>JAWQUS010000011.1:20000-9095000 GCA_036365455.1 Macrosoma leucophasiata | reverse complement strand
CCGTGAGAAGCGTAACAAATATGGTTCTCACGCGGAGTTAGTTGAGATGGTTGCAGGCAGACTGGGACTACCCGGCAGGCAGTGCGTCCGCGCCACATCCTGTACCGTCTCCTGGCGAGGTGTCTTGAGTCTCGGCTCCTACAACGATCTCAGAGAGATCGTGGGGCTGGACCAGGCCACGTTGTATGTTGTGTCGATAAGGGCGCTTAGAGGCTCCCACATGAACTGGACGAGGTTCAACCAGATGACGTCGACGCAGCTGGGTGTGCTGCGCGACGGGTCGTAATCCGGTGGAAAGGGGCGGAGGTCGGGCCCCGACTGATTCTCGCACAACCACCTTGTGCTTTTTTATTAAATTAACGCGACTCCAATTGAATTAACATAAAGAATCAGTATTTAACTACCACTGGCAAAATACTACACGGTATCGAAGTCGATGGGCAGAGGAGTCTCAGGGTGTGTCTGCCCAGCCATAATGATTATATCCAGCGTTCACTAGACGATGGCACTGTGTGGCAGAAATAGCCAAATGCCTCGTCATCTAATTAGTGACGCGCATGAATGGATTAACGAGATTCCCACTGTCCCTATCTACTATCTACTTCGGCTCCGACCTCCGTGCGGTGCGGACGTGTTCGTAATACTCGGTGCCTATATTTACTGCGCAAGTTTTTCTAGTGCATCTAGATTCGTAATTTGTTGTTTTAATTATATCTATCTTGTGTTTATTTTACTATATTGTGAATTTACTGTGTTTTTTGGAAGTGATTTACTGTGATTATTACACTTTGTGATCGGTGTGTGTGCTGGGCCCACGTGCTCCCACGTGCTCCCGAATTTCGGTGATTCCGCCCTAGGACTGGGCGTCGAATCCCGAAAGCACCCCTCCGTGAACCGGGCTAAGTACTTTATATTGACTTTTCCTGTGCTTTATTCGCTTTTTTCTTATTTTTCACCGTATATTTTTAGGTTAGAATAGGTAAGCGTAGTGTGGCGTGGAAGGACAGTGCGTGACGTCTCTGACAGCAGTCACTGACGTCCGACGTTTCCGCCTATAGACTGATTATAAGGTGTGTTTGCAATAGACTGCTTAGTAGTTTAGTTTTAGTTAGATTTAGTATGTACTTTCTTTTTGTTTTGTTAGAACTATAGATCAGTGACATTGACATTGGCCGTCAGGTGACATAACTGACATCGCTGACAGCTGTCACTTGTCTGTAAGAGTAGTGCCTATTAGAGACCATTAGTGCCTAATAGTGCTTTTTGTGCCTTTTTTTTTGCGCCTTTTTGTGTTTTCCGGTGCCTCTTATTGACTATTTTGACTTTTATAATTTTTTGCCTTTTTGTGCTTGTTTGTGCCTGACTTAGCCTATTTGTGCCTGTTTTATGTATTATTAGACTTGTACACTTGTGCTGCTCGAAAGTAGCGTCTTTCGGTCTTTGTGCCTGTTTTTGCTTGTTTGAGCTTGTTTTCGTGCCTATTTGCGCCTGTTTGTGCCTTAGGCCGTTTTACTTTATGTGCCTTTTCTTAACTTTGAACTTTTGGACGTAGAAAATTTTTCAAAAAAATTTCGGTCCGATATCACCAAAAATCGTCGACATCTTACTGCGTTGGGTTGCGCTCATTACACGAACGCCCTCCACTTGTAAGGAAAATATCAGGGAATAAACATGAGTGATTCGGACGACCCGCCACCGGCAAACCCATTTAGGGCGCGAGGATCTTTGCTCCGGACTCCCCCCCCCCGCGGACCATAGACAGCTCGCCAGGATCGACCACGGACGCAGCGGAGATCGCAGCTCAGGCTGCCTACCAGGCAGTAGCAGCTGTCATGGCGACCCTGTCACCGAACATTTCGCCCCCTCCACCCCCCTGCACTCCGGCCACCCCCCACCCCCCAATTTTGAAGGTTGCCCCGCCACCACCGAGACCCGCATCGTCGAAAAGACTACTGTCGCCGGACGATTTCCAGGAAGTGCGCGGGGCAAAACGCCGCCCAGCTAGAGTTCGCGAAATCCAACAGGAAGGTGTCTCCAGAAGCGGCTTGTCCACACCGGACATCACAGAGTACAGGACTCCGGCAGCGTCTTCGGGAGAGGAAGGTACGGACACCGACGCGGACCGTGAAGTGGACCTGAGCCAGGCTTCATCACGGCAGCTTATCACAAGGGCGAACAGGGCGGCCAGAGCGATCTCCGGCATCGCAGGAGGCCAGACATCCAAGTTGAACAAGATGGACCAGGCTGGCATAAACGCCCAGGTGGCCATAATGTTAGAAATAGTGGCACAGCTCGGCCTGATCGCTGAGGAAAAGAAGGGAGAAGTGGTGAAGGCCAAGACGGAGTCGCAGGCCCTCGCTGAATCGCGTAACGCAGAACGCCACCGCGCGATCAGGGCAGAGGCTGAGGTGGAATCGGCACGTTCTAGTCAGACGCTTATCCCAGCCCAGCAATCGAAACCAACGTACGCGGAGCTTGCAGGGCGTTCAAAAGGACCAGCGGTGGCGCTCTATCCGGTGGAGGGGTCGGACATCAAGACCTCCGACGACACCAAGAAGGTGTTGAAGTCCTCCGTCGCCCCCGTAGCACTCAACATACAGGTAGACAGCGTGCGAAGGGTAGGCAAGGCTGGCGTGGTGGTGCAGACTCGTACGGCAGACGACATGGCTAAACTGAAGGCGTCTGTGGCACTGCGTCATTTCCACGCCATATTAGCGAAGAGGCTGCTGGCTTGTTGCCCCCCTGATGTACGACAGAGAGGTTTCATCTGTGCGGACGGCACCATGGAGAATACCGCGGTGCTGGATGCTGTACTGGGGGATAGCAGGAGGAAGTTGCGTAAGGCGCACGTGGCAGTGCTCGACTTCGCCAAGGCTTTCGATACGGTTTCCCACAGGGCGCTGATCGATATGCTGAAAGCGAGGGGCCTCCCGAAGGCTTTCTGCGACTATCTCGCCCGAATTTATGGGTGCGCGTCCACGACGCTGACCACCCGGGGCGAGGTGTCTGCTCCTGTAAAGGTGGGCAGGGGGGTCCGTCAAGGCGACCTCTTATCGCCGATTCTCTTTAACCTGGTTTTGGATCTGATTCTTGCGTCCCTTCCACCAAGCGTCGGCTATTGTTTGGAGGGCGAGCGAGTGACTGCTCTTGCCTACGCCGACGACTTGGTCCTGTTTGCAGGTTCACGCGTGGGAATGCAGGAGTCGATCGACCGGGTGAATGAGGCGAGCGCGAGAATGGGTTTAAATCTGAGTCCCTCCAAGAGCTGTGTGCTTTCGTTGGTGCCAGACGGGAAGCGCAAGAAACACCACTACTTGACCGATAGAATTTTCAGAATCGGCGGTAGGCTAGTTAAGCAGGTGTCTTGTGTGGAACGCTGGCGATACCTTGGAGTAGACTTCAGCGCCACTGGATGCGTGGTGTTAGAGCATTCGGTGCGGGAGGCCCTTAGAAACATCACCAAGGCCCCTCTCAAACCTCAACAGAGGCTTGAGATCCTAAGGACGCACCTCATCCCTAAGTTCCTTCACGGTTTCGTGCTAGGTAACATCACGGATGATCGACTGCGAATGCTCGACATTGAGATCCGGAAAGCAGTACGGAATTGGCTCAGGCTTCCTGCGGACGTTCCAACTGCCTACTTTCACGCCTCGGCTAAGGACGGAGGTCTAGCGATACCTGCGCTGCGGACATGTGTCCCCGATCTCGTGGTACGAAGATACGGGGCGCTACGTTTGTCGCAATGGTCTGCGGCGAGGGCCGCCGCCAAGAGCAAAAAGATCCGGACGAAGCTGAGGTGGGCTAGCGGGCAGGTTCGCAGGTTCTCGAAAGAAAACCCAGTCACGCACATTCCATCCGTGCAGCTGTTCTGGCGTGAAGGACTATATGGCTCGGTGGACGGGTTCGAATTACGCGAATCCGCCCGCGTTCCCGCTACCACGAAGTGGATTAAGGACTTGAGCCATACAGTAAGCGGCCGAGACTACGTGCAATTTGTGCACACTCACGTCAACGCACTACCCTCTCGTATTCGTGTGAGTAGGGGTCGCCGAGACGGGGGTGGGCTCGAGTTGAACTGCCGTGCAGGTTGCATGGTCAGGGAGACGACGGCTCACACCATACAGGAGTGTCACAGAACGCACGGCGGCCGTATTGAGCGTCACAACGGCATCGTACAATTCGTCGCGCAAGCGATGAAGGACAAAGGGTGGACTGTAGAGATCGAGCCGGAGTTCAGGACCACCATTGGCCGGCGTAAGCCGGACATTATTGCCAGTCGGGGCGGGGTCGGGGTGATCGTGGATGCGCAGGTAGTGTCGGGCCAGCGTCCGTTAGACGAGCTCCACCGTGAGAAGCGTAACAAATATGGTTCTCACGCGGAGTTAGTTGAGATGGTTGCAGGCAGACTGGGACTACCCGGCAGGCAGTGCGTCCGCGCCACATCCTGTACCGTCTCCTGGCGAGGTGTCTTGAGTCTCGGCTCCTACAACGATCTCAGAGAGATCGTGGGGCTGGACCAGGCCACGTTGTATGTTGTGTCGATAAGGGCGCTTAGAGGCTCCCACATGAACTGGACGAGGTTCAACCAGATGACGTCGACGCAGCTGGGTGTGCTGCGTCGATGTCATTCCCACTGTCCTTATCTACTCATGGTAGATAAGGACAGTGGGAATCTCGTTAATCCATATATGCGCGTCACTAATTAGATGACGAGGCATTTGGCTATTTCTGCCACACAGTGCCATCGTCTAGTGAACGCTGGTTGTAATCATTATGGCTGGGCAGACACACCCTGAGACTCCTCTGCCCATCGACTTCGATACCGTGTAGTATTTGGCCAGTGGTTGTTAGATACTGATTCTTGTGTTACATTTAAATTGGAGTCGCGTTTATCTCAATAAAAAAGCACAGGGTGGGTGTACGAGAATCAGTCGGGGCCTGACCTCCGCCCCTTTCCACCGGATTACGACCCGTCGCGCAGCACACCCAGCTGCGTCGACGTCATCTGGTTGAACCTCGTCCAGTTCATGTGGGAGCCTCTAAGCGCCCTTATCGACACAACATACAACGTGGCCTGGTCCAGCCCCACGATCTCTCTGAGATCGTTGTAGGAGCCGAGACTCAAGACACCTCGCCAGGAGACGGTACAGGATGTGGCGCGGACGCACTGCCTGCCGGGTAGTCCCAGTCTGCCGGCAACCATCTCAACTAACTCCACGTGAGAGCCATATTTGTTGCGCTTCTCACGGTGGAGCTCGTCTAACGGACGCTGGCCCGACACTACCTGCGCATCCACGATCACCCCGACCCCGCCCTGACTGGAAATAATGTCCGGCTTACGCCGGCCAATGGTGGTCCTGAACTCCGGCTCGATCTCTACGGTCCACCTTTTGTCCTTCATCGCTTGCGCGACGAATTGTACGATGCCGTTGTGACGCTCAATACGGCCGCCGTGCGTTCTGTGACACTGCTGTATGGTGTGAGCCGTCGTCTCCCTGACTATGCAACCTGCACGGCAGTTCAACTCGAGCCCACCCCCGTCTCGGCGACCCCTACTCACACGAATACGAGAGGGTAGTGCGTTGACGTGAGTGTGCACAAATTGCACGTAGTCTCGGCCGCTTACTGTATGGCTCAAGTCCTTAATCCACTTCGTGGTAGCGGGAACGCGGGCGGATTCGCGTAATTCGAACCCGTCCACCGAGCCATATAGTCCTTCACGCCAGAACAGCTGCACGGATGGAATGTGCGTGACTGGGTTTTCTTTCGAGAACCTGCGAACCTGCCCGCTAGCCCACCTCAGCTTCGTCCGGATCTTTTTGCTCTTGGCGGCGGCCCTCGCCGCAGACCATTGCGACGAACGTAGTGCCCCGTATCTTCGTACCACGAGATCGGGGACACATGTCCGCAGCGCAGGTATCGCTAGACCTCCGTCCTTAGCCGAGGCGTGAAAGTAGGCAGTTGGAACGTCCGCAGGAAGCCTGAGCCAATTCCGTACTGCTTTCCGGATCTCAATGTCGAGCATTCGCAGTCGATCATCCGTGATGTTACCTAGCACGAAACCGTGAAGGAACTTAGGGATGAGGTGCGTCCTTAGGATCTCAAGCCTCTGTTGAGGTTTGAGAGGGGCCTTGGTGATGTTTCTAAGGGCCTCCCGCACCGAATGCTCTAACACCACGCATCCAGTGGCGCTGAAGTCTACTCCAAGGTATCGCCAGCGTTCCACACAAGACACCTGCTTAACTTGCCTACCGCCGATTCTGAAAATTCTATCGGTCAAGTAGTGGTGTTTCTTGCGCTTCCCGTCTGGCACCAACGAAAGCACACAGCTCTTGGAGGGACTCAGATTTAAACCCATTCTCGCGCTCGCCTCATTCACCCGGTCGATCGACTCCTGCATTCCCACGCGTGAACCTGCAAACAGGACCAAGTCGTCGGCGTAGGCAAGAGCAGTCACTCGCTCGCCCTCCAAACAATAGCCGACGCTTGGTGGAAGGGACGCAAGAATCAGATCCAAAACCAGGTTAAAGAGAATCGGCGATAAGGGGTCGCCTTGACGGACCCCCCTGCCCACCTTTACAGGAGCAGACACCTCGCCCCGGGTGGTCAGCGTCGTGGACGCGCATCCATAAATTCGGGCGAGATAGTCGCAGAAAGCCTTCGGGAGGCCCCTCGCTTTCAGCATATCGATCAGCGCTCTGTGGGAAACCGTATCGAAAGCCTTGACGAAGTCGAGCACTGCCACGTGCGCCTTACGCAACTTCCTCCTGCTATCCCCCAGTACAGCATCCAGCACCGCGGTATTCTCCATGGTGCCGTCCGCACAGATGAAACCTCTCTGTCGTACATCAGGGGGGCAACAAGCCAGCAGCCTCTTCGCTAATATGGCGTGGAAATGACGCAGTGCCACAGACGCCTTCAGTTTAGCCATGTCGTCTGCCGTACGAGTCTGCACCACCACGCCAGCCTTGCCTACCCTTCGCACGCTGTCTACCTGTATGTTGAGTGCTACGGGGGCGACGGAGGACTTCAACACCTTCTTGGTGTCGTCGGAGGTCTTGATGTCCGACCCCTCCACCGGATAGAGCGCCACCGCTGGTCCTTTTGAACGCCCTGCAAGCTCCGCGTACGTTGGTTTCGATTGCTGGGCTGGGATAAGCGTCTGACTAGAACGTGCCGATTCCACCTCAGCCTCTGCCCTGATCGCGCGGTGGCGTTCTGCGTTACGCGATTCAGCGAGGGCCTGCGACTCCGTCTTGGCCTTCACCACTTCTCCCTTCTTTTCCTCAGCGATCAGGCCGAGCTGTGCCACTATTTCTAACATTATGGCCACCTGGGCGTTTATGCCAGCCTGGTCCATCTTGTTCAACTTGGATGTCTGGCCTCCTGCGATGCCGGAGATCGCTCTGGCCGCCCTGTTCGCCCTTGTGATCAACTGCCGTGACGAAGCCTGGCTCAGGTCCACTTCACGGTCCGCGTCGGTGTCCGTACCTTCCTCTCCCGAAGACGCTGCCGGAGTCCTGTACTCTGTGATGTCCGGTGTGGACAAGCCGCTTCTGGAGACACCTTCCTGTTGGATTTCGCGAACTCTAGCTGGGCGGCGTTTTGCCCCGCGCACTTCCTGGAAATCGTCCGGCGACAGTAGTCTTTTCGACGACGCGGGTCTCGGTGGTGGCGGGGCAACCTTCAAAATTGGGGGGTGGGGGGTGGCCGGAGTGCAGGGGGGTGGAGGGGGCGAAATGTTCGGTGACAGGGTCGCCATGACAGCTGCTACTGCCTGGTAGGCAGCCTGAGCTGCGATCTCCGCTGCGTCCGTGGTCGATCCTGGCGAGCTGTCTATGGTCCGCGGGGGGGGGAGTCCGGAGCAAAGATCCTCGCGCCCTAAATGGGTTTGCCGGTGGCGGGTCGTCCGAATCACTCATGTTTATTCCCTGATATTTTCCTTACAAGTGGAGGGCGTTCGTGTAATGAGCGCAACCCAACGCAGTAAGATGTCGACGATTTTTGGTGATATCGGACCGAAATTTTTTTGAAAAATTTTCTACGTCCAAAAGTTCAAAGTTAAGAAAAGGCACATAAAGTAAAACGGCCTAAGGCACAAACAGGCGCAAATAGGCACGAAAACAAGCTCAAACAAGCAAAAACAGGCACAAAGACCGAAAGACGCTACTTTCGAGCAGCACAAGTGTACAAGTCTAATAATACATAAAACAGGCACAAATAGGCTAAGTCAGGCACAAACAAGCACAAAAAGGCAAAAAATTATAAAAGTCAAAATAGTCAATAAGAGGCTGCAAAAGGCACCGGAAAACACAAAAAGGCGCAAAAAAAAAAGGCACAAAAAGGCACTAATGGTCTCTAATAGGCACTACTCTTACAGACAAGTGACAGCTGTCAGCGATCTATTGCAAACACACCTTATAATCAGACTATAGGCGGAAACGTCGGACGTCAGTGACTGCTGTCAGAGACGTCACGCACTGTCCTTCCACGCCACACTACGCTTACCTATTCTAACCTAAAAATATACGGTGAAAAATAAGAAAAAAGCGAATAAAGCACAGGAAAAGTCAATATAAAGTACTTAGCCCGGTTCACGGAGGGGTGCTTTCGGGATTCGACGCCCAGTCCTAGGGCGGAATCACCGAGCACAACACCCCGCCAGGAACGTAAGTCGTCTACAGACTATTCCGAGCCCCGACATCGAACTGAGGTAATTTCGGACCTTCGACGCCGTCGTGCACGTGTTAAAACCGATCGCACCGATCGTCGAGATCCAAATGGGCTTCGACGTCGCACCTTACGAATAAAGCGCGACTAGTAAAGTCACATTGTTTAGAGCCTCCCGACTCTCGGGGCTCCACAGTGAGCATATCCTTGCCGGATTCGGCTAGGCTGGCTTCGGCCTTAGAGGCGTTCAGGCATAATCCCGCGGATGGTAGCTTCGCACCACCGGCCGCTCGGCCGAGTGCATGAACCAAATGTCCGAAACTGCGGTTCCTCGATATCGTATCCTCGTATCGATCCTTTAGTATAAAGAGTTTTTAGCAAGAGGTGCCAGAAAAGTTACCACAGGAATAACTGGCTTGTGGCGGCCAAGCGTTCATAGCGACGTTGCTTTTTGATCCTTCGATGTCGGCTCTTCCTATCATTGCGAAGCAAAATTCGCCAAGCGTTGGATTGTTCACCCATCAAAAGGGAACGTGAGCTGGGTTTAGACCGTCGTGAGACAGGTTAGTTTTACCCTACTGATGGCTTGTCGTTGCGATAGTAATACTGCTCAGTACGAGAGGAACCGCAGTTTCGGACATTTGGTTCATGCACTCGGCCGAGCGGCCGGTGGTGCGAAGCTACCATCCGCGGGATTATGCCTGAACGCCTCTAAGGCCGAAGCCAGCCTAGCCGAATCCGGCAAGGATATGCTCACTGTGGAGCCCCGAGAGTCGGGAGGCTCTAAACAATGTGACTTTACTAGTCGCGCTTTATTCGTAAGGTGCGACGTCGAAGCCCATTTGGATCTCGACGATCGGTGCGATCGGTTTTAACACGGGCACCACGGCGTCGAAGGTCCGAAATTACCTCAGTTCGATGTCGGGGCTCGGAATAGTCTGTAGACGACTTACATTCCTGGCGGGGTGTTGTGCTCGGTAGAGCAGCGTCGTGCTGCGATCTGTTGAGACTCAGCCCTACGCCATGTGATTCGTCCGTGGACGAGTTCAAATATGTTTTGTCAGTATCAATGCTGCTATTGGATATAAGGCGGCAGGTATATGACACACTGATATATATAAATTTATATAATATATATTTATTTATGTTATACGTTATTATTATCACGTTATTATTATTATCAATTTCAACAATACACGAACGCTCAACGACACCTCTTTACACTCAACACCACTCACCACTTATTTATTTATTTATTTATTTATTACACTTGCAGCATATTACCCATTTTCTTTATGTGTGCGATATTTTTCAGTACACGAACGCTCACAAACTTTCCTCTCCCGTACTCGGACGTGCCGTTGCCGTTGCCGTTGGCGGATGCGAGCGGGTCATTTATCATTTATCATTTATATTTATTTTGAATCAACGCATTGTCACGTTTACGTCCGCTACCGCCTTCCTTGTTGCGTGCGATGTGATATATTTGGTCAGTTGGTCACTGTGGATTTATCAATACACGAACGCGCCACTTGCCCTCAATACACGAACGCTCTCAAGAATTTTCAATACACGAACGCTCAATTTCACCTAAACCGGCGATAGTTTTCATTGAAAATTTCCACCCGACCCGCCGACGTGCCGTGGACCTCCACGCATTATTATTTCGTCCCCTCCCGCCTTCCTTTTGGCCTGCGATGTGATATATTTGGTCAGTTGGTCAGTGTGAATTTTTCAATACACGAACGCGCCACTTGCCCTCAATACAGGAACGCTTTCAAAAATTCTCAATACACGAACGCTCAATTTCACCTAAACCGGCGATAGTTTTCATTGAAAATTTCCTCCCGACCCGCCGACGTACCGTGGACCGCCACGCATTATTATTTCGTCCCCTCCCGCCTTCATTTTTGCCTGCGATGTGATATATTTGGTCAGTTGGTCAGTGTAGATTTTTCAATACACGAACGCGCCACTTGCCCTCAATACACGAACGCTCTCAAGAATTCTCAATACACGAATGCTCAATTTCACCTAAACCGGCGATAGTTTTCATTGAAAATTTCCTCCCGACCCGCCGACGTGCCGTGACCGTTGGCAGCCATTATTTATGCCCGCTATTACATTATTATGAACCGCGACCGCTTCTTACTGCTTACTGCTTATTTTTTTCTTCATCACTGTCGATGACAGACCACCCCGTCCATCGTGAGCATCTCAAGCTGCCGTTGTTACTCATAATAGGCAGGCACACTATACTACATATTATTATACATACACCTACCACCACCTTAATAAACTCCTCAATTAACCGGCCGGCAACACTTGTCTTTTAATTATAACAGTGTTCCCTTGTCAGCGTTGTTCGTGTGTGACTTATGTGAGTGAATACTTACTTGAAAATAATTATTTAGCATACTTATAACATACAAACATAGGTACTATCCAATTTTTTTCTATTTTAGTGGACTAAAATAAATAAATAATTATATATTATATAGTGTGTGGTTTAAGAGTGGCGAAAGTTGCCTCCGAATGTCACTTATATATAATATACTGGCACGGACAAGGGGAATCCGACTGTCTAATTAAAACAAAGCATTGCGATGGCCCTCGCGCGTGTTGACGCAATGTGATTTCTGTCCAGTGCTCTGAATGTCAACGTGAAGAAATTCAAGCAAGCGCGGGTAAACGGCGGGAGTAACTATGACTCTCTTAACCATGATGTGGATATCAGGTTGGGGGCAGGGTTCGGGCACTTGTTCCGACCACGGCCTACCTCCTGCATTACTTTTTGTGCGTTCAATACACGAACACTTGAGAGATACCATTTCAACGATGCATCTGGTGAGATGAAGTCAATAACGCTTATGGAGCCGATCCTATCTTCCCTTCAGGCTAGGGTCTCCATCGCGGTAGGTCAGGGCATCCTTTCGGTCCTTTCCGAACCCGCGGCTCGCCCTAACGGGTATTAAGCGTGAGTTACTCCAGTGTTGGTATGTTGTGCCGGTTTCGCGGTGCGTCGGTTAACCGCGGGACTGGGATCATGCACATCCGACACTGTAATGGGGTAAGCTAGCTGCACCTAGTGACGCCCAACTCATACCTGTAGCCTGCTCGTGGCACCGCTGCTATTAACTAATACAGGAGGGGGGGACAGCCTAAAATACGTTGACCTGGTGAAACCGATACGGGTTGATTTCCTCGCTGGCTGTCTTGATTCATAACGAGGACATACACCTTCTGGCGCATACAGCCCTTCTCTAGGTCTTTGACCGGGAGCGCGCTTCTATTGCCTACGCCCGGGGGGTAATGCCCTCGAATAGTAGAGCTCTGATGTGGGACCTTGTGTTCCAAAGTCTAGCAGTTACCGTTGGGTAGAGCTTTTGTGATAACTGTGGGCGAATGGGGACACGGGGGCTAGCACCCCTCATGCCCCCAATACTTGAAAACCGCTATGAGTTCCCAAAGAAAAAGGGTCCCCACTGGTCTCCCACCGGAGCCGGTGAGCGGGGCTCAAGATACTACGGCTCGTCGGGCGGCGGACTTGTCTGAAGAGACTGTCGCTGGTGAGACTTGCCCAGTTTGCGGGAGAATCTTCGCGAACTTACAGGGTCTGGGTGTGCACAAGCGGCGCGCCCATCCCGTTGAGGCCAACACGGAGGCCGCTCCTAAGGGGGTGAAGCGCAGGTGGCGCACCGAGGAGATAGTCCTGATGGCACGCGCGGAAGCACGATTGTTGGTAGAGAGAGGCAGTTGTGGGAATATGGAGCTGATGGAGCGACTGGGGAATTTTGGCAGATCGCTCGAGGCGGTGAAAGGCCAAAGGCGCAGCTCCGCATATAAAGATCTAGTACTGAAGTACATGGCGGAGTTCGACCAGGATCATGAATCTTCACTCCTCCCCTCTGCCTCTTCGACACCACAAGTGATAGCGCAGCCGGAAAGTCAGTCTACCGAGGGACAACCGCCTAGCGTGGAACCACCTATAGTAATGTCCACGAATGTGTCGGGTAGAGATCCGACCCTCGCTAATCTCCTTGCGAGTGCGGCGCGGAGAAGTCTCACCCACCGTACGAGGACAACTACCGAGCGGCCCGTTTCGAACGATACCGCTACCAACAGCCATACCAGACGAAGAATGGAGTATGCAAGAATGCAGGGTCTGTACCGTAACAGTCGCAGTCATGCGGCCTCAGAAGTGATAGAGGGTTCGTGTGGCCACCAAAAACATTCGCTAGCCGAATTAGAGACTTACTGGCGTCCGCTAATGGAGAGGGTCTCCGAGGCAAGTGGGCCAATAGCCAAAGATTTAGCCGCTTTAAAGCGTGCTAGCAGCAGCGAAGTGGCCACACAGGAGTGCACCAATTTGTGGTCCCCTATCACTGCAGAGGATGTGAAGGCTTGCCGTATTGACTGTAAGGCTGCACCAGGACCGGATGGCATTCGCCCTTCGGACTGGAGGAAGGTCCCGGACTGTGCGATTGCGTCTCTGTTCAACGAATGGATGGCCGAAGGTACGATACCTAACTCACTGCAACAATGCCGAACAGTGTTCCTAGCCAAGAAATCGGAGCCGGCGGGTCCGGGTGACTACAGACCGATTACAATCGCGTCTGAACCACTCCGGCACTTTCACGCCATTTTGGCAAAGAGGCTGTTGGCTTGTTGCCCCCCAGATGTACGACAGAGAGGGTTCATCTGTGCTGATGGCACCATGGAAAACACCGCGGTGCTGGATGCGGTACTGGGGGATAGCAGGAGTAAGTTGCGGGAGTGTCACGTGGCGGTCCTCGATTTCGCCAAAGCCTTCGATTCGGTGTCTCACAAGGCGCTGATCGATGTGCTGAAGGCGCGAGGCCTCCTGATGGCCTTCTGCGACTACCTTGCCCGATTATATGGGTGCGCGTCTACGACGCTGACCACCCGGGGCGAGATCTCTGCTCCTGTAAAGGTGGGTCGAGGTGTTCGTCAAGGCGACCCCTTATCGCCGATCCTCTTTAATCTCGTGCTCGATCTGATAATTGCTTCCCTACCACCAAGCGTCGGTTTTTACCTGGAGAACGAGCGTGTGTCTGCTCTCGCCTATGCCGACGACTTGGTCCTGTTCGCAAGTTCGAGGGTGGGAATGCAGGAGTCGATTGACCGTGTTGCTGAGGCTAGCGCGAGAATGGGGCTAAAACTGAGTCCATCCAAGAGCTGTGTGCTCTCAATGGTACCGGACGGGAAGCGCAAGAAGCATCACTACCCCACCGATCGTGTTTTTCGGATTGGTGGTCGTTTAGTGAAGCAGGTATCTTGCGTGGAACGGTGGAGGTATCTCGGGGTGGATTTCAGTGCCACTGGATGCGTGACGTTAGAGTGTTCGGTGCGGGAGGCCTTTAGAAATATCACCAAGGCCCCTCTCAAACCTCAGCAGAGGCTAGAGATCTTAAGGACGCACCTCATCCCTAAGTTCCTACACGGTTTCGTGTTAGGTAACGTCACGGATGACCGACTACGAACACTCGACGTCGAGATCCGGAAAGCGATACGGAAATGGCTCAGGCTCCCTGCGGACATTCCAACTGCGTACTTTCACGCCTCGGCCAAGGACGGAGGTCTGGCGATACCGGCACTGCGGACATGTGTCCCCGATCTCATGGTACGGAGATACGGGGCACTAGGTTCGTCGCAATGGCCTGCGGCGAAGGCTGCCGCTAAGACCAAAAAGATCCGGACGAAGCTGAGATGGGCTAGTAAGCAGGTCCGCAGATTCTCAAAGGAAAACCCTGTCTCGCACATACCATCTGTGCAGCTGTTTTGGCGTGAAGGACTGTATGGCTCAGCGGATGGGTTCGAGTTACGCGAATCCGTCCGCGTTCCCGCTACCACTAAGTGGATTAAGGACTTGAGCCATCAGGTAAGCGGCCGTGACTATGTGCAATTTGTGCACACTCACATCAACGCACTACCCTCTCGTATTCGTGTGAGCAGGGGTCGCCGCGATGGGCGTGGGCTCGAGTTGAACTGCCGTGCAGGTTGCATGGTTAGGGAGACAACGGCCCACACCATACAGCAGTGTCACAGAACGCACGGCGGCCGCATTGAACGTCATAACGGCATCGTTCGTCTTGTTGCGACAGCGATGAGGGACAAGGGTTGGACTGTCGAGACGGAGCCCGAGATCAGGACCACCATCGGCCTGCGGAAACCGGACATCATCGCCAGTCGGGATGGTGTCGGAGTGATTGTGGATGCACAGGTCGTCTCGGGCCAGCGTCCTTTGGATGAGCTCCATCGTGAGAAACGTAGTAAATACGGGTCTCACGTGGAGTTGGTCGAGAGAATTGCGGGCAGACTAGGACTACCCGGCAAAGAGTGCGTTCGCGCCACTTCGTGCACTGTCTCGTGGAGGGGTGTCTGGAGTCCTGGCTCCTATAAGGATCTCAGAGAGATCCTGGGGCTGAGTCAGGCCACGTTAAGTGTTGTGCCGATAAGGGCGCTGAGAGGTTCCCATATGAACTGGACGAGATTCAACCAGATGACGTCGAATCAGATGAGTCAGCTGACCGATGAACCGTAATCCGGTGGTGAGGGGTGGAGACCAGGCCCCGAATGACTCGTTCACACCGACCGTTTTTTGTTATTTTAATTTTACGCGGTTCCAAATTTTATTGTCATGTTACATCTAGAGTCATTTTAACATCTACTGGTCCAACACTACACGGTAAAACAAGAGATATGGGCAGTGGAGCCTCAGGTGTGGCTGCTCATCCATGATGATTAACACCTTGCGTACTAAGACGTTGGCACTGTGTGGCAGAAATAGCCAAATGCCTCGTCATCTAATTAGTGACACGCATGAATGGATTAACGAGATTCCCACTGTCCCTATCTACTATGCAACGATGGGTTGCCCGCAGGGATCGGTGTTGGGGCCAACGCTTTGGAACGTGCTCATGGACGACTTGCTCCGATTGCCCCTCCCTGGGGGGGTGAGTATCGTAGCGTACGCCGACGATGTACATACGCTTCTGATAGCGTCTAACTCCCGGGCGGGTATTGAGGCGTCTGCCTCGTCTGCTTTGCAGCTTGTCGGCGAGTGGGGGGTCCGTAATAGACTGGAGTTTTCCCCTTCCAAGTCATCAACGATGACAATAAGGGGCAAATTCCAGCGACCTCCCACCATCAGGTTCGGTGGGGACTCTGTCAGAAGCGTGGGATCGACCACGGTGCTGGGGGTGGTGATCGATGCGAGTCTTTCGTTCTCGCAGCATGCGTCAACGATAGGGGAACGGGCGGCAAATTGCTTCGGCAAAATGTCGAGAGTTTCGGCGTGCTCGTGGGGTATACGGTACAGGGCTCTTCGGATCCTGTACCGTGGCACTTACATCGCCACGGTGACGTATGCTGCGGCATGTTGGTATGAGCGTGCGTCCCTGCACGTTGTGCGGAGTGCGCTCTTGCGCACACAGAGACCCGCCTTGATCCTTCTGACCAAGGCGTACCGGTCGACGAGCACTGACGCCCTATCGGTCTTAGCCGGGGTCCTACCGGCCGACCTCGAGGTAACTCGTGCCGGCGAACTAGGCGTGGCGCGCGAGTCCGCGGTTACCAAGGAGGAGCTGCAGCGCGTCAAACTCAGCACATCTGAGTCCGCTTCAGCCGCCTGGCAAAAGCGTTGGGACACGTCGGACAAGGGGCGGGAGCTATATCGGTTCTTCCCGGAGGTGGCGTCGAGACTCAAGGCCACTTGGGTGGAGCCGGACTACCAAGTCTCGCAGATACTGTCAGGCCACGGTTGCTTCAAAGGGAGACTCTTCCGCATGAAGCTTTCCGACGCGGGGTCCTGCCCCTGTGGCAACACAGAGGACGAGGACGTACACCACGTCCTGTGGGAGTGTTCTCTCTACAGTGAGCTTAGGGACGACCTACTGAACGGCGTGAGGCCACTCGAAGTGGGCCCGATTTACTATCGCGACCTTGTGGGCTCGGAGGCGAACTTTAGGCGGCTACGGGACTTCGCGCACGGATGGCATCGATTACGGAGTAGACTAGAACGGGAAGAAAAGGAAAACCGGCGGAGGACTTGACGGGAATTGGAATTTTAACACAATGTCAAGAAGAAAGAAGAATGAATGAATGAAGTTAAGAAGAAAAGAAGATCTGCACATCGCAGGACGACCGGAGGCAGGAGCCGAAGGCGTTGGTGTGGCGTCATGCCCCAGAATGGGGAGAGTGACCGATAGGGACGCATTATACACTGAGTGTAAAGAACTTGTAGGGAGTCAAGATCACATGCGCGCGCGACAAAAGCGAGGAGCGGTTCGTGCGCGCATCTCCCGCGATTCGGCCCATATAACCAGGAGGTTGGAAGGGCCATGGGAAGGCATGGTGGGTTATGTCCCTATCTACTTCGGCTCCGACCTCCGTGCGGTGCGGACGTGCTCGTAGTACTCGGTGCCCATTAATTTTTCGATTTAAGTTTCTAGTGCTTCTAGTTATTCTTAATTTGTTATAAGTATACTCATATTTGTTTCTTCTGTACTATTAACTTACACTGTGTTTTAAAGTGTTTTATTTGTGGATTTACTATATTGTGAACAGTGTGAGTGCTGGGCACACGTGCTCCCGCAAATCGGTGACTCCGCCCCAGGATAGGGCGTCGAGTCCCGTAACTCCCTGCTTGGAAGCGTTAAGTACTTTTTCCTATTGACTTTTCCAGTGCTTTATTTGCTTTTTCCATATTTTTCTCTAGTGTGTAGTGTTATATTTTAGGTTAGAATAGTTTAACATGATATGTTCTTAGGTTAGAATAGTTTAGCATAGTGTGGCGTGGAAGGACAGCGCGTGACGTCTCTGACAGCTGTCACTGACAGTCGACGCTTCTGCCCATAGACAATATTTAGTAGTGTAGATTAGATTAGTTAGATTTGTAAGATCTTTATTTTAGAACTTTATTGTACTGTCCATAGTGTGTAGTTAGATAACTGCTGTTAGTTATCTGTGGCGCCGGCGGGTGACGTCTCTGACGTCACTGACAGCTGTCACCTGACGGGTGTCAGTTTGACTTTTGTTCTCCTTACGCCATAGCCTGTACTTGGTGTGTTTGACAGTGTAGTGCCTAGTAGAGGCCAGTAGTGCCTATTAGTGCCTTTTAGTGCTTTTTGGTGCCCTTTTGCAGCCGCTTATTGCCTATTTTAACTTTAACAATTTTTGACATTTTTAAAATTTTTGTGCCTATTTGTGCTTGACTGTGCCTGTTGTGCCTGTTTATCTGTATTTTAGACTTGTATCTTTTTGCTGCTCGAAATTGGACTTTGTCTTCTTGGGCAAAAAATTTACATTTTTTTTTCGGTCACTCGTCGAAATTCGACTTGTATCTGCGTTGGGTTGCGTAGCGTCATTACACGAACGCCCCACACTTTCAAGGAAAATAACAGTAGAAAAAACATGAGTGATTCGGACGACCCGCCTCCGGCGAACCCATTTAGGGCGCGAGGATCATTGCTCCGGACTCCCCCCTCCCCGCGGACCATAGACAGCTCGCCAGGATCCACCACGGACGCAGCGGAGATCGCGGCTCAGGCTGCTTACCAGGCGGTAGCAGCTGTTATGGCGACCCTATCGCCGAAGCGGCTTGTCCACACCGGACATCACAGAGTACCGGACTCCGGCGGCGTCTTTGGGAGAGGAAGCTACGGACACCGACGCGGACCGTGAAGTGGACCTGAGCCAGGCTTCGTCACGGCAGTTGATCACAAGGGCGAACAGGGCGGCCAGAGCGATCTCCGGCATCGCAGGAGGCCAGACTTCGAAACTAAACAAAATGGACCAGGCTGGCATAAACGCCCAGGTAGCGATAATGCTGGAAATAGTAGCACAACTTGGCCTGATCGCTGAGGAAAAGAAGGGGGAAGTGGTGAAGGCCAAGACGGAGTCGCAGGCCCTCGTCGAATCGCGTAATGCAGAATGCCACCGCGCTATTAGGGCAGAGGCTGAAGTAGAAACAGCACGTTCCAGCCAGTCGCTCATCCCTACCCAGCAATCAAAACCAACCTACGCGGAGCTCGCAGGGCGCTCAAAAGGACCAGCGGTAGCGCTCTATCCGGTGGAGGGGTCGGACATCAAGACCTCCGACGACACCAAGAAGGTGTTGAAGTCCTCCGTCGCCACCGTAGCACTTAACATACAGGTTGACAGCGTGCGAAGGGTAGGCAAGGCTGGCGTGGTGGTGCAGACTCGCACGGCAGATGATATGGCAAAACTGAAGGCGGCTCTACCGGCGTCACTCAAGGCGAATGACGCGCTGGGAAAGCGCCCGCTGGTGGCCATCAGGAACGTCGAAGGCCTCAACCCAGACACGGATGAGGTCTCATCGATCATGATCATGATATCGACATCAGATGGATGTCGATATCAGCACCACCTCGAACTAGTATTGGACGCCCTTCGTGGGAAGCGTGTTCTGATCGGGGTAGACTCAAACGCGCACTCCCCAATGTGGTACTGTGAGCGGCGACAGTACACCGGACACGGGCCAGACGTCACGCACCGTAGAGAATCAATGGAGGCTTTTATCCTGGCTAGGAATCTTCGCTTGGAGAATAGAGAGGGTCAGCCAGAGACGTTCTCCACAGCGAACGGAGCGTCCAACATTGACCTCCCCCCTTACATCAAGAGGCACTCTGGTAACAGAGTGGAGAGTGCGCGAGAACGTGATTGAGAGCGACCACCGGCTCATCACCTACACAGTGGCGAGCAGATCTACTCCAACGAGCGCTGAGCTAATTATTATTATTTGAGAATCTATAATTAATCAACGAATTATTTTATTTTCAATAAATATACCTTCCTCTATTGAATTGGAAGCGTTTTGCCTATACACTACCGTTACCGGCAGCACGTACACATTTAATGTGTATATATTATGCCGTAACGAGTAGGACGTGCGCGGCGGAGAGCGCAGAAAGGTCTAAGCGTGAGCCCGCTTGGAGCCTCCGCCGGTGCAGATCTTGGTGGTAGTAGCAAATACTCCAGCGAGGCCCTGGAGGACTGACGTGGAGAAGGGTTTCGCGTGAACAGTAGTTGCTCGTAAGTGTAAGAGTCAGTCGATCCTAAGCTCAAGGAGAGATCTTATGTCGATGAGGCGTGTTTATTCTTATTAATATTTATATTGATGTGATAAATAACGCCCTTTGAGCGAAAGGGAATCCGGTTCCTATTCCGGAACCCGGCAGCGGAACCGTTTCAATAATCGTTCCCTCGTTTTTAAGCGAGTGTTCGACGGGGTAACCCAAAGTGGCCTGAAGACGCCGCCGAGGGGTCCGGGAAGAGTTTTCTTTTCTGCCTGAGCGTTCGAGTTCCATGGAATCCTATAGAAGGGAGATATGGTTCGGAACGCGAAGAGCACCGCATTTGCGGCGGTGTCCGGATACTCTCTGCGGACCTTGAAAATTCAGGTGAGGGATGTACGTGGAGATGTCGCGCCGGTTCGTACTCATATCCGCAGCAGGTTTCCAAGGTGAAGAGCCTCTAGTCGATAGAATAATGTAGGTAAGGGAAGTCGGCAAATTGGATCCGTAACTTCGGAATGGAAGCGGATGCGGCCGGTGCCGGGCCTGGTCGATGCTCGTGCGTGACACGCGGAAACGCGAGTCGCGTGCGGGCGGAATCCGGACCCGCGATATGGCCTTCCGCGGATCTTCGCAGCCGCAAGGCCGCGTCTAGTGCGCGTCTCGGCGCGGTTCTGTACGACCGCCGTTCAACGGTCAGCTCAGAACTGGCACGGACAAGGGGAATCCGACTGTCTAATTAAAACAAAGCATTGCGATAGCCCTCGCGGGTGTTGACGCAATGTGATTTCTGCCCAGTGCCCTGAATGTCAACGTGAAGAAATTCAAGCAAGCGCGGGTAAACGGCGGGAGTAACTATGACTCTCTTAATCTGGTGAGATGAAGTCAATAAAAGCTTCAGTGTTGGTATGTTGTACCTGTTTCGTGGTGCGTCGGTTAACCGCGGGACGGGGGTCATGCACATCCGGCACTGTAATGGGGTAAGCTAGCTGCAACTAGTGACGCCCAACTCCTACCTGTAGCCTGCTCGTGGCACCGCTGCTATTAACTAATACAGGAGGGGGGGGGGACAGCCTAAAATACGTTGACCTGGTGAAACCGATACGGGTTGATTTCCTCGCTGGCTGTCTTGAATCATAACGAGGACATACAACTTCTGGCGCATACAGCCCTTCTCTAGGTCTTTGACCGGGAGCGCGCTTATATTGCCTACGCCCGGGGGGTAATGCCCTCGATTAGTAGAGCTCTACATAGTATACATAGACATCAATTAGTGACATGTATTTCCACACGCACTTACAACATTCAAATTTTTCAGATCAACACCTCCGCATTATATAATTTACCTGACGCTAAGTAATAGTGGTAATATATGGTAGTAGAGCCAGAGAATATGTAATAATAATACGTATAGAATGGACACTTCGACATCCCGCCCGATCTCCGCCTCACCCAACCTCCCTCCTCTTTTGGCAAAGGAATGGTTTCTACAGCCAGGTTCCGTTCAATGTTAGGGTTCCTTGAGGTGTTAATTACGAAAATGGTATCTCCTTTCAAGTCAAAGATGGCGGACATCATTATTTTTAGAAAATATGATATGGATTTCTATTTCACGGTTTCCTGAGGTGCATTTTTCTAATCCCAGATGGCGGACAGATTTTTTTATAAATATGATATGGGTGTCAATTTAGAGGTTTCTTGGGGTCCTGATTACTAATCCGATGGTTCGGGCATATAGAAAGAATGTCGAATGAGCGAATGACTGAACAGATATACAATGCGAATGTGGATGGTTGCAGAGGCCCAGGAAGACCAATACTGACCTACCATGACCAAATAGGTCGAGTTCTGTCTGATGGTGGGTCAAAAGTCTTAGGAATTGGTGCATGTATTAAGAGAATGATGAAGGTAGACGAGGCACGAGGTTTGTCAGGATCGGGATATCTGGCGCTCTACACTCTCTGCCTACCCCGTTAGGGACCTGGCGTGAAGATACATACTGATTACTAAAATGGCATCCGTTTTTAGATCAAAAATGGCGGACATATTTTTATGTCATATCACATTTTGAAGAAAAAATATGTCCGCCATTTTTGATCTATAAACGAATGCAACTTTCGTAATCATCACCACAAAAAACCTCGAAATTGATACCCATATCACATTTTGAAAAAAAGTCTGTCAGCCATCTTGGATCTGAAAACGGATGCCATTTTTGTAATCAGCACCCCAAGACACTTCGAAATTGATACCCATATCACATTTTTAAAAAAAAGTCTATCTGCCATCTTGGATCTGAAAACGGATGCCATTTTCGTAATCAGCACCTCGAAAAACCTCGAAATTGATACCCATATCATATTTTGAAAGAAAATCTGTTCGCCATCTTGGATATGAAAAAAGATGACATTTTCGCAATCAGTACCCCCAAAAAACCGCGAAATTAACATCATATCACAATGTAGAAAAATAATTAAGTCCGCCATCTTCGATTTGAAAGGATATACCAATCAGAATCAGAAATTAATTTATTCATTTACGGTGACCAGCACCATGACAAGTCAAAAACGAACAAAAATAAATTAAAGTGACAACCAATTATTGATATGCACCTCTCATTAAAAAAATATATATAAAAATTATGTATATACATAAATATTTTTATTGTATTATATATATATAAAATAATATAAAATACGCTTACACTCACAGCCCCACACTAGGTATAAACCTGTGTTGTGGGTACCGTTGTACACATATAACACATACACAAACATCCAGACCCGAAACAAATATCTGTAGGCCATACAAATATTTATCTCGGTGCGGGGATCGAACCCGCGACCCTTCGAATCAAACGGTCGTCTCACACCGCTGGACTAACCGGGTCGTCAAATATATATATACATATATATATTCGTAATTATCACCTCCAGGAACCCTGACATTGATTTTGACGCACATTGGTTACATACTATTATCGCTTACATTAAATGTAAATTGGTAAATGCGGTGGTGCTCGCTCGCTCTGGAGCTCTATCACTGGAGCTCTACCACTGTATATTACGATCTACCCGGAACAGGATAACGGTTTACTGGCAGGGCAAATGGGTAACATGTAGGTGTTCACGCTCGTTCATCAAGTTTTCGAGCTCGTTCATTGGAGCTCTATCACCGTACATTACCACCGAACACAATTACGGTGGACCCTACCACTTCGCGGCTGGTAGGTAAATTGAATTAAGTACATAAAATATTTAATTTTCAAATTATCCTAAAATACAGCGCTGACTTAGAGCTCAGAGGGGTGAGGGCAAAACAGATGGGACGTCCATAAGTAAGTGTCCATTCTAAACGTAGTATTATTACATATTTTCTGATAAAAAGTTCTATAGTATTATTAAAAATATCGATACCGACTAACGTATATGCGGTACAACACTTTCGATCGACTTTCTTATCTTAGAAAGGGACAAATAATGTAAATAACGTAATGAGTGAGCAGGACTTTGCGAAAATATACTGGTGCATAATCCAGTTTAATTGATCTCTGATAATAAGTGTTTTATATGAATTATTTACTTACCGGTGAACTATCATACCATCTTTTTTAATATTTTATGTTCTAGACGTATTTAGTATATGATTTTAGTGCGCAGGAAGCCATTTCCTAAATATTTTTGGTAGTAAATGAATTATTTCTCACGTACGAACGAGTCGGAGGCTTGGTCGGTAATGGCGTCATTGACGTCGCGATTTCGAGCATTGAAAATAAGCTAGCAAATTAGCTAGCAACGTGTTGTGCGCGTCGGTTGCCCTGTATGCGGTATCTATTGGGGGTTATCTGTGTGAAAAGTGATGTTCCAGTCTTTCTGTTAGGAATAAAAAAATAGGTACGTGCTTCAGTATTTTGTCACAATCACCCCAAAACTTTCAAATACTACTCCACATATAGGTACGCGACGGGAAACTTGATTAGGACATTTCCATGGGATCGTAAAAGGAGATGTTACAAATATGTATGGATCATTAACGGGCAAGATCAATAAATAAACGTTTGTTACTGCATGTTTTCACTTATTTAGATTTGTTTGCAGTTACAAAACATTATTTGCAGTTAGAATTGCAACTCAAAACCAACATGGCGAATATGGCGGACAATGTCATTTTAACAAATTCCACTAATAATCGATACTAATCGAATTCATCGGAACTTCTTTAAATTGATCGATTCGATACATCGTTTTTTTGTTAATATGTGATACACTAGTAATATGCTGCCCAAGCGTAGGCTGTATCGCCGCCGTGTTGAACATGGTTGAAAATGATAAAATCGTTTGAATTAAATGTGGTTGTAACTCTAAAACATATTCTTGAATAAATTAATTGTATTTTTTTCCGATTCTTCTTTAATTTACCCATTTTTTGAGGTAGTGTACCAACGAGAGCCGAGCTCGCAACATCTTCTTTAAATTATTTATAAAACGACATCCACGCGGGTGACGCCGCGGGCAACAGCTAGTAGCACATATAAATAATAGGTAGTATATAATTGCAATTAAATAATTATTTTTTACTTTTCAGTTTTGAAGTCGGTTTTTCTTAACGTAGTTATATTTATTTAATACTTTTTAGTTTATTGCTGCATTGTCAATTAGATTAATGTTCACATCTGTTAAATTTGTAAAATCTGAATCTTTTAGCTCCGTGGCAATTAGATACCTAATTTAAATTGTTTAGGTGTGTCGATACAAAATTATTACACGACTATACGTAATCAATGAAAAAAATTTATCCACGAAGGAGTAAATATGCTGTGTTGTGTCGTCGATGAGTAAATGTGTCATTGTCACCTGTTGTCATCTTGTTGTCATGCGCATTAGGACTATCTAGGACGTCAGTGGATTCAACGCACTGTATGACAACTCGCCGTCTATTCTTATTCCTTTCCAAATTTCATTGATTCCTTTAGTCTGAGGTGAAAGTAAGTAAAAAAATGCTCATAAAATAAAAACTAATGGGCCTATCTGAATCAATTTTTTATGGGACCAATTCGAAACTATTCCGCATCAAACAAAAGAAGAATTACGTAAATCGGTCCAGAAATCTGAACGAAATTCGCGTACATACATAAAAAAAATATATATACCGCCCGAATTGAGAACCTTCTCGTTTTTTGAACTCTGTTAAAAATCAATTGCTGTTTGTTACTTTCGCTAAAACTGTAGTGTATTTTTTATTTAATCTTTACTTTAAAGCGATACAAAGATCACCGGGCCAGCTAGTAAACGATAAAAAGAAGTAGGTTAAAATACTATTTTAATGTGTTATTTTAATATTGATAATGTCACTTTAAAAGTATGATGAAATGACCAAAAATATGCTTGTGACATAAAAACCAAAACATTATTTTTCCCTATAAAAAGATTACGAATGTAAACACTAAACTTACTGATACTTATCACATTTTATAAAATCCATTTGTCATGAATAGTCGTTGTTACTTGATGCTTGAGTCACTAGTACAATTTCTTGGTGCCTGTAAAATTAAGATCAAATTAACATTTATGCCACATAGGTACTATCTACAGCTTCTAATGCATATTGTGATGTGTGATGATGAATTTTATTAAGACCACTGCACTGAGTCAACTGAGTGTAGAAATTCTTTTTTTTTTTTAAGAATCATGGCAAGTTCCTTGATGTTGATTTGTAAAAAAAAATGAAAAGTTACAATGTAAAATAGTTTAGAAATATAATATCTAGGTACCTTAAAGAACATTTCTTAGTATTTAAAATAATTTGAAATCACGGAAATAAAAATGGTCTTTTACTAACAAGAATTCCTCCATACTAAACTTGATTTTTTCATTTTGTTTATTCCAGACAGACAATAAGATTTTAAATACCAGGAAATGTTCTTTAGGTTCACTGAATAATATTTCAAAGCTGTTTTACCCTATACCTTTTTCATTTTTTCTGAACCAATCTTGCCATGATCCTTTGTAACTCAGCTAAAATCAGAATAGAAGGTTTTTTATTGTAGGTGAAAAAGCAATAAAAACAATATGTATCTTCACGCCAGGTCCCTAACGGGGTAGGCAGAGAGTGTAGAGCGCCAGACATCCCGGTTCTGACAAACCTCTCGTGCCTCGTCTACCTTCATCATTCTCTTCATACATGCACGCCGATTCCTAAGACTTTTGACCCCACCATCAGACAAAACTCGACCTATTTGGTCATGGTAGGTCAGTCTTGGCCTTCCTGGGCCTCTGCAACCATCCACATTCGCATTGTATATCTGTTTAGTCATTCGCTCATTCGACATTCTTTCTATATGCCCGAACCATCGGAGCATGCCTTTTTTCATTTTTACACCGATACTATCATTCACACAAAGTCTCTTTCTTACATCTTCATTACGAACGCGATCGGTGAGTGATACACCGCAGATCTTGCGCAAAGATCTCATCTCGACCGCGTTCAACTTACTTTCATGCTCTTTCCTGCATACCCAGCTCTCGCTTCCATATAAAAGCGTTAGAGTAAGTACAGCATTATGTACGGCTAGTCGAGCCCGCTGGCTGAGATGTTTAGATTCTAGCAGCTTACCCAATGCTCCATTCACGCAATTCCCAGCAAGCACTCTTCTTTCTATGTCAGTGGTGTACCTACCATCCTTGCTAAAAGCACATCCAAGATATACAATTTCATCAACCTGTTCTAACACTGCATCATCTACTACTACCCTTGCATTTGTTCTCTGTTCATCTCTTTCAAATACTAATACTTTAGTTTTATCCACATTCAATTTTAAGCCTTTCTCCATACAATCCTCTTTCATGACTGCGACTAGTGCTTGTAGCCCAGATGGTGTAGAGCTAAAAATTACCGCATCATCTGCGTAAAGCAGACAGTTCACCACTAAGTCACCCATACACACTCCCACATCCATCAACTTCACCCTCTGGAGGCATTTGTCCAGATATATAATAAACAGCCTAGACGAAAGCACGCAACCCTGTTTGACACCGATGTTAACATCAAACCAGGGTGACATGTTACCATCTACCCGCACACATGCTTGACAGCCCACATACGTGGACTGTATTGCACGGAGCAGACTGGCATCAATACCATACTCTGGCAAAATGTCCCACAGCTCCTTTCGTAATACCCTATCAAACGCCTTCTCCAAATCCACAAAACCGCAGAAAACCTTCTGGCTCACAGCCAGATGCTTCTCTACGATGTTGCGGAGGGAGAAAACTTGATCCATACATCCTCTTCCAGTTCTGAAACCACCCTGTGCATCCCACAACAACCCATCGGACTTCTCTTTCATTCTTCTTTCTAAGACTTTCCCATACACTTTAGCTGCCAAACTGATCAAACTGATCGCTCGATAGCTGGTGCAGTCCATACGTCAACCCTTGCCTTTATACAAAGGCACGATGACCGCACACCGCCAATCCTTTGGGATTCTTCCAGACCTCCAGCAAAGGTTGCACAACACCCAGAAAGAATCCCAAAGGGCAGCACCACCATATTTGATCATTTCGGCAGAAACCTGATCAATACCCGCAGCCTTACCACATTTCAAACTTCGTATCGCCCTTACAATCTCATCTATTGTTATATCCTCACAAGCCGGCACCGTCAAGTCAGCAACTCCGGCGTCAGGGTTGTGAGCATAATCATACATTTCCCCATAATACTCGCTCCATCGTTTTAACACATCTTGCGTGTTCTCAAGAATGTCACCCAACTTAGATTTTATTCTATTCATTCCAGAAACTGGAGAAGAGCTTCTAGACTTTTTCACCTCCCTCCAATAGAGTTTGATGTTAGTCTCAAAGCTCTTCGCCAGTCTCTCATCAGCTTCCACTTTATCTCTCTCACGCTTTTCATTCACTAAAATCTTGGTGTCATTCTTGAGCCGACGGTAAATTTCTCTCTTCTCATCTCTCATACCATTATTCATTTGCAAAGATGCTACATAATCCAGCCATGCTTTCTTCTTTCTTTCAACGGAGTCTTGCACCTCCTTGTCCCACCACGCATCCCCTTTCAAGGATTTGCGTATCTTTGCATAACCACATACTTCTTTCGCAACTTTCAGCATACTATCTTTCATAACTTGCCAACATTCATCCACGTCCAAGTCCGTAAGACAAACCTTGTCTAACTTTTCACGGACTTGACGTTCATACACTCTCCTTGCACTAATGCCTTGTAACTTTTCACTCTTTATTCTTTCAAGTCCTCCGAAAGGCACACGTATACGTGTGAATGTCCTTATGACGGAATTCTGTGTTAGACACAAGGAGACTTCGTTCCAAGCATAAGTCAAGTATCAGCTTACCAGCATCATTTACTCTTCTATCACCATATGGACCTAGAACGGCCTCGTATCCTGGCCGCCTGGTCCCGACCCATCCATTCAAATCACCACACAAAATTACCCTTTCATTAGCTTCAACCATATCGAGAACTTCCCTTGTAGATTCCCAAAACTTCTCCAGGTCTTGGGTCGTCGCTGAGCTAACCGGTGCATAAGCTGCTACCAAAAACACCCTAGTGACGCCCAATTTAATTCGGACCCAGATTAGTCTCGGGTTCACCAAACCATAATCCTTCACTCCAGTGACTAAACGAGAGGACAGAAGGACGCCCACCCCCGCGCTGGCATGATCGCTCTGTTGCACACCTGCCCAGAGAGCCATCGCGCCACCCGGGAGATCTTCGACCTCGCAGCCCTTTCGTTTAGTCTCTGTTACACACAAAACATCCAGGCGTCTCACACTCATTACGTTCGTCAACTCATTCATTTTCTCACAAATTCCACCTCTCACATTCCACGTGCCTATCTGGCACTCCCCACTCCTCGATCCGCCGTATCGGGCCCGGCGTGACAGGTGGCGGTCCCCATCGCCGCTTTGGCCGCTTTTCGTACCAACGGGGACGGGTCGGTACGCGTCGCCTCGGGGGGACGCCCTTACCCGCACTGCGGTACGCCTTCGTGCCAGAATTGCAGCCCCAAAGGACTGGCAGGGATCGCGACGTGCACACTTCTGGCATGACCCCCCAATAAAAACAAATGGGAATTAAAGTTGACTTGATATTGGTTAGTTTTTTTTAGCTATCTATAATTATATTGTTTAATAAATTTGAAAATTGGTAAATACGAGGGTGGATCCAAAAGTTCGAAGCCCGACCAAGAAAATAAAAGAAAAGTGGGTCTAATTTTATTTTTATTTTTCGACATAGTCTCCATCTAGCTCAACACACTTCTTCCACCTGAACTGCAACTTGATTATCCCCTCGAAAAAAAAGATTCCGGAAGGTCGGCGAAATACTCGTTCACTGCGACTATCACCTCATCTTTGGTCGAAAATTTCGAGCCACCCAAATGTTTTTTTAAATTTGGAAATAAATGATAATCTGAGGGGGCTAAATCCGGAGAATAAGGTGGGTGGGGCAGCAATTCGTAGCCACAATCATGGATTACAGACATTGTTTCAACCGAAGTGTGAACACGTGCATTGTCTTGATGGAACAAAACTTTCTTACGCAACATTCCCGGCCTTTTTTCTTTTATTTCTTCTCGTAGTCTTCGTAAAAGGTTACAATAATAACTAGAATTAATAGTTTGACCTTTCGGTAAATAATCTACAAAAATAATGCCCTTCGCATCCCAAAAAACAGAAGCCATGACTTTGTTAGTCGACAAAACGACTTTAACCTTTTTCGGTGTAGGTGAGTCAGATCTTTTCCACTGTTTGGATTGTTGCCTTGATTCAGGAATATGGTGGTGAACCCAGCTTTCATCCATGGTAACAAATCTAGACAAAAAGTCCTCGGAATCAGTCTCAAAAAGTTCCAAACAGTCTCGCGAAATTGTGAATCGAACTCGTTTTTCTTCAGCTGAAAGCAACCTCGGGACCCAGCGAGCAGAAACTTTATGGAATCCCAATTCTTTCGTTATTATGTGTTGCACCCGGCCATAACTAATGTCTGTTGTCTCAGCTATCTTACCAATGGTCAAACGTCGATCACCCAGTATGAGATCACAAATTTTATCGATGTTTTCTTTCGTGGTAGACGTTGTAGGCCGTCCACTCCTAGGATCATCTTCAATGCTCTCACGACCGCGCTTAAACTCAGCTACCCACTTCTTGACATTGGAATACGATGGAGCAGACTCCCCCAAAGTGCCCACCATATCTTGATGGATGTCTTTTGGTGACAGGCCTTTTTTATTGAGGTACTTAATGACTGCACGATGTTCAATTTTCTGCATTATTGAAAATCGCATCAGAATGCTTCAAACAAATAATCACAGAAAATGTATATTGTGCAGTATCGAAATGAAACTGCGCACAATAAATCAATAGAAGACATACTAACAAATGACGGTAAATTTAAAAAGATGTCATGTCTCCTTGTAGTTTGGGCCACGAACTTTTGGATCCACCCTCGCATCTATGCAATGGAATGAACATCACAATTTACAAAATTATGGAATAGGTAACATACTATCTACTTATCATACTTTGCAATCCAATAGGGATTTCATTATTAACCAATTACAACTTACAGAACTACACCACAATAATTAATGATAATTTTTGAACTATGGAAGGTAGCACAAAAAACATCATAATATGTTTTGTATTGAAATATTTTGCACGAACTATAGAATTACAATCTATAAACTATGTAGGTATTTAAGAATTAAATTACTTAATTAAGTATTTATCCATATTTATTTAAAGATATAAATACATTCTCAAAAATATTGATATCTACTAACATACAATTAAAATGTATCTATCATTCACTTTTAATTATTTGTATGTCAATTCCTTCTCTGAAAGAGAAAATATTAATATAAACTTACGCAAAATGAAATTAAAATAAATATAAGAAAAATTAAAAATTAATATAGAAAAACAGACTTCAAAACTGAAAAGTAAAAAATAAAAAAGATTTAATTGTAATTATATACTACCTATTATTTATATGTGCTATTTACTAACAGGTTTGAAGTCGGTGCCAAGCCTCAAACAAATAATTATATTTTAATCACTTAAATATGAATACGAGCAAATTAATACACTGAACAAAACTAAACCGGCGAATCGTGTTTGCATGTATGCTTGAATTCATGCATTTCTCCTCTGCCTACCCCTTCGGGGATTACAGGCGTGAAGTTACGTTTTAATACAATGAAATGCCTACTTTAGTGATTTTGGCTTAGCACCGATTTCAAACCTATTAGTAAATAGCACATATAAATAATATGTAGTATAATTACAATTAAGTCTTATTTTTTCTTTTCAGTTTTGAAGTCGGTTTTTCTTAACGTAGTTATATTTATTTAATACTTTTTAGTTTATTGCTGCATTGTCAATTAGATTAGTGTTCACATCTATTAAATTTGTAAAATCTGACTCTTTTAGCTTCGTGACAATTAGATACCTAATTTTAATTGTTTAGGTGTGTCGATACAAAATTATAACACAACTATACGAATTTAATGAAAAAATTTTATCCACGAAGGAGTAAATAAGCTGTGTTGTGTCGTCGATGAGTAAATGTGTCATTGTCACTTGTTGTCATCTTGTTGTTATGCGCATTAGGACTATCTATGACGTCAGTGGATTCAACGCACTGTATGTCAACTCGCCGTCTATTCAGGTAATAATCAAAAATTTATATTATTTATTCGGGGGAAAGCTATGTCAGGAGCTCCCAATATTAAAGGTACTAATCAATTTCCATCTTATTCCTTTAGTCTGAGGTGAAAGTAAGTAAAAAAATGCTAATAAAATAAAAACTAATAGGCCTATCTGAATCAAATTTTTATGGTGGTCCCATAAAAATTCGAAACTATTCCGCATCAAACAAAACAAGAATTACGTAAATCGGTCCCGAAATCTCGGCGAAATTCGCGTACATACATAAAATATATATATATATATATATACCGGCCGAATTGAGAACCTTCTCGTTTTTTGAACTCGGTTAAAAAATAAGAATGTGTGCAAACATAAAAAATACAAAAGGGTAAAGACATGCAGGTAGAAAGAATCATGACAAGCACCAAAAATGTATGGAATATATTTTTTCTGTACAAATCAATGGATGTGAATATATCTAGAGAACCTAAAGAATGTTTCCTGATATTCAAAATATTTTATCCTAAAGATTATTTTTATAATAAAGAAGAAGAATAAATATGATCTTTCCTACCAACAGTAGAAGATATATAATATTAAATAATAATGGCAACCCACTATACGTCCCACTGCTGGGCACGAGTCTCTCCCCTTTTTGGGGGGAGGCCTGTAGAAGATACATAAATTTTAATTTTAAACTTTTATGCAGGTGAGGTAAAAATATTTTAAACAGCCGAAAATGTTCTTCAGATTCTTAAAATAATAATATAACTATTGGTGTAATTGTACCATTTTTAGGGTTCCGTAGTAAACAAGGAACCCTTATAGTTTCGCCATGTCCGTCTGTCTGTCTGTCTGTCTGTCTGTCTGTCTGTCTGTCTGTCTGTCTGTCCGTCCGCAGTTTAGCGCAAAAACTATAAGTACTAGAGACTTGAAATTTGGCACAAGTATACATCTTAATTACGCCGACAAAGTGGTAAAATAAAAACATGAAAAAATATATAGTTAGGGTAACCTCGCCTACATGTAACTCACAGATATTTTTTTTAATTTTCGATTTCCATATAGTGTGTAGTATCGTTGGATAGGTTTTTAAAAAATAGTATGAGTGTCCGAACATCATTTTTCGATTTAATTAACTGTTCGTGACTTATTAAGCTTTAAAGTGCAAATTTTCGTTAGACTCAAGTTCCCTACAGACTAAACGGTTATTGTTAGAAATTCAAGCGTTATAGACTACAAGCCCATGTTAAAAAATTGATGGGTCATTTGAACCACCAGGTGACCTATCTAGAGCGATATAAGAGCATAAAATAATAAGATTCAGCACTATGCCGTCACTTGTAAGCTGTCCAACTGAGTGCAGGTGAGAATTCAAAAGTACAGGTAGACTCAGTACATTTTGGTCACATATTTTTGTACGGCATTCTTACCAACGATAGACCCATTAAAAATAATAAGAAAACGCACAGTGCCGTACAAAAATGGTGCGCCACGAAGTCGGAATTTTTTTTTATTTTCTGACAATTACCGGGGTAAATTTGGTCATTTGATTTTGTACGGCATCTGTGTCATACTATTTCAATAATGCTTTCAATTCATTATTCCGCAACGCCGTACAAAAATCATGCGACAAGGGGAAGAAATCGAGAGTTGCAACCCCCTCTCTTTCCGTAGTCCAGGGGGTGATTTGACACAACATGAAATAAACTTATTTTGAAATTATTTTATGCATAGATAATATTTTTTCATGTGCCGTACATTTTCGTTGGTTCAAAGGGGAAAAAAAACCGAAAAAGAAAAAATCAAAAAGAAAAATTCCATATAACGAAATATGGACATAATATACACACCGTTTCAGTTTAGTTAGACGTCATAGTGATTTTATCATATTATCAATTGTCCTCTTCAAAAATATGTTAATACCGTACTGTATCAGATGGCCATAAAGTACCCTCAAAATTGAAGCGTTGATTTCATCAGCCTAAAAGATATGGTTTGCACAAAAATGTACGGCATCATTTTTTCCTAATTCATCTATTTAAAACAAGAAATAAAATGTATAAAACTATTATATTTCATTAATCAATGATATTTAAATTTTTACAATAATTTGCAAAATTTCAGTTTTTGCATTTCTCTATAATTTTTTTTAGAACGGTTTCTTTTGAACGGCAATACTATATAACAATTGTATTTTATAATATCATGTTAAAAAAAAAGTTCCCGTACAGGTTCAAATGATTTTACAGCTTTATAAATCAAAAATACGATGAAATTAAGATAATTATTGATATACATTCAAGGGAACAATCATTTTTTGACGGCATTACTTTTAATAGTACTTTTGAGTGCTACATAATGTTTTGGAACCGATGCCGTACTTTTTCAAATCACCCCCTGGACTACGGACAGAAAGGGGGTTGCAACTCTCGATTTTTTCCCCTTGTCGCATGATTTTTGTACGGCGTTGCGGAATAATGAATTGAAAGCATTATTGAAATAGTATGACACAGATGCCGTACAAAATCAAATGACCAAATTTACCCCGGTAATTGTCGGAAAATAAAAAAAAAATCCGACTTCGTGGCGCACCATTTTTGTACGGCACTGTGCGCTTTCTTATTATTTTTAATGGGTCTATCGTTGGTAAGAATGCCGTACGAAAATATGTGACCAAAATGTACTGAGTCTACCTGTACTTTTGAATTCTCACCTGCACTCAGTTGGACAGCTTACAAGTGACGGCATAGTGCTGAATCTTATTATTTTATGCTCTTATATCGCTCTAGATAGGTCACCTGGTGGTTCAAATGACCCATCAATTTTTTAACATGGGCTTGTAGTCTATTACAGCAATAGTATATATAACGAAATTAAAAGGAAAACTATCACACTTAAGTTGGCCTTGCAAGTTTGGGAGTAATAGTCGATCAAATGTACTTTACTCGAAAATTTCGAACAAGTTCTTACAAAATATTTTTTTTTTTTTTTATTTCATCTTTTACTCTGTAACTACGGAACCCTACACCGCGCGTGGCCCGACATGCACTTGACCGGTTTTTTTTTTAGTTTTTATTTTTACAAATAAAGCCATGATTCTTTACATAAGATTTTTTTAAATTTCTTATGTAATGGATCATGGCTTTATTGAAGAAAATTTTTCCTTTTGTTTGGCAGGTTTTAAACCTTAGAATAAATAAGCAATTCTTGTATTTAAACAACGTGTCCCAAAAATTCTACGATAATTAGGGACTGGAGGATGGACAACACTTAAGAATGCCAGAATACTAGTAGATTTTACACAAAAATAAATCAATATTTTTTTGAGTGGCCTCCTCCCGAGAAGGGGAAAGTCTGGTGCCCAGCAGTCGGACGTATTTAACAAGGGTTGCCATTATTAAGTGACCAGTTCCCTGATTGTGCAGTGTAAAATAAAAACCTAACATGATAGTTTGTTACCTTTGCATTTTTTCCTTGTACTGTTGTGTGTTGTATGTTCGGAAAAACTGCTTTCCATATTCAAATGTTGATATCATTATAGCGCAAGCAGGCGCTACTTTAAATATTCGAGGCATCAGACCAGTAAATAATCCTTTTAATCCATGATTTCTATAAATATTTTTAGCAATATCTTTCATATTTGAGGCGCGTTGGTGAACTTTTCCATCTAAAAATTTAAAATAACAACTTCTTATCTATTTTTCTCCGTGTTTTAAGTTGGTTACTACCCACACAAAGTTTCATGAGTCTGATGTTGTTTGGAAAGAATAACAAACTCCTTTACATTATTGTTAATGCCGCGGATGGTACTGTGCGGAAACCTAATTAAAACAGATATTGAATCACAACTGAATCGATTGCGGTGATTACCATCATTTTAAGAAAACAGCAATTTACTACATAGACTTTAAATTCATGTCAACTAAGTTGCTACAAAATTTCATGTTGGCGACACAAGGGCAATAAGTTTTATAACACTTTATTATATAATAATGAACCGAAACATATTTAAAGATAAAAAAATGTACTCACCAGTATAAATTTCCTTCTCTCCTAATTCTATCTGTTGATGTGTTTTAATCACATCGAAGGGTAATGTAATAAAAGCAGCAAGCTGTAATAATAATATTTACATATAATTATCTGACTATTTTTATTCAAGTGAATGCAGGTATGTTATTTCATAAGTTAAGCATGTACTTACACTACCAGCAACAGATCCACAAAAGAAATTAAATAAAAACGTATTTTTTTCAGAGTCTGGTTTATTGAATATTTTTTTAGTTGTCTCAAATGTTGTCCAATAAATTCCTGGAAACAAAAATATATTTATTAAACTAAATAGGCAAAAATTTGGAATAAAGTAAGTTTGTCAAATCGTTACAATAACTTTTATGCATGCGAAATGGCTAATATTGAAATTTGCAATCACCTCCGCAGAGACTTTGTGTGAATGATAGTATCGGTGTAAAAATGAAAAAAGGCATGCTCCGATGGTTCGGGCATATAGAAAGAATGTCGAATGAGCGAATGACTAAACAGATATACAATGCGAATGTGGATGGTTGCAGAGGCCCAGGAAGACCAAGGCTGACCTACCATGACCAAATAGGTCTGATGGTGGGGTCAAAAGTCTTAGGAATCGGCGTGCATGTATGAAGAGAATGATGAAGGTAGACGAGGCACGAGAGGTTTGTCAGAACCGGGATGTCTGGCGCTCTACACTCTCTGCCTACTCCGTTAGGGACCTGGCGTGAAGATACATACCTCCGCAGGCTTACGGGGTAGGCAGAGTATAGTGCGCCTCGACAGCGTTTAATTTACTTTCATGCTCTTTCTTGATTAAAACATTAATCATCAAAATCGGTTAAGCGATTACGTTTTTATTTAGGTATGTAGGAGTGATGTGATGTGTGGTAAGGAGTAAATGGTACGTTACTAATAACAAGTCCGCACACACTGTTTCACATTAACTATAATTGTATAAACGTCACAACAGAAGGTACAGTACAAGAAGAACAAGGAGAAAGTCACAATATTATATAACAGTACGTATAGGTCACGGCACAAACACTAAACATAGAAATTACAAGTCCAAATCAAATAATATCAACAAAATAGCGAGACAAAGAAAACGCGTCGAGTAGGCAAGCACGACTGGCGTTGCAACCGCGGCGGTCGGGCGGCGTATTCGCGGGTAGGTCTCACGCCCGCAAAGCGCGCGTACCCGAAACCGTGTGGATATTTTGTATTGATAAAATAGATCGCGGCATACTACGGGTTTCACCCGAGTATGCTCGCGACAAATAAATAATTACATATTAATATTTGTGTAATTGTATTTGTGTGATATAGAAATAGAAATAGTTTATTTGGTAAAACTTTCCAACAATTACCGATGGTTTGTGGGGGTAAGGGGGGAGGGGGAGGGGGAGAGGGGAGGGAGGCAACCAACCCCCCAGATTTTAGGAGATATGCTATAGCACTGATTCCATTAAAAATACTCAATTTTGAAGTAAGAGGGGGGCTTTAGGGCATGATAAAATGTGTGAAGGAGGGTGTACCCTTCCCTCCCCAACACTACACTCCTCAATCTACAAAAAACGCGTAGTTTTAAAAGAAAAAAAAAATTGTCGCTTGTATTTCCTAAACAACAGTTTGGTTCTGGCGCTTCGCCGGCCGCTGCCGCGGCACGCTCGCTTCGCTCGCTCGGCTCGCGCGCTGTTTTTACATATACAACCTAACCTAACCAACTCTTCATGGGAAACATGGGTAGGAGACGCCATGGTAGTCACTCGTTGGAAATCTTACAGGAGTACGTGAAAACGATCTCAACTGCTAGGGCAACAAACGCTGACTGCTCGACACAGCTGTCACTGCATGTAAAACAAACAAAATGGCGTCCGTTGCGTTCCGTTCCAAACAAAGTAAAAACGAATTTGTATATTTTATGTGTAAAAAAAGTAAAAATATACTGATAATATGTTCTACAGAAGTTATTATTTACACAAAACAGAATGAATACTTATAATAGAACAATATTAATTATCGAAATCGAAAAATACGTAAATAAGTAACATGGTAAGAAATAGAACTAAATGCCGTTGATGAGTAATGAAACGTTTTATGTCAATGCTGCCACCAAACATGACATATAAACAAACTTAAAATGGCGATCTAGTCGATTTGTATGGAAGTTTTGAAAAAATATATCTTAAGAACTGTGCATTTTCGAAAAGTAAAACTTCACAAAACGCTTTATATTTACGAGTACTATCTTCAAAAAAAATATGAACTTCCTAATCGCTGTCAAGCGTCGGAACGTTTAGCCGTTTATTTTTTGACACACACACACACACACTAAATAAACAAATGATAATAATAATAAAGAAAAAAAAACAATAATAAAAACAGAAACAACTTAACACAACTACCGGCATGATGTATGTGTGAGACCAAAAAAATGGTACCTATCTCAGCTGATTGCTGTAGTTGACACTACAGCGCTGGTGTTCTGATAGGACCACCGTAAGTGGCTTTGCGAATTACAAGCCGCCCAACTACATAAAACTTCCATGCATACTACTGTTATATTTATATACAAAATTACGTAATATTACATAAATATAGATAAATAAATAAATTATTAGTTACACACTCTCTGCCTACCCCGTTAGGGACCTGGCGCGAAGATACATATATACATACAATAATTAATCCAAATATTTGGTGGCGTGGTATCAAACATGTTTGATGATACACTAAAAATAAAACATGCTGTCATCTGTCACTATGACAAGTGACAAGTGACAGGTTCCAGAAAATTTATGATATGACAAACAGAAAATAGTTAAAAGGAGATGTTGCAAGCTCGGCTCTGGTACGTACAGTACCTGAAAAAATGGGTAAATTAAAGGAGAATCAGAAAAAAATACAATTTATTTATTCAAGAATATATTTTATAGTTACAACCACATTTACTTCAAACGATTTTATCATTTTCAATATGAATATTAGTGTAATTTGTCAAAATGACATCGCCCGCCATATTCGCCATCTTGGTTTTGAGTTGCAATTCTAACTGCAAATAATGTTTTGTAACTGTCAACAAAGCTAAATAAGTGTATATATGCAGTAAAAAACGTTTTTATATTGATTTTGCTTGTTAATGATATTGTGTACAATACATGGCCGGAGGTCCATACATTTTTGCAACATCTCATTTATATGTGTATTTAAATAACATTTACCTACATATCACAATAAATAATTGCAATAATTGCATAAACCGGCAAAACCGGTCGTACGTGGCATGAAAACAAGACATACGACGTGGCTGCCTCCACAATGCAGCTACGTGGCATACACTGGTGCTGGGAAACCACGTGTGTCTTTCTGTGGCAAATGAAGTGGATGCACCAGAGCAGCATCGAAGGGTGAAATTTTGTTTTTTCCTTTTACAAATTTGCCAATTTTTGTTCCTCCATGATCATTTCTTTGAACTTAGAACGAAATGCTCGTTGCGTTTTTAGGACACGCAAAGGTGGAGGGAGGCCATTCCAACAACGGGTAGCGGCAAACCTAAAGCTACCTCGGAAAGCCGCCGTTCTATGCTTCGGCATGGCCAATAAGTCATATGTGGCCCTCGTGAAAATACGAGCGCGATCCCGACGCCAAGACAGCTTCCTGAATAGAAATTCGGGTCTTCCCGACAACACGATACCGAACAGCAAGGTGGCTAGATGTAGTCTCCTGCGAGAAGCCATTTTCATCAGATTGCCTGAATTAAGAAATGAAGTAACATGTGTTCTGGGAGGTATATTGAAGCAAAAACGCGCACATGCATTCTGGACCCTCTGCAACAACTTATTTGTTCTGCTCAGAATACAAGAGCCATAAACTGAATCTGCATAATTCAACTTGGACAGAATGAGAGATTCACACAGCATAGTGCGCAACTCAACGGTAAGGAAAGGTCGGATTCTATATAACAATTTAAGACTATAGAAGCAGTTACGTACTGCTTCAAGAACATGAGTCTCAAAATGAAGTTGACCGTCCATGACTACTCCCAGGTTGCGGGCCTCATTCACTCTTTCAATGGCATCGCCATTGATAGATATGATAGGTTGAAATGAGCAAATCTTTTCAATTGTACCCCTGGAGCCTAATACCAGAAATTTAGATTTATTTGGATTCAATGTGAGACAATTTTTCTTTGCCCAATCAGCAATACTAATTAGATCTTTATTCTTTTTATTTACAGCCTCTGAACAATTTTGTGGATGAAAAGAGATATATATTTGGAGGTCATCCGCATACATGTGGTGTTTGGAATGGAGAATGTGACCAGTGACATCGGCACTATACAGGATATAGAGAAGAGGCCCCAAAATGGACCCCTGAGGGACACCTTTAGATACCTGGGCTGGAGTGGATCTGGATTTATTTCCTGTCTCGTCACTGGTTACTTGAACCATTTGAAATCTATCAGTAAGGTAACTCTGAAACCATTTCGCTGTTGAGAGGTCACATCCATAGTAAGAAAGTTTAGAAAGTAGGAGAGATAATTCAATAGAATCAAATGCACGAGAAAAATCGAGCAAAGTTAGGATACTCCCCATTCCCTGGTCTCTAGCTGTCAAAATATCATCAACCACATCGATAAGAGCCGTAGTTGTACTGTGACCCCTGCGAAACCCAGACTGTGTTGCTGGGAGGATATTGTAGTGCTCAAGATACTTACTACTTATATGTAATGTATGGATGTTGTATAGTGTAAGTGAATGTGTAATACTGATAAATACATAATAAATAAATATTGTATGTGTAATATATACATAAACATAACGTTCCCTGCATCACTCCCCTCCAGAGGCAGTGTCTACGGACGATAATAATCCGGGAAGCGGACTCGTCTCCCGGAACGCGTAGCTCGCAGAGGGTTGTCTCCAGGCGGAGGATGGGGAGGATCTGGGGGTTGTGGTTGGGATAATTGGATATGAGATGGGTGGGATTGGGATGTCTGAAGTTGAGCAGCGTCGTCCGACAGTATGTAGGCTGGCTTAAGGCGGTCTACCGATACCGAGACAACTTTACCCTTGACCCTAATTTTAAAAACTTTCCCACCCCTGTTGATAACCTCATGTGGTCCGGTGTACGCAGGTTGTAGCGATACACGTAGCGCGTCTTCCCTTAGGAATACGTGGCTACATGTATCGAGATCTTTAAAAACGAAAATGTGCCGTTTGCCAGAATGGTGCCGAGTCGGAACAGGTTTCAACTTCTCAGCGAAAGACCTAATGCGCGCTGAGAAGTCTGAGATGTCAGTAGTGCAGTAGTCAACTACGGAGGGACCGAAAAATTCGCCAGGTAGGCGAAGCGGTTCACCGTACACCAGTTCGGCAGATGTGGACTGAAGGTCCTCCTTATAAGCGCTTCTGATACCAAGCAAAACGAGAGGGAGAGACTCGGTCCAATTAACATCTGCGTGACAAACAATAGCTGCCTTCAGCTGTCGGTGGAAACGCTCGACTAAGCCGTTGCACTGTGGGTGGTAAGCAGTTGTCCTGCGGTGGTCAAATCCAATGGATTTGGACAACTGCTGGAACAAAGCCGACTCGAATTGCCTACCACGGTCGGTAACAATGCCAGTAGGGCAACCGAATCGGGCCACCCAACACGATACAAACGCTTTGGCCACGGTTTCCGCGGTGATATCAGTGATGGGGACAGCTTCCGGCCATCACGTGAAGCGATCGACGGCTGTCAAGCAGTACCGATATCCACCGGACGGAGGTAATGGGCCGATCAGGTCTAAATGGACATGTTTGAAACGCGCCGAAGGTAAAGCGAGCGTGCCCAAGGGCGACGAAACGTGTCGGCTTACCTTCGAGCGCTGGCAGGTCAAACATGCCTTAGACCATTCTCGGCAGTCCTTCCTCATGGAGGGCCAAACGAAGCGTTGTGCAACGAGCTTAGCACTAGCGTTGGGGCCGGGGTGGCTGAGAGAGTGCAAACAGCTAAAAATTTGTCGACGTAGATTTAGAGGGACAAAAGGCCTGGCGGTCGGTGTACTGACGTCGCAGTACAATTCAGTACGACTGCCAGGTATTGTCATCTTCGCGAGGCGAAGAGAGGTTTCTCCGGCTACTAACTTTGCCAGTTCAGGGTCGGAGGTCTGGAACTTGGCGAGGACTTCAATGTCTATAGGCGTCTGTAGCTCTTCAACGCGAGAAAGGGCGTCAGCCACGACGTTGTCCTTACCCGCGATGTGCCTAATATCAGATGTGAACTGCGAGATGAAGTCCAAGTGTCTATACTGACGCGGTGAGCAGTTACGTTTCAGCTCGTGGAAGGCGCAACAGAGCGGTTTGTGGTCAGTATACACAGTAAAGTTGTGAGCCTCTAGCATGTGGCGAAAGTATCTGATACTCTCGTCGATTGCAAGGAGCTCGCGGTCGTACGGTGAATATTTCACCTGTGAGGGGCTCAACTTGCGCGAAAAGAATGCTAAAGGCTGCCAAACACCGTCCTGAAGCTGCTGTAGGACTGCACCTAGCGCTGTGTCTGAGGCGTCAGTGACCAGTCCTAACTTGGCATCAGAACTCGGATGAGCGAGGAGCGCGGCGTTGCAGAGGCTCTGCTTGCAACAATTAAATGCCTCTAGTGAGTCTCCTTTTATGTCGACCGGGTGGGAAGCTTTGACAGACCCGGTCAGCAGAGCATTCAGAGGTGCCTGGATTTGAGCGGCTTTTGGAATGAATCGCGGGTAAAAATTAACCATCCCCAAAAATCGACGAAGTTCCCGGACAGTTTTGGGGAGGGGGAAATCCGAAATGGCCTTGACCTTGCTAACCAGGGGCTTGGTACCATGCTTTGAAATATGGTAACCTAAAAACGTTACCTCAGAAGCACCGGAAACACATTTGGCCGTATTAACAAGAACGCCGTACTGTTGCATACGGGTGAAGAGCTGGCGCAAATGGTCTTCGTGCTCCTCTTGACTCCTGGAGAATACCAGGAAGTCGTCCAAGTAAGGATAGTAGAAATCAAGGCCACGCGTCAATTCATCCACGAACCTCTGAAAAGTCTGACCAGCATTCCTTAACCCGAACGTCATAAAAGGAAATTCGCATAAACCGAATGGTGTGGTGATCGCGGTCTTCGGTATATCCTCATCAGCGACCGGTATCTGGTTGTAGGCCTTCACTAAATCTAAAACTGAATAGTGCGTACAACCGGACAAACTGTGCGAAAAATCATGTATATGACGAATCGGGTATTTGTCTGGTATTGTCCTTGCGTTTAGTAGTCTGTAATCGCCGCAAGGACGCCAGCCGTTGTCCTTTTTGGACACCAAGTGCAAAGGAGATGTCCACGGGCTATCTGAAGCCCGCGGCCCGCCAGGCGCTACCACCTCGCCTGGTCGGAGGATCCTCCCTTTTCGCCGGAGGGGGCCGCGGCCCCGCCAGGCGCTACCACCTCGCCTGGTCGGAGGATCCTCCCTTTTCGTCGGAGGAACACTTCCACACGTTTTCCTCCACAGTGGTGACCCCCGACGTGATTGGAAGCAACCTTCTCACCAGCCACTCTGCAGCACCTTCGATGACGTCATCCTCTCATCCTTCACATCACCATTACCTGATCGAGCGGTAATTAAGTCACGCCAGCCAGCACCCTCGGCTTCATCGGGGATACTCCACACGCCTGCAGCGACTGCGCATGCCTGGACTACCCTGCAGCCACATCAGCGTCAGTACTGCGTGGACGGACGCAGTAGCTACTACGAGCTACTACGCAGCGACTACCTCGACTCAAAAAGGGGACTTTCGCATCACCGCAGCAGCGACTACCTCGACTCACTGAGGACCTTCGCACCCGACTGACTGGGACTTGCGGCATGGGACTATGGCATTGGCACAGCTCCGCGAGAAGCTCTGACAGCTGACTCGATTATATCAACCTCCGGTCTTGGAGGGGAGTGATGTAGCGTCCACTACACTAAGGCGCCAACTAGTGGAATACAATGAAACCTTACAGTACTTGTCTAGTACGATAGATGGCGTGCAATGAAATTACATCGCACATACGAAGATTTCTCAAGAGTTGGCATATATACAACTTCCCAACGTCAACCGTTGGGCCGCGGCCCGCCAGGCGCTACCACCTCGCCTGGTCGGAGGATCCTCTCTTTTCGTCGGAGGAACACTTCCACCCGTTCCTCCACAGGTACATACACACATAGAGCAACACCGGAGGGGAGTAGCATATGCAGGCTTTCCCCTCTGTCAAAGTACAAGCCCAAATGGGCCTATCCCTGTCGCCTAGATGTTTAAATGTGAGCGTGAAATTGTTTCTGTATTTTTAACCGAGTTCAAAAAACGAGAAGGTTCTCAATTCGGCCGGTATATATATTTTTTTCTTTTTTTTTTATGTATGTACGCGAATTTCGCCGAGATTTCTAGACCGATTCACGTAATTCTTTTTTTGTTTGATGCGGCATAGTTTCGAATTGGTCCCATAAGAATTTGATTCAGATAGGTCCATCAGTATTTATTTTATGAGCATTTTTTTACTTACTTTCACCTCAGACTAAAGGAATAAGAATAGACGGCGAGTTGTCATACAGTGCATTGAATCCACTGACGTCCTAGATAGTCCTAATGCGCATGACAACAAGTGACAATGACACATTTACTCATCGACGACACAACACAGCTTAATTACTCCTTCGTGGATAAAAATTTTTCATTGATTTCGTATAGTTGTGTAATAATTTTGTATCGACACACCTAAACAATTTACATTAGGTATCTAATTGTCACGAAGCTAAAAGAGTCAGATTTTACAAATTTAACAGATGTGAACATTAATCTAATTGGCGATGCAGCAATATACTAAAAAGTATTAAGAAAAACCGACTTCAAAACTGAAAAGTAAAAAATAATAAGGATTTAATTGTAATTATATACTACATATTATTTATATATGCTATTTCCTTATAGGTTTGAAGTCGGTGCCAAGCCAAAATCACTAAAGAAGGCATTTCATTGTATTAAAACGTTACTTCACGCCTGTAATCCCCGAAGGGGTAGGCAGAGGTAAATGCATGGATTCAAGCATACATGCTAACACCCACGATTCGCTGGTTACGTTTTGTTCAGTGTATTAATTTGCTCGTATTCATATTTAAGTGATTAAAGTATAATTATTTGTTTAAGGCTTGGCACCGACTTCAAACCTTAAGTAAATAGCACATATAAATAATAGGTAGTATATAATTACAATTAAATCTTTATTATTTTTTACTTTTCAGTTTTGAAGTCGGTTTTTCTTAACGTATTTATCTTTATGTTAAGTCAAGGTGTGAGTTTCGTAGTAATAGACGATTTTTGTAGTGTGCGTGTGTCGCACGCATTTCCCCCCGCAAAATGACAAACTGTTTTGCATCGGTAATAAACGCTATAGCTTCTCCCCTTCAGTCCGCCGCGGACGGTACCCTGAGTTGCTCTATGGGTACACAAAGTAAAATTAGTAAGCATTATGAAGTTTCTACACATAAATATTAGATTTTTCCCGGGTGCCACACATAGCTACACCAAACGTAGATTATCAAGAGCCGTTGTAGACACAAAATACAACCCCCATACAGAGCCCGAAGACAAATATAGCGTATTTTTATTTGGCAATAAATATATGTATAGACTAGATCAAAATATGTGTAGGTATAAAGATTAACCCCCTTATTCATAAACGTATTTTAGCTAAAGTGTTGCTAATGTCTCTTTTGTCTCTTTATATCCTACACATTTGACAATGCAACTGATAAAGACAAAGCATTCTATAGTTAAAACGTATCTAATGTATGTTTATGAATAAAGGGGTAATTTTATAAGGCAGCTGTTGCTACCAGCAGATAAATTTTACTGTCAAAATGTAGATTATGTAATATATAGGATAGTATATCACATATTACAGATCACCTCTAAGAGTATTATCTTATAAGTATCAGCATTATATAAATCTGGCTCCTTGAAACTGCATACTTAGGTACTTGTAAAACAATACTATTGTATTTCCATGACTATGTTAATGATAGTAACAATTTTCTTGAAGGTACTTTTACAGCTTACATAATATCGTAAATAATAATAACACTGACAATATATTAAGTGTTTCTATGTACTTCTATTCCACTTGTTGAATTATTCAGTTGAATAAATTATATTATGGCAATACATTAGAACAATATTAGGATAAATATTGTCAATTTGTGTACAAGTAAATATTACTTTACCTGAAAAAGGCACATCTCTCAAAAGAGTTGATCCTAGTCCACGGAATAGTCCCTTATATCCTTCATAGCGAACAACTTGACGTAAAGCAGTTGTGATTTCTAAAAAACATTGGTCATTGAAATAATGAATATGACATGCCACATGAAACATAAGAATACATGAATGATGTTAACAAGTTTAATCGATGATGATTAAACTCGTTAAACTAGCTTTTATATTTACAAAATGTCAATCTCAAAAATTATTTAATCACTAGAAATTATGATACTTACTTAATTGCTTGTGAAAAGTAATAAAAGGTATTAAAATTCACATTGATTCATATGTAAATTTTCCAAAAAATTATGTCCAAAAATAACTAACAATTCAAATACTCAACTCATTCTATTGATATCATCAATATCATCATACCTATTGCATTTGCTCTTTTACAACCTGACAAGACAAAAATTAAGGAAAACATTCACTTTTCACCTTTTAACATACATGCAAACAAGTCTCTGGCTCTGGACTATCATGAGCTGTGTAATAAATTACCACTTAACAGGTCAATGTAGATGTTTAATATTATGATAAAAAATAGTCAAGTACCTGAATATGTCACCTTTTTTGACTGCATCTTTGTCCTTATTAATTCCAATGGACTAACTATAGTAACAGCCACTGTCCTGGCTGTAGCACCAGATATTAGAGGTATCCACATTGGTTGATTTGCTGAAAAAAAAGTACATTTGAAAAGAAATACAAAATCTGGTGGCAACAAACTTTTGAACTACAAAAACTTACTGCCTCCTGTTATTTTGTTATAAAAAGTTTTAGTCCTATATCGAAGTTGTTCATATGATACAAAGTATATAACGGTGCATGGCAGTGCCAACACAAGTGTTGGACTTAAACCGGACCATAATGCTGGAACACCTTCTAATTTCGATATTTTGTAAAATGCGTCCTGAAAGCATAAAATACTTAATATTCAAATTAATAAAACAAATATAGATCTATGTTTACAAGAAATGAAACATCTACAAAAAGACTTGTATAGCAATCAACTGGACATACAGTTGGTTTATGAAGGAATTAACATTTATGTTATCAAGTATCAAGAATTATCATCTGTCAGAATTTTGCAAAGTTTAAGAGCCTTCTTTTTGCTCCAGAATCTGCTGTGGATATGTTTGACACAGATATTACACATATAAAGAATCTATTTTAAATTTTAACAATACCAAGATGTTTATTCAACTGTTGCAAGTTAAATAACCTTGAATTGTATCAAATGCACATAGAAGAATGTTAGATGTAATATATTGCCAAGTAATTTACTCAGTTTGATAGTTATCAAAGTTATCAATAGTTATTGACATGTTGAGAAAATAGGATCAAGAAACTAAGTTATTTTCATAACATTATTAGAACTAAGGCAGAGAATATGTAATAATAATATGTATAGAATGGACACTTTGATGTCCCGTCTCATTTTCCTGCATCACCCAACCTCCTTCCCTCTTATGGGCGACGGTTGGTATTTTGTACATGCTATGCACACAGGTGCACGTGTAAATACACGTCACTAATGGTCACTAATTTGGTCTCTATTACACAGACAACAATTTGTCTGTGTAATAGAGACCAAATTAAGCATTTGTATGGAATTTTGACGGAGTGTCTGCGGTATGACTAAGGTTCAAGAACAATCTAACTAGCCATATGCAGACTCATGAAAACAAACTGCTTAGAACACCTGTCTTAATCTATACTAATATTATAAAGAAGAAACCTGTATGTTTTTGTATGTATGTTTGTAATCTTTACAAATCAGAAAGCTGCATCTTCACTGAGTGACATGTTCATTGTACCAATGCGAAACTGGTACAATGAATATGTCACACGTATCATTAAATAATATACTTGCCGCTAAATGGTAGTGTTCAGCACTATCGTATTCCAGTCAGGTGGTAATGTACGGCCCTGTAATTTCCAGCACAGAGGCATAACACCTAATGTCTCAAGAGTGGCAGCGCATCTGCATTTTGACCTCTGGTCATTGTGTGGGTGTCTCTAGGCTGCAGTCATCACTTAACATCAATGTGAAATGCACGCTTGTCTGCTACTTTTATTACATAAAAAAAAGCTGAGGCAAGCCGCTAGTCGGTAAATAAAAATAATTGATAATAATGTTTAGCATGATAAAAAGGTATCCAAGCCAAATAGTATGCATAAAGTCAATCTAATAATTTGTCAGACCTGTTTAATATTAATATATAATAAACCTCTACCATACTCTTCATGAAATATACCAGAATTCATACATTTGTTAAATAATAAAATTATGATATAGCTGTCACACATCTTTACCATTGTTCCATGAAAATGAACCCGTCGCGGTATCCATGCCGTCTCGCCACAAGGACAGAGGTGTTCCATCAATCCATTACAATATAAATAACATTTGTTAGAAAGCAATGCTTTCTGTTGAGCTTGCAGTCGAATTTTAACCACATCAAGTGGAGTCACTGTAATTTTAACATAATCAATGCCAGTTTGATATTATTCACAAATTAATATTTAAAATTAACTAGGTTTTTTACTACTATTGCACGATATAACTTACTAAACAACGAGGTTATAAGAGCACCGGAACATGCCGATGCCATTTGCTGAAAAGGAGTGATACGAAATTGTGGATCATCTTCGCGAATCATCGCACCAGCTATATAACAATACTAGCTGTAACTTTTATGCCAAATCAGTGAAAACACTATAAACTACAAATAAATCGTAATACTCAGTCTCTTTTCACTCTCCAAACCTTAGACTAAGTACCCACATTAGACCTGAGTCGATCGCGAGCGATAGAATCACTTTGATTGAATCACGATCCAAACACAAGTGATCGGGTCGTGACGTACAAAAAAAGTCGATCATTTGGGTCCTTTGGGTCATTGGGTACTTTGTTTCTCGTGAACTCTATCACATTATGCATAAAGTACACTTCAGTTTGTTTACAGTTTTATCGATCAAACTCCCCTGCACAATGTCATCTAATTGTAAAATTTATGCTATATACCTATAAAGTTAAAGAATGAAATTATAGTGATAATTAATTGAAATGTATTAAAATGAAAAATAGCCAGCGGCATAATGTGTGAATCGCGATCTCGAGTCTCGCATCCTTATCAGATGGGTCTCGAATCACGAGAATCATGAGCTACAGTATACGTTTGAGCGAAATCGAGTCGCGACCCAAATGACCCAAACGATCGAGTCATTTAGACTCGATCACCTTGTCAATGGGTCGCGATCGACCCGAATCCCGACGAAGGCGTGATCGACTCAGGTCTAACCCACATACCATTTTTTTTTTTGCGTTATGGCAATTGCCCGCAGGCATTTTGCATTTTGCAATATTTACAAAGAAATAGAAAATAAGCTTTTATATACATTTAAATAATTAAAAAAAAAAACAAAATAGCTACTCGGAGCAAAAAGTCACAAAATCTGGAAAAAAAATTGTATGTATATTATTAGTCAACGGACAAACAATGGTTAGTATTCATAGTTAGATTATTGTAAACAATATATATTCACAATATCAAAAATATAAGTATATATATATATAATATACATATTTACAGTTTAATGTTATTTAAAGGAGATGTTGCAAAAATGTATGGACCTCCGGCCATGTATTGTACATAATATCATTAAACAGGCAAAATCAATATAAAAACGTTTTTTACTGCATATTTTCACTTATTTAGCTTTGTTTGCAGTTACAAAATATTATTTGCAGTTAGAATTGCAACTCAAAACCAACATGGCGAATATGGCGGGCGAAGTCATTTTGACATTTTCATTTTTTAAATTGTATTTTGATTATATAGTACTTGGAGAAAAAAGTAATATTATATAAATACTATCGAAATCGATTGATCCCAAGTGTCGGCTGTATCGCCGCCATGTTTAACATAGTTGAAAATGATAAAATGGTTTGAATTAAATGTGGTTGTAACTCTAAAATATATTCTTGAATAAATTAATTGTATTTTTTTCGGATTCTTCTTTAATTTACTTATTTTTTGAGGACGTGTACGAACCAGAGCCGAGCTCGCAACATCTCCTTTACATAATATACAATAGCATTAAGAACTTCAGGGTTAGACAAGGAAAGAAGAGTAGGAATATTAGTTGGGAAGGGAACAAGTTTAATAAGAAGGGATATGAAATGACTGCGATCATATAAGGGACAAGAGAAGAAAATATGATTTACATCCCCCTCGTCCAAACCACACTCGCAAATGGAGGTGTCCCGAATCCTCAATTTATACAAAAATCGGGGAGAAGTACAGTGTCCTAGACGAAGGCGACATATTAACGAAGTGGCTTTCTTAGATACTTTTTGTTTAAAGAACCACGGCTTAGGAGGAATAGTTGGCTGTATTCTAGAAGAATAACCCCCACGAGATTTGTCAGTTTTTTGTTTTATATACGGAATGCCGTCCAGTCCGGGAGAGGAATTTTTAACATTATTAAGGACATACCGTAATTCTTGTAAAGAATACGGAGCTTCTAGAGGGTCATTATAGCAGACATTTACGGAAGTAGGAGAAAACGGGAGTTCGTAAAACGTAGGGACAAAAGGTTGGGCCATTTTATCAAGAATTTTTGATAAATCTACGGGAAGGATAGAAGAGCGTTTTTTAGAATTTGAGGACCTGAAGCGCCTGATCTGTTTCCATACAGTGGAAGCGGGAGAATCGGGGGATATCGATGAACAATAATCCTTCCAACCCTCCTGCTTTTTATACTTTAAAGTAAGTCGATACCTTGTTGTCACCTTGTTGAGTTCAATATAGTTGCTAATGGTCATATCATGACCATAGTTAATTTCGGCTTCTTTACGTTCAGCAGTTATTGAAGTGCACTCCCTATCCCACCAAGGTGGGGAAGGAGGTTTGTTAGGTAATATTTTTTTGAGAGGAAAAACTGAATCTGCTGAATCTTTTATAACGTTGAGTAGACTTTCGAAATTTAGATCTATGTTCTCAGAGTTGATTGGAGGTAGAAGTTCTATTCTAGAGTTAAGTAAATCGGCATATTTATCAAAATCTTCATTCTCTAAGCGGTACTTTAGCAGTGGAGGCTGGTTAGGAGAAGAAGCATTTGTGTTTGGGAATTCCAGAATAATTGGGAAATGGCGGCTCCCGTGTGTCGAGCACATGACGTTCCACGGTATTTGTGACGCTAGTTCAGGTGAGCAAATTGATAGGTCAATAGCACTAGTATTCTCGGATGGCCTAGTTCGGTATGTAGGACTACCATCATTCAAAATACATAGATTTAACTCATCAACAATATCTATGAGGGTTTCACCCATGCCGTCATTTCTAGAACATCCCCAAGACCTATGATGACAATTAAAATCACCCATTATTACTCGGGGGGAAGGAAGAGAGGAAATTATATCTTCCAATTCATCAAGAATGGGATCCGAAGGGTAAGGAATATATAAAGAGAGGAAAGAAATATTGCTAATCTGGACAGCAATAGCTTGAAAGCCATCACAGTGAGGAGGAATGGGAATCTGTCCCGAGGGAATTTCCGAGTTCAATGAGACTATGTTAATCTACATTTTTATCCAGTGGAGTCTTCCTGCGTCTAGAACTTGAGCGAGACCTATGAGGCGATTTTGAAGTCCTCCTTGGTTTACGCATTGTTTTTTTAGTTTTATTTAAAGAACTTTCATGGCATTCAAACTTCTCTGCTCCAACGGACATTAGCGAATATAAAGAATTTTGACATATTTAATTATTACGGGGATCAGGATCCCCCGGATCGGGAGGTTCATTCATATTTTAATAATAACAAAAAGAGGGTATTTAGAAAACAAAAATGGATGCTATAATTTAACAATAAAATAAGGACGATTAATAAACAGACACGCACAAAACAAAACTTACCCCGTCACCAACACACAATAACTACATAATATTAATTTAACAGAAATTGTGACTTTAGACACGGAATTATCAGATAAAATTTATACAATCGCGGACTACTATGTTGACTTTCAAACGTTCCGCTGGCGAAAAAGAAACCCCACCAATTTTACTTTTCTTTTTCTACACAACTATGTCAAATAATGACATGCAACTTGCAAGTGTCAGTCAACTGTCATAAAAGTGGAAGTGTTCAGAAAATAAAAGACCTTTTGAAATCTTACAAGACTAAGTGAGATCTTACAAAAATACGAAACGGAAAGGCTCGGATACATCAAAATATTTGTTATAGTTAATGAAACATTTAACATTCTTTTCTAACTTAAAGAGATTTGTTAAAGTGAGAGAAGCATGTGCAATTTAACTAAAACAAGTTTTAAAACTTAAGTTCTAGAATCAGATGTGATGACAAGTAAATGCAATTGGAAGTCTGTTCTCAAGGAACTTACAAACTAACTGGAATACTTACGAAATAATATTACTAATTGTAAAATATACTTTTTAACATCCCAATAAAGCTTAGGTTGCTTTTTTAAATCCAAAAAGGAAAAAACGTTCTGAGCAGTACTAATGAGATACGTGAAGTATGGGACAGCCCATTCATACAATTGCCAGTAGTAATAAAAAAATCGTCGTGTGGCACTCGGGGACTGCCGCGGTAAAGCTATTGCAGCCACACCTCCGTGCCCATCGGAGTGGGGAGCGTGAGGTTTTTTCGTTACAGAATTTCTGAATTCGGTCCCCGCGCTCAAGGCCCGCGATAGAAGCTATGCAATAGCTTAAAAATACAGTTTAAAAAAAAAGTACCATAAACCTAAGAAGCTTGAAGGTAAAAATGGAGACCACACTAGCCATACCTATTTGAAGCAAACCTAAATATAGCTATCCCTCTCTCCGGGGGCAGGCCGTCTCTTTCTAAGTAGGGTAACCATAAAGTTACAATTTTTCTGGGACTTGACTGTGATTTTTTTTAAGATGACAAAATGGTATTTTTTTCTCTTAGTTTGGCAAAGAGACTGCTATAGACTATAACCTATAACGCCATTGATCAAGTTATATTATAATACATTACAACTGCTCATTTCATAAATCTTTAACACAGTGAATGAATTTATTTATGGAGGATGACAATGATGAGATGGTTCCATACGGTAGTTGATGCGATGTCCAGTGAACTAATGGGGAGTAGGACCTTCTTATGAAGTCTCGGAGGAGCACGAAAAAACTCATTACATTGCATTACATCCTATTAAAACTTTCCTACACCCGTGCACGCTATCGATTGCTTAATGATAAAAATCCCATAATTGTGACTCATGACATAACTACACATATATATTTTTTTATGTAATGAAGGTGACGGACACGCTGCACGGATGTTTAGTGACGACTGTAGCCTATAGACACCTACACAAAAACCAGTGGTAAATGTGCAGATGCGTTGCAACCCCTGAGGTTTAAGATAAGCAGATTCAATGTTGCCGTGCTATGTATTTCCGTACAGTCCAGTTCAACTGATACTCAAAATAGTCAATGTGAGATACATTATTAATAATTTTTTAAACAGTTAGTTGATTACATTTAATAAGTTGTAAATAAATTATGCAGTAATGTCTATCATGTAATACTGTAACTGTGGTGTTTCTTTCACAAAGTTTCGTAGGAGATATAATTAAAAAGATAGCAATACCACAGATCACACTAAAAAGAGAGGTCGGCCCCCCAAGAGGAGGATAGAGCTATGTAGGTATTTGACTCAAACTTTTGTAAGGAGTGTGGACTCCATTTTTACCTTCGAGCTTCTTGACTATATCGATATATTATTTAAAAAGAACTGTTTTTAGTCTGTGGGTAAGCTTAGACAAATCGGCGACATTTCGGCCGCTATAGGCGCAGACTATACAATCTTAGTACAAATTGCCGCGTTTTTATTTAAAAAAAAGGATTGGAGGAAGGAGGAAAGGAAGGAGGAAAAATTTAAAAGAATTGTCATACCACAATTCTTGTCAGATCCGAGCAAAATGAAGCTTTTAAAATTTATTGTATTATAATGTAGTAGTTTGTAGTCTCGGTCCCAGGTAACGTAGCTGTACATTATAATGCGATAAAATAAAAAAAAGACGTGTGGCACTCGGGGACTGCCGCGGTAAAGCTATTGCATTTACATAATTATCTAAAATTATGCAAAACAAAATAAAATGCAAGTAAAAGAAAAATAAAACAGAAAAATGAAACAATAATTTTCTATTAATATTTACCACTTTTTAAATATTGAATGGAAAAACAAACAATAAAAAAAAAATGAACGAAAACAATCTTGGCAGCGGTGGGATTCGAACCCACGCCTCCGAAGAGACTGGTGCCTTAAACCAGCGCCTAGACCGCTCGGCCACGCTACCCACGAGGTCGGACGGCGAAATTATACTTGAGTTTGTTTAAATGAGTTTAAAATTTGTAATCCGGAGCGTCCGGTTTTTTACGTTACGGAATTTCTGAATTCGGTCCCCGCGCTCAAGGCCCGCGATAGAAGCTATGCGATCGCTTAAAAAATGAACAAAAACAATCTTGGCAGCGGTGGGATTCGAACCCACGCCTCCGATGAGACTGGTGCCTTAAACCAGCGCCTAGACCGCTCGGCCACGCTACCCACGAGGTCGGACGGCGAAATTATACTTGAGTTTGTTTAAATGAATTTAAAATTTCTAATCCGGAGCGTCCGGTTTTTACGTAACGGAATTTCTGAATTCGGTCCCCGCGCTCAAGGCCCGCGATAAAAGCTATGCAATAGCTTAAAAATTAATTAAAAAATAAAAAAAAAATCGCCTTAATATATTTTTTGCTCTTCAGTGGTGTAACTTTTATTAATATTAATTATTACAGGAAAAGTAGGTAGGTATTTCAACTACGAAAGTACTATCTATAGTCTTTATCATCAGATCTAGAGGTGTGTATTAGCGGCTTTTTTGGAATGGCAACGAACCGCTATTGAACTCTAATAGCAGTTTCGAAAATAGATAGTCTTCCAGTAGCTGGTTTTTAGGCAGTCAAGCAAAAGGCTAATTTAAAGTGTAGTGATATTATCATCATCACTTTAATCATCATCACCTCAATCATCGTCACCTCCATCAACATCACCCCCATCATCATCTTCTCCATCATCATCATTACCTTGATCATCATCTCCTCCATCATCATCCCCTCCATCATAATCATCTTCATCATCACCTCTATCATTTTCACCTCTATCGTCATCACCTCCACCGTCATCACCACCATCACCACCACCATCATCACCACCATCATCATTACCACCTCTATCAACATCATCACCTCTACCATCATCACCTCCATCATCATCACCTCCATCATCATCTCCTTTCAAGTGTGCTATGAAATTTGAAGAGTTCCCTCGATTTCTCCAGGATCCCATCATCACATATTGACATGGTTACAATGGGACCAACTGGGAGGCACACCCTTTCAAACGAAACCAAAATTATCGAAATCGGTACAGGCGTTTTTGAATTATCGGGGAACATATACAAAAAAAAAAGATCCGTACGAATTGAGATCCTCCTTCTTTTTTCGAAGTCGGTAAAAAAGCATAAAATATCAAAGGCATAAGAGCTCACAGTGCTCTTTTAAATTAAGTAGCGTAAAAAAAATGCCATAAGATTCTTTAAACATATGAATGGTAGTAAAATAAATGTGTCTAAAAGGTTAAAAAATTATACTATAGCAAAGATCGATTCTCGAATCGAAGTATCAAAGATTGATCCACAGCTAAATCATATCCAGCCCTTGCCAACTCGAGGATTTTTTCGCCGTTTGCAACTGTCTCTCTCAAATCCCTACGCCAAAATGCGAACAAGATTCAGCAAGTAAAACATACTGTGCGCTTTTTTTTGTAGTGTTACGATATGATGATGAAGGTAATGATGATGATGGGGATGATGATGATGAAAGTGATGATGATAGTGATGATGATGTTGATGGTGATGAAGGTGATGATGATGATGAAGGTGATGATGATGAAGGTGATGATGATGATGAAGGGGATGGATATGATGAAGGTGATTATGAAGGTGATGATGATGAAGGTGATGATGATAATGGTGATGGTGATAATGGTGATGATGTGAACGTGATGATGATGATGAAGGTGATGATGATGATGATGAAGGTGATGATGATAATAATGGTTATGATGACGAAGGTGATGATGGTGATGATGACGAAAGTGATGATGATGGAAGTGATTATGATGGAGGTGATCATTACTTCATCATCATCACCTTCATCATTATCACTGTCATCATCATTGTAAAGGATAGAATCAATAGGCGTCGTATTTCCATGATGAAAATAAGTAAAGTTAGTAAAGCTTGTAATGACCGCCAGGTTCGCTGTTGGTAGTATGCAGCGGCAGTTTTAATTCGATATAACTCGTTAGGTTCTCATAGTAGACATGTAATATTTGAGTATAATGATAAAAGAGTTGTTGTCAAGCGATTGCCATAGGAAATATTAAATTTGGAGGTGTAGGTATTTTCGTTTGGTCGAGAGGGTCGTCCACGGAGAGGTGGCCGACAGAGCACCTGATCCGCTGGCGGGGGCGGGGGTGAAGTGCGGGGAAGTGAAGCGGAGGAAGCGTAAATACGCGGCGCACTTTTTTAGAGCTCATTCAGTGGCAGAGCTCGGCGTAGGAATGTCTAATCATTCATATTCACGACCAACCCCACGCATGGCATACGCAGATGAGTAGTTATCGGCTGGCAAAGTTCGCTTTAGTATGCGTTACTATGAGATGGTATTTCCAAAGTATAATGTAAATTAGGTATTTTGTTACATACTTATCACACACACACTGGTCTGAGAACGTGCACGGGTGTACGACCACGCACCGCGCGTAGAAAGTAAAGAAAATTGAGAAATTGTAACACAAATTGTATAGAATATTCCGATTAGAAATATCAATTTGTATGTAGGTAGTTTCAATTTATTTGTTCACAGCTGATGTTGAATTCGATGTTTTGTATGGAGAGAGAGAGGTGAAAGTCGCTGTATTTTCGTAAATAAGAAAGATACCAAGCTGAAAGTTATGTACGAGATGTATTTTTGTTGCCCCCTCAGGGAAGTATATTTGTAAAAAGTGTACGTAGACTCATAGTAAGGAAAACACGAATGTACCTAATCTTACTTGTTGAATAAAATTGTCTCTCACGCTTAGAGTAAAGGGGATAGGCAAATACCGTTTGCGGTTTTGAATTGTATTTAGGTTTGGCTAGCGATATTTAATCGTGTCATAGGTGATAGAGCGTGACAGAGCCCCTAAAAATTATGTTTTTCTAATAAGTAAAAACTTTGGTAATGTATCGAATTAGAATTAAGATCTAATAAGTTTGTATAAGAAAATTTGATATAATAAAGAGATATTGCGTATGAATTGTATCAAGGCGAGGGCGGGTCGGCAGAGATGTATGACGGTTGTGGTAATTTAGACCGTATAGATAGTGTTTTAGAGTCCTATCTCTGTTGACCCAGACCTTCGTGACGTCCGTATTTTGGGCGTGTCACGGAATTTTGACATGGAAGGAGACGGTTTGGAAGCATATATAACTCGGTACATTTCGGTGCTAATTTGTCCTCGTTCGATTCTCAGCAAGAAAAGTGCTTCCAGACCGTGAAGGTATTGCCAGTGAAAGTTTAGAGTAGTACCAGACCCCCTGGTTCGCTAGTTAGTTATAGTATAGTGAAATAAGCTAGTGAATAAGTTAGATTAGAAAGAACCATTGAAGAATTGAAAATAAATTACAGTCCGCTATAATACGTCGATGCAGACTTGTGTTTTCACTTTGGTGTCAAAACCAATTTGTCCCCCACAAGGTTTTGGTCCATCGACGCCGGATTAGTGGCCACCAGCGGCCATCCGGGAAAGAAATTTGGAACTAGCAACCGGCTAAGGAGAGCGTCGGACCAAGTTGTTGGTCCATGGACGCCGAGGAGCGACTTACCAGTATCGGGTATTTCGAAGCCTGACTTTGGGCACCAGCGGCCAATTGAAGAAAGGGGTAACGGTAACGACCGGCAAGGAAGAGCCGGAGTTGGGATACCGGCACGTTATTAAACGGAACGGAACGTGCATTCCAGGTCTCGCAGTCTGAGGGCGAGGCCAGGGAACGACGAGGAACAGGGTCGACGTGCAGCGAGACCAGGGCGCCAAGCAGGCGTCAGCAGCTGCACCTCGGGGTCAACGGGCATCGTGGCTTGGGCGCTATCCAGCGCCAGCGACCACACCGCTCCAGGTCGACGGGCATCGCAGCTTCGGCGTTTTGAACGCCAGCACCGTCATCGCTCAGGCCTTACAACCCTGAGCACGGGCGATACTCGGGCTTGACCGCCTTGAGCACGGGCCGTGCGGCTTGGGCGCTGTATCAGCGTCAGCGACCGCAGCAGGCCGGGTCGGCGAGCATCACAGCGCGGGCGTTTCGAACGCCAGCGCTTTCACCGCTTGGGCAGCCGCCTTGAGCAGGGGCGTACAGCGCGGCGTTTCGTACGCTAGCGCATGCGCAACTCGGGCGGGACCGCCCTGAGCATCGCAGCTTGGGCGCCTTCATCGGAGCGGCCGGGACGTCGGGTCAACGGCGTCGGCGGCGGCGGCTTCGTGGCAGCGTCAGCGTCTGCACAGCTCAGCACAGCGGCATCGGGCGGGTGCGGCCGAGCGTCGGGACGACGGCGGCGCCTGCAACTTCGCGGATACGGACGGATATTCAGTGAGTCGTAATCCGTGTATATTTTCAGGCCAGTGTATTTGTGTGTGTGTTAGGCCGTTAGTAATTTTTTAAATTTTTATTGAATTGTGTTACTGTGTAGGGACCATCTCAGTTAGGGAGGTAGGGACCTATTTCAGTGTAGTTGAGGTAGTTTTACAGTGATGATGCCAAGGAGTCCACCTACCACTAGGAAGCGCGCGGCGCTTAGGGTCTTACCAGACTATCCAGAGTCTCCTTCCGCGGCTCCGCAGGACGTACCATTGCCAGGGATCAGTAGGACCGAGCAAGTAGTTACCGAACAGGAAACTTTAGGTACGCGGCCGCCATCGGTTTGTTCGCGACGGTCAACCGATAGTGCGCGCGCTAGGCGGGAGCAAATTAATACGGAAACAGACATGTTGAAGGCACGAATTAGGCAGTTAGAAATAGAAGCCGGTTTAGTGGATAAGCAGATAGCTAAGGATAGGATAACGCCGCCAGAGGAAACGGATAGAGATAGTGTAAATGGGCAAATAGATGCAAACGAAAGGATAGAACATTCAACAAGGATAGGGTCCGGCACGACAGGCGGTGTCGGCCCTTTTATATTCGGCGTCAGACCCGGCTAGAATTATGAAAACCCTAGAACAATGTTTCGGTCGCCCGGGCACTATTATAGACCAGGCAGTAGGGGAGGTAATGCGACTACCTAATGTGGGGGCATCGGCCAATGAACTAAACATCTTTGCAGTTAAAGTTCAAAATGTGGTCACTGTAATTGAAAGTGTGGATCCGGTAGGTAAAAATACGGATCCACGGCTACCTAGGATGTTAAGTGAGAAACTTAGACCCCACCTTAAAAACAAGTGGTATAACTATGCTTTCGATAGGGCGGACGGGCCGGAATCCCAGTTAACTAGATTAGCGAACTTTCTCATGAAGGAGGCTGATAGGGCTATTCAGTTCTCATACGAGAAAAGCACGATAGCAAGCGCGCGCGCAGTGCAGCCGCCGACATCGCGGCCAGTAGATAAAAGGTTAGACCGCGCACGCCGGCCGGTGTATAACACAACAGAGGCGGCAGTTACATGTCTCTGTTGTGGTAGTGGGCACCGGACCCATGCGTGCGCTAAGGTTATCACGATGTCGGTACAGGAGCGCTGGAACTGGGCAAGGGAAGCGCAAATATGTTATCAATGTTTAAACGGGAAACATAGACGTTTTCAATGTAAGGCAAAGCGATGTGGTAAGGGTGATTGCACACGATCACACCACATACTGTTGCATTCCGAGCCGCGGCCGGAATTTAAAGAGGTACCAGTGGAGACGGTACTCACGGCGTCGGCGCATACGCCTGTTGATAGCACGCAGGTGCTGCTTAAGGTCTGCCCTGTCACTATAGGGAGTGGCAGGGGGAAGGGGTACAGACATACGCATTGTTGGACGAAGGGTCCACTATCACTTTGATTGACGAACAGTTGGCAAAGTCGATGGGGGCCCGGGGGCCGGTTCGCGCCCTGAATATAATAGGCGCTAACTCTAGTAGGCAGGAATCCGGAAGCCGTCTAGTAGGTGTTAGCTTGGCCGGGCAGAGCGGACGCCCTTATAGAATTAAAGCGCGTACGGTACGGAACCTCACATTGGGTAGTCAGACCGTTAGTCAGAAACTATTAAAAATGTCGCATTTTAGAGCATTGTCACCGGATGCGGTTTGTTACGAGGGAGTGAGACCTCAAATTCTCATAGGTGCAGACAATTGGCACCTTATAGTGTCGCGGAAGTTGGTGACCGGTGGCCATAGGCGACCGGCCGCGTCACTGACCAAGTTGGGATGGGTCATCCATGGGTCAATGCCTAAAAGTAGTGTAGTGAGAAACGCGTCAGTGTTACATGTACATACCACGCGTTTAGTAAGTACAGAGCGCGAAACGGATAGGGCGCAAGATAACAGTTTGATAGAAAAAGGCAGCAGGGAGCCCTTAGGGGAGGTAAATACCTACGAGTCAAGGGAACGGTATTTGCCTCATGTAGCTGTCGCGAACCCAAGTAGGCCGGGGAAGGTTCGTCTGGTGTTCGACGCTGCGGCTAAGTCGAAAAGAAAAAGCCAGAACGAATTTTTATTAGAGGGCCCGGACTTAGTACAGTCATTAGATGAAATTTTGTATGGGTTTAAAGTAGGCAGAATGATTTTAACCGCGGACAGCCGCGATATGTTTTTACCAGTAGAGCTTAGAAAGGAGGATAGCTTAGCTCAACAGTATCTGTGGCGGGGGGAGCATCGTGTGAGCCCCCCTGATAAATATGTAATGACGTCATTGAATTTTGGGGCGCATAGTTTGCCATTTGTGGCGCGAGATGAAAACACAGTAATGTATAAAACCACAGACAATTTAGAGAAACATCCAGGGAAATATATAGGGATGTATTTTAGTAAAGATTCGACGACAGGTTTGCAACGGTTCGATAATAGTGCGTGTAGGTATGAACCGCACATAGCGCGTAGGCTAGTAGGTATAGCGGAGCTTTCTGAACATTGGAGGTGGGTTGGTGGGTTGGTGAATGCAGCGGTCGATGGAACATTGGTCAACCAATTGCGACCAGGCCCCTCCTCCAGATGGTGCACCGGCCCCTCGTTTCGAATAGGAAATGAGGAACCGGCGAGGTTCAGAAAGGTGTTGGTCGCACCGCTGGTGGAGGTTTCGGTTGCGCACAAGAGGTGCAACCCATGCCTGGTCACAGCGGAACGACCTTTACATGACCACCTTGCTCATGCTCACGATAACGCGTCACGGTCAATAGGAAATTGTAGTAACGTACCTACCCCGGATTTATGTATGAGGCGTAATGATAGTCGGAAAGCCGAACGGTTGCCAGTTAGGAAGGCACGGCGCGCTAGATTCGCCAGCGGAGTAGGTAGAAACGGAAGAAACATAGGTCGTTCGAGTCGTCGTTACAAGATAGGTAACATAAATAAAAGAAGCTGTGTGTTTAAATTGGGAGGTAAATGTAGCACGGGCAATGTGCTTACCCAACGTAGGAACCCGCCTAGTATAGATGGCGTGATGTTAGTTACCAACAGTGAACATAAAAGGAATAATCACTGGATGGTAAAAATGTTAATATCGCATTACTTGAAGTTGCGACTTCGGGCAGTGGTACAGTCGGTATTTAGGTATTTTGATAGGTATCGGGCAAGTTTAGGTAGGCCCCCAGACCTTAGTATGTACCGACGATGGCCCTTGAGTCGTTTGTGCACCTTTTTGGGTGTTACATTGCAATAATAACTAAGTTAGAGGAGTTTGCAATGGTAGGCGTCAACAAGGAAATAACACAAACGCCTATCAGTTTGCAATAGCAATATCCGCGATGGGATATAGCTTCCTTTTTTGTAAGTGTGTTTTTGTCCATACAACTTAAGGTTTGTTGCACTTAGCGGAGAAGTTAATTAGAGATTTTAAATATCGATATTAAGTTAGGTATTACATAGTCCTACGTTTGTTTGAAACATGTCATGGGTATTTGAGACATGTAAGAGGTAGTAAAAAATCACTTAGTGGCGAATTTTGGTAAAATTGAGTGAGCGCCTGCCATACTAAGTGGATATTTTTAGAAAAGGGATATTTTGGGGCTTTTAGTTGAATTTTTGGTAGCCCAATCGGATGGAATCATGTAGTGAAATTCCATAGCCGTTATTTTGTTGAGTTTTTTAAGTTAAAATAGTTATTTTGAGTTTGTAATTTTAATAATAATTAGAGGCAAGTAACGATGTGAATTGCTATGATAAATAATAAAGGATTTAAATGTAATGAATGTTAGCAACTGTAGAATTTAATTGTAGGTATGTCACTGATGAAGAATAGGCACTTAGGCATAGCGGAAAAGTGTCTCATCTATTTTTATTATCGGACTAACGTAGTATGGAAACGTAGTGAATACGATTGTCTCAAGTAGATATTATCGGATCGGCGGTCAGTTTGTATGTAGGTATTTGGAAACTGCAAACGGGCAAGCGCGGTGCCCCGCGGTCGATCGGAGGTTAGGTAGTTACCCGATATATTTAGGAGGCGGTAGTTGATTTGAATGCCTACCAGTGTTGTCTCCGAAAGGTGACAATCGTAGCGATAATAAATATTATGGCATGTTAGAGTGACACAGTTGTTAAAACAGATAGTAGTTGTTGCCTCGTATTGTATGACCCCGTAGTTTGGTAGAACGGTTGTGTTCGGGACCTAGTGGCGTGGTACGTAGTGCGGAGGTTCGGACTCGAGGTGGAATATTTAGACGCCCTGTATGTAGATTGATTATCCTTCCGGTGGATGATGAGGCTCGAAGGTCTACGCCGGGGGGAGAATTGTAAAGGATAGAATCAATAGGCGTCGTATTTCCATGATGAAAATAAGTAAAGTTAGTAAAGCTTGTAATGACCGCCAGGTTCGCTGTTGGTAGTATGCAGCGGCAGTTTTAATTCGATATAACTCGTTAGGTTCTCATAGTAGACATGTAATATTTGAGTATAATGATAAAAGAGTTGTTGTCAAGCGATTGCCATAGGAAATATTAAATTTGGAGGTGTAGGTATTTTCGTTTGGTCGAGAGGGTCGTCCACGGAGAGGTGGCCGACAGAGCACCTGATCCGCTGGCGGGGGCGGGGGTGAAGTGCGGGGAAGTGACGCGGAGGAAGCGTAAATACGCGGCGCACTTTTTTAGAGCTCATTCAGTGGCAGAGCTCGGCGTAGGAATGTCTAATCATTCATATTCACGACCAACCCCACGCATGGCATACGCAGATGAGTAGTTATCGGCTGGCAAAGTTCGCTTTAGTATGCGTTACTATGAGATGGTATTTCCAAAGTATAATGTAAATTAGGTATTTTGTTACATACTTATCACACACACACTGGTCTGAGAACGTGCACGGGTGTACGACCACGCACCGCGCGTAGAAAGTAAAGAAAATTGAGAAATTGTAACACAAATTGTATAGAATATTCCGATTAGAAATATCAATTTGTATGTAGGTAGTTTCAATTTATTTGTTCACAGCTGATGTTGAATTCGATGTTTTGTATGGAGAGAGAGAGGTGAAAGTCGCTGTATTTTCGTAAATAAGAAAGATACCAAGCTGAAAGTTATGTACGAGATGTATTTTTGTTGCCCCCTCAGGGAAGTATATTTGTAAAAAGTGTACGTAGACTCATAGTACGGAAAACACGAATGTACCTAATCTTACTTGTTGAATAAAATTGTCTCTCACGCTTAGAGTAAAGGGGATAGGCAAATACCGTTTGCGGTTTTGAATTGTATTTAGGTTTGGCTAGCGATATTTAATCGTGTCATAGGTGATAGAGCGTGACAGAGCCCCTAAAAATTATGTTTTTCTAATAAGTAAAAACTTTGGTAATGTATCGAATTAGAATTAAGATCTAATAAGTTTGTATAAGAAAATTTGATATAATAAAGAGATATTGCGTATGAATTGTATCAAGGCGAGGGCGGGTCGGCAGAGATGTATGACGGTTGTGGTAATTTAGACCGTATAGGTAGTGTTTTAGAGTCCTATCTCTGTTGACCCAGACCTTCGTGACGTCCGTATTTTGGGCGTGTCACGGAATTTTGACATGGAAGTAGACGGTTTGGAAGCATATATAACTCGGTACATTTCGGTGCTAATTTGTCCTCGTTCGATTCTCAGCAAGAAAAGTGCTTCCAGACCGTGAAGGTATTGCCAGTGAAAGTTTAGAGTAGTACCAGACCCCCTGGTTCGCTAGTTAGTTATAGTATAGTGAAATAGCTAGTGAATAAGTTAGATTTGAAAGAACCATTGAAGAATCAAGAAAATAAAGATACAGTCCGCTTTAATACGTCGATGCAGACTTGTGTTTCACTTTGGTGTCAAAACCAATTTGTCCCCCACAATCATCATCTTCATCATTATCACCTCTTTAATTATTATCACCACCATCATCATCACTCCAGCCGAAAGATGTCCACAGCTGTACAAAGCCTTTCCCGAAGATGTCCACAACAGTGTTGTGCGTCATAAGAGAAGAGCCATAGTTCTTATTGAAACGATCTAGCACTGCAGTAGCGGTTAGCGCGTTTTTGGCACTTTCCCAGAGAATATGTTATAATAACATTACGAAACTATTTATCATAATAGCAGGTTTTATTTCTTGCTTGACTGCCTAAAAACCAGCTACTGGAATAGACAGTTTTTGAAACCGCTATTAGAGTTCAATAGCTAGTTTCGTTTCGTTGCCCAGAAAAGCCGCTATTACACACCTCTAAAGTCTGTTTTTTTTTCGCTACGGATTAAATTGACACATGCAAATGTCAATTTCCAAAATAATGATACCAGCTTTCTAGTATTAGTGTTGTACGATACCGGTTTTATGAATCGTTACTTTTTACTTTACCACATAATTTTATTATTATTTGACAATAGACAAATCTTTTAAGAATTAGGGTTACATTATGGTGTATCACAGATTTAATTTAAATTACTTATTGCACTAAGTAAACACGACAATTATTTATTTGATGTTGAAGAATACGCAATAACAAGTTTTTAACAGGAACGACACAAGAAATAGGTCGATGTACTGTAGCTATCAATGCCATAAAAACGAAAATACGGCGCCATTTTGAATACACGGCATTCGTCCTTCAACTCCCGAAATGCGATTTCACGGGCAAAAAACATGGTAATGAACGCGTTCATTATGTACACACCGAAAAGTAAACAGAATCTCCAGCCGAAACGCCGAAGAAAAACGAATGTGTGACTTCGTCTAGTGCCTCCCCAGCGCTGGAAAAATTATATTAAACATGTACCTAATAATTGAAGTTGAGAAAAAAATGTGTACTCTAGGCCATATTATCGACAACATTACCGATTGATTTATTATTGAAGTAGGTGATAACTCTGACGATTCGGCACATTGAGGTACGGAGTCATTACTTGATTCTGATGATTAATTTGCATGTCATTATTAAGATTTAAAGACACTTAAAAATAAGTGTGTTACATTTATGTTTTTATCATATCTATACATTAACCATACAGGTACATTATAAAGGCATGCCTTTTGGTACATTACGGGTGTCGCCACATTCTAAAATTTGAAAAGACACTTTTTTGTAATTACCTAATTTTTATCTAAACCTCAAAATGTTAGAGGGTTCTCTTTAGGCACTGGTTTGACATGCAATAAGTCGTCTTTACCATTTCTTCCTTACTAGCGCAGTGTAAAATATTAATAAATTATTATATAAATTAAAAGGCTAGGAGCAGTAAACGTATTAATCCTTCAAGGATCGTACGACCACCGGGGGCGAGATACAATTGAATTTCAATTGTTATATTTTTCTCGTGTCTGGAGAGATTTAAGTTGCACTAAATTTCCTTTTATTATTGATTTGTTGTTGTTGATATTGCATTTTTGTTTTCTGTTTTTGTTACTGTTATGAAACAATATGCAATTCCTTAGATGTCCAAATACGGAAACTTATAAATGGTCCGATGAAATTTTATTAAGATTGTTTGTAAGCAAATAAGACTGTTTGTTCTCTTGAATAAAATATAATAAAAATTATTACTGAAAAACGATACTAGATTATAAATTACGTAAAGTTACGGTAGTGGCACATCACTATTAATGATCCCCAAAAACCTAGCCACACAGCTTATGTCATTTTAGTCCGTACCGAAAAAAAACAGACTTTATATGACACAAAAAATAGCTAAACTTACTCTTTCCAGTATAAATAATGTACTCTTTGTATTGGCGTAGAATCGGAACGGAACTTACGTAGTCATCTCTTTTAAATCAGTTACTCGTGATGTGAGTAAGATGGAGATGCAGTTCACTGCACGAGTCCTGCTTAAATACACGTTTAATAATTAGTTCTTAGGATGCGTCCGTAGATAAATACTTTTTGGCCTATCAAGAAAAGGAGATAACAAGCTGTGTTGTGTGGTTTATGAGAAAACGTGATGAATTCTGCCAAATAGCATATAATCTACATTCATCGGCAGAATATAGTAAAAATTGAGGAGGCCTTTGAGAAAAAAATGGTCACAGTTGGTCACAGTGCGCAGTATTCGCGACCCACTCGTGACCAGGGTTGCCAATTTGTGGGGAATTCCCCAATTTGCGGGGCATTTTAATCTGAGTGGGTAATGATTGGGGATTGACATTAAGTGGAGAAATTGCACGGGTTTTGCGAACATGGTCTAAAATTGTATTTTAGTGTAGTACTCAAGTTGTAATTTTAATTTTGAGATGTTTCGCAGGGCAGTTTTATTTTTTATGCTCGCGCGTCTTTGGTTAAAGTTATATTTCAATTAAATGGATGACATTTGTATAGGTTACGCATTGCCGAAGTCGTTCTTTTTTTGCTCGCGCGTTCCCCTTAATTTATTTTTGAACAAAATCAATATCAAATCTTCAAACCCGAATCGGGCATTAGACTTAGGTTTTTAGGGAATATTAAGTAATAGCATTTGCAACCTTGCTTGCGACTCAGCGTGAGCACGACCTGCGCGACTTGTCGCGCTCTCGCTCCCACCCCCACCTCGTCCCCCGGCTGTTCTGTCTGACCGCCCGCTAGTGTTGCCAACTGCACAAACATTTGGATAGACGATATTAACAAAACTGAAATATATTTATGTAGTCGGGTACCTACCTACATAAATGTTTTAGGAGTAATAATAGTATAACAATAGGGTATTCTCAATAATCTAGCGGAACACTGTATTCCCCACCAATAAATAACCTAGGGAGAACTTGATGGGAGATGAGAGATATTATACGAACAAGTTTGGTAGAAGTAGTTTGTATTTTAATTTGGATGATTACTCGGAACTTAATAACTCGCTGTGTTAATTTTATTTTTATTTCTATTGATAGCATAAACTTTATTTTGTTATCTCTTGTGTTATCTGAAGTTTTTTGTTTAAAAAATGGACAGTGATAATCTCGGAGGTCCGTCACCGCGGGGTAGCAGAGGGGAGCAGATGCTCCTCCCTAGAAAACAAAAAGCAGCACAATATATAGCAAAAACTGACAATAATACGTGTCATACGAATAGGTAGTCCTCCCTATAGTCAAACTTGGTGATAATGACAGCGCATCTGAACGAGAAAATAGTCAACTATCAGCTAAAAGAAAAAGTTAAAAGCAAAAGTTCTGAGAGGAATGGATGCGTATTAAAAAATACTGTGACTGGCATCGTAAAGGTAATATAATTAAGGCATTTTCTTAATATTGACAATAGTTTCAGTGCCGAAAGTAATGTAATGAAACGTCACAAAGAAAGAAGAAATAAACACGGTAATTTTACCGTATTTCAAATTATAGGTACCACATAATTTTGGAAAATCTACCGTAATTTTAGAAGATTTCGGAGTTGGTAACACTGCCGCCCGCCTTCACCGCCTGTCGCATAAAATGCTGCAGTTTTACAAATCCTAATCGGTGTGATAGAATTAGTTCTTCATATGGAGGGCGTTAATAAATTGAAAAATTAAATAGGGTACGTTTTCGAACAGTGAAAGCTTAGTTCTACTGAAGTCCGAATAGTAAATGAATAACAATTTTTGAAATGTTTTCTGGTGTACCTAGATCACTGATGTAAGTGTCTTTTAATTTATTTTTGGAGTTTACATAACGTGTCACCTGTGTTTTATTGGATTTGTGTACAAATTAGTCTATAGTTTAGTTTTTGTGTAAATGTAAAATATTTAAAATCAATGATACACTGTGTAATACCAAATGTAATTGGAGTTTTGGTATGTATGTGCGAGCAGTTTCGGAAAAAGATATTTATGAATGTTGAGCTTAGAAAGCAGTTTTTGAAACCTAAAAATGGGCTAAAAAGTAATGTTATTAACCAAGAAATGTATCCCTAGTTCGGTCTGTCGTAAAAATCTTTGGGTTGGTTTGATTATCAATAACTATACCGAGTACTTATGTACTTCCGCGATTTTTATTGATCTCGGCTTGCGCCGTTTTGACAGTATAAAATAAGGTAAAATAATTTCTGATTTGCTATAAATTATTGAACTCAGTATGGTCCAATTTCTCCCTCCTTTTCACCAAAACTGGGAGTTCCTCAATACTTGAAATCTAATTCATGAATTAAAATTCTAAATAAATATTTATTTTACAAAATTTCTCTAATTTATTAGTTGTTGATGAAACATTTCATGTTTTTATTCCTTCAGATCCTTTCTGTATGTAATTCAAAACAGTTGTTTATTTTTCAATTCCAGTGGTTCATCAAAAAATATACAATATTTTGAAACTAGTAAATGTAACACAAGATGAAATTATGGATTGAATTTTGTGATTTTTATTTTGAGAGATGAAATGGTTATACATTTTAATTTATTCCATACAAAGAGTTGTGAAGTTGTCAGATATTGATGGAACATATTTAATTAACAAAACATTTTTAAATATTACAGTCACTCTTTCAGATCTAGGCTTAACACATTGATAGACCGCGATGTCTACAGTCATTATTACAATAAAACTTTTACTGTGTCTCATATATCTTAAAGAATAAAGGGGTTTTTCTAAAATTTTCTAAAATACTTATTCAGGGGGATCTTAATCTAGGGGAACCAAATCCTATATTGGGTACATTTTTGAGACCCTGAGTATTGTTGAGTATATCCATGAATTTCTTCAAATTATTTTGTCAAAACATGCAAATGAATTAATAAGCATCATTCACAATTAGAAGTCTGACTAAATGGCCATCCAAGAGGGCCTTCATATATATGGTTATGAGAATTATTTCAGTTTTGATAACGTAAAACCTATTTTTTTATCTAATTGTACAGCAAGATTCTGATAACATTTTAATTCAAATGCCAAAGAATCTCTTCAAATTACATAGGCAGGTCAATATAAAGTGTCTAATGAAGACCCAGCAAAAGTGTGGAAATTTCTGAAGTCACATGGAGTAGGTAAATGTTGTAAAACTTTCGATCCACTTTCCTGTGGTATTCATATTGATACATTTAATCAGCATTTTTCCTCAAGTCCTATTATAGATGGAATCAATAAATTACATACATTACAATCTCTTTCCAGTATCTCTACTCCTGACTATCCACCATTTATCTTCGAACAATTTTCCGATCGTGATGTTAAGAGGACCATCCTGAATATTGATTCAGATGCAGTCAGAAGTGATATGATCAGCCGGAGAATGATAATGCCCCTTCCTGTCTAAGGTCCTTGAGCGTCTTGTCCATCAGCAACTGAGTACATTTTTATCTAAGAACAACTTATTTAATCCTTTCCAATCTGGTTTCCGGTCTGGTCATAGCACGGCGACTGCTCTGGTCACGATTACTGAGGATATTCGGCAAGATATGGATAATCAACAGCTGACTGTAATGACTCTTTTGGACTTTAGCAATGCTTTTAACACGGTTGATTTCGATATCATACTGGCTATACTTCGTTCTCTCAACATATCTCCGACGGTAATTGATTGGTTTCGTAATTACTTGTTTGGTCGCCGGCAGCGCGTACGTGCAGATGATCAATTTTCTACGTGGTGCAATGTCGCTGCTGGCGTACCACAAGGTGGCGTGTTGTCCCCTTTCCTTTTTTCCATTTTCATCAATTCTATCAGCAATAATTTAACTTCTCTCTACCACTTATATGCAGACGACTTGCAGCTTTATACACAATCTGGTTTTGACGGCCTACATGAAGCCATACAAAATATGAACTGTAACCTCATCAAAATTTCTAACTGGAGTAAAGCGTATGGTCTTCATGTTAATCCAGTTAAAAGTCAAGCTATTATTCATGGTAGCTCTCGGTTGATATGCAAAATTGATTTTAATAAACTTCCTCCTATATTGCTTGATGGGTCTGTAGTTAAATATTGCAAAACTGTTAAAAATCTGGGTGTAACTATGGATAGTTGTATGTCTTGGGCTCCGCAGGTTAGTGAGGTGAGTAGGAAGATGTTTGCTGCAGTTGGCTCTTTAAGGAGGTTGCATAATTTTTTACCAATTGCCACTAAGGTGACACTTGCTCGATCAATCCTATTTCCTATCTTAGATTATGCTGACATATGCTATCTTGATTTAACTCAAATGCAGCTAAATAAGCTTGAGCGTCTACAAAACTCTGTATAAGGTTCGTATTTGGTTTACGCAAGTACGACCATGTTTCCGAATTTCGCGTTCAACTCAAGTGGCTGCCCATCCGCCTTCGCAGGAATACTCATATTCTTTCACTTCTTTACTGTGTACTATTCTATCTCCACTATCCTCTTTATCTCAAAGAACGTTTCCACTACCTTAGTCTCTCTAACTCCCACCTTCTACGTTCCTCTAATAATCTTCAACTCCTGACTCCCTCACATACCTCCTCCTTTTACTCAACTCTTTTTCTATTGTAGCTGTACGTCTATGGAATGGGTTACCCAATAATATTCGGCAGCTGCAAACTCTTGAAACCTTTAAGAAACATCTGTTTGAGTTTTACCTCACACCAATACAACACACCTCACAACAATAGTCTTTTTTCTTGTTATTGTTTCATTATGTTATTATTTTTCTCATTTCTCTATTCAAATAACATGCATACGTACGTATTAATCTGTATATATAACTGTATATGTATATATATAAATATATATATTTATATATATTATATATTTATGTATTATACTTCCCTTTTAGAATCACTATTCATTTATTTACTTATTCCCCGTACACCTCCATCTTATTTATACAATTCATTTCCTCCACCTGGTTGTCTGGAAGAGATCGCTTTTAGCGATAAGACCGCCAATTGTGCAAAATGTTTTATGTATCGTGAATGTCCTAATTGTTTTGGTGTACAATAAAGAGTTTATTATTATTACGTCTCTCGTCAGCACGGGGTCCAAATTGAACCCCGGACCTTTGTCAGGCTTGCGCGGGGACATGGGGGGTCCAACACGTAGAGGCCCTTTCGAGAATTTTGATCTACCTTGTAATAGGTTATATTCGGCGGGACCTCTGTCTGGCTGCATCAATAGTTAACACAGACAGACCCCGCAGAATATAATGGGACTATTGTAATGATGAATGATTCGCCAAACTTTGGGCTATGTGGGTGAACTGGGGGGACTAGCTGGCTGGGCCTATGGAGTGATATCCGGCACCTGCCTATATTCAACATCTCACATTATCGAATCCTACTTTAGGCAGGTGGTGACTCGCCTCTCTTTGGTGGGCCCCCCAAACAGCCAACCCGATGGTCGATGGGGGGCAACACTGTTGAGAGAGGCTGGGGGTGTCGAGAGGTGTGGCCCCGGTTTCACCATCATGAGCGAGTAATCTCGAGCTCGGAGCGGGCTTCCCCGCTATTATGCCTTTAGACACTTCCACCCCCGAGTGTATGGCTCTTGCAGAAATTTAGACAACAGCCTATTATCTAAATTTCTGCAAATGCCATACCTCTAGCGCCCCACTTTGACCGGCCAATGAAGGCAAGCCAGAGGTGAGAGACCTGATGCTCTGTCCGGCCGTACCTCTGTGTGGCGGACGAGGCGGAGCCCAGTTCTCTCGGAGGAACTCGAGATGATGGTAAGGGGTGGTGTCGCTACTCACCAACAGCTCGCCACAAGCTGCTCTGCCCCCAATTATTATTATTATTATTATGTTGTTATGCATAATTTGCCACGACTTAATAGTATCGGGTTTACTACCACCCACGGGCCTAGGCCAAGTGAGCGTTAGGAGAAATGTCCTTAAAAGTTGTCATGTATTTAAAAATTTTCTAACTAATCTACATGTATTTAAAATTACAGCTTTCTGTAGCTGGATATATGTGTAAGGTGGTAGATCTATTGATTTTAGTGACTGGTGTAGTTGTTTGGGTATAACAGCTGTAGTTGATAAAACTATGGGTACTATGTCAACTTTATGCAAACGCCACATTCTAATTATTTCGTCTCTCAGATCTATATATTTAGATAGTTTTTCGGACAGTGTGCTCTGAAGATTGTGTGTATTTGGAACTGCAATATCTATAATTAGAGCTTTTTTATTAATCTTATCTATAACTGTTATATCTGGTCTATTTAAGTGAACTGTTCTATCTGTTAAAATTGCTCTATCATAGTACATCTTATATTTCGCGTTCTCTAATACTGTTTCGGGGTTATATTTGTAATATGGTATAGGGGGATTTGTTTGCGGTATGAGATTATATTTAGTAGCTAATTTTTGATGAATAATGTTGGCAACCTGGTCGTGTCTATGTTTGTAGTCAGTTTGTACTATGGTTTTACATGCTCCCGTTATATGCTGTATGGTTTCTGAAGAACTGTTGCAACGTCTACATATATCTATTTGGTTGGGTATTTTCATGATAAATTTTCGATAGTTACGAGTCTCAATTACTTGATCCTGTATAGCCAAGATAAACCCTTCAGTCTCAGGAAACAGTTCACCTCGTCTAAGCCATTCGTTCGACGCAACCATGTCGACGTTGGGTTGGCATAGGTTCTGGCGATGTCTACCGTGTAAACTCTTCCGGGTCCATGTATCTATTTTATGTTTATTACTAATTTGGGATTCATTCTTTTGGGTGTTTTTATCAGATAAATTCAGTGGTGTTAGTTTTCTATCATTAGCTATAACAGAATGGTGTATAAAGGATGTATTTGATTTTTGATAAAAATATGACCTGATGTTACTAATTTGTTTGTTATGTAGGTTTGTTATGTCTATTATCCCTCTCCCACCTTCCACTCTAGGCAGTGTGAGTCTTTGTGTACATGATCTTGGATGATGTTTCCTGTGTTTTGTGAGAGTTGTGTTTATAGTACGCTGTAGATTCATAAGATCCGTTTTTGACCAATTAATTATACCAAACGAATACGTCAGGATAGGAATGGCATAGGTGTTGACAGCTTTAATAATATTTTTAGAATTCAGTTGAGTTTTAAATATTGAATTAAGTCTATGTTTAAATTTTTTTGTAAGTTCTATTTTTATGTCTTTATGTTTTATTTGTTTAGATTGATTGTAGCCTAAGTATTTGTAAACCTCATCATCATTCATTGCATCTATGTATTTTCCATCTTGTGTTTCATATGTATGCTCATAACTTTGTCCTCCTCTGATTGAATTGATTTTACATTTGTTAATTCCGAATTCCATTAAAATATCATCTGAAAATTTTTCAGTTAAATTAGCTAATTTATTTAAATCTTCTTCAGTAGACGCATACAATTTAATATCGTCCATATACAATAAATGATTTAGTGAAGTATTTTGAGCTAAAGTGGAATCAGCATGATGTAATTTGTAACCCGTATTTGTGGAGTTCAAAATGTTTGACAGTGGATTCAGAGCAAGACAGAACCACAGTGGGCTAAGAGCATCTCCTTGAAAAATACCACGTTTGATGTTTATATTCTCAGTTTTAACTATCCCTAAGGGGGTGTATAGAGTGAGGTGAGTGGACCATCTTAACATAGTGTTTTCTAAGAATTCAATTATATTTGGATGAATTTTATATATGTTTAATATCTGAAGTAGCCAGGAGTGTGGTATGGAATCGTATGCTTTTTTGTAGTCGATGTACATAGAATATAAATCATTTTTCATTTCACGAACTTGTTGTATTATTACTGAATCTATAACTAACTGTTCTTTACATCCTCTGCTAGACTTTCTGCATCCTTTTTGTTGTTCTGATAGTACGTTGTTTTCCTCGACGTGTTTATAAATTAACTGTGCTAGGCATGAAGTTATTATTTTATAGATTGTCTGTAAGCATGTTATAGGTCTATATTTAGATGGGTCACACTGATCGTTTGGATCTTTTGGTATCATGTATGTTATACCTGTACTAACATAATCGGGAAGTAGGTGAGGATTTTGAATAAAATTATTAATATGATTGTATATAAAGGGATGGATGTAGGTAAATTTCTTGTACCAGTAGTTGTGAATATAATCAGTTCCTGGGGCCTTCCAACTATGTAATTTACTTAAGACTTTATAGAAAACATCTAAAGGTATGTGTTCAAAGCTCATTGGTGGTAATTGAGTATCGTCTTTTTTTTCAGATGTAATCCACTCGGCGTCAGAGTTATGTTTTTTTGGATCCTCCCAAATGTTTGCCCAGTATTCTTTTAGTTCGTCTGACTGTGGTGTTATATTTGGTGAATTTACTGTAGTATTATTTGTCGATGATTTGTTAAGATTTCTATAAAATAGTTTTTCATTGTTATTAAATTGAAGATTTTGTGTTTTACGAAGTGTACATATTTTATATCGTTTTAATCGACTGGCCTTTACTGCAAGTTTTTGTTTAAGAGTATCTAAGAAGTGAGAGAGTTGAGTGTTAGGTTCTTCGTGCAGTGTATGTATTTTGTGTTGTTTGACTATATTTTTTATATCTCTATCTAAGCGTGTACTTCGATAGCCATTTATATAGTGCGTAATTTTTCCTATATTAGATCGTAGCTTTTCAATAGTCTTTTCTAATCTTATTTGCCATTTACTTTTAACTTTAAACACAGTCTGTTCTTTGGGGGGAATAGTAATTTTTGCTCCATTTATTTTAGAAGCAGTCCAAGCTGAACAATAGATTATCGTTTGTAGAGTTTCATAGTCAGTATTAGTGTTGGTATATTGTGGTAAAATTATATTATTAATGTAATTAACTACTTGAGAGAGCTTTTTTGAAGCTTTTTGCTTTGGTATGTAATCGCGTTCGGTAGGGCCTAAATTCTTATAATATTGGTAAGCTTGTTCGAAAGTTTCATCTACAGTTTTGTTTCTTTCAGTGTCTATGTTTAGTGTGCTTATTAGATGATCATTGTATACGTTTGTGTTTGAGTTTGTTTCACCAGCACTATCTCTCTCATGCGTAATGTCTATCCCTGGGTTTTTGTTACCGTTTGATTCAGAGATCAATGGTGAGTTTGTTTGTGGTGCTCCTAAGTTAACTATATTCTGTCCTCTGATTTCATCTATACTAAGCTCTATCTCTGCTGCCCTCTTTAACTCTAGTAATCTCTGAATCGGTACTAATTTATTATTTACTATGCTTCTCCTTTGATCAGCTATACGTTGTTCTGAAAGATATGAGAGCTCAGGGAACTGTTGTATAAAATGAGAATATAAATCTTTTCTGTAAGTAGTTTTATTTGTTTCTGCTTTTGTGACTGTGTAGTATATTTTTATGATTGCTTCATTCAGTTCATTGGACCATTTCATACGTGTATTGGGATTCTGGCGATTTGATGGTGGTTTAGTTGAATTTTGGCTTTGGTTATGAATTTCTCTCTGAACTTCGGATCGAATTTGATTAATTGTGTCTTGAGTTAAAAGTTTATTTCTGATTATTGATCTTCTTTGGTCGCCTATTCTTTGGCGACTGACGTCCATAGTTGGGAATCTTTCCATAAATTTTGTGTGTAATGTAGCTAGGTAGTCATTCGTGTCAGTTTCCATTAGAGTAAGGTGAAAATAGTTTCGCAGGATAAATTCATTCATTTCTGTACTCCATTTCCTGCGTGGACGTGGATTGTCATTGGTGGGCACAGATGTATCGACGTCACTAGTCGTCTGTGCAACAGCCTCACACATGTAACTACTGATTGTTGATGGTGTCGGTGAGACTCGGCAGGACGGACTTGTAGTTGGAACCGAGGAAAAAAGTGTATCCGTAGAATTAGTCCTAGTAAGTTGTTCGGCTGTAGTACATTCTTCGATGGAGGTCCGCCTGTTCAACCTCTCATCGCCAACGGATCGCATGCTGAGGCATCCAGCGTCGGCTCCAGATGCGCCCCGGCGACCCCCGGGCAGCGGCCGCAAATTATACCTTCGACTTGACATTATACCATACAAAGGAAAGGTTGGGATCATTAGTTTGGGGAAGGTGTGCCTGGATGTTAGGCAAGCTTCTGAGTATTTCATGATATTTTATCCTTTAAGAAGATCAAGGTGTTAAGATCTCTTTTAAGCCCATATTCCCCGTAAGCCCCCCCACCACGACAAGGTTGAATCCCTGGGGGGTTATTATTATTATTATTATTATACCTGCCTATGTCATTTGAAAAACATTATAGTAAGTTTTTTTTTTATGTAATGGATGTGGCAAACAGCCTGAAGTATGTTGTTATATCACATCGATGTTAAGTGATGAGTGTAGCCTATAGACACCCACACAAAGACCAAGGTCAAAATGCAGATGCGTTACCACTCCTGAAGCTGAAGGCATTATGCCTCTGTGCCAGAAATAAAGGGCCGTCCATTACTACCTGACCAGAACACGATAGTGCTGAACACTACCATTTAGCGGAAAGTAAATTAGATAATGCAGTGAAGCTCTACCACAAGTAATAGGTAAATGTTAAAAAGTAATGACACAGGAACACGATAATGATCCTCTACGAATTAGCGGCAACTAAATTAGGTAATGCGGTGATTTTTCAGTCTTCATAGGTACATATTGCCGTGAGGTAGACAATATTTAATTGAAAAAACAAATTTAAAAGTTTCCAAAAAAAAATTTTTTTCCAAAAAAAAAAAAAAAAAATCAGGTAACCTAGATAGGCAACCTAGTGGATATAAATTCTCTAGATTATAAAGTTGCGTAAAAATTAGGTTTGCAGCATATCTGGATTAACGAAATGATTCTGCAGTGGGATCTTAACCTACAAGTCCCGAGGTCCTGGTTCAGTTGGTGTGTTAGAAAAGTCTTATTGTGTTCTTGAATAGAAAACAATGTCGTTAGTAACCAGAAGTTTGGAAATATGCCCAATAAATGTCAACATGCTTGTCCCTTACTGTATGGGGCTTAAAATAGTAATGGGTGTGTCACACTTGAATTTTGTTGAAGAATTTCTGCAAAAGTCAATGCACTATAATATATTATAGGTATGTTGATAAAAAAAGGAAGCCCAAACATGCACCTACTAATTTTAGTGTGTCTCATTATATAATACAGAGTGGGCAATGTTGGCAAAGATAGTAAAATAGGAGGTACTTATATTACAAAGAAACAAAATATAGATCACACATTAACAATCTGTTTACTAACAAATGATGAGACAGATGTTTTTTTCTTGATTTAGAACCAAAAATACTATGTTATAGCTGGGAAATTCTCTGAAAATTGAATGCCAGCTGTGAGCTTTGTGATGATATATTCGGTTTAGCTGCCCCCCCCCCAGCTCCCAATCCGTTAAGCAATTAAGTATAAAAAAGATGTTATTATCATTAATAACTAATACTTGTTCAGATTTATTTTATCTAATGCATATATGTATATAGATTTTAATCAAATTTTGCACACAACAAACTGCATACACAGTTTGTTCCAACATAAGAGATAGGATAGTTTAAATCTCAATTTATAGCCGCAATATAATGTTAGTACTTAAAATGCACCCGAGCGAAGCCGGTGTGGTGAGATCAAAATCAGTTGCAATGCAACCTACTGCAATTGGACTAAGTATTTTTGGATTTTTTTTTATGTAATGGAAGTGGCAAACAAGCATGCAGTTCACATTGATGTTAAGTGATGACTGCAGCCTATAGACATCCACACAAAGACTAAGATCAAAATGCAGATGCGTTACCACTCCTGAGGCCTAAGGTGTTATGAGTCAGTGCTGGAAATTACAGGGCCGTACATTAGGTAATGCGTTGGTGCCTACGCCCGCGAGCTCCGTCACTGGAGCTCTACCACCAGTAATAGTTTCTGATTGATCTGTCTAAATCTGATCTGTGATAGATTTTATATAATGGGGCTTTGATAGATTCTGTATTACAATTATACCACAATACGATAGCTCTAAACAGTAGGTAGGTAGGTAGGTACCATTTGGAAGGCGTAAGCACCACCGCGATACCTATCCAAAACAAAAAAAAATGATTTAGGTTGGGATTATTGTTAGTTTTAGGTTTTAGTTCTAACTTCCCTTGTTAGAACTTGGCCTTAAGTCCTTATCAAAATTTGACTCAAGTTCCCCAAATTAAAATGATGTAGATGTATCCATCACTACATTTGTCCCGAGAGATTTCCACATCTTAACATTTGATCGAAAAATTACAGTTATGCACAATTCGAGTTACGGAGCATAATTGCTAAGAAACAGGGTCGGTTGCGAATTACTTACCGGCTAGGCAACTCTGAAACATTACAAATATTCCGCATAATAATCAGTTTTTTTTTCGATTAACAAAAACTCGTTCGAACTGAATTCGAAAGTCTTAACTTCACGACTGTTGGTACCTATTTCCCGAAGTGGTATGCATTCCAGAAGGTACCTATACTATATGCAAACATCCACGATTCGCCGGTTACGTTTCGTCCCATGTACAGTACCTACCCGTAAAAAATTGTGTGTTAATGCCATTGATTCAAACTGCCTGCGTAAAAGACAAGGTCCACGTTGGGCCCGTACCTTGTACCAACACTATATTAGTTAAATCGTTGTTTTTTGTCGGAAATATTTATCTCTATTACTGATGGTAGAGCTCCAGTGACGGAGTTGGCGGGCGTAGGCCCGCGATTACGTACGACCACCGTATTACCTAATATACTTGCCGCTAAATGGTAGTGTTCAGCACTATCGTGTTCCGGTCAGGTGGTAATGTACGGCCCTGTAATTTCCGGCACAGAGGCATATCACCTTGGCCTCAGGAGTGGTAACGCATCTGCATTTTGACCTTGGTCTTTGTGTGGGTGTCTATAGGCTGCAGTCATCACTTAACATCAATGTGAACTGCATACTGCATGCATGTTTACCACTTCCATTACATAAAAAAAAATATTTTGTGTAATTTTTGTATGACAAAAATATGTCACCATAACACCATATTGCTACTATAAAGAATTCTTGTTTTTGAAATAGGTATACTTACGACAATTAATGGAAGATATAATAAACGATTTGAATAGCTAAAAATGATTTACTATTTTATGCTTCTTCTCTCATATAGTCATAGAGTGTACAAGGTGCTGGCCCAAGCTCCATACATTTTGGAACGTCTCCTTTGCGCCTGTTTCATAGGGTGAGATTCACAAACTGTACTACGACTTTACTTTGAGCAAAGTGTGCTTAGAAATGTCAGAAATGTATGGATTTTGACAGTTCTAAACGTACTTAGCTGAAAGTAAAGTCGTAGTGCGGTCTGTGAGTCTCACATTTAGCTCGCGACGATTACACAGTCGAGAAAGAAAGCAAGTTCAATGTAAGCCTGATGCAGTTTACAGGAATTTTGAATATGTTCCATGAGTACACAACTATTTATATGTATGTACATATACATATAATATGGCCCAGGGGTGGCAACATCTGCATGTTGACCTCTGGTCTTTGTGTGGGTGTCTCTATAGGCTGCAGTCATCACTTAACATCAATGTGAACTGCATGCTTGTTTGTAACCTACATTACATAAAAAAAACAGAATTATAGTATTTCTATTCTCTCGAGTAGGCTAATAGAAAATGTAGGTATGTACGAGATAGGATGGATATGTATATCATACCTACATAATAATATGTATGAATTGTCGGTGATGTAAACCATGACTACGTACCTATGCCTTCTAAAAAGACGCACGAGATGTGAATCACCAGTGACGTTTAATTTTACCCACCCAGTTACGGGAAATGTTAATTAGGTATATCATGTGTTATGATCACATCACAATACACAACGTTACATGCGTAATAAGGAATTGTAACATTAAACCGTTGGATTAATGATAAAATTAATGTGATATTGAGGTCGCCCTCAAGTATCGATTTTCAGTACATATACGTACCTACCTATTATATCAATTGTTTTTGCTCACTGTCGATATCTTTACATTAAAAAAAATTTTCGTGTAAGTAAATAGGATTTATAAGCTCTTTTATTTATGTAGTCGAATCATGTGTTAAAATTGAGAATGAATGAAAATTAATTAGGTCCTATAAAATACATACTTGTAGCAAATTGTGCAAATTCATATTTTTTATCGATGAAGGATGGAATTTGGCGTATTTGCGGATATTTGAACAATCAAGAATTGTTAGTACTTAGGTATCATTATTGAAGAGAATGATGAATGTAAAAGGAGCACGGGCGATGTGTTAGGACCGAATTTCGGTCGCTCCACACTCTCTACCTACCCCGTCAGGGACTTGGCGTGAAGATACATACATACATCTATATAAAATTAACATAATTTTATCCCGACCCCTTCACCGGAGTTGATCGGAGTTTAATACCAAATCTATTTACTTCTTTCCCCATACTAATTTTGGTACCTAAATAAACATACGGCGCGCAGCGATTCAACATACGGTCCAAAACAGACGAGGTAATAAGTTACATATGTACCTATAATAGGTATATAAAATGTGAATTTTAGTCGATTGATTTACACACATGTAATTGCATATCACATTTGGGAAAGCCAAGATTATTCTAGATGCATAGCAGTGGTTATTCCTTCCTGCTTATCGGATGAGTTAACAGGGAAGGAAAAAAGCAAATTTGCCTGCACAGTGGTATTTTTATACAGCATACAAATCATTTTGTACATTGTATAAAAACTCGAACCGTTTTGAAATACCTAGCCCACGAGAAAATGAGAGGGCTGCTTGAGATTGCCAAAAGGTACCATATCTTTGTTAACGGAAAAGCCGATCGTAAGAATTATCTGCATTATTGACGCAAAATATTATCATTATGACACGATTCGGTTTCGTGTTGATTGAATTTTGTTTTATTTTCCATTCATACTTTAAAATTACAGTATCCAATACGAAATATTGCACTTCCACCTCAGGAACGAGACTTCGGCTAAGTGCGGGTTTGTAGAGCTTTATCTCTTTCGCACCTGACTTTTGATCAAGATTTGACCAATACCGGACTATTAATGCTTACGTAGGCAGTGTGATGCAGAGATAACGCTCTACGAAGTCGACACTAGCCGATTGTCTCTTTCGTAGGCTCGATGTGCAACATTTGTTGTATGTCACCTAAACTGCCTCGGTAGCCTAGTGGTAGCAGGCTACTACGCTGAGGTCCTGGGTTCGATTCCCGGGTAGGGGTTATCAGAGATAATGGTGTAAAGTCCTTTATCTCTGGTTCTATTGGAATTTTCCATTTTCTGGAAATTTCCCAGTACCTCGAAGTTTGGTAATGTGCCCGGAGATGTCAACAGGCTCGCCACCTGTTACATTGGCCAAAAACGTAACCGGCGAATTGTGGTTGTTTGCATGTATGTTGAATGCATGCATTTTACCTCTGCCTACCCCGTCGGGGATTACAGGCGTGAAGTTACGTCACCTAAGTTAAATCATCAATCATCATTGTTTAATCTTTCAAACGTCTACCTTTTTTGTTCATACGTAGGTAAATAGCTTATCGTTTAAGGGTGCTGCTCCTCAGTTTGCTGAACTAATAAATTGCATGACCTGTACTGTATTGACAAACAAAGAATGCAAATAAAGTTGTCGCCACCCCTTTCATAATCGTATGGCTGGTGCTATTTTAGTATCTGTGCCGGAGTATGTGTTCAATATGCAATATTAACTGCTCACATTGTTGTTGCGACATTCGATATTCCATCTTAAATTTGAACCTGCACTCGATAACAGATTTCTTAGATATTCCAAAACCTATACATATCGTGAATTATTTTGCCCCTAAGGCTCTAAAGATGTTAACATCTCTTTCTCGACGTTAGACCTAATTACCGAGATTGTTCGTGCTAAGTTTACATAGTCGAGCGCAGTGCCCTCAACCATAGTAAGAGTGGGAGTGCATTATATTATAGACATTGGCATGATCTTCGTCTTGTCCATGACTTTGGGACCCACTCGTTGGGAGCTCCTGATCATAATAATTTTTACAATTTTTACCATAATAAAAAACTTGAACGAACGATCTCTGCTGAAACTAACCTGGCTACATAGAGGTTCCGGAATTTATTTAATACTAGCTTTTGCCCGCGACTTCGTTCGCGTGGACTTCAGGTTCGTCCCGTCTAGTCTAGTAATAAGGCCTATATTACTTAAAGTAGGCGACCATACGTTTTTATCAAATCGCTAGTGCCTTGAAAATTCGCAAAACGGACACAACCGTCAACGACGTCTGCCCTCACGCGTCTGCCCGTGTTCGGGTCGCGCACTCAGCGATGAGCCACTTCTTCCCCACCGCACCTACCCCGCTCCCCCCACGCCCCGTTCGCCTGGCGCCGCTGCCGGTATTTATCACCGAAACGGTATTTATCGCCGAAATTGCTATGACTTTGCATTTTAAATCTGTGATATCTTCGAAAATATTTATTTAATTTACATGCTGTAAAAAGCCATATTGATCTTTATTAAATGCACAATGTATTTAAGATACTTAATTGGATAAGGATTAATACTGTATTGCTTAAAATCGCTTCGTAAATAAGCCATTATTTCTCGTACAAAGTAAAGGATAAAAAATGGTTATTGTGGGTTATTCCTAAGAGATAAACATATACCATCACGGACTTTTTTGTAGACCTTTTTAAGTTGTATAATACTGTAGTAAATTGTTTTGATCTATCTTGTAGGATTCAGTCAGCGTTTGCAATGTAAGCGCAAAAAATGTGTTTTTTCTACGACCTCACATTAAAAACCTCAAAAATTGTAGCCTATGTGTTATTCTGATGTATAAGCTATAGCCTATGTGTTATTCTGATGTATAAGCTATATTGTGGTAAAGTTTCATTCAAATCCATTCAGTAGTTTTTACGTGAAAGAGTAACAAACATCCATACATCCATACTTACAAACTTTCGCCTTTATAATAGTAGTAGGATATTCGTGGAATAACGCATCTGTGCAAAAAACATCGGAGATGTCACGGTCGGTCAACAGACTCAACCGGATTTGTAAGATGGTTTCAGAATATTGTTCTAATATACAAACAGCTTTGAACAACAAATTGGAACATTTTGCCATATCTACTACCCACTCGATCACTGTAAACATTTGGATTTCACCGGATGATACAGTTGAAATTGAACTGTGTTGCATATACGGGGATTACGGGGAGTATGACGCACAACACTGTTGTAAGCGTCTTTGGGGAAGGCTCTGTCCAGTAGTGGACATCTTTCGGCTGGAGTATACAGTTTTTTTTTATTTAATGGAAGTGGCAAAAAAGCATGCAGTTCACATTGATGTTAAGTGATGACTGGAGCCTATAGACACCCACAGAAAGACCAAGGTCAAAATGCACATGCGTTACCTTTCTTGAGGCCTTAGGTGTTATGCCCACAGAACAGAAAAAACAATAGAATTCGCGAGTGGGCGGGGAACGCGCGCATCTAATATGCGGAGTCACTAACACCTTCAATCGCCCGCTCCTTTACACACGCCAGTGCAACTTCGGCAGTCGCCGTGTTCAAAAGCTGAATTATCATAAAATAATGCCATTTTGTGCCGTTTTGGCATGCAAACCGATAGCCCAACCACAAATGTGTCAAATGGTGGTATATTATATCATCGGAAAGTTCCGTTTCAGGTAATTTTAATTAAAATTAAGGAGACGTATTTTTGACTCCCAAAACCAAATAAAAGTGAACCTTATGAAGAAGCATCTAGGACTAGTTTCGAATGATTTTAACCCAACAATTCTAAAGCATTCCATAGGGATTTCCGCTGTTGATCTAAGATCAAGAAATATCGATATTATTGATTTAAGAGTATCGTAATTTTATACGTACCATTTTGTACTACACTAATATCAGAGAATAATTGTGTAATAATACTACCTACGTATAGAATGGACACTTCCCGCCCATTTTCCCGCTTCACCTAATCTCCTCCCCTCTTTTGGGCGACGGTTGGTACTCTACTGCGAGGTTGCGAGCGGCCTTGTTTTGATGAATTTGTAATCGATTATTTTATTTATTAACATTAAGATGGTGCTTTATTGTGCAGTATATGGCTGTATGTCAACAAGTAGTGACAAAAAAAGATCATTTTTCAGTTTCCCGAAGGAAAAAATAAGATAACGTAATTATGTTCACAATTGCAAAACTTTAGGTATTAATTAGGCATCAGAATTATGGCTATTCGTCGTGTTTGCTCAAAACAAAAAGGTAGTAAAAGAGTTTAATTGAGTTGAAAAAAAAAACTTTATTTGCATAAGGTTTAAGTCCTGTTTTTTAAATACGTGTTTCGGTGATATTGGATATTCATTAGAAGTTTACTTGCCAATCACGGGATATTCTTCTATGTGTGATAAAGTGCAAATGTGTGAGTGCGGCTACATTGGTTCTGATACTAATCGGGTGTTAAGCTTGTTCTATTGTTTTTTCTGTTCTGTGGTTATGCCTCTGGGCCGGAAATTACAGGGCTATACATTACCACCTAACCGGAACACGATAGTGCTGAACACTACCATTTAGCGGCAAGTATATTAGGTAATGCGGTGGTGCCTACGCCCGCGAGCTCCGTCACTATACCTATAAAAAAGTTGAATTGACTGAAATCTTTGCATTTGTTGTAGATGTTGCACAAACGCTATAGGCCCCAATCGGGCGTTGGCGTACGCGCTGACCAAGTGTCCAGCGTTTCTAGATCATTCGGTGCCACAATGCCGGGAGTACCACGAGGTCACCGGCAACATAATTTGCCCCAACATGGTGAGGGGTATCGACCATTTGAGAGATCCCCGACTCAATAAGGTAAGGAGTTTTATAAAACCATTTTTTATGTCATAAAAGTGACTAAGAAAAAAGCTTGCAGTTCACTTTGATGGTAAATACTGCAGTTAAGTTAAAAACAAATAACTCTGAGAACTAGATCTACCTATTACATCTGTGAAGATATTACAGGATTTACAGATAGCTCTTCTCCAAGAGACTTTTTTTTAAATGTAATTTAATGTTTGCCGAGCATGCTGTTCTTGTAAGTAAACTGCAGCCTATAAACATTTCCATTAACATAATGTTTTTTTTTTCAATTGAATGGATTGTTTTGTTTTTACGATTGATCCAGTGATACATTTCATGCCTTTTCATTGAGTTCCTTCTTTGTATTGAGTGTGTGTAATTTCTGTGTGACTACACAGTAATTACACACTCACTCACTTGATCCTCTGGATCTACATTATCTTTTCATGTCACAATGGCCGATTTAAGTTCTGAAAACATAATCAACAACACAAAATGTATTAATATAGGTACCTGCAATGTGCATCCACACTTCGTACGACAGATTGATATCTAAAAACAGTTACTCTACATGTTATACCCATCCATAGAATATATTTTTGTGGACGCAAGTGTATGGAAGAAGGAATGTTTATGTTTGTGTAGTATTTAACAGAAGACGCCGTCCACTCGAAACGCTGAACAAAAATGTCTATATTTTTATTTGCTATAATGAGGACTAGTATACCATTATTATACTTGAGAATAAATAATGCACTAGTTTCATACGAGTATAAGCCGCCTTCTAGTACTTTTGACAGTAGCATTCCGCCCTGCAAATGTTTTTAGATACTTAAATAGTTTTAATTTAATAGACGCGAGATAAATACAAATGCTAGTTTTATTTCAATGAGTGTAACTCCCGAACCTAAGAACATATCACATATAGTATCCGGTGTTACTTTCAAGAAAACTGGCTTAGCTTAATAAATATGTTTTACTACACTTTCAATTCATGTTTTTTACACAGTATATTCATTCATAGAGTTCTTTTAGGGACTGGCCTTCACATTAGAGGAGCGTCAGGCGTTGGGCATTCACGGCCTGTTAGCGGCCAAGTTCAAATCGCAAGAGGAACAACTGGACATCTGCAGGATATCCGTGGACAGATACGAGGACAATCTTAACAAGTATCTCTATCTCGTCGAGTTACAGGTGATTAAACATGATAAAGGTACCATTGATTTGTAATATGTTGCCTAAAATAGAATTAACAACTGTTATGGGAAGGTTGCATGCGGTAGAGTTCCTAATATCAACAATGAAAACGGTGGGTAATAACTAACATGTACTTGGTTATTAAAGAGACTGTTTCAATATTAAAAAGTGCTTTTACTCATGAATCGTACAGCTGGTTCTTTTCGTTATTTCAGAGATATCGCTCCAGTTGTTGTTAGTAAAAATGAGTAAAATGACCCATTCAAATTTTGGAAGTGTCTCAAATGACCTTGTTTAATGGTCGTATTATACTGTTCATTTCTGCCTTTCAATTCTTTTAAACCTACTAATCAATAGAATAATGTAAACAGAAAAATGTACGTTCAATGTCAGCATAGCATAACATTTGATCGGTTTCTCCATAATCAATTTATTTGAACCGTGAAATACAGCCATTTATCAACCATTCAACGATTTATTTTGAACAAAACTAGAAAAGGAATATGATCATGAATCATGACTTAAGACATCCTTTTATTATTAATGTTTTATCAAATAACATGGCTGTTCTCTACTCGTATTTTATTCATCTTACTAATTACGTGTGTTTTTGTTTAATTATTTTTGAGAACAAAGATATGTTCAGCATTCATATATGTAGGTATCAATAAATTTTATTCATTCACACTATTAATACCATCCATTTCTTGAATATTTTAGTGTGTTCTTCTGTGTGGGTATTATAAGTAGTTGTAGATTGTTCCGATTAAATTGCAAAAGTGGTCAAGGTCGATCTACACCTTGTAGAATTAGTACCGTAAAGTTCTGTTAAATTAATTTAATTGTGATTAACACAACTCATCTAGTTTGACAAAAAGTGATTGTTTTTTTTTATTAATTCAGTTGCAATCATTTACTATCTATCGGACGAATATTGAGACGTCACTTTATGAATAGGTTTACTACACTATTTAAATAGTAACAGTAGAGTCTTGCGACTATTGACTACTGAATCAGTAGTTACTAATGCTTCATGTTTGATGTAAAATTGAGTGGTGTTTAAAAATTCGGCCTACATTTGTTTTTCACAATCTCAGCATACATTATATGTAATTGATAAGACTTTTACGAATGGAAACGATTATTTTGTTTACAGTTGTTTTGATTTATTGCAGGATAGAAATGAGAAGTTGTTCTTCCGATTGCTATCGGAAAATGTGGAGAAATATCTGCCAATTGTGTATACGCCCACTGTTGGGCTGGCCTGTCAAAGGTTCGGACTCATCTATAGGAGACCAAGAGGTCTTTTCATCACCATCAATGACAAGGGACACATATTTAATATTCTTAAAAATTGGTGAGTATATATCTAAATAGTTATTCTGATTGATTTTGTTTGTTAGTGATGTAGGTTCTTGTAATTACAACTTAGCTTTTATAACTAAAATATCGTGACCTTTGCATGGAGTTCACTAATTAGATTGAGAGATCAGGTAACTCAATCTTATCAATCTACTCATCTATCGTGTTTTTTAATTTACGACGGCCCGAGCTCGAGTAGGTGCTTTCATGTCTGTGTTGCTTAATTATGGGTCTTCTTTGAAAACCTCTCTTAATAATTTAAAATATGCAGCACAAATTCGGACCTTCGAATCACTCGTATAAGTTGAAATTACCCGTTTGCTTATCTCAATCAGAGTAATTAAGTATTTAATTAAATCCTTGAATTCAATCCGATGGATAAATCAGTTATTGAAGTTTTTTTTAACTAACTTTTACAAGGAGGATGAAAACCTTTAAAGTTTTATATATAAAGATTTTATTAATGGTTTAACAGCGAGCGTATTCTCGGCTTCAGAGGTTTAGAAGTTTAGAATAGGGACCTTTAGGCTTTCCCGTGGGTAGTAGGTACTCCCTATCTAATTTACTCAATAAAAATATCACCAAAATTCCTAGCCGGAGACCAAGACAGTTAATAACTTCATTACTGACTTAAACACGTTTTGGTCTGTACACCGAATTGTCCGGCACGACTTTTTTACTCGTTAAGCTGCTGCTGTTGGACCGATATCGGTTCACGAACGATCAGAAATCAATTGTCATATTTTTGTCGCGACCTGCTAGATTTAAGCGACACCATTCTTCCGAATTTCAAAATTTTTTAGAGACCAAAAGTCGTAGCTTGATAATTTAACCCAAACACGTTTTGGTCTCGTTTCTTTTTAAATTGCCAACCTTTATGATTATGTGTTTTCTCATCATTTTAGGCCAGAACCCGACGTGCGGGCTGTAGTGTTTACGGATGGCGAACGTATCCTTGGTCTCGGTGATTTGGGAGCCTATGGAATGGGCATTCCTGTGGGCAAGTTGTCTTTGTATACGGCGTTGGCTGGCATTAAACCGCACCAGTGTTTGCCTATTACTTTGGATGTTGGAACTGATAATCAGGTATGTTGGTATTATCTGTACTAATATTATAAAGAGGAAACACTTGTTATGGTATAAATAGCATAGCTTACCATACTATACCAATAGAGGAATTGCTGAAATGGTCAGTATAGATATCCCACTTGCATCCTTGCGATAGTAAGTTAGTAGCAATTTATTTTCAGAGATTCTTAAAGCGCTCGAAGGCGTTTTGACTTGAAGTAATGATTACAGTTTGTCGAAGCGCGTAGGGCTCCGCGGCTGGTGTAGATCGGAAGCGATCTACTCGGTAAAGCGATACGGGCGCGATCGGGTGTGTAATGGATGACTGCTAGTGGCAAATTTAAATGTGCGACTAAGACTGAGTTTTAATGTTGTTCTGATGTGAAAGCGAACTTCTGCTACCGTTCTTGCGTACCAGTTCTATACTTTAAAATTGCTTTTTTGGCAGCGACTTGAAAAAAACGTCACGAATGCTTTTAAGTTTCGTGACTACTGTATCTACTGCATTCGAGCAATGACTGGGAGATTGGGACTTTGCGGACATTGGTAAATGGTCTGACCTATCAAGGTGACTCCCACACTTTCCGATGTTTGAACTTCATATCAGCTGTAGTAACTGGTCAACGGCAAGAGACAAACTATTAAGTAAACATAAACGTATCGTGTCCTCGATACGAACATGGAGTTAGACATTAATATATTTTGGGCATTCTGCAGGACCTATTAGAAGATCCCCTTTACATTGGTTTGCGGCAGAAGCGGGCTCGAGGCAAGGAATACGACGAGTTTATTGACGAATTCATGGAGGCGTGCGTACAGAGATACGGGCAGAATACATTATTACAGGTAACATAATATAGGTACAAACTTTCCGTATTTTATTGCATACAAGGTGACCGGTAAAGTATGGGACATATTGCTCAGTATTTGATTCTCGTTTTAGATATGTAATAAAAATAGGTATCTATCTACTTACTTAATTTTTGACCGAATTATCCCGCAAAAATATATTATGAAAATTCTCACCCGCGCGCTCTACTAAATATTATTCGTATGCGGCGCTATGTATGATTACCTACACAAACTTGATTTTGTTTATTCGGCTGCGGTCGCTTGGCTAAAAAAGTCGCTATAAAAGTCACGTGACGTAACGATATAGGATTTCTATTATTTTTATGTATTTTTGTAATAGGCAATCTGACAGCTATCGAAAATAAATGTAAGCTATGATTAGAATGAATGTTTGTAATATAATACGATGACTCATTAAATATTTTCGTGAAATATTAATGATTTATATTTTTAAATTGCAAAATAAAATGTAATAATTTTAATATATTTTATCTGTGCTCCATGAACGAAACATCAAACACAGGACGTGACGTCATATGTTCGTACCACAAATATTTAACACAAGTAATAATTTGACTTATTGGCTCTTTCATTTAGGATATGATCTACGTTATTTACACGAAAAACAAGTAATACGAAATTCAACAACATTCATTTGCACTTGGTTAGTCGTATGGAATTCTATACTTCACTTTGATTGCGAACAGTTGATGTCACATAGTTCAGTGTAATTCGGCACCGTTAACGCGGCATTTTTGAAATTTAATAAATATGTGAAGTTATGTGGGAAGTTACTTGGTTGATATTAAAACTTGCGGATTGTTCTCGCGTAGTACAACTCCAAACTCTTCTTACACCCGACGTTTCGGTCGCTTTCAGTAAAGATTATGACGGAGAATAATAGCGAGTAATCCGCAAGTTTTCATTTCAACAATGTATGAAGCTCGCGAAACCTACGAAAATGTACTTAAACATGTTGAAATAATAAAATAAATATTTTTTAAAGTTAAATAAACGTATAAAGAATAATTTTAGACACATTCTGAAAAGTTCCTGAATTATTGTCCTTTCATGACACCTGTCAGCCAATATAAGCGACTGTCACTGCATTATAAGATCAGTCACTGCTGCGACATAATACCAAATCCAATCTTTGAAGCAATACGCTTCAAAGACGTCCACTGCTGGACAAAAGCCCTTCCAAAGATGCCCACAACAGTGTTGTGCGTCATTAGGGAGAATATACCATAATCGCCACACTCGGCATTCGTATTGGCGATGGCAGTGACGAGCAGTTATTTTGGACAACAGAAACAACAAAGCCAAGAAATATGGTTTTAAAATTCGATTGCTACTGCGTAACAAACAAAATGTAAACTATACAAATCTACACAATAGTCTATTCAATTTCTTGAATGCATTATATGGAGCGATAAACTTGAAATATAATGATTACTGTGGTCGCGGAGTAAAAATGCGATATTTTAATGCACGTGCGTTCTTAGCGGTTTAATGCGTTGGAATTAGGTTATAAACAAAAATAAACGCTTTCCAGTAACGCACTGGTTTTATATTGGGTAAATGTTAAACATATTTGACGATCCGGTGTATTCAGTGAAAGGGTAGCGACGGATTATCTCGGGATCGATTCTTGTTTGAATAAATATCTGTAAGGCTTGCCGATATTTGTTCTGGATATGGACGATAGCATGCCCAACTCATAACACGACTCATGGATACAGGGCAAAACAGCGGGGGTTGCGATTTGAATTTACGACACATCAAAGAAGGTAGTTATAGAAAAAGAGTTTGAGCTACTGAACTAATTTTAACCCGTCAGCTTGCGAGAAAAATATGACTCTTTTTGATTTTCATATAGTGTGGGGTATCATTGGATAGGTCTTTTTAAAATATTATAGGCTTGCGAACATCATTTTTCGATGTAGTTAACTGTTCGTGACTTATTAAGCTTTAAAGTGTCCCCCCCCCCTACAGACTAAACGGTTGTTGTTAGAAATTCAAACGTTACAGCGATAGTAGCTACATATAACGAAATTAAAAGGAAAACTATCACACTAAAGTTGGCCTTGCAAGTTTGCGAGTTATAGTCGACCAAATGCATTTTACTCGAAAATTTCGCACAAGTCCATTGAAAATTTTTATTTATTTTTTTCATTACATCTCTTACTCCGTAACTACGGAACCCTACACTGCGCGTGGTCCGACATGCACTTGACCGGTTTTTAATGTATGTTAACCGATAATTTGTATACAATAAGTAATATTCATCAGTCAAATCGTTTCAAAATCAGCCACGTAGTAACTTAGCTTATAACGAGTAATTGTATTATTATAATAATTAATGTATTAGTCTTCTCTTTTAGAATTAACAAAATGCCTAACTCCTATTATTCACAAACGTACTTTAGATATTATACGAGTATGTATGTATTATTATTATGATCTGTATTTATCAGTTGCATCTTCAGTTGCGCAAGATAGATAGAAAAAGATAAAAGCGTGATTAGCAATTAGCAACTCTTGCTAAAATACGTTCATGAATGTAAGGAAATAAGAATAGGTAGGTATTGTTTAAATCATCGTTAAGTGTATTGGCACTGTAAAATTTTCAGTTCTTAAAATACTCTTCGTGAATACAAGTGACGCAAATGTATCATTAAAAATAGTGCTCGTTTGTTTACAATGTCGTTATCGCGATTGTTGTCTTGGATCTTATCGTAGTGATACTTCAATCAGCTGGCGTTGATACGTCATTCAATAGTTGCTATCTGATAGTACTGATAAACTGATAATGTATTTGAATTTAAGTTTTGTTTGTACTGAACAGTGTGTTTATTTATTTAACTGTGTCAGGTAATTATGCCGTATAGACAGAGAAACTATACTACTTATTGACTTTTTTGTACACCATACGAAACTTGGAGGCTACACTGCTAAAAAATGGAGCTCCTTATAGTACTGAGACCTCAGTATAGCAGTAGCAGCCTTCTACCTCTAGACTGAGGCAAGGTTTGTAGTTAGTAAAAAAACAACCCACAGGGTCCGCACCGGTTAGGGTAGTTAGGAAGTTACGTTACCTGAAGTCTGGAAAAAATTACTCGCAAATTGTTAAAATATGAAAACTTCACTTATACATTGTTGCCCCACTAATCAAATGATTTATAGGGTACAGACACAGTATAGTTACAAACAGCTTCCACGAGTGTTTTAAAGATGCCACGAGCGTATTGCTTGGTATACGACTGTTTGAACTCTGCATCATCAAAACCGGAGCTATCGTTTTTTAAACTTCCTGCTGATTTTGAAAGGCAAGAATGATGTATTGTTATAATATCTAACATAAATATTTAAAAAAATCTCGTGTGACAGTTTTAGTAACAATACTCCTCCGCAGCGGCTAGACCGATCATTATGAAATTTTGTGTGTACAGTGAGTAGTAGGTAGGTAGAAGTAGGTATGAGAATCGGTTAGTCTTTTTTATATCCCTAAATGGTAAGGGTTATTCTCACCAATTTTTTTTTAGAATTATTTGGATAGTTAATTTTTTATACCTCTAAGGCGATACGAAGTTCGTTGGGTCAGCTATTTATTATCCTGCTTACCCGAGTGGGTGAGGGGAAGACAAACTCGTCCGGTCTCGACAACTCGTTGCAGTATTGCACAGATTATATCAATAGATAATACAAGTTATATCAATATTAAACTGTTTTCCGTACTTAAAACTATAATAATAATTAGATCAAGGTTGGATTATGGGTAGGAAATGGGAGAGTGGTACTCCTCGGCACGGCACGTATAGTGAGGAGGTGCCTGTCTCCGTGACCCTAACCACCTACAGCTTGGACCCTGTCCCCGCTGCCGGCGGCGCACTATTTTTTAATTTGATATAGGTATAAATTTGTTTTTTAGGGTTCCGTACCTTAAAAGGAAAAAAACCGGTCAAGTGCATGTCGGGCCACGCGCATTGTAGGCTTCCGTAGTTACAGAGTAAGAGATGTAATGAAAAAAAATAAATAAATTTTTTCAATGGACTTGTTCGAAATTTTCGAGTAAAATACATTTGGTCGACTATAACTCGCAAACTTGCAAGGCCAACTTTAGTGTGATAGTTTTCCTTATAATTTCGTTATATGTAGCTACTATCGCCGTAACGTTTGAATTTCTAACAGTAACCGTTTAGTCTGTAGGGGGGAGGGACACTTCAGTCTAACGAAAATTTGCACTTTAAAGCCTAATAAGTCACGAACAGTTAACTAAATCGAAAAATTATGTTCGCACACCCATAATATTTTTAAAAGACCTATTCAACGATACCCCACACTATATGAAAATCGAAAATAAAAAAAAATATCCGCGCGTTACTAGGAGGGGAGGTTACCCAAAAAAAATGTTTTTCACGTTTTTATTCTACCACTTTGTCGGCGTGATTAAGGGGTATACTGGTGCTAAATTTCAAGTCTCTAGTACTAACAGTTTTTGCGCTAAACCGCGGACGGACAGACAGACAGACAGACAGACAGACAGACAGACAGACAGACGGACATGGCGAAACTATAAGGGTTCCTTGTTTACTACGGAACCCTAAAAAGGAACCCTTATAGGATCACTCGTGCGTCTGTCTGTCTGTCTGTCTGTCTGTCTGTCCGTCTGTCCGTCTGTCCGTCTGTCACAGCCAATTTGCTCCGAAACTATTCGACCGATTGAGTTGAAATTTGATTAATATATGTAAACTAGCGGCCCGCCCCGGCTTCGCCCGCGCTGCTCTACTCCTATTAGTCATAGCGTAATGTAAGCTATCCTATCTCTCAAGTTGGATCGAACTGCACATGGTGTGCGAATTTTATTATAATCGGTTAAGTGGTTTAGGAGTCCATTGAGGACAAACATTGTGACACGAGATTTATATATATTAAGATTGGTGACCCAAAGATGAACACGTCAAGTAAAATAATAAATTTTAAACAGGGGGGCCACTTTCGGGGTGTAAATCAGAAAATTAAAAAAAAAAATAATCATAAACAGTGTCGTGTGACATATAAAATAAAAGAGGTTGTTGTCAGCATCTCAGATATATTTTTTTTATAATTTTTGCATAAACAAATTTGAAGTTATTGAAGAAAAACGATGAAAATTGACCATTCCTCCCCCCTATCTCCGAAACTACTGAACTTAAAATTTTGAAAAAAATGTGGTATGTAGTTCTTTGCCTATAGATTACTGGAAAACCTATAAGAAGTTTGAATTAAATCGAAAATTCTTAATAATATACCCCCCCGTGCCGGTACCACCGTAACCGCTATGTCCCTGCATTTTAAATCTGTAATATTTTCGAAAATATTTATTTAAATTACGGAACCCTCACCACGCGAGTCGAACTCGCACTTGTCTGGTTTTTTAGTTTAAACTAGCTGACTCAGCAAACTTCGCATTGCCTGAGAATGAAATAATGTATCAAAGGTTTGATACATACGGACTATTTGTAAAATAAAATTGTGGTTTTTACTATTTCCCTTTAATTTCTTCATATTTTCTTTCTTTCTTCTTTTAAAGCTTCCCTGGACTTCCAAAAATAATTCAAAATTAGCCACATTGGACCAGCCGTTCTCGCGGTTTAGCGAGACTAACGAACAGCAATTGATTTTTATATCTATAGATAATTTAATTCTTTGAAAGTATAACATTCTTCTTATAACATTCATATAAAATTCTAAACAGGATTTCTGAAGAACGAAAAGGAGTTTGATTATAGACAGACACACCATCTTACTTTTTGCGAAATGAATTTTGAGAAAACGCTGTGATAAGAGTGATTCTCAACAATTAATTTTTTGGACATTGTTTTTTTAGGCGATACGAAGTTTGTCGGGGCAGCTAGTATTTATATAGAAAAACACCTTTTCTAAATTATATCCAGAAATTGAGTGAGGTTTATAGGAGGAATATACATGTAAATTAGAATTTGAACTAATTTCAAGATAAGAACTACCTAAAAATACTATTTATTATGACTGTACATTAACAATAATACAATTTGTCTGTTTTAAACAAATCCAAACCAGATTGAAATAGTTAAAATTATTCAGTATCAGCGGCATGACGACTTAGTCACGATACATACGATGATTGTGACAAGTACTTTGTTATACAATATTTGTTTGCTGATCCATTTATCGCATGTATGTAGATACACCTTGTAATAGAATGAAGTGGCCGCGAAACAAGGAGTAAAATCCGGATTGGATATGATTGTGTTTATCTTGTTGCCCTGCCGGATTTATTAAGTCGTTTGAGCTCGTGTCCCATCCGCTATCATTTTGTTGAATCATAAATATCACAGTAAATGTCTCCGGGGAAAATCTTAAGGTCTTAATCATTCGTATATTTATGATCGGCGTTGTCAAATGATATGTTGTATGTTGTCTCATAGAAGCGAATGAAATTATTTTCATTTTTTATGTGTTGCTAAATGCTGTATTGTTGTTATTCATAATCATTACTAGAGCTATCAGATTTAATAACCTATTGTGCTATTTTATCTCCTACCAATAAATTGGAGTCGTTTTATACGTTTTATTTTTGATTTTGGTTCGCTATTCACCGTTTGTTAAGTTATTTCTTCCGAAATTAATTAATAATCGGGTTGTTTGAACAAATGGAAGTTAAGTCACTTATTGAACAAAACAAAACTTATTCTTGTGAAATACTATATTTTTTACGCTGTGACCCAATATTTTAATTTTTTTCTTTATGTAATGGAAGTGGTAAACAAGCGTACAGTTCACATTGATGTTAAGCGATGACTGCAGTCTATCTATAGACACCAAACGTAAAGACCAAGGTCAAAATGCAGATGCGTTACCACTCTTGAGGCCTAAGGTGTAATGCCTCTGTGCCGGAAATTACAGACCCACCTGACCGGAACACGATAGTGCTGAACACTACCATTTAGCGCCAAATGTACGCATGGTGACAAATGGTTCAGCATTATCGTGTTCCGTATGTGTATTATGAACAATGTAGACCTCAGGGGTGGCAACGCATCTGCATCTTGATGAAGATGTTTATGGGCTGCAGTATTATCTTACCATCAATGTGAGCTGCATGCTTATTTGCTAGCATCATAACATAAAAACCGGCCAAGTGCGTGTCGGGACTCGCACATAGAGGTCTGTACCATCCCTACTAATATTATAAATGCGAAAAAAAACTCTGTCTGTCTGTCTGTCTGTTATCTTTTCACGTCCAAACGACTGAACCGATTTTAATGAAATTTGATACAGAGATAGAGCTGACTTTGAGAAAGAACATAGGCTACTTATTTTATTTTTAAAGAAAAATGGAAAGAAAAATTTGACTTCAGGCGAGGCTCGAACTCGCGACCTACTGGTCCTTCTTTCCATTTTTCTTTAAAAATAAAATATATTTCACAAGCATGTGTTAATGCGAAAATAATATCAAACAATTATAGGCTACTTAGTTATTTATAAAACGACATCCACGCGGGCGAAGCCGCAGGTAACAACTAGTTATCTATAATAAATTGCATGTATCTTATGGAACCCTAAAAAAGACTAGGTCGCGAAAATCTAAAAACATACTTTCTTCCATTCCAGTTCGAAGACTTTGCACTGGCGAACGCGGGTCGTCTCCTGCACAAGTACCGCAACAAGTACTGCACGTTCAACGACGACATCCAGGGCACCGCGAGCGTGGCGGTCGCGGGCCTGATGGCCGCCGTCCGCGTCACTAAGAGGAAGCTCAGTGAGAACATCTATCTGTTCCTTGGTGCTGGATCCGTGAGTTTATTTCATATTAATGACCACTTTTGACGACCCGGTTAGTCCAGCGGTGTGAGATGACCGTTTGATTCGAAGTGTCGCGGGTTCTATCCCCGCACCGGGACAAATATTTGTATGGCCTACAGATATTTGTTTCGGATCTGGGTGTTTGTGTATGTGTTGTATGTGTACAATAGCACCCACGACACAAGTTTATACCTACCGTGGGGCTGTGAGTGTAAGCGTATTGTATTTTATTTTTTTATTAATTGTATTGTTTTATGTCAAAAGGTTGAGCAGACGAGACACCTGATGGATAGTTGTCACCGTCGCCTATGAACATCTGCAACACAAGAAGAGTTGTCGACGCGCTGTCAGCTCTAAAGGACTCTTGGCGCCATCTTTGAAGAATCCAATATTGTAGCCCCGAGGAAACACATCAGAGTCCGTTTCACAATTTACGTTCTGGGCAGAAACTTGTCTATCTGCCGCCAAATGATAGTGATCGGCTCTATCGTGTTCCGGTTAGATGGTTAACGTGTGGCTCCGTAATAACTATCACAGAGACATCAAAAGGCTTAGGAATCGGTGTGCATAATAATATAATTATAATGGCAACCCATTATACGTCCCACTGTTGGGCACGAGTCTCTCCCCTTTTTGGGGGGAGGCCTGGAGCTTACTCCACCACGCTGCTCCAATGCGGATTGGTGGAGGTGGGTGGGTTAGTGGCCAACCCGCTGTCTGATGTTTTCAAACCGCACATAAGGCCTCCGACAAGGTTTAACGACTGCTATCCATCGATAGCAACCGGGACCGACGGCTTAACGTGCCCAAATCACGGAAACGCGCATTTAATTTGCCACTAGCGGTCACCCATCACACTACCCGACCGCGTGCATGTATGAAGAGAATGATGAATGTAGATGAGGCACGAGAGGTGTGTCAGGACCGGGATATTTGGCGCTTTACACTCTCGGCCTACCCCGTTAGGGACCTGGCGTGAAGATACATATACAGACATAACAACTAAGGTCTCAGGGGTGGCAACGCATATACATTTTGACCTCTGGTTTCAGTCATCGCTTAACATCACTGGTGGTAGAGCGCCAGTGACGGAGCTCGCGGGCGTAGGCACCACCGCATAACCTAAAATACTTGCCGCTAAATGATAGTGTTCAGCACTATCGTGTTCCGGTCAGGTGGTAATGTATGGACCTGTAATTTCCGGCACAGAGGCGTAACACCTTAGGCCTCAGGAGTGGTAACGCATCTGCATTTTGACCTTGGTCTTTGTGTGGGTGTCTATAGGCTGCAGTCATCACTTAACATCAATGTGAACTGCATGCTTGTTTTCCACCTTAATGTGTGTATGTATCTTTACGTCAGGTCCCTAACGGGGTAGGCGGAGAGTGTGGAGCGCTAGATTAGATATCCCGGCCCTGACAAATCTCCCGTACCTCATCTACTTTACCATTTCCACCTTAATCACATAAAAAAATGTTCTATTTTGTTTACAGGCAGCAAACGGCATTGCAAATCTGACAGTAGCAGCCATGATCGCCGAAGGTCTCACTGAAAAGCAAGCCCGGGAGCGAGTGTACATGTTTGACGTCGACGGTCTGTTGTCAACCCGACGTGAAGGAGGCGTTCCGGCGCATGCTCAATCGTTTGGCAAGGATATTGAGCCGGAAAAGGACTTCGAGGCGTGTGTGGCCAAGATCAAACCCAGCTGTCTTATTGGTAAGAATATAATCGACTAGCGGCCCGCCCCGGCTTCTCGCGGTGCAATGTTGCCTACCCTCTCCTATTCGTCTTAGCGTGATGATTATACATAGATATAGCCTAAAGTCTTCCTCGACATCTTTTATAGTTTAGGCAGCGTACGCAAAATAAGTAACTTTTCGGGATGATTTTTTACACCTTGTGTCTGAAAAACCCAAATATCTTACGGAACCCTATTTTTTCCAAAATAAATAATATAGCCTATGTTACCCGTGGATAATGTAGCTTTCGAATAGTGAAATAAACTATAAAAGATATTCCTCAATATGTTTTATAGTTTAGGCAGCATACGCAAAATAAGTAACTTTTCTGGTTGATGTTTTACACCTTGTGTCTGAAAAACCCAAATATCTTACGGAACCCTATTTTTTCCAAAATAAAATATAGCCTATGTTACCCGTGGATAATGTAGCTTTCGAAATAGTGAAATAAATTATAAAAGATATTCCTCGATATCTTTTATAGTTTAGGCAGCGTACGCAAAATAAGTAACTTTTCTGGTTGATTTTTTACACCTTGTGTCTGAAAAACCCAAATATCTTACGGAACCCTATTTTTTCCAAAATAAATAATATAGCCTATGTTACCCGTGGATAATGTAGCTTTCGAATAGTGAAAGAATTTTTAAAATCGGTCCAGTAGTTATTGAGCCTATTCAAAACAAACAAAAAAATATTACCTCTCTATAATATTAGAGAGGTAATATTTTTGATAAATGAGGTCGGTAGTTGCAAATATCTAAGACACATGTGTTTAATGTATTTATTGAAATTTTAATTATTTAATAACTTAATTTTACCTTTTACAAAGTGTTATTCCTCATAATTCCTTTTAAATTATCACATAGTGTCTGGGCACATCATTCTCTTATGCCCTAGTGTGTAATAAACCACAAGCCGGTCGCCTAACCTCACTGCACTGATTCACTACTCACTGGCACTATTTTTCATCATTGATCATAATGACCACCATTTCTCAAGTTGCGGAGCTTCAGAAGCCAGCAATGGCTGCTCTGAATCAACGGATGGCTGATTTCGAGGCCCATCTTAAGGCATCAACACCTGGAGCTGACCTGTCTTCCTTGAGCAAAGACTTTAGTGCGTTCAAAGACCATGTGTGGTCTGTGCTCAATCTGCTCCAGTTGCATCCAGTTGACTTGAGGAAAAGTGTTGACATCATTGAGACGCGCCACAGGAGAAAATTCCTCCTCCTTGGGGGTGTTCCAGAAAGCACTGGTGAGATTTCTACTGACACTGTTTTATCCATCCTGCATAGTAAGTTTGTACTTTCGCAACTGGACGCCTCATGTCTTCAAGTTTGTCATCTTCTAGGTAGTAGTAATGATGGACGCACTAGACCCTTTTTGTTGCGATTTTGCAATTCTGCGACGAGAAGCCTGGTGTGGACTAAGAAGACTTCTTTAAAGGGTTCCAAGCTGGTGTTGTCCGAATTCCTGACTCGCCAACGTCAGACTGATTTTTCACTTGCGCGCAGACTATTCGGGATTCGTAATGTATGGACAACCGATGGGAATATTATGATAAAGCTGCCCGATGGTAAACGTCATCGTGTTCAAGACCATGAAGATTTGTGTAAGCTGGCAGCTGATTTCAATAAATCTCTAGATGATTCGCCAGCACCTCCACAAGTCCCAGTCACAGCTGATGTGCCTACGCGTTCAAGAAGAGTTATTAAAAATAAGCAGTGACTGTTGTAGTTAATATTTGGTTTATCTCCGTAGTTCTTCTGAAACTCTTGCATCTCTTATCCTGTGTCTGTTGCGTTATACAATTAGTAATCTGTTTATCTTGTTGTCCTTTTGTGTACGATTTTATTTTAATTTTTAAATTGTATTGGTATAATAGGCCACAGACTAATAGATTTTAATATAAGTTGTCAATGTCATAATGTCATGTCATATTGTCAAGTGTCAAATTTGTTTATGAATGTCATTTGTGTTTCTTTTTTGTCTCTGGTCGTAGCTCTTTTCTTAAGGGTACACATACATTTATACATGACGGAATTGACGGATGTTGGCGTCGTGTTGTATTTTTTTTTTCTGAAGGAATTTTTTTACTAATATTTTTTGTTTTATTGCTTTCTAATAATTTAGTTGATTTTTTTTAACATTTGGTGTTTTTAATATCTTATGTCTTCTACCAGGCAATATCTCTAATTGTGATTTTTCATATTACGTTTTTTTTTCTACTGATACAAGTGTTCTTAGGTTAAACTGTGCTGCTCTTTCCTTTTTTTGTGTTTTAAGCTGTGCTTTTTAGCTTTTTATGTTTTTTTCTACATACTATTGTGAGCAGTCGACCGGCAGGTTGTGCAATATTTTTTACCTACATTTTTCTAGATTCTAAAAAGTATTTATATATTATATTTGTATATTATTTTATATTTATCTATTTATTAATTTTGTAAATGTCCGATGATGATTCTTATTATTCAGCCTATGAAAGTTCATCCCTTTCCTTTTCTTCTATTAACGACTCTCCCTCACTAAATCAGTGCCCAATTGAGAAAACATGTTCACACTGTTTTAATATATGTCACATAAATGCGCAAAGTATCCCGCAACATCATTCGGAGCTTTTAAATATTTTCTCTGACGTCCCAGTTCACGCTATCCTTATCTCTGAAAGCTGGCTCAAGCCCGAACTTCTCTCCACATCCTTCAGCTTACCTGATTTTGTACTCATACGAAATGATCGCACAGGGAAGCGACCCGGGGGTGTTGCCATTTATCTTAGAAGCAGCATTCCTTTTAAAATCCTTTCGTCATCTCCTTCCTTATATATGGGCAATCCCGAATATTTATTTATTGAGATATGTGTCAAAGGGGTGAAAGCGGCTCTTGGAGTTATATATTGCCCTCCTACCATTAATTATTTTTCCACTTTGGAACCTATCTTCATGTCGCTTTCCTCTGAGTACAAACATCTGTTGATAATGGGGGACTTTAATACGGACTTATTAAAAAATAACCACAGGTCTTGTTTGCTGAGATCAACTCTGGAATCTTCTAATTTAACTATTCTTAATTTGTCTCCCACTCACCATAACATCGATTTTGAGGATTCCTGGCTTGATCTCATCATCACAAATTATCCGGAAAATGTCGTTGATCATGGACAGTTCTCTGTCCCTGGTGTGTCGCGGCATGACATGTTGGTTCTCTCATACAACATTAGGCCGCTCAAGATCCGCCCAGTAATTAAATTCATTCGTAATTTTGCTAAATTGGATGACGAGGCACTTAAACAACATGCTCGGAGAGTTGAGTGGTCTGAAATCGATAGATTGGGTTCAGTTGACGATAAAGTTAAAAAATTGAATGAAAACATTTTGAAATTATTTGATAATTTTGCTCCTCTTCATTCCGTTCGTATTAAGCGCGCGCCTGCACCTTGGATTTCTAGGGGTGTCCGGATGGCTATGAGGCGCCGTGACAAAGCCTTTCGTGTTTATAAAAGGGACCGCAGTGAGGTGAATTGGACACTTTATAAACGGGCCAGAAACTGCTGCAATCAAATGGTAAGAGCCGCCAAACGCCGCTTCATTTTCGATAATGTTAAGAACTCTTCACCGGCAGTTGTTTGAACGTTCCTAAAGTCTCTTGGTTTTGCTAAGCTTTCTCTCAGTTTTTCCGCTCTTAACTTCACTATCAATGATTTAAATCAACATTTTGCTTCAGCTCCATTACTTGACCAAAACGTTAAAAACAATACCATTCGCTACCTTGCTTCCTTGCCTTGTACGAATAATGTGTTTTCTTTTTCTCCAGTAACTGGTGACGAGGTTCTTAAAATTATTATTGTTCTAAAGTCTAACGCCATAGGATGTGATGGAGTTAGCCGAAAAATGCTACATCTCTTATTGGAATCTGTCCTACCTGTGCTTACTCATATTATTAATTTCTCTCTACAGAACGGAGCCTTCCCATCCTGTTGGTGCAAAGCCTTTATTACTCCCCTCCCGAAAATTTCCTCTCCATGCCATGTCAGCCAGTTCAGACCTATCTCCATCCTTCCCTTTGTGTCCAAATCGTTAGAAGCTGTAGTTCACTCTCAGCTATCTAAGTTCATCCTCAAGAACATCATCCTTTCCCCTTTTCAATCCGGATTCCGATGTGGCCACAGTACATCTACGGCATTGCTCAATGTCGTTGAGGACGTGAGACTGGGCATGGAGCAGTCTCAGCTCACAGTTCTTGTTCTAATAGACTTTTCGAACGCCTTCAATACTGTGAATCACGATATACTCGTTTCCATTTTATCAAATATTAGTGCCTCGTCCCTAGTCCTGGATTGGTTTTCTTCATATCTACGCGGCCGTCAGCAGGCTGTGCGCGTTGACCACGATCTGTCTTACTGGTGCGATTTGTCTGCTGGTGTGCCGCAAGGCGGCATTCTCTCTCTTCTATTATTTTCTCTCCATATTAACTATGTCACTCGCGAACTTGGCTGCTCTTATCATTTGTACGCTGATGATCTGCAGCTTTACTGTCAAGCTAGTCCTGATAATATAAATCTTGCCATTTCTGCCCTTAATGACGATCTTTTGGCTTTAACAAATTGGTCTGACAAATTTGGAATTGTAGTTAATCCGTCTAAAAGCCAAGCAATTATTTAGGTAGCTCTGTCTACATCAACAATTTAAATGTATTTAACCTGTCTCCTTTGATTTTGAACAACTCGACTATTCCTATTAATAACACTGTCAAAGATTTAGGCTTGCACATTGATTCGACTCTCAATTGGGATCACCAAATAGTTAACATCTGTAAAAGCTCCACGGCCACGCTGCGGTCTCTTTATAGATTAAACAATTTTTTACCTTCCTTTACTAAAACCCTTTTAGTCCAGTCGCTCATACTTCCAACTTTGGATTACGCAGATGTTTGCTACTCCGATTTATCCCAAGAACATCTTAACAAAATGGATCGTATCCTCAATAACTGTATTCGTTACATTTTCGGCCTTCGTAAATTCGACCACATTTCTCATTACAGGTCCAAACTCAACTGGCTTCCTATTCGTCAAAGAAGATCTCTTAGAATTCTCAGTTTACTTTTCTTGATACTTAACGATCCTTGTTCTCCCAACTACCTTAAGCAAAAATTCAATTTCTTGGGTGATTCCCATAATCTAAACCTTCGCTCGTCTGATCGACTCATTCTTGATATACCACTTCACCGCACTAATTTTGTGTCAAAGTCTTTTGCCGTTTCTGCTATTAAACTTTGGAACTCGCTACCCTTTGACATAAAAAAGGCTCCGAGTAAGGTATCTTTCAAATTCAAGCTTCGTCGGTATTATTTGAATTCACTGGCTGTTGACACTGGTTAATATAGAAATGTCATCATATTTAAGCTTTCCTATTTATTATTATTGTATTTATGATTATTTATGTTATTTTTATATTGATTCATATATAGCTATATGTTTATGTATATTGATACATATCTATGTTTTGGATTGTGTATTTATTCTAATATATCTTTAGTTATTAACGTAAGTAATTATCTGCTTCGTGTTTTAGTCATTGTAGTTTTTTTATTTCATAGTTCTTTTATTTTTCTGCAACATTTCGTAGTTTTTCTTGTACAACCTTAAGGTTGACTGGCAGATAATGCCTAAAGGCATTAAGTCCACCTTATGTACCTCATTTTTATAATGTGTGCGTTAAAGTTTAAATAAATAAATAAATATTAGTTTAGATTTAGATTAAAGGTTTGATTCCACCAAAATTTTGTTTAAGTTAAGATTTCTGTCAAATTTAACTATAACATTGTTTTTAATAGCGACTATGGAATTAGGTGTATCAACATATTTTTGACATTGTTATCATAGTTGCAAGTGAAGTAACAACATCTGATAGATTTTGAAGAATTACCTATAACAATAACTCGAAACAGCGCCTCTTGGTCGGTTCGTTTAACAGATAAAGTTATGAAGTTGTTTAACAATTTTCAAATTAGCGGTTTATAATGCAACATGACTATGATGTAACGCCACATGGAGGATGCAAAGTGATTTAATAATAATGTGGGGTGGTGTGTGTTGGAAGTAAAAGCCAGAAAACTCTTGAAACACTTATTTATTTTTAGCTGCCTTTAACACATCCTTCACTTTCCGCCATCTTCCTATTATATATCCCTCTTTCATTCACTCATCTCATCTCTCGCTCGCTCATCCTTACGTTCCGTCCCTTGCATCCGACAATTCCCACAATTCGGCCTTCCTGCTCCTTGTCTGTCCCCAGACAACTTTCACTCTGACTCTAATTAATAACAAAACTATATAAAACAACACCACACATTCACACCTTCAATATACAGCTTCAGCTTACTTTAATAAACACATGACATCTTAAGTTAATACATTTTACACGTTTACCTATCAAACTAGTCTTAGGCTATACACCCTACAAATCCAACTATAAGCTTTTAGTGACTTACAACTTTAGAATTAAAACTCCTTAGGAAAATTTCAATTACATGCTAATAAGACCAACATAACATTAACATCAAACATCTTGAACCTCTCAAGTGAAATTTTACATTTCAAATAACATCTAACAAATCTAGCTAGAAAACAAACTTGAACACAAACCAAAATATTTTAATTAAGTACACAACAACTTACAATATACCTACTAAACTTAATTAATCTTATCTTAAAACAACTCATAGACCAGAAACTAAAATAATGAAAATAGAGTGCAACTACTTTTAGGTAAGTATACAACTTTAGGAATGCCTACTGAGCTTAAATAGCATCTTTCTTTAAAAAAACAAACACACAACAGAAACAAAACCTTTGAAATACAAATTAACAATTTTGTTTGTTACAACTTTAGGTTACAATTCCCTTCATATGCATAACTGTTACAACAAAGAATAAGTTCAAAATTGCTTTACAACTGCTTGCCTGAAAAAAAAAGAAATAGGTATTAAACAAATAAATATGTTAATCATCATAGCGGTCACTGTGCATAGGCCACCTCTTCATATAATCAGCAGACGTGGTTGTTTTATTTGGGCCTTCAGTAGAATGATCAACTTTCTCAACTTCATACCTATTCCCCTTGCACTGTGTTACTTCATAAGGGCCTAAGTATTTGGGACGCAACTTTAAACCAGGGCCATATTGTGTCCTTTTTATAGCAACATGGTCTCCTAAATTATATTGTAAACTCTCTTTTCTCTTTTTGTTGTAGGTCCTCATATTCTCCTCTTGTATTTTCATAATCTGCTGCCTAGCCTTAAGTCTACTTTCCTCTCTGTCTTCTGAGTACTGTTTGGCATCTTCTTCTTGTAATACTTCAATAATTCTTAAGTCTTCTGGACATCTCATTTTGGTACCCATGAGTAACTCGAAGGGTGTAGTATTTATACTACGCTGGAATGTACTGTTCAAAGCTCTCTGAACCTTGCTTACGTAACGGTACCATACCCCATCGTTCTCTATACACAGCTTAGTCAAAGCGGGTATAATGATTCTATGGACTCTTTCTACTTGGCCGTTGCCACGAGGAACTCCAGTAGTTATCTTAATGTGTTGAATATTCTCTTCTTCACAATATTCCTGAAACTCCCGGCTGGTAAACGCAGTACCTCTGTCTGAAATTATTCTCCTTGGATTACCAAAGGTCTGTTGATGTATTCGCAATTTATTAAGTGTTTCTGAACTCGAAGTCGTCTTCGTAGGGAATAACCACACAAATTTTGTGAAGGAATCTATAATTGTAAGTATATGATTATACTGTTTCTTTGTTTCTGTCAGTGGCCCCAAATGATCTAGATGTAAAGTGTCAAAAGGTAAGCTCTCTTTATTAATCGGGTTTAGAAACCCTTCTTGTTTTCCCTCCTTTCTGGCTGCTAACAGGCATGGAATACAGCTTCTTAAGAAATCATCCAATTTCTTATCAACATCTTTGATATAGTAGTCCGTTGAGAGTAAATCTTTCATTTTGACTTTGCCGAAGTGGCCATTACTATGTACTCTCTTAATCGTCTCTCTCTCTAGTGTTTTGGGAACTACTAGCTGCTTCTGGACACCTTTATACAACACATCATCTTCTAACCAAAAATCTTCATAAGAGCTCCTCTTTAAAATTTCTTTAATGGCTCTCAAAGCGTCATCATCATCTTGTGCCTTTTTAAAATTATTTTTCAGTGTTGTAGTAACTGCGACATAAGGAATTCTGCTCAGTGCGTCTGTATGCCTCATCTTAATGCCAGCTCTGTGCTCTATTTCAAAATCATATTCGTTCAACATCAACACCCATCGTGCTACTTTTGCAGTTAAGTCCTTCTTCTTTAGAGTCAACTCAAAAGCTTTGCAGTCCGTAACAATCTTAAAATGAATGCCGTAGAGATAGTGCCTGTATTTCTTTACGCCTTCAACTATAGCTAGAGCCTCCAGTTCATAACTACAATACCGGCTTTGAGCATCGTTCGTTCTCCTGCTCATGTAATGCACTGGATGCAGGCCTGAGTCAGGATGATACTGCATTAAAATGGCTGCAAATGCTAAACTGGATGCGTCTGTATGCAATTCTGTTCGTAGTTGAGGATTAAATATCTTCAACACTGGTTCGCTCATTAATCTAGACTTCAGATTCAAAAATGCACTTCTCTCTTCTTTTTCAAATATAAACTCCTTATTCTTCTTTAATAAATCCGTCAAGGGCTTAGCTATCAATGCATAATTTTCTATATACTTTCTAAAGTACCCTGTTAATCCAACGAAACTGTGCAATTCTTTTAAAGTTCTTGGTTGAGGATAATCAGCCACTACTTTTATCTTATCTGTACTCGGTCTAATTTCTCCATTTTCTATGATGTGACCTAAATATTCTATCTTTTTATGAAGTAAGTTCGCTTTCTTCCAATTGATTGACAATCCAAATTTTGATGCTACTTCTAATACTTGCTGAAGTCTTTCTAGTCCTTGTTCCTCAGTTTGAGCTGGAATTACAATATCATCAATAAAAATCATCATACTTCCTTTAGAAATCAAATCCCTGAAAACAATGCTGACATAACGCATAAAAGCCTTCGGACAAATTGATAAACCAAAAGGTGCACGTAAAAACTCGAATTGCCCATGATGTGTCACAAACGATGTGTACCGTATAGAATCTTCACTAATGCTTAAATGGAAAAACCCATTCTTCAAATCAAGAACGCTAAATACCTTCGCTCCCAGCAATTTATCTATCAAGTCATCTATAATTGGCAGTGGGAATTCATCCTTCACTATCTTTGCATTCAGTCGCCTGTAATCTACACACACTCTAACTGACCCATCCTTTTTACGAACCAACACTACTGGGCTTGAATAATCAGAATAGCTTACCCGTATAATTCCGTCTCGTAACCACTCTTCAACCTGATTCTCTACCAGCTGTTGTTCTGCCAGTGCCAGCCGTCGAGGTCGCTGCGCCACAGGTACGTCATCTTTCAGTACAATCTTAAGCTCCATTGGCACCTCATGAGTCTTCATCGGCTGGTAACCTTCTATACGTCTTATCACCTCTTCTTTAACATCCTGGTTGCGAACATGATCTAAAAAAACATTTACACACCCCGTAAAACAATCAACCCTACCTAACCAGTCACAGTTGTCAGGTAAAAACCTTATAGATCCATCCCTAAATAAAACAGTGCATAATTTAAGGAAATCGCTACCCAAAATTGCCTCATACGGCATTGCTTCAACAGGTACTAAGTGAAAAACAACATTTTCATACAACTTGCAGTTAATTTCGATATTTAAATGTACTTTGCCAAGTGAAAAGACTTTAGTTTGTCCGAGACCGGTCAAAACAATCGGATCATTACACAAAACATTTTTATTTCGGAAACTACTTTGAAAAGCTATCATTGAAAGTAAATTTACCTCTGATCCAGTGTCAACTAAAGCCTTAATCGACTTATCACAAATCTTAATTAATATTAAATTATTCTCACAACTATCTTGACATATAACCTCACTTTGTACACTTGACACATTACTGTCACCTGTCAAATCCGCGTTTCGTTCCTGCTCCGACGTTGTCACGCACAAAGTCTCTGATGACACCAACATTTTATTATTTTCACACCGCGTTTCGTTCGTCGAATAATCTTGAGACGGCGTCACGGTTGCCTCGTCTTTACCACGTGACCCGAACATTGCCGACCGGGGCCGAACCGCACCCGAACTCTTATCACCGCCGGATCCGCTCGTATTCACAACAACTTGTTTCTGAGTACAATGGCGACTTATATGCCCGTAGGAATTACACTTGAAGCATTTTACACCATTTGGACACGCTGATGCCACATGACTCCCTTCTCCACAATTATAGCACCGTCCTTGACCCGTACTCCGCCTGGAACCGCCACTTTGATATGTAGCATTCTGTGCTTGTTTTGGTTTAGAATGTTGCTTCGTCTTATCATTCTTAACTTTTTCGTAAATCAGTATCTTGTCTTTCAAGGCCGCGTACGTCGTAACACCATACAACATGATTTTATATGGGTCGTCGTCTTTCTCGATCCCATCGATGATGTATTGTATTGCTACATAATCGGGAAACTTGGCGCGCTTGCCCAATTCCTTCATGATGAGCATATATTGGGTATATGTTTCGTCTTTGCGTTTTCGCCGTGTCGACATAATCTCATGCATTTCTTTTGCGTTAATTATGTCAGGGAATTCTCTAAGAAGGGCGGCTTTCAAATCTTCGTATGTCTTAAATGTTTTTTCAGACCTGAGCCATAGTTCTGCAGTCCCGGTGAGGGATCTACGTGCCACTATTAATTTTTGTGTGGTACTCCACTGGAAAATATCGGCGTTGTCGTCGATGTCCTGCGCCCACTTCACCGAGGAATATGTTTTATCATCCCCGCTGAACTTCGCTATGACCCCATCCAAACAAAACTTGGCCGCCATGCCATCCATACCATGAAGCATGCTGCCACTTCCACTTCTATCGTCTTTTTCTAAAGCCATCCTTGATTCTGTCGTTTAATAATCGTCTTATGGTCGTCTTAAAATCCCTTTTCACCTTGATTTTCGTCTTATTTTCGTCGTATCGTCGTCCTTTCTTCACAACATGCCGCCATCGGCGCACACGTCTCGTCGTAGTAATATTTCGCCACACTTTTTACTTCGCAAACACCATCCCGGACGAGCCCCCAAAGTTGTGGGGTGGTGTGTGTTGGAAGTAAAAGCCAGAAAACTCTTGAAACACTTATTTATTTTTAGCTGCCTTTAACACATCCTTCACTTTCCGCCATCTTCCTATTATATATCCCTCTTTCATTCACTCATCTCATCTCTCGCTCGCTCATCCTTACGTTCCGTCCCTTGCATCCGACAATTCCCACAATAATTTGACAAGGATTTGAGCCGGAGAAGGACTTTGAGGCATGAGAGGTTTACGATCGAACCTAGCTGTTTTATGCCCGCGCACTTTTGAACTATGCAAATGTAGGTTTGCAATGACGTTTGTTGTACGAATTTGTGCAAAATTTGCGCAAATAGCAGCCGTACCATCCACTGATGTCGTCTTGCGGCTGAAATGATGATGATGAATAATATATTTTATTGATTACAGGTTGTTCAACGGTTGGAGGTGCCTTCACACCTAACGTACTGAAGCAAATGGCGAAAAACACCGACCGACCAGTAGTGTTCGCTCTCTCAAATCCCACCAGCAAAGCCGAATGTACAGCTCAAACCGCCTACGATAATACTGAAGTAAATATTTTTATAACATGCAAATTATATTATTATTTCATAGGCTCTACAACCAGTAGAAGTAGATAATAATATTTAGGTGTAGGAACTCGAGGGCGTGGGACCACCGCATTACCTAATCTATCTATCGCCAAATAGTAGTGTTCAGCACTATCGTGTGTCGGTGAGGTGGTGATGTATGGCCCCGTAATAAGTATCACAGAGACATACATAAGAGCTTAGGTCTTAGGGATGCCGACGCATCTGCGACGACGCATTTTGACCTCTGGTTTTTGTGTAGATGTCGATAGGCTGCAGTCGTCACTTCTTCGTTCATAAAAGAATACAATATATCCTAAAATAAATTCACGCCTGTATTTTTTATTGTAATTTATTTTATACGGAAAAACAAATTTCAAAAAAATTACTAAACTTTTCGTATAGTTTTTGAAATTTAAACAAGAAATGGAAAGAAAAAATGACTTCTCGCAGAAACCGAACCTGCGATCTTAGTACCAAATACCAGTGACCCATCCAGCCGCTCCACCACCAAGCTGCCGAAGTTGCGATATCGAGCTGGGATTTCTTTTCCATATTTTCTTTAATTTCTAAATTCACTCTCATGTGTTATTGCAAAAAAATAAATACGTATAATTTTTTTTCTAAGAAAAACCATTCATTATAGGGTCGCTGCATCTTCGCATCGGGTTCCCCGTTCCCGCCGGTGAAGTACGACGGCAAGGAGTTCCATACAGGCCAAGGCAACAATTCATACATCTTCCCCGGAGTGGCGCTTGGAGTGATAGCCACTGCCACACATCATATACCTGAGACTATGTTCTTGACTGCTGCTAGGGTAAGTTCTGCGTTAGATTCGTTGGCTAATATTGGTGGTAGAGCTCCAGTGCACTCGACTGGGCAGTGTCGCTACTTACCAACACCTCGCCTCAAGATTCTCTGTCCTCATTGTTAATATTGTTAACTTACACGCATTTTCATAAAAGAAGTGAGATTTGTTTTTGATCTTCGATTAGTTTAAAATTATTTTATGCAAAAACTGGCAAAAACTTCGCGTCCATTTATAAAGTGATGAATGTAGAAGAAACAAAAAAACTGGTGTTCATTCTATACCTACCAATACCATACAATACTTAGGTTTTATTATTTAAACAGTGGTTGGTTTATGATTAAATATTTTTTTTTTCTATTGGCTGGTCTTAAGATTTCTGGCAGGAGGGATTGTTATAATAATTATCGGCATGTTGTAATAATTTCCGGCAGGTATAACAGTTAAAAGATTTTTACTTTTTAGATAGTTTAAAGGTGACAGTTAACTTTAACTAAAATAAAAATTCAAAGACTGTAGATTTTTAAACCATGATTGTTTAAAAATAACCGTGTATTTATCAGAATATTGTCAAACAACCGAGGTTTTAAATCGTTATTTTTTCAGACATTGGCCAACTACGTTAGTGAATCTGATCTCTCAATTGGCCGCATTTACCCGTCGCTGGCCGAAGTGAAGGAAGTATCGCTGGCCATCGCCATCGAGGTGGCTAAGATGGCTTACGATGAAGGTATGTTTATATTTTCATATACTTTGATCCAATATTGGTGATTAGCTAAGTTCTACTTTATCAAGGGACCATCGAAGAAGTTTCTGGTCATACATAAACATTGCATATTAGACTTCACCACACAAATAAGGAACCAACCGGATATTTCTTTGCTGTTACATATTTTATCAACCTATTCTTTATGAATTATCGTAGACTTGGAAAATGTGGTGGAAAGATAATAAATAAAATCAATAAACAATAATTTATCTGCCTCTTCACCAAGGTTTCATAGAAACTTATACAACTACTTATACAAAATAGATAGCAATGATAAAAACAGTGATATAGTCGTCATGACCTTGAATTGGGGAGAACTGGTGCATAAAATAAGTGAGATAGGTCACCAGTCATATATTAACTCATATATTTACTTCGCGCCGAGACCGCGCTTTTGCAAATCTCCAGTGATTTATCTGTAGTCATAAATATCTTCTACTGCATCTATGAAGACTAAGATAATACACGTACAACATACCTAGGCATTGAATAATTCAACACTACAGTGCCCGATGTCCCATGGGACATACGAACTTGAAACCTGGTTGCTCACTATGGATTTAATTGGGAAACTTAAAGCCTCGCAGGTAGTAATGCAGTTGAAATCTTTACTGAAATTTTATTAACATACTTGCCTAAAGCACACCGCGGACACTCCGCCAAAATTCCATACAAACGCTTAATTTGATCTCTATTACACCGACATCAATCAGTGAAGTGTATTTGACCTGTGCACCTGTGTGCGTAGCACGTAGAGAATACCAAACATCGCCCATAAGAAGGGAGAAGGTTGGGTGAGGCGGAGAAATCAGGCGGGACGTCGAAATGTCCATTCTACACGTAGTATTATTACATATTCTCTGCCTAAAGGTCGACGTACACGGGCCACCAGCCTCAGCCACAAAATGCTGTTAGCCGGGGTGCTGACGAATGAATTTTCGGCAAGGCGCTTTAGGCACGTCCTAATATGGATAGAATAAAACTATGAATAGGCGAACCCGAAAATGTGAGACTGGCTGGGGTAGTTATTTTGAAGCAAGTAGCGGCGTACGAGACGGTCCGTTTACAGGATATTCGTTTGCAATTTGGCCTTGCAGGTGATACTGGATAGGTCTACACAGCTAGTCCACCTCGCTAGTATAAAATAGAAATATAGTTGCTGTAGTAATTCAATGACGATTCGCAATTATATATTTCACATGTTTTTTTACTTCAATTTCCACATAATTATACTAAACTATTTATTAAGTAATTCTATTAAGTATACTATTAAGTAATAAACTTGCCCAAGGCTTTGGCTCCGTGTATCCGACGCCAACCGACTTTAGGAAGCACGTGGCGGCGTGTCGGTATAACTTGCAGTATGAAACCAATATACCTGAACGTTACTGTTGGCCTAATGAGAAACCGTTGGTTGTTAAGAATAAGAATGACAGATGCTGAGGTAAAACATGCAGTATATTAATGTACTATTTAAAGTAATGTTGTTTTGAAGGACTACATTAATGTTATTTTGAAGAATTTAAAGTACAGTATAATTGGCGTAAATAATTCAAAATTCACAGTTTAGTATATGAATGTACACAATATTTGAATTGGTCAGTATTTGTAGAGTAATTTGCAGAACGTATCTGTGTGTTTTTTGTTAAAGTGAGAATTTTACGTAAGCAGTGGCGTATACAGGATTATAATATTATCCGTCTTAGTATATTTTGGAAAAAGACTCTAAATTGTCAATCTGTTAGATGTTGTATAATTTTCATAAAGTATTTAATTTGAACTGTAAAACTTGTATAAACGTACTAATACGTACTAATACGTACTCCTTAACCCCATTCTACGAGGGTGGATCCAAAAGTTCGAAGCCCGACCAACAAAATGAAAGAAAAGTGGGTCTAATTTTATTTTTATTTTTCGACATAGTCTCCATCTAGCTCAACACACTTCTTCCACCTGGACTGCAACTTGTTTATCCCCTCGAAAAAAAAAGATTCCGGAAGGTCGGCGAAATACTCGTTTACTGCGACTATCACCTCATCTTTGGTCGAAAATTTCGAGCCACCCAAATGTTTTTTTAAATTTGGAAATAAATGATAATCTGAGGGGGCTAAATCCGGCGAATAAGGTGGGTGGGGCAGCAATTCGTAGCCACAATCATGGATTACAGACATTGTTTCAACCGAAGTGTGAACACGTGCATTGTCTTGATGGAACAAAACTTTCTTACGCAACATTCCCGGCCTTTTTTCTTTTATTTCTTCTCATAGTCTTCGTAAAAGGTTACAATAATAACTAGAATTAATAGTGTGACCTTTAACCTACAAAAATAATGCCCTTCGCATCCCAAAAAACAGAAGCCATGACTTTGTTAGTCGACAAAACGACTTTAGCCTTTTTCGGTGTAGGTGAGTCAGATATTTTCCACTGTTTGGATTGTTGCTTTGATTCAGGAATATGGCGGTGAACCCAGCTTTCATCCATGGTAACAAATCTAGACAAAAAGTCCTCGGGATCAGTCTCAAAAAGTTCCAAACAGTCTCCCGAAATTGTGAATCGAACTCGTTTTTGTTCAGCTGAAAGCAACCTCGGGACCCAGCGAGCAGAAACCTTATGGAATCCCAATTCTTTCGTTATTATGTGTTGCACCCGGCCATAACAAATGTCTGTTGTCTCAGCTATCTTACCGACTCACGACCGCGCTTAAACTCAGCTACCCACTACTTGACACTGGAATACGATGGAGCAGACTCCCCCAAAGTGCCCACCATATCTTGATGGATGTCTTTTGGTGACAGGCCTTTTTTATTGAGGTACTTAATGACTGCACGATGTTCAATTTTCTCCATTATTGAAAATCGCGTCAGAATGCTTCAAACAAATAATCACAGAAAATTTATATTGTGCAGTATCGGAATGAAACTGCGCACAATAAATCAATAGATGACATACTAACAAATGACGGTAAATTTAAAAAGATGTCATGTCTCCTTGTAGTTTGGGCCACGAACTTTTGGATCCACCTTCGTATATTTTTGCATTGTGGTTTCGTATATCTCACTGTGCGATCCTTGAAACAAGCGTTAGATGATACCATTGTGGACCTGTAGGCACTCATCATATCACAGAATATAGTTAGCAATTTTTTTTTCATTTATTCCCCAAAAGTGGTCCATATATTTCCAATTAACTTATGTTTACGTTTCACGTCCATGTATTAGCCCTTGGTCCAGTATTTAACTGATACAGACTGACAGACACACAAGAGATCCCATAACAATTTCGTTTTTTCTTCCTTCAAGGAAAGGAACGCTGAATGTATATTTTGCTTAAAATCAACGTATGTCCTAACAGGTCTCGCGTCTGTGTACCCCGAGCCGAAAAACCTGGCGAAACACGTGGAGAACCAGATGTACAACTACTATTACGAGAGCTCCATGCCGGTCGTGTGGGACTGGAAGCCGGAGGAGAAATTCAATGTGCGCCCCATTCAACCGGTACCTAAGAACATTTAAATCAATTCGATCCGCATTTTGGAAAGGTCATCGCATGTACTGTTATTTCTTTTATCTTATTACATAAGTGAAGGAACAAGTAAGGAACATGAATGATTTTTACTTTTGGTACCCATTTAATAGTTTAAGAACGTTTTGAGGACGTTACCATACATCGACGTTCTAGCTGCAATGAATGGTATTGTGTGTATTAGACAATAATCACTAGCATTACGAATCGCATCGACGTTAATGCTTTTACCCTTTTGTTTTGTAAATTACCTGCAGTTATCATTTACCCAGTCAGGTTCTCTCGTCACTACGAATATATAATTGGAAAGAAATGTAACTCTCTTACAAAGCGCAGTTTGAAACATAGAAAAAACAAAGAGTTTCTGAGACTATCTGATATGAATGAGAACTTTTAAAAATTGCTTATTTAGCTGCAAATTAAGTTTCTAGTATGTTTATGTTTTATGTTTCTATATTTGCCGTTTCTAATGAATAATTTAGTTATTTTATATTGAGTAAAGTATGTTGAGTTAAAAATTTAAAATCTTTTCAAGACTAAACTCATGACTAAAGTAGTCAATGAAAACCTAAATGTTTTGCGCAGTTACTACAGAAAACGTGTAGTGATATTATAATAAACCTCTGAAATAAAATTTAATTTTATTAAAATTGATCGTTTGCTATCGCAGCGCCACCCTTATTTGCCGTGTTCTGATGGGCACTTTTTCAATACAGAGACCAGCAACACGGTCTTAATTCTCCGTGATTAAAATTAGCACCACGGATTTCAGCTGTCAATATTTTTTTCATCTTGAAGCTGATAGAAAAACTTCCTAATAACATGGCATTATTTTAGTCGACACATTGATTTTTCTGTTTGTTTGTAATTCAGTTTTATGCTTTTTTTTTGTATTTACGTAATAACTGCCTCGGTAGCCTAGTGGTAGCAGGCCACTACTACTACGCTGAGGTCCTGGGTTCGATTCCCGGGTAGGGGGTTATCAGAGATAATGGTGAAAAAGCCTTTGTCTCTGGTTCTATTGGGATTTTTCCATTTTCTGGAAATTTCCCAGTACCTCAAAGTTTGGTAATGTGCCCGGAGATGTCAACAGGCTCGCCACCTGTTACGTGGGCCAAAACGTAACCGGCGAATCGTGGGTGTTTGCATGTATGCTTGAATGCATGCATTTACCTCTGCCTACCCCTTCGGGGATTACAGGCGTGAAGTTACGTTTATTTACGTAATAAAAACACGAATTCTTATGCATTTGTCTTTGATCTTACTTTCTTTTTTATCGATTGTCTTTACAAAATGCGGAATGAATATACAATGTGAATGATTATGATGTTCGTTATGAGAAAAGCTATACTTGATTCGGTACAGGTTGCATTCGTTGGTCGATGCGAAATAGTGTTCAATTATATCCATACTCATATAAACGCAAAGTATTCTTATGTATGCAATCACGTTTATCTATGTTAATATTGCACTGAAGGTATTATTTTGCAGTATGAATTGTTTTGATTTTTATTTAAAAGTTTCTGACAAGCTGTTAGAGTAATTTGTTTTGTCGAGGGAAAACATTTGAGTTTGTTTTAGCATACTTCACAAGAAGTTTTTAATTTAAGAAAATACAATTTTCTTGTTAAACTTTTTATGATATTTTTGCGAATTCTGCGTGAGATTGTTTTCATTTTGCGATCTCTATTTATTTAATATTATGGCTTTTTATACACTTTATTTCTATCTATACTTATAATCAAACGTGGAAAGCATGTTCCCTCTTCCAACTAATTATATTATATTGTAACTGTTTCTATTGTAGTTAGATATCACTCTTATGTACGTGTTAGTGAGTAGTTTATTGTGAATGATTCAGTTCAAATACATGTTTAGTAAATTTAATAATGGTGGCCTTTATATAATTATTTTGGCTTATTCACTCTATTTAGTTAGATTAACCGACGTGGGATGAGTGATTTATATGTTGCCGATGAAGTATTTATGGCGATGTTTTTTACATAAATTAACATTCATTCACAAATGATTACCCGAACACAAAGGTTGTACGTCATAATTAATTAAATTAATTTTATTGATGTTAACTTTAAGATTTTCTGTGTTCTTAATACAATTACGGTTCATTATTTTATGTTGCAAAATTCTTGATTCATTATGGCACTGGCAGCATAAATAAATGTACTACGTATACATTATATTTTATATTAAAATAAAACAGTCTAGTCACCACAGCATTGTAATTTTAATGCATGTCACCTATTTATGCATTTTACATCAATTATGTTAACATTAAGTATTATAATACCATAAATTGTGGATATTAAGACATTTAGAAAATATTTTATAGATCGTTTAGAAATCAATGTCATGTGAAAAATGTAGAACCAACTTGGGGAACTTGTATTTTAAAATTGACAACGAGTTTCGAAACAAAATTGTAAACGATATATGTAGAGGTTTGGATGATGTAAGCTTTCAATACTGCTTGATCACATATAACAGGACGATATCAACTATCATTTGATGTTTTTGTGATCGGGAAGTATTTGGTCTATACTCTAGAAGGTTATGCGAAATATTAAGTAAATAGTATTGGAAAGTATCTCAAAATGTATCCTCAGAATAGTCAGAATCATCTGATAGAATATATTTATATTATGTTACATCCGAAAGGTGTAACTCTAAATTATGTGTCGAGAGTTCTTTAGTATTTTTGTTCAGTATTGTGTAAAATAGTGAGAACTTTGTTTTCGCTGAGCGAAATAAAAAATGTTTTATATTGAGTTGTATCATTTTATCATTGTGTAAGTTATTTATGTTACATTAGACCTAGTATCTTTTGATACGAAGTGATTATAATTGCTGTGACGATGTAGGTAATACGGTTGAACTAACCAATTGTACAAATAAACAAATCTGTTGAATTTTCTGTTTGTGTGTTTCTAAAAACTAAACTACGTATAGAATACAATAAAACATACACATACGCGTGCCCAGACTATGCATGTTGTAGTAACATTGCCTTTATTTTAAATAGCAGGGTTATTTCATTTATTTTAAGTGCATTATTTATAAATAGGTCAATTATTTTCATTTCTTAACTGTGACACTTGGCTACTTGGCAATGTGTGAGACGTTATTGTGTATGTTGAGTAGGATAAACTGTTATTCAATAATGAATGGATGTTACTAATTAAAAATGTTCTAAACGGTTAGTTTTGTTTTATTGCGCTTATCGACACCACATGCTTTGGATATATTCAACCCAGTATTCAATCTTCATAAATGTATTGATTAATTTTGCCACATTTAGCTTATTAAAGGCGCCCTCTCTTGTTAAACTAGGCGAATAGTAGGTACCACCGCAGATTTTAAGTGAGTAGTAGCTGATGATTATCAAATGCTCTAACTCGCTTTCGCCTGCTCTATTGGACATGTTATTTATTTAGTTTGAATTTTTCAAATTAGTCCACAATTCATAAAGATGTAAGTGGATATCTCAGTCCATAGGTATTGAAGCAAACCAGATTTATCTAGCAAACGGTAACTTGCTACTATTAATATATATCACCGGAATGGGCTGCAAAGATAGATCGGTGGCTCTCTTGACTGATTCGCTTTTGTCCTTGTTTCGTTTTTTGGCTTGAACCTTTCGTGATGCCTATAAGAGCAATATTGGTGTAAAATAAACTCTAGCTCTGCTACTAGAGATATCATTCTATGCAGATTAAAAGACAACACTAATCAAGTTGCAAGTAATAGCGCCTATCTTGCTCTAGATTCCCGGACTACACATAAATCGTGCAATTGCCGTCGCTACGAGTTGAAAGCATAGCCTGAAGAGCTAAGGAAGAGCTAAAAAACAATATCGGTAAGTATTGTGCCATATATTTAGTCTGCGGCAACCTTATTTAGCAATTGGCAATGCTTAATAAACTGAAGTATTTATGAACAATGAGTGCCTTGAAAGTAAAGGTCCCAAAACTTTTGTACACAATTTTCAAAATTTTTGACTGGCGGACAGCTTGCTACATTTCAACAAAATGTGAAGGTTATATCTAACTATTAATGAAAATATATTACATTATCTTTGAATTAAGTCCGTGGTCCGCCACGGGCCTCCGGTTCTGAGGGCCTCTGACTCGTCGCTGGGAATCATGAAAGATTTTTAGACCTTAAAATGTTATTAAAAATAATAATGAATGACCTCCAGACCGAATTTCGGTCACAGCGGCCAATCTCAACGGAGACTAGCCAACTGCGCGAGAGATATTATGGTGTACAAGTGTATGCGCAAATACAGGCACTCTCTATTCCTTCACTCTTATAGCCCGATGGGGCGGCAATCCGACGCGACCGGTGAGAGATCGGGCGCAGGACCGACGGCTTTACGTGCTCTCCGAGGCACGACTAGTTAGGATAGGTGTAATATCCTATCCTAACTAGGATGCTAAATCATTCAGCTTGTCAGAAACCGTCCTTGCTTCCTAATTAGGATACCTACTTTTTAGGATCCTAACTAGCTAAAAGCGATTTGAATTTGCTGAATTAGGATGCTAAATCATTTCTAAATTTAGTCAAGTGTAATACGGACTTTACGGAGGGTTATGTCGTTTTTTTTTTACGTGACCTCCTTACTTTTCCTTCATGACCTTTTTTTGCTCGCGTGTCGCGCTACTTTGCCTCCAAATGCCAAATGCCGCCCCGGGCTCCTGAAGACCTTAGTCCGCCGCCACTGCATCGACCTTAGGAAATAGACAATCGGCTAGTTAGTCTCAGTAGCGTAGTGGTAGCAGGCCACTACTACGCTGGGGGTCCTGGGTTCGATTCCCGGGTCGGAGACTTTCAGAGATAACGGTTTAAAATCGTTTGTCTGGTTCTATTGGGATTTTTCAATTTTCTGGAAGATTCCCAGTACCTCGGAGTTTGGTAATGTGCCCGGAGATGTCAACAGGTTCGCTATTTTACATGGGCCAAAACGTAACCGGCGAGTCGTCGGTGTTTGCATGTATGCTTGAATGCATGCATTTACCTCTGCCTACCCCTTCGTCACACGTCGATGTCCAATATTTCTTGTTAGATTCTGTTTTTGTTTATTAGGTACATATTTAAAGTTACCTACAGCACAGTTATATAGTATGTGAATTATGTACTACCTAAGTTATGTTATAATTTATAGACTCGCTTCCCTATAAACCAAACCAAAAATTAATATTTGACTGAAAGAATGGATGTGACGGGGTCGTAACAAATTACGTAGAGCAAAGCACGGGAAGTCATAATTGTCGGTAAATTCCTCGGTCGGATTTCTGAAGTGAGTTACTCGGCACTACTCAGTAGTTACATGCATCTTCATTGAGCTGTTTTGTCTGAGTGTAACTAAAATGAGGAATTATAACGTTTGTTTCGTGAAACCTAGCGACGGTACATTACTAGTTACTAGACTTTGGTAATACCTACCTACATTAAAGTTGTGGCTGTCTTTACTATGGCTATTTTGAGCATATACCTACGTACTATTTGCAATCATTTTCCTTCATAGTATTTCCTCGTAAGTACTCGTGAATTACCTTCCTATTATAATGATTACCTACTTGTCTATATTTATAATAAATCTGTAGAAGTGTAAATTCTGTACATTAAAAATATTGAAAAAATAAATACCAGGCGATGTTATTAGATCGATACCGAACACAAATATGTGATTAAAAAATTTTTTGGCTGTCTGTCTGTCTGTCTGTTTGTTCAAGCATCACATAAAAACTAAGAGTCCGATTACATTGAAACTTGGTATGATTACACTATAACATTTGGCGCACAACACTAGGTACTTTTTATCCCAGAAAAATGTCTGTTTGTCTGTGTGTTTGTGTACACTAATATCAGAAACGGCTTATTCGATCTGCGGTAACTACCACTAATATATTGTGGTAAGTTTCACTTAAGATTTAGTGTTTGTTTCATGTGAATCGATTCAGAAATAAAAAAGTTATGTCAATTTATAGAATTGTATCGAATATTTTTAAGCTATTCTGTATCTTAGTTCTACGAGTATCTTTTAGTATCTTATCTTCGTACCTAAAAGGTAAAAACGGACCCTACGGATAACTAGTGAATGATAACGGATAAATAGTGATAGCTAGAAAGGTAACATTTTCACAAATTATGTATTTCTGTTACCACTGTAATGTAGACGCTTAAAATTTTCACAGAATTTTTAGGTCTTATGTTGTATTGTAGCCTCCATAATAAATCTATATACATACAAATAAATAAAATTGGATTGTCTGTTTGTAATATTAAAACAACCGCTTTTTACTAAACGCATATGTATGTATACACGGTACATATACCTTACAATTTTTGTCTGTCTGTCTGTCTGTCTGTCTGTTTGGCGGGGCTAATCTTGGGAACGGCTTGACCGATTTTGACGGGACATTCATTGGCAGATAGCTGATGTGGTAAGGAGTAACTTAGGCTACTTTTATCTCCATACATCCATACACACATACATACCTACATACAAATAAGTAGAATTGGAGTGTATCCGACTTTGACGGGTCTTTCACTGGCAGATAGCTGATGTGATAAGGAGTAACTTAGGCTACTTTTATCTCTATACAACCATACATACATACATACATAACTACATACAAACACATAGAATTTGAGTGTCTCCGATTTTGACGGGACTTTCACTGGCAGATAGCTGATGTCATAAGGAGTAACTTACGCTACTTTTATACTAGCTGCGCCCACGACTTCGTCCGGGTAGATACTAAACAATCATATTTGTTCTCTCGTAGACGAAGTCGCGGGCGCAGCTAGTAACAAATAAAACATTTATTAAGTACCTGAAATATGGATTATGCAAACTTATCCTTTTTTTAATGTAATGGAAGTGGCAAACAAGCGTACAGTTCACGTTGATGTTAAGTGATGACTGCAGCCTATAGTCACCCATTGCCTCTGTGACGGAAATTACAGAGCCGTACACCTGACCGGAACACGATAATGCTGAACACTACCATTTAGTAACAAGTATATTACGTAACGCGGTGGTGCCTACGCCCGCGAGCTCCGTCACTGGAACTTGGAACACTACCACTAGTAACTTATCGCCGCCAACTGCCTCGGTAGCCTAGTGGTAGCAGGCCACTACTACTACGCTGAGGTGCTGGGTTCGATTCCCGGGTAGGGCGTTATCAGAGATAATGGTGTAAAGTCCTTTATCTCTGGCTCTATTGGGATTTTTCCATTTTCTGGAAATTTCCCAGTACCTCGAAGTTTGGCAATGTGCCCTGAGATGTCAACAGGCTCGCCACCTGTAACATGGGCCAAAAACGTAAGCGGCGTCGAGCGTCCCGACACCCAGCTCCCATCGTGGGTGTTTGCTTGTATGCTTGAAAGCATGAATTTGAACCTCTGCCTACCCCTTCGGGGATTACAGCCGTGAAGTTACGTTATCTGCGACAAACGTTTCTCTATCGAATGAGCCGCCGACAGAATGTTTCGTTTATTACCAGTTTTTCAACGTCATAACCTTTCAATTACGAACGATTCGCCAACAAAACGATTCCTTCACATATGAATGTTGTATATGAAGGCTTATTGGTCTGTGGTTGTATACAATAACACTGCACCGCTGACCACATAACTTTTGTGTCTTTACATGAAAAAGAATTCCAAGTTTTGAAAACATAGCCGTATGAATAGGTTTTCACTCGGCCGCCACCGATTAAGCTGCCCTATTTCGAGTAGGCCTTTTCAAAACAAAATACAATGGCCTTACACAACTAGTGAAATTCAAAGCTGGAGCGTTCAATCGAAAACTTGTTGCAATTGTACAATGGTTGTAGAACAAAATCGTTTGCTTAGGCATTGTCAAATATTCCGTCTCCCACAATGTTCGGTAGGCAACATGCTGTTTTGTGGAGCGTCCAACGGTATATGGTAATGAATTGGAACGTTTTGAGGTGGACTAATAAAATTGGAAATGCATTCGTTTTTTACGCATTGCTCGATCTGGAAATTCAAGATATTGGAGAATGTATTTTCCTACACTTCTTTTTGACGTGACAACGTCTTAAATTAGGTTGCGGCTCGGAGTCACTCATGAAAAAGTGTAACGCCCGGTAACGTAACGATGAGTCACCGAACGAGAGAGAGGCCTGCCGGACCGGCGAATGCCTTTCTACCGAGAAAAAGACGTTGTCACGTAAAATCTTCGCCCGTAAAACCGACTTTACAGGCAACGCTCGACCTGGGCGACGGGATGCTCGACATCGGGAAGCTCGACGTCGGGACGCTGGGCGTCGGGACGCTGGGCGTCGGGACGCTCGACGTCGGGACGCTGGGCGTCGGGGAGCTGGGCGTCGGGACGCCGGGCGTCGGGAAGCTGGGCGTCGAAACGCTGGTCGTCGGGGAGCTGGACGTCGGGACGCTCGACGTCGGGACGCTGGGCGTCGGGGAGCTGGGCGTCGGGACGCTGAGCGTCGGGACGCTGGGCGTCGGGACGCTGGGCGTCGGGACGCTGGGCGTCGGGACGCTGGGCGCCGGGACGCTGGGCGTCGGGACGCTGGGCGTCGGGACGCTGGGCGTCGGGAAGCTGGGCGTCGGGACGCTGGGCTCCGGGACGCTGGGCGTCGGGACGCTCGACGTCGCGACGCTGGGCGTCGGGGAGCTCGGCGTCGGGACGCTCGACGTCGGGACGCTGGGCGTCGGGGAGCTGGGCGTCGGGACGCTGGGCGTCGAGACGCTGGGCGTCGGGACGCTGGGCGTCAGGACGCTGGGCGTCGGGACGCTGGGCGTCGGGACGCTAGGCGACGGGACGCTGGGCGTCGGGACGCTGGGCGTCGGGACGCTGGGCGTCGGGACGCTGGGCGTCGGGACGCTGGGCGTCGGGACGCTGGGCTTCGGGACGCTGGGCGTCGGGACGCTGGGCGTCGGGACGCTGGGCGTCGGGACGCTGGGCGTCGGGACGCTGGGCGTCGAGACACTTGGCGTCGGGACGCTGGGCGTCGGGACGCTGGGCGTCGAGGCGCTGGGCGTCACCGAGCTGGGCTTCGGGACGCTGGACGTTGGGACGCTGGACTTCGGGACGCTGGGCGTCGGGACGCTGGGCGTCGGGACGCTGGGCGTCGGGACGCTGGGCGTCGGGACGCTGGGCGTCGAGACACTTGGCGTCGGGACGCTGGGCGTCGGGACGCTGGGCGTCGAGGCGCTGGGCGTCACCGAGCTGGGCTTCGGGACGCTGGACGTTGGGACGCTGGACTTCGGGACGCTGGGCGACGGGATGCTCGACATCGGGACGCTCGATTTCGGGACGTTGGGTGTCAGGACGCTCGACGTCAGTACGCTGGGCGTCGGGACCCTGGTCGTCGGGACGCTGGGCGTCGGGACGCTGGACGTCGGGACGCTGGGCGACGGGATGCTCGACATCGGGACGCTCGACTTCGGGATGTTGGGTGTCAGGACGCTCGACGTCAGTACGCTGGGCGTCGGGACCCTGGTCGTCGGGACGCTGGGCGTCGGGACGCTGGGCATCGGGACGCTGGGCGTCGGGACGCTGGGCGTCGGGACGTTGGGCTTCAGGACGCTCGACGTCGTTTAGAGTATGGAACATTCTGTTGATACATTTTTTTTATTTTTTTTTTATTTAATGGAAGTGGCAAGCAAGCATGCAGCTCACATTGATGTTAAGTGATGACTGCAGCCTGTGGGTGTCTCACACAAAGACCAAGGTCAAAATGCAGATGCGTTACCACTCCTGGGGCCCAGGGCGTTATGCCTTTGTGCCGGAAATTACAGGGCCGTACATTACCACATGACCGGAACACGAGAGTGCTGAACACTACCATTTAGCGGCAAGTATATTAGGTAATGCGGTGGTGCCTACGCCCGCGAGCTCCGTCACTGGAGCTCTACCACCAGTAAAACCAACCTATTTTTATTACTAAGTATTTTTGGACCATTATTTATTTTATTTTGTTTAATTTGACATATTAATCAACGTATCAGTTGTTATTCGCTTTAATCTTAAATTTTTAATTTTGTAATTTGACCTATCACAAGCAAATTCTATTATTTCCAAGTGATTAAATAAATTTTTGAGTTTGTGTTTGTGTTTATTCTTTAGTATTAATGCTTAAAACCGTACTAATATAAACATGGCAAGATAAGTAGGTATGATTTGTGAGCGAACGAGTAACTGGTTTACACACTTTCATATCTATGACATTAATAAAGCTCTGTAGACTCTGTCGGTATCGTCAGTAAAATGAGTTGAAACAACAAAATAACAAAATTGTACAGAACCCAACGGTTGTTGGCACAATATCAGAAGCTATCACGTGACGCCAGATGTTTCTCTGTCTATTACACTGAATGCTTGTTACAGAGAATGTTGGTCCTCATGTACCGATACGAGTTTGAGGTGTATTTTACGTGCAGCGGTATTTCAGCGTGTTATTGGCAGTGTTAATAAATTGGCAGCAATCATCAAGTCCGCCAAAGAGGCGGCCACTACAACCCTGCCGCCGAAGTCATACCGCAGGGGCGCCCTACCCGCCTCACTCGAGTCCATGCGCCAGCGGAAGCGTGCGCTGCGCCAATTGTGGGCGCGCACCCGTTGTCCGTCGGTGAAAAGTGACCTCAACCGCCTGACCGAGCGCTTGAGCGCTGCCGTGAGCGCGTACCGCGGGTCGACTTGGGAAACCACCATCGACCGCGCAGGTGAGAAAGATACGAACCTCTACGCGCTCACGAGAGCGCTCACGCGCGAGGCACCACCCATCTATCCGCTGCTTGACAGTAGCGGTAGACGGTGCTATAGGCCCCAGGACCGCGCCGAAATCATGGCCAACCACCTGGAGGGGGTGTTCACCCCCAACCCCGCTAGCGGCGCTGCCGTCGAGCACCATGATGACTGTGAGCGCCGAGTGAGGGAACTCCTGTCGGCCCCCGCCGCGCCGCTCCGGGGAGAAGATTTTATCTCCCCGTCTGAGCTGCGTAAAGCCGTCCTCCGACTACCTAGTAGGAGGGCCGCCGGGCCTGACGGAATCCCAATTGAGGCGCTCCGGCATCTACCGTGGAGAAGTTTGGTGTCACTAACCAAACTTTTCAACGGGGTACTCCGGACTGGCCATTTTCCCACTGATTGGAAGCTGGGAAAGGTTATCGTCCTCCCGAAACCGGGCAAGGACCGCCGACTCACGTCCAGCTATCGCCCTATAACGTTGCTATCGCACCTGGGCAAGTTGTTTGAGCGCCTCCTGCTGCGGAGGCTGAGACCGCTCCTCCCGAGTAGAGAGGAGCAATTCGGCTTCCGCGCGGGACATTCAACCACGCTCCAACTTGCCAGAGTGCTGCATCACCTTGCCGACGAGGCCAACAGAGATCACTACGCGGTCGGAGTTTTTCTAGACATAGAAAAAGCTTTCGACCGTGTGTGGCACGTTGGCCTCCTCGACAAGATAGCAGCCAAAATGCAACCTGGCATTTTTAGGGTGGTAGCTGACTTTCTCCAAGACCGGCGGTTCTACGTCACGGTGGAGGGCTGCGATTCTGCCCAGCATCCAATCCGTGCCGGAGTTCCACAAGGCAGCTGTCTGTCGCCGTGCCTTTATGCGGCGTACACAGACGACGTTCCCACCCTGCGTGACCATCTGCGCGAGGGGGAGAGGGACGTCATGCTGTCCTTGTTTGCCGACGACAGCGCCTATGTAGCGACATCGGCTCGGTTGCATTTAGCAATCGCAAAAATGCAACACCTGCTGGACCTGCTGCCGGAGTGGCTGGACAGGTGGCGGATGGCCGTCAACGTAGACAAGACGGCCGCTTTCGTAACACGAGTCCGCCGCTTACCGCAGCCGCTCCGACTGCGAGGCCAGGACATAGCCTGGCAGTCTACGGTGAAGTATCTGGGGTGTAGCATCGACCGCGCACTCCGCATGGTGCCCACTGTGAATCACGTGGTGCAACAGGCGGCGACCGCGCGCTCGATGCTGCGTCCCGTTCTTCAATCGAGACTGCCACTCCGGACCAAAATCCGGCTATACAAGACCTATGTCCGCTCGAGGCTGACGTACGCTGCGCCTGCATGGTATGCACTATGCTCCGCGACGCAGCGGCGCAGGCTTCAGGTTCAGCAGAACGTGTCTCTCCGGCTGATCACAGGAGCGGGGAGGTACGTGCGCAACGACGTCATCGCCCGGGATCTAGGGGTTGAGTCCGTGGAGGAGTTCGTGGTCCGTCTCGCGCGTCGAATGTTCGACCGCGCAGACAACGGACCCCACGAGCATCTCCGCGGAATCGCCCCTCTCCACAGCCGCCCACCCGAGGGTCGTCCGTTGCCGCGCGAGATCCTCCCTCCTGCATCGCCGAGGGCGCGTCGAGCCGATGTTGCCCACCCCATCCCTCCAAAGGCCCCGATCCCCCGGATCACAGTGAAGGCCGCCCAGACATACACCTACACTGACACTCATACCACTGTCGACAGGCCCCAACCACCCTCAGATTATTGGGAGGGTTCGAGCCCCGCCCACCGACCGGGTTCGACTCCCGGTCGAGGACTTGAGACGTCGCCCGGGACCGCGGCTGCGCCGTCAGGCTTAGGCCAAGGTGACGACGTGGTCGTGTGGCCCCTTACCATCGCCAACGTCAACATACACAACCTTTTGTAAGCGGCGCGCGGAGGAATAGCTGAGGGAGTGAAAAGAATGTACCCAAAAACAAAAAAAAAAAAAAAAAAAAACACATAAAACAAAGAAATGGGTTAAAAAGCTTAAAAAAAAAAAAAGGAGAAAAGACAAAACGAAAAAAAAAAAAAAAAAAAAAAATTGTACGAAGCCTCCTTCAGCGAGTTCCTCTGCGTGCCAGCATCTCCAGTTAAGGACCACGCCCCCGACGTCTCGGGGGCAGATAGGCCCGGGGAAGGAGGACATTCCTCGACCCCCGAACCATCCCCCCCCCTTTTGTTGCGCTTCACGCGCGGAGGGAGGGATGATGAATAAACAGTCAGTGGCAGTGTTAAAATCGATTCGACGAAATCGTGCACGATTTATGTTTTTTTTTAATGTTATTAAGAGGTGGCAAACAAACATGCTGTTCACGTGGATGTTTAGGAATGACTTTTTTATGAAATTTTAGTGGCAGACAAGCATGCAGTTCACATTGATGTTAAGTGATGACTGCAGCCTTAAGACACCCACATAAAGACCATGGTAAAAATGCAGATGTGTTACCACTCCTAAGGCCTAAGGTGTTATGCCTCTGTGCCGGAAATTACAGGGCCGTACATAACCACTTGACCGGAACACGATAGTGCTGAAAACTACCATTTAGCGCCAAGTATATTATGTAACGCGGTGGTGCCTACGCCCGCGAGCTCCGTCATTGGAGCTCTAGGCAGGACTGCAGCATACAGGCATCTATACTAAAACCAGCGGTCTAAATGGAGATGTATTACCACTCAAGAGACCTTAGTTGTTGTGTTTCAGTGACAATTATTATGGGGCCATACATAACCATCTAACCGAAACACGATAGTGCTGACCACTACCATTTGGTGGCAGATAGATTAGGTAATACGGTGGTGCCTACGTCCTGGAGTCCCTACAATCGAACTCTGACGCCAGTAAAATGTATGCCGCATGGTTACTTATAGTTGAAGCTCTATGTTTCACCAACGGCAACAACACAAGTATGTTTCATCAAAGGCAATCAGTATAATAATATAATAATATACATTTATAAAAAAGAAATGTATTTACGCACGGCATAATTTGCAAACTGTGTTTATCAAAACTAATATTATAAAGAGGTAATTTTTTTTTGTTTGTAATGAATAGGCTCAATAACTACTGGACCGATTTTAAAAATTGTTTCACTATTTGAGAGCTACATTATCCACGGGTAACATAGGCTATATTTTATTTTGGAAAAATAGGGTTCCGTAAGATATTTGGATTTTTCAGACACAAGGTGTAAAAAATCAACCAGAAAAGTTACTTATTTTGCGTACGCTGCCTAAACTATAAAAGATATCGAGGAATATCTTTTATAGTTTATTTCACTATTCGAAAGCTACATTATCCACGGGTAACATAGGCTATATTTTATTTCGAAAAAAATAGGGTTCCGTAAGATATTTGGGTTTTTCAGACACAAGGTGTAAAAAATCAACCAGAAAAGTTACTTATTTTGCGTACGCTGCCTAAACTATAAAAGATATCGAGGAAGACTTTAGGCTATATTTATGTATAATCATCACGCTAAGACGAATAGGAGAGGGTAGGCAACATTGCACCGCGCGAAGCCGGGGCGGGCCGCTAGTCGTCTTATAAAGGCAGAAATTAACAGTTGCTGACACAATATCCGAAGCTATCACGTAACGCACCAGATGTGTCACTATCTACACTGGACACTCGCCACAGAAATTGTTGTCCCTTTTGTCGGTACATAAGGGTAACGGTATACGTGTTTGTGAAGTTTTGTACGAAATTGCATCGTATTATTGAAAGTGACTGTTGTGGAATGGAATTCAAGCTGTTTTAATTTGTTCTAATTAAATCTAGAGATTTATGTACTTGCCAAAGTTTTTTTTACATGTGTTTGTAGAAAAGGTAAAATGGACAGAGTTTGTTGATAAGATAGATTGTTGAAACGTACGAATATCTTATTATCTTATGCTATTGTCAGTAAAGTCTTGCTGAAACATAATAAGTAAGTTCCTTTGAGCCAATTGTATGTGCTGTATTTAACCCAGTGGATACTGGCACAATATCCGAAGCTATCTCGTGACGCGCCAGATGTTTCACTGTCTATTAGGTACACTGGACGCTTGCCACAGAAAATTTTGCTCTTCATGTACCGATACGTGTTTGTGAAGTTATGGACGGAATTTCATCGTGTTATTGGCAGCCACTGCACCGAAATCGTTGGTGATCGGTAAAAAAAAGTTTTATATTTTTTCAAAACTAAGGCACTTTTATCTAAAAATACATTATTCTTATTTGATTTGCTGTCTATCTGTAGATGCGGAAATAGGGTTGACACGTACAGAATTTAGATTTTTTGTTTATTAGGGACGCCTAAAATAAAAACCGGTCAAGTGCATGTCGGGCCACGCGCATCGTAGGGTTCCGTAGTTACAGAGTACAAGATGAAATAAAAAAAAAATGTATTTTATAAGGACTTGTTCGAAATTTTCGAGTAAAGTACATTTGATCGACTCGCAAACTTGCAAGGCCAACTTAAGTGTGATAGTTTTCTTTTTAATTTCGTTATATGCTTCTATTGCCGTAACGTTTGAATTTCTAACAACAACCGTCTGTAGGGGGGGGGGGGACACTTGAGTCTAACAAAAATTTGCACTTTAAAGCTTAATAAGTCACGAACAGTTAACTAAATCGAAAAATGATGTTAGGACACCCATACTATTTTTTTAAAACCTATCCAACGATACTACACACTATATGGAAATCGAAGTTACATGTAGGCGAGGTTACCCAAAATATTTTTTTTTTTATGTTTTTATTCTACCACTTCGTCGGCGTAATTAAGATGTATACGTGTGCCAAATTTCAAGTCTTTTAGTGACAACCGCGGACGGACAGACAGACAGACAGACAGACAGACGGACATGGCGAAACTATAAGGGTTCATTGTTTACTACGGAACCCTAAAAATGGTAGGAAGTAAGATAAAAAGTATGACTTTCAAGCGGAATCTTCTGCTTACAGATCGTCCATGTCTATAAAGCGCTGCCAATTCTAACGGTATCATCAGTAAAATGCAGTCGGAACATTGCACGTTCCTTTAAAGCGCTTGTCCGTGTTGTACGTATAAAACCCAACGGTGGCTGACACAATATCGGAAGCTATCACGTTACGCATCAGATGTTTCACTGTATTACACTCAGCCCCGGATCTTAATTTTTTTTTAGACGGGGCAAAACCTGACATATGCCGCCCTTGCCCTTTTATATTTATCATCTTTATAATTTCAGTTATCAGATGTCCATTATGACAAGAGCCTACCGGAAATAATGCATCAACTGCTGTTCTTTTCGTGTTATGCATATCTATTTACAGATGTATAAACATGAACGCGTAGGATATTATATTTAATACACATTTATGATGATATATATAATGAATTTGGCCACCCTCTGAACTTGCCGCCCGGGGCATAGGCCCCGGCTTGCTCCCCCCTAGATCCGGGGCTGATTACACTGGACCCGTGCCTCAGAAATTCTTGCCCCTTATGTACCGATACGTGTTAGTGAAGTTTTGTACGGAATTGCATCGTGTTATTGACACCAACTAGATTGACATGAGGGATGATTGATATACAGTGCTCAACAATAAATATTGCACATCGAGCTTCGGCTTATTTCGGGTCTGTAGAGCATTATCTCTTTCGCACCGTACCTATTTGATGTTTGTCGACCATTTTGATCAAGTTTTGACCAATACCGGACAAGCAGTGCTTACTTAGGCAGTGCGCAACAGAGATAACGCTCTACGAAGTCGAAACGAGCTGATCGTCTCTTTCGTAGGTTCGGTGTGCAATATTAATTAGTTTTTTTTTATGTAATAAAAGTGGCAAACAAGCATGCAATTCACATTGATGTTAAGTGATGACTGCAGCCTATAGACACCCACACAATGACCAGAGGTCAAAACGCAGATGCGTTGCCATTCCTGAGGCCTAAGGTGTTATGCCTCTGTGCCTGAAATTACAGGGCCATACATTACCACCTGACCGGAACACAATAGTGCTGAACACTACCATTTAGCGTCAAGTATATTAGGTAATGCGGTGGTACCTACGCCCACGATCTCCGTCACTGGAGCTCAACCACCAATAAACTGTAGTAGTAGTTCTGTAAGTTTTTGTTTACGTATATGATAAAAACCTAAATCTTTCATAATTTAATATCGTTACTAGTATTCCTGTTCCTAATTCTCAGTCTCAATATGGTCATTATTAAATGTAAAACATTTCAGACTTTTTCAGTATCTCAGTAAAATCCAACATTTAAAGTTTATAATGACGTAGGTAATTTACCCAACGACTGCTGGCACAATATCCGCAGCTATTAAGTGATGCGCCATGTTTCACTGTCTATTACACCAGATGGTTGCCACAGCAAATATTGCCCTTCATGTACCGATTCGTGTTATTGGCAACGACTGGATCGAGATTGGGGATGACTGGTACAAGTTGTTTCAAATTCTCAAAACAGAAGAACTGTTATTAGAAAAACCTGATCTACTATAAATCAGTAGATTTGGCGAAAAAGCTAACACGGATAGAATTATGTTATTTTGATGATGTAGGCAAGCCCAAATAAAAACGAGAAGTGACAAAGTAAGTATAATTTTCAAGTGGAACATTCTGGTTACAACGCTTGACACGTAAACAATTTTGTTATTTTGATCATGTAGGAACACATAAAATAGGAAGGGCAAGTAGCAAGATAAAGAGTTGGTTTTTCAAGCGGAATGTTCTGCTTACAGTACGTTCATGTCTATAAAGCACTGCCAATAATTGTAAGAATATCGTTAGTGAAATCCAGTTAAAACAATGTAGGTAAGCCCTTTCTGGTATGATATGTTCTTAGGTTTTCGCGAGCTACACTCATTGAAATAAAACTATTTTTACGGATTTATCTCGCGTATATTAAACTAAAATGATTTTTAAAATCAACCCGACGTTTCGGTCGCTTTTCAGCTTCCGTGGTCCCGGGCAGACTGAGGTGACATTTGTGTGACAGAAGTTTGAAAAATTATATGTAGCTACCTCCATCGATTTCGTAAACGCCTTGCGTAGCGTTCAGGATTAACACAATAATTACTTATGGTATCTTGAGGTCTTGCAGACTGCTGCGGCTGGGATTTAATCTTGCTAAGTATGGGATCCCATGATGTTGATAATCGCCATCCATCTTCTCTATTGAAATTTGGGTGTTTTTTAATTTCAATAGCCTCGCGTACCATTCGTGGAATGGGTTTGTGTTCTCTAGCGAGTATTTGAATTTTATCAAACCGGATGTAATGGTTTGGCTTATCCGCTATGTGTTCACAGACTGCAGACCTCCCTGTTCTTCGGTTTTTGACATCAGCAATGTGCTCTTTAACGCGGGTGGATACAGCTCTCTTCGTTTGACCAATATATGAGAGTCCACAATCACAATCTAATTTATAAATGCCAGAATTTTGTAATGGAATATTACTTTTAATGGGTCTTAAATACTGATGAATCTTTTTATATGGTTTGAAAACTGTTTTAATGGAATTCTTTTTTAAAATGTTGCTGATTTTATCTGTGACACCCTTAACGTAAGGTAGTATGGCTGGTTGTCGTTCTACTGTAGGTGGTTTCACGCGGCCTCTGTGACGGACGGGTGGTACATGGAGCTTGTTGTTATGTAGCACCTGGCGTAGGTGCTTCAGCTCCCCCTGAAGATGGTGGTCGTCACAGATGCCTCGTGCTCTCTGAAATAGAGATGAGCCAACGGCAGATAAATGTGCCGGGTGATGGTGTGATTCACCATTAAGGTACCTATCAGTATGGGTAGACTTCCTAAACACAGTGTGACTGAGTGTGTTATTGGTTTTTCTAATTAATAAAGTATCTAAGAAGGCTAATTTCTGGTAGTTCATATGACATATTGTTTTATGTATTTCTTATATCTTTATTATCGTATATAAAGCAAGATTATATTACTAGATTATACGCCAAGATAAGTAGATATGATTTTTAAGCAAACTAGTATTTGGTTTGGTTTTTATTTGTTATGACATCAATTAAACCCTGGAGACTAACGGTATCGTCAGTAAAATCTAGTTGAATACATGTTCATGAAGTTTTTTTATGAAGTTGAAGCGTGATATTGGCAGCAACTGATACGAGATGCTTCTTTGCACAATAGAGATATTCAAGATGTATTTTTGATGAAAGTGTATTGTGATTATGGTAACCATTATGAAAGCGCGCATGGCCCAGCGGCTGGTGTAGATCGTAAGCGATCTACTCGCTTAAGCAATGCGGGCGCGGTCGGGTGTGTGATGGGTGACCGCTAGTGGCAAATTAAAATGCGCGTTACGTGCTTCGGAGGGCACGTTAAGCCGTCGGTCGCGGTTGCCATCGATAGTTAGCAGTCTTTTAACCTAGTCGGAGGCCTTATGGGCGATTTGAAAATATCCGACAGCGGATTGGCCACTAACCCGTATCTCCACCAACCCGCATTGGAGCAGCGTGGTGGAGTAAGCTCCAGGCCTCCCCCCAAAAAGGGGAGAAACTCGTGATGGAACTTATAATGGGTTGCCATTATTATGATAACCATTAAAAAGGTAAAACAGCCCTGCGGTCTTAAATGCATCTGTATTTTGCCTCCGCTTTTTGTGTCGATGTCAAAAGACTACAGTATTCACTTCACATACACACCATCCATGTGAATTGCTGTTTAGCATTATCATTACAAAAAAACTTATTTGCTGTCTATCTGTACATAATAATACTGACAAAAGGCGACGGAAGCGGACGGAAGCGAGGAATACGGACGAAGGAGTCATTTTGTCAGGAGTCAATGACAAATTTAATACCGGCACAAGTAAAGTTGGTTTTATTTTATTTACTCTCTTTTATCCATTGTCAACTTACCTATGCACCGATAGTTTAATTTTTATGTAATGGAAGTGGCAAACAAGCATGCAGTTCACAAGTGATGACTGCGGCCTATAAACACCACACAAAGACCAAAATGCAGATGCGGTACCACTCCTGAGGCCTAAAGTGTTATGCCTCTGTGCCGGAAATTACAGGGCCGTAGGTACATTACCACCTGACCGGAACACAATAGTGCTGAACACTACTATTCAGCGGCAAGTATATAGGTAACGCGGTGGTGCCTACGCCCGCGAGCTCCGTCACTGGAGCTCTACCACCAGTAATAAATAAGGAAATATATAATATGAGATTATGACAATTAACATTCCATTCACTCCGTCGAGTATTCAAACGTTTCGAGGCTAGTGTGAAAATTGAATTCCGTATAACCGGAACAAAGCGCGTAATAGTCATACATCAGCTAACACCTGTCTTGTACGATCACTCTGTGGAATACAAAGTGCTTTTTACTGGTCTGAAGTAGATAATCGTGTTCGAAATTTAACTGCATATTTGAAATAGAAATAGAAATAGAAAATATTTTTATTTCGAATAGATCTTTACAGATACTTTCAAAACGTCAATAAATCATAAACTACCTAGAGCGAATAACCATTACATATAGTAAAAGCAAAATCATATATTAATAGTAAATTAAAAATTAAAATTTAAACTATTTAGTTAAAACATAATAATCATAAAATTTTTCAATTCCTTCAATGATAATAAATGAAGAAAAAGAAAAACTTATTCGTCAAGATCAATGTTATTCACTTAGCAGAGTTCCAAGTGCAGTCACTACTGAGAAGAACTCCGCTACCCAACAAACTCAGTAAGAGCTCTTTTAAATGAGAGCTTAAATCTGGTACAGATTATCGTGAAAAATCAAATAATGTCAACGTCCATAGCATAGATGCAAATAAACTGCTATCTACTAAATGTGATGTAGCCCCTGCAAACCAGAACAGACCAGTCCCCACCAACAGCACCCGTTCACGAGTATGACGCATGTGACAGCCATTGCCCTCCTCGACCATTTTAGAGGGAAGTGAGCAACCCGCCACACGACGCCGCCAAAGGCAAAGACATTTAAGCGTGCATGACTGTTCCGGATATGCATACGGCAAAATAAAAGATGGAATTCATTTTCAGCCAGGGTATTCACATTATTCTTTGCTTGTCAAAACTCCAAACATAAGTTATTGTAAATTTGTGGGTAGGGTAGGGTACATAATTTGAAAAACCGACGATCGTTTGGAGTTAAAAGGTTCTAAATGGTGACCGCATACAGAAAGATGAAACGTGGACACAACCTTTTCGAGGTGATCCGAACACCTGGGGTGCTACCGCCTATCTGTATTGCTGCTGACATTGTCATTGTTGTCAAATTTTCATGTCGATTTGTAGCTCCTTTAAAAGTAGTATTGATAATCTGATTGATGTTCTCATTTTCGTAGGAGATAAACAAGCGATAATGGTAGATTATTTCGATTATTGTTATTAAGTTAAAGAAAAAATCGACTTTAAAATTTGACAGCAATGACAATGACGACAGCAATGTCGATAGGCGGTCGCACCCTTGGTGAAGATCACAAGCAATCATTGGACTAGGGCGGTCCAACACCGTTCGTTGTAGCAATCACGGAATAGATAAATAAAGATGGAATGGTAATGTGGGCGTGGCAAGCGCACCAAAACTATGTGTGAACACACACAGTTCGGCTGAACCATTCGTTCGCCGCTCGTAGTGTCGTGTAGACAGCTTAGAACAACACATCTCTGGGTAAAAATGCCGTTTTGTGTAATTTTAACATGTAAAATGAAAAGTAAGACCTCCAGTAAAGCAAGGAGGTATAGTTAAAGATATTTAATATCACCGTTACCCTAAAAAACCTATAATAATTATTAAATTGAACTAAAACGAAAATCTTCACTAGTGTTGTGATATATACAATATCGATATTTTTTTATGTTCCATATCGATATTTGTATAGTTACATATGTAGATTTTTAAAAATATGACAGTGGTGAGAGAAACGTCTCACCTTTGTGAAAGGAACATTAGCATCTGAAACACTAAACTGTTCCGAATCATTTTATGCACCATTTGGAACATTCGGAACATTTGGAACATTGCGTCAAAGATATGAAATACAGATCAACTGCTTAGTTCCGGGTGGTGTACCCGATGGTATGAAAGTGATAAAAGTTAATGTGACAATGTTTCATTATACTTTTATACAATTTTTTAAAAGAACACTCAAAACCGATTCCCCTCCATACTTCATCGATCAACAGCACCGCATTATAATAGGTTGGGGAAAAAGTCTTTTCGCATTATAGTATGCATGAACTAGTAATAAAATCTCTTTGGCTGTAGTATTTGTATCTGGCTGGTTTTGGTATCATTGAATGTTAAAATTTTAAAGAACATAATTCCAAATTCATATTAGGCAAATGTGTGATTTTCATTTGTTTTTCGTACTGTCAAGATGAATGAATCTAATGAAGAAATTCGATACATTTTAAAATGTTACTACAAAAAAGGTAAAAATGCAACGCAAGCCGCGAAAAAAATTTGCGATGTTTATGGACCTAGTGCAGTGTCTGCGAAAAAGGTCGTGGTCAAAGGCCGGTCAGGCTTCACAGACTGTGGCGAAACCCGGGTTAATTCGCAATAAGGTGATGTTGTGTGTGTGGTGGGATTGGAAGGGCATTATTCATTATGAGCTATTACCACCAAGCAGGACTATCGATTCTGAACTCTACTGCGAACAACTGATGAGATAAAAGCAAGAAGTTGAGAGAAAGAGGCCGGAATTGATCAACAGAAGGGGTGTGGTGTTTCATCATGATAACGCTAGACCTCACACATCTATAGCCACTCAGCAAAAATTAAGAGAGTTTGGCTGGGAGGTGTTAATGCATCCGCCGTATAGTCCTGACCTTGCACCTTCAGATTTCCACCTGTTTCGGTCTCTTCAGAATTCTTTATGCAATGTTAGGTTAACATCACGAGAGGACTGCCAAATCCACTTGTCGCGGTATTTTGATGAGAAGTCCCAAAATTTTTATAGCAATGGGATCATGTCCCTACCTACAAGATGGCAAAAGGTTATCGAACAAAATGGTACATACATACTGTTTTGAATTATCTTAAAAAATGCGAAGAAACTTTTTCCCCAACCTTATATTAGAAGATATAGAGAAATAGTTATCAGCCATCTTGGATCTGAAAACGGATGCCATTTTCGTAATCAGCACCCTAAGAAACCTCGAAATTGATACCCATATCACATTTTGAAAACAAAAATCTGTCCGCCATCTTGGATCGGAAAACGGATGCCATTTTCGTAATCAACATCCCAAGAAACCTCAAAATTGATACCCATATCACATTTTGAAAAACAAGTCTGCCCGCCATCTTGGATCTGAAAACGGACGCCATTTTCGTAATCCGCACCCCAAGAAACCGCGAAATTGATACCCATACTATATTTTAACAGAGAAAATCTGTCCGCCATCTTGGATTTGAAAACGGATGCCATTTTCGTAATCAGCATCCCAAGAAACCTCGAAATTGATACTATATCACATTTTGAAAAAAAAAAGTCTTTACGCCATCTTGGATCTGAAAGCGGATGCCATTTTCATAATCAACACCCAAAAACTTACTCATGCTCATTTTTTTTATCTTATTAATTTAATTTAAATTGTAATGTACTTAACTAATTTTATTTATATTTTTTTTTCTCAAATTACCGAACCGTTGTCTTGTTTTTATTTTAATAGAAATATGTATGGAAATATTTAAGGACCACTGCGATACAAGCCTAGCTTAGTGCAGGGTCCATTGTAAATGTTTACGCTTATATAAGAACAATGTTTAATATAGAATAAATAAATAAATAAAATAAATAAATAAATAAAATAAAAAACCTCAAAATTGATACCCATATCACATTTTGAAAAAAAGTCTGTCCGTCATCTTGGATCTGAAAACGGATGCCATTTTTGTAATCAGCACCCCAAGAAACCGCGAAATTGATAACCATATCATATTTTGAAAAAAAAAACAAGTCTGTCCGCCATCTTGAATCTGAAAACGGATGCCATTTTCGTAATCCGCACCCCAAGAACCAGAAAAAAGGATGTCATTTCGCCATTATCTAAAAACACCTGTGAATGTGCGACCACCTGCGACAATTTTACCTTCTGAGCACAGTTTTCTCTATACATCTCAATAGAGGTAACATTCAATACTCTTAAATATAATAAAAAAAATTCACTAAAAATATTATTTAACAAAAACATCAATTTCGATAAAAAGATAAAAAGTCGATAAAATTCAAAGAACATCTCTTAAGCTAGGATACATTATAAATAAAATTTCCACGAAACAATATTGGATGATTTTTTATAAACACGATAATTACTATTAGAAATTAATTTTATCGAACGTAAAAAGTATGCCACACATTTATTATCATTATGTCAATGGATTAATGTGCATTTTTGGCATTTTTTTATATTTTAAATTTTATTATGGTTCAGTAATTGCACAATCATTGTGGAAATGTTATAAACTGGTAATACAGTTTGTGGAAATTATGACATTCGAATATTTCGAATCAAAACGTCTTAACTTTGCGAAATCAGAGCATACGAAAAGCAACCGAGTTACTTAAGCAGAAAGAGTTAGTTTTGTGAGAAGTAAGTGTTTGGGAGTGGTCTATTTCAGTTGACCAATTGCAGTTTGAATTGACTCTGTAGTGACAATGTCAATGTGTGCAACTGGCGACAGCGGTTTTAATATTAAAATGAGTCTTTAGCCATTCTATCCTTATTTATCTGTTCTGTGGTGGCAATATTGAGAGGATCCAGCAGTGGACTTCTTTCAGTTGAAATGATGATTGTGATGATCATGATTGTAATTCCGCTTAACCCCAACCTAAATTTCACCACCGGGATCACTAGTAATTTCACTCTCCCAAAGAAATAAAAAAAATAACTCATAGACATAACTCTAGAATTAATGAATACATGTATACCTCTGCCTAGAATTTCGTTGAAATACAGTTCTCGTCTTGTAATTTTAATTGAATAATATACCTATAAGTTAAATAGCAATAAAAGAAAGAGCATTTTATTTATTCCCTTGTCCTTTGTCTGTCGATAGCGCAAAAATAATTAATACCTCAATTATTTAATGTAACATTCCATTCACTCCGTCGATCAGTATTCATAACGTTTCGAGGGAAGTGTGAAAATTGAATTCGGTGTAACCGGAACAAAGCGCGTAATAGCAATAGTCAATAGTCATACATCAGCTCGCACCTGTCTTGTACGATCACTCTGTGGAATACAAAGTGCTTTTTGCTGGTTTCAAGTAGATAATCGTGTTCGCAATTTATCTGAATAATATATCTACTTGTCAAAACTCCAATTATAAGTTCGCTATTGTTGCGTGAATGACGGTTCCAATTTTCAGATTCGGAACATGAATATGAATACGGAATGTTTTTGTGACGTGTTGAGACTTTTAATCATTTGTTACATATAATGGTTTCGTGACCCTGGATCTTAATGGTTGGCGGTAACTTTAAAGTGGTGGCTCCATTTCTGGAGCTCATGAGCGTAGACGTCACCGCATTACCTCTACGTCTAATACACAAGTTTTGGAATAATTTCATTGGTAATAAAATGAATTTAGAAGACGTATAGGTAGGAAACTTATGTAGCAAAATAAATAAGTAATTAGATATAGACTTAACAGCGCTTTCACATGGCTTCATACGGTGTCAGTCTCTTGCTGGATCCCGTTTAGTGGCGTATGTGTTTCTATAGGCGTGTTCACACGACCATACAGTTGCAGTATCGCCGTCCCACTCCCTAAACTCTCGCAGTAATGTAGAAAGAGACGAGCCAGAAACTGAACGCTAATGTGCAAGAACGGTAAACGGGCTACTGGTAAGAATGCATGGTTTCTAATAATGTACACAGCCACATGACTGTGATCAGACGTTTATAATTCTTTATTAAAATTTATTAATGCAAATATGTAACTGAACTATTTATTTTTCGCATTAACACATGCGAGTGAACTTTAGAAATTAAAGAAAAGAGACAAAAAGAGATGTAATGAAAAAAAAAAAAAATTCTATGGAGTTATTCGAAATTTTCGAGTAAAATACATTTGGTCGACTATAACTCGCAAACTTGCAAGGCTTAGGCGCACAACTTTAGTGTGATAATTTTCCTTTTAATTTCGTTATATGTAGCTACTATCGCCGTAACGTTTGAATTTCTAACAACAACCGTTTAGTCTGTAAGGCACTTGAGTCTAACGAAAAATTGCACATTAGTTCTTAGTCACGAACAGTTAACTAAATCGAAAAATGATGTTCGTACACCCATATTATTTTTAAAAGACCTATCCAACGATACCCCACACTATATGAAAATCGAAAATAAAAAAAAATATCCGCGCGTTATTAGTAGGGGAGGTTATCCTGAAAAATTTTTTTTTCATGTTTTTGTTCTACCACTTTGTCGGCGTGATTAAGGTGTATACTTGTGCCAAATATCAAGTCTCTAGTACTAACAGTTTTTGCGCTAAACCGCGGACGGACAGACAGACAGACAGACAGACAGCCGCACATGGCGAAACTATAAGGATTCCTTGTTTACTACGGAACCCTAAAAAACGGAAAGAAAAATTTTACTTCGGGCAGAAATCGAACCTGCGACCTCAGGATAACCAGTCCAGCCGCTTTCCCACTAAGCTACCGAAGTTACGCAGGTTCGATTCCTGCCCGAAGTCAAATTTTTCTTTCCGTTTTTTCTTTAATTTCTAAATATGTAACTTTTACAGTTTCCATTACATGGATGTAATTGATTTTGAATTAATTTTCGGCAAAACTGAAAAATAGCATTATTAAAATTTTCCGTGAAAATTGAAACAGCACTCTGCGGCCTAACGTACTTAATCCTTATGCAGATAGTGGTTTCGTTAGGTAGGTTGCAGTTTAGTGAACGGTAACCAATTTTACGTAACAGCATTGTTTAAGGATCGCCTGTATAACGATATCTGTTTATACTATAACATTGACTTTTATTATAAAGAGGAAACATTAAATTTTGTGTGTTTAGGGTTCCGTACCTAAAGGAAAAAAGGGAACCCTTATAGGACCACTCGTGCGTCTGTCTGTCTGTCTATCTGTCCGTCTGTCACAGCCAATTTGAGTTATTGAGTTGAAATTTGATTAATATATGTAAATTGGTGACCCAAAGATGAACACGTCAAGTAAAATAATAAATTTTAAACAGGGGGGACACTTTCGGGGGGTAAATATGAAAATTAAAAAAAAAAATCGTAAACTGTGTCGTGTGACATATCAAATGAAAGAGGTTGTTGTCAGCATCTCATATAATATATATTTTTTTTATAATTTTTGCATAAACAAATTTGAAGTTATTTAAGAAAAACGACGAAAATTGACCATTTCCCTATCTCCGAAACTACTGAACTTAAAATTTTGAAAAAAATGTGGGAAATAGTTCTTTGCCTATAGATTACTGGAAAACCTATAAGAAGTGTGAGTATTCAAATTAAATTGAAAATTCTTAATAATATAACCCCCTCCTGTCGGTACCACCGTAACCGCTATGTCCCTGCATTTTAAATCTGTAATATTTATTTAAATTACGGAACCCTCACCACGCGAGTCGAACTCGCACTTGTCCGGTTTTTGTATGTATGTTTGTATCCGATTTCAAAAATTCTTTCACCAGAAGAAAGCTGCATCTTCACTGAGCGATATACGAATACTCAAACGTCACTCAATTTTAAGAAACCCTCAAATGAGCGCTATCTCTCTCGTTTGAATGTGTTTTATAAAGACAGAAGACTTTTAAGTTCTACTTAGATTTAAGTGACGTTTGTGCTCTTATAACACTACCTGACAAATGGTATTACTGAATAATGTATCCCATCAACGCCAAATATAATTACGTTAACTTTAAACCTTTTCCTTTCCACAATTTACGTTACAAAAATAACCAACGGTTTTTTTGGCTTACATCGAAAGGTCTGCGGGTTCGACGAAACCACTAAACATTAATCACTATAAATGACTCCCTTCCCTGTCTGTACAAGGCACGATAATTCCTTTGATATGCTCCATTATACTAGAATGTCTGTGATACGTGAAAGCTTTTAAAGTCATGTTAATAATGCTATTAATTTGTTCATAAATGCTTTGAAAACCGCATAACCCTTAGTTTAATTGTAAATATTGTATGTGTTATAACTGAAATAAGTTAGATTTGTTTTTGGATACCGACATTGAATATGTAGGCACACTGTTACCATTCACATAGCTAAATATTATTGTACTAGCTGTGCCCGCGACTTCGTCTACTTGAGAAAAAATATGATTATTCAGTATCTACCCGGACGAAGTCGTGGGCGCAGCTAGTATAAAAGTAGCGTAAGTTACTCCTTATTACATCAGCTATCTGCCAGTGAAAGTCCCGTCAAAATCGGTCAAGCTGTTCCCAAGATTAGCCCCGCCAAAAAGACAGACTGACAAAAATTGTAAAAAAAATTGTTTTGGTATATGTACCGTGTATACATACATATGCGTTTAGTAAAAAGCGGTTATTTTAATATTACAAAAAGACACTCCAATTTTATTTATTTGTATCTATATACATAGATTTATTATTGAAGCTACAATACAACATAAGACCTAAAAATTCTGTGAAAATTTAAAGCGTCTACATTATAGCGGTAACAGAAATACATAATTTGTGTAAATGTTAGCTTTCTAGCTATCACTATTTATGAGATACAGCCTGGTGACAGACAGACGGACGGACGGACGGACAGACAGACAGACAGCGGAGGATTAGGTATCCGTAGGGTCCGTTTTTACCTATTAGGTACGAAACTCCCTAAAAGATAGAATTAAGATACAGAATAGCTTAAAAATATTCGATACGATTCTTTAAATTGACATAACTTTTTTATTTCTGAACCGATTCACATGAAACAAACACTAAATGTTAAGTGAAACTTACCACAATATATTAATGAAAACCGCAGATCGAATAAGCCGTTTCTGATATTAGTGTACACAAACACACAGGCAAACAGACATTTTTCTGGTATAAAAAGTACCCAGTGTTGTGCGCCAAAGGTTAAAGTATAATCATACCAAGTTTCATTGTAATCGGACTGTTAGTTTTTATGTGATGCTTGAACAAACAGACAGACAGACAGACAGACAGACAAAAAAAATTCTAATCACATATTTGTGTTCGGTATCGATCTGATAACATCCCCTGGTATTTATTTTTTCAATATTTTTAATGTACAGAATTTACACTTCTACGGATTTATTATAAGTATAAATAAATCGAAATGGCTGACAACTTTTTGGAAATATTTTCTAAAATACAATACGGGTCTATTCACTTTTTAAAATATTTTAGTAATATCAAATGCGATTAGAGCGATTGTCGTTTTGATTATCGTCAAATATTTTACTAGTGGGGATTTAGTTTGTATTGTAAAAGAAAATTTTAGTTTTTAACTATTTCTCGAAATTTTAACGATTTTTCTCTCCATAAGAATTTTGCTCAGACTTCATAAAACACAATAAAAAAGAAATCAGCCAAATCGGTTCAATCGTTCTCGATGTGTACGCTTAGAAACACATTTAGCGATTTATTTTTATTTGTACAGGTTTAGGAAGAAATGAAAAAACTAATAAAATAAATTAAATCGAATAACAATTTTATTGATATACATGTCCATTTTCAAACGTATCCTAGGAAGAGTAGCTGTTAGTATCTTGCTTTATATTCAAGACTAGCTGTGCCCACAACTTTGTTCGCGTGGAATAGTGGCTTTGGGACTTTGGGCAGCGCTTTTGGATATACATTTTGGTTAATTTTGGATCATACACTAAATGTTAAGTGAAACTTACTACAATATATTAGTAAAAACTGCAAATCGGATAAGCGATTTCTGAAATTAGCATGCACAAACACACAGACAAACAGACATTTTTCCGGGATAAAAAGTACCCAGTGTTGTGCGCCAAACGTTAAAGTATAATTATACCAAGTTTCATTGTAATCGGACCGGTAGATTTTGTGTGATGCTTGAACAAACAGACAGACAGACAGACAGACAGATAGACAAAAAAAAATCTAATCACATATTTGTGTTTGGTATCGATCTTGTAACATCCCCTGGTATTTATTTTTCAATATTTTCAATGTACAGAATTTACACTTCTACAGTTTTATTAAAAGTATAGATATAGATTATACGAATAAAATTGCAGGTAACTGCTATTTTCTCACGAAATAAAATCTCGCACTTCCACTATTAAGAAAGGGCTTGTAAAAGGAGATCGCGTGCGCCACGTGAAAAGTGTCTTGAAAGGATATTGCTGCTCCAACCACATCCTTTAGTGTTACCACCTCTTATTTATGACTAGAGACCTATAGATATTTTGTAACGAATATATTCTAACAACTGTAACTTTATTAACTAAGCTAATTACATTATAGAGTTTATTTTTAATTCTTCTAATGGGTGCCACCGATGTATAATATTATAAAATCTATCTGTCGCTAAATAGTAGTATTAGGTAAGTTCTTCTGTATGGGGGGTGTTAAATTCCGTAGCAGCTAAAACAGAGGCAAAACTATCAAGACCTTAGGAGTGGCAACGCATTCAAGTTTAGTAAATGTCTACATATTGTCATATTCGGTTACGGATAAATGGCGGCCTTATCACATAAAGTGCAATACTTCCGGACAACTTGATAATATGGGGATGAAAATAAATTATGGTGGTTCTTTTTTAATAATAAGAATACCATATTCAAGGCACGGTCGAAGGGGAAGATTTTTTGAGAAGGGAAGCACATTTTGCATTAATGCTTAACGGGGGACCGTCGTCAAGTCGGGCGAAGTGAAGACGAACTTTTTTCGCGGGGAACTTCTTCAGCCCCCCCCCCCCGTCTAGGGGAACAGACGGCGGATAGTGTGAGACTCATACTCACTAAAACCCCGCGGTGTTCCTTCTCAGCGCCTTTATTTGGCGGAGTCGCAGGAACTGGTGGTAGAGCTCCAGTGACGGAGCTCGCGGGCGTAGGCACCACCGCATTACCTAATATACTTGCCGCTAAATGGTAGTGTTCAGCACTATCGTGTTCCGGTCAGGTGGTAATGTATGGCCCTGTAATTTCCGGCACAGAGGCATAACACCTTAAGCCTCAGGAGTGGTAACGCATCTGCATTTTGATCGTGGTCTTTGTGTGGATGTCTATAGGCTGCAGTCATCACTTAACATCAATGTGAACTGCACGCTTGTTTGCCACTGCGATTACATAAAAAAAAAAAAAAAAACTTTGTCGCATACTTTTGCGAATCCCCCCGCAGCTGCCCGGATCCGGGTCCATCTTCAAGACTTGGTGAAAATCAAGGACAGGTGATATCCGCTCGTTTTGAGCGTCTTTGGAAGAGGCTTTTATGTAGCAATGGATATCTTTTGCTGAAACGTCATCATCATTTCACTACCACCCACCTACCCTCCATGGACTATCGGCGGTAACATCACACCTCATATTGTATATATCGCTTTGTGAACGCCTCAAATTACATTCATATTCGATTCTTTTAACGACAGTGGGTGTGCTCTATACGAATATGACCTTTACGTTTTACCCACACCTAGGCAACACGAAACACGGAAGTTATTCATGCAATCACGAACGTCACACAATCTCAAATGAACTGTTTGCACGTGAGTGTCAAATTAAAAAAAAACATACATATTCAGAAACCTACATAACCCACCTATACAAATAAGTACACATATCTTCACTCTCAATTAGCAACATGTCTATTTTAGGTGTTTTATTGTGTCCGTAATAAAAAGTGATGGCGTAGTCACCACCCTTTAGTGGACGCGTTTATTAGAGCACTGACATTTTATGCGAAGTAACAAGCACCTATATAACCTGCTTCTCTTACTAACACTGTGTTGTGTACTGTCAAAATATAATTTTAGACGATTTTACAGTGACGTAGGTGCTGTGTGCTTTAAAATATATATTAGACTACAGCGTCGGGACGTGATGACCACATCGCCTATTAGTGGGGAAGAATTCTACCACCGGTGCAGTTAGTAAACCGAACAATGGCGGAACAACAATTCCAATAGACGGCATTAAATACGATAACGCAAGAAGGACAGCAGTCCCGCGACAAAACTGCCTTAACTGCGATCGCCGATCTGACGCTCAACACTGTTGTAGTCATCTTTAAGGAAGACTTACGTCCGTTAGTGACCGTTTTTCCGCCGAAATGACGATACTACATAGTTAAATCATATATTAGTAGTTTTTGTCTGCGACTTCGTCCGCGTGTACTTTCAACTATCGCAAATTGTATTGTAGTAATAATATGTTTTTCAAATGTAATAAATTCTAAAATCCGTCCAGCAGTTTTTTCATGAAAAAGTAACAAACATCCATCGATACTCACAAACTTTCGCATTTATAATACTAGTAGGATGATTCATTACTTCGTCAATTTCAAAATATGCAAATTGGCTAAGACAATACGAGAGTTAAAACAAATACTAGCCATACTGGCGAACAGGAGTAGTGTACTGAAATCAAGGCCTGGGCCAACATTAGCAGTCCATACAATTAGTCACGGATTAAAACACACAGTTACTTGCATTAACACGCTAATCGTTTGATAAGAAGTTTTAAGTCCGGAGTGCTAACGGTGTTTCCATTTAATGAGGGGTATGAAAGTTTTACAACTCTAACACTTTTGTGGTATGCAAAGATAATCGGCTCGGCATTGTCCGGACTGGAAATTTGAAAGGCTAAAGTAAAATACGGTAGAGTTTGAGTAATGACTTCATTGCGGCAAGACTACAACATTGTTCAAATGTTAAAATATAGTTATGAAAGTGTTATTGTTCTTGTTTTTACAATCTTAACGAATTTAATTCTGACAAAACTCTTTGACTTCATATCTTATATCAACTGAATGTATAAGTTTAAATAATTTGACATACTTAACTAATAAAATATTTTTCTTTAAACAATTATGACATAACTTATATGTATAATACCTATTTTAAACAATATGACATAATTAATAAATTCTATTACACAATAACATTATAACCATAGGTACACACTACGAGTATACAAAATGAATTCATTTTACTATCCTACAAATATTATATTTCATTGTTTTAACTATACTGACATATTTATAATCGTAATACAATTATTAAAAAGTCTGCTATACGTCTTATCTTGCTTCAACTGCTGCGCTGTAATAAAAATTTTGTATAAAAGCTGTTATATGTTGGTATGCCCAAGAGGGCTTCATGTTGATCTTTTTATGAATATTACCACCTGTGTACACATGATATGCAATAAAAGACTTGAACTTTGTTCAATTTGAGAATGTGACAATGTTAATTTTAATATACTATAAGCATATTTAGGGATTTGAGGAACGAGTAATCCGAGTTTTAGGATTCCGTAGCCTACAAGGAACCCTTATACTTTCACCATGTCCCTCCGTCCCTCTGTCCGCAGCTATACGGACGGATGTATTAGTGCTAGAAAGCTGTAATTAGGCACTTTGTCACGATTATACATATAAGTTATGCGGAGGAAATCGGGCAATAAAATCTAGAAAATTATTTTTTATGGTATCCCGTAAAGTGGGGATTCAATTCTTTTTCGTCACACATTTCATTAGTGTAAGGTAGCGTTAGATAAGTATTTAAAAAATAATTGAGAATTTGAAAAACATTTTCTCGATTAAGGGAACCATTTGCGAAATTAAGCTTTAAAGTGTGAGTTTTTGTTAGACTCAAGTTACCCAGCCAAACGGTTATTTCCAAACGATTATCGCCTCAAAATACATTAATATAAATAAATATTATCAAATTCATCCCATTTTGTACAAGTCTCAAAGCCATATTTAGAAGTTGTTTCTTGGGGCAACCTGAGAAATGTTTATACATCTAAAAATAATAGTAGTCTATACGAAATCTCTTATAGATAGTTTTAAAATTATAGGTGTGGTAGAGTATTATAAATTTAAAATACTATCTGTGTACAGGTTTATAATAAACATCGACACTTTCATATTGAAATAACTTAAAACGTATAAAAATACGGCTTATAATTTTAGCTCTACAGTTGACGCTAGCAAAAAAAAAATAAAGTGGCACAGATTTCAAAGATACTCTCGACACTGATTAAAAACTCCAGCCCGGAAAAATAAATAGCAAACACTCTCAAAAGTGTTTCGGGCAACTGCAGTTACAGTTTTTAATTCATTAACCCAATATAAATCTAGATTTGCATGGCCGATGCTATCAGTTGGAATGAAGCGCGATCATAACTTAGGAAGTGCAATCAACAATTCTGTTTTAGTTTCGGAGGGCTGACTATGAAATTTTATCAAGTTCTAATATTTTCCTATGTGGATAAATAGTACTCTAATCAGTTAAGTACGTCTGAATATAAAAACTGAAAACTTCATTACACTCCTGTATTTCCCGAAGGCGTAAGAATTGAATGTTTTAATTTAATTCAAATATACATGCAAAACACCCACGATTCGCTAGTTATGTTTTGTCAAACAGGTGACAGGCCTACTGACATCTCCCGGCACTTTACCAAATTCTGAAGGTGTCCCACCGTTCTTTTTTATTTTTTTGAGACTTTTTAATAAGTTGTAAAATAACGTACGTAGTATTAGTACTTATCCTCCGATCCAAAAATCAGACTCAGGACTGTAGAGAAGAGCATTACTGTATTAAGACTTCTGAGGCAGATAATTATGAACTTTTACAGTTGTTTTATGTAATACTTTTTTGCAATGATTGTGACAAAGAAATATGCATTTTAAATAAATGGCAAGTGAATATTGAAGGTTGTTTACACACCTATACAAAAATCTGAGGCCAAAATGCGTTGCTACCACTGAGGCTAAGTTGTTTTGCCTTTGTGATAGGATAGTTATATATGGCTCCTTCAATACATCATCATCTAACTGGATCGCGACAGTGCTGAACACTATATTATATATCTTCGATGCACACATAAAAAGGTACATAAGCCGGACTTAATGCTACTACAAGGCAATATCGACTAGTCAATCTTGGGTTATGTTGAAAATGTTTTAACCAGTGCTGAGAGGTCAGAATCTCACTGTCTTTTGGTGGATGATAGTTTAAGTAATGCGGTGGTACCTATTTCCTCTAGCTCCAACAATGGAACTATATCGCGAGTAAAAATATCCACCACCCATTAAAACAAAACAAACTAAATATTCAGAATCAGAATCAGAATCAGAAACTCATTTATTCATTTAGGGTGACAGGCACCTCTTATGACACGTCAAAAACAAACAAAATAAATTAAAGCGAATAACAATTGATATACATGTCAAACAAAATAAAAAATATATGTAAAGTCAAGAATATCACTAAGATAAAACTAAATGTCATAAACTAATGTAAAAAGTATATCAGTAGAATGTCTCTTTTCCCCCTTATTTTCTGATACATTTAGGTATCGCACGGTATTCATAGTAGGCTCTCTTGTTTGGCCACACTAATGCTGTAATTAAATTAATGCAACACAAACTAAGCCGGCAGGAACATAGCTTGTAATGGGTTTGGTTACTTCCTCTATTAAAATGGAGCATTCACTAACATCCCTGAACTTTGCGTAACAGAGTAGTGCTCTAAACTATGTTTATATCATTTCATACAGAACTTAAGCAGGGAGGCAAAAAAATCGGCCAAGTGCGAGTCGGTCTCGCGCACGATGGGTTCCGCACTCTTTATAATCTATAACAAATACCAACTATTTTCCTTGAATGGGATTGCTCAGCGCGCCTTTATTATTTATTTAATTTCAATTATTATAAAACTTAATATTCCATGAATATTTCAACCTATTACCGTTATTAAAATCGTGCATAAAAACACGTTTGTTGTGTCGGAGCGCCTCTTAAATATTTATTTTATTCTGTTTTTAGTATTTTGTTATTATAGCGGCAACAACAATACATCACCTGTGAAATCCCTAGCTCTCGTGGGTAATGAGATGCCGCCTGGTGATAGACTGACATACAGACAGACGGACGGACTGCGGTGTCGTAGTAATAAGGTTCCGTTTTCACCCTTTGGTACCCTCAAAAGTGTCAACTGTCATTTGTCAATGTAAGTTAACATACAACGCGCTGAGAAATTCCATAAAAATTATGAAGAATTTTGATGTTTGATTATACTTAGTGATTATTATCTGTCAAAGCCGTAGGTGGTGTTATTTTTATGACTAGACAATTAACTTATTCATTACGCTTCGTTCAGTGTTTATCATAATTATTATTTATTGCATTTACTTAGAGCTTGAGACATTAATAGGATCGTGTTTCACTAACAATTTAATTATTGTGGAATCTGGAGATAGATTTAGTGTTTATTGTGTAGCGAACGTGCTCAAAGCAGTTTGAACTGAGCTGCAGGTATTTAAGCACGCCCGTAGGACACGGACGCGTTACCACTACCCTGTGTTAGTTATATAATACTAGCTGACCCGGCGAACTTCGTACCGCCTAATCTTTGAATTACAAAAATATATTGTATTAACTGAAATTAATCTAATATTTTACCACTTATACAGGATGTAAAAATGGAAACAATATTTTAATTCAGTTTAATAATTTATTATCTCAGCAACCTAAGCAGCGAACTTCGTACCGCCTAATCTTTGAATTACAAAAATATATTGTGTTAATTGAAATTAATCTGATATTTTACCAAACTTATACAGGATGTAAAAATGGAAACAATATTTTAATTCAGTTTAATAATTTATTATCTCAGCAACCTAAGCAGCGAACTTCGTACCGCCTAATCTTTGAATTACAAAAATATATTGTGTTAATTGAAATTAATCTGATATTTTACCAAACTTATACAGGATGTAAAAATGGAAACAATATTTTAATTCAGTTTAATAATTTATTATCTTAGCAACCTAAGCAGCGCCATGTTTAAATCAAAAGTACCTAAAACAAATCTTTCTCGATGCACCTGGTGTAACTGGCATTGACATCTATATATATAAAAATGAATCGTTCATCGCAAGGCTTGATAAAGAACTATGTTTTTTGTTTTTCCGTTTGGAGAAAAGACAAATAGCGCTGATGCTTTACCTACTCTCGAGCACGCTACGTACAACTGACCATGGGAAAAACATGGAGATTCAAGATTTATGCCACATACTTCCAGCGATTGGCCTTGAGATTTATTAATAGTCATCGCGAATGCAAGACGAACAGGAAATTGAATACGCTTAAACTGAAATGGCAAATCGGTCGGAATCAGTGGTATTCTAGGAATTAGAAAATCCTCACCCTTGAACTTTCCTGTGATTATTGTAGCTTCAATAACGTTGTTCATCAACTTTTTAATGGTCAATCTTGTTCCATTGCATAATTTAGGTTGGTTAAGATTGCGTAACATGATTATTACTGAGCCAATTTTGAGCTGCAAATTGTGTGGCGGCATTCCTGGCAAATCCAATGAATTGAGAAATTCAACTGGATAATTGACAACTTCGTCTGGATCGGTAATTGAATCGATTGACTTAAATGAATGCAACTGACCGGCAATTTGACTTTGTATTTCCATATTTATATCGTCTACGTCCTTATTTTTCGGTGCCAAAATAGCTCGTTCGCTCAACCAAACATGGTTTTTGTAATTTGCACCAATATTCGGGAACACTTTTGCGATCAACTCTTCCTTCGAAATTGTGAATTGACAAAAATTCCGTGAGAGCGAAATGAGGCCATTAGAACCATCAACGGGAACTTTTCCATTACCGATGTCTAATAATTGTTTCGAAAATGATTCCGCCGATTCGCCATTTTGTAATGCGACTCGCATATTTGTTTTTAACTGCAGAGTTTTCACGTAATTCCATAAATTTGATGATTTAAGGCAAGCGTTTATTTGATCGGCACCTGTTGACCTCGGAATGACCGGCAGTGTTTGCCGAAAATCGCCGGCCAGCAGTATCATTGTACCTCCAAAGAGATTCTATATTTGTATGGAAAAAAGAAAAACGCTTTTTTCAGGGGTTTTCCGGCAATTATTTAAATTTTTCTCGCCGTAAAAACCATCGTTGGACTTCAAGGAACATTTTAAAAAAAGAATTTGCCAAATTGGTCAAGCCGTTCTCAAGTTATGGGAAGTCATACTTTTTTGTCGATTCATTTTTATATATATAAGAAGATAGAAGAAGAAGAAGAAGATAGATTGAATATTGTATCATGACGTCCTAAAGATGATATATATCTAGGCATGACTAATATTGGCTGTCACCGATGCTTAGTGTCTTTTCTAGCTAGACGCGGTTGTTATCCGGGAATGAGCGATAGTTATTGAGTTTTTCAATTTATTGAGGTAAGCGACAATAATTGAGGTATTTGACAAAGTGTAATTACTTTTTTAAATGACATAGTCCGAAAGTAACATGGAAATGAAAAGAATATATATAAAAATAATAAAAATTGATGCATTATTGTAGAAGAGTTACAAAAATAAATAAGTAAAAAAAAAATTTTTGATTTAGTTTAAAAATAATAACAGTATTAGACTCCATGCACAAATAACAACAACTTTTACTATACAAACTATTTACAAATATGCAATATTAACGAAGATATTTTAAGATTTCATCATTGATCTCGTAGGTGTATACATCCATGTGACGTCACAAGCCTGTACAATTTTGTATGAGCCGTTTGAGATCATTTAATAACTTGCAACTTTCGAATGATGATATCTCAAAAACTATTAGTAATAGACTAGTAGTTCCAACAACGATATTTACTAACATCTCTTATTCTTTTTGAAATCACAATTAAAAAATATTCGTCAAATACCCTATTTTACAAGAAAAGGATTCTTTTTTTAGGAATTGACTTTTATATGCCACGTTCGCTCTGAAGACTCCATCCGCTTTAGGTAGGGTATTGAGGCAATGAATATGACATAGGTATGAATATATACCTACTTGCGAATAAAAGCATAGCTGACATCAACATAAAAACTGCACTCTCTATTCCTTCACTCTCATAGCCCGATGGGACGGCACTCCGACACGACCGGATAGAGATCAGGCACAGGACCGACGGCTTTACGTGCTCTCCAAGGCACGACCAGACTCCGGACTACTACTGGGAAAGCCTGAGGTCCTGGGTTCGATCCCCAGGTCGGGAAAATCTGTTATTGTCTGTTATTCCTTACAGAAAAAACCCAATAACAGATTTTCCCGACCTGGGGATCGAACCCAGGCCCTCAGGCTTCACCATCGCGATTGCGACCACTGAGCCAACGAGGCAGTCCAATTATAGAAAGGTAGAAATATCATTCTAGCATCCCAACGATTAACTGTCAGTACATGTCAAACAGATATAATTAACGCCACGTTGGATGACTTCTTGAAATATCAGAGATTAATGATTTACTTGAATCTCACATCACTTATTCAAGACGGTACAATGAACGTCAATATTGACGTTACGTTAGTTAGCACAACATAACGTTAAGTCAATAGGCCCGTGATACAGTGATGCCTTTGTGTTCAAGTTTTGATATAGGTTTACGTCTTAACCAGACTGAAGTGTAATTCGAGTGAACATGGTTGGGATAACACGTGGAGAGTGGATTCCACTTGAGGAAATGAACAAGAAGCCATTATGGCAATAAATCAGTAGAGCTATCTAGTTTTGTACAATGGACTTTGCTAAAACGTTGGAACGTGACTTCGAAATGATCAGTCGAACAAATGAAATTATGAAGATATTGTCAATTATTGTATACTAGCTAACCCGGCAAACTTCGTATTGCGTCACAATGAATTAATGGGTCAAAGGTTTGATACATACGGACTATTTGTATGGAAAAATAAAATTGTGGTTTTTACTATTTACCTTCAATTTCTTCATATTTTTTTATTTTTTAATCTTCCCTGGACTTCCAAAAATCATTCCAAACCAAAATTATTTAAATCGGTCCAGCCGTTCTCGAGTTTTAGCGAGACTAAAACCGCAATTGATTATTATATATCTTGATTGTGTATATGTTGGTTGTATAGTAGTAAGAAACATAATAATGATTTTGTAATTAATAATATTAAAACTGAAGTCGTGTCTTGGTTTTCATGGTTTAGTATTAACCTATTACGTAGTTATTTGCTAGGATATCATTGTCATGATTTTTTAATATTTGTATCTAAATTTCCTATCACTATAAATACGTCACTTACTGTTTCTAACCAGGTATACATCTAAGAATACATTAAATTTGAGGTAGGTAAGTACAAAAAATCAGAAAATATTGTATAATAGGTACACATTCGTTACATAAAGCTTTTAATAAAACTTGATTTTGATGATATTTACTATTTCTATTCATCACTCTATGACAGACAAAAATAATAGCATAGTAGAATTTCTACTTTGCTAATGAGTTTAATTCCTCTGATATGGAACTCTTAGCGCCTTAACGCACTAGCGGTTTGCCACAGGAGCGGGTAGCCGCGCGGCTTACCGATTTTACAATGCAACCGCCTGTTATGTATAGTGCGTACAATAACAGGCGCTTGCATATTACTATGTAATAATGTTATAAATAAAATGTAATATATACTGTAAAAGCGGCTAACCGCTAATGCGTTAGGGCGCTTAAACAACTAAAGCGTTAATGCATATGCGTTGCGACTATGAGTACAATATTACCAATACAAACTTTGCTATTCCAGACAGTCGAGGAAATGAAGTGCCTACGTCTTTAAACTCGTAACACTGGCGAAAGTTTCGTCTTCAATATCATCTATCTATACAATATGTAGATTTTAATAAAATATTATAATGGTGAGCTTATATAGCAGGTTATAAATAAACATTGTGACGCGGGATAATGAACAATTCCGATTACTTTAGATTTTATAGTAGGTAATATACATTTACATAAGTAGCGCCCCTAAACAAGCATTCAGTTCACATTGATGTTACGTGATTACTTCAGTCTATAGATACCCACACAAAGACCAGAGGTCAAAACGCAGATGCGTTGCCACCCCTGAGACCTCAGTTGATATGTCTGTGTGATAGTTATTACGGAGTTATTTTTAAATTGATCGACATCGTTGCGGGGTTCCAGCAGTTGCTTTACGGTGCACCAGGGCTTCATAGAGCACACTTTGAGTATGGTTAATTTAACCTATAAACATAATCATCATCCCTCCCTCCGCACATGAAGCGCAACAGAGGAAGGGGATGGTGGACGAGGTGCCCTCCTTCCCAGCTATCTGACCCCGAACGTCGGGAACGTGGTCGAATTGGAGGGATTGTGGCACGCAGGGCACTCGCTGAGAGGAGCCATTCTTTTTTTGTGTTGCTTTTTAGTCCTTGTTTTTAAGTGTTGTTTTTTTTCAATGTATATGCGTTGCTACTCCTGAGGTCTACATTGTTATGCGTCTGTGCTGGAAATTACAAGGACATAGGTATATTACCACCTGACCGGAACACGATAGCTCTGAAGACTACCATTTAGGCAAGCGGCAACTAGATTAGGTAATGCGGTGGTGCCTACGCACACGAGCTCCGTCACTAGAGCTCTACCATCAGTAAATGTTGAATAGTTACACCAGTGTGACCACGAAGAACGACTCTAAATTATTTGCAGCAGTTCACAACTTCACGATAGTTTAAAATCTCGCTACATAGATTATAAACCTACTTCCAAGTAAGTCGTTAAGTTAAGAGTTCTGTTTCAGTACCTAGTTGTTATATAAAAATCGCAAACAGCCATTTATGCAATTAATTAGCATTTCCTTGAATTAATTAGTGCGGACGTGTCGTGTGGCGGGTTCATAACGTTAACATTAACATGTTTCACGAAAATCACATTTATAGAGAACTAACTTGGGTCAGCGGCTTTGTTTATTCGTATTTGAAACTAGCTGTGCCCGCGACTTCGTTCGCGTGAGAATTTATGATTGTTCAGTATTTACCCGGACGAAGTCGTGGGCGCAGCTAGTATAAAAGTATCCTAAGTTACTCCTTATTACATAAGCTATCCGCCAGTGAAAGTCCCGTCAAAATTGGGCCAGCCGTTCTCGTGATTAGCGGAAACAAACAGACAGACAGGCAGACAAAAATTGTCAAAAATGTTGTTTAGGTATATGTACCGCGTATAAATAGCACATATGCATTTAGTAAAAAGCGGTTATTTTTATATTACAAACAGACACTCCAATTTTATTTATTTGTATAGATATGAACATTAGTTTTGTTTAGTACGCATGATTTTTATAGATACCTACTATGGTCACTTAGCAAAGTTTAGTTCTATGTTTTTTTGCAAAGTGATAGCGTGGCGTGGGGTATATACAGAGTTAATTTAAATGAGCGTAACACCTCTTGCAGGTAGCCTCTCTAGATCAATCCCAACAACATCTGTTTTACGATTTTTTACAAATCTTGATAAATAACGCAAAAAAATAAACAAGAAAATGTTTTCAAAAGTGCCAAAGAGCATTGCCGCCGCTGCGTCACTCCGCAACCCTGCTCACCGCTGCATTGGGCGGTATTTTGCCTAGGCAAAGGTGCGTGGCATTACTCTTGGCATTTACTCTTAGCGTAGGTACGCTAAGAGTAAATGCCAATTTATAGGCAAAAAATAATTTTGTATGGAAAATTTTAAATTTAACAAAAATTTGTTGAAATTGACATAGAGTGGCTGACTGCTAGAGGTGATGCTAAGTTCAAATAACCCTGTATATATGTGGGTTTTATAGATGTAATTATGAGCACGGAACTAGAGAGCCGATGTTTACCTTCGCAGAAGTGAATTACCATTTCTCTTCGATGATATGAAGTGAGGTTGAGGAATCATATTGACATAGTGATCGCATTGACATGATAAGTGTGTCTAATATCCCTAATATTTACTTAGCTTATGATAAAGAGCAGTTCTCGAGTGGCGACCGCGTACCGGAAAACGAAACGTAGGCAGGCTCCCCACAAGATGGACCGACGACCTGGTGAAGGTCTCGGGCAATCGCTGGATAAGGGCGGCCCGGGACCGTTCGTTGTGGCATTCTTTGGGGGTGGCCTTTGTTCAGCAGTGGACGTCTTTTGGCTGAAATGATAATGATGATGATGATGAAGAAATTTCTTCTTGTAATGTAACTCGATTAGTATGTTTTATTTAGGAATTTATTGAAAGCAGTTTCGGGTACCGAAGTAAAAGGCGTAGAACGCCGTAGGCATACAGAAATTTAAATAATTCATTCGTGTTTCTATGCGTAGACATCATTGCATCATCTAATTTATTCATTCCATAAATTGATGAGCCAGTTGGTACAGCGGTGAGTGACAACCGTTTGAAACGAGGCTCACGGGTTAGATCCTCGTACCGGGACTAATGTTGTAGCCTACAGATATTTGTTTCGGGTCTGGGTGTTTGTGTATGTGTTGTGTGTAAACAACGGCACCCACGACACAGGTCTATAACTGGTGTGGGGCTGTGAGTGTAAGCGTATTTAAATTAATATTAGTTTCACGGTTGTAGTGTTTCAAATGCGATGGATAATATATGGCTTTGTAATTACACACAGGCATAACATCGTGGCAATACTCTTTATTGAGAGCTAGTTTTAAAAACACCGGTGTTACATAATATGATGTTCACAAAAATGCCACAGTACGGTGATGTGGTAACGTAGAAACTTTCTTAATACTGTTAAACATTCTATTAAAATAATGAAATAAAAAAATGAACTACGTAGGGAAATTCAGTTCCCTGCGTTCGTCCTTAACTTTTAACAGAACGGAGCTACAAAGCAAAGTTGGGTATCGTGTTCATTAAACGTATTCAGTAAGCTTGCATGCGGGCTGCTGATATTATATTAATTAGATGTGGTCGACACGGTGTGTGCGTGACATGCCCTGCACGAAAATAAGAGCGAATGAAAGGTCGAGTTTCGTTGGACTAATTGCGACTTGTATTAAATGCCAATTACGGACCGTATAGGGTGCGATGAAGAAGCGGATTTGGTTTGGTTTTTGGACAGGAATAGGTAGATTTACAAACTGTGCGTGGCATTAAACCTTGCTCATGGGAGAATTAGCATTACTAGCTAATAACGATAAGTGTGTTTTTATTTGAGACTTAAGCCTTAGTAGTTTTCCTACGTCGTTTTGTTCATAGGTATGGTTTGGAAAAATGAATTATGGTGTTTTGCACATGAAGCAACTTAAGTTGAGGCAATTATAAACATTTCTTTTTTTTTCTGTAAAATGTTGATAGAGTTGTTTTAAAGTTTACGGTTGCCGTATTTTTATGGCAATCTGTGAGCTACTTTGATTTTTAATTCAATTTCCGGGCACAGCGAGAGTGAGGAAGGGTGTGAAATTGCCCAACGCGTTGCGATTGACAGTTGCAAAAACCAATTAGTGGCAATTAGGAACTTACCTAGACATCGATTACAGAAACTGAAAAATTTTGACGATTATCGACACTTGAAACTCGAGTAGCTATGTGTAGCTATGAGAAATATTTGTCAAGAGCTAGTTGTCAGACAGTTGCCAGTTGCTGCAATAGTTGCTCCGTGTGCAAAGCGCCTTAGTGAGACAGAAGCCTCAGAGGTGGCAACGAATTTATATTATCCTTGCAGTATTCGCTTACCATCAATGTGAACTACATGCTTGTTTGCAACTATAGTAACATAAAACAATCGGAAATGTGTAGGTGTGTGTTATTAATATTGAACTGATGTTGCAGCACCACCTGGATGAGAAAGATCACAAACTTCTACTTCAAACATTTATCACAATGACAACTATCGTGTTCAGGCTTCATTGAATGATTAAAATAACCATTTACAGATATGACAAAACCTAGAACCAGATATGAAAACAAAATTGTGTAATGGTTACCGAGACGCAATGTTATAAAAAGACTGAAATAGATATTTTAACAAAAATAATGTAGGTTACATTATTTTTGTTGAAATGTTTAAATAGAACTGCACCGAAATACATACGTTAGAACAATGATAGATTAAAATTCAATTCATATTCATATTGTTTAGTCTGTATATGACGTATATTTCACTGTTATGTCTGCACGGAAAATGCGTAATAGAATATACATTCGGTACATGCATTTCTTGTCACTGTCCGGAACTGCGAATGCGTTGATTTGATATATTTTTTTCATTCGTCACAGTTGTCAGCGCAACAGCTATGTATTGTTTAAAATATCAAGTTTTTATTGTTCGCCACGCGTGTTCCAACGAAAGTGGTTGTGCTTTGGAATTGTCAGCTATCGTTGCAAAAATATTCAAGCTATCCATATGGAACTGTATGTCTCTATATTTATTTATAAACGATTTTAAAATAGAAAAATAGAGGTTATCTATATGTATATCCAAAGTGTATATAATGTGATATTGTAGGAATTGGCTTATATTTGTAGTATGATGATCTATTTAGGCTTCCAAAGAGGTGTGCCAAATTTTATAAGTGTCTGCTAATTTCTCGGAAATTGAAAGTCAAATCGTGATGACTATTCTAAGTATAGAGAAAACGAAATCGATTTACGTTTTCGACACATGACTGTCCACGCATTTCTGGAGAGACATTAACAAAATTCTCTTATTTCGTGTAGAAAAAATATATTTATCATTTTTACTGGTCGTAGGGCTGCAGTGACGGAGCTCGCGGGCGTAGGCACCACCACATTACATAATATACTGAACGCTAAATGGTAGTGTTCAGCACCATCGTGTACCGGTCAGGTGGTAATGTACGGCCATGTAATTTCCGGCACAGAGGCATAACACCTTAGGCCTCAGGAGTGGTAACGCATCTGCATTTTGACATTGGTCATTGTGTGAGTGTCTATAGGCTGCAGTCATCACTTAACATCAATGTGAACTGCATGCTTGTTTGCCACTTCCATAACATAAAAAAAAATCTAAACATTTTATTGGATAGTGGCAATGATTCGTGCTTAGCTAATTTTATGCACATAGCTCCCTGCGAGTGGTGCATGCAAACCCAGAAGCTTAACAGTTTTGTGCCAAGGCCCTGCTCTATAATTTCATGTAAAGGCAATGACCGTAAATTTCCTAGTTAGTTAGCAATATTTGCTATGAAATATCACAGGCGCTCCACAAGTTAGTACATATTTTTTTGCATATACATTGCAATTTTTTAAAATGTAATAAAAGTTTATGATCTTAAATGCTTTTGATAATTCAAGAAAACCGGAAATTTGAAATGACTTCCTTTGAAAGTGCTCTTTTAGCTATCGATGCACTTATCCAATAATTAATTCTATAACTGAAACGTTTATTTAAAGGCTTCTGTAGTAGCTATTTCGGGGCTTCAAAAGGTTTTTTTTTAGCTAATTATATACCTGTAATATATCTCTATACTAACTATCACATACTAACCCCCTTATTCATAAACGTATTTTAGCTAAAGTGTTTAGTAAAGTGTGTGAAAAACAAACTGCTTATAAAGATATAGCTATTCATGTTAGAGAAAAAATGTATAAAATTAACTTTTAATTGGTTGATGATATCATCGCTATATATCCAGACACATCAAAATGCAAATTGAATATAGCGCTAGCACGTGCTAGCAAAATGTTAGACGCAAACCATATTATCTACCATTCCACAATAATGGTACATAGGGAAATGGACACCTAATAACCCGCTAGTAAGACGACCTTCATTACGCGGCTCAAAGGAAAAGTCTTAAGTGCTGAAAAAGCCCACTAATAGGTATAAACGTGGCTTGAAGCCATTCAGTGCTACGCGGGTGCTACAGTGAGACGGCCGTCTACGCCGTAGCCTGGCTACGCGCTACGTCACGAAACGTGCGATAACTTAGTTCGATAAAATTTCAATTAGAGTTATTTGTGGTTAATTTATTGTTGTGTTTATAGTATTAAACTTGTAGTGTTTATTGACAACAATGTTAAGTGACCTTATGGGACAACAGTGACTAAACAGTGCACAGTAACCTACTTATGATTCGTTGTAAAGCGGAGGTAAGTAATGACTTATATTCAGTGTGCCAAGGCGAGACGAAGAATTCAAAAGTCATAAGAAATAGTTATTATTTCGCTGTACTGTGTATTTATACGTCAACCTAACGTATTCGTTATTACTCTTGTATTTTATGCGCTAGATACCAACCACGCAGTCTCATAAGCCATTTTTACTTGAACTAAAAATAATATATATTGGAAGGACTTCATACTTATCAGGACAAGTTAAGGTCAGTTCCATGTTAACCTCTCCATGATCATGCTTTTATTATTAAGCAAATGACATGACATATGAAGAAAGTGAATCATTGAAATACACAAATCTATTGTTGCTAAAATACAAAGCCTTTCATTTGCAACACCATTTATTCTAAGTATTGACAATTGCTTTATTCAAAGAAATGTGTGTGTAAGGGTTTGATTTATCACTGGCGGTTGTTTTGATTTCAATGTCTTTAAATTCAGATTTTAATATTTGTGTGATTGTTTGTTTTGTGTAACTATGCACTCTAAATTGAGCAAAAAAAAAAAAAACAAAGACAGTATCGATTAAGAAAACTCCTTTAAGCTTTCTTCATTAATACTTTCAAATGGAGGATATCTTTTGATTTCTTATCTGATTTTCTTGTTTGCCTTAAAAATAAATGTGTTGTAAAAGTGTTTCGATGTTTCTTTTTATTGTTGTTTAACAATATGACAAGTACTTTTATGTATCCTCATATTATCTTATGCACCTTGTATAGGAGCCTAGCTGTCGGTCGGATGCTTAAGAACGTTTGTTCGGTTTAAGAAGTCAAGGGTAATTTTTTTTTATGGGTTCTAGATATTTGCTTCGGGTCTGCGTGTTTTTGTTAAAGTGCATACTATACTCGCTTAAACATAGTGTGAGTTTTGGTTTTGTTCCATTCGTCAGTTTGTCCGTCTATCTGCTCTTTATACTAGAGAGCTGTAATTTGGCACGAATATAATATTACGGTAGGGGTAAAATTGAATTAAAAAAAAAATTCTTTACCCCCCGTTCACGTAAAAGTGGCATGTTAATTGTTTTCATAGCGCACCTCACAACGTACTGCGTGTTTTCGTCTTTAAAAAGATTGTGAGTTTGGGAAGACCATTTCTCGATTTAATGAACCAATATTATGCTTCAAAATACGAATCTTCGTTAGACTTCAGTGTTACTCCTCTTTACCAGCTAAACAATGATATATGGACTCGTAAAAAATACAGTAATAGCACACATAAACGAATTTAAAAGGAACATTATGTCAGCTAAGAATACTCTGCAACTTTACAAGTAATTGTCGATAAATTTATAAAAATATCCCGAAAGCACTTGGCCGGTTTTATTTATTTACATACATCTTATACTCTCAGATTTAATTGTGTAAATAAGGTAGGTCACCACAACAATGTTGCGCAGTTATTGTCCCATTTAATAATTCACAAAGCCAAGTTGCACCAAAACTTATGATGAATTAACACTGTTCAGAGCTCATGATTAGCATGTTGGGAAGTTAACGAAGTTCGCAGAGACCACTTCGCTGTTATCAAAATTTAAGTCATGTATAATTTCACCGTTAATGAGCTGGTTGGATCAGTGGTTTGAAATAATTATCTGGATGGTCATGGTCTTATGTACTGATGTTTTTATACTAACCTAACTGTACCTTGCGCGCGTTGCTACGCCACCAACTAATAAATGATAGTGGCGCCATCTTTCGAATTTGCTCAGAAACCTTCGTGGGCTCATGCACAACAACTTTGCTAAAGATCATCACATGATCAAATGCGTAGTTTACGATTCTATTGAGAACATACAGACAACAACGGCGCTCTACACTCTCTGCCTATCCCGTAAGGGACCCGGCGTGAAGATACATACATACATACATACATACAGACAAACATTATTTTTTGTATATAAAGATTTTCTTATGACATATCGGTTAGTCGATTGACAGTTGGTGCGATATATAGCATGCATCCTACTAATGCGTGTTTAGCAAATGAATCAGCCGGAATTGATGAATGAAAATGACATTAACTTATAATTAAATTGTAAGCGAGCGAAGCCGGGGCGGGTTCGCTTATAAATAAATAAATGGCGAGCGTGTTAGTGATATCTTTAGACTGATCTTGAGACTGTTTGGTCCAGCAGTGGACATACGAGTATTTCGGCTTTAATGGTGCTGACGATGATAATGTGATACATTTCGGTATCCATTCTAATAAAGCTACCCATCATTACAATTAGATTTATACGTCTCGATTCGAAGCCTCGTTACTTAGACAGAACCTTATCAGATCACCAGTATAGACAAGGTACATTTCGCAAAGAGGAAAATGTATGTGATTGACAGATGGCGTAAAAAGATACGTCACTTGAAATTCGTGAAGTAAATGCTTTTTTTAGAAGTTCCTTTATTTTTTCTATTTATTTTTTTATTTATCTGCCGAGCATATAAAAAGGTTTTTTTTATGTTATGGAAGTGGCAAACAAGCATGCAGTTCACATTGGTGTTAAGTGATGAATGCAGCCTATAGACACTTACACAAATACCAAGGTCAAAATGCAGATGCGTTACCACTCCTGAGGCCTAAGGTGTTATGCCTATGTGCCGGAAATTACAGGGCCGTACATTACCACCAGACCGGAACACGATAGTGCTGAACACTACCATTTAGCGGAAAGTAGTAGGTAATGCTACGCCCGCGAGCTCCATCACTGGTGCTCTACCACCAGTAATTTGTAAAGATTAAAAAATGTTTTAGTTTATCTGTTTTTCGTCAGTTACATGTGACTCTGTCACGGTTCAGCAATAGGTACTAGCAGCCTGTATGCTTTCATCCCCGATGGCCATACGTCTAATATCGTGTACAGAGAAGCATTGATGTTTATATATGTATTTATCTTCATGCTAAATCCCTTACGGGGTAGGCTATGGGCCTGGAATGCAAAATGTCTGTAACCAATTTTATTTACCTGCTCTAACATTACATTAGATCGAAGATTCGTGACGATCCCACCATTGGAGGAAAATTCTTTCTGAATCAATCGAACAATGGCGGTCAAACCATTCTGATAGGTAGTTAATACAATAAACCGGATGGATCGCAGCGTCCCGCTGTAAAATAACATCCATACTCTCACATTTATATTAGTAGCAAGATTGCCAATTAAAAAAAACTATTGGACATATACCACGCTGTGATAGTGAGGCATCATAAGCACCAGCATAAAAAAGTGTGGTGTTAATTGTACGTAGGCTATGCTCAGAAAGGGGACACTGCAGAATATAACTAGTGTTATAGTCAGATAGCAAAGTGCAAGTAAGACCTTCTTTAAAGGTTTAAGGGCCGATTTCAACGTCGTAATAAAACGCGATCAATTCTTGTAAAACGCTTTTACGTTTTTAAACGTGTTCAATAACACTGTTCGCATTTCACCGACAAAAATTGATAGTGATTAAACTGAAATTGGTAGCATTTTAAACTCAGTTAAGATAAAACTCGTTTTATTAAAAAATCCGCCCTAATAAATGAATATTGTAACTCTGGTAAGGTAGTGGTAGAAACTGAATTTAGAACTGAAGGTAGATCATAAGATGGGCATGAACAAGATACAAGTAATTGAAAATTTGCGTCGCACAAAGAATAAGTGTTGTTGTAGGCACTTCAGTCGAAGTTGTCGACGAGTTTTACTGAAACAAGCAATCCAAAAGTTCAACTTTGAGAATGAGAGAGTCTCAAGGTCATTCAATTCTGTGTTTTATTTAAATAAAATAATTTTATGGATTACGCACGTCAAAAGAAAATTTTGGGAGATATATGAAAGTTATTAAAACTTCAGCACAGTATAGTGCTCAATAATAAATATTGCACATCGAGCCTAGGAAGAAGACTTCGTCTTATTTCGGGTCTGCAGAGCGTTATCTCTTTCGCACCGTACCTATTTGACGTTTGTCGACTATTTTGATTAAGTTTTGACGAATCCCGGACTTTCAGTGCTTACGTAGACAGCGTGCAACAGAGATAACGCTCTACAAAACGAGCTGATCGTCTCTTTCGCAGGCTCGATATGCAATATTAATTGTTGAGTACTGTACGTATATTGATTGACTCATCATATGAAAGGTCTTTTTCTGAAGATTTAGATCAAACATTTAGTTTTATTTTCATGTAAACAGTTTTAAGCTTTTTCAGAACTATAGGCGAACAATAACCATTCCCCTTTTTTATCGTTGAAACTACTAGATCCTATTAAAAGAAACTCTGTGCATTCAAGTATGAATCGCACTTGATCGATTTTTTTACGGAATCATCATCGTTTCAGCCTAAAGACAGACAAAAGTCTCTCCCTACAGATGGTCACAACGAACGGTCCCGGGCTGCCCTGATCCAGCGATTGCCCGCAACCATCACCGTCGGTCCATCTCGTGAGGGGCCTACCTACGCTTCATCTGCCGGTACGCGGTCGTCATTCGAAAACTCTTCTATCCCAACGGCCGTCAGCTCTTTTAGCTATGTGCGCTGTCCACTGCCACTTGAGTGTCGCTATCGCGTTTTAGTTCCGTATGTCATCTGGCAAACACACTGGTCAAAGGCCTTTTTCTTTTTTTATATAATATCAAAAAATATGTTGAAAGTATAACATAATTTTATGCTTCAAAAAGCCTAACGCCGAAATATGATTCTCGATTTACTCGACCGTGTTGCGTCCACTTTTACACGACATGGAACCATTTCCTATGTTGACGTACCGCCCCATCCGATACAATTCGAGTGGGAAATTCTGAAATTATTTACTTAAATATCCAACGAACACTTAGTTTATCATTTTGAATTATTATTGTTAATTTAGAAGTCTGTTGAATGTACCATTGTTATAATTAAAAATATGGTTTCATTGCAAAGCATACATAGAGACTCTTTTTGATTCGATGTACAATTTAAAGAGATTTTATTGCTTAGAAGTCGTGTTTTCATTAAGATTCATGTGCAAACCACTCATTTGCTTCTATGCTGGAAATTACAGAGCCGTATATTATTTCTGTAAGTAAAGCGGCAAGTAGATAAGGTAATGCAGTAATGCTAACGCCCGTAAGCTCCGTCACTGGAGTTCTATCACCAATATTATGTAAATATTTTATCTTCTACTGTATAACTAATTAACAGTGTCTAATAATGTGATTATTAAACAAAAAGATAGATCTCTTTGAGTTTAAAATACTAAATGCATTTGATGAATTTGCAGTGCAACTTACCATATATATCGAATAGTTAGAAATAAATTACATATTCGAGTCAAAAACGCATCGTGGTGCATTATTAATATATTTCAACACCTCCTCGTTGCTGATTCGATCTCGCAGAGAAACTCCGAGCATAGCCCTCTCCATTGCTCTCTGAGTGACCTTGAGCCTTCTTACGAGGCTTATAGTGAGCGACCACGTTTCAGTTCCGTATGTAGTCACTGGCAACACACACTGGTCAAAGACCTTCTTCTTCAGACACTGTGGTAAATTGGACGAGAAGATATAACGCAGCTTCCCGAACGCTGCCCATCCGAGTTGGATTCGGCGATTGATCTCTTTCTCGTGATTTTAATTGTGACCTCGTAATTAAGCCTGGGTTGGACCAAAATATTTGTTAAAAATATTGTTACATTTGACATCCTTCTCTAACTTAAGGAAATCTTTTAAAGTTATAGAGGGATGTAAAGTGTTACAATAACTTTAACAACTATCTTGGTGCAACCTAGCTTAAATAATTTTATATATATTTACGTTAGACTCGCGAAGAATAATTTGGAAAATACGTGATAAAATTACGCGACGTTTATATTCATATGTGTAATATACGCAAAATAAGTCCATGAGAAAAGTTTTATTTATAAAATATGACCTCCGTTGTAAAATGACCTCGTAAGGTCTAATGAGAGCAGAACTTAAGGCGTCATTCGGTCACACGACATATCATTTGGCTCGCTTTTCATGCAGGAGTACATCTAAAGAACATTTTACTCCGTGATGCAGTTGCTTGTTTTTACCTTGAAAAATTACATTAAAAGTGTTATAAGAACGTTGTACGTCGTACACGAACTTTGTACACAGAACTGTGTGATACGATTTAAAATTTGTCGATGTGTTATATGTGTTATAAAATAGAATAATTGATACAAATTATTTAAATAATAATAATAATAATGGCTACCCATTATACGTCCCACTGCTGGGCACGAGTCTCTCCCCTTTTTTTGGGGGGAGGCCTGGAGCTTACTCCACCACGCTGCTCCAATGCGGATTGTTGGAGGTGGGTGGGTTAGTGGCCAACCCGCTGTCGGATGTTTTCAAACCGCCCATAAGGCCCCCGACAAGGTTTAACGACTGCTATCTATCGATAGCAACCGGGACCGACGGCTTTAAGTGCCCTCTGAAGCACGGAAACGCATTTAATTTGCCACTAGCGGTCACCCATCACACTACTCGACCGCGCCCGTAGTGCTTAACCGAGTAGATCGCTAACGATCTACGCCAGCCGCCGGGCCATGCGCGCAAAAGTATATGCGTTTAAGGTGAGAGGTTGTCTCACCTTAAACGCATATACACTCTACGTTCCGTTGTAAGCACAGATCACCACAGATCACCTTGGAGGTGATCTGCCTCAGTAACCTAGTGGTAGCAGGCCACTACTACTACGAGGTCCCAGGTTCGATTCCCAGGTCAGGGGTTATCAGAGATAATGGTGTAAAGTCCTTTATCTCTGGTTCTATTGGGATTTTTCCATTTTCTGAAAATTTCTCAGTACCTCGAAGTAATGTGCCCGGAGATGTCAACTGGCTCGCCACCTGTTACATGGGCCAAAACGTAACCAGCGAATTGTGGGTGTTTGCATGTATGCTTGAATACCAGCACTTGATTCGAAAGGCCGTGGATTCGATCCCTGCACCCGTAAAAATATATTGAATAGCCTACAAGTATTTGTTTCGGGTCTGGATGTTTGTGTATGTGTTGTGTGTGTACAATGGCATCCGTGACACAGGTTTATACCTAGTGTGGGGCTGTGAGTGTATTATTTAATTATTTAACAGATACTAATGGTCTAGTCACGGTACAGTGGTAAGATACATTTATTTTTCTACAAAAGATAAGTAGTCAGAAGAATTTGAAGAATAGTAACTTAAACTTAATTCGTAGACATTGCTGTGAAAATAGCTTCTATCTATCTATATTCATATAGCTTCTGAATTCGGGGACCGAATTCGGTACCCCTCGTGGGTAGCGTGGCCGAGCGGTCTAGGCGCTGGTTTAAGGCACCAGTCTCTTCGGAGGCGTGGGTTCGAATCCCACCGCTGCCAAGATTGTTTTTGTTCATATTTTTATTGTTTGTTTTTCCATTCAATATTTAAAAAGTAATAAATAAAGTAAATATTTAAATATTAATAGAAAGTTATTGTATCATTTTTTTTTCTTTTAAATGCATTTAATTTTGTTTTGCATAATTTTAGATATTTATGTAAATGCAATAGCTTTACCGCGGCAGTCACCGAGTGCCACACTTTTTTTTTTATTTTGATATTTGTAACTAAGTTTGTTACGTAAACGCATTAAGTTGCCTCAATAATTATACAGTCTGTTTTCTAAAATAAGCTATTTATTGGCATCAATTTAAATGAAAGTGCTCTTAGGACATTGCTTATTCAGCTTGTATCAAGGCGATAGCTATATACGAAAATATCCTCCCTAGTAACCAGTATTCCAGGCGCGTAAGCTCTATTACGGTGTTGATTGTTGACGAAAGGGCATAATGGACGGTTCCGCATACTAATAATGTTTCAATACACGTGTTTATTTAGTTGTAATGTTGTTCTGAAAATTCGTTTGAATAATTTTTGCACGAATTAACAGTACCTACGCGTAGAGTTCCACTGTCGGAGCTCGTGGGCGTAGGCATAATAGCATTACCTAATCTATCTGTCTCCAAATGGTAATGATAAACACTATCGTATTCCAATAGTAATGTATGGTCCTGTAATCACCGAGGCACAACAATTTAGGCCTTAGTGATATTCTTGACTATACATATATTTTTTATCTGGTTTGACATGTACATCAATTGTTATTCACTTTAATTTATTTTGTTTGTTTTTGACGTGTCATAAGAGGTGCCTGTCACCCTAAATGTATAAATGAGTTTCTGATTCTGTTTCTGGTCATCTTGACTTTTGGTTTATGTTTATAGGCTGCAGTAGTCACTTACCATCCATGTCAACCACATGCAAGTTTGCCACATTATCATATTAGCCCAAAGATGTCTACTGCTAGAACAAAGCTTGCCCATAGGGGAAATATGCCATAATTGTCACGCTTCGCATGCGGATTGGTAATCGCATTGGCGGTAGTTTTCTCGCAGGACGCTGCTTCCCATCGTGCGTTAATGCATTTTCTACCGCCCCATTGGAATGGTTTGACCGCCATTGTTCGGTTGACTGACTGCACTAGTGGAGGTCGACAAAAAAACTGTCGATTTTGCCACATGCATTACATAAAAAAATGGCAAGAGATTATATCACCACATACATTAACCCATGCAATAATTTATTATATTTCAACGAAGACAAAACTCAACGTAACTGCGTTGCAATGGCGGTGCCACTCTTGGGCCTAAAGCCGCCTTATCTCCGTGGCGGAAATAGCGGAGCCGTATATTATCAGATAACGGGGACATGGTTGGACTTTGTAATTTAAGGGGCTAACATACGCCAAATCCGGTAGATCGCCATAACATGCCACTGTGAAAAAAACTAAAATTCCTCAAATTCGCCGCCCGTCTCCTTCGTTAAATTTTATCTTATTTAATGGCGATAAATCAACTTTTTGTATTTTTTGATTCAAAAGTAGCGTCGGCAAATTCATTCGCCATTCAATACTCCCTTCGATTTATTCTATTTCGTTTATCAGATTTTAGTTGTTCATCGACAATAGAATGTGAAAATATTAATATTTTGCAACCAAAACATATACGAGTATTAGTATCTTGTTCAAAGACATTGAGGCAAGGCAGATCAGAAGACGTCTCTGTCACTAGGCGGCCATGAATTTGAAAGCCATTTTGCAGTTAATTGTTGTCCTAAAATTATTGTAATTATCACGCTTTTTTCTAAATGGGATTTAATCGCGTACTATTTTAATCGAAGTATTTACCTCGACACTCGACGTTTCGGCCGTTGCATTACCGAATATGAATTCAAATGGTGAAAGTTTAAAACAAATTATCACGCTATCTCAAAACAGATATATTGCAAAGTGATTGTCGAAATTCTGCCAACCGATATACACAATACCTCGTAATAGGCGATGTGTAAGTTATTACACATCGAACTCGTCCACTGCATCTTTAACAATGCCAATAGTATTAATATTAGAGAGATAAACGATCTTTAATATCTCCGCCAATTATACCTATAATTACGTAGCCATGATTTACCATTAACCACAACACACATACATAATAGCGACGAACACTGTTTGGCTATCACGTCTGGCTAGTTTGTAGCGAAATTAATTTCTATCGGCGTTAATTACTTACTGGTACTGAATATTATAATATTAATAATAATGTTGGTGAGTAGCGACACCACCCCCTACCATCATCTCGAGTTCCTCCGAGAGAACTGGGCTCCGCCACGTCCGCCACACAGAGGTACGGCCGGACAGAGCATCAGGTCTCTCACCTCTGGCTTGCCTTCATTGGCCGGTCAGAGTGGGGCGCTAGAGGTATGGCATTTGCAGAAATTTAGATAATAGGCTGTTGTCTAAATTTCTGAAAGAGCCATACACTCGGGGGTGGAAGTGTCTAAAGGCATAATAGCGGGGAAGCCCGCTCCGAGCTCGAGATTACTCGCTCGTGATGGTGAAACCGGGGCCACACCTCTCGACACCCCCAGCCTCTCTCAACAGTGTTGCCCCCTGTCGACCATCGGGTTGCCTGTTTGGGGTATTATATATGCGGCGCCCCGGGTGTAGGTTGTAATTAATTGATACAACGCAATTCGGAACACACTATTATTTATTGGTAATCTCATAAACACAACGAGCACGTTTTCCTCTCAGAAGGTCCCACCGGAAGAGGGCAAGAGGGCGTCCCAGTCCCCGTGACACAGATTATGTATATCTAATCTGCACAGATTAAATATACCAAACTGCACAGATTAGATATACTACACTCTTCCCCGCTACATTGTATGAAACATATATAACCCGGTAAACCTCTTTCCAGTTTGACCAACTGTATACAATTTAACATAAATGGTAAGTATTAAATCTATTTTACAATTAATCACTCTGACTACAATTTAATATTTGGTTTATATGTCTCTTCCACCTTAAACCATCAACATCAATAAAATAAGTAGTTCCAGGAATGGATACTTCAGTAATAGTACCTTTGACCCAAAGATTTTTCCCTTTTCTGAAGTCACGGGTCATAACCTGATCACCTAACTGGAAGTTTGCATTCCTAGAGCCACCAAAAGAATTCACCGCTTTGTTTTGTTTCAGAAGTAAATCTTGAAAGATAGGTGTCGGTCGCAACAATGATAACCGACTCCTTATTTCCCTTCCAAGCATTAGCTTTGCTGGTGAGACTCCAGTCATCTTATGAGGGGTACTTCGATAATCAGCAAGAAATATTCCTATAGCATAATTAAGTGGTTTTCCACTATCTACAATTTTTGTTATATTTGATTTAAATGTTTCTACAAATCTCTCAGCAGCCCCATTTGTGGCTGGATGATAAGGTGCCGTAAAGGTATGATTGATATTACAATTAGTGACAAAAGCCTTGAACTCATGACTTGTGAATGCTGTACCATTGTCCGTCACCAAATGAATAGGGAACCCAAATCTCAGGAAAATGTCCTTTAATTTCGTTATGGTGAGAGCACTGCCAATATTAGCCATTTGAAATACTTCTGGCCATTTGCTAAAACTATCAACCACAACGAAGAACATTTTTCCGAAGAGTGGCCCAAGGTAGTCCGCATGGATGCGATACCAAGGTGATGGTGTTATTGGCCAAGGTCTTAATTTTGTTTTAGGAGGAGCATTTCTGTAAGCCAAGCAATGAACACATGACTTTGTAATGTTTACAATATCTTCATTTAATTTTGGCCACCAAAAATAGGACTTTGCCATATCAATCATCCTACTACTGCCAAAATGACTCTTATGTAATTCATTTAATGCATTAATTTGAACAACCTGTGGTATTATGATCCTATGTCCCCAAAACAAGCAATCACGGTCAATTGTAATCTCATGTCTTTTAATATAAAATGGTTTTAAAGCCACATCAATCAATTTGCTATCAGGCCAACCATCATAACAATACCTCAAAATTTGTGTCAATAATTTGTCTTTTTTTGTTTCTTTCTGTATTATTTCCCAATTAATATTACCAACATCTGAAGCATCAATATAATTAATGCATATACCTAACTTTTTATCAATTTCTACATCTTTTTTATTCTCACCTGGTTTCCTAGATAAATAATCTGCCGGATTTTTATGTGATGATATATGTCTGATTTTATAAGAAAATGCCGATAAAAATATGGCATAATGTTGCAAGCGTTTAGCAGCCATCTTTGGGATACCTTTATCAGGGCCAAAAATTTAGGTTTAGCATCAGGTTTTAACTTTAATTTAATGCATTCTCCTTTAAAATCTCCCCAACCAGGTGTGAATACTTCTGTGAACTTGTTTTTTATCACCTCTACTGGATTACATGTATCATTTACCCTTTGGTCGCACCAATTTTCATTTAATTTTAAAGGACACTGCTCAAAAATGTTAAGCCAGCTCCTACCCAAAATTCTGGGTTTGTCCTTTCCTACTACATACACATCTGCTTTTTTTACCGTATCATTCCAACATATATTTAAATTTCTTATTACACCAATGGGTTGCGACAAGCTTTGATCAAAGTTTTTAAATGTAATATTAGTTCGTTCGATAGATTTACCAGGCAATAATTTATTCCTATCCTCGATGGTTAAAGTGCTGACTTCAGAGCCAGTGTCCAGTTCAAATTCCAATGATTGGCCCTCGACTTCTAAGGTTATCAACTGTGGAGGTACCTTCCTTTCAACAAAATTAAAAGCATACATACAGTACATATCGGTGTTGTCTTCCGTTTTAAACAAATTTTGGATGTCTTCTTCATGGTTTTCTTCACCCATCACATTTACTGTTTTAGTTTGACGAACACTACAGACGCGGAAAATGTGTCCTTGTTTCCCACATTCAGAGCAGTATTTATTTTTCAATGAACACTCAGACCTCACATGATTGTCTTTACCACACACATAACACACAACACTATTTTTCTTGATTGCTGGATCTCTGTACTGTTTATTCCAGCTTTGCTTTTGTTTAATTTGTGATGTAGATGGATGTAGCCGTGTCTTTTTCCGCTCTGTGAAGAACATTTCTTTTATTCCTTGAGATTGTTCCCCATGTTCCAGTTCTAGGTGTGACTGCTTGATGGCTGCTTCCACCGTCCTAGCCAGTATAACAAGGTTTTCTAATGTGCCGTCGGCATTTTTCAGTAATTCAAATTTAATTAAAGGTTTGTTCACTCCATCAATGAACTTTTCTTTCACCTGATCTTCCATGTCCTTGAAATTACATCTTTGGGCTAATTTCTTTAGTTCAATTATATAATCCTCAATACTCTCATTAATATTTTGATTTCTTGACCGAAATGCCGTTCTATCCAACACTGACGATGTCGACTTTGCGAATCTATCTCTCAACAATATAATAAGGTCATTAAAGTCCTTTTTTATGGGTTTCACAGGTGCGCACAAGTGATTTAAAATTTCTAACACTTTTGATGTTACATTTGTAAGTAATAATGCCGTTTGTTTCGTTTTATCGACATCATTTAAGGTTATAATACACTCTAACTGCTGTTCGAATAACTCGAAATCCTTGCCATTGAACGGATCAATCCTCACAAAATTATTATTAGTCATTGTTTTCACTGGCCCTCTCCGAGTCTCTCTGTGCATCCTCGTCGCCAATTATTATATATGCGGCGCCCCGGGTGTAGGTTGTAATTAATTGATACAACGCAATTCGGAACACACTATTATTTATTGGTAATCTCATAAACACAACGAGCACGTTTTCCTCTCAGAAGGTCCCACCGGAAGAGGGCAAGAGGGCGTCCCAGTCCCCGTGACACAGATTATGTATATCTAATCTGCACAGATTAAATATACCAAACTGCACAGATTAGATATACTACAGGGGGGCCCACCAAGGAGAGGCGAGTCACCACCTGCCTAAAGTAGGATTCGATAATGTGAGATGTTGAATATAGGCAGGTGCCGGATCTCACTCCATAGGCCCAACCAGCTAGTCCCCCCAGTTCACCCACATAGCCCAAAGTTTGGCAAATCACTTTTGATTACAATAGTCCCATTATATTCTGCGGGGTCTGTCTGTGCCTGTATTAACTATTGATGCAGTCAGAGAGAGGTCCCACCGAATATAACCCATTACAAAGTAGATCAAAATTCTCGAAAGGGCCTCTACGTGTTGGACCCCCCATGTCCCCGCGCAAGCCTGACAAAAGTCCGGGGTTCAAATTGGACCCCGTGCTGACGAGAGACATAATAATATTTTATTTACCAATATCAAAAAATACAGATGATGACATAAAAAGATATAGGTAATAACACAATACTACAAGTAATGTGTTATTACCTATATCTCTTTATGTCATCATCATTATGTGCTTCACGTTTTCGTTTTTTTATATCTATAGGAGACGACGAAGTTTTCTTGTTTAATTTATAAGGGTACATTTTTTTATTATCAGTAGGTACTGAATATGTACCTTGCTGCTGTTATAGCAGAAATTGTGTAGTTAATATAGGTGTAAAATGTACTGATATTAATAATTTTAGTAGAAAAGGCCCGACCCGATTACTCCAACGGTGTGAAATGACCGTTTGATTCGAAGGGTCACGGGTTCGATCCCCACACCGGGACAAATATTTGTATGGCCCACAGATAACGTTTTCGTAGGTTTTCGCGAGCATCATACATTGTAGAAATTAAACTTGCGGATTTTCTCGGGTATACAACACTCCCAAACTTCTTCTTACACCCGACGATTCGGTCGCTTTCCAGCTACCGTGGCCCATGCAGACTGAAGTTTGGGAGTGTTGTATATGCGAGAAAATCCGCAAGTTTAATTTCTACAATGGCATATAGATATTTGTTTCGGCTCTGGGTATTTGTGTATGTGTTGTATGTGTATAACGGCATCCACGACACACAGGTTTATATAATACCTATTGTGGGGCTGTGAGTGTAAGCGTATTTTATTTATTTATTAATAGGGTATTTTTCCGTCACGAAAAAGAATCATATGTACAGTTCATATGGATGGTAAGTGAACACTTTAGACATGTTACAATTTAATGTTTATTCTACAAGCAATAGAAACTCAATGTATCTTGTCACCCTGGCGGATAAAGCAGTTTTACTTCGGAATAGTATCGGTGTGAACATTATCACCTAATCAAAACACGATTGTACACCTGGGCTGTGACCCCCTATCGACATTGCTATTTTCGTTGTCATTGCTGTCAAATTTTCATGTCGATTTGTAACTCCTTTAGAAGCAGTAGTGATAATCTGATCGTTTTTCTTGCTTTCGTAGGTGAGAAACAAGCGATAATGGTAGATTATTTCGATTATTGTTATTTAGTTAAAGCAAAAATCGATTTTCACATTCTATTGTGATATGAACAACTAAAATCTGATAAACGAAATAGAATAAATCGAAGGGAGTATTGAATGGCGAATGAATTTGCCGACGCTACTTTTGTATCAAAAAATACAAAAAGTTGATTTATCGCCATTAAATAAGATAAAATTTAACGAAGGAGACGGACGGCGAATTTGAGGAGTTTTAGTTTTTTCACAGTGGCAAGTTATGGCGATCTACGCGATTTGGGGTATGTTAGCCCCTTAAATTACAAAGTCCAACCATGTCCCCGTTATGTGATAATATACGGCTCCGCTATTTTCGCCACGGAGATAAGGCGGCTTTAGGCCCAAGAGTGGCACCGCCATAGCAACGCAGTTACGTTGAGTTTTGTCTTCGTTGAAATATAATAAATTATTGCATGGGTTAATGTATGTGGTGATATAATCTCTTGCCATTTTTTTATGTAATGCATGTGGCAAAATCGACAGTTTTTTTGTCGACCTCCACTAGTGCAGTCAGTCAACCGAACAATGGCGGTCAAACCATTCCAATGGGGCGGTAGAAAATGCATTAACGCACGATGGGAAGCAGCGTCCTGCGAGAAAACTACCGCCACTGCGATTACCAATCCGCATGCGAAGCGTGACAATTATGGCATATTTCCCCTATGGGCAAGCTTTGGTCTAGCAGTAGACATCTTTGGGCTAATATGATAATGTGGTAAACTTGCATGTAGTTGACATGGATGGTAAGTGACTACTGCAGCCTATAAACATAAACCAAAAGTCAAGATGACCCCTGAGGCCAGAAACAGAATCAGAAACTCATTTATACATTTAGGGTGACAGGCACCTCTTATGACACGTCAAAAACAAACAAAATAAATTAAAGTGAATAACAATTGATGTACATGTCAAACCAGATAAAAAATATATGTATAGTCAAGAATATCACTAAGGCCTAAATTGTTGTGCCTCGGTGATTACAGGACCATACATTACTATTGGAACACGATAGTGTTTATCATTACCATTTGGAGACAGATAGATTAGCTAATGCTATTATGCCTACGCCTACGAGCTCCGACAGTGGAATTCTACGCTGTTAATTCGTGCAAAAATAATTCAAACAAATTTTCAGAACAACATTACAACTAAATAAACACGTGTATTGAAACATTATTAGTATGCGGAACCGTCCATTATGCCCTTTTGTCAACAATCAACACCGTAATAGAGCTTACGCGCCTGGAATACTGGTTACTAGGGAGGATATTTTCGTATATAGCTATGGCCTTGATACAAGCTGAATAAGCAATGTCCTAAGAGCACTCTCATTTAAATTGATGCCAATAAATAGCTTATTTTAGAAAACCAACTGAATAATTATTGAGGCAACTTAATGCGTTTAAGTAACAAACTAAGTTACAAATATTAAACTAGAACATTTTCACAGCAATATAGAATAAAGTTTAAGTTACTATTTTCTAAATGCCTTGACTACTTATCTTTTGTAGATAAATAAATGCATTTTACCACTGTACCCCGACTAGACCATTAGTCTCTGTTAAATAAATAAATAATACACTCACAGCCGAACACTAGGTATAAACCTGTGTCGCGGATGCCATTGGACACACACACCACATACACAAACATCCAGACCCGAAACAAATACTTGTATTAAGGTGAGACAACCTCTCACCTTAACGTTTACGTTTGTTCGTTTGTAAATAATTTGTTGAAGCGCGCATGGCCCGGCGGCTGGCGTAGATCGTAAGTGATCTACTCGGTTAAGCACTACGGGCGCGGTCGAGTAGTGTGATGGGTGACCGCTAATGGCAAATTAAATGCACGTTTCCGTGCTTCGGAGGGCACTTTAAGCCCTCGGTTCCAGTTGCTATCGATAGATAGCAGTCGTTAAACCTTGTCGGGGGCCTTATGGGCGGCTTGAAAACATCCGACATCGGGTTGGGCACTAACCCACCCACCTCCACCAATCCGCGTTGGAGCAGCGTGGTGGAGTAAGCTCCAGGTCTCCCCCAAAAAAAGTGGAGAGACTCGTGCCCAGCAGTGGGACGTATAATGGGTAGCCACTATTATTATTATTATTTAATTAATTTGTAGCAATTATTCTATTTTATAATAAATCGATAAATTTCAAATCGTATCACACAGTTCTGTGAACAAAGTTCGTGTACGAAGTACAAAGTTCTTATAACACTTTTACTGTATTTTTTCAAGGTAAAAACAAGCAACTGCATCACGGAGTAAAATGTTCTTAAGATGTACTCCTGCATGAAAAGCGAGCCAAATGATATGTCGTGTGACCGAATGACGCCTTAAGTTGTGCTCTCATTAGACCTTACGAGGTCATTTTACAACGGGGGTCATATTTTATAAATAAAACTTTTCTCATGGACTTATTTTGCGTATATAATACATATGAATATAAACGTCGCGTAATTTTATCACATATTTTCCAAATTATTCTTCGCGAGTCTAACGTAAATATATATATATATATATATATATATATAATTATTTAAGCTGGGTTGCATCAAGATAATGGTAGATTATTTCGATTATTGTTATTTAGTTAAAGCAAAAATCGACATGAAAATTTGACAGCAATGACAACGACAATAGCAATGTCGATAGGTGGTCGCACCCACAGAATAGATAATTTATCTATTCCGTTTCCGCACCCCAGGTTAGGAATATCATGCACTAACAGATTTTGGTGCACGTGTAGATGTCTATAGGCTGCAGTCATCGACGACACAATACAGCTTCTCTCCCAGATCATAAAGCTTGGGCATATTTCGATGAAAACAAAGTTGGTTGGTCATCCCTATGATTTGAAATATCATGATCTTCGAAATTAGAACAAACGTCCCATTTCGTCTGCTTTCTGGCAGTTGATAGAAAGAATCCTATCAAAAATTCAAGCATTCGTAGTGTAAGGTTCTATCGTCGAAGGCTGCAGTAGTAACTTCACATCCAAATGAATAGCATGCTTATTTGCCGAAATTGTGATTAGATCACCGGTAGGCCATTATATAAAAAAGGAGAGGAGTTACTTTTTTATGTAGGCCATTACATAAAAAAGCACCTCACCTACTCTTGACCCGGTGAATTTCTGGCGAAATAATTTACAATACCACTACGCCACAAAGGCAGTACAATGCAATAATAAACCTAAAGCACACATAACAGTACTCAAATACGTAACGACTTTTAAATAGCTCAGGGCTTTGTTGTTACGTGTGCCAGATTTTTCCATTGTGCTATTATCTGGGCTAGATCCAAGATAAATATTTTGACTGGACTCGGTACAAAGTCGATGAGAATGTTATTATGGTTATTTCTAATAGGTTGGGGAAAAAGTCTTTTCACATTATAGTATGTATGAACTTGTAATAAAATCTCTTTGGCTGTAGTATTTGTATCTGGCTGGTTTTGGTATCATTATAGTTAAAATTTTAAAGAACATAATTCCAAATTCAAATTTGGCAAATGTGTGATTTTAATTAGTTTTTCGTACTGTCAAGATGAGTTAATCTAATGAAGAAATTCGATACATTTTAAAATTTTACTACAAAAAAGGTAAAAATGCAACGAAAGCAGCGAAAAAATTTGCGATGTTTATGGACCTAGTGCAGTGTCTGTGAGAGTAGCACAAATTTGGTTTAAGCGTTTTCAATCCGGAAATTTTGATGTCAAAGATGCACCTCGCTCTGGTCGCCCTATTACGGATAAAATGGATGCCATTTTTGAAAAAGAGGAGCAAGATCGACATATCAGTAGTTACGACGTAGCTGAAGAACTGAGAATTGATCACAAAACAGTTATGGCGCATTTGAAAAAAGCTGGGTACAAAAAAAAGCTCGATATTTGGGTACCTCACGAGCTCACTGAAAGAAACTTAATGAACCGTGTACTCATTTGTGATTCTTTATTACGACGTAATGAAACCGAATCATTTTTGAAGAAGGTGATAACTGGTGATGAAAAGTGGATCACGTACGACAAGAACGTCCGAAAAAGGTCGTGGTCAAGAGCCGGTCAGGCTTCACAGACTGTGGCGAAACCCGGTTTAACTCGCAATAAGGTGATGTTGTGTGTGTGGTGGGATTGGAAGGGCATTATTCATTATGAGCTATTACCACCAGGCAGGACTTTCGATTCTGAACTCTACTGCAAACAACTGATGAGATTAAAGCAAGAAGAGAGAGAAAGCGGCCGGAATTGATCAACAGAAGGGGTGTGGTGTTTCATCATGATAACGCTAGACCTCACACATCTATAGCCACTCAGCAAAAATTAAGAGAGTTTGGCTGGGAGGTGATAATGCATCCGCCGTATAGTCCTGACCTTGCACCTTCAGATTTCCACCTGTTTCGGTCTCTTCAGAATTCTTTATGCAATGTTAGGTTAACATCACGAGAGGACTGCCAAATCCACTTGTCGCGGTATTTTGATGAGAAGTCCCAAAATTTTTATAGCAATGTGATCATGTCCCTACCTACAAGATGGCAAAAGGTTATCGAACAAAATGGTATATACATACTTTAGTTAAATTTAAATAAACTACATTAAAAATGTTTTAAATTATCTTAAAAAATGCGAATAAACTTTTTCCTTATATTATGACTAGCTTATCTCGACATTCGCAGTATGATTGAGGCTATCAATCTAAAATCGTCGTAAAAATAATATTGAAATAACATCTAAGTTAAGCTAACTTAGATTTCAGTTGCTTAAATATTATCCATTAAACTTTTACTTATTGAGAGTGGTTGGTTTAGTTGATAGTCGAATGTTTTAAGATTTTTTATCGCTGTGTAATGAAGTGTTAAACTTTTCAATTATAATTATGCTGAGAGGGTCGCGGGAATTATCTTCTTAATATCTTATCTTAATATATATAAATCTCGTGTCACAATGTTTGTCCTCAATGGACTCCTAAACCACTTAACCGATTATAATAAAATTCGCACACCATGTGCAGTTTGATCCAACTTGAGAGATAGGATAGCTTACATTACGCTATGAATAATAGGAGCAGAGCAGTGCGGGCGAAGCCGGGGCGGGCCGCTTGTCAATTATTAATTAATCATTGTTAAACCGTTAAGAAAAAGAGATCACCGGCGGCATATCAATAATTGAAATGAATTGTGATATTCTCGCGAGCTGACGGGTTAATATTATCAGTCATTAGTTTTAGGTCTTATTGCCTCAGTTATCATCAGTGCTATGCTAAGGTCCTTGATTCGGCACCTGAGTTGAAGGGTAAGTGCTATTGAGATAGCAGATGTAATACCGAAATTTTATACAAACTAATCAATGCCAAAAAGAACCCATTGAATTCCAATTAAGTAAAATCTCGTCTTAGCGACCATCTTTATCTTAAAAAAAAACTTTATGCAAAATTCGTCTCCTAGCACTTGTATTTCCTGAAATTTCGTGATGAGGGTGTGACCTTTCGCTTTTATATATTAAGATAATAACTACGTTATTGTTGTAGTTGATCCACAGCTCAATTGTGTAATAAGAGATTCAGCACGCTCTTCCAACATTCAATTTGGACTTGAAGCCATAAGTAAAGAGAACATTTTGAACGCAAACAAACAATTGATGCTGAATCATTATTTGTTTTGAAGAACAACAAACTGAGCACTTCATACTTTCCTTCAAATACGAAATCCTAGTCAATAATGTACTTACATCACACGTGTAAAATAAACAATGTGCATTAAAAGTAAGCATTACGCTTTCTTCACCGTCACAATATTCATTCACAAGTGCATGCAGTGACATACTTTTATCACATAATATCAAGCGACATCGCAACAATGCGAATGCTCTGTGAAACATAACCGGGCCGCAACTTGAATACAAAGGAGGTGCGCCTGTTAAAATGGACGCGTGTCATACCGTTGTGTAACATGCTAATTAATTACGTTAATTAATGCATCAGCAGCGAGGTACTTAGTCACCAGTAGTAGCATGTCACTAGGTCTTGGGATGGCAATTACTGCTTTAGTGTCATGGTCACTAACGGTAGGAGATCATTATTTCTACGCTCAGGTTCTAAGTCTAATTGCATTTTTAGGCAGTTTCTTAGCTCGAAGTTTGTATCAATTACTACCTCAGTGGTATGTTCACTAGCGCCTAAGACTTTAGTCATAAGTGGTGACTTATTGCTGAGCTCTCAGGTTCGTGATTACTCCTTTAGTGCCATGGTCACCAGCGGTAGCAGGCCACTATACTGCTACACTTGCCTGGGTTTGATTCTAGTTTCTCGTGTCTGTGTGCCACCCGCGGGGTCAGGTAATGCGAAAATTGTTTTTGATGTGTTATAACAATGTTTTCGGTGGATTGAAGAATATTTTCTATATTTATATATTTATTTTCTTATATATTTTACTTGTAGTAGAGCTCTAGTGACGTAGCTAGCGGGCGAATAGGCCATCGCATTCTACTTGCATCCAAATGGTTGTGTTCAACTCTATCGTGTTCCGTGTGAAGGTAGTGATGGGTGGCCTAAGGCCTCAGGAGTGGCAATGTCATATTGGAATCTCTGGTTTGATGTAAATGTTGATAGACAGTAGCCTATCTATTCGTTTATTACTTACCCTTACCTTAAACTGTATGCCTAATATAAAAAAATATATATTGTCACTTGAAACTGGTTTAAACTTGAAGTTTCGTATGGTTATTTGCCGCGGTGTGCAACACGGCAGGGCGTTCACCGCAAGATGAGGTTATGTTCTCCTATTAGATCCCAGCACTGGTGTTGCTTTAATGGTACCCTTGATTATTCTCCACTAAGCACTCTTGTTGTGGGACGAGTTTGCATTCTATTGACTCCAATTCAACACTATAAATTTCCGTTGATTAAACGATAATGCTTATCATGTATAGGAATGAATGTATTTGCTGACATTGGCGTTCTATATTCAATTTTACGTCATTAAAAATTTTACAAAATCCACGGATTTCGTTTCTAGCTTGCAAAAAAATAGAAATGATAAATAAGCTTTATAATATTAAATTCGTGTACTTCATATTATTTTTAATGGAATGAAGGTTGCAAACAAGCATGCAGTTCACATAAATGTAAAGTGATGACTGCAGCCTATGGACACTTACACAAAGACCAGAAGTCAAAATACAGATACGTTGCCACCCCTGAGACCTTAGTTATTATGTCTCTGCGATAGTAATTACGGGGCCATACATTACCATCTAATCGGAGCACAATAGTGCCGATCACTACCATTTAGCGGCAGATAAGTCAGGTAATGCGTGATACCTACGTCTTCGAGCTCCTGTAACTCTACCACCAGTACGTAACGTAACTTCACGCCTGTAATCCTCGAAGGGGTAGGCAGAGGTAAATGCATGCATTCAAGCATACATACAAACACCCACGATTCGCCGGTTACGTTTTGGCCAATGTAACAGGTGGCAAACCTGTTGAGATCTCCGGGCACATTACCAAACTTCGAAGTACTGGGGAATTTCCAGAAAATCTAAAAATCCCAATTATACCAGAGATAAAGGGCTTTACACCATTATCTCTGATAACCCCTACCCGGGCATCAAACCCAGGACCTCAGCGTAGTGGCCTGCTACCACTAGGCTACCGAGGCAGTTTACCCATCAGTAAAACTCTATTTTTAATCCTCTGTCATCCATTCATCTCAATTGAGGTTATCTATGATCCCCACCTTGCTGATTTGTGTCATCAGGCAAGTGCACATGTCGTATTAGAATTCAACCATAATATTTTTTTTGCGACGAAGTTGGCAGTTTTCATGGATTTTAAATGACTGCAGCCTATAAACATACCTACTACACAAAAACCAGAGATCAAAACGCAAATGCGTTACCACCACCCCTAAGATCTTAGTTGTTATGCCTCTGTGATACTTATTACGGGGCCATACCTTTCTTATTCGCGCTATAATTTACTATCAGATTTAGATGATGACTGTGTCACATTTGATGACAACTGGTAATTGCACGATTATCTTGATTTTTTTTTGTTGTTTTTTCTATGTAATGAAATTGGCCAATAAGCATGCAGTTCACATTGATGTTAAGTGATTAACGCAGCCTATAGACACCCACACAAAGACCAGAGGTCAAAATGCAGATGCGTTACCACTTCTGAGGCCTAAGCTGTTATGTCTCTGTGCCGGAAATTACAGGGCCGTACATTACCACCTGACCGGAACACGATAGTGCTGAACACTACCATTTGGCGGCAAGTATATTAGGTAATGCGGTGGTGCATACGCCCGCGAGCTCCGTCACTGGAGCTCTACCACCAGTAGAAAATGTTGTCTTTGAGTAATAGTTAATATCATCGGTCAGTAACTTCTCGCCTGTAATCATCACCGTAGGGATAGGTTTGAGACAAATGCGTGCATTCACACAGCCTTAGGATCAACCGGTCCCGAATCCTGTGTCCCGCCAAAAACTAACCATTTTAGTTATCTTCTCCTTCTAAATAGTGTATATATGTATGTATCTTCACGCCAGGTCCCTAACGGGGTAGGCAGAGAGTGTAGAGCGCCAGATATCCCGGTTCAGACAAACCTCTCGTGCCTCGTCTACCTTCATCATTCTCTTCATACATGCACGCCGATTCCTAAGACTTTTGACCCCACCATCAGACAGAACTCGACCTATTTGGTCATGGTAGGTCAGCCTTGGTCTTCCTGGGCCTCTGCAACCATTCACATTCGCATTGTATATCTGTTTAAATAGTGGTTATGAATAAACTCCATAAAGCTATTTACATTTATGTATTCACATCGTTAAACTTGCGAAATAATTCAGACTATTGCATAAAACTATTCGTACCGGCATTTCCGCATACATTTGCCTATATTCATAAATTAAATTCAGAACTAGTGTTCTGTTTTAAATGTGTTCGTATATTTTTTCTAGGTATTACTTGCATGAATGAAATTCAGAACAATTAAAGATTAATTGTGGTTTAAAAGATATACGAGTATATATATATATATACACGTAAAATGGAAACTTTATCACGCCTTTACGATTAAAGTTTTTTTTTTATTCTCATGCCCATTTACATTGCAACATCAGGTACGTTGTCAAATTCTTAGGTGCCACTGGGGATCATCCATGATAGCAAAAACCAAATAAATACTATTCCCTGGGATCACCACGACGCCACCGAGTTAGAAATATATAAAATTGATTATTAGCTAGGAATACTTAATGTTTTTCCAGTTGTATTTTATGCTGTCGAAATTGGATGTAACATAATAATTAAAAATTAAAACTCGCATGTTACAGAACAGTCCGGTCCACCGCGAAGCGTATGCATTTTTAAATAGAAAGCCTCGTACACATGAACTAGAAGCGAGCATTACGGTTGACGCACACCATTCCGTGACCGCATCATTAACTGGCTAAGCTACAATACAACGACATACATATTTAAATAACAAACATGAAATGTTCTTAGGTTTTCGCGAGCTACACTCATTGAAATAAAACTATTTTTACGGATTTATCTCGCGTATATTAAACTAAAATGATCTTTTAAAATCAACCCGACGTTTCGGTCGCTTTTCAGCTTCCGTGGTCCCGGGCAGACTGAGGTGACAATTGTCTGACAGAAGTTTGAAAAAATTATATGTAGCTAACACCCAAATTTCAATAGAGAAGATGGATGGCGATTATCAACATCATGGGATCCCATACTTAGCAAGATTAAATCCCAGCCGCAGTAGTCTGCAAGACCTCAAGATACCATAAGTAATTATTGTGTTAATCCTGAACGCTACGCAAGGCGTTTACTAAATCGATGGAGGTAGCTACATATAATTTTTTCAAACTTCTGTCAGACAAATGTCACCTCAGTCTGCCCGGGACCACGGAAGCTGAAAAGCGACCGAAACGTCGGATTGATTTTAAAAAATCATTTTAGTTTAATATACGCGAGATAAATGCGTAAAAATAGTTTTATTTCAACAAACATGAAGTTGTTCTCAAGTTTGTAACTCAATTACGTCACTTACGGATATCGTAGGTGATTAAAACGATATACTCGTATTGCTAGAAAATAATCAAATCAAAAGCAAAAGTTAATGGAACGATTTACCAGGCTCGTCATCAAATTTCTAGGTGTTCTTGATCTTCTATGAAAGCAAAAATCAAATAAAAACTATTAAATAGAAAGCCTCGTACACATGAACTAGATGCGAGCATTACGGTTGACGCACACCGTGCCGTGACCGCAACATTAACTGGATAAGCTAATATGCAACGACATACATATTTAAATAACAAACTCGAAGTTGGTTTGAAGATAAGTCAAGTACATCACTTACAGATACGACAGGTGATTAAAAGATGGCTATGTCATTTCAGGCACACAGGCAACACCTAATGCCTCAGGAGTGGCAGCACATCTGCATTTTGACCTCTGGTCATTGTGTGGGTGTCCATAGGCTGCAGACATCACTTAACATCAATGTGAACTGCACGCTTGTTTGCCACTTTTATTACATAAAAAAAAGAAAGATGTATTAGCAATACATCGATAATGTATTGTCAATTGACCTGCACACGATAATGCTGGACACTATTATTTAGCGGCAAGTAGATTAGGTAATGCGGTATTGCCTACGCCGCGAACTCCATCACTTCAGCTATACCTCCCACAGTAATAATGGTATGGGCGCTTGGCTTTCTGAAATGATCTTTTCAGGTTTAAAGTACAATGCAATGAAAAGTAGAGAAATAGAATTTTGGGCGCTCAAATTGACTAAACTTTACGAGACATAGAAAAATAATTTATGATAAAAAAAAACTGAACGCTCTATTTGGCGCACTCTCGATACGGTGTCGAGGTGACAAGTGTGCGGCTTACTCTCATAAGACTTATTAGCAATGCATACATATTAAGAATGAATTAGTTACATTGTGCACCGAAACTAGACTTCGAATTATTAACAATTTCAAAGACACATTTTGGAAAAATGTAAATGAGAAAGTAATATTTAATGACCATTTGTATTTATCGAGAGGTCTAAAATTAATAAATTAAGGATTTAGGATTACAGGATTACAAATTCTTCTGTTGAGTACTATGTTATGCGTGGTCATACAAAAAATATATATAATACTTATACTCGTACATATTGATTGATTGACAACCTCCTTGTCTTTGTTTTATTTGTCGGTTGAAGAGATAAAAATAGACCAAAATAAAGGTATAAGTTTCCGTATTCAATATCAATCAGTGTCACTGTAAAGGATTCGATAACGAAGATATTTGAGCCCCACCTTCGGACAGTACTCGACCTTTTTGGTCAAAATATATCAATCTTGGTCTTCCTGGGTCTCTGCAACCATTTTCATTGGCATTGTATATGTGTTTTGTCACTTGCACATGCGAAATTATTTATTTTGGTCTGGGTTGCACCACGATATTTGTTAAAGTTATTGTAACATATCACACATCCTTCTCTTAATTAAAGACATAAAGTTAGAACAGGATGTGAAATGTTACAATAAGTTTAACTTTAACAAATATCGTGGTGCAACCCAGGCTTAGTCGTAAGGGAATAACAAATTGTTACTATGTGTGACCATCTTAATGAAAATCGATGTTCAATTCGTGCATTACAAAATTATAGTCGGTGTAAAAACTTCCAAACTTGCGCTTATTATGCTGTCGTGGAGTTAGCGAGCTGTTGCTATTGAGAGCTGCCAATTACTTACGTGTACACGGTATAGACAGCTCCCATTTACGAGTATATTAATTTCAAAACGTTAAAACCTTCGATGTATTCCTTAAGTTAAAAGCTTTCTCGCGAAATACAAATTCAGAAAATTCGGTATACGGAATCTAATTTAAATAGGATTATTCTGAATTTCGGTTCGTATACTCGTTTCCTAGGAAGTCTTAAGTTCACTATAGCAATAAAAACGGAATAATATTTAACTACATTTAAATGTTTAATTATACTGAGAATTAAAAATTCTACTGTTATTGTCCTTGTTCAAATTAAACGAGATATTTCTTGATAAAATGGTAATGAAATGTTCAATGTAGGGACGTTCCTACCGTTTGTTAATTGATTGGTATTTGTTATTATAACCTTACCAAAGTAGCAGTTTCTGCAATCTACCTAATGGAACCATGTAATTTTATATTTTAAATCCAGAAGAATACCATTATCTATGTTATAATTTGATGGTACCTTTTGGCAATGATGCCATTGCATCTTGAAGATTTGATTCAGATATCAAGAAGGTGAACGTTATTTCAGTCCATCTCACTTTTGTATAAACTATTAGCTGACCCGGCAAACTTCGTATTGCCTCATCATCATCATCCTCTCAGCCGACGTCCACTGCTGAACAAAGGCCTCCCCCAAAGAATGCCACAACGAACGGTCCTGGGCCGCCCTCATCCAGCGATAGCCCGCGACCTTCACCAGGTCGTCGGTCCACCTCGTGGGGGGCCTGCCTACGCTTCGTCTTCCGGTACGCGGTCGCCACTCCAGAACTCTTCTGCCCCAACGGCCATCAGTTCTGCGTGCTATGTGCCCTGCTCACTGCCACTTGAGTTTCGCTATTCGGTGGGCTATGTCGGTTACTTTGGTTCTCATGCGGAGCTCCTCATTTCTGATTCGATCTCTGAGAAACTCCGAGCATAGCCGTCTCCAGAGCTCTCTGAGTGACCTTGAGCCTTCTTATGAGGTCCATAGTGAGCGACCACGTTTCAGTTCCGTATGTAATCACTGGCAACACACACTGGTCAAAAACCTTCTTCTTCAGACACTGCGGTAAATTGGACGAGAAGATATAACGCAGCTTCCCGAACGCTGCCCACCCGAGTTGGATTCGGCGATTGACCTCTTTCTCGAAGTTGGACCTACCTAGCTGGACCGTTTGTCCCAGGTATACATACATATTCGTCAACAACTTCGAGTGTAGTACCCTCGACCATAACAGGAGTGGGCGTAACAAAGACATTCGACATAATCTTCGTCTTGTCCATGTTCATTTTAAGGCCCACTCGTTGGGAGGACCTACTGAGGCCATTGAGTATTGTGCCAAGATCTTCCAGGGTCTCAGCCATGACTACGATATCATCCGCAAATCGGAGGTGGGAGATGTACTCGCCGTTAATGTTGATTCCGAGTCCGTTCCAGTCCAGAAGCTTGAAGACATCTTCCAATGTAGCGGTGAACAGTTTCGGAGATATGACATTTCCCTGTCTCACGCCTCGCTGCAGTTTGATAGGTTTCGAGTTCTGACCCTGAAGGCGAACCGACATAGTGGCGTTTTCGTACAAGTTCGTTAGCAGTTCGATGTATCGGTAGTCGACTTGGCACCTCTGGAGTGACTGTAGCACAGCCCAAATCTCGACCGAATCGAAGGCTTTCTCATAGTCCACAAACGCTAGACATAGGGGCTGGTTATACTCTTCTGTCTTCTGTATAACCTGCCGCAGCGTGTGAATGTGTCTATGGTGCTAAAGCCTATACGGAACCCGGCTTGTTCGGGAGGCTGGAAGTCGCCGAGTCTGCGAGATCTCACATATAATCACTCACTCATAATCACTCTCGAAAACAGCTTATAGAAGTGCGATGGGCCTATAATTTTTAGGAAGGGTATTGTCGCCTTTCTTAAAGAACAGTACACACTTCTGTGCCCTCGGATATGACGGAATTGAACATCAACTGAAGAGCTTCTAATACTGGCTTCCTGCCCGTTTTCAGGAGTTTAGCAGTGATTCCGTCATCAATTGCAGCAACAGCAATTGATTTTTATATATATGGATGTAAAATCACGAAACATTGAAACTTTTGTTATACAGATTAATGTTGCTCCCATTATTAAAACTTTATTGCCACAATATAATACATAATGACAAATGGCGAACTTAGCGCTAAAAACGCTCTTTTCCATAATCAATCAATCTAATAAAAATGATATATATTAATTTGATTAGACAAGGCGGGAACTACACGAGAAACGTTTTAATTTTCACGTAATTTTATTTAAAGGAATATAATGAACAGAGACTTAAAAAGAGTATTTTACTCATAAAAGTATCTGTAAACAATAAAATAACGTACCTAACCTAAGTACAATGTTACTAACGTAAAGTGTAACATGCTTAGAAACGTACCCGATTTCAACATTTACAATGAAAACACATCAGTTGCGAGAAAACTTTACAGTACAGAACCAGGTTTTGTATACAGCACATCTATTTTGCGCTTTCCGTAACGTCTAAACTAAAGCCGAACGATATTATCTGGAAGAAGTAGTCGCTGCTAACTCGCAGCGTGGTGCGGTTTCAGAACAAACAATGTTTGTTACAGACTCCAGTCACGCGAAGTGTGTCGACGTCTATTGCGGATGGAATGGAACTGGAAACTTTTTCTAGAAATATTTGAAGTGCTGCCATATAAACTCATAGGTATATCGATCAGATATAATATGTTTAAGCACGTCACAAGACAATTTAAAATTTTGAAAAAAATTTCATACTCCAAGTATGAAATTTTTTTACCCTGTATATAAAACTTTTTACTTGCATGTAACTCATATTGATTTAAATAAATATAAAAATACACCGAATACAAATTTGATAGAGCGATGGAAGACATGGGTAAAATAACTAATTTACATTTCTTATTTACCTATGCAGTAATATTTAGAAACTCCAGCTACCTATCGTCCAAAATCTAATCGGAACAAATATTTAGTACTTGCCGTTATCAATGAAAAAACAACAGTTGCGAGAAAATTTACAGTACAAAACCGGGTTTTGTTTACAGCAAATCTATTTTGCGCTTTCCGTAACGTCTAAACTAAAACTGAACGATATTATCTGGAAAAAGTTGTCGCTGCTAACTCGCGGCGTGGTGCGGTTTGCGGTTTTAGAACAAACAACGTTTGTTACTGACTCCGATCGCGCGAAGTGTGACGTCAATTGCGGATCGAATGGAACTTTCTGGAAACTGTTTTTTAGTAATATTTGAAATGGTTTTTAGAAATATTTGAAATGCTGCTGCTAATCTCGATCTCGAGATTTTGCATTATCATAATTTGCATGGTACTGACTGATGTAAGTATGAGTGAATCAAGTACAAACAGAACAACTAAGAAGTATCGAGTTATACAGTTTGTTAAAGTGGTGAAAGAGATAATGGAACGATTCGTACCTACTACTGATTTGTATTGGCAAACGAATTGGCGGATATTTGGCAATAAACCACTCTTTCTTCATTTTCTGCCAAACCGTGTGTTTTTACTTCATCATCCGCTCGAGTATGCGCCTACAAACGCCCATAAACACTATTAAAAGTGTGATTAAGGAAAAGACATTCCAACTAACACCACATAGATGTCCGGCTGGACTATCTGGAGTGTATGAAATAGATGAGAGAAATATATAGATAGAATATATATTTTTAATAAAGATAAAATAATGAGAGTGTATGAATAAATAAGTCTCCCTTTCTCTTGTAAAAGAGAAAAATAGACTTTTATTGATACAGTTTGCTCGTGTGAACGTGTATAATATAAAAACGAAAACACCACGAAACAGAATTTTGATTGAACCCGGTATGTGGTTGTGTAAAATCCCTGTAAATCTTTAGTACTTCAAATTTATCGTTCATTCACACTTAATCTATTTTACCCAAATGCACGATCGTCGTATTTCCCACGCTATTCTTTTAGCTTCCGAAATAAAAAACAAAAATAGAACAGAGCTCTGTTAAAAAAACAGGACAAGTGCGAGTTCGACTCGCGTGGTGAGGGTTCCGTAATTTAAATAAATATTTTCGAAAATATTACAGATTTAAAATGCAGGGACATAGCGGTTACGGTGGTACCGGCAGGAGGGGGTTATATTATTAAGAATTTTAGATTTAATTTGAATATTCAAACTTCTTATAGGTTTTCCAGTAATCTATAGGCAAATAACTATTTTCCACATTTTTTCAAAATTTGAAGTTCAGTAGTTTCGGAGATGGGGGGGGAGAATGGTCAATTTTCGTCGTTTTTCTTAAAAATCTTCAAATTTGTTTATGCAAAAATTACAAAATATATATATCTGAGATGCTGACAACAACCTCTTTCATTTGATATGTCACACGACGCAGTTTACGAATTATTTTTTATATGTATTATATTTATTTATATTTATTTATTTTTATTATTATTTTTTAATTTTCTGATTTACCCCCCGAAAGTGGCCACCCTATGTAAAATGAATTATTTTACTTGACGTGTTCATCTTTGATTCACAAATTTACATATATTCATCAAATTTCAACTCAATCGATCGAGTAGTTTCGGAGCAAATTGGTTGTGACAGACGGACAGACAGACAGACAGACGCACGAGTGATCCTATAAGGGTTCCTTTTTCCTTTTAAGGTACGGAACCCTAAAAAGACTAACAATAGCATTGAATTGAAATATTCAAGATGCGATGTGAATAGCTCAGCTATTCTGGATCAATCTGTCTAGAGGAGCGGGTGAGGGTTATTATTAATGGGTTTTAAATTACCCCTGAGCACACTTCCGCACGCTTGTATGTCAATGTTACAATCGATGCAATTTCAAGTTTTAATAACGTTTTATAAGAATTTTAAAGTTTTCGCCGTGTACGTGTTTTCGCTAAGAGATTTTCGCAAGTTTTATCCACACCGCGGCTGCTGCGAAATCCCCTTTAAGACCCTGAGGAATGAAGTTTCGGGGTATATAAAGTTGGTATTACTATGTTACTACATAGTTGTAACATTTTGATGAAACATTAATTTGGATGCTTGGTAGTAATAACTAATGGAAACTAAAATAAATCTTGGGTAATGACGTAATAATACTAGAATATTTTTCCGTAGGAAAGAGTAGTGGTATATACTTGGACATTGTAAGTATTTCTGTATCATGAACTCATTAATCCACAGTTCTTTAAGCCCTGCTTATTGCGTATATATGTATCGTCATGCTATTCCTCACGAGGTAGGTAGAGAGCGTAAGGTGCCAAATATCTAGGAATTCACACTCCTCCTGTGCCTCTTCTACTTACATCACTCTCACTACATCATTCAGAAAATTTAAGAAATCACTCTCCGGATCGAACCTGTGACTTATAGCAAAGTGATTGTCAAATAACATAAAGGCATCATGAAAGTTACATACGAGCAAAAGCGTAAAATATAGTTGAATCTACGGAAGTCTCTTATATTAAAAACACTCAATAACAAGTTCTTAGAAAGCTATTTTAAAATAATCCTTTGTCACAAAGTTGTTTGTTTTGTACTATTTATTGTGATGATGACATTGTTTAAAAAATAAAAAGTGTGAGTACCTTTTCTGAGAACGCTTGTCAATAAAACTTTTGCGGCGGCGTAGAAATAATTATGTGCTAGATTTGGAATATGTGTTTCAGAACCTATAACCACAGTCTAAAGAAAACGAACATGTTATGCTCTACTAGGTCCAAGGTCGGACATTTTTGTCAAATTAGCGATGTACCTTATTAATATTAGGAAAAAAATATTGCAATCTTGAAAAAATGGAATAAACCTATCGAACGTAGGTTTTCTCGACATGTTACAGCAAAGGTCGAATAATATTGCAGTATGAATTCGTGGAATAATCAGGGCTTGTTAATTTTTAATAAATTAGTTTGAGACCTTGACGTTGATATGAATGGAAGATTGTTAAAATTATAAAGAACATAATAGAGTTACTGTTATAAGTTGTATAACAAATAGTGAATGTAATGCTATAATGTGTATAGGTATTGTGTATAAGCGCATGAAAATATAAAAAAACATTTTTATCTAACTTAGCAGTTTTTAATTAATAATTGGTATAGCCCATGGATATCTACGAAGAAGTAGTTCAGTGGGAATAAGATAGTTAAGACGAAGAAGAAGAATTGATCAGCTTTACCGAATGAAACAATGTTTTTATCAAACATATACCTAACTAGCGGCCCGCCCCGTCTTCGCGCGGTGCATTGTTGAATAGCCTCTCCTATTCGTCTTAGCGTGATGATTATACATAGATATAGCCTAAAGTCTTCCTCGATATCTTTTATAGTTTAGGCAGCATACGCAAAATAAGTAACTTTTCTGGTTGATTTTTTACACCTTGTGTCTGAAAAACCCAAATATCTTACGGAACCCAATTTTTTCCAAAATAAATAATATAGCCTATGTTACCCGTGGATATTAGCTTTCGAATAGTGAAAGAATTTTTAAAATCGGTCCAGTAGTTATTGAGCCTATTCATTACAAACAAACAAACAAACAAAAAAAGATTACCTCTTTATAATATTAAGTTTAGATAATATGAACAAACACGTCTTGCATGTATTGCCTATCAAAATATGTTCATAGAACAAAAAAAATGTTTTTGTTAACCAATCAAATGTAGTAGAAAGTAAAAAAAGGGTTGTGTGGCGGGAGTTTTATCGCAAGCTTCAAGTAATGTAAACTTATTAATATACAAACCAAGGGACAAGCCATGCAAGGAAAAACCAACAATACACAGCAAAACCTAATATTTTTTTTAGAATATAATAATTTGATTCAATTTAATTAAACCCACGTAGGTTTGTGGGTTTCCTCTGTAAACACGTGCTTAATGGGCTCGAGCCCGAAGTTGACATAGGTTAAACTGGGCGCGCTTAATAAATAAAATACTGTACACTGTCGCGTGTCCAAAACCTTCAAAACCGCTCGTTTGGAGTTCAGGTGATGTTTAAAAATGTTTATAATTACAACTGAAATGTTTATAGGTATTAACTGCCTCGGTAGCCTAGTGGTAGCAGGCCACTACTACTATCCTGAGGTACCTACTGGGTTCGATTCCCGGGTAGGGGGTTATCAGAGATAACGGTGTGTCCTTTATCTCTAGTTCTATTGCGATTTTTCCATTTTCTGGCAATTTCCCAGTACCTCGAAGTTAGGTAATGTGCCTGGGATAACAGGCGTGAAGTTACGTTTTATAATTACAATTTTTATGGTATTAATATTGTTTTCCGGTTATTGCTACGTTGAACTTGAAAAAAGGCGGCTACTCACGAGTTAATCAATTTATTTAACTTAATTTAGCTTCAATGCACATTACGGCGTACGAATGTCATTAGGAATTTATTAATTGTTTTTAACCGAGTTCAAAAAACGAGAAGGTTCTCAATTCGGCCGGTACATTTATATTTTTTTATGTATATACGCGAATTTCGCCGTGATTTCTGGACTGATTTACGTATTTTTTTGTATCATGCGGAATAGTTTCGAATTGGTCCCATAAAAATTTGATTCAGGTAGGCCCATTCGTTTTTATTTTATGAGCATTTTTTTACTTACTTTCACCTCAGACTAAAGGAATAAGAATAGACGGCGAGTTGTCATACAGTGCGTTGAATCCACTGATATCCTAGAAGGTCCTAATGCGCATGAAAACAAGATGACAACAAGTGACAATGACACATTTACTCATCGACGACACAACACAGCTTATTTACTCCTTCGTGGATATATATTTTTCATTGATTTCGTATAGTCGTGTAATAATTTTGTATCGACACACCTAAACAATTTAAATTAGGTATCTAATTGTCACGAAGCTAAAAGAGTCAGATTTTGCAAATTTAACAGATGTGAACATTAATCTAATTGGCAATGCAGCAATAAACTAAAAAGTATTAAATAAATATAACTACGTTAAGAAAAACCGATTTCAAAACTGAAAAATAAAAAATAATAAAGATTTAATTGTAATTATATACTACCTATTATTTATATGCGCTATTTACTAATAGGTTTGAAGTCGGTGCCAAGCCATAAACAAATAATTATATTTTAATCACTTAAATATGAATACGAGCAAATTAATACACTGAACAAAACGTAACCAGCCTTCAAGCCACACCTCCGTGCCCGTCGGAGTGGGGAGCGTCCGGTTTTTTGCGTTACGGAATTTCTGAATTCGGTCCCCGCGCTCAAGGCCCGCGATAGAAGCTATGCAATAGCTTAAAAATAATGTTGTGGACCTTAAGTTAACATACTGTGAGCTAATATGGGATTAATAAAAAAAACCGCCTTCAAAAAAAAATCAAAACTGTAAAAAATAGACAAAAAACACCACAACATTAGTCCTAACGCGGGGGCCGCACTATTGGTTTGGCACCGACTTCAAACCTATGAGTAGGTAGGTACGTAGCCCATATTAAAGTAATGGTCTTATTATAATTAACAGGTTACGGGTTTATTCCCTTAAAAAATAAATTATCTAATTAAGTTTATTTTTCGCTTTTTAGTCTTTTTTGTCTATTTTTTACAGTTTTGATTTTTTTTTGAAGGCGGTTTTCTTTTTTTTAAAAATAATTTATTTTTTGCTTTTTAGTGGTGTAACTATTATTAGTATTAAGTATTACAGTAATAGTAGGTAGGTATTTCAACTACGAATGTACTATCTATAGTATCTTTATCATCAGTTCTAGAGGTGTATAATAGCGGCTTTTCTGGAACGGCAACGAAACGAAAACTAGCTATTGAACTTTAATAGCGGATACGAAAACTATCTAGGTATTCTAGTAGCTGGTTTTAGGCAGCCAAGCAAAAGGCTGATTCAAAGTCTAGTGATAAAATCCGCTATTAAGTTTTGTAATGTTTAAGAAACTCGCTAACCGTTACTTTAGTGATAGATTGTTTCAATATGAACTATGGCTCTTCCTTTATGACGCACAACACTGTTGTGGACATCTTCTGGGAAGGCTTTATCCAGCTGTGGACATCTTTCGGCTGGAGTGATGTTGATGATGGTGATGGTGGTGGTGGTGATGATGTTGATAGAGGTGGTGATGAAGATGGAGATGATGATGGGGTTGATGATAGACATGGTGATGATGGTGATGTTGATGGAGGTGATAATGAAAGATGATGATGATGATGATCATGAGACGCATAATAATATGAACATCTCCTTTATCATCATCACCTCAATCAAGTCACCTCCATCATCATCTTTATTATCATCATCATCTCTTCCATCATCACCACATCCATCACCATGATCATCATCATCTTCATCATCATCATCATCACCTCCATCATCATCACCTCCATCATCATCACCTCCATCATCATCACCTCCATTATCATCACTTCTATCATCATAACCTCCAACATTATCACCTCTAACATCATCACCTCCGTTATCACCACATCCATCATCATCACCTCCATCATCATCACCTACATCGTGATCACCACCATCATCATCACGATCATCACCTCCTATAAAAAATGTCGAAATACTTTCAAGTGTGCTATGAAATTTGAGTAGTTCCCTCAATTTCTCCAGGATCCCATCATCACATCTTGACATGGTGACAATGGGACCGCCTGTGAGGTATATGGACACATGGCACGGAACATTATTACAAATATATCTCAATAATTTCAAGTGTACTATGAAATTTGAGTAGTTCCCTCGATTTCTCCAGGATCCCATCATCACATCTTGACATGGTAACAATGGGACCACCTGTGAGGTATACGGACACATGGCAGGGAACATTATTACAAAAAATATCTAAATCCTTTCAAGTGTGCTATGAAATTTGAGTAGTTTCCTCCATTTCTCCAGGATCTCATCATCACATCTTGACATGGTAACAATGGGACCACCTGTGAGGTATACCCCTTCAAACAAACAAAAAATATCCAAATTAGTACAGGTACAGTTTATAATTACAATATTTAAACAAACATGCAACTATTATTACAGTAAAAGTAGGTATATTTCAATTACGAAGATACCATATATGGTCTTCATCATCAGTTCCACTTCCACTTCATCAAATTGTGCTTTCCGAAAGCAAACACACGGAACGTTTTCTTCTATTATAAGAAATATAGAAAACGTTTTAAGTATGGAGTGAAATTTGAAGAGTTTCCTCGATTTCTCCAGGATCTCATCATCACATCTTGATATGGTAACAATGGGACTACATGTGAGGCCACAAGGCACGGAAGGTTATTATAATAAAAAATATCGAAAATTTTTCAAGTTTGCTATTAAAATTTGAAGAGTTCCCTCGATTTCTCCAGGATCCCATCATCACATATTGACATGGTTACAATGAGACCAACTGTGCAATATACTCTTTCAAACAAAAAAAAAATCATCCAAATCGGTGCAGGCGTTTTCAAATTATCGGTGAACATACATAAAAAAAAAATTAAAAAAAAAGATCCGGACGAATTGAGAACCGCCTCCTTTTTTCGAAGTCGGTTAAAAATGTATGTACCTACACTTCCCATGACTTGATCATTATGCAAAATTATCAAGAACTGTTTGTTTAAGTTTGTCGGTGCTAATGTTTTGTTTGTTATTATCACTGCTCTATTATCTATTCATTTCCCCTGTTATTTTTGGTAGTTTCATAAACAGATTATGTTTATCCGCAAACATGGTGGGAAAGTGAAAGTTTCGCTGTGTGTAACATAATGATTTCTTGTTTACCTGGCTTTAATATTCGGTGTGTCTCGTTTTGTGGTATAATGTATTTTTTGTTACAAAAGTGGCAACGGTTTACATTGGTGGTAAGTGAATGCTAAAATCTATAGATGTTTCCAAAAAACTGTAAGGTTTCAATGCAGATTACTTGTCACTGTATCCAAAAAATTATGGGACCATGTATAGCAGTTTACTACTATATGAGATACAGTTATTTTAACATTAAATATCCTTTTGTAACTGTACTTACAAACAATATACAAGTGAAAAAAATACCAATTGTGACTAAAAACTAAAAATCCTATGAGTTATAACTAGTGATGTGCCTATCGGAATACGGATATTTGATGTCTAAATCCGCGGGCACATGTCTCAACTTTCTCCCTCAATTGGTGTCTTATTTTGACAATGAATGTCATTATATATTCTAATCAATATTTTATGATACTTCCTATAGGTGAATAATGTTTAATTCCACAAAAAAATGTAATAAATCTCAAGTTGGTTTAGTACCTATGTACTTTTGAGTTAAGTATTATTGGTATAGTCGATATGATATATGTTTGAAATGTGAAGATACTAAATATATATTATTTAGAAATAAAAAAATGTCTGAATGTGATTTAATAGTTTTTCACTGTTATAATGATGAAATTCTACAACCTGATAATCTAAACCTAATAGCTGGTTTGTAGAATTTCATCAATATATTATCATTTAATACCTTATTAATATAAGATCCGCCGTAAAGGTTACGATATCTTCTTTCTTTTCCTTGGATATCTGCAGAAACGGATACGGATATTCGGCATTTCACAAGTGATATTTAATTTTAACTCAGACCTAAATAGGTACCTACATAGTAAGTTACATATTCGAGTCACACTGGCCTCATAAACATCACTATCCAGTAAGAAAATGATACGCTATCATCATAAAACTATAATATCTGATATATTTATAGACGCTAACTTTAAAATAACTGTAGTCGTAGATCAGCAAAGACTGTATATTTAGCAGCCAAGTTATTGAACTTTGCCGCTTCGCAATTAGTTTATTTTAATACAATAAAGCCCAAGTACATAAAGGATATTATTCTACACCTATCAATTATAGAACCTTATTGTAACGCACAGGAATTGGAGCGCTAGTAATTGGATGAAGATCATGAATGTTGAAATTTGATCTGAGCATAAGATCATTTCAGGGAATTAAGCATTATTATTAACTCGTCAAAGAGATCTAGTGATGGAGCTCGAGAGAGGTAGCTGTATACCTCTCTTTCTCTGTATAAGCCTGTGATTATTTGTAATTAGCACATCACCTCTTACAGGCATCTCTACATCAATCCCAACAACATTTATTTGTATTTCGACGTTTTGAAATTTTTCGTTTTTAAAATTTAAAATTTCCCACACATAATTATTTTTTCGCCTCTAAAATGACATTTACTCATATAGTAAGATTCACAGACCGCACTGCGACTTTAATAATAATAAGGGGGCAGAGCACCTTGTGGCGAGCTGTTGGCTCGAGATGATGGTAGGGGGTGGTGTCGCTCACCACCCCCTACCATCATCTCGAGTTCCTCCGAGAGAACTGGGCTCCGCCTCGTCCGCCACACAGAGGTACGGCCGGACAGAGCATCAGGTCTCTCACCTCTGGCTTGCCTTCATTGGCTGGTCAGAGAGGGGCGCTAGAGGTATGGCATTTGCAGAAATTTGGATAATAGGCTGTTGTCTAAATTTCTGCAAGAGCCATACACTCGGGGGTGGAAGTGTCTAAAGGCATAATAGCGGGGAAGCCCGCTCCGAGCTTGAGATTACTCGCTCGTGATAGTGAAACCGGGAAACCGGGGCCACACCTCTCGACACCCCCAGCCTCTCTCAACAGTGTTGCCCCCCGTCGAACATCGGGTTGGCTGTTTGGCCGGGAGGCGAGTCACCACCTGCCTAAAGTAGGATTCGATAATGTGAGATGTTGAATATAGACAGGTGCCGGATCTCACTCCATAGGCCCAGCCAGATAGTCCCCCAGTTCACCCACATAGCCCAAAGTTTGGCGAATCACTTATCATTACAATAGTCCCATATATTCTGCGGGGTCTGTCTGTTTCTGTATTAACTATTGATGCAGTCAGAGAGAGGTCCCGCCGAATATAACCCATTACAAAGTAGATCAAAATTCTCGAAAGGGCCTCTACGTGTTGGACCCCCCATGTCCCCGCGCAAGCCTGTCAAAGGTCCAGGGTTCAAATTGGACCCCGTGCTGACGAGAGACATAATAATAAATAATAATGGCAACCCATTATACGTCCCACTGCTGGACACGAGTAGTGGATTTGGTATGGGATTTGACAGTCCGAAGCGTACTTTACTTGAAAATAAGATCATAGTGCGGTGTGTGAATCTCGATCTTAGCGTTGGTACCCCGCGCGTCATTGGCAAGGCAAAAGCAAAATATCGCCACGTGCAATGGGGAGCGGGGTTGAGGAGTGATGCTCTTTTGAAGTTTTGAAAACATTTTCATGTTTTTTTTTTGGATTATTCATCAAGATTTGTAAATATTCGTATAACAATAGTTTATACTTAAATACTAAACTTTAACTTCCTTCTGTAGTGTGTTGCAAACGCACATTCTCTCATTATATTGTGTACTAGATGTGCCCGCGACTTCGTCTGCGTGAGAATTTATGATTGTTCAATATCTACCCGGATGAAGTCGAGGGCGCAGCTAGTTTAAAGCTAGTCGCATAAGCTACTCCTTATTACATAGGCTATCTGCCAGTGAAAGTCCCGTCGAAATCGGCCCACCCGTTCCCGAGATTAGCCCCAACAAACAGACAAACAGACAGACAGACAAAAATTATAAAAAATATTTTTACATTACAAACAGACACACCAGTTTTATTTATTTGTATAGATTATAGTGAATTTCTATACTAATAGACAGAATGAACAGTACGTCGACCTCTCTGCATTTCTTCTGTGTGGTAAAATTGGTTATTGGTTATCTACGATATCATACGTCTGAATTTAAATTAAGTAATTTTGCCATTACAAAGTTTTATATTAATTAAACTTGCAAGTCAAACGATGCGACTCAATAAATTAAATTTGAAAATCAATTTTGGTGACGTGGCCAAGCAAAATCAGACAAACAAACTTTGCAAAGTCAAAATAATTTCTTAATCAAGAATTTATGTAAACGCAATGGAAAATTTACAACTTTTGTTCAATTGTCCAAACAGCTGAAAAATAATCGTTGGCATTGATGTATTACGGTTGTTGTTATACTTTAATGAATATAAGAATAATAAGAGATGAATGATTATTGGATTTACAAGGGATTACCTATTTATGGTTTCGCACGCACAATATTTGTGTTAGGCGTGAGTGATCAGAGTATCAAATTATCCCCATACCAAATTTTATAGTTATGAGCTTAGTCTTGAAGATTTAACAGACAGAATAGTTTTCGCTTTTTTTATTAAGGAAAAAATATAATCTTGTTTTAGTATAAAATAGATTTTTATTATTTAGATACAAGTAATAGTTGTTTAACTAGTGGTAGAGCTCCAGTGACTCGTGCCGTGAATGCGGGTTGGTGGAGAGGGTTAGTGGTCAACCCGCTGTCGGATGTTCTTAAACCGCCCATAAGGATACCGATAAGGTTTAACGACTGCTATCTATCGATGGCAACCGGGACCGACCGCTTAACGGGACCTCCGAACACGGAAACGCGCATTTTAGTTTGTCACTAGCAGTCACCTATCAAACACTCGCGCCCGTATCGCTTAACCGAGTAGATCGCTTACGATCTACACCAGCTGCGGGGCCATGCGCGCTTCTATGCTGCATGCTGCGCGGTCCATAATTTCTAACCGTAAAATGAATGTTCGAACACTTGAAGGTGGTTAGACATCAATCGATTGTAACCAATTCCAAACCACCCTCAATCCACACATAAACATTGTCCCACAGGTGAACTCGTCAAGTCAATTCGAAGGGTCAAACATCTCTCTCAACACCAAACTCACTCAGTATTCCATTAGGCCATTGAATGGAAACGTATTAATTCGCTTGCCTTTGTTTTAATTATTATGCAAATGACTTCCATTCGAATCGAACGCAGACGACCATTCGTAAACATTAAATCTCATTAATCAAAGAAATACTTCGGCTGTGAATTTTGTTTATTATGACCATTCAATCGCTAGGATGCGTAATTACGGGCCAAAGATAATACCTACTTGTCGTACGCCTACCGCGCAAGTATTGTGTGAAGAAAGAGACGTTTTATTTGGTTGAATTGCTACCTTTTTAGGGTTCCGCTGCCTTCAAGGAACTGTATTCATGCCAAATTACAGCTTTCTATATCCGTCCGATATCCGTCTATTTGTAGTTTAATTTAGAGGATTTTAATATTAGAAAGCTATAATTTGGCATAAATATATTACTTGCGTCGACAGTATTTGGGTGAATTTCTCAAGCATAAATTTTAGACGGCGTCGCTGAAAATCATACCTTAAACTACATATATGTAATACAGTTTATTTTTTTAAGAAAATAGACTCATATTTCTTGATGAGGCCATCAATATATTTGTAGAAAACATTTTGGAAATAAGAGAAAAAGCAAAATGTTTCCCATGTTTCTAAGTTTGGTAGCGCGTCCACAATCTGTTTTTCTTGTATTAACCACCGTTTAAATAAAACTACACTGGTTTACCAGAAACAACTAATACAATAATTATATTTGTGTCATTTTGAAATGATACCAAACCTTTATAATATAAATATGTATTAAAACACACTCTTAAAAGGAACAATTTAAAGCATCACACCAATATTGCACTTTTTTTAACCGAGTTCATTGTCCGATTACTTTGAAAAGACTTACTTTCGTTTTTGACGGGAAATAACAACAGGATAGCACGAAACTGTCACTGCTCCCCGTGAGCGTCCTACTAAATGAAGAGAATGGTGGAAATGTCATCCTTATGGATGTATTGTGTACGAGCTCATTAATGATTTCATTATTCCCACCAAAATTTTAGATTTTGGGCGGACAGCCCTTTTTGATTCCCTCTAGGATAAAGTATTGTAGTAAATAAAATAATAAAATTGTCATCGAATAGAATAACTAACGCTAAATAAAAATAACATTTTTAGTGATATTTTTTTTAATTAATATTTTTTAGAAGTTTCTAATTTTGGTGGTCCAATTTTGGTGATTTTGGTGGTGTTTTATGTATGACAAGAATTGTTTTGCTACACCAAAATTATTAATATTTCTGCATGCTAGGAAAAAGTCGAAGTTAACACACGCAAAACAACAAAATTATGAGGATTTATTGATTAATTAAAATTACGTTGTAGTAAAACAATTTTGTTGCCATATTTACTAACTTGGGAGTCAGGTATCAATTTTGGTGTCTTACAAATTCCGGTGTTGACAATATATTAGAAGTTTTTAGTATTAAATAGATTTCTCTTACATTATTTATAACTCAATAGGTATTTTTTGAAAATAAATAATAAGGATTACTGATTAATTCAAAAACAAAAATTTCCACCAAAATTAGGCAAAAAATCGTAGTTGTTGAAATTCACTCATTTATATATAAAAACTATAGTACCTATAGTGTTAATTTTAATCGTGTACCACTTAGTTAGGTATCGTTAACTATACTTGAATTGGACAGTTCGTCGCTTCAGAAAGTGTACGGGTCAGTAGTCCTGCACCCTGTTCCAAGCCGCTTGACGGTGGTTCCGCCGTTTGGCAGGAACGTGGTGAGGAGGCGGCTGGGAAAGAGGTGGATGGGTATGTCGTCGGTTCAATTCGAGCCGCTTATTCGTTCCGCTGTTTCTTGGTAGGGGAGTGGCAGAGCCACGGGAAGGCGGCTAAGGGTCGAACAAGTTGGTCGATCCTGTTCGGAGCTGAACCCTTTCACTCGGGCGGCTCGGTTCGCCATCTTTATACCAAATGGCATTGAGAGAATGTAATGCATATTTTGTGTTGTATTTCGTGGGCCAAACTTATCTATATTAAGGGATTCCATCCTTTATCAGCACGCCTAGCGCGTCGCGAGTTATAAAACTAATCTCATTATTATAAGAAGCATATTAATTTTATTTTATTAATAAATATCAAACTACAACTAGACATAATCTTTTTACTCCATCTATGAGTTCGGCTATACAAAGATATTCAAGTTGGGGGACGAGATGAACTTTTATAGAGTAATGCCCTTATAGTATGCGGCTTTGTACGTAATCCCACTACTTTGCTACGATGCGGGTTGTGAATTTTCCGCTCTCACTAACCCTATATTTTGGTCTGTGTTACTGCTTTATACTTGTGTACATATCTATATGTATATTTTTAAACATCCTTTTTGTTTGATAACAAAACAAAAAACCGGTCAAGTGCGTGTCGGGCCACGCGCATTGTAGGGTTCCGTAGTTACAGAGTAAGAGATGTAATGAAAAAAATAAATGAATATTTTCTATGGGGTTGTTCGAAATTTTCTAGTTAAATAAATGTATTTAACTAGAAAATTTCGGTCGACTATTACTTGCAAACTTGCAGGACCAACTTAGGTGTGATAGTTTTCCTTTTAATTTCGTTATATGTAGCTACTATCGCCGTAACGTTTGAATTTCTAACAACAACCGTTTAGTCTGTAGCCCCCTCTACAGACTAAACGGTAATTTTCTTTCGCGCTTTCATCATCAATACAAACGCAACAATCAGCGTCTATGGCGCCGAAGACGCGCGTTCCAAATACGCGCGTCGGCTGCGCGTATAAAATACGCCGTGTGCTATGGACCTAATATCACATGTGAAATCATGTTTAAAGTTTTGTCGTTCGTCCTCCACTAAAATTATTATCTGTAGAACAAATTTAATAAAACAGTGACAACATTGGAGTAAAATGGCTGTGTGTATATATGTATCTTCACGCCTATCGCCTTTCGGGGTATTCAGAGTGTGTAGAGCGCCAGTTATACAGTTAAAAAATAAAATGGCTGTCACGTAATAAACAGACAGTTTTTATACATAACGACTGAATTACTTATCTCGATTTTTTTTACATGTCAACTGGGTTAAAGTTTTATTTGACATTTGACTATGTTGTGGATTCTAACTATTTCTAACATAACACTTAGTCCGATTACGGTTTTTGGAATCACAACAGTAAGCATTAGAAGATGTGCAAAGTCAGGCGGGCAGGGCAACAAGCACTTCGGAGTATAATCCAAGAACTTTGTGTCAAACTTTGGGGTTGAAAACCAAATGAAGTTACTTAATTGTTTAATTCTTTGCAACTCCAAAGACGAGATGGATTCACTTGTTTATAAAATTAATATTAAATTAATATAATTTTGACAAAACATGGCTTTAGTATTCGTATGAAAACCAGTCTTCTATTGTGTTAATAATTAACTAATTTATTTTCACATTTTTGTTTGATAATAACTTCTATTTCTTATCGATTTTTTTCATTTTGTTGAAACTTTTGTAACTATTTTATACTTATTTTGTAAATCATTAACCACAGTACCTATATTTTTGTAAGATAAAGCGTATAGAATTTAATTACACAAATGTTCGATGTCAAATAAATACACATATCTTATCTTGCGACATTATAATATTTCCTTGGCGAAACACTTGGTGAAATCCTCGCAAAAGTTATAAAAAGAAGATATCTAAGGACAAAGAGAAGTAAAATTGATATGTCGGGAGTGCAAATGCATTGCAAGAGTATAAAGTTTTCAGAGTTGAGCAATTGTTTTTTAGAATATAATTCCATGTCAGCACAGTTAGTTGTTTTATTACTTACTCGCCTTTTTGATAGTGACGTAACAATTCGGACATGCTTTTCACTGTGACTGTTTTAAGTTAATCATCATTCGTTGATAGCTTTTCCTTATTTTAAGCTCTAGCTGTATGGCGTATTTATATATTCATTATGCGCTATACATAATAATATCCTATAAAAATAATTTGCATGACACGGAACGTGGCGAGAAATAACGCGTTCAAGTTACTTCATTGAAGGATGTAGGGACGGTTATAATACCTACGGCTATTTTTGTGTTAGACATAATATACTAAATTAGGGGCCGTTCAAGTATTACAATTCTTTTCCCCCCCATTCCCCTTGTCAGCAAAAGTAAGCAAAGCTCTTACCCCCTCCTCCCATGATTACGTAAACATTTTTCATTTTGTGTATTGTTTTTTTTTTAATTATACTTATAATGTTATATTTATAATTTTAAAAATAAGAGAATAGATTTAGGATAAAGATTAGATTTTACTGATGTGATAAGTAAATAACTACCGATGACGTAATCAACATCTAGACTTCCCTACCCCCCATGTCATCCAAAATAAGCAGAGCAAAGACCCCCCCCCCGCCCCCCGTAGTGCTCACGTAATACTTGAATGGCCCCTTAGACTTCAGTATACAGATGATTTCTAGGGATGTCTATACCTACAAAGGCTGCTATTAACGTCCACTCAGTGCTTGTAATGCATTTTCATATCAGACAAAACAACAAAAGAACATATGTGTAGTATACGTTTTCAGCCCTCGCTTTTCCAGGTTTAAAATGTGTCTATAAAAGTGTCAGAATATATTTAGTAGTGGAATGTCATTGCTTATACTGGTGCTGGCGTTCGTCGACAGCAAAATATTCTACCAGGATAAAATATGTTGTAAGCACTTTATCTCATTGTTTATTTTCATTAAATAATTTTGATGTGGTCTTGAAACTAAGACCGTATTGATATTTTTTGCATTTCTTTGACCTTTAGAACACCCGTTTCAAATGTCATTATTAAAAGTGAAAGTTCACTCGCATGCGTTATTGCGAAAAATAAAACATTACAATTATTAAGGGCACAGCGACATCTTAACGATATTGTTTAAACTGCAAAGTCAATCATATCGGTTGCATAGCTATTAATTAGCTATCCGACCCTAAATTGCTTAAAATCAAAAAGAGAAGGTAAAATTTGACGCATCGGCAGAGAATATGTAATAATATGGAATCGGTGTGGGACTTCAGTAGCTTAGTGGTAAAAGTGACTGGACTGGTTATACTGAGGTCGCAGGTTCGATTCCTGCCCGAAGTAAAAAATTTTCTATCCATTTTTTTATAATTTTTAAGTGTAAAAAAAAAAAAAACGTAACTTCACGCCTGTAATCCCCGAAGGGGTAGGCAGAGGTAAATGCATGCATTCAAGCATACATGCAAACACCCACGATTCGCCGGTTACGTTTTGGCCCATGTAACAGGTGGCGAGCCTGTTGACATCTCCGGGCACATTACCAAACTTTGAGGTACTGGGAAATTTCCAGAAAATTGAAAAATCCCAATAGAACCAGAGATAAAGGCTTTTTTCACCATTATCTCTGATAACCCCCTACCCGGGAATCGAACCCAGGACCTCAGCGTAGTAGTAGTGGCCTGCTACCACTAGGCTACCGAGGCAGTTAAGTGTACAATGCAACATTATTGACAATGTACACACATGAGAATAACTTCGTATCACCGAATGACAAACAAAGTAACTTATAACAACTTAGTGCCGGACAGACAGTTTACATTGTCAGTCCTCTCATCAAAGGCCCGGAATTACTCTAAAGTTGTTCCATTAATACTTGTCATTGTCAGATATTAGTGAGCGACCCTCACCAGATTGTAATCATTATTAAAGAATCATTATTACCGAAAAGCAAAATTCTTCTCATTGATGATGTTGAACTATTTTTTTTTTTGTTAAATAGATACAAAAATCTTTTGTGTGTTTCAGATGTCATTTGATTTCGTATTAAGAGAACAATGTCAAATTATTTACTACACATGCGAATAACTCGTTTCCCCAAATAACCAACAAACTTGCTGGTGGTAGAGTTCCAGTGAAGGAGCTCGAGGGCTCACCACCACATTAACTAATGTATCTGCCGCTAAATGGAGGTGTTCAGCACTATCGTGTTCCGGTTAGATGGTAAAGTATGGCCCCGTAATAACTATCACAGAGATATAACAGCTATGGTCTCAGGGGTGGCAACGCATCTGCATTTTGACCTCTGGTCTTTGTGTGGGAGTCTTCTATAGGCTGCAATCATCATTTAACATCAATGTGAACTGCATGCTTGTTTGCCACCTTCATTACATAAAAAACTAGTTGATGTATAATATACTAGCTGACACGGCAAACTTCGTATATTAATAATATTGTCAATCACGAAGTTTGCCTTTACCTTCAATTTCTTCATTTCTTTTAAACCTTCCCTGATCTTTAAAAAATCATTCAATACCAAAATTAGCCAAATCGGTCCAGCCGTTCTCGAGTTTTAGCGAGACTCACGAACATCAATTGATTTATATATATATATATATATATATACATATTAGTGCGGGACAGATAGTTAATTGTCAGTCCTCTCACCAGTGGCTCGGTAATCGTCCCGAAGTTGTTCCATTTATATATTTGATGGTCATTGTCGGATATTTGTGAGCGATCCTCAGCGCAACGACTACTTTTAAAATTTGTGAGAAAACAAAATCTTTATTAATATTTGTGATCTTGATCATAAAGAAGTTTAACAACTATCTAAAATATACTAGCTTTTGACCGTGACTTTGTCCGCTTGTACTTTGTGACATAAATATGTTTCAATGAATCCCCGTTATAATTGTCACATGTGTTGCTTGAGGTGATCTGTGTTGGTGGTGCAGAATGACCAAGCTATCTAATTCATTAATTGTATAAACTAATCATTATAAAAAAAAAAATTAATTTACATATTTTAGTGATATATTTTGCTTGAGAAACCTCTTCTCACATAGCAGTCGCCAACTTCGCAATACAGACAATTTTAAATTGTGACCAAACATATTCTTAATTTTATCTAATAGGAGAGTCCCATAGAAACTCTCCCCTAATAAGTAGAAAGCTACTTCTTCTTTCTTTATCATTACCATCAAGATATGGCCTATGCAGATATTTTTATTTGTAATCAAGACCCTACACACTATTTTTTATACTGCTTAGTCCAGAATTTAGAAAAATACGATACAACATTAATCCCCTATTTAATCCCTTTAGTGAGGAATTTTGACGTTCCACCTACACAGATCAAACATATAAATGCATTTATGATAATATTTATTTAGTATTTCTTACTTGGATTTGTTCCTTTCCTTCAAATTTAATAATTAAGAAAACAATGTAATTTTATTGACTACGTCCATACGCGAAAATTACTTCGTATAACCGAGTTACCAAACAAACGAATTTATTACATCTTAGCGCGGGACAGACAGTTAACATTGTCAGTCCTCTCACCAAATGCTCGAGAATCACCCTAAAGTTGTTCCATTAATACTTGTTGGCCATTGTCAGATATTTGTGAGCGACCTTTAGCACAATGACTTGTGGAATTTACCAGAAAACAAAACCTCGATTTAAATATTTGTTTCATAAGATCTTACACCTATTTTTAGTTTTAAATTAAGGCTGCATCAACAAGGCTCATTCTAGGCGCCCGACTTAACGTCTAATTTAAGAAAAGGTCAAATGTAATGTACAATTTTTGTCTTTATTAATTAATAACTTTAATGTTCTAGATTTATTTAAAACTAGCTGTGCCCGCGACTTTGTCCACGTGTGAAAAAATATGATTGTTCAGTATCTACCCAGATGAAGTCGTGGGCGCAGCTAGTATAAAAGTAGCCTAAGTTACTCTTTATTACATCAGCTATCTGTCAGTGAAAGTCCCGTCAAAATCGGAGACACTCAAATTCTATTTATTTGTATGTGGGTATGTATGGTTGTATGGAGATGAAAGAAGCCTAAGTTACTCCTTATTACATCAGCTACCTACCCGTGGAAGTCCCGTCAAAGTCGGATACAATCCAATTCTACTTATTTGTATGTAGGTAATTAGGTATGTATGTATGGAGATAAAAGTAGCCTGTTACTCCTTATTACATCAGCTACCTACCCGTGGAAGTCCCGTCAAAGTCGGATACACTCCAATTCTACTTATTTGTATGTAGGTATGTATGTATTTATGGATGTATGGAGATAAAAGTCCCGTCAAAATCGGTCCAGCCGTTCCCAAGATTAGCCCCGCCAAACAGACAGACCGACAAAAATCGTAAAAAATGTTTCGGTATATGTACCGTGTATAAATACGTGCATTTAGTAAAAAGCGGTTATTTTAATATTACAAACAGACACTCCAATTTTATTTATTTGTATAGATTTATTATTATGGAAGGTAATATACAACATAAGATCTAAAAATTCTGTGAAAACTTAAGGGTCTACTTGCTACCGTTACTATCGAGCAAAAAATATACGATAAAAAAACACGTGTATTGTATGTCCCCTTGGACCCCGTAAAATTTTCATATTTTATTTTTAGTAATTAATTTTGTCTTTATAGCGGTATCAGAAATACATAATTTGTGAAAATGTTAGCTTTCTAGCTATATTACACTGTACAATGAGATACAGGCTGGTGACAGATAGACGGACGGACGGACAGACAGACAGCGGAGGATAAGTAATCCGTAGGGTCCGTTTTTACCTTTTAGGTACGCAATCCCCTAAAAGATAGAACTAAGATACAGAATAGCTTAAAAATATTCGATATGATTCTTTAAATTGACATAACTTTTTTATTTCTGAACCGATTCACATACAACAAACACGAAATGTTAAGTGAAACTTACCACAATATATTATTGAAAACCGCAAATCGAATAAGGCGTTTCTGAAATTAGGGTGCACAAACACACAGACAAACAGAGATTTTTACGGGATAAAAAGTACCCAGTGTTGTGCGCCAAAGGTTAAAGTACTCGTATAATCATACCAAGTTTCATTGTAATCGAACCGGTAGATTTTGTGTGATGCTTGAACAAACAGACAGACAGACAAAATTTTTTCTAATCACATATTTGTGTTCGGTATCGATCTAGTAACATCCCCATTCATTTTTTCAATATTTTCAATTTACAGAATTTATACTTCTACAGTTTTATTATAACTATAGATTAAGGACAGATAGCATTGTCAGTCCTCTCACTAAATGCTCGAAAATCACCTTAAAGTTGTTTCATCAATACTTGTTGGCCATTATCAGATATTAGTGGGCAATCCTCAGCACAACTAGGACTTTCGAGAAAACAAACCTTTGTTTAAATATTTGTGATCTTGATTACTAAGGAAGTTTCACAGCAGCTGTTTATAAGATAGAAATGAAGGCTATATGAACAAGACTCATGCTGGAGGTCGGACTTTAGGGCTCCCATACATAACTGCGAATTCGCATCGCATCGCAAATGTCTGCGAGCTCGCACGTATGCATTGCCTGCGATGCGGCATCGCATCGCATTGAATCGCAGTTTTGTGTGGCCGCCCATAGACCTGATTTCAGAAACCAATTATCCTACTTGAGCCTGTGCTCAGTTTGCGTTTTTAAACATTCTTAGTGATTTTTTGTAGCATTTCATTTTTTTTTAAGCATGCAAGCGGATAGTATGTATGTATATGGACCTCAGCGTATTAGTAGTAGCCTGCTACCACTAGGCTACCGAGGCAGTTGGTTATATATTGGTTGGTACAATGGCGGTGAAACCATTCCAATAAGGCGTTAGTAAATTTAATAACGCGGGATGCCCAGCAGCGTCCTATGATAAAACTACCGGCATTGCGATCGCCAATCCGCCGGCCGGTATTATAGCATATTCTCTCCTAAGATGCACAGCTCTGTTGTACGCGTCTTTGAGTAGGGCTTTGTCCAGCCGTGGACGTCTTTCGGCTGAAGAGATGATGTACCTACTATCAGAATTTTCATGAATTTCAAAATTTTTTGACGAAAATTAATGAAACGAGCGCTTTCAGTGGAAACAGTTGGTTTGAATAAAATGTAACTTAACTTCACGCCTGTAATCCCCGAAGGGGTAGGTAGAAGTAATGCATTCAAGCATACATGCAAACACCAACGATTCGCCGGTTACGTTTTGGCCCCTGTAACAGGTCGCGAGCCTGTTGAAATCTCGTAGTAAGTTTGACACGCAATTGCTGAAATATACTCGTATTATCCACTATCACTTCCATGATAATAAAAGGTTTTATGAATCTTTTATCAATAGATATGTGATTTGGGAGTCATTATGTTTCAAACTACAGGTCACATTTATTAGAGTCTTTACAATGGAGATACGTTCAAACTATTGTAACATACGACATTGGTAGAAAAGACATTTGTATTTATTAAATAGACAAGCACTGAATGGAACAAGGTCGCTCGCTTAACATTTTTTACGGCTTCCGATCGAACGCACGCCTATTCTATTTTTGCGGGTGGTACTCGTACTATTTTATGTGTTTTCATATATCTAAGTTCGAAGAACGATATTATTATACTATGACTTTTAATGTATAATATTTTTACATTCATATACTGTAGTGGTGGTAAGTTAATTCTGAAATCTACTTTTTAAGGGATGATTTTTGTACCTGCTAGCCATGTACCATGTAGAATTAAGTTTTCCAGAAACAAAATCTAAGTCCATTTGAAACAAATAATTTTGTTCAGAAACACATTCAATTATAGTTAATGACACCTGTAATAGAATTACACAGAAAAAACACGCAGGCATACCTACATAAAACTGAGTAACCTTACTTTTTTTTTTTTAATTAAATTTTATTTGTGTTTTGGTTTGAGTATTTTATGTATGCTTTTCAATTTTCTCTATTGGCTATGTACGTAATTTTATTTCTATGCATTATACTTATAACTTATTATTATTTCTTAGGTAGGTACTTATGTAATTTGATTAATGAAAAAAAATATATATATTTATTATTTTACTGTCATATTGTAGGTATGTATATTATATATGTATATGTATTGATGTTGGTTCACTGAGCTAAAATTGAATATTATGTATATATGTAGTCTAGCATTTTGGCTATTTATTGTTTTATTCGTCGTACAGGCATTGCCTGGCGGCTTGAGGTTCGTGATGCCACTAGGACCCACCAGAATATCAGCGCTGCAGCCACTGTTGCAGCAATCAGCTGAGGTGGGTGCCGTTTTTTTTGGCTTCCCACAACCAAATATATAATAGTATTTTTTACATGTTTTTTAATTTTTATTATTGTTGTTGTGTGTGTGCCAAAAAAATAAATATTTTTCTTTCTTTTCTTTCTTTCTTTCTTTCTTTACTATCAGTAAAAATAAAACGAGCGATGTACATAAGCGATAGACATCCGTACTAGTGTTGTAGTTAATCTTCATAACGAATTTCCATAGACTGTGTAGGTCACTGGATCCATTGGTCGCGCGGTATTGAGCGAATTGAACAATGGACGTATTTCACAGCTTTTATGGCCTCCGTTGAATGCACGCATACATTATATGAATCCCGCTTTTAATTATAGCAGTTCTGTATTGAATTGTCTGCAATTAGGTGCAACGAGGATGATGCGGTACTGCGAATGACGATGATTCCTCATGTGTTTTTTTACATTTATAATTTAAAGTTTTTGATCTGAATAGATTTATTTCTTTACCATAAATGAACGGACCCAAAACACTTTCTTGTGTCACAGATATTAGATATTGCTAGGCATTTGCGATTAATATATATATTTTTTTATGTATGTACGCCAATTTCGCCGAGATTTCTGGACCGATTTACGTAATTCTTATTGTGTTTGACGCGGAATAGTTTCGAATTGGTCCCATAAAAAATTTATTCAGGTAGGCCCATTAGTTTTTAATTTATGACCATTTTTTACTTACTTTCACCTCAAATGTGAACATTACAATGCAGCAATTAACTAAAAAGTATTAAATAAAAATAACTACGTTAAGAAAAACCGACTTCAAATCTAAAAAGTCAAAATCAATAAAGTAGGCATTTCATTGTATTAAAACGTAACTTCATGCCTGTAATCCCCGAAGGGGTAGGCAGAGGTAAATGCATGCATTCAAGCATACATGCAAACACCCACGATTCGCCCGTTACGTTTAGTTCATTGTATTAATTTGCTTGTATTCATATTTAAGTGATTAAAATATAATTATTTGTTTAAGGCTTGGCAGCGACTTCAATCCTATTAGTAAATAACACATATAAATAATACGAGTAGGTAGTATATAATTAATATTAAATCTGTATTATTTTTTACTTTTTAGATTTGAAGTCGGTTTTTCTTAACGTAGTTATTTTTATTAAAGATAAAATTTTACTTCAGGTGAGACTCGACTTCCAACTCTTCCAGCGAACAACTTCGGTCGCTCAGTTGGAAGAGCGGCTGGACTAGATTCCCAGTGGCCGCGAGTTCGAGTCTCGCCTGAAGTCAAATTTTACTTTCCATTTTTCTTTAAAAATGTATTTTCACTAGCATGTGTTATTGCGAAAAATAATACAAAAAACTGTTATTAAGGGTAAAAGCGACTTCACGATATTTAATAAACTGCAAAGTTTAATATATCGGTTGCCTAACTATCAAACTAGCATTGTTGGCAATAGATGTCGTTACTGACACCATAAGGCTGCATTGCCTTATAAATGCTAAGGAAGGATCTGACAAATCGGGTATGCACTTCGGTCGCTCAGTTGGAAGAGAGGCTGGACTAGATTTCCAGTGTCCGCGAGTTCGAGTCTCGCCTGAAGTCAAATTTTTCTTTCCATTTTTCTTTCAAAATATATTTTCACTAGCATGTGTTATTGCGAAAAATAATATAAAAACAACTGCCTTCTATATATCCTTTGGACGCTTGGTGCTGACCAGAATAGAACATCACATTCATTTAATCACTTGGAAATAATAAAATTTTCTTGTGATAGGTCAAATCATTTGTATACGTACATATTATACAGTACACCAAGTACAGTTTACCAAGACAAAAAATAGATCAATGCCGAGGGACTCTTCAGCCCTGATATTGACATTCAATGTATATAATATATATATTTTACTTATTACCAGAAAATGTTATTTCCTTCCAAGTTAGTTTAACTTCCAAGTTATTAAATAAATGATGATGTCGAATGAATGATGAATTTGAATTTTTGAGTCTGTGGAGGAACGGGTGGAAGTGTTCCTCCAGCGAAAAGGGAGGATCCTCCAACCAGGCGAGGTGGTAGCGCCTGGCGGGCCGCGGCCCAACGATTGACGTTGGGAAGTTGTATATATGCCAACTCTTGAGAAATCTTCGCATGTGCGATGTAATTCGAATGCACGCCATCTACCGTACTAGACAAGTACTGTGAGGTTTTCATATGTGTTCCACTAGTTGGCGCCTTAATGTAGTGGGCGCTACATCACTCCCCTCCAAGACCGGAGGTTGATACGATCGAGGCAGCTGTCTACCGTACTAGACAAGTACTGTGAGGTTTTCATATGTGTTCCACTAGTTGGCGCCTTAATGTAGTGGGCGCTACAAGTCTGTCTGTTAATATCAAATACATTGATCGTAGGATAGAAATCGAAAATTTTAGAGCGATTGTGCTACAAAAGTATAATTCTATGAATGACTTGATCAAAATGACATCATTTACGTTGAAATCAAACAATTGTAGATCTTAATTCCTTAAAATCATTCCATCAAATTTCAGCCCGGGAGTGGTAAATAAATCAACATAACCTGCTTAAAACGTCGCTTAAACATTCACATTGCTTAATTTCCTTTAAAACATTGACATTTGAAATACAGTGGTGATGGATCTCTAGCAATTTATTCGTAAGTAATTTAATTCTGAAATTTCTCCGTTTCGACATCCCGTCTCGAAATAGATTTTCTTATTTACGTGCAGCGAAATTAATAAGCGTTTACCAACATTAAATTGATATTGATTTTCATTTCAATAAACTAGAGAAATCATTACGTTAATGGTGGGTACTCACAGATTATAAAATTCACTCGCGTTTAAAAATACGTTTGCTGAAAAAAATAAAAGGTCTTTCATCTATATTGTAGACAAGAAATAAACAAATTTAATGAAGACTTTCTTAAATTTGTTTATGTGAAATTGAGTTGAGCCACCTAACGTATAAAGCAATATATTTTTATAGTAAGTGTATTTTTTATAAACCCATATTCGTCCTACATTGGTACTATATACGAACTACATTGTATCTATATCGTATCTATCTATATATATAAAAATCAATTGCTGTTCGTTAGTCTCGCTAAAACTCGAGAACGACTGGACCGATTTGGCTAATTTTGGTTTCGAATGATTTTTTAAAGTCCAGGGAAGGTTAAAAAAGTAAAGAAATATGAAGAAATTGAAGGGGAACAGTAAAAAACTCATTGTTTTTCATACAAATAGTCCGTATCTGTCAAACCTTTGACACAGTATTTCATTCTGAGGCAATACGAAGTTTACCGGGTCAGCTAGTCTAAACTTCTAAACTAATATTATAAAGAGGTAATATTTTTTGTTTGTTTGTTTGTTTGTTTTGAATAGGCTCAATAACTACTGGACCGATTATAAAAAATCTTTCACTATTCGAAAGCTACATTATCCACGGGTAACATAGGCTATATTTTATTTTGGAAAAAATAGGGTTCCGTAAGATATTTGGGTTTTTCAGACACAAGGTGTAAAAATCAACCAGAAAAGTTACTTATTTTGCGTACGCTGCCTAAACTATAAAGGATATCGAGGAATATCTTTTATAGTTTATTTCACTATTCGAGAGCTACATTATCCACGGGTCATATAGGCTATATTTCATTTTGGAAAAAATAGGGTTCCGTAAGATATTTGGGTTTTTCAGACACAAGGTGTAAAAAATCAACCAGAAAAGTTACTTATTTTGCGTACGCTGCCTAAACTATAAAAGATATCGAGGAAGACTTTAGGCTATATCTATGTATAATCTTCACGCTAAGACGAACAGGAGAGGGTAGGCAACATTGCACCGCGCGAAGTCGGGGCGGGCCGCTAGTCCCTAATAAATGGCACTGTAGCAATAGTATCAAGTAAAGCTTGGTCGCCCGGTACTTAGACTTTCGTTGCTTCTGTATAACCAGTTACGAAATTTTCTTCTCAATTAGAGTCGACTAGTCCATTGTTTAACCGTTCCGGGTTGCCATTCGCTTTCGTCGCTTATACGCTATGCCAAATGGTTTTAATTATCTAGCTCCTGCTGTACCTACTCTGAATCGTTCGGTTTCTTCAAATTATACTTTGCTGTTAAGGGTAGTCTTGCTTCAAGAGTATGCGAATATATGTTCATATTATATTTTATCATTCATCTGTTATTAAGGTTCGCATTTGAGCTCGATTTGTTATCTTTTGGCACACATTATATTTACATTAAAGTTTGTAAACAAAATTATTAAATGTAAGCCCTATTGTTACTTTACTGGTATGTTTGGAAAGAACTTGCGTTGAAACTTGTGAAATATTTAGCTTTGAAGTGGATTTTTTTTGTTGTGCTGTGTAAGTACCTACCCAGTGGTAGAGCCAAGGAAAATCTTTACGAGCTATTAACGATGAACTTATAAAATGAACATGAAAAAACTGAACCCTTAGCTGGTTCTTAGACATGGTTATGTTTGATTCGAAAATGTAAACGGCTCCAAATAAATAGCACTGCTACAGCGATGATTTTGAATGGATGCATTTATGCATAAAACGTCTACACTGCCAAAAAGCTTGTCCTTTCAAAAAACATAATTGTGAAGTAAAAATTGCTGTCGAAGACAAAAATAGGATACAAAATATGAAAATAAAAGTAAAGTGATCCTGGAATCTGAACCGAGATTAGTATTATTCCCAGCAATCTCGTTTGATTGCGTTCATCCAAAAACAGTTTCGTTTGGCTTCTGTACTTTAATATGGAATGGTTTAGAATTGTATTACAGTTGCCATCGAGTATACAGCGAGCTTGCCGGGATGCTGAGACGAGACAAGTGCCTTCTTTCACTTCAAACGAACCCGTGAATTGGATCAGATATCAAACTTCCAATCTTGAAAGATTGAAGTGCTTAAATTATTTTTAAAGGACGTCCACTTCAGAACGAAAAGTAATACTGATTAAAAGCTAACTAGGTTGTATATACATTCAAAACCTGATCAAATTACACAATGTCTGTCCAAATAAAAGGTACATAGAGGTTTTTTTAAAGTAAAGAGATAGATTACATTTGAAACTATTTAAAACTCAACTCCTTCTAAAATAATTGTAATATTTTATTTATACATGCGAGTGAACTTTATTCTTAAATATTTCATTGATATTAAAAAAAAAATACGCTTATTTGTCCCGGTGCGGTCTTCGAACCCGCGACCCTTCGAATCAAACGGTTATCTCACACCGCTGGACTAACCGGGTCGTCATCAGGTATGTATTGTAGAGTTGTGTATCAGGATGGACATTATTTACGTGCAGGATAAAGTCTACCGAGGTTGCTAGCATTGAAGAACAGTATAATAAATTTATATAAGCAGATATTGTTAATGTATTTGTCTTTCCATATAGTAATACCAACATTGGGTTAGTGTGAACGTTGAGACAAGTACCTACCCTCTTTCATTTCAAACGAAATTGCGAATTGGATCAGATATCAATTTTCCGAATGAAGGATTGAAATGCCTAAATTATTTTCATAGGACTTCCATTCCGTTGGCTCAAACGTTGATATTGACGAAAAAATAACTGGATCTAAACCTATCTGTCTTTTTCTAATATCAAAAATGCTGAAGTATTTAATAATTGGCGAATGGCCCCGAGGCTGGTGTAGATCGTAACCGATTTACTCGGTTTGTGCGTGCAATACGCGCGTGGTCGGGTGTGTGATGGGTGACCGCTAATGGCAAATAAATGCGTGTTTCAGTGCTTCGGAGGGCACGTTAAGCCGTCGCTCCCGGTTGCTTTCGATAGATAGCAGTCGTTGAACCTTGTCAGTGGTTTTATGTGCGGTTTCAATACATCCGATAGCGGGTTGCCCACTAATCGTAAAGGCCGTATCTCTATCCACCCGCATTTGACCAGCGTGGTGCAGTAAGTTTCAGGCCTCCCCCAAAAAAGAGAGAAACTCGTGCCCAGCAGTGGGATGTTTGAAACATTTGGGGTGCCATTATTATTCTTTTTTTTTTATTTAATAATTTACCATGCGGCATTAAGCACATCACTTATGTTTTATTTCGAAGGGAAATGCACCGAACTAATAGTTATTCGCCAAAGAACGTAGGTTTTATGCACAACATGTTTGTTATTCAACGGCATAGGATTTATCACTCACCTAGAAATTTTGCTCTACTACATTAACGCTGGGAGCACACAAGTCATTATAGTGACGATAAATTTCCATGTCATGAGTTTTCACATTTTTATAGTTAAGTTCGCTTTACCCATTAAGCGTACCGTGCTCGGTGTTCGTTACAGTGTGATAAGCGAAAACAACAGTGCCGTTACTGCACGTTTACGTTCGTCAGTGTAATATAAAGTTTGATAATGGGAACGCAAACGCAATAGTTGCAATGTTTTTGTGTACTTCACTCAAAGTGCAACGAAAAGCAAGTTAGCAGTTAAGTTCGCTTGTAAAATAAACGTGAATTGCTGCATCAATGTTCAGTGTCCAACACTATCTTCTGTGTTATAGAAGTTATAATTTTCTCGCGTGTACAATACTCTGAACTTCTTCTTTTGTACAATTTTTACAATGTATGAAGCTCGTGAAAACCTGCGAAAGCGTAACTATTTTTTATGTTAAAGTGCTGCCACAATATTTGCACCTTCAAACGCTATGGGATCTTTATTGTAGACAAACATTCATGGTGATAGGTTATAAAATAAAGCAGGTTATACAAGTATACATTGATAAAAGAAGTTCCAACATACTTAAAGACATTTAATATATAGCTGACCCGGCAAACTTCGTATTGCTTCAGAATGAAGTAATGTGTCAAAGGTTTGATAGATATGGACTATTTGTATGGGAAAATAAAATTGTGGTTTTTACTATTTCCCTTCAATTTCTTCATATTTTTTTACCTTTTAAACCTTTCACTGGATTTCCAAAAATCATTCAATACCAAAATTAGCCAAATCGATCTAGCCGTTCTCGAGTTTTAGCTAGTTTTAGCTTGCTTTGTCGTTCAAGCTTGTCACAGTTAAGCGAAGCTTCATGAAGTTCAATATAACGAAACAAAAAATACACGAACAGTTTGATTTGTCTAATTTGTTGTCTGACTTAATGACTGTAATGAAGATGTAAGAAAGAGACTTTGTGTGAATGATAGTATCGGTGTAAAAATGAAAAAAGGCATGCTCCGATGGTTCGGGCATATAGAAAGAATGTCGAATGAGCGAATGACTAAACAGATATACAATGCGAATGTGGATGGTTGCAGAGGCCCAGGAAGACCAAGGCTGACCTACCATGACCAAATAGGTCGAGTTCTGTCTGATGGTGGGGTCAAAAGTCTTAGGAATCGGCGTGCATGTATGAAGAGAATGATGAAGGTAGACGAGGCACGAGAGGTTTGTCAGAACCGGGATGTCTGGCGCTCTACACTCTCTGCCTACCCCGTTAGGGACCTGGCGTGAAGATACATACATACATACTTAATGACTGTATTCCATGATAGTGAAGACAAAGGACAAGTAGATGGTGATGTGCCCATCCATTTATAATTTGGTTTATATCATCATAATCATAATGAATAACTTCTATCTTGTTTTGAATTTAATTTTTTCCTTCGATTTTCTTTACTGTCCAAACTTGAACAAAGTTGACAGAAGATCGCTTACAAGAATGTTAATAAGAAAGAATTACAAACAATCCCCTTCAAGAATTCCTTATCTTCTCAACTGAATAAATTTGAGGATAATAAAATTTACAACATAGCACTCGAATTTCGTTTATGACGTCAGTTGAAACAATAATGGACGAGTAATACTTAATTTTTTATACAGTCATTGTTTTGTATAACAGTTAACATTTCACGTTGTCATTTATTTTTAGGGGAATGTAATATGAGTAACGTATATCAAATTTTGCGTATGTGATGTTTGACTAGTGGTAAATATAAGGTTTAATATAATATCTTTCAAACGCTGTATCACATTTATATATTTTCATAACAAGAATTAAATACGCTGTTCACAGATTTTAGATATATATTATGAAGCGAGATCACAAGACAAGACTCAGTAAATTAGAATTACAGTAAGAAACAAAAAAAAATATATATCTATTAGATCATGTCCAAAGCTGAATAGCATGTAAATTAATAAAGAACTGTGGAAGTTTTATGTATTTTCATATATACGACATACACATACACATATATCGAATAGTAAACGCTGTTTATCTTCGATTCATGTAACTAAAATATCGGAAAAAGAAACAATATTTTATTAAAAGGAAAGTAACGCGACATGACCCGGATAGCTAGTGAAACGAGTACGAAAGGCCAATGTTAAAAAATATAAATTGGTTCCATCTTAAAGGCAAATGTAAAAACAATATTGTTATAATTTGTTCCATATATCTTTGTTCGTAAAATGTAAGATGTATTGAGCTATTGTTTCATGTGTTATATAAAAATAAACAAACATATATAAAATACAATGAAGAACAGAAGTCCAGAAAGCTCAAGACTGAGGTACCTAGACCAAATAGGTCGAGTACTATCCGCAGATGAGGTCAAGAGTCTTCGGAATTGGTATGAAGGGAGTGATGCATGTAGAAAAGGCAGAGAAAGATATGTTTAGACAGAGATATATGGCGCTCCACGTTCTCTGCGTACTCGTGAAGAATTTGGCGTGAAGATAACGAAAACAAAGTTAACAGAAAAAAAAATGTTTTTTTATATAAGTTTAACAAAGTTCTGCAAATACAAAATTATTGTTCGGATCCACTATTGGGACACGCTCGAGTATAGGTACGTGACAGTCGTTTTTGCTACATAAATTCTGAATTACTGAAGAGATTAGTCTTTTTTTTGTCAAAGACTACAACAATTTATTACTTTAGTGCAGTAACTTTTTTATTATTATTTCATCGGGGCACGCACAAGCGCCGGTCCTTGTCATATGATATTTATTTCTTCATAAAAATACGATGAAGGAGTGTAGGAAGTGGAGTCGATATTCGCCAATGATGTATTGGTTTAGCTTCGTCTCTTTACTTTTTTCTCTCTTTTTTCTATCTTGATATATAGATGAGATATGATATAGTGAGACGAGATATTTTTTACAATTTACCAGTTTTTAGGGTTCTGTACCTTAAAAGGGAAAAAGGAACCCTTATAAGATCACTCGTGCGTCTGTCTGTCTGTCTGTCCGTCTGTCACAGCCAATTTGCTCCGAAACTACTCGACCGATTGAGTTGAAATTTGATGAATATATGTAAATTGGTGACCCAAAGATGAACACGTCAAGTAAAATAATAAATTTTAAACAGGGGGCCCCAAGGTTTAAAGTCAGGTTTGAAGTCGGTGCCAAGGCAATAGTGCGCTTCAAATAGCCGTATTTGACAGCTTAACATAGTAGGTACCTACTGCAACACTACAACATTAGTCCTAACGCGCGGGCCCCACTATTGGCTTGGCACCGACTTCAAACCTATGAGTAGGTAAGTACGTAGCCCATATTAAAGTAATTGAGTTTATTTTTCGCTTTTTAGTGTTTTTGTCTATTCAGTTTAGAATAATTTTTTTGAAGGCGGTTTTTTTTTAATTTTAAAATAATTTATTTTTGCTTTTCAGTGGTGTAACTTTTATTAATATTAAGTATTACAGTAAAAGTAGGTAGGTATTTCAACTACGAAATTACTATCTATGGTCTCTATCATCAGACCTAGAGGTGTATAATAGCGGCTTTTCTGGAACGGAAACGAACCGCTATTGAACTCTAATAGCAGTTTCGAAAACTATCTATTCCAGTAGCTGGTTTTAAGGCAGTGAAGCAAAAGGCTAATTTAAAGTGTAGTGATATTATCATCATCACCTCAATCATCGTAACCTCCATCATCATCACCTCGATCATCATCACCTACATCATCATCTTCATCATTATCATCTCCATCATCATGACCCCCATCATCATCATCACCTTGATCATCATCTCCTCCATCATAATCATCTTCATCATCACCTCCACCGTCATCACCATCATCATTACCATCATCACCACCATCATCATCACCATCATCACCACGGTCATCATCATCTCTCATCATTACCACCTCTATCAACATCATCACTTCCATTATCATCACCTCCATCATCATCTCCTTTCAAGTGTGCTTTGAAATTTGAGTAGTTCCCTCGATTTCTCCAGGATCCCATAATCACATCTTGACATGGTGACAATGGGCCCACCTGTGAGGTGGGGTATACCAAAACAAAAACATGTCCAAATTGGTACAGGCATTTTCGAACAATCGCGGTTTATAATAACAATGTTATAAACAAACGAGTAACTATTATTAGTATTATTACAGTAAAAGTAGGTATTTCAACTAAGAAGGTACCATATATAGTCTTCATCATCAGTTCCACTTCATCAAATTGTGCCTTCCGAAAGCAAACACACGGAACAATGTTATTATATAAAAAATATCGAAATCTTTCAAGTGTGCTATGAAATTTGAAGAGTTCCCTCGATTTCTCCAGGATCCCATCATCACATATTGACATGGTTACAATGGGACCAACTGGGAGGCACACCCTTTCAAACGAAACCAAAATTATCGAAATCGGTACAGGCGTTTTCGAATTATCGGGGAACATACATAAAAAAATAAAAAGATCCGGACGAATTGAGAACCTCCTCCTTTTTTCGGAGTCGGTTAAAAACGACGAAAATTGATCATTCCCCCCTATCTCCGAAACTACTGAACTTAAAATTTTGAAAAAAATGTGGAAAATAGTTCTTTGCCTATAGATTACTGGAAAACCTATAAGAAGTTTGAGTATTCAAATTAAATCGAAAATTCTTGATAATATAACCCCCCCTGCCGGTACCACTGTAACCAATTTGTCCCTGCATTTTAAATCTGTAATATTTTCGAAAATATTTATTTAAATTACGGAACCCTCACCACGCGAGTCGAACTCGCACTTGTCCGGTTTTTTCAGTGAAATTTAATAGTTTATAAATACAACTCAAATTCATTTGATATAATTCAATTTAATTGTTTATAAATACAACGGAGAGAAAATAAAGAACTGTTTTTATTCAGTGACATAGAAAATTAGTAATATAAAAAACATGTGATCAGTCACCCACTGTGATAATAATATCTGACTAAGAGCAACACCAATGCTTATAATCAATATTTATCGAAAATTTAGTCGGTCGGTTAAAGTTTAGTTATTTAGTCGGGGCCTAAAGGTATAATTATATAATCCTTTATATTTGGTTCGATTGGGATTTATAATTTTCTGCAAGTTGCCTATTCGGATTTAGGTATATACGATGTATACGAGTATATGCCCGGAGATGTCAACAGGCTCACCACCACGTATGGACCAAAAACGTAACTAATAAAACGTGGGTGTGTGCATGCATGCTTGCACGTATTTGCTTTTGCCTTCCCCATCAGGCATTAGATGCGTGATGTTACGTTTTTACGTAAGTCATCATATTTTTGTTCCTAACAAGAAAAACTCGCCTCAGGTATTTGTGATGAAGTTTATTTTGTGTGTAAAAAAGAAATAAAGAATCTTTCGAAGATATTTTATAAGTGTTAATTTAAATCTTTGTTAACTGTGTCATGAAGGCTTTAGTTTGTGGCTATCGATGGGAATTACCCAGTGAACCGCAAATACTCATTTGTTAAATAGTCAAGTCTGTGTGGATAAAGTAAATAAAGTGCTTTGGTAACTGTCTAGGGGCCGGCTTGCAATAAAATGTAAATAGCCACAGAAGTGTTAAAGGGAGCCACGTTAAAAGTTTAGTTCTGGCGAACTTAGTACTCGATGTACGGTCGGGCTCAATTGATAAACGGTAGAGGGATGAATATAATATCCTTTTCACTATCGTGTTCGTGCATTTGCTCTTACATTTTTGGTGACACAGTAAATGGGACCACGGAACAAATTTCTTTAAGCGTAGTATGAATAAACGTGTGTGTCCATAAAATATTATTTGATTTTGAAATATATAATCCATGGTCAGAACGAATGATAGCTTGGCGACGTGTCGTGGCATCATGCGTCGCCCCGCATTGTAATTGTGCTAAACGGGTATGATATTATTATTATCTCATTGCGAAACGGAGCTCGTGGCTATCGTGGCTACATATCTTCGCGCTCGGTGCGGAAGGGACTACGAGGTTTACATTGTATACAAAAAAGTTTCAGTTAGGGACCTTGTGAGTAGAGGAATTATTTTGTTTAATTATTGCCGAGATATTTTTTGTTTCATAAATATTTGAAAAATAAATATAGATTATGAAATTGATCTATGTATTAAAGTGCGCTAACTAAAAAAACTGCCTCTCGGTACTACGCTTACTATATTGCTGATAAACAAATTTTGCGATCACCGATCAAATCTAATGTTTTCATTTAATTATTGTACATCGTACAATCGCGATAAAAATGTTAAACGTATATTGTGATGTTTGGTAGCGAATGATACAAGGGTAACCAATAAACTATGGAATAATAACACTATGAATATAAACGCTTCAGTTCGTTACTTATCCTCATAGACATTATATGGTCGAAGCTTTGCCATAAAACCCGCTATAACTATATACAATACTACAAACAATGTAAGTTATTGAGTTTATATGAAGTCGAATCATGGGTCTAGAATACAGAAATTTAAATGGGATAATCTCTGCTCGTCATCATCATCATATCAGCCGAAAGACGTCCACTGTTGGACAAAGGCTCCCCCCAAAGATTCCCACAATGAACGGTCCTGGGCCGCCTTCATCTAGCGATTGCCCGCAACCTTCACCAGGCCGTCGGTCCATCTCGTCTCTCTCTCTCTCTCTGCTCGTATATACTAATATTATAAACTAGCGACCCGCCCCGGCTTTGCACGGGTGTAACATTACACCCGTGCAAAGCCGGGGCGGGTCGCGGTACATAACTACTATAATAACAAAATATAGAGTACAGCACTCCTGAATAGTGTAACATTTTTGATTGTGAAAGAATTTTCGAAGTAGTATTTACGAAGATTAGCCCCTACAAACAAACAAACAACAAGTTACTAACTTTACCTCTATAATAATATAGACGGGCCGTGCAGCAGAAATCGTAATATTTTATTTCACCACTAGCTGTGCCTGCGACTTCGTCCACGTGAGAAAAAATATGATTGTTCAGTATCTACCCGGACGAAGTCGTGGGCGCAGCTAGTATAAAAGTAGCCTAAGTTACTCCTTATGACATCAGCTATCTGCCAGTGAAAGTCCCGTCAAAATCGGAGACGCTAGAATTTTATTTATTTGTATGTAGGTATGTATGTATGAAGATAAAAGTAGCCTATGTTACTCTTTATTACATCACCTACCCGTGGAAGTCCCGTCAAAGTCGGATACACTCCAATTCTACTTCTTTGTATGAAGGTATGTATGAATGTATGGATGTATGGAGATAAAAGTAGCCTAAGTTACTCCTTATCTCATCAGCTGTCTGCCAGTGAAAGTCCCGTCAAAATCGGTCCAGCCGTTCCCAAGATTAGCCCCGCCAAACAGACAGACAGACAGACAAAAACTGTAAAATATGTTGCTTTGGTATATATTATGTACCGTGTATACATATATATGCATTAAGTAAAAAGCGGTTATTTTTATATTACAAATAGACACTCCAATTTTATTTATTTGTATAGATTTATTATGGAAGGTCATGTACAACATAAGACCTAAAAATTCTGTGAAAATTTTAAGCGTCTATGAGCATTTATGAGATACAGCCTGGTGACAGACAGATGGACGGACGGACAGATAGACAGACAGCGGTAGATTAGCAATCCGTAGGGTCCGTTTTTACCTTTTAGGTACAAAACCCCCTAAAAGATAGAACTAAGATACAGAATAGCTTAAAAATATTCGATACAATTCTTTAAAGTGACATAACTTTTTTATTTCTGAACCGATTCACATGAAACACACACTAAATATTAAGTTAAACTTACTACAATATATTAGTTAAAAACGCAGATCGAATAAGCCGTTTCTGAAATTAGCGTGCACAAACACACAGACAAACAGACATTTTTCCGGGATAAAAAGTACCCAGTGTTGTGCGCTAAAGGTTAAAGTATAATCATACCAAGTTTCATTGTAATCGGACTGGTAGTTTTTATGTGATGCTTGAACAAACAGACAGACAGACAGACAGACAGACATACAGGCAGACAGACAGACAGAGAGACAAAACATTTTCTAATCACATATTTGGGTTCGGTATCGATCTAGTAACATCCCCTGGTATTTATTTTTTCAATATTTTCAATGTACAGAATGTACACTTCTACAGTTTTATTATAAGTATAGATGAGAATACATACGAAAATATTTTTTGTCTGTCTGTCTATGTATTCCCGACCTCTGGTTTTGGGACCGTTCGTATATATTTCCTCCCTGAGACAATGAAAACAATGAATTGAATGGCGAAATTTACCGTCGCATTCTCATTAGACCATCATATTGCTACAATATCATTATTTTTATTGTCTCAACACTCGGATAAGACTACGTTTTCTTAAAATGAATCTAGCTACATCGATTTATCACCCCCGGAACACCCTGCATACGAGGCGTGCCTTTTAAGTTTTGTCGTTTGTGAAAAAAAAATAACCACTGGCACATAAAATACATTTGATTGTTTTTCAAAGTATTCTCCACGATATTTAATACACTTTTCCATACGCTCAAATCAGTTATTAAAGCATTTATTCCACTCCGAAGTAGGGGTAGTCAAAATCGCCGATTTGAAAGCTTCGACTGCTTCTTCACCCAACTGGAACCGTTGACTGCGAAGTTTTTTTTTTAATTTTGGGAAAAGTATTAAAATCGTTAGGGCTTAAGTCAGGACTATAAGAAGGGTGGTCCAAAATTTCAACGTTTTCCTGCTTCAAATACTCAATCGTTCGTCCAGCGGTGTGCGAGTGTGGTGCAGGATAATGCGTCGCTTTGGGTTGTTTTTACGAATCTCGGAAATGACTTCAGGGAGACAGGCTGTGGTATACCAGTCTGCATTAACTGTCCTACAATCCTCTAGCCCAATCGTCGCAACGTGACCTGTTTTCGCCACGAACGAAGCCACCATTTTTTTTGAAGTGCTTCGTGAGCGCACTACTTTTGTCGGTTTCGGCTCATCTTGGAAGACCCAGACGGTTGATTGCTGTTTCGAATCGGGATCATAGGCATAGATCCAAGATTCATCATCACTAATGATGTCGTATACGTGATTTGATTCTCCTCGGCTAAATCGTTGTAGAGTTTTCCTACACCATCTGACGCGAGCCGCCTTGTGATCGTCGGCGAGCATATGCGGGATCCAACGGGAGACCAGTTTTCACATACCAAGTGCTTCATGTAAAATCTTTTGGATTGTTGTCCCTGAAATGCCTAAAGATGCTTCAATCTCACGATACGTCACATGACGATCTTCGGTTACTAATGATGTCACAGCGACGATGTTTTCTTCGGTGATGGCTGTTTTTGGACGTCCTTCACGAGATTTGTCACCAAGGCAGGTATTTCCACCCTGGAATTCTAAATACCAGCGTTCGACGGTCCTCAGACATGGGGCTTTATCACTAAACACAGAAATCAACTCCTCGAAACATTGAAGTCGCGTTAGTCTTCTTCTAAAGTTGTAGAAAATTATTGCACGAAAATTTTCCTTAGAGTAATTAATTTTTATAGGCGATAGAAAAGTTTTAATATATAAGATAAGTAATATACACGTACCCACTCTGTAAAATTATTTGTTCTAAAATAAAAACTTTCAGAATAAATTGGGCATTAATTTTGAATGATAATGAAATTTCGTGCTAACGGAGCAGTTATTATAAAAAGCCAAATAATGAAATCGTAGTAGTTTGTTAGGTTCATGAATGCAAATGTTTATTCATAATTTACGTAATAGAATCTGTCTAAAGCTCTGCTCACGTATTATATTTTCATGCAAATTTGTTATGAGTGCTGAGTGCGAGTTATACAAAATGTCATTCGAATGACTTCACCATCACGTTGATCGAAATGAACACACATGTTATCGTGTTTGTTGTCAATCTCTTGAGATTTGTTTTAGCTTGCTGGAACCCGATGTATTGATCCCGTTTTTAACTATAGTCAACTGTAACTTGTTTGAAATAATTCGAATATTATAATAAAGATTGGTTCGTCGGCTCTAATGACGGAAGTTGCGTCCGTAGGCACCACCGCATTACTAAATTTACTTGTCGCTAAATGGTAGTGCTTAGCACTATCGTTTTTCGGTCAGGTGGTAATGTACAGCCCTGTAATTTCCAGCACAGAAGCATAACACCTTAGGCTCCAGGAGTGGCAATGCATATATACATACATTGAAATCTCTAGTTTCAAGCAGATGTTCATGGGCTACAGTATTACGTACCATCAATGTAAACTGGATTTTAAGGAGTCGACATATAATCTCGCAGACTCAAGTCAAGCTCACCTGCACATGGTGCACTCTGCTGATACACAAATGAGGCTCTGGAGAACCGTCCACCAATACGCACTGGATCAGCGAGGTGGACTATGGTCCAAACCCCCGAATTATGACTAGTATACCCACAAACATACCTCAAGTGCACGGCGATCCCAGTGGAGACGCAGACATTGACGGGTGACAGCCCGCCGCTGGAGTCAGGGGTCAGATTGGGCGGGTCATATTTGTTGGATGTCTGAAGAAAAGTGGACATAAAGGTCTACCGACTGGATCCCAGGTGTTTGGCGTTGTCGAGGCCACCCACGAAAACGCTGGCGAGATGACCTCGACCGCTTTGAACCAAACTCGTCTGTGGTTGCGGAAGTCCGCGATAGATGGAAAAAGTTAGGGGGTGCTTTTGCCGAGCAGTCGCACAGTTAAAGCTATGAAAAAAGAAATGTTAACTGTGAGTTTGTTTGCCAATATCACAAAGGAAAATAATAATCTGGCTAGTCGTTATTCTTCTGATTTCTTTCTAAATTTTAGTCGTGCTTGTTTATGTTGAAAATACCTTTCATTTGTGGTCCTCCATCGATGCGAGTTACCCAGTCAACCGCAAATACTCATTTGTTAAGTAAGCGAAGCAATGTATTTAAGTAACTAAAGCGCTTTTGTAGTTATGTACGATGTGCAGCGAAATGTAAATAGCCACGTAAGTGTTAAGGGGTGCCGTGGTAAAAGTTTAGCTCACGCGAACTTAATAGTCTATTTGCGAAACGCAATTCACAAGCGGTAGATATATATGTATGTATGTATCTTCACGCCAGGTACCTAACGGGGTAGGCAGAGAGTGTGGAGCGAATCGCCAAATCGGATGTCAACTTGGGTAAGATAATGGTTTTTTGTCGGATCTTAAAACCGAATGCTAGCATTGAAATACTTGCCACTGAGCCGCATCCCACATAAAATCAGATCCGACTTCATCCAACAGAGTAAGACATGACTCCGTGTGAACGGGACGTAAGGACGAGAGGCAGAACGTATAAAAAATAGCAAACTATATTAAAAAAAAAACTTGTTTTTGCAAATTTCAGACCAATTTTGAAATCGTGGAAACTTTAATGATCAATGAGAATTTATGTATTTGAAATCCCTCGGACTGACAGCTCGTTTTGTAGCAGATTTTATTTACATTCAAAACCAGTTATGTGTGAGTTTAATTTATGGGAAGGACACAGAGAAATTGCGGTTCTAGCGTAAAGATGGCGCCGCGGTCGCATGTCATCTCCGCGGTCACTGGCACACTGGATGACAAATTGTCTGCATTCTGTTGTATAATTTTCGTAGCATCATTTATCACGATACCCTCGTGATGCTACCCATTTGTAGGTGAAACGTTTAGGAAAGAAATTAAAGGAGTAGCTATGATTCCACTCCGCTCATTTTTTAGTGGTTTTATAGGTATTCAAGTTGGTTGAAAGTTAGAAGTATGAAAAGAAAATTTAAAAGATAAGTTTTATCAAATTAGCAATGAATATTATCAAAATAAAATGTAAAGAAAGCTTGACTTCGGTCGGGATTCAAACTTGCGACCTCTAGATATCCGAGTATTGAATGTACTAGTTATCCACATAGACCCAGCTTACAGCATGATCATTGCTCTGGCCCTGGAGATTGCAGCCATATAGCCATCTTCGATAAATGGACGATCCAAGAAAAAAAGGATTTTCATTTAGACTCAGTAGTTTCTGAAATTAGCGCGTGGAAACCAAATAACAAATTCTTTAGCTTCTTTTTGTAACGTAGGTGGCAAACAAGCATACAGTTTACAAGTGATGACTGCAGCCTATAGATATCTATTCAAAAATCGATGGTACAAATGCAGATGCGTTGCCATCCCTGGGACTGAAGTTACATTACTATCTAACCGAAGCACGATAGTGTTGAACACTACCGTTTGGCAGCAGATGTATGTAGGTGCAGTCGTAATGCGGTGGTGCCTACGCCCACGAGCTTCTAGACTGGAACTCTAGCTCCACTCCAACAGTAAGTATAGCTTTATAATATGAGTACATACTCATATTATAAAGCTATACTTGTATCATATTCATATTATATTGTTCATATTATAAAGCTAGATATGTATATGGAATCGGTGTTATACTAGACATTTAACATGCATAAATTGCGTAGAAAACTCTGTTACATTTTGGAGGTCAGAACCGGGATGTCTGGCGCTCTACACTCTCTGCCTACCCCGTTAGGGACCTGGCGTGAAGATACATACATATATAATATGGCAAACCTTTTTTATGTAAGGAAAATGGCAAACAAACATACATACCCACACAAAGAAAATGATCAAAATCAGAAACTCATTTATTCATTTAGGGTGACAGGCACCTCTTATGACACGTCAAAAACAAACAAAATAAATTAAAGTGAATAACAATTGATATACATGTCAAACAAGATAAAAAATATATGTATTGTCAAGAATATCACTAAGATAAAACGAAATATAATATACTAATGTAAAAAGTATATCAGTAGAATGTCTCATTTCCCCTTTACAAACTGATAACAAAGAGTGAAAAGAAAAGAAAAAGAGTCATTTTTGTCATTCACCGGCAGAGTTCCAAAGGCCAATATGATCTGAGAAAAACCTACCAAAATAAACCAAGTCGGCTTTTTTAAATATATCTACCTATGGACCAGAGGTATTAATGCTGATGCGTTGCCAACCCTGATACCTTAGTTGATATTTTATGCCATTGTCAGAGAATATGTAATAATACTACGTATAGAATGGACACCTCACTTTATATTAATCTGACTAATTCAAATAACTTCAATTATAATTCAAATGACATCAATAAAAATATTAATGTATCTAACACGAATTCAATATTCATAAAACCATCTGACTGTGCGGAAGTTTTTGGTATAATTAATAATTTGAATAACTCGAACTCTGTAAGAATTGATTGTAAGGTTTATTTTAATTAATCTCGCCCTTCATTCCTAATTTATTATTTTTAATAATCATATATTCAATTTATATACAACTACCATTCGATAGTTTTATTTATTTAAAATAAAAGAGACACTTTTGACTCAGACAACGGTCGAAAAGGAATGAAAGGTGGGAGAAGGATGATTATAAAAGGGGCAACGTAAAGTAGTTGGGGGCTTTTTGGAGTATTGACGTTGAAATCGCGACGAGTTTAGGAGTGTTAAAAAAAGTGTAACGATAGCAAAAGTGTGTGTAAACCAATTCAGTGTGTGATAGTGATTTTGAAAAAGTGTAAAGAAAATAGTAAAAGTGTATGTAAACAATTCAGTGTGTTATATATTTGTTCCTGATTTCCCGAGCACTGTTGGAGAGTTTTCGGAGGCCAAGGCGTGGGTAACAGGTTGTATCTTCGGGACTACCTGAGAGATTATTACATCTCAGAAGTGGGATATTACCAAAAACGTAAGTACACTCCCAATAATTCTGTCGCTAAAAGTTATTTTAAACAGACCATACCTTAGTGCCAGTTAAAGTCGGACAAGTATAATTATTTATCTACCTACCTATTCTAGGTAAAACATTTTAACGTATCTGTAGTTGAAGTACAATAAAATTGTTGATTATGGTTTCACGGATTTATGCGTGAATATATATATCTACCTACATATTCTGGACAAAATATTACAACGTAGGTATCTATAGTTAAAGTACACTTACTTTATGGTTTCACGGAGTGTAACATTTCTTACGGAGTAGACAGAGAGCACGAACAACAAATATCTGCTTCCAAAAACATTTGTGTCTTTTTTCATTTTATGTAATGTGATACCTGATATTTGTATTTGGCCTACTGATAAGATACGACGAGACGAGACGGATAGACGAGCTGTTTAGTCCAGCAGTACTTACAACGGCACCCACGATACAAAATATGACGGCTAGATAGTTTAACGGCTGAAAAGAAATGGCATCCTTTTCACTATTAAATATTTTAAAGACTACCCTCTTTTTTTTCATGTTAGGTATATAATTCAGTGTCTAATCATATTGGGCGTTGCCCTGCAACGCCGATATTTTCAGATAATGAATGATGAGACAGAGCAACGCAGACTAGAGACTCCAACGCGTAGTCACACGCGACACAGAGGTACTCGCAGCCGCAGTCCACACGGACGCAGTGGCACGATGGAATTTGAAGATGATCGGGGGCGTATTCGACGGCTACAACGGGAATTAGAACTGGAACGCGAAATTTTACGAGAGCGCGAGAAGAGCAGTGGCCGTTCCACCGAGTTCCGTCGAACTCATCCTTCAAGGGCGAACAAGAACCATCAACGAGCTACAGCACCGTTTGCGAGCAGCGAGCGACACCGAGGGTCATCACGGCGCGCGAGTGGCGAGCGTCGAGCGTCATCCCCGCCCCGAGCCCGTGAGGAGCAGCGCCGTGCTGAGCAGCACGCCGCGAACGAGTTGCATGGCGAAAAGATCAGGTCACGTAGTCCTTCTTTTTCTACTAGAGATGTTGTTAAGATTATTCAGTCCATAAAACAAAACATTACTTCTCAACCACCGACACAAAGTACACTCATTAACAAAAATGTCGATTATAAGAACATTCTTCCTGATTTTGATCCTTCCAATAAAAATCAACGAATAGACGTTTGGTTGAAAAAGGTCAATGAGTGTGCATTGGTCTACGGTTGGGATGATAGAACAACCATACATTTCTCTATGCAAAAACTACAAGGATTGGCCAAAACATGGTTCGAAAGCTTAGATACACTTCTTTACACGTGGCAAGAATGGCAAAACAAACTTAAAAGTGCGTTCCCTTACGAACAAAATTACGGCCAATGCTTGGAGGATATGCTAAAACGGAGGAGTAGATTTAGTGAACCAATCGAGACATATTATTACGAAAAAATAGCATTACTAAATCAATGTGATATAACCGGCAAGCGTGCAGTTGACTGCATTATACATGGCATTAGCGACAAAACCATGAAGTCAAGTGCGTTAGCTTTACGTTGTTCACAACCAGATCAGTTGCTGCAGTTCTTGATGAGTAATAAGGATAGTGTAGGCTACAGTCAAATTTCACATTTTAGGAAAAGTCACTGTTCAAGCGGTACCAATCCGACCAGTAACGAAGGCCCGAAACATTCGCCTAGAAATAGTAACATTCGGGGACTTTACTGTTTTAACTGTAGAGAAAGAGGACATCCGTATTTGCAATGCCCGAAGCCGCTGTTGAAATGCAACAAATGTGCCAAAATAGGTCACACATCTGACAGTTGCCTGAGTAAAGTCAATTGTTCGTCAGGTGAGACAAAATCTGTTCCTAAGACAATGTGTATCAATAGCACCGATTCAAATTCAAAATTCATAAAACAAGTTTTTATTAACGGGGAACGTTTTGAGGCATTTGTAGATTTCGGGAGTGAATTAACTCTTATCAAATACTCAATTGCCAGTAAACTAGGTATAATTCATGATGGAATCCCTACGACTATGAAAGGGTTTGGTAACGAACTGGTAAGTTCGCCGGGGAGTATTACTGTGGATTTGTCAGTAGATGGTGTTAGTGCTAGAGTATTATGCAAGATAGTCCGGGATGAATTATTAGATAAGCCTATACTAATTGGACAATCCTATACCGAACAATCACATGTTATCGTATACAAAGACTCTACGAAACTACATTTCATGAATATCGGTGCCGCATTACCTCAACTTCCAGTTGAGAACGAACAATTATTAACTATAGGAAGGATTGTGAGACACGTGTTATTGTATGGCCCTGCTAGTGTCAAAACTGAAATCGATTTAAAATACAGTGCGGAGGTTTTTGTGCAAAATAAGCTAGTAGGTAAACCAAATAAACAATTCCTTATAAGTGGTGGTGTATATCCGGTTAAAAACGGTTTGTTGCATATCACAGTGACACCATGTTCACTGCCTCTTTACCTCCAAGAAAATGCAATTATTTATAGGGCAGAGGAGGTAAAGGTTGTTAATAGAGTAATCATAGAAGGGTCTGGGGTTTCTCAACTCGAATCTCTACCCGATAAAGCGGTTGATGAAAACAAAATTAATATCGGAAAAGAGGTAACGGATAATGATAAACGGAGGCTTATGGAGATACTATCTCGTTTCAAACATTGTTTTGCTGCTTCTTTAAAGGAGTTGGGCTGCACTAACATTACAGAGATGAAAATTGAATTAAATAGCCAGCGCCCCATCGTTTATAGACCGTATAGGTTATCTCATCACGAAAGGGACCAAGTCCGAGAAATGGTAGACGAAATGCTAGAAGCAGGTATAATTAGACAATCTGTGTCGGAATATGCCAGTCCCATTATCTTGGTACGAAAGAAGGACGGGAAGATAAGAATGTGCATAGATTATCGTATGTTGAATTCGGTTACAATGAAAGAACGGTACCCAATGCCCGTCATCGAGGATGAAATAACCAGATTGTCAGGCCAAGCGTGGTTCGTAACCCTGGATTTAAAATCGGGATATTACCAAGTTCCTATAGCCGAATGTAGCAAGCGCCTCACTGCATTTGTTACTCCAGATGGCCAGTTTGAATTTAATCGGATGCCATTTGGATTAGCAAATGCGCCTGCAGTATTTCAGCGCATGATGAATGGTATTTTAGGTTCATCTCGATTCACAAAAGCCACAGTATATATTGATGACCTATTAGTGTTTGGAGAATCGCCCCAGCAATGTTTAGATAGATTAGAAGATGTCATGCAGTTAATTGAAAATGCCAATTTAACGCTAAACCTGGAAAAGTGTAGTTTTCTATACAATAAAATTGACTATCTTGGGTATGAGATTAGCTCTGCTGGCGTACAGCCGGGAATCAATAAAGTACAGAGTGTAGTGGACTTTCCGCGTCCCGAAAATATACACGCGGTACGACAGTTTCTCGGACTAGTAAGTTACTTTCGCAAATTTATTAATGGTTTTGCACTGGTAGCCCACCCACTCAATAAACTATTAAAGAAAAATAGTCTGTGGGAATGGACCGATGCTCAAGAAGATGCTTTCCTTTCATTAAAGGCCAAACTTGTGGATAGGCCAGTTTTGGCAATATATAATCCAAAAGCAGAATTAGAATTGCATACGGATGCCAGTAAAGTAGGTGTAGGTGGTATCCTGTTACAGCGTTCTTCAGGGCAGGACACCTTTAGGCCCGTTGCTTTCTACAGCCGTCAAACCTCCCCAGAGGAGAAAAATTTTCACTCTTACGAGCTAGAGACGTTGGCAGTTATATGTTCGCTTAAAAAGTTTAGGGTCTATTTGTTAGGCGTTGAATTTAAAATAGTAACAGATTGCAGCGCACTACGCTCTACATTTCAAAAACGTGACTTGATACCACGCATTGCCCGTTGGTGGTTGCAATTACAAGAGTTCAACTGTGCGGTTGAATATAGAGCCGGTGTTAAAATGGCGCACGTAGATGCTTTATCGCGGAATTCTATCCCTCTAGAGAACGACGAATTTTCCAATGAATTGTCCACAGTTATGATTATATCTGACGAAGACTGGCTCCTTACTCTTCAATTAGGTGATACAGAGCTGTGTAGGATACGAGATATACTCAACAATAACGTAGACCAGAATGAATTAAAATATATAAAGATGATGAAAGAGTATGGGATAAGAAACTGGGTGAAATTCAGTGGGGTTTAAATAACACTCTACAGAAGACCACGGGTAAGACACCTTCGGAAGTTATGTTTGGGATTCAGATGAATAGTGAGCTTAATCCAGCTATGAATGAAGTTATCATTACCCCTCGAGAGATAATGGACCGATCTTTTATACGAGAGGAAGTTAAGGAAAGGATAGATAGGGAACAGGCAAAGCAAAAAGATCGTTATAACAAAAACAGGAAACCAGCGCAAACTTATAACAAGGGTGATCTGATTAAAATTGCAAAATCATCCTTCAATAACGATGGGAAAAGTACGAAGCTTATGGCTTCTTACGAAGGTCCCTTTAAAGTCATTAAGGTCTTAGGTAATGATAGATATAGAGTCGCACCTATCCCTGGTTTTAAAGGTATGAAAAATAAGCGCAAAACAACTGTAGCAGCAGAGCGCATCCAGCCATGGATACATATCACGGCACTCGATGTTAACAATGACGACTCCGGGTCTGGGGATGATTCGAGTGTTTCCGAATAAGGGACATTTACCTATATAATAAATATATTACGAGAGACGTGTTAGGATGATGTTAGTAATGTCATAATTCAATTGTGGATATAGTTATGACATGTTAACTTATATGTATAAATGTCTGTATAATTTAACTACAGAATGAATTTTTGATTGTTACAGGTCGGGAGCGAGAATTGATTGGTTCGCACCCAGACCACAAAGAATGATACCTAGAGAAATGTCATGCCACTAAGAATTGATTGGTTTAGTGGCAGCAAGGTGACATTTTGAGATTTGTGTTACATTGTCCTAAGAATTGATTGGTTTAGTGACAATATAACAATAACAAGAACTTGAGAATTGATTGGTTCAAGGCAAATATCAGATATTACCACTAAGAATAGAGTGGTTTAGTGGTAGTAATAAATGAATTCTCGAGAATAGAGTGGTTCGAGTTATTTTTATAAAATGAAGAATAATTTAAGTGAGAAGTCTGTAATTATTATTTATTTTACGTTTTTAACGACAAAGAATAAGAATAATCCTAAATGTATTAAATTATAAAGATACTTACATCCTCTACTGTATTTTTTTTTTTTTTTTTTAATCGAATATTATTGTAAAATTTGTATAAATAAGTAGATTTGAGGCCTAGTGTAAGGTTATCACTTGATACGTGTATGGGGACATACACATTGTCAGGACGGTCGAGTGTAAGGTTTATTTTAATTAATCTCGCCCTTCATTCCTAATTTATTATTTTTAATAATCATATATTCAATTTATATACAACTACCATTCGATAGTTTTATTTATTTAAAATAAAAGAGACACTTTTGACTCAGACAACGGTCGAAAAGGAATGAAAGGTGGGAGAAGGATGATTATAAAAGGGGCAACGTAAAGTAGTTGGGGGCTTTTTGGAGTATTGACGTTGAAATCGCGACGAGTTTAGGAGTGTTAAAAAAAGTGTAACGATAGCAAAAGTGTGTGTAAACCAATTCAGTGTGTGATAGTGATTTTGAAAAAGTGTAAAGAAAATAGTAAAAGTGTATGTAAACAATTCAGTGTGTTATATATTTGTTCCTGATTTCCCGAGCACTGTTGGAGAGTTTTCGGAGGCCAAGGCGTGGGTAACAGGTTGTATCTTCGGGACTACCTGAGAGATTATTACATCATGGTATTACCACAAAATCGCTAAAATTGTGTGCTGAATACATAAGTGAACCTCTGAGTTTTGTTATCAATAGGTCACTTGAGGAAGGTATCTTTCCAGATCTACTAAAGAAGTCGATAATAAAGCTACTTTATAAAAAAGGTGATGCGACGGAGGTTAATAATTATCGTCCCGTCTAATGTGACGGGACGATAATTATTAATCCCTATAATTTCAAAAATATTTCAAAAAGTAATGTCTAAAAGGCTATACAACTTTGTCACAGAACAAAAACTACAAAAAAATGAACAATACGGATTTCGGAAAAATGGTTCCACTTCTTTAGCTTGTTTTGATTTAATCAAAACTATAACTGAAGCAATTAATGTCTTAATAGTAATAGTCTTTTTAGACATGCGCAAAGCGTTTGATTTTGTGGATCATAAACTACTATTGTATAAATTAGATAATAATAATAATAATAATAGTACACTTTATTGCACACCAAAAGTACATCGGTTAAGAATACATTTTGACATATGTGACAATGGGCGGCCTTATCGCTAGAAGAGCGATTTCTTCCAGGCAACCCAACAATCAAAAGAAATACAGAAAAAAAAATGCAGTAGGGTGCGCGACACTAAAAAGGTATTCACTAGGTACTAACTTAACTAAACTAGCAACACATAACAATATGACAATAAATTAAAGAAGCAAGGGACAGTGAACAGACGAACGAAGGAGAAAGGAACAAAGTAACAGACACAAGGAATTTAAAGAAGAGAGGAAAGGAAATCGTTTAAATACCAAGCTTTAACTTGGTATTTAAACGATGCAATACTCTGAGCTTGTTTAATGGTGTAGGGCAATGAGTTCCATAAACGTACGGCCTCGACAGCAAAGGATTTAGTAAAAAAATCACTTGAATGCAAGGGAATTTTTAATCGCAGAGCTACAGAGGAACGAAGTGGCCGGGAATGGGAGAGGTGGGCAAATTCAAAGCAATCACTTAAATATTTGGGACTGGCAGGATTAAATAGCGTTGAGTACAAAAGAGAAAGTATATGTACATTCCGGCGATGCTGAATAGGGAGCCACTTGAGCTTATTGCGATATTCGGAAACATGGTCATATTTGCGAAGACCAAATATGAACCTAATGAATACATTCTGTAAGCGCTCAAGCTTATTAAGTTGGCATTGGGTCAAATTAAGATAACAGACATCAGCATAGTCAAGTATCGGAAAAAGTAGAGAATGTGCAAGCGCAATTTTAGTAGGAACAGGTAAAAAGTTACGCAGCCTTCGCAAAGAACTAACAGTTGCAAACACCTTTCTGCTTACTTCACATAATTGCGCGGACCACGCAAGATGTTGGTCAAAAATAACACCTAAGTTTTTCACTTTATCCGAAAATGGTATATGAATACCGTCGAAAAGTACCCGCGGCAAGTTATCCCAATCTATTTTGCTAACTAGCCTAGAACTACCAATTATAATAAGTTGCGTTTTCTCAGGATTTACTCTAAGGCCAAATGAGGTGCTCCATTTTGATATGCGACTAAGGTCATCATTTATTAGGTTTATAGCATCAGGTAGATTCTTTAATGAAGATTTCGTGTAAATTTGGAGGTCGTCTGCATAGAGGTGATAGAGAGAAGAAATATGAAGGCAAACAGAGTTGATAAAAATAGCAAATAACAGGGGAGACAACACGCCACCTTGTGGAACACCGGCTGTAGTTGCACACCAGGTCGAGAAATGTTCTTGAGCCTGTATGCGATGCCGGCGACCATACAAGTAATTACGAAACCAGTCAATTGCTGGCGGAGATATGTTAAGAGAACCCAGAGTTGCTAAAAGAATGTCAAAATCAACAGTATTAAACGCATTACTAAAATCTAGCAATGTTAATACCGTCAACTGTTGATTATCCATGCCAGAGCGAATGTCATCGGTAATTTTCACTAAGGCAGTCGTCGTACTATGACCAGGGCGGAATCCAGATTGTAAGGGATTGAGTAGGTCAAATTTCGATAAGAAGGAACTCAACTGTTGGTGGACAAGACGTTCTAGGACTTTGGAAAGGAAAGGAAGGATAGAAATAGGTCTAAAGTTGGACAAAGAAGTGGGATTAGATTTTTTTGGGAGGGGAATAATATTTGCATCTTTCCATAGACTAGGAAAGACACCTGAGGATATGCAGGAGTTAAAAATTGATGTTATTATAGGAGAAACGATATCTAGTAAAGGAATGATCATCTTACGACTAATACCATCGCACCCGACAGCATTCGAACTGATCGCTAGTATGTTCTTCCTAACATCACACTCAACAAATTGACTCAACACGAATTCAGAGTGACTAGGAGTGGGCATCTGTGAAAGGGTGGATAAGGTATGTGTTTTTAATACATCATCAATTGATGCGGCAGTAGAGAAATGCTGATTAAGCATGTTGATATCTAAATTATTAGGGAGTGAATCTGAACGAGAGTTCCCAACTCCTAATGTTTTAAGAAACTTCCAAACTTTAGCTGGATCTTCATTTTCGACTGAACTATGGATATGGCGTCGTTGTGAATCTCTACAAACTCTATTGCAGCGATTTCGAGAAGAGAAATATTTCAACTTATTTATCTCTGTTGGGACTGATTTATATTTTGATTTCGCAGTCGCTTTCCTATGCATCAGTTGTTTAATATCGTCGTTAATCCATGGAGCAGGGAGGTGTTTCAACCGTATGGGTTTAATGGGTGCATGTTTATCATAGAGGCCTATGAGCAAAGAATTAAACAATAAAATTTAGATAAATATGACATTAGAGATTTAGCTAATAAATGGGTTCAAAGTTATTTTTTTGATCGCACCCAGTGTGTAGAAGTGACTAAAATGGTAAAAGGAGATAAAATTGGCAGCCAATCTGACTTTAAACCGAATAACTATGGTGTACCGCAAGGCAGCGTCCTTGGTCCGCTTCTATTTTTAATGTACATAAACGACCTGCCCAATGTTACGCACCATGAAACGCTACTGTTTGCTGATGACACTACTCTCATAGTCAAACGTGATGACGTAAAGACATACCAAAGTAACATCAATGATGCACTTGGTAATATCATTGCCTGGTTGAATAATAATAATTTAAAAATTAACATTGATAAAACAAATTTAATACAATTTGAGATATATTATAAAAAAGACATTGACCTCAATATAATTTATGACAATATAAAAATTAATGAAGTTGACGAAATAAAATTCTTAGGACTAGTGATAGATAAAAACTGCGACTGGAAAACACACATTGACTATATTTGCGACAAATTAGATAGGTTTGTCTTTGTTTTAAAAAGACTGCGTCAAACTGTGTCAACAGAAGCGGTCCTTAGTGCATACCATGGATACGTATCCTCTGTGCTTACTTATGGACTACTATTATGGGGAAATTCGGTTGCAACTGGCAAGGCTTTCCGTGTGCAGAAAAAATGCATAAGAGCTATCTGCGGAGCTTGGTGCGTTGATAGTTGTAGGCCTTTATTCGAGAAACTTCGTATACTACCTTTAGCCTGTATGTACATAGAGTACTGTACGAGAACTTTGTGTATTTGTAATGCTGCATCCACACAATGTTATACTACAATCGGATGCTACTAGCAGAAATTGTAGCGTTAGAAATCGTTTCAAACTCTCCCCTTAACTGTGAGGCAGGCTCAAACTGTTAACACATTTAGAACACAAGTTCTAAATCATTACCTGTCAGTCTAAATAGATTTACCTTTTTTCTAAATTCTTCTATCTATTGTTTTCTGTAACTTTAAAGTAGTTATTTTTGTTCTTGTATACATACCCCCTTATTCATAAACGTATTTTAGCTAAAGTGTTGCTTATCTCTCCTTTGTCTTTTTCTGTCCTGCACATTTGACAATGCAACTGACAAAGACAAAGAATTCTATAGCTAAAACGTATCTAATGTACGTTTATGAATAAGGGGGTTAATGTTATAATTTTTTTTTAAAAGTAATTTCACTGTAATATGTACGCCCCTCTTATTATTTATGTTGTATTCTCCTTGTTATCTGATTGCCTGGTAGAAATCGCTGTGTAGCGATTGTGTCTAACCTATTCCTGATTGGTGTACAATAAAGAATATTGTTGTTGTTGTTCCGAGATGCAGAATTGAATTGTTTAAAAGAAACGCATCTGTTAACGCCATTCGAGTATATAATAAGTTACCGGACAGTTTTAAACAATTGCGATTACCAGTGTTCAAAAAAAGCTGACACAATGGTTGCAACAGCACTGTTTTTATGACATTAATGAATATATGACAAATAAAATAAAACTGTAATTACCTAATTGTTTCCTAATAAATCGAATATTAATTTGAAACATAATAATCTGAATTTCTGACTCTTTCTTTTTTTGACACATCATACAACTTGACATAATTACTTTAATATAATTTGACTTTAATAATTGAAATCCAAACTTAAATGCAAAATCATGACATTTTACAGGTATTCACAATTTTATATTAAAACCAATAAACTTAATTGTTATGTTTAAAATAATGGTAATAATATTGTAAATTTTATGACTTTCTCTGTTGTTTCCTAAATGTACCAACTGAACTATAATTTATGTACATACGTTCTTAGACAGTGATAATATCTTCTATTTGAAATTCAATAGGAAAAAATTCTTTATTTCTACTTTGTTTTTACACACCATTGTCATGGTAGAATATTATAATCTGATTAAGCTGTACTCTCACCATCTGTACAAAACTATGTAATATTCTCGAAAATAAATGATAATGATTATGATTATGATTCAACGTTCCGCCCGATTTCCCCGCCTCCCCTCTTATGGGAGACGTTTGGTATTTTCTACGTGCTACGCACACAGGTGCACGTGTATATTTCTGACATATAAGTTAAACTAAGCAGCAGAAAAAAACGCGAGGTCAAAAAAAAAACTAAATTTCCCTCCGTCTCTGAAGGTGTAAAACTTCCGATGTAAACTTCCGGTCAGGTGGTAATGTACGGCCCTGTAATTTCCGACACAGAGGCATAACACGTTAGGCCTCAGGAGTGGTAACGCATCTGCATTTTGACCTTGGTCTTTGTGTGGGTATCTATAGGCTACAGTCATCACTTAACATCAATGTGAACTGCATGCTTGTTTGCCACTACCATAACATTAAAAAAAACCACTGGTGTTAGTCTATCTATTGACTGTCATCAGCCCTAGCGTGTTTCGGTTATATGGTAAAGTTACATTTCGCCACCATGGGCTTGTACCCCATACGTCATAGCGACGAAACGGGAGTGGTAATCCATAATATTCTTTAATAAGCAAAAATGCTGCGATCTTATGCACATTGTGTAGGTACATAGCAGGCAAAGGTTAATTTACATCAATGTGGATTGAAGTACACAAAATCTTCTGGATCCAGACAGTTGTTGTTCTCTTTGCTCTGCTTTTTTAAAACGCGTAACAATGTGCACGAGTATTTTAGGAAAGCTCTGTTTTAAACGTGTTGGTCTTAACGACTTGTGCTCATTCTGTAGTTTGCCTTTTGTTTTGTAAACATTGTAAAACGTTGATCCAGAAATCTGTAGAGATCGCTTTGATAACAATTTCCTGATAAGTTTTAAATTCGATGTTTCAGTTTGATGTTTTATTTTATTATTTTTATCAAAAGCTATGAAATAAAGCTAATTTTGAAATGGAACAATAAGGACAAAGACGCACACCATTTTACTAACGAATAAAGTTTTATCTTTATCTCCGTAAAACGACTTGACCAAAATACGGGGGTTTTTTGTTGTCGCTCTTTATGTTCACGTATACATATTTCTGGTTGTCAATGAATATCTCTAAATATCGAAAGCAATGGCGGAAGGTATACTTATTAACTTTTGTTTTATAATGCAGGATTCAATGTTTGTTTACCATCGATTTATGTGTGCTGTTTGCCGTTTATCGTATGAAAATTTAAGTAAACTACAATTTCGGCATTTAAAAGCAAATACACGTATTAACAATCATGATTTATTCAGTAAATCTTTTGGTATCATGCGATTGTTGCTCTCCTCGGCATGCCTCTTTGAAATCTGCTACAATGCATTGTCGGATAGCGCCGGTTTAAATGTGTTGGTCGTTACGGTTTGCTCTCATTCTGTATGGTCTGCCTTTTGTTTTGTTAAGAACATTTTAAAATGTCGAGAACGCCCGATTTTCTGATACTTTCAGTCTTTTCATTCGCTGTTTTCGGTTTAATTTTAAATTCATTGTTCTTTAAACAGAATACGTGTGAAATAATCACATACAATGATTGTTGAAATGGACAGTAAATACACGAATTAAGCCCGTATTATTTACAGTATTCAATTAGTTTTTCGATACGTATATTCGGAAGATTACTTTCCAAAATCACGAGTATGTGAGTTCGTCATAAAACGCAGACGAGCGTAAAGAGCTATGAGCTGGGTTGCCTACCCAGTACGGTTCGGTATATACTGTACAAACAAATCAAATATTTGCACGACAAGTCTGCGCCACTAGTATGCGTGAATTACGTCATAAATAATCAAGTGAAATGAACGGCAGTATGACAGTGACTGCGGATTATAAACCATTGAAACAAATCAGTTGCTATTGATCAGCTTCACCAATGGAATGGCTTCCGTATTTTTCTGGTTAGTCGCATGTTCAATAAAGTTAGTTAAGTTGGAAATTACCAAAAACAGTTGTAAGTATTTATGTATCTTCACGCCAGGTCCCTAACGGGGTAGGCAGAGAGTGTAGAGCGCCAGATATAACTTGTAAGTAAAGTGAAAAAAATGTTTAAATACAGATCTTTAAACATTAGTTAAGAAAAAACCAAGATTTTTAATTGAGTCATTGCTGCAGAATGGTTTTTCATAATAATAAATCTCAATAACAAGTAAAGATTAATATTTATTTAGAGAATAATTGTCCTTAAATGTAATAATTAGTACTTATTTCACGAAATGTAAGTTCTTTTGGACTACCTAGGGATGAAGGCACTTCAGTTTAAACACCTGCCCACAGTGGCAATATATCTGGCATTTTGTTTTTTTGGGCTGCTGTCATCACTTTTCTTGTCAAAATGTCTGACAGATAAGCAGATGGACCAACGGAAAGTGCTCTCCGTCGCCTATGAACATTTGCAAGATACCGATACTCTTGCTAATGGTGAGTGCATTGCAGCGTTACAATAAATGAGGTTTTTTAGACGACGGGATGAACTGCATTAAATTAAGTCCACCTCAATCCGAGACCTGCTTCAAAGAGTGATCGTCTTACTACAGATTGTATGCTACCATCATGTCATTGTAACAAAAAAAAAACTGTGTAGGTACAGAAGTACCTACAGGTAGGTAGGTACTTCTGTACCTACACGGTTTTATTTTCAAAAGCTCTTTTTTATTGTTTTATATTATTTCGCATTAATACATGCTTGTGAAATATATTTTTTTTTGAAGAAAAATGGAAAGAAAAATTTGACTTCAGGCGAGACTCGAACTCGTGGCCTACTGGGAATCTAGTCCAGCCGCTCTTCCAATTGAGCTACTGAAGTCCTGTCCGATTTGTCAAATCTTTCCTTCACATTTATTGCATTGCTTTATGGTAGCAGTAGCGCCATCTATTGCCAACTATGCTAGTTAGGCAACCGATATAATAGACTTTGCAGTTTATTGAATATCGTAAAGAAGTCGCTTTTACCCTTAATAATTGTTTTATATTATTTCGCATTAACACATGCTTATGAAATATTTTTATTTTTTTCGAGTCTCGCCTGACGTCTGAAAATTTGACGTCAGGCGAGACTCGAAAGATTTGACAAATCGGACAGGACTTCAGTAGCTCTTTTTTATATTTAAGAGCTGTGCTCTTGTTGGTGGCACAACCGCTAGCGTTCTCTATCCTTTTTTTTAGGTACTAGAGAAAATGTGTTACGCATACTCACCCTTGGTGTTCCCTATTCTGTGCTAACCCTCTTGACATCCTGGTACGACACTACTTTTACTTTTTCCTTTCTTATTTTTAATCGTATTCTTTATTACTGAAGATCGTGTCAGTTTTGGTAAGTATAGGTGGAGGAACTGACGAGTTGCTACCAGGTCGCGCTATCTTCAGCTTTTCTGAGAGCTGTTCTGAGAGCTGCAGTCACCGGCAGTCCAATAATTTATTTTATGGCGTCAGACCATCGGCTACGTGATCAGCCTCTGGATCTTGAATGTAGACGGAAAGTCTACTTTATCCACAACAACCAGTTTGTCGAAGTTTTCTGGTTGTCTTCGAACTATGTGGCCAAAGTAGGTGAGAATGCGTAACACATTGTCGAGAGCCTAGTTCGGATTTTCAGCTGGTCGAGGATAGATTTGTTTGTTCTTTGCGCTGTCCACGGTATGCGCAACATCCTCCTAAAGCACCACATTTCCAATGCATCTATCTTCTTTCTATCCACAGCGCGGATCGTCCATTACTCAGACGCCTATAAGAAAATAGAGAACACAAGAGAGAGACTCTTTTTCCTTTACTTGATCTATATAACTTCTTCTTGGTCTCCCTCTGCTTCTCTTTTCTTCGATTTTCCCTTCCATTGTCATAATGTAATCGTCGTGTCGCATCAAGTGGCCCAGCATTCTGCCTTGTCTCTACATAAGTTATACTGTTGTATTTAAGTCCTATACGCTGGCTTTGTTTTCAAATCTATTCAAAAATATTGAATCTATTCATTCACGCCAGATTAAAATGTATTCCGTGACATTTCTGAATCCCTTGGTATTTATAAAATATTTATAAATATTGTTGTGTCATGCTCAAAGTGGTTTTAATTATCCACGGTCACGTCATTGTGTTTCGGAACTTGTATTTCATTTTAACAGCAAATTTTCTGTTTTATATGGAGCTATGCTACATTAAAAGGGGCCAAGTGCCAGTCGGGCTCGTATTCATTGAGTTCCGCACACAAAATTAATTTCCCATGTAATCATAAGTGCCGTTAGAATTCTTACAGGTTTTCCTGTAATCTATGTATTAGTAAAGATCTATTTTGTGGATATTAAAATAAACCGCCTATAGGTTTCAAAGATCAGGTATGATCAATTTTCGTCTACTTTCTTGAATAACTTCAGAATTAATTGTCAAATTTATTAAAAAATATACTTTTGGTATCTTCAAAAAAAGACCTGTTTCACTATATATCACGCAATATCGTAAAAATATATTTTTTTTAATTCTCCATTTGCTCCCCCAAAAGTAATTTTTATGTGTAGAATTCACTTTTTTTTTAAACGTTCATGTCTGTGTTGCTGTCTTACATTGTGTGTAACAAATTTCAATGCAATTGGTGCAGTACTTTCGGACAAAATCGACTGTGACAGACGAGCAGACAGACAGACGCACAAGTGGATCAAAGATAGCTTATACGTTTATTCATAACTTTTCTATTCTTATTCACAAAAATGAGTGTATTGTTAAATAGTTTCTATTGTGGCATTTAAGGTGTGGGATAATTAAGTAAACATCAAGCGTGATAAATTAATAAATAGGTACGATAGTATTCGAAGATCATACCAAGATTTTACACCACAAAACTGCCAAAAAAATATGCTTTCTAAGTTTCTATTTCGCCAACCGCTGACAGATCCACGGCGCGCTGTATACTGTATACTATATTATTATACACTATTCTCATACACATTGGCCTATTTATGATCTCACTAAAAATATGTCACCTATTTGGTGAATTAAGGCCTTCATCGGCGTTAATCATTCACATTTGTAACTGGAGGTAGAGTTCTAATGTAGGAGCTCAAAGGCGTAGGCACCACCGCATTAACTACCTAATTTATCTGCCGCTAAATGGTAGTATTAAGCACTATCGTGTTAGATGGTAATGTATGGCCCGGTGATCTATATATATATAAATCAATTGCTGTTCGTTAGTCTCGCTAAAACTTGAGAACGGCTTAACGGATTTATCTTATCATGGTCTTGAAATGTACATGGAGGTCTAAGGAACGTTTAAAAGGTGAGAAAAATTGAAATAATTGCTGGGAAAACTCTAAAAACAGCTCTTTTTTCCCCATACAAACGTTTTCTATCTAAAATGTAGACTTAATTTGTAATTTGAGCTTTATTGCTATTTTATAAAGTTCATATTAAATTACAAGCACTCACTGTCTAAGCAATGTAAGTGTGTTCCTAACGTCAAAGAGCCAACAAATCTTTTTGACAGGACGAAGTCTGTGGGTTCCGCTAGTAGCTATATCCAAGATCTCAGGGGTGGCAAACAAGCATGCAGTTCACATTTATGTTAAGTGATGACTGCAGCCTATAGGCACCCACACAAAGACTTAGGTCAAAATGCAGATGCGATACCACTCCTGAGGCCTTAGGTGTTTTGCCTCTGTGCCGGAAATTACAGGTACGTACATTACCACCTGACCGGAACACGATAGTGCTGAACACTACCATTTAGCGGCAAGTATATTAGGTAATGCGGTGGTGCCTACGCCCGCGAGCTGGAGCTCTACCATCAGTAAAAAATAAATTTTATCTTTACGGCAATTGTTACGAGAGTTTTCCTCACTTAATTGCAGGACACCTCGGGACACGAATGAGTTTTGACACTAAGGTATCGTGAAACACTAATATGAAAATGCTGAGTGAAACGTCAAAAAGATTCATAGACACTTATGCCAGCTACTATTGTTACCAATTTTCAACGTGTCGCGTATGGTAAATTACTACAAATATTGTAGTGCTGGTTTTTTTTGCAATAAATAACAATGTTCGTGAATTGAGTTGTTATTTGGTATCGAATTCGATGTCTGACGAGCAGAATATTTTGTTCGAGAGATAAATGGCGGATTTTTTTATTGTTCAATACTTTATGAAAGCGTTGATACGTGATAAATTAGTTATTGTATAAACTTAAAGTAGTCTTTTTTATATAATAAATATTGTGCATAACACGTGCACAGCGCTGCGCTTCTTTTGAACTACAATATGAAACATAAAATTTATGCCTGAGTGTGTAACACTCTAACCTAATCTACTTGTATTTTTTACTAATAGTGAGATTCACACGCCTTTTTATTTCACAGACGTGTCAAATTTCTTTCTCTTAATTTACTAAGAAGAGTATACCTTTATTACGTTTGTATTAAATAATTAATGTTGAAAGTTCGAATCCAAATCAACCATCAAAGTAAAGCGGTAGTGCGGTCTGTGAATATACATAGCTCTGTGCCTACCATAATAATAAATAATAATGGCAACCCTTGACACGTCCCAGTGCTGGGCACGAGTCTCTCCCCTTTTTGAGGGGGAGGCCTGGAGTTTAATCCACCACGCTGCTCCAATGCAGGTTGGTGGAGATACGGGTTAGTGGCCAACCCGCTGTCGGATGTTTATCTATCGATAGCAACCGGGACCGACGGCTTAACGTGCCCTCCCAAGTACGAAAACGCGCTTTTTAATTTACCACTAGCTGTCACCCATCACACACCCGACCGTGCCCGTATCGCTTAACGGAGTAGGTCGCTTGCAATCTACACCGGCCGCAGGGCCATGCGCGCTTCATACCATACGGCACTATATTTATTGTCGCAGTTCTGCGTCAATAATTATAGCAGGAGTAATTTTATACATTTTTTATGTTATGATACTGGCAAACAAGTATGCAGAATGCAAATGCGTTGCCACTCCTAAGTTTTAATAGTTTGTAGAAGTGTTGTGATAGATATAACGTCGTAAATTCGGAACACGATAGTGCTGAACACTTTTATTCAATAACATACGGATAATCCATACGTTAGGGTATACCCTCGAGCTCCGACACAAGAAGAGTTCTTGTGTCCATCAGTAAAAATTTGCATTGACACCTCTACATTTTACGTAGAATGCATATGAATAATAATATGCCTTTGCTATTGTTTTTGCCACACATCATTCCCTTAATCGGCTTAGAAATTTTGTGCCCATTGACACTAAGATTCGTCTTGTTCAGGCCCTCATTTTCCCCATTATTGATTATGCTGATGTGTGTTATTTGGATCTGAATGTAATTTTTCTTGACAAACAAGAAAGATTAACACATGCAAATACACGGACAGATTATCTGTATATAATATTTATCTCACACGTTCAATATAACTGACTACAATTAATTATAAAAACAATTTTCGTGGTCGAACTAAAGCCTTTTATCACATGTTTTTGCTTTCACTGCTTTCAGTTACAAATTTAAAGCGGTATGAGAGTGGTTTTAGCTATAAATTAACTGTCATGTCGTTTTTACGCCCAATATTTTTTGCTATTGACGTTTTTATGGTGAAATTAGGAACGGGTTAACGACCGATGAGTGTGTGTGGTGGTGTGGTGATATATGCCTGTTAAGGGTTCTTCTGAGAGTCCCTTTTATTTTACTGCATTGTTTGCTTATACGGTGTATTAATGTGTTAAAGTTACGAGCGATTCGGAATTATTATGGTTGTGGGATTGAAAGATTCAGTTGTAAAAAGAACTTAATATTCTGATGGGTTTATATACTGGTAAGGATGACTTGGTGTTTTCAAAATATTAGTTTCTACTATGACATTCTATTTTATTATTACAATCATTATTTTTATATGGCGATAGCTCGGCACTGGAGGACGTTGGAAATAACAGTTGGGTTTCACCTAAAGGGTAGTGAGTGGTATTGTACAGTCTCGTAATTTCCATTCAAGAGGCAAAGGAAGTTCAGCATCAATAGTAAGGAAAAAAAAAATTTATTTTGTTTTATTACTTGTCTAATCAATTATATTTCGAACTAGCACTAATGGTTGGTTGGTAGACAGCGGTTTAAGCGTTAAGTGTGGCATTTGCTACACTTTTTGCGGCTATACTTATCAAATAAATAAATTGAAATCTCTTGCGTAGATGTTTTTAGGATGCAGTATATTTTATTAGCATTTCATTAAATAAAAAAAACTTAATTCTTACGATGCTGCTTTCTAAGAACAATTGTATTTTTACACTAACTACAGTAATCTTCAGTTAAAGCTGTCGTTTGGCGGTTACCGGGTAACCGCCAAACGACACGCTATTTATGAGTGTGAGAAAAAATCCGAAACTGGAATCGATTTGCCATTTGTCTGGAAATACCTCACCGTTGTCCATTTTGCCATTTTGTGAACGTTTCAGAATAGCCTAGCTGCACATCGATGTTAAGTTATGACTGCAGCCTATAGACATTTACACAAAGACCAAGGTCAAAGTGCAGATGCGTTACCACTCCTGAGGCCTTAGGTGTTACGCCTCTGTGCCGGAAATTACAGGGCCGTACATTACCACTTGACCGGAACACGATAGTGCTAAATACTACCATTTAGCGGCAAGTATATTGGGTAATGCGGTGGTGCCTACGCCCGCGAGCTCCGTCACTGGAGCTCTACCACCAGTGAAAAGTGAAGTATCTTTGGAGAAGGCTTTTAGCTGAAGAGTTTCGTCTGAAGTAATGAATGTACAGACATATCGCACACTAACGTGTCATTAAAGTTCGGACGGCCCACTATGTAACTCAATTGATATCAAGTTGATCAGCACTACGCTACATTGCTGTTTTCCTAAAAGAATGGTTATTATCGTGTTGCTTCAATCAACAATTATAGGGTGACAATTGAATTCGAGTAAATTAGGGGTTAAGTAAATTCATTTGGGGTCAGAAAAATGCGTTATTTGATATTTCAGTTACCACGTACTTGTGTGTAAATTTTAACTTAATCGATCCAGCACTTTCGGAGAAAATCGGCTGTGACTGATGGGCAGACAGACAGAAAGACGCACGCACCAGTGATCTTATGAGGGTTCTGTTTTTTACTTTTGAGGTACGGCACCCTTAAAAAAGATATTAACGATTGTTCTTTTCAATTTTAATGAGATATAATTAAAACTGCAACCAAAACAAATAGATTATAACATTTGGCTATGGTTTTGTGCCTCTTAACAAATTAATATTTAAATTATGTAATAGGTAAAGTTCAAAGAGATTTTGATCTTATTTGTCCCTTGCATTTTCATCATTATAACTAAGTATACCGTTTACAATTTAATTAGAAATGTTTATTTAATTTGGAATATTCTAAATGTATATTAAAGCCGCGGTAAAACTGACGAGTATCCACTCAAACGGAAACAGCGACATTAACGTTATTACGTATTAATGATTTTAACTGCATGAGTGGTTTAGTAGGCCATTTCTGCTAGCCCTGAGCCCTTATAATGTCATTATGTGGTAAAACATATTGATCGATTGAGTAGACGTTTTTTACGCGGGGAAATCTATCACCGCTCTCGAGCTCCGATACAAAAGCTCTATCACCATTGAAGATGTCTGTGGATGGTAAAAATATTCTCCCTGTAACACAAAGTTTGCGTTGTACCTACGACTTATATTATTAATTTTATACCATAAAGATACAATAACTGCCTCAGTAGCCTAGTGGTAACTACTAATACGCTGGATTCGATTCCCGGGTGGGGGCTATCAGAGATAACGGTGTAAAATACTTTATTTCTGGTTCTATTGAGATTTTTGGGGGAAAAAGTAACCGGCGAATCGTAAGTGTTTGCATGAATGCATGCATTTACCTCTGCCTACCCCTTCGGGTATTACAAGCGTAAGGTTACGTTTTGACAATAACATAAAAAGTAAAACCAAATACGCAAAACATAAACCAGTTAGAGACATATTTCTTTTATATTAGCAATTTAAGAAAATATATTCCAGGAAAAGCTATATTTCTCATACCGGCAACTAAATAAAACTTTCCCGTAGGTATTAGTCTTTGACTTACTGCATACCGGTAAAATAATATTATTACCGCCGAAGAATATTCGAAGGGAACATCTGCAGATATTTCCTTATTGAAATTGTCGATAAAAACAATCCTTTATTTTCCCGTGGCACATGACATCGATACTATTTTTTATTGATACCAGAGCAGAGTACTTTTATAGGTATTAATGAGATATTTTGTTTCTTTTTTTAATATTTCTAAATAGTAAATCAAGAAAATGTTACCTTCTAAAAGTTTTATCAATGACTATTGGACTAAATATATTTAGACCATGATTAGACCCACTACTACATTTTATTTACGTAATCTAACTTTAAAGTCTTTCAATTTTTTATTTTAAATATATTTGTGAGATGGCAATTCGAAATAGAATTGGTAGTAGGGGATATTTATCTTTTGGACCAATATTACGTAATGTTGTACAGAATTATTCCATCCCCGTGAATGGTATACTTACTTTCAAGTGATTTAAAAAATAACGCTGTTTTCCCCAATCTTTGTTCTATTTAGAAAGTAATACTGGCCACATATTACATTTTGTTTGAGCAAATTTAGGCTTGCATCAAAGGCAATTGTTGTATTTGTTATCGCAATAATTGTGACCGCACGCCCTACGTTTAACTTATGCACACCTAAATTTGAGCAGTTAAACCTAAGATGCGTAATTTATTTAACTTCAAAGTTTTCTATCCCCTGGCTTATTTACGTAATCTATCTTGAGACTCTTTCCACTTAATTTCTTAAGTGAATTTATGAGACTGCAACTTTAAATAGAACTGGTAGTAGGGGCGTTTTCACGCCTGAGCGAACATTCACACCCTCGGTACTGAATGACCGAAATAACTATGCACGTGGAAAAGTTTTACTTCGACTTTACACTTTATTTATTGACATTCAGCGTTCTTTTCTGTTTGGATGTTAAAAATATTATGCTAGAGATTATAGAAATGTAATAAAATATATGATAAGTTTGAAATGGGAAAATGTTTACTGTCAATGTATAAAACGACGACCCGGTTAGTCCAGTGGTGTGAGACGACCGTTTGATTCAAAGGAATCGCGGGTTGGATCACCGCACCGGGACAAATATTTGTATGGCCTACAGATATTAATTTCGGGTCTGGGTATTTGTGTATGTGTAAAACGGCATCCATGACACACAGCCATACGTCTTCTTTATGACATTATACGGAGTTTATTCTAAAGTACAAAGCAAGCCCAGAATTAACAGCATACATATTATTTGAATGTTCTGGATAACAAAGTAAAACAGGTAACGTAAATACCACCTTTTCACTCAATAGTATCACTTTAATGACCACAAGATATCAAAACGGAAGACTGTCGCGAACAGTCATAATATTTTACAGGTTACATAAATATTACTACCATTTTTACGAGTCCGTGTCTCTTTAATGCAAGATTATTACCAAAAGGCTTATTTGCAAGGAGTTCGCCACTTTATATGCTACCTAATTGAAATCACTTCAACGTAGCTGTTTTAAGAATTGTTTTTAAAAAAGGTCGCGGGTCCGCTAACATGATTAAGATGGTTGAATGAGAGATGTATCTCTTTTACAGTAAGATTTGTTTTATTACATCAAAAGGTTTGTGTTTTAACATATGATTACTTATATTTTGATGGTGGTAGAGTTCCAGTGACGGAGCTCGCGGGCGTAGGCCCCACCGCATTACCTAATTTACTTGCCGTTAAATGGTAGTGTTCAGCACTATTTTGTTCCGGTCAGGTGGTAATGTACGGCCCTGTAATTTCCGGCACAGAGGCATAACACCTTAGGCCTCAGGAGTGGTAACGCATCTGCATTTTGACCTTGGTCTTTGTGTGGGTGTCTATAGGCTGCAGTCATCACTTAACATCAATGTGAACTGTATGCTTGTTTACCACTTTCATTACATAAAAAAAAAACTGCATGCTTGTTTGGCACTTCCATTACATAAAAAAAATTGACGTTATACCTAACGTCTTGTAGGTAAATCGATGAGCGCCGGCTGCTCGCACGAAAAATTGTCACGTTCCGCCTGAACCGTTCGTGTAGCGAGAGCGCAGAACAAGCGCTATCGCCGAGGCACTATCAGCCTTAGGTTCGGCTTGTTTTTTTAGGGTTCCGTACCTAAAAGGTAAAAACGGGACCCTATTACTAAAACTTCCTACCTCTGCTGTCTGTCTTTCTGTCACCAGGCTGTAACTCATAAACCATGATAGCTAGAAAGCTGAAATTTTCACAAATTATGTATTACCGTTGCCGCTATAACAACAAATACAAAAAAATAAAAAAATAAATAATTTTAATCTGGATGCCCATAAAATAGACGTGTTTTTTTTTCTGGTAGGTGCTTAAAATTTTCACGTTTAAAGATGGTATGGAACCCTTCGTGCTCGAGTCCGACTCGCACTTAACCGGTTTTTTAAGTTTAATGAGCATGTCATTATAATTATGATAAAAATTAAGAATTAAGACAAGCAAGCATCACAAAGGTCACTTTTACATAATGATACCAAAATACGAAAGCTGACGACACTTACGAACAATGTCGTAATATTTTTACAGGTTCCATATTATTACCGTTTTTACGAGCTCGTGTCTCGTTAATGCTCGATTATTACCGAAAAGCTACATTATTTTCAAGGGGTTCACCACTTTATATGCTAATTGAAATCACTTCGACAAAGCAGTGTTGTAAAAGTGGTTGTAAAAATACCTTCACGCGACCGTCGGCACGGCTGAGATGTTTGTATGATTGATGTATCCATTTCACGTTTCGTTTTTATCCTGATATTAAAATTGTGTTTGCTAAAATTAATTTGGTTTCTTAATTTTTTTTTATGAGTGTTTTTGTTCGTCATAAGTGGACAGATATGTATAGAGTTTAAATTTAATTACTTACCTACTTTATCACGTTTTCACAAAAATATTATTTGAATTATGTCTATATTCACTTAAATATGGTTATTTATTAGTATGCAGGTTTGACCTAAAATAATAATTCCCTTTAGTTTAGATTTTTATTACCTTAATTGTTCATCATAGGTTATTTTCTACTTTTTTAATTATATACCTGTAATATTATATTTATCATGAGTATTAAGTTATACTTGTAACATAATCACCACGCTTGGTATACGGATTGGTCATCGCAGTGGCGGTAGTTTTATGGCATGGCAGGACGCTGCTGCCCATCTTGCTTTATTGCAGTTATCATCCTCCTCATTGGAATGGTTGGAAGGCAATTTTTCGGTGTGATGAGGTCGTTACATCCCGACTTATCAAAATTGCAAATTTAATTTTTTAATGTCAAACATCTCTTATTTGGACACCTCAAAGTTATTTTGGGTTAATTTAATAAATTACCCTTTTGTATCCCAGAAAATAGCCCAATAAGTATTCTAGTAAGTAATGAATGGTTTAAAGTTTAAAGGATAAATACATTGAAAGAGAAGCGGAACATGTACGATGCAGTACATTAAGTAATTAGATATTTTCAGAAGCTCGTAGATAATAGTAAAATATTGAAAATCTTTACAGAACGGATTTCTGTGGTCTTGTTTGAATTTGCATTAAATATTCGTTATTAAAAATATCAAACGCAGTTAAACTTCTAGGGTAGAACTCATAGAACTAAAGATTATCTTTTAGGATACCTTAAATAATCTATTTTTCGTACTTTTGTCCCATCATTGCTATAAGTATTTATCTATATCTATACTTATAATAAAACTGTAGAAGTTCAAATTCTGTATATTGAAAATATTGAAAAAATAAATACCAGGGGATGTTACTAGATCGATACAGAACACAAATATGTAATTAGAATTTTTTTTGTCTGTCTGTCTGTCTGTATGTTTGTTCAAGCATCACACAAAATCTACCGGTCCGATTACGATGAAACTTGGTATAATTATACTTTAATGTTTGGCGCACAACACTTTTTATCCCGGAAAAATGTGTGTTTGTCTGTGTGTTTGTGCACGCTAATTTCAGAAATGGCTTAACCGATTTTTAGTTTTTACTAATATATTGTGGTAAGTTTCACTTAACATTTACTGTTTGTTTCATGTCAATCGGTACAGAAATAAAAAAGTTACGACAATTTAAAGAATCATATCGAATATATTTAAACTATTCTGAATCTATCTTTTTTAGGGTTCCGTATCTAAAACGTAAAGACGGACTCTATTACTCATTCTCCGCTGTCTGCCTGTCTGTCCGTCCATCCGTCTGTCTGTCCCCAGGCTGTATCTCATAAACAGTGATAGCTAGAAAGCTAAAATTTTCACAAATTATGTATTTTTGTTACCGCTATAGCGACAAAATTGAATACTAAAAATAAGAAAATTTAAATATTAAGGAGTCCAAGGGGGCATACAATAAACGTGTTTTTTTTTCGTATATTTTTGCTCGATATCAATAACGGTATCAAGTATACACTTAAAATTTTAACAGAATTTTTAGGTCTTATGTTGTATATTACCTTCCAACAAACGAAATTTTTATGGCATTTTTTGTACGGAACCCTTCGTGCACGAGTTCGACTCGCACTTGGCCGGTTTTTTCTCTGTTAGTAACATTAAGCATACCGCATAGCAGCGTCCCGGCATAAAACAATCTCAGCATGATCACCATTCAGCATGCCAAGCGTGGCAGTTATGGCGTATTCTTTCCTTATGACGCACAACACTTTTAGGAGCATCTTCGGGAAAGGCTTTGGCACCCGGGTCAGCTGAAGCGTGGTTGAGTGTCCCGTGCGGAAGCCGAATTGCTCCTCCCTACATGGGAGGAGCGGTCTCAGCAGGAGACGCTCAAATAGCTTACCCAGGTGCGACAGTAGCGTTATAGGGCGATAGCTTGACGGGAGTCGTATTATGCATAGATCTATTTTTTATGTTTGACTGAAAATTTACAAAAGTTTATAATAATTTTGTATAAAAAAATATTATGCACAGAAGTTTAAAATGGAATTTTCGAAAATACGGTTCAGCATAGGATGAATGCGCGTTAATACACATAATAAGCAATTTCTCGCAATCCTAGCAGCCTGTGTGCTTTTATCCCCGATGGTCATACGTCTAATATCGTGTACAGAGAAGCATTACTGCAAAATAGATTTTTTTGGCTACCCAAAAGTGTTTATGATCCAAAATTAACCAAAATGTATATCCAAAAGCGCTGCCTAATGTCCCAAAGCCACTATTCCACGCAAACAAAGTTGCGGGCCCAGCTAGTTATAAATAAATATGTATATACTTATTATACATGTAATATAGGTATGTACTCTTATTAGTAGTTACTTATTTTGCACCTCTACATTTTTTCTAGAGTGCCTAGTAGTATTACCTAACCGCCATATGTATAAATAACATAGAAGTTTAAAAAAAAACTGGTTGCCTGTAAAGTCGGTTTTACGGGCAAAGATTTTACGTGACAACGTCTTTTTCTCGGTAGAAAGGCATTCGCCGGTCCGGCAGGCCTCTCTCTCGTTCGGTGACTCATCGTTACGTTACCGGGCGTTACACTTTTTCATGAGTGACTCCGAGCCGCAACCTAATCACGACGATCAGCAGAGATTAGATATAATTAAACCAGAATGCTAGCTACGGATTAATTACGACAAAAGCTGTGAAATGGGTATAAGGTTATAGGTAAGGGACGTAGGAACTTCCTTTTTATTTATGTGACTGGAAATTCTGTGTACGTATTTTTGCGACCTTACATTACGTACAGTACAATGAAAACACACACTTGTGTGTGTCATGTTACATTATTTACATTACTATATTAAAGGCTTGGGCAAACCAAACGCAGGGCAGTAGCAGCGCTGTTTGAATGCGGGCCCGCCCAAGTTGTAATACAAGAAACTCTTTGAGCTGCGTCACACTAAATTTGAATGCGGGCCCGCGCTCAACCTGCACCGCGGCGCGCCCCGCTGCAACTGTCGGACGACAAACCAGGCGGCGCGGGAGCGGGCCAGGCGCAGCGCAGGGCAGTTTGAGCGCGGGCCGACGCTGTTGTATTACTATGGCGGTCATTTTGTCACGACACGCCGAAGGCAGTGCAGCGCAGCGCATCGAGAGCGGTTGGCGACTTTTGTATTTTTTTACAACGGCGTGATGAATATCAGTGAAAAGATAATCGAATTAGTGCGTAAAAATAAATGTTTGTATGATTTCCGATTTCAAGCTGTCTTTCGCAATCTTCAAAAGAACTTTTGGGCATTTTTTCACATATTTTCAAAATGTGTGAAATAAAAATTTTCATGACTTTCCAGCTCTCTGCAGAGACGATGAAATTCCCCATATTCTTTTTTCTTGTTTTGATATCATAAACCCAAATTCTTTTTTTATAATAACTTTTCGCACTTCAAACTTTACCTACTAGGAAAAAATCATTAATCAATCGTTCGCCAACACAGAGCAACACTGGAGGGGAGTAGCTATATGCAGGTTTTCCCCTCTGTCAAAGTACAAGCTCAAATGTGCCTATACCTGTCGCCTATATGTTTAAATGTGTGCGTGAAATTGTTTCTGTATTTTGTTAAGGTCAAGGTGTGAGTTTCGTAGTAAGAGACGATTTTTGTAGTGAATCAGAAACTCATTTATTCATTTAGGGTGACAGGCACCTCTTATGACACGTCAAAAACAATCAAAATAAATTAAAGTGAATAACAATTGATATACATGTCAAACAAGATAAAAAAATATATGTAAAGTCAAGAATATCACTAAAATAAAACTAAATATAATATGCTAATGTAAAAAGTATATCAGTTGAATGTCTCATTTCCCCTTTACAAACTGATAACAAAGAGTAAAAAGAAATGAATAAGAGTCATTCTTTGTCATTCACCGGCAGAGCTCCAAAAGCCAATATGATCTGAGAAAAATCTGCCCAAAAAAACTCAGTCGGCTCTTAAAAATATCTCTTAGGCATAATTTTACAATTTTCCATAATTTAAACAAACTTAAAATTAACAGTATAATATCAACATTACACTTTGATTATTACATTTAACAACCTTGTGACTGTTTGGCTAAATGCTGATCTAGCTATCAGCATTTAGCCAAACATTTCTATCCTTGAGATAGTCCTCGAGTTTATAGTAAGCCTTTATACATAGAGTGCGTTTAATTAATGCTTTGAATTTACTATCGGTGAGTTCAGCGATCCCGAATGTGATCTTGTTATAAAATTCTACACTATATTTTAGGAAAGATGTATGAGTTTTCGTCAGTCGAAAACTTGGCAGAGACAACTTGTTCCTATTCCTTGTATTATAACTATGCCTATCGGGGATTTTATCAAAACAGATGTAAATTTTTCCTCGCGAAAAGTATATTTTCATAGATGTAATGGCAAGGGACTGTCATTATATTTATTTCTTCAAATAGTTCTTTCAAAGAATCACGATTACGTGTTTATACATCGATCTAATGGCCCTCTTCTATAGTACAAAAATTGATTGTATGTCAGCCGCTCGACCCCACAATAAAATACCATAGGACATGACACTGTGAAAATAGCTAAAATATACAAGTCTTGCAGTGTCTATATCATTTTGTCTATATCAATTTTCCCAACAGCATAAGCTGCGGAACTCAAACGTTTCGCTAACTGCCTAATATGTGGTCCCCATTGTAACTTCGAGTAAAGCGCTATTCCCAAGAAGGTAGCGTCATCAACAAATTGAATTTTGTCATTGTTTATAAAAACGTCTCCTTCTTTTCTTTTTACATTAGGGAGGGTAAAACGGATGCATTTGGTTTTTTTACTATTCAGTGCAAGATTATTGACAGTAAACCATTTATGTATTTCTCTTATGACCTATTATCTATTTACAGCATCGTAATCCATCATAGTAAGTGTGCGTGTGTGTCGCACGCAGTTCACCACGAGACCACGGAATCTGAAAAGCGATCGAAACGTCGGGTTCGATTTTAAATAGATTAAATATATAGTTTAATATACGCGAGATAAATCCGAAATGATTTTTTTATTTCAATTCACAATTGTGTTACGTAGATTTTAGATGCAATTTTAATTCAATTCATAAACAAGTTTAGGTACTACATTTGTCTATTTTCAATTTAGTGAAATATGTTTCTTAGATAGGGTCGTCAAACATGAAAAGTAGTCCTGTTAGAGCTAAGAGTATTTTAGAGGAGACGGATAATTATGGGCCCGCAAAATCGTTAGAATTAACTCTAAGATAAATTATTTAGGTAAGTATCAAAAAATGTTATAGTTTTTTAATGTAAAAAACAAAAGACGCCGTATCTTATTTTAAGTATACAGAAAGCGAGAAAAGTTAGAATAACAAATAACATAAAAGAGAGAGTACAGAGTTAACACCTGGGCCCAGAAATGTATGGAACGGTATCATTCCCCTTTAAGATACAGATTTCTACAACCTTTGCACCTAAAAAAATGAGCGGCACCCTAAAGTACTGCTTATATATATAATTATATACTGCTTAACGGACAGCATAAGGTGATAGGTTATGTGGATGATCTAGCTTTACTAGGACAAAGAAAAGAAAACTTACTGCACGCAGCTCAAGTACTAGAGAAAGAGTTGGTGTACCACGAGAAGACTGAGTGTATTCATATTCGCTGATACCAAGACAACAAGGGATTGTGAAAAAGCTTAAAGGTTTGGGATGTCGCATATAAATGAGTGAATAAATTCATCATCATTCAGTATCTCGGCTGCACAATAACAGACACTAACAACAGGGAAGAGGAGATAAATATAAGGATTCAAAGAATTCTCCGGTGTAGTGCAGCTCTGCATAAGATGTTGTTGTCCAAGCTGCGGGGTATACGCACAAAACTTTGTACGTATTAAACGGTAATAAGACCAACACTCATGTACGACTATGAAGCTTGGACACTGACCCGTTCCGACAAAACTAAACTCCTAGTTACTGAAAAACAAACCTTGCGGAAAATATATGTTCCTGCACGGACAGAAGAGGAAATATGAAGGAGAAAAAATATAAGGAGTTAGAGAATCTAGTGATCTAGTGGTGACCGAATGGTCGTCGACCGGTCGGTCGTGCTAAATATCGCTGGAGAGATTAAGTTGAGAAAGACCCGCCTGAGCTCCATTCCGAGGACTGACAGGAAATGGCGCAGGACTGACTGAAGTGGAAACGCTTATTGTCAGAGACCAAGACTCATTTGGAGTCCCTGCGTCACCCTAGTAAGTAATGTTCACAGACCATAAATATTATGGCCTTAGTAAAACAATCACCATATCGTAAACCAACTGTTAATTATGAAGAATAATCGCGTGCTTTAGTTCATTATTACGAGTATACGTTAAAATTCACTTCGTTGCCCGCACTCATTTCGTATTAGGCACGCAATTCTAACAAAACGTCGTTTGATATCACGTGCCAGCAAACTAGTCCATTCCTAATGAATTTTATGAATGTTAATATAGAAGTGAATTTTTGATTTGGTATTTGTTTTAATAATATTACTAATCCAGTTACTAACTGTCAATATTCAGCTCTATCGTACTCGTATTTTGATTAAGTGGTCTCTAAAATTGAGTAGTGTAATATGGCCCTATGATGTCTGCCACGGAGGCAAAAGTTAGAACAAGTTCATTCCTTGCTAATTGTATGAATGTTAATACCGTAGTGAATTTTGGATTCAGTATTTGTTTTAATTTGACAGTGATTGGATTGAGCGTTATCGCATTCCAATTAGCTAGCATGGTAATGAGCACAGAAAGTATGGCCATGAAATTTCTATCACAGAGGCCAAAGATCTTTTGCCTCAGGAGTGGAAGCGCTTTATGTTAGACCTTTGTTTTTCTTGTTTACCTATTTGTCTACATGCTATATTTTAACAATATCGCTGAGAAGAGCCTGCATTTTTAACTGAGTTCAAGAAACGAGAAGGTTCTCAATTCGGGTGGTATATCTATAATATAAAAATAAGTCGGGTTTTCCTTCCTGACGCTATAACTCCAGAATGCACGAACCGATTTCCACGGTTTTGCATTCGTTGGAAAGGTCTCGGGCTCCGTGAGGTTTATAGCACATCCACGCGGGCGAAGCCGTGGGCAACAGCTAGTATATATATATATATTTTTTATGTATGTACGCGAATTTCGCCGAGATTAGAAGACCGATTTACGTAATTCTTTTGTTTGATGCGGAATAGTTTCAAATTGGTCCCATAAAAATTTGATTCAGATAATCCCATCAGTTTTCATTTTATGAGCATTTTTTACTTACTTTCACCTCAGACTAAAGGAATTAGAATAGACGGCGAGTTGTCATACAGTGCGTTGAATCCACTGACGTCCTAGATAGTCCTAATGCGCATGACAACAAGTGACAATGACACATTTACTCATCGACGACACAACACAGCATAATTACTCCTTCATGGATATATTTTTTTCATTGATTTCGTAAGTCGTGTAATAATTTTGTATCGACACACCTAAACAATTTAAATTAGGTATCTAATTGTCGCGAAGCTAAAAGAGTCAGATTTTACAAATTTAACAGATGTGAACATTGGCAATGCAGCAATAAACTAAAACGTATTAAATAAATATAACTACGTTAAGAAAAACCGACTTCAAAACTGAAAATTAAAAAATAATAAAGATTTAATTGTAATTAGGTATATACTACCTATTATTTATATGTGCTATATACTAATAGGTTTGAAGTCGGTGCCAAGCGAAAATCACTAAAGTAGGCATTTCATTGTATTAAAACGTAACTTCACGCCTATAATCCCCGAAGGGGTAGATAGAGGTAAATGCATGAATTCAAGCATACGTACAAACACCCACGACGCCGGTTACGTTTTGTGGAGTGTATTAATTTGCTCGTATTCATATTTAAGTGATTAAAATATAATTATTTGTTTAGGGCTTGGCACCGACTTCAAACCTATTAGTAAATAGCACATATAAATAATAGGTAGTATATACCTAATTACAATTAAATCTTTATTATTTTTTACTTTTCAGTTTTGAAGTCGGTTTTTCTTAATGTAGTTATATTTATTGACACTTTTATTTCATAAGAAAATAGTTACTGTACTATCCTTGTAATGTTCATAGACCATAAATATTATCGCCATCACAAAACAATCAGCAAACCAACTTTTAATGACGAAGAATCGCGTGCCTAAGTTCATTATAACGAATGTACGTGAACATTCACTTGGTTACCCGCACTCATTTCGTAATAAGCACCCACTTCTATCAAAATGTCCTATGACATCGCGTGTGAGTAACAGAGTCCATGCTGGTGTGCATGCATTCACATAGTTAATTGTATGAGTAACACATACAATAAACTACATGTACGAGTATATTACACCAATAATGTTATTCGGTGATGTACCTACAAAAAAACTTTAGTCCTTGTTCACAGATTATCTCCATAACAAAACAGCATAATCATTATAGTAAACCAAGCGTTAATGATGAAGAATAATCGCGTGCCTAAGTTAATTATGTATTACGAGTGTACCTACCTATGAGAAAATTGACAAGTATAAGATATCCTTCGATATTGTGTGCTAATAAAGGAGTCCACACTTACTACACTACTATAGTGCAAAGTTAATTGTGTAAATGTTAATACACAATGCTGAAAATATATTCGATTTTTGTAACATTTATGGTTGTGTACAGCTATTGTGTTTCGGTTTGTTAGTAATACAAGGCCCTGCCTGCATGCTATGGCTGCAGTATTCTTACATCATCGAAGTAAACGCATGCTCGGTTGATACCATAAATATGTAAAATTAGGTACCTCGTTGTCATTAAAACATGTAAAATTAGGTACCTCGTAGTCATTAAAATATGTAAAATTAGGTACCTCGTTGTCATTATGGTAGTGTTTATTAACCTATTATAATATATATGTCCAAATTTGAGTTTTGCCTCGTTTTTGCGGGATATTGCAGATTTTAAACGTTTCAACTTGTCCCATTGAGGAGGTAGAGGTAGAGCACAATTCGTGAAGTTATATTTTCATTGAAGCTGTGAAACGTGATTTATGTATGTTAATCGAAATATTTCATTTATCTTAGAATATTCAAGTATCTTAATGTTAATTGAATTCCTTCATAGAACACGTTACTTCACTTAGGCAACCCAACCATAATGTTAAGAGCTGAGCAAGATGAGGTTTTTCATTTTCAAGGGCTTTATACAAAGGCAGTCGAAATCACTCTATTGTTCAGTCTTAGCTGTCTAAGCCTAGTTAGACAGCTTCGTTTTAATGCTATATTTTTTATTTCAAGTTATCTATTTGCATATATAAAAATGAAATGACTTTTGACACACAAATACTTGATAACGGCTGAAAAATTTGGATTTGTTTTGATTTGATATACATAATATACAAACCCACCTACCTACATAGAAAAAAAGTAGCCTATAATGTGCATGAAATGCTTAAGGTAACTAAAGTATTTAATTTGATAAGGATTAATACTGTATTGGTTTAAATGGCTTTTCAATTACCGTAATGTAAGTCATCAATTTTTTCGAAGATGTAATATTGTATTGTGGTCGAGCTATATACTTGCTCTAAAAATATATGATAAGCCAGCAGACCTTCATTATCATTTCAGCCAAAAGACGTCCACTGCTAAACAAAGGCCTCCCCCAAAGAATGCCACAACGAACGGTCCTGGGCCGTCATCATCCAGCGATTGCCCCGCGACCTTCACCAGGTCGTCGGTTCATCTTGTGGGGACCAGCCTATGCTTCGAAGCGAACTTCATTATAGGTTGATGTAATTATAGCATTAGCGAGAACTCGCCAAGAACCGAGAAAGTGCAATCGCGGACGAGAGTAAATAAAAATTTAGAAATTAAACCTTAACTTTCAAGTAAAGTCAACATAAACCAAATTAGCTTTACTGTTAACACGATGCAAAGGCGACCCTATTTCGCCGGTTAGAAAGAGATAGCATAATTCGTTTATGCGGCTGGGTGCAAAGAAAATTGTACCAGTACTAATTGGGTGCTAAAGTAAATATTTAAAAAGGTGAGCGGAACGTGAGGTTTTTAACTTTTCAATTACGTCAATTAAGAGTGCCGGGAACAGCTGCGAACAGATTTATTAGAAATAGCCTTTTTTAACATTAATCCGCGGGGTAACGAACGACCGGAGCGTGATCATGGTACGCGAAATATGTGTCAACGTTGTTATAACAAAGCGGAATCCTCTGGGAATTAATTATAGATTGGCCGCAAACACCACTATAAAGGTTATTGAATGAATCTCGAAATGTGCGTTGAAATGTTTGTTGTGAAAAATATTTATTGGAATAATTGACATGTGTTGAAATTTGAAATATTTATATTGGTGGTAAATCTTTACCTACATGCGCAGACGCATCTCAGTCCCAGAATATGGCATTAAGATTCCGTTTAGTATGGCCGTTTATTAAAGATCATATCAATAATTGAGATTTGTCTATTAATTACCTAATACGGACAAATTAATTTAGAAGTCGCCGCATTATTAAAATTAAATACACCTACGGCGAAATAGTACAGTGTTCCTGTGTTCAAGTCGGATGGGAAGTTTTGTAGATAATTTTATGAAATGAAAGAGGCAAATAAGCATCAAGAATACAGTTCACATTGAGAGTACCTAAGTGAATACTGTAACCTATAAAAATTACATAAAATCAGAGATTTCAACATATGCCACACCTGTGCACTAACCTGTTATGTTTCCGTGCCAGAATTTACAGGTCCGTTCATCTGACTGGAACCCGATAGCGCTAAACACAACTATTTTAGCGGCAAGTAGATTTATTTTTTATCTTAATTTATTTGGGGCCTTTGTCTACTGGAGGATATGTCAGCCCCATCATATCCTTATCTACAATATACACTTATTCATTGAGAAAGACACTTATTTAAGTAATGAAATAATACTTAATAACGATTTTGCTGCATCACTAAACGGTTGTCCTTATAAAGCTGCTATTGCTGCTATTTCATACTTATTGATTTTATATATTTGCATAAATAATTATCTTTCTCTTACAAGTTTTACACATTCTACGTGTATATGATGGACATCATCCCTCGTACCACAAACATCGCAGTTGGGAGAAGCTACTTTCCTCATTAAAAATCCGAATTGATTCGAGGGACAGTGGCCAGAACGTAACCTATGTGCTAATATAATAAAACTTCTGTTAACATTACTTTGCATAAACTAAGAGATTTGAGGAGGCTGATGTTGTATAGTTTTATACCATATACCCTTCTCTTTGCTTCTTTCGTCAAAATATTCTTTAAACTTTTCATAACATTAGCAAAGTAGTGTCTACGTTCTCGAGTGTCGTCACTGGTGTTATTGTGGTTCTACTGATGATAAACTTTAATGTTCATTTACCTACGAGTAATTTGCAAAGTGTGTTTGTAGGCCATAGTAGTAATTTCCTTATTAGGTATTGAACTTAATTACGAGAATGCACCACGTTGCAATAGTTACCTGGCTTTCGCCGATCTAGACTTGTATTATGCAGAAAAATGGGTCATGCGAAACGGAGGCAGTGAAGCATTTTCTAAATTCCCAACCGTGCGCCATTTTACCTGGATTTATCGTCCACTAATTCTGCTGGTCCTAGCTTATATGGAAATTGCGATACAATAGATTCTATTTTCGAGTTACTTTTGGAAATTGCAGTTTTTTTATGTAAGAAATGTAAGTGTTTTACCGGCTGATAAATACTTTTATGTCTTTCACTAATATTACAGTCTAAGAATGTATGATTTCTCTAGAATTACTGTGATTCTCACATTGTTTTGGCAAAGTAAGTATTTGGAAGCAATATTTGTATTAAAATAGAATAATAGAGAAAGAACTATTTATGTCATTCGAAGTATTAAATCCATTTTTGAGAATTACGAAATAACGATTTACGAAAATACCTGTAGATATTGTTCTTAGGGTAGAGGCTATATATTTAAAAGAAGAAGAAAATGTCTGTGTTTCTGAACATTGATAGCTCCGTTAAATTTTTGGTAAAACGAATTGTTCATTCATGTTCAAATGTTCATTGTTCTTCACATTTCTTTACTTGTTTTGTATTCGTCACCATACATATACAATTTATTTATATTTTGTTGCCGTTCGTGCCTTATTTTTCCGGGTTATTTTTGGTTAAATCAAGTAAAATAACATCGAGAATACCCGCATTTCCATGGGGACCTTCAATCAGGATTAGAAGGTTCCACGCCGCAATCCAAGTCACGGACCATCTACGCATTGACATTCAAATAAATACCATATATGTGCCTCTTCCTCTGTAAAAATGATCGCTTTTTTGTCTAACAAGCATGAAGTTCACAAAAATGGTGAAAATGGTTAGTGAATAGTACAGCGGGTATGTGTACGGTGTACTCACAAAACCGGAGGTCTAGCAGTCAACACAGCAACAAGCAGTCAAATCTCCAGAAGTCGTATTAGGTATGTATCTAATTTGATATCATTTGTATAGCCACTTGTTTGAAAATAAGGTGATAATTACAGTAACTTTAAGAATACTGCAAAGTGGTTTTGAAATGAATGGTCACCGAGTTACAATACCCCGGCAGGTCTTCAAAATCATAGATTCAATATAAATACACTTAGCCTGGGCTGCACCAAGATATTTGTTAAAGTTAAAGTTATTCTAACATTTCACCTCCTTCTCTAACTTAAAAAATCTGTTAAAGTTAGAGAAGAATGTGTAATTTTACAATAACTTTAACAAATATCTTGTTGCAACCCAGGCTTAAAGTTACTCATAAATAATATCATCGTATATAGTCATCTCTACAAATAAGCGGAGTGAAGAACTGATAAAATTTATATAAATCTTGATCAAGGACAAGAAAGCAGTAAAAATAACAAGCATTGTAATGATGCTGATCACATTCCAATGCATCCTTTATCCTATTGCTGTAGAAGTATTAAGAGATACTTAACGTCAGTCAATGTCATTGGGGATTGCACTCCCTATTTCAATTTTGCGTCAGAAAGTAATTAAGGGCCAACCTATTGTCAGAAACGTAAATCCCGGCCTTAAGTCGATACCCGGGACGACTTAACGTGTATTTCAAAGATCAGCCTAATTTGTTTCAGTTCGGAAGATGGTTAATGTGACTACTTCCACTTCTTGTGATCTCTTCTTACTCTTTGTTATCAGTTTGTTAAGGGGAAATGAGACATTCTACTGATATACTTTTTACATTAGTATATTATATTTAGTTTTATATTTATTATAGTTAGTTTACCTTAGTGATATTCTTGACTATACATATATTTTTTATCTTGTTTGACATGTATATCAATTGTTATTCACTTTAGTTTACTTTGTTTGTTTTTGACGTGTCATAAGAGGTGCTCACCCTAAATGAATAAATGTTGTAGTTTCTGATTCTGATTGTGATTCCACTCGTGTAGTCAGTCAACCGAACAATGGCGAACTAGCCCTTCGACACCCTAAGTGTTCAGCACTATCGTGTTCCGGTCAGGTGGTAATGTACGGCCCTGTAATTTCCGGCACAGAGGCGTAACACCGTAGGCCTCAGGAGTGGTAACGAATCTGCACTTTGACCTTGGTCTTTGTGTAAGTGTCTATAGGCTGCAGTCATCACTTAACATCAATGTGAACTGCATGCTTGTTTGCCACTTTCATTACATAAAAAAAACAGCGGCTTTCCACGATAAAATTATCGTTACTGTGGTCATGAATGCGCTTTCCAATGCGATTATGGCATATTTTCCCCTAATTATGCACAGCCTTGTTGTAGGCATTTTTGCGGAAGTCTATTGTCCATCTGTGAATATCTTCCGGCAGTGATGATGGTGGTGAAAGATAGTACTCGTAATATTCAAACATTATAGGTATGACCAACATAACCATGGTGGTCATACTTATTATTTATTAGGTCTGACTACTACTACACCACTAAAAGAAGTTTAGACTATGACATTTAATTTAAGCGTTTAAAAATGATTTTAGATTAAACGCAGGTTTCGGCTTAGAATTTAACCAAAGCTAACACAGGTCAGGCAGGAGTGTCAGGACAGATTTAGATTGATCTACTTGAAACAAATAGACGTAAAAAATAAATAGATTTAACTCTTTTAAATCTATTTATTTTTTTATTAGAATCACAAAACCGAAACGAAGAAATCACAGCTTGTGTTTATTTCTAAGCCTGTAGTTTAGTATTGACACATGCATTTATTATTAAACGTCAGCACAAATTCCACGAATGCGCTGTGCACCAAGTTAATTCGCAAAGTACGTTGAAACTTCCACTTTGGAAAGTCAATCCTTTATTTGCTTAGAAGTTAAACTTCGGTAGTCGCAACCTGAACACAAAACGTAATTTTTCAACTTCCTTTAACTTCACCGTTTAAATAAAATAGGAAAGGAACGAAAAGATCAAGCATTCGTTGAAGTAGATGTAGTGTAAAAAATGTTGTAATTGTAACGCCGATTTTCCTCAAAAGGGTAGGTACAAAAAAAAAGTATAGATTCAAGCACTCATGCAAACACCCAGAATTTGCCGTTAGGTTTCGTTTCATTCAAAGTGGTAAGTTAAGAAAACTCAGAGTGTGGTACTAGGAAACTTGAAGAAAAAAATAACAATCCAAAAAAAAATACTCTTCCACCTGGGATCGAACCCAGGATCTCAGTGTACCAGTAGTGGCAACCCATTTAACTACTGAGGCAATTTAAATAATATATAATGTAAAACGAATTCATGAAAAAGATCGATGACCGCTGAATTAAGTCGATTTTGTTTGGAACTGCTCGAAGTTCAGTATTCGCATCGCAAGTCAAAGAATGAATAAACAATAAAAACTGAGAAAAAGGAACTAAAAGAACTCTTTGATATACATTTAAAGATTATTTGAAACGATCTCTGTGCGCAGCAGGGCGCTGCTACTATTAACTTACCATTTGTGGCACACAACCAATGCTCACTGAAAATGTAGATTTACTACGATATTTTCTGACTTGAATTTCACCCGTCTCCTTGAAGATATGTATGTAAAATTTAAACTCATCACAACCTCTTTGTATGCTGTGAGCTTTCGTTATAGATGCTCGAGCGTATCTTATACTACATTCTCTATTCGGGTATGCTAATCTGATAGGATTAGTGTTGCCAGGTGTCCCGATTTTCAGGGCTCTGGGGACTTGCCCCGACTAACATCTGATCGTGACGTTAAATGTCCCGATAAATCAATCATCATCATTACCTCAACCAGCACTAGACAATTTTTTTTAGCGGTTCTGGGGCTTTTGATAAATCATGAAATTAATTAATTGGTTTGCTTTTTTACTGTCCCGAGTTTTACCCCTGGATCCCGATTTATTTTAGCTACTGTCCCGATTTAAAACAAATCGGTTCTGGCAACACTACATAGGATCAATGTTCTACAAATTCATGGATTCAAAGTTGAAATAAACCGATCACATGGTCGGTTTATTTAAACTTGATATGTTCTTAGGTTTTCGCGAGCTACATTCATTGAAATAAAACTATTTTTACGGATTTATCTCGCGTATATTAAACTAAAATGATTTTTAAAATCAACCCGACGTTTCGGTCGCTTTTCAGCTTCCGTGGTCCCGGGCAGACTGAGGTGACATTTGTCTGACAGAAGTTTGAAAAAATTATATGTAGCTACCTCCATCGATTTCGTAAACGCCTTGCGTAGCGTTCAGAATTAACACAATAATTACTTATGGTATCTTGAGGTCTTGCAGACTGCTGCGGCTGGGATTTAATTATGCTAAGTATGGGATCCCATGATGTTGATAATCGCCATCCATCTTCTCTATTGAAATTTGGGTGTTTTTTAATTTAAACTTGCGTACACGTGCGTGTCAGGTAACGCGCAAGATAGGGTTATCTGTTTTTCAAGTTCATGTTATTAGTTGATTTACTATTAATCGTTAAATTGTAAAGCCTATTTAGCTGTGGTAGTTTTATAGTAATGAGAGTATCTGTGCTAAGCTGCGGACAGACGGACGATTCTACCACAGTAAAGAAAACGAATATATTATTATGGTTCTACGGACATGGTGAAATTTTAAAGGTTCAAAAAACAGCTTGGATCCGTCTATCATTTATTAAATCATGTCTAACTTTGACACGTAATAAATAACTCAGCCACGTTAAAAGATTCAAAATGTCACTGTACGAATACAGACATCGTTTTATTTCAAGGCTTAGGATGTCTGAAAGGTAATAAATAACTTTTTCATAGTGCCATTATGTGATTGACTATGATTCATAGTGTCATTAGTTGAGTGTTGAACACTCAAATATTTCAAAGCAGTATTTATCGTTCCATTCCAATAAATGTTCTCATTAGATTCAATATCCTCATATTACTTTGAAACTATTTGAAAAAAAAAAGACGTGTGGCACTCGGGGACTGCCGCGGTAAAGCTATTGCATTTACATAATTATCTAAAATTATGCAATACAAAATAAAATGCAAATAAAAGAAAAAAATATAGAAAAATGAAACAATAATTTTCTATTAATATTTACCACTTTTTAAATATTGAATGGAAAAACAAACAATAAAAAAAAATGAACAAAAACAATCTTGGCAGCAGTGGGATTCGAACCCACGCCTCCGAAGAGACTGCTGCCTTAAACCAGCGCCTAGACCGCTCGGCCACGCTACCCACGAGGTCGGACGGCGAAATTATACATGATTTTTTTTAAATGAGTTTAAAATTTGTAATCCGGAGCGTCCTGTTTTTTGCGTTACGGAATTTTTGAATTCGGTCCCCGCGCTCAAGGCCCGCGATAGAAGCTATGCAATAGCTTAGTAAAAAACCGGTCAAGTGCGTGTCGGGCCACGCGCAGTGTAGGGTTCCGTAGTTACAGAGTAAGAGATGTAATGTAAAAAATAAATAAATATTTTCTATGGAGTTGTTCGAAATTTTCTAGTAAAATACATTTGGTCGACTATTACTCGCAAACGTGCAAGGCCAACTTAGGTGTGATAGTTTTACTTTTAATTTCGCTATATGAAGCTACTATCGCCGTAACGTTTGAATTTCTAACAACAACTGTTTAGTCTGTAGAGGGGGGGGACACTTGAGTCTAACGAAAATTTGCACTTTAAAGCTTAATAATTATGTCACGAACAGTTAACTAAATCGAAAATCAATGTTCCCACACCCATAATATTTTTAAAAGACCTATCCAACGATACCCCACACTATATGAAAATCGAAAATAAAAAAAATATCCGCGCGTTACTAGTAGGTTACCCTAAAAAAACCACCACTTTTTACTTAAATTACCACTTTGTCGGCGTAATTAAGGTGTTTACTTGTGCCAAATTTCAAGTCTCTAGTACTAATAGTTTTTGCGCTAAACCGCGGACGGACAGACAGACAAACAGACAGACAGACGGACATGGCGAAACTATAAAGGTTCCTTGTTTACGACGGAACCCTAAAAATGAGAAGGACTTTACGAGTAGAATGCGTTGTATATATTTTAAAGCCGTAAACGTAGAGAACTTGATTGAAATAATCAATACACTATGAAGTTCAAGTCAACGTGAAAGGATATTAAGTTTCGGGGCTGTAGACAACTTGGTACACAGACTTAAAAATAGGACTGTTTTGACGTGACAACGTCTTAAATTAGTTTGCGGCTCGGAGGCACTCATGAAAAAGTGTAACGCCCGGTAACGTAACGATGAGTCACCGAACGAGAGAGAGGCCTGCCGGACCGGCGAATGCCTTTCTACCGAGAAAAAGACGTTGTCACGTAAAATCTTCGCCCGTAAAACCGACTTTACAGGCAACCAGTTTTTTTTGACGTGACAACGTCTTAAATTAGGTTGCGGCTCGGAGTCACTCATGAAAAAGTGTATCGCCCGGTAACGTAACGATGAGTCACCGAACGAGAGAGAGGCCTGCCGGACCGGCGAATGCCTTTCCACCGAGAAAAAGACGTTGTCACGTAAAATTTTCGCCCGTAAAACCGACTTTACAGGCAACCAGTTTTTACCGAAATACGGATTTGATGTAAAAAAAACTGAAAACATGAGAAAAGAAAAATTCTTCGCACAACTCGTACATAAATAACAAAGAAGCAAAACTTTAGTGATACTGAGCGACTTTTGATTGGTTTTTATTTATTTAGATTGATAACGTTTGATTTTTAAGATAACTCAGTCCTCTATCTAAATGATGTTACTATAAGAAAAACGTAAAACAAACATATTCCATTCGTGTATTACACAGCTTAATGAAATACAATCAAATTGATGAAGGTACGTGACTATTGCTGTCATTACATGGAAACAACCATTTTACCTAAAACAATTGTATGAACTGCAATGAAAACCCGCGTCGGTCGTACGTGTATTAATGATATGAAACTCTTTGTTACTGTGTCTATAGTAGCGAATTGATTTCCATTTACATATAAAACGTTTTACCGCGATTACTTTGTTCCGCGTTTATTACTTTGCCAGTGGGTCGTGTTAAAGACCTTTTTTTGAAATTGTTCCTATTTACTGTTTATGTGATATTTACTTTATACGGCACATACTCGTATGTCTTTTACGTATTTAAAAGTTTTCTTTTTAATATGTGAATGAATGGCAGTAGAGTAAATATTTTTAATTTTCTCTAAATTATTTTACTGTCTTCTTCTCGCCAAATGTCTTCCAAATATTATTGAATATTTTTAATATCAGTTTCATAAATTGTTTACCAATATGTTTTATTTTCGGATGCTTGTTATTTCTTGTGAAAATTATTAACATTGAGACTTTGTATATCTATAGTCAGTTGAGTTATATTTCCAATGGATGTGAGATTTTTATTTTATTTTGCTACTTAGGAAGTAAGACACGGTTTACTTAAAATCCAGCCAGTGACAAAGAATGCCCCTTTTTCTCTTCGCATTAGATAAGTAAAAGGGGAATGACACTTTCTAATGAAAAAATAAGAATCAATCGTAAACACTAAATTCAATTTACCTGTCTACCTATGCCACATCTCAAGCGTCGTTGATTCGCGGTATAAGCTTCGAGGCACGTGCCCCTTTGCCTCGGCATCTTCTGCTCCCATAGGAATGAGCGCGGCGTCATGTCAAGGTGGTGCAGTTGTGAGCGCCGCGTCGCCGATTACGGCGCAGCGACGGAGGTACTGCGGCGAGGGTGACGTCACGACGCGGAGTGGCGTCGCTACGGCGGCTTTGCGTCGCCCAGCGTCAAGTTTAGCATCCACCACTCCAGTGGCAACGCTCGCAGACATTGTACGGTCATAACCCGAACCGTAGACGGACCCGCGACCGCATTCCCGATGAGAGTCCCCATGTCCGGGAATCGAACCCGGGTCGGGCAGGTTGCGTGACATCGTCACAGAGCTTGCACGCTTTCGCGCGGGAGTGCTCTCCCGTCAGGCGGCCTACTATGTAGTGGCGCAAATCCGTGGAGGTGCCCGTGAGATCCGTTTTCCGCATGATCGTACATACAGCGCGCGAGACGGACCACGTATTCCTAAATTCAATTTACCTGTGTACCTATGCTGCATCTCAAGCAAAAGTGGTAAATAAACGGTACAATAAAACATTTTAAACAAGTCAAGTTCAGTCTGCCCGTGACCACGGTAGCTGGAAAGCGACCGAAACGTCGGGTGTAAGAAGTTTGGGAGTGTTGTATACGCGAGAAAATCCGCAAGTTTAATTTCTAAAATTTTAAACAATATTCTAAATAATTAAACTTACAACGTAACTTAAAATAGTTATAACACCTTCTCATATCCTTAGTGTACATATTAGTAATGATATTCAAATTTAAATGCACTCTTTTAAAACGTTCGTAGATATCACTTAATACACTATAATACATATAAAAAGGAGTAATAAATCCAACATGTCATCAAAGGCTTATCGACACTCGGTAGCATACTCTGTCTTGGATTTGACGGCATTCGAACTAAAAGCCTCTTACGGATCTAACATAGCCCACAATGCTGCGTCTCCCGTCTTTGTCGGTGATTTATCAGCTCATTCAATAAAGTGAATGAGGTGCATCAATGTTGACTACATTCTTTCATAGTATGTACTCCATCATTTTCTATAACAATCTATAAAGCTATCTTTTCTAGTTTATGACAAATTTTGTAAGAAATATTAAATTATTGGTCTGTAGCAATGGGGCTCATACTCTTAACAAATTTATTGTTCCATATAATGAACATCAGACCAAATATCAGAATTTTCATTCTGTGGTTATTATTATGAGATTATTGTCTCCTTCGAAATTCTGACAATTATTGATATTGGAACAAAATAGAGGATTTTTAAAATCCAGTTTAATAAAGCTTGGTGGAAAATGTGATCACGAATAAGCCTACCAGAACATATATATATTTTTTAAACTATTAATATTTTTTATTAATTAAAGAATACGGTAAAGAAAAATAAATATAACTACGTTATGAAAAACCGACTTCAAAACTGAAAAGTAAAAAATAATGATTTAATTTTTATTATATACTACCTATTATTTATATGTGCTATTTACTTATAGTTTTGAAGTCAGTGCCAAGCCTTAAACAAATAATTATATTTTAATCACTTAAATATGAATACGAGCAAATTAATACACTGAACAAAACGTAACCGGCGAATCGTGGGTGTTTGCATGTACGCTTGAATTTATGCATTTATCTCTGCCTACCCCTTCGGGGATTACAGGCGTGAAGTTTGGCACCAACTTCAAACCTATAAGTAAATAGCATATATTAATAATAGGTAGTATATAATAACAATTAAATCATTATTTTTTACTTTTCAGTTTTGAAGTTGGTTTTTCTTAACGTAGTTATATTTATTTTATACTTTTTAGTTCATTGCTGCATTGTCAATTAGATTAATGTTCACATCTGTTAAATTTGTAAAATCTGAATCTCTTAGCTTCGCGACAATTAGATACCTAATTTAAATTGTTTAGGTGTGTCGATACAAAATAATTACACGACTATACGAAATCAATGAAAAAATTTTATCCACGAAGGAGTAAATATGCTGTGTTGTTTCGTCGATGAGTAAATGTGTCATTGTCACTTGTTGTCGTCTTGTTGTCATGCGCATTAGGACTATCTAGGACGTCAGTGGATTCAAAGCACTGTATGACAACCCGCCGTCTGTTCTCATTCCTTTAGTCTGAGGTGAAAATAAAAACTAAACTAATAAAAACTAAATGGCTAAACTAATGGGCCTTTCTGAATCAATTTTTTATGGGACCAATTCGAAACTACTCCGCATCAAACAAAAGAAGAATTACGTAAATCGGTCCAGAAATCTCGGCGAAATTCACGTACATACATTAATATATATATATATATATCGGCCGAATTGAGAACCTTCTCGTTTCTTGAACTCGGTTAAAAAGAAAATTTAATAACTATATTAAGTGAAATTTGTATTTAGGAAAAAGTTCCCATTTCTAATAAATAATTATTTACCATTTTTATTAAACATGTAACATATACACGGAATCTATTCTGTGGGTATATAAATATAAGTAAACACTGCATAAATAAACAAGCAAGAAATATTATAACTGTCCTACTAAAGCTGAAATAATAAAACGGTCCTTCATATTTTGTATGTTAAAATTACAATACATAGGTACTACTACCATTTATCTTGTCTTTGTTTGCTTTTGTTATTCTCTCAATTTGTGTACTAAGCTTCCGCTTGCTGCTAAATCCTTCTAATATCTTGTGTTCCAAATTCAATTTCCTATTCAAACATTTCAAACTAAAGAACATTTCGAAATGGTAATTTTGTTCGAATCGGACAAACAATTTCTGAATGTAACATTTCCGATACTAGAGCACAATGAGCGGTGAACAATAACTCATTAGTTATCCATTGTGAGCCAAAATGTTTCGTCCCTTATGAAGTAATTTACCTAATTCCCTAAATCGTTACAGTTCATGTCGATAGCAATTTACAGATCGCTCGTAGCGACACGCGACCACAAATCATCTTTTTTCACGTTTCGCCTTTGTGAGAGCTCGATCGTTTACTTTCGTCGAATTGTTTTCTTAAGGTGCTTTTACATTTGTTTGGTTATTGAATATTTTTACGACGACAATTAGAAGTAAATTTGAACTAGTGTGGTATCTTCTGGTTGTGTCATGTGACATCTTCCACGTGATATTTGTGTTTGGTATAAAAAGGAAATTTTTGGGTTCAAACTATCATCTGGTTAACTTTCATAACAATTGGCTCAGTGTTTTTGTCGTATAAGCATGCAGACAGACAGAGTTATTTAATTATGTTTGTATGAATTTATCAATGGTGGTAGAATTCCAAGTGAAGGAGTGAGGGGGTAGGCACCACCGGATCACATAATCTATCTGCCGCCAAGCGGTAGTTCAATTCTATCGGGTTTCAATCAAGTGGTAATGCACAGCGCAGAGGTATAACGGGCCTCAAGAGTGGCAATGCATCTGCATTGAAATCTCAGGTTTCATGTAGATGTTCGTAGGCTACAGTATTATCTATCATACACCAACTGTTGTTTGTCACTTCATGGCATAAAAAATGTGTTATATTTTTCTAGAATCCAATTTTATGATCAAAACTTTCAGAAAAATGTTGAATCTACACATATATCCTAAATCTACCTAACTTAAAGGCATTAAAAGAAAATAACAAACAGAAGACGATGTTAAAATGACGTCTTTTTTATAATGTCTCGTTATCAGAGCTATACGCGCCGATTGCTTTCAATGTGTTGGAACTTATACGAGTAAAACGATTCAACAAATGTCTCAAAGAAAGGACGTTTCCTTTTTCTCAGATGAAAGCATTTTTTTTTGGGTTCCTTAGCCTTTAAGGAACCGTTATAGTTTCGCCATGTTCTTGCGCCCGTCCGCCGAGAAAACTGTTTTTTCAATTGATGAATATACAAATTAGTTACGCCAACAAAGAGTTAAAATGAAATCTTGAAGTACATTTTTTTTGGGGTCATCATCTCAGCCGAAAGATGTTTACTGTTGGCAGAGAATATGTGATAATACTACATATAGAATGGACACTTCGACGTCCCGCTCGATATCCCCGGCTCACCCAACCTCCTCCCCTCTTATGGGCCACGTTTGGTATCCTCTCTTGGTGCTACGCACACAGGTGCACGTGTAATTACACGCCACTGATTGATGTCTGTGTAATAGAGACCAAATTAAGCGTTTGTATGGAATTTTGCCGGAGTGTCCGCGGTGTGCTGTTGGACCAAAGCCTCCTCATAAGGGGGATACCATTATCACCACACTCGGAATGCGGATTGGCGATCGCAGCGGCGGTAGTTTTATTGCAAGATACTGCTGCCCATCTTGCGTTCTTGTACTCAACTACTACCCCATTAGAATGGTTTGACCGGCCATTTTTTGGTTGACTGAATGTACTAGTAGAATAATTCTCTACCGGTAGAAGAGAATTCTTGCGCTAGTGGACGGTGAGGCTGCCACGTCCCGACGAAGTCGATTCTAAAATGGCGTCATTTTTATAATGTCTCGTTATCAGAGCTATACGCGCCGACTCAGTCACTAATGTCATTTGATTATGAACATCACTATGCACCGGAACAATTTTTAAATTGAAATGTCCATAAATACTACGTTAAGAAAAACCGACTTCAAAACTGAAAAGTAAAAAAATAATAAAGTTTTAATTGTAATTATATACTACCTATTATTTATATGTGCTATTTACTAATAGGTTTGAAGTCGGTGCAAAGCCTTAAACAAATAATTATATTTTAATCACTTAAATATGAATACGAGCAAATTAATACACTGAACAAAACGTAATCGGCGAATCGTGGGTGTTTGCATGTATGCTTGAATTCATGCATTTACCTCTGCCTACCCCTTCGGGGATTACAGGCGTGAAGTTACGTTTTAATACAATGAAATGCCTACTTTAGTGATTTTTGCTTGGCACCGATTTCAAACCTATTAGTAAATAGCACATATAAATAATAGGTAGTATATAATTACAATTAAATCTTTATTATTTCTTACTTTTCAGTTTTGAAGTCGGTTTTTCTTAACGTAGTTATATTTATTTAATACTTTTTAGTTTATTGCTGCATTGCCAATTATATTAATGTTCACATCTGTTAAATTTGTAAAATCGGACTCTTTTTGCTTTTAGCTTCGTGACAATTTGCTACCTAATTTAAATTGTTTAGGTGTGTCAATACAAAATTATTACACGACTATACGAAATCAATGAAAAATTTTTATCCACGAAGGAGTAAATAAGCTGTGTTGTGTCGTCGATGAGTAAATGTGTCATTGTCACTTGTTGTCATCTTGTTGTCATGCGCATTAGGACTATCTAGGACGTCAGTAGATTCAACGTACTGTATGACAACTCGCCGTCTATTCTTATTCCTTTAGTCTGAGGTGAAAGTAAGTTAAGAAAATGCTCATTTAATAATAACTGATGGGCTTATCTGAATCAAATTTTTATGGGACCAATTCGAAAGCATTCCGTATCAAACAAAAAAAGAATTACGTAAATCGGTCCAGAAATCTCGGCGAAATTCACGTACATACATAAAAAAAAAATACCGGCCGAATTGAGAACCTTCTCGTTTTTTGAACTCGGTTAAAAAGTCGCTGAAAATAATACTCACTTGTCTCGTATATTTCATGAATGTAGCTACAGAAATTATGCGCCGTCTTTTTGGAGTCACATTGGCATAGGAAATGGTAATAAATAATGTGTTATTGAGAGTGTGTACAATAAATATTACCATGGGTATTCTCGTACGTGCGAGTTCCTATTGCGAAATGGTCTAAAGTGATAAATTTTAATAAAAATGTTTATTGAGGTAACATAGATTTTTTTGTTATGCTGGTTTTAATTGTTTTACAGGTACTCTGGAACGGTTAGGGCGATGTGGAGTCGCCATGGGACGAGGTGGTAGGGCGATGGAGGTATGTTTATGTTTAATTGCTTTTCAGACAGTATATTTTCAATTATGTTCTACAATTGTGCTTTAAATGAATTGAAGACCTGATGTGAATTTTGTATGCAATAAAAACTTCATGTTAATGTTCACTAACCCTGTTCTTATTAGGTGTAGGTATGGGAATTTATAGGAATTTATGGGAATTTATGGGAATTTATAAGCAATGCATTGCGCTTGACTTCAATTCTTCGTCGAAGAAGTTTTTAACATATTCCATTCCCTAAATATCTGTCACTCAATTATATTGGTGCAAAGTTTCTGGCATCAATGTATTATAATTAGTTATTCAAATTAATACAAGCCACTCTAATTATTTGTAATGGCTTTTGACAGTAATTACTTACCTACCATCAACGAATACTCACATAATATATTATATATATAGTATTTTATACGTAACTTCACGCCTGTAATTCCCGAAGGGATGGGCAGAGGCATGGCATGCATTCAAGCATATATGCAAACACCCACGATTCGCCGGTTACGTTTTGGCCCATGTAACAGGTGGCGAGCCTGTTGACATCTCCGGGCACATTACCAAACTTCGAGGTACTGGAACTAAAGGACTTTACACTATTATCTCTGATAGCCCCGGGAATCGAACCCAGGACCTTAGCGTAGTAGTGGCCTGATACCACTAGGCTACTGAAACAGTTATACGTAAGTATAGAAATATTTTATATTTTTATTAAATACTTCTGAGATACGTAATGATTGAATCATTGTTACCTATTATCTATCACATCCCTGGAAGGATATTGAAATCATTGTTATAAATTCAATTCCGTAATATGTGACTTCGATGATATATACATATTATATAATAATATCTTTACGACGATAAAGTCTCCATCGTAGTTAAGAAGAGTTCCGAAAATATTTTTTAAAACTCTATTTAGTTCGTTTCCACAAAACTGTTACGCTCTGCTTTAAAAAAAGTACAAGAGATAGGACGGAACAGTTTCAAACTTCAAGTATCGTCAACCATTGTTGGAAGAGAGATGCTTTTACTGGCGCCGGAGTAAAATGTAAACTTTTTCATTTATTAAAATCGATTGTTGTCGATCAAATGAAGCGTAAATTCAAGTAACTACTTTTGATGTAGCTTTCAACATGATCCTGAATCGGAAGAATATTAACCTTTTTTTTAATGTAATGAAGGTGGCAAACAATCACGCAGTTCACATTGATGTTAAGTGATGATTGCAGTCTATACACTACTAGTCTATTACACCCACACAAAGACCAGAGATCAAAATGTAGATGCGTTGCCATCCCCGAGACCTTAGTTGTTATGTCTCTGTGATAGTTATTACGGGGCCATACGTTACCATCGAAACCAGAACTCGATAGTGCTGAACACTGAACCATTTGGCCGCAGATAGACTAGGTGATGCGGTGGTGCCTACGCTCTCGAGCTCCGACGCTTGAACTCTAACATCAGTCAAATTTAAAAAGCCTTACCTATTTGACAATATCTACCAATTCTACCATTACCTGCTAAAAGAGCCTAGTAATAGAAGGCGTGAGATCTCGGGTTTAATACTCAACGTTAGTCTTATCATTATTTTTCCAGAAGGTTCGAGAAATTTTCTAATGCCACTCACGAGTTGTTGTAATGTGTTATTGCGTTTAAGATAATGTATATCAATAGGATCGCTACTTATTTACATAATATGTTTAATACGCAGCCAGTCGTGGATTGTTATTGTTTTTGTAAATATGCCACACATGAATTTCCATCCACCTTTTGATGGTAAGTAAATACTGTGTATCTTATAAACATATAAAATTAAACAAAAACCCGTCCCTACATTACAACCTAACCTATCCAAACCTTAACAATTTAATACCACCATTTAATGGCAGGTACACCAGGACAGCTTCCGAAACGTGAAGTCCCCAAGTCTTATTTTCTTGATATGTTATGTTTTATACTTAACTGATTTACCAAACTGTGCGATCTGTGGTGTTTTTGAAGATATCCAACATTTGATCTTGGAATGCGTTCGGTATGAATCGGAAAGAAACAATTTATTTAATATGTTACACATAAATAATTTTGATTTAGGAGTATTTCATAACATAGTGAGTTATCCGTGTAGTAATATTGCTAAATACTTAGTTAATTTTTTAAATTGTTGTCTCAAGCATAGAACTGTACGATAATATTTTAAGAAAATGTTTTAACTTAAGGTACGATGGGGCTGGCGTGGTATTGACCAAAAGCACAGTACAAATATGAACAGTATCGAAACTACGTACGAAACGTTCGAAATGGCACACTAACACAAATATGCGCATCGACGCTCGATGTAGCGAGTGACTTAGTACTGCAGCACTGCGAGAACCGCTTAGAGGCCTCATCGATGCGCAAGTTTGTGTGAGTGTGACGTTTCAAGGTTTTGTACGTAGTTTCCATACTGTTCATATTTGCATTGTGCCAAAAGGCCCTAAAGAATAGGTAAAGAGAAAACAAATATTGTTTAAAAAATCACAACAAGATATAATTAATGTTGTTTGTATCTCTACCTCCCGCGGCAAACAGAGAGTGTGTAGCAACAGATATTATTTATCGCAGAAAAAATAGTCCTTATTAACTTAAGGCTTTATTAACTTGGGCCAAGCCGTAATAAAACTACGGCGCATCTGTGTGCCTTGTCTCGGTTCAGTTTTATAACTAGAGCTCGGATGTTGTGCTGACAAGCGCTCGACATTATTTTATTTCGTTTTTTAAAAAGTTCGGCTCCCGAGTGCTTTTTACTTCTACATTTTTTCGCAAGTAACATTTTTCAATTATCATTGGCTTACTGTTTTGTTAGCCGAAATTATGCAAGAACAGTGACATAGAAATAAAATGTTACTTTTAACTGGTGGTTATAGCTCCAGTGACGGAACTCGAAGCCGTAGGTTTTTTTTATGAAACGAAAATGGCAGACAAGCAAGCAGTTGTGTGCATGTGTGTTCATGTATGTATGTATCTTCACGCCAGATCCCTCAAGGGATAGTGTGGAGCGCCAGATATACCGGTCCTGACATACCTCCTCCATTCTTCTACCTTCATAATTCTCTTCATACATGCACGCCGATTCTTAAGATTTTGACCCCACCCTCAGATAATACTCATGGTAGGTCAGTGTTGGTCTTCCTGGGCCTCTGCAACCATCCACATACGCATTGTATATCTGTTTAGTCATTCGCTCATTCGACATTTCTTCCATCGGAGCATGCCTTTTTTCATTTTTACACCGCTACTCTCAAACTTACAAAAAGGTACCTACAATAATATGGCGCTCCTTTATAAGAATCAAATTCGGGAACACTTATATCGGTTGTTTTATTTTAATCGGTTCTAATTATTAACTTGACCCTGTTATTTTCTAACAATGTACATGACTGACGTTGATTGGTTGAATTTGTTTGACCTAAAATTTTACTCGGCGTTGTTTATCGATTATACCATTTTAGAATTACCTCCATTATAAACAAAGGCAAGAATTCAACTTATTAAGAAAGTTTTCGTCACAAAAACGAATAAACCATTGTAGCTAATCAAGTTAAGAAGAAACGCGAAAGTTAATTTCGTTGGACGCGTGTTTTCATTTTTTTCCAACTTCCCCGATCCAGTGGGAATCTCATCGCGCCTGCATTTAAACAAGTTGCCCGTAACTGGCAACCCTCCAGAATTTTGTAAGCTCATAATCTATTTTTTTTGCAGCAGTTTGGCGGGCTTGGGCGATCCTATGTAGTTTGTTTCATGATATTTATATTGTTAAAGAATTCGTTTGAAGTGAATTGACAACATTTTAAAGTCGATATAGTGGTGAATCGATAACGCATTACGGAGAAGGTAATAATTAGGTATCACCCGTCGTACTGGAGTGCAAGTCCAGTGTAACTCTAGTCTACTCTACGGTTTAGGTTAGTTTTAATGACAGCTCCTACACTTGAACCACGTCTAGTACAAAATAATCCACATAGGTCGATGGATTAATGTTTTATTTTTCTTTAAACATTTCATAAAAAGTTGACCCTGTTATTTTTATACAGTGTACTTGGTTGACGTTGATTGGTTGAATTTATTTGACCTCAAATTTTGTTCGGCATTCTATATCGATCAATTTATTTTAGAACTTCCTCTAGTATAAACAGAGGTGACGGTACAATGTACTAAGAAAGTTTTCGTTACAATAAATTATTGAATTATTGTAGCTAATTAAGTTAGGAAGAAACGCGAAAATTTATTTCGTTAATCGCCTGTTTCTTTTCCCAACTTCCCCAATCCGGCGGAAATCTCATCGTGCATGAATTTAAACTAGTTGCCCATAACTGGCAACCCTCCAGAATTTCGTCAGCTCATAATTAATTTTCTTTTTTTTGCAGGACTTTGGCGGGCTTAGGCGATGTTATATAGTTTGATTCATGATATTTATATTATTAATAAAGTATTTGTTTGAAGCGAATTAACATTCTTGTGAAGAGTTTCATTGTTGAGTTTGTCGCCATTGTTCGGTTGACGGAATGCACTAGCGGAAGGATTCTCCTTCATTAGTGGGTGGGGTGGTCACGTCTGCAGCCATTTTCCGTATATTAAGCTAAAATTAGGAAGCGCGCATAGCCTCGCGGCTGGTGTAAATTGCATGCGATCTACTCAGTTATGCGATACGGTCGGGTGTGTGTTGAGTGATCGCTAGTGGCAAATTAAAAATGCGCATTTCCTTGCTTCAGAGGGCACGTTAAGCCGTCGGCCCCGGTTGTAGCAGTCGTTAAACTTTGTCGGAGGCCTTACAAGCGGTTTGAAAACATCCGACAACGGGTTGGCCACTAACCCGTAACTTCACCAACCCGCATTGGAGTAGGGTGGTGGAGTAACCTCCAGGCCTGCCCCCCAAAAAGGGGAGAGACTCGTACCCAGCAGTGGGACGTTTCAAGGGTTGCCATTATTATAAGCTAAAATTATGCCTTAAATCAGCCAGACGTTCCAGTTGCCCTACAGCTTCCATGGCTTCGATGTGGTTTCGCCACTTAACTGCCTCAGTAGCGTAGTGGTAGCAGGCCACTACTATTACGCTGGAGGTCCTGGGTTCGATTCCCGGGTCGGGGGATATTAGAGATAACGGTTTAAAATCCTTTATCCTCTGCTTCTATTGGAATTTTTCCATTTTCTGGAAGTTTCCCAGTACCCCGGAGTGTGGTAATGTGCCCGGAGATGGCAACAGGTTCGCCACCTGTTACATGGGCCAAAACGTAACCGGCGAGTCGTGGGTGTTTGCATGTATGATTGACTGCATGCATTTACCTCTGCCTGCCCCTTCGAGGATTGCAGGCGTGAAGTTACGTTTTTTTTTGGCATGTAGCGTTGCTGTCTAGTTTGATTAAGGCATACTAAATACTTTAGTATGAAATCTTAACATAGTTCATCGTTGTTTGCAACATCATTTGCAATTTTTCACCGAATTTGTTAGATATCAAATAATTTCAGTAGGTAACAAAATAATTACGTTTTGTCGGCCGAGTGAAACACGTCCTCTCGGTCGCAGCGCTCGCGGAGAAATCGCGCGTAACGTCTCAACTTTCTTGTTACACTTGATTTTACTCATCATAAAATTTCCGTATCGGGCCTTATAATACAAATCGTTTCTTAAGCAGTAAACTCCAAAAATAATCTTCCTCGATTTAACTCAAATAAATGCAGTATTTTGTTCAAAACGAACGCGGCATGAGAACGGTTTTATTCTTCATTCAAAAGTTATAGATTGAATGACAAATAAAAGTAGGTATAACATTCCAGAGTAACAAACTTTCACATACTTATATCTACGTATGATATCAGTAGAACAGCAGAAAGGCAAGACAAAGATATTAAGGAATGTGCAAGAGAAATATTTGTTTCGTTTTGAAGCTATCAAAATTCTCAGAGAGACGTTGTTTTACTTGATTGAGATACTGAAAAGAAATGAAAGCATTGACTCTGTGGATGCCAGATGAAAACTCGTTATAGCTGAGCGAGCTTTGTCACAGATCAGTAATCAACACCTATACCGCTTTTTCGTTTTATCCAACGAAACTCACTTCCAAAATGTATAGCTTTTGTGCCAATACCTTTTATTATCGCCTATTGCCTTTTGTCGGTATTAGTGAGTGATCAAAGAGAATCCACATTCGGTTTAATTGATTTTTCTCGTCGTGTTCACCGGTAACTAACAAGCGAATGTGTTTTTATAGTTTTGTTTACTTGGAACAAGCGCGGCCAATCGGATGAGCTGCAGATTCCAATAACCACGCAATAAATTTTTGTATTCATTTTACTTTTACGCGCGTGTTTATTTTTACAGCATCCGATTGAAATTGTTGCTTTGTGTGACATTTTTTTATATTTCCATGCACGCCTATTAGTTTTTCTGAATTCGGTTCCCGTGCTCAAGGCCCGCGATAGAAGCTATGCAATATATAAAATTTTGGAAAAATTGTTTCCATTATCCATTTTTGAGTTCCTAATAAAAAACCAGTACTATGCTAATTAGACACGAGGAAAACATTTATTTTTGTAGGTATAGTGTTATTATTTTTTTATGATATGAAGCTGGCAAGCAATCGTACTGTCCATATGTATCCATCATACATCATGGCTAGGTTCATGAGGACTGTATTATTGCTTACATCATAAAGTCACCACTACAACCTTTAAACACCTACACAAAAAACCAGAGGGCTAGATGTAGACGCGTTATCATCACTAATAGTTTTACCTCTATGACAGAAATACTTTAAGGCATACATTACCATTTAACCGGTAAGTGGTAAGTTACATGATATTGTTCACCACTATCATGTATGTACTTATGTATTTTCGGGTCAGTCATAAAAAGTTGACAGATGAATGGTGACGTTGCAAGCAGTGTTGGCATTCAACAATAAGCGTCAAAGCGTGGATTTATAACAGTTTAAAATTTATCTAAGACTAGCTGTCTAACTAACTTAATTACTTCGTAATTAGGCACCTGTTTTGGCATAAACCTCAACTGCTTTTGCACAAACACCACCTGCTTTGGCACAAACACCACCTGTTTCACCTTAAATGATGCCTACTATACCTATTTTAGGCACGAACAATACATATGCATTTAGTAAAAAGAAGTTATTTAAATATAACAAACAGACACTAAAACTTTATTTATTTGTTCATAGAATAAATGTACTCGTATACATTGGTCCATGCTTGTTACATAAGTTGTCAAATGACTTTATTCAAAGTAAATTTTCAATAATTCTTCCGAGCAACTTGAATACATAAATATATAGAAATCTGATAGTTGACATGCTCACCAAGTTCTACAAATCAAAAAGATTTTCTTTTTGTTTATAACCTAAACGATGTATTTGTTTAATTTCTTGGTCAAAAGTTATTAACCGTAAATAACTTTGGTTTAAGACACAAAATAAATGTTATCCGAAGAATTTAAACGTGAAATCACATCGCTTGGTACTTTCAACTTCTAATTAAGGAGTTAGATAATGAAAAAGTCATAGTAAATTCCAACGTGGTGGAGAGTTAACGGCAAATTCGCGAGATGTAACAAATTAAATCAGTCTGCAATGTGGCGACAATACTTCTCATCTGGGGGTCTACTCGTGTTTGGAGGTTCGAATTTCGTTTCGAAGTGTGAAATTTGAAATGAAGTTTGGAAGATCTACATCGAATCTTGTTGACGTTTTCTTCTGAACGGTTCAGAGGACGCAATCTATAGGTATTACAGAGATTTCACATCATCACATACAGGTAACTGTGTCGGGAATCTATTAGGTAGCAGGTACAACTCCCACGCTGAGATCTTGGATTCGACCCCGGATCGGAAAGTGCTATTAAAATATTTGTGCTAGAAAGATTAAATAAATTCTCTTGTGAGATAGACACTAAGTGCCAAATATTTACAAACTACCTTAGTCACTTTTATATTTTTTGTAGCTCACTTCTGCAAAAAATCCAAAGCCTACATAAACTGTTGTTCGTAATTTCATATAAGTACGGGATTTTAAAGAACTTTCGCTGGAATGAAAATTAAACAAAGTTACATTGCAATCACTTGAACTTCGCATTGGGCCATACCTTATGGACCCCTTATGGAGGCACGATTTGCATATATTATGTATCCGTTACGTAAGCAAATATTATTTCAATTTGTTTCTTAAAATGTCTCATTAAAAACGAGGCCTTTGAGTTATTGACAAACATTTGATTTTCATTCAATCTCAAAGATTCGAGGAAATACATTGAGAATACACCCCTAGACCTTGGAATACATTGCGCAGTAGAAAATTGGGGCTTGAGAATTCTTACGATGGGAATTTGTTTTTTAACGTTGTTGACTTAGCCGACGATCGATGGATGAAAGTGAATGTAAATAGGAATTCTTATATTTGCAACAAAAATAATTTGATATAGAACACAACTTTTGTAAAGATAAATAATATGAACTTAATTATGTGAGGCGCGCATGGCCCAGCGGCTGGTGTAGATCGTAAGCGATCTGCTCGGTTAAGCACTACGGGCGCGGTCGGGTAGTGTGATGGGTGACCGCTAGTGGCAAATTAAATGCGCGTTTCCGTGCTTCGGAGGGCACGTTAAGCCGTCGGTCCCGGTTGCTATCGATGGATAGAAGTCGTTAAACCTTGTTGGAGGCCTTATGGGCGGTTTGAAAACATCCGACAGTGGGTTGGCCACTAACCCACCCACCTCCACCAATCCGCATTGGAGCAGCGTGGTGGAGTAAGCTCCAGGCCTCCCCCCCAAAAAAGGGGAGAGACTCGTGCCCAGCAGTGGGACGTATAATGGGTTGCCATTATTATTATTATTATAATTATGTTCATGTTATTATAAAAAGACGTGTGGCACTCGGGGACTGCCGCGGTAAAGCTATTGCATTTACATAATTATCTAAAATTATGCGAAACAAAATAAAATGCAAATAAAAGAAAAAAAAAAAAAAAATGAAACAATAATTTTCTATTAATATTTACACTTTTTAAATATTGAATGGAAAAACAAACAATAAAAACAAACATTTGGCGGCAGAAAGATTAGGTAATGTGGTGGCCTCTACGCCCTCCAGTCCCCCTACACTGGAACTCTACCATTGAATTGATGCAAACTTGTTACATCCTTTTTTTTACGCTCGGAAACCCTTATTGGCCCTTGCCGTCTAGGGGAAAAGACGGCGGGTACTCACTAAAACCCCGCGGTGTTCCGACTCCGCCATTAGTGGCGGGGTCACGGAAACGCTTACGCACACATCCGCGATCCCGCCGGCGGCTGCTCGTCTCCGAGCCCTCCACAGGTTGAGCTCTTTGGCTCCAACCAACATTAGTGGCGTGCGGAACACGTGCACGCCACCTAGCTTGGGACCTACTATTTTCGCATTGATCACTTAAGCTGTTAATATACTCGTAACTCAAATTCGTAAAAACAAAGCTGCTTAACAGCTGTCCAAAAGATATTACTGCTAAGCTGGGCTCACAGCCAGTGTCTCCTGACCTTCAAACTACGTGCTCAGTTTTTCTCAGTGCCAGTCCCGAGACAATACGTAAAATAATGGTTGTAAAGTTATACCGCAGTGTCCCTGACGGTTACTGATAAAACGTATTTATTTCAATACCTTCTTAAGATTTATTCTACGTGGAATCTGAAGTAAAGTGTGCGAAACAAAAACGAATTATTCAAAGTTGAACCCACCACGAGCAGGTGATGACATTGACGCAAAATCTAGAGACGCCACTTACACCACTTATTATGAACAGAGCGTTATACCTCTATGTGAACAGGTTTCAATTTCAAACATATTATAGAGTGTCAATAAGCCACATGGCTCGAATAGCGGGAAATGTGAACTAGTTTTGAAACTTATTACCGATAACTTTGCAAAGTTCACTATTTAAATTACAACGTTGAACGGCATGTAACATGTACCAGGCAGTTGCAAATTTACTTTTTAATTTCTTGGCCGCATGTTTGAGTTTTAAAGTAGAGCGATACCGGGTATACATTGTATTTTTGGTTATACTGTAGAATTTAAGGCAGGTCCTTATTGTTAATACATTACACATTAATTGAAATAAAACTATTTTTACGGATTTATTTCGCGTCTATTAAACTAAAATAATTTTTAAAACTCAACCCGACGTTTCGGTCGCTTTTCAGCTTAGGTGACAATTGTCTGACAATAGTTTAAAATTATATGTAGCTACCTCCATCGATTTCGTAAACGCCTTGCGTAGCGTTCAGGATTAACGCAAATTACTTATCGTATCTTGAAGTCTTGCAGACTTGGTTAGGCTTATCCGCTATGTGTTCACAGACTGCGGACCTCCCTGTTCTTCGGTTTTTGACATCAGCAATGTGCTCTATAACGCGCGTGTCAAAGCTCTCTTCGTTTGGCCAATATATGAGAGTTCATAATCAGAAAGAAAGAAAGAAAGAAGAAAGAAAGAAACATTTATTTACCTGACACATACATACATAATATAACAAGAAAAGAGAAAAAAATTCATTAAAAAAGAGGAGACAACTAATTTACACAAACTTAAAAGGTGTGGTCAGCCTTGCAGCAAGAGCTGCAACGCTGATATTCTGATGGGTCCTTTGACGAACGTTACCAACTGCAAGTGTGGTGTACATGTGTGAAAAAAAAACACAGAAAAAATAAAACAAAGTGGGGAAAAAAAATATACAGAATAAATACATTTTAATTGTTTTAAACTTTCACGATTTGTATTCATATTTTTATATTGTAAACGGGACTTAATCGCGTACTATTTTAATCGAAGTATTTACCTCGACACTCGACGTTTCGGCCGTAATGCGACGGCCGTGGTCACGAGTAGACTGCTGCTCCATGGTGTCATCGTCTCGTACCCGCGCCAGTTCTTCGAACTACCCGCGGTTGGTCGTCATTATTTCGATTCAATACATTAAGGTCCCGACACACAACACTCACAACATCCGACGATTTATCCGACGATACATCCCGACGTCTACATTGCCCGATAACCGGCTTCCACGAAACTGACAACCTATATCCATCCTCCCGGTTGAAATTTTTGTATTTTCTGATTTCAACCGCTTCACGTACCATCCTATTATAGTAGTGACGTTCAGTGGAGAGGATTTTCGGGTGGTGAAGTTCGATCCAGTGGTTTGGTCCCGACTCCAGTAGATGCTCCGAAAAACGGAAAAACATTTCCGAAATAAATTTTGCTTTGAATTATTGATTTTTCTACAATTTATAAATGCCGGAATTTTGAAATGGAATATTACTTTAATCGGTCCTAAGTACTGATTTATCTTTTTGTATGGTTTGAAAACCATTTTGATTGTCCTTTTTTTTAGATTTTACTCATTTTATCTGTGACACCCTTGACGTATAGTAGTATAGCTGGCTGTCGCTCCACTGTAAGTGGTATCACGCGGCTTCTATAACGGACAGGTGGTACACGGAGCTTGTTGTTACGTAGCACCTGCTGTAGGTGCTGCAGTTCTCCGTTGAGATGGTAGCTGTCGCAGATGCCACGTGCTTTCTGAAATCACTATCAACCCACTGCATTTTAGTTATACCACGGTAGTCTGGGGTAAGAATATGATTAAATAGTTGGTAACAATGTAAACGTATGGATTGTAAAAAAAAGTAAAACATGCCATTGCATTGACGACGCAGTTGGTCTAGCAGTGTGTGGCGACCGCTCTAGATCCGTAGGTAACAGGTTCGATTTCCGCACTCAGATAAATATTTGTATGGCCTATAGATCTATGTTTCGGGTCGCGCATGTACAGCAAGGGCACCCAATATGTCGATTATACTTACCCCCTTATTCATAAACGTATTTTAGCTAAAGTGTTGCTAATCTCTCCTCTGTCCTTTTCTATCCTACACATTTGACAATGCAAGTGACAAAGACAAAGCATTCTATAGCTAAAATGTATCTAATGTACGTTTATGAATAAGGGGGCTAGTCTGTAAGTGTGAGCGTATGGCATCTTTAGGGTTCCGAACCTGAATAGGAAAGAACGGTATTTTTATACGTTCACGCGTGCATCTGTATGTCCATCTATCACAGCCAATTTGCTCCAAAAGGTTCTACTGGGCCGAAAGGGTAACCAAACACACGTGTTACGTAAATAAATGGATTTTAATCATTTTTAGAAAAAAATACCACAGATAATATTAATTAATAAGTATAAGAATACAAATAATAGTTTTTTACCCACCAATAAATTATAAGAAAACCTTTATGATAACATGGGAAAATTCTTAATCGTACAGAACCCTGTGGACGTGATTCCAAGTCTCACTTGACCAATATTTTTATTTAAAAACGAATTTGAAAATATTTTGACATAAAGTTATGTTCAAACAGGTTTAACTTTCGAAAATTAATCCTTATAGAAAGAAACACCAACAGAGGATTGCGTTAAAATATAATATTGTGAACATAAATTTCATTAAGTTAGGCCAAAGAGTTATCAAGTGGAAGTACAAGTACAAAAATAACGACTTCAATATTTTACTTTCAAAGACTTACTTTGACTTGTTTTGTTAGACTTATTTTCATTTATAACAAAAGCTAAAAAATTAAATCTGAAAGGATTTAGTTCTCACTGTAAATGTTTTTCCGTTTTTATAGCTGGGTTTACAGTAGTAAATCGCCCTCAAAAGACGATATTTCTTACTAAATGTACTTTAAAGAAACACCACTGCACCTGCACCTTTTATTTTGAGTTCGTGGTATGAAGCACACAAAATAAGTTGAAATATGTGAAGCTTAGCGACAGTAATGGAATTTTTAATCTAAAGATTAACTTTCTTGCTTTGATAGAATTCAGATGGCAAAAATGTAGAGAAATTTGTTATTCTATGACAAAGATATATTAATGTTTGAAGTACCTACTGGTGGAAGAGTTCTTATAGCATAATATGAAAGCCTGGTCACCGTTCAATCATCGATTTCTCAACCTTGTCGCTGCAATTAATCTATTTATTCAGCACAAGGCTCAAATGCACAAGAATTGAGACCAACGCATCTGCGTGAATGGCGCCTACCATTATTAATAGGACTACCGACAGTAACAATATATATACATATGTAGTTATAAAAATATATTTAAATTCTTGATTTATAATAACAATGGAAACCAAATCCAAAACTAGAGGCAAAAAAAATTGATTTTGTCTTTTCGTTACTGTTAATTGAGTAAAAGGTTAGAATAAACAATCAAAAATCGACATACAAGTTGAAGCGGCGCGGGAACGGCGATAAATTAAGTGGACTGAATATTATTATTTAGGTTATGCCCAGGGGTGGATAGGAAAAATGAATGCAGGACTCGTACGCACCTACCTTGTTCTTCTATTCTTCAATCTGGACTTGGTGCATGGCGGCGGTGGCGTGGCGAACCTTTATCCGCGTTTATTCACGTAATCACCACACTTATGATTATTTGTTTATCACTATAGTTTATAGGCCTTTTATTTTATTGAGATTTTATAATATAAGGTTGGGGAAAAAGTTTCTTCGCATTTTTTAAGATAATTCAAAACATTTTTTAATATAGTTTATTTAAATTTAACTAAAGTATGTATGTACCATTTTGTTCGATAACCTTTTGCCATCTTGTAGGTAGGGACATGATCCCATTGCTATAAAAATTTTGGGACTTCTCATCAAAATACCGCGACAAGTGGATTTGGCAGTCCTCTCGTGATGTTAACCTAACATTGCATAAAGAATTCTGAAGAGACCGAAACTGGTGGAAATCTGAAGGTGCAAGGTCAGGACTATACGGCGGAAGCATTAACACCTCCTAGCCAAACTCTCTTAATTTTTGCTGAGTGGCTATAGATGTGTGAGGTCTAGCGTTATCATGATGAAACACCACACCCCTTCTGTTGATCAATTCCGGCCGCTTTCTCTCAACTTCTTGCTTTAATCTCATCAGTTGTTCGCAGTAGAGTTCAGAATCGATAGTCCTGCCTGGTGGTAATAGCTCATAATGAATAATGCCCTTCCAATCCCACCACACACACAACATCACCTTATTGCGAGTTAACCCGGGTTTCGCCACAATCTGTGAAGCCTGACCGGCCTTTGACCACGACCTTTTTCGCACGTTCTCGTCGTTCGTGATCCACTTTTCATCACCAGTTAGCTTTTTTCAAATGCGCCAAAACTGTTTTGTGATCAATTCTCAGTTCTTCAGCTTCGTCGTAACTCCTGATATGTCGATCGTGCTCCACTTTTTAAAAAATGGCATCCATTTTATCCGTAATAGGGCGACCAGAGCGAGGTGCATCCTTGACATCAAAATTTCCGGATTGAAAACGCTTAAACCAAATTTGTGCTACCCTCACAGACACTGCACTAGGTCCATGAACATCGCAAATTTTTTTCACGGCTTGCGTTGCATTTTTACCTTTTTTGTAGTAAAATTTTAAAATGTATCGAATTTCTTCATTAGATTCACTCATCTTGACAGTACGAAAAACAAATGAAAATGACACATTTGCCTAATTTGAATTTGGAATTATGTTCTTTAAAATTTTAACTTTCAATGATACCAAACCAGCCAGATACAAATACTACAGCCAAAGTGATTTTATTACAAGTTCATACATACTATAATGCGAAAAGACTTTTTCCCCAACCTATTATTTTCACACACACGAGGTAAACAGCGGTTACAGCGGAATAAAAGCACGAAGCGCGAACAGCGGAGAGCAACGGCGGATGATGACAGTCGGTGTCTTAATGTTCGGTGCGCACAGGTAGGTGGGGAGGACAAAATACAGGAAATAAGATCTACCGTATTTATAATAACGGCGGTAACACAAGTAGTAGCCACCGCAATTATTACAAAGAAGACAAGTATTTAATGCACTTAAATATTCACGACAAATTACAACATTCAGTGAGCAAAAAATGGTATGGACAGTTACCACTCTCAAGGGTTACCTAATATTTGACGCTTTTCTTGTATATAAAGGCCAAGTGGAGACCTCGTGAAGACATAGACCAATAATTACTCTATCTGTCGAACATTTTAACAATAATGGCATTGAGAACTCTATTGATATTAAATGTATCAAGAATTCCTTTCCTTAAGTAACAAAAGATTGTTTAGGCAAGTACACTATCAGCTTATCTCAAGTGATACTTGACCTTCAACCTCAATACACTTTCTGTGGATCCCAAACACGCAACCGTGTCAAAACAGTTTCTAAGAATCCACGAATGTAAGACGAGTACTTACCTAACTCGTATTTATTCCCGACCCCTTATCTCGAATAGGTGGACTGGGTAAGTTAAATGAGGTAGAAAATCTATGGTTGTTTGCTCCTTGCCCGGGTCAAGCGCTAATTCACGAACTACTTAATCCCGCTCCACCGACAAGTTTAAACGGATCTAGATTAAGATCGGCTCCGATTCCTCACCACTCGACTTCGACATTCGAATCGAAATTATTTATCGGCGCTCGGTTCTGTTATCGCTACCTCCAACGTTTAATCTGATTCTATTTGCAATTCAGTTTGCGACGCGAATGTTAGTTAATTGGGTTACACCTTTCGTTTGCCGTCTTCTGAATGTGGAATCAAGATGTAATGGTCTTCTATGTTCGTTCCAGTTATATTCATTGAATGTTGCCTTTCGCTTTGTAAATAGGTATAGACAAAACAGTTTAGTAAAACTGCTTCTCTGTTTGTCAACTGAATTCTGCGAAGGGTTACGCTGAGTTCTAATAGTTGAATGAGGAATCAAGATGTAATGGTTTTCTATGTTTGTTCTAGTTGTATAAATTGAATGTTGCCCGTCGCTTTGTAAATATAATAGGTAAGACAAAACAGTTTAGTATAACTGATCTCTTGTTTCTCAACTGAATTCCGCGAAGGGTTAGGCTCAGTTATAATTATGTAATACTCATGGAACGTGCATTTTCATTTTTTTTAGACAATTTTCAACGTATATATGTAAAGAAATACTATTTCTTTCTTCGCACTCTGTGTGTTTATTTACCATGAAGTTTGGTTATAGTTTTTAACTTTTTAATTGTCTGATTTTAAAGAAGAAACGAATTCAGAATGTCAGAGGCAGATTCAAATACGAGTTGATTGACAATTGCATAATCAATGAAAATTTTAATATTATATTATTTTATGTTTTAAAAGTGAAAGAATAAACTTTCATTGTCGTTTCTTCTTTTCAGGTTTGAGTTCATATTGTTTTATATTACCTAGATAAAATAGTCTCTGTATAAAAAAAACTAACAATAAAACTTCTTTTCAGCAACACAAGGTTTATTTCTTTCATGTAGTAAAACAGACTTATATATATTTTATTTTTAAATCTCAATGTCGCCTTTTTATCCGGCATTTTGATTTAAAAAATCAGCCCTATCAGCATTAATGCAATGTAGTTATAAATAAATGTATAACAATCAAATATTAATTAATATTGAGTGTGTGGTAAGTAGTGTATAACCATTAATTAGTTATCATTGGTTATCCTTCATCGGCCCAAAAGAAAATAAAAACGATACACGGATGTGTATTCTTTTTTATGTAGCTTAAGAGTAACGTGGTAGGACAATTGGGGCTAGTTGTCCAGAAGTCGCTGTTGCGACCCGAAATCAAACCTTCCTTCCCATTATAAATTTAATTTAATTAAAATCACTCGCATGCTTTACAATATGACAGTAAAAGAAATATGTTTTCCAGAAAAACGTAATTTCAAGTATTACTGATAAATAAATCAGTAGTAATAAAATTTGCCTCATTGCACGTTACGCATTAGTCACCGCTAATCACACAAATAAGACTGCTTCTGCTTAGTGCAAAATGGCATAAAAGAGTAGGGATGGCATCCTGAGCACGATTAAGAAAAAATCGTTTGTAAGACATAAAAAATCGATTCTCTTAATCGATATTCAACACATCGATCTAGTATATTATAGGTATATTTACCCCAGAAAATTTAGATTCCATTTTTTCCGACACTATCAACCATAAATCACTATGAATATTTCCCATGTACAGTTAGTTAAATATTTAAGTGTTATTAATCTATGATTTCTTTATCCTTTTATACAAACTCAAGGAAGAAATTGGAAGCACACAATGTAGATTTTTGGATAATAATAGTTTTTTGCCTCGATTTTTTTGTTTATCGATCGTTTAGTGGATTTATTATTTAACACAATGCGATTAAAATCGTTCTTGAAATCGATCATTTCATCAGGAAGAAGCGGCACCCCTATTAAAGAGAATCCACCAGAAAAAGTTTTCCAATAAACGAACTTGAGGTCGGTGCTTTGGTTCACGTTTGAAATATTATTCATGCCAAGTACCCGGTTGGTCACTTGGCATTGTTAGGTGCTATCTCCTGTAATATTTCAATAGCAATATTGGATACGGTTTCAGAATTGGTAACCTTACTCTATGAAAAATAAATTATGATGTAGACTATTACAGCCATATTACAGTATAATTTATTTTCCATCGTCAAATTACCTATCATAATACCTACTTGAAACGACTTTTTAATAATTTGATGTTTTTTTTTAACTTTTATAGACAAGACGTTTGACCACCATCTCACCTGATGAAAAGTGAAGATGTGGCCGAAGATGAAGCACGCTTGTCTAGAAGGTACCTATTCAATCTAGACTTCAAAATTCCTAGGTGTTCCATTCCTTGGCTGTTCGCATTATAAACTTAGAGCCGAAACGTTTGGTTCTAATTTTAGGAACATCTACTGTGTACGGATGATATGACGCCATTCTTCTTGTTGTCCTGTTGTAAAATGATGAAGAGGGTGTTAGGTGGTGTAGATCGATCGCACATTCTCTAAAATTAATCCTATAAAAGATTGATAGACACGCCACTTTGCGCCCCGATGTTCGAGACTGAGCAGCTTGGTGCTGACCAGTTTTGAATCACCAATTATTTACAAAAATAGGATATTGATATCATGTATGTATCTTCACGCCTAGTCCTTCACGGGTAAGGCAGAGAGTGTGGAGCTCCAGATATTCCGGTCCTGACACACTTCCCGTGCTCTTGTATTCTTCTTTCCTGTGATGGTAACTGGTGAAGGTCCCGAGCAAACGCTGTAGAGCGGTCCAAGACCGATTGTTGTGGGGATTTTTGGTGGTAGATTTTTGTTTGGCAGTGAACTAATTTTGGTGGAAATAATGATGATGATCCTTTATTTAGTAATCTACACAGTGAATTTAAGAATAAAACCTATTAAGATATTCACATAGGATAAGAAATAGCTTTATTGAAAATAATCTCCATCCTTATACATATTTTTAATATCAATCTTTTAATAAAAGCAAATGCATTCAACATTTTTTTAATAAAATTATTTACCGAAGCAGGAAATTGAACCGATCAAAATATGTAAATACAGGGAATCTCAAATGAATGGGCTCGTGAAGGGTGAGCATCTCAACCGTTGAATATATCTAATATATATTTAACTTAAAGGAAATTCTTTTCTTTTTTCTGAATCATAAAATTGCAGTACTTGAAGAGTATTTCGTCTCGCATGACAATACACAGTTCCCATTAATGAATATAGCAGCCTATATCTAAGTAAATAGAAACTAGAGGTCTCAATGCAGACGCGTTGCCACATTTAGGGCGTAGGATGTTTAGCCTCAATGACAGAAAGAAAGGAACCATAGGTGTAATTTAGTTGTGAGCTTAGTAAATACAAGTTATAAAAACACTAATGACGGTTTTCTGAAAAGTAAAAACGGATCCGTATATTTACTCGTGGTTAAACGTAACGCACATTTTGACTTTTAAAACTAACTTAAAATTTATTAGTGTGACTCAAGCTTAGTTTAGATTATGTACTGATCTCCTTCAAGGGTTTCCGCCTTGTTGCGGTGGGTAGGCTTTGTAGCCGGTGGCTGTCTCATACTGGCAAAGTAATGAGGGTTGCGAATGTGTGACCCCGCCGCTGATGTCGTACGAGTCGGAACACCACGAGATTTAGTGAGTAAGGGTCTCACACTACCCGGTGTTCGATCAACGAGATGGCGGGTGCTCTTTAAAATTGGTAATTTACTGATCCATTGGGCCTAGAGGCTGAGGTCTTAGCGGTGTTGTATGAGCAATTTGTGGACAAGATCGCTTCTTCTATACAAGAGCACCTTCCAGAGGACGTGAGATGATAGAGGTCATTCTCTTGCCAAGTCCTCCTGCGTCCAGTTCTGGATTAACCACGTTGCAGGAGCAGCAATTGCTAAAAAAAAGCTATCTGCCAGTGAAAGTCTCGTCAAAATCGGTCAAGCTGTTCCCAAGATTAGCCTCGCCAAACAGACAGACAGACAGACAAAAATTGTAAAAAATGTTGTTTTGGTATATGTACCGTGTATACATACATATGCGTTTAGTAAAAAGCGATTATTTTAATATTACAAAAAGATATTATTATTATAACACTCCAATTTTATTTATTTGTATGTATATACATAGATTTATTATGGAAGCTACAATACAACATAAGACCTAAAAATTCTGTGAAAATTTTAAGCGTCTACATTATAGCGGTAACAGAAATACATAATTTGTGTAAATGTTAGCTTTCTAGCTATCACTATTTATGAGATACAGTCTGGTGACAGACAGACGGACGGACGGACAGACAGACAGACAGACAGCGGAGGTTTAGTTATCCGTAGGGTCCGTTTTTACCTATTAGGTACGAAACTCCCTAAAAGACAGAATTAAGATACAGAATAGCTTAAAAATATTCGACACGATTCTTTAAATCGACGTAACTTTTTTATTTCTGAACTGATTTACATGAAACAAACACTAAATGTTAAGTGAAACTTACCACAATATATTAGTGAAAACCGCAAATTGAATAAGCCGTTTCTGATATTAGCGTGCACAAACACACAGACAAACAGACATTTTCCCGGGATAAAAAGTACCCAGTGTTGTGCGCCAAAGGTTAAAGTATAATCATACCAAGTTTCATTGTAATCGGACCGGTTTTTAATTGACGATTGAACAAACAGACAGACAGACAGACAATTTTTTTCTAATAACATATTTGTGTTCGGTTATTAGTTAGCAATTTTTAATTTAATTCAGTATTTTAATATCGGTTGTAACTTGACGAGTCATTTCCACAGTTGCATCGGATTCGAACAGAATTCTTTTGTTCGAAATTAAATATTTTGAATGAATGCGAAAATAAATGAAACATGTTTTATTGGAGGATTAAAAATACCAAACGTACAATATAGTTTTCATTTTGTTCTTTAATTACGATCCTTGTAGACAATATTTTACAGTTTGTTACGTACTGTAAAAATATTGTTTACTACAGGCATTAAATAGACAGAATATTAGTTTGTTTGTATTCTTTATTACGTACTAGCTGTTGCCCGCGGCTCCGCTCGCGTGTATCTCGCTTTTCGCGTAACCTGTGGAAACTTATCAAATCATCCCATGGCATCCCACAGGATCATTTTTTCTTCGGGATAACAACTGTTCTTTGTGTTAATTCAAGGTCTTATAATATTTATTCGATCATTTATAATATTTAGAATAGGTTGGGGAAAAAGACTTTTCGCATTATAGTATGTATGAACTTGTAATAAAATCTCTTTGGCTGTAATATTTGTATCTGGCTGGTTTTGGTATCATTGAAAGTTGAAATTTTAAAGAACGTAACTTCACGCCTGTAATCCCCGAAGGGGTAGGCAGAGGTAAATGCATGCATTCAAGCATACATGCAAACACCCACGATTCGCCGGTTACGTTTTGGCCCATGTAACAAGTGGCGAGCCTGTTGACATCTCCGGGCACATTACCAAACTTTGAGGTACTGGGAAATTTCCAGAAAATGGAAAAATCCCAATAGAACCAGAGATAAAGGCTTTTTCACCATTATCTCCGATAACCCCCTACCCGGGAATCGAACCCAGGACCTCAGCGTAGTAGTAGTGGCCTGCTACCACTAGGCTACCGAGGCAGTTTGTTTGTTAGGCAAATGTGTGATTTTCATTTGTTTTTCGTACTGTCAAGATGAGTGAATCTAATGAAGAAATTCGATACATTTTAAAATTTTACTACAAAAAAGGTAAAAATGCAACGCAAGCCGCGAACAAAATTTGCCATGTTTATGGACCTAGTGCAGTATCTGTGAGAGGAGCACAAACTTGGTTTAAGCGTTTTCAATCCGGAAATTTTGATGTCAAAGATGCACCTCGCTCTGGTCGCCCTATTACGGATAAAATAGATGCCATTTTTGAAAAAGTGGAGCAAGATCGACATATCAGTAGTTACGACGTAGCTGAAGAACTGAGAATTGATCACAAAACAGTTTTGGCGCATTTGAAAAAAGCTGGGTACAAAAAAAAGCTCGATATTTGGGTACCTCACGAGCTCACTCAAAGAAACCTAATGAACCGTGTACTCATTTGTGATTCTTTATTACGACGTAATGAAACCGAATCATTTTTGAAGAAGCTGATAACTGGTGATGAAAAGTGGATCACGTACGACAAGAACGTGCGAAAAAGGTCGTGGTCAAAGGCCGGTCAGGCTTCACAGACTGTGGCGAAACCCGGGTTAACTCGCAATAAGGTGATGTTGTGTGTGTGGTGGGATTGGAAGGGCATTATTCATTATGAGCTATTACCACCAGGCAGGACTATCGATTCTGAACTCTACTGCGAACAACTGATGAGATTAAAGCAAGAAGTTGAGAGAAAGCGGCCGGAATTGATCAACAGAAGGGGTGTGGTGTTTCATCATGTTAACGCTAGACCTCACACATCTATAGCCACTCAGCCAAAATTAAGAGAGTTTGGCTGGGAGGTGTTAATGCATCCGCCGTATAGCCCTGACCTTGCACCTTCAGATTTCCACCTGTTTCGGTCTCTTCAGAATTCTTTATGCAATGTTAGGTTAACATCACGAGAGGACTGCCAAATCCACTTGTCGCGGTATTTTGATGAGAAGTCCCAAAATTTTTATAGCAATGGGATCACGTCCCTACCTACAAAATGGCAAAAGGTTATCGAACAAAATGGTACATATATACTTTAGTCAAATTCAAATAAACTATATTAAAAAATGTTTTGAATTATCTTAAAAAATGCGAAGAAACTTTTTCCCCAACCTTACGATATACGATTATACGATTAATTCACACATTTTTTATATTAAATTTAAAGTTCTTATCGATAACATTATTCAATCCCAAACACACACTAATGCTATAAATTGTTGAGAAATTCCTTCGATTGTCGTTAGACTTCGGGCATCACCCAGATCGACTCCAAATCTTCATTGAATTGTAATGTTTTAAAATACTTAATTAAAAAAATTGTTTGTAATTTTTTTAATTAATAGTCAATTCTCGAACATTCTGTACAATTTTCGAAAGTTCTGCACCACATCTCTAAGATGCCAGCACTAGATCCTGGTTTCCGTCCTGGTCTTGGGACTACAAAAAAAGAATCAACAAAATCGGTTTTCAAACGATGAAGTTATCCATTAACATCATAAAAGAATATACACGGTCGAATTGAGAAACCTCCTTTTTTAAAGTTGGCAAAAAACGTAACCGTCCCGAGTTTTTAATTTTACAGAATTGCAATAAACCTTTTCAGCACATAAGGCTCTATTTTGGGTTTCATATAACGAGATTTACTTTCAGTGTTGCATCACAGTTAATCTTGTAAAGGCTTTACGAAAATCTAATTTAAGTGGACGTATACAAAAATGCGATTATGCTACATAAAGCACTTGAACGTACACCGACTACAGACGACTGCCCAATTAGGATGCTTATCAACATTTATATTGTAGAGGAAGGTGTCTCGTAGCGTTCTACTTAATTGTTTTTTTTTATGACATGAAGCGGCAAACAAGTATACAGTTGTAATATTTATTTTTCGCAATAACATATGCGAGTGAACATTAGAAATTAAAGAAAAAACGGAAAGAAAAGTTTGACTTCACAAAATAAAATACGAATTTTGCGCATTGAAGAAATACTCGTATTTATACACTTCACAAAACAGACGTTTTGTGAAAGCCGTGATAGATTGATCATATAGAAATATACAGTTTACTTTATGACCTAAGCAATTAATAAGAACACTCTTAACACTCATAATGATCGCTTCGCTGAAAACACATTCGTAAATTACGATTAAGTAAAAGCTTTTATAGAGATCACCTTTTACGAATACATACCTTTTCCAAACAAAACACATTCCGTTTGTAGCCACATCCATTCTTGATTTGCCCGAATTTTCTTTTGGTGGATTTTCTAATAGATTCCATGTTTTAAGGCGCAATAGGCGCTTGTAAATGATTACAGCAATTTGTTTGATTGAATCCCTTTTTTTCAGCGTTGTTTAAGGGAATACGAAATAGGGTGGTGTGCTCAAAGTTATTTTCTAAATTAGTTATTCCAACGCACGTTTCGAAAAATAAATACGTACTATAAAGAGCTTCGTTTGAACATTTTACTTCCTTATACATGCTACCTATTGAACATTTGAAGTATTGTACTATTTATTTTTCGCAATAACACATACGAATGGAATCTATTAGAAAATCCACCAAAAGAAAATTCGGACAAATCAAGAATGGATGTAGCTACAAACAGAATGTGTTTTGTTTGGAAAAGGTATGTATTCGTAAAAGGTGATCTCTATAAAAGCTTTTACTTAATCGTAATTTACGAATGTGTTTTCAGCGAAGCGATCATTAAGAGTGTTAAGAGTGTTCTTACTAATTGCTTAGGTCATAAAGTTAACTGTATATTTCTGTATGATCAATTTATCACGGCTTTCACGAAACGTCCGTTTTGTTAAGTGTATAAATATTTCTTGAATGTGCAAATTCGTATTTTATTTTGTATCTACGTCTACCTCTCTTTCGTCTAAGGTCAACAATGTTTACCTTTAAACATGTTTATTTGTGACCATTGTGATATATATATTTACTTTTATCCTTTTTCTATTTCCACCATACAAATTCACAAAGCGATCTCTTTCTTGATTAGCATTTAGTTTATTAGGGATATGCTTGTGTTGTGGGCGTTCCATCTTTATTTCAGTAATTTCCATATTTGTTTTTGTGGTGATAGAGTTCCAAGTGTAGGAGTTCGAGGGCATAGGCACCACCGCATTACCTAACCTATCTACCGATAAATGGTAGTGGACGGTACTATCATGTTCCGTTTATATGGTATGGCCTCGTAATTACTATCACAGAGACATGACACCTATAACATGTCATGTCACCTACACCTCTTTCTCTCTCTGTCTCCTTATACCTTACACCTATTAGGTCTCAGGGGTGGCAACACATCTGCATTTTCACCTCTGGTTTTTATGTAGATGTCTATAGGCTGCAGTCATCACTTAACATCAATGTGAGCTGCATGCTTGTTTGCCACCTTACTTACATTAAAAAAATCCGAACACTTATTTTGATCTCTTACAAAAATGCTATTCGTGGACAAGAAGTTTGTATCTATGAAGTCGGGCCGTAGGTGTTTAGTTTATGTCATTGTTAGCCTAAATATTATATACTGTATTATTATGTTGGTGTTTATCATTAAATATTGGATTTGAATTCTTTTTTTTTAAGTTTCATTTATTTTTCAATTTTTAGTGTGATTATAACAACGTATGAACATGAGGTACACCCTTCAAGTTTGCAAAAATGGTAATAAAATAAAAAAACTACAAGGCTAAACTAAATTTATTTTGGTATAGGACCAAGTGGCAACTATTTCACATCGAACAAACAAACAAAACAGAAATCTAGGGAACATCCGTGTATAAATGAACATACATAAAACATATTAACGAAACTTTCTCCTATATGAAGGTCAAAAATAAAAAATATTTTACATTTGAATTACAAAATTGATTGCTTTAGGGAAGGTAGGTACAGAAAAAATGCGGACAGCCTGCGTAAAATGTAATGCTGTCATTCTCTTACAAAAACATCTCGTCACAAACAATCACGAGAAACTTCCTTTCGAAGGAAATCTCAGCTATGGCTGTTCAAGTATTATTGAATACGGATATCCATCACGCTATCTGCTAAACTGATTCGCTCATAGCGCCTATCACATTCAATGTTACCAAGTTTCGACGTAAAAGATCCTCGTGTTTTTGTTTGTGAAAATTATTTAGAGTTTGGTGCTGTTTGAATAATGAAAAAAAAATCGTGGTTCATATACGTATAAACAGTGGCTACAATATAAATACTAAGATTTGGAAATATATAATTATTGTATATAAATATTCATATCTACTATATGAATATTTATATACTATAATTATATATTATAATTATATATTTTAGCGCATTTAGAGATACATACTTATAATTATTTAGTGTAAGAAATAGTATAGATTAGTTAAACGTTAAACTTAGCATTGTAGTCGTGTTTATATTTAAAAAAAAAAACCTATTCACCGTGAATTATGAAGCTTAGTAACAAATCTTAATATATATAAATCTCGTGTCACAATGTTTGTCCTCAATGGACTCTTAAACCTCTTAACCGATTATAATAAAATTCGCACACCATGTGCAGTTCGATCCAACTTGAGAGATAGGATAGTTTAAATCTCAAATTATAGTCGCAATTTTAATTTATTGCTAATTATTTGTCTATTATTATTTGACAGTCACAATTATCTGTTAACTCCAAATGATTCTAACGGATGTCGATACCTTTCGACTGGGTTGAGTAAGTAATCAATAGATGACGCTGCTATGGTAAATCTACAAACATGTCATATTAGCTACATTTAAACAGCATAATTTTTTTTTTTTAAACAGCATAATTACTCCGTGTTTTTGACGCCATTTTTTTATTTTGTACCTATTGATTTCTGCTTAATATCAAGTGTAAGAACATTTTAATTAATTGTGTTCAACGTACTTCCCCGTACTCCAACGTACTTCAAATCTCAATCCAGTGAATTTGTATACCAACATCAACATTTTCGTCTTTGTTCGTAAATAATTTCATTGTATTAAAGGGTTATAGTAGTAGAAAGTCAAATGGAGATCACCAATTTTTTTTACAAATACTATCTGTGTGAAATCATAGTGGACTCCGTGACTGATGTTCTCTTATTGTTCCTCTTAATTTGTTTACTATAATGTAATTTATCAAAAACTTTAGCCACAGCAACGCGTGGCCGGGTCAGCTAGTCTATTATAATTTACAGTATTTTCAGTTACAAAAACGCTACCGAATTGAGAAAATTGACGGAAGACGTGTGATTTGTATATTTAATGGTATTAAATTTATTTTATATTTATTTATTAAACCTATGTTGCATACGTTAATTTCAGTTCAACTACAATTTTCATGAATTTCAACGTGTATATTTCAACGTGTTTGTAAGTTATGAACACAAAAACACATCTTAATTTAGGTTTTAGGTTCAACGACTGTGCGGTTAAAAAAGTTCACTTTATGCGGAAGGTTGAAACATTGCAACGTATAAGTGTAATAACGTAAACAGCTTAGCGAATACGTTAAACTTGGCATTATGACACTCCGTGTAACGAGCGGTCGCGGTCGGGGTGGTCGGGACTATAGTAAACAAAACCACTTTACTGGTGGCAGAACTCCAGTGACGAAGTTCGCGGGTGTAGGCACCACCACATTACCTAATATACTTGCCGCTAAATGGTAGTATTCAGCACTATCGTGTTCCGGTCAGGTGGTAATGTACGGCCCTGTAATTTCCGGCACAGAGGCATAACACCTTAGGCCTCAGGAGTGGTATTTGTGTAAGTGTCTATAGGCTGTAGTCATCACTTAACACCGATGTGAATTGCATGCTTGTTTGCCACTTCTTTAACAAAAAAAAACCTCAACAGGATACATTCATTATTCAAGAACAGCGCTCCTCTTAGTTGTTTATTTAAAGAAAATAATTGTCTGTGGTGAATTAAAACTAGTTGCTTATTTTTGTGATACCTACCACATTATTACACAAATATATCGTTGGTTAGGGCTGAGAGAAACGGTGTTATACATTCAAAAATGTAAATTTACAACAAAGTTCAGGATGTCTAAAATCTTATAAATTTAATACAATGTTTTGAAAGAGTTAAATAAGAAAATATTTTTTTTTGTATTGTTGGTAAACGATTACATAACTTCACGCCTGTAATCCTCGAAGGGGTAGGCAGAGATAACCTTTTGCTATCCATGGACATCCAGTAAAACTGCAGTGCATGCAACAAATATAATTTTATTCTAAACTTGAAAATTACCAAATATATCTAAATTCTCTTAACCTGCAAGTCATTAATAATACAAGACAGGCAACTGAATTTAGCTTCAAGTTCCACAAACGAGTGTGGGGTTAGATAGCTCTAACCATACAAAATAAACGACAACACCTTAGGCCTCAGGAGTGGTAACGCATCTGCATTTTGACCTTGGTATTTGTGTAAGTGTCTATAGGCTGCAGTCATCACTTAACATCAATGTGAACTGCATGCTTGTTTGCCACTTCCATTACACAGAAAAAAAACACGAAAAAATTTCAACTCTTTTGTTTATGTAGTGTATGTATACAGCTTAGCGAGTACGTTAACGGTGGCATTAAGACACTCACTCTGTGTGGCGAGTGTGCGGTCGGGGTCGGGACTACAGTAAACAAAACCTCGACAAGATAAATTAAGTATTCAGAGACAGCTCTCCACTGTTTGTTTTGAGAAATTTTACCTACTTGTCTTCGGTGAATTACAATAGATTTCTCACTTTTGTGATAAAATAAAAGTATGTTAACATGATGATCTAGATGCTGATAAAAGGCGCCAAAATGAACTTTAACAAAAAGTTTTTGGACATGTAATAAATACCTAAACCAATATTTGTAATTAATGAAGAAGGAGATTAATAGGCTATCAACGATTTTAGTAAATGATTACTTCTGTCGATGGACATCCATAAAAATTGCACTGCATAAGGCGAAGATAATTTTATTCGAAAGGTTAAAAGCAACTTGACTTTTCATGAAATCTTCCAACCCACAGATCATAATAATACAAGGCTCGCGCCTAAATTTCACTTCCCAGACGACTATGCGGTGAGCAATCGTTAAACATATGATAACAACTGTAACACGTGAATTTATTGTAACAGTGTGTACATCTAAAACCAACAGTATGTGGTTATGATAATTGGAGATGCTGAAAAAAGGTGTTATTCGTTTAGAAAAATAATAACAAATGGTTTTGGTATAATAATAATAATAATAATTGCCTAGCCCTGAACCCTCTGAGTACGCTACTGGAGGCTTCAGGACTCGGCTACCGGTTGCGAATAGGTGGTCGGGTGATATCTCACCTGCTTTACATGGATGATCTGAAATTATTCGGTTCTAATAATTCGCAACTGATGGAATTATTGAAGGTGACTGAAAACTTTAGTAACTCTATCAGGATGGAATTTGGAATTGAAAAATGTGCGGTTATGCATGTAACTCGAGGAGAGATAATGGAATCCGAGAGAGTACAACTCACGGATTCCATTCAACTTCGATCGCTCTCCGCAACCGAAACCTACAAGTACTTGGGTATGTCAGAGGCCTTAGGTATATGCGAGGCTGACATGAAACAATCGTTGCGAGTACGATTCTTTGGCCGCCTGAAAAAAGTTCTCAAAAGTTTCCTGTCAGGCGGTAATAGGGTTCGTGCTTTCAACGGTTGGGTCATGCCAGTCTTGATGTACTCCTTTGGCATATTCAAGTGGACTCAGACCGACCTGGATGCCCTAGACAGGGGGGTCCGCTCTCTGCTGGCATCATACCGGATGCATCACCCACGCTCATCGGTGATGAGATTGTACATCCCACGGAAGTGTGGGGGCCGAGGCTTTCTTAGTGCTAAAACCCTCCACAACCGTGAGGTATGCAATCTCAGAGAATACTTTCGGGCCACCGATAGGGGTATGCACCGGGATATGGTAGCAGTTGACAGTGGACTCACACCTCTCTCACTGGCTAAATAGAACTGGCGCAAACCTGTGGTGCTGACGACCAGTGACCGCGTGAGTGTATGGCAGGGCAAGGAGCTGCATGGACGATTTTACCGGGTTCTTCATGGGCCCGATGTAGACTTTCTTGCGTCTGTAGGCTGGCTACGATTCGGGGACCTCTTTGGGGAAACCGAAGGTTTTGTATGTGCAATTATGGACGAAGTGGTAATGACCAATAACTACCGGAAGTTTATCCTGAAGGATGACACGGTTTACATATGTCGGGCATGCCACCGACCGGGGGAATCCCTCAGGCATATTGTGTCCGGCTGTTCGAGCCTTGCCAACGGCGAATACTTGCACAGGCACAACCAAGTAGCCAGGATAATTCACCAGCAACTTGCCCTGAAATACAACCTTGTAGCCACGGAGGTGCCGTACTACAGGTATGCACCCAACCCAGTACTCGAAAATGACCATGTCACGATGTATTGGGATCGATCTATCATCACTGACAGGACTATTGTCGCCAATAAGCCTGATATAGTGGTGATAGATTGCTTGGAACGCCGCGCAATTATAGTCGATGTCACCATCCCTCATGATGAGAATCTCGTGAAAGCGGAAAAAGACAAACAAATTAAGTATCTCGACTTGTCTCACGAGATTGTCGCCATGTGGGATGTGGACTCGGCTGTAATTGTACCGATAGTCGTCACGGTAAACGGACTCATGGCGAAGAGCCTCGACCACCACCTTAAGAGGCTCTCGCTGGGAAGTTGGATCAAGGGCTTGGTGCAGAAAGCGGTACTCCTCGACACGGCACGTATTGTGAGGAGGTTCCTCTCTCTCAGCCCCTAACCGCCGACAGCTTGGACCCTGCTCCCGCTACCGGCGGCAACCATTTTGTATTTTTTTATATATACGTTGTTTTTTTTTTTCCTTTATATAAATGTATATATAAAAAAATATATAGTGAGATTATGAATAAATGAGTGAAATAATAATATATTCTTTATTGTACAGCAGCTTATGATAAGAGACAGAGAAATAAGAGACACAATATACAAGAGGCGGTCTTATCACTAAGCAGTGATCTCTTCCAGACAACCTTTGGGTTTAGGAAACAGTGCAGATACTAAACAATGGGGGTGTACCCTGCTATATGAAACTTATAAATATAATGTTAAGTTATAATAACAGTAGACAAGAAACTAGTGATCAGGTATCAGCTGGATAAAGAAAGGGACTGGGAAACATAGTAATCATAGGTTCCTTTTTTTAAACACCTCTACAGACTTAGCTTGTCGGATATCCACCGGAAGGGAATTCCAGAGTCGGATAGCCTCCACCGTGAATGAATTAGAATAAAAAGAGGAAGAGTGAGAAGGAGTCATTAAAAGGAGATTGTCGGAAGAACGTAGGGACAAGGAATGTGTAGAACAAAGAAAATGGAAACGCTCTTTCAGGTAGGTAGGGGTGTGCGGATTGAACAATAAACAATACAGAAAAGAGAGAATGTGTGTATTCCTGCGAAGATGAATGGGTAACCACTTGAGCTGTTTGCGAAAATCAGAAACATGATCATATTTGCGTAGTCCAAATATGAATCGTATACATAAATTTTGAAGCTGCTCAAGTTTATTTAATTGCTCCTGTGTTAAGTCTGGATAACATATGTCGGCATAATCTAGTATTGGAAAAAGAAGTGATCGAGCCAGCGTAATTTTAGTGGAAGTAGGCAAGAAATTATGGAGTCTTCTGAGGGAGCCAACAGCAGCAAACATTTTCCGGCTTACCTCAGCGATTTGTGGCTTCCAAGTTAAACTGTTGTCAATGATTAACCCTAAGTTTTTAACTTTGTCGCAATAAGTAATACACGTGTCATTGAGTACAACTGATGGAACGTCTGACATATATAATTTAGATACCACACGAGAGCTGCCAATAATGATCGCTTGGCTTTTGGAAGTATTAACCTGCAACCCAAATGCATCACACCAGAGAGAAACACGTTTAAGATCATCTATATTTGAAATGAATGAGGGGACAAAACAGGTTATCGACGTTTTCAGTAAATTAAAACCTTAAACTGCACCGCATGCGTCAAAGATAATTTTAATCGAAACGTTAACACCGAAATGTGAATTCTTTCAACCCAATTGCTATGAATAAAATAAGACACGCACTTGATTTCACGTTCCAGAACTGACTGTGCGGTTAGCAGTGGTTATTTTATAACAATCGCAACGTGTATTTGTTGTAACAATGTTTACAGCTAAGCGTGTACGTTAAAGTTGGCATTATGACACTCCGTGTGGCGTGCGTGCGATCGGGATCGGGACTATAGTAAACAAAGCCTCGACAGGATAATTAAGTATTCAGAGGCAGCGCTCCTCCTCTAACTGTTTATTTTAAGAAAATATACTTGTCTGCGGTGAATTACAGCGCAATTTGCAGCGCGAACAAAGACTACTGGATTTGTTACTTTTGTTATACAATGGTATGAAAAGGTGATAGATAAGGTTGAATAGAGTTTACGCGCATAAAAACAAAATAAAGTTGTATGATTTTATCGCGCAAGATTACCCAGATACCCATTCTGGAAAGTGAAATAAGTATTTTTTTAATTTGATAATTAATATACTATCCGCGTTCTTAGAAATAATTGATTGGTATCTAAAAAATAATAAGTAAAAATATTAGATTTGAATTGCGCGCAATTGCAACAAGATTTTTTCACGACTTCCTTTAAACCACAGATTTTAAATAATACAAGAATCTTAATTTCAGGTCTCTGGAACAAGTACCTATGTAGGTAGTAGCAAAGATTATTTTATGCGGTAGGTTGGACAATTGCCATGAGTATATTTATTATAACAATGTATGTATACAGCTTAGCGACATGGCATTATGACACTCCGTGTGGCTGTGGTTGAGGTCGGGTCTACAGTAAACAATGCCTCGACAGGATAAATTAAACATACAGAGACATTCTAAGAAAATTTACTTGTCTGAGATGTATTTCTATGGGTTAGTTACTTTTGTGATATAACGTCATTGAAAGGTGATGGAAGGTTGAATAAAAGAGTATTTACACGTATAAAACCAAAATAAAATTGTATGATATTTATCTCAGACATCATCGACAGTGCAGTTAGCAAAGGTTACGCAACATCACAATGCGACAGTGTGCGTGTGTGAGCAGGTTTGTGTTTTATGTGCGGCCGTAAGTAGAGGTAGGGTAAGTAGGCGTAGGGTGTGCATACTGTTCGGATAAATTGAGGACAATTAATTTCTTATATAAAAATATTAATTACATAAACATGTAATTTCAGTTCATGTATTATGGTTATAACTCGATTAACAACCAAAAAAAAAAAAAACAATAAAAAAACCATTTGTTACTTATCATTGTATTTTTATTTGTTACATTTGTGATATAACAACCGCAAAGAAATTGCCAATTTAAAGATAGTTGAGAAAAGTTAAAGGCTTTAAGATAAATAAGTATAAAAATAATAAGTGAAATATGGAATATTTTAGCATACTACTTTGAATCAAACAATGTATTACATACTATGAATAGAAAGTAATAAATATTGCTGGCAAATATTGCTTCGAATAGAAAACTTCTACCGACATTTCCATTTTATTGGTTAATTCAGCCAGTAGGTATGGACTTTTGCAGCGCTGTTGTAAAAGATTCAACAATGGGACCCGGAATGAGTGCCCTTATTTACTTTGCAACACGAACAAAGACTGGTGAATGAAAGTTTAAGATTAATATCAATGTCATTAATTAAATAGTCGTGTAGTTTCAATCAAGAATTTTGCGTATCCCATTAAAGTTCTTCAGTTTGCGTGTTGATCGATAGCTTACCTTTTCTTATTATGTTAGAATATAAGCAGGGTACTTTTTTATGCAGCTCAGTGGTGACAGTTAAGTGATGATTGCAGCCAAAAACCAGAGGTCAAAATGCAAATGCATTGTCACCGTTGAGACCTAAGTTGTAATGTCTCGGTGATAGTTAGTATGGGGCCATACATTAACATCTAATCGGAACACGATTGTGCTAAACACAATTATTTGTAGGCAGATAGATTAGGTAATGTGGTGGTGCCTACGCTCTCGAGCTCCTGCCCTGATACACCACCAGTTCATGCTATTTAAATATCTTATAAAATAACAAAACGTTCACATGTTCACAGTACAAATTCATGTTACCTATAAAAAAGTAACAAAAAAATTAAACATCTTTTTGAAAATTAAAGAGCCTTATCACCATTCAACAGGAATTACCTGCATATTTTTTTTAACTTTGTAACAAAAATTATATAAATTCAACCCTAAAATACACACACATAAAAGCAGTTAAGTGAAATATTACACATTGAAGCATACCGCTTTGAATAACAATGAATTATGAATAGAAAATTAAAACATTAAAAAAAAACCGTTTTAAAAAAAAATCAAAACTGAATAGACAAAAATACTAAAAAGCGAAAAATAAACTCAATTACTTTAATATAGGCTACGTACCTACCTACTCATAGGTTTGAAGTCGGTGCCAAGGTAATAGTGCGCTTCAAATAGCCGTATTTGATAACTTAACATAGTAGGCACTGCAACACCACAACATTAGTCCTAACGCGCGGGCCGCACTATTGGCTTGGCACCGACTTCAAACCTATGAGTAGGTAGGTACGTAGCCCATATTAAAGTAATTGAGTTTATTTTTCGCTTTTTAGTATTTTTGTCTATTCAGTTTAGAATTTTATTGAAGGTGTTTTTTTTTTAATTTTAAAATATATACTTAATATTATCAATAATATATATAATATTATCAATATTAAGTATTACAGTAAATGTAGGTAGGTATTTCAACAACGAAAGTTCTATCTATAGTCTTTATCATCAATTCTAGAGGTGTATAATAGCGGCTTTCTGGAACGGCAACGAACCGCTATTGAACTCTAATAGCAGTTTCGAAAACTATCTATTCCAGTAGCTGGTTTTAAGGCAGTCAAGCAAAAGGCTAATTTAAAGTGTAGTGATATTATCATTTTCACTTTAATCATCATCATCTACATCATCACCTTCATCATTATCACCTCCATCATCATGACCCCCATTATCATCATCACCTTGATCATCTCCTCCGTCATCATCCCCTCCATCATAATCATCTTCATCATCACCTCTATCATTTTCACCTCCACCATCATCACCTCCACCGTCATCACCACCATCACCACCACCGTCATCATCACCATCATCATCACCATCATCACCAAGGTCATCATCACCAAGGTCATCATCACCTCTCATCATTACCACCTCTATCAACATCATCACCTCCATCATCATCACCTCCATCATCATCACCTCCATCGTCATCATCTCCATCATCATCACCTCCATCATCATCACCTTTCAAGTGTGCTGTGAAATTTGTGTAGTTCCCTCGATTTCTCCAGAATTCCATCATCACATCTTTCTTGACATGGTGACAATGGGACCACCTGTGAGGTATACGGACACATGGCACGGAACATTATTATAAAAAATATCTAAATCCTTTCAAGTGTGCTATGAAAGAGTAGTTCCCTAGATTTCTCCAGGATCCCACCATCACATCTTGACATGGTGACAATGGGCCTACCTGTGAGATATACCCCTTCAAACAAAAAACATGTCCAAATTGATACAGGCGTTTTCGAACAATCGCGGTTTATAATAACAATGTTTTAAACAAACGAGTTACTATTATTAGTATTATTACAGTAAAAGTAGGTATTTCAACTAAGAAGGTACCATATATAGTCTTCATCATCAGTTCCACTTCATCAAATTGTGCCTTCCGAAGGCAAACACACGGAACAATGTTATTATATAAAAAAATATCGAAATCTTTCAAGTGTGCTATGGAATTTGAAGAGTTCCCTCGATTTCTCCAGGATCCCATCATCACATCTTGTCATGGTGACAATGGGCCCACCTGTGAGGTATACGGCCACAAGGCCCGGAACATTATTATCGTATTATAAAAAGTATCGAAAATCTTTCAAGTGTGGTATGAAATTTGAAGAGTTCCCTCGATTTCTCCAGGATCCCATCATCACATATTGACATGGTTACAATGGGACCAACTGGGAGGCACACCCTTACAAACGAAACCAAAATTATCGAAATCGGTACTGGCGTTTTCGAATTATCGGGGAAAATACATAAAAAAAAAGATCCGGACGAATTGAGAACCTCCTCCGTTTTTCGAAGTCGGTTAATAATAAACAGAAAGTAATAATATGCGAAAATATTGCTCCGAATAAAAAACTTACATTATATGGGTTAATTCATCCAGTAGGTATGACCTTTTACAGTGCAGTTGTAAAACATCCAACAATGGAACCCGGAATGAGTATCCTTATTTACTTTGCAGCGAACAAAGACTGCTGAATAAAAGTTTTAGATTTTGAAAAAGCCACTAGTTACAGTTAGGTACACATTTGTAAGCCCAGTCTGAATCGTTTTTTATTTGTTTCTTTTACAGTTACAATGATGATCAGATTGTGTCTTATTATATAACTTTCGTTTTCTTGTCGCGTAAAAACTAGCCTTCATACTTTTTGTCGCATATAAATGACAATAGTTTGAGACGAACATATAATCGCTATATATCTATGGAAATAATGTAGCTTACAGAAATCTCAAAAGAATTTAATAATGATGTATATGCATTTGATAAAAACAAAGAGATGGACGATTTATTTTAGAGTCATAGAACATAAAACATTGGCTTGACTTACGTAGAATAATTATAAGTAAAAAAATATTAAATAATTGAAATAAAACTGTTCTTACGGATTTATCTCACGTACTTTAAACTAATATGATATATAAAGTCAACCCGGCGTTGAATATATAGGCACCTAAAATACACAGTAAGGACAATTAAATGAATTATTGCATATTTAATCATGCGAGTTTGAATAACAATGTACGAACAGAAAGTAATAATGTGGGCAAATATTGCCCCGAATAGAAAACTTTCACCGACACTTCCATTTTATTGGTTAATTCAGCCAGTATGGACTTTTACAGCGCAGTTGTAAAACATTCAACAATGGGACCCGGAATGAGTGCCCTTATTTACTTTGCAGCGAACAAAGACTGCTGAATAAGGCATAAGATTAAAATAAAAGGCGGTAATTAACTAGTCGCATAGTTTTAATTGAGTTACTTTGATAGTATCGGTGTAAAAATGAAAAAAGGCATGCTCCGATGGTTCGGGCATATAGAAAGAATGTCGAATGAGCGAATGACTAAACAGATATACAATGCGAATGTGGATGGTTGCAGAGGCCCAGGAAGACCAAGGCTGACCTACCATGACCAAATAGGTCGAGTTCTGTCTGATGGTGGTGTCAAAAGTCTTAGGAATCGGCGTGCATGTATGAAGAGAATGATGAAGGTAGACGAGGCACGAGAGGTTTGTCAGAACCGGGATGTCTGGCGCTCTACACTCTCTGCCTACCCCGTTAGGGACCTGGCGTGAAGATACATACATACATACTTTGGGGTTTTTGTGTATTCTGACACTGAAGTATGTTCCGTTTGTATTTAATGTACCTACAAGATTAAATATCGCTATCTTTTTAAATAAGTTTGGCGACAGATAGATTCGGTAACGCGGTGTTGCCGACGTCCTCGAGATCCGACACTGCATCTCGGAAGTAGTTAACAAGCACATACTGTTCACATTGATGTTAGGTGATGACTGCAGCCTATAGACATCCTCACTCCTGAGGCCTAAGGTGATATGCCTCTGTGCCGAAAATTACAGGGCTGTGCATTACCACCTGACCGGAACACGATAGTGCTGAACACTACCATTTAGCGACAAGTAATTATATTAGGTAATGCGGTGGTGCCTACGCCCGCGAGCTTCATCTCTGGAGCTCTACCACCAGAAAAACATTATATCACAACTATTCAAAAAAATTAAACGTGCTGTTTTATAAGTATTTATTGCTGATAAACCTACTTTGTATCTTTAATAAGTATTGATTGTTCGTGGCTATTTATGTCGTTGTGGTTACGGTCGGTAATTTAAAGCCGGCCAAGAGGCATACCCCATTTTTATATGCGGTACTTTTAAATTATACGTTTTGTTAAGATTATGTTTGATAAATTCGTACGTTTATTTTAGTCAATTATTTAGATAAATCCAGATTTTCAGTCAGGTTCAGCAACATACTCGTACTGTTTTGAGGTTAGAACTTAGTTAACAAAGAATTTGGATAGATTTAGTGTGAAACTGAAGATTAGATTATAATTATACAATCATAATGACTTAGGAATCAGCGTGCATTTATGAAGAGATTAGAAGAAGCACGGAGGTGTGAAAGGACTGGGATATCTATAGAAATAGAAATAGAAAATATTTTTATTTCGAATAGATCTTTACAGATACTCTCAAAACGTCAAGAAATATATAAAATACCTAGAGTGAATAACCATTACATATAGTAAAAGCAAAATCGTATATTAATAGTAAAATAAAAATTGGAATTTAAACGACTAAGTTTAAACATAATTACAAAATTTTCCGATTCCTTCAATGATGATAAATGAAGAAAAAGAAAAACTTATTCGTCAAGATCAAAGTTATTCACTTAGCAGAGTTCCAAGTGCAGTCACTACTGAGAAGAACTCCGCTACCCAACAAACTCAGTAAGAGCTCTTTTAAATGAGAGCTTAAATCTAGTACAAATTATCGTGAAAAATCAAATAATGTGAACGTCCATAGCATAGATGCAAATAAACTGCTATCTACTAAATGTGATGTAGGTCCTGCAAACCAGAACAGACCAGTCCCCACCAGCAGTACCCGTTCACGAGTATGACGCATGTGACAGCCATTGCCCTCCTCGACCATTTTAGAGGGAAGTGAACAACCCGCCACACGATGCCGCCAATAGCAAAGACATTTAAGACATCTAGCTCTTCACATTCCCTGTCTACGCCGTGAAGGACTTGGCGTGAAGATACATTCATACATACCTAATAATATTACATAGGCATACTTACTTTTCTATCACAAGCGCATGTCGTTTTGCGGATTCGCTCATTTTGTCCCACAGGCGATTTTTTCCTAGATAGGACTAGATTGGCGCGGAAATACTGCAACAGTATGCTCGAGTGGATGTGCCTTAACACTTATCTTGCTACTTAGATATTTATCGTAATCGATATGTCAAGCTTAACCGTAGTACTACAATGTAACTGAATCACCATTTCGCTGAACACTGTTCAGGTGATTAAGGTAATAAGGTGCCTACGCTCTCAAACTCCACCACAGTAGATAAACCACCAGTTGAGAATACACTTTTAATATTAAGGACAAGTTCCACGTGGGGCCCGCGCCTTGTGCATTTTAGTAAAAGATAGAGAAAATTAAGTAGAATTATGGAAAAATACTCAAAAAATAATTTGGATCCTTGTTTTTATGTCGGAAATATTTAATATTTGACTGACCACGGTAGCTGGAAAGTAAACTGATAAATATTTCCGACATAAAAACAAAGATCCAAATTATTTTTTGAGTATGTTTCCATAATTCTATGTAATTTTCTCTATCTTTTAATAAGCGACCGAAACCCCGGGTGTAAGAAGAAGTTTGGGAGTGTTGTATGTATACGCGAGAAAATTCGCAAGTTTAATTTCTACAATATTTATTTTATGTAATCCAATTTTTGCATGACAACAATTGCTAGTATGATATTCTTGTTTTTGAAATATACTTATGATTATTAATTGAAGGTATAATAAACGATTAAAATATGTAGCTGAAAAAAAATTAGCATATTATGCTTCTTCTCTCAATCTTTGGAAGGCATAGGCACCACCGCATCACCTAATTTACTTGCCGCTAAATGGTAGTCTTCAGCACTATCGTGTTCCGGTTAGGTGGTAATGTACGGCCCTGTAATTTCCGGCACAGAGGGATAACACGTTTGGCCTCAGGAGTGATAACGCATCTGCATTTTGACCTTGGTCTTCGTGAGGGTGTCTATAGGCTGCAGTCATGACTTAACATCAATTTGAACTGCGTGCTTATTTGCCACTTCCATTACATAAAAAAAAAAATATATATATATAGCGATTAAGTTGCAGGCCCAAGCTCCATACATTTTGGAACGTCTCCTTTATGGTTAAGCTTCAAAGGCTTTGCTCTCCTTTTCACATCTTAATGCCGCTGCTCTATAGCTCTCCAAATCCATTCGCATTATAAACAATTTAAATCTACGCACACATCGTAAGACGTGTCGCACAATCCTACAGAATTTCCTTTGTTTCTTTACGTCTAGGTAATTTCACACACAAAGTCACCTCTCTAGGACTGCTGAGATGAGTTGAGACTCATTAACTCATCCCTAATGATGTGTCGTCGTGTATAGGGTTGCCGCACTGATTTCAAAACAGTGAGGTTTCATACGACAGGTTCTGCGGTTCGGGGTTTTTGTTTGTTAGGGAAAATAAAGATTAATGGCATATATTCCGTGAATATTTCAAATGTACATATTACAGTTTAGTTTGGTTTGTGGGAGACGTGGGCGAGTAGATATATAATTTATCTGTTACGCCTCTTTTGTTCCGTTAATTAATTATTTTGAATAAAAAAGTGTTCACAAACGCAAAACATATCGAACAATCTTACAGAATATCCTTTGTTTCTTTACGTTAAGGTAATTACTACGAGTCACCTCTCTTGGACTGCCGAGATGAGTTGAGACTCATTAACTCATTCCTAATTATGTGCGGTTATATATAGGGTTGCCGTGCTTATTTAAAAATAGTAAGGCTTTAGAGTTTTCGATTCTTGGAGAAAATTAAAATACATGACACATATAAGGTATGTGAACGTTTCGGGTGTGTATGTATACGTATTACAGTTTAATCTGGTTTGCGAGAGATACAGGCACATGAGGAATATCTGCCTGTAACCCGGTAGCTGGAAAGCGACCGAAACGTTGGGTAAGATAAGAAGTCGGCAGTAGTGGTATACCCGAGAAAATCCGCAAATATGTTTTCTACAATAGATGAGGAAAAAGTTATCTTTTGGGTCCCATTTGGTTAAGAAGTATACACAATCGAAAGATGTATAGTACAATTATGTGCACAGAATTCCCTTAATTTCTTTAGGTTTAGGTTTCCCTTAATTTGTCTAGATCACTCTAGGTAATAACACAAAGTCACCTTTCCAGGACTATTGAGATGGGATGAAACTACTTGAGATTCAATTCATCGTCAATTAATTGTCATTTAATATGGCATAGACTGTTACTAATAGGACTGTTACTAGTAGGTACGGAGCTCGCGGGCGTAGGCAACACCGCATTACCTAATATACTTGTCGCTAAATGGTAGTGTGCAGCACTATCGTGTTCCGGTCAGGTGGTAATGTACGGCCCTGTAATTTCCGGCACAGAGGCATAACACCTTAGGCTTCAGCAGTGGTAACGCATCTGCATTTTGAAATTGGCCTTTATGTGGGTGTCTATAGGCTGCAGTTATCACTTAACATCAATGTGAACTGCATGCTTGCTTGCCACTTCCATTACATAAAAAAAATAAGCGTTTCAATTATTTGGTAACCGGTTCCATGGCGCCCACGATACATGTATGGCATATATTTTGTGAATATTTCGAATTAATATATATTATTATTACAGCATAAGAATTACAGTCATTCGTGTGATTTCCAGTTGCACTTTCGAGTTTAGTGATGCGCGATAAACATCGTATAGTAACTGACAACACCAACAACTTGAAACTTAAAACTATAGTAATTAACGATCATGTGTTTACCTCAATACATCTATTTACCTCTGCCAGCTCTTTCAGGGTACACAGGCTTGAAGTTATAATGTAATAAAGTAAATGTGACAACCCTAGTCATATATTTCCCTTTAGAATTTATAAAACAACACAGGCGCATCGTTATGAGCCAAATGAAATGATGGTATAAAAATTTATGCGTTTAATATCTATTTTATACTCAGCGCTATTCAGTGAAGCACGTTTTTAGTCGCTCTGATGTCGTAATTATACAAAAGAGTTAATTTTTGAATAGCAATGGACTTAATTTTGCTACTTGCAATATCTTCAGTTTATGCATAGTATTACTAATGTTCCTGAAGGTCTCATTAGCAACAAGGTAAACCGAATTCTGGAATATGTATATCTGAATTAAGCAAGAAAAAAAAGATATAGTATAACCAAGTGTTGACTCCGACCTTCACAGTGCGACCACAGCGATCCACAAAACGGTAAAATATACAAAAAATATTAAATTTGTATATTTTGCTGCGATGAATATTAAATCTGCTAGTAAAATTAATATTAAATTGTAGTAGGATAATATTGGTACACCTGAATACCAGGATTCGAACCCAGAGTCGAGAAATAAGTGATATTGGGATTTATCATTATGAGTGTAGTTATACGCGATAAGCATCGTATACACGAGTATAGGTATTTACAAGCATGTTTTTGCTTCTGCATGCTCTTTCGAAGAATACAGGCTTGAAGTTGCACTGTAATAAAGTACGTGTGACAACCCTAGTCATGAATCTCCCGTTAAAATTCTATTAAACAACACAGACGTATCGTTATGAGCCAAATAAAAAAATGGTAAAAATATTTTAATATCTATTTTATGCTCGGCATTATTTAGTGGCGGCACACTTTTAGTGGCTCTGCTATCATACTTTTCAAGAGAGCTTTTTTTAATAGCATTGGACCTAATTGAGCAATTTACAATACCTTATTTTTTATATTGAACAAGCTGACTCGGCAAAATTCGTATTGCCTGAGAATGAAATAATGTGTCAAAGGTTTGATACTTATATACGGACTATTTGTATTGTAAACTAAAATTGTGGTTTTTACTATTTCCCTTCAATTTCTTCATATTTTCTTACCTTTCAAACATTCCCTGGACTTTCAAAAATCATTTAAAACCAAAATTAGCCAAATCGGTCCAGCCGTTCTCGAGTTTTAGCGAGACTAACGAACAGCAATTGATTTTTATATATATAGATAACAATAAATGTTCCTAAAGTCTCATTAGCCAAAAGGCAAACAGAGTTCTGGAATATGTTTAACTGAATCAGTGAGGAAAATTAATAATATCCAACCTCGATACAACAACGATTCCCGAACGGTACAATATACAAGATGATTTAAAGTTGTATATTTTGTTGCAAATAATAAAAAGACGTGTGGCACTCGGGGACTGCCGCGGTAAAGCTATTGCATTTACATAATTATCTAAAATTATGCAAAACAAAATAAAATGCAAATAAAAGAAAAAAAAAATAGAAAAATGAAACAATAATTTTCTATTAATATTTACCACTTTTTAAATATTGAATGGAAAAACTAACAATAAAAAAAAAATGAACAAAAACAATCTTGGCAGCGGTGGGATTCGAACCCACGTCTCCGAAGAGACTGGTGCCTTAAACCAGCGCCTAGACCGCTCGGCCACGCTACCCACGAGGTCGGACGGCGAAATTATACATGACTTTATTTAAATGAGTTTAAAATTTGTAATCCAGAGCGTCCGGTTTTTTGCGTTACGGAATTTCTGAATTCTGTCCCCGCGCTCAAGGCCCGCGATAGAAGCTATGCAATAGTTTAAAAAATCTGCCAGTTACTTAGTACGAAAATATTGGTGCACCAGAAATCTCGGAATTGGATCCCGGATCAGTGTAAGTGATATTGGGATTTAATCGTTCTGAGTGTATGCAGTTATACGTGATAAACATCGTATAGTTACTGACGAACATTGGTATTTGCAAGCATGCTTGAACATGTATTTACCTCTGCATGCTCCTTCGAGAAATAGTCTTGAAGTTACACAATAATAAAGTAAATGTGACAACCCTAGTCATACGTCTCCATTTAGAATTATTAAAAAACGAAGACACATCGTTATGAGCCAAATAAAATGATACTATGAATTTTTTACGCGTTTAATATTTATTTATACTCAGCGTTATTTAGTGATGGTACGCTTTTAGTGGTTCTGTCGTCGGCGTCGTACGTAATTATTAGAGAGTGCTTATTTTTTTAATAGCAGACTTAATTTGGCAATTTACAGTACCTCCAGTTTTTGAATAGCATTGTTAATGTTTCTAAAGGTTTAATTAGCTCGTGGCAGGATCTATTGGGATTTTTCCATTTTCTGGAAGTTGCCCAATAGGTACCTCGGAGTTTGGTAATGTGCTCGGAGATGTCAACAGTCATATTTTATATTCTTTTTCGTAATAAAGGATCACGATATGCTCGCTGGTAGGTAAACGTAATAATGTATGGGCACGAAATATGAGATTAATAACGTCGTTCGTCATTAGTTTTGTTACAGAGGTTGATGAACGTTATATTGACTCTTATATCGAATACAAAGATTATATCCAACGGCCCGTACGTTACTCTATATTTACAGATCTGGGACAGAGATCTTTCATTAATAATACTTAGTAGAAGCCGTAATGGCGGCAGGTAAATCAATTCATATTGTAATAAGGGCAAATAAATGTAATTAATTTATCAAATAAATAGTACTGTTATTTTGACGACCCGGTTAGTCCAACGGTGTGAGACGACAGTTTGATTCGAAGGGTCGCGGGTTCGATCCCCGCACCGGGACAAATATTTGTATGGCCTACAGATATTTGTTTCGGGTCTGAGTGTTTGTGTATGTATTGTGTGTACATCGGCACCCGCGACACAGGTTTATACCTAGTGTGGGGCTGTGAGTGTAAGCGTATTTTTTAATTTATTATTTTATTATTGCAGAAATTAATTTGCGGATTTTCTCGCGTACCGTACCGAAACGTCGGGTATAAGAAGTAGTTTGGTTGTGTGTATGCGAGAAAATCCGCAAATTAATTTTTACAATGTATGAAGCTCGCGAAAACCTGCGAAAACGTTAAATAAATAGAAGTTAAGTTTGACAGCAATAATAGTATCGACAAAAAAAATGGCAGCACTAATAATTGACTTCACTGATGGTAGTCGCGGGCGTAGGCACCACCGCATTACCGAATATACTTGCCGCTAAATGGTAGTGTTCAGCACTTTTGTGTTCCTGTCAGGTGGTAATGTAGGGCCCTGTTATTCCCGGCACACAGGCATAACACCTTAGGCCTCAGGAGTGGTAACGCATCTACATTTTGACCTCTGATCTTTGTCTGGGTGTCTATACGCTGCAGTCGTCACTTAACAACAATGTAAACTGCATGTTTGTTGGCCACTATCATAACAAAAAAAAAATCTCAAAAATGTTGCTTAAAGTCTTGCTGTCTTTGACTTTGATGTAGTTTATTTGAAGATTCATAATATTTTATTTAATGCTCTTTAAAATTTCAATCTTTGAGAATTCCAATGAATAAACTGTAGTTTTAACACCGTATTTGAGTTTCAAAATAGTCCGTCTAGTTTAGAACGAGCAGGAGTCAAAAGGCTCTCGCTGTATTAAACTTTTCCTCGTACTATTTATTCAGATTGGTTGAGAGACTACACGAATACAACGTACGTATTTTATACGAAGACAGCTTTATACGTATGTTGGATGGTTCACCAATATACGCTACAATTCATTCTCTTCATTTGGGTACAAATATGTTTTAGAAAAGAATTTTTTGTTTAATAAGATTCCTTTTAAGGCGACTTCAAAAAAAGGAGACTCAACACGACACGTATGTACGTAATATCGCAACTAACTTCTGGCCCCGTAATAACTATCACAGAGACATGACACATTAGGTCTCAGGGGTGGCAACGCATCTGTATATTGACTTTTGGTTTTTATGTACTTATGAACCTAGATGTCTATAGGCTGCAGTCATCACTTAACATCAATGTGAGCTGCATGCTTGTTTGCCACTTTACTTACATAAAAAAACGAAAATATATTCACATTATGATGATCAGTGCTTAAAGGCTGCTACTTAGAACGCCAAATTTTCGTATGTTTGTATGTAATAATATATTATATCTATGTGAAAATGTCAACTGTCACGATTAATAAGATTTTTTTTACTGGTGGTAGAGCTCCAGCGAAGGAGCTCGCGGGCGTAGGCACCACCGCATTACCTAATATACTTGCCGCTAAATGGTAGTGTCCAGCACTATCGTGTTCCAGTCAGGTGGTAATGTACGGCCCTGTAATTTCCGGCACAGAGGCATAACACCTTAGGCCTCAGGAGTGGTAAGGCATCTGCATTTCGACCTCGGTCTTTGTGTGGGTGTCTATAGGCTGCAGTCATCACTTAACATCAATGTGAACTGCATGCTTGTTTGCCACATCCATAACATTTTTTTACTGGTGGTAGAGCTCCAGTGACGGAGCTCGCGGGCGTAGGCACCACCGCATTACCTAATATACTTGCCGCTAAATGGTAGTGTTCAACACTATCGTGTTCCGGTCAGGTGGTAATGTACGGCCCTGTAATTTCCGGCACAGAGGCATAAGACCTTAGGCCTCAGGAGTGGTAACGCATCTGCATTTTGACCTTGGTCTTTGTGTGGGTGTCTATAGGCTGCAGTCATCACTTAACATCAATGTGAACTGCATGCTTGTTTACCACTTCCATTACATAAAAAAAAAAAAAAAAATTAAAAAAAAATACAGCCGGGTCACAGACAGGCAGACGGACAGCGAAATGTTAGTAATAGGGACCCATTTGTATGCTTTGGGTACCTCTAGAAATTACGAATCGTAAATATGACATGAATCCTCATCCACCTACTTCTTCGTAATAAAGGTGTGAAGTGGCTCTTTGTCGTTATTCTTTTTATATCATGAATGTGGCAAACCAGTAAACAATTTACATTACTGGAAAGTTAATTTTGAGGCTATAAACATATACACAAAAACCAGAGATTTCAAGGTAGACGCGTTCTCACTCCTGATGCTGAAGCTGTTATGCCTCCGTGCTTGAAATTACAGGGCTGTGTTGAGTGCAGTTCAACACTATTTCAACATAAAAAAAAATCAGATAAAACAACACCTAATAGTTCAAATAACAGCATACTCAATCCAAACTTCATATCTATATTTAAAACATTTATTCATTCATCAACCAAGAAGTATGCAAATATAAAATTGTACGTTTAGTTCGAAGCGAGCAGAAGTCAAAAGGCACTCGCAGTATTAAACTCTCGTCGTGTTATTTATTCAGATTGGTTGAGGGACTACCCCACACAACAGATGTACGTGTTTCATACGAAGACAGCTTTATACGTATGTTTGATGGATCACCTTTGTATTTCTACATGCCCCACTTTAATGTTGGAATGAGAAATTGAAGTGTTCTATTGTTTTTTTTTAAGTTCAAGTTGCCATTGGGTTCTTATTTCACGTTACTGACCAGTAACTATTATTTGACTGTCCTGCAATACGACCGCCTCATAGCGTCTATACAGTCAGATACAGTTTTTTATACGGGCAGAATCCCACTTAGATTATTTAAAAAGAATATTTCTTGACGTGCCAACCAATCATACAGTTTCTCATTGATGATGAGTGAATAGGTACTGTAGCCTATAAGTATCTACACAAAAACACAAAGATTTCAATGCACATGCGTTACTTCTGAGATCCAAGTTCTTAAACCTCTGGAAGAAATTACAAGGTCTGAACGTGAGTGTTTCCACGGGCGGGTTCAAAGAAGTAGAAGTACTGATGAAAATCTGCTAAACTATCAAAATACTGGTGGTTGATCTTTTGTAGCAAAGTTGAAGGTTAGGAGGAGTCAGGTATTTAATTTATGTTTCACAGAAAAATTCTGTAAGTCATCCGTATAAAATAGGGTCCTCAGCTTACAAAGATAAATACGTTTTATAAAATGTCTTACGCCGAATGTAAATTGTCGTCATTTCGTAAAGTATTGCCATTAGGGCCACCCTTTACAAATTGCTAAGGTACGCAAAAATCTTAGGTTTAGAGTATTTTTTTGTTCTTATCTTGATCGATAGCGGAACCAGAAACTATGTAATGATGATACTACGTATAAAATGGACACTTCGACGTCCCGCCCGATTTCCCCGCATCACTCAACCTTCTCCCCTCTTATGGGCAACGGTTGGTATTTTCTACGTGCTACGCACACAGTTGCACGTGTAAATGCACGTCACTGATTGATGTCTGTGTAAAAGAGACCAAATTAAGCGTTGGTATGGATTTTTTTGCGGAGTGTCCGCGGTGTGGCGGAACTCTTAACCTGGGTTGCACCACGACTTTTGTTAAAGTTATTGTAACATTTCACATCCTTTTCTAAGTTAAAGAAATCTGTTTTTACTGCCCCAGTAGCCTAGTGGTAGCAGGCCACTACTACTACGCTGGAGGTCCTGAATTCGGTACCCGGGTCGGGGGCTATCAGAGATAACGGTTTAAAATCCTTTATCTCTGGTTCTATTTAAGAAGAAGAAAGAAGAAGAAGAAACATTTATTCAGAAACAACAGCACATTGAGACATTTACAAAAATAAAAATATATGTATAAAAAAAAGGACATTAAAAACAAGACAAAAAAAAATGAAAAATAAACAACAGTCACAATTAACACAGGTGGTAGGCAGTATGTCTCACGGCTGGTCTGAATGGGTTCCCAGATCAGCTTCATGTCAAGCAGATATGATCTACTTGACGCTGGTTTTCATCTGGGACCCTGTGCTCCACGGATGTCACTCAGTCAAAGGTGTCCCTGATACTACTTTATCATTAAACATTTATAACAAAAAAATATAAATAAAATAATAAAATATGTGCAATTATCATTAAGATATATCTACATTATTGTTATTACTCAAACTTAAAATTAAACTACTTGTAGTTTATTGACAAAAAATAAATAAGAAATAAAGCGTAGTTTTTTTTTTGGAAGGCTTACTAATATGCTAGGCTAGGCTTACGAAATGTTACAATAACTTTAACAAAAGTCGTGGTGCAACCCAGGCTTAGTGCGACATTCACAGACCGCATTACGACTTGACTTTGAGCAAAGTATGCTTAGAACTGTCAAAACCTATACTGTATTGACAGTTAGTGCGATCTGTGAATCTCGAATCTCACCCTCAGCCTCTTTAATGGATATACTCTGATATTTTCTATCAATTAGTGCCTTTCACTAACGTGAAGTTATGTTCATACTGATGAACATAACTTCACGCCTGTAATCTCCGGAGAGATATGAGATATGTGCAAACACTCACAATTCACCACTTACGTTTTGACCCCTGTAATAGGTGATGAGCCTGTTGATATCTCCGGATACATTATCAAACTGCGAGGTACTGGGATATATGCAGAAAATTGAAAAATCCCAATAAATCCAGAGATAAAGGACTTTACACCTTTATGTCTCGTAGCCTCCGATCTGGGAATCGAATCTGGGCTCCCAGCGTAGCAGTACTTGCCTGCTAACACTAGACACCACAAAACCTTCTGCAAAGACGCCCAAAGCAGCGTTAAAGGGAAGAATAAAGCCATAATCGCTAAAACCAGTAAGAGTAGAATTTAAATAATTACAATGTATTTTTAAAAAGTATCGGAAGGCGGATTGGCGATCGACCGACGAATGCGAGACGATATTGCCAATCCGTTGTTATATTTACTACTGCCCTATCGGAATGGTTTGACCGCCACTGTTCGGTTGACTGACTGCACTACCGGTAGAATTTTCTGCCTCTAGAGGGCGATGGCTTGGATGGTGAAATTTTAGTGCAGTCTAAAAATCTTTTAAGTACCTAATTTAAGTAGTTGTTCTCCCGCGGCAGACCGATTTGCTATCAGTAGTGTTATCGAAACATATTCTTAAGAGTAGCCGTACATTTTTTTTAATTATATTAAAAATGATCATTGACTCAAAAGCGTGACAAATAAAAGTACCTAATTCACTAAAAGTATGTTAACCTAGTCTGTTCGAACTAGTGTATGCACATGGCTGTCTACCGCCGTGTACTGCCGACAAAACATTATATAGAATCAGAGAAAAATAAGCTTAAGTGCCTTGTGATACGGCTTAGTAACAATACTCTATAATGTACACTCAAATAAATCGCAAAACAGAAAAATTAAACAGACAGAAAATACAACAAAAATCCTAATCGTCAGCGATTTCTTCTAGGTACCTTAATCCATTCCCTGTCTCATTTTAAATACAATAGTAAAAACATAAAATAAGTACATACTTAAAATTAAAGGCATGATAAGGATAAAATAATGGTAAAAAGGTATACCCCATCAAAAAAACTCTGCTATTTTAAAATCAATCAAACATGATTCGCATGAAGTGTACATGTGGCCAAGAGGCTAGATTCCTGAAAATTCTAACCACTTTTGTCAAAAAAGTTGTAATTATAGCAAGTAATGTCACATAATATGCATGGCAAAGCATGATTGATGGCAGGAAAGTGATAAGATAATATATTAAACGGGACTATTATTTGGAGCAGTAACGATGTGATGCATTAAGTCATTAACGTTAAGCCCATTGGACACCTATTGTCGATTCAATCTCTGACACTTTGTCATACTCTTTGTCACCCAACTAATGTTTCTATAACGGAGTTCAGGCAAAGGTATGATGTGATTTCGGTGTTAGAGTTCGGGAAAAGGTATGGTTTGATTTGCTGTATCCAACGACGTGTATCTTATGTGAATGTGGTCACGAGACGTTTGGATCCTATATTTATATAACATGTACATTTAAAAAAGTACAATTTTGTTAAATTTATAAAACTTTTCACATAGAACCTACTATTCGATAATTTAAAAAAAAATTAGAAACATTTTGAATAGACTTACGCGACACGAATAAAAAGCTCTTGTTTTTGCTATTAATCATATCAGCCAAAAAAATACTTTTGCTATTACGTGGTTATTGTCTAACCATTAGCTGTATACAAATTCTTCCTTATACAGCATCGTTATGAACACCATGCATGCATGAATAGGTATCTTAAATTGCATGATCATATTCAAATCTTAAATAACAGAACTAGATGCCTCACTACGTCATTAGCAATGTCTCCATCTTCGCTAACGACGTACTGAGACTGTGTTACATAATAATAATATGCCTCGTATTAAATTTCAGGTTGCCAGAGTAATAAAACAAAATCTCTATTCTATATGCACGGCTTTTGAACGCTTTGCATTTGAAAATCACGCGAATAAAACAAGCACAGCAATCAGTATAAAGAAAAAAATATGATTTTTGTTTTTAATCCAAATACTGAAATTCGATTGGTACAAAAATGTAGTACAGAACCGGGATATCTGGCGCTCTACAATCTCTGCCTACCCCGTTAGGGACCTGGCGTGAAGATACATACATACATACATACAAAAATGTATTTTTGCCTAGTATGAAACAGGTGACACACTTTGAGAAATAATTTGAGTTTGTATGTTTTTACTTTCATTGCTATTTTTGTGGTTACAAATGCGATTATATTCTGATGAATATTTAAGTTTGTTTGTAAGTTTTTTTTACCTAGAAATGTTGCAAATTATTCCAAAACGTGTCAATTGTTAAGTATTTGTATCCATCTACTTTTGTATCTTACGAGGAAATATATTTCACGTATAATCGTACAAAGACAAAGCTAAATAAAGTGTCCTTGGTTTATAAAAGCAAATGTGTATTCGTATGGAATTATGCGCGAGTATTGTAATAGTCCGTGCGTGTGAACGAGCTATTGTTCCGTCGCCTGAACGAAATTACCGATAATCAAATTCTACGTCTGATTTCCTACACTCTAGACAATTTTATTACCCCATATGTGAATCCACCAATAGCAAACAAAGTGCCATGGTGTAAGAAATGTTACGTAAGCGACGTAATACTTGGGATTTTATCCTAGGAGAGGTTAGAATAGGATAGACGTAGTAAAGATTGAAGGGAAATGTTGAACGAAAACAATCTTTGGGTTTGTTACAAATATTAGAAAATACGTCTTGATTTAACAGAAAGGAAAAAGTGTGCTCGTGTGCTCATATATATAAATATGTTTTTAGTTATTTCAGTTTTATTTACTCGTAATGAAAATAAATTCTGTGAGAACGTTGATCAATTGTTAATTATTTGATAGTTGATCATGTATTTTTGTAAAAACGACAGTGTTTTGTTAACATACCTAATGAAGGTGGCAAACAACCATGTAATTACCGACTATGGGCTCCCACTGCGAATTCGCATCGCATCGCCAATATCTGCGAGCTCGCACGAATTAAATGCCTGCGATGTGGCGTCGCATCGCATCGCATCGCATCGCATCGCGTCGCATCGCATCGCATCGCATCGCATCGCATCGCATCGCATCGCATCGCATCGCATCGCATCGCATCGCATCGCATCGCATCGCATCGCATCGCATCGCATCGCATCGCATCGCATCGCAGTCTTGTGTAGCCGCCCTAAGGTCTATTGACATGAAATGTAAATGCGTTGCCACCCCTGAGCCCTATTCTTATATATATTTTATTATAGGACTTTGTCGCAAGGCGACCACATCGTCCCGTAAACACCACACATATTAGACACAAAAAAATATATATGATTACATAACAAAAATACTTACTAAATTCTAACTGATGACATACAATTTTTATTTTAAACCTAAATCGACTAATTAAATCAATATACTGGCCTTAAAGCCTAGTGATTACAGGGCTGTACCGAACACAATTTTTGTAAGCATAAGATAAATATTATTTACACTCAAAAATTCATGTCTGTTTATTGACTAATGCACTATAGATTCTGACTATACAGTAAATATTATTTTCCTCCTAGCTGCAAAGGATTTTCTGCGCGGCTTTAAAATTTTTCTTTATATACTACCCCCTGAGGACTAGACTGGGATTTTAAAAGTTATAGCGCGACTGCAATATCGTGATACGACGACCCATATTTTTATGGGCGCATAGCTGATGAAAAGATTAGAAAAATTTAAGATAAAATGGTTTACAAAATTTAACAGATCTTTGAATTATAATTGACGAAGTATTACAATCTTGAAATGTAATTGTCGTTGTTAGTTTCAAATCTGGGGCAGAATGGTATTTTGTAATAGATTCAATTTCTGCATGACCTATTTACTACCTATTCTATAACAAAATGTGAAGCTCGGTAGCTTAGTTCCATAAAGATGCTGCGAGCACAGGTTGTCCAAGTCATGCGTTATATCAGTTTTATTTTTTTTCTTTTAACATTATGGATTCGATTGAATATAAAATATGTATAGGTATTTCAAAAATACAGTATCTTTGGTTACCGCTTTTGGTTTGATTAACCATAGATTTTTAAAAGAATAATAATAATTTTTAATTAAGCAAACTATATCATGTTTTTCATTATATTCCAACTAATTTTTTTGACGACACGTTTAGTCCAGCGGTGTGAGACGACCGTTGGATTCGAAGGGTTCGATCCCCGCACCAGGACAAATCTTTGTATGGCCTACAGACATTTCCTTCGGGTCTGGGTGTTTGTGTATGTGGTGTGTGTACAACGACACTGGTTTACCTATACCTAGTGTGGGGCTGTTAGTGTAAGCGTATTTTTTTTAATTTACACAAAATATGAATAAGTAATATATACAAATATTCCTTAAGAATCACTATATCTATTGGTGAAAACCACACGAAAATCCGTGCATTAGTCCCCGAGTTTACCACGAACAGACAAACAGACGCGGCAGGAACTTTGTATATATAGGAATGTATACACTCCAGAGACATCATTCTTCTTACGGCGTAGTAAAAAAATAATAATTGATCACTTGGAAGCAGATAAATGTTTTAATACAAACAATTATCCGAAAAATCTCATGATCAAAGTTTACAGACCCCTCATGGAGTCCTCTCAAATTACTCGTCATAATATTTTACCTATCCTTTTAATTTTCGGCAGTAAATTTTGACTTATTTACGACCCTCGGTGGATAAATAATATTATACTCGTGGATAACGATGTAGCGTAATTATATTTAAATGAAGCTTTTTAACCATTAGCGCTCAAGGTTATTAAGGAATGTAAAGCGGCCAAGTGTGAGTCGGATTCTTCATTAAAGTAGCAAGTAATATTTGACTGAAAGTTCACTATAATTTTTGTCAAACCGCAATCGAATCTATGTCATTCATAGAATAATTATGAATTACAAAGAAACCCCCTTATTCATAAACGTACATTAGATACGTTTTAGCTAAATAATGCTTTGTCTTTGTCAGTTGCTTTGTCAAATGTGCAGGATAGAAAAAGACAAAGGAGACATTAGCAACACTTTAGCTAAAATACGTTTATGAATAAGGGGGTAAATATACAATTTTTGAAAATGTATCGTATCTCAAAAGCTATTGAATATAATGCTCAAACTAAATTTCATTGAATTTTCATGAACTTCAGCATATACTTTTTTTGATTTCATTCTCTTATTTTTAAAGTTAGAGAGGGAAGAACTTTGGATGTCATCTTTCAAACGATTCACTTTTAGAAATAAAATAGTTTGAAACCTCAATATCATTTTCAAATACCTATCTAAAGAAATCCTAGATGCATAAGTTTGATGACAAAAAGTTCATTTAGTTACTATATTATTATCTGTTTTTAATTTCGTTATAACCTGCAAATTGTACGGGAACGGGCTTTTCTCCGAGGTGTACCTCCGGCACTAGAATATATGAATGGAATTGGAATTCGTCAAAAGTGGCGTCAAAAGAGTCCTCCAGGGCTGGTCGCACGTTGGCAATTACCATGGTGTTGCAAATGTTCATAAGCGACGGTAACTACTTTTTATCAAGTCTATTTGTCCGTCAATCTCTTGACGTAAAAAACCTAGTTACTATAAAGAAAAAATTGATGTCTAAATCACAACAAATGCATTCAGATGTGAATACTTAATAAAGAATAATTTCAGTTTCAGTTCTGAAAAGCGACCCCATCATTCACAAGATGAATTAAGATAATATAAACAGGCGTTAAGGTTGATTACACACTGGGCGCATTATGATTATGATGGAACGTGACGGACCACTGAAACATTCTGAACAAAACATAACTACAGTGCGCAAAACTCAAATGTAGATGTCCGTGTATTTATTTACAACTTGCTGCGAAGAAGTTGATTTTATGGATTAGAAGGAATTTTCGAGGAGTAAAATGTGGTAGTTGCTTGCTTTCATCAGGCCAACATTAAAATTTGCTTTTAGCTCGTCAGCGTGGTTGTCGCGGGCTACGCAGGCATCATCATTTTAGTTTAATATACGCGAGATAAATCCGTAAAAATAGTTTTATTTTAATACGCAGGCAACTTCACTCAGTGGCATTTAAGTTTTGCGCGTACTATATAAATTGGGACGTGACGACCCATCGCCCACTAGCAGAAGAATTTTCTTCTATTGGAAGATAATTCGTCCAGTAGAGCAGTTAGTCTACCGAACAATGAGGGTCAAACTATTCCAATGGCGCGGCTGAAAGAGTAATAACGCAAGATGGGCAGCAGGGTTCTGTGATAAAATTACCGCCACTGAGATCGCCAATCTGGATGTCGAGCGTGGCGATTATGGCATAAATATCCCTCTTATGGGGAGGCTTTGGTCCAGCAGTGGATCTGGTCCGACGGCCTGATCATAATATGATGATAAACATTTTGTTAATAATGTTCTCAATGTGGCAATGTATTGTTTTTTTTTTGATTAAATTCCTTGAACCTATATACATATACATTTTAATATTAATTTGATAGGTGTTGGAGGATTTGTACACTCGTAGAAAGTAATGTTAGTTTAGTTGAAAAGAGTTAAGTATGTGAAAGAGTATGCAAAGATAAGTATCATTCAGTCGAAAAGTTAAGTTTATTTCAATTTGTATGGTTCACAAGATCAAAAGATTGCTTCCTCTCTATAATGTTAGAATGGTAGGCAATTTTGTATGCACACAGAAAGTTATGAAGTGATTTTGAGTAATGTTATGATTAAAAAGCTAAATGACGCGAGCCCTAAATTGTCCGCGGCGCCAGCTAAAATAATGTACAGTGGTAGACAGTACAAACATTGTGCATTATGTTGACGTTCTCCTAAAATTATAGTAATATAAACGTTACCTCAGATCAACAATATCCTTCCTGCACAATACCTACTGAATTTATCTCACCTGAGTTACATAATAGGCATACTAATTCTACTTAATTTTTGTAAGTTATTTACTGATTTGTTACTTCAGCCCATAATAATGTCAACCCTTGATACGTACCACTGCTGGGCACGAGTCTCTCCCCTTCTTGGGAGGAGGAGCTTACTCCACCACACTGCTCCATTGCGGGTTGGTGGAGATAAGGGTTAGTAGCCAACCCGCTTTCAAACCGCCCTTCCCTACTTGAGAGAGAATAAGGCGTCCTTCCTTACTTGAGCCCATAGCGTAGTATTATTACATATTCTCTGCCAATGGTCTTCGTTAAAATTTAACAACACCATTGTGTATGCAATTTAAAACTATTCACATAATTTGGTCGTGTCACTAGCCAATGCGCACGTACGTTTTATTTGACCATATTTTTTTTTTCAATGTTCAAACTTGTGCCCAGTGTGTAATCAGCATAACGGACCCTATGAGCGCTACCCGTCAAATTAATCAAGACAAAGTTGGCGACACAATATCGCAATATTACAGTTCGGGGGTCAGTAAAATATAGCACCATTTATTTCTGCTCCTATATTTATTAAAGATGATTTTTTGTCAACCTGTTTAAGAACGTGGTTAATGAAGTGTGATATAATTTTATACATTTTGTTTAGGACATGACATGATTATTATCGAGAATCCTTATTTTCTTCAAAATTAAAATGATGTGTAGGAATGCATGTTACTTGTTTAGTCAAAAAAAAAAAAAACTCTTACACTCACAGCCCCACAGTAGGTGTAAACCTGTGTCGTGGGTGCCGTTGTACGCATAACCGACAACACATACACAAACACCCAGACCCTCCCAAATATCTGTAAGCCATACAAATATTAATCCCGGTGCGAGGATCGAACCCGCGACCCTTCGAGTCAAACGGTCATCTCACACCGCTGGACTAACCGGGTCGTCAAACAAGTGTTTTGATTATAAACTTGGCTTCATAGATTCGCGCCCCTTCGAATCCAACGGTCGTCTCAAACCGTGTAGTCAAGAAATTGGTTGGAATTTAACGATAAACATGATTTAGTTTGCTAAATTAAAACAAAATATATATTTTCTCATAATGACACAATTTTTTACAAGAAAGACATCGCTAACTCAACAAACTTGCGGCAAAAAATATTTTATTTTTAGTTTCTCTACAAAAGGGAGTTGGTAAGGATTTTTCTAATTGACCTTGATTAATAAAATTAGTAAACCTAGACGGAACATGACAGGAACGTTGTTTAGCTAACAAGAACAAAAGTTCAGACTTTTTTTAACCGTGATTCTTTTCATGAAATTTTCGAGATAAAATTATTCGCTCTCGATGAGAGCGAACAGGTAACATATTAAGTGAAATAATAGGTTTAATAGCTAGGCTGTAGATTAACGGTCTTATTCATAAAAAAACGCTTATGGAAGGTTTATAGCATTCATTAGTTAAAATGCTCTATAAGCCTATCAAACGTTCTATAAAATTGTTTATTCATAAACGTTCTATAAACCTTCCATAGTTAAAATTCTGCTAATAGACAAAATGTTGCCCGTGCAAAGAATTCAGTTGACAGATGGATCCAACAAGAGATCAAACACGCCAAATTGTCTATAAATTACGTGTGAAAATGACCTTATTTCGAATAAAATCAACGTCAAAGGTGACATAAAGTCTTATCAAGTCATTCCTAGCTTCGTTCCATTAATCGACCGCAACGACCGCTGAAATTGTCGTTTTGGTGAAAGCACAAAATATTGGTGGATCGGAGTGGACGCAATGCGGTTGCGAACAGTGACGTTATTTATGACGTCAAACGACCGCTCGCGACGACCACGGGCCTCAGGTGGAAACTATACAAAGGGCGTTACGGTCGTTGTGGTCGATTAATGGAACGCGCCCAATGTCAATTCAACAATCAGCTGTTGAATGTCGGCCATCTTTTGTCCTTATAGCACTGTTAAAGTAGGGTTCTGGCCTCTAAAACTTTATAGTGGGTTTATAGAGTGCTTTAGCGCTAAAATGCTATTATGAATAACGTTTTTCTTAAAGCATACTATAGCGAGCTCTAAGAGGTGTTATAACTTTTTAACCGAGTTCAAAAAACGAGAAGGTTCTCATTTCGGCCGGCATATTTTTATTTGACGTGACGTCTTAAATTAGGTTGCGGCTCGGAGTCACTCATGAAAAAGTGTAACGCCCGGTAACGTAACGATGAGTCACCGAACGAGAGAGAGGCCTGCCGGACCGGCGAATGCCTTTCTACCGAGAAAAAGACGTTGTCACGTAAAATCTTCGCCCGTAAAACCGACTTTACAGGCAACCAGTTTTTTTTTTTATGTATGTACGCGAATTTCGCTGAGATTTCTGGACCGATTTACGTAATTTTTTTTTTGTTTGATGCGGAATTGTTTCGAATTGGTCCCACAAAAAATTGATTCAGATAGGCCCATTCGTTTTTTTTTTTTTTGAGATTTTTTTACTTACCTTCACCTCAGACTAAAGGAATCAATGATATTTTGAAAGGAAAAAGAATAGACGGCGAGTTGTCATACAGTGCGTTGAATTCACTGACGTCCTAGACGTCCTAATGCGCATGACAACAAATGACAATGACACATTTACTCATCGACGACACAACACAGCATATTTACTCCTTCGTGGGTAAAATTTTTTCAGTGATTTCGTATAGTCGTGTAATAATTTTGTATCGACTCACCTAAACAATTTAAATTAAGTATCTAATTGTCACGAAGCTAAAATAGTCAGATTTTACAAATTCAACAAATGTGAACATTTATATAATTGGCAATGCAGCAGTAACTAAAAAGTAGTAAATAAATATAACTGCGTTAAGAAAAACCGACTTCAAAACTGAAAAGTAAAAAATAATAAAGATTTAATTGTAATTATATACTACCTATTATTATATGTGCTATTTACTATTAAAATAAGATGTCGATTTTCATACCATGGTATTTATACTTATCTAAATAATTTACTTTTTATTTATCAGTAGTTCAATACCTTTACATTGCTGTTTAAATTATTTTAATCGGACACTCCATTCAAATCTTATCTTAAAAATAACTAAGCGCTTCTCCGCGTCGCGTCGCGATGTTGATTGAGCGTAGCTGAAGTGCGCATGTGCGTGCAATGTCCACATGTGTGCAATGTGTACTTACCAAGGGGTAAGTACACATTGCACGTTTACACCTATGTAGCACTGAATATTGTGCTTATATCTATATATATAAAAATCAATTGCTGTTCGTTAGTCTCGCTAAAACTCGAGAACGGCTGGACCGATTTAACTAATTTTGGTTTTGAATGATTTTTGGAAGTCCAGGGAAGGTTTAAAATGTAAGAAAACGTGAAGAAGTAGAAGGGAAATAGTAAAAATCACAATTTCATTTTCCATACAAATAGTTCGTATCTATCAAACCTTTGACAAATTATTTCATTGTGAGGCAAAGCGAAGTTTGCCGGGTCAGCTAGTCTATTCTATACTTATAATAAAACTGTAGAAGTGTAATTTCTGTACTTTAAAAATATTGAAAAACTAAATACCAGGAGATGTTACTAGATCGATACCGAACCCAAATATGTGATTAGAAAATTTTTTGTCTGTCTGTCTGTCTGTTTGTTCAAGCATCACAGAAAAACTACCAGTCCGATTACAATTAAACTTGGTATGATTATACTTTAACCTTTGGTGCACAACACTGGGTACTTTTTATTCCGGCAAAATGTCTGTTTGTCTGTGTGTTTGTGCACGCTAATATCAGAAACGGCTTATTCGATTTGCAGTTTACGTATATATTATGGTAAGTTTCACTTAACAGTACCTGGTTGACCGAGCTTCGCTCCGTAGCGATTTTTGAAAGACTAATGGTTCTTCTATTCATCAATAGATGGCGTTAGTCGTCGGTTATGAAGAAAATTTATTATTAACTTGGAACCGAGCTTTTCTTGGACCTGGAACCTAAATAAATCGATTTCTTGACCCGAAAAACCCCTAAACTGTAAGTTTCAAGAAAATCTTTGGAGCCGTTTCCGAGATCTTGATTCTATATATCGCTTCTTTACAAGAATAATGTGACATTTCATATAGAACGATTTAGATGAAATTTCACGTTATTCTTGTAAGAATAATGTTGCATTTCATAAAGAACGATTTAGATGAAATGTCACATTATTCTTGTAAAGAGGCGATATATACAAGAATTGCTCGTTTAAAAAAGGTATTAGATTTAGTGTTTGTTTCATGTGAATCGGTTCAGAAATAAAAAAGAATCATATCGAATATTTTTAAGCTATTCTGTATCTTAGTTCTGCTTATTCTGTATCTTTTAGGGGGTTTCGTACCTAAAAGGTAAAAACGGACCCTACGGATTACTTATCCTCCGCTATCTGTCTGTCTGTCTGTCCGTCCGTCTGTCTGTCACCAGCCTGTATCTCATAATTAGTAATAGCTAGAAAGCTAACATTTTCACCAATTATGTATTTCTGATACCGTTATAAAAAAATAAGAAAATGAAAATGTTAAGGGGTCCAAGGGGGCATACAATAAACGTGTTTTTCTTCGTATATTTTTTGCTCGATAATAATAACGGTAGCAAGTAGACGCTTAAAATTTTCACAGAATTTTTAGATCTTATGTGGTATATTTCCTTCCATAATCTATACAAATAAATAAAATTGGAGTGTCTGTTTGTAATATTATAATAACCGATGTGACAAGGACTAACTTAGGCTACTATTATCTCCATACATCCATACATACATACATACCTACATACAAATAAGTAGATTGGAGTGTATTCGACTTTGACGGGACTTCCACGGGTAGGTAGCTGATGTAATAAGGAGTAACTTAGGCTATTTTTATCTCCATACATCAATACATACATACATACATACCTACCTACATGCAAATAAGTAGAATTGGAGTGTATCAGACTTTGACGAGACTTCTACAGGTAGGTAGCTGATGTAATAAGGAGTAACTTAGGCTACTTTTATCTCCATACATACATTCATACCTACATGACAAATAAATAGAATTTGAATGTCTCCGATTTTGCCGGGAGTTTCACTGGCAGATAGCTGATGTGATAAAGAGTAAATTAGGCTACTTTTATCTCCATACAACCATACATACATACGTACAAATAAATAGAATTTGAGTGTCTCCGATTTTGACGGGATTTCCACTGCCAGATAGCTCATGTTATAAGGAGTAACTTAGTTTACTTTTTTACTAGCTGCGCCCACGACTTCGTCCGGGTAGATACTGAACAATCATATTTTTTCTCACATGGACGAAGTCGCGGGCACAGCTAGTATCTAAGATAATTATTTATTTATAAAGTATGGCACTTTTAACAAAATGAAATTGACCTCTGAATAAAATAAGACTAGTTCAGCTTTATAGTCAACTAGCTGTTGCACGCGGCTTCGCCCGCGTGGATGTCGTTTTAAAAATAATTTAAATTTTACAATCCCATGGAAATATCCTAATCAATTTTCCCGTCGCGTACCTTTTTTTATGTTATCTATATGTGGAGTACTTAATCACGTCTATAACTTCAAGAATCTCTTACCTATTTTTTTATTGCTAACAGAAAGACTGGAACATCACTTTTCAAGTCTCTAACTTAGAAACTACCAAAAATCTCACACAAATTTTAACCTCAATTCCATACAAACAGTACCCTTCCATTTTTCATTTAGGAGGATATTTTATCCATTTTACTTAAACAGATCATTTTTACTATTCCTAATCATGAGCCTGTATACCAATTTTTATACTGTTTATTTCAGGAATGAGAAACTTTCCATAACTGTACGGCCCTGTAATTACCGGCACAGAGGCATAACACCTTAGGCCTTAGGAGTGGTAACGCATATGCATTTTGACCTTGGTCTTTGTGAAAGTGTCTATAGGCTGCAGTCATCACTTAACATCAATGTAAATTGCATGCTAGTTTGCCACTACATTTACTTTAAAAAAAAATTACCACTTCATTCTTAATTTTCCTCCTTTAGGACAGAATTTGTCCATTTCGTCTGCACAGATAATTTTTTATTGTAATCCAAAATGTTTATGCCTGTTGTCATATAGTCCTTTATATTTATCTCTAAGAATCCTTTCTTATATATACATCATGAAAGGAACCAAATTTTAAGTCTGTAGAAACAGTAGTTTCAATTTTTCAATTAAATTACAAAATCAAAAGCAAAGAAATAATCAATGTAGAATCAACCGTTTAATTCAGAGCATAGGTAGCGCGGCCGCTGCCCCGACTTAAGTGCAAATCAAGAAGACAGTGTTAACGCGTTTTAAAAAACTTGTGACCCCATCCATTAAAGGAAATTGGTAACACTGCCTCTTATTTTTTGCCAAGAGTATTAATATTTGTTTTATTTATAGATACTGCTTTATCTTTTTTTTTGTACCAAAGAGCCTGTTCGCTAATATTCCACCTTGAAAATTGCGGTAAGTCCCATACCAATATTGATGCAACTATTTTTCGTACATAACATAAGAAGCCTGTAAACCAATTTTCAGGCAAATTTCAAAAAAACATTTTTTCTGGTGGTAGAGCTCCAGTGAAGGAGCTCGCGGACGTAGGTACCACCGAATTACCTAATATACTTGCCGCTAAATGGTAGTGTTCAGGACTATCGTGTGCCGGTCAGGTGGTAATGTACGGCCCTGTAATTTCCGGCACAGAGGCATAACACCTTAGGCCTCAGAAGTGGTAACGCATCTGCATTTTGACCTCTGGTCTTTGTGTGGGTGTCTTTAGGCTGCAGTCATCACTTAACATTAATGTGAACTGCATGCTTGTTTGCCACTATCACGACATAAAAAACGGCATTAAAAACTGATAAATACCCGTACAAACTATCACCGCCTCTCTTAGAGGGTTGGGGCAGATTTCCAAAAAAGTATATATTTTAAGAACTTTAACGTTGTTTTCTTCAGTAACGAAGAGTCTGGGTACCAATTTTTGGCTAAAGTCCAATACAAAATTTTACCCCCTCTGATAAGGGAATGGGGGCAATGTCCAAAAAAAAATTATGTACGAAATTATTTGTTAGGCTCAAAGAGTCCGCATACCAAGTTTCAACTTTCTACCTTGAAAATTTTGGAATGCTCCCTACAAATTGCCACCCCCTATGACAGGGGGTGGGGCAGATACCCAAAAAAATTAAATATCAAGTAAACGTTGGTTTTTTAGTATCAAAGAGGCCGCATACCAATTTTCGGCTTTCCATCTTGAACACTGCGGAAAACCCAATACAAATTTCACACCCTCCTTTAAGGGGATGGTGGTAGATAAAATAAAAAAATATGTATTTATTGTTTGTCAGGCTCATAGAGTTCGCATACCGAGTTTTAACTTTCTACCTTGAAAATTGTGGAATGCTTCATACAAATTTCCACCCCCTATGACAGGGGGTGGGGCAGATGTCCAAAAAAAATAAGTATCAAGTAAACGTTTTTTAGTAACAAAGAGGCCGCATACCAATTTTTGGCTTTCCAGCTTGAACACTGCCGTAAAGCCCAATACCTTCAAATTTCATCCCCCGTATTAAAAGGATGGAGGCAGATTTCTAAAAAAAATGATGTACGTATTGTTTGTTAAACTCAAAGAGTTCACACACCGACTTTTAACTTTCTATCTTGAAAAATGTAGAATGCTCCATACAAATTTCCACCCTCTATTTTAGGGGGATGGGGATAATAAAAGAAGACAAAAAGTAGCCTATGTTCTTTCTCGAAGTCAACTTTATCTCTGTACCAAATTTCATCAAAATCGGTTCACTCGTTTGGACGTGAAAAGGTAACAGACAGACAAGAGTTACTTTCACATTATAATATTAGTAGGGATAGTTAATAGTCAAATAATACCTACTTAAAATAAATTCAATTATTTGGTGAATGAGAATCACTAAGTACAATTGGAACTCATCCGATCAACTAACAATCTAGTAGACATTAGGGGCGTTCTCATACAGTAAAGAAAAACATAATACCTATTTACCGACTTAAGTGGCACATATTTATACTAGTTTTTCCATATGTTACTCTATCTAAACAGTGCGATGCTTATAGAAATAAGACATTATTTGTAAGGAATACACAGACATGAAAAGCTGGGGGAGAAAAGCAATTAAGAAGCACCATTTGCTCTCGCATTCGGGAGTCAACAAACTTAGGGTTGATGCATACATAGTCGGGTCGATACTTTAAAGCAGTGATTCCCAAAGTGGTCTATATCGACCCCTGGGGGTGTATGACATAGTGAAAAGGGTCTGCGTCAGCGAAAAAAAAAATTGGGGATCCATGAAATGAAAATGGGCGTTCACGATAATGGATCTCAACACATACACTGATAGTACCAATTTACTTACATCATACCAGTGATTCCCAAAGTGGTCCATGGGAGACTCGATGGGGGTCTACGTAGGCGTGAATAAAAACTGGAAATATGGGAATGTGATATAAATGTAGCAAGGACGTGGGTCCACAGAAACCAGAAAAAATTGTAAAGGGTCTACAAGAAAAAATAGTTTGGGAACCTCTGCTTTAAAGCTTGTATGGCCACGTAATAAGAATCAGAGAGAGACAGATCAGAGACATAACAACTATGGTCTCAGGGATGGCAACGCATCTGCCTGTACCTAGCAAGAAATATTGAATATCGAGTTTAGGTAAGAGACAATCGGCTAGTTTCCACTACGTATAGCGTTATCTCTGTTCCACACAGCGTAGGTACCTAAGCACTGATAGTGCGGTATTGGTAAAAATGAATAAGTTTTTCTTTTTCTTCATTTATCATCATTGAAGGAATTGAAAATTTTTGTGGTGATTATATTTTAACTAAGTATTTTAAATTCTATTTTCAATTTACTGTTAATATATGCTTTTGCTTTTACTATATAATATATGTAGTGGTTATTCGCTCTAGATAATTTATGATGTCTTGACGTTTTGAAAGTATCAGTAAAGATCTATTGGAAATAAAAATATATTCTTTCTTTCTTTCAATGATCGACAAACGATAAATAGGTAGTGTGCGAAAGAGATAACGCTCTACAGCACCAAAATATGCCGAAATCTCTTTCTTGAGGTCGATGTACAATATTTCTTGGTGGAGACTGTATGTGCCTGTAACAGTTATGACGGGGCCATACATTGATAATTAATTTAATATTTGTAGATAGTTGTTGCATGATACCGATATGATAGTCTTTGCAACTTATACAATATTGTCAAGGTGTTGCTATAGGTATATACCGTTTGTCATTGTAACATTTTGTTGAACAACAAAGGCGACACGTAGCAATCACTAAATATTTCTGATTTAGTCAATCAGTGAAGTAGCCCGGGACTTTGTTTGAAATCCGTTCGGCAAATGCCTGCCTCAGATTTTTTCGTTTCTGTGGGACTTGACCGATTGGCAAAACATGACTGGCATAAGTCTGCAATTGATTTTAACCGTGTCGCTTGGCGTAGCTGAAATGTAAACGTATGGTTTTCCAGAAAATATAAAATTATACCTTACTCTGTCTGTCTGCTGGTAAATAAATGGCAGTTAGTTAGTTTGTGTTTTAATAAGATTAAAACTTTAATCCTCAGGGACGTATTATAAACGTAACTTCACGCTTGTTATCCCCAAGGGGTAGGCAGAGGTAAATGCATGCATTCAAACATATATGCAAACACCCACGATTCGCCGGCGTTACGTTTTGGCCCTTGTAACAGATGGTGAGCATGTTGATATCTCCGGGCACTTCCGCAAACTTCGAGGTACTGGAAAAAATCCAGTAAATGAAAAAATCCCAATAGAACCAGAGATAAATGACTTTACACCATTATCTCTGATGTCCCCTTACCCGGGAATCGAACCCAGGATCCCAACGTAGTAGTAGTGGCCTGCTACCACTAGGCTACTGAGGCTGAGCAGGACGTATTGTAGAAACTAGAAACACCTACTGGGTTCCTGTGTCGAAGAACGAAAGCATAGGCACCACCGCATTACCTATCTACCCCCAAAAGAAGTCTTCTATCCTGTTCCAGTAATGGTAATGTATGGCCCCGTAAATGTTGCAGAAGTATAACAACTAAGGCCTCAAGTGTGGCAACGCATCTGCATATAGGCCTCCGGTTTTCTTTAGATGTCTATAAGCTGCAGTATACATTTGATCAGCCATGTGAACTGCATGCTAGTTAGTCTCCATCATTACATTAAAGTCTTTAAGCTGTACTGTTCACTTATCATCATTGTGATCTACGTGCTTGTAAATGGAAAACATATGAAAAAAATATTTTCTTGTATTTCAGCGACCCGCCCCGTCTTCGCACGGCTACAATATATTGTTTGTTTTTGAGATTCTATGTGACGAATTAAGATGAAATATACAAACAGACAGATAAATTCAAACAAAAATAATTTGGCATCTCTTGGCTCTATTAAGGCCCAGATGTACAGATATAGTCCTGTTACAGTTTTAATATATTTAAGTTTATAGATTATTCTATCTAAACGTTCAGCTGTATCGAGAGAAATCGACCCGAACTAGTGTGCAACACGCTTTTATCACAACGTTATTCACGATGTAATATAGTGATATGGAATTTGTAATATAGGATAACGAGTTTGTATCACAAAAACGAAAGGACGCGTGACCAATTGAAAAGGTACTTGTACGGACGAAAAGAAGAAAAAGTGATATAATAGTGCCACATCAAGATTGTTCGCGTCAGGAAGCATTATGTTGAGAAGTCCTGGACTCCATCCACAGTCGAGAAAAAAGTGATACGGGGATTTTCTAACAAAGATAATGCTCTTAGCACTTACCTCTATTTTGGAAATATGTTCGACGAGTAGGTATAAGAAAAAAACAAAATAAATATTCGTAAAAATGAATAGAGGGTGTCTGCAAATATGAAAAAAAAAACTATTATTAAGCCCTGGGCACACAGCGCACGACCCGTGCATTTCCTAAGAAATACAGTAACATGTCACGTATTGACACACCGCGGACACTCCGTCAAAATTCCATACATACGCTTAATTTGGACTCTATTACAGACATCAATCAGTGACGTGTATTTACACGTGCACCTGTGTGCGTAGCACGTAGAGAATACCAAACGTCGCCCATAAGAGGGGAGGTGGTTGGGTGAGGCGGGGAAACCGGGCGGGACGCCGAAGTGTCCATTCTATACGTAGTATTATTACATATTCTCTGGTGTTGAACTAATAAATTGAAATATGGCTGTGGATAGTGCAGGAGATTGAATTGTATGTAAAGTGGTTGCAATGTTATGAAATCTACTGACTTAATGTTTTAATGTCGCCTTTCAACGTTGTAACATCATTCATCATCAAACATACGAGTCTAATGTACCCCAATCGTGGGTTGGCTGTTAGCTTGTTTGATCGAATGCAAGCATTTACCTATTACCTACATTTTACTATATCTGCCTATCCATTGTTTTTTAGAGGACCACCGACAGAATTTGAAAAATTGCCCGATAAATTAAATAAAACATATTTATGAATATCGAATTGGGGTTTTGTAAATATGAATGAATGCACATAATCTCGGCTCATAAAATCATTACGTAATTTTTTAGGGAAATTCGAACGTCAAGTTATAGTTTCTTCAATCACTCTATTTTCGAGGTCTATAAGTTACAATATTTAGCATATAAGAATATATTTTTCTCTCATGTAGATAAGAAAAGAAATAAAGGTAAGAACGTTCACAACGTTCACTTAATCTTCATTAGGCCCTGCCCACACGCGGTACGACCTGTGCATTCCTTAATAAATACGGTAACAAATCACCCATTGAAGTAATGAATTGAATTATGGTTGTGGATAGTGCAGGAGATTGAATTAGTGTGTTTACGTGGTTGCAATTTTAAAACATCTATTGATTTAATGTTTAAATAATATAATGCAAATAATCGTGTTCCGGTCAGGTGGTAATATATACGGCCCTGTAATTTCCGGCACAGAGGCATAACACCTTAGGCCTCAGGAGTGGTAACGCATCTGCATTTTGATCTTGGTCTCTGTGTGGATGTCTATAGGCTGCAGTCATCACTTACCATCAATGTGAACTGCATGCTTGTTTGCCACTTCCATTACATAAAAAAAAATAAAAAATATATATATACGCTTACTCTGCATCGCCGATGTTATACAGACACATCACATAAACAAACACCCAGAATGAAAGAATAACTGTAGGTCATACAAATACTTATCCCTGTGGGGGAATTCAACCCGCGATCCGCAAATTAAGCGGTCGTCACAAATCGTTGAACAAACTGGGTCGTCAGATGCCGCATTTCAAATGAATAAGAAAAACACTACCAACATTAAGTTTTTTTTATGTAATGGAAGTGGCAAACAAGCATGCAGTTCACATTGATGTTAAGTATATCCAAATCTTAATTCAAAATCGAGACAGCCTATAGACAACCACAGTGAGACCAAGGTCCAAATGCAGATGCGTTACCACTCCTAAGGCCTAAGGTAATGTCTCAATGCCGGAAATTACAGGGCCGTATATTACCACCTGACCGGAACACGATAGTGCTGAACACCACCATTTAGCGGCAATTATATTAGGTAATGTGGTGGTGCCTACGACCACGAGCTTGGTCACTGGCGCTCTACCATCAGTAAAAAAAATGATTTTTGAATTTATTTTGATTACAAAGCTTTTATTGACCTTGTTATTATATACTACGAAAGGAGGGCATTTTATTCGCAAGATGAATAAATAAAACTGATAAATCTAATTTTTAAAATTTTATTTTTCGTAGATACTTGAAGGCTTCAATAAATACACTTGCGAGCTTTATAATGGAATCACATGAACGGGGGTAAACAATTGAATTAAACAACATTATAATTATTTTCAACAACTCCATTCTTGTCATTCCAGTTTAAAGCTCGCAAGTGTAGTGAGTCGTTATCAATAGGTATTGTTTCATTTATATTGCTCGAAATATCTACACTTTTATACAAAAACAACGTTTTAACTCCCCCAGACAATAATATCATTGGGAATTTTTCCGTCTGTCTCCCAAATAATATTTACTTGACACTTTAATTGGCCGTCTGCGAGGTTTTCTTTGTGATATTATTTTCAAAAGGTGTATTAGTTATTCTGTGGTCTTGAATTCACTAGTTTCGTGTTTCTCTTCTATTAAGTAGCACCATGTTGGTAATTGTATCGTTAGATAATACAATTAATTAACGCGTATTATTATACATAATAATATGGGAACTAGAAACTTCAGTTGGATACTAAAAGTTCCTACTAGAGTTAGAGTTCAAAGAGGCTATCGCATTACCAATTACCTACGTAACAATGACGGTTGATGGTTTTTAATACCATTAACATATATAATACCTATATTAGTTTTGATTTATTATAAATCAATTGTGAACCTAAACGCTTATGCTGTTTTGTTACATCATACGTGCGGTAAGAACAAGTAAAATTTTAACGATTCCGTTAATGGATAACGCACGTCCGTACTTCTTTTTAGGGTTCCGTAGTAAACAAGGAATTTATTAATTTATTCAAATTTGAACATTATGTAGAAAAAATATTTCGGAAATAAGTTTCCGTCATTATTCGGCTGTCATAGCTTCGTAGTTAACAATTTGCCTGAACTTAATTTTAAAAATGTTTTTACCTACATTATATTAAAAATGTATGTGAGTATCTTCACGCCAAGTCCCTTACGGGGTAGGCAGAGAGTGTGGGGCGCCAGATATCTTACCTACATATCTTATCTTCCGTTTATCTTTACTTATAATAAAACTGTAGAAGTGAAAATTCTGTACATTAAAAATATTGAAAAAATAAATACCAGGGATGTTACTAGATCGATACCGAACCTAAATATGTGATTAGAAAAATTTTTGTCTGACTGTCTGTCTGTCTGTCTGTTTGTTCAAGCATCACAGAAAAACTACCGGTCCAATTACAATGAAACTTGGTATGATTATACTTTAACCTTTGGCGCACAACACTGGGTACTGGGTTTTTATCCCGGAAAAATGTCTGTTTGTCTGTTTGTTTGTGTACGCTAATATCAGAAACGGCTTATTCGATGTGTGGTTTTCACTAATGTATTGTGGTAAGTTTTACTTAACATTTGCTGTTTGTTTCATGTCAATCGGTTCAGAAATAAAAAAGTTATATCAATTTAAAGAATCATATCGAATACTTTTAAGGTATTCGGTATGTTAGTTCTATCTGTTAGCGGTTTCGTACCTAAAAAGTAAAAACGGACCCTACGGATTACTAATACTCCGCTGTCTGTCTGTCTGTCTGTCGGTCCGTCCGTCTGTCTGTCACCAGCCTATATCTCATAAATAGTCATAGCTAGAAAGCTAACATTTTCACAAATTATGTATTCTGTTACGGCAATAAACTATCTAAATCTATATTATATATACCATATGTATAGTTGCTGTATATATGTAATTTTTATTATATATCTATTTATATACTATATTTATTGATATAATTATTTGATCAAATCATTTTCCACTCATAATTTCTAAATAGACCCGTTTTGCACCTACATCGTCGCTCTCTTCATAACCCAAAGGTTGACTGGGAGATAATGCCTAGTGGCATTAAGTCCGCCTTTATGTACACCATCTTCGTGCATAAAAAGAGTAAATAAATAAATAAAATAAATAAATAAACACAAAATTAATTACTAAAAATAAGAAAATGAAAATGTTAATTAAAGGGGTGCAAGGGAGCCACAGATCACCCCCAATAGATACCGCATTAGTGAATGTTTGTTCGAAGCCGTGTTCACCTTTTTTGAGGTACGCGGGTGTAGCGGGGAGACGTAATTAAAGCGCTGCGATTGGCTGTTTGAATTGGAGACTTGGATACGCCCACTCATTGAGCTGGGAAGTCGATATTTTTGTCGATATTTCTGATCTATATTTTTTCCACATTTATTTGCTTTTTTGAGGATAATTCAGCAGAACTTGGAAAATACAGTTGTCAGTAATTGGAAATTATATAATCATTATTTCAGAAATAGGTAAATTAAGACAGTATATCATTTGCGTAGGTAAATAAAAACGCATAAAAGTAATTATTTTACGTTATACAGATTTCAAGCGCTTGGAAATCCATACAAATGCTTACAATCTGGTTACCTATTACATCTGGTTACATAGACACCGCTACATAGACAGTACGAAAATGGAAAATGGCATCTGTTTTCAGATACAAAATGGCAAACGGACTTTGTTTTTTCCAAATGTGATATGGGTATCAATTTCGAGGTTTTTTGGGGTGCTGATATGTAAATGGCATCCGTTTTCAGATCCATGATGGCGGACGGACTTTTTTTTTCTAAATGTGATATAAGTATCAATTTCCGTAATCAGCACCCCAAGAAACCTCGAAATTGATACCCATATCACATTTTGAAAAAAAGTCTGTCCGCCATCTTGGATCTGAAAACGGATGCTATTTTCGTAATCATCACCCCAAGAAACCTCGTAATTGATACCCATATCACATTTTGAAGAAAAAATATGTCCGCCATTTTTGATCTAAAAACGGATGCCATTATCGTTATCAGCACCCCGAAAAACCTCGAAAATGATACTCATATCATATTTTCAAAGAAAATCTGTAATCTGAAAATCTTGGATATGAAAAAATATGACATTTTCGCAATCAGTACCCCCAAGAAACCGCGTAATTAACACCATGTCACCATGTACAAAAACCACAAACAAAAACCATTCAGAATCAGAATCGGAAATTAATTTATTCATTTACGGTGACAAGCACCGCTTATGACAAGTCAAAAACGAACAAAATAAATTAAAGTGAAAAATTATTGATATGCACGTGTAATTGAAAAAAATATATAAAAATTATGTATATACATATATATTTTTATTGTATTATTTATATATATATTCGTAATTATCACCTCCAGGAACCCTGACATTGATACGCACATTGCTTACATACTATTATCGCTTACATTAAATGTAAATTGGTAAATGCGATGGTGCTCGCTCGCTCTGTAGCTCTACCACTGTATATTACCATCTACCCGGAACAGGATAACGGTTTACGTTAGAGAAAACCGATAACCACTTACTGGCAGGGAAAATAGGTAACATGTAGGTTCACGCTCGTTCACACTCGTTCATCAAGTTTTCGAGCTCGTTCATTGGAGCTCCATCACCGTACATTACCACCGAACACAATAACGGTGGACCCTACCACTTCGCGGCTGGTAGGTAAATTGAATTAAGTACTTAAAATATTTAATTTTCAAATTATCCTAAAATACACCGCTCACGACCTTAAGTTTATCACCCAACTGACTTAGAGCTCAGAGGGGTGAGGACAAAACAGATAGGACGTCGAAGTGTCCATTCTAAACGTAGTATTATTACATATTTTCTGATAAAAGGTTTTAAAGTATTATTAAAAATATCGATACCGACTAACGTATATGCGGTACATCACTATCGATCGACTTTCATATCTTAGAAAGGGACAAATAATGTAAATAACGTAATGAGTGAGCAGGACTTTGCGAAAATATACATCTGCATAATCCAGTTTAATTGATCTCTGATACGTGTTTTATATGAATTATTTACTTACCGGTGAACTATCATACCATCTTTTTTAATATTTGATATTCTAGACGTATTCATTTCAGTGCGCAGGAAGCCATTTTCTAGATATTTTCGGTACAAAATGAATTATTTCTCATGTACGAACGGGTCGGAGGCTTGGTCGGTAATGGCGTCATTGGCGTTGCGATTTCGAGCATTGAAAATAAGCTAGCAAATTAGCTAGCAACGTGTTGTGCGCGTCGGTTGCCTTGTATGCGGTATCTATTGGGGGTGATCTGTGAAGGGAGCATATAATAAACGTGTTTTTTTTAACCGAGTTCAAAAAACGAGAAGGTTTTCAATTCGGCCGGTATATATATTTTTTTTATGTATGTACGTGAATTTCGCCGAGATTTCTGGACCGATTTACGTAATTCTTCTTTTGTTTGATGCGGAATAGTTTCGAATTGGTCCCATAAAAATTTGATTTAGATAAGCCCATCAGTTTTTATTTTATGAGCATTTTTATACTTACTTTCGCCTCAGACTAAAGGAATAAGAATAGACGCCGAGTTGTCATACAGTGCGTTGAATCCACTGACGTCCTAGACAGTACTAATGCGCATGACAACAAGATGACAACAAGTGACAATGACACATTTACTCATCGACGAAACAACACAGCATATTTACTCCTTCGTGGATAAAATTTTTTCATTGATATCGTATAGTCGTGTAATCATTTTGTATCTACACACCTAAACAATTTAAATTAGGTATCTAATTGTCACAAAGCTAAAAGATTCAGATTTTACAAATTTAACATATGTGAACATTAATCTAATTGACAATGCAGCAATAAACTAAAAAGTATTAAATAAATATAACTACGTTAAGAAAAACCGACTTCTAAACTGCATGTATGCTTGAATTCATTGATTTACCTCTGCCTACCCCTTCGGGGACCTACAGGCGTGAACCTGTAATCCTGTAATGATTTGGCACCGACTTCAAAACTATTAGTAAATAGCACTTAAAAATAATTGGTAGTATATAATTACAATTAAATCATTATTTTTTACTTTTCAGTTTTGAAGTCGGTTTTTCTTAACGTAGTTATATTTATTTCGTATATTTTTGCTGGATATTAATATTTAACGGTACATAATAAGTGGACGTTTAAAATTTTCAGACAATTTTTTGGAATTATTAGGTGACGTTAGTGGTGTTGGTGGCATTGGTGGTGTTGGTGGTGGTGGTGGTGGTGATGGCATTGGTGCGTTAGTAGGTTTGGTCATTGATATCATTGGTGTCGTTGGTGGCATAGCTGTTGTTGGTGACTCTGGCTGCGGTGTTGATGGCGTTGGTGGAGATGCTGGTGGTTTTTAGTCGAAGGCATTAGTGGTGTTGGTGTCGTTGGTGGTGTTATTGGTAGTTGTGGAGGCATTGGTTGTGGTGGTGTTGGTGGTGGTTTTGGTTGCGTAGGTGTTTGGTGATGTTGGTGGTGTCGTTGATGGCGTTGGTGGCGGTTGTGTTGGTGGAAGTGGTAGCGGTGAGAGTGGTGGTGGTGGTGACGATGGTGGTGATGGTGGTGGTAGAGTTCAAGTAGTGTTGGTGACATTAGTGGTTAAAAATGAACAACGTTAATATTCAATTTTTCACATCCGCCATTATGAACCTAAACACAGACATTACATGTCTGTCACAGATCTACTTTTTAACTTTAAAGAGATACAAAGTTCGCCGGGCCAGCTAGTACTAGACTAAACTTTTAATGATTGTTTTCCCGCAGTAAAATAACGTCTTAATGGTACAATCGATCTATAATATTCTTTTGAAATACATTTTTCTACGATATAAGTACTTTTTATCATTTTAATAATCGAAGTTTACTATAACGATTTGAAATGTGCCTCGGGTTACATTTTATCGTAAAAATAAGGCTCGCATTGATTATTTTCCACTGATATATTGTTTTGATAAAAAACAATCAGCATATTTTACGCGATAGCTATGCAATAAAACTCAATTTCCTTTTCCGCAGTATCAGATCGATAGTTGTTGATTAATACGTAGATAGCAGGACAAAGGTTAGAAGGCAAAGAGAGGTGACGTCCTCTCTCTAAATCTTCGTTAGGCTCGCCGACGTTGTACGGACCGTGATATATGCGATGGTTAGATATATATATGACACGTACAGCACTTCCATTAATGAATTAGAAAGTTCAAAGGCCATTTTCAGATTCTATAAGATTTTAATGACGACACAGATTAATGTTTCAAACGTTTATTTCAGTTGCATCTTAATCCAAAATCGAGACCGCATTGATTTATTTAAAAAAATCAACATGTACAAATATGCAAGGGGATATTACTGTATGAAATGTACTAGCAGCGTAAGAATTTTCCGCTGTACCGATGGGTCCTTACGGATATTGATAATATCGGTAGTTTACAATTATTTAATCCAAATAATGACATTATTATTGTTAAGAATGGGGTATATTTACCAATGTATCTGTACTGTATAGTAAAAGAAGCCCAAGAAAGATTTTTTTTACTTTCCCGAATGCGCCAGAATAAAATATAGAAGATACCTTGAACCGTATTGAGTACCTCTACCTAGTCTCAAGTTTATATTTTATATAGGTAGGGACGCGCCCGGAGGGCAGCCATTAAAATTTTTCGAATAGTCGCCACGATCTTCCTTCACTTCCGAATAGTTTAAATTTTGGATTGCAGCTTTGTTTGGACACATTTTACATCCTTTCAGAATATCTGCCCCGTCCTTGACCCGTGATGATTGATGCCGTGCTCTTTTCGAAAAGAGTTGATTCTTTCAAAAATGGAGGTGCAAAATTACTGAAAAATGTCAGCTACAGAGAGGATGTTAAGTGAACCAGCTCCCATTTAAATTTCTGACGCTTTGGATGTCAGGCAAGCTCGTGGTGGAGTCATAAGGGTTTGACTCTATAGTGTAACCTAGATTTGGTGGAGGTACTCAACAGGTTGGAAGATATCTCCCGTATCTCAAACTGACGCGCTCGAGTAAATCCAAAAAAATCCCTTTAGGGCTTCTCTACTATACACTACAGGTACATTGGTAAATTTACCCTATTCTTAACAATAATAATATCGGTAGTTTACAATTATTTGGATTAAATAATTGTAAACTACCGATATTATCAATATCCGTAAGGACCAATTCTTACGTTAATTGATAATTTATTGTTGATAAAATATCTCGTTTCGGCAATAATTAATGAGCATCATTTACATAGTATCTATGCACTGAAACTCAATTTCCTATTCCGTAGTATCAGATCGATTGCCTTTGATTAATACATAGATAGCAGGACAAAGGTTAGGACGCAAATAGAAGTGATGTTCGCTAAATCTTCATTAGACCCGTTGACGTTGTTCGGCACGTGATATAATAATAATAATAATAAGGGGGCAGAGCAGCTTGTGGCGAGCTGTTGGTGAGTAGCGACACCACCCCCTACCATCATCTCGAGTTCCTCCGAGAGAACTGGGCTCCGCCTCGTCCGCCACACAGAGGTACGGCCGGACAGAGCATCAGGTCTCTCACCTCTGGCTTGCCTTCATTGGCCGGTCAGAGTGGGGCGCTAGATGTATGGCATTTGCAGAAATTTAGATAATAGGCTGTTGTCTAAATTTCTGAAAGAGCCATACACTCGGGGGTGGAAGTGTCTAAAGGCATAATAGCGGGGAAGCCCGCTCGAGCTCGAGATTACTCGCTCGTGATGGTGAAACCGGGGCCACACCTCTCGACACCCCCAGCCTCTCTCAACAGTGTTGCCCCCTGTCGACCATCGGGTTGGCTGTTTGGGGGGCCCACCAAGGAGAGGCGAGTCACCACCTGCCTAAAGTAGGATTCGATAATGTGAGATGTTGAATATAGGCAGGTGCCGGATCTCACTCCATAGGCCCAGCCAGCTAGTCCCCCCAGTTCACCCACATAGCCCAAAGTTTGGCAAATCACTTTTCATTACAATAGTTCCATTATATTCTGCGGGGTCTGTCTGTGTCTGTATTAACTATTGATGCAGTCAGAGAGAGGTCCCGCCGAATATAACCCATTACAAAGTAGATCAAAATTCTCGAAAGGGCCTCTACGTGTTGGACCCCCCATGTCCCCGCGCAAGCCTGACAAAGGTCCGGGGTTCAAATTGGACTCCGTGCTGACGAGAGAATAATAATAAAGCATGTGGCATGTGGATTTGGCGATCATTGTACCGATAGTCGTCTCGGTAAACGGCCTTATCGCCAAGAGCCTCGACTAACACCTTAAGAGGCTCACGTTTTTATTTTTTTATATATATTTGTTTCTGATACTTATATAAGTAAAAAAATAGGAAATGAGGTTTTAAATAAATAAGTGAAATAATAATAATACTCTTTATTGCACACAATAGATAACAATGCAGAAAAAACAATTAGGACATAAAGTACAACAGGCGGCCTTATCGCTAACAGCGATTTCTTCCAGGCAACCTTACATGTAAAGAAACCAATTCAGGAAGTAGTAGGGGTGTACAACATAGTGATAAATTAAAAGAATCTAATTATTATTAAACAGTAAGTGACCTGATAATAGAGCAAGGATAAAACAAACATACAAACATAAAAAATAACAGTTTTCAAAGAAAGTTCCGAGAACAAGGCAGCAAAGGAGGAGTTAAAGAGACATATAGTATTGTCTGACTCTATATGTGATGGTTAGTTATATGTGATACTAACATAGCACCTCATTAAGGATTGAGAATTCAAATTTTATGAACTACCTTAGAAGTTTAGTTAGCAGACCACCATTACTACGCTGAGGCCGAGCACCTAGACCACTTTTGGGAGTTTCGCAGTATCACAGTCTAAGTTTCATAAAGTATCTGACGATTTCAATAAAAAAAAACCACCAGTTCACCAGTTACCTATGAAATCTGGTCAATCGTGGGTGTTTGCACATGTATGAACTTACAACTAAGGTCTCAGGGGCGGCAAGCATCTGCATTTTAACCTCTGTTTTTTTTGTGTAGATGTCTATAGGCTTCTCTGTGAATTGCATGCTTGTGTGCCACCTGCGTTATAAAAAAACCGGTCAAAAGCGTGTCGGGTCAATCGCGCAATGTTAGGGTTTTTTAATAATGTAATGAAAAATCTATGGAGTTATTCAAAATTTTGGAGTAAAATGTTGGCTGCTGGTAAAAATCAAACTAATAAATAAGCTTTACAAATTTAATGGCATTTCATCCAACCCATCCAATTTTTATTACACTATCCAATTACACAAACGGCTACATCTAAGCGCCGCACTAAATGCAGCAAACATTTAATTACCTGAGAGCATCCAATACTAGGGTACGTGGAGTTAGTGCAAATACTTTAAAATGTTCCATTTAAAGTACTCACCGACGATAAATCCGGGGTGCCGCGCCCGGGGACATTACTTTAACCGTTTATAGCTATTTGGTTACTACCCTGGTTCGCGATAAAGTAGGTACATCTCATTTAAGTGCATATTCTTACACTCGTATTTACTTAGGAGTAAACGAGACGTATTGTAGGTAGGATATGATATTTTTATTCAAGTATGTCTTCAAAGCCGGTTTTATACCGGCTTTGAAGATATAATTGAAGTTCAAAGTTTAAAAAAAAAAATTGTTTATTTTTTTATCAAGACTAGCCGACCCGGCAAACTTCGTATTGCCTCACAATGAAATAATGTGTCAAAGGTTTGGTAGATACGGACTATTTATATAGGAAAATAAAATTAAATGTAGAGATTCCCGTGGGAATGAGTGATTTTTCCGCAGTAAAAAGTAGCCTAAATGTTGGCCAGGCTTAGTATCTATACACCACAAAAAGTTTCATTCGAATCCGTCCAGTATGTTCGGAGATAAGCCTGGACAAAGGGACAAACAGACAGACAAAAAAAAAAAAAAAATCATTGAAAGTGTTCTAATACTATTAAATAAATTAATTAATTAGTAAATAGCACATATAAATAATAGGTAGTTTATAATTACAATTAAATCTTTATTATTTTTACTTTTCAGTTTTGAAGTCGGTTTTTCTTAACGTAGTTATATTTATATTAACAAAAAACGATAAGAACATTTTTAGCCGACCCAGCAAATTTAACGATTTGCGAGCCTTTGCTAGAGCAAGTGCGGCAATAGTTTTTATTAGGAGTGAAGTTAGGTATGTATGTAAGTTATATATATATATTAAAAAATAGCATAACTGACTCCAGTTTTGGAGTGTTCGTGTCCTGTTTTGGAGAACACTACACTACTGTCTTGTGCACAGCGTTACCATACTATTGTGATTATTAACTTGTATAACTTTGGCGAAACTTTGGTGAGTACCGGTCTTAATAACTTAAATGTATATTATCAGTAGCTACATAGCTGTTGTAACTTGTTGTAATCAAAAAGTCATAAAATATAATAAAATCGAGTAGGTACACGAAGAGTTTACATTAATCGAGTATTTAAAGCATAGAGCAACATGGGCCTCCGGTCGCGGCGGACCGGAGGGAAGTAGCGATATGCAGACTTTCCCCTCTGTCAAAATACAAGCACAACTGTGCCTACGCCTGTCGCCTATATGTTTAAATGTGTGCGTGAAATTGTGTATTTTGTTAAAGTCAAGGTGTGAGTTTCGTAGTAATAGACGATTCTTGTAGTGTGCGTGTGTGTCGCATACATTTCCCCCCGCAGAAAATGACAGACTGTTTTGCATCGGTAATAAGCGCTATGGCTACTCCTCTCCGGTCGGCCGGTGGACCGTGTTGGTCTTCTATTTAATGATACCCTGATGGTAAATCTTCAGAGATTTGTCTGTAGCTATTGCTACAGAAGTATCTATCTACTGAAATCCTTAATAACTTGACTAGTATTTTACTATTGTTCTCGTCACAAGCGTCAATACCGTTGTACAAGGCCAATAATTGGTATTAATTTGTATGCTAATTCACAAACACTACAACCTACACACATCCTATTTCAGATTAGATAGTGTGATCGGTTCGGTATCTACGCATCTATTCTAAATTCAAATATATGGTTTCAAATTAAGCAAACACAAAGGACAAAGGTTTCAAAAGATGCTAAGTTCTCATTTGAAAGAAAGAGATGCTTTCGATATAAAAAAAATATGGAATAAAATTATTTTTCAAAAAGAGGTCATAAGTGAAATTACACGTGTTCACGAATACCGAGTGAATGTTTATAGACTCAGCAATAACATTGTAATCTATATCTATATATATATATATATATATATATATATATATGCGAAACTTTGGTTAATACCGGTTTTAATAACTTAAATGTATATTATCAGTAGCTACATAGCTGTATAAATCAATTGCTGTTCGTTAGTCTCACTAAAACTCGAGAACGGCTGGACCGATTTGGCAAATTTTGGTTTTGAATTGTTTCTGGAAGCCCAAGGAAGGTTAAGAAAATATGAAGAAATTGAAGGAGAATAGTAAAAACACAATTTCATTTTCCCATACAAATAGTCTGTATCTATCAAAACTTTGACACATTATTTAATTCTGAGGCAATACGAAGTTTGCCGGGTCAGCTAGTAAGTGATAAAAATATACCTAATTTTCAACGACCAACCAGATAGATATAATACATTTTCAGGGTTATAATTATCGTATTTTTTTCACGCTTTACGTTCATAACAGTGTTCATTTCAGAATCCAATATCGTCATTCCAATAACTCCAATTAAACAATCAGACTTTTTCCGGTCCATAATTGGAAGAAACTTATTTAAAAATGCCAAATTTATGGATGAGATTCCAGTTCGCTTCTTTCGGAATAAATTGAGTCGGCTCAAGCCTGCCTACCCACAATGTGATTCGGTGCGAATGCGTCCCAGAATTCCTATTGGAAAAATCAATCCCAGATCTGATTTCCATACAGCTTTCTACTCTAATATGTTGACACACCCACCTTCAATCTCATATGAAGTCTACTTCAACATTTTCCTTATAGCGAGCCCGTGTTTATATCAACGTTTCTTGTGATTTTATTACAAAAGTATATCCTGGAACAGGATAATATTACACGTTCTGGAAGTATTTTATGCTTAAGGTAAACTTTATTTGGTCTTTTCTTGTTTAGATGTAACTATGAAATATATATAAGTATTATATTAAAATGTAATGATGGTTCTAGGTAAACGCATCTCCCGTGAACGGTTAGACCAATTTAACCGATAATAATGTATGAAAGGTTTATATATTTTATATTGCCCCGTAATAACTACCACGGAGACTTACAACTAAGGTGTCAAGGGTGGCAATGTAAGTTCACATTGATGGTGATTACCATCCATGTGAACTGCTTGTCATCTTCATTACATATAATGACTTAGTACGTTTAACGATGGCGTAATAAAAAGATATACTCATACAATCCCAGTTAGACACAAGCAAGTATTGTAGAGTTATAATTGTTTTTACCACCATATAAACGTTACGTCATCGACTGCCACAAAATAATCTACAAAACCTAATCTAGATTTACTTAGTCAATGTCACTAGTGCGATGCCAACATAGCGCCAGATTATCACTGGAGGCTGAAAGTAAATCTTCCTTAAGTCTGGCTAAGCTGACATCACGCTGACACTTTACAGCTACGAGCTGAGGGTCAACGGGTTCAACATATACCGTGCTGATCGAAACATCTTATGTGTGTATGTTAAAATATTTTTGATAGCCTTTCATGATAGCCACTGAAACCTAAGTACTATTAAATGTAACTTTAAAATCTGTCTCAAAGCTTTAACGAACTTTTTTTTAATGTAATGAAAGTGGCAAATTATCAGCTCACATTGATGTTAAGTGATGACTGCAGCCTATAGACATCTTCATAAAAACTAGAGGTTAAAATGCTGATGCGTTGCCACTCCTCAGCCCTGAGGTGTCATGTCTCTGTGATAGTTATTTCGAGGCCATACATTACCATCTAACCGGAACACGATAGTGCCGAACACTTCCATTTAGTGGCAGATAAGTAAGGTAATGCGGTGGGTCCCTCGCTCTCGAGCTTCTACACTTATAAGAGTTATAAGTATTTAAGTATCTTTTCATATGGTAAAATAAATAAATATTAATATCAGTAGTAGCTAAAATATTTATTGATCAAAAAAATAAACTTTGATTGATAATATTTTTCTCCAGCCTTGCTCCAGTTTATAACATTGTAAGTGATTTGAGATATTGATTTATAATTTTTTGTAACCGATCTCCTCATTAAATTAAATACGAGTAAATATATTTTACGTACATATTTACTCACTTTAAGAGATTTGCTGCTAAATGGTAGTATTCAGCACTATCGTGTTCCGGTCAGGTGGTAATGTACGGCCCTGTAATTTCCGGCACAGAGGCAAAACACCTTAGACCTCAGGAGTGGTAACGCATCTGCATTTTGACCTAAGTCTTTGTGTGAGTGTCTATAGGCTGCAGTCATCACTTAACATCAATGTGAACTGCATGCTTGTTTGCCACTTCCGTTACATAAAAGACGTGTGGCACTCGGGGACTGCCGCGGTAAAGCTATTGCATTTACATAATTATCTAAAATTATGCAAAACAAAATAAAATGCAAATAAAAGAAAAAAAAATAGAAAAATGAAACAATAATTTTCTATTAATATTTACCACTTTTTAAATATTGAATGGAAAAACTAACAATAAAAAAAAATGAACAAAAACAATCTTGGCAGCGGTGGGATTCGAACCCACGCCTCCGAAGAGACTGGTGCCTTAAACCAGCGCCTAGACTGCTCGGCCACGCTACCCACGAGGTCGGACGGCGAAATTATACATGACTTTATTTAAATGAGTTTAAAATTTGTAATCCGGAGCGTCCGGTTTTTTGCGTTACGGAATTTCTGAAATCGGTCTCCGCGCTCAAGGCCCGCGATAGAAGCTATGCAATAGCTAAAAAAAAACAATTAAGATACCGTTGGTAGAGTTCCAATGTAGAGACTCGAGAGCGAAGGCAACACTGCATTACCTAATCTGCCCACCAGTTTTGTTCAGCACTATCGTGTTCCGGTTAGATGTTAATATAAGGCCCCGTAATAACTATCACAGATACCTACATGACAACTAAGATATCAGGTGTGACAACGCACCTGTATTTTGACCTCGGGTTTTTGGGGCTGCAGTCATCATTTAACATCCATGTGAACTGCAGGCTTGCTTGGCTTGCGTGCCACCTTCGTTACCTAAATAAAATATCAGAACTGATATGACGGTAAGGTTTCCGTTAGATATCAATTGTTATGGGTTTGTATGACCTGCCCACTCTAAACTTCAATTTATGAGAGAGATATATATTTTACACGGGATTTTGATATTTTTTATGTAATAAAAGTGGCAAACAAGCAGTTCACATTGATGGTAAGTAATGACTGCAGCCTATAGACACCCACACAATGACCAGATGTCAAAATGCAGATGCTTTGCCACTCTTGAGGCCTAAGGTGAGTGAGTGAATTGAGTGAGGAAATAACAGGGCCGTACATTACCACCTGACCGGAACACGAAAGTGCTGAACACTAACGTGTAACGGCAAGTATATTAGGAAATGCGGTGATGGCCTACGCCCGCGAGCTCCGACACTGGATCTCTACCACCAGTAGCGATACTGCGGGTTTTTGTGGTGTCGATGTATCGGTATGTTCGGGTGAACATGAGTAAGTAAGTATAAAAATAGTATAAACGCCAATACACGAGATCCTGCATGGAACCGAAACGGTATGTGGCTGTGTGAAAGCGCTGTTAGTCTAAAATACATGCTCGTTCACTTTGGAAAACTGAAAGTAGAATACACGCTTTAAGATTAACTCATACACGTGACACATCTAAAAGCTTAGCAAACAAAGAGAAACGTACATTTGCAGCTATAAATAATTGATTCGCACCTTCAATAATCTCTTCTGATACGAAAAAGGACAAGGACTCAATATTCGAGATACATATACATATTTCCCATTCTAGCAATTTTCATTGTTGCGCACATTTCATTCACTATCATAGAGCAACACCGGAGGGGAGTAGCCATATGCAGGCTTTCCCCTCTATCAAAGTACAAGCCCAAATGGTCCTATACCTGTCGCCTAGATATTTAAATGTGTGCGTGAAATTGTGTCTGTATTTTGTTAAAGTCAAGGTGTGGGTTTCGTAGTAATAGACGATTCTTGTAGTGTGCGTGTGTGTCGCATACATTTCCCCCCGCAAAAAATGACAGACTGTTTTGCATCGGTAATAAACGCTATGGCTACTCACCTCCAGTCCGCCGCGGCCGTGTTGCTCTATGTTCGCTATGGTTGGTATAGAAGGTGATTTGTGAGACACTCATATTTTTAAGGGGACGTTTTACGCGTCATAAAGATTTTTTTAGTATGGGGACAACTGAGTCAGCGAAATTCAGTAGAGTTCCAGTATTAGAGGTCGAGGGCGTAGGCACCGCCGCATTACTTACTATATCTGCTGCCAAGTGGTAATGTTCAACACTATCGTGGTTAGATGGTAATGTATGGCCTTGTAAGAACAATAAAAAAAAACCCAAAAAACACTGGTGGTAAAGCTCTAGTGACGAAGCTCGCGGGCGTAGGCACCTCCGTATTATTTATTTATTTATTTAAACTTTTAGCACATAAATAATGTACTTGCCGCTAAATGGTAGTGTTCAGCACTATCGTGTTGCGGTCAGGTGGTAATGTACGGCCCTGTAACCTTAGGCCTCAGGAGAGGTAACGCATCTGCATTTTGACCTTGGTCTTTGTGTGGGTGTCTTTAGGCTGCAGTCATCACTTAACTAACATCAATGTGAACTGCATGCTTGTTTACCACTTCCATAACATAAAAAAAAATTAAACAAGATATCGCAAAACAAGCCAGGCTATAAACAATCTGCGCCATAAACTCACAAATCATCCGGGCAGTAAAGAACAACTTCGGTGATAAAAGAGGCAATATGGCGTACACACTTAACTGCCGAATGATAGCACGTAATCGTTTTATCTAGCCCCGTCAGTAAAACAACGTAAACCAAAGAAAATTAAACGATTTTCTGGTTTTAAAAATAGTGTATTCATATAGGTCCAAATATATAACTACTGCTGTTGTTTTCTTATATCTAATCTATCTTACGTATAATGGGTTGCCATTATTATTATTAGATATTACGGTTCACGATACAGCCTGGTGACAGACGGACACACAAACGGACGGCTGCACGAAAAACAGAGTCTTAGTAATAGGGTCCCGTTTTTATCCGTTGGGTACGGAAAGTAAAAACTGATATATTTACCGCTAAACCGTATGCTTGTACTCATTTTCAAGAGTAATGCAAAATGAAATTATTCTTAAAAAACCGGTCAAGTGCGAGTTCGACTCGCGTGGTGAGGGTTCCGTAATTTAAATAAATATTTTCGAAAATATTACAGATTTAAAATGCAGGGATATAGCGGTTACGGTGGCACCGGCAGGGGGGGTTATATTATTAAGAATTTTCGATTTAATTTGAATACTCAAACTTCTTATCTATGTTTTCCAGTAATTTATAGGCAAAGAACTATTTTCCACATTTTTTCACAATTTTAAGTTTTTCTTAAATAAATTCAAATTTGTTTATGCAAAAATTATTAAAAAAATATATCTGAGATGCTGACACCAATTTCTTTTTTTAATTTTCTGATTTACCACCCGAAAGTGGCCCCCCTGTTTAAAATTAATTATTTTACTTGACGTGTTCATCTTTGGGTCACCAATTTACATATATTCATCAAATTTCAACTCAATCGGTCTAGTAGTTTCGGAGCAAATTGGCTGTGACAGACGGACAGACAGACAGACGCACGAGTGATCCTATTAGGGTTTCTTTTTTCCTTTTAAGGTACGGAACTCTAAAACTATAATATCAAGCCAAATTAAAAAAGAATAGTACTTAATCTTCTCAATAAAATGCCTTCCAGGAAAAAAAATAGACAGGATAACACTAAACAGGCCACGCTATAAACAATCTGTCTCATAAACTCACTAGTCATTCGGGTAGTAAGGAACAACTTTGGTAATAAAAGAGGCAATATGGCGTTCACGGCAAACTGCCGAATGATAGCACGTAAACGTTCGAGCTCACCCCGTCAGAAAAAGAATGTCACGTTATTGAGTATTGATCGGTTTTTCTTGAAGAGATTTATAAGCAATAGGAGTTTTGGCTCTGTAGCTGTGCATTAATAACTTAGCGATACATTGATAACAAGCCACTACTATATTAAAATCAAAAAATATACAGGGTTATTTGAAATTAGCGCACATCACCTCAGCAGGCAGCTTCTCTACATCAATCCCAATTAAAAAAAAAGATACTGGATGTTTTAAATGGGCTAAAAAGCTACGAAAAAAACTAAAAAAAAATAAAAAAAAAAATGTGTGTATATGACCTCCCTCAGCCCCATTAAGGACCACGCCCCCGACGCTTCGGGGCAGATAGGCCCGGGGTACGAGGATTTGCCTCAATCCCCGAACCATCCCCCCCTTTTTGCGTTCGCGCGGAGGGAGGGATGATGAAGATTAGTTCCCAATAACATTGATTTGGTTTTACCACTTTTTGAAATTTAAGTTTTCCCATACAAAATTATTTAATTTCCTCTAAACTGGCATTTACTCTGAGCGAAAGTACCTATGCAACGCACCTTACCTAGACAAAATATCACTACGAGCATACGAGCAGCGAGGCTCGGAGCTGCTCTTTATTTGTTACCCACCTTTACAATTATTTTTATAATTTTACGAAAATGGATGCTAGTAAAGAATAAATATTAATAAAGGCACCTACCTAAAAAATTGATCTATTTGGGACTCAGTGTCACAAATCTGTCTGAACCTAGTGGCGACCGCTATTAAGGAAAAAAATGTTTCCACTAACATCTTCCTTTTATGATATCATATGAAATAAGATTCTAGGGAATATAGGTTTTCGGTGGCATTGGCAACAATAAAACTCCTGATTTGATTTTTCTTGAACGTACTCTTTTCTCTCGTACTTTTTTTTAAACGTGGCAAGTAGACATCCAATTTACACGAGTGGTAGGTGACTGCTGTAGCCTATAGATACAAAAACCAGAGATCCAAGTGCAATTGCGTTGCCACCGCTGACAGAATCAGAATCAGAATCAGAAATTCATTTATTGTGACAGGCACCTCTTATGACACGTCCAAAAACAAACAAAATAAATTAAAGTGAATAACAATTGATAGACATGTCAAACAAGATAAAAAATATATGTAAAGTCAAGAATGTCACTAAGATAAAACTAAATGTCATAAACTAATGTAAAAAGTATGTCAGTAGAATGTCTCATTTCCCCTTTACAAACTGATAACAAAGAGTAAAAAGAAAAGAAAAAGAGTCATCCTTTGTCATTCACCGGCAAAGTTCCAAAGGCCAATATGATCTGAGAAAAACTAGCCGGAAAAAACTCAGTCGGCTCTTTTAAAAATATTTCTTAGGTATATTGTTACAATTTTCCATAATTTAAACAAACTTAAAATTAACAAAATAATATCAACATTACACTTTGATTATTACATTTAACACCCTTGTGGAGCTAGATCAGCATTTAGCCAAACATTTCTTTCCTTGAGATAGTCCTCGAGTTTATAGTAAGCCTTTTTACATAGAGTGCGTTTAATTAATGCTTTGAATTTACCATCGGTGAGTTCAGATATCCCGGGTGGGATCTTGTCATAAAATTCTACACTATATTCTAGGAAAGATGTATTAGTTTTCGTCAGTCGAAAACTTGGCAGAGACAAGTTGTTCTTATTCCTCGTATTATAACTATGCCTATCGGAGATTTTATCAAACAGATGTAAATTTTTCCTTGCGAAAAGTATATTTTCATAGATGTAATGGCAAGGGACTGTCATTATATTTATTTCTTTAAATAGTTCTTTCAAAGAATCACGACTACGTAAGTTATACATCGCTCTAATGGCCCTCTTTTGTAATACAAAAATTTATTGTATGTCAACTGCTCGACCCCACAATAAAATATCATAGGACATGACACTGTGAAAATAGCTAAAATAAACAAGTCTTGCAGTGTCTATATCAGTTAATTGCCTAATTTTTCGAACAGCATAAGCTGCGGCACTCAGACGTTTCGCTAACTGCCTAATATGTGGTCCCCATTGTAACTTCGAGTCAAGCGTTATTCCCAAGAAGGTAGCGTCATCAACAAATTGAATTTTGTCATTGTTTATAAAAATGTCTCCTTCTTTACTTTTTACATTAGGGGGGGTAAAACGGATACATTTGGTTTTTTTACTATTCAGTGCAAGATTATTGACAGTAAATCATTTATGTACTTCTCCTATGACCTTATTTACAGTATCGTATTCTGAATTTCGTCTGTTCATTTTAAAAACTATTGAAGTTTCGTCTGCAAATAAAATTGTTTTGGGCATACTGTTAAGCATCAAATGAAGTAAATCATTAACGTAGACTAAAAACAGAAATGGTCCTAATATTGAGCCCTGTGGGACACCCATTCCTGCCTTTGCACCTTGAGATTTTACTCGATTCACTTGAACTACTTGTTCCCGATCCTTAAGGTAAGATTGAACAAGTTGAAGAGCTTTATTTTCAAGTCCATAATGATCAAGTTTGCCAATTAATGTATTGTGGTCCACGCAGTCAAACGCCTTTGAAAGGTCGCAAAATATACCTATAGCATCTTGTGAATCCTCCCAAGCTTCAAAAAATATTTTTCAATAAAGCAGCAATCACGCGACCATCACTCCGTTTATTTTTGCCTGCTTCACTATTTATTACTTTCCACGTAGCCTTCATCTTATCGTCTGCATTTATTATTTTCCTACTCAAATATATAGACTATGCCTTTTGACACACATTTTTGAAAATTTTTGAATATGTAGCAATATATTTATTAAGTTTTTTCATTTTGCATAAAATTCTTAAGACCATATAATTCGAATAATCTCTCCCTACTTTTACGAATTCCAGTTGTAGCCCAATCATAAAAACTAAATTTATATTTGGTAGATTTAGTTTTAATTTTAAATGTTTTATTAAATTATGTATTAAGTACCTTAAAAATTTGCTGATAACAATTATTTGCACTATTTAAATCAAACTTTTGGGAATATAACTCTTTAATTAACATGTCATTAAAATAGTTTAATTTAGCAGAAGTTATTTGTCTGTAGGTTTTTCGTGTTATATTTTTACTATTAGCAGTGGCAAAAGTCATTATTTGGCCGCTATGATCCGAAGGCATGCAGTTAACAATATTTTTATCTAAATATTTAATATCACAAAAAATATTATCAATACAAGTTGCTGAGGTAGGACTCACTCGAGTGGGTTCCACAAAAACATTACTTAGATTGAACGACATAAAAAGATTCAATAGTCTACAACTATTATAGCTATTTTCCAAAATATTAATGTTGAAATCTCCACATACAATAACAGATTTTTTAATAGAACAAGCTTTTTTCAATACATCTTCCATAGTGGAGTCAAATACGTTAATGTTTTGGTAATTTGGTGGTCTGTAAACGCACACTATTATATGCTTCTCCAGCTCAACACAAGATATTTCCGCAACATGTTCCACTGATAATTCAACTATGTCCCTACGTTCCCTTGAATTGATAGAATTCTTTATCATAATAAGAGTACCTTCACGATGCATAGTTTTTCGGGTATAACAACTTACAACAGAGTAATTTTTATAATTAATCAACACTTGGTTTTCTTTCAACCAATGCTCAGATAAACAAATAATATCAAATTGAAGTTTCTCTAATACTAATTCTAATTCCAATATCTTAGAAGGGAACCCTTGAATGTTTTAGTGAAATAATACCAAATGACTACTTTTGTTTAACATAGGAGTGCCAGAAGATACCGATTTATTTGAATGCTTGTTATTGGTAACTTCCTTTGTCTTAAAATCTAGTTTAAATTATAATAATACAGAGTTTGTCCTCCATCCCCATCACCACCACTAGACAGCGAGGCCATACAGTGTACACACTGTATGGCCTCGCTGTCTATATTTTCTCGTTGTGCTGGAGAATACTCCACGTCTCTAGTGATGGAAGATGTAGACTAAATCATGATACAATTTGTAACATTTATGTTACTGTCCGACAAATAATTGTTTTTAGTTACATTTTCCATAACTATTATGTTAATATTATAAGCTATCAATGTAGCTAGTAAAGTTCTACATTTCTTAGGAAGAAACATCGCGTCCTGAGTCAGTTTGAAACCACTAATAAATTTATTAGTGTCAAAATACAATAATTTGTCACTATGACGACAAGATAATGTATGTATTACATTATTCAAATAATATATAGAGTTATTTTCCCTTTGTGTTAATAATTTTGAATCATTACATTTTTTAAATTCATTTTTAGTAAGGTGTCAATACCATCAACAATGTCCTTTTTTTTAAGACCTAAGCTATTCCCAAACAGAATGATGATGTATTACTATTAATTTTTGTGTTCTCTATTTTGCCAATTAATTGCTTAAAAGTTAAATATGGGTAGCAATGGTTGATTATGTTATGATTGAGGTGGTCTTTTAGTAGAGGTCCAAAACCTGAACCTAATTTGTCACAAAATAACATTGTACTGCATATGTTCATATTACAATTATTTTTTGTTATAATGGGAGGAACAATTTGAGGCACAGAGGTAGGAGGACAATCAGTCTCAGCAATTAAATATTTGTTAGTTAGTGACTCATATCTCTCCACATTATAAGTTACCAAGTCGACTAACTCACCAGCCTCCGGCAAATGCTGAGAAAGCTTAGTCTGAGCCGCTTCATATTGTACAAAAAATGACTTTATTTCTAATTCTTTTTGGAGTAATTGGCTTTGTAAGTCTTGTAAGTCAGTCTCATGAGAGAGCTTTGAATATTCTAATTCAAAGCAATAGGAATCCAGCTTTTTTAATAAATTGGAACGCTGTTCCCTTAACTTAAAATTAGTTTTTACTGTATTTTTCTGAGATTTTAATAACTTTTGTTTCTTTTTAAGTTTTTTAACGAGACGTTTATATTTTTTACACTGATTACTACTACTAAAAAGTGGACACGGCATAATGGTATCATCACCAGTCAAATCTATGGTTGTGTGATGTAAATTACAAATTTTATTCGGTTCAGAAGCCTTTCCGACTAAATCATCATATAAACTACTAGCGGCCCGTACCGGCTTCGCACGGTTGCAATTTAGGTACTTACATAATATTACGACTATGAATTGAGATTTAAACTATCCTATCTCTCAAGTTGGATCGAACTGCACATGGTGTGCGAATTTTATTATAATCGGTTAAGTGGTTTAGGAGTCCATTGAGGACAAACATTGTGACACGAGATTTATATATATTAAGAAGATGAGTATGAATAGAGTCTCTACAAATTTTTACTGCTTCTATAGATGAGCATCACAAAGTTCACTTTCAAGTTCTGATATACGTTTTAAGGCCTGCTCATATGTCTCACCACATTGTTCAAAATTTAAAATCACTGCACGGCATTGTTCTACTTGATCAAGTAAGTCCATGTATTTTATATGATTTCCAGCTAGTTCATTTTTTAATGAGGTATTTTTGTTAATTATTTCCTTTAATTCAACCTCACTGTCTTCCCTTTCTTGCAGCAGTTGTTTACAGATGGACTTAGTGGACTCCAGTTCTTTGAGTCTGGCCCTCAGTTTGTCCTCCATCTCACGGGTGGTCGCTCTACGGGTCATCATTTTATGGACAGATTTTATTGTTTATGACACCTGAAATATGATAATACAGTGTCCGAGTAAATTATAAAATGAAGGAGTAGATTGCCACTGAAAGAGGGTTATGAGTAATGAATAATGAAATAAAATTAGTGACAAAAGTACAAGAAGCAAGGAATTGAGGGAAATTATGGTAGATTAGATTAGATAGTAGTAAAACAGGATAGAGGAGTGATATAACAATTATGAATACTGTCAATAACATATATTTATACACATTATATCTACTTAGAAATTATTAAGTCAGAAGTAAGGTAGGTATTGCTTAACAAGAACAATATTAGCAAATTAATGTGTATATAATATTTTTTTTAATGTGTATAGAAGCCAGCTAAGTGTCTGTGTCTGCTTTTACTCATCAATATCACTTCCACTGTATAGTCAAGTGAAAAGAGAGTCAGTTGTGTCTGTGTGTAGTAACTGGACGTTGCTCAAATAGTAAGCAGTGTACTATGTTGAAATCGAATCGTGTGGTGATAGTGTAAGTAAATTAGTTATTATATTATACATTGTCTGCGGTCAGAATTTGTCCCTCAATTTTACCTTCACAAATTGTGAAGTAAAAAGAGTGTTATCTGCATCCACGGCCCACGGGTAAGTATTGCACGTAACTCACAAGGTGAACGGTGTAATAAATAATGTTTTGTACAATGAATACAATACATTAAACAGAAATTAAGTTCATTGAAAGCAATACTCCCCAGGTTTATCACAGAAGTTATCAAATCCTGTCCGTTAGGTCAATGGCCGCTTGACGGCAAACTTTATTTTACTGTTTTCTTTACAATCTTGCGGTGGATAAACACATCGACACTTGTCCTTTGCAATCACTTAAACTACTCTGACAATTAAATATTTATACATTTCTTAATCACTAAAATTATATTTTAAACATTTTATTAAATACGAGCTAAATCGCCGCCGCCGCCGCTTGACGCCATGGTAGTTTAGTACCTCCCTTTTAGTAGTCCCTGTTACAGAAATTACTATGCCTCACAATAATAGTGTTGTTTTATTAGTGGTATACCTCGAGTTCTGCCGTTAAATGATAGTTTTCAATGTTACACTTGTCCAACCGTATACACAAGAAGATCTAATTGCAGTCACCGATAGAGTTATTAGATAAGTGGCCAAATTCTGGGCTATATGGGCTATATGAAAAAGTTTGTCAACGAAACGTGAAGAAGAAGAATGCCACACTGTTCCTGTAAGATGATTATATAAGACTAGCTGTGCTTGCGACATCGTTCGCGTGGATTAGTGACTTTGGGCAGCATATTTCGGATATAACTTGGTTAATTTTTTTAAACACTTACGGATAGCTAAAAAAATCTAGTTTATATTATTACGTACTTCTCCGTAGGTACACGATATTAGACTAACGCCACCAATGCCAGCACCACCACCAACGGTGGACAAGCAGGAGTGGTAAAGCATCTGCACTTTGACCTTGGTCTTTGTGTGTTGGTGTCTATAGGCTTCAGTCATCACTTAACATCAATGTGAACTGTATGCTTGTTTGTCACTTCCATTACATAAAAAAGCGAAATAACATAAGCCTGAACATTACAATACACCGAAATAAAATACGAAGTTTTTACTCTCACATTAACAGAATAAAGGAAGCCAAGAGTTGAGGAAGGAGCTCGGTGAAACAAAATAGAGAATCCCTTAGAATGGGTGCATATCAAAGGCTTGTTTATCTAAACTGCTCGAGATACATATCTCCGTAAATTGGTAGCACGGATACCATTTGACCGGCACCGTATATTCAATGACTAGCTGTGCCCACGACTTCGTCCGCGTTGATACCTACTGAACAATAATATTATTAAATTCTACGCGGACAAAGTCGCAGGCGTTAATTTAGACAACCTGTCTAAATTAAATACGTCTATGTAAACCGCATTGAACTCAGTTTAAAGGTTTTGAAGCAGTGCTTGAAGTGAATTTTTTATTGATTATTACTTCTTTTTTCCTTAACCGATTTTGACGAAACAAATTATATTTAATCCATCTGTGAAAACTGCGTTCAAATCCGTTGAGTGGTTTCCAAGTTATAACGTACCAAATAAACAGACAGACAGACAAAAATCCAAACAAAAATTTTGGGTTTCTGTTTCTTTTTATTTTGGAAAATATTTAATGTCCAGACACTCGGTTTTTACTGTTTTATTATATGTGTTGATTTTTAATAAATTGAAGTTACGTAAATTAGTATTGCTTGAACTACTTATTGAATACAAATCGGCGTGCGCTGTCAACAAAGTGAAAAAACAGTAAAAAATCATAAAAGTTCCAAACCAAATCAGCTCACGAGCTTTGATATAGTAATAAAAATAATATTTTACATCGATTGTACTACCCAGACAACAAAATGCGGGAAAACAACCATTACAACACCGCGGTGTATATTACCCAATACAGGCTCAGTATAACGTTCTATTTACCCCTTAGGATACTGAACCCAAAAGATTAACTCGATAGAAGAGACCCGCTATTACCGCTTGTCATGCGGATAATCAAATAATAACACCCAAATTTTGGGACTTAGTGTACATTCGGGTGTAAAACACAACAACCTTGTTATTCCAGCGTTCATTTTTAATTTAAAAACAACAGCGAATTTTTAATTTAATCACAAAGCGGTGGAGGTTTTCCGAGGCTACCCATGACGCATATATAATAAGCCTTCAAAATGTTTCATTATGATGTGGGTCGTATTGCGTATACCTCTAATGCTCCGATGGTTTGGCCATGTACGAAGAATGGGGTATGTAAAAATAATGAAACAGCACACAAGCACACAGTAACATTATCATTGATGACATGTGTTACAACATTGATGTGATGCTTTACCTATAGATGACAAGAAAACTTATGAGTAGTCTACGTAGTCATGAATGTCAATTAAATGTAACGCAGAAAAAATATAATTATGATAAATATGGATGTATATACAGACACATAAGAATTAAGGTCAGCAACAGTCATCCCATAACATCAATGTGAACTGCTTGCTTGTTTGCTACCTTTGCTACATTAAAAAAACTCTACGAAACCCTGTTAATGCTTGTCTGACTCGCACTTATCCGGTTTTTGTGTTTTGCTTACGTTTGGAAGCAACATTTAGTTTTTATTCACATTGTACAAAGTAAAACATGATTTTCATGTAATGCAATAGGTAACACATTTGAAATATAAATACGCATGTTTTAAAAAAAATAACACAGTAACAAGACGCCACACATGATCGCGCGGGAATACTCAACCGAGGCGCCTCAGAAATATTCCTGATCCCGAATATCTGGGAACGCCAACCATACGCCAACAAATAAAGTCTCTTTAAGCGAACATCTGTGAACTAGACTTACATCCAACAAAGGAATTTCGGTCTGATGAGGTGAATATTATGTAAATATCAGGGAAATCTGTGGTTTCACGCGGTTAGTTCACGATCCATTTCGTCTTTGTTTCCATTCAGGCATGCTAACATAATTGTGGCTCATAGCGCATGTTACAGCCACGTTTTCATGAATGTTGCATTCGGTTCACTGTTAATTACTTCATGAATATATCAACTTAAATTATGCAACGTTTCATTTTGAATGAAAGCAAATAATATATCATTTAGAAATAGGAAATAATGGGTATGGTTGTATGAGACTTTTTTTTAATTGTGATAATCATATACTTTTTAGTACATTATATGGTAGTAATTATTTGCTTGACTTGACGAGCTTGATGGTCCAGTGGTGTGTGACGACCGTTTGAACCGAGGCTCACGGGTTCGATCCCCGTAGCGGGACAAGTATTTGTATAGCCTACGGATATTTGTATCGCGGGTGTTTGTTAATAGCCGGGTCCACACAGAGCAAGCAACCTCGCAAGGCATTTGCCGCACGAGGCATGTCGCTCTGTATTACGGGCCTTATGTATTATGTCTGAACAATGGCACCCACAACAATGAAACAAATCATTTCGCAGCGGGATGTAATATCATAACTTCATGCCATTATTCCTCGAAACGGTAAGCAATGGTAAATGCATGTATTTAAGCATGCATGCAAATCCAAAATGCGCTTGTTATGTTTTTCCCATGTAGTAGGTACCTACATTCGAAAACTGTGAGGGAGGCACTAGGAAAATTTTGCAAATTCCAAATACAAGAGTACCTACTTACTCCCCGACTCAGGGATAAAACTCAAGATCAGTGTAGTGATATTTATAATGCCAATAACAAACTTTTTCAATTTTTTATTCGTAAAAAGTTAGTAGCGTAACAAACTATACTTATCGTTGTTGCAGAAACAAGAAGTAGTAAGTAAATTATAGCATGACATGTGCATGTTGAAACTTCCTTTGAATATGACCCAAGAGATCAGAGCAAAGTTTGTGTAAGTCGAACAGGGGTTACTGCTTTGGTCGACAAAAAGAGATTTCGGGGCTCGAAACGTTCTTTGCGAACATTGTTACAGTCCATTATCTTCAAGAGCTAAAATTGCAACAACCTTGTAGGTTTTATACAGCTCACAAAAGTTATAACACGATTTGTGTGAAAATATTCTGGAGCGTCATCCAAGAATAAAATTTCTTCAGCAACACGCGTCAACTTGTTAAAAACTTTTCCTACGAGTTGAGTTGAGTCCTTGTTTGGCAACGTGACTTAATAATAGACGTAATTGTTTTTAAATCTGTTCTTACTTCAATGTCATTCGATGTCGAGTTTCTTCACACTGTTTTTTAAGTATCTTTAGCTTATTCCGAATTTTCGACAAAGATTTTACGTAAAACTTTTCCATTTCATCATACTCATTCCTAATTAGATGTTGAACAGATTTTTTAATGTTGATGAATTCTTCTTTTTAATAGGAGAGCGTTGTGACAAAAGCGTTACGCCTACCTCAAAATACTTCAAGGGGATACCTAAAATTTTTCATATGAGAAGAAATAATAAATCTACTAAGTAACATAATGATATTATTATCACTTATGACTCCATAATAACTATCATAGAGACATAACAACAAAGGCCTCAGGGGGTGGCAACACATCTGCATTTTGACTTCTGGTTTTTGTGTAGAGATATCTATCTATAGGCATGATGTCTGCATCATCACCTAACATTCATGTGAACTGATTCCTAGCTAACTTCGTTACATAAAAAAAAAACTAACTAAACTAAAATAACTTAGCAATTCCGATCATAGCTACAGTGCTAAACATTACCGTTTGGCTGCAGCTACATCAGGGAATAATAATAATAATAATGGACACCCATTATACGTCCCACTGCTGGGCACGAGTCTCTCCCCTTTTTTGTGGTCCGGTCTAGAGCTTACTCCACCATGCTGCTCCAATGCGGGTTGGTGGAGATACAGGTTAGTGACCAGGTTAGTGGCCAACCCGCTGTCGGATGTTTTCAAACCGCCCATAAGCCCTCCGAAGCACGAAAACGCACATTTTAATACGCCACTAGCGGTCACCCATCACACACCCCACCGCGCCCGTATCGCTTAACCGAGTTGATCGCTTACGATCTATACCAGCCGCGGGGCCATGCCCGCTTCAATCAGGTAATTTAGTGCGGCAACCCCACCACCAGTGAACTTGTAACACCACCACTTATGAGAGTGGACCTACATATTTCAAAAGACTGTCAGTACGTAGATTCAACGTGAACTAATGAAACTGAAACTAAAGAGGCGTTTCATCTCAATTAGGTAAAGATTGACATCCTCTTTCCCCGGAGCATTGAAGTCATTATTCATCATTTGCTGGATGTTTCGGCGTAAGACCGTCCCTCGAGTAAAGCGGGTACATAATGGTAATGAATTGAAAAAAACATAGCACTGAAAAAATTATACTTATTGTTTACTCACTTACTTGAGGACCGAAGTCAAAACCGTATTTTACTACTGTATAATCTAATTTATCTACCATTTAATGGTAGTATTCACCATCGTGTTCCGGTAAGAGGGCAACGTATAAGACAATTTCTGTTACAGTGGCAAAACGACTTATGGGGTGGCAACAATCTGCATTTGGACCTCTGATTTTTATGTATATATCGGTAAGCTATAGTAGTCGTTTACCTATCACTAAATGCGGGATTGCTTGTTATTTTCATTTTTTTTTACATTGTGAAAAAAAAAATCAGATCACGATATTACCTAGATATTTGTTAAGGTTCAACGATAACTAATCAAACTGAAACCGAGGGGGTGTTTCATCTCAATTAGCTAAAGATTGACATTTCCTTTCCTGGGAGCATTGTAGTCATTATTTATCACTTGATAGATGTCCCGGCGTCAGACCGTCCCTCAGGTAAAACGAGATCCACTTTATAATGTCCATTAATTAAAAAAAAACAAAACAAAGAATTGACTGTAAAGCATGGAGACATACACTTGATCGGTTTTTAATTATGTCACGAAACATTTTTTTAACAAATTAAGTCATTTGGTTATTTCACTAGCATGTGTTATTGCGAAAAAAAAAAGTATCACTCACTTACTTATGGTATATATTTTTTTAGTTTGTCTACTATCCTACAGATTTCGCGACGTCTTTAAGATATTAAATTTAATGAACTACAAAGTTTATTTAATCGGTTGCCTACTAGCATTGTTGACAATAGATGTTTCTTTTCCATTTTAAAAAAAAAAAGAAATTTCAGTAGCATGTGTTATTGAAAAAATAAAATAGTATCACTTACTTACGATGGCATATATTTTTTTAGTTTGTCTACAAACCTACAGTTTTCTTCTGTGTATAATATTCGTATAAATTATTGACTTACCATCTATCTATATTTTATTTTAGTGGCTTGTAATCTAGCGACCATCTAATTGGACCCATCGTAACCTCGTACCTAAGAGAAGAAAGAAAAATTACCGTCTTATTTCCAAAATTATAAATCTCGCTTTTTTCAAATTATCTATACTTATAATAAATCTGTAGAAGTGTAAATTCTGTACATTAAAAATATTGAAAAAATAAATACCAGGGGATGTTATTAGATCGATACCAAACACAAATATGTGATTAGATTTTTTTTGTCTGTCTGTCTGTCTGTTTGTTCAAGCATCACATAAAAACTACCGGTCCGATTTCAATGAAACTTGGTATAATTATACTTTAGCGTTTGGCGCACAACATTGGGTTTTTATCCCGGAAAAATGTCTGTTGTGTGTTGGTGCGAACTAATTTCAGAAACGGCTTATTCGATCTGCGGTTTTTACTAATATAAAATTGTGGTAAGTTTCACTTAATATTTAGAGTTTATTTCATGTGAATCGGTTCAGAAATAAAAAAGTTATGTCAATTTAAAGAATCATATCGAATATTTTTAAGCTATTCTTTTATTATTTAAGGGGTTTCGTACCTAAAAGGTAAGAACGGACCCTACGGATAACTAATCCATCGCTATCTGTCTGTCTGTCCATCCATCCGTCTGTCACCAGGCTGTATCTCATAAATAGTGATAGCTAGAAAGCTAACATTTTCACAAATTATGTATTTCTGTTACCGCTATAATGTAGACGCTTAAAATTTTCACAGAATTTTTAGGTCTTATGTTGTATTGTAACCTCCATAATAAATCTATATACATACAAATAAATAAAATTGGATTGTCTGTTTTAATATTAAAATAACCGTTTTTCACTAATTACATTACAATTTTTGTCTGTCTGTCTGTCTGTTTGGCGGGGCTAATCTTGGGAACGGCTTGACCGATTTTGCCGGGACATTCACTGGCAGATAGCTGATGTGGTAAGGAGTAACTTAGGCTACTTTTATCTCCATACAACCATACATACATATCTACATACCTACATACAAATAAACAGAATTTGAGTGTCTCCGATTTTGACGGGACTTTTACGGGCAGATAGCTGATGTGATAAGGAGTAACTTAGCCTACTTGTATCTCCATACCACCATACATACATACATACTTACATACAAATAAACAGAATTTGAGTGTCTCCGATTTTGACGGGACTTTCACTGGCAGATTGCTGATGTCATAAGGAGTAACTTACGCTACTTTTATACTAGCTGCGCCCACGACATGAAATAAAATCTAATTGTAGCTGCAGAAAAAACATCGAGTAAAAGATAGCTAGCGCAATGTAACCGCCCATAAATCGCTCGCAAAAAGTAATATCATTTAACTAAATAAATGCAAGTAAGCTTGATTAAAAAGAGCAAGAGTATCAGTGCTGGCAGTGTCTTGTGATTAATCCTTGGACTCATGCCGGGACAAAGTTAAATGGGGGATTTAAATACGGCGGGCACACTTTATTAAACTTTGTAGACTATCCGCTAATATTCTAAGGCCTCGCGGGTTTACTTCGCGTTTTGTTTCACTACTTATGATTGTCATATAACTTTCTGAATGAAGAAGTTTATATTATGATCAGTATTCGAATTAGGACTTGGGTCTTCGAAAAAGACGGGAGGTAAGGACGGACCGAAAGTGTGTAAACACACTATGCCGAAGTTATGCGACGGAAGTTCGGCACTATTACGCCTGCAATGCTATTTGAATTACTGACGACACACTATGTCGGAATTACGCTACGCTATAACGTACAGCGTAAATTCGGTCGGGCATACACCGAAGTTCGGTTCGATTGCTGAATTTACACACTATGCCGACACACACTATACTGAACCGAAGTTCTACGGCGTAAGTTTGGCACTCACAGTGTGTCATATCAGCCGAATTCATCGGAACGTAAAATCAGCCGCTGAACTTCGTCGCGTAGCTTCGGCATAGTGTGCTTACACACTAAGACTTACGATTTTTATCCGTGGCGTATTATGGGCTATCACTTTTTTATGTAAAGAAGTGCTTAGTATTTTCCTACTTGGCAAGTAACTGGTGTAGGCAACTTTGTAAGGAAATACAGATAAAAAATTACAGAATAAGTAAAAAAAATTAGGAATTAGATTACAATAATTAAGAAATTGAAGATAAAATGCTGAAAGCGACTTAGTTATACAGAGGTAACTGTTCTGTTCGAATACAGCCCGAAGTAAAAATGTTTTATCCACTTTTCTATAATTTCTCTATTCGTACCTATAATAATATGTGATAGTACGACAAATATGACAATAAGAAACCTTTGCATTTTACATGTGAGTAGTGAGTAGAGGATATGGGTTCATTATCTAATCTCTAATAAAAATGTACTGTGGTTCTTTTTAGTTCCATTTAAAATAGTGTCTCATAATATAGTACAGAATTTCGACGAAAATTGTTACGTACAAACTGTAATGAAGTTAGCACGCTCAGTGATCCCGTCGCTTCTACGTCAACGTATACACGACAGTTTTCGATATAATTTGTATGGCTATTAGATAATTGAACTGAATTTGAATATTGTTGCCTCGGATAACGTTATTTATTTTATTTGAACGACGACATTTTGACATTCGAGGGAATTAGCGACACATCTGAACTGCGTCTTTCGTTCTTTCTTTTTAGGTATGGTTGCGACATCTGCCATCAATAGATGTCGTTCGTCTCTAAAGACCCTTGCTGATTTTCTAGAGCAGCTGCCCTTGAGATTAGCTGAACTGGCACTGACCCTTTACTGGTAGAAGAGTTCCAGCGTAAGAGCTTGAGGGGGTAGACACCACCGCATTACCTAATCAATCTGCCGCCAATTGGTAGTGTTCAGCACTATCGTGTTTCGGTTAGATGGTAATGTATGGCCCCGTAATAACTATCAAAGAGACATAACAAGGTCTCAGAGGTGGGAAACGCACCTGCATTTTGATCTCTGGTTTTTGTGTAAATGTCTAGTCTGCAAGTCTGCAGTCATCACTTAACGTCACTTAAAAAATTATCTGAGTCTCTTCAATTATAAATGGCACATTAGAAATTAAAGAAAAGAAAAAAGGAAAGAAAAAAAGACTGGTTATCCTGAGGTTGCAGGTTCGATTCCTACCCGAAGTCAAATTTTTCTTTCCGTTTTTTCTTTAATTTCTAAAGTTCACTCGCATGTGTTATTGCTAAAATAATATATGCTAAAATATAATATTACAATTATTAAAGGAACAGCGACATCTTAACGATATTGTATAAACTGCAAAGTCTATCATATCTGTTGTATAGCTATTAATTAGTTATCAATGGATGTCGTTCACCGACCCTAAAATCGGTTAAAAATCAAAAAGGGAAAGCAAAATTTGACGCATCGGTGTGGGATTTCGGTAGCTTAGTGGTAAAGCGGCTGGACTGGTTATCCTGAGGTCGCCGGTACGATTCCTGCCCGAAGTCAAATTTTTCTTTCCGTTTTTCTTTTTATTTCTAAAGTTCACCCGCATGTGTTATTGTGAAAAATAAATAATACAATAAATAGCACATCTTTGATTACTCAAACTGATATTAATTCTAGAAGACTACATTTCAAATAATACATAAGACTTCGTTGAATCCTTAGTTATAAACTTTAATTTGTATAGTAATCAGACTTTACTCCGTAATGCTTGTTTCCAAGAATTATCAGGTCTGGATAGTTTAAAAGTTAAAGGGCTGACATTCTATCTGTCAAGTTAAATATTATATCTTTCGACGAACTTCTATTACGTGTTTTATCTCGAAATTCATTATATCGAATGTCTCATTTAAGTTTGAAATTACAATGCTATGTTTTGATATTTTGATAAATGAATGTTTTTCATCTATACTCTTTACCTCCTACCTAGAAATGTAAACATAGATTAGACTTTTTTGTAATACTACTTACTGTTTGTAGCCTATGTCTTATTCCAAAGTCTAGTCTATTTCTTTACCAAACTTTATCAACAGTTGTTTGGAAGTGAAAACATAACAGACAGAGAGAGTTCCTTATACCTTCGTGTATATAATATATTTTAAGTATGGGTGGGAATACATTCACATTGAAGGTAAATAAATACTGAAGCTGTAGCATATTCAAGATGATACGAGGATCATATCGATGTTTATTAAGCTATTGCATAGCTTCTATCGCGGGCCTTGAGCGCGGGGCCGAATTCAGAAATTCCGTAACGCAAAAAACCGGACGCTCCGGACAAACTTTAAACTCATTTAAAGAAAGTCATGTATAATTTCGCCGTCCGACCTCGTGGGTAGCGTGGCCGAGCGGTCTAGGCGCTGGTTTAAGGCACCAGTCTCTTCGGAGGCGTGGGTTCGAATCCCACCGCTGCCAAGATTGTTTTTGTTCATTTTTTTTTATTGTTTGTTTTTCCATTCAATATTTAAAGAGTGGTAAATATTAATAGAAAATTATTGTTTCATTTTTCTATTTTTTTTCTTTTATTTGCATTTTATTTTGTTATGCATAATTTTAGATAATTATGTAAATGCAATAGCTTTACCGCGGCAGTCCCCGAGTGCCACACGTCTTTTTTTATTGTTTGTTTTTCCATTCAATATTTAAAAAGTGGTAAATATTAATAGAAAATTATTGTTTCAGTTTTCTATTTTTTTTCTTTTATATTTGCATTTTTTTTGTTTTGCATAATTTTTGGTAATTATATAAATGCAATAGCTTTACCGCGGCAGTCCCCGAGTGCCACACGTTTTTTTTATTTATTTAAACTTTGCATGAAATAGTACATGAGGCGGACTTAATGCTAAAAAACTTTATCTACCAGTCAGTCTTTGGAGAGAAAAGAACAGTTTGTGGTTCGTTAGATCGATGTTCACATCGATGGATCGATAATATTGTAGTTTATTGACACACCCTTAATAGGAGTGCACGTTTTACCTTTGGTAGCATTCCCATTACGAACCCTCAACAGTGACATGACATCTGCATGTTTTTATGAGTTTTACGGTTGCATCAGTAGACGACGGGATGTGATGATCCCACCGTACACTAATGGAAGAGAATTTCCACTAATGCAGTTGGTCAACCAAACAATAGTGGTCAAACCATTCCAATAGGGCGTTAACTATCTTAGTGATCCATGTGGCTATGGCATGGCTTGAAGAGACAAAAACAAGTTGTCTCTTCAATTCAAGTGTATGTGTGCCTATAACAGTTGCATATAACTCGAACGTGACTTAAAAAGAAAAAAAAAACCGGTCAAGTGCGAGTTCGACTCGCGTGGTGAGGGTTCCGTAATTTAAATAAATATTTTCGAAAATATTACAGATTTAAAATGCAGGGATATAGCGGTTACGGTGGTACCGGCAGGGGGGGTTATATTATTAAGAATTTTCGATTTAATTTGAATACTCAAACTTCTTATAAGTTTTCCAGTAATCTATAGGCAAAGAACTATTATCCACATTTTTTTCAAAATTTTAAGTTAAGTAGTTTCGGAGAATGGGGGGGGAATGATCAATTTTCGTCGTTTTTCTTAAATAACTTCAAATTTGTTTATGCAAAAATTATGAAAAAATATATCTGAGATGCTGACAACAACTTCTTTCATTTGATATGTCACACGACACAGCTTACAATTTTTTATTTTTTTATTTTCTGATTTATCTTTCGTAAGTTTAAAATTAAAATTAATTATTTTACTTGACGTGTTCATCTTTGGGTCACCAATTTACATATATTCATCAAATTTCAACTCAATCGGTCTAGTAGTTTCGGAGAAAATTGGCTGTGACAGACGGACAGACAGACAGACAGACAGACGTACGAGTGATCCTTTAAGGGTTCCTTTTTTCCTTTTAAGGTACGGAACCCTAAAAAGACCAAAAAAGGGAAAAATGTCTGTAACAACGCGAGTTATTGTGTAAGAGAAATATCTCTAAATTATCTATCGGACACAACGTACGATATAAGTGTCCCATCCCAGAGTGGTCGTCAGTTGGTGCTGACATGTCCTCCTTTTGTGACCTACACGATCTTATAGTTTTGTACACAGATACGCCCAAGTTTTGATTTAAAATACTGGATATACTATTTAAGGTTTAAAAATATTTTGAGATTAAATCTGTTGTTGTGGTAGAAGGTTGCTGCGAGTCCAGAGTTTTATCCAATATAAGTTATAATCGTAGGTTTCCTCATTTAAAAAAATCTTCTTAACAAAAAAAAATCAACGTTTGCTACCACCTCACTAAAACAAAATTGAAGATTTGACACGCTGATTTAGAAAAATATTTATTCACACTCGAAGGTAGCCAGGTTTTTCTTCACTGAAGACTGAACAGCGGTAGAATGGGCTGATTTTTAAAATGATTAAATTTCAACATACGCAAGACAAATCGGTACAAATTTGTGTTTCTTATCAGCAGTATTCGGTCACACACTCACACGCGGAGTCTCACACAAAAAACAGATACCTAAAGAACCTACCTGGAAGGTATATGAATGCACACGTGAAACGTACTGCTTACCATTAATAATCTATGTAATGCTTATTATATTGAACAAACTAGCTGTGCCCGCGACTTCGTCCACGTGGGAAAATTCTATTTATTTGTATGTAGGTATGTATGTATGTATGGTTGTATGGAGATAAAAGAAGCCGAAGTTACTCCCTAACACATCAGCTATCTGCCAGTGAAAGTCCCGTCAAAATCGATCCAGCCGTTCCCAAGAGTAGCCCCGCCAAACAGACAACACACAGACAGACAAAAATTGTAAAAAATGTTGTTTTGGTCTAAGTACCGTGTATACATACGTATGCATTTAGTAAAAAGCTGTTATTTGATTATTACAAACAGACACTCCAATTTTATTTATTTGTATAGATTTATTATGGAAAGGTAATATACAACATAAGACCTAAAAATTCTGTGAAAATGTACTCCGTTACTACCATTATTATTATCGAGCAAAAAATAGACGAAAAAAAAACACGTTCATTGTATGCCCTCTTGGACCCCATAACATTTTCAGTTTCTTATTTTTAGTAATTAATTTTGTCTTTATAGCGGTATCAGAAATACATAATTTGTAAAAATGTTAGCTTTCTAGTTATCACTATTTATGAGATACAGGCTGGTGACAGACAGACGGACGGACGGACGGACGGATGGACGGACAGACAGACAGACAGACAGACAGACAGACAGACAGACAGTGGAGGATTAGTAATCCGTGGGGTCCGTTTTTACCTTTTAGGTACGAAACCCCCTAAAAGAAAGAACTAAGATTCAGAATAGCTTAAAAATATTCGACATGATTCATTAAATTGATATAACTTTTTTATTTCTGAACCGATTCACATTGAACAAACACTAAATGTCAAGTTAAACTTACCACAATATTTTAGTTAAAACCGTAAATCGAATAAGCCGTTTCTGATGTTAGCGTGCACAAACACACAGACAAACAGACATTTTTCCGGAACAAAAAGTACCCAGTGTTGTGCGCCAAAGGTTAAAGTATAATCATACCAAGTTTCATTGTAATCGGACGGGTAGTTTTTCTGTGATGCTTGAACAAACAGACAGACAGACAGACAGACAGACAAAATTTTTTCTAATCACATATTTGGGTTTGGTATCGATCTAGTAACATCTCCTAGTATTTATTTTTTCAATATTTTTAATGTACAGAATTTACACTTCTACAGTTTTATTATAAGTATAGATAATGTAAGAAAGCTGTTGATTTTCATTACCTAAAAGAGAAAGTTAAGTACAATTTTCTCAACAGCTTCTTTAATCTTTTGCTAACAGTAATTCACGCTTTGATAAGTTAGTTAAGATTATGTCAAAATTTTATTCTGAAATGAAACGGGTTAATTTTAATTCAACTAACGCAAGATTTTATAACTGTAGAGCCGAAGTCAGGATTAAAAATATTTCGAATTAATAATGATGTTGTTTACATTCAATGCTCTCTCGGTCTTCTTCAAACCAATTAGGTAAGATCACAAAAATTTAATAACAAATAAAGGTAACCTAATGGGCACAGAACCAGTCCAGATTTTAAAGTTGTAGTCTGAACCGCAAACATTGAGGATACTCGATAGTTCTTTAATAAAAGGAGAGTAGGTTGAATTGCGAATAAAGTCTATGCATTCTTTTACAACATTTATTACGAAAACACAATATGTACTTATATTGTTGTTATTAATATTGTACGAAAAAGGAAATAAATCAAAGGCTAGGCTTTGCTAAAATTGTGAATTTAAGTGACAAGTTTAACCTGCGCAATTCAGGACCGTGTGGTCAAAATGTTTGCAGAGATGATCGGTATTTCCGCACATTCTCTTTTTTCCACCGGATACGTGCGTTTGGCAAAAGTACAAACTACGCGTTTGGTTTCCTATAAAATAAAACTAAAATTTCAACTAGCAGCTGTGCTGAATTTTAAGTGTACTTCTGCCACACATTTTAGAAGTTTGTTTAGAACTTACACGCTGTTGTTAAAACGAGCAAGACAAAATATTTTTAGTTCTTTTCTGTGTATCGAGCTGTGTAAAAGAATTTGTTTTCCTATTAATCTCCCACGCCCTTTGATATTGCATTCCTTTCTTCCCTTTCCAGTTGCAATACAACTTGTCTAGTAATTAAAAATTAAAACACGTTTATTTTATATATTTTTTTACTTTGAGTTAGCAAAACTGGCAAGTGAAAGATATTTACGTATCTTCACGCCAGGTCCCTAACGGGGTAGGCAGAGAGTGTAGAGCGTCCTGACGTACCATTCGTGCCTCATCTACCTTCATCATTCTCTTCATACATGCACGCCGATTCCTAAGACTTTTGACCGCACCATTAGACAGAACTCGACCTATGATACAAGTGAATGATGTCAGTGAATATTCTAAAGGTTTGATTTCAATTGGTAATTATGTACATTTATAACAGATACACTATTATCCTCGGTATTCACATGCAATATTTACAACAAAAACACAAAATGCACTATATTGTACGAAAAATAAAGAAATTAAATGGAGACTTTGCTAAAATTGTGAATTTAAGTGAAAAATTTTACCAGCACGATTCAGGACCGTGTGGTCAAAATGTTTGCAGAGATGATCGGTGTTTCGGCACATTCTCTTTTTTTTCCACCGGATACGTGTGTTTGGCAAAAGCATAAACTCCGCGTTTAGTTCCGTATAAAATAAAACTAAAATTTCATCTACCAGCTTAGCTGTGTTGAATTTTAAGTGTACTTCTACCATACATTTTAAAAGTTTGTTTAGAACTCACACGCTGTTGTTAAAACGAGCAACGTAAAATATTTTAACTCACATATATTTAAATTCTTTTCTGTGTATCTTGCTGTAAAATAATTTGTTTTGCTATTAATTCCCCACGTTCTTTCTTATAGGTATAGCATTCCTTTTTTCCTTTTCCAGTTGCGATATAACTTTAACTAAATTTGATTTCTAATGTTTGTGTACCTATGGACCGCAGTACTTTGCAGTGTTTACATGGATGATAAGTAAATAACCTATCGACGCCTTATAGGGAAAACCGCGTAAGTGTAAAATAAGTAACTTTTCAGGAGGACGAAAATACTGCGTACTGAACATTTTCATATGGGATCGTTTATGTTGTACAAGAGAACAAAAAATATAAAGACAAAAATGTTGAAATAACAACCAAGAATAAGTATTCCGATTCACGTATATTTAAAGTTCCTTACAGTGTAGTTCCATACAGTAAAAGAGTTCGTTTCCCTACTAACATTCCTCACCCTTTGATATTGCTTTCCTTTCTTCCTTTTCAATTTGCGATATAACCTGTGTGTTGAGTAATTAAAAATTAAAGCACGTTTACTTTATCCGCTTTATTCCTTTGATCTGCGAAACTTGTTAAAATATATAAAAGAAATTCTCTACATATTATTTTATGTTACGAGTTATCTTTTCTCTCTTATATATTTAAGAGCAATATTATTTTGAATATTTAAGGCCATTCGTAAATGACTCTAGCTTGATAACGGTTGGACCGAATTTTATGAATATTTTTGTTTTGGGCGTATCAGGTTTTTTGAAAAAATATTGTGAACCTAAACTGAATCTTTGTTTTGTATTCTCTGTAAAATCAATATTGTAGAACCAATAAAGGCTTACATTAATAATAATAATATCTATATCGAACCGTTTAGTCAGCGCACGCTAGAGTATCACATCTAGCCCGCTTGTTGTGAGTTCATTTACATATTTTTTCCTGACTTTTTTGTGCAATCATATTAATATGCTTTAACAATTGCTGAATAATGTAGCTTTCTATTATTGAAAGAATTTTCATGCTCGGAGCAGTATTTCCATAGATTACGTACCCCACAAACACATATACATGCAAATAAGCAAACAAGGTGTAACTCTTTTAGTTTAGACTTGTTGTGCCCGCGACTTCGTCCGCGTGAGAATTTATGATTGTTCAGTATCTACCCGGAAGAAGTCGTGGGTGCAGCTAGTATAAAAGTGACCTAAGTTACTCCTTATTACATAAGCTATCTGCCTGTGAAAGTCCCGTCAAAATCGATCCAGCCGTTCCTGAGATTAGCGGGAACAAACAGACAGACAGACAAACAGACAGACGAAAATTGTAAAAAAAATTGTTTTGGTATATGCACCATGTATACATACATATGCATTTAGTAAAAAGCGGTTATTTAAATATTACAAACAGACACTCCAATTTTATTTATTTGTGTAGATATACAAACAGAGAAAAGTAAATTTCTTAAGACATATTACCAACATTATTTATCAACAAAAATTCTCAGAGTGGTTTCGCTATAATTTTTTTTCATTTTGGCTCGTAGCTCGTAGTCGAACACAAAGCGGCATTTTAATGCAATTTAGTACTTGCAGTGTAGAGTCGTTTTTAGGGTTCCGTACCTTAAAAGGAAAAAAGGAACCCTTATAGGATCACTCGTGCGTCTGTCTGTCTGTCTGTCTGTCTGTCTGTCCGTCTGTCACAGCCCATTTTGCTCCGAAACTACTAGACCAATTGAGTTGAAATTTGATGAATATATGTAAATTGGTGACCCAAAGATGAACACGTCAAGTAAAATAATTAATTTTAAACAGGGGGGCCACTTTCGAAGGGTAAATCAGAAAATTAAAAAAAAAATTGTAAGCTGCGTCGTGTAACATATCAAATTAAAGAGGTCGTTGTCAGCATCTCAGATATATTTTTTTATAATTTTTGCATGAACAAATTTGAAGTTATTTAAGAAAAACGACGAAAATTTACCATCCCCCCCCATTCTCCGAAACTACTGAACTTAAAATTTTGAAAAAAATGTGGATAATAGTTCTTTGCCTATAGATTGCCTATAGATTACTATAAGAAGTTTGAGTATTGTCCCTGCATTTTAAATCTGTAATATTATATTTTCGAAAATATTTATTTAAATTACGGAAGCCTCACCACGCGAGTCGAACTCGCACTTGTCCGGTTTATTTTTTTATTTGGACACACCTCACCGGAAAATAAGTGTCACTTGATAAGTAAGCCATTAACAAAGTTACGTTCGCTTTTAAAAAGTTGAAGCGTGGTGAATATTTTTAACCTTTCTCATGGCACGGACAGGAGAGTAAATTGAAAGACAAAATTGACTTCAGGCCGGATTGGAACCGGCGACCTTTGGCTAACCCAATGCTAAGCCCAGGGCTTTGGTAGCTTAATGGTAAAGTTGACCAGATGACTGATTGATTATCCAAAACATTGAATCTTGTCCGAGTCAAATTCTTTGTTATCATTTTGTAATAGAGGAATTTCTATTGATAAACATAAGTGTGTATATATATTTATTCTCAGTGACATTCTCGATCATCATTTTACAGTTTTAAACAGTTATGACATGTTTATCTATTGTTATTCACCTTAGTTTAGTTTAACATAGTTAATAATTTCTGCCATAGATATAAGTGGTTCTTGAAATCCCAAATAATAAACAAGCATTTTGGGTTTGACTTAGATTTTTTTTTTAATTCACTCGCAAGTGTTGAACAAAAATGTACACTGTATAATGTACAAGGAGGCAATTGGTTGCAAAATTATCAAAATTAGAAAAATGTTAAAATTATGAGGTCGAAGGAAGTATTTTTATACCGAATTTGGTCACAATCTAAAACATTGTGAGTCCTCAAATGATGAAATTGTTCCCATATCAATGTGTTTGCGAAAACCTAAGTAAATATGAACTTCGTCCCAAATTTTCCTCTAACCATGCTCAGCGGAAATGTTTCTACGATCCGGAAAAGTCTCGTAAATTTCACCAAAAGAAATGCATTATTATTTACTTTCATGCCTTCTTGCACATTTTTAGAATTGGTGCCCTATTGCTTTTATGGTGTAAGTAGTCAAAATAAAAGACTTATTTCATTTTATTCGTCACAGTTAGTACCTACTGATGTCACTGCTTATCGGGTCTCTGGAACTCTTCCGTTTTATCGGACTCTGAGTCTCTGAAACTCTAATTAATATAACGTTACTTAACATAATTCTATTTGAATCTAATTTGGTTTTTAAGAAATTACTATATATTTTTGTGTATTGTTAAATAAATTATAAAACTTAAAAACAAAATTGAAAATGCTACTAACTTTTGCACTAGACTTGGTAGGAATATAATTCCCGTTCCTTGTTAGGTACTTTCCACAAGGAATTATTACAGCAAATTCTAACCCCCTTTAAATTATTTCTACTTATTGCGGCTTGCTGATAATCTCTCTTTTGTCTTTTTTGTCGTACGTAATGGGCAATGTAACTGATAAAGACAAAGCACACGTAAAACGTATTTAATGTGTTCCGTATCTGTCAAAGTCAATACCACTTAGTCAATAACGGAATAGATAAATTTTGATGATGAATATACAATTGATACTTGTATTTTGTTTCAGTTATCGGCGACGTTGCTAGTGTTGCTACACCTCTCGATGCACGTTGTCGATGAGGGTCACGCTGTAAATCCAAGTAAGTAGCATTTGGTAATTTTTTGCAATGATAGTGAACATAAAGATCTCACGGTTACGCAATGAAGTAAGTACTTCTATTATTTTGGTTTAAAGATTAACCAAGTGTATATATTTTTCATATTTTTAACAGCAGTGAGAAATGTGGATGTAGTTCATTATAATGTGGTCATCAAAAGTATGAATATAAAACGTAACTTCACGCCTGTAATCCCCGAAGGGGTAGGCAGAGGTAAATGCATGCATTCAAGCATACATGCAAACACCCACGATTCGCCGGTTACGTTTTTGGCCCATGTAACAGGTGGCGAGCCTGTTGACATCTCCGGGCACATTACCTAACTTCAAGGTACTGGGAAATTTCCAGAAAATGGTAAAATCCCAATAGAACCAGAGATAATGGACTTTACACCATCATCTCTGATAACCCCCTACCCGGGAATCGAACCCAGGACCTCAGCGTAGTAGTAGTGGCCTGCTACCACTAGGCTACCGAGGCAGTTTATAATATGAAATATATTTTCCGTAAATAATTAATTATGAATAAACTGATTGTGAAACACGGACAGCATGACAATAGATTCATATTTTATGAAATAAAAAAGTACTTAATAGTGAATGTACAATAAACTTTACTTTTTGAAGACCAAGAATAATGAAAAAAGATGACCATGTATTTTCCGTACATTTTGTTGAATGACTGACAATCTTTGAAATGTCTTTGATGTGAGTTTGAAATTAAATTACACTTGTTAGGTTGTCATTCACGTACTATTTAATGATATCCCTAATAAGAAATCATCGAATAAATCATTTTCACTTTATTTATTATTTGTTTGGAATAGTATACATTTATCGACTAATGACGAAAACATACCGATATATGGCTTCACTAGTGGTTGTTTGGTAAGCGGCATTCGCGTCAACATAGAAGAGATCGACCCTTGTTAGTTTCATGATATGGCTGGATATATATCGAGCCTTGTGCCAGTGTATACAGAGTTGGTTTTCGTTTGTTTGTGTTTTGTGATCGGGATACGAGCAGTGATTACAGGGCAACGTTTGAGCAAAGAAGACCCTTTACATCGGCACATTTGTTCGACATTTCGTGCGAAGATACCAATAGTGAAGTGTATATTGACTGATTTCTGAAAATTAAAAATAGCTGATGAAATTTTTGTTACAAAATAGGAAAGCAACTTTAGAAGCTGTAAATACCATCGATCTGAAATAAATATTGGCGTAAGATGAAGCCGACGATTTTCGGTATGACAGCTGTATATGCATTCATACATACAAATATCCGTGATTCGCAGGTTACGTTTTAGAGTACATATATAATGGTACTAAAAAAGTGCCCAGTCTATTCAAGTCTATTCAGTCTACCAAACTCGATGAGTACCTACCATTATTAATAGTTTCGAAAGGAATAATCGTAACGATTATTGCATGTCACTTATTTATATTTTAATTATCACTGGTGATGGCATTATTTAATCTATTTGCTGCCAAATAGTATGTAGTTCAGTTCAGATACAGTTTAAGAATACAATCGTGTATTTATATAGTTATATCATGATAGTGTCAAACATGCATTAAATTTACCAGATTTCATAGGTCTTTTAGGTTACATAACTACAACGCCTTGACGTTCCAAAAGCTGTCTGTAAAATCTGTTAGTAATTTTTTGAATATTCATAATCAACATCCCACTTCAAAGTTAGAGTTGGATGTTGTATTTCTCGTATTTATGATACTTACCTCTTGACATTAATATTAAATTTAATCGCACATTAATAGAGAACAAAAATGAGGATATTAATCAATTACGCGTGAAAAGAATTATATACTTAAATTTATTTTTCATAAAAGCGCACGCTTCGTTGTTAGAGCGAAATAGGTCGGATGCATTTAGCGGTGGCGTAAAAAAAAACTTTTATTCGAGTGCTCAAAGCCAACGTTTCAGCTTTTGAACAGGTTAATGTTCGCGAGAAACAAGGGAGGGCTTGGCAAAAATTGGGAAAATGTTCTTTGTAAATATAAAGGCTTCAATTACATTCGCGCGAAAATGTTATATTTTAAAGTGTGATTAAAACATTTATTTCTTGTTACATTTTTTTCAGCCTTAGATGATTCATTATCATCTTGTTACATATTTGATGATTCTAGAGACTATACTGCCTTGGAAGGCAGTATTTTACGATACTAAATAGTAGTGGTTTCACACCTCTAGATTATTATTTTCGCGTATCTTCACGTCGTCTTACGGCAAAGTTGAATATCCCAGTTCTTATACACCTCTCATGCTTCTTCAACATACATTACTCTCTTAATATTATTATATGCACGATGATTCCAAAGACACATCTTCGGACACTACTGACAGTACTAATTTAGTCAAGGTAGGTCAGTCTTCCTGGGACTCTGCCACCATCAATCAATGCTTGCGGATTGAATGTAGCAAGTGAATACGCGGTTGAGATTATGAGTCAGTAAAAAACCAGTCAAGTGTGAGTCGACTATAAGCCTTATTAACTATAAGACTATAAGGCTTATTATTATTGCGTAGTTAAGAAATTGCCTAACTTGCCTCAAATACAACGCTGATTATTTGATATAATCTACAGATAAAGAACTTTTACAAGTTTTTTTTTTAATTTTACGCTCAGTTTTTTCTGAGATTAAGAATGAAGTAAATAGTCAGTATTTTCCATTTTCTTTAATAACTTAAAAACTAAGCATTTGACTTGAAAAATATTGATCAGCTACGAAAGCAGTCCCATGAAGTGGCATGCAGTTACTTTCCAATTCATTATGCAAAGTATGGTATGATTATAGACTATTGCTCAAATACAAAGACATGAAAGTGTAATTCCGCCTTAAGTAGAAGTGTAGATATAAAAATACCTATAGCTCGGTAATTGTGATCACTGGGGTGGAAAAGTACGTAGAAGATAATTTTAACGGCGACCGGCCGTGTGCTCATTTGATAGCTGTACTGTGTGTGTTTGGCACACGAATGAACCTTTTTTTATTATCTGAGCGAGCCATCTACAGTTTTGCTGGTAAGTAGCTACCTATTTCAGCCCGTGGACATGAAGGCAATTCCAGGTTCAAATTAAAAAGAGACAAAATGGTGTCCAATGTAGTATTAGATCGAAATACCTTGTTAGGTATGTGTAAAGAAAAAAAGAAAATATTTTATTATTTCGTGTAAGATTTTACAGCCATTTTCGAAAAGTCATTAAAATTCAATAAAAAATAATAATTACCTAGAGTAAATAACTAGTGAATAACTATTATGAATAACAAGAGTAAAAGTAAAACAGACATTAGGTGAATTAAAATAGAAATAAAAAATATAGCTATAATATCATAAAAAACATCTATTCCTTCCTTCCAAAAACTAAATAAGAAGAAAAAGAAAAATTGTATTGACAAATAATGTAAATACGTAGTGCAACCTTCCCCCTTTTCTAAGGAAATCGACGTGCTAAAATGTACGTACGTAAAAAGTGCTAAATGATTTAAAAATACCAAAGAATTATAATTCAATGAGTATTACTTTGTTTTTCGATTTAGTGAAAAATGTAACATTACGTCTGTATTCTCTAAGAGGTCAGGCAAATTCATGTGTTTATTGATAACGCCTATGATTTGCCCCTTACGTTTTGTCTCAGCTTATCGTCATTAATTTAGTATTTATATAATAAGAATGGTATTGATGGTTAACTCAATATAATTAATAATGAAGTAATATTATATGATTATATAATTCTAAATAAAACATGAATAATCTTTTAGTAGCAATTACATGCCTGAGATTTCAGCTATCAACATTCAATTGGTTTCGATAAGATAAGTGAATTGATGGGCACCTAAGATGCAGTATAAATGTTATGTTTAATAATATTTCGCCAATAGGAGGGGACATATTCGCGGGATTGGCTATTATCAGCTTTACATGTTAACCGGTTAATGCCACTGTTTATTAGATCCGGTAATTCTATTTGTGATAATGTTTAACAATATAATGCGTTGATTTGCATGTAATAAAGCGTATCGCATTATTATGATAGCCTATGCGTACACAATTCTACTTACAATACACGGGACGTGTGTCAGAACCGGGATATCTGGCGCCGCACATTTGTACAATACAATTGTATTCTTTTATCTATAGTAATATATTTTTTATGTAAGGAAGATGGCAAACAAGCTCGCAGCTCACATTGATGTTAAGTGATGACTGCAGCTTATATACATCTACTTACATAAAACCAGAGGTAAAAATGCAGATGCGTTGCCACGCTTGAGACCTAAGTTGCTACGTCTCTGTGATAGTTGTTACGGGGCCATACATTACCATCTAACCGGAACACGACAGTGCTGAACACTACCATTTGACGGCAGATAGATTAGGTAATGCGGTGGTGCTTACGCCCTCGAGCTCCTGCTCTGGCACTCTACCACCAGTTAAAATTATATGTATATAAATCTATACGAATAAATAAAATTGGAGTGTCTGTTTGTAATCTATACTTATAATAAAACTGTAGAAGTGTAAATTCTGTACATTAAAAATATTGAAAAAATAAGTACCAGGGGATGTTACTAGATCGATACCGAACCCAAATATGTGATAAGAAAAAAATTTGTCTGTCTGTCTGTCTGTTTGTTCAAGCATCACATAAAATCTACCGGTCCGATTACGATGAAACTTGATATAATTATACTTTTACCTTTGGCGCACAACACTGGGTACTTTTTATCCCGGAAAAATGTCTGTTTGTCTGTGTGTTTGTGTACGCTAATTTCAGAAACGGCTTATTCGATCTGCGGTTTTCACTAATATATTGTGGTAAGTTTCACTTAATATTTAGTGTTTGTTTCATGTGAATCCGTTCAGAAATTAAAAAGTAATGTCAATTTAAAAAATCGTATCGAACATTTTTAAGCTATTCTGTATCTTAGTTCTATCTTTTAGGGGGTTTCGTACCTAAAAGGTAAAAACGGACCCTACGGATTACTAATCCACCTGTCTGTCTGTCTGTCCGTCCGTCCGTCCGTCTGTCTGTCACCAAGCTGTATCTCATAAATAGTGACAGCTTAAAAGCTAACATATTCACAAATTATATATTTCTGTTACCGCTTTTTAGACAAAATTAATTACTAAAAATAAGAAAATGAAAATGTTAAGGGGTCCAAGGGGGCATACAATAAAAGTGTTTTTTTTCGTATAATTTTTGCTCGATAATAAGTGCAGCAAGTAGACGCTTAAAATTTTCACACAATTTTTAGGTCTTATGTTGTACATTACCTTCCATAATTAATCTAAACATCTATACTCTATACAAATGAATAAAATTGGAGTGTCTGTTTGTAATATTAAAATAACCGATTTCTACTAAATGAATATTATGTTTGTAACACGGTATATTCGTAAGGCGGCCAACTTACTGAAAATTGCATGCGGGACTTCTTGTGGATGGATAGGGTATGGTGAATCCGAAATATGAAGTTTTGTCAGTATACGTACCAAAATTATAAATAAACACAAAATTTACATACTGTAGTCACTCATTTTTAAAATAGTATACATTTACTATTTTAAAATAATTAAAAAACAAAATGGAACAAAGCGAACACATACACACACGCAAACAATTTCTGTTGTTTGAATGCGTGTGTGGGTGTAGAGTAGTGTATGTTTTATGTATGTGTGGTTATGCTTAGCTTGAAAAAAAATAGGCATGGTAGGACGTCAATGCTTCGAATGCGGGACACGCGGGACGCATCCGACGTTTTGCGGGACTATTATGTTAATTCTTACAAAGCGGGATTACATCCAGCATTACGGGACGGTCCCGCAGAATCCGGGACGGTTGGCCGCCTTATATATACGGCAGTAGGTACGGCTGTTTGTCTGTCTGTCTGTCTGTTTGGCGGGGTTAATCTTGGGAACGGCTGGACCGATTTTGACGGGACTTTCACTGGCCGATAGCTTCTTCTTCTACTCGTGTCAATGGCCTGTCATAGTCATACTCTAGCGGATAAAAAATTTGACAATTTTACAGCGGTCCTGACAATTTGTCAGGACCAGAATGTGACTGCGATGCTCCAAAGCCGGATATGATACATCTGCTCTCCTGCCCACTGTGCCCCAACAGTTGCACAAGAAGAGACCTAAGTGAGGCTACGGATGCCGCCGATAGCTGATGTAATAAGGAGTAACTTAGGCTACTTTTATCGCCATACATCCATACATACATACATACCTACATACAAATAAGTAGAATTGCAGTGTATTCGACTTTGACGAGACTTCCACGGGTAGGTAGCTGATGTCATAAGGAGTAACTTAAGGACTTATTACACGGCACGGTATTCAGGGTACGATAGGAAGGGTCAGGGTAGTGGTAGGTGGTAGGGAGTTAGGGCCCTAATTAGGTCGACCGAATCGGTCCGTGTATTTGTACTGCAACCGGATAGTGTAATAAGCGGCAACCCGGCGTGAGGCCACGCCCACCCTTTCTGCCGGGCCCTGAATACCGTGTCGTATAATAGCCTTTTTAGGCTACTTTTATATTTATACATACAAATAAGTAGAATTTGAGTGTCTCCGATTTCAACGGGACTTTCACGACTTCGGTGACACCGGCTGATAGCTGATGTAATAAGGAGTAACTTAGGCTACTTTTATACTACTAATAGGTTGGGGAAAAAGTCTTTTCGCATTATAGTATGTATGAACTTGTAATAAAATCTCTTTGGCTGTAGTATTTGTATCTGGCTGGTTTTGGTATCATTGAAAGTTAAAATTTTAAAGAACAAAATTCCAAATTCAAATTAGGCAAATGTGTGATTTTCATTTGTTTTTTGTACTGTCAAGATGAGTGAATCTAATGAAGAAATTCGATACATTTTAAAATTTTACTACAAAAAAGGTAAAAATGCAACGCAAGCAGCGAAAAAAATTTGCGATGTTTATGAACCTAGTGCAGTGTCTGTGAGAGTAGCACAAATTTGGTTTAAGCGCTTTCAATCCGGAAATTTTGATGTCAAAGATGCACCTCGCTCTGGTCGCCCTATTACGGATAAAATGGATGCCATTTTTGAAAAAGTAGAGCAAGATCGACATATCAGTATTTACGACGTAGCTGAAGAACTGAGAATTGATCACAAAACAGTTTTGGCGCATTTGAAAAAAGCTGGATAGAAAAAAAAAGCTCGATATTTGGGTACCTCACGAGCTTACTGAAAGAAACCTAATGAACCGTGTACTCATTTGTGATTCTTTATCACGACGTAATGAAACCGAATCATTTTTGAAGAAGCTGATAACTGGTGATGAAAAGTGGATCATGTACGACAAGAACGTGCGAAAAAGGTCGTGGTCAGAGGCCGGTCAGGCTTCACAGACTGTGGCAAAACCCGGGTTAACTCGCAATAAGGTGATGTTGTGTGTGTGGTGGGATTGGAAGGGCATTATTCATTATGAGCTACTACCACCAGGCAGGACTATCGATTCTGAACTCTACTGCGAACAACTGATGAGATTAAAGCAAGAAGTTGAGAGAAAGCAGCCGGAATTGATAAACAGAAGGGGTGTGGTGTTTCATCATGATAACGCTAGACCTCACACATCTATAGCCACTCAGCAAAAATTAAGAGAGTTTGGCTGGGAGGTGTTAATGCATCCGCCGTATAGTCCTGACCTTGCACCTTCAGATTTCCACCTGTTTCGGTCTCTTCAGAATTCTTTATGCAATGTTAGGTTAATATCACGAGAGGACTGCCAAATCCACTTGTCGCGGTATTTTGATGAGAAGTCCCAAAATTTTTATAGCAATGGGATCATGTCCCTACCTACAAGATGGCAAAAGGTTATCGAACAAAATGGTACATACATACTTTAGTTAAATTTTAATAAACTATATTAAAAAATGTTTTGAATTATCTTAAAAAATGCGAAGAAACTTTTTCCCAACCTAATATGTGTACTGTTAAAGTTAGTTGCAATTACATTTATAGTTTACAGCAATCAAGATTGAATTGGTTCAATGAAGATTAACTAAATTACGCATGGTTAAGACGTTATGTGAACATTAACAGTTCAATATATACCATGCACAATGGCATGGTAAGTTATAAGCGACATATCCGCCGGATTGGCCATTAACCGCTTTACGTGTTAACTGGTTAATGCCGCAGTTATTATATCCGGTGATTCCATTTGCGAGGATAATGATGTAATGCGATGATTTGCATGTTACAATGCGTAATTTATTATTGTAATAACCTATGGGTATATCATATTACTGACATAGTGATGTAATTAAAATCATATTGTACTAGCGGACCGCCCCGGCTTATAATATAAGTATAGATTATCTTTAGTAATGTTAATTGTGTTTCACGTCAGCTATTGTACGGTTATGGATTCAATACGTAGAGGCCCTTCCGAGAATTTTGATATAATTGATAATGGTTTCCATTTCATAAGATTTCACTATGGCTACGTCAATAATTAATCACCGCGCTCTTCCATTCATTATGTTGGTAATTATTATGATAGCTATGTAAGATTTATACCTAGCATTTGATTTAAAAGTAATTTGGTTTTTAGTCGCAGAGATGACAATGCTGCTTTTATCACCAAAACCATGAATGATTGTCATTTCTTTTCCCAGTTCTACGTTTGATGTGATGATTTCTATATTGTCCAATTTAACACCAGTATCTTTTATCAGATAAGCTGATAGTTGCAGTTATATTTATTGGTTTACAGCAATCAAGATTAAATTGGTTTGATCTAGATTAACTAAATTACCTACGCATGGTGAAGACGTTATGTGAACGTTAACAGTGCAATAACGTTTCGCCAATGGCGTGGCAAGTTATAGGCGACATATCCGTTGAATTGGCCATTATCCGTTTTACATGTTAACCAGTTAATGCCCCAGTTATTATATCCGGTAATTCCATTTGCGAGAATGTTTAACGATGTAATGCGTTGATTTGCATGATACGGTGCCTATTGTATTACTGTTATTACCTATAGCAATGAGCTTAACATCATTGACCTACAGGTACAAAATTTTACTGATGTAATAGAGTAAATATAACTGCATTGTATTATCATTAACGATACGTTATTATGAATTTAAGGTAGGTAAAATGTCCAGTTGTCATTATTATTATATTGGAAAGTAATTTAGGCCTAAGTTTTTTAGGTAATACATGAAATTTTATGTGCGGTCCAGTGTCTACCATTGAGCGAATAAGAGTTCATAATAATTAAGACAGTATTTATTGTGTACACTTGAATTAAAACTGTAATAAAATTTCAGTTCAATAACAATGATACGAGAATAATGAGTGATAGCAACAACGTATTTGCATTTTTTTTACTCAACTTTAAGATTTACCTTCTAACGATTAATGTGAACTGATAGCGTGTTTGCAACTTCGATAGTATTAAAAACTATTCTGATCGAAAATAAATCTCTCTAATTTAGATGATGTCTACATTAGGTAATCACTCTATTCATAAAATATCGTGCACGTGCGATGTCTGTTCTAAGCCCTAAAATAAGTACCAAGTTTCAGTAGTAAACTAAATAGCTAGTTTGATTTTCCACCTTGATGGCCCAAACGTGACCAGCAAAGCAATCACCTTTTCAAGATCATTACAACGATATCAGACTTTGCTTAGTAACTAAAATTTACATTTTAACGTTGCTGAATGTATGTACAGTCAGCCGTCAATATAAGCGTATGATGAGCGGCACTGAATAATTTATGAAGGGTTGGCATATTGCGGGTAAAGATAACCTGTGCTAAGCAAAGATAGGTGAACACTTATTTATTACTAGAATGCTTCTTATATTTCTTATACTGGCGTCGAGACGTGACGATCCCACCGCCCACCAGTGGAAGAATATTCTTCCTCTGTAAGAGAATTCTTCTACTAGTCTAGTCAGTCAACCGAACAATGGTGGTTAAGCCATGCCAATGGGGTGGGGCGGTGGTAAGTGCAATAATGCAAGATGGGCAGCAGCATCCTGCGATAAAACTATCGCCATTGCGATCGCCAATTCGCATGCCAAGCGTGGCGATTATGGCATATCCCCCTTATGGGGAGGCTTTGGTCCAGCGTTTCGTCCAGGCAGTGGACGTGTTTCGACTGAAATGATGATGTATCTTATCTATCTGTTCGGCTAAGTTAAATTATTGAGATATCGATCGTGGGGACCAGGGATAAGTGATAAGGGTTCTTATTTAATTGAAAAAAAAACTCGGTGAAAAAATCCCAGTGTTAAAAATACTTAGATCGATGAATAATACGCTCGCTTCAAATTACCTTTAAACCAGGGGCTAATAAAAGCCGGTTAATTGTGAGTGTATCCGTATTATATATATGACAATCCGCCATTATGAACCTAAGCACAGGCATACCGCGGACACTCCGCCAAAATACCATACAAACGCTTATTTTGGTCTCTATTACACAGACATCAATCAGTGACGTGTATTTACACGTGCACCTGTGTGCGTAGCACGTAGAGAATACCAAACGTCGCCCAATAGAGGGGAGGAGGTTGGGTGAAGCGGGGAAATCGGGCGGGACGTCGAAGTGTCCATTGTATAGGTACGTAGTATTATTACATATTTTCTGGCTCAGGTTAGATAGGTATTACATATTTTTTGCCATAGATCTAAAAGATTTTTTTTTTTAATATCACATAGTTTTCACATAGTTGCATGCTCCGATGGATTGGAAATATGGAAAGAATGTCGAATGATCGAATGACTAAAGAGATATACAATGCGAATGTGGATGATTGCAGAGGTCCAGGCAGGCCAAGACTGACCTACCATGACCAAATAGGTCGAGCACTGTCTGATGGTGGGGTCAAAAGTCTTAGGAATCGGCGAGCATGTATGAAGAGAATGATGAATGTTGATCAGGCACGGGAGGTGTGTCAGGACCGCAATATCTTGCGCTCTACTCTCTCTGCCTACCCCGTTAGGGACCTGGCGTGAGGATACATACATACATAGTTCTCTCTATATGTATATTTATATGTAAAATATATCTATTTTGATAATTTCGTGCAGGTCGACGGTAGACTCGATCGAAACCTTTTAAATTTACAATTAAAGACAGAAAAGACAACAAAATAAATTAAACTGAATAACAATTGAAATACATGTCTTTGTCATTCACCAGCCGAGTTCCAAAGGCCAATATGATCTGAGAAAACATGCTCAAAAAACTCAGTCGGCTCTTTTAAAATGATGGTAGAGAACCTGAGTGGTGCTCCATGATCGATTGGAAAAAACTACTGTATCTATCTCACATAATAATACGTCAAAAGAAACGAAAACAGTTCAATCCAATAACTAAATATACCTTTTTTCTTGTTTGATATTCAGTAAATAATCCAAACGACCTAACATAACATCTGGAAGTGATTTATAAATTAAATTGAATCCCTACGAAGAATTTCTTCAAACACCGTTTCAGCTACAGAATAAATCTGTGTCTGTGAACAAACGACATTATTACTGGTCCAATTTATTATAATTTTGAATGCCTTCTTTCTGGTAAATTATAGAACAAGAATTATTTCGTGTATTATCTTGAAATTCTATTTTTACTTTTATTCCTGTAATGCTCATTTGTCTATATACTTGCTCACACTTTCATAATCTAAAAAATAGATACTCCTCCAGTATTATGCTTTTCAAGGCGACTATAACACATATTTAGTTTTCCATATATCAAACATTACGTCAGCAATAGGTAGTTATATTCAAATGAAAGTTACATCACAAGGTTACAGTCATCAAAGGTAAGCACGGAAGTAGTCCGTAATGACATAACCTAATAACCCATATAACCATTAAGGTAACCCGTTGCATCCCTTAATGCTGGTTCAGATTAAAATAATCTTATCACGTTGTTATGGGTCGATTTAGTTTTAGATTGGTTGCGGTCTGCAAGATATGATGCTAAAAGGTATAATTTGAAAGTACTACGGTGAGCATCAGAAATGGAGAAAATAAAAAAGCCCCACCCAGTGCGAGTAGGATTCGTTTTCACAGGTTTCCGTACAGTAGGTACATGAATTTTCTGTGCCATCATGAGTACCATTAACTTCTTATAGGTTTTCCTGTAATCTAAGTACCTGTAGGTAAATGACTGTTTAAGGAATTAATTATAAAAGTTTTAAAAAATACGTTGGAATATACATATTTTTTTAAATTCCTTGATTTATCCTCCAAGAGTGGCAGTCTGTGTTTAGAATTCCGTTAGTTTTATTACATGTTCATATTTTGATCATTGATTTACATGTGTTTCAACTCAATCGGTCACTTATAGAGAATATCGACTGTAACAGACGGACAGAAAAACACATTCGGGGTAATAATAGGCAAATGCTGGATACAGAGCGTATATTTATTCGTGAGTCTACCTCTAAGTTTTCATTCAAACGAAAGCTCTACAGTCACTTTTTGGAGTCGTTGTCTTAGTTTTAACTTTCCGTCGTCCTATATATTTATATCTATAATATTGTATATGTTTATATATTATATTGTATATATGATCTATATATTGTTTATAAGTTAAATGTATAGGTATATACCTATATTATTATGATTAAACATAATATGTATCAAATATATTTTATTTTATCTTTGTTATTGTCAGTATATTCAATTTGTAGTATGTCATAATTGCACCCCTACTATAAGTATCCCACTACCTCAAGGTTGGCTGGTAGAGAATGCCCTATGGCATTAAGTCCGCCTTATGTACTAGGTGCATCAAAGTTTAAATTAATAAATAAATAAATATTTTGCTGTAACTCTCTAAAGAATCTTCTATTGCGTAGGTATTCATAAGCGTTGCATTGTACTGTGATCAACTATTGATATCAACTATCAACTGTCTGGGTATTTGTGTATGTGTTGTGTATGTACAACGGCAACCACGGCACAAGTTCATACCTTGTATGGGGCTGCGAGTGTAAGCGTATTTGTATTATTTTTTATGTAAGATGGAAATTGATCAATTTTTACACTTGGACAACAACATTTTGGTCGATATTTAATGAACGTGTGACGTAATGTTGTAACGCTCTCGGCCTTGCGAGTTCACCGTGGGTAAGTGCTGTTGTTTTACAATTTTCATTCTTAACTCTGCTTCATGGGGGTATAAAATTAAATAAGTTACGAGAAAGGGGTCATAATTACCTACTTTCAACATCAAATTATTTATTAAAAAGGAAAACAGGCAGGTAATTATGATAATTAAAGCTATGTTACTCAATAAGGTAACAGAGTAGGTATACCAAATACACGAAAATATATATTACTAGCGGCCCGCCCCGGCTCCGCCCGCGCTACTCTGCTCCTATTAGTCATAGCGTAATGTAAGCTATCCTATCTCTCAAGTTGGATCGAACTGCGCATGGTGTGCGAATTTTATTATAATCGGTTAAGTGGTTTAGGAGTCCATTGAGGACAAACATTGTGACACGAGATTTATATATATTAAGATATATATAACAAATAATATAGTTACAATAAAACACAAAACGCAAAATAGCTGCATTATTTACAGGCTTTACTTTAAGTGATGATGATGAACCGAAAAGTGTAAACTATATTAACTAACCGAAAAATATTTACACTTTTCGGTTCATGTAAGTTGCAGGACAATTAATTTGTCAAGTGTTTTATACAGTATTAACTTTTAAAAATCGCGCGTCCAGTTTCTTAAGTAAAGCAATACGAGCAATTAAAAACATAACCGGTCATTTTCAGCAGCGGAATCACCTTTTTGGGGTTCCGTAGACTACAAGGAGCCGCTATCGTTTCACCAAGTCCGTCCGTTAATTCCCAAAGTTGAATCGGAAATAAAGCAATGAGATTGAACTCCATAAATTTTAATGACTTATAGAGTTCAATCATTTTAATAATTTATTTTGCATAACACGAAATGAATTTCAACATTAACCATATAAAAGTTTGTAAAGATGAATATATTTAGATAAATACCTCATATTTATTTAAAAAATGCAATGTTTAGTTTCTGTTAATTCGATTTTAAGCGATTGTTGATTATTCATTGTGAATTGGAATAATATGAATTCGAAGCTCTATTACTTTAACGTAACATTCTTACCGTAAAAAAAATAATGTTTGCTGTGATTTTTAACTAACCCGATAAGACGTGAGACGGCTTTTGAACGATAGAAAAATACACAAAAGATGAAAGTTTTTCTTTGTACTCAAAAATCTTGTTTTTCTATTTTAAGAATAGGTATATTTTTTACTGGTGGTAGAGCTCCAGTGACGGAGCTCGTGGGCGTAGGCACCACCGTATTACTTAATATACTTGGCGCTAAATGGTAGTGTTCAGCACTATCGTGTTCCGGTTAGGTAGTAATGTACGGCCCTGTAATTTCCGGCACAGAGGCATAACACCTTAGGTCTCAGGAGTGGTAACGCATCTGCATTTTGACCTTGGTCTTTGTGTAAGTGTCTATAGGCTGTAGTCATCACTTAACACCAATGTGAACTGCAAGCTTGTTTGCCACTTCCATTACATAAAAAAAAATATTGCAACTAATTTACAGAGACAAAGAGACAAACAAGAATTCATGCAGTCGATATCATAATAAAAGAACCAAGCAAAAGTCTTGTCTCAAAAGGCAATGAACCCAATTATGAAGTAGTAGCAAAGTTCAATACGTCTGTAATAGTCTCCATTGCTTCAGTGATTTACAGTAAATTACTTACTAAGTTGGATATGACTTGCTATTCCAAGTAATAAACAAGTTTTATACTTATTTAATAGAAGGTGTTTTGAGCCGAGATAGACAAAAACCTAAATAACGAAATAATTATGAAATTTGACAACCTCAATGACCAATGCCCATGTTCCATACATGCGACAACCTGCCACTCTTTTTTTAACGACTGCACCCATTGAATATTCATATTTTTCCCTCTTATTTTAGTTTTACATTTAAAGCAAGAAACTACTTACTTGTAAAGTATGATTAGTTGCTATACAATATTTACAAATATTACATTTAAAATATAGGAATTATTAAAATCCTTACTTTTTTATTTACAACATGCAATCGCTGTCTTCCAGTGGTACTCAGAAGGTTGGCAGCATTTCCACGTTGGATGGTAATGCTGATTTTCTGATCTTAAATAAGGCCAGTCCTCTGGTCACGAGAAGTGTTGACTAACCAATATAATCTATACTTATAATAAAACTGTAGAAGTGTAAATTCTGTACATTAAAAATATTGAAAAAATTTATACCAGGGGATGTTACTAGATCGATACCGAACCCAAATATGTGATAAGAAAATTTTTTGTCTGTCTGTCTGTCTGTCTGTTTGTTCAAGCATCACAGAAAAACTACTGGTACGATAACAATTAAACTTGGTATGATTATACTTTAACTTTTGGCGCACAACACTGGGTACTTTTTATCCCGGAAAAACGTCTGTTTGTCTGTGTGTTTGTGCACGCTAATATCAGAAACGGCTTATTCGATTTGCAGTTTTTACTAACATATTATGGTAAGTTTCACTTAACATCCCCCTTATTCATAAACGTATTTTAGCTAAAGTGTTGCTAATCTCTCCTTTGTCTTTTTCTATCCTGTACATTTTACAATGCAACCGACAAAGACAAAGCATTCTATAGCTTAAACGTATCTAATGTACGTTTATGAATAAGGGGGTTAGAGTTTGTTTCATGTGAATCGGTTTAGAAATAAAAAAGTTATGTCAATTTAAAGAATCATATCGAATATTTTTAAGCTATTCTGTATCTTAGTTCTATCTTTTAGGGGGTTTCGTACCTAAAAGGTAAAAACGGACCCTACGGTTTACTAATCCTCCGCTGTCTGTCTGCCTGTCTGTCCGTCCGTCTGTCTGTCACCAGCCTGTATCTCATAAATAGTGATAGCTAGAAAGCTTACATTTTCACAAATTATGTATTTCTGATACCGCTATAAAGAAAAAAATTATTACTAAAACTAAGAAAATGAAAATGTTAAGGGGTCCAAGGGGGCATACAATAAACGTGTTTTTTTTTCGCATATTTTTTGTTCGATAATAATAACGGAAGCAAGTAAACGCTTAAAATTTTCACAGAATTTATAGATCTTATGTGGTATATTAGCTTCCATAATAAATCTATACAAATAAATAAAATTGGAGTGTCTGTTTGTAATCTATATTTATAATAAAACTGTAGAAGTGTAAATTCTGTACATTGAAAATTAATACCAGGGGAAGTTACTAGATCGATACCGAACACAAATATGTCATTACAAAAATTTTTGTCTGTCTGTCTGTCTGTCTGTTTGTTCAAGCATCACACAAAATCTACTGGTCCGATTACGATGAAACTTGGTATATTTGTACCTTAACCTTTGGCGCACAGCACTGAGTACTTTTTATCCCGAAAAAAATTTATGTTTGTCTGTGTGTTTGTGCACGCTAATTTCAGAAATGGCTTATCCGATTTTCAATTTATACATATATATTGTGGTAAGTTTCACTTAACATTTACTGTTTGTTTCATGTCAATCGGTTCAGAAATAAAAAAGTTACGACAATTTAAATAATCATATCGAATATTTTCAAACTATTCTGAATCTATCTTTTTTGGGTACCGTATCGAAAAAGTAAAAACGGATCCTATTACTCATCCTCCGCTGTCTGCCTGTCTGTCCGTCTGTCCGTCCATCCATCTGTCTGTCCCCAGGCTGTATCTCATAAACAGTGATAGCTAGAAACCTAAAATTTTCACAAATTATGTATTTCTGTTACCGCTATAGCAACAAAATAGAATACTGAAAATAAGAAAATGAAAATATTAAGGAGTCCAAGGAGGCATACAATTATTATTCTCCATTTATTACAGATTTCTCCATATTACACATTAAAAATTAAAATAATTCCACACAATATAAAAATACAATCTATGTCATGCCTACAATTACAACAATTAATTAAAACTAAGTCAAAAGGAAATAATAAATTAACTAATGTCAAGTCTTTTTAGAGTGTTATCAAAATAGTAGCTGACCCGGCCACGCGTTGCTGTGGCTAAAGTTTTTGTTATATTACATTATAGTAAACAATCTAAGAGGAACAATAAGTGAACATCAGTCACGGAGTCCACTATGCTTTTTCACACAGATGGTATTTGTAAAAAAAATTGGTGATCTCCTTATTTGACTTTCTACTACTATAACCCTTTAGTACAATTAAATTATTTACGAACAAAGACGAAAATGTTGATGTTGGTATACACATTCACTGGATTGAGATTTGAAGGGGAAGTACGTTGAACACAATTAATTAAAATGTTCTTACACTTGATGTTAAGCAGAAATCAATAGGTACAAAATAAAAATTTATAGCGTCAACAACATGTGGTAAGTATGCTGTTTAAATGTAACTTATATGACATGTTTGTAGATTTACCATAGCAGCGCCATCTATTGATTACTTACTCAACCCAGTCGAAAGGTATCGACATCTGTTAGAATCATTTGGAGTTAACAGATAATTGTGACTGTCAAATAATAAGACAAATAATTATCAATAAATTAAAATTGCGACTATAATTTGAGATTTAAACTATCCTATCTCTCAAGTTGGATCGAAATGCACATGGTGTGCGAATTTTATTATTATCGGTTAAGTGGTTTAGGAGTCCATTGAGGACAAACATTGTGACACGAGATTTATATATATTAAGATGTATGTACTATAAAAAAATTAAATGTCAAGTACCAAGTATGTCGGGGAGTGTGTGAACCACATTCAATGCATTAAGATTTTATGCATACCTATCCAGTATATCCAGATAGGGGATTCAAGCTTGCTGGCTATTACTCTTAAACATGTTTTTTTTCGTATATTTTTTGCTCGATATCAATACAATGAATACAATATGTAGCAAGCAGATACTTCAAATTTTCACAGAAGTTTTAGGTCTTATGTTGTGTATTACCTTCCAACAAACGAAATTTTTATAGCATTTTTTATACGGAACCCTTCGTGAACGAGTTCGACTCGCACTTGGCCGGTTTTTTCTCTGTTAGTAACATTAAGCATACCGCATAGCAGCGTCCCGGCATAAAACAATCTCCGCTATGATCACGATTCAGCATGCCAAGCGTGGCAATTATGGCGTAATCTTTCCTTGTGACGCACAACACTTTCAGGAGCATCTTCGGGAAAAGCTTTGTCCAGCGGAGACGGATGGACGTCTTTCGGATGTTATTATGATGATGGTGATAGTGGTAGTGGTGGTGGCGTTAGTGGTGTTGGTGGCATTGGTGGTGTTTGTAGTGGTTATGGTGGTGGTGGAGGCGTTGGTGTCATTGGTAGCATAGGTGTTGTTGATGACTCTGGTGGTGGTGTTTGTGGCGTTAGTGGCGCTGGCGGTGGAGGCATTGGTGGCGTTGGTGATGTTGGTGGTGTTGTTGGTAGTTTTGGAGGCATTGGTGGCATTAGTTGCGGTGGTGGTGGTGGTATTGGTGGCGTTTGTATCAGTTGTGGCGTTGGTGGGGTGGGTGTTTGGTGATGGCGTTGATGGCGTTGGTGGCGATTGTAGTGGTGGCGGTGGTGGTAGTGGTAGTGATGACATTGGTGGTGGTGTTGGTGATGATGATGGTGGTAGTGTTGGTGGCATTAGTGGGTAAAAAGCACAACGTTAATATTTCTCTTTTTCTCTTCTGCCGGCTCTAACAGCCTTTTCGAAAATGCAGTTCAGCATAGGATGGATGCGCGTTTAAACACATAATTAGCAATTTTTCGCAATCCTAGCAGTCTGTGTGTTTTTATCCCCGATGGTCATACGTCTAATATCGTGTACAGAGAAGCATTACTGCAAAATAGTTTTTTTTAGCTACTTAAAAGTGTTTATGATCCAAAATTAACCAAAATGTATATTCAAAAGCGCTGCCTAAAGTCCCAAAGCCACTATTCCACGCAAACAACGTTGCGGGCACAGCTAGTATTAAAATAACCGCTTTTCACTTAATGCATAGGTATGTACACGGTACATATACCAAAACATATTTTTTTTTTATTTTCTATGTCTTTGTCTGTCTATCTGTCTGTCTGTCTGTTTGGCAGGGCTAATCTTGGGAATGGCTAGACCAATTTTGACGGGACTTTCACTGGCAGATAGCTGATGTGATAAGGAGTAACTTAGGTTACTTTTATCTCCATACAACCATACATACATACATACCCACAAACAAATAAGTAGAATTGGAGTGTATCCGACTTTGACGGGACTTCCACGGGTAGGTAGCTGATGTAATAAGGAATAACTTAGGCTACTTTTATCTTCATATAACCATACATACATACATACCTACATACAAATAAATAGAATTTGAGTGTCTCCGATTTTGACGGGACTTTCACTGGCAGATAGCTGATGTAATAAGGAGTAACTTAGGCTACTTTTATACTAGCTGCGCCCACGACTTCATCCGGGTAGATATTGAACAATAATATTTTTTCTCACGTGGACGAAGTCGCGGGCACAGCTAGTCTATATATATATAAAAATCAATGACTGTTCGTTAGTCTCGCTAAAACTCGAGAACGGCTGAACTGATTTGGCTAATCTTGGTTATAAAAGATTTTTGGAGGAATTGAAGGGTTGGTTGATAGTAAAAACTACAATTTCATTTTCCCATACGCATAGTCCGTATCTATCAAACCTTTGACTCATTATTTAATTCTGAGGCAATGCGAAGTTTGCCGGATCAGCTAGTATATATTTATATTAATATCACTGTTATCGACAACAATTAAATATCATATCTTTTATTTTCGCTAAAATTCAGAAAAATAAATGGTTATTTTTGAAATATCTGTTAGAGTTTAAACGATAATATTTGTTATTTATTTGCGGTCACTTAGGTATAGTAATTCTTCTACAGCAAAAATACACTCAGTTTTTTCATTGTAAATCTTTGCTTTTTTATCTTATTCTGAGGAGAAGAATTAAAGAAGCACGGCAATGCATCCATTCTTATTGTTTTCTTCATAACTAGAACTTCATTTCATATTTTAAACAAACGCGATTTGCGGTTCAAACTGTTCAACAAAACATGCTTAAATATTTCTTGTTTAATTACGTTCCATCGTCTTAAAAGTTTTCTCATTGCGGAAACCTCCTATGAAAATCGATTCAGTAGTTTCTCAGAATAATCGCGAAACCCGCAATAATGTGGCTCACTATTCTATACCCTTCCACTAAAGTTATTTTTTATTGCTATCTTCGAGAATTTTGCTAAGTTTTGTAATGAAAGATCAATAATAACTGGTATAGACGTCGGGACGTGGTGACGCCCACTAGCGGAAGAATTTTCTTCCAATAGAGCAGCCAGTCAACCGAACAATGGCGGTCAAACCATTCCAATAGGACGGTGGGAAGTGGTAACGCAAGATGGGGATGCTTTGGTCCAGCAGTGGACAACCCTCGGCTGTAATGATGATGATGATGAATAACTAGTACAGATTATGTACAACAGTTACATAATTCTAAATTGTATGTTATGTGATTTTTAAGTACGCTTACATAAATAAAAGTTTTAGTTTGGTTAAATGTAATGCAATACGTGATGAAATTGTCGAATTTTTTAACCGAGTTCAAAAAACGAGAAGGTTCTCAATTCGGCCGGTATATATATAAATATTTTTTTTATGTATGTACGTGAATTTCGCCAAGATTTCTGGACCGATTTACGTAGTTCTTCTTTTGTTTGATGCGGAATAGTTTCGAATTGGTCCCAAAAAAAAATTGATTCAGAAAAGCCAATTAGTTTTTATTTTATGACCATTTTCTTACTTACTTTCACCTCAGACTAAAGGAATAAGAATAGACGGCGAGTTGTCATACAGTGCGTTGAATCCACTGACGTCCTAGATAGTCCTAATGCGCATGACAACAAGATGACAACAAGTGACAATGGCACATTTACTCATCGATGACACAACAAAGCTTATTTACTCCTTCGTGGATAAAATTTTTTCATTGATTTCGTATAGTCGTGTAATAATTTTGTATCAAGACACCTAAACAATTCAAATTAGGTATCTAATTGTAACGAAGCTAAAAGAGTCAGATTTTACAAATTTAACAGATGTGAACATTAATCTAATTAGCAATGCAGCAATAAACTAAAAAATATTAAATAAATATAACTACGTTAAGAAAAACCGACTTCAAAATAGAAAATTAAAAAATTATAAAGATTTAATTTTAATTATATAATACCTATTATTTATATGTGCTATTTACTAATAGGTTTGAAGTCGGTGCCAAGCCAAAATCACTAAAGTAGACATTTCATTGTATGAAAACGTAACTTCACGCCTGTAATCCCCGAGGGGTAGGCAGAGGAGAAATGCATGAATTCAAGCATACATGCAAACACCCACGATTCGCCGGTTACGTTTTGTTCAATGTTTTAATTTGCTCTTATTCATATTCGATTGATTAAAATATAATTATTCGTTTAAGGCTTGGCACCGATTCCAAACCTTTTAGTAAATGGAACATATAAATTATAGGTAGTATATAATTACAATTAAATCTTTATTATTTTTAATTTTCAATTTTGAAGTCGGTTTTTCTTAACGTAGTTATATTTATTATGGGTGCAACTTGACAAGTTAATTTTTGAAGTTTCCAAATTTTTCCACACTATTTTTTACCTTATCTTTTTACCTTTCATACCTTCCACCCCCATTTTTTCTTTTTAGGGGATGAATTTCGGAAAACTCAATCCAATCGACACAACATCTGGGAAAAAATCGTTTTCAGAGGTTGGGGGGTTTTATGTCAGCCAGTGGGTTAGAATTTTTTAAAGTACAAATTGATTTAATAATCTGTGGTTCAATTACTATAATAATATCGCGTAAATCACACAACATACACGAACTTAGCGTCAAACAAAACTCATATCGTGTGGCCGCTTATTCTCGTATTTTTTCATTATCCGTGTGGAACAAAAGTTAAGCGATAAAATGAGCGGACAGGCGTGAGTGCTCATGATAAATGATTCGCGGATGTGTCACGTCGTGTAACTTTTGAAATTTCTCGTTTTCGCGGTTCGTTCGAGTGCATTACCGTGGAAACGTTCTTAGTAGTTTTCGGAGATCATTCTGGGTATAAAAACGTTTCTATTGTAACAACACACTATGTGTACTACAATTGAGATCGTGTGTTGATAGTAGTTGAAACAAATATATTTTTTAAACGTAACTTCTATAATCCCCGAAGGGTAAGGCAGGCATGGTGAATACATTCAAGCATACATGCAAAAACTCACGATTCGCGGGTTACGTTTTGGCCCATGTACCTAACTGGTGTTGAGCCTGTTGACATCTCCTGGCACATTACCAATCTCCGAAGTACTGAGAAACTTCTAGAAAATTGAAAAATCCCAATAGAACCATCTCTGGTTCTCAATAGAACCATCTCTGGTTCTATTGAGAACCAGATTCAATCAGATTCGTCCAATTTCGGAGCAGCTCGTCTCGATTCGTGCGAGCCTTGTAGAGTCGTACAATACGTCTAGTTGCACGCACACAAACACCGTGTCGAAGACTGCCGAAAAGAAACGACGTTAGACAATGCACTGCCTTCAAGCCACACCTCCGTGCCCGTCGGAGTGGGGAGCGTGAGGTTTTTTCGTTACGGAATTTCTGGATTCGGTCCCCGCGCTCAAGGCCCTCGATAGAAGCTATGCAATAGCTTAATATTTCAAACAATATTAACTTTTTCATTTAATAAAAGAAAAAAAAATGTTTTCTTATCGGTCACCACGCTCAAAAAGTGTAACTTGAATTAATATCAAAGAAAAAAAGAAATACTGCATAAATAATTATAATTGCATAAGTTGATACAAAATGCTATGCAATAGCTTTATCGCGGCAGTCCCCGAGTGCCACACGTCGATTTTTTTTAATGTAATGGAAGTGGTAAACAAGCACGCAGTTCACATTGATGTTAAGTGATGACTGCAGCCTATAGACCTCAGGAGTGGTAACGCATCTGCATTTTGATCTTGGTCTTTGTGTGGGTGTGTATAGGCTGCAGTCATCACTTAACATCAATGTTAACTGAATGCTTGTTTGCCAATTCCATAACATAAAAAAAATAACCTTAACACGTTTATATTATCTGTCTAAGAATAGATGCCACGCATGATTTCTTACGCATGTAATCATTATCGTTCCTCCGACTAACAAATATGAATAGATTTTTTTATTCTATTGCTTTATTTTCCGTTTACGTCACAAACTATAGAGCCCTCAACGCGCTTGTTACTAGCACTTGACCGGATTTTCTTGTTAGTATTACAATTTCATCCAACGCTATAAAGTGCTTTGATGTATAGTGTTTCTTAAGTATTTCCTTTTTCCTCGGTTCCTGTACTCAATCCTAATGCGTTTTGTCGCAAAGCGGCTTTGCCTGCGGATGTATTCGATAGTTTGCCGGGAAATTGTTTAAGAGCTCTCCAAGGTTCGCGGCGCATTAATAATGCCTTTTTGGATGTCATTCGGTAGTCACCGAGACTACGTTTGTGTTAAGTGAGTGACAATATTTTGGGACATTTGAACATATATAAAGATTGGTATTTTTCGTAAAGTTTAACTAGGCATGATTTTGTCTGCCTAGTAAAGCCTGTCCAGGTGACTGTTGAAGAAAATAGAGTATTAATAGAATAATTCGCTGTTTATAGTTTGACCACAGTCTAAAAAACGAACATTGGGCTATATCTGACTAAATTTATTATAATTCTACCACAGTCTAAAGAAAACAAACTTGTTATAGGTCTGTGATTCTACTAACAATGTTAATTTTATCTGTAGGCCCTATTTATTATCAAAATGTAACCTTACGAGTTCTGAATTTTAGCGTAATTTTTTTCACACTCAATGTCAGATTATGTGTATCACTGACATTTTTTTAATTTATTTGTCGATTTACAGTTTTTCAGACATAGTAGACGCAGTCTGAATTTTAGCGTAATTTTTTTCACACTCAATGTCAGATTATGTGTATCGTTGACATTTTTTTAAATTTATTGGTCGATTTATAGTTTTTCAGACGCATCAATTCTTTTAATGTCATATTGCAACATGAAAGTAAAAAGTTTCATATCAAACTGTGTATCTCATTCATTCTTCAACTAACAATAGCAGCAAAACTTTACTTATAAAAACAAAACACGTAACTGCACACTCGTAGCTTACGAAACTAAAAGATGGGACATTACGCTTTTATATCAAGAGGCGGTTTAAACAAAGCAGAGAGGAAAGTACAGCATTCCCTCGGCGACAAAATTCACTAAAACTCCGTAGTCCCATAAAACCAGCTACATTAAATAATTTCAGACGGACTCATCTACGTTGCATGGTGTTAGCGGAATATTTTTGCAAGGACATTTAGATTAAAATGCATTGAAAGCACTTCAAACTCTGTACAGCTTTATATACTGTGTTTTTAGTATAAAGTTTGTTTTTAATTTATGTTTACTATGAAAATGTTATACACATTTAATAGCATTTGTGTTTCAATTAGTGATAATACAGATTTTTTCGCGTTAGAATCCTCTTTTGTTTTGTTGAAAAGATTGTTGTTTTGCCGTCTTTTGTCTATCTACAACATCATTATGATTTGTTTGTCAAAATCACTCGTCCGTTTGTTCGTTGTGCGTAGTCTCGCAAAAATCTGAAATGTTTCGACGATCACATTTTCATGTATTTGAAATGTCTCAGTAATTGAAGCAAATACAGTACAGTGACTTTGTAATAATTTCTTGGGTTTTCTAGTAGAGGTTGTATTATTTTACATATGAATAAGTACACTTCTTGTACCCTAAGCTTGCGTGAGTGAGTTTTTATTCATAAGCGTAGTTATGAATGGGTCTGAACAAAGGTAATCGTTGTTAATAAAACATTAGACTTTCGCATAACAAATTATTCTATTTTTCAGACCGAAAGACAATAAAACACGCGTTTTTTGTCCTAAATAATTCGGATGGGGCCATAAAATGTAAGGGTGACATATATTTTTTTATACGCGACTATTCGGGGCCATTTTTAGGCAATAAGTGAGAGTGGTAGTTAGCTTAGATTAATCATGAATATCAGCTGTTTTTGTTTATGTGCTTCACTTGCTTTTAGTATGCTCGCGGTAGAGTTCCAGTTTTGGGGGTTGTGGGCGTAGACACTATTTTTTTACCTTCTTTACGTGGGAAAACCTTCCGGATTGTTAAATAAAGTATGCTTTATAATTCAATTTGATTTTTGCTAAAGTACACTTGCAATGTATATTTTAGCAAAGTACAGATAAACTTCAGCTGGCAGAGATCTACATAAAAATTAGGGGTCTCTAAATGGAGATACCTTACCACAATCCGACAATCGTTGGCTTTTCTGATACTCTGAATTCAATTGCATTACCACCAATTGGTTCTAATTGTTCACCACTCAAAAACATGAAAAAAATCGTGAGAACGGTCAATCTATTTTAAATTTTTTGCGAGACTACGAACAACAAACTAACGGAAGAGTCAATTTGAGAATGATGAATAGGCAAAATGGCTCATTTTCACGTTATGATGAACAATCATGGAGTTCACATTGATGGTAAGTGATGACTGCAGCCTAAATACATCTTCACAAAAGTCAATATGCAGAAGCGTTGCCAATCCTGAGGCCTATGATGTTGGTCCATGCTTCTAATTGAATACTAAAGGTGATTGACGAATGCCATGTCTAATTCCACAGTGGTAATTTTACCACTATCAAAGTGGCTAACTAGCTTATTCGCTAGGAAATAGAAAAACAACTTTTATTTGGTCTTAAAAATTAATTAATTAAATAATAAAATATTTTTTCTGTCTATGAAACGCGAACGTTTGAGCCCAAGAGAGTCATTAAACGTCACTTTATTTGTTTATACTCGTAACTCGACTCTTGATGACATGGGTATCACAGCGCCTACCATCCCGCGCTGTGAAAGCTCTATGCCTGACGTCAAATTCTCTCAGAAGAACGTCAGGCAAGCGCTTTTATCCCTTGACATCAAGAAGTCGAGTGGGCCGGACTCCGTCCCTGCAGTGGTGATGAATATGTGCGCACCCGAGCTTACCACCGTTCTGACGCGCCTATTCTCGCTTTCCTACGATCGTGGAAAGGTACCGTCTGCGTGGAAGACAGCTCTCGTGCACCTGATACTCAAAAAAGGGGATCGCAGTGACCCGGCCAATGACAGGCCTATAGAAATCTCGAAAAAATAAACCTCTCTACTCTGCAAAGTCATGGAGCGTGTGATCAACATACAACTGCTGCAGTATCTTGAGGATCACCAGTTGATCAGTGACTGCCAATATGGATTCCGTCACGGCACGGCGGTGATCTTCTAGTATATCTCACGCACCGTTGGTCCCACACGTTGGACAAGAGTGGGGAGGCATTGGCTGTAAGCCTAGATATTGCTAAGGCCTTTGTTCGGGTCTGGCACAGGGCACTTCTCGCGAAACTTCCATCCTACGGTCTTCCCGAGAGGCTATGCAACTGGACAGCCAGCTTTCTGTCTGAGCGTTATATGTTATGTGTTATAGGTCTTAGTTGACGGTCAGCGCTCAGATAGACTACCTATCAACGCTGGTGTGCCGCAAGGCTCTGTGCTATCTCACACGCTTTTTCTTCTGCATATTAATGAAATATTGGAGCAAAACTCCAATTTTCATTGCTATGCCGATGATAGTACGGGAGATGCACACTACACTGGCCATGCAAATGCCTTTCGGACACTTATCGAGGAAAGCAGGACTAGACTTGTGTCTGAAATCGAGCACTCTCTGCAGCGGGTCTCGGACTGGGGTCGACTCAACTTAGTGCAGTTCAACCCCTCGAAGACATAAATCTGCGCGTTCACCGCTAAAAAGACCCCATTCGTTGTAGCACCACAGTTCCAGGGCACTATGCTCGCCGTTGGTAAGAGTATCGGTATCCTGGGCGTTGCTATATCGAACGAAGTGCAAGTTGGGAGTCACATTGAGTGTAAGACCAAGTTGGCATCCAAAAAAATAGGGGTGTTTAACAAAGCGAGGCAGTATTTCACATCGGGGCAGCTATTACAGCTTTATAAGGCCCAAGTGCGGCCCCATCTGGAATACTGCTCTCATTTGTGGGCTAGCCCCCAAATACCAACTTGGTCCATTTGACTCCCTACAAGGACGCGCCGTTCGTATTGTTAACGACCCAGGACTTACTGATAGGCTCGAACATCTGAGCCTGCGCAGAGACGTTGGGAGTCTATGCGTTTTATACCGTCTCTACAATGGCAAGTGCTCTGTCGAACTGTTCGACATGGTGCCACCGTCTCTTTTCCTACACCGCACTACCCGCCAGAGAGAGAAGTTCCACCCTCACCCACTGAACACTTGGCAATGTTCAACGGTGCGGTTCTCACGTTCGTTTTTGCCCAGAACGTGTAAATTGTGGAATGAACTTCCCTTTGAGGTGTTCCCTCGGTGCTACAATATGGGGTTCTTAAAAAATGGCGCCAAAAGAGTCCTTCAGGGCTGGCAGCGCGTTGGCGACTCCCCTGGTGTTGGAAATGTTCATAGGCGACGGTGACTACTTTCCATCAGGTGGCCCGTCTGCTTGTCTGTCAATCTTTTGACATTTATCCTACTACTATTATAAAGGCGAAAGTTTGTAAGTATGGATGTATGGATGTTTGTTACTCTTTCACGTAAAAACTACTGAATGGATTTGAATGAAACTTTACCACAATATAGCTTATACATCAGAATAACACATAGGCTACAATTTTTGAGGTTTTTAATGTGAGGTCGTAGAAAAAACACATTTTTTGCGCTTACATTGCAAACGCTGACTGAATCCTACAAGATAGATCAAAACAATTTACTACAGTATTGTACAACTTAAAAAGGTCTACAAAAAAGTCCGTGATGGTATATGTTTATCTCTTAGGAATAACCCACAATAACCATTTTTTATCCTTTACTTTGTACGAGAAATAATGGCTTATTTACGAAGCGATTTTAAGCAATACAGTATTAATCCTTATCCAATTAAGTATCTTAAATACATTGTGCATTTAATAAAGATCAATATGGTTTTTTACAGCATGTAAATTAAATAAATATTTTCGAAGATATCACAGATTTAAAATGCAGAGTCATAGCAATTTCGGCGATAAATACCGTTTCGGTGATAAATACCGCCAGCGGCGCCAGGCGAACGGGGCGTGGGGGGAGCGGGGTAGGTGCGGTGGGGAAGAAGTGGCTCATCTCTGAGAGTGCTTAGTTACCGTATTTCTTACTTATTACTAGACTAGACGGGACGAACCTGAAGTCCACGCGAACGAAGTCGCGGGCAAAAGCTAGTAAAAAATATATTGATGTTACGTACCATACCTAATATGTTTTAGTAGTAGATATGTGAAACAGTAAAGTGTGACTGTACATTAATAGACAAATTTGAGTTACGTATTATTTAAATCTAATGGCCAACATGTACCTTTTTTTAATTAACGCAAAATGTTGTTCCAACTTGATGAATGGGCAAATGGCTTCTAATAGAATATTAAAGGCGATCCACCCGGCTGGGACACAGCGACACGGGTTTTTCAGCGTTGTGAATACGATCTCCAAATCTACAGGGATTTACTGTAATCTTATCAACAACAATGTGACCTACTAGCGCGTTTGATACTAGATCACTCGTTCAAAAATTATTAGTTAACAGTTACATAGAGGCATAACACCTTAGGCCTCGGAAATGGTAACGCATCTGCATTTTGACCTCTGGTCTTTGTGTAGGTGTCTATATGCTGCAGTCATCAATTAACATCAATGAGAACTGCAAGCTTGTTTACCACTTCCATTACATAAAAAAACACTAATTAAATAGAGACCATAATGTAGAAAAGCGAAACAATTTGTTTGTCTTTCTAAGATTTTTTTAGATCTTACGTAGGCGGCTATAACGCAAACGTTTGAGCCAAATGGAGCCAGATTAGGACTTCATTTTTTGAAGTTAGTAGGTATACTTGCGTATTTAATATTTATTAAAAGAAGGTCCATTCAAAAATTTGACAGCATATACAAAACTATTTTAACATTTCAATTATAGTTGATCCATCTTGATGAATGGGCAAATGGCTTCTAATTGAATATTAAAGGCGGTCCACGCGGCCAAGACACGGCGACACGGGTTTTATGGAGCTGTGAATGCGATCTCCAAATCTACGGGGACTGACTGACGTAGCTTAAGCTTTTGTTATTTAAACAGCATCTAGGGCTTAGTAAATGAAGTCGATGAAGATTATTTTATTCATGTTCTCTTGTCACGTTTTTTATTTGTTGTTAGAAGCTAGCTTCGAATTTAGCTTCAAACAACAAATAAAAATAAATATATATATATATAATAAAATAAATATCGAACCTGTTATGATTTTTCAATTAACAGTATGATATTGCAATTATTTTAAAATTTGGTAGGGTTCTTAATTATAATTACAGTGATTTGAAATGTGCCTAATGATCAACAAAGCTACCTTTTGTTACATGAGGAATAGAAAATCATACTGGTAACATATCTCTTCCTATTTCTTGTGGAAAATAAAATAGTGAAGCTATATTTATACAACTTTTCCACTGACCCCAAGGGATCATTTAATTTAGGCGTTTTGTGTCGGACCGCTGCAGTGCCGAAGCGGTGCGTTTGTCGTTTGGCGCACGGACGGTCATTTGTTTTCATACAAAGCGCACGGTGCGACAGTACGACATCAGTACCGCGAACGCTCAACAACAGGAGCGACGCCAAACTGTTGTCGCACCGTGCTTTTGTATGAAAACAAATGACAGTCCGTGCGCCGAGCAGCAGCGGTCCGACGCGAAACGTCGCAATTGAAAGAGCCCTAATTCGGTTAAAAACAGAAAGGGATAGAAAACGACGATCAGGTTAAGGACTTCAGCAGCTTAGTGGTAATGCGGCTGGACTGGTTATCCTGAGGACGCAGGTTCTATTCCTGCCTGAAGTCAAAATTTTCATTCAATTTTTTCTTTAATTTCTAAATTCACTCGCATGAGTTAGGTATTACGAAAATAAAAATATTGCAATTTTTTTTCAGTCAGAATCTTATCTGGTCTTTGAGTCTTTAATTACAATAAGAATTGTCTCTTTCTTTTTACATTTATGCATATCATCAGGGTACAATTTTATTTTATCAACAAAACATGATAAAAATATCCAATATGCTGAAATTAAACTTTATGATTACTGAAGTCCGTTGCAGGTTAAAATTTAAAAATGTTATTTGAAAATACAAATGGAAATATAAATATACGAAGTTGATTACATTTTAAATCAACTGGATCCGCTGGGACCAAATGAAATGTTGGATATAACGGACTCATTACTGAAGTTACCGAGTACTTATATTACAAATTAATACTGTTTAATTTTCTTATTTTCTTGCTCCATTTAATGAATCATGATTTAAAATGGGAGGGATCCAAGAAATAATGGTATCCAAAAATATGGGTGTAATAATTACAGCTATTATATACTGCGTTAATATAAACGCGATGTAAAACGTAGACCAATACACTTACACTATTCCAACGTTTTTTTAAATTCTGGTATTTAGTTTTTCATATCGCACTTAATATTGTTGGTGTAGACTTTTCGCATCTCTTAGTTTTTTTTTATTGAAAATGTGAGTATATATTTTAAGGTTCCGTAGATAAAAAAATAGCTTATCCTTGTTAAATTTTATAACGTACATATCTCTCGAGAATATTAAATTGTAATATCATTCGTTTTTAAGCTATGTTTCAATCGTATTAAAATATAAATAGAGCTTCGAATGTAAAGGTGCCAGCATTACCTCAGCGTTTTGTATCATTTTTGTAGCTACATTTTAATTGTTTTGTAACTTTTCTTAATAAATAAAAAAATAAATAAAAAATTAATGATTAATTACCTAGTTGTATATAGCTTAGTCAGTTGTTTCAGCAGTTTTTAGAAATTACAAACTCGGGTTTGTAATTTAATAAATGAAGGTAGACGAGGCACGAGAGGTATGTCAGGACCGGGATATCTGGCCCTCTTCCCTCTCTGCCTACCCCGTTAGGGACCTGGCGTGAAGATACATTCATACATATAAACTCGGGAAACAGAAATACAAATCACGAAATACATAAAATTCTTAAAATACAACCTCGAAAGTAATTCATAGCATCGAAAGTGACGATTAGTATCATGGTAAAGACTAGAATAAATGAGTGAGTGAGCTCCGTTAAGTTATTCCAACAATAAGTGTGCCGCTCCAAATGGCGTGGGAATTAAACAAATTCCGTTGCAGGTCAGTTTGCCGAGGCTTGTTTGTCTCGGGTGTTGATGTTAAACGTGCTGTGTCGTTGTTTCGGGTTGCGTACCTGTCTGGAATGATGCTGTGTGTTGTTGGCTTTACATGGCAGAATGGAATCTGTGAATATTACGGTTAGTATGTATGTAGTATGGTCGACTGAATCGCATCGCATCGCATTGCAGTTTCGTGTGGGCGCCCTTAGCCGATTTATCTTCACACTTGTAACTGTAACCTAACAACACTATCTCTTAATATTATGATGAGATAATTCAATGGCAGGAGAGCGGTCAAATCGAAAACTTTACGTTGTCTTAATCTCAGATCTAAGTCACGGGCGAGGGTTACAATCAAACTTTCGGTGTTCGTAGACCGCATATAATATAACCGTTATTAGGACACAAATTTAACAATAAGACATCCCTTTATACTTAAAATAATATGAGGAATATAGGGATACTCCTCAATTATTGACGGGGAGCATTTAAGATTGTGTAACTGTCCTACAATTTAGTAGGTTATTCTGTTATCTAAATTCCAATGGCTCTTGAGTTGTGGGTGTTTCTTATAATAGTTCACATTTTGTAGGTGAAACACTGTGGAACACATAATGCCTTTAAAAGTTTTTGTTTTGAAAAATCCACTCGACCCGACACGCCGGCGATGAAAAGAGCACGACGTAGGATGTCATTCAAGAAAGAGTGCCTTGCATATCTACCGGCGTTATACATAATTTTAATTGAATGAATATCTAATATATAAAATTCTCGTGTCACAGTTTTCGTTGCCATACTCCTCCGAAACGGCTGGATAGATTCTCATGAAATTATGTGAGCATATTGGGTAGGTCTCAGAATCGGCCAACATTTATTTTTCATAACATTTTTGGACATTTATTTTTTATTTTCTAGGGCGATACGAAGTTAGCCGGGACAGCTAGTAATTAACAAAATTATATTCAGGTAAATGAAATGAAAACATGTTACTGTTTTTTTTTCTCACTCAAATAATTGAACCGCCTAATTTGTTATTTGCTTACCACGTTTGATTATTTTCTTTGTAATTTATCAGAATTTGTTAGAATTATTTTTTATTCAATTTTTACTGTTTTACTATGTCTCACTACCTGACTAAGCTAAGTCATTCTGATACAAGAAGCCGTAAATTAACAGCATTACATCTAAACTATTAAAGGTGTGATCAGACAATTCCCTGACAGGAAAGCGGTTAAGTTGATACGTTAGGGTTGTCTCAGTCCCGGATCTAAGCCACGGGCGAGGGTTACAATCAAACTTTCGATGCTAGTAGACCGCTGACAATATGACCATTATTAGGACAATAAAGCAACCCTTGATACTTAAAACATTAAACACTCCTTAATTATTAACGTGGAGCGCTTAAGATCGTGTAACCTAAATTACGAGTATAGAATATGATGTCATTTAAATTAGAACATCTCGTGAGTTGTGGGTGTCCTTTATCCTAGTTCATATTTTGGATGTGAAACGCTGTGGGTTAATTTAGAGGGTAGTAAAGTTCTTGTTTTCAGTTAAGTCTTGTACTTAATATCTAATAATACACGTTCGTTTATTACAGAATAGCTGTGCCCGCGACTTCGTCCGCGTGAGAATTTATGATTGTTCACTATGTATCCGGACGAAGTCGTGGGCTCAGCTTGTATAAAATTAGCCTAAGTTACTCCTAATTACATAAACTATTTGCCAGTGAAAGTTCCGTCAAAATCGGTTCAGCCATTCCCGAGATTAGCAAGGACATACAGACAGACATACAGACAAAAATTGTAAAAAAAAGTTGTTTTGGCATATGTACCACTTAATTTATAGTGAATAAATTTCATTAATATTTCTATTTATATAGTTAAAATAAAACTTTACATTTTCAATGTCAAAATAAAATATATGCATTTAGTAAAAAGCGATTATTTTTATATTACAAACATACACTCCAATATTATTTATTTGTATGTATAGATGTATAGATTATGATTAATTAGTTCATGTTATGAGTACTTTCGAAACAGAATTATACAATCTTATTTCAGGCAAGCTGTATAATTTAATTGATTTCGAATGGTGTGCTATAAAATTACTTGAGAGTGATATATCTCCACTTTAAGTAGTTTTTATTGCTGCAAACTCATTAATTAGCTACTAACGCGTTGCTGGAAGTGAAAATATTTCTCTGTGAGGAACTTTATTACTGTTCTTTCGTGTCTTTTACACTCTTACACTCATGGTTTGCTCTAGTTTTAAACTGTTTTTATGAAATTAATGCTATCATCCCGAAACCAAGATTGGATCTTTCATAAAAACAACTAATAGGACCACCATGAAGGGGACCAATAACCTGATGACGGTTGCGGGTATCAGTAGATGAAGGCGACCCAGGAACATACGTTGTGACAATCTTCGGGGCTTGATGAAATAACATTTTTCTTTTTAGTCTTTTCTGACTTAAGCGTATTATGTTTGTGTAAATCTTTATGTATAAAAACCGGTCAAGTGCGTGTCGGGCCACGCGCAGTGTAGGGTTCCGTAGTTACAGAGTAAGAGATGTAATGAAAAAAAAATATTTTCAATGGACTTGTTTGAAATTTTCGAGTTAAATACATTTGGTCGACTATAAATCGCAAACTTGCAAGGCCAACTTTAGTGTGATAGTTTTCCTTTTAATTTCGTTATATGTAGCTACTATCGCCGTAACGTTTGAATTTCTAACAACAACCGTTTAGTCTGTAGGGGGAGGGACACTTGAGTCTAACGAAAATTTGCACTTTAAAGCTTAATAAGTCACGAACAGTTAACTAAATCGAGAAATGATGTTCGTACACCCAATATTTTTAAAAGACCAATCCAACGGTACGCCACACTATATGAAAATCAAAAATTAAAAAATATCCGCTCGTAACAAGTAACGGAAGTTACCCTAAAAAAAAAATTTTTCACGTTTTTATTCTACCACTTTGTCGGCGTGATTAAGGTGTATACTTGTGCCAAATTTAAAGTTTCTAGTACAAACAGTTTTTGCGCTAAACCGCGGACGGACAGACAGACAGACAGATGGACATGGCGAAACTATAAGGGTTCCTTGTTTCCTTGGTTCCTTGGAGTACTTTGTACTACGGAACCCTAAAAATGAATGTTTGTATGTATGTATGTATGTATCTTCATGCCAGGTCCCTAACGGGGTAGGCAGAGAGTGCGAAGCGCCAGCTTCATCATTCTCTTCATTTTTTTTTTTTTTTTTTTTTATGTCGTTAAGTTGACAGACAAGCAGACGGGCCACCTGATGGTAAGTGGTCACCGTCGCCTATGGACATTTGCAACACCAGGGGAGTTGCCAACGCGCTGCCAGCCCTGAAGGACTCTTTTGACGCCATTTTTGAAGAACCCCATATTGTAGCACCGAGGGAACACCTCAGAGGGAAGTTCGTTCCACAATTTACACGTTCTGGGCAGAAACGAACGAGAAAACCGCACCGTTGAGCACTGCCAGGTGTCCAGTCGGTGAGGGTGAAACTTCTCTCTTCGGCGGGTAGTACGGTGTAGAAAAAGAGACGGTGGTACCATGTCGAACAGTTCGACAGAGCACTCACCATTGTAGAGACGGTATAACACGCACAGACTACCAATATCTCTGCGCAGGCTCAGATGTTCGAGCCTGTCTGTAAGTCCCGGATCGTTAACAATACGAACGGCGCGTTTTTGTAGGGAGTCAAGTGGACCAAGCTGGTACTTGGGGGCTCCCGCCCACAAATGAGAGCAGTATTCCAGATGGGGCCGCACTTGGGCCTTATAAAGCTGTAGTAGCTGCCCCGATGTGAAATACTGCCTCGCTTTGTTAAGCACCCCCAACTTTTTGGATGCCAACTTGGTCTTACACTCAATGTGACTCCCAAATTGCACTTCGTTCGATATGTCAACGCCCAGGATACCGATACTCTTACCAATGGCAAGCGGAGTGCCCTGGAACTGTGGTGCTACAATGAATGGGGTTTTTTTCTTCATACACGCACGCCGATCCCTAAGACTTTTGACCCCATCATCAGACAGAACTCGACCTATTTGGTCATGGTAGTGACCTACCAAAAATGTTGTAATAAGTAGTGCCTCTGCAATCATCCACATTCGCATTGTATATCTGTTAAGTCATTCGCTCATTCGACATTCTTTCTATATGCCCGAACCATCGGAGCATGCCCTTTTTCATTTTTACACCGATACTATCATTAACACATAGTCTCTTTCTCACATCTTCATTGCCTCTATGTCCTTTAAATAATCGTAAACTACGCATTTGATCATGTAATGATCTTTGGCAAAGTTGTTGTCCATGAGCCCACGAAGGTTTCTGAGTTGGTACGACCAATTTTTGACATAAAAATAAATAATGGAAAAAAAAAATCTCCGATCGCGGTACAAAGTTTGCCAAGTCAGCTAGTTGAAAATAAAAAAATACTTAATGTTAGGAAGTTAGGTCCATTAAAAAATTTATTGTACTTGTGTTTCAGTACAAAATATGTAATCATTATTTAGAAGTTATTGAGTGGGTTTAGTCAAATATGTTATCGATAGAAATCTGTGAACAATACAACTTTACCCAAACAATACTAATCGGATTAGATAATCTCATGTCAATATGTATTGCATAAATAGCTTTAAAACTTAAATACAATGTATGCGAAGCGTGTTTAATGCCACAGTTCCAAAGTCTGAGTAAGTGAATTTGTGTTTGCGAACTAAAATACTGAAGCTTAACCAATAATCCTACCCTTGGAAGGTTTATACGTAGATTAGCCTTGCTAAGTCCAATATTTTACTGAGTTCGGGTCAAAAGATGAAATGTCAAAATCTTTAAGTTCTTGAGCCATTCATTGAAATCAGTGATAATTTCTTTTTTTTATGAAATTCAAGTAGCAAACAAGCTTGCAGTTCACATTGATGTTAAGTGATGATGACCAAGCTCAAAATGTAGATGCGTTACCACTCCTGAGGCCTAAGGTATTATGCCTCTGTGCTTTAAATTACAGGTCCGTACATTACCACCTGACCGGAACACGATAGTGCTGAACACTACCATTTAGCGGCAAGTAAATTAGGTAATGCGTAGGTGCCTACGCCCGTGAGCTCCGTCACTGGAGCTCTACCACCAGTAAAATCTTTATCAGAATGCGTTTTATAATAGCTCATATTAGCCATAACAGTCCAGTGGTAGGCTACTAATGCTATAATGAAGACCCGGGGGTCGATGTCTGGATGGAGGAGGAAGTAACATAGGGTGTTCAAATGTTTCTTAAAACACCCAATGCCACCTTCGCGGTATGTGTTTCGTGGTGGCCCTATTACATAGGCCAAAATTGAATTGGCGAAACATCGGTGTTTGCATGAAGGTATGAATGCATGCTACCTCTGTTTATACCTTCAGTAAAGAAGCAGGCTTCTTTCTTCCAAAAAAGGTATGTTTTCTCGAAGAAAATTGGGGTTTTATTTTCATTGTGATTGTTATGGGGATGCTCCAGCTAGATCATAACATGCGATCATTTACAATACAATAATAATTCTAAAATACCTTTGGTAATATTATTATTATGTATCTTCACGCCAGGTCCCTAACGGGGTAGGCAGAGAGTGTAGAGCGCCAGACATCCCGGTTCTGACAAACCTCTCGTGCCTCGTCTACCTTCATCATTCTCTTCATACATGCACGCCGATTCCTAAGACTTGGTAATATTAACTTTGAAATAACTCATCACATTTAGCCTGAACTACCTTCCCAGTCCTTTATAACTCGATATCAGTAGTCATGTAGCTACGACCTACGAGTGCCTCTTATTTATAAATCCTTGTAGTCGTGCGTATTTCGTAGAAAGCAATAAGCTACTATTTACTCGCTTGTATCGTGGCTGCTCTTCACACACAACTCCAAATCCAAAACGATATGAATGGAATAAATTGGCTGCAATATCGCAACGCTCAAAGAGGTTCAAAGTTAAAGTTCTTTTTATTTTATTCTGAAAGAAGCACTTTTGCATATTAGCGTTTTCCATATCATGCGAAAGTTGTGTATGCCTGATCTTGCTTTTGAACATGTCTAAGAGTAAGTTAGTAACTCTACTGTGGTAAGTCTAAGCTGTTGCTTACTTGCTGTTGCTGTTGTGTATTATAATTCTTAAGAAACTTTTAACAAAAGATCATTTAAAGTTGATGATATGTCTCGTTCTTTGTACGTAAACGAGTTACATTACCAATACTGTATTCTGTCTGATGGTGGGGTCAAAAGTCTTAGGAATCGGCGTGAATGTATGAAGAGAATGATGAAGGTAGACGAGGCACGAGAGGTATGTCAGTTCCGGGATATCTGGCGCTCTACACTCTCTGCCTACCCTGTTAGGGACCTGGAGTGAAGATACATACATACATACTGTACAAGGAAAAAATATTCTTCATATACAACCGGGTAATGAACTAAGAAATATTCATTCTTTGTACTCTTAACTTACTCTGCTTTGTACGAAGAAATCGTTGTTCCTTGTACAAAACCGAGGAGATTCTCCAAGAAGTGCATTTTACTTAAGGTAGGTTTTACGTAGGTTCATTTCTTCACATTTAACCGATTTTACAACAGGAGGAATTTTTATGTTGGACTTTAGGTTTTTATATACATTCTCACCGTACTCTTCGTCGACAACGAGATGTATTTCATTGGTTTTAGAAGAAGTCGATAAAAAAGAGGCAATCGATGAGTTTCAGAAGAGAAAAATTTGCAATGCTTTTAAATTTTGGATTCTGGAATTAGGAAAACATAATATAAATTGCCTACATGCTGATACATTTCACTAAGTATGTTATGTTATCATTTTTCAACAAATAGAATAGAGAAGGTATTTCATGGGGTTATGTTTGGAGAATTAAATTTCATTTCTTTGCCATTTTGATATTGCGATGAGTTTTTGAATTGATTAAATTTCCTGTTAAAGCCTATATATAAAGACTATCAAATATATTTCTTCAGAAATAACAATAATTTCATTGCACTGGAAGCAAATAGCGCTTCAAATATCAGCTGTCGCTTTAAGATTCAAAGGAAGCCGCGAAACGTCGAAGGAATAGTTTCAATTAAGTATGGTTTATGCTTGAGTGAAACGTAAGATTACAGCAAATGTTCATTGCTTTCCAAGTTTCATCAGCTTGAAGATGAATGCAGGGTTGTAATTGAATGTAAACTTAGTTTGGTTTGGTTTGGTACGCTCGCGGCTTAGGTAAGGCGCGTCGGTATTTTTGAGTTACAATGGTGGTAAACAAGCTTGCAGTTTAGATCTATGATAAGTGCATACTCCACTCTATAGAAATTTACACAATAGTTGAACTGGGAGCCAAAATATAGAAAAAATTGTGAATTAAAAATATTGCTGAAGCGTAATTTGTTTTTCCCCTGTGAAAGTCTTGCGAATCTTCTGATTTTCGAAACAATAATTGAGACTAAGGGAATGGTAACGTTTTGTAATGAGGCCATAAATATTATCAACTTTTTAAAATAAAAGTAGTATAGGAGCACGACTACTACGCTGAGGTGCTACGACTGCTACGCCGAGGTACTATGACTGCTACGCTGAGGTGCTACGACTGCTACGCCGAGGTACTTTGACTGCTACGCTGAGGTGCTACGACTGCTTCGCTGGTCAAGCCCAGGTCAGGGATCATTTTTAGAAGCGTTCTTGTGCCATACCACATTCAAAGTTTGGTCATGTGCCCGGAGGATGTTGCTTTTTGCTTCAATGCATGCATCAAAATTTACATGGAGACCATGATATCTTACGCTTATGGTCAATATGAGATGTACCTACTTGACATTCTATGCGAAGGCGATTGATTTACGATCAATGTATACAACAAGTTTAATTTATTAATTTTGACTCAATACTTAAAATTAACCTTATTATAAAGATAAACGTTTTATCTGGTTGTGCTTTATTTGGGTTGATTTTCCATAATTGCAACGCTTGGCATGCGTTGACAGGCCCTCCACGAGGTGGACCGACGACCTAGTGAAGGTTGCGGGCAATCGCGAGCAAAATGAGGGCGGCCCATGACCGTTCGATGTCAAAATTTGGGGAAGCCTTCGTCCAGCAGTGAACATCTTTGGCGGAAATTATGATGATGATGAAGATAAACGACAATAGCATGTTCAAATATGGAATCGTGTATGGAAGATAAATACGTAAGATTCTTGTCTACGATTACAAAGTTTAACTCGATAACTTTTGAAATACTCGTTAACCAAAGCATCGGGGATGCATGGATCACGTCCCAAATCCGCTCATTACGCGGTCTTTGTGCGATATAGGACAAACTCTTGCTCTTAATTGCTGAATAGATTTACTAGAATTTGATATTTGTCAAAGAAATAGGTGAACTTCTTTTAGCTATTAATTACTTGCTTAACAAAGGCTCTAAAACAAAACATAGTTGAGTACTGGAGTAGTTTATAGATCTATAATGAGACCAATATTATACTAATTTATACCATGATATTTGCGTATGTATTTATATGCAAATATTTATAGGTATGCCATCGACGTTCACATTATCTTAATTCAATTTTCATTTTAATTTTGATTAATAATATATGTATTAAATCTAAGGCTTTGACAAAAGAGCAACACGCTGAGTTTGTTGGGTAGCGGAGTTCTTCTCAGTAGTGCCTGCGCTCGGAACTCTGCTAAGTGAATGATTATGACAGAACAGACAGACATGAACAGAGATTTTTTTTTACTTCTATAATCGAATTGTAAAAATTATAAATCGGTTTAATTTTATTATTAAATTGGTATTCATTAATATCTATTGGATTATTATTATAAGTCATTCACTACAGATAGGTTATAACCTGACAATGCAAAAGTGTCGTTGTAGACCAATTTGAAAATTTTGAATTTTTAATTCTTTTCAATTGCACGCTCAGCCTCACACTAGGTATAATAATAATAACCTGTGTTGTGGGTGCCATTATTTACACAAAAACACCGAGATCCAAATTATTTTTTTTTATAAAGTTGTTCTATTTGACAGGGTCAATTTACACGTGAAGCTGCAAATCGTTAGCGTAAAAATTGAAATAGCAGCAAAAGTTAACTAAGTGAGTCTATGACTAGACCCTATAAACATTTCCCCGTAGGTATCAAACTTGCGACCCTCAATCAAGCGATCGTAACTTATTGGGACTGGCTAGCGATCAATGTAGATTTCACGTTCTTTGTAACTAATAAATGAAAATTTACCGTAATATGAGCCACAACATAAAGATTTCCGACAGATTCAAACACGTATCCATGGAAGATAAAATACGTTCGATCATAGTCTGTGGTGACAAAGTTAAACTTAGTGAACTTTGAAAAACTCATTAGCCGAAGCGTCGTGGATGCATGGATCGCGTCCCAAATCCGCTCATTACGCGGTCTTTGTGCGGTACAGGACAAAGTATTTCTGTTAATGGGTGAGTAGATATACTTGAAGTTGATGCTATTAAAAGTTTTTAAAAGCTGATAAACCGTTGATTTGACATTTTTTTCTTTTTCAAGAGAATACAGTTGGTTGGTTTGTTTAAATGTGCCGTAATTAACATCCACTGCTATAGTACCTACTCCTCTTGCTGATAAATGACTCTATTCTCGTGGCATTAGGCCATTTCTGTTACGCAGCAATATTGGATTAGATCCGCAAACCCTAAGGGTGCTTTTCCACCTATGGAAGCGCTTGATATCCACCAATCACATTCATTAGTGCACATAGCTTAGCACTGGAGGAAACGGATTCAACTTAGATATGTTTTTTATATGTAAGGATGTGTGCTATGGATGCGTGCTATAGATGCAAGCTATGGATGCGTGCTATGGATCGTCGTAATAGCGTGCAGAGCAGAGTATCTATCGCAGGTATGCCGTGCACTTTGCGTCTCGCATCTTCAAAACACATCATCCTCGTACAGCTACATAGCTTAGTATTAGTGAAAACGGTCTCATACTTTCGTAACGTAGATATCACATCATCGCATCGTAGCTGCATAGCATATCTCTGGTGGAAATTTACCCTAAATATACTTAAGTTGTCTCTCTTAACAATGAAAGCTAATAAAGTTCCTTCTAGCTTGTCACCGCTCTTTGTCTTTTAATGTGCTGGCAGATAGCCTATCCCTTTATAGGCTATTTGCCAATGAGAGCAAAGTATTGAATACAGGAATAACTGGGTCGAAGTGCAATTAGTGATTCGTTAGGAATATTGTGTGTCGTTGCTCAATTGCTGACTTTAAAGAGAACCATGCTGTAAACTTCAGATTTTTGGGTTTATGTAGTGTATTCATTGTTAACGTGGATTTTATTATCGCTTTATGCATAATGTAACAAAGATAGCTTTATGTTTGTGTTCTTCAAAGGAGTAGGGCTGGAGTAGGGCAGTACGGTAGAAGACGTGTAAATCGAATAACATCGCACCGCACATACGAAGATTTCTCAAGAGTTGGCATATTATACAATTGCCTAACGTCAATCGTTGGGCCGCTGCCCGCTAGGCGCTACCACCTCGCCTGGTCGGAGGATCCTCCCTTTACGTCGGAGGAACATTTCCACCCGTTCCTCCACACTTCCACTCTTGCAGTCAGTCAACCGAACAATGGCGGTCAACTATTCCAATGGGGCGGTGGTAGTGCAATATGGGCAGCAGCGTCCTGTGATAAAACTACCGTCACTGCTATCGCCAATCCGCATGCCAAGCGCAATGATTATGGCATATATCCTTAGTGGTTCCTTGTTTACTACGGAACCCTAAAAATACGGATGAGTCAAAAATTGCTTTTCTGTGGCTATATTTTAAGAGAGAACATGCCACTTCTCTCTTAGAAAACACTAAAATAATAAAAGTAACACATTTTATTTAAATTATCATTTGTTTTCCAAAATCCTACCTAAATACTACTTAGAAGATTATTCGTCTTATTTTACCCCCTGACCTGGTGATCGGGCACCAGGTCAGGGGGGTATCTTACTCCCAGAGTTTGGTAATATGCCCGGAGATGGCATTAGGTTCACCACCCACGTCAGACAAATGTAAACGGCGAATAGTGGGTGTTTGCATGTATGCTTGAATCCATTCTTGTAACGGATCTTTCTACGCCTTCCGAACAAATGCGCAAAATTACGTTTTCTGTATCAATAATTATTTACCATTCTCTTCATACATGCACGCCGAAGGTAGATAGAGGTAGATGAGGCACGGGAGGTGTATCAGGACCGGGATATATGGCGCTCCATTCTCTCCGCTTCCCCGTTAGTGACCTGGCAAAATAGATAACTAACCGTACCTTCTATTTTTTCATAGGAATAGCTGGCTGATTGCAGGTGAAAAGAACAAAGTAATCAATACGGGAGTAATTGGGTCGAAGTGCAATCAGTGTTTCATTACGAATATAGAAAACTGGTACTCGGTACTCGTAACTTTGAAATTAACTTTGTTAGGTAAAGTTATTGATTACTAAGATTTTTTTCATGTTACGGTAGTGGCAAACAAGCTTGCAGTTCACATAGATGTTAAGTGATGACTGCAGCCTATAGACACCCACACAAAGATCGAGGCCAAAATGCAGATGCGTTACCCATCCGGAGGCCTAAGGTGTTATGCCTGTGTGCCGGAAATTACAGGGCTGTACATTACCACCTGACCGGAACACGATAGTGCTGAACACTACCATTTAGCGGCAAGTATATAAAGTAATGCGGTGGTGCCTGCGCTCGCGAGCTCCGTAACTGGAGCTCTACCACCAGTGAAAATATGATATTAACCTATTAACGATATTTTTTACCTTATATTGTGTTAAATAAGATTTGCCGACACTGGGTAGGTACTCTAACTACTAAGTACCTGAATAATGAACATTGTTGTCATTTCACGCTTGCATTCCCCAAAAGAGTAGACAGAGGTAAATAATATATGCAAATATTGACGATATGCTGAGCCTATTGACATTACCAGTTTTTTTTTTGTATGGACTCATGTAAGCGGTCATCCGAAGCACAGAGGAAGCTCTCAGCCTAAATAAAGGTTAGCGCAATTGCTTAAGGGCAGTTAGTAGGGCCTCAGTAGCCTAGTGGTAGCATGCCACTACTACTACGCTTGGGTCCTAGGTTTGATTCCCGGTGGGAGGATATTAGGGATAACAGTGTGATGACTGATGTGACTTTATCTCTGGTTCTATTGGGATTTTTCCATTTTCTGGAAATTTCCCAGTAGGTACCTCGAAGTATGGTAATGTGCCCGGAGATGTCAACAGATGTCACCTGTGACTCACCTGTGATGTCACCTGTTACATGGGCCAAAACGTAACCGGCGAATCGTGGGTGTTTGCATGTATGCTTGAATGCATGCATTTACCTCTGCCTACCCCTTCGGGGATTACAGGCGTGAAGTTACGTACGTTACAGTGTGAAATACTTTATCTTTGTTTCTATTGGACTTTTCCCATTTTCCGGCAGTTTTCCAGTACCTCGAAGTTTGGTAATGTGTCCGGAGATATCAATAGGCTCGCCACCCGTTACATGGGCCAAAAACGTAACCGTCGAATCGTGGGTGTTTGCATGTATGCTCTAATGCATGTATTTACCTCTGCCTACTCGTTCGGGGATCACAGGCGTGAAATTACACACGTAACTTTAGTAGCACTATAGTGAATGTTAGATAAAGCATCTGACGTGAAAGTATTTATATTATTTTTTTAGTAGTTTCTTGATACTGATATTTTAATTCAAGCTTCCTTGTTTCCATGGAATGAGTTATCCCAGTCAAATTCCAAGAATTGTTTCTATAATGTTTCTCTGAAAAGACAGGGTCGTATCGGTCTTCACGGGACTAATATGAAACACGTTTCCATAGCCACAACTTAGCACGTATGAGAATATCATCAATTTTATTGAACTTTTTCAATAAAACATGGCATCGCGTAAATCCACGGCAGGAGCTCGAATAAATTATTCTTTTTGGCATAGCCCGGCTCATGTATTTCCTCCGGTGCAGTTAGCCACGCAACCACTAAAACAACTGAAGCGATCCATTAGAAAAAGATACAAACGTTGGCGTCCCTCAATTAAGCCAGTAACGTTAACTGATTGTAATAATGAAGGTTTTTTTTTGTTCCGTCGTTTTCAAGACATTCTAAATGTTTGAGTTTCGTTCTTAGTTCTTCGTCGAAAGGATACAAATCAATACTTATCTTAAAAACCTTTGGGTACGGTAAGAAATACGTCATGTAGCATCATGTGAAAGGATTTTTTACGGGCAGGAGTTGTCAAGTGATAAGTTTATTCAATGGAATATAGAATCACGTAAAAGCGCGCACAGAAGCTTGAATAAATAATTCTTCTTGGCATTGCTCGGCTCACGTTCTCCATGGTGCGGTTAGCCGTGCAACCACTAAAACAACTGAAGCAAACCGTTAGAAAAGGATACAAACGATGTCTGCCCTTAATTAAGCCAGTAACGTTGACTGATTGTTATAATTAAGAATGGATGGCTGGATAAATAATAAAGGCTGTTTTTGTTCCGTCGTTTTCAAGACTTTCTAAATATTTGAGTTTTGTTCTTAGTTCTTCGTCAAAGGATACAAATCAAGACTTACCTTAGAAACCTTTGGGTACGGTAAGAAATACAGCATCATGTGAAACGAGTTTTCACGGGCAGGAGTTGTCAAGTGATAGGTTTATTCAATGGAATAAAGAATCACGTAAAACCGCGCACAGAAGCTTGAATAAATAATTCTTCCGGGCATTGCTCAGCTCGCGTTCTCTGTGGTGCGGTTAGTCGTGCAACCACTAAAACTACTGAAGCGATCTGTTAGCAAAGGATACCAACGATGGCTTCCATTAATAAAGCCAGTAACGTTGACTGATTGTTATAATTAAAAATGGATGGCTGGATAAATAATAAAAGGCTGTTTTTGTTCCGTCGTTTTCAAGACTTTACGGATGTTAGATCTTTGAAAGTTATGATTGCTTTGCTTGACAAAGTCGTTTTGACTCTTATATTTATGACGGGGCCACACAATTTTCTTTGAAGTTCACTATTTATGTCAACTCTGTTTTATTTCCCAAAATAATAAAAGTCAACTTATGCAATCATTTCTAAAATCACATCTAATATCTTTAAAAATGTTGATAATTACGGTCATAAAATTTTGATGTCATCTTCATTTGAGCATTTCCAATTACATTCAAGTTGTCGACACAAGCTCGGGCCGTCGAATATCAAATTAATTTCAAACAGAATTCCCTTAACTGTGGTTATCTTCGTAGTTTCCCCGGACCTCACGGTGGCGAAGCGTTGCCAATTTCCTGACTCTAAGACCATTATTATACTTGGCCGAGATCTCGTCTCATTATTTCGATACCGAAATCAAACAAATAAAGGTAGAATCCTTATTCCACTATAGACGTTGTTAAATAGGATCCGAATTCAAACTCTTGAAATTTAGATATTTCGGCCGCTTTCTCACCTTTATGCGTACTTTTCAGTGTAATTAAGACAATTGTGTTTGAGGGAAGAGCAATTATTTTAACTTCGGTTTCTCTCAAAAGTTATTTGGCTTTAAATGCGGGAGAGACTTATTTAACTTAAAACAAAATATTATTGCACATACTCGTATGAAGAGAGTGATAAACGTAGAAGAAGCATGGAGAACTTCCCAAAGTGGTTATCTTCGTTTTGTCTTATATACAGTTCTTAACATGAAGATAAATAGATCCCTGAGAAAGGGCAAAGACTACTTTTGTAACAATACTCAAGATCATGCAGGTAAAGTGGTGGAAAATAACTTGTAATTACTTACAAGTAATATTTATCTCACAAAACTCGTTGTTGAATATAAAACGGTAGAAAAAGTATTCTTAATAAACATAAGCTGACTAAAGAAGACTCAAAATACTCTTATACTCATAGCCCCACAGTAGGTATAAACCTGTGTCGTGGGTGCCGTTGTACACATACAACACATACATAAACACCCAGACCCGAAATAAATATCTGTAGGCCATACAAATATTTGTCCCGGTGCGGGGATCGAACCCGCGACCCTTCGAATCAAACGGTCATCTCACACCGTTGGACTAACCGGGTCTTCATGTATCACTCAAGATCAACATTCTCCTCAAATTTTCACAACTCAAAGATGAAGCATAAAAGTAGTCATAATTGCCTCAAGTCACGTCTGGAATCAATAAAACCTTAATCTGTAATGCTATCGATCGGTGTCTATGACTAATCTGATTCTTGGAACGATGCTATTTATTACACATGAAATCAATTTCATGGTACGTCACTTCATACATAATGACTATTGTGCGGAGAACTGGGAATTCGTGATCTAAGTTGATTTTTCTTTATGGGGCAATTGAACATTGCAATTCGCAATAAGCCCAGAGGTGAAAATACAGAAGCGTTACCAAGATCTTTGTTGTTGTTACGGTGCCATACATTCACATACATACACATACATACAGATACCATCTAACCGGAACACGGTAGTACTCAACACTACCATTTGGCGGCAGACAGATTAGGTAGTGCGGTGGTGCTTACGCCCTCGAGTTCCTACACTGGAACTCTACCACCAGTAAAGTTATGTGTTCGGAGGCCCCAAGTTCAATTTTCAGGTCAGGGAATAAATGATATTGTTTTTTTTTTCGCAATTCGCGGTAAATCTCGAAAGAGTTTATGTTGCGTCTTACTGTTATTGTATTCACCTAAATATTGTATTTTTTAAATTAATAAATAAAAGTAATTGAAAAAAATATTAGTACGCAGGTTAAAATTTTTGTACGTGTACATGTTTTTCAGTCAGTAATTTTCAAATACAAATATTTTGCCAAACACATTCAGTTAAGACCACTTTTAAGTGGTTTGTCGGATAAGAAAAGGTGTGACTGGGATAAATGTACCAATTGTATATTTAAAAGTTATACTTTAGTTAAGCGTTGTTCGTTTGTTCCAGACAATTTTATTTCAAATGTTGTATACGACAATGTTTTTTTTTATCATGACAAAAAAACCTTACAATTGTTACTCTTCTTACAAATTATGTTTTAATTTTCGAGAGACGCTAAAGAAAATTATTTTATTACATTTGAAATGTCACTTAAAGGGAAAAATGTTATTAAAGAGGACCCTCCATTCAAGAGCCTGCTGTCCTGAAATGATAAAGTATATGGCTCACATTCAAATTATACTTATTTGAGACTAGAGATAAGGATTATTGGTGTCTTTTTAGGATGCCAAAAAGGAAAAAAAATGCAACCTTTATATAAGATCACCCGTATATATCAGTGACTCAAACAAGCACGTTAATGAATTTTACAGGGAGCCACTTTTATGGGTTGAATAAGAAAATTTTACTGATAGAGAATAACCACTGGATATTGAACCCACTTTATGTACAATAATGATGTGCAAAAAAGCATAAATAAATATATTTTACTGGTAGAGCTCCAGTGACGGAGCTCGCGGGCGTAGGCACTTGGCACACTACTTGCCGCTAAATGGTAGTGTTCAACACTATCGTGTTCCGGTCAAGTGGTAATGTACGGCCCTGTAATTTTCGGCACAGAGGCATAGGACCTTAGGCCTCAGGAGTGGTAACGCATCTGCATTTTGACCTTGGTCTTTGTGTGGGTGTCTATGGGCTGCAGTCGTCACTTAACATCAATGTGAACTGCATGCTTGTTTACCACTTAAATTACATAAAAAAAAAATAATAAGAAAAAATGGTAAGAAATTTGACTTCAGACAGGAATTGAATCTGCGGCCTGAGGATAACCTGTCCAGCCGCTTTACCACTAAGCTACCGAAGTCCTTAACCTGGACGCCGATTTATTCATTCCCTTTCTGATTTTAATAAATTGGTTAAATTTGAAAAAAATGGTTCGTGTCGGTCTTTTAATTTTTTTTTATATCTAAATTCACTCGCATGTTGTGTTATTAAGTTTTGCAAATATTATTTATTGTATGTAAAATATATCAAATAAACGGCCTCCATGTGAGAATCATAAACATTTTGTAACTTTACGATAGATAAAAAATATGTAATTAGCGAAAACTCTCATATGACGACGGGTTTAGAAAACCATCTGGCAATTCATCAAGTGCCAAGTAATACAAAAGTTCACCCCTCGAAGGAGCCGAATCAGGAAAATATCGAATTAATGGCATTGAGAACAGGTGTAGGAAAATAAAACGTAATTTCACGGAAACCACGTCGTTCCAAGAAAAGAAATGTCATGTCATTCATTCACAACAATTTACATAATTTCGTTTTCTTTTGTAATTCTTCGGAAACAGCGTACATGTATGAGTGATGAATGTATGGGAAACAAGGAAGATTAACAATGATAGATGTATCAGGCAAAAGTACATGATGTATCTTCTAGGTTAGACAGAGAAAGATCTCTTTCTCACCTAGAAAATTGATCTGATGTTATAGTAGTAACACACGTTCGAATTCGGTACGGCGGACCGAATCCGCCGACCACGCGCGTGAGTGGACCACATCGGACTTGATTGATAATAATTATGTCCGCCGGACTCCTCTCCACACAATATTTATCAACACGACCAGATTTTGTTCAGAGCGTACCGAATCCGTTGTCCGCTCCGTACCAAATCCGGACGTGTGTTACTACTACGAGTATTACATTAATAATTTTGACATCAGAATCTAGAAAGAAATTTAGTTTTTTGCTATTTCTGGATTGTTGATAGTATTCAAAGTAGTAATAGGTACTTTTTACCCCTTGTCCCCCCCACACCGGCACTAAGAAGAACCCAGCTAGGGAGTTTGGCGTGCCTCTGCCCGCCACTCGCTGCTGTACGTCGTTGGCCCTGGCCTATCTTCAGCCGCCTAACGGTAGTCCCGCCATCCGATAGGGACGTGGTGAGGCGGCGGGGAGGGGAGGGAGGGTCGAACTCTTTTGACACTCCCGCTCCCCCGGGGCCGAGCTGTGTGCCCATGGACCCCTTCACCCGGGCGGTATAGTACGCTTGGTATAGTGAGTATTCGGGGCAGGAACCTTCTGGTGTTGGACTAGGGGATATCCGTCAGAATGCAGATAATAAGATAACTTTATAAAATTAAATGATATGAAAAATGATGAGATAAAAAAAGGTTTTTAAGTTTCAGTTCTAAGTATGCCCTATAGTTTTTGATTTTTTTTGTGTTTTTGTATAAAATTCTTAAAGAGGTTCGCAGAATAGGTACGTCTAACGTCTAAGCATTGAGTTTTAAGTAGGTATATAGTCTGTGATATATGGGCACACACACAGACAGACAGAGAAAACACAGACAGACGGACAAAGATAGACATAACGAATCTATAAGGGTTTAGTTTTTTGCCATGTTGCTAAGAAATCCTTTAGGCATAATAATTTGCACCAGCGATTCCACAATATATCTCCTAACTTACATAAACAAAAGCATCTGCTTGGCACTTAATCGAATTAATTAACAAATTGAACGCGAACACGATTCTATACTCGTCGTAATCGTTACTTAAGGCGATTAAATACGCGAGAGCCCGTTCATATTACGGGCGCCGTGTTGAGGGATTAATGACTTAATTACATCAAGTTATTTGATATTCTAATATGGTCTGTTATTTTAGTGAAGTAAATATCTTCTGGAGGAAGCTTTTTTAAGCATTAGTTTATCCATCGGAATATATATTTCTCATCCATACTAATACTGAAAACAGGTAAAGTTTGTAACTTTTATTGTTTGTTTATTTGTAGGGACTAATATTCGGAAATACTGAACCGATCACGAAAATTCTTTCACAATCAGAATTCTACACTATTCAGGAGTGCGAGAGGCTATACCTTTATATATACTGTTATGATTGTAGTAATGTAGGAAAAATTGCAACCGTGCGAAGCCGCGGCGAGCCGCTTATAAAATTAAATGACGATTTTAGAAAAAAGAATTCCTAGTTTTGTGATTAAATTTACTTGAATTTATATTAATGTTTGAATATAAATAGAAATATCAGCCAAAATAATATTTTGATTTGAAATGGCCAGTACGGCAGAACGACAATATTTGCTGATATCCTTTTCTTCGTCCCCAGGTTGTGCGTGTATTCGCTTCACGTCTACGCAGGGCAAGGAGCGCGGCACGTTCAGCAGTCCCGACTACCCGCGCCCTTCGCCACGCTCCTCCTGCCTACTGTACACATTCCTCGCTGCGCCTCATCAAATAGTCGAGCTTGTGTTCACAGACTTCGACATCTATAAGGAGCACCTTGAGTGAGTACTTATCTTTAAGTTTGGTGTGTTCCCGCTGTCCCCAAGCCCCGTGTCCGACGGGGCCAACGGTACTTTAATTATTTTTTAGTTTTTCGTTTACATTTTCAAAGAATTGAAAACATTGTAGCCATGAAAAATATTCAATGCGTTAGCCCTATTTCGATTTTTTTTTTAATTACCGTTTTGTACATATTGCGAAATATTATCACCTCTCGTTACGTTATTAAATTAGCAGTGGGAAAAAAACACAAATGTTTTAAATTTATTGATGGTAGAGCGCCAATGAAGCTCTCGGATGTAGGCACCATCGCATTACCTAATCTATCTGCATCTAAATGTTAGTGTTCAGCATTATCGTTGTTCCGGTTAGTTGGTAATGTATGCCACCGTAATAACTATCACAGAGACATAACTTCTTTCAGGTCTCAGAGGTGGCAACGTATCTGCGTTTTGATCTCTTGTTTTTGTATAGATGTCTATAGGCTACAGTCATCACTTAACACCTATGTGAACTGCAAGCTTGTTTGCCTTTGCAGTTGAGATTTTATAATCTAGCTTAGGTTAACGGTTGGTACGTGAATATGATTAAGTCCTTGGGTTTTTTAAAATATTTATTAAATATTAAGTTCATTAATAAAACATTTATTTATTGACAGAATATTTGTTCACATAACATTAAAGCGTTAAAGACAAAGGCGGCTTTAAATAACTCACTTTGCTTAAACCTATTTCATCTGGGACTTCATGAATATTACATTCATCTCAAATCCTTCCTAGGCATTTTAATCAGAAGTATTTTCCAAGATAAATCTGATTTCCAACTGTTGCATAGCCTGCGAAGGTATAACTCAAAACTTGTCATTCACACTGAAATTTCTAGTCATAAAATGACATTTGAATTACGTAACTTTGAAAACATTACAGAAATGGTTTAAGTTTTTACTTAGAAGTTACTTATTATGTCTTACAGAGTAATAATTGCGATTTGGAAGAACATTTTATGTTTTAAAAGATTAACAGACAAACAGACAGACCACCTGATGGAAAGTGGACACCGTCCCCTTTGTGTAACATTAGGGGAGATACCAATACACTGACAGCCCTGAAGGACTCATTTGACACTAGTTTTCAAGTAACCTCCTAGTACAGTCCTTGCAAAACTTAAATGCATCCTTGAAGTTTTAAAAATACTAGCGGTCATATTTTGATAGGCAACCTAGTGGATATAAATATTTTCTAGAAGATGAATATGAGTAAAACGCACTTATTCTGCAGCCGGATCCTAGAATATCTTCATGCCAAAATTGTAACTTTCTTATCGTCTGTGTAATCATCGCGAGCTAAGAGACTCGCCTAAATTTACGCTTGCAACTTCACAGTGGCATATAATTTTTGCACGTACTGTACCTGCATCAATTTTGTGATCGTGGTCATTTTACAAATACAAAATGAAAGACGCATAAGTGGAACTATCGAAAAAATAGACAAATGTTGGTATAAAATTTAAATTTTGCTTATACAAGTGCCACAAAATATCAAACAAAGCCTTTAGTATTGATATGCAATTATTTAACAATTTAACAATGTGGTGATAATTTCACCGATTCAAAACAAATTTGCGGCGTTTCATTAATAACCAGATCAAAAATACTTTACGATACAAATATTTTATTCGTCATCATTCAATTTTATAGCTTATTCGTATTTCGTTCATATATTATTTTGCGGAATTGTTGTTGCTTTGTTGTTGCTATAATCAAGATGTATAGCTTATTGAAAAGGCAGTTCTGGTTTCTTAGGTTTTTTTAAGCCGCAGAGTTGAGCACAGAACTGTTTGTAGTCTATCATAGTACAACCACATTTGTTGATAGTAGGTGCTTCATCTAGCGCGTAATCGGCTTCTTTCTCCGTAAAACGGTCCCCTTTCGTCATGAGATCGTTGCGTATTCTGGAAAGAATAAAAGCATCATGATACATAGAGGGAAAAAATTATAAGTACAGTATCCAAAAAGAAATATTGCACATCGAGCCTACGAAAGAGACATACGGCTAGTTTCGACTTCGTAGAGCGTCATCTCTACTGCACGCTCCTTACATAAGCACTAATAGTCCGCTCTTGGTCAAACCTTGATCAAAATGGTCGACAAACATTACATAGGTAAAATGCGAAAGAGATAACGCTCTACAGACCCAAAATAAGCCGAATTCTAAAATATTTGTTGTATAATGGTAGCAGGCTAGTCTTATTTCACTGAGGTTGAGCTCCGGGTTACGGGGTTAGTGCTACTAAGATTTTCTCAGGTTCCCCAGTGCCACATTCGGAGTTTGGTAATGTGGAAAGAGATGTAAATAATTATGTTCGCCACCTATTACGTCAGACAAACCGTAACTGGAGGGCTTAGTGTTTAACCCTTCAGGTGTAAAGACTTGATGTTATGTTTCACATTCATGGTTCACACCTTTTCCACTTCTGAGAGTCTTACACCCATATTCTAAGTCGTAATCTTGACCTTAATTCAATCTCACTCAATGGAATTGGTATTCGTAGTTGTAACTAATAACGTCAACTCGACATTCTACCTCCGTTTGAGGTAAGAAAGCAATTGTCAAACTCCAAGGTACCTTACGACCTACCTTGAGGTTTCGAGGAGTATTTACATTTACGCCATATTCTTGCGCTCAATAAGTTTTTGTGTCGGAACTGTCTGGAAATATAATTAAATACCATATTTATCTATAAAATGGACTTTCAAGACTTTGTGAATTATTTGTATGATAATCCGTGCACATGAGTTACAGTGAAAATACAACTAAGAATATAGATTTCGAGGTGTCCTCATAAAGTATCCTAAGCTGAGTGTGACTCAAGCAATATTTCAAGTAACGTTTTGGAATATGGGTGTTAGTTTCAGAAATCAGACCGTATATCTTTAGTTGGCGTAATTGGCGGCCTGACTTCTAAATATAACAAGTCCCTTCACATATTTTTTTTGTTCTCTTATATAAATACGTGAAAAACTTAAGAAAACTCAACAAACGCTTTATTTGGTGCGTATAATTAATCGGGTTATTCGTCAACTCGACACGGACGACCGGACACACGTGTGTCCAGTTGGTTAAACTTGAAATTGTAATGACTTGTTATTTCGTCGTCTGGACACGACAATATTTTTGCGTGTCCAGACGACGAACTTGCGTGTCCACATGGTGAAACTTAAATAAAATCACTTTTGTGTTTTCACCAACTGGACACTATCATCGATTTCCGGATTAAAATAGGAAACTGTCGTAGGATTCCAACTTGGTAACAATGTAAATAACTTTTCAAATAAAAAAAAATAATAAAACCGGTCCATAATCGATGGTCCGATTATGGACCGGTTTTATTATTTTTTTTTTATTTGAAAAGATTTTATTTCAACATTCATAAAAAATGTTTAATTTCGTAGGTTCCGGCCATAGGTATTACTACTAAAACAGGCGCATTTGCATTGGAATCTCTGGTTTTTAACTGACTTTAAAAAAGGAGGAGGTTCTATGTTCGACTGTGTGTATGTTCACCGATTACTTCGTCAATAATTATGAATCGATTTTTAAAATGTTCATGAAGTTTGAAAGGGTAGGTATACTTTGTAGATCGTACTATTTCCACCAAGTTGGGATTTGATGACGGCATCACGGAGAAATTGATGACAACCCTAAGAACTTATAATGGACATATGAGGTTTTCGTTGTATTTTCGTAATTTTTGTATATATCTGAATCATACTACTGAACTCACGTTGGAAGCCACAGCACTCCTTGACCGAGAGGAGGATCATATTGCAATATGTTGACAGAACATGCTCAACAATGTTTGGTAGATGGGAACATGTAAGTTACTTATCGACATTAACACTAAAAACCACATAATCAAAAACCAATAATTCAGAAATAGGGCCAAAGATTACATGAGCGTAATTGGTGACTTGACTGCTAAATATTCCAAAATTGTAACCTGCTCTCGGTTTAAATCTGTTTAATGTTATTTTTCACTTTGAAGTTTCGGTTTTCAAAATTCGATTTTTAATTTTACGGTCTACAGTATTCACTTACCATCAATGTGAACTGTATGCTTATTCACCACTTCATGAAACATTTAGCAGCATATATAACCTCTTTTGAAGTCTGTTAAAACAAAACAAATGAATATACGGCGACTCCCATTTACACCATTACGTGTGGCAGACAAAATGCTTTCGCACACAGGCTGCCGTTAAATTCACCGTGAGAATTATGTGAAAGCCTACTCAGAGTCGTAAAACATGGATTGCACTGAGAATTTTAATAAGTGTGTCGCTAAGCCTGAAATTCTGTACGGAATAAGGCATTATCTAATTTCGAGAAATGAAAACGACAGGTGATATGACTTTGCCATGTAATTTGTGGCTCGAGAAGCTTTTCGGTGTTAGATTTTATGACAGCAACAGTGAGATAATGAACTGTTAAATTGGATATAATGAACGTATTTTGCTAGTTTGGAAACTTTGTTATTCAAATGTTAATGAGATGGCGAGTACATAAGAAATTCATTAACAGCAAAAACTGTGCCTTGTGTTACGAGTATTGAGCTTTCTTTCCTCGTATTTTATTAAATTAACGCCTGGGTTTTTCTAAAGAGATACAGGTACCGAGATTTTATATATATCTATAATATAAAAATAAGTCGGGTTTTCCTTCCTGACGCTATAACTCCAGAACGCACTAACCGATTTCCACGATTTTATATTCGTTCGAAAGGTCTCGGGCTCCGTGAGGTTTATAGCAAGGAAAATTCAGGAAAAAATATTTATAAAACGACATCCACGCGGGCGAAGCCGCGGGCAACAGCTAGTCTATTATATAAAAATAAGTCGGGTTTTCCTTCCTGACGCTATAACTCCAGAACGCACGAACCGATTTCCACGGTTTTGCATTTATTGGAAAGGTCTCGGGCTCCGTGAGGTTTATAGCAAAGAAAATTCAGGATTATAAAACGACATCCATGTGGGCGAAGCCGCGGGCAACAGCTAGTGTATGTATATAAATGTATATAAAATCCTAGTACAAATATAAGTTTACAAATATTCCGTTACAGATTTGAGATACAGATGTTAAGAGTTTCCATTAAACAGTCGAAATGACTGGTCGTAGGAAGTTCAAAATAATAACAAAAGGCTTCTTTGTGTTCTTTTTGATCTGTTGATAATATTTCAAAACCGTTTTACCTGGTACCTTTATTGTTTTTTTTGTATAAATCAATGTATAGAACTTGCCATGATTATGCCAAAAGCATGTTCTTTGGGAAGTGTAAGGGAGCAAAAATGAAGGATTTCTCGATATATATATTAATATATCAGGTGTTTTTAAATATAACCTAGTCCTTGACGCTTAGTCATCGCTTAATCATTTCGTCCAAAAGACGTCCATTGCTGGACAAAGGCCCCCTCAAAGATTTCCACAACGAACGGTCCTGGGCCGCCCTCATCCAGCGATTCCCCGCGACCTTCACCAGGTCGTCGGTCCATCTCGTGGGAGGCCCTGCCCACGCTTCGTCTTCTGGTACCCGGTCGCCACTCGAGAACTCTCTGCCGAACGAAGAAAGTATCTGCTCCAACGGCCGCCAGTTCTTCGAGCTATGTGCCCACTGCCACTTGAGCTTCGCCAATCGGTACCTACTTTGCCGTCACGCTTAATATTTAAACTTAAACTATCAATTTTTAATTTAATTTATGAGAGTTGTATACACTAAATGAGGTCGTATAACCTCATTGAATAATGTCAAGTACCTTAGTCGAGTCGACCTCAACAAAATAATAAAACTTCAATTAATTAAATTCAAGCCGCAAAACTTGCGAAACCAATTAGCTGCCAGACACTCCAGCTTTATTAAACACTAGCTGTGCCCGCGACTTTGTCCACGTGAGAAAAAATATGATTGTTCAGTATCTACCCGGACGAATCATTTTCTTATTTTTAGTAATTAATTTTGTCTTTATATCAGAAATACATAATTTGTGAAAATGTTAGCTTTTGTACCTATTTAAGAGATACAGGCTGGTGACAGACAGACAGACGGACGGACGGACGGACAGATAGACAGACAGACAGACAGACAGCGGAGGATAAGTAATCCGTGGGGTCCGTTTTTACCTTTTAAGTACGAAACCCCCTAAAAGATAGAACTAAGATTCAGAATAGCTTAAAAATATTCGATATAATTCTTTAAATTGATACAACTTTTTTATTTCTGAACCAATTCACATGGAACAAACACTAAATGTTAAGTGAAACTTACCACAATATATTAGTTAAAACCGTAAATCGAGTAAGCCGTTTCTGATATTAACGTGCACAAACACACAGACAAACAGACATTTTTCCGGGATAAAAAGTGCCCAGTGTTGTGAGCCAAAGGTTAAAATATAATCATACCAAGTTTCATTGTAATCGGACGGGTAGTTTTTCTGTGATGCTTGAACAAACAGACAGACAGACAGACAAAACTTTTTCTAATCACATATTTGAGATCGGTATCGATCTAGTAACATCCTCTGGTATTTATTTTTTCAATATTTTTAATGTATAGAATTTACACTTCTACAGTTTTATCATAAGTATAGATAATGACTCATAATTTACTTGAAATCAAAAGAACGACAACATTAAAAATGTTGAGATAGACTTCAGTCGAATATATTCCGCAATGAAATAATGGTGAAAGTTTAATTTTATTAGGAAGCGGTGACTTTCTTCCTTAAATGGGAATTCCCCTAACTTTGTCGCTGATCAAATAAAATCTTGGGCATGGCAAAAAAGTTTTGGTCGACGGCTTGAATTATTAACTTGCGTAACACGCAGAACATATAAGAAACGGGCAAAATTGAGAAATGGTATGTATGGTGTTACTTGCAACTTTTATTTTCTAGTAGCTACTAGAGCTCCCTTGTCGGAAATAAGTCCGTAGGTGTCATCATTTTAATTAAACTTCCTATCTGCCTGCTTGCTGCTAAATGGTGATCGTAACACATCTAAGTATGTATAGTTTTTGAAATTTATGAGTTCGTGTAGTCAGCACTGTGGAAGGATTGATTGTGTTTAGACAGTATACATATTACTTACGGTGTGTAAGTGTGTGTGCCCTACGGGATGGCCAGTCGCATGCTGACTCTCGCTTCCTAATATACAGGGTTAATTGAAATTATCGCATCACCTCTTGCAAGCATCCTGTCTACATCAATCCCAACAACATTTGTTGTACGACTTCTAACAAATTTTGATAAATAACCAAAAAACATGTTTTCAAAAGTTCAAAAGAGCATTGCCGCTACTGCGTCTCGCCGTAACCCCGCGCCCCGCATGTGGCGGTATTTTTTTTATTTAAGGTGCATGGCATACCTACGCTCAAAGTATTGACTACTACACAATTTAAATAATTTTAAAAATTTTAATTTTATTTCATAAAGTCGTGAAATGTGGAGAGGCTGCCCGCAAGTGGTGCGCTAATTTTAATTAACCCTGTTTATTTGTTTATGTACAGACACGCCTTTACCACAAACCAGTGTCGACCGCGCTCGTGTAAATTGCGATAACTATAACTAAAAGTATATGTATATTAAGACTTAAAATCTAAGTCGTCGGGACGCAACAATCGCCCACTTGGGGAAGAGAAATCGAAAAATGGCGGTCAATTCATTCCAGTAGGCATCAATGAAATTTGTCTGATGAACTGGACTAAACCAGGACCATGCTGACATACATAATTATTATTATATTTTTATCAGGTAAAAACGTACTGTTTCATGGTTGGTGTCTACAGAGTATAGAATACTATCTAAATATACCTATTACTAGTCTAGCCAACTTAATACCCGACTTTAAACAAATACATCATGATATGCATGATACACAGCCTAATTTAATCTCGATCTCGTTGTATATGGACCCCTAGAGATCCTTTATTGAGTAGCTGGGGCTTTGTTGGTTGCTAAGTCGGTATATTATATTGTGGAATTACGATTATTGCACATATAAATTTCAACTTCTGAACAACAACCTTTTAAAGACGAAATACACTAATTATTTCAGACACCCAATTTAATAAAATTCTTTCTTTTTAAGGTTATCTACGTGGTCTGCTATCACATTATTATAAATTACAATATAAAAAAAATATGTTGATTTTTATTGGTGATGAAACACAAAAAATATTTTTACATATAGGTCCGTAATTTTTTTTGAAACTGTCCATCTAATGTACTTCAAACCAGTTCCATTTGAAAAACAATAATGCAAAAAGGTATTGGACTACTCATACCACGGCATTTATTTACTATTCTGTGACTTATACAAAGCATAAGGATATTTTGTCTATTCAAAAGGTTAATTTCTGACTTATTCCGTCCACTTTTTTTTACGTAAAAGTATCGTTTTTAAGAGGAATATTTTGAGTAGTGAAACACTAAGGTATGTATTATACGTAATGCCAGAGTAAGATAATTTGATCTTAGCATAATGTAGTTGCGAATAATCTGGTACAAAAATGTAATTACTAGCATAAATACATCGTCGCAAACTTCCGAGCCTCAATGCCTCAGAGATTAGATAAGTTAGCCTATTCTCATAGTTGCCCATAAGTTGTTGCTTATTACTTACGTGACGATGTGTTATTAATTAATGCCTGCGTTGTAACAAGTTTTTCGCTTATTAACCAAGGAAGTTTCTCGGAGCCAAGCATGAAAAATAGAGTCGTATTTGTTTGTTTTCACTGTGTAGTCCGAATCCTATATTTAACAGAAATTACGACTAAATACTGTCAAGAAATATGTATCTATAATATATACATACATATTTATTGTATCATACATACACGTTTAAACATACATAAATATGGATGTAGATATATTAGGTTGGGGAAAAAGTTTCTTCGCATTTTTTATGATAATTCAAAACATTTTTAAATATAGTTTATTTAAATTTAACTAAAGTATGTATGTACCATTTTGTTCGATAACCTTTTGCCATCTTGTAGGTAGAGACATGATCCCATTACTATAAAAATTTTGGGACTTCTCATCAAAATACCGCGACAAGTGGATTTGGCAGTCCTTTCGTGATGTTAACCTAACATTGCATAAAGAATTCTGAAGAGACCGAAACAGGTGGAAATCTGAAGGTGCAAGGTCAGGACTATACGGCGGATGCATTAACACTTCCCAGCCAAACTCTCTTAATTTTTGCTGAGTGGCTATCACTCATCTTGACAGTACGAAAAACAAATGAAAATCACACATTTGCCTAATTTGAATTTGGAATTATGTTCTTAAAAATTTTAACTTTCAATGATACCAAAACCAGCCAGATACAAATACTACAGCCAAAGAGATTTTATTACAAGTTCATACATACACGTACTATAATGCGAAAAGACTTTTTCCCCAACCTATTGCATACACGTATAAACATACATAAATATGGATGTAAGATATATTAGAAATATGATTCAATACAGTCAGCCAAGTTCGCTGGTTACTAAGCGCACTACGCACTAGCAGTTAGCCGCAGGACCCAGTAGCCGCGCGGCTAGCTGCTTTTACAGTTTAATATACAACCACCTGTTATTGTACGCACTATACATAGCAGGCGGTTGCATATTTATTTAATTAGTATAGTTTTGTTGGTTGCATATTTAGTTACTGGGCTCTAATACCCACCTAAAGTTCGGTTGCACCAAAATATTAGTTAAAGTTTTTGTTAATTTGTTAAAGTTAGAGAAGGATGTAACCTCGAGTATTTGAGGAGTCGCATTTTTTCACGATTCCAGTATTGGATCCATGGTCATTGAAATTTTGAGAGTATCTCTCAAATCAACTTGTAAATAGACAGTGTAAAACAACATCAAATGTATATAATATACCTTTCTTCAGAAATATATCCGGTATTTTCTCCATCCCAGCGAGACAATGCAGCTACGAGCGTCTCTTCAGTATCCAGTTCCAAGGTCTTGTATCCGAGAAGATGGAGGAACGAGTCAAAATCCATTGGTTGTGTTGCCTGTCATTTACAGTTTAATTAATGCATTAATGAAACAACATTAAACCTTAAAATTATCTAAAGGACAAGGAGCTACAATAGCAGAAAGTTCGTCATAAGATTTTTTTTATGTTATGGAAGTGGCAAACAAACATGCAGTTCACCTTTCTTACATAAACAAAATCTTTGTGAGCTACATGCTTGTTTGCTACTTTAGTTAGATAAAAACATTTTTTTTTCGTGTATGTATCTGGATCAGGGCAGACCACCAAACCGACCAAAAAAGTTGGACGTGGCGATAACATCTTTTTCTCGTAGCCATAGAAGCCATTTTCGATTGGATAAATTTATTGTAAATAATATTAGGAATCTGACTTTTGGTGATAAAGAAATAAGTAGGTAGAAGTTAGTAAATTTTCAAATTCCTGAGGCTTAATATTATTTCTTTATTTCTAATTATTTTAAATATTCTTTTTATATAACGGAAGTGGTAAACAAGCATGCAGTTCACATTGATGTTAAGTGATGACTGCAGCCTATAAACACCCACACAAAGACCAAGGTCAAAATGCAGATGCGTTACCACTCCAGAGGCCTAAGGTGTTATGCCTCTGTGCCGGAAATTACAGGGCCGTACATTACCACCTCACCGGAACACGATAGTGCTGAACACTACCATTTACAGGCAAGTAGATTAGGTAAAACGGTGATGCATACGCCCGCGAGAGACGTCACTGGAACTATCAGATATCTAATATTGATACGGTCTCTAAAATTTTGTTATAACAAGAAACAACTACAATTATCACAAAGTTGTTAGATGCATGCATCCATATTATAGGAAAGTGTTAAATATAAATTAACCGACGGTTTCACATTATATCTTACTACTTTTTAAGGGGAATTACTAAAAGTACGCTAAGAGATTGGCATTGTAAAAGGAATGTTTTGATGGGATTTTATTTTTTATAAAAATAACAATTCGCAATGTTCAAAAAATGTGCAGATGCCATCTTCTTCACCTTATTAAAAATCTTGGCTTACTGTGTAGCGTAGATACCAGAGAAACAAATTCCAGTCCATTACAAGTATTTTAATCTAGACAGTCAGAAAAACTGCCAGAACTCGTAAACTGAGTATAAAAACAGGTGAATAAACCATCCTCTTACGGCAACAAACTACAGAGAAATGTTTACTCTATTAAAACAGACGAAGAATGCCTCATGTAAATACGAATTTAACCCAAAGTATTTGAAACATAGCTTTGCAGGCATTTTATACTACAATTTACAAACAAATTGTAAATTGGTTTGTACGTAAACACTTTAAACCATAGTGTGTTTATTTTTCGTTAGTTACTCGTATTTATTGTTTAACCGTGTAAATATATCGATAATGGTATCGCTCGTTAGTTAATCAATTAACAAGACAGTTTAAATAGTTATCAATAATTGTTTTTTAGCGAAAATATCGCAAAACACATTATAGGGTTCCGTAGCCAATGGCAGAAAACGGGACTCTTATAAATTCCTTTCGTCTGTGTGTCATAGCCACATTACATCTAAACTATAAACACTTGGAAGTTCCAAGTTCGAACTTACACTTAAATTTTTGCTTGAAACTTGATAGATGGATGTATTCTGTGAACCGCTTTGTTATTTTTTTTACTTAAAAAATACGGGAGATTCTCCATCACATGAAGCTAAAACGAAAAAAAATGTGTCTGATAAATATTTGAAATGCCATTAAAATATTTCAAAACATTTTTTTTCAAAGTCAATCTTTTGAAAGATAAAGACTTCAAAAGAGATGAAATACGTACCTACCTATTGTATCGATGGCAAAATTATGTTTGCGGTTTTGATAAAAATGATAGTGATGAACTTGAATCAAATATCACTTGCTACTACGGAACCCTTCACGGGCGAGTACGTGCACTTGGCCGCTTTTTTAACAATAAATATAGGAAAAGATTTTTTAAATCAACAAAAACAAAGGGAAAATCTTTAGAAATAAAACCCGTAGCTTTTGTAAATGGTTTCAGATTCCATAAAAGTGAACTCGAAATAAATTGTAGTCCAAGAATTTAATAACGAAAACAAAAGGAGCCATCAAACTTCTCTAATTATAATAGCGGGATAAATTGATGAGATTTATGACATTTGAATGCTTACAAAATTCTCTGAACATTTTAAGCTCGTAAAAATATTTTTATGTCACCACTTCAAGTGCTGGAAAAAACTGTCTGCCTGCCTTCCCCAACGATACCCACAACAGAGTTGTGAGTTATTTTGGAAAGAATACGTGGGGTACACCTTTAAGTGGTCCTCTGTTTTTTAAACTTTAATTTTGTTTTTTTGTTATATATAACAGCACATGACCTGTTGGTTCTCCAAATAAATAAATACCGTTTTGGCTATAATCGTCACGCTTGACATTCGAATTTTTACAAGAAAAAATCTATGCTATGACTAGCGGCCCGAACCGGCTTCGCACGGGTGCAATTTAGGTACTTACATAATATTGCGACTATAAATTAAGATCGAAGTCCCTTCTTTTTTTTATGTAATGGAAGTGGCAAACAAGCATGCAGTTCACATTGATGTTAAGTGATGACTGCAGCCCTATAGACACCCACACAATGACCAGAGGTCAAAATGCAGATGCGTTACCACTCCTGAGGCCTAAGGTGTTATGCCTCTGTGCCGGAAATTACAGGGCCGTACATTACCACCTGACCGGAACACGATAGTGCTGAACAGTACCATTTAGCGGCAAGTATATTAGGTAATGCGGTGGTGCCTACGCCCGCGAGCTCCATCACTGGAGCTCTACCACCAGTAAATCTAATTCTTCGGACTTCGGTAGCTTAGTGGTAAAAGCGACTGAATTTTCCTGAGGTCGCAGGTTCGATTCCTGCCCGAAGTCAAATTTTTCTTTCCGGTTTTTCTTTAATTTGAGAACAATATGTCACCATATTGCTGACAGGGTATAGATATATAATAGACTTTGCAGTTTATTGAATATCGTAAAGAAGTCGCTTTTGCCCTTAATAATTGTTTTATATTATTTCGCATTAACACATGCATTAACACTCGCGGCCTACTGGGCGAGTTCGAGTCTCGCCTGAAGTCAAATTTTTCTTTCCATTTTTGTTTAAAATAAAATATATTTCACAAGCATGTGTTAATGCGAAATAATATAAAACAATTATTAAGGGTAAGAGCGACTTCTTTACGATATTCAATAAACTGCAAAGTCTATTATATCGGTTGCCTTACTAGCATAGTTGGCAATAGATGGCGCTGCTGCTACCATAAAGCAATGCAATAAATGTGAAGGAAAGATTTGACAAATCGGGCAGGACTTCAGTAGCTCAATTGGAAGAGCGGCTGGACTAGATTCCCAGTAGGCCGCGAGTTCGAGTCTCGCCTGAAGTCAAATTTTTCTTTCCATTTTTCTTTAAAATAAAATATATTTCACAAGCATGTGTTAATGCGAAATAATATAAAATAAAATGAAGACTTTTGAGTAATTCAACATTTAAAGTTCAATGACAAATATACCCCTGCTATTCGTATTATATCGTCGTAATACGCATTTGAGTTGAAAGTATATATATTACTGATTACTAAAACAATTCCTGCCCATTGTGCTCCAACTGCCCATTATACACCATTTATATATTAATAGAAAATAAGTTATGTGAGGTAGTGACTTATTGGGTTTTACCCCAAAGTGAAAGATCAAATTAAACATTTATAGTAGTTTATTTAATAGTTTTATTGAGTAAAAAATAGACTAAAAACAATCTTCGTCCCTTTTGAAGGCTGTTTTTTTTTTCATTTACGCTATTAACTACTTGCTAACTCTTTTACTGTTCAAGCAGCTCGATTGTGGAATGCGCTGCCAGATGTCCTCCAAAATTTTGTTCGAGACTAACGTTTAAAAACAATTAAAAAAAACACATTTCAAGATAATTATACGAGTATGTGTGTGAATCCTGAGTGGGAATCCTTATCAGAAATCATCATCCAAATTGTTTATTTATTTATGTGTTACTTACACATAAATAAATAAACAATTTGGATGATATTTGATAATATAATATGTATGTTTGCAAATTATGTGTAGCTACAAATATAGGTATATTGTTGTATTTGTATTATGTTTATGTAGTTATTTATAATTATGTTTATGTATTAATTACTATTTATGTATATATAGTATTGTGTATTTTCTAATAAGTAATACTTTTGTTTTTATAGTTTCTCCGCATTTAACTGTTGTGCCGCTCAGATAGCTCTCTAGACTCCCGATGGTTAACTGGAAAAGAGCGCTTTTAGCGTTAAGTTCGCCATTTGTCAATATGTTTAACATTCTGGCAATAAAGTATTAGATAAATAAATAAATTAATTACCACTGAATATGTCAATATCGAAAGATCCCGACTAATTAAGTCTACGCTTCGTCCAGGAACTGCCCAAACCCAATCCAAAATCGTGGAAACTGTCCGCATGGTGGTTTAAGTGACCTAAGTTTTTGAAGACCCGCCCTACGAATAAGACCATAAAGATCTCCAGTCCAACTCTCAAGCTCATGGAGGAGAGGCGCGGTATGGTTCTGAAGTCCTCTGTAGATGCTTTGTGTACAGGCGGCTCAACAGACAGATATCCAAGTCATTGATTCGCAACCTTCGCCAGTTGAATACTGATAGTATTAAAGCGGAACAGGGGTTCCAGTGTTCGCCAAAGATTTGTCCTCAGGGCAAAGTCGTCTCACTAAGCTAAAGACAGAGGACGACAGAATCTTATCGTCGAAACCTGAAGAAGAGATCGAATGATTTTACGGACAGTTATACACTACAACACGTCTACCTGTTAACAGTCCGAAGACCTATGCTGAATTACTTCACTGGAACCTCTTAACGAGTAGGCGTTAAAATGAACATGGATAAGATGAAAATTATATCAAATGTCCATGTTACAGCCACTCCTGTCATGTTCGAGGGCACAATACTCGAAGTTGTTAACAATTATGTATACCTGGGACAAACGGTCCAGTTAGGACTGATCCAACTTCAAAAAAGAGGTCAATCACCCAATCTAACTCCGTTGGGCAGCGTTTGGGAAGCTACGATACATCTTCTCGTCCGACTTACCGTAGTCTCCAAGAAAAAGGTCTTTGACCAATGTGTGTGATCAGTGATGACATATGGGACAAAAACGTGGTCGTTCACTATGGGCCTCATAAGAAGCCTCAAGGTCACTCAGAGAGCAATGGAGAGAGCTATGATCGAAGTTTCTCGTCAAGATCGAATCAGAAAGAAGGAGATCTGCATGAGAACCAAAGTTACCGACACAGCTTACCGAATAGCGAGACTCAAGTGGCAGTGGGCAGGGCACATAGATCGAAGACCTGACGGCCGTTGGGCAGAACAGTTTTTGAGTAGTTAGTTCCGCGTACCGGAAAACGATGCGTAGGGCCCCCACAAGATGGACCGACGAACGTTGCGGGCAATCGCTGGATAAGGGCGGCCCAAGAACGTCTTTGGGGGAAGTCTTTGTTCAGCAGTGGACGTCTTTTGGTTGAAATGATGATGATAAAGATACCTATTTTACGTCCCTTTTTCAAAGATTGTATAAAAATAGGTTAGTTCAAAACCGTTTTAAGTAATTGTTATAAACTGTGGATTTACCTGTTTCATGCATGCCAATTGCACTAATTTTCTTCCGCGTCCACCCATCGTAATATTTAACACCAACCATAAGCACTAAACTAACAATAAATCTAATAATTTGAAAAACACTTTACCACAAAGAACATTAGAAGAAACTTAAATAATTAAATGAGTAAATCCATATAAGTACACCTATAAGTAGAATTAATGGTTTTTGCCACTTAGTTTTATTTACTTTCATAATCATGCCGATAAAGCTAAAACCCGATAAATATAGATCATGGTTATTACCATAAATGTTTTAAAGTGATTTGGTAAAACTTATTCAACACTAAATTAAAATAAATATACTTATATGGTTTATGCGTAATATAAAAATATATTTTATACCGATAAATCTCTTTAGGGTGTTTTAGTATATCATTTTCGAAAAAACACCTTAATTTATTGGGTTATTACACCAAGAAACTTGAGGTTCTACTGCGAATTTCGCTTAATGGATAATACCATTGGAAAGAGCGTAAAAAATCGATTAAGATGCGCAAAAAAACTCATTTTTGATATTTTTTCACTTAATGGGTTTTAGCACTAGACCCTCGATATGACGTTTTGTGTTTGAAATTAACTTACGACAATTAATTGAAGGTATAATAAACGATTTGAATAGCTGAAAATGATTGAGTATGTTATGCTTCTTCTCTTAATGTAGTGTTACAAGGTGCGGGCCCAAGCTCCATACATTTTGGAACGTCTTTAATTAGATTAAAATAAAAGTAATGTAAAAAAAACTTTTTCTTGAACGATATAGAATTTAGGATTCTTGGGTCCAGTACGGCTTGAGTTTCACCGTGTACATTGCGGAAAGGCAAGATTAGCATTTCATGAATATTGAAAAACCAAAGGAGACTTGCAAATATATTTGGCACTGCATACTCATTTTCTGTTAGGACGTACAGTAAGCAAAAAAATATGCAACATATTTTTCTATTTGTGAAGCTACTTAGTAGGTATACGTCTGATTTCTTATAACATTTCACAATGACATCATCGTACAAAATTATTATCAAGATGACCTTTTTACCCGACTTCAAAAAGGTTCTCAATTCGGCCGGTATTTTTTTTAATGTATGTACATCAATTTCGCCGAGGTTTTTGAACAGATTTGCTTAATTATTTTTTTGTTCGATGCGGAATAGTTTCCAGTGGTCCAATAAAATAATTATTCAGGTAGGTAGTTAAGTTACGGCGGAAGGAATTATTATAAAAAAATATATTTAATTACAAAAGAGATGTTTAATGTTTAATTATTACTACAAGACTAAATTACAATAAAAAAGATATCTATAAAGTAAACTAAAATAACAACTTAAAACTGGGTTGCCGAATAAGCACTGTGGGCACTGTCCACACAACACGTGCCGGATGTCCGATGCGTAGTCAGCAAGATCGGGCGTCGGGCGATTGCCTAACTCCTCCCTCCTTAAGATGGAAGCGCGTCTCGCAGCTTCTTGCAGCGTCCTCGGTGCTAGGCTCGCTTCTCCTTCGCCATCTCCATTGGTATAGATTCCATGATGTTGCCGCTATCAGGATGACGTATAATCCGACTGTTGTCCAACTTGGTGTAGCCATCATAGCTTGCCAATCGATCTCAGCTTCCTGGATGTTTTCAGCTCGGTCCATCAGCTCGTGAATGCTGTCCAGTTCAATATCGTCCAACTGCAGATTATAGTGGATGCCGTCTAGGGTAACTGTCTTGATGGGAGGTGGGATTATTTCATCTCTTGTTACCGTATTGATGTTAGTCTTCAGGGTGCGGTTCAGGATATCCATTTGGCAATCGCTCGTGATGGTGATCTTCATGCAGCTCTCTTTCAGGTACGAGTACTCATTGCTTCCCAGTGTAAGGTATAAGGTTTTAGGAACAATGGTAGGGTTTGTTTATTGGGAGTTAAGATGGATAAGGTCGTAAAGGTTGTTGTGGATAAGACATATAATATGAATGTTAGAGTGTGCTCTGTACTATAAGGCTTTTTCTATTAATATTTTTGATGCTTATACTATCTATGGATCTAAAGTAATTTACTTTTAGAATACCTTATATTTAATTATAAGGGTATTATACTAGGGTGCATTATGTACTTCTAATTGAACAAAACTTATGATATATAAAAGAAAAATCTTGGAGTGCATGTAGGTAAGCTAAACTTTAGTTGATTTTTAAGTTCATTTGTTTTAGTTATTTAATTATTCTTTATTGCCCTAGTATGGATATTGAAACAAATGGCGAAAAATAGTAATGGACATTAGTAAATCACAATATAATAAAAATGTTAGTCCTTTTTAATTTATAATTGCAGAAATCGTATTCTATTCATGACTTGATTATTGTTGAAAGTTATATTATATTTTATCTACTGTGAATTTAATATTTTCTTGATTTCCGTCTAAAAGCTTGTTTAAATAGAAATAGGTATTAAATGTAAACAATTGTTGTTCTTCAGATTGAATAACATTATTTACTAAATAATATAAATGAGATATTTTATCTTAAAATTTTGTAGTTGCCTGTAGTTGTTTTTATAAATAGAACGGTACTGAATAGATTACAACTGTCATAATACCACGTCTTAAACTATGGGGCAGTGCAATTAATATTATTTTCTTATGTATAAAGATTTAATTAATTATTCTCTATTTAATCTTTTTAGCTCTAAGTAATTTCTTCAGAAGGAACAAGATCTGGTCGACTTAAACTAAAAAGTTTTTGCATCAATTGAATCTCCTGGGGCGGTTCGCTTGACATACCTGTCAAAGTACACCTGATGTTCTGCCAACTCCCAAGCGATACTTCAGGCGCAATAGTACTAATATCCGATCCGCTAAATTTCTGTTTTATCAAACTTGTAATAACGGGATTCGATCGGACTGCTCTATTTAGTAATAATGAAATAATTTCTCTAATAAAATAATGTTGTAACTCTGGACTATTATGGTCGTAATTTGGTAGTAATTTCGAAACAAATTTGGAACTAGATAACTTAGTGTGTGCTATTTTCATTATTTTAAATAGTTAATATACTATATAATATATTAATATAATATATAGGTATCTAATAATTATATGCAATATTCTATAAAAACAAAAGAAAAAAAAAATATCATAAATTAAAGTGTATGTAAAAATATAAATAGTCGTCAGTGTATTAACGATTACAAGTTGAGCTAATCGAAAAATACATAAATATTTTTTTTATCCTCACGCTAACTGCTTCACAGAGTATACAGATGCATATACTATTAAAAAAAATATAATTATCTATTCAATGCGAATTGTATGATGCGATTTTAGCAACTATACAACGTACTTCAAACTATCTAAGCAGTAGGTATAATATCGATTGCGATTTGAGCTAATCAATATACCTACATCTATGTATTTTTGCGCCAACTCCTTACAGGATATATAGGCACATATACATTAATTCGAAATATAATAGGTAAGTATATAAATGTTAATTATATACGCGTTAACATTAACGCCATTCTAGTGACTATATAATGCACTTCAAATGATCTAAACAATATAATATTGATTGCGATTTGAGCTAATCAACATATATACTTATGTATGTATCTTTCTCCCTACTACCTAACAGGGTAGGTAGACACATATAATAATATATAAATTTTTAAATATAGACAATTTTTTTTTGAGACATATATCGCGATTTGAGCGATTATACAACACACTTGAGATATTTTAAGCAGTGCAATATCGATTGCGATTTTAGCTAATCAATTTCACTTTTCTATCTCTGCACTATGCAACTACCTTGCATGGTAGGTAGACACATTAAAATTCTCTTTAAATAAATATAATAATTATCTAATGTGAATTATAATGCGATTTGAGCATTTAAACAATTCACTTGATCAACAAAAAAAAAAAAAAACTTCAAAAATATCTATATGTTAGGTAATTTGTCTGCAGCGATTTTAGCCTTTGAACAAACACACATATAACATAAATATATAAAGTTGACGACAGGAAATATAGCACAGGAAACTGGGCGTACAACGAGCACTCACCTTGTTCCTTTGCATCTCCCGCCGGAGCCTTGTAGAATAGCAGGTTTTCCAGTCCGCCGCTCGTAGATTCTTGAGGGTCGCGAAAGTAACGATTAGTACCGTTCACCCTGCCCGAAGAGTTTGATTCAAAGCAGAGCGTCGCGAACCTAACGACTGCGCCAGTTAAGTTACGGCGGAAGGAATTATTATAAAAAAATATATTTAATTACAAAAGAGATGTTTAATGTTTAATTATTACTACAAGACTAAATTACAATAAAAAAGATATCTATAAAGTAAACTAAAATAACAACTTAAAACTGGGTTGCCGAATAAGCACTGTGGGCACTGTCCACACAACACGTGCCGGATGTCCGATGCGTAGTCAGCAAGATCGGGCGTCGGGCGATTGCCTAACTAGGTCCATTAGTTTATATTTTATGAGCATTTTTTGTTTACTTTTGGTATGTCGACTTGAAACTGCCTGTGATTTGGTAAATTTTCACGAGTTTCAGAAACAAACACAATACCTGCTTGAGCACAAAACCTATTAGTAAATAGCACATATTAATAATAGGTAGGTATAATTAATATTAAATCTTATTAATTTTTACTTTTCAGTTTGAAGTCGGTTTTATTTTGCTTTAGTGATTAAGTGAATAACTCGACTTATGTTGAATATGAAGTTTAAATAAATGAAATGTATTATTTTTCCAATAATAATTTCTTGTTGATGATCCACGCGTAACCTAAGATTACCTATCTTTCTGCGCCAAATGGTAGCATTCAGCATTATGATAATATATTTCGGTTAGATATGGTATCCGGATCCGGTATGGTATAACTGTAATAAAGGCAAAACAATTTATCCCTTAGGGGTAGCGATGCATCAGCATTTTATTTTTATCATGGCAAACAAGGATGTAGTTCACATTTATGATAATTGTAGCCTATAAACATCTACACAAAAACAGAAATTTCAATGTCGATGTCGCGGTCTAAGTTGTTGTACCTCTCTGCCAGAAATTGTCTGGCCGTACATTAACTGACCGGACACACGATAGCACTGAACAAGCGGCAAGTAGATTAGGTGGTGCCTACGCCCGCGAGCTCCGTCATTGGAGCTCTACCACCAATAAAATCTGCATTTTTGATGTCCTGTTTTTGTATAGATATCTATAGACAACTGTATTCACTTACTATCGATGTGATCTACTCGTTTGTGTCATTCATAACATAAAAAATACATCTTAATAAGGAATGAAATATCCTACGAGTATACCTATGGATAGGAAGATTTGTTATGTCAATTTGGTGTTTCACTTGAGAAATTCACAATATATAGAGGTACAATATTGAGAACAGTATCGGATTCACAATTTGTACAAAGTCAGTGCTACTTATTTTCGGCACGTACTTCCTACACCTAGATTCGGGATTTCCATGACAAAAATCTGTAGTCGTATGTTCTTCAACTCATGAATACTTAATCCAGGTTTTCGTTTATAAAGATATCGAGTCTGTATCGAGCGAAGGTACCTCTATTTTAGACATTTTTACAGTTAGTTGTAAGTATTTTGACTTCTATAAACATACCTATATTTAGTACAGAAGTTAGGGTTCGTGGAAATGTTAAGAATTTGCGGTAATACTCGTATTCATTTCAATTTTTTTTTTAAATAATTTTATAAAAAACTTATCATAGACTTCCTAAACGTAGATACATCAAACGGGAGGGTAATTGCGTACCCTATTCCGAAAATTTGCGGAGTACGAAACAAGTTACCCTGAAGCTTTTGGGGATTGGCGACTCCCCTGGTGTTGCAAACGTTCATAAGACTTTTCATCAGAAGGCACGCCTGCTTGTCTTACAACTTTTTGACTGTTTTTTGCTATTTCTTGACAAAAAACCTAGTTGATAATACTCTTTCATTTCCAAGATGACTGTGTGTAAAATATCGTTATATGAATTCTAACCTCTGAGAGCATATTCCGGATTTCTTGGTCATTTGGGGTTTCTCCTAAACTGACCAGAGTACCACGGAGATCATTATGGTCGATATATCCATCACCGTCCAAATCGAAGAGCAGGAACGCCTGTAAGAATAATGAGTTTGAGGAATTTGATCTGAGAAATCTTAAAATATTGCTATCGGTATTATAAAGAATGCAACAATAATAAAGCAAGGCAAAAAAGGCGACCAAATTTATTAAATTAGAGAGACTCGGGACAACAGCCTGATGATTTTTTAGGTACGTATTTTATTTTTATTATAGCGGTCAAAATTAAATCTTGACAATATCATTGGCAAAGCACTACTACAATAATTATAATTCCCAAGTAATAATAATTCAATGCATTACCTACCTACTGAAGTGTTTCATAACTTGAAAAGAAGCCAAAGATCATAGATCAATATCTCATACATTTTTATAGGAAAAAGGTATATCAAGAGATAGATGACAATAAAATTGTTGGTTGAGAAATTAGAACCGTTAATTTGAGGAGGTATCAGAGTCGGTTGGCGCTGAGCCAAGGGGACTTTTGATACAAGAAATTCTTTGAAACAAGTAAGATACGCCTTTGTTGAGAGCTTCGATTTGTGCTTAGTACTGTACGGTTCTTTTGTCTGTATAATGTAACTTTAAGTCTGCATTTTCTCTAAGAAGACTGGTAGGTACATGGATTCATGTATACATTCACTAACATAGAGTTATATTTTTTAGTTGGGACGAAAAGCGACCTTGCAACTTACCTTGTAGAACTCTGGGATTGAGAACTAAGCATGTTTTTAATTTTTCTTAAAAATATCCCTATCACCCATAATAACTATCACAGTAGCAAAATAAAACCTCAGAGGTTGCAACGCTTTTTCATTTTGACCTAAGTTTTTGTTAAGTTGTCTGATGTTTATAGGCTACTAGCTGACCCGGCAAACTTCGTATTGCCTCACAATGAAATAATGTGTCAAAGGTTTGATAGATACGGGCTATTTGTATAGGAAAATGAAATTAAATGTAGAGATTCCCGTGGGAATGAGTAATTTTCCCGCAGTAAGAAGTTGCCTAAATGTTGGCCAAGCTTAGTATCTATACACCACAAAAAGTTTCATTCGAATCTGTCCAGTATCTTCGAAGATTAGCCTGGACAAAGGGACAAACAGACAGGTTTTTCGTAAATATATATATTTTTTTTTATTTTATGACTTCGCTTGTTTTGCATATTGCCAGTGTCAAGTAAAACGATATTTCCTATTCGTATTATTTGCAACGTTAAAGTCAGAACTGTCAGTCAATTTATCAGTCCGTCAGTCAGTCATAGTCAGTAATTAAAAAAAAATATTGTGATTACTGATTATAAAAATAGTTTAATTGATAGTAAATATTATTTTCAATACTTAAATAAATGATTGGATTTAAATCGAGTAATATTTTTTCCGAGTTGGCACATCACTATCACATATTACCACAGATTTTTTTTTAAGTTAATGTACACTACCACAGATTACTAAATAGGTTATGCGAACAAATGATGCTCGAATTTAATTAAGTAATCACGTTTCCGAACAAGCGATGCTCTTTCAATAAAGTCTATGGCTGTGAATGACATTGACATTCGTTACGCGCGTTTTTGCAAATATGCAAAATTAAATGTATATTTTTCAATATTTCTGAGAGATTTTCTTAATATTTTTTTCCTTAAGAACCTTCTCCTAATAATAATAAGAAATACAAGAAAAAAGAATTAGTGAAATCGGTCCAGCCATTCACGCGTGATGCCGTGACCAAGGAAAACGGGTTGCATTTTGTATATATAATATATAGATTAGTATCGAGATTGCAAATCTAATAGTAATGCACTCATTCCACCCACACAACTAACGAAATTCAAAATGTGTGATATGATAGGTTTTTATGATATATTTACATCATCTGTATTTTTTTTTTTATAATAAATTTTAGGTTATAATGGCAGCTCCAAATAATACCTAAGGGAGAAACAGCGGCATTACGAAGACACCGCATTATCTTTATGTGCCGTTAAACTGGTGCAAGCTACTGCTTAGTTTCAGTGAAATAATAATAAAGTCTCACTGATAAAGACTAGAAAATATATTGTTAATTTATGCAGATTGTTTATATGTGTTGTATGTGGTAAACAAGCATTGATGTTAAGTGATGACTGCAGCCAAAGACACCCATAAAAAGACCAAGGTCAAAATGCAGATGCGTTACCACTCCTGAGTCCTAAGATGTTATGCCTCTGTGCCGGAAATTACAGGGCCGTACATTACCACCTGACCGGAACACGATAGTGCTGAATACTACCATTTAGCGGCAAGTACCCGTATATTAGGTAATGCGGTGGTGCCTACGCCCGCGAGCTCCGTCACTGGAGCTCTACCAGAAACAAGATAAAAACGTGGTGATTTTAGTCGTAAAGAATGAAAGGACACTACTTATAGGTAACTTAATGAACATCAAGGTGTATTTTAAGCCTGTATAATCTATGAGGTTTCTTTAACAGAAATGATACATAATATTTCATCTTTCCATTTTTAAACATTTTTTGTGATTCGCTCGAACATATTGTTTTATTTTAAGTATGTCAGTGGCTTTGTATTAATTCTGCTACTGTTATATTGACTACAATGACTATCTAAATAGAAAGTCGACTAGGACTATGCATGGGCTAGCTTCTTTTTATCATATTTGAATAAAGCTATTGTTGGTACCAAAAATCCACGCAACATATTTCATATTTTAAATTGGAATACAAGTAAATATTTTATATTCGTGAAAGATTTCAATGCTTACAAATCCTAGAGTTTTATTTTGAGTGGCTCGTAAGATTGTTACGTGACAAAAGTGCTTACCTCTTTCAGTTCAAATATTTTAGACTCGTCCAGTTCAGCTAAGACGTTTGGAGCAATGCAGATAGCATCTCGTGCTCTGGATCCAGATCGTGACCTTGGGTATGCGGGTACTGCCAGCTCTGAACTGTTATCCGTAAATATTGAACTGAAAAAATAGTTTTTTTTATTTTTGTTTATTAGCGATTTGAAATTACACGTCGGTTCTACAACCAAAAGTGAACATCACTCTGAAATTATTGTAATAAGGAGTGGAAGAATAATTTGACAGTTGGATATGGATATTATAATTGATTGCAATAAGGGAGCGTTCAAGTATTACGTAACCTTTACGTTAACTGGTGGTAGAGCTCCAGTGACGGAGCTCGCGAGCGTAATCACCGTATTACCTAATATACTTGCCGCTAAATGGTAGTGTTCAGCACTATCGTGTTCCAGTCAGATAGTAATGTACGGCCCTGTTATTTCCAGCACAGAGGGATAATGCCTTAGGCCTCAGGACTGGTAACGCATCTGTATTTTGACCTTGGTCTTTGTGTGGGTGTCTATAGGCTGCAGACATCATTTAACATCAATGTGAACCGCATGCTTGTTTGCCAATTCCTTGCCAATTGCAAAATGCCAATTTTTGACGCTCCCTCATCCCTATGTAACGTGCCATTACGTTATTAAGTACCTCTCTTCCGCCTCACAAAACGTTACGTAAGACCCAAATGAGCATTTTTATCTATAAAAGTTACGTGTAATATATTTGGGGGATTACCCGAAACATAAGCGAGAAGAGTTGCCACCTTAAGAGATTTTTATTTAAATAAAAAAAAAAACAATGCTATGTAATACGTCGTTCGAATCCTTTTCTCTTGCCCCTATAACGCATCGTAACGCTTTACAAGATCCTCCCTACCTCCCAAATTGCGTTACGTAATTCTTGAAAGCTCCCACTAATAAAACGACTACATATTTTGTTTTTTTTTTTTAAGTTAAGACTTATCTACTTTGAGTCCATAAAAATTTTTGAACGAGAACATGTCTAACCCTAAATCGGTTTTCATCACAATAATTAAGAAAATTATTATTTTGAATCTTCTATTTCCTTTTACTGATTTAATTTCACCCTAACACCTTTTCAATAAGTTACGAATAAAAGAATCTCATAAAAACGGAATGTCGTTTGGCGTTAGCGGACGGAAATTAAAAATTAGGAATAGAGCGGTTCCCATTATGATGGAGGGTTATAATTCTATAAAATGTAAGACGCGAATCCTTTAGCCGACCTTTTAAAATAGATATATTCAGAGAAATTTCCATGTTCTAAAAGAAATGCGATCATATTTTCTTCGCGATATCAATTTTCCTAGATGAATGAACAAGACTTATGATTTTAGTGTGATTTACACAGGGATTTTATACAGATCACCGCAATTTTATAAAGTAACTAGCTAAACTTGCCAAATGGGTAACATTAAAAGGCCGATATGATAATCTATAATATAAAAATAAGTCGGGTTTTCCTTCCTGACGCTTTAACTCCAGAACGCAGGAACCGATTTCCACGGTTTTGCATTCGTTGGAAAGGTCTCGGGCTCCGTGAGGTTTATAGCAAAGAAAATTCAGTAAAAATCATTTATAAAACGACATCCACGCGGGCGAAGCTGCGGGAAACAGCTAGTTATATTATAGAATAATCTACGGATTTATTAATGTGAAAATGTATACTTTAACAGCCTCAATAGCCTAGTGGTAGCAGGCCACTACTATTGTGCTGCTCGAGATAACGATGTAAAATCCTTTATCTGGTTCTATCAGAATTTTTCATTTTCTGAAAGTTTCTCAGCACCTCAGAGTATGGCAATATATAGCCGCAGATGTCAACAAGTTCGCCACTTGTTAGATATGCCAAAACGTAACCGCCGAATCCTGGGTGATGATTACATGTATCTATTTTCCTTGAAAATAGATACATTCTAGCTTGCTTGAATGTATCTATTTTCCTCTGCCTATCCCTTCGGGGATAACAAGCGTGAAATTGCGTATTCATATATTATAATGATATATTTAAACATTTACGAGTTGAAATAATATATACCGCTATGACTTAATCTGAATTGATTATGAAATTCACTTCTATGTAAATTTAATCCTCATGAACAGTTCGGAATAAAAATTCAAAAAATCGGTTTTTGTGATTATAGTTTTCTGAAAAACAAGCATATTTACATATACACATACCTACATTCATACAATAAATATAATTGTGTATACCTAGTATAAGTATAATTCAACTATTTACTAACCCTTCGAAATCTATTCACAAAATAAAAAATACTACTAGTTGTGTTTGAGATACCAACAAGAATGAAGTAATTGTAATCACAATATGATTAAATAATTACAACAAATACGGATGAAGAAAAAAAATCAACCGGAACAACTAATTTAAAAATAATCCTAAAAATATGATTGATTAAGAACTTACCCTCCTTCAGAGGCTGTCTGAAGTAAATTTTCCTTGAAATTTTTTATTTCGTCTTGAGATTGGTTTGATCCCTTTCGACTGCCACGTTCAGATTTACTTTTACTCTATAACAAAAAAACGATTCTTTGTAAATGGTATCGAATTTGAAATTTTTCTCGGTTCTCAGTATATAGTCACATTCAAATTTTACATTATGGTGGCATTGCTACATTTGTATTTCCTATCTCTAGGTCTCGACATTATAAAATGAAAAAGGGGGAATGGTCTCCACAAGTGGTAAGATGGATTTACCACGAGAGCTGTAGCGGCTGTTGTCAAAGGCGGCCTATTCAGTGAGTAAAACTATTGTTACAAATTTATCAAGCAATTATAAAATTAAATATTTTAAAAAAATATATATATGATAAAGATTTATAATAAAATAACAGAAGCTGCACTTCAAATGCTGAAATATGATTCTACAAACGTGATTTTAGCTACTTTTATATGAAGTGTGTTCAATATATGGGTACATCTTATTAAAAGCTTATTATATTTTACAATACTGTCCATCTAGGTGCTGTCATTATCCATAATATTTCAAGCTGTATCTTTTTCCGACATTAAACAAGTAGATACGATCTTATTTAATTTCACGCGTATCTGAATACTTTTAAGATATTCTATTAAATTACTTACTTTCTTTTTGGTTCCATTCTTTTCTTTTACACCATTCGTCACATCGTCCATGTCGAAACTTTTTAACTATCGGTTCTGGACGTCTGATCGGCGTAATGTGGTAAATGTAACTAAACAAGTTTAAAGAGTTTAAATTTACATTGCAATCCCCGTCAGAGATAATCATTTATTTCGGTTGGATGCTCCAAGATTTCAGATTAGTTGGATGTTGGCCTCAACTAATTAATCTTTAATATAGAACTGTTCTTAGGTTTTCAGGTCAACGAGTTTTTCGCTTTCATCCTTCGCTTAATACAAAATGGGGTAAACGATTAGTTTGTTTACGGTGCCAAGTTACATCTTTGGTTCGGGGAAATGCTCGTGCGTGTGGGTCTATATTGACTTTGTTTTATCGGCTTGCGTGGGTGGTTGTATTCTTGTTACAATTCCCTCTACTCTATGACTTTCTCGGTCCATTAGTTGGAATTTGGTTATTCCATATACTTTATGAGGTTTGTATATTTTATTGTTGTCTGAGATTGCGAATATTGCGGTGGATTTTTTGATACATATTTTTATCTGCCTTGGTAGCTTAGAACTAGTAGTTACTGTTAACAGTTTGGATGTTTTGTCAATTAGAAAATGTACGATCTTAGTTAAGTGGTTGAAAATGAGGACCTGAAAAACATCTGGAAATATATGAAATGTGTTTACCTATAGGTGTATACATAAATGCATTATAAACACCATCTTCTTAATATATATAAATCTCGTGTCACAATGTTTGTCCTCAATGGACTCCTAAACCACTTAACCGATTATAATAAAATTCGCACACCATGTGCAGTTCGATCCAACTTGAGAGATAGGATAGCTTACATTACGCTATGACTAATAGGAGCAGAGCAGCGCGGGCGAAGCCGGGGCGGGCCGCTAGTAAGTTTATATAATTTCTTCAAAAATATATATTATAACTAGAAGTGTTATTTGCATTAATCACTTAGTTCAATGATAAACGTATAATACAAAGGATATTTTCGTCACAAAAGAAAATCTTAATGGATACAAATTGCAGCTTTTGTGTTATTATTACTTTCTGTAACCAAATCTATTGTTACGTTTGACGCCCTACTGCCATGTTTCCGGCACGTATATCAACAAAAGATTTCATGTAAAGTATTGTCGAGACGATTACATATAATTGCTATTAAAGGTGCTATAGCTAACAAAGAACTCATATAGTATCGCCATATCCGTTCGTCCATTGCTGCATTGGCATGGTTTAGAGAGTCTTAGAATTAGAAAACTGTAGGTTTGGCATAAAAATACATAGGTATTATTGTCACAAAGTGTTAGTGTCACAAAATGTTTAAAATAATCACGCATCGGGGTGTCGATGGATTGTTCGTAATAAATATTGCGGTGAGTACATTCCTACAAATTTTTTTTGGTTAGGGGCCGGTTTTTGACATGTTATGCTTGAAAGTGTTCATTTTATTTGAGTTGATTTCCTCTCCTCCCTATATAAAGTAGTTAAAAATAAAACTATTTGCAAGTTTACGATAAATATTCCACTTATTACGATGGATTTGTAAAATTTACTTGGAGCTTACGTTGTACGTGGTCCAACTAGCACTTGGCAGCTTTTTGTTGCTGGCGTGAACTGCTTAATAGTAATGGCAACACTTGAGATACGTCCCAATGCTGGGCACGAGTCGCTCCCTTTTTGTGGGAGGAGGCCTGGAGCTTACTCCACCACGTTGCTCCAATGCGGGTTGGTAGAAATACGGGTTAGTGGCCAACCGGCTGTCGGATGTTTTCAAACCGCCCATAAGGCTTCCGACAAGGTTTAACGACTGCTATCTGTCGATAGCAACGGGGCCGACGGCTTAACGTGCCCTCCGAAGCACGGAAACGCGCATTTTAATTTGCCACTAGCGGTCACCCATCACACATCCGACAGGGTCCGTATCGCACAACCGAGCTGATCGCTTGCGATCTACACCAGCCGCGGCCATGCGCACTTCTGAACTGCTTGTTTACTAGTTAGGTAATATTTGAAAACAAAAAAAACGCAAAATGAGTGTCCCGGTTGGTGTTTGCCGTGTTTATTATAATGAGGGTGAATCCATTATTGCTTACGAATATTTGGTTAACACGGTGAATCGAGAATAATATACACGTTATGCAAATTGTGTCTAAGTAAATTAACCTATGTGTATTTACTTAGTTTGTGTCTCTACTGTGCATGATTATATTATGTAAGTCTGTTTGTTAATTTTGTGATGTCAATTGATTTGCTTTTATTTCAAAACTAGCTGTGCCCGCGACTTCGTCCACGTGAGAAAAAATATGATTGTCAGTATCTACCCAGACGATGTCGTGGGCGCAGCTAGTATAAAAGTAGCCTAAGTTACTCCTTATTACATCAGCTATCTGCCAGTGAAAGTCCCGTCAAAATCGGAGACACTCAAATTCTATTTATTTGTATGTAGGTATGAATATATGTATGGTTGTATGGAGATAAAAGTAGCCTAAGTTACTCCTTACATCAGATACCTACCCGTGGAAGTCCTATTAAAGTCGGATACACTACAATTCTACTTATTTGTATGTAGGTATGTATGTGTGTATGGTTGTATGGAGATAAAAGTAGCCTAAGTTACTCCTTGTTACATAAGCTATCTGCCAGTGAAAGTCCCGTCAAAATCAGTCAAGTCGTTCCCGAGATTAGCGGGAACAAATAGACAAACAGACAGACAGACAAAAATTGTAAAAAAATGTTGTTTTGGTATATGTACCGTGTATACACACACACATATGCATTAAGTAAAAAGCGGTTATTTTTATATTACAAACAGATACCCCAATTTTATTTATTTGCATAGATAAGGATAGCTATCTAGAAATACCTACATTTAAGAGAATTATTGCTATCCTAAAATATTTAAGTATTTTTTTATGCAACAAAAGGCATCTAAACGTAACTTCACGCCTGTAATCCCCGAAGGGGTAGGCAGAGGTAAATGCATGCATTCAAGCATACATGCAAACACCCACGATTCGCCAGTTACGTTTTGGCCCATGTAACAGGTGGCGAGCCTGTTGACATCTCCGGGCACATTACCAAACTTTGAGGTACTGGGAAATTTCCAGAAAATGGAAAAATCCCAATAGAACCAGAGATAAAGGACTTTACACCATTATCTCTGATAACCCCCTACCCGGGAATCGAACCCAGGACCTCAGAATAGTAGTAGTGGCCTGCTACCACTAGGCTACCGAGGCAGTTTACCTCTCTATAAGGCATCTATACCGTACAAAACGGATACACGCCTTCGTTTGGCTGGGGATTAATCCCTTAGAGGCATCTATTCCCCTACTTAGGCGTTATTAATATAAAGCAAAAAAATATACGAACAGAAGCACTTTTATTGGTCCCTTGGACCCCCTAATATTTTCATCTTCAGTAATTTTTTCGTTATAGCGGTAATAGAAATACATATTTTGTAAAAATTTTAGCTTTCTAGCTATCACTGTTTATGAGATACAGCCTGGTGACGGACAAACGGACGGACGGACAGACAGGCAGACAGTGGAGGTAAAGTGGATTAGTAATAGGGTCTCTTTTTACCTTTTAGGTACGGCACCTTAAAAAAGATTGAAGATATCTACATAGGTACATAATAGGTTAAAAATATTCGATATGATTCTTTAAATTGACGTAACTTTTTTATTTCTGAACCGATTGACCTGAAACAAACACTAAATCTTAATTAAAACTTACCACTATATATTAGTAAAAACCGCAAATGGGACAAGCCGTTTCAGAAATTAGCTTGTACAAACCCACAGACAAACAGACATTTTTCCGGGACAAAAAGTACCCAGTGTTGTGCGCCAGAGGTTAAAGTATAATAATACCAAGTTTCATCACAATCGGGCTGGTAGATTTTGTGTGATGCTTGAACAAACAGACAGACAAAAATTTTTCTAATCACTAATTTGTGTTCGGTATCGATCTAGTAACATCCCCCTGGTATTTATTTTTTTAATATTTTTAATGTACAGAATTCACACTTCTACAGTTTTATTATAAGTATAGATTAGGGGCTTAGAGTTATAAAGGAAAACTATTCATATAGGATCACATTGTTGTTGTGAGCAATGTCTTTTAGACAAATCTTGAAGATACATTTTTCTTTCCATTTTTTTCTTTACAAATATTTTACTCGTATGTGTTATTGCGAAAACTTCTTATATAGAAAATTTAATTATTATGTACGAGTAATTAGATCTTATTTGTATTGTCTCGATTGTTTTTCATATACCTAGGCCGCTATTTGAATGTGTTGTGAGAAAAATACAGTTTTACCATTACATTATTTTATTGTACATGTAGGTACTCGTACATCAACAATAGCCTTGACTTCAATTCGTTTATATCGATCTTGAATTTAGTACAATATACCTACTTGTCTGAAATTTTATTTCAATTAGGCTCTAACCAAATATAGCAAATTCCGTTCCCAACGCTAAGTGTAAAGTGATTTTTAATCAGTTACAGGTGCAAGTTTACAAAATTAAATCTAAGTGCTTGAAGGCATTGTGGCTTGAAGTAAAGAGCCAAGCATGGACCGCATTCTGAGTGCGATTGAGTGTTCAATGTTAGCTTGCATGTTATTCTAACATGCAAGTTTAAAAATGATGGAGCTTTGGAATTTGGAACATTGGAATTACAGAGCTTCACTATTACGTTTGGATAAGATTGGTATGCTTATGATACTAATCATAGTAATTTAATTTCAAAGCATCTGTCTGTAATGGCAAACTGGATTATTAATTCACAAGTTGTACCTCGCTGGCAGTAAGCCAGTATTTTTAATGCTGGTCCCAAATTCGATCCCTGAAGACACCAAATGATATTGAATTTGCCACCAAGAATTTATGAAAGAAGAAATAATTGCGCAAAGCCATCAATCTATAATGTTATTTTTTTTCTGAGTTGTTCAGAATAACTAAATTGACTGTTATCGACTGTATTTTCAATTACATTTATTTTCGTATTTCGTTGATAAAATTACCTATGCGTAAATTAATTGACAAATTTAGCTTATTTGGTTGCGCCAATGTCATTTTTCTGAGCGAGGAAACGTCCAGAAGCCTGGCACATTACGTGGACCTTTTTTGGCTTAGTTACATATCTTTATATTATTATTTGTTGGTTAAACGCAAATATTCTTACAAAATCAGCGTAAATTAAACCCATTGTCTGCTTAGGAAATGCACCAAACCTTTTATAAAAATAAAGATTTATTTATTTACTATTTATTTCATTTCTTACCGAGACAAAAGAGATATAGATATTGAGGTGAGAAAACCTCTGATTGGACAATAATCCGAGTTTTCTCTAATTACTATAAAAGCAGGGAAAACATAACATTCCGTGTCATGTGTATGAAATTTGATTTTATAAATGTTACTTTAATCGCATATAAATAAATTAAACCACCACAAAAATGGACGTAATTAAAACATCATTATAATGTAAGATCATGATAAATCTCTCTTGTCGAAGATTTGCATACTCGTACAAGCAAAATTAATTAATTGTCCAGGGATTCATATTTCACAATATGAAAATATTTTCGTAATTTCAGATGAACTCGCCGTTTCCATGTTTTAAAACCAGTGATATGTAATATAGAAGTAGTTGTTAATTAAGTTTTAGGGTGTTTTTCCACCAGAGATGTGCTCTGCTACGTTGCTATGGATGCAATTGATATCCACGAATCATATTCAATAGTGCACATAGCTTAGTACTGGTGGAAACAGATTCAGCTAAGATATGTTTTTTTTATGGAAATAATTTACTATTGATGCGTGCTATGAGCCGTCGCGAGTGGTATAGCTATATCCAAAGCAGAGTACCTGTACCTACAGTATGCCGCGTACTTTACGGTACATCTTTCTCGTTCAGTAACATAGCTTAGTATTGGTGGAAACGGTCACATATTTTCGTAGCGTAAATTTCACATCTTCGCAGCATAGCTGCATAGCACATCCCCGGTGGAAAAGCACCCTTAACGTGTAAGCCAGATTTAATATTTTAATTCTCGTTCAGGATATTTTTCGTGTCTGGATTAAAAATTCAACCACAGAATTGTGGACGTTACTGATTAATCTTTGAACCTATCTCTATTGTAGTTAATAGAATAGTCTTCTCTTGTTATAATAGTGTGAGTTATTTTGTATTGTTCGTCCTGTCCTTGATTTGGGTTCCACTTGCGGCGTCTTTTTGTAAACTCAATATCATTGAACTTTTTTCATGTTTTGGTTTTTTGTGTCATGGAGTGGTTAACAAACGTACAGTTTACATTGGTGTTAAGTAATACTGTAGCTAAACATCGTTAGGTCTGCAACACCCTAAGCCGAGATTCAGACCGACTACGGTCTCCCCTAGACAGTTCTGTTGCGATAACTATGTGCTGAGAGCGCCCTCTGCGCTGTACGATTGTTCGATGAAGTAGACCAGGGTTTCTCAAAGTGGGGTACGCGAACCCCTAGGGTTCGCCATTCGACGGCAGGGGGTTTGCGATAAGATTTACTATACATCGACTTGGTGAGTCAGAGTTAAGGTTAAAATTGTCCAAAATGACTAGTAAAATTGACTCCATTTGTGACAAGAAACAAGCACACCCATGACATTAAAGTAGTAAAAATATATTTAAAAAAAATTTAAAATTTTAAATAATTATTTTGTTACTTTTTATTGAAATAAAAACACTCTTCAACCCTTAATTTTATTATTTTCTTGGGAGGAAGGGGAGGGGTTAAATTTGTTGAGGGGTTCGCTGTCCTACTACCTACCTATACTACCTACCTACCTATTCACTTACCATTATTATGAACTGTATGCTTCTTTCACTTTCATGGCAGAAAACATCTTTGACGACCCGGTTAGTCCAGCGGTGCGAAACCACAGTTTGATTCGAAGGGTCGCGGGTTCGATCCCCGCACCGGAACAAATATTTGTATGGCCTACAGATATTTGTTTCGGGTCTGGGTGTTTGTGTATGTGTTGTATGTGTACAACGGCACCCACGACACAGGTTTATGCCAACTGTGGGGCTGTGAGTGTAAGCGTATTTTATTTATTTATCTTGATTTACTTCTAAACTATAAAATAACAACATTCCAGTAACCGAAACGCCAAATAGTGATTATTATTCAGTTATTATATCAGGGAAGTTGTCAACAAAAGCACGTTTGTCATTTCATTCCCGAATTAAATTTCCTTTCGTCATCCTAATGAAATGTTCAGCAAAGAGAACAAAGGCAAAGGTCATCGCGGGTCACAATTGCCGGATGGAACAAGCTGACAATTTCGGTATTGTAGTGCAATGAATATTTTATACAGAAGTATGAATTGTGAGTTAAAATAGTATTTTTAATCTATATAAAAATAAAAATCGAGAAAGGCTGGACCGATTTGGCTAATTTTGGTTTTGAATGATTTTTGGAAGTCCAGGGAAGGAAAACAGTAAGAACCACAATTTTATTTTCTTACACAAATAGTCCGTACCTATGAAACCTTTGACACATTATTTCATTCTGAGGCAATACGAAATTTGCCGGGTCAGCTAGTCTTCTATACATACATACATACAAATAAATAAAATTGGAGTGTCTGTTTGTAATATTAAAATAACCGCTTTTTACTAAATGCATATGTATGTATACTCGGTACATATACCAAAATATCATTTTTTACAATTTTTGCCTGTTTGTCTGTCTGCTTGGCGGGGTTTATCTTAGGAACGGCTCTACCGATTTTGACGGGACTTTCACTGGCAGATAGCTGATGTAATTTTTTTAGAAAATATTTATTTTAGAAAATTATTATAAAGTTTTGTAAAGTTTCAGTCAATTAGTGCTTCTAACAGAGAATTAAAGATAAAAGATAGATAAATGCTTAATATAGGCACTCCATAAGAGCCGGCAAAAGAGAAATATTGAATATTAACGTTGTGAATTTTTACCCACTAATGCTACCATCGCCACCACCACTGTCACCACTACCTCCTCCACCGCTACAATCGCCACCAACGCCTCCAAACTACCAACAACATCAACAACGTCACCAAAGCCACCAATACTCCATCGCCACTAAAAACCACCGCCAGCACCACCAACGCTACTAACACCACTACCAGAGTCACCAACAACATCTACGCCACCAACAACACCAACGCCACCACCACCAATGCCACCAACACCACTAACGCCACCACCACCTCCACCATCACCATCATCATAATTACATCCGAAAGACGTCCATCCGTCTCCGCTGGACAAAACCTTTTCCGAAGATGCTCCTAAAGTGTTGTGCGTCATAAGGAAAGAATACGCCATAATTGCCACGCTTGGCATGCCGAATGGTAATCATAGCGGCGATTGTTTTATGCCGGGACGCTGCTATGCGGTATGCTTAATGTTACTAATAGAGAAAAACCGGCCAAGTGCGAGTCGAACTCGTGCACGAAGGGTCCCGTACAAAAAATGGCATAACAATTTCGTTTGTTTCAAGATAATATAAAACATAAGACCTAAAAATTCTGTTAAATATTTAAGTGTCTACTTGCTACCGTTATTGATATCGAGCAAAAAATATACGAAAAAAAACACGTTTATTGTATGCCCCCTTGGACAGAAATACATAATTTGTGAAAATTTCAGCTTTCTAGCTATTTATGTTTATGAGATACAGCCTGAGGACAGACAGCCGGATGGACGGGTAGACAGGCAAACAGCGGAGGATGAGTAATAGGGTCCGTTTTTACCTTTTAGATACGGAACCCTAGAAAAGATGGATTCAGAATAGTTTAAAAATATTCGATATGATTCTTTAAACTGTCGTAACTTTTTTTATTTCTGAACCGATTGACATGAAACAAACAGCAAATGTTAAGTGAAACTTACCACAATATATTCGTAAAAACTTAAAATCGGATAAGCCATTTTTGAAACTAGCGTGCACAAACACACAGACAAACATACATTTTTTCGGGATAAAACGTACCCAGTGTTGTGCGCCAAAGGTTAAAGTATAAATGTCCCAAGACCGGTAGATTTTGTGTGATGCTTGAACAAACAGACAGACAGACAAAAAAAATTCTAATCACATATTTGTGTTCGGTATCGATCTAGTAACATCCCCTGGTATTTATTTTTTCAATATTTTCAATGTACAGAATTTAGACTTCTACAGTTTTATTATAAGTATAGATTAGACATGTTAAAAAAATTACAAATCAGACCAAGATCTTCACAGCGCCAGTAAAGTAAGTAATAAATAGCCCTTATTACTTACTTTGTATCGTCCTTTTATTTATGTAACGAGGGTGGCAAACAGGCATGTGGATGTTAAGTGATAACTACGGCCTATTGACATCTACACAAAAACTAAAGGTCGAAATGCAGATGCGTTGCCACTCTGAGACCCAAATTGTTGTGTCTCTCATGGGACCGGTTTTTCATTTTCTTCATTTATCATCATTGAAGGAGTTGAAAAATTTTGAGATAATGATACTTTAACTAAGTTCTCTAAAAAAATTAATTAGAATTTACTTTTAATTTATAGTTTTTCTTTTACGTAATGGTCATTGAAGGAGTTGAAAAATTTTGAGTTAATGATATTTTAACTAAGTTCTCTAAAAAAATTAATTAGAATTTACTTTTAATTTATAGTTTTTCTTTTACGTAATGGTTATTTACTGTAAGTAATTTTATGATTTCTTGACGTTTTGAAAGTATCTGTAAAGATCTATTCGAAATAAAATATTCTCTTCCTGTCTTTCTTTATTTCTCGTTATAATACAAGGAAATTAAAAAGCAGTTTTCTATAATATTTGTATTCTTGTTATGTATTCGTCTTTTCCAAAAACAGTCAAAAGAGACTGATTACTTTGACTTTGGCAAACCCCGTTTATGTTATACGCAGCCGATTGAGGTGAAGGTGTCTAAAATAATTTTAGTTTCTAGTCGAAACATTTACTTAAATTTTAATGACTAGTTATATTTCGATACGATTGAAAGTAGTTATATAATAGGTTGGGGAAAAAGTCTTTTCGCATTATAGTATGTATGAACTTGTAATAAAATCTCTTTGGCTGTAGTTTTTGTATCTGGCTGGTTTTGGTATCATTGAAAGTTAAAATTTTAAAGAACATAATTCTAAATTCAAATTAGGCAAATATGTGATTTTAATTTGTTTTTCGTACTGTCAAGATGAGTGAATCTAATGAAGAAATTCGATACATTTTAAAAAATTAAACTACAAAAAATTTTACTACAAAAAAGGTAAAAATGCAATGCAAGTCGCGAAAAAATTTGCGATGTTTATGGACCTAGTGCAGTGTCTGTGAGAGTAGCACAAATTTGGTTTAAGTGTTTTCAATCCGGAAATTTTGATGTCAAAGATGCACCTCGCTCTGGTCGCCCTATTACGGATAAAATGGATGCCATTTTTGAAAAAATGGAGCAAGATCGACATATCAGTAGTTTCAACGTAGCTGAAGAACTGAGAATTGATCACAAAACAGTTTTGGCGCATTTGACAAAAGCTGACCAGCCAGACAAAAAAAAGCTCGGTATTTGGGTACCTCACGAGCTCACTGAAAGAAACCTAATGAACCGTGTACTCATTTGTGATTCTTTATTACGACGTAATGAAACCGAATCATTTTTGAAGAAGCTGATAACTGGTGATGAAAAGTGGATCACGTACGACAAGAACGTGCGAAAAAGGTCGTGGTCAAAGGCCGGTCAGGCTTCACAGACTGTGGCGAAACCCGGGTTAACTCGCAATAAGGTGATGTTGTGTGTGTGGTGGGATTGGAAGGGCATTATTCATTATGAGCTATTACCACCAGGCAGGACTATCGATTCTGAACTCTACTGCGAATAACTGATGAGATTAAAGCAAGAAGTTGAGAGAAAGCGGCCGGAATTGATCAACAGAAGGGGTGTGGTGTTTCATCATGATAACGCGAGACCTCACACATATATAGCCACTCAGCAAAAATTAAGAGAGTTTGGCTGGGAGGTGTTAATGCATCCGCCGTATAGTCCTGACCTTGCACCTTCAGATTTCCACCTGTTTCGGTCTCTTCAGAATTCTTTATGCAATGTTAGGTTAACATCACGAGAGGACTGCCAAATCTACATGTCGCGGTATTTTGATGAGAAGTCCCAAAATTTTTATAGCAATGGGATCATGTCCCTACCTACAAGATGGCAAAAGGTTATCGAACAAAATGGTACATACATACTTTAGTTAAATTTAAATAAACTACATTAAAAAAAGTTTTGAATTATCTTAAAAAATGCGAAGAAACTTTTTCCCCAACCTAATCTTAATATATATAAATCTCGTGTCACAATGTTTGTCCTCAATGGACTCCTAAACCACTTAACCGATTATAATAAAATTCGCACACCATGTGCAGTTCGATCCAACTTGAGAGATAGGATAGTTTAAATCTCAAATTATAGTCGCAATTTTAATTTATTGCTAAAATTATATGTCTGTTATTATTTGACAGTCACAATTATCTGTTAACTCCAAATGATTCTAACAGATGTCGATACCTATTGACTGGGTTGAGTAAGTAATCAATAGATGGCGCTGCTATGGTAAATCTACAAACGTGTCATATAAGCTACATTTTAACAGCATAATTACCACGTGTTGTTGACGCTATAAAATTAATTAAATTTATTTTGTAGTGAACGAAATACCGTATAATTCAATTATTTCCACTTTTTAAATTTTTGGTGTTAGCATAGCCGGCCACGTCTATATATATAAAAATGCAACCCGTTTTCCTTGGTCACGCCATCACGCGTGAATTGCTTCACCGATTTGGCTTATTTTGATTTTGAATGATTTTTGGAAGTCTAGGGAAGGTTTAAAAGGTAAGAAAATATGAAGAAATTGAAGGGAAACAGTAAAAACCACAATTTTATTTTTCCATACAAATAGTCCGTATCTATCAAACCTTTGACACCTTATTTCATTCTGAGGCAATACGAAGTTTGCTGGGTCAGCTAGTATATATAATATATACGACTAGTGATAGAGCTCCAGTGACGGAGCTCGCTGGCGTAGGCACCACCGCATTACCTAATATACTTGCCGCCAAATGGTAGTGTTCAGCACTATCGTGTTCCGTTCAGGTGGTAATGTACGGCCCTGTAATTTCGACACAGAAGCATAACACCTTAGATCTCAGGAGTCGCAACGCATCTGCATTTTGACCGCTGGTCATTGTGTGGGTGTCTATAGGCTGCAGTCATCACTTAACATCAATGTGAACTGCATGCTTGTTTGCCACTTTTACTACATTAAAAAAAAAGTTATATTTTTCGATTCAATTAATTAACAATCAATTCCCAAAGAAGCCGTAAACCACATTAAAACAATTAATGAATAACAGTGATCAATCGAAGAGATACAAATCCCTTTGAAGCCAACAGGCTGAGACAGGCTCGAACAACGACAAGAATGATAAATGCAATCAAGGTTTAAGACAAATTACTTTCTGGTTGTGATTGGCACAAATCGTTTGTGTTCCACGCAGTCAATGCCAAAACGAGGTGAGGGTGTTTGGAACAAATTAAATGCTGAACCGTTCAGTCACCTCATACAGTTAATTTCTTGTAGTTAACTGAAAATAGTTTGATTTTATCAGTAAAATTTCTGTTTGCTACCACCCAATTATATTTATGAGAAGAGCAGCTAAGTGTGGTCATACCTGCGGTCAGGTCTTGTGGTATGACGACACATCAGAAAATAAATTCATAAAGCATTAGGGGGAAATAAAGGGTGTAATGGTACATTTGTATATCAATGGTACATTTTTTAAATATTAGGTTGGGGAAAAAGTTTCTTCGCATTTTTTAAGATAATTCAAAATATTTTTTAATATAGTTTATTTAAATTTAACTAAAGTATGTATGTACCATTTTGTTCGATAACCTTTTGCCATTTTGCAGGTAGGGACATGATCCCATTGCTATACACATTTTGGGACTTCTCATTAAAATACCGCGACAAGTGGATTTGGCAGTCCTATCGTGATGTTAACCTAACATTGCATAAAGAATTCTGAAGAGACCGAAACAGGCTGAAATCTGAAGGTGCAAGGTCAGGACTATACTATATAACACCACCCAGCCAAACTCTCGTAATTTTTGCTGAGTGGCTATAGATATGTGAGGTCTAGCGTTATCATGATGAAACACCACACCCCTTCTGTTGATCAATTCCGGCCGCTTTCTCTCAACTTCTTGCTTTAATCTCATCAGTTGTTCGCAGTAGAGTTCAGAATCGATAGTCCTGCCTGGTGGTAATAGCTCATAATGAATAATGCCCTTCCAATCCCACCACACACACAACATCACCTTATTGCGAGTTAACCCGGGTTTCGCCACAGTCTGTGAAGCCTGACCGGCCTTTGACCACGACCTTTTTCACACGTTCTTGTCGTACGTGATCCAGTTTTCATCACCAGTTATCAGCTTCTTCAAAAATGATTCGGTTTCATTACGTCGTAATAAAGAATCACAAATGAGTACACGGTTCATTAGGTTTCTTTCAGTGAGCTCGTGAGGTACCCAAATATCGAGCTTATTTTTGTACCCAGCTTTTTTCAAATGTGCCAAAACTGTTTTGTGATCAGTTCTCAGTTCTTCAGCTTTGTCGTAACTACTGATATGTCGATCTTGCTCCACTTTTTCAAAAATGGCATCCATTTTATCCGTAATAGGGCGACTAGTGCGAAATGCAGTAAAATTTTAAAATGTATCGAATTTCTTCATTAGATTCACTCATCTTGACAGTACGAAAAACAAATGAAAATCACATTTGCCTAATTTGAATTTGGCATTATAATCTTTAAAATTTTAACTTTCAATGATACCAAAACCAGCCAGATACAAATACTACAGCCAAAGAGATTTTATTACAAGTTCATACATACTATAATGCGATAAGACTTTTTCCTCAACCTATTATGTATCTTTATTGCCATCTGTTCTGTATGGAACATTTTTTTTATATGTAATGTAAGTGGTAAGCAAGCATGCAGTTCACATTGATGTTAAGTGATGACTGCAGCCTATAGACACCCACACAATGACCAGAGGTCAAAATGCGTATGCGTTGCCACTCCTGAGGTCTAATGCCTCTGTGCCGGAAATTACAGGGCCGTACATTACCACCTGACCGGAACACAATAGTGCTGAACACTACCATTTAGCGGCAAGTATATTAGGTAATGCGGTGGTGCCTACGCCCGCTAGCTCCGTCACTGGAGCTCTACCACCAGTAAGAACAGTAAGAACATTCAGCAAAGTGGATCCTTCATACGTACTTATTAGGTTAGGTTGCCATTAGGTAGATGTCAAATACGTTCATGAAGTCTTAAGACGTATTAATATTCCGTTTCCATTATTCGTAGTATTATCAACATTAATTCGAAGTAGCGTCTTGTTAGAGAATGTGTGGCACTCAAAGCTGACGTTATTGTGTCCTCGCTTCCCCAAAGAGAAAATAAATAGGCATTTTCCGTCGAACGTGCTCCGCCGACATTCGTCTTCACTTCACTTTGAATCTTGTAATTGACGTTAGACGTTTTAGTTGGATTACATAATAATACCACAGTACAAGTACATAATTAACATGTTCGTTTCCTTGAGACTGTGGTTATATACAGTGTGACGCAGGATAAAGTACAGTCCCAAAATGAGGTGAAACTAGACCCAAATCTATAAAAAAAAATAATTTTGTGGTAAAACTCCTAACGACAATGCTTGAGGATGAATTTATGTCATTATTTATACAATCTGCTAATAAATGCTAAATTTCACTACTGTTTGCGCTACTGTGTTTTCGTAGGGTAGTAAAATCGGAACCGATGGCGCAGTATCGTAATCAGTTATGAGGCAAACGACACGAAGAGAGAACGGAGAGTACATTACCACCCTGAAACAATGCAAAGCAAATGAAAATGCATACAGATTTAGAGCAAAATGAGCTCACGTAATTCACGTGAGCTCATAAAATAGAATATTATCAATTGTAGAAATGTCTAGATATTAACGTAGTAATTTGTGTATTTTATTTAGATTCGAAAACACATATTAAAGAAAAAACAACTATTTAGTTATCATTCTTTCTTCAATTGTAAGACAAAACCATAAATTAACCAGAGATATTTTGGATTCGCCAAAACTAACCCGCAAAAACTAGGCTTTTTTTGTTAATTATTTTACATTCAAAACGCTTACAACGACATTGAATGTAATTGGTACAAAGCTGACGTTTCAAATTGCACTACCGTTAAAAACACGAATCAGAATAGCGGCAATCGAGAATAACTACCTAGATATATGACACCAACGGAATTATCCAATTTGCTCGACATGTACAGCCACCGACAGAACTCGCAATGAGTTCGCTTAATCGAAACTATATTGGAATATTCGTGATGAAAAGACTATTATTTGGTTTAATTGTAATAGTAACAATTGCCTCGAGGTAGAGCAGTGAAACGTTGTACACTATCTAGCCAATGAGAGAAGATCCGTCGCGTCTATTCCAGATAAAGCTTTTGTATCCTGATTTTGGGTGTTCAATACAAGAATGAAGGGTCTCCTAAAACTGGTAGCGTGAATGCTTCATTCCGGGACGACGCCGTTTCCTTACTCATTATCGTTAACAAAAGGGTTGAATTCGATTTACATTCCACCATAGCAATGCCAATGAATGTTGTAAATGTACTATTATTCATTGGTACTTACGTTTATCTATTATGTAAATTATGTCGAGGAATTTAAAAAAAAATAGAGATCCTTTTTACTACTTGCTTAATAAACTATAATAGATAGCTGTAATGTAACCAAATCTTAACTAATGATCTGTTTCCGGACTTTTTTCCGGCCTATTGAAACCCTAAAGAGTTCATTTTGAAAAAAGTAACTTCTATCCCTTTCAGTGTCTCTATCTCCTTTATAAATTTCATTAAAACCGGTTCAGCCGTTGTGACGTGAAAGCAGAACATATAGACAGACAGACAGTTTATATTTGTTATAGTTATGAGTAGGAAAGTAGGAATTAGAAGGGATAATATGGACGGGCTATTTTTAATCTTTGTTGTACTTATTTTATCATTTCGGCAATAGCTCGGTGGTGTAGTGAATCGTACTGGCACACTTAAGATTACGCTTAAAATGGGACATAAAGTTTTTCCATTTGCATTAGAGCAGATTATTAATCAATTAGTCCCTTTTTAACAGCGATTTAAAAAGGAAGTTAGCATATTTAGATCATAGCTTTAAACTTAACTAATGATAATAATTTAAGTGTATGTGTGTATCTTCAAGCCAGATCCCTAACGGGGTAGGCAGAGAGTGGAGAGCGCCAGATATCCCGGTCCTAACATACCTCTCTTGCCTCATCTACCTTCATCATTATCTCTTAAATTCTTTCCCCCTTATTCATAAACGTACATTAGATACGTTTTAGCTATAGAATGCTTTGTCTCTGTCAGTTGCATTGACAAATGTGCAGGATAGAAAAAGACAAAGGAGATATTAGCAACACTTTAGCTAAAATACATTTATGAATAAGTTTTCGACGACCCGGTTAGTCCAGCGGTGCGAAACCACCGTTTGATTCGAAGGGTCGCGGGTTCGATCCCCGCACCGGAACAAATATTTGTATGGCCTACAGATATTTGTTTCGGGTCTGGGTGTTTGTGTATGTGTTGTATGTGTACAACGGCACCCACGACACAGGTTTATACCTACTGTGGGGCTGTGAGTGTATTTTATTTATTTCATTTATTTAATAAGGGGGTAAATCTGTATCTTTATCTCGGATTTTTTAATTTAAGTGTACATGCATTAATTTATGCAATCTGACTAGAATACAGTTTTCCAAGTAACAAAAGGTATATTCATAAGATCGCTAGTCATAAAAAAAATCAGACAATGTGTTTGTTATTCGCAGAATATTTCAGCCAAACATCCTTCAGATCAGGGGATACATATTATCGTGATGAAGCATAAATTCTTTTACGTCACCGACACAACACTTCAAAAGGCAAACATTCGTTTTCTTATGAATCAACATTTTATTCCAGTCGGCATGGTAAAGGATTATAGGGAGAAGAGATGGGCTTATACTGGCAATTATGCAAAAGGTCGCTCAGTGAAAAGATCCGAACCAAACGAAACACGATATATTTCAAAAGCTCGTGATCTTGAATACGAAATTGTATTTTATTTCATGATCGAATGACAGCACCCTGGATATTAAATACTGTTTAATATAGCTGTTTTGTGCTTGACTGTACTAATGTACAAGTTTGTTAGACGTATTTTTCTCTGCCCACGGAAAATAAGAACATAAGAAAAACAAACTTAATTGCTGTTATTTCTGTGTGATTTAGTTTCCAATTATTGTTTCGAAGATTACGCCAAATATCTGAGAGACTGAGTTTTGTTCTGGATCTATTGATTCTTTCGAACAAATAATACAATTCTGAGTAGAATTATTGGAATACTTAGTACCTAATTTTGTCAATTTAAAGCGTTCTGAGTTGAGGTAAAAATTGACGTTATTCAACTCATTCAAATGTTTCTACACCTAGCACCTTGCATGTAGCGATGAACTTTGCCTTGTAAACCTTGCACCTAGTGAGGGTCAGGATCCAATCCACTTCTGTAAGATACTATGCCAACCAAACGAGCTAGCCCGCCAATTAACTATAGTCGATTGTATACTAGGATTACAGAACAGATAAACTAGAGAAATATTGATAGTTGATGTCTCATTGGAGGCACACTGAACCGCAGAGGAGACTGTAACGGAATCTCGTTCCCAATAAATCTGCTGGTGTATCAATAGCCTGTCATTTTTATATAGGACTAAAATAAAACTTATATCACGAATTGTGGGTATTTGCATAAGTTTCGTTCTGCCTTCGGAAAACACAGACGGGAAGTTAAAGAAAATCTATCCAAAGAGCATATAATAAAAATAATAGCGCTCCACAATTATTTTAACGAACCGCGTATAGTGTAATAGTAAGGAGCAAAGATTAAATTTGTGAATTGGGATCGCTAAAGTAAAGTAATCGCGGTCTCTTGTTTGCGAGTGCGAGAAAAATTGCACCCTCGGGGGAGCTTGGAGCATTTCGACATTAAACTCTTTGTTTTGCTCTAAAGCATGCTCTGCTCAACATTTTTCATTTTCCTTAAAAAAGTCGCCGTGAGCCATTATTTGCAACCACTAAATGTGCACTTCGTTCTACGTTGTATGATTAGTGATGACTGATTTTGTGTGCTTGAAGATAACAAATGCAAAGTTATTTTAACAAAATTAATGTAGAAATCATATTTGATAATGCCCGTAATCACGGTAGCTGGACCCACTGTACTGGACCCACGATACAGGGTCATGTAGTGTGGGCTGTGAGTGTAAGCGTCTTTATTTATTTATTTAAATGTGTTGCTAAGCACAAAACTCAAGAACGGCTTTACCAATATCGCTAATTTCTCTTTTGTTGTATTTATTATTGTCTAAAGAAGGTTTTTAATTATAGGAAAATTTAATAAATAATTGGGCGGAAAATCTAATTTTTGTAGAAAAATTCTTAAAATATTTTCCGCGCAGCTAAAAACCACCATACTAACTTTTCCAATGTAAACCTTATGACCATTGACATAAGGGTCAGTCGTCAATTATTGTTTTAAATAGATGAATCGGTAATAGAAACTGATGATTGAGAATGGCAACAAATTATCAGTAACAATCTACATAGTACCAGCGCAAAGCCGGGGCGGGTCGCTAGTAGCATATAAATATAAGCTTTTAAGCTAAAAGCCAAACTACGTTCGATTTTTCTTCACATTCGTGATAAAAATTTGCCAAATAATTTTGTGTCGGCTTTTTTGTTGATATCCCTCTGCTGAGATCGTCGCTGCTTTGATAGGATAGATTATGTAGTCTCTGTTTCTCGTTGTGTTTTCCAAAAAAATGTTCCCTCGGATTTCTTTTCTTTCTGAGTGAGAAGGTGATCTGTGTAATTCAGAGGAAATGGCTTCCATGTCATTCTTCATTTAGACTCCAGTTCGTTGTATTTACATCATATAAATTATTTTGTATATTGTTTTATATTTCTGAATGAAAATAATATATCTATTGTGGTTTTTAGGGTTCCGTAGTAAACAAGAAACCCTTATAGTTTCGCCATGTCCGTCTGTCTGTCTGTCTGTCTGTCTGACTGTCTGTCTGTCCGTCCGCGGTTTAGCGCAAAAACTGTTAGTACTAGAGGCTTGAAATTTGGCACATGTATACACCTAAATCACGCCGACAAAGTGGTAGAATAAAAACTTGAAAAAAAAAATATGTAGGGTCCTCCCCTACTTGTAACGCGCAAATATTTGTTTTAATTTTCGATTTCCATATAGTGTGTGGTATCGTTGGATAGGTCTTTTAAAAATATTATGGGTTTTGAACATCATTTTTTTATTTAGTTAACTGTTCGTGACTAATTAAGCTTTAAAAAATTTTCGTAAGTCTCAAGTGTACTATGTACAAAAACTTGCCGTGAAGAGAGAATAATGAATAAGTACAAATAATAATGTGGATGGTTGAAGAGGCCCAGACAGACCAAGGCTGACCTACCATGACCAAATAGGTCGAGTTCTGTCTGATGGTGGGGTCAAAAGTCTTAGGAATCGGCGTGCATGTATGTTGAGAATGATGAAGGTAGACGAGGCACGAGAGGTTTGTCTGAACCGGGATATCTGGCGCTCTACACTCTCTGCCTACCCCGTTAGGGACCTGGCGTGAAGATACATACATACATACATGTAAACCTATTTTTTTGCAAGTTATTTGGATAGTATTCTAGTGCATTCATACCAGTTTCCAAGGTTTAGCAGTATTCACAGTTAGATTATCGTTATTGCTATTAAAAGAGGTAAAAATTTTCATGAAAAATTCATAGCAATAACAATGTCGACTACAATTTCAATACATGGTGACGCCCCCGTTTTGTGGGATAAGTTACAGAATTGGCCGCATTATGAGTGCTTATGAGGATGACCCATTATCTCTCCCAAAAAGTGAGACAGCAGATATGGAACGTATAAAGGTTAACATATTTATTTGGAATTTTAAAGAGATCATCGCAGAAAACTAGCTTATTTCAAATTTATGAATTTGAAAATAAAGTTAAACTTTAAGGCGCGATATAGATGGTCGCAATCGAACCAGATCTAAAATATGGAAGTAACTTTTTTCATCAGAAATCGACAGACGAGACGGGTTGAACCTTACCAGGCGATGGTTTTTGTACTTAGCATATTAAGACTCATTCCTACAAAAAATTCTAGACTTACAGGCGTTCCGATTCTCGAAGGGTTCACTAGCTCTTGGACCATTAGAAACAAGGGCCATTAAGCGTCTTTTCCTAGTGTCAATTATTTTTAAGCCTTTTATGTCATGGGTTTCAAGCTATAACACGATATAATCAACCTTTAGACGTGAAACCTATTTGCAATATTCTTCTATGTGTCAGCAAACGATAATAAGTTTTTCCATGGAGTCAACTACAGAGTAAATCCTTTTCTGAGTTCGTTTCATCTTAGTAAGGACCAAACTTTGGTTCATATTTTCAGGAAAGATTTTTGCTAACAAGAGTCCGCGACAATTTTTGCAAGAAAACGTGTGATGAGATGACGGATTGTGAAATTTTGGATTTTGATTTTTCTTTTGGGATGATTTGAAGAAAACTTTTGTAAAATTACATTTTTGTTGCATTATTGGACCCTAATTCGTGATTGTGAAAAAATTGAAATTTCAATGATGGCGTCAGAAAGTTTTTTGAGATGGCAATTTATTGGAATTTGCAATAAGTTGCAAATACTCTTATATGTTATAAATGATTTTATTGATTTCTACTGGTGGCACAGCTCTATGTAATGTAGGAGCTTTGCGGGCATAGGCACTACCACATTATCTTCTACTTGTCACTAAATTGTAGAGTGTTCAGCTCTATCGTCTTCCGATCAGGTGCTAATGTACGACCCTGTAATTTCTGGCACAGAGATTAGTCACAACCACTTAGAGTGGCAACGCATCTACAACCTGTCAAGCAACAAATATTATATGCGCGTGCGCATTAGGTCGTATACGTTCAGCCGCTGCTCAACAGCTTACATTCCTGGTTTTTGTTGTTATAGATTGTCATGTTTGTTAGTGGTAGATAGTATTTACTTAGGTACTATTAATGTGAACTCTATGTTTGTTTGCCACTTTATGACAAAAGAAATAAGTAACTAATTGGTTTCCACAAAAAAAAACGCAATGAGATGCAGTGTAATTGCTGTAAAGCGGACGTTTTTAATTGCACAACAGTTAAAAACACGAAACAGGATAGTAGCAATCAAGAATAACTACCTATATATATGACACCAGCGAAATTAACCAATTTGTCCGCTGTGAGTAGTTACCGACAGAACTTCTAGCGTTCTCGTTTAATCGAAGTTCTACTGAAAATTCCGATACCATAGTAATATTGTTATTGTTTAGTTTATTCATAACAGTATTAATTAGTTTAACGGAAAAGCGGCGAAACTGTGTACTTAGGTTTTGTTGACCACCAAACATATTCCATACCTATAATGAGTTATAATCTGTGGAGACTTCACCAATAAGTTTTTGCAGTGTTTACTTCTTCAACAGCGCCTTGCACTGTTTGTGATGGGTAAAAATGTAAAACTTGCGTCAGGACACGTAACTCTGATCGAAAATTCGTAAGACGGACACGTGACCAGAATTGCATCCGCCAATTTTTGGGGACCCAATGACAGGTATCATGCTGATAGTGGTGGTAGTGGTGGTAGTGTTAGTGGTGTTAGTGGTGTTAGTCGTGTTGGTGGTGTTGGTGGTGTTGGTGGCGTTGGCGGCGTAGGTGGCGTTGGTGGCGTAGGTGGCGTTGGTGGCGTTGGTGGCATTGGTGGCGTTGGTGGCGTTGGTGGCGTTGGTGGCGTTGGTGGCGTTGCAACAAAATAAAAAATGCACTACGTTAATATTAAAGTTTTCACATCTGCCGGCACTCACGGAGAGCAACCCGTTGCTTTCTTTCTTGTGGTAGTGTTCCAGTGTACGCAGGCAACAACTCAAAAAGTAGATTAAAACTTAATTACCTACCGCCACTTATCAACATGTGTGGGAATAGTGGAAGATATATTAACTCATATCACATTCTGAAAAATATATAAGTGAGTTTTTGTATAAGTTAAAAATTTATATAAACACATAGATGCATTTCTATACAAAATCCATTAGAATTTATCTTCTATGCGTTGCTGCTAAAAAAAGATTGTGCGAACGATATACTTTTACAGTTTTATTTTGCTGTCTAAAACGTACAACATTAAAACTTTTAACTGAACATAAAAAATTTAAACTCAGCGTTTGTATGCGAATAAATCGTTTCACCTTGCACCGTTTAAATGAATTCCTGCTTTAATTGACTCCCAATCCTCTGCACCCATTAGAAAACCTTTAAACTACGTTGGTTGCAGTCTCTGAAAATATATCACGGAGCTTAGTCGTCGAACGGTGTAAGGACTATAAATAAATTGGAGGCTGCATACCAATACTTGTTCTGGTGCTCCGAAAAATATGTGACGCTCAAAGCTATATCGGAAAGGAATTCCTAGGGTAATGAGGAAATTGCTTGAAAAACAAACGATTCATTATTTTGCTGGGACTGCGGAAAATATTTTTCCTTTCATCCCTATTATTAAATGCAGCTTCTGCTCTGCGCGTTTTTGTTTACAAGTTGTATTTATACACTTTCTTTAAGTCTTAGTTTAGCATACAAATAATAGATTAATACCTATAATATTGCATTGAATTCAATAGTAAACGTTGTCGTGTTATTTTTATTTCTGAGAACTTTACTAAACGGCAAATAGTCAAAAATAATTTATTCCATAAACAAAGGCACATGAATAGATTTAAAACTAAACTAATACAGATGTTAAAAGGCAATCATACTTAAATTTATTTACCAGGTGACATTTAAAAAAATATTTATTTATCATCTTCAACATCGTAAGAAATTAAGACGCAGAGGTAAATGGATGTATTCAAGCATACCCACGATTCGCTGATTGCGTTTTAGCCTATGTTACACATGGCGAGAAACCAAACTCCGAGGAAATTTCCAGAAAATGGAGTAATCCCAATAGAACCAGAGATAAAGGATTTAACACCATTATCTCTGATAGTCCCCGACCTGGGAATCGAAGCCAGGCTCGTAGTAGTAAGAATCTGTTACCATTAGGCTACTGAGGCATTAAAAAAAGTTAAGAACATGGTAAAACTCGATAAATCTAAAATGCACGGCTTACTTTTATATGAAAATTAAAAATGCATAGCGAGCATGTTTTTAGAGAAAAACAAAGGTTTTTAAAGTCGAAATGCTTGAAGCTGTCCCGAGGGTACAATTTTTCTCGGACTCGCAAACAAGAGACCGCGATTACGTTAGTTTAGTGATCCCAATTCTCAAATTAAATCTATGCCTTTTACTTTTACACTATCCACGGTTCGTTAACATAATTGTGCGGCATTATTAAAACATTCAGCCATGATAGCATTTTAAAAATTTGTTGAATATATTTTAAATAGAGTATAAATTATGTTCCTCTGATAATCTATCGAGAAATAAAGCAAGAAGTGAGCTGACGCCATTATTCTTGGCTGGTGTTTGTTTACGCTTTATATACTGCTTCTCTAGAGCTAAAAGCTTAAAACTACATTCAATTCTTATTCGCATTTGTGATGAAAACTCTCCGGATAACTCCGCGTTGGTTATTTTTGTTGAATTCCTCTTGAAGATAGTTGCCGTTTTGATAGCATCGATTAGGTAGTTTCTGTTTCTAGTTTTATGTTTCTTAAAACCCGTTTGCTCAGATTTATTTCGTGGTATTCTGCGTTACTTTTTATATACAATTTTTGTAGCTTCTCGTCCATTGGTTAAATGATTCGTAAAATTTTTATATGTTTTAGCGTGGTTACAAATACATTTGATTTTACATAAGAGCCACGGATATAAATAAATACTGGTAGGAAGAAAGTATTGAAAATAAATGGTTATCAAAGGAGATGAATGCGATTACATACAACCTTGGGCCCCACAAAATGAAATATAACTTTGTAAATGTAATTTTTACTCGTCACTTAAAACCCTCTTCACTTCGCACATTGGTACATTTAAATGTTATTTCTTCTTCTTCTCAAATATTCTTTATTTTGAAGTTTATGTGTATTATTATTTAAATTAGAAACCATAATTCTGTATAACTTGGGAGTGAAGCGTCATTTCATGTTTAAGGTTTTAGTTTTAGTACCTATAAAATATAGTTTAAAAAAATATTACCTAGATAATAGGCAAATCACGAACAGAACAAAAGTTATCATCATGATCTGAAATATTGGCATTTTGTAGAAAATATAAGGCTCTTCTTTAATCTGTAGGCCCTACGTATATTTGTCACGGTACGGGGATCGAACCCGTCTTAACCGCAGCCTCGGCTTAAATAGTCGTCACAAACCGCTGGACCAACAACTAATTAAATTTATTAAATCTGAAATCCTGCTGACTATTACTGAATATTACTCACATTTTATTTAAAGAAATGTGGAAAAAAAAATTTGACTTCAGGCGAGACTCGAACTCGCGGCCACTTGGAATCTAGTCCAGCCGCTCTTCCAACTGAGCTACCGAAGTCCTGCCCGATTTTTAAATAAAATATATTTCACAAGCATGTGTTAATGCGAAATAATATAAAACAATTACTCACATAAAAGCCTACAGACCATATTGCAAAGATGCAGGCAATGTACAACTTTTGTCTCTAGAAATTAATAGAATCGCTATAAAACACAAATCAGTTTTAAAACCAACTTACTCCGTTGTTTTTCGACTACTTATTTTCTTCATTAATAAAATGCAGCCGCGCAAAGATGGGACGGGTTGCCTATTAACATGATATAATCAACTTTTCGACGTGAATCCTATTTGCAACGTTCTGCTGTGTGGCAGCAAAAGAAAATGAGCTGAGCTTGCTTCGTCTTATGAAGGACCAAAACCTAGGTTGTTTTTCCTGTAGGATTTTATAACAAAAATCATCGTGAGATGAAGAAGTTTTTCATACAAAAATTGTTCCATGAGAAGAAGTATAATAAAATAAAATATTCATTACTAGCGGCCCGCCCTGGTTTCGCGCGGTTGCAGTGTGACCTGCCCCCTCATATTCATTTTAGTGTGATATTATATAGCCTTCCTTGATAAATGGGCTATCTAACACTGATATATTTTTTCAAATAAGACCAGTAGTTCCTGAGATAAGTTCATTCAAGCAAACAAACAAACTCTTCATAATATTAGTAGAATATTAGTTTAGTATAGACAGTATAGATTTAAACATACTCGTAATTTGTTGTAAAAGCGACAAATAAGCTGGCAGTTGATTGTTGTTGCACATTGATGTTATGGGAATACTGCAGTTTAAAAGCATTTTCAAGGCGTTGGGACGTCACGACCCAATACTCTTTAGCGGAGCAGAATTATTTATTTATTATTAAACGATGGTGCTATCCGCCGCACCGGCACTGCTATCTCCAATCCACCTGTCAAGCGTAGCGATATATAGATTGCTCCCCAAATGACGCACAACACTGTAGGCGTCTTTGGGGAAGGTTTTGTCCAGCAGTGGACGTCTTTCTACTGGGGAGATTATGAAAAGCATTTTCACATGATTGCTTGACGTTTTGAAAGTATCTGTAAAGAGCTATTCGAAATTAAAATATTTTCTTTCTTCCTTCATAAAACTAGTCTTTAGATGATTAGTTAAGCCTGAAATGTCACTGGTGGTAGAATTCCAGTGTCGAAGCTCGAGCGTGTAGGCTCCACCGCAATACCTTTTTTTTACGCGGGGAAACCCTCATGGGCGCTCACTACTCAGCCACTTCCCCCGCGGTCCCATTACGTCCCTATCGAGCGGCGGGACCATCGCTAGGTGGATGGGGATAGGGTGCAGGGCCAACGACATACCCATACACCTCTTCCCCAGCCGTCTCACCACCTCAGCAGCGAGTGGCGGGGTAAATCCCCGCCACTTCACAGTAGTTTGATTCATTAGTTCGATCGTCGAGCTAGTAAGAAAATTTGTTCTCATTTGTTCGACCGTCGAACTGTTGAGAATTGTAAAGTTTTTACTGTCAGCAAAAAAAAAACTAACACCGAACGGTTCGACCTAACCTGGCTGAGTCGAAAGCGCCCATGGTCCTCATCACACCCCTTTATTAGTTCGACGGTCGAACTTATGGAATAAGCCGTGGCGGGCAGAGCCACGCCAAACGCCGCTGAATCAAAGAAACCCAGAGAGGGTCTGGGTTTCTTTGCTTCACCGGTGTGGGGACAACCACGGGGTACTGAGCCCCCCACCCCTCCGAGACAAGCCGGAAATCCTCGGGGGGGTCCACCGCAATACCTCATCTGTCTGCTAACAAATGGTTTTCAGCATTTACGTTTTCCAGTACGATGTTATAAATGTGGTATGTACATTACCGTCGATCTTGTAAATGGTTTTTATTTAAATACATATTTATATTTAATCACTATTTATATTTAATCACTTTTTTTCAAAGATAATAATAAAATAACTCATTTACACTTCAGTGTATTTCGTACAGCATCATTTCGTGTGTACTTTAGTTACCAACTTTATATTTGTTGCTAGGATGGATGCAGAGCCAAATATAGTGATCGTATAAATAAATAATGGCACCGAAAGGTCAAGCAATCGATTCTTTGTTTATACATTACCTGAAAGACACCGAATTGATGGTTATATTTGTTAGGTAAGTTGAAGTGTCTTTTTGGTGGATAGCTTAATTTAATATAGGGTAAGTGTATTCATAAAATAGATGAAGATGCTTTTAGAAAATGCTTTCGCTTCAATAAAGTCTTGGGACCAGTGTTGCAGCTTGACTCGTACCATTTCATTTCAAACACAAATGTTACATCATATCTACAATCTCACACACACACATTAGTCTCAGGGCAGTTATTCGTTTGCACACCAAGACTAATAAATACCTACTGGTGGTAGAGCTCAAGCGAGGGAAGTTCACGGGCGTAGGCACCACCGCATTATCTAATCTATTTCCGAGTAAATGGTAGTGTTCAGCGCTATCGTGTTCCGATCAGGTGGTAATGTAAGGCCCTATAATTTCTGGCATAGCGGTATAACAATTAAAACCTCAGGCACGCATCTTCATGAAAAACTCTGGTTTTTATGGGGCTGTTTATTGCAGTATTCACTTACTATGAATGTAAATTGTATACTGATTTGCCACTTAAGAGCAAGCAAATCTCAATAATATAAATCAAGCACACACATGTATCATTTCAAATAAGCCTAAACCATGTGTTTCTTTTTATGTAACTAAGGTAGCAAACAAGCATGTAGTTAACATGGATGTTAAGGCACGACTGCATTGACTGCATCCTACAGACATCTACACAAAACCAGAGGTCAAAATGCAGATGAGTTGCCACCCTTGATACCCGAGTTTTTATGGCCATACTAATGTATCATCTAAACAGAACACGATAGTGCTGAGCACTGCCATTTGGTGACAGAAAGATAAGGTATTGCGGTGAATCCTACGCCCTCGACTGTACCACCAGTAAATATTAAGTTTTTCAATTACTAACATATCAGGTCTCATGTAACAAGTGACATGGCTGCAAAATGTTTTTTTCTGGAGTGAGTATTATGAATAAATGAGGAACTAAACCGCACAACCCTTTTACAGCGTAATTTTTCCAAGCCGCTGTCTGGTGAAATGCGTGAGGGACTCCGGTACTAAACGCACTGCAGGTGGAACATTTCATGCGTGGGACAAGTAATAAGCTTATTAAGTTTTGATTTATTATTTGATATAAATCTTACATTAAACAATTTTCATATATATTTCCATCTTAAGTAAACCGTACTGGGCTTGTTTTGGTGGAAGTAAATGATCACGTTTTGGACACCGATTTACGTACGTGTACCAAATTTCAACTCAATTGGCCTAGAAGTTCCAAAGCAAATGGTATGTGACAGGAACATACAGACAGGCAGACACAATAATCGGATATAGGTTCCGTTGTTTTATTTTGAAATACATCACTCTTAAATGTGCCTTGAAACAGGTAGAAAATCAAGGTTATTTTTTTTTTTAAATAACCTAATATTTCCTTGCAAAGAGTGATGATATGCAAAAATAACAATCATTTGCAACATAATCTCTTGAATTTCCGAATTAACGTTACCTATTACACTAATGACTTAATACGAATCTAAATTACTTGATATGCCGACTTATCTGAGTGCTGACCTTGATAATATTATTATGTTCGTTCGTGTCATGTCTGACGCACTCGATAGCGGTAAATAGTCGCTACTTGTTGTTATTTTGTGATTTCCTTAACAGTTCATGCTTATAAAGGCGTAGAGCGACTGATACTATCCAGGCCTGATCCACCACAGACTCTGTCTCTTTAACAAAACTAAACGCCAACCGCTTCTAACTTAGACTTGCTAAGGAAAACCGTGAAGTGGAAACAGGTTAACGTCACCAGTGTTTACGACGCCCTGGGGCCTAAAGTCATCCCTTATATCAACACACAGCAACCGCGAAACATTTCGCGGAGGAAAATTCGATGTTTTTTTAAACGCCACATTTTCAGACCACTGAACAAAGGATTCTGTATGAAGTACGTTACAATCGCTGTATATTTAAAAATAAACGAGAACCAAGAGTATTTCACTTGCGAATTAATGAAGCATTTTTTAAGGAACGGCAATTTATATTAATTACCAGCTGTGCCCGCGACTGCGCCCGCGTGAGAATTGATGATTGTTCAGTATCTACCCGGATGAAATCGTAGGCGCAGCTAGTATAAAAGTAGCCTAAGTTACTCCTGTTTACATCAGCTATCTGCCAGTGAAAGTCCCGTCAAAATTAGTCCAGCTATTCCCAAAATTAGCCCCGCCAAACAGTCAGACAGACAAAAATAGTAAAAAATGTTGTTTTGGTATATGTACCGTGTATACATACATATACATTTAGTAAAAAGCGGTTATTTTAATATTACAAACAGACACTCCAATTTTATTTATTTGTATAGATTAAGTACGTAATGATGATGTTTTAACGTTTGGTGTAAACTTAAATACTTTTCCCTAGGCTAACTACCTTTTTTTTTATGTAATGGGCGTGGCAAACAAGCATGCAGTTCACATTGATGTTAAGTGATGACTGCAGCCTATAGACACCCACATGAAGACCAAGGTCAAAATGCAGATGCGTTACCACTCCTGAGGCCTATGGTGTTATTCCTCTGTGCCGGAAATTACAGGGCCGTACATTACCACCTGACCGGAACACGATAGTGCTGAACACTACCATTTAGCGGCAAGTATATTAGGTAATGCGGTGGTGCCTACGCCCGCGAGCTCCGTCACTGAAGCTCTACCACCAGTGAGGATTATCAATTAATTAACTAAACGACTACCTTTCTATTCGCCACAAGACATTCTAAGAATTTAGTGCTTATTGCTTGTAATATCACAGTCAGTTAGGCATGCTATATACAAATAAATAAAATTGGAGTGTCTGTTTGTAATACACGGTACATGTACCAAAACAACTTTTTTTCCAATTTTTGTCTGTCTGTCTGTCTGTTTGGCGGGGCTAAACTTGCGAGCGGCTGGACCGATTTTGACGGGCCTTTCACTGGCAGATAGCTGATGTGTAAAGGAGTAACTTAGGCTTCTTTTATCTCCATACATACATACATACCTACATACAAATAAGTAGAATTGGAATGTATCCAACTTTTACGGGACTTCCACGGGTAGGTACTAGTAGGTAGCTGATGTGATAAGGAGTAACTTAGGCTACTTTTATCTCCATACATCCATACATCCTACATACAAATAAGTAGAATTGGAATGTATCCGGCTTTGACGGGACTTCCACGGGTAGGTAGCTGATGTAAAAAGGAGTAACTTAGGCTATTTTTATACTAGCTGCGCCCACGACTTCATCCGGGTAGATACTGAACAATCATATTTTTCTCACGTGGACGAAGTCGCGGGCACAGCTAGTTATTAATAAAATAATATTATTCTATTAGTATTGACATTAATCTCAATAATATTAATGTAAAAACGATGATTCATAAAGGGTGAGTATCGTTTATGCGTTAAGTTTTCTAGCTTTTTCGATTTAGACTACTTAAGACCAATGAGCAATGAATTCACGTACCATGAATTTCTAAAGTATTTTTCGTGACGTTTACAGCCATAGGTACTTGCATATTATTGCAAAATAAACAATTTATTTACAAAAATAATATTCTCATCCTAGATTTTATCCAGTGCGCTGCATTTGTATCCACCGTAATCCATTTCCAACGGGCTGCTCACAATTTTTACTTCTTTCTCATCCAACAAGGACACTTCGAACTTTGCTTCTAGTGCATTTATTGAATATAATTTAGATTGCGCGAGTTGTTCAAACTTTATCGACGATCGTTCTGATGTTTTTTGAATTTCTTTCGAACTTTGTTCGAAAAATAAAATCTCCGAATTGATGTTAATGTAACGTAATATTAATGTTTTTGTTAGCTGATTTGTAATTTAAGACCATGGTTATGAATTTCTGAATATAAGATACTCGTGTTTTCATAGACAACATCATTCTATATTTTTCGTTTTATTTCACTGTAACCCAATTCCAAGGAGTCGCTCTGATTTTTTTTTTATTTTTAACCAACAGGGACATTTTAAACTTTGTTGTTGATGCATTTCCCATCTTCTTATATGCAGTTGAGACGTGGACGATCCTAGCCCGAGAGAGGCAAAGAATTGATGCTTTCGAGATGTGGTGTTGGAGACGAATGCTGAGAGTACCCTGGACTGCTAAGCGCACCAATGCATCTATCCTGACCCAACTCGGCATAAAAACCCGCTTATCCACCATTTGCCAACAACGCATTCTTTCATATTTCGGCCACACAGTGCGCAGAGGCGACACCAGCCTAGAAAAATTGATTGTGGTTGGAAATATTGAAGGGAAAAGATCGCGTGGCCGCTCACCAACAAGGTGGACCGATCAAATAAAATATCCAAAATCTTCCAAATTCTACACGGTCGTAAGAGACGCGCTGGATAGAAACCGGTGGAAACAGATCATCCGATCCAGATGCAACCCAGATGCTGACCACGATCCTCAGACATGAGGGACCGACCACAGAGAGAGAGAGAGTTGATGCATTTATTCATTATCTATATTAAGGTTTAAAGAAAATACAGTATTTATTTTTGTCAATATTATTCTGTTGTCATTCTTTTTGGTTTCCTAAACAATTGATATTGAAATGTTTTAATTCTTACACATTTTCAGATTCATTGTTCTCCATTAATTGCAAACCAACAAAGTCATTTCGTGGGCCGCTCTTAATTTTACTTGTTTTTCATCAAAAAGGGAGACTCTTCAAACTTCGCTTCTAGCGCATTTGTTGGATCTTATTTAAGGCCCTGTACGTTATTTATTTTGAAGTTCATTGAAAATTTTAATCCTTTGATTTTGAATCATAATCATCTATAAAATATTTTACAGATCATAAGTTTTTCTAATACTTATTTTGTCTTGATTTTCAGTAGAAAATGTTATTCAAAGATTGTAATATTTCAAATATATCTCGTTGGCAACAGTAATGGATGAGTTCTAAAAAGGTGATCATGTAAAGATCAGCTTCGTTCCCGTTTTGTTTATCATATTAACTTACGGCCGCTATCCGAATACCATTCTGACCCCTGTCAGGTAGACCAATACATTGTATACATATTTTATTCCATAAAGTATAATTTTACGTAAAGTGTCCATCACTACCTAATTTTTTTTTTATATCATGGATGTAATAAAATTTTAGTAAAGTACCTAATATTTAGAGTTTTAATTATATTTCGTACTCGTGTCGCTTTCTGTGGCGTTGAGACTTGATGAATTCACCATTCACTAGTGGAATTATAAGAGACGCTTATGTGTCCAATTCTTCAAATCCACGTAACCGAAATGCGTTGTTAGAATCCTTCCTTATTACCGTCAATATAGAGCGTCTCTTAAATCTAATATATAAAATTCTCGTGTCACAGTGTTTGTAACAATACTCCTCCGAGACGGTTTGACTGATGAAACTTTGTGTGTGTGTTTGGTAGGTATAAGAATCGGTTGTAGTCTATTTTTTATATCCGTAAATGGTAAGTATGATTCTGCACGAATATATGTATATATTTAAAAAAATTTTAGACATTTCTTTTTTTATACCTCTATGGCGATATGAAGTTCGTTGAGGCAGCTAGTACCTCAATGTTAAAACAATACACCAGCAACATTAAATCAAAGCGGTCTTACTCACCCGATGTTAATTCAGAGCTCAACCAAACTCCAATTAGAGCTAGTGGTCAATAAATCGATATCTCCCACTGAATATTTCAGGCCGCCATCAAGTCTTGAATGTCTCCCAAGTGAACAAACTATATTTCAGTAGCACGTTGCGTGCGACTTAAAAATTTTAACACGGCTATAAATCTTAGTCACTTTTACTGCTTACGTGCTTTATGGGATTATTATTTAATTTTACTTTATATACATACCAAAACATGACAATGTTTAAAAGGATATAATTATTTATTTTTAAATTGTGCTTAAGGAATGAATTTGTCAATTAAATTTAGTCAAAAATCCAATCTTCCAATTCATAATTTGTACAAAACAAATACGAGTTCATAATTTGGACAAAAAAATACGAATTGGTAAGTACCTAAGTACATAAGTCAGAAGCATATTTTTAATAGGTACATTTTGTTCTTTGTGTTGTTTTAATTACTACAAGTTTTTTGTCTGTAGAAGAAGATAGCAAATAGACAAACAACAAGGCATCTTTTAATATCTCAATGTGAGGACATCAGCAACATTAAGTTGAAGTATAACTTAGCCAAAATTAATTCACAGCTCACCAAACTTCAATTAGAACTAGTGGACAATAAATCAATATCTTCCACAATGACTTGCGGAGCACCATCACTATCGAATGTCTCCTAAGTGAACAAATTATATTTCGGCAGCACATTGCGTGTGACCTGCAAATTTTAACACGGCGATAAATCTTGTCCGCGCATGTTCGCCTGTTGGGTCACATAATAAATGCTCACGTGCTTTTTGTAATAATAATTAAATTTCTTTAGACATGAATATATACATAGATAAATATTTTATTGAACAGGATCGTAATATTTTGTAACATACAAATTTATAAGTCTACGATTAATGTTTTACTAGTGGTAGAGATCCAGTGATGCAGGTCGAGGCCGAAGCCGTAGGTACTACCTTAATTCCTACTGTACCTCTTGACTCTTAATTTAAGTTCACATCGGCACTATAATTACGATTTTAGCGTATTTTGCAAACCACAAACGTCCTTAATCAAAAACCAAATCTTAATAAAAAGCATATATATCTCTTATTTTATCTACATAAAATGTATGTTAATTTTTTCAATCTTTAAATAGCACAACAGTAACATTAGGTCACTGCGGTCTTATTTTAGGCGAAATTAATTCACAGCTCAACCAAACTACACCTAGAACTAGTTGACGATAAATCGATATTGCCCACAATAAGTTTCAGGCCGCCGTCAGTCTCGAATATCTCCCAAGTGAGCAAATGCTATTTCGGCAGCACGTTGCGTGCAACTTGCAAATTTTAACAAGGCAATAAATCGAGTCCGCACATGCTCGCCTGTTGGGTCACAAAATGACTGCTAATGTGCGATTGAAATTAAATTGAATGTATGTATATACACGTATTTTTTGAAATTTTGAAAATCATTTTAATTTAATAACGGCAAGATATATCTGTTAAAATAGTTCTATTAGCTAATACCCTTCCCGATTCTTATTTACAGGCGGCATCTCTTAAATATTCCAATTTAATATCATTATACACGAGCAACGTTAAGTTAAAGCGGTCCAACTTACCCGGAATCAATTTACAGTTCAATCAAACTCTATTTAGAACTAGTAGATGATTAATCGATATCTCCCACAATAAGTTTCAGACCGCTATCAATCTCGAAGTGAACAAATGATATTTATAACACAAATCGTCTCTTAAATTTCTCAGTCAATGTAAAGTATACCAGTAACATTAAGCCACTGCGGTCTAATATAGACGAAATCAATTCAAAGCTCAATCAAACTCCACCTAGAACTAGTTGACGATAAATTGATATCTCCCACAATACGTTTCAGGCCGCCATCAGTTTCAAATATCTCCCAAGTGAGCAAATGCTATTTCGGCAGCACGTTGCGAGCATCTTGCAAATTTTAACAAGGCGATAAATATAGTCCGCGCACGCTCGCCTGTTGGGTCACATAATGACTGTTAATGTGATTTATGCAATTATTTAATTACATTTGAGTACATACACATATTTATAATATACACATATTGTATACACTCATTTTTTAAATTACTGGTTGATTTAGAAAACGTGTTAATTTAATATACGCAAGGTAAATCTGTAAAAATAGTTCTATTAGCTAAAACATATACCCTTTCTCATTCTTATCCACAGGCAGCGTCTCCTAATTATTTCAATCTGCCAGTCCAACTTACCCGGGATCAATTGTCAATTCAACCAAACTGTACTTAAAACTAGTCGAGTCGACAATAAATCGATATCTCCCACAATAAGTTTCAAGCAACCATCAGTCTTGAATATCTCCCAAGTGAATAAACGACGTACATGAGAACTCACAAACTTCAAGGTAATACAAAAATAGCTTAACTAAAGAATTTCAGTTCAGCTATGCTTAGAGTATACATATAATTTGAATACAATATTCATAGAAGACGGAAAATAGTTTTTACTTCATATTGTATAATACCCAGATTGCCATAGCGCGCATGCGTTCAAACTTATTGGTAGTAAATAACATCTTTAGGCTTCTTAGTAATCGCGTCGGCTGTAAAGATGAGTTACTTGTCAGAAAAGTTATTTTGGTCGTCTATCTAGAAAGCATTTTTTCCGGATATTGGTAGTGATATTTTATCGAATGTGCGACGAAACGTTTAACGAAATGTTGTAAGAATTTTTTTAAAAGAAAAATGGAAAAAAATGTTTTAGGCGGGGCTTGAACCCGTGGCCATTGGGAATCGCCAGTCCAGCCATTATTCCAAATGAGCTACCGAAGTCCAAGCCTTATTGTCGAATTCTTCCTTCACATTTATTGCATTGCCTTGGGGTTGCCACACCAATATAGCGACATCTATTGCCTACAATGAAAGTTAGGCAATCGATATAACAAACTTTGCAGTTTATTAAACATCGTAAAGAAGTCGATTTTACCCTTTATATTTTTTTTCATATTGTTTTTTCGCAATAACACATGCGAGTGAAATATTAAAAAAAAATAGACAGATAAAATTGACTTCAGGCGGACAATGAACTGGCGACCACTGTTTGAAAAAAATTGTTACATTTCTTTCTACATTATCCGTCATCTAGTATTGTCTACGTCCGTTTATTTTCTTTAACAGTCTGTTTTAGTTTCATGGTCATTGCAAGCAATAATTTTGTAATTTCCATTCTTAAATAAAATGAAATATAATGATGAAAGGTGTGAATGAGAAAAGACACGATGATATTCATCTCATACTTAATCTATTCGAATACCACCAATTACAAAGTTTTTTCGTTGCCTATGAAAATATATAAAAGACTTCGACTTATATCCAAGTATCTGGGTTATTATAACTCAAATATTCATCATCTCGAGTTATTTGTTCGAAATGATAAGGAAAGGAAAGATACAAAACAAACGAATCCTTCTCACAACTGCCACAATAATGCGTATAAGGAGATACCGCTTAGCATAATGATATTCAGTTTATGTAAATGGAACATTGAGAGACCGCTCATATCCGGATAATAAATAATACGCCGATATCTCCCACGAAATCCTTTTTGTTCTACATTTTACTGAGACGCAGAGATTATCGAGGCTACGATTAAGTTTCGGCGTTTAAATTATTTTTAACAGAGTTCAAAAAACGAGAAGGTTCTGAATTCGGCCGGTATTTTTTTTTATGTATGTACGCCAATTTCGCCGAGATTTCTGGACCGATTTACGTAATTCTTTTTTTTATTGATGCGGAATAGTTTCGAATTGGTCCCATAAAAAATTGATTCAGATAGACCCATTCGTTTTTATTTTATGAGTATTTTTTTACTTACTTTCACCTCAGACTAAAGGAATAAGAATAGACGGCGAGTTGTCATACAGTACGTTGAATCCACTGACGTCCTAGATAGTCCTAATGCGCATGACAACACACATTGACAATGACACATTTACTCATCGACGACACAACACAGCTTATTTACTCCTTCGTGAGTAATTTTGTTTCATTGATTTCGTACAGTCGTGTAATAAAATTTTGTATCGACACACCTAAACAATAAAAATTAGGTATCTAAGTGTCACAAAGCTAAAAGAGTCAGATTTTACCTATTTAACAGGTGTGAACATTAATCTAATTGACAATGCAGCAATAAACTAAAAAGTATTAAATAAATATAACTACGTTAAGAAAAACCGACTTCAAAACTGAAAAGTAAAAAATAATAAAGATTTAATTATAATTACTATATACTACCTATTATTTATATGTGCTATTTACTAATAGGTTTGAAGTCGGTGCCAAACCAAAATCACTAAAGTAGGCATTTCATTGTATTAAAACGTAACTTCACACCTGTAATCCCCGAAGGGGTAGGCAGAGGTAAATGCATGGATTCAAGCATACCTGCAAACACCCACGATTCGCCGGTTACGTTTTGTTCAGTGTATTAATTTGCTCGTATTCATATTTAAGTGATTAAAATATAATTATTTTTTAAGGCTTGGCACCGATTTCACACCTATTAGTATAGCACATATAAATAATAGGTAGTATATAGTAATTACAATTAAATCTTTACTATTTTTTACTTTTCAGTTTTGGAGTCGGTTTTTCTTAACGTAGTTATATTTATGTATTAATTTTTTAAGCTTGTCTGTAGGTCAGATCAGCACATGAGTACTTACCACTGTCAAATATAAAATATGCCTTTAGTAGGCGCCATTCTGTATAAACAGTAATACAACATGGACTGGGGAATAGAGAATTGCAGATCCCGTGGTTGGGAGTACAGTATATTTTTTATTGAAAAATATTTCACTGCCGTGAAGTGCAATTCGTCTGGCAATTTGTATCATCATGTCTCTGTCCAAATAAATGTTTTCTTTTCTTTTTTCTTTTTCAATATTAAACCAAACCTCAAGCCGCAAACGTGGAATCTTATTAAGAATCTTTCAAACCAAAATGTAAAAAAGTCATCACCTAGAGAACTACTAACGTTACATCCAAACCCTAACGTTGTAACGACATCCATATGCCGTCACATAGAATTTAATCAAAGCACGATAGATATTTTTTTTTTGCATATTACTATATAAATATATACCTATGTTTTATAGGTATCATAACTAAATAGTTGAGATACACTATTGGTAAGGTATGTTGAGAACCATAGGACGCTCATAAAAAATGCGAGCATAGCCACATCCCCACCGTATCCCAAATTCAGAAAAAAGGATCGATATATAAGGGGATGTTGACGGGAGAGGTGAGACAGTTGTAGTTAGAGGGCCAGGGCGACGATTAGGACGGTGGTGCAAAGTAGGTAGTGGTAGCGGCGTTTGGTGAGTGATTTTTATTTTAAATATAAAATAGGTTACACTAATTTCATATAATATTTTAACTCATTAGTTAATAACGATAACTTTATACTAAATTCACTGAGGGTTACCTATTTTATGTTTATTTACTTATCTGGTTATTCTTTTATTGAGAGATTTTTAGGATGTGTTTATACAAAATGAAGTACTTCATATAATCTTACAATATAAATTAGCTTTATTTAGTTTTGCGAACAGAAAGTAGATTCATTTATTTAAATTAAACAAAACTTGATAGGAATTCATAGGTAGTATAAATGCAATAGTGAAACCAGAGGTCTTTTACTAGAAATTATATTTTCAGATTAGGAAAAGGAGAAGTAGGCATTATAATACGTTGTACCAGTTTTAGTCACAATTACACGCAGTATAAAGCACTCTTAATTGAAACGTATCGTAGATTACTATTATTTTAAGTTAGGAATCTTCAGGAATTTAATTATTAGAATAGGTATTTGTGTATAGAAATAAATAGGTATAAATTAGCGATCGAGTTATCTTCACCACGTAATGCGTAAGCGCATTATCACCAACCAGCAGAGCGGGGAGCCGTCGACTAACCGTGAGTTAATATTCAATAATTTGTCTGAATTTAGATTATTTTCTGTATTCATTACAGTGTTCCGAATATATTAAATTATAGGTGGATATTAGTGTTTTTATGGTGCTACACTACAGGCAGATAGACGTTAAATTACAGTCATGTATTAGTGTTGTTATAATGTTAGATTACAGGAGAATATATTTTGATAGCATTACACTACAGGCAGATAGCAGAATATTGATACTATTAGGTTGAAGGCAGATGATATTGCTTCAACAGCATTATATTATAGGTAGATAATAATATTCTCTGATAAAATTGTATTACAGACAAACTGAATAAACTATAGGTAAATAATAGTGACTCAATAGCGTTACACTACAGAGAAATAATAATCGTTTAATAACGTTAGTATAAAAGGCAGGTAATTATGTTTCAATAGCATCATACTACAGACAGAAACTAAGAATTGAGATATTTGGCACTTCATACTCTCAGTTTAATAATGTAGGTCATAGAATATATGTTGATGATGATGTTTTGATATTTGAATTGATAATCTGAAATACCTACATATTATTTCGGTTTTCAATCACTATTTCATTATTTAAGGTAGTTCACATAATTGATGGTTGCCTAATAATTATAATTAGTGAATAGCGTAATTAAGGTGGAGAATTATTTATTTAGAATGTGTCTAACACTGACGTCTTTCAGCTGAAATGATTATGATGATGATTATTATTATTTATCATTTAATGAAAGTGAAATTATTACTTTCATGAGGTTACAAATCTAGGAATCCACAGATTGATAAAATATTGTCAGTCAAAATGATCTTTTACTGGTCATTAAATATTTACAATGTGTGATTTAAGTTATTACTAATTACTATGGGTTCAATTCCCTGGTCAATTAGAGTGTTACTATCTAATCAGTCGTATTTGTAATAATATTAAAAATGACAAATTAATAAAAATATTATATACAATACATCTAAGGAAATACTTACTAAGTAAACTGTTCGATTCAGTTACATTAGTAATAATATTGGTAAATTGTCAAATAAATAGGTGTATGTAGATTTCGATAGAGTAGTAGGTAATTTAATAATTATCTACTAAAAGTCATACTCTATGTATATAATTTCAAGAATGTACAAATTATATTCACACTGAAGTTAACTGTTCGATTCAGTTAATATTAGTGCTAATGAGGAGTATTTTATATGTATGTAAAGGGTTACAGCTAAACGAACTTCGATGTTCGTACATAAGTAAATGGTCAGTGGACGTTATTTCATCAGGATAGTTTACCTAGTTGTTTGTGAGTAAAGGTATTGATGATGCAGGATTCAATTTCCTGGACCAATAATAAGAAAGATATTTGGAACTCTCTAGAATTTCCACGCATATTGTCTCAAGTGTTTAGAGGTAGGCATGGCTAGCAAATGTGTCGACCATAAAAGAGAACTGGACATAATAACCGTAAATAAAAAAACAATGGATTATCTATTGTCTTCAACATGAACAGTTCAACACGTGGTCCATTGGTGTATTTCTCGCAACTAAATGGCTTTAACTTTCGAGTTAAACAATAGGAACCCATTGTGTAATGTTAGGCTTATTATTTTTAACGATTATGGGTTCGCACTACAAAGGCGGAAGTACAAACATCTGGTCATCGTCTTTAGTTTGAAAAGTAATAAAATTCTCCTTTATTACTTTAGTGTTCCCACGCTATGTTTGTTAGTCATTTTAGGTAGGTAAATATTTAACCGATTGGTTTTTAATTTCTATTTTCCCATAAGCTTGGAGTAATTATATTATTTTAAATAGTTTGTCTTAATTGACATATTCCTTATGTGTATTATTATAATCTGATAAATAGCATCACAAAGCAAGGTGGTTGTTGCATAGCTGGAGTTATTGATCATATAACAATAAGGAACGTGTAGATTATATTAATACTACACAGTTAGTGCTGTATTGCATTCATATAAGATGAATATTATTTTATTGACAATGAAGCTGAGATTAATTAATACTTTATTGAAATATTACCGCATCAATGTTCAACATACATTATTTAAATCAATTTGAACATTTTGGTGTTTGTTTATATACATACTTTGTTACTGCGAGTAAGTAATGAGAATTCATCTAGCCTATAGACATTGTTAGTTAATTTATACCTATGTTTTATACCTATGTTTTATATATATGTTTTATCATATACTGACTTTGGTCTATAAATATTTACTAATTATTGGCTGCAAATAAGTATGGACGTTTTAGTTGTCATTATTGAATAATGATATCTACAACGATATTATCGATTATTGACTCTGGATTAAAATGAACTTACCATTATCATTATTAACACAATACACGCATTACACACCTGGTTTGTTGGGGCGTTGGACTCGTTCCTTCGCTACATACATCACTTCTGACGTCCAGGACTGAAAGACACTCAACGTTGTCCCGCGGCTATGCCAGTGCACTGGAGTTACTTATCACATAAAAAACAAGTAGGGCCAAGCCTGAAAAACACTGTGGTGATGTATACTCCCTGAGGTGTATCTTGGTCTAGTGCGCTAGCAACTTATGTGGGTCGACCTACACCATTAACTTGGGTACTATGGGTCGATTCCACACCTACACTCTTCTTTACTATCATCTGGACGTAGTAGTACCTACTTCAGAACAACCAACACTAAACATATTTTATAATAATCTGCTACTTATAGAGATCTACAAAACTCATTTGAATCTGGAAACCTAATAAGGTTTTGCCTAAAGGCAGTGTGCAAAATACATGGTTTATGTATAAATCCATAAACATTATATAAACACAATACAGGTAATCACTATAAATATCACACCTGTATTGTTGATACATTATACTGTTCTGTATGTTCTGTTCATATACTTTCGACATTCAGTTTGGAATATTTAAAACATATTTACTGACAGCTGGCCTGTATACTGGAGCTACTCACTACCTGTTCTTGCGATAATGGGTTGAGCCCTAGCAAATATTATTTTTGTAGTCTTGTAGTCTCCGCGGTCTCCGCCTAGTGTACCTTTGGTCTAGTCTGTGGGTATCAGCAGTTGTGGGTCGGCCTATCCTCATCGACGTTGTCTGGCTTGCTAGTACCTGTGCGCTGTGAGTTACACACTACCTGTTCTTGCGATAATGGGCAGAGCCCCTAGCAAATGTTATTTTGTGGTGCTGTAATTTCACCTGTGGTGTACCTTGGGTCTGGTTTTGCTTTGACTTATACATTATCTTATAGGTCGATTCCATTAACGTTGGAGATAATATCCATCTGGATGAAGAGGTGTTACTTCAGAACAAACACAACACATATTTAATATTATAATATGATCAACAGATCATTATCCGCCTTGTTGCGATGATCGGTCATGGAACCGCTACATTTATTGTGTGTTATGCACCTACCTTATGGAAACTACAATATTGCATTTATTTGCGATGTCAGATACTGACAATATACAATGAGGTAATACTCATATATGGTTAAACCATAATTACAGGACATTGCCTGAAATATTTATTTACTGACTATGTCAGAATGAGTAAACTATGTTTACGGTATAACAACTTAATGGCTATGCCATATTATGATCATGATCTACTACTGCAACAATTACTGCGCCTAACGGTGTCTGTGAAGATTGATAATATACATATCAACCTCATCATTGGAATACTCAAATGAGTATATTTTACCTGACTGCCTGTTAATGGCCTATATTAATATTGAAATATGATCTACTGACTTTGTCAGCTTATTAAGACTATGTCTTACACGATACCTACAATTTGAGGCTTATGCCACTTTATCTGTTGTTTACAACAGTCTACTACCACATACTGACTTTGTCAGCTTAAGACTATGTCTTACACAATACCTGCAATTTGAGGCTTATGCCATATAATCTGTTGCTTACAACAGTCTACTACAACTTACTGACTTTGTCAGCTTATTAAGACTTTGTCTTTATACATCATCTACAATTTGAGGCTTTGCCTTTATATCTGTTGTTTTACAACAGTTTGATTATAAATGTGACCATCATTGTATGGTAATTATTTAAGCGTTATTTATACGCTCATCTACCAAATATACTCCAAGCTCGTCTGGAGAGTACAGATTCTTGGTTTGGTACTCACACTAAGGGGCGATGGTTTGGGGCTCCTTAACTTTCCCCCCCAATATCATATTGTGTATTCAGTAATTTACTCTTTGGGGTTATATTTAATAATTTTATCGCATTTCTAACTTTATTCTTACCTCTATTAAAGAACTTAAGGTTTCTACCATTTAACAACTTGTAGGGTCCCTTTAGACATCACTTGGCCAATATTATATTCTTGTTGATTTAGATTTGACTTCGAAAATATCCTTTATCTGAAGAGTCCCCTTTTTGAGAGAGTGGGTTCCGTTACAACGTGTCTGTCTCTACTGTAAATAAGTTCTTTGCTAATGTAGGAAAAAAACTGGAATCTAACATAGCGCCGGTTTTACCAGATTTTCTCGTTCACTTTTCTGTTCCCGCTCAACCTATGTCCATGGCACTCCTTAACACAGACGACTTCGAGGTAGAAAAGATCTTAACAGGCCTAAAGCTAAATAGTACCGCAGGGTGGGATTGTATTCCAACATCCTTATTAAAAATGACAAGACATGTTCTCGTTCCGGTGCTTACCTATATTTTTAACCTATGCCTCTCTACAGGTAAATTTCCTGCTGTGTTTAAACAGGCACTAATTCACCCAATCTTCAAGTGTGGAACCAGAGACAGTGTCAATAATTATAGGCCGATTTCAATACTACCTGCAATCTCAAAAATCATAGAAAAGATAATTAATAAAGGATTACAAAACTTTTTATATTCTAATAATATTTTGGCTATAAACCAATATGGCTTTTGGCTGGGTATGTCAACACAGGATGCGGTACTTAGACTAACCGATGCAATCTCTAAAAATATGAGTAATAAACTTAGATCAATAGGTATTTTCTTGGACCTCTCCAAAAGCTGGAGCTTGCAGGTGTCAGGGGAGCTGTTCTGGATTTGTTCAGGAGTTACCTAACTGAGAGAACCCAATTTACTAGGATCGAAGAGTTTGTTAGTGACGAAAAAACCATAACTTATGGGGTACCACGAGGTAGTATCTTAGGTCCTACTCTATTTCTTCTCTACATAAATTATTTATGCATACTACCGTTACAGAACTGTCGACTTTATCTTATGCTGACGACACTGTCATCCTGGTTCATGGTGAGTCTTGGGCCGATACTCAAGCAAATGCGGAATGTGCTCTGCGTTCTGTCATGAAATGGCTATCAGATAACCGCCTGACATTAAATTTGGATAAAACAAAGTTTATCACCTTTTGCCTCACTCTCCAATCACAACCAAATTTAGAATACAACATTCAAGCTCATATGTGTCAAGGTAATACTTCCCCAGTTGCTCTCTGCTCGTGTTTAAATAAAAATAAATAAAATACGCTTACACTCACAGCCCCACAGTAGGTATAAACCTGTATCGTGGGTGCCGTTGTACACACACAACACATACACAAACACCCAAACCCGAAACAAATACCAGTAGGCCATACAAACATTTGTCCCGGTGCGGGGATCGAACCCGCGACCCTTCGAATCAAACGGACAACTCACACCGCTGGACTAACCGGGTCGTCGATTAAATATTATCCGCTCACAGAGTATTAAATATCTAAGAGTTACTGTGGATAGTCAATTGTGCTGGAAAGAACACATGGAATCCTTGATAACCCGTACTCGAAAACTCATATTTGTTTTTAAGAAATTAAGATCGGGTGCAGACTTTGATACTCTTAAGACTGTATACTTTGCCCTCGCACAGTCCGTATTAAGCTATTATATAGTAGTCTGGGGAGCTTCAGCAAAAACCCAATTCTTACGATTAGAAAGAGCCCAACGACTGGTGCTTAAAGTTATGGCCTTTAAACCTATGAGGTTCCCTACTGAACAATTGTTTAATCTGTGGAAAGTCCTTTCTGTGAGAAAACTGTACGTTTATAATGCAATCCTCTATAAATATCATAAAACCCCGTACGATCCCAATATTAGCGAAAACAGACGCCACGACAGGGTATGTAAAGTCGAATACACAAAACTTGCCCGTATAGGATGTAGCTATCATTATTTAAGCCCCAAACTTTACAATAAGGTGAATAAAATCCTAAATATTTACCCGCTCCCTCGACGCGAATATAAATATAGACTTATCAAATGGTTAGAAAGTATTGATTATGCTGGTTTGGAAACATTTATTGAAGAATGTAATAATAAATATAAATAAATAAATATATGTGATATTGAATACCTTTCAAATATTTCAAATACACACACACACACACACACACACACAATTCTAAATTTTATATTACAATGTTAGATTTAGCATTTAAATAACTGTTTTTGTTTAATTATTTTATAAGAAACATTGTTCTGCTCGACACTCGGAGGTGGCGTTGATGTCTGCGACACAGTCTATGATTAATGCAGTTGTCATCGTACTGTCTGTTTATAAGTATGTTTCTTATTATGTTTCAAATAAATAAATTTCAATTTCAATATTATTAAACCAATTAGTACTTAATAATTACGTTTTACTCAGTAATTACGTTTATAATCATCAATTCAGTATCACTACATTATTATAAAGTAAAGTCTCCCTATTTTCTCTGTCTGTATGTATGCGCTAATCTTGGAAAGTTGTGAACGGATTTTGTTCCTGTTTGCAATGCAGGAAAGAGGGTTTTCTGGGGAAGGTTTATATCTTCAATGAATGCTACCCATGCAAAGCCGGAGCTGGTCGCTAGTATCTAATAAAGTATAAATTGATACTCGTATTCCTAAAAAAATTGTGAGTTCAAGCTTTTTTTAACATTTGTTTCTTGCAATCTTGAAATTATGCAGTACGTTCTATCCAGGTAGTATTTGAACAACCCATCGACTATGGAACCAATAGACACCTTATGTAGGGCGAACGGTTTCTGTCAACTCATACGCTAAATCAAGCTTATATTATCCGCCATCTTAAAATGTTCATTTAATACCAACCAATCCAATGGGATAATTTCCATATATAGGTTGGGGAAAAAGTTTCTTCGCATTTTTTAAGATAATTCAAAACATTTTTTAATATAGTTTATTTAAATTTAACTAAAGTATGTATGTACCATTTTGTTCGATAACCTTTTGCCATCTTGTAGGTAGGGACATGATCCCATTGCTATAAAAATTTTGGGACTTCTCATCAAAATACCGCGACAAGTGGATTTGGCAGTCCTCTCGTGATGTTAACCTAACATTGCATAAAGAATTCTGAAGAGACCGAAACAGGTGGAAATCTGAAGGCTTGCACCTTCAGATTTCTACCTGTTTCGGTCTCGTCAGGACTATACGGCGGATGCATTAACACCTCCCAGCCAAACTCTCTTAATTTTTGCTGAGTGGCTATAGATGTGTGAGGTCTAGCGTTATCATGATGAAACACCACACCCCTTCTGTTGATCAATTCCGGTCGCTTTCTCTCAACTTCTTGCTTTAATCTCATCAGTTGTTCGCAGTAGAGTTTAGAATCGAAAGTCCTGCCTGGTGGTAATAGCTAATAATGAATAATGCCCTTCCAATCCCACCACACACACAACATCACCTTATTGCGAGTTAACCCGGGTTTCACCACAGTCTGTGAAACCTGACCGGCCTTTGACCACGACCTTTTTCGCACGTTCTTGTCGTACGTGATCCACTTTTCATCACCAGTCTTTTCACCATCAGCTTCTTCAAAAATGATTCGGTTTCATTACGTCGTAATAAAGAATCACAAATGAGTACACGGTTCATTAGGTTTCTTTCAGTAAGCTCGTGAGGTACCCAAATATCGAGCTTTTTTTTGTACCCAGCTTTTTTCAAATGCGCCAAAACTGTTTTGTGATCAATTCTCAGTTCTTCAGCTACGTCGTAACTACTGATATGTCAATCTTGCTCCATTTTTTCAAAAATGGCATCCATTTTATCCGTAATAGGGCGACCAGAGCGAGGTGCATCTTTGACATCAAAATTTCCGGATTGAAAACGCTTAAACCAAATTTGTGCTACTCTCACAGACACTGCACTAGGTCCATAAACATCATACCAAAACCAGCCAGATACAAATACTACAGCCAAAGAGATTTTATTACAAGTTCATACATACTATAATGCGAAAAGACTTTTTCCCCAACCTATTTATAAAATACTCGTGTCACAATGTTAGTTAACATACTTCTCTGAAACGGCTTTACCGATTCTCATAAAATTGGGTAGGTCTGAGAATGCGCCAACATCAATTTTTCATACCTGTACGAACCAATATTGCTCATACAGCATTTTTTATGTTAATTAAGCCGTAGTCGTAGCATGATAACATAACATACGTACGCGAGTCATTGTATTTCACAATAAAAAGTGCGACTCAATAAATTTTCTACTATAACCTTTTAACGTTGGTTTACTTGGTGTGAACTCCTAACAACTTTAACCTACAACCGAGGGTATTGTCTACGGCAGAAACTCCAACAATATCCCTAAGTAATAAGGTGATACTAGGCAAATATTTTTTTTCGATTTCTTGGACATACTTTTTTTTTCATACCTATAAGGCGATAGAAGGTCGTCGGGACAGCTAGAATTTATTAGGCTTTTTTTCCAGTTTTAATAAGGGTTCTTAGGGTTCCGTAGTAAACATGGAACCCTTACAGTTTCGCCATGTCCGTCTGTCTGTCTGTCCGTCCGCGGTTGAGCGCACTAGAGATTTGAAATTTGGCAAGTATAGGTATACCTTAATCGCGAAGAAAACGTGAAATTTTATTAATATGATTTTAATTTACTATGTGTTACCTACCTCTTTTTATTTTATATTATTCGCTGTATGTATTTTTAAATTTTTAATGACTTCACTTATGTAGGTATCTAAAAAAATTTAGATGCTTATCCAAAATAAAAACATTTTCTTTATTTTTTTCTCGTATTATATTATTACGAAAATCTGTTAACAATATAGTCCCATTTCCTCAGCAGTTCATAAAACTTTGCCATATTTCGATATAAGCGAAGTTTGTAAGTCATCCCTATGATTTTGAAATATTATGATTTTTAGAATTAGAACGCAACGTCCCACTTCGTCTGCCTTCAGGCAGTTGACAAAACGAATTGTATGCAATAAATTGAACAGCCTTCCTATAGACTGAGCTATAGGAAGGCTGATTGGTCTGTGGAGCAACCTGAATGTATAAGGTGACTCCGCTAACCGCAAAACTTGGTAATTTAGTAAGATTGTTCTCGGAATGGAAGATAATTAAAACCTGTAAGAAACCAATGAACTCGGCAAAAATTGTCGCCGGGTCTAGTAGTTATGTAGCAATTAGCTTTAACTTAGTCAGCAAATATTGAAGAGAGAAGGAATCTGAGTAATATATCATCAAGACTTTTTACAATTAGTTTACACACAAAACGGATAGGAAGAAAATATTATATTTCGTAAACATCTTTACAGACACACTGACACAACTATATGGGAAAAAAAAAACTTATTCGTCAAAATTTAAGTTATTTACTTAGTAGTCACTAATGAACTCCACTCATAATAAAATAAATACAATATAGTAAAATAAATACAGAAATATACACATACTCACACAGCCATTAATTATCTCATTGTGTGTTTTTTTTCTATTTGTTTCATTGTTTTCTTTTTTTTTCGATAGGTGTAACGTATGTGTGTGTCAAGTGAATAAAAACATTTACTTTCTTTCTTTTTCTAAATACGAAATAGTAGAATAGAAATATAAAATGTAAGACAGTACAGATCAGGTCCCACCAACAACACCCGATCACGAGTATGACGCCATGTGGTGGCCATTGCCTTCTTCGACTATTTTACAGGGAAGTGGACAACGCGCAGAATTCTGCAGGGTCTGTAAAATTCACTTACCATCCATGTAAACTGGATCATGCGGGTCACACACTATTTACCCACCATGCTTACCAACTTTACATAACTTACTTACTTACCACTATTTTTCTGACGTTGAAACGCACGAAGATAATTTTATACGGTTATCTACCAGGTAATAGATGTGTAGTCATTCTGCGTGTGCACAGTGTGACGTGTGTGATTGATACTTTAAAATTTACATCAATTTGGCATCATATCAAAAGGAATGGCTTAATACACTCCAATTAGCTCATCGCAGATTTCTGTGTATTTGGGGCAAATTATTCTGAGGAATAAATAATGTTCACTGGACGGAAAACTATTTGTAAATTGAAGTTATTGACTAATGACGACCCGGTTAGTCCAGCGGTGTGAGATGACCGTTTGATTCGAAGGGTCGCGGGTTCGATCCTCGCACCGGGACAAATATTTGTATGGCCTACAGATATTTGTTTCGGGTCTGGGTGATTGTGTATGTGTTGTATGTGTATAACGGCACCCACGACGCAGGTTTATACCTACTGTGGGGCTATGAGTGTAAGCGTAGGTAGGTATTTAGCGTATTTAATGTTATTTTCTACGTCCGTATTCGTATAAGGGATATTAAAAAAATAGTTAAGTGTACATCAGACTCACTTGACCGAGTGGGTCTCGGGCAAACTGAGGTGATATTGTTGCTGAAAAATGACCGAAACGTCGGGTGAATTTTGATTTATAGTTTATAACAATCAGCTTTATTTTAATGAGTGCAGCCTATGAACACCTAAGAACATTCTATAATATTGCAGTCTATCCCCCTTATTCATAAACGTACATTAGATACGTGTTAACTATAGATTACTTTGTCTTTGTGACAATGCAACTGGCATTGTCAAATGTGCAGGATAGAAAAAGATAAAGGAGAGATTAGCAACACCTTAGCTAAAATACGTTTATGAATAAGGGGGTATATCTATATTCACATATTCCTTTGCCACAGGAATCACAAGGCCATGCATAACCACTTGATTGCGAAATGATAGCACTAAACAACAATTTAGCGTGAAGTAGATTATGTAATGCGATGGAGCATTACCAGTTGACACTGGACCACTATCACCAGAATGAATCCTGTCCTTTGAATAAACAGGAATGTAATTTCACTTGCATCTAGCCAGTTTCATTTGATTAATGTTTCAGCATCATTTGCGTTTATGTTTGCACCCTCATTGTAACATGACGCTATCGTAATAAATGTCATTTACATGCGAGCTGTGGTTCATGAATCTATGATGTGATACTTTGCTTGTTATGTATTTTGATGAAATTTTTTAATAGTGTAAGACAGCTATACTCTACGTTTGTTCCGTGGAACCCTAGGGTTCCGTGATACATCTGTCGGGGTTCCGCAAGAATTTAGAAAAAAAAATCAAAACACCTCTCCCTGGTCGCTCCGCGGCCGCACAAAACGCTATGAACGTTATTTATTTATTTATTTGTATTTATAGAAACATGTGTTACAATAGCTGGTACAATATCTTATAAGTTTGGTATCAACAATTGTATACTTGTACAATCCGTTCGCTCTAAGTTTGCCGGTCTGTGGAATGCGCGTACCCTCCTCCACGTGACTACAAAACTTACAATGTGTCATAGTTTCACCCAAATATGTACGTACACAATTTTTATTGTTACAATGAAATAAAAAATATTTTCATATTTATTATGTTTTGCTTACGTTACTTTTCGAACGTCATACCTATCGCCAGCGGCAAACTTAAAACGAGTGGGTAGTACTTGTGAGCGCGCAGTCTCTTTGATAAAAGCCGCATCTGAATTAGACGCTATAGTTGTCAACAAGCGACTTTCGACTAACTTCAAGGATAAAGTCGATATTCTTTCCAAGGCAATTTTTAAATTTCTGTTTTTATTTATTATTATTATGTGAGATATCCATATAAAAGTTATTTTGAAGAAGACATGCTTATGTGTTCATCGCTGCTTACAAACACTACCGGGGAAGAAATTTTTAATAAAATAAATATATTTTTTGAAGAAAATAATCTCAGTTGGAACAATTGCATTGACATTTGTACAGATAGGGCCAAGGTGACAGGTAAAACAGCAGGAGCAGTGTCACGAATAAAAAGTAAAGCGCCTAATTGTAGTTTCAGTCATTGTATTCTGCATAGATAAGCAATTGCGATGTGCCGTCAAATCTAAAATTAGTTATGGTTTGAAGCGGTAAAAATAATTATTTTAACAAATCACGACCACAATCCCGATTGTTCTCATTATTATGTGAGGATTATGGCAGCACACATAAAACACTGCTGCTCCATACAGAAGTGCGATGGCTGTCTCGGGGTAAAACTTTAACAAGGCTATTTGAACTTAGAGCCGAGTTACAAATGTTTCTTTCAGCAGATACGCGCATCTTTTGAAAAGTATTTTCCCGAAGAACACAATACAAATATTAAAGTGAATTCATGGATTCATAATCCCTGTTTTACCCAACTTGGAAAAGCCTGAAAACATGTCAAACGAGATATATGAATCTCTTTTTGAAATGTCATCAGACACAAGTATGGAGTCAGTGTTCAAAACGACGCCTGTCAATGAATTTGGAGCAGAATCCAAGATGAATATGCAATGCTTGGCCAAATGGCTCTGGATATTCTTCTCCCGTTCCCAATTACATATTTGTGCGAAACAGGATTCTCTACCTACGCAGCCACGAAAACAAAATTTCGCAATAGACTGGACGCCGAAGCTGATATGAGACTCCAACTTTCTTCCATCAAACCTGATATCAACCAATTGATGAAAAATAAAAAACAGTTTCATACCTCCCACTAGTTAGAATTTTTCTTTTTTTATGTTTTCTATTATTGTCCTTGCCAAGTGGTGAAGTAAATAATAATTAGTAACTGTTACGTTGTACTTTTATTATGCTGATTAATAAAAAATACAATTATAAAAACAATTGTTTTATTGTAGGGTTCCATCAAGTATTTTGATTCCCAAAAGGGGTTCCGTCATTTAAAAAGTTTGATGCGTGATAGTGTTCTTACACTGTAAGAACACTATCACGCATAGCAGCTTAATGTTTCAGCATCATTCGCGTTTATGTTTGCACACTCATTGTAACATGACACTATCGTTATAAATGTCATTTACATGTGAGCTATGGTTAATTAATCTACGATGTGTTACTTTGCTTGTTATTTATTTTGATGAAAATTTGTAATATTGTAACAACACCATCACGCATAGATTTTGCTATCTAAATTAAAAACTTTACATATGTAAAACTAAGCGCCAAACAATAATGATATTGCTAACAAGCATCCAGTTTACATGGTTGAACAATGAAAAAAGTTAATACTGAAGCTTACAAATCTGCACAAGACTCATAGATAGTATATAAATGCGTTGCGACCCATGAGGACTAAGTTGATTTGCTTCTGTACAAACAGACAACTAAGGCTCCAAAGATGGACTGCATTTGGACTAAATTTCGATTACGAATGTCCAAAGTTTGCAGTATGCAGTATATGCAGTAAGTATGACTTCAATAAAACTACAAATCAACCGTGCAGCCCGATTGCAGTCAGTGTGCAGTAGGCGTACAGTTTAGCTTGCAGCTAGCTTGCAGCTAGCTTGCAGTAATTTTGACTGCACCAAATGCAGACTCGCAGTCCGAGTGCAGTTGCAATCGACTTTTATAGACATTATAGAGCCGAACACTACCATTCGGTGGTAGAGAGATAAGGTAATGCGTTCGTGAAAACGCCCTTGACCTTCCAGTTTGACACTAGCAATAAGGCGAATTTCGAATTTTTAAAATTAACTGCCTTAATAGCCTAGTAGCGCAGTAGCAGGCCACTATTACTGCGCTGGGGTCCTGGGTTCAATTCCTGGGTAGGGGGCTATCAGAGATAATGGAGTTATGTCCTTTATTTCTGGTTCTATTGGGCTTTTTACATTTTCTGGAAATTTCCCAGTACCTCGAGGTTTGGTAATGTGTCCGGTGATATCAACAGGCTCGCCACCTGTAACATGGACCAAAACATGATTGGCAAATTGTGGGTGTTTGCATTTAAATCTGCCTACCCCCTCGGGGGCTATAGGCGTGAAGTTACGTAGGATTCGCGGACAAGTCCTACTTTTAAAAAATATTAACAATTGTTATTCGATGGAAAGCGTTTAAAAACATGGGAACGACAAGATGACGTTAGAAGCGGTATCCCAGTCTATTGGATATTCCCTCTCACTGTACGGTGACGCATCCTGTCCTTTAAATAAACATGAATCTAATTTCACTTGCATCAAGCCGGCATTTGATTAATGTTTCATTAGCGCTTGCGATTATATCTTTGCATACTCCCGTTACACGTTGCGTCATCATAATGTCCATAATATGAAATTTAGCTGCGGATGGTATTTCATGATTCCGGGAATATAATCTATTTATTTAGGTATATTTGAAGTATTAAAACAGGTCTTCGTCTATTGGTTTATGTTTATATATTCCGAGCCTTAGAGAGCACGTCAAGCCATCGGTCCTCAATCAATCTCCCTCCGGTCGTGTCGGCTTACCGTCCCACCGTTGAGAGTGTGTACCTGCGTGTGCGCATACACTTGTACACGTTTATCTCTTTGAAGTTGGCTAGTCTCCGTTGAGATTGGCCGTTGTGACCAAAATGCTGTCTGGAGGGCATTATTTATTATTATTACTATTTCCAATCATCCATTGGCCATTATACCTATTTTGAAAAGTTATTCGATACAATCCCTCGAAAATATTTAATAATGAAGCTACATCTATCCCTTTATAAGTGGCGTACGTTTATGCACAAATAGTCATGAAATCTGTGCAGCTTTACAGTCCAATGAAGATTTTTGATACGAGTAGAATAGTTACATTTATGCCTCGACAGGTGGTGTGCGCAACACAAAAGTCAACGATTTTCAGAATGTTCAATTCAATTCAATTCAGTGTGTGTACCAGTATCTCAGTGTACTGACTATTCCTTCATGTCAATAGGCGCGTCCACACAGAGTGAGCAGCCTCGCGAGGCAAATGTGGCGAGAGGCTGCTCGCTGTGTGTGGACGCGCCTAATAGTGACGCATATTGTCCTATAAATAAACATCAGTCTAATTTCACTTGCATCTAGCCGGCATTTGATTAATGGTTCATTAGCCTCAGTCATTAGTGTTTGCCTATGAAATTTCATTCATATACGCTGGCAGCATGGCAGTGAACCTGCCAAGTCGAACAAAAAGCGACGGGCGTAATTTACTTTTCTCAAAGTCTTTCGAACAAATTTCAATTCCCTATAACTACTAAAACTAGGAGTGGCCAAGTAATGTGAAGAAACTTCTTTCAAAATCGACCCATTAGATGTAATAATTTAACAGATAGGTATTATAGTTAATAAACACTCTTAGAATTAGACACAAGTACAACTCAACCTTGCCCGGGATATTTTTGTCTCAATGATAAATAATAGAAGATCGCATATAACCTAATATTTAAACGGACCATAGTTGTTAATCCCTAGTTCCCTACTTAGCCTATGTTCTTTCTCAAAGTCAGCTCTATCTCTGTACCAAATTCCATTAGTCCGTCTGTTACCTTTTCACGTCCAAACGACTGAACCGATTTTAATGAAATTTAGTACAAAGATAGACTTTGAGAAAGAACATGGGCTACTTAGTTATTTATAAAACGACATCTACGCGGGCGAAACCATGGGCAACAGCTAGTACTAGATAAATCATTTATCGTCGTTCAAGTTTTATGGAATGTCGCCTTTACCCTATACGCAAATGCATGTTATTATCTACGCCTGAGATCTGCAATTTTCCCGTCGGATAAGGTGTTTCACACACGGGACGGTGCGCGGTGAAGCGGATTTCATGTCGCTTGGCCTCTCTATTAAATATGTTGATACCATTAACACTACACCGCCCGACTGCGCGAACTAGTTTTCTCACCCCCACCGCAATCCCCGGCAGCGCGTGGTCACGTGTGTAAATCGCCTAACCAATAATATCTATACATCTAAACAAATAAGTAAGATTGGAGTGTCTGTTTGTAATATTAAAATAACCGCCTTTTAATAAATGCATATATATGTATACACGGTACATATACCAAAACAATTGTTTTTACAATTTTTGTCTGTCTGTCTGTCTGTTTGGCGGGTCTAATCTTGGGAACGGCTAAACCGATTTTGACGGGCTTTCACTGGAAGATAGCTGATGTGATAAGGAGTAACTTAGGCTACTTTTATCTCCATACATCCATACATACATACCTACATACAAATAAGTAGAATTGGAGTATATCTGACTTTAACGGGACTTCCACGTGTAGGTAGCTGATGTAATAAGGAGTAACTTAGGCTACTTTTATCTCCATAAATAAATAAATCCATACATACACATACCTACATACAAATAAGTAGAATTGGAGTGTATCCGACTTTGACAAGACTTCCACGGGTAGGTAGCTGATGTAATAAGGAGTAACTTAGGCTACTTTTATCTCCATACATACATACAAACCTACATACAAATAAATAGGATTTGAGTGTCTCCGATTTTGACGGGACTTTCACTGGCAGATAGCTGATGTAATAAGAAGTAACTTAGGCTACTTTTATACTAGCTGCGAACACGACTACGTCCGGGTAGATACTGAACAATCATATTTTTCTCACGTGGACGAAGTCGCGGGCAGAGCTAGTATGTAAATAAAATTTTCAATTAAGTACTTTAATTCAGTTATAAGTGTATCATTTTTAAACAATCGACTGCAAAGTGGTTATCGAAACGACATACATAATACGCTTTCAGGTCTTCTGCGTCTTTTATTTTTGAATTAATTACTATGATTTTTGGATCAGCTGAAATAGTTGTAACTATTATTAATAATATTTATTATTTAGTTTTCTCTTTATGAAATAATCCTTATTTATTGCCGTGTAAAATTGTGGTTTTACAAATAAATGACTGTGGACTATTGACTTCTGCGAGTAATGAAACAGTTCAAACAATACTACAGTTAATTCAATAAAAAATCAGTTCCACCTGATTCTTTAAAGTGAAACGAAATCGACGTATGACCGACGAAAATATAATATAATAGCCGCGCACATTACCAATTCAAAATGTCTTCAACTTTTATTCAATGCTATGCAATATATCAAACCATCTTTTAGCATTCTGTTTTGCATTTACTCAACCGGGATTGGTATCCGGGATTGTATTACATTATTCGTTTTGTGGAATTGTTTTTACTGCGGCTTCAAGCACGTCAGCTGGATTTTGCGGTTTTATTGCTGGTGTTATTAGATGTTGTATCCGTGTAATTACAATGGATTCCGGCACGAATATTAATTTGAATTTTTATTGTTTCTGGTCATCAGGGTTCAGCTTAGTAAGAGAACTGTCTTTTATAGCTCGCACATGATACGTCCTTAGGACACAGCGCAATGTGGCAAAGTAATATATTTAATTCTACAGTGGAGTGGCACTTATTTGACGGCAGCCGTTGACATGTTGCGACCAAAGAGTATAAAAATAATGGCTGCTGACGATAGGTTACTGCGACCGTCAACGAAGTGTCGCTCGTCTGTTTCATTTTACTGTTCTGTGGTATGGACCCTAACTTAGAAAGTTAAAATAATGTTAGTGGGTTTCGGTAGCCAAGTGGAAGGATTGAAGCTGCTGGATTGATTATCCTGAGGTCGCAGGTTCAATTCCTGCCCGCAGTCAAATTTTTAAGGATCCGTAGTAAACAAGGAACCCTTATAAAACTATAAGAAGACAGACAGACAGACAGACGTGGTGGTTTCACCAGTCTGTCTGTCCGTTCGCGGTTTAGCGCAAAAACGATTGGTACTAGAGACTTCAAATTTGGCACATCTTAGTCACGCCGACAAAGTGATAGAATAATACCATGCAAAATAAAATTATTTAGGGTACCTACCTCCCCTACATGTAACGCGCAAATGTTATTTTTATTTTTTGTTTTCTATATAGAGTTATCGTTGGATAGGTCTTTCAAAAATATTAGGGGTGTGCTAACATAATTTTTAGATTTAGTTAAATGTTCGTGATTTATTAAGCTTTAAAGTGCCAATTTTCGTTAGAGTCAAGTGTCCCTCTACCAACTAAACGGCTGTTGTTAGAAATTCAAACATTACGGCAATAGTAGCTTCATATAACGTAATTAAAAGAAAACTATCACACCTAAGTTGGCTTTACAAGTCTGCGAGTAATAGTCGACCAAATGTAATATTAGAAATTTTTGAACAACTCCATAGTTCGAAAATATTTATATATTTTTTTCATTACATTAATCAAACCGAAAAACTACAGAGACCTACACTGCGCGTGGCCCGACACGCACTTGACCGGTTTTTTCAATTATTTCTGAAAGGACGTTCATAATCGTTCATGTCGGTGATGCGGGAAACTCAGTGCCGTAATACAGAGTAGACAGGTAGATAAAAATTAAGGTATCGGATATCCCAATCATTGGTCAATAGTTTAGATAACCTGTTAGTGTCTAATACTTGTTACAAAGCTGAATTTCAGCATGTCGGTTCCTTGCTAAGCTAAAAAAGGATTTCCCTAAATTTATATAGGAATTATGTGCGTACAAAATGACGGGCAAAGGTACAATACACTAAAAGTTACGCTGGCTCTACCTCGTTCTAATGATTAGGTACAGTCCATCGCCTATCGGTAATAACATAAGAAAGCACTCAAATTTTGTTACAAACCTATTTTATTTATAGCTTTTCAATATAGTATCTTGGTCACTTATATTTTCGATGATATAGTCAGGTAATTCCTTTAGGGACCATATTTATAGGATTGGAAATATCTATTTCATGCCAAAATATCGCTATCTATAAACCTAAGAAGCATCCGTAGTCCCACAGGAAATATATTAGGCTAGGATTCCACTTGAGACAGCCGCGAGTCATAACACTGTCGAAACGCCTCGAACTAAAGCATGCCGCATAATAATATTATTACGTACTTACCTACACGTAAAAATAAAATTTAAATAAAGAGCAATGACTTTGTATACAGCCTTAATTTACTTTGACAATTTTAATATTACGACATAACTACCTACTAAAAACATATTAGGAAAAAAACTTAAAATCGACAATTGTTTTATATTATTTCGCATTAACACATGCTTGTGAAATATATTTTTATTTTTTTAAAGAAATGAAAGAAAAATTTGACTTCAGGCGAGGCTCGAACTCGCGACCTACTGGGAATCTAGTCCAGCCGCTCTTCCAATTGAGCTACTGAAGCCCTGCCCGATTTGTCGAATTTTTCCTTCACATCTATTGCATTGGTTTATGGTACCAGTAGCGCCATCTATTACCAACTATGCTAGTTAGGCAACCGATATAATAGACTTTTCAGTTTATTGAATATCGTAAAGAAGTCGCTTTTACCCTTAATAATTGTTTTATATTATTTCGCATTAACACATGCTTGTGAAATATATTTTTATTTTTTTAAAGAAATGAAAGAAAAATTTGACTTCAGGCGAGGCTCGAACTCGCGACCTACTGGGAATCTAGTCCAGCCGCTCTTCCAATTGAGCTACTGAAGCCCTGCCCGATTTGTCGAATTTTTCCTTCACATCTATTGCATTGGTTTATGGTACCAGTAGCGCCATCTATTACCAACTATGCTAGTTAGGCAACCGATATAATAGACTTTTCAGTTTATTGAATATCGTAAAGAAGTCGCTTTTACCCTTAATAATTGCATGTGCTAATAGCATGTGTTAATGCGAAATAATATAAAACAATTATTAAGGGTAAAAGCGACTTCTTTACGATATTCAATAAACTGAAAAGTCTATTATATCGGTTGCCTAACTAGCATAGTTGGTAATAGATGGCGCTACTGGTACCATAAACCAATGCAATAGATGTGAAGGAAAAATTCGACAAATCGGGCAGGGCTTCAGTAGCTCAATTGGAAGAGCGGCTGGACTAGATTCCCAGTAGGTCGCGAGTTCGAGCCTCGCCTGAAGTCAAATTTTTCTTTCATTTCTTTAAAAAAATAAAAATATATTTCACAAGCATGTGTTAATGCGAAATAATATAAAACAATTATTAAGGGTAAAAGCGACTTCTTTACGATATTCAATAAACTGAAAAGTCTATTATATCGGTTGCCTAACTAACATAGTTGGTAATAGATGGCGCTACTGGTACCATAAACCAATGCAATAGATGTGAAGGAAAAATTCGACAAATCGGGCAGGGCTTCAGTAGATTGGAGTCAATTGGAAGAGCGGCTGGACTAGATTCCCAGTAGGTCGCGAGTTCGAGCCTCGCCTGAAGTCAAATTTTTCTTTCATTTCTTTAAAAAAATAAAAATATATTTCACAAGCATGTGTTAATGCGAAATAATATAAAACAATTATTAAGGGTAAAAGCGACTTCTTTACGATATTCAATAAACTGAAAAGTCTATTATATCGGTTGCCTAACTAGCATAGTTGGTAATAGATGGCGCTACTGGTACCATAAACCAATGCAATAGATGTGAAGGAAAAATTCGACAAATCGGGCAGGGCTTCAGTAGCTCAATTGGAAGAGCGGCTGGACTAGATTCCCAGTAGGTCGCGAGTTCGAGCCTCGCCTGAAGTCAAATTTTTCTTTCATTTCTTTAAAAAAAAAAAAAAAAAAAAAAAAAAAAAAAAAAAAAAAAAAAAAAAAAAAAAAAATAAAAATAAAAATATATTTCACAAGCATGTGTTAATGCGAAATAATATAAAACAATTATTAAGGGTAAAAGCGACTTCTTTACGATATTCAATAAACTGAAAAGTCTATTATATCGGTTGCCTAACTAGCATAGTTGGTAATAGATGGCGCTACTGGTACCATAAACCAATGCAATAGATGTGAAGGAAAAATTCGACAAATCGGGCAGGGCTTCAGTAGCTCAATTGGAAGAGCGGCTGGACTAGATTCCCAGTAGGTCGCGAGTTCGAGCCTCGCCTGAAGTCAAATTTTTCTTTCATTTCTTTAAAAAAATTAAAATCGACATTTTACGTACTTTTAGTTCTTGTAAAGTTGAATTTTCATGTTTACAAGTAAAATCTCGACAATGTTCAATGATAAGATATAATTAAATGTAATCTACCTTGATAGTAAATCGCAGAATTATATTTACTAGTGATCGCCCAATGGTCGAAATTCGACCGCAATACATATGCATAAAATATAACTATGTTTGAATTCTACAACGAACGTCTATGGTAAGACCGTTTTACCACAGCCTGGTAGACAGCACATGTAATTATTTTTGACTCAATGTGAATATAATTTATTTTTATGTCAAATGCATGATAGTATGAGTAATGTCTTATATATGCACGGCAGTGTGTGTAATTTTCTATTTATTGATTTTGTGTACTTAATAAGCATTACTTTAGAAAAATTTTATATGCTTCTCCTACATATAAACTATAAATGTGCCAAATTTCATGCTCCTCCGTAAGCAATTTTCGTAAAAAAGGGTGCAAAGTTTGACAAAAAAACGATTTGACTGACTTAATAACGGTAAACTCATCAAATCTGTAACAAATAAGAACAGAATTCTCATATCACTACCACTATCTAAATATAAAACAGTTCAATCATTTTATTGCCTCGCCTTCGAGACTGGTTGTCTGCTAGCTCGGAGCTGCGCAAATGGCGTCCTAGCCTTATATGTTGTTTATTTGGTTTCCCAAATTAGGTTGAATATAATATGATTTAGCCTAAATCCCACGTGTAATTATGTAATGATAAACATTTCATGTGATATACAAACAGATATTATTTTATGTTCACGTCTTTCTGTCGGTGAATATGAGACTGTGAAAATGGCAGACACTCTATACCTAGACAACTACACAAAAACTATGAGGACCTTAAATAAGTTCTCTCTGTTTCTTTTTCAATATAAAAGCTTTATTCAAATGATAAGGGACAGAAACATTTTATTCAAAGTATTGGCAATGGCCAGCGACTACTTTCTCCCATCCCAAAAGAAACAGCGAGAACTTATTCAAGGTCCTAATAATGTTTGCAAATCTATCGTCTATGACCGTATACCACGGTGTCCACGATACATAGTGAAGCAAAAAAAAAACCAACATAAGCTCTACAAATCATTCGCGATTCCCAGCAACCAGTCGATCTTTGGAAGCCCCCAAAACATGCCCGTGACGGACCGCCCCTGTCGCTCCTCCTTAGTCCGCCACTGCCCTTCAGATAAATATAAGCTAATTTATTCACATTTTGTTACATTTACAAACCTATTTGATACTTTTACCATTAGAATGTAAAAGTATTGCCCATGGCTAGCGACTACTTTCTCCCATCCCAAAAGAAACAGCGAGAACTTATTCAAGGTCAAGGCAAATCTCTATGACCGTATACAACGGTGTCCACGATACAGATTAATGAAGCAAAAAAAAACCATACATAAGAACAAATCATTCGCGATTCCCAGCGACCTGTCGATCTTTGGAGGCCCCCAAAACGGAAGCGGACCGCCCCTGCCGCGCCTCCTTAGTCCACCACTGCCCTTCAGACAAATATAGGCTAATTTATTCACACATTTTGTTATATTTACAAACCTATTTGATACTTTTACCATTAAGATGTATATTTATATCAGAATTAGTATAATCATAACGTCACTCACACCAGTTGACGCGGCAGCTGGCATGATATAAGAGCTAGATAAAATTATATTTAGATACGTTTATGAAACGAACGTGAGTCATGTCGAAAATCACAATTTCAATTAATTTAGTCTTTATGTGCAATTTGCAACTGTCTGCATCGGTTCAATATGATGCACTCTAGAAGGTAAATAAACTGTGGGTGTCATTTTGATTAATTAGTATTATACAGTAAACAGCAAGAAAAATTGCACATCGACCCTACGAAAGAAAAAAATCGGCTAGCAGCAGAAAAATATCAGCAGTGTGAGATAACCATTTGATTCGAAGGGTCGCGGGTTCGATGATATCAATCATCATATAATCTTCGACAAATATTTGGATGGCCTACTGATTTCCATGTCTCTAAAATGGATTATCGAACTCTTCTTACAAAAAGTTTGAGGGATTTACACCTATCTGAATCTGTCAATCTATCTCTTCGAGAAACTAGTCGTTGGGAGTGTTACACATAAAACTTCCAACATAATTCACGGCCTTATTTCTTCGGAGCAAAGGTTTTTATATACGTATTAGGGATGTTATGGAGCTATGTATCCGTAACCGAGACTACAGAATATTTTCAATCCGTAACCTCGGCGGTTATCCGAAATAAAATTTTCAGATAAATTTGGATATTGTTGCGTTCTATATAAGACGTTTGACTTTAACTAGATTAAAGAGGTACACGTTCTTGTGATTTAACATTTATTAGCGTAAAATACCTTCTGAGTTAAAATTACTTTCGATTTTTTTTAATTAAACTTCTTTACTAACGCTTGACTCGGAGAGTAAGAGTTAAAATAAGTGTGATCGGACAAGGTGATCGAAAGTTGAGTGGGAGATATAATTAGAAATAGAGCTAAAGAAGTTTTACGTGGTCTAAATAACACTCATATTTGTTTTAAAATGCAGTCACAAATTAGATACTTTAAATGCATTGAAATAGAGTTATACAACCATTCCTTATTTGAACCTAATATCCGTAATCGTAACCGAAACCGGTATAATATTATTCATATATCCAAAATATCATATCCGTAACATCCCTAGTATATGTATTACGGTTCGCCAGTTATGTTCACGTCCCATGTAATAGGCTAGGCTTATTGACATTAATCCAAGACATTTCGAAATACGGGACTACTGTTGATGATTACACTAAAATGGAAAAAATGCAGTTTTTGTTCAATTTAAAAGAGGTTTTTAATAAAACAAAATAGAAAAAATTCTGAATCTTACTTTGGACATTACTTACTAAAACAATAATCCATTATTGGATAAAACTTAGATATGTTAATATGAAAAGAAAATTGTCGCTATAAATTAGTGTTTGATTTTTAAAATAAACCTTTACGAACGCATTACGACTACATTTTTCATAACATTAGTTTTATTGTGTACATATCGTATGTTAACTTTAGTACAGTGAATATAATAATCCGGCGATATGCCTTTTCAACGGTTTTTAGTAACATGCCACTTATGATGTATTATTACTCGTACCTATTTAGATTTCTGTAGTTACGATACTACTTCTGTGGCTACGTATCCATCAAATCCATAAGTCCATAACTTGCTTGATAAAGACGAAATAAGTTCCAAAATAAACCCAATATCTGATAGATAGCATAACAAATGTTATTTATTAGGGTAAGAGCAATATTTTAACAATAAATGATTGTAATTTAAACAAAAACGAGCCCGATGTTTTTATCCAAATTAAATCTCAATACATAGAAACAGACAATTCCAATTTAACCGACGTAATAAAGCAAATGAATACATATTATATAAACAATGGAATGGATAAAATATTGCCGCAATTTAACGGGTTCAAGGACAATAGAATATCACACAGTCGCATCTATCTGCCATAAACAAACCGAAAAAGGAACTTCAATTTAGTGAACTTTCCATAAAGATCTTCTTATTGATTTAAATAGACCATAATATCCAATCTATAATACCATGACTTTATCGGGGACCTCTCTCATATTTCCACAATTTATTGGGGTACGCCTTTTGCGGTTCCTGACAGTTCTTACGAATATTTGGATTCAATTCAATTTATTCGTTTGAGCCTTTCCGGTATATTGAGTCATTTGTGTGTTAAATCGTTTTTTATTAAGACATCATTGTTAATTTAAGCGTAACGTAAATTCATTTGAATGTAAAAATCACTTTGCACTGATAAATAAACTGTTTTTTACTTAAATTCGTTTTTATATATGATTAAAAATACTGTTATAGCGCCAAATATTTTTATGTAAGATCATGAAAAGTTAAAAAATCAGAAACACTATCGCGTGTTGAATAAAAAATCTTAGACACAGAAAAAATAAAAGAAATAAAATTATGTATCAGATATAATTCTATAGAGAATAAATAGACAAGAACATTTAAATCTAGATATTATTATAAGAGTAAACGTCTTATTCCGTAGCAATGCCGAATTTATCGTATATTCAGAAGACTGAAGTTAACATTGACGAGAACATTGCATGTTAACTGAATGCAATCCCAACGAAGTACTTCTGCATCTCCGGAATGTACGGATCAAGACCGTGCAAGTACACCCGACAACTGAAGTTCGTAAACACACACACTTCAACTTAATACATAGTACATAGAACAGTCGAACCAACTTTTGTCGTGTACTGTTCTGTTTCGGATTGAAATGGAAACGTAGAGCACTAGATTCGTTGTTCTTAATGCCTTCAAATTAAAGTGCTGTGGCCAATGTGTTTGTTATGACCGGATTAAATTGTACATTTTTATTTATTTATGATTAAGATCCTGTGATAGCTACTGTACCTAATAGCACCAAATACATTTTTCTATGTAGAGTTCATGGAAAGGTAAAGAAAACAGAGACAATATAGCTTGTTAAAAAAATATGAACTTAACCACACAAAAAACAGATATAAATTTATGTATCAGATATAATTCTGTACAGAATAAATATACATTTAGTCTTGATATATATCAGAGTGGACGTCATTGTCTTAAACAAAAATCAATTTCAGAGCAATGCCGAATTCGTCTGCAGAAGACTCTAGTTAACATTGACAGGAACGTTGCATGTTAACTGAATGCAATCCCAACGGAGTATTACGGCATCTACGGAATGTACGGATCAAGACCGTGCAAGTACAGCCGGCAACTGAAGTTCGAAAACAGACACCCTTCAATTGAATATAAAGTTGAACAAACTTTTGTCGTGTACTGCTCTCATCCGAATTGGAATGGAATCGGAGAGTAATAGATTCGCTTAATGTTCTTAGTGCCTTCAAATTTAAATGTTTTGATCAAGACCCATTTGCTATGGCCTGATTAAACTGTAGGTAGATATTTATTTATATATAGTAATAGCGATAAACAGTTTTGTCTATGCAAAGTTTTCGTGCTTCCCTTGTACATCACTTGCTTAAAAAGAAACGATTTCGTAGACTCATCCATTAGGTATCATAAAATATGCTTAGATTCTATGTGTCTCGTGAAATGGGTATTGGTATTTGTTATAACATTTTCGAAGAACGCTTGCGCCTCAATGTAAAAAAAAGCGGTAGCAGTTGGTGCCCTTGACCTCTCCCGGCAGTCATGAGTTTTGGAATTTTAATTTTCCAAAAGCAGAAAATCCTTCCGTTCAATAAATAATTGAGAATATTATCTAGATTTCAAGATTCGAACCTTTCGATGAACCTTTCAGTAAATGATTTATATACCTACACTAGGAAACGCAGAATTGCACTACGACAGGGTATGGCAATAGTTTGAGAACGTACTAAATTATGATTTTCTTATACTGTGGCTGTCATGCACAAGAAGTTATGGAATATTTTTATGTCAAGAGATTCGATAAGCCTAATAATAACCCTATACAACTGGAAGTAGGGTTCTGGTTTACATGAGATCCAATTATTTGTTTAAGAGCATTACTCAATCTAGACAATCCAAAAATCAAAGTATCCTTTTTACTGAGCTGAATCCAATAATGGTCAAAATCAACTGACAAAATCTTTGAAACCTATAAATAACTTAATTTTGCTCGTATCTTCGCTTGCGTGGAATTCGTATAAAAAATATTTCTTTACAAACTTTCCTCCCCTATTTCTACCCTTGTTAAAGTTTGATTTGAAAGTTCTTGCAAGGCTGAGCCTATTTGAAGTGACAATAAAATCTACGGACAAACACACAGACAAAGAAACACACACATTTTCGCATTACTTATATTATAAATGCCAAAGTTTGTGAGCATTGATGTTGAAAAAGTAACTTTCGCGAATAAAATACAGGACGGATTTGGATGAAACTTTACGGTAATATGGGCTACCGTTTGTAATTATTAAAAGTACTCGCGGACGAAGTAGCGGACAAAACCTATAAAAAATAATTTCAATAGAGCTGATCCAATCATCGTCAAAATGAACTGTAGAAAGCCCCTAAACATCAGTATACCCACATGAAATAATTTCAACTATAAACGGTATGCGACGTACCACAATGCCTAAGGCAACATCTCGGTTGTAGGAATGTGTTCGAGAATGCGGCTCGTGTCGATGGGTGCAAGCGTTTCGAATGCTAGCTGACAATAATATTTGTTTACTGGAATTGATGTAAAGGAATGTAGGTATTTGGATAGTAAACGTTCCTTTGAAATAAAGACAAACTGCCAAGGTAACCTTCTTGGATTTGTCAATTTTTTCACTCGACTAATTTAGGAAGAGAGTTTAAAATACATGAATTTTCCGTAGAATACACTTTTCAAGATGTTTAAATTTCAAGTGATAGTTTTTCAGCCTTACAACATACTTTAAGCATTACTTTACTAAAATTGCTTGAACGTATCAAGAAATTTTTACTGAAAGAGTGAAATTTTCTACTTAACCAAACTATCGTTGAAATTAAGTGACCCGAAAAATATCAGGATCAAGACGCTGAAGACCGCAACAAATGGAGACGCATCGCAAAAGCTGCAGCATCTGCAGAAAATACAATCATCGCAAACCACGACTACTCTATCAAGAGTGAACGACTAAGGAGGAGAAATAATTTTAGCTATGAACGGTATGCGACGCACCAATGGCAACATCTCAGGCGCAGGAATGTATTCGAGCCGCGGGAGAATGCGGCTTGCGTCGATGGGTGCAAACGTTTGGAATGCTAGCCGACAATGAGATTAGTTTACTGGAATCGATGTAAGGGAATGCATTTGGTAAATGTTCCTTTGAAATCGAGGCAAATTTTTACATGTCTAGGTATTCTACTTGTATTTATGATTTTTTTCACTCGACTGATCCAGGAGGACTGTTTTAAATCTATGATTTTTCGGAGCCATACTAGCTCTCCGGAATACGATAGTACTAATCACTACCATTCGGCGACAGATAGACTAGTTAATATGGTGGTGTTTACACCCTCGAGTCCTTGGAGAGTCCCAGATAAACCACAACCTAAATGACGAGTGAAATCACAACAATCACAAATGCCAAGAGGATAGACCGACTCTAAGAAGTATTGTAGTTGTAAACTACGCCAACGTATTTCACTAAACGTTGTTATTTGACACCAACAAAGTATTTGTGCCAAACTTTTGCAACCAAACTTCAAAACCAAATCGCTAATGACTGGTGATAATTATCTTGTCATACATATCTGTCCATATTAATGCAAATATTGCGTTATGTAATATTTGCGAAGTGAATTCTAGAGCCATGTCGCCTCAAACGATAGTGCCGACTGTAATTTGACGAATGGCTCTTGGAACACAACCAAATGGATAAGGCATGAATGCACTGCTATTTGCTTGGTATCGACTGACTCGGCTATGACGTATGAGTTTTATGACTTGACCCGCTTTAGAAAGTTGGGAATCACATCGCAAAGTCTTTATGTAAATGTCTTCATCGTCGCCCATCATGCTGAATCTTTGGTATAGTGGTAGCAGAAATAAGCTGTTCAGAAAAATAAGATCTTACAAAAATTTAACCTTAGAACAAATTAAGCAACGCCATTTTGTCTCACTGTCACATCTCAATGTCCTGATGCCAGATACATTTTACTACGTATTTAAATTTGTACTGACATAATTACAAAGTTTTTGTAAATTCTTAGTTTTTTTTAACAAAACCAATGTTTTGGCTGTCAGATATATTTTTATTTTAGAACACTACATATTGTGCTAATTAATAATTAAAGCCATAGAAAATGAATAAATGAAATAGATGTTGACTTTGATAATAATAAATTATAGTGTTAAGTAGTAGTTATTTGCGTACTGCGTCAAAACATTGCATTGGAAAAGGTTTTGTCCCGTTGTCTCCGAAAACTGAATCGCCTATAAAATGACACTCATAACACGTCTTTCCATATATTATCACCCCATTGCAAATATTTGAAAGTTATGTCAGATTTGCGAAATGAATTCTAGAGCCTTGTCGCTTCAAACGATAGTGCCGACTGTAATTTGACGAATGGCTCTAGGAACACAACCAAATGGATAAGGCATGAATGCACCGCTATTTGCTTGGTACCGCCTGAATCAGCTATAATGTAAACGCTTTATAAATTGACCCGCTTTAGAAAGTTGGGATTCACATCGTGAAGTGCTTTAGGTCAATATAGTTATCTTCATCATCGTCCATAATTATGAATTTTGGATGTTATGATATGATCAATAAACATAATGTTAAGCGCTGTTTTATTGCGAGTGCGATGATATAAGGGTGGCCGTAAAAATCTGATCCGAATGATGGGTGCCGAATTTTAAAAAATCAATTTCTCTGCGACCGCGCCCGTACGACAAAAAGGGCCGAGGTTTTGATTGATATGATTATTAAATTTGTTTGGTTGATATATAATATTGAACAAGTATGTGAAACTAACTACGACCTATATACCTACCTGTTAACACCTGGCTGCTAAATAGTTTGGACAGGATAATAACAGGCACCCTTATGTTTGTATATTCTATAGGCTTTATACATACTGTTAGTGTTAATGGGTTCGATTCCCGGGTCGGGGACTATCAGAGATAACGGCTTAAAATCCTTTATCTCGGGTTCTATTGGGATGTTTTCCATTTTCTGGAAGTTTCCCAGTACCTTTGGTAATGTGCCCGGAGATGGCAACAGGTTCGCCACCTGTTACATGGGCCAAAACGTAACCGGCGAGTCGTGGGTGTTTGTATGTATGCTTGAATGCATGTATTTACCTCTGCCTATTCCTTCGGGGATTACAGGCGGGAAGTTACGTTAGTGTTAATGTTTTTTATTAAAGTCACTAGTAGAATTAATGTAAAAATAAACATTTTTTAATTATTAATTAATGATATATGATAGAGTCTGGACAACATTATACGTGGCAGCCCTAGTTTTTTTTTATTTTTAACTTCCAAAATTATACTTCAAATAATTTTTATCCATTAAACAGATCGGTGAAGGTCATTCTTATATCGGATCCTCTACTATTACAGATTGAGCACTAAAATGCAATGCTTTGGAAATATACGAAGAGTCGTAGACAAAGAATTCAACGATAATAGGGATTATCGTTGAATTCTTTGTGCACTGCGCTCGTCTGGTTGGTGTGTCGCATGTAGAAAAAGTGAAAAATATCGTCTCAGAACTTCATTTCATACAAATGTTTACCTCGTTTTGTATCAAGAGTCTCGTAAGTCAAGTTTTTGTGCCGTGCAAGATTTATGTTATCTCTTCAAGCCACCTGAGCCGTGACTTTTTACTTTTTGTCGGTAACTTTATTTGTCTTTCTTTATGAAAAATGCTCATTTTATATCTTCGCGCAATTCACTGAAATATGTACTTCGATAGTGTAGTATATATATACGATTATACGCCTCTACCTAGAGGCGTATTATAATACAACAATATGCAACTATATGTTTCATTTTTGAAGTTTTAGGCATGTGGTATAATAAGAGCTGACTTAATTATTATGATTACTGGTGGTTGAGCTTCAGTGACGGAGCTCGCGGGCGTAGGCACCACCGCATTACCTAATATACTTGCCGCTAAATGGTAGTGTTCAGCACTATCGTGTTCCGGTCAGGTGGTAATGTACGGCCCTGTAATTTCCGGCACAGAGGCATAACACCTTAGGCCTCAGGAGTGGTAACGACATCCAGTTCACAATGATGGTAAGTAAATACTGTGACCTTTAAACATCTAAGTACACAAGAATCAGAGGTTTTAATGTAGACGCATTGCCAATCGTGAGGTGATGGTTGTAGTATCCCTGTGTCGAAAATACAGGGCCTTACATTACCATCCGATAGTGATGAACACTAGACACTACCGTTTCGCGGCAAGTAGATTAATTAATGCTTCGAGCATGGTAGCAGAGTTCCAGTGGACTCGAGGGCGAAAGCAGTGTTCAGCACTATCGTGTTCCGGTAATGTATGGCCCCGTAATAACTATCAGAGACATAACAACTGAGGTGTACGGGTGGCAACATATCTGCATTTTAAACTCTGTTCTTTGTGTACGTGTCTATAGGTTGCAGTCCTCATTTAACATTAATGTGAATTGCATGCTTGTTTGCCACCTTCATTACATAAAAAAATGCAGTGCAGCCTATGCCCGCGAACTCTGTCACTAGAGCAGCGTACGTACAGCAATAGTGAAATAATCAAAGGAGAGATCCTTTGATTATTTTTAAACTATTGCTGTACGTATGTTTAACATTAAAAAAAAGTGAAAACCGATATGCCTTTAATTTACTAACTTTAAAATTAAATGCATGATTCTTCCCATGACAAAACCCGATTTCTTCGTCCTCTGTTTACAACAACGGAAACAAATCTAGATTCAGGTCAAACAAACAACATTACGTAAAACCAGAGCTAACTAGAACAGGATTATTTTTATCTTAACTTTATAATATACCTACCGTTTACATTAACCTAGCCTCAGCTGTCTCAGCACTCTAGTGGCAGCAGGCCACTACTGCTACGTTAGGATCCTGGGTTCGATGCTCGGGATAAGTCCAAGTGTTTTCTTTTCATTATTCAAAAGCTTTCTAGTGCCGCCCTTGATGTTTGATAACAGTACCGGATATGGCAATAGGTACTGTCATTTATCTGGTAAAATACGACATTTATTTATTGCGCTATTATTGTGTAAACACACTCTGCCAAAGCTACGCGACGGAAGTTCGGCGGCTGACGTTCCGACGTACTTTATTCGGCTGATATGACACACTATATGTGCCGAACTTACGCGGCAGAACTCTAGTTCAGTATGGTGTGTGTCGGCATAGTGTGTGAATTCAGCAATTCGACCGAACTTCGGTCGTACTCCCGACCGAATTAACGTCTTACGCTATAACGCAGCGTAATTTCGATATAGTGTGTCGTCAGTAATTCAAATAGCATTGCAGGCGTAAAAGTGCTGAACTTTCGTCGCGTAGCTTCGACATAGTGTGTTTACACACTCAGGCGCGTCTACAGATTGCTGTGTGGACGCGCTGATCAGACACTAGATGGCTCGGGTGCTCGGTGTCGCGCGCTAACCGGGGCACGTCCACACAGAGCGAGCTGCCTCGTGCGGCAAATGCCTCGAGAGGCTGGCAATTTAATCAGAATAATAATTATTACAATAATTTTACAAGGAATGCCAAATAAGTTTTAATGCAGCAGCACGCTGTAACACAAACTATCACAAACACACACGCACTGCTCTACTCTCCCTCTGTCTAACGAATGTTCGATCAGGTCACGTATCCTGACGCGAGTTTAACATTTTTTGTCCGTCACAAAGAGTGCGCAAACCCACTATAGAAGTTTTCACTTCAAATAAATACCAATAAAACCCGTATCAATTATGCTAATTATGCTTTTTCTTTACTAATTTAAATTAAATATATTCTTCCGATCGAAATCGAGTCATAATACTCGATTTCTTCATCTAATAGAACAAAATGTAATTTCTACGACCAGTTTATTTATACAATAGAACCAAATCTAAATCCAGGTCTAACAAACAACATTAGATGAAACCCAAGCTAACTAGAACAGGATTATTTTTATCTTAACTTCATAATATAATATTCACATTAACCTAGAAACAAATGAGAATTTCGAATACGTAAATGTTCAGGTGATATCTCTGGCTGCAGGGTTCCGGCATTCTGCGGAACCACGATAGCGACAGCTATGACGTATGACCGTTCGTCGAATTTCCTGTGAAGTTAGCCTTGAAATTGAACCTGAAATTAAATGTCAGTGATGTGAGTCGAGTTGATGAATTTGGACTAATTTGATGACTTAATTAAATCAATTTATTCCTCTTGTCTACCAAGAGGAATAAATTGATTCCTGCGATTTGCGATGATTGGCTGCGGTTTGCTAAACTTTTGTACTGACAGACTTTTGGCAAAGGAACTTTGAACTGCGTGACACCATATTATATGTTTTGTTTCTAAAAAATACCTATACCTACTCTCCATATGGTTTTTATAATTGCACCCCTACTATCAGTATCCCACTACCTCAAGGTTGACTGGTAATGTGTACTGAGAATGCCCTATGGAATTAAGTCCGCCTTATTTATTAGGTTATGTTAAATTAAACGAGTATTTTGTGTAAAAAAGGCGATAGCAAATTTATTGTTCGGAAAAATACAAAACACATTAGAACCGTACAATGCGATGATGAGCAAGAGTGCACAGAGAATTAGGGATGTGCGTACATTATAGGGATAGGATAACAAATTCCACAGACTAAATAGAAGGCGCCAAATTTACTACTTCTAACAGGTTATTTAATTAAAGTTTAAATACATCAATTATATGTACACGATAAAATTGTAAAGTCTTGGCGAAATTTAGCTACACATAGGTAACTTGGATACATGGACTTTGTAGGACATGTTATGTTTGGTAACGATAAGACACACGTGTAGCGATCACCGCAAGTAGGTATAACATGTGCTAGCATTAATGAGATAGAGACAGATAGATATCGAAATAGAGTTATGTTTAGCCATAGATATGGCTTTAGGATTTGCAACGTATTCGTAAATAACTTTCTAGGTTGCTCTTATAAGTACGAGTAAATGTTATCTAAAACTAATAAAAATATTATAGAATCCAAACATAGGAATAAATTTCTAAAACTTTTTCTTTATTTTTTTATGCACCTAAACATGCTACGCAATAAAATCTATTTATTGGAATGCAAGGTCTTCGCATTTGTAAACAAAGTTAACGCAAAGTATTTTGGTAAACATTCTTCTTCCTCATTTCAACCTTATCCCAAAGAATAAGTACGTTAAAAATGCACGACGGCGTTGTATAAAAACGTCGTAAATCCATTCTTATACATAATGCAGAGGCCATTAGGCCAGGGGAATGTTCTATTCAGTTTGGCACTAATAATTTCCGCAGGTAGTGTAACCATAGAGCAACACGGGCCATCGGCCGCGGCGGACCAGAGGGGAGTAGCCATATGGCAGGCTTTCCCTTCTGTCAAAGTACAACACCAAATGGTCATATGCCTGTCGCCCAGATATTTAAATGTGTGCGTGAAATTGTTTATGTATTTTGTTAAAGCCAAGGTGTGATTTCGTTGTAATAGACGATTTTTGTGGTGTAAGTGTGTGTCACACGTATTTCCACCCCGCAAATAATGACAGACTGTTCTGCATCGGTAATAAACGCTATGGCTACTCCCCTCCGGTCCGCCGCGACCGGTTGGCCGAGTTGCTCTATGAGTGTAACGGTCATCGTTATTAATACTGTGGGCTCGAGATTTATGCTGCACGAATATCTTGCAGTGATTTAGGATGGGAAATCTATTTGTGGGCCAAATGGTTGGTGTTTGCATGTGTAGGTACATAAATACATCTTTAATTTACCTCTGTCTACATTAATTCATTCATTCATATCAGCCGTAAGATGTCCACTGCTGGAGCAAAACCTCTCCATAAGGGTGATATGCCATAATCGCTTGGCATGCGGACTGGCGATCGCGGTGGGAGTAGTTTTATCGCAAGATGCTGCTGCCCATCTTTCGTAATTGCACTTACTACCACCCCATTGGAATGGTTTGACCACCATTGTTCGGTTGAGGAAGAATTATTTCCAGAAGAAAAAAAAAATGGTACGGTGGGACCGTCACGTCTTGACGCCTCTATCTACATTTGCGAGGAATATAAGCGTGAAGTTATGTTTAGATCATTCTGTTTAGATTCGAGGAACAACTTATTCATGAATACACAACTAACGAACCCATAAATTTGTCTATGTATTTAGGGTAGTAGAGTCAGCCCGGCAACGTGAGATCAGTATGGTTAAAGTAGGTGTAAAGTATGTCGAAGATTTATTACTAGATATAAAAAAAACAAATAGAAAAAAAATCGTGAACTCAACTTTAATTCAAGACCTTCAACCAAATGAAATAAAAGAAATATGTAAGAGGGTTATCGAACAAAGCGAATTCTTCCGACGCTTTATCCAAAGGCATTAAATTAAAACCATTTCGCAAATTGGTATTATTCGAATTTTTTTAATAGAATATCAAAGACGAAGACCGGATATTAAGTCCTGATCCCGTTGGCTTCTCTGAAATTACTAATTTCCGTTATTTAAAATCTCTCCGTTACTCTTATTTCGAATCGACATTGCTTATTGTTGCGTGTGATAAAGAAATGCTAACAATGGAAACAAATTGTTTGGTTTTAATAACGGATAAATTATTTTGCTTTTGCTTCGATATCAATTTACAAATACTACGGGTGATTGCTTGTTTTTTTTTGGCTTTGAAGTCGCCGATGTGATAGTAGAACTGTAATTGTATATAAAAACTACATAAGTTTGTTGAAAATCTCTAGATATTTCATTCTATAAAGTAACACTCTTCGCCAAAATTCTAATTCGTGTTTCAATAGCGTGTATAATTAAACGATCTGTTCAAATTTACATGTTCACATTACGAACTGAAACCATTTCACGAAAATATCAAATATTTCATGTTTCTTTTTTTTTTTTTTAACATATAGACAAGACGTTTGACCACCATCTCACCTGATGGAAAGTGAAGATGTGGCCGAAGATGAAGCACGCTTGTCTAGAAGGTACCTATTCACTCTAGACTTGAAAATTCCCAGATTATAATTTTTCGGAAACAAAGAAGCCGGCAGGGTGTTCCATTCCTTGGCTGTTCGCATTATAAACGCAGAGCCGAAACGTTTGGTTCGAATTTTAGGAACATCTACCGTGTACGGATGATATGCTGCGGTTCTTCTTGATGTCCTGTTGTAAAATGGTGAAGAGGGTATTAGGTTGTGTAGATCGATCGCACATTCTCCAAAATAGATTCTATAAAAGATAGATAGACACGCCACTTTGCGCCGATGTTCGAGACTGAGCAGCTTGGTGCTGACTAGTTTTGAGTCACCAATTATTTTCAAAGCACGCCGATCAACCGACTCAAGAGCTTCGAGCTGGTATTTGGCCGACCCGTCCATAAGGTGGCAACAATACTCCACACACGATCGAACTTGTACTTGATATAAATTTAGCAACTGACGCGATGTGAAGTATTTCGGCACCTTATTTAGGGCTCCAACCTTCATACTAGCTAATTTAGCCTTGCTATCGAGGTAGGTGCCGAAATTCAGCGTGGGTGTTAGAGTTACACCTAAGATGTCTAAGTGATCTGCCAGAGGTATAGGCTCATCATTAAGCGTAGGAGAGAAAGGAAATGGACTCTTTTTTGCGGAAAATAGACATGCCTGAGATTTTGGGTGTTAAATTGGATCATATTGGTTTCACCCCACTTTGCAACAGTTGTTAGAGCTAAATTAATTCGCTCAAGTTTGTCTCTCCGCAGTAACTGAATTTCCGCTGGGTTGGCTCGAGGACTAGATTCGTACCCAATGATAACTGTGGTGTCGTCAGCGTATCCAAGAATGCCGGGTGTAAGCAAATCGTTTATGTGCAATAGAAATAGAGTTGCAGAGAGTACAGACCCTTGAGGTACACCAGCATTTATTGCCATTTGATCGGAGGAGCAGCCATCGAGAACCACTCTAAACGATCGTTCCCTCAAAAAGTCTGCTATCCATAAACAAAATCAGCAGGCAGTCCATAAAATGGAAGCTTACCAACAAGCCCATCGTGCCATACTCTATCGTAAGCCTTCGAAATATCTAGTGAAACGGCCAAGGCTTCACCGTGCCTCTCAATAGCTTCGCCCAAAATGTGTGTGGCATACACAAGAAGATCCCCAGTTGACCGATTTCGGCGAAATCCGTATTGTTGGTCACTGAGAAGGTCATTGTCTTCAAGGTGCGCCAAGAGTTTTCTATTGAGAACACGCTCCATGCTTTTACAGAGGATAGAGGTGACTGAAATAGGTCGATAATTAGGTGGGTTGGCACGACTTCCCTTCTTATGGACCGGCTGGACATTTGCAAACTTCCAGCATTTAGGCACTAATCCTGTTTTTATGGAAAGGCGGAACAGGCGAGTCAGAATAGGTGACAATTCAGGTGCACAATTCTTTAACACTATTGCTGGGATGCCGTCAGGCCCACTCGCTTTATTCACGTCTAAATCGCGTAGTGTTTTTAAAACCTCCCTCTGGTTGATTCGGATAGCATCCATTTTTGTATAACATTGAGGTAAAACAGGTGGTGATTTGTTAGAGGCGTTCAGATGTGAATTTTCCGCAAAAAGATTAGCAAATAGATTCGCTTTCTCCTTCGCGGTGTGAGCGAGAGATCCATCTAATTTCAACATAGGTGGCAGTGAGGATCGACAAAAATTTGACTCGACAGATTTAGCCAAGGACCAATAAGATCTACTTCCTGTAGGATATGTAGATAGCTTTGAACCTATGCGGCTAATGTGGTCAAATTTGGCTTCCTTTATCACTTTTTTGTTGAGCTTGGCAGCTTTGTTAAATGCTTTCTTTTTTATGCGAGAATTAGGAGACTTGCGCTTACGAGCTTCACACCAAGCTAAATATGCGGCATTCTTACTAGCTTCGGCATGCCCACATGCAGCATTAAACCAGGGGCAAGCTTTGTCAGAGGGTGCAACATCAGAGAATGGAATCTCAAAACCCCCGTAACGGCATTGCGCAGTCCGATGGATCTCCAGAAGAGAAGCAGGTCTCCTGCCACGGATACGAAGCGAAAAAGTGCCGCATTTCGTCCCAATCTGCGGACTTATATCGCCAAGTCCGTCTCGCACTTTTAGAGCTATTATCAGATGAAGAGTAAGCTGATACAGACTCCACCAGGCAGTGGTCAGAGCTTCCGAGAGGTGCAGACACCGTAACGGAGTATCTGTCTGGATCATTCGTCAGCAGGAGGTCCAAGCAATTGGCACTATGTCCCTCAATATCCGGAACCCGAGTAGCTTCACTAACCTAATTTGGGTGAGGTTTTGAGACAAGGCAAAATTGTACGCCTCTTGTCCAGCGTGGTCAGTGTACCGGCGGGGGAACAGCCATTCTTGATGGTGAGCATTAAAGTCGCCAACGAAAACCAGCTGAGCAGACGGGTAACGAAACTGGACTGCATCAGCTTTCTCACCGAGGCAGTGGAACAACCTGGATGTCTCCTGATCCCCTGAGGGCGATCGATAGACTCCTGCATAGATAATTTTATCTAAGCCGGTGTCAACTAATATCCACAGAACTGAGAGGCTGGGATCTTCAAGATCTCGAAGACGACTTACACAAATATCATCACGCGTAAAAACACAGACTCCAGCACGCGACTTAAAGTTGTGCTCCAGGACATAGCCCGGGTAAGTGAGGTATGCTGTGTTTGTGGGACATTTAATTTGCGTCTCCGTGAGGAACAGTAAGTGGGGCTTGACAGTCTCAAGGTGATGGTGGACTGGATCGATGTTGGAGTGCAAGCCCCGGATGTTGCAGAAATGCACTTGAAATGAGAGGGCGTGCTTCCACTGTTGAACTACTTAATTGTTTCTCGTTCTGGTCATGGTTGTAGAGTGGGAAGAGGTTAGGAGAGAACGGCAGTTGTGCGAGGCACCAGCGAAAGTGTTCAGTGGTACCAAAGAAGGACACCGCACTGATGGATATACTGGTCTGGAGACCGCGGGGACGCCCGTACCCCCCCGAAGATGTCCATGGGGCCCTTTCGTCCAGTCGCCAACCGGCACCATGGCGCATCCCGGGATTTTTCGCTAGATGGCGGGGCAGCCTTTCACAAGTGGCTAGCTCATTACTTGGGCCCCCTACTATCTGCGGTCGGCCAGTGGAGAACCGTGCTATGGATCCCGCTGCCCTCCAAGACCAGTATCCGAGCGCGATATCTATTCTCAGCGAGCCCGTGCGAACAAATATTCTAGTGCTACTGCACAGACCCGTTCTCCCATAAGTATGGCTTCACCAGCCATCATCCCGAAACACGACTGAGTCATTTCACGGCATGTCTTTGACTGGTGGGTGGTAACTGACCGTGGCTAAAGCCTACCACCAGAGTATGTTACCTGTTTGGCACCACCCAGAGGCTACGTGTAGGGTTTCAGTAAGAGGTATTCACCTACGGACGAAGGTAACTCAGCCTCCAAATGATATAGGCTATTCTACGATAGGACGATGACATTTTCATCATTTCAGCCAAAAGACGTCCAGTACTGGATAATAAAAGCCTACTCATAAGAGGATACGCCATAATCGCCACAAGACTTGCGGGTTGGCGATCGCAGAGGCGGTAGTGATATTGGGAGACGTTGCTACCTTTCCCGCGTAATCGTATTCATTATCACCCTGAATATTGGATTGGTTTGACCGCCAATCGAATTGAATAGATTTTTCCGATAAACTGACTGAATTAGTAGAAGAATTATCGGCCATTAGTGGTTTCAAGAAAGTTACATATCCTACACTTTTATAATTAATGTATGTGGTATATCTTGTATTTAAATAGTTATGGCAAGTTATGCTCATGTATTCTAGCTCAAAAAAGGCTTACGCAAGGTTATATGATTAATTTCATTTTATCAAACTCAGAGCTGAAACCTGTTTCAAATTAGGCAGGCTTTATTCTCTTTTAGCCTGATTGAGCACACTTTCTGTTGTTTACAAAAGGCCGCGCGTAGCCTAAACTCGTTTCAATCTGATATTTTGCCCACAGACCGAACCTTTCAAACATTGATTAATATTAATGACTTCCTTGGGGAACTAATTTGAGTGGATAATGGATCTTTTGTATTCAACGAAAAAGTAATTTGTACAAACATCGCTCACCAACAAATTTTGAATGTAAAATTGGAAGGTTTCGTGATGAATCATTACATGTCATGTATGTTTATTACAATGTATATACTTGAATAGATACTATGAAATAATAATCATTTTTTTAGGATTCTTGACATGTAAAAGCTAATGTGTTACTTTATTGTCGATCCATCTAGCTGTTTTTAAATGCTCTTTTTCTTACATACGTATATTACTTGTTGAGATTGGTCTTGGAGTTGAAGTATAGTATAGCAAATAATCAATAGAGCTACGATGCCTATAGGCTGTGAAAATATCATACTTTTCATACAAAAAATAGTTGATAAAGTAATTTTATTGGTGGTAGAGTTTCCAGACTTTTCAGTATCAGGTTTAGGGCGAAAGCAACACCGCCTTAATTAATTTATTCTGTCGTCGAATTATAGTGTTCATTACTATAGTTTCCGGTTGAAGCGTATTAGCCATACAACCAATTATTGTAAATACTTAGGCCTCAATATAGGCAACGCATCTGCATTTGAACCCGTGGTTTTTAATATGGGGTTCTTAAAAATGTCGTCAAAAGAGTCCTTAAGGGCTGGCAGCGCGTTGGCAACTCTTCTGGTATTGCAAAACCAGTAAAGTAAGATAGACGACGGTGGCCACTTTCCATCAGGTGGCCCGACTGCTTGTCTGACTGACAAAGTAAAACGAGTTAAGTACCTACTGACAAGTTTGTTTACTGTTTAGGATTTCAATGAAGACGAATTCTAATAATGAGTGTTGTGTATGTTTACAATTTTTTTAATATTCGTAATTAGTTCACTTTGATCATGAATATTCTGAGGTTTACATAAATATTTATATCTTGGGTGAAGGCATTTCGCGAATACTCTAATTTATTAATTGACTAAAACATACAACTCATTAGTGGTGATATAGAAGTTAGTGATGATATTATCATATTTTTCAAATACCAATCATTTGTTAAGCTAAGCGTGACACAAGCGGGCTATCGAAACATAATGGATACAAGAATAGGTAGTCAATATAAAACCACAGTTTAAGTAATTAATGTGTTCGTTTTATTAAGACTGTGACAAAACGTAGAAACTACGGTATGACACATTGACAGCGTCAATCAAATGCAACGATCAGTGAATTGAATAATGGAGGCGAACCATTTAAAAAGAGCAGGTAAACGTAATAACGCGGGATGGGCACCAGCGTACTGTGTTCAACTGCCGCCGCTACGATCGCCAATCCGCATGTCAAGCGGGGCGATTACAAATATTTTGGGCAGCGTTGGGCTAGCTTTTGTCCATCAGTGAACGTTTTCCAAATGAAGTGATGAAAGCGTCGAATACCAACTAAACGATTGTTGTTAGAAATGCAAAGGTTACGGTAATAGTAGCTATCACGGAACAGTTATTTATCTATTCTGTGGTAGCTACTTATAACGAAATTAAAAGGAAAACTGTCACACTTAAGTTGGCTTTGCAAGTTTTCGAGTAATAGTCGACTAAATGTTGTATGTGTTATTTGAAGCGCGCATGGCCCAGCGGCTGGTGTAGATCATGTGCGATCTACTCGGTTAAGCACTATGGGCTCGGTCGGGTAGTGTGATAGGTGACCGCTAGTGGTAAATTAAATGGGTGTTTCCGTGCTTCAAAGGGCACGTTAAGCCGTCGGTCCCGGTAGCTATCGATAGATAGCAGTCGTTAAGCCTTGTCGGAGGCCTTATGGGCGGTTTGAAAACATCCGACAGCGGGTTGGCCACTAGCCCGTATCTCCACCAAACCGCATTGGAGCAGCGTGGTGGAGTAAGCTCCAGGCCTCCCCCCAAAAAGGGTAGAGACTCGTGCCCAGCAGTGGGACGTATAATGGATTGCCATTATTATTATATTTATTTTAATCGAAAATTTCGTACTAATCCATAAGAAATATTTTTTTTTATTACATTATTCAAACTTGTAGCGTCCACTACATTTAGGCGCCAACTAGTGGAATACAATGAAACCTTACAGTACTTGTCTAGTACGATAGATGGCGTGCAGTCAAATTACATCGCACATACGAAGATTTCTCAAGAGTTGGCATATATACAACTTCCCAACGTCAACCGTTGGGCCGCGGCCCGCCAGGCGCTACCACCTCGCCTGGTCGGAGGATCCTCCCTTTTCGCCGGAGGAACACTTCCACCCGTTCCTCCACAGTGGTGACCCCGACGTGATTGGAAGCAACCTTCTCACCAGCCACTCACTGCAGCACCTTCGACGACGTCATCCCTCACATCACCAGCACCTGATTGAGCGGTAACCAAGTCACGCCAGCCAGCACCTTCGACTTCATCAGGGATACTCCACATGCCTGCAGCGACCGCGCATGCCTGGACTACCCTGCAGCCACATCAGCGTCAATACTGCGTGGACGGACGCAGTAGCTACTACGCAGCGACTACCTCGATTCAAAGGGAACTTTCGCATCACCGCAGCAGCGACTACCTCGCCTCACTGAGGACCTTCGCACCCGACTCAATGGAACTTGCGGCATGGGACTACATGGCATTGGCACAGCTCCGCGAGAAGTTCTGACAGCTGCCTCGATCGTAACAACCTCCGGTCTTAAAGGGGAGTGATGTAGCGTCCACTACATTAAGGCGCTAACTAGTATAATACAATGAAGCCTTACAGTACTTGTCTAGTACGATAGATGGCGTGCAGTCAAATTACATCGCACATACGAAGATTTCTCAAGAGTTGGCATATATACAACTTCCCAACGTCAACCGTTGGGCCGCGGCCCGCCAGGCGCTATCACCTCGCCTGGTCGGAGGATCCTCCCTTTTCGCCGGAGGAATACTTCCACCCGTTCCTCCACAAACCTATGGAATGGAATATGGAATAAACTGTGGAACCCTACACTACGCATGGCCTGACACGCACTTGAACGGTTTTTTTCTGCTACCATCTGGTCATTGCCCATGGTACACCTACTTAGTCCACCTGGGTGAACCAAGGCATCCTATTCGAACGGTTTGACAATCATGGTTCGGTTGACTGATTGTACTAGCGAAAGAATTATTTCTTCTTTTTAGTGGAGTCGTCACATCTTGACTCCCGATGCCATACGTACGATATAGATACTCATAAGTAAGGATCCCATTGCAGAATAACTTCGTTCATCCAGATATGCTGCAAACCTTTTTGATTTTTTTTTGTTTTTTTTTTTACTTTTTTTTAATGTAATATCGTCCATTTCACGGCAATATGTATAAAGACTCTGAAAAATTATGATTTCCGTTGCGCACTTGGCAATTCAAATTTGGCCGCATGTAAGGGTTATTGGCTATCAAAGATTAAATGATTTAATTAATCCCTCCAGACACGAGAAAAATATGACAATTGAAATTCAATTGTGTCTGGGCGCCGGTGGCTTTACGATCCTTGAAAGATTAAAAATACTAGCGATCATATTTTGATAGGCATCCTAGTAGATATATACTCGCTAAATCATAAATATGTGTAAAAATTTGGTAAGAAGCATATCTGCAGTGGGCTCCTAACCTAATAAAAAAAATACTCCTCAAGTCGAGAATTTTATTTGCGTACCTGCACTCTGAACCCGGCGGCCTTCCTGCCGTTTGACTAACTGAAACTATAAACCGTTTATCAATCGCATCTTGTTTGAACCTTGGCGTGGCGGGATCACGGGAACGCATTACCACACATCCGCGACCCCGCCGGCGGCCACCCGCAACTAGGCCCAGCTCAAGAAAAGGGGAGCTCTTTGGCTCCCGTCCACGCTAGTGGCGTGGGGAACACACGCATGCCACACAGCTCGGGACCCAATTTACCCCGGGCGACGGACGTCCCCAGTTCATCGCCCGGAGGTCCCTGTTAGGGCGGAAGATGGTGGGCGTATGCCAACCGCCGCCGCCCAGACCGTCTGCGCGTTATTGGGGCGGAGTGGGCGTCATTTTCTCGCATCCGTTCCGCCGCCTCCTTCCGCGACATCACGTCCTCGCAGAAGATAAGCACTGCCTGCCACGATCTCTCGCTGTCGACCATGCACTTGACCACCGCCGACAGCGAGAGATCGGCCCCCACGGTCGACACGAGATCGGAGCGCGGCTCCTCCCATGCCGGGCACTCGGCTAGTGTGTGCACTCATGGCATGTGGTGGTCGGCTCCCTCCCAGCCACGTTACACAGGTACCTCCCAAAGCAGCCATGCCCCGTGAGGACCTGCGTGAGCCGGAAGGTGAGCAAACCATGCCTCCGCTCGACCCACTCTTACAGAATGGGCCGGATGGCTTCCACAACTTGCCGGCCATAGCCCGGCTTTCTCTAGCCGTTCCGTCCACTCACGGAAGATAGCCCGACGAGAGTCCCTCCTCCATCGCCGGACCTCCTCCGGAAGCGGCCGGACACCCTGTGCACGAAGCTCTGCGCCGCGCTCGTATACCGCCGCCAACACTTGGGCCTCGAGATCCCAGGGTGGACTCCCGGCCAAAACACACGCCGCATCACACGATATGGTGCGGTACCCCCGTATTACTCTAACTGCCACGACTCGCTGCGACCTACGCAAAAGGGTCTTGTTTTGGGCAGTCAGAGCGTCCACCCAAATGGGTGCCCCATAAAGCCACATCAGCGTACAGGCGGCGACAACCAATATTCGGGCCGCCCAGGTTGGGGAGCAGTCTCCCGAGTGCGGCTGCGGCGGTTACTAGTTTGGGGCTAAGGCGGCGGAAGTGCTCGCGAAAATTCCACCGGCTGTCGAGGACGACGCCAAGGTAAAGCATCGTCGACTCGACACCGATGGAAACGCCCCCTACCACGATATTGCTCCCTGCTGGTGGAGCTTTTCGAGGCCCATGGAAATAGAGGGCCTCGGATTTCTCCAGGGCAACCTGGAGCCCTAAGGCCTGAATCCGTCTGACTACAAGAGCCGTGCCAGCCGTGGCAAGCAGGGCCGCATCCCTGTGGGTTCTACCACGGGCCGTCACGAGGGTGTCGTCAGCGTAACAAATAAGCTCGACACCCCGCAATTTGGCCCCGCGCAACACCCAATCATATCCGATGTTCCACAACACTGGGCCGAGACACGAACTCTGTGGAACACCGCACGACACAGGCCTGCAGACCCACTCACCACGAGCCGGATAGCACACGGCCCTCTCGCTGAGGTAGTCCTCTATCACTCGTTGGAGATACCGAGGGACCCCATGATACCTGAGTGCCTCTCTGATGGTGCCCCAGGGGAGGGTGTTGAAGGCGTTGGCGATGTCAAGAGATACCGCCAGCACGACTTCACCCAGTGACACAGCCTCTTCAGCAAGAGCTCTCACACGTGCGATCGCGTCGATCGTGGATCGCCCCTCACGGAAGCCGAATTGGGAGTCGCTAAGATCGGGCCCCACCCGTTCCAAATGCTTGACAAGGCGGGCAACTAAAATACGCTCAAAAAGCTTGCCCACCTCATCCAGCAGCACTATGGGGCGGTAGGCTGATGGCGATTCCACTGGCCGTCCGTCCTTTTGAAGCAGAACGAGCTTTCCCGACTTCCGCTTCCGCGGAAAGCGACCCTCCGACAGACATGCATCGAAGAGCCCTCGCACTTGCGGCTCCAAAACCTCGAGAGCCAGCACCCAGGCACGACCGGGTATGCCATCTGGACCTGGGGCAGTGTTCTTGGCCTTCAGCCTCTCCACTGCTGCCCCGAGCTCCGCTCCAGTTACTTTCGGAGTGACTACCGCAACTTGGACCACTTCGGGTGGCAACATATTGGGCGGGACCCACTCTCCAAGAGCAGGGAAAAGAGCCGCGACTACTTCTTCCACAAATTGAGCTTGGAGACTCTTAGTTAAGGGGGGAGCCCGGGGGCGAAGATTATTTCTCACTTGCTTGTAAGGCCGTCCCCAAGGATCCCTCTCGAGCGTCTCCAGCATCTCTGAGCGAGCCAGCTCTTTGGCCTGACTTATGGCCGCCTGCTAGGACACCACCACCTCCCTGTACGTCGCATACAGGCCATCCTCCTCCTGCTATCTTGTTTGAACCTAAGTCAACCACCGTTTCAATACCTCCATTCTTTCCAACTTCATGTATAGCAGTCAATAGTGGTAGCCGACAGACGGAAAGTTTTGTGATTAGCTGACAGGAGTTGTTTCTTCAACACGAGCTATAGTGAACTCATTCACAAGTTCGAACGCAAGCTAAACTTTCGAACTTAGTCGGCAAAACTATTAATCTCCGCTATTATAATGCTTCAACCCAAACAGAAATCTCAGCGAGTACTCAAGTCGAGTATTCGATATTAACTTCGTGAAAAGTTCGTCTTACAATTCAATGACTATTTATTGTTATCGATTGCAATGGATTGAATTAACTATTGCTATCTCAATGGAGAAAACTACTTGCTTTTATGCAGTTGTTGACGATGAAGTTGGCAACGGTGATGAAGTCCGATTTCGTGGGAATAGATTTTTATTACGTTTTTTATTTGTGTTAGTAGAAGACAAGCATGGACATTTACTGGTGGTAGAGCTCCAGTGACGGAGCTCGCGGGCATTCCTAATATACTTGCCGCTAAATGGTAGTGTTTAGCACTATCGTGTTCGGGTCAGGTGGTAATGTACGGCCCTGTAATATCTGGCACAGAGGCATAACACCTTAGCCCTTAGGAGTGATAACGCATCTGCATTTTGACCTTGGTCTTTGTGTGGGTGTCTATAGGCTGCAGTCATCACTTAACATCAATGTGAACTGCATGCTTGCTTGCCACTTCCATAACATAAAAAAAATGGAGTTTACGTTTGTAATAAGGGATCGATATTAAAATAAAAACCGACCCTGGCGCTTGGGTAGGTTAGGGGTAAAGCAGCTGAACCAATAATCTAGAACAGTCGCAGATTCAAATATTTCTTCATGTTTAAAAAAATATATAAAAGTCATTATCATTATGTAATTGCAAGTTTGGGCATATCTGATAGTCTCCAAAAACCAGAAGAGATAATTGGGAAGCATCGTATTTCAAGAATTTAACGTCGTAGAAAAAGATTGATGGCCTCTGAGGCTTTAAATGTGTTTTTATTTTTCAACATCAACTAAAATATTGACTGTTTTATCAAATTTTATTCATATTTCTTAAATACTTTTTTTCATATTTGTTACTAAATTTTGTTTTTTTTTGATATATTAACGTTTGAATCAAATATAAAATTTCAGCGAGTACTTTCAAGTCGAGTATTTGATATGAACTTTGAAAAGTTCGTCTTACAATTCAATGACTGTTTATTGTTATGGATTGCACTGGACTGAATTAACTGCTAACTCAAATTGCTATCTCAATGGAAGAAACAGCTAGTTTCGTACCTAGCGTTATATGCAGTTATTGCCGATGCAGTTGCTTACAGTCATAAAGTGGTAATCCGATGGACTGCAGTCCAAATTGATGGTTATCAAGTATGAGTGCAGACCGTGAATACGAATAGTAAAAACAGACAATTTCAAAGAATCGTGCGCTGTTCTATAATGATTATAGGCTTATTTGTGATAGCTAAGGCTTAACATCTATATTCCTTTAATTATCTGTACATAATCAGGTATCTTAAACTACGTTTAATTAGAAAATACTATCGGACTATGCTATAAACTAGTGTTTTCTTTAAAAAAAAAACATAATTTTCTTTTTTAAAAATAATCACTCCTATGTTTTGATAATACTATTGAGGGCAAATCGTTCTGATGCGGGAAAATAATCACTGATTTTTAACACTTATTAATTGACTTCTTTTAAATAAATGCATAAGTAAATGTATGTTCGTCATGCTGTGGTGAGCAGATTTCTGCTTTTTACGGATTATTTGGTGTTATGGCGAGTCCAGACTAGAACATACAGATTTAATATAAAGATACAGAAAAAAACATGCAGAAGTTACTGAATCACAACAAATCCACTCACAATAACTGAATTTAACACTTAAACCCCTGAACGCTTTAGCGGATTTAAAATTTTAAAATAAAATGCAGTGAATATTTATTTTAGATTCCATAAAAAATTATGACTTCTTTTATGTCATTGTGCATTTTCAACACTATATAGCCCATTTTTGTATTCAGTTTTGTCTCATTGCTTGCAGTAGTTTTACGTGATTTCTCAGGGAGGAAAGGGCGCTCTCTTTAAGAATTCTTATTTCATCCAACGCGTCACCTAATTACCAAAAATGACCTATGTGCAGCCTTCCATTCCAGTCTTTAACTAGATTTAACCCATCCTTAGTTGTACTCAGATATTTTATTTCCTTAACTTAATAAAGATATAAATTCGCCGCATGGACAATTCTAAAATAATAAATTTATACGTTAAACTCTCACAGCCTCATATAAGGTACATCATAATCAGTGTCGTAGGTGCTGATGTACACACACTAACACTCAGACCCGAAAGAAATATCCATAGGGCCATATGAAGTCAAGGACAGACAAATATAAAGTACTACCGACCAGGCCCGGCTTGGCTCGGGTGTAATTTAGGTACCTACTAATACTTCGGAGGGCTCGTTAAGCCGTTAGTCCCGGTTGCTATAAATACGCTATAAATAAATACGTAAAATTACATTTCAATTCCTCAATACTTGATAGTGAATACAATCTTTAGCAGCACAAATGCATTAAGTATCTATTTCATTTTTTTTTTCTATTACACTGAAAAACGCTCGCTAAAAACAAGATGGATGTGACAGGGTGCACTTCAGCATAATAAAAACGGAATTCCTTCATTAAAGCAGAGTCGGCTCTTTATCCGACCACGGCTCCGGGTTTCTAAGTTAAATCACTCTTTTTTCGAAGGCTACCCTAAAATTTCATTAAGTTTACCGAACTTTTTATAGACGAATTTTACAAATATATGCACGTGGTTCGTTCAACGTTTGGCTGTTTTTTTATTATATAGGGTATAAAATTTAATTCTCATCTCTATTTAAATCTAGGGATTCATGTTTAAATGTATTTTAATAATTTTTCATTCAACACGAGTAGGTATTGTCGGTCATTGTACAAAATTTTCCTTAAAATCAATTAATTTTTCTTACCGATATACCAAGAAGTGATAGTTTTTGATAATAACCACTTATTTTCCATAACCACTTAATTTCGATTTCTCATTACTTGGTAATGAATATCCTTGCTCGGATGCAATAAGTGTCAGTTATATTTTTTTGACTATTTCATTGGAAAATGCTGGCTAAAAACAAGATGAATGTCACAGGGTACACCTATTACTAGTTAAAATACAGTTAATATAATGATTTTTCTTTTCACTACCGTTTAGTTTCCACTTCTTATTACTTGGTAAGGAATAGAACCTTTAACTGCACGGATGCAATGAGTGTCGATTCCGATATTTTCTATTTCACTGAAAAAAGCAAGATGGATGTCACAGGGTGCACTTCAGTATAATTAAAACGGAATTCCTTCATTAAGGGAAAGTCAGCTGTTTACCGACCACATCTCCGGTTTTCTAAGTTGATTCTTTCTGTTTTTGTAAGCTACCCTAAAATTTCACAAATTTTTATCTGAGATACATTTTTGATAGAGATTCAAAAACCGTCCTTGGAATTTATTGCACAAAGGTAGGCAGAAGTCAGGTAGTACACATGGACACTATGCAGTGGTAATGAAAGCAATGTATGATTGATTTTCGAGGACCGGAGAGTTTTTGTACATACATCTACTTACGAAGTTCAATGAATTAGTTTAAAAAAATTATAATAATATGCTCGTATAAGTGCACATTCAAAATTATCACCCCTTAAAAATCTTTCAATATGCCTGATGAAACTATAACATTTAGAATACCTTCGCTGACAATGAATTGTGTAGGCCCCCACAGGTGACCAAGTTCCCATTGCTGAAACAATAAAGGCCGTGAAATAACCTCGCACTACCTTTGTAATTAAAAAGTAACAAGTTACCAAATCAGATGAAACAGATTCGATTAACCCTCAGCTCTACTGCGGGCTAAAATTATGTTACCTTTTACTAACCCACAAATCGGCGAGTCGGCATTTCTGCTCGTTAACATCTTTTGTTTGTTTGTTTGAACGCAATCATCAGTCGGATTTGGAAACAAGTGTTTGTGTGTGATATTCATGTAACATTTATGAGAGTGGCTATATGTTACAACATCACGCACGGAGTCAAGAAGCACAGCTGTTTTATACAGAAAGTCAGCTTAGTCAGTCACCCTACACATGGACGGCTTTTCCGTATAATCATTTCCGGCGTTTGCTCGTTTTCGAGCCCTCCATCGAGCCCTTCGGCACACCGCGGACACTCCGCCAAAATTCCATACAAACGCTTAATTTGGTCTGTATTACACAGAAATCGATCAGTGACGTGTATTTACACGTGCACCTGTGTGCGTAGCACGTAGATAATACCTACCAAACGTCGCCCATAAGAGGAGAGGAGGTTGGATGAGGCAGGGAAATCGGGCGGGACGTCGAATTATCCATTCTATAAGTAGTATTATAATACTAGCTGTGCCCGCGACTTCGTTCGCGTGGAAAAGTGACTTTGGGCAGCTTTTTTCGATATAACTTTGGGTCAATTTTGGATCATGAACACTTTTGGTTAGTTATAAGAATCTGGTTTACATTAATGCTTCTCTGTACACGATATTAGACGCATTGATGGCCATCGGATTTAAAGCATATAGGCTGCTAGTACTGCGAACATGTAAATGACCATAAATATTATATAGACGTGCAATCTTGTACAACCTGCAAAATCCATCTTATGCTGAACCACCAACGCCACTAACGCCACCAATGCCACCAACACTACTAACGCCAACAACACCATCAACGCCTCCAACGCCATCAACGCTACCAACGCCACTAACACCAATAAAGCCACCACCACTGTCACCACACGCAAGGAAAGCTCTAAATTTTACCGTTTTCGCAATATTTTTTTATAACTGCTCCTCTCTTATTCATCTTAGCGTGATGTTATAGCCTTTCTCGATAAATGGAATATCTTACACTAAAAGAATTTTACAAATCGATCCAATCTTTTTACTGGTGGTAGAGCTCCAGTGACGGAGCTCATGGGCGTAGGCACCACTGCATAATCTAGTATACTTGCCGCTAAATGGTAGTTTTCAGCACTATCGTGTTCCGGTCAGGTGGTCATGTACGGCCCTGTAATTTCCATCACAGAGGCATAACGTGGCAACGCATCTGCATTTTGACCTCTGGTCATTGTGTAAGTGTATATAGGCTGGAGTCATCACTTAGCATCAATGTGTACTGCATGCTTGTTTGCCACTTTTATTAAGTACATAAAAAAAGTAGTTCCTGAGATGCGCGTTCAAAATTCAATCAAATGGTAGGGTTCAGCACTATCGTGTTCGGGTCAAGCGTTAATGTATGGCTCTGTTATTTCTGACACAGAGGCATAACACCTTAGGCCTTAGGAGTGGTAACGTATATGCATTTTCACCTCTGGTCTTTGTGTGAGTGTCTATAGACTGTAGTCATTACTTAACATCAATGTGAACTGTATGCTTGTTTGCCACTTAATTACATAAAAAAAAACTCTTGAGCTTTCCATCGCCCTGCCCCTCATGACTGCCTTTGTACATTGTGCGGGCAGTGCTCAATCATTATTTTGCTGTGATTAGCGTTATTTTAAAACTGCGATATCTCCCAAGATATTGATTGAAATCGAATGAAATAAGGAGCAATTTCGTTTTAAATTAAATACTTGTGATGAATAATATATTAATTTCGATAAAGATTAATATCATTTTTATAAAAACACCTTCGTAAATAATGCATTGTTTTGGAACAACTTTGGTTAGCATAAAAAAGCTTATAGTGGGCTAACGTTAATAGATAGACATATGCTGTTGCGGACTTTTTTTTAGAACTTTTGAAGAGGAAAAAACTTGTAATACATAAAATTTGTGAATCTTTTACCGTTTACGCAGCGCACGCAGTGGAAGCTCTCAATAGGAAAAAAAATCCCCCGATTTTGAAACATTATTTTTTGGTGCTCCGCTCCTATTGGTCTTAGCGTGATGATATAGCCTAAAGCCTTCCTCAATAAATGGACTATCTAACTCTGAAAGAATTTTTCAAAGATTAGCGCCTTCAAACAAACAAACAAACTCTTCAGCTTTATAATATTAGTTTAGATTTAGATATTCTCTGCCTTCGACTCCACCCAACGCCAGTGGCGTGCGGAACATCTGCGCGCAAGCCAGCCCGAGACCTCTCCATTCGTAGGATGGACATCCCCTAGTCGACGCCCGAATGAAAAAATCCTTTCATTTCTAAGGGTAACTTATATATATATAAGTAAAGACTGCAGCATTTTGTAGAAATTAAACTTGCGGATTTTCTCGCGTATACAACACTCCCAAATTTCTTCCGCAAGTTTAATTTCTACAATGTATGAAGCTCGTGAAAACCTACGAAAACGTTACTGCAGCATTTTTTAACAGATTTCTTTAAGTTAGAGAAGAATGTGAAATCTTACAACAACTTTAACTTTACCAAATATCTTGGTGCAATCCAGGCTTAGATTATATGGCTATAGGTATGCCATTACTGTAAGTCTGCTGTCTTTAAAGAAAGAAGTCAGTTGTATTTAATAAAATGTGTATATTACATACTTGTAAGCTTATGTCATATAATATACGTTATAGTACAAGTTGAAATAGGTTCGATTAACCATCAGCTCTTCTACGGCCTGGAATTATCTTACCTGTTACCGGGCGCCACACAAACTGCCGGTTCGGCTTTCCTACGCGTTAACGTTAAACCTATTAACGGATTTACATACAAATTTTATCCACCTTACCAAACTTACCATCTTGAACTGGTTTAGAAACACTGATATTTTGGTCAGACGAATAAGTGGATGAAATAATGTATCTGTTCCCAAATTAAAGCAAAATTTTGAAAAATACGTAACTATCTATTTATCAACGCAGTTAGTAAGACATCGGTATCCTCACAGTAGCATTTTCTGCTCATAATAATGAGCAACTTATATTCGTCTGCTTTTTTCTAATCTTTATACTATCTTAGATTTTCTGATCCTGCCTTCTGAACTCATGTGTCGTTGCGTGAAGTAGTCAATTAATTTTGTGCGCCTCCGCTACGTCGTAACTCCAGGCTATGAACATAAGTCTACCTAAGGTAGTTAATAACTAACCTAAAAAAGAAAAAAAAACGTTCAAGGTGAACGTTGTAATATGATTTTGACCACCATAAGAACATTTTCCGATGACCTCTCCGGAAACAAAGTATGAATTCAAGTTTAGCATGGACGGTTTCTACTGTTAGCAGAAAAGCCCATTTTTGTTCCGGCGAGTAAAAAATATTTTAATACTATAAGAAAATATTTTTTAGTTTCCTAGGTAATATTACCAAGCTGTTTTACCTTGCATCTTTTTTGTGCACAAGTCGATGTGGAATCTGCCATGGTTTTTATAGACACAATCAATATTTAGAGTTGCCAATTATCAAATATTTACCATTGAGTTAATATATTAGATTGAATAGGTTAGATTAACTCTCTGCTCTACGGGCTGGGATTATCTACTTGTTCCGTGGTGCCACGCAAACTGCCGATTGGGTCTTTATGCTCGCTTACGCTTAACCTCTTAACAAAACATACTTACTGTAAAATTTATTATACCTGACAAACTTCGCAGTTACTTCATGGGGCTTAGAAATATAGGGTAAATTTTATTGGGATTAGATTACAGAATAGTTGACTAGTAACATACTCGTACATTCAAGTAGAATTTGGAAAAATACGTAACTACAATTTCGAAAACAGGTTGATAATATACCGGCATCCTCTCAGAATTAATTTCTGTTCATCAGAATTGAAAATTTTTATTTCAAACTATACAGTCTACTTCAAATGGTGGTAGAGCTCCGGTGATGGAGCTCGCGGGCGTAGGCACCACCGCATTACCTAATATACTTGGCGCTAAATGGTAATGTTTAGTAGTGCTGAACACTAATATTTAGCGGCAAGTGTTTCAGTCAGGTGGTAATGTATGGTCCTGTAATTTCCGGCATAGAGGCATAACACCTTAGGCCTCAGGAGTGGCAACTCATCTGCATTTTGACCTCTGATCTTTGTGGGAGTGTCTATAGGCTGCAGTTATCACTTAACATAAATGTAAACTGCATACTAGTTTGGCACTTTCATTAGGTACATAAAAAAGTCCTTACCGTTAGTTTGCACTGCACGACGTAAGACATGTAAAGTTTCGCAACTCGTCGTAGCAATTTGTATCACAATATGTTTTGTCGGCGTTAACGTTTGCACTACCTATTATCCTGTGATTCTAGTGAAACATCTCAAGATTTGTTGTTATCTGTGTTTCCATTGTCCGCAAACATAGTTTAATGTCATATTTATCCATAGACTTGTCAATGTTGATGTTTGCGTTGTCGCTATACAAATCACTCAATTTTTCTAATTTGCAGTTTAAGTTTTCCGAACCATCCGGTAAACAGGAAACATGTAGTGGACAAGTGGACAAGATCCGATACCCTGAGTGTAAATCTGACAACTGAATCAAACAACATGTTCCAAAACTTCTTGGGGGGCGTCCATAAATTACGTGAGATGTTTAAAGGGGGGAGGAGGTCGAAACAAATCTCATCTAATCTTACGTATATTGTACAAAAGATTATAATAAATAAATGGCTCTAAATGAAAAAGAATCTTACGTTGGGGTCTCGGCAAATATGTGAAAATGAGGAAAAAAAGGGGAAATGAAACATTCTACTGATATACTTTTTACATTAGTTTATTATATTTAGTTTTATCTCAGTGATATTCTTGACTATACATATATTTTTTATCTTGTTTGACATGTATATCAATTGTTATTCACTTTAATTTATTTTGTTTGTTTTTGACGTGTCATAAGAGGTGCCTGTCACCTTAAATTAATAAATGAGTTTCTGATTCTGATATCACGCAATTTTTTTCCTGATTGAAACAAAAAAACATAGGTACAAGTACTATTTTCGCGCGGGCTGAATTGGAGTAGATATTATTTTAAGCAATAGTTACGATTTATGTATTCTAGGTATTCTATTGTTTATTCTTTATTACACTTTATAGCTATCAGCAATATTTATTACTTGTCTTAACTAGTTGTAAATAAAGTACAAAGCATATTTTTTTTCTTTTTCAATAAAATTTTGAAAAATCTCACGTGAGATTGGGGGTCGAAGAGGGGGTTGAATAAAATCTCACGACATCTCACCAGGGGGGAGGGAGGGACAGAAAATTAAACTAAAAACACCTCACGTAATTTATGGACGCCCCCTTGTTGATAAAACTTGTTGCAATTCAAGTCTTTTGAATTGATTCCGCGATATGTGTTTTGCTCTTACATGTTTCATGACAGTGCAAACACGATACGATACATTGTCAAGAAACAGGGATTATAACATGTTTTCAAGTGAACGTTTCATCAGTGAAAACTCACGGTTAAAAAACCATGTTTAGATTTCTGATCCTTGTTCGTGTATCGAAGCGTTTTAATAATAAATTAGTTACATCGCAGCCCTAACTAACCTGTTTAAGCAGTGGAAATTATGGCGCCACAAGAATTTCCATTGCTAAAACAGTATAGGCCTTGAAATAACCTAGAGCTACCAAATCAGATGGCATAGGGTCGATTACCTCTCAGCCTGTTACCGGGCGCCACACAAACTGCCAGTTCGGACTTTCTGCGCACTTATGGTAAATCTCTTAATAGGTGTACATGCCGTATTATATAGACGTAACAAAACTTAACAGTTACGTCACCTAGTTAGTTCATCATTCATCATCTGGTATTTATCGTGATTAGATTAGATGAAACGAATTAAGTGCGAAAGATCAAATAACAGAAGGATTTTGGAAATACTGCTCGAATGGTATAATTCAGTCTTTAGTTATCCTTACGGAAGCAATTTCTTTTTAACATAATAATTGAAAATATGTGATTCTTCTTCGCTCATGTATCGTAGCTTTTAGTAACGAAGTAAATACATTGAAATAATTAACAAAAACTTACCAAATCAGATTGAATAGGTCACGTCAAGGCATAAATTACATAAATATGCATTTGCATAAATTTACAGCGTTTCTGCGACGATCCCTGCGCAGCCCAGGCCTGAAAAGGCCACGAACCGGGCTTATAATAACGATGGTTTCATGACGGTACAAGGGAGGAAGCGCCGTCAGCGAACCAACAAGAACAGCTGCGGTAAGGCTCCGGTAGACCCCAATATAGGTCTGCACGCAGCGAAACCGAACACGCTGGTGTACATATCTCGCCTCCACTACACGACCGAGGCGGAAGACGTCGTGGATTTCTTACGTCGAAAGCTGAAATACACGCTGAGAGTGCAGCTGTTGGAGTCGCGCCGCAACGTCAACTTCAAGTCGTTCGTGGTGCGTGTGCCAACATTCCTGCTGCACCTCGTCATGGAGGAAAGCTTTTGGCCGCAAGATGTTTTGTTCCGTCGCTTCCGGGGACAAGTGCCACTCGAACGCACAATGACACAGTGCAAGTGAAGTGTACTAATATAGCTATAAGTTATAGGTACTAACACAATATAATATATATTAATATGTATGTTAGTTTATAAGGTATATATGTATATGGGCCTGTTGTTTAATTATAATCAATTTTGTTGCCTGAAATAAATGGATAAAAAAACTGGTTGCCTGTAAAGTCGGTTTTACGGGCCAAGATTTTACGTGACAACGTCTTTTTCTCGGTAGAAAGGCATTCGCCGGTCCGGCAGGCCTCTCTCTCGTTCGGTGACTCATCGTTACGTTACCGGGCGTTACACTTTTTCATGAGTGACTCCGAGCCGCAACCTAATTTAAGACGTTGTCACGTCAATAAAATAAATAAATGACTTACACAGTTTGTCTGAATTCTAGACCAGTGGCAAATTTAAAAGGAAATCTTTTCATGGCTGAGCAATGTTTAATGGTGTTAACCCATAAAATTTCAAGAAAAAGTAATTTGAAAATATCTTTAATTTAGTGAGGGTATCTCACTCATTTTTAAATTATCTTCAGTAAACAATCTTAATTTATTTGTAAATTAATAAACGTGTGCCAAATATAATATCTTTCTTTCTCTTTTCTGATTAAAATACATTCTTCATTACATTGTAAGTGAAAAATATTATGACATTAAATTCACAAAGTGAGGTTTTAATGTATTAAGGTATATAGAAACCATTTTCACCCCAATGGAGTAGCCAAGCTCTTATCGTCATAAAAAGTCACTTACTCACTCTAAGCGGGCGATAACGGTGAATGCACTTTACGGGATCTTTGTTGTACATTACATTAATCATTAATGATATTACGTCTTTATTCAAATAAAATATGTATTTTACGTAGTACTTTTTTTATCTGTAATCGCTACTTTTCTACTTAATATTATAATTGCGAAAGTAACTCGGTCTGTCTGTCTGTTACCTCTTCACGGTTAAACGACTGAACCGATTTTAATGAAATTTGGTACAGAGATAGTGCTGACTTTGAGAAAGAACATAGGCTACTTAGTTATTTATAAAACGACATCCACGCGGGCGAAGCCGCGGCCAACAGCTAGTGAATTATAAATACATTGACCTCTTAATATTGAGAACATAAAAATTGAAGAATCACGGGAGGTGTGTGAAGACCAGAATATCTGCATTTTGACCTTGGTCTATGTGTAACAGGCTGCAGTCATGACTTAACATCAATGTGAACTGCATGCTTGTTTGCCACTTCCGTCACATAAAAAAAATATAACCACTAAAATTTCACCCTGTATACAACAAATCTTAACAATTTTAAAGGCTATAAAAATTATGTCCCCACCATTAAAATCATCATATTTGGCAACAACTGTGTCTAAGAACGATGAGCATGCTCATGTGTCGCATAAAATATATCTTCAGGCCATTCTCATTAATATGCAGCGACCAGCATAGCAGTGTAAACACACTTCAGTTTGATTTATAGCTTACTATAACCATGCTCTATGCAATTTAGATATTATCTAGCCAATTCTATATAACGCACTAGCGGCCCGCCCCGGCTTCGTGCGGTGCTATGTTGCCTACCCTCTCCTATAAGTCTTAGCGTGATGATTATACATAGATATAGCCTAAAGTCTTCCTCGATATCTTTTATAGTTTAGACAGCGTACGCAAAATAAGTAACTTTTCTGGTTGATTTCTTACACCTTGTGTCTGAAAAACCCAAATATCTTACGGAACCCTATTTTTTCCAAAATAAAATATAGCCTATGTTACCCGTGGATAATGTAGCTTTCGAATAGTGACGATATCTTTTATAGTTTAGGCAGCGTACACAAAATAAGTAACTTTTCTGGTTGATTTTTTACACCTTGTGTCTGAGTAACCCAAATATCTTACGGAACCCTATTTTTTCCAAAATAAAATATAACGTATGTTACCCGTGGATAATTTAGCTTTCGAAAAGTGAAAGAATTTTTAAAATCGGTTCAGTAGTTATTGAGCCTATTCATTACAAACAAACAAACAAAAAATATTACCTCTTTATAATATTCGTTTAGATAAGCCTTTAGAACATAAAACGACGCAACATCGCAACGTTAAAATCGGTAACGTGAGTTATGTTACGACGGAAGGATTTGTATAAAAAAACATATTTATTAACTGAAGTACAAGTTTACTGCTTAAATAATTCTACAAGACTAAATTACAATCATAAAAATATCTCTAAGGTGAACTACAGTAACAACTTAAAACTGGGTTGCCGAATCTGCACTAAGTACACAATTACACAATACGTCGGATGTCCGCTGCGTAGTCAGCAGGTCTGGACAATGGGCGATTGCCTAACTCGTGTCCTCTGGTTTTTGTGTTGACGTTTATAAGCTGCAGTTATCACCACCAATGTGAGCTGCATGCTTGTTTACCCATTTCTTACATAAACAACTATAAAATAGCCTAAGTTACTCCTTATTACATAAGCTATGTGCCAGTGAAAGTCCCGTCAAAATTGGTCCCGAGCTTAGCGGGGACAAACAGACAGATAGTAAAAAATGTTGTTTTGGTATATGTAGGTACCGTGTATGCATAAATATGCATTTAGTAAAAAGCGGTTATTTTAATATTACAAACAGACACTCCAATTTAATTTATTTGTATAGACATATGTGTGTAGATTTCGGGGTGAGTCGTGACACTATGAGTTTCATAATACTCGTAATGACTAGATTTACTTATACGTTGAAACTGTATGAAACTGATTGCGTTCAGTCACACAACGATACATTCCGACATAATAATCCCTACTAATATTATAAATGCAAAAGTAACTCTGTCTGTCTGTCTGTCTGTTACCTTTTCACGTCCAAACGACTGAACCGATTTTAATGAAATTTGGTACAGAGATAGAGCCGACTTAGTTATTTTATAAACTACACCCACGCGGGCGAAGCCACGGGCAACAGCTAGTGACTTATAAATGTATGAAACTCATTGCGTTCACTCACACAACGACACACTCCGACATAATACCTAGTGTGAACTTTTTTTACTGGTGGTAGAGCACCAGTGACGGAGCTCGTGGGCGTGGGCGTAAGCACCACCGCATTACCTAATATACCTGCACGAAATGGTCGTGTTCAGCACTATCGTGTTTCTGTCAGGTGGTAATGTACGGCCCTGTAATTGCCGGCACAGAGCCATACCACCTTAGGCCTCAGGAGTAGTAACGCATCTGCATTTTGACCATTGGTCTTTGTGTAAATGTCTATAGGCTGCAGTCATCAATGTGAGCTGCACGAGTGACTGTCACTTTCGTTACACAAAAAACCTGGTTTAACTCAACCACTAGTTAAAATTGAGGTAAAATTGTATTTTGCGCAATAATAAATGAGGATGAATTTAAAGGTATTATACAAAAATGAAAAAAAAAAAAGTAGTTTTATTTACAATTGTTCATAACACTTATTAAATATCAATGCATTGTTAACATTCCAGGTGTATAGTGTCACCTCTATTAATGGACAAATCGAAATACATGAAAACAATACCTCTAATGAATGCGATGTGCGTTCAGTAATGTTAATGGTTCCGTTTGAAAGAGATGGTAATCACGGATTCATCTATTTATTGTAATTATCTTGTTTTGTTAATTCAATCAACCGAACAATGGCGGTTAAACCATTCCAATCGGACGGTAGTAAGTGCAACAACGCAAGATGGGCAGCAGCGTCCTGCGAAATAACTACCGACACTGCGATCGCCAATCCACATGCCAAACGCAATTATTGCATATCTCTTATGGCCTCCCCATATCTATCAATTGCTGTAAGTCTCGCTAAAACTCGCGAACGGCTGGACCGATCTGACTAAGTTTTGAATTATTTCTGGAAGCCTAGGGAAGGTTTAAAAGGTAAAAAAAATCGAAGAGATTGAAGGGAAATAGTAAAAACCACAATTTTAGTTTCCCATACAAATAGTCTGTATCTATCAAACCTTTGACACATTAATTCATTCTGAGGCAATACGAAGTTTGCCGGGTCAGCTAGTATCTTATTTATGTTGAAAAATGTATGGAATATGGACATATCAAACACAGAGATAAAATATATTAGGTCTTTATAATCTTATCCAATAAGGCAGTCAAAGTAAGTCTGCGATATGCACTTACCATGAAAATAAACTACCGGTATGCATGACACCTTCATTACATTAAAAAAACATAAAGTAAGCAAGGTTTTCTAAGTATATTTCACATTCCACATTCTCTGTCAACCCCACAAAAACATTTCCGTGGTAAAACACACATACTGGTTAAAAAAACATTTGGTGGCAGCAAAATGTGCCCGAATGCACGGAATGCTGGACACAAAAACAAAAGCAACGCAAATGTACCTACTCGGAAAGGCCAAAAAGCGAAATGTATGTAGTGTTCAAAGTAGCACATATTCTACCCGTGTCATAAAACTGGTTATATTCAAATTGTGGTTGTAAAATGGACGTAAAAATAAATTGAGTAGTATGTTTATTTGATTCTTACATCGTATTATTAAACACAAAAACTTGGTAAAATACATAGATACGTATCAACTTTAACATAAAGATTTAAGAAAACATGAAAATGCAATCTACTGCTTAATATTTACATTAATTTTATACACATAAGGTTTAGGTCATAAGGTTTCAAGAAAGAATGATAAAGTAAACGTATAGAATCCTATCTGGAGTAAACTTCTAAAATCTCAATTCATATTCTGATCCGTAACATAACTGCTAAATAAATCTTATAAAATAAACTTTTCGACCCATCAATTTAAAAACGTAGACTTCTCGTCTACACAAATTTGAGTTTAACAAAATAATTTTATCACTATTCAACAGAACAATGCTACAAATACACTTTACTACACAATATCGAAATAATGTAAAAGACAATATTGAATACTTAATCTGCTACTTCGACTTTGTAGGGACGTGCCTCGAATGCCCTATAAAACAAAGCCGCAAAGCTGAATTAAACTGAACTAATTCTGAAACTAGGTACCAGTGGTAATTTGAATATTACAACATTGCTGAATATGTCAATACTTTGAAGATTGGAGTTTGAAATATTATCATTACGTTTAATGATAATATTTCAAACTCCAATTTATTTAGAGAACTATAATATGTAGTACCTACTTATGTTATTAGTTTTGAATTGCATCACTAATGCGTTATTATGAGAATGTTATTCGTTATTCCCCCTAAGTTAAGTTTAAATCTGAATAAATAATTGTAATCTATACTTATAATAAATCTGTAGAAGTGTAAATTCTGTACATTAAAAATATTGAAAAAATAAATACCAGGGAATGTTATTAGATCGATACCGAACCCAAATATGTGATTAGAAATTGTTTTGTCTGTCTGTCTGTCTGTTTGTTCAAGCATCACATAAAAACTACTTGTCCAATTACAATGAAACTTGGTATGATTATACTTTCACCTTTGGCGCACAAAACTGGGTAGTTTTTATCCCGAATAAATGTCTGTTTGTCTGTGTATTTGTGCACGCTAATTTCAGAAATGACTTATCGGATTTGCAGTTTGCACCAATATATTTTGGTAAGTTTTACTAAGCATTTAGTGCTTGTTTCGTATCAATCGATTCAGAAATAAAAAAGTTATGACAATTTAAAGAATCATATCGAATATTTCTAACTATTCTGTATCTATCTTCTATCTTTTAGGGGGTTTCGTACCTAAAAGGTAAAAACGGACCCTACGGATTACTAATTCTCCGCAGTCTGTCTGTCTGTCCGTCCATCCGTCTGTCTGTCATCAGGCTGTACCTATCTCATAAATAGTGATAGCTAAAAAGCTAACATTTTCACAAGTTATATATTTCTGTTACCGCTATAAAGACAAGATTAATTGCTAAAAATAAGAAAATGAAAATATTAAGGAGTCCAAGGGGGCATACAGTAAACGCATTTTTTTGCACGAGTTCGACTCGCACTCGGTCGGTTTTTTCTATGTTAGTAGTGTTATGCATACCGCAAAGCAGCGTCCCGGCATAAAACAATCGCCGCTATGATCACCATTCAGCATGCCAAGCGTGGCAATTATGGCATATTCTTTCCTTATAACGCACAACACTTTTAGGAGCATCTTCGAGAAAGCCTGTCCCAACGCCGAGCGTCCCGACGCCCAGCGTCCCGACGCCCAGCGTCCCGACGCCCAGAGTCCCGACGCCGAGCGTCCCGACGCCGAGCGTCCCGACGCCGAGCGTCCCGACGCCTAGCGTCCCGACGCCGAGCGTCCCGACGCCGAGCATCCCGACGCCGAGCGTCCCGACGCCGGGAGTCCCGACGCCGAGCATCTCGACGCCGAACAAAGTGCAATTCGGGACTCACATTGAGTGTAAGACCAAGTTGGCATTTAAAAAGTTGGGGGTGCTTAACAAAGCGAGGCAGTATTTCACATCGGGCAGCTATTACAGCTTTATAAGGCCCAAGTGCGGCCCCATCTGGAATACTGCCCTCATTTGTGGGCGGAAGGGAGCCCCCAAATGCCAACTTGGTCCACTTGACTCCCTACAAAGACGCGCCATTCGTATTGTTAACGACCCAGGACTTATTGACAGGCTCGAACATCTGAGCCTGCGCCGAGATATTGGGAGTCTTTGCGTTTTACACCGTCTCTACAATGGCGAGTGCTCTGTTGACACACACAGTACCACCCGCCAAAGAGAGAAGTTCCACCCTCACCGACTGGACACCTGGCAATGTTCAACGGTGCGGTTCTCACGTTCGTTTTTGCCCAGAACGTGTATATTGTGGAATGAGCTTCCCTCTGAGGTGTTCCCTCGGGGCTACAATATGGGGTTCCTCAAAAATGGCGTCAAAAGAGTCCTTCAGGGCTGGCAGCGCGTTGGTGACGCCCCTGGTGTTGCAAATGTTCATAGGCAATAGTGACTACTTTCCATCAGGTGGCCCGTCTGCTTGTCTGTCAATCCTTTGACATAAAAAAAATAGTCATTGTTTGACCCAAATTCTCTTTTATAACAATAAAGAATTTAAAAATAAGTTTAGTCTCCATATCCAGTGCACCAAAATTGTACATCCATTGCTATCAACTCCATCGAAGCCTGAAAACCCACAAACAAAGTCAGATCACTCGCAGGAATCCATTATTTGAAAGACACTATTGTATAGAGATAGTGTCAGAGGTAAAGGGGAACCATTTGAAACTCGCGTTACCGAGATACTTCAGCTCCGTGAGTTAGATAGACTATATATTGTTGCGTTGTAGCTTACAGTGTAGTAATAATGCCGTCAAGTTTCAAGTTATTCTGTCGAGAAATAGGATGCACAATTTTATTTAAAATACAGAATAGATGTATCGTGGTGACTATAAGCGGTATACTCCTACATATAAATGAGATTTGCCCAAGACTGATTTAAAACAGTAAGTTTTGAGGAAGATTGGAACTTTAAATCACTACATACAAAGCTCGATAAATATTTTAGTACCCATTGGTCGTTAATTTAAATTCATGGAAAATGCATAATTCAAAAATGAAAGGGAATATAAAATTTGGTACCTTACGCTATCTGCCTACACCGTAAGGGACATGGCCTGAAGATACACACTTTAGGATACCGTTTACATTATACAAACGAAATATTTTTTTTTGAAAAGATATATTTTTTTAAATATCGAATAAAAACATTACTTTCAAGAAAACTGAAACAGAGTTTTCCTGTGTCTTGATATATGATTGTGGCTCTAAAGACTAGTAAAGACAATAAATCAGTGACTGATACAAAATAATGTAGCAAGTAGCAAAAAAAAACCGTAAAGTTAATGGAATATTTGTCTTCGGTTTAAATCTTTTTGATAAAAACAGTTTATCTTAGGCAATCCCTCTGAGATGGTCACGAGATTGATTGATGACACCGACTATGTCTTCGTCCGATTGCATAGTCTATTATTATTATCTACAAAACTGATATTTATTTTAATGGTAACAAGTAAAACAACAATGCTTTTTTTTAGATACTATTTTCTACTTTAATTAGGCATAAAACTTTCTTGAACAGTTTCAAATACAAATTAGTAGTCTATTATAATAATCAAAAGAAAAAAAAAACATTTCGGTGTTCGGTGTGTTTTCGGTTTGCTGATACTTGTCTTTTTATGCGGTTCAATGAATACCTCGTCCTACATCCAGCATGAAAAAAAATTACTTGTCTATTTCCCTTCTTTCTATCTCGTCTTGACAATTATCTATGAAGACAAGACAATGAATCAGTGATTGATGGCTATACAATAATTTACAAAAGTACTTTTTTTATGTAATGAATGTGGCAAACAAGCATGCAGTTCACATTGATGTTAAGTGATGACTGCAGCCTATAGACACCCACACAATGACCAGAGGTCAAAAAATGCAGATGCGTTGCCACTCCTGAGGCCTAAGGTGTTATGCCTCTGTGACGGAAATTACAGAGCCGCACATTACCACCTGACCGGAACACGATAGTGCTGAACACGACCATTTAGTGGCACGTAAATTAGGTAATGCGGTGGTGCCTACGCCCGCGAGCTCAGTCAGCTGGAGCTGGGCGCGGAGCGGAGGTCTATCACCAGTAAAAATGTTTACTAGTACAAATAATGACATTTAGATAAAACAGTCGATCTTAGGCAATCCCTCGGAGACGGTGACGAAAGTGATTGATGATATCCGACTACGTCTTCGTCCGATTTCATAATCTATCACAAAGCTGATACTTATTTTTATGGTAAGAAGTAAAATAGCAGCACTATTGTTTAAATAAAATGTCTTGAATTTTTCGAGTACAAAACTACAGTATAATTTTTTTTTGGTAATATTTTTTACTGTTATTTTTTTTTAGTTTACATGTTATAAAAACCACACCAGAAACGCTCTTCTTTGTTGATTTGAATGAATGGGAACAAATTTGTAACGTTTTTAAACTTTTAAGTGCTTATGCTCTGTAGAGGTCAATTTTGAATTTCTTCGAGTACGTTTCAATCTACGAAGTGCTTCTTTGTTATCTTACGCAACCATGCAGGCATTTTGCTTAGGCGAAGTGGAATAGCAGCCGACTTTTTACGTTCTATACTGATTCTACGATGTGTCCTCATGTAGGGCTTAAGTCCATTGCCCTTAATTTAAATATTTGTATATTGTTTTCAGCTTGAGATGTCATCAATCTGCAAGATGTTCTGACTCCAATCATCATATTTCTTTATTGTAAAATACCAAATGATCGTAGTTCAATTAGTGGCCTTTTTAAGTAAAATAATAAAAAAGCGACCAAGCGCGACTCGAACTCGCGTTCACACGGTTCCGTATAAGTAGTTAATTTTCCATTTTATCATAAGGACTCATCGGATAACCGAGCTTTGGTCGTTTTTTTTTTTGCAAATTGTGTTCTATGGAAATTATATTTAGGTGTGTTTTACTTTCTATTTTTAAAAATAAAAATATTTTTCGATCCCACCCACAGACACGAATCGAGCGTGCTCTCGTTTTAACAAATATAATAATTATCACACATTTGCTGCAGTTTTATAAAGCCTAACACAATTACTAAACGAGCGCGAGTCAAATGCCGGAACATTACAAATTGTACAAAAGCGGCTGCATATAAACACGTGCGCGGACTATCATCTATATATATAAAAATCAATTGCTGTTCGTTAGTCTCGCTAAGACTCGAGAACAGCTAAACCGATTTGGCTGATTTTGGTTTTAAATGATTTTTGGAAGTCCAGGAAAGGTTTAAAAGGTAAGAAAACATGAAGAAATTGAAGGGAGGTAGTAAAAACCATAATCTCATTTTCCCATACAAATAGTCCGTATATGTCAAACCTTTGCAAATTTGCCGTATATGTGAAATTTGCCGGGTCAGCTAGTAATTAATGAAATCAAAGACAACCAATGTCAATTTTACCCGTAAAACAAGCTATAGACACAAGACAACCCAAAAGTCATATATTCTGGCTGCAGCTATGAATACGGCGCATTAATATGCATCAAGTGCAAACGATCGCGACCGTTGGTAGCTGCCAATACATACAGATCCGCTGATTTCTAGCTGGAGACTATCCCATGGAAATTAACAGTTGGACATTATTATTATAAGTCGATTACCGTTATTGTAGTGATAAATATATCGACTGCAGCCATTAACATAGTCAGAACTACATTTTGGCCAATTTTGTTTTATTGCATTAGAAGTCTTAGAATGTCCATAATAGAAATGTAAAAAATGTAGACCTAGAATGTCCATAATACGGACATTCTAAAACTTCTAATGCAATAAAACAAAATTGACCAAAATGTAGTTCCGACTATGTTAATTGCTGCAGTCGATATACATTAACGATAGTAATTTAACGAACGAGGAATTTGCTCATTGAAATATATACATATATACATACATATACTTTTACTTACTTTTTAACCCATTTGTCCCAGTTTTACTATCTGGGTTGGGGTTACCAAATCACATAAAATTTTTATTAATTGAATATCGAATAACAGGTAATAAGATGATATTGTTCAATAGTCTTTAAAATTTTTGAGTAATAGGGACTTCTTTGTTTTTTTTACGTTTTTTAATTAAAGTAATGGTCACTCTTTTTACACATGTTTATCAAGTCTGAAACAATTACATACGTCGTTTGTTTTTGATTTTAACAATAAATAAAATCGTTGACATATCTTGATTTTAGCCATATAAACAAACAATAGACACAAGATTACCCAAAAGATAATTCTAATAAATTCTTGCTGCAGCTATGAATACGGCGCATTAATATGCATCAAGTGCAAACGACCGCAATCGTTGGCAGCTGCCAATGCCTATAGATCCGCTGATTTCTAGCTGGAGACTAGACCGTGCAAATTAACAATTGGAATTTGTCGTGTATAGTCGTGTATAAAGGGATTAAGGGTCATAGCTCACTATAGACACCCGGCACCCGACCAGCGCCCGACCGGCTCGAGCGGTCTGCGCTCATTACATCAACTCAGCTTTGTATCGACACCGGATCGCCTCGAGCTCGAGGTGATCCGGTGTCGACGCGCGAGCGCCGAACGGTCCACTCGCCTTCCGCGAGTACTCGGTAACCACTAGCTTGACTTGCGTTGACTTTGCATTGTCCACTCGCTGTTCCCAAGTGGACGAGTGGTTCACAAGTAACATCGCATCGCTCACCCGTGGACCACCCATTGACAACGAGTTCTTTACTTTCTAATACATTACCCCAAATGTTACAGTATATATATATGTAATCCCTAACTTATCTGCCTATTTTAAATATCTGTCTACCAACTGTTCTAACACGTTAACTGTCCCGTAAGTAGACACAATAGTTTAAACAATGCAAATGGACACATGTGATATCTACATGAGACAAGAAATGGGTTAATAGTAACACATTATTGATCAATATTCTTTAATATTTTTGTGTAAAAGAGATATCCATTTTTATTGTTTACAATTGTTAATATAATACTTACAATAATAATCCCACATTTTCTGCAATTGTGTAAAAAATGTGGGATTATTTTGACGACACGGTTAGTCAGCGGTGTAAGATGACCGTTTGATTCGGAGGGTCGCGGGTTAGATCCCCGCACCGCAAATATGTAATAAGATTTTTTTTTGTCTGTCTGTCTGTCTGTTTGTTCAAGCATCACAGAAAAACTACCGGTCCGGTTACAATGAAACTTGGTATGTTTATACTTTAACCTTTGGCGCACAACACTGGGTACTTTTTATCCCGAAAAAATGTCTGTTTGTCTGTGTGTTTGTGCACGCTAATATCAGAAACCGCTTATTCGATTTGCGGTTCTCACTAAAATATTGTGGTAAGTTTCACTTAACATTTAGTGTTTGTTTCATGTGAATCGGTGCAGAAATAAAAAAGTAATGTCAATTTAAAGAATCATATCGAATATTTTTAAGCTATTCTGTATCTTAGTCCTATATTTTAGGGGGTTTCGTACCTAAAAGATAAAAACGGGCCCTACGGATTACTTACTAATCCTCCGCTGTCTGTCAGTCTATCCGTCCGTCCGTCTGTCTGTCACCAGCCTGTATCTCATTAATAGTGATTGCTAGAAAGCTAACATTAAAATAACCGGTACCTAACCGGTAAATAATATACACGGTACTTATACCAAAACAACATTTTTTTACAATTTTTGTTTGTCTGTCTGTCTGTTTGGCGGGGTTAATCTTGGGAACGGCTTTACCGATTTTGACGGGACTTTCACTGGCAGATAGCCGATGTGATAAGGAGTAACTTAGGCTACTTTTATCTCTATGCATCCATACATACCTACATACAAATAAGTAGAATTAGAGTGTATCCGACTTTGACGGGACTTCCATGGGTTGGTAGACTAGGTAGCTGATGTAACAAGGAGTAACTTAGGCTTCTTTTATCTCCATACATCCATACATACATACCTACATACGAATAAGTAGAATTGGAGTGTATCCAACTTTGACGGGACTTCCACGGGTAGGTAACTGATGTAATAAGGAGTTACTTAGGCTACTTTTATCTCCATAGATCCATACATACATACAAATAAGTAGAATTGGAGTGTATCCGACTTTGACGGGACTTCCACGGGTAGGTAGCTGATGTAATAAGGAGTAACTTGGGCTACTTTTATCTCCATACAGACATTCATACATACCTACATACAAATAAATAGAATTTGAGTGTCTCCGATTTTGACGGGACTTTCACTGGCAGATAGCTGGTGTGATAAGGAGAAACTTAGGCTACTTTTATCTCCATACAACCATACATACATACAAATAAATAGAATTTGAGTGTCTCCGATTTTGACGGGACTTTCACTGGCAGATAGCTGATGTAATAAGGAGTAATTTAGGCTACTTTTATACTAGCTGCGCCCACGAGTTCGTCCGGGTAGATACTGAACAATCATATTTTTTTCTCACGTGGACGAAGTCGCGGGCACAGCTAGTCCAACAATAAAACTTTAAGGCATACAGAATTGGATAATTGTAGTATAAAGTGTAGGGGATTCCAAAAGGAGACTTTAACGGCATCTAAGCGATGCAACTTGGCTCCCAACCAGCAACAAACGAGGCTTCTGGGAAATTCCGCTGCAGAAATCAGAGACATAGGGCTTAACCATTAGATTAGTTTGAATAATTTATGTGTCGTTTTTGTCTAGATTCCAAAGATAAATGTAGATTTAACATCAGCATAGTTTAGGGATGGCGATTCTATGTTAATAATGTTAAAAAAATTGATTTAACTTTAAAAATGATGTTAAACCGACATTGAAAAATTTGATCTCCAATTAAGTAATCTATTTTCGATAATGTCATACTTAAATTCAAGAAAAATAGATGAGCAACTCAACGGTGTTTAATGCTGGTATAATGCTTTCTATGCTCACGTGAAATCTCTCTATTTTTTTTGCTCCAAAAGATCGATATATCACCGATTAATCGATCTCAGATCGCCATCCCTAACATAGTTATTTTAAAGCTTCAGTGGAAGAGTATGACGTAACAGATATATTTATAACATCTAAACCAACTTCATTCATTCTCCTAATGCACAAATAAATATACAGTGGTGTCCAGTATAATTATGTATTCTACAGGTAGATACCTACATGTTTATGTGCACCATAGAGCAACATTGGAGGGGAGTAGCCATATGCAGGCATTCCCCTCTGTCAAAATACAAGCCCAAATGGGCCTATACCTGCCGCCTAGATGTTTAAATATGTGCGTGTAATTGTTTCTGTATTTTGTAAAAGTCTAGGTTTGAGTTTCGTAGTAATAGACGATTTTTGTAGTGTGGGTGTGTGTCGCACGCATTTCCCCCCGCAAAAAATGACAGAATGTTTTGCATCGGTAATAAACGCTATGGCTACTCCCCTCCAGTCCGCCGCGGCCGGTGGCCCGTATTGCTCTTTGATGTGCACAGATCCATCTTAAGGCGGGTACAGACTGCTGCAACGCAACATGCAATGCAACACGAAACGAGCATTGCATCAGTGTAGACGCGGGGCGCGCACAACGTGCGCACGAACCGCGCATGTACCTACTCACATCTGTTTCCGAGATGCGCGCGAACGGATCGCTCAGTCTGCAAAAGAACACGCAAAGGAATGGATCGTGACGACCAATTGCGGGCTCTGATGATAGTCAGTGCTTCATTATTAATAGTATGATAAAATACTAATCATTTTACTGTAACATTTTTCTTGTGTTGTTTCCATCAAATTAGCAATTTCCATCCATGCATCCTCTTTAAAATGTTTTTTATAAAAATTCTCATGTTGTGGATTCCACAAAATTTCCTTTGATCTGTACACTTCAATTAATTGAAGCACTTTTTCTTCACTCCACGTAAATGTAACCGCCTCCTCCGCCGCAGTAGCGTCGTCTTGTTCCATGTTCGCGCGCGTCTAGCCGTACACACCACACAACCTGTCCACACTGACGCTCCGCGCATACTGCGCGCCTCTTTGTGTTCGGGGAAAAAACCGACAAATTTCGGGTCGCTACGCGCAAGAGTTGCAACAATCTGTTCGTGCGCATAGTAGACGCGGTTCGTGCGCGCAAGGCCTCTACACTATGGGAATTCTGTTACTTTACATGATACATTGCAGCAATGTGGACGTCAAATTCTTGCATTGCATGTTGCATTACATGTTACATTGCACCAATGTGTACCCGGCTTTTAGCTAACTTCATTCATTTTCTTCTAGGAAAAATAAAGAGGGATGTACTGTAGTTTTACTGATGGTAGAGTTCCAGTGTAGTCACTCGAGGGCATAGGCATCACCGCATAACCTAATCTATCTACCGCCAAATTCAGTGTTCAGCACTAAAGTTTACCCACATAGGTATATGGCCCCGTAATAATCCACGTCCAGTCTCTGTACTGGTGGTAGAGTTCTAGTGTAGGAGCTCGCGGGCGTAAGCACCACCGCATTACCTAATATACTTGCCGCTAAATGGTAGTATTCAGCACTATCGTGTTGCGGTTAGGTGCGGTTAGGTGTGGGTACAGCTATGTAATTTCCGGTGTAGAGGCATAAAACCTTAGGCCTCAGAAGTGGTAACGCATCTGCATTTTTTTTCCGCGATCTCCGTCACAGGAGCTCCACCACCAGTAAAAATACAGTATATCCCTCTTTATTTGTCCTACAAGAAAATGAATGAAGTTACCTTAAGATGGACCTGCATATTGGGTCATCTGGTCTTTGTGGTTGATGTTCAGTGACGACTGCAACCTATAGATACCCACATCTATAGGTTGCAGTCGTCACTGAACATCAATGTGAACTGCATGCTTATTTGCCACCTTCATTACATTTAAAAAAACCGGACAAGTGCGAGTTCGACTTGCGTGGTGAAGGTTCCGTAATTTAAATAAATATTTTCGAAAATATACCGATTTAAAATGCAGGGACATAGCGGTTACGGTAGTACCGGCAGGGGGGGGGGGGAATATTATTAAGAATTTTCAATTTAATTTGAATTATCAAACTTCTTATAGGTTTTCCAGTAATCTGTAGGCAAAGAACTATTATCCACATTTTTTTCAAAATTTTAAGTTCAGTAGTTTCGGAGATAGGGGGAGGGGGTCAATTTTCGTCGTTTTTCTTAAATAACTTCAAATTTGTTTATGCATAAATTATAAAAAATATATATTTGAGATACTGACAACAAGTTCTTTCATTTGATATGTCACACGACACAGTTTACGATTTTTTTTTTAATTTTCTGATTTACCTTCCCCGCTTGTTTACTTGACGTGTTCATCTTTGGGTCACCAATTTACATATATTCATCAAATTTTAACTCAATCGGTCGAGTGGTTTTCCTTTTAAGGTACGGAACCCTAAAAACTACATAAATAAAAATAGATCACAGATTTAAAAATATTTACCACTCCCAAATTTATATACGAAATATATGAAATCCAATGTTACTACCTAGTAACAAATTTAAAAAACTTCTATCAGAATTGGCAATATGTTACACAAAAAGCTTACTTTTAAAACAATTCAACTGGAAATCCATTGTGAACAGACTCAAAACAAAGGAGAATATCTACTGAAGAATGTCTTGAAGTCAAGTTCATTCAACAACCTACTACCAACGTATAATAAATTGAACTTACATATAAAATGCTTATTTTATACAAGTTGTTGCCCGCGGATTCACCCGCGTGGATGTCGTTTAAAAAGTAGCCTATGTTCTTTCTCAAAGTCAACTTTATCTCTGTACCAAATTTCATTAAAATCGGTTCAGTCGTTTGGACTTGAAAAGGTAACAGACAGACAGAGTTACTTTCGGATTTATTATATTAGTAGGGATAGTAGGGATGAAGCAAGAATCTTGTTCAAAAACTAATATTTTCGAAGATGATTCCGTTTTTTTTTTATTTTAACTGATAACTGTGATCTATGTCCATAATAATTTTTTGAGCTTTTTTGGATTTTGTTTTTTTTAGAGTCACTCATGCGTCTGTCTGTCCGTCTGTCACAGACAATTTTTTCCGAAAGTACTGGACTGATTGAGATGCAATTTGGTCAAACGTGTAAATTAAACACCCAATCACGGACGTTTAAAAATAACTGAATTTAAAACAGAGGGAGCACAACACTCTAATGGTTAAATTGGTGATTTAAAAGACAACGTAAAAATAGATACATAAATACTTAATCGCTACCAGCAAATCGAAATCTATGCTTTCTGCAACTTCCAACGGTGGCGATCGTTTACACTTGATGCATATTAATGTGCCGCACTGTATTCATAGCAGCAGTCTTAATGTGTGATTGCTTTGTTTTACAATAACTCATCTATACTCTACATTTTGTGTGCTGTATCAGTATAATAATAATTAAAGTTGATGATTTTCCTAAATTTCAATCGGCCACGCTTCGTTGTTAGGATTTATTCTCATTAGTTCGATTCATTAGTTCGATCGTCGAACTAGTAAGATTTTTTTTCTCATTTGTTCGACCGTCAAACTAGTGAGAATTGTAAAGTTTTTACTTTTTTTATGTGATGGAAGAGGCAAACAAGCATGCAGCTCACATTGATGTTAAGTGATGACTGCAGCCTATAGACACCCACACAAAGACCTAGGTCAAAATGTAAAAGCGTTACCGCTCGTGAAGCCTAAGGTGTTATGCCTCTGTGCTGGAAATTACAGGGCCGTACAATCCGTACGTTACCACCTGACCGGAACACGATAGTGCTGAACACGAGCTACCATTTAGCGGCAAGTATATAAGGTAATGCGGTGGTGCCTACGCCCGCGAGCTCCGTCGCTGGATCTCTACCATCAGTAAAAAGTAAGTTTTGTTTAAACTTCCCACTTCCGTGGAAAGTTTAGAAAGAACTCCCAAAACACTATTTTGTTAGTAGGTATATACTGATTGAAATTAAAACTATTACCTACCAAACTACTACTTTCTTATACTCAAGCAAAAGTCGGTGAACTTCAACTCGATAGTTTATTCCAGCGTTCTATCAATATCATGTCGATACATACTACGAATATTTCTCACAACCTGTCAGATACCAGGATATTCCATTTGCAAATAGGATATTTTGCCTACAATGTAAGCAGTTGAACGTCTCCTCCAGTTACGTTCACTCGGCTGAGTTAAAGGGGAATCTATAACGTACAACTAGTTATAATTCAGAAATTCAAAGCCATTCTCCCTTAAGATTTTACGACAGACGTGGTAAGTGTGGAATTGACGAATATGTGTGTTAACTTTCATATCAAATTATGTATCTCTCTATCTATCTATCTCTATCTTTATATATAAAAATCAATTGCTGTTCGTTAGTCTCGGTAATACTCGTGAACGGCTCTACCGATTTGGGCAATTTTGGTTTTGAATGATTTTTGGATGTCCAGGAAAGGTTTAAAAGTTAAGAAAATATGAAGAAATTGAAGAAAAATAGTAGAAACCACAATTACATTTTTCCATACAAATAGTCCGTATCTATCAAACCGTTGACACATTATTTCATTCTGAAGCAATACGAAGTTTGCCGGAACAGCTAGTCATCTATAGTAAAAAAATTGCCTGTTTCGTCTGTTTACGGTCGATTAAATTGCGTGATAACGTCATAACAAAACATTTATGAAAAATTCCATACTTTTATGAATTGTTGAACGCTAAGTCGATCGTGCGTCTCTATCGCTTGTTCCACGCTCTTGCTCTCACGGCTCTAGCGAAACGTGACACTTTATCGTGCGTGCGGCTGGCGTTCATCGATATCCGTTATCACGTCAAAATAACTTTATCTTTTGTTCGATAATTTAAAACCGCATAGACAGGCAAGCAACATTTTAGAACTATTTAAGATATAATATGATCATGTTGATGTCCAGTATTAATTCTCAGCTTATTACGAGTACCTACCACGTCTAAAATAGAAATAGGTCATTTCCTCTCAAATGTCCCATTCCCTCCAGTAACAACCAGTCAACATGCAGTCAGCAGAGTGACATGGGAATTGATAGTCAGGAACGCATTGTTGCAAATTCTGAAATCTACTAACCGTTCCTCATTATTATAGAGCGAATGTGGTGGTCGTGAAATTGCATGTATGGGAAAAATGCTGTGATGTAATGATATTTGATGTTAATAGACGTAAATGTGTATGAGTTCGTAATGATTGAGATAAAGACAAAGGATTTTACGTTAAGAGTTAACGTATGTTATTTTGGAGTATTTTGTTGCGTTTTTGTTATTATCACTTATGCCGAAAGACGTTCACTGCTAGTCAAAAGCCTATCCAAAGGCGCCCACAACAGCGTTGTGCGTCACTTTTGGAGAATTTGCCACCATCGCCACGCTTAGCATGTGAATTAGCGATCACAGTGTTGACGGTTTTATCGAGGGACACAGCTGTTGATTTCGCGTTATTGTATTTACTGACGCTTATTAATATGATTCAACGTTTTCTGATTTTGTTTAACACGTGTTCAACGTGTTCAACTATTGTTTGATTGCCTGTCTGCACTAGCACTAGAAAAAAAACTCTTCCTAAGAGAATGGTAGGTTGCATTAGAAAGTTTAGGTCTACCATCTTAATTTATGTAATATTTTCGTTACTTTTTTACTGGTGGTAGAGCTCCAGTGACGAAGCTCGCGGGCGTAGGCACCACCGCATTACCTAATATAATTGCCCCTCAATGGTAGTGTTCAACACTATCGTGTTCCGGTCAGGTGGTAATGTATGGTCCTGTAATTTCCGGCACAGAGGCATAACACCTTAGGCCTCAGGAGTGGCAACTCATCTGCATTTTGACCTCTGATCTTTTTGTGAGTGTCTATAGGCTGCAATAATCACTTAACATAAATGTGAACTGCATGCTTGTTTGCTACTACCATTACATAAGAAAAACTTAACACAAGAAATTTTATGGAATTCATTCATGTTTATTTTCATGGTAGTCATACAAAACTTTTGACATGGCACAATAATTCTAAACGCTTAGAAATATTTGTGTTCTATATGAAAATCGATAACCACTCGTTTATGTTATCCTTCCGTCAGTCAGCGTCAAAGTGAACGCTCACGGCGAGGGTTGTTAACTTTTTATTTGTTACCTCAGTTACAACTTCAGTGGTACGGTTGGCAGATAGCTTTAGGCGTAGTGTCGAATTTTTCTCATTTTCATCGTAGTCTACTGCAAATCGATCGTCGGTATTTTCCAACAGGACACTGAATCGTGGTTATAAGTTGTTAGTTTTGCATAAAAATACGCTTACACTCACAGCCTCACACTAGTATAAACCTGTGTCGATCACCTGCGTAGATGCCGTTGTTCACTCACAACACATACACAACACACCCAGACCCGAAACAAATATCTGTAGGCCATACAAATATTTGCCCCGGTGCGGGGATTGAACCCGCGACCCTTCTAATAGAGCGGTCGTCACACACCACTGGAATAACCGGGTCGTCAATAGATATACATAAAGATATCTTAAGCAATACTAACATCGTATCACTTTAGCAGCATTAAATATACTTTACCTCCTATTCCCTTAAAAATATCGCCAAAATCGCTCGAGCTTAAGAGGAGCGTGGATACATATTTTAAGATACTATTATAAAGTATTGAAATATTCCCAGGACATGATCCCATTGCTATAAAACTTTTGGGACTTCTCATCAAAATACCGCGACAAGTGGATTTGGCAGTCCTCTCGTGATGTTAACCTAACATTGCATAAAGAATTCTGAAGAGACCGAAACAGGTGGAAATCTGAAGGTGCAAGGTCAGGACTATACGGCGGATGCATTAACACCTCCCAGCCAGACTCTCTTATTTTTTGCTGAGTGGCTATATGTGTGTGAGGTCTAGCGTTATCATGATGAAACACCACACCCCTTCTGTTGATCAATTCCGGCCGCTTTCTCTCAACTTCTTGCTTTAATCTCATCAGTTGTTCGCAGTAGAGTTCAGAATCGATAGTCCTGCCTGGTGGTAATAGCTCATAATGAATAATGCCCTTCCGATCCCACCACACACACAACATCACCTTATTGCGAGTTAACCCGGGTTTCGCCACAGTCTGTAAAGCCTGACCGGCCTTTGACCACGACCTTTTTCGCACGTTCTTGTCGTACGTGATCCATTTTTCATCACCAGTTATCAGCTTCTTCAAAAATGATTCGGTTTCATTACGTCGTAATAAAGAATCACAAATGAGTACACGGTTCATTAGGTTTCTTTCAGTGAGCTCGTGAGGTACCCAAATATCGAGCTTTTTTTTGTACCCAGCTTTTTTCAAATGCGCCAAAACTGTTTTGTGATCAATTCTCAGTTCAGCTACGTCGTAACTACTGATATGTCGATCTTGCTCCACTTTTTCAAAAATGGCATCCATTTTATCCGTAATAGGGCGACCAGAGCGAGGTGCGTCTTTGACATCAAAATTTCCGGATTGATAACGCTTAAACCAAATTTGTGCTACTCTCACAGACACTGCACTAGGTCCATAAACATCGCAAATTTTTTTCGCGGCTTGCGTTTCATTTTAACCCTTTTTTGTAGTAAAATTTTAAAATGTATCGAATTTCTTCATTAGATTCACTCATCTTGACAGTACGAAAAACAAATGAAAATCACACTTTTGCCTAATTTGAATTTGGAATTATGTTATTTAAAGTTTTAACTTTCAATGATACCAAAACCAGCCAGATTCAAATACTACAGCCAAAGAGATTTTATTACAAGTTCATACATACTATAATGCGAAAAGACTTTTTCCCCAACCTATTATACCAACGAAATATCCTAACGTACCTGTATATCGCATCTTAAATATTATTCATTCCTACATTATATTTTTTTCTTAATAAGGAATATTATTTTTTTAAATATTTTAGCGTTGTAGATATGCGAATTATACAGTATGTATGGTATGTATCTTCACGCCAGGTCCCTAACGGGGTAGGCAGAGAGTGTATAGCGCCAGATATCCCGGTCCTGACATACCTCTCGTGCCTCGTCTACCTTCATCATTCTCTTCATACATGCATGCCGATTCCTAAGACTTTTGACCCCACCATCAGACAGAACTCGACCTATTTGGTCGAGTTTTGTCTGATGAATTATACAACATAATAATATCTACATAAAAAAATATTCAGCGCAGATGCGTTGCTCTCCATGATGCCGCTTAAGATATTTTACTTCCGCGACAAGGGTACACACGGTACAGCGTCTTATCAATATCCAATCAAAATTAACGATTAACAGCAGTCGGATTATAAATCAAAACAAACACTGCGGCCACCCAGTGAAAGTATTATTTCCGTTGCCGTTAAATCAGTAAAATAGCTAGGAGTATGTATGTTATGTAGATAAATCATAGGTTACTCTGAAACGTAGATACAACCCTACATAGATACTGGTATTGAAATGCAACGGTGAAACAAGGAAGCCCAAGAGTACGATATTCGGACGTTTGATATTTCACTTACAGCTTCCTGACATTGAAATACATTTCAAACCATCGTATCGCTAGCTCAAAGTCTAGATACTCTAGATATGAAAATGTGTGTGTATTGTTAAGAACAGTATAATGTATTTCTTCGTAGAGTGCATATTATTATGTAATATGTTCTGGACTTGAGATCGTAGGTCCCACCGTATCTAATCTATAATGTATTAAGTATAACACTTATGAGTCAATTCATAAACAATATTTAGTGCCTAGTACCTAGAAGTGCGAAGTACAAATATTTAATATTTACCTAGCATGTCGAGATTTTATCAAATTAGACGTACAATATCGATATTTTTGTCAATTGAATTATATTCAATACAAGCGACCCGCCCCGGCTTCGCACGGGTTGCAATGTAGATTGTTATTACTAATTTGATGCCATTTTCAATCATCAATTCCTATCGATCCAACTGTTTAAAACGATAATTGACGATTGACCGTTATGTTAAGCGCCATAAGGAGAGATTTGTATTTGTTACTAGCTGTTGCCCGCGGCTTCGCCCGCGTGGATGTCGTTTAATAACTTATTTATAATTTACGATGCCGTGGAAATGTCCCAATCAAGTTTCCCGTTGCGTACCTCTTTGTGGAGTACTAATAGCTTGTGGAACTTAGCTTCGAAAACGTATTATATTAGAGATATATCTATTTAATTAGAGCCTGATCATTAATATTCCACCTTGAAAATTGCGGAAAGTCCCATTCCAACTTCCCCACCCATTTTAAGGGGATTGAGGGAAGATTAAAAAAATATATTGATGCAACAAAAGAGTCTGTAAACCAATTTTGAGGCATTAAAAACTGACAAAATACCCATACAAACTATCACCTCCTCTCTTAGGAGGTTGATCGCACATTTCCAAAAAAAGAAAAATCTTAAGAGCCCTTAACTTTTCTTTAGTATGAACTTTGTTCAGCGGTAATAAAGTGCATATTGACTTTTTGACGTTAGGAACACACCTACATTGCTTAGACAACCGTGAGTGCTTGTAATTTAATATGAACTTTATGCAACAGCAATAAAGCTCAAGTTGACTTTACATTTTAGTTAGAAAACATTTGTATGGGAAAAAGAAAAGGGCTGTTTCTAGGGGTTTTCCGGCAATTATTCGACTTTTTCTCGCCGTAAATACCATCCTTGAAATTCAACAAACATATTAAAAAAAGAATTGGCCAGATTGGTCCAGGCGTTGTTGAGTTATGCGCTTACCAACACATTTTGCGATTCATTTTTATATTATAGATGTCAAGCGCCATTAGTAAAGTTAAACTGGTCCGTTAAGTTTTCATAAAATTTCTAACTTTTCGCGCAACTATCTAGTATTTTTTTTTCATACAAACTTTCTCCGGACAAATACAACATAAAAAAAATAGCGAAATCGGTCTAGCTGTTCTCAAGTTTTACGCTTAGAAACACTAAGCGATTATTTTTTAGTTATACCTATAGGTAAGTAGATAGATTAAAATATATACGAGTGTATGAAACAAAAATTTAATTTACAAATTTTGAACCTGGGTTCTTAGTAAAACCAATGAAACATAATTTCTCGTATTGTTAAGAACCTAAATTAAATTCCGAACTAGTATAGTTTACAAGCCAACGCGGAGTCTGTAGAATTTGCAATTTACAGTGCGTTCACAAACAGCCTGCAAACTGGCAACACGTAGTTTGCGATTAGTGTTGACATTATCCGATATACCCGTTTGCGTAACGTCCACTGAATGTATTATTAGGTTCACCATGTTTGACTTACGTGCGTATCTCAAAGAATGCTTTGTAATACCAATAGTAAATGTAAATGTGTATTTATTTATTTCTTGGTGGTAGAGCTCGCGGGCGCAGGCAATGTCGGATTACCTAATGTCAGAAAAATTGAGAAACGTCAAATCGTAGTTCTTGAATTTGTGGAACAATAAATGATATATTGAAAACAATCATTCAATCTTTCATTGAATAATATTTTGAAGAATATTTTAAACAGCCTTTTCTTCTCGTGACCGGTCCTTTGGGATGTAGACTTTTTTTTTATTACGTTCGAATGGATCACGGTCCATTCTTTTTGGTCCGTTCAGACTAAGTATGACCGGACTATCAAAGTCATACTCTAGCGAAGAAAAAAATTGATAAACAGACAGCGGCATCCGGAGCCTCTGTAGCGGACGAGGGTTGCGTGGAGTGGTGTGAGTTCGAAATAAGAACACAGGTTTTGTAGTTTAAAAGGTGATACACGTATATCCTGCTTTGGAGCACCGCAGACACATTCTGGTCCTGACAAATAACCCCGTCTAGCCATGTTCGATCTACAACGACCCACTCCGGTACACTACGTACCGGTTTAAACAACTATAAAATACATTAGTATATCAAACGCGCAGAACTTTTTGACATTTCACCGAAATCACAAACAAAAGCAAACAACGCACTAACTTAATACAAATTCTCAGTCAACATCTGTTATCTACCTTTGATTTACGCGTTCCAAACTTGACTTCAGCTCGAATACTTCTATCCAAACATTGAACATTGTAATTGTATTTTATTGAATTTGATTGTTAATCCTGTTAATTTATAGTCTAGCAAAGCCACGATTTGTTATACTGACTAGCAGGTCGTATACAGATAGTATTGATTATAATAATAATATTTTTCTTATTTTAGAAAAGTTCAAAGCTATCCGGTATGGCATATGCAAAGTTATTATTTTAAAATAAAAAAAAACCGCCTTCAAAAAAAATTCAAAACTGAATAGACAAAAAACACTAAAAAGCGAAAAATAAACTCAATTAGATAATTTCATTTGAAGGGAATAAACCCGTAACCTATACTATACCTATATAACCGCTACTGTAGTGATAGATTGTTTCAATAGGAACTATGGCTCTTCCTTTATGACGCACAACGCTGTTGTGGACATCTTCTGGAAAGGCTTTGTCCAGCTGTGGACTTCTTTCGGCTGGAGTGATGTTGATGATGGTGATGGTGGTGGTGGTGATGATGTTGATAGAGGTGGTGATGAAGATGGAGATGATGATGGTGTTGATGATAGACATGGTGATGATGGTGATGTTGATGGAGGTGATAATGAAAGATGATGATGATGATGACGGTGATGATGATCATGACACGCATAATAATATGAACATCTCCTTTATCATCATTAGTTTCATCATCATCACCTCAATCCACGTCACATCCATCATCATCTTTATCATCATCATCACATCCATCATAACCACATCCATCATCATCCCCTCCATCATCATCACTTCCATCATCATCACCTCCATCATCATCATCACCTCCATAATAGGGTTCTGTTTATACCTTTTAGGTAAGGAACCTTAAAAACGATCTAATGACTTGCAAGACATCACTAGCCATAGGTATCTACAGTCAATTTACACAGAAATGAAAAAGAAGAAAAAGTTGACATTAAATTTTATACTTTTCGATAAGATTTATGTCATTTATTTCTATTTGATTTGGGTCGAGGGGTTTGGGAGCTTAGCGATGGCATGTTAATGTCAATACCTATACTTGGAGACGTACGAATAACATCGTATTGATAATACAGATAGAATAGAAGTAGGTATATGGTTTTTGTATAAAATATTTCACGTTATTAATTGTTACATGTAACATTCCAATAATGTAATGCTAGCTTCCGAATCTCAAAAGGAACAACCAAATCCTAGGATCACTTATATATATATATATACATATATATATGTCTGTCCGTCTGTGAGAGGTGATTTGTTCCAAAGTGAAGTTGAATTACTTGATAATGTACAGCTTTGTTCGATGCGTTTGTTTGAAGGGCTCGGCAATTCTTCAAATAAATTTGGATTGGTCAGCCCCTGAACCAAATGTTTAGTGACTTAACCATAGATTTTCTTAACATTCTTCATGATAAATGACAGCAATCAAGCTCTGGGACGCGCTTCCCCTAGATATCAAGAAGGCTATGTGTAAACTATAACACAGGCTTTAAAAATACTACAAATCTTACACTAATGAATGTTATTAATTTAATTACACTGTCATCATTGTTTTCTTTTGCTACTGTTAATAAATGTATATATATGTATATATAATTTTACATGTATCTATAAACTTATGTCTATATTAGTCTGTATATGTACTCTGTAGTATAGTATCTATTTTATTTCTTTCATATTTTTATTTACCATAATATACAAATAATTATGTCATGTAATAAATTTATTTTTGAGTAACAATTGTTTTTACTATATTATTATTCTAAATTTCTTTATAACATAATGCACCTTCGACAGCTCTATTTGGCCCTAGTGTTGACTGGCACCTATATATTTCAATTAACCCAAGCAGGCTTAAGGCAGTTAAAATATTCATACTAGATATTAAAAGCGTATTGAAAAATACGAACAGTCGAATGGGGATACAAACTGATTGCAACGATGAAAATCCACCAAACCGCATGCATAAAATACAAGTGCACAGTTTGAATACCGTATGCAGTCGTATGAATTATTGATGCTAATGAGTATTTAATTTTCAATTGACTACGAGTATAATATTGGCGCTCATTCATTATAACTATTTAAACTGTTACTTCAATTAATGAGTTAAAAACCAATTAAATTTCAAAATGTACTCGTAATTTAAAGTGTTTTTTTTAAGTAATGAAATCGGCAAACAAGCATGCAGTTTACATTGATGTTAGGTGATGACTGCAGCCTATAGACACCCACACAAAGACCAAGGTCAAGGTGCAAATAAGCATTTGCACCTTGACCTTGGTCTTTGTGTGGGTGCAATGTGTGGGTGCAAATATACTTGCCGTTAAATGGTAGTGTTCAGCACTATCGTGTTCCGGTCAGGTGGTAATGTACGGACCTGTAATTGCCGGCACAGAGGCATAACACCTTAGGCCTCAGGAGTGGTAACGCATCTGCATTTTGACCTTAGTCTTTGTGTAGGTGTCTGTCTTTAGGCTGCAGTAATCACTTAACATCAATGTGAACTGCATGACTGTTAGCCACTTCCATTACATAAAAAAAATGGTCATATGATATAAAATACTATTTTTATCGAATCGGACAAGAAAGAAAAATAGTTGCCTGGAAACCTTCCGGGATTAGACAAGCCGTTTCTCAATCTAATTTTATAGCGGTAAAGTTATTTCGTTCCTAAACGCGCTCGAAAACCACGCGTGAATTTAACGTAATAACATCTTTTATTCCCTGATTTTATTATTAAACTATCTGTGCCCGCGACTTCGGCCGCGTAGAATTTTATAAAATGATTGTTCAGTATCTACGCGTATGAAGTCATGGTCACAGCTAGTATACTGTAAGTGATAAATAAAAGTCTAAATTATTCCTTTACATGAGCTATTTGCCAGTGAAAATCCCGTCAAAATCGATTGAACCGTTCCCGAGATTAGACAAACAGACAGACAGACAAAAATTGTAAGAAATGTTGCTTTGGTATGTAACATATACCAAAGCATATTTTCAATTTACGTGTATGCATACACAAATAATTAGTAAAAAGCGGTTATTTTTATATTTCAAACAGACACTCCAATTTTATTGATTTGTATAGAGTATAGATTTTTTGGGATCATATTGCAACTTTAACGGGTGAAATTTTTTGAGTGAAAATTAAGTTGTAACTCAATTGCATAAAAATACTTACACTTAACACTTTAGTAAATTAAAGTGTTTTTATGCAATTGAGTTACATCAATTAATTTGATGAAAAATTCTTTCATTGTGTCGTATTTTGTGATGGCAAAATAATGAATTGTGTCTTTAGGTGGACGTTTACCTTATATGTAGAAGCAAAACAACTTAAAATTTATCTACTGATTTTCGTGTATTATAAACACATACAGCCTATAGAGGCTGTGTTCCTCACTTGATTGCCACCATTGTTACATAAAAATTTGACGACCCGGTTAGTCCAGCGGTGTGAGATGACCGTTTGATTCGAAGGGTCGCGGGTTCGATCCCCGCACCGGGACAAATATTTGTATGGCCTACAGATATTTGTTTCGGGTCTGGGTGTTTGTGTATGTGTTGTATGTGTACAACGGCACCCACGACACAGGTTTATATACCTACTGTGGGGCTGTGAGTGTAAGCGTATTTAATTTAAAAGCGTATTTAATTTAAAAATCCTCGTAAGACGAATAAAATAAAATAAACATAGCTACTCATCTTGAATTTCAGGAAGATAGAGATCAATATCCCATCTTGAAAGCATGTTTCTATCTATTTCAACCAGCATAATATGTTATTTTCATATACTTACATGATTCAAAGAGTAGATAGCGGTAGCCCGCTCCCGTTGGCTTCCCTTTGAAAATTTCAAAGCGTTTATACTCGTAAGACGTCATTCCGAGCATTATTTCATAAAATGAAGACAATGAACCATCTTTCAGCACCGGCTTTCAATAAGCCATCGTAAAATGACACTAACGCTTGTTCATTTTAAAATATTGTTTTAACGCAGTTAAGAAAAATACTGTTATGTTGGCATTTTTACACTGTTATTTAATATCACCTTCGGCAGTTTTACTGTCGTAGGCGTCTACAGTTTTATAAATAAAAATCTGAAATTGAAAAAATCACATAAATTGAGCGATTACTATTTTATAACACAAGTAATCAATACAAATCAATAAAATTGGAGTGTCTGTTTGTAATACAAAAGTAACCAAACAGAACCAAACTTTTTACTAAATGCAAATGTATATACGGTACATATACCAAAACAACATTTTTTTCAATTTTTGTCTATTTGTCTGTCCGTCTGTCTGTCTGTTTGTTCCGGCTAATCTCGGGAACGGCTGGGCTGATTTTTGACGGGCCTTTCACTGGCAGATAGCTTATGTAATAAGGAGTAACTTAGGCTACTCTTATACTAGCTGCGCCCACGACTTCGTTCGGGTACTACTGAAGAATCATAAATTCTCACGCGGATGAAGTCGCGGGCACAGCTAGTAATTTATAAACTATCAAGTCCATAAGCAACCCGATGTCCGGACCTCACCATACCTCATCTTTATCTGACATACTGAAAAATTTTTGGCGCCAAGGCGACTTATTAAATTAATTTAATCTTAACATAAAAATATTGCTCATGGATTAATTGTTATTTTCTAGCTTTTTTATATTCCTGTAATTATTGATAAGTATCAGAGTGCATTTCGCGCAAAATTTTAAGTGTGATCATTCAATTTGATTGATGGAGACTTGTCTCGTCAACTGTCAATACGTCATTATGTGGAAGTGTGGTAAATTAACTTCAATGGAATGTGTCCATGTAACCAAGGGACGTGTCTTATCTTGTATTTTAGTACATATAGGTCAGGTCAATGTTTAGTAGATTTAGATAAACAGGCGGGGGAGATTTTTGGTCATTTTCTGAGATCTGTCAACTCTACTTACTGGGCCAGGTAAGCCATATAAAAAAACCGGTCAAGTGCATGTCTGGTCACGCGCAGTGTAGGGTTCCATAGTTACAGAGTAAGAGATGTAATTAAAAAAATAAATAAATATTTTCAATGGACTTGTTTGAAATTTTCGAGTAAAATACATTTGGTCGACTATAACTCGCAAACTTGAAAGGCCAACTTTAGTGTGATAGTTATCCTTTTAATTTCGTTATATGTAGCTACTATCGCCGTAACGTTTGAATTTCTAACAGCAACCGTTTGGTCTGAAGGGATGGGGACACTTGAGTCTAACGAAAATTTGCACTTTAAAGCTTAATAAGTCACGAACAGTTAATTAAATCGAAAGATAATGTTCGTACACCCATAATATTTTTAAAAGGCCTATCCAACGATACCCCACACTATATGGAAATCTAAAAAAAAAGATCCAAATGAATTGGGAACCTCCTACTTTTTCGACGTCGGTTAAAAATTTAAAAAAATATCCGAGCGTTACTAGTACGGGAGGTTATCTTAATTTTTTTTTTTCACATTTTTATTCTACCACTTTGTTGGCGTGGTTAAGGTGTATACTTGTGGCAAATTTCAAGTCTTTGGTACTAACAGTTTTTGCGCTAAACCGCGGTCGGACAGACAGACAGACAGACAGGCGGACATGGCGAAACTATAAGGGTTCTTGTTTACTACGGAACCCTAAAAACTGGCAATCGTGTTTTCATCATTAAAACAGATCTTAAATGTTATTAACTGATGACTGAAATCTCTGTATTTTTTAAATGATACTCGTAGGAACATAGAAATAGAAATAGAAATAGAAAAAAATACAATACCACACCTGTAACAAGCCGTCTCCTTTATTCTCCAAAATACTCAGTTTAATAACAAACCTAAGGACAGCTTAGAAAATTGTGACAATAGGTTGGCTAGAAGCCAGGATAGGCAACAAGAAAAATTCATCGCTCTGTTGTGTATTCGAAATAACTAATCCAAAGGATTTATACTCGTATATATTATATATAATAGATACTCATAAACCTTATTCAATTCAAATAGACTCGACAATATTCAATCGCTTTCTTGCTAATTGTAAAATTATGGTTGAACTATCCGTTCTCCCTTGCCTTATAATCTATACCTACATTTATTATAATGAGGAAGTAAAAATCGAGTGTCTATACTTACATTAAATATTTTCCCAAAAAACTGATAGGGATGGAACTTCATGTTTGTTTGCTACCTACGTTACATAATCTAAACAAATAAATAAAATTGGAGTGTCTGTTTCTAATATAAAAATAACCACTTTTTACTAAATGCATATGTATGTTTACACGGTAGATAAATATATCAAAACAACATTTTTTACAATTTTTGTCTCTGTCTGTCTGTTTGTTGGGGCTACTCTCGGGAATGGCTGGACCGATTTTGACGGGACTTTCACTGATATATAGCTTATGTAATAAGGAGTAACTTAGGCTACTTTTAGACCAGCTGCGCTCACGACTTCGTCCGGGTAGAATCCGTAGAATGAACATTAATAAATTCTCACGCGGACGAATTCGCGGGTACAGCTACTAAAAAATATAAAGTCGGAGAAAATCGGGCAAGATGTGATGCAAACCTAACATTCACACACCAATCAAGTCACATAGATGCTTATATTTAAATCAATACTTCTTTGTTTCAGCTGCGCCCGGGGAGATTACCTGAAAGTGTATTGGGAGGTGCAGGGGCCGGGCCCACCCGGCGCAATCAACGAGCGGTCGGCGTGGGCCCGGCAGCTGTGTGGCAGCAGGGCTGAGGCCCCACCCGCTTTGTTCTCACCAGGACCTGCTCTAGTCCTGGAGTTTCACACGGGACCCCGTCCAAATAACGCCACGGGTTTCATCGGGACCTACAGTTTTATCGACAGGCGTGAGTTTTTTTTTCTATTCAAACGCATACAAATAGGAGATACTCGTATACTTACATGAATGATAAATAGACTATATAAAAATAAGTCGGGTTTTCCTTCCTGACGCTATAACTACAGAACGCACCAACCGATTTCCATGGTTTTGCATTCGTTGGAAAGGTCTCGGGCTCCGTGAGGTTTATAGCAAAGAAAATTCAGGAAAAAATATTTATACGACGACATCCACGCAGGCGAAGCCGCGAGCAACAGCTAGTAGACTATAAAAATGTTTACGGATGATTTTTTTTTATTTAAAAAACCTTACCTTAGGACTAAACTTAGTCTACTACCTATGTTAGAGGAATAGGTATGCAGGGAATCGCCTATAGGCCTTTGTGTTCTTTCAATGAACGTTTGAGGTAATTTTTTTTTTAGTATCGTCATTTATTAACATGGTTTAAACCACTTAAAAATGACGAATAAAACATCTTAGCTATCGCTTCAAATGAGAACGAATTTAATATTTGTTACAAACATTGCGAACAATTTCAAAGTAAACAACGATAATAGATATTCTGAAATTAATTTACCTGATGGTTTTAATAAACACCGTTAATTAAATCGAATAATTTACAACAGCCAATTTGTTCTATGAAAAGGACAAAGCATCAAAACACTCGCGCTGATTAGGGGATTCAAAACTGAAACATAAGCACGTATTAAATAAATAATACCCAATGAACCATATTGAGGTGAATGTTGGTGATTACTGAACAATACAAATAAACGTTACCAAACTTGTCGATCAGCCATTGTATCTGTTTGATACTTTTGTCCATAATTCACAAATACGTTCCCAATATGTTGGAATTCCAATTATTCTAGCCTCGTATAATGTGGTTGTTGTTGGCGAGGAAATTTTTTTTTACTAAAACGCCTTTGTTTTTATAAGAAACTGATTAAGCATAATTTATGTAGTACGAGTATTTAGGTACCATAGGATTTATCTTTCAAGTATCTTGTAAAGCAGGATAAGCTTTAAAAACATGTTTTGAAATATTCGTCATTATTAGTGTTAAAACGTATCACCATGTTTGGATTGACAAATAATTTTTCGATACAACATGTAATAATGTTTTATTTTTAAGTAAGCTACTATTATCTACTATTACTATCGACCTTAATTGTGTCTAAGGATTTTGACTCAACTGAGAACTTTATAAAGTAGGTGCCTATTGCAGTCCCATTTTATAAACAACAATGATCAAGTTTTTATAAGGCCCAAGTGTGCATGCGGACACGCTATTCGTATCGCTTACGACCCAGAACTCACTGATTCACTGAGGCTCGAGCATCTCGAGTATTGACAACTTGAAAAAATTTTGCAATCCTACTTTATAAACAACAACAATCAAATTAGCCCGTGTGAAACTACCTTAGCAAGGCACTCTTTAGAAAATGACACTCATAAAATATCTCGGCAACCCAAGATAAAGTACACAATCTGGTCATTTATATAAACAACATGGCCGCTCGAACAGAACATTTCATGACGGACTTTGATAGTATCCGATCCGCATTTTATCGGCTTATGCGCTTTGGACAAAGGACAGATAAAATCAAGCGTGCATCGACACGTGAAATGCCTATCGTGTTGGACAAAGAGAATTTGCTCACTATCTGATTTTAGAGCCCATTTATTATAATGGGTATCCTTTGGCACGAATGATATGGATAAGGGATACATGGCCTATACGGCTAAGGATTTTACTGACGTAATAATTATCATAAGGAAATTACTGGATGGTATCGCTTGGTCCGATCTCTTAAAGCTTAAGGGGAATGGAAGGTGCTAGCCTTTTCTTAAATTATGTTAATCCCAGTAACTAGCTATAGGTCTTTCTATAAAAAGTTTAGACTTATATTTCGAAACTACTCGTATATACAATCACTTATTGGCTTAGTCATAATGGATTATTATCCCTACATCTGAGTTCTCGAGTTCACTGCCCAAGACCGGGGGAAATGACGTTCTAGTTTTGATTCGAGTGGTTCACTTGTTTATAGAATTTATAAAGGAGATGTTGCAAAAATGTATGGACCTCCGGCCATGTATTGTACACAATATCATTGAACAGGCAAAATCAATATAAAAACGTTTTTTACTGCATATTTTCACTTATTTAGCTTAGTTTGCAGTTACAAAACATTATTTGCAGTTAGAATTGCAACTCACAACCAACATGGCGAATATGACGGGCGATGTCATTTTGACATTTTCATTTTCTAAATTGTATTTTGATTTATAGTAGTTAGAGATAAAAGTAATGTTTTCTAAATACTATCGAAATCGATTGATCCCAAGTGTCGGCTGTATCGCCCCCATGTTTAACATAGTTGAAAATGATAAAATCGTTTGAATTAAATGTGGTTGTAACTCTAAAACATATTCTTGAATAAATTAATTGTATTTTTTTCGGATTCTTCTTTAATTTACCCATTTTTTGAGGACGTGTACGAACCAGAGTCGAGCTCGCAACATCTCCTTTACCGAATTTTGTCTTAATATTTACTTCCATCCATGCAAGTTCATGGGATTTTTTTATTATATTAAACATAAAAAATTAAATGAAAAATTAAAAGAAAAATTTTACTTCGGACTAGGATCAAATTTGTCACCTCAAGATAACACATAGTATAACCACAGTCTAAAGAAAACGAACGTGTTAATTGTACTTATACTGTGGTATAACAATAATTATTTATAGGATAACCAGTACATCAGCTTTAGCACTAAGCTACCGAAGCCCGTTCGGGGACTATTATACTTACTACAACTCAACAATTTTAAATTGACCGCATGACCAATATGAAAAATAAGAATGAGACCAATATCAGATAATTATTATAACGGCATAATTGATTTTTTTATGAAACGAAAAATAAATACATCGTACAAAATATAATTCCAAAACACTTTTAAATTTGTTTTGCCATGAAATGACAGTCATATTGAATCATAGTGAACATTATATTGATTTCAACGCGGACGCACTAGTCAAACAGCGGCTGGCCGTCGGCTGGCTTCAAATCGAAAGCAAACTCAAGCTCATTCTATGCTATCCATTGAGTGAGATATTGGTCGTGATTGTTTCCTAGAAAATGATTTGTATTTGAGTTTATTTCGGACTAGCTATCCGCCCCGGCTTTGCGCGGATACGATGTTACTGGTAATTTGATGCAATTCTCAAACATCAATTTCTACCTACGACGACTAACCATTATGTTAAGGACCATAAGGTTTACATTGGAAAAGTTAGTATGATAGTTAGGTTTTGTAAAACTTTCTAATTTTATTGCGCATTTTTTTTTAAATTCTTTCATAAAAACCTTCTCCGGACAATAAAAAATACAACAAAAAAGGAATTAGCGAAATTGGTCTAGTCGTTCCTGAGTTTTGCGCTTAGCAACATTTTAAGCAACTCATTTCTATTTGTACAGATTAAAAGGCTTTCCCTACATTATATGTATTATTATCGATAATAGGTATTCCCCACACTATATGGATCTTAAGAATGCGGTGGTAATACAACTGAAGTTGTTTTCAAAGATAATAAAAACGCCGCCAGTTGTATTATCCTTACAAGAAAAAAATATAATATCATTATTGTTTTGGAGTTGTAACCATTGATTTATAAACCACTATTTTCGTTCTCGGGTCGAGGAATATGGATATTTCTAATGTTTAGTTAAGTAGCTGTTGCCCGCGTCTCCTCCCGCGTGTAGGTCGCTTTTCGCGTAACCTGTGGCAACTCATCAAATCATCCAATGGCATCCCACAAGAAAATTTTTCGGGATAAAAATCCTATGTGTTAATCCAAGTTACCCCCTATGTGTGTGCCAAATTTTATGCAAATCGGTTGTTCAGCAGTTTTTGCGTGAAGGAATAACGAACAAACAAACAAACAGATATACAAACTTTCGCAATTGTAATATTTATAATAGGTTGGGGAAAAAGTCTTTTCGCATTATAGTATGTATGAACTTGTAATAAAATCTCTTTGGCTGTAGTATTTGTATCTGGCCGGTTTTGGTATCATTGAAAGTTAAAATTTTAAAAAACATAATTCCAAATTCAAATTAGGCAAATATGTGATTTTCATTTGTTTTTCGTACTGTCAAGATGAGTGAATCTAATGAAGAAATTCGATACATTTTAAAATTTTACTACAAAAAAGGTAAAAATGCAACGCAAGCCGCGAAAAAAATTTGCGATGTTTATGGATCTAGTGCAGTGTCTGTGAGAGTAGCACAAATTTGGTTTAAGCATTTTCAATCCGGAAATTATGATGTCAAAGATGCACCTCGCTCTGGTAAAAGGTTATCGAACAAAATGGTACATACATATTTTAGTTAAATTTAAATAAACTATATTAAAAAATGTTTTGAATTACCTTAAAAAATGCGAAGAAACTTTTTCCCCAACCTTATTTCGGCTAATTATAGTTCGAACAAGCTAGCGCTCAAACCTGTAAACTGCGGATATTGCAAGTATTCTATTGTGCACGATAAATGTTCTGTACGAAATAGACAGGCAATCAGTTGACTACTGCCATGTAGGTACATCGTCTAATAACTTAGACAAATATTTGGATGATATGTTTGTATGATATATTTAATTCTATTAATATGTTATCAACCAAGTTACATAATAGGTCCAGAAAAACGAGAATAAAATAGAGAACCGAAACATAAAGCCTATTCATTTATATTTATTTTGACGAAAATAAATATAATTTATATCAAAAATGTTTAAATAAAAAATCGACGTGTGGCACCCGGGGAGTGCCACGGTAAAGCTATTGCATAGGATTTTGTATCAACTTATGCAATTATAATAATTTATTTATTTTATTTATGCAGTATTTCTTTTTTCCTTTGACATTAATTTTAGTTACACTTTTTGAGCGTGGTGACCGATAAGAATTTTTTTTTTCTTTTATTAAATAAAAAAGTTAATATTGTTTTAAATATTTTTCATATTTTACAATACATACTGGGTGACTTTTTTTACCGTCTTGAAAAAAATAGGGCGTGATAAGCAAATGAAATAAAAGCCTATGGCATAGTTATTTATATTATTTTTTTATATTTTCTAACTTCATCTGAAATTAAAATTTCATTAAACATTTCTATTCATTATTCTATTACCTACAAAACTTGCAAAAACAGGATCGTGTCAAGTTGCCGGCGTTTGTTTGTTGAAATTCAGTGTTCTAAAATTAAAAATAGAATAATGAATGAAATAGAAATGTTTAATGAAATTTTAATTTCAGATGAAGTTAGAAAAAATAAAAAAATAATACAAATAACTATGCCATAGGCTTTTATTTCATTTGCTTATCACGCCCTATTTTGTTCAAGACGGTAAAAAAAGTCATGCAGTATAAACAGCTGCTTATGTATTCGTCCGATTTCGGAGCAGCTCGTCTCGATTCGTGCGAGCTTCGTAGAGTCGTACAATACGTCTAGTTGCACGCACACAAACACCGTGTCGAAGACTGCCGAAAATAAACGACGTTAGACAATGCACGGTCTTCAAGCCACACCTCCGTGCCCGTCGTCGGAGTGGGGAGCGTGAGGTTTTTTCGTTACGGAATTTCTGAATTCGGTCCCCGCGCTCAAGGCCCTCAATAGAAGCTATGCATAAATATAATATAAACCATAGCTTAATATAAACCCGTTACCCAAACAACAACGTGTGACAACAATAAGTTTTAGTGAATTTCACACAGTTACCATTTTTGAAATAAATTCAGGCGAGACTCGAACTCGCGTCCACTGGGAATCTAGTCCAGCCGCTCTTCCAACTGAGCTACCTAAGTCCTGCCCGATTTGTCAAATCTTTCCTTCACATTTATTGCATTGCCTTATGGTGGCAATAGCGCCAACTATTGCCACACAATGCTAGTTAGGCATTATTTCACAAGCATCTGTTAATGCGAAATAATATAAAACAATAAATAATTTAATTTATTTATTTCTGATTCTTGATGCTGACTTTAATCCTGGTTGTAAGGTTTCTTTTTTGCTATTCTAGGAAACCTTAAAAGTTGGTTTTAACGGTGCTGTGATAAGCTCCTGATGCGTGTGCTCTAAGCTGATAATCCGAAAATGACCGGTATTTTCTATCAATATAATTAGTGGGTAGTTAAAGTAATTGAATTATGCTAGTGTCTATTCATAAAAACAAATCTGTCAAATTCCATAATTAAAATATGTTTGTACAGTACTCAACAATTTATGTTGCACATTGAGCCTGCGAAAGGTATATGATCGGCGCGTTTCGACTTCGTAGAGCGTAATCTCTGTTGCACACTGCCTAAGTAAGCACTGACAGTCCGGTATTGGTCAAAACTTGATCAAAATGGTCGACAAACGTCACATTAGTACGGTGCGAAAGAGATAACGTTCTAACGACTGCTATCTATCGATAGCAACACGGAAACGCGCATTTTAATTTGTTACTAGCGGTCAACCATCACTCACCCGACCGCGCCCGTAATCCTTAACCGAGTAGATCGCCTATTATCTACACCAGCCGCGGGGCCATGTACGCTTCTTGACCTTTGTAAGGTGACTTCTTGTTCGGGTCTGTAGCGTTATCGCTTTCGCACCTTACTAATGTGACGTCTGTTGACAATTTGATCAAGTAAAGATCAAGTGGCCAATACCAGACAGTGTGCCAAAAGGCAGTGTGCAGCGATGATAACGCTCATAGAGCAACACGGGCCACCGATCGCGACTGACCGGAGGGGAGTAGCCATATGCAGGCTTTCCCCTCTGTCAAAGTACAATACCACATGGCCCTATGCCTATCGCCCAGATATTTAAATGTGTACGTGAAGTTGTTTATGTATTTTGTTAAAGTCAAGGTGTGAGTTATGTAGTAATAGACGATTTTTGTAGTGTGAGTGTGTCTCACGTATTTCCCTCCGCAAAAAATGACAGACTGTTTTGCATCGGTAATAAACGCTATGGCTACTCTCCTCCGGTCCGCCGCGACCGGTGGGCCGAGTTGCTCTATGATAACGCGGTACGAAATCTAGCCGTTTGTCTCTTTTGTAGGCTTGATGTGCAATATATCTTGCTAGGCCTCTATACTCGTCTAAAAAAACCCTAAAATTCGAGTGACCCATAAAAAATACAGCTTTTCATGCCGTCATAACATGTGTGAAATACGTCCTAAAGCTTCTCATTACAGAAAACCTATTGTCCTACAATGGAGCTCATATCCCTTTCTTTAGTGTTCGGAGCTTCGCGTCGCCTATATAAACGGCAAATTATTTGTAACCTATATATTTTTCTTAGAAGACGAAGAGTTTAAGTGTCGTAAATATGGCAGGATCGTAAGATATTTATGTACTTATCAATAAGTACATCTGTATTCTGTATCCTTCACTATGTTATTGGATACGTATAAAGTACAGTACATATAAGGAGGCAATATGTATTTAGTACCCAGTAGTTGTAATAAAATACACTCGTGAAGCGTACAAGATTTTCATTGCCAATCTCTATTTGATTACCACTTCTTTAGCTAGGTGTATTATTTTAATAAAAGGTTTTTTTATGTTATGAAGGTGGCAAACAAGCAAGCAGTTTACATGGATGTTAAGTGATGACTGCAGTCAATAGACGTCTACACAAGTAGGTACCAGTGATCAAAATGCAGATGCGTTGCTATCTCTGAGACCTGAATTTTGGTCTCTTATTCATGGTAAATTGAAATTAGCGCATCACCTGGTACAGGCAGCCTCTCTACATAATTTGACTTTTTAGAATGACAATTCTAAACAGTCAAATTAAGTTTAAGTTTTTAAAATGTTAGTTTTCCCATACTAAATTTATTTTTTACCTCTAAACTGGCATTTACTCCGAACATAGGTACCTACCTATGCTATACCATGCACCTCTCGTAGGCAAAATATCGCCACGTGGCATCCGAGCGCGGGGTTGTGGGGTGACGCAGCGAAGGCAATGCTTTTTTTATCAAGAATTTGTATTCTATTCCATATAATACAATATTTTCAGTGTATCCTGGAGGTGAAATCGCGTTCCAGAAACTTGAATGATAAACTATCCAATATTGTCATTGATCCGCTGAATTATATTCATCTATCAATGAACCGTAGACGTCACGAGCGGTTAACTCGATAATGCCACAAATTATCTCATCATATCGCTCCAAATCTATTGCTGTTAAGTTTGCCGTAAAATCAAAGAGAATTAATGTAGCGTTTGGTTGCAAATCAAGGTGTATATAAACGGATGTTTATTATATTAATGCTAACTGTACCTGTGAACTTCGTAACCTTAGCGATAAAAAAATGGTTTACGATCTATTCTCAGACTAACCGAATGTATACACCAAAAAAATAATGCGTGCAATTAACACGTTGTACAAGTAAAACCTTCAAAAAATTTCAGGAGAGACACCAACAACCTCTTTTTTTCTTTCCCTTGAAATATTAAATTTTATTATGAATGTCTGTCTCTTTTTACTATATGAACACGCGCACAAACCAATTCTAACTTTTGATTTAAAACAACATTTTCCACTGTAACAGATCTTTTGATACAAAACTTCCACCCTCCACGAATAATCATTGACGCTATAAAAACCCATAAAGTAACATTTGACTTTATTCATGAAAATTGGATGGTATTTGTCTATAATTACACCATTCTCGCCGAGTTCGAAATGTTGTTTCAGACAAAAGTAAACTTTGAACGATATAGAATCGTTATTGTACAACATTTTTGCCTTTTCACATTACGAAATAACTGACAACTGTGTACTCGTATAATGATAGCATTTTCAATATTCTGTGATTTTTATTTATTTTATGACCTATGTAGTTTGATTTCGGTGAAGGTTTGAGTTCTTCATCAGACTTAATTCAATTTCTTACTTAGGTTTAGTCGTGCAACTGGTACCTAAGAGTAAGAAAACAGTAAAGAAATATTTAAGTCTGACATAGATGTAACAACGATCTATCTAATGTTGTACAATAACGATTCTATATCGTTCAAAGTTTACTTTTGTCTGAAACAACATTTCGAACTCGGCGAGAATGGTGTAATTATAGACAAATACCATCCAATTTTCATGAATAAAGTCAAATGTTACTTTATGGGTTTTTATAGCGTCAATGATTATTCGTGGAGGGTGGAAGTTTTGTATCAAAAGATCTGTTACAGTGGAAAATGTTGTTTTAAATCAAAAGTTAGAATTGGTTTGTGCGCGTGTTCATATAGTAAAAAGAGACAGACATTCATAATAAAATTTAATATTTCAAGGGAAAGAAAAAAAGAGGTTGTTGGTGTCTCTCCTGAAATTTTTTGAAGGTTTTACTTGTACAACGTGTTAATTGCACGCATTATTTTTTTGGTGTATACATTCGGTTAGTCTGAGAATAGATCGTAAACCATTTTTTTATCGCTAAGGTTACGAAGTTCACAGGTACAGTTAGCATTAATATAATAAACATCCGTTTATATACACCTTGATTTGCAACCAAACGCTACATTAATTCTCTTTGATTTTACGGCAAACTTAACAGCAATAGATTTGGAGCGATATGATGAGATAATTTGTGGCATTATCGAGTTAACCGCTCGTGACGTCTACGGTTCATTGATAGATGAATATAATTCAGCGGATCAATGACAATATTGGATAGTTTATCATTCAAGTTTCTGGAACGCGATTTCACCTCCAGGATACACTGAAAATATTGTATTATATGGAATAGAATACAAATTCTTGATAAAAAAAGCATTGCCTTCGCTGCGTCACCCCACAACCCCGCGCTCGGATGCCACGTGGCGATATTTTGCCTACGAGAGGTGCATGGTATAGCATAGGTAGGTACCTATGTTCGGAGTAAATGCCAGTTTAGAGGTAAAAAATAAATTTAGTATGGGAAAACTAACATTTTAAAAACTTAAACTTAATTTGACTGTTTAGAATTGTCATTCTAAAAAGTCAAATTATGTAGAGAGGCTGCCTGTACCAGGTGATGCGCTAATTTCAATTTACCATGAATAAGAGACCAAAATTCAGGTCTCAGAGATAGCAACGCATCTGCATTTTGATCACTGGTACCTACTTGTGTAGACGTCTATTGACTGCAGTCATCACTTAACATCCATGTAAACTGCTTGCTTGTTTGCCACCTTCATAACATAAAAAAACCTTTTATTAAAATAATACACCTAGCTAAAGAAGTGGTAATCAAATAGAGATTGGCAATGAAAATCTTGTACGCTTCACGAGTGTATTTTATTACAACTACTGGGTACTAAATACATATTGCCTCCTTATATGTACTGTACTTTATACGTATCCAATAACATAGTGAAGGATACAGAATACAGATGTACTTATTGATAAGTACATAAATATCTTACGATCCTGCCATATTTACGACACTTAAACTCTTCGTCTTCTAAGAAAAATATATAGGTTACAAATAATTTGCCGTTTATATAGGCGACGCGAAGCTCCGAACACTAAAGAAAGGGATATGAGCTCCATTGTAGGACAATAGGTTTTCTGTAATGAGAAGCTTTAGGACGTATTTCACACATGTTATGACGGCATGAAAAGCTGTATTTTTTATGGGTCACTCGAATTTTAGGGTTTTTTTAGACGAGTATAGAGGCCTAGCAAGATATATTGCACATCAAGCCTACAAAAGAGACAAACGGCTAGATTTCGTACCGCGTTATCATAGAGCAACTCGGCCCACCGGTCGCGGCGGACCGGAGGAGAGTAGCCATAGCGTTTATTACCGATGCAAAACAGTCTGTCATTTTTTGCGGAGGGAAATACGTGAGACACACTCACACTACAAAAATCGTCTATTACTACATAACTCACACCTTGACTTTAACAAAATACATAAACAACTTCACGTACACATTTAAATATCTGGGCGATAGGCATAGGGCCATGTGGTATTGTACTTTGACAGAGGGGAAAGCCTGCATATGGCTACTCCCCTCCGGTCAGTCGCGATCGGTGGCCCGTGTTGCTCTATGAGCGTTATCATCGCTGCACACTGCCTTTTGGCACACTGTCTGGTATTGGCCACTTGATCTTTACTTGATCAAATTGTCAACAGACGTCACATTAGTAAGGTGCGAAAGCGATAACGCTACAGACCCGAACAAGAAGTCACCTTACAAAGGTCAAGAAGCGTACATGGCCCCGCGGCTGGTGTAGATAATAGGCGATCTACTCGGTTAAAGATTACGGGCGCGGTCGGGTGAGTGATGGTTGACCGCTAGTAACAAATTAAAATGCGCGTTTCCGTGTTGCTATCGATAGATAGCAGTCGTTAGAACGTTATCTCTTTCGCACCGTACTAATGTGACGTTTGTCGACCATTTTGATCAAGTTTTGACCAATACCGGACTGTCAGTGCTTACTTAGGCAGTGTGCAACAGAGATTACGCTCTACGAAGTCGAAACGCGCCGATCATATACCTTTCGCAGGCTCAATGTGCAACATAAATTGTTGAGTACTGTACAAACATATTTTAATTATGGAATTTGACAGATTTGTTTTTATGAATAGACACTAGCATAATTCAATTACTTTAACTACCCACTAATTATATTGATAGAAAATACCGGTCATTTTCGGATTATCAGCTTAGAGCACACGCATCAGGAGCTTATCACAGCACCGTTAAAACCAACTTTTAAGGTTCTCTTTTTACTATATGAACACGCGCACAAACCAATTCTAACTTTTGATTTAAAACAACATTTTCCACTGTAACAGATCTTTTGATACAAAACTTCCACCCTCCACGAATAATCATTGACGCTATAAAAACCCATAAAGTAACATTTGACTTTATTCATGAAAATTGGATGGTATTTGTCTATAATTACACCATTCTCGCCGAGTTCGAAATGTTGTTTCAGACAAAAGTAAACTTTGAACGATATAGAATCGTTATTGTACAACATTTTTGCCTTTTCACATTACGAAATAACTGACAACTGTGTACTCGTATAATGATAGCATTTTCAATATTCTGTGATTTTTATTTATTTTATGACCTATGTAGTTTGATTTCGGTGAAGGTTTGAGTTCTTCATCAGACTTAATTCAATTTCTTACTTAGGTTTAGTCGTGCAACTGGTACCTAAGAGTAAGAAAACAGTAAAGAAATATTTAAGTCTGACATAGATCGTTGTTACATCTATGGAAATGTAGCCGTAACGCCGTGAAAAAGGAGGTGCGTTATCACATCTGAGGCCTTTTTTGTTTTACCTACTACGCGATCACGCATGACGCAATAATAGAATGTATGTATTTAATAACCTAAAACTGAAGATTTTGTAATAGTAATGTAATGTATGGCTCTGTAATTTCCGGCACAGATACATAACACCTTAGGCCTCAGGAGTGGCAACGCATCTGCATTTTGACCTCTAGTCATTGTGTGGGTAAGTGGGTATCTATAGGCTGCAGTCATCACTTAACATTCATGTGAACTGCACGCTTGTTTGCCACTTTTATTACATAAAAAAGTGAGCCTGCATGCCTATTTAGGTTTGGTAAGATGTATTTATACTACAAATAAAATTTATACTTGATGTGTTAATTTTATTTTTATTAAAAGCTACAGATGATACTGTTCTTTCTTATTCTCATCAAAAACAAAATTTTAAAATTAAAACAATCAAATGATGTAAGCAATTTCATTCAGATTTCAAGCAAAGTTAATTGAATTACTAATCAGTATTCCAGAAAAGCATAGCAACAAGATCGTTTCCATTTCTACGAAAGTATGAAAGAGACAACGTCCGCTGAACAGTGCACACACTAGAACTGGATCACTCGCGGGATTAACTAAAACTGGGTTTCGGCCAGCGCTTGTAAATGAAATCCGCCCGAAGCCACCATTTCACGAAACTACTGTGTAATTTGTATATAAGAGCTGCTGTTACTGTTTGCGCTGAAATATTTCGGATTTTGAATGTTGGGGGAACTGCGCAACTGTTATCGTGATTATAATTATATAAGATTTTTTTTATTATTCTCGGTTATATCGATATAACACATACGTTTCTGTGCGTATCATTTTATTTAAACGAACACGATTTTGTTACATAATATCTATATGTTACTTCTCAAACACATAAGATACCCACTAACGAAAACTGAATTATTCAATTACTGACATTCCAATAACGCCTAGGGTTTTTGTTGGCGCCAAATACATTGGCTTTTTTTAATCTTCGCAGTGGAGAGGCAAGGGAACGATGCCCAAACAGCCGTATCAGATTTGTATTAGCTATTATCTATTGCTAATCAAATCATCAATAGGTACAAAAGCTGATACAGCAATCACCTCTTAAAATGAGTACGTAATTACCTTTGTGACCGTTTTAACTCCAAGGAAAGTACTAAAGAGGCAACGTCCGCTGTACAGTGCACACACTGGAACAGGATCACTCGCGGGATTAACTAAAACTGGGTTTCGGCCAGCGCTTGTAAATGAAATCCGCCCGAAGCCACCATTTCACGCTAGGTACTACTGTGTAATTTGAATCTAAGAGCTGCTATTACTGTTTGCGGAGGCGTAGGTATTTCAGATTTTGAACGTTTGGCGAAACCGAATACCCGGCTAGAAACATGAAATTTTTTATTCTGAGGACAAAGGAGTGTGTAATAATCCATTGTGTTTGTCTATTTTAAAAATACGTTTGTTACCTTTTATAAACTACGTTTCAATAACAAAGAATCAATTTTACAAATATGTGCATTACTTCTAGTTAAAATTAAATTTACATGTTCATTCATTTTAGACTGTAATATTATTATGGATCCGATGAACATACAAACAAAAGCTGGTAACGACTTAAGTGTTTTTAAAATAAGGATATTTCTACAATCTGTGCTTAGATATGACAATAAAATATAGTCAAGTAAGAATAAATATAAAACTAATATTTAATTTGGTCAATATGAATATAAAGGTGTGTAGAGGAGAAAAGGTGTTTTGAAAATAAATTTATTTTATTTCATTCTAATTACACCAATCGTAAGGAAATAAATAGGGTATATATCGTATTAAGGCCTTAAGTAGGGTGAATTGCCAAAATTCCTACATGATTTAAGTCAAATTCTAGAAAAATCTGTGAATTGAATCCGCAATATAGAAATACACAACGACAGACAAGGATTCAATGAATACTTTTAATTGAACAGAATGTTAAATTTGCTAACCCCCTTTTAGAAAAAACAATTTCAAAATCCCCCCTTTTTTGTCTTAACATGCAAATGTTCTCCAAAACGGCAGTCTTTTTGCTTCGTTTTTATTGCAAAAGAAAAGGCTTTAAATTACTCACAGTTTTAATTAAGAGTTTTATTTATTTTGGTGTTATTTATTAATGAAAATGTCGAAATTTCCGTGCATGAGCGCGAGCCTCTTCGTCACGCCATACTGTAATCTCAATCATCGTCAGTTGGCTAGTCGGCTGCGGCCCTTTGTGAGGGAGGATGTACAGCGCGCTGCCGAAATATAAACTTAAATATTTTGGGATGATACTGCGAAGTTATGAGTAAAACCTGTAAAAACATATGTTTTACTATACAACACGAGTGTTTACGGACTTAAGATTTTACTAAATAGTGGCTATCGCCTATGTTTTTGTGCGAATTGATGTCTTGTTGTTGTCAAAGAATATAAATACATTGACAATATTGACATTGCAATGCGGATAGTTGACGTAGAAAAAGAAACACAAATGAACTGAAGGAGTATTTAGTTGATTACTCTTTAATACTTGTTATACCTACGTGTAATTTACCTACATTGTTACTTTCCAAAATTTTATTAGTAAGTAAGTAGGTATATAAAGTGGTTTTATTTTGTGTAAGATATAATAAATTAATTTAGGTATCTACAGATTTTTTTCAATCTTACTGTTATAAATGCGAAAGTATGGATGTTTGTTGGTCAAATCATGCTAAAGCGGCTGAACGGATTTCGATAAAATTTTCTTCACAGGTAGAGTATGAATATAGTTTATAGGTGTGTTCACAGGTAGGAAACGATTTTTTTGGCGGTAGAACGAGTGAGAAAAAAAATATTTTCACCAGTTCGACGGTCGAACAGATGTGAAAAAAAATTGACAATTCGATGGTCGAACTAATGAATCGAACTAATGGGAATAAAGGTTTTACAAGAGTACCTACGGGTATTTAGTCCTGAAGTCCACGCGGACGAACTTGCGAGTAAAAGCTAGGATAAAAGCCTTGAAAATATTCGCTACCGACGTTGGGAGCGGTATTCGCTCCAGTATTTTGTATGAAGTTCCGCGACTAGAGCGGAACATAGTTGGTACAGCGGTATTGTATTGGTAAGCGGTATTGTTTCGCTTGTTCGGAGAAATAAGTACCGCCTGTCCGGCGAAACAAGTTCCGCCAAACCATAGTAACATAAAGGAGTTGTTGCAAAAATGTATGGACCGCCGGCCATGTATTGTACACAATATCATTAAACAGACAAAATCAATATAATAACGTTTTTTACAGCATATGATCACTTATTTTGCTTTGTTTGCAGTTACAAAACATTCTTTGCAGTTAGAATTGCAACTCAAAACCAACATGGCGAATATGACGGGCGATGTCATTTTGACATTTTCATTTTCTAAATTGTATTTTGATTTATAGTAGTTGGAGATAAAAGTAACATTTTATAAATACTGTCGAAATCGATTGATGCCAAGCGTCGGCTGTATCGCCGCCATGTTGAACATAGTTGAAAATGATAAAATCGTTTGAATTAAATGTGGTCGTAACTGTAAAATATATTCTTGAATGAATTGATTGATTTTTTTCGGATTTTTCTTTACTTTACCCATTTTTTTAGGTCGTGTACGAACCAGAGCCGAGCTTGCAACATCTCCCTTACTTGAAACAAAACTAGTAAAATAATGAAATAAAAACAGTAATTGAAATAAAATAAGAACAGTAAGTAGTCGAAATAAATCCAAAATGGCGAACACATTATTTTTTTCGAAAAAGTGATATGGGTGTCCATTTGTCCGCCATCTTGGATCTGAAACATGATGCCATTTGCGTAATCAGCACCCCAAGAAACCTAGAAATTGATACCCATGTCATATTTTGAAAAAAAAATCTGTCAGCCATCTTGGATCTGCAAATGGATGCCATTATTGTAATCAGCACCCCAAGAAACCTCAAAATTGACACCCATATCACAATTTGGAAGAAATGTTTTGTCCGCCATCTTGGATTTGAAGAATGATTCCATTTGCGTAATCAGCACCCCAAGAAACCTAGAAACTAATATTCATATCATATTATGAAAAGGTAATCTGTCACCCATCTTGGATCTGCAAATGGATACCATTTTTGTAACCAGCACCCCAAGAAACCTCGAAATTGACACCCATATCACAATTTGGAAAAAATGTTTTGTCCGCCATCTTGGATCTCAAAAATGATGCCATTTGCGTAATCAGCACCCCAAGAAACCTCGAAATTGATACCTATGTCATATTTTGAAAAAAAATCTGACAGCTATCTTGGATCTGCAAATAGATGCCATTTTCGTAATCAGCACCCCAAGAAAGCATAGCATAATAATAATGTGACAGATGTAACTGAAATAACATCTTAAACACCCAATTTACATATCCAATAAGTTTGCCCACAGCTTCCAACCTGTAAAACAAATATTTACCCACCAAACTTGTGTGAAGGATGCCTTCGCTGTCATAATAGTTTCGAGCCGTAGCTAAAAGAGCGCCTGCAGTATGAATAGCCAAGTGAAAATTCATACAAAACTAACGTTTGATTGATGTAAATATAAAGGTTAGTAAGTCTAATTACGGGCATTTCCCAATTCTTCTTTCTATAAAATTGGTATTTTTGTTCCTGTATACTTAGTGATACCTATATCTATATATCTATAAAAATCAATTGCTGTTCGTTAGTCTCGCTAAAACTCGAGAACGGCTTTGACCAATTTAACTAATTTTAGTTTTGAATGAATTTTGGAAGTCCAGGGAAGGTTTAAAAGGTAAAAAAATATGAAGAAAGTGAAGGGAAATAGTTAAAACCACAACTTGGTTTTCCCATACAAATAGTCCGTTTATATCAAACCTTTGACACATTATTTCATTGTGAGGCAATACGAAGTTATTATATAATTTCTTGTAATTTTTACGGCTTTCTTGTTATTTAAGTTGTATTTTCTGTTTGCCTGGAAGAAATCGCTGTGTAGCGATAAGGCCGTCATTTGTGCTTATGTCCTGTTATTGTATCTAACCTATTCCTGATTGGCGTACAAATTGTTTTTGTTGTTTATGTTGAAATTTGAGAGAAACGTCAAAAAAAATACTTAAGTCTTACCCTACCTTCATCATTATAAAAGAACATGGTATCATATTAGGTATTTAATAACGAAAACATCCTAAAAACCATATTCGCATACCCAATAAATTTTCCCACGGTTTCCGACCTGTTAAACAATTTCACAATTCTGTTTATTCACCAAACTGGTGTGAAGGATGGCTTTCGCTGCACAATAGCTTCAGGGCGCAGTTAAATGAGCGTCTGCAATATGAAAACTGCAGTTTACGCTGTAATTTTCTTATTCATTTCATGCAAAATTTAAAGTTTTAAGGATAAGTATAAAGGCAAGGTACGGGCCAAAATCTCTTAGAAAAAGGTTATTTTTAGTGCAAATAATTCCTAAAAAATCCTAGTTTTACCTTTCCAAAAGAACCATACATAATATTACAAATGCAACATAATTATGCTACAGAGTTAACATCTTAAAAACCCAATTTGCATATCCAATAAGTTTGCCCACAGCTTTCGACCTGCAAAACAAACATTTACTTACCAAAATTGTCGGAAGGATGCTTTCGCTGTCGAAATAGCTTCAAGTCCCAGCTAAAAGCGCATGTAGTTCATGAATGGTGAAATGTAAATTATTTTTTAAAAAGCTATGTTCTAGAACGTATCTCTAGAGATAATTTGGACAAAGGTTTCTTGAAGTAAACCATATTTTTTTTATTGAATTTTTTTTTTAAATGGTACTGACTTGTTTACCAAAAATTTGAGCTGTAGAAATTTGAGCTGTAGCATTCCACTTTCGACAAATAAGACCAGGGGTGCGACCGCCTATCGACATTACTGTCGACGTTGTCATTGCTGTCAAATTTTCATGTCGTTTTTAGGGTTCCGTAGTAAACAAGGAACCCTTATAGTTTCGCCATGTCCGTCTGTCCGCGGTTTAGCGCAAAAACTATTAGTACTAGAGACTTGAAATTTGACACTAGTATACACCTTAATTACGCCGACAAAGTGGTAGAATAAAAACGTGAAAAAACATTTTTTTAGGGTAACACGCGGTATTTTTTTTTTTATTTTCGATTTTCATATAGTGTGGGATATTGTTGGATAGGTCTATTAAAAAGATTATGGTAAAAAGTGGTTTAAAGTGCAAATTTTCGTTAGACTCAAGTGTCCCCTCCCCCCTACAGACTAAACGGTTGTTGTTAGAAATTCAAACGTTACGGCGATAGTAGCTACATATTATATAACGAAATTAGAAGGAAAACTATCACACCTAAGTTGGCCCTGCAAGTTTGCGAGTAATACTCGACCAAATGTATTTTACTAGAAAATTTCGAACAACTCAGTAGAAAATATTTATTTATTTTTTTAATTACATTTCTTACTCTGTAACTACGGAACCCTACACTGCGCGTGGCCCGACACGCACTTGATCGGTTTTTTCTTTAACTAAATAACAATAATCGAAATAATCTACCATTATCGCTTGTTTCTCACCTACGAAAGCAAGAAAAACAATCATATTATCACTACTGCTTTTAAAGGAGCTACAAATCGACACGAAAATTTGACAACAATGACAACGCCCTGGTATTTAGACTAATATTTAGATCTAGATAACTAGCCTAACCGCTTTCCCTCTAAGCTAGCGAAGTCTCAAAATAGCTTAGCTTTCAAAGGACCAGTCTATCTGTGTACAGAATCCATCACTGGTGGTAGAGCTCCAGTGACGGAGCTCGCGGACTTAGGCATCACCGCACTACCTAATATACTTGCCGCTAAATGGTAGTGTTCATCGTTTTCCGGTCAGGTAGTAATATACGGCCCTGTAATTTCATAGAGGCATTTCGCAAAGGCATAACACCTTAAGCGTCAAGAGTGGTAATTAACGCATCTGATTCTGCATTTTGACATCTGGTATTTGCGTGGGTGTCTATAGGCTGCAGTCATCAGTTAACATTTACGTGAATTGCATGCTTTTTTGGCACTTTCATTATATTAATAAAAAAAATCAAAACGGGTACGGTGGTTTAGATGTGAAAGCGTAACAGACAGGCAGACGGACACAGTTCCCTACTTTTCTCTTTTTTTTGTATGGATTAATGCATGGTATTTCCTGTGCCTACCATGACGGTAACCACAGGAAGTTTTGTGTACCTATCTTAATATATATAAATCTCGTGTCACAATGTTTGTCCTCAATGGACTCCTAAACCACTTAACCGATTATAATAAAATTCGCACACCATGTGCAGTTCGATCCAACTTGAGAGATAGGATAGCTTACATTACGCTATGACTAATAGGAGCAGAGCAGCGCGGGCGAAGCCGGGGCGGGCCGCTAGTATATTTATATATATACCCAACATTTTGCCCGTAACTTCCAATCTGTAAAACAAATATTTGCATACCTACTACCTACTCGTGTGAAGGGTGCTTTTCGTTTCCAAAATAGATTCGGGCCGCGGCTAAAAAGAGCTTTTCAATATAAACAGTGGAGTGTGAAAGTAGTCCTGTCGAAAAACATATTTGCCATTCGAAAATATCGGAGCAACAAATGAAACAACTTCATAAAATATTTTTATGTTTTAGTAAAATTGGATCAAGTATCTTATAAGCCGGTGTGCATCGCTGAAGAGAGTAAAGTAAATCTATTTAATAATACTGCCGCAGTAGCCTAGTGGTAGCAGGCCACTTCTACTGCGCTGGAGGTCCAGAGTTCGATTCCCGGGACGGGGGCTATCAGAGATAACGGTTTGAAATCCTTTATCTCGGGTTCTATTGGGATTTTCCATTTTCTGGAAGTTTCCCAATACCTCTGAGTTTGGTAATGTGCCCGGAGATGGCAACAGGCTCGCCACCTATTACATGGGCCAAAAACGTAACCGGCAAATCGTGGGTGTTTGCATGTATGCTTGAATGCATGCATTTACCTCTGCCTGCCCCTTCGGGGATAACAGGCATGAAGTAAAATATATACCTATGTTGCTTTAAAGTCTAGAAAACGCATTATTAATTTGTTTTATTTTTTCTTAAATTATTAGGGCATTTTTGTCTACATTCTATCATAATTCACACATTACACACTTTATTAAATGATTACAATAGTAAAATAAGTCAAATATAATATTATTTTAATAGTCAAAAATCTCTCCCAAATGCTCGAAGTGTCGCTCTATTTAGAACTCGAATTGTTCTCAGGGATTATTTGAGCATTCCCGTTATCAGAACCATCCATCTATATGGTAATCGAACAATCGGAGGAAACTATTTGTATGAAAATTTAAGATGAGCACCAAACTGCATCTCGGATGGACTTGCAGTGAATTTCCGTATACGATTATATTTCAGTGAGCTATATTTTGAAAAGAGTTCTATTCTGAATTCTACTCTTCATTTTTACGGTTAGCCAAATGGCACGTATCGGAACACTTATAGATTCGTCTGGCTGTCTGTCCGTCCGTAAGTCACAGTCACTTTATTGCGGAACTATTACAACTACATACTAAAACTTAGTAGATAGATGTATTCCGTAAATCACTTTATCGCACCTTAAAAATAAGAAAGAATGCGCGAATCGAAGTTTGACACAAAATTACGTTCTAGTACTAGCACAAACCTCGTAAGTTAGGTTTATTAGTACCGCATAATAGAACCGCATTGTATTTTTATATGCCTTAAAAAAATAAAATAATAAAAAAAAGTTTTTAAGCTATTGCATAGCTTCTATCGCGGGCCTTGAGCGCGGGGACCGAATTCAGAAATTCCGTAACGCAAAAAATCGGACCCTCCGGATTACAAATTTTAAACTCATTTAAAGAAAATAATGTATAATTTTGCCGTCCGACCTCGTGGGTAGCGTGGCCGAGTGGTCTAGGCGCTGGTTAAAGGCACCGAACTCTTCGGAGGCGTGGGTTCGAATCCCACCGCTGCCAAGATTGTTTTTGTTCATTTTTTTTTACTGTTTGTTTTTCCATTCAATATTTAAAAACCAGTCAAGTGCATGTCGGGCCACGCGCAGTGTAAGGTTCCGTAGTTACAGAGTAAAAGGTGAAATAAAAATATATATATATATTTTGTAAGGACTTGTTCGAAATTTTCGAGTAAAGTACATTTGATCGACTATTACTCGCAAACTTGCAAGGCCAACTTAAGTGTGATAGTTTTCCTTTTAATTTCGTTATATATAGCTACTATTGGCACTTGAGTCTAACGAAAATTTGCACTTTAAACCTTAATAAGTCACGAACAGTTAACTAAATCGAAAAATGATGTTCGGACACCCGTACTATTTTTTAAAAACCTATCCAACGATACTATATGGAATATACATACACACTATATGGAAATCGAAAATAAAAATAAATATCTGCGAGTTACATGTAGGCGAGGTTACCCTAAACATATATTTTTTCATGTTTTTATTCTACCACTTTGTCGGCGTAATTAAGATGTATACTTGTGCCAAATCTCAAGTCTCTAGTACTTATAGTTTTTGCGCTAAACCGCGGACGGACAGACAGACAGACAGACAGACAGACGGACATGGCGAAACTATAAGGGTGCCTTGTTTACTACGGAACCCTAAAAAGTGGTAAATATTAATAGAAAATTATTGTTTCATTTTTTTTCTTTTATTTGCATTTTATTTTGTTTTGCATGATTTTAGATAATTATGTACATGCAATAGCTTTACCGCGGCAGTCCCCGAGTGCCACACGTCTTTTTTTAAGCACACACATTATTGCGTACGGGACATTTTTTTAAGTAATACAGGTGGTAAACAACACACACAGATAGTAGTACAGGCGCGACAGTATAGGCGTGTCCAATGCCTCGCGAGGCTGCTCGGTCTGTGTGGACGCGCCTAATGACTACTGGTATACAAAGGGCAGATGCGTTGCCACCGCTAAGACCTGATTTTTCCTTACAGATACTTGTTTTGCCTTTTGTATCACAGTAATTACGACAGTATCGTTAAATAATTTAAACACTATTTCATCGATGAATCGATCGAAAAATATATTTCAATTTCATTTTCAGTCGAAATGATAAAAGCTTAACATAAGCTGTGTGTCCCCACTGATTGGTATAATCAGTGTAGAAGTTACAAGATTCATGTTGAAATAAAACTTGGGTAAGTCACAATGTGGTGTCGAGCGATTCATTTTGTGACCTATCACCCATAAGTTAGAACATGTTGTTGCTTGAAATAAAACCGCGAGTGAAGATTCACCTGTGAAGTGAGACAAATGTTTGTTCAGGACTTTCCACAGCTGTGCCCACGCCATATATCTCTGTCGAAAGATTACATTCGGTTGGCTAGTGACAATGATCGAAGGTAACCGTTCGACTGGCCGGCGGAAATTATGGATTGGTATCGTACGATGTAATAGGAAATTCTGAGGACGATGCAAGTTATCAAATTCTTTTAGTGACTATTCTATAAAATATACTAACCGACTTTAGGGAGTGAAGTCTGAATTCTAACGCTAATCAATCAGAGTCGTATGTAGTGTCTTACGATGATGCATTTATGAATTTTAACCTACTACAGTCACAGTAGATAGATATCTACTGTGGTACAGTGACCTTATTAGAAACTATGGCCCCGTTATAACTATCACAGAGTAACAACTAAAGTCTTAGGGGTAGCAACGCATCTGCATTGTACACCTATTTTATTACAATAATTACCATAGTTCCCCTTTATCTAACACTAAAACTACTGACTCGGAAATTTGGAAAATAAAAAAAGTAGAAAATGTTGCATATCTCTCCAAGACAATACATGCGTCAAGGTTTGTTGGTCTAATACAAGCTACAATTACTTCAAATTAATCATGTTGCCAATACCCGTTTATTTGTACATAAAAAAGGTAAATTATCTAGCACCTTTATTATTTCGCTCAACAGTAAACCAGACTGGAACGTGCTTCGATACATGTACACACTATATAAAGTAGTTAATTCCATGTAAGGCTGCGATGCGATCGTGCCAAAGCTCTCCAATATCTGTTTATCATTTCTCTGTTCCACGTCGTGTGTTACAACTTGTTCGGTACCAAGTGCTAGGACAACTAAACTTAAAGGTAAAATGTAACACCACACTAGTTTATGTTCAAATTGTAAGATACTCAACGGTACAATATTGTTTCATAACTTTTAACTTGTAAAGTTTGACAGTTAAAGTGGCGAAACACAACCGCGCCTAATATATTCGACGCTAAATTGTGTTCAGCCCTAATAGCTTTCCGGTTATAGGGTATTGGATATCTCAATGGAGATGTGACGCCACACCTCATCACTAAGATCTTCTGCTCAATTTTTCTCATTTCTTTATCTTAAATCTTAGTAAATATACGCACAGAAATTGGAAAGGAGAATGTCCATTTTGCTATGGAGATGTGCCCCACGTAGAAAATTCTACTTCCAGTGAAATTATTTGCTTTTATAGAAATTATTCAACCGAGCAACTATTTTATAATTTATGATAGGTTCTTAAACGCCGAACGAATCTCAGGATAAATCGAATAGAAAATTAAAGACAGCTACTTAACCTACAATTTAGTACCTACCACACCACCACGATACATCGGGTACACATAATCGATCGATAATAGTCTTGTTATCAAACCCCATCAAAATTTAATGTCAAATGTGATAAGAGTTATTTTTATTATAACTTCTATGTAACCGTTACAAAATAATGATAGTGCCATTAATTCATTGTTGTTCTTTTCATTTCATTCGAATTCAACCAATAAAAAATATTTTTGTTGGTTGAATTTGAATGGACCCACAATATGCCAGTAAAATCAACCGTTTATTGTTTTTTTACATTCTTTACAAATGTTCCATAAAATTCAATCATCCAGCAGTTATATCTTATATTTTTAAACTTTATTTTAAAAATCTTTGCTTTAGTGGAGCAGGCCTTTAAAATGCGAGGAGTACCCAATAAGCCTGAGGTTAGCTTGAAAGACTGACCTGATTGATATTTTTTGAGCCTTTTGAGCGACTTTTACATATTAGGTTGGGGAAAAAGTTTCTTCGCATTTTTTAAGATAATTCAAAACATTTTTTAATATAGTTTATTTAAATTTAACTAAAGTATGTATAAACCATTTTGTTCGATAACCTTTTGCCATCTTGTAGGTAGGGCCATGATCCCATTGCTATAAAAATTTTGGGACTTCTCATCAAAATATCGCGACAAGTGGATTTGGCAGTCTTCTCGTGATGTTAACCTAACATTGCATAAAGAATTCTGAAGAGACCAAAACAGGTGGAAATCTGAAGGTGCAAGGTCAGGACTATACGGCGGATGCATTAACACCTCCCAGCCAAACTCTCTTAATTTTTGCTGAGTGGCTATAGATGGGTGAGGTCTAGCGTTATCATGATGAAACACCACACCCCTTCTGTTGATTAATTCCGGCCGCTTTCTCTCAACTTCTTGCTTTAATCTCATCAGTTGTTCGCAGTAGAGTTCAGAATCGATAGTCATGCCTGGTGGTAATAGCTCATAATGAATAATGCCCTTCCAATCCCACCACACACACAACATCACCTTATTGCGAGTTAACCCGGGTTTCGCCACAGTCTGTGAAGCCGACCGGCCTTTGACCACGACCTTTTTCGCACGTTCTTGTCGTACGTGATCCACTTTTCATCACCAGTTATCAGTTTTTTTTAAATGATTCGGTTTCATTACGTCGTAATAAAGAATCGGAAATGAGTACACGGTTCATTAGGTTTCTTTCAGTGAGCTCGTGAGGTACCCAAATATCGAGCTTTTTTTTGTAACCAGCTTTTTTCAAATGCGCCACAATGCGTTTTGTGATCAATTCTCAGTTCTTCAGCTACGTCGTAACTACTGCTATGTCGAACTTGCTCCACTTTTTCAAAAATGGCATCCATTTTATCCGTAATAGGGCGACCTGAGCGAGGTGTCTCTTTGACATCAAAATTTCCGGATTGAAAACGCTTAAACCAAATTTGTGCTACTCTCACAGACACTGCACTAGGTCCATAAACATCGCAAATTTTTTTCGCGGCTTGCGTTGCATTTTTACCTTTTTTGTAGTAAAATTTTAAAATGTATCGAATTTCTTCATTAGATTCACTCATCTTGACAGACCGAAAAACAAATGAAAATCACACATTTGCCTAAATTGAATTTGGAAATATGTTCTTTAAAATTTTAACTTTCAATGACAAACCAGCCAGATACAAATACTACAGCCAAAGAGATTTTATTACAAGTTCATACATACTATAATGCGAAAAGACTTTTTCCCCAACCTATTATTTACCCCACCCTTGTTCTGAATTAATTTTCATGTGTTTATTTTCAGTATTTTTTATGCTTGTATGTTGAATTGACTGATGATTGATTGACGTCCAGTACATCATCTATGCTTTTTCCCTACAATTAAATAGAACAACTACAATTAAAACAATTACAATTTAATAGAAAATTCTATGTTCCACTGCAGGCCTTTTAATATGCAAGGAGCACCCGATAAGCTAATCCCACAAAGTCTCGCCTGATCTTTTTGAGCGTTTCGACAGTCTTTACTTTGCAGATTTGCATCATCCTTATTCTTTAATACTTTACAGGTGAAGGTGCTGTTAAGGGTTTGCTCGAATGTTTTATAGTAGCTAAGTGACTTTTGTGTATACATTTTCGGTAACGGATCAACATTTTTAATGTTCATGCATTATTTTTATTACATTAAAGTGGTAAATATTAATAGAAAATTATTGTTTCATTTTTCTACTTTTTTTCTTTTACTTGCATTTTATTTTGTTTTGCATAATTTTAGACAATTATGTTAATGCAATAGCTTTACCGCGGCAGTCCCCGAGTGCCACACGTCTTTTTTTATGTTACGGAAGTGGAAAACAAGCATGCAGTTCACATTGATGTTAAGTGATGACTGCAGCCTATAGACACCCACACAAAGACCGAGGTCAAAATGCAGATGCATTACCACTCCTGGGGCCTAAGGTGTTATGCCGGAAATTACAGGGCCGTACATTACCACCTGACCGGAACATGATAGTGCTGAACACTACCATTTAGCGGCAAGTATATTAGGTAATGCGGTGGTGACTACGCCCGCGAGTAAAATTTCAATAGCTATCCAAATAATAACACTTCTACCAGATATAATTTAGAAGCATACCTACAATATACAGAGTCGAGAAAAACAACATACAAAACAAACGGCCAAATACTGAAACGTCACTTAAATCTAATTGGCAGTTAAAAGTCTTTTGTCTCTATAAAACACGTGACAATTATAGGTAGGGATATCTTATATTTGAGGGTTGCTTAAAATGAAGTGAAGTTTGAGTGTTCGGCTATTTGTCTCAAGAGGCATCAGCGCAGACTACTCGTTTGACAGCCATTTTCAAAAACAACCTCATAAAATTAAATATCATCCAATACAACGTCTATGCTTTCTTCCTACAAAACTTAATAGAAAATTCTGTGTTTCACTGCAGGCACAGTAAATAGATTGTATCTATTTACTGTGCTGCAGGCCTTTAATATGCAAGTAGCACCCAATAAACCAACCCCACAAAGCCCGACCTGATCCTTTTCGAGCGTTTCAACCGTCTTTACTTTGGAGATGTACTCCATCCTTGTTCCTTAATGCTTTTTAAAATCCTCACCAGCTTATCTTTGTAGGATTAAATCCAAGTTTCGGGTTTATTTCGCATCAGATTATCTGTAAAAAGGGATCGCAAACATCTTATAGAACAGCTAAGTAATTTTGGTATGTACATTTATTGCCTTTGACATTTGGCTGTCATGTGTTTCCGGCATTTGATCGGCACATTTTTTATTCAATAATTAATTGAAACTAGCCACTTTCAAAAATCTTTCGTTATATTTTTCTGGCGAGCTGACAGGTTAAGTGTTATTTACGGAAATGGCTTACAACGAACGTTATTGATAGGAATGTACATAGACCTACGTAGACCCTATATTTGTTTTTATTTATTATCAAATATGAGTTACCGATATTTGTCATAAAGTACGAGTACCTTGCGCCGACCTATAACTACAACAGAAAATATTTCAATCCTACCTCTATTTTCTAATTTTTAAGAACGCAAAAAAATACCTATAGCTTGACCTGTCGCTGGCTGTATTACTCCATGTCGTACAAATGTGACATTGGTAAATTTAATATTAATAAAAACGCCTTCACTCCAATCATCATCAAACATTTTATGAGGACGCTGCCGTGTTTACTTACCGTGATGAAAATAAGTGAAATATGAAATGATGCAGTCCTTGTTATATTCAATATTCAAACATCTTTTCTTAAAGATTTAAGAGAGTCTTGGTGCTTAAGTATGCTTATGTGGCAGCAGGCAAATGTTTTTATAGAATGAAATACAAATAAGCAGGCTTTTTATATGTATAAAATGTTAAGCTTCAAATGTTAAGTATCACACTACGGCCACGCCTGAATTTTCAGATCTATTTCCTGTACCCGAAACTATGGGATCATACATAACCGTCTAACCAGAACATGACAGTGCTGAACATTATCATAATTTCTCCTGGCAACCTCCGGTTCTTGTGTAGAAATCTACACAAAAACCAGAGGGCAGGTCAAAATGCAGATGCAATTGCGACCCCAGAGACCTAAGTTGTTATGTCTCTGTGACAGTTCTTACGTAGCCGTACATTACCATCTAACCGGAACACGATAGTGCTGAATACTATAATTTGGAGGCAAATGGATCATGTAATGCGGTGGTGCATACGCTCTCGAGCTTCTGCACTAGACTACTTACTCTACATCCACTGAAAATGTATAAAGGTAAATGTTTAAAGGTTATCAAATGTCATCATTATATTACGTTTACAGTGCTCATCAATAAACATTGCACATCGAGCCTAGGAAGGAGACTTCGGCTTATTTCGGGTCAGTAGACCGTTATCTCTTACGCACTGTACCTATTTGACGTTTGTCGACCATTTTGATCAAGTTTTGACCAATACCGGACTGTCAGTGCTTACGTAGGCAGTGTGCAACAGAGATAACGCTCTACGATGTCGAAACGAGCCGATCGTCTCTCTCGCAGGCTCGATGTACAATATTAATTGTTGAGTACTGTACCAGATGTTGAAAATGTAAATACCGCAATCTGTAGACGTGTTTACAAAATGTTTATAGGTTATCAAACTGATGTCATTATCTACACGATTTTAAATACGCGTACAGTTACTTTATCAGCATAAATGTTTATTTTGAGATAAGCTCGTGAGCATGAGCTTTCTTGAAATGATAACCTTTGACTATTTTTGGATCACATGCTATAGCTATGTAAATAGTAATATAGCTTAAAATATAGATACAAGCCTTTAGTAGCTTACAAGTCGACATATGTACAAAACAAAAGGTCTCAATGTAGCTGCATTGTCTTTTTTTTTTTAAACTTGCCTTATGTTAGCATTAATCTGGAACACGGCATTGCAAAACAATATCAATGAGTGGATGATACCTATAAAGTAGTGCAATGATGCCTCCCCCCGTGAGATCCATCATTGTACGCCACCAATAGACCGCATACCGCTCGAATGCAATCAGACGTGTATACCATTGCTCTGTCAAAAAAATTGTAAACAAATATTAAACATTCTAATTTTTGGTAAATAACGCCGTGAACTTGAAGTTGGACTAATACTACGTGTGATTGTGACCCGATTATACCGACTGTGTGCTAAACATTTATCAAAAGTGAAATTAAATATTTATAAAGTGCAATTTATGTGGTGTACGGTTGTTCTTAAACAAGATTAATAACCAAATTACCCACTAACAATCTAATTATTTTACAACAGCTTTCTTAATAACACACAAATTCGACCTTATACGTAACCGTCGTCGTAGCCGAGTAGAAACAACCGCGGTATTGGATAGGGGCAGCGACGAGACCTCGTTCAAATCCCATCAACAAAATATTCATATAATATTTTATATTTTGTTTATTCGCCACAATTTCTTCTGCTTTCATAAATGAAATAAAATAACATTCTCACAAATACAACACAAGCCCGTGAGTCAGCTTACTGAAACGGTGACCTATCCTCAAGTCGCCCGCATCAAAAAAATACTTCGATTAAGATGGCGCTTAAATGTGCAGGATGTCTACAAACAATTCCTGACAAAGAGTACCTAACTTGCTCTCTATGTACGAATGCATATTTCAATTCGCTCTCAAGAAGCTATCGCAACAACAAATATAGTAACCCACACCGAGCAAAATTTTGTAACAAAAAGAAAAAAGACTGATAATACTACTTTAAAATTAAGTATACAAGAGGATGATTTGACTATCCTTGACGATACTGACGATCAAGATAAAATAAGATCCAACCACCCATCGCTCTCTCAACTCTCACAACTGATAGATATTGATATGATCTACACGAAACTAGAATCGCATCTCGATAATAAAGTAGAAAATATAAAAACAAGTTTATTAAGCGAAATAAGGTCAACTATAATTACTGTCACTACTAGCGAGCTTTCCGAAATGCGTACCGAGTTTCTACAAACTTGTAATGCTTTAACTTTAGAGCAGTCACACTTGAAAAGCGAGGTAGGAAAAATAAATATGAAAATAACAACCCTGCAAGTAGAAAATGCGCAATTGCAGACAAAATTAAACCGTATACAAAACCTGCTAACCGAAAATGATGCAGACCTACCGAAAAAGCCCGTGGCCGCAACAAGCACGTCTACAAATCAAGAAAGACACATTGTGTTATATAGCCTCGATGAGTTACCGTGGGAATCTGATGAAGATTTATACGAACGTATAGCTTATGTATTTCAAGATATATTAAACATAAATATAATTAACTATATAGAAGACGTAAAAAGAATTGGCAGAAACAAATATAGAAGACCTATTGTAATCGAACTACTAAGCAAAAATATTACGAAATACATTATGCAGCACCGACATTTCTTGAGGAACACTAGCCCATCAATTGCTCACCTACTTGATGATAAAGCTGTACAAGAAAGAAAGAAGTTGATCGGAATCATGATGGAAGCGCGACAAGCTGGCAAGCGCGCTAGTATTATGGACAACAAACAACTCATAAATGGAAGACAGTATAATTCTACTCATGATCATTTTTTGTGTAGTAATACAACATTACCAGTTCCTGAAGAAAATGTGCAACAACAACCAGCGTTAGCACCAACATCGTTTTTGACTAATGTACACCAAACTCGATCGGAGAATACATTTTTTCGACAGTAAATGTCATATCATGTACCAAAATATCCAAAGTATAAGAAATAAAAGGCATTTGCTAGAAGAGTTAATAGAAGAAGATAAACACCTTTACTCACTGAAATCTGGCTACATGAAGATCAATCCGATCTAATGCGTATAGAAGGCTTCAAATTAGCGTCGTCATTTTTAAGATCTCATCTTAAAGGAGGTGGTGTTTGTATTTTGATAAGAGAAGATATTGAATATAAGGAGATAAGAGACATTGTAGAATTATCAGTAAAATTTATAGTTGAAATATCAGCCATAGAAGTTCCTACCTTAAGTCAAGTGTTAATAAACATATACTGGCCAGATAGCAATAGAATGCCTGATATATTTTATGACAATTTAACTAAGCTCTTGCAACAACTTCAAAAAAAGTTTTCTAAAAGAGATATTATTATAGGGGGGAACTTTAATGTCAATGTATTAGAAACCACTGAAAAATTGCAATCACTAATAGATTTAATGAAGAGTTAAAATTTTCACCAACAAGTCAAAAACCCTACAAGAATAACGCCCACAAGTAATAAATGTATAGACTTAATTTTCATAAATTTTCATAATAAAAAAAATAATATAAAAGTTACTGAGTACGGATTATCAGATCATAGAGGAATATTAATACCACAAACAATTAAACAGAAAAAAACAGATCGTAAAGTATGGTACCAATATAAAAGGCTATTCATAGACGAAAACATTCAAAATTTTAAATTGGAATTAGAAAAAATTGATTGGACCAAAATAATAAACGAAAACAATAACATTGAATCAAATTATGCGTCTTTTAGTAAAACTCTTACACAAATCTTAGACAACAACATGCCTCTAACAAAAGTTAGGTTAAAAACTAAAATTAAAAGATATTGGCTATCCTTAGGTATTAAAAGGTCGTGTAAACATAAACGTCTTCTCAAATTATTATTAACACAGAAAACTAGTACAACTCTGCAAAAATACTATAAACAATATGAAAAAATCTTAAAAAGGCGGTTAAAGTATCTAAAAGGCTACAATATATAAAAAGAATGAAAAAGTCTAGTAACAGTATAATAACAATGTGGCACATAGTCAGGGAAAAAACCAATAAAACTGCAGGTAAAATCAAACAAAACATAAAAATAAAAATTAACAATACTATAAAAGAAAATCCAGAAGCGTTTGCAAACGAGTTCAACCAATTCCTTGCATCTATTGGCTCTACAGAAATCAAAGTAAGCTCATCAATAAATCAAACTCCCTCTTTGCCAAAACAAAACCGTCAAAGAAACTCTATGTATCTACGACCAGTAACTGCTAAAGAAGTACATAATATAATAATACACTTAAAAAATAAGCTTAGCTATGGACACGACGAGTTACCACAGACTTTAATTAGAAAATGCGCAAAGGAGCTGACACCAATCAAGACATTTCTTATAAACCAGTCCTTAATGGAAGGCGTTATGCCAGCGGCCTTGAAAACCTCTATAATTAGGCCAATCCATAAGAAAGGAAATCTAAATGACTGTAATAACTATAGACCCATTGCGTTATTGCCCACATTTGCCAAGATTTTTGAAACTGCTGTTTCAATGCAGCTCACCTTGTTTTCTGAAAAATTTGGAATTTTTAGTCACGAACAACATGGCTTTAGGAAAAAACATACTACTACTACATTGGCTGTTTTTAAGTATATAAACGAGGTCTTGAACATTTTAAACGATAAGAAGTATGCATTAGGTATCCTGCTCAATATGAGCAAAGCCTATGATAGAGTTCCGTATAATTTATTATTACAGCAATTACAAAATATAGGTGTCAGAGTCCCTGCTTATGAGTGGTTTGTCTCATATCTGGATAATAGAGCACAACACGTTGAAGTTGAGTATTATAACTTTAGCACAGGAGATATATCATTAGTTAGGTCACAAAAAATAATAACTACTAACTCTTTACCTCAAGGAAGCGTCTTGGGATCTATATTGTTTTTAATTTTCATAAATCATTTACCTAAAGTTATCGAACATCCTTGCAAATGCACTTTATTTGCAGATAATATATCAGTCATCTTACCATATCAAAACAACCAAGACTTTAATAATATATTAAATGATGTACTAAATAAAATAGTTGACTGGTTAACCGAACATAACCTTCAAATCAATTTTTGTAAAACCAAATTGATGCAATTCAGACCTAGACAAAAACGCAGACTAGATATAAATTATTCGTTTCAGAACTCGCAAATAGAATGTGTTAATACATTTTCATTGTTAGGAATAAATATCGATACAAATATTAATTGGAAAAGTCACATCGAGAAGACAGTTTCAAAATTATCAAGATTTACCTATGCGCTTTATGAACTCAAAACTACTACCGACAAGCAGACGTCGTTAAATGCATACTATGTATAAGCTCACTCTTGGCTACAGTACGGAATTGTCTTGTGGGGAAACAGTACAGATATTAATAAATTATTTAAATTACAAAAAAAAATGCATTAGGATAATACAAAATAAAGTTGTAATGGAAAGTTGTAAACATAATTTTATATCCTTAAATATTTTATCCCTCATATGTATTTATATACTGGAAGTCAGCGTATTTGTGAAGAAGAATATGGACCTGTTCCCCATATACTCGCGACCACTAAATTTAAGACCCCGAAATAAATTGGACAGACCGTCTTCTACGCTTAAACTTTGCTCTTCGCCATGGCACCATGGCAACACAAATATATAATAAACTAGCGGCCCGCCCCGGCTTCGCCCGCGCTGCTCCGCTCCTATTAGTCATAGCGTAATGTAAGCTATCCTATCTCTCAAGTTAGATCGAACTGCACATGGTGTGCGAATTTTATTATAATCGGTTAAGTGGTTTAGGAGTCCATTGAGGACAAACATTGTGACACGAGATTTATATATATTAAGATTACCTTTAGAATTAAGAAACATTGACAACCCCAATAAATTTAAACATTATCTAAAGCAGCTACTATTAAAAAAATGTTACTATACGTTGCAAGAATTCTCAAACGACAGTCTAAAAAATAGATGTTAGATATTAATTAATATAGCTAAACAAGTTTTTGCTATTGTAATTGTGTTTTTACTACCTACTCAAAATTGCAGTGATCTTGCAGGGTTCATGTTTGAGACTATGTACTTATAACTAAGATCCTTGTGAAACAACATGAGAGCAATAAACATTTGATTTGATTTGATTTGACTTAGACTCCATTAGTAGGTATATATATATATATATATATATATATATATATATATATATATATATATATATATTCCAAATAAAGATGTTCAATTATCAGTTGCTTACATTAACTTTCCTCGTTATATAAGTAAAATAATTCATTTCGCAATCATCGATCCCTGACCTTCTTTATCGTATAGTAATAATAAACTTAGTCATACGATATTTACTTTATTTTACTTTATTATTGATATACTAACCCCAATCATAACTTCCTTACTTAACTTTTCCATTTTCACTTGTTCCTTCCCATCCTGTTGGAAAGATGCGCACCTCATACCTTTACCTAAAAAATCCAATCCACAATCTTTTTCCGATTTTCGACCCATATCCATTCTTCCCTTCTTATCTAAAGTTCTTGAGCGACTGGTTCATAATCACTTAAACTCTTTTATGTCCAATCATCATCTTTACAATCCCTTCCAATCTGGTTTTCGGCAGGGTCATAGTACGACTACTGCACTTGTCAACATCACTGAGGACTTAAGAGCAGGCATGGAGAGCCAACAGTTGACGGTGCTTGTGTTATTAGATTTCAGCAACGCATTTAATAATGTCGATTACGATTTTTTACTTGCGATTCTCCGTTCTCTTAACATATCTCCGACAGTGATTGATTGGTTTCAAAGTTACTTATTTGGTCGCCGGCAGTGTATACAAGTGGACGGTACTTTTTCCTCGTGGTGTGACGTTACTGCCGGTGTACCTCAAGGTGGCGTGTTGTCTCCATTCCTTTTTTCTACATTCATCAATATAATTTCTCAAAACCTTACTTCTCTCTACCACCTGTATGCTGACGACCTCCAAATTTATCAACAAGCCAAATTAACAGATTTGTCCGAAGCTATTCAAATTGTCAATAATGATTTGGCTCACATTTCCAAATGGAGTCAATCTTTGGGCCTCAACATCAATCCTTTAAAGACTCAGGCGATCATTGTTGGCAGCTCTCGGATGCTGTCCAAAATTGACTGGACTAGAATATCTCAAGTCATCCTTAACGGTACGCCAATACCTTTTTGTGATAAAGTTAAGGACCTCGGCGTGATCATCGATAGGTGTCTTACTTGGACTCCGCAGATATCCGAAGTTAGTAGGAAAATCTTCGGAGCGATCGGCTCTCTTAGACGATTGCAAAACTTTTTGCCTACCTCCACTAAGGTTGCGCTTGCTCGATCTATACTACTCCCTATATTAGACTACGCCGACATATCTTATCTCGACCTTACACAGGAGCAACTAAATAAACTTGAGCGACTCCAAAACCTTTGCATACGGTTCATATTTGGCTTGCGCAAATATGACCACGTTTCTAAATTTCGAGCTGAGCTCAAGTGGCTTCCTATATCCCTTCGCAGGAATACTCACATTCTCTCTCTTCTTTACTGTCTACTTTTCTTACCTCGTACCCCCGATTACCTCAAAAGTCGCTTCAATTTCCTTTGTCATACAAATTCCCTCTCCCTCCGATCTACAGAAAATCTTCTTCTTCAAATACCTCTACACTCCTCTTCCTTTATTTCCAATTCTTTCACAGTTACGGCAGTGCGATTGTGGAATACCTTGCCGTTAAAAATTCGTCAAGCTCAGACTCTTGAGTCTTTCAAAAAACAGCTCAATGAGTACTACCTCGCTAAAAATTAGTATTGCTCTTAATGACCTATAATATTGCTGTATTATTATGTATATATCTATCCAATGTTGTTTATCTATATATGTTTATACTTTGTATTTTATTATTTAATTACTATACGTATTATTTATTTAACCTGTACACCCCTACCGTCTTAACTAAATCAAAAGTCTCCTTCCACCTACAGGTAGTCTGGAAGAGATCGCTTTAAGCGATAAGACCGCCTGGTTGTATTGCCTATTTGCTATGCATCTAATTTTATTTTTGTAAAAATTATTGGTGTACAATAAAGAATATTCTATTCTATTCTATTCTATTTACGTTATAACATCCGATGATAAGTTTTTTTTTTTTAATGTAATGAAAGTGGCAATCAAGCATGCAGTTCACATTGATGTTAAGTGATGACTGCAACCTATGGAGACTCCACACAGACACAAAGACCAGAGGTGAAAATCCAGATGCGATACCACTCCTGAGGCCTAAGGTGTTGTGCCCCTGTGCTGGAAATTACAGGGCCCTACATTACCACCTGACCGGAACACTATAGTGCTGAACACTACTATTTAGCGGCAAGTATATTAGGTTAGGCGGTGGTGCCTACGCCCGCGAGCTCTGTCACTGGAGCTCTACCACCAGTTAATTAATTAATTACCACCAGTTAATACCTGTTATTCGCTCAGTTACTCAGGCAATCGATCACTTAATTATTACTTAAGATTTTATATATTGATTGATGGCACCTGCGCCCTCGAGCTCTTACATCATGCCAGTGGAGCTCTTACATTAATTCACTAGCGATGGGGAAATTAAACGAAAAATGAATAGATGGAATATTAAGACATAGATAATTTATTTTATAAAATTAAATAAGTAACACTAATCATGGGTAATATTAGTTGAACAGTCTTCGAATTATTGCTTGGGCGGTGCCGCACTATGCTCCTTTATATCATTGAACTGAAAACAAGATATTTTTTAACATTAGTATGCCATACTCCCTAATTACTCACATTAACATTCAAGGCCCCATGGGTGAGCGGATCACCAAGACCTGAAGGATGGTAACGGATCTGAATTATGGAGTAACGACTCTTGGCTTTTCTTTTTACTCTTGCTTTATGGAGTTTTTTTTTACGACTCTTGGCTTTTCTTTTTACTCTTGCTTTATGGAGTTTTTTTTTATGTAATGAAAGTGGCAAACAAGCATGCAGTTCACATTGATGTTACGTGATGACTGCAGCCTATAGGCACTAACACAAAGACCAAGGTCAAAATGCAGATGTGTTACCACTCCTGAGGCCTAAGGTGTTATGCCTCTGGGCCGGAAATTACAGGGCCGTGCATTACCACCTGACCGGAACACGATAGTGCTGAACACTATCATTTAGGGGCAAGTATATTAGGTAATGCGGTGGTGCGTACGTCCGCGAGCTTCGCCACTGGAGCTCTACCACCAGTAAGTACTAATGGACCACCAGAAGTAATGTAGATGTTTATAGGATCCAGTATTCACCACTACTTTTGTGAGAGCTATTACGGGGTTATACACTTCCATCTAACCAGAACACGATAGTGCTGAACACTAATATTTAGCAGCTAGATAGATTAGGTAATGTGGTGGTGCCTACGCTCTCTAGCTCCAACACTGAAACTCTAGAAAAAGTAAGTACCAGTCTGTTTAATGGCCGAATACTCAAACGTCACTCAATTTTAAGCAACCCTCAATTGAGCGCTATCTCTATCGTTTGAACGTGTTTTATAAAGACATAAAACTTTTAAGTCCCACTTAGATTTTAGTGACGTTTGAGTATTTGGCCGTCAGTATACCTAAACAGGATTACTTTAAATTAGCGCATTTCTCTGTATCAATCCCAATAACATTTCTACGACTTTCTAGAAATCTTGATATATAACACAAAAAAAAAATAAACGAAAAAATGTCGTTACCCTCGCTGCCATGCGGCGATATTTTGCCTACAGAAGGTGCGTGGCATACCTATGCCACACCGCGGACACTCCGCCAAAATTCCATACAAACGCTTCATTTGATCTCTATTACACAGACATCAATCAGTGACGTGTATTTACACGTGCACCTGTGTGCGTAGCACGGAGAGAATACCAAGCGTCGCCCAGAAGAGGGAGGAGGTTGGGTGAGGCGGGGAAATCGGGCGGGACGACGAAGTGTCCATTCTATACGTAGTATTATTACATATTCTCTGCCAATAGCTAAAACTTACAGTTTTGCTTATCGTGTCCATCGCTTCGTCAAACTTCTTCTTCATTTCTTCAGGGTTCAGTAACTTTTCTAGCTCATCTTTGACGCTTGCGCCTATGTCTGTCAGTTGTTTCTTAATGCTCTCCAAATCATTACCCGCTGGCGCTGCAGTCTCACGTTTAACGAATGCATGTACCTGCAATTCATAAATGAATGTCATGAAATGTTATTTAGTCCGTTAATCTGCTATCTATGCGTTGCCACCCCTGAGACCAGAGGTGTCATGTCTCTGCGGTAGTTATTACGGGGCCATATATTACCATCTAACCGGAACAAGTTAGTGCTGAACACTACCATTTGGCGGCAGATAGAGGTACGAGAGCTCCGTCACTAGAGCTGTAAAAAGAGGCTTAGGCACAGAACACTTTTTTTTCTCATGATTAATACTAACAGTTTTTTTTATAAGTAAAACAATAATAATTTGTGGTACTCAAATTATTAGACATTTAAAAGATATGCATACAAAGTGTTGAAAAAGTCAATATTCAAAAGTGATTTGCGCCTTAATCAAGAGGTATACACACATTGAATTTCGCAAACACTTGTAATGTTGAAGTTTATGTAGGTATACTCAGTTTAAATTGATGTTATATGATCTTGTCCACCCTGTATTTTTGCTTTTGCCTTCGACTTCATAAAGTTATTATTAATAATGTATAATTATCGTCATCGTAGGAATTTCTGGAAATCCTCTTTTAACAAACCACAGCCAAAAAACAACCGAGATATTAATCTAAATATAGAAATAAGAACCTTTTTTCTCTCCTATCAACTCATGAAGATATAGAATAGACACAAAATTTTATGAGAATCGGTCCAGCTGTTTTGGAGGAATACGGTAACTACCATTAACACGAGAATCTTGTATATATAGAGATAGAGAGAAGAGATAGAGATAGGGAAGATATAGAGACGAGAACATAATAATTTATATACTCACGCTGACAAGGCAAACAGCCAACAGGACAATAAGAAGTTTGTTCATCTTGTATTACGAATGAGACGTCCTCACAGTTCCAAGCGGGTTCACGAACTAAGAGATAGAGCTTTAATTCTCCTTTATCTACTGAAGCCAGTATGTTTGTCCACCTTATCATTGACCCAAAGGTCATTAGTACCAGGAAAACATATTAATGAGTTTGCAATGCTCGCTAATCATTGTGACCGGACGAGACTATTAACTTGCTAAGCAAATATGATAATTGCCGTGTTTAGGTCGCTAGGAACATTAGAAAATAATTTCATTGTCAATAAGTTACACTAATGTTCTCGTGCGGCTATGCCTGCATTATGTCTTGACACATCAAAAGTATCCGATGTTGTTATAAAAATGGAAAGTCTGGAAATTTTCAAAGTTTTTTTAAAATAGTTATTTCTATCTCTTTCTTAAGCCAAAGAACACATCAATTAGGTCAACGAAGGTCGGGCACTTATACCCTTTACCCCTTGTTACAGTTTATAATTAATAATTATAAATAATAATGGCAACCCATTATACATCCCACTGCTGGGCACGAGTCTCTCCCCTCTTTGGGTGGAGGCCTGGAGCTTACTCCACCACGCTGCTCCAATGCGGATTGGTGGAGAAACGGGTTGGTGGCCAACCCGGTGTCGGATGTTTTCAAACCAACCTCCGACAAGGTTTAACGACTGCTATCTATCGATAGCAACCGGGACCGACGGCTTAACGTGCCCTCCGAAGCACGGAAACGCGCATTTAATTTGCCACTAGCGGTCACCCACCACACTAGCCGACCGCGCCCGTAGTGCTTAACTGAGTAGATCGCTTGCAATCTACACCAGCCGCCGGGCCATACGCGCTTCGCACTGTAGCCTGACTAGATTATAATGAATTGACTAGATTATAATTAATTATTAATTATAATCTAGTCAGGCTACAGTGGTAACAACTCTACAATTTTATTACACTTACAGTACTCAACAATTAATATTTCACAACAAACCTACGAAAGAGACGATCGGGTCGTTTCGATTTCGTAGAGCGATATCTCGGCTTTTTTTTTTTTTACTAGGGGAAAATGCGTTACGCATACCTACCCTTGGGGAGAGGGGTGGGTTATGTGGGACTCCGGGAAAGGCATCCGTCTACCCACTAAAAACCCCTGGGTGTTCCGACTCGTCCGCCATCACTGGCGGGGTCACGGAAACGCTATCGCACACATCCGCGACCCCACCGGCGGCTGCTCGTTGCCGAGCCCTCCTCGGAGCCTTTCGGCTCCAACCAACACTAGTGGCGTGCGGAACACCTGCACGCCAGCCAGCCCAGGACCTCTCCATCGGGCGACGGACATCCCCAATGTTATCTCTGCTGCACACTGACTACGTAAGCACTGACAGTCCGCTATTGGTCAACTTGATCAAAAGAATTTTTTTTTTGAACTTTCACGACTTGTATTTTTATTCATATTTTTATATTGTAAATGAGACGTAATCGCGTATTATTTTAATCGAAGTATTTACCTCGACACTCGACGTTTCGGCCGTAATGCAACGGCCGTGGTCACGAGTAGACAATCATCAAAATGGTCGACAAACGTCAAATAGGTATGGTGCGAAAGAGATAACGCTCTACAGACCCGAAATAAGCCGAAGTCTCCTTCCTAGGCTCGATGTGCAATATTTATTGTTGAGCACTGTAACTGCTACAAGTGCTACTCGATTGTTGTTTTTGGCAAATAATCAAACTTTTTTTCATTTTCATTCATATATTATGTTGTTCCGGAACAGTTTGAATCAAATTCGTTGAACTATTATAATATCATATTAAGGTGAAAGCGTTAATGCGTTATAAATGTTATAATATCACAGTTTTTTACTTACATTCAATTAATTTCGTGGTCACATGTTACCGCTCGCAACTATACAAATACGTAACCAGGCACGCAAAATCTGGCTACTTCATGAAAAATGTACGTTAAAGTTTTTTGACCGCACCTCATCCGGACTGGACCCTCACCATCCTACTCATCATTTATGGGCGAGATATTGGAGGTTCGCTGGTGTTATTACATGGTGATGAATAAAGAATTATGAATCGTCTGCCTTTCTATTCGAGATTGTTCAGGTTGAATTTGTTTTGACTTCAAATGTTTTTAGCTATTTCACCCGATTTCATTCAAAAGCTCTTTTGCACAATAAAATACTTAATAAGTCACGAACAGTTAACTAAATCGAAAAACGATATTTGTACATCCCTAACATTTTTGAAAGACCTATCCAACAATATTCCACACTATAGAAAACGAAAAATAAAAATAAATCCGCGCGTTACATGTAGGGGAGGTACTCTAAACATTTTTTTTTTCATGTTTTTATTCTACCACATTGTTGGCGTGATTATGATTCTTGCTTTTTGTATATTTGTGCCAAATTTCAAGTCTCTAGTACCAACAGTTTTTGCACTAAACCGCAGACGGACAGACGGACAGACAGACGGAGATGGCGAAACTATAAGGGTTCCTTGTTTAACCTACCCTACGGAACACTAAAAAATGGGTTTACTAAAGTTTTGGCGTCAAGTATTTCGCAAAGTTTGCAAAATAGCATTTCCCAAACATTTTGAACGTAAACGTCCCGACTTAGCCAGTCGACCTTAACTAAGGGGCTAAGTCGGGGGCGCCCGCGGTACCCATCTCGCCCAACCAAGACGAGGAAGAAGATAAAATAAAAAAACTGGTTGCCTGTAAAGTCGGTTTTACGGGCGAAGATTTTACGTGACAACGTCTTTTTCTCGGTAGAAAGGCATTCGCCGGTCCGGCAGGCCTCTCTCTCGTTCGGTGACTCATCGTTACGTTACCGGGCGTTACACTTTTTAATGAGTGACTCCGAGCCGCAACCTAATTTAAGACGTTGTCACGTCAAAAGAATAAAGATATATTGATGTTAAGTGATAACTACAGCATATAGACATCCACACAAAGACCAATTTAAAAGTCAGCTTGATGTAAACTCTAGCCAATCCAAATAGTCGATTAAATAAATAATTCGCAAAATCGTAATGTATCACTTCCAACTCATGACATTTCTTCGCAACAATTAATGGACCCTAGTTTCCCAACAAATTATGGAGCACCAATTTAAAATCACGCATGCATGCACTGAAAACAGTCGCGACCAAAACTCTACTTCCCATGTACAAACTTTGTGGGTTCACACATTCACAACTAGTACATACAATTACGGTCACTACGTTAGATGTTATTTATACGTTTTTTGTGGATAATAATTCGCTTTGCTTTAATCGTAATTTAGACGTTCATATATGAGCACTCCACTACTACTACGCTGAGGTCCTGGGTTCGATTCCCGGGTAGAGAGTTATCAGAGATAATAGTGTAAAGTCCTTTATCTCTGTTTCCATTGGTATTTTTCTATTTTCTGGAAATTTCGCAGTACATCGAAGATTGGTAATGTGCCCGGAGATGTCAACAGGCTCACCACCTGTTACTTGGGCCGAAACGTAACCGGCGAATCGTGGGTGTTAGAATGTATGCTTGAATGCATGCATTTACCTCTGCCCACCCCTTCGGGGATTACAGGCGTGAACTTACGTTATATGTGAGCATTTTAATGTACTTGGAAAATGTCTAGCCTTTTCATTACCTGTACCTACAGGTAGTAAAAATGTATCGTAGAAATATAATCGTTAAAACGCCAAGCACGTAAATAATGGTGTCTTAAAAACGAATCCGCCTCGAAAGTAACCTGTAGCTACGATTGGAATCTTGTGTTCATAAAACCAAGGTATTCCGAAAATTTTCTAACAACAAATAGCACTGAATTTGTTCGAAGCAAAAGTAGAATAGGTCGGATTTCAAATATTTGCGCGAGCCCTCAAACGTCGCATGTTTGTAGAAAGTTTTCAAGTGAACCGTACGCGGATCCGATTCTTAAAGTGTTCGCCTTAATAATTTTTAACTGAGTTCAAAAAACGCGAAGGTTCTCAATTCGGCCGATATATTTTTTATGTATGTACGCGAATTTCGCTGAGATTTCTGGGCCGATTTACGTAATTTTGAGAAAAAGTACCGAATAGGTCCCATAAAAATTTGATTCAGATAGGCCCATTAGTTTTTATTTTATGAGCATTTTTTTTTTTATATTATTTCGCATTAACACATGCTTGTGAAATATATTTTATTTTTAAAGAAAAATGGAAAGAAAAATTTGACTTCAGGCGAGGCTCGAACTCGCGACCTACTGGGAATCTAGTCCAGCCGCTCTTCCAATTGAGCTACTGAAGCCCTGCCCGATTTGTCAAATCTTTCCTTCACATCTATTGCATTGCTTTATGGTAGCAGCATCTATTACCAACTATGCTAGTTAGGCAACCGATATAATAGACTTTTCAGTTTATTGAATATCATTTTTTTACTAAATTTCACCTCAGACTAAAGGAATAAGAATAGACGGCGAGTTGTCATACAGTGCGTTGAATCCACTGACGTCCTAGATAGTCCTAATGCGCATGACAACAAGATGACAATGACACATTTACTCATCGACGACACAACACAGCTTATTTCCTCCTTCGTGGATAAAAGTTTTTTCATTGATTTCGTATAGTCGTGTAATAATTTTGTATCGACACACCTAAACAATTTAAATTAGGTATCTAATTGTCACGAAGCTAAAAGAGTCAGATTTTACAAAATTAACAGATGTGAACATTAATCTAATGGACAATGCAGCAATAAACTAAAAAGTATTAAATAAATATAACTGCGTTAAGAAAAACCGACTTCTTAACTGAAAAGTAAAAAATAATAAAGATTTAATTGTAATTATATACTACCTATTATTGATATGTGCTATTTACTAATAGGTTTGAAGTCGGTGCTAAGCCAAAATCACTAAAGTAGGCATTTCATTGTATTAAAACGTAACTTCACGCCTGTAATCCCCGAAGGGGTAGGCAGAGGTACTTAAATGCATGAATTCAAGCATATACATGCAAACACCCACGATTCGCCGGTTACGTTTTGTTCGGTGTATATTTGCTCGTATTCATATTTAAGTGATTAAAATATAATTATTTGTGTAAGGCTTGGCATCGACTTCAAACCTTTTAGTAAATAGCACATATAAATAATAGGTAGTATATAATTACAATTAAATCTTTATTATTTTTTACTTTTCAGTTTTGAAGTCGGTTTTTCTTAACGCAGTTATATTTTATCCTAATATAAAACTTCAGTCACAAGATAAACAAGCATTCAAATCACAATGACGATAAGTGAATACAGTATTCCTACAAACATCAGCGTTTTTATTTCATTACTAGATATTTGTTTGAAGAAAATCACAATCTGTCATTATTAGACCAAACATCTTAATTATACAATTTCAGATTTTACCTATTTCGCCAGTTTTTTTATGCCACCCTTAGATTATATCGGAAAGCGGTATCGTCGTAAATTTTTATATTTTAGATAAAGTACATATTCCTGTTACGCTTGGTTTCTGAGTTCAATCCCGGGTTGGGGGTAAATGCATTTAAATTTTTTGGCAGTTTCCCAGTGCCATACTCGGAGCTTGGTGATGTGCCTATAGATTTTAAAAGGCACGTCTTGTCAAAATTGTGCATTGACAAAACGTAACTGGCGAATCATGGGGAAAGTTACGTAGCAAAATATTTGTTTCAAAATTTCAAGAGTTTTCATTGTATTTCGAAGTATGATAGTAGACCCCCCAGAATTTTCTTCGGGTTTCTTTGCGGCTATTTAATCTTAACTTTAGCAAATACTCGCTGAATTTCTTTGTTTGTTCCCCAATCAAGAACAAATACAAATAATGATTTGGGGACAAGTTTCTTTATTACTCGTAACCAACACGTAAACCTACACGTTTTATTGAGCTGACAATATTGCATTTTACTGGTGATAGAGTTCCAAGTGTAGAAGCTCGAGGGCGTAGGCAGCACCGGATAACCTAACCTACCTGCCGCTGTATGATAGTGTCCGGCACTATCGTGATCCGGCACAGAGGCATAACACCTTAGGCCTCAGAAGTGGTAACGCATCCGCATTTTGACCGCTGGTCTTTATGTAGGTGTCTATAGGCTGCAGTCAACACTTAACCTCAATGTGAACTGCATGCTTGTTTGCCACGTTCATTACCTATAGTGCATTTTTTTAGCATTGCACAGAAGTAAAATCCAGTAGCAGGAATCACAAAACTTTTTGTCTATGATATGACATCAAAATTGTCATTGTATATAATCCGACTTTATTAGAAATACCATGTTCTACATATTGCGTGCGTGATAAACGTATTCTTTTTTAATTTGTTGTCATTACAATGTCGTAATCCGTTTTTTTTTGTATTCTTGACCACTACTTCTTTAGGTCTTTAATAGGAGACGTTTAAGAGAACGCATAAGTTTAATCTATACAAATAAATAAAATTGGAGTGTCTGTTTGTAATATTAAAATAACAGCTTTTTACTGAAAGCATATGTATATATACACGGTACATATACCAAAATAACATTTTTTACAATTTTTGTCTGTCTGTCTGTCTGTTTGGCGGGGCTAACCTTGGGAACGGCTGAACCGATTTTGACGGGACTTTCACTGGCAGATAGCTGATGTGACAAGGAGTAACTTAGGCTACTTTTATTGCCATACATCCATACATACATACATACCTACATACAAATAAGTAGATTGGAGTGTATCCGACTTTGACGGGACTTCCACGGGCAGATAGCTGATGTAATAAGGAGTAACTTAGGCCACTTTTATCTCCATTAATCCATACATACATACATACCTACATACAAATAAGTAGAATTGGAGTGTATCCGACTTTGACGAGACTTCCACGGGTAGGTAGCTGATGTAATAAGGAGTAACATAGGCTACTTTTATCTCCATACATCCATATATACATACATACCTACATACAAATAAGTAGAATTGGAGTGTATCCGACTTTGACGGGACTTCCACGGGTAGGTAGCTGATGTAATAAGGAGTAACTTAGGCTACTTTTATCTCCATACAGACATACATACATACCAACATGCAAATAAAAAGAATTTGAGTGTCTTCGATTTTGACGGGACTTTCATTGGCAGATAGCTGATGTGATAAGGAGTAACTTAGGCTACTTTTATCTCCATACATACATACATACCTACATACAAATAAATAGAGATTAAGTGTCTCCGATTTTGACGGGTCTTTCACTGGCAGATAGCTGACGTAATAAGGTGTAACTTAGGCTACCTTAATACTAGCTGCGCCCACGACTTCGTCCGGGTAGATACTGAACAATCATATTTTTTCTCACGTGGACGAAGTCGCGGGCACAGCTTTTTAAATATAAAATAAATATGTTGCCAATTACTGCTATGTATTCAAGAAAATTTTTTTTTCTCTAATTTCTAAAGTTCACTCGCATGTGTTATTGCGAAAAATCATTATTACTACTGTTACGTAATTCAAAAAAGTATTGTTTATAAGCTAATATTTGAAAATAAAACAGTATTTACTTAAAGAAAAATGGAAAGAAAAATTTTCTTTAAATAAATATATTTCACAAGCATGTGTTAATGCAAAATAATATAAAAACAATTATTAATTGTTTTTGTAAACGATATTCAATAAACTGCAAAGTCCATTATATCGGTTGCCTAACTAGCATAGTTTGGCAATAGATGGCGCTGCTGCCACCATAAGGCAATGCAATAAATGTGAAGGAAAGATTTGACAAATCGGGCAGGACTTCGGTAGCTCAGTTGGAAGAGCGGCTGGACTAGATTCCCAGTGGCCGCGAGTTCGAGTCTCGCCTGAAGTCAAATTTTTCTTCCCATTTTTCTTTAAATAAATATATTTTACAAGCATGTGTTAATGCAAAATAATATTAAAATAATTAAAACAGTATTGTATGGGGATCATTAGCTATCGGCATAAAGATCGACATTTTTTAACTTTTTTATAAAACTTACCTAAAAAAACACCTAAGTTCCTTCTGTCTGATGCTAAAAAAATGTACTCTAGATACATAAAAAAACGCTGTTGTAATATTCGCTATAAAATAAAACCGCATGTTTAATGTTGTCTTACTAAAATTTAATATTCGATGCAGGTAATAAATTAAACCGTTATTCTCTCATTACAATATTCTCGTCAATTCGCTTCAGACTCGGTCTCTACAGCTGCGGTCGCCGCCGGAGTATTCCTCGGAGCCGTTAAATCATCGAACTGAAATGAAAAATTCGTATTAGGAAATTCGTGGAAAAAATATTTTATTACTAGCTGTGCCCGCGACTTCGCGCATGATATTTTTTTTATGTTACGGAAGTGGCAAACAAGCATGCAGTTCACATTGATGTTAAGTGATGACTGCAGCCTATAGACACCCACCCACACAAAGACCGAAGTCAAAATGCAGATGCGTTACCACTCGTCGTCGTGGGCGCAGCTAGTATAAAAGTAGCCTTAGTTACTCCTTATTACATAAGCTATCTGCCAGAGAAAGTCCCGTCAAAATCGGTCCCGCCGTTCCCGAGATTAGCCGGAACAAACAGCCAGATATACATACAGACGGATAGAGTGACAGACCCCACAGATTGGGCCCCGTAATAACTATCACAGAGACACAACATCTAAGGTCTCAAGGGTGGCAACGCACCTGCATTTTGACCTCTGGTCTTTCTGTGGGCGGCAGTTATCACTTAACTCACTAATCAATGTGACTGCATGCTTGTTTGCAAAAAATTCTCACATTTTGCAATTAAAATAGTTATCAAAGTGTTAACAGCTTAACATATTATATCTTGTTCCCTAATGTGGAGAGAGGCAGCATTATGTGTGCTTCAAGATAATGTACATAATTTCTGAGCCATTTTCAATAGGGTTTTAATACCCTTAAAGTAAGTAAGCAATTTCACGTTCTTACATTTGGCAATATATCCAAGTTGAGACGTGGTAACTGTTCATATTTATATCGTGTTAGTAGTATTCAGCACTATCGTGTTCCAGTCAGGTGGTAATATACGGCCCTGTAATTTCCGGCACAGAGGCGTAACACCTTAGGCCTCAGGAGTGGTAACGTATCTGCACTTTGACCTTGGTCTTTGTGTAAGTGTCTATAGGCTGCAGTCATCACTTAACATCAATGTGAACTGCATGCTTGTTTGCCACTTTCATTACATAAAAAAAATCTTAATGAGGGATTGAAAGATGAATAGAAAAGAATTTGGTAAATCTCTATTCTCTTCGCTCTTTAAATTAATCTCTGACTAAAATTTACTGAAATGTTAACCCCTTTTAGAGATGGACTTTCAGAAAAGCCTGTGTAAGTGCTTTGCTTTGTGTAATTAAGCCTGTGTAATGCTTTATGTGTAAAATCGAAAATTCATGTATGTTCGTAATTTCACGTTACGGCTTATGATTGGCAACGAATAATCAGCAATTCATTAAGAGCAAACGATTTTAAATATCGAATTGTATATTAAATTTATATGAACTCATCGTGCATTAAAAAATCATTGCAGCATTCATAAATAATAAATATCAGGCACTATTAGTAGTCGAGCAATACTGAGAAGTAGTTTTAAAAAAAATAATGATGAATCATGAATTAGAATCATAACCTCATAATACATCTGGTGGTAGAGCTCCAGTGACGGAGCTCGCGGGCGTAGTCACCACCGCATTGCCTAATTTACTTGCCGTTAAAGGGTAGTGTTCAGCACTATCGTGTTCCGGTCAGGTGGTAATGTACGGCCCTGAAATTTCCGGCACAGAGGCTTATCACCTTAGGCGTCAGGAGTGGTAACGCATCTGCATTTTGACCTTGGTCTTCTGATCTTGGTCATGTGGGTGTCTATAGGCTACAGTCATCACTTAACATCAATGTGAACTGCATGCTTGTTTGCCACGTCCATTACATTAAAAAAAAAACATACAATTCACGCATTTTCAAGAAAGTCGCCACTAAATGACGAGGTCATTCGCTGATATTCAGTGAAATAAAATCTTTACGCGGCAGTGTGTTCACTTGAGCGGTTCTGTATTAAAAAAACACTTCACCGGGAAATGCATATTTCACAAAATACAATTGATCTAGGAAATAAGTTTATAAAAATAATAATAATAAGGGGGCAGAGCGAGCTGTTGGTGAGTAGCGACACCACCCCCTACCATTATCTCGAGTTCCTCCGAGAGAACTGGGCTCCGCCTCGTCCGCCACACAGAGGTACGGCCGGACAGAGCATCAGGTCTCTCACCTCTGGCTTGCCTTCATTGGCCGGTCAGAGTGGGGCGCTAGAGGTATGGCATTTGCAGAAATTTAGATAATAGGCTGTTGTCTAAATTTCTGCAAGAGCCATACACTCGGGGGTGGAAGTGTCTAAAGGCATAATAGCGGGGAAGCCCGCTCCGAGCTCGAGATTACTCGCTCGTGATGGTGAAACCGGAGCCACACCTCTCGACACCCCCAGCGTCTCTCAACAGTGTTGCCCCCCGTCGACCATCGGGTTGGCTGTTTGGGGGGCCCACCAAGGAGATGCGAGTCACCACCTGCCTAAAGTAGGATTCGATAACACATCCGACCGCGCCTGTAATGCTTAACCAAGTAGATCACTTACGATCTACGCCAGCCGCTGGGCCATACGCGCTCCAAAAGTTAAAAATAAGTTTAAAAGGTTAAAAAATAAGGTAAACGTCCCACTAATCATCCAACCGTTTCAAAACAAAAAAAACTTACAGCTTTAGACACTCGATTCAACTGATCGCCGACTACAGTCAAAATCGGCTGTATTTGTTTCTCGTTAACCTCTGACACCATCTTGGCGAGGCTTTGATCGATGCAGCTCCTAAACTGGTCTATATTCTGCTGGAATATTTCCAAATGATCCTTTGTAGGTGCATCTCGCCTGACGAATGCCTCTATCTGAAATATTCGTGCCTTGTTTTGTTTTGTGTATCTACAGGTAGTGTGTCGATAAATGACTATGAGTTTATGAAATACAGGTACAGTTATATAGAAGTAGTATAGAAGTACTTTCTTGTCATGCAAAAACATTGCAAAGAAGACTTTTTCACCATGCAATTAAAGCATCGACGTGACCGACCGGATATTTATTAGAAAATACATTGCATAAATTAAGGAGATGTATTTTAATATTTCCTTTTTTTGTTGATGAAGAGATTTAATGTTAGAAACATTGATTGAAATAGACGTGTACTCCTTGAACTTGATATGTAATAATTCTTGCCGATTCACTTGGCCAGTGGTCACAATTTATATTTAAACGCCTGCTCCCGATGATTATAAATCATTACATGAGAAATCGTATACAATTTAAACAACGTCAGTGTGCACCGTGTTTTCACAGACACACACACTTTTCACTTACAGTTTATAAGTACTTGATATCCGCCAGAGAAGCGGAACAACCAGAAATGAATGCACTTAACTTAACAACTGATAGTGTTTACCGTTTGTCAACTTGTATTACGCAAACAATGACGAATCCAAAATAAATTATCCTCAACATTGTGTACAGAAAACATTAACATATACTCACGTCAACGCACACTAGCAACAAACTCAACAAGATACCAACTCTAGCAATCATGATGATCTACGACTTAACGGAAAATATGAACACGACTGTCAATGGATTAATAGTCACAACTCCTTAAATACTCACGTTTATGCCATACATAGATGATGGTACCTTATATGTAGACTTACCTTATTAATTCGTATGCAAAATTTTGAAGACAAGATCGGATGTACTGTCCTTTATTTGGAAGAGTATGCATACCTTTTCTAACAAGTATATTATTAGACTACGTCGATCATTCAGAAGTCCACGCTACAGCCCGTTTTTTGTCAAACATACTTCATACTTTCAATCAAAGCGAGCAAATGTTAGATAGGGATGTTAGACGTCTCATACATCCTTACTCGGTATATCTATAACAATTGATTTGCCACATATTATACTAATCTGATTTAGTAGACAATCTTCCAAGAGGATTGGCTTAAGTAGCGATTAAAAAAACACGAACTTGCGTGCACGGAGTTCCTGTATTTCCTTTATTATCACAAACCTCTTATACTCGTAGGTTTTCATGTAATGTGTATTTTTTTTTCAAAATTTTCGGCCCAAAAGAATAGAAGATAAAGGAAGAGGAGAGAATGGTAATTTACAAATAAAAACTGCTAAATTTTTATTAAGCTATTGCATAGCTTCTATCGCGGGCCTTGAGCGCGGGGACCGAATTCAGAAATTCCGTAACGCAAAAAACCGGACGCTCCAGATTACAAATTTTAAACTCATTTAAAGAAAGTGATGTATAATTTCGCCGTCCGACCTCGTGGGTAGCGTGGCCGAGCGGTCTAGGCGCTGGTTTAAGGCACCAGTCTCTTCGGAGGCGTGGGTTCGAATCCGCTGCCAAGATTGTTTTTGTTAATTTTTTTTTATTGTTTGTTTTTCCATTCAATATTTAAAAAGTGGTAAATATTCATAAAAAATTATTGTTTCATTTTTCTATTTTTTTTTTCTTTTATTTGCATTTTATTTTGTTTTGCATAATTTTAGATAATTATGTAAATGCAATAGCTTTACCGCGGCAGTCCCCGAGTGCCACACGTCTTTTTTTTTTTCTTTTAGAAGTATTATACCCTTAACATATTTTGAAAACAACCCAGCTTATTATTCACATGGTCAAGACTAGAATAGTTGAGCACTAGAGCTAGACCTAAATATCAGCGTTCGTCCCCTAGAATTTGCATAAGATTGTGAGGATATGATGAAAAACCACTCGACCGGATAATTTTGTCACCCTCTAAATTTATTCTAAGTATGTGATTCTTCGAAGTAAGGCTCTATTTCACATGACGTACCCAACATGCTATTGGTGATTTTGTACAGAGCCTCAAAATCAATAGCATAGTATGAAAATTCTAGTTCAGGACAAAAACTTTGTAAGAGATATATATATTTTTAATTATCATGAGGAATTCTGCTTAGGGAAATTAATAAAATGTATTATATTCTTCTTCTTATTTATGTAGGTATAGAACATATGAACAAATGGCAGATTTTATGCTAAAAGCGCACTCTACCAGTCAACCATTTGATTGGTAGTGTAGAAAGATTGGCGGCTTCTATATATCTATAGAAGAATTCTTCCGCCAGTCAACCGAACAATAGCAGTCTTTACATTCTGATTGGGCGGCAGTAAATGCAATAGCGTGGGATGGGCATCAGCGTCCCGCGATGAAACTATCACCACTACAATAGCCCATTCGCTTTTCAAGCTTAGCGATTATGGTATATTCTCCCCTAACGAGTCACAATACTCTTGTCGGCATCTTTGAGGAAGGCTTTTGATCAGCAGTAGGTAGATGTGTTTCAGATAAAACGATGATGATGAATAAAACCTGATGACAAGATTATAATAACACGGGATAGTAAAAAGGCGCATACTTTTGACTAACAGTTTTTATTAATACAATATTTTATGAAATCATATATCTCGAAATTATTTTTTTTTTATACTGGTGGTAGAGCTCCAGTGACGGAGCTCGCGGGCGTAGGCACCACCGCATTACCTAATTTACTTGCAGCTAAATGGTAGTGTTCAGCACTATCGTGTTCCGGTCAGGTGGTAATGTACGGCCCTGTAATTTCCGGCACAGAGGCATAACACCTTAGGCCTCAGGAGTGGTAACGCATCTGCATTTTGACCTTGGTCTTCGTGTGGGTGTCTATAGGCTGCAGTCGTCACTTAACATCAATGTGAACTGCACGCTTATTTGCCACTTATATTACATAAAAAAAAACTTGTAGCACATATTTTATGTACATCATGTTGAATATATCAAACAGTAAAATATAATAGCATACTTAACAAATTACAACTATGCAACAGGGAACGTTTACGGGTAGTAAAGTTCCAGTGTAGGAGCTCGAGGGCGTAGGCACTAACGTGTTCCGGTAAGATGGTAATGTATGGCCCCGTTATTACTATCACACATAAAAGTACTAAGGTCTCAGGAGTGGCAACGCGTCTGCATTTTGAGATCTGGCCTTTGTGTGGGTGTCTTTAGGCTGCAGTCATCACTTAACATCAATGTGAACTGCATGCGTGTTTGCCACCTTCATTACATAAAAAAAACAGAAGGGAAAACTTAAAAGAAGACCACAGAACAAAGAGGTTCATTTTTTGTTTTAATAAGTAATGTAAGTAGGTGACATTTCACCCGTGCGAAGCCAGGACGGAGCGCTAGTCAGTCATAATTTTCTTAACACCAATTCATCGAAAGTCAAGCCAATCAAAAAAGGTACTGGTCTGTGATAACGCAACCAAATTTTATAGTCACTTTTAAAAGAACCAAGAAATAATATGGTAGATATCGCTACGATACATGTAGTTTCCTTGCAATTTTGAAAATAAAATGTTAACTATTGTAGATAACAAGTAGGTACTTAGAGAGGTTTGTTGATATTTTCCAATGTAACTTTTTAACGAAATGAAGTTTTAAACAAATATAACTCTTTAATAGAGGTATGAAACTATTGACTTTCAGAGTCAAACGTTGACAGTTTGCAGTTTTGAAAAGCTAGTGAGCAAAGTAGGATGTACAGTACGCAACAAGATATATTGCACATCGACATTAGGTCAGAGACTTCGGATAATTTCGGCTCCGTAGAGCGTTATCTCTTTTGCACACAACCATGTGACGTTTGTCGACCATTTTGTTTAACTTTTGACCAACGCTGGACTATTACTTCTTACGTAGGTATTACAGAGATGATGCTCTACGAACTCGAAACTAGCCGATCGTCTTTTTCCTAAGTTCGATGTGCGATATTTTTTGACGGGTAGGTACTGTATACTTTTCTTGTAAATATGGATGCTACTGAATGAATACATTTGGCTGCATTTTATTGGAACCTACGTATGAGAACTGACGTTTGTTAGTTTTGCAAAATGCCCATTTTTTTCAAAACTGTGAATCGTAATTTCACTAGTTTTTTCGAAACTTAAATTTTCAACATGATCAAAACCGACCCCGCTTCTTTTTTTTGCATATAGTATTTTCGTTGTATCTTTAATTGTATCGCAGAACACCAAGCTTTTAGTATTCAATGCGTAACCTGCTAACTCGATGAACGAATCGACGTGACGAGATATTCCGCTACATTTCTGAAGATGCATGTCTCAATAGTTTTAGATTAGAAGTTGGATAGATATTTTAGGATCTCGACTTCATTTCACATTTCTTGAAGTAAAACTTCTTTATGCATGACTTGTAGTAATATTAAATAGATCGGAATGTCTTGTCCTATCAGAGAATATGTAATATGGTCATGTGTAGGATGACGTTAACTGCATCATATTAATTTATTCATTCATATAATTCGACTCCTGGAGAGCGCTTTTATATCGTCACTTTTTAGTAGAAACTTCCTAGAGTGAATAACCGCTAATACTAATAATAATTAAAAACACAAAATATTTTAAATACAAACATAATCATTATACCTAATTTGAAAAAAAAAAAAAACATTGACAAATTCAAAAACAACATAATATCTAATTCATTTTAAAAATGTTTGTAAATACACACAAAAAGGTGAAATCAGTCAAATGATATGAGCTATCTAAATGTGTGTAATTTTTTTATTTAAAAAAAATAAAAATCTTTGATATAAACTTATTAACTATAACTAATAAAATAAATCGTATCTAAAGATAGCACGCGCCGTTTGTTTATTTTTTTTCAATTTCATTACTTATTTTGTTCTACACACAAATGCAGTTCCTGTTTAATATACCGTTCATTGATGGAAATTGATCAGTGTTTAGCTCGTTTCCTTCGCCTCATTAGCTTCATTGGCAGAAACGTCAGGTACCAATTGAATGATCATTTCATCGAGACAATCATTGTTCGTAGTGGTATTGCCAAGTGTGTTGAACTGAAAAATAAAATTTCAATTATTTACTTATGTTTTTTTTTTATGTAATGGAAGTGGCAAACAATCATGCAGCTCACATCGATGTTAAGAGATGACTGCAGCCTATAGACACCCACACAAAGACGAAGGTCAAAATGCAGATGCGTTACCGCTCCTGAGGCCTAAGGTGTTATGCCTCTGTTGCCGGAAATTACAGGGCCGTACATTACCACGTGACCGGAACACGATAGTGCTGAACACTACCATTTAGCGGCAATTATATTAGGTAATGCGGTGGTTCCTATGCCCGCGAGCTCCGTCGCTGGAGCTCTACCACCAGTAAAATGAGGAAGCAAAGATGAAGAAAAACGCTTAGCTTAGCTTTCTAATTCTACTGGAGGTAGCGCTCCAGTGACAACACCATTCTTATATCCTTGAAACTCAGATTCTTTTAGTCTGAGCTTTGAAACAAATCGAGCAAATGTTTGATAGGAATATGAGATGTCTCGAGTATCTATAACAGGTCATCTGCGAGTAAGTGCTTATTTTATTCAGCAGAATAGCTTTGGACGGTTCTACGGTTTCGCAGAATGCGAATACGTAAGGGTGCGCTTTACGTACTATCAGCACCCCCATTTTTCCTATTTTGTTTTATATAAAATATATAAAACATACTAATTTGTTTATGTATCTACAGTTCCCTTCAATCGACATAATTAATCTCTTTTTAGTTGAATACTTGAATTATGATACACTAAAACCTAACTTCAAGGTTGTAATCCCCGAAGGGGTGAGCAGAGGTGAACACAGGCATACACGCAAATACTCTTGATTCGCCGGTTACGTTTTGGACCATGTAACCTATTAACATCTCCGAGCACATCACTAAACTCCAAGGTATTGGGAAACTTTCAGAAAATGGAAAAATCTCAATAGAACCGGAGATAAAGAATTTCACACCGTTATCTCTGATAGCTAGCTATAGTAGTAGTGGCCTGCTACCACTAGACTGCTGAGGCAGTTAAAAAACTATACTTATTGCGAAAAAGTTACTTATAATTAATGCGTTATCGCGAAAAATAAAAATACTGCAACTACACTTACTAAGAACTGAAGCAATGGTGTATCAGATGCCAGTCCCTCGTTTATTTCTTTATCTGTATTTTCGATCTGGTCCACGAGCGGTGTCAAATGGTAGTTGACCGCTTCAGTCATGTTATTTACATATAAATGTAGTTGTTGTGACTGAATACTATGTGATTGACTGGTACTTGACGATTGTGTGGGCAGACATTGTGACTGAAAATAGAAAAACATATTTTTTTAATGTACCTAATAGTAGTGGCAAACATGCATGCAGTTCACATTAATATTATGTGATGACTACAGACTATAGACACCTACACAAAGACCAAGGTCAAAATGCAGATGCGTTACCACTTCGGAGAATCAGAATCGGAATCAGAAATTCATTTATTCATTTAACAAACAAACAAAATAAGTTCGAGCCTCGCCTGAAGTCAAATTTTTCTTTCCATTTTTCTTTAAAAATAAAATATATTTCACAAGCATGTGTTAATGCGAAATAATATAAAAACAAACAAAATAAGTGAATAACAATTGATATACATGTCAAACAAGCTAAAAAAATATATATAATACATAGTCAAGAATATCACTAAGATAAAATTAAATATAATATACTAATGTAGATAAGTAAATCAGTAATATGTCTCATTTCCCCTTTTACAAACTGATAACAAATAGTAAAGAGAAAAGAAGGCCTAAGGTGTTATGCCTCTGTGCCGGAAATTACAGAGGCGTACATATACATAACCACCTGCCGAAACGCGATAGTGCTGAACACTACCATTTAGCGGTAAGTATATTAGGTAATGCGGTGGTGCCTACGCCCGCGAGCTCCGTCACTGGAAGAGCTCCAATGACGGAGAGACCACCAGTAATTTGTAAGAAATATAGTTTCGCTCGCTTTTTACGTCATTATTGAAGAATGGTCGGATCAGATTGTGACAGAAGGGTTTCATTGGTGGCTGCTCACTTGGCTTGGTGGCACCCACTGTTGTGGATAGAGAATCCGGTACCTAAGATAGAAGCCCCGAAAGTTTCTTTCACGGAGGCAAAACAACTCAGGCCACAGGGGCGGCAAGGCTTTTGCATTTTGACCTCTGTTTTTGTGTATATGACGTATCTAGTCTATGGGTAAGCTGCATTAGTCGATCGAATTTTGCTTCCATTGCTTAATTTCGTCGCAAATCATACAGCGCACATTATAGTAAACACATTCTGTTATCTTTTTAACTTTAGGCAATTATTATATTGTTCATTTGTTAACAAAATTTTTCGCACACAAAAGATTTTCAAGTTGAACAATAACACCGTAGTCTGCGTCTGGCAATATGCCAAAAAAAGATAAAAAAGGTTTTATTAATTTCTGTCGCCCTATGCACAAAAACTTTTTTTAGTGAACAACAAAACTTTGTGTTGAGAAGAAATTGAGAAAGAATTTGTTTTCTAAAAATGGTATTAAACCTACACAGAAAGTGAAACAAATTAAAAGAAAATATCACAATTGCAAACTATATAAATTCAAATTGTACAAAATTAGCAAAAATACGAGTATATCTTTAATAATTCAATATAAAACATAACCATTTTTCTCTTTGATGGCAATTTATTTTTTTATTACAAGTTATACTTTAAAAAATTAAATATCATATACTTAAACCCTTTACTTAATTTTCGTTAACTTTCAAAATTTATCATCAGCTCTTTAGGAACCTCATGTAATGATGGCAACCAAGATCACCAATACTTATAGTATTCAGTTTAAAATAGAATTTTCCCGATATCTCGTAGGATTTGGGTCAAATCAAACAAAACCGCGGCAAACTGCTGGTTATAGATTCATATAATTTCAAATAATGACTCTACATTTTCATGCATATATTAGGTAATTAGAGTTATTATAATAATCAACAAATGATTAGTCAGTATTATTTTCCTGATATAATTTGCAATTAGAGTGTTTTACAGAAACTACTAGTGTTTATAATTATTATTAAAATGTTATATTATTGAATGTTATACATAACATATCAACTGTTATGCCAGTAGCACAGAAATGAGCAGTAAATTTATAAAAAGCAAATGCGATTACACTATTCTATGAACAAATTTGTAATCATTTCGGATTATTGTAAATTGTGATGAATTTTGTTTTATAAATGTAATGATGTTTAATATTTATTGAGATTACATATTATGTTATTTAATTAACTAAATAAATTTCCTATTCTCAGATAGTGAATAATTGTTGATACTTCTACAAAGTAATTTTTGTCCTGTTGTTGAATAATGACAAATATACGACGTTAACAATAAATGTAACACTTACGTAATACAAGAGTGAAGTTAGAATCACGAAAATATAACCTCTAATCATTTTGTATTGCAAAACATGAACAAGTGACTACAAGAACTGAGCTTCATAAGATTTCGATCCTGTATAAATAGAAAAACATCAGGTTGATGAAGGTACGCGTGAATCAGAAAAGTCACGTCTCTCTTTGTTTTATCAGAAATACCTACGTGAAAAATTATAGTAGTCACTTTGGTATCGCTCCTTGTTGTTCTCACAAGTTTTTTTTATCTTTGTTTGTTTTTTATCCTGATGATTATTTAACTACGTACTACTCGTATGTTTATTATTTAATTTTGTTGATCGCTTTAATTTGTTTTTTTTCGTACTTCGGAGGGCACGTTAAGCCGTCGGTCCCGGTTGCTATCGATAGATAGCAGTCGATAAACCTTGTCGAAGGCCTTATGGGCGGTTTGAAAACATCCGACAGTGGGTTGGCCACCAACGCGCATTGGAGTTGCGTGGTGGAGTAAGCTCCAAGCCTCCCCCCAAAAAGGGGAGAGACTCGTGCCCAGCAGTGGGACGTATAATGGGTTGCCATTATTATTATTAATTTTATGTATAGAGAAAAACGAAGTACCACTAAATCAGGGGTTTAATTCTGCAAACGTATTTAGTAGTTAGTTGTTATTAACATGATTTAACTAGAACTCGATTGCGTAGGCACCACCGCATTACCTAATCTAAGTAGGTATATGTCGCATAATGGTAGTGTTCAGCACTACTGTGTTCCGGTAAGATAGTAATAAATGGTCCCGTAATAACTATCACAGAGACATAACAACTAAGGTCTCTGTGTAAGGTCATGTCTGGGTTTTGTGTATATGTCCATAGGCTACAGCATTCACTTACCATCAATGTGATTTGACAACTTGATTTCCACTTCATGACATAAAAAATGTCTGCTTACCCTCTTGATAATAAATAGGGATAAAAATATATTTATCTGTTATATAACACGCGCTGGTCACATGTGAAGCGATGCATCATTTATGTCCAGTAATAAACACGTTACTACAGATAACAATGTTTACATTCAGCAGCTGCTATGTATTACATACTAGCTGTGCCCGCGACTTCGTCCACGTGAGAAAAAATATGATTGTTCAGTATCTACCCGGACGAAGTCGTGGGCGCAGCTAGTATAAAAGTAGCCTATGTTACTTCTTATTACATCAGCTATCTGCCAGTGAAAGTCCCGTCAAAATCGGAGACAATCAGATTCTATTTATTTGTATGTAGGTATGTATGTATGTATGGAGATAAAAGTAGCCTCTAGTAACTGTCTCAGTAGCATAGTGGTAGTAGGCCACTACTATTACGCTGGAGGTCCTGGGTTCGATTCCCGGGTCGGGGAATATTAGAGATAACGGTTTAAAATACTTTATCTCTGCTTCTATTGGGATTTTTCCATTTTCAGGAAGTTTCCCAGTACCCCGGAGTTTGTTAATGTGCCCGGAGATGGCAACAGGTTCGCCACCTGTTACATGGGCCAAAACGTAACCGGCGAGTCGTGGGTGTTTGCATGTATGATTGAATTCATGCATTTACCTTTGCCTACCCCTTCGGGGATTACAGGCGTGAAGTTACGTTTTAAAAGTAGCCTAAGTTACTCCTTATTACATCAGCTATCTACCCGTGGAAGTCCCGTCAAAGTCGGATACACTCCAATTCTACTTATTTGTATGTAGGTATGTATTATGTATGGAGACAAAAGTAGCCTAAGTTAATCCTTATCTCATCAGCTATTTGCCAGTGAAAGTCCCGTCAAAATCGGTCCAGCCGTTCCCAAGATTAGCCCCGCCAAACAGACAGACAGACAGACAGACAGACAAAAATTGTAAAAAATGTTGTATTGGTATATGTACCGTGTATATATACGTATGCATTTAGTTCAGTTCAGGAAATCAAAGCTTTTAAAAAACTATATCTTGAAATATTGTAACACTTATCTCGTTACTGCGCGTTAGCACTTGCAAGTGAATTATGATAATTCAAAATATAAACGACAATACCTTACAACAGTGCCTTCAAACAGAATTGGAACCTACAATGTCCGTGGTCCATACCTTTCGATACTCATAATATGTTTTGTTTCATATGTGACAAAAATGACAAACTAACGTACAGTATTCTAACAAATAGACCAGAGGTTATTGGCACCATGTTTTTTTATGTAATGACGGTGGCAAACAAGCATGCCGTTCACATTGATGTTAACTGATGACTGCAGCCTATAGACATACACACAAAGACCAGACGTCAAAATGCAGATGCGTTGCCACCCCTGAGACCTTAGTTGTTATGTCTCTGTGATAGTTATTACGGAGCCATACATTACCATCTGACTGGAACACGATAGTGCTGAACACTACCATTTAGTGACAGATAAATTAGGTAATGCGGTGGCGCCTTCGCCGTGGAGCTCCTACACTGGAACTCTACCACCAGTTAAAAACATTATATAGTTTATCTGCTGCCAAATAAAATGTCGTTCAGCATAATCGTTGTTTTATTTGTTGTTTTAAAAATGATTGGAAAATAGGGCTTATTTTAATCATACAGCAAACATACCTGATATAAATCGATTGTTAATATTCTTAGACTTCACTAAGCTTATTTTGTAGGTGATGAGGCTTTGCTACACGGTCCTACGAAATTATCAACAATGCAAAATAATATAGCGTAAACTGGCTTAAGATTAAAGTCACAGTTAACAAGTGTTTTTTTTTGTCCGAAATTCATGTACGATTATGTGTATTTAGTAGATTTTATACGTAGGTTCTTAACAGTGAAATTCATGCTCAACAATGTTAACAAATTATAAAAAAATGTTTCAAAAATGTTTTTATGAAATAAGCTCTAAATAATTACACAATGACGTGAAATGTACACAGTCACAATGCGTGACACACAACGCATAAATAAGTAACTCAAAAAATAATTCGAACGTTTAATTTAGGGCTTTTCATTTTTGGTTCAGACGCATAACTGTTTAGACCTAAGAATGCCAACGCATCTACTGTGCAACCATCCTTGGACTTTCACGATTATAAACCAAAATAAGCCAAATCATAAAAAAAATCAAAAATTAGAGCCGTCCTCGAGTTTAAGCGCAACTAACGCACATCAATTTATTTTTAAGTGCAAAAAATTATAATATAGACAGATATGAGTTTATGAAACACTTGAAGCTTGGTCACACCAGCCATGAGGTATGGACGTCACGTCCCACCGACAGATACCATGTTCTAAAACAAAGGATGTTAAGTAAACGCGGTTAAAGTATAGTGGAGATAGGAGCCGACATAAAATTCCTAAAGAGTTTTCCTTCAAGAAAATTGAATATTCATGACGTTCCAATCTATCGCTGATACATACCCTGTTGTGAAAATAACTTTACTGAAATATATTTTCACAATATTGTACAATGTAACATAACTTCACGTAATCCAATTATAATTATTACACAATGAGGCATCGGGATGAGATCGGGATAATGGAATTATTCGCTAATTATGCAATAACTGAATAACGCCCTGATTTAGACTTATTGTTATTACCTATAAAGTACCTCTGTAACCCTTCATAATGGAAAGTACCCAATAAACCCTTACTCCTTGGCACGAGGATCACACCAGACACTTCAGCGTATCTAGACTGTTGTCTACGCTGACTTGATAGGTATATAATTAGCAGAATTGTAGACATTTGAGAAAAAATTAATTCGCTAGTAACGTCACAGTCTAAAGAACGTATCCATGTAATGTCATGTAAGTCACATTTTGTACCGAACAATATAACTGCAAATAATGGCATAAATTGTCCGCCGATAAATTCCTCTTACACAACGTAACGTTTTCGTGTTAAATCTAATTCAATAAAAACTTTCTACTGTTCATATGTTACATGAGACGTAGCGGCAGCGTTTTTTAATAATGATACGATTATTTAATACATGGGTAATAACGGTAAAAACAATAAATAACCTCTGGGTATAAATCCAATGCTAAGTACAAAATTTGGTACACTATTTCTGGTGTCCGCTGTACTTCTCTGTCCCGAGCTTTATTTTCGCCGTATCCATGACACTTCTTCACATAATACGTGTAGGTTAGATAGTTGGAAGTTCATGTACGGGTTTCAATAAAATTTATTTCAATACTTTGTCTTCATGAGTCACTTCTTGTTATTAAATCAAGGTTTATGTTAAAATTATATGTATATTATTAAGGATGTGGATTTAAGTTAAATGCTTGCTTTATACATTTCATTCCTTAGTAGTCTGGATTACAAATTTTAAACTCATTTAAAGAAAGTCATGTATAATTTCGCCGTCCGACCTCGTGGGTAGCGTGGCCGAGCGGTCTAGGCGCTGGTTTAAGGCACCAGTCTCTTCGGAGGCGTGGGTTTCAATCCCACCGCTGCCAAGATTGTTTTTGTTCATTTTTTTTTTATTGTTTGTATTTCCGTTCAATATTTAAAAAGTGGTAAATATTAATAGAAACTTATTGTTTCATTTTCTTTTTTTTTTTCTTTTATTTGCATTTTATTTTGTTTTGCATAATTTTAGATAATTATGTAAATGCAATAGCTTTACCGCGGCAGTCCCCGAGTGCCACACGTCTTTTTTTTTTTTTTATTAAAACTGTTTTTACGGATTTATCTCGCGTATATTAAACTAAAATGATTTTTTAAATCAACCCGACGTTTCGGTCGCTTTTCAGCTTCCGTAGTCCCGGGCAGACTGAGGTGACATTTAGTTTATTATGCGAGATAAATCCGTAACATTAGTTTTATTTAAATGAGTGTAACTCGCGAAAACCTGAGAACATATCATGTTTTTTTTTTGTTTATAAAAAATATGACTTTCAATTTTTAGTCTGAAAAAAATTGTTCGTATTATATTTTCCCCTGAAAACGATTGGTTCTAGCTACTAGTGTAACTCTAGCACTGCATTACAAACATTTTTAGAGCTCCATTTCGAATTTCGCTTCGCTATCACTCTGTCCTTACCTTTATTTTCGCCGCATCCATGACATTCCTTCACAAGTTATACGTACACGTCAGTTAGTTAGGAGTTGAGGCACGGGTCTTAATAAGATTTATCTCAGGACTTTGTCTTGTAAGCGCGTGTACGTCTTAACAATAGAGAGTATCGCGGCACGGTGAATGTTTTAGCCCCTTTATAATGATACCGTCTTCGTGAGTTGCTTCCCGTTATTAAATCAAGGTTCATTGTTGATATTATTATGTAGGATACGGGTTTAAGTTAAATGCTTTTATGTTATACGATGCTAATTATGAAATGGAAGTGTTGTTGGCTTGTTTTTATTTGATTTCACTTCTGTCGTCGTCTCTCGGAGCTTACTCATCCATTGATGTTAAGAATTGGTTTGTTTTTTAAAAATGATGTTCATCCGATGTTAAACAATGTTTGTTTATTGATATGATTGTGATTCGATTTCATATTTGTTAAGTAAATGTGTCAAACATTTTTATGTTTCTTATGAAATATATTGTACTAGCGGCCCGCCCCGGCTTCGCCCGCGCTGCTCTGCTCCTATTAGTCATAGCGTAATGTGAGCTATCCTATCTCTCAAGTTGGATCGAACTGCACATGGTGTGCGAATTTTATTATAATCGGTTAAGTGGTTTAGGAGTCCATTGAGGACAAACATTGTGACACGAGATTTATATATATTGTTTTATATGTGGGTCGGTGAACTAATTGGAATTTAATTAGTAGTTATTACTTATGACCAAAGATATTGAAAGAATAGCCGTATTCAGATACAAATCTAGAGAGGGTATTTTTTTGCAGTGCGAATGTTTACAGAGACAAGGATCGATAGTAGATCACATACCTACCTAATTAAAAAAAATAAAAAAGGTCAAGTGCATGTCGGGACACGCGCAGTGTAGGGTTCCGTAGTTTTCAGGTTTGATTAATGCAATAAAATAATATATTTTCTATGGAGTTAAAAATTTCAAGTAGGTATTATATTTGGTCGACTATTACTCGGAAACTAGTTAAACCAACTTAAGTGTGATAGTTTTCCTTTTAATTTCGTTATATATAGCTACTATTGCCGTAACGTTTGATTTTCTAACAACAACCGTTTAGTTGGTGGGGGGGGGGGGTCACTCTAATAAAAATTGGCACTTTAAAGCTTAATAAGTCACGAACAGTTAACTAAATCGAAAAATTATTTTAGCTTACCTGTAACATTTTTAAAAGACCTATCCAACGATATCACACACTATATAAAAATCTAAAAATAAAAAAGTTATCCGCGCGTAACATGTAGGGGAGTACCCTAAATAATTTTATTTTTCATGGTTTTATTCTACCACTTTGTCGGCGTGATTAAGGTGTATACTTGTGCCAAATTTCAAGTCTCTAGTATCAATAGTTTTTGCCCTTAATCGCGGACGGTAAAACTGACAGACAGACAGACGGACATGGCGAAACTGTAAGGGTTCCTTGTTTATAACGGAACCCTAAAAAAATCAATCAACTCGTTTCAGTACCATGATACGAGATTTTTAATTAATTTATTCATAAATATCAATTAATATAATACTTTATAACCATATATTTTTATTTGATTAAATAAATGGAGAAAAAACTCAAAGATAACTTTAAAAATATTGTGGTTCTTGTGCAAGTAAGTCATCAATATTAAAAATCGCTAGTTAAATAATATAGAAGTATTTCAACATTCACGTGCAATATCCCGTTTAATTACTGCATCGAGATATCTTGGCTTATATCGAGTACACCGATGTTACTTAATTAACTAACAGTCACACACAGGTGCTACTAGTTCGACACAATTCGATTAAATCTTACATTTTTCCTAGTCAACAAATTATGAAATTAATTGAATTGTCTTTGAAGAATTTTAACTTTCTGCTTTTATGTTCTATAGTTTTATATCTTGGAGGATTAATTAGAAACTATCGTTAAGTGGCGACAGATTTAATAAGCGATAATTTACCGATATCATGATATACTAGCTGTTGCCCGCGGGGCCGCCCGCGTGTTGGTCGCTTTTCGCGTAACCAGTGAAAAGTCAATCGCGTAATCAAATCATCCCATGGCATCCCACAGGAACACTTTTTCGGAGTATAAACTGCCAAATTTCATGGATATCGGTTCAGCAGTTTTTGCGTGAAGAATTAACAAACAAACAAACACAAACTTCCGCATTTATAATATAAGTAGGAAGTAGGATTCAAGCCAAATATATTTTATCCGTTCTTTAATTAGTCATTATCTTATTTTGATAATTTTGTGATGTTTTTTAACATCTTTTTAGGGTTCCGTAGTAAACAAGGAACCCTTATAGTTTCGCCATGTCCATCGGTCTGTCTGTCTGTCTGTCTGTCCGTCCGCGGTTTAGCGCAAAAACTATAAGTACTAGAGACTTGAAATTTGGCACAAATATACACCTTAATTACGCCGACAAAGTGGTAAAATAAAAATGTGAAAAAATTTTTTTAGGGTAACCTCGCCTACATGTAACTCGCAGATATTTTTTTATATTTTCAATTTCCATACAGTGTGTAGTATCGTTGGATAGGTTTTCAAAAAATAGTATGAGTGTCTGAACATCATTTTTCGATTTAGTTAACTGTTCGTGACTTATTAAGCTTTAAAGTGCAAATTTTCGTTAGACTCAAGTGTGTCCCCCCTCAACAGACTAAACGGTTGTTGTTAGATAATTCAAACGTTATGGCAATAGTAGCTATATATAACGAAATTAAAAAGAAAACTATCACACTTAAGTTGGCCTTGCAAGTTTGCGAGTAATAGTCGATCAAATGTACTTTACTCGAAAATTTCAAACAAGTCCTTACAAAATATATATTTTTTTTATTTCATCTTTTACTCTGTAACTACGGAACCCTACACTGCGCGTGGCCCGACATGCACTTGACCGGTTTTTTCTTTTAAAATGTCCTTTTAAAAAAATATAAAACTATTACAACATATCCGTTTTACAATTTCCGTTGAATTGTGTAAGAAACATATAAACTCCTATAAATTATTTTTTAAACAATCATACTATGTAAACCGAATACATAGATAAGTATAAGGTAATTAATTGTCCCTATTTCCGTCACTTTAGAAATCAACATTTTATCGCGGAAAATGTGTACTTACGTAGAAAACATTAGAATTACCGACAATAACATTACAAGTTGAGCGTCTATTGTGTTCGGTTCCTGCGAGACCATGTGTATTTGTTTTTCATTAAAGGACGCCTTCGTGATTTCGCGTCTGCGTTGGCCCATAAAACAGTAGGTACTTACAGATTTTCTTTTTTACTGTCACATCTTTACAGCAATGTGAATGGTGAAATATCGATGACAAATGACATTTTGTAATAAAAGTGATAATTAAATAAAACGTTAGGGACCTGGCGTGAAGATACATACATACATAAATGAAATATTATTAAACAACGAATAATTCAATACATTATTAAAAATAAATGAATGGGTTGGTAAAATTAGATCTCGCGTGTTCCGGGATCCGTACAATTGAAATCTAAACTAATATTATAAAGAGGTAATATTTTTTTGTTTGTTTGTAATGAATAGGCTCAATAACTACTGGACCGATTTTAAAAATTCTTTCAATATTCGAAAGCTACATTATCCACGGGTAACATAGGCAATATTTTATTTTGGAAAAAATAGGGTTCCGTTAGATATTTGGGTTTTTCAGACACAAGGTGTGAAAAATCAACCAGAAAAGTTACATATTTTGCGTACGCTGCCTAAACTATAAAAGATATCGAGGAAGACTTTAGGCTATATTTATGTATAATCATCACGCTCAGACGAATAGGAGAGGGTAGGCAACATTGCACCGCCCGAAGCCGGGGCGGGCCGCTAGTATTGTATATATTATCAAAAATTCCAAATTCCATATAGTTTTTATTTAGACAAAGTATATGGTTCAATTTTTAAAAATTTAGAGTCAATATTCTTGAAAAGAAAGAGAGGGAACTATCATACCACAGTTTTATAGCTTATAAACTTTACCAGAAAATGTGTTGGTATATTTTGACTTTGTCACCTTGTGAAATCCTCGTGTACCTACAGATAGTGTTCAATAAATAACACCATAAAATCGACCTCCAGGACATACTCGTAATCGTAAATTCTCAACGCGAAATTTTCACGTTCTTTAAAAAATTACACAAAAAAGTTAAAATGGACGACAATTACGTTAAAAGTGACACTTGTGCGCTGTTCCACCGAGACCAGGTGTGTTTGCGTTTCATTAGCGGGCGCCTTCGAGATTGCGCGTCACTGAGTTGGCCGATATTAAAGTGCACAAGACTTTTTACTATCACAACCGTCGTAAACGCTGTGCGATGGAACTTTTCTTCCTCGCTGGAGCTGGTGTTTTTGTGACAAATGAAAAATAAAGGGAAAATAGTAATGATGTTCTTCTTCTTGTATAGGGTTACTGGCTGGAAACTGCAAGCTTGTGCGATGTGCACAAAGCTTCTGCGATGTGCACAAGACTTACTAGTCTTGTGCGATGTCGTACGATACTTCGCAGTTCTTTTAGTAAACATTCTTAAATTTAATAAATACAAAAATCGTTTTATAAAAACAGTAAGTTATTTATTATTTTCATGATTTATTTCTCTTTTTTAACCGACTTCCAAAAAAGGAGGAGGTTCTTAATTCGTCCGGATCTTTTTTTTTTTTATGAATTCTGACAAAAAATAAGACAAATCGTTTGACGATTTTTTTGGCTGGAGTGCCAACTAACGTAATTTTTACGATACTAATATCTATAATCTATCTGTTACCGCTTGAAATATTCACAGAATATTTAGTTCATATTCACTTTAAAAATAAATATAATAATAATGGAAACCCTTGATATGTCCCACTGCTGGGCACGAGTCTCCCCTTCTTGTGAGGAGGCCTGGAGTTTACTCCACCACGCTGCTCTAATGCGGGTTGATGGAGATAAGGGTTAGTGGCCAACCCGCAGTCAGATGTTTTCAAACCGCCCATAAGGCCTCTAACAAGGTTTAACGACTTCTATCTATTGCTTACTTCTATTTATTACCAGACCGACGGCTTAACGCGGCCTCTTCTTCTTCTTAACCGACTTCGAAAAAAGGAGGAGGTTCTCAATTCGTCAAAATCTTTTGTTTTTTAATCTGAATAAAATAGATATTTCAGAGGGACTCCCATATCAACAGAGGTGATTGTCATTATATTTTTTTTATTTAAAGGGTATGGCAAACAAGCATGCAGTTCACATTGATGTTAAGTGATGACTGCAGCCTATAGACACCCACATGAAGACCAAGGTCAAAATGCAGATGCGTTACCACTCCTGAGGACTAGGATTATGCCTCTGTGCCGGAAATTACAGGGCCGTACATTGCCACCTGACCGGAACACGATAGTGCTGAACACTACCATTTAGCGGCAAGTATATGAGGTAATGCGGTGGTGCCTACCGCGAGCTCCGTCACTGAAGCTCTACCACCAGTAAATAATGATTCTCGAATGGTAACCGGCCTGGCGCGTTGCCGATATTTTTTAAATAATCTATTAGGTATCTACCTGTTTAGGTTCATACATAAACAGGATGTTTAATCACATTACCGTCACTCCAATTTTAGATCACAACGAAAGGTATGTCATGATAAATCTATAAAATGGAGAACAATTATGTTAAAAGTACCTATTATGTTCAGTTCCGTGGAGACCAGGTGCTTACGTTTAATTAGTGCCTTCGAGATTGCGTCACGGCGTAGTTGACGTTTCTTCTTTTATTATAACGACTACCATCATTGTAAGCCGAGCAGTAAACATTTAGTCGTGTACCTTGTAGTTATTTTAGATAATAAAATAAGTACCTTTAAAAATATAGCTATTGTCCGCGATATTGTTTGCGTGTCATTTGTAATTTGCAAACATGCCTATCCTACTTTTCAGTTTTCACCATTAGGAATTGAGTATAGCATATAGAAAGAAGCTGAAATCGACACTTTTAAATATCTTTACAAATAAATAAAATCGGAATGTCTGTTTGCAATCTAAAAATAATCGCTTTATACTAAATGCATATCCTACTACTATTATAAAGGCGAAAGTTTGTAAGTATGGATGTATGGATGTTTGTTACTCTTTCACGTAAAAACTACTGAATGGATTTGAATGAAACTTTACCACAATATAGCTTATACATCAGAATAACACATAGGCTATAGCTTATACATCAGAATAACACATAGGCTACCATTTTTGAGGTTTTTAATGTGAGGTCGTAGAAATAACACATTTTTTGCGCTTACATTGCAAACGCTGACTGAATCCTACAAGATAGATCAAAACAATTTACTACAGTATTGTACAACTTAAAAAGGTCTACAAAAAAGTCCGTGATGGTATATGTTTATCTCTTAGGAATAACCCACAATAACCATTTTTTATCCTTTACTTTGTACGAGAAATAATGGCTTATTTACGAAGCGATTTTAAGCAATACAGTATTAATCCTTATCCAATTAAGTATCTTAAATACATTGTGCATTTAATAAGGATCAATATTGCTTTTTACAGCATGTAAATTAAATAAATATTTTCGAAGATATCACAGATTTAAAATGCAGAGTCATAGCAATTTTGGCGATAAATACCGGCAGCGGCGCCAGGCGAACGGGGCGTGGGGGGAGCGGGGTAGGTGCGGTGGGGAAGAAGTGGCTCATCGCCGAGTGCGCGACCCGAACGCGGGCAGACGCTTGAGGGCAGACATCGTTGACGGTTGTGTCCGTTTTGCGAATTTTCAAGGCACTAGCGATTTGATAAAAACGTATGGTCGCCTCCGCGCATCCCAATCATACCCAACAACTTGCCATTCAATTTTAAACGCCTGCAGTTCCCATTAAAAGTCGCATTTTCAATGACGATCAACAAATCGCAGGGTCAAACCTTGAAGGTAGCAGGCCTACATTTGGGCACGCCATGTTTTTCTCACGGTCAGCTCTATGTGGCTTGCTCACGTGTTTCCAAAGCGAAGAATCTGCATGTTTATGCTGAAGGAAAAAGATCGTTAAATGTAGTTTATAGGAGCATACTGCAGTAGCTACCTATAGGCCTATGATTAGGGCTCTGCAGTGCTTAGTTACCGTATTTCTTACTTATTACTAGACTAGACGGGACGAACCTGAAGTCCACGCGAACGAAGTCGCGGGCAAAAGCTAGTTACATAATAAATCCAAACTACCTACGTACAAGTTGAGATTTCTTAGCGGATTTTTCCATATAAAGTCGTGTTAAAATTTCTTAAATTTCTCTTATTTCTACGCATTGTACATAGTCGTCAACCCTTAAACATTCTCAGGCCAGAGTGTGTGTGGTAAATCTTAATATATATAAATCTCGTGTCACAATGTTTGTCCTCAATGGACTCCTAAACCACTTAACCGATTATAATAAAATTCGCACACCATGTGCAGTTCGATCCAACTTGAGAGATAGGATAGTTTAAATCTCAAATTATAGTCGCAATTTTAATTTATTGCTAATTATTTGTCTGTTATTATTTGACAGTCACAATTATCTGTTAACTCCAAATGATTCTAACAGATGTCGATACCTTTCGACTGGGTTGAATAAGTAATCAATAGATGGCGCTGCTATGGTAAATCTACAAACGTGTCATCTATGCTACATTTTAACAGCATAATTACCACGTGTTGTTGACGCTATAAAATTAATTAAATTTATTTTGTAGTGAACGAAATACGGTATAATTCAATTATTTCCACTTTTTAAATTTTTGGTGTTAGCATAGCCGGCCACGTCTATATATATAAAAATGCAACCCGTTTTCCTTGGTTACGGCATCACGCGTGGCTTCACCGATTTGGCTAATTTTGGTTTTGAATGATTTTCTAGGGAAGTCTAGGGAAGGTTTAAAAGGTAAGAAAATATGGAGAAATTGAAGGGAAACAGTAAAAACCACAATTTTATTTTTCCATACTAATAGTCCGTATCTATCAAACCTTTGACACCTTATTTCATTCTGAGGCAATACGAAGTTTGCCGGGTCAGCTAGTGTATGTATACACGGAAAACATACCAATTGTTTTTTTTACAATTTTAGTCTGTCTGTCTGTCCGCTTGTCACCGCTAATCTCGAGAACGGCTGAACCGATTTTGACGGGACTTTCACTGGCCGATAGCTTAAGTATTAAGGAGTAACTTAGGCTACTTTTATACTAGCTGCGTCCACGACTTCGTCCGGGTAGATACTGAACAATTATAAATTCTCACGCGGACGAAGTTGCGGGCACAGTCTATAGTAAAACATTGTAAACGCAACGCGGTAGCATTGAACTCTATCAATTAGCTACAGATACCTATATTGATATAGTACGATTGTGCTTCATAGTAATCTTCCAGTTGTACCTACATCAAAATTAATACTCTTGTTAACATACTCATAACTCTAAAACATATTTATTTCTAAACCCTAAAAGATAGACCGGAGTGTAGCTTCACTCTAATCTACTCCCGACAAGTTCGAATGCCTTAAATTTTGTATGTAGGATTTAGGTATATATCTCTTTCTAGTAATCATATATTTTAGTCAATACTTCATTGATATGAATTAAAACATAATTCACCAATTTTCAGTGACCATTTATAAATGAAAAGATATAAAAGCATTGTCGTCATGGCTAAGAAAAGAACTGCAAACTATATTAACACATAAACAGCAAAATTTCCTCAGTCACTGTCCCAGTTTCTATTTATGATCGTTCAGCTTTTATTATCTAGTTAGATATCCGTCGGCTTGTCAAGTGAGAAAGTTTTACAAGTTTTGTTCGGTGCCTTTTATTATTCAATTTGTTGCGGATAGCGGCGACTTGCCGCCGCTGCAAATACTGATTTATAGTGTCGCCAGTGCAATTTGTCTTCACCCAACACATACCTATATAATGTACTTATTTATGTACTAAATTTCATCCTTATTCGTTCCGCAATTATACAACCAAGATGAATATTTTAACAATTATATCATAATGGTCAGACACATCAATATTTCGAGACTATCGTCCCTAATAATTGTTTTATATTATTTCGCATTAACACATGCTTGTGAAATATATTTCTTAAAGAAAAAACCGTCAAGTGCATGTCGGGCCACGCGCTGTGTAGGGTTCCGTAGTTACAGAGTAACAGATGAAATAAAATAAATATATATAATAGGTTGGGGAAAAAGTCTTTTCGCATTATAGTATGTATGAACTTGTAATAAAATCTCTTTGGCTGTAGTATTTGTATCTGGCTGGTTTTGGTATCATTGAAAGTTAAAATTTTAAAGAACGTAATTCCAAATTCAAATTAGGCAAATGTGTGATTTTCATTTGTTTTTCGTACTGTCAAGATGAGTGAATCTAATGAAGAAATTCGATACATTTTAAAATTTTACTACAAAAAAGGTAAAAATGCAACGCAAGCCGCGAAAAAAATTTGCGATGTTTATGGACCTAGTGCAGTGTCTGTGAGAGTAGCACAAATTTGGTTTAAGCGTTTTCAATCCGGAAATTTTGATGTCAAAGATGCACCTCGCTCTGGTCGCCCTATTACGGATAAAATCGAAGCCATTTTTGAAAAAGTGGACCAAGATCGACATATCAGTAGTTACGACGTAGCTGAAGAACTGAGAATTGATCACAAAACAGTTTTGGCGCATTTGAAAAAAAGCTGGGTACAAAAAAAAGCTCGATATTTGGGTACCTCACGAGCTCACTGAAAGAAACCTAATGAACCGTGTACTCATTTGTGATTCTTTATTACGACGTAATGAAACCGAATCATTTTTGAAAAAAGCTGATAACTGGTGATGAAAAGTGGATCACGTACGACAAGAACGTGCGAAAAAGGTCGTGGTCAAAGGCCGGTCAGGCTTCACAGACTGTGGTGAAACCCGGGTTAACTCGCAATAAGGTGATGTTGTGTGTGTGGTGGGATTGGAAGGGCATTATTCATTATGAGCTATTACCACCAGGCAGGACTATCGATTCTGAACTCTACTGCGAACAACTGATGAGATTAAAGCAAGAAGTTGAGAGAAAGCGGCCGGAATTGATCAACAGAAGGGGTGTGGTGTTTCATCATGATAACGCTAGACCTCACACATCTATAGCCACTCAGCAAAAATTAAGAGAGTTTGGCTGGGAGGTGTTAATACATCCGCCGTATAGTCCTGACCTTGCACCTTCAGATTTCTACCTGTTTCGGTCTCTTCAGAATTCTTTATGCAATGTTAGGTTAACATCACGAGAGGACTGCCAAATCCACTTGTCGCGGTATTTTGATGAGAAGTCCCAAAATGTTTATAGCAATGGGATTATGTCCCTACCTACAAGATGGCAAAAGGTTATCGAACAAAATGGTATATACATACTTTAGTTAAATTTAAATAAACTATATTAAAAAATGTTTTGAATTATCTTAAAAAATGCGAAGAAACTTTTTCCCCAACTATGTAAGGACTTGTTCGAAATTTTCGAGTAAAGTACATTTGATCGACTATTACTCGAAAACTTGCAAGGCCAACTTAAGTGTGATAGTTTTCCTTTTAATTTCGTTATATATAGCTACTATTGCCATAACGTTTGAATTTTTAACAACAACCGTTTAGTCTGTAGGGGACACTTGAGTCTAACGAAAATTTGCACTTTAAAGCTTAATAAGTCACGAACAGTTAACTAAATCGAAAAATGATGATACAAAAATTTGACTTCAGGCGAGACTCGAAATCGCGGCCACTGGGAATCTAGTCCAGCCGCTCTTCCAACTGAGCTACCGAAGTCAGCTTCGGTGGCCGCGAGTCTTGCCTGAAGTCAAATTTTTCTACCGTCCCTAGTTCGATCACTTTTAAAAATCTAAATTATACGTCGTTAAAATCGTTACATAAAAAATACTTGAAAATTAATGATAAATTTCATTTAAGGTATTTTTCATATAGGTTCGATTTCTCCAATGAAGAATCTTTCTTCTACTGGAAGAGAATGAGTATAGCTCGCAATAACCTACGAACATAATTATTATATAACGCAATTTCAAGACACAACAAAGCGATATGTATATAATCTTTATTAATATTGTACCTACTTAGTTACGCAACTTTTTACAATAAGTATTCAATTGAATGTAACTGAAGACATTATTATGATACATTATTATTATTATGTTTTTATCGGTGATAGAGGTACAGCAAAGGAGCGAAGGCCTTAGTACCACCGCATTACCCTAATCCAGCTATACTCTAAGTGTGTTCCGCGGAACCCTAGGGTTCCGTGATACCTCTGTCGGGATTCCGCAAGAATTTAGAAAAAAAAATCAAAACACCTCTCTCTGGTCGCTCCGCGGCCGCACAAAACGCTATGAACGTTATTTATCTGTATTTGTAAAAACATGTGTTACAATAGCTGGTACTTTTTTTTTAATGTTTTCTTTTATTGGAAATGAGACATTCTACTGATATACTTTTTACATTAGTTTATTACATTTAGTTTTATCTTAGTGATATTCTTGACTTTACATATATTTTTTATCTTGTTTGACATGTATATCAATTGTTATTCACTTTAATTTATTTTGTTTGTTTTTGACGTGTCATAAGAGGTGCCCGTCACCCTAATCTATTATTGTCCTTGCCAAGTGGTGAAGTAAATAATAATTAGTAACTGCTGCATTGTACTTTTATTATGCTGATTAATAAATAATACACTTATAAAAACAATTGCTTTATTGTAGGGTTCCATCAAGTATTTTGATTCCCAAAAGGGTTCCGTCATTTAAAAAGTTTGAGAACCACTGCCCTAATCTATCTGCCTCCAAGTGTTCAGCACTATCGTGTTCCAGTTAGGTGGTAATATATGGCATCGAAATAACTTTCACTGGAACATAACGACGTAGGTCACAGAGGTGGCAAAGCATCTGCATTTTGACCTCTCGTTTTCGTGTAGATGCTTATAGGCAGCAGTCATCGCTTAACATCCAAGTGACCTGCAAGCTTTTTTGCCACGTTCGTAACATAAAAAGATGCTGTATGTTCAATGTTATATAGGAGATTCGCTTCGAAAATTAAAATTTATCAAACAACAAAACAACTTGTGTCCAAACAAAACTTAAACATTGCTTTTTTGTTTAAATTTAAAAACATCAAACAAAGTGTAATTTGTTAAAACGAAATTTTGCAAACACGTTCGGCCCAGCAATCGAGGGTAGGTAAACGAAGTTTTATTTTCCAACTTGATAATGGACTTGCTAAATTAACTCCTGATACAAATAACTTTTTGTTGATTTTTATTTACTTTGTGAATTTTTTTTCTTAATTTACATTAGCGAATTCAAATCATCGGAAGAATTTTTGTTTCTTAATGCTTTATTTTATAAGAGCAACTTCTTATTTTAGATACTTTTAAGGGAGATTATGCGATCAGAAATATACGTTGCTGAATATCCTACTACTATTATAAAGGCGAAAGTTTGTAAGTATGGATGTATGGATGTTTGTTACTCTTTCACGTAAAAACTACTGAATGGATTTGAATGAAACTTTACCACAATATAGCTTATACATCAGAATAACACATAGGCTATAGCTTATACATCAGAATAACACATAGGCTACCATTTTTGAGGTTTTTAATGTGAGGTCGTAGAAATAACACATTTTTTGCGCTTACATTGCAAACGCTGACTGAATCCTACAAGATAGATCAAAACAATTTACTACAGTATTGTACAACTTAAAAAGGTCTACAAAAAAGTCCGTGATGGTATATGTTTATCTCTTAGGAATAACCCACAATAACCATTTTTTATCCTTTACTTTGTACGAGAAATAATGGCTTATTTACGAAGCGATTTTAAGCAATACAGTATTAATCCTTATCCAATTAAGTATCTTAAATACATTGTGCATTTAATAAGGATCAATATTGCTTTTTACAGCATGTAAATTAAATAAATATTTTCGAAGATATCACAGATTTAAAATGCAGAGTCATAGCAATTTTGGCGATAAATACCGGCAGCGGCGCCAGGCGAACGGGGCGTGGGGGGAGCGGGGTAGGTGCGGTGGGGAAGAAGTGGCTCATCGCCGAGTGCGCGACCCGAACGCGGGCAGACGCTTGAGGGCAGACATCGTTGACGGTTGTGTCCGTTTTGCGAATTTTCAAGGCACTAGCGATTTGATAAAAACGTATGGTCGCCTCCGCGCATCCCAATCATACCCAACAACTTGCCATTCAATTTTAAACGCCTGCAGTTCCCATTAAAAGTCGCATTTTCAATGACGATCAACAAATCGCAGGGTCAAACCTTGAAGGTAGCAGGCCTACATTTGGGCACGCCATGTTTTTCTCACGGTCAGCTCTATGTGGCTTGCTCACGTGTTTCCAAAGCGAAGAATCTGCATGTTTATGCTGAAGGAAAAAGATCGTTAAATGTAGTTTATAGGAGCATACTGCAGTAGCTACCTATAGGCCTATGATTAGGGCTCTGCAGTGCTTAGTTACCGTATTTCTTACTTATTACTAGACTAGACGGGACGAACCTGAAGTCCACGCGAACGAAGTCGCGGGCAAAAGCTAGTAATAACATAACTTTATGTCTATATTCCCTCGAGGAGGACAGCAGAGCCCTTATCCTCCATGTGTGTGTCCCAAAGATGCGAGTGCCCCTTGGAGTACGCATCTTTGATTTGACAGTTGATTTTTTTACGAGGTGGAAATGCCATTTCATTGATCTAACTCCTTGGGGGAAGAATCGACATATTAGGGACTAGGACCCTCTAAAACCACCTCGGTGCCGACTTCAGTGCAGAAAGGGGGAGAGGGATCCGAGTTCACTTTATAGTGGTGTAGTAGTGTTTATACACTGCTTCGGTTCTCCTCTCGCACTTCGCCTCCATCCAAGGCTCATCCACGGGGGCTAAGTGAGACCCCCTTCGTCACATGAAACAAATATCTGACCGCACTCATCAAGATATGAACCGATTGCCCTCGTTTTCAAAACCGCCCTATTCCTTCTAGAGTTGTTGTCTTTTTAGTTTGTTTGAATTTGAGAATTTGGTCGATAAATGTCAGTAACTACTTGCTACTTTGTGCAAGTCATAATCTCATTTGTTGATATGATCTTTGGATGAAGGCTCACGTCAGGCAAAACAGCTAGTAATTTTTCAAGAATGTGTCGAAGTCTATTTTTTCTTTCCATTTTTCCTTAATGGACTTATTACACGGCACGGTATTCAGAGTACGATAGCAAGGGTCAGGGTAGTGTAATAACATTTAGGGAGTTAAGGCCCTAATTAGGGCGACTGGAGCGGCCAGGTCAGCCTAACGCCCTAACTACACTCAGTACAAATATGAACAGTATGGGAACTACGTACAAAACGTTCAAAACGGCACACTCACACGTGCGCATCGACGCTCGAGTAGCGAGTGACTCGGAGCTGCAGCACCGCGAGAACCGCTTAGAGGCCCTCGTTGATGAGCATGTCTGTGTGATTGCGCCGTTTCAACGTTTTGTACGTAATTTCCATACTGTTCATATTTGTACTGTGACTGAGTTAGGGCCCTGTCGAACGGATAGTGTAATAAGCGGCAACCCGGCGCGAGGCCACGCCCACCCTTTCTGTCGGACCCTGAATACCGTGTCGTGTAATAGCCTTTTAAGTTTGATAGTAAATCTATTGATATGCATATAAATCGACTGTATTTTTTTAATGATTTCCTGTTTTTGTTGTTGTATTTTCACGCAGATTCCCATTTAGAGTGATTAGTTAGGAGCCATCCATAAAAAACGTTCGTATGGAAGGGAGGAAGGGTCTCGTAGAGCGTGACGAAATGTGACAAGATGGGACGGGACAGAATCCAACGTGACGTTCGCAGTTCATTAATATATTTTAAAAAAATATTTTGTTCGACTATTTCTGATTAGAAAAAATTACATATTCAGAGGGGGAGGGTCCTAGTTTGTGTAACGTAATATTTTTAGGGGGGTCACAGATAGTGTAACACAGCGTGACAATAGTAGGGGAGGGGCCAGTAATTCTTATTGATGGTAAGGTTACCCATAATACCCATGGCAAACGATAGAAATCTTCATCAAAATTACATATGTATTATTACCTATATCAATAGAGGTGGTTTTTTGGAGTTAGAAAGAACTATTTATTTGTAAAAAATAATCCAATTTTCTTTTCTAATTTTTTTTTTAATTTAAACAAACAATATGCTAAAGTCAATACGCTCGCTATGTTATTACTTGAAATTCAAAAATAGTAACTGGATACTTAGGAATGTTTGCAAGTATTTACTGCTGGTAGAGCTCCAGTGACCGAGCGGGTCGCGGGTGTAGACACCACCGCATTACGTTATCTACTTGCCGCTAAATGGTAGTGTCCAGCACCATCGTGTTGAACGTACGGCCGCGTAAATTTCCGACACAGAGGCATAATACCTTCGGCCTCAGGAGTGGCAACTCATCTACATTGAAATCACGAAGATGTCTGTAGCCTACAATTACTTACCATGTGCTTGTTTGCCACTTCAGTAGATAATAAATATAACTACGTTAAGAAAAACCGACTTCAAAACTGAAAAGTAAGAAATAATAAAGATGTAATTGTAATAATATACTACCTATCATTTATAGGGCACTTAGCTCGGAGAACCGATATCCGCTGGGGCAGGAAGGTTCTCGAGTGGAGACCTCGTATCGGCAAGCGCAGCGTGGGACGTTCACCTGCAAGATGGACCGACAACCTAGTGAAGGCTACAGGTACCCGCTAGATGCACGTCGCTTCCGATCGGTCAACATGGAGGCCTATGTTCAGCAGTGGACGTCCTATAGCTGATAATAATAAGATGATATCCACCTGGGAAACACGGGCGTAAATTTCTATTATCCTTAATTGAATACATACGTTGCTACTTCAAAGTCTTCTAATATGCTATCTAATACTAATAGTTGTAAAGTCACAGGTGTTGGTAAGCCGCTTTGAGTCGTTAATGTAAACTTTGGATCCGTCTTTAGTGTAAGTTCATACATTTAATGGGCGACACAAATTACTTCTGGATAGTTTAGTAATTAGTTTATTAGGAACAAAAGACAATATTGATTTGAGGGATTTGACGGTGTTTTACTCCCTCAATTTGTATAAGATTTACACATTTAATAAACCTCAGTAGTCTAATCCAGTGGTACTCAACTTTTTTTGACGACGGAACAGTTTTAGAAAGCTAAACATTTTACAAAGCCCTAAAACAAATCGAAACCTAATAAACTTTGTTTTATTTAGCTATGTAAATCTACTATTTTTTTTCATCATGAAATCATATCATGTACGTATTTCTTTTTTTGGAGCGTTAAATGTTTTTTGCAAAAATATGTATCATTTATTTATTTATTTATATAAACTTTCTTGCACTTACAAGTACATAAGGCGGACTTAATGCTATGAAGCATTCTCGACCAGTCAACCTTGGGGTTGTGTTGAGAAAAAAAATATGTTGGTGCATTGAGAAAAAAGTTATAACACCAACGTAAAGCAATATTATATCAATCAAAATGTAGTGTAAGGCAAACACGCGCAAATATACATAAAAACTAGACGCAGGTGCGTTTTTCTTCCTGATATTAAAATGTTTTATTCCCCTGCTAGAAATAATATGATCGTACATTTGCCTGCAATAAAGTGACACTGGATGATAATAAAATACACTAACATTTGTGAGTGTGTGTACGAAAATAAATAATTGAATTGAATTGAGTGTAAGTGTATTTTATTGAAAGCCCCACACTAGGTATAAACCTGTGTCATGGATGCCGTTGTACACAACACATACACAAACACCCAGCCCCGAAACAAATATCTATAGGCCATACAAATATTTTTTTCCGGTACGGGGATCGAACCCGTGAGCCTCGGTTAAAACGGTCGTCACGCACCACCGGACCAAATGGTTCCATAAGTATTTTACTTTATGTATAATATATACTTAAAAAAAGATTCCGACGAATTGATAACCTCCTCCTTTTTTCGATGTCGGTTAAAAATAGCAACGAATCATGCAGTTTACTTGGATGTTAAATTAATACTGTAGCCTTGATACATCTGCACTAAACCGCAGATGAAAATGCAGGTACGTACCACCTGAGGCTTAAGTTGTTTGGTTCTGTTACAGAAATCACGGCCATATATTTTCTAACCCAGAATACAATATTTGAGCAGTACTATCCATCTGCCGCCAAATGGTCAGTCATTAGGGGAGAATATGCCGTAATCGCCACGCTTGGCAGGCAGATTGGAAATCGCAGTGACGGTAGTTTTATCGCGGGACGCTGCTGCCCATCCCGCGTTGTTATATTTACTTGGGTGTTCAGCCCTATCGTGTTCCGGTTAGATGGTGATAACAACTTAGGTCTCAGGGGTGGCAACGCATCTGCATTTTGACCTCTGTGTGTGGCTGTCTAAAAGGCTGCTGTCATCACTTAACATCAATGTAAACTGCATGTTTGTTTACCACCTTCATTCCATAAAACAAACTAGCATTTGACGGCAGACATATTTACGCGATAGTGACTTGGAGCTCTATCACTAGAACTATGCAATCACTTGGTAAAGTTTATAAAATTACCATTTTTTCGATAGTCTTTAACATTATATCATAAAAATCTGCTTCATCTTTCATGCTTTATCAATTAACAAGTATTCACTAAGCTTGCTATAAAGAGTAACCAAACTTCGTATTTTTTTGTTTCAGATTCCTCGCTTTAATCTTTTTAACGTATCTGCTGTACTATTTATTTCTCGCTCAATAAAGCCAACTTATTATCAAAAAATATGATCCTGAAACAAAGAGAAATCATGTTTTGGATACCTTCGCGTAATAACTGTCCAAAATGTAATATTTCCACAACATTTTATTTGTAACTCACACCAAAAAGGATTACGTTGGTTTACGAAACAAACATTTGATTTGTACCGCAATAATCCTCATATTCTCGTCCAGTGACAGCTCAACGGTTGCCATATTGAAAAAGTAATGAAAAACTCTACAACGCTCAAAACTGGCGTTATTGAAAAACTATTTCATTCCAACTCGGAGTTGTTTCGAAGAACATCGAAAGACTTTTAGTTGATGAAACAAGTTGTTTTCCAGTGTGCTCTTCTTTTAATTTATATCTGTTTATTTGGTATCTTTGTAACTCTCGTAGAGTCCTAAGCTTTTTATGCAATCAAATAGCAAAACAAAAAAAATTGTTCACGTGCACTCAGTTAACCGAACCATGGCGGTCAAACTATTCCAATAGGAATAGTTTGACCGCCATTTGAGCAGCGTCCCGCGATAAAACTACCGTCACTGCGATCGCCAATCTGCCTGCCAAGCGTGGCGATTACGGCATATTCTCCCCTAATGACTCACGACACTGTTGTGGGCGTCTTTGGGGAAGGCTTCGTCCAGCAGTGGACGTCATTTGGCTGGAGTGCTGATTATTTAAGAATACCGAATGACTTTTAAGTCATGAAACAAGTTTTTTACTTTTAAAACTCTCAAAGAATACATCATCATATATCTAATGAAGTTCTGTTTCGATAATCTCATTAATTCGATAGAGTGGAATCTCATTTTTTAAATGAAAATAGCAGAATAAATAAATAAAATATGCTAACACTCACAGCCCACAGTAGGTATAAACATGTGTCGTGGGTGTCGTTTATTTATTTATTTATTCAATCTTTATTGCCACAACATATAAAACATATGAGCAAATGGCGGACGCTAAAAGCGCCGTTGTATACATACAACACATACTCAAACACCCAGACCCGAAACAAATATCTGTAGGCCATACAAATATTTGTCACGGTGCGGGGATCTAACCCGGACTAACCGGGTCGTCAGTCAAAAAATCAACCAGTTCGTGTTGGTCGTAATTGAACACTGTATCTTATGAATCTTCTCAAAAATCAAACGTCCTCTCCTCCTCCTTTCAAAGCGCCTGTACTGTACTTTTTCTCGAATACTTCATACACTCGAGATTTAGGATGTAAAACATATCCCCACCTACAAGTTTTCTATCAAATTTGATTATATTACTCCCCAGTATGAAATTTCCACAGCATAAAGTTGTGTACCCACAAAGTCAAGTTTACAAAGCGTTTATATTTCCTCGTTATTTCCTCGAGGATTATTAAAACTGCACTTGAAGTAGACGTCTCGTTTGACATCGTATAAGTAGTGCTTAGAGATCGAGTGCACTCATTGTGAGAGCTCTGCACGACTTCGTACGGTACGTGAGAACTGATGGAAACTACTTGGATACACTTGAAATGCAGGACGTATGATAGGTACTAGAGATAGTACTGGATTTTTATGTTATATCAATAAATGAATCCTTTGATAATCGGTTTTAAAAGAAAATGAGCCGTTTTGGGTTTTTTTAATAACCCGAAATCATGACAACACAGAAATCCAGATAACGTTATCTTGTACATCGAAAACCAAAATTATAATAATTAAACTTATTAGATAGGATAATGTAGATTAATACTTATCATGTTGTCTATTAACGTAAATCAGTTTAATTTTTGAAAAAAATAATGATATCCTCTAGCGAATCACATCGAACCACATCACGCCACACCACGCTACGCTTAGCCGAATATTCATGACCGCTCCTCTGATTCCGTTACACTTGTTATTTTAGAAATTTAAGAAAAAACGGAAAGAAAAATTTACTTCGGGCAGGAATCGTACCTGCGACCTCAGGATAACCAGTCCAGCCGCTTTACCACTAAGCTACCAAAGTCCCACACCGATGACACTTTTTGATTTTTTTTAACCGATTTTAGAGTCGGTGGACGACATCCATAGTTATTTTTATTTCTGTCATGGAAACAGTAAGATTTCTCTCCCCCTCTGACTCTATCTAAGAGCCTCTATATCTTTGTCTTTTTCTTTCCTCCTCTGTGGCTATGTCCTACTCTGTCTCTAAAGTAAAGTCAATTCGTTTCGTGATATGAACGTCACGCTGCTGAAGGATAAAGCAGATCTCAATACACGTGTTTGTACAGATGACCTAGTTTAGCAGCCTGCTGGCGGGCTCCTGTCGCTTAATACTATAGTGAATATTGCATACATCCATGATTCCCCATTCATATTTTTCAATCTGTTGACATCAACAGACGACCCCAAAGGATGTATAATGTATGGGGCATATAGAAAAATCTTACACCTAGACGCATCTAATGTCTTTGGCTCCAGGCATGTACCGACAATTTTATACTGGAAGAGAGAAATAAATCTTGTTATAAAGTGAACAGCAAGCTGCCCCCTTACGCTGTCTCTCGACATTTTAATCCCGCACAACTATTGAAACCCCATTGCTAACCTGCTCAAAAGGAACCTGTAAAAAGCAATTGGATTATTCTTATTGATAATTGGTATTATGTATGTAGGTATTTTTAAAAAATGTACTGTATCGTATTATTGGGATTTTCTTATTTTAGGAGGACTATCAATGCCAACGTCTGAGTTAAATGATGTGGCCCGTGGTGGCCACTTATTGCAGTTACCACGTTTACGTACTTACCTATAAGACAAAACGTAACTTACGAATAATAATTGTAGGTGTTTGATTTAGTAGAATACTTCTTTATTTTTCTAGTATACTTAGTACTACTTTATTTTTCTAGTATCTAGTATTACTTCATTGCTAACATATTTCTGTACGAAAATCTTTCTTTATGTAGATTCTTAAGTACAATTAATACGTACATCTTAGACAACTCTAGATTCTTCTATATTACGTAATTTAGTACTTAGATATAGTGCAGATATAAAAAAAAGACGTGTGGCACTCGGGGACTGCCGCGGTAAAGCTATTGAATTTACATAATTATCTAAAATTATGCAAAACAAAATAAAATACAAATAAAAAAAAAAAATAGAAAAATGAAACAAAAATTTTCTATTAATATTTACCACTTTTTAAATATTGAATGGAAAAACAAACAATAAAAAAATGAACAAAAACAATCTTGGCAACGGTGGGATTCGAACCCACGCCTCCGAAGAGACTGGTGCCTTAAACCAGCGCCTAGACCGCTCGGCCACGCTACCCACGAGGTCGGACGGCGAAATTATACATGACTTTCTTTAAATGAGTTTAAAATTTGTAATCCGGAGCGTCCGGTTTTTTGCGTTACGGAATTTCTGGATTCGGTCCCCGCGCTCAAGGCCCGCGATAAAAGCTATGCAATAGCTTAAAAAATTTTCATAAAGAGCGTGGAACTATTCAATATGGAAGGTAAACTCACTATAAGCTGACTCGTAACATCCTGATCCCGCATTTCTCGTGTATTAGATAGAACCTTTTTGTCAAGAAATTTACTTAAAAAGAACCTAAATGCCTACAAAAAGAAAAAAGGCAATGCAAATTTTCAGTTTTGCAGTATTCATTCTGACGTCCTATTAATTCTATGTATTTGATGTTTTGGAATCTTTTCACAAAATTCCCTCCAACAGAATTTATCTGCCGAAACGGACAAGCTATGGTATAATAAAATTTTAAGACCGGTCAAGTGCATGTCGGGCCACGCGCAGTGTAGGGTTCCGTAGTTACAGAGTAAGAGATGTAATGAAAACAATAAATAAATATTTTCAATAGACTTGTTCGAAATTTTCGAGTAAAATACATTTGGTCGACTATAACTCGCAAACTTGCAAGGCCAACTTTTGTGTGATGGTTTACCTTTTTATTTCGTAATAATAGGTTGGGGAAAAAGTCTTTTCGCATTATAGTATGTATGAACTTGTAATAAAATCTCTTTGGCTGTAGTATTTGTATCTGGCTAGTTTTGGTATCATTGAAAGTTACAATTTTAAAGAACATAATTCCAAATTCAAATTAGGCAAATGTGTGATTTTCATTTGTTTTTCGTACTGTCATGATGAGTGAATCTAATGAAGAAATTCGATACATTTTAAAATTCTACTACAAAAAAGGTAAAAATGCAACGCAAGCCGCGAAAAACATTTGCGATGTTTATGGACCTAGTGCAGTGTCTGTGAGAGTAGCACAAATTTGGTTTAAGCGTTTTCAATCCGGAAATTTTGATGTCAAAGATGCACCTCGCCCTGGTCGCCCTATTACGGATAAAATGGATGCCATTTTTGAAAAAGTGGAGCATTATCGACATATCAGTAGTTACGACGTAGCTGAAGAACTGAGAATTGATCACAATACAGTTTTGGCGCATTTGAAAAAAGCTGGGTACAAAAAAACGCTCGATATTTGGGTACCTCACGAGCTCACTAAAAGAAACCTGATGAACCGTGTACTCATTTGTGATTCTTTATTACGACGTAATGAAACCAAATCATTTTTGAAGAAGCTGATAACTGGTGATGAAAATTGGATCACGTACGACAAGAACGTGCGAAAAAGGTCGTGGTCAAAGGCCGGTCAAGCTTCACAGACTGTGGCGAAACCCGGGTTAACTCGCAATAAGGTGATGTTGTGTGTGTGGTGGGATTGGAAGAGCATTATTCATTATGAGCTATTACCACCTGGCCGGACTATCGATTCTGAACTTTACTGCGAACAACTGATGAGATTAGAGCAAGAAGTTGAGAGAAAGCGACCGGAATTGATCAACAGAAGGGGTGTGGTGTTTCATCATGATAACGCTAGACCTCACACATCTATAGCCACTCAGCAAAATTAAGAGTTTGGCTGGGAGGTGTTAATGTATCCGCCGTATAGTCCTGACCTTGCACCTTCAGATTTCCACCTGTTTCGGTCTCTTCAGAATTCTTTATGCAATGTTAGGTTAACATCACGAGAGGACTGCCAAATCCACTTGTCGCGGTATTTTGATGAGAAGTCCTAAAATTTTTTTAGCAATGGGATCATGTCTCTACCTACAAGATGGCAAAAGATTATCGAACAAAATGGTACATACATACTTTAGTTAAATTTAAATAAACTATATTAAAAAAAGTTTTGAATTATCTTAAAAAATGCGAAGAAACTTTTTCCCCAACCTATGTAGCTACTATCGCCTTAACGATTGAATTTCTAACAACAACCGTTTAGTCTGTAGCGGGGGGGGGACACTTGAGTCTAACGAAAATTGGCACTTTAAAGCTTAATAAGTCACGAACAGTTTACTATGTCGAAAAATTATGTTCGTACACCCATAGTATTTTTAAAAGACCTATCCAACGATACCCCTCAACAAACAAGGTACCCTTATAGTTTCGCCATGTCCGTCTGTCTATCTGTCTGTCTGTCCGTCCGCGGTTTAGCGCAAAAACTATAAGTACTAGAGACTTGAAATTTGGCATAGGTATTCACCGTAATCACGCCGACAAAGTGGTAAAATAAAAACATGAAAAAAAAAATATTTAGGGTAACCTCCCCTACTTGTAACGCGCAAATATTTTTTTTAATTTTCGATTTTCACATTGTGTGGAGTACCGTTGGATAGGTCTTCAAAAAATATTATGGGTGTCCAAACTTCATTTTTCGATTTAGACAACTGTTTGTGACTTATTAAGCTTTAAAGTGCAAATTTTCGTTAGACTCAAGTGTCCGCCCCCTCTACAGACAAAACGGTTATTGTTAGAAATTCGAACGTTACGGAAATAGTAGCTGCATATAACGAAATTAAAAAAAACTTATCACACTTAAGTTGGCCTTGTAAGTTTGAGAGTAATAGTCGATCAAATGTATTTTACTCGAAACTTTCGAACAAGTCCATACAAAATATTTATTTAATTTTTTTCATTACATCTCTTACTCTGTAACTACGGAACCCTACACTGCGCGTGGCCCGACATGCACTTGACCGGTTTTTCAACCTGAAATGAACGTTTATGATTTTGTATAGACAATTACACCAATTGGATAGATCACTATCATTTTAGCGACAAAAAGACTAAACAGTACTCAATGTTGCCTTGAATGTTTTTTATTCATAACTAAGTACTATGCAGGTATAATAAATCTCCTAAGAAGACGAGTAGCAATTCAATATGGAAGGTAAGAGCTGCGCTCACTATAAGCTGACTCGTGACATTCTAATCCCGCGTTTCTCGTGTATTAGATAGAAACTTTTTGACAAAAATTCGCTCAAATAAAATTTACCTGCAAAAAGCAAAAGGCCAATGCAATATTCTAATTTTGTTCTTTCTTAAATGACAAAAACGTCTAATACCTAAGCAGCTACTTTTTATGCCCTTGATTCTTCTTTATTATCTTAGTGAAGTGCAGGTATTATAAATGTCCTCAAAACGGCGAGTATCAATTCAATTTGGTAGGTAAAAGCTCTAAGCACACTGTTCACTATAAACTGACAAGTTCTTGTAATATGAAAAATATTACTAAACCATGAAAGTTATGTAAGTAAAAGTATATAATGTAGCTAATTTTTTGCTCCTGAGACTGCTAAATTAGAGATACAGTATTTAGGGACTATAAGCATCTCTAAGCACATTACTAACCTCCGAAGGTGGTACTGGGAAACTTACGAAAAATTTAAAAATTCCAATAGACTCCCGACGGGTTCGAACACAGGAACTTTTAAACCTAAAGATCTTTAATGGGAGCAATGAGCGGCCCAACTCCTAAATTCAAAAGTGTATCGTGCATTGCTCTTTAGTGTTAGATCTGTTTTCTGTTATTTTTCACTTTTTAGAAATGTGTTTCATTTTCAAGTTTAGATTAAGAAAGAAAAATTGAAGCGTTTCATTAATTAAACATGCGTTAAAAAATTAAATTAAATTCATCCGAAACAATCGTTCCTATTAAATATAACTGAACATTTTGTTTCACATTATCATTAAATAAAATAATTCCTCACTTCATCATTCGCCCAAAATCGAAAATAAAGGGCCAATATTAATTTAATTAGGTAACGAACAAATCCTCGTTGTTCGGTGAAACAAAAGAAAATGCGATTTTCGATAATCATAAGGAAGTTCCGAATTCCGAAAAATTCCATAAAGAACATTCCGCATTCATTTTCATTAAGAGGATTATTGATGTTCACTGTCTCGCATTGAATTTTAACCGATTTTTGGGGTTCCGTAACCTACAAGGAACTTCACTCGTGGAATGAAATATATGAGGTAATGATATGATACCACGGAGAAAGCAAAATACGATCATGAACTAGTTACTAGTTAGCTCTTGCGTTAGTTAACTAACAGAGTATGCAAATTAGAACGAAATGTGTTTTTTTTCTTTTTTTTTAATGTAATGGAAGTTGCAAACAGACATACAGTTCACATTGATGTTAAGTGATGATTGTTTAAACATAAATGAATATGGCAAGCCATTTGATTTCATATTTATTTGAACATGAATCCTAAATGTCAATCCTCCCAAAAAGAGTTTAAATATAACAAAGGCACACCAGTTTGTTTGTAGATGATGAAATGACTACTTTACTTTTAAAAATCTATCCATAACGTAGAGGTTTTTCATAAGCTTTATATCTCCGCCAGTCGCAACGAAGTATGGCTCGAGAACTTAATTTACATCGAGTTGCCGCAAATCTATTAACGCGCGTCAGTCATGTGGAGACGTTCCTTGATGGTTAATAGCTGCTTTTAGCCTGATTACATAAGTGACGTGAAACGATGAGGAATATTCGCTTAGGTTTTTTTCCTGTCACATATTCATGTATACGTTTGAGATAAACTCTAAATCAGATACCTTTTTGTATGTTTTCTTAAAAAAAGTGCCTAGTAAAAACAATAGTGTCGTTTAAAAAAAATACGTTAATTCTTAAGATTAATATCTGTAAAATAATTAATAAATCTGATAGTAAAGTAACTCCATGTTTGTCTCTCCATAACATAGTGATGAGAACAACAATTAGAAGTGTTTGCTTATAGTATGACAGAGAATGTATTAAGACATATTTACTAAAATTCTATGAATAACTCATTTACCTATTCATATATCTTCGTAATGAAGATGAAGAAAGAGGCTTTGTATGAATGATATCTATCTACTGTGGTATCGGTGTAAAAATGAAAAAGGCATGCTCCGATGGTTCGGGCATATAGAAAGAATGTCGAATGAGCGAATGACTAAACAGATATACAATGCGAATGTGCATGGTTGCAGAGGCCCAGGAAGACCAAGACTGACCTACCATGACCAAATAGGTCGAGTTCTGTCTGATGGTGGGGACAAAAGTCTTAGGAATCGGCGTGCATGTATGAAGAGAATGATGAAGGTAGACGAGGCACGAGAGGTTTGTCAGAACCGGGATATCTGGCGCTCTACACTCTCTGCCTACCCCGTTAGGGACCTGGCGTGAAGATACATACATACATATATCTTCGAAATCTGGATTCAGATCCTTCAACCTTGTGGTAATGAAGTTCTCAATGTATACTCAGGTATACATTGAGAACTTCATTACCACAAGGTTGCCGCGAATCTATTAACGCTCGTCAGTCATGTGGAGACGCTCCTTGTGTAGATGGTTAATAGCGACTTTTAGCCTGATTACTTAAGTGAGGTGAAACGACGAGGTGTAATGAAAATGTATGGCCCTGTAATTTCCGGCACAGAGGCATAACACCTTAGGCCTCAGGAGTGATAACGCATCTGCATTTTGAGCTTGGTCTTTGTGTAAGTGTCTATAGGCTTCAGTCATCACTTAACATCAATAGAATAGAATAGAATAGAATAGAATAGAATAGAATAGAATAGAATAGAATAGAATAGAATATTCTTTATTGTACACCAATAATTTTTACAAAATAAAGGTAGATACATAGCAAATAGGCAATACAACCAGGCGGTCTTATCTCTTCCAGACTACCTGTAGGTAGAAAAAGAATTTTAATATGGTTAAGACGGTAGGGGTGTACAGGTACAATATATAATACGTACAGTAAGTAAATTAATAAAATACAAAGTATAAAACATATATAGATAAACAACATTAGATAGATATATACAAAACTAGCTGTTGCCCGCGGCTTCGCCCGCATGTATGTCGTTTTATAATCCTGAATTGATTCTTTGCTATAAACCTCACAGAGCCCGTGACCTTTCCAACGAATGCAAAACCGTGGAAATCGGTTCGTCCGTTCTCGAGTTATAGCGTCAGGAAGGAAAACCCGACTTATTTTTATATAATAGACTAGCGGCCCGCCCCGGCTTCGCCCGCGCTGCTCTGCTCCTATTAGTCGTAGCGTAATGTAAGCTATCCTATCTCTCAAGTTGGATCGAACTGCACATGGTGTGCGAATTTTATTATAATCGGTTAAGTGGTTTAGGAATCCATTGAGGACAAACATTGTGACACGAGATTTATATATATTAAGATAATACAGCAATATTATAGGTAATTAAGACCAATACTAATTTTTAGTTAGATAGTACTCATTGAGTTGCTTTTTGAAAGACTCAAGAGTCTGAGCTTGACGAATTTTTAACGGCAAGGTATTCCACAATCGCACTGCCGTAACTGTAAAATAATTGGAAATAAAGGAAGAGGAGTGTAGAGGTATTTGAAGAAGAAGATTTTCTGTAGATCGGAGGGAGTGGGAATTTGTATGACAAAGGAAATTGAAACGACTTTTGAGGTAATCGGGGGTACGAGGTAAGAATAGTAGACAGTAAAGAAGAGAGAGAATGTGAGTATTCCTGCGAAGGGATATAGGAAGCCACTTGAGCTCAGCGCGAAATTTAGAAACGTGGTCATATTTGCGCAAGCCAAATATGAACCGTATGCAAAGGTTTTGGAGTCGCTCAAGTTTATTTAGTTGCTCCTGTGTAAGGTCGAGATAAGATATGTCGGCGTAGTCTAATATAGGGAGTAGTATAGATCGAGCAAGCGCAACCTTAGTGGAGGTAGGCAAAAAGTTTTGCAATCGTCTAAGAGAGCCGATCGCTCCGAACAATTTTCTACTAACTTCGGATATCTGCGGAGTCCAAGAAAGACACCTATCGATGATCACACCGAGGTCCTTAACTTTATCACAAAAAGGTATTGGCGTACCGTTAAGGACGACTTGAGGTGTTCTAGTCCAGTCAATTTTGGACAGCATCCGAGAGCTGCTATCAGATGATGCATCAATGTGAACTGAATGATTGTATGCCACTTCCATTACATTAAAAAAAAAATTAAGTTTCGATTTTTCTTGTCTTACAATTAAATTATATTATTAATCAGATAGCTGAGTACCTTTATGACTGTCTCTATTTTAAAAAATCTTTATTCGAACAAAAGTGTTGGTTTGAACAATAAAATTACATTTATTCTTAAGATTCAAATCTGTGTTAAAAGTAAATGCGTAGGTACCTTCAGAAAATGATTAGCAAATCTGATAGTTGGCTTCATGTCTGCGTCTTCATAACGTAATGATAAGAATACAAATTAGGAGAGCCAATTCAAAGTACGTTAAATTATATATCGAGACATATTTACTGCAGTCGTCAAATAAAACTGAGTTTAGTCTGAGAACATACTTACCACGAAAAGACGAGGCTTGCGCTTATGCTTTTTCCTTGACAAGTTTATAAAAAAAGTACGTGCAATATCTAAATGAAACATACATTCATATAGAAAATAAATCAGACAGCTACGTAACTTCATATTTATCTCTTCTTGAAGAAGTAAGTATAACAAAAGACACGTTAATTCAAATAATATATCGGATTGATCAGATGTAGATTTACTGAATAACAATTCTATGAATGACTCATTTATTTATCCTTATATCTCCGTCATATGAAATTGAGTATACACTGAGAACTTAATGAAGTTTTCGCAGAGTTGCCTCGAATCTAATAACGCGCGTCAGTCATGTGGAGATGTTCCTTGGTTAATAGCGGCTTTTAGCCTGATTACTTAGGTGAGGTGAAACGAAGAGGCTTGCACTTACTGGTTTTTCCCCTTGACAAAATTATATTCACGTTTAAGATCCAATAATTCTTTAGTAGAAGTTCTTTACCGATAGTTATTTTTACGGGTGGTAGAGCTTCAGTGACGAAGCTCGCGGGAATAGGCACCGCATTACCTTATATACTTGCCGCTAAATGGTAGTGTTCAGCACTATCGTGTTCCGGTCAAGTGGTAATGTACGACCCTGTTATTTCCGGCACAGAGGCGTAACACCTTAGGCATCAGGAGTGGTAACGCATCTGCACTTTGACCTTGGTCTTTGTATGGGTATCTATAGGCTGCAGTCTTCACTTGACATCAATGTGAACTGCATGCTTGTTTGCCACATTCATTACATAAAAAAAGTAGAAGTTTTAGAGTTTCATGTGTATTTTTACTTAACTCTAAAACTCTCTTTTTTGTACTTTTTTACTCTAAAGAGTAAAAAGTACAAAAAACGTAACTTTACGCCTGTATTCATTGAAGGAGCAGAGGTAGGTATACATTCAAGGATACATACATACACCCACGAATCAGGCCAACATTGCGTCATATGTAAGAGATGACGAGTCTAACTGGCATCTCCGATCACATTACCAAGTTCGGGTGGACTTTGAATCACTGGGAAACTTCCAAAACTAGGAAAAATCCCAGCACTAAGCCCACTCTTTGGGTCGGGGAGTTAGGGTTGCCCGACTGAAGCTTGTTCATTATAGCACCAACTTCAAAACTGGTAAATAATGTTGTTTATACCAGAGAAGGTACAACAAAAGGTATCAGTTTACTACAGTACTTCGCTACACACACAAATTCACATGCCACAATTTATAACGGAGGTTAATTAAAACATATTCAATACAAATAAATACGCTTACACTCACAGCCTCAGAGTAGGTATAAACCTGTATCGTGGGTGTAGTTGTACACATACAGCGCAAACACGAACACCCACACCCGAAACAAATATCTGTGGGCCATACAAATATTTATCCCGGGGCGGGGATCGAACCCGCGACCCTTCGAATCAAACGGTCATCTCACACCGCTGAACTGACCGGGTCGACAAATATCAATCAGAGTCAAATGTCAAATATATTCCCTGATAACTAAAGTACATAACGCGTGCAAAAGCTTGTTGAGATATAATTTTACAGCATCGATATGATTTTATTTATTTACGGCATAGCCATATTCCGGCAAGTCCAAAAAGTACAGGTAAAAAAGTAATGCCCTACCCTATCACCTGAAATTTTTTACACCTTCTCTCACAGTCTCACACTAGGTGTGAGACACACACACAAACCTGTGTCGTGGGTGCCGTTGTATACACACAACACACAAACACCCAGACCCGAAACAAATCTGTTGACCATATAAATATTTGTTTCGGTGCGGGGATCGAACCCATGACCCTTTCGAATCAAACCGTCGTCTCACACCGCTCGACTAACCGGGTCGTTAAAGGAGATGTTGCAAAAATGTATGGACCTCCGGCCATGTATTGTACACAATATCATTAACAGGCAAAATCAATATAAAAACGTTTTTTACTGCATATTTTCACTTATTTAGCTTTGTTTGCAGTTACAAAACAGTATTTGCATTTAGAATTGCAACTCAAAACCAACATGGCGAATATGGCGGGCGATGTCATTTTGACATTTTCATTTTTTAAATTGTTTTTTTGATTATATAGTACTTGCAGAAAAAAGTAATGATATCTAAATACCATCGTTATCGATTTTATGTGTTAATACTATACTAATCAATTTCCAATTTTAAAAAATCATCGGAACTTCTTTAAATTGATCGATTTGATACATTGTTGTTTTTTATTAAACGTGATGCTCTAGTAAGACACAGTTTTTTTTTCAGATTCTTCTTTAATTTACCCATTTTTTGAGGACATGTACGAACCAGAGCCTAGCTCGCAACATCTCCTTTCCAGAGAAAACGCTAATGACTTCAAAAGTAGCAATTAATCATCATTCGTAGAAAGTAAAGTAATTTCTTTGTAAGAGTTATTTAATGTAGCGTGTTTATATAACATACCTATTCCTATTCCTAATCATTCAACGTTCTCAGTACGTGAAATAATAAAAAAACACAGCTGCACTATTTCGTAATGTTGCCTGTACGAGTATAACTACGTTTATTGGTGTTAGTATAATAACTGTGATAATCATGTCCTTAAAACATTGTTAGCATTAGAATATCTGTCTGAGAATTATCGCACTGCAATTACATGTTCTTTGTTCTATACCACATTCTCTACTATTATGAATGTCACATATTATTTATGTATGTAATATTTTGGAGCGCGATACTAAAATGGGTTGGTTCCACCAAACTATTTTATTTTTAATTTAATCTTAGTCTGGTCTTTTTTAAACAGCGATCCTAGTATTAAGGTATTTTAAACAATAGCTCTCATTTGTAATGAAGAACGAACAAATCATCTTTAACGATAAACGTAAAAGTCATGTGACTCACAAGACAATAATAAGTATCAAAGTTTATGTGCGAATATCCCAGGTATTTAGCATAATATAACATACAGAGAGGTCGGTCGACCCAGGGAGGGAGATTTTTAAATAATTCATACCGCATTTCATAGTAACATGCGTTCCATTATACATATTATATTATACGTGTAGTGATATTTGCCCCAGTTTAACCAACATTTCTTTAAACGGGTAAGATTAAATGACAGATCAAAACAAGTTATATGACATATACAAAGAGGCGAGTGACACACCTCACCGCGCTTATTAAATTTGATATTTCCATACATAATAACATTCCACGAGTATAATGTAATGTGAAGTCGCCTTATAGTTAAGGTTTAGGGGCTTTTCCCATTCTACAGCATGACGCGTTTATGAAGCGCTTAAGCTTAGAGTATATTTTGACGCCACACTTTATTGGCTAGGAATTTCTTTTGAAATAGCAAGAATTGCTTAATACCACGGAAGACGAGACCAGACAACTAATTTGAAAACCTACTCGCGTCTTTATTCGCGACAATATTTAATAAGCTTGATCATAGATTTGGTGGCTAGTTAGGCCCAGGTTACAGTTAGTTGGTGCAACTAACTCTTCGCGACGATACAACAAGGTTTATCTGCTTTATAGACTTACTATGTTAACATTCGAGCCAATTAACCTAGAAACCGGATCGTAATTTAATATTACTATCCCGTTTTATACTGGCTGGGATGAGCAACAATGAAATGAGCATTTTACCTGGCTATCCGTCCGGTTTGTTTAGAATATCGTCAGATTTGAAGCTCCCGTGTCTATTTTATTTAAAAAAAAAGTTTATGTTTACCTCCCTATAGTATAATTTTAAACATAACGTTACGGAACACAGTTTATATTTTTTGGTCTCTAAGTGATTGTTCATTAAGGTAAATAATGACATTTTAAGGTCAGACTTAAGCCTTAACTTAGGTTAGACTTAAGCCGTTCGTAATACAATCACTACTGTGACTTTGTTTCTTTGTTTATACAATACGAAAAATACTCGCATCGTATATCAAGTAAGACTTTTTGTTATTCGTTAATAATAATAGTGAAGTCCACATGCAGCTGGTTTGCTACTCCTGCGGCTTGACTGTGCCGTATTATATACGTTGATTGGACCGTATTTTACTATGACCAAATCACAATAGTGCCATATTATTATCACACCTAAGTCTACGCTATTGAATGGGAGTTAACGTAACTACAAATATTTTTTTGTAATGAAGATAACAAACCAACATAAAGAGTTGCCACCACTGGCCTCATTCGTTTTTCCTATGTGACAAAAATTGCGGGACAATACATTACCAGCAATCCCTGAATTACAAAACATTGTTTTTGAGCTTTTTTCTTATAATTTAAAAATCTAATATTTATACTAGTGGACCCGACAGTCTTCATCCTGTCAAAAAAAAATAATTTGGTAGTTTTTTAGGGTTCCGTACCTTAAAGGAACAAAAAGGAACCCTTATAGGATCACTCGTGCGTCTGTCTGTCTGTCTGTCTGTCCGTCTGTCACAGCCAATTTGCTCCGAAACTACTAAACCGATTGAGTTGAAATTTGATGAATATATGTAAATTGGTGACCCAAAGATGAAAACGTCAAGTAAAATAAACAGGGGGGCCACTTCCGGTTGGTAAATCAGATTTTTTTTTCAAAAATTCGTGAACTGTGTCGTGTGACACATCAAATGAAATAGGTTGTTGTCAGCATTTCAGATATTTTTTTTTTTATAATTTTTGCATAAACAAATTTGAAGTTATTTAAGAAAAACGACGAAAATTGACCATTCCTCCCCCCCCCCCCTATCTCCGAAACTACTGAACTTAAAGTTATGAAAAAAATGTGGAAAATAGTTCTTTGCCTATAGATTACTGGAAAACCTATAAGAAGTTTGAGTATTCAAATTAAATCGAAAATTCTTAACAATATAACCCCCCCTGCCGGTACCACCGTAACCGCTATGTCCCTGCATTTTAAATCTGTAATGTTTTCGAAAATATTTATTTAAATTACGGAACCCTCACCACGCGAGTCGAACTCGCACTTGTCCAGTTTTTGTTCCTACCTATTTTAAAGTCGAGGTCAAAATTCTCCTGAATCGAACCATCACCCTGGTTTGACGTTAGGAACACAACTACATTGCTTAGACAACAGTGAGTGCTTATAATTTAATATGAACCTTATATAATAGCTTTAAAGCTCAAATTGACTCTACGTTTTAGTAAGAAAACGTTTGTATGGGAAAAAGAAACGGGCTGTTTTTAGGGTTTTCCCGGTAACTATCCGAATTTTTTCCCACCTTTTAAACCTTCCCTGGACTTCCAAAATCATTCTAAACCAAAATTAGCCAAATCGGTCCAGCAACTGATTTTTATATAAGTATATAGATTTATTATGGAAGGTAATATACAGCATAAGACCTAAAATTCTGTGTGTCTAAAAATTTTAAGCGTCTACTTGCTACCGTTATTATTATCGAGCAAAAAATATACGAAAAAAAACACGTTTATTGTATGCCCCCTTGGATCCCTTAAGATTTTCATTTTCTTATTTTTAGTAATTAATTTTGCCTTTATAGCGGAATCAGAAATACATAATTTGTGAAAATGTTAGCTTTCTAGCTATCACTATTTATGAGATACAGGCTGGTGACAGATAGACGGACGGATGGACAGACAGACAGACAGCGGAGGATTAGTAATCCGTAGGGTCCGTTTTTACCTTTTAGGTACGACACCCCCTAATGGATAGAACTAAGATACAGAATAGCTTAAAAATATTCGATATGATTCTTTAAATTGACATAACTTTTTTATTTCTGAACCAATTCACATTAAACAAACACAAAATGTTAACTGAAACTTACCACAATATATTAGTGAAAACCGCAAATCCAATAAGCCGTTTCTGATATTAGCGTGCACAAACACACAGACAAACAGACATTTTCCGGGATAAAAAGTACCCAGTGTTGTGCGCCAAAGGTTAAAGTAGGTATAATCGTACCAAGTTTCATTGTAATCGGACCGGTAGTTTTTCTGTGATGCTTGAACAAACAGACAGACAGACAGACAGACGGACAAAAAATTTTCTAATCACATATTTGGGTTCGGTATCGATATAGTAACATCCCCTGGTATTTATTTTTTCAATATTTTCGATGTACAGAATTTACATTTCTACAGTTTTATTATAAGTATAGATTATACCTATTTTAAATAGGAAATTAATGTTTATCCCCCTTATTCATAAACGTTAGACACGTTTTAGCTATAGAATGCTTTGTCTTTGTCAGTTGCATTGTCATACCTATGTGCAGGATAGAAAAAGACAAAGGAGAAATTAGCAACACTTTAGCTAAAATACGTTTATGAATAAGGGGGTTAGAGTATATTACGAGTTTTATAAACGTAGCCGTGGGCAAATGTTTATAGATGCGATTTTCACCTCTACAGGTCTATTCGAAACGGACGGCGTCCGGATACCCGGCACAGAATGCGACTACCAGTTCAGCAGATCCGGTAACCGGCCAACGCACGGACGTCTGTATAGTCCTCGATACCCGTCCATTTATCCGAACAATGTGCGGTGCTCGTATCATTTCCATGCCAGGTATTAATCATTATTTTTCTAATATTTTTTGATCCAGTTTGATGTTTAATGGCAAAAACAGTCCAGTGTATATTTTAGTTATCTGTCCAATATGTCTTAGTTTTGTAGAAAATAGTTTTACTAATTATATAATTATTGTTATATTTTAAAATACAAATTTCGCAACAACACATGTGAATGAAAATATTTTAGTCAAGACCTGGAATGAATAATTTGACTTCTGGCAAGACTCAATTAAACCCGCGACCACCGGATACTTGCCCAGTCATTCTACCAAGCAAACGAAATTAAAATTGATTAAGTCAATCTGATGCACGGAAGACATAACACCTAAGTCATCATATGAAGTTAGAAATAAATGCCAACAAAGCGTTGTCTTTTGAAAATGAAACATCCTAATGTTTTGTCCAAGGACACAAGTTTAATTTTAAACATTTTGCATGAGTTGTATGAAAACAAAATATCGAAACTCAACAAATTCTATTTTTCTATCTCAATAACTTTCCAAAAATACTGGCAGAACATCTCACTGATAATGACGGTCGCGTATGGACATTTGAAAGTTTGAAACACCCAGAACCAATGAGCTTATAAATAAAACATCATTGCCCAGAACAGTCGACGACGCGTTTTCAGCTCTAAAATATTTTTTAGAGAAAGAATCCGAATTTGTAGTTCTGGATACCTACATCTCAATACATCCGAATCAACAGCTTTTTCTAAGTCTCTTTGTTCCTCTGCAAGTAGCTATGCCATTAATGGCGTTATACCCAAATCCTAGAGACATCTGTGCAGATGCAATATGAGAGTGATCTTAATCGGTATAATAGTCTCCTAAATTACCATTTGTATTTACCATTTGTTTGTGAGTATTGACATATTTTTTCGGGTTTGGTCGATTCTTTTTCCTAGATTATTGATTCGATTTCTTAGGACTGCTCAAATAGAGAAAATGATAATAGATATATTTCAGTCTTAACATGAAAGCAGCTGCAAACAATTTTTTGAACATAATATATATAAGAGTTTCCTTACAGAATATAATTAAGAAGTGCTGTTTCTATTTTCAGACCAAAAGATCGGATTAAGATAGTGTTCGAGGAAGTTTCACTACAAAAAGGTGATATAAGGTGAGTAATAGTTAACTACACTTATAATAATTTCTCACAATGATAGGTTTCCTATCCAACAACGTGGAATACTGAAGACACAAATGCATACGGGTCCTGCCTTAATAACATACCTGCGGAGTTATGTGGTTCGTTACGTACCTACGTAATGCGATTCAGTTAAGGTACTGCCAACATTTTATTTCCTTTTGTTCAAATGACAGCACGAATGAAAAAACGAGACAAAGCTAATAGTGGTTCACTTTGAACTCGCAGTACCTAGTATAGTCATGGTGCGGTCGCTGAGCGCTACGTAAGACTGTTGTCTTACGGCCTCAGGTAAATTATAGGAAGTAGCAGCATAGTGTTTTTCAACGCACAGTCAGATATCTACAGTAGGTACCTACATTCGAGAAAGTGAAAAGCGATTTAAACACGATTTATGTTAAAATCTAATACAGCAATACCCCGGACTTACGCTATAGGTAGGTGGGACCAATTCCAAGAGGGATAATTCGCGCAACTCGGGGTTCATCTTTGCATATAAAAATAAAATAAAAATAAAAAAAAAATATTAGGTTCAAATTAATATTTTTCTGGTCGTTTGGACAACAAAATTATAATTGTTTTATATTATTTCGCATTAACACATGCTTGTTCTTTAAATAAAATAAAATTATAGGTATATCAATAATGTGTTCTCGAAACTTCTCGTAAACCGAACACTGACAGAACGGAGAGGGGAGGACGATGCGCGCGGTATAAAAATAAACTCGTATCTCGGAATTCACGAAAGACGGGGTAGAGTAAGTCGGGTTATTAGTGTCTTAAAAAGCGAAAGGTTTTTTTTCCGAAAAAAAGTATCTACCACTGTTATTTTTACAATAATAATGCAGTCCATATTTTTTGTCTTTTCGTGACATTTAAAACTTTATACAATCTGTATTGAGACATTAGTATTTCTTGTGGATGTCGTTGGGCTTTAGTAATCACTTACTATCAATGTGAGTCATATTGGTGTGCTACTATCTGTCACATAAAAAAAAAACTTTATGACTTGAGTGCTCAAGTCTCGCACTGCATTAATATTTCAAGCTACTGTCTCAGGTTTGACCTTGTGTACGTTTTGTTTGATTATTTCTTCGTCTGCCTTTATTTTGTTTGTTTTATTCATATCTAAAAGTATCAATTTAACTACCTCCGTAGTATAGTAGTAGCAGAGAACAACTGCTACGCCAGGGTCCTGGGTTCGATCCCCGATTCGGAGACAGAGGAGATAAAGTGGTATTAACCTTTACCCCAAGGATTTGAATTCGGATTTTTCAGAAAATTTCGTAAAAGCACCCTCGGATTTTGGTAATGTGTCCGGATTTTTTTGTTTTTTGTAGGGGTCCGTAGTAAACCTGGAACCCTTATAGTTTCGCCATGTCCGTCTGTCTGTCTGTCCGTCCGCGGTTTAGCGCAAAAACTATAATTACTAGACATATGAAATTTGGCATAAGTATTCACCTTAATTACGCCGACAAAGTGGTAGAATAAAAACATAAAAAAAAATATTTAGGGTAACCTTCGCTACTTGTAACGCGCGGAGAATTTTTTTTATTTTCGATTTCCATATAGGGTGGGGTATCGTTGGATAGGTCTTTAAAAATGATAGGGGTGTGCTAACATCATTTTTCAATTTAGTTAACGGTTCGTGAGTTATCCAGCTTTAAAGTGCAAATTTTCGTTAGAGTCAAGTGTCCCCCCCTCCCTACCAACTAAACGGTTGTTGTTAGAAACTCAAACGTTACGTCAATAGTAGCTACATATAACGAAATTAAAAGGAAAACTATCAGACATAAGTTGGCCTTGCAAGTTTGCGAGTAATAGTCGACCAAATGTATTTTAGTAGAAAAATTCGAACAACTCCATAAAAAATATTTATTAATTTTTTTCATTACATCTTTTACTCTGTAATTACGGAAGGAACCCTACACTGCGCGTGGCCCGATATGCACTTGACCGGTTTTTATGTTATGGACGTGGCAAACAATCATGCAGATCACATTGATGTTAAGTGATGACTGCAGCCTATAGACACCCACACGAAGAACAAGGTCAAAATGCAGATGCGTTACCACTCCTGAGGCCTAAAGTGTTATACCTCTGTGCCCGAAATAACAGGGCCATACATTACCACCTGACCGGAACACGATAGTGCTGAACACTACCATTTAGCGGCAAGTAAATTAGGTAATGCGTTGGTGCCTACGCCCGCGAGCTCCGTCACTGGAGCTCTACCACCAGTAAAAAAATATTAATAGGCTCGCCACCTGTTACATGGGCCGTCACTTAACCGGAGAATCGTAGGTGTCTGCATGTATGCTCGAATATATATTTATCTCTGCCTGCCCTTTCGGAGAACACAAGCGTTACGTCACATCTAAAATATTACCTGCAATTAGACAAAAACACTATGCAAATATGATTTTAAGCAATAACTGGAATTTTAAGGAATTATTATGCGACCAACTTTTAATACAGGATCAATATGATCAGCTCTGAAAACGATAAAGCTTGGTTTCAAATAAGTAAGCATATAGATAGATATAGAAATGAGAATAGAGGTAGATTGCGACATTGTTTTATGTCATTTAGATAAATAATACGAAGCTACAAAGTATTGAATTGGACAGGAGCTCATCACATTACCGTGTTTGTCATAAAATATGTCATAAAATTCCATGTTCAGTATGTGCCACCTGTAACACGTGTATTATATTTTCAGCTTATTTTGTACATTTGTGACGTATTTTAGTGTGATGAAAAGAAAAATGGGATACATATAACATTGAATATACGGATATTGATAAGATATAACTATGCTACTGAAAATAGACACAAGCCAGGGTCTTATGGGTGAGAATAGGTTTTATTTCTTAACTAGTTCTGCCCGCGACTTCTTCCGCGTGAGAATTAATGATTGTTTAGTATTTACCAGGTCGAAGTCGTTGGCGCAGCTAGTATAAAAGTAGCTTAAGTTACGCCTTATTATAAATGCTATCTGCCAGTGACAGTCCCGTCGAAATCGGACCAGCCGTTCCCGAGATCAACCCAACAAACAGACAGACAGACAGACAGACAGACAATAATTGTAAAAAGTGTTATTTTTCTCATATGTACCGTTTATACATACATATACATTTAGTAAAAAGTTGTTATTTTTATATTACAAACAGACAATCCCATTTAACTTAGATAAAATAGTTTATGGCGAAAATAAAGTAGTTACCGATTGATGATTGTTAACAAATAGGATATTTACATTGTAATAATATATTATCTATGCAGCACTTTCATACCATTTGTTAACTTGTTTAGATTACATTATCATATTACAATATTGACGATGCTAACATTTCCACATTAAAACATAATTTTAACGACTGTTTTTTTTTATGTCAAAGGATTGACCGATAACCAGACGGGCCACCTGATAGACAGTAGTCACCGTCGCCTATGAACATTTGCAACACCAGGGGCGTCGCCAACGCGCTGCCAGTCCTGACGCCATTTTTTAAGAACCCCATATTGTAGCTCCGAGGGAACGCTTATAATCATTAATTTAAATAAATCACAGGTCTGTCCTCACTCACACTGCCGTGGTAGGGCTGTATACATAAACAATCATTTTATTTAGAAAGAGTGTCTGAGGTTCTGTGCCTCCTCTGATATTATTATGTGATACAAGAGAAAAATCGGATATAATAGAATTGAGAGATCTTTTAAAGAGCCTATAATACTGGCCTTCTGTCTGCCTCAGGATCTAAACAAAAAAAAGGAAAAGGTTATATTTTGTTGTTTGAGAGCCGCATGCACAAATTTTGTGTGAGCTAACGGCTGAAATATCTGCGGCGTAGTGTTGGGCCAGTACAACCTTCAGATTGTTTTGCAAAAATCTTGCGAATTATATAACTTTGCACAAAATTATCTCCGAAACTGTAGTAGATCGAAAGACGAGAAATAAACCAGAAAAATTGTAGTTTTTTTATGATCATCTCCATGTAAAAATTATAAAAACTCGAGTTATATCACTTGTCACAGGATGCACAAATGTAATCTAGTGGTAGTGACGTGATCTGGTATATCATCACCGGAACTCAATCACGTGTAAAATTAGTATAACAAAACTATTTATTCATTTAATCATGACTTCGTAAAGTTTTGAGAATGTTAATTGAAATCGATTGAGAATGTATCACTTGTTTAACACTCATCGTTTTTAGGGTTCCGTACCTTAAAAGGAAAAATGGAACCCTTATAGGATCACTCGTGCGTCTGTCTGTCTGTCTGTCTGTCCGTCTGACACAGCCAATTTTCTCCGAAACTACTCGACCGATTGAGTTGAAATTTGATGAATATATGTAAATTGGTGACCCAAAGATGAACACGTCAAGTAAAATAATACATTTTAAACAGGGTTAAACATTTTCTGAGTAAATCAGAAAATTTTAAAAAAAATCGTAAACTGTGTCGTGTGACATATCAAATGAAAGAAGTTGTTGTCAGCATCTCAGATACATATTTTTATAATTTTTGCATAAACAAATTTGAAGTTATTTAAGAAGAACGACGAAAATTGACCATTCTCCCCCTATCTCCGAACCTACTGAATTTAAAATTTTGAAAAAAATGGAAAATAATTCTTTGCCTATAGATTACTGGAAAACCTGTAAGAAGTTTGAGTATTCAAATTAAATCGAAAATTCTTAATAATATAACCCCCCCTGCCGGTGCCACCGTAACCGCTATATCCCTGCATTTTAAATCTGTAATATTTTCGAAAATATTTATTTAAATTACGGAACCCTCACCACGCGAGTCAAACTCGATACTTGTCCGGTTTTTTTTAAAGTAAACTAACAAATAGAATACCACCAGCATAACTCCACTGGTCTGACTTAAGCGAACAACGCAACCCTCCAGCTACCGTAACATTAATTCTCCCAAAGTCGTTCCATTCATTATGTTGTTAATTAAGCAGCAGATATGGTTTATAGTCAGAGCTCATTATCGAGGCCGGTGTAGCGGTCTGTTATACTCATAATTCAATTATAAATGCCAGTGATGCGGTTGTTTTAAATATCGTATAACGCTTTGCGCGTAATAGAATCCTATTGCTGAGTTTGTAACGTATTTATTTGACATACCTTTGTTTTTTTTTATAAACACCGGCTTGATAAACTAGGTAATCGCATAATATTGTAATAACTGATTTTTTTTTTTATATTCATTAGGAAGGGGGCAAACAAGCATGCATTTCACAATGATTTTGAGTGATGACTGTAGCCTATAGACATCTAAACAAAAACCAGAGGTCAAAATGCAGATGCGTTGCCAGCCCTGAGACCTTAGGTGCCATGTGTCTGTGACAGTTATAACGGGGCCATACATTACCATCTAATCGGAACACGATAGTGCTTTGCCATTAGCCATACCATTTAGCGGCAGATAGATTAGGTAATGCGGTGGTGCCTACGCCCTCAAGCTCCTTGGAACACATGGAACCCTATCACCAGTAAAAAAATACAGATTTGAACCCAAATAGCAATACACGTCATACTTTTTACTGGTGGTAGAGTTCCAGTGACGGAGCTCGCGGGCGTAGGCACCACCGCATTACCTAATATACTTGCCGCTAAATGGTAGTGTTCAGCACTATCGTGTTCCGGTCAGGTGGTAATGTACGGCCCTGTAATTTCAGGCACAGAGACATATCACCTAATGCCTCAGGAGTGGCAGCGCATCTGCATTTTGACCTCTGGTCATTGTGTGGGTGTCTATAGGCTGCAGTCATCACTTAACATCAATGTGAACTGCATGCTTGTTTGCCACTTTTATTACATAAAAAAAAAAAAAAAAAAAAAAAAAAAAAAAAAAAAAAAAAAAAAAACTTAAAAAATATTTAGAAGTCGGACCTTTCTTTCGAATTTTTTTTAGAGGGCCTGACTTCTTAGTATTACAAAAATTAAAAACACTAAAAAGCGAAAAATGAACTTATTTAGATAATTTCATTTTATGGGAATAAACACGTAACCTATGTATTAATTATAATAAGACAATTACTTTAATATGGGCTACGTACCTACCTACTCATAGGTTTGAAGTCGGTGCCAAGTTTAATAACTCCATCATCATCACCTCCATCATCATCACCTCCATCACCATCACCTCCATCATCATCAACTCCATCATCATCACCTTCATCATCATCATCTCCATCATCATCACCTCCATCATCATCACCTCCATCATCATAACCTTTCAAGTGTGCTATGAAATTTGAAGAGTTCCCTCGATCCCTCCAGGATCCCATCATCACATATTGACATGGTTACAATGGGACCAACTGTGAGGCACACCCTTTCAAACAAAACCAAAATTATCCAAATCGGTACAGGCGTTTTCGAATCATCGGTGAATATATAAAAAAAAAGATCCGGACGAATTGAGAACCTCCTCCTTTTTTCGAAGTCGGTTAAAAAGTATGATGTGCATTGCATTGCTTATATATACGCTAATCTGATTCTACCGGTGATAGAGTTTCAGTGTAGGGACTAATTTATCTCCCGCCAAATGGTAGTGTTCAGCGCTATTGTGATCTAAGGTCTCAGGAATGGCAACGCATTAGCATTTTGACATTTTATTAGTATTAATATAAGTTAATATCAAAGACTAATTACGGTCCCCCAAATTCCGTAACCTAACATCGAATGAACAAACTTGTCGACCTCTAGGTACATCACAAGATATTTGTCTTAATTATCACGGTCGGGGTAACAATAATATTGTATTTGAAATAGTTAGGTTAATTTAGTAACTTGTTGGATGTTCTAGTTAGAAACTTATGTTGTCTGTTGTACGGGTGACGGCTGGACTACATTCGTAAAGCGGTATATCACCCTCACAATAAACACTTGTGTTGGCCGGGATAGCAACTTCGTGTGGCTTTGTATGATGCACACTGTTTGCGCTTTCGAACTCGACAACACTGATATACGATTCGATGTTAGTACAAGTTTTTGTTACTAAGTTTGATTTCGTTGACCTTCCTTATTATCTCTTATTTCATAATCATCATTTCAGCCAAAAGACGTCCACTGCTGAAAAAAGGCCTCCCTCCTAAAAAAAGGACACAGCGAACGGTCCCGGGCCGCCCTCATCCACCGATTGCCCGCGACCTTTACCAGGTCGTCGGTCCATCTTGGGGTCGGTTCTGCCTACGCTTCCTCGTCCGGTACGCGGTCGCCACTCCAAAACTCTTCTGCCCTAACGGCCGTCAGTTCTTCTAGCTCTGTACCCTGCCCACTGTCACTTGAGTATCGCTATTCGATGAGCTGTGTCGCTAACTTTGGTTCTCATGCGGATCTCCTCCTTTCTGAATCGATCTCGCAGAGCAACTCCAAGCATAGCTCTCTCTCTCTGTTGCTCTCTGAGTGACCTTGAGTCCTCATATGAGGCCCATAGTATGCGACCACGTTTCTGTTTCATATGTCATTACGGGCAACATACACTGGCCACAGCCATTTTTCTTGAGACGCTGCGGTAAGTCGAACGAGAAAATGTATCGTAGCTTCCCGAAAGCTGCCCATCCGAGTTGGATTCGGCGATTGACTTCACTTCGGAGCTGGTTAGAACCCGGGGCCTGAAGTGTCTACCCATAGAGATCTCTTGTTTTTAATTTAAACCCAAGACCGAATTAAGACTACTTCCCCAATTGATCTACGCTTGTGAGTTCTCCTATCCATAAATATGCTGGATTGTATCTACGACCACACGTTCGCTTTCTGTTCGTTACTAACCCGAACGCACCGCATGGCTATAATAATCGAGATATCTCGTAGGATAAAAAACCTTTAAATGGCGCCCCTCATAAAATAACTATTATGATAATGATAATTTTTACTGGTGGTAGAGCTCCAGTGACGGAGCTCGCGGGCGTAGGCACCACCGCATTACCTGATTTACTTGCCGCTAAATGGTAGTGTTCAGCACTATCGTGTTCCGGTCAGGTGGTAATGTACGGCCCTGTAATTTCCGGCACAGAGGCATATCACCTTAGGCCTCAGGAGTGGTAACGCATTTGCATTTTGACCTTGGTCTTTGTGTGGGTGTCTATAGGCTGCAGTCATCACTTAACATCAATGTGAACTGCATGCTTGTTTGCCACTTCAATTACATAAAAAAAAATAAAAAAAATAAATAAATAAATAATAAGAATTATATTGATGTCATACCTATACGTCATATTGCATGATCACCATGAAATATGTTGTATCAAAACAGAGGTCGTATCTTATTATGAACATGCCAAAAAATCCACATCGCGTTTACACTTTAATAATTAAAATTAAGTAAGTAATACAATGTGCCAGAGCAACACATATCATGATGAGATTAGGCAATATATCAAATTCAATATCGCAGTTGACAATAATCCCCCGAGCGCTCCGCAAGCCGGCCGCATCCACCATCAGTTAACGCGGTCACCCACTAACGCTAAGTTATGCAATTCCACTGCAAATATTAAACGCTCGTGTCTAATTTAGCAGCAATTATAACCACAGTTGTGTTCGCACTTTCATTAAGCAGAGTTATTGCAGTATATTAAATATGGGAACACATAATAGTCTGTAGTCTACCCTTTTGTATTTTAAAACGTATAAAGCAGCCCAAGTTTTGGAGATTTAAGGAGATTTTTGGATTTACTCGAGCGCGTTAGATTAAGAGATGGGGATACATTGCAGTCTGTTGAGTATATCTACTAAATCTGAGCTGGCTATAAAGGGTCACGCTCTCAGGGCAACTGTCAAAAAATTCATAAAGCCGCCCCTTTCGCACCTAACTTCGAAATCACCCGAGTTTTGGATGAAGGCTTTGCTTGTAGGGTAAATTTCATCATCTTGGATGAAGGCTTTGTTTGTAGGGTAAATTTCATCATCTTGGATGAAGGCTTTGTTTTTAGGGTAAATTTCATCATCTTGGATGAAGGCTTTATTTTTAGGGTAAATTTCATCATCTTGGATGAAGGCTTTATTTGTAGGGTAAATTTCATCATCTAGGATGTAGGATTTGTTTGTAGGGTAAATTTCATCATCAGTTTTATTAGGATAAACGTTTAGTGATGCAGCTAAATCATTATTTAGTTTTATATCATTACATAAATAAGTGTCTTTCTCAATTAAAAGGTGTATATATTTTGTTTTTTTTTAATGTTATGAAAGTGGCAAACAAGCATGCAGCTCACATTGATGTTAAGTGATGACTGCAGTCTATAGACGGGCGTCTATAGACTGCAGTCAGATAAACCTGACGGGTTGACGTCAGGTTTATGTAGATGTGTTACCACTCGTGAGGCTTAACGTGTTATGCCTCTGTGCCTAGAATTACAGGGCCGTACATTACCACCTTACCGGAACACGATAGTGCTGAACACTACCATTTAGCGGCAAGTTTAATAGGTAATGCGGTGGTGCCTACGCCCGCAAGCTCCGTCACTGGAGCTCTACCACCAGTAAAAGGTACTTAGATATGAAGGGGGCTGACATATCCTCCAGTGGACAAAAGCCACCAAATAAAATTTAGATTAAAAAAAAATCAGCAATTATTTTTGTTTTAGACCTAACATGACATTAGGCAATGCTTCAAATAATATAATACCGCAGTTGACATTAATCGCCCAAGCGTACCGCAAGTCGGCCGCATTCACCATCAGTTAACGCGGTCACCCACTGAAGCTGAATTATGAAATGCCACTGCAAATATTAAACGCTAGTGTCTAATTAAGCAGTTATTATACCGCACTTGTGTTCATGTTTCTTACATGTAATCGGAGTTATTTCAGATTAAATACTGTGAGAAAGCACTATCACTATCATATGCAGTCTAAAAGTAGTCTACATTATTAACAGTCTTCGAAGATTCGTACAAATGTTAGTATTGTTCAAATGAAGACATAATTTGGATTCAGGAACAAACCTAATTTGATTTTTTTTATGTAATAAAAGTGGCAAACAAGCATGCAGTTCGCATTGATGTTAAGTGATGACTGCAGCCTATAGACACCTACACAATAACCAAAGGTCACAATGCAGATGCGTTGCTACTCCTGAGGCCTAAGGTGTTATGCCTCTGTGCTGGAAATTACAGGGCCGTACATTACCACCTGACCGGAACGCGATAGTGCTGCACACTGCCATTTAGCGGCAAGTATATTAGGTAATGCGGTGGTGCCTACGCCCGCGAGCTACGGCACTGGAGCTCTACCACCAATATTAGGTAATGCGGTAGTGCCTACGAAAACGATTGTTCGAAAACATCCCATAGAAAGCAGCTATTATAATAACATTATAGGTATTTACTGTACTTCTAAAATAAAGGTCTGATTATATCAGCATTTCAACAAGCCGCATCGCGTACATTAATTATGTCAACAACCATTAAAATTTAGTAACATTGTGTATCACATCATCCAGAACGACACATGTCATGAGATTAGGCAGTATATCAAATACAATATCGCAGTTGACAGTTATCGGCCGAGCGCACTGCAAGCCGGCTGCAACCATAACCACCATCCGTTAACGCGGTCACTCAATGACTCTAAATTATGCAATTCCACTGAAAATATTATTTTCAGTGGAATCGCATAATGCCTGTGTCTAATTTAGCAGTCATTATTACCGCAGTAATTGTGTTCCTGCTTTTTTTAGCGGAGTTTATCACCATCATCATTACAACTGAAAAGCGTCTCTTCCAAAGATGCCTACAGTTGTACAACATAGGTATCTCACCTGTCAGACACGACACTTTACTATTGACTGGATTGAAGACTCACGCCGTATGGCGGATAAAGCAGCGCAAGCGAACCAGGGTGACACGCTCTACTGGATGTTCTAATAAAACGCTTTTTCACTGTTCACTATTATTTTCCTTCTGATTTCTTCCTTAGGTAGTGATCCGAGTATTCCGAGTGCTGTCGACGAACTGTACCGGCCATACAAAAGTGCCCTACTTTTATTCTAAAATCTCAAGGTCATCGAGCTTAAGAAAACCTCCTGTGATTGGTTGTTGGTTCAAGTAACCAATCATAAGAGATATTTAAATTTCAAGCAAACAAATTTTATTATCTATGATTGGTTGATTCGAACAACCAATCAGCTATTAGATTTATTTGGCCAATTAAAATCTCTATGTATCTCAGATCATTACCGAAAGGAAACAACAGACATCAAAAATCTTTATTTTCATAAAACATAAACATATTTCAACTATAAAACTTACATAAAACTATTACAAATGTTCAAAGATACAAACAGAAGTCAAAAAAAGTAAACATATTCAAAAAACTATAATATTATGCACAAAAAACTGTTAAATTATACAAAACAAAGTAATATTAAACACAAACGAGCTTTAAGTGACACAAAACTATTAATTATACTCTAAATTACACAAATATTACATAACAAAGTCAAAATCTAAAAATAGAAGTTATACAATACTCTAACGCTATTGGTCACTTAAGCTCTATCTACGTTCCGATAACGTATACTATTGTGTACTATGCTATTGACGACTACACAACACGATTGTTATTGGTTGTCTACGCGCTGACAACGTACACTATTGAGGACTGTATGGCCGATCACTATCAAAACTGTTTTTTAATCACTAACACTGTACATTATTCATGAGCGTCCTGCACATTTCTCCCGCCGTGCTACTCAGCATCAGGTACCGGTGCAGGCGCGATGTCATATCGCACTGGCAGAATGATGAATCTTCTTACAGGCCGCCGTAGTATACCCGTCCTCGTCTGTATGTCTGCGGTGCGCACGATGCCATCAGGTCCCGGGAACGTAGCGATGACCCGGCCACGAAACCAGGTGTTGCGAGGTGAGTTGGGGTCCGTGACTTGGACCAGGTCCCCAACTTGGACTGTGGGCCCCTTGTCGTGGGGCTCCCGCCGGTGTTGTAGCCCAGGCAGGTATTCTCGCAGCCACCGGTCCCAGAACAGGTCAGCGAGCCTCTGGGCGGCGCGCCAGCTGGATCTGGGTTGCAGGTCTCCGTCGTCAAAGGTCCCGGGAGCTGAGACCTCACCGGAACCTCCCAATAGGAAGTGATTGGGAGTCAGGGCCTCAGGATCTTCTGCGCTCACTGAGACGTGGGTCAACGGACGGCTGTTGACTGTATATTCTGCTTCTATTAGTAGTGTGTGCAGAACTTCTTCTGTAGGGTGCTTTTCATGGAGCGTCGCTGTCATCGCTGTCTTCACTGATCGCACCATTCGTTCCCAGGCACCGCCCATGAAGGGTGCACCGGGTGGTATGAAGCGCCATGAGATCTTCCGTTTCGCTGCCTCTTCCATCGTAGATCTGTCTATTGCCTCTCGTAGCTCCTTGTCAGCGGCCTTCAAGTTGGTCCCGTTGTCGGACCAAATCTCCGTCGGGCAGCCTCGGCGTGCTACCATTCTGCGTAGGGCCATGATAGCGGAGCTTGCGCTGAGAGAGCCCGCTATTTCTAGATGTATGGCGCGTGTCGTGAGGCAGGTGAAGATCGCCACGTATCTCTTCTGATGGGATCTGCCAGTCGAAACTGAAAGCGGACCGAAGTAGTCGACCCCTGTGTAGGTGAAGGGTCGCCGGTGATGGGCGAGACGACACGATGGTAGGTCCCCTGTTCTTGGATACGGTGGCATCTGTGTCTTCATTCTGCAGTGAAGGCAGCGTCGTACGATCGTACGAGTAATCGGTCGTACACGTAGAATCCAATACTGTTGACGACACTCGTTTACTGTAGCTTCGACGCCCGCATGGTGAAGCTTACGATGAATGTTTTCTATCCATAGTTTTACTGTGTGATGATTGCCATCTAAAATCATCGGACTTCTATTAATTCCTGGAGCTTTCTCTATAGCTTCTATGCGGCTGCGTAAACGTAGAGCCCCTTCGGTGTATTCTGTGCTGAGCTGTTGAAGACGACTATCTTTGTTTACTATTTTCTGTTTTCTGATGTCTTCTATTTCTTGGCCGAAGGTTTCTTCCTGTGTAGCACGCATCAGAAGAGCTTCTGCCCGAATGAGGAGTTCGGCAGATACGTGGATGAACTTCTTTTCTGTTTCAGTCTTCTTTTGTATATGTTTTTTGACTGTTTTGTTCATCTTCTTTCTCCAGTCTGGATCTTGTTGTTTGTTTTTTACAGTTCTGCTATAGTTAACTGTGTCTGTTGATGGCTTGCAGAGCTGAATGAAGAGGAGAACCCGTGCTGTGGCGTAGCGCAACCTCTCCCAGTTAGAGAAGCGAGAGGGCACTGGTAGAGCTTCTGACAGTCTCGGTTGGTTTCTGTCTGTTATCAGATGGACTGCCTCTTCGCCTGTAGGTTCTGACGGCGCTGGAGCTGAAGTGTCTGCTGGCCACGTGTTCTCCGGTCCCAGGAGGAATTCTGGACCCGTGTACCATCTGTGGTGCTTGTTAAATGAAGGTGGCACCTTTCTGGTGGCATCGTCAGCTACATTCTGTTTACTCGGGATCCATCTCCACTCGTTGACTGTTGATGTTTCTTCTATGGCGGCGAGTCTATGTGCTACATAAGGTTTGTAGGCACGAGGTCCTGTCTTGATCCAGGAAAGCACTGTTCTACTATCTGTCCAAAATGTTTTCGAGTCTGGTTTTCTTTCGTGTTCTCGTATTACTGTTTCGGCAAGACGGACTCCTAGTACTGCGGCCTGCAGTTCTAATCGTGGTATCGAGGTAAGCTTCAGAGGTGCAACTTTCGCCTTAGCTATGACGAGTGACACGTTGACTTCGCCGTTCGGTGCTATTGTTCGCCAAAACAAGATTGCTGCGTAGGCCGACTCACTGGCGTCTGTAAAGATGTGTAGCTGTAGCGTCGTAGCATCTGAGTAACCTACGTAGCACCTCGGTATTGTGACGTCGGCGAGGCTCTTCAGGTGTGTCAGCCAGTCTCTCCACTCTGTCGCGAGGTCTTCATCGATCTCGTCGTCCCACGATGTACCACGTCGCCACACTTCTTGAAGCATCTGCTTGGCTATGATGGTGACTGGTGATGCGAAGCCCAGTGGGTCGAAGAGGGACATGACGATCCGTAGAGCTTGCCTCTTTGTCGGTGTCTGACCTTCGATGAGTGCCGATGGTATTCTAGCCATGTTCAAGTTGAAGGTGAACTCATCTGTCTTCGGTTTCCATACGAGACCCAGTACTCGTTCTATTTTATCTTCTGTGCTATGAAACTCTATACTGTCTGTTGATTCTATTTCTCCAATGGCTTCCAGCAGGTAAGTAGAATTAGATTTCCACTGTTTGAGTTCGTAGTTCGCTTTCTTCTGTATATTACGAACTTCTGTGGTGATGCGAACTGCGTCCTCGATGTTCTTGAAGCTGTCTAAGTAATCATCAACGTAGTGTTTCTCTATTATGGCCTTCACGGCTTCAGGATGCGTTTCTCTATGTTTTTCTGCGTTGATGTTCTTGACATAGATAGCTGTAGCCGGAGAACTCGATGCGCCGAAAATAAGTGAAGTCATTCTGTATTCTTCTGGTGGACGGTCATCTCTTCGATCTCCTCTCCAAAGGTAACGAAGAGCGTCTCTGTCTTCTGTTCTTAACTTCACTTGCATGAACATTTCTCCGATGTCAGCTGTGACGGCGATGCAGTGCTGTCTGAACCTCATGACGACCCCAGGCAAGGACTGGAGAAGGTCAGGTCCCTTGAGGAGCAGGTCGTTGAGGGAGACTCCTTTTGTTTTGGCCGCTGCGTCGTGGACAACTCTCAGCTTGCCTGGTTTCATCGGGTTCACCACGCCGAAATGTGGCAAGTACCAGGTTCTATTTTCTGTTTTCTGTTCAGGTGCGCGCTCCGCGTAACCTTTGGAGATGAGAGCTTCCATCTGTTCTGTATACTTCTTTTTCAGGCCATCGTCGCGATCAAGCTTCTTTTCTATACTGTAGAGCCTCTTCAGTGAGTTCTGTTTATTATCAGGCAGAGTTGCTTCTTCTGTTTTCCATAGAAGTGAAGTTTCGTATTTTCCATCTTCTCTCTGTGCTGTGTTACGCTGTAGGATACGAAGAGCCTTTTCTTCTGGGTCTGACTGAGGCTTCTTCGGAGTGATGCCCAAGGAGTCCATGGCGAAGTACTGTTTCATCATATCATCCAGATTTTCATCGGTCGGTTCTTCAGTCAGGTGGTGAACGAAGTCAACGCTGTTCGACGCGTTACTGTGGCTGCCATGCAAGACCCAGCCCAGTGGCGTGAGTGATGCCACTGGTTGGTTCTTAGTGCCTTTCTTCACCTTCGTAGACAACAGTAGGTGGCAGTTGTCTTGACCGATGAGTATTCCAGGTTTCGCTTCACTGTAGGTGATGAAATTAGTGATGCCACGCAGGTGTCGACACTCCTTGATGCGGCGCCTTGACACTTCTTGTGCTGTGACATGCAAGTTCTTCACTGTTCTCGCTTGTATGGACTCTTTTCTATTATTGACACCTCTCAGTGTGATGCTAACTCTCCTTGATGCTGATTCTCCTGTCTTAAGTGAGTTGATCGCTTCTATGCGGAGTGGTTCGACGGGTCCAGTCGCTCCTATTTTCTCGGCGATGCTGTTGTCTATTAATGTAACTGTTGACCCGTCGTCCAATAAGGCGTAAGTATCTATTTCGCCATCAGGGCCTGACGCTGTTACTGGGATGATCTTCAAGTATGACTGTCTTCCTGCTGACACCCATGCTGAGTTGATGGCTTCTGTTTTCTCTATGTGATCATCTTCTGGCTTGCTGGCACTCCTTCTGAAGTGTAGCATTCTATTGTGATAGTACTTGCAACCGTCGATACCGCAGACACGCTGTTGACAAAAGTGCGTTTTCGATCGGTAGCGAAGACACTTGAAGCACAGTCGATGATTCTTGGCTGTATCCCATCTCTCATTACTATTCTGTTTCTTGAAGATATCGCAGTTGATGACGGCATGTCCAGTTTCTTCACATACTGGGCACTTTACTATAGGTTTCTCTGTTACTGTGTTAACTCGATGATTTCGTCTATTTAGATGACTCGATTGTTGACTTGACTGTTGATACTGCGTTGTAACTATTTCTGGCTGCGCGTATGGACCGCAGATCTCAGCTTCTCTCTTGAGGAACCGTTGAAGCTTGATAAGTTCAGGAGTTTCTCTTGGTAGTAACGCTGCGAACTCGTAGAACTTGAAGCGTAGAGTTGAAGCCATTTTCTCGACTATTGATCTGCCGACCTCTGGATTGTACAGGTAGTAGATGCAGTTGAGAGCTTGCAGAGTGGCAACGACATTAGAAATCTTCGTTGAATAAATGCAGATGTCCCTTGGCGATTCCGTCAGACGGGGTAGGGCACGAAGAGTTTCTATCTCAGCTGCTGCTATGGCATCTGGTCTGCCGAACCTGGCTTCCAAAGTTTCCATGATAATAGATGGATCGGAGTTCGTTATCAGTTGTGCTTCCACAGCTTCTCTCGCTTTTCCTTTCAGGTTTCTCCTGAGTCTGTTTAAGTTCTCCAGCTTCGTATGTAGGTTCTCAGTCTCTTGATACGCAGCACGGAAGTACAGCCAGTCTTGATATGCACCATTGAATATCGGTAGTTCGATCGCCCTCGGTTTGTTGGCTGTTTTCGCAAATTGAGAGATCGCGTCTGCCAGTAGTACAAGCTCTGATGAAGGCTGCGGACCGGCAGGCGGCTGTTGGTGCGGAGTGAATGATGGCGCAGCTCTATAATAATTCTGTTGCTGTTGCTGTCCATACTGCTGTTGTTCCGCTTCTATAGGCGATCTTCTAATTTCTTCAGCCTCTATTCTTCGAATGGGTTCGATGGCGAACATCGTAGGCGCTTGTGGCTGGTTCTGCAGCCAGGCATCGATTCTATCATGCTGTTCTATCTGTGTAAACACGGAGCCGTCGTCCTCGTTGTCGGACTCCGCTTCTATCACGGCGATCTGCGCTTGTGCTAGCTCGACTTGAACACGCGCAAGATTTTCTTTGGCCTTGGCCAACTTTGATGATTTCGTAGATCTTCTAGATCTTGGCTTGTTGAGGTTCTTCATTGCCTCCTGTTCTATTTGTGGCGTGACGCCCTGTTTCTTCATTTGTGAAGACGCTGTCTGTTCGGCGGCGGCGCTCCGGATGACGGCGCTCGCGACGACGGTACTCGCGGTGGCGGCACTAGCGACGGTTTTCGGGTTGACGACACTCGCGGCGGTACCTTTACTATACGGATTGACAGCACTCGGATTGCCTGCTCGCGGCTCGACAGCACTCGGGCCGGGAGCGGGACTCGGATTGACAGCTCGCCTTTCGACAGCACTCGGACCGGGCGCGGTACTCGGATCTGACGGGTTGCTTGATTTCTTGCGTTCCGTTTCTGTTGTCTTCGACGTGGACGCGGATGCGGACGTGGCTGTGGTCGTAGTCGCCTCTGTTGATGTGTTGTTCGCAGAACTGGTAGTTTCGGTAGTACCAGACTGCGTCGATTCTTCTGTGGTTGGCGACGATTCCGCTGTAGATGGCTGTGTACGTCCTCTTCCTGTAGAACGCGTAATTGGCATCTTGACTGCGTATACGGCGTAATTTCTTCTTATCCGGCTCGAACTGGACCAAAAAATGTCAGACACGACACTTTACTATTGACTGGATTGAAGACTCACGCCGTATGGCGGATAAAGCAGCGCAAGCGAACCAGGGTGACACGCTCTACTGGATGTTCTAATAAAACGCTTTTTCACTGTTCACTATTATTTTCCTTCTGATTTCTTCCTTAGGTAGTGATCCGAGTATTCCGAGTGCTGTCGACGAACTGTACCGGCCATACAAAAGTGCCCTACTTTTATTCTAAAATCTCAAGGTCATCGAGCTTAAGAAAACCTCCTGTGATTGGTTGTTGGTTCAAGTAACCAATCATAAGAGATATTTAAATTTCAAGCAAACAAATTTTATTATCTATGATTGGTTGATTCGAACAACCAATCAGCTATTAGATTTATTTGGCCAATTAAAATCTCTATGTATCTCAGATCATTACCGAAAGGAAACAACAGACATCAAAAATCTTTATTTTCATAAAACATAAACATATTTCAACTATAAAACTTACATAAAACTATTACAAATGTTCAAAGATACAAACAGAAGTCAAAAAAAGTAAACATATTCAAAAAACTATAATATTATGCACAAAAAACTGTTAAATTATACAAAACAAAGTAATATTAAACACAAACGAGCTTTAAGTGACACAAAACTATTAATTATACTCTAAATTACACAAATATTACATAACAAAGTCAAAATCTAAAAATAGAAGTTATACAATACTCTAACGCTATTGGTCACTTAAGCTCTATCTACGTTCCGATAACGTATACTATTGTGTACTATGCTATTGACGACTACACAACACGATTGTTATTGGTTGTCTACGCGCTGACAACGTACACTATTGAGGACTGTATGGCCGATCACTATCAAAACTGTTTTTTAATCACTAACACTGTACATTATTCATGAGCGTCCTGCACATCACCTATGCCATAATCACATGGTATGACGACTTGCGATCTCAGTAACGGTAGTTTTACGCCAGCGCTAGCCTGCATGGCAGGCCAGAAGAAACCGCAGCAAATGGGGCCACGATCTGCTTACTGGTAGTTTTATCACAGGTATTTTGACCGCTACCATGTTCTCGGGCAAACTGTCTTTGACCACGGTAGCTGGAAAGCGACCGAAAAGTAACGCAAAAATTATTGTATGAAGCAATGTATGAAGCTCGCGAAAACCTGTGAAAACGTTACCACAGAAACTTTACCAACCTATATATTTTACTACATAATAATACAAAAAGATACCTTCCATATTTCATGCTCTATTTAAACATTAGGTATGGAATTTACTACAAATTTAATGTTAAACGCTCGTGTCTTATTTAGTGATAATTATAAAGCTAGTGTTCTTGCTTTTGTTGTCAGTTGAAACATGACGGGAAAGCATAGTCATATGCAGCCTAAAACTTCTGTATTTTAGTATGCATTATGAAAATCTTCGTCGACATCGCGCAGCGAGGGTTCTGTACAAAACTGAAGGACTTACTTTTGACGACCCGGTTAGTTCAGCGGTGTGAGATGACCGTTTGATTCGAAAGGTGGCGGGTTCGATCCCCGCACCGGGACAAGTATTTGTATGGCCTACAGATATTTGTTTCGGTGTTTGTGTATGTGTTGTATGTGTACAACGGCACCCACGACACAGGTTTATACCTACTGTGGTGCTGTGAGTGTAAGCGTATTTTTTAGTAGTGATAATCTGATTTATTTTATATGTTCTGTTCTTAGGTTTTCGCGAGCTAGGTACACTAATGGAAGTAAAACAATTTAAAAAAAAAACTTAATAATGCAATAAAGAAAATAATAATAATAACTTTAATAAACATTGTACAGAAGGATATATATCATGAGATTAGGCAATATATCAAAAACAATACCGCAGTTTACATACAATAATCGCCCGAGCGCACCGCAAGCCGGCCGCATCCACCATCAGTTAACGCGGTCACCCACTAACGCTAAGTTATGCAATTCCACTGCAAATATTAAACGCTCGTCTAATTTAGCGGTAATTAGAACCGCAGTTGTGTTCACGCTTTTATTAAGCGGAGTTATTTCAGCTGGAATATGCTAGGAAAACATATCCGTATGCAGCCTAAAATTTTAGTGCTTTAGTCTACATTATAACCGCAAATAATAAAGCTTTTTCCTTGAAACTACAACCGAAATCGTATACCTTACATTGTGCACTTTAAGTGATACCGTATATTAATTAATAGCTCGACTGTGGATAAATGCAAAACAATAGTTGTATGAAATAGTGTTGTTGCAATAGTAATAGTCTATTGATAGTATTGTGAACTATCGTGACCTCGAAAAAATAGTCGATAGCGCGATAGTACTATCGAAAATATCGCCATGCTATAATACTATCGATACTATCGATAGTTAAAAATAAGCAATACTATTGCCAAATATCAATAGTATCGATAGTATTGTTATAAACACTATCGAAACTATCGATACTATCGATAGTATGCATGTCAATAGTATCGATAGTATCGATTGTATTGTTATAAACACTATCGATACTATCGATAGTAGATATCGATATCGATTTCGACGCGACTTCCACTGGCAGATAGCTTATGTAATAAGGAGTAACTTAGGCTACTCTTATACTAGCTGCGCCCACGATTTCGTCCGGGTAGATACTGTACAATCATATTCTCACTCGGACGAAGTCGCGGGCGCAACTAGTATTTCTATATAAAAGTTACACAGATCAGTTTTTTTTTCATACCTTCTGTAAATGCCATAAAACAAATTCAAGGTTCATAAAACAGTTTTACATAAATACTCCCGTTGCATGAAATATTGATCAACGTTTCATATTTTACGATCCTCGCTCAACTACAAAACAGAAACTGTAATAGGTTCCGTAATAAACCTGAACGGGATACTGCATTTAACGTACCAACTAGATATAATCCACTCGCTGCAGCCTAATTAACTTAGGAGAAACCATTTTGAGTGACCAAATTATTCGCCGACATAATTTTTTCCAGACGCTTTTTTAGCTTCAGAGATATAAAAAAATATATATACCGGCCGAATTGACAACCTTCTCGTTTTTTGTGTTTGGTGTACGATAAGAAATAAATAAACGAAAAAGTTGATTGAGCGTCACATTTTATGATCCTTGTGCAACCACAAAATATAAACCATAACACGTACCTACTGTAATAATCTTGCACGGGAGTAATTCACCCTGAGCATTCACCGTATTAGATATGATATCCACTCGCCCCAGCCTAACTAAATTAATGTAACCCAATTTGAGTTACCAAGCTAATTCATGTCTTGCAGATGGACAGCCAAAGCCTATGATGAAAAACTCTTAAATAAAGATATTACGTATTTTTACGTTGGTTCACTAATGCTTCACCGACAAACGTTACGCAAATCTTCATTTCAAAACCGACGTTTTGTACACTATTAATGCCACAAATATAGAATTCCACAAATATATCATTTCGCAACTCAACGATTCATATACTAATTATTTCGCAAACATTTGATTACGTAAATGTAATAAAATAACAATTAATACTGTCAAAAATACCTAACACGATCTCGCCCGCCGCACTCTTCGACCTAACCTGACTATGTCGTAAAATTTGAGAATATATTTTTCAACAAAATTATTTATGAAGTGTTGAGCTATGAAATGTATAGTTTTATAATAATCTGTTTGCCAAATGAATTATTTATGTAATGATGTAGATGTGGAAAGTTGAGATATGATACGAAATTGTTGCGAAACGTTAGTTTCGAAATGAAGGGTTTTGAAACGTTTGTCGGTAATATGAACGGGTACCATTTACATTATCTCATCTTTTTAAATAATACTTATAAACGCACGGGAGTACAGTACCCAACAATAAACGTTGCACATCCAGCCTGCGAAAGAGATAATCGGCTAGTTTCGACTTCGTGGAGTGTTATCTCTGCTACACAAGCCTACGTAATCACTGCTTTTATTTTTTATTTTTTTATGTAGTTATTGGAAGTGGCAAACAAGCGCTCTACTCTCTACGCTCTACCTCTCTAACGGGGTAGCCGTTAGAGACCTGGCGTGAAGATACATATATATAATAATATTTACTTGCGTCATCCCATTCTTGTCGAATTGCATGGATGGACTTACATGTCCACTTTTATTACTTTACTCCTTCTTGTCCACTTTTACTAGTAAATAATCTGCATTAAGTCCCTTAGTTTATAAGCTCCAAGATAGTTACTATCGATGTTATTTGTGTGCTGATTTGACACTTTCATGTCATACAGGGGCCATAAAACTAATGTTCTCAAAAGAGTTCTCAATCATTTTGGTTCCCAAAAATGGATTTTCATGCATAACTTCACGCCCGTAATCCCAGATAGGCAGAGGTAAATGCATGCATTTAAGTCCACGATTCGCCGGCTACGTTTTGGCCCATATAACGGAAGGCGAGCCTGTTGACATCTCCGGGTTCATTACCAAACTTCGGTGCTGGGAAATTTCCAGAAAATATGTATGTATACTCACAACAAGTCTCCTACGTAGTACGCAGATAGCATGGACCGCGCTGGAACATTACACACCTCCCTCTCTTCTAAATTCATCACTCTGTTACCTCTTTTTCGGTAGACATGTACGCCGATACCAAAAAGTCTTGGCCCTTAACAGTATTTCACCTGTTTGGTCAAGGTTACCGAAAACGTATCAACGTTATACCATAGACTTAAACATATTATTATGTACAAAATGTGTAAACCGTACGCTCAGTAATAAACTTGCACCGGACTAATTTCGTTTACCGTGCTACATATATCCACTGGCTCTAGAATAACTACTGTACTGGTGGTAGAGTTCCAGTGACGGAGCTCGCGGGCGTAGGCACCACCGCATTACCTAATATACTTGCCGCTAAATGGTAGTGTTCAGCACTATCGTGTTCCGGTCAGGTGGTAATGTACGGCCCTGTAATTTCAGGCACAGAGGCATATCACCTAATGCCTCAGGAGTGGCAGCGCATCTGCATTTTGAACTCTGGTCATTGTGTGGGTGTCTATAGGCTGCAGTCATAACTTAACATCAATGTGAACTGCATGCTTGTTTGCCACTTTTATTACATAAAAAAAAAAAAAAAAAAAACTAACGAAGTCTAACCCATTTTGATTGACCAAGTAATTTGTCTTTTGCAGCTGCCTGCGCCGTGCTGATATCATCAAAGTATTCGATGGTCGGGACACCAACGCACCGGCGATCGCTATGCTGTGTAATGAACTTACAGGTAAAGATTTTGTAATGGTAAACGCTGATCTTGGTTTAGTTTACTTGAAACAGGTGAAACCGACTGTCTTTTTCATGTCATGTAGGTTGCAGGCACGTTGCAGGCAAGCATACAGTTTAAGTGGATGCCACGAAATTACCAAGTAACTAATGTAATCTTTAGACATCATCACAAAAACCAACGGTCGGGGTTTGTTTGCTTCTGTAAATGAGGGATGTATGAACCATGAATCCAAACCATGAATGAAATAAAATCCATAAAGTACCTAACGTGCGGTCAACTGAAAGGCATTTAATTTAATTACATCAACTAAAGATGCAAAATTTTCATTAGGAACTATTAAAAAAAGTTTCTTACACAAAAAACCGGACTTTCTTTGGCCATATACAGGGTTATTTATAACCAGCGCATAATTCTAAAAGGGAGGCTTCGGTTCATCAAGACTAACACTTTTGTTGTACAACTTTTTCTAATTCAATGTTTTTTTTACCATACAAAAAATAATAAATAGTGTGCGGGACACGGAATGTAGGAAGCCTAACTTTGAAATTAAACTTCGAGCACTAACGTTTATAATTATTTTTAATGCTCAACAAATGTAACTTGTGTATAATCGGACACTGTATATCTAACCTAACCTAACCTAACCTAACTTTGAAATTAAACTTCGAGCACTAACGTTTATAATTATTTTTAATGCTCAACAAATGTAACTTGTGTATAATCGGACACTGTATATCTACGTGAATATAAAACTAGATAATTTTGAAAACTAGGACAAAGAGATGCGCAGAGGTCAGGTAATTTTAGTTGAAGGTAAGTGAGCCAGTTTAGAAGTGAAGTAAGTGACTCGACGAAGCTTCGAGACCCTTCCACCCGCGATGACGCCGAGCTCCTTCAGTCGATTTGATTGGTGAATGGGTCCCGGCAAATGGTATACTAAAATGGCCCTTATACATTTCCTTGCGTAGGACGGACAAAGTTTCTTGTGAACGCGCTTTGCTATCACTCAAATGGTAGGCGCGTACAAATAGAATATGTAATGTTTCTTGACTTCACGTTACGTAAACAGCTGACGTCTGTACCTATGTAAAAATACACCTATGAAACGTAGTGCTAACAATTGATAAAAGTCCCATTTGAAACGATTTTATTTCTTATTATGTGATGTACTGCGTTTAGGCAAAAGTCATAGAACAAATGTTGTTAGTCTTAACGTACCTAACTCATCTTTGCCAATTTATGCGTTAGATATGTTTAACCCTTTATATTGCCTTTTCGCATTTTCATTAATTCTACATTATACAGACTTATGTCAAAACATTTTGGGTGTCTTTATTCCTACAGACAGGTTCATTATGTTTGATTGCCATCGATCTACTAGAGCACAAATCTTGTTTAACCGGTTAAGTGTATTTCGCTGTAATTATTCCCGTATGTACGTGAATACAGAGTTCATAACTAAGGCTCGAAGCAGTGACGGTTCTAGAAGAGGAGCAGATGACTTCAACTCCCTTCTCTCCACAATTGCACACGATAAAGTCCTTAAATGTTGTTTGCGACCACTGATCCTCTTCCCCCTCAAAATTGTTGTCTAGGACTGCGCCTGTCTTGAAATCTTAATTCTGATACAATATAGAAAGTAACTATAGTTCAAGCTAGGTAAGCTTGCAAGATGTTATGACTAAATTAATCTAAACGAAGGAGATGAGACGTCTTTACGACAGTCGCTAGATGGCCGGTTCAGGAAGTGACACTCAATAAACCCCACCCTAACTAATTACCTGACAAGATGGAAGCCTCTACAATGCTGGCTTATTTTATCCTAGCTTTACCGCTCATGCTTGTTCAGTGACTTAAATAATTTATTTTAAATATTCATAGGATAATATTTTTAAAAAAAGTGAATGTTACTTACCAATTTCTGGTTTTGAATTTCGAACAATTATTGACAAGTTCGCACTCAACTTCAATAAGTACCTACTGTTAATGGGTCCACCATTGAGTTCCGGATTTATCTCTTGAGTAACAGAACCCTAAAAATGTCTGCTCCAGTTAGGCCTATTATAACATAACCACCATACTATGTCGCCATGCATCACCCGCCTAGTTTATAGCAACAATTTCCAAGATATCCTTCAACAGCATTCCGTGCCAAGTCTTGCGCAATAAGCCTGCCACGAAGTATCTGGTGTATCAGCCAACTCGTAAATTATGGGGGATGTAAAGGAGTTTTCACGGTGTACACAACAAAATCCATTGAAACTCTCAATATACATCACGCCATGAAAGTCCCATGGACCTTTTAATCCGTACTAATGCCTAATCGATATTGTGCTTAAAAGCCGGCGTGATGTATATCTGTTCATTTTCCCTGCGTACTTAAAGTATCGACTGAAGCCATTTGAGATATCAACATTATTATTGATAATTTTTTTTTATGTAATGAAAGTGGCAAACAAGCATGTTGTTCACATTGATGTTAAGTGATGACTGCAGCCTATAGACACTTACACAAAGACCAAGGTCAAAATGCAGATGCGCTACCACTCCTGAGGCCTAATTACTAATAGGTTTGAAGTCGGTGCCAAGCCTTAAACAAATAATTATATTTTAATCACTTAATTAAGAATACGAGCAAATTAATACACTGAACAAAACGTAACCGGCGAATCGTGGGTGCTTGCATGTATGCTTGAATTCATGCATTTACCTATGCCTACCCCTTCGGGGATTACAGGCGTGAAGTTTGGCACCGACTTCAAACCTATTAGTAATTAGCACATATAAATAATAGGTAGTATATAATTACATTTAAATCATTATTTTTCAATTTTCAGTTTTGAAGTCGGTTTTTCTTAACGTAGTTATATAATATTTCTTTAATATTTTTTAGTTTATTGCTGCCTTGTCAATAACATTAATGTTCACATCTATTAAATTTGTAAAATCTGAATCTTTTAGCTTCGTGACAATTAGGTACCTAATTTAAATTGTTTAGGTGTGTCGATACAAAATTATTACACGACTATACGAAATCAATGAAAAAATTTTATCCACGAAGGAGTAAATATGCTGTGTTGTGTCGTCGATGAGTAAATGTGTCATCGTTACTTGTTGACATCTTGTTGTCATGCGCATTAGGACTGTCTAGGACGTCAGTGGATTCAACGCACTGTATGACAACTCGCCGTCTATTCTTATTCCTTTAGTCTGAGGTGAAAGTAAGTAAAAAAATGCTCATAAAATAAAAACTAATGGGCCTATCTCAATCAATTTTTTATGGGACCAATTCGAAACTATTCCGCATCAAACAAAAGAATTACGTAAATCGGTCCCGAATATCTCTGCGAAAATCGCGTACATACATAAAAAAAAATATATATATATACCGGCCGAATTGAGAACCTTCTCGTTTTTTGAACTCGGTTAATTAAGTATTACAGTAAAAGTAGGTAGGTATTTCAACTACGAAAGTACTATCTATAGTCTTTATCATCAGTTCTAGAGGTTTTCAAATGTGCTATGAAATTTGAGTAGTTCCCTCGATTTCTCCAGGATCCCATAATCACATCTTGACATGGTGACAATGGTCCCACCTGTGAGGTATACCTCTTCAAACAAAAAACATATCCAAATTGGTACAGGCGTTTTCGAACAATCGCGGTTTATAATAACAATGTTTTAAGCAAACGAGTTACTATTATTAGTATTATTACAGTAAAAGTAGGTATTTCAACTAAGAAGGTACTCGTACCATATATAGTCCTCATCATCAGTTCCACTTCATCAAATTGTGTCTTCCGAAAGCAAACACACGGAACAATGTTATTATATAAAAAAATATCGAAATCTTTCAAGTGTGCTATGAAATTTGAAGAGAATCCTCGATTTCTCCAGGATCCCATGATCACATATTGACATGGTTACAATGGGACCAACTGGAAGGCACACCCTTTCAAACGAAACTAAAATTATCGAAATCGGTACAGGCGTTTTCGAATTATCGGGGAACATACATAAAAAAAATATATATATCCGGACGAATTGAGAATCTCCACCTTTTTTCGAAGTCGGTTAAAAATCGAACCCGACATTAATACACGAGACGTTAATATACGCGAGATAAATGCGAAAACTAGTTTCATTTCAATGAGTGTAGCTCGCGAAAACCCCTTTTATACTGGTGGTAGAGCTCCAGTGACGGAGCTCGCGGGCGTAGGCACCACCGCATTACATAATATACTTGCCGCTAAATGGTAGTAATCAGCACTATCGTGTTCCGGTCAGGTGGTAATGTACGGCCCTGTGATTTCCGGCACAGAGGCATAACACCTTAGGCCTCAGAAGTGGTAACGCATCTGCATTTTGACCTCTGGTCTTTGTGTGGGTGTCTATAGGCTGCAGTCATCACTTAACATCAATGTGAACTGCATCCTTGTTTGCCACTTCCAAAACATTAAAAAAAAATACCTAAGAAGTACAATGTTCATTGACCTACTACTGTAATTTAGTGTAGATGCATTGTCACTCCTGTGGACTAACACCTTCAAAATCTGTGTCGGAAATATTGGGGGCGTACATTACCACCTGACTGGAACACGATAGTGCTAAACACTACAATTAAGCGAAAACTCCGAAACACCATATCTGGATTTCTACCACGAGCATCGTTATCCCTATTTTTTTTCTATTGCCTGTTACTTTTGAAGCTAATTTAAAACTCTCGATCATTCATACCAAGTAAGTGGGATTGTTGTCCTGTACACACAAAGGTGTGGGACAATCGATCGCTGTCCGAATAGCCATCAGCGCGGCCACGGTCCCCTTTTTGAATGAATAATACCACGTCCAAGCGGCACTGGCTTTGGTTAGGGTTACCAGCTGATGCAAGTTGAATATTTTAAAGAAAGCAATAGGGATGGATCTGAATATTATGTCACCCATCATATGAAACATGGAACTAAAAATATATCTGGCACATCGTGAATGTTACCAGTAAGCTATACCAAAAATACTTGCCAATTTACTCCTTTAAAAAAAAACGGTCCTGAAGGTATGCTTGTGGTTAATATTCTGCATTTATTAAAATCCAGAGGTCTAAATACATATGCGTTGCCACCTCTGAGACCTAACTTGTTATGTCTGTAATAGTTGTTACGGAGCTATACAAAGGTAGGCACGAATTGATGTATCTACCTTATATATACCATTTTACGTTGACACAACAATATGTGTAGTATTTTGTATGATATCAATATTTATTATAAGTACATTTTTACTGTCAGCCCTAAAAATTTCGCCAACCGTTCCTGTTGCGCGAAGCTATGATTGCTAGCCCCACTTCTATACCTAATTTCCAGGGCCTGTATTCAAACAATACGAACTACCGAACGACGAGAAAAATAGTTCTTTCAACAAAAATACAACCGTCCTGATATCCTCCTCAACTTTTTGAATTAAGAAAGGGCAATTGTGGTATGTACCTATAACATTATAACCATTTTAAGGTTCCCAATTCGTCCGGATATTTTTTTTCTTTTATGCATTCGGTTTAAGCATATGAAAATATTTTTGTTCATCCTTTGTGAAGGTTTTATTTTTAAAATGTTCAACTTAAAGCAACATTCTAGATAGCAGTAAATAAAGTAAATTAGATAATGCGGTGGTGTCTACGCCCGCGAGTTCCATCACTGGAGGTCTATCACCAGTAATATACAACAAATATATGATATTATTATATAGGACATACGACACATTTTATAAAAGACTACATTTAAATGACACTATATGTGTCATTTAAATGTAGTATTTTATAATGATCACTTTTCTACATTGCACCTGGTGGACCGTTTTTAAAGTACGAGTAGGTATTAGGGCAATCCGTATGAAAACTTCGTTAGTACGATTTAACGTGATATTAGTCATCGTTCAAGCTTGACTAGTACTCGTAATTCATGCTTTTAATTTCCTCTACGTTCCACTAAATGACGCCATACACATTTTCATTAAATGAAACTTATTATTTACAGGATACGAGGTATTATCGACTGGGCCGTCGCTGTTGCTGCAGTTCACAGCGAACTCGGCCAGTCCCGGTCAGGGATTTGCGGCTGCCTTCCACTTCCAACCGCCCCCCGACTCTACCGCTGCTGGTTTGTATATCTATTGATTGAACATCAAAAACAGGATAGTTGACAAAACCTTTAACTACATTAAATTTCTGGCACAGTACCTCTGTGCTAGAAGTAAAGGTAAAAAATATATAAACTTAAACCTCAAGAGTGACAACTCATCTATTTTGAAATCTCTGGTTGTTATATATAATTGTTTTTAGTCTACGGTATTCACTTAACCTGTTAATATCAATGTGAACTGTACGCTTGTTTCCAACTTCATAATAGGAAAGACGATATAGCTATTTTTACGATTTTGTACCTCAAAGGGAAAAACGGAGCTCTTATAAGATCATTCGTGCGTCTGTCTGTCTATTAGGTACAGCAGAAAGCACGAGCACGACTGATTAATAAACACATGTAAATCTGTGACTCCAACATGAACGTGTTACAAAAATAAGTGGATTTTAAACATAGCATATTCTTAGAATTTCGCAAGCTGGTCATCGAAATAAAACTAGGTTTCAGATTTATCTCGCGTATATTTAAATTATAATTTTAGTCAATAATAGTTATAAAATATACGCGATAGAAATCGAAAATTGTAAAAAAAAAATATTTATAAAGCCAAGAATGTATGACCCCGTTGTATCTTATCACAGAGACATAACAACTGATCTTTGTCTTTATGTGGGTGTCTATATGCTGCAGTCATCACTTTACATTAATGTGAACTCATGCAACTTTTGCAACAACTACATGCTTGCACACGTCACTACGAGTACACATCGCTTCTTTACAAGAATAATGTGACATTTCATATAGAACGATTTAGATGAAATTTCACGTTATTCTTGTAAGAATAATGTTGCATTTCATAAAGAACGATTTAGATGAAATGTTACATTATTCTTGTAAAGAGGCGACATGTTTGTATGTATCTTCACGCCAGGTCCCTAACGGGGTAGGCAGAGAGTGTAGAGTACACATGTGAACAAGTAAATTGGCTGTTTGCTTGTTCACAAGTGTAGACAGACAGACACAGAGAGAAACAACAGATAACGGTTCCCTTCTTCCTTTTGGAATTCAGAAACCCCTAAAACAATAGATTAATACGAACAAATTTCAATGCGGATCCAATATTTGTTTTATATTATTTCGCATTAACACATGCTTGTGATCCAATGCGGATCCAATATTTTTTACTTATAAATTGGAGGCATCTGGAAATAAATCCAATATAAGTGGCTACCGCCAGCAAGGTATGAATGGGAACTTTGGCAATGTTCCAGAAGGTGTGTACGGAGCTTATTTCCTCAGAGACTTCTCTTATTAATTACTTAATATAATCATATTATGTATTTTCACACTAAGAAACTTGTGGGCTAGGGAATATGCGGCCGATTTTTTTCCGGCCGATATCAAATAGTTTTCTTGGACTATCCCATCTTTAGAACCTTTTACCTAAACTGCCTACGTAGTTTTATAAATTTCTTCATCGGTCAGGAGTGTGTTAAAGGTTTTTCAAAGAATAATAATTTTATTATTTACTAGCGGCCAGCACCAGCTTCGCAAAGGTCCAATTTGCAAGCCACTAACATACCTAATATTGCGACTGTAAATAAAGATATAAACAACCCTTTCTTAAGTTGGCACACGTGCAAGTTTGATTAAAATCGGATAAGTAGGTACATAGTTTAGGAGTCCATCGCGGACAAACACCGTGACACGTAATTTATATAATTATACTAGCGGCCCGCCCCGGCTTCGCCCGCGCTGCTCTGCTCCTATTAGTCATAGCGTAATGTAAACTATCCTATCTCTCAAGTTGGATCGAACTGCACATGGTGTGCGAATTTCACTTTAATCGGTTAAGTGGTTTAGGAGTCCATTGAGGACAAACATTGTGACACGAGATTTATATATATTAAGATTAAGATAATCCATCCCCATCCCTATCTGTGACTTTTTGAGGACGGAAAACCGAAGGAACCTTTTCATTTATTCCGTGGTTCGACTACAGACAGAGCACACATGTCACGTCATATTAGTTTTTCATGTACCTACCTACTGAAAGTTTCAAACAAGCACGCAGTTAACAATACTGCGATGCGTTACCACTCCTGAAGCCTATGGTGTTATGCCCCTGTGCCGTAAATTACAAGGCTATACATGACCATCTGACCGGAACACGATAGTGCGTATAATTAGGTAATGCGCTGGAGCTCTCCCACCAGTGAAAACATACATGAATTTTGAATATTCATTTTAATCCAACAAAAATTTTATTAAATCTGTTACTTATTTTAATAAGACTGGTCGTAGTTTAATAAGTTTATTCTATCATCGTACTTACAACAGCGCCATCTATCCATGATACTTTGAAGCAATAAGATAGCTTGGTCTGTCGCTTACATTGAATCTTGGACTTGATGAAATGATTATAAACTCCAGTAGATGTCGCTACTTTTTGTAAGTAACGAATAGATGGCATTGTTCTCAATTTATGTATTCAAGGAATCATATTCAGATATTTTTTTTTCAGATTCTGATCGCTTGCTGAAATTAAGTTTTGGGAAGGCCTTCGAGTCTCTTGGACCAGAAGTAAGCGCAACAAGTAAGTGCTTTTTATTTCAATACCACTTCATGTTTGATGTTTATTTTCAGGCAATGAATGCATTTGGTTGCTAGGTAGTATTTTTATGGACATTGGGCATTAAATCCTTCAGGCCTCCAAAAAAATAATAATACGTTTCTTATTGTCTTGGACCCAAATGTGTTAGGGTCCAGCTGTTGCTTCAAGGATTAATAATCAAGATGAAATAAGTAAATTATGATGAGTGATAACATTCAAAGCTTCAATTTATCGCGAAAGCTATCCAATACTACACTTGGTAACATAAATAATTTGATATGAATTTATAATCGTATCCGATACAGCTTAAGGGATCACAATACAATTTTAATTGTGTTTTTACTGGCAACTGGCATTAACCCGATTATTCGGTTTAAATGTTGTTTCGGATTTTAACATAATTTCGATTAATGTTAACATTATAGATTTTAATGTTGGGCTTACATGGCATACAAAATACCGACATAGCTATTAGATAGACAATACCAATGAACTGTACCTACTCATATAAATTATTATAAAAAACCTACAAAAATGGAAATTGAATGGAACACACACCTACTTATAGGTGTGTGACCAGTGGCGGACTAAGATCATCAGAGGCCCGGGGCGGCATTTGGAGGCCTATCTGCATGTAGGTAGTCTGGGTAGCGTTTATCAGCTCTCTGTGTGTGCCCCTGTCCCCTGCGTTACAACCTCAATGGTTGTAACGCAGGCAACTCCGAGCAAGAATATTGTAGCGACTTCTTTCTGGCATAAAGGAGTAAAACTTTCATGATTCAAAACCCGAGCCTTTCTGGCTCAGTCGACCTTTGGACGCCCCGATAACCGGCCCGTGGCGAATCGACCCTGCGTGCAAAGCCGAAGCGGGCTGCTAGTCAATATGCGCGTCCACACAGAGCGAGCAACCTCGCGAAGCATTTACCGCGCGAGGCAGCTCGCTCTGTGTAGACGTGCTTCGGTAAGCGCGCGCGCGACCGAACGCCCGAGCTAGGTAGTGCGCTAGTTTTATACACATAGTTTGATAAAATAAGTTTTATAAAATGGGGAAATCATCATTGTAATATCACACATGAACTCCTCGTCCATTAAATTTTCTGCATATTATTCAATCTGAAAACAACTCGGAACGCGGAATGACGCGCTCGAACAGTTTTTGCATTTCGTGCTGCATTAAAATTTCGTGGATAACACAATACGTAATACGATTGAAATTAATCGAATAATTCAAGTTGTTTCGATGTTAACATGAAAACAAGTAATTTCGCTCCATGTTTTAAGACGATCTTTTACTGGTGGTAGAGTTCCAGTGTAGGAGCACGAGGGCGTAGGCGCTACCAACAATTACAATTTTATTTACGGACTGATTCTAAAGCCCATAATTGCACTAAGATAAAATTAAAAAATTCAGCGTACTCATGAATATTGGTGTATATCTGAGCAGAGTGTATATCTATACTAATACTAGCTGTTGTCCGCGGCTTCGTCCGCGTGGATATCGTCTTATAAATAACTAAGTAGCATGTGTTCTTTCTCAAAGTCAGCTCTATCTCTGTACCAAATTTCATTAAAATCGATTCAGTCGTTTGGACGTGAAAAGGTTACAGACAGACGTACAGACAGACAGAGTTACTTTCGTATTTATAATATTAAGTAGGGATTATAAAGCTGAAGAGTTTGTTTGTTTGCTTCAACGCGCTAATCTCAGGAACTATTGATCCGATTTAAAAAAAAATCATTCAGTGAAATAAAACTAATTTTCGGAATTATCTAAACTAAAAAGATTCTGATGATGATCATTTTAGTTTAATATACGCGAGATAAATCTGAAAACTAGTTTTATTTCAATGACTGTAGCTCGCGAAAATCTAAGAACATACTAAATTATTTCAGTGTTAGATAGCTCATTTATCGAGGCTTTATAACATTTCGCTAAGATGAATAGAAGAGGGTAGGTAACATTGCAACCACGCGAAGCCGGGGCGGGCCGCTAGTCTGATACATGAGCAGATACTAATAAAATTATGTAGGCTTGAGTTGCCAAGCATTTTAAACGTTTAATTTCTTAATCATAATACAACATACCGCGCGCATCGGCTATCCCAATCCGCTCGGCAGTGTTCGGTTTACAAGAAGTTCGAGTATAGGTACATTATAAAGGAGATGTTGCGAGCTCGGCTCTAGTTCGTACACGTCCTCCAAAAATTGGTAAATTAAAGAAGAATCCGAAAAAAATACAATAAATTTATTCAAGAATATATTTTAGAGTTACAACCACATTTAATTCAAACGATTTTAACATTTTCAACCATGTTCAACGTGGCGGCGGTACAGCCGACGCTTGGGATAGTACCTATGTATATAAAACAAAACTAATGCTATCTGTATCTTACAAGTGCATCACATATTATCAAAACAACGATGTATCGAATCGATCAATTTAAAGAAGTACCGATGATTTTCTTTAAATTGGAAATCGATTAGAATGAAGTTCTTGTATTAACACATGAAATCGATTTCGATAGTATTTAGAAAATATTACTTTTTTCTCCAAGTACAATATAATAAAAAAACAATTAAAAAAATGACAATGTCAAAATGACATCGCCTGCCATATTCGCCATGTTGGTTTTGAGCTGCAATTCTAACTGCAAATAATGTTTTGTAACTGCAAACAAAGCTAAGTAAGTGAAAAATATGCAGTAAAAAACGTTTTTATATTGATTTTGCCTGTTAATGATATTGTGTACAATACATGGCCGGAGGTCCATACATTTTTGCAACAGTTCATCTCCTTTACTTAAGTGTATTTATAGAGTTTTGGCGGGAACCTTGAAAGAGGCGTATGGTGCTCTTATTTTATTTCATTTTCTTGGTGTATTTTTAAGTAATATTGAATAAAGTTGGTGGCATTTTGTTTGATATAGGTTCATTACAGTGCCCGTATATAGTGAAATAGAATAACAGTGCGAAAACACGACTTTTCAGGTTGCCTCCAAAACTTCATTGTAAATGTTCTGGTAAAGTAGCCATCGCTTTACTCGAATAACTTGACTGTAACTCACTTGACTGACATATTATACTTCATAACTTATTTATTTTATACTTACATATTATACTTGATGACTATAATAAACTAACTTTACACTGCTTAAATAAATACGAAATATCGTTTTACTTGACACTGGCAATATGCGTAATATCGATGCCATAATACAAAAAAAAAAAAAAAAAAAAGTGTATTTATATGCAAAGGTGAACCCCTACTTACGCGAATTCGACTTATACTGTACGCTTGGTCCTATCGCGTAAGTCCGGGGTATTACCTGGTATTACCACATAACACGTTCGTTTTCTTTAGACTGTGGTATTACTGTAGGCATTGGATTTTGAAAATATTGAAAACGATCACGACCATTCAGCCAATACTCGAAATTCCACCCTCCAGATAAATTCTTTAGACGCTTTACAACCTTTTACTTTCATATTCTTCAAAAGCGAACTTCAAACAACATAGCGAAACCAAATAGTAGTGGAAATATGCGGACGATAAACAGTCAGAGCTCTGGAGGTATTTGAGAAACTAGTTAAATATTAAAATACGAAAATGCCGAGATGCTAGATCATATATTATAGAATACTTGGATGAATAGTTGTGTAAAATATGTAAGAGATAGAAATTATTGTTGTAACATTGCTGTCATGATATTCTCATTGAGGAGTATTTTGTTTTAATATAATAAAAGTGGCAAACAAGCATGAAGTTCACATTGATGTTAAGTGATAACTACAGTCTATAGACACCCACACAATGACCAGAGGTCAAAATGCAGATGCGTTGCCACTTCTGAGGCCTAGGGTGTTATGCCTCTGTGTTGGAAATTACAAACCGTATATTACCACCTGACTGGAACACGATAGTGCTGAATACTACCATTTAGCGGCGACTACGTATGTTAGGTAATGCGGTGGTGCCTACACCCATGAGCTCCTACACTGGAACTCTACAACCAGTGAAAATTACTACAAATATTCAAGTCTTTTTTTTTTTTATGTAATGGAAGTGGCAAACATGCGTGCAGTTCACGTTGATGTTAAGTGATAACTGCAGCCTTTAAACACCCACACAAAGACCAAGGTCAAAATGCAGATGCGTTACCACTCCTGAGGCCTAAGATGTTATTTTTTTTTTTTTTTTTTTTTTTTTTTTTTATGTCATTAAGTTGACAGACAAGCAGACGGGCCACCTGATGGTAAGTGGTCACCGTCGCCTATGGACATTTGCAACACCAGGGGAGTTGCCAACGCGCTGCCAGCCCTGAAGGACTCTTTTGACGCCATTTTTGAAGAACCCCATATTGTAGCACCGAGGGAACACCTCAGAGGGAAGTTCGTTCCACAATTTACACGTTCTGGGCAGAAACGAACGAGAAAACCGCACCGTTGAGCACTGCCAGGTGTCCAGTCGGTGAGGGTGAAACTTCTCTCTTCGGCGGGTAGTACGGTGTAGAAAAAGAGACGGTGGTACCATGTCGAACAGTTCGACAGAGCACTCACCATTGTAGAGACGGTATAACACGCACAGACTACCAATATCTCTGCGCAGGCTCAGATGTTCGAGCCTGTCTGTAAGTCCCGGATCGTTAACAATACGAACGGCGCGTTTTTGTAGGGAGTCAAGTGGACCAAGCTGGTACTTGGGGGCTCCCGCCCACAAATGAGAGCAGTATTCCAGATGGGGCCGCACTTGGGCCTTATAAAGCTGTAGTAGCTGCCCCGATGTGAAATACTGCCTCGCTTTGTTAAGCACCCCCAACTTTTTGGATGCCAACTTGGTCTTACACTCAATGTGACTCCCAAATTGCACTTCGTTCGATATGTCAACGCCCAGGATACCGATACTCTTACCAATGGCAAGCGGAGTGCCCTGGAACTGTGGTGCTACAATGAATGGGGTTTTTTTAGCGGTGAACGCGCAGACTTGTGTCTTCGAGGGGTTGAACTGCACTAAATTGAGTCGACCCCAATCAGAGACCCGCTCCAGAGAGTGCTCGACTTCAGACACAAGTCTAGTCCTGCTTTCTTCGATAAGTGTCCGAGAGGCATTTGCACGGCTTGTATAGTGTGCATCTCCCGTGCTATCATCCGCATAGCAATGAAAATTGGAGTTTTGCTCCAACATTTCATTGATATGCAGAAGAAAAAGCGTGGGAGATAGCACAGAGCCTTGCGGCACACCAGCGTTGATAGGTAGTCTGTCTGAGCGTTGACCGTCAACTAAGACCTGTATAAAACGCTCAGACAGAAAACTGGCTGTCCAGTTGCATAGCCTCTCGGGAAGACCGTAAGATGGCAATTTCGCGAGAAGTGCCCCGTGCCAGACCCGGTCAAAGGCCTTAGCAATATCCAGGCTTACAGCCAATGCCTCCCCACTCTTGTCCAAGGCGTGAGACCAATAGTGCGTCAGATATACTAGAAGATCACCAGCAGATCTGCCTTGACGAAAGCCATATTGGCGGTCACTGATCAGCTGATGATCCTCCAGGTACTGCAGCAGCTGTGTATTGATCACACGCTCCATGACTTTGCAGAGTAGGGAGGTTATTGCTATGGGCCTGTAGTTGGCCGGATCACTGCGATCCCCTTTTTTGGGTATCGGATGCACAAGGGCTGTCTTCCACGCAGACGGTACTTTTCCATGATCGTAAGAAAGCGAGAACAGGCGCGTCAGAACGGGGGTCAGCTCGGGAGCGCACATCTTCAACACCACTGCAGGGACGGAGTCCGGCCCACTCGACTTCTTGACGTCAAGGGATAACAACGCTCGCCTGACGTTCTTCTGAGTGAATTTGACGTCAGGCATAGAGCTTTCACAGCGCGAGATGGTAGGCGCTGTGTTACCCATGTCATCAAGAGTCGAGTTTGAGGCAAAGAGGCTGCCCAGGAGATCGGCTTTCTCTTTTGCCGTGTGGGCCAGGCTATCGTCAGTTTTTCGCAGTGGTGGGAAAGATGACCGACAAAAATTATTTTCGATAGCTTTGGCAAGAGACCAATAGGCACGGCTCCCGGGAGGATGCCTCATTAGCTTCTTGCCAACTCTAACGACATGCTTGGACTTTGCTCTGGCTATCCGCAGCTTTGAGGACCTGGAGGCAGCGTTGAGTACTCTCTTTAGGTCGGAGGCATTTGGATCCTTGCAGGCGTGAGCCACAGTCCAGGTTCTGTAAGTCTCCTGCTTATGGTTAGAAGCCACAGCACAAGACTTATCGAACCAGGGCTGATACCGTCCGCCAATGGATACAACAGAGTGCGGGATGAAACAATCCATACCCTGGTGCATCACATCGGTTACAGCTTCGGCGCACGTGCTCGGATCTTCCGACGAGAAACAAAGCTGCCTCCATGGGTAGGACGACAGGAACTCCCTCAGTCCATCCCAATCTGCTGACCTGTAATGCCACACTTGCCGTGTGGAGGAGGGCTGCAGAGGCGCCCGAACCGACAAGAGGGTTTTTGAACGTACCAAGCAGTGATCTGAGGATCCTAGAGGAGCCTCGACCACCACCTGATAGTTGGCAGGATGTGAGGTCAGCAGAAGATCCAGCAAAGAGGCGGTGTGGCCCTCGACATCTGGTATCCGGGTGAACCCAGCTCCACCAGCTGAACCCAGCACTGTAGCGCTCCAGTGACGGAGCTCGTAGGCACCACCGCATTACCTTATATACTTGGCGCTAAATGGTAGTGTTCAGCACTATCGTGTTCCGGTCAGGTGGTAATGTACGGCCCTATAATTTCCGGCACAGAGGCCAAAACACCTTTGGCCTCAGAGGTGGTAACGCATCTGCATTTTGACCTTGGTCTTTGTGTGGGCGTCTATAGGCTGCAATCATCACTTAACATCAATGTGAACTGCATGCTTGTTTGCCACTTCCATTACATAAAAAAAGCCTTCCTTAGCCTCAAGGAGTGTTGCTTCTGTGCAAAACATAATATAGCAGTAGTATTCCTTTTCAACACATCTCAGTCTTTGCACTACTACTACGCTGGAGGTCCTGGATTCGATTCCCGGGTCGGAGGCTATCAGAGATAACGGTTTAAAATCCTTTATCTCTGGTTCTATTTTTCCATTTTCTGGAAGTTGCCCAGTACCTCGGAGTTTGGTAATGTGGCCGGAGATGGCATCAGGTTCGCCAACTGTTACATGGGCCAAAACGTAACCGGCGTGTCGTGGGTGTTTGTATGTATGCTTCAATGCATGCATTTACCTCTGCCTACGCCTTCGGGGATTACAGGCGTGAAGTTACGTAACACGTCACAGAACAAAATTCTTTATAATTGTAATAATACTATTTATTTAGCTAATTATGTATTCCAGTGTAAAGTTAGTTCAGTATAATTGTGTTGTTATATGCAAAGATGCTTTGATGATTTAATATTTTATAAAAGTACTAGCGGCCCGCCCCGGCTTCGCCCGCGCTGCTCTGCTCCTATTAGTCACAGCGTAATGTAAGCTATCCTATCTCTCAAGTTGGATCGAACTGCACATGGTGTGCGAATTTTATTATAATCGGTAAAGTGGTTTAGGAGTCCATTGAGGACAAACATTGTGACACGAGATTTATATATATTAAGATTTTTGACAACACATATCTACCTACATAATTTAAAAAATTTATGTATTTGTCTACACATTAACCAAAACAACTTATGTTAATTGTTTTTATATTATTTCGCATTAACACATGCTTGTGAAATATATTTTATTTTTAAAGAAAAATGGAAAGAAAAATTTGACTTCAGGCGAGGCTCGAACTCGCGACCTACTGGGAATCTAGTCCAGCAGGTCGCGAGTTCGAGCCTCGCCTGAAGTCAAATTTTTCTTTCCATTTTTCTTTAAAAATAAAATATATTTCACAAGCATGTGTTAATGCGAAATAATATAAAAACAATTATTAAGGGTAAAAGCGACTTCTTTACGATATTCAATAAACTGAAAAGTCTATTATATCGGTTGCCTAACTAGCATAGTTGGTAATAAATGGCGCTGCTGCTACCATAAAGCAATGCAATAGATGTGAAGGAAAGATTTGACAAATCGGGCAGGACTTCAGTAGCTCAATTGGAAGAGCGGCTGGACTAGATTCCCAGTAGGTCGCGAGTTCGAGCCTCGCCTGAAGTCAAATTTTTCTTTCCATTTTTCTTTAAAAATAAAATAACTTATGTTAAAAAAAATCTCGCTATTTTGCAACAGGAAATGAGATTAAGTAAAAAAAATAATTAACAAAATATTTTAATCAGTAACTTTAGCTCGTTAAAACTTTAAGAATAATAATAAAAAAATAAACTAGGTTGTCTGGATAAAACTTAAGCTTAAGCCTAATTCTACACTTTCACTAGTCATGCTTCAGTTGTTTCCTATTATTTGTATTTTCGTGTACAACAAAGAGTTACTTACTTAATCCTTCGCCTTTACCAGCCGAAACCCCTGTCCATTTATAAATCCACCTGAAAACAACTAAGAAATAAATCCGGCACCATAAATATACAATTTTGACACCGGCTGCTTAAATTTAGCAGTAGCCATGGCTCGAAACTCGTACGTTGGAAATTTAAAACGGAATACAGAATCAATTTTCAGAGCGACTTCATGTTTCACATACAGTTGGGTCGAAATAAGAACAAAATGTGTGTAATGCTACGACTAAGTAATTATTTAGAAAAGTAACTCTCATATGATAATACGTTTTTTTATGTAATGGAAGTGGCAAACAAGCATGCAGTTCACATTGATATTAAATGATGACTGCAGTCTATAGACACCCACAAAAAGATCATGGTCAAATGCAGATGTGTTATCACTCCTAAGGCCTAAGGTGCTATGCCTCTATGCAGAAAATGACAGGGCCATACGATAAAAAGTGGCAGCATGGCTTGTTGCTGTGGATTTGAAATAGGTGGTACGTCGTCATGGAAATCTATACAAATAAATATAATTGGAGTGTCTGTTTGTAACATTAAAATAACCGCTTTTTACTAAATGCATATGTATGTATACACGGTACTTATACCAAAACAACATTTTTTACAATTTTTGTCTGTCTGTTTGTCTGTCTGTTTGGCGGGGCTAATCTTGGGAACGGCTTCACCGATTTTGACGGGACTTTCACTGGCAGATAGCTGATGTGATAAGGAGTAACTTAGGCTACTTTTATACTAGCTGCGTAGATACTGAACAATCATATTTTTTCTCACGTGGACGAAGTCGCGGGCACAGCTAGTGTAAAATAAAACAACAAAACATCAAAACTGGAAATGGTGGCAGACAACGAAATTAGCAACTGTGAATTTAAAGTTCTTTAAAGTTAGTTTTGACAAAATTTAAGAAAAAATTAAAAGAAAAATTAGACTTCGGGCAGGAATCGAACCTGCAACCTCAGGATAACCAGTCCAGCCGCGTAACCACTAAACTGCCGAAGTTCCACAGAAGTTTTTTTTTTAATTTATAATGACATCGCTATTACGCATACTGCCAGTGTCAAATAAAACAATATTTCGTATTCGTATAAAAGCAGCGTTGAATTTAGATTCAGTCAGTCAGTGAATTATTTATTATGTCAGTCAAGTAAGTCACAGTCAGTAATTCGAGTAAAGCGATGGCTACTTTACCAGAGTATTTACAATGAATTTTTGGAGGCAACCTGAAAGGCCGTGTTTTCGCACTGTTATTCTATTTAACTATACACGGGCACTGTAATAAACTATATCAAATAAAATGCCACCAACTTTATTTAAAACTAGCTGTTCCTGCGACTTCGTCCACGTGAGAAAAAATATGACTGTTCAGTATCTACCCGGACAAAGTCGTGGTCGCATCTAGTAGGTATAAAAGTATCCTAAGTTACTCCTTATTACATCAGCTATCTGCTTGTGAAAATCCCGTCCAAATCGGAGACACTCAAATTCTACTTATTTGTATGTTGGTATGTATGGATGTATGGAGACAAAAGTAGCATAAGTTACTCCTTAATACATCAGCTACTTACCCGTTGATGTCCCGTCAAAGTCGGATACACTCCTATTCTACTTATTTGTATATAGGTATGTATGTATGGATGTATGGAGATAAAAGTAGCATAGGTTACTCCTTATCACATCAGCTATCTGCCTGTGAAAAACCTGTCAAAATCGGTCCAGCCGTTCCTAAGATTAGCCCCACCAAACAGACAGACAGACAGACAGACAAAAATTGTAAAAAATGTTGTTTTGGTATATGTACCGTGTATACATACATATGGATTTAGTAAAAAGCGGTTACTTTAATATTACAAACAGACACTCCAATTTTATTTATTTGTATAAATTACTCAAAAATACACCAAAAAACTGAAATAAAATAAGAGCACCACACGCCTCCTTCAAAGTTCCCGCCAAAGCGCCTCCTTGCCCCTTTTTGATTTTTAACCCATTAAGGGTCGGTGAAACATTCAACGCATCGGTGTGAAAGAGCTTTAATTGCTAACCTAATTGAATCGCTATTACTCTTTTTTAATCTAAATTTATTTGGAGGTTTTTGTCATCGCTAATACTTTGTCTCGTCATTAAAAACGGGACCCTATTACTAAGACTCTGCAATAAACTCACATTTCATAACTCTATTGCTTTTTAAGCATAATATGATAATTCTACTGGTGGTAGAGCTCCAGTGACAGAGCTCGCGGGCGTAGGCACCACCGCATTACCTGATTTACTTGCCGCTAAATGGTAGTGTTCAGCACTATCGTGTTCCGGTCAGGTGGTAATGTACGGCCCTGTAATTTCCGGCACAGAGGCATAACACCTTAGGCCTCAGGAGTGGTAACGCATTTGCATTTTGACCTTGGACTTTGTGTGGGTGTCTATAGGCTGCAGTCATCACTTAACATCAATGTGAACTGCATGCTTGTTTGCCACTTCAATTACATAAAAAAAAACCATAATTTTAGGAAAACAGCAATATAGTTCAAAGTGGCTTTCAAGTTGATGCCCACCGAGATCCATAATACCTCCTCAAGTCTCCTAAGTTACATGGAAATTTGCGGAAAGAATAATACGAGTCGTTCACGATCGGCTGTATTAAGACACATGAAATTCAGGTAAAGTATTTTTTCTTCTACTGCTTTCATAACACAAAAAAAAGAAAAAAAAACTTTTTTTTATGTTATGAAAGTGGCAAACAAGCATGCAGCTAACATTGATGTTAAATGATGACTGCAGCCTATAGACACCCACAGATAAACCAGAGGTCAAAATGCAGATGCGTAACCACTCCTGAGGCTTAAGGCGCTATGCCTCTGTGCTGGGAACAGGGCAGGGCCTCACATTACCACCTGACCGGAACACGATAGTGCTGAACACTACCATGTAGTGGCAAGTATATTAAGTAATGCGGTGGAGCCTTCGCCCGTGAGCTCCGTCACTGGAGCTCTACCACCAGTAGACTTTTGTCGCCGAATTAACATGGTAGACGAAAAATCAAAAATTTCTGTTCAAACCAGACAAAGTTTATAAAATGGCTAACAGTTCCCAGCGAATGCTAAGGAAATTCAATTTTAACTTCAAACTATTTTGTTCTTGATCCGACTTGGCATTATCTTTGCATTAATTAAGAGACATGATTAGGCACAGAGTTTGAATTTTGTATTTGGTATTTTGGTTTGAATTTTGTATTTTTTTTTCTATACAGGGCGTAATCGTTAAGAGTGCACAGGCGATTATTCCGTTACTATTACAGACTAGCTGACCCGGAAAATTTCGTATTGCCTCACAATGAAATAATGTGTCAAAGGTTTGATATTGTATCGGAAAATGAAATTAAATGTAGAGATTCCCGTGGGAATGAGTGATTTTTCCCGAAGTAAAAGTAGTCTAAATGTTGGCCAGGCTTAGTATCTATACACCACAAAAAGTTTCATTCGAATCCGTCCAGTATCTTCGGAGATTAGTCATTAAAATTTAAAACCGGACAAGTGCGAGTTCGACTCGCGTGGTGAGGGTTCCGTAATTTAAATAAATATTTTCAAAAATATTACCGATTTAAAATGCAGGGACATAGCGGTTACGGTGGTACCGGCAGGGGGGTTATATTATAAAGAATTTTCGATTTAATTTGAATACTCAAACTTCTTATAGGTTTTCCAGTAATCTAAAGGCAAAGAACTATTTTCCTTATTTTTTTCAAAATTTTAAGTTCAGTAGTGTCGGAAAATGGGGGAATGGTCAATTTTCGTCGTTTTTCTTAAATAACTTCAAATATGTTTATGCAAAATTTATAAAAAAACGATATCTGAGATGCTGACAACAACCTCTTTCATTTGATATGTCACACGACACAGTTTTTTTTTTTTTTGATTTTCTGTATTACCCCCCGAAAGTCCCCTGTTTAAAATTTATTATTTTACTTGACGTGTTCATCTTTGGGTCAACAATTTACATATATTCATCAAATTTCAACTCAATCGGTCGAGTAGTTTCGGAGCAAATTGGCTGTGACAGACGGACAGACAGACAGACAGACAGACGCACGAGTGATCCTATAAGGGTTCCATTTTTCCTTTTAAGGTACGGAACCCTAAAAATCATTGAAAAACGTTCTTATACTATTTTAACATCGCCCCCAATTGGTTTTTCGTAAATATATACAATGTACAGACATGCGGGTTTTACTGTTTTATTAGATACTAGCTGTGCCCGCGACTTCGTCCGCGTGAGAATTTATGATTGTTTAGTATCTACCCGGGCGATGTAAGTAACCTATCTATATAGTAATTGAATTATCAATGAAGTAATTCGTAAAAATGAAGTATCTTTTTGTACGTGTAACTCCTAACCAAAAAGAAACCTGGCAATAACTAACCTTAGGCCTATATTACTTAAAGTAGGCGACCATACGGTTTTATCAAATCGCTAGTGCCTTGAAAATTCGCAAAACGGACTCAACCGTCAACGACGTCTGCCCTCACGCGTCTGCCCACTGCCCGCGTTCGGGTAGCGCACTCAGCGATCAGCCACTTCTTCCCCACCGCACCTACCCCGCTCCCCCCACGCCCCGTTCGCCTGGCGCCGCTGCCGGTATTTATCACCGAAACGGTATTTATCGCCGAAATTGCTATGACTCTGCATTTTAAATCTGTGATATCTTCGAAAATATTTATTTAATTTACATGCTGTAAAAAGCCATATTGATCTTTATTAAATGCACAATGTATTTAACATACTTAATTGGATAAGGATTAATACTGTATTGCTTAAAATCGCTTCGTAAATAAGCCATTATTTCTCGTACAAAGTAAAGGATAAAAAATGGTTATTGTGGGTTATTCCTAAGAGATAAACATATACCATCACGGACTTTTTTGTAGACCTTTTTAAGTTGTACAATACTGTAGTAAATTGTTTTGATCTATCTTGTAGGATTCAGTCAGCGTTTGCAATGTAAGCGCAAAAAATGTGTTTTTTCTACGACCTCACATTAAAAACCTCAAAAATTGTAGCCTATGTGTTATTCTAATGTATAAGCTATAGCCTATGTGTTATTCTGATGTATAAGCTATATTGTGGTAAAGTTTCATTCAAATCCATTCAGTAGTTTTTACGTGAAAGAGTAACAAACATCCATACATCCATACTTACAAACTTTCGCCTTTATAATAGTAGTAGGATATGTATATATATAGATATCAAAAAACTTCAAACTGATATCGAATGTGCTTTACCCATCGACGATAGAAGCTGCGTTGTGTCGTCAACGACTTTACCCAATGAGTTAAAATTACAATTATAACTTTTTTTTAAATAAATTTTACCTAACACAAAAACCAGAAGTCAAAATGCAGATGCAATGCAATCCCTGAAACCCAAGTTTTTATGTCTCTACGATAGTTATTACGGGGCCATACATTTCCATCTAACCGAAACACGATAGTGTTGAACTCTACCATTTGGCAGCAAATAAATTAGATTTGCTTTCGCATTTTTTGATGTAAATATATACTACTTTTAGTTACTTTTAGTTACTCATGGAAGATCTTATTTTCCATTTTTACTGTTACCTATCCAGTTATAGGTGCTCAACAAAAGTTTCAGAAAAATTAAATGGAATCGAAATCAAATCAACACAAAACACGATAATTCTTGAAAAGAAACCTCTTTCGTGCATTATCCATTCGCAAAATCTTTACAATTTAACTCACTAACGACTAGCCAATTGCGATTAGAGCACTCAAGCTCTGCATAAAACCTGAAACGGTTATTACTAAAATTTACATGTCTGGCGTGCAATAGAAAAAAAACTGCTAACGAGAGTATAAGTTAAGAATGTACCTCATTTCAATTTAAGCGTTTAGACTTAAAAGAATCTTAGGTTATCATTTCGACGCCTTTTCCTAAGTTGAATAACATTTTCTTTTAAAATAAGAGCCATTTAGACGGAGAGAGTTTCTCGTACGTTTTGGTTCGAGAAAATCGTACGCTACTATCACGAGCAATAATAGCCATAACATAATCGTGTCAAAATGTTTACACACAGGCAATCTCGCGTACGATTATGTCATACGAGATTTGCTGGGACATATCGCCAGGCGATGATTGCCTATGTTTGTTTACACGACGAAATTATCGTAAGCAGATTCTTGCTTCTTTTAGTTTTTAAGTGAAATTGGATGTATCGAAAACAAATTAAAGTAACTCTTTAATAATCTTTGTTTATGTCCAATGGTATCTTACCATAGCCAAGCGAATTGTATCCACACACCTTACAAACATGAGCAGATTTGTGCTTGCACAAGTAAACAGTAACATATACTCTTCACTGGTGGTAGAGCTCCAGTGACGGAGCTCGCGGGCGTAGGCACCACCGCATTACCCAATATACTTGCCGCTAAATGGCAGTGTTCAGTAATATCGAGTTCCGGTCAGGTGGCAATGTACGGTGTGGCCCTGTAATTTCCGGCACAGAGCCATAACACTTTAGGCCTCAGGAGTGGTAACGCATCTACATTTTGACCTTAGTCTTTGTATCTTTGTGACATAGGCTGCAGTCATCACTTAAGTGACACAGTTAACATCAATGTGAACTGCATGCTTGTTTACCACTTCCATTATATATACCTAAAAAAATTGTATGAAGCTTAATAATACAAGTCAATAATATTAGGTACATGTGAATGAACAACCACCAAATCGAAATAACGCGATTTTAAAATTAAATTCCAATTTACCGCAGCAATTTTAATACAATTGAATTATAAAAGGTGTTTGCAAAATGTATTAAAATTTAATGGAAAGTTTTATCATTAATTTTGTACCAGCTTGTTTGGCAACATAACTAAATGTATTTAAATGGAATCTGCGGCTGTTGTGGTTACATAAATATTATTGCGGTACTCGGCCCTAAACAATGCTATTGCTAGTACTCACCAAGTTTTTCTCCAGTCTTCTGCAATGGAAATACGTGGATTCAAAACGGCAGCTTTTTATTGCCTTTGTGGTATTCAAACGAGGTTGTGATTTTTGATGCCAAAAATATACCTAAAGAAGGGAGTACAAGTAGAAAACAGAAAAATTTTACAAATTTAACTGCAATAATAGTAATTGACCGTTAAAATAGTCTTTAATTTACTACTACGCTGGAGGTCCTGGGTTCGATTCCCGGGTCGGAGGCTATCAGAGATAACGGTTTAAAATCTTTTATCTCTGGTTTTATATTGGGATTTTTCCATTTTGTGAAAGTTTTCCAGTACCTTGGCGTTTGGTAATGTGCCCGGTGATGGCAACAGGCTCGCCACCTGTTACATGGGCCAAAACGTAACCGGCGAATCTCGGGTGTTTGCATATATGCTTGAAAGCATGCATTTACCTCTGCCTACCCCTTCGGGGATTACAGGCGTGAAGTTACGTTCGTATATTAATAAAACTCAATTCTAAAAACCATTTGCAAAATATATTAAAATGAAATGGAAAGTTTTATCATTAATTTTGTACCAGCTTGTTTGGAAACAGAATTAAATGTATTTAAATTGCAACTGCGGCTGTAGTGGTAACATATTATTACGGAAGAGCACTTGGCCGTAAACAATGATAATGCTGGTTCCCACTAAGTTTTTATAAAGTTGCTTTCTGCAGTTATATACGTGGATTCGAAGTGGTCAGCTTTATATTGCTGTTGTGGTATTTTAATGAGTTTTTTTTTTTATGTAATGAAAGTGGGAAACCATCATGCAGTTCATATTGATGTTAAGTGATTACTGCAGGCTATAGTCACCCACACAAAGATCAGAGGTCAAAATCAGAGGGAAAAACAAACACAGTAAAACAAAAAACAACACTTGAAGTTAACTTTAGCAACCATTGTACATACCTAATTGATTTCTTACTTAAAGTAATAGTAACTATTAGTCTCGTCCCGGCGAAGTTGGTATCGCCTTAGCAGTATACAGATATGTCAAAAATAGTTTATGACCTATTCTCAGGTCTTACCGAAAAAGTATACAAAAAAAAAATAAACAAACTAAGCGCTTGTCGTATAAAAACTTTTAAAATTTTCTAATTTCTCCTTGCCCTTTTTTCAGTATCTAACTGGCTCTTGCTTTTAGAAATTATCCATTCCCATCTGTTCATTCAAAATATACAACTTTGTTGTGTAAACTGCCTGCAGTATTGCATAGTTTGTTGACAGTAACAGCCTATGGAAGTGTGGCAAAAGTGTCTAATGAGCTCAACAATTGCATTGCCCATCGCAAATTTTCTGCGCACAATGCATGTTGTTTTTCTTCTTTTTCTTGGATTTAACATAACCATAGGTTAGCAGTGTCTACTAAAACAAGAGTTTAAATATCGTTTGAATATACTTTATTGATTATATGTAAATAAAAATAAATTACCGAAATGTTTGTGCATGCATAACTTTTGGACGGGCGTTCTTTTTATGACGTAGATGTTCACTAAAACGGGATTTTGCAAAATTCCTTAAGGGGTTATTTTTGGGGTTGATTGTATGTATGAAACTAATTTTCTAGAAGTTTAAATAGGCTCACCTATCGGCGCAGGTTGCCTGTGATGCTCTTTATATATCTACTTATAATATGGTCGAAAACGAAACCTGTGAATCGTGGGTGTTGGTGTTTAAATTTACTCAGCCTATCGAAGGGGTCTTCGGGCCACAGGCGGAGACACAGGTGAAGTACAGTATAAAAAAATAATTGCGATGTATGGCAAAATAGAGACGTTATGAAAAAATAGAGTCGTACACGACTAATGCACTAAAATGCATTTTGCTGAACAAGTATAAGTTTAACGTAACTTGTGTAACTTGAATTAAGTTGATATATTTTATACCTCAATTGATCAAAAGTATGGAAGTTACTTCTATCACGTTCACTGTAGAAATTCATACGCGAATACTCCCAACTGACCACTAAAATGCAAAGTCGTACTACGGTGGCGAATAAAGTAACCAACTGGACTGTAAATAAATAACATAGCAACCTGCAACACTGCATTAAACATTGCCTGCGCGATGGAGCCGTCACTTTCTAGTCCCAAGGATTTTAAAATCCGTACTTAAAAGAGAATATTCAATGTACACTAGAATATTTTCTTTCTCATTAGATGATTATAACAGGTTAACATCCCACTGCATAATCACATATTTGTGTTCGGTATCGATCTAATAACATTCCCTGGTATTTATTTTTACAATATTTTTAATGTACAGAATTTACACTTCTACAGATTTATTATAAGTATAGATAAACGCTCAGGGTGTATTTCGTACACTGTTGGAATCCGTACGCAATAACTTTCAACCCACCAGCGAAATGCAAGGCCGCACTACGGTGGCAAATAAAACATCCGACTTAACTCTAAATAAATAATCTAACAACCTGCAGTCCCTGCATTTAACATTCCCTGCGCCTGAGAATAGCGGCCAAGGATTTTAAAATCTGGAATATAAACAGCATACTAGAATACAAGTTCTGCTAGAATATTAATTGGTCATTAGATGACATTAATCTACTTGCTCTTTATTTACGTGGATCTTGCGATTTCTACTGTAAATAAATTTTGTTTTTTAAAGAAGTCAGACTTCTACAAACATCAAAGCTAAATTAAATGTAAACACAGTATTGGATCGACTCTGAATAAAAAGATTCACGACGTATATTTCAAGTTCTGTTTGTCGTATCATCTTGATATTTCGCAATTTTATTGTTTTGATATTAATTTTATTAATAACGAATACAATCCTTTTTTTATGTCACGAAAGTGGCAAACAAGTAAACAGTTTACATGGATGTTAAGTAATAACTACAGTGCAGGGCTTCAGTAGCTCAATTGGAAGAGCGGCTGGACTAGATTCCCAGTAGGTCGCGAGTTCGAGCCTCGCCTGAAGTCAAATTTTTCTTTCCATTTTTCTTTAAAAATAAAATATATTTCACAAGCATGTATTAATGCGAAATAATATAAAAACAATTATTAAGGGTAAAAGCGACTTCTTTACGATATTCAATAAACTGAAAAGTCTATTATATCGGTTGCCTAACTAGCTTAGTTGGTAATAGATGGCGCTGCTGCTACCATAAAGCAATGCAATAGATGTGAAGGAAAGATTTGACAAATCGGGCAGGGCTTCAGTAGCTCAATTGGAAGAGCGGCTGGACTAGATTCCCAGTAGGTCGCGAGTTCGAGCCTCGCCTGAAGTCAAATTTTTCTTTCCATTTTTCTTTAAAAATAAAATATATTTCACAAGCATGTGTTAATGCGAAATAATATAAAAACAATTATTAAGGGTAAAAGCGACTTCTTTACGATATTCAATAAACTGAAAAGTCTATTATATCGGTTGCCTAACTAGCTTAGTTGGTAATAGATGGCGCTGCTGCTACCATAAAGCAATGCAATAGATGTGAAGGAAAGATTTGACAAATCGGGCAGGGCTTCAGTAGCTCAATTGGAAGAGCGGCTGGACTAGATTCCCAGTAGGTCGCGAGTTCGAGCCTCGCCTGAAGTCAAATTTTTCTTTCCATTTTTCTTTAAAAATAAAATATATTTCACAAGCATGTGTTAATGCGAAATAATATAAAAACAATTATTAAGGGTAAAAGCGACTTCTTTACGATATTCAATAAACTGAAAAGTCTATTATATCGGTTGCCTAACTAGCTTAGTTGGTAATAGATGGCGCTGCTGCTACCATAAAGCAATGCAATAGATGTGAAGGAAAGATTTGACAAATCGGGCAGGGCTTCAGTAGCTCAATTGGAAGAGCGGCTGGACTAGATTCCCAGTAGGTCGCGAGTTCGAGCCTCGCCTGAAGTCAAATTTTTCTTTCCATTTTTCTTTAAAAATAAAATATATTTCACAAGCATGTGTTAATGCGAAATAATATAAAAACAATTAATAACTACAGTGTATACACATCTTCACAAAAACCAGAGGTCTATATGCAGATGCGTTGCCACCCTTGAGACCTATGTTGTTATGTCTCTGCGCTAGGTATTACGAGGCCATACATTACTATCTAACCGGAACGCGATAGTGATGAACACAACCATTTGGCGGCAAACAGATTAGCTAATGCCTTGGTGCCTATGACCCCCGCTACCACACTGTAACTCTACTACCACTAAAACCTAAAATGTAATTTTAATTTAGTGAAACATAAAGTATACACTTATTATTTCTTGTTATTAGATAAGGCCACAAAAAATGAAACGCTAGGGATCACGAGCACTGTTGGAATTTGTATGCGATAACTTTCAACCCACCTGCTCAATGCAAGGCCACACTATGTTGCCAAATAAAACGTCCAACTAAGCTCTAAATCAGTGATTCCCAAAGTGGTTTATATCGACCCCTGGGGGTCTACGATAACGTGAAAGGGGCCTGCGTTAGCGAAAAAAAAATTTGGGGGTTCATGAAATAAAAATGGTGGTCCACGATAATGGATCTCAACACATACTGATAGTACCAATTAACTTACATCACACCAGTGATTCTCAAAGTGGTCCATGGGAGACTCGATGGGGATCTACGTAGGCGTTAATAAAAATTGGAAATATGGGAATGTTATATAAATGTAGCAAGGACGGGGGTCCACAGAAACCAGAAAAAATTGTAAAGGGTCTACAAGAAAAAATAGTTTGGGAACCTCTGCTCTAAATAAATAAACTAGCAACAGCAGCAGACGCTGCATTAAACTTGCCTACGCTGCGCTAGAGAATCGCGGTCAAGGACATTTAAATCTGGACTTTAAACGGAAGGCTAGAATACACGGTAAGTGGGTGTGTCAGAATATTAATGTGTCAATTAAGATGATAATAATCTTGTTGGTCTTTATTTACCCGCTATAGTTTCAACGAGGTTTGCACTAGCCAATCGCCAATAGCTACAGCTGAACCCCGTTTACTCGAGGGTTAATAAATAATTCTGTATGAAAATATTCGAGGTCCCTTCTTTTTATCGAGCATTGACTATAATGAATCGACCGTAAAATATTTAAGTATGAAAAATTATACTTCAAGTAATGTGTATATCTTATCTTTGTGACCCTTGACGATAGAATAGATTTATTCTTTTTAAATTGCATTCTATTTAGTGGTTTCTTTTCATTGGATCCAAACGCAAAAGATAAAGCACACATGGTGTTTCACATACGATGTGAGAATTTGTATAGGGTAACTTTCAACCGGCCACCTACACGCAAGGCCGTACTACAGTGGCATTCGCAAGCAATTTCAACCCAAAACCTACTTGCAAGGAAACACTACGTACGCCGAATAAAACATCCAAGTAAGTTCTAAATAAATAATCTAACTTGCTACATGAAATATTACCTGTGTTAGGTGATTTTTAAACCTGGACTATAAATAGAATGCTAGAATACATAGTACGCTAGAATATGAATGTGTCATCAAATGATACCTAATTATATGGTTGGTCTATATTTTCTCGTTAAAGTTTATAAGAAGTTGCACTTGCAAAGCTGCAGCTTTTTTCCTTTAGCCTTAGGGTTAATAAAAATTAGGGTTCTCTCTTTTTATTTTTATAGAGCAAATTTTATTGAATCGACCGTAAAATCTACAGTATTTTTTAATGTTTTATGTGTATACTTAACTTCACTTAATTCCTGTACACTTTAAATTATTGCTTATTACTGTTGAATTTGGATAGCAATGGTATTAATATTAATAATCCATTACACAAACATGTAAACTGTAATTTATACCGGCTTAGTGTTAAGCGAATAAATTTATTGAAGACAACCACAAACGTAACGTTAACTAGACATATAATTTGATTGATTACTAGTAGTAGAGCTGTGGGGGCTATGCTCGAGGACATTAGAACCTGCATTATCAATTCTATCCGAAGAAATCTAAATAACAAAATAATAGAAATAGCATATTGTTAAAAAGGGCTAGGCTAATACATTTATGAACAGTATGGAAACTACATACAAAACGTTCGAAACGGGGAAACTCGACGAGGCCCCTAAAGGTGCCATTCCGCGAGTCGCGATCGATCGCGGCCGCGCGCGACTATAGATGCAGTATGAAAATGTATGGAACCACTTCCGGGGTTCGCGAAAGACGCGCGCGGCCGCTGACGTCATCGTGGCCGTGTTAGGTTAGGATCCCACTGCAGAATCATTTCGTGCATCCATATGCTGCAAACCTATTTTTACGCATATTTATAATCTAGAGAATATATATCCACTAGTTTGCCTATCAAAATGGCCGCAAGTATTTTTTTTATATTTTTTTGGGACAGAATTTTTTTTTTGTTTTTTCAATAAAATATTGTCCACCTCACGGTAATATGTATAAAGACTAAAAAATCACGTCCGCCGTTGTGCACTTGGCCGCCCCGATTACTTTTACGTCCATTATGTACATGTGTTATTTACATATCATATTAAAGCCATTTTTTTTTCTCATTATTATGGTATATTATTATTATGGTAAATTAAATCGGCAGCAAATGAGAGTTGCTGGCTGTCAAAGATAAGAAAATAGTTACATTAAAAATACCAAATTTTTGACTTGCGACCAAATTTTGATAGGCAACGTAGTAGATATATATTCTCTAGATTATAAAGACGCGTAAAAATTAGGTTTGCAGCATATCTGGGTGAACGAAATGATTCTGCAGTGGGATCTTAACTTTGAAAATTTAATTAAAGTCTTGAAAATTTCGTAATTAGTCGATGTTGTCTGTCAAAATGTCAAACATATTACATGTGCTATGTAACTAGCCAGTGATAAAATGGTTTCAACATAGAGGTTCGTTATGTTTACACCATGAAATCCATGACGTTTCTGACGTCATCGGCCGCGCGCGGCTTGCGACAGTCGTTGGCCGCGCGCGTCTGTCGCGAACCACGGAAGCGGTTCCATACATTTTCATACTGCATCTATAGTAGCGCGCGGCCGCGATCGATCGCGACCCTTTGAATTGCACCTTAAGCGGTGTCCGCTGTGCTGCAGTAGCGAGTCACTCTCTACTCGAGCGTCAATGTGCATGTTTGTGTGAGTGCGGCGTTTCGAACGTTTTGTACGTAATATCCATACTGTTCATATTTGTACTGTGATTACGTGCCGGTTTGTATATTCACTACTACATACACAGATAATTACTAGGTACGTATTTAAAAAAAAATAACAAAGATAAGGAAAATGCTATTAAAAAAATAGAACCATAAATACGTTCGTGAAGGTTCAAAGTACATTGTATTAGGTTTCGTTTACCGATATTTGTTTACGAGTATATGACAATATTGGATAGATCACGTGAATTAGTGTTGAATATTGTCGAAGCGACACCAATTTGTGGCAACAAGTTCACGCAACCATAGCACTCCTTTTTCCTTGTGATCCTATCCGTCGCTAAATGTTAATTTTCAACTTAATGGTATTCTTAGAAAGCCATGAAAGCACGAATGAATACGAACATTTGATTTCTGTTCTATTTACGTATCTAAATCAGTAGAGCTAACTTAAAAACTTTTTTAATCAAAACATTATATCTTAGCAATGAGGTGAATAGCCGTAAAAAGATGCTAGCTTACGCCCGTGATTTTGTCCCGTGGATTTCATGATATAAAACCATCCCATACTAGTTTTTATCAGCGACTTCGTCCACGTTACCTTTAGTTATTACATGTTTTAAAAACATACAAAAATTCAATACATTTTTTTTTCAAAATCCCAATTGTAGCCTATATGTTATTACATATTACGAGTAGAACCTATATTTATTTTAAAGTTTCATTCGAATCCATCCCGTAGTTTTATCGTGAAAGAGTAACATCCATCCATCCATCCATACTTACAAACTTTCGCATTTATAACATTAGTAAGGTTTTTATCTTTTAAAAGAGAATATACAAAAACTCTGAAACAGGTGGTGCCTTGTTTAAAGAAATTCAAATATTTTTCCGCAACTCTATTTTCTGTGCTTATAAAATAATAAAAAATAAAAATTCATCGTGTAAATGAATACGGCCTGTTCTTCAAAAATCCAAAACCACTCTTAATATTTTAAAATACTAGGACCATTAAAAACATAGGCGCCCTACACGAACCACAATTCAACTGCAAATGTCCATTCAAGACGTCCAAATTTGGACTTCTTTCGTTCAAATGCAGGCGATCTCGAATTCAGTGGTTTTAAAACCAACCTCGCGAGTCAATTCCTGCCTGAAAAACGTTCGGACTTAAATAAAGGCTCGCTCTACAATTTCATGGGTTCTTTTTGCTTTTGGAATAACATTTTACTGCTTTCATCACAAGGAAAATAAGCTTTAAGACGGTGTTGTATAAAATTAGTACCTTCTGGATAGTTTTTTGTTTCTCTTTAAATTGTTCAATTTTATTTACGGTACATATCGTTAGTTATACTGGTGGTAGAGCTCCAGTGATGGAACTCGCGGGCGTAGGTACCACCGCATTAACTAATATACTTGCCGCTAAATGGTAGTGTTCAGCACTATCGTGTTCCGGTCAGGTGGTAATATACGGCCCTGTAATTTCCGGCACAGGGGCATAACACCTTAGGCCTCAGTGCGATGTGAGCTGCATGCTTGTTCGCCACTTCCATAACATAAAAAATTAGAAAAAATTAAATATATTTTAGTATACACTTGCGAGTTTTAAACTGGAATCATATAAACGGAGGCTGTTCAATCATGTATTATTATTAAACTATAATACATGATGACCAAACCCTCGCGAGCGGACCGCATCGGACTTGATTAATAATAATTCAATCCGCCGGACTCCTCTACACACGGCCAGATTTGGTTCGGAGCGTACCGAATCCGCTGTCCGCTCCATACCAAATCCGGACGTATGTTACGACTATTATTAAAAGCGTTTCCTTACAAAAATAATGATGACATTTATATAGAAGACCAGCTGTGCCCGCGACTTCGCCCGCGTGAGAATTTATGATTGTTCAGTATCTACCCGGGCGTAGTCGTAGGCGCAGCTTGTCTAAGTTAGTCCTTATTGCATAAGCTATCTGCCAGTGAAATTCTCGGTCAAAATCGGTCCAGCCGTTCCCAAGATTAGCCCCGCCAAACAGACAGGCAGACAGACACATATAAATGTCCAAGTTTACGTTTGTATTCACTATGTGATACAATCTGATGCAATGAACAAAAGAAAAACATCTTTGAAAATTACATTACTAACTCAACACTTCCATTCTGTTTGTACAAAGGAAACTTTATGCTGTCTTTAGGTCTACCTCTATATATTCTGAGACTGCATTTTCTATTTATATTATACATTCACAAACTCCGCTCGGTTCACGTGATATTGTAATAAAAAGTAATGTTACGATGGAAAAAGAAAAGGATAATGGCTGCAACTAAAACAAATAGCTTTTGGAAATTTATGAATCGGTCTTCATTTTTTGAAGAGCGAGAAGGAATATTTTCTTGTTTTTAGATAAGTTTTTGCGTAAGTATATTGGAACGATGAAAGATGCAAATGTAAAATTTATGTTTACATATAGTACTATACCTTACTAGATAAATTCATAGTTAAGTAATATGTCAGTATCAACTACACTTGCGAGCATCACATAAACGGAGGTTGTTCAATCATGTCTTATTATTATTTTATTTATAGGTATTATTAGCCCCGTTTAGATGATTCCAGTTTAAAGCACGCAAGTGTAGTATAACTGCAGCCATTTTAGGGGTTTTATTTTCACTCAAAACAAATAATGTGCTTCAATGTTGATGCATGACCAGTATGTACCCTAGTTCCGTGGTATACAATTAATTGTTGAAGTAATTTTAAAATCATATTAAAAAAAAAATTTGCTAAGCCTGTGTTGCACCACGATATTTGCTGCAGTTAAAGTTATTGTAACATTTCACATCCTTCTCTAACTTTAACAAAGAAGACTTTAGAGAAGGATGTGCAATGTAACAATATCCTTAACTTCAGCAAATATCGTGGTGCAACACAGGCTAAGACCAAATTCCTAAAGTTAAAAATAAGACGGCGAACTGTATTAGAAATACACCATATAACCGGCATACGATATTGTTAAACATAACTATTTGGTGGCAGATAGATTAGGTGATGCGGTAGTACCTATGCCGTCGAGTTTCTACACTTGAAATCCTACCACCAGTGAGAAGTTCCAAAGAAGTCATTTTGACATTTTGATAGATTACTATAGTAGGGGAAGCCCAGGATGCTATTTTTGGATTTACTCGAGCGCGTCAGATTAAGATATGGGAGATACCTTGACCCCCCTTGGTTACCACCACTAAATCTAAGGATTGTATATAGGGTAGCCCTTAAAAAATATCGAATAGTCGCTGTGACCTAACTCATTAAGGGTAAGAGCATTGTTTGGGCACATTATACACCCTCTCGGAATATTTCACACGCTCTTGACCCAAGGCGTTGAAGCCGCGCCCTTTTCAAAAACATTTGATTCTTTCAAATATGAAGGTGAAAAATTACTCAATGTCAGATACTCAGAGAGTATGTAAAGTGAACCCTATTAAAGCTCCCATCCACAATTCTGATGATTTGGAAGCGAGGCAAGCGCGTGGCGGAAACCCTGAGGGTTCGGCCCTTTATAGAAATCTTAGATTTGGTGGATGTACTAACAAGGGTGCACCTATATCGTAATCTGACACGTCCAGCGTGTCAGATTACGATATAGGTGATACCTTACCTTACCGTAAATCCAAAAATCCCTCTTGGGCTCTCCTACTACCACATTATATCACAAAAATAACTTTCTTAATAGGTCAAATCTCTTGTGCAATATCAGCACGGCGTTTATAAATAATTATGTGAATCCCAACGTGCCATTGTCTTTCCGCTCCCTTTTCCCTATCTTTGCTTATTGTACACATTACCATTCGCATTTATGTTCGTTCACAGTATTGATACTTTGATTCCATTAGTGTTTTGTTTGTTTGGGTAAATTATTTATTTAAATAGCTCCTAGAAACATTAAAAGGGTCTCTTGCATATATCTATTTAATGAATTTAAATAGGTTATGACTAATGAGTGGGAATATTTAACAGAAATGTTCTTATTATTTTTCGGGTAAAAATTAATACGATACGGTTAGAGCGGTTGGACTAGATTCCCAGCAGTCGCGAGTTCGAGTCTCGCCTGAAGTCAACATTTTCTTTCCATTTTTCTTTAAAAAATATATTTGACTAGCATGTGTTATTGCGATAAATTATATGAAATTAGTACTCATTAGGTACAACAGATCAAGTAGATATATTATGTAGATATATTAGAGGATCATTTAAATATGTCCCTCCTCTTCAAACTTTCGTCATAATGATAAGCTTTAGTGCCGACAACCACACCACATCGCAGGGTCAAAACGTGGTCGAACAGTAGTTACGTGTCAAAAGTGTCACTGCAGCATTTTGTAGTTGCATTGAGTTTCCGACAATGTCGATCTGGGTGCGTTGTTGTTGCGATGTGGGGACGTGTGCAGGCACAGTCTACAGGTTGACACCGGCGAGGAACGAAAAAATCCTTCATGGCGTCGACGCAACGTTGTGTTTGCGATGTGGTCGGCCGCTTGTTTTCGGTGTCGCTGGTGGTTGCGTTGTGGTTGCGATGTCGTCGGTATGTCACAAATGGTCTGTAACGACTGTAAAATGTGGTGCGTGTGAATGGTTCTATTCATATATACGCCCAATCAATACAAAATATACGCCCGACCAGGTGGTGTGGTTGTGGTGTAGTTGTCGTTGTCATGTGGTTGTAGTACGTGTGTGATGGCCCTTAAACCAAGCCTAGCAAGCATTTCTTACGCGTATTGAAAAAGCTCCCATCGGAATCGTCCTTTACTTATTGTCTAGAGCAGCGATTCTCAAAGTGAGCTTCGCAGAGCTCTGGAACTCCGCAACGATATCGGTCATATTGAAATAAAATTCATTAAGAGGCGCTACCGTATTTTTTCTACACAGTAAAATAATATAATCAGTGTTTATTTCACCAACTTATTTTAGAATCTAAAATGATAAACTAACTCTACTATGTGTGTTACGCCGTAGACTGCACATTTTGATTTATGTATTAAACTTAACTATACCTAAGTTGATATCACAGGTTCTTACAAAAAAATCTATTAATTCTCGTGCTCGTAATATGACATTATTGGTAAGTAATTAACAGTCGATAATCATAAAACAATGTTTAGACACTAAGTTTTGTTTTACTGTAGAGCTCCATAAAATGTTTGGAATTCAAAAAGAGTTCAGTCTTGAAAAAAGTTTAAGAATCACTGCTCTAGAGAATAACTTGAACTCCCAACTCACTATCCTTTTAACAACTCTTGCTCCAATTTTTGCTCCTTTACATACAAACAGATGCGTATATCCGAATGAAATATGTATTCTCATTGAATAAAGGTATGCAGCTGAGAAAATAAATTATACATACGGACAAAGTTGTTCGCATTTCCTTTAGTGCATGTTTGAGCCAGAACTGTGGAAGTTTAATAAAAAAATGTTATTTTTGATGCAGCAAATATGTAGTCACGTTGATTTGTTTTTGCAACGGATGCATTCAAAGAACTCATTAGTAACGTTGATTAAACTTCGGAAAGGTGAATAAATAAGGGGTTCTTTTTGGTGGATAAATTATGGACTAGATAGAATATATCTATTTATATGAAGTGTTGCTAAGTGCAAAATATAAGAACGGCTGGACCAATTTCGCTAATTTCTTTTTGTTGTAAAAGTAATTGATTGTTCAAGAATGAAAGAAAAAAAATATTGCTGCGCGGGAAAATAGAGATTGTTAGAAAATTTCCACCAATCTCACTTTTCCAATGTAAACCTTATGGGTTATGGCTCTTAAAATAACGGTCAGTCATCAATTATCATACGAAATAATCGAGAGTGAAATGTTCACTATCTATTGGCCATTGGTCATATCATGATCTGCCTTGACCTTGGCTGAGAGAGTACGCGAAAATCAAGACATGCATTAATATACATAGAGCTTAATAATACATGTCCAGATAAGTTACAAAATCACCAATTACAATGCGCCGTACAATCGAAAACAAAAACGTAACGTAACTTCACGCCTGTGATCCCCGAAGGGGTAGGCAGAGGTAAATGCATGCAATCAAGCATACATGCAAACACCCACGATCCGCCGGTTACGTTTTGTCTTATGTAACAGGTGGCGAGCCTGTTGACATCTCCGAGCACATTGCCAAACTTCGAGGTACTGGGAAATTTCCAGAAAATGGAAAAATCCCAATAGAACCAGAGATAAAGGACTTTACACCATAATCTCTGATAACCCGGGAATCGAACCCAGGACCTCAGCGTAGTATTAGGCCTGATGCCACTAGGCTACCGAGGCAGTTATCGAAAACATGTGCTGACAAAAACACACCACACCGTTTCGTTTGTAAAGTAAACTTTGTAAGCAATCCCGATGCCTCGTTAACTGGCGCTTGGGAAATCGAGAGTGCGCTTAATTGTTCCATTGGGCATATTAAAGTCGTATTTGTTCAATTATTAATAGATATGGCTCGTCAGATTTTTGTTGTGAAGGTTAATAAAAAGAAGATATTTCTGAAATTATACTTCTTAGGGTTGGTAGGAGAATAGTAAAATTTTATATAGATGTGACCCTGCTACCTGCAATAACGGCTTTGTAACTATTTGCCGTAAATATACACTTTATAAACTGTGGTGGACACACATTAATGGTGATGGTAAAGGTCTGGGCAAAGGTAGGTGCATCTATTCAATTAAATAAAATACTATAAAAATAAAATACTCACACAATTCGTCAATTACGTTTTTAAATATTATTATTAATTTATTCATTCAGATTATTTACATTTCCGTTTATTAGTAAATAATTTTTCACTAGAGTTACTACTTAACTGTAGAAAATCACATACAACAAAAAGACTTGCGGAATATCTAAGCAACACTTAGACTTCGCTAAAATCTCTTAATTTTTATTGTTATAATAGAGACCATGAGTCTCTGCATACCTTTCACAAATTATCAACAGTTTTCGAAGGCCACTAATCGAAGGACCGAGCAACACCATATCATCCGCGTAGCTGATGTTGTTCAATGACACACCGTCAACAGAGCAACCGATTTTAATGTTGCTCAATTCCTCAATCAGCCCATTCATATAAAAGTTAAAGAGGATCGGAGATGTCTGGCCACGCTATCTTACGCCACACTCCATATAGTTATACTCAGAAAATAGGCATCAATTCCATCTTATTTGATTTTTCTGATAACCAGACCAACATTTTAAAATCGAGATTTTTCCTATTTTTCCCCAGTACTTTGTAAGAAACAACGTCGAACGCCCTTGACAGCTCCAGAAAACACGCAAAGACTGGCTTTTTCCTATTTGTATAGTGTGTGGTGGACTGGATGGTGTGTACTTCATACATATTGCCCATTCTGTAAACACTTCATATCTAAACCCGAAATGAGCATCATGCAGCTTCATATTTTTTGCTATCCTATTGTTCAGCAAACCATCCACTACTTTGGCTATAATTGTCGCCAACGTATTGGGCCATCCTCGTTCCTGTTTATCACTATCGGTACTACCATATAAAGGTATAATGCGGGTTTCATACCGAAAGTTAAACTAACTTAGTTTAATTGTTTTATATTATTTCGCATTAACACATGCTTGTGAAATATATTTTATCACAAGCATGTGTTAATGCGAAATAATATAAAACAATTATTAAGGGTAAAAGCGACTTCTTTCGATATTCAATAAACTGAAAAGTCTATTATATCGGTTGCCTAACTAGCATAGTTGGTAATAGGTGGCGCTGCTGCTACCATAAAGCAATGCAATAGATGTGAAGGAAAGATTTGACAAATCGGGCAGGGCTTCAGTAGCTCAATTGGAAGAGCGGCTGGACTAGATTCCCAGTAGGTCGCGAGTTCGAGTCTCGCCTGAAGTCAAATTTTTCTTTCCATTTTTCTTTAAAAATAAAATAACTTAGTTTAGTTCAGCTCGCATTGATGTAAAGAAGAATGGCGCCTTAATCGGGCATGATTTTACAAGACGGATACATACAACACCAACCTATATTCTATTGTTCTTACATTTAGTACCAACCTAGCAAAATAATATAAAAACATAAAAATTACCACAAATACATGTGTTGGCAAAAACTCACGACACCATTCCATTTGTAAAGTAAACTTTGTAAGCATTCGGTACCTCGTTAACCGCTTGGGTAATTGAGAGCGTGCCTAATTGGACCTTGCCGTATATCGTAGTTGTATTAACTCAATTATTAATATGGATCATGGTTCGCTTTTTCATTGCTAAGGTTAATGAAAATTGACCTTTAGACCGGTAGTAGAATTCCAGTATCGAAGCTCGAGAATGGCACCGAATCTGTCTGCCGCCAAATGGCATTCAGCATTATCGTATACCGGTTAAATGGTAATATATAGCCTCCTAAATACTAGTACTGAAACAAAAAGTCACACAGTTCACTGGTAGTAGGCGCGGGCGTAGGCACCACCGCATTACCTAATATACTTGCCGCTAAATGGTAGTGTTCAGTATTATCTTGTTCCGGTCAGGTGGTAATGTACGGCCCTGTAATTTCCGGCACAGAGGCATAATACCTTATGCCTCAGGAGTGGTAACGCATCTGCATTTTGACCTCTGTCTTTGTGTGGGTGTCTATAGGCTGCAGTCATCACTTAACATCTATGTGAACTGCATGCTTGTTTACCACTTTCGTAACATAAAAAAGTAAGCCTGAGCGGTGGCAACGCATCAGCATTTTTGAGTCTTACTTTTTTATAAATATCCTGTGGCCTGAAGTAAACTACTTGCTTGTTTGCCACCATGTTTACATAAAAACTAAAGATTTCAACTATTGCTTAATTCAGAAAATGGGCAGCATCCATATAGTAGGTATTATAACTATGACTGTGCTGGTCAAATAGTGTATCTCATTTTTTTTATGTAATAAAATGAAAAACTTCTGAAAACCTTAAATTTAGAGACGTCCACTTAAAAACTAGTAATCTCAGTACAAATCGTTGATATTTACGCTTTACGAAAAAATATAGAACCATGAACGAAGCTGATTAATGGAGCTTAGCAGAAATATATTCATCAGATTTCCGTACAAAAATACCAATATTTTTGACAGTCTCGATAGATCTCACAAACATTGTCCAGAGTTTTGGCGGGAACCTTGAAAGAGGCGTATGGTGCTCTTATTTTATTTCATTTTCTTGGTGTATTTTTAAGTTATATTGAATAAAATTGGTGGCGTTTTGTTTGATATAGGTTTATTACAGTGCCCTCGTATAGTGAAATAGAATAACAGTGCGAAAACACGACCTTTCAGTTTGCCTCCAAAACTTCAATGTAAATGTTCTGGTAAAGTAGCCATCGCTTTACTCGAATAACTTGACTGCAACTCACTTGACTGACATATATTATACTTGATACTTACTGATCATACTTGATGACTATATTATACTAACTTTTACGCTGCTTAAATAAATACGAAATATCGTTTTACTTGACACTGGCAATATGCGTAATAGCGATGCCATAATAATAAAAAAAAAAAAAAAAAAAACATTGTCCAGACAATAAAGAACACACCCAAAACGTCATGTCGTCCAATAGTGATACTCTATCATAAACGTGGCAATTGATTTATGTAGCAAGACGTCTGTAGTCTGACTTGACCTCTTTACCAACAATTTTTCCAAATGGACAGTAAGTATCCAATATTTTGAATTGGCAACCGCAATAGCATACTCGTATGTTAGCGGTAACAGAACTAATCTAACGCATAAAATCTTGTTGAATGCCAAAATGGTCGCTTTTACGACTCTCCGAGACGTCCGGGCAATCAATTTTAGGACGACACTAATAACTTGTTCTAATAGCTGAAAAATATTTTCACATGCAGCGCAGAGCAATTGCATTTTCTTTTCGGAATGTTTATCAGATTCGTATTTCAGTTTGCATGATGCATTACATAATAATATTTGGTTTCATTAAAAACCGGGTATGCAGATACTTATCACATACATTTCGAGACTATTCATGTTATTTATCACATACATTTGAAAGAATGTTGCATAATTATTCAGAGGAGAATAAAATTCAGTGTAATCAATATGATTTCAATTCAATAATTTCATTTTTTTTTTCAATGTTATCTAATTCTAATTCTAATCTTATTAAAAAAAATCAATGTAAAATAATGTAATGAAAGGAAATCTATCCTCGTCGACATTTCACTATTGCATATTGTGTACCTATTTTCTCCACTGACTAACGTGGCAAAAAATCTTCATTATTTGAATTAATATGGACATAGCTAGATTTAGCTATATAGTCAAACCGAAAGGATATACAAATGTAAACAAATTACAAACACACGTTTTAACAAGTAATATACCGGTTAGAGACAGAGTTGGCCAATGATATTGAATGGGCTATCCCGAATTCGCCGGGACTGTCCATTATCATTATCATGCAAAAAAGTAAATTTCATTAAAAAACAGATACCTGCCGATTAAAGGCCTAGGATCTCGTGCTACAACGTATAGCAATGTCACATCCTAGGACAGAGAGTAAGCTGTTAGTAAATAAATCATAATCAAAATATGGAGATCTAATTAAACCGAAATCTAACCAGTCTCAGAACCATCCGATTATCCCGATTTATTACCCTAAAAGGTGACTACCCTGGTTAGAAACAACATGAGCAGACATCTTGTTGTTAGAAATTGAAAATTTACGCGGGGAAACCCTCATGGGCACCCGCCGTCTAGGGAAAACGACGGCGGGTAGTGTGAGACTCGTACTCACTTAAACCCCGCGGTGTATGACTATTCCGCCATCAGTGGCGGGGTCACGGGAACGCTTACGCACACATCCGCGACCCCGCCGGCGGCTGCTCGTCTCCGAGTCCTCCGCAGGTTGAGCTCTTTGGCTCCAACCAACACTAGTTGCGTGCGGAACACGTGCACGCCACCCAGCTTGGGACCTATCTCCATTTGGGCGACGGACATCCCCTAGTCCGACACCCAAAGGTCCCTGCCCCAACCACTCACAACGTCAGGCGTCCCAAGACGCCCTGGTGGAGGAGTCCAGGGGCGCTCTGTCCGGCCTCGGGGGAGCGGGAGTGACAGGGATGAACTGACCTTCAACCTCAACCCCCCCCCCGGGGCTCCACCACGTCCCTATCGAGCGGCGGGACCACCGCTAGGCGGCTGGGGATAGGGTGCAGGGCCAACGACATACCCTTACCTACATTAGCCCAGAACAACATCCTGTAGATTAATCTAGTCTATTGTGCGCGACACTACGCATAATGCACGTATGAGCCTAATTAGACAAACAATAGGTACAATCGAATAGAGAACACTTGGTTACCAACTAGATACAGTTACGCAGACAAGTTCATTATTTATGAGAAGGATGCGAAGTCAGGGGAATGCCAGTCGATAATTGCCTAGGAATTATGAATAAGTCGAAGCAATTCGAAATGCACACGAAGCGAAGTTGACGCATGTGGGACCTACATGAATATTCATGTTTGAGGGCTTTGTGTTATCTATACTTATAATAAATCTGTAGAAGTGTAAATTCTGTACATTAAAAATACTGAAAAAATAAATACCAGGGGATGTTATAAGATCGATACCGAACACAAATATGTGATTAGAAAAATTTTTGTCTGTCTGTCTGTCTATCTGTTTGTTCAAGCATCACATAAAAACTAATGGTCCGATTACAATGAAACTTGGTATGATTATACCTTAACCTTTGGCGCACAACACTGGGTACTTTTTATCCCGGAAAAATGTCTGTTTGTCTGTGTGTTTGTGCACGCTAATAACAGAAACGGCTTATTCGATTTGTGGGTTTCACTAATATATTGTGGTAAGTTTCACTTAACATTTAATGTTTGTTTTATGTGAATCGGTTAAGAAATAAAAAAGTTATGTCAATTTAAAAATCGTATCGAATATTTTTAAGCTATTCTGTATCTTAGTTCTATCTTTTATGGAGTTTCGTACCTAATAGTTAAAAACGGACCCTACGGATAACTAAGCCTCCGCTGTCTGTCCGTCTGCCTGTCACCAGGCTGTATCTCATAAATAGTGATAGCTAGAAAGCTAACATTTTCACAAATTATGTATTTCTGTTACCGCTATAATGTAGACGCTTAAAATTTTCATAGAATTTTTAGGTCTTATGGTGTATTGTAGCTTCCATAATAAATCTATATACGTACAAATAAATAAAATTGGAGTGTCTGTTTGTAATAATAGGTTGGGGAAAAAGTCTTTTCGCATTATAGTATGTATGAACTTGTAATAAAATCTCTTTGGCTGTAGTATTTCTATCTGGCTGGTTTTGGTATCATTGAAAGTTAAAATTTTAAAGAACATAATTCCAAATTCAAATTAGGCAAATGTGTGATTTTCATTTGTTTTTCGTACTGTCAAGATGACTGAATCTAATGAATAAATTCGATACATTTTAAAATTTTACTACAAAAAAGGTAAAAATGCAACGCAAGCCGCGAAAAAAATTTGCGATGTTAATCAGGAATAACTTAGGCTACTTTTATCTCCATACATCCGTACATACATACAAATAAGTAGAATTGTAGTGTATCCGACTTTGACGGGACTTCCATGGGTAGGTAGCTGATGTAACAAGGAGTAACTTAGGCTACCTTCTATCTTCCATACATCCATACATACATACCTACATACAAATAAGAAGAATTGGAGTGTCTCCGATATTGACGGGACTTTCACTGGCAGATAGCTGATGTAATAAGGAGTAACTTACGCTACTTTTATACTAGCTGCGCCCACGACTTCGTCCGGGTAGATACTGAACAATCATATTTTTTCTCACGTAGACGAAGTCGCGGGCACAGCTGGTGTTAAATACATGTATTTGATTTCATTGCAGTACTTTTTTATGTAATGAAGGTGGAAAACAATCATGCAGTTCACATTGATGTTAAGTGATGACTGCAGCCTATAGACACCCACACAAAGACCAGAGGTCAAAATGCAGATGCGTTACCACCCCTGAGTCCTTACCACCCTTTAGTTATTATGTCTCTATGATAGTTTTTTTGACGACCCGATTAGTCCAGCGGTGTGAGATGACCGTTTGATTCGAAGGGTCGCGGATTCGATCCCCGCACCGGGACAAATGTTTGTATGGTCTATAGATATTTGTTTCGGGTCTGGGTGTTTGTGTATGTGTTGTATGTGTACAACGGCACCCACGACACAGGTGTATACCTACTGTGGGGCTGTGAGTGTAAGCGTATTTAATTTTTATTTATTTTATTTTATAGTTATTACGGGGCCATATATTACCATTTAACCAGAACACGATAGTGTTGAACACTACCACTAAGCGGCAAATAGATTAAGTAATGCGGTGGTGCCTACGCCTACGAGCTCCTTCACTGGAACACTATCACCAGTGCGTGTTGCAATACCCATGAGGGCCTTAATTTTCAATGTTTTTCTCTCTTCTAGCTTACTAGCTTCAGCAAACTCATGACAGAGAATATGTAATAATCATGATCTAGTTTTTTGCACTAATTGTTGGAGATTATGTAAGTGACTTGTTAATAGAAGGCCTAAATTGACATGCGCAATTTAATATTCTGTCTGTTACGTGTTTATAGGCAGTTGGATACATCAGTACGTAATTTGAAAGAAAATTGGAAAACTAAGTCATTGACCTATATGTACTAAAGTACTAATAGGTTAGGGTCCCACTGCAGAATCATTTCGTTCATCCAGATATGCTGTGAACTGTTGAATAAGAACCTATAAAAGTTTACCAACAACCGTTAACGAAAATTCTACGATACAAATAATGTTGTGTACTATCACGTAGATTTCTGTGTGCGCAACAGATAGCATCTTTATCAAAATAAAGGTAAAATTACGTTTCTTTTTATTGTTATGGCATTACGCATATTGCCAGTGTCAAGTAAAACGATATTTCGTATTCGTATTAAGTAGAGTACAAGGCAGAGTTAGTCAGTCAATTTCTCAGTCAGAGTCATAGTCAGTAATTCGAGTAAAGCGATGGCTACTTTACCAGAACATTTACGATGAAGTTTTGAAGGCAACCCGAAGGGACGTGTTTACGCACTGTTATTCTATTTCACTATACACGGGCACTGTTTTAAACCTATATCAAACAAAATGCCACCAACTTTATTTAATACTAGCGGCCCGCCCCGGCTTCGCCCGTGGTGCTCCGCTTCTATTAGTCATAGCGTATGATACATAGCCTCCTCGATATCGGCTATCTAACACTGAAAGAACATTTCAAATTGGACCAGAAGTTCCTGTGATTAGCGCGTTCAAGCAAACAAACAAACAAACAAACTCTTCAGAATTATAATATTAGTAAAGATAACTCAAAAATACATTTAGAAAATAAAATGAAATATGAGCTCCACATGCCTCCTTCAAGGTTCCCACCAAAACTTCTAAAATTAAGATTATTTGAGGCCACAGAAATGTCAATGACTCGACTTGACCAAGCAATGCTCTTATCTAAATCACTGTATTTGTGGTATCGGTTCATTCAAGCATTTATTTTGGTTTGATATACTGTGCAAGTATTAAAGTAACCTTTAAAAGAATACTTGAAGCTTTCAAGAAGCAAATCCACTTAATACAACATGAGATTAAAACATCTTATGAAATTTCTGAGGAGGAGTTAGGGCCTTTTTTTAATTGAAAATTTTGCATTAGGATCTTTTTTATTATGCTAAAGCTATGAATCACTTTTTCTTCTTGGGTAATTAGGTACCAAAATTGATGGCAAAAAACCCTTCAGCAACCATATACTTTTGATGCATAACCGTACGTAATTTGAAGTCTCTCATTCGAAATTCGAAAAGCTTACGCAAATTGCCCCCAGTAAAATTGAATCCAGCTAAACATGGCACGTCCCATCTGCAGAAGCCCGGCAAGCGGACGGACGAGCCAGTCAATATGGCCGCCCTGGCGATTCGCCAGCCCTCTATGACCCTCCGTATCCGCTATTTTATTACGCAACCTTCACTTTGTCACTTGTGAAACTAGATCAAGATAAATGTCCATATCCATTTTATACATTAAAATAGATTATAAAAATACCTGGTACCTCTAGATTTACATGTGTTTTGATTTCTGACTCTTATAGTGACTGGTGGTAGAGCTCCAATGGCGGAGCTCGCAGGCGTAGGCACCACCGCATTACCTAATATAAAATCTAAATAAAACGAACATGTTAGTAATAAACTTTACCGCTAAATGTTAGTGTTCAGCACTATCGTGTTCCGGTCAGGTGGTAATGTATTTCCCTGTAATTTCCGGCATAGAGGCATAACACCTTAGGCCTCAGGAGTGGCAACGCATCTGCATTTTGACCTCTGGTCATTGTGTGGGTGTTTATAGGCTGCAGTCATCACTTAACATTAATGTGAACTGCATGCATGCTTGCCAATTTTACTACGAGTACATAAAAAATGTATTATCGTACCGAACGTTATTTGAAGTCTCTCAATCAAATTTCGAAAAGCTTACGCAAATTGCCCCCAGGAAAATTGAATCCAACTAAACATGGCACGTCCCATCTGCAGAGGCCCGGCAAGAGGACGAACGAGCCAGTCAATATAGCCGCTCTGGCGATCCGTCAGCCCTCCATGACCCTCGATATCCACTATTTTATTAAGCCACCTTCACATTGTCACCTGTAGAACTGGATGTTTTTATAATCGTCTTTATTCGTGTTAATCACTGACGGATAACAGCGACCGTACCATGATTTATTATTGTGAACCTTATCTTAATCGCTATTTGTCTCTTTTCTTCGTATGCACTGTCATATAAATAAATGAAATAAGGAATGCATGTACGAGTGTAGCAGTTCCTTAATTGAAATCCCAAAATGTGCGATCATTGCAATTCAACTTCAACAGCGTACGTTTATTTAACTCTCTATCTATTATTATGTCAAAAAATATTGACACAAAGGCGAACTTAACACTAAAAGCGCTATGTTCATTGAAGCCTTCTTCTCTTTGTTACAAAAACGTGATACAAAGACGAACTTAACACTAAAGAGAGATTCATTGGTTCCTGACTCTTTCTAGATGTTCATGAGCTGAAGTAAGTATTTACTTGCCATCAACGTTAATTATAAACACATTTTTAAACATAACTTATCATTCTTCGTGAGGAGCGGCATTATTTTAACAGGTTTTTTAGTACACGCGCCTATTATGACTCGTAAGTGAATATTGTAATAGGATAGTTCTAGATCCGATCTGACAATTGACAAATGAGTCTAGACCCAAGAAGAATGGAATGGAAACTAGACACGATGAGACTGCAAAAGATCTATCAATTATATATATTAATGTCTTTGTTTGTTAAATCTTTTATAAAAAGCACTATTTTTTATATTACCAGTCCGCGGTTTCAATTTCAGCTTGAATTTGATTTTTTAATACAACGTACAAAAATTACATTGTCCAAAAGAACGTGGAAATGTAATAAAAGATAACAGAAGGGCTCGCAAAATGAGAAGGACGGGGACAAAGTATTTTAACATTACGTAGGACCAAATGGTAACTTTTTAGCATTGAACAAATAACAATCATGTCAATCGAGTCAGATATTTCGGTGTAACTTTTCACTGGTGGTAGAACTCCAGTGACGGAGTTCGCGGGCGAAGGCACCACCGTATTACCTAATATACTTGCTGCTAAATGGTAGTGTTCAGCACTATCGTGTTCCGGTCAGGTGGTAATGTACGGCCCCGTAATTTCCGGCACAGAGGCATAACACCTTAGGCCTCAGGAGTGGTAACGCATCTGCATTTTGGCCTCGGTCTTTGTGTGGGTGTCTATAAGCTGCAGTCATCACTTAACATCAATGTGAACTGCATGCTTATTTGCCACTTCCGTAACATTAAAAAAAATCGGTGTACAAACATAACAAAAAACTACGGAATTGATAAGTCCTTAAACATTTGGTTACAGTACCACGTACCAAAATTGATGTATAAACGGCAACTTAAAACAAGACTAAATAAACATCCCACCTATCCCGTGAGCATTGTGGCAATCTCGGCACAGAATAGGAAATGCGATGCATGTAAAATAGATGTGATAGACATTCAATCCGCGAGCCGGGAGCAAAGAAACTAAAATATACCGAGGTCAGGGTGAAGTCAGTCGTGTAAAACTCTAGCGCTACTTTGATTTTAGATTCATATATCTTCTCTACGATACTGTAGTACTCTTAGCAGCTGGTCATTAATACTACGCTGTAGTGTCAAATTCAGTCTCTATGTTGGAATTATTGTATTTATTGAGTTGTTTGATTATTTTCTCAGTAGCATCTTCGGTGTCAGGTTGATGTGTCAATTGAATATTATAAGGCTAACAACTTATACCATGGCAGAAACAAGCTTAACTGTCGAGATATGGGTGTTTACGTAATACAGATGTGCGGTTACAGTTTCATTGATTTAAAAAAATATATTGTAATTTTTTTTGTGTTATGGAAAAGGAAAACAAACATGCAGTTCACATTGATGTTAAGTGATGACTGCAGCCTATATACACCCACAACAAATACCAAGGTCAAAATGCAGATGCGTAACCACTCCTGAGGCCTAAGGTGTTATGCCTCTGTGCCGGAAATTACAGAACCGTACATTACCACCTGACCGGAACACGATAGTGCTGAACACTACCATTTAGCGGCAAGTCTATTAGGTAATTCGGTGGTGCCTACGCCTGCAAGCTCCGTCACCGGAGCTCTACCACCAGTAGTAGTATTTTGTAATAAATGTATTTCTTACGGTTCAAATAAAATGTTTCAGAATACGTTATACGTAAATGGTAACTTAAAAAACAAGACTAAATAAACATCCCACGTTGCCCGCGGGCATTGTGGCAATTTCGACAAAAAATAGACAATGCGATGCATATAAAATAGATGTGATAGACATTCGACCTGCGAGCCTGGAGCAAAAACCGTAAATAGACTGAGGTCAGGGTTAAGTCAGCCGTGCAAAACTCTCGTACGTTAAACTTTGATTCTAGATTCATGCCTGAAGACAAATTTTTCTATCAATTTCTAAATTCACATGAACGTGTTAATGCGGAAAAAAAATATTACGTTTATTAATATATTCTTTATTGTTGTTCATAGGTATTTATTTTAAAATTGTAATAAAAAAACGCCTTGTCCAACAACAACGAACATAGAACAACAAAAAACAGTTTAATGAAATACCTAACTAGTTGTCCAAGATGAATTCTAAGGAACCTTTCTCAGGACAACATTTACATACCAACTGGACGCATATTTGCTCTGGAATCTTACGGAAATGCTGCAGTTGCTGACGTATTTGCACCGTCGAGAGTTTGTTCAAAAGTTGCTATGCACGCTAAAGTAGGCGAACGTGTTAGTTCTGTTTTATTTAACCTTATTTCCATGTGACGCAGCTATACGTTTATTAGCATAATACCGTTGTTGAATTAAAACTTTGTACAATTCATAAGCGTGACACCAGGTGAGAAAATTGTGGTTTCTTTGACATGTAACCAGAGATTATATTGCACGGTAGCTTAGTGAAAATTGGGTTGGATGTACTTGACTCTGTCTTTTATTTTATGAAATTTATTGAAATTACTTCTTACATTTGAACTCGGATTTCATCATGGCCGTCGCCGCGTCCCCGTAGGTAGTAGCCCGTAGCTCTCGTAGCGCTTCGTAGACGAAAGCCAATTTCTTACAAAAACTTGTCTGTGGACGATTAAATATTGGTAGTTTAAAGTATAGTTCTTTAGAAGAAAATTGGTTATATTTTATTATGATTTCATATGGGTACAAATTATAGGTCATCATATTGGATTAAATATCAGTATATAATATTTGATAAAGCGCTTTGCCCACGGAGCAACTTAAGTTGAGGCAACTATCGACTTTTTAAGAGTCCTGAAAAAGTTGATGGTTGCTATAACGTTTACGGTTGCCGCAATTTTATGGCAATCTGCGCAATTTTGAGCGACACTGACATTTCCGGGCACAGCAAGAGGAGGTGTGAATGAATGAAATCTTTTAAACGAGAATTCGTATTAAGTTGCACTAAATGTATAACGAAGAATTTTCAAACCGTACTGCATGAACATACCGAATAATTATTATTTAAAACACATTTGATAGCTCGAAGTTTTTTGACAAAGTATGTTTTAGGATTACCTAATCTATCTGCCGCTAAATGGTAGTGTTCAGCACTAATCATGTTCCGGTCAGATGGTAATGTATGGCTCCCTAATAACTATTACAAAGACATAATAACTAAGATCTCAGAGGTGGCAACGCATCTGCATTTTGACCTCTGGTCCTTGTGTAAGTGTCTATAGGCTGCAGTCATCACTTCACATCAATGTGAACTGCATGCTTGTTTGCCACCTTATACCACCACCAATAAGGTAATGCGGTGATGCCTACGCCCTCGAGCTTCTGCACTGGATCTCTACCACCAGTAAAACCCAATTTCTTTAGTATTCAATGGTGAACCAAACTTAAATAGCATACTCAGAAAAAAATATATTTTGTAACGTTTTTTAGAGATTTTATACCTTTTAAAGAAAATGGCTCCAAATTACAACCTTAATATTTTTCTTAATATTGTCAGCATTCAGGCACAAAGTTCTAACAGCGAACGTAAACATTATGCATTACCCTCGCAAACTGCATTTGTAGTACAGTGTTCACAGTTTTCAAAGTGTTGTATGCTCACATTGGAATGGCACACATTTGATGGACAAATTACAATGTTTTTTAATGTGCGGTCCGAAGCAACAACCGTTAAGAATTCACTTCGATATCCATATGTGATCAGTATTCGATTCTTCTCAAATAATTATATTGTAATTAAATTGTTTTATATTATTTCGCATTAACACATGCTTGTGAAATATATTTTATTTTTAAAGAAAAATGGAAAGAAAAATTTGACTTCAGGCGTGACTCGAACTCGCGACCTACTGGGAATCTAGTCCAGCCGCTCTTCCAATTGAGCTACTGAAGCCCTGCCCGATTTGTTCAATCTTGTCAAAGGGGGGGAGTAATGGTCAATTTCCGTCGTCTTTCTTAAATAACTTCAAATTTGTTTTTTTTTTAATTTTCTGATTTACCCCCCGAAAGTGGCCCCCCCTGTTTAAAATTTATTATTTTACTTGACATGTTCATCTTTTTGTCACCAATTTACATATATTCATCAAATTTCAACTCAATCGGTCGAGTAGTTTCGGAGCAAATTGGCTGTGACAGACAGACAGACAAACGCACGAGTGATCCTATAAGGGTTCCTTTTTTCCTTTTAAGGTACGGAACCCTAAAAAGAAAGAAAGATACTGCTACTACCACTAAGAGAAATAACATCAATTGCGTCGACTTTGTTGTTGACAAAAAAAATCTATTTAATCGCTTCAGTCCCATGTCATAAAATAATAAACAACAAAGACCAACCAAAATACGAGTAGATAACACAGGAACATAAATTAAACAGTATGATATCGAAGAAATAAATGCACCAACGCCTTTGCCAATATGGTAAAAATACTTTTACGAAAGAAGAATTTTCCATCAAATTGCTGCTCTTTAAGGATCAAATTTGAATGCACGAGCCGATATAAATAGTAACGACGTCACTACATGTAGTTGCGACACTGATAGCACTGTAATTCACTGACTGCTAAGCTATATGCTATATTGCCAGATATCCTATACACTCTGTATAGCTATATAGAGTACTAGCGGCCCGCCCCGGCTTCGCGCGGTGCGGGCCGTTAAATGTTGCCTACCCTCTCCTATTCGTCTTAGCGTGATGATTACACATAGATATAGCCTAAAGTCTTCCTCGATATCTTTTATAGTTTAGGCAGCGTACGCAAAATAAGTAACATTTCTGGTTGATTTTTTACAGCTTGTGTCTGAAAAACCCAAATATCTCACGGAACCCTATTTTATCCAAAATAAAATATAGCCTATGTTACCCATGGATAATGAAGCTTTCGAATAGTGAAATAAATTATAAAAGATATTCCTCGATATCTTTTATAGTTTAGGCAGCGTACGCAAAATAAGTAACTTTTTTGGTTGATTTTTTACACCTTGTGTCTGAAAAGCCCGAATATCTTACGGAACCCCATTTTTTCCAAAATAAAATATAGCCTATGTTACCCGTAGATAATGTAGCTTTCAAATAGTGACAGAATTTTTAAAATCGGTTTAGTAGTTATTGAGCCTATTCAATACAAACAAACAAAAATATATTACCTCTTTATAATATTAGTTTAGACTAGCTGTGCCCACAACTTTGTTTGCGTGGAAAAGTGACTTTGGGACATTAGGCAGCGCTTTTGGATATACATTTTGGTTAATTTTTAGTAGCTAAAGCATAAGCTACTCCTTATCACATCAGCTATCTGCCAGTGAAAGTCCCGTCAAAATCGGTCCAGCCGTTCCCAAGATTAGTCCCGCCAAACAGACAGACAGATAGACAAAAATTGTAAAAAATGTGATTTTGGTATATGTACCGTGTATATATACATATGCATTTAGTAAAAAGCGATTATTTTAATATTACAAACAGACACTCCAATTTTATTTATTTGTATAGATATAGATAATATAGATATCTGAAATATGGAATATATGGAATCATCGAGTTCGCTTAATATGAGAAAATATTAAGCGTCCTTGAAAATATTAACCTTAGCCTCCACATAATTTTATCTAAAAGATCCTCCTCAAATTTGTAAATTTCTAAATTTTTGTATATGACTTGACTATAGCTTTGAATTTAAACATGGTATTATACGAGAAAATAAAAACAAATACATACGATGTACATATATACACACGAAATGGAGAAACAGATCCATTAACAGTAAGTTAGTAAACTAACTTGTCTTCCACTTTAATGACGTAAAAACTATTAGCTCAGCTTTGTTACAAATCACAAATAACTTTATTGCCGGTGTTACACTTACCTCACAGTCAAAGCTGATTCCCATTTTTTATGTGATTTTGCAACAACACGACAAATTTGACGTGCACCAGAATAACAGTTTTCATTTATAAATTAAATATTCTTGCGATAACTTCCTGTCTTGCTTTTCAGTTGTTTTGGAATGGACAGTAGTCAAAACCAAAAGAACTTAGAACTTTAGAGTAACTTATGATTTGTAATCATTCTATATTGCTAACAATCAATGCAAATAGAAACAGAAAAACATCCATTACCTCTATAAAAAAATACTTATAGCTTTTGTGTCAGTGGAAACCTAACTTATCACCAATGCCGATCCCCGAAGTTTGCCGCAACAATACGGCAAATGTGACGAGCATTGAAATGACAGTTTCCATTTCATATTCAATATAGTTTTGCAATTCAAATTCAACTACGTTTTTGCACAATGTGTTATTGTGGTGTACGTAACTTTTAATTGCAATCTTGTGCTAACCACAATTTTTAGGACATAGGGTTGGCACAAACATATTGTACTTTTATGTAGAGCTCTGTTAATACAACCTCGTTGTGTTTAGTACCTTTTAGATTATCGGTATAACGTATTCAACGTCGTCGTATTCTACTTGGTAGATCATTTCACTGAGTTCACGAACCGGCTCGTGACGCGATATAGGTATTTAAAAGTTATACTGTTAGATAATGTGTAGCTATGTCATTATCAGCACCTAAGTGTTTTTCTTTTTTATTCTATCTTTGATAATATCAACTTCTAGTTAAATTTGACTGTGCGTCGGAAAACTTTATTATCAAGTCAGCTAGATTTTTACACCGTACGCCAATTTTTACCACTTTTTACTATAGCCAAATAACACTTCAAGATCTTACGAGAATCAAGATGTTTGACCGACTTTCAATGCGAACGCAATTGTATTTCAAATTCAACCACGTTTGTTGAAGTAAAATTATTTTTACGGATTTATCTCGAGTACATTAAACTAAAATGATTTTTGAAATCAACCACCTTTGTTAACAATTCGTATTGTGTGGCATATAAAACTTTTAATTGCTAACCACAATTTTTAAGGTTTAGGGTTGACGCAAACATAATCTGCTTTTAGAGCTCTAGCTGATACGTCACCGCGTTGTGTAATATTTTAGACTATATATATAGCTAAATTACAATATTGAATTGCATTATTCCATTTGTAAATGTATAGCTCTGTCATTATTGATACCAAAATTGGTGGTTGCTGGTGGTAGAAGTCGCGGGCTAGGTACTGTATTATCTAATGTGCTTGCCGCCAAATGGTGCTATTCAGAGCTATGGTATTACCACAGTCTAAAGAAAACGAACGTGTTAATTACCTACAGTCATCCAACGAACGTGTAATGTCAGAGCAATCGTGCGGGGCGTGCGACGCGCGGGAGGGAGGGGGCGGTACCAAGTAGCCCATACAAAAACTGTCGTCTACTTGGGACTTAGCGTTAAGGGGTGCGAGATTTAAAATTTATTATACTAAGTTTTTGGAAAGATGATATTGAAAATTTTGATGTCAACTTTACTGTTAATATTTTATTCTAATTTTCATTTAATAATAATGTCTGTTATATTTTACACTTTATGCACATACTTACTTCACAAAACGATTTTTTTTTTAAAGAAAACTCTAAATATATTTTTTTGTTTGTATGTATTCGATATTCGGATTATATTGGACGGAGTTAAAAAGGTATGGATGAATATTAGGATCGGTACATTATAATTTTTAGAATTCTGGCATACTGATAGATGGCCCAACTGGAATACTGGTAGATTGATGATAGACTGATAAATTGTTGATAGGTTGAGATATTTATAGTTTGATAGATTTTTCTATTTTCTGGAGGCTTTCCAGTACCTCAAAGTTTGGTAAAGTGCCCGGAGATGTCAACAGGCTCGCCGCGTGTTACATAGGCCAAAACGTGACCGGTGAATCGAGGATGTATGCATGAATCTGATTTACCTCTCCCTACCCTTTATTACAGGCGTCATGTTTTTAGGATTTTTATATATGTCCAACGTAAACTGACGCGTTACAAACAACGTAAATAAAAACCAAAAACGTGACAACCTTAATGAATTTGCGTTTTTATGGGTGAAGGCGACATATTGCAAAACTTCAAAGGCGATAAACTACTGTATGTACTTATACAGCTTATACTGTGGTATTACGGTCAGGTGGTAATGTACAGCCTTGTAATTCCTGGCACAGAGGTGTTACAACTTAGACCCTGTTACGATACCAGTCACACTTTTGTTTCGCTCAACAATCACGTTTGTAATGAAGATATAAGAAAGAGGCTTTGTTTGAATGAGAGTATCAGTGTAAAAATGTAATAAGGCTTGCTCAAATGGTTCGGACAAGAAGAAAGTATGTGGAATGAGCTTGTTGTAGAGACCCAGGACGCAAAACTTATTTACCTTCACCACATAGGTTGATTACTCGTTGAAAGTAGAGACAAGAGTCTTGGAAATCGGCATGCATGCATGAAGAGAATGATGAATGTAGAAGAAGCTCGGGAATAGTGGTTGTTTTTTAAGTGATGACCCGGTTAGTCCAGCGGTGCAAAACCACTGTTTGATTCGAATGATCGCAGGTTCGATCCCCGCTCCGGGACAAATATTTGTATGGCCTACAGATATTTGTATCAGGTCTGGATGTTTGAAGTATGTGTTGTGAGTGTACAATGGCATCCACGAAACAGGTTTATATAATACCTAATGTGGAGCTGTGATTGTAAGCGTATTTTTTTTAAATTTTAATCTGACACGATTAAAATTTATTTTTTTTTTCCGAGTTATTGCATTTACTACCGTCCTATTCGAATGGCTAGACCTCTATTGTTCTATTGATTTACTGCACTAGAATCCCCCTATGCTAGTAGGAGTTGAACTATGCTCTTTAATTATAATTTTAAAATGTCACACTTAATCAATTGCGCCTAATAAAGCCAAACTTTCGAGCTCTGGCAGCTTGCCAGATGGATAGGCTATTTGATAAATGAAATCGACCGACGATTAAGTACTGTAGATTAGTTAAAATTGCGTTGCCATTTAATACAAATGGTCGCATATTACTGTAATCTGGATTGTGGACAAAAAAAGTAACTACTTATAGTTCAGAAAAATTTTAATCAAAATATTCACTACTACTACGCTGAGGTCCTGGGTTCGATTCCCGGGTAGGGGGTTATCAGAGATAATGGTGAAAAAGCCTTTATCTCTGGTTCTATTGGGATTTTTCCATTTTCTGGAAATTTCCCAGTACCTCAAAGTTTGGTAATGTGCCCGGAGATGTCAACAGGCTCGCCACTTGTTACATGGGCCAAAACGTAACCGGCGATTCGTGGGTGTTTGCATGTATGCTTGAATGCATGCATTTACCTCTGCCTACCCCTTCGGGGATTACAGGCGTGAAGTTACGTTCATTATTTTAAAAGCTTTCGTAAAACTAATGTCAAATTAATACAGACAAATGCTTTAATTAAATCAAAACAGTCCAATTCCTTAAACATATTTTTAGGTTCTTCAGCAAAAACTAGAGGTCAAAATGCAAATGCGTTGCCACCCCTGAGACCTAAGTTGTAATGTCTCTGTGATGATTATTACGGGGCCATACATAACCATCTTATCGGAACACGATAGTGCTGAACACTACCATTTGGCGGCAGATAGATTAGGTAATGCGGTGATACGGTGGTACCTACGCCGTCGAGTATAGTGGAACTCTACCAGTAAAATCTATTATGCCTCTGTGCCTAGGACTCAAGAATGACAATACATCTTTTTTTCTATGTTAACTATACATCTTTTATAGGTATACCTTCTTACGTTCTTATCTTCTTAAAATCTTTAGTTTATATTTAGATATTAATAGGCTACAGTTTTATTTATCATCAAAGTGAACTGTATGCTTGTTTGAAACTTCATGACATAAAAAATAAATGAAACGTGAACGTCAGGGGATGGCAGGGACTCAATGGAAAGGGATGCCATTTTATAGTAATCCTTATATTTATATATAAAAATCAATTCCTGTTCGTTAGTCTCGCTAAAACTCAAGAACGGCTGGACCGATTTGTCTAAATTTGGTTTTGATTGATTTATGGAAGTCCAGGGAAGGTTTAAAAGGTAAGAAAATATAAAGAAATTTAAGAGAAATAGTAAAAACCACAATTTTATTTTCCCATACAAATAGTAGTATATATGAAACTTTGACGCATTATTTCACTCTGAGGCAATACGAAATTTGCCGGGTTGCTATATATAATATTTTAACATGGAACATTTTGAAAATTAGTTACCTGTAAATACCAAACAAATATAAATGTATATTAAAAAGGAAGGTACAATTTAAAGTGTTTTTAACAATTGTAATGGATTTTGATCTTGTGTAAAGTCACAACAAAACTGGATAAGTATAAAAAAACTTTAGAAAAAAAAAAACTGGTTGCCTGTAAAGTCGGTTTTACGGGCGAAGATTTTACGTGACAACGTCTTTTTCTCGGTAGAAAGGCATTCGCCTCTCTCTCGTTCGGTGACTCATCGTTACGTTACCGGGCGTTACACTTTTTCATGAGTGACTACGAGCCGCAACCTAATTTAAGACGTTGTCACGTCAAAAAATATATATATAATAATATTTTCTCACAAGCCAAAGGTTACCTGAAATTGCTGATAGTCCTTCTCATGTACCTAACAGTTTCATGCGTGAAGATTCAACTAAGTAAGACCCATAGCGATGATTACCTGAACAACCGATTTCAGACACGAGTAGACAGGTGTTAGGATAAAATAGTCCTGTGTTTGCATTTTCTGATCACGAAATTGAAACGCAGATTAAATCGAAACGCGTTCCAATTGACGTTCAGTTTGCTTAGGTACAGGTAGACAAATATTTGTTAAAGTTTGCTCGGGACTTTTGACCTTCGTAATCAGTAGGGTGTCCGAGCTGTGCGCAATAGATAGAGATGATGAGACAATTGAAACTGAAAGTTTACAAAGTGTTGGGAACTGATTGCGAGTATTGTTGTCTCATATAAGGATAATATTAGGAAAGTTTTATTATTATTAACTCCTGAAGAGAAAACTTTGTATCCTTTTTACGGCGAATGCGCGGACGGATAAGTAGACATTTGGTATAGGTATAGGTTGGATAGAGAAGAGTGCAGAAAACCAATATCTTTTAAAAATCATTCAAAAAAATACATGAAATATACATGAAATCGGAGGCCCCACCTCGTGTACAGAGCGAAAGTAGTGTATTAAACGCTACGACTGTACATCATTTAGGCCAGAACTTGATTGGCGCTGCTTAATGAACAGACTAGGCTTCTCATTGAACGGATTAATAAGCTAGTTGGGTACGACACGTACCTATTTTATATCGTATCTAAATACTACACATAATATAATTTTGTAGTTTCTACTAGCAGTGACTAGTAGCTAGCTTGCAATGAAATATAGAATTTTCTTACATCATGTATATATATGTATACTAGGTATACATATAATAGGTGATCAAGTGACATTATGCGAGGTATGAAATTAAATATACAAAATCCCGGGGGTATGAGGATATTGCTACGCTAACATAAAAAGTATAATAAAATTTATCCAGTGAATGCATCTCATACGAGTACATCCCATAATGCAATGCCCATTTCCGCTCCCCAGAGGTGATTATACAAGTCTCCCGTCATCACTTGTGCTCTTCCATTGCAAATCGCTTTGCATATTTCCATCGTTAAATGTCATTAATAAAAAACCGGTCAAGTGCGTGTCGGGCCACGCGCAGTGTAGGGTTCCGTAGTTTTTAGGTTTGATTGATGTAATGAAAAAATAAATAAATATTTTCTATGGAGTTTGTTTTTATATTATTTCGCATTAACACATGCTTGTGAAATATATTTTATTTTTAAAGAAAAATGGAAAGAAAAATTTGACTTCAGGCGAGACTCGAACTCGCGACCTACTGGGAATCTAGTCCAGCCGCTCTTCCAATTGAGCTACTGAAGCCCTGCCCGATTTTTCAAATCTTTCCTTCACATCTATTGCATTGCTTTATGGTAGCAGCAGCGCCATCTATTACCAACTATGAGAGCGGCTGGACTAGATTCCCAGTAGGTCGCGAGTTCGAGTCTCGCCTGAAGTCAAATTTTTCTTTCCATTTTTCTTTAAAAATAAAATTCTATGGAGTTGTTCAAAAATTTAGAGTAAAATACATTTGTTCGACTATTACTCGCAAACTTGTAAAGTCAACTTAAGTGTGATAGTTTTCCTTTAAATTTCGTTATATGTAGCTACTATTGCCGTAACGTTTGAATTTCTGACGACAACCTTACTGGTGGTAGAGCTCCACTGACAGAGCTCGCGGGCGTAGGCACCACCGCATTACTTGATATACTGCCGCTAAATGGTAGTGTTCAGCACTATCGTGTTTCGGTCAGGTGGTAATGTACGGCCCTGTAATTTCCGGCATAACATCTTAAATCTCAGGAGTGGTAACGCATCTGCATTTTGACCTTGGTCTTTGTGTGGGTGCCTATAGGCTGCAGTCATCACTTAACATCAATGTGAACTGCATGCTTGTTTGCCACGTTTATTACATAAAAAAAAAAAAAAACCGTTTAGTTGGTAGAGGGGGGGGACACTTGACTCTAACAAAAATTGGCACTTTAAAGCTTAATAAGTTTCGAACAGTTAACTACATCAAAAAATTATGTTAGCACACCCCTAACAGTTTTGAAATACCTATCTAATGATACCCCATACTTTATAGAAAACGAAAAATTAAAAAAATATCCTCACGTTACATGTAGGGGAGGTACCCTAAATAAAAAAAAAGTCATGTTTTTATTCTACCACTTTGTCGGCGTAATAAAGATGTATACTTGTACCAAATTTTAAGTCTCTAGTACTAACAGTTTTTGCGCTAAACCGCGGACGGACAGACAGACAGACAGACAGACAGACGGACATGGCAAAATTATAAGGGTTCCTTGTTTACTACGGAACCCTAAAAACCGTCCAACTGCGTATCGGACTCGCGTTCACAGTCTTCAAATTATAGACATTGAATACATTTTCCTATAACATAACCTAACACGTTCGTTTTCTTTAGACTGTGATATAAGTAAAGGTTAAGGACTATATTTTGTATATTTTTTATTTTAGGGTTACTAGTTTCGGAAATAATGGAAGTTATGGTAATTTTTCGAACATTTTTTAAAGCAATCTTATACCGCTAGGATACTGAAGCAGTAAAATATTGGTTAGCGCAAAAGCGATTCTTCAGACGAGAGCAGGGATTCTATAAGGTCCATTTACAAACCCTCGGTAGCGGGCTGACTGGGCGAAATACAACATTGGGCATTACCTACATGTTTTTCGGGTCAAAACGACATACACGCGGGCGGAGCTGCAGGTCACAGCCAGTTGAGTATAGTTAGCTTATGGAGCGTGTGGTGTGTGCTGTATAGCGAATATTTCATAATTGTTATTTTTTATTTTGTTGAATAGAAATCATTGCGTTCCGTGTTTACGGCCAACTCAATATTTTTATTTTTCTCTAATAATGTACGTCGAATTTATCCATCATTAGCGAGTAAATAAAGACATGAATTGCCGTTTGAGAGTAAGCTTCGCTAAGCTTAAAAGCTTCGTAAGCTTGTTTGCAATTAGAAGGGACACGCGAGTCCTCGTTTTTTTGTAGTATTCGCAGTGGTTAGTGTTATAAGCAAACATGTTCAGCTCTCTTTAATCCTAGTTACATTTAAACTGAGCGATTGGTATTGGATTTTGGGTCCAAAGATTTTGTGAGTAGTTTTTGAAATAAAAAAATTACTATTCTTTTTTAAAAAAACTTTATTCTTAATTGCGTATTGATCGCTTTTTCTCTTACTTGAAGCTTTTAGCAATAAGAGATATTTTTTTGCAAATAAAAGTGAAATTGGGTTTAAATATTTGGAAATACTTTGCTGGTTTATGTTTTGAAATTTAATATTGATTGTCGATATCCCGACTTTGAATCAAACATTCTTGTGCACGGCACATGACGGAAACCTTGGCTTAAACCCGAGTTTAAACCCCTCTCGAGGGTTTCCGCCATGTCCTGGCGGGAGGCAGCTCACATAGCCGGTGGTTGTCCCCACACCGACGAAGTCAAGAGAAACCCAGTGAGAGAGCGGCGTTTGACGTGACTCTGCCGTGCCGGGCGGTTGAGAGTCCAAGTTCTTTGATGCTCCAGCTTCTCCGGAGCCGAACTGCGTGTCCATGGACCCCTTCACCCGGGCATCTTGGGACTTCAAACCTATTAGTCAATAGCACCTATAAATAATAGGTAGTATATAATTACAATTAAATCTTTATTATTTTTTACTTTTCAGTTTTGAAGTCGGTTTTTCTTAACGCAGTTATATTTATTTTAACATTACACTCGTAAATGCGGAAGTAACTCTGTCTGTCTGTTACCTTTTCACGTCCAAACGACTGAACCGATTTTAATGTAATTTGGTACAGAGATAGAGTTGACTTTGAGAACGAACAAAGGCTACTGTTTAAACAACATCCACGCGGACGAAGCCGCGGGCAACAGCTAGTTCAAAATATGATATGTTCTTAGGTTTTCGCGAGCTACACTCATTGAAATAAAACTATTTTTACGGATTTATCTCGCGTATATTAAACTCGGGTTGATTTTAAAAATCATTTTAGTTTAATATACGCGAGATAAATCCGTAAAAATAGTTCAAAATATATTAGTAATACCGAAGGGCGAGAGAAATGCATAACTATGTTTTGTCTGCTCAGTATTTGTTTGTTTGCAATGAACCATTAATTATGATGAATGATACACCTAATTAGTTGTAAAAGCCAACTATTTATTCAAACATGCGATATTAACTCTGTCAAAACAAAGCGAACAAAACAATATGATTACTATAGCATTGCAATTTTAAGCTCTGATGAATGAATTCTGTGTTATGAAATGGAACATTTAATTGGATGATTTTGAATGGAACTGTTATTCAGGAGTACAGAATATTTTTGGGTTCCGTAGCACAATGGCAAAAAGCAGAACCCTTATAGATTCGTCGGTCTGTCTGTCCATCCGTAGGGCCTATCACCTCAAAATCTGTCTCATGGAAAACTTTATTGCACCTTTAGAATTGAAGTGGTATATCTCAAAAACTTAAGAAAAAAAATATTTTATGTTAGTACACACGACTAAAAACATGTAATCTATCAATTTATAATTTCATAGATAACATGTTTTATTATTTAATAATAACTTCAATTCTAAAGGTGCGTTATCACAACTCGTCGTATGACGTCAATAAAGTCATAAGAAAACATGCGTCACATGCCGAACGACCGCTTGTTTCGCGCTCTCGCTTGCAAGCTCGGCTCTGGCGGAACGTGACACTTTTTTTTGCGGACAGCCGGCGTACCTCATTTTATATGACGTTATCACGTTAATAAAGCATTTATAACCTTCTTCATAATAATATACTTACTTTCTTTTGTAACGTCACTACATCTTTATTAGAAGCTCGTATCTTGGCACCAATTGAGTGATTTCATCCTCTACTTGCTAAGTACATGATTTATCAAACACGAAAAGAGTACAGTGGGTGAGAAACCTCACTTTTTGTATCCTTTAAATGCAACCGATGACTCCATGAATGCTTTTTTTTTTGCATGCAGTTCACATTGGTGTTAAGTGATGATTGCAGCCTATAGGCACCCACACAAAGACCAAGGTCAAAATGCAGATGCGTTACCACTCCTGAGATTTAAGATGTTATGCCGGAAATTACAGGGCCGTACATCACCACCTGACCGGAACACGATAGTGCTGAACACTACCATTTAGCGGCAGTATATCAAGTAATGCTGTGGTGCCTACGCCCGCGAGCTCCGTCACTGCAGCTCTACCACCAGTAAGAAAGGCAAAGATTCGCGACGAGTGGCGATGGATTGTGAAGCTACTACACCTGGTAATACGACCACAGCCATTCTGTCAAGAGTGTAACGCAAGAGAAGACGAAACGACCCCGACCAACTTTTACTGCTCAAAGTTCAATTTCAACCAGTTTAACGAATAAATAGTTTGTAAAATCGGTCGCTTAACTCATTACTAACTTTTCATTTTCAACTTGTTAATGAAATGAGAGATTTTTGTCGACGGTAAAATGTTTCGTCGCTTAACATGAAAGTTAACCACTTTATTCACGTTTTTTAAAGTGTTAATATACTTTCCAATAAACTGTGCCAAGGGAAACAAATAACTACCTTAACGTTATGTATATACTCGTGCAGTCAGTAGGAAATCAATTTAGGCGATGTCCAATACTTCGTCGAATCTCGACTAACCACGTTTCAAAAATGAAATGGTTTATTTTCGTGGACTGCACATTGACCACAAATTCATTTTAAGGTTTCTGTGTTCAAAGGGTAAGAACGGGACCTTAATATTAAGACTCCGTTGTCCGTTTGTATGTCTGTCAGTCAATCTGTCACCAAGCTGTATCTCATGAACCGTGATAGCTAGAGGGTTGAAACTTTCACAGATAATGTATTTCTATTGATGCTATAACAACAAAATATTTAAGTCCTCTCCCCGTCTTATACAGCAAAAGTGATTTTCGATATTTATAACCCCTAGTTTGCACTAAAAACATTAAACATGATATTTTATTTTTAAAGAAAAATGGAACGAAAAATTTGACTTCAGGCGAGACTCGAACTCGCGGCCTACTGGGAATCTAGTCCAGCCGCTCTAGTTGGTAATAGATGGCGCTACTGCTACCATAAAGCAAGGCAATAAATGTGAAGGAAAGATTTGACAAATCGGGCAGGACTTCAGTAGCTCAATTGGAAGAGCGGCTGGACTAGATTCCCAGTAGGCCGCGAGTTCGAGTCTCGCCTGAAGTCAAATTTTTCTTTCCATTTTTCTTTAAAAATAAAATATATTTCACAAGCATGTGTTAATGCGAAATAATATAAAAAACAATTATTAAACATGATGATGTTTCGCAACTAGTCGTATAAAGTATGTATTGCGATGAATGTCTTGTTGGTGCTAGCGTTCGCACTGCTGTCAAACCTATCATTTTAACATGTTTTTATGTGAATGTTTCATCAACGCAAACACACGGTAACGATAACAGGTATATCAGTCGAAATGAGTATCATACGGACTGATCACGTATTCATGCCAAATCATTTGATTAATTTTGATAAAAAGATGCAGGCTCGGCTTTATTTAACATCTTATTCATCATCTTTTACTGGTGGCAGAGCTCCATTGACGGAGCTCGCGGGCGTAGGCACCACCGCATTACCTAATTTACTTGCCGCTAAATGGTAGTGTTCAGCACTATCGTGTTCCGGTCAGGTGGTAATGTACGGCCCTGTAATTTCCGGCACAGAGGCATAATACTTGAGGCCTCAGGAGTGGTAACGCATCTGCATTTTGATCTCGGTCTTTGTGTGGGTGTCTATAGGCTGCAGTTATCACTTAACATCAATGTGAACTGCATGCTTGTTTGCCAATTCGGTAACATAAAAAAAAAAAAAAAAAAATCTCTTATTGTTTTAATTCAACCTGCTCGGAACTGTGAACAATCAACGGATCTTCCCCAAGGACCAAGTAGGTACCTACTTTTATTCTGTGAGAAAATTTATAACAATAGTAACAGTAGTATAATAAAATTGAAACTTGAAATTAAAATTTTAGTTTTTTGTTAGTTTTATACGCTTATAAAGAAAGACAATGTGAAGAATTTTTTTTTACTGTTTTTTTTTTTAATCTAATTTTTTTTTGTTACTTGCCAACTATATTCATTTCCCTAACAGTCGAAATGACAGTAAATTTACTACGTATTCGTATCAAAAACCGTAAATAAATTTCGATGAAACTATAATATGTTGCCGCTCCGGCTTAGTTCGAAGGTAAAAATATACTTATGAAGATTACAAATTATTACTGAACGTAAAATGTTCTCTTTATAAATACTTTATTTTCAGTAACAAACTGTATTAGTTTTTCTATCAGTCGAAATGAGTATCATACGGACTGATTACGTATTCATGCCAAAAGGTACGTCTCCGAATTAAGTGCAATAGAAAATAGAGTAAAATGGTGTTACGGCAGCACTGCTGCATGCTACCGAGTTCGGAATCGTACCTTAATTTTTATAAAAAGATGCAGGGTCGGCCTTATTTAACATCTCTTATTGTTTTAATTCAACCTGCTCGGAACTGTGAGCAATCAACGGATCTTCCCCAAGGACCAAGTACTTTTATTCTGTGAGAAAGTTTTATAGCAGCAGTAACAATAGACCCCTGCAATTGAAACTTAAAATTAAAATCTTTTGTTGTTATTTTTGCAATTTTATACATTTATTATAAGGAATTGTACTGTTAAGGATATTAATTTCAGCGCCATTTTAGTCCCTTATTAATTAAATTCATCGTATATGAATGAATGTGTACCAAAAAAGCGAAACTACATATAAAGGTTCCTTGTAGGCCTTGGAGCCCAAAAAAGAAAGTGAAACATAAAATTGTTTGTCATAATTAAGGTCACGCCGCTTTTCGGGTGCAAGTTGGAGATGTATTCTATCCATATTTACCTAAACTTTTCTTGCAAGAATCAGGAATTTGTTGAAAAAAAATATTTGAAAAGAGTAAAATGTTAACAGACTGACTAATTAAAATAACCGTTACATTACTTATTACTTCTGTATTCATAATTAAAGCAATGATTATTTAAATTGTTTTATTTTATTATTAAGTTACTCGGCAAATCGAAGTGTGATATGATTTACCTTGTGTTGTATAAATATACTTAGCCACACATTTTAGTATGATTATTTAACATGCACAAGGAGATAGAAATGTTTTATTTACATTTTCGCATCTAAATATATTCAAATTGTATGTGTTTATTTTCATTTTTACTAGAAATCATTACCATTTTCTATTAAAATCATGCCTGTACGTGTTAGACCCTTGTCCTCGTGCGAGCCTTTTTAAGGGACCGGATTTTTACCCTCCGAAAAATGCGATATGTAATAATGTCACATACTTTTATTAATTTTGGGCTCGTGATACATATTTTTCATATGTTTGTACAAGCGTTAGGGAATGTATTTAATTTAACAAGCACTAAATAATTCTAAGATTTTTTACTATAAAGGTGGTATTTATTGATGAAACTTGTTTCAATTCGAGCGATTTGAATTGATTCCGCGATATGCGTTTTGCTTTTAGAAGTTTAATGACAGTGCAAACGCGATACGATACATTGTCAAGAAACAGGGATTTAAACATGTTTTTATGTGAATGTTTCATCAATGCAAACTCACGATTAGAGAGAACTAAACGATGATGATCCAATAATGATAAAGGCATAAACTGCACTGGCATCGCTCAAGCCATTACCTCGAACCATTGAATGCATAATATCTGGATAGATGGAATTAGTCGCTTCAACCATCAGTTATTGAGGTCATTATTATCGGACAAGGTTATATAACTGAGAGGGCAAACACTGCATTCATCTGATAAACAAGATCGTGTACCTACATAATGTTATAAGTTAGTTTAAAAGTAAGTTTAAAAACTTACTTTTAAAGGTCCTGGGTTCGATTCCCGGGTAAGGGGTTATCAGAGATAATGGTGTGAAGTCCTTTATCTCTGGTTCTATTGGGATGTTTCAATTTTCTGGAAATTTACTAGTACCTCGAAGTTTGGTAATGTGGAGATGTCAACAGGCTCGCCACCTGTTACATGGGCCAAAAACGTTACCGGCGAATCGTGGGTGTTTGCATGTATGCTTGAATGCGTGCATTTACCTCTGCCTACCCCTTCGGGGATTACAGGCGTGAAATTACGTTTTTTCTTTTACTTTCTTTTACTTAGTCGAGTAATAGAGTTATTTTGAGCTAACAGATGAATTAGGTATGTGCTCAAATAATTTGTTTGGTTTTAATTAAAATATTCTGCAATACACATTCTCACGCCGATCTCTAAATTTCAGTTTAAAGATTTGGTTTACTCGTAGTAAAGCTTCAGATATAGGACTCGAAGACTTAGGATAAGGATTATTATTTAGATAACTTAGCGCTAATTGGCTATCGCCCCTGATATATCTTATGTGTACCCCTACAACGTCTTAAGCTGAGAATCGAACCTGCAGGGGTCTCCCTTAGGCAATTGTGTAAATTCATTATAAAAATCATATTTGAGGATTTTTTTGCTTAAACTACTCCCAACTTCTTTTTCTTACCTGACGTTTCGGTCGCTTTCCAGCTACCAGCTTTACAGTGGTCATGGGCAGACTGTCTGCCTATGGTAGCTGGACTGACTGAAACGTCGGGTAAGAAAGAGAAGTAGGGAGTAGTATACGCGAGAAAATCAGCAAATATTATTTCTACAATGTCATCAAGCTCGAGAAAACCTGCGGAAACGTTATTTGCATGTGTAAATTTGTTTAGGTTGCGAGCCTTTTGTGTTTGCTAATTGCCTGGTGAAGTAGACTAATGCAGTCTCACGACGAGCCGCCTATAAAAGTCCATTAAAAACTAATCCCCTTATTCATAAACGTATTTTAGTTAAAGTGTTGCTAATCTCTGCTTTGTCTTTTCTATCCTGCATATTTGATAATGCACTTGACAAATACAAAGAATTAAATAGCTATAACGTATCTTATGTACGTTTATGAATAAGGGGTTAGTTTTTTTTAAACTACAGCATCTATAGATACCTACCTAGGCTACACAGATATCCAAATCCGTAGAGGTAACGGCACAGAACGCTTAGCATCACAAATATATCCATGAAACCGGCAATGGTAAATAAATACGTAACTTCACGCCTGTAATCCCCGAAGGGGTAGGCAGAGGTAAATGCATGCATTGGAGCATACATGCAAGCACCCACGATTCGCCGGTTACGTATTGGCCCATGTAACAGGTAGCGAGCCTGTTGCTATCCCCGGGCACCTTACCAAACTCCAAGGTACTGGGAAACTGCCAGAAAATGGAATAATTTCCATAGATAAATGATTTTAAACCGTTATCTCTGATAGCCCTCGACCCGGGAATTGTACCCAGGACCTCGAGCGTAGTGGTAGTGGCCTGCTAGGATTAGGCAACTGAGGCAGTTATATGTATTTTTTTACCATCAAACTGGCAAACAGTACAGTTCACCTTGGTGGTAGGGAAAATTTATAGGTGCGCAACTACACTGTTTTTAAAGCTAAGAGAGTTATGAATGTCGATACATTTTCGCGTGAACGATATTTCTCTTCAGTGCATGCTCAATGTAATTTTATAAATATTTAAACATACACGTCAAGCAAGAATATAAAACTATCGTTTCAAAAGCGAAACAGCTTCGTGGCTGGAGTTTAATTGCCTTTATTAATCTCACAAAAAAGATTTCGTAAGGTTCTATAATATCTAATAATTATAATATCTAAGGCCCCAAGAGTAGGAATTCACTTTTTTTTATATAATAACAGGCTGGAAAACAAGCATACAGTGGACATATCTGTGCAATATACTACCTACCCGAACATATAAAAATAATAAAACCATTAATTACTGTTTTATTTTTACCTAATTATAGCTTTTATCACATCAGCCGTTAGCGCTAAAAAGCAACAGTTGCATAAAACCTAGCCTCAGAATTTGTTTTCATCGCTTGCAAATAGGTGTCACTGCAAAACATTCATATACAAAAAACCCTGCTCTAAGATTGACGTGACACTATTTGAAATGAGCGCTAAATTTTCATTTTAGCGCTATTTGCGAGCGGACGGTTTTGAGACGTTGAGTGTGCATCTTGGGTTTTTTGTATATCAATGCTGCAAAACTATAAAAAAACTAGGTATGTGCCACGATTTTATCGCCTAAAACCTGTAATAAATAGCGTTCGAAAATAGTTATGGTTCGAAAAGATTAGCGTGCTATAAGCTCAAATAAACAAATAGTTTTCTGATTTCTAGGTCAGTGCCAATGCCTTTCAAAATGGTAAGAAGTACAAAAAATGGAACCGGATGAAACCAAAAAAAAACGAAAGCACGATAAAAAAAGTTAATTGTCGCCAAGTTTTGTGAAAAAAAAAAACCTTTTTGTAGAAGATAAAAATAAAAAACCAAAAAGATTTTTTTTTTTAATTTTCAGGTTATATGAAAAAAGTGCAAATACCAAAGTTGTAATTGTTTTTATTACTTTGCAATGTTACTGTTTTCGATAGGACTCGTAGTTTAACCGGAATTCGTGATGAACCGTTTTCAACCCTTCAAATACAGAAATTGCTCGTAAACTATTTCTCCTTTTAATTTTGTTACATTTTTTACTTTTCTAATAGATTTCATCCTGTTCATATTTTTTTGTCTAAAAAGCTGTCGGCACATAGAGTGAAAGGTCATTGTCATCGACTATGGAACCAATAGACACCTTATGCACAGTTTTGTAACAATACTGTGCCTTATGTATGGCGAACGGTTTCTGTCAATGCATACGCTAAATCTAAAAATGTTCATTTAATACCAACCACTTTCGTGATCTGAAAGTACATGAAATTTTTAAAAATAAAACGAATAAAGAAAACACAAAAAGCCGAGTTGTAGTGTGAGATGGTACAGTAAAACCACTAACACTACTAATTTAAAAAAGGATGGTATTTCTTTTCACCGGTCAGTATTATAATACACATAATAAATCAAAAAATAATATAGAATAATATTCATGGTAACTTGAGCTAAGTTAGGTCATGATTTGTTCTTTGACGTATTAAAAAAAATAATATCTCTTTTCTTCGTATGCATGTAATTCGCTATTTAGTTTTTTCATAGACGTCATGAGCATTGTCAATTATTGACATTACAGACGGATGGTACTCTAGGGAGGCTCTTTAAGTCTTATCGATATAGTCGATATAATTAGGGAAAGCGGGGTAAATTGATGGAGCAAGGATTATGGGATAATTTCTATATATAAAATTCTCGTGTCACAATGTTAGTTACCATACTCCTCTGAAACGGCGTTACCGATTCTCATGAAATTTTGTGTGCCTATTGGGTAGGTCTGAGAATGGGCCAACATCAATTTTTCATAAGTAATAAGGGTGATTCTCGGCAAATTTTTTTTTTCTATTTCTTGGACATACTTATTTTTTTTACACCTATAAGGCGATAGAAGGTCGTCGGGGCAGCTCGAATTTATTAGGTTTTTTTTTCCGGTTTTGATACTGTTGTAATTTAGGGTTCCGTGGTAAACAAGGAACCCTTGTAGTTTCGCTATGTCCGTCTGTCTATCTGTCCGTCCGTTCACGGTTGAGCGCAAAATCTATTGGTACTAGAGATTTGAAATTTGGCACAAGTATACATCTTAATCAAGAAAAAAATGTGAAATGTTATTATTATGATTTTAATTTACTATGTGTGTACCTATCTGTTTTTATTTTATATTATTCGCTGTATGTATTTTCAAATTTTTAATGACATTAGATAAGTAAATATAAAAAAAAGACGTGTGGCACTCGGGGACTGCCGCGGTAAAGCTATTACATAGCATTTTGTATCAACTTATGCAATTATAATTATTTATTTATTTAACGTAACTTCACGCCTGTAATCCCCGAAGGGGTAGGCAGAGGTAAATGCATGCATTCAATCATACATGCAAACACCCACGACTCGCCGGTTACGTTTTGGCCCATGTAACAGGTGGCGAACCTGTTGCCATCTCCGGGCACATTACCAAACTCCGAGGTACTGGGAAACTTCCAGAAAATGGAAAAATCCCAATAGAAGCCGAGATAATGGATTTTTTAAACCGTTAGCAAAATGTAGATACTTATCCAAAATAAAAACATTTTCTTTATTTTTTTCTCGTATTATATTATTACGAAAATCTGTTAACAATATATGTAGTCCCATTTCCTCAGCAGTTCATAAGACTTTGCCATATTTCGATATAAATGAAGTAATATATGTTAGTCATCCTTATGATTTTGAAATATTATGATTTTTTAAAATTAGAACGCAACGCCCCACTTCGACTGCCTTCAGGTAGTTGACAGAACGAATTGTATGCAATAAATGGAACATTCTCAGTCTATAGATGAAGGAAGGCTGATTGGTCTGTGGTCATTGTCGACGCGACGCTACCATAATAAAACGGCTTTACGTATTTAAGCGGCTGACGTGTCAATATAGTGTCAGCGACATTGTTATCGTTCGGCTAATTAGTAGTTTCAATATTGCTATTTAAAAACTTTAAAATTCTAAATATGTGCAAAAACCAAATCAAAACGAGACACGTCGCTATTAAATACGACTTTGCACAAATGAAAATCTTGTTTACGCGTTACGGGGCCATACATTACCATCTAGTCGGAACACGATAGTGCTGAATACTACCATTTTACGGCAGATAGATTTGTTAATGCGGTGGTGCCTACGCCGTCATCACTGGAACTCTACCGCCAGTAGTGACACTATTATAAGAAAATTGTAATCAAGCGCGGGTTCGACCCCCGCACCGGGACAAATATTTGTATTATATCCCTCGGTGCTACAATATGGGGTTCTTCAAAAATGGCGTCAAAAGAGTCCTTCAGGGCTGGCAGCGCGTTGGCAACTCCCCTGGTGTTGCAAATGTCCATAGGCGACGGTGACCACTTACCATCAGGTGGCCCGTCTGCTTGTCTGTCAACTAAATGACATAAAAAAAAAAAAACATTATATGTATGTATCTTCACGCTAGGTCTCTAACGGGGTAGGCAGAGAGTGTAGAGCACCAGATATCCCTGACATACCTCTCGTGCCTCCGTCTACCTTCATATTATTTGTATGACCTACAGATATTTGTTTCGGGTCTGGGTGTTTGTGTATGTTTTGTGTGTATACAACGGCACCCACGACACAGGTTAATACCTAGTGTAAGGCTGTGAGTGTAAGCGTAGGTATTAAATTATTAAAAAAAGAATTGGAAAAATTATGTATAAGTACATTTAATTACACAATACTGTATTTTTATCCCCTCACAATAGTCACAATATGCGATTCCCACTTATTTACATTTCTATAAGTACGCTTTAAACAACTTTCAGTACAGAGGTACACTTTAAATAAAGCTGAAAAGAACGGTTTCTCAATTACAAAATTCATTAAAAAATATACCCCGTAAATAACCCTCAACTACTTTAAAATGTAAAAACAAAACAGTGAAACAAGCAGGCAAAGCTAACCCTGCACTGCGCAGTCCCGCTCCAGTTAGGGGTCCAACACATTCAGTCCGCGCTCGCACGTCGAGGGCTCTCGACCTTAGCGAACCAATCGACACCGTTTTTTTTGTGACTTCAACCCGCGAAGTGCGGAACTTTTCGACCGTGATATGTGATTTTTATCGAAGTTTAAGCGATGATCAAGGAAACTTATCAAGGATTGTTCCTGAGTTTTGTTTCCATTTCGTTTTGTTGTCAACTGACAGAGACGATGGCTAAAAGCGCGAGCAGATTCATTGGTGAGTAATAACAATGCTTATCGGAACTTCTATTCATAGATTTTGACGTGCGGGACTGAAAGGCCTATTGAACTTTATAATGCTTTGATTTGAAAGCGATTGTTTATCTGTTACAAATGCTAAAAGGTTTTTGAGTAGGATAAAATAGCCTCCTACAATTTGGTTTGCATTGAAAAGTTTTTTCGAAGTATTGATTTATTATTGCTGTATCTTGCGTAAGTTATATAAAAACATTAAAATACTAAATCCTTTAATTGCCCTGTTACTCCACATCCTGGGATTTGGAGCATATCCAAATTGATGGCAAAAACACTGGCGTAGCAACTAAATGGTTTCGGTCAGAGCTTTTTACGTACTCACATATGCCGCGGCTTTGCCCGCCTAGGTAATTTAAATATTACCTACTGAATTAATTGTGTTTAAGAAGGAAGGGCTTGTAACTTGTAGAAATAAATATATGATACATTAACCGCCAGGCATAATTTATTAAAGATGATTTTATCGGAAGGCCAGGCTGCAAAATTTAAACCTTACATTATATTTCTTTAATGATGTCTCTTTGATAGTCATACGGGGCCATACATTACCATCTTACCGAAATACGATAGCGCTAAACACTACCTAATGGTGGCAGATACGAGTAGATTACGTGATTCGGTGGTGCCTATACCCTTGAGTCCCTACACTGTAACTCAACCACCAGTAAAAATGTATGTATGTATGTATGTATCTTCACGCCAGGTCCCTAACGATGTAAGCAGAGAGTGTAGAGCGCCAGACATCCCGGTTCTGACAAACCTCTCGTGCCTCGTCTACCTTCATCATTCTCTTCATACATGCACGCCGATTCCTAAGACTTTTGACCCCACCATCAGACAGAACTCGACCTATTTGGTCATGGTAGGTCAGCCTTGGTCTTCCTGGGCCTCTGCAACCATCCACATTCGCATGGTATATCTGTTTAGTCATTCGCTCATTCGACATTCTTTCTATAAAATGTGTTATTATTAAATTTCCCAAATACAATAACATTAACCACTTTACCCATTTCTGTGGTGCAACTTTAGTCTGGGTTGCATCAACTTACTTTAGCAATAATAAACATTTTGACGTGACAACGTCTTAAATTAGGTTGCGGCTCGGAGTCACTCATGAAAAAGTGTAACGCCCGGTAACGTAACGATGAGTCACCGAACGAGAGAGAGGCCTGCCGGACCGGCGAATGCCTTTCTACCGAGAAAAAAGCGTTGTCACGTAAAATCTTCGCCCGTAAAACCGACTTTACAGGCAACCAGTTTTTTTTTAATGTGATGAATGTGCCAAACAAGCATGCAGTTTACATTGATGTTTAGTGATGACTGCAACCTAAAGACACCCACACAAAGACCAGAGGTCAAAATGCAGATGCGTTACCACTTCTGAGGCCTAAAGTCTTAGTCCCTGTCCCTTAAATTACTGGGCCATACATTACCACCTGACCGGAACACGATAGCGCTGAACATTACCATCTATCGGCAAGTATATGAGGTAATGTGCCTACGCCCGCGAGCTCCGACACTGGAGCTCTACCACCAGTAAAAATAATTAATAATTGTTAATAAATTTCCCAAGAACCATAACATTAGCCACTTTACCCATTAGTGTAGTGCAACCTAACTTTAGGCCGGGTGACAGCAACATACTTTGGTACTAACAAACATGTTGAAGCACCCGTTAAGCAAAAAATAAGGATTATTTTTTGTAACATTTAAGAATTAATACCAATTTTATCATTAATTTTATATTTTATTACCATGTAAGAGTTGAAACCATTTCAGAATTTATAACGGTGCCAAAAAAAAACTGGTTGCCTGTAAAGTCGGTTTTACGGGCGAAGATTTTACGTGACAACGTCTTTTTCTCGGTTGAAAGACATTCGCCGGTCCGGCAGGCCTCTCCCTCGTTCGGTGACTCATCGTTACGTTACCGGGCGTTACACTTTTTCATGAGTGACTCCGAGCCGCAACCTAATTTAAGACGTTGTCACGTCAATAACGCTACTGCAGCGCATTTCGTAGTTACTGGTGGTAGAGCTACAGTGACGAAGCTCGCGGGCGAAGGCTCCACCGCATTACCTAATATAATATATATATATGTATTTATGTATCTTCACGCCAGGTCACTAACACTAACACAGGGGTAAGCAGAGAGTGTAGACCGCCAGATATCCCGGTCCTGACATACCTCTCGTGCCTCGTCTACCTTCATCATTCTCTTCATACATGCACGCCGATTCCTAAGACTTTTGATCCCACCATCAGACCGAACTCGACCTACTTGGTCTTGGTAGGTCAGTCTTGGTCTTCCTGGGCCTCTGCAACCATCCACATTCGCATTGTATATCTGTTTAGTCATTCGCTAATCCGACATTCTTTCTATATGCCCGAACCATCGGTGAATGCCTTTTTTCATTTTTACACCGATACTATCATTCACACAAAGCCTCTTTCTTACATCTTCATTACGAACGCGATCGGTGAGTTATGCATCGCAGATCTTGCGCAAAGATCTCATCTCGACCGCGTTTAACTTAATTTCATGCTCTTTCCTGTATGCCTACCTAATATACTTGCCGCTAAATGGTAATGTTCAGCACTATCGTGTTCCGGTTAAGTGGTAGTGTACGGCCCCGTAATTTCCGGCACTGAGGCATAACACCTTAGACCTCAGAAGTAATAACGCATCTGCATTTTGACCTCTGGTCTTTGTGTAAGTGTCTATAGGTTGTAGTCATCACTTAACATCAATGTGAACTGCATGCTTGTTTGCAACTTTCATTACATAATAAAAAATACTACTGAAGCCAATGTCACTGTTATTTTACGAAAACAATTACTGTAATCTTTACTGGTGGTAGAGCTCCAGTGACGGAGCTCGCGGGCGTAGGCACCACCGCATTACCTAATATACTTGCCGCTAAATGGTAGTGTTCAGCACTATCGTGTTCCGGTCAGGTGGTAATGTACGGCCCCGTAATTTCCGGCACAGAGGCATAACACCTTAGACCTCAGAAGTAATAACGCATCTGCATTTTGACCGTGGTCTTTGTGTGGGTGTCTATAGGCTACAGTCATCACTTAACATCAATGTGAACTGCATGCTTGTTTGCCACTTCGATTACATAAAAAAAAAAATCTCTAAACAACCTTGGTAACATTATTGGTAAAGTTTACAAATGCTAAAGATTGATGACTTACCGTTACTGTCATACTGAAAGTAATTGCTTACCTGTTTTATTGAAATAAATCTTACGGTTGTGTCGGTCATGTCCTATCTCTAATTTTGTGCGGGCTTAAACAAAGACTGTAAACAGAAGAGATTAAATTTTAACTGAATATTTCCACTGGTGGTAGAGCTCCAGTGACGAAGCTCGCGGGCGTAGGCACTACCGCATTACCTAATATACTTGCCGCTAAATGGTAGTGTTCAGGACTATGTGGTATGGTGGTATCTGCATTTTGACCTCTGGTTTTGGTGTTTATAGGCTGTAGTCGTCACTTAACATCAATGTGAACTGGATGCTTGCTTGCCACTTTCATTACATATTCTTCGGAGGGCACGTCAAGCCTTCGGTCCCGGTTGCTATCGATAGATAGCAGTCGTTAAACCTTGTCGGAGGCCTTATAGGCGGTTTGAAAACATCCGACAGCGGGTTGGCCACTAACCCACCCACCTCCACCAATCCGCATTGGAGCAGCGTGGTGGAGTAAGCTCCAGGCCTCCCCCCAAAAAGGGGAGAGACTCGTGCCCAGCAGTGGGACGTATAATGGGTTGCCATTATTATTATTATATATTATTTAGGAAAAACCAGGGCGTGTGGCTAGTTCCAATATAGTCAAAGAGGCTATTCCTTCGGGTAATAAATTACTTTCAATAGGTAAGTTAACTTATACCTTAAACTACGTCCAACCACAGCTCTCTCAGATGGGACATAAGTAGCACTGCGCCCGGCGAGGTCTTCCATCTTATTGGTCATGCACGCCTTTACCTTCCCATGAGATAGGCAGAAATGATAATGAATACCTAAACGTTAGTCAAGTTACATGTTAGTATAAGTCTGAAACGGAAAAAAAACAAGCGTCTCTCTGTCTGTCTATCACAGCCGATTGTCTGAAAGTGTTGAGTTAATTGTACGTATAATATTATCTGATAGGTTGGGGAAAAAGTCTTTTCGCATTAAAGTATGTATGAACTTGTAATAAAATCTCTTTGCTGGCTTTGGTATCATTAAAAGTTAAAATTATAAAGAACATAATTCCAAATTCAAATTAGGCAAATGTGTGATTTTCATTTGTTTTTCGTACTGTCAAGATGAGTGAATCTAATGAAGAAATTCGATATTGCTGCTAAAATTGTACTACAATAAAGGTAAAAATGCAACGCAAGCCGCGAAAAAAATTTGCGATATTTATGGACCTAGTGCTGTGTCTGTGAAAGTAGCACAAATTTGGTTTAAGCGTTTTCAATCCGGAAATTTTGATGTCAAAGATGCACCTCGCTCTGGTCGCCCTATTACGGATAAAATGGATGCCATTTTTGAAAAAGTGGAGCAAGATCGACATATCAGTAGTAACGACGTAGCTGAAGAACTGAGAATTGATCACAAAACAGTTTTGGCGCATTTGAAAAAAGCTGGGTACAAAAAAATGCTAGATATTTGGGTACCTCACGAGCTCACTGAAAGAAACCTAATGAACCGTGTACTCATTTGTGATTCTTTATTACGACGTAATGAAACCGAATCATTTTTGAAGAAGCTGATAACTGGTGATGAAAAACGGATCACGTACGACAAGAACGTGCGAAAAAGGTCGTGGTCAAAGGCCGGTCAGGCTTCACAGACTGTGGCGAAACCCGGGTTAACTCGCAATAAGGTGAACAACATCGTGTGTGGTGGGATTGGAAGGGCATTATTCATTATGAGCTATTACCACCAGGCAGGACTATCGATTCTGAACTCTACTGCGAACAACTGATGAGATTAAAGCAAGAAGTTGAGAATCAACAGAAGGGGTGTGGTGTTTCATCATGATAACGCTAGACCTCACACATCTATAGCCTCTCAGCAAAAATTAAGAGAGTTTGGCTGGGAGGTGTTAATGCATCCGCCGTATAGTCCTGACCTTGCACCTTCAGATTTCCACCTGTTTCGGTCTCTTCAGAATTCTTTATGCAATGTTAGGTTAACATCACGAGAGGACTGCCAAATCCACTTGTCGCGGTATTTTGATGAGAAGTCTCAAAATTTTTATAGCAATGAGATCATGTCCCTACTTACAAGATGGCAAAAGATTATCGAACAAAATGGTACATACATACTTTAGTTAAATTTAAATAAACTATATTACAAAATGTTTTGAATTATCTTAAAAAATGCGAAGAAACTTTTTCCCCATATATGTAAAAATGCAACCCGTTTTCCTTGGTCACGGCATCACGCGTGAACGGCTGGACCGATTTCACTAATTCTTTTTTTGTTGTATTTTTTATTATTAGGAGAAGGTTCTTACGGAAAAAAATATTAAGAAAATCTCTCAGAAATATCTATATATATATATAAATGCAACCCGTTTTCCTTGGTCACTGCATCACGCGTGAATGGCTGGACCGATTTCACTAATTCTTTTTTGTTGTATTTTTTATTATTAGGAGAAGGTTCTTACGGAAAAAAATATTATGAAAATCTCTGAGAATTATTGAAAAATATACATTTAATTTTGCATATTTGCAAAAACGCGCGTAACGAGGTATAGCGTGACCAGGGAATTATGGATTCATTTTTATATGGAGGATATTATAGCTTCCAGTTCAAATTGAATAGGTACTCATACCTAAGATTGGTCAGCTGTACAAAATAAAGTAGTGCATCATTGCTACGCTAAGGCGGTTCGAAGTTCGCCGGGTCAGCTAGTAATAAATAATAATGGCAACCCTTGATACGTCCCACTGCTGGGCGCGAGTCTCTCTCCTTCTTGTGAAGAGGCCTGGACCAAGCTGCTCCAATGCGGGTTGGTAGAGATAAGAGTTAGTGGCCAACTCGCTGTCGGATGTTTTCAAACCGCCCATAAGGCCTGCGATAAGGTTTAACGACTGCTATCTATCGATAGCAACCGGGACTGACGGCTTAACGTGACCTCCGAAGCACGGAAACGCGCATTTTTAATTTTACCACTAGCGGTCTCCCATCACACACCCTACTGCGCCCGTATCGCTTAAACGAGTAGATCGCTTACGATCTACACCAGCCACGGGGCCATGCGCGCTTTTATAGTTTACTTATAGTAGAGTTTCAGTATGGGAGTTCCTAGGCGTAGGCACCACCGTTTTACCTAACCTATTTGCCGCCAAATGCTAGTGTTCAGCACTATCGTGTTCCAGTAAAATGGTAATGTATGGCTCCGTAATAAATATCACAGAGACAGGATGGGTGGTGGCAACGCATCTGCATTTTAATTTCTGGTTTTTCGTAGATGTCTATAGGCTTCGGTCATCACTTAAAATCCTTATGAACTGCATTGCTTATTTGCCATCTTGGTTACATATAAAAAATATAAAACCCCGTTCATACTTCGAAGGTGCCTCAGAGTATTCCTCATCCAAAAACCCAAGTACTTATTGGATTCCCCCGATCCCTATCGAGCTCCGGTCATCAAGCATATTACCAATGGCCTAATTTAACTGACCAAGATACTTTGAAAATATTGTACATTTTGCGGACAAACTAATAACTTTTCGCAAGAGAAGACGGGAACTTATACGATTTCGTCTTTTCGAACAATGTTGGTCGACGAAAACTTGAGAAAAATTTTTTATGAGTGTATATTGAATGCTCTATATACTAACGATAACAAATTACTGGAACTTACAACATTAGTATATTATTTATATTATGCATTATTTGTTAGAGAGTGTACGGCCCTGTAATTTCCGGCACAGAGGCATATCACTTTAGTGCTCAGGAGTGGTAACGCATCTGCATTTTGACCTTGGTCTTTGTGTGGGTGTCTATAGGCTGCAGTCATCACTTAACATCAATGTGAACTGCATGCTTGTTTGCCACTTCCATAACATAAAAAAGTGTCCGTAAAAAAACGCAAGATTTATAAATTACACAAAACACACGATATTGATTTTCTTTAGTTTTTTTTTCATTGAATAATAAATGACATAAGATAAGGTTATATCTTAATATATATAAATCTCGTGTCACAATGTTTGTCCTCAATGGACTCCTAAACCACTTAACCGATTATAATAAAATTCGCACACCATGTGCAGTTCGATCCAACTTGAGAGATAGGATAGTTTAAATCTCAATTGATAGTCGTAATATTATATTATGTAAGTACCTAAATTTCAACCGTGCGAAGCCGGTACGGGCCGCTAGTATTATTATATGGTTATATTATAGTGTTGCTACTACTGATGCCTAAGGTATTATATTATTCCTCTGTGCCGGAAATTACAAGGCCGAACATTGAGAAATGAAAGTGATCGAGTTAGATCACCCTATAATTTCTGACACAGAGGCAAAAGAACTTAAGCATCTAGGACGGCAACGCAACTACTTACATTGAGAGCGTTGGTTTTTATGTAGATATTTTGTTACACATGATGGACAAGACGAGGACACTACATTAAGTAAATTAAAATACAGCAGATGGAAATTACAATATCTCATCGCTGGTCTTCGCGCGCACAATTCGCGCGACGCGGATGCAGCACCGGGGCACCCCCCTCTGCTGCAGCTTCTTCTGCCCTGCGGCTGCAGGACGGCGTTTGGCACCCCCCTGGGGGCTGTGGTGGAGGAAGTGGGCACCACGGACTCATGTCACCATGATATTGGCATCCAGGTCCTGCTGTACTCTCATCGTCTCCTCTATTCCCGATGGTTGGGTATTGGTTTGGGTATTGGTATTGGGCTTTTTCGGCACTCGGCTGCAACAACAAATGGTGGCGGGCGTCCCCACCAAGGTGACGACGCCCACAGTTATACGGCGCTACAGTATCTCGAATTTTCTTAACTAAATAAATATATTATTTAAAACATAGGTAATATTTGTATTTGTAAATACCTGAAGTAAATGCCAGTTATCTCAACTTTACACTTCTAACAACACAAACATAATCCAAGAGTAATTGATTGAAAAGACAGATATTCATTTACACTACGTTGTTACTCGTACAAAGATGAATCTTTTCCCTTATTTTTGTCCCAAGTCAAAGGCAGCGCGAACAAAGCCAGTCAGGTAAAGAATAAAATTCAAAGTTAGTCAGCAAAACATGCATTATAAAAATGATAATAATGTAAAAGCATAGCCGTCCATATTTCTTCTTTTATTTGCCGATCTTACCTCTTACTTCATGCGACACCCGTAGCCCGTAGCCCGTAGCGCTTAAATGACGTATGTATGAATATTAACTTATTTTAAAGTACGGTCTACACGAGACACTTGCAATGTTTGTAATGTAAGTTGGTTTTAAGCCAACGCGCTGTTAAGTTAACCCGAGCGGTATGCGCCCGGCTTATATTACTTTTTTGGCCGTTGCGGCGAAAAGGTTATGTCGCGTCATTCCAATATACCTACGAAACGGCGTTTCTGAATGTGTTTGAGTTCCGTGAGGATTTTAAAGGAAAAACCCGCGGCAAAATTCAGTTTTAAAATAGTTTATAAATACATAAATAGTTTTAGTAGTTTTGTTCGATACTGTCGTTATTAAAATTAAAATACTTGTCACTGTTCGTGTACTGTCCATTACTGTCTCGTTGGTTCAGTGGTCGCAATCGCGACACTGAAGCAAGGTCCCGGGTTCGATCCCCAAGTCTGAAAAAAACTGTTTTTGGGTTTTCTGTAAGGGAATTTGAAGCAGTAGCCCGGAGTCTGATACTCGTGCCTTGAAGAACAAGCAAAACCGTTGATTCTGCCCCCGATCTCTCTCCAGTCGTGTCATATTGCCCTCCCACCAGACTATGACAGTGATGGTATAGATAGTGCACCTGATTGCATACACTTGTGCACTATAATATCTCTTGCGGAGTTGGCTAGACTCTTTTCTAATGTGAACCTTATGGCGCTTGACATAACAGCATGCACACTGCAATTATATTATCGCTTCAAATAAATTAATCGTTAGGAATTTATGTACGGAAATGACATTAAAATTCTACCCGAGCGAACCCGGGGCGGGTTGCTATTAAGGAATAAGAAAAAGGTAACACATAATTATTAAAGGCACATAAATATGACTAAAGGTATTCTAAAGAGTTACATCAACCGGATGAACAGCGAAATGTAGGAGAAAGATAAACAAGAAGAGGGGGAAAATATAAAAGAAAACGATAGAGTCAGGCAAAATTCCCTTATTTGCTGCTGAAGTGGCAATCAACTTTGAACCTTTCGAATATAGGTATGCTTTTTGTGAGGAACGAATTTACATTTTTTTAATGTTCTGATAGTGGCAAACAAACAACGGATCAATGTGAGCTGCATGCTTGTTTGCCACCTTCTTTACATAAAAAAAAGAGGAGGTTTCTCAATTCCACATATGTAATATGTATACGTAATATTTAATAATAAATACTCTTTATTACATTAGGTACAAAAATAAGCAAAGCACAATTAACCGCATGCACTATAGTCGGTCTTATCGCTTAAAGCGTTCTCTTCCAGGCAAATATAAACCTTCCTGATACACTTACGTATACAAGGATTACACTACACGTGTAGTTAAGTTTATAATAAACTACGGAACCACCGAGTCTGCGAAACACTCACATTTATCCACTTTGTAACATCCCCACTAAATTGTAGGTACACACGAAGTCGAGTAACGAGCTAGTTAAGCTGTGAATACACGGAAAAAGTGAACAAAAGGTAAACAACTACATAAAATAACGTAACATAAATGTATATTGTACGTCGTACAATGCAGGCGCAATAAAATGAAAATTCAATTTACATTCTTTCATCAGCGCTTATAAAAAAACTTCAACACTGTTCGTTATAATTAAACCACGTATTGCATAAGCCGGGTTAAGCCAGGCTTAAGTTTGATATCCAATGGTCTACGGGATCGCATTATTTACATAAGTGGTGGTCTATAGGTTAGGTTTAAGCGGTAATAGACAATTAACAGTTATTAATATTAAATACACAAATATATTCTTCTTTTCCTTCTATGAAGGAATTGAAATTAATTTGATGTTTTATCAATTAAATTTGAGTTTTAAATTGGTGATTATTAATACCTATTGAATTATTATAAATTGTTATGTAATCATTATTATATGACATTCAGTAGCTTGTAACCTGACAATGCCAAAGTGTCTTTGTAGACCAATTTGTAATGAATATTTGTAATTTAATTAATGTTTTAGTATAAAATAGATCCAAAACAAACAGATACATAAAATATGTATTGAAAGAAAGGCTTATCTTGATTTTTTTTTTATGTATTTGACGTGGTAAACAAGCAGTTCACGTTGATGTTAAGTGATGACTGCAGCCTATAGACACCCACACAAAGACCAAGGTCAAAATGCAGATGCGTTACCACTCCTGAGGCCTAAGGTGTTACGCTTCTGTGCCGGAAATTACAGGGCCGTACATTACCACCTGACCGGAACACGATAGTGCTTAACACTACCATTTAGCGGCAAGTATATTAGGTAATGCGGTGGTGCCTACGCCCGCGAGCTCCGTCACTGGAGCTCTACCACCAGTAAAATGATCAATGTTGTTCGTTGTTATTCATGATGCCACAAAATGTACTTTAAAAAAAATATAAAATAATGGAACTCTACCTATAGGACGATCGCGTTACTATCTCTCCACGAAAATCAACATCTATTTCCGCTACATTCATGTAGCTCACGCAAATAAATATTGCTTCAAAACCGACATACTTATTTAAATGCTGCTGCTAATACAAAATTAAAATCTAGGATCACTTTGGAGGTACGTAACAAGTTAAAATCTTTTGACGACATTCTCATATCTCTTTTAGATTCGGTCTTTTCATGTTCTACTTCAAAGGATTCCTTATTTAGCTTTCTGATATGAACATAAAAGTAACTATATAAGGATGTAACTAAATTAATGAGAGTATTCGTTTAACGTTAAGGAATTCATAGTTTAGAATTATAATGAAACGAATGGGAACTGCAAAACACAGAAAAATAACATCATAACTGTACTAGAAAAGTTCTTGAAACTCTATAGAAGATGTTCAATTCAATCAAATCCAAAATAACCAAATACCAAAGGCGCGGCAGAAAACTGGGCTGGTACCTACTGTTCTTAAAAAAGGTGACAATACCCTTCTTAAAAATTTAGACCCATCGCGTCTATAAGCTGTTTTTGAGAGTAAATCACTCACATCACAATCAATCACTTATCGACGAACCGTCTATCTCGCAGACTCGATGACTTCCAGATTCCCGAAACCGGGTTAGACCACATACTATATACACACTGTGGCAGTTCATACGGAAGACAGAGATCGAAACAGAAATGAAGAGATTCACATGAGAACCAAAGTAACCGACAAAGCCCACCGAACAGCTCAATACACATAGCTCGATGAACCGTCGGCCGTTCGGGTAAAGAGTTCTCACATAGCGACCACTTACGGTGAGACGAAGCGTAGGCAAGCCCGCCATGAGGTGGACCTACGACTAGTTCAAGGTCACGGGCAAGCACTGGATGCGGGCGACCCAGGACGGTTCGTTATAGAAATCTTTGGGAGAGCCCAACGAACGAAAGGCCTCTGCCTTTGTCCAGCAGTGGACGTCTTTAAGCTGAAATTATGATTATGAAGATATCAATCATCACCACCAAGAAATGCCAGCTTTATGGATGGAGCCCGCATTACCTAATGTATAAGCCGTTAAGTTTTTCTTTTGAAGTTTTAATGATAAAAGTATAGTTACATAATCTTAAGTTTACACAACCTCGTTAATTAACAACGACTCCAAATCTACACTAACACAGTCTAAATGAGATAAAATCACAAGGAGAAATACGTTTATCCGCATCGGTTACTCCAGTCTCATTCTCATTAGACGTGATTGTACTGCAGCGCAAGTAATACATTCTACTAACAGAGACAACAATGTTCTAGCTACGTTTTAAAATCGTCTAATTCTTCGTAAATTAAAGACTGTATTCTCCCTAGAAATGGGGAGACGCAAATACACACTCATATACACACTCATATACACAAACACGCAACATTCGCTAGTTACGCTTTTTGATTCCCATTTAATCCTGTGTCTAATTCTAATGACGTTTTTTAAGAATTTGATAAATTGTTTTCGTTTTGGTTCCGCGTGAAAATGATTGACACTCTTCATTTCAGAGATGTTTTCAACATATTTTATTATTATGTATTTTTGTTTTTAGTATTAGAATGGTTATTTCAGTAGAGAAACCATGTGGTTTCCTAGTTCTCATACGTGAGTTGCTCTCTTATAAAACCTTTTTTTAAACAAATTGTATGCTTGTTTGCCACTCTCCCAACAAATAATTTACATCACCATTGCACAATATCGTTAATTCACAGCGACTCCGAATAGTTCACAAACACAGTCTAAATGAGATAAAATCGCAAGGAGAAACGCGTTTATCCGCATCGGTTACCCCAGTCTCATTATACTTGGCTGTACTGCAGCACAATTATTAGATTCCACTAACTTTCCAAAAAAAGTGCCATGATAAGTAGTAGTATAAACTCAGTAGTATTTACTGAGTTTCTTGTTTAGTTTCAAGAGCTTCTAATATGATATACTTTGAATGTTTTGAAGTTTTTGTGTGAAATGTCGTCTTCGGCTTAGGTTCTTGCTTTAGGTTTGACCGGTGTATTCATTTTTATAGGTATTGAGTGATAGCTCCAGAAGGTATACAAAATGTTTTCCTAGATTTTTATAAGTAAATAATACGCATTAGTGTGACAATGGCGAGAAAAATATGACAATTTATTTCAATTGTTCACACGCCGCCGGCGGTAGGGCGTGTTTTGACGGATCTTTGAAAGAGCTGCACATGCTAGTTTCCCTTTCCTTGCAAAAAAAATACTTCACTATTATCATCCTCGTTTCAGCCAAAAGACATTCACTAGCATAGAGAAACTTGGCCCACCGGTCGCGTCGGACCGAAGGGGAGTAGCCATAGCGTGATAATACATGTGACACACACTCACACTACAAAAATCGTCTATTACTACGGAACTCACACTTTGACTTTAACAAAATACATAAAAAATTTCACGCACCCATTTAAATATCTGGGTGACAAGCATAGGACCATTTGGTCTTGTACTTTGACAGAGAGGAAAGCCTGCATATAGCTACTCCCCTCCGGTGTTGCTCTATGCTCTACCACCAGTGGACATAGTGTGCGTGTGTGTCGCACGCATTTCCCCCCGAAAAAAATGACAGACTGTTTTGCATCGGTAATACACGCTATAGCTACTCTCTGCTCCGCCGCAACCGGTGGGCCGCGTTGCTCTATGTTGTTTACCACTTACAATACATAAAAAAAATGTCCACTAATGAACAAAAACCTCCCCATACTATAATCGCCACGCTTACCATGCGGATTGGCGATCACAGTGGCGGTAGTTTTATCACAGAACGCTACTGCCCATCCCGCGTTTTAACATTCTCTGCCGCCTCTTGGAATGATTTCACCCCCATTATTCGGTTGAGTGACTGCACTAGCCAAAAAAAAACCGCAGTAGTGGGCGGTGGGGTTTTCACGTCCCTACACCTAAACATAACGATTATACGACCCTGTTGGTCCAGCGGCGTGAGATGACCGTTTGATTCGAAGGGTCGCGGGTTCGATCCCCGCACCGGGACAAATGTTTGTATGGCCTACAGATATTTGTTTCGGGTCTGGGTGTTCGTGTATGTGTTGTTTGTATATAACGGCACCCACAACACAGGTTTATACTGTAGGGCTGTGAGTGTAGTCGTATTTAAATTTAAAAAAAATACAACTTCGATATAATATTTTAATAAAAATTTAGGATTGTATATGGACTGTAACTTGCGTTATGAAAAACATATAGCTAATTGTGTGCGCACCTGTTTTTACAGGTTAAAATTACTTTACAAGATGAGACCATATTTGAAGGAAAATCTTCGTATACAATTAGTTGAAGCTATCGTTCTTTCAAAACTGAATTACATGGATCCAGTATATGGCCCACGCTTGTTATCCAGAACGCAAAAACTTATCCAACGTGTACAGAACGCATGTGCCCGATTCTGCTTTGATATTCCACCGAGGGCTCATGTCAGTCCATTTTTAAACCAACACAGTCTTCTTAAACTTAGACATCGTCGTAAACTACATTTAGCAACTTTGCTTTTTGGCGTAATAAAACACAAGATGCCATCTTATCTTTTTGAAAAATTATCATGGGCTTCTAGCTATAAATCCTCTGAATCCCGTAGATGTGCCACTCAGCTATCAACCTTTGCACATAGTTCTGCCGCATTTCGTGGTAGTTTTCGTTATGCTGCTACGCGATGCTGGAATAACATTCCTCCACCAATAAGGGATCTAAAAGGTATTGAGAACTTTAAACACAAGCTGAAACAATTTATAATTAGGATACAAAAAGAACAGGAATCTTTAAAACATGAAACAAGTGCTATCTAGGTAGTCTAATTTTATATTTACTGATACATTTTTGAAACCGCATAATAGCTTTAATTATAGAAAAAATGATAAAAGTACTTATTAGCAAACAAATATTCTTAGTGTTACAATAATAACTGGAATTAATTCATGTCTGTATAATTTCTAATTGTCTTCTTGTTTTGTATTTGTACTCCTTTATAATGCATTTTATTTTACTTTGTTATTACATTTTATTTACTTTGGAGTACATACTTTTTTTATGTCTATATTGTTATGTAATTAAGGGTTACCAGCTGTCTATTGGCTGTATCTTTTTTATTTTTTAAATTTTTTAAATTTTTTATTTTTTCTATTTTTAATCTCCTTTTTTTTTTTCGCGTTATTTATGGCGTCGTGTAATTTATTTTAGTTCTTGCTGTTTACTAGATGTATAGCTGTTAAGACGTAAACAAATAAAATGGCTCTAGCGGAAGACCAGCGCTGCTTGTTTTACAATCAGTAAAATGCTGAGCTAGGACCAATTTATACCAATGTCCTCAAATATAATTGTTTGTAGTAAAATATGTTCGATGTTGTAGGTACATTGTTATAAATAAATAAAATAAAATAAAATAAAATAAAAAAATAAAATATTCCACAGCAAATACGAATAGGTACTATACTAACAGAGTTTTACGATAAAATCACAAGAAACTATGCGTTTATCCGCATCGGTTATTCCAGTCTCATTAGACTCGGCAAATGCAAGTACGGTTACCAACGTTCTAGAAAATTACGCGTGGCACTTAAAAACCAAAATAGGTACAATGCAAAAAACATATTTGTGGTTAAAAAAAAATTGGTTCTATGCTTGCTTAATTAAAAAAAAATTATTAAATTTTTGATTTTTCTATGCAGCAATAAATAAAAAATATAATAAAATTGAGTATAATATCAAAATAAGTTGAGAACTATAAAATTATTAATGTTTTATTAAATAATGTACTAAAAATAAATCTAGTACATAATAAAATAAAAATAAATCTGTACAATAGTTTTATTCAATTTTAAACAAAAACATTTTATTGCAAAAAGAATTGGTGAGTTTCGCAAAAACACAATTTAAATATTTCGTATGCACAGCGCGATATTACTCGTTTATATTCATTCACATTTTCATAAAATTGTATAAGATAAAACGTAACGTGGCTCCAACAAAGGGTTTGGTATTACACAATATGTACATCAAGACTATGTTAAATAATGTGTTATTAACACGGAATTTTTTTAATATGTAAGAAAGTATGCATGTATGTATCATCACGCCAAGTCCCTTACGGGGTAAGCAGAGAGTGTGGAGCGCCAGATATCCCGGTCGTATACGTAAGAAAATAAAGTACATACAATGTATATCATAATAATATATAACATAGATTATATCATATAAATATAACTACGTTAAGAAAAACCGACTTCAAAACTGAAAAGTAAAAAATAATAAAAGATTTAATTGTAATTTTAAACTACTTATTATTTATATGTGCTATTTACTAATAGGGTTGAAAAAATGAATTACGTAAATCGGTTTAGAAATCTCGGCGAAATTCGCGTACATACATAAAAAAAAATATATATATACCGGCCGAATTGAGATACTTCTCGTTTTTTGAACTCGGTTAAAAATAATATAGATTTAATTGTAATTATGTACTACCTATTATTTATATGTGCTATTTACTAATAGGTTTGAAGTCGGTGCCAAGCCTTAAACAAATAATCATATTTTAATCACTTAAATATGAATACGTGCAAATCAATACACTGAGCAAAACGTAACCGGCGAATCGTGGGTGTTTGCATGTATGCTTGAATTCAATGTTCTTACCTCTGCCTACCCCTTCGGGGATTACAGGCGTGAAGTATTCATATTTACAGACATAGAGCGTGCTAGACAAGATGCTAGACGTGATGGCTAAAAAATATTCATATACTCTCTAGGGCACAATTAACCGTCCACCCATATGTGATAACATATTGTTTGTTTGTATTAACTTATTCGTAACTTGATGGTAGTTTTTTATTTATTATAGCCTTTATATTTTGAATTTTTGTTGTAGATTTCTAGGTTATAGTATATCTCTTAATTCAGTATGCCTCCTGGCAAAGGCCTCCTCTAGCTTTTTCCACTGGGATCTATCACGAGCCACTCGTTTCCAGTTTGGACCTGCTGTGAGCTTTAATTCATCCTCCCATCTTCTTAATTGTTTACCTCTAATTCTTTTGGTATTTCTGGGGTACCAGTCTGTGATGATTTTACTCCATTTTTCTCGTTTCTCCCTCAACATGTGTCCTGTCCATCTCCACTTAAGCTGGTCAATTCGGGTTAGAATATCTGTCACTTTTGTCTTAGCCCTTAGTGGTTCATTTCTTTCTTTGTCCTTTTTGTGTGTTCCTGTCATGCTTCGTTCCATGGATCTTTGGCAGTATTCAAGTTTGTTTCTGAGTTGCTTTGTAAGTGCCCATGTCTCACATCCGTAAGTTAAACAAGGCAAGATACATGTGTTGAACACCTTCCTTTTTATAGACACACTTAAATCCTTCGACTTCATAACTTCCTTAAGTGACCAATATTTTCTTCATCCGCTAGCTATTCTAGAGTTAATTTCTTTGGTCGTTTGGTCTTCAAAGGATATTATCTGGCCTAGATAGGAGTACTCGTTGACATATTCTAATGAGTGACCATCTACTATTATTTCTATCTCATTTGAGTTTGTTAGTAGTTTTGTTTTTGATGTGTTCATTGTTAGGCCAACTTTGTGACTTTCACTACTTTATTACTGAATCATTGTTTCAAGATTGTACATATTTTCTTCAAACAAAACTATGTCATCCACGAGTCTGAGGTGGTTTAATTTTCTGCCATTAATATTGAGACCCATGTTCATCCAATCCAGCTTTCTGAAGATGTTTTCCAGTACTGCAGAAAATAGCTTAGGTGACAATGGGTCACCTTGTCTCACACCTCTTCAAATGGCGAATTCGGGTCCCAGGGCTTCCAGCTGTATCTTTGCCTTGCTGTTTTTGTATATAATCCTGATTATGTTGATGTAGGATTCTGGGATTCCTTGGAATGTCAGACTTTTCCAAATAGCGGCGTGACTAATGGTGTCAAAAGCTTTATTGAAATCTATGAAGGCCACATAAAGTGTTTCATTGTATTTTTTATATTTCTGTATGATCTGTTTTACTGTGTGGATGTGATCAATTGTTGAATATCCCTTTCTGAATCCAGCTTGCTCCATAGGTTGATTTTCTTCCAATACTTTACTTATTCTTTCTAGTATTACTTTTGAGAATATTTGGTAGATGTTGGACATTATACTTATCGGTCTGTCTAAAAAATACCTAACCAAGGGCACTTGCTAGGTTAAGCCAGCATCGGACTAGATGAATACTTGGATATCCTTTCACAAGAAGGCTAGAACAATGTCGTATAAATGTGATCGTTACAGCGCCTCGAATGTTCTGCGAAATCGCTTCACACGAGTACCAGCTTCTCAGCCTTCGAAGTTAAAAATATGAGTGTAAGTCAATGATCAATAATAATTTTAGCAAAGAGGGCTTTGAGAGCATTTTGATCAGCTCTATTCCCAGAAGTGACCACAAGTTATAGAAGAATGCGACTTAGGTTTGCTCAATAACGTATTAATTGAAAGAAGATCAGGGACTTGAGCGCAAGTGAAGGTTTTCTCTTCAGATTTATCAGAAATCACTTTACGATATCCTGATGGCTGTCTGCGCGTGTATCACAAACGAGGAGATGCATTTACCATCGTCAAAAACGTAAACTATTCAATAATGGCATTGCCACCCGATAACATTATCGAGTAGCTCATTATGACTCTCGTATAGAATTAGTAATCTTCAATGGAGGAATGATTAATGTTTACGGGTACGTGACTGAAAACTTAGAGCCACATGTTTGCACCATTCATAGGCGATAATTTTGCTTTAATAGGCGACCCAGTGCACGCTGTGTAATAATCGTTATCGAATACTTGAACGCCGTCAAAATTCAGGGAGTACCAAGGTCAACTCGGAGTCTCGACTCAAGTCCAATAGAGCCTTTGCGGAACCTAACAATCGGATCGGAAGTCGTATACTAGCTTCTAGGATCATCTGTGAGCTAAAAAGTGCAACTTTTGAGGAGCGGAACAACATTCCCCAAAAAATATCCAGTGCAGTCATCACTTAACATCTATGCGAACTGCATGCTTGTTTGCCACCTTAATTACATAAAAAAAATGTAGAATATGGAATTGCAATGCATATTGAAATGAAAAGAAACCAAAGGCATTTTCATTTGAAATTTCCCTGCAGACATGCCATTGATTTTACACAGAAACCGATTCTCATGTCACATGAAGTCAGTAAATTAGAATGTTCGAGAGTCGGTCTCTACCGAGAGTGTGACCGCGATTTTTGCAATAAAATGATGTGACATATACCCGCATTGGTCCCGTTCAGCGGTTGATGGCAAACACCACAACTTTAGGAATTTATTCCCCAAATTTGAGGTCGCAATCATTCAGATAATATAACGTCACACCGGTATTTTACCGAAAGAGAAGGCCAAATGTATTTTAATAATAAAGCAACATTCATGTAATTATTAAACGCGATGATTGAGAAAACTACTTTCAGAGAAATATAACAATTCTACTTATTTCTTATTGATGAAAAGATAAAACTATGTACATTCAATATTTCACTGAGAAAGCTCCATGATTTTGCACAAAACCCGTTTCCGCACAGCACATAGTAAATTAGAACGCTCAAGAGGCGGTCTGAGCTGGGCGCGTGACAGCGATTTGTTCCCAATAACATGACGTGACACCTACTCGCATTGCAACGTGAGGGACTTCTCTGGGATCTGAGAGCACGGATATACGGACAAAGTAGATAGGCAAAACTCGGTAGAGACTAGGAACTGCCAGAAATTTTATCACTATATACTACATATTATAAAGTAAAGTATACTTTTTCTCTGTCTGTATGTATGCGAGAAAAAATACTTTTTCTCTGTCTGCATTGGCGTCGGGATGTGACGACCCCATCGCCCGCTAGCGGAAGAATTCTCTTCTAGTGGAGGGAATTCTTCCTCTAGTGCAGTCAGTCAACCGAACAATGGCGGTCAAACCATGGCGGTAGGAGTATCCGGGATGGGCAGCAGCGTCCCGTGATAAAATTGCCGCCACTGCGATCGCCAACCCGCATGCCAAGCGTGGCGATTATGGCAAATCACCCCAAATGATTGACACCAATACACAACGGCCCCTAGTCCCCGGTAGCTTCGCTATTCCTGAACATGGTGGTACCGGTCATGGTAACGGCGGGGCAGGGGGTGCTAAGAATCACCGGGAGATGCCAGGGTACCACACCCGACGACAACTGGCCCTGGCAACATACAACGTACGGACGCTGCGGACTGACGAGAAAGTCATGGAACTGGAGGAAGAATTGAGCGGGTTACGGTGGCACATTGTAGGGTTATCAGAAGTCCGAAGACAGGGGGAGGACTCGATAACCCTCAAGTCTGGTAACCTGCTCTATTTCCGGGAGGGCGACCAACTGTCCCAAGGTGGTGTCGGGTTTATCGTCCACAAGTCCCTCGTGAACAACGTTGTCAAGATCGAGAGTGTGTCGTCGAGAGTGGCGTACCTTATACTCAGAATAACCAAACGGTATTCGCTGAAGGTCATACAGGTCTACGCCCCAACCTCCGCACACTCCGATGATGAGGTAGAAACTATGTATGAGGACATTTCCAGAGCCATACATAGTTCGAAGACCCACTACAACGTTGTCATGGGGGATTTCAACGCGAAATTGGGCGTTCGAGGTGATCATGAGTTGAAAGTGGGACGATTTGGATATGGGCGACGAAACACCAGGGGCCAGACTCTGGCTGACTTCATGGAGAAAGAGAGCCTCTTCATGATGAACTCTTTCTTCAAGAAGCGGGAGTGCCGGAAGTGGACCTGGATCAGTCCTGATGGTGCGACTAAAAATGAGATAGACTTCATTATGTCCACGAGGCGGCATATATTCAGTGATGTCTCTGTGATCAATTCGGTAAAAACCGGGAGTGATCACCGATTGGTAAGAGGCACACTGAATATAAAGGTCAAGATCGAAAGATCCCGACTAATGAAGTCTACGCTCCGCCCAGCACCTGCCCAAATCCAAAACCCCGAGAGCTTTCAACTCGAGCTACAAAATCGCTTCGAATGCCTGAGTGAGTGCGTAGATGTGGACGATTACAATAACAGGTTCGTGGAAAGTGTCCGTACGGCGGGCTCTAAGTTTTTCAAGACCCGCCCTACGAATAAAACCAAAAAGATCTCCAGCCCAACTCTCAAGCTCATGGAGGAGAGGCGCGGTATGGTTCTGAAGTCCTCTGAAGATGCTTTAGTGTACAGGCGGCTCAACAGACAGATCTCGAAGTCATTGACTCGCGACCTTCGGCACTTTAATACTGATAGTATTAAAGCAGCCATAGAGCAGCACAAGGGCTCTAAAGTGTTCGCCAAAGATCTGTCCTTAGGGCAAAGCCGTCTCACTAAGCTGAAGACAGAGGACAACAGAATCGTATCGTCGAAACCTGAGCTTGCAGAAGAGATCGAACGGTTTTACGGACAGTTATACACGACAGCACGACCACCTGTTAACAGTCCGGCAGCAGATCCTAGAGCCGGACTGACCCGACACTACACCGAAGATATCCCGGACGTCAGTCTAGACGAGATTAGCATGGCTCTCAAACAGCTCAAAAACAACAGGGCGCCGGGTGATGACGGAATCACTGCTGAACTCCTGAAAGCGGGCGGAAGGCCAGTATTAGAAGCTCTTCAGTTGATGTTCAATTCCGTCATATCCGAGGGAAAAACGCCACAGGCGTGGCACAGAAGTGTGGTGGTACTGTTCTTTAAGAAAGGCGACAATACCCTTCTTAAAAATTATAGGCCCATCGCACTTCTAAGTCACGTCTACAAGCTGTTTTCGAGAGTGGTTACGAACCGTCTATCTCGCAGACTCGACGACTTCCAGCCTCCCGAACAAGCCGGGTTCCGTAAAGGTTTTAGCACCATAGACCACATACACACGCTGCGGCAGGTTATACAGAAGACAGAAGAGTATAACCAGCCCCTCTGTCTAGCGTTTGTGGACTATGAGAAAGCCTTCGATTCGGTCGAGATTTGGGCTGTGCTACAGTCACTCCAGAGGTGCCAAGTCGACTACCGATACATCGAGGTGCTAAGGAGCTTGTACGAAAACGCCACTATGTCGGTTCGCCTTCAGGACCAGAACTCGAAACCTATCCAACTGCAGCGAGGTGTGAGACAGGGAGATGTCATATCTCCGAAACTGTTCACCGCTGCATTGGAAGATGTCTTCAAGCTTCTGGACTGGAACGGACTCGGCATCAACATTAACGGCGAGTACATCTCCCACCTCCGATTTGCGGATGATATAGTAGTCATGGCTGAGACCCTGGAAGACCTTGGCACAATGCTCAACGGCCTCAGTAGGGCCTCCCAACGAGTGGGCCTTAAAATGAACATGGACAAGACGAAGATTATGTCGAATGTCCTTGTTACGCCTACTCCTGTTATGGTCGAGGGTACTACACTCGAAGTTGTTGACGATTACGTATACCTGGGACAAACGGTCCAGTTAGGTAGGTCCAACTTCGAGAAAGAGGTCAATCGCCGAATCCAACTCGGATGGGCAGCGTTCGGGAAGCTGCGTTATATCTTCTCGTCCAATTTACCGCAGTGTCTGAAGAAGAAGGTCTTTGACCAGTGTGTGTTGCCAGTGATGACATACGGAACAGAAACGTGGTCGCTCACTATGGGCCTCATAAGAAGGCTCAAGGTCACTCAGAGAGCGATGGAGAGGGCTATGCTCGGAGTTACTCTGCGAGATCGAATCAGAAATGAGGAGATCCGCATGAGGACCAAAGTAACCGACATAGCCCATCGAATAGCGAAACTCAAGTGGCAGTGGGCAGGGCACATAGCTCGCAGAACTGACAGCCGTTGGGGCAGAAGAGTTCTAGAGTGGCGACCGCGTACCGGAAGACGAAGCGTAGGCAGGCCCCCCACGAGGTGGACCGACGACCTGGTGAAGGTCGCGGGCAATCGTTGGATGAGGGCGGCCCAGGACCGTTCCTTGTGGCATTCTTTGGGGGAGGCCTTTGTCCAGCAGTGGACGTCTTTTGGCTGAAATGATGATGATGATGATGTATGCGAGATTCTATTCCTATTTGAAATGTTGGTAAGATGGTTTTCTGAGAAAGATTTTTATCTATAATTTATCAATAGCGTACAGATATTTACAGATATATCACGGTTTTTATCAAAGAAGTCGGGCGCCTCCCCACTATATAATGCTACACGCGCGAAGCCGGGGCGGGTCGCTAGTTTATTTATAAAGAAACGACACAAAGCTATAGCGAATCAGTTTATAGTTATAACAAAAGGTCAGGGTACGCCCTCTGACAGTCTTGTGTAAAGGAGTATCTTTGTAGCCCGCATGAGTCCCGTTTGATAGTTGATGCCAAACACCGCGACGCAGACGTCATGAACTTGTATACCTAGTACAAAGTCAAAAGGATATACGGCGCTTTTGTTTTCTGTCAGACTGGAACGTAACTTCACGTCTAAAGGGATAGGATAAATACATTCATTCAATTACCCAACTCCGGACTGGTCCTGGAAAACTTACGAAAAATAAACTTATTCTCTGACCTGGGAATCGAGCCACTCGGCGTAGTAGTAGTGGGTTGTTATCATAACACAACTGAAGTAGTTATGTTAAAGGAGAGTGGAAAAACTAAATCACATATTAATATGGATGTGAATAAATAGCTTACCTATTTATTCACATCCAACGGATGAGAAAATTGTAGAAATTATGACAGCTTCTTCCAAGCTTTTCATTCTTAAATAAAAGCGGGATAAGAAGCACTATTGCTTTTAAATAATAGAAAAAACACAGCTTCATTCTTTATTACCCAAAGAATATGCTTGAGTAAATCTTTAATTGCATTTTTTTGTTATTAACACACAACGCCACTTCTTTCAACTTTAAGCCTGGGTTGCACCACGATATTTGTTAAAGTCAAAGTATTTGTAACAGTTCACATCCTTCTCTAACGTGAAATGTTACAATAGCTTTAACTTCACTGGTTGTAGAGCTCCAGTGACGGAAATCGCGGGCGTAGGCACCACCGCATTACCTAATATACTTGCCGCTAAATGGTAGTGTTCAGCACTATCGTATTCCGGTCAGGTGGTAATGTACGGCCCTGTAATTTCCGGCACAGAGGCATAACACCTTAGGCCTCAGGAGTGGTAACGCATCTGCATTTTGACCTTGATCTTTGTCTATGGGCTGCGGTCATCGCTTAACATCAATGTGAACTGCATGCTTGTTTGCCATTTCCATTACATAAAAAAAAATAAAAAACACGTATGGCACTCGGGGACTGCCGCGGTAAAGCTATTGCAATTAGATAATTATCTAAAATTATGCAAAACAAAATAAAAGGTTGGGGAAAAAGTGTCTTTGCATTTTTTAAGAAAATTCAAAACATTTTTTAAAATAGTTTATTTAAATTTAACTAAAGTATGTATGTACCATTTTGTTCGATAACCTTTTGCCATCTTGTAGGTAGGGACATGATCCCATTGCTATAAAAATTTTGGGACTTCTCATCAAAATACCGCGACAAGTGGATTTGGCAGTCCTCTCATGATGTTAACCTAACATTGCATAAAGAATTCTGAAGAGACCGAAACAGGTGGAAATCTGAAGGTGCAAGGTCAGGACTATACGGCGAATGCATTAACACCTCCCAGCCAAACTCTCTTAATTTTTGCTGAGAGGCTATAGATGTGTGATGTCTAGCGTTATCATGATGAAACACCACACCTCTTCTGTTGATCAAATTTTTGTCGCGGCTTGTGTTGCATTTTTACCTTTTTTGTAGTAAAATTTTAAAATGTATCGAATTTCTTCATTAGATTCACTCATCTTGACAGTACGAAAAACAAATGAAAATCACACATTTGCCTAATTTGAATTTGGAATTATGTTCTTTCAATTTTAACTTTCAATGATACCAAAACCAGCCAGATACAAATACTACAGCCAAAGAGATTTTATTATAAGTTCATACATACTATAATGCGAAAAGACTTTTTCCCCAACCTATTACAAATAAAAGAAAAAAAAAACGAAAAATGAAACAATAATTTTCTATTAATATTTACCACTTTTTAAATATTGAATGGAAAAACAAACAATAAAAAAACTGGTTGCCTGCAAAGTCGGTTTTACGGGCGAAGATTTTACGTGACAACGTCTTTTTCTCGGTAGAAAGGCATTCGCCGGTCCGGCAGGCCTCTCTCTCGTTCGGTGACTCATCGTTACGTTACCGGGCGTTATAGCTTAAAATTTTAACAAATATCGTCGTGCAACCCATGCTAAGTAGCCACTTACCATCGATATGGACTATAAATACTAACTTACGTACCTTTACACATTAAAATAATACAAAACGTTAACAAAACTCAGTAAATGTACGTTTATTGCACGTATTGGTTTGTATTAATCCAATTAGACCTTTAGAAGTGGTACTAAGGTTCGCAAATAAAGGTAAGAGGCAAAGTTGAAAAGTCAGGTATAGAGTAAATATTACCCGCATAAATACTTATTGTACCTTATATACTTGCCGCTAAATGGTAGTGTTCAACACTATCGTGTTCCGTTCAGGTGGTGAATGGTTCATAACACCTTAGGCCTCAGGAGTGATAACGCATCTTGGTCTTTGTGTAAGTGTCTATTTGTCTATAGGCTACAGTCATCACTTAACATCAATGTGAACTGCATGCTTGCTTGCCACTACTATGACATAAAAAAAAGAAAAAAAAATTTCTTTCTTTCTTACTCCAATAAAAAATAAAGAATCATACATCATAACCACAGAATACGATATTTATGTTTATGATGCCTTTATTATGCCCTAACTTGGTGTCTCTTCAGTTATACCTTGACGCTGTTTATCATTTCCCAACGAGGCTCCTTTCGCAATTTTCATAAAAGTTTAATTAACCGACTGCGTAGCGTTCTAAAATATGATGTAACTGTTTACAACTTTAATGAATGCATGAAAATTGTTTTCAGTGTTTTTTTGTGTAATAGAGTCTCTGGAGTATAAGTTGAAAAGTTTAGGACACGAGGTTTTCCGCTTTTCTTTTGTATATGAGTTGTAAAATGGACACTTTGATTTAATTTATATTGTCTATTTTTAAGAGAACAGGAATTGAGAGTATGTATTTATATAAATTTTAAAATGACTTTCATAGGAATTATGTTGATACGATATTCACATGAGAACTCTTGATGATGAGATGATGATGTAGTCTGCCAAGACAAATATATTTCATAACTACGAAATTGAGTTTCCTCTAGAATTAATCGGCGAAAAGGTGAATGAAACTTATTACTTGAATCGAGAGAGAGAGAGAGAGAGAGGTAGAGGGAGTATCAATACCGATATACCGAAAGGTAAAAAGGGAAATGGGAGGTTGTGGAAAGCTCTTCCCCAGCCGTCTTTTCACCATAGCACCGAATAGTGGACAGACCAACGCCAAACTTGCTGGGTTCCTCTTTGAGTTGTAAGGCAAACACTAACCCTATTCATAATTCATAAACGTATTTTAGCTAAAGTGTTGCTAATCTCTCTTTTGTCTTTTTCTATCCTGAACATTTGACAATACAACTGACAAAGACAAAGCATTCTATAGCTAAAACGTATTTAAAGTACGTTTATGAATAAGGGGGTTACTCTATAGGTCGATTCCTGTTGGTATACATCGCCGATTGATCGGTTGAAGAAATTGATAATGTAGAAGTAGAGTAACGTGAGAGTGATGAATGTAGGAGTGGCACAGGGTGTGTTAGGACTGAGAAGTTTGGCTCTCCAAGCTTCCTACCTATCCCGTAAATAACTTGGCGAAGAGATATGGAATAAATTTTACATATCGTAAAGATTGTTAAACAAATTATAGCTACATCAGTCTATATCATTGAATTTTATTATCATTCGTTTTTTAAGATCCCAACTTGGAAGCAAAAAATACGCGTTCACGTCAAAACAAAAATGTAACAAAATAACGTGTCATGAAATATGAAGGTGGTTAGGGCTACAATATGAACAGGACATGAGCACCAAAAGTTGGTACTGAGTATAAAATATTTTATGTCAAATGATAATTATTGTGGTCATTAAAGTAATCAATAGGCGTATATTAAATAAATGGATCATTTTAAAAATAAGCTACAGTGCTTTTTCATGTATCGTCCCAGTTATTAACCACTAGTATTAATCTCTGGATTTATTAAAAGAGGATTAATTATTATACGTAATAGTGACCCCGAATAAAGCATAAAACAAGTGGCCGCTGAATTTTCGAACATAATTTCACACTGGTTGTAAGTCCGGGTTGTGTCGCGATATTAATTTTCACTAAAAATGGTACAGTAAATGTTGTGGGCCGGCCTCATTTAAAATATTGCATAGTTAAAAATAAACGACCACGGCGACGACCCGGTTAGTCCAGCAGTGTGAGATGCCCGTTTGATTCGGAGGGTCGCGGGTTCGATCCCCGCACCGGGACAAATGTTTGTATGGCCTACAGATATTTGTTTCGGGTCTGGGTGTTTGTGTATGTGTTGTATGTGTACAACGGCTCCCACGACACAAGTTTATACCTACTGTGGGGAATTATGAATCGATGGTCGATGTTTGATTACAAATATTTATTTGAATTTCGTAGCATTCGACAAAATTTAATGAACTTATCAGTTGCCTAACCCCAATACGATCATCGGTTGCTAAACATGGTTTATAAATTAAACCTATAATCAGCTCGCCATGTTCTCAACACTTTGATTTGGATTACATTTATTATTCGTGGATTATTGTAGACTATAAAACAAAATTATTCAAATAATTGCAGCGCAAAGTTGTGTTCGTGTACAATCGGTAATTATATTCTGTTTTATTAGCATTTCAGTATTAAAACCAAGTTGTTTTTCACACTACGTTAGGCTTTAAAGACACAACTCAAATTTTAGCGTACTAATTATTTTAATTAACCTACATTCGTTAGCGTATAATTAAATCTTCTTGTTAGTGATATTCTAGTAATTCTAGACTAGATATTCATAGACCTCCACTCCTGTGTTACATCAAAGCAGTAGAAATAAATAGTACTAGGTACCTATTATTATGTATTGTTATGTATAATATGTATGCATTATTATAATACATGCATTGAAAAGTTAGATTCTATGACGTTTACACAAAATGTAGTGGTTATTTTGTAGATTCATAAAGATAATAGAGAAGAACTTAACTAATAATGTTGTACCCATAAATGCACCCCAAATTAAGGTCGCCCACCATTAATGTTGTACTCTTGACCATTTACCATAACATACTCCATACACAACGAGAGCGTCTTCATTGCCAAACTCTGAGAGTCGCAATGAGAATGAAAAAATCATTTTCCGACCCGGTAATCACTTCCAAGACTTGAACTAAATCTCCTCCCACATGAAATTTCTAAGCTACCCAAAAGAATGAATTTCATGCCGTGTAATCACGTCAGTTTAAAATGTATCTCAACCACGTGACAATGTCGACGGGTTAATTTAATCTATATTCCTCCAAACACATGTAGTAGGTTGCATCAACTCTACCTCCGCTTTACAGGCGCTACTCGCATTATAATGAATAATATGAATAATAGGGTAAATTGTATCTTACGCACAATGTACAACAGAGTCGACGGGTCATACTAAATTCATAACTAGCTACCCTGTCACGGCTCCCCGAATCACATGTACCTCGCATCAACTCTACCGCCACTTTATAGGGGACACTCGCATTATAATGAATAATTTAACTTAAGCATACACACAGTCCACCGAGGTTTAATTTGAAAGGATATAGTATGTTCATAGGTATGTGCATATGTTAATGATACGATTGTTTGTTTTTTTATTAAGCCTGAGATTTAATCCGCTATCTCAGAGTAGCAGTATCGCCGCGGCAGTTTAGACCCCCAATCTAACCTATTAAACTATAATTCTTATATACCTTTGTAAATTACTCGTCACGGTGTTTGTCCAATGGACTCCTAAACTACTCAGCCGATTTTAACCAAACTTTGCACACTTGTGCAGTTTGATCTAACTTGAAAGAAGGATAACTTACATCTCAATTTATAGTCGCTATATTATGTCAGTACCTTAATTGCACTCGTGCCGGTGTGGGCAGCTAGTATATTATAGTTTTAAACACAACGATCATACGATAGACACATCTAGATAAAATTTCACGACGTGTTATCACGTCAATCAAATATCTTGCGCACATTTAAGAGCGTCAACGGTTCATATTTCATTCAACACTAGCTACCCCATTACGACTCCCCAAATCACTTGTACAGTAGAAGTAAAGTAAGCCTGTACCTGGCATGAACTCTATCGCCAATTAACAGGGGCTACTCTCATTGTAATGAATAATTTAACTTAATCATACACACAGTCCACCGAGGTATAATTTAACTCAAAAAGGGTAAATGCATGTAATGCACATACATACATATAGGTATATATGTTTGCCGTTAAACGGTAGTATTCAGCGACATCGTGTTCCGGTCGTGTGGTTTTGTACGGCCCTGTAATATCTGGAACAGAGGTGTAACAAAAATAGACCTTAGGAGTGACAACTCATCTACCTTGAAATCTCTGGTTTTTAAGTGCAAGATATAATTGTATTTTAAATGATTTGACTTTCTCCCCTTCCCATTTCCTCAGAAGTAAAATAATAAAAAAATCAATATAAAAATAATTGAAACTGGTGGTTTAAAATAAATAAATTAATTTAGTTATTTAAAAATGTCTAAATAGTAAAAAAGTTCTCAATGGAGATCTATTGCGACATTTATTGCGTTTTTCAGTATTTATATTTGTCTATGTAATCAATTACCACCAGCATGAATGTGCCAAATTACATTAATAAATTAAAAAAATAAGTCTTACTTTTTTTACTTAAGTTATTAGCGAATAAATCACATTTCAAGCACGTTTACCTACTCAGGGGATGCACCTGAACATTTTTAATTAAAAAACCAATATCATTCATTTTTCTTCCTACCTGGGAATTGAAGCATCAAGCCTACAAAAAATTAAAAGCGGAGAGACAGTCCTTTTAACTGGTGGTAGAGCTCTAGTGACGGAGCTCGTGGACATAGACCACCGTATAACATATTCTACTAGCAGCTAAATAGTAGTGTTCAGCGGTGTCGTGTACCGGTCAGGTAATGTACAGCCCTGTTATTTCTGCCACAGAGTTATAACTACTTACCCCCTTATTCATAAACGTCTTTTAGTTAAAGTATTGCTTATCTCTCCTTCGTCTTTTTCTATCCTGCACATTTGATAACGCAACTGACAAAGACAAAGCATTCTATAGCTAAAACGTATCTAATGTACGTTTATGAATAAGGGGGCTAGACTTCAGGAATGACCTCTGGTGATTAATGTTGATGTTTATAGGCTACAATACTGTAGCACTTACCAACAATTTGAACTCTAGGTATGCTTATTTGCCAATTCGTAACATAAAAAAGTCATAATTTTCACTATAATTTTTCGAATCCTTAAAAACCGATAAGTGAAATTTACGACACACAATGTACCAAATTGACGAAACAAGAGACTTAAAAACATCAAGCTCTAGTTATTATCCTTGATAAGATTCATTAAAATCAGTTGAATAGATAAAAAAACGGATCCAACCACCGTCTGTCATAAAACGTTAAGATATTTAAATAGGTCAAGTAACTTATCTGCAGGTCGCCTGTCCTATTTGCTTGTTACCTATCCTACGACACAATTTGATCTATCAGCTCATAAAAGGATTGAAAATAACAAGAATCATTCACTGAACACTGGATTCATCCGAATGGCGATGGCGGTATAATTTAATTGAAATAATGTTTAATTACTGATAATTGATTTACTACAGAATCGTTTTACTCCATAGTAATCAAAAACTTGCTGAATGAAGTAAAATGTTTTCACACTCTACTTTTCGTGCCAATAAGTATTTTAAAGAACTTCTTCTTCGGGGTTTCCCAATCTTTGTTTTGATAAGGCTCCCCGGACTCCAAATATATATTTTTTTCCTGTACCTTATCATGAAATACAAAAAAACGCACAGTCTTGACTAGTCAAAACTGATTGAAGAAGTCGGGTTTTTCAAAAGTGTTTTACAAAAAATTAAATTGAAGTACTGTGCCTTATACTAAGCTACTGTTTTTTTTTTTCTATCTTGCCCGCGGTTTCGCCCGCGTGGATGTCGAAAAGTAGCCTATGTTCTTTTTCAACGTCAGCTCTATCTCTGTACCAAATTTCATTAAAATCGGTTCAGTCGTTTGGACGTGAAAATGTAATAGACAGACAGAGTTACTTTCGCTTTTATAATATTAGTAGGGAAGTACGAATAACATAACACGTTTCATCAACTATTTTGGAGCTTGTGTGTACCAGAAAGGCTGCGGCTCAGACAAGAATGGCGCCGTATAAGAAAACTTGTCACTCAGCATGTTTCTGACTGACGTCCAGGCCACCCTGCCAAGAGTGAAACAACAAAGAACAGGGTACATACATGCGAAATCTGAATTCAATTTATTATGATTAGGTATAAACCTTCATTGTTTGTCGTGCGTCGTAAAGGAAGAATACCGAATAACCGAAGTTTATCTGGTAGATAAGTTCCTAAGTTAATAGACTACCGATGACATAATCAGCAAGTGGTGAAACTGGCCCTTAGTCTTGGTAGTTCAATCAATCTTTAATCTTCTCTTAAAGCGCATTATATTACACTGAATATTTTTTAATATTTGAACAATGAATTACTACGTTACGTTTAGTGAATTACTATGATATTTCACTATTTAAGACGTGTTGTATATTTTTAAATTATTAAAATAATAGAATAAACATTTTAAAACCCTATAGTTCCGTTTATACTACTGAAAGCAAGTCGTTCTACTGCGTCAAAACAACCACTACAATCTCAACCTATATGTATATGACGGAATTTACACAGAAAAGCTTCGCAAAACAAAATTTGCCGCCCGTTGTTTAGCCATAGTTGGACAAAAAGATAAAAAACCAATCGATTACAAGCCGCTTACTCCTACATCAAAGGTATATCCAAACATATCTGATCTTGCTATCACAAATTTATACACAACTGAACCTTAATTTTCCATCCAACAATACCCACTAACCGCATTTGTTAGCAAACAAAAGCATAGTTGTGTTACATCAATATTTACGTTACGTTACAAACTAGCTTGTTGCCCCTTTGCCGTGTAAAGGGGCTCCATACATCATAACGCAACGTGCCATATAATTCACTCAATGTATAGCATAAACATGTAGAAGAGTTATCATCACTATCTCCATCGTTACTCAGTAGTCTTACTCTTTACTCATCGCTGGTTCCATTATGATGACCTTGTGCACCTATCGGAAAGAAAACACTCGCAGAAGTCAATATATGTTATGGTTATTTGGTTTTTGTTGGTGGATGAGGATTTGCTGCGATAATTGTTTTCTATCAATATGTACAGCATTTTTACTTAACTACTCCACTCCTGATCATCGTGTGATTTGGAATTCTATTACTCCCCATCTAATATCTATCTGTTTGTAGTACTAAGGCCTTTTCAAACATACTTTTGTGAGAGCGATAAGTCTTATACTACGCTGACCCGATTCGGATTGGTTGAAGTGTTTTACCATGATTAAGTATCGCCATTTATCACTGCACTAATTCTTGCTCGCTTTTATAAATGTCTTCCATACATAGAGCCTCTAGAGGACGATATATATTTATTATTGAACCACGAGCTGAAGCGAACAAATGTGATTAGTCCCCTATGATACGAACTTGTTTGTGTTACGGCCAAAGGGAAACTATTTGGAAGTTTGCGCCACAAGAGCCACAAATCCCTTGTCTTTTGCAGTGATGTCTATTTCAATGGAAACGACAGAAGTGCCTGGACGTCTGTTTTATTGCCGACGAAATAATATTTTTACTGCGTGTCGGGGTGTAATTTTACAGTTTATGTATCAGGTTCAGAGATATTTACTTTATATGGAAGATCATAAGTTCCCAAAGAGTTACTTTCAAATAATGAACACAAAACCAATAATAAACCCTTTTAACCATTATTCTTTCTGAATGTGTTTTTGTGGATGTAAGCGATTGCTATAAGCCATTAAGTATTTTTGGCCTTCTTTGTAGCATATTACCGTGGTCTAACCCTTTATTACAGAGGTAGTTAGGCCTACAAATCAAAGGGCAAAGTCCTCAAGAGTGATAGAATCGGCAATACGGCCCTGTAATTTCCGGCACAGAGGCATAACACCTTAGGCCTCAGGAGTAGTAACGCATCTGCATTTTGACCTTGGTCTTTGTGTGGGTGTCTATAGGCTGCAGTCATCACTTAACATCAATGTGAACTGGGTGCTAGTTCGCCACATCCATTACATAAAAAAAAATTGACTTCGAGTTCTAATGTAGATGTATATCAGCTACAGTAATAATGCAGAAAATACATTCAATAAGCTTCAAAAAGCTTATTTGTCTGTTTCGTAGTGTGGAAAAATACAGTAATCGTTAGTTGCAATGTATGTTTTGTTCTATGTTAGTAATAACAAGGACCTCACATTACCATTTAACCGGAATACGGTTACGCTGGACACTAACATTTAGCGACTGATAAGTTAGGTATTTAGGTCTTATCTAAGCCCTCAAGCTCCGACAGTAGATATCTATTATCTTTGTGTTATGTTACTTAATAATATTGTATCTCGACCTAATAAAATACTATCCGCATTTCAAAGGTCAGGTACCAAATAATAGAGTTCTTAATAATTGGATACTAGATTTTGACCGCGACTTCCTCCGCCTTTTCCTTTTTCTTTTAATTAAAAGTATACTATGTTACTTCAATACCTCTAAGACTAATTGTACAAAATTTCATGATGATTCGTTTTTGCGTAAAAGTATAACAAACAAACTTACATTCGTATTAAAATTATTAGTAGGGATTAGAGACCTAATATGTTTTGCCTCAGTTACTACAAGTTGTTATACCTTGTCGGAAGCCTTATGGGCGGTTTGAAAACATCCGACAGCGGGTTGGCCACTAACCCTTATCTCCACCAACCCGCATTGGAACAGGGTGGTGGAGTAAGCTCCAGGCCTCCTCCCAAGAAGGGGAGAGACTCGTGCCCAACAGTGGGACGTATCAAGGGTTGCCATTATTATTACTACGATTTCATACGTTATGTATGACCGGAACCTTTTGGCGACGAACAGATAAGGTGTAACGATGTAGTGCATAAAAAATTCCGCTGCGTCTGTGTCAAACTTGCCTTTGCCGATGTTATTTTGCCAATAAATCGAAGGATACATATAGTTGTTTGTACCATGTCGGTATATAACATGACTATTTCTTGCTAACTAGACAAATCATAGTGATGAATGTGTGCGGATTGGGAAATATATAAATCTTCGAGGGACGTCACTCGTCTCGCTCGCTTCGACTATAGATAAAGAAAAAAAAATACGTGAAGACAATGAAAATGTTTGTATTGAATATAATAACATATTTTATATTATTTTAATGTAATGGAGGTCGAAAGCATGCAGCTTACATTGATTTTAAGTGATGATTTCAGCCTATAGATACACAAAGACCAAAGGTCAAAATGCAGATGCGTTGCCACCTTATTTGCTGTCTCTGTGATAGTGTTATTACGGGGCTATACATTACCATCTAACCGGAACTTGATAGTGTTGAACATCATTGAGTACCTACCATTTAGCGGCAGATAGATTAGCTAATGTGGTGGTGCCAACCTCATCGCGCTTCTACACTGGAACTCTGCCACCAATACATATACCCCCTTATTCATGAACGTACATTAGATATGTTTTAGCTATAGAATGCTTTATCTTTGTCAGTTGCATTGTCAAATGTGCAGGATAGAAAAAGACAAAGGAGAGATTAGCAACACTTTAGCTAAAATATTTTAATGAATGAGGGTTAATTTTTATCTTATTAATATCTCTATAGACTGCGGGAACGATATTCATATTTCTGTTTTTTTACACATTAGTTTTATTAATGTCAGCTGCGTTTGTATGAAACCTACCCTTGCGGATATTATTTTAGTTCTGCCACTAAATAGATGAGTAGGTATATCAAGCACGATGGTACATAACATTACTATTTATTGCAAACTAGCCAATCCGTAATGAATGTGTACGGATTGGGAAAAATATAAATCTTCGAGAGACGTCGTCACGTGCGCTTCGACTATGGTTAAAGATACGTGAGAATAATGAAAATGTTTGTCTGGAAACATTATTTTCGATGTATAAGCTAGACGGGGTTGTGAATAAGAATTTTTGTCTGTCCGTCATAACGTCGATACCTACATTCAAACGTAACTCCATCCCTGTTTTAGACTAATAGGTACATAAAAAATAATAATCGCATCCTATCATTAGACCACAGAAGCGGTTAAAGTGAGACGATTTTTAAATACATAAGTGTACTCATATCTTATTGAGTGCTATTGGAAGCTTTTTCATTTTTTAACAAGCGTGCAGTTCACATTAATTTTAGTAATGACTGCAGCCTATAGATACCCACACAAAGACCAGAAGTCAAAATGCAGATGCGTTACCAATCCTGAGGCCTAAGGAGCCGGAAATAACATTACCACTTAACCGGAACACGATATTGCTGAACACTACCATTTAGCGGCAAGTATATTAGGTACGCCTACGCCCGCGAGCTCCGTCACTGGAGCTCTACCACCACTAAAACGCTACACCACGCGTTGCTCTATGTTTACAAACAACCATTGACACTCCAAGCAAGAATATTATGGCGCCCACTTTACGAAACCAAAATCTTTTAGAAAAGGTTTTTGCTGAATCAACGAAAATGAGGATAAAGATTTTTTTTCCTTTCGCTTTACCGAGAGCTAACGATATGAACTTTGAAAGTTTGGTAGCTGCTGTTTTGTTTTCCTCACCATCCGACGCGCGTACCAGTTGAGCGTTGGAGGGGATAGATTTCCTGAAAAAATTATCCATAAAATCATAAGCAACTGTACCTACAACGCTCTTCAAGTATGTATGAAACAGTGTAATAAATAAATAATAATTGCATGTCTAGAAAGTTTACAAAACCACGAGCCAGGTTACATCCTAATAAAAGAACGTACTAAATAATCCCACAGGGACGTCTACTTGGATAAAAGTTGTACATAGATAAAAGATGAGGTTCTACTTTTTATTGTTTTTTTTTCATTTGTTAGTGAAGAGTTTTTCAAACTTTTTTTTAACGCAAGTATCAATCACGTGACGACCACTAAAATAATACTACTAATATAGACATACACAATACCGAATACACATGATTCGTTATATTAAAACATCGCTAATAATCTATGCAATAATCAACGCACCAGATCTTCATTAAATGACAGCATGTTAAGTTGCTGCCTTATTCACATAAAAAGTTTAATAATTTTATGCATCTTCACTTCATGTTTTGACTCCACCATCAGACACAACCACGACGACCTATTTGGTCATGATAGGTCAAATATTGATAGGTAGGTGCAGGTTACTGGTTAAAAGTACCGATAACGTATTTATCAGAAAACGAATACCGGCAGCAAGCTCCGCAATATTCCGATACCCATGAACTCAACGCTGTTTAACTAACAAAGTTCTAATTAGCTTAGTCTGAAGAAGCTTAGCTTGATCATACGTGAACCTACGTAAACGATATCGAACGCTTGCATGAACATTGTTATTTTAATATATCCATATTCAATTTTAAAGTAAAGTTCGTATGTTTGCATGTTTTCTTTTCAGAACTTAATAATTGAAGTGAGATTTTAAAGGTAAGGAAGGATAAAACCAACATAATCTACTCTGCTAATCTACCTTTTGTATCAAAATTCTTTATAATCAGCGATCATAATTAGAAACAATGTCGATGCCTCGGCTTTTATTATACTTAATTACACATTTTCAATTTCAATGGAACTGATTGTTCACATTGGCTTAAATTAAAAAGAATAAGAAGATTTATATTATTACTAGCTGACCCGGCAAACTTCGTATTGCCTCACAATGTAATAATGTGTCAAAGATTTTATAGGTACGGACTATTTGTATAGGAAAATGAAATTAAATGTAGAGATTCCCGTGGGAATTAGTGATTTTCCCGCAATAAAAAGTAGCCTAAATGTTGGCCAGGCTTACACCACAAAAAGTTTCATTCGAATCCGTCCAGTATCTTCGGAGATTAGCCTGGACAAAGGGACAAACAGACAGAAAATTTAAAAATAATTGAAGTGTTCTAATACTATTTTAACATCGCCCCCAATTTATATAACGTAAATAAATAAAAATATATTTTTTTAATTTTATGGCATCGCTTGTTATGCATATTGCCAGTGTCAAGTAAAACGATATTTCGTATTCGTATTATATGCAACGTAAAAGTCAGAGTTGTCAGTCAATTTATCAGTCCGTCAGTCAGTCACAGTCAGTACATAAAAAAATATATTGTGATTACTGATTATTAAAATAGTTTAATTGATACTCGTAGTAAATACTATTTTAAATACTTAAATAAATGATTGGATTTCACTCGAGTTAAATCGAGTAATATTTTTTCCGAGTTGGCACAGCACTATCACAGATTACCACAGATTTTTTTTAAAAGTTAATGTACTACCACAGATTACTAAATAGGTTATGCGAACAAATGATGCTCGAATTTAATTAAGTAATCACGTTTTCGGACAAACCATGCTCTTTCAATATAGTCTACGGCTGTGAATGACATTGACATTCTTACGCGCGTTTTTGCAAATATGCAAAATTAAATGTATGTTTTTCAATATTTCTGAGAGATTTTCTTAATATTTTTTTCCTTAAGAACCTTCTCCTAATAATAAGAAATACAACAAAAAAGAATTAGTGAAATTGGCCAAGCCATTCACGCGTGATGCCGTGACCAAAGAAAACGGGTTGCATTTTAAATATATAGAAGATAAAGTATAGACTTAAAAATACTTTTTCATACTATCTCACTACAGAATTTTATAACAGTTGGTGCAAAGTTACTTTCAAATTTATAATATTTGTATGAAAGTGTATTTAAAATGACCATATAGGCTCTTCACTCATTACGATATATAATATGTAGGATGCAATACTAGAATCAAATACTAGCTGCATACTAATTCGCAACTCGAGTTACGGAGACATAACCACAGTACAAAAATTAACAGTATGGAAACTACGTACAAAACGATGATGCGCATGTTTGTGTGAGTTTCGAGCGTTTTGTACGTAGTTTCCATACTGTTCGTATTAGTACTGTGACCTCTGTTCCCGCTGACATTGCAGCGCTGACACCGTGAGGTGTCGAGCAGTCTACGAGTACATCGCATCAAATATCATCCATTGTTTCCGTATAATATTAATATTAAATCTGATTCTGATATTGACACAATAAACATCTCTTTATTATTTTTGTAACGAAATTTTATTTTTTATAAACCCTATTTTCGCTAGCCAGAACATAACTCTCGACGTTCGCATATTGTTTTACTGAAAAATTGCAAACCCATCATTTGTGCAAACACTGTTTTTATGAACGGAGCTTAAGTCGATCGATGTTCTGTTTTATAAAAAAACAAAACCTCGCGTTACAGATTTTATGAACACTTACCTGTTTTTTTATGTTATGAAGTGGCAAACAAGCATTCAGTTTTCATTGGTAGTAAGTAGAACTGTAGCCTATAAACATCTACATGAAACCAGAGATTTCAGTAGGTATATTACATATTGCCAATCCTGAGGCTTAAGATATTATGCCTCTATGACAGAAACTACAGTGCCGTAGGGCGTACATTACCACCTGACCGGATCACGATAGTGCTGAACACTACTATTTAGCGGCAAGTAAATTAGCTACTGCGGTGATGCGTAAGCCCGCGAGCTCCGTCACCGGCGCTCTACCACCAGTAGTGATTGGAATTAATTCTCAAGTTCTATCGGCTGTATCTTTTCTCAAAGGTATTATTCTGGTTATTTATAGTTATATGAACAAGCATATTTTTCAACCGCAAGCCCAAATTTTATATGATTCATTTGCTCCACCGCCATTTTGTCGAGACGCGACGCGTACGGAACGACATTTCAAATCGCACGATACCAATTACACGCGTAGGATACCTATAGCGTCAAGTGCGAGCCTGTATGTGCCTTCATACTTGATGGCGACCTTTTCTCGAGAGTCGCATACGATACTAGTTGCCTTTGCGTATCGTAATTAGAGAAGAGCCTTATCATTGTAACAATATGGGCAGCGTGCCAATTAACCTCTTTACACACATAAATGACATACATAACAATTAAAGTATTAAAACATCGATGTTTAAAGTGCCGATAATACGAGTACATTTATCTGGAAACCAATACTGGCAGCAAGTACGATAATATCCGGATACCCATGAACTTAACGTTGCTTAATTAGCTTAGTCTGAAGTAGTTTAGCTTCTTTTAATCATAATTCTGTAAACGATATCGAACGCTTGCATGGATCACCATAGGTACCTACGGTACTTTTAATGTTCCCCTATAACAAAAGATTCGTTCTTGTGTGTATATTATTATTTTCATTATACGATCTAATCATTGAACCGAGTTCGTTAAGTTTAAAAAGAAAACAATTGATATAATTAGCTTTTGTATCTTAAAGCAGGTAATGATCATGACAATGTTTCATTCGCGTCTATTTTACTTAATTATTTTACAGTAAAAATACTTATTTATTAGCTTAGAACAAAGGAAAATAAAAATATCCCCTCATGATTTATGAAAAATTATTCCAATTTCCCTCTTTACACATATAAAAGTATAATAATTCAAGTATCAACATTTATAGGATCTTAAAGTACCGATAACATCTTTATATGGAAACTAATACCGGCAGCAAGCATCGTAATATCCGGATACCCATGAACTTAACGCTGTTTAACAAAGTTCTAATTAGCTTAGTCTGAAGGAGGTTAGCTTCATATAACGATATCGAACGCTTAGGCAGGGTTGCCATTACGCCGGACCGGCAGATCTGCCGCGCCGGTAAATCTGCCGGAAGGGCTAGTGGCTGTACAATTTATATGAAGCTATTCACATTAGCCCGGGTCCGGCATTATTGGCGAGATCCAAGAGAGACCTGTTCTGTGGGATAAGACCGAAGACGTCTATAAAGACAAAAACTTAAAGTTAGCAGCATGGCGTGAAGTATGTTTAATACTGAAACCGAACTTCGATGAACTGGATGAAAAAGAAACTGTCTGATGACTGTCTGAATTTCTTCCGGGATCCGATGTAATGTGAACACTCTGTCCGGTGTCCGGTTTTTCGGCAGATCTGCCGGTCCGGCGTAGTGGGAACCCTGCCTTACATGCACCGATATATTGTCGTTTTAATAAATCTTTATTCTATACCAACACAATGTATTATGTTTTTGTCTTCCTTTTATTTGCCATTAAAAGATAACAGGTAGATGCTTTAACTTTAAAACTAAATAATTAAATAAGAATAAATTAAAATTACTCTACATTATTTTTTTAAAATAAGTATACATATATAAAAAAATCTAATCAAACAAACCACCCCCGGGACGTTCTCGGAGCAAAGGAGCCCAAAATACTGGCAGCGTTGCCCCTTATGCTTTTGTATATATTATTTTTTCTGTTTTTCATGCAGTAACCATGGATTGTATTCATTCATGTTAAGGAAGAATTCGACCAATATAATTACCATGGTCCCTAATTTTGATACAAAAAATTAGGGACCATGTCGAAACCTCAGCCATTGTCTGTTTTTATTAAGTATACTAGCTGTTGCCCGCGGCTTTGCCCGCGTGGATTTCGTTTTATAAATAACTAAGCCTATGTTCTTTCTCAAAGTCAGCTCTATACCAAATGACAATGACGGATATTGCATACAATTTTTCCCCACTTTCAATAATCGTTTACAAGCATGACAAATATATCATTTTGTTGTTATTTTAACACTGATAATTGTACACTTATACAAACTCGTCTAAAACTTGTAGTTTCTGAGTAAATCTAAAAAACAGTAATGGTTTACCGATTATAACTCGATTATACCATATCGATTTATGACACATCTAATCTTTTTATATAAAGGTCCATACCTACTTAATCTATTCCATCGAACTAATGTCCATTTAATGGTGTTCGGTACCTGTGTTTTCTAACTGGGAGATGCCTATAAGACCATAGTAATACTATGGTAATTATTTTAAGCCAGGATACAATTTAATGTTTTCATAAACATACCAAATAACTTCACGGTTGTGCCTTTACCTCTTAAGCGATAGGCACTTAAGACTCCCTATCCTATGAATAATTTATAATCCCTACATTCCTAGGTAGGTAAGGTACCTCCATCTACCTAAATATCATTAATTTCGGTAGTCTCCTTCGGTAGTCATCTAGCACTATTTCAAGCCTTCCCATTGAATAGTTGTGGTAGGTTTCCATCAATTCTGGAAAACATTGTTTTGCGTCTATTTAAATTATAATGTTGGACAAATTGAGCCAAATGATTTGGTTCGTTTAATTAATGTAAGGCACGTGAAACAATTGCCGAAGCATCTGGTCGGTCTTGTATCAGTGGATGACAGCGATTAATTAAAGCCACTGCAATCAAAAAATCTTCGACTAAATGTGACGAAGCCCTATTAAAGTTGGTCAGGTAGGCAAGAACAAATCCGTTCGGAACAGCAAAAGTCAACGTAAAGAAAAGAAAATAGACGGTAAGCGCGCCCACATACACCTCAAACACCAGAAATGAAGTGACGTAACGTGACGACATTTTTGATTTGCAATTTTGACTTTTTGACAGATGACGGATAAACGAACGCGAGCTTACACAATCCCAAATTACACGAAGCCAGAAGTGTTTTAAATAAAATATTATAAAGTAAATAGATATTTTCCTCGTTTATGATAATTATAAAAATTATGAATAAAACGTTCTTTAACTGCGATATAAATTACTTAATCGATTTTTATGCATTTTTTTTCCACTAAAATCGTATTTATTCTGATATGTTTGCGTGTAAAGTAACGTTAATAGTCGCCTTAATATAACAGGAAAAGACGTGAAAATAGAACTGGTGTTATCTATTACTTTTATTTTCACTAATAAAACCTCAACTTATACAACTTAAAAAAAAATACCATTGAGCTTATAATTCATAAAACGTTTTTTAAGCAATTTATTGTTCGTGTAAATGCTGGGGCACGATCTGTCGTTTTCATTTCATTAAAGTTCAGTCGTTTGGACGTGAAACAGACAGAGTTAGTAGCTAAGCTAGTGACAGACAGACAGAGTTACTTTCGCATTTATAATATTACTAGGGATTAAGATTAATACATTAAAAGAGCAATATCCTCTTCAATACTTATTTTTGGTTCACGTTTTTCTGAGGATTAATGTTATAAGAGCAATGTCCTCCTAAAACCTCATTTTGTCTATTAATAGTTTATTCATTCAAGTTCTCCGAGAACCCGCTCTTTTCTAATTACAAACATACAATAACTATTATATTAATGATGAAACATCAGGCTTATTATATATATATATATATTATATATATTAATAATTGGTCCCAAATTAATAATAATTACATTAAAATAATAAAAACAATTAACATTATTTAAGGATTTGTGTGTGTGTGTGTTTGTGTGTGTGTATGTGTGCGTGTCCGGGCGATGGTGTTATTATGTAGTTTAGAATTATGTGATGTATTATTTACTTAGGGAATTATTGTATCACTTGCACAAAGCTCTCAATTTCCTGATAGTTTTTTTTAATTTTAACCATTTAATCAGTAAATTTTTACATTTATAATGTGTCTGGGGATATAATAGGTTGGGGAAAAAGTCTTTTCGCATTATAGTATGTATGAACTTGTAATAAAATCTCTTTGGCTGTAGTATTTGTATCTGGCTGGTTTTGGTATCATTGAAAGTTAAAATTTTAAAGAACATAATTCCAAATTCAAATTAGGCAAATGTGTGATTTTCATTTGTTTTTCGTACTGTCAAGATGTATACGTGGAAAGTAATAAATAGTGAAGCAGGCAAAAATAAACGGAGTGATGGTCGCGTGATTTTGGAGACATCTCAGGGTACTGTGAGTTCGAATCCTGACATTGCGCAGCACTTTGTAGAATACTTTGCTAATATTCCCTTTGAAATTACAAAACCCTTAAACTCATCCTCTTTATTATCCATTGATATTCTGAAAAATAACGTAGAAGCTTGTACTATTCAATTTAGGTTTAAACATGTTTGCCCACAGTCTGTAAGATCAGCTTTTCATCAACTTAAAATAAAAGCTACCGAAGATATTTATGGCATGTCTGTTATGGTGTGTAAGTCGATTATAGATACCTTAGCTCCTTACTTAGCATCAATTTTTAACTTATGTATTGATCAGGGAGTCTTTCCAGATTTATTAAAGTTTAGTAAAGTTATACCGTTATTTAAATCAGGTGACAATAAAAACCCTAATAATTATAGACCGCTATCTATTCTGCCCGTTCTCAGTAAAGTGTTCGAAAAACTGATGCTTACTCAATTGCTTCAACATTTCAATACAAATAACATCTTACACGAACAGCAATTTGGTTTTACAAAAGGACGTTGTACAACCGATGCCGGTGTTGCTTTATTAAAACATATTTTTGAAGCTTGGGAGGATTCACAAGATGCTATAGGTATATTTTGCGACCTTTCGAAGGCGTTTGACTGCGTGGACCACAATACATTAATTGGCAAACTTGATCATTATGGACTTGAAAATAAAGCTTAGTTTACGCGTACGATTCATATTAAGTTCGATGTGATCATGCCAGGACAGTCGCTGATCTAAGATTACTCCTAAATATTTCGTATGGTGTACTTTATTTATTTTTTTGCAAGTGCAGTTTGAATTGAGTGCTATGGAACATTTGTGAATTTTTACATTGTATTGATGGGAAGGCTGAGTGCGATCATATATTGAAAAACAAATGTAATTCGTTTTGGTAGAATTCAAAGTTAACAGGTTATTATCAAGCCAGTTCGCTTTCATCATGAGACCCATTTCAGTTAATTTATGGACACGGTCCCAAGTCTTATCTGTAAAAACAATCGCAGTATCATCAGCATAAGAAAATATTCGCCCCCCCCCTCCAGTTCCATATTACACAGATTATTTATGTAGATGAGAGTCCTCCTGTGGAGAAGATGTTAAGTGATGACTGCAGCCTATGAACACCCACACAAAGACCAAGGTAAAAATGCAGAGGTGTTACTACTCCTGAGGCCTAAGCTGTTATGCCTCTGTGGCGGAAATTACAGGGCTGTGCATAACCTGACCGGAACACGATGGTCCTGAACACTACCATTTAGCGGCAAGTATATAATGTAATGCGGTGGTGCCTGCGCCCGCGAGCTCCGTCACTGGAGCTCAACCACAAGTAAAAACGTTCAACATGTAACATCATAACATGTCAAACATTATTTGATTGTTTGTTACATAATCCTGCTGGCTCCTATGAGAGATTGCAAGGATATGAAAATATCTATTCTTAATGTTATGTATTTTATTTGTTTTTAAAGTAAGTTATATTGATGGACCTTGTTTCATCGAAAATCACTCAAAATTTACAAACTTTTGCTTTAATTATAGTTATCGGATTCGTAAAATACACCTACAAAGGATTCTTTCAATCCTAACTAAAGCAAACATTAAATAAATACGTAATAGAGATGCAGTACAGTTTAGCATCGTTAGTTCTAAACCCACACCATCTCGAATCCGTCCCTGTCTTGGGCTGTAACTGGAACCATCAATCCTACTGGACGCTGTTAGATAACAGACATTAAGTGGACCTGAAGTACAATTTGAAATGTTCTGTTATTACAACTAATGGAGTGGTAAGTTCAAAAAGGCAGGTAGGAACACAATGAATGCAGAAGCTCAATTTTGATTTTTACTTAGTTATATTTTAACTTTATTATTTTTTTTTTAATATAGGTATTTTGACATTTCGATTTTGGCGGGTGAAGCTGGATTGTATTTTAATTAAAGGTATAATATTAATTATGTGTTGTAACGGAAAAGATAATAATAATATAGATTCTTTTCCGTTACAATATAGTATTATTTCTTAAAATTTTTAACTTCAAAGTCAAAGCATTGATTTAAATTGTGACGTAACAAGAAAAGGTACTTTTTATTCAACAAAATAAACTACGAATAAAGTTACGTGCAGAAGCTAGTTTTCGGCATAAAACATAAAATGCTCCAACATTTATTTTGGATAGTTTCCAGAATCAATTTTATGCAAAACTAGCCTTTTTGCCGCGACTTTATTCGTGTGGTCTTTAATAGGCAGTTCGTTACTGGGACAAATAGAGGCGTTTATCTGTTCTAAGAAAAGATGTCTCAAAACCAAAATTTATCGAAGCATTGTTACTGGTTCACTAAGAAAGTTAACAGATGTATGTGTATATGCCCCCGCGGCTGGTGTAGATCGTAAGCGATCTACTCGGTTAAGCGATACGGTCGCCGTCGGGTGTGTGACGGGTGACCGTTAGTGGCAAATTAAAATGCGCGTTTCCGTACTTCGGAGGGCACGTTAAGCCGTCGGTCCCGGTTGCTATCGATAGATAGCAGTCGTTAAAACCTTTTCGGAGTCTTCGTAGGCTAGAGACAATCTGCTAGTTCCGACTTCGTAGAGCCTTATTTCTGCTGCACACTGCCTACGTAAGCACTATAGTCCGGTATCATAGAGCAACACGGGCCACCAGCCGCGGCGGACCGGAGGAGAGTAGCCATGTGCAGGCTTTCCCGTCTGTCAATGTACAAGCCCAAATGCTGCTACGCCTGTCGCCCTGTTTAAATATGTGCGTGAAATTGTTTAAGTATTTTGTTAAAATCAAGGTGCGAGTTTCATAGTAAAAGACGATTTTTGTAGTGTGTTTGTGTATTACACGTACTTCCCACGCAAAACATGACTGACTTTTTTGCATCGGTAATAAGCGCTGTGGCTCCCCTCCGGTCCGCCGCGGCGGCCGGTGGTCCGTGTTACTCTATGTCCGGTACTGGTCAAAACATTATCAATATTTTCGACAAACGTCACGTGGGTAAGGTGCGAAAGAGATAACAGACCCCAAATAAGCCGTAATCTCCTTTTTACGGCCGATAGTAAATGCAATGGCATTTACTACCACGTTATAGGTGGAATGACTACCACTGTTAAGTTAACTGACTATACCTACTAGCGGAAGAATTCCCCTTCACAAGTGGACGATCCGACGCCAGCTACACAATAAAATACAGAATTAAATAACATACAACTTAAATCTAGTTACAAAACATGTTTTGCGGTGTAATTTCGAAACCCAATTCCATCTGTGTAACACAATAAAACACTTACCTAATTATGAAACATTCAATAATCCGTAGCCATTAAAGTAACATGTTTGTACAAAAATATGTCTGAAAATAAGTCTCTGTGAAATTTTCGTGGAGAAACTCGACGAATAGACACTTTTCGAAACGTTCGGAAAACTTATTTGCAAATCATCCGCAAACTATCACTATTCGACATTTAAATATATCCAACACGAGGCTTATCTACGAGTATAGGTCCCTTACTTTGTCTGACTTAGAATTCGTTATAACGTGCTACCTAATATACTTGCCGCTAAATGGTAGTGTTCAGCACTATGGTGTTCCGGTCAGGTGGTAATATACGGCCCTGTAATTTGCGGCACAGAGGCTTTTAACACCTTAGGCCTCAGGAGTGATAACGCATCTGCATTTTGACCTTGGTCTTTGTGTGGGTGTCTATCCGCCGCAGTTATTACTTAACATCAATGTGAACTGCATGCTTGTTCACCACTTCCATTACATTAAAAAAACCGTCTTTCGTGTTTTTATTGCATCTGTGATAGTAGGTAATAACTAATCGAAAGCTGTTATATCTATAGATGAAAGTAAGAACTTTCATCTATAGATATAACTGTTTTTCTGAAGTCAGTCAATATACAGTGGATTTAATTTCATTTACTTTACTTCCACCTTTAAAATGTACATAAAGGGAAAATAAATGCTGAGGCCGAAAATATTTTTTCACAAGCACTAAAATAAAATGTAAGTACGGTCGTTGTTCGAATATTAAATAAGTTGGCCAATATAAAGCCTTGAATTACTTGCCTGTTAGTTCCCTACCCTCCTCGATAGCAACCAAAATAAAAAAGACGACCTCAAAAACTTTCGCATCTGATATAATGTGATATTAATGTTATACTAACGAGTTTTAAAATTTAGCAGAAATCTGATAGACACTCTTAAAAGTTTAGTCAAGAAATTTATTAGATAAAACAGGCGTCTATTTCATGAGAGCTAATGTTATGATGTAACTAAGTGATCTTGAGTAGCTTATGTAAGAGACTAGAGCGGAGATAGCGCCCTGGGGAACGCTAACCTTTTATCACGTACACTCTTAGCCTAGTGGTTTTTTAATCTAAGCTCATATGCACTTAAGCCATCTTTAATTTATTTTCAACAGAATGGCTCGTTGGATGACAAAAGAGGTGAATAAATTATGAGCCGCAGCAATAAATGTGTCGCTTTCCGTTGAGAGGATATGTGCATGCATTTACTTTTGCGGTTTTGCATGCATATTTCTCTGTCGCTTTCGAATTATGAGTATAAAATCTAATGAGTTCGGTGTGATTAATATTAAGTGTACAATAAAATGCTGTTTATTATTAATACTGTTCTAGTCTAGTTATTTATTAAATTGCGTATTTTTAAGTACCTAGTTTTAACCATCAACTATTTTGTCACTCGTACAAATTTATTTCTTTAATTATTGAATTTAAATTATTATTTCCCTTTTAACTTCATAGACAATAAGATTGTTAAAGTAAATAATTAAATATGAATAAATTAAAATTATAATACAAAAGAAAAATAACATAAGAGTGTATATAAAAAAAACATTTTGTCACTTATAAGACATAAAACATTATACTTTTTATTCGTGAAAATGTTCGCCCAATCTTAATAGTTTATTTTCAGATAGGAGGCACTGCAAGTACATAAAATCTTATGCCCGTTTTGTACTGTGGTCATACAAAAACAATTCGGCTTGTAATAAAATTCAAGATTGAATCCGTTCGAAAATCTATCCTATGAATGTTGAATCATAGACAGGCACTCGACTATTTCGATTTACAACCCACCGTCAAACTTTCCAGAAAATAGAAAACGTTCACGTGGGACTATCCAAACATACCGTACGGCTGGATACGAACAAACAACAATACTTTAGTTCGAGCAAATATCAATTCTAGCCAAAACGTACATATTTCGCTGACTTTTACTCGAAAGTCCATAGTTTAGGGGGAGCCCGGGGTCGCCCGCTTTAGTTATGCATGGACCGAGCCCAAGCCTTTGTTAATTATGACGTTGGTTGTACTCCACTGGAAAATTTGATATTTAGTGTTGAATTTAGCTTTATTCGATACGACTCGGATCGTTTGTGCTGCTCCCTTTAAGTCATTTGTCTCGTTAGGTTTGTTGTAGTTTATGACGTCTGCAAAGTTAATTCTGTAGCTTGAACTAACTAAGTAACACTTAATTATTTGGCTGTGCCAAATTATAATTGAACTCATAATCCCGATTTACTTGAAATTGTGGACAAGCGTTGGCGGAAACACGCTAGTATTTTTAACTATCTCATAAAATGAATCTTATTCATGTCAATTTAGTTTCCTATTTACCTGAGTTGATACGTATTTTCAATGTCTGTTATATACACCTGTTTTCATTTGTATAAGTTTGTTTCATTGGTCAGTTAATGTGAAAAAGTAATTCGTTTACATTTATACTAGCAACACTTTCGTTAATAAATATGTGATTAGCGGTTAATTACAATTTTCGAGATTTGTACGTATTGTAACATACTATTTATTAGTAGTATTATTCAGGGCATATAACTCTAGCAAAATATATTGCCGTTTATCAAAATCAGAGTGGATTTCCTAAATAGACTTTACATTGTTGAAGCCTGTGGTTTTATTGCAAATACCGCAATTCGTGTTTCCTATCGTACCTAGCTGCTGTTAATTGGCTACTCACTTTGGTATACAACGCTAAATTTGATAAACGCATCGACAGAACCCTAAATCCGGCTTATTACTTTGTCAGCTGCCTTTCTCAATTTGGATACCTAATCACGGAACAACGGATCACAGAAATTTAACAATGACTTGTATTAATCCGCTAAAGTAAATATTATTAAACGTACCTATTATTACATCTATTATAGTACATTAGGGCAGAAAATATTGATAATTTCGCCTATATTTTATATGCTCTTTGAGCAATCTTCGGACTTGATTAAAATTAAAAAATATGTGAAACATTTGACAGGTACGAACTATTTTTATGAAATTGCAATAAAATGGTTGTTTTTGCTATTTTCTTTACAATTTCTTCACATGTATAACTGACTTTTAAACCATCCTTGGACTTCTGCGAATATTTCAAAACTAAAATTAGCTAATTTCGTACTGAACATGGCCACGATTGTAAATTGTTTTTAAAGAAAATTTGCAATTCTAAGATTCCAACAAAGTTCTATTGAAAAAGAAGGGATTTGAGCAAATTGAAGAGTAAATAATTAAATATAACGACTTCGACGGTAAATCGTGAATGATAAATGGTAATAAGCAATCCCGAAGTTAAGTCCCCTCCGTCAATAAACCAACCATAATAACGTAGTTTGATAACTGATTCATTTATTGACAGGTGATTTGCTATTCATGTGTTAACTTTGAAACTAAATGTCCGGTGTTTCGCTTGCGTTAATTAATTTCAAACGTTAACCTAAACATTTATTTGTGGTCTATTGCAGGTATTATGGAAATTGAATTTAATGTCGATACGACCAATATCACTTTGCAAGGCCTGAATAATTTCGATATGAATTCGCCATAAACTTTGTATTTGTTTTGTGTTCGTTTGTGAGATAACGAAACTTCGTCCATTATTATTAAGGTTTTCTTGTCTCAATGATTCAACTCTTTTATTAGCAAATGTTCAATAACTGCGACATCTTGCAACAACAGGTCAGTCTGTTTCATGTTGAACAGGTCAGTCTATTCCATGAATTGGCACAAAATGAATGAACCTTGAATAAGAGTACACTATGAGCGTGTAAATCATTTTAGGAGTTCACTCTTATGAAGCTGTCTCCTACCATTGGACCCGGTCGTGACTCGATCCGATTCGACTTATCGTTTAAGATATAATCAACAGTCTGTAGCTGAGTGATCGCTATTCGGGTCGGATCGGATACGACTCATACGAAATCTAGACCTTACCCTTCCCGGCGTTCCACTGTCGGCTAATAAGTGCTTAATGCTAACTGTGTTTAATGTTTAACCACTAGCCAAAGATCATGATTTAATCAATGATTAATAGATCAAAGTAAATATCAGCTTGTAGCTTAAAGAAACCGTGTACTTTACATGTTATATTTTTGTTAAGTAGATCGTCTATCTATTTATATAACGTAACGTCACACCTGTAATCCCCGAAGGGGTAGGCAGAGGTAAATGCATGCATTCAAGCATACATGCAAACACTCACGATTCGCCGATTACGTTTTTGGCCCATGTAACAGGTGGCGAGCCTGTTGACATCTCCGGGCATATTACCAAACTTCGAGATACTAGTAATCTTCCAGAAAATGGAAATATCACAATAGAACCATAAGATAAAAGACTTTACACCGTTATCTCTGATTGTGTCCGATCCGGGAATCGAACCCATGACCCCAGCGTACTAGTAGTAGGCGTAGTTTAAAACGTTATAATTTTTCCAATGACGTCATTGATTGTTTTTCTGGGAGAAGAGCTCTTTTTGCAGAGCTTGAAGACGTGGGAGCCGTTAAACGGTACAAAGTTTTAGGCAATATAAATATCCGGCTAGCACCGATGTACAAAAATCCTAAAGAGTAACAACTGGCAAAGCATCTCCATTGCAATATCTTCTTTTGGGTTAAATATTTTAGTGGCTTATAGATTTTTTTTTAGTTGCTATCACTTTTTTTCCACAATCATAACATAAAATAACCATAGAAGTGATTATGTATGATAGAGATATGCGTGTTTGTTACTAACCTTCATAAAAAAAAGTCTTTATTTATTTCCCGCGAGATACTCCCTCTGAGCACAGGCATGTGAAATGTTCACGCACCTGTGCGTTATTGATTTTCATTTGTAGCAAAAATAAATCAATTATTAAAACTGTATATTTATGTATGTATCTTCACGCCAGGTCCCTCACGGGGTAGGCAGAGAGTGTAGAGCGCCAGATATCCCGGTCCTCCTGACAAACCTCTCGTGCCTCGTCTACCTTTATCATTCTCTTCATACAAGTACGCATATTCCTAAAACTTTTGACCCCACCATCAGACAGAACTCGACCTATTTGGTCATGGTAGGTCAGTCTTGGTCTTCCTGGGCCTCTGCAACCATCCACATTCGCATTGTATATCTGTTTAGTCATTCGCTCATTCGACATTCTTTCTATATGCTCGAACCATCGGAGCATGCCTTTTTTCATTTTTACACCGATACTATCATTCACACAAAGCCTCTTTCTTACATCTTCATTACGAACGCGATCGGTTAGTGATACACCGCAGATCTTGCGCAAAGATCTCATCTCGACCGCGTTTAACTTACTTTCATGCTCTTTCCTGCATACCCAGCTCTCGCTTCCATATAAAAGCGTTGGAGTAAGTACAGTATTATGTACGGCTAGTCGAGCCCGCTGGCTGAGATGTTTCGATTCTAGCAGCTTACCCAACGCTCCATTCACGCAATTCCCTGCAAGCACTCTTCTTTCTATGTCAGTGGTGTACCTACCATCCTTGCTTAAAAGCACTGTAATGAAATCACTAATATTCCATTTCATTCAATTGGCAATTCCATTAAAAAGTATATTTCCACTTAAAGTTACAAATTGATACCTATAAAGATAAAATATTATTATTGTAAAACGGATAAGTGATTTATCTTTAAGTATGAATATTTCAATATTCTTACTAAAATTTTGAGCAGCCAATCTCCATACCTCTGCTATAAAGATAACAGAAATTCTGCAATACGAAAATACGCCGTTGAGATACGTGACTTAGCAAGTTTTCCAGACTAGGTATTCTGTATTAGCAGTTCTGTTGTTGACTGGGTTTTATTTGGTTGGTCCGTTAATTTAAATTATGTTCTCTAAAATGAAATTACTACCATTATAAAAATATTGGGCCTATCTATCTTTAAAATTCTATCCATAAAATGTAATGAGATTTATAAAGGAGATGTTCCAAAATGTTGCGGGCCCAAGCTCCATGCTTGGGCCCGCACCATGTACACTATATTGAGAGATGAAGCATAAAATACTAAATCATTTTCAGCTATTCAAATCGTTTATTAAATCTTCAATTAATTGTCGTTAGTATATTTCGAAAACAAGAATGTCATAGTAGCAATATGGCAACATATTACGTTAAATAAATATTTCCGACAAAAAAACTACGATTCAAGTTATTTTTTGAGTATTTTTCCATGATTTTGCGTATTTTTTTCTAACTTTTGATATATTGTACAAGGTGCGGGCCCAACGTGGCACTTCTAATTTATAAAGATATCCTTTATACCTTTTCTGTCAAGTTGATAGTCTAGTAGAGTCCCAAAATGTTGGGGCACACGACGGGTAGTCTGCGTATTCTAGCTTCTATAGAACACGCCCCCGACGCTTCGGGGGCAGATAGGCCCGGGGAACGAGGACTTCCTCGACCCCCGAAACAACGACATCCCCTTCCTCTGTTACGCTTCACGTGCGGAGGGAGGGATGATGATGATTATTCGTTCGTTCGTTCGTATTCTTCATACTAAAATTACTTCAGTTCCCTTTCTCAGTAAAAGGGTAAAGCAACTTAATTGTGCGGAGTAGTTTTTATCTGGATCCCTGCAAACTCATCTTGAGTTTAGTTATTTTTTTTTATGAAATGGAAGTGGTAAGCATGCAGTTCACATTGATGTTAAGTGATGACTGGACCCTATAGAATCTTAAATGCAACCTCGGTATAAAAAACATAACCTTTCACTTGTATACTCGGTTATGATTAGAGGTTTTTTTTAACTAAGGCATTTTATGCATGAAATATTTTATAAGCTTTACAAATTTCCTTTGACTAGTCAAATGTACTTCGCTTTAGAATATGTTGTTCTTAATGCAGCTTTAAACTAGAACCGGGGCTTGCTTAAAATTCCTCGGAGACTTTTCCGATATTCGCTCAGTAAACACTATCGTTTATAAATTTCGGCTGAACGTAATGGGTCATTCATTTTGGGTGTATATGTAGATTATGTAGTAGGATATCACATGGGAACACGTTGGTTACCCACTACACTGATATGTTGTACAGTACATTACATAATTATTATGGTTCTAGTTATACTGGTGTTGTGTACCACTGTCGATTAGATGTTATTTAATGTATGGTTTATAAGCGGTATTAGGCTCGATTCACACTGACGCAGATTTGAAGAGAACGACGCGTCGTGATTTTTAGGCGATTAACACACTGCCACGCACCACGCAGTGTAGCGCGAGAAAGCGTATTCGAACGTTGCTTGTATCTCCGTTTTTTATAGAAAACAGGCACATAACCCACCATGCCTTCCCATGGCCCTTCCAACCTCCTGGTTATATGGGCCGAATCGCGGGAGATGCGCGCACGAACCGCTCCTCGCTTTTGTCGCGCGCGCATGTGTTCTTGACTCCCTACAAGTTCTTTACACTCTGTGTATACTGCGTCCCTATGGTCACTCTCCCCATTCTGGGGCATGACGCCACAGCCACGCCTTCGGCTCCTGCCTCCGGTCGTCCTGCGATGTGCGATGTCTTCTTTTCTCTTCTCATCTTCGTTCTTCTTCTTCTTTCTTCAGTCTTCTTGCCGTTGTGTTATATATATATAGTTCCCATTCCCGTCAAGTCCTCCGCCGGTTTTCCTTTTCTTCTCGTTCTAGTCTACTCCGTAGTCGATGCCATCGGTGCGCGAAGTCCCGTAGCCGCCTAAAGTTCGCCTCCGAGCCCACAAGGTCGCGATAGTAAATCGGACCCACTTCGAGTGGCCTCACGCCGTTCAGTAGGTCGTCCCTAAGCTCACTGTAGAGAGAACACTCCCACAGGACGTGGTGTACGTCCTCGTCCTCTGTGTTGCCACAGGGGCAGGACCCCTCGTCGGAAAGCTTCATGCGGAAGAGTCTCCCTTTGAAGCAACCGTGGCCTGACAGTATCTGCGAGACTTGGTAGTCCGGCTCCACCCAAGTGGCCTTGAGTCTCGCCGCCACCTCCGGGAAGAACCGATATAGCTCCCGCCCCTTGTCCGACGTGTCCCAACGCTTTTGCCAGGCGGCCGAAGCGGACTCAGATGTGCTGAGTTTGACGCGCTGCAGCTCCTCCTTGGTAACCGCGGATTCGCGCGCCACGCCTAGTTCGCCGGCCCGAGTTACCTCGAGGTCGGCCGGTAGGACCCCGGCTAAGACCGATAGGGCGTCAGTGCTCGTCGACCGGTACGCCTTGGTCAGAAGGATCAAGGCGGGTCTCTGTGTGCGCAAGAGCGCACTCCGCACAACGTGCAGGGACGCACGCTCATACCAACATGCCGCAGCATACGTCACCGTGGCGATGTAAGTGCCACGGTACAGGATCCGAAGAGCCCTGTACCGTATACCCCACGAGCACGCCGAAACTCTCGACATTTTGCCGAAGCAATTTGCCGCCCGCTCCCCTATCGTTGACGCATGCTGCGAGAACGAAAGACTCGCATCGATCACCACCCCCAGCACCGTAGTCGATCCCACGCTCCTGACAGAGTCGCCACCGAACCTGATGGTGGGAGGTCTCTGGAATTTGCCCCTTATTGTCATCGTCGATGACTTTGAAGGGGAAAACTCCAGTCTGTTACGGACCCCCCACTCACCGACGAGCTGTAAAGCAGACAAGGCAGACGCCTCGATACCCGCCCGGGAGTTTGACGCAATCAGAAGCGTGACATCGTCGGCATACGCTACGATACTCACCCCCCCAGGGAGGGGCAATCGGAGCAAGTCGTCCATGAGCACATTCCAGAGCGTTGGCCCCAACACCGATCCCTGCGGGCAACCCATCGTTGCAGCCTTCCACAAGACGCGGCTGCCGACGAACATGCCAATGCGGCGATTGGCGAAGTAGTCCGTCAACATTCGGTGAATGTTCGGCGGACAACCTCCCCTTTTCGCCTTCAACAGTATCATCGGCCACCAGGCGTTGTCGAAGGCCCCAGAGATATCCAGAAATACCGCCTGCAAATATTTCGACGAGCGCTCACGCGCCGCGCTGAAGATGGTGTTCAGCGCGGATACCGTCGACCGACCTCGAGTGAACCCGTGCTGTCGATCCGATAGCCCACCTGTAAGTTGCGGGGCGCACCTTATCATTATGCGTTCCAAAACTTTACCAAGAATCGGCAGCAGCGCGACGGGGCGGTACGCCTTCGGGTCGGTAAGCGGCTTGCCGTTGCCTTTCGGCAGGACAACCAACCTGCCGTCCTTCCATGCGTCCGGGAAACTCCCCTCTTGGACACATCGCCTAAAGAGGTCGCAAAGTTCTACCGACGCGGCCGACCAGATGTGTTTGACGATACGCGCGCTGATCCCATCGATTCCCGGAGCTGTGTCAGGAAGATCCTTGACTATCTTCTCGATGATATCGTCAGACGGAGGAGGGGCATCCTCTCCTGAGGGCGAAAATGCTGCCACAATACGCACCTGCCTATGGTATGCTGTGTCCTTAGACGGATCGTCGTCCGGGCACAGCGAATGCATAAGGTTATGCATGGCGTCATTTACGCACCCAGCGTACCCTTCGGCATAACTGGTGCCATTAACTACATTACGGGGAGGCTTGCACCTCCCACTCGCGACACGGTAGGCCTGTCCCCAGTGGTCCAGGTTTCCGGAATTGGCGGTGTTCATGTTAAACAAAAGCTGCGCCTCCTCCATAGCCACCCTATACCTAAATCTGTGAGAGTGGAACCGACTCCTGGCGTTCACCTCGCAACAGCCACCCGCCTTGCGGGTCCCCTGCCATTCTTGACGCAGCCTGTTGTTCTCCTTGCGGAGACCATCCAGAGCTGGCGTCCACCACTCGTACCCACGGTCAGTTTTCATTGCTTTCACCACCCCTAGCGTCTGCAACGCGGTGCTAGTCACCAGTTTGCAGCTTGCAGACATCAGGGGCAGATCGGCTCCACCTCAGTCGACCTACCCGTTCGTGAATAGCCGTCTCGAAGCGGTTCCAGGATACTCCGCGGTCCCGGTACCTCATCGGCTCACCCGGCGGCCCAGCGCTTGTTGGAGTAGACTGGCCCGCCACTGTGTATGTGATGAGACGGTGGTCGCTCTCGATCGCGTTCTCGCGCACCCTCCACTCCGTTACCGGAGTGCCTCTTGTCGTCAAGGTGAGGTCAATGTTAGACGCTCCATTCGCTGTGGAGAACGTCTCAGGCTGTCCCTCCCTGTTCTCCAAGCAAAGGTCTCTGGCCAGGATAAATGCCTCCATCGATTCTCTGCGGTGCGTGACGTCTGGCCCGCGTCCGGTGTACTGCCGCCGCTCACAGTACCACATTGGAGAGTGCGCATTGGAGTCTACCCCGATCAGGATCTTCTTCCCGCGCAAGGAGTCCAGTACCACTCCTAGGTGCTGTAAGTGGATGTCTATGTCGTCACTGTACTGAAAGTACGCGGACACCAGGTAGATCCCCTCCTCGTCGTCATTCTGAATGTGACACACTGTACAGTGTGTCGACGACAGGTGGTGAAGGAGGGCACACGGGAGGTCCAGGCGACGGACATACACACCCGCTTTCGCTTGGTCGTCGCACTGCAGTATTCTGCTAGCGATATCCGACCGGGCTCTGGGATAATGTTCCTGCACCAATACGACGTCCAGGCCCAATTCTTCCGCGACCAGGGGTAGTTCCGTAGTGGCGAGCTCGGCCCCCGCCAGATTCACCTGGCCGACGGTGACTTTTCTTGGTGGAGGCTTCAGTAAGCCGTCATCTCCACCAAGCGGCGCTCCGCGTGTACGCGCGCTGGGCACTCCTTTGCGGCCGTTTTGTGGCCGGATGCGTCCCGGTGCCCAAATTTTGAGCAGGTGGCGCACACTTCGTTGGTTGACCTGCAGTCCGCGCTCGTGTGGCCCGTTTGACCGCACCGCCCGCACGTCACTGATTCCGACTTGCAACCCTTCTCGGTATGACCGTACAAGTGGCACCGTCGGCAGCACACTGCAGTCGTGAAGTCCTCGACTAGCGATACCTCCCACCCTATGTATAGTCGCCCTTTACTGACAAGGGCCTTGCGCAGGGCTGGCGTGCAGGCCAGAACAATTGTGGTCTTCGAAATGCCGGATCGCGATTTGTAGAAGGTGACTCTTGCTTCCTCCCTCATTCTAGCCACGGTCCAGGTTGCATCCTCCCTGAAGTTTTGATCAATGATGGCCTTGAAGACCTCATCCGTGTCTGGGTTGAGGCCTTCGACGTTCCTGATTGCTACTAAAGGTCGTTTTCCCAGTGCGTCGTTTGCCTTCAGCGTCGCGGGAAGAGCCGCCTTCAGTTTAGCCATGTCGTCTGCCGTACGAGTCTGCACCACCACACCAGCCTTGCCTACCCTTCGCACGCTGTCTACCTGTATGTTGAGTGCTACGGGGGCGACGGAGGACTTCAACACCCTCTTGGTGTCGTCGGAGGTCTTTATTTCCGACCCCTCCACCGGGTACAATGCCACCGCCGGACCCTTAGGTCGACTTACGAGCTCCGCATAGGAGGGTTTGGATGCCTGCGGCGCGTTGACGATGTTGGCGCGCGCCGAATCGGCCTCAGCCTCCGCTCTTAGGGCGCGATGCCGTTGCGCATCCCTCGCCTCTACTAGTACCTGCGACTCGAGCCTTGTTTTCGCGACCTCGCCCTTCTTTTCTTCCGCAATCAGTCCTAGTTGCGCGACAATCTCCAGCATTATGGCGACTTGGGCGTTTATCCCTGCCTGATCCGTCTTATTTAATTTGGACGTGGGGCCCCCTGCTATCCCGGAGATCGCCCTGGCTGCCGCATTGGCTCTGGTCAGCAACTGCCGCGACGAGGCTCTGCTGAGGTCCTCTCTCAATTCCCCGTCAGTGTCCGTCTCTTCTTCTGACAGCATTAGCGGCGTGTGATATTGGCCGATATCCGGCGTGGTCATCCCGCTCCCGGTTCCTATGGAGGACTCTTGTACCGCCCTTACTCTTGCTGGGCGGCGCTTGGCCCCTCGGACCTCCTGAAAGTCATCAGGGGACAGAAGCCTTTTGGCCGTTGCAGGTCTGCTCGCTGCCGGTGCTTCCTGTGTCGACTTAGGAGGGGTGGCCGGGGTGCAGGGGGGTGGAGGGGGTGAAATGTTCGGCGATAGAGTCGCTATGACTGCGGATACTGCCTGATAAGCTGCGCCGCCGCGTCCGTCGACGAAGTGGTCGATCCCGGTGAAGGTATGTGTCTTGGGGGGGGGTGCGTCCTTAAAATCGAGTCCCTCGGGCGAAAAGGATTCGCCGGGTCTAACCTTCCCCCGCGTCGGGATGGATCCCCGTCATCCGAATCACTCATCTTCACAAAATTTTTATACGGTGGCGCGTTCGTGTATAGACTTAACGCAACTCAACGCAGTTGCAAGGCGAATTTTTTTGAGCTAAGACTGACCGAAAAATTGTCTGTTTTCCACCCAAGAAAACAGAGTCCAATTTTGAACAACACAAAGATACAAGTCTAAAAATACAGTTAAAAAGGCACAACAGGCACAGTCAAGCACAAATAGGCACAAAAATTTTAAAAAAATGTCAAAAATATTCAAAGATAAAATATGCAATAAGCGGCTGTAAAAGGGCACCAAAAAGCACAAAAAGGCACTAATAGGCACTACTGGTCTCTACTAGGCACTATACTGTCAGACACAAAAGTCAAGCTGACACCCGACAGGTGACAGCTGTCAGTGACGTCAGAGACGTCACCCGCCGGCGCCACAGATAACAAAAACAGCAATATAAATACACAATTAAAGTTCTAAAATAAAGATCTTACAAATCTAACTAATCTAACCTACTCTACTAAGTATTGTCTATGGGCAGAAGCGTCGACTGTCAGTGACAGCTGACAGAGACGTCAAGCGCTGTCCTTCCACGCCACACTATGCTAAACTATTCTAACCTAAAATATAACACGAAAAAGTACTGAAAAAGCAATTAAAACACTGGAAGAGTCAATATAAAAAGTACTTATCGCTTTCCAAACAGGGAGTTACGGGACTCGACGCCCAATCCTGGGGCGGAGTCACCGATTTGCGGGAGCACGTGGGAGCACGTGTGCCCGGCACTCACACTGTTCACAATATAGTAATTTCACGAATAAAACACAGTATAAATTAGTAGTAAAGAAGAAACACAAAAATATAAATAAACTTATAACGAATTTAGGGTATCTAGAAGCACTAGGAGCACTAGAAACTTAATTCGAGAGTGAATGGGCACCGAGTACTACGAGCACGTCCGCACCGCACGGAGGTCGGAGCCGAAGTCGAAAAAGAAAACAGGCACAGCCCAACACACAGAAAATGCATCCACGCGTGTTCATGCAGATCACGCGTATACAAGCGGAGAAACATGCATTCACGAGCCCACGTGCGAATCGAGACGCACATCGAGCCCCACAGTGCCTCGCGTGATTTTCATGAAATGAGTCAGAGCCGCCGTGAATCAACAAAACGCAACTACGCACGTGAGAGCGTAAAAAAATAACTACGTTAAGAAAAACTGACTTCAAATCTAAAAAGTAAAAAATAATACAGATTTAATATCAATTATATACTACCTATTATTTATATGTGTTATTTACTAATAGGATTGAAGTCGCTGCCAAGCCTTAAACAAATAATTATATATATCACTTAAATATAATTACAAGCAAATTAATACAATGAACAAAACGTAACCGGCAAATCGTGGGTGTTTGCATGTATGCTTGAATGCATGAAGTTACGTTTTATTACAATGAAATGCCTACTTTATTGATTTTGGCTTGGCACCGACTTCATTCCTATTAGTAAATAACACATAAAAATAATAGGTAGTATATAATTGATATTAAATCTGTATTATTTTTTACTTTTTAGATTTGAAGTCGGTTTTTCTTAACGTAGTTATTTTTATTTAATACTTTTTAGTTTATTGCTGCATTGTCAATAAGATAAATGTTCACATCTGTTAAATTTGTAAAATTTGACTCTTTTAACTTCGTGATAATAAGATAGGTACATAATTTAAACTGTTTAGATGTGTCGATACAAAATTATTACACGACTATACGAAATCAATGAAAAAAATTATTGATTTTTGGGGAAAGTAATCATGGACTGTTAACTCTATGCATTTATCCACGAAGGAGTAAATAAGCTGTGTTGTGTCGTCGATGAGTAAATATGTCATTGTCACTTGTTGTCGTGCGCATTAGGACTATCTAGGACGTCAGTGGATTCAACGCATTGTTAAGACAACACGCTGTCTAATCTTATTCCTTTAGTTTGAGGTGAAAGTAAGTAAAAAATGCTCATAAAATAAAAACGAATGGGCCTACCTGAATAAAATTTTTATGGGACCAATTCGAAACTATTCCGCATCAAACACAACAAGAATTACGTAAATCGGTAAAGAAATCTCGGCGAAATTCGCGTACATACATTAAAAAATATATATATATATACCGGCCGAATTGAGAACCTTCTCGTTTTTTTGAACTCGGTTAAAAATACGATGATGCAGATCTGCACTCCCGCAAGTACGAGCGTAGGTAGGACACGCCTCATGCAGTGTGATGCGTGGCAGTGTGATAATCGCCTTTAGAGATGAATTTTCTTTAGGTGAAAATCGTGATACATCCCTTCCCATCGACTCTTGTTTTTGCCAGGTGAAAATGCATTACGCATACCCACTCTAAGGGAGAGGAGTAGGTTATGTGAGACTCCGGAAGTTGCCCGTCTACCTACTAAAAATCCCTGGGTGTTCTGACTCGTCCGCCATCAGTAGCGGGGTCACGGGAACGCTATCGCACATATCCGCGACTCCACCGGCGGCTACTCGTTTCCGAGCCCTCCACCCTTTGGCCCCAACCAACACTAGTGGCGTGCAGAACACTTGCACGTGCAATTCAAAAATTCAAATGCCGGTTTTATAATCATAAATGTATCTATTAAAAACATTCAATCTAAATAATTATCTTCCGCGTACGTGTCACGTATCGGTGCACAAATGCATATTTCATACGTGAAACACATTAAAATAATAACAAAATGGAAACTCCGTCGGGAAATGTACAGAAATATAAATAAAGTAGTCCAGTCATTCGATCCTCGATTAATATCAACGTAAAAGCATTGTTCATCCGGCGCTCAATATCGATTCTGGATGATGGTGTCAAATTAACGGCACCTGAAGAATTCCAGGCATTGAGTGTGTTTCGTGACGTTTTAGGTTTCTATGCGTGTGTAGAAAGAATGATGGACATGAATATGACGTCGTATTACATTTGTTTCATATCTATAATATAAAAATAAGTCGGGTTTTCCTTCCTGACGCTATAACTCAAGAAAGCACGGACCGATTTCCACGGTTTTGCATTCGTTGGAAAGGTCTCGGGCTCCGTGAGGTTTATAGCAAAGAAAATTAAGGATTATAAAACGTCATACACGCGGGCGAAGCCGCGGGCAACAGCTAGTTACCATATATAATTATACGAAACTCCAAACCAGGGTAATGTAAATCAAATAAATCTGATTTCTTACAATTATTACCGGGACATCTGGCGCTCTCTTCCTATCCCTTAAAGGACTGGGCGTGTTGATAAAGACAAAATACTTATAAAATAAGTAATTATTGAAAGTCATTTAAGTTTTCAATTGTAAGCTACACTTTGGACCTTGCAAAAAGCTTACATACCTACCTACCTTTTTACTGGTGGAAGCTCGCGGGCGTAGGCACCACCGAATTACCTAATTTAAAAAAACGTAACTTCACGCCTGTAATCCCACGCATGTAAAGGGGTAGGCAGAGGTATATGCATGCATTCAAGGATACATGCACAATGTAAATGTGATATATGCAAACACCCACGATTCGCCGGTTACGTTTTTGGCCCATGTAACAAGTGGCGAGCCTGTTGACATCACCGGGCACATTACCAAACTTCGAGGACCTAATATACTTGCCACTAATTGGTAGTGTTGAGCACTATCGTGTTCCGGTCAGGTGGTAATGTACGGCCCTGTAATTTGCGGCACAGAGGCATAACAACTTGGGCCTCAGGAGTGTATTGTATCGTATCACTTAACATCAATGTTAACTGCATGCTTGTTTACCATTTCCATTTCATAAAACCTTATTATTCGAATTTTTGATAAACTTACTAAGATGGCTTAGAAATAAAAATGACCGCGAGGAATGGCTTGACCGCAGCCTATCCTGCATAATCTTCTGCCAGTCTACGATATGGAGTTCAAATAGTTGTCATCCCTTATTGAGACTCCTAGTCCTCGAGTTTCATCAATTTGACTCTAGCAGTACATTTCAACAAATTCTTAAGACTTTACGAACTTTGTGAATGTAAATGTTAATAATAAGCTCTTAGGATCTTTATACTCTTACCAGCAAGGCTAACACTGGAGATTCTCAATCGTCTCGCTCTGCTCACAGCAGGCGTTAATAAACAAAGTGTTAACTGGAGCTGTTCCACTACTTATTTATAGCGTTAACTTTAGTTTTACGATCGTTTATTATCACACATAGTTGCCATATTATTCACTCTTGGAAGTAGGCATTTCAAATACAAAAGCTCCGAAAGAGCTGAATTTGGGCAGGAAAATTAAAACAATACCTAATCTTTTACCTTTGTCCTTTAATTACTTTTTATGGGGATTTAATTTATGGGGATTTTTGAGAACTTAATTCTACTGCATTGGTGTACCTAAACTTTCAAGCAAAATTCAGCTCTGTCGGAATCTTCATTATTTTTATATCTGTTTTGACCCGACTAGCAGTACATTTTCTGTAGTTACTTTTGACTAAACATCGTATCTAGCTTTCCACATCCCCTGTATTCAGATGACTTCGATGGAAACCATGTTGTTATATAAAAGTAACAAACTTAATTTCCTTTTCTAGAAAAAAGAGAATAAGATAGCGTCAATTGCTATCTTATTCTGTTAAAATATGTAAAACTGAGCTGAAGTGGCGGTCTGATACTGTTTTCTTCCTTCTGCAAACAGGTTCATGTCGGCAACCTTAAGTATATCTAAAAGTTGCAGTAAATAAAATACTGCTTAAATCGTCTAGAGACAAATAAATTGCTCTATTTATAGGAAATAAAGTATTTACAGACAGCAAATCAAAATGACACAATGTGTAACGTCTGGTTACTAAAGCGCCTCGTAAACAAAGTGTTTGAGTGATAGCGGAGCTATTCCACTACTTATTTATAGCCGTAACTTCAGTTTTACGGTCGTTTATTACCTTCCACATCTGCTGTATTACCCAATCCTCAGACGAAAGAACAAAATTGGTATCCCGTAATGGTTATGTGATAAAAGTTCAAGAAGCTGCATCCATCTAAAAAAGATTTCGTTCGTTTTCTTTAATTTCATACTTTTATTTACTATTAGATTTAATGTGGCCCTTAAACAACTTTTGTTGTTTTTAAAAGTGGCTAAAAACAACAAAAGAAATGTTTTACAAGACGATATTGTTCATCAGCCAATTTTGATTGTTCATCGTTTTCATTTACTTTAATTTGGTTGTGGTGGTTAATGAGATGATGTATGTGTGAAAAGGAATAATAATTTTCTTCAGCATTAGACTAAACTCAAATACAAATTAAAAACAAAATGCTTCCGTAATAAATAAAAATTTCACAAATTTCAGCTATGAAGTATTTTCATTGAACGCAGAACGAACCTTTGGTATATTTGAGGCAATCTTAATAAGAAACATAAAAATTCATGCTCAACATTTATTCCCGATTCTAAAAAAAAATCTCTACGAGTATAATACCTAAAGCAAAGCTAACGATAATGAAATGGAGTTCATTTGGAAAGCAGCGAAAATATCAAATCCCTCTTGGATATACTCAGGTTTCTCTCTGTAATGACGTTGTTATTGCTTCTTTCACAATATAGCACTGGGGTTAAGGCACATTTATATTAACACAGCTGCTGGATCCAGATCCTTGACACGTCTAAAAAATTACTGAACTAGATCTTACTCTATCTTGGTATTTGAGTATTGTATATCAAAAAAGCCCTCACCAAATAAAAGTCAAATCCATGATCAAATAATCTACGACAAATTATCGGTCTATCGGCGACTTTGTTGGCAATTTTAAATAATGTAACGTAAAAAATACTTTTTACAAAAACATACCTACTACACAGCCAGATAATTCACATCATCAAAAAGCGTACATTATTATTTTTTTATGATTTATTACATACCTACGTAGGTACAGTCGAACATAGAATCTCATCTTTTTTAAATCTGTTAAAAAATTATATCGTGTGACACTAGACGGTAAACTAGCCACGGAAGTGCATAAAGTTATTAATCATGTATGAGGAAAATTGCAGTGTTCAAAAATATTGGATCCAGTATCTAAACTCCTATGAATAAGCCTTTACAAGCTTTAGATAGAAACTAAACGTTGTTATCCTTGCATTCAATATGTTTACGGATCTATAGTACAAATTTTTGATAGCGATGTATTGAGTGCATTGCATTCAATCATTTGGAATATTTGGTTTGTTCAGTGTGTGATGTCAAAAGGAATAATTTTGTATAACTGTTATTTATTTAGTGAGAACAAAATGAATATTATTTTTGTGGATTAAAAATGCCCATTCATTTCCGTGTTACAAGCAATTTATTTTTTACAAACAAAAACTGTAAACGACTGGTCGGTCATCCAATTCACATTTTTGTAATACTGTTTTTAAAATATTAAAAACAGTATTTATAAATATATTCGACTCAACAATGCAGCTCGACATATTCAATCATCTTTCATCATCATTCTTTCTACTTCCGTTTGAACGATATGTTAACAAAGAGGAAATTAAAATTATTCATTCTGAATCCTTATCATTGAGTCCAATCAATCTATTCGTCGTTATAATCAGTCATTTTATTTTATTCGAAAACCATTTAGAAAACTGTTTTTTTTATGCCAAACGCTACGGAGTCAAGCTCCCAAACACTCGTTTGAAAAAAAAACGTATAAGTCAAGACAGAGGTTTTGAATTTATATTGTTTAAATAAAAGTTATCTTGCGCTGCCTTATAATTCGTTCGTTCAACGCGTTCGGTTCGGATAAATGTGCGTTCACTCTTATTATGAGTTTTCTATGTTATTAGGGTAAGATGACGTCAAAAATGGTTAGAAAAGAAATAACTTTCAGAGAAATTGGTTTGGCCTAAATAATTTATATACCCTTCAGATAAATGTTCTGTGTGCGCAGTCTAAGAAACACGTAACCGATACTTAAAATTGCAATCTCCAAAGGAGACGTTCATTTTGTAATATAGTTAACTACATATTAGCAATCTATCCCAAATTTTACTTGATCATATATACTTCAATTACCGGCAATTCAAAAAATGCCCGAATTTCAAATTATTTATTTTATAGTCATTTGAAAATGACATAATTTGTACAGTGTTAACATTTGGGCCTAGAAATGTATCTCATTTTTTTTTTTAATGTTATGGGCGTGGCAAACAAGCATGCAGTTCACATTGATGTTAAGTGATAACTGCAGCCTATAGATACCCACATGAAGACCAAGGTCAAAATGCAGATGCGTTACCACTCCTGAGGCCTAAGGTGTTATGTCTCTGTGCCGGAAATTACAGGGCCGTACATTACCACCTGACCGGAACACGATAGTGCTGAACACTACCATTTAGCGGCAAGTATATTAGGTAATGCGGTGGTGCCTACGCCCGCGAGCTCCGTCACTGAAGCTCTACCACCAGTAAAGATAATTGTAGATAAGTAATCTAATAACAGTATCTTTCTCCTTTATCTTCAAAATCTAAAAATGCCGTTTTTACCAACTGTTCATAGACAGATTTATCTCAAGCCTACCCGGCTCTAAAGGCGTTAAATTTCCCCATCCCAATTACAAATTCAAATTTCACTTCTTACATTGTTTGCATACGTGATATTGCAAAGCTTACGTTCTCATTAACGAGTCTCTTTAAGAAATCAAGGTAAATGAGTTCTCGTCATGATTTTTCACTCCTTGAATCCTGTGTGTATCACTAAGACCTGAATAGCAGTTTAAATAATTGCAACATTAAAGCCACATTTTCTAGTTATCCGGAAAACTATGCTAGATACTGCAGATAGCAACTGCCCTGAATTGTTGGCAGCAATCCGATATAATTTCAACTAGACAAGTGACAACAAAGAGGTTAATCTCGGAACTGTAGAACAATATGGAATATTCACTTTATATAAGGTTCATACGATTTGTTACAAGACTGAAATAACTAGAAATTAATTACTTGAGTTTCAGTACTTTACCAACAACCAGTATCAGTTTAGTATTATGTATAAATACGACATTCATAATCTTCCTAATCGAATAAAATAGAAATTTAAGTAAGATAAAAGTTTTTATTTTTTAAATACCACATACATTAAGAAATCAAAGAAAATTTTGACCTCTGGTAGGAATCAAACCTGCGACCTCAGAATTTAACCGAATCGGAATCGGTAAATCAAAAAAGGAAAGAGAAATTTGACGCTTGGTTGTGGGCTTCGCGTTGGGTAGCTCAAGGATGCGTTTATATGACATGGAAATATTTCGCGTGGCTGCCGCGTGAAACCCGCCGTGCTTTTTTTCATTCATAGCAAATCAAACTTTATTGCACAAATCTATGTCTAGTGCACAATGTACAAATTCTTAGTTATATAATCAGGCGACAACCACACGGCAGCCGCGTGAAATACGCATTGTGCACTAATCAATAAAGTTTAATTTGCTATGAATGAAAGCAAGTACCTGACCAACACGCGGTTATTGCGCGGCAGCCGCAAGAAAGTTTTCGCGTCGTCTAACCGCGGCCTAACGGTAAAGCTTCTGGATTAGTAATCCTGTGGTCGCAGGTTTAATTCCTGCTCGAAGTCTAAATTTTCTTTCCACGTTTTCTTTAATTTCCAAATTCAGTCACATGTGTTATTGAGAAAAAAAATGCATATCTGCTATATATCAAAATTTACTTTACGAACCAGCTACATATTTAGAATTTTCATTGATACAGTAATTATATTTTCGACTTTGATTGCTTTCTGTTCTAGTAATTAGAGAGATGACATCGTGCCGAGCTTACACAGCACGTGATACAATTCAGTCAATAGAATTAACTCGTTTCTCCGACTAGCGCTGTTTGCTGCAATTCCATTGGTAAAATTAAATTTTCCTACCGGTCAACTCTTAGTCTCCGTCAGAGTTGGAGCGTGACCACATTTATCGCTTATAGGTTTAGGATTTACCGAAGTTGTGTTAGTTCTAACTTTATTGTTTCGAAATAAGCCTTTCATCCCTATATTGGATTTTTTATCACCAAGTTTGGATTCAGGATATAATCCGAAAGTCTATTATGGATTTTCGTGTCGTAACTGGTGGGAAAAGTATTGCAATCCTATCAGCGCGTTGATGAAAGCATTGTGTTTGCTATTGTAAAATAATAAAAATAACTACGTTAAGAAAAACCGACTTCAAATCTAAAAAGTAAAAAATAATGCAGATTTAATGTTAATTATATACTACCTTTTATTTATATGTGTTATTTACTAATAGGATTGAAGTCGCTGCCAAGCCTACAAATAATTATATTTTAATCATATTATTTAATTAATAATCATTATATAATCATTAAATAAATGAATACGAGCAAATTAATACAATGAACAAAACGTAACCGGCGAATCGTGGGTGTTTGCATGTATGCTTGAATGCGTGCATTTACCTCTGCCTACCCCTTCAGGGATTACAGGCATGAAGTTACGTTTTAATGCAATGAAATGCCTACTTTAATGATTTTGGCTTGGCACCGACTTCAATCCTATTAGTAAATAACACACATAAATAAAAGGTAGTATGTAATTAATATTCAATCTGTATTATTTTTTACTTTTTAGATTTGAAGTCGGTTTTTCTTAACGTAGTTATTTTTATTTAATACTTTTTAGTTTATTGCTGCATTGTCAATAAGATTAATGTTCACATCTGTTAAATTTGTAAAATCTGACTCTTTTAACTTCGTGACAATAAGATAGGTACAAATTTAAACTGTTTAGATGTGACACATCTAAACAGTTACAACAATACAAAATTATTACACGACTATACGAAATCAATGAAAAAAATTATTGATTTTTGGGGCAAAAGTAATCGTAGACTGTTAACTCTATGCATTTAACCACGAAGGAGTAAATAAGCTGTGTTGTGTCGTCGATGAGTAAATATGTCATTGTCACTAGTTGTCATGCGCATTAGGACTATCTAGGACGTCAGTGGATTCAACGCATTGTTAAGACAACACGCTGTCTAATTCCTTTAGTTTGAGGTGAAAGTAAGTAAAAAATGCTCATAAAATAAAAACTAATGGGCCTACCTGAATAAAATTTTTATGGGACCAATTCGAAACTATTCCGCATCAAACACAAGAATTACGAAAATCGGTCCAGAAATCTCGGCGAAATTGGCGTACATACATAAAATATATATATATATATATATATATATACCGGCCGAATTGAGAACCTTCTCGTTTTTTTGAACTCGGTTAATAAATTGGTTCCAATAACACCTGAATTGTCTTTGTGTTCAAATACACTGAACCGCTGTTTGTTTTTGTAGGGTTATATAGTCGACAGGAAAGCTGTAGAGTTTCGCAGTGTGTGTTTGTCTGTCTGTTCGCAGTTAAGTTCAAAATTCTTAATAGTTGTATATGGGTTTACATAATCGTAGACAAAGTGGTAAAACGTACCTAAGTAAAAGAAATGTTTTTCCTCATCACAATTATTTTTAACCTTTCATAAATATTAACCTATTATTTATTTACTTATTTATTTTTACTTTTATGCACATAAAATATACATATGGTGGACTTAACGCCACTAGGCGTTTATTTAATTATGTTACTTATTCAGAAAAATGTATTTTGAATAGTTTTATTAACGAACTTGCACAACGTGGTGCAATTTACAAAAATGTTTTCGCAGAAATCTATATGGTTCCAACCATAATAGCCAATTCCGATAGTTTAACCCTTTACAAACGACATAGAAAATTGAAAAGGCCTTTTTAGCTGACTAGCTGCAACGTAGCATAGAGGAAATGTGTGCTGTATTAATAAAGTCAATGATAGTATGGATTTATTAATGTTAACGGTGAATATTATAACTTGATTAAATCTTAATAGTACAACATTTAATTTTATCAATATTTCCTTTCATGACGTAAGTAAACACTAAGATTTCTTGGAAATTCGACATATAATCCCTTATTTATTTCTCCATTACAATTAAAAATTATCTGTGTAGGCGAAATGGACTACATTACCCCTTCGAAGGATTAAATACCCCCCATACAAACTTTAAATGGGTTAAATAGAGGGGGACTCTATTTAACCCATTTAAAGTTTGTATGGAAATTTTCTCATGTGTAGACTTAATAGTACCTATGTAAATTGGTATATAGGGTACTTTCAAGCATAAATGATCTACGTCGGCAAAACTCTGGTCACTAGAAACTAGAAATAAACTTTCCGTGTCCACTACCCGCATTATTGCTCGGTTTAGTTTACCCGTAAACTCCTTTGACATGCAAAACCCCAAAATGAGTACAATTTCACAAAAAGAATATGATATAAACAGTGGATAGTATAGATATTCTAACTCTTAAATGATTAGTTTAACTTTTAATTTAATACAGTTGTAATCTGTTTTCCTCTCTCTTAAGAAAACTTCCTGTTTGAATCAGTGAAGGTACAAAAAAGTTTAGTTGATAAACTTCGTGAATGTAAATCAAATTGGCCCCATTCCTCTACTTGCAACTTTTGAGCCCAAGTCGAAATCCACGGATAAGCAGGTTTTGTATCAGCGCCAAATTTCGAGTCAATACATTAGAAAAGTTTTCCAGAAAAACAGGCGCACTTCACGGTTTGTTTTCCACATGCGGCGAAGTTAAAAAGTAAAGTAACAGTATACATGTCATTGAGCCCCTCTCGCAAATTAGGGAGATACAAGCCAACCTGTCCCGCCCGGCCGAAAGCGGATTGGGATCGAAGATTAGATTAAGTGACTAACAAGACTAAATTCAGGCAGACAGACGCTTTGATCAGAATCAGCTTTAGGTTGTTGAATACCAATTCGAATTGCAACAAACTTATGAATAATATTTAGTTTTGTCACTGAGGCACGGATTCTTGTAATTGGGACTACGGTGAATATCGTAAAATAGAATTTCAGTCTAAAAATCATTGATATCTACATATTAACGTTTGTCTAAGTTTTTAGTGTAATGATTAAATAAATTTTAAATTTTATATATGCTTACACTCACAGCCCCATAGTAGGTATAAACCTGTGTCGTGGATGCCGTTGTACACATACAACACATACACAAACACCCAGACCCGAAACAAACATCTGTAGGCCATACAAATATTTGTCCCGGTGTGGGGATCGAACCCACCCTTCGAATCAAACGGTCATCTCATACCGCTGGACTAACCGGGTCGTCATCATATTTAAAGACTACAATTACCTATGAATAATAGGAATTGAACTACATTCCCGATAACATGTCATGTTGCCGCGGTGTAGTTAGCTAAAAGGATAGGTATCCTTTTTTTCTATATTGTGTTACGTCGTACGTTGTAAACAATTTTAGTGTTCCAAGAAAGGAGAAATTGCAAACAACGTTAATGATAATTAACGAAGTTCCCTAAATCGTCCACTTTGCACATAATGTGGATGACAGTATACCACTCAGCGTGGAAATTGCGGTTCCAGAATAGCACTTGTGTAACTGGGAAACCACAATTCGTAACTTTGGTGCAGAAATCACAAAGCGTTCCGGTTTATTCTGTCCGTCGTCAATTGTACAATTTGAGAAATCCAGCAAACTAGCTGGATTTGTTATAGGTACGGTCGTGAGGTCCGGAGGAAGAGGTTTTTCTTGTAACCTTTTCATGTAAAGCTTGGAGCACGCGAATTTACCATTCCTACTGCACTCTTGCCAATTTATAAAAGATGCAAGCGTTTCATTATTCAACATCTGTTTCAAATGTTTTCAGTCTTTAATATTATACCTAGAATATTATAATTTCAATACTAAACGGGAAATTTAAAAACCGGCCAAGTGAGAGTCGAAATTGAGAACCTTAAAAGAGTAAAACATACGTTTATTATTAGGTACGTGAATGTATACTACTTCATTCAACAATGCTAACCATATGATCAAAAAGATACAATTGCTACGCTTTCTTCAATCGTTTGCATATCACCAAAAGGTCGCACTTAAAAAACATTTCGACAATTTTACAAATTGGTGATCTTCGAACACCCCATAAAAAAACAATCCAAGCAAAACTGCCCTAAAATTTCATTCCTGGAATATCGAGGGGAGTTTTCAAAAACATATCCCACGGGCAAGATTAATTTGCAGACATAAAAGCTTTCCGAATTTCAACCATGCTCGCGGAGGAGCCAATAAAGGAAAAAGCGCAACTCCGTCGTGCTATGTAAATAAAGATGAGGCATTCAATCCACCGTTGGGAGGTGCACGTAATACGTGAGCAGGCAACATTTACTTATGTATGTCACTACTAGAATTTTTAAATGCACATACTTTTAGTCTTCAATTACAAAAGCCAATAGCGCTGGAACTCGACGATGTGCATCGAGTAATATAAAATTTCAATAAGCTTGACAGATGTTGCCATGTCAGTAGGTTATTCAATTGAAAGTTTGAAAAAATCACATGTTATATTTCGATCGTTGACAAAGCTATTATAAAAGAGCTGACTGGAATAACTCGACCAAAAAAATGTATGAACATTTTACTTACGAAAAACCTCGTGGAGCAACGTCTCTCATTTTAATCAGGCTAGTCGCATTCGGTATTGCAGCCGGAAGCCGGAGCTCCTGGATTTGATCTCCACAAGGTAAATCTGTTATTGGTTTTATTCTGTGTCCGTAGTTAAGTTTAAAGATTCTTCTATAAAAATATAATCCTTCAATTTTACTTTCTTTGATTCTTGTCCTTCCTCTAAATTTTCACTTCATGTTTGTCCCTTTTCTTGTTTAAAATTCTAGTCACACAAGCTTACTAAACTTTCCGTGTCCACTACCCGCATTATTGCATGGTTCAGTTCGAGTTGTACCGCAGGCTCCTTTGGCATGCAAAACCCCGAAATCTGTACTATTTCACGATGACAATATAATAGGTATCAACAGTGGATAGCACAGATATACTAGTTTTTACAGTTTTTAAGTCATTTAAATATGCCTCAACTAAAAGGTGGATACAGTTGTAACCTGTTTTCCTCTCTAATTATATAACTTCCTGTTTGAATCAATAAAGGTACAAAAAGTTTACTTGATAAACTTCGTTAATGTAAATCAAATTGACCCCATTTCTCTACATGCAACTTTTGAACCCAAGTCGAAATCCTCGGATAAGCAGGTTTTGTAACTGCGCCAAACGAGTCAATACATTAGAAAAGTTTCTGAAAAACAGGCGCACGTCATGGTTGTTTTCACAACCGGCGAAGTTAAAAAGTGAACTAACAGTATACATGTCATGGAGTTCCTCACGCAAATTAGGGAGATGCAAGTCAACCTGCCCCGCCCGGCTGAAAGCGGATTGGGATCGAAGATTAGATTGAGTGACTAACAAGACTAAATTCAGGCAGACGGACACTTTGATCAGAATCAGCTTTGGGTTGTTGAATACCAATTCGAATTGCAACAAACTTATGAATAATATTAGTTCTGTCACTGGAGCATGAATTAATTATCTAGTAATGTCATTCTAGTTTATGAATAAGTGATCTTTGAATATTAAAGTTTACCTTTTTATAATTATAGTGTCAGTGGCGGACTAAGATCATCGGGGCTCGGGGCGAAATTTCGCATTTGGAGGCCCACCAGCGTGACGAACTAGCAAAAAAAAAGTCATGGAGTAAAATTAAGGGGCCCCCATATTGCTCGCCCCCCCTATGATTGATACGGTAGTTAGATTCTAAAATACACGTTAAAAAAAACGCGCAAGCATCGACATTTCCCTCCGTAAGCTCTAAAAATCTTTCATGATCCGGGGATCCCCCCCCCCCCCTCCTTTAATCCGTAACTGTATAGTGTTACGTTGTAGGTAAGTTCCATAAAACAATTTTAGTGTACGTACTTACCACGAAAGGTGGAATTGCAAATTACGTTAACGATGATTAACGAAGTTGCCTAAATCGGTTACTTTGCACATAATGTGGATGACAGTATACCTCTCAGGGTAGAAATTGCAGTTCTAGAATAGCACTTGCATAACTGGGAAACCACAATTCGTAACTTTGGTGCAGAAATCACAAAGCGTTCCGGTTTATTCTGTCCGTCGTCAACTGTGCAATTTGAGCAATAGTTTCCTAGATTTGTTATACGTACATTCGTGAGGTCCGGAGGAAGAGGTTTTTCTCGTAACCTCTTCATGTTAACCTCGGTACACACGAATTTACCATTCCTTGTACACTCTTGCCAATTTATAAAAGATGCAAGCGTTTCATAGTATCTGCCAGTATATCAGAGTCAGGTAGCCGCCGATCCACATATGTGAAAGACATAACCTACGGATAAAATTAATTTGCCGGCTTTTCAAATTTCATCCTCGCTCTCGGAGGAGCCAATAAAAAGGAAAAACTCCGCAACTCCGTCGTGCCATGTAAATAAAGATGAGACTTTCGATCCAGCGTCGGGAGGTGCACGATGAAGTTAAACAGGCTACATTTAGGTACTTGGATATGCCACTTCTGGTTTTTTTAAGGCACAAACATTTATTGCTTTAAGCTTTACATAAGACTATAGCACTGGAATTTGACGATGTGACGATGAAAAACAATTTGTAGTCATAAAACTTTCCTAAAATATAAATTACAACCTCAATTTCAATGAAGGAAAAAACGCAACTCAGTGATGTTATGTAAACAAAGATAAGGCATTCAATCCAGCATTCAGACGTGCATGTACCTAATACGTGAACAGGCAACATTTACTTAAGTATGCCTCTCCTGGATTTTTTTATAGTACAAACTTTTGGTCGCAGTATACAATAGCGTTGGAAGCCAACGGTAGAAGCAGTCTAAGAACATATTATTAAAGTAGAAAAGCATCCCGGAATATTGAATCTCAATAAGTTTGACTGATGTTGGCCTGAAAAGAGGTTCTTCAATTATAAGTTCTACGAAAAGATTCACGCAAGATTTACGTCTTATGTTTCAATTGAGTGAAGCGATTTTAGGAAGGTATACTTCAGACAAGGATCATTGAAAAATATATTACTCAACGTTAATAGTTAGGTTTTATTTCTGCATTTTGTTATTATTCTCCTTTTTAACTATTTATCTCTATTATTAGACTGGCTTCACAGCACAATGTCATCATCTTAGTTAAAGTGAACGTTGTTTTGAATATTTTAAAAATAAATCAAATGTCGATATGATTAAATGGCAAATTAAAATTAAATCAAGTCAAGTCTACCACTCTTAACATAAGTTAATCTTCAGTGTCAGTAGGTAACCGGAGATATATTTCTCGTGTTGCGCGATTTAGTCAGGTTAGATACACTACACCGTCCAGTACTGTAATGTCTTATTGCGATTTGAATAAAAAACATAAACTGAATCGCTAAAGCATTGTTAGCATTGTTATTTGTTTTTGTTACGACCATGACCAAATAGGTCGAGTTCTGTCTGATGGTGGGGTCAAAAGTCTTAGGAATCGGCATGCATGTATGAAGAGAATGATGAAGGTAGACGAGGCACGAGAGGTTTATCAGGACCGGGTTTGTAATTGAACAGCAGAAAGAGTATGATAAGCCTACAATTTTGTTTTCTTCGTGTGAAAATCCATCCCTACTGCATCTGCAATGCAAACTTATTAGCGTCGTTAATTAGCTATCCTCATTGTTTGCTCGAGTTGCAACGTTGCCGATATCGGGCTGAGGTAATTAATATAGATCTAAAATACGGTTTAAAAACATGCAACCAATTGATTACAAATACATTTTAAATAAGTACGTCATATTCGACACTATCTTTTCTAAAAGTTCGATTAGTGGGAGAGAAACGGATATACCGTTTCTTTTGTATACCAATCAATTTAGAGAATGTCATCCAAGAACTATAAGGTTTTGTGCCTTTAATATTTTTTTATGTAATGGAGGTGTAATGTAAGTGGCCAACAAGCATGCAGTTCACATTGATGTTAAGTGATGAGTTTTACTTTGCATGTTTGCCACTGACATTTAAAAAATTATCACCGCTATGGCTATTAGTCGAAGATACATTTACTGGTGTAGTTAGTAAGTTAGTAGTATACACAATAATACACATGTTGATTATGTTAACAAACAGAATGGCATACCCATTTGTAACTGCAAGCTGACTCAAGTGAGAGCAAATTCAAACACGGTACATAGCAAATCTCAAGCATTTCTCTAATTACTCCAATGCGGGTTGGTGGAGATATTGTGTCTGACTGACCGCTGTCGGATGTTTTCAAACCGCCTATAAGACCTCCGACAAGGTTTAACGACTGCTATCTATCGATAGCAACCGGAACCGACAGCTTAACGTGCCCTCCGAAGCACGGAAACGCGCATTTTAATTTGCCACTAGTGGTCACCCATCACACACCCGACCGCGCCCGTATCGCTTTACCGAGTTGATCGCTTACGATCTACAGCAGCCGCGGGGCCATGCGCGCTTGGTGAAACCAAATGCTGCGTATATTCTTGAGTTTTTAGTTATGATATTTCACTTGCCACAACACATGGGTGTGGTGAAAAATACAATAAAAATAAACCAATTAACGATTCAATTTAGATTTGCAATAAAAGGTCGTGGTGTGCCCGCAGTATTTCATCGAACTCGTATAGTTCGTATAGGTACGTTTGTGAGATCGAAAGGAGAGTTCTGTGTCGAGGTCACGATATTACCTGCGGTTGCTCGACGACAGCTGAGTACTCCTCGCGCGAATAATGTTTACGGCGAAAGAACTAGTGCCTACATCGTGCCCACACTTATTAATAATCTACCTACGGACTTGCGTGATAGTCTAACAACTAATAACATCAAAGTGAAACTCAAAGCAAATTTTCTCACTAATTTACAAAATTTCAAAATAAGTTAAGTCCAACAAAATATCTACCAGACTATTCATTTATTTATTTATTGGCTCATCGAAATGACTCATTGTTAAAATGCGTCATTTTGATAGTAACAATACTTTAAGTAACCAACCAACTTAGTACATATCTACCTAACTCTTAAACTCTGTATTGCATGTTTTGTTTCCTTCGTAGGTATGTATCTTAGGTTTATAGATTCTTTTCAACTAAATTATTGTATACTAGCTGACCCGGCAAACTTCGTATTGCCTCACTATGAAATAATGTGTCAAAGGTTTGATAGATACGGACTATTTGTATGGGAAAATGAAATTGTGGTTTTTACTATTTCCCTTCAATTTCTTAATATATTCTTACCTTTTAAATCTTCTTTGGACTTCCAAAAATAATTCAAAACCAAAATTAGCCGAATAGGTCCAGCCTTTCTCGAGTTTAAGCGAGACAAACGAACAAAAATTGATTTATATACATATATGATAATACTTACATACATATATTCAAATTAAATTATAATGTTTTGATCAATGAAGCACAAATAAGTAAAAAATAGGATTAATTTCACTGTATTATCTTCATTCATTATAATATGAATTCAATTTACACTTCAGTCTACACTTATGTAACACGTGGCCGGCTATGCTAACACCAAAAATTTAAAAAGTGGAAATAATTGAATTATACGGTATTTCGTTCACTACAAAATAAATTTAATTAATTTTATAGCGTCAACAACACGTGGTAATTATGCTGTTAAAATGTAGCATAAAATATGACACGTTTGTAGATTTACCATAGCAGCGCCATCTATTGATTACTTACTCAACCCAGTCGAAAGGTATCGACATCTGTTAGAATCATTTGGAGTTAACAGATAATTGTGACTGTCAAATAATAACAGACAAATAATTAGCAATAAATTAAAATTGCGACTATAATTTGAGATTTAAACTATCCTATCTCTCAAGTTGGATCGAACTGCACATGGTGTGCGAATTTTATTGTAATCGGTTAAGTGGTTTAGGAGTCCATTGAGGACAAACATTGTGACACGAGATTTATATATATTAAGATTATGTACAGTTTTTTTACCTGCCTACCGACATAAATTAGGTTAGCATACTAACAAACCTTAGTGGTTTTTTCAATGCTAGCATTAAGTGATATGATGTTAAAACTTTGTTAATTTATACAATAAAGGAAAAAAAAAAAAAAAACTAAAATTGCTGCAGTATTTCAGTTAGATGAGCAAACTTTCTGGCTATTAGTTACCTACTGTTTTTAATTTCTGAAGTATTATAAATCATTACCGATTTGATTTAATCGTATGTGAGTATGTAGCTACTTAACTAAGCATGGTCACAAACAAATAAGCTGCAACAGCTCTTATATTTCTAATAGAAATGCAGTGAGCACGTGCTGACCTAAATGATCCTTTAGAATCGTAGTTTTACTTACCTATAATCCACTTAGTTTGTGGACAGTCATTTCGATACGAATCTTGGATTGTTTTAATAGATAGATACTTGTTTTTTGAAATATTAGGATAGAAATACGTGAGTAAGGAATTATTTTTGCGGAGCCCTTCGACACAGAGTTATCTGTAGAACTAAGTCGTTCATCTCATTACCCTTAAATTGATAATTTTGATATATATTTTTCATAGGTACCTAAGTATTTAGGTTGAAAGTCAGCCTCTAACGGCCAATTATATAAACTTCTCTTAAATGTAAGTAGGACTTAAGTCTATAAAATACGCGCAAACGACACAGGTGGCTAATATTTGAGGGTTGCCGAAAATTAAGTAACGTTCGAGTACATATTCGGACATTAGCTTCATACAAATTTCTGCGTAGCTAAATACAATTTCACATCCATGTAAGCGACAAAACTGGTCCACTGAAGCGTGTGAATAATTCGTAGGTAGACGAGGACAAGTTTAAAAAAGATTTAACTTCGACTACAGTTGGCCGGCAACGAGTCTATGAGAGCGATGGTGCGGGTAATCCAATTTGAAAGTTGCGCTCGGCGAACCACGCTCCACGTCATAATTAACCGTGGGTCGGGGACAACGGCCATGAATAACTAAAGCCGCTGTGCCACCCTGTAAAACAACTGTGGAAATGTTGACAGCCTCTGTACTTCAGCAGATTTTGATACGTCACCGCTACTTTACGTAAAAGCCGGAGTCACTTTACTGCAAAAAATCTGACAAATGCGTGTGGAGCCACGAGTGAAATAGTTTATCGTTTGTAGAAGTAGGTACATTTTGTTAGTTGATCGACTGTTACTCGTTAAAATGTAATGTTGTCTTCTTAGTTGTGATAGTCTTCCTTTTAAATTCGTTAAGTATACTATTACTATGCATTTTTTCGGACCGATAAGCTGGGAGAAAGGGGGAACCTTTGACTCTAACAAAAATTTCATTTTCGAGTTTTAATATTTCGCTAACGGTTCGGTTCCCATGATCAAAAAAATATTTTCTCAAACCCGCTATTTCAAAATTCAAATTCAATGACAACTTACTTACTTGTAAGGGAGGTACCTTAAAAATGTTTTTTAAGATATGTTTTTACCACTATGCGTGACTAATATGTTTGTACCTATAAGTACTCTTGCCGAGTTACAGCTTTCTAGTATCCACTTACAGTATCTACGCACAGCTGAGGACAGAGGGCCGGAGGGGCAGACATAGCGAAAATATAAAGATTCCTTGGAGACTACGGGACCCTAAAAATGGTATCACAAACATTTAAGTGCACGACTTGCCTTCACTAAAATGTTTGCGATTCAGTAGGCTTTGTGAGGCCATTTTGAAATGTCAAATATCGCTCGATTGTTTCACCCATGATATGAGGGCTTAAAGTGGAACTGTTTGCAATTGAAATTGCTGTGCATTGTTTCGTCATTTGGAAGCATATCGTTTCAAAAGCGATATTATATAATTACTCGTTCGCTTATGATTGTCTCGTTCCTGTCAAAATTTTAATAATAACTGTTACGGTACAATTGTGACTAATTCTGTTTATGGACAATACAGATTTCAAATTGAGCATTAAACTTTGTCACCCAAACAGAGATCAGCCTCTACTAATGCAGTGGCAATCAACTCATATTACGAACGCGCCACTTTATGCAATTGTAATATGAGCTTGACATGTCGATTACCTTCTGCAGAAACAAGAGCTTTATCACAGATAAAGAGATATATTACAAAACGTAATTACCTATGTAAATAGTAGGTAATTATTTTATTTTATGTAATAAAACTGGCAAACAAGCGTTCACAATGATGTAAAGTGATGACTGCAGCCTATAGACACTTACAAAATGACCAGAGGTCAAAATGCAGATACGCTGCCACTCCTGAGGCATTAGGTGTTATGCCTCTGTGACGGAAATTACAGGGGCGTACATTTCCACCTGACCGGAACACGATAGTGCTGAACACTACCATTTAGCGGCAAGTATAATAGGTAATGCGGTGGTGCCTACGCCCGCGAGCTCTGGCACTAGAACTCTACCACCAGTGAAATCATTGTTTCAATAACTAAGCTAACAATTTAAAAATTCATTTATTTTAATTTTATTGTTATTCCTAAATACTGATTTTTTATATCATTAAAGTTACAAATAATAAGTATACTGTGCACATTATTGCTAAATGAATACTGCAGCCTATCCTAAGGATATCGACAAAAATAAAGCGAATGCTTTGCCTCTTTTGAGGCCTACGATCTTTTTGCTATGCTAGATGTTTGGCGCCACACGTCATCGTCTAATAGAAATACGATAGCACTGGAAACACCCATTTGCAGCAGATAGTTTAGGAAATTCGGTGATGCCTACGCCCTCCAGCTCCGTGCCAAGAGCTCCATTACATATTTCTATATTTATTCTCTCCACATTGCTTTGGGATATATTATCTACTTAAGGAAAATACCAAATAAAGCTGCAATACACCAAAGCCCGGATTTGGTTTTAAGGCAACACCTCGTTCAGGATTTGAAAATATTTAGAAAAATGCCACGTTCTTGGAGTATTGACTAGTCTGATAGATAGAATTGAGTGCGCTTGTGACATTGTAAAATCCTGCTTATTTTGCATTCAATTCCGTGAGTCGAGTATACAGTATATAGCAACTACAAAGTGGTCGAAAATCTTTATGGTCGTTTTTATCGAAATATTTTTTGACGTAAGTATTCGTTAAACTTATCTTGTAAATTCTTGTTGAAAAACATAACGTGACTTCACGCCTGTTATCCCCGAAGGGGTAGGCAGAGGTAAATGCATGCATTCAAGCATACCTATGTAGGTATGAAGCCTAATGAATACCTATGAAGTCCCAGGTAAGAAATCCAAAGAGACGACCCTATTGACCTACTTTGGACCCATTTCTTAGTTACAGAGATGCCACTGAAAATGGTGAAATTAGTGAATCACCAATGTCATTTGTTACCTCATCCGAGGATCGAACCTTAGACCTAGCTGTAGCCTAACCTTTATAATGAAGTCTCCGATCAATCAATATAACTGAGAGTATAATATAAATCTAGTTATTCTGATGCTCAATATGCCATCCGAAATTAAGACCCCAAGTCCAGCTTCACCCGACTAGGGTGTAATTTATTGTCCGATTGTTTACAGGGAAATTAGACTGGTTAATGGTTCAATGATTGCACGGGTTTTCCAGTTAAGTTGTTCGAATGAATTCAATGAACCCACAAAAATATTAGTACCGCTTTTGCTCAAAATAAAATTGTTCACTCATTAGAAAAACTTAGGGTAACCCATTTCCTCCATACGAGCAAGTTTTGTTCTTCACATGAATACTCAGTCGTATCACCTTCATTTAAATTGCACCGTCGTACGAACGTTAGATAACAAACAATAGGGTCACATGCACAAATATACCTCTGCCTCCACATAGATCGAGGAAGCTTGGAATTGATGAGCCAGTCATTCCATGGGTTTCATTATTAATGAACAAGGTCGAGTGTACCCATCGGTTCGAGATCTACGTTTCGTCTATTCATATCAAGGAGTCGAACCATCAATACCTTTCGAATACAAAAGAATGATCGGATCAGAAACATAATAGTGTAGACGTTAGTTAACGTTCACGTTAAGGTTTTAAATAATATTTTTTCATGGAATATCGGTGGAAGTTATACCGGGGAAAGTTTTCCGAGCTTCGTAACATATGGTAACTTGGAAACTTAGTTCCTGAATAGCTGTTTCATGATTTGACTACGAATATTTATTGCAATTTCTCGAATTTTGCGCTGTAGTCGTGTAAAATATAGGTGCTTAGGAATACATTTCGAATAAAACCTAATTTGGTATTGTATTCTATATAATAAGCAGCAAGTAGGTTTTTTATGTCAGCAATGATGATGGCAAACAAACCACCATCACTGCCTACATAAAAAACCTACACCCTTACACGCGTCCTATAGACTGAACAACAAAAAATACTCATAAAGTTAATAAGTGTATGCATATCGCTGTATGACGGATATTTGGTGCTTTTGAATAAAAAAAATGTTATCATTGTCTTCAGTTAAAGCGTCCACACAGGATGGATGATATATCAATTTTTTTTTAACGTAATGAAAGAGACATACAAGCTTGCAGCTCACATTGATGTTAAGTGATGACTGCAGCCTACAGATATCTACATAAAAACCAGAGGTCAAAATGCAGATGTCTTGCCACCCCTGAGACCTAAGGTGTGGTAGTTATTACAAGGCCATACATTACCACTACATTACACTACCATTAAGCGGCAGAGAGATTAGGTAATGCGGTGGTGCCTACGCCCTCAAGCTCCTACACTTGCTACCACCAGTAAAATAAATACCTACATAATGAAACCTATGTGAATGTTGCATTGCCATGGAGATATAATAAACAAATTAAAAAGTATAAAGAAGTGTTGAGAACAAAAGTCAAGTGAATGTTTAGGCAATTCGATAGTAAGATCTGTTGACTACCCCAATAAATTCTTGTCCGCAGTTCCCTTTTTACAGAAGAGAAAGGAATTGTACGTGATAAATAAGCAGTACACTGTAAAGGACTTGAGAGCGGAAATGCTTTTATGTTGCAAACGAGGAAAGAATCGGTCTCATTGCAATTTCATCGGTGTTCGGCATATATTTATTAGTTACCGATGCTAATGGCGATTAGTCAATTTATTTATAGGTGTACCAATAAATTAATCCCCAGTAAGTAAGTCCCATCATTCATATTATAAAACTCAACGCGTGTATCTAAATACCACTGCAATCTCTTTATGCCTTGATATAAATATACACCCCTCTGAACTGCTTCGAAAATAGTTTTTTCGCTTTTATTGATAGCTGCAGCTCTGGTTCGCATAGTAGCTGCCAATCTTTATGTCAATTATCCTGCTCGTAGCTAATTAATTAACAAACTTTTTCGTATTCGCTTGTGAGTTTCTTTATAGATCTGATTACATAGCGACATAAAAGTAGTTGCTGCGTTTGTGGCTACATTGGAATCGTTTTATTTTACCGGTGATTTAAAATAAAATTTCCTATCAAAACTGCAATTATTGGATTCACCCGATTTTCGGAGCTAGCCGGGTGTACCTTAATGCTATTTTACCATATATATTTATATAGACCAACACTAGAAACAACATAAATTCAACCGCAGCAAAGCTTAAAATATTAAATATGTCTCAGTTCCACAGCCGACGGAGATCGGTTTGTAGGCAGATGTCTATTCGTGCATGAACTATGTATGTTTTACGTGGCAAAGAAAATTTAAAAACTGTTGCCTTAGAAGCTACGTCGCAAGACGTGAACCGGATTCTCGTATAAATATTTGATACAGCCGCGCCAGGGATATTTGCCTTAGGCAACGTGTGGAGAGCCTTGGAGCAATAACGGAGAAATTCTGAACTTGAGCTAATACAATTTTCATTACAATGGAAAATCTATAAGCGTAAGCAGGTTTATTCAGAATGAGTTACATATTTGAAAGCATTATGAATGGGTATTGAGCTAGTGCGAATAAATCAGTGTAGGTATCAAAATCTGATTTGTTTGCAGAAGTGAAGAGAATCAACTATCTAATCATATCACCCAAAAATCAATGCGATGTAGGATACAAAGAAAAAGTAAATGCAAAATCGAGGCATAGGTAAGACTAAAGTTCGATACGAATTGATATTTATAATTATAAACTCAACTGATTTTGTTTAAATAAATGAGTATCTGGGTTAGAAACACATCAGGTACCTACCTGCTTTATTGTAAATAGATATGACAAATAATAAATACGTACCCATTCAATTAGGTACCTAATTCAAATCAAAAATAAATATCAGGAACCGAGCAAATTAAATTGGAGGTAGGTTTACATACCAAACTCGGCCACTCTATGCCTTTAGAACCCGCTGTTTACATGAGAACCAAGGTAAATATCATTCGCAATTTTCAATTTTAATATCCAGTTACACCGATTCTGGGTACATACGTCGGCTTAGTTTGTTTGTGTGGTAGCGGGTTTCGCGTATAAATAATTAATATGTTTTTACACACACAAGCACTTGCGGAGTTTCAGAGTAAAGCCGTTGAAAATTTAAAACGGGAACACGATACGCGGCCTGAAGGCGTTTTCAGCGGTTATGAGCCATATTTGCTCTACCCTTATCGGCCCCCTGTGACACCGTAGTGTTACTAAAAAAACTTTCATACGCGAAAAACCTTATACCGCGAGGCAATTGACATGATAATGCATAATTTCGCGAATCGCGTAACAGTTTTGTAGATATTGTCTTTTGGGATGCGCAACTTGAGATTGTAAGTTCTAAGCTTCATGTTTTAAGTAACAAGAAATTCGAAAATAGCACGGAACCTTGACATCAAGATAAAAATAGTCCTACGCCTACGGAGTCTGAGAATGAAATAATTGCTTTGAAACGCGATAAGTATTAAAAATAACTACTGATTTTAATGGAGATCCTCATCATAGAACGTCGTTAGTACTTAGGTCGTAGTATCATTACATATTCTCGGCTTAGGTACTATCTACTTACTAAGCTACTTAATAACCAGTATTGTGACGACCAAATTCATACTTTCTCAGTTTCTTTTGAAATGGGGAAATGGAGGAATTTGTAAATAATTGATGCTTTCCATATTATACAAAATTGTTCAGTTTCTGTTTAATTTATTACGTGTTTTTGATTATTATTCGTGGTTATTCACTCTAGGTTAATTTAAAAAAAATGACGATGTAAAAGTGCTCTCCAGGAGCCTAACTATATGAAATAAATGAATAAACTGAATAAGAATTTGTAAAGTTAGTGCCGATTTATCGAGCATCGATTATCTACACAATTGTAGAAATAGAAAAGTTATTGATGTGTCATATTGGTGGGTACCCACTTTTTGTACGATATATAAGGAAGAAAAGCGTTCATACGTCTTGGGAGGGAAAAAAATTGTCATTATCAAATTTATATTTTCGAATTTTCAGTCAAATGACTAAAATAAATAATTTGAAATACAGGCGTTTCTTGAATTGCCCGTACCTAATTGAAGTATATATGATCAATCAAAATGTACTGTGTAATGGGTTAACCAGTAACGATTGTGCAGGCCCAAAATTACCCGTCTCCTTTGTTAAGTGGTAAAACAGCACTTAAAATATGAAAAATATTTATTAGATAATTGGTAGATAAATCAATAATGATGATACATTTCGGTGTGATGGACTACCTACCTGCTGGTACAGGAAATTAAATACGACTTAAGATTTCATGCATCGATTGTTCGACTGAATTTTGTATTTAGTATTCATTTATTTTGTACATTTCGTTTGGTTAATAACTCTTCATAATATGTTACTACTTATTTCATGATTGGTGATTGCCGTTATAAGGGTACGAGTAGGTATACCTACTACCGCTTTTTCGGGTACCGTAGTAAACAAGGAACCCTTATAGTTTCGCCATGTCTGTCTGTCTGTCCGTCCGCGGTTTAGCGCAAAAACTATTGGTACTAGACTTGAAATTTGGCACAAGTATACATGTTTACTACGCCGACAAAGTGGTAGAATAAAAACATGACATTTTTATTTAGGGTACCTCCCCTACATGTAACCCGCAGATATTTTTTTTTCGTTTTGTATATAGTGTGAGATATCGTTGGATAGGTCTTTTAAAAACGATAGGGGTCTGCAAATATCATTTTTCGATTTAGTTAACGGTTTGTGACTTATTAAGCTTTAAATTTCCAATTTCCGTTAGAGTCAAGTGTCCCCCCCTCGTACCAACGAAACGGTTATTGTAAGAAATTCAAACGTTACGGCATTAGTAGCTACATACAATGAAATTAAAAGGGAAACTATCACACTTAAGTTGGCTTTACAAGCTTGCGAGTAATAGTTGACCAAATGAAAAAATGAAAAAAATGTTTTACTTGAAAATTTCGAATAACTCCATAGAAAATATTTTTTTTATCTCTTGCTCATCTGTAACTACGGAACCCTATAAGGCGCGTGGCCCGACACGCGCTTGACCGGTTTTGGAATCTATTGGTGGTAGTTGTAGGTAAATACTTACAACTTATCAACTACAAAGCAGATCATTGCTAGGTTCGATCCTCGAGTCGGAGAGTGAATGTGCGAACGATCTACATAATCTAATTCCCTCTTCACCTTTTTACAATATGACAACTAGGAGAACGGCGAAATATCATCCCTACACAGTGAAAAAAAAACGTAACTTCACGTTTGTAATCCCCGAAGGGGTAGGCAGAGGTAAATGCATGCATTCAAGCATACATGCAAACACCCACGATTCGCCGGTTACGTTTTTGGCCCATGTACTAGTTATGTAGTACCATGACTAAATAGTAGTACCTACTCGCTACTACTCGCCAGCTACAAGTCGCCAAAATACTAATATTGGGTTATTTCCTATTATTAATTCGCTACTGGAAATATTGGAACTGGAAAAACATATAAATCTCAATAACATTTATTAATCGATTCGGCAATCAAACTCGTGATCTTTAGAAAAAAGTGGCTCACTACTAACAATAAGCTACCGACATTTAAAATAGGTAAAGGTAAAAGGTAGGTAGGTTTTGAAAAGACCCTACTGAGTTTTGTTTTGGCAGGTTTTTTCTCAGTAATGTGGGCTTTGGAACTCTGCCAGTGAATGACAAAGAATGTCCCATATTTTTTTGTTTTGTCTTATCTTGCCGTTTGTAAAAGAAAGTATGGAACATTCTGTTGATACTTATTTTAATCATTAAGTATTTTTGGACTATTATTTATTTTATTTTGTTTACTTTGACATATTAATCAACGTATCAGTTGTTATTCGCTTTAATTTTATATTTGTAATTTGACCTATCACAAGCAAATTCTATTATTTCCAAGTGATTAAATGAATTTTTGAGTTTGAGTTTGAGTTTGGTATAACAATAATATACATCAAACGTAACAACAAATTTTAATTTTATTTTAAACTTAATTCAAATAATCATTATCATAATCAATATCACAGAGAATGTTACAATATTATTAACTTAGCAGATTCATCCTTATAAGTTCAGAATATCATAAAACAGGATTAAAGGTTAGGTACAGATAACAACCAAGTTATATTATTAAATTAATTAATTATACTTCGCTGCCGCTCGACGCTACAATCACAAAAGCAATTATTTGAACCGGCAAAATCTGGAGTAGGCACAATCATGACAAGTTTTAACTGATGGTAGAACTCCAGTGACGGAACTCGCGGGCATAGGCACCACCGCATTACCTAATATACTTGCCGCTAAATGGTAGTGTTCAGCACTATCGTGTTCCGGTCAGGTGGTAATGTACGGCCCTGTTATTTCCGGCGCGGAGGCATTAAACTTTAGGCCTCAGGCGTGGTAACGCATCTGCATTTTGACCTTGGTCTTTGTGTGGATGTCTATAGGCTGCAGTCATCACTTAACATCAATGTCAACTGCATGCTTGTTGGCCACTTCCATTACATAAAAAAAAGTTCCAAACATTAATTTGTACAAACATTATGAAGAAATGATCAAAGCTTTGGAACATGGTCTTGAGAAAAGCCTTCCAAATGAAAACTTTTAATTTAAATGTTTCGGTGTCCACGCACACACACTCGAAAGTGTTTGCTTTAACTTATGAGATACTAGTTAGTTCTAGTACTTCTAAGATTTATTAACATGTAAGATTCATTGCTTCTGTAGGTAACGTTAAAATTATTTACCGCAATTAAAAATACAACATTGTTATAAAAAAAATACTAACTTCACGCCTATACTCTTCGAAGGGGTAGGCAGAGGCCTGAGAGCCTGTATGCTTGAATGCATTTAGCATGCATTCAAGCATGCAGTTCTACAAAATTAATACTATAAATGCTGTCAAACCAAACTTAACATAATATATTTCAAATGAAATGAAATGATAATGTACAACCCATTAACAACGCATCTACGTAAGTAGTATCATGTAAGTAGATGTTTATAAGCAGTATTACTTACCATCAATGTTAACTGTATGCTTTTTGCCACTATATACCAGCTGTGCCTAGATTTCGATTATCCCAGTTAAGGCTTTCTTGTACATATTATGTACTCAGTTGATATCATTTTGATAGCCACTTTGCAACATATCGCTGTCGTGACATAACGTGACATTTTAGGAAAACAGCAATATACTTCAAAATGGCTTGCAAATTAATGGCCATCGAGTTACAGAATACGTACACTGGTACCTAACAGCGTTTTGACTGTATCCGAATATCCATACATAAAAATAAAACAAAAGCACACACAAACTCATTCAAAATTAAAACTTTAAACCATTTCACGGTACTACAGTAACCGTATAATTGGATGTGTCCCACAGTTTCACATTATTAATACATTTAATCAACCAACTTCTAGTTACGTGGCGAACATCAGCAGGCAATTTCAGCTTCAGTTTTTGCAGACTTTTCAAATCTATTTCACTGTCTTTATGAACAACATAGTCTACATCCATTGAACGCAGGGACTTGATCACTACTCCACCGTAAGCTATCCAATGCCTTTCGAAGTATCTTCTTTCGTCTTCCGGTATACTAATGAAATCTGGATAGAAACCTAATCTTTTGTCCTTGAAAGCATCAGGCAAAGGATTCTCTGGGAGAAGCTGATATTTATCTTCAGTGTCTATAGACAAATCTACATCTTTCTTAACTTTCTTTGGTTTTGGTGAAGTCTTAATAATGAAGTTATCCATGGTTCTTTTCGAAGGACTTTTTGTTTTCTTTACCGGTGACTCGGCATCATCAGACGCGGTCGCTGCTAGTTTATTTAAGAGTGTCACATCTGTTTTTTCTTTGGAAGTCTTATATAAGTGCTTGAGTTCTTCTAGATTTGTAGCGGTTTCCCAATTTTTATCATCCCTGATTCTTGTTACTCGAGGAAATCTGACGGATATACCGTCAGCTGTATGCAAATTGGCTTTCGTCAGTTCTGTACCTGGAAAAAAAAAATAATTATTAGCTAGTTATCTTTTGACTTTTCCTACCAGACCAGTTAGTTATCTTTTCCTACCAGAGAAATTGTTACGAACACCCATTGTAACGAAACTGCACGTCTGTATTTTTTTCCGAGATGGTTTTAAAAGCAGGTATGCATATATTATTTATAATATATACCTAAACGCATTAGATACGTATATACGATTTCGGTTATATTTTTGGAGGCTCATGTAAAAACTGCCGACAGTAATGACCTTTCTCACATCACGTATTACAAAACTCCATTGGTTCCGCTGGGATTCAGTGCTATTTGTGTAAGTAACGAAGACAAACAAGCATGCAGTTCATGGATGATAAGTGATTACCTATTGCAGCCTATAAACATCTACTCAAGAGACTCAAACCACAACCAGAGATCAAAATGCAGATGCGTTGCCACTATCGAAGGATAAAAGGTTGTTCTGTCGCTGTGACAGATCATAGAACCGAGATATACGATACTATACAATATCATATAACCGGAACACAATGCACCGAACACTACCATCACTATATCAAACATGGCTATAAAATCACAATGTCACTCATATCGAGAATCAAACTCGGTACTTCAATTTTTCATTAGTATTAGAATATAGCTTAATTATCTCAAGAAGAATAAACATTCAATATTCTTGAAAAGTGTAAAAGTAAACAGAAATTTCAATACAAACCCGTAATCTCCCAAACTGGTTGCTTTTTAGGGTCCAAAGCTATAAAATCTGGGACCAATCCTTTGTTGCAATCGAACCATGATGGTATTTTGTTACTATCTTGGGATATTTTGAACATAAGTGGATTCAGTTCCTTCTGCAACCTATCTAATGTGGTGTCATCATGGCCTGTGTGGACTTTGGTCACAGTGACCCAGCGGTTACGGCGAGTATCCAAACATCCCATCAGAAATACGGACATCATACCCCCTTTCTTTCCAGTCCCTGGAATTGGAAACAAAATAGGAGATATAATTTAATTGACTACTACAAAGAGATACATGATATTTAGATAATTTAAAATTAATGTTATTATAATTATTGTTAAATGCGTAATCTGTTGTGCAGCAGTTGGCCGATATCGGCCACGGACAATACGAGATCAATTTTCATATTTTTCTCGTGAGTTGATGGCAGACAATTTCTTCCCATTATGAAACTTTTAAAGAAGGCAAATTTTTTCACCCGAAATAAAACTCTTTTTTATTTAAGTAGCAAACAAGCATGTTGACATTAATGGTAAGTAATATTACGTAACGTAAAAAAAACCGTTACTTCAATCCCCTAAGGGATGGGCAGAGGTAAATGCATGCATTCAAGCATACATGCAAACTAGGGTTGCTGAGGATTCCTCTTCCTCTTCCTCATAATGAGGAAGTTCCGCAATATTTTGGGATCCTCAACCGTTTCCGCATCCTCAAAAATTAAAATAAAAAAATCCTCTTCCGCTACCGCTTCCTTAAAATTTAAGAGGAATTTATGAGGAATTTTGTTGCGCATGCGCGTCGCGTATCGGTGGCAACGCACACGCCGCAGCACGGTGCCAGGCCGAACAGGCGAGCGAGACCTTCCCACCCGCTTCCGTTCCTTGATTGTTTGTTTTAATTTTATTGACATACATTATTTTGTCATGTGACTATACTATTTTTTATTCAGCTTCTTTTCATTTATTGCATTGCATATCATTTAAAATTTATATTATTGCAGGACTAAACTGCAGTGGAGGTATGGCAGGACTCGGATGTCTGGCACTCTACACTCTCTGCCTACCCCCTGGAGGTCTTTACGTGAAGATAGATAATGCACAATTTTACTGCCAAACCCAAAGAATGTAATGTGCAATCAATCTAGAATGCGACTTTTTTAATGAACTTGTCAACCTTAAAACTAAATAAGTAGAAAATTATGTTGGAAATTACCAAACCATGCACCAAGAACAACAAGGTCTGCAGTGTCAGCCATCGCTCCATCAAACAAGTAGTCCTTCTTCACCTTCAACCAATGCCGCTTCCCAGGCTCATATATAGACTCAAGATCTTTGAGGACAAGTCCTTCTAGGCCTAATTGTAACACCTGAAATATTACAATACTAAATTATTAAAAGAAGATTATATTTATAACCATGTCCTATTCGAATGGTAATGTGTTTTTATGATGATACAGCTCCTTCATTTCTGGGACAGAGGCAAAAGACCTTAAACATGGGATTTTTCTGCAGATTTTTATACACTAAAGTAATCTTAGTCTAGTCTCTAGTCTAGTACTTTTAAAATTTAATGATGGTGGATCAAGTATATGTATTGAATTTTTTAAAGGTATATTATTATTTTTATAGTATTATTTTAACACAACAAAAACATATTCATAACCAAATAAATTATTCCATGAAATAATTTTCTGTGACCATAATTGAAACAAAATCAAGTGAAAGTAATTTATTCAATACTAAGAGTTATAAAAAACATCTTCTGAATTGTTAAGTGCCTTAGTTATAGGTATGTATACTTAATTGAGTACCTGTCTATAATAAATACAAAATAGCAAAAGATTAATTTACTTTACAGATTGGAAATCATTAGATATAGGTATAAAAGCAACATGAATTTACCTTAGCTATCATATTCGCTAAATCTGCAGGTTTCCTGATTAACTCCTGCTCGGAAAACATGACATGATTTGTCACTTCCAGCATGTGCTCATGAAGTATCTGCCGTCTTTTTCTTATGGGCATATCCATTAACACTTCCCCATTATAGTAAAGACAATCGAAAACATACAAACAGACTTGAGCATCTTTAAACTCTGATTGTTTATGTTTCCCTAGTGTTCCAAACGGCAATGGCTTACCCGTATTAATGTCAACCATCAGAACTTCTGCATCTAAAATCAGATCTTCACCTTTAGGAAATGCTTGTGGCAAATAATCTTTAAAGTGGTTAACTTTGTGAGCCATCACCGGTTTTAAGGCTCGTGAGAAATATTTGAACTCTTTTCCTTTCTTATGAACCTGAACTCTTTCACCATCATATTTTATTTCAGAGAACATTCCATTTGGACATTTTTTCATCGCCATTTCAACTGATTTGCATGCTTCAGCCAACATAGGGAGCACTGGTGTCATCAGTGACAGTTTAGCCAGAACAGCCTTCTGTGTTGCATCTTTGTGTTTGATTTCACTGTCTGAGGATAGAACCCTGCTCAACACCATATCTAGATCTCGGGATGTTTGAAATACATTATAAGCATCGGGATGAACACCTTCTAGTATGTGCTTGGGTCCAGCATTTATTCGCAAGTCACCTTTTATCAATCTTATCAACATTTTCATATCATTTGAAGTACATTTCTTAACTATTTTCTTGAAATTATATATTTGCTCATCTTCTCGGGTTAATTTGGAGAGGTCTTCAAGAAAGTTTTCAATGTCATGTATTGTTAGAGTGCTTTCAGAAGCTGGTTGATAAGTGCGAGATTTTGTAAAAAAATGTTGGACAGTATCTGCTACGTCTCCTTGTTCCAAATGAGTGAGCATGTCATCATGGTCCGTACTGAATATTCTTGAGAACAATTTAACAAGTTGTTTGCTTTTTAAATTGTAAACCCTTTTTGATACCTGGGGCAACAACAACTTGCACCATAAACCCAAGTCACCACTAAATTTACTGCCATCGGTGCCTTTCATGAAAAAATTGTTAACAACTGCAGTTTTTTCTGTATATGCATCAACTTTGGATATCTTTTTACACAATTTAAAGAATGTAGAAAACATATTATCTTCAGTTTTTAAATCACAACTAGAGCTTTGTTCCTCTTTTTCATCACTGGGTTTTTTCTGAGATTCATTTTTAATTACCTTCGCAGTATACTTCCCACTGTTTTTCTCGGCATAAACCTTTTCCATTTCATTGATTTTTTTCAATACATATTCTTGATCTTCTTTCGTGATATTGTCCCAATTGCCAATGTCGTCGATTGAATCTATACGCTTTGTTGCTGGTCGTTGTTTTAATAGAACATTCATGAAGCAGTCTACATGATGCCATGATTTCATATGTTGATTTTCACCATAGGGACTAGGAACCACCTTCGCGAAACGTAATTCTCCACTAGGACAGTTGCCCTTACAGCCTTTACACGAGGCTCGAGCGCCTTTCGCTCTGTCGATATAAAAAGGTGTGAAATCCGACATATTTTCCTTGATATGTCAATTGCCAAGTTTACAGAGTTTAATATAAAATTACACTTCAATAAAATTGTCAAAAGTAATAAACAGTGTTGAAAATATCATCTTCATTGAGTAAACATTAACATTTAACAATACAGTATGTAACGAACATGTTTTCACTGTCTTGTACGTTATCTAGATATATTTCTGCAATTCTGTTAGCCAGCGCACGCTCTAATTCATTTTAAAATAGAATTTGTGTAACAGAGTCCACAGGATATCAAATAAATACCAAAAATATCACATAGATTTACCAAAATAATCACACCAAAAATTTGCACTTTCGGAATGTCATAATTGTCAAACAAAAGTCATTTAGGAAACTGTTTCATTTCACGCACGCTGTACCATGAAAAATATTTATTTAATCTTTATCATCTATTTTATACGTATTTTGTTCAATTAAATTTAACAAAATTTTTTATTTCCATTATTTCAGAGTAATTTCAGTGACCAACTTTAAGCAACACCGCATTATCGTGAATTCCGTATCGACTTTAATTCTCACTAGTCACGAGACATGCGCAGAACAAAACGTGAATTAAGCGTTTCGTTGTACGCAAGATCACCGAGCCTTATCTATTTCAAAGAATTATACTTATATGCATTATCTTAATATACATACTATTTCTAATAATTATTATTTGCCATTATTATCTTATAATTCTGCAGAATGTAATTTGCCAGAAATATAGTACATGAGATCTTACAAACATAAATTGATACCTTATATTGCACCACACTATTGGCATGCAAATTTTAGGTCAGTTTTTACAAATTGTTTATCACATTTTAACATATTTAGTATACTCCATCTATGCAGTTATTATTTCCTATTAACAAAATGTATCAATTTAAACAATAATAATATTAAATGTTAAATGTTAAATGTCACAATAATTTTACGCAGTTGAATATACATTAAATTAGATTGAAATAGGAAAAAAATAATTAAATTGATTAGTTACATTGCACATTTACATAAAATTCATATTAAATGTCATTATTAATTAATTCCACAATCTTAACTTTAGAAAAGTGTCAAGTCAAAGTCGTAGAATAAATCATATTAAGTGTATATAACAATAGAAAATAAATTATATTGTAAATACTCGAAATGTCAAATTATGTTAAAATTTATGATTAATGTATTCCTGCAGATAATAAAAACATTGATCAATTAATAAACTACGCACTCTGTTATTGAAATGGTTACCATTCAGTGTTTTAATAGATCTAGGTAATTTATTATACACTTGTATTGCTGTTATGTGACAATTACGAAATTGAAGCGTAGACTTAATGTAGTGAGGCAGAGCCAATCGGTCAAAATGTCGTGACTGATATTTACGACCTTCGCCAACTTCGATAAACAAATGTTTATGTGCCCTCACAAACTTTACCTACTCCAAAATATAGATGCAAGGTAGAGTTAACAATCTATGTTTTTTAAAATAAGGTTTACAAGAACTCCAAGGTGGTTCATTGAAGATAGCACGTACACATTTCTTTTGTGTAATAAATAGCTCAGTAGCATTTGTTGCATTGCCCCATAACACGACTCCATAGCGTAGCACAGAGGCAACGTATCCATGATAAGCCAAGAGAGCCGTTTTATGGTCTGCAACACGTGCTAGTCTCCATAACGCATAGACAAAGCCGTTGAGTTTATTATTTACAGATTCTATATGAGCCCTCCACGAGCAATTAGAATCTAGTTTAATACCGAGAAACGTAGTCACATCAGATTCAGGAATCATCTCATTATTATAACTAATATTGAGAGGGAGGCCTGGAGCTTACTCCACCACGCTGCTCCAATGCGGATTGGTGGAAGTGGGTGGGTTAGTGGCCAACCCGCTGTCGGATGTTTTCAAACCGCCCATAAGGCCTCCGACAAGGCTTAACGACTGCTATCTATCGATAGCAACCGGGACCGACGGCTTAATGTGCCCTCCGAAGCACGGAAACGCGCATTTAATTTGCCACTAGCGGTCACCCATCACACTACCCGACCGCGCCCGTAGTGCTTGACCGAGTAGATCGCCTATGACCTACACTAGCCGCTGGGCCATGCGCGCTTCAACCGCACACCACCGCATTACCTTATATAAAAGGTAGTATTCAGCGGCAGCGCTATCGTGTTTCGGTTAAATGATAATGTACGGCCCTGTAATTTCCGGCACATCCGGGTATTAACTTAAGCCTCTAGAATGGCAACGCGTCTGCATTTAGATCTCTGGTTTGATGCAGACGTTTATATGACCGTTTATTAGATACGTTTATTACGACCAATGCGACGTCTTGTTATCTGTCAAACTTTTTTTTTTTAATTTAATTTATTTATTTCAGATTCAAGTCCATAGTACATAAGAATCAATCAATAACATCTAATTATAATTCATTCAAAACAAAAACATTTAACTTACAAATAATATAAAATTCATTAATAATTATAAATTCTTCATTCGTCATTAAATAAATACATAATAATCATTAAAAATTACACATGTTAATCTATTTTAATTTATATTTTGGTTTAGATCCTGAGTGCTCAGTATGCAGCTTATTCCAGTGCTACATGATTGGACAGTCTAGATCCATCCTCCACGAAAATAATTGCATATATGTGTTAGAGCTATCCAGCACTCGGCCCATCAGAGACGCACTTCGCTTGTGCAAGATTGCAGTAAAGCCATCTATTTGCGCATCGGCAAACATCCCTGATGCACTACAATATGTAGGTAACTTCATTAGGATTCTAAAGGCGTTGTTATATTGAGTACGCAGGGCGACCAACGACTTGTTGGTGTATTTGGTCCATAAGCTGCACGTGTAGAAGGATTGACAATACGCTCTGAACAGTGTCGTCTTTACATCCGGAGTAGAACGTGCAAACCTACGAGCCAGCATATTAGCTCGAACACACAATGCCCTGCTCTCCCTCTCCATATCAATATCATCCGCGAGCGTTTCGGTAACCCAGTGGCCCAGATATTTGAAGCGCTGTACTCTATTTAAGGCACTTCCATTCAGAGAAATAGTTGGAACAGCGTCATAAGTTTTTTTGCCTGCTTTGAAAATTAAGAGTTCGCTTTTCTTGGCATTATATTAAAGCCCATGGGTCACCACATAACGTTCGCAGATGCCAAGTAGCTTCCTAAGCGCACTGATCGATGGACACACCAATACCATATCGTCCGCGTTACTTATGTTATTGACGAAAACACCATCAATTGAGCAACCGACACCTGCATTGCTTAGCTCATCGATTAGGCGATCCATATACAGATTAAAAAGACTTGGCGAAGTCAACCCGCCCTGCCTTACTCCACATTTTAATCTGTACACGTCCGAGAGAGACCATTTCACCATTGTTCTGATTTCCATACCAGTATTTCATGAGATTAATAAGTTCTTTGGGAAGGTCTGTATCACTCTCTAACTGATTAGATATAGGTAACATAATAAAGAGCTAAATGTATTTTCTTTTTTCTTTCCAGCATCGTCGTGTCATCAAGAATTCAGCAGCGATGGCTCGAAGTATGGTACGCTGACGTCACCAAACTACCCGTTGGCGTACCCGCCCAACACACACTGCCACTATGAATTCTTTGGAAGAGGGAAGGAGAGAGTTAGATTAATATTTCAAGATTTCTTTTTGCATAAATCAGCAGATGGTTCTCTTGGGTGAGTATATAAAGACAATCTTAGAAATCATTGGCAGTTCGAACTAGATTCTGTCTGTAACTTCGACACTCGGTTCAGGTTAATTAATTTCCGCTCAATTAATATCTAGCCACAAGCGCAGAAGCAGAAGCGCGCTAGGCCCCGCGGCTGGTGTTGATCATAAGCAATCTACTGGGTTAAACACTACGGGCGCGGTCGGATAGTGTGATGGGTGACCGCTAGTGGAAAATTAAAAGCGCGTTTCCGTGCTTCGGAGGGCACGTTAAGCCGTCGGTCCCGGTTACTATCGATACATAGCAGTCGTTAAACCTTATCATAGGCCTTATGGACGGTTTGAAAACATCCGACAGCGGGTTGGCCACTAACCCACACACCTCCACCAATCCGCATTGGAGCAGCATGGTGGAGTAAGCTCCAGGCCTCCCCCCAAAAAGGGGAGAGACTCGTGCCCAGCAGTGAGACGTAGTTGCCATTATAATATCTTGCTTAGCCTATTTATTATATGCCGTATAGGCCGTTTTAATTAGATTTCTGTGGTCCATACCTTAGGTACTAGTAACGAAATAAGTAGGTAATGTCGAATGGAAGGTAATGCAGATACTGTCAAAGAACATAAACAAACTTGGACGCAACAGAATGATAATGTATTTGTATTTCAAATTCCAGGTGCACAAATTTAGACTCGCTGCAGGCGTTCGTCAATGTTGACGGGCGACTAGAAAATGTTGCTACATTTTGCGGCACCGACTTGCCTAAGCCGATTATGTCGAATGGGCCCAAATTAATGCTCGAGTTTCGAGGGACGCATTCGTCTAGGTACTCAAGAGGATTCAAGATTTCGTATTCATTTGTAGAAAGTAAGTAACTGTCTATAAGAGCATTTAATTTGTTCATTTAGGTGGGTATTCATTTTCCTTCTTGTTTCTGCTTGAGAATTCGTAAACGGAATGTTATTTTTTGGGTAGAAGACCTATTTGCATCACTTAAAAGGTAGTAAGGACAGTAGGTACAGATGCTGCTGTCTTTGCCTCTGACTTACTATCGTTACCTATGTAGGGGAAGGTGTACAGTGAACAAAGCCAGTTACGAACCCAGCGAAGTTACGTTACATTCCTTAAAGTTTTTGTAGGTTTTCCTGTAATCTATAGGTAGGTACTATATAGGCCTATAGAGGAAGTGCGCCAATTATGGACCACCATAAGGATTTTGTCACATAAAATACGGTATTGTAATGCTATATTAGCCTTATACATTGTAACCAATGCGTTAATTATCTAGTATCAAAAAGCATAATAAATTATGATATGATATGATGATGCAAAAATTTTAGTACGTTGCAACCATGCATTCAAATATTAACGAATGTAGGTTAGGTTATATTCGATATGTAAATAAGCTTCTACTGGAACAAAACATTATTAATTTGGGGGATTAACTATAAATATAAAAGTAGGTACGATACGACATCGATGAGTTTAAATGTGTAGCCTCCAACGCATAAGGGAATCTCTGAAATGATCTCACGACGCGACCATAATTTCCGTTGATTTAGTATTTACGTAACTTATTTTCAATTCAGTAGTGCTTGTGTAGGCAATACGCGTCATGTACACTGAATTCGTACATTTTGAAATGGATTTAACATTGTAAATCGTTGTCGGACTACTATACTATTAATGTATTCAATCTAGGCAACTGAAGGTACCTACTGGTCGAGTTGGGATAGATTGTTTTGCGGACCTACGTTCGAAATAAAAGAATTCTCATGAGGTTAGTGAAAATGGAAGGTCGGGGTGTTATATCTACAATTTAAAACCAATTTAAGTTTGAATGGAAAAAAGTCAAAGGATCTCGGAATGGATGATATTATAGGTACGTATACATGTTAATAAAGAATGTTATGGCAGAATATTAAGATTTATGAAAAGTGCGTTGTTTGTGACGACAATTTTCTTGATTGTGTAGCAGAAATCATGAAACCTAGTACACAGTTACCTATCTAGTTCGGATATCTACAATATTATATTTGGTTCCTACCTACTCCATACATCGCTATTTAGCGACAGTACAGTTAAGAGCACCTACTCTGATCTTACTTACCCCTACAAATCAATACAAACGTACTGCGTATGGCCCTCAAGCCCCTCTGCTTGAGTTCTTAGGTTCTATTCCACTCACCCACTCATTTGGAAAGGTACTTAAGTCTCTTAAATTGTCCTTTTCAGATTTCGGTATCACCACTGGGCGGCAGTTGAAGGAGTTTCCGTGTGCGTTCGTGTATAATAGTAGTGAATCCCGCAACGGTACCTTCGCGTCGCCGAACTCGCCTGGGCCGTATCCGCGGGATACTGAGTGTACATACTTCTTCCATGGGACCCAGAGTGAGAAAGTCCATCTCCATTTCACGAGCTTCGGTGTCGAGGGAGTTTTGCCGTAAGCACTGTTCTTTTTTACTAATTTTATACCTCTGTAATGAAATGGCAAACAAACTTGCAGTTTACATGAATGGTAATATTACTAGATATACAAAACAAACTCAAACTCAAATATTTTATTTCAAGTTGGTCTACAAGTACACTTTTGAATTGTCAGTTTACAAGCTATCTATGGCGAATGACTTAAAGTTATAATTATTTTTCAATAGGTATTTATAATAATTAAATTAAAATATTCAAATTAAATAAAATAAAATTTAACCGATTTATACATCAAATCTTTCAATTCTTTCATAGAAGAAAAACAAAAATCATAAACATAGTCATTCACTTAGCAGAGTTCCAAGTGCAGGCACTACTGAAAAGAACTGCTCTACCCAACAAACTCAGAGTGTTGCTCTTTTAGTGACATTAACATACTTCTAACCACATGAAACCCGAGATTTCAATGCATCGCAATCTATTGTCACTCACTAAGGCCTAAGATTTCCGAGGATTACAGGGCCGTTCACTATCAGTGCCAAAAAATCTGGTCTGGTTTAGTGCAGTGTCCTACCTACTCATTTCAAGTGATCTCTTGTTTTAAGATCTTAAATACCGTTATGCCTAACAATCGGAATTTGAACATTACAAATGCAAATAACTTCTTAAAGTCGTTGTAATTGTCAATACTATTATTGTTTCACATGATTTATTCCCACGCACCATATAAAGTGCGTTTAGCTCACCTATCACCGTATACACTAAACTAAATATGGCATAATGTATGCTAATATGTGACCACAATGCTTACAATATTATGCAAGTAAAACAAAACAACTGAAATGATCGAGGACAAGCTTTCCATATTTTTCAATACTAAATGTATTGAAATTATAAATATTCGAACTTCTTATTAACATTTACTAAGAAGTTCGAGTTTAACTTCAACATAAGTAACACTTTTTTTATTGACTTATGTTTTTGGTATACCTATGTACTCAAAATGTTTTGAATTACTGTAGTCCCTAGTGACGTCTCAATATAAATATATAAAAATCAATTGCTGTTCGTTAGTCTCGCTAAAACTCGAGAACGGGTTTACCGATTTAGATAATTTTGGTTTTGAATAATTTTTGGGTGTCCAGGGAAGGTTTAAAAGGTAAGGAAATATGTAGAAATGGAAGGGAAATAGTAAAAACCACAATTTCATTTTCCCATACAAATAGTCCGTATCTATCAAACCTTTGACATATTATTTCATTGTGCGGCAATACGAAGTTTGCCGGGTCGGCTAGGAAGTAATAAATTGTACTGGACATAAAGTGAACGTCAATCAACTGATACAGCTAATAAATTTATTAAGATGCTACAAAAATTTTGTTCCCTCACAATTATGATATGATTTAATATAGTGTCTAGTAACTCTGAGAACATTTTAATTAGTTGGTTTTAATAGTTTTGAACGTTGCTAGTGTCGATCATAAACTGCATAACAGAATTATATTTTATTTGTCGTTTGCCACCATATAAAATTCATGAGATTTAATTATATTATCAAGTTATATCTTCCGGTTAAATTTAATTTTAAGCGGATTTATTACTAAATAATAACAATTTAAAAATTTACACGACACTTAAGATTTATTGAATTTTATCCTTGATTCTTGGTTCAGCAAACGAAACTTGGTCAGCATCGATATAATTTTGGAACCAGTTATATCTTAGGTTTGGTTAGCGTTATACGTACTTAGCAGTTTTTTATGGTTATTCATTACACTAACATATTTACATATACATATTTACAATTACAATACACTAACATATTTACAATTACAATAGGTAAGAGTTTTTCTTTTTCTTCATTTATTATCATTGAAGGAATTGAAAAATTTTATGATTATTATGTTTTAACCAAATAGTTTAAATTTTAATTTTTAATTTACTATTAATATATGATTTTTCTTTACTATATGTAATGGTTATTCGCTCTAGGTAGTTTATGATTTATTGACGTTTTGAAAGTATCTGTAAAGATCTATTCGAAATAAAAATATTTTCTATTTCTATTTCTATTTCTAGTTAATTTGGTTTCGTTTTAATTTTCAAGTGCTATTCCAAAAACATTTTATCTGCATTGACAAACTGGTTTAAAAAGTTATGCAACACTTTATTCTATGCCAGTTTTAACGCAAGATTAGTTACGTTAGCATTATCAATTCTAAAGCTTTTACAAAATTAATTTCAGATGTGAGGCGATATCAGCTAGCGACTACGTAGAGTTCTCCAACTACATGACTGAAGATAGCAGATATGGACGGTATTGTGGTCAAATGAAGGAGTTTCACGTGGAGTCTGAGAGGAATTTCTTCAAAGTGACATTCCGTTCGAATGACCGACTTGACGGGACGGGGTTCAAAGCTATTTACCAATTTTTGGAGTCGACTGACGAGTATCGAGCACCAATGTACGATACGGCTGCAGAGCCCTTGTGTAAGTAAAATAAAGATAGAATGACCAATGGTAAAAATCTATGCGTATTTATACAGAGGTCTTTTTAGAAATTTCATTGAGGTTCCAAGAACTATTATTTCTTAAAATCAATGGTTTCAAAGATATGCACTTTCGAAATGAGTGTCTCTCACTTTTGAACTAAGGAAGTGGAAAGTGAAAAATGAATAACTAATGCTGTAGATTTCAATAAAAAATAATGTTAATAGTATTAATAGAATAATTCGATCACTTAAAAATACCACCAGCACTGGAAATGATGGCATAGCAACGGGTGTTTTGAAATTTGTTAGTTTAGTGATATCGCCAGTACTTTCTCATATATTTAACTTATGTATATTGAATGGTTTTTTTCCCACAAAACTAAAGACAACAATCATAAAACCCCTTTTTAAAAAACAAGACCGCGAAAATATGTCTTACTATAGACCAATAGCTCTAGTATCGGTATTATCGAAGGTTTTGGAAAAGATTATCCATGAAAATCTATCCAATTTTATGGAGAAGTTTAACATTAGTGAAGCACAAGTAGGATTCAGGAAAAATATGAACATAAATAAAGCCATTTTTAAGTTTATGAGTGAAGTTGTGACCAATATAGAAAATAAAACACCAGTGTGTGCATTATTCATGGATTTGACAAAAGCTTTTGACTGCGTTGATCATGAAATCCTGAAAAATAAACTTGATAGTTACGGTATACGAGGCACTGCACTGAACCTTATCCTGTCATATCTGAGTAATAGAGAACAAGCAACTTCAATAACTACTTTATGTTGTAAAGAAAACAAAGAACTAAATTATTTATCAGAGTTCAGACAAATTAAATACGGCATTCCTCAAGGTAGTGTTTTGGGGCCTTTATTATTCTTAGTAGCAATAAATGACTTTCCAAAAATTGTTTCATCACCCATGATTTTGTTTGCGGACGATAGTACTGTCATATTTTCAGAAAGAAATCAGGCTACATTACAAAATACTATTAATAATACACTTATTGATATAGTACATTGGCTAACGGCCAACAATCTAGTAATTAATCTAGACAAGACAAACATTGTTGTTTTCAGAAATCGAACAACTCCTGAAAGACTTCATATAAAATATCTGGACACAAACATAAATCAAACTGACACAGCTAAATTTCTTGGATTACATGTGGACTGTAATTTAAACTGGAAAACACATATTGACGAATTATGCTTAAAATTGAACAGAAAGTCGTATACATTGTACATGCTCTCTAAAACAGTACAAACTTCTACAGTAGTCACAGCTTACCATGCCTATGTAGAATCCATTCTGCGATATGGAATAATGTTTTGGGGAAACTCAACACTTTGGGAAAATGTATTTAAGGCCCAAAAGCAATGTATCAGGGCAATTAAAAAGCTAAGAAGGTCAGAGAGCTGTAAACCGTATTTCAAAAATCTGAACTTATTGACTCTTCCTAGTCTTTATATATACGAAGTTGCAGTCTTCGTAAAAACAAACATGCATCTTTTTAATAATTTTACTAGCCAACGTAATCGTCATAAAATAAAAATTATGTTAAACAAGACGGCATTAGTTAATAAAAGTATAATCTGCATGACATCTAAGATCTATAATAAATTACCAGTGGTTATCTGTGGCATTAATAATATTCAGGACTTCAAACATAAATTACGTAAAATATTAGTAGAAAAGGTGTACTACAGTTTAAAAGAATACTTCGAAGACAAAAATTTGACTATAACATAAACATTATTTCTATTATATATTACTTGTTTGACATTATTTAATCAATTAAATGACAAATGTATGAATATTTTAATGTAATTGGACTTCATCACAGTAATTAAATGATATGTGTCTTTAAGTACTTGTAACATTTGCATGCCTATATTAAGGTGGAATTTGGAGGAACTCATTATGTTATTTTAACATCTTCATTATGTACCCATATTCGCAAATAAATAAATTGAATTGAATTGAATTGAATTGAAAAAAAAATATATTCAACGAAGCAGTATTTGAGATATAAAATATCTAAAAAACTACAAATTTACTGACTGAAAACTGATAGCGGTGAGGTGATTATCTAGCCAAATTGTCCTAGCTACTATACTTAATGCGCAAATTGTCGTCCTAAACTGAATCGCTAACATCTTTGTCTCATTTCATCTCTTGCTGTCTATTCTGTTTAATAATCTTTGTCCCGTTTCCTCGTCCCGACACGCGCTATCACTGAAACAAATTGAAAATTTAAGCCGTTCTCAATTGAATCGCATTAAGATGGGCCGTGTAAGTTTGTTTCCCACTTTAAAAAAATACTTGAGTACCAAGCCATAGATTAGATAAATAAATAAGGTAACAACTGTGTAGGTAAAACATGTGTAACTTCTCTAAAACAAAGCAACGATGGCAATGAACCTATGGATACTATAAACAAATTTTACGATACTCAACTGTTGTGTGAAAACCATGATTGTTATTAACGTCATTCTCCATGGGAGCATTATTCAAACTTCTCATTTTCCACACCAATTGACTAGTGAACGGTGTCAAATATCTGTGTATTGTTAATAAAACTTTAAAATCGTTACAAACTTTATAGTTCTCATTCATATTCCACGTTTGATTAAAATGCGTGCGTGTGAAATATCATCCAAATATTGTCTATTCATGACAGTTAGATAGCCCCATAACTGGAATTATTATTGAGGTTCCGCTTGCGTCGGAATAAATTATGATGTCTAGAATAAACTTCTTGGACTTGGTATTGCCCATTCGTAGGTCTAGATATAGCTTAAACATCTCTGCAGATTTCTTCCCATATCTTAGCATCCAAAGATTTTTTAATTGTTATGATGGTGGCAAATAAGCACATAGTTCACGTTGATGCTAAGTGAATACTGCAGCCAGTGGCGGATTTACCAGCAGGTTGAGTAAGCTGGAGCCTAGGGCGGCAAATTTTAAGGGGCGGCAGATTTAGTTCATATTTTTATAAATTTCTATTTACAAAATTACTGTTAAAATTATTAAGGCTCAGATCATAGTACTCAATGATTCTAACCATAAAAAAGTTGATGTAAAGAGGATGATGAAGCCTAAAACATAAAGTTGGAATTGTACTATTTATTTTTCGCAATAACACATGCGAGTGAACTCTGGACTGGTTATCCTGAGGTCGCAGGTTCGATTCCTGTCCGAAGTGGAATTTTTCTTTCCATTTTTTCTTTAATTTCATAAAGTTGGAATTTTATTGATAAAAAATTTAATGGATATGATTGTGGACTACGATATCAAAATATAGGGGCGGTAAAAATTGTATAGCCTACCGGCGGCAAATTTGTAAATCCGCCACTGACTACAGCTATCCATCTAAGTACACAAAAAACTGGAGTTCAAGATGAAGAAGTGTTGCTCCCCCTTGTTGTTTTGCTTGTGTGGTAGCTAGTAACAACGGGGCCATACATACCATCTTACTGGAATACGATAGTGCTGAACATTCCCATTTGGCGGCGGGTTAGTTACCACCACTAAATTTAATAACCCTGGCTCTCATTCAGTTTTTCATTGTTATTTTTCCGTTAGGGATCTGGCGTGAAGATACATACATACATTCAGTTTGTTCATTGTTATTTTTCTGTTCAAAGGTATCCTCGTACGTCTGATGCTGGTCGCTGCCATGGCAACGCAACTTCACCGACTATATCATTAAAACTAAAGTGATACTAGATTAATTACTACTTATAGTCTAATCCTGTACATTTTGTACCATAGTATGTGCCATACACCTGTAATTTATAATGTAGGAATGCAATATTTTCTATAAAAAGTATATATATATTTTAGTTTCCTTCGATTACCAACTAAAGCAATATTACACAATAAAATTTCATTCACGCAGGCACGTTGTAATATAAATCAATAAATATTTAAAACTATCTGTATGATTTTATTTCGTGAATTTTCCTATCTGGTAATATCGTAGTATCTAGTAATTAATCATACTATAATTAGCCGAATTGAGAACATCCTCGTTTTTGAATTCGGTTAAAACAAAAGACATTCACTGGACAAAGGTCTTTCCCAAATATTGCCTCAATGAAAGGTCCTGGGCCGTCCTCATCCAGCGATTGCTTCCAACCTTCACCAGGTCGTCGGTCCCTCTCGTGAGAGGTCTGCCAACGCTTCGTCTTCCGGTACGCGGTCGCCATTCGAGAACCCTTCTACCCCAACGGCTATCGGTAAATTTGATCCTCGCGCCGATAATTTCTGATTCGATCTACCAAGCATAGCTCTCTCCGTTGCCAAATTAGTATCTGTTAATGCAAATTTTATCTATATGTACTTATAATAAAACTGTAGAAGTGTAAATTCTGTACATTAAAAATATTGAATAAATAAATACCAGGGGTTGTTACTAGATCGATACCGAACATAAATATGTGATTAGATTTTTTTTGTCTGTCTGTCTGTCTGTATGTCTGTATGTCTGTCTGTTTGTTCAAGCATCACAGATAAACTAACTGTCCGATTACAATGAAACTTGGTATGATTATACTTTAACCTTTGGCGCACAACACTGGGTACTTTTTATCTCGAAAAAATGTCTGTTTGTCTGTGTGTTTGTGCACGCTAATATCAGAAACGGCTAATTTGATTTGCGGTTTCACTAATATATTGTGGTAAGTTTCACTTAATTGTTTTTATATTATTTCGCATTAACACATGCTTGTGAAATATATTTTATTTTTAAAGAAAAATGGAAAGAAAAATTTGACTTCACTAGCATAACTAGCATAGTTGGTAATAGATGGCGCTACTGCTACCATAAAGCAATGCAATAGATGTGAAGGAAAGATTTGACAAATCGGGCAGGGCTTCAGTAGCTCAATTGGAAGAGCGGCTGGACTATATTCCCAGTAGGTCGCGAGTTCGAGCCTCGCCTGAAGTCAATTTTTTCTTTCCATTTTTCTTTAAAAATAAAATATATTTCACAAGCATGTGTTAATGCGAAATAATATAAAAACAATTATTAACGGTAAAAGCGACTTCTTTACGATATTCAATAAACTGAAAAGTCTATTATATCGGTTGCCTAACTAAGCATAGTTGGTAATAGATGGCGCTACTGCTACCATAAAGCAATGCAATAGATGTGAAGGAAAGATTTGACAAATCGGGCAGGGCTTCAGTAGCTCAATTGGAAGAGCGGCTGGACTAGATTCCCAGTAGGTCGCGAGTTCGAGCCTCGCCTGAAGTCAAATTTTTCTTTCCATTTTTCTTTAAAAATAAAATATATTTCACAAGCATGTGTTAATGCGAAATAATATAAAAACAATTATTAAGGGTAAAAGCGACTTCTTTACGATATTCAATAAACTGAAAAGTCTATTATATCGGTTGCCTAACTAGCATAGTTGGTAATAGATGGCGCTACTGCTACCATAAAGCAATGCAATAGATGTGAAGGAAAGATTTGACAAATCGGGCAGGGCTTCAGTAGCTCAATTGGAAGAGCGGCTGGACTAGATTCCCAGTAGGTCGCGAGTTCGAGCCTCGCCTGAAGTCAAATTTTTCTTTCCATTTTTCTTTAAAAATAAAATAAGTTTCACTTAACATTTAGTGTTTGTTTCATGTGAATCGGTTTAGTAATAAAAAAGTTATGTCAATTTAAAGAATCATATCGAATATTTTTAAGCTATTCTGTATCTTAGTTTTAAGTTTTAGGGGGTTTCGAACGTAAAAGGTAAACACGGACCCTACGGATTACTAATCCACCGCTGTCTGTCTGTCTGTCCGTCCGTCCGTCCATCTGTCTGTCACCAGCCTGTATCTCATAAATAGTGATGGCTAGGAAGCTAACATTTTCACAAATTATGTATTTCTGATACCGCTATAAAGACAGAATTAATTACTAAAAATAAGAAAATGAAAATGTTAAAGGGGTCCAAAGGGCATACAATAAACGTGTTTTTTTGTCGTATATTTTTTGCTCGATAATAATAACGGTAGCAGCTTTCCTTCTATTACCTTCCATAATAAATAATTAAATTAAAATTTTTTCTTCGTGCACAAGCAATTTTTTACAATCCTAGCAGTCTGTGTGCTTTTATCCCCGATGGTCATACGTGTAATATCGTGTACAGAGAAGCATTACTGTAAAGTAGATTTTTTTAGCTACCCTAAATTTATATCCAAAAGAGTTGCCCAAAGTCCCAAAGTCACGATTCCACGCGAACAAAGTCGCAGGCACAGCTAGTAGTACATAAAATAAATATAAATGACAACCGGAAGTTGAGATAGATCCTAGGTGCATATAGTTAATGTGTCTTTGTAGGTTAACTCATGTTGCACGGTACGTTTCGAAATTCCAGTACATTGCAAGTGGCATGCCATAACAAAGAATTTCAATTAGTCGCAGACCGTAGTGCATAATTTTGCACCGAATGCAATTCTTCCTACCCGGCTTAAACTTTACCGCGTTGCGTAATGAAAAACGAAACGTACTTTGCAAACGCCCCGACTCCGACAGGTGTGATGGCGCTACTATCGCGTTTCGCCCCACTCGAACAAAATGCTGCCTTCGTGAATCGTGACGTCACTTCAGTTCGTGTCCGACCGCCGTTCACTTTAGAGGTTTGCCGGTTCGAATTTCAAAAGGTTTCGTGAACGCGCGAACTTTTGTGAATATCTTTCGTAAACTAAATCGTGCCGTTTGATATCCGCGTTGTGTGCGAACAAAAGTTTTAGTTGGAAACTTGTGTGTGTGTTATTTGTGACGCATTCCAGACGGGACGCAGCACAGCCTCTGTATCCGTACAGAAGGCAGGTGGGATCGCTAGACAAGCCTATTTTCACTATGTAAGTACGACTTAAGTCCATTAAGTTGAATAAACATCCCCGGCAAAGTAAACGAAGTATATTATTACAAATAGTAAATATAGGAAACAGCTGCAAAACTTAAGTAAGCATGTTTCGTTTGCAATGCAATATTAGATCGATGCTGGTCCGAGCTTTCTAAATCAAGATTTTAGATTAGGTTTTATTCACGACTAGGTTCGCTTCAAGTATACAATAGATATAGGAAAAATATAATAAAAATTGTTGGATTGTTTGTTAGGATCGGTTAAAATTGCGGCAAGGTTAGGTTTGATCTTTGTTAGAGTTGATGCTTAGAGGGTTGCCAAAACAGATTATACTGAAAGACAGTATTATATTGTTTAGATTCTTATAAAACTAGGCCTGCGATGCAAAATATGTATAGTGTTCCTTTTTACGGGCAATGTGCGTATAGCTCTGATAAATAATACCTACCTACCTAGAGTTATTTTTATTTCATTAGCCCATAATCAGGAACAAGTCTATCTACAATTGTACCTACATTTTAATGCAGAAATTAAACCTACTGTTCGAAATGTTCAATTCAAATACCTACCTACTGTTTATTTCATTTCTTACACCTAATTAGGTAGGTACGTAGGTAAACAAGTTATTCCACAATTTATTCATTTAAATTTCTTATACCTACCTATTTCAAAAGTTGACAACCATAACTGCCTATCTTTAATGCCTACATAGGAACCTACCTATCTAGAATACTTACATGACGTGTTCCTATTATGAATACCTACTTTTATGCTAAGTAGGAAGATATTAAGACTAGTCTCATTGAAGATACCTACCTACCTACCTACATCGCAAATTAATAATCGGTGCTATAATATGATGTATTTTTAATAATGTTAAATTACCTAGTTGCCCTGTCATATTCTATCTATCTTTGTATACCTAGTTACTTTTGATTGTATTTTAACATTGGTGCATTATCGCGTAGAAACTTAGGTACCTACCTAGATAACTTACAACTTTCCTATCAATGTTTCTTATCATCATTATAACTGCCTGTTTGGATGTTGGTTCTCCATATTAGGTACCTATATGCAGCTCAGCTCACGTTAAGTGATGACTGAAGCTTGTAGATACCTATCCACACGAAAACCAGAGGTCAAAATGCAGATACGTTGCCACCCCTGAGTTCTAAGTAGTTGTCCCTTACACATTAACAAACCCTTACGTAATAAGTACCATGATAATGTGCCCGGAGATATCAATAGGCTTGCCACCTATTAGGTACATAGGCCAAAACCTAACCGACGAATCGTGGTTGTTTGCATGTATGCCTGAATGCATGAATTTAGCTCTGCCTATCCCTTCGGGGATCACAGGCGTGAAGTTACGGTTTTTATTTCTCATTATGGTTTACCTTTTAACCCTGTTACAAAGCCTTCAATACCCTTTTGGGCTTCCCTTCCTCTACATGCCTCTCACAAAGTTGTAATGCTTACCTATTATTATAAGAAATAAGAAAATTCGACAGTACAAATAATGTCCTAAACCAGTTATTGTACATAATGACCAGCCAAAAATATCTGCCGAGCCCACATTTTTTATCAGCCATCACCTACGGGCAATCTTAAAAATTATTACGTGCGAGGTCTCTAGTTAAACGGCAATTAAACAACGGAAGCGGCCAGTTAACTAACCGATTTAATTATTTATCGATCAAGTGTGTATTGCGTTAATTTGTAAATATCTTCTGTATATACCTACTATGTGACGGACGACATACCTACTCGACTGCTCGTACGTTAGTCACTGTGTAATTGCATCCGCAACAAATTCAATTCATTACATTGATTTCTCTTTGCTTTTTCGCCGCCATCACACTTAATAAACGGTTTTTTTTATATAAAGATGGTGGCAAACAAGCATGCAGTTCATATTGATGTTAAGTGATGAGCCTGTAGACATTCACACAAAAACCAGAGGTCAAAATGCAGATGCGTTACCACCCCTGAGACCTAAGGTGTCATTTGCAGGGGTAGCAACGCATCTGCATGTTAACCTCTGTTTTTTGTGTAGATGTCTAAAGGCTGCAGTCATCACTTAACATCAATGTGAGCTGCATGCTTGTTGGCAAACAACCCGGCATTTACATAAAAAATAGGTAATTAAGCAATGTCAATTACGTTAGTTTTTATAAAACTACCAATTTCAGACACACATAGGTACTTACCTATCTACTGTGATGAAAAAGTTGAAAAGAATAGAGATTGTGCCATACTGACCCGTATGTACCTACTCTTTAAAAAAATCTATGGTCGATAAAGCTCAAAGCGATACTCGACAGCAGTAATGCAGTGAGGTCTAGGTACACCTTCTCTGAGCTTCCTAAAAACTCTCCAATCTAATGAGGCTATGTTTATTCTGTTCTCTCTGACATCTGCCCTACATAAACTACTCAGAGATATTTAAATGCACGCAACTCTTTCAAAACCGTAACATTACGTACTTGACCTTTTATTGCGATATTATAAGGTTCGGTTGCACTAAAATATTTGTTAGTTATTGTTAATGTAAAATCTTACATCCCTCTCTAACTTTTTTTAAAGTTAGGGAGGGATGTAACATTTTACAAAAACGAAGCCTGGGTTGTACCTACCACGATATTTGTTAGTTTTTTTTATATGTAATGGAAGTGGCAAACAAGCATGCAGTTCACATTGATGGTAAGTGATGACTGCAGTCTATAGACACCCATACAAAGACCAAGGTCAAAATGCACCTGAGGCTTATGGAGTTATGCCTCTGTGCCGGAAATTACAGGGCCGTACATAGTTAAAGTTATTGTAACATTTCACATCCTTCTCTAACTTAAAGAAATCTGTTAAAGTTAGAGAAGGATGTGAAATGTAACAATTACTTTAACTTTAACAAATATCTTGGTGCAACCCAGGCATAAACTGTAACAAATATCTTAATGCAAACCGAACATAAATAAGATATGCGTAAGAGAAAAATCTAACGAACAATACAAAGATTATAACACTCTTTGTTCCCCGGTTCAAAGACTTGACACCGTGTCGAACTGCTTGTTTGCTTGTGTATTTTGTCCAAATGTTTAATATTGCTGATGATCGCGCGTTTAATTCATTATCTACGGTTGTTCGGGCGTGAATTTTGCCAAAACGTCCGACATTGTGATACTTTTTCTGCGTGGATTTTGATTAACATTGACTTTGTTTCAAGGCCATAAGATTTTTTGTATGACTCATCTTATAGTCTCTTCAAAAATCTATCGTCTTGGTATACCTACTCCGTATATATATATATATATATATATATATATATTATGTTATTGTTGTACGTGAAGGTTCATTACTTGTCTATTCAGATTTGAGAAATTTGATTGTTAGAATAAACCTATAAAATATTTTTATATTACTCTACAACTCTGTTTAACAATACAGTTAGTTTATTTATGAATTTTCAATAATACCTACCTCTGATCTTTATTTATGTTCTTGCTATAACATATTTCATAGCAAAAACATCCACCAATCAAAATACGTATCATAGAACTCTTAGAAATTGAAAAAAAAATTAAAAAATTGACTTCGTGCCCGAAGTCAATATTTCCTTTTTTTCTGCTGAAGAGCCTTCTTCACTCGCCGATTGCACAGTGAAGTAGACCAGTGTCGTCTTGAGAAGTGCCGTCTACAGCAGGAGGACGCCGTCCGTCCGTCCCGCCTAAAATAATATCTGGCGCTTTTAGAGTTGTTTTCGGTTCTAGCCCCAGTAAAATTTTACTTTTCATTTTGTCTTTAATATCTAAATTCACTCGCATGTGTTATTGAAAAAAGTAATAAATATCAAGAACTGTTTTATAATCCGTAAATTTTATATTCATGTTACGTCTTATGTTGCACATTTGATAATACATTAAAAGACATTTATTTATGAGCATTTTAATGTTACTTTTACTGCTGACAGCTAAAACATGTTGAGTCTGCTTCACGCAATGAACACTAAGTATGAGAATATTAAGCAATTAAGCCTATTTTCTCTTTAGCGCCAAAAGAATCTTGTCAGAATTGTTCAGGGTCCACTTACATGTTATTTAAGGACTCGTTTCAAGGTTCTCTATTTTTACGGTTCAAGAGAAGGGTAAAGAAGTAGTCGAGACGTTATAACGATGTAGGTAGATAAGGATCGTTTTAAAAATAAATCACTTTGCGCGATTCATGTTCACACTTGACAGACTTTTTTTTTAGTTTAAAAAGCTACACAGCAAATTTAATGTTGTTATATCTACTTGATAGATATTTTTATCCTCTATTTATTATATTATTATGTCTCTCGTCAGCACGGGGTCCAATTTGAACCCCGGACCTTTGTCAGGCTTGGGCGGGGACATAAAGGGTCCAGCACGTAGAGGCCCTTTCGAGAAATTTGATCTACTTTGTAATGGGTAATATTCGACGGGACTTCTCTCTGACTGCATCAAAAATTAATACAGACACATACAGAGTACCCGCAGAATACGTGGGACTATTATTGATAAATGACTTGCCAAACTTTGGCCTATATGGGTAAACTGGGGGGACTAGCTGGCTGGGCCTATGGAGTGAGATCCGGCACCTGCCTATATTCAACATCTCACATTGTTGAATCCTACTTTAGGCACTCTGACCGGCCAATGAAGGCAAGCCAGAGGTGAGAGACCTGATGCTCTGTCCGGCCGTACCCCTGTGTGGCGGTCAAGGCGGAGCCCAGTTCTCTCGGAGGAACTCGAGATGATGGTAGGGGGTGGTGTCGCTACTCACCAACTGCTCGCCACAAGCAGCTCTGCCCCCATATTATTATTATTATTTTGATAAACAATAAAAGCGATACTTATCTCTATACAATAATAAACAAGAGGGTTTACCTTCTCTACTATATGCATACTCATTACCCATTTCTTAAACCCGCAATTACCAAAAGAAAAACAGTCTAAAAATTCGATAGTCTTTCTATCAGAGTTAAGTTATTTCTCCCGAAGACGGAAAGCTTAGTAGGTACGTAGGTTCATACTGCACCTGCATAGATCTTTTGTACCTAATGTTAGTAATTAAATACCTATTTTTTGTTGGAATATTCACATTCCAGAACAATACACTATCTAATTCAAATATTTGTATATGCAACCTACTTAAACAAATATTTTAATGAATGAAAGAATCTTTTGTTTCAAAAAAGGTGTCAATCAAAAGAGTTGTCCGAGATAATTCCGTAGAAAAATCCCAATCGGGATGGATTGGGATTGGGATCTACTTCATCAAAAAATTAAAATATTTTAGTAGGTACGTCAATATTTAAAAAAAAACATTAGAAAGAGACAGGATAAGTTAAGACAGGTAAAGTTGCCTTTGCGGTACCAGTAACTAACTAAATCAGTATTGGTGTTGGCAGCAGTAAAACTAAATTAATTTTATTAATGTAACCATGCAGGTTATAAGGTCTGCAATCCTTATTAATTAAAAACGTAATAACGTTTAAAGTATACTGATACCTAACTGCACATCCTCTTAACTGTAACAGGAAACGAAGCTGTTATATAATTGCATATAATTAGATACTCGTTAGTTTTTCATCTAGTTATCTGCAATAATGGTTAAGGCTTGTTATCTAAGGATGTTCGTAATAACAAGTTGATATTAAATAGATAATTTGCAATAAATAAGCTACAAAGAAGTTCACGGTCTAGGAATAAGTAGACTGGCTGAGAATATCAGGTGACGAAACCCTACGTAGAATGGAGACCACAGTCCACATCTCAATGAAGCGAGCACTGGTCGACAGATGCCTATCAATTATCTGCACACAGGTATATATATTAGGTAATAGGTATATATATTATGTGTATATATACCTATATATATATATATATATATCTTAATATATATAAATCTCGTGTCACAATGTTTGTCCTCAATGGACTCTTAAACCACTTAACCGATTATAATAAAATTCGCACACCATGTGCAGTTCGATCCAACTTGAGAGATAGGATAGCTTACATTACGCTATGACTAATAGGAGCAGAGCAGCGCGGGCGAAGCCGGGGCGGGCCGCTAGTATATATATATATATTTACGTACAGCGAACCTAATTTCTTGTACATTCATGGTTAAAGTCAGTAAACAGTTAGAACTTTCATTATTGAAAAGAAAAAACATGAAAAAAGAATTAAAAATTATTTTATTAATTTAATACGTCACTCTGATTATTATGACAAATCTGACGACACCTCTCAAGTTAAACGTATTTACATGTATACTATACTTTCCTACTTAACTTTACCCAGCTTTTGGCGCAGTTCGGTAATAAGGTTTAATTAACATTGGAATTATATCAATACACCTACCTTAGGCGTCACATACAAAAAACGGCTTAAGACGAAGGTGCGGTGCAGGCGCAGCTCAGGCGAGTGCCGCTTCAAAACGTTTTACGTACGAAGGCTTCGTGCAATTTCTATGAACCTATAAAATAAAAGATCTATAAAATATTCGTAACTTACCTGTCAGTTACGAATAAAACTGCCTTAGTAGCGTAGTGGTAACAGGCCACTACTACTCCGCTGGAGGTCCTGGGTTCGATTCCTTTATCTCTGGTTCTATTGGGATTTTTTAATTTTCTTTAAGTTCCCAGTACCTCGGAGTTTGGTAATGTGCCCGGAGATGGCAACAGGTTCGCCACCTGTTACATGGGCCAAAACGTTACCGACGAGTCGTCATGCATTTACCTCTGCCTACACATTCGGGGATTACAGGCGTGAAGTTAAGTTTTTACCTGTCAGTTCAGTTACTAGATTTAAAGAATACCCGATAAACTGACGACGTTATAACTAGGTATATTATTTTTAAATGTACCGATTGACACCTTCAAAGGTCTACGATAGATCGTATCATGTCAAGACAATCAAGTCTCAGTTCTAGTATTGTATCATGCCCTCGCTCTATATTGTCATGCATTTGCAAATCAAATATATTTCACTTAACAATGTACGTGAATACAAATAAGATTCTACACCCTATCGATTTGATACGATTAGTAAAAGATCTAACGCTCTAAAGGTATACACGCTACGGTATATCTGATAGGTTTATCCTGTACTCGAAGGGTTTACCCACAGAAATATTTAGATTTCAGGAGTTTACCTGTATAAATATGAAGAAACTCCTCAACATTCATTCCTCATTATTTACTGGTGGTAGAGCTCCAGTGACGGAGCTCGCGGGCGTAGGCACCATCGCATTACCTAATATACCTACTTGCCGCTAAATGGTAGTGTTCAGCACTATCGTGTTCCGGTCAGGTGGTAATGTACGGCTCTGTAATTTCCCGCACAGAGGCGTAACACCTTAGGCCTCAGGAGTGGTAACGCATCTGCACTTTGACCTAGGTCTTTGTATGGGTGTCTTGTCTATAGGCTGCAGTCATCACTTAACATCAATGTGAACTGCATGCTTGTTTGCCACTTTCAATACATAAAAAAAACATTCACAGGAAATGTAATAGTAAATCATGGAGTTATTGTTCGTGACAATTCAAGCTAAGTACCTATTTAAAAAATGCGGTACAAATGTGTTGCATGACGATCGTTTTAGATGAGTAGGTATTAGCCGTAAGGAGTAATTGTGAGTAATGATGTTCATCTATTCTTAGGTTTTCGCGAGTAGTTTCATTGAAATATTTTTACGCATTTATTTCACCTCAAATGTTTTTTATAATCAACCTAACGTTTCGGTCGCTTTTTAGCTTCCGTGGTCCCGGACAGACTAAGTTGACATTTGGGGGGCTATCAGAGATAAAAATGTAATTCTTTATCACTTATTCTATTTTCTATTGGATTTTTTCCATATCCCGCAAGTTTCACAGTGCCAAAATGTAACCGGCGAATCGTGGGTGTTTTCATGTATGTGTCTGCCTTCCCCCTCCCAAGCAATGCAGTCTAGTAACGCAACGTTAACAAAGGGATTTATATGCTTGAATTTATATACAAATAGTAAAAATGCTTCTAAAAGGCGAACACACAAAGCGAAGTGTCATACATATAACAATAATGCCTCATACATATGTCATTCTACACGTCAGAGTTGTAACTGAAGCTTTCTTGTTGCTTTTTTTATGACGAAAACACCCACCTGACCTGTCGGACATGTTGTAACCGTAAAAATTCTCACTGGACTTCAAGCAAGCTTTATAGATCCATAATTTCTTTTTGCTTTTAGTCCAGTCGCAATCAACTTAAGTTATTGGTCCACATATTACATTCTTTGATAAAAATAATGTTGTTCTCTTGTATTGATTATGAATAGGGAACGGAGGGAGCTATAGTTGTATTTGTCGAAGTTTTTAAAGAATTTAAGAATAGAAACTGATCGGTGGATTATTTGTGTAGTACTGGCACGTTTGAGATCAGAAGCTGTATTATACTATCTCTCGGTTGCCATCATTTCGATAGCCGCTTAGCAGTACATTTCTGTTTTGATGTAACCTGATAATTACAGGGCTTTTAGTGGCAGTCCCTTAATCCCTTTTGTCCCTTTTTTTTCAGCAAGTCCCTTAAAGCCCCCTTTTTTAAGAAATTGGTCCCTAAGTCCCTTTTTCTGGCACTAAACTTCAAGTCAACTGCCAAAATATTAAAAGTGGTCTTTGAAATTTTCTCTTTATGAAAGGAAGTTAAAGAACTGAGTAGGTAATGTGCTTTTTACTTCTTGCAATATCCATCTATTTTCCTACAGTGTTGAAACTTATTGATACGTCGTCAATTTTTCGGGATCAACGCAAATCAAAGATCGCATACTTAATAATACTTTTGTGCCATATTTTACATCGTTTTAATTGTGTTGACAATATGTGAATTTAATGTGTATACATGTTGAAATACTCCCCTTCTAGCCCATCAAGAAATGATTGTTTTGAATAAAAAAAACCGGTCAAGTGCGTGTCGGGCCCCGCACAGTGTAGGGTTCCCTAGTTTTTAAGTTTGAATAATGTAATGAAAAATAAAAATTTTCAAGTAAAATACAGCCAATTTAAGTGTGATAGTTTTCCTTTTACTAATTTCGTTATATGTAGCTACTATTGCCGTAATATTTTTATTTCTAACAACAACCGTTTAGTTGGTAAAAAAAGGCCGGGGACACTTGACTCTAACGAAAATTGGCACTTAAGTCTCGAACAGTGAATCAGTGAACTAAATCGAAAAATGATATTTGCACATCTCTAAAATTTTTGAACTTTTTTACTATATCCCATACTACATAGAAAACAAAAAATGTTTTTCCGCGCGTTACACATAAATTCTTTTTTTTTTTTCAAGTTTCTATTCTACCACTTTGTCGGCGTAATTAAGGTGATGTATACTTGTGTCAAACTTTAACTCTCTAGTACCAATAGTTAATGCGCTAAATCACGGACGGTCGGACAGACAGACTGACAGACGGACATATAAAATAATAATAAAAAATAAAATAAAATGTCTTTATTGCATGAATGTAGTACAGAAATGATAACATGGTGACATAAGTACAGTGCAATTACATTCTACCGTCAAGGTGTACAATGTCAGTTGCCTAGCCTGCAAATTATATTTTACAATATTAAAAACAGTCATCACAATACAGATCATTGAATTAGTGGTAAAACAATAATTATATGTATGTATATTTTTTACTGGTGGTAGAGCTCTAGTGACAGAGCTCGCGGGCGTAGGCACCACCGCATTACCTAATATACTTGCCGCTAAATGGTAGTGTTCAGCACTATTGTGTTCCGGTCAAGTGGTAATGTAAGGCCCTGTAATTTCCGGCACAGAGGCATAACACCTTAGGCCTCAGGAGTGGTAACGCATCTGCATATTGACCTTGGTCTTGTGTGGGTGTCTATAGGCTGCAGTCATCACTTAACATCAATGTGAACTGCATGCTTGTTTAGCACTTCGATTACTTAAAAAAAAATATATATAAATATAATGTTAGAGTCAATTTAAATTAAATAATTAAATTACAATTTATAAATTATTAATTTGTCAGATGAGTTTGTCAAATGTCATATTTTTGTATTCATTTATGTCATAAAAACAGTGTTCAAGTAACCAATTTTTAATCTTCCTTTTAAATACATTTAACGGCAAACTTTTAAATGCGTCAGGTAATTTATTGTATATTGTTATAGCGTGTACATATATATACATTTCTCTTGTACAGCTCTAAACGGCATATTGGAAGGTATATTTTATATTTACGAGTACTTCTTACTGAGACAGTTGTTCTGTTTGCTACTTGCGAGTGGCTATTAAAATGTTCTGGGTGCTGTTTAACAAATACACAAAGTTCTTTAATGTACATACAAACAAGTGGCATGATTCTATATTTTTTGAAGAGAGGTTTGCAGCTATCCATAAAATGAGCACCGGAGCTCTTATACATTTCTTTTAGTACAATAAATGCTCTATGAATATCTACTGAGTTTCCCCATAGTAATAGGCCATACGAAAGGACTGAGGATACATAGCCATGATAAGCACTTAGAGCTGCTTCACTGGATACAGTTAATCGCAGTGTTTTTATGGCAAAGACGAATCTATCAAGTTTGTCACAGACATACTCCACAGTGATTTCCAGTTACAGTGTTTATCAAGTCTTATTCCTAGGAACATTGTATTGTCGGCTTCCTCAATTTTTACATTATTTGCGATTATATTAAGGTTTATTTCTTTTTTTCTGTGAGTCTGAAATTGGATGAATTTAGTTTTGTTTATATTGGGGGATACATAGCGAAACTATAGGGGTTCCTTGTTAACTACGGAACCCTAAAAACAGATTGTTTTAGGCTCCATTTTGGTCCCTTTTTGTCCCTTTTTTTGGAAAAATTCAGTCCCTTTTCCCTTTTTTGTAAGAGCGACTCTGCTAAAAACCCTGTAATTACCATAAGTTTAGGATAACAGTAATGTACTTGTGGCTTTCAAATTGATGGCCACCGAGGTACCTAATACCCCCTTTAGGGTTCAATACCGAAATTGAGGAATCAGTCGTATCTATTGTGATTTTTCCATTGCAGGAGATTCTCAGAGAGCGTCGGTCGCCGTCGTTTGGTAATATTTAAATGTTTTAATAGGCTCAAAAAGGTTACTGGAGACTCTTGTGGGTGTGTACCACGTGTGTAACCATACCATACCATACCATAAACGTTTTCCTTCTATCGCTACTTCGAATACTGGCATGAATTTATTAATAAATCACGTCTTTTAATAAGTAAAGAACAAGTACATTAAATTTTTTTACGTCTATAAAACAAAATCAGGATTGATAGTTCGACCCCAGTCAAAGGCGTAGTGTGGTCTATAAATCTCGCTCTTAAATATTTTCGTAACTTGTCCGGATTCGATAACATTCACATATTCAAATGGCCATAATTAATTTATCTTATCCATGTCGTTTTTATTTATTCAATTCAATTACAATCAATAGTCACCCGCTATGCGTTATGCAAATCGAATTAATCGGGCTGATAACGAGTTGAAACATAAATCGAGTAATTACAATCGCATTGTTTAAATCTGAGCCGAACCTGTTTAGGAATGCAAAGGCCGTGCCCACAGCCTTTGTAAAGGCGGAGGACAATTTATCTAACTTGGCAACCTATGAGAATTTAGGGTCTGACAAAACATGAATAGACGAGTTATGTGGAACAAGTCCCTTTTAAACGTTTTAGAAAACAAATACTTGTAGGCCTTATATATATGGTGTTTTTTCGTTGAAATATCAGGTTGAATTAATGCTGAAGGATTCAGTTCATATGACAACGATTGCAAACCTACGTGGAGGATTATTGTTATACTCTTTATATATCCTTTATAGATTATTCTAATTACGCTTTGCTAGTTCTCTAATCGAGTCAGCCAAATTTAAACCAACTTACCTAAGTTTAGGAAATAAATAAGATCATACCTGTAAGGGATCATCGGTCGTAAATAAAATGTCAATGAAAACTAGAACACTTATCACCAGTTTCACCTAGAGAATGTATTTTAAAAAAGAACCTTTTATTTTTAATAGATTAACTTTAAAAAGTTATGTGTATGAAATCTATAGAAACTATCTACTTAATCATTTTTGATAATTATGATTTCTGGGTATCTTTTACTCTCTCTTTTATTATTTTTGTTTAAAGAACTTGGTACACAAAAAAGAGACCATGTCGTTCTCCTCTACATTATGACTGATTTAACAATAATGTTAATCTTTTACGTATTTGTATTCTTATTGTAAGAATTTGGAACGAAGATTGGAAGGACGAAGAAAAATCACCACTGATGACACACGCTTAACTACTGTTTATTTACCGAGATGTTAATTAATTAAAAAATGTTTTGTTTATGTTATAGTGTTTTAATGGTCAAAATCTCGATTGAAGTCTTTGACTCATCAACCTAGGAACGTTTTGTATTCTACCCTCAAAATAATATGTTCCATACCGAACTATTACAGTAACCGATGTCCACTGGCTTTCCATGAACAATACACAGCACGACCGGGATGACAAATTAGATAATTAGTTGGAAATCACGAACTTGCACCGTTTTACTTTCTACGCTCTTATTGCAACACGTTAAAGGTCAAACTCGGTTGTTGCTTAGATGTTAGTAGATCACTTTGATATTGTTGATTTATTTGTCCGTTTTTCATTGTCGTGCATGGTGTCTAGTTTTTTGTGTGTGACAAGCTTTGTATTGTTGGAGGGAGGCATGGATGTTATCAACGGTGGGATGTGAGAACTAGAATGATATTTAAGTCCAGTGAATACCTTGTAAAGACTTCTTACTGGTGGTAAAGCTCCAGTGACTGAGCTCGCGGGCGTTGGCGCCACCGTATTACCTTACCTCATCTACTTACCTACTTACTTAATGGTAGTTTTGTTTTGTACTATGGTGTTCCGGTCAGGTAGTAATGTACGGTCCTGTAATTTCCTGCACAGAGCCATCATACCTAAACTACAATATAACCTACTTAAAATAAACGTAAACAAACTGTATGCTTGTTTGTCACTTCATGAAGTTTATTAATATACTTAAGCCTTTTAACATTGCCAACAATGTTGCTATAAAAAGTGAGAGCAGGTACCTACTTCAGTAGCCTGAGTTTCAAGGCTTCTTGGTTTATAACGTACAAATGCAAATTTTTTTGTATATCAAGTAATTTATTTGTCATAAAATCTCCCTCCGTTTCTATTTGTGAGTGAACGGTTGCCTAAAGCCGTGACTCCAGCGCGTGGTTTAAGTAAGGTGTTATTATCAGGGAACTGGCCGCTTGGTCACAAAGACATCCATATGTATAAAAATATAATAATAAATAAAAATATTGTAATAAAAGCTATATTTAATTGATTTACCAACCTTCAAATTATTCATTCATTCATTCACTAGTACAATTAGTCGACTCTACAACGGAGGTTAAAGGCTGCGAATATTGCGATAGTAAATGCAATAACGCGGGATGAACAGCAGCGTCCCGTGATATAACTACCACCGCCACTGCGATCGCCAACCCGCTTGCCAAGCCTGGCGTTCATTGCATATTCTTCCCCAACGCACAGCCTTATTGAGGACATCTTTGAGAAAGGCTTTTATAGGCAGTAGACTTCTTTCGGCTAAAGTGATGATGATGATGATGACTAAGTACTACAGCGAGTTCTACAAGGATCACGACCCTGACGTATCGGGTGCAGATAGGCCCGGGGACTGAGAAAGCCTCGATCCCCGAACCATGCCCCCCTCTGTTGCGCATCACGCACGGAGGGAGGAATGATGATTAGTCAGTCAGATGATGACTAATGAAATTGTTTATGAAAAAAACTGCAGATCATACCTATTTGTAGAAAAGCCTAGAATCAATATGTACATAATAACATTACATGCGTGGCTTCACGATGTTACCTATAATTATAGACCATACGTTGCAGTTTAAATGAAACACGACATTGGCGAGCAATATTAGCGGCAGATGCACTATGTGATTAAAAGGAACATATCAATTGAAGTATCAATATAATTACTAGTTAAGTTACCAAGTACAGGGGTGAACAACTAAGTGCTTGTTACAACGTATAATATTTCATTACCAAACCATCCTATCGGTTAAATTATACTTACCTACCTATAAAAGAAAGAAAAATACCTGGAATAGTCGTAACTCTTCAACGATGACATGGAATTTCTTAAGATAAATCAAGAGTTAGAAAAACATATCTTGACATGAAGCTGATCTGGGCTCCCATTGGATCGGCATATATGTATGTATCTTCACGCCAAGTCCCTTACGGGATAGGCAGAGTGTGGAGCGACATATATATGGCGCTCCACACCGGTATATACCGGTCCTGACACACCTCCCGTGCTTCTTCTACATTCATCATTATCATGAAGACATACACGCCGATTCGTAAGATTTTTGGATCAGCAGTGAGATTTAGCCTGGGTTGCGCTAAGATAGTTGTAAAAGTTATTGTAACATTTCACATCCTTCTCTAACTTAAAGAAATCTTTCTCTAACTTTAACTTTAACAAATATATTGGTGCAATCCAGGCTTAATGACTTTTTTAACTTTTATTGTTGTTTTTATTTATTGTCCAACAATAAAACTGTTTGTTATATTCAGAAAATTTAGCTTTGGTGTGTCTCTGTGCTAACTAAATACATTTTCTTTCTTTCTCAAAAATACTTCCTATCAAAATGATATTGCCACAATTTATGTAAGTAAGTTGTTTTAGTTTTCGAGATATTAAAAATATAATTTTCCGTTTCATCCATTGCTTCTACGGAACCCTGCTCTGTACGCGGCCCTCCATAGCCAAGCCACCAAGCCATTTTTTATGTACCACAGCAAATGCGAATTAATCTCATTCAGTTCCCATGATTATTTAATGTAATGCTTAAATACGATCGTAAACCGTGCTTTTATTCCATCTGATTGAAATTACCAATTCAAAATTAAGTAACCAGTATAATGTGAAATGAATTTTATCGGGCACGACTTTTAAGTTGCTGCCTTTGCTGAACTTTGTATGGAATAGTGAGTAATGGTCGAAAGGACAATGTTTGCTAAAGGTGCGAACAGCTAAATGGCATGTGCACCTACATAATTCCAATCACGATTGCTTTATTGATATTTAGGTGAGGATTTATCCTAACTGTTGAGAACTTAATGAACCTTTGTCTTTGTCTTGTCGAGATGCCGATGATTATTGCTGTCTGTGTACTTTTTTATGTAACCTAGGTGGCAAATAAGATTGCAGCTCACATAGATGTTAAGTGATGACTGCAGCCTGTAGACCTTTACACAAAAACCAAAGGTCAAAATGTAGATGGTGTAGAGACTCTTGAGGCCTCAGGTATTGTGCCTCTGTGTCAGAAATTACAGGACCGTACATTATCATCTGACCGGAATACGATAGTGGTGAACACTTTTATTTAGCGATAACTTGATTAAGTAGTGGCTACGCCCCACGAGCTCCGGCACTGGAGTTCTACCCCAGTCTTCATAACTGTAAATTAGTTAGTGGTGATGACAAATGTCGGTAGGTTGTCCGGAAGTCACTGTAGTCCTACAATAACATTAGCGAGCCATGCAGATTGACACGATTCGTGACCGATATCGCTGTTAGAGTTTGTTACGCCGGCTGTTGATCGTAGAGAGATGAACGAAGATTTGTCCTAATGACGTGCAATTGATATATGTATAGTGGAAATAGAAATCTTGTCGGTATTTACCTCTCTCTCTCTCTCTCTCTCTCTCTCTCATTATGGAGCCATAAGCAGGCATGTCATTGTAGGTCACTATCGCTACGCTGAGGTTCCGGATTCGATCCACTCGTACGATGGTAAGTAAGTGCTTTTGAGACTTTTCCATATTCAGACGATTCCCAGTGGCACTTTATTTTATGAACTAGTGAAAAAAAAGAGTGAAAGAGGCTTATAGAAAAGCAGCCCAAGTAGGGATTTTTGTATTTACTGATTTATTCGAGCGCGACAGATTAAGATGTATATACTATACCTATGACCCTGATGAGTACCGAGTTTCTGTATAGGGCCGAAACCTTACGGCTACCGCCACGAGTTTGCCTCACATCAAAATCATCAGAAATTTTGATGGGAGCTTTGATTGGGTTCACTTAACATTCTTTTTGAGCATCTGACATTCTGACATTATTGAGGAATGTTTCATCTCCATTTGTGAAAGAATCAAATATTTTGGAAAATGACACGGCATCAATATCATGAGTCAAGGACGCGTACGATATTCTGAAAGTGTAAAATGTGCCCAAACAAAGCTGCCGAAATTCAGTCGATTCGAAAATTAATTAACATTGTAGCGACCTTATGAAAATTTAAGGACCTACACTACGTGCGCTGCTCTGTATACAACTCTACAACCCTTAGATTTGGTGGAGGTAACCAAGGTGCCTAAGGTCCATCTAACGCGCTGAAGTAAATCCAAAAATAGCATCATAAGCTCCGCTACTCATAGGAGTTTAAAACGTGACTGGCGAAACGTTTTCGATCTAATTTCAAAGAAATTGAATATCGAGAACGTCACAGGAAAATTTCCAGATCCTTAAAAAAAACTCAATAGCTGGTAATATACTGGCCCGGGGATCGAACCCAGGAACCAGCGCCACTACTGGTGCCTGCTGCCACTAGGCAAGTAGTACTTCAAATATTGAACTTTATCCGTATCCGAGGCAATGAACTACTGCCTCGGAAATTGTATCATATCCGGATAAATTGAAATAGAATAATATTGACAGATAATATTGATATATTTTAATAAGCTTTTACAGTAGGAGGATAATATCAATAAATCAGCCCAACTCACGTGTCCAAGTTCTCGTGACTGGCACTATAATGTCTAACAAAAGCTGACGTAAGATTAGCTTAGACAATTGTTGGTGAACACGCCATAAGTAAATTTTCGACTTGTGGAACGATTTCAAAATGTTGCTAAACTCTTTTATGAGATATATTTGATAAATTGTAGCTGATTAGCTAAGTTTGGATTGCAAACGTTGTGCAATACGCTTAATTTATTTTGTGATTTTGCGTGAGAAAAAAAAATGATAAGTACCAACCATAATGATATTGAATGGAAGTTAAAGGTAAGTCCCATTACCTACGTAGTATAGTCAGGGAATTCTGCGCTTATCCAAAATCAAATATAGTTTTTAAGCTATTGCATAGCTTCTATCGCGGGCCTTGAGCGCGGGGACCGAATTCAGAAATTCCGTAACGCAAAAAACCGGACGCTCCAGATTACAAATTTTAAACTCATTTAAAGAAAGTCATGTATAATTTCGCCGTCCGACCTCGTGGGTAGCGTGGCCGAGTGGTCTAGGCGCTGGTTTAAGGCACCAGTCTCTTCGGAGGTGTGGGTTCGAATCCCACCGCTGCCAAGATTGTTTTTATTTATTTTTTTTTATTGTTTGTTTTTCCATTCAATATTTAAAAAGTGGTAAATATTAATAGAAAATTATTGTTTCATTTTTCTATTTTTTTTCTTTTATTTTGTTTTGCATAATTTTAGATAATTATGTTAATGCAATAGCTTTACCGCGGCAGTCCCCGAGTGCCACACGCACTTTTTTATGTAATGGAAGTGGCAAACAAGCATGCAGTTCACATTGATGTTAAGTGATGACTGCAGCCTATAGACACACAAAGACCAAGGTCAAAATGCAGATGCGTTACCACCCCTGAGGCCTAAGGTGTTATGCCTCTGTGCCGGAAATTACAGGGCCGTACATTACCACCAGACCGGAACACGATAGTGCTGAACACTACCATTTAGCGGCAAGTATATTAGGTAATGCGGTGGTGCCTACGCCCGCGAACTCCGTCACTGGTGCTCTACCACCAGTAAAAAAGTTTTTATTACCATTGCAAATATGGTGTCCAATTATTCAAACAGCAAGTTACCTGATAGTACCTAAACGAAAATAAAATTATATTTAAAGAAAAATGGAAAGAAAAATTTGACTTCAGGCGAGACTCGAACTCGCGGCCTACTGGGAATCTAGTCCAGGTGCTCTTCCAATTGAGCTACTGAAGTCCTGCCCGATTTGTCAAATCTTTCCTTCACATTTATTGCATTGCTTTATGGTAGCAGCAGCGCCATCTATTGCCAACTATGCTAGTTAGGCAACCGATATAATAGACTTTGCAGTTTATTGAATATCGTAAAGAAGTCGCTTTTACCTTTAATAATTGTTTTATATTATTTCGCATTAACACATGCTTGTGAAATATATTTCGACTAGAGCGGCTGGACTAGATTCCCAGTAGGCCGCGAGTTCGAGTCTCGCCTGAAGTCAAATTTTTCTTTCCATTTTTCTTTAAATAAAATATATTTCACAAGCATGTGTTAATGCGAAATAATATAAAACGAAAATAAAATTTTAAATTACTCTCTAGGTTTAACTCGCTTGTGTTCGTCTCATTTGTGGGATAAAAAAACAAGAAGTATTTAAGTATAATTAATTAATTATTGATACGTATTTTGCGAAATTTACAGCGACAATATAGGTATCATTCAAGAGCTAGAAGTTAGAACTAAATAAATAGACGCACGATTAAAAACGTATACGAACTTTCAACGCTACGCCGTACCTCCAAATTTCAATAATGGAATTATCCTCTTGTAAAGACTTAAAATATTTTTTCAATGGCTTTGGAAATTTTACTGTGAGATGGAATGCGCGGTGGAGATAGTTGTCGACCTTAACACAACGCGAGGACAATATAACTTAGTCTTTAACTACCGCTATCTTACAGCTTAATTATACCGGTATTAATTAATATTTTGAGGTATACCTATATGTTTACAGAATGTAAATTTGTACATTTCATCTTATTCACAAACTACGAGAATGTAAAGGTGAAATTTTCAGACTGCGTCATATAGGTACTATGCTTTGAATCAAAGTCTAACAACCTTCAAAAGGTTCTTATTTTGTTTCGTAACCGTGTCAAATTCTGAAAATTCAAAAATTCAAAATAAAAATCTTTTATTTAAAATTGGTCTACAAGGACACTTTTGCATTGTCGGGTTACAAGCTACCTATAGTGAATCTTCCTAATAGTGAACTTGTAATAATAATCCAATAGGTATTAATGAATACCAATTTACTCGTTATCATAAAATTTAACCGATATGTAAATCATCAATTTTTTTACAGCGCCCACCAATTCGATAATAATCAATAGTACATCTATCTGGTTTCAGTAAAACTTGAAGTTAATAATGTGAAAATGAAAGATTTACTTAGGTAGGCAATTGTTTTATTATAAACCTATCCACTCATAAAGCTGTCATTATTAGTATAGCCATGTTAATTTACTGCCGGATATAGGTTTCCTCAATAACTTTTATCTTGTACTTGATCAGCTGCGAGTTAGGACTATTTGGGAATTATGATTTGAAGTTAAATTAAATTAACATTTTGTAAGCCTCTATGAAAGTTTCGCACCTTACTAACGATCTGATTAGGTACGTAAATTACTTACTGTTAATTTTCTAATGTTATTTTAGATTGATACGAACTAAGCAGTACTAGGGGATCTTTAAATGTCCGAACTTAGGGGTTAAAAGTACCGTAATATAGTTTCGATATTAATTAAATTTGTTATAATATTAAGTATCAAAGTAAGTAAATTTAAGTATACTCACCAATAAAAAAATGGCAGCCAACACACTCAATATATTCACACTATCAAGTGATTTACATTTCATTCAATCAAGTACTCGTCGAGTTAACATCGTGACCGATTCGCCCTTGCCTTGTCTGCTCCACTATACCATACTATACATATTGCCTATCAATTTCAATGCGTGATATTTTGACAAATGAATTGGGAGATAAACTCTGGAACTTAATTAATCTTGTTATTTTATAACGCGCCTCTGTAATTAATAGGTAACTGTAATAAATTGACCGTACTATTAAGATTCGAGAATCTAAGATTGTACGTTGGGTGTGGTTTTCTCAGAAAATCATGCCACGTAATTATTGGTATACGTAACTACTATTATTAGAAGTGGTAATACATCTCCAAGAACACTTGTGAAAGGGCAATGTTTCAATTCTAGAGATCAGGAAAAAAAGACTGCTATAAGAGATGTTGGTATGGCCCCAGAGGTTCGAATTCTACCCGAAGTAAAATATTTCTTCCAACTTTTTCTTCATCTATAATATAAAAATAAGTCGGGTTTTCCTTCCTGACGCTATAACTTCAGAACGCACGAACCGATTTCCACGGTTTTGCATTCGTTGGAAAGGTCTCGGGCTCCGTGAGGTTTATAGCAAAGAAAATTCAGAAAATTCAACGCGGGCGGAGCCGCGGGCAACATCTATAAAGTAGTGTGCATGTCTCGGTTGTTGTAACATTGACACCTAATTGTTGTGGTTGAAAATATTCACATATTCTGTTCCCACTTTTACCTAGTGAAAATAAATTATTTACAGTTCAATGGATCTCTTTTTAACCGACTTTTTTGGATGATTCGTCGTAACGTAAGAAAAGTAAATATAGGAGTATACGTAGGTGGTCTTTGAAGTTCAGGATAGATAATAAAGGTAAAACGTTATTTTTTTTATAGATATTCATGGGTTCTACTATTGTAAAATGAGCATTTATCATCAGGTTGCGTGTCCGATCGCTACTTTACACTTATAACATTAAGACCAAAATAGACTATAATTTTTACGGCATATTAAAGAGGATAAGGTTAAATTATTTTTATACGCGATAAGTTGTGATTTTATGAATATAAATTATTACGGCCGGGGTTACTTGTTATTAACTTTTTGATACGAATTATATTAAAGACTTCATCATAAACATAATTTTAGAGTTTACTGAAGTTAAAACAGATTACCCAGCGCTTAAACAGATGTAAAACGACTTAAATGCCTCAGAGAATTCCTTACAATGTACGACATGAGACATTTTATGTGAAGAAAAAGTGGCTTAAGTACCTATTCCTAGAAATTTATTGTCGCACCTAAATTAAACACTTGATGGCAGGAAGAATGCTAGTTAATTGGACGTAAAACTTCTTTTAGACTATTTATTGGCTCATCGGTATTAAACTGACTTCGATGTCACTGTGATCGTGATGAAACGCCATTGTGATGGCATCTACATTCCATCCCTTTTTGCTCTTCTATTTCATTCGTATACCTGTCCCTTTCTAGTGCACTAAGCACGTCCCTTGATTGCTACGTCAACCTGTCTGGCTCTGTGAACTTGGCATCCGACCTTGATTTTTTTTTTCTTTTTTTGGCTTAAATGATAGATTAGGGTTTGTAGTAGATAGTAGTGAACGTAATTTCGTTTGTAGTAGTACCAAAAAAAAAATAAAAAAAAATAAAAAAAATGTCATCCCCCGACATGAAAAAAATAATTTTTTTTTGGCTGTTTCTAATAGGTATGCGTAAGTAGTTGTTTGTAGTAAAAGAATTTTCGTTTGTAGTTCAACAGTTTTTTTTTTACAAATTTTTTTTTTTTTTTGAGTTTTTAAAAAGCGTTTTCTTATTACTACAATCGCTAAATACGACAGAAGGCAGTCCGTAGAGGTTTGTAGTGAAAGAGTTTTCGTTTGTTGTAAGCCCGAAGTTGTAATAAAGTGACCTGATTATGTAAATCTGGTATGGGAGGTATGTTGACTGAACTACTTATGTATGACGGACTTGTCGATTACTACAAACGTCTAAAATGATAGAAGGAGGTCCCTAGAGGTTTGTAGTGAAAGAATTTTCGTTTGTAGTAAGCTCGAAGTTGTAAAAGAAGTGACCTGATTATGTAAATCTGGTATGGTAGGTATGTCGACGCAATAACTTACGGTTGATGGACTTGTCGACTACTACAAACGTCTGAAATGATAGAGGGAGGTGCGTAGAGGTTTGTAGTGAAAGAATTTTCGTTTGTAGTAAGCTCGAAGTTGTAAAAAAAGTGACCTGATTATGAAAATCCGGTATGGGAGGTATGTTGACTGAACTGCTTATGTTTGATGGACTTGGCGATTACTAAAAACGTCGAAAATGATAGAGAGAGGTCCGTAGAGGTTTGTAGTGAAAGAATTTTCGTTTGTAGTAAGCTCGAAGTTGTAAAAAAAGTAACCTGATTATGTAAATCTGGTATGGGAGGTACGTTGACTGAACTGCTCATGTTTGATGGACTTGGCGATTACTACAAACGTCTGAAATGATAGAGGGAGGTCCCTAGAGGTTTGTAGTGAAAGAATTTTCGTTTGTAGTAAGCTCGAAGTTGTAAAAAAGTGACCTGATTATGTAAATCTGGTATGAGAGGTATGTTGACTGAACTGCTCATGTTTGATGGACTTGGCGATTACTACAAACGTCTGAAATGATAGAGGGAGGTTCATAGAGGTTTGTAGTGAAAGAATTTTCGTTAGTAGTAAGCTCGAAGTTGTAAAAAAAGTGAACTGATTATGAAAATCTGGTATGGGAGGTATGTCGACGGAATAACTTACGGTTGATGGACTTGTCGACTACTACAAACGTCTGAAATGATAGAGGGAGGTCCCTAGAGGTTTGTAGTGAAAGATTTTTCGTTTGTAGTAAGCTCGAAGTTGTAAAAGAAGTGACCTGATTATGTAAATCTGGTATGGGAGGTATGTCGACGCAATAACTTACGGTTGATGGACTTGTCGACTACTACAAACGTCTGAAATGATAGAGGGAGGTGCGTAGAGGTTTGTAGTGAAAGAATTTTCGTTTGTAGTAAGCTCGAAGTTGTAACAAAAGTAACCTGATTATGTAAATCTGGTATGGGAGGTATGTCGACGCAATAACTTACGGTTGATGGACTTGTCGACTACTACAAACGTCTGAAATGATAGAGGGAGGTGCGTAGAGGTTTGTAGTGAAAGAATTTTCGTTTGTAGTAAGCTCGAAGTTGTAACAAAAGTAACCTGATTATGTAAATCTGGTATGGGAGGTATGTTGACTGAACTGCTCATGTTTGATGGACTTGGCGATTACTACAAACGTCTGAAATGATAGAGGGAGGTCCCTAGAGGTTTGTAGTGAAAGAATTTTCGTTTAGGAGGTATGTCGACGGTATAACTTACGGTTGATGTACTTGACGATTACTACAAACGTCGAAAATGATAGAGAGAGGTCCGTAGAGGTTTGTAGTGAAAGAATTTTCGTTTGTAGTAAGCTCGAAGTTGTAAAAAAAGTGACCTGATTATGTAAATCTGGTATGGGAGGTATGTTGACTGAACTGCTCATGTTTGATGGACTTGGCGATTACTACAAACGTCGAAAATGAAAGAGGGAAGTCCCTAGAGGTTTGTAGTGAAAGAATTTTCGTTTGTAGTAAGCTCGAAGTTGTAACAAAAGTAACCTGATTATGTAAATCTGGTATGGGAGGTATGTTGACTGAACTGCTTATGTTTGATGGACTTGGCGATTACTACAAACGTCGAAAATGAAAGAGGGAAGTCCCTAGAGGTTTGTAGTGAAAGAATTTTCGTTTGTAGTAAGCTCGAAGTTGTAAAAAAAGTGACCTGATTATATAAATCTGGTATGGGAGGTATGTTGACTGAACTTTTTATGTTTGACGGACTTGTCGATTACTACAAACGTCTAAAATGATAGAGGGAGGTCCCTAGAGGTTTGTAGTGAAAGAATTTTCGTTTGTAGTAAGCTCGAAGTTGTAAAAGAAGTGACCTGATTATGTAAATCTGGTATGGGAGGTATGCCGACGCAATAACTTACGGTTGATGGACTTGTCGACTACTACAAGCATCTGAAATGATAGAGGGAGGTGCGTAGAGGTTTGTAGTGAAAGAATTTTCGTTTGTAGTAAGCTCGAAGTTGTAAAAAAAGTGACGTGATTATGTAAATCTGGTATGAGAGGTATGTTGACTGAACTGCTCATGTTTGATGGACTTGGCGATTACTACAAACGTCTGAAATGATAGAGGGAGGTTCATAGAGGTTTGTAGTGAAAGAATTTTCGTTTGTAGTAAGCTCGAAGTTGTAAAAAAAGTGACCTGATTATGAAAATCCGGTATGGGAGGTATGTCGACGGAATAACTTACGGTTGATGGACTTGTCGACTACTACAAACGTCTGAAATGATAGAGGGAGGTGCGTAGAGGTTTGTAGTGAAAGAATTTTCGTTTGTAGTAAGCTCGAAGTTGTAAAAAAAGTGACCTGATTATGAAAATCCGGTATGGGAGGTATGTCGACGGTATAACTTACGGTTGATGTACTTGACGATTACTACAAACGTCGAAAATGATAGAGAGAGGTCCCTAGAGGTTTGTAGTGAAAGAATTTTCGTTTGTAGTAAGCTCGAAGTTGTAAAAAAGTGACCTGATTATGTAAATCTGGTATGAGAGGTATGTTGACTGAACTGCTCATGTTTGATGGACTTGGCGATTACTACAAACGTCTGAAATGATAGAGGGAGGTTCATAGAGGTTTGTAGTGAAAGAATTTTCGTTTGTAGTAAGCTCGAAGTTGTAAAAAAAGTAACCTGATTATGTAAATCTGGTATGGGAGGTACGTTGACTGAACTGCTCATGTTTGATGGACTTGGCGATTACTACAAACGTCTGAAATGATAGAGGGAGGTCCCTAGAGGTTTGTAGTGAAAGAATTTTCGTTTGTAGTAAGCTCGAAGTTGTAAAAAAGTGACCTGATTATGTAAATCTGGTATGAGAGGTATGTTGACTGAACTGCTCATGTTTGATGGACTTGGCGATTACTACAAACGTCTGAAATGATAGAGGGAGGTTCATAGAGGTTTGTAGTGAAAGAATTTTCGTTAGTAGTAAGCTCGAAGTTGTAAAAAAAGTGAACTGATTATGAAAATCTGGTATGGGAGGTATGTCGACGGAATAACTTACGGTTGATGGACTTGTCGACTACTACAAACGTCTGAAATGATAGAGGGAGGTCCCTAGAGGTTTGTAGTGAAAGATTTTTCGTTTGTAGTAAGCTCGAAGTTGTAAAAGAAGTGACCTGATTATGTAAATCTGGTATGGGAGGTATGTCGACGCAATAACTTACGGTTGATGGACTTGTCGACAACTACAAACGTCTGAAATGATAGAGGGAGGTGCGTAGAGGTTTGTAGTGAAAGAATTTTCGTTTGTAGTAAGCTCGAAGTTGTAACAAAAGTAACCTGATTATGTAAATCTGGTATGGGAGGTATGTCGACGCAATAACTTACGGTTGATGGACTTGTCGACTACTACAAACGTCTGAAATGATAGAGGGAGGTGCGTAGAGGTTTGTAGTGAAAGAATTTTCGTTTGTAGTAAGCTCGAAGTTGTAACAAAAGTAACCTGATTATGTAAATCTGGTATGGGAGGTATGTTGACTGAACTGCTCATGTTTGATGGACTTGGCGATTACTACAAACGTCTGAAATGATAGAGGGAGGTCCCTAGAGGTTTGTAGTGAAAGAATTTTCGTTTAGGAGGTATGTCGACGGTATAACTTACGGTTGATGTACTTGACGATTACTACAAACGTCGAAAATGATAGAGAGAGGTCCGTAGAGGTTTGTAGTGAAAGAATTTTCGTTTGTAGTAAGCTCGAAGTTGTAAAAAAAGTGACCTGATTATGTAAATCTGGTATGGGAGGTATGTTGACTGAACTGCTCATGTTTGATGGACTTGGCGATTACTACAAACGTCGAAAATGAAAGAGGGAAGTCCCTAGAGGTTTGTAGTGAAAGAATTTTCGTTTGTAGTAAGCTCGAAGTTGTAACAAAAGTAACCTGATTATGTAAATCTGGTATGGGAGGTATGTTGACTGAACTGCTTATGTTTGATGGACTTGGCGATTACTACAAACGTCGAAAATGAAAGAGGGAAGTCCCTAGAGGTTTGTAGTGAAAGAATTTTCGTTTGTAGTAAGCTCGAAGTTGTAAAAAAAGTGACCTGATTATATAAATCTGGTATGGGAGGTATGTTGACTGAACTTTTTATGTTTGACGGACTTGTCGATTACTACAAACGTCTAAAATGATAGAGGGAGGTCCCTAGAGGTTTGTAGTGAAAGAATTTTCGTTTGTAGTAAGCTCGAAGTTGTAAAAGAAGTGACCTGATTATGTAAATCTGGTATGGGAGGTATGCCGACGCAATAACTTACGGTTGATGGACTTGTCGACTACTACAAGCATCTGAAATGATAGAGGGAGGTGCGTAGAGGTTTGTAGTGAAAGAATTTTCGTTTGTAGTAAGCTCGAAGTTGTAAAAAAAGTGACGTGATTATGTAAATCTGGTATGAGAGGTATGTTGACTGAACTGCTCATGTTTGATGGACTTGGCGATTACTACAAACGTCTGAAATGATAGAGGGAGGTTCATAGAGGTTTGTAGTGAAAGAATTTTCGTTTGTAGTAAGCTCGAAGTTGTAAAAAAAGTGACCTGATTATGAAAATCCGGTATGGGAGGTATGTCGACGGAATAACTTACGGTTGATGGACTTGTCGACTACTACAAACGTCTGAAATGATAGAGGGAGGTGCGTAGAGGTTTGTAGTGAAAGAATTTTCGTTTGTAGTAAGCTCGAAGTTGTAAAAAAAGTGACCTGATTATGAAAATCCGGTATGGGAGGTATGTCGACGGTATAACTTACGGTTGATGTACTTGACGATTACTACAAACGTCGAAAATGATAGAGAGAGGTCCCTAGAGGTTTGTAGTGAAAGAATTTTCGTTTGTAGTAAGCTCGAAGTTGTAAAAAAGTGACCTGATTATGTAAATCTGGTATGAGAGGTATGTTGACTGAACTGCTCATGTTTGATGGACTTGGCGATTACTACAAACGTCTGAAATGATAGAGGGAGGTTCATAGAGGTTTGTAGTGAAAGAATTTTCGTTTGTAGTAAGCTCGAAGTTGTAAAAAAAGTGACCTGATTATGAAAATCCGGTATGGGAGGTATGTCGACGGAATAACTTACGGTTGATGGACTTGTCGACTACTACAAACGTCTGAAATGATAGAGGGGGGTGCGTAGAGGTTTGTAGTGAAAGAATTTTCGTTTGTAGTAAGCTCGAAGTTGTAAAAAAAGTGACCTGATTATATAAATCTGGTATGGGAGGTATGTTGACTGAACTTTTTATGTTTGACGGACTTGTCGATTACTACAAACGTCTAAAATGATAGAAGGAGGTCCCTAGAGGTTTGTAGTGAAAGAATTTTCGTTTGTAGTAAGCTCGAAGTTGTAAAAAAAGTGACCTGATTATGTAAATCTGGTATGGGAGGTATGTTGACTGAACTGCTTATGTTTGATGGACTTGGCGATTACTACAAACGTCGAAAATGATAGAGAGAGGTCCCTAGAGGTTTGTAGTGAAAGAATTTTCGTTTGTAGTAAGCTCGAAGTTGTAAAAACAGTGACCTGATTATGTAAATCTGGTATGGGAGGTATGTTGACTGAACTGCTCATGTTTGATGGACTTGGCGATTACTACAAACGTCGAAAATGAAAGAGGGAAGTCCCTACAGGTTTGTAGTGAAAGAATTTTCGTTTGTAGTAAGCTCGAAGTTGTAAAAAAAGTGACCTGATTATGAAAATCCGGTATGGGAGGTATGTCGACGGAATAACTTACGGTTGATGGACTTGTCGACTACTACAAACGTCTGCAATGATAGAGGGAGGTTCGTAGAGGTTTGTAGTGAAAGAATTTTCGTTTGTAATAAGCTCGAAGTTGTATAAAAAGTGACCTGATTATGTAAATCTGGTATGGGAGGTATGTTGACTGAACTGCTCATGTTTGATGGACTTGGCGATAACTACAAACGTCTAAAATGATAGAGGGAGGTCCCTAGAGGTTAGTAGTGAAAGAATTTTCGTTTGGTGTAAGCTCGAAGTTGTAAAAAAGTGACCTGATTATGTAAATCTGGTATGAGAGGTATGTTGACGGAACTACTTATAATATGTTTGACGGACTTGTCGATTACTACAAACGTCTAAACTGATAGAGGGAGGTCTGTTGTGGTTTGTAGTGATAGAATTTTCGTTTGTAGTAAGCTCGAAGTCGTTAAAAAACTGACCTGATTGTGTAAATCTGTTTTATTAAAAGAAAAATGGAAAGAAAAATTTGACTTCAGGCGAGACTCGAACTCGCGGCCTTCAGGGAATCTAGTCCAGCCGCTCTTCCAACTGAGCTACTGAAGTCCTGCCCGATTTGTTGTTTTTGGAAAATAATCATTTCCGCCAACTTGGATCTCAAAAAGATGTCATTTTCGTAATCAGCTCCCCAAGAAATCTCAAAATTGACACCTCTATCATATTTAAAAAAAAAAAACTATCAGTCCGCTATTTTGGTTCTGAAAACAGATGCTATTTTCGTAATCAGCACACCAAGAAACCACGAAATTGACAGTCATATTTCAATTTGGAAAAGTAATTATGTCCGCCATCTTGTATCTGATAAGAGATTTTTACTGGTGGTAGAGCTCTAGTGACAGAGCTCGCGGGCGTAGGCACCACCGCATTACCTAATATACTTGCCGCTAAATGGTAGTGTTCAGCACTATCGTGTTCCGGTCAGGTGGTAATGTACGGCTCTGTAATTTCCGGCACAGAGGCATAACACCTGAGGCCTCAGGAGTGGTAACGCATCTGCATTTTGACCTTGGTCTTGTGTGGGTGTCTATAGGCTGCAGTCATCACTTAACATCAATGTGAACTGCATGCTTGTTTAGCACTTCGATTACATAAAAAAAAAAAAAAAAAAAAAAAAAAAAAGATATTATTTTCGTAATCAACGCCTCAAAAAACCTCGAATATAGACACCCATATCATAATTGGAAAAAAAATCTGTCCTCCATATTGGATCTGAAAATGGCTGTTATTTTCTTAATCGGTAAAATTCTTTCACTTCAAACCTCTACGCACCTCCCTCTTTCATTTCAGACGTTTGTAGTAGTCGACAAGTCCATCATCCGTAAATTATTCCGTCGACATACCTCCCATACCAGATTAACATAATCAGGTCACTTTTTTTACAAATTCGAGCTTACTAAAAACGAAAATTCTTTCACTACAAACCTCTACGCACCTCCCTCTATCATTTCAGACGTTTGTTGTAGTCGTCAAGTACATCAACCGTAAGTTATACCGTCGACATACCTCCCATACCGGATTTTCATAATCAGGTCACTTTTTTTACAACTTCGAGCTTTATACAAACGAAAATTCTTTCACTACAAACCTCTACGCACCTCCCTCTATCATTTCAGACGTTTGTAGTAGTCGACAAGTCCATCAACCGTAAGTTATTCCGTCGACATACCTCCCATACCGGATTTTCATAATCAGTTCACTTTTTTTACAACTTCGAGCTTACTACAAACGAAAATTATTTCACTACAAACCTCTAGGGACCTCCCTCTATCATTTCAGACGTTTGTAGTAATCGCCAAGTCCATTAAACATGAGCAGTTCAGTCAACATACCTTTCATACCAGATTTACATAATCAGGTCACTTTTTTACAACTTCGAGCTTACTACAAACAAAAATTCTTTCACTACAAACCTCTAGGGACCTCCCTCTATCATTTAAGACGTTTGTAGTAATCGACAAGTCCGTCAAACATAAGTAGTTCAGTCAACATACCTCCCATACCAGATTTACATAATCAGGTCACTTTTTTTACAACTTCGAGCTTACTACAAACGAAAATTCTTTCACTTCAAACCTCTAGGGACTTCCCTCTTTCATTTTCGTTGTTTGTAGTAATCGCCAAGTCCGTCAAACATAAGCAGTTCAGTCAACATACCTCCCATACCTGATTTACATAATCAAGTCACTTTTTTTACAACTTCGAGCTTACTACAAACGAAAATTCTTTCACTACAAACCTCTAGGCACCTCTCTCTATCATTTTCGACGTTTGTAGTAATCGTCAAGTACATCAACCGTAAGTTATACCGTCGACATACCTCCCATAACGGATTTTCATAATCAGGTCACTTTTTTTACAACTTCGAGCTTACTACAAACGAAAATTCTTTCACTACAAACCTCTATGAACCTCCCTCTATCATTTCAGACGTTTGTATTAATCGCCAAGTCCATTAAACATGAGCAGTTCAGTCAACATACCTCTCATACCAGATTTACATAATCAGGTCACTTTGTTACAACTTCGAGCTTACTACAAACGAAAATTCTTTCACTACAAACCTCTAGGGACCGCCCTCTATCATTTTAGACGTTTGTAGTAATCGACAAGTCCGTCAAACATAAGTAGTTCAGTCAACATACCTCCCATACCAGATTTACATAATCAGGTCACTTTTTTTACAACTTCGAGCTTACTACAAACGAAAATTCTTTCACTACAAACCTCTAAGGACTTCCTTCTTTCATTTTCGACGTTTGTAGTAATCGCCAAGTCCGTCAAATATAAGCAGTTCAGTCAACATACCTCCCATACCAGATTTACATAATCACGTCACTTTTTTTACAACTTCGAGCCTACTACAAACGAAAATTCTTTCACTACAAACCTCTACGGACCTTCCTCTATCATTTCAGACGTTTGTTGTAGTCGTCAAGTACATCAACCGTAAGTTATACCGTCGACATACCTCCCATACCGGATTTTCATAATCAGGTCACTTTTTTTACAACTTCGAGCTTACTACAAACGAAAATTCTTTCACTACAAACCTCTACGCACCTCCCTCTATCATTTCATACGTTTGTAGTAATCGCCAAGTCCATCAAACATGAGCAGTTCAGTCAACATACCTCCCATACCAGATTTACATAATCAGGTTACTTTTTTTACAACTTCGAGCTTACTACAAACGAAAATTCTTTCACTACAAACCTCTACGGACCTCTCTCTATCATTTTCGACGTTTGTAGTAATCGCCAAGTCCATCAACCGTAAGTTATTCCGTCGACATACCTCCCATACCGGATTTTCATAATCAGGTCACTTTTTTTACAACTTCGAGCTTACTACAAACGAAAATTCTTTCACTACAAACCTCTATGAACCTCCCTCTATCATTTCAGACGTTTGTAGTAATCGCCAAGTCCATCAAACATGAGCAGTTCAGTCAACATACCTCTCATACCAGATTTACATAATCACGTCACTTTTTTTACAACTTCGAGCTTACTACAAACGAAAATTCTTTCACTACAAACCTCTAGGGACCTCCTTCTATCATTTTAGACGTTTGTAGTAATCGACAAGTCCGTCATACATAAGTAGTTCAGTCAACATACCTCCCATACCAGATTTACATAATCAGGTCACTTTTTTTACAACTTCGAGCTTACTACAAACGAAAATTCTTTCACTACAAACCTCTAGGGACTTCCCTCTTTCATTTTCGACGTTTGTAGTTATCGCCAAGTCCATCAAACATAAGCAGTTCAGTCAACATACCTCCCATACCAGATTTTCATAATCAGGTCACTTTTTTTACAACTTCGAGCTTACTACAAACAAAAATTCTTTCACTACAAACCTCTACGCACCTCCCTCTATCATTTCAGACGCTTGTAGTAGTCGACAAGTCCATCAACCGTAAGTTATTGCGTCGGCATACCTCCCATACCAGATTTACATAATCAGGTCACTTTTTTACAACTTCGAGCTTACTACAAACGAAAATTCTTTCACTACAAACCTCTATGAACCTCCCTCTATCATTTCAGACGTTTGTAGTAATCGCCAAGTCCATCAAACATGAGCAGTTCAGTCAACATACCTCTCATACCAGATTTACATAATCAGGTCACTTTTTTACAACTTCGAGCTTACTACAAACGAAAATTCTTTTACTACAAACCTCTAGGGACCTCCCTCTATCATTTTAGACGTTTGTAGTAGTCGACAAGTCCATCAACCGTAAGTTATTGCGTCGACATACCTCCCATACCAGATTTACATAATCAGGTCACTTCTTTTACAACTTCGAGCTTACTACAAACGAAAATTCTTTCACTACAAACCTCTAGGGACCTCCTTCTATCATTTTAGACGTTTGTAGTAATCGACAAGTCCGTCATACATAAGTAGTTCAGTCAACATACCTCCCATACCAGATTTACATAATCAGGTCACTTTTTTACAACTTCGGGCTTACTACAAACGAAAACTCTTTCACTACAAACCTCTACGGACTGCCTTCTGTCGTATTTAGCGATTGTAGTAATAAGAAAACGCTTTTTAAAAACTCAAAAAAAAAAAAATTGTAAAAAAAAAACTGTTGAACTACAAACGAAAATTCTTTTACTACAAACAACTACTTACGCATACCTATTAGAAACAGCCAAAAAAAATTTTTTTTTTTCATGTCGGGGGATGAGATTTTTTTTATTTTTTTTATTTTTTTTTTGGTACTACTACAAACGAAATTACGTTCACTACTATCTACTACATACCCTAATCTATAATTTAAGCCAAAAAAAGAAAAAAAATTCAAGGTCGGATGCCAAGTTCACAGAGCCAACCTGTCTGTTTCGATACGGGACTTGGTGATGGAATGCCAATTTAAAGTTAGGAGTCGTGCGCGTCGTGGCCTTACTCGATAATTCTTGATACTTCTTTGTACTTGCCAAAAGCGATGCCATACGTTTTGCGGCAAAATTGAACTTCGTTTTTAATGGTTGTCTTAGTTAATTTCAACATTACAATTAATTTTAGAGTGTTGCTGTCTCTGTTAAGTATATTTTTTTGAAGGGATGGAAGATTATTCGGGTTTGTTGTAGGTATATCTGGATTGGTTGTTCGCATGTGTACAGCGAACTTTAGTAGTCGCCTATTGAGATGACTCATACAAAGCATAAGATAAAAATAATAAATGGTATTTGCCAATTTGGTTAGCATTTAATTTGTCTTATCTCTTTGTATGACGTTAGTGATGATCGCTAATACCTACTTAACAACAATTTTGGAGATTTAGTTAGTGATTTTATTTATTTTATAGTATATTTAAGGTGAAGAAGAAGTCGTATTTCTTTAATTGTTAATACCACGGACGCTTTTTGTAAGCATTTTGTAATTTTTTAATAGATAGCTGTGGTAATGGTAATTACCTACGATTTGATGGGAGCTGCTTCTGAAGTGACTTGCAAGTTTTGAAGTTTTGACCTCAAAGATGCAATGGGCTTGAAAATTAAAACATTCTGTAAACTTTTAATTTTAAGTCGAACAATGAAATCTTTAATTTTAAGTGGCGCTGAAATCTTCTTGACGTCATCACTGTCATACCTTCTACATGAGATTATATCTTTACTTATCATTGAGTTATTGGTGATGTAATGTATGTCTCCGTAATAACTATCAAAGCAAAACAACTTAGGCCCCTTAACTTAGGCCTTAACTATAAAAAAAAAACTGTATATTCACCTCCTTTGTTTGTGTAGATGTCTGCAGTCATTTATCATCAATGTAAACTGGTTGTTTGCCACCATCATAAAAAAGGAAAACTATGTATTGATAACGAAAATTCTAGATTTTTTGGAAATAAAAAAGTTGTGTATGATTACGTTTTACTGGCACAGAAGCATAACACCTTAGGCCTCAGGAGTGGCAACGTATCTGCATTTTGACCTTGGTCTTTGTGTGGGTGTCTATAGGTTGCAGTCATCATTTAACATCAATGTAAACTGTATGCTGGTTTGCCACTTCCTTTACAATAAAAAAAAACGCAAACGTGGTAGGGATTAGGCATCTATGATAAACAGACAACTGCATTGACAAACTCATCATATCCATGTTCAAGATAAGTTAAGCCGTCGCGGTTGTAATTTTTTTACAAGATTGAGTATGATGTCGATGTGGCTGAGTCCGTTCCGATTACACGCTCGATTACACGTGATCCGGGTTCGAACTTGACATTTTTAATCGACTCTCGCATTATGAATTATTTATTAAAGTACCTATATGCTTAGCAAGTTGTATCTTCCGTGCTATTGTACGCTAGGTTCGCTGATTGTTATAATTTACGCCCAAATATTGAAAAGTCACGTAAATCCAAGTGGGACTTAAAAGTCTTTTGTCTCTATAACAGACGCGCAAACGACAGAGATAGCTTAGATTTGAGGGTTGCTTAACATTAAGTGACGTTTGGCGTATTCTGCCATTAGTTTTTTTAGTTTCTTGATAAAGGGAATTCATATGTTAATTAACATTTTATTAATTGCAATGTCCCTACTATTGAGATAGGTACGTAATTTTAAAATTTTACCAATATCTTTTTCCTGTACGACCTTAAATGTCAAACGAATAAACTTTAAACTATTCGTTTGTTGATAGCTATAGTTAAGCAATAGCATAAAATGATGTATAAGATTACTTACTAAGTTTTACTATGTATATATATGTGCAGGACGCTCATGAATAATATACAGTGTTAGTGATTAAAAAACAGTTTTGATAGTGATCGGCCATACAGTCCTCAATAGTGTACGTTGTCAGCGCGTAGACAACCAATAACAATCGCGTTGTGTAGTCGTCAATAGCATAGTACACAATAGTATACGTTGTTGGAACGTAGATAGAGCTTAAGTGACCAATAGCGTTAGAATATTGTAAAACTTCTATTTTTAGATTTTGACTTTGTTATGTAATAGTTGTGATAATTTAGAGTGTAATTAATAGTTTTGTGTCACTTAAAGCTCGTTTGTGTTTAATATTACTTTGTTTTATCTAATTTAACAGTTTTTTGTGTATAATTTCATAGTTTAGCATAGCATGTTTGTTTATTTGACTTTGTTTTATAGTTTTTAACATTTGAAATAGTTTTATGTTTGTTTTATTACTGTAATATGTACATTTTTATCTGAAAATAAAGATTTTTGATGTCTGTTGTTTCCTTTCGGTAATGATCTGAGATACATAGAGATTTTAATTGGCCAAATAGATCTAATAGCTGATTGGTTGTTCGAACCAACCAATCATAGATAATAAAATTTGTTTGCTTGAAATTTAAATATCTCTTATGATTGGTTACTTGAACCAACAACCAATTACAGGAGGTTTTCTTAAGCTCGATGACCTTGAGATTTTAGAATAAAAGTAGGGCACTTTTGTATGGCCGGTACAGTTCGTCGACAGCACTCGGAATACTCGGATCACTACCTAAGGAAGAAATCAGAAGGAAAATAATAGTGAACAGTGAAAAAGCGTTTTATTAGAACATCCAGTAGAGCGTGTCACCCTGGTTCGCTTGCGCTGCTTTATCCGCCATACGGCGTGAGTCTTCAATCCAGTCAATAGTAAAGTGTCGTGTCTGACATTTTTTGGTCCAGTTCGAGCCGGATAAGAAGAAATTACGCCGTATACGCAGTCAAGATGCCAATTACGCGTTCTACAGGAAGAGGACGTACACAGCCATCTACAGCGGAATCGTCGCCAACCACAGAAGAATCGACGCAGTCTGGTACTACCGAAACTACCAGTTCTGCGAACAACACATCAACAGAGGCGACTACGACCACAGCTACGTCCGCATCCGCGTCCACGTCGAAGACAACAGAAACGGAACGCAAGAAATCGAACAACCCGTCAGATCCGAGTACCGCGCCCGATCCGAGTGCTGTCGAAAGGCGAGCTGTCAATCCGAGTCCCGCTCCCGGCCCGAGTACTGTCGAGCCACGAGCAGGCAATCCGAGTGCTGTCAATCCGTATAGTAAAGGTACCGCCGCGAGTGTCGTCAACCCGAAAACCGTCGCTAGTGCCGCCACCGCGAGTACCGTCGTCGCGAGCGCCGTCATCCGGAGCGCCGCCGCCGAACAGACAGCGTCTTCACAAATGAAGAAACAGGGCGTCACGCCACAAATAGAACAGGAGGCAATGAAGAACCTCAACAAGCCAAGATCTAGAAGATCTACGAAATCATCAAAGTTGGCCAAGGCCAAAGAAAATCTTGCGCGTGTTCAAGTCGAGCTAGCACAAGCGCAGATCGCCGTGATAGAAGCGGAGTCCGACAACGAGGACGACGGCTCCGTGTTTACACAGATAGAACAGCATGATAGAATCGATGCCTGGCTGCAGAACCAGCCACAAGCGCCTACGATGTTCGCCATCGAACCCATTCGAAGAATAGAGGCTGAAGAAATTAGAAGATCGCCTATAGAAGCGGAACAACAGCAGTATGGACAGCAACAGCAACAGAATTATTATAGAGCTGCGCCATCATTCACTCCGCACCAACAGCCGCCTGCCGGTCCGCAGCCTTCATCAGAGCTTGTACTACTGGCAGACGCGATCTCTCAATTTGCGAAAACAGCCAACAAACCGAGGGCGATCGAACTACCGATATTCAATGGTGCATATCAAGACTGGCTGTACTTCCGTGCTGCGTATCAAGAGACTGAGAACCTACATACGAAGCTGGAGAACTTAAACAGACTCAGGAGAAACCTGAAAGGAAAAGCGAGAGAAGCTGTGGAAGCACAACTGATAACGAACTCCGATCCATCTATTATCATGGAAACTTTGGAAGCCAGGTTCGGCAGACCAGATGCCATAGCAGCAGCTGAGATAGAAACTCTTCGTGCCCTACCCCGTCTGACGGAATCGCCAAGGGACATCTGCATTTATTCAACGAAGATTTCTAATGTCGTTGCCACTCTGCAAGCTCTCAACTGCATCTACTACCTGTACAATCCAGAGGTCGGCAGATCAATAGTCGAGAAAATGGCTTCAACTCTACGCTTCAAGTTCTACGAGTTCGCAGCGTTACTACCAAGAGAAACTCCTGAACTTATCAAGCTTCAACGGTTCCTCAAGAGAGAAGCTGAGATCTGCGGTCCATACGCGCAGCCAGAAATAGTTACAACGCAGTATCAACAGTCAAGTCAACAATCGAGTCATCTAAATAGACGAAATCATCGAGTTAACACAGTAACAGAGAAACCTATAGTAAAGTGCCCAGTATGTGAAGAAACTGGACATGCCGTCATTAACTGCGATATCTTCAAGAAACAGAATAGTAATGAGAGATGGGATACAGCCAAGAATCATCGACTGTGTTTCAAGTGTCTTCGCTACCGATCGAAAACGCACTTTTGTCAACAGCGTGTCTGCGGTATCGACGGTTGCAAGTACTATCACAATAGAATGCTACACTTCAGAAGGAGTGCCAGCAAGCCAGAAGATGATCACACAGAGAAAACAGAAGCCATCAACTCAGCATGGGTGTCAGCAGGAAGACAGTCATACTTGAAGATCATTCCAGTAACAGCGTCAGGCCCTGATGGCGAAATAGATACTTACGCCTTATTGGACGACGGGTCAACAGTTACGTTGATAGACAACAGCATCGCCGATAAAATAGGAGCGACAGGACCCGTCGAACCACTCCGCATAGAAGCGATCAACTCACTTAAGACAGGAGAATCTGCATCAAGGAGAGTTAGCATCACACTGAGAGGTGTCAATAATAGAAAAGAGTCCATACAAGCGAGAACAGTGAAGAACTTGCATGTCACAGCACAAGAAGTGTCAAGGCGCCGCATCAAGGAGTGTCGACACCTGCGTGGCATCACTAATTTCATCACCTACAGTGAAGCAAAACCTGGAATACTCATCGGTCAAGACAACTGCCACCTACTGTTGTCTACGAAGGTGAAGAAAGGCACTAAGAACCAACCAGTGGCATCACTCACGCCACTGGGCTGGGTCCTGCATGGCAGCCACAGTAACGCGTCGAACAGCGTTGACTTCGTTCACCACCTGACTGAAGAACCGACCGATGAAAATCTGGATGATATGATGAAACAGTACTTCGCCATGGACTCCTTGGGCATCACTCCGAAGAAGCCTCAGTCAGACCCAGAAGAAAAGGCTCTTCGTATTCTACAGCGTAACACAGCACAGAGAGAAGATGGAAAATACGAAACTTCACTTCTATGGAAAACAGAAGAAGCAACTCTGCCTGATAATAAACAGAACTCACTGAAGAGGCTCTACAGTATAGAAAAGAAGCTTGATCGCGACGATGGCCTGAAAAAGAAGTATACAGAACAGATGGAAGCTCTCATCTCCAAGGGTTACGCGGAGCGCGCACCTGAACAGAAAACAGAAAATAGAACCTGGTACTTGCCACATTTCGGCGTGGTGAACCCGATGAAACCAGGCAAGCTGAGAGTTGTCCACGACGCAGCGGCTAAAACAAAAGGAGTCTCCCTCAACGACCTGCTCCTCAAGGGACCTGACCTTCTCCAGTCCTTGCCTGGGGTCGTCATGAGGTTCAGACAGCACTGCATCGCCGTCACAGCTGACATCGGAGAAATGTTCATGCAAGTGAAGTTAAGAACAGAAGACAGAGACGCTCTTCGTTACCTTTGGAGAGGAGATCGAAGAGATGACCATCCACCAGAAGAATACAGAATGACTTCACTTATTTTTGGCGCATCGAGTTCTCCGGCTACAGCTATCTATGTCAAGAACATCAACGCAGAAAAACATAGAGAAACGCATCCTGAAGCCGTGAAGGCCATAATAGAAAAACACTACGTTGATGATTACTTAGACAGCTTCAAGAACATCGAGGATGCAGTTCGCATCACCACAGAAGTTCGTAATATACAGAAGAAAGCGAACTACGAACTCAAACAGTGGAAATCTAATTCTACTTACCTGCTTGAAGCCATTGGAGAAATAGAATCAACAGACAGTATAGAGTTTCATAGCACAGAAGATAAAATAGAAAGAGTACTGGGTCTCGTATGGAAACCGAAGACAGATGAGTTCACCTTCAACTTGAACATGGCTAGAATACCATCGGCACTCATCGAAGGTCAGACACCGACAAAGAGGCAAGCTCTACGGATCGTCATGTCCCTCTTCGACCCACTGGGCTTCGCATCACCAGTCACCATCATAGCCAAGCAGATGCTTCAAGAAGTGTGGCGACGTGGTACATCGTGGGACGACGAGATCGATGAAGACCTCGCGACAGAGTGGAGAGACTGGCTGACACACCTGAAGAGCCTCGCCGACGTCACAATACCGAGGTGCTACGTAGGTTACTCAGATGCTACGACGCTACAGCTACACATCTTTACAGACGCCAGTGAATCTGCCTACGCAGCAACCTTGTTTTGGCGAACAATAGCACCGAACGGCGAAGTCAACGTGTCACTCGTCATAGCCAAGGCGAAAGTTGCGCCTCTGAAGCTTACCTCGATACCAAGATTAGAACTGCAGGCCGCAGTACTAGGAGTCCGTCTTGCCGAAACAGTAATACGAGAACACGAAAGAAAACCAGACTCGAAAACATTTTGGACAGATAGTAGAACAGTGCTTTCCTGGATCAAGACAGGACCTCGTGCCTACAAACCTTATGTAGCACATAGACTCGCCGCCATAGAAGAAACATCAACAGTCAACGAGTGGAGATGGATCCCGAGTAAACAGAATGTAGCTGACGATGCCACCAGAAAGGTGCCACCTTCATTTAACAAGCACCACAGATGGTACACGGGTCCAGAATTCCTCCTGGAACCGGAGGACACGTGGCCAGCGGACACTTCAGCTCCAGCGCCGTCAGAACCTACAGGCGAAGAGGCAGTCCATCTGATAACAGACAGAAACCAACCGAGACTGTCAGAAGCTCTACCAGTGCCCTCTCGCTTCTCTAACTGGGAGAGGTTGCGCTACGCTACAGCACGGGTTCTCCTCTTCATTCAGCTCTGCAAGCCATCAACAGAAATAGTCAACTACAGAAGAACTGTAAAAAACAAACAGAAAGATCCAGACTGGAGAGAGAAGATGAACAAAACAGTCAAAAAACATATACAAAAGAAGACTGAAACAGGAAAGAAGTTCATCCACGTATCTGCCGAACTTCTCATTCGGGCAGAAGCTCTTCTGATGCGTGCTACACAGGAAGAAACCTTCGGCCAAGAAATAGAAGACATCAGAAAACAGAAAATAGTAAACAAAGATAGTCGTCTTCAACAGCTCAGCACAGAATACACCGAAGGGGCTCTACGTTTACGCAGCCGCATAGAAGCTATAGAGAAAGCTCCAGGAATTAATAGAAGTCCGATGATTTTAGATGGCAATCATCACACAGTAAAACTATGGATAGAAAACATTCATCGTAAGCTTCACCATGCGGGCGTCGAAGCTACAGTAAACGAGTGTCGTCAACAGTATTGGATTCTACGTGTACGACCGATTACTCGTACAATCGTACGACGCTGCCTTCACTGCAGAATGAAGACACAGATGCCACCGTATCCGAGAACAGGGGACCTACCATCGTGTCGTCTCGCCCATCACCGGCGACCCTTCACCTACACAGGGGTCGACTACTTCGGTCCGCTTTCAGTTTCGACTGGCAGATCCCATCAGAAGAGATACGTGGCGATCTTCACCTGCCTCACAACACGCGCCATACATCTTGAAATAGCGGGCTCTCTCAGCGCAAGCTCCGCTATCATGGCCCTACGCAGAATGGTAGCACGCCGAGGCTGCCCAACGGAGATTTGGTCCGACAACGGGACCAACTTGAAGGCCGCTGACAAGGAGCTACGAGAGGCAATAGACAGATCTACGATGGAAGAGGCAGCGAAACGGAAGATCTCATGGCGCTTCATACCACCCGGTGCACCCTTCATGGGCGGTGCCTGGGAACGAATGGTGCGATCAGTGAAGACAGCGATGACAGCGACGCTCCATGAAAAGCACCCTACAGAAGAAGTTCTGCACACATTACTAATAGAAGCAGAATATACAGTCAACAGCCGTCCGTTGACCCACGTCTCAGTGAGCGCAGAAGATCCTGAGGCCCTGACTCCCAATCACTTCCTATTGGGAGGTTCCGGTGAGGTCTCAGCTCCCGGGACCTTTGACGACGGAGACCTGCAACCCAGATCCAGCTGGCGCGCCGCCCAGAGGCTCGCTGACCTGTTCTGGGACCGGTGGCTGCGAGAATACCTGCCTGGGCTTCAACACCGGCGGGAGCCCCACGACAAGGGGCCCACAGTCCAAGTTGGGGACCTGGTCCAAGTCACGGACCCCAACTCACCTCGCAACACCTGGCTTCGTGGCCGGGTCATCGCTACGTTCCCGGGACCTGATGGCATCGTGCGCACCGCAGACATACAGACGAGGACGGGGATACTACGGCGGCCTGTAAGAAGATTCATCATTCTGCCAGTGCGATATGACATCGCGCCTGCACCGGTACCTGATGCTGAGTAGCACGGCGGGAGAAATGTGCAGGACGCTCATGAATAATATACAGTGTTAGTGATTAAAAAACAGTTTTGATAGTGATCGGCCATACAGTCCTCAATAGTGTACGTTGTCAGCGCGTAGACAACCAATAACAATCGCGTTGTGTAGTCGTCAATAGCATAGTACACAATAGTATACGTTGTTGGAACGTAGATAGAGCTTAAGTGACCAATAGCGTTAGAATATTGTAAAACTTCTATTTTTAGATTTTGACTTTGTTATGTAATAGTTGTGATAATTTAGAGTGTAATTAATAGTTTTGTGTCACTTAAAGCTCGTTTGTGTTTAATATTACTTTGTTTTATCTAATTTAACAGTTTTTTGTGTATAATTTCATAGTTTAGCATAGCATGTTTGTTTATTTGACTTTGTTTTATAGTTTTTAACATTTGAAATAGTTTTATGTTTGTTTTATTACTGTAATATGTACATTTTTATCTGAAAATAAAGATTTTTGATGTCTGTTGTTTCCTTTCGGTAATGATCTGAGATACATAGAGATTTTAATTGGCCAAATAGATCTAATAGCTGATTGGTTGTTCGAACCAACCAATCATAGATAATAAAATTTGTTTGCTTGAAATTTAAATATCTCTTATGATTGGTTACTTGAACCAACAACCAATTACAGGAGGTTTTCTTAAGCTCGATGACCTTGAGATTTTAGAATAAAAGTAGGGCACTTTTGTATGGCCGGTACAGTTCGTCGACAGCACTCGGAATACTCGGATCACTACCTAAGGAAGAACTCAGAAGGAAAATAATAGTGAACAGTGAAAAAGCGTTTTATTAGAACATCCAGTAGAGCGTGTCACCCTGGTTCGCTTGCGCTGCTTTATCCGCCATACGGCGTGAGTCTTCAATCCAGTCAATAGTAAAGTGTCGTGTCTGACAATATATGTAAAACAAACTGACATGTCATTATACTATTAAGTATTATTATATCACTGTGGAGTAGATATTCCACTGATAGCAAGTGCAGCAGTCCATCAATATCAATAAAATAACTGTATATAAAAAACATACATGTATATATATATACATACATACATACACAATCTACATAAATTCTTAAACAACTGTTTCATTCATAGTATGGAATTGAACGATAATTTGTCTCTTGTATCCATAGAAAAAATTAAAAAAGCCGTTATGGGCATATGGGAACTTGACATTACAATAGTCTGTGATAATTAAATCGAGTCATTTTATTTTCATTCGAATTACATTGTATTGTTGTTTTCCGACAGTCACAACGTCTGTTTAATTAGCTATATTGCCTTAGAAGTGCCTTTGTTCAGTTTGACATCTTTAGTAACTTTATAGAGACGATTGGTGGACTCCTGTGTGACGCTGTCAATTATTTCTATTAACTTCATTCCTGGTCTGTGATTGAAGTTTCAATTAGTTGGATAAAATATTTACAGATTGATCTTTGATGCTGAGTTGAACAGGGAATTCGTTAAGACGTTTTTGAAACGTTTTCTTTGATAGTGCGATTGTTCTCCATTGTTATTTGGTAATTGGTACATTTAATTAAGTAATGAATTATATAATATTAATACCATTAACTCAGTAAGTATTGTTTATTAAAATTACAAGGGCTTGATGCAGAAGGCAGTTCTCCTACGATACACGCACATATATATATATTGATATATACTAGCTGTCCCGGCAAACTTCGTATCGACCTAGAAAAATTAAAAAAAAAAATGTCCAAAAATGTTATGAAAAATAGATGTTAGCCGATTCTCAGACCTACTGAATATGCATGAAAAATTTGTTTAAATCGGTCCAGTCGTTTCCGAGGAGTACGAAGACAAACATTGTGACACGAGAATTTTATATATAAGATATATTATACCAATGTTTAAAATGTTAAGTACCTAAGGATAAACAATGAGTGGAAAAATATGAATTAAACTGAAGTTTATCATCAGACAGTCATTGCTCTTCCTTACGCTTAATTAGGTATGCAAACGTTTAATTTATAATTATGTTAAAGTTAACAATGTAAAGTAAAGTTTAAATGAGCTTTTAGACTTAGAGGATTGGCTAAAAAGCTGAATACAGAAAGCAATAATTAATTTGATGTAATTAAAATTACATAAAAGATCGGACTTCTTAGGCCTTAAGAACAAATTCGCCATTATCACTGCTAGATGGTGTTGTTAAGAAATAAAACGATGTTATTATAATCACTAGTATGTCAGTCAAACATCAGACTTATTGTGAAAAAACTATGCTTAAATTATGTATCACATTTTCACTGGTCGTAGAGCTCCTGTGACGGAGCTCGGGGGCTTTGGCACCACCGCATTACCTAATATACTTGGATAATGGTAATGTTCAGCACTATCGTGTTCCGGTCAGGTGGTAATGTACGGCCCTGAAATTTCCGGCATAGAGGCATAACACCTTAGGCCTCAGGAGTGGTAACCCATCTGCATCTTGACCTTGGTCTTTGTGTGGGTGTCCATAGACTGCAGTCATCACTTAACATCAACGTGAACTGCATGCTTGTTTACCACTTCCATTACATAAAAAAATATTATTACCTGTACGTACACATACCTATGTACATATTGCACCCACCAGACTACCGATATTTATCGTACGAATAGGACATAATTCGATAAACACCTAATACGAAACGACCATTCCAATAATTAGGTGACGATGACGCAATGTAAAACCTACATAAAACACACATCCGAGCCCCATCTAGTTCGGCGCAGTGCATAATCAAGTTTTAGAGGTCACTCGTTCAAGAGATATGTCGATTAGCGTGGGTGTCGTCGTCTGACATTTTGCTTTGTATTAGACATCAACGGGAGTAAGATTTTATCTTCAGTTGTAATAGCCGAGGCGAACTGATGGAAACTTGCATGTTAATGGTTGTATTATATACAAAGATAAGGCTTAATATATGTTGACATATATGTTAAATGCGCTTGGGTGTTGTATTTTATAGAGTGGTTTGTGAAATGTCAAGTAGCTTTTGCTAGACTGATCGTTAGCTCACTAAAGTTATATAGTATTGTTTATCTTTTGTATTGTTATTCTTGCTAAATACTTTCAGCCCCTTATTCATTAACGTACATTAGATTCGTTTTAGCTATAGAATGCTTTGTCTTTGTCAGTTGCACTGTTAAATGTGCAGGATAGAAAAAGACAAAGGAGAGATTAGCAACACTTTAGCTAAAATACGTTTCTGAATAAGGCGGTAAGTATTTTTCGTTTGGTAGAGGTCGAGCTTTAACTTAGGGCTACCATCCGTCCAAAGTTTCCCGGATTCATACTTGTTAGAATTTCAATTTTAGGTGTCCCGAAATGAAAGCTCTACTTTTCTCAAATGTCATTTTTTATTTTTAATGTTGGTTGGTTGATTAACAGGTGTGATAGCAGCCCGAACCACGCTTTGTGTAAGACTGAATATAATTTTGCAACCTAGTATTTCAACAGTGCCTTTAAAAGTCGAAATATAGATTGCTGTCGAAATAGATACACTAACAGATCACTATAAAGCTAATCTTTTGTCGGTCTCTTCAAAGTCACACAAAACTGACGATCGGTTTACTTTTATTTGTTCATTACAATGCGCAATGGTACTATCAGACATTTTATGTTAATTATTCTCAGGTGGACCAATAAAGATGTAAATGCCAGCGTCTAACGTACAAGAATTTATAATATTGTCGATTTCGAATATACCGTGATAAAAATCTTGTCCGAAAAATAAAACATTTTGTTTACTTAAATCGTAAAAAAAGTATTTCGAAATATAAACCTTTACAAAGTATTAACATATCCAAACTGAAATTGCTTTCGCGTGATAATTCGGCTGGATAACAACTCTATACTTTTCAATTTTGTTTTCGTCGGGTGTCTCAATTATCTAGGATTTATGATGCACGACGAAGTCAATTAGTAGACGTCCGTGGTATACGCTTGGACGGAAGCCGTTTGGTGGAAGAACATCGAATATTTTATAGTTGAATGGCTTCCGTGTGTAATTTCGCTCGCTACTTTTACCGATATAAGGACCCTACATTCTTTGAATGTAGTTTGTTACACCATCACGTTAAATTAGGTATGTGGTTCTTATGCTATTCAACAACAAACCAGAGAAACATACAAAACTTTACCTCCACTATGTGTAGATATCATCTCTTTATCTTTAGGTGTGTACTGAGAGACCGATATATGTTTGTTCATCACTTGGATTTACAGTAGAATAATATTATTACCATATGCCGCATTCACAGAAGTCAAAAGAAGTCTATCTCATTTTAAATTTAATAATGTTTGTATGATATGTATAAAAAAACTACAGAAATTTAAATTAAGAAATGAATCGGTAAATGTGATCATACGTCTAATCGTGTATTGATAGATATTATTTGTGTACTATCAGCAATCTGTTACATTCCAGCCACACTATAAAATTCATTTTTGCCACTAACCTACCTTGCGTAATTCGACACGCACTTAGCGGATATTACCTTATTATTGGCGAAAAAATATGATTCAGTTTTTGTAACAACAGTATTGAGCTGTGACGGTGTTTCCGCAATCTCACAAATGACACCGCATTTATAATAATTTGCGGTTACTCAAAAGAGTAATAAAGAACGAGAACTAGAACTAGAAATGAAATAAAAGGATATCTAATCACTCGTATTTTAAAATTGAGATAAGAGAATATAGCTTATTTATTAATGAAGTTTCTTCTCTATTCTCTACTGGTGATAGAGCTTAGAGGTAGAGCTCCAGTGACAGAGTTTTAGTGCGAAGAGTATATACTATATCATACTATTCAATTCTATATAGATCAGGAAGTTTAGATGATTTTAATGAAAAGGCTGCAAACTTTCCTTCCTGCTTTTGGTTTTTGTGCAGATGTCTATAGACTGCAGTATTCACTTAGGTACTTACCATCAATGTGAAAATAACATAAATAAAACATAACATAAAAATTGATACGAATTTATTCTGATTGATGAAATAGCCCAGAAGATAGCCTCAAGAAGGAATGACTGTAATATAAATGCAAATATTTGTTTGCAGTTCACTTGTGTACCGTTAAGTCCGGAATACAGGTAGATCATACATATTCCTGCTATTAGCATTACTAGCTGTGGCTAATGATATAGCATCTCGTACAATGTGTACAAGACAGTATATCATTAGTCTCAGCAATTAATCAATGATGTATTTCTGTAATGATATGTAATGTGTATGTACGGGTGAGGGGCATTCATTACATTCTACATTTAAATCAGAATCGCAGAAAATATTTTTTTATTCTTACATATTTATTTGAATGGCCCCGTAATAACTTTGACAGGGACATAATAAAAACTAATGTCTCAGGGGTTGCTGCAACGCATCTGCATTTTGACTCTGGTTTTTGTGTAAGTATCTCTAAGCTGCAGTCATCACTTTACATCAATGTGAACTGGATGCTTGTTTGCCACCTTCTAAAATAAATATTTGTGATGTCGCTTGATTTTAGTTTATTGTGAAAATATGTTTTACATTTGAATTATGTATAAACCGCGTTTTTAAAAAAAAAAACGATTTGGAACGTTTGTCCTTTCTCAGGTTTCATACTACCTCCTAGTTCAATTTCATCCATATCGGCTAAGCGGTTCGGTCGTGATATACATCATAAGGCTTAAAGAGATATATTTATAAATAATTTTGAAGATTATTCGTTTATTTAACTTAAAACCTTAAATAAAAAATAAAGTTCTTAAGATTATTCCTATCAAAGAAATTAAACTAAAAGTGACAGACAGAATTACTTTCACATCTATAATACATATATTATCAGTATGGATTTATTGAAGAAGACTGTACAAACATCACGTAAGGTACAAGAGCAATCATCATGCAACCAATAACGTGGACGCACATTCGAGTGATGTTACAAGAAACATTTTAATTACTGGTGGTAGAGCTCCAGTGACAGAGCTCGCGGGCGTAGGCACCACCGCATTACCTAATATACCTGCCGCTAAATGGAAGTGTTCAGCACTATCGTGTTCCGGTCAGGTGGTAATGTACGGCCATGTAATTTCCGGCACAGAGACATACCACCTTAGGCCTCAGGAGTGGTAACGCATCTCCATTTTGACCTTGGTCTTTGTGTAAGTGTCTATAGGCTGCAGTCATCACTTAACATCAATGTGAACTGCATGCTTGTTTGCCACTTCCCTTACTATAAAAAAAACGCATGTGAAAATAGCTAGTGTTTGAATAAGAAGATTTAATAGAAAGGCTACAAAAACTAGTACTCTATCATACAATATGATCATCATCATTAAAATACTTCTGTATGTTAAACAAGCAGCCTTAGAATGTAACAATTTCTGAAGATTTATAACAAAATTACACTGTTCGTACCTATCAGAAACACGTAATGCGGAAATTATTGTCATTTTGTTTGGTTTGGTGCGTACAATCTTTATTACACAAGAAGTGTTACTCCACAACCGCATTATCTTATCTGTTTAAGCTCGTGCTTTTGGACTTCTACAATTTAACTGTACCTAAGCACCAGATACTGTTCTGCGAAAGCAGTTATTGTCGCCAAGCTAATTTGGTGCGAAATTTCACGAGTCAAGTTGTCGATACGAACGATCATTTCCCTGTATCGATATAATATACGAGAATAAGTATTGGATTGTATCTTTTGAGATCATAATGTGAAATTGAATTCAATATAAACATAGAGCAACACCGGAGGGGAGTAGCCATATGAAGGCTTTCCCCTCTATCAAAGTACAAGCCCGAATGGGCCTATACCTGTCGCCTAGATGTTTAAATGTGTGTGTGAAATTGTTTCTGTATTTTGTTAAAGTCAAGGTGTGAGTTTCGTAGTAATAGACGATTTTTGTAGTGTGCGTGTGTGTCGCACGCATTTCCCCCCGCAAAAAATGACAGACTATTTTGCATCGGTAATACACGCTATGGCTACTCCCCTCCGGTCCGCCGCAACCGGTGGGCCGCGTTGCTCTATGGATATAAATAATCACGGGGTTTCGATAGATCGGTATCGATTGCTGGATTATGATATTGCATTCGGTATGAATTTGAAAATGTTTCCAATTATTCGTTAACTGAGAATGAAGTTGCTATCTAGTTATTCATACTTATTTAGCCTGCTTTAAGGAAGTCTTTGCTACTTGTTTTATTGCTTCTATATTTGTAGCTAATTATAAATAGTCACGAATTGTAATCAAAGTTAAAGAAGACCAATCAAACAGCCTATCATTTAATGGTAAATAAAGGCTTTTCTCCAGCACTTGACACTTGAACTGCTAATATTAATACAATAGTAAATCTGCGATAACATTCAGCAGGAAACAGCTATTTCAAAATAACTTCACTGTCTACATACAATAAACCACTGCCCAGATTCTCAGGCGCGAAATAAGTTAAATGTGTAACGAAATAAATTTTCCCAGTCTCTTCCTGCCCACAAAAGCTATCCTGCGGCTTCTTTGAGTGCGCTTGCGCACCGTGTCGTACACCCGCCCCCCGCACCTCCCCCACTCGCGACCATGGCCGATCCGTCTTTTGTTTGTTAAACTCACTACAAAACCAACACGTACCAACACGGAATTGGGCCTGTTCAACTCGTATTTTTTTATGCGCCGAGGCAAGAGGGATTTTGTTAATGTAGGCGTGTGTGCTATACACTTACCTATGACAGGTTGTGTGTTGTGTATGTGTGTGTTTATAGATACAGCTGTTCCCTTTTGACGCTTGTCTGGCTTCACGTATATTTATTTATGCAGTTAAGACGTGATGACCAAGATATAATCCCATTTATATTATAGGTTTGGTTGCGCGTTACTAATCTTCTTACTCTGCTATTGTGTATCTCTATATTTTCTTGTTTATTATTATTCTATATTTTATATTACTTCCCCTTAGCTTTGGCGTATTTTGTTTGCTTCTGAAAAAACTCAACAACAAATTTTTCGACCTGCAAACAGACCGCGAAAGTCTGATCTTGGACCTCGGGCCAGCAATCACTCAGAACCGTTGAGCCCAAAGACGGTTACTCAATAAAGCAAAAACTACTGTAGAGATTTCGATTAAATTTCGTTCACAGTTACACCATGACATGGATTAAGACATAAGGTGTTTTTTTTTTCCGGTAAAAGGTGTCACAGAATAATTTACGCCAGTTTTTCACTTGAAAGAAACCTAAATCCACGCAAACGAAGTCGCAGTCGGTTCCCTGTACACGCGAATCCGTCTCACACTTCACCGGTTTTTTATAGATAAATAATTAAGATCGCCCATCATTACAAAAAAAGACAAATCTAACCGTCCACCTTTTGTTAAAAGTTACCGCTACGTTGAACCGTGGCTTGTCAAAGGAAGCGGCAGACCGAGTAAATTGATCTACTTGATAATAAGCTTACGACTTAATCTCGATCACAAAACTATTATTTATTACCTAAAATTATGTAAGTAGACATAATCTATTTGATTTGCTGCATTTTATTCACATTTCATTTTGTTTTTTGGTCTGCAGTTAATTATTTAAAACTGTGATTCCCAAAGTGGTCCATATAAACCCCCTGGGGTCCATGGGAGACTCGATGGGGTCTACGTATATGCGTAAATAAAAATGGGATATATGGGAAAGTGATATAAATGTTAACAAGGGGGTCCACCGAAACCAAAAAAAATTGAAAGGGTCTACAAGAAAAATAGTTTGGGCACCTCTGATTTAAAATCTCTACTAAACTAATGTGACCTCAGAACTGTATTTTCTGCTAAATTCTAAAGGTGGCATTGGGCAACTTACGAAAAATGAAAAAATCTCAATGGCACTTACCTTTCGACCCGGGGATTGAACCAAGTATCACCACTGGAGTGTAAGTACTCCAGTGGTGATACTTCTAAGAGCAAAAAAGAAGTAACAATTGATACTAATATCCAGACTAAGAGGGAAAAAGAAGTAACAATTGATTTTAATATCCAGGGTTTTTGAAGTTTATTCGGGGTCGTTAATGTACCTATTTGATGGCGTCACTACTTTTAAGGTCACCTACATGTTTTTATATGCTACTCTACTTGGAGTTCCAAGTAAGTTATTTAACGAATCAGATATGTATAGAGTAATGACTATGCCAGCTATGAGAAATAAGAAATGTTGAAATATTGTCGGTCAGGTTTCTTTCCTTCTCATTTCCAATAACATAAAATTTTAAGCAGACCAACATTTTTACTTCCAAATCACAAATTAAATCCAGTTTTCAAATGCATACTAAAACCAGTTTCTCGGTCTTTGTCCTTCTTTCGCTATAGTGTCTTATCATCAGTTTGCGGTACATCTAGTAATGGCTGTATTGCCAATTACGACTTTCGATGGTGTTAACCGACTGAATTAACTGACCACATTTGCATGAATCAATTAAATACTGGTTTAACACTGGGAACACCTGCAGGCTTCATTTGGTATTTAGCTGTATATCGGAAGGTGTATCTTATGCTTAATTTAATTTAGTCATAACCGTCGTCAGTGTGTAGGTTTCACTTTTATGCAATTTTTATGTTGGTCATAAATAAAACCGTCATTTGTATAATTTACAGTTTTAAGGGTGGGGAAAAAAATTAATTCTGTGGCACAATAATCTTATGGTACTAGATGCCCCAACGAAAATCGTATCGCTTTAGAAGTGTATAAAAAATAAAATGACCAAAAAGTGGAAAAAAAATGTGAAGTACAACCGACTACAACTGATTGTCATACCTACCACATATACACACAAAATATTATAATGATCGGTCCAGTCGTTTCGGAGGAGTATTGTTACAAACACTGTGACAGAGAATTATATATATTAGAAAGATATAAGTATACCTACCTTGGTAATTAAAAATGCTCCCAAAGTTGTTTTTCTTGGCCAATTTAAATATTAGGTTAAATCATCCGTGTAAAGCACATAAAGAATGCCGTGGTGCACCAAGCATATTGCAAGGTTTTGTAGATGAAATATTAATTAGTTTTGAAATGTCAGTTGTTAAAATGTGTCTAGCATCGTAGTGATATTGTTTTCAATGAGATCGCAAACAGAAAAAAATAAATGCTTCCTTCCCTCTAAGTACGGTTCTTGTTCATAATATAATGTGAACCTTTTAACATTACCATTATATTATAACGTTTTGGGGACAAGCCGTCTATTAAAAACACAATTTAGCAACACTTAACGACTAAGTCGCCTGACACTAACATTTTATTGTTAAAAATCAGGTGTTTTTGTTATATAAAAATATTACATAGGCACTCAGACAAAAAATTCTCACATTAGAGGATGTTGCAATGCGGAAACTGGCATTGCCGATGTCATTTACCATGCATGTAATTACGAAAGAAACTGCGACAGCTTATATTATGGACGTTGCCCTCCTACGAGAGATGGGATTCTAGTATGTATTAGTATTTGTATATGGCCCCAACATTATACCAGCGCCGGGTTATTAATCGGGCACAATGCTGAGTTGATTTCTTAATTTAGTTTTGTTTTGTATTAAGTCATTCAATTTTTTTTTATTAACATAATTTGTTTTTGCTATTTTTTTTTTGTTTTCTGTCTTTTTTTTTTGTTTTTTACTAAATAAGTACCTATTTTTAAAATAAATATTTTTTTCTTTCTTTTCTTTCTTTCTTTCTTGCTATTTGTATCAAATGCTACTGCTGTTGGGTTTTCTGTATTTCGGCATTTTCAACTATAGAATACCCATACTCCGGATGCAAAAATTTTCTTGAAGGCGGAAACATCAAATCTGGGGGTCGTACCTATGAATAGACAAATCTCGGTCCCAGAACATGGTAACAAGATCCTGTTTAGTATGAAAAAACGTGATCTTAAGATCGTCTCAAGGTCTGAGATCTGTCTGAATACGGACCAAGTCTTAGGAGCAACGGCATACAAAACTAAAGCTAATCTATTTATTGGTAACCGCAGGCAGACCTACTTAAACTGAGATTCTAGATTTTAATAAAATTTCCATTTTCTTACTTAGGTACGTCCGTCTCGATAAACTAACAATACCTTACTTTTTATTAGGAATGGACCAATTCATCAAGGAACCCCTAAGACCAAATTGCTTTTAATATTTGTAGAGCATCTTAATGTTTTCTTTTAATAGGACACTTCGTGGTTTTCGACATTCATCTAAATTCAAAGTCGTTGGACTTAGGCTAAATGCTGATCCCATATTATGTTAAGAACATTAAACATGGCGTCATTTGTAGTTTTGCTGGTTGCTTTCACAAGCCACGCCTCTCGGTGGGCGATGTAAGATTTAATTTCAAAATAATTGTTCCGATCCCCATATTTACGGGAATAGCTGCCGGCTATGGAGCGGCTCTTATTACGAATTAGAAAAAAATGATAGAGGTAGGCGTGAGAATTTGAAACGATCAAATTTCGATCCAGTTTATTACTCCTGTTATATCTCTATCGTTCGATTGTTTCGATCAGAAAAAGATTGTTTTAGTTAATGATACCCTTTTTTAGGGTTAAGGAAGATTTTGTTTTTATGCTGTTGCCTAGACCCGATAATATTATTGCATATTTACGTGTCATTGAAAATAATAATAGGAAATATCTTTATTTGGATTATTTTTTAGGGTTCCGTACCTTAAAAGGAAAAAAGGAACCCTTCATGACTCGTGCGTCTGTCTGTCTGTCTGTCTGTCTGTCTGTCTGTCTGTCTGTCCGTCTGTCACAGCCAATTTGATCCGAAACTACTCGACCGATTGAGTTGAAATTTGATGAATTTATGTAAATTGGTGACCCAAAGATGAACACGTCAAGTAAAATAATAAATTTTATGGTAAATCAGAAAATTAAAAAAAAAAATCGTAAACTGTGTCGTGTGACATGTCAAATGAAAGAGGTTGTAGTCAGCATCTCAGATATATTTTTTTCATAATTTTTGCATAAACAAATTTGAAGTTATTTAAGAAAAACGACGAAATTTGACCATTCCCCCCCCTATCTCCGAAACTACTGAACTTAAAATTTTGAAAAAAATGTGGAAAATAGTTCTTTGCCTATAGATTACTGGAAAACCTATAAGAAGTATATTGAGTATTCAAATCAAATCGAAAATTCTTAATAATATCCCCCCCTGCTGGTACCACCGTAACCGCTATGTCCCTGCATTTTAAATCTGTAATATTTTCGAAAATATTTATTTAAATTACGGAACCCTCACCACACGAGTCGAACTCGCACTTGTCCGGTTTGTTTTTAACCGACTTCAAAATAAATACTACGTCACCCTAAAATGGAGGTTACTAGTTTGTAAGCAAATCCGAGAGGGGTTTGCTTACAAAATGTGAAACTAGTCTTCCTCAACCCTTCAACACATTATAATCAAAATATTATCAAAGTATTATAGAAACAAAACTGACATTAGTAAGTCATTACGGAAGTTCAGATTGTGGTAAAAGGATTTAATAATTTATTTAACTCTTTTTAAGTTTGAATTGTCTATAAAATACATAATACAATGTAACGTAACTTGCCGCCTGTATTACGCCGAAGGAGCAGGCAGAACATGAAGGATTGCTGTCATACCCACAATATGCAACTGCTAAGTACTGTCACATATGTTTACATATTATTATCATGTGCAGTGTAGGTAGGTAGGCAGCGTGCATATTTGGTAGGTTTGGCTAAGATTGGCTTAGATTCAGAGTGGTCAGAATGGAAATCAAGTTTTCTGCAAACGTATACTTATAAAGGTTGGACTTCCAGCAAATATGCTTTATCTTTCAAGTATCAATCAGGGTCTTTGTTAGAGTATGCATTAAAAAAAGAAAGATTATTATTAGAAGAAAGAAAAACCATTGATGAAGGAACCCTTATCAATATAATTGCAGCTGGCCTACCAGACTTTATAACAGATAGAATTAACAAAGAAGAAATAATTCATGCAAAAGACTTGTTTAATGAACTTGGTAAATTAGAACATTTGGTGCCAAGGAGAAAAATAAATAACCAAAAGGTTAACACTAAGCCGAATATAGAAAAATGTGCAATTTGTGAAAAATTAAATAAAGGTGTACGCTTTCATCCAGAAGAATTTTGTTGGTTTAAACAAAGAATATATACTGAAAAGGATAAAAAGCAAATAAAACTTGTGAACAACTCAGAGATAGAATGCGAATTGCAGTGTGAAGACCAAAAAAAACGAATAGTGCCGCCATTGATTAAAGTTAAATTAGTACTGAATAAAAATTTTGAAATATTTGGGATCTATGACTCAGGGTCTAATGTCTCATTAATAAATTCAAGATTGTTAAAGATAAATGAAAAGAAAGGCATTCTTTCTAATAATACTAATTTAAAAACGATTAATGACGTTAAAAAAGCAAAAGGAATGGTAACACTGGACGTAGCTATTTTAGATGTAAAAAAAAATATGAATGTTTTTGTAGTAGATGAGGAGAATTTTGGTTACGATTTTTTAGTGGGATGAGATTGTATAAAAGAATTCTACCTAGTTCAAAACGAGAATTTAGAAATTAGCCAGAAAATACCTATACAAAGGAACGAAATAGATTCCAAGGAAACAAATAAAACAGATATTGATTTTAAGTTAACAAAGTCTGGCAATGTTGTTAACTACAATGAAGATTTCAGAGAAGAGAAATTTGAAATTTCTATTAACCATCTAGACTATGATGAACAGGCAGTGATTGAAAACTTAATATCTAAAAACAAATCTGTTTTTGCAAAGGACAAATATGACATAGGAAGGGAAACTGAATATGAAGCACACATTGATCTTCAAGTAGAAAAGTATTGCAGTTAAAGACCATATCGTTGCACTATGGAAGACAAGAAGGAAATAGAGAACCAGGTAGCGATGTTACTAAAAAAAAATATAATAGAAGAATCATATAGCCCATTCGCAGCACCCGTTACATTAGCATATAAAAGAGATGAAAATAAAAAATCAAGGTTATGCATCGATTTTAGAGACCTAAACATAATAGTTGTACCTCAGTCACAGCCTTTCCCTCTTATTGAGGACCTAATAGTAAAAACTAGAGATTGCAAGTTTTTTTTCAACACTGGATCTAAATTCAGCATTCTGGTCAATTCCTTTGCGTGTCACAGATAGATAAAAAACTGCATTTGTGACACAAGAAGGTCATTATCAATGGAGCTGTTTGCCATTTGGCTTAAAAACTTCTCCAGCCATATTCCAAAGGATAATGTGTAATATTATACGGAAGCACTAACTCAATGAGTTCACAGTTTGTTACATCGCAAACTTAACAGAAAGAAGCTTGATGAATTAAAAATCGGACCTTATAAGATAATAGAGAAAATAGCAAACTCAATTTACAAGATTGACACTGACCATAAGAAATCAGAGTCTAATTTTTTCCATATATCGAAGTTGACGCCAGTTCCTGTTCATTCATGAACGCCCGTTGGTTTTCTTCTCTTAGGGGGGTATGTATAGTTTTCTTTAGATGTAAAGAAAACTATACATTCTTTTCTTAAATAAAATTTCTTAATTCTAAATTGTGACAAACGTCACCGAGCCATGTTAAAAGATAATAATTTAATTTTCTTTAAAAAGATTACACCTAAAAAACATCTCGTAATTTAAGAGTGCATAATAGAAATCGACACCGTGTTAAATAACATTAAATGTCGTTTCTTTATTTACAGGTAAGGTTTCATTATTGTAATAAAGTTATTTTATACCAATCTTTAGTGTACATGTAAAATAAATAAAAACACAATAAATCTTTATTTACAGAGAAACTCAGTTGTGTTTCATTGACGGTGTCGCTATAAAACATTATTGAAAGTAATTCTTATATATATATAGTATATATATTTTAGGTTGAAACAACCTACGGTACCTAACCATAGGCAGTGTCAATAAAGAAAAATGTTGCCTCTTTATTGTGAACAATCAGGCAACTCGCCGCTTGACCACATGGGTACCTTATGACGCCTTATGTGGTGGTAATAAAAGCTGTATTTGATTGATTTTTAATAAGCGAGTTCTCTGAATATACCTACTTTAGATATGTAAATTTTTGATTTTTAAATTCGATAGTTTGAGATCGATTGCCCGGATACGCAACTTTTAAATGTGTTTAGATCTTTATCTTACAATCTGCGAGCTATCTTACAGATATGTTGTCAAAAAGTGAAATCTGCTTACCTAATTTGTATGAAGGCTTCATTTATTCGGATCATATTCATTAATTATTAGATTGTTAGATAGGTACCATAAAATGTATTAAAAAAATCAAAATATTAAAACATTTATACATCGAATTACCGTTTCAAATACTATTTCCCTCTAATTGACTAGAATATTCATTGAATATGCAAATCGAATCGATAACTAAACTACCTACGTAAAGTTATCGTTACAGCAACGTATCGGTATTTTGAAGTTAATTAGTAGGTAAGAATTTTTTTCACGTTGGGAACTAATATAATGAGGTAACAATTAACTTGGAAATTTATCAGGAAGTGTTTATTTTGAAGGTAATTTCTATTTCGTGACAGCTTCGTTTGTTTTTATATTAATAGGGTTGTCAAACTTATCAAGTTATGATTAGAAATATAGTTTTTTGGAATCTGATGTTGATGATTAAGATTTCACAAATTTAGTTTTAAGTATTTATTAAAACTTTAACAACCTATAAAATAGTTCGGTGTTAGTAGATACAGTCATGTCTGCAATACCTAACAATAAGGGGATGAGAAATTCGACGCTCGGGTGTGATGTGGCTTCGGTAGCTTAGTTTTAAAGCGGTTGGACTGATTATGATGAGGTCGCGGGATCGATCCCTACCCGAAGTAAAATTTAACTTTCCGTTTTATTTAATTTTTTTTTATACAATTTTTCTTTTTCAATTTTCTTTTTTGTCATGTAAGGAAGACGGCAAACAAGTATGCAACTCACATTGATGTTAAGTGATGACTGCTGCCTATAGACACTAACACAAAGACCAGAGGTAATTTACCAGTCCTGTGGCCTAATGTGTCTAAAATGCCTCTGTGCCGGAAATTACAGGGCCGCACATTAGCACCTGACCGGAACACATTTTTTTTTAATATTAGAAATGTGAAACCAATAGGTACCTAGTTAATTGTCAAAGTCGTGGTGCCATTTATATGACTGATTACACTTCACTACGTATTAATTACTTATTTGTAGTCTGTACTAAAACCATATTCATATTACTACGAGAACATACAGTTACTATACTACTCATAGTACGGTTGCTAGCCTTACCGGTACGAGGCTGTTACGGTTGCGATGAGCCAATGACCTGTCGTTGTCCTGACTGTCATCACGTGCCAAAGGCTAAATAGTGGCTTCCGTTTAGAAACTTCAACAAAATACGACCGAACCTGTTTGAAATACAGTTTTTCTAAAATTTAAAACTCGTGTAATTAGATTATATCCACTTACTGTTCTTCGTAGCCTCTTACACATATTTTGTGAAACGGCCATGCAATCTACACTGATGGGTTGTTGGATGTTAATACTGCAGCTTTTCCTTTAATTATTATAGGTAATCACCAGGCGTGAAGTGTATACATACATTATACATTATAATGTTAGCATCGCGATTTTTTAGATATTTTTACTGCTAGTGAAACTCCAGTGATTGATCCTATCTGGAAGAAACCTGATCCACTTGTTATTAAATGTTAATGTTATTATATTCTGGTGAGGTGGTAATGCTCCCACTGTTCCGTAATTTCCAGCAAAGAGGTACAAAAAAATACGCATACACTCACAGCCGCACACTAGGTACAAACCTGTATCGTAGGTGCCATTGTAAACACACATCACAAACACCCAAATAAAGAATAAATCCGTAGGCCATACAAATATTTGTTTCGGTGGTGGATTCGAACCCGCGAACGTCGGCGATCGTCACACACCGATGGAGAAATCGAGTCATTATAACATAACAGCTTTCTAGGGTCTCAGGGTGAGATTCACAAAACGCAAAGTACGCTTATTAATGGTGGGCTAGTGACCAACCCGCTGTCAGATGTTTTCAAACCGCCATAAGGCCTCCGACAAGGTTTAACGACTGCTGTCTATCGATAGCAACTGGGACCGACGGTTTAACGTGCCCTCCGAAGCACGGAAACGCGCATTTTAATTTGCCACTAGCGGTCACCCATCACACTACCCGACCGCGCCCATAGTTCTCAACCGAGTAGATCGCTTATGATCTACACCAGCCGCTGGGCCATGCGCGTTTCATGTACAAAGTACGCTTAGAACTGTCAAAACTCATACTTTACTGACAGTTCTAAGCACACTTTGCTCAAAGTAAAGTCGTAGTCGTAAGTTTTGCACTTAGCCTGATATTTTCAGTAAAGTTTTAAGTTTGCCGCTTATTGGTGTGTTCAGCACTATCGTGTTCCGGTCAGGTGGTAATGTACGGCCCTGAACCTAATATCCGGGTCAGAGGCATAACACCTTAGGCCTCAGGAGTGGTAACGCATCTGTATTATGACATTGGTCTTAGTGTGGGTGTCTATAGGCTGCAGTCATTAATGTGAACTGCATGCTTGTTTGCCACTTCCATGACATAAAAAAAAGCTGACGATTCGGACACAAATTATTCGAAGACTTGTCGCAGTTAGCACTCCACTAGTATGTACGAGATGTATGTATGAAGGTATTATCAAGAAACTTGCCTGTCATCCAAAAACATTGAAAATTAGACTTTATCACTACACAAATAAGGAACCATGGAGCTGAACGGACATTTCCCCAATTATACCTATTTGAGTCGACAGTATTTTGAAAACGATTTAAACGACGAAATTTGCCTCAAAAACTCCTGTGCCATCACCTGCCATAGAGGCGGGAATGTAAAACAATCCTACAGAAAGAGATCAGAGATCCCTGTGCATCTGTCATCCGATATGACGTTACGCATGCGTCACTCCGGATGTGGCCACACGCTTCTGAAACCTGTTTCGATGGCTTTTTATTTTAACTTTAGAACACGTCCCCATTTGTTTGCGATCTGCTTTATGGTTCTTATGATTGGATTTTTTTCAAGTCCTGAGATTATTTGCTTTGGGATCCCAATTAAGGTGATTGTTGACTGCATGTGATTGCAACTCCTGGTCACGAACAGAATAATTGAAGAATCGCTGATTTAGACGTGTTTTTTTTTCTACACTTTTTTTTCATATAATTATCTTTCTTGACCTTCAAGAGATGCATACACACTGCAGTCACGTGACTTGACCTTTAATGATACCTACCTATGCAATTTAATCTTATGGACTGTGGTTATTAGAGGACCGCATCACCACACCGCGGACACTCCGCCAAAATTCCATACAAACGCTTAATTTGTTCTCTATTACACAGACATCAATCAGTGACGTGTAAATACACGTGCACCTGTGTGCGTAGCACGTACAGAATACCAAACGTCTCCCATAAGAGGGGAGGAGGTTGGGTGAGGCGGAGTAATCGGGCGGGACGTCGAAGTGTCCATTCTTTACGTAGTATTATAACATATTATACATATTACCTAAACTACTTACGGCTAAATGGTAGTGTTCAGCACTATCTTGTTTCGGTCAAGTGGTAGTGCAAGGCCCAGTAATTCGAGCATAGAAGCATTACCATAAGCTTCAGGAGTGGCAACGCATCTATATTGAAATCTATGGTTTCATTACTAAGATGTTTATAGGCTACAGTATACTTACCATTAATGTAAACTGTATGATTGTTCACCACTTCATGACATAAAAAAAGCTTTAGTTTTGTATAAAACAGAGAAACTAGCTCGAAGGGCCAGTGAACCACTGCCATCGCTTTCGCAAACATGCAAAACTTATTATTATAGAACTAATAAAACATAATACAGAAAATCTACTCCTAATCTCTGGTACATAATTGTGTCTTAAGCTTCCATTCATACACGGTTCACATGTTCCATATTTGCTTCTCCCACACAAGAGAGCCATCAATCTTCATGAACAATGGTCGTCTTACAATGTACAGCGTATTTTTCAGATATGGAACAGGTTTGCCTGTGGGCTTTCGATTAGCGTGCAATTGTCTATAAACTGTGTGAAAGTACTTAGTTTTCTCTGTTTGAGATGATATTTGTTGTAAAAGATTTGGTATTCAACTGCGCAACGCACGGCAACTGACCCAAGATTTTTCGATTTTATTTCATCTTGAATGTAAACGATCAAGATTCGCTAGTTTCGTTTTTTCCTTATGCCAAACCATTCCACGGTGGAAAGCCTCAGAGGGCAACACTGGCATATTGCCGAAAAATAGAAAAATCCTAAAAGCATTTTCGCATTGATCCGGAAATTGAAGCCAGGACCCCATTATAGCAATAGTGGCCTGCTTCCTCTAAAATATTCGGGCAGTGATGTTACCTACATCACTGCCTGAATATTTTATTTATCATGTGAGTTAGTCATGCTTACTTAGAATTGTATCCCTAGACAAGAGAGTGGGGGTAGACGAACACATGAATACAGTCATGTCTATTATTTCATACATAAAACGTCGTCACATTCTGAGAATCGTAAATTTATAAATGTGATTCATAGAGTTATGTAAGATTTGGGCAATTTTACGGTTCAGACGTACTCAAAGCTGGCATCCGGAAATCCAGAATCTCATGGACACCTTACGAAATATTTCCGAACTCATCCAATATCATAGTCGTGGGCTGAGTTTAAAATAAAAATCGGTTATCTTTTGAAATTGTTCGAGTTGCTATTCCGACCTTACAGCGCGTTCACTCAGCCAGATATGGTTTCGGTCCCATGCAGGATCCCGATTAGTAGCTTATTAATTATTTCTATAGGCGTGTTCACACAAGTATACTGTTGGGGTATCGCTGATACGAAAAAATTGGAGCGGTGCTACAGCAAAAATATTGTAACCTTTTTTACTGGTGGTAGAGTATAGGGACTCGAGTGCGTAGGCACCACCACATTACCTAATCTATCTAGCTACCGCAAAATTGTACTGTTCAGCGCTATGGTGTTCCGGTTAGATGGTAATGTATGGTCCTGTAGTAACTATCACAGAGATAATAACAGCTAACGTCTCAGGGATGGCAACACATCTGCCTTTTGACCTCTAGTTTTTGTGTAAATGTCTATAGGTTGTAGTCATAACATAACATTTATGTAAACTGCACGCTTTTATTTGCCACCTTCATTACATGAAAAACGTCAAAATCCAAATGCTCGTGTGAAAGAAGAGTACCTAACGCGGATTGATTAGATAGATTATAATAGTGTAAACTTGATTTAGCATCGTAATTAAAACTTGTGATAACCGTCACAACTAGATAAACTCCTTGATGGACGGAAATAGCCAAGGAAATGACATCTAATCGGTTTCACCAATCAAACTAACCACGGTTCATTACCTCCGCGATCATATAAGATTTAATCTGAACCAAGAGCGCCTCCGTGAAACTGTACCGGCTTTACATCATGCAGATAAAAAGGTTTTTTTACTGCCAGTATTTCGATTCCATGCTGCGAAATTATAGCCTTTTGCCTCTGTGGCCCTCTTCTCATAATTTACGATGACATGAATGCGTGGGTCCAGATTTACTGGAAGTAGGTTAGTGGTCAATGTTTATACCGGCCTTTTCACACGGCAATGTTTTCACGTGGCGTGAATCTGTAGCGTTCAACAGTTTCTTATATTCGATGTATCAATTAGCATTTGCGATGCAAAAAAATAGAATTTCAGCAGCCGAACTAGTTTGAACAACACAGCATTCCTTAATATATCTATTGCTGGTAGTATTTTGTAACATTGGTCATAGAACTGCAGTAGTGGAACCCGCAGGCTTATAAACCTAATAATAACAATGGCAACCCTTGAAACGACCCACTGCTGGACACGAGTCTCTCCCCTTTTTGGAGGGAGGCCTGGAGCTTACTCCACCACGCTGCTCCAATGCGGGTTAGATACGAGTAAGTGACCAACCCGCTGTCGGATTTCGGTTTTCAAATCGCCCATAAGTCCTCCGACAAGGTTGAACGACTGCTATTTATCGATAGCAAGCAGGATCAATGGCTTAACGTGCCCTCCGAAGCATTTTAACTTTGCCACTAGCGGTCACCCATCACACACCCGACCGCGCCCATATCGCCCAACCGATGTGATCGCTTGCGGTCTACACCAGCCGCGGGCCCATGCGCGCTTCGATGCATGCGAAGGCTTAGTTATCATAATATTACCTAATCTATCTGCTACTTAGTGTTTAACAAAGCTGGTTAAAGAACTTTGATTATCTATATATAAATGATGTTTACGTTTTTTACGTTAGTTCCAAGTAATTCACACATTCATTGAGACTTGTAGCTTTTCTATACGCACTCACGAGTATCAATGACCGTCAGCGTTTGTAATTTAAATTAAATGAATGCCATTTTATAAACCTAGGTCAGGAAACGTATCTTCATTCAGTGTGCCTGCGTCATTTAGTACACGCTGTAATTCTAATGTTCTAACGGTCTCATTACATTTGAATAGTAGGAGCCTTTGTTTGGGTCTCCCACGCGTATAACGGACCGTGTGTTAATAAGCCTGTACGTGCGAATTTAACCTGCTGTTTATTTTGTAAGCACGGAAGAAAGTGTAGTTCACTGTTGATAGTAGTAGATATAGTAGTGGACATAGGTAAAATATATCAAGACGTTAATGAATCAACTCCCTTAATTTCGATGCAATGTTTCGTTCACGATAACAAATAATTCTCAAGGAATTTTTCTTTGAAAAATTTATCGATTGGTTATCGATATTCAAACAGGTATAGGTAGTCAACTTAGATCATAATTTTGTATGTATGTTATTTTATTTTGCAAAATTCTTATGAGTTGGGGAATGCTCAGGAAGAATTTAATAACTTGCATTTGACTATTTCGTTTTGTTCCTGAGCAGTTTGATAGGTTTACTTTTGAGAGAGGTACATCTTCTTTAGGAAGCAAGTGAACATTTTATGCTTGATGGACAATAAACTAGGAAGACATAGAATTCTTGGCGTTAGTACCTATTGATTGTGTTTGATGAAACATCTTATTAATCGGCGGCCGAATATTTGGCAAGGATGTGTGCATTTGCGTTACTTTTTTCATTGCAATTAGTACCTACGGAAACGACGGAGCGGGTGTATCTGTTTCTTACACGAGTAGATCGTATCAAAACACGCTTTATTGGTTTGTTATAACATCAATGTGTGTTACTTATGGTTCGAATTTTTGCATCTTCATCATCCCCGGCTCCGTAATTAATATTACAGGTCACAACAACAACACAACTTAGGTCTCACTGGTGACAACGCATCTATACTTTGACCTCAACACAGTTTGTGTGGATGCCTATAGGCTGCAGTCATCACTTAACATCCATGTGAACTGTATGTTGTTATTGTTAAATTTGTTTTTAAATAAAAATTATAACTTTAAATAAATATTTTGATGCAACCGAATCTAACTAAAGCCAATAAAAGGTGAAAGTTCGCTAGAAAGTGACATTCAATTGTGATAATATTGGTGTCAACTTGTGACCGCGTATCGAAGTGAAGCGCAAGACATCTGGTCGCACACGTCCTCTGCATTAGGTATACTGGAATGGTTTTTAGACCTGTCGAAATTTGTATAATATGCTCGGCCTACCCCGTCAGGGACCTCTCATGAAAATACAAAAATAGATTTTACACATAATTTTTATTGTTAAAAAACATTCAAGGCATGATCGAAAAAGCATATTATGCAAATATGTGACGAAATAAGAATCGTGTCTTTTGAAAAAATCCATAGCAAAATTTCATAATATCTTAGTTTTTTAGCTTTTTTCTTATTCTGTTGTGATGTCGTTGTAAAACATTTTTGAAAAATAGATTCAATGTTTGCTATTGTTTAATAGAATAGAATAGAATAGAAATAGAATAGAAAATATTTTTATTTCGAATAGATCTTTACAGATACTTTCAAAACGTCAATAAATCATAAACTACCTAGAGCGAATAACCATTACATATAGTAAAGAAAAATCATATATTAATAGTAAATTAAAAATTAAAATTTAAACTATTTGGTTAAAACATAATAATCATAAAATTTTTCAATTCCTTCAATGATAATAAATGAAGAAAAAGAAAAACTTATTCGTCAAGATCAATGTTATTCACTTAGCAGAGTTCCAAGTGCAGTCACTACTGAGAAGAACTCCGCTACCCAACAAACTCAGTAAGAGCTCTTTTAAATGAAAGCTTAAATCTAGTACAGATTATCGTGAAAAATCAAATAATGTCAACGTCCATAGCATAGATGTAAATAAACTGCTATCTACTAAATGTGATGTAGCCCCTGCAAACCAGAACAGACCAGTCCCCACCAACAGCACCCGTTCACGAGTATGACGCATGTGACAGCCATTGCCCTCCTCGACCATTTTAGAGGGAAGTGAGCAACCCGCCACACGACGCCGCCAAAGGCAAAGACATTTAAGCGTGCATGACTGTTCCGGATATGCATACGGCAAAATAAAAGATGGAATTCATTTTCAGCCAGGGTATTCACATTATTCAACCCTTAACAATAGTAGATACTAATTACTGAATACACGAAATCACAGGATCATGAAATAGCCTGGCAGCGATCGCTATAATCCCAAGACGTATTATCATTAAGATAATCACTGGTCTTATAGTAATTACATTTATATAAACGTTCTTTCATTACTTTCTTAAATTTATTGATCGATAGACTTTGAACGTTTTTGGGGATTTGATTAAAGAACCGTATACATTGACCTCTAAAAGAATTACTGACCCTATTCAGCCGCGTTGCATGCATGGACAACTTGTATTTGTTCCTAGTATTTATACTGTGATTGTTACCTATTGTAGGAAACTCATTAATGTTTTTACGGACATATAATACATTTTCATAAATGTATTGCGAAGCTACAGTCAGAATATTTATTTCTTTAAATTTATCTCTAAGAGATACCCTCGGACTCAACCCGTAGATAGCCCGGACAGCTCTCTTTTGCAGTACAAAAATAGTGTTGACGTCGGCGGAATTTCCCCATAGCAAAATGCCATAGGACATTATACTGTGAAAATAACTAAAATAAACAAGGCGAGCCGTCTCGACGTCTGTTAATAGTCTAATCTTTTTCACAGCAAATGCTGCCGAGCTAAGTCTATTAGCTAATTTGGCAATATGGTGACCCCATTGCAATTTAGCATCCACGGTAATGCCCAGAAATACCGTGGACTCTACGATCTCCAATACTTCCTCATTTATCTTAACATTGGTTTCAACCTGTTTTACGTTAGGAGTAGTAAATTTAATACATTTTGTCTTACTGCTATTTAACGAAAGGTTATTGGCGCTAAACCAATGTACTATATTAGAGAGAGTATTGTTTACACAGTCAAAATCTACCTCCTGTCTTTTAATTTTGAACACTAAAGAAGTATCATCAGCAAACAATACCATCTCTTGGCCATCATTGATAATGTAGGGTAAGTCATTAATATAGACTAAGAAAAGAAATGGCCCTAAAATAGAGCCCTGTGGGACCCCCATATCCATTGAAGTCCCGGGAGATCTTGTCCCATTTACATCAACACACATATTTCTATTGTTTAAATATGAAGTCATAAGCTCGAGAGCGGTATCTCGAAGGCCGTAGTGATATAACTTTCTGACCAATGTTTCATGCTGAACGCAATCAAATGCTTTAGATAAGTCACAGAATACCCCTAGTGCATTATGTGATTTTTCCCAAGCTTCAAAAATGTGTTTGACAAGTTCAACACCTGCATCGGTAGTTGAACGACCCCTAGTAAATCCAAACTGTCGACAATGTAAAAGTTTATGATAGTTAAAGTGTTCAAGTAGTTGAATTAAAATAAGTTTTTCAAAAATTTTACTTAAGACAGGTAGTACAGAAATTGGTCTAAAATTTGTGGGGTCACTTGTACTACCAGATTTAAAAAGAGGAATCACTTTACTATGTTTCATTAAGTCAGGAAATATACCACTTACAATACTATTATTAAACATTGCCGCTAGGTAAGGTGCAATCACATCCATTATTTCATATGCAACTTTTACAGATAAGCCCCATAAATCAGTTGTGTTCTTAATATTAATAGACTTAAAGGCATGTATAACATCCGCAGTATTAACTAACTTAAAATTAAATATAGTTTTACTTTGATGTACATTTTTTTTCAATAATGATTCGGCGACGGTAGGCGATGAAATGAGGTCTCCAGTCAAAGAAACTGGAATTTTAGCAAAGAATGTTTCAAATGCTAAAGCAACTTCTTCGTCAGTAGTAACATGTTTATTGTCAATTATTAATTTAAAATCAGAGTTGCGTTCAGCTTGTTTCCCAGTTTCACTATTAATTACATTCCAAGTCGCTTTAATTTTGTTATTTGAATTTTTAATTTTATTTTTAATGTGAAGTGCCTTGGCTGCAAAACACACTTTCTTGAATATTTTCGAATATAATTTAACATGATTTTTAAACGAATTTGTGTGATTATGTGACTTTTCTCCATACAGGTCATACAATCTCTGTCTACTCTTATGTATTCCAACCGTCGCCCATTCATTGAACGACTTATGACTTCTTACATTTATTGTCTTATTGGTAAAAACTAAATTAAATTCTGTTAAAATTGTGGCAAAAAAGTCATTGTATAATATGTTAGGATCGTTATGGTATTGCACGTTTGCAAGTTTTGGGACAATATTTTCTCTGAATTTCTTAATTCGCTTCGCATTGAAAGGAACAAATACAATTGCTCGTTTATTTTTATCATTATGTAATTGACTACAGAAGGAAACTAACTGACCACAATGGTCGGAGCTTAATTCAGTCAAAATATTTTTATGTGTAGGTTCAAAATCGATAAAAATATTGTCTATGCATGTCGCTGAGTTCTGTGTAATTCTAGTAGGTTCTGAGAACAAATTATGCAGATTAAATGACATAAGTAACGATTTAAACCTCACAGTTGTTGGAGTTTCCTCCAATAAATTTATATTGAAATCTCCGCAAATAATGACACGTTTTTTTGAAGCAGTTAGATTGTTCAGTACAACATCTAAAATTTTTTCAAAACATTCATAAGATCCACTTGGAGGTCTGTATACGGACACAATAATCAAGCGCTCAAGCTCCACACAGGCTATTTCTGCAGTTCGTTCAACGGAAAGACTCACTATATCTCTGCGTTCCTTATGTTTAATGTCTTTTTTTAACAATATAAGAGAGCCACCACGTATTGCATGTGACCTACAGAACGAACTGCCTACCTGGTGCCCACTAAAATTGAATATTGATTCGCTATTTTTCAACCAATGTTCAGTAAAACAACAAATTTGTATGTCATGAATGTTTAAAGATAACTCAATTTCTAATTCTTTACCCAATATTCCTTGTATATTTTGATGCACCAGGTTTACAATGTTATTATTATTATTATGAAACAACATACTAGATTTATAAACATTTTCCTTAGGAAAATGGGAGCAAGAGGCTGTCTCTTTTGTCTCTAAATCTAATTTAAATGATTTAATTGAATGTCCACATTATAAGATGTCATTTGTAAACTATTATTCACAGTATTGGTAGTAAAACTACTCAATACTGATTTGTCATTAACTATGCTAATATTTGGAATACTTTCCAAACTCTGTATATTGTTATGCAATTGCCCAATAGAGGCAGTCGGCATAGCCAAATTTTTGGCTATATGGTCAATATAATTTGATAGCGATACAGCTATCTGTCGTTTCAAAAATTTATTAAGATAGTAATTATCTTTGGTCAAATAAAAATTATTTTCAATAATACAATTTATGTCCAATTTATAAAACTTGTTATTATAACAAATTAGGTTATCTAATGTCAAATTTAGCTTATATCTAATATTATTTTCTATATTTGACAGACTCTTACTGTATGGTAATGTAAATAAAATAAAATTATGAATTTTTAATTTTTGTAAGTAGTCAAAGTATTCAATTAATTGTTTTTTATTTACATTGCCTCTGTTTCCAATACATATAATTAAGGTGGTATCCTGGTCGAAGCTAAAAGCTGTTATTTTTTTTAATATGCCATCATAGGTTAACCCCGGCATGCAGTAGTTAATGAAGGTTGACTGTCCCGAATGCATTTTAAATAAATGGCCCAAGTCTTTGCCAATCTCATCACTGAACATCACATATTTATGTTTGACATGATTCAGTTGTAAGGAACAGCCAGAGAATGTGTTAGATGAGCTCTGGGGCAGCTGGGGCGGCTTTGTAGGAGAAGCACATACAGGCTTTGAACCAGCTGGGGTGAGTGTACAACTACATTGGTTGTAGCTGTTTGTCAATGATTCAAATCGCTCTGAGTTATATTGACATAAATCAGTCAACTTAGTCAAAGCCTGAATATGTTCCTGAATTTCTTTTTGTGACAACTCATATTTATATGTCATAGATGACAGTGACTCCATATAATTATTACATTCTTTTTCCAATTTCTCAATTTCAGATATATATGTAATTTCTTTTGATATTAATTGTTCAGATTGCATTTTCAAATCTTGGTACGATTTTGAATTTAATTTAATTTTGTTAGTATAAAATTTGTTTAACTTAATTAAATTTTGAGTTTTTTGAATAAATTTATTTAATTTTGAATATTTTTTTAATTTATTATGACTATATGCAATCTTATGTACAGGTGTGTCACAGGTTAAATCAATTGTGACAGATGGTTGACTGATATTTACATGTTTAGGTGAACTTTGGACCAACTCGTCGAATAAACTTTGGTTCTGCGAGGCTGTAATATTAAGATTTTCAGCTTGAAGCTTGTTAATTTGTGAATAGGCCTCACTTAGCTCCAATTCCAGTGTGGTGATGCGCCTCAGGGCCTGCTCATACTCATCACTACACTGGTTGAACCTGTTTACTACCAACTGTAGTTTGTCCCGTTCTTCACAAGCTAATAAATATTCACTATGTAATTGTGACATTTCTTTTTTTAATTTAGTATCCCTGGCTAACACTTCTAGCAGTTCCTTCTCATTGTCATCTCTCTCCCTGTGAAACTGTTCAACTAACTCCTTGGTGGCCTTTAGTTCACTCAAAGTCATTTGAAGTCTGGACTCCTCTTGACGAGATAAAGCCTTGCGAGTCATCATTTTAATGTAATACAAAATGAATTATTGAGTAGGTTAAATAATACAAGAGGTTGTTGGACAGTTTTGAAGTGAGTTAGAGGAAAATAAATCTCTTCACTTCTTTACCAATATTGCAATAATTGGTACGCGGGTATTAATCAATATTATTTAAATGAGTACTTAAATACTCTGTACAAGGTTCAACAAAGGAGATAACAATGATTTACACCTTATTTGTGAGTTATCAATTCAAATTTTACATACGTTAGGTTATGTCAGACGCCGGTATTGTCTTTCACAAATCTTCAACTTGGTACACAGTCGTTACGTAAACACTTACACACTATATAAATTCAGTGAATTACAAGTAATATAATACATTAAATTGTGAATTGTATCAATTAAATAATAATATAATTTAATTTTAAATACGGGACAGTCAAGAACAGCTGTTAGCTCGAGCAGTGTTGCCAATAGTCAAAGTACCTTTAATAATGTACAGGAGCACAATTATCATTTTATCTGAACTAGATATTTAATTCGCTAGATCTAATTCAGCCACTGGCCCTTAAAAGCTAATTCTTGCTTGTTGCATATAAAATGTATGAGGAAGTGGCAGTAGCGCTAGTTATCATTTCCTACACCATAACGAGAGATATGAATCAATTTTAATAGTTAGACAGGCGTTTGCTTACAATATAATGATTAAAATCTTAAACGCCATATTGCCTTTACAAAACTCCGTTTTCTGCTGTTTAATTGCGGTAATCTTTGGGGTAAAATCTGAAGGTCTAATCGCTAAACAAAAATTATATATCGGAACAATTTCTCGTGTCGAAACCTGGGACATTGAAATTTCTGTTGAGAACTAGGTAAATTCGTCGTCAATTAATGTAAAGTCGATAATACAGTAAAATCCTAGTAACATTATGAATGCGAATGCAATTTTGTTTGTTAAACTTTTTAAACATATTAAAAGTAACATAGGATACTTTTTAAAGGCTAGCGAAGACTCGGATAAAAGGTTGGGGAAAAAGTTTCTTCGCATTTTTTAATATAATTCAAAACATTTTTTAATATAGTTTATTTAAATTTAACTAAAGTATGTATGTACCATTTTGTTCGATAACCTTTTGCCATCTTGTAGGTAGGGACATGATCCCATTGCTATAAAAATTTTGGGACTTCTCATCAAAATACCGCGACAAGTGGATTTGGCAGTCCTCTCGTGATGTTAACCTAACATTGCATAAAGAATTCTGAAGAGACCGAAACAGATGGAAATCTGAAGGTGCAAGGTCAGGACTATACGGCAGATGCATTAACACCTCCCAGCCAAACTCTCTTATGGCTATAGATGTGTGAGGTCTAGCGTTATCATGATGAAACACCACACCCCTTCTGTTGATCAATTCCGGCCGCTTTCTCTCAACTTCTTGCTTTAATCTCATCAGTTGTTCGCAGTAGAGTTCAGAATCGATAGTCCTGCCTGGTGGTAATAGCTCATAATGAATAATGCCCTTCCAATCCCACCACACACACAACATCACCTTATTGCGAGTTAACCCGGGTTTCGCCACAGTCTGTGAAGCCTGACCGGCCTTTGACCACGACCTTTTTCGCACGTTCTTGTCGTACGTGATCCACTTTTCATCACCAGTTATCAGCTTCTTCAAAAATGATTCGGTTTCATTACGTCGTAATAAAGAATCACAAATGAGTACACGGTTCATTAGGTTTCTTTCAGTGAGCTCGTGAGGTACCCAAATATCGAGCTTTTTTTGGTACCCAGCTTTTTTCAAATGCGCCAAAACTGTTTTGTGATCAAATCTCAGTTCTTCAGCTACGTCGTAACTAAACTGATATGTCGATCTTGCTCCACTTTTTCAAAAATGGCATCCATTTTATTTGTAATAGGGCGACCAGAGCGAGGTGCATCTTTGACATCAAAATTTCCGGATTGAAAACGCTTAAACCAAATTCGTGCTACTCTCACAGACACTGCACTAGGTCCATAAACATCGCAAAATTTTTTTGCGGCTTGCGTTGCATTTTTACCTTTTTTGTAGTAAAATTTTAAAATGTATCGAATTTCTTCATTACATTCACTCATCATGACAGTACGAAAAACATATGAAAATCACACATTTGCCTAATTTGAATTTGGAATTATGTTCTTTAAAATTTTAACTTTCAATGATACCAAAACCAGCCAGATACAAATACTACAGCCAAAGAGATTTTATTACAAGTTCATACGTATACTATAATGCGAAAAGACTTTTTCCCCAACCTATTACACACTCCTACCACCTAGATATACACTTACGGAGACTCTGCGCTGATCTTGAAATAATAAAATTTCTTTCTTTTACTGGACCGATAACATAGCGACTGGACCCCCTGATGTCTGTGATTGAAAGATCTTTCGGTAAATATTAGTAGGATTTTGTCGTCGTTTTTTTCTGATACATGTAGGTACAAGACAAGTTATTTGTGAAATGTCTGTGATTCGCCCGCTTACCTATGTGCGTAAAAGCGATAAAAACAAAAATTTAATTTAATTTTACTGAACTCTGGTCGTAGACTTAGCATATCTTTGCATAAATAAAATAACGCAAAACTCGAAGATAAACCCTAGAAAATGTATAAGATGATTATTATGATGCTGAATGCACTTATTCCAATTACATTTCCTTTCTGAGCAGTAAAATGACCATAATAACCGATTACCATGCTAATGACACCGTAAGTAATTAAAATTATCATGCACACAAGTATCACAATCATCTTGCATTCTTTCTCCTCGCTGCCGCTGAGGATCGCAAGTACTTTTTATCATATTCGTATTAGTATCTTCAGCTTCACAGTTCAATCGTATGACGTACCTCTCAACTAGTTGACTTTATTGGACATTTAACCTATACGCAAATACGATCTCAACATGTCCCGTTGCAAACAAAACAGACTTTATGAATGCGTTTAACAAATCCCTTACAGCTTTCTGATCTGTGATTATTGTAACTGCCACTTTTACTCCCATTCTCCGGCAATAGTTGACGCTGATCTGATCACCTCGCGGTTGTATCGCTTCCGTGTGCGCCGGTTCTAATGGAACAACGGGAGCTTTCGGATTTTTAGAGCATTGCTTATTCATGGATTCCGTGACATTGTACACAGTGTTCTGGAATCCATTTTGATTATACTAGCAGTGTTATTGGTTGTCTAATGTAATTTTCTTTCTTTTTTCAGGTAAGTTTCGGAGTACGGAATCAAGGTTTAGAATTGGGCAAGTCGTCCAAAACTATGTAATGTACGCATTCATCATCAGCATTCCCCGAAGAAGTTATCAAATGCATACATATAAACACTCACAATTCGCCAGCCTATTGACATCTCCGGGCACATAAATCCGAGGGTGGTACTGCGAAATTTCCGAAATGGAAAATATCCAATAGCTGGTACTTCCCGATCCGGAAATCGATCCCCAGCGTAGCAGTAGTGACCTCTTACTATGAAACTGCTGAAGAAGTTTAATATTCATAAAATGCAACTAGAAATGTTTTGTTGTCATATGTGTGGAAGGGACTAAGTGCTACTCAAAAATAAGCCACCTCCCATAACAGCAGCACAACATAACACAGCAGTAAACTTTGCATCTTTTAATCTTGAGAGTGAAACTCCTGCTCATAACCTGTAGCCTTCCGTCTACAAATCTAGAGTTCCACGAAAGCAAACTATCTGTCCCTGGCACATCCTTATGCGTATTTGCAGGCAGACTGTATTTGATTGAAATATGGCGATTGAAACAGCAACTATAAATTCAGAATCGTAAAGTTCACAGATTTTCCATTCATTTCCTGAACTTAGCACAAAACAACCACTTCACCTGTTACGAGTAAAATCTGAATAGTCATGCATTCACGTAATCCACGTACGATTTACCGTCATTATTATTTATTACGTCCAATAATTCACCCGGTGATGCTGGGAATGCACTGTGATGCTGCGTTTTGCGCAACTTTGCGGTGAAAAGGTTGTACTCGTATTTTATTGTTCAAACTAGGTGTAGCAAGAGATTCGATCAAAAATTGAAGGCTTGCATCCAATTTTGTTCTTTTGTGATTCCTTCAGAAGCTTAGCATCAATTTTTCATGCTGTTCTAGAGGTATCTTTTGTAAAAAATCATTTAACAAACGAGACGTCTAGGTGCGACAAAACCCAGTTATTTTCTAAAAAGAACCCTTTCAAGGTTTAGTTTCAAACTGATTTTTGTCCAAATTTCGGTCCAGTAGTTTGAAAAAGAACAAGGTTGGTAAGGACAGCTAAATATTCGCCTATATTCTTAAATCTCTCTCAGAACTATTTATTTTAATAATTATGAAGAAAATATTCTATTTGAGATCCTTATAGAACCTTCTATCAAATGTCACACAATATACGTTGTAAAACATTTATTAATGTAATTTATCTACCAAAAGTTACACGTCCATGTGTGTGTTACTGCTTGACTTCAAAGATAATTTGCTGAGACAGTACGGAATCCTAAAAAACAAACTATGAATTGACGCCAATTACGAACAGCTTCTGACAATTCGAATAATGGTTTCCTGACTACAACACCCGCGCAGCCTTGCACGCAATCCTACTGAACCCGATAATATAGTTCATAGGTTAGCTTGACTTAGAAACTATTTTAGTGCATTCCTAGTTCTCTTCAGTTATGTGAGAAATTTAATTCCTTTCCTTCTATTGTACAGAATGGAGGTTTTTCTTTTAAAAGCAAGGTTGAACTGTTTTAAAGTTTTAATGGCACGTCTTTAAATAGGTAAATAACGATAGATATCCATTGAATCACGATTAAATCATTTATAGTTTTTTTTGTATTGAAATATTTTTTTTAATGGTTTTCGCACCACACATCTCAATGATTCCGCTTTTATTGTTTTAGTTCAAACATTATAATAACCAACTGTACATTTTCGGTCTGATGATTCCATTTAATAATATTGATTTTTAAGGTTTTTTATTATAACGTCCATCAGATCCAATAATTTAGCTTTGAAAATTAAACTTCAAACAAATAATAATTAACCAATCATTGTGACCTTATACTTTTTAAGAATTTTCTATACCACCAATTATGTTGTTTAAGGAAATAACCAAACTCTCACTGAGACATCTCGGTGCAGTCTAGGCTAAATTGCAAACTGAGAAACCTCAGCAAAATCCGTGCCTTTAACCATACACTGAGGCATAATAAAGCTCGTTATGCATTCGTGACGAGACGTGTAAATTGCTTTGATATACACACAGTATTACTGATTACAGCGATAACGGTACTTATTGACATAAACAAAAGTACAGTAATATTGATACGTGACTTATCCAGAAGGATTTCAAAGTTCGAATGACCCTTAATACAACCGTAAAGAAAGAGAACATTGTCATTTAAAATTGTAGTATTTTATTAGTTCAAGTAAAATATTAAACTTTTAAATTGCGTCGTCGGAGTTTATTCGCGCGTGGGTGACGCGTGATCAAAACATCGTTTTGCAGTACATTGCTGTTTTGACGTAACGTGATAATTACAATCGTTTTAGGAAAACTTTAATGAATTTCAAAGTGGCTTTTAATACGCCTTCTTGTCGAATCTAATTCATGCGCCCTTAACATACCGAACCCTAAAGTACCTGCTTGCGTATTCACAACAACAGGCTATTTAAACGTGTCGTTGTATAATCACCGATGGCTGTGATAACAATAATCTTTTCCTTAAACAAACGAACGATTCGTATTAAAATTTAATGTTTTAGTATTATGGCAAATCTTACGCAAAACCTTCAAAAATACTTGGTCTTGGTGACCATGTTTCGGCTCTTGACGAATAAAATTATGTAATTTTTGAATATTTTAATCTGCGTCTTTGTTTTTCGTTATCCTTTATTGGTTTGAAAAAGGATATAAATTAAATCACAGTTTCCCGTATTCTTTTTCCACTTGTAGCTATTTTAAGCCCTTAATAATTATATAAAAAAAAAAATTACAAGTAGGTAATTGCAAAAAATATTTATAATAACATTACGTGTTTTTCTTAAACTTAAAAAAAAAACTTTATATTTTATTTTAAATAATTTAACAACGCGTCCGAATATGCGCATCTTTTCTGGTTATCCATTTACTCGTCATACAAGGCAGTCGTTGGCTTTGCCTGAGCCTTAAAATAGATTTCTTATCTGCACTGCGTTATCGTGTACTTCGATGCTTCATGTCACATATTCACCGGTAGGTGTGAAGTTAGCCATGTTTATGTGAAACACACGCCCGTTTGTAAACATATTGTTACGAAACTAATGTTTTTTCAACTCGGTGCTGCCTACCAACAGGCGTATTCTGTAACTTGGTATCCATTAATTTGAATTGAACGCCACTTTACAGTACATTGCTGTTTGCCGAAAATTACGGTACCTAATTATCCCGTTACGCCAAATAGCACTGTACTGCACAGTTTTTTTTCATGTAATGGAAGTGGCAATCAAGCGTGCAGTTCACATTGATGTTAAGTGATGACTGCAGCCTATAGACACACGAAGACCAAGGTCAAAATGAAGATGCGTTACCACTCCTGAGGGCATTACAGGGCCGTACATTACCACCTGACCGGAAGACGATAGTGCTGAATGAACACTACCATTTAGCGGCAAGTATATTAGGTAATGCGGTGGTGCCGACGCCCACGAGGTTCGTGACTGGAGCTCTACCACCGGTAAAGTGGCTATCGAAATGATTTCAGCCGAGATAAATAGTACCTACCCCTTTTGTCTTGGGTATACGTAGGTCGTGTTTGTCTCAAGAATTGTTCGTGAATATAATCGTTTCGGAAATGTGTTCAGAAACACATTTCCGAATATCAATCGTGTTGTCGTGTAGTAACAATCGTTTAAAATAAACGACTGTTTCTCAATAAATAACTTGCTAAGCGTGCCCGTTAAAGATCAATAGGTAAGTACGTGTCGTGTCATAAACATAGCATGTGTTGCAACATTTAAAAAATATATTGCTTAAATCGAAAAATTTGGCAGTCAATAACCGGATAAAAATCTGGAGCTTTTGCCATGAACTTAATCAAGAATGAAATGTGCTATTTAAATATTAAGTTACTTGGTAAAATGGTTAAAATATATACATTACATAACTTTTTTAACTAGTTCATTCGTACTCATATTGTTATCACACCTCTGACTAGAGCTGTTTCCGTCTACATTTTTTAATTAATATATTACGCGAAGTATATTTACTTACTGAAAACATTTATACTACGAACGATGAGTACCGTTTATTAAATAGACTTTTTGCCTTTATATTCATCAAAACAATGGACTGAAATATGTATTTCGGTTCATTATTTTAATGTGTATGTATTTAAAATATATTGCAAAGAAATTAAGATTTTTAGGAAATAATATCTGTTAATATAGAATATATTATACCTCACTCATTAGTATTCCATTATCTAAAAACTGCGACTATATGCCGGAAAACTTGAGAAATGGTCTCTTTCAAAGGGTCACATTATTAAAATAGAATGTCAATAAAATCGGCAGATTTCCCGATAAGTCGGGAGCTTTTGCATAATTTCGTATGCGTGAGAAGACGTGTGTACCTAAATGTTTTCATAACCTGCCCATAGCATTATCGATGCTTGTAGACTTAAAAATTTACTAGTCAACATTTGTGGATATTATAAAATCAGCTATTCTTTTAACCACATACTTAATATTCTTTGATCTTGAACAACATAAACATGTATAGTACGCTCTTGGTTTATAATTATTTATACTGAAATATCTTCTTTTTACAAGTAGGTTGGGTATATCAGTTGCGCATTTCTATTTCATTTAGCCTTTTTTGTACGACTGTCAGATATTCTCGTATTTTACATTCAGATAAACAAAACATTATTTGTATTTCTTTTCAACTAAATCTGAGGTTTATTTAGTTATTGATAGGGTTAGTACTATTCGATATGCCTTGGAGAGTAGGTACGACTAAATTATACTATTAATCGAATAAGGCCTTAGAGATAAATTAATTTCGTCATAGCAATATTATACTTGTGATAACGATAACGATCGTCGCAAATAAATGATTCTCGATTTCGCAAATATCTACTTATTTAGTCAAAGTACATTTCATACCAAGTTACGGGGTACCGCTTGGGGTTATAGAACAGTAATGTATGTAATTTTGTGATATTAAGAATCAATTTAAGCCCGATGTTGCGTACTTTATAATGGCTTATTGTTATTAGTTAAGTGTCAGGCCTTTTAAGTTCTTTAGGGAAACTCTTTAAATGTGGCAATACTATATACATCATATATCTTATGATCGCCTATGCCAGTGTTTCGCAAACATTGTTCTGATGGCACGGTAATTTTCACAGTGCGCCTTCGTGTTCCATTTTATATATTTAAAACCAAGCTTATTCTATCAGGTGACATAATACACTTTTATTCAGAACTAGCCGTGCTCGCGACTTCCTCCGCGTGAGAATTCTTGATTGTTCAGTATCTACCCAGAAAAAGTCGTGGGCGCAGCTAGAATAAAAGTAGCCTTTGCTACTCCTTATTACGTAGGCTATCTGCCAGTGAAAGTCCTGTCGAAATCAGTTTAGCCGTTCCCGAGATTAGCCCCAACAAACAGGCAAAATTGTAAAAAAAGTTTATTTTGGTATATGTACCGTGTGTACACATGCATATGCATTAAGTAGAAAGCGGTTTTTTTATGTAATGAAAGTGGCAAACATGCATGCAGTTTAAATTGGTATTAAGCACGTGTTAAGTGATGACTGCAGCCTATAGACACTTACACAAAGACCACGGTCAAAATGCAGATGCGTTTTTTGATTTTATTTATTTCTATAGATATTAACGATCGTTGATCGACGTAAGTTATATTTTTAAAACAAGGCTGGAATGTTGCGATTACGACCAGTTATTTTATTTTGTTGCCCCGGTACCTACTGGTTAGCGATCCGGCAAATCGGAAACGCCAGCCTTAACCAATGAAAGCCGTAACGATAATAATGGCTATTGCGGTGTTAGGCGGTACGAAAAATTAAAATAAAATCATATTACCTACATTTGTTTACATGTACCATGTCTTATAGAAAATAACCTATTAAAATCTACTTAATCATAAATATAACTACGTTAAGAAAAACCGACTTCAAAACTGAAAAGTAAAAAATAATAAAGAATTAATTGTAATTATATACTACCTATTGTTTATATGTGCTTTTTACTAATAGGTTTGAAGTAAATAGTAAATAGCACATTAAACAATAGGTAGTATATAAGTAATTACAATTAATTCTTTATTATTTTTTACTTTTCAGTTTTGAAGTCGGTTTTTCTTAACGTAGTTATATTTATTTAATACTTTTTAGTTTATTGCTGCATTGCCAATTATAGTAATGTTCACATCTGTTAAATTTGTAAAATATTACTTTTTTAGCTTCGTGACAATTAGATACCTAGTAGGTGTGTTGATACAAAACTATTACACGACTATACGAAATCAATGAAAAAAAATATCCACGAAGGAGTAAATAAGCTGTGTTGTGTCGTCGATGAGTAAATGTGTCATTGTCACCTGTTGTCATCTTGTTGTCATGCGCATTAGGACTATCTAGGACGTCAGTGGATTCAACGCACTGTATGACAACTCGCCGTCTATTCTTATTCCTTTAGTCTGAGGTGAAAGTAAGTAAAAAAATGCTCATATAATAAAAACTAATGGGCCTATCTGAATCAAATTTTTATGGGACCAATTCGAAACTATTCCGCATCAAACAAAAAAAGAATTACGTAAATCGGTCCAGAAATCTCTGCGAAATTCGCGTACATACATATAATATATATATATATATATATATATATATATACCGGCCGAATTGAGAACCTTCTCGTTTTTTGAACTCTGTTAGAAATAGCTCTTATCTCTATTCATTTATCTGCCCCATATTTTTGTATTGACCTATTGGCTGTAAATGTTTGTTTATAGATTTGTTTATTCAGATACATCTTAGATACAATGGAACATGACTATTCAATTGATATACAAGACAGGCGTGGGTGTATCGTGTTCGTTTAAATAAACAAAACCATTTTGTATTGACGTATCTATTCTAAAAGAAAGTTGATAGTCCAATATTTGTAAACATCTGTTTTGTTTATAACAATATTTCAATTAAACGACGTTGTGGAATTTAAAATACAACGTTATGTTAATAATGTGTAACAGTGTTATTTTCTGGTGATGCCTTCGTTACTGACATTTTATTGTTTGATATTATTATTTAGTGAAAAATTAGAAGAAAAATAAACTTGTATCTATTTCATATAAAAAAATCAAACACATTCTTATTCAAAACCGACCAAGTGTGTGTCGGGCAATATATTCCGTTTTTTTTATAAAAATAAAGTTAGTTCATCGACTTTGGTAGGTTCCGGTTGCCGATTTTTTAGAAAAAAAAAAATAGTTGATCGAATATTAGGTAGGTTACTTATAGGCTACTGAACCCTAAAAATGTACATAATAATTTGCAATCGTCACTAATAATTAATTTCAGATCGGCATGCAGGAATTATTTAATCCATACTTATTAAGTCTGCATCAAGATCGTGTCTACTTTTATACCAACGTAATGACTAACCTAGCTTACGGACTTAACATATTTTAATTTCATAATATATTGCAATTGATCATGTCTTCAATTACGGTAGACTCGCGTCGACTATCAATCAGTTTCATTTACATTGAAAAATCTAATATTTCCCTTATAAAGGAAGTCTACGATGCACAATATTTCCTATTATTAAAATACTGTTATGGGAGGCCGTAATGAATGATGATGTGTATTGTGTTCCCACGTTCAGTAGTTCTAGATTAAGTTCATGTATAAATCATATGGAGATAGATAGTCACGCGAAATTACCTATTTGCATACATTTCAATGGAATTTCTATGTCGAATAATATCTCTAGATCATAGAGCGACACCGCAGGGGAGTAGCCATATGCAGGCTTTCCCCTCTGTCAAATTACAAGCCCAAATGGGAATATACCTGTCGCCTAGATGTTTAAATGTGTGCGTCAAGGTGTGAGTTTCGTAGTAATAGACAATTTTTGTAGTGTGCGTTTTTGTCGCTCGCATTTCCCCCCGCAAAAAATGACAGACTGTTTTGCATCGGTAATAAACGCTCTCCCCTCCAGTCTGCCGCGGCCGGTGGCCCGCGTTGCTCTATGCTCTAGACTTTAGATAGACCATGGCTTGGAGGGAGTAAACATAAAATTCCGAATGAAGTTCCGTCTATGATATTTAAGTAAAACCTTATCAATTAAGTAAACATAAATAAAATACGCTTACACTCACAGCCCCACAGTAGGTGTAAACCTGTGTCGTGGGTGCCGTTGTACACATACAACACATACACAAACACCCAGACCCGAAACAAATATCTATAGGCCATACAAATATTTGCCCCGGTGCGTGCTCGAACCCCTTCGAATGAAACGGTCATCTCACATCGCTGGTCTAACAGAATCGTCAAAAAATTATAAATTTAATATGTACCTAATAAACTTTAGGATAGTAATCTAAGATTTTGTTTGCTGCCTTTCTAGTGTTTGATTAATCACGATGATCAGACAGATAATTTGAGTATTACTGGAAGTTGAGGCCCATTGGCTGGAACTGAATGATATAGTACCATATAACTTAGTTAGATTTGTTAGTACTTATGTATACGGACTACGAAGTTAAAACTTCGACCACAAAGCCTTCTACCACACCGCGGACACTCGGACAAAATTCCATACCAACGCTTAATTTGGTATCCATTACACAGACATCAATCAGTGACGTGTATTACCATGTGCACCTGTGTGCGTAGCACGTACAAAATACCAACCGTCGCCCATAAGAGGGGAGGAGGTTGGGTTATGCGGGGAAATCGGGCGGGACGTCGAAGTGTTCATTCTATACGTAGTATTATTACATATTCTCTGCCTCTACCATCTCACATAATCGCATTTGTCCTGGTTTGGTTTTAATCCTTTCGAGCCGTCTATGTGATTTCGATAAAATAAATTAATAGGTAAACCATATTCTTTGTAGTATCTCTGTTAATATAAAATGCGTTTTAAAAAAACATGTTACAAGATAATTGTTCACCAGTCGACTAGTAGAATATAAAGTCAACGTGTTATGAATGCAAAATAGCACGTGTGTGCGACATAGTGTTACTTTAAGTATAGAAAACAGTTAACTGCAATCATAATTTTATCTGTGGCAGTCGTAACGTAACGTAACTTCACGCCTGTAATCCCCGAAGGGGTAGGCAGAGGTAAATGCATGCATTCAATCATACATGCAAACACCCACGACTCGCCGGTTACGTTTTTGGCCCATGTAACAGGTGGCGAACCTGTTGCCATCTCCGGGCACATTACCAAACTCCGGGGTACTGGGAAACTTCCAGAAAATGGAAAAATCCCAATAGAAGCAAAGATAAAGGATTTTAAACCGTTATCTCTGATAGTCCCCGACCCGGGAATCGAACCCAGGACCTCCAGCGTAATAGTAGTGGCCTGCTACCACTACGCTACTGAGGTAGTTTCTAATTTGATTATATAGTACTTGGAGAAAAAAGTAATATTTTCTAAATACTATCGAAATCGATTGATGCCAAGTGTCGGCTGTATCGCCGCCATGTTTAACATAGTTGAAAATGAAAAAATCGTTTGAATGAAATGTGGATGTAACTCTAAAATATATTCTTGAATAAATTAATTGTATTTTTTTCGGATTCTTCTTTAGTTTACCCATTTTTTGAGGACGTGTACGATCCAGAGCCGAGCTCGCAACATCTCCTTTTAATGTTGCCAGTATAAAACTACCGCAAGTTATTAACGTTCCGTGTTTGATCCGTGGGTCCGGGAATAAATGAAACTGGGAAAATTTATCAGTGTCACACCAGTTGTAAATTGTTTTATCATAGTGATTTCTTTGCAGTAATAACTTTTTGTTACTTCATAGCGAATGTTATTCAAAATGTATTGTAAAACTGTTTTTTGGACCTACCAATAACACATATATCTGGGAAATCGTCCTTGTGTGCATGCATTAGCCTCTGCTTAGGACATTAGAAGCCATATCATCATGAAGCGTAACCAGCGACTCGTGGGTGTTTGCATGTATGATTGAAAGCATGCATTCACCTCTGCCTACCCCTTTGGGGATTACAGACGTGAAGTTATGTTACATTTTATTAACATGAAGTAAAATGTAAGTGATATTTGAACAGGTAGAGGTATTTTGCAATGAAATGTGGACGACTTCGCAGGACAAAGGAGCTTCAGAGTGCCATCTCTAGTTGAACAGTTGCGTGCCTTCGATCTCGTTTTTTTGAATTTCTGTCCGCTATTCGCTTTTATCATTTGTCCAACACATGGACCTCATAACACCTGGCGACCCCAGGCGCTTGCCACTTCTTTTACCTGCCTTGTCTTAAAAGGGTTGGTTGCATTTGACATTGTCTATTTCCATGGGTTATTCCGTGAAGCTGTTTTGGAGTTTCGTTATAAATTAATAATTATGAAATATTAATAAGTGAAATTCATGGCTTGTACTTGTTGGATAACGAATTGCCAATATTCTCTTAAGTTTCCTGTGTTCCCATTTCACAGCCACGGGCAAAAGGCATCGTTAATGCGAAATCAAATGCGGAATATGCAAACACCGAGTGAAGACGTAACTTTATGAGGTTAACGCTACCTTAAGGCGTTAAATTAATATCTAATCTAGATGTAGAAGATGTACGAGATCGAAATCTATGAGATTAATTTACAATTTCAAGGGAATGAAGATTTTGAGATGCTTATCCACATAACCGGAAAGATATTATTATATCGATAATCGATACTATGATATATGCATACAGATTTATGTCTATGTATGTAACTTCACACTGCCAGAAACAATTTCAAGATTTTTTCGTGTTCGAAAACATTTTTTATTCCAAACTCTTACGAATAGATCTTACCGACTGGTATTATTTTATTAAAACGATTTCCTAAAAATAGTAGTTAAATCAGATTATAATTAGAATATACGAAGATTTTAAAAAGTTTGTAATTAATTGACAAAGAAGCTTCTAATATCATAAGAGTGATAATTTTATACCACCACGTAAAAACTACCTATGAACGACCTTCAACAATCATGATTCAAAATCTAGAAATGTCATAACATTCCTGCTTTATTCGGCCTAATTACTAATCCAGGGCCATCATTATTGGATGCCGATGGAATACCATATGATGTAGCATCGTTACGGTGCCTGACGTTTTGCCGGGTCACCGCCCGTGAACTCTACGCTTCCTCTCTGTAGTTCACTGGTGCAACCAACCCGGATTATTTGGGGCGTGAATGTTATTTGTGATAATATTGTGAATTATTCTCACTATTATTCATTGTTGAAATGTTATACTTAATTGTTTTAATCATTTTTGAAACGTAGATTCTGATCAGTTTAAATGAAAGTTTCTTCGAATTGATTGATATCTTGGCAGCTTTTAAGACTGATTGAAACTGAACAATCACAGTTTATGAGAGCTGTTTTAGTTATTGTTTTTTTTTGTTGTAAGAGCTTTGATATTTTATAGGCTTAGTAGGCGTTTGCCTCGCTGAGTTTCGGCCTAGTAGGTAAAATGCTATTGATAAAACCTAATTATGACCTAATTATGATTGCAATTGTACCTATTGTATTCGAATCTAATTCAGACTTAAACATACACTATTAATCAGGTTGATTATTACTAGAAACTACACACTCGATAACATAAGCATGTATACCATATAAAAAAACTTAAATCTATCTAAACTAATATTATAAAGAGGTAGTTTTTTTTTAGCGAGTTTAAAAATTTGGATATCTTAAAAATAACTAAGCGCTTCTCTGCGTAGCGTCGCGATGGTGATTGAGCGTAGCTGAAGTGCGCATGTGCGGGCAATGTCCACATGTGTGCAATGTGTACTTACCAAGGGGTAAGTACACATTGCACTTTTACACCTATGTAGCACTGAATATTGTGGTTATATCTATATATAAAAATTAATTGCTGTTCGTTAGTCTCGCTAAAACTCGAGAACGGCTGGACCGATTTGGCTAATTTTGGTTTTGAATGATTTTTGGGAGTCCAGGAAAGGTTTAAAAGGTAAGAAAACTTGAAGAAGTTGAAGGGAAATAGTAAAAATCACAATTTTATTTTCCATACAAATAGTTCGATCAAACCTTTGACAAATTATTTCATTGTGAGGCAAAGCGAAGTTTGCCGGGTCAGCTAGTCTATCATATTAAGTCTAATAAAGTACGAGTATATTTAAGTTATAATGATTATGATTTTCTACGTCATTTTATCCACTTAATACTGCAGTGGACTACAGCAATATTATTCTCAATCCTAAGCTACAGCTGCTAATAAACCGCTCATTGCATCTACAGGCTTGCGCTTAGGTTGTTGCGTTTTATTAATCTTATCTTAGTCTGCCTTGCGTGTTCCATGAGGGTAGGTTATGTCATAGCTTGATACGGGACCTTTAGCAACCTGCGTCTAATGTCTTGCTTTCACATCGGGTTTTAGTCCATTAATTAGGTGCACAAGAAAGCTTTATTTTAATTATTAATTTAATAATTATCGTAAATTTACTGTTGGCTCAACAATTTCCAATCTTGTGCTTTCGCTTCTTTTGCACTGCAATACGTGAAACGTATAACGTTTATTATACGTTAGTATAACCATAAAGCAGCGGATGCCTTTCTTAGATTTCAGGTAGATTTTGATTAAAGCTTCATAAACTGGCCGACTGACCTACAAGCTTGTCAATTAAAAGTGTAATTAAAACATTCAAGCATTGAGTCATACTCGTGTGACTATGTTTAAATTTTTACGCGAAGTTTCGTACAGCCTAGCAAGCTTGGAGTGCCAAGTTTCTTAGTCCTTATACACCTCGCATGCCACCTCATACGACGGTGCCGAAGACCCTTAACCTTTGGGTTGTATTTGAACTTTATTCCAAAAAGAGTCAAAAATAAGTAATTAGTTTTATGTGCAATATTCAACGAGTATTATGATGTTCTGACTGCATGAAACTCATCATGCCTACATTGTATATTTAGATTCTCACTCTCTCTAGTCTGTGATGGTTTAAATCAGTCTGTGTGCGTTGATATTTTAAGTTGCAAAGTATAGTTGCGAAGTAAAGAGTTATGCTTATTTGCTTCTAAAGTTCTCTCACTACTTTCAGGATTTATATTATCTAGCTACATTTCTTACACAATGTTATTTTGTTTAATAATTGGCATTTCATTAAGGAATCTACTATTCTTCATTGACTGCCACCTCTGCATTCTTGCTAGCGCGAGTGCTACGGCGTTCGCTGATTGTTGAGCTTACTTAACATTATTTTTACAATAGCTGAAGTCAATAATAACGCAGAACAATATTTAGTAACGCAAACGTGACGCAAAAAGTGATTTATACTCCGAGATGTTAATGCATATAAATCTTACAATCAGAAATCGCTTTAATTGTATGCACTAGTGAACGTGAGTTAAAACATTCTTACTCTATAAAGTAGACAAGATATAGTCCAGTAAATTAACATTTACAAGTAGAAATCTAACTCGCTACCTGTATTAGAGAAGGTACTGTCAATTACTAGTATAGATACAGTATGCAACTAAGTATAGATCCTGCGGAACAACATTTCATGAATAAATAAGAGGTGTTTGTCTAAGGCATAAACGGAACTGTCGTGCTAATTGGTACGCAAATGATTCTGTTGTATTTCATACTATCGACATGCTCTGCATACAATTTGTATGAAGTACGATTATTTAAGACGACGAAGTGTTGAAACATTGAATAAGTATTATTTGTATTGGGTATTATAATTTATATGATATGAAAGAAGTAACATTTGGAAATTTTACACCGCTGGCAGAGGTTATCTTCAAACTTAAAAAGAGATTCATTATTTATATATAGAAAAGTTTCCACTGCCTTCGCTTCAGCTATCAAATTCTTCACCTGCTTCGAAGATTGTTTCATTTACCTACCAGTATCGTATTGTTACTATAGAGACATTCAGAAATTAGAACTAACTAGAATTTTTATGAAACTAAAATATGTAGGATACATTTCAGCCCTTCAGAACTATTGGTAATCGCATTAAGGAGATAGTCAAAACCGGATTGTAAAGACATTATCTTGTGTACTTGTTCTTTTCAAGATACTTTACATGGCGTGGGTGCAGGTTGCTTTAATCTGATTAGAGACAAGTAGACGAACTATAATAAATCATTGTATGATACAAAATCGTGTTTTAACTGCCTCGATAGCTTAAACGTAGTTGTCACTTTTGGGTTTGCCCGGATACGATCCTCTCATTGGAGAGTATAGAAAAAAACAAAAGTACAATACTCAACATTAATTGTTGAGTATTGCACATAGAGCCTACGAAAAAGACGATCGGCTCGTGTCGACTTCGTAGAGCATTATCTCTGCTGCACACTGCCTACGTAAGCACTGACAGTCCGGTATTGGTCAAAACTTGATCGAAATGGTCGACAAACGTCAAATAGGTACGGTGTGAAAGAGATAACGCTATATAGACCCGAAATAAGGCGAAGTCTCCTTCCGAAGCTCGATGTGTACTGGTGGTAGAGCTCCAGTGATGGAGCTCGCGGGCGGAGGCACCACCGCATTACCTAATATACTTGCCGCTAAATGGTAGTGTTCAGCACTATCGTTTTCCGGTCAGGTGATAATGTACGGCCCTGTCATTTCCGGCACAGAGGCATTACACCTTAGGCCTTAGGAGTGGTTACGCGTGTGCATTTTGACCTTGGTCTTTGTGTGGGTGTCTATAGGCTGCAGTCATCACTTAACATCAATGTGAACTGCATGCTTGCTTGCCACTTCCATTACATTAAAAAAGACGTGTGGCACTCGGGGACTGCCGCGGTAAAGCTATTGCATTTACATAATTATCTTAAATTATGCAAAACAAAATAAAAAGCAAATAAAAGAAAAAAAAATAGAAAAATGAAACAATAATTTTCTATTAATATTTACCATTTTTTTAATATTGAATGGAAAAACAAACAATAAAAATATGAACAAAAACAATCTTGGCTGCGGTGGGATTCGAACCCACGCCTCTGAAGAGACTGGTGCTTTAAACCAGCGCCTAGACCGCTCGGCCACGTTACCCACGAGGTCGGACGGCGAAATTATACATGACTTTCTTTAAATGAGTTTAAAATTAGTAATCCGGAGCGTCCGGTTTTTTGCGTTACGGAATTTTTGAATTCGGTCCCCGCGCTCAAGGCCCGCGATAGAAGCTATGCAATATCTTAAAAACTTACTCACTCGGAGTGTTAGGTATGTAGACAATATCAATAGGCTTCCCAATTGGGACTGGGACGAGACCAATTTTTAGACGAAAATATAGTCTTAAAATTATATCCATTGCGATTGCGAATTACGATTACCTACCTACTCATTACATAAAGATGACCAAAAAAAAGTGGATGTATAGATTGATTATCCAACAATATGACAGACACATTAAAGATTTGAATCAGAAAGGCATTAGCGGCCAATATCGTACTTAGAGAAAGTTCCAGACTCAACATGTTACAAGAAAGTGTTTAGTGTTCCGGCGTTGGTGCCTTGTAAATCTAAATGAGGCTTTGCGGCGACGGCCGTAAACTAAGATAAGATGGGGAAGTGATATTTTGTCATGTTGCAATGATTTATATCTCGAAATTAATATTGAATTCATCTAGAACGGTACCACACCGCGGACACTCCGCCAAAATTCCATACAAACGCTTAATTTGGTTTCTATCCATCAGTGACGTGTATTTACACGCGCACCTTTTTGCGTAGCACGTACAAAATACCAACCGTCGCCCATAAGAGAGGAAGGGGTTGTGTATGTGTTCAAATCGGGCGGGACGACGAAGTGTCTATTCTATACGTAGTATTATTACATATTCTCTGACGGTACTGAGAATTATAACTGTTTTTAATCCGCTGATAATTGTGATTATGTCAATGTTAATCGCTACAATCTGGACCCAAATGGGTACCTACCTACCTCCGTTGCATAGTAGCGGTGGTATGAAATAAATCTGTAGACTTGCTTTTATTTTAGGGACAGGTTGATATGAAGTCCAATGTGACCATTCAGGTCACGTTGGACTACCTAAGGAAATCCGAAAACTAGTTTTATTTCAATGATCTAAGGTAGTCATGAATGTTAAATGTTTGTTACTTTATCAATCTGCTGCCAAATGGTAGTGGTCAGCACTACCGTGTTCCGTTTAGGTGGTGATATATGGCCCTGCAATAACTGTCGCAGAAACATATCAACTCGGATTTTTTTTAATGTAATGGAAGTGGTCAACGAGCATGCAGTTCACATTGATGTTGAGTGATGGCTGCAGTCTATAGACACCCACACAAAGACCAAGGTCAAAATGCAGATGCGTTACCAAGGTCAAAATGCAGATGCGTTACCACTCCTGAGGTCTAAGGTGTTATGTATGCCTTTGTGCCGGAAATTACAGGGCCGTACATTACTACCTGACCGGAACACGATAGTGCTGAACACTACCATTTAGCGGTAAGTATATTAGGTAATGCGGTGGTGCCTACGACCACGAGCTCCGTCACCGTAGTTCAACCACCAGTAAAATTTTATGACTGCTACCTAATGATTGATTAGGTAAATGGTAGTGTTCAGCACTACCGTGTCCCGTTTAGGTGGTAATATATGGCCCCGCAACAACTATCACAGAGACATATCAACTTGGATTTCAGGTACAATGCATCTGCATTTTGAATTGCATGCTTGTTTTGCACCTTCATTACACAAACAAGTGTGTTATCTAGTATACATGTTAACTATTGTTAACCGTTACAGAAAATAAATGTAGTTACGTTATTATGACTCATTTTGATCGTAGGTAATTATCATGATATCAAACATTAAAGTAAGCCCAACGCGGAAGATGATCTTCCAACACTTTAACTGAACATAACGATGCGCATAAATCCGAACAACCAAGTAAAATTTTACGCAACACACGTTCTTAGTTTGTGTTTCTGATTTGTTACGCTTCTTAACATTTATAGACTTAAATTATACTCTTAAGCTTTATTGGTATACCGGCCTGAAGTCCTTTTCTGGTTTTATAGACGTGATTTCAATGATCATACTTTAAATATCGTATTATGAACGTTTATGGTTTTCGTGTGTTGTATTGAAGGATACGTTATTAGAAGTTAAGTTCAATTTATATTTATTGATTCAGTGATCACTTAAATCAGCATTATTTATGTTAAGTCTTAGAATGGTTGGTTTTAATTGTTTGTTATGCGGAGTCTGCTCGTTGTAAATGAAATTTGCTAATCGTTCGTAATCTCAGAAATTAGTCGGGGTATTACTGCTCGCATGAAAGATTTGAACACAAGCTAAGACTACGCTCAAGACCTTAGTCACTTGAGTGGTAGACAAGTTAAAAAATAAAAATATGGTTATTCTTTCTAAGAAGGTACAATACGCGGCGTGTTAGTTGACGTATGTTTTGTTTATTTAATTTCCTTTTATCACCCACATTTATAATTCATAGAAATATATCTAAATCTAAACTAATATTATAAAGAGGTAATATTTTTTTGTTTGTTTGTTTGTAATGAATAGGCTCAATAACTACTGGACCGATTTTAAAAATTCTTTCACTATTCGAAAGCTACATTATCCACGGGTAACATAGGCTATATTTTATTATGGAAAAAATAGGGTTCCGTAAGATATTTGGCTTTTTCAGACACAAGGTGTAAAACATCAACCAGAAATGTTACTTATTTTGCGTACGCTGCCTAAACTATAAAAGATATCGAGGAAGACTTTAGGCTATATCTATGTATAATCATCACGCTAAGACGAATAAGAGAGTGTAGGCAACATTGCACCGCGCGAAGTCGGGACGGGCCGCTAGTATTTATATACCTATTTGAATACGACAAAATCAAGTTATTTTGTCGTATTCAATTATTTCCATACAAATATTTGTCCCGGTGCGGGGATTGAACCCGCGACCCTTCGAATCAAACGGTGGTTTCACACCGCTGGACTACCCGGGTCGACAATGAAATGACAATGACATTTATTTAAACTTGGCTTGGCTTGGCACTTTTCTTTATAATTGTTGGACCGCCATTTTTTTTTCAACGTTTTTGCCGCGAATTGTAGGTATTTTTTTAAACACATAATGTAATAAACAGAAAAACATCATAACAGTTACTTACGATAGCCGATTTATCACCGTGATAAATTTATAACTGATCACTTACGTTTTCTAATTCGATTGAAATGCTTACTAAGGTAATGATTCGAATAACTGTAGCGTTTGTGGTCTTGTCTCCATCTACAAAACCATGGCCCACTTTACTAGAATTTCATTTCAATGGGGGAATCAACAGTTCTAATAGAACAGTTATAATATTTATATCTTTTTGTACTCAGAATAAGGCGAAACTTAATCGTAAAACCTTTACTTTGATATAATAATTATGATAAAAGGAATATCAGAAATTGATATAGGTACACTATAAAAGGTATATAGGCACAAATACTTCTAAGACTTAAGTTGTTTTGTCTCTGAGATAGGCCGCTTGTTAATGAGTTTGACAAAAATGTCAATCCTAGTCTCCATTAATATTTGTATACTCTTTGGTCTCCATCACTAAAAAACGAACTTGGTTTTCGGTTGGTTTTATTTGAGAAACAAAAGAAAACATAAATTGCAATGTTAAAATGATGTGGACGATTTGTGCATCCACACACTATCTATTATAGGTACACCTGGCCATTATTCATCGAAGTCGGCTTGTTTGGACGGATCTTTTTATTGATTCCGTAATTATTAGCGCAGAGGTATTAAATTGAGGATCATGGTGTTAATGGGTTCAGAGTTTTTTTTTGAAGATTGCAAACAGGCATGCAGTTCACATAGATGTTCCAAAGGTCAAAATGCAGATGCGTTGCCACCCCTGAGACCTTAGTTTTTAGGTCTCTATGATAGTTATTATAGACCTATACAAAAGTTCAAAATATTGGGAAATATTCTACAGGATTTTAAGATTCTATTCCACACATGTGTTACTTTGGACCTTTATTCAAATCAATGTATTAACATGCCATGATTTTTTGTATGATGATTCAGCTTTTCTTTAAACGATGATTACATTAATCATCATCTACAATACAGCTTGTTTTCTATGTATATTTACTATCAAAAAAATGCGAAACATGACAGTTTACTAATCATTAACAATATTCATTAAATCCATTATCATGACAACAAAGGAGTCAATATTCTTTAATAGCCCAAATCGCCGTTGATCATCTCAGCAAAATACAATTCGTTAGCAGATAAGGAAAGTAAGAGCGTTGATGGTCAGTCATCTTGTACTAGGTGTCAAAGGTCGCGGGTTTCACCAGTTCACCAGATGAGTGGGCTATCCAGGGGGTCTACTAGCAAAACAACAATTTTCGTCTCAAAAATAGCGTAAGTACTTACTTAGTATTCGAATCTTAATTTGACATCACGTAGAGATTTGTATTTTCAAATATTTAGACAACCTGGAACGGGTAAATTTATCAAAACATCATAAATCGGTTGGTCAAAATATCGGTAACTCATTACGTCGATACTATTAATGAACACATGTGATATTTATATCTATAATTATGTTTCATTTTATCCTCCCTAGTTTCGACACGACAAATTGTTCTCACATATCGGTATTCGTTTTTGCGAGTAGACCCCCAGATTGGTGGGCCATCCAAGTATTTTGCACGCGGTAGCTAAGATAGTGTCATTGCAAGTGTATGTTTTTGCGAAATATTTTATGCTGACTGCTGACATTCTTCCATCATCAGCTACGTCATTGCATAATCAGAAGCAATTTTCTTATTTTCACATACCTGTTAGGGTGATAATGTCAAATTTACGTAGCTACTCGTATATACTCGCTATTTGAATACGGGTAAACGCATTGTCTTCCCGGAGGTCTACCCCAAAAGTAAAAACCTTAGATTAGACCCGTATTAACAGGCAAATCTGAGTCCCCGAACACGGCATTAAATTCCCGTTTAGTATGGAAAAATGTGATCTAAAGATCGTGTCAAGGACAGAGTAATACAGGGTTTCTACTTTTCAACGCAATCAATTGTTTCGACATATTGTTTCTCGTTTTTGTGAGTAGACCCCCAAATGAGTGGGCCATCCTAGTACTTCGCACGCGATCGCTAAGATAGTTTCATTGTAATTCTATGTTCTTGCGAAATATTTGATGCTGACACTTGTCACGTCCGATTAGGGAAGTCGTCAGCTGCGTTGTTGCATAATGAGGAACCATTTTCTTATGTTCAGATTCCTGTTAGGGTGATAATGTCAAAGTTACGTAGTTATGTAGGTACCTATTAGTCGTTTGAATAAATGTTATTGCATTGTCTTCCTGTTTCACCGTGACTGTCGAAGTGTCTACTGTAAGCTTCTAGGTCTTTTAAAGGATTTCGTTTGAGTCAAACTGCAGCGTAACATTAATCATTTATATCCTTTAGGGCAGGGCAGGGCTTGATTGGTAGGCATGGGCATAGATGTTCAGATGACGTTCTTGCCGTAGGTGACAGCATATTCAACTGCGGGTATTTCGGCATCTAAAAACATCTACTTTTTAAAACCATGTCATGCCAAACGCACCTGTTTTCTGTTAGGGACATAACTCACCACAACTCGTGATCGTTAATTAACAATCACGAGTAAATACCTACCTAATTGGTAATACCTGACCTAGACACAATTCAAAGAGAACATGTGGGTTCAAATCTACGTATCTCAAAAATACGTGATATGTTAAACTTCTCTCGGACTTTGAATTCCCGTTACAACGGCCTTCCGAGTTGTGGTTAATTAGACTTGAATGTATCTTTAAAATGCCGGAACGTATGGCCTATTGAAAATTGCTACTCCGAGAGCGAGGTAGGCTCCGAAAGCGTCCCACAATTAACCTTACGGCTTACACTGCGCGTTGTGTTGGAAAAGAACGCATAGAATTCTATTTTCAGGTAGCAGGCTTTTGTTGAACTTTACTCTTGGATTAAAAAAAAACTTTTTAAAATAATGCTGACGTAGAAACGTTCTACTGGCAGAGAATTGTCAAACAGTAAATATACCTGTAGTACTATGAAGATATAACATTGAAGTAGGTACTAAGCTTTAAGAAGTCCTTAATCCTTCAAGCTATTGGACCCTATAGGGTACTTCTGCTGCTTCATGGATCAAGCCGCTAAAGTGTTGTTGTTTTCTTTATAATATCTGTAGATTCCAGTGAAAAGATCGTTTCAATCTAGTGTATGAAAGTTTAAAATATTTTTTTTATTGCAGAATGTTTCAATTAGTACATATCTACGATTTTATTAAAAAGGCTATTACACGACACGGTATTCAGGGTCCGGCAGAAAGGGTGGGCGTGGTCTCGCGCCGGGTTGCCGCTTATTGCACTATCCGGTTGACAGCGCCCTAACTCAATCACAGTACAAATACAGCGGCCGTTCCGGTCGACCTAATTAGGGCCCTAACTCTAAATGTTATTACACTACCCTGACCCTTGTTATCATACCCTGAATACCGTGCCGTGTAATAAGTCCTTCAGTTAGGTCTAACACACACGCCTAAATTGACGTTATTATCCGGTATGCCCACTAAATAGTGCAGTAGTAAAAATAACAACGCGGGATGGGCAGCAGCGTCAAAGTAAAGCCAGCGCCAGTGCCAGCCTTCAGCTGTGGTCTTTTCGATGATTCATGTTCTTCGAAAACAGCATTTTCTTCGTAAATAGACAAACGTCTTTTCTACATGATTAAAAATGCATATTGGTTTTGCTCTCATCCATCCTTCACAAGTAACCCGTGCAAAAATATTTTAAAATCTTATGAATCAGACATTTCGGTATTCGAGAAACAAACTTATGTGTATAAAAGCGACTTAAAAGTAGGTACCTAGTATGCTACTGTCCTTACAAGTGAAAGAAGACTTATTGCAGAATGTTTCAATTAGGATACCCACGATTTTCTCATGGTGTTGCGCCTGACACACATTAAAGTTTAATTGAAGCCACGATACTGTCAGGAATGTCCAATGTAAATAATGAAGTGTTAGCAAAAGGCGATACCTATCTGCAGTTGAACCTTTGTCAACACAGGTTCTCCTAACACTTATAAATTATTGACTTCCATTTCATGTAGGATGATGTAGAAAGAGTAATCTAATTAATGTGATACCGATGTGTGCAAGTGAATACTTGATTATTGGTTTCATATCTACCAAAATACCGAAGACTATTTTAAGTATAAACATTTAGTTTCTTGTTGTCTCACAGACAACGAATTGAAATGATTTTTGTTCATAAAACTTTTAAATATTGTGTGTAGCTCGCGATTATCTTAGAACATATTAGGTTTTTACTGGTGGTAGAGCTCCAGTGACGGAGCTCGCGGGCGTAGGCCACCGCATTACCTAATATACTTGCCGCTAAATGGTAGTGTTCAGCACTATCGTGTTCCGGTCAGGTGGTAATGTACGGCCCTGTAATTACCGGCACAGAGGCATAACACCTTCTCAGGAGTGGTAATGCATCTGCATTTTGACCTTGGTCTTTGTGTGGGTGTCTATAGACTGCAGTCATCGCTTAACATCAGTGTGAACTGCATGCTTGTTTGCCACTTCCGTTGCATAAAAAAAAGGTATGTTGGCTTTTGATAATTTAAAATCTGTAATATCACCTACAAACATACGTAAAACGGAAAAAAACTGTCTGGAGAAGAGAAACCTATTAGATTTAACCTCTAGCGGTATACGAGTAGATCGACAAAAACTGAACACCTGCTCAGCTTTGCTATGGAATTAACAAAAAACCAGCCGGTCGCCGACAGATTCTACCTCAGATTGGTACTGTAGGTACATTACTGGAGGCTTGTTATGAACTTGTACGATATTTCTCTCTATATCTTTGTCAGATTTATATTATCTTAAACGCTAGTTTCGTTTCTCATTTAACCAAAATAATATCAGCACGTACAACACCGAGCTGAAGGAAAGTTTTCGTATCTTGCGACTTCATATGCTCCGTCTTCAAAATTAAGGTGGTTTGAAGACATGATGATTTTGACTTTCTTAGTATCCGCCATAATTCAGTTGAGAAGGTTGGTAGGTATTTTATTTACAGGTAAGTATGGGATAGTATTATATGCTCTTGGTCCCAGTGTGCATGCCCTTTTTGAAATGGCACTTTTAGGAAACTTTAATTGGAGAATAAAAAAATAAATATTTTTTAATGTAATGAATGAAAGTGGCAAACAAGCATGTAGTTCGCATTGATGAAAAAAAAAATATATAGACACCCACACAAAGACTTGAGGTCAAAATACAGATGCGTTATACCACTTCTGAGGACTAAGGTATTAGGTATGTCTCTGTACTGGAAATAACACGGCCGTACATTACCACCTGACCGGAACACGATAGTGCTGAACAGTACCATTTAGCGGCAAGTAGGTATATTAGGTAATGCAGTGGTGCCTACGCCCGCTAGTTCCGTCGCTGGAGCTCTACCACCAGTAGTAATTTAGTATATTTGGTTCTACTATGTGAGAAAAAGCTAGACAAATGAAATAACTATTATTTGTCATAGACCGAAACTGAGCAAGAACAAGATACGAATTTTCAAGTAAGTTTGAAAGTAGGCACTCAAGTTGACGACGGATTCCGGACCGACACATTTAAGACTACCTATTTAATCACATCCCACTATTATTAACCTACCTCGATATTTTTTCCTCATCAGCCTTAATCTCATCACATTCGGCGGGTACGTTTTTTATCGAGAAGTCCACCTTCTTCCCGTGGGTAGAAAGGTGTAGGTGAAGATAACTATCGAAATGCGACGCAAGCGACGATCTCCATATTTACTGGTTTGTTACTAGAAACGCAAACTGGTTAGATTCACAGTAGACATATATGTAGAAAAATAAATATAAATTGGTATTTTAGAATATTTAATTAATGTCAAGAAAGTACCGCAATCTTTTTAATTAATAAATAAATAAAATAAAATACGCTTACACTCACAGCCCAACACTAGGAATAAACCTGTGTCGTGGGTGCCGTTGTATACAAACAACACATACACAAACACCCAGACCCGAAACAAATATCTGTAGGCCATACAAATATTTGTCCCGGTGCGGGGATCGAACCCGCGACCCCTCGAATCAAACACTCATCTCACACTGCTGGACCAACCGGGTCGTCAAAATGCTTCCCGTCAAAATTATGCTCCCATGCACCCCTAGTTACATGATATTATTGATAAGATTGATTATAATAATAATAATGGCAACCCATTATACGTCCCACTGCTGGGCACGAGTCTCTCCTCCTTTTTGGGGAGAGGCCTGGAGCTTACTCCACCACGCTGCTCCAATGCGGATTGGTGGAAGTGGGTGAGCTAGTGACCAACCCGCTGTCGGATGTTTTTCAAACCGCCCATAAGGCCTCCGACAAGGTTTAACGACTGCTATCCATCGATAGCAACCGGGACCGACGTGCCTTCCGTAGCACGGAAACGCGCATTTTATTTGCCACTAGCGGTCACCCGTCACACTACCCGACCGCGCCCATAGTGCTTAACCGAGTAGATCGCTTACGATCTACACCAGCCGCTGGGCCACGCGCGCTTCATAAGAGTGAGTGTGGCAAGTAAATAACGTAATGTGGTGGTACCTACGTTCTTCGCTCGAACTTCCTACATACCTGCCACACTTTGTCGCAAAGTATAGCATTTTATTTTAACATATATACCTACAACTAAATTAGGAATTGGCGTGCATGTATGAAGAGAACGATGAATGTAGAAGAAGTACATGAGCTGTTACATCCACCCTGAAAAGTAATTCGTATTTATTAGCATCGACGCCTCGTATACTTCATAGAAGCAATCACTCTCCATCAAAGCTTCTGTTTCTATGCATCATTTTCTTGAACAAAATTCCGTTATGTTGTCGTAGATTGCTCTCTCATACACGTTTACATTGACACAGAGTAATTACCATGATAGTTATCTTGTAGAAGAGGAAGCGATCGTGTCTACCAATTAGCTAAATCAATTTTCCGCTTAACAAATACTGCTACAATTTATAACGGACGGCTATGACTATCCCACAGTATGGAATTTTAATGGTGGTGGATTTTTTTTCGTAAGTAAGGTGGAAAACCAATGGTTGACTGGTAGAGAATGCTTTTAGAATTAAGTCCGCCATTTGTTACATCATTTGTCAATTATTTTGTAACAATAAAGAATTTAATAAATAAATAAATAAAACAAGCATGCCGCTCTCATGGATGTCAAGTGATGACTGAAACTTATAGACATCTACACAAAACCAGAGGTAAGTTATGTGTTTGTGATAGTTATTACGCGGTCATTCATTACGATCTAACCGGGACACGATAGAACACTTTTATTTGGCGATAGATAGATTAGGTGATGCCTACACCCTCGAGCTTTTACACTAGGACTCTACCATCAGTAAAAGTTACGAAATAATGAATACTTGAATTCTAGGCATGTCATTATATATATTATATTATATTTTTTTACCTACATACTTTACATTGATACAGTGAGAAATTACCATGATAGTTATCTCGTAGAAGAGGAAGCGATCGTGTCTATCAACTAGCTAAATCAATTTTCCGCTTAACAAATACTGCTACAATTTATAAAGGTCGGCTATGACTATCCTACAGTATGGAATTTTAATCCTGATAGTAGTTTTTTTTACGTAAGCAAGGTGGAAAATAAGCATGCAGCTCTCATGGATGTCAAGTGATGACTGAAACCTATAGACATCTACACAAAAACCAGAGGTCAAAATGCATTTGCGTCGCCATCTAAGTTATGTGTTTGTGATAGATTACCCCAAAAAAAAGGGGAGAGACTCGTGCCCAGCAGTAGGACGTATACAGGGTTGCTATTATTATTACGCGGCCATACATTACGATCTAAGCGGAACACGATAGTGCTGAACACTTCCATTTGGCGATAGATAGATTGAGTGTTTCATACACCCTCGAGCTCTTACACTTAGACTCTACCATCAGTAAAAGTTACGAAATAATGAATGCTGTTCCAGGCATCATAGTTGCAGTAGTAATCACTCTCCATCAAAGTTTCTGGTTCTACTCATTATTTACTTGAACAAAACTCCGTTATGTTAGGTATATTGCTCTCTCATACATCGATTACATTGATACAGAGAGTAATTACCATGATAGTTACCTACCTCGTAGAAGAGGAAGCGATCGTGTCTATCAATAAGCTAAATCAATTTGCCGCTTAACAAATACTGCTCCAATTATAACGGGCGGCTATGACTATCCCACAGTATGGAATTTTAATCCCTGCTGTAATAATCGTGGAATTCTATTCAAGCCAACGCCATTTTCAGCAATTAAAATTCCATAGGCGTCGGGACGTGACGACCCTTACCGCCCATTAGCGGAAGAATTTTATCCTACTGGAATATATTACTTTTACAAGTGCAGCCAGTCAACCGAACAATGGCGGTCAAACCATTCCATTGGGCCGCAGTAAGTGCAATAACGCAAGATGGGCAGTAGCGTCTTGCGATAAAACTACCGCCACCGTGATCAACAATTTCTATATCACATGATTACTTACTAATAGTAATAATATCATGATTATGTAACGGTTGCTTTATAGCTTCCATCCAACAATAAATTGAGATAATTTACCGGTATTTGTTCTATTTTAGAGAAATACTAGTTCTGCTATTATATTTGCATCTTGCTCCCTCTTATGAGTGTAACCTTAGTCAGAAAGGCATAGTTGTGACGGATCTGGTTTGGCTGATTATGGGTATTAGAAGACAGCCTGTCTGATTTAGGCAAGAAAAGCACCTGTTTATACAAAATATTCAGTCTGTATTCGTAAACAAATCTAAATTCATATTGAATGGACATAAATTATTGTGATTGATATTAAATAAGGCTTAAATTCCTTATTTAACATTATTTAAATTCATGTTTTATGGGACAAAATTAAAACATTTCAATTTAAATCACTTCTGTATGTGATGATTAAGTATATACCTACATACTTATTTAAGTTTTGTGAACTGGTCCCTTTGATGGTTCAATTATAATATGTTAGGCTATTTTATAAAACCAATATATTATTGTATTCATTGAAGTATTATGTAGGTTCTAATACCGCCTCCATATTTGTCAAATTGTACTTTATTGCTATTTAAACTTTTGAATGATTTATCAGTTGCTGCGGATATTGTTACTAACTATAACTTACTAAGTTTAGAAAATTGTTATATTTATGTTAGAAAATAGGGTATGTATTTTCTAACATAAATATGTGCCTATATGTAACGGATTAACAAACCGAAGACATGCATCATTGTTCTTTTTCTAGCAAGCAGTGAAAGATAAAGATATAGTGCTATGTATAGAACAAGAATCAGAATATACTTTCTAGATCAGGCGGCAAAATACACAAGTTACAAGAGCTCGATCTCGCTTCAGGCGAAAATGAGGAATCTTTTAAAGTCGGTTTAGGGTTGTCTATTTATTCTATATCTATAATCTTTTTTTTTTATAGGCGAAAGAATTGAAAGTAAGAAATCTGAGTTTATTGTAGAAATTATATACCTTAGTATGGATTTTCTCGAGTATACAATACTCCCTTCCCAACTTCCTCCCTTACCTGACGTTTCGGTCGCTTTCCAGATACTGTGGTCACGGGCAGACTGAATCTGAGTTAAGAAATCTCAGTTATTACAGTTGTGGAAATTATTATGCCAATCAGAAGACTGATTTATTATGTACCTAATATTTTACTATACCGCAAAAGAAGACATTGACAATGCAATCAATCACGATTTGCTAATTAGCACATTTTTAACCGAGTTCTAAAAACGAGAAGGTTCTCAATATAAAGGTATATTTTTTTCATTGTTAGAAATCGCTTATGCATCAATATGCTTTAAGAATTCCGCTGCTGAATGCTTCATTTCTATTTTATACGTGTTTAATTCCTGCGTTCATTGAAATAATAACATTATTTAGACAATTAAAATGGTTTATAAGTATGACAGTAAAAACACAACAATTTTGTCCCAGAATTTCAAATTTTAATTTGGCCGTTTTATTATGTCTTTGATCTTAATTACTAATATGCAGAATATTCCATACTCTTCTCGGAAATAAGGATCGGTCTTGTTTATATTAGTCCAGTTATCAAAGATATTCGGTCATTTTAAATTTGTGGCTTACTTCTACAAGCTAGATGCAACAAAACCTAGTTCACTAAGACCCGTTTAAGAACATGAACAAAAAACTATTATTAACTGCAAAAATATCACAGCCCTCACTTCGTTAGCTTAGACCCGTGATTTACCAAAGGACACGCCGGCAGCGACGGCAGCTAAAGATCGAGATTATGCTCCCTTCCCATACAGCAACTCGGCCCACCGGTCGCCGCGGACCGGAGGGGAGTAGCCATAGCGTTTATTACCGATGCAAATCAGTCTGTCATTTTTTGCGGGGCGGAAATACGTGTGACACACACTCACACTACTAAAATCGTCTATTGCTACGAAACGCTTGACTTTAACAAAACACATAAACAATTTCACGCACATATTTTAAATATCTGGGCGACAGGCATAGCACCATTTGGTCTTGTACTTTGATAGAGGGGAAAGTCTGCATATGGCTACTCCCCTCCGGTCCGCCGCGGCCGGTGGCCCGTGTTGCTCTATGTCCCTTCCGCCCATTAAAGCCTGACGTCGACAGTCTACAGTCGAGTCTCGTTTGTTTCGTCCCAGCTCAGCCACTCAGTTTCACCTGCGATTTGAAATTGTTACTCATAACGTTGCCGTATTACCAGAGCGAAGTCGCGCTCACTTTATACATGATTATTGATCTGCTTGTAATGATTGTATCGTGATGTCATACCGTTATATACCGTTCTCACAAACATCGCTATCGTATATCATTATATTTTTGAAATTTGGCTGGTATTTTCTGACATTAGCGTACAAACAAACCAACTCTTCAGCTTTAGTATATTTAAATGCGCAAGCGACCGGCGCACCGCCATTAGACGCAGCTACATGCTAATTAAGCGATCTGCTTCGACTCCACGAGCCTTGTCGACGCCGACCTTAATAACTATAACATGAGAACTGTCTTTAACAATTTTGTAACTATTGTCCATGATCAAATTGAATTTCGTGATATTTACAACAAGACTTGTAGCTTGTCTCGTTTGTTCAAATGTTTTCTGTGCAAACAATTGAAGTGAAATTAAAATGTCTTACATTGCACGGGTGGTCATTACATAATATGCTACACTCAGTCATGTATAGAAGTCAATCAACAACTGACAGCACGAAATGAATTTCCGCAAAGTGGAACTGTGTTGAGTTGAGAATCTTGTTACGTGGCATAATGGACTCGTATATAGAAGAAATGACATGGAATTGGGTTTGACTAAAACGTTTTCTGGTGTATTCCACAATCTTGAAGTGATAAATGTGTACAGCATGAAATCGAAATATTTTGAACTAAATTAATTTTATTTCTATCAACCTCAATTTTTATTAACCCATCAGTTCATTATGCTGAGCCACGATAATATCGATATGTAAACTAACAATTTTTCGAGAGCTTATATTTGTTTTAAAATTTTCATCTTAGCATGGACATTTTTTTTCAAATAGAGTTCATTAGTTTTGGCAATCCGGAAAGTGAGGAGGCAAATAAAGAAGAGACCCGTCACGTACAATTGGCCTCTATTGTTTTCACTTTTCTCACTAGTACTATAAAATACTGTAAGCGTAGATTATGATATATAATATTTCTAAAGGAATTAGCTCAAGAGTTTTATTATTCTTTTTTATTTTTAAAATTATTGGCGAGATTTACTGGCTGCATGAAATAAATTACCTATGTCATTACTAATTACCTATTTATAAAACCCTTAGGTAGTAGACGACATTCTGCTGAAAGGATTATAATAACGATGAAAGTAAAATAAGACTGACACGTCTTGTAAATTTAAAGAACGTGTGTTGTTGCAGAAATACAATGAAATTAAATAACTTCTGTGAAACGATAGCCAGAGATAAGTCGTAGTGCTGTATGTGTATCTTGTCCTTAGCGACTGTCGTTTTTGTAGTTTGACGCTACCGCTCATTGCCGATTATGAATAGCGTTCTTCGTGGCCTCCGTGTTACGCGTACGACGTAACTGTGCCGGTAAGGCATATACCTACAATAACTTCACTTGCCAGAATTCCTTACATTTATCTTCAGTCTAGATCGTGTTTTAAAATACGGTGCGTCTAGACTCGCAATGTGTTGATAGAAACAAAGATAGACTACGTGATGAAAATAGTGTTGCTAAAATTATTATCAGGTTATTGCCCTTGCCTAAAGATTGGCTACCACTTTAGTTGTCATATTTTATTGTAATTTTATGGGCAAACAAGCATAAAGTTCACATTTTATTACAGTTCACATTATTTGTCAGTAAATAAACATAAAAACTTCGCGTCTCAAAGTAAATACTTTAAGCCACTGCTAAAGTGTAATATGTTCCGTTTATAATAATAATAATGGCTACTCATTATACGTCTCACTGTTGGGCACGAGTCTCTCCCCTTTTTGGGGGGTGGGCTGGAGCTTACTCCACCATGCTGCTCCAATGCGGGTTGGTGGAGATACGGGTTGGTGGCCAACCCGCTCTCAGATGTTTTCAAACCGCTCATAAGGCCTCCGACAAGGTTTAACGACTGCTATCTATCGATAGCAACCGGGACCGACGGCTGAACGTGTCCCCCGAAGCACGGAAACGCGATTTTTTAAATATTGCCAGTAGCGTTACCCTTCACACACCCAACCGCGCCCGGATCGCTTAACCGAGTAGAACGCTTACGATCTATATCAGCCGTGAAGCCATGCGCGCTTCGGGCCATGCGCGCTTCATGTTCCGTTTCTAGGCCCATAAATTACGGTAATATTAACTGCCGAATACAATTTTACGGAAAACAGATGCGCAAGCTAGGCTACTAAAGCTATATAATATTATTTCTGATCAAATAAGCTGTATGTGTTTATGTGAACTGCATTAATAGGTCATTCTATCAAGAGTATAATAATCTTACTTTATTGAACATCGTTTAAATAAATTCCTACCGTAATCACAATACCAATATAACATTATTATGTTTATTATAAAATGTTTGCTTCCTTACATATTTATAGGCTAAGATAATCACTAGGCAATACTAACAAGTTAGGTTTAGACCTAGATTCGGAACATCGATTATTACTCTGCTAGTTTAAGCACTCCTAAGTATATAGTATCACGCTCGAACGATCAGAGTTTTGAATTATTTAATAATGTTACTGTTTTCTTTCAATTCTATTGTATTGTTTGGTCATAGACCATTAGGGTCCGATAAATCAGCTACCGTATTAACCTATTTTCTGTATTTAACATAAAACATTTAATGATACTGAGGAACAGTGCTTATCTAGATTTGAATTAATATCTTCGTGTTTGATGACAAGTTTTGTTCATTTTATGTAATGAAGGTGTCATCAGTTCACATAGATGTTAAGTGATGACCGCAGCCTATGGACATCTACACAAAAAGTAGAGGTTAAAATACAGATGCGTTGCCACTCCTGAGACCTAAGTTGTCATTGTCTCTGTTATGTAGTTATTACGGGGACATACATTATCATCTAATCGGAACATGATTATGGTGAACACTACCATTTGGCGGCAGATAGATTAGGTAATGCGGTGGTGCCTAAGCCCTCGAGCTCCTACACTGGAACCTACTCTACCACCAAACAAAATTGTATTATAGGTAAAAATATTTATTGTAATTTAACAGTTCTGCTGTCACAAATGTTTTCTTATTAAATTCTCCTTTGTTGCCGTAAAAGTATCGAATCATTAAAGATAAAAACCTTTTGGACCATCTGGACAACTGTGCCATTACATCCACTGTGTCAATAGAACAACAGTTTCAATGCGCCTACTTACCAAAAGGACAACTTTCCCAACTGGTCCATTTCCCAAAAGGACAACTTTCCCATTTGGTCAATTTCCCAGAAGGACAACTTTCCCATTTGGTCAATTTCCCAAAAGGACAACTTTCCCAATTGGTCTATTTAGAATTGAAGCCGGGACTCACCACATTCTCAAAGCTTAATTCAACCATAATTATGATCTTCAATAATTTATTTATTTTCATACCATTAAGCCGTTAAGATAGTGTTTTATTATCCTTTATAGGTGGTTAAGATAACATCACATTTCTAGCCGACATCATGTACATTATCTTTTGATCTTCTTAATTATGTCAATAGCTTTAATTTACAAAGCTATGTTCACTCTCCATATAACAATTTCCTTAGGGACATGTAGTTACATAACTCTAGAATCAGTAGGGTCATCGTTTTCACCTGCAGTTCCATACATTTCCCTGTCACACTCATATATCACTGGTTCGTTGTGATTGTAATCTCGATCGTTCCATTAGGTGTGTCTCTTTATATGTACGGTACCTGTTGTATCGAATGAAGTTATCATTATAGGTCTGTTTGTTGTTTCTTCGTTAGGCTTGTTTCTGATTGTTGTTTTTGTGTAACGAAGGTGGCAAGGACAAGCATGCAGATCATAGGGTTTATTGTATACACTCTTAAGGTTTTTTTCTTAGATAAATATCAAGAGAATTATCGCAAGCTTTTCAGATGCCGATTAATAACTTCAGGTCTCCAATTTCGACATAAACGGCCTACACACTACCCTAAAATTAGAGGCGATATCGTGAAAGTTGTAGTGGGGATTATCGTCCCTAAATAGTGAGCTGGGATACAATTCCTGTTACGATTTGCAGGCGATTTAGGTTACGATCTTGGGTCCTCCCCACCACACACACGATATCGCGTGTGATTATCGGGTTGTGTAGCCGTTCTCATCAATGTTAAATCTATAATTATTAAAGCATGCAATCATGTAATCTTCTATACCTACGTATGAATTCATATCTTTACGCAAAGTCCCATACTTTCCCATTTTAGGGTTCCGTACCTTAAAAGGAAAAAAGGAACCCTTATGCTCGTGCGTCTGTCTGTCTGTCCGTCTGTCACAGAAATTTGCGTTCGGATGCCCGTAAACGATATTTTATTATTATCAAGGTATTTTTATCAACATAATTAGCATGATAATTACCAAGATATTTATCAATGATAAATTATCACTTCCAACCAGGGTTCATGCACTTGATATCGGGATGTAAAGTGATGGCGCCTGTAGATAGACTGCATGCAGCACAAAATCAGAGATCAAAATGGAAAAGCGTTGACAGTCCTGATTCCTAAGTTGTGAATTTATTATGACTCTGAGATAGTTATTACGAAGCCAAACAATGTCTTGATTGTTTAAATGGTAAGCAGCGTAGTTGCGTAGTCCTCGGAATCGGTAGTCACGTAGCCCTCGGAATGTGGTGAATGTAGAAGAGGCACGTGTGTTAGAACCGCGATGTTTGTCTCTACACGCTCTTTGTCTACTCCGTTAGGTATTTCTTCTTCCTCTTAAGTTGTTTCCACAGAGATTTCGATTTCATGTAACCTACAATACATCTAATAAGGTAGTCTGAACATAAATTATTACTTATATTGTATCGTTGAATATAATGTAAAATATTAAGACAAGAGAGAGAACGCAGAGTAAAATAAGGATTTTCCAGTCTTTTGACAGTTAGAACTTAATAGACTGCCTTCTACAAACTGTTTATTTTATATTTTGTTGATGTTCTTCATATCTTTATAATTTCAAAATGGATGTGAAATAGCTGTATTCCTCTCTATCGTAAGTGCTTTCATTGTATTGGGCACTTACCAACACAGAAATCAATTATTGTGACTTCTAAAATATTTTAATAGCAATAGTTGTAAGTCTTCGATTTTACATGTTTGTTTAACTTTGGGATAAAATCACTGTCTTCGCTGGTTATGACACTTACGAACATTTTTGTAACTTAATCAAACAACATTTTTAACATGGGAATTCAAAAAGTTCTTTCGTATTTCATTTGCATATCTAAAATTGATGATTGGTCATAAGATGAAAGAAGCCGACTATTATGTCGATATCTTCTAACAAGATAGAATAACAAATATTATACTGTTGTGTTTTGAAAGTGGCACACAAGCATACTGTTCATATAAATACCTATTAAATGGAAACCCATAACAGTCGTATGGACAATTACAGAAAATAACTAAAGGTTTCAACACTGATGAATTGCCGATCCAAAGATGTTTTGCATCTGTACAAAAAATCTAAAATTACTTGCATTTACATCACCACCAAATTATGATCCATTTAACGACCTACTATTTCATAGTCATTATTAATTTGGTGAAGCGATCCTGCGGCCTTGAGTGACGCAATTGCAACCTGTAAACTGCAATATAACTATTCATGATGATGGCAAACAAGCACTTCACACGGATGGAGGGTGTGTTAATACCCTTACTATAGACATAAACATAAAAGGAGGAGGTCAACGTGCAGAAGCCGTTGCCATCACCGAGGCTAAGTTGTTATGAAATCTTACCGGAACACAATTATTCTTAATACTGCTATTTGGCGGCATAGAGCAACACGGGTCATCGGCCGCAGCGGACCGGAAGGGATTAGCCATATGCAGGCTTGCGCCTGTGTCAAAGTACAAGCACAAGTGACCTTATGCCTGTTGCCGAGATGTTTAAATGTGTGCGTAAAATTGTTTATGTATTTTGTTAAAGTCAAGGTGTAGTTTCGTAGAAATAGACGATTTTTGCTGCCTGTGTCACATTAATTTTCCTCCGCAAAAAGTTACAGGTTGTTTTGCATCGGTAATAAACGTTATGGCTACTTCCCTCCGGTCGGCCGGTGGCCCGTGATGCTATATGTTTGGCGTTAATGATACCTACGCCCTCAAGATCCGGCACTGGCACTGGAACAGGTGCTACCTGTATTTAAGTTAATGTATGTTTATATCTTCACGCAATGTCCCTGTGGGGTAAACAGAAAGTGTAGAGGCAGATATTTAGGTTCTTACACTTCTCCCGTGCTTCTTCTACATTCGAACACTTACTGGTAACTTTGTATTAAACAGTAAACATTATCAAAGATGTGTGTGTATAATATTAAGTGTCAAGCCTATCAATCATAAAATAATGATAGAATCAATAGATAACCTCCACATTATTTATCAATGAAAAGAAATGAGATGAACTAAACAAAGCTTAGTGGGATTAAATATGCAAATTAGATTCACCTTGTAATAATGTAAATTAATTCGTGATTTTGTGTTCCGACACCAATTATAATGAAAGTTACTATATAAACGTGTATCGGTAGATGGTAATAGTGACCCAGAAACATTATTTATACTATGTTTGATGTTGTTCCTATTTAAAATTCAAATAACTACAACTTCGAACTAATATCTCGAACGCTCAAAGGCGATAGAAGGTTTCAAAAGAAAATTATGTCATCAGTTCTAAGAACTGATGACATAATTTTGTGTTGTGGCACGATAATTATGAGGTAAAGGATACAGATAAACAATCTATGACACGCCTATTTGTCATATTCCATGTTGTACAACGCAGAGAACACGAATCACATATTTACAATAGTACCATATGCAGGCGTGTGTGACTTTTTCCCAACCTGTCAATAGAACGCTTATTCGATGCCAATCCACGCTCCATAGAACTCCAAAGGAACGACTTGACCACGAGATTTTTTGCTTGATACTTATTGCGACCTTTTCAATACGATTCATATGCTTTTTACTCGAAACAATGGAGCCTGATCGACAAGCCATCGGATAATTATGTGCATACGTCCAAGAAGTGTTGGTACGATTATTATGGATTAATGTGGTAAGGAAGCATTAATGTGATTTATACGTCCGAACCGGCAACTCGCATATCTCATAGCAGAAGACGCTAGCATGTTTTATAGAACCCAGTTTAGCTGGAATAATGCTTTCTTGTACCGTGACGGGATCCGTGAAGATTACGTATGATCGCAACATCGCAACTTAGTTGCTGGGCCGGTCAAGAAGTTTTTATAATGAAATTGAGTTACGTTTAGCATAATTTCAGCCTTTAGATTCGTATAGGTATCTACGTAATTCACATACAAGTCATCACAGAAAATGTTTCACTCACTAGCGTCAGGCAGTATTTCACTCACTTAGTTTAATTTAGATTTAGTGGTTTAATGATTTTAATTTAATCACCGAGGCAGTTTAGTCCTAGCGCAGCGATACCGCAAAAGTTCTAAACTCTCGCTTGTGTGAATACGGCCATAGTATTCGAAATTGGTAACTAAATAACTGATTTTGAAACAAATGAAGTTTCTGTCTTGATCAAAACATGGCTTATAATTACGATTAACTAGGCTTTTGCCTATACTAAAACTTTCCTAACCAATAAAGCAACAGATTCGAAAAAGACTTGCAGATAACGTCAGGAATACATTTAGCCTGGGTTGCACCAACATATTTTGTGGGATTTGTTAAAACTATTTTTACGGATTTATCTCGCGTATATTAATAATCATTTAAGTTTTTCATTTCAATGAGTGTAGCTCCTAAAACCTAAGAACATATAATATTTGTTAAAGTTAATGTAACATCTTACATCCTTGTCTAACTTTGACAAATCTGTTAAAGTTAGAGCATAAAATATCTTGATGCAACCCAGGCTTAGTCTGGTTTAAATTCCATGAAAGTCCTACCCAATCTTTAAAAGTAATTGTAAGCACCTGACGACAGTAGCTATCGTATAATGTTCTAATGCCTATCCATCCTTTTGTCTCATAAATTACCCCTCTGCTCCTGTACATTCTATATCTATCCTGTTTTCTGGTTCAAGTCATAAGCGTACCGTGAGAAATCAAACACAACTTAAAAATGTATTTGTTTTATTTCAATTCTGTTGAAAAACAAATGTATACATACACAATTTTAAAATATCAAGGACGTTTTCGGTGTAAGATATACTTTTTACAACATACATATCGATTTTTAAAAACCGATTTGGCCTCAGTGTAAATATCTTGTTCGTTTTCTTTGCAATACTAATATATTACAATACAAATATTGCAAATCATATGTTTAATTAATTTTTAATATATTTTATTCCTAAAGAAAACAAGTAGGTCAAACCAATCATACCGCGAGATACTGTGGTAGGCGCCGCCCTTTCTGTTTACATGTAGATGCCAATGCACCCCATTGGCGGACATTATAGTCTTTCTTCTTATTCATAAGCCGTCGCTTTACGTCTTTTGATGTTAACAAGAGAACGTATCGTGTAGCGCATCATATTATCTAGTTCCTAAGTATCTCTGGTTATCCATAAGTGATATTCACTCTCATCTTATTGCTTGAGGCGTTAATCTTATAACTAACGTACGCCTATTCGTTGTCAAGCCTCGCATTGCAATAAATGCGGATACTGAACGGGTTAACGCATGATTCAAAGTAATTCAAACTAAGTGGGAGTACGTTCGTATTGTCCAACACGATGATGTTAAGACATGATCTCGAAGATCTAAATAATGATAATGAATAGGTTATCAAATTACCCAGAAACGCAAAAGTCTTAAAAGAAATAAATATTTCGTTTCAAGTTAAGAAAGTTAAATGTGACCAGCCATAAGAATGTGATGCTCCATATACATATACTATACCTACATAAACAAAGATGATTTGTAATATCGAAATAGTTTCATAACAATCATTGGTCATTGCTCAAATCAGCAATGTTTGATTGGCATTCAAAAATTGTAATCTTGAAATGTTCGTCTAAAGTACAAGACATATCATTCTATTTGAAACCAATTAAAAGCAATGATGAATTTTACTCCTTTTATTTATAAGAATGATAAAATCATAATGTAAAATCTGAAAGGCAGTTAGTTGCCAGTGTTCTCAAAGAACTTCTGAGATACTTGTCTATTGATGAATTTATTAATATTATGCTAGTTTGTAACTAAAATAAGTAAAATAAGCAAGTAAACAATACATGGATTTCCACATTTATGGCAATAAATGAAGACAATATTTCAACCATACAGCAAAATTCATTTAAATTTAGACATCTGCCGCATATATATGTCGGCAGGAGGCCTCTCCAGTCAGGACATCTAGGTAGTGTTGTCTGCGTGTCTTTCCATAGCCGATATGTTATCATGGGCGTCTGTAGCGTGGGAACTCGAGCGGGTAATGAAATAAAGCACATGCCTTCATTTATTTTCTCATTTCCAAATTCTAATTTAACTGACAAGTGTCATTGATGACACTTGTCCATAAAACCAATGGGCATGTTTAATACTTTGCTAAGGAGTTTCTATAATCATCGGTTTAGTCAGGTCAGTACGTTTATATTCTCCATCCCCGTCATATACATATAAATGACAACCCTAAATAATTTTATACTTCATTATGTTCATCTAGGCAAACAACAATACAAGTATCATTTTATGACATACATAAATCCTAACAGCAGGTTAATACGCTTTCGCTGAAGTTGAAAGGCTTCGTGCAACAATTGCTATCCTATTTTAGAACTCGCTTTATCAGATGTCTACTCTATAGGCCATTCTTAAATACATTATGCGACCAAGTACGTTTGACTTGAACCCCTTTCAAACAATAATCTCAATTTATGGAGAATATTGTTCGGATCTGAATAGACATTGCAAGTGCAATGTATGCCAGGGTTGGAACAAAAGAATCTGAATAGCGCTTGTGAATATAATTTAACATAAACAATACACAATTATTACACAATACCTATTTATCTAACTAAATTTCTTGAAGTAAGGTTACGTGATGGAGATCTCATAATATTTTATCTAAAATGGTTGATCGTGGAATTCTCACATCAACGCTTGTAATTTATATATTTTATGTTTTTGTAGAACTTGAACCCTTGTGTAGAGTAAGAAAATAATAATTTTGTCACAATTATTTTATTTTACAGAACTGGCCGGGATGGTATTGTGTTTTTCTTTCATATAAGGCAAGGTATTTAAATGTGCAGGTTATTCTAAGTTTAGTCTATGGTGTAACTTATGTATGAATAAATAAATATAATCCGCGAAAGGAAGTTCGGCTTTAAAACAGAACATGTTCGAAATATTTCGTCATCCTTAAATTATTACTACATCTTCAATCGTCGTATGTTTAAAATTGTCATGGATATATTTTTATTCATTTCACCAAGACGACCTGAATTTCTTGCATAAAAAAAAGAAAATATTCTCCTTGAATATCTCCTACCGTTATGCCGAAATTTACGTTTACAAATATGCTTTCTAGTGATCATGTTATGGACACTGTCGTTTGGCAACCGTATAATGACTTCATATGAGCTTTAGATGGCTAATGGCAACCTCAAACTTTCTTTAACTCTCAAAAATTAATATTATAATTAATATTTAAAAATTGGTATGATTTATTTGTGACATGGGAGTTCCACAGGGTTTATTTTTCAGACCGTTCTTATTAACAACTAGCTGTCTCGGCAAACTTCGTATTTCAACCTTTGACACATTATTTCACAATGAAATAATGTGTCAAAGGTTTTTTATGTACATAGATGTCTCAATTGACTTGTGACTCAACTTGTGACTGATATGTTCAGTATGATAGTATATGGTCAATTTAGTGCAATTATTTATCAAGTCATATCAGGCAAGCGACAAAGCGTGAACGCAATAGTCACGTAATAAGGACGAGTGTTTCCATTAGTTACGGTAACACACAAGGCGTTGAACATATATTTTGCGTGCACTCACTTTCGAGATCACGAGTTTTGCTTTCAGAACCACAAGTCGTCATGGTCTTCATCTCCATTAGTCATAAAACGTCATACTTAACGTTCGCGATCAGTTATGTTGTTTGGGGTCATGGTATGAAAGTAGGTTTTGTGGCTTTAAGCTGATTTACCGGTATTGGTGCTAACAGCTAATATTTTACTGTCTAGATTGAAGGAGCTCACGGTTTCCGCTTGAGTAAGATTAATAAGTTTCAATTCGGATGTATGACGAGCCAGTTGATCCAGCTGTGTGTGACAACCGTTTGAGCCGAGACTCACGGGTTCCATACCCAATTATTTGTATGGCCTACAGATATTTGTTCTGGGCGTGTGAGTATTTGTTGTGTATGAACAACGGCACGCACGACACAGATTTATACCTAGTGGGGGGCTGTGACTGTAAGACGTTTTTATTATTTTTCATTCAATACACATACTTACGAGTATATATAGAACATAAATACTTCTTCATGGCTTAAACTGCCTTAAAAGAACTAATGGCCCTTACTGTTAACTACTAAAGCCAGTTTTTATTTGCCATACAACACATACCTATGTCTGAAGAATGTCAATAGACTTGCCCCCTATTATGTAAAATTCAAAAAGATGTATGTCGTAATAATCCATAATGTTTGTGTAATATTGAAATAATGTCGATGATAGTTTCATATCAATTAAATTATAATACTTAATATTTAATTAGTAATATCGCGTTACCATTTAATGTTAGTTTCGTCAGAAAGCCCAGCGACCATCTCAAATGTCCCTCGAGATACAACAATAAAATAAATCAATGTTTATTGTCTTCACCAGTCAGAATGACTACGTAACTTTTAAATATTAGAGATGTATCAAATAGCAATAAACATAGAATTTATTGTGACACACTAATCTGTTTGACACGCAGCGGCGCGCTGTCTCTCGCGTTTGCAAACTAACCTTACGTATATATTATTAAAACGGCACTAGTTGGCACCGTTGATTGAATACCGCTTTTAATTCTTTATCTTTAAAGTTTAATTTGAAATGAATTCGTAATAGAGATGCGTCATCGATATGCCCATGCTTTGTCCCGTTAGCCGCTCACCTGCGCCCGCGCTTCTCCAGTTATGCTAATGGCTGAACTCGGCTAGCTCTCGGTACTGGAGACATAGATCCTATTTATCTAGAAGCACTGCATCCTGAACAATGTGCTAAGAATTAATGAGGCTAACTGTTAGATTTATTCTATCGTCTATAGTAATTATGACTATCACTATAGGATGTTTAACGGAAATCAATTATTGTAATTATTTTAAAGCCGTACATTTAATTAAATAAATGTCGAAAAAACAAAACTTATTGCTAATAACATAGCATTTGTCAACTTTACCCAAGCACTAAGAAAGTGTTACGTCGGAAGCTTTTTACAAACATTCAATTAATATTGTGGGCGCGTTTGATTTATTTTATATCCACGTGGGGATCTGAGGAAATATTCTGTTTTGCCGTGGGTGGACGCAAAACTTTAACGGAAACCGATTCGAGCATCGTGTTTAAATCGAATACTCGACACCAGGGTTAAGTGTTCTGGTATTGAATAAGATATCTCTGAGTGTACAGTACCGCGAGTACTTACAGTTACCTACACATGGCCGGCTATGTCTGGTCGCACGAACCTCTAATTCACACCGTGAGTATACTTTAAAACTTTACGACATCTTAAATTGGTAGGTATACGTGGAGACTGACATGTTAATTTATACAAATTGTGAGAATCATTTGTATTATATGAATTGCTTTGCTATAATAGTTTAATACAATAATGACTCTATATTTATCTATAACCGAAATCTTCGCATTGTACTTATTGCGACGTGTTTTCAATAGCATTCACCCGAAACTAATTTCGAGCCAAATACGAATATTCCAGTGATTACATGCATGAAGCAAGCAATTCTTACAGATCTTTTTGTACACCACAACAATCGTAGGATTGCTAATTCTGATCATCCATTAATACCTTCACCATATAAAACTTTTACATCATGCAAGTATTGACAGTTGCAAATTATCTATAGCATTAATGAGCCACTTGGAATTTGGACAGTGAAATTCATTATGTTACACAAAGGATGCTATTGTATCGAAGATAACAGCTACCGACGTTGGTGAAGACATCTTAATGGATCGTCTTGACGCTTTTCCAATTCGTATCGGGAACACATCGACTCACAATATCGATCAGCCTCACAATAGCATATCATTTCGTGACGTAACTTTTTATACATTATAAGAGGTTACAGATTCGTAACGTAGATGTTATTATGTTGCAAATGGATCTGTTAAGTCATTATCGACTCTTACTTGATGTATCACTACACGTTACAATATCTGGTGCGTGATCTTTGTTATTATCGATTGCAAACTCTGGTTCAATTGTTACAAATAAATAATAATATAGAAAACTGTTGATTTTAATCGATAATAGACTGTTGCAGATTGCTATTCTCGACCTATGAGCTACTTGAACAGTTAAAGTAAATAGTCTGGCGGTTGAAACGCGAGATATAAATCAGAAAGCAATCGACGGCCATAGAAATTATGAAGAGGGATATTCATTACAGTATTAAAACGTCTAGTCTAGTTAGAAATTATTTTAGGAATTTATAATTTTATGAGCTCTTTAGAAACTACCATTCTGCTAAGCTAATTCAAAGCTATCTTTTGTCCCAAACTATTCTCAGGAAATGCCGTTTTGTCATATTCTAAAATTGATCATAATTTTATGTCGTAACTCATTTATTTTTCTTTCATTTTACGAATTGGATCATAAAAGTGTTTAAGTTCTTTGTAAGATAACTGTATCACCATCCCTTTGTGCATCATTGACGATCCGTTTTTCACTTTCGTAGAATGCTTTCGTCTGTAATTCGATTAGCGGTGTCATTGTGATCGTGTTACTGAACGGTTTTATTCCGCTAGATACACGATCGAATCAATTTAGAGGTTCGTGAATGTATTCAAGTATTGAATTGTCGTCAAGACCGGCTGGTAACAAAGTTCCAGTAAGTAGATGCTCACGTTATAAACGAAGTTATTTCAATGGTCGTTTTATACTTGTTATGGATTATTTTTAGACCCAATTATCGTTCTTATTTTATACTAAAGGGTATATTACTCCTGTGCCCATTTACAACGACACACATAAACCGAAAAATATCCTTAATTGGGTACCTATTCAAAATAAACGTAACTTCACGCCTGTAATCCCCGAAGGGGTAGGCAGAGGTAAATGCATGCATTCAAGCATACATGCAAACACACCCACGACTCGCCGGTTACGTTTTGGCCCATGTAACAGGTGGCGAACCTGTTGCCATCTCCGGGCACATAACCAAACTCCGAGGTACTGGGAAACTTCCAGAAAATGGAAAAATCCCAATAGAACCAGAGATTTTAAACCGTTACCTCTGATAGTCCCCGACCCGGGAATCGAACCCAGGACCCCCAGCGTAGTAGTAGTGGCCTGCTACCACTACGCTACGGATTCAGTTGGTTATTCAAAATAAAGGTGTTTTTTTTAGACGCTAGCCAGTACCTTCTGTCTATTTGAGAATCTTCTATATTTTTTAACTTGTTGGTATGCCTAAAGTAACACTGTATCATATACAAAACAATAGTCTTTTGAGTATGTAGGTAATAAAATAATAATAATAATAAAACCTTTTTATTTCCCATCACCAATATGAAATGTTTACATTGCATTTACTTAAATACGATTTTTTTTTCTACATGTTATTTTAATGTAATCATAACATATCTATAATTAGCTTGACATAGTTTCTTGGATAGGTACTCCTGTTTGGGTATAGGCCTCCTCCAGCTTATTCCAGCTTTCCCTGTTCTTAGCTCGTTTTATTCACTCTTTTCCTGCTACAGCAATTATGTCATCACTCCATCGTTTCATAGGTCGTCCTTTACGTCTTTTTCCGGTCGGTTTCCATTTTGTCACTTCTACTGTCCATCGCTTGTCATTATATCGTGCTACATGGCCAGCCCATCGCCATTTTAATCCTAGACTCTGGTGTAGAACGTCTATTAGTTTTGTTTTCTTTCTTATAGATTCACTTCTCACTTTATGTATTCTTCGTATTTTGAGTAGGCTCCTTTCCATAGCTTTCTGACATCTAACCAGTTTTGTTTTTATTTTAGTATTGTAGGTTCTCGTTTGACAACCATACGTGATAATCGGTAAAATTCATGTGTCCATCACTGTTTTCTTTACATGGAGCGGATAGTTACCCTTCATAATCTCTTTAAGTGACCAGTATTTTCTCCAACTTATGTTTATTCGACGTACTACCTCTTCATTTTCATTTTTGTCTAGAAATGATATTTCTTTCCCTAAATATATGTATTTGTTAACGTATTCTAGTGTTTCTCCATCAAGGTTTATTGCATGTGTGTAGCTGTTTGTCATCACTTTTGTTTTATTTTTATTCATGGAAAGGCCTACTTTTTTACTTTCTTCGCTAAGTGAGTTTATCATTTTTTCAAGTTTTTTACTGCTTTCAGCAAAGAGAACTATATCGTCTGCGAATCTATGGTGACTTAAGTGCCGGTTAGCTATTTGGATTCCTTCATTTTCCCATGCCATATTCTCGAAGATGGTTTGCAGCACCCCTATAAAAATCTTGGGAGATAAGTCGAATGGGAGACCATTCGACTTATCTATATTCTCTATTTATTATATTGCCTCACTCCTCGTAGAATTGGTATTTCTGGTCCTCGTTTCTCTAGTTTCACACAGCTCGTAGCTCGTAAGGCTCTGTAGGTAAGCTTAGGATATTTAACTCGTTAGTTACTCATAAGGTACCTGCCTCTAGTGCCTACATTTTCAGTACCTAAATATATATCTAACTTAATGCATTTTCAGTTATTTGTCAGTAAAAAGCTATCGTCAGAATTTTATGGAGTCTAGTGACCTGGTGTTGACAGTATGAATACCTAAGCATCGCTGAAAATGGGCATATGGCTACTAATCAGAATATCTATTAGTAGGCTACTAATCAGCGTATTTTGTCCATTTAAGAGCATTGGTGATGATAGCATCGACACTCAATGCAAATTATGTTTTCCATTATAACAAAGTTAAAAGGGTCGAGGCTAACCTTGCGGAACCTCATTCGCGTCGATTTTCTATAAGTTACAGTTTAAATACTTACAAGTAACGATATTTTTTCAATACATAGGCTGGTATATTGAACCCGTTATTAATTGATCAGTGGCTAAACAAGATGTCACTTTATCTTGAATCAATCAAAACTGGATTTCTGACGTGCGTAATTAACAGCACTGATAGCAGCTTACTTGCTTTTGTATCAGTATTATCTGCAGACTTTTTTTTCATTGCCTTTATTGCTCACAGTGATGATGTTGACGTGATTGTGACGTGTCTAGTTTTGCCGAGATTTTTATTTATTACTTGTGTCAGATAAATGTGCTTGAGGTTATGATTGATGTGGATTGAGTAAATGGAAACTGTTGATTGTCTAATAATCTGTCCTGATAACAAACTTACCTGAAGTTTATATAATGATGTGATCAAACGTTGGTGAAACAAATGTTTCATTGTAATTCTATTATAACGATCCAAGAAGAGTGTTATGACAAATGGTCCCATTAAACATTATCCCCCTTATTCATAAACGTATTTTAACTAAAGTGTTGCTAATCTCGCCTTTGTCTTTTTTAACCTGCACATTTGACAATGCAACTCACAAAGACAAAGCATTCTATAACTAAAACGTAGCTAATGTACGTTTATGAATAAGGGGGTAAATACTCGTATATACACTATGAACGTGTAATATAGATAATGCGAGAGATTACTTTAAGCGAATGCATGTAACTTGCATAATCCACATAAATTTTGCAGCAAAATTAGCATCTAATCTTGCAAATGTATGCATATTTACATAAAATTTACTATAAAATTATTGTAAAATACATATCATCGTTGGCAATTGTATAACTTTGAGTGAGAGACGTTCGTCAGTGGTCGTGACCAGTTGGGCCACCCAACTGGGTAACAGTATCATTGCATGCTGTTTGTTTGCCGTTAGGAGGGTGTTAAATTATATCTTCAGTTAATTTAAAGTATTTTTAATGTGAATCGTATAATTCATGAAAATGACCATGAACTCATAGTGCATGGACTACAATATTGTAGTCTATTAATTAGAAGGTATACCCAAGTACCTATTTCTAAAAAAAAATACATGCAGGACTTACGACGTGTTTAGGTTTATTAATATCGTTATTGGTTTTGTTTTTAGTGGTGGTAGAGTTCCAGTGTGGGAACTTAAGGGCGTAGGCAGCTCCACATTACCTAAATCTTTCTGCCGCCAAATAGTACTTAGTATTGTATTGTTCCATAATGACTATCATAGATATATAACAACTAAGGTCATGTGAGGTCTCAGGGGTGAAATCTCACCAAACATCTGAACTTTGACCTCTGTTTTTTTTTGTGTAGATTTTGGTTGTCATTCATGTCAGTCATTTGCCACCTTGTAAGATTTGTTTTGTTAGCTTGTATCAACCATGTTAATCCATTATCATTGTCATATAACTGGAACTGAAAGGTAGGCAAATCCGCAGATGACATTTGAAGCTTCCATTTTAACGGCACATTCATCCTATCCATCGAGTTCATTTTTACAATAATTCCAAACTGACCATTTCTAAACGGGTTACGTTATATTCTGAAATTGCTGACTTTTAGGTTTTCAACCATGACAGTACTTTCAGATTGTATTTTCATCAGATACCAAATAATTATTGAGTTTTAATAATATGTTTTAACAAAACAGACACAAATATATACCATTGAATGTAGCACAAACTAAAGAGATGTCCTGTTGAACGAATAAACCTATTTGTAACCTTTTTTCAAATGATACAAAGGATGGCATGAAAAGTTCGAATGCTAGTTAGCACTCGTATATTAGAAAGTACCTACTTGGATGACCGAGCTTCTCTCGGAGACCTAGGCTTTCAACATTCATAATATTTTTTAAATACCTACCCTCTTATTCATAAAACGTATTTTAGCTAAAGTGTTGCTAATCTCTCCTTTGTCTTTTTCTATCCTGCACATTTGACAATGCAACTGACAAAGACAAAGCATTCTATAGCTAAAACGTATCTAATGTACGTTTATGAATAAGGGGGTTAATATATAACTTCTAAGTAACGTCAAAAATACCCTTTTGTCTCATGACGGAACGAAAAGATTGTAGTTATTAAACATCGATTTCCAATTCTCATGGATATCTTTAATAGTCGGATGTCCTTAGAAAACTTATTATTATACACCAATACTCATTTTGCAATTTGTACTGGGAAATTACAGCTCGGTAGAAGAATTCTGTTTGTGTCGGTACGACGTCGGTACACTACAATACAGCTAAATAGTGAGAATATTGCCTGTATTAATAGCGAGAATATTATGATAATTATGCATAATTCAGTACCCTTTTTACAAAAGTAAAATGTACTGGACTCGTAGAAATCTAGTAATTGTACTGTAGAGCAAAAGATGGAAAGAAAAATCCAACTCCTTTACAATATTTCGCTCGCATGTGTTATTGGGAAACTTCAATAAAATATAGCGATCAGTAATTTTAGGTTCACATTTTTCATAACTTTAATGTTCCCACTAATTAAAACACAGTTATGAATGAAATACTTAAAACTAAAATAAAAAAGGCACTATATTCTATTTTGATAATTTCCTGTAACACCCGACATTTATTTGGGTAGGTAGTCGGATTCTGAGTGAAATTGCAAACGAGGTTTTCTCTTTGAAAAACTCAGTACTTCAGAAAGAAAGTGTTCAATATACTTTACATAGTTAACAGATGACCCAAATACTTCGAGCAATCGCTCGTTAAGGACTCAGGGAGGAGTTACCTAACATCTAGTCTAAGACTAGACAGTCGAAATAGAAAATCCGCCACGCCGGCGGTCTGTCTCGTAATCCCTTGCTCAGATAACTATCTGGACTTGATTTGCATAAAGCATGCATTGCTGTATTAATTGTCATTGCGATGCAGTAAATGAGACGTTCTAGACCTCTGTTCATTAGAAATGGTGATTACGTAACTATTGTTGGTAAAATAATTCTTTCCTTGACAGTTGTTAGATTTAGTTTACTTTTGTTTTTTTTTCCGATGTACACGATATCTTCTCTAATTTATAAAATACTCGTGTCACAATGTGCGTAACCAAAGTGTCGTTAAAAATGTTTATATATCGCCAAGGCGATACAAAGTCCGCGGGGACAGCTACCAGTATTATAATTTTAGGAAAGGTAACTGAAGAACTAAATTCATCGAAATTTCCTAAATTCATAAATACGTGTTTAGCTGACGCGTTTTTATCTATCTACTTCTGCCACTAATTGGCTCAGCTCTAGCATGTTAGACAATAAATGGATTTATAATTCCTAGAAAAGAGCCTAAACAGCTTTGGTATGAGGGAGTGCCAACTTCATTAGATACATAATAATATAGTTTTAATTTGTGCATCTGTTACTTTGTAATTACGTTGTTAGCAGTATTCCTACGTTCAATATGAACTGCGTGTAGGCAATAAATACATGAGAGCAAAATTTTTCTTTCTTTTTTTTTTAAACCTTTAATGCTTAACAACTACAACAACTAACAAAAGTTTTTAAGTAATTTCATGCGAATAAAAAGCTGTCGGTATGTAATTTACAAACTAAATAAATTATGTGAACAACTGACTGACTGTGGCACAGGTCTCATTCTTATATCTTGCGTAGAACTAACAAATAATGAATCTACTTTTCACAATATTGTGAAACAAATAGATAGTGTCAATAACTAAGCATTAGCTTAAATCTCGTCCCAGTTCTCGGGCGCGTGATCTCGCATAAACGTTATGACGGATTTGATACAAGTGAATTCATATTTTACGTCATAAGCTATACAACTTTATTGCTCGATCATTTGTACTTCGTGATGTATGGTCGGCAATGTAGGACAACACAACGTGAATGTCCGACGTACAATTCGCAACTTAATATTTTATTTTCTCAGTAACAAAGTGTTCTGCAAACTAACCGTACTAGTTAGTTGAAAATACTTTGACTGTTACCTTATAATGGTTTCAAATAAAGCTTCAATCTCCCGTAGCCCAGTGGAATCTTAAAGTTCAGTTTAAAACTTAAAGTTAGGAACTGACACCGATAGCTATATTTTTTATTTTAATCAACCAAACAAGGACCAATATACGCAAAAACATGCAATTAATTGTAAAGCCTGAAATACCAAATCAAAAAAACATACTTTTGATTTGCTGTAGCTAATATGCAACAGGCAGAATTGCCTTGTTACGTATTATTACTGTATTCATTGGAATACAACGGTTATTGATACAGTTGACGCGCAACTAATGAATGGCGTATTGGCAAAGTTAATGGGCAACTGTGGATGCGGAACTCAAATGATTGGTGGTGCTTTCTATCTCTATTATGTACATATCTGAACAGATGACATATCGTACTAATTTGTCTAGCTATATAAAACATATAATTTGACGCCTGTATTTCCTCAGAGATAGGTACGTAACCAAACCACCCACGTACGTATTCAAATACCAGTTTACCACTTGACATCTTTTGTAGGGAACAAAGACGCGCCGTTCGTATAGTTAACGATCCAAGACTCACTGAACCTGCGCAGACATTGGATGTCGTTTTTTACCGTGGTGAGTGCACTGCTGAACTGTTCCATAAGGTGCCGCCCTCTCATTTCTAACACCACCCTAGAATGAAATTTCACCTTTACAGACTGGATGGTGAGGGTGGTGTTTCTCTCCTCTCCTCAATGTGGCGTGATAGTGCGGTTTTCGTGCTCGTTTCTGCCTGAACGTGTTAATTGTAGAACTTCCCTCGGTGCCTTTTCCAACGGTGCTACAATACGGGGCTCAGGAGTTACCTTGGCACCATGACGGATTTCACTGGTAAAAGAGTTCCAACAACGTTTTTGCAGGGTTTCGCGAGCTTCATACATTGTAGAAATTAAATTTGCGGATTTTCTCGCGTATACAACAGTTCCAAACTACTAGTGGCGCCACTAGTAGTTTACATCGCACTAGGGTTTTGTTCTGTCTCAGCTATGTAAGACCAGGCTGAACATCGTCGAATTAGTCTGCCCGTGACCACGGTAGCTGGAAAGCGACCGAAACGTCGGGTATAAGAAGTTTGGGAGTGTTGAATACGATTGCGAGAATATATATATATATGTATCTTCACGCCAGGTCCCTAACGGGGTAGGCAGAGAGTGTAGAGCGCCAGATATCCCGGTTCTGACAAACCTCTCGTGGCCCGTCTACTTTCATCATTCTCTTCATACATGCACGCCGATTCCTAAGACTTGATCCCACCATCAGACAGAACTCGACTTATTTGGTCATGGTAGGTCAGTCTTGGTCTTCCTGGGCCTCTGCAACCATCCACATTCGCATTGTATATCTGTTTAGTCATTTGCTCATTCGACATTCTTTCTATATGCCCGAAACATCGGAGCATGCCTTTTTTCATTTTTACACCGATACTATCATTCACACAAAGCCTCTTTCTTACATCTTCATTACGAACGCGATCGGTGAGTGATACACCGCAGATCTTGCGCAATGATGTCATCTCGACCGCGTTCAACTTACTTTCATGCTCTTTCCTGCATACCCAGCTCTCGCTTCCATATAAAAGCGTTGGAGTAAGTACAGCATTATGTACGGCTAGCCGCGCCCGCTGGCTGAGATGTTTAGATTCTAGCAGCTTACCCAACACTCCATTCACGCAATTCGCAGCAAACACTCTTCTTTCTATGTCAGTGGTGTACCTACCATCCTTGCTCCAAAAGCACATCCAAGATATACAATTTCATCCACCTGTTCTAACACTGCATCATCTACTACTACCCTTGCATTTGTTCTCTGCCCATCTCTTTCAAATACTAATACTTTAGTTTTATCCACATTCAATTGTAAGCCTTTCTCCATACAATCCTCTTTCATGACTGTGACTAGTGCTTGTAGCCCAGATGGTGTAGAGCTAACAATTACCGCATCATCTGCGTAAAGCAGACAGTTCACCACTAAGTCACCCATACGCACTCCCACATCCATCAACTTCACCCTCTGGAGGCATTTGTCCAGATATATGATAAACAGCCTAGACGAAAGCACGCAACCCTGTCTGACACCGATGTTAACATCAAACCAGGGTGACATGTTACCATCTACCCGCACGCATGCTTGACAGTCCACATACGTGGATTGTATTGCACTGAGCAGACTGCCATCAATACCATACTCTGGCAAAATGTCCCACAGCTCCTTTCGTAATACCCTATCAAACGCTTTCTCCAAGTGCGAGAAAATCCACAAATTTAATTTCTACAAGAGTTTCAATGTTGTATAACAAAGGTAGGTATAGCGCGTAGGTACCACTGTATTACCTAGTCTATCCGCCACCAAGTAGTGTCCAGTTAAATAGGTATATAATTTATTTTACAAAGGCAAACCAAGTTAGGCCTCGGAGGTGGTAACGCATGTGTGCATTTTGAGGTCTGATTGTTGGGTACATATCCATAGGCTGTAGTTGTCACCTGACGTTCATGTAAACTGTATACATATATTTACACTTTCATTAAATAAACTTATCTACGCACGTACTGCAACATTGCGTAAACAATTTAGGCATAAAAGCTAAGTAATATATAAGTATTTATTATTGGATAAAATGGTGTAAATATGACTATGACAGCCTAACATGGGAATGTGTAAAATAGTTTCTTCCAGATGTCTTAAATTGCCAACACCAGTGAACAGAGTGAATTCTACTCGAAGTGGCTCGACCTGTTCATATAGAAAGTCAATCACGTTAATTTTAGATCGAACCAGTCACTCAGCCGTATAATCTTTATAACCCATCTATTTGCATTCATAGTAAGTTTATTCCCATATACAGCATGAAGCAAAGAAATACTCAATTCAGGGAAAGTATCTTTCAATTTGGTGCCTTTAAGTTAGCAAATATTATTAACGAAACATTTCTATCTAATATATAAAATTCTCGTGTCACAGTTTTCGTTGCCATACTCCTCCGAAACAGCTGCACAGATTCTCATTAAATTTTGTGAGCATATTGGGTAGGTCTGAGAATCTGAATTCGATTTTGACATGGTGACAATGGGCCCACCTGTGAGAGATACCCTTTCAATTAAAAAACATGTCTAAATTGGTTCAGGCGTTTTCGAACAATCGCGGTTTATAATAACAATGTTTTAAACAAATGAGTAACTATTATTAGTACTATTACAGTAAAAGTAGGTATTTCAACTAAAAAGGTACCATATGTAGTCTTCATCATCAGTTTCACTTCATCAAATTGTGCCTTCCGAAAGCAAACACACGGAACAATGTTATTATATAAAAAAATATCGAAATCTTTCAAGTGTGCCATGAAATTTGAAGTTCCCTCGATTTCTCCAGGATTCAGTGGACAGTGGGACCAACTGGAAAGCACACCCTTTCAAACGAAACCAAAATTATCGAAATCGGTACAGGCGTTTTCGAATTATCGGGGAACATACAAAAATCCGAACGAATTGAGAACCTTCTCCATTTTTTCGTAGTCGGTTAAAAATAAGAAAATGAAAATATTAAGGGGTCCAAGGGGGCATACAATAAACGTCTTTTTTTTTCGTATATTTTTTGCTCGATGATAATAATAACGGTAGCAAGTGGACGCTTAAAATTTTCACAGAATTTTTAGATTTTATGTGGTATATTACCTTCCATAATAAATCTATACAAATAAATAAAATTGGAGTGTCTGTTTGTAATATTAAAATAACCTTTTACTGGTGGTAGAGCTCCAGTGACGGAGCTCGCGGGCGTAGGCACCACCGCATTACCTAATATACTTGTCGCTAAATGGTAGTGTTCAGCACTATCGTGTTCCGGTCAGGTGGTAATGTACGGCCCTGTAATTTCCGGCACAGAGGCATAACACCTTAGGCCTCAGGAGTGGTAACGCATCTGAATTTTGACCTTGGTCTTTGTGTGGGTGTTTATAGGCTGCAGTTATCACTTAACATCAACGTGATCTGCATGCTTGTTTTCCACTTCCATTACAGAAAAAAAAACCGCTCTTTACTAAATGCATATATATGTATACACGGTACATATACCAAAACAACATTTTTAAAAATTTTTGTCTGTCTGTCTATCTGTCTGTCTGTCTGTTTGGCGGGGCTAATCTTGGAAACGGCTTTACCAATTCTGACGGGACTTTCACTGGCTGATAGCTGATGTGATAAGAAATAACTTAGGCTACTTTTATCTCCATACATCCATACATACATACATATCTACAAACAAATAAGTAGAATTGGAGTAGTTCGCGCATCGGTACACTCGCGCACGAAAGTACTAGCCCTGTTGGTTTATTTTTGATCTAGCTTTCGCTTGCGGTTTCGTCTATTGGTAGGCAGATTGAAAACGCCGCACCTCATACCACCAAATAGATCGATAAATCGTCTACTGCGCAGCTTGACCGCCAGCGTTCTTTTTACCTGGCGCGACCTATAGCTGATGTAACAAGGAGTAACTTAGGCTACTTTTATACTAGCTGTGCCTACGACTTCGTCCGAGTAGATACTGAACAATCATATTTTTTCTCACGTGGACGAAGTCGCGGGCACTGCTAGTTTTATAAATAAAACAACAGTGCAATAGATTTTTTAGTCTCTTTTCGAATAGAGCCCAATAAATTGAGAAAATAAATTTTATTTATTTTTATGATAAAGCACCGCTCATCCAATTGATAGATCACCGCTTAAAGAATTTAATTTATTTACAAAGATATAGAAATGTTTCCCTTATAAATATTCTGAATACATCTACCAAAGGTCATTAGTTTGGTAAGTTCTAACATGATGTGTTCTAAGGTTTTCGCGAGCTACACTAATTGAAACTTCAAGTAGATTTTTTAAAATGATTTTAGTTTAATATAAGCAAAATAATGCTTAAAAATATTCTTATTGAAACGACATTCGTTTTATTCGCCCTGTATAGATTCATATGAGGCAATATGCAAATGTAAGACTGGTGCAATTCAGGTACCAGCAGATTCACGCATTCCGAAGTTCATGGACGCAATATGTTATGAATATGTTACGTGATGTTAAATAAATGCAAATTAATGTATATTACGCACTTCATTAAAACAAAGTTGAGTAGACGAACTCTATTGGTCTGGAAATGTCACTGGAAATCGGAAGATTGTACACTTGTCTCACAAATTTATTAGTTCAGTAGTGAAGTACTAAAAAAACTTGTTAGACTTATGTTGGCTTGACATTTTACATGATTAATACAACTCCTACATAGATTTTTTACGACATTAACTGTTCGAGCATAGCGCCTGCTCGAATTAATTAGCAACGATATGTCGCACCATTTTAGCTAGAACTGTTTCATAAGGTTTTATATATAAAAATCATAGTCATTGTGTCTTCCACCTTTGCTCATATCGGAGACAATACACGTATTTTCATCACATTTTGGAGTTTTTATTGAAGAGTTGGCAAAGTCCCCAACATTTTGGTCCGTACCGAGCCGGATTTTATGGAAGCGGAGAATAATCAGAAAATTAATAATTTTTGGACTTGCCGTGAGGTTACTTCGCCAGCAACGTGGACATACAAATTTCTACAATTTTACGGTGTTAAGTTTAATTTCGTAAAGATATCATCACCCAACACTCGATCAGGTAGTATTTAACCGTATTTAAGGATATTTAAAAGGTTAGTGCGATTTTATCTGATTTTTTGTTAATTTTAACCTCAGTGCATATTGTGTGAAAAGTGTAAAAATAATCGCATTGTTATTACAATTATATGTATTCTAATAATTATTTAGGTACAGTAGTTATTTTACTACATTTATAATTGTATATTGGGTTATTTATTGCATAGTGCATAGGTAGGTAATATTAACTCTTAGTTGGTGTTAGATTGATTTAAAACTATACTTTTGCGAATAAAACCGTAAATAATCCATTAAAATGTGCTTATTAAATTAAAAAATTGATGTATTGTCGTTAAATTCCGACGTTTGATGTATTGTATTCTGCTACTGAATAATTGAAATCATACCAAAGGTTACATTGTTTCAAACTTATTTGTATTTACATATTTACAGAGATCAATAACTATTTACAATAATATTCAACATTGTTTGTTAGTTTTTAAAAAGATTACTTTTGTTTGTAGGTACATATCTAGACAATTCTTATAAACTGTAACTAAGCTTGTTATTATATAAATTCCAGGTCGACTACACCTATTTCCCAGTATGTCCGAAGAAAAGGAACTAGTTAAAAAACGAGGAAGCTTCAAGGGTAGCTTGACTGCATTTATTAATTATCTTGATGCATCATGTGACAAAGACTTAACTAGTTGTGAGGTTAAAGAATTACAGTTACGAATGGGAAAAATGGAATCCTTATATGATCAGTATGATGAGGTACAGTTGCGATTGGAATGTTTAGTCGAAGATGTCAAGGTTCAATTTTCTGAGCGTGCTGAATTTGAATCATTGTACTATCAGGCACTGTCTAGGTCTCAGGATTTGCTATGTAAGTACAACAATGATAGCACATCGATGAGTAGTGAAAAATGCAGCCGTATTAGTCAACGTAAGCCTGTTAAGTTACCTACTATACAGCTACCAAAGTTTAATGGTAATTACAGCAATTGGTTGGAGTTTCGTGACACTTTTACTAGTCTCATTCATTGCAATGACGAAATTGACAAAATAAATAAATTTCATTATTTGCGTGCGTCGTTGGAAGGATCTGCTGTGGTTGTTATCCATGCGATTGAGTTCTCAGCCAGTAATTACGATATAGCTTGGAACCTTATATGTGATCGTTTCGACAATAAAAGGTTGTTAATACAAAATCATGTGTCATCCCTATTTAACCTAAATGCCATTACTAAGGAGGCATCTGTCGCATTAAAGGGTTTGATTGACCAGCTTAATAAAAACTTACGTGCTTTAGAATCACTAGGTGAACATGTAAAGTATTGGGACACTTTACTAATATACATAGTTACTCGAAAACTAGATCAGCATACCTACCGTGAGTGGGAGCAACACAAAAGTCGATTGGATGCAAACAGCTATATAACTTTTGAGTTGTTTATGCAATTTATTCGTAATCGCGCTGATTTCATTGAGACATTAGAATCATCACGAAATAATATTAATCCAGTTAAGTTTCACTCGAGTTCAAATAAACTAAAATCTTTATTTGCATCACAACATTCTAATAATTATAGCGGTGAAGTAAATAAGTTATGTCCGCATTGTCAAGCTGATCACACTTTGAGTAATTGCACACAATTCTTAGCACTCAGTATAGACGCCCGTATTAAGTTATTACCTAATTATAAAGTATGTTATAATTGTTTTCGTACAGGTCACTTTGCTAACCGATGCAGAAGGCCAGGGTGTAAGATATGTAAACGTAGGCATAACACGTTAATTCACTGGTCGGAGAACAAAGGTACTACGAATTCTGGTAATGTTGTCAATAAAATGTCATCACACTCATCCCGTTCCGTGTTGACGTCGTCACCCGCTGACGCTGCAGCGTGCACTGATGCGTATCATTCGAAGAGTGCAAGCGCTAATAATCTATCCTTATCGGCGGATTTTAGTGCATCTATTGGTGAGCGTAAAAATCGGGGAGTGCTATTGTCTACCGCTCTTATTAAGTTATGTGATCAAAATGATCGTGAGCACGTCGTGCGAGCCATGCTTGATAGCGGTAGCACATCATGTTTTATGACTGAGAAACTATGTAATCAGCTTAATTTAGATACGAATGAGGTGAATGGTTCAGTTTGTGGCATCAATAACGTGAGTTCTCACGTAGGCAAAATATGTCATGTAAAAATGACGTCACTGAACGATAGCTATAGCGCTCAGTTTTATTGTTTCGTTTTGCCTTCATTAATGAGTGCGGTGCCCAGTCGTGAAGTAGACATTTCACATTTGAACATTCCCAATAATATTTGCTTAGCCGATCCTACGTTTTACGAACCTTCAGATGTAGACATCTTAATAGGTGCTGATCTCTTTTGGGACTTGGTAGGTTCGAAAACAATTAAATTAGGTATAGGTAAGCCAGTTCTATGTGAAACATTATTAGGATGGATTGTTTCAGGTCCTGTTATCTATAAAAACGCTAAATGCGCGTCAAACAATCTTTCATGCAATTTTACTTTAACTGATTCTTCTAATAACGTTGATTTGATTAAAATTCATAACGATCTAGTAAAATTCTGGAATATAGAAGATTTAGCCTCACAATCTTCTTCTTATTTACCGGAAGAAAAATTGTGTGAGGAGCATTTTATCAAAAATACGACACGTCTAGATAGTGGTCATTTTTGTGTACGTATTCCTTTAAAGAAAAGTTCTTCTGTTTTGGGTGAATCGTTCCAAAGAGCTGCCAAATGTTTATATTCTATGGAACGAAAACTTAAATCAAAGCCCGATTTCGGTAAATTATATCGTGAGTTCATGTCTGAGTATGAGACATTAGGACATATGACCGAAATAAAAAATAAAGATGGGTATTTCATACCGCACCACGGGGTATTACGCGAGTGTAGCACTACTACAAAACTGCGTGTAGTTTTTAATGCGAGTTGTGCTACTTCCTCAGGTGTGTCTTTAAATGATATGCAGATGGTAGGACCTACGGTGCAGGACGATTTGATATCTATACTCCTTCGTTTTCGCCAACATAAATTTGTTCTGTCAGCTGATATTGCGAAGATGTATAGATGTATATATGTACACCCCTCCGATAGGTTCCTGCAGCAGATTCTATGGCGTGATGATGCCTGTGATCCAGTCAAATTATATAAATTGAACACTGTCACGTATGGCACAGCCAGTGCACCATTTCTTGCCACACGTTGCCTAAAACAATTAGGGATAGATTATCGAAATAATGATATCAAAACTACCCATTGTTCTGTAGATACTTCGGCCATGTGTGACAGAGAGAAAATTGCTGAAATTATTGAGCACGACTTCTATGTCGATGATTTGTTGACTGGTGGTGATGACATAAGTGAAGTTATGTTTATTCGCACAGAAGTCACCAACGCACTGGCATCAGCTTGCATGCCACTTAGAAAATGGAGGTCCAACGTACCTGAATTGACATGCGGAGCTTCTCAGTCAGCATTAAATTTAGATATAGGGTCTACTGAACCCAACAAACTGTTAGGGCTTGACTGGTTCACGAGCTCTGATGAATTAGGTTTTTCTTGTTCGACGGTACCTTCTAAGGATTTTGTTACTAAGCGTGACATACTTTCTGCTATCGCTCGTATATATGACCCCCTTGGACTTTTATCACCTTGTGTAATTACTATGAAAATGTTGTTACAACAGATGTGGTTAGATAAACTCTCATGGGATGAGCCATTAACTTCCACACTTAATTTGAATTGGAATGTTATTGTAAATGGATTGCCACTCATTAGTAATTTCCGTGTTCCACGTCTCGTTTTGTGTAATACATATAATACTGAATTAGAACTTCATGTATTCACAGACGCATCTGAGCATGCGTATGGTGCATGCGCATATGTGCGCAGTACTACTGAGACGGGTGAATACATGGTAAGATTATTGATCGCTAAGAGTCGAGTAGCACCGATTAAGCCTACCACCATTCCAAGACTGGAATTGTGTGGTGCTGTAGTAGGAGCTCGTTTGTGCGAGAAAATTTCATGTTCACTGCGGTTAAAGTTTAGTTGTGTTTATTGTTGGACTGACTCCACTGTCGTCTTAGGGTGGTTACAGATGTTGCCTTCCAAGCTTCAGCCCTTTGTTCGCAATCGCGTTGCTGAAGTTTTGGATAAGGCGGGGCACTGTACTTGGAGACACGTCCCAACCAACATGAACCCTGCAGACCTTGTATCTCGTGGCGTGGATATAAGTGTTCTACAATCGTTGGATTTGTGGTGGAGGGGTCCTGATTTCTTAAAACTAGATCAGTCTCATTGGCCTTCTCGACATAAAAAAATAGAATCAGACAAACTGCCTGAAATTCGATCGCAAATTTCTATGAGTGCTCGTGTGAGTAATAATGATCAATGTGATGCATTGATTGATTTTAATAGATATTCCAGTTATTCAAGGCTTATCCGTAGTATAGCAACTGTTTTACGATTTATTAAATTATGTAGGAAAGTACAACCAACTAGTACCTTTTGTCGCAATCAGAGTTGCAAGATGCATTTAACCTTATAATTGTTATCGTACAAAGAGAATCTTTCTCTGAATATAAACTTTTAATAAATAATCAGAATTTGCCTAATAAAAGCGCCCTTAAGAAATTTAATGTGTTTTTAGATAGTAATAAAATTATGCGTGTGGGAGGTCGCTTAGCAAATTCAAACTTTTTATTTGAGAAAAAGTATCCTATAATTTTACAGTCCACTCATAAATTTACAAAATTACTTTTTGAATATGAACATGTGAAGTTGATGCATGCAGGCCCTCAACATTTGCTAGCTTCGATAAGAGATGCCTACTGGCCTATTGGTGGACGAAGATTAGCTAAGAGTTGTTATCGTAATTGTGTGCGTTGTTGTCGCATGTCGGGTAGAACGATCACTCCTTTGATGGGTAATTTACCACAGCAGCGCCTCCTACCAGGTGGTTATCCTTTTGATTGCACTGGTGTGGATTATGCCGGTCCGATTATGGCTGCAACTAGGCAAGGTCGCGGGTGTAGGCTGGTAAAAGTGTACATTGCAATATTTGTTTGTTTTACAACCAAGGCTGTTCACCTAGAGGTGGTGAGTGACTTAACTAGCAACAAGTATATATTAGCTTTGTACAGATTTATCTCGCGACGGGGAAAGCCCAATAGAATCTACTCCGACAACGGTACCTCTTTCGTTGGAGCCTGTAACGAACTTTCAAAGTTTCTTAAATCTAATAATAATTCTTTGGCTGAACAATTGGCTACTGACGGGATTCAGTTTCATTTTATCCCTGCGTATACTCCTCATTTTGGTGGACTCTGGGAAGCAGGTGTTAAGTCGACAAAATATCATCTTAGGCGAGTGTTGGGAAATTGTAACCTAACTTTTGAAGAGCTTAACACCGTGTTAGTCCAGATCGAGGCGATCTTGAACTCACGTCCCCTAACGCCGCTGTCTTCCGACCCAGCAGATAACACCCCGTTGACTCCGGGACATTTTCTTGTTGGCCGGCCGCTTACGTCACTACCACAGCGAGACTTTCATGATCATGCCACTCATTCGCTGTCACGCTTCCAACGGATTGAGCAGCTGCGACAGCATTTTTGGACTCGCTGGAGTAAGGAGTTTGTGTCTGAGCTACAGCAGAGAACGAAGTGGTATATTGGCCACGATTCACTTAAACTGGGCTCCTTGGTCGTCGTGAAGGAAGACCATTTACCTCCCCTTAAATGGAGGTTGGGAAGAGTTGTCGCCGTTCATCCAGGTTCAGATGGAATAGTACGTGTGGTAGATATCAAAACCTCAGCTGGCACTATAAGAAGAGCATTTAACCGGATATGCCCACTACCTGTAGATCCTGTATAGTTGAAAGCACCCCTGCTGCTTCCAACGTCTGGGGGCATGTTCGAGCATAGCGCCTGCTCGAATTAATTAGCAACGATATGTCGCACCATTTTAGCTAGAACTGTTTCATAAGGTTTTATATATAAAAATCATAGTCATTGTGTCTTCCACCTTTGCTCATATCGGAGACAATACACGTATTTTCATCACATTTTGGAGTTTTTATTGAAGAGTTGGCAAAGTCCCCAACATTAACACATGCCAACTGATTATATAGGTATATTGTCACCCTAAAATGGTTTTCATTAAAGTTTTGCGCTGTGGTACTATTTTTGAAGAGTTTTTAAAATAAATAAAAAAAACCGGACAAGTGCGAGTTCGACTCGCGTGGTGAGGGTTCCGTAATTTAAATAAATATTTTCGAAAATATTACAGATTTAAAATGCAGGGACATAGCGGTTACGGTGGTACCGGCAGGGGGGGATATTATTAAGAATTTTCGATTTGATTTGAATACTCAATATACTTCTTATAGGTTTTCCAGTAATCTATAGGTAAAGAACTATTTTCCACATTTTTTTCAAAATTTTAAGTTCAGTAGTTTCGGAGCTAGGGGGGGGGGGGGGAGGCAATGGTCAATTTTTGTTGTTTTTCTTAAATAACTTCAAATTTGCTTATGCAAACATTATAAAAAAATTATATCTGAGATGCTGACAACAACCTCTTTCATTTAATATGTCACACGACACAGTTTTCGAATATTTTTTTTTAATTTTCTGATTTACCCCCCGAAAGTGGCCCTGTTTAAAATTTATTATTTTACTTGACGTGTTCATCTTTGGGTCACCAATTTACATATATTCATCAAATTTCAACTCAATCGGTCGAGTAGTTTCGGAGCAAATTGGCTGTGACAGATGGACAGACAGACAGACAGACAGACAGACAGACAGACAGACAGACGCACTAGTGATCCTATAAGGGTTCCTTTTTCCTTTTAAGGTACGGAACCCTAAAAATACCTCGTATATATTTGAATTGGGATTTGAATAGTTGCAAATTGTTTGAAATTCAAATTTCTCTTTTTACAACTGGTACAAAAGCTACTGGTGTAGCTCTATTAAAAAAATTACAAAAACCCAGTAACATGCTATCTAGGGGCCAGGTAATTAAAATTGTCTGCTAAAGAGACTTAGTACAAACGTTCGTAAACTGCATGTTAATCATAGTATGCCGAGTTTATCAATGTATGCTACGTATTAAGAATATGACTTCAAAGAGTAATCGCATTTCTTCATCTACGTTAGGTAGTCCTAATAATTATATCTAATGATCATCATGTAAATTGGACCTATCTAGTTTCTTATAACTTTTATTGGGACTAGACTGAATTTTAACTCGACAAATAAGCAATTAAATAGACTATATTTAAACATTTTTAATTACCAAACTTAGAAAGTTGTTGCTTCGTGACATTCCAAAAATCTCATCAACACAAGCAAAAACTAATCTGTATTCTATTTTCATCAAAAGGGCCATTTTAGAGGAATTACAAAAATACGAATGCTACAATAAAAAATTGCAGACCGTTTCGAATTCAATTATAAAAAAATGACGCGCGCTTCATCCCAACCAGTACGTCTGTGCCATTGACCCACAACAGCTTTTTGTGCGTATAACGGCCTGGCACACTTGATTTCTTATTGACATTTAAGTTAATGAATATGAACGCGACGAGATCCGTGCTTGAGATGCTGAGGAAAAAGATTTGGGATTCTTAAGTGGGTACTTATTGAGTTATATCTTGATGACACGCGTTGGAACCGTTTAGGCAACTGAGTTTGGAGACGATTCGACAGTAGTCGGCGTTTTGTTTGTATACAGGGAGTATGGGTAAAACTAGTTGGTAAAATAACGTAAAAAAAACGTAACTTCACGCCTGTAATCCCTGAAGGGGTAGGCAGAGGTAAATGCATGCATTCAATCATACATGCAATCACCCACGACTCGCCAGTAACGTTTTGGATCATGTAACAGGTGGCGAACCTGTTGCCATCTCCGGGCACATTACCAAACTCCGGGGTACTGGGCAACTTCCAGAAAATGTAAAAATCCCAATAGAAGCAGAGATAAAGGATTTTAAACCGTTATCTCTGATAGTTCCCGACCCGGGAGTCGAACCCAGGACCTCCAGCGTAATAGTAGTGGCCTGCTACCACTACGCTACTGAGGCAGTTAAAATAAGTACAAATATTGTTTTTTTATTTGGGTATAAAGCGTGTGTTACGTATCTATAATGCAGGTCTGTTACGATTTTCTTTTACTTACTTTTAACATAAAAATTCATGCGTTACCTAAATACGTACATCACCTTAATTTGAGCTGAAAACGCACATTGCTGGACAAAAGCCTCTCCCAAAGATGCCCTGTTGTATCACATTATAAGAAGGGATATGCCTAAACATGTATTATGTACCTACCTAATAGGTACATACAACCAAAGTGAAAAATAAGAAAATCAAGAACGTGGCTTACTAGTCTTACTACGTTGTCTATTTTAGCTTTAGAACATAACTGTGTTTTATGTGTGTCAGTTCTAATAGACTGTCCGGTTCTCTCTACTGTATTGAGGAGTTTCGCTATTTTCTGCAAATATTGCGAAGCTGTTACAAACATAGAGATGATCATGATATGACCATGCATTTCAAAAGAAATAATAATAGGTATGGGTATTATTCATGATAACAACTAGGTATGTCATATATCTTATTCCTTTAGGGCACGGAATAGGATTAAAGATATTAAAATATGTGTTCATGACTTGTTAGTATTACTGTCGGGTATGTATAGAAATACTCACCAATTTACTTTTATGAAATAAAATTTAACGATCAATCTTGACAAAGACGCATAGTTCTACTTTCAGGGCGTGCCGATGCTCATACATGGTTTAATAGGCTTTATGTTTCTTTATATATCATTTTATTTACATATCTCTAAGAATATATTAACTCTGTGTTGAACTCCCAGTCTAAGAAAGTTGATGTTAAAACTGGTCGGTGGGACGACTACAAAAGGTTTATCTATAATCTCCGATCGTCGGATAAACAGATGATACCGTGTGTCGTAGCCACACCAGCTGACCAAGATTGCCATATCTGCCGAACTAAAATTACCCATTTGCCTATCAAATTGGTCGACTGTCAATTTTCCCATTTAATTACAGGCGAGAACGATTTAAACAACGATTTGAGGCAATTTGAACCTCGTATCGGCGTCGACGGCAATTATTTTACTGTTATTAAAAGATTTCTGATCAAGGTTTATAGATTCGTTGATAATAAAACATTTTAATGATGTATGAATTTGAATATCATAATTTTCAATAAAATACAGCATCTGATTTACACAATCTTCTTGTATTCATTATTTGATATGGATATGTTTACAAATATGTTCGAGCGTTAATTATTATAATCGTAAGGAAGAGATCACTTCCTGTTAATAAAAAACATTTATTTTAAGTAGGTATATGGAATAACTATAAATCCATAAAATGAAAGAAACGTGAAATAAATCTCTATTAATTAACCTCACTTTTTATGAATAAATAGTACAGTTAGTAGATAAAAGAAAGGAAGTTTATGTTGACTGGTAATAAGATACCAACTGCATTTGTAATGTATCTCGTGTACATACTTTATACCTATTTGGAATAAATAGGTTATACAGTGTTTAGTGTTAAATTTGTCCAGAAAACCAGCATTTTGTTTGTGATTGAGCTGAAATAAATTGGAACATCTCCCTTCTTTAATAAGTCTCATGTCCTGCTGTGTGACGTAGATAACACATGAATATATACCTACTACCATCGTTTAACCTTTGCCTAATCTTAAAAACATTTTACTGACCATTATTCAAGCCAGTGATTTAACAATGTGTATAAGCGTCGTAGATTACAAATAAATCAGAATGGACCGCCAATCTAAGAAACCGTTTAATTAGCTTCCCGCAGCCATTCGCAATTGTTCCGCAATTACTTAGCAGTCCACTTATCATTTCTAATATCACCACAGCAAATATTGCTTCCATAATTCATTCTCTTAACTCTCCACCGGTCAAACATCAGTTTTGTGTTCATATTTTTAGTATGCGTCCATGTTGAGATTTAATCTTACCAGTTTCGTGATACATTTTCACTAGTGTCTCAATATACAATTATGCGGCTAGATCTAGTTGCGCAGTAAGGAAACCTGACCACGACACGCCCGATGTCTCCAAATAAACAACGTAAATGCGTCTTTTTATTCAAACAAAAATGTTTTTTATTCGCCGCTAATAAAGACATTTTTTGAATAAAATGTTTGCGGTGGTAGTAGCCGGTAAATTGGTGTTCTATTACGAAAGAATTAAGTCATTGTTTCCATTAAAATGCCTTCGTCGTGATAATGGAGCACTGTGAGAAAGAAACGCTCTGAAAATTGCTGATTTGCTTTCATTCACAGTTCTAAGCGTAAGGGCATAATTTTATTAGCGTATTGTTCGAGAAGTATGACATTGCTTATAATGTTACGTAATATTGCGTACTTATCATAATAAATTTGAATAATTTAAAGGTAAAATAGAATTACATATCCTAAAAGTTCAACTGGATAAGATTGTCTAAAATGCTGAATAGACTATTGAAAGTCTCGGCGACATCAGATTCTGACTTACAACATATATTTTTGTGAGTTAAACAAATGAACACTGCAATAAAAGGGTCTTAATTATCCATCTACAATATGAATTAAATAATAAAAAATCGTGCCATTTACTCGTAGAACGTTACCTCACATGAACGTTTCTTTGTCGGAAGTAATACGAAGAGGTATTTTTCAAACACAGAAAACACGAAACTAAAGATAAGTTCATTCAATTTGTTTTAAGGAATTCGTGACTGGCTCTATCGTCACCTTAAAATATACGCTCATCAGCTGTATATTACAGAACGTCCGCCATAATAATTAATCTTAAAACCAACATTAACATATCATCTCTACTAGTAATGGTGTGTCATTATCATTTACTTTAACATAATGCGTTAGTTTGCTGACCTGGGGTCATGTAGAAATTACACGGAAACTTATACCATCCTTAATATCTTGTCATTAAAGCATGCAGTCAAATGAAATTGTTTTCGAGCTTCTAATTTATCTTTGTTCTAACTTAGGGTTGCCATTTGGCCGGGATTGTTCTAGTTTAGAGTTAACAGGACGTCCACGTGTCGCGGTCGCTTGGAACGGATTCTTAGAACGTCCTTTTTGAACCCGCTCACTTAAATGGACGGTTAAATTGTGTGCTGTTTGGTGTTAGGAAAAAACTAAATAATAAGTACTCAACCTAGGTGTTTCAAACTTTTTAGCGGTGGTTACGTATATGACAACCTTATTCTCATTACGATGTATTTTTTTTTGTATGTAATGAAAGTGGCAAACAAGCATGCAGTACAGTTCACATTGATGTTAAGTGATGACTGCAGCCTATAAACATCCATACAAAGACCTAGGTCAAAGTGCAGATGCGTTACCACTCCTGAAGCCTAAGGTGTTACGCCTCTGTGCCGGAAATTACAGGGCCGTACATTACCACCTGACCGGAACACGATAGTGCTGAACACTACCATTTAGCGGTAAGTATATTAGGTAATGCGGTGGTGCCAACGCCCGCGAGCTCCGTCACTGGAGCTCTACGACCAGTAAAATAGCATAAAAATAGCATAGCATTGATAACACAAGAATAATTTAAGTTGTGGATTTGTGTAGATACATTCTGATGACTTGGATGAATCTTTTCGTTTTATGCAAGAAGCACATTATTATACTTTCTTTAGGCTGTGTTATTGCGATGTAACATTGTTGTGCCCTACAATTTGCTATTACTAGATTCTGTAATGAGGAGAAAAATGCTTCACGTTGATGGCAAATGATTAGGTATTATAACTTCAGAACAAAAATGCCGCATCACATTTGTAGCGATTTTTCTTAAAAATCATACTCGGCAGGTATATAATTAAATTGTTCAACGTTAGTTAAAACATTCAAATCAAGTATGCATTCATATTAAACCTCATACACGTTATTTTATTTAAAGAAAAATGAAAAGAAAAATTTGACTTCAGGCGAGACTCGAACTCGCGGCCTACTGGGAATCTAGTCCAGCCGCTCTTCCAATTGAGCTACTGAAGTCCTGCCCGATTTGTCAAATCTTTCCTTCGCATTTATTGCATTGCTTTATGGTAGCAGCAGCGCCATCTATTGCCAACTATGCTAGTTAGTCAACCGATATAATAGACTTTGAAGTTTATTGAATATCGTAAAGAAGTCGTTTTTACCCTTAATAATTGTTTTATATTATTTCGCATTAACACATGCTTGTGAAATATATTTCACAAGCTTATACACGTTGCAATTATAATAACTGAACCACGATTGTGGAAGTATTTAAATACGATTTAAGCAAATATGGAAACCACGAGCGGTCTTCGTCACGTCATACATTTGTCAAGATTAGCTCGAAGGTTCCCTTAGTTCCCTATTTAAATTAATGTAATTTTGGGTTTGTGCATGACTTTAACTCATAATGCGATAATGATTTATTGTAAAATAAAACCTAAATAGGATTTGGTAATTAAATGAGATAAACGATGACATGTTTGGATGCCTGTGATAAATAAATTGCAACTTGTTGATTACATTTAACTTCCTCGCTCTAGTAGTAGTAGATCGCTACTGCTACTCTGAAGTTCCAAACCCTCGGTCGCAGTGAGCGCAAATTATTGGGATTTTTTCCCTTCTACTTTTGGGCGGTAGTTAATATATTAACGTGGGATGGACAGCAGCGTTGCCCGTTAAAACTACCTGCACTATGATCGCCAACTCACATGACAATCGTGACGATAAAGACATATTCCTTCTATGTCTAGCAATGGAAGCCTATTGGCTGAAATAATGATGATTGGGATTTTTTCGTTGTGTAGCAAATAGTCGGAATCACCCTCGGTGCTTAACCGATGATGTCATTACAATACTCGCTCTTAAACTTTGCCATGGAAAGATCCCTACGTAACTAGCGAATAGTGTTCGCATGTCTGCATGAATGCATGCATTTCTCTTTGCCTACAGGTGTGCAATCACATAATTTTATCAAGATGATAGTGGAGTCAGTTGTGGTGGTTAGTGTAATTTCTTCTTACAAAATATTCTTACAATACTACGTAATAATGTAATACGTCTAATAACCTTTCCGGTATTTGTTCGCAATGTGTGTTGGACGTAATTAATTAACCCTGTTAACCTTTATGTTAACTTTTACGATAATTTGTAATGAACTGTCTCGCTGACTCACTATTTGTAGGCTACTATTGTTTGGCCTGAGATCTCGGCTTGATCTCATCTGATTGACCTCTGCCTCTAATCCTTTCCTCCCAAAATAACTTAATAACTCAACTTCCCCAGTAGAGTTATTAAGGTTATTTTGCATATTTTCATCGTAGTTCATGCCTTAGTTTTCAAGAATAAAGAACTGTGCTGTCGAGGGATTCCACCGTCAGGAATGAACCTTTTAATACAAGTCTGTATAATTTTCGAACGACGGAAGCGAATGTCGCGTGACGCTTTTTCGTCGCTCTATACCTGTTTACTTTTGTTTTTTTTTTCTGCCAGTTCGCCAGTAAGTAGCGTAGAAGTTAGTTTTAAAACCACGTCCCGGAATTGAGTACGTTCAAGTTTAATTTCTCGAAATTACTTTAAAACTATCTTCAACATATTATATTACATTTAGTTCCGTATGCAATTGTTTACATTAGGAGTCAGTCACGTAGTTGTGATCACGAGTCCACGATCGAGATGCTCGTTTGGTAGTTTTGATATGCTGTCTATTTGTCAGGCTTGTCTTAAACAAAGTCTTAATGGTACGAGTATGTTAACATTGCCTTATAACATAAGTACATAATTCGAATTTAAGTAATATTTTTATCCTGAAGGTGGTAAACAAGAATGGAGTTCATAATTATGTGAATATCATTAATAATGGCAACCCATTATACGTCCCACTGCTGGGCACGAGTCTCTCCCCTTTTTGGGGGGAGGCCTGGAGCTTACTCCACCACGCTGCTCCAATGCGGATTGGTGGAGGTGGGTGGGTTAGTGGCCAACCCACTGTCGGATGTTTTCAAACCGCCCATTAGGCCTCCGACAAGGTTTAACGACTGCTATCCATCGATAGCAACCGGGACCGACGGCTTAACGTGCCCTCCGAAGCACGGAAACGCGCATTTAATTTGCCACTAGCGGTCACCCATCACACTACCCGACCTCGCCCGTAGTGCTTAACCGAGCAGATCGCTTACGATCTACACCAGCCGCTGGGCCATGCGCGCTTCAATATCATATCATTACTGTGGTAGAGTTCCGATGTCGGAGCTTGAGGACATAGGTACTACGGTGTTACCCAATCCATCTGCCGCCAAATTGTAGTGTTAGGTATTATTAATGGTCGATGTACTTACGCTGTTTCTCTTGAAACTGTTTGCTGAGCAAAAATCACACCATCTATCCAAATATAGTAGCGCTGAACACTACCAGTTGTTTGCCACTTCCATCACATAAAAAAAAGAAGTTTGCGGCAAATAGATGGATTTAATAACTTACAGACGATTATATAAGGTTGGGGAAAAAGTTTCTTCGCATTTTTAAAACGTAACTTCACGCCTATAATCCCCGAAGGGGTAGGCAGAGGTAAATGCATGCATTCAAGCATACATGCAAACACCCACGATTCGCCGGTTACGTTTTGGCCCATGTAACAGGTGGCGAGCCTGTTGACATTTCCGGGCACATTACCAAACTTTGAGGTACTGGGAAATTTCCAGAAAATGCATGATATGTTCTTAGGTTTTCGCGAGCTACACTCATTGAAATAAAACTATTTTTACGGATTTATCTCGCGTATATTAAACTAAAATGAGTTTAATATACGCGAGATAAATCCGTAAAAATAGTTTTATTTCAATTCCAGAAAATGGAAAAATCCCAATAGAACCAGAGATAAAGGCTTTTTCACCATTATCTCTGATAACCCCCTACGCGGGAATCGAACCCAGGACCTCAGCGTAGTAGTAGTGGCCTGCTACCACTAAGCTACCGAGGCAGTTAATGTTTTTTAAAACATTTTTTAATATAGTTTATTTAAATTTAACTAAAGTATGTATGCACCATTTTGTTCGATAACCTTTTGCCATCTTGTAGGTACGGACATGATCCCATTGCTATAAACATTTTGGGACTTCTCATCAAAATACCGCGACAAGTGGATTTGGCAGTCCTCTCGTGATGTTAACCTAACATTGCATAAAGAATTTTGAAGAGACCGACCAATAGATGTGTGAGGTCTAGCGTTATCATGATGAAACACCACACCCCTTCTGTTGATCAATTCCGGCCGCTTTCTCTCAACTTCTCGCTTTAATCTCATCAGTTGTTCGCAGTAGAGTTCAGAATCGATAGTCCTGCCTGGTGGTAATAGCTCATAATGAATAATGCCCTTCCAAACCCAACACACACACAACACCACCTTATTGCGAGTTAACCCGGGTTTCGCCACAGTCTGTGAAGCCTGACCGGCCTTTGACCACGACCTTTTTCGCACGTTCTTGTCGTACGTGATCCACTTTTCATCACCAGTTATCAGCTTCTTCAAAAATGATTCGGTTTCATTACGTCGTAATAAAGAATCACAAATGAGTACACGGTTCATTAGGTTTCTTTCCGTGAGCTCGTGAGGTACCCAAATATCGAGCTTTGTTTTGTACCCAGCTTTTTTCAAATGCGCCAAAACTGTTTTGTGATCAATTCTCAGTTCTTCAGCTACGACGTAACTATTGATACGTCGATCTTGCTCCACTTTTTCAAAAATGGCATCCATTTTATCCGTAATAGGGCGACCAGAGCGAGGTGCATCTTTGACATCAAAATTTCCGGATTGAAAACGCTTAAACCAAATTTGTGCTACTCTCACAGACACTGCACTAGGTCCATAAACATCGCAAAATATTTTCGCTGCTTGCGTTGCATTTTTACCTTTTTTGTAGTAAAATTTTAAAATGTATCGAATTTCTTCATTAGTTTCACTCATCATGACAGTACGAAAAACAAATGAAAATCACACATTTGCCTAATTTGAATTTGGAATTATGTTCTTTAAAATTGTAACTTTCAATGATACCAAAACCAGCCAGATACAAATACTACAGCCAAAGAGATTTTATCACAAGTTCATACATACTATAATGCGAAAAGACTTTTTCCCCAACCTATTATGTAGGTACAGTCATCAAATAACGACAAAAACGGAAGAAAAAAAAAGACGGCAAGATGTTTCAAAATTTTGAGTATAAATTTAAAATATATAATTCGACTATAAAAATAACGATCATGAAAATATCGAAACTGGAAATATTATCATATCTTCTACAGATCGGCGCATTACTAGTGTTCGTTCGCCAAAGTAGGTCTGGGCGCGCATTAAAAGCCGTGTACCATGTCAGACATCAACGGAAAAATGTGGAACATTCAAAACAGACATCACGCAATAAATACGCAATGTTACAGATACGTTAAGTAACGTACGTATAAGTTTAGTTCATTCAACTAAGGCGCTCATATGTTTGTACGTGACTTGCAAAATGAGAGGAATGAATACGTTTGACTTTATTCTTATTGCAATTCGAATGGCGTCGGCAATTCAGAAGACGTGCGGCAAAAGTGTTTTGCGATGAAGATTACATCGATGTTACTAGGAATTATGCTTGCTCCACACTTTTAGCACGTTCTGTGTACGAGCTAATCTGTGTAAGTGTCCGTCTCGTGTAAGTATTAGAGTATTTAATTAGCAGGAGAAGCTTTGTTAGCTGGTTTGAAATGTGGAATAAAGTCTGTAATTTGTTGGGAGAGAAAACGCTCCCGTAGCAAAACGCTAACATTCGGCGAAGTTGATACGCACACAAATTAAATATTACCTAAGTAAACAGTTATGCACACGACAATAAATAATGCGACACGTTTTATAATAGGTATGAGCGACGCTCTAGCAGGGGTGGCTTAACCTATAGTGCAGGGTGTGCAATGCACACGGGCGCCGCCGTCTCAGTGGGCGCCCCGGCGCTCCCTGAGACAGCTAAGAGCATCGTCTTGGACCATCATGGTCAGGCCTAGGGGGTGCCAGGCTCTCATGGGCGCTACACGAGCTAGAGCCGCTCCTGCGCTCTAGTACCTGCTTTTGACAGAGAGAGTTGCCCTGCAATGTCTCCTGTTTGTTGAATTCTCACAGACCACCTTACGAGTTTACTTACTACTTTAAACATTTATTTTGATTTAAACTATATGCTTTGAACTCTTATTTTACTTCATAAGTACCTATAAATTTTGATCTGTGATAGTTTTTGGTATTATATGCATCAGAAGCAGTTACAACAGAGCATTGCAGTAAATAAATCGATCGAAAATTACAAAACTTTCAAAACTGATTGTTTGAAAGGCATGTGTTGTATGGGGTTTCGTTCCATTAGTTTTCTTAATATCTTAGAAGCGTTGTTAGCTAATGTAGTGTACATATTTGTAACGTTTGCTTGTTACTTAATTTGAAACGATATTGCAATGATACAATTTTCTATCCGGCGTTAACTACGATCTACAAATGTATTCTTGTCTTTTATATTGATCATAAGATCAATAGAGTTCTAGCTTTACCGTGTAATATGAAGAAGGATAAGAAAAAACCAGATTCAGCCGCATTTCTTGAAATAAATACATGATTTATTCCAATTCCCTGGCACGTGACGATATGGCATCATTAATTTCCTTTATGGTCGTGATTGTTCAAGAATGTCGGCCAGTTTTACCTCGCGGCTCCATTTGGGAATAAGTACCCAGCTTTATGTTGATGTCTTGTATATAATTGAAATATATTCTTACCCAATATTACGTACCTATTTAAACATTACAAAACTAGAAAGAACTAGAACCCTAAGTTTTTTATTATACGTATCATTAAAGTAGCTAACAAGCAGATAGTTTACATTGATGGTTATCTAATAATTAGGCACTACAGCGTCACACAAAGATAATAACTAAGGGTCTCTATGTAAATGCGTTGCCTTTTAGGAGTGGCCAAAGTTCTTTTGCTTTTCGTACCAGGAATTACGACTCCGTACAATATCATGTAACCGTAACTTGGTAGCGCATAACTACCATTTAGATTTAGCGAATGATAAAATAAAGGTTCGCCATGGAACTTGTACGATAAGTGTCGTTTTTGTAAATTTACAAAAAACTTTTTTGGATATCTTATTGCTTATGATGTCTTTATGATGCTTATTCCATCCTAGTAAACAGTAATTAAAAGTAAGCTCCAGGCCTCCTCCTAAGAAGGGGAGCGACTCGTGCCCAGCAGTGGGACCTAGGGTTGCCATTATTATAAGCAGTATTTTTCGTATGAAACATTTAAAAATATGTTTATATCGCGTTTAATAAACTTAAATAATGAGCAGGAAAGCTCCGCATGCAAGACGTTTGCGCAAGAAATGGCATCACATATTTTATTAAATTATACATACCATACCTATGCCCGGAAGCTAAAAAACGTCCGGAACGTAGAGTTAATTAAAAATAATTTTAATTACTTGGCAAGGAAAAAATCTTCAGAAAATATGTAATTACTTCAATGAGTATGTATAGATAGCGAATATTAATACATTTTTCATCTTTTTGGAGCTGTTAAAAGAGTGTTATAAAGCCCAGCAAAGAGGACAACTCTACCGTTTGCTACGTGATTCCCATTTAACAACATTATTTCACGCATATTCGTTTATTTAATGCGTCACCCGCACTGTCAGTCATTCAGAACACGTCTCAGTATTCTGTATTTGTTTTGTACAAAACATTCAACATAACTCGAGATAGAAGTATCCAATTATAGAGTACAAAACCTTAATAGCGCTATATTTTGCTTAGAATCGTCGCAATTACGTGGAAGCATTCGAGATAAGATCGCGGTGCATGTGCTCACGCTAAGTCAGATTTTTATGGATTTTACTACAAAATTTTATGACTAACGTCGTTTTTATGGTAATGTGTGTAACATTGTCACCTTTACCATGTTTGGTTATTCTGGTAAAGGTTAGAGTGCTGATCAAAAGGACACGGGTTTTCTTTCTATTATCCAACAAAATTCTCATTTGCTTATTGAAAAGCAAACAAAATTTCTAATAAATTAGTAAAAGAAATAACAGTACGTTCACAAAGTCACAAACAGTTTCGGTTAAATACAGGATCTCGTTTAGTGGCGTTTGCATATCTATGAGAATGTGCGTGTTAATATGATCATACTGTTCCGGTATCACCACGCCAGTAGGTACAGAACTGACGCAGTGATACGGAAAATTACCATTACCGCCAGAAACCATAATGAAAGAAGGGGTACTTAGTCTGAACGGACCAAAAAGAATGGACCGGGTTCTTAACATTATATTTTTATAATGGCCACATCATATGTTAAGTGTACCCTAAAACTATATCGTGTTAATATATAACTCCTATGACTTAATTTAAACTACAGCGGACCTCAAGGGTAAAGACAAAGCCTGAGGTACCTGCTAAATGATAGTCCATACAGCTGAATTCCGGTTCGAAGATGTTATTGTAAGGCAACATAATAACTGGCTTAAGGGCATCATAATGTGAAGAATAGTAAAGCATCTCATTTGGGTATTTTTCTAAATATGATCTGCAAATGTGAATACTTACTGTCGACAACCGACAATTTAGTGCAGAGAGGGGCAGATACACAGGTACCTAGAGGGTAGGAAGAAGTGTTAATGGTTAGGTAGTCTAGCTACACTAGGTGATCTGCTTGCACTAAATACACTGAAATTCAATTAAAGCATTTCGGATTAAAAAAAAATATAAATGTTTACTGTGAATTACAGTTGATCCTTGAAGATCTGAACTGGTTATTATCTGATATTTTACATAAGTAACATTGCGCAAAGCGATACTGCGATGTAAAATGCTACAACGCCATCTATTGAACTTTTACAAAACCATTTTATAAAGGGCGTGGACATACTGCTCACCAAGGACATTTAATGGCGGAATATCCTTCATAACTTGTTCTCAAAGCTATTGATCTCTTTAAATTATTAAAACCATACAAATTTATCCCGGTGCTAGGAACCAACTGGCTAGCCTCGGTTCAAGCGGTCTTCACGCACTGCTGGACTAATACTTGTATTGCAATCAAATGTTTGCTTTATCTAATAAGTTCTGTGTAAAATCATGACGACGTCGTTTTACCGCTCTCATGTCCGGCCGCATTGTATAATTGTGGTCGATGCAACAAAAAAGTATACTAGCAAGTTGCCATGTTCGCAGGAAGACAGACTGGTCGACATTTTATGTGATTCTGTATTAGTGCAAACGTGATAGGTTGATGCATCACGGATGCTGAACTGATTTGTTTTAGTATTCAAATTCTTATTAAGAAAATGTTCGTTGGTTTAATGAGGTCCATAGAAAGATAAATTTGAGAATTTGCTACAAAAAGAAGGTGAATGAGAATAAAATGTAAAGTACTTTTCTGTATGATTTTTTTTATATGAAGTCAATTAGTTTAAGATATCATAAAACTGTCGCTTCCGCTTTTTGGTGGTTTATTTTTTATGTATATTATTACGTTGATAATGAAGAAAAGATAATTTGTCATTAACTCGCAAACATAGTTCAAATTGATGGTATTATTCACATTATGATATTATTGAAACCTTAAATACATCAAAACAAGTACCTATGTCAATGTATACACTTAGCTATACCTATTTGTAATAATTATGGTACTTTTTGACGTGACAACGTCTTAAATTAGGTTGCGGCTCGGAGTCACTCATGAAAAAGTGTAACGCCCGGTAACGTAACGATGAGTCACCGAACGAGAGAGAGGCCTGCCGGACCGGCGAATGCCTTTCTACCGAGAAAAAGACGTTGTCACGTAAAATCTTCGCCCGTAAAACCGACTTTACAGGCAACCAGTTTTTTCACGAGAAATCTAATTTATATCTCTTAATGTTTTAAGAGCCGGACTATTAGTAATCTATAAATTCCGTACTGTAGGATTTACGCAGAAGGAATGCAGTTACAAGGCAACCGAGTTACCAAATTGCACATTGATTTCAACGATTATTATAGTTGCTCTTATTACTGGACAATATCATAGGTAATATCATTCATAACCTTTTACTTGCGCAAAAGACTTGTAAAGTATGTATACCTAACGACTATTAATGACAACTATTTTTGCGTCAACTGATATAATACATGCACACAGTAGTGTTTTGTACAATTTTCCGCAAATAAGGTGTCGTGTATGTGTTCGGCTTAATTTTGTTGTCGTTTTGTAAATAGGTTCTTCGACACCACACTATATTTGATAGGCTTAGACACAAGCCCACGCTAGCGCCTCCTCAAATGTCTTTATTTATAACCATAAACTAGTAAACTTTATGGTTTCTATTAAATTAATAAAGACTATGATATCGTTCTTATACATACCTAATAATAATATCATGTGATCTTAAAAAAATATCTCTATAAGAATACGCCCTTGTGTCGGCGTATTATAGATAGGATCATTAAATATAAAGAAACGATAACATTAAAGTTCTTCAATACTAATGTCTATCATTTTATTGTTCGCAGATATTAAGATGGCGGCGCGATTATGAGAGGAACAACACACGTCTATGTGAGTTCATATTAATTCATTCATATATTACTGCAATATTACTGAATAGGAAATGCCTGGGTGCGATTGCACTGGTAAAAGTCGGACTATATTTTTTTTCATACGTATGCGCAAAAAAGGAGGAGAAACTATTGGACTTAGGAGTAATCCTAAGCCCAATAATATTTCGGCCTAGCGTCACTTTTTTTTTTTCAGTGGATGCACATTATTAACCCAATTTGATTAATCGAAAAACTCGTCGCAAAACTCGTTTTTATGTGAAATTTTACAATAACAGTAGTTATTGTTAAATTTGACAAATATAATTACTCTCATAAATATTATCGTGCCATCGAACAGTAAGTACATAACTGTGCAAAATGTAACATAATATAATGCGTTTGCTTATGTATAGCTTTTAGCCCGTAGCAGAGAATATGTAATAATACCATAGTAGGTATACCTAAGTGAACTACATGTATGTTTATCGAACTAAAACGTGCACAACTCACAATCAGTTGATTGGTTACATTTCACTTGTACTAGACAACTATCTAAACTTAATAGTATTTTGAACGAAACCATAAACACATAATGGTACATTTCTGGCATTTAATCGACAATCTGTATGGATGGTGTTACACTGGGTGTGGTTACAGCCTCAAAGGAATTACTGCCCACGTCTTATGTTAGAATGGAGTCATTAAAATTGTGACACCGTTAGCGATTATGAATGAATTCACTTTCCATATGCGATTAATAATAACAAATGTTTATGGGTAATCTATGAAATTGATAAAAGTTTCGTAATCGGCTTATCTTGTTAAAATATTCATAATAAATTGCGATTCTACGAGTGTTCTGTTCAGCCCATGTGTTAGCTGATTGGAAAACATAGAATTAGGACCAATATTAAAAACATCAATCCATCATCGCAGTACATCCGAACATAAATAATATCAGTGTCATACGAATATGATCGTACGGAAATTATAAATGTAAGTTGTTTACTCATTAGATTAATTATTTCAAATCGCGTGATTCACATTTTGTTAAACAAATATGTTTTGCTTATTCTTGTATAACGTACCTATTACTAATAATACGTTTTTTGAGGAATTGCAACTTCTATACGAACCATCTCTGGTTTAAGGGAGTGAAGCTGATCGGCAAATATGTATTTTTCCGTGTTTAAATAAAAAAGTCATAGTTATTCTACAAATTTCATATTCATGATTTTATTTTATGGCGAATGTTACGTTTTCTCTAACGAACCTTAAAACTAATTTTAAACTTCTAATGTACTTGTTGAACGATTAAACTTATCTATTTTAGAAATGAATACGGGTATTACGTAGTTTATGTACCTATATGTAAAGCAGGTGTTACGTAATGATGCTATTTCCTATTTCACATTGAATGTGATGTATGATTAATATTGCGGAACATCTGTCTAGGGATTACATTGATTACTCATTCAAGCTGCATTCATTCGTTCTCGTTCCAATCCCTAATGCCGGTAACACGCCTTATGTTTTACTTACGCTCATATAGGCTCGTACAATTCAAAAATAAAGTTGTGGCCACAAGTATTATGCCAATTCAAATGTCAATGCAAACTTCTGAAAGCCTTGATATGGGCAAATAAGCGTAACGTACGTGCCTCATAACGATCTTTTTTGAGAACCTAAACTAAATCGCAATTATCTTTGTCTCATACGCGGTGTCTTATATGACAGACACACAAAAGAAGGAAAATTTTGGCAGTTACTAAATTGAATTTGAATAAAGGCAATATGGTTCGAGGTGCATTAAACGATAAGCTGTAAATATGCGCAATAATTTGTAACATATTATGTTATGAACATAATAAGTAGTCAATAATTATGCCTGGTTCACATGTTTTTAGTCAATGGTTCCCAAAGTGCTCCGTGGAAGCGTCTTTAAGACTAACGCTTTTTATTCTCTAGAAATCATTCTCGTTTGTAAAGTAAAAAAATGACAATATTATTGTTAGCATTAATAATCAAGATACGTTTGTCTACTATACTCGCATATTCTATAAATTATTTATTTGTGCCATTCATTTTTCTTCCTAATGATGTAGGTATGTAATCATTGGGATAGCACAAAAAATGAATTTTGAATTTATATTTCGAAAATGTAGGGCGCTGGTAATGAGTACTTTTCATGTGAGCCGTGAACTAAACAGTTTGAGGATCCCTGCTTCGAGCTATTGAGTCGTTCGGTATAATCTGGTCAGTATAGCTTGACTGTGGAATGCCGGTGTAGCAACGCGATCCTCGCCCTGTTTCGACGTGCACTTAACATTATGCAGCGGATTTCATTCACCGTCAACCTCATTTATCATAGTCAACGTAAATTGGGATTTAATTCTTAAAGTTCCGTGTAAATCTCACAAAGTGCATGTTCATTCGTTTGTTGATCTAGATACAGATTGTCTTCAGCTTTTGCTAATCTAATCTGCGAATTTCTTTATGTACCTACTATTGTTTTTTATGTTATAGGATTGACAGACTAGTAACGGGCCACCGAATGGAAAATCGTCGCCTATGAACATTTCAGAAACACCAAAACCGCCAAGGCGCTGACAGCCCTGGACTCTTTTATGAAGCCATTTTTGAAGAATCCTTTAATGTAGCGCCGGGAAACGGAAGGAAGTTAGTTCAAAGATTTGCTTGTTCTGTACAAAATGAACGCGCGGATCGGACTGTTGAGCTCTAATTAATTTGCTATTAAGTTTTTTAAATTTTATTCTCTCGCACCTTGCATCCTTTTACGAAGGAGGATGGAGCTTACATTCTGTCATCTATTGTTCCTTTTGATACATCATGGACGTGTTTTACGATTTTACTATACTGTCTATAGGTTTTGTGATAATCAAGAATTGTGGTAAAGTAAAAAGCGATTAATTCATTTGGATTAGTCGAAGGATTAGATGGGAACTTGCTTCTTGTGGACCCCGTATTTCGTGTGGAAACACCCTGAACTTGAGACTTAGATAGATAGAGCCATGTCTGTGATCTACAATTGTCAAGTATGAGAAACTCAGAGAAACCGTTAACTTATTATAATAACGTTTCCTTGGTGAATAAGTTTCGTTTTTTTTGTTTGGAAAAAAAATAGTTTTTCCACGTATTATATACTTAGCTATTAAAATCTACTTTGCTTCCGAAACACCCTAAATTATTAAACAATAATGCCTGTTAGTTCAAGTGTAGTTTGAGCCTTAACCTCAAATAATGTTTAGCATTCAGACTCAGCCTATATTATAACTATTTCAGTTAATAAAGGCAATACCAATATTTGTAACTTTCAAAGCTTGCGTGATTATGTTAAAATTATTCAATCCAAGCTTAAATGTGATTAGATATTTAGACAAATACAATTACTTTGAGTGCTCTTAGCAGTGCTAAGAATCACAATTATCATTATGCTTAGTAGTTTTGCAAGAAATGCTTATAATTTCAATCTGGATGTATAATATACGCAACATTTTTCTGTTTGAATCAGATATTAATGAAGTACATTTATTACCAAAAACATCTTCGTTCTATGACTAATAAATAAAGTGTACTACGCAAGTAACTCTGTTAAGACAAAGCAATGTCTTTTCAATGTGAGCATCACCTTGACTTGACACCAATCAAGACTTAGTTTTTCAATAGTAAATTTATATTCTTAAGAAATAAATGTCTCAACCGTATCTTTTACGTAGTTGGGTTCGATTTTTTGTTTTTCATTTATAATTTTTCAGTCTGTTAATAGTTGTAAGGGAGTTATGGATATAACTTTTCGGATCTGGATACGGATATGTACGATATAATAAAATATAAGTTACGGATATGGACGATATAATAATACGTAGGTATATATGTATAAGTCTGTTTTATTACATGAAAGAAATAAACCTTGTGTTGCTGTAAAGAAGATTTATTGTTAGTTTTTTTTTATACAGAGACTATTTTATTTAGGTAATATAAAACAATATGAACTCAAACCTGTAAAGAAGAAACGACAATGAAAGTTTATTCTTTCACTTTTAAAACATAAAATAATATAATATTAAAATTTTCATTGATTATCCAATTGTCAATCAACTCGTATTTAAATCTGTCATCTGACATTCTGAATTCGTTTCTTCTTTAAAATCAGACAATTAAAAAGTTAAAAACTATAACCAAACTTCATGGTAAGTAAACACACAGAGTGCGAAGAAAGAAATAGTATTTCTTTACATCTCCCCCCATGGGGAAGAAAATTCACCCGTGAATTTTCACTCCAGTTCTCCATTTGATACTTGCACATTCTCATCCTCTGTTATCTGTACTGGAATTAGTTTTGTGATATGAAAAAGATTTGACTCTGTTTTTCTATGTCCTGTATCTATCTCGTAAATTGTATTAGATTTCTTTTTAATTATTTTATATGGTCCAATTCTCAATTCATCTAGCTTTTTCCTATTTAGTTTATTCCCATTTTCTATATATACTAGATCTCCCACACTGAATTCTCTTTGTTTTCTATTCCTATCATACCTCATTTTGTTATAGTAATGTGATTTCAAGGTATTATTAAGCGCTGTTTTCTTATCTCCGATCCAGTCACTATTTATACCTCCTTGTTGTAGTTCTTTTGGTAAAACCTTAACATCTGTTCCGTATAGCAAATAACATGGTGCATAGCCAGTTACTGAGTGGTTAGTCTGATTGTATTTTTCTACACATTCATGTGCTATTGTAGTCCACGCTCTGTTTTCTCCATCTTCATTGATTTTGCATCTAATTTTGTTAACTATCGTTTGATTCAACCTTTCATTTAGGCCATTAGAAAACGGTGCATTCACTGCTGTAAAAATTATTGTTATTTGTTTGTCAGTAAGGAACTTCTTGAATTCTTTAGAGTTTATTCCTGGATACTGGTCGGTAAGGAGCATCCCAATCTCTTCGGTTTCAGCGACCTTATTTATTAACTTTATAAAGTCATGTGCACCCTGGGTTTTTGATGTTATAATAAATGCATATCTAGTGAAGTGGTCCACTAAAAGATGTATGTATTTCTTGGTTGATCTAGAACCACCAAAACCTCCAATTGTGTCTATTGATACTATTTCAAAGGGTCTTGTCGCTGGGCCTAAATATGACATTAATCCGTATTTGTGTTGTCCTCTTGTTTTGTTTTTTATGCAAATTTCACAATTCCTACAAACATTTTTAATATTTTTCGTTAAATTTTTTGTTGTGTACAGTGAACTAATAGTCGTTAGCATTTGTCCCACTCCAATGTGACATAGATTTTCATGTATTCGCTTTATAAATTTAATACTGAATTCTTCTGTTATTATTATTTTCTCTTTGTTCCTAATTCTTTTGAAGTATAAATTGTGTTTTTTGATTATTTTATTATTGTTTCTCTGTATTTCTTTATTTTGATTCTGATCTATTACAATATCTTCTAATGTAATTAAGTTCACAACTTTCAGTTGTTCTTCTAGATTATCCTCTGGTTCTAATACAGGATTCCGACTTAAACAGTCCGCTTCTAAATTATCTTTTCCAGGGGAATATTTGATTTTAAAATCATATTGTGAAAGGTAATAAGTCAAATCACCTAGTTCTTCGTCTGTTCTAGCTTTTAAGTTCATGTTTTCTAATGGTTTATGGTCTGTGTAGACTGTAAACGATTTACCTATCAGCCAGTACTGCCAATATCTTAGTGCTTCTTTAATAGCTAAGCATTCTAAATATATTGCCTTTTTCTTCTTTTGCGCTCCATTCAGTTTTTTTGAAAAATAGGCTACTGGTTTTTCTTTACCATCTAGTTGTACTTGTTTTAAAATTGCTCCAACACCCAGCAGAGAACCATCAGTATAAATATTTATTGGTAGATTTTGATCATAAATTTCTAGTATTGGCTGTGAACACAAGAGACTCTTTATTTTTTCAAACGCATTTTGACATTCTTCAGACCAAACAAACTTTTGATTTTTTCTTAGCAAATTATGTAATGGGTCAAGAATTATTGCGCTCCTTGGTATATATTTATGGTAAAAGTTTACTTTTCCCAAAAATTGTCGAATATTCTTCTGTGTTTTTGGTACTGGAAATTCTTTTATCGAAATGAGATTGTCCTTCAGTGGTTGGATAGAATTATATTGAATGATATGTCCCAGGTATTTTACCGAATCTGATGCAAATGTACATTTTATAAATTTTAGTCGAAATCCTTCCATTTGAATTGCTTCTAGTAACTGTTTCAAGTGACTTATGTGTTCATCAAATGAGTTTGAAAATATCAGGATGTCATCTATATAATTGACAGCAAAATCGGTTAGTTTATATTTTCTAAGTATGTTACACAATATTCTTTGAAATATTGCTGGAGCAGTCTTCAAACCAAATGGTAGGCAAGTCCATTGAAAGTGTCCCTCTTGAGTTACAAACCCTGTCTTCTTCCTGTCCTCTACTCGTAGAGGTATAGACCAAAAAGCTGAATTAACGTCTAAGCTTGTAAAAAATTTGCAATTTCTTGTTTTTGTCATTAAATCGTCAATTAATGGGAAAGGTTGAGCCTGAGGAACTACAATTTTATTTAAATCCCTGAAGTCTATACAGAGCCTTGATTTTTTATTTTCTTCCTTTTTAAATGTCAAAGTTACTGGTGCTGCGAATGGACTATAAGATTCTTCTATAAGCGCATTATCCAATAATTCGGCTATTTGTTCTGCTATCTCTTTTTTGTCTTCTATAGTGCATCTGTATGGCCTCTTGCTGCAGTATTTATCCATTAATAAATTTATTCTTGCTTCATATCCTTTAACCTTTCCCACGTCATACTTGTTTTTGGCAAAAACTGATTGATATTGTTGTATTAGCTTATTTATTTCTTCCCTTTTATCATCATCTAAATGACCAACCTTTATTTCAAATTCCTCCTCTTTGATATGTTCATTAAAATTAATTTTGTTTTCGTTTTCATATTTATTACCTTCATTTTCACCTTCGTCTATCTTTTTCTCCATTTTTTTACTATTCTTTTCATGTAAGTATTGTTTCTGAGTTATTTTTAACTCCTCATTTTGTACTAGCTTGTATTTCTTTATCATATCTAATCTTATTAAGAAATCATATCTGAATTTGTGTTCGTCAATGATGTACACATCCACATTTTCTTCTATTTCAAAAATTTTTATTTTTAAATTTGTCAAACCACTTGTTTTTTGGACACCATTAATTGTTACTATATTTTCTTCATTCGAGTTATGTCCTTTTGTATTTAGTTTTAGTAATTTGGAATTAATTAGAGATACATTTGAACCTGAATCGTATACTCCATAAATTTCTAATTTATTATTTAACAGTAGTTTGATCTTAATTAATGGTGTCACTACTAGTTTTTTTGTTCTGTTTCATTTAACTCTGCTTCAATCACTGAATTATTTACATGTTTAATATATCTTTTATTTAATTTATCATCTTCTCTAACTCTAAACCAGCATGCAGCTTCGGAATGATAGCGAACCCCTTTATTTAATTTTACGCATATTTTGCATGGATAACGTCCTTCATTTGTAATATTTATCCTTTGATTTTCATACTTTCTGTACGTTCCATTCCTATTTTTATTTACTAAATGTTCATACTTTCTCACCTCATTGAATAAACATACTATATCGTTCATTGCTTCTCTATTTGTTTTCTCTAATACAAAACCTGGCAAACCTACCGCTATCAGATCCACCAGTGTACCTGTATCAATTGAATTTCTCATGTCCAATAAAAGTTTTTCCTTTTTAATGGCATAGTCCACTAATGAACCATCCTTATATTTAAATAACAATGCATAGGTCACTTGGTTCCAGTTTTGGTTTGCAAATGACTCGCACAACTTTTCTTTCCAAACTATCCACTCTGAGTTGAGTGTTAATTTTATAATCATTGAGCTGTACCAATCAACACAACTTTTATCCATAAATAGTCGGAGAATCTCAATTTTTTGTTCATCTTTCATAATACCGAAGCGAGAACATTCTCTCTCAAAAATGTCAATCCATTGCCTTGCATTCGAGTTTTTGCTCGTAAATTTCTCAATCACAAACTTCTCTGCGACATATTTCAGATTCTGTTTTTTTAAATCATGTGTATTTTCTATTAACTTTGTAAACATTTCTTCCAATAAATTCGAATCTCTAATTTGTTCTTCAGATACTCGGTTATGTTCAATTTCCTCCAGATATTGTTCTCCAAATTGTAAGTTACCATCAGCATCTATGTAAATTTCTCGTAATTTATCTGTCATAGTTATCCAAACTCTTCGTGTCTGATGTCTTTTCTTTAAACTATTTTTTACTTTGTTGTACACAGCTGTCTCAATTAATTCTTCGTGAAATCCAACAGACTGTAATTCCTCTGGTATAGCAAATTTTTTTTCATCTTTAGTTGTGATTGAGGTTACACAACAAATATTAGATTTTCCATCATTCGCCGGTAAAATCGTGAATTCAAAACGTAACTGCTCCATTTGCATCTTTTTATAAACAAAATTGTCGTTTTATAAGTCTGTTTTATTACATGAAAGAAATAAACCTTGTGTTGCTGTAAAGAAGATTTATTGTTAGTTTTTTTTTATACAGAGACTATTTTATTTAGGTAATATAAAACAATATGAACTCAAACCTGTAAAGAAGAAACGACAATGAAAGTTTATTCTTTCACTTTTAAAACATAAAATAATATAATATTAAAATTTTCATTGATTATCCAATTGTCAATCAACTCGTATTTAAATCTGTCATCTGACATTCTGAATTCGTTTCTTCTTTAAAATCAGACAATTAAAAAGTTAAAAACTATAACCAAACTTCATGGTAAGTAAACACACAGAGTGCGAAGAAAGAAATAGTATTTCTTTACATATGTATAATATAATACCGGTTACAGATATGAAGTTATATCGGATTGTGTGTTGCCTTCAGATAGTTTCAGTTACGGATATTAGATTTAAAACGAAAGATTGAATAACTTTATTTCTAGATTATCATTTACTTTGAGTTGCAATTTCATTCGTAAGACTTAGAACGTATTATTATTACCCGAAAAAAAAAATTCCACAAAAGCGGGTAGCGGGTGACAAGACGTCTATATCCGGCTTCATCCGCTACTTTTATTTTGGATTCTGATACGATTACGGAGCTTCATAACAATCTCTAATCTGTAGGTAAATATAATAACAGTAATAAATTTAGTAGTCAACTTAGCTTATTACTGTAAAATTATTTACTAAATATGGGCCGGTGCATTTGTAAAGCGTTTGAAACGAGCTGCAAATTAGCAGTCTTCCATTTTGCTTGTGGGTGGTGTTACAAATTCTGGCCTTTCACTACACCTTGTTATGCCTCGTAATATATCAATACATTGCAACACCGTCTACTTGCTTTGAATCACTAATTCGAGATGACAAAGGCATTGAATTCTCGACTTGGTGCCAAACGACGAATATAAACAGGTGGCTATCTTACAGTCGACGTAAACTTGCATGCTGATAGTAATCCTGTCATTGTCGTTTTCCATAAAATAGAGGGAGACAAAACAATGGGTGTTTAATCAAGTGCGAAGTGATAGGCATGCCTGGTTCACAACTTGTCTTAACAAAAATACAAAGAATTGACATTCTTTCCATTCCTGAAGGTATTGTAAAGTATGAATAGTCTTTACAATATGTAAGAATTGAGTAGCTTTGCTAGTTTTACAGCTGTAAAGCGATTGCGATAAAATTCTACATTTTTGTAGGTTACTTGATAATATTTATAAAAGAAAGAAAGGTTTACTTGTGCTAGATTTCCTACAGGCGCGAGGTGAGGGCGTAAGCGCCACAGCATTACTTTATCTACTTGCCGCCAAATGGTAGTATTCAATACTTTCGTGTGCTATCTAAATGGCAATGTATGGCCCCGTATTCTCTATCACGGACAAAACTTTTCTCGCGATAGGTCCTTTATTCTTTCCACCTGTGCCGGGTGGCACAGGTGGAAAAATCTTTTTATTCACTTACCATCTTTGAGTATTTAAGTATTCTACTCCAACCTCCAATAAAATAATGTATAAAAATATATAAAAATACTCCAACCTTACCATCCATATAACATTCTTTTTCGCCAACGTCATTACATAAAAAACGGATAAAAATATATTCTGATTTGGAAGTCAGTGATCTAATCTTAGACTTCGAAATCACTTAGAACATAACTTTATCTTGCATAACATCAACAGTAAATAGTTCGCATGTTGTTGCATTGAAACAAACACTTTTTTACAATTGACTTTTGACTCGCATTAACTTGATTTGACTTGTTGCACAAGTCGTGCGTGATTGACCATCTAATGCAAGAGACGGGTAATTTGAACTTGTTAAAAGAGAAAAAAAGTAATATGTAGAAAGCATTACAGATAGACCGACGAATATTGACAAAAAACGGTGACTTTATGACTTTACTCTGTAATGTCCTATTTGTAACAACTTTGATTTTGTGTTCTTAGTTTTAGTTTTTTTTTTTTTTTTTTATGTTGTTACAAATAAAGTTTTCTATTCTATTCTATTCTGTAATTGTGGTACGAATATTTCATAGGTAAATGAACCATACATTCTGTAGGTATTTGAACAAAAAGGATAACGATCTGCCGGCTTTTCTTGATATTATATCAGTGGCAAATGTGATAATGCATGATATAATGTAGACATACGAACACAAACTAGAGGCCACCACTGACAATTTTAAAATTCTCTGATTCAGTAAGTGTATAAGTAAGTCGGTAGATTTAAGTAGAAAAAAAGACAAATGATCTTAAGTATACCGGTAGGTACGTAATGACAGAAAGAGAATAAACGCTCTTCAATAAAACGTGTGAAACGCTAACGTATACAGATAGTAACTAAAAGGATCAGGTGCATGAAAACATAAAATAAAATGTGTCAGTGTTACTTTATTTGCCATTGTTAAGATCGTAACCACTGGCGTTATAGCTCGCATTATTCTCACTAACTGTTGGTACAATCTGCTGCACATAAGACGTAACAGAACCATCATAAGCTGTACTTTATTTCGTTTCTGCGGGTATACTTAATAGCGCTCAGTTTATTCTGGTTTTGTCACTGTTGATGCGCGGTTGGTTGTACATTGTTGCGAAATTACTCCGCTGCCTCCATTATCAATTCAGACCACACGTAATTCTGCACGCTACCCTGAAATCGCATTAAATCTCTCACTGAACACGAGCTTTCGAGCTAATAAGGTCTTTTACAACTGCAAGAGCACAAAATATAGGTACCTGGAGTTTTAACGAAAGCTTAGTAGTGAACTGAATTTAATGTTTAGTCCTAAATCTAACTAAAGTTATGGAATGGTTCTTTAAACTAAGTAAGGAGTATGCTTTACATTTATTGTTCCCTTTTGTAATCGAATTGCGTCTTAAGGCAGTACACAGGCAAGGAAAAATAAATAATGTTATCCAGAGTTCAATCTTTATGGTGTGATGATACAATGTATGATACAAACGATACAATGTATAACACTATAAAATCTTCACCGCTTAAATACTTTTACTGCATTGATTGCGTTTGCTGAAATAAAGCGTTAATGTTCACATTATTAGGATTACGATTCAGATCAAAACTTTTCCAAATTACTCTGTTGAAATTCATGGATGTGATTGTAATCTGCTTTGTGAGCTTCATTAAATAAATAAATTAGTCGCAGGATCATTGCCCGTTTGTATAGACATAGCTAAACAATTTCTACATGTCCATTTACAACAGTATTAATAACAGGGGGCAGAGCAGCTTGTGGCGAGCTGTTGGTGAGTAGCGACACCACCCCCTACCATCATCTCGAGTTCCTCCGAGAGAACTGGGCTCCGCCTCGTCCGCCACACAGAGGTACGGCCGGACAGAGCATCAGGTCTCTCACCTCTGGCTTGCCTTCATTGGCCGGTCAGAGTGGGGCGCTAGAGGTATGGCATTTGCAGAAATTTAGATAATAGGCTGTTGTCTAAATTTCTGAAAGAGCCATACACTCGGGGGTGGAAGTGTCTAAAGGCATAATAGCGGGGAAGCCCGCTCCGAGCTCGAGATTACTCGCTCGTGATGGTGAAACCGGGGCCACACCTCTCGACACCCCCAGCCTCTCTCAACAGTGTTGCCCCCTGTCGACCATCGGGTTGGCTGTTTGGGGGGCCCACCAAGGAGAGGCGAGTCACCACCTGCCTAAAGTAGGATTCGATAATGTGAGATGTTGAATATAGGCAGGTGCCGGATCTCACTCCATAGGCCCAGCCAGCTAGTCCCCCCAGTTCACCCACATAGCCCAAAGTTTGGCAAATCACTTTTCATTACAATAGTCCCATTATATTCTGCGGAGTCTGTCTGTGTCTGTATTAACTATTGATGCAGTCAGAGAGAGGTCCCGCCGAATATAACCCATTACAAAGTAGATCAAAATTCTCGAAAGGGCCTCTACGTGTTGGACTCCCCATGTCCCCGCGCAAGCCTGACAAAGGTCCGGGGTTTAAATTGGACCCCGTGCTGACGAGAGACATAATAAGAAATAAAAAGAACTGGCGCAAACCTGAGGTGCTCACGACTAGCGACCGCAGGATTGTATGGCAAGGCAAGGAGCTACACAGGCGTTTTTACCGGGCCCTCCATGGGCCCGATGTAGATTTCTTAGCGTCTGTGGCCTGGCTGCGATTCGGTAACCTCTTTGGGGAAACCGAAGGTTTTGTTTGTGCAATTATGGACGAAGTGGTAATGACCAACAACTACCGGAAGTTTATCCTGAAGGATGGAACGGTCGACATATGTCGGGCATGCCATCGACCGGGTGAATCAATCAGGCATATTGTTTCCGGCTGTTCGAGTCTTGCCAACGGCGAATACTTGCACAGACACAACCAAGTAGCCAGGATAATCCATCAGCAACTTGCCTTGAAATATGGTCTTGTAGCCGCGGAGGTGCCGTACTACAGGTATGTGCCCGACCCAGTTCTGGAAAATGACCATGTCACGATGTATTGGGACCGATCTATCATCACTGACAGGACTATTGTTGCCAATAAGCCTGATATAGTGGTGATAGATCGCTCGGAGCGCCGCGTAATGATGATCGACATCACCGTCCCGCATGATGAGAATCTCGTGAAAGCCGAAAAAGACAAGGAAATAAAATATCTTGATCTGGCTCACGAGGTTGTCGCCATGTGGGATGTGGATTCGGCCATCATTGTGCCGATAGTCGTATCGGTGAACGGGCTGATAGCGAAGAGCCTCGACCAACATCTCAAGAGGCTCTCGCTAGGTGGATGGATCAAGGGTCTGATACAGAAAGCAGTACTCCTCGGCACGGCACGCATAGTGAGGAGGTTCCTGTCTCTGTGTCCCTAACCACCGGCAGCTTGGACCCTGCTCTCGCTGCCGGCGGCACACTATTTTTTAATTTTTTATATATATATTTGTTGTTTTTTTTTTATACATATATATGTAAAAAATTATTTAATAAGTTGTATAAATAAATAAGTGGAATAATAATAATATTATAGAAAAAATATTAAAACGCAAAAAGCAAGATGACAAATATTCACAAGAGGTGACACTGATGCATGATGAACGTTGATTGTTGGTTCAAGAGCCTGAAACAGAAGCAGCATACGGTTACGATACGCAGTAAGGTTGGTTCCTCCCTCTGTAGCCCCAAAATATGCACGCATGACGTTCTCGTTAATTTGCGATGTCCATTTCATGCGCGGCACATTACCACCGACAGCGGGGACCCTATTCGGAGCCGGTTGGCGCCGAGGTCCCAAGCTAGACGGCGGCCGGGGTCTCACTCGACGACGCGCAGGTGGTGGTGACGGCGCCGGGGAGAAGTATTCGTCGCTAGAGCTCGACGCAACTACAGCGGCCGGAGACGCACTCGCGTTGGGGGCGGCATCCGGCGGCTGCGAGGCGGAGCTCAGCGACGAGTCCGGAGGTGGTTGGTGTGCTGCTTGTGCATTTCTGGCTCTAGCCCTTGTTATCATTCCATTTTATGTGTTTATTGGACTCACTGAACTTTGAATGAGGCAGTCGTTGGAGGAGCGTTTCTTTGGCCGCCTGAGAAGAGTTCTCAAAAGTCTTTTGTCAGGAGGTAATAAGGTGCGTGCCTTCAACGACTGCGTCATGCCGGTCCTGCTCTACTCCTTCGGCATACACAAGTGGACTCAGGCTGACTTAGATACCCTAGACAAGCGAGTCCGCTCTCTACTGACATCATACCGGATGCACCACCCGCGCTCGTCAGTTATGAGACTGTACATCCCGCGGCGATGTGGGGGCCGAGGCTTCCTTAACGCCAGGACCCTGCATAACCGCGAGGTGTGCAGTCTAAGAGACTATTTTCTTTGTGCAGTGGGAAAAATGCATCAGGATGTGGTGGCGGTCGACAACGGACTCACTCCCCTTTCATTCAAACATCAAAGACCGCAAGACTGTATGGCAAAGCAAGGAGCTTCATGGCCGCTTCTACCGGGCCCTCCATGGGATATTAATTTTCTTGCATCGGTTTCTTGGCTACGGTGACCTATTCGGGGAAACTGAAGGTTTTGTCTTTGCGATTATGGACGAAGTAGTTATAACTAATAACTACCGGAAGTATATTCTGAAAGACGGTACGACTGACATATGTCGGGCGTGCCACCGTCCCGGTGAATCTCTCAGACATATAGTGTCCGGCTGTTCAAGTCTAACTAATGGTGAATACTTGCATAGACACAACCAAGTGGCCAGGATCATACACCAGCAACTTGCTTTGAAATATGATCTGGTAGTCGAGGAAGTGCCATACTACAGGTATGTGCCCGACCCAGTTCTCGAGAATGATCATATCACACTGTACTGGGATCGATCTATCATCACTGACAGGACCATTGTTGCTAACAAGCCTGATATAGTGCTGATAGATCGGACGGAGCGCCGTGCAGTGATCGTCGACGTCACCATCCCCCATGACGAGAATCTCGTGAAAGCTGAAAAGGATAAGAAATTAAAATATCTGGACCTAGCTCACGAGATTGTCGGCATGTGGCATGTGGATTCGGCGATCATTGTACCGATAGTCGTCTCGGTGAATGGCCTTATCGCAAAGAGCCTCGACCAACACCTTATGAGGCTCACGTTGGGCGGCTGGATCAAGGGCCTGATGCAGAAGGCAGTGCTACTTGACACGGCACGAATAGTGAGGAGATTCCTCTCTCTGCGTCCCTAACCACCGGTAGCTTGGACCCTGTTCCCGCTGCCGGCGGCAATCTATTTTTTATTTTTTTATATATATATATTTGTTTTTGATATTTATATATGTAAAAATATAAAATAAGTTGGAAAATAAATGAGTGAAATAATAATAATATAATAAAGCTTTATTATTTCTTAAACAGCAGTACAAAAAAAAAATAGTTAACATTTCTCTTTTACAATATTCATAATTTGTTTCAAAGGAGATGTTGCAAAAATGTGTGGACCTCCGTCCATGTATTGAACACAATATCATTCAAAGGCAAAATCAATAGAAAAACGTTTTTACTGCATATTTTCACTTATTTAGCTTTGTTTGCAGTTACAAAATATTATTTGCAGTTAGAATTGCAACTCAAACCAACACGGCGAATATGGCGGGCGATGTCATTTTGAATTTTTTTTAAATTGTTTGTTGATTATATAGTACTTGGAGAAAAAAGTATTTTTTTCTAAATACTATCGAAATCGATTTCATGTGTTAATACTAAGAACTTAAACTAATCGATTTCCAATATATAGAAGCGTCGGCTGTATCGCTGCCATGTTGAATATGGTTGAAAATGATAAAATCGTTTGAATTAAATATGGTAGTAACTTTAAAATATATTCTTGCATAAATTAATTGTTTTTTTTTTCGGATTCTTCTTTAATTTACCCAGACGGACGTGTACGAACCAGAACCGAGCTCGACAATAAATTATTTTCTAAGCTATCTTACTTATCTACTCATCTCTTTATCACTATAGGTATATATAATATATTTTAACTTCTAACTTTGATTAACCTTTTTTTTATAATTTAGCTGTAAGGACCGCCTAGCGCGGTGAAAGCCTCCTCCAACTGCTTCCATTTTCCTCTATCCCTTTCTATTCTGTGTCGTAGAATGACGCGAAATGGAGTTTGTCGGGGCAGCTAGTTATGATTATTTTTGTTTCTTGCAGTTTGAAGGGTTATAGTCTACTACCCCCGCGCTGACAAGGCGTCTTGGGGGAGGGTTTGATTGTCAGTTTTTCAAGATTTTTTTTCTTTCATTATTTGAACTTCCTGTGTTTTGTCTGTTGCATGTTAGTTACTGTTATTTTCTGACTAGTTACCGGCTGTTCATTGCTATTGTTTTTTTTGTAAAAATGTTAGTTAGGAGTTTGATCGTCCTCTCATTACATCAAAGGCATTTGTCCTGTTCGTTATGGCGGTGTTAATAATTTGTTGTTTTTTTCGTTGAGTGTTTGACTGGGGGGAATCCGATAATTCTCTTTTTATTTTATCATAACTGTTTTCCTTTACTACAAGTTAAGGAAAGCTATATTTCCTTTTTCCCTCTCTGCTAATAATTCTGGCTGTAATGCTTAAACAGTATTATGTGCCTGTAATTGTGTAATTATTATGTCTAGATTTTGGGATAGCTGTCTAAGCCTCTAAATAACTTTATACTTAATCGTATAGAGTCGTCATGTTAAATTTCGTCAAATATTACTGACTGATTCTGATTAGAAAATAGCAACTCTACTTTGTGACATATAGTATTAGACAACCAAACACGTTATGTTGATGTCTCTTCAAAATAGTCTGATGGGACCGGTTGCTATTCAAATAGTGTGTTGTGAGATACATTTGTGCCAGCTTAACGTACATGTACGAAATGCTCGCCCGTATCCATTTTCAGGTTTACTCGACGTAACGGTACCATAGTGCCCCCGTTTCTAGGTGATAATGCTTCTGTTTTGAGTCTGAGCAAGATATATGACAATGGTTGTTGTGGTTTATATGGTGGATACTGTGATAAGTTAATCGCTAACTAAGGATTGATATCATGTTTGTTATTTCAGTTTTGTTTTCCTACGTAAACAATGTGTTCAATTAAAAAAAAACCTTATATTGAGAGTGGTTTAAAATCTAATTGAAAAATTTTCAGGGATCGAAGTAGTATGTCTAACTATTTAAATCCAATGAAATGCTGAATTCTAAATGGTTTTGAGCGTTTTGGCTGTTGCACAAACTTATTTTCAGACACACATATAAAAAAGATAGAAGTTCTAAAAACCTCTACATTGAATATTAGGAACCATTTTTTTCATTAAAGTCATTGCTTAGTATGTTCTGAGGTTTTCGCGAACTGAAATAATAAGATTGAAATAAATATTAAACTAAAAAGATTAAATTCCTTGCTGTCTCCACCAAACAAAAAGAGCTAAAAATCTTCGTTCTTTATCAACAGCAACGAAAACAAAACATTGGTTTCCAAGCAAGCTTCAGTCTGATTTTTATAAATGCTTCAAAAACAAACATCACTTATCTTGCAGTGACCAAATCAATGTCGCATTGCATCTTATTTATCTTCGTTATTTAATGATCCCATTCAAATAGATTGTCCCTTTCATTCATTGTCTGTCATGTCTACGAGTTGGGGTCAGTACCATCAATTCCATCCGTCGCTCTATATCTTCTTCTAACGGTCAGTATCGGCATTTGGACCTCGTAGGGACTATTATCTCTTTAAACGGCGTACGCTTAGTTAGATTGACTTCATTATCATACCTTATTGCATAGTTATCCTTTGAAATGCCGGCCCCAATAAGTTTATATTGGCGCTGGAGCTGAGTATTGGTTGCTATTTTCACTCTGTTGCGTATAATTCGAATTTGAATGAAACTCTGATATCCGATAATGCGCCTGTTTGGCGTGACCTTTTCTTTATGTCTGAAGTTGGTTTTGATTTACTCGTTTCAAGTTTGTTATTGGTCTGTATTGGAGTTAATTTATACTTCTTATATTTCTTGTGTTAAGTTTAAAAGGATTTCAGAAAAAAATAGACGTCGAACAGGAATAAGACCTGCCTCTAGATTGATAGACTAGGTCTCTCTGATACTTGTACTCTTCATTTTAGAACAATAGTCTTCATCAACAATTGGATATTTTAACAAGTTAGGTATATGATACTATAAAAACTGGCGTTGCAATTTAGAACATGATCAAAAAACATCAATCAGAAATCGTGGACGGTTAAATAGAACATTACTTTTTATAGTTCTAAATAATAGGCAATTCGTCTGATTAAGTCTCAAATCTTACAGAATTCGGAGTTTCTTCTTACTTTATTTTCTATTCCACTGAAAATCGATCCGGCGTACCGTTATCGTGATATGATAGGTGGATGCCGTTATTCTTGGATATGTTTTTATTCTAACATTCATAATTAAAATGAGGCAGCTTAATGATTTTAGATAATTTATTCTTGCTGTTAAACCGCATGGTGCCTTGTAGTGTAAGTTTCATCCATGTTTCGTTGAGGTAGTTTATTGATGGGAGCTTACAAAATAATGGGCAAGTTACTTGAAGCTTATTCAAAGTTGTTAGGTTGTGACATTTGTTTATAGTTCTTAAAGTAAACTTATATCATTCCTAATATGGATACATATTAAAAAAAAAAATTCGTCGTTCGGTCCAGTAGTTTCGTGGAGAAAGGGAACAAGGGAATGGCATTTATTACGCCAAAATATGTATGATTCTAAAAAAAAATGAGATCCATTACAATATATCGCACAAAATAGTACAAAAACTTTAATCGATGAAATGTAATAATGTATATATAAATTGTATTGTATTGTGCCTACGCTCTCGAAATCTTACACTAGAACTCTATCCGTAAATTCACAAAATAAATTAAAAATATGTATATTTATTAACTTCTCATGACAAATACTTGAGAAAATAATTAATTCTAAATACTTCGTGTCTGTTGTATTCTACAACATAACGCATGACAAAATGCAAAACTGACCTCTAAGACAAAACATTTATTACTGGTGGTAGAGCTTCTTTCACGACGTGTCCTGAACCTGAACCTCCATTCACCTGTCCAAGTAACAAGTTCGTCGATCCCCATTGTGTACGTGATTTTTTGGTTGTTTTTCCCCAAAACACGAATGAGCAAGCACTTTTTTGTTCGACATCTTGCTTACGAGCTCTCTGACGCGGCACGTACCGGGACGTGCGCATTGCCTAATGGAAACCACTTGTCATCGTTTTAAGAGATTTTTGATGTATTTGACGCTTAATAACATTCGAGGCTGGTGTTCTGTGGGACTGTTATTCGATTTTTTAAGCAAATGCTTCTACGGGTAGAGTTCTAGTGCTCGAGGGCGTAGGCACCACCGCATTAATTAATTATCTGCCGCCAAATTGTAGTGTACGGTCCTTTGAATTTTGGCAAAGAGGCTAAAGTATTTTTGTATATTCTCTGTCAGAGACATTTGAAACAACAGGTCTCGGGTGTGGACATTTCCCTATGCATATTGACATGTGGTGTAAATATCTACAACAATACAAGTTATATCAATATTAAATTGTTTTTCGTACTTAAAACTATAATAATAATAAGATCAAGGTTGGATCATGGGTCTAATGCAGACAGCGGTACTCCTCGGCACGGCACGTATAGTGAGGAGGTTCTTGTCTCTGTGACCCTTACCACTGATAGCTTAGACCCTGTTCCCGCTGCCGGCGGCGCACTATTTTTTAATTTCTTATAGGTATATGTTTGTTTGTTTTATAACTACTTATGTATGTAAAAATATTAAATAAGAACGAGAATAAATGAGTGAATACTAACATAGTTACTTTTGCTGGGATTAATCAACACCATAAGATTATGTACATAGCCTACATATTATTATTTGTAAACTGTTGTACCGCGGTGTGACGTCATAACGTGCTGTATAGGCCGTTTTGAGTCATTTCTCTTTTCGCAACATTTTGAATCGTTATATCTTAACAACTTTTAAGTACTTATTAACTATATGTTTCAAAGACACATAGTATTTATTTATCCAATACTATTTATTACAGGGTAACCAATAAAAAAATAGTCAACATCCCAATACGATTGATTAAAGGTCAGTAAATGCTAAAATAATAACACCATTTTTTAAAAATATAGTGACATCCCTATTGCTTCAATGGAGTGTAGGTAAATATTTTATAAAATGGGCTTAGTTTCCATACTGTTTGTATCTATACTGAGGTTCTGGTCCCGCAGATATCACGTAGTAGTAGGTGGTCTATGTGGTCCCGGTAGTGTTGAAGCACTAGCACTTTAACTACAGTCTATGAACGTACTATACAGCTTAGACCATTTTATTCAGCAGCATTCTTGTCACACTTGCTTGATTCTGACACACAACTGTCGTTTCGTTCTTGTTCCCACATAATGCGGACTGTCGTTGACTTAACTTTGCACAAAGAACACATTGCACAAAACATTACTGCTGCACGTTTTTGCAGTTGCATAACTGTTCTGAACGCATCTACGTTCGTGGTAACGTTTACTGTTAAATACCTAAAACAACTTGCAACTGCTGCTTACTTATGGGGGAGCAAGGGGCTAGTTGCTACAAGTTAAGTACTAAGTACTTTGTTTTCAAGAAATCTATATAAAGTTTCATTTTTTCGATTAACTTAAACGTCTCGTAATTTGATTATTCGCTGCTTATAGATAGATACATTAGATACATTCTTTTAAATATGGCGATTAATTATGGTACTCACCCCTAATGATGCAGTACGCTGTTGTTGGCATCTTTGGGACAGGCCTTTTGTCCTGCGGTGGACGTCTTTCGACTGAAGCGACGAACCAAAACATGTTCTACAATAATCTAACTTATAGGACAATAGTATATATCATTAAAATCGAATCGAAATCGAAATCAATCTGAGTTTATACAAACAAAAGAAGTAAGTAGTAATTCCTTGACACCTTGACTTCTTATCTGATCATGATATCTGCAAATTATGTTTAAACCCCACTCTTCTATTTTGTTTCCGCATCCGAACCCGCATTAGCTCGAATCCTCAGAACCTTAATAGTAGTTACGATTGTATCGAGATCCTCAAATACGTGTACCAACTACGATATCGATATCGCACCACTATTAAAGTGTCAAAATCGATAATTCATGTTAACACGCTAAGCGCTAACTGTGTGTTTACAGAATGTCTTTATAGGCTGATGAACCCGCAGATTGCGATGCGATACTCTTTGAATTCCGATCGAGGAGATACCCCAAGTACCGTTCGGGTATCGCTGAGTTATCGTTCACGTTTCGCTACCGCTAGCCCTACTTACGGTATTATGGGAAATAATGATTTTGGTAGGACTTTGTTAGACCGTATCTTTATTTATAGGTGTATTCTTTGACCATTTTTTAATGTTATGACTTATGATGATGGCAAACAAGTGTGCACTTTACATTGATGGTGAGCATAGAGCAACGCGGGCCACTGGCCGCCGCGGCGGACCGGAGGGGAGTAGCCATAGCGTTAACTATCGATGCAAAACAGTCTGTCATTTTTTGCGGGGGGAAATGCGTGTGACACTCACACACACTACAAAAATCGTCTATTACTACGAAACTCACATCTTGACTTTAACAAAATACATAAACAATTTCACGCACACATTTAAACTTCTAGGCGACATGCATAGGCCCATTTGGGCTTGTACTTTGGCAGAGGGGAAAGCCTGCATATGGCTACTCCCCTCCGGTCCGCCGCGGTAGCCCGTGTTGCTCTATGATGGTAAGTGAACACTGCAGCAGCAGGAAATCACAGATGCATTGCTTCCTCTCAGGCATAAGTTGTTTTGCCTCTTTGACATTTATAACGGAACCACCATCTAACCGGACAGTTTGCAAAAGGGGAAACGAGACATGCTACTTATACTTAAGTACCTACATTTTCTCTCGTGTATCTCAATTGTGTGTATATTTCCTTACTTTCCCGACGTTTTGATTTATTTACGTTATCACTGGGGAGTAACAATAAAATTTTTAGTAACATTTTTAAAAATAAGCCGACCGTTTTGTTTATGTGCCATTTCTGTTAAAGTGGCTAAACTTAGTCCTCACTAGTGGTAAATCATCTGCATTTAACCTCTGATATGTGTTAGTGCAGATTAACTGATCATCCATCTTAAGTGCATGCTTGTCTTCCAAAAAAATAATCACTTTAATTTCCGTCAACATAAAATGCAGTCTTTTCTTAAAATTTTCTGTCAGGTTTAATTAAAACAATGCAAATGTTTCCATAAGCCTGCATAGTTTTCCTCATTGTAACGTGCCAAGAAGTCTGCGAACTCCGAGGATCGAGATGCAACGATACGAAACAGTCACGTAGCGAATGATAATAACGTGGTTTATCGTTTTGTTCCTACAGTTATGGTTAACATGCGAATTCTTTTAAAATTTATTATGACAGTATAAAACATATTGTCACGCATGGTTTTTATATATCTTTGTTTAGTCATTTAATTAACCTAAGTTAATTCAATACGTACCTACAGTGCTCAACAATTAATATTGCACATCGAGCCTAGGAAGGAGACTTCGGCTTATTTCGGGTCTGTAGAGCGTTATCTCTTTCACACCGTACCTATTTGACGTTTGTCGACCATTTTGATCAAGTTTCGACCAATACTGGACTGTCAGTGCTTACGTCGGCAGTGTGCAACAGAGATAACGCTCTACGAAGTCGAAACGAGCCGATCGACTCTTTCGCAGGCTCGATATCGTGCAATATTAAATTGTTGAGTACACTACCTACGGACATGGTATTAAGTTATGATGATAACCGGTAAGTCCAGCGGTGTGAGACGGCCGTTTGTTTCGAAGGGTAGCGGGTTCGATCCCCGCACGGGGACAAATGTTTGTATGGCCTACAGATATTTGTTACGGGTCTGGATGTGTGTGTAGGTATGTGTTGTGTGTGTACAACGGCACCCACGACACAGGTTTATTTATACCTAATGTGGGGTTGCGAGTATAAGCGTGTTATATTTATAGGTATTGCATTATTGCATAAAATCACGTTTATAAATTTAAACCGAAGGATTTGAATTCTAGCCCTCTTATTCATAAACGTATTTTAGCGAAAGTGTTGATAATTTCTCCTTTGTCTTTTTCTATCCTGAACATTTGACAATTAAACCGAAGGATTTGAATTCTAGCCCTCTTATTTATAAACGTATTTTAGCTAAAGTGTTGCTAATCTCTCCTTTGTCTTTTTCTATCCTGAACATTTGACAATGCAACTGACAAAGACAAAGCATTCTATAGCTAAAACGTATCTAATGTACGATTATGAATAAGGGGGTAAATCAGTTGAAGTCGAAAGTTTTTTTTCATTTGTTTGCCTCGTCAAAGTACGGTTTATTTATAACTGACTTCAGAAAGAAGAAGGTTTCTCAATTCGATTGCTAAGTTTTTTTTAATGTTTTTGTCAATAAACACAAGCAAACAAGTCACAAGCAAAAAACCTCTAAATCTTTCCTTGCAAACGTAAAATAAACAATAAATTACATATTTTCTGCGATACTTTCTATATTATTGTATGTATGCAGTAGTTGAAGTAGGTATTTTATTACGTACATCGAGTTTTTCTGTTGTCTTACACAAAGAGAAACTCGTGTTAGCCATATTCATGTAGAATTGCTATGTTAATGTTTCTTTTATATTAGCCAAGTTATTTTTTATGGCAATACAATCGTGCAATATTGATATGATTAACATATCACGTTATAATAACCGTATACTTATATAAACGCGTAATAAGATTAACCAACAGTTTCAATAAAAATAAAAAGCTTAAATGAAATATGAAAGGTTGAAATATTATGTAAGGATGCGGTGTGACAGAGTCCTTACTGGAAACGACTCAAATAACAATGTTCGATATAAGGTCCGATTTTCTCGCGTTGAAATTGCTCGTGCATACCGTTATGAGTCGAAAATACTGGTAATAAGGCAACAGGTTTAATGTCACGCGTACAAAGACTAGCGAGAGCTTCATACTGACAACGGGGCAAAAATAAGAAAGAAAAGAGTGTTTCGAAAATATTACTTGCATTTCTGCATATTAAAGAAAGTTTATTCGCTTGTTGGGATTAATATTCTACATTTTAATGTTAGAATTCAAACGAGCGGGCCTTTAAACTACAGTATCCAACAAGAAATATTGCATATCGACCTTAAGAAGGAGACATCGGCATATTTCGAGTCTGTAGAGCTTTATCTCTTTCGCAAATTGAATATTTGACGTTTGTCGGCCATTTTGATCAAATTTTGACCAATACTGGACTACGGATGCTTACGTAGGCAATGTGCAGCAGATATAACGCTCTACGAAGTCGAAACTAGCCGATTGTCTCTTTCATAGGCTCGATGTGCAATATTTCTTGATGAGCACTGTATATCTTCGTACCCTTTTTATGTGATATCATTGACACCTGTTCCAAATTTAAATAAAACAGGTGAATGACCATCAACAACACTGTGTTCTTTGTTTAGAAACGTCAATGAGGCAAGAGCTGAAAAAATATATAGTATCTATTTCAATTTGAACGTCGTCGTCAGTCAAATGTATCCAATCTCACAGTAGGCGTGTCGCAAACTAAACGTCTGCAGAGTTGTTTTACAAACACACCCACAAATATACAATGTATTACCATTTGCTATTAACACTGTAAATTAAAAAAGAATAGCCATTTAAAGGGAGATAAATGATCACAGTATAGTAGTAGACAAGTATACCCTGCGTCCTTGGTGTCGTTGTACACACAACACGTACATAAACAGCCATACCAATATTTGTGTGACTTACTGATTGGCTTAGAACGCCTACATAACACACGACCCCATATTCAGACGCGATATCGGGGCAGTGGTGGGGAGGATCCTAGATCGTACCCAAAATCGCCTTGTGTAGGCAATTCGTAACCAAAATTTTGTTGCGTCCAGCGAGCTCACGATTTAGGGACGATAATCCCCACCACAACTCTCCCGATATCGCCTCTGATTTTAGGGTGGTGTGTAGGCTGTTTTATAGATATTTCTTTCGGGTCTGGGTGTTTGTGTACTTACGTCATCTCTAAGACCTACGTGTTGTGTGTACAACGGCACCAAGAAAGGAGACAGGCAGGATACCTTGTGTGGGACTGTGAGACTGTTTTTATAGATAAGTTAAATTATACCCACAATATAGACCGTTATTTAATAAACGAAATAAATGATTGTAAAAACTAAATAACAAGCAATACACCAGCAAAGTAATTGTTAATGTTTTTAAGTAAGTTGCAACGTACGAATTTTCCATCAATCTTAAAAAGTGCTAATTGGATCTAATTCTACGAAGCAATGATTCCCTGAATACAAAATCGATCAGTTAATACTGATTCTACGAAGCAACTTTATTAAGATGTCTCAGCCGACTATTTTCAATACTTGATAAGTCATTGTCGTTTACAATTAACTTAGCAGCATGACACAGTGTTTCTTTGCCACATATTTTCTTGACAATTTTTATCATGAATTGATTGCAGAAATTAGATCAAATGATAAATTGCCTTGCAACATTAAATTGTCTGAATACGATCAATTACTTGAACGCTATAACTTTTGTACTTTGTCGTAATTATTAACGTTCTTTTTGTGGTTTACGTAATTAAATCCGTTCCAAGATAATTGTGTAATGGTCAGACTTCTTTTGGCCAAATTAAGACGATTGTTGAAATGTTCAATACCTGCCAATTTTCGAATGGTCGAGGATAGTAGGACAATTAATAACAACTTTTTACTGGTGGTAGAGCTCCAGTGATGGAGCTCGCGGGCGTAGGCACCATCGCATTACCTTACATACTTGCCGCTAAATGGTAGTGCTCAGCACTATCGTGTTCTGGTCAGGTGGTAATGTACGGCCCTGTAATTTCCGACACAGAGGCATAACACCTTAGGCCTCAGGAGTGGCAACGCTTCTGCATATTGACCTCTGGTCTTTGTGTAAGTGTCTATAGACTGCAGTCATCATTTAACATCAATGTGAACTGCATGCTTGTTTGCCACTTTTTTTAACGGTAGCATAAAAATACCTACTGCTATCTACAGATTGAGGGCTAAGTTCTCGGAGTTTGGTCATGTGTCCACAGATGTCAATAGACTCACCACTTATTAGATGGGACAAAACGTAACTGGTAAATCGTACGTGTTGGTATGTATACTCAAAAGTAAGTTATTTTATTTACGGCATGTGGCCCATAACTTCGTCTTAGTAGTAGTGTAATTCATATGGCATGTGAATGAAACTTATAATAAAGTTTGAACATCCTAACAAATCAAATATGTAGTCAGCTCCACTCGGTTTTAAAGTATCAGATATCAATGTATGGCAACGTTATGGCGGGAAATCGTATACTTGTTTTTATTTTACCGTTAATTTTAAACTGTCATGGAACTACGCCTGCACGAATTTTGGTGGCAAAATGATAACGGTAAAGTTACCTACCTCATTTCATTTTGTTTTAATAGACTACTTATTTGGTTGTGGTTTTTTGGGAACTTCCAATTTTAATTGTGTGTACTCCATGAACATGTTTTTAATACCTATAAGAATCGAGTTCACTGCAAGATTTTGGAGCCAAGACTTATCAGGTGGTCAGGTCAGGTGGTAATGTACGGCCCTGTAATTTTCGGCAAAGTCGCATAATACCTTAGGCCTCAGAAGTGGTAACGCATCTGCATTTTGACCTCTGGTCTTTGTGTAAGTGTCTATAGGCCGCAGTAATCACTTAACATCAATGTGAACTGCATGCTTGTTTGCCACTTTCATTACATTAAAAATTGTTTTCATTACAAAATAAAAAGAGAAAATAAATATATACTAGCGGCCCGCCCCGGCTTCGCACGGGTGCAATGTTACCTACTTTACTATTACTAACGTTGCGGTTATTTTACCTTATACCGATAAAATAACCGCAATAATCTGTTTCATACATACTATCAACCTCAAAAACACACCCTTAGGGGTCTTAGGTAGCATCTACTTATGTCCTAGAAATAATCCTAATGCAAAATTGCGACTCCTAGCACTTGTACATAACTGATTTGGTCAATAACGACCAGTTATTAGGGGAGAGTCGGATATATTGTACCAGTTTTCAGATTTTACAAAATATCTTTTTTTGACATTAATTTAAATAAGTTCCTTATCTTGATTCACATAGTTTAGAATCTCATTTAACATGTGCCGCAACGTCAACACCATACTCTTATCCGATTTCACACAATATGCGTTTCCCTGAAGGCTTTCCTTCGGTACAATTTACCCAACTAGTCGAATTAATTGTACCACAGGTTAGGTAAATCGTACCATCAAGACTTAAGAGACTTATTAACATGATAATAAATTAAAATAAAGAGGTTTATAAAAAGACAAAATAAATTGATTATATTTTAATTATTAATGAAAAAATGCTGACAAAAATTTCAAATTTCTTCAATATTAACTGTCATAATGTGACAAAAGAACAAATGTCTTATAGACTCAACAAAAAAAAATTATCAAACTTAAATACATTATTCTGCATAAATTAAATAATGTATGAAAATAGAATAAATCACTTTAGAATATTATTTCCGTTTGTCAACAATTACTTATTTATCTACTTATATACTGAGATCAAACTCTTTATTTTCTTTCACCATATTATTATAGTATAAAGAATTTCGTAAATATCTTCATTTAATGTACATGTACCAGTTAACCCATTTACAACAACGAACGTACTTTGTCTTGTCAATATTTGACCCTCAACTTATTTCGCATTCTGGCATAACGTTAAATTGTTGGTTTTGAAAACGAATTCGTTTCAGATATGGGGTTCCAGCTTAAAGGATCAAATCCCTATCTCAGAAATAAAAGCGTGTTCTTCGTGATTTCAACAATTGTATATTGACCAAACTTCCTTATAGTTTCGTGTCGGTTGTAAGAATGACCATTTGACAACTCAGCTGTCTTTTATATAATTTGTGTCATGAATGAACGAACAATTGAAATGTGAATGTGAATTGTTCGTTCATTCACTGATTGCACAGATTAAAAATAACGTAAATATTTATCGATTACATAGATTAAAAAATAAACGAAATACGATAAAGCCAACATGAATGAACGAACAATTTAAATACGAATTGTTCGTTCATTTATAGATTACACGGATTAAAAATAAATATAAATTTAATAAAGCTAACATGAATGAACGAACAATTTAAACATGCATTGTTCGTTCATTTAATGTTGTCATTGCAATACATTTGATGACACAGATTAAAAATAAACGTAAATTATAACAATAAAGCTAACAACTCGGCCATCCGATCTTGGTGAGTCCTCTCACAATGAAATTAAAAAAAAAAAAATTACAACAATTAATTATAAAAAAACTCAAAAATTAATTATACAATTTCAATTCTTACTATTCCATTTATCATTATCATGATCGCTAATCATACAACGCTTGCTTATGATCTGCAACCATATGTATTAATTTGACAAAGTCATTAATAGGTATAGTATACATTGGTGCCACATAACAAACGTTGCTCAGAATTAGATAAGTTCACAATCACAATCTTGCATAGTCTGCTATGATCTGTAATCATCTGTGCGGCATTGGTTACCCAATACCATTCGCTTTCTGCACTGATCACACATAGCCTATTAAGTTCACGTTCACAATCACAATCTTGCACAGTCTGCTATGATCTGTAATCATCTGTGCAGCATTGGTTACCCAATACCATTCGCTTTCTGCACTGATCACACATAGCCTATGCTAGCAGATAAGTTTAGTAATTTCTTATTAATAATGTAAATATGCATACCATAATCATCGCTTTTTCACTTCCGTTACATTTATCATACTCGAAATACATTATGTCATACTCAATACACGTCGTAATAATTAATTAAGTATTTTCTTCTATTGAGTCAGTACTATTGCCATCTTTATCGCTTTCATTATCTTCACTATTATATTTGTCAAAGCTGAGCCAGGGGTGGATTTTATCCAAAGCGACGACGTTCTCGTATCTTTTATTACCTCTCCTAGTAAGGGGTGTGTCTTCAACAACGAACCTATCATTTGGTAAAATCTTTGTAATACGGTACGGGCCATGAAATTTAGCAAGTAACTTTTTAGATTTTCCAACATGATCTTTATCAGTTACAGTTCTTTCGATTCTAACTAGATCGCCTTCACTATATGATGTTGCTGTTTTTCGATGTTTGTCGAATTGTTTTTTAGAAGTTTCCTGTTGTTTGCAAATATTGTTGCTAGCGTCCGATCTAAGTTGCATCAAGTCATCCCCGGTCACGCGTTCAGATGTTTCGGTTAATATATCATTTAATACATTTTCTGATGGGCTAACTAATCTGCATCCAAACAATAGTTCGGATGGACTTTTACCCGTTGTTTTATTGACTGTAGTGTTAATACCTAGCTGAATATCGCCTACATATGTATCCCAAGTATTATCATTTTTATTGTGACATTTTGTACATAACGCATCTGATATAGTACGGTTGAAGCGTTCAACCTGTCCATTAGCTCTTGGGGTTGCTACGGCATTTAGTATATGCTTTACATTTAATTTTTCAGTAAATTCTTTGAATTTCGCGCTTGTAAAGCAAGACCCTCGATCCGTGATAAGTCGGGCTGGGACCCCAAAGTAGCAAAAGTGTTCTCTAAAGGTTTTAATGGCGGTTGCAGTTTTTGTGTCTCGTACTGCACGAATATTGATGTACTTAGTAAATGCATCTATAATGACAAGGATGTACATGTTCCCTTTCTTGGAACGAACAAATGGTCCCAAGTGGTCAGCGTGCAGTGTGTGAAATGGAATTTCGATTTTAGGAATAGGATGTAGCATCCCTTCCTTTGGCCCTCCAGGGGCTTTATGGTGCGCGCACTCTAAACAAGCAGCAACGTATTTTTTTGTAAATCTACGCATTTTAGGGAACCAATACGTATTTTGTAAACGATTTAGAGTTTTGTCAAATCCAAAATGACCCACATCATCGTGATTCATTTTTAAGACTTGCCACCTAACACCGCGTGGTACTACCCATCGTAATCCTTTATCTAGCTGTCGGTAAACGTGATCGCCTTTAAGTTGGTAACTATTACGAACGTCCGCGATATGTTTTGTTCCATCATCTTGTAAGATCTCTTTTATGCGTTTAATTTCATCATCATTTTCCTGAACAGTAGCAATCCAGTTTTTAATATTAACATGTAATACATCTATAACGTGATTATCGTCGGGCAACTTGGGCTCATCAACAGGATTACGACTTAAAGCGTCAACATGCGTCATCCTTGCACCAGGTCTATATTCAATTTCACAATCATACTCCTGGAATTGAACCCACCATCGTGAAATTCTAGGTATCAGATCTCGTTTCGTCAGTGTGGTACGTAGTGCATTACAGTCTGTAATAATTTTAAATTTTAAGCCAAGTAAATACACCCGGAAACGGCTTAAAGAAGCTACGACAGCAAGGGTTTCTAATTCGAAGGAGTGAAACTTCTGCTCGTCATTTGTCGTTTTTCGACTATAATACGCGACGGGTCTGAGTAATCCATCTTCACCTCGTTGCAATAAAATACCAGCCACGCCCAATTTAGAAGCATCCGTATGCAATTCGGTATTTAATTTTGGATCGTATAAGGCTAATATAGGTCGTTCAGTTAAACGCTCTTTTAACGTATTGAATGCTTCTGTTTGTTTTTCAGTCCACTTCCATTCGAACTTTGTACTCAAGAGGTCCGTTAGAGGCCGTGCTATAAGAGCGAAGTTTTTAACGAACCTTCTGAAGAAACTAGCAAGGCCTATAAAACGCCTAACATCATGCACATTTTTCGGTTTTGGAAAATTTGTTATAGCCAATGTCTTCCTAGAACCGGGTTTTATGCCATCGCCGCTAACAGAAAAACCTAGAAAATCTATTTCTTTGTTGAAAAAGAAACATTTCTTTAATTTTAGTGTCATTCCTGCTTCTTTTAATAAAGTAAGCACTTCGCCTAATCTTGACATACCTTCTTCGAATGTGCGCGCCGGAATTAATACGTCATCCATATATATAATAATAAAGGACAGCTTTCCGAGTACTCTATTCATAGCTCTCTGAAACACCGATGGCGCATTAGCTAGTCCAAAAGGCATTCGCTTAAATTGATATTGACCATCGGGGGTTACAAAGGACGTTTTGTCTTGGGAGTGTTCTGAAATTGGTATCTGATAATAACCAGAAGCTAAGTCGAGGCTCACGAATAAGCTATGACCAGCCAATCGATCTAACTGATCGTCGATCAAAGGTAAGGGGTAATGCTCTTTTTTTGTTTTATTATTAAGGGCTCTGTAATCTACGCAAAGCCTTTTCTCGCCCGTTTTTTTCTTAACAAGCAAAATCGGGCTTGCAAAAGATGATTTTGATTCGCACACTATGTCAGCTTCAATCATATCCTGAACCATAGTCCGAACCAATTCACGTTCAGGATAGGATAATCTATAAGGACGGTATACTACAGGTTGTGAATCATTAAGTTCAATATCCATTTGAACAATATTTGTATAACCCAAATCCTTTAAATTATTAGAAAAACACGTTTCGAATGATTTCAATAACGCCTTAAGTTGTTCTACTTGTACTATTGTTAGATCGGTCCCAAAATTTAGATCTTGATTCGTATCGTAGTTATTAAAATCAAGTAGATTGACATCATACATTTTGTCTATGATCGAAGACCGTGTTAATAAATTATCTTTGTGTAAGGTAATAGAGTTAATACTTATATTTTGTATTAAAATACCAGTACATCCATTCCTAACACTATACTCTCCTGGCAATAAATAAAATTCTTTTCCTATTTCACCTCTTAGCGACCCCTTGACGTAAACAGTACCCGAGTAGTTATTTTTGCAAGTGACAAGTACTACCATCATTTGTCGTGCTGGGATAGTGACATCGTGTTTCAAAATTAGTTCGAGTTTTGTGGAATGATTCCTAGTAAATATCAGAGACTTATTTGTTTTTATTATAACGATTTCAGGTTTTTCCGTAAAACTGTGACCAATAAGTACCGGATATTTTATCACGCTATCATCTACAATAAAGACATCGACTCGATCATGAATATCTTGTATTTTTATTTCTACATTTGCTACTCCTAATGGCATGACAATATTACCACCTAATCCTCTTAGTGTCGGTAAATTGTGATTAGCCCAAACGATACCTAACTTACTGGCTTCACTGTGTCTGATCAGCGTGCATTGACTACCCAAATCAACGTAGCCGATTATCATTACACCATTTAGTCATAAGGTTACTACGTGTTTGTCATTTGGATTTTCGGTATCCACTTGCAAAACAGATTTTTCGACGACTGTATTCGTGGTGGTTTTAGCATCATTCGACAATTTTGAGCAATTGATCGTGGTATGCCCTAATCTGTTACATATATTACACTTAAGTATCTTTTTAGGACATTTGAAACTATAATGACCTAGTTCGTCACAATTGTAACACTTAGGCGGCGTAATTATAGATCTGTTGGGTGGAAACGTCCTTGAAGAGGCAACACTATGGTTTATTTTAGAATTATTATTAAAGTGCACTGGTACATTTAATTTTTTATCTGAAACTAACTTGTTCATCCTTTCAGTGTCATGCGGTTGCCTTTTTATGGACTGGAAATATTGCAGAACTAACTCTGGCTCTTGACATTTAACTGCCTTAGCACCTAACCTTATTGACCGATCGTCTATTCCATAAAGCAAACAATCCACGGCGCGTTTGCCATATATTTCACAACGGTTTAATAAGTTAATTTTATCGTAATAATAAATTTCAAGAGGTTCATTGTACCTTGCTCGTCTTGACAACATTTCACTTAACAATTCAGCGTAATCATCGCTACTAGGGAATGACTCAATAAGTTTGAGTTTCCATTCTTGCCATGAAAACGACATAGATGGCAACGCCTGATACCACGACTTAGCGACGCCAGATAGTTTGGGCAAAGCATAATGTATAATTTGATCATTACCCCAATTATAAAGTTTAGCGCATTCTTCTACTTTACTTAGCCACATATGAATGGTTTGACCTTTAATCATTGGATCGAAATCAGGAAGTACATTGCCTAACATTGGGAATTTATTTCCTTCTGGCCTGTTATTATTTAAAGCTTTGGCTAATTCAGTAAAAAAAAAATGTCTGGGTATTAATATCAAAATTACTCACGTGCCCTTGATCAGGTTGACCGGGCTTTGTCACAGACTCACGGTAATGTTCCATGTCACTGCAAGTCTCGCCATGGTTGCGACTCTGCTCCCGACCGCAGCTGCTCCTCTTGCTATGGCCGCGCTTGCGGCTACGCGTCTTGTCACGGCTGCGACTCGGCTCCCGACTGGAACTCTTGTTTCTCGTGCAGCCATCACGGCTGTAACTCGGCTCCCCGCTGCACCTGCGCGCCCTGGTATGGCCGCGCTTGCGGCTATGTGTCTTGTCGTGGCTACGACTGGGCTCCCGGCTGGAACTCGATATGGTACTGCACCTCCACACTCGGCTACGACTGGGCCTTTGCTCGTTCATGTTCTTACGATGATGTTCTGCTTCTCTACTATGATAACGGGAACCCTCCCGATTCGATTTCTCCAATGAAGCAACCTTACTCAACGATCGCCGCTGTCTAGATCGCCTTTGTTTGCATTGTTTATTTTTCTCTCTCTCGGTTGAAACGCTCCTCCTTCTTTTTCTACTTCTATGGTGGACGATAGCCGGGACATCAGATGATGTGAACGGTAAACTCGGTATCAAAACACTTGGTCGCGGTTGAGACGGCGTTCTACAGCTTCGACTTCTCGCCGTTGGTCGTTGGTTGTCCATAACAATATCGACGTGGACCGGCGAAGTTTCAATAGTGGGCTTTTTGTGTACTATCCCACTTCTGAGATAAAGGATCAAATCCCTATCTCAGAAATAAAAGCGTGTTCTTCGTGATTTCAACAATTGTATATTGACCAAACTTCCTTATAGTTTCGTGTCGGTTGTAAGAATGACCATTTGACAACTCAGCTGTCTTTTATATAATTTGTGTCATGAATGAACGAACAATTGAAATGTGAATGTGAATTGTTCGTTCATTCACTGATTGCACAGATTAAAAATAACGTAAATATTTATCGATTACATAGATTAAAAAATAAACGAAATACGATAAAGCCAACATGAATGAACGAACAATTTAAATACGAATTGTTCGTTCATTTATAGATTACACGGATTAAAAATAAATATAAATTTAATAAAGCTAACATGAATGAACGAACAATTTAAACATGCATTGTTCGTTCATTTAATGTTGTCATTGCAATACATTTGATGACACAGATTAAAAATAAACGTAAATTATAACAATAAAGCTAACAAGCTCATCTCCTTATTTTCAAGAGCCAACAATATCTTTCCAAAACCTCCTTCTTCCGTTTTATAATACTATTAATGGTCATCATTCATCTAAAAAAAATATAAAATAATAAATATAGCGACAAGTTGGGTAAATTGTACCAGTACAAATAAAACAACTGCTGGTGTTACAATTTACCAAACTAAGAGATTTCAAAAATAAATATTTGTCACAAAATAACCGCTGAACATAATACGTTCGCAACGCTATGGTTGAAGCGGTGATTATAGATCTAATCAATAAAAAATATAACAAAATTGTAACTTACATTTTCACTTTGTAATCTCCTTAGCTACACACGTCAAAATTGTATAATAATATATAATTCTACTAGATGTTGCCCGCGGCTTCGCCCGCGTGTATTTCGTTTTATAAATAATTTAAATTTTACAATCCCGTAGAAATGTCCTGATCAAGGTTCCCGTCGCGTACCTATGTATGGAGAACTTAATCACGTCTATAACTTAGAAATTCAAAAATCTCTATTTAATTTTAACTTCTTATATTTTAAAGTTTAGGGATGATTCTGACAAAATACTGAAGCACGTACCTATTTTTTTATTCGTAACAGAAAGACTGAAACATCACTTTTCAAGTCTCTACCTTAGAAACTACCAAAAATCCCACAAAAATTTTAACCTCAATTCCATACAAACAGTACCCTTCCATTTTCCAACGGTACGGCCCTGTAATTTCCGACACAGAGGCATAACACCTTAGGCGTTAGGCGTGGTAACGCATATGCATTTTGACCTTGGTCTTTGTGTAAGTAAGTGTCAGTGTAAGTGTGTGTATAGGCTGCAGTCATCACTTAACATCAATGTAAACTGCATGCTTGTTTGCCACTCTCACAACATAAAAAACGGCATTAAAAACTGACAAATACCCGTACAAACTATCACCTCCTCTCTTAGAGTTGGGGCAGATTTCCAAAAAAAGTATATATTAGGTTGGGGAAAAAGTATTTCGCATTTTTAAGATAATTCAAAACATTTTTTAAAATAGTTTATTTAAATTTAACTCAAGTATGTATGTACCATTTGGTTCAATAACCTTTTGCCATCTTGTAGGTAGGGACATGATCCCATTGCTATAAACATTTTGGGACTTCTCATCAAAATACCGCGACAAGTGGATTTGGCAGTCCTCTCGTGATGTTAACCTAACATTGCATAAAGAATTCTGAAGAGACCGAAACAGGTGGAAATCTGAAGGTGCAAGGTCAGGACTATGCGGCGGATGCATTAACACCTCCCAGCCAAACTCTCTTAATTTTTGCTGAGTGGCTATAGATGTGTGAGGTCTAGCGTTATCATGATGAAATATCACACCCCTTCTGTTGATCAATTCCGGCCGCTTTCTCTCAACTTCTTGCTTTAATCTCATCAGTTGTTCGCAGAAGAGTTCAGAATCGATAGTCCTGCCTGGTGGTAATAGCTCATAATGAATAATGCCATTCCAATCCCACCACACACAACATCACCTTATTGCGAGTTAACCCGGGTTTCGCCACAGTCTGTGAAGCCTGACCGGCCTTTGACCACGTCCTTTTTGGCACGTTCTTGTCGTACGTGATCTACTTTTCATCACCAGTTATCAGCTTCTTCAAAAATGATTCGGTTTCATTACGTCGTAATAGAGAATCACAAATGAGTGTTCATTAGATTTCTTTCAGTGAGCTCGTGAGGTACACAAATATCGAGTTTTTTTTGTACCCAGCTTTTTTCAAATCCGTCAAAACTGTTTTGTGATCAATTCTCAGTTCTTCAGCTACGTCGTAACTACTTATATGTCGATCTTGCTCCACTTTTTCAAAAATGGCATCCATTTTATCCGTAATAGGACGACCAGAGCGAGGTGCATCTTTGACATCAAAATTTAAGGGGATGGTAGTAGATAAAATAAAAAAATATGTATTTGTTAGACTCAAAGAGTCCGCATACCAAGTTTCAACTTTATACCCTGAAAATTGTGGATAGCTCCCTACAAATTGCCACCCCCTATGACAGGGGGTGGGGAGGTTTCCAAAAAAAATTAAATATCAAGTAAACGTTGTTTTTTTAGTATCAAAGAGGCCGCATACCAATTTTTGGCTTTCCATCTTGAACACTGGGGAAAGCCCAATACAAATTTCACACCCTTCTTTAAGGGGATGGTGGTAGATAAAATAAAAAAAATATGTATTTATTGTTTGTCAGGCTCATATAGTTCGCATACCGAGTTTTAACTTTCTACCTTGAAAATTGTGGAATGCTCCCTACAAATTTCCACCCCCTATAACAGGGGGTGGGGCAGATTTCCAAAAAAATCAAATATCATTTAAACGTTTTTTAGTAACAAAGAGGCCGCATACCAATTTTTGGCTTTCCAGCTTGAACACTGCCGTAAAGCCCAATACCTTCAAATTTCATCCCCCGTACTAAAGGGATGGAGGCAGATTTCTAAAAAAAAAAGATGTACGTATTGTTTGTTAAACTCAAAGAGTTCACATACCGACTTTTAACTTTCTATCTTGAAAATTGTACAATTGCTCCATACAAATTTCCACCCCTTATTTTAGGGGGATGGGGATAATAAAAGGAGACAAAAAGTAGCCTATGTTCTTTCTCAAAGTCAACTCTATCTCTGTACCAAATTTCATCAAAATCGGTTCACTCGTTTGGACGTGAAAAGGTAACAGACAGACAGACAGAGTTACTTTCACATTTATAATATTAGTAGGGATAATGTGTGTGAAGGACTCTCAAAACACATTTTTTTTCTCTAAAAACGAATGTACTTTTGCGGAGGCCGTTACAAAAAGACAAGTAGTTGAGGCCGCTGCAGCGCTCAGTTTCGTGTTGCCAGAAAAGAAAATAAGTTACATAAGTGTAAAATTTTGAGATGGTACAATTTATCAGGCAGTTCATATACCAGACTCTCCCCTACTATCCCGCGTTCCGTTCACAACTTTGCCTACTAATATAAATTAGTGTGCCTAATTTAATAACCAACGATTGTTTTTTTAAATTGAAACCTATATCAAAAGGTGCTCAATTCCAGGAATTTGATACTTAATCACGCGGTCTCATCTCAGTTGATAGCTAACCTGCTGTTTGCAATCCATTCTCTTGACCCGTCTTAACGATCACCGTAAAGCTTACTAACGCGGAAACCCTAAAAAAATTTACCGCCAATTTGGAGAAACACTTGGGAAGAGGCTCAGGCGGCTCAATAATTGCTTGTATTTATTTGACGTGCAGCTATCGTCTGGGAAGCACGTTTCGTCAAGTGGGTCATTGTGAGCACGCGAATATGTGAGTTCACATTGCGAGCCTAGCGCGATTACGCTGGCGGGCGCGGCGGCGCGAATTGTCAAATCTACAGCCGTGAAGTAAGCTACAAGTCGCTGTGAAGACGGCAATTTTATGGTAAAAAAGAGATATGCGAGGAGGAAAGTGTGACAGTAGTTCGCTTTCATGAGGCCAACGTTGGCTAGGCAAAAAAATCGTGTCTTTTAATTAAGTGCCTATACTCGAATGCTGTTAAGCTTGAATCGCACTTGTGAACCAATATATAATTCAGTAAGTATTTACCGCTACTTTATAACAAAAAAGTTTGTTGACACGCTTACGCCGAGCGACAAGACTAACAAAAAGCTTGATACACCTGTCAACTGTGAGTTCTGTTGTTTGTTGCCCAGGCCTATAGTATGCCCATACTAATATTTGTCCCAGTACAGGAATCGAATCCGTGAGCCTCGGTTCAAACGGTCGTCACATACCGCTGGACCATCTGGCTCGTCGTACTATGGTATACATAATACGCTCGTTTTAGTCACTGTAGTAGACGCAAGAGGCGGTTTCTTAGCTTTGATAATTCGCGCCCGCCGTCGCCACCACGCTAGGCTCGCAATGTGCACACTCACAATCGTTACCGCACCGCGCGGTAACGTACGGTTATGCGGGCCGCGTGTATATGCAAATCGGTATCCGTTGAACGATATCGTGTCGTTGTTTGCATATCGCAACCCTATATCTGCTGTTGATCAAACATCTAATGAATCGATTCGCGATTTCTTGCCGGTTTCGAGGTGTTGGTGATAAAATTGTTGTGTGATATTTTAATTAAGTGTGTGTTTGTGAGTTTACTTATCTTGATTATTGGATTGAGACTCATATTGATGTTGATGTAAGTTTGTTTTATTTTCTACTTTGTTTTTTACGAGCCACCTAAGAAACAGAATATAAATTGAGACCGGTTTTAATCCAGATTTAGATTTTAATACAATATTCTACGCAGCGTGTGAGATTGGGACCTTACATTTACTTAGTTAATTGTCATTGTAAGAAGAATTTGAAGTTGCACAAATGCTATCTGCTCTTGCGCAACTTCAACATCTCATTAAATTTGACATAGAATGTATTTTGAAATACCAAGTTTTATATAAATATAGGTATCCCGCTTGTTAACTTACCTACTACCAAAATGCATGAGAATAAAAAAATATGAGAAAATTGAGACAGTTATAATTTAGTCGTTTTATCTAATTTAGTTAGGTATCACATGCATATAGACCTATAATTGCTATTTTAGGTATATCTTTCAAAGACTTGGCAACTAAATATACTCTTCTGTAGGTACTCACTAAAACTTGTTATCATACGTAAAAAATGAAGTATCGTAGAATGTACAGTTTCACGCGTCAGTTAACATTGATTGTATCTCTTACGATACGCGTTGAGTTTATTCGTATGGTTTGCCGCCGTGAGTGACGTATGAAGTATTTTTATATCACTTTCAATTACGTGTCAGAGACAGAGAGACATGTCCACGTTTAATGTTATTGACTTGTTAATATTATGAGGATTGTTTTGGGTTTGATACCCGGGTCGGGGTCTATCAGAGATAGCGATGTAAAACCTCGTATATCTGGATCTATTAAGTTTTTTCAATTTTCTGGAGTTTTCTCAGTATCTCGGCGTATGGTAATGTGCTCGGAGACGTCAACAGGCTCGCCACCTGTTACATGGGCCAAACCGTAAGCGGCGACTCGAGTGTGTTTGCATTTATGCTTGAATACACCTCTGCCTACCTCTTCGGGGAATTCAGGCTTGAAGTTACGTTTGTAAATTTTAAAATGTGAAGTTTATTTCCATAAATAACAACTGTCACGTCATTTTACTGTCCAGTTTGTCGAAGATCAGTGCAGACCTCGAGCATCCCACACACGTCCGCGTTTCTATAAATCTCACATCTCTATAGTCTCTAGAATAAATTATCCACATATAAAATAACGCCGCTAAATGGTCTCAACTAACACAATGCTCAGGATTTCTGATTATCGTCTTATTCATATCTGCCTTACGTGACATCTAATTTCAACTTCTTTGAACAGTGTGTCTTGCATCTTGCAAAATCAGCATTTTCTAACTTGGCTGGATTTTGTGTCACGTTTATCGTCAGCACTAATGTTAACTGTCTAAGGAGGCAGCACTGACCCGTCGAAATAGCTAGTCAGCGTTTTAAGAAATGTTTCAAAGGACTGTTTTGCGGGATCACCCAGTCTAGGATCGATATAATTATATGTAGGTAAGAAAAGTAAATTTAACTCCAAATAATGATTATTTCCATAAATAATAGCTGTCGCGGCGTCTTGTTGTCCAGTTAGCCAGAGGTCACCACGGACCTCGTGCTTCATCCCACACGCGTCCACGTCTCCATAAATCTGGCTTCGTCTCGCCAGAATTAATTATATACATCTATAGTAATGCTTAATCTCATTAAGGTAATACAAAGCATCCGTTTCGTCCGGTTTCTTCATATCATTTCATTATATCGGCCTTTTGTAACATGTTTGGATATCGGCTTTTTGAATAGGTATGTCTTCTTTCCTCTGAATTCTATAAGAGCCCTTTGACTGGCTTTCTTCTCATATTGTTCTATTGCATCTATTATTACATATTCTCTGTCCATCCTCAGTGCATTTCACACGGACCTGCCAAATAAAACTCGAAGTCTTCATGGTGACAGACGTAGCAGCGGCTACTTAAGGTTTTGCTTGTGTGCCAAAAACACAAGCTCTGCTTATAATGTTCGGAACTATATCCCAGTTTGATGATGATATCTTTATCTATAAAGCATAATTATAATGAAGATTATTTCCATAAATAACAGCTGTCGCGGCGTTTTGTTGTCCAGTTAGTCGGAGATCACCGTGGAGTTCGCTTCATCCCACACGCCGCTATAAATCTCGCTTCGTTATAGCGTTGAACTAATTTGTCACTTAGAACCAGTTGCAATGAGCATTGCGTTTGACTTTCGTAAACTAGCCGTTGTTCGTTGATTCATTCGCTGGTCATATAAAATGCCTGATAACAGGATTTTTTCTATCGACTAGATTTGTTTGTTTTTTTCACGTGAAAGCTTTTTCTCCATAAATAAAGAAAAGAGTGAAATTTACTAATTTGAACATCAAGGGTTCTTCAATGTTAAGGCTTGGCAGTGTGTTGGTAACTTGGTAAGTGTGGTGTGGTTGGTGGTGGCTGGTTGGTATTGCAAATGTTAGTAAAGACGGTTACCACTTTCCATGAAGTGGCTCGTCCGCTTGGCTGTCAACTTTTATCATAGAAAACTGTCACTTCTGGAGGCTTTTGTTTAATAACCATATATAAATTAGAGTCTAAAGCAGCATAGATTTGTAGTAAAATTAATGAACATAGTAAATTTTGTTTGGCATTGTCGTAGGTGGTCATTGCACAATGATATACAAAAACCACATACCAGATTCCTTCCACATAACATCTCATGAGTACCGAGTTTAAGTTGCATCATCCGCCTACATTGGCATAAATCGCGGTTCATTATCGTGAGCGACAACAAACGGCAGGTGGCCGATGCAAGCTCGGATTGTGTGAATCAAGTTTTGTTTCATATTTGAACTATTCATTTAAGTGCGCTTTTCGAATAACTGCATCTCGAAACTATTGCGATAAACATTAATTTTTAATAAAATACGAAAGTTTTAAACGTATCTCGGTATGGTTTTTAACGAACTTTTTTATTTTTAGAAGTACCTAGCTTACAAGCGTACATTTCACATTGATGTAAGTGATTACTGAAGCCTATAAACATCTACATAAAAAAAAAGATTCCAATATAGGTGCGTTGCCATTCCTTAGGCCAAAGTTGTTATGTCCCGGTGACTGACATAACAGTGCCTTACATTAACTTCCAAATGGACTTCAAAAGGGAGGACTATTTTCACCTGTTTGGCAGCATTATTATATTTGAGAAATAAATAACAAGCAGGTTAAATCTTCGAAATTGGTATCTTTCTCTATTAGGTATTCTGAGAAAATTTAGAAATGAAAAAGAAATACTTCGGGCAGGGATTGAATATGCGAACCCAGGATAACCAGGCCATCCGCTTTACCACTGATTGCGAATAATAAAAATATAACAATTATTCTGAGATGATTTGATCAATTTCATTGATAAGGTATATAGCCCAAAACTGGCGCCAAGTTATGATGAATCAGTATAGTTTTTATATGGAAGCACCTGAAAACATTTTCTCCTTAGAATTAAGTACTTTTTTAGTTTTTCGCAAAATTATTCGTTGAATTTCGTCTCCAAAGATAAATAAAGTTGTAGAACGAACACAGTGACTATTCAAGATATCGCGAGTCTCTTGTCTACCTCAGTGATGCTTTGATATTGAAGTACTCATCCCTGAATTCCCTGATGCAGAATGATTCTATTTGAAACCCATACCCCACGACACACGCCGCAGGCTAGTTGCACCTAACAGGTTCAAATTCAAATGTCGAACACAATGGTATACAAGTAAATAATCTAGTTTATATTTATAGCTTATTTATCCGTGTGCGAGTGGGTGTGGTCTATTCTTACGGAGTCGACACAATTTGTGAGGACCGCCCGCGTGGCGATTGTGACAACCCTTGAATATAAATGTTTCACTACAAATAGTGAAGCTCACAAATTCCATAATTTATAATTGTGATGAAAATGCATCACTACTTATGAAGAAATAAAACAAAATTTTTAAAAAATCATGTAGTTTTCAATATAGCTCAGCGTCCAAGAAAATAAATTTACTTCAAACGCGTTCCTCACACCGATGATGATAGATTATTATAAAAATATGTGTGGCAATGTAGATGACGTTTTCCGGGTCGACTAGTCAATAACAAAAAAGTAATAGTTCTATTTAATGGAATCTATTTTACCTACGCATACATTTTTCGAAATAAACAATTGTAATAGTCGTAACATACGTCCGGATTTGGTACGGAGCGGACAGCGGATTCGGTACGCTCCGAACCAAATCCAGCCGTGTGTAGAGGAGCCCGACGGACAGAATTATTATTAATCAAGTCCGATGCGGTCCGCTCGCGGGGCGTTTGGGCGGCGGACCGAATCCGCTGTCCGCTCCGTACCAAATCCGGGCGTATGTTACGACTATTACTACTATAAACTTCATAGTCGTCATTAATATTAATTTAATTTTATGGTTAATGGTCTGCTTCATTGGTGACAAATACTCAAACTCTCTCTATTCAGAGTAAATTCATAAAAAATATTTGTATAACTAAAAAAAAGTAAGCTTATATTTCTAAAGTAACTTATGAATGAACATTCTTAATCGCAAACAACGTTTTAACAGGGATCGCATAATTAAGTGAAATTGACTCACATGTAACAAGCTAGAATAGGTACGCTAATTAAATCATCCACGACGAAGACCTTTGAAATATAGGTTAGATGCGCTGCGACTACACTCGGTTTATTACCGTTCTCCATGAAAACTAGAATTGAGTTTTATGTATTTGGAAATTTTGCATTTGAAAAAAATACGTAGTGTATTAGGTATAACAAGTTTGTACTGCAAAAAGATAAAGGCGTCATAAAACTCAAATATTAGTTGTATGCCTACTGATATTTGAATATTATGCCGCACATTGTGTTTGCACAAAATGTTGGGCAGAATTAGTATGTAAATACTATTTGCGTGTTGAGTGCAAATGTATTTATTTGAGTCTTACGTAAATATCGGGACTCTGTTACACAAGTCGTTGACGTGGTATACATTTTCAATATTTCGTTTTAAATATTTTGAAAAGGACCAATTTTACTAAATTCCTTAGCCGGTAATCAAATACGGAACCTCAATTGTAGAGGATACTTTCGATGAGTTGGTTCAAACAATTGTGTTTTAATAATATTTTTAAATATATCACAGCAGTGACGAGTATTATTATAACGGTAATTAGGATTAGGTACCTTCGTGAATTCCTTTACTTCAGCTCTTTTACCAATGCTTATAAAGTAAACAAAACATTAACTCCTACATATTTATACCGCCTCGACGTAGTTTGCAAAGTGCGAAATCGATAGCGACAACAATCGAACAGTAACTACCCTACTGCCCGGTTACGATTCGTGTAGAATCGTGGCATCCTTATGCCACTAACTACAAAGCACTTCATTGAATATGCATTACCCATCTCGACTGCTATTATGATTTATATTGTGTCGTTCTTGCCTTGTTTGGTTATCGTTCCCGATTCTGAATGGTAGTTGATCTAATACTATTGTATAGTTGTTAGGTATTAGCATAGCTAGAACAATATTGGATTTGGTTGGATGTAAATACCTCAAGGCTTTTATTTTACGTGTATGAACTAATAAGTTATTTTGTAATGAACTCTACTTTAAGCGTACAATGCCCACAAAGAAATGCAGAACATTTCTTTGAAAGTACACATCTACACAGTTCTCTCAAGGGTGCGATCGCCTATCGAAAATTGTTGTCGACATTGTGATTGCTGTCAATTTTGCATGTCAATCGTTTGAATTGGTGGTATTGACCGAAGGTTTTATTAGATTCCTTATTAATCCTAAATAGTTGCTCGCATAAGTTCCTATATATATAAGCCTGGCTCGTACTATACTAAAGTTTATTCCAATCACGCATTTGGGCTATGATATAACGTACATAAATATAAGGTGTTAAAGTATCACTCAAATGGTGTTGATACCAAATCCTATTTATTTTAGCGTTCTGAGGCTAAGCCGAATACAATTGAATTAACTATTTTATGTCATGTAAGCACCTATGTCGATTTGTAAAAGATCGTATATCGGTATTATAGAAATCGAGCAATGTAATAAGATGGCAATTTCTTTCTTGTGTTATGTGAGATTGATTGATTAATAGAAATAGCACGGGTGGTATCCAAGGAGACAGCTATTGGACATTGTAAAGCAACTTGCGTGCGGATACGTAATAAAACTTAGAACGTTAACTCAAACTGGACCTTGATAACGTGTATAGCAGTCTATCAATAAAATATCTGCCGCAACATTGGAAGTTCAATACAGGTGCAATAATAGCCACATATATCTCTCCAGTCACCATAACAATAAAATATTTTAACTATTTGAAATTCCATTCCATATAAATGGTGTAGCACTACCAAGCGTTATGGAGTATGAAAGCAAAAAATATCTGATATCGTCTACACAATATTTCAAGAGTCCATTACAGTTCAGTTCGTGCGATCTTTGTCTTGCTAGTGTTACCATAGAGTCTCAGACACATTATTACGCGATAGCGGAGGCGGGAGCGGTTACAGTTTCTCGGTAAGTCAATATATTAGGATGCAACGGCATTTCAACTTATTTTAAAATTTTTGTTAAGAGAGCTCTTGCGTGATAATCCAACTACGAATGCTCTTACATGTACCATGCATCATATTTTATTACTTCTGTGGGAAGCAATAACTGCTGCTATAGTGAATAAGGTCCCTGACAAATTAAAAAAAACTTTTTTTTTCCCGTCTCTTCTATTTATCTGAATGTCCGATTTTTTTATTTATTTAAATCATACAATATTTATATGCCTACAAACAGAAATAGTACAGAAATAAAGGGGTACATAAACTTTATGATTAAAGTTCAAGACTTCTGATAATATATCAAGAGTCGCAGCATGCGGAAGCATAACATGAAGAGCAGGCGAATTTTGTCGCATGGTTCTTCAAATAATATTTATCAGGCCAATCCAGTCTAAACTGTCAGATGATATAACAAATCGCTCCCACGCCCGCCACTAGGGATCCTGTGCCTGAAGTTTAACGGACGAGCCAATACAATACGCAACATAAATCCTTATACCACCCACAGGCAACTATTACCTAAACTCTGCACCTGATAGCAATTACAAAGAGACGGGCTACCGATAGCAATCTGACTTTTGATATCGGGAAGTACAAACAGCGAACAGGCTGATAATGAAATGTACTTGTCAAATGCATTGTTTAAGAGTTCACATTGTAAGGGTCTGTCTTCACCTGATTTGATTGTTCACCAAGTTTGATTCACGTTACTTCTTTATTTCGACAAAACTAGTATGGGGTGAAGATAGTAGTAGATTAGTTATTAAAAACCGGTTTAAGATTCTTACATTGTTCTATTAAGAATGTAAGAAGAGAATGATTAAGGTAGATGAGGCACGAGAGGTATGTCAGGACCGGGATATGGCGCTTTATGGCGCTCTACACTCTCTGCCTACCCCGTTACGGACCTGGTGTTACCTACATTGTTCTTGATTCGTGGCTGGATGTTCTCACCTCTTCAACATGCATCACGTGTGAATTAACAAGAATTTAAATTTCTGGAAACAAGTGGAATGGGTCTTACAGACCTCATTGACGTCCAGTGACAAATATTACTCTCCTTATTAATATTTTGATGTATTTAGCTATTTTGTACTTGTTCTTTGTCTGACAATTAGTTGAGATCATAGAGCAACACCGGAGGGGAGTAGCCATATGCAGGCTTTCCCCTCTATCAAAGTACAAGCCCAAATGGGCTATACCTGTCGCCTAAATGTTTATATGTGTGCGTGAAATTGTTTCTGTATTTTGTTAAAGTCAAGGTGTGAGTTTCGTAGTAATAGACGATGTTTGTAGTGTGCGTGTGTGTCGCACGCATTTCCCCATGCAAAAAATGACAGACTGTTTTGCATCGGTAGTATACGCTATGGCTACTCCCCTCCGGTCCGCCGCGACCGATGGGCCGCGTTGCTCTATGGTTCAGATAGTAAAAGACAAAAGAGATATTAGTAGGAAATACAATATCTAAAATAATTTATGAATAAGTGTTTATATAATAAGTAAAAATACGATACTGGAAATAAGTATAACAGGCTGACAGCACAAACATTGTCGATTTTTTTTTGCGGTTTTGTTATTATAGTACCTACCTGAGTACCCGTTTCTCAACCGATACACTTTTTTTTGACTACACATAAACCTTCCTGCCTACTAACGAAGAAGAGAACCGACGTCGACAGTGATGAAAATAAGTATTGCAATATTTTATACTTCGACAGAGAAGTGCAGTTTATCTCCTAGTATCTTTTTCATTTAAGACCGAGACTGGTACTTTGACATAACTCCTGATTAATGTATCAGAATTTCACATCTCAAGATAAATTGGTTCTCATGACCAACGGTATATTGCTTGAAGTAGGACAATGTTATTTGATAATACCGCGTAATGGAATATCCGAGGCATGAAAGTCAATTTTCATGTGGACATAGTTAAGTTGTTTAGATATCCACCATACTTGCTTTTACGACGATTTCGTGACAGTAATACGTTTGGACCAGAAGTGGAATTTGTCTTAGGAGTGGTTCATGTTAATGCTTGTTGCTTGACTTGACCAATATCAGTGTTTTGATCTCAAACTGTCCGAGATATGAATTCTCAAAGGGCAAGGATTTTGAAACTTTTGCTGTCTTAGGTATAGTAGCTTGGTTAATTGTAAGGTCCTTAATGAATTTCTTCGAATGTTGCTCTAGAAGGATAGCAAATAAATGATCTATCATCGTAGCTTAGTAATCAGGAGTTTTTATTGAAATCTCTATGGACTTTAGCCATAGAGCAACACGGGTGACCAGCCGCGGCGGATTGGAGGGGAGTAGCCATAGCGTTTATTACCGATGCAAAACAGTCTGTCATTATGTGCGGGGAGAAATGCGTGCGACACACACGCACACTTCAAGAATCGTCTATTACTACGAAACTCACACCTTGACTTTAACAAAATACAGAAACAATTTCACGCACACATTTAAACATCTAGGCGACAGGTATAAGCCCATTTGGGCTGGTACTTTGACAGAGGGGAAAGCCTGCATATGGCTACTCCCCTCCGGTGTTGCTCTATAACTTTAGTAGACTAGTATATTTGCGTTTTCACGCCGAATCCTTTACGGATTCGTGGAGCGCCAAATAACCCTATCCTTCTTTCTTACTCCCGTGCTTCTTCTAAATTGCTCACTCTTAATACCCACATGCACGCAATTCCAAACATCTGAAATGGAAGTAGAATGTTTATTAATCCGCGCTTGGAATTTTATTCAAAAGCTCAACATGGACTCCGTGGTTATCTATTGACTAACTTAAACATATTATATTCTATGAGGCTTAAAATGCGGGTAACACATGTAGCTAGCATGCTTTTCAGTAACTGACACAACACTGTTGTCGCCACCCCGGTCAATTACTAGTGCAGCTATACAATTAAGTTGGAAGAGGTTCTTTATAGTTGGTATCTAAGTTACTTTGTAAAGGTTCCCTTATTCAGCTTCCTTTGTTACACCATTATCCAATGATTTATTACAGTGAAGTTAGCATGAATAAGGACATCCGGGTTATGATAAGAATGTTGAATATTAATTTCACTCATTTTACGAACCGGGTCGTGACGCGATATAGATATTGGGTAAAAACACTTTTTACCTTTATTTAAAAGTTATATGTTGAATATTATTATAGCCAAACTTTAACCCTTAAGTTATAATTTAATTTGCACCTAAAGTGGTGAAAGTTAAGAACACCTCTGCGTATTTCCTGTCTTAAGATTTTCTCACCTGATATTGTATTTCACCAAGTTATTATATTATCAGAAACTATATCGTCTAACCTTCCGTGCCGTTACCATATGAAGGATTTTGGATCATTTTAAAATGGTAAGTTTCGACGATGAAAAAGGGAGAATAATTCAATAGTGCCTTGGCTGACAATTGTTTTTGAGTAGTTGTTTATACACTCAACTTAGTGTCATCTTCTCTTGCAAGATTCAGCTTTTTGTTAATTATTGATCGTGTATAGTAGACGCTACAAGTTAAATATTTTATACAATACGATTTCTTGCAGCCAGTGGCCTAATTCTGCTAACGTAATTAGTCGTAATTGTCATTGGATTGCTCTTGAACCATTCCGTTGTCCCGGTTAAACCAATGCACGCGGCCTTTGTTAGAGCGAAGCGATTCTTTCGCGATCGCGACTATTACGACTTTTTACGTGAGCAGAATTAGCCCTCAGATAGCTGAATTGGTATGTACTATCAGGGAACTGGCCGCTCGACCTTATGGATACCTTACGCGTTCGTAATAAACGCTATATTATGACTTCGGATAGGCGGAGAGTTCTCTGATCTAGTACTAGCTGACCCGGCAAACTTCGTATTGCCTCAGAATCAAATAATGTGTCAAAGGTTTGATAGATACGGACTATTTGTATGGGAAAATGAAATTGTCGTTTTTACTACTTCCCTTCAATTCCTTCACATTTTCTTACCTTTTAAACCTTCCCTGGACATCGGATGAACACAGGATGAATTTAGTATCACTATTGGGTACTCCTAATGAGTTCATTTTTATCTTTATTACCTTGGCGTTAAAGAGGCGTTCTCTTTATTTATTATTTCATAACTTGTTTTGCTTTAATATCGGTTATCTCAGAAGAATTGTACATATTTGGTGATATTACCTGAAAATCACAGTCACTATCTCTCATTTAAATAGATTTCACTAAAGCTTGCCTAGGAGACAAAGTAATCTAAACAGCTCTATTTGTGTGGCACAAACCATTTTAGGAGTGTTTGGGTCTAATGAACACATTTAGAAACCATTTCAAAGTACAATAGGTTAATGTTGATTGCGTTTAAACCGCGGGTTAAAGTCTGGCCGACGATTATTTGAAACGAGGGTCGTTTTATAGATCGAGATAAATAAACACTGGGCTCCACATTGCGGCACCTACCTGTACTTACTCAATAACGTCTTAACATTTGAAATTACGCTCGTTCTCAATACCTCACCCCTTCGTGAAATAGATTCGCATTGATGCTTTAGGATCACTGCGAACCATTGACAATCTGCAAAAATAGAACTATATTTATTTTGTACTACAAAGCTTCAATGTTCCTCTATGTATTCGCTATTTCTGCATATTGTCAATACTTTTGTGTCAGTAATATCAATTCAGACATCCATTTGAAAATATGTTAAGTATTTAAACAGTTGTAGGTATTCTATATTTTTAGTTGTCTAGTAAACAGTAAGTTTCTAAAAAAAATTTCCTTCTTACTTGGTATTCTTAATTTGTAATGTACTGAACAATCATTCATTGGATGAAAGACCTTTAGCAAATTATTTTCTTTGGGTATCATACCTCTTAGAAAACTTAAGTGATTTTATTTCGTATGTTAATCAAATCTTATTTTGTAAACATTGTTTCACAGTTTACTTAAACATTGAATATCAATAAGAGGTCACAGCAGGTTCCGTTTGTTGGTCACAACTTAATCGTGGGTAGAAAACTTGTCCCAAGATAACTCTTAATAGAATTGTTACACCGAATGTGATTTAAACAGTAATTGACAGTTAGACCTTCGGGTTAACAAATGTAATTACACCGAAATAAAGTAATTACATGTAATTTATCAAGCTGGCCTTAGTGATATTACGTTTATGATTTTATTGGGCTGTCCATTATATTGATGAAGACCTTGGCTTATGTTGCATCTTAATACAGATCCAAACGTAACATTAGAATATAAGATAGTATGTTGGCCTTGATATCTCAATTGAGTAATTACCGCATACTTCAGTTTCACCTTTAAACTTTAAAATTGTAATTGCTGTTTTTAATTAAGGAGTTTTAAGAGTAGGTAATTTACATTATTTATTGTTTGTATCAGTCAATTTGTCAAGTCAAGGTTTGGAATATGCCTGTTGATCTACTTGGTTATGCGTCTGAAGTCAGAATTTCATGTAGCATTAAAATAATTAATAAATACAGCATAGTAAGCCAGTGCCAGCCTAAGTATGGCTAATGGTGCATGGTACATTAAACTCTTTGCTTTCTGCCTTCTCCGTCAAAGAATTGGTGTGGATGAGGAGCCATTAATACTAAACTGTTATACCTACTCTAGGTATAACAGTTTAGTATTAGTCAAACAAGTATTACGAGTATGTTAAACCTTTAAGGAACAACACTAGCAGATTTAAAAATAAAAGGATGCCAATTCGTCACGTATAATATTTATAACTCAAAGGAAAAAACAGTCGTGGCGTAATTATATTTAAATCAGTTGAAATTCTATCACCGATTTCCCTAAGGTTAACTTTTCGTAACGTTCCGCATTAGCGTATTGGGCGCTGCGATTCGATGCGGTCGTTTGGCGGTAACTGATTCTAAATAAACCGTTTACTGGGTATTTGGTTACGGTATGACTGAGATTAACAATAGCTTGAAGTGTGGTAGCTAATTAGTTTGTTCAATAGTTTACCTATACGTACTTTATTGATAGTAACTGAAACGTTTGCTGTGTATAATACATCTACAAATCCATCGACAAACTGTGTATAATATACAAAATAGTTAAATGAAAGTGAATATAGGTGAATATAGGATTGATACTTGATGTCCTCAAGACAATGCTAGGACGTGTGTGTCATACGAATCTGAGGAGATGTCAACAGGCTCGCCTACTGGGCCAGAACGTAACCGGCGAATCGTGGGTGTTTGCATGTATTCTTGAATGCATGCATTTACCTCTGCCTACCCCTTCGGGGATTACAGGCGTGATGTTACGTTTTTTTTTAAGTCGGCGAGAAAGGTAAAACGCTGCAAAATTCATGATCATTCTTTCCCACAGTGGATATTAAACTATGACTTTACATAGGCAGTGCTGTATTCCACCGACAACAAATAACTATTTGCTACTGTCAACAGTTGTGCCGTTATGCAATGTGTCAGAATTCGTTACTTATCTCGTACCAACTACCTATTGCTAACTTAGTAGTCGTTTTAATGGTCCAGACACATGGTTTGATTATGATTTAACTGTCGACACGAACAATATTGTTAAGTAAACTAACAGTATTATGTCGGGCTGCACGACTTTACCTATAGGTTCCAGTAATTGCTGCAAGGTAAGTACCTACCAGTAGTTATTCAACTACTGGTACTTAACACTTTCACGGACTGTAAACGTCTATAGACGTTATAACAATAAAACTTTTGATGATCTCATTATATTTCTATAGAGTCAAGACAGTTTTCTTTTTTATATAATGAAATGGCAAACAAGCATGCAGTTCACATTAGGGTTGTTGAGGAAGTGATTATGAGGAAGAGCAGGAGGAAGAGAAATTGTGATGCGCCAATTTAGAGGATGCGGATGAGGAAGAGGATATTTTTATGAGGAAGAGGATGAGGAAGAGGAAGAGGAAGCAGATGACATAATAATAATAGAAACGTCCCACTGCTGGGCACGAGTCTCTCCCCTTCTTGAGGGGAGGTCTGGAGCTTACTCCACCACGCTGCTCCAATGCGGGTTGGTGGAGTTACTTGCAAGGGTTAGTGGCCAACCCGCTGTCGGATGTTTTCAAACCGCCCATAAAGCCTCCGACAAGGTTTAACGACTGCTATCTGTCGATAGCAACCGGGACCGTCGGCGTCCTGCTCTCCGAAGCACGAAAATGCGCATTTTAATTTGCCACTAGTGGTCACCCGTCACACACCCGACCGCACCCGTATCGCTTAATTGAGTAGATCGCTTGTGTTCTATACCAGCCGGGAGGCCTTGCGCGCTAAGAAAGATGAGAAGAGGATGATACGAAGATATAAATACTAGCGGACCCAACCTAAAATCCGCACGTGGTTGGTCCACTACAAAATGCTCTTTTAATTATTTTTACAATGAATCTAAAATCTAAACCATTCTCAAAACACATACGATAAAGAATCATCAAAATTGGTCCAGCAGTTAAGGACGAGTTTAGTGACATATCTACACAACGACATTGCTAAGGCCTTTGACCGGGTCTGACACAGGGCACTTCTCGCGAAACTTCCATCCTACGGTCTTCCCGAGAGGCTATGCAACTGGACAGCCAGCTTTCTGTCTGAGCGTTATATACAAGTCTTAGTTGACTGTCAGCGCTCAGACAGACTACCTATCAACGCTGGTGTGCCGCAAGGCTCTGTGCTATCTCCCACGCTTTTTCTTCTGCACATCAATGAAATGTTGGAGGAAAACTCGAATTTTAATTGCTATACCGATGATAGTACGGGATATGCACACTACACTAGCCGTGCAAATGCCTCTCGGACACTTATCGAGGAAAGAAGGACTAGACTTGTGTCTGAAATCGAGCACTCTCTGGAGCGGGTCTCGGATTGGGGTCGACTTAATTTAATGCAGTTCAACCCCTCGAGGACACAAGTCTGCACGTTCACCGCTAAAAACACGCCATGCATTGTAGCACCACAGTTCCAGGGCATTCCGATCGCCGTTGGTAAGAGTATCTGTATCCTGGGCGTTGACATATCGAACGAAGTGCAATTCGGGAGTCACATTGAGTGTAAGACCAAGTTGGCATCCAAAAAGCTAGGGGTGCTTAACAAAGCCAGGCAGTATTCACTTTCACTTCGGGGCAGCTACTACTACTCATACTCATTTGTGGGCGGGAGTCCCCAAATACTAGCTTGGTCCACTTGACTCCTTACAAAAACGCGCCGTTCGTATTGTTAACGATTCAGGACTTACTGACAGGCTCGAACATCTGAGCCTACGCAGAGACATAGAGGGAGTATGTGCGTGTTGTACCGTCTCTACAATGGTGAGTTCAGCTCTGCTGAACTGTTTGACATGGTGCTACCATCTATTTTCCTACACCGTACTACCCGCCGAAGAGAGAAGCTCCACCCACACCGACTGGACACCTGGCAGTGCTCAACGGTGCGGTTTTTACGTTCGTTCTTGCCCAGAACGTGTAAATTGTGGAACGAACTTCCCTCTGAGGTGTTCCCTAGGTGCTACATTAAGAGGTTCTTTAAAAATGGCGTCAAAGGAGTCTTTCAGGGCTGGCAGCGCGTTGGCAACTCCCCTGGTGTTGCAAATGTTCATAGGCGACGGTGACCACTTTCCATCAAGTGGCCCGTCTGCTTGACCTACAGACATAAAAAAAAAAACACACGCACACCAAAAAAAAAGATGAGTGAATGACACAATTTCATTTAGGAATTGAAATGAAAATAAGAATGCAGTCTTTATTTCTTTGTTAATTAGGTATTTAAGTCGAATATTATTAATTAAAATAAAAGAATTGAATACTATTAATCGAAACTATTTTAAACCGGGAGGTTTATTTTTATAAAAAAAAATATTTGGACGCTGTTTCCCCAACAACCGGTTTTATAGCTCATCATATACCAATACAGCATTGCTAAAAAGTCGTTTGCTGGTACATTTGATGGAAGAGAAGATAGGTATTGTAAAGATACAGTTCTGTAAAGCCCCGAATATTTTGATTTTTTAAGTTGAGTACGCGTATAAACGTAATAATGTATGTCAATAAAATTAAAACATACAATCAAGGAACAGTGGGAAGGTCTCGCTCGCCTGTTCGGCCTGGCACCGCGCTGCGGCGTGTGCGTTGCCATCGATACGCGACGCGCATGCGCAACAAAATTCCTCATAAATTCCTCTTAAATTTTGAGGAAGCGGTAGCGGAAGAGGATTTTTTTATTTTAATTTTTGAGGATGCGGAAACGGTTGAGGAACCCAAAATATTGCGGAAGAGGAATCCTCAGCAACCCTAGTTCACATTGATGATCAGTGATGACTGCAGCCTATAGACACTTAAACAAAGACCAGTGGTCAAAATGCATATGCGTTACCACTTCTGAGGCCTAAGGTATTGTGCCTCTGTGCCGGAAATTACAGGGCCGGTCGTGCATTAACACCTGTAATAAATACTACCATTTAGCGGCAAGTATATTAGGTAAGGCAGTGGTGACTACGCCCGCGAGCTCCGTCACTAGAGCTCTACCACCAGTAAAAAATGTTGTCTCTTATGTTTATAATTTAAGCAATTTAAAAACATTTTTCATTTCGAGGGCTACATGTTACACAGATCTTTACATAACACCTTTGCATTGAGCAACTTTACTGTTCCAAAAATTAAGAGAATGGACAGCTATTGACCGTTAACTATAGAAATAAAAGATCAATTACTCAACAATGAGAACTTCATTGGACGTTTTCAAAAACAACATTGGACAACACCAACAATGACAGCACACAATGGACCACCGTTAGAAAGACACCATAGTTTTTCAACATCGATGAAAGCGTAAAATCGAAAGTTGACAGTGTAATCAACAACCTATTAGTTCCAGTGACATCTAGACTAGTCGTGTGGAACTTTCTAGTGTTTACTGAACCTATAAATCCTAAATGAGGTCGCGAGAAGGTCTGAAGTAAATCATAGCCGAACAATGGCTTAATTGTTAGGCTATGAATTATGGTTGCAGCGATTGAATTTGAGTTGTGGAATTCGGAAATTATAGTCACTTAAAGTTCCTGTAAGGGTATGTTGCAATTTTAAACATTTAAGTAATGGCTTCATGGATAGGATATTACTTCACATTACAGTTATTTTTGCAAGGAAATTCTTATAATACAAGCGGAGTTGGAAATCGTTGTACTTCATGAAATATAGCTATGTCAGTTGATAACCTGTAAATAAATTGAGCATGTCCCGGCATTTTGACTTAGTAAGTCATTAATAACGAGTTTGGTTGGCACCATCCAACCCATAAACTAGTATTTTACACATACAAAAATATAAAAGGAAAACAGGAAAATAAAGAATGTCGATGATTCCGACGAAAAACGTTATGCCTCTGTCTGTACTGAATAGATTTGAAGAAAGCTGGAGGAAATAGGAGTGAATTTAGAAATTAATGATAAAATGCAAAGAAAAATTCGACTTTGGGCTGGAATCGAACCGGCGACCTCAGGATAACCAGTCCAGTCGCTTTTACCACTAAACTTCCGAAGCCCAGTGCCAAATCGGGCAAAGTCAAATATTTCTTTCAATTTTTTCCTTAACTTATATGTTCACTTGCATGACATGTGTTATTGCGATAAATAAAAATCTGACAGAAATAGGAGTTGGTACCTACTATTGTACCTACTATAGACTGCCTACTCGGTAGTAAATAGGTCTGCTCTCCTTTTTTAAGGTTCCGTATTAAATCTATTAGTAGGTAGGTACGTTCAGAGAACGAATTATTTGTATTGTGTAATATTTTGGCCGTACTGAATTTAAAGGAAAATTAAAAAAAAAATCGTATTCCAATGTAGGTATAAACCGATACTGGTTTAGTAAGTAATAAAAATGTCAGTGAAATAAATTTCGGGTTGGTTTCCACTTTATTACTTCACTGCCCTTTAATACTGTAGAATTTAGGCCGATGAAACTTTCACTGTTTAATTCGTAAGATTATCTTAGGAAAGAAATCCTTGAAACATTTTGTGTATATTCACAAAACATATTACAAGGAACTTGTGTCATCATACAGCCGAAGTACTCCACGGGCTGAGGTTTTTTTGATTACCCTCTTAATACTGGGACTGTCCTTTACATGGTATGCGTCGCGGATCCTCCCGATTGAATTTGCGGGGCGTATTTGACCCTCTTTGTTTCTTTCCTTGTTAACACAGTGTAAAGTTGTAAAGGAGCACTCTTCTTGACACTCTTCTTATTTTTTTTAGATCCAAATAACAACTTAATTCCTTTTAAATTCTTTTGCTCCTTGGATTTATTCATAATTCCCTTTTACGTACCCGTTTATTTCGAATACTTTTAATTCGATTACTAAAAAGTAAAATTTACTTGTAAGTTTAATACCTATTATTTCAAGGCAAAATTAAAATAACTTCATTAAATATTTTAAACTATAAAAGTAATCCGAGTAAAAAATATATTTGTCATGCTGTTTCCTATAAAAACGAAACCTCGTCTTTGTTTAACAACAAAGACTAAGAACACTTAGGAAGTAAAATAGTTTATTGTTACCACAAACGGTCATTCGTTGCATTGCTAAAAGGACAACCATATAAATGCATTGATAAAATATAGATATAAGTTCGTGCGCACTCGCAATAAATTAGATACTAGTAAGTACCTACAGATTAACACAAAATGAAATAAAGAAAAAGACGAATTTGATGGTTCATTAAAGGACTCCCCGTGAAGCAGATAAACATCCGTTCAATCCATTTGTTATTTCAACTTCAATTAATTTATCAACTTTCCACATCGACGGTTTTTAATAAGTGCTCAGGGGAGCAGAGAAAATAAATTTGAACTAATCGAAGCGTTAAGTGTACGCACTTCGACCTCAATATCGATAAGCGATATTGGTGCAAATACAAAAAGAACTCCCTTTAGTGTTACGGCATGCTGAGTTGTGGCAAATTATCTGTCTAAACTTGACTTTTTGCTCACAAATGTGATTTGGAACAAGGCGCGTGACTGTCGCAACGATATTATCGTTTCGTGTCTCGCCAAAACTAAAACGCAGTTTGACCTCGACTTGGGAGCTACAAACTGTGGGTTCGTAATTTTGAATGAACCGAAAACGAAAGTTTGTTTCCAAATATACTTTACCAGGTTACTCGTACTTTCAATCCGAACAATACGCGTCCACGATTATTCTGATTCTTTAAATGAGATCACTCAATGTAATCTATAAAATACTAGCTGTTGCCCGCGGCTTCACCCGCGTGGATGTCGTTTTATAATCCTGAATTTTCTTTGCTATAAACCACACGGAACCCGAGACCTTTCCAACGAATGCAAAACCGTGGAAATCGGTTCGTGCATTCTGGAGTTATAGCGTCAGGAAGGAAAACCCGACTTATTTTTATATAATAGATTATAATCGATATGACGATGATGTTACGTGTTTCTAATTTGCGCCACTCAGATCACTCTGGGCCTCCTACACGTTTTTTTCAGATCCCTCATAGGATTTCTATTCGAATACCTTCACAATTAAACATATTACTGAGATTGGCATATTACTTAAAAGGAGACCAGAAAGCGTATTAAGTATCTCGGTTGACAAAATTTCGAAAGCCACTTTGCATTACATTACTTTTTTTATGTAGCCTGATAAATACGATAATTACAAAAAAACAGCAATGTACTATAAAGTGGCTTTGAAATTGATGGCCACCGAGTTACAGATTGCCTCTAAGTCTCTTTCTTGTCATACCGGAGCCGGCTGGCGGGCTCAAATACAAGGTCATCTAAGTAAACATGTTACTCAACAGTTTAAACTCGCCTGAAATGAACTGAGGAAAAAAGTCGAGATCCGGTGAATTCAGAAAACACCTGCCTGTGTGACGTAAATTAGGAATAATTTCCTGACATCTTATTTCCTCCTTGGTGTGAAAACGACTTGTAGTCAGACATCATCAAACTGCTGTTTGGCATTCGTTTCCACATACTACATACAAATGACCTCTCACCCGAAACGCGTACACCATCTTAATTCCATTTGAACGTAACTTATTATTCAATTCCAATTCTTATTTAGAGAATTTAGATAAGGCAAATGAAATTACTTAGCTTAGCTCCCTTAAAAATTACGTGTAAAACCACCTGCTCCATAAATCTTACGAATATTAATGTGAAGTATTTTATAAAGGCGCCTGTATAATGCAATTATTTCACATTCAGTTATTTTAACAGTCCCAAAATGTTACTAGGTATGCCATACATTGACACCATTTTCTCACCCATTACAAAGACTAAAGTTACTTCATTTTGAACTTTATGCGACAGATATAAGAATTCAACTATATGTGCGATAATGTCATCCAAAAATGGTTCTAGCCGCTCGCTGCACCACTTGCGATTTCATTCGAAAAAGATTATAATCTCAAGCCATTATCGTCTGTATTATTACATAGAAGGCTATCTGGTGCCACCTTTATTTGGCCAGTTAAATAGAAATCAGTTTCATTGGCCACGGATTCCTTTGATTGCTATGTTATTATGGATACCAATATTTTCTCTTTCATTTCTAGGGCCAAAGTTTAATCTTGTGCCATCATTTGAGGTTAACTATCGCTGGCGCAGGCAATTACCTACTATTCTAATCATAGTTTTTGTTTTGATAATACGATCTTCTGTGTGTTCTGTCTGCTGAAACACTAAATAATAGTGATAAGGTGGAGTGGACTAGCAGGTTTTTCGCAATCAGCAATATCCACCGTGAGTTGGAATTGTGAATGTATTCATCATCGGATCAATAGATTTACATTTTATCAAATGAGACTCAATAAAATAACATAACTGATAAATCGTGAGCTTAAAAACAAATATAATAATGTCTCTGCTTCAGGAAATACTGATTAATAAATGTGTCTTTGAGTAATTAGTTTAATCTTAGTTTTGCACCCTGAATCCCGTTGAATGTAACTTACTATGTACAGGTATTGGAACTTCGATTCCCTTTTATTTATGAGTCTAGCCGTTCAGGTTGCTATGCAATCAACCGAAGTCCCGGATAATAAGTAAACGCTTCGTGAGTTCAAATCTGTTTCCATTCCACACAACTTGTTCGGTTGACAGAATTCGATAACACAATGGATGAAAAGCTCGCTAACTTGAAAATTCCAGATATGTCATTTCTGTTACCTAAATGCCTGTGGTGAATGTACATGGCATTATATTTATCTGTTTGTGATTGTGTCAGCTGAGATAAAGCCTTTTTATTTAATTTGGATTTATTTCATTCCATAAATTAAATTGATCCAATATTTTATTATATGAAGGTAGTAACTTCTTTCAAACTAGCTTTGGAGCTTGTTTGTTCGGGTTATTTGAAGTTGTTTTGTCGGTAAGTAGAGTTCCAGTGTGGGAGCGGAAGAGATAGGCTTCACCTCATTACCTTAACTATCTGGTGCCAAATAGGGAGTTCAGAACTATCACGTTGCAGCTAAATAGTAATGTAACGTTATTTCCGGCACAGAGTTATAAGATACAGAAGTTGCAATGCATCTATCTACTAGCAGATATTTTTAAAAGAGCCGACTGAGTTTTTTCCGGCAAGTTTTTCTCAGATCATATTGGCCTTTGGAACTTTGCCGGTGAATGACAAAGAATGACTCTTTTTCTTTTCTTTTTACTCTTTGTTATCAGTTTGTAAGGGGGAAAAGAGACATTTTACTGATATACTTTTTACATTAGTTTATGACATTTAGTTTTATCTTAGTGATATTCTTGACTTTACATATATTTTTTATCTTGTTTGACATGTATATCAATTGTTATTCGCTTTAATTTATTTTGTTTGTTTTTGACGTGTCATAAGAGGTGCCTGTCACCCTAAATGAATAAATGAGTTTCTGATTCTGATTCTGATTCTGATCTGTATTGAGAAGTCCACTCTAAATGTACATATTATTTTATGGACATTTTAGGATGTTAACTTAACTTAATTTACTTAACTTAAGAACTTATTTATTTACTTATTAAACTCAGGTCTGGACGTACGTCTTGATTTTCTTAAGACGTCAAAACAAAATTATAGACATTACAATGGAAACAAACCGAGTATAGTCTAAAACAACAGAGCTGGCAACTGCAAAGTTACTCCGTTTCCGTGACGCCGGTGTTCCGATAACGGCATCCTAAGGACCTTGAGGAGGTTTGAACTTTACACATCTATGAATCATGCCGCGTTTTCTGATTATTGACGCTGGATTGGCTTTCTAATTTGAACAAATTTTCGTATCAATTTCCTTAATGCGGGCAACGGTTTTCTTGGAATTTTTCTATGGAATGTGTTGTACATATCACCTGGAGAGGCAATATCCAATAGGATGACATTTCTAATTGCCTTAGCATTGCCATTGGTAGAAAGATTTCTGTAAATAACAAACGAATCATTCTTTGTTTTCTAGCAGTTAAATTTGACATAAATTTGATATTTAGCGCTAATATTGTCATATTTATCGATGTTGATTGTCTTTAGACATCCGACGAATGTATTTTTTCTTGACGTATTAAGTAATTTTATTGCGAAATCATCTTCAATTATGTTACTTAACTTTTTCTTTTTGAGGGGGTTTTGTAGGAAATGCTGCGAAGTCGGGACAAGTCACTGACATAGGTATAACACTTATTTTGCTTCCTCACTTTAATCCCATGACGACCAATAAATCTTGGACGCTAAAGAGCACATAAAGCAAATGTTCATCATTCAGCTAATGCCGAAGAAAATTACATACAGACTAACATAATTAGATGCGTATACCTTAAGTTCCTGTGCCGCCATCTGTCATTCGAATATGGTATATTTATGGTAAGTGAACAAGATTTATTAGACTTGTAAACGCATTATAGTGTCCATGCACGGAAGGCGCGAATACATAGACGATTTTCTGAGGCTTTCAAATGTCAGTGGGATTCAAACTGTCGTAGAATATTTGACTTTTAACTGAGTTTAGTTGTGAAACTCCTCTTACATGACTCACTGTGTACAGCTAACGGACAGTTATTGTCAGACGTATTTGGTAGTTTGTTGTCTCGAAGCTGATTGTAGGCACTACAACTATCTATGAAAACATACGATTGTCGGGCGTACCATGTCCTACTGTGGATCTGAACTGAATCGCTTTTAGCTTTGTCCCTTTTCTTTATACGTGCTGTTATTATATTATATTATAAGCAAATGAAACAACATTTTGGAAGTTCCCAAATTGAATCGCTCGAACTAAGATTTCATGGTACGGGACCTGTAGTTTCGCTTATGTTATCTCGGTTACACTAACAGAATGTTTACCCACATAGAAATAATCTGGTGGTAGAATTCCAGTGACGGAGCTTGCGGGCGTAGATACCACAGCATTATCTAACCTACACATTAATAATACATGTTCTTGTAAGATGGTAAAAGTACATAAAACATCTGCATTAAGAATTCCACTTTTAAATATGAATTTCTTTGGATTGGAATATTCACTATCACCGATTTAAACTGCATGGTTATATTCCAGTTTCATTACGTTAAGGAGCGTATTACCACTTCGACAATTTGAATCATAATTTTTAATACAGCAAAGTCTTCGACTGCTTCTAGAACTTGTCTTATTACGTTCCGTTTCGAGTCTTGGTTATTCCCTTATTTACTATCTTTAAATAAATCTATCCGGCGAAAAGACTTCTTGCTTCTAGCTTTCTTCATTCATTAATCTATCGTGATATCCCTGATCAACACTTTATTACCATTGCTTACTATTCCTGAATTATAAACATCAACAAATCCAATAGTCGACATGAGATAATTACTTATTTTCTTCGCCCAAGGTATTTCAGGATGAAATATCGTTTCTGTTCCCAACTCAATTTCTCATACTTGTAGAAATGTAGATGGACATGAAAATTGTTGTCGCATAAATTGTATCTTTGAATGTCGGTAGTTTACCTAGTTTACAACTTTAGTCTAGGACTAAGCAATAAGGAAAATACACAAAAACGCAACCTTGTTCAAAATGATGACGACTATACGACTAACATCACACGATATAGCCTCTCAAAACAGAGTTATTAGTTCGATTTCTCTCTTATCTTTCTAACTTCGATAACTGGACGTTACGACACAAGTCAATTACGATGGTGTTAGTTCATTTGATGATGATAATTATTCTATAATCAATTCTATTTACGTCTGTCAATCTTAGGGCAAACGAGACATGTTATCGACAAAAAGTGAACGTACGTTCAATGCATTCACAATATTCAACTTTTTTTGTTTTTAATCAATTCACTGGATAAGTTTACGCAATTGAAACAGGATTGGGTCTCATTACCATGTATACGTAAGTTGTTAACAAGAACACCGCGTGGTTATAAAATACTAACATGATTTATGCGTTTCGCTCTGGAATTAAAACTTACGACGTTGTGCGCGAACATGAATTTTAAACTGAATACGTGGTGACTATCTAGATAATAATTATTGAGATTCAAAGATGAAACAGGTTTCTCAACAAACATTTTAACTATGAAAATTGCAAACTTAAGATTTTATATTCGATATTTCGATAGATATTCAGTTCAGAGTGAGAAGTCAAAATGCAGATGCGTTGTCAATCTTGAGACCTAAGTTGTTATATGATAGTAATATTATTACAAGGCCAAATAGTGCGCCCTCAGAGGTCGCCGATTGCCCGGTCCATTAAGAAAACATTACCATCTAACCAGCATACGATAGTGCTGAACATTACCATTTGGTGGCAGATAGATTAGGTAGTGCAGTGGTGCCTACGCACTCGAGTCCCTGCATCGGAACTCTACAACCAGTAAAATTACCAATTTCTCTTTAAATATAAAAAAAATGATTTGACTCCTATAACTAACACGACTCTCAGGAACTCAAATGATCACCTAGATAGAACGTAGTTTGTTTGAAATTTGATCACTTTATTCAGTTTCGATACTCCATTTAGATTTAAGTAGGAACTAAAATTATAATAATTTAGGAAAATATTTAAAATTTGTTCGTCAAGAATGTGGATTTATAATGATTTTAATGTCAACTTCTGTCGCAAACTTATAAGGTCACCGAGTGAACAGATAAAATTCTTTGAGTGACAAATATTTCTTTTATTGTTGATTTTGTCGTGACTTTTAAATGTGCTTGATTTAAAAGATATGAAATGACCATGGTTCAGAAATTCAATGGGCAACACGATACTGAGGTTAAGCAACTTTAGATACTGAATTACTGACATTGGTCGGTGATTACGATGATGTACAATAGTTTTAAGAGGTGATGAGGGGATTTGCCCTTCATGTACAATTCTACAAGTTGTAAAGAATTCCATTATTTTCAACTTCAGTTTTTTTTTGTAGAAAAGGTGGCAAACAAGCATGCAATTCACATGGATGTTAAGTGACTTGTCTACAGCCTATAGACACCCACACAAAGATCAGAGACCTAAACGCAGATGCGTTACGTTACCACCGAAACATGATAACGTGCGTGCTGAACACTACTATTTGGCGGCACATAGATTAGGTAATGTGGTGGTGCCTACGCCCTCCAATAGAACTCTACCGCCAGTAAAAACCTACTCCTAAAATGTTGGAATAGCCTAGGTACAGCTGATTTACCTTTGGAAAGATGCTAACAAGAATCATAAACTTACCTAATACCAATTATAGATCTGATATCAATTTTTTTTTCAACTCTTTTACCTGATGGAGACATTTTATTAGTGTACTAAATTGACATAACAACATCATTACATTGTATTTTATATCATTCTCCACTTATTCATTTTCGATCTTGTCTCTAATATAGTGCCATTGATGTCAATTTAATATCCATTGGAATTAAGATATGAATATAATTCCCTATTCAATACGCAATAGCCTGAATAGGCAAAGATTTGCAATGGTCTCAGGCTATTTAAACCTATGTTGTGCCATGTTAATGATTAATTATATCCCGTGATTCATGATACGTTCATGATACAAACCCGGGAGCGTTGTGACTACAGGGTATCACTTATATAGAATTAACACTAGTCTGACAGAATATGTTTATTGAAACAGTTTATTTATGGAAAGATAAAAGAGATTTCGATGGTAATGATCTAAACACGAAATGTTTACGTGTCCTGAGTACTAGTATTCAAAGAAACATTATGCCTTAGTCGTGGAAAATAATGAGCGTTGTTTAAAATGTTACCCAACCAGTAGTTGAAATGTGCTAAAATATCTTCTTTGTAGTTTCAATAAGTGGGTCTTAGCAAATTACCGTCGAAGTATTTGAAATAAGCCAATACGTGTGTAGCATAGCGACGGTAACTTGCTAAATACATACGGTATACGTAACTGTTCGGAGAACCATTTGCATATTTTTATATTGTAAACGGGACTTAATCGCGTACTATTTTAATCGAAGTATTTACCTCGACACTCGACGTTTCGGCCGTAATGCGACGGCCGTGGTCACGAGTAGACTGAGTCTACTCGTGACCACGGCCGTCGCATTACGGCCGAAACGTCGAGTGTCGAGGTAAATACTTCGATTAAAATAGTACGCGATTAAGTCCCGTTTACAATATAAAAATATGAATACAAATCGTGAAAGTTTAAAACAATTAACCATTTGCATGTTTTTTCATGCGAATGTCGAATGTGCGAAGTCAGAAACGTACTAAACCTGATTTGTGGAAAACGTATACACAGAACTCATTGATTTTGTTGCAATTTGCATACTTATCGATTTTACAAACGTCGACTTCAAATGTTACTCCTGTACACATATTAACCTTGAATATTTCCTCTGAATCTAGATTATCAACGATATTATTAACAAATTTTATATACTTGTCGCTCAATTTGTCATTATTATTATTTCCAGTCACCTTATCAGACACTTGTTCTTATATTACCAATCTAGTTTGTTACACCCAGGCTTCGTCAGCGAAAGTAGATTACTTGTAATAAGAAGTGCATTATCTTGTTCTTTTTGTTCTATCTACACTTGTATCGTCCCCTCACATGTTTCGATTCGTTTCACAGTAAATCAATTTCATATACAGTTACACCGGTTTTGCAATATTCGATCGATTGCTATGTTTCTAAGAAAATAACAATTGGCAGGTCTGACACCGATAAAGAATTAGAGCACTGAGATCGAGACTTACAATTGCTGGTGAAGTAATCGATAACCCGTTAAAATGCTGATTGCGAATTACAGGTTTCTGCATAAAACTGCAATTAATTTTTAATTTGACAGTGTATGTATTAATTATCGCCTAAGGCGAATTGAAGCTACTATTATTTATTTGCTACTGCTGGTTATACCGGTAACAATAGAGTTGATTAATAACTGATCGTTTCGCGCGCTTTCGTCGACGAACGTTCGATTGAATACTCTTTACCGCCATAGTTGGACCACCAAAAATTATGCTCCAATGACTGGGAGTCACTGATACCGGTTTCCACACCCACTTTCTACCAACGCACTACTAATGTTCTGGTCAGTTAACATCAGTTTAAGGGTGGCTGTTTTATCTTTTCTTTCATCAAACAAGACGTGTGCTAGACGTAACCTTGTTCCTAAATAATACAATTGCTCTTAGCTGGCAGACCGACGATCGCGTTCGACGATAGAAAGTCCAAGTGAGTGTTTCTAATCGGGGAGACTCACCTCTCCAAGGGAGCTTTTATAGTCTTATAACTAGCATTCATTGATTCCTTGTCATTATTCAATAACGCGATCGATTGATGTAAATTAATTTTGATTTAGGTAGGTATGTGTTTTCAAAATGATAAAAATAACATGTTTTTTTATAAATTAAATTTCCAAAGAATCATTCTGTTCAAGTTCAATTTAATTTTTGTCGGAAATTCTCGTGATCAAACGATAACAATGAAGCGTATCATTGTTATTGTTTTATTTACTGTCGAATGGCATTTGAAACAATATCGTATTTAGAGCGGTCAATGTTTACAATTACGCGTTCATTTGTTTTGCTAATCAAATGAAAGAAACAATACGTTATCTTAGCGTTGCTAAAATAAATATTTAATTGGTATTGCTAATTACTGAAGTGGCTCTATTGTTTTGCTGGCGATTCTTTCTCACAATTGCCATTGTCGTGAGACAATGTTGGGAGCTGACCTCTAGGACCGTGATGCAACGCCTTTTTGTGTGCTCGTGGTATTGTATGTGGTAGGAAGCGATTCTGATCTTTCTAGGAACGTTAATTTCACTTAAAGTGATAATTGCTGCTCGCTGTATTTAGTATGTTAGGACCTGTATGTTTAATTTCTTGCTTTTTTTGTAGATATTCATTTTTATGATAATATATCAATATCGTTTGTATAAAAAAAAATCTTACACGTTGTGTTACATCATTATCAAGATTTTCTATGAGTTTAAATCTCAGCGCATATTATAATTGCTGCTCGCTGTATTTAGTATGTTAGGACCTGTATGTTTAATTTCTTGCTTTTTTTGTAGATATTCATTTTTATGATAATATATCAATATCGTTTGTATAAAAAAAAATCTTCTTACACGTTGTGTTACATCATTATCAAGATTTTCTATGAGTTTAAATCTCAGCGCATATTATGCTTACTTATGTGTTATTATAATATTTTTTTTTTAATTTTTGTTACAGATGGATAACTGCAACAGATGATTAAAGGAATGCGAATACATCGGATTTATTATTGCTGCGTAAGTTAAGTTTTTGTTTATTCATCTACAATTACATGCGTTTGAATTTCAAGTATAAAATCAATCTTTATCTTTTTTCTCTTCAGCTCTTTTTTCAATTTCTTACAAGATGAGCATTTAATATCTAATAAGTAACTATCAACCATCGAGTTTCTTGTGAACAACTTGGTGAAATCTTAATACATGCAGTACTCGTTACCAAGCCTACCCGATGCTGATAAATGGCTTGTAGTTATCATTAATGGTTATGATTTATGTGGAGCTAAGCAAAAAGAAGACAGGCTTGTTTGGATTATTGATAGATGACTACTTTTTATACTAAATTTCTCTTAATGAATCGGCGGAATTGAAGGAATGTTACTCTATTTTTAATTAGAAAAAAACTTTGTTACAACTACTACGTTGTTATTACTGTTTAATGGTAATGTTTATGTAATATGAATTCATAAGCCTGTCGCTGAAGCTCTGTTAGAAAAGTTACCGAGAGTGTATTTGTTAACACATTTTGAGTGTTTGGAAACGTGAATAATAAGATTCTTTATTCAATTGTCTAAACTAAAGTTTTTTTTTTTTTTTCGACATAGCTATTACCTAATTAAAGTTATGAGTTTGCGATATCGATCTAGACAATATGGACTTTAGACTTGCGTATTTTGGTTACATTTCAGCGTTCACGACTACGCAGTTTGGCCATGCATAATGACAACGCACTGAAAGATGGGTTGAAACCTTGGGTTGAAATTATCCAAAAATATTTGATATATCGTTTGTAGTTTTGCGTATGTTGTGACATTTTATTTAGTGACGATTTTTATTCGTGTATGTATCTTCACGCCATGAATAATGTTTTGATACGTACCTACACAATATGCCATTTTTATTTCAATTGATATCTCAAACTATAAACATATTAATTTTTTTGCAAATACCTATTTTTTTTTAGTTGTGTTGATACTTAGGTATCATATAAATCCTTGTCTCCGAAGTACCCAAATCACATAGTGAAAGGTAATTGACCTGAAATTATGTAACGTATAACGGTCATAATTATACAAATATATATTTAATACAGGTGACAAATCTGATAAATTAGCTGTCACTGCGCATACGCCTTATGAACGTTTATGCAAATTGATTCGATGAATCACGTAATGTATGAAAAAAAAACAGCTCCATTTCACTATTAGATTTTGAACGCATCATTTGTATGTGCCTAGGTGATTGATTTTTAATAGTTACTAGTTGACCCGGCAAACTTCGTATTGCCTCAGAATGAAAATATGACATGTGTCAAAGGTTTGATAGATACGGACGGATATTTGTATGGGAAAATAAAATGGTGGTTTTTACTATTTCCCTTCAATTTCTTCATATTTTTACTTACCTTTTAAACATTCCCTGGACTTGCTAAAATCATTCAAAATCAATATTAGCCAAATCGGTCCAGCCATTCACGCGTGATGCCGTGACCAAGGAAAACGGGTTGCATTTTTAGATATATATAGAAGATTCATTTTGATTTGTAATTTTTTATGCTCTCTTCTATGCTCTATACAAATAGCAATTATATACATATTTTGCATAGTTGAAAACTATCGCCTGTAAAAAGTTTCACTTTTTATGGAACGGCTAATACCTAATACTTAGTATTTTAAATAAAATGTAGTAAAAAAGTGTTAAGTAAAAAAAATGTAGAATTGAATAGATTTTCAAAATTATAATATCTCTAGAAAGTGGCAGGAAAGACGTCACCCTTATTTGCCGCCTAAGTTTTTACGATTTATCGATATTAACTATCGTCAACTCTTTCATTGATAAATCGTTCATGGATCAATAACTAACAGTCAATCTTTGGGTAGTAGGAGAGAATAATAAAGGGTGCAAGTTCATAAATGTATAAGTATCATTAGTAAATTAAGTGTGTGTAGAGGCTACTGCATGCAACATTAACTTCTGCCTACTCCTTCGGGGAATACGGGTAAAAAATCGAAATCCATTTAAAGATCTCAATTTGAAGGTACCATTCCGTTAACATTGGTTGAAGGTAGGAAGTGAGATTCATACAATATTGTATGCGGTTTACTACCCATACTTTGACGCGGTATAGAATAACAGTTAACAAATGTATCCGTTAACCGTGGTTGTAAAATGAGATACGAATTCCTTGTCTGAATACGAGTTGTAAGCAAACGTCAATATTCTTGGAATTCATAAAATCAATTGTTTACTGACCAGTCGTATGCAATCGATATAAATAAGGCTTTGGGTTCTGAATGCGATGTGATTTGCTATGCTAAGTAGATTGGTGTTGTATATGCGTGTTGCAAAATTAGCAAAACGCGTGTTGGACTAATTGCAAATTGGAGTAGGTATCTAATAAAATGTATACTTTTATTGCTAAGCTGACGCATTGGTCTCGTGTTGCAGGCTATTACCACGTTCGTTTTCTTTAGACTGTGCTATAACTATCTACTGTATGTACTTAGGTACTTTTGTTTTTTTTTTATTATTGGGATTTTTTTAATTGGAAGTTTCCCAGTTATAGGAATATAGCTAATGTATAGTTCTTAGCTTTCTTAGGTTTCTTAGCATTATGTAGATATAATATTTTCGGATTATGGGGCGAAATTACCATTTTATGTTTGGTCCCCATTTTACACTCTATCAATGATGGAATTGGTTAAGAACACGTTTTTATTTTGTATGCTACAGGTCGAGCGATTATATTTCGTAAAATTCAGGTGGTAATTATAATAGTCCAGGAGGAATCGGCGCATGAGTACCGAAAACTATTCCACCTCAATTTTTTTATGCGATGTAGATACTTATCCAAAATAAAAACATTTTCTTTATTTTTTTCTCGTATTATATTATTACGAAAATCTGTTAACAATATAGTCCCATTTCCTCAGCAGTTCATAAAACTTTGCCATATTTCGATATAAACAAAGTTTGTTAGTCATCCCTATGATTTTGAAATACTATGATTTTTAGAATTAGAACGCAACGTCCCACTTCGTCTGCCTTCAGGCAGTTGACAGAACGAATTGTATGCAATAAATTGAACATTCTCAGTCTATAGGAAGGCTGATTGGTCTGTGCTATTAAGAATATTATTAACTATTGTATAAAAAATTAAAAAATATATATTATTTATATATAATTTACCCAATGTACCCAAATTCGAGATTTTTCGAACCTTTAAAAATTCATATCTCTAAAAATATTAACTTTATCGTGAAAAGTTATTCGTATTAATAATATAAAAAAAAATTGTCCGGTTGAAAAATAACAATTCCTTGCAATTGTTTAAACAATTTCAGTTTAAACAATATGGCACGGGGTTGCCCCATGGCAACATGCATTTATATCATCAGTAGGACAATTTAAAGAGGATCGCATAAAAAAATTGAGGTGGAATAGTTTTCGGTACTCATGCGCCGATTCCTCCTGGACTATAATATAAACCTTTCCACATCAGCATCTGTACTTTCTGAACTTACGAAAGGGTATATTTTTGTGGGTATATTTCGAGACTTCTTACAAACTGTAGTCAGAAACCGGCTTTAACGATAATATTATCGCTGGCTATGTAACAATGACATTAAACTTGCCAGGACACAATCTCCAGTCCAGTAAACTCGTTTGTGCAAAATAAAACACAAGTGAGAGTGTCGTGAAAGTAACGAAGAGGCTATTCTGTGTGATATGTTAATAAGGGCTTTAATTTATTAGTTCGAGCTTTATACTAGGTTATATGCGGAATCTGTTAGTATTCCATCATTATTTATTTCGATATATATAGTTAATGATATTTCCGGTTATGTTATTTGTACTGCCTTAGTCGACTATGTTGCAGGCCACTGCTGCTACACTGGGGTCCTGGGTTCGATTCCCGGGGTGGGGACTATCAGAGACAACGGTGTAAAATCCTTAGAACAAGATTTTCCCAATTTCAGTTTCCCTGTAAGTACCTCGGAGTTTGGTAATGTGCCCGGAGATGTCAACAATATCGCCTGTTACATGGGCCAAAACGTAACCGGCGAATCGTGAGTGTTTGCATGTTTGCTTGAATTAATGCATTTTCCTCTGCTTAATAACTTGAAAATGATGTAACACTTGTCAGCTATTTAAACAATCAACGAAAGGAAATTAGGGGACGAATGTTTGTGTAAGTAGGTACTACGAACTCCACGCGGACGAAATCGGAAACAAAAATGATTTTGTTATATTTCAAAAGTTAAGTGAAAGTCAGTTTCTTTACTAATGTGTTTCGAATAGCTACTTGTGGTTACAGATACTGCAACAAATTCAAATATAATTGCAATAATCGGGGTTCGAATTGCTTGCAAAAGGTCACTAGTGAAAGAATACGAAATACAAAACTACACTTGTTACTGGTGGTAGTGCTCCAGTGACGGAGTTCGCGGGCGTAGGCACCACCGCATTGCCTTATATACTTGACACTAAATGGTAGTGTTCAGCACTATCGTGTTCCGGTCAGGTGGTAATGTACGGCCCTGTAATTTTCGGCACAGAGGCATAACAACTTAGGCCACAGAAGTGGTAACGCATCTGCATTTTGACCTCTGGTCTTTGTGTGGGTGTCTATAGACTGCAATCATCACATAACATCAATGCGAACTGCATGCTTGTTTGCCACTTTAATTACATAAAAAAATCTACTGACATATTCGGGCACATTATCAAGTTTCGAGGGTGGCACTTACCTCCCGCCATCGTACCCAGGTCCCCATTGTAGTAGCAGTATCCTGCTACCACCAGACAGCTGAGTTAAAATTATACAAAGTTAAATACACAACATATTGATATTTCGCATGCACGCACTCGTTTTCGGTTTCGATATCAAGTATCGGATTATCAAATAACGACATCGATTCTACGTAACTCGATGACGGGCGCAAATGTAGTGCTAATGTAAATTATTTTGCAATGTTATTAAAATTTTAATATTTTAAGCGTGATCTAACTTCACAGCAACACAATTATTGAACTTGCTTCATTCTTAAGTACTTTTTTATTTTGTGAAGTGGTCATTAAGTTAAAGGTTGCCTTTCCTGAGGCCCCAGATATTTTACTTTTATGAACCATCTGCAGCTACTACCTTTTACAGTTGGAACACGGTACCGCTGAATATTACTTATTTAGCGGCAAGTAAATTGATTAGGTAATGCGATGCTGCTTATGCCGTCGAGTCGTCACTGTAGCCCTTTATATTTTATTAATCAAAGATATTAAAGGAGTTAGATAGACAGACAATACACACGCTTTTCTATGAAAATTTCTTCAACCATTGTAAGTGGGTGGCTTATCTTGGCGCCAAAATAAACACCAATTAGGCGCAAGACAAACACACCTGTATTCACCTGATTAGTGGTTGGTCGCGTTATAAAACGTCACAAAAATGGCATATTATCAGTTTATACAGTTTAAAGACATGATTATACTACAAAATCGATATGGCCGTCGTATTCCGTGTAAAAAAGTTAGCTGGTAATACTCCCTGTTTTGACACGATATATTTGATAACGGACGATGTGACTAACAAAATTATGACTCATTGGTGATAAGTATTGCTATTGAGTAATTTAGTTTGTTTTACTGTTCGGTTTTTACACTAAAACATTGAACAAATTGGCATTTTTAACGGTTTTTTCTCACTAAGTTTGCGCTCGGCGGGCGAATGCACAATGAATGGATGATTCTTGACGCGTGAGCGGGAACGGTCACCTGACCGTCCGCGAGTCTAAACGAACGCTCAGCGGCCGGTGCGTATTGGCAATCTAACTCCTCGAAGCATCCCTTGTAGAATAAGTTCAAGTCTCGCAAATACCCACGACTTGTAAATGAGTTGATTAATTTCTCTACTTTACATAAAGTTACCTGACATCTGTGTACATAAGCTAGAAGTAATATTCTTACGAAATGATTAATCTGACTCTTGGTCTATGAATGTTACGATTAATGGACGCAAGTTTACATGTACGGATATTTTTATTGAGTGAGCGGTGTATAATTCACGGTAAACGCATCTGGAAGTGGCAACTTTATAACTAAAGCGAGTAACATAGATAACTATAGGGCTGGCACTTTCTATGGGGTGGGAATATAAGTACCTATAATAGTAAATTTATTAAGTACTGTCTGACTTGGCAAACGTAGTTCTGGCATTGAATCCTTGGATTTAACGTTAAATAAAATAAATAAAAAATAGTGACGAAGTGGGCGTCTTCTTGGACTTAAAACGGGTTTATTCGGCTCCCTACGCAGCGATCGTGCGCGAAGTCTACTAATTTTCGTGGGATTTTTTTAAGATTTCGTTCTTAAAACTACATCCACGCAAAAGTTCTTCTCAGAGCTAAACAACAGTTCTTTTCAGGGCTAAAATATTATAAAGCTGAAGAATTTGTTTGTTTCTTTGCTTGAACGTGCTAATTTCAGGAACTATTTGTCCGAATTGAAAAATTCTTTCAGTGTTAGATAGCTCATTTATTGGGGAAGGTTTAAGGCTATATAACATCACGCTAAGACGAATAGGAGAGGGTAGATAACATTGAACCCGCGCGAAGCCGGGGCGGGCCGCTAGTCTAATATATATCCGAATTCTAATGCAAACCATACACATAACATAACATATTATTTTATGGATTGAATTTTAGTGATACAACAGTTCTGAAAGATAAACTTATAGTAGGTAGGTGTCAGGATTGCGAATTATTTATTTCATACAATGTCATGAAAAAAGTGAAAAAAAAAACACTTTTCTTAATGATCTATCTATTAGAATATGGACCATGCGGAACGGTGTTTGTTCTTTACGACAAATTTCAATAAAGAAATTGTAACATGTCTCATTTTTTGTCTCATTTCAAACGATTTTAAAACAATTTTACGAACAACTAAACTAAACCAGCAAAACCAACTCAACGGTAAAGATCACAAGCTATCAGAAGCTCAATCACACAACCATAAACTTCTATGTAATACAAAAACACGAACAAAAACGGATGCGTTTAACAAAAAATAAAAAGTTTATTTCCTTTTAGAGTATGAAATTGCATAAAATAATATGCTAAGCAACCCTATCCAGGATGTGATACACCTGTCCTTCTTGGTGGGCACGCCACGGGGGTTCTGTATGGCGTGGAAGATATTTATTTGTATTTTTATAGATAGGTACTACCTTTCATCCGTGCCTGGAATTTGTGTTGAAAATAAACATTAATCATAAATAATGGTTCGGTTTGCGCGATATGCGAATATCTACTGTAAATGATGATACTTTATATGAAATCGTCGTTGAAATTTTGTCCAATCTTCTTGTCCACCTGTTTACCTGTATTCCTGTATAATTTGCTGTAATTGTTACATCTTACGTCTATTACTAAGTCCATACACCTCGTGCTTACATTTCGTCACACTCGATCCAAGCAATCAGCATTCCATGGCTTATTCTAAAGGCCGTTATTTACTCGCAGCGCCAAATTATGTACGGGTATCTAAATAATGTTATAACATTATACTAATGTTCGACTTGTAAAGATGAATATGTTGCTGTCGCTTAATACGATAAGGTTAAAGACATATTACCATCTCCAAAGAGGATTTATACACATTATTAATATATATATTTTTTCCCAATGTAATTAAATACCAATTTCGGCGTATATTGAATTGAAAACTAATGTCCGAATACTCAAACGTCACTTAATTTTAAGCAGCTCTCAAATATGAGCTATCTTTCTCGTTTGCACGTATTTTATAAAGACGTAAAACTTTTAAATCCTATTTATATTTAAGTGACGTTTCAGTATTCGGACGTAACTGTACTTAATCACTTGTTACACGCGTTATAATATTTAAAGCATATTCCCATCTCTATATCAAATATTTTTGAAGACTCATTTTCATCAGAAAAATGATTGCTATTTTTCCGTCTGCCAGTAAAAAGCGTACCTTTATACTTGAATTCGATACTAGTGTTTAATTCTATCATTATCCAAATATCGTAATGCGAGCTACGAACTAAGAGACTCATGGCCGAATACTCAAACGTCACTCAGTTTTAAGCAACCCTCATATCATATAATGTCTCATATAATGTGCGCTATCTCTATCGTTTGAACGTGTTTTATAAAGACAGAAGACTGTTAAATCCCACTTAGATTTAAGTGACATTTGAGTATTTGGCCGTCAGTCTGATATACGAGAGGCTACATTTGACCTAACATATATTTGCACTAATATATCTTTTATAGGTATATCAAGATAAGATTAAGACACTCGCGGACAGGCCACCTGTTTTTTTTCTTTATGTCATGAAGGTGGCAAACAAGCATGCAATTCAAATTAATGTTAAATGATTACTGCAGCCTATAGACGCCCACACAAAGACCAGAGGTCGAAATGCAGATGCGTTGCCACCGTTGAGACCTTAGTTGTTTTGTCTCTGTGATAGTTATTACGGGGCCATTCTACATGATGGAAAAGGGTTATAGTCGCCTATCGAATATTACAACACCAAGGGAGCCAACGCGCTCTCAGCCCTGAACGACATTCGAGGTCAGTTAAGGGCTTCGACGTCCAGTGTCGAGTGTCGCCGTTGCACCTCTTTTCGTTAGTTCCAAATATTTGTACGTTCTCGATGAAACACATGAACCACACCGTCGACTTCCACAAGTCCAGATTGTGGGGATGGAAACAGTTCAGATGGTAGTAAAACGTAGAAAAGGCACCATATCGAACACTTCTGCAGAGTACTCTGAGCAAGCTAAGATGTTCTACCCCAGGGCATCCCAATTATTTTCAGTCAGCCTAATCTTTACAAATAGTGATGCAATTACACAGAAAAGCACGCAAATATAGAAAGAAAGAAATAAAGGTTGTGTTTCTAAATAAAAATAATGAATTGTATATTTAAAGATACTTTATTTCATAGATACGAGTAGAAGAAATCCTTCAAGTGCCACTATTTAGCAGGGTGCACCAAGGGACACACTTGAGGACCTCCTGTTTTAGCTTTCACCAACAAAAACAACTTTAATCAAGTGTAATGTCATCTAGCAAAATTCAAACTTGTATTCGCACGCCTCTTAACCAATAAGAAGTATAAAGTGTATCGCGGACAGCCTTAGGGCGTGGCTTTGTGTATTAATTGAACTTAGGACTTTCACTATTTGACGCGGTCACTAACGGTTATTTTTGGCTGCTTAAGAATAGATGATAATAAAAACATTACTGGTCGAGATACAGTACTTATCAAAGTTTTTTCTTTGGGTAAAGAAGGTGGCAAACAAACAAGCATACAGCTCACATTGATGTTAAGTGATGACTGCAGCCTAAAGACGTCTGTCTTCACAAAAACCAGAAGGCGAATTGCAGATGCGTTGCCACCCCTGAGACCGAAGTTGTTATAAATGTCTCTGTGATAGTTATTATGGGGCCATACATTACCATCTAACCGGAACAAGATTGTGCTGAACTACCATTTGGTGGCAGGTACAGGTAGCGCGGTGGTGCATACGCCTGCGAGCTCCGTTCTTAGTGATCTACAACCAGTAAAGCAAGGCAACTACAGAATTATCTAATTTAAAAACGTTACTCGACGTCTTTTATTCTGCAAAGGGGTAAGCAGGGGTAAATGCATACATTAAAGCAGACATCTAAATAAGTAGGTACCCACGATTCGTCAGTTAGGTTTTTCTCTCAATAGCTGGCGAGCCTATTGAAATATTCGGGCGCGTTATTGCCTTCGTCCAAGTTTCTTAATTTATATAATTCCATCTCGACAACAGCGACTAAGTTCCAAGAGTTTCCGGAATCTTAAAAGCAATAAAATAAACATCACCGTGCCTTTTGCAGTTTCAAATTAGCACTAAGTGAAAACCGCTACATACATCACATATTTAAACACTTGAATATCCGTTAGCAATTTGCAAGTTCGAACAATACGCAATTACGACCGGTATTACATGCAATGCTATAATTACAATATATTCTCCTATAAATAACAGCTATAAAGCTGGATTGGAAGACATTACCAGATCTATATGAACCTGCTAATGTTACTCAGTGTAATGAAATATATAAAACTTTTAGGAATTATGACAACTAATCCAATTGAAATCGTAACTTTTATGATAATAGTGCAGTTTTAACTCAAATTCTAAATTTATTTTGAATCGTAAAATGCCTGATTACTTACTCAGTATTGGTCGCTCTTCCAGAAATACTTCAGATGTTATTTGCTTGATTGCTATTATCTATACCTCTTCACCTGGATTCCACATAGAACCTTTTATAGCTTTCTAAGCAATATATAATTTGCTATTGGATTAGTAAATGTATTTTCGCGTTCTTCTGGTAACTAAATAACAATATTCAGACTATTGCGAAGCTAATTTAGTGTCAATTATTTTTTGGAATTTAAAGTCCTTAGGCAATTTAACTTGAAGAATCTTTAATAGTTAACCTTTGAATAGAAATTGGAGATCTCAATTCAATTACAATCAGTCACGACCTTAATATTGCAGTTTCTTTGAAAGATCTGTTGTGCCACTTGCCTTGTATTTTTGAAGCTATTCAGTCATCACAATGCTTCTAACGCCTACTATGAAGCCTCAAGCAATAAAGCTTACGTAGTCTTTGATTTTTCTTTCTAATTTATCTTTTCTATCAAGTTACGAAACCTATTGATGTTGATATATTTGAATGTTTTTTATAATTCGTTTGCGATTACACAATGTCATTATTAGAATAGATGCTACTTTTTCTGTTTTGTTGTATGCCTTCCATTATTTATGCCAACCCAATTTGCATGATAATATGGTTTGTTTTTTAGATTTATGTGACCACTTTGGTAATTTACATCTTGGCCTATTTGTCGTGAAAAAAAAAACTAACTAGTGACTCGTTTAGATGCTTACCGCCAATATTTATAGGTATTATTATATTTTATTTGATTTGAAACACAGATGATATGGCGAAAAACAGCAAAGGAATTCCATTGTTGAAATTTGAACCCTCAGACAAATATAAAAAAAAATATCAACCAGCTAAAAAGATTACGATGCAGTAAGAGCAACAATCCTTTAATAATAAAAAACTGTACAAAAGCATATTCCAATTGCATTAGGTAGGTACCTACTGAGTTTATTATTTCTACAAGATGGACGATGACTAATTTACAAATATGTATCTTCCATCCATCTTTACCTTAATAAATTTAGACAGACACTCAGAGATAACTGCCACTAAGCCCTAAAAACTTCAAATTATGACGTAACTTAAGATCCAAGGTCCAAAATTGTAATACAGTACAGACAACAGCAGTGATTATTCACTAACAATAATCTTATTTGGCCTTAACCGACATCTTACTTCAATGCATCCACCATGACACGTTCCCAATATACTGTTATATGGGAAGGTTAATGATTGTATTCAAATGGAACAGACGTGAGCAGATAAAAAACCCTCATTAGCTGCTCGTATGATACCGTCTCTTTCTCACGGATAACTGAAAGATACAAATATTAAGTTTTGTACAATTTTATTTTTCTAATTGCATTTCAATGGTTTCAGAGTACGGGTCAAGTACATCGATGTACATAGGTATGTACTATGTATGTGATAGATAATTCTCATTTATTTTTTATACTCAACTAGCTGACCCGGCAAATTTCGTATTGCCTCAGAATGAAATAATGTGTCAAAGGTTTGATAGATACATACTATTTGTATGAGAAAATGAAATTGTGGTTATTAGTTTTTACTATTTCCCTTCAATTTATTCATATTTTCTTACCTTTTAAACCGTCCCTGGACTTCTAAAAATCATTCAAAATCAAAATTAGCCAAATCGTTCCAGCCTTTCTCGAGTTTAAGCGAGACTAACGAACAGCAATTGATTTTTATATATAGGTATAGATGGTGGTCTTCAATAGAGGTCGAGGGCTTACGCCGCAATACTTATCTCATCATCACTTCAGCCGAAAGACGTCCACTGCTGGACTTAAGCCTTCCCCTAAGATGTCCATAATAGTGTTCTAGGTCGTTAGGGAAAAATATGCCATAATCGCCACGCTTCACATGCACAGTAGCAATTGCAGTGGCGGTTTTTAATGCGGGACCCAGGGCCATCCCACGCTGTTGAAGTAGTTTGACTACTGGAATAGTTGGCCCGCCTTTGTTCGGTTGTCTGTCTGTCTCATACGAAGTCGAGGAAAAAAGTTAAAACGTGTCATACGTCATAAGTTGCAGGGTTGGCTTGTTGTCTGTCGTTCATTCCTACAATATTTGTTTATTACCATAAATGTTACCTAATAACTTGAGATACTTAGGTAGGTGCAATAGATAGATACTTACGCAAAATGTTAACACCCTGTTTGTAATAACAAATTTCCCGCCTCTAATCGCCCAAGAGGATAGGGCGATGCATGCGTTTACCGTAGACAGAAGTAAATGCATTCATTCAAACATACATACAAACACCTACAATTCGCCGGTTAGATAAGTTTTGGCCCATGGCCAATAGTGGCGAGCCTGTTATCATCTCCGCGCACATTACCAAACTCCGAGGTACCTACTGAGAAACTTCCAGAAAATGGAAAAATCCCAATAGAACCAGTGATAAAGGAAAGGATAAACTAAGGCAGTTGCAATAAAAAATATATAACTTAATATTACTTATCTGGCAATATTTTTTAGGTACCTATATGTTTTTCTTGGTATGAACGAAAAAACTTAAGTGCAAAAATTGATACCTCCTCATTCACCGAAATCCATGTTTTGGTTTTTTTGTTTGCCGTACAGATTCTTTGAAAGCGACCACACACCGGTACGTAGGTATTTCAATATATTTATTTGATGGATGCAATATTATCTGCAATGTGAAAAGGAATATAATGTTAAAGTATCTTGTTTTGAACAAAACGTTTGCGAGCCAATAAATAATTAAAGAAGAAAATGACTTTGACGTTTGTGAGCAGCGTCAGTCGGCTAGTCTGATTTTTATTCGGAAATTATCGACCACCACATTTGATAGAAAATACCCTGATCTTACGGTTCCAAAAGTACAGTTTTATTTGTAGACTGATGTACAACGAACTCTTAATAGGTTCCATATTTAATTTACCTTTTTACCTCACACGTAGGGTTCCCCTAGAAATATAAAAAGAGTGAAGTATTCAGGACTGCTGAGGCTAACCTATTGTGAGGTGTTAATAGACTAGTAAATATGTAAATATAAAGCTAAGCTAAGCATTAGATTTTTCGTCGTATAAATTCATTTGAGTCTTCATTTTAATTAAGTACTACCAGTGTTATAAACATAGTTGGTAGGCGAATATTGCAGCTTTCATTTAAATAAAAATTAGAGGTCTCATTGTAGGTACCTACATATTTCCGCTTATACATGTTTGCCGCTCATGCGGTCTCAAATCCGTAGCCTCTGCCTTAAATTAATCTCTGTGTCTGTCTGTTGGTAATGCTTGCCTTAACCGCTGAGCAAATTTTCTAAAATTTGACATGGAAATAGCTTGAATTCTGAGAAAGGTTATATACTTATACTAATTATGAAGAAACTTAGAAGTCACGGGCTGCAGTGACGTATGAAGTTTTTAAACTTCAGGTGTAGGTATACCGTTATTTTAAACATCCCACATACCTACTGGTCGGACAAACTAAGTTCCTCGCTAATATGTACGAGGCCGGTTATGTTAGCACTATTGCGAGATACCTTTCTCGTAGAAAGCTTGGGCAAACATGACAAATGTAAATAAAAAACGCGCCGTACTGAGAGGTATTTATTTGATGATGGTATGTGTTCCGTAGGTTCGTTTTAGAATAAAGCTGTGCCCGCGACTTCGTCCACTTGAGAATTTATGATTGTTCAGTGTCTACCCGGACGAAGTCGTGGGCGCAGCTAGTAAAATAGTAGCCTAAGTTACTCCTTATAACAAAAGCTATCTGCCAGTGAAAGTCCCGTCAAAATCGGTAAAGCCGTTCCCGAGATTAGCGGGAACAAACAGACAAACAGACAAAAATTTTAGAAAATGTTGTTTTGGTATATGTACCATGTATACATATAATATACATATGCATTTAGTAAAAAGCGGTTATTTTTATATTTCAAACAGACACTCCAGTTTTATTTATTTGTATTGATTGAAAACGAGACTTGAAGACTTGGAGTATCTGTTTATTATAAGACATTGATTTTTTAATGTTTAACTTAGTATTTGTATCATGATCTCTAAATTTATACAGGGTTAAATATATCTAACGCATAAATCGTCAAAGGTGAGTTAGGTAGGTACGTTAAGACTTACAATATTTGTTCTATGACTCTTGCCAAAACGCAGTACATCACATGCTAAGAAATAAAATCAATACATAGGTACAGACGTCAGCTGTTTACGTAACGTGAAGTTAAGAAGTATTAGAACTGCAAATTCTATTTATTATTTTTTGTATGGTAAAAAAATATTGAATTAAAAAAAGCTGTATTACAAAAGTGTTAGTCTTGATGAGCCAAAACCTCCCTTTAAGAATAACTATATATAACTAGCTGTTGCCCGCGGCTTCGCCCGCGTGGATGTCGTTTTATAATCCTGAATTTTCCTTGCTATAAACCTCACGGAGCCCGAGACCTTACCAACGAATGCAAAACCGTGGAAATCGGTTCGTGCGTTCTGGAGTTATAGCGTCAGGAAGGAAAACCCGACTTATTTTTATATTATAGAGATAACAAGTTACAAATAAACCTGTATATGTCATCACAAACCATCGTCGTAATGCAGAACACTGATAAGGAAATACTTCAAACTTTAGTCACATACAATAAACCTTCATGAAAAAGCAAAAAATAAGTGTAAACATTTAGTCGTAAGTTAATTAATCGACTTCAAAAAAAAGAGGAGGTTCTCAATTCGTCCCGATCTTTTTTAATGTTTTAACTTTGTATTTAAAAATACGTTTTAATGGCTATGGCTATGATAGTTGTATTGTTTATCTTTAAAACGGAACCCTAAAATCCTAAAGCTAACACCACTATCATAGACAGTGACGCAAAGTGTGTAATAAACACGTATTAATTAAGATATGAGACAGGTTTACATTCGTATTAATTAATAAATTTCTCTTTTCTATCCAAACATCTAAGGGCCTCCATAAAAACAAATTTGTTGAGCTTTGAAAGATGGTCCGATAATGTACATTAATATAGATAATTAAGTGTAATAAATATGAGTTGTTTTTTTTTCTATATATGAAAGGAAGGTGGCAAACCAGCATGCAGCTCACATTGATGTTAAGCGATGACTGCAGCCTACCTATAGAAATCTACACAAAACTAGAGGTCAAAATGCAGATGAGTTGCCACCACTGAGACCTCAGTTGTTATGTCTCTGTGGTAGTTATTATTATGGAGGCATTAAATTAATAGGCTATGGGTTCAATTACCAAAGGCTACTGAAGCTAAAATTACATTGAATATCAATAACCAATAAAATTAAACGTAACTTCACGCCTGTAATCCCCGAAGGGGTAGGCAGAGGTAAGTGCATGCATTCAAGCATACATGCAATCACCCACGATTCGCCGGTTATGTTTTGGCCCATGTAACAGGTGGCGAGCCTGTTGACATCTCCGGGCACATTACCAAACTTACCAGAGGTACTGGGAAATTTCCAGAAAATGGAAAAATCCCAATAGAACCAAATATAAAGGACCTTACACCAGTATCTCTGATAACCCCCTACCCGGGAATCGAACCCAGGACCTCAGCGTAGTAGTAGTGGCCTGCTACCACTAGGCTACCGAGGCAGTTAAAATTAAACATGCAAATTTTGTATTTAACTGCCAATTAGACGTAGCTGTTTCATGGGATTACTAAAATTTATGAGATAAGGATGCCCTTAACAGTGCTGTGAGTCATTTGGGGGAGAGTAGGTATGCCATAATCGCCACGCCAAGTGGCTTGGCGATGCAGCGGCGGCATATTTAGCAACGTCTATCCACCGATCAAAAATCAAAACAAATTTGGTAGAGCTCCAGTGACGGAGCTCGCAGGCGTAGGCACCGCCGCATTACCTAATATTCTTGCCGCTAAATGGTAGTGTTCAGCACTATCGTGTTCTAGTCAGGTGGTAATGTACGGCCCTGTAATTTCCGGCACAGTGGCATAACACCTAAGGCCTCAGGAGTTGTAACGCATCTGCATTTTGACCTTGGTCTATGTGTGGGTGTCTATAGGCTGTAGTCATCACTTAACATCAATGTGAACTGCATGCTTGTTTGCCACACAAGTGGGCGGTGGGGTCTTCACGTCCCAACGCCTTATGTTGTACCTTTTATAATGCCCCGAGAAAATGAAATGCCTTGCCAAACTTGATTTTCCAGATATTTGTATTTAAAAGATAAACTAACAGATAAAATGAAAACCTAACCTATCTCCCGCTACATAAACAACCGCTTCCTACCAACATTTCATTCCCTTAGAAAGTTATCATACTTTAACATCGATAAACGATTCGTATTTATATAAAATGGATCGATTCGCAACAACGTTGCATTAAATACAGAACAGTTTAAATAATGAAGTGCGGACTCTTGGCGATTAAACGAATGATTATCTCATATATTTTATTCGATGGTTATCTTTGTATCGATCTCTTGCATTGCGTTGATGCCTCTTTAAAATAATTTACTGGTGGTAGAGTTCCAGAGTCGGAGCTTGACGACGTAGGCATTATTACCTTATCTATCTGCCGCAAAATATACTACCACCGCCAATAGGTGGTGGTAGAGCTCCAATCACGGAGCTCGCGGGCGTACGGCTTCGCGTAGGTACCACCGCATTCCTAATATACCTGCCGCTAAATGGTGGTGTTCAACACTATCGTGCTCCGGTCAGGTGGTAATGTACGGCCCTGTAATTTCTGGCACAAAGGTATAACACCTTAGAGTGGTAACGCATCTGTGTGGGTGTCTATAGGCTGCAGTCTTCACTTAACATCGTGAACTGTATGCTTGTTTGCCATTTCCATAACATAAAAAATTAGAAGGAAAGGTAATAAGTTTATTTACTCTAGAGTACTACTATTAAGTAGACTACTATTTGGTAGTAGAGTTAGAACATTAGTTCAGCACTATTGTGTTCCAGTTAGATGGTAATGTATTCCCCGTAATAACTTTCACATGGGTAGTACAGCTTAGACCTGAGGGGTGGCAAGCACATCTGCAGTTTGACCTCCGGCAGAGAATATGTAGGTAATAACCCTCCGGTTTTCGTGTAGATAGGAACATATCTATTCCCTGCCACAGCATCAAAATTTAGTATTGCCATGATGGTCGCCAACCTTCGTAGAGAAGACACACTTAAAAAAAAAGAATTTATGGCTGCAGTCGTCATTAATCATCCATATGAACAGCATGTTGTTTACCACTATCTATACTTATAATAAAACTGTAGAAGTTCAAATTCTGTACATTGAAAATATTGAAAAAATAAATATCAGGGGATGTTACTAGATCGATACCGAACTAATATGTGATTAGAAATTTTTTTGTCTGTCTGTCTGTCTGTCTGTTCAAGCATCACACAAAATCTAATGGTCCGATTACGATGAAACTTGGTACATTTATACTTAAACCTTTGGCGCACAACACTGGGTACTTTTTATCCCGAAAAAATGTATGTTTGTCTGTGTGTTTGTGCACGCTAGTTTCAAAAATGGCTTATCCGATTTTAAGTTTTTACTTATATATTGTGGTAAGTTTCACTTAACATTTACTGTTTGTTTCATGTCAATCGGTTCAGAAATAAAAAAGTTACGACAGTTTAAAGAATCATATCGAATATCTTTAAACTATTCTGAATCTATCTTTTCTAGGGTTCCGTAGTATCTAAATGGTAAAAACGGACCCTATTACTCATCCTCCGCTGTTTGCCTGTCTGTCCTTCCATCCGTCTGTCTGTCCCCAGGCTGTATCTCATAAACAGTGATTGCTAGAAAGGGGCCGTTCAAGTATTACGTAAGCAGATTTATTACAATTCTTTACCCCCCCATCCCCCTTGTCAGCAAAAGTAAGCAAAGCTCTTACCCCCTCCCCCCATGCTTACGTAAACATTTTTCAATTGTGTTTCAAAATGTATTGTTTTTGAAAATAGATTTAGGATAGAGATTAGATTTTACTGATACGATATTCAATATAAAGCGAGGGACAAAAATATTATAATCTTACGAACATAACAAACTTATTTAAAATTTTTGGTACACATATTAAATTAAAATTAACAGTCTTCAGTCTATGAAACCCGAATCCATGATTCTTGAAGCGTTTCGTTTTCAAGCAAGGACAATGTGGGTTGCCATTCGTGTAAAAAAGTAAATAACTACCGATGACGTCATCGTCATCTAGACTCCCCTACCCCCCATGTCATCCAAAATAAGCAGAGCCAGGACCCCCCCGCCCCCCCATAGTGCTCACGTAATACTTGAATGGTCCCAAAGCTGAAATTTTCACAAATTATGTATTTCTGTTACCGCTATAGCGACAAAATTGAACACTAAAAATAAGAAAATGAAAATGTAAATAGGTCCAAGGGGGAATACAATAAACGTGTTTTTTTTTTCGTATATTTTTTGCTCGATATCAATAACGGTATCAAGTATATACTTATAATTTTCACAGAATTTATATATATATTTATAATATATTTTTTTAGGTCTTATGTTGTATATTACCTTCTAACAAACTAAATTTTTATGGCATTTTTTGTACGGAACCCTTCGCGCACGAGTTCGACTCGCACTTGGCCGGTTTTTATCTGTTAGTAACATTAAGCATACCGCATAGCAGCGTCCCGGCATAAAACAGTCTCCGCTATGATCACCATTCAGCATGCCAAGTGTGGCAATTATGGCGTATTCTTTCCTTATGACGCACAACACTTTTAGGAGCATCTTCGGGAAAGGCTTTGTCCAGCGGAGACGGATGGACGTCTTTCGGATGTGATTATGATGATGGCGATGATGGTGGTGGTGGTGGTGGTGGCGTTAGTGGTGTTGGTGGCATTGGTGGTGTTTGTAGTGGTGGTGGTGGTGGTGGCGTTGGTGTCGTTGGTGGCATAGGTGTTGTTGGTGACTCTGGTGGTGGTGTTGGTGGCGTTAGTGGTGCTGGCGGAGGTTTTACTGGCGATGGAGGCATTGGTGGCGTTGGTGGTGTTGTTGGTAGTTTTGGGGGCGTTGGTGGCATTGGTTGTGGTGACGGTGATGGCGTTGATGGCGTTTGTGGCGATTGTAGTGGTGGCGGTGGTGGTGGTGGCATTAGTGGGTAAAAATGCACAACGTTAATATTCAATTTTTCTCTTCTGCCGGCTCTTACGGGGTGCTTATATTATGCATAGATCTATCTTTTATGTTTAAAAATTGACTGAAAATTTACAAAAGTTTATAATAATTTTCTATAAAAAAATATTATGAATAGAAGTTTAAAATAACATTTTTGAAAATACGGTTCAGCATAGGATGGATGCGCGTTTAAACACATAATTAGCAATCCAAGCAGCCTGCGTGCTTTTATCCCCGATGGTCATACGTCTAATATCGTGTACAGAGAAGCATTACTGCAAAATAGATTTTTTTAGCTACTTAAAAGTGTTTAAGATCCATAATTAACCAAAATGTATATGTATATCCAAAAGCGCTGCCTAATGTCCCAAAGCCACTATTCCACGCAAACAAAGTTGCGGGCACAGCTAGGCATTACATAAAAGAAGTGTAAATTACTCCTGGTTAGGTGTACCATGGGCAGAAGATTTTACCCCTGGTTCACCCAGGTGGACTAAGTAGGTGTACCGCGGGCAGTGACCGAAACAAAAACAGCGGATACAGTTGAGGTTACGAATTAATATGTCTTCAAGTTGATTGAGCGTACGTGAAAGATAAATTATTATTCGATTTATCGATTAATGGTGGTTCAACACAGTACAGAATTTCATCATTATTCATTAGTTGATAAAAAAAGATGTCAACATTTTGAATATCCCATTAATTTATTAAATTAATAATGATAACGCCATGAACGATAATTGAGATCTGATTAATCGAGGCACGAACTCGCGCGTAAATGGTTTCGTAACCTGGTTTACTTTTTTTTAGGAATATTTTGTTTCAATAGGAACAAGTTATCAAATAGAACCCAAAGGTTGAAATTCGACCTCGGTAAAATCCTCTGAATCCTATTATGAACTTCTATGATCTCAACTTTTGTGAAACCCTTTTAACACGGTTTGACTTTCGATAAAGAAGTATAAAAATAGGGTAAACTTTTACAGATTTTCTAAAGAAAACCCATGCAATGTATTAGGTTGGGGAAAAAGTTTCTTCGCATTTTTTAAGATAATTCAAAACATTTTTTAATATAGTTTATTTAAATTTAACTAAAGTATGTATGTACCATTTTGTTCGATAACTATTTGCCATCTTGTAGGTAGGGACATGATCCCATTGCTATAAACATTTTGGGACTTCTCATCAAAATACCGCGACAAGTGGATTTGGCAGTCCTCTCGGGATGTTAACCTAACATTGCATAAAGAATTCTGAAGAGACCGAAACAGGTGGAAATCTGAAGGTGCAAGGTCAGGACTATACGGCGGATGCATTAACACCTCCCAGCCAAACTCTCTTAATTTTTGCTGAGTGGCTATAGACGTGTGAGGTCTAGCGTTATCATGATGAAACACCACACCCCTTCTGTTGATCAATTCCGGCCACTTTCTCTCAACTTCTTGCTTTAATCTCATCAGTTGTTCGCAGTAGAGTTCAGAATTGATATTCCTGCCTGGTGGTAATAGCTCATAATGAATAATGCCCTTCCAATCCCACCACACACACAACATTACCTTATTGCGAGTTAACCCGGGTTTCGCCACAGTCTGTGAAGCCTGACCGGCCTTTAACCACGACCTTTTTCGCACGTTCTTGTCGTACGTGATCCACTTCTCATCACCACTTATCAGCTTCTTCAAAAATGATTCGGTTTCATTACGTCGTAATAAAGAATCACAAATGAGTACACGGTTCATTAGGTTTCTTTCAGTGAGCTCGTGAGGTACCCAAATATCGAGCTTTTTTTGTACCCAGCTTTTTTCGAATGCGCCAAAACTGTTTTGTGATCAATTCTTAGTTCTTCAGCTACGTTGTAACTACTGATATGTCGATCTTGCTCCGCTTTTTCAAAAATGGCATCCATTTTATCCGTAATAGGGCCACCAGAGCGAGGTGCATCTTTGACATCAAAATTTCCGGATTGAAAACGCTTAAACCAAATTTGTGCTACTCTCACAGACACTGCACTAGGTCCATAAACATCGCAAATTTTTTTTGCGGCTTGCGTTGCATTTTTACCTTTTTTGTAGTAAAATTTTAAAATGTATCGAATTTCTTCATTAGATTCACTCATCTTGACAGTACGAAAAACAAATGAAAATCACACATTTGCCTAATTTGAATTTGGAATTATGTTCCTTAAAATTTCAACTTTCAATGATACCAAAACCAGCCAGATACAAATACTAGAGCCAAAGAGATTTTATTACAAGTTTATACATACTACAATGCGAAAAGACTTTTTCCCCAACCTATTATAACTCTACATCATTAAGTAAGGTATAAATAGTTTATTCATTCCAGACTGCGTAGTCCATGGACCACAAATTGTATTTTGCTAATAGCATAGTAAAGAATAGAACAGACTCATGGTAGTTGTTTAGTTTTCGGTAAAGATTTATAAAAATAGGGTAAAATTTTACAGGTTTTGTAAAGAAAACCCATAAAATGTATAATATATATAAATGTATAACGCAAACATCATCAGCTTAGGTTAGGTTTAGCTTAGGTTATATTACTGGTGCTTGGCATATGCCAACCATCTGCCGCCCTAACTGGGACCTCCGGGTGATGGACTAGGGGACGTCTATAGCCCTGTAATTTCCGGCACACAGGCATAACACCTTAGGCCTCAGGAGTGGTATCGCATCTGCATTTTGAGCTTGGTATTTGTGTAAGTTTCTATAGGCTGCAGTCATCACTTAACATCAATGTGAACTGCATGCTTGTTTTCCACTTGCATTACATAAAAAAATAGAAATAAAGGTAAAAAGTTTATTAACTCTAGAGTACTCTAGACCACAGAGACCAGTGACCACTTACTGTCAGGTCAATTGCTTTATTGCGCTCGCTGTAATAAAGAAAAGGTTGAATGAAAGTAACATTACTGTCGGGAGAAAGCAATTTATACTATCTACTTGAGTAATTACAGAACACGAAGAAATGGTAGCTCCTGATGTACGTGAATACGTCACTGTGTTCCGTTTAGATTTGGAAATGGAACCCATCTAAAAAGTTGTCTATTGTTTGTTTGCCTTAACCACTAAAATCGAATCCTGCAGTTTTAAAACCTTCTACATAACAGTATGATTGATTGATTTTGATTTGAACTTGCTCGTTCAGTCCACTCATTCTATTTCAACCTTATTACTTAAATTTATGATTCAACAGATTATTTTTGCTCCGTTAAGTATTTTCTATACAGATATATCCTTGGAGTAAGACCATGCCAACCTTGTATAATACCATATAGCCAAATTTTCTGAAATATAATTTCCGAAATATTTAAGAAGAACGACTAAAATTAACTTAACAATCAGAGTACCATTCAGAGAGAGTTGCGAATTTTAATGTCATGCTGGTTGTGTATGCACACATTATGTTACAAGAATGGGGAGTTAAATATAACAATGTTAGTACATTATAAATTAACACACTAAAACAAGCTATGCAAACATTTATCGGACACAAACCTAATATCACGATTTATTAGACGCACGGTAGATTGCGTAGTCGTCAACAATTTGTATATCGAACAGTTAAATAAATTCATCACACCCAAATACGAGAAACATATGTTAAATCTTTGATATGGTAATGCCAAGTCCAAATAATGTTATTTCTATTAAACAACAAAACATAAAACTGCAAGCCTACAGGCCTACATGCCAGTTCGGAGAACATTTACTAAAGCACTTGAATTTATATATTTAATCATTATGGAACTAGGTTTTACGCACAAGCTCGCTCTATTAAATCTATTTACATTGACATAAAATCTGTATAAATATTATTTTAATATATCCGCACCAAGATTTTATAATTATGTAAGTCATACTTACTCGTAGGTATATCTCTCAGGGAAACCTGCCAGTTGTTACGTAATCAAATATATATCAGTTACATTGTGTAGACTTCGCTTAACTAATTTCTTTCTGTTTATAATGAGTCTGTTATTATAAATTGACTGGTTATTATGGTGCTAATAGCAATCTTGTAAGTTCCCAGTTTACGATTGTAGTTAAAGTCTTTGGTTGTTTGCTTTGCACGTATTTAAATTCATATAACTCGTTCACTTTATACCGTTGAATACTATTCATTTGCGACTGGCAATATGTAATTTGATCCTATTTGTCTGTGAAACTTATTAGAACCTGTTTTATTTTATTCTACGCATACAATTTTGTACTTTCACCTCATCGCTTCTAGACTTCAATTAGATTTGCCTTATTAGAATGTCTTTAATCGAACTAGATAATCGAATATATTCTTTTGCATTATTTCATTTTGAATCAAAAATGTTTTCGTTTATATTAGATACTTTTATACTAACAACCAATTTAAACGCTGCTGTAATATATAAAGTAACAGTTCTTTGGGATTTTATTAATGAATGGGTTCTAGTTAGATACTACTGTTGAACGCATATGTAATAAAATCGAGATCTTGAGCTATATAAAACAGCATTAAACGGTGATTAAAAGTTGTCGGTAGAATAATAACTGTCGTAGATGCATCGATTGCATCCGCCGGGTATTTAAATGGGTCTTACAGGCGTAGGTGCATGCGCAGTGGTGGAACAATAAATTGTCTTTGGAACCTGAATGTTAGATTGTCGATAAATTTGACATACGATACCCGTTTGCGAATAAATACTGCTTTGTCTGATGAGTTTTTTATTTTGAAGGTTTCCATTTTCATATAGACTTATCGAATCTTTTAGTTAACTAGCTTTTGCTCGCGACTTCGTCCGTGTGGAATTCGTAACAAAAATGACAAATTTCCATAATTCTCATCTCCTATTTGAACCTATAAATGTATTAATTTTTATAAAATGTAGTTGTATTGTTGTTAGTGTGAAAGTAGTCTTTGTCTATTCCAGGGTCTCAAACTATCTCCATTTAAAATCTAATTAAAATCGGTTCAGCAGTTTTGGTGTGAAAGCACTACTAATAGATAGGATATAATAGAGAAGTAGTAAAAACAAATCATTTTTCTTTATTTTATTTTTAATTTTAATGCTGCACAGGCATAATAGACTTCTAGAAAACTAGATCACACCAAAAATGCCTCGAAGGCTTTGAACGGGCTAAAAGATCTATTGTTATTTAACTACATACAAATTTTTATAGCCTCAAGAACTTTTTACACTACGAGGCTGCTATATACGATTTTTTAGTTAAAGACCATCACGAAGATGATTTTAATGATAATCTAAAAGTTATGGGCGCATTAGAATTTTAATGCTGCACTGCGAAACATCTGGTATCGTATCAAACAACGGAACCTCATAAATATGAGCATTCACATCGTTCCCAGTAATATATAAATGTTAACTACCATTGTATGCTTTATATATAACTGTACAGTGGCACGGGTTTGACAATACTGCAATAAATTACAATTTCAATAAACTTGATACTCATCGCTTTTTAAACCGTATTTTAAATGTGATCGTTAGTCACCGATAGCATGTCGATTTTAATTTCAGTAAAATAGTATCATATTCTATCATTATATATATTTTTTACTGGTGGTAGAGCTCCAGTGAAGGACCTCGCGGGCGTAGGCACCACCGCATTACCTAATATACTTGACGCTAAATGGTAGTGTTCAGCACTACCGTGTTCCGGTCAGATTGTAATGTACGGCCCTGTAATTTCCGACACAGAGGCATAACACCTTAGGCCTCAGAAGTGGTAACGCATCTGCATTTTGACCTTGGCTTTTGTGTTAGTGTCTATAGGCTGCAGTCATCACTTAACATCAATGTGAACTGCAAGCTTGTTTACCACTTCCATTACATGGAAAAAAAACACCTTAGGCCTCAGAAGTGGTTACGCATCTGCATTTTGACCTCTGGTCTTTGTGTGGGTGTCTTTAGGCTGCCGTCCTCACTTAACATCAATGTGAAAGGATTGTTTGCCACTTTCATGACATAAAAAAATATTATTCTGTTTGGTTATAATATTTGTTATGGAAATAGAAATATCGTTTACAAATTTAGTGAAATGTGAACGTTTTTACCCGCCTTCGCATTCCGCAGTCTTGTATAGTCCTTCTGGAACCTCTAATTACTGTATCTATTTAGCAATAATTATTGTAGACTCATAAGCACATTGAAGCGCGCATGGCCCAGCGGCTGGTGTAGATCGTAAGCGATCTGCTCGGTTAAGCACTTCGGGCGCGGTCGGGTAGTATGATGGGTGACCGCTAGTGGCTAATTAAATGCGCGTTTCCGTGCTTCGGAGGGCACGTTAAGCCGTCGGTCCCGGTTGCTATCGATGGATAGCAGTCGTTAAACCTCGTCGGAGGCCTTATGGGCGGTTTGAAAACATCCGACAGTGGGTTGGCCACTAACCTAATAATATATAAACTTTTTACTGGTGGTAGAGCTCCAGTGACGGAGCTCGCGGGCGTAGGCACCACCGCATTACCTAATATACTTGCCGCTAAATGGTAGTGTTCAACACTATCGTGTTCCGGTCAGGTGGTAATGTACGGCCCTGTAATTTCCGGCACAGAGGCATAAGACCTTAGGCCTCAGGAGTGGTAACGCATCTGCATTTTGACCTTGGTCTTTGTGTGGGTGTCTATAGGCTGCAGTCATCACTTAACATCAATGTGAACTGCATGCTTGTTTACCACTTCCATTACATAAAAAAAAAAAAAAAAAAAAAAAAAAAAACCCACCCACCTCCACCAATCCGCATTGGAGCAGCGTGGTGGAGTAAGCTCCAGGCCTCCCAAAAAGGGGAGAGACTCGTGCCCAGCAGTGGGACGTATTATATAATGGGTTGCCATTATTATTATTATTATTATAAGCACATTGATGTACAAACAACCAGTATTGCGGTCGGGATCGATTCACAACAAATTATGCTTTCCGTTTAGACGTGCGCTCTTCCAATAATTTATAGTCAGCTTTCTAAACCCTAGGGTTAATGCAGCGGCATGTCGTGTGTTCCCATCATCGTATGCTAATGTTATTAATGTTCTATGAATATAGATGTTGTTACAAATACTAATTTAGGTCAATATGCACATTTGAGGTGCATGATTTTTCTACTAGTGTTAGAGTTAGTGTCGCTAGAGGGCGAAGGACCGCATAACCTAATGTATCTGCCTCCAAAGGATAGTACTCAGCACTTGATATTATCTTCTGATCAGTGGGAACGTATGGCCTGATAATAACTATCACAGAGGCATAACATCGTAGGCTTCAGTGATGGCATTGCAACGCATCGGGCATATTTCTGACACGCATATTCTAAGACGTTACTCGAAACATTCCTTGACTCACACTCAGCTGAGGAAACTTTATGAGGACGCCTCGAAATCCATATTCTTAGTTGTATTTTGACAGTAACTCATGTGTACGAATTATCCTATAGATAATTCACAAAGTCTTGAGAATATTTTTACAGAAAAATATGGTGTTTAATTATATTTCGAGACAGTTTCGACACGAAAAACTGTGAAATGTAAACACTCCTCGAAACTTCAACTGCTTTCTTACCTCAAATGGAGGCGGAATGTCGAGTTGACGTTATTAGTTACAACTAAGAATACCGATTCCATTGAGTGAGGTTGAGTTAAGGTCGAGGTTACGACTTAGAATATGGGTGTGATAGTCCTATTGACTATCTCTCTAACTGGAATAAAACGTATTAGATCAAACACCGAAACTTTGTCTTACAATAATGGCGAACTTATCTCCACTAAGTTACGAAATCATCATTAATATATTGCTTATTCCGATAGCCCGCCCTATAATGAGTTCGTTTGTAAACGATTAAGTTGTGAGAAATTTAACAATTCCCATTAAACTATTTATAGCCGATGATTTAAATGCCATTGTGTCAATTTGAAATTCAAACAAATGGCCTAGTTTTGTTTAAATTTTATACCAATTTTATTTTAATCACGATAGCTCGTTAGTACTCAAATGTCAAATGGTGATTATTAAGACAAGTTAATGTTCAATTTAAATGTTCTGATTTAATTAGTAGTTATACTCGAATGCCACGTGACTGTTTTTTGACTTTGACAAAATATAATGATGTTATTTTTGACATAATTAAATGTCACGATTATAACAATGACGTTTGTTTTTGATACTATAACGTATCAAGAAAATAATAAGTTCTTAAATAATACATAGACATGATAACAATCCAATTATGAACACTATATGGCCTTGAATGTCTGTTCATTGTCCAAATGTGATAGCAAGAAACCAGTTGTAATAATTATCTTCGCAAATATCTCCAATTTGAAATTAGATTGTAAAAGTTCGATTAACAAACGATACATTATTATGAGACAGTGATATTGAAATGAAATCAATGTCACATAATGTGAAATAAAAAATTATCACTTTTTTAACTAATGCTGTGTAATTGAGCCTTAAGAATGGGTTGCACCACAATATTTGTTAAAGTTAAAATTGAAATCTGTAATTGGATGATTTTTTTTATTTTATTATACACATACTTACTATAATATATTCTAATGATTTTTTCGGATTAGGCTTAAGATGACGACTATATCCATATCCACATTGATATCGAGATTGAACTATCGTAGAATATTTTGCTATACTTTTTTCTCTTGCGTATCTCGTTAAGCGTAAAACAATAGAAAAATATGACCCATTTGATTTTTCACATTAACATCAATAACTAATATATTGTACTTCTGAAAGTTTATTAAATTCACTACATACCTACTAGTCTTCTCATCTGTGTGAGATTTTAGCACCTATGTGAATTACTCCGGAAGGCACCTATTAAAAGAAACTAAAGTTGGCTCCACTGCGTGTTTAAGTGGTATAATAGAAGTCGTTGCAAAGCTGCATTAGCTACCTGTTCTAGGATAATGAGTCTAGCAGGGCTTTGTTAGGAATGCATTAGTGATACACCAGTGAGACAGCGGCTACCAAATCAGATTGTTCTGGACAGGAAAAATCACCAAGTGAGCATTTTAATTGGATAGTGTCAAAAGGTGTTCCTAACAGTTTATAAATGTTAAGTAGAACGGACGTTAATTTGAGTGTGAGAATTAAATTGTGCTGAAAAGACTGTGCTGTAGCTTACCTGGGATGGTGACGTAATATTTAGAAAAGAAAAAATAATTCCGATTGGGTTTTGAATTGACAGTGAAGTCAGGTCAGTGATTGTTTGTGATAATTTATGTAGCACTTAAAATTATATTATTTCTTGGGAGACACATATTAAGAGAGGTAATTTATGGATGATGTATTGGTTATTAAATCAGAGACAAGGTCATAGGATAACAGTATAAACATATTTGAAATATTCCGGTTTGAGTGGGTGTTAATTATAGGTACCTAAATCATGCATCCAAAAACTTTATAGAGACTTATTTTCTCATTCATTCGGCCGGAAAATGTTTCATGTTGTATAATCTTTAATTTAAATAATTATAAGAGTGAGAATGATTGACATGTGAATGAAGTCTACTTTATTTGTTCTAGTTTCGAACTTGATTTTGTAGATAAAACAGTATTTTTTAAAAGTTACATTTCCTTTGAGAATTTTGTATGAAATGAAATAGATATTACTTAGAATATTTGATCTAATATAATTTTACATTCTGGTATTTAATTATTATGTTAAGAATATGTCAATAGAATAATATAATTATAAATTGCAAAAACATTACTTTAAATTAAGATTTATTACATTTACATCCGCTGAATATTATCGACATACAAAGGAATAATTATTAATTTATTAACATCATTATTATCTTAACGGATAAGATATGTTTGAATTGCGTATGCGCAGTCTCTATTTACTCTTCAAATAAATTAATTTAATTTATGTGAACCGATGTGTGAGGTTTGGTATTCCTTCATCTTATCAACGGCAGAGAATATGTAATAATACTACGGTCTGCTTTACGATTATAATTTCTTCTAGAATATTACCCAGGTTTTAATTTTAGTGGTGAAACCGAATGTTATATGCTTCCATTTATGAAAATGATGTGTAAGGTAAAGGCCGAGAAGTACCAAAGTGATATTGGGATTTTTCTATTACTAAAGTTTTCCAGTGATACCCTCGGATATTAGTAAAGGACATGAATAAAATTCTTTATTTACTAATAAAACCCATTTTTGTAGAAAAATGAAAAAGATCGCTTAGGTACAATTCTTTTCAACAATATGAACTTACCTGTTCCAAATTCACAATTTTCATAGAGAATATAATAAGTTTGTATGTGTGTTTTTTTCGCATTCCGTACCTACCTACTACCAAAGTTATAGCTAAGCTAAGCATGTGCAATTTCTATTCCGAAGGACAATATAATTATCACGTTGAGTACCCCTACACTTCCTGCACAGTAAAACCTCTCGTGGAAATCGAAGCTGTTTAATTGCAACAGAATGCCTTACATTTGGTCAGATTACTTCGAATATGTAGTTACGGGTAAAATGTTAATGGATTATTTCCTTAAACGGCTTTACTCGCACTGGAACCTGGAATCCGTGCCCGTCGTGGAGTAGCTATGCAACAATCGCCATTTAGCTATTTATGTATAGATACTACTTTTGTCTGATAAATGATGAAAGTTAGTAGGTAAATATGTGGTAAATATGATACAAAATTTGATCGTATTTAATTGTCATACCTACATTTTATTTACTGGTGGTAGAGCTCCAGTGACGGAGCTCGCGGGCGTAGGCACCACCGCATTACCTAATATACTTGCCGCTAAATGGTAGTGTTCAGCACTATCGTGTTCCGGTCAGGTGGTAATGTACGGCTCTGTAATTTCCGGCACAGAGGCATAACACCTAATGCCTCAGGAGTGGCAGCGCATCTGCATTTTGACCTCTGGTCATTGTGTAAGTGTCTATAAGCTGCAGACATCACTTAACATCAATGTGAACAGCACGCTTGTTTGCCACTTTTGTTACATAAAAAAAAAAAACTTAAAAAAGGTGGTGGTTAACGTATGTATGTATGTATCTTCACGTCAGGTCCCTAACGGGGTAGGCAGATAGTGTAGAGCGCTAGATATACCGGTCCTGACAAACCTCTCGTGCCTCGTCTACCTCCATCATTCTCTTCATACACGCACGCCGATCCCTAAGACTTGGTCTCACCATCAGACAGAACGGTGGTTAACGTGATACCTGTTATTGTAAAAATCGTTTTTGAGTTTATCTCTTTTTGATAAATATATTTTATACGAACTATAGGTATCTAGATACCGAGGGCATGTATCTATAAGACTTATAAAAACATAAAGCTGTAGAGTTTGTTTGTTTGTTTGGACGCGCTAATCTCAGGAACTACTGGACCGATTTGAATAATTCTTTTAGTGTTAGGCTGTAGGCTATACCTAAATATAACATCACACTATACGGACGAAGTCGTGGGCATAACTAGTCATAAATAAATGGATTTAACATTCACACTTCTACAACATGTAACGTGAATAATGCACACTATCTAACACCTCGATTAGAAAATCGAGTTATAATTATAATACATGAACTGAAATTACATAATTATGTATTTAATATTTTTTATTTAAGAAATAAGTTGTCCTCAATTTGTACGAACAGTATGCACACCATGCTTACCCTTACTTACCCTATACTTACTTATTACTTACCCTATATATACTTACCCTACCTCTACCTACGGCTACACATTAAACACGAACCGAAAAAAAGTGATGTAGCGTAACTTGCGTACCGTTGTTTAACACTCGCTAGTAATAAGATTAATTTTTATTTTCCACTATTTTATTTGGTAATTTATTATCTATACTTATGATAAAACTGTAGAAGTGTAAATTCTGTACATTAAAAATATTGAAAAAATAAACACCAGGGGATGTTACTAGATCGATACCGAACACAAAATGTGATTAGACAATTTTTTGTCTGTCTGTCTGTCTGTTTGTTAAAGCATCACACAAAATCTACCGGTCCAATTACGATGAAACTTGGTATTTTGGCTTTGGCGCACAACACTGGGTACTTTTTATCCCGGAAAAATGTGTTTGTCTGTGTGTTTGTGCACTAATATATTGTGGTAAGTTTTACTTAACATTTAGTGTTTGTTTCATGTCCGGTCGGTTCAGAAATAAAAAAGTTATGTCAATTTTAAGAAACATATCGAATATTTTTGGACTATTCTGCATCTATCTTCTATCTTTTTTAGCGTTCCGTATCTAAAAGATAAAAAAGGACTCTATTTCTAATTTGTAATACTTTGCTGTCTATCTATCTGTCCATCCGTCCGTCTGTCTGTCACCAGGCTGTATCTCATAAACAATGATAGTTAGAAAGCTAAAATTTTCACAAATTATGTATTTCTGTTACCGCTATAACGACAAAATTATATTTTCTGCTCGATATTAACAACGGTACATAGCAAGTAGACGCTTAAAATTTTCACAGAATATGAAGTTGTATATTACCTTCCTTAATAAATCCATACTGTCTATACTAAGATTATAAATGTGGAAGTGTGTTTGTTTGTCCGTCTTTCACGTCAAAACGGAGCAACGGATTGGTGTAATTTTCTATGTAGAGATACTTGAAAAGGTGCAGAGTGACATAGGCAACTTTTTGTCTTCTTATATTCCCCTCCCCCTAAAATAGGAGGTGGATATTTAAATGGAGCATACCACAATTTGCAAGGTACAAAGTTAAAACTTGGTACGCGAATTCTTTGAGCCTAACAAACAATACGTCCATCTTTTTTTTTTAGAAATCTAGCCACATCTCCTTATAAGAGGGAGTGAAAATTGTATTGGGATTTCCGCAGTGTTCAAGGTGGAAAGTCAAAAATTGGTATGCGGACTCTTTGTTACTAAAAAAACAGAATTTACTTAAATTATTTTTTTGGATACATGCCTACCTTCCTAAAATAGCGGATGGAGGTTTGTAGGAGCATTCCGCAATTTCCAAGGCAGAAAAATTAAAACTTGGTATACTGACTCTTTGAAATGTAACATAACTTCACGCCTGTAATCCCGAAGGGGTTGGCACAAGGAAAGGCAATAATAATGCTTGCAAGCACCGACTATTTGCCGGTTACGTTTGGGCCCATGTAACAGATGGTGAGCCTGTTGACATCTCCGGGCACATTACCAAACTTCGAGGTACTGAGAAATTTCCAGAAAATGGAAAAATCCCAATAGAACCAGAGATAAACGACTGCCAAAAATTGGTATGCAGACTATTTGTCACTAAAAAAACAAGATAAAGTTAAAAAAGTTTATACAGAATTTTCTAATTTTTAGACAATATGAAAATAGTTAACTTGATTGGGACATTTCCGCGGGATCGTAAAATTTGAATTATTTAAAAAACGAAATCCACGTGGGCGAAGCCGCGGGCAACAGCTAGTTTATAATAAAAATCACGTCTCAACGAGTTCTAATAAACTTGTTGAGACTAGCATTTTATTTCGGATAGACGTTAGTCTCATTTTCGTTTGTATTGACTGTTCATCAAATGGGGGTGACCATAATTTCCTTAATTTTAATTAACTTTGGGACAAAATATTACCAACATCAAAAATGTCTGAAATCGATTCGATTATCGACTCTGAACTACCTAGTTTCGGGTTGTACATTCAATCCTGTTACACGTTTATTATTTGATTAAAATAAACTGCGTCAATATTTGCACAATCTAAAAATTGGTGAGAGAAGTAATGTTGAAAAATAGACCTATTTCTTGGACTAGAATCATTGACAGACGTGATTAATATAGCTACTTGAAATAGGTATTTGATTTGGTTACGATTTTTTGTCGTACGTAATAAATATTTGAATGAATTACGATTTCATGTCGTCTGGGGGATATCCCCCAAGATCTCAATAATATATGTAGCTACCTACTTTATTACTTTTTTATAAATATAAAAGTTACAACTTCAAGTATTGTTTGTTACACAGGTATTTAAAAAAAAGCTAAATAAGCTATTGCCGCTAAATGGTAGTGTTCAGCACTATCGTGTTCCGGTCAGGTGGTCAGGTGTTCCGGTCATGTACGGCCCTGTAATTTCCGGCACAGAGGCGTAACACCTTAGGCCTCAGGAGTGGTAACGCACCTGCATTTCGACCTTAACCCCTACCCGGGAATCGAACCCAGGACCTCAGCGTAGTAGTAGTGGCCTGCTACCAGGCTACCGAGGCAGTTTCGTAATTACGTAAAAATAGTTTAATATGTCCATCCATGAATTGCAATTCAAGTATTTAAAAATCATCTTATATGTTACAAGACTTCAAGTTGATACGCATTAATCAAGCACATAAAACATGATGTCGATAAATACAAGAGAACAACTACGGGAACAAACATGAATTTATTAGTGCGTCAACTGTTTCCTGCACTTGAATCACGGATAAGCACCTTTCCCACCTGTGATAAGCTGTTATTACGGCTTTTGTTTTAATTTGTAACCGTATTTATTGGTTTAATAACATTTAACTTGGATGAACGTTTGATAGGATTAACAATTTATCGTCTTAAGTACAGGATTAATCTACTCTTGGTTTTTAATTCTACTAGTGTTGTAATCGTGTTAAATCTAAGTAGCTTTAGTTAAAACATCGACCACACAGCTAGTTAAGATAACAAATTGACATTTGGCTTATTGTTGTTATCAGTAAAAAAAAATAGAAAGTGTTCAGGGCCAGAGCAACACTAGTAAGTACATTAAATGTAAACGCCCATGTTTAGTACGAGTATCAATTAATTACAGAAAAATGTCCAATCATCTAAAATACTATAGGAAAAGTTTAAATAGCCTATATACCTACATACCTACACATATTTTCCTCCTACTATCTTGAAAGCTCTATGTCAATCATTGCATTTGATATGAATTACAGACATTTTATGTGGTTCGTGCATTTTATTGGAAATATTTTTACAATGAACACTATTATTCTACCCATTTAGTATTGCCATACATGTCTATGGCAATGCTCAATAGTAGAAATGAAAGATGAAAATGGAGCGATTGTTAATTTTGGTCAAATTACCTATTCATATTTGCAGTACATCTGCGCATTTATTAAAACCTTAACTTTACTATTTCTGTTCACTGAAAGATATTAAACAAAAATTAAGAGGGAGATCTTCATAGAGCCAGTAGATGCCAATTTTATTTTTGTTTTTTTTTGTCTTTCTGCCTGTATGTTTGTACTCGCATCACAGAAAAACTACTGTGTGAAATAAGAAGCAGTTACAGATGAATTGCTTAAGGTCTAACTGGTAAAAACTGGTTCATGTTTCATCTTAATTCGCCGCATAAATAAACAATACATTGTACCCGTGCGAAAACGGGGCGAGTCGCTAGTTTGCTATAAAGTTCAATGAAAATGTCATGCTAGAGAAAATGTTCTTCGCGGCCGAACATCCGATGGCGCGAAAACATAGTCATGGGTGGCAATACTAAATACCGTAGCAACTTTGTTAGATTCAAATAAGGTAATGTTTCTTCTATAGAACGCTATAACTCGTCTGCGTAACGATGAACTGGCAATTCCAGTTCCGTGTCCGTACTGTCTAGTTTTCATTATTAAAGTCTGTTGTATATAGAGCGTTGGTTACTGGCAAAATAATATTTGCTATCAAAGTTCTGTTAACTTGGACTTAAAATTATGTTCCAGAATGACTAGCAATTTAGTGTCGAAGGGTTTATATCGATATACAAACAGAAAACCAACCAGTTCGCAATATTTATCTTTTGAGTAAGATTAACAAGGAACCAATCAACTCGATCGTAAATCTCGTTTTACACTCATTACTTAATCTGTAAGATAAGTGTGGGTAAATAAAGCAAGCATATCAAACGTGTCAAACCACTAAACATATTTAGAGCGTTCAAAAGCCATTGCATAAGATTAAAATGTTGCTATTCGTATAAAATGAATGGAAAGTAATGTCTGTAGATATTATAACCATCGAGGAAGTACTTATCGCTGCTCTAACAGTTTTTGTTGATTGACCTAAGCTAACTTACACACCACAACCATTTACACAATTTTCAATGTAGGTACCTACTTAGTAATAATTTGGACTAAGTTAAAACGAAATGGTTTTTTACTGTTGGAAAGATTTTTACTAGTGGTAGTCCAATGACGGAGAACGCGGGCGTAAGCACCACTGCATTTCCTAATATACTGGCCGCTAAATGGTAGTGTTCAGCACTATCGTGTTCCGGTCAGGTGGTAATGTACGGCCCTGTTATTTCCGGCACGGGGGCGTGACACCTTGGGCCTGAGAAGTGGTAACGCATCTGCATTTTGTTCTCTGAACTTTGTGTGGACGTCTATAGGCTGCAGTCATCACTTAACATCAATGTGAACTGCATGCTTGTTTGGCACTACCATTACATTTTTCAGGCTTGTTCTATTGGTTGTTTCTATATCCGATTGTATAACTCATCCAATTTAAGCTGAAGTTTACGCAAGTTGTTGAACGTAAGTGCAGGGTTCAAATGAGATTTTCTTAGGGAATACAAGATAAAAGTCATACAGAACATCGTAGATTACGTTGAGTAACGTTCTGAGAACTGAGTTTTACTGTCATTTCGTAAGTAACGATGCAAAGGGCAACCTTTTATGAAGGTGTTTAGAAGGTAACAATGATCTGCGCTAGCGATAAATGGCTGGAAGACTCGTCATGTCGACAATGTAGAGGAGTACAGAAAAGTATGTTATAGAATATAGACTATCTGACCCGACAAATTTCTATAAGCTGCAGTCATCACTCAATATCTAAACTAAGAACTATTATGTATACCTGTATTAATATATCACAAAAAGGACCTCAATTGTCCTTTTCTAATGGGTTCAGTAAAAAAAATATTTTTTTACTGAACCCATTAGACTCTATTCATCGATCCCTCCTTACAAACCTTCGCGTTTAGGTATATTTAGTGGGTGTGTAAAAAAGTGTAAAAAACAAAAAAAGTATTTGTTGTCTTTGTACACCCATACACAATACCTAAACTATAATAATACTTTATGTAAGTGAAGTCAAGAGAATTGGCTCCCATCTCAGATAGGACAAAATGACAAATAACAGTGCTTGCGATATTCCGTGAGGTATGTGAACCCCAAAGTAGATACGCCCACAGCGCCGTTTCGCTTGGTTGGTTCGACGGTAAAAGTCATTGTATAATGCTCATCCCATCGCGACATCATGATTTCTATCAAGGATGAATCCGTGATCCTGTGAAACGCGTGATAATATTTACTTTTCCATAGACCCATCCCCACTAGGGATGTCTACAATGGTATCTAGATCGCATCTCATGCGTGCAGACTGCTGATTTCATCTTGGTATAATGAGCTGCTGTGTTCCGGACGTTCGGTGTTGGGAATCTCTGATTGTGATGGAATTGATGATGATATTGATTGGGAATAAAAAATAAATCTTTTTGTAGGTAATTGTGAAGTTATCAATAATCGCATAGGTTAGTATGTTGTATTCTATGATGCATGGATTGTACCTACATATTTATCAACAAACTTTTTACTTGGAACTATGCGTTCATTTACTACAAATACATTGTACGAAATATAGCCTCCGCAATTGCTATTACAAAATCAAGTGGCATCGCGTAAGCTACAATTACCTACACCTCGGGTTTTTGTGTAGTTGTCTATGTATTTATAGGTTGCAGTATTAATTTACCACCAATGACGTCCACAAGCGTGTTTGCTATCGTCATCAATTAAAATAATAAAAAATACCCATATACTGTAAAAAACTAAAAAAAAAATGCATGAAAGGACTTTACTTAATCCATCGTATTTATGTAGGCATATCAATACATCTTCACAGCAAACACACTGTTATTTAATTTATGGTACGTGGTGGTTAAGCGATACGGGCGCGGTCGGGTGTGTGATGGGTGACCGCTAGTGGCAAATTAAAATGCGCGATTCCGTGCTTTGGACGTTAAGCCGTCGATCCCGGTTGCTATCGATAGATAGCAGTCGTTAAACCTTGTCGGAGGCCTTATGGGCGGTTTGAAAACATCCGACAGCGGATTGGCCACTTACCCGTATCTCCACCAACCCGCATTGGAGCAGCGTGGTGGAGGAAGCTCTAGGCCTCCTCCCGAGAAGGGGAGAGACTCGTGCCCAGCAGTGGGACGTATCAAGGGTTGCCATTTTTATTATTACGTGGTGGTACGTGAAAGAAATAAGTACACATCTATTCCTAAAAACTCCAAATATTCAGACGAATTCGATCAAAAATCGAGCATCACAATGACCTATCTAATTAGTAATAACTATCATACCTATAGCGTAATGAGATGCCATTTAACGATTAATCTCATATCACATCGCTATATTTTTGATGTTGAAATAAAAAGGTCAAATATTTCAAATACCCACGAAAATATAAGGTTTTTTCATCATTATATGCTAATCCTATCTCATCTGCAGCTTTGACCTTATGATCTTTACGTAAGTTCATGCAAACTGCGGATGCACCACTCTTACATAAACACTTTCACGTCTTCAAAACTAATATCAGTATTATTAATGGTAGAAGATCCATGGTGTAATGAATATTAAGTGGAATCTTTGAAGCAAAATTGAATTATTCATCTTCTCTAAATTCACTCGTATGTGTTATTGCGAAAAATGAAATATGACAATTATTAAGGGTACGTACAGCGACATCTTAACGATATTGTGTAAACTGCAAAGTCTATCATATCGGTTGTATATATTAGTTATCAATGGACATCGTTCACGACTCCAAAAGTAGGCAGGTTAAATCGAAAAGGCGAAAAAATATACCGGCGGAATTGAGAACCTTCTCGTTTTTGAACTCGGTTAAAAAACGATGCCCGGTGGAGCTTCAGTAGCTTAGTGGTAAAGTGGTTGGGTTAGTTATCCAGAGGTTGAAAGGTTCGATCCCTATACACCTATACACGCCCCCGACGCTTCGGGGGCAGATAGGCCCGGGAATGAGGACTTCCTCGACCCCCGAACCATCCCCTTCCTCTGTTACGCTTCACGTGCGGAGGGAGGGATGATGATAATTCGTCGTCGTTCGATCCCTGCCCGAAAACTATTTGTTCTTTCCATTTTTTTAATTAATAACTTCGATATTAAAGTTCTTGTTTTGACCATATAAACAATGCTTTTATTTATTGCAGATTTTAAGGCTTTAAATGATGTTATTCTGTATATTTTTCATCAACTAGCATACTCTTCGTAATATTTACCTACAATGTAAAGATTAAATCGGATATATATATTAAACATTTTCAATGGTTACAATTGGCACTCAAATCTACCGCTGATAGCTAGTTAGAGGTGTAAGTTCCAATAAATGTAAGTCATGCCTATAATAGACAAATAAATATCGAAGCGCAAAGGAAGCGAGTAAACTCGCTGTCAGGGCAATACAAATCCGAGATAAAATTTGATGTGGTTCCGTTCACCGCAAATTTAATACAAGTTTTTGTTGTGTAGGCAACATTTGTAGCTTACTAAACTATCATTTGTGACGAAATCTGACTATTAGCAGAGACTTACGCCAGGGAGTTGCCCATCAATCTAAAACCTACCGTATTCTAAAAGCATTCCAGATCAATTTAGATTGTATCCCTCAGATTATGTTTTACACCTGTCCGGGGAGGGATCAAGAAACTGTAATCTGGCTCATGATTTTACGTTTAATGCGAAAAGAGCTCAAGTTGCAACTAAAAACAGGCAGTTTAAGGCGTTGTTCCGATAATTTAATGAGATCGACGCGATAAAGTTAAATGCCACTTTACACGGGACCGTTGAGATCGACATTTCCACCTGCACGATTGAACTATTGAATTGTATTTATCCATCGTAAGAGGAAATAAAAAAAATGAATCATACAATAGATATTTTGATTGTTATCATAGCTTTCATACAATTATCACTTCGCGTCGTAGTTTTTCCTAAGGCTTTTCTTTATCGTATGTTATGTGTAATACGAAATATGGACTAGGTCACAAGGGTTCAGCTGGCTCCTCAGACGGCCGGAACCTAAGACAGGGGCTTGTGGGAAGCCCTGCAAGTCAGACCCGTGGGTGGCCTTAGTAGCCAGGGGCACGGGCTAGGGCCCCGGCTGACTGATTGTTTAAATGGTGGTAGAGTTCCAGTGTAGGGGCTCGAAGGCGTATGTAGTAATGTATAGCTCCGTAATAGCTATCATAAAGAGATAGAAACAATAACTAATATCTCAGGTGTGGCAACGAATCTGAATTTGGACCTCTGGTTTTTGTGTAGTTGTCTGTAATTGTTCGAAATCTTATTCTTATCAGATAAGTATCACGATTCCGATATACGTAAATATTGTATTGTCGTCAATAAAACAATAATCTTGAGGTCTGGAGACGTTTATTTTATCACTTCCAACAAGTTTAATATAAAATACAGAGAGCTTAAATTAACACTGTTCGCTTAGACGGTCGATGGCGAAGAGAGAGATCTGATTCACTTGACAATTACTAGTAATGTCAAGTCACAAGCGAGGGATGTACAATAATCCATAGATAATTAAATACAATCTAATAGTGTTGCACATTAGTACAGATATATTAGCTACAGACCACTTATTGCAACTAAAACACAGAAAATGCTTTGTATTTATTATTTGAAATTAGAGAGTTTTATATCTCTCCCTTAAAGTTCTTACTTTCAATCATTTCACATTCTTGAACACTGTTGGATTATTTGTAATTTGTACTGACAGAACCGCTTAATGCTTATCCATTTAATATAGCTATGATGAATAAATACAACATAGCGTGCCGATTAGCAATAACATTATTTTAAAGTATAAAATGAAGAAATCTTCAACGTTGATTTAGAGTTGATATCACTGGCCCATGATATATTTTAGCTTGAATACAATTTAGTGACTTCCTGCCTCAATTTCTTAGCGGGTAAACCTTACTAGTAACATAATAATATGAAACCGTTCTACAACTTAATAAATAAAAACAATCAAGTGAGGGTTTTGCCCGAAGAAGGTTTAGTTTAGGTTTTATCTAACAATTTCATTTACTTTATTGTTAGGTACAACGAGGTTTCTTATTAAAATGTAAATTGTTAGAAATCGTTTTACGTAGGCACTACCTAATCGTATGAAGTATAGTCATACTCTATGAAAATATCTACTTACGTTTCAAAATATGACATACAAATGGATAGGTTCAAAAGACTTCGGGGGGAGAGGACTCGGGTTGTCCATTGATATCAAATCAAGACTACGAATAAAATATGTACCTATACTTTTTTCATAAACTGTACTGTAAGAGATCGGTATCCTCCTGTTTATAGACTTTGTAACCGGGCATATAAGTATTATTATATGCATTTTCGTACACCAACTGAAGAGTTCACGTTCTTAAGTCCGTGTTAATAGACAGATCTCTTTTGGTCCTTGAGACGATAGTAAGATCACGTTTTTCCATAGATCTTAATGCCATGTTCTGGCACAGATCCGTTTATTAATAGATACAGGGCATATGGCTGAATACTCAAATGTAACTTAATTTTATGCGGCAAATATAAGCTATCTCTGTCATTTGTACGTGTTTTATAGAGACAAAATATATCATTATATATTTTTATTTTCATGTAAACGAACGTGACGCTGCCAGTGATTCCTCTAGGCCAGCGTTTCCCATTTGCCGTGTCGCGACCAGGTACCGGGCCATTAAAATAAAATTTAATAAAAAAAAAACCGGACAAGTGCGAGTTCGAGTCGCGTGGTGAGGGTTCCGTAATTAAAATAAATATTTTCGAAAATATTACAGATTTAAAATGCAGGGACATAGCGGTTACGGTGGTACCGGCAGGGGGGGTTATATTATTAAGAATTTTCGATTTAATTTGAATACTCAAATTTCTTATAGGTTTTCCAGTAATCTATAGGCAAAGAACTATTTTCCAATTTTTTTTTTCAAAATTTTGAGTTCAGTAGTTTCGGAGATAGGGTGGGGGGGGGAATGTGCCCCCCCTGTTTAAAATGTATTATTTTACTTGACGTGTTCATCTTTGGGTCACCAATTTACATATATTCATCAAATTTCAACTCAATCGGTCAAGTAGTTTCGGAGCAAATTAGCTGTAACAGACGGACAGACAGACAGACAGACGCACGAGTGATCCTATAAGGGTTCCTTTTTTCCTTTTAAGGTACGGAACCCTAATAAAATAAAATATTAAATTTTATTGTTAATATAAAAAAGTCCCACCTAGATTCAAGTGACGTTGCAGTATTAGACTCTAATAACTATCTACCTTTAAAACCTGAGATGATCCTTGTGAATCATAAACTAATTCTTGTTCAGGCTCTGTGAGTTGAATTCTATAATTAATTCAACATCACGCGTAGCCCTTTGTAACATTAATAGATTCACGCGCGTGTGGGCAATAAAATAATCCAAATGATCTTGGCTCTATGCAGTCCGTTGTAAGCTTTTATAGGCCCGACCATATGCTGAATACCCATATAGTCGTAGAGTTGATGTACAAAAGGTCCTACGAGTACAAAGAATCACATGATCGCGAAGCTTTGTCCACTATTTATTTAATACAGTTTCATTTTGCACGGATTCGGTATGTTTTTTACGCTAGCTAGTCCGATTTCGTCTGGGAATTTTTTGAAAAAAGTTTGCTAATGTGAAGCTCAACTATCTCCGTACATAATTTCATCGCCGGTGTAAATACAGCTTGACCGTGGAAGTATAATACAGTACTGATAATGTAGTTAGGAGGTTACATATTTAATGAATTTATTATGTTTTATATTTATGATGAGTTTAAATTCAATGTGCTGTAGATTTATCATATTTTTAAATATCTACAGCAGTAATTAAATTAATTAGATTATCAATAAAATTTGAAGTTGTCATAGTACGAGTATAATCTTCACTTTACTTATAGCCTTTTGGCTTTAGCTCCGTAACTATTAGATCAAAGGGAGGATGCGGAAGGCAGCACAAGCGATCTAACGGTGCATGTAGCATGCTCAGGAAATGGAGCTTCTATTTATGTTGCTGGTGAACTTTAGTATCTATAGCCAGTCTTGTGTCTAGACTAGCCTAACATTGTTTGGATCAAATGAACGTCGTATTAAAACTTAGTAATAGATTTACTGTCTTTTTGTATGCGCTGAACTTATCATTTTTTGAAGATTTCTAACATTATTACAAATACTCTAAAACAATTTAATATCTTCCATGAAAATCTTTTTCGTTTGTAAGAATCTGTCCTGAAGCAAACATGTCTATGTCCGTTCCCTCTTCATCTACCCTTAACCTTATCATTTATTTTTCTCAGTTGCATGAATTGCTATTGCAATATATAAATGAGGAATATTCGACATTGTTAAGGAAAATCTATCAAGAATCTACTATTCTGTGTGCCTGAATAAGGACAGTTGGTATATGACCGATGTTAGAGAAATACAGTTTTATCGTCTACGATCTAGGTTTACGGCCTTATTCTCATTTATAGTTGTCGTAATTATTGTCGTCGTAACTATTTATTTGCAAGCTGTTTGATTAATTATGATAATACAAAACTGTTACCCTGGCCCAGCACAAACTGTTCACGACTCATTTTCTCTTACCTACGTGAAATGGTATCCACTTTATTATACCATTGTTTCACCTGCGTATCGAAGTTGTTTTACGTAGTTCGCGTAAGAAATGATTTCAATTAAAGTCGCATTTCATTTCTTGCTTTGAAAATAATATCAAATATATTTTTAATTTTTAGTCTATGTGTGAATGAAATACCAATAATCTCTCCTTCATTCCTATCGCTATGCCCTTAGTAGGTTTCTAATGTCGAACAATAAACATTTCTTCTTGTCCCCATATTAGTAAATTTTAAACTAATGCTTTTTTATGATATGGAAGTGGCAAACAAGCATGTAATTCACATTGGTGTTAAGTGATGACTGCAGCCTATAGACACCCACACAAAGGCCAAGGTCAAAATGCAGATGCGTTATCACTCCTGAGGCCTAAGGTGTTATACCTCTGTGCCGGAGATTACAGAGCCGTATATTACCATCTAACCGGAACACGATAGTGCTGAACACTACCATTTAGCGGCTAGTATATTAGGTAATGCGGTGGTGCCTAAGCCCACGAGCTCCGTCACTGGAGCTCTACCACCAGTAAGAATAATACGTAGTATTATTACATATTCTCTGCTAATACTAAGCGATCTATGTCCAGGAAACGTTTATCCGCTAGCTAAACAATGTTTCTGTGAAACAGTGGTTCTGTTGTCGCTGGAGATGGGCAACTCGTTCCGCGATTTTACAATGTATCCAAATTCAGGCTATCCACACCTCGCTATTGCTTTTCCATTAGGTACGATTGCGCAAGCCTTGAGTTGTAGAGGATATTGACGGCTAGGCTTGTGATATATTTTTGGATTCTACATCTAATTCATTGATAGGATAGGCCATAACATATTCAAATCCTCACAAACATTAGTAGAATAATGATACATTCAAGTACTCTCCAAAAATTTTAATGTTTAGTGCTCTTATTGACAGACTGTACGAATACCAAGCGAAGGTGTTCAGGAAACATTTATAAGCTAGCAAAACAATGGGAGATGGGCAACTCGTTTTACGGTTCTTCAATGCATCCACGTACCACACCGAATTACAGTTTTCCACACCTCCCTAGTGCTGCTTTTTCATTACAATTCCGCATGCCTTGTTGCTGATATTGACGTCTAAGCTTTTGATATTACGTTTGATTAATTGGATAGATTTGGATTGGTGGCTAGTTTTACGATATATATCGTTTCTGTTTATTGCATTCCGTTGCTAAGATTGCGAATACCATTTAATTTTGGTAAATTTATTTTGTAACACTAGCTTACTAGCTTACGTTTCTCAATTCATGTGTAGTCTTTTTTCCCCTAAAGAAAGGTATTTTCGTTAAGATAAGAAATAAAAGAAAAAGTGGAAAGAGAGGTTGAGTTTGAAAAGAAAAGGATTCCAATCTGAGACCTATGGATAACTAACCCTTGGTGTTATATCTTAGCCGCTATAACACCAAGCTATCGATGAGTTTTTGAAATTAAAAATGTATTACGCTTATATGGTAATTTTTCAATACAGCATTTACCTTCACATAATTAAGGTATCTAGTAACAACTTAAGGCTTAACATATTATAATAAAGATTTTATTCATCGAGGCAATGTATTTATTGGTAAAGCCATTAAGTGCGTAATGGCAAGTAAATTTACATTTCGTTGTATTACCCCATAATCATAAGTAGGTAGTAAAACTAATTTGCTATCTTTGTCCCCCACCATTGTAATAGAGTTTTGACATCTCTGTCTTCATCAACATCAAGCACGCAAACAAGACGATCGCCAAATGTATAGACCGGTAAAACAGAATAACTGACACTTTCGTTTTCAACCGAGTTCAAAAAACGAGAAGGTTCTCAATTCGGCCGGTATATATATATTTTTAATGTATGTACGCGAATTTCGCCGAGATTTCTGGACCGATTAAAGTAATTCTTTTTTTGTTTGATGCGGAATAGTTTCGAATTGGTCTCATAACAATTTAATTCAGATAGGCCCACCAGTTTTTATTTTATGACCATTTTTTACTTACATTCACCTCAGAGACTAAAGGAATAAGAATAGACGGCGAGTTGTCATGCAGTGCGTTGAATCCACTGACGTCCTAGATAGTCCTAATGCGCATGTCAACAAGATGACAACAAGTGACAAAGTACACATTAACTCATCGACGACACAACAACAGCTTATTTACTCCTTCGTGGATAAAATTTTTTCATTGATTTCGTATAGTCGTGTAATAATTTTGTATCGACACACCTAAACAATTTAAATTAGGTATCTAATTGTCACGAAGCTAAAAGAGTCAGATTTTACAAATTTAACAGATTTGAACATTCATCTCATTGGCAATGCAGCAATAAACTAAAAAGTATTAAATAAATATAACTACGTTATGAAAAACGGACTTCAAAACTGAAAAGTAAAAAATAATAAAGATTTAATTGTAATTAATACTACCTATTATTATTTATATGTGCTATTTACTAATAGGTTTGAAGTCGGTGCCAAGCCAAAATCACTAAAGTAGGCATTTCATTGTATTAAAACGTAACTTCACGCCTGTAATCCCCGAAGGGGTAGGCAGAGGTAAATGCATGAATTCAAGCATACATGCAAACACCCACGATTCGCCGGTTACGTTTTGTTCAGTGTATTAATGACTTCGTATTCATATTTAAGTGATAAAAATATAATTATCTCTTTAAGGCTTGGCACCGATTTCAAACCAATTAGTAAATAGCACATATAAATAATAATAGGTAGTATTTAATTACAATTAAATCTTTATTATTTTTTATTTTTCAGTTTTGAAGTCGGTTTTTCATTACGTAGTTATATTTTCTTGAGTCATAACAGAAATTCTTGAACGCACTTGGTAAATACGAGTACTATGTGTTCAATTTATAGTGCTGACTTCAACTTGATGTAAACTCGATTTCGAGTTGAATTCGAAGCAATTCTCTTGATGATGTCGCTATAAAAGTGTCAATCTTGGTTTCAACACTGACATTTTTATAGCCATTCATTCAAGCTGATACTTAACGGTATTTACGTTATTGCGATAAAGTACTTACGTACAAACGTACTGAGCGTAACAAAAAACCTGCAGTTTTTTGTTACTGACCACCAAGTGGAATTTTATTCTTTACTAGCTGACCCGGCAAACTTCGTATTGCCTCAGAATGAAAATATGACATGTGTCAAAGGTTTGATAGATACGGACTATTTGTATGGGAAAATGAAATGGTGGTTTTTACTATTTCCCTTCAATTTCTTCATACTTTCTTACCTTTTAAACATTCCATGGACTTCCAAAAATCATTCAAATTCAATATTAGCCAAATCGGTAAAGCCATTCACGCGTGATGCCGTGACCAAGGAAAACGGGTTGCATTTTTATAATTCGCTGTTTTGTTGTTATTTTTCATGAATCACATACTCATTTATTATTCGATACGCATTTATATAATGAGAGTGTGTGCGTATGTGACGCAGCACACACTACATCAGGCCTTTTATATTTTACAAGATTTTAGTTGTGTGATTGGTGTTATAATTCACGACTTTTACAAAAATATTTTATACACATTTCGGAGTATTGATTGGTCAGTAAAAACAGAATTAATTTTATCGAGTTTGAATTTTAGATCACGAAAAGAAAATTAGTACCTACCGCTTCATTGAATTGACACAGCGGCACCATTCGCTTAAATCGCTAAATGGTGGTAGAGTTTCAGTGTAGGGAATCGCTAAGCAGGGGTTCAACGTTAACTAGGGCAATCCAGACGCACTTAGTTTCGCAGAGAAAGGTATTTATGTGTATGCACTATATAAAAGACGCGGAACCCAACATGTCAATCTTTGATCATGGAAAATTAAATATTTCAAAGACAGGCTAATACTCGTTTTCATATAAATCACTACGTTTCCGCAATATATTTTTTGTATAAATGTGTGTCTATCTACATTATAAGATTGTCATGCTTGTTGTATTCAATATTGTGTATTGTTATTAACATCTTTTAAACACCTTAAAATCTAATCAGAAACATCGTTTGATTGAATAAATGGAGTTTCTTAGCGGGGTGGTCGCGCGATAAAAAACGCCTCTAACATTGTTGCTACGAAAGTCGCCATGTGCAACAGCCCTAAGTCTTAAGTTTTAAGTCTGGCCTATAGATCTTAACCTTTTTTAACCCTTTAGTCATAATTACTGAAAAGAACCTCGGGGGCAAAAAAGCTTTATGCAGATTACTTCTTTAAGCTGGTTCCTGGGACGATCGTAAACAGTCCAATGGATGGCTCTCGATTGTGTTGTATTGCTCGTTAAATATGTTAAACTTATGAAGTACCCGCAAATGGCTGACATTAAAGTATTATGGCTTTCGTTTTTATAGAACTAGCCTAATGTTGTTACGACTTTATTATCCGTGGATTTGAATGGAACAGTGGTTTGTATGAAGATATTTAGTGTAGTGTTACTAAAAAGTTGTCTGGTACGAGTCGGAATGGTATTTAATTTCTCTTTGGAATTCCAGCTTCGGTTTTGTTAGTAGATGTAAAAACCATGAGAATGTATCACTGTACCTACCTAGTTTTTCTGTGTAAAAGGACAAAATGTTATGTGCATATCAATCGTTGTCTTTGATAACTCATTTTTATTTTCGATAAAGTATTTTCAGATGTTTTGTTCTATATTTCACATGCTACCAATTCTCTTGAAACGGTTATTTCTATCACAAGGATGAATAAAAATACTTATAAAAATACGATGAAGTACTTATGCGATAATTAGGGTTTATGGCTATATTTTTGAATTGTATCGGTATTCACACCTAAATTACTGAGGAAAGCGGCTTTCTTTAAGCCCCTGAGTATTATATTTATTATTATTTTAACACGTAATTTATTTAGGTTAAGCCAAGATTTACCAAGATCCCGAGCATTGTACGCCCGCCAGAATGTTTTATGGTTTCTCTTATTGACTTTATGCATATTATCATCGTCTTCACTTTTCGCAACGAGCATTAAGTTATTAATATTCAAGATATTAAAGAGATTTGCACACTGATTAGACAGCCGATTCGTTAAGAAGGTTCATAAATTGGTTGATACTTATGATATTCTGCAGACATTAAGGCTACTTTCATTCTGCAGCGTGTCGCCGGTCGCGTACGCGCGCGACCCGTGGTGCAATTTGTATGAAGCTCCATAGTGGTTTTCATTGTGCCGCGTGCTTGCCGGTAGCGTTTTTGTCACGTTTTTGTACTGCGTGTCGCCGGTCTCGCCACACGCGACCGACGACACGCTGCAGAATGAAAGGAGCCTAACACCGACATAATTTCTCTATCTCAATTCACTCGTCTTGGTATAATATGTATATTGCATAGGTCCTGCTGGCGAGCAGGACCTGTTCCGTTAGCTTAAACTTGGCTTGACATGCTACCGTGTTTCTAGATATGTTCCCAAATTTTTCAATATGTTCACCGTGAAACAGACAGACTGACTCTTTTTGATGACTCGAAATTGTAGGTATATTAAACAATCACGATGCACTTCTACCGACGCAACGCAGGGCAGCCCTGCCTGACTCGCCCCAACGCAAGCTACACCGGAAGCGCAGCCTGCGCCGGTTGTGGGCGCGTACGCGCTTTCCGACAGTGAAGCGTGACCTCAACCGCCTCGATGAGGAGGTAAGTCTAGCGGTGAGTGCGTTTCGCGGTGACGGCTGGGATAAGGTTATAGACCGAGCAGCCGTCAGCGACACCAATCTTTATGCACTCACCCGTGCACTGACCAAGGAGGCGAGCCCCGTATATCCGCTCCTCGACAGTTCCGGGAAACGGTGCTACTGGGCTAAGGGCCGGGCTGAGATATTGGCCAATTACTTGGAGGGTGTATTAACCCCCTATCCCCCTTCGCAGGACCCCGCTATCGTCACGCATCACGATGATTGCGAGCGTCGAGTGAGGGAACTATTGTCGGTCACGCCCCAGTCGCTCCGGGGGGAGGATTTCATCTCCCCGTCCGAGGTGAGGAAGGCAGTTAGCTGGTTGCCTCCACGGAAGGCGCCAGGGCCAGACGGTATCCCCACTGCCGCGCTCCATCATCTGCCGTGGGGTAGCCTGGTATCCCTAACTAGGCTATTCAACGGCATACTCCGCACGGGCCGCTTTCCCGAATCTTGGAAGCTCGGGAAAATAATAGTCCTCCCAAAACCGGGTAAGGACCGTCGCCATGCTTCTAGCTACCGCCCTATAACTCTGCTTTCACACCTCGCCAAGCTGTTTGAGCGGCTTCTGCTGCGGAGGCTGCGACCGCACCTCCCGTGCAGGGAGGAGCAATTCGGCTTCCGCGCGGGGCATTCAATAACGCTCCAGCTGGCGAGGGTGCTCCACTACCTCGCCAACGAGCACAACAGGGGCCGGTACTCGATCGGAGTCTTTCTCGACATCGAAAAGGCCTTCGATCGGGTGTGGCATGTTGGGCTATTGGCAAAGGTAGAGATACCATCGGGCCTGCATAGGGTGGTAGCTAGCTTCCTCGAGGGCCGGCGGTTCTACGTTTCGGTGGAGGGAGCTACCTCGGCCGAACACTCGATCCGTGCAGGAGTCCCCCAGGGCAGCTGTCTGTCACCGTCGCTTTATGCGGCGTATACAGACGACATCCCGACCATACCGGATGTCATGCTGGCCCTGTTTGCCGACGATAGCGCCTACCTAACGTTGTCGCCCCGGTTGCATATAGCCCACGAACGTATGCAACGTCTGTTGGATGTACTGCCAGAGTGGTTTGACAGGTGGCGGGTGGCCGTCAATGTGGGTAAGACGGCTAACCCGCTGCAGGCTGCCACCACTCAGGCTTCGTGGCGAGGAGGTGCAGTGGCAGACACAGGCCAGATACCTCGGGTGCACCATCGATCGTGCGTTGCGCATGACACCCACTGTGAACCACGTGGTGTGCCAGGCGGCGGCAGCGCGGTCGATGCTGCGCCCGGTGTTGAGCTCGAAACTGCCGCTGCGCACTAAACTACGCCTGTACAAAACGTACATCAGGTCGAGGCTAACGCACGCAGCGCCAGCGTGGTATGTGCTGTGCTCTGCGACGCAGCATAAACGGCTTCAGACTCAACAGAACGTGTGTCTCCGATTAATTGCCAACGCGGGGAGGTACGTTCGAAATGACGTCATAGCACGGGAGCTGCGTGTGGAATCCGTGAAGGAGTTCGTGGCACGTCTTGCACGCGGCATGTATGACCGCGCCGAGAATGGGGCACACGAGCACCTCCATGGATTTGCCCCACTGCACAGTAGGCCTCCTGATGGGAGACCTCTCCCACGCGAAATCCTCACTGCTCCGGCAATAATCGGAGCACCCCGGGACGACGACTAGGTAGTTAGGTCCGACCCCGCGTTACGCGACCCGCAGCGCTAGTGAGTTTGACTCGATCTGACCTGCTGATAGGTAGGACTGATATCACCCAACCTGGGTTCGAGACCCGGGTGAAGGAGGTTCTCCCCTGGGGCGCGGCCATAAGCCCAGCTAGAGCCAGGGCAGTGGTTGCGCCGTATAACTGTGGGCGTCGTCATCTTGGTGGGGACGCCCGACACCCTTTGTTGTTGCAGCTGAGTGCCGAAGAAGCCCGCTGCAACCACCGACAATAGAGAAGAGGTTGAGAGCGCAGCCGGACCTGGATGCCAACACCATGGTGACACGAGTCCAAGGTGCCCACCTTCTCCATCACAGTCCTCAAGGGGGTGCCAAACGCCGCCCTGCAGCCGCAGGGCAGAAGAAGCTGCAGCAAAGGGGGATGCCCCGGTGCTGCATCCGCGTCGCGCGAATGGTGCGCGCGAAGACCAGTGATGATGATGATGCACTACATCGAGAAAGATACGTGCTTATGCAGATGACCTTGTTAAGGGCCGCCGGCGAGCTCCTGCCGCTTGACACTAATCGAGAAAGTGAATTCAGTAAAAGCCGAAAAACGTCCACTGCTGGCCAAAAACCTCCCCCAGCGATTGCCTTATTCTTCACCAGGTCGTCGGTCCACCTCGTGGGAGACCTTCCTACGCTTCGTCTTACGGTACGCGTTCGCCACTCCAGATTAATTCTGCCCAAATGGCTGTCGGTTCGTCGAGCTATGTGCTCTGCCCATTGCCACTAGTATTTCACTATTCGGTGGGTTTTGCCGGCTCGACATCGCTTCGTATACGGTCTCCTTATTAAAGATATATGTTATACTAGCTGTACCCGCAACTTTGTTCGCGTGGAATAGTGGCTTTGGGACTTTGGGTGGCGCTTTTGGATATACATTTTAGTTAATTTTTGATCAAAAACACATTTAAGTAACTATAAAAATCTACTTTGCAGTAATTTTTCTCTGTACACCATATTAGACGTATGCCCATCGGGGATAAAAGTACACAGGCTGCTAGGATTACGAAAAATTGCTTATAATGTAAAAGCGCATCCACCCTATGCTGAATCGTATTTTCGAAAAGACCATTTTAAACTTCTATATTTTTTATAGAAAATTATTATAAACTTTTGTAAAGTTTCAGTCAACTAGTGCTTCTAACACAGAATGAAAGATAAAAGATAGATATATGCATAATATTGGCACTCCGTAAGACCCGGCAGAAGAGAAAAATTGAATATTAACGTTGCGCATTTTTACCCATTAATGCCACCAACACTACCACCACAATCGTCTATTTGCTACCGTAATTGATATCGAGCAAAAAATATTAAAAAAAAAACACGTTTATTGCATGCCCCCTTGGATCCCTTGACATTTTCATTTTCTTATTTTTAGTATTTAATTTTGTCGCTATAGCGGTAACAGAAATACATAAATTGTGAAAATTTTAGCTTTCTAGCTATCACTGTTTATGAGATACAGCCTGGGGGCAGACAGATGGATGGACGGACAGACAGGCAGACAGCGGAGGATGAGTAATAGGGTCCGTTTTTACCTATTAGATACGGAAACCTAAAAAAGATAGATTCAGAATAGTTGAAAAATATTCGATATGATTCTTTAAATTGGCGTAACTTTTTTATTTCTGAACCGATTGACATGAAACAAACAGTAAATGTTAAGTGAAACTTAGTAAAAACTTAAAATCGGATAAGCCATTTCTGAAATTAGCGTGCACAAACACACAGACAAACATACATTTTTCCAGAATAAAAAGTGTTGTGCCCAGTGTTGTGCGCCAAACATTAAAGTATAATTATACCAAGTTTCATCGTGATCGGACCGGTAGATTTTGTGTGATGCTTGAACAAACAGACAGACAGACAGACAGACAGACAAAAAATTTTCTAATCACATATTTGTGTTCGGTATCTATCTAGTAACATCCCCTGGTATTTATTTTTTCAATATTTTCAATGTACAGAATTTGAACTTCTACAGTTTTATTATAAGTATAGATTATCAGATAACCCTAACTCATCTCGCAGGGAAACGCCCACCTAGCACCCGTAATGATACATTTTTGTGTTAAAGTACTCTGTGAATTATAAGTACAGTCAACTTCAATTGTCAGCTCAATTCCGTGTTGCCAATTCTTTATCGTTCTTTATTTGAGTTACTTATAAATGACTGATGAGAGTTACCCACTTCTTGGGAAAACCCGATTAGTAGACTTTTATATGCTTTCATAACTTTAGCAGCTGACTAGACACCGATGTGTTTAAAAACAGATACGTTCGCTTACTAAGGAGGGAGGAAGTCTATTGCACCTTACACAATATTGTAAATCGTCACGTCATCTAATTTATCGTTCGCTCCGCCCACTTTATATTCGCTAGATACGCGAGTTAATTCCACGTTTTCCTATGATTTACTAGACTAGATAATGTCCATAGCTAATTCCACTACGACCACTTTTTGCTGTTACGTCGACTTTCAACCGGTTGCAAGCGTTCCATACTTTATTAATTTTTAAAATTGAAAATGGATAGTTTGCTTATCGCTAATTTATATCAATCAACACGGACTTTAATTGCTTTTAATATGTGGTTTTTATCTAACCAAATGTGTTAATAGGTAGCTATTTTTAATAACACTTGTGTTTTTAACAGTAAAACAACATTTAAGGATTATGATTTTAACTAGCAGTTTTTTAATGATAGCTTTCTACCATGCCATGTAATAAATAATAATGATTTTATTTTTAATGGCTATCTGATAAAATTATTATGCTAAATGAGCCTAAATGTATGGTCGATATTCTGAAACTAGAAATTAGGAATTTTAGTCTTCAGGGTACCCATCTATCTAATAAAATGACGCTTATGTAATTAAAAAAACAGTTCATAACTCACTGCTTCATTAAATTTAATAGATTCCATTCCTACACACAAGTGTGTCAGGTGAAACTCGAAACATTATTTTACGCATATCTTCAAACAATAAACCAACTAGAAATATTGGCTGAATATACTAATCTCTGAACACAAATCAGTTCCCGTTAGACCTTTTGAACTTCTTCATATTTATAATGACGATACCATACGTATTAGAGACTAGATTATGCTAACCTGAACCGATAAAATCTGCAGGTTATGCAGGGCTGTCACATTCAGACTAATTCGTTCTAGATATTTCGATATATCTATGTTTGTGATTGGGAGTTATCCAATGTGATCATTTTTAACACTCAAACTTGGATATTAAAATTTTGATAGAATATAAGTTATACAGACAGTAAATAGCACAGTCTAAGAACGGATAACGGTGAAGTTTTCTTCTCATGCTGCGATTAATTTGGACGACGGCCAATTTGGTCCAGCGTTATGTGATGTTTACTTGATTCGCGGATTCAATCTCCGCAATGGGACAATTATTTGTATGGACTTCAGACAAACTAAAGTAACCCCCTTATTCATAAACGTATTTTAGCTAAAGTGTTGCTAATCTCTCCTTTGTCTTTTTCCATCCTGCACATTTGACAATGCAACCGACAAAGACAAAGCATTCTACAGCTAAAACGTATCTAAAGTACGTTTATGAATAAGGGGGTTAGTATTTGAAAGAGATGAACAGAGAACAAATGCTAGGGTAGTAGTAGATGATGAAGTGTTAGAACAGGTGTAAATCTTGGATGTGCTTTTAGCAAGGATGGTAGGTACACCGCTGACATAGAAAGTAGAGTGCTTGCTCGGAATTGCGTGAATGGAGCGTTGGGTAAGCTGCTAGAATCAAAACATCTCAGCCAGCGGGCTCGTTTAGCCGTACATACATAATATTTATTTGGAAGCGAGAGCTGGGTATACAGATATTTTTGTATAAAACGGCTGCCCCGACACTGGTTAAGATGAGACGTATCTCGTATCTCTCGTATATAGTATCGTATCTCGTAAAGTGATCGACAATTTTGGGAATTCAAACAGAAATAATTATGCTTATTCCTGTATCTGCAACGTAACGATTCCAGATTAACAGTATCATAGTGGGTCCTGTTAGTTGGTACTAAAGTAGACACCTAGTTAGTTATCTGGAAGGTATCCAACAAAATTCTACACGTAATATACCTATTTATGAAGCCGTAGCAAAGGGACGCGAAATGAATGTTGGCATATTTGTAGGATTAGGTACACCTGTCAGCAGTTTTTGTTAGTCCTCAGTTAGTACAATAAATGGATTTGTTTACGTAGTATAATACGTTAGTAATAAGTGGACAAGGACAAATTGTTTGTTTTACATTTATTATAAGTACATAGGTACCTACTTAACGTGAAGTTGTCGATGTAAGGACAAATAGAAAACTTTTTTGTAAGCTATTATCTTTCGATTTACGAGCGACGTAATATAAACCTAGTTTACATGATTCACAGTTAAATTTTCAGTTAGTTTTAACTAACATGAGACATTCTCAAATACCTTTATCAGACTTCGATAACTAGTGGTGAGCAGCAATCATGATTTAACTAGGAGCTTAAGCTCAAGTTCAATTTTAAACTCGATTTAACCCTTTTTTTAAAAACCTACAGTTTATTTTCATTAATAAGATGGGTATCCTTACAAGATTATTGTTCTTAATAGGTAGATTTATCTTTTATTTTCTTATTCGTAACTGACAAGATTTAAGGATTTAGTGTATTTTTATGAATAAATTAAGTATAGATATTTCAAAGAAGTGATAACCTGCATCCTATTACCGTCGTATCAAACAATAACAATGTGAAAGGTAGACAGCGCGATTCTTATTTCACTTCATCTCAAATTCAGCTGAATGCACAATGCAAAGTCAGTGCAGTATACAATACATACAAATACACGATAAACTTACTTCGATTGAATAATCTTTAGGAATTTAGGTAATAAAATTTAAGATTTTGTTTGTTTGTGTGAACACGCTAATATTTGTAACTAGCGATCGTAACTATTTGATATACGTCGTTTTCCGTTAATTTTTTTAATACATACTTATTAACATAATAAGGTAATGCGAAACCCTTATTAACGGCTTGATCTAATTGATGAACTCATTTGTATACCTATGGGATTTTCTAGTTCAATCTGAGCTGGTTTTATTATTTTATAATAGAAACAGGTTTATAAAATATCTGAACAGGACGATCAAACTTAATTTAAAAAAAGTCAATTCAACTCTGTATGTACAAATCGCAACAGTTATGGAAATACAAAATTTTGAAGATAAGTCCAACTATGAACGACTACTAGGTCGATCAGTCATGTGATAAAAAAGAAGCAAGCATGTAAGTTTAAACTATCGTAAATTTAATTTCCGAATTAAATTCAATAATGTAGGTACTGTAGTAAGTAAGCATGCTAATAACACGTTAATGCACGGGTTGATGAAAATTATAGAATAAACTTTGTTATATTCCTGGATCTGACTCGACACGAGAGTGGCGTGGTGAATCCGCCCCGGTGGTCTGCGTTAAGTGAAAATTAATTGAAAATTTAAATTTACTGTAATTAAGCTGTATAATTGTGTTTTCAAAGCACCGTTATTGGTTTTATTATATTAGACACCTCCTTGGTCTATTTCATTAATTTATATACCTACAACTAGTGACCAGACCCGGCTACGCACGGGTAGCATTTATTATTATTATTGTGAGGACGCGCCCGACTTCTTTTACAATAACCGTGATATCTCTGTAAATATACTCGTAAGTAGTAATAATCGTATATTGATAAATTATAGATATAAACCTTCCTCAGAAAACCCTCGTTCCAACATTTCAAACAAGAACAAAATCCGTTCACAATTTTCCGAGATTAGTGCATACATACAGACAGAGATAATGACAGGGAGGGAAAAATTGGAAATATGTGAATGTGATATAAAAATTAAGCCAGGGTCTTATCAATCTTAATTTGATTTAATTAGAAATTATGTTTTCTGTTAGGTTTATGTCCTTTTTTCTACTCCTTGGGGAATGGCAGGTCTAGTAGAGCTAATCTTCCAATTAAGCAAACGTTTAGCTGGGTTGATCCAGTTTGAATCTGTACGTGACTCAGCAATGGAAGGTCTCACATACATGCCCGTGCTGTGATATACCTACAAATTTGTGGTTGTTGGTACTGTTATTTACTCCTGTGTCCATCCAATTTTATCCCGAAACACTAAAGAAATCCAGGTGTACAATACCTATATTATAAACAACACCATGTAAATGTATTTTCAAAGTAGATATTACTTATCATGTGACGCGATTAAGTGATTCTCCAATATTCTCATTTAGTTCCTAATATTACCTTAGCTATTTGTTTTTGCAAGTACTCTTATTAGGACTTATGGAATGCCTTTACGTAGTTGGAGTTATTTCAAGATCTGAGGTGTAACCTTATATCTAAATATAATAAGATGTCAAATATATATTCGTTTGTTTGTTACAGTGAGATGGCGCGGTGGTGCGCGCCGATCCAGCTCAGAGCATGGCTTCTCGTGTACCTGCTTCATGTGACGTGGGCTATACCTGGTATGTATATCTATAGCCTTTTCTGCTACCCTGGTACTCTTATCTTGGGTAGCGATTTCTGTTGATTTGTTTCGTTCAAGTTCGCGTAGCTTTCTCTGCTCACTGCATATCCTAATAGAATCACTGAGGATAAATATCAATAAAAAAACAAATCAATAGAAGAAGAATCTCATTACATGGAAAGGTATATTTTTGGAATTGTGGTGCAAAAAAAGAAATTGCATTATTATTACTTACACACACTTAAGAAAACAGTACTTACTTACACTTTTTAAGTCTATGCTTTTGAAACATTGATATGACATGACAACATTGGCACTGTTCGAGCAAGCACTAGTAGTATAATGCGGTCCTACCACACGCGGGCTACACCTTTGAGTATAACTATTTCCTCAACACCGCCGAAGTGTACCAGCACTTAGATAGATAGTTTTAGAGATAGCTTTCTGCAAGCTTCTTCTGAAATGGTTATTTACTCCCCTATACAGAAGATACTTAGTCAATTTGAAATAATAATCTATAATCTTACCGTCTTCGTTTTAAATTGTTCTAATATTCATAAAACCGTATTATTTTAACTTGATTCCCTTGTAATTTATTCCTCGACTTAACATTTTCCGTTGAAACAAGTCCCACTAATCGTTCACCGGACATAGGCTATTTCTTTACGCGATGGAACATATTATTTTCAAATAGCTATTCAACACTCATTAGTGCATTTTATAAGTTTTTCTCCAAGAAATTTCAACGATGATTCTCGTCTAATCGTCATTGCTTATTCATCTTTACCTTTAATTTCACATTTTAGTCTTTAGATAATACATATTGCATTGCACTTGTACTTTTTTAGCTTAGCTGTAGTTTCCCATAGCTTTAGTCGTGAAGCCTACAGATTATGAAGTATTATCTGTATTAACAAATCGAACTGATAGTAAATTTACAGGCGGAGTATCGAATTATAGCAATAGGTAGAGAGGTAGTCCGCATTAACTGATCTATCGTCAGCTAAATAAATGTTCTTCAGTTCTACCGAGATCCTGTTAGTTGCTAATGTGTGAGTCTGTAATTTTTGGTAGGTGCATAGCCTTAAGTATTAGAAGCGAAATGCACCTGAATTGAAATGTCTTGTTTTTGAGTTCATGATTCTAATGCCGCCTGGTGTTTAATTTGATATTAATTTTAATTAATAACTCCATTATTTAGACAAATTTGCCTGAAACTTTGTCACCAGGGTGAATATCATCAACATTTAAAACCAAATTTTATCTGCCCTCAAGTTAAAATTGCGACTAAGGGATTAACCCTTTGAGTCCTCACCGTCGAGCTCAACGCTAAACTCCTTATTTAAAGTCAGTTTTTGCTGATCACCTCCGCTTAATCGAGGTCTACTAAGGGTCTATTTGACAATGTCAGATGTCAAAAAAGTACGCTGACTTGAATTTTGTGATGTTGGTGAAATCTATGAATGAACCATTATTCGTCAGATTGACTGCCTCAGATTAACTTTTGTGCATACCTACGTATTAAAATTAATGTACTGCATAATTCCCGCACTAAATGGTTTGCAAGGAAATAAATAAAGTGAGCAATGTTATATATAACCCGAAACAGGTTTTGTTTTGCCAGCATGTCTGCCGATATTTGAATATCGTATTATTTTACGATATTGATAGTTATATGCTAAAGCTGGCATGTTTATTCTAGCTCTACATAGTGACATAGTATCCATTGATAGGCTGCCTCATTCAATGGTAATCGTATTGTACAATAGTGTTGTTTGTTTATTCAGAACAAATAACGTGAACAAACAGAATGAGTCGATGACGGTGAAAGTATTGGGTGTATTGCAAATATATCATTTAGCATCGGTCGTAAGTACTGTTTTCTAAATTCAAATTTAAAACCATATGGGTTATACCGTGTTACGGGTGAAATCATTTTCTTGGGTGTATATGCAAATAGTTTTATTCGTTTATGGGCGGATTTTATGATACTAGTCTCAGAAATGAGAACAATGTCGACTCAAAACCAATTGGAGATTTCATTTCACTATAAAAGTAGAATTCTAGTAGAAAATTATCATGTGGATGAAGACTTGTGTATTTAATTGATGGTTTGTTCTTGTTTTTGATGAGTTGCTGTGTTTCCGTTTTATAGAAAAGCCTTAGAATTTTTGGCGCTAGACATTTTGTTTCTGTAAAAGTAAAAATGGCTTAACAATACTGTTTTATCAGACCACTATAAAAGCGGACAGTACTGAGAGTTTGGAAGATTTGCGTCCTCAATAGATTTTGAGGTATTGCATGAAACATGGAGTTCAGAGATTTTGTAAGAACTCTTCGTCCGATTACCAGTCATGATTTCGTCTTGTTGGGACTATGTGAACTCTCTCTATTTTCACTGTCTTTACGTGCAAAAAATCAAGTTCGCCAATTATTCAGGGATATCAGTTTAAGAAGGTCTTAAATTTCACTATGATTACAAGAATATGTGTTGGTTTCTAGATGGGTGTATGTAAACAGTAAATAAAGCGAATGCTTTTCAAAGCACTTCCTTTCTCGACAAATACTTAACAAACCACGTTAATCATTGCTCTCGCTCGCTTACCCTAAATTAAAAAAGTAGTCCCGCCAACATTCCTCGTCATTTTCATACCAACACTTTTCTTGATTTCACCGGTGCCTACAAAACGAAAGCTCACTTGCTGTATCACGTTTTCTAGCCTCAGCGAGAATGTTGACTAATTAATCGAATGACAAAGCTTGTGTAATGCCTGGTTTACACTCCATGCTGAAGGTGATTAAAAAAAATTGAATAATAACTCACAAAAAGATCCTCAAATGTCATGCTACAAAAAGAAAAGCAAAAAACATCTAATGTAATAGAATATTTGGTATTCATTACAGTAAATGTTTTTTTTTATTTCGTTTTAAGCACCTCTCAGAAATATGGAAAATCTATATATCTTTAATTAAGACCATCACCATAGTAGTATTTAAATTTATGTAGTGGTTTTAAAACCAGAAGCATTCCTTACTAAGCGTTTTGGCTCTACAATTTTAAAATATAGGTACCTACTACGTAGGTAAAACTCAAATTTATTGTCTTGTAAATCAGTTACTTAGCTTTCCTGTCTCTAGCGTACCTGCATATTTCATTTTCAAGTCAAGAAAGAGTATGCACCATCTTATGGCCGATTTACATTATCTTAGTGTTTAGGAGAGTATTTTAGTACAACTTGAAAGCCAAGTAGAACCGTACTCAAGCAAGTAGCGTTTACATGTTTCAACTAAAGTACTATCCTAAAGCACTCTGCTAAAAACTAAGACAATGTAAACCGGACTTTAGATCAACTTGTTTTATTTTGATTCTATTTCCATTTGTGAAAATGAGATTAAACTTTTTTTTAAATTTATTGATAGAACGGGCAGCGTGTTGGCAGCACCCCTGATACAAACGTCCATAGGCGATGGTGACCGCTTTTTATCAGATGGCCCGTCTGCTGCAACCATTTATCACCAAAAAATTTTCGCTATATATTCTTTGAACTCGTTGCTCTGTAAATATTTTAATTAGGACAGTTAAATTATTATTTTGAATTCCTTTGAAGTTGAGAATGTTCACCGAACATCGTAGTTGCGTGTATCACTACCATAATAATAATAATATATAAGGAATGGCTTCTATCTAGATTCTAGAACGTGAACTATTCGGTTCCTAACTGGCAAACTGTTAGACAGTTAATCTGATTGTGAATACTTACTGTCTTTTTTAGATCAAGAGACCTGCAAATCGATGCGTATTCTATAACTAGGTGGCCATCAAATTGAAAGTGACTTTGTTAAACATATCTGTTTTCCTAAAACGATCGTAATTATCACGTTGCGTCAAAACAGCAATGTACTATAAAGTGGATATAGAAATGATGTGAACCGAGATAAATAATACTCGGTCTGATGCGTTACTCGAGATAGAAAAGTTGCTCTTTTAAGATATTGGGACACAACATAACTCCTACCGTATTTGAAACTAATTAGTGCGGCTCACAGACTAGTGCCGCACGCAAAAATGTTATTCCGTTCTTATGTATTCTATGGCCCCCAAAACAAGAGTTTTCTTACATCTAACTAATTGAAACCGGTGCATAAAAGGGAGCGTGTCATAACTGAACTTATGTAGTATAGAAGAGTGATTGATCAATGAAGCGAGTAAAAAAGAATATTGTCTTTTATGGTAGAAAAGATTCAGGATATTTAGTTAATTGGAAGTTTCCCAGGCGCACCTGTAGAGATCTGGGACATTTTAGTGTAGGTACTAAGTTGTTATATACTTGCCTGCAATATGTAGGTATGTATTTTGTTCTTAAGATTTCGAACATTTTAAGTAAAAACTATCCAGATAGTTATATTCAGACATTTAGAGAATGTAATATTTTAAGGAACATTATCCGCTGAGACGATTGGTCGAGATAATTCCTTTTTTTACTGGTAGTAGAGCTCCAGTGACGGAGCTCGCGGATGTAGGCACCACCGCATTACCTAATATACTTGCCGCTAAATGGTAGTGTTCAGCACTATCGTGTTCCGGTCAGGTGGTAATGTACAGCCCAGTAATTTCCGGCACAGAAGCATAACACCTTAGGCCTCAGGAGTGGTAACGTATGTGCACTTTGAGCTTGGTCTTTGTGTGGGTTAATATAGGCTGCAGATGACTGCACTTAACATCAATGTGAACTGCATGCCTGTTTACCACTTCCATTACATTAAAAAAAATACAATACTTTGTTGTCTACATACGTTTATATTAAGCGTTACAGATAAGGCATCATGATAAGGCATCACCTTTACACAATATAAATTGTTGTTACTTGTTCCTCCGTTCTAGATATGAAAACCGGCCAAGTGCATGTCGGGCCACGCGCAGTGTAGGGTTCCGTAGTTACAGAGTAAGAAATATAATTAAAAAAATAAATAAATATTTTCTACGGAGTTGTTGGAAATTTTCTAGTAAAATACATTTGGTCGATTATTACTCGCAAACTTGCAGGGCCAACTTAGGTGTGATAGTTTTCCTTCTCATTTCGTTATATGTAGCTACTATCGCCGTAACGTTTGAGTTTCTAACAACAATCGTTTAGTCTGTAGGGGTGGGACACTTGAGTCTAACGAAAATTTGCATTTTAAAGCTTAATAAGCCACGAACAATTAACTAAATCGAAAAATGATGTTCGCACACCCATAATATTTTTAAAAGACCTATCCAACAATACACACACTATATGAAAATCGAAAATAAAAAAAAATATCCGCGCGTTACTAGTAGGGGAGGTTAGCCTAAAAAAAATTTTTATCACGTTTTTATTCTACCACTTTGTTGGCGTAATTAAGGTTTATACTTGTGTCAAATTTCAAGTCTCTAGTACTAATAGTTTTTCGCTAAACCGCGGACAGATAGACAGACAGACAGACAGACAGACAGACAGACAGACAGACAGACAGACAGACAGACAGACAGACAGACGGACATGACGAAACTATAAGGGTTCCTTGTTTACTACGGAACCCTAAAAACCAGCGATGGGAATTGAGTAAACCTGGTTTTAATTTACGTTTCACGCTTATTTCTTGATTTAGTAAATCTATATAATTCTTGATATATACGTGTTTAAAGTCAATTAAGTATAAGTATCTAACATAAAACTTACAATTTATAAAATCAGTTGAAATATATTACCTGATTTTGTATTATTTTAATTAAACTATATCCAAATTGGGCCGCGGACACATAAATCCAGTCCATTTACGGTACCTAATTAAAATGAACAGTATGCAACGAAAGCAATAAACCCTGAGGAAAGCTATAATTAGCGGACTCTGAGTTCTAACGAAGTGCGGAATCACGACACTCCCTGTGCCTTATGAATGTTTTTCTGTTTGCTTGTGATTAGGTTGCAATGTTGGAGGTAATTTGAATATTATGAAATGAAGTATACAAAATCATACAATTCGTGTGACTTGGAGTGAAGACACATACATACTTACCGCTTAATGGTAGTGTTCAGCGCTATTCCGGTTAGTTGGTAATGTACGGCCCTGTATTTTCCGGCACATAGGAATAAGGCCTTACCTTATAATATACCTTAGGCATCTATCTACATTGAAATCACTGGTTTCATTTAGATGCTTAGGCTACTACAGGATTAATATTACATAGTATGTAATACTGTAGCACTGTAATACTGTATTGATGGTATGTTTTACATAAAATAATAATAATGGCAACCCATTATACATCCCACTGCTGGGCACGAGTCTCTCCCCTTTTTGGGGGGAGGCCTGGAGCTTACTCCACCACGCTGCTCCAATACGGATTGGTGGAGGTGGGTGGGTTAGTGGCCAACTCGCTGTCGGATGTTCTCAAACCGCCCATAAGGTCTCCGACAAGGTTTAACGACTGCTATCTATGGATAGCAAGTGGGACCCACGGCTTTACGTGCCCTCCGAAGCACGGAAACGCGCATTTAATTTGCCACTAGCGGTCACCCATCACACTACCCGACCGCGCACGTAGTGCTTAACCGAGTAGATCGCTTATGATCTACACTAGCCGCTGGGCCATGCGCGCTTGTATTACATACCATCAATGTAAACTGTATGCTTATTTGTCACTTCATGATATAAAAAAATACTTTTACCATCTTTTTTCGGTAACAATTATTTAGGCTGACATTAGAGTTACAATGATGAATGAAAAATCCAGGAAAAAGATGACCCGTTTATCTTGTTTCCTAACTTTTGAGGTGGATCCCGTCAACAAATTATTTCGAACGCATTCCTCTTATGATATCCAAATATGATCACAAAACTGAAGAAAGTATAATAAAATTGTCATATTATATTTTATTACAGGGCCATGTGAAGTGGAAACGGGTCAGTCCAGTATCATCGTCGACATCGAAGAGAGCAGAGGGGATCGTAAGTATTGCTTTATTATTACAATTTACCTTAAATGGATTTTATGAGAACTGCATTTTGAAATAAGCAGCCGAGATTGTTTTGAAAACGATTTTTTTTTAATTAAGTTCAACTGCTTTAATTATTTTGGGTTACATCCACAGGTCAAGGTAAGTGGTTGTAGAATTTTTAAATTTTTTCGGAGGTTTCCTAATGCCGCCTTCGGGACCGGTAATGTGAAAGTCGCCACTTTAGACGCGGAAAACTTAAGATCATCATAAGGTTTCTAATGAAACCTCTAGTTTTTAAGTAAATGTCTTGTCACCACGTTAATGATACAAGAGAAATATATTTTCGTTTGCAGAAGTCAACCAAAGCACGGTACCCGCGGAGCTGCCCATTGTGGGACAGCCAGATGTGGACGTAGTTCTATCCACCGTGTTCCCCAAAGGCCCGACGCTCTTCCAGCTGGACGGCAAGCGCTTGCAGCTTCTGCAGCCGCTTGACAGGGATGCAGACAATCTGTCGCATATGGTATTCCAGGTATGTAAGGAAGGAACAGCACCGTTATAAACCTGTGGCGGTTTGGACTGCAATCAGAACTTTGGCAATCTCTAGCTTTCGTGGTGCCTTTTCATAGGTTAAGGTGTGATTTAACGACGTTTTAACAAATCATGAAAAGTGTTGTTAAAAGCGTAGCTGTCCAAAAAGTAAACCTGTGAATGCAGTTGAATAAGATGTAGACGTAATTCTTTCCACCATTCTTTCCACTTGCTAGCTCGCTAGGTTGTGATGCTGACAATCGTCACAGTAGTGTCACATATGATGTTTCAGGTAAGCTTTTAGAAGCACATAATAATAATATCAACCCATTATACGTTTCACTCTTATCCAAAAAACTTGGAAAGGAATTTGAAGAAATGAAATAACTTTTTCTGCCCGGAAATGTTTAACCTACGCACGCCTACAGTTTTTTTTTTGGCTACCAATTTTCCATACATGCATCTGCTAAACAAATTTTATTTTTTTTAAATATTTTGCCAATTAGCATCCTCCATAGGTACACGAGATTTGAATGTGAAAGATTGTGATACCCAAATATGATGTGTGAGAAACCAATCATGTTACGACTATCAGCTTCCAACGTACGACCTGTCATAGTTCGAGTCGCAGTTAATTAAACTTGCCTGCAGCGATCGAATTTAATTAAATGTGAATTGATTAAATTTTTAATTTCGCCCGCAGCTAGTCTGTCAAGTGAAAGCTACGAAGAAACGGCGGACGATACCGGTGATCGTTCGGGTGTCCGATATAAATGACAATGCACCGATGTTTCAAGGGACGCCGTATGAAACTAGTATATCGGAGGTGAGTGGGTATATATTTTATAGTAGGTTAATAAAACTTAATATACGCAATGCCAATTACCTGCATCCTCACTAAGTTCAAGGTTAGGATAAAGGTTTACTGTTCGTAGAGATCCAGTGTCGGAGCTCAAGGGCGTAGACGCTAGTTGCATAATCTATCTGCCAACAAAATGGTAGTTAGGCACTATCGTGTTCCGATTAGATGGTAAATAGATGGTGTATGGTCCCGTTATAACTATCATAGAGGCGAAACGACTTAGGCCTCAGGAGTGACAAAGCAGTTTAGCAGCAAAAGCAGTTTTTTTTATAAATGCACTTTCCCCCGCCTTGTTTTTTGTATAAATCTCGTTCGTGTAGGATTTTTTAAAATCTTTGCAGCACTACACTCCTACTTCTTCTTCTTCTCGTGTCAGCGGTTTGACTTAAATTCATTTAAATTTTATCGGCCCAGTATTTTGCCACAGTAATTGCTGCATTATTAGCGGTCCTTAGGTCCTCCAACGTGCAAGAACTGGGGCAGAGCGGGCATTGGAGCAAGTGTTGCATTGTTTGAGCGATCGCTCCAGAGTCACGGTCCATAGGCGGAGAGATAAATCAATAAATGCAATGGCCGATCTGGAGATCGGCCATTGCATTTATTGATTTATAGTATCACTCTTTCCTCAGCAGGACTTTTTGTGGAGGCTTTCGTGCTACGCATGAAACTTTTCCGACTTTTGAGTCTTGCTGGGGGAGAGAGTATTGTACAAGGGGTGTCGATGATCTGACTCCTGTTTTCTTTTCTCGACGCAACAAGCGACGTCTCTTCTAATATCAGGAGGAGCGATTCCAGCCAGAGGAAAGAGTTTATCAAGTGCGGTGGGTTTGAGGCAGCCTGTAATTATGCGGCATGTCTCGTTCAAGGCTGTGTCGACCTGTTTTGCATGGGCGGATGCAAAACAGGTCGACACTCCTACTAAGGAACCTACAAGCCAAATTTGAGCTCTCAGGTAGACCAGTGGATGTAGATAATTTGAGTCTTGAGGACCTTTTTAAATCAAAACCGCAGCACAAATCTGAGATAAAGTTTATAACATTGAGCTCTGAGATTTTAATAGTTTCTCGAAAATTTAGGAAATAAGTATCTAAATACTCTGTCTTGGTCCAAGTTTAATTATTGAAGTATTTAGACAATGTCGGCCGTGGGACGGCGGCATAGAAAATCTTATTAGGTATATATATTATGTTGGTATATATATTATGTTGGTCAACAACTTGACTTTCCCATTCCACTTCACACAGTCACGCCTGGTTTGGCATCCTCATTATTATTAAACTGTATTTTCAATATATCATATTGTTATGAATAGTAGTAGGTACATATTATATTTTTTTTCAGAATTTTGTTTATATTTTAATAGTTTCGGCAGTAATTTATTATTTTTAGCATATAATGTAGGCTTAAATTGAGTGGCAATATAGTTATTTAACAGATTGGTATGTAACCATTTAGAGACATTTTCGCCAAGAATTTGGAAGACATGCCATTATCTTGGCCATTACCTTCCTACCAGTAAATCGGATGCAGGATAAAGTGTAATATAGGATCATTATTTCAGCTTATTTAAAATCACTGATTAATTAAAAAAAAATTTATGGAGCCGTCTCTTATAGGACAGGTTATCTTTGAATAATCAAGTATGCAATGTAAGTTGGTTCAAAACTCTTTGTGTTTTATGTTTCAGCTAGTACCAATCGGCACGACTATTTTTGACGGAATACGCGCCGTCGACATAGACGCAGGGGTGAACGGCCTTGCTGAATATTTTATAGTACCAGGTGATAATAAAACACTAGAAGAATCAAATGCCGTGGACGGCTACGGGTTCTTCACAATACCCCTGCCGCACCAGGGGCAAGTCACGGTGAATAGGACGTTGGATTACGAGCGCACGCAGAAGTATCTAGTCACTATCGTTGCTTCTGTAAGTATGGTTTGTTTATATAACTCTTGTTTAGTCATGACGTCCTGGTAATTGGCCATAACCTTATTTTGTTTAAATCAATCTTCAAATCGCAGTTATTCAAAACCGCCGCGACTTTTTACAGTTTGATTATATGAGTCAAAAATCATAAAAGACGCCGTATTCGTTTTTTTTTCGCAACTGTTTTTAAGATGCGCTTCCCTGGTGTGCAGAATGCGGGCCAGCCCAAACAGTATCTTAAATATGATCGCAAGTAGACTGGATTGCATGCATGTTAACCACTGCAGTGCCTTATCGCATGAGTTGAGCCGGTATTGTGCCGCTGATGTTAAAACTTAAGTCTTTTTATACATAGTAGAATTTTAAGTTAATTATGAGTTAAAAAGTTTTTATAGTTTATATTATATTGAGTCCTCGTCACTTGAATAAATGATGATTATTATTTATTTAAGCCATACTTAGTCACAATGCCAAGGAAGGAGCCCGCCGGCGGGCTGATAAACTAGGTGATTATTATCTGTGAAGATCTAAATATGTCTTAAAAGTTACAAGTAATGACCTATGTACATCAAATTATTATTTTTGTTAAAGAAATCTATTGCAAAACTGTTTTCTTCTCTTTTACTCACCTATTAAAAATATTTTCTATACTTTCAGGACCGCGCACGTGACACCAAAAGGCGCCTATCGAGCACTACAACGTTGACGGTGAACGTTCAAGATGACGATGATCAGGATCCCTCGTTTATATACAAGGGATGCACGCTGCACGAAGGGGCTTGCATTAATCCTGAATACACCAGCTATGTAAGTATATTTTTGATTTTCACGAGACAAAATACTGGTAGGCTATTAGATTGTATTTTTTTCTTATAAGCTGACATACATTCATGTTTTAAAAATCTTGCGATTTTATAATACTGATTCAAAAAGCGAAAAGTCAAGATAAAAACAACACACAAATTAATTCGAAGGAACCAGGAACTATCATGCTCTAGGTTAGTTTAAAAAAAAATGACGATGTAAAAGTGCTCTCCAGGAGCCTAATTATATGAAACAAATGAATAAACTAAATCACTTCAATTGGATGGAACGTCTACAGCTGGCCTTTCAAACATTAGGAAAGAATATGACATAATCGCCACGCTTTTCATGTGGATTTGCGATTGCCATTTGTTTGCTTTAATATCCGGCACAGTGGCAGAACACCTAAGGCCTCAGGAGTGGTAACGCATCTGCATTTTGACCTTGGTCTTTGTGTGGGGTATAGGCTGCAGTCATCACTTAACATCAATGTGAACTGTATGCATGTTTAATATTTCCATTACATAAAAAAAACTGGTTGCCTGTAAAGTCGGTTTTACGGGCGAAGATTTTACGTGACAACGTCTTTTTCTCGGTAGAAAGGCATTCGCCGGTCCGGCAGGCCTCTCTCTCGTTCGGTGACTCATCGTTACGTTACCGGGCGTTACACTTTTTCATGAGTGACTCCGAGCCGCAACCTAATTTAAGACGTTGTTACGTCAAAATGGTTTGACCGCCGATCTTTAGTCGACTGACTGCAGTAGCAGAATAATTCTCTCCGCCACTAGAAGTATTCAACTCTTCATTTGTTCGTTATAAAATCACACATTGAATACCGAGTTTTGTTGTGGTATTACTTTTGGTAGTCACACTCATGTTCTGCACGCCATATGTCTTCTGTTATTTGAGACTTCATAAAGCTACGCAAGTCGTTTAAAAAATACCATCTACGGTTTGATCTCAAAATTATATCATAGGTTTTTTTATGTGCAACTATCTATATGTATAAAAATCAATTGCTGTTCGTTATTCTCACTAAAACTCGAGAACGGCGGGACCGATTTGGCTAATTTTGGTTTTGATTACGTACGTAAGAACGATTTTTGGAAGTCCAGGGAAGGTTTAAAAGGTAAGATAATATGAAAAAACCGGACAAGTGCGAGTTCGACTCGCGTGGTGAGGGTTCCGTAATTTAAATGAATATTTTCGAAAATATTACACATTTCAAATGCAGGGACATAGCGGTTACGGTGGTACCGGCAGGGGTATATTATTAAGAATTTTCGATTTAATTTGAATACTCAAACTTCTTATAGGTTTTCCAGTAATCTATAGGCAAAGAACTATTTTCCACATTTTTCAAAATTTTAAGTTCAGTAGTTTCGGAGATAGAGGGGGGGCGCGAATGGTCAATTTTCGTCGTTATTCTTAAATAACTTCAAATTTGTTTATGCAAAAATTATAAAAAAATATCTGAGATGCTGACAATAACTTTTTTTTTCTTTTTTTAAATTTGAAAGTGGTCCCCCTGTTTAAAATGTATTATTTTACTTGACGTGTTCATCTTTGGGTCACCAATTTACATATATTCATCAAATTTCAACTCAATCGGTCAAGTAGTTTCGGAGCAAATTAGCTGTAACAGACGGACAGACAGACAGACAGACGCACGAGTGATGCTTTAAGGGTTCCTTTTTTCCTTTTAAGGTACGGAACCCTAAAAATTGAAGGGAAATAGTAAAAACCACAATTTAATTTTTCCATACAAATAGTCCGTATCTATCAAACCTTTGACACATTATTTCACTGTGAGGCAATACGAAGTTTGCCGGATCAGCTAGGATAATTAGGTACTAGGACAAACATCGGCTTACGCTTTTAATAATGTAATGTTTACTTTCCAGGTAAACAGTGGTGTACTAGCAGGCACACTAACAATAGAACCGGAGAAGATCCAAGCGGTCGACATGGACACGTTGGACGCGCGGATCCGATACACCATTGATAGTGGCGAGCCCGACTCTTGGTCTACATACTTCAACATCGACCCGAACACCGGCGCTGTGAGGCAGGTGTTACCTGTCGATACTGGCATCGCTAAGAGATTCCAGCTTATTATTAAGGTAAATATTATATTTTACTAGTGGTAGAGCTCCAGTGACGGAACTCGCGGGCGTAGGCACCACCGCATTACCTGATATACTTGCCGCTAAATGGTAGTGTTCAGCACTATCGTGTTCCGGTAAGGTGGTAATGTACAGCCCTGTAATTTCCGGCACAGAGACATAACATCTTAGGCCTCAGGAGTGTTGTGAACTGCATGCTTGTTTGCCTCTTCCATTACATAAAAAAAATCTAATTTGTGGATGCGATGGAATCATGGTACGGCGTAGAAGGTGGGGAGCGTTGCTGATGTATGAAAACTGAAGAGCACCAAGGTCTGTCTGCATACTTCAGCATCGACCTAAACAATGAGGCAGCAGCTTTTTACTAAGGTAAGTGCTGCCAGGAGTGGAGAGACGGACTCTTGGTATACAAACATGATAGCCCGCAGGTTTGCACGTTGTTCAACAGAGGTAAAGGTAACACTATTCCGAGCATACTGCACCTCCTTCTACACGTGTAGCCTGTGGGTTACATATACGCAACGTTCGATTCGGGCCCTTCGCGTTCAATATAATAACATACTAAGGGCGATGTTGCGGCTCCCTCAGTTTTGTAGCGCATCGGGGATGTTCGCAGAAGCTCACGTAAATTGTTTTCAGAAAAATGAAACAATAATTTTCTATTAATATTTACCACTTTTTAAATATTGAATGGAAAAACAAACAATAAAAAAAAATGAACAAAAACGATCTTGGCAGCGGTGGGATTCGAACCCATGCCTCCGAAGAGACTGGTGCCTTAAACCATCGTCTAGACCGCTCGGCCACGCTACCCACGAGGTCGGACGGCGAAATTATACATGACTTTCTTTAAATGAGTTTAAAATTTGTAATACGGAGCGTCCGGTTTTTTGCGTTACGGAATTTCTGAATTCGGTCCCCGCGCTCAAGGCCCGCGATAGAAGCTATGCAATAGCTTAAAATAAATAATACATACGTCAACATCGATTGGCATAATAGCACAATACGATATGTTCTTGCCAGTCGATACCAGCTTTGTTCGTTAGTATGTGTCGATACATGTTAAATGGTATATATCACGAGGCCGAATCTTGGTCTACACAAATACTAGCTCTGAAAAGTAATATACATGGCTGACCTATGCAAGTAATAAATTACTTAACAATTCAGATATTATACCAATATGGAATATGGTTAATAAATTGACAGGGTTTGTGATTCGCGTGAGCATAAAACGTTCTCTTCATTGATTAAGGTAGATAGGTAACAGGTACCATTTTATGGTGTGTACAAATACCGATAGCAGCTGAACACCTTAAACCTGTTTGTGTTCCTTGTATTACCTTAATATCCTTTCCCAGGCGGAAGAAATAACAGAAGCTCAGCGGTATACAACAGCAAAGTTGACAGTAACAGTGCGACCGGTAGACGCCAGTCCGCCAGTAGTGGCAGCGTCGTCAGACGAAGGCCAGATTGAAGAGAATTCTCCTAAAGGCACTAAAGTTTTGGATAAAAATGGACTGCCCATCAGGCTTACCGTTTCCGATCCTGATCTGGTAAGTAACGATGGTTTTTTTTCACAGCCCCACACTATGTTTAAACTTGTATCGTGGGTGCCGTTGTACATACACAATTCATACACAAACACCTAGACCCGAAACAAATATATGTAGGCCATACAAATATTTGTCACAGCGCGGGTATCGAACCCATGACCTTTCGAATCAAACGGTCGTCTCACACCGCTGGATTAACCGGGTCGTCAAATGTAATGTTCTTTATGCCATTGAAGAAACGACAATTAGAGACAGTAAATAACTATACCAACTTCCTACAATTTATATTGATTGTACTCGTTGTACTCGTAACTATATGTAGTTCACATTAAACTGCCTCAGTAGCCTAGTGGTAGCAGGCCACTACTACTACGCTGGGATCCTGGGTTCGATTCCTAGGTCGGGGACTATAAGAGATAATGGTGTAAAATCCTTTATCTCTGGTTATATTGGGCTTTTTCATTTTCTGAAAGTTTTCCAGTACCTCGAAGTGTGGTAACGTGCCCGGAGATGTCAATAGGCTCGCCATCGCCACCTGATACATGAGCCAAAACGTAACAGGCAAATCGTGGGTGTTTGCATGTATGCTTGAATGTATGCATTTGCCTCAACCTACCTCCTTCGGAGATAACAGGCGTGAAGTTAAGAAGTTACGAAGACAATAATGTATAGTTCGTATTGTTGAATCTTCATTTTCAGGGTCCGGGAGATCCGATACCAAAGTACACGTTTGAATTGACCACAAACTTCTTCGACATCGATAAAGATGGTTACCTCATCGCCGGCGACGAGAGGTTGGATAGGGATCCACCCAATACCAGCAAATTAAGGTTCCAGGTTTGTATAATTTATTAGTTCATTTTATTATAAAAATGTCTTTGTGCCTATACGGGGTTAATTTAAATTAGCGCATATAAATTAACCCTGTTCCTGTCCCTAAACAAGTCAACGGTTGATGCAGAGAAACTGCCTACAAGAGGTGATGCGCTAATTACAATTATAAATGTTAAGTATAAATTCACTTCAAAAAACTTTGTCAGTGGGAAACTATGGTTCCATCTCGCTAATTTTGATAATTCTAAATGTATGAACTTGTAATAAAATCTCTTTGACTGTAGTATTTGTATCTGGCTGGTTTTGGTATCATTGAAAGTTAAAATTTTAAAGAACATAATTCCAAATTCAAATTAGGCAAATGTGTGATTTTCATTTGTTTTTCGTACTGTCAAGATGAGTGAATCTAATGAAGAAATTCGATACATTTTAAAATTTTACTACAAAAAAGGTAAAAATGCAACGCAAGCCGCAAAAAAAAATTGCGATGTTTGTTTTCAATCCGGAAATTTTGATGTCAAAGATGCACCTCGCTCTGGTCGTCCTATTACGGATAAAAGGGATGCCATTTTTGAAAAAGTGGAGCAAGATCGATATACCAGTAGTTACGACGTAGCTGAAGAACTCAGAATTGATCACAAAACAGTTTTGGCGCATTTGAAAAAAGCTGGGTACAAAAAAAGCTCCATATTTGGGTACCTCACGAGCTCACTGAAAGAAACCTAATGAACCGTGTACTCATTTGTGATTCTTTATTACGACGTAATGAAACCGAATCATTTTTGAAGAAGCTGATAACTGGTGATGAAGCTGATAAGTGGATCACGTACGACAAGAAGGTCGTGGTCAAAGGCCGGTCAGGCTACACAGTGTGGCGAAACCCGGGTTAACTCGCAAGAAGGTGATGTTGTGTGTGTGGTGGGATTGGAAGGGCATTATTCATTATGAGCTATTACCACCAGGCAGGACTATCGATTCTGAACTCTACTGCGAACAACTGATGAGATTAAAGCAAGAAGTTGAGAGAAAGCGGCCGGAATTGATCAACAGAAGGGGTGTGGTGTTTCATCATGATAACGTTAGACCTCACACATCTATAGCCACTCAGCAAAAATTAAGAGAGTTTGGCTGGGAAGTGTTAATGCATCCGCCGTATAGTCCTGACCTTGCACCTTCAGATTTCCACCTGTTTCGGTCTCTTCAGAATTCTTTATGCAATGTTAGGTTAACATCACGAGAGGACTGCCAAATCCACTTGTCGCGGTATTTTGATGAGAAGTCCCAAAATTTTTATAGCAATGGGATCATGTCCGTACCTACAAGATGGCAAAAGGTTATCGAACAAAATGGTACATACATACTTTAGTTAAATTTAAATAAACTATATTAAAAAATGTTTTGAATTATCTTAAAAAATGCGAAGATACTTTTTCCCCATACATAAAAATCAATTGCTGTTCGTTATTCTCGCTAAAACTCGAGAACGACTGGACCGATTTGGCTAATTTCGGTTTTGACTGATTTTTGGGTTGAAAAATCATTCAAATTTTTGGGATGAAGTCCAGGGAAGGTTTAAAAGGTAAGAAAATATGAAGAAATTGAAGGGAAATAGTGAAAATCACAATCTCATTTTCCTATACAAATAGTCCGTATATATCAAACATTTGACACGTTATTTCATTCTGAAGCAAGGAAGGAGTCTGAGAAAGGAGTTTGCCGGGTCAGTTAGTACAAAATAAATAATCGATTTTCTTCAACTTTATCACTGGAAAAGAATACCGAACACACTAGATTTTTTATGAAACAATAAGGCTATTTTATGTAAAAAGATCAAACACAATTGCTCTTATTTGTGGGCTGGAGCCCCCAAATACTAGCTTGGTCCAATTGACTCCCTACAAAAACACGCTGTTCGTATTATTAACGATCCAGGACTTACTGACGGCTCGAATATCTGAGCCTGCGCAGAGACATTGGGAGTCTGTGCGTGTTATACCGTCTCTACAATGGTGAGTGCTCTGTCAAACTGTTTGACATGGTGCCACCGTCTCTTTTCCTACACCGTACTACCCGCCGAAGAGAGAAGTTTCACCCTCACCGACTGGACACCTGGCAGTGCTATACGGTGCGGTTTTTTCGTTTCGGCCCAGAACGTGTAAATTGTGGAACGAACTTCCCTCTGAGGTGTTCCCTCTGTGCTACTTCAAATATGGCGTCAAAAGAATCCTTCAGGGCTGGCAGCGCGTTGGCAACTCCCCTGGTGTTGCAAATGTTCATAGGCGAGAGTGACCACTTTCCATCAGGTGACCCGTCTGCTTGTCTGTCAACTTAATGACAGAAAAAAACAAAACGTTATAAAATTACTTACCCAATAATATGTCCTAAACTTAAAAACTCTTGGAAAAACGATCGTTGACCCAAATTTATTTTGCCTTTTTAAAAAATATTTTCAGGTGGTAGCCCGAGAGGCTAATGGAGGAGCGGCCTCGGCGCCCCTGTCTTTAGCGGTACAACTGCTAGACCAGAACGACAATGCACCAGTTATACCCAAAACACAACCTATCACTGTGCCTGCTAGCTTAGAACCCACTGCCGTGTATCAGGTAAGATCTTTTGGAATAGTGTTTATTAGTCTTATGGCCGAATACTCAAACGTCACTCAGTTCTAAGCAACCCTCAAATGTGCGCTATCTCTATCGTTTGAACGTGTTTTATAAAGACAAAAGACTTTAAGTCCCACTAAGATTTAAGTGACGTTTGAGTATTTGGCCGTTACTTCCGAAAAATAATATAAATGAAGATGAAGCCGAAAGTGGATATATTCATGCAAATATGAACATGCATGCTCGTAGTAGGTACATATTTGCGTGCATTCGCGTAGTACAGTATACAATGAGAGTGAATCTTCACTATACGATAATATAACAGTAGAGTCTCGTCTTGTTTGTACATGAATACTACTATTATTCTATGTGTAACATGTAGCAGTGTGATAGATAAAGCCGTAATATAGTTATATTCCTAGAAACTTAATAATATACCGCAACATAGTCATACGAAAGCAATTCATTATCTTACTAGAAATATATTATTTTATAATTGTACTGTCAACAAAACCAAAAAAAAACCTAACATCGACCTGACCTGGCTAAGTCGAGGGACGCCCATGGTCCTCATCAGGCTCAGCTAACACGTGGTGAGATAGTACCACACCGCGGTCACTCCGCCAAAATTCCATACAAACGCTTAATTTGGTCTCTTTTACACAGACATCAATCAGTGACGTGTATTTACACGTGCACCTGTGTGCGTAGCATAGCGTAGAGAATACCAAACGTCTCCCATAAGAGGAGGTTGGGTGAGGCGGGGAAATCGGTCGGGACGTCGAAGTGTCGATTCTATACGTAGTATTATTACATATTCTCTGATAGTACGTATGACTATGTTACGGTATTTAATTATATTCCTAGGGATATAACTATATTACGGCTTTATCATACTGCGACATATACATTCATCTCCGTATAAAAGTAGAACAATAATTTAGTTTAAATTAAGACAAGCAACAAGACAAATCTTATATAAGTACCACTTTTTTCAGCATTTTCTACTATTATAATTTATTTTCAGGTGGAAGCTACAGACATTGACGAAGGTGAAAACGCGAGGATCACTTACAGCATATACCACGTATCGAATAATGGTGGCAACAAATTCACTATTGATCCTAGCACAGGCGTAATATGTAAGTACAGATTCAACATTAGCGGATAACCTTGACTTTTATATTTTTACTGGTGGTAGAGCTCCAGTGACGGAGCTCGCTTGCGTAGGCACCACCACATTACTAAATACTTGCCGATAAATGGTTGTGTTCAGCACTGTCGTGTTCCGGTCAGGTGGTAATGTACGGCCGTGTAATTTCCGGCACAGAGGCATAACACCTTAGGCGTCAGGAGTGGTAACGCATCTGCATTTTGACTTTGGTCTTTGTGTGGGTGTCTATAGGCTGCAGTAATCACTTATCATCAATGTGAACTGCGTGCTTGTTTACCACTTCCATTACATAAAAAAATGTATTTTGTCAATAAATATTGTGCAATAATTTTTTTGTTAGCTTAGTCTGGAACTGTTCCACAATTTTTTTGTGCTCAAGCCGCTGAAATAAACAGGATTAATACTAACCCCCTTATTCATAATCGTATTTTAGCTAAAGTGTTGCTAATCTCTCTTTTGTCTTTTTCTATCCTGCACATGTGACAATGCATTGCATGCATTTATCTGCCGGCTTATGGCTGTTAGCTCTGAACAATTATTCATATGACTCAAGATAGTAAAATCTTGCACCTCTTAAGTACCGGCTTACGGGATTAATTGACTTCTTTGTGTGGCTACCCACACAAAGAACTTTCGAATTATAGGTACCTTTATTATTTGCTTATCTTTTTTTTATGTTATGAAAGTGGCAAAAAGCATGCAGCTCACATTGATTTTAAGTGATGACTGCAGCCTATAGACACCCACAGAAAAACCAGAGGTCAAAATGCAGATGCGTTACCACTCCTGAGGCTTAAGGTGTTATGCCTCTGTGTCGGGAATTGCTTGGCCGTACATTACCACCTGACCGGAACACGATAGTGCTGAACACTACCATTTAGCGGGAAGTATATTTGGTAATTCGGTGGTGCGTACGCCCGCGAGCTCCTTCACTGGAGCTCGCGGGCGTACGCACTCTCCACCAAAAAAAGGTATTCCACAGTTTATTGTAGTATCCACTTACCATGAATGTACTTATGTGCGTCTTTACTTACCAGTGTAAACAGTTCAAACTGACTAATTCTCAAGTATTTTGTCTTTTCAGCAAGTACCGGTCGTTTACAAGCCGGTGAACAATATAGTGTGACTATAAGAGCGATGGACGCCAAAGGTCTAAGTTCGCAAGGCATAGTAGAACTGTTAGTAGCACCCGGACCCAATACAAGACCTCCGCAGTTCTCTTCACCGAGGGACTACTTCGCACCGGTTTCTGAAGGCGCTGCGATAAATTCCACTGTTATTACTGTAACTGTAAGTACGAAGATGTTTTGGATTTGTCTTTAATTTGGACGTATGATCTCGCTTACGTATATGCCCCCGAGTTGCCCATAAATTTTAAAACACATTAAAAGGAGATGTTGCAAAAATGTATGGACCTCCGGCCATGTATTGTACACAATTTCATTAAACAGGCAAAATCAATGTTAAAACGTTTTTTACTGCATATTTTCACTTATTTAGCTTTGTTTGTAGTTACAAAACATTATTTGCAGTTAGAATTGCAACTCAAAACCAACATGGCGAAAATGGCGGGCGATGACATTTTGACATTTTCATTTTTTAAATTGTATTTTGATTGTATAGTACTTGGAAAAAAAAGTAACATTTTCTAAATACTGTCGAAATCGATTGATCCCAAGCGTCGGCTGTGTCGCCGCCATGTTGAACATAGTTGAAAATGATAAAATCGTTTGAATTAAATGTGGTCGTAACTCTAAAATATATTCTTGAATAAATTAATTGTATTTTTTTCGGATTCTTCTTTAATTTACCCATTTTTTGAGGACGTGTACGAACCAGAGCCGAACTCGCAACATCTCCTTTATAGGCTTGCCGCTTGGCACTTGCTGCCAAATGGTTCCGGTTACTAAATGTATGGCCTCATATTTTTGCCACCAAATTGTCTGTAAACCAATCTAGGCTTCAGGTGTGGCAACGCATCTCCATTTTGACCTTCCGGTATTTGAGCAGTCTTTTATAGGCTGCCGTAGTCACCTGCAATGAATCTGTGTGGTGTACATTTTTTTTTGATGTTTTGAAAGCAAACAAGCATGCAGCTCACATTGATGTTAAGTGATGACTGCGGCCTATAGACACCCACAGATAAACCAGTGGTCAAAATGCAGATGCGTTACCACTCCTGAGGCTTATGGTGTTATGCCTCTGTGTCGGAAATTGCAGGGCCGTACATTACCACCTAACCAGAACACGATAGTGCTGAACACTACCATTTAGCGGCAAGTATATTAGGTAATGCTGTGGTGCCTACGCCCGCGAGCTCCGTCACTGGAACTCTACCACCAGTAAAAACACATCTTATTTGGCTAGTGCATATAGCCAAATAAGTGGAGTTCACATTTTTAACTTTTAACTGCCTCGGTAGCCTAGTGGTAGTAGGCCACTACTGCTACGCTGAGGTCCTGGATTCGATGCCCGGGTAGGGAGTTATCAGAGATGATGGTGTAAAGTCCTTTATCGGGCCAAAAACGTAACCGGCGAATCGTGGGTGCCTCTACCTTCCCCTTCGGGGATTACAGGCGTGAAGTTACGTTCACCTTTTTAGGGTTCCGTAGTAAACAAGGAATCCTTATAGTTTCGCCATGTCCGTCTGTCTGTCTGTCTGTCTGTCCGTCCGCGGTTTAGCGCAAAAACTATAAGTACTAGAGATTTGAAATTTGGCACAAGTATACATCTTAATTACGCCGACAAAGTGGTAGAATAAAAACATGAAAATATATATATTTAGGGTAACCTCGCCTACATGTAACTCGCAGATATTTTTTTTTATTTTCGATTTCCATATAGTGTGTAGTATCGTTGGATAGGTTTTAAAAAATAGTATATGTGCCCGAACATCATTTTTCGATTTAGTTAACTGTTCGTGACTTATTAAGCTTTAAAGTGCAAATTTTCGTTAGATTCAAGTGTCGCCCCCCTACAGACTAAACGGTTGTTGTTAGAAATTCAAACGTTACGGCAATAGTAGCTATATATAACGAAATTAAAAGGAAAACTATCACACTTAAGTTGGCCTTGCAAGTTTGCGAGTAATACGTATACCTTTGCAATGCATATCACTGCTAACAATGTGCATTTTTGTGTGTCAACTCTTTATCAAAATAAAAAAAAGATTTAGATGAATTGAGAACCTCCTCCGTTTTTCGAAGTCGTATAAAAATAACGTTTATTATTTAACATGATGTCTTATTTTGTTCGAAGGCCAAAGACCCAGAAAATGAACCAGTCACATATTCCATAGTATCGGGCAATGATCTCCGTCAGTTTGCCATCGGCTCTAACACAGGAATCATCACCGTCATTAGACGATTGGACAGAGAAGTCTTAACACGATATCAATTGGTGAGTTGAAAAATATACGAATAATAATTAATGCTACACCGTATGTGTGTTCCGTTGTCATGTCAAAACTGATTAACTGATTTTGATGAAATTGAATAGAGAGATAGTTTGAAACTTAGTGTGAGATTCACAGACCGCACTACGACTTTACTTTCAGCAAAGTATGCTTAGAACTGTCAAAACTCATACTTTGCTGACAGTTCTAAGTGCGAGATTCACAGACCGCACTACAACTTTACTTTCAAGCATAGTACACTTCGAACTGTCAAATCCCATACTGTACTGACAGTTCTAAGCACACTTTGCTCAAAGTAAAGTCGTAGTGCGGTCTGTGAATCTCACCCTTAGAAAGGCAAATTTTTGACCGAAACTAAAAGGTACGCTAAGGGACGGAAGGCTAAGTAGTAAGATGTACCCGCGATATCTCTCGCGTGAACTATCTGAAGGATTATTACATAAGTTAGTAAAGGAAACACATTTTTACTGAGATATCATGAATTAAAAATTGTACACTTTAGTTATATTTGAACATTTTTTTATCCTTTAGTTGGTGAAAGCCGAAGATCCGGGCAAATTGTCAACAACAGCAACAGTCAACATCAAAGTGACCGATATTAACGATAACAACCCCAAATTCGATGAGGATTCCTATCAGTTCCAAGTTAAAGAAGGTAATTTTGTACAAATTACAACAAGAAGTTTCATATTATTATATTTTTGTTGAAACACATATATTCGTAATGCCATCATTCCATCATTGATATTGTAATGTTATCAGGGCCTTTCGTTGGTAGTAGAGCTTTCACAGCGGCATTGTTTTGACCCATGTAACAGGTGGAGAGCCTGTTGACATCTCCTGGCACTTTACCAAACTTTGAGGTACTGGAAAATATCCAGAAAAAGTTATTACGGGGTCGTACATTACCATGTATCCAAAACTGTATAGTGCTGAACACTACTATTTGGCCGCAGATAAATTAGGTAATGCGGTGGTGCCCACGCCCTTGAGCTCGTTCAGCGAGCTCTTTCACGAATGTCATAGTAAAGTTGTCGAATATTTTTGTGGCTAAAAACATTTGCATGTTGAGATGTTCTTCTTGTCGCGCCCTGAAGTTATAACCCTACGTGCTTCGCACACAGGTGCACGTGTAAATACACGTCACTGATCGATGTCTGTGTAATATATAACCAATTTAAGCGTTTGTATGGAATTTTGGCGGAGTCTCCGCGGTGTAATTATGTTTTTTGATACAAGCTCATGTCTGCTTTGTTCACAATTCACTGATATTTGCCAGGTCTATCCGGTGAGATGGTGGGTTATGTACACGCCACAGACAGCGACGAGGGTGTGAACGCCATGGTGACGTACAGCATACCGACCCACCTACCCTTCTCTATCGACAACGCTACTGGCCTGATCAGTACTAACACCAAGTTGGATTATGAGGATACTAAGGTAAAGAACGCTTAACTGCCTTTTTGGTGAAAAAACATTATTCAGGTTTACACTCATTATACAGGTTCTGAGATCGAGGAATAAATGATAGTGTTTTTTTCCGATGTCGAGTTTTCCCTTCCCCTAGCTCTTTTGATGCGGTCTCAAAAACCGACAGCGAAACGTACGCAGCTTTAAGGTAAGTATCGATGTAGTCAACTTGTTGATGCTATTCAGAGGAAATTTTCTCGTGTGTAGTTAAACCTTGGTATCGTGATCTCCGGTATCAGTAGAAAAATTCGGTACGTACTTGCTTATGCCCAAGTGAAAATGTTTCATACGAAGGATTAGTCGATGACATAAAACGGTTTTTTAATATAAGGCAAATAAATCCGAAAACAATACCTCGCGAAAAACGAAGAACATACTATTTTATTCGAGTCAAATGTACATTTTTGATTTAGTTAAAATTGTATCTTCTTTTGCGTACAATAAAGATAAATAATAATAAAATTAAAATAAAATACGCTTACACTCACAGCCCCACATTAGGTATAAACCTGTATCGTGGGTGCCGTTGTACACATACAACACATACACAAACACCCAGACCCGAAACAAATATCTGTAGGCCATACAAATATTTGTCCCTGTGCGGGGATCGAACCCGCGACCCTTCGAATTAAACGGTCATCTCACACCGCTGGACTAACCGGGTCGTGAAGATATTTGTTTGTTTGTTTGTTTGATACTGATTTTCTATTGACAATTTTTCAGGATTACTCGTTCGTGGTAACAGCGACAGACGGTGCGATAGACAAACGTTTGGGCACTGCGTCAGTAACAGTTCAGGTTCAAGACGTGCCGGACGAGTCGCCGATATTCGCCCAGACTTTATACTCTGTGCACGTTCCCGAAAACGCCGCGAACTATCCTGTCGTTAAAGTTCATGTGAGTATCAGTTCATTTAACTGCTTTTAAACTAGAGTAAAAAACGTTTTTATCATTTTAATATTTAAGTTATATAATTTTAAACACAACTTTAGTGGTAACCCTTGATACGTCACACTGCTGGGCACGAGTCTCTCCCAGTGGCGGATTTACAAATGTGCTGCCTGTAGGCTAGACTCATTTTTTTCCGCTCCTAAATTTTGATATCGTAGTCCACGAACATATCAATTACAGAACAATTAAGAGAGAAGAAAATATGTATATAATATATGAGTATAACTAACTCTCTACAACAATATAGAAGCGATTTTTTTAAAATTCATGATCATTGAAGTATACAGCGATTAAACTTTAGCAATTATTTATGTAAAGATATTGAAATATTTAGCATTGTATAATTCGATTTCAGTTAAATATTTTAATTTACCTCCAATTTTCGAAATTCTTATTTTGTGTGTATATATTTTTTTAATTTTATAAATCGAAATAAAATTATGAATAAATCTGCCGCCCCTTTAATCTTGCTGCCCTAAGCTCCAGCCTACTCAGCCTGCTGGTAAATCCGCCACTGGTCTCTCCCCTTCTTGGGAGGAGGCCAACTTAGCCAAGAAACAATTAAGCCTAGAAGTAATCTGCACTTTATTCTTGTCAGTTAAAAATTAAAGGAAATACCAGAGGTCAAAATGCAATTGCGTTGCCACCTCTGAGACCTAAATTATTACGTTTCTGTGATAGTTATGGGCCATACATTACCATCTAACCGGAACACGACAATGCTAAACACTACCACTTTGCAAATAGATTAGGTAATGTAGTGAGATCTACGCCCTCGAGCTCCTACAGTGGAACTCTACCACCAGTGAAAATTATATCATAAAAACCACCTGAATGCAACATGCTTAATTTTCGAAATAATTTTCGTCGAATTAGTCTGCCCGTGACCACGGTAGCTGGAAAGCGACCGAAACGTCGGGTGTATGAAAAAGTTTGGGAGTGTTGTATACGCGAGAAAATCCGCAAGTGTAATTTCAACAAAATAATTAACCATTTATAATTTCAGGCCGAAGATCCAGATACGATTCCAGAGATAACCTACACGATATTGATGGGCGATACAGATATATTCTCAATAGACCGAAAATCCGGTATGATTCGCACTCTAAAGCCCTTGGATCGCGAGATGAGTGCGCGCTACGAATTGGTTGTTGGTACCGAAGAAAATAATGAAGATGGCCGCGGCGCTACTACTACTGTTGAAATTTTGGTTGATGTAAGTTTCCTATTAAAAGAAAGAATGAAAATATTTTTATTTCCAGTAAGATTTTCCAACCATTTTCGAAAAGTCATTTGGCTCTTCGTTTCATAGACGTGTCATAATTTACTTTATTTTGGAAAACATACCATTACTAAGTACCCAATGAGTAAAATAATAATATATATACTAAATAATTCATTAGAATAGTAATTTATATACTATATTTATTAATATTATTATTTGATCAAATCATTTTCCACTCATAATTTCTAAATTTAGACCCGTTTTGCACCTACATCGTCGCTCTCTTCATAACCCAAAAGTTGACTGGGAGATAATGCCTAGTGGCATTAAGTCCGCCTTTATGTATACCATCTTCGTGCATAAAAAGAGTAAATAAATAAATAAAATAAAATAAAAGTTTAATTCGTGTGTAAAACAAAATAAACGTTCAAGGTTTTAAGTCAAAGTGAAGTTGTATAATAATATGTATCTCGCCCTTAGTTAAGAGTGAGACTTTTTTTCATGTCAATAGCTTACGTTAATTCGCCGTGCAATCGGCTTATGTGGGCGGCTCGTCTCGATATGGCACTAGTTTACTTCACCGGGCAATCGGCGAGCGCAAAGGGCTCTCAGCTTAAATATACACAACTGAAAGACCCCTGTGGGTCCGATCCTTGGCTAAGGGCGTTGCAGACAAGACACCTACTTCAGCTAACTACACTTTATTATACTTTCACCTTACTTCGCCCCTAATCGCTTAGGGGCTAGGTGAGGCTTTCGGCTACAGTTGCAAGCAAACAAAACAACGGACTCTGTATAATAATAGATTGTTGATTGAGTTTTTCGCTCTACACACGACTGATTCATAAAGATCATATTATTTTCCATTTTTTTCCAGGACAAAAACGACAACGCTCCCATATTCACATCCATAGTGCGTCCTGTAACTGTAGAGGATTCGTCATCCATCGGCACTTTAGTAGAGACGGTGGTTGCGGTGGACGCAGACGCGAGCGCGCCGAACAACCGAGTGCGATACAAACTGGTGGGACGCGGCAAGTCTTCAATATACTTCCACGTGGAGCCTGATACCGGCGCCGTGAGAGTGAGAGACGACCTTAGGAAGGAGACTGATAGTGAATATACTGTGAGTAGTCTTGACAATTCTTGATGATCGTACACGCTGAGCTGAGCTTACATTTTTTTTGTATTGTAAGCCGTCTTTCGAGCATTTCGTAAGCGATTAGTGCCTGCTGAACTATTCGTTTTATTGATAACTAGCTGTTCCCGCGACTTCGTCCCCGTGAGAATGTATGATTGTTAGTACCTACCCGGACGAAGTCGTGGGCGCAGCTAGTATAAAAGTAGCCTTAGTTATGCCTTATTACATAAGCTATCAGCCAGTGAAAATCCTGTCAAAATCGGTCCAGCCGTTCCCGAGATTAGCCGGAACAAACAGACAGACAGACAGACAGAAATTGTTAAAAATGTTGTTTTGGTATATGTACCGTATATACATAAATTTGCATTTAGTAAAAAGCGGTTATTTTTATATTACAAACAGACACTCCAATTTCATTTATTTGTATAGATTTGTGTATTTATTTATTAAAAATTTATACGATTGTTCGACAAAAAAGTTAATTCTCAATCAACCCATCCTGCTAGACCATTCCTAGTACTAATTTATGCAATATAGTTGGCGTAGTATCCTAAGAAAGAGAATTGCAGTTAGCTGTGTTATTCTAAGTCTACACTTCTTGATTACGCATAAACTATTTTTTTCTTTTCTTTATAAAATGGAAATTACCAACTTTGACTGGAGGATTATTGATTCTGCCAGAAACTGATGAAATTGTTTTTTGCGGTCTGTATCCTTTGGTGGCTGGGTAAAGTAGCTCCGATGGTGTTCTAATACGGAAAAATTTCTTTAAAATTTACTATTGAAACGGTCCGTTATGATAGTCATATTGTTCTTATACAGTCCGTTATGATGGTCATCTTGTTCAATTCATAATTTTCATTGAACTTTATTCTTATATCTGTTTAAGGTGGATGTCCAAGCATACGATCAAGGTGACCCAGTGATGTCGTCAGTAACCAGTCTTACTGTCTACGTCAGTCATTCTGCTACAGTTCCGCCGGATGTAAGTTTTAGTATTATCATTAATCTTTATATTTCTTGAAATATGCTATTAGAATCAGGCAATACTAATAATAATAATGGCAACCCTTGACACGTTTTACTGCTGGACACGAGTCTCTCCCCTTCTTGGGAGGAGGCCTGGAGCTTACTCCACCACGCTGCTCCAATGCGGGTTGGTGGAGATAAGGGTTAGTGGCCAACCCATTGACGGATGTTATCAAACCGCCCATAAGGCCTCCGACAAGGTTTAACGACTGCTATTTATCGATAGCAACTGGAACCGACGGCTTAACGTGAAACGCGCATTTTAATTTGCCACTAGCGGTCACCCATCACACACCCGACCGCGCCCGTAATGCTTAATCGAGTAGATCGCTTCCGATCTACACCAGCCGCGGGGCCATGCGCGATTATCGAAAATTATTTCGATTTTTTATTTAGCACAATAGACATGATACTGAGATTTTGTAGAAAAGAGAGCAGCGCCTCTAGTGGCATTACATGAAAACGTATAATTACGTTCATAAAATACAGTAACAAATTCAACATTTATAAGGATTAGCTATAAACTACTTTATACATTTATTTATTCAAAACATACATATCATACGTATGTCGTATGATATCGTAGGTTATTGCTATACTGGTGGTAGAGTTCCAGTAATGGAGATTGCGAGCGTAGGCATCACCTCATTACCTTATCTACTTACCGCTAAATGGTAGTGTTCAGTGCAGTTTGTGTTCCGGCAATGTGAACCATAAAAAATATTGTGTCATGTCGCAACCGAAACTTAAACCGAAGAAACTTATCAGATATCTACTACCAACACCCAAAAAAGTTATTCACAAAAATACGTATAATTATTTTTTTTGTTTACAGGTCGGCTTAGGATTCGCGGACACAGTATATACGGAGCATGTGGCAGAAAATTCGCCTAATGGCACATTAGTGAGAGTGTTACCACTTCTGAACAAGAGAGAACATTCGCCTGATACTCCACTCAAATGTAGATTAACGGAAATATCACAGAAAGGTACGCATTATTTGATTTTGAGATATTTTGTGGTTCTTTATCGGTTTACCACGACGCATTATATTAGTTGTTTGTTTGTTCTGGATACTTTTTCATGGTATTTGGTTCCAAATTCCAACTAATATGAATTTAGTTAGAAGTTGGAACCTATAGTTTTTATTATACACGTTATAAGTGTAGGTTTTTTATTACGTTTTTCCTATGTATCATAAAAGCGATGGTATTTTTCAGGTGTATTCTACGTGAAGTTAACAGAAGATAGAGACTGTGCGATCTACCTCAACACAAGTTCATTAGACTACGAGTCTCTCAGCGAATACTCTCTGGAAGTGCAATTAGAGTCTATTCAGGGTTTAATTAACCCTGAGAGTAGTAAAGCGATGGTCAAAGTGCATGTGACTGACGTGAATGACAACACGCCAGTATTCGTGTTCCCCGACGCGTCTACTATTGTTGGTGCTAAAGGGAAATATTACGCGATTGCTACAAAGGATATGCTTTTGGACACTCATTTGTTGCAAGTCACGGTAAGAACTTTTTCTGTTGATCATGAATACCAAACTTTTTTATGAACGAAGTTCCATATCGCGCGGTAAGGTGGCTAGGCGAGCGTCACGAAAAATCCTCACGACACTTTTGCTATAGTGCGTAGCGCTCGGAGAGGAGACAGGCTGAGTATAGGATTCAACTTATTCGTTCTCTCTCTCTCTCTCGACAGTGACAAGCCACGCGCGCGTCTGCTGTGTATGCGTACATTGTTTTGTCGTGGTTGTGCGTATGCAGTTTATGTAATTTTTAATAATAAAAAAAAAAACAATGGATTGTGATAGTGGAAGTCATTCATTAGAAGTTGAAGAGGAATTTCGTTCCAATCGGGTGTCCCTCGTGTGACACCTCAGACAATTTTTTTTTATTTTGAAAGGTTAACAGGCAAAACGGGTCACCTAATGAAAAATGGTTACCGTTGCTTATGTCGGCCACACCATATGATTTAACTTCCAATGCGTATGCGCAAATTTAGATTTGCACAAATAAAGAGTAGCGTGTGTGGCCACAATTTTTACGCAAACTCATATAAAAACTTTTTGAAAGCTTTTGTAAGCCTAAATTTGCGCCTATAAAACGTCAGGTGTGTGACCGGCATTTGAACATTTGCAACATTGCCAACTCGGAGCCAGCCAGTAAAGTGCAGACTCATAATCAAACATTATGTCAATATCAACGATTTATAGCAGCTGTTTGCATGAATTAATTCATGCGAATTTTGCTTTAATTCAGACTTTCTCAAATCGTTATGCATAGTAGATTGGACAATATTAATTCTATTGTTTTTTTTCAATCTCCAGGCGAAAGACAGAGACAGCGGCGTATTCGGTAAAGTGGAGTACCACAAGAATTCCTGGACCAAAGTGGCCGAAGAGTATTTCAATTTGGACGCCGACACTGGAGTGATTTCCAATATAAAGACCTTCGAGAATGTTCCGCAAGATATTCTACCGTTCAAATTCAATGTAATGGCTAGGGATAATCCCAATTCTACACAAGATTATAATACGGCGAGGGCGTCTGTTGTGGTAAGTTTCCAAAAAATATTACCTACTAGCTTTTTTTGGTGGTAGAGTTATGCATAAAAATTTAAAAATTAACCCCCTTATTCATAAACGTATTTTAGCTAAAGTGTTGCTAATCTCTCCTTTGTCTTTTTCTATCCTGCACATTTGACAATGCAACTGACAAAGACAAAGCATTCTATAGCTAAAACGTATCTAATGTACGTTTATGAATAAGTGATACAAACCTAATATACGCAGGTTGCCAAAGTATTAAAACATCTAAAAGCATTGACCTATATATTATTATACTTAAGTACTAGAAAGGACATTACCTTTGGTAGCATGGTTCCAGTTTTTTGCATTCAATTAACTTCACTTTCCCATAGTAACACGAAAGCTGACGTGAAAACGTAGAAATATCTGTCAATCCATGTAAAAAAAAATATTTTTATTTAGGCAAATTAACCCATAATTATTACAAATTCACAAATAGTTTTTAACATAATTTGATCTATGCTAAATTAAATATTAAAATAAAATAACAATAATAATTAAAATAATCGTCATTCATTTTCAAGAATAATAATTTATAAATACAATTAATAAAAATATGGTCAATAATTTAAAAACGGAACCGGCTGTTTGTTCCCGTCATCTACTCATATTTATTTTATTTATTTATTTATTTAAACTTTATTGCCACAGTATAATACATGATGACAAATGGCGAACTTAACGCTAAAAGCGCTCTTTTCCAGTTAACCATCGGGAGTCTAGAGAGCTATCTGAGCGGCACAACAGTTATGGGAGAAAATTTAAAAACAAAAGTATTACATAAGCTTAATAAAATACATGATATATATATATATATATATATATATATATATATATATATACCTATACATACATACTTATAGAGAAATTCATAAAAACTACATATACATAATACAGATACAATAATATAAGTTCTAAACATATATATTATTATATAATAAAATATACTTACACATCAATAAATAAATATGCAATTTGGATGATGATTTCTGATAAGGATTCCCACTTAGGAATCACACACATACTCGTATAATTATCATAAAAGATGTTTCTTTAAATTGTTTTTAAACGTCAGCCTCGAACACGATCTTTGGATGACATCTGGCAGCGCATTCCACAAGCGCTTATTGAGCTCATTGTCTAAAGGCAATATTCATTATTTACAGATAAACTTACTCCAAAAGGACAATCAGCTAGTGGTCGAAGTGGCCGATATGAGTAAAGACGCGGTGCGTCGAACTGCAAGGAGTTTGCTTGCTGCTATCGAAAAGAAGACAGGCTTGGTGGCAGGCCTGGAGAAATTGACTGCCAGACACTATTTGGGAGAGAATGGAACATTGGAGAGCGATGATAAAGGCACTGATGTGTGGCTGTACTTGGTTGATCCAAATTCAGGCCAAATTTTGACGAGAGAATCGAAGACTGTCAAAAAGTAAGTATGATTCATAGTTTACCCACATTTTGCAAAAGTGAATAAAGCATTATCTACCAGTCAATATCACTAACAATCAATTTTTCCTTCCAGATCAGTAGACAAATCCGTGCAAGAAGCAGTAGCGGCCAGTCTCCAGGCTCCGGCCAGCGAAGTTAGGGCTCCGCTGACGCCCGTGCAGCCCCCGCGCCGCCCCCACGTGGCGGCCGCGCCCCTCACCTCGGCGCTGCCCGCGGCGTTGCTCGCCCTGGCCTCTCTAGTCTTAGTTGCTGCTACTGCCGCCACCATATACATATGCGCATCTTGGAACAGGTAAAGTTATATATTTTTATGTAATGAAGGTGAAACAAGCATGCAGTTCACATTGATGTTAAGGTAATGTGATGACTGCAACCTATAGACACTCACAAAGACCAGAGACACACAGTGGACACTCCGCCAGAATTCCATACAAACGCTTAATTTGGTCTCTATTACACAGATATCAATCAGTGACGTGTATTAACACGTGCACCTGCGTGCGTAGCACGTAGAGAATACCAATCGTCGCCCATAAGAGGGGAGGAGGTTGGGTGAGGCGTGGAAATCGGGCGGGACGTCGAAGTGTCCATTCTATACGTAATATTATTACATATTCTCTGCCAGAAATCAAAATGCCGCTGCGTTGCCACCCCTGAAACCTTAGTTGTTATGTCTGTCATAGTCATTACGGGGCCATACATTACCATCTAACCGGGACACGATAGTGCTGAACACTACCATTTGGCGGTAGATAGACTTGATAACGTGGTGGTGCGTACGCTCTCGAGCTCCGATATTGGAACTCTATTTAAGCACCACCAGTAAATCTATTTTTAATACATGTTTTAGACGAGAATGAAGTACTGAGCACTCTGTCTTAATATGTTCATTGATCCACCTTGTGTATGGCGAATCGTGGTTATTTACTCCTCTTTGTCTCTTCCTTCAGAGAATTTATGCGTGAAACTATGTTATCTATCTTATCTTTTATCTATACTAATATTAAGCTTGTCTGTTTGTTTGTTTGCTTGAACGCGTTAATCTCAGGAACTGCTGGTCCGATTTGAAATATTATTTCAGTGATAGATTGATAGATAGCCTATTTATCGAGGAAGGTTATGTTATGGAAGTGGCAAACAAGCATGCAGTTCACATTGATGTTAAGTGATCACTGCAGCCTATAGACACCCGCACAAAGACCAAGGTCAAAATGCACATGCGTTGCCTCTCCTGAGGCCTAAAGTGTTATGCCTCTGTGCCGGTAATTACAGGGCCGTACATTACCACCTGACCGGAACACGATAGTGCTGAACACTACCATTTAGCGGCAAGCATATAAGGTAATGCGGCGGTGCCTACGCCCGCGAGCTCTTTCACTGCAGGTCTACCACCAGTAAAAATATGATATATATATTTCATTACGAAGATGAATAGGAGAGGGTAGGTAACATTGCACCCGGGGCGGGCCGCTAGTATAATTAATATAATTACAAATTCATACATACAGTTGCAGAGGCCCAGGAAGACCAAGGCTGACCTGCCATGACCAAATAGGTCGAGTTCTGTCTGATGGTGGGATCAAAAGTCTTAGGAATCGGCGTCCATGTATGAAGAGAATGATGAAGGTAGACGAGGCACGAGAGGTTTGTCAGAACCGGGATGTCTGGCGCTCTACACTCTCTGCCTACCCCGTTAGGGACCTGGCGTGAAGATACATACATACATACATACATACAAATTTATACAAATATAATGAAATATACGCCACAACTGTAACATATTAACTCGACTTTCTTGATCTTATCAACAGGTACAAAAAGCACAAGGAGCAAGCAATGCAGCAATACGGAACCCTCAGTATGAGCATGCCACCGCCAAGACCTCCATCGGGATACGAGTCGAGTGAAGACGAACCAGCGCCGAGATATGAAACGCAGGTGAGTTTAATTCAGGGTTGTTACTTCCTTATGTACAACTAGCTGCTCGCCCCGGCTTCACGCAGGTGCAATGTTACCTACCCTCTCCTATTCATCTTAGCGTAATGTAATTATAGTTTATAGCCTTCCTAGCACTTTGATGTCCGGTTTATGATGGACATGCTTGTATGCCATCATCATTATTGTCATAAAAGGATGAAAAAAAAGTCATCTCTATCGTTTGATTTTTGTAAAAACAGACAAAGGAGATGTTGCAAAAATGTATGAACCTCCGGCCATGTATTGTACACAATATCATTAAACAGGCAAAATCAATATAATAACGTTTTTTACTGCAGATTTTTACTAATTTAGCTTTGTTTGCAGTTACAAAACATTCATTGCAGTTAGAATTGCAACTCAAAACCAACATGGCGAAAATGGCGGGCGATGACATTTTGACATTTTCATTTTTTAAATTGTATTTTGATTGTATAGTACTTGGAGAAAAAAGTAACATTTTCTAAATACTGTCGAAATCGATTGATCCCAAGCGTCGGCTGTGTCGCCGCCATGTTGAACATAGTTGAAAATGATAAAATCGTTTGAATTAAATGTGGTCGTAACTCTAAAATATATTCTTGAATAAATTAATTATATTTTTTTCGGATTCTTCTTTAATTTACCCATTTTTTGAGGTCGTGTACGAACCAGTGCCGAGCTCGCAACATCTCCTTTATGTATTATATACATCTAGATTATATTACTATGTAATTTTTAGGGAAACTTACTGAAGTTGTTGTTGGTATGTAAGTCAACAATATTGGAGTAATTTATTAATTTTGCAGGTTCTCAACATGGCTGTGGATGACGCGGATCTGCAACTGGACTTTAGTCCAAACAACCACGCCTTCAATATCCACAGCGTGCAATACCTGTCGAAGGATAATGGTATGAAAATGTTTTTATACATATGTATACCTACGAACAAAGAGCAATACGGGCTACCGATGTGACGGTTTACTATCGATGCAAAACAGTCTGTCATTTTTGGCGACGGGAAATACATGTGACACACACACACACTACGAGAATCGTCTATTACTTCGAAACTCACACCTTATAACAAAATACATAAACGCTCTCACGCACACATTTAAACATCTGGGCGACAGGCATAGGAACACTTGAACTTGTACTTTGATAGAGAGGAAAGCCTGCATATGGCTACTCCCCTCCGGTCCGCCGCGGCCGGTGGCCCGTGTTGCTCTATGCCTAGAAATGTTGCTACTTATAAGCGTTCAGCTCCCATTTATATAATGTTAGGTTAGGTTATGTTATTCGTTGTAGTTTTCTTTTATACGAAAGTAATATTATCATAGCCACATCCATTTTTAGGGTTCCGTAGTAAACAAGGAACCCTTATAGTTTCGCCATGTCCGTCTGTCTGTCTGTCTGTTTGTTTGTCTGTCTGTCTGTCCGTCCGCGGTTTAGCGCAAAAACTATAAATACTAGAGACTTGAAATTTTACATAGGTATACACCTTAATCACGCCGACAAAGTGCTAGATGAAAAAAAAATATTTAGGGTAACCTCCCCTACTTGTAACGCCCAAATATTTTTTTTTATTTTCGATTTCCATATTATGTGGGGTATCGTTGGATAGGTCTTTAAAAAATGTTATGGGTGGCCAAACATCATTTTTCGATTTAGATAACATTTTGTGACTTATTAAGCTTTAAAGTGTAAATTTTCGTTAGACTTAAGTGCCCCGCCCCCCTTACAGACTAAACGGTTATTGTTAGAAATTCAAGCGTTACGGCAATAGTAGCTACATATAACGAAATTAAAAGGAAAACTATCACACTTAAGTTGGCCTTGCAAGTTTGCGAGTAATAGTCGATCAAATGTATTTTACTCGAAAATTTCGAACAAGTCCATACAAAATATTTATTTATTTTTTTCATTACATCTCTTACTCTGTAACTACGGAACCCTACGCTGCGCGTGGCCAGACATGCACTTGATCGGTTTTTATACCATGAAGCTGAAAACAAGCATACAGTTGACATTGATTGTAAGTAATACTATAGCCCATAAACATCTACATAAAAACAGATATCAATTTTTTTATGTAATGAAGGCGGCAAACAAGCATGCAGTTCACATTAGTGAGGACTGCAGCCTATAGACAACCCACAAAAGACCAGAGGTCAAAATACAGATGCATTTCCACCCCTACGACTACGACCTTAGTTATTATATCTCTGTCATAGTAATTACGGGGCTATACATCAGCATTTAACCGAAATATGATAGTGTTGAACACTACCATTTAGCGGCAGAAAGATTTGGTAATGCAGAGTGCATACCAAATCTTTACCACCAGTATAATAGTAGGTATAAAACAACTCGACTCTACCAGTATGAAACTAATATTTTTTTCTCTTAGGAGAACGAAGCCCCACATTATCAGAAACAGCGACCACGGCCAGAGCATCGAGCGTCAACGAGAACAGCGGCACGTTGAACAAATTGAGCCAATTCGACACAATCGCCAACAACGCAGTACGCAATACGCAAACGTTGAACCGACGGACGCAGAATACGCACGCGTTGAACAACGCTTTAGGGACGTTGCCGCGCGTGAATAATAATAATGTTGGTGGTATTTTAGCGGCAACGCTCGGTAGAAAGATCAACGGAAATAATCATAAGAAGAAATCGTCGCAGCCTATTATGGCGTACGATGAAATACCTGGATTGCATAGGTGAGGCTATAAATTTAACAGTTTTTTTATTAAAATAAAACTAGTTTTCGGATTCATCTCGCGTATATTAAACTAAAATAATTATTTAAAATCGAACCCGACGTTTCGGTCGCTTTTCAGCTTCCGTGATCTCGGGCAGACTGAGGTGGTAATTGTCTGACAGCAGATTGAAAAGTTATGTGCAGCTACTGTTACAGTTTTTTTATGGTCATGATTTTTTTTTAATTACGAAATTTGCAAACAAGCGTGCAGTTCACATTGATGTTAAATGATGACTGCAGCCTATAGACACCCACACAATGGCCAGAGGTCAAGATGCATATGCGTTGCCACCCCTGAGGCCTAAGGCGTTATTCCTCTGTGCCGGAAATTGTGTTATTAGGGGGCCATACATTGCCATCTAACCGGGATACGATAGTGTTGAACACTGCCATTTGGCGGCAGGTAGGTATAGTTAATGCGATTGTTCCTACGCCCTTGAGTTACTACATTGGAACTCTACCACCAGTGAAAAATGAAAAGGAAGGGTGAATTTTGTATCTTCAAGCCAAGTCCCTTACGAGATAGGCAAAGAGCGTGGAACGCCAAATACCTGGGTCCTTTCTTACCTCTTATACTATAGTGATGAAATACTACACATTTGTTATAATACGAGCGACTCTCCCCGGCTCAATAAGGTATGAACACAACGGAGATGAATTGCCATCTCTGACGTTCAACAAGCTTCGTACTATTGTAGTATTGAGCCAGAAATTTTGACTCGATAATACAATAGTACGGGGCCGTAATTTCTGAAAAGTGTTGCTATCAACGATGGTGTTATTTAAGGGCGGTAAGACAAAAAATGCGATGGTATCTAGGCGTCAGAGTAAAAACTTAGCTACTGTATTTCTCTCCCAAAAAATCCAGAAATAAAATAGAAATAGAAATTTACAGATACTTTCAAAACGTCAAAAAATATATAAAATACCTAGAGTGAATAACCATTACATAAAGTAAAAGCAAAATCATATATTAATAGTAAATTAAAAATTAGAATTTAAACTACTTAGTTAAAACATAATAATCACAAAATTTTTCAATTCCTTCAATGATGATAAATGAAGAAAAAGAAAATTTTTTTCGTCAAGATCAAAGTTATTCACTTAGCAGAGTTCCAAGTGCAGTCACTACTGAGAAGAACTCCGCTACCCAACAAACTCAGTAAGAGCTCTTTTAAATGAGAGCTTAAATCTAGTACAATTTATCGTGAAAAATCAAATAATGTGAACGTCCATAGCGTAGATGCAAATAAACTGCTATCTACGAAATGTGATGTAGCTCCTGCAACCCAGAACAGACCAGTCCCCACCAACAGCACCCGTTCACGAGTATGACGCATGTGACAGCCATTGCCCTCCTCGACCATTTTAGAGGGAAGTGAGCAACCCGCCACACGACGCCGCCAAAGGCAAAGACATTTAAGCGTGCATGACTGTTCCGGATATGCATATGCATGCAGACTTATTGATAACACTGTTTAACCTTAACCTGAATAATTTTCTTGCAGAGCTTCCGACAACGATAACGTAACGTTCGGCAAGAGAAACTTCTCCGGGTTTTCGTACGAACAGTCACCAGTAGAGACCACGACGGAACTGTGAATGTGAATACGATATGTGATAGTGCGGAATATTACCTAAATATAGTCAAAAGTTGGAGGAGGAGTGAAATCTAAACATCTAGCAAAATAAGGACTTGTTGTATTTGACAAGTATTTAAGATAAATACGAAGATCGCAGTGACTTTAAGATCGTAAGTTGCGTGAACCACCCAATATTTTAAGTTTGTTTTACTCGAAATTTCCTTTGAATATTATGGAGTGTGTTTTATAAGATGTATCCTTAGTAAATTTACATAAATTTCATAATAAATTCATTACGCTCATTTAAAGGAGAAACTTTTTTACGTAGGTAGTTTTATCTGGTTTTGCTGATAATATTCATCTCCTTTTAATATAGTCCCCAGCAAGAAAGATTGCACCTTAGGAAAAAGACTTCGGCTATTTTCGGTTCTGTAGAGCGTTATTTCTTTCGCACACTTCTTGTGACGTTTGTCAACCATTTTGATCGAATGTCACACTATCAGTGTTTACGTATGCAGCGTGCAACAGAGATAACGCTCTACGAAGTCGGAACTAGCCGATTGTCTCTTTTTTATGCTCGATATCCAATATTTATTGGCAGGAACTGTACTTTGTGAAGAGGTTAGGAGAAATATGTGTATTTGAATGAAACTCTTAACTACACTATAGGTTAGCTTCACCTGTCACGTGCGCTCGTGAAATACATCCAAAAAGACAGTGTTCAACGAAATTAAGAATACGACTGAATATATGCTTCAATAGTTCTTAATGTGAATAACGAATTTTTAGATATGTTTTTTAATATTAACTGTATCTAGAGATGGCTAGTCTTGTGAATATGGCATAATATGTGTATATACGTGGCATTAATGTACCAGTTAAGGTACTATTTTGTATAGACCTTATAGGAATATATTTTTATATCAATTTATATTGTTTTGTACTCCTGAAATACGTAACTCGTTTCGTCCAAACTATGATGTAAGTGTAAAAACTACTTTTTGATTTTATAAAATTGTCAAATTACACGAAAAGGGTAAGGGCTGAGCGCACTTTGTATACGTTTTCGTACAAGGTGCGTTGCGTATGCGCACGCGTGTACGTACGTAGTGCGTACTTATCTTTCCTACGCTAAACAACTATTAAATATCGATGATTTGTGACAATTATTTAAGTATTTCTTCGATTATTTTATATACATATATAAAATACTTTTGTAAAAACTTTCTTAGAACTTCTTGTATGGAAAATCTCGTTCTTATTTTGGAATTAAATTATTGGAATCTTAATAACAATGTAGTGAATACGGTATTCCTTACTCTATGTCATTGTTCCCCTCCACTATCAATAATTTTAAAATAATCGTTTATTTAATATTTTGTTATTTGATTTGAATATATTTTGTTTTTCTTCGCAAAGAAAAAATAAAAAGATTGGCTACTTTAGCAAAAAAATATGTCTTCGCAAAATGCTGTGTATTGATGTAGTCAAACGGTTACATTTTCGAGCTTTTTACATAATAATTCAGACAATGAAGATGATTTAATATAAGTGCTGAATAATTAGATGTAACACGAAGCTGGATACTAAAGTGTCTCCTAGATTAAAGAACTTGCCAGTTACTTGCGAAAATAGATAAATTATGAATATTACATAAAGCAAGACGGGTCACCAGCCGACCGGAGGGGAGTAGCCATAGCGTTTATTACCGAGGCAAAACATTCTGTAATTTTTTGCAGGGGGAAATTTTTGTGCCACACACACTGACAACAAAAATCGTCTATTACTTTTTTTTATTTAATGGAAGTGGCAAACAAGCATGCAATTCACGTTGATGTTATGTGATGACTGCAGCCTATAGACACCCACACGAAGACCAAGGCAGAATGCAGATGCATTACCATTCCCAAGGTGTTATGCCTGTGCACGAAATTACAGGCCCGTACAGTACCACCTGACCGAAACACGATAGTGCTGAACACTACCATTTAGCGGCAAGCAAATTTGGTAATGTGGTGGTGCCTGCGCCCGCGAACTCCGCGCTCCAGCGTCATCACAAAATACATTAACATTTTCACGCACACATTTAAACATCACGGCGACAGTCATAAGAACATTTGAACTTGTACTTTGATAAAAAATAAAGATTGCTTATGGCTACACTCCGCTCCGATCCACCGTTTATGGCCCGTGTTGCTCTATGGAATATAATCGTCGAATACATATCACGTGATTGATGCAACATTTTAATTATATGCATCTTTAAGATGTTTGATTGATTCTATTCTTTACGTTCGTTAAACAAAACAAAACAAAACAATTTTAATTCATGTCCATACAAATCACTGATGTAATGAGGATGTTGAATAAATATGAAATGACTTTATGATTTGATATGACTTGCAAATGACAAATTATAATCTATTTCTCCTATACTTTTTGAAATTAGTCTAAAACTATTCAACATTCACATTTAAGTGGTAGGAATGGACATACGAAGGAAGAGGTAATGAAAATTACTAAAAAATATATTTTACTACTGTATTGTAATATACGGAACCTACAGACCACAGACAGAAAATGTTCTAATTTTCATGTTGTCTATCAGTCATCAGTCAATTTGAATTCACCATTATTTAAGTAGATCAGAGAATTCTACTTTTAATAAAGTAAAGAATAATTAATACTTTCTGTAATTTCAGTCATTTGGTCTGTATTCGATTTTGGAAAGTTTTTACGAATTTTGTGCCAGTTACTATAAATCCCTAGGCTAGAAAATTTGATAATAAAATATATTTTAATTTAGCATAATAAAAAACAAATGCTCATTTTTGTATATCAATTTTTTATTCGGGCGAAAAGTGAGTCGTGCCAAACGTTTTTAACATGAGAAGTTTGTATTTATTCATTGGTTAACTTTGTAATGTTACCTATTAATAAAATTGTATGATATTTGTATATTTGATATATTTTTGTTTATTTGTGAAAACTCACTGAATTGTACTATATTTTTGTGGATAAGATTGTTAATATAATTTTTCGAATAAATTAATTATTATATTTTTGTGCCTTCGTTTTCTTGTATCGTCTGCACCCCTAAAAGAAATATAACCCTGCAGGTACCGTCACAGAAGTTCCCAGTGATCCAATACCATTGCAAACTAGACTTTATCCCCATACGAATAAGGAATCGACGTGTCCGACCGGACATTTCTTCGATGGTATAACAGGATATCTGCATGAAAAAACCAAATTTGCGAGCGGAATGGATACTTCGCTTGCGCACTGAAAGGCTTGTAAAGTTATTTACATAGAGCAACACCGGAGGGGAGTAGCCATATGCGGACTTTCCCCTCTGTCAAAGTACAAGGCCAAATGGGCCTATACCTGTCTCATAAATGTGTATAAATGTATGCGTGAAATTGTCTCTGTATTTTGTTAGACGATATTTGTAGTGTGAGTGTGTATCGCACGCATTTCCCCCCGCAAAAAATGATAGACTGTTTTGTATCGGTAATAAGCTCTATGGTAGCCATACACACACTACAATAATCTATTACTACGAAACTCACACCTTGACTTTAACAAAATACAGAGACAATTTCACGCACACATTTATACACATTTATGAGACAGGCGTATGACCATTTGGGCTTGTACTTTGACAGAGGGAAAAACCTGCATATGGCTACTCCCCTCCGGTCCGCCCGTGTTGCTTGTTGCTCTATGATTATATCAAACATGTCATAGAGTAACTGTGCGGCATGGAGGTACTCTGATTTTATAAAAGACTAGCTGTGCCCGCGACTTCGCCCGCGTGAGAATTTATGATTGTTTAGTATCTATCCGGACGAAGTCGTGGGCGCAGCTAGTATAAAAGTAGCCTAAGTTACTCCTTATTACATCAGCTATCTGCCAGTGAAAGTCATGTCAAAATCGGTCCAGCCGTTCCCAAGATTAGCCCCGCCAAACAGCCAGACAGACAGACGGACAAAAATTGTAAAAAATGTTATTTTGGTATATGTACGTGTATACAAACATAATATTATCTTATTTATATATATTCTTAGATATAGATATACCTACATTTTGTAGAGCGGATATACGCATCGATCGATGCGTATATCGTATCGATGCGACGCACGATATCGATGTGATTTCAAAGTAAAAATTTAACATGTTTTTGCACTCTGTGGCCAGTGTTCAATAAAAAAAAACAATTGCGAACTGCAAAAAGCTATGCCGCTACCTATTAGAGTAACAAACCACTCTAGCCTTTTTAAAATCCCATCGTTTTACAGCAACCCGTAGAGTAGCGCGCCCGCAATTGTTAGTGCGTACATTTTTTTTTAATGTAGGTAATATTCCTTTATACAACACTCCTTTGTTTCAGCGAAATTAGAGCTACGATGGGAGTTTACGTAGCTTTTGACGTTTGTTTTATTGAATCCATACTAGCATTAGAATGGGTCGGTAGTTATTTGAATTTGGAATAAAAATAAATAGGCTAAGAATTGGACAATTTGCGAATTAGACATTATGAGAATTGGGAATAATGAGAATTGGTCATTATCTGAATTGGACATAATGCGAAATAGTTTTCATGAGAATTGGACATTATGCGAAGTGGCCATTATGCGAATTGGACATTATGCGAATAAGCCATTATGCGTATATCTGGATGAACGAATTCGGCATGGATGTGGGATCCTAACTTTTTAAAGGTTTTAATAAATGTGCAAAGTTTAGTTGTGAAAGAGATCAAATGTAGCTCGTAATGGTGCATTCATGTAATATAATATCACACACGAATGCTTCATTAGGCAAGACTGATTTATTATTACTTTTAAGAATTAAAGATATAGTTTTAGAAAGTATTTTTTTATTTAAAACCTTACTTATTAAAATATCTTGCTTTTTTCTGTTTGTCCCGATCGACCACCCTCAGATTTTCATTTCCTTCTGCCCCGATTTGAAACAAATCGAACATGGCAACACTATCCATCACACACCGTTGGACGTAATGTGTCGTCAAATTACGTCCCAAACATGTAAGCATAGTTTGCAATTATCACACGAATAATCAAAACGGCACAGCACATAGCTTCGTTATTAGAGACATCAATCAAAATGAGAGTCATCCATCACACAGTGCGGCTTTCAGTTCAACTGGCATCATTCCATTAAATGGAACACAATGGTCATTTTAGATAGCACAGTTAAATTTACCGTAATTTCTAGACTGAATCGTTTTACCTACTTAATCAGTTTGGTTTTATAAATGAAATTAGCGGATATTTTGCTTACCTACTGTTGTTATTATTTTTAATTTAGATACCTAACGAAGGTGGCTAACAAGCAGTTTACATATAGGGTAAGGTTTCTTTGCTCGTACCAGTGCCTAAGTCGTACCCCAGGAATATCTCAGCTAATATTTACAAAGTGCACCTTCTAGTGGCGTTAACCTGTACTATTCAGCTGGACGAGCAAACGGTGGAAAGTGAAGCGCCGGCTGATTTCGTGAAGCAAAAATAGAGTTAGATCAAAAAGTAAGTTTTTTAGATAGTTTTCAGTAATATTTTATCGTCATTTGTAAGCTTATTACGGTAGCCATATGATCGTTATATATTTTCTTTGATAAATTATATTTTTAGAACTTATCTGGCAATAGTTTAAGCATATTCTAAGCCAGGATTTTTTTAGGTTATTCCTGTGGCTTTGCTTTAAAACTTTTAAAACTCTGTTGCGTAAATCATACCTCAGCCCAATTCCTTACTCGTACTGGTACGAATAAGGTAGTATGAATCAATTATTAATTGGATCTCCACCAAAAGTTTCATAACCACTTAAAATAACAACTCCACCTTTAGTACCTAGAGACTCAACACCGCTTTTCACCAACCACATCATTTCCTAGAGAGTCGACACCAGCCTTCATTGAGCCTGGACTCTCTACATTATTTCGACATAGTCAAGACGATGTCGATGACAATATATTGACAGATGATAAAATTATGGCTAATAAACGAGTAATAAAGTCTGTCTTGAATATTTTAGCACCTCTGCCTAACATCACAACAGTAATTAATAAAATTACGCGAAAGGTACTAGGTAAAGGTAGATATTTGTTTCGGGTCTGGGTGTTTGTGTATGTGTTGTATGTGTACAACGGCACCCACGACACAGGTTTATACCTACTGTGGGGCTGTGAGTGTAAGCGTATTTTATTTTTTTAATTATTATTTATTTACTATTTTATTTTTGTTCACACAAGCCTAATTAGTTTTGTCGCTGTGATAGAAATTACCCAGATATGACTATCTAATCAGGACACGTTAGTGCTAGACCTTAGAAGCCATTTGGCGGCAGATTTATTAGGTAACGCGGTTATGCCTATAATCTCGAGCTCTGTCACTGGAACGCAGCCGCGAGTTTTAACAAAAGTAAAACATTTGTTGAATTCAAATATTTGCACGGATTTATGCCTGATCCCATACACTTAAAAAGTAAAAAAAACATGAAAGAACCTGTCATATAATAACAATTTCGTTAACATACTTTTTTTTTCATGATAATGAATAACAATGTTTAAACAAACGTATAACTATTAATGAATAAATGACAATGACAGATTGTGACCCACCATTTACACGAAATGTAAATTAAAGAAAAACTATGTTATGAAAATAGAATTCTTAGTTAATAGATCTTTTTTCTGTGTAACTTGAGGTTAATAATTACGTTAAAAAAGTCTTGAATATGGTTGTTCCTAATTAGAATCGCAATCAATTGCGTTACTCAAAATAACAATAAAGTACTTTAAAACGTTCTAACTCAAGTTTTAATCACTCAAAGTTAGTTTTAATCCAAACATATTATTTTCGTATGTGTAATTAATATAAACATTATTTTTACGTATGTGGGCTGTCAAGCATGTGTGCGGGTAGATGGTAACATGTCACCCTGGTTTGATGTTAACATCGGTGTCAAACAGGGTTGCGTGCTTTCGTCTAGGCTGTTTATTATATATCTGGACAAATGCCTCCAGAGGGTGAAGTTGATGGATGTGGGAGTGCGTATGGGTGACTAGTGGTGAACTGTCTGCTTTACGCAGATGATGCGGTAATTGTTAGCTCTACATCATCTGGGCTACAAGCACTAGTCACAGTCATGAAAGAGGATTGTATGGAGAAAGGCTTACAATTGAATGTGGATAAAACTAAAGTATTAGTATTTGAAAGAGATGAACAGAGAACAAATGCAAGGGTAGTAGTAGATGATGCAGTGTTAGAACAGGTTGATGAAATTGTATATCTTGGATGTGCTTTTAGCAAGGATGGTAGGTACACCACTGACATAGAAAGAAGAGTGCTTGCTGGGAATTGCGTGAATGGAGCGTTGGGTAAGCTGCTAGAATCGAAACATCTCAGCCAGCGGGCTCGACTAGCCGTACATAATGCTGTACTTACTCCAACGCTTTTATATGGAAGCGAGAGCTGGGTATGCAGAAAAGAGCATGAAAGTAAGTTGAACGCGGTCGAGATGAGATCTTTGCGCAAGATCTGCGGTGTATCACTCACCGATCGCGTTCGTAATGAAGATGTAAGAAAGAGACTTTGTGTGAATGATAGTATCGGTGTAAAAATGAAAAAAGGCATGCTCCGATGGTTCGGGCATATAGAAAGAATGTCGAATGAGCGAATGACTAAACAGATATACAATGCGAATGTGGATGGATGCAGAGGCCCAGGAAGACCAAGGCTGACCTACCATGACCAAATAGGTCGAGTTCTGTCTGATGGTGGGGTCAAAAGTCTTAGGAATCGGCGTGCATGTATGAAGAGAATGATGAAGGTAGACGAGGCACGAGAGGTTTGTCAGAACCGGGATGTCTGGCGCTCTACACTCTCTGCCTACCCCGTTAGGGACCTGGCGTGAAGATACATTACATTATTTTTAAATAATTACAAACGGTGTTTTTACTATTGAAACGTTGACAATGTAGGTATCGGTCAATATTTCTACTGTCATAGATTTTCGATCTACCCGAAAAACGATTGTACTTAAATAAAATAGCAACAACAAACCTAGGTACTTATATCAAAGAACTGTTCTTTAAATATAAAATACTTTATTTATACTCAGCGTAAAGTTCAAGAAATCAGAATGATTTATACTTCCAGGCTGTATGGGCCATGTCTTTTGCCTTACTGTGTGTACTTTACCAAATGTGTATTACTGCGGCCGTGCCATGCACGACATGTCTTAGGTTTACACACAAACTACAAGTTTAAAAGTGATTAAATGTGTGTGTAAGTAATCAGTGATTAAATCTCAGCAAAAAGAGGTATTTGCCGTGCTGGTAAATAACTGTTTTCAAGTGGGTCAAAGTTCTATATAATTTCTGGCTTTGTCATTTAAATTAGAATACAAAAAAAACATAAGTAAATATACCTATATATATAAAAAAAAATCGTATCAAACAAACCACCCCTGGACGTTTTCAAAATACTGGCAGCGTTGCCCCTTTGGATTGCAATGGCCAGCCTCTGCACCAAGAACGTCCAATTCGTCACAATTTCATTATATTTTATTTTTTCATTAAAGTACGTAAATGGCGAAATTGAAACACACACTTGTAGATAAGTAATTAACCCAACCCTATCAATCCGTTAAAACAATTGATAACTTCATAATAAAACTAAATGTAATGAGAAATACACTTAGAAATGGAACTGACCTAACAAAACCGGCACATATAAAAAAAGCAATACGACCTACTCTGGACAGATGCAAAGGTTTCAAATTCTTCTCACGCTAAAATGCGTAAAAGGACTTGTTTCCAGCAACACTTTTATTGAAATACCTAGCTGGTATATTGATATTTCTAGGGACCAATTCGCAAGAGAAACTCTCATCTGTACCTTTATATTTATTAAGTCAATAGGAAAACAAAACTTAAAATTGTTAAAATTAAATTAAAATTATTAATATTTGATTCCTTTAACATTAACTGTCTTGGTGGTAGAGTGGTGGTAAATTACGACCACTAGGTAGGGGCTTTTTTACCGTAGGCACCATTGAATTGCCATATAGGTATTTGCCGTTTAAAAGATAAAAATTTAGCGAACCTTGGGAACCCTAACACTCAGATTTTTATAAAATCACGCTACTACGTCTACATAGGTACGAGCGGAGCGTTTCCCATGTTCACACGGAAGCTGTGAAAAACTTTATAAAACTCAGATAATTTTTATTTATGTAATGAAAACCTTTAAATGGATTCACGCATCGAACACTTATGAAGGCTGTCCTAGAAACTACTTTACTATGTAGATTTATGTAAAATCCATATGTTACAGACGCGGTTTGCTCTATTCCTGAAACCAGGTATCTTAAAGAGCTTTTAACGGTCCCTTTTAGGGTCGTGCTGACCCTTTTAATTAATGTCCCAGGTACGGTCAAGCAACGTAGCATATCAAATATTCATCGCATGCGTAACTAGAAAGATGGTGCGCACAGACTGATGAAATATTAATCAGATACTTTCGATGGTATTGATTTAGCGAAATACTAAAATGGCGGAATAACGTAAAAGTTTATAACCACGCATGCCAAATGAAATCAAGGAAGTTATATTAGAAATGCATTTTTAAATAAAGATGTTCAAACGTTGCTGTTTCAATGGTTGTGTTACTGGATAAATCCCGGGCAAACAGGATGTGGTTGGAGTACGTGATGTATGTTTCGGATTGAGAATTAAATGTTGATGTAATTGTAGAGTTGCTACACGTTTATCGCTTTTAGATCGCTTTAAACCTTTTTTACCGAGCTATTGGTTTTGACGAGCTATTAAGTCCAGCGGTGTGTGGCGACCATTTTAACCGAGGGTTCGATCCCCGTACCGTGACAAACATTTGTGTGGACTATAGATTTTTGTTTTTCTTGTCTGGGTGGTTATGTATGTATTGTGTTTGTACAACGGCACCTACGACACAAGTCTATCTACCTAGACTCTGTGCTGGAAATTACAGAGCCGTACATTACCACCTGACCGGAATACGATAGTGCTGAACACTATCATTTAGCGGCAAGTATATTTGGTAAATCGGTGGTGTCAAATTTTTCTTTCCATTTTTCTTTAAATAAAATATATTTCACAAGCATGTGTTAATGCAAAATAATATAAAAACACTCATTCAATAAATTTAACTTATGAATTTATTGATTGAAGAGGAAAATAAACCTGAAAAATATTAGATACATTTATCCTTTTATAATTTATTTACTGTCTTGGTGGCACAATGGTGGAATATTGGGTAGGGGCTTTTTTACAGTGGTTGAATTTGAAGGTATGGAACCTTCAAATTGTTCAAATTCAACCATGCATTGCCATATCTATATGCCGCTACAATGATTACCCTTGAGAACCCTACCACTCACACTTTCATCATTACACGCTACGATCCGCAAGCGGAGCTTTTGCCATCCTCATACAAAAGCGGTCAACAACTTTATCAAACCCAAACAATTTTTTTTTGCGTAATGAAAACCTTGAAACGGCTCCACGCATCGGAAAAATCTGAAAACTGTCCTAGAAACTACTTTACTATAAAAATTTATTCTAAATCAATTGATTACAGACGCGGTTTGCTCCATTCTTGAAACCAAGTATCTTAAAGAGCTTTTAGCCGTCCCTTTTAGGGTCGTGCCGACCCTTTTAATTAATGTCCCAGGTACGGTCAAGCAACGTTGCATATCAAATATTCATCGCATGCGTAACTGGAAAGTTGGTGCGCACAGACTGATGAAATATTAATCAGATACTTTCGATTTAGCAAAATACCAAAATGGCGGATAGCATAAAAGTTTATAACCACGCGTGCCAAATGAAATTGAGGAAGTTACGTTAGAAAGTGTTTTTGAATAAAGTTGTTCCAATGTTGCTGTTCCGATGTGTGTTATTATGGAATAAATCCAGGGAAAGTAGGATGTGGTCGGAGAACGTGGTGTATGTATAACGTGACCATTTTTATCGTACATAAACGGGACATTCTCAAAAGTAACCTTCATGGAAACAGAGGGAGGGCTTACTTTCTAATGCCGAGCTATAATGCCCTTCTTCAAGTATCTTATTATCGCTATCTTTCGCTAGCTTTTGAGATTATCATAAATAATAAACATATTTAAAAAATGTTAAAATTTCGGATTGACGTTTACAGGACGACTTCAGTCGGGTACGCTAGTTTTCTTTACATTTTTGCTGAGATTACCGATAACGGGACATTTTCGCTTACCAAAAGTTTTCCTGGAACACCGGGACGGGCTGTATGCACATTATGTATGTTCTGTGCTGAGAACAAAATGTTTGAAGCAATTCTAGAGGTGCTTTATGTTTGCCGTTATTGTATCGCTTTATGATCTGTTTATTTATAACGTTTAAAATCTTAAAAATTACCTTTCCATCATGAATAATACATTGGCTCGGCTACTTGGATTTTGAAAACTAAGTGTAGGCAGCGGTATTGAGATGGCGGGCAGGTATCAGGTAGGTATCAGAAGTGGCAACGTATCTTCATCAAAATGTTTATAGGCTACGCTACAGTATTCATTGACCATCAATGTGATGTATACTTGTACGCCACTTTATGACATAAAAAACTACCTTGTAGAAGGTACCTACATTTAAATCAATCAAACACACGACTGAGTTCAGGATGGCCAATTTCGGTGAGAATAAAACTATGTTTAGAATTCAGAGTATACCTAATAGATTATAGATATGAGGATAGAAAGAAGAATAGACGTGTTTTTTACTTCATCTGGTAAATCAGGTGGAAATCTGAAGGTGCAAGGTCAGGACTATACGGCGGATGCATTAACACCTCCCAGCCAAACTCTCTTAATTTTTGCTGAGTGGCTATAGATGTGTGAGGTCTAGCGTTATTATGATGAAACACCACACCCCTTCTGTTGGTCAATTCCGGCCGCTTTCTCTCAACTTCTTGCTTTAATCTCATCAGTTGTTTGCAGTAGAGTTCAGAATCGATAGTCCTGCCTGGTGGTAATAGCTCATAATGAATAATGCCCTTCCAATCCCACCACACACACAACATCACCTTATTGCGAGTTAACCCGGGTTTCGCCACAGTCTGTGAAGCCTGACCGGCCTTTGACCACGACCTTTTTCGCACGTTCTTGTCATACGTGATTCACTTTTCATCACCAGTTATCAGCTTCTTCAAAAATGATTCGGTTTCATTACGTCGTAATAAAGAATCACAAATGAGTACACGGTTCATTAGGTTTCTTTCAGTGAGCTCGTGAGGTACCCAAATATCGAGCTTTTTTTTGTACCCAGCTTTTTTCAAATGCGCCAAAACTGTTTTGTGATCAATTCTGAGTTCTTCAGCTACGTCGTAACTACTGATATATCGATCTTGCTCCACTTTTTCAAAAATGGCATCCATTTTATCCGTAATAGGGCGACCAGAGCGAGGTGCATCTTTGACATCAAAATTTCCGGATTGAAAACGCTTAAACCAAATTTGTGGTACTCTCACAGACATTGCACTAGGTCCATAAACATAGCAATTTTTTTTCGCGGCTTTCGTTGCATTTTTACCTTTTTTGTAGTAAAATTTTAAAATGTATCGAACTTCTTCATTAGATTCACTCATCTTGACAGTACGAAAAACAAATTAAAATCACACATTTGTCTCATTGGAATTTGGAATTATGTTCTTTAAAATTTTAACTTTCAATGATACCAAAACCAGCCTGATACAAATACTACCAGCTACTAGCCAAAGAGATTTTATTACAAGTTCATACATACTATAATGCGAAAAGACTTTTTCCCCAACCTATTATATTTTACTCTAAATCTTCCCTCCCACGTTTATTGCTTTTAAAACTTTTATTCCAAGGGTATACTTCTCATGGTTAACGGGATTATAAACTGGCCGCGTCATTACTTTTTTTATATCGCCCGTTAATTCTTTAGGTGTTCGCTCGTACTGCTCAAGGTGTAACTTCGGATTTAATTCGTTTGGAGCATACCACCGAGTGTAATCGTAAACTGTTTTATTTCCACAAAATTGAAGATCCAATGTTCTTGTTGTTGCTTTTAAAAGAATTTGTGTTTAATATAGGTCAAGTGGATATTTTACTTTTAGTTGTACTTTCAATCTTATTATTTTAGTGTATCTTATAGTGTTTTTGTGTTTTTGTATCAATGATTTCAGTAATATTACTATAATATATAGACAGATGAAGAGACACAGTAGACAATGAACAAATGGCAAAACTCTAAGAAAAACGTTAAGTACAAAAATTGTACAAATAAACACAGCTAAAAGCGGTATTGAACCGGAAAATGTTAAGCACTTTTAGAATTTCTTCAACATTTTGTTCTCAGCCCCGAACATACCTACTACACGTTCTCCAACCACATATATACTACATGTGGTTGGAGATATATTCTATCACGAAAATAACAAACATTAAAACATTAGGCCGGTTAACTTAAACTGAAGCTCAGTGTGATAATAATAGTGATGATTTTTTATTGTAATGATTGTTCAGTACATGGATAAGATAAAGATTTATTTATTCTCTCCGCAATGTTTTCTGATTATGGTAAGTGGGCACAAAGTAGGTACATGATTTGAAGCTTATTTAAAAAAATATGTTTATTTATTTTTTTTACATTTAACTCTTTTAACTCTGGGTATTGTTTGTGGAGACAGGAGCGCTCATACTATGTGTGCTATAAGTCTTCTGGTCTCGACAACAACAAGAGCACGATAATGCTGAATACTACCATACGACGACAAATAGATTAGGTTATTAGGTGGTGCACCCTCGAGTTCCGGCAGTGGAACTCTACCAGTAGAATCATAAGAAGAATACGAAGATAACCATGCCAAGACTCGTTTAAAATGCCACCATTGTATTCCTTTCCGTCACCTGCAATACACAATAGCATTAAACCTATCTGTGTCTGTCAGTGAATCGCGCCCGACTTATTTCGCAATATAGAATCTGTTTCTCCGGGATTTCAACTAAGCCTTTTGCATTCCCTTTCCAAAAGCTAGGATTTATTTCCACTTTTCAGTTTTATGTTGGGCATCGAATGGGATCCGAATGGCTCTCGATACAATGAAATATTTTCGCTTCGCCACGCTTTGCACTCATGGGTTTTATGTTACGATCTTTAACATTTTTACGTTAAGTAAACAGATTTTTTTACCAATGAAATGGATGGATTTATTCGACAGTTATAGATTTTATTTATTTTATGGAAATCTGGTTGTCTATTTCTTTTACTCTCGACGTTATGTGAGAATTTTCGTTTTCAGATATTTCACAATTTTTCAAGAACTTTTGTAGTAACCCTACAAGAGTTCTTGAAAAATAGTGATCATCGATATCTATATACTACCCTTCATACAAACTCAGAAAATCCGAACTTCTATGCTATCAAATGTGATGTAGAAAGTATATGTACACGTGTCGTACCTAATAGATGTACTTCATGTTTATAAAGTTTAACATCTATTTTGATTTAATATAACTCAGCCATAGTAACTGTACACCAAGTATTAAAATATGAAATTTATCATTAAAAAAAAACACCTGATTTGATTAGCTGGTTTTTCATTCAAATGCATATATTTTATTACGTTTGTTATCCTCGCCATTTATGATATTGATTCTGCTCCATTATTCTTTAAAAATAATAACTCACTATTGAACAAAGTAATTAAACAAATAGATATTAAGTTTAATGTATTCACTCGCATCGTTTCATTTTATGTTATTTTAACAGCAAAAAGGAGAATGATACTGTTCCGTACATTTCTGGGCCCAGTGTGTTAACACCGTATTCCACGGTCCATTTAAATAAACTTGACACAAATGGTAAACAAACACCAACAATTGAATAAATGATGGTCTACCACCACAATACTGTTAGATGTTGATAATTTTTTGAGTTTCCAAATAAGTTATCAGTTAGAGAGGTCTAGCAAGACCAGCATTACGTCAAACATCCTTATCCTTAGATAGTCATCTAGTTTATAACACTTATGCATTTTTAAAGCTGGATATGTATTGCGTTTGAATTATAATCATCATCATCATTTCAGCTAAAAGACATCCACTGCTGGACAAAGGCCTCTCCCAAAGTAACCGACAAGCGACATAGCCCACTGGATAGCGAAACTCAAGTGGCAGTGGGCAGGGCACAGAGCTCGCAGAACTGACGGCCGTTGGGGCAGAAAAGTTCTGGAGTGGCGACCGCGTACGGGAAGACAAAGTGTAAGCAGGCCCCCCACGAGGTAGACTGACAACCTGGTGATGGTTTGGATTATATTTGAATTGAGTTGGATATATTGTACGTTTGTAGAGTTTTTTTTAAACATATTTTTCATTATCTTGAATGTTTCACTTCCACCACGTGTGACGTGCACACATGTTTTTTTTATTTGTGAACTATTCATATGTAAATGATTATGATGCCATAAAGGTGTTTATTAACTCGTTTACAGTGCAACACAACATGTGGTTGGTGATGTTCGTATTTTTCGTAGCTGCTGACGCATCTTATTCGTCGTGTAGTAAGTTATGTTTTCCTTAAAGATTTATATAGAAAACACTCGTATGTGTTACTGCGAGGACTATGATAAATCATAACACTTTCCTTATCTTTTTGATTACATGTTTGACTTCTCAAAGGTTTACATTTTAAATACGGGCCTTTTTAAGCACGGGTATTTCCTGAACGTATAATTTTTTTTGCAGTATCACGCGCCAGTTTAGTACTGGCAAGTATTATTACATATTCTCTGGTACTGGCGTGGCGATACCATAACAGTTTGGTCGTCGAACACATACGTCACTTAGCGGGATCCTGCATGGGACGGAAACGATATGTGGCTGTGTGTGCGTGTATATGTATACATGTAGATAATAATATACACACATATCTACACACAATATCTCCAGAAATACACCTAGATAAATCTCTGAAGATATTCATATGGTGTACAGTCAAAATAAATACCTTCTGTTTCTAGATTTTGACAAAACTTGGTAGCCGCGAGAAAAAATATTGTAGGATAATAGATTTAACATAATTAATATGTAATGAGATTCAGCATAATATTACGAAATGCACGTCTTTTGCCTATAAATCTTAATGCGGATAAAGTTTGAATGAGGATAAAGTTTGGCACAGTAACAAATGAGATCATTTCAACAGTGGTTAAAACATTTAAAGATGACGGCAGCAGTGATAGACTCGCATACAAATCGACTTGTGATCACGTAACTATACATTTATGAGTCATAATTCTTATACCTCTGTCATACCTATCGATTCAGGAACCTTTATTGGATAGATATTGTGAGTAGAGCGAGAATTATACAAAGAATTAAAAAATCGGACAAGTGATACACATTGCAAAGAATAACGATAGGTATTTTTACAAGATACGTTTTTTTTCTTTAAAATATTTTGAAGAGGCTGTAAACATCTAGTTCGTTGTTGTTAGAACTGCAATCCTTCTTACATACGAGTATTGGCTTCTGACGATAATCGTTTTTAATTTTCACCGCACCAGTTTAGTACTGCATGGATTCGAAGCGGTATGTGTTTGTGTCAACGCGATGTTTGTGTTACGAAATAAAAGAGGCCTTAACGTATTCTCTAATATATTATTATGTTGTTAGTTATTATGATAACTGTTATAATGTTGCTAACAGAGTACAGAACCATTCAGGAAGAATGGTACCTGCCTCCATTCTGATACTGACAACCATGACAGACCACAGCGATATAGTAATCCTTGTGATCGAAGTACTATCAAAGAACTGACCGGTTGAGTCATGAATACCTAAAGCGGAAGTAATAAAAGCTATATTTAATTCATTTTAGATACCTACCCAGAAAGTTCCTCGACTCTATCTAAATGTGCAAGATTGCTTGTATAATAAAAACTGACGCATCTTTCTCAAAGGTGTGTGCCGTGTAAGAGGAAACAAAACGTGTTTTTTATAATTTTATGAAGGAAATGATCGTACTATAACAATAATTAGAATAGTGTAGGTACATAATCTTGTAAATTGATATTATTTTATGCAAAAAATGTAAGTTCACGTAATTTTAGCTCGTTACTTGCATACGACTATGAAATAATCATTACTAGTATAGTGCTCCATTGCTGAAGAATGGGTCATCGATACCGTGTTTTGGTTGTATGGTAGTAAATATAGTGCTATTCAGTTTTTTTTCGTTACATGCAAAAAATATATGATGTGTAATATGTCTAATAATGCCTCAAGAATGGTATCTTCATGGAAACCCTTCTTTTCTAACTATATTTAATCAAGTACCTATGTAAACTAGATTACCTCTATCGACATAGATTTTTTTTACCATAAATATTTTTTTAGAACCGCCAAAAATAAGATGTGGCTGTAACGAAATACCGGTACCCTGTAGGACTATATGTCCGCCGCAGTCCTGCAATATATCATACACAGAGTACTTGTGTGATTCGGATCTCGACTGTGAACCTGGATGCGACTGTAAGGAAAACTATCTCCGAGATAACAACAATGTTTGTGTGTTCAATGAAGATTGTCCCGCACGTAAGTAAAACCTTTACTTTGAAAGGTTGCATATAAAAGAATTTCTAGACATTATATATTCTGCTAGAGACTGGTGGTTGAGTTTCAGTGTAGGAGCTCGCGGGCGTAGGCAATACCGCATTACCATACCTAAAATAAGTAGGTACTTGCCGCTAAATGGTAGTGTTCAGCACGGTTTGGTACGGAGAGGAAAGCGGATTCAGTACGCTCCGAACCAAATCTGGACGTGTGTAGCGACAGCGGATTTGGACCGATGCGGTCCGCTCGCGCGGGTTTGGCCGGTCGTGTACTAATATTACACACGTGCAGGAGAATTTCTTTTTCAAAATTTTCTTAATATTGTTTGTCCGAAACTGTCAATCTGAAATGTCCTGTGATATATTTTAATATAATGTATGTGGGAGCATCATAAGTAATAATCATTTTTTTATGTAATGGAAGTGGCAAACAAGCATGTTTCACATTGATGTTAAGTGATGACTGCAGCCAATAGACATCCACACAAAGGCCAAGGTCAAAATGCAGATGCGTTAACTCTCCTGAGGCCTAAGGTGTTATGTCTCTGTGGCAGAAATTACAGGGCCGTACATTACCACCTGACCGGAATACGATAGTGCTGAACATTACCATTTAACGGCAAGTATATTAGGTAATGCGGTGGTGCCTACGCCCGTGAGCTCTGTCACTGGAGCTCTACCACCAGTAAAACTTCTAAGACTACTAGAATACAAACAAACACAATCTATTATTTTAGCTCCCACATCACCAATACCGACTTGCGGTCTAAACGAAATACCGGTACCGTGTAGGACTATATGTCCACCGCAGTCTTGCAATATTTCATATACGGAATACCTGTGTGAAGCGGAACAAGATTGCGAGCCTGGCTGCGACTGTCTGGATGATTATTTGAGAAATGAAAATGGTGTCTGCGTCTTCAATGAAGACTGTCCTCCACGTAAGTAAACTACCGGTATAATCAGCAACTAAAATGTAGGTACGGAGTATCAATGTGACTCTATACAAGAACGCGAGCCCGGATGCGACTGCCAAGAAAATTATCTGCGAGATAATAATGGTATCTGTGTATTTAATGAGGAATGCCCCCCACGTAAGTAAACTATAAGTTACTGTGGATTACAAGTTTATAAGCGAAAGACTCGTTGATTTCGGAAAGGCGTAGGAAAAATGAATACGAAGAAGTCTTAAAATTATAAAAAATATAATAAAACATATTAGGTATTAAAAACACATATTAAATATATGTTTCTCTATCTTAGCATTTTACCATTATTGCTCTGGAAACGAATTTTAATAAAACGCGTTTTAGCTTAATTGAATTTCAAATTTGCATCCATTTTCGGCTTAATCACGGTCATATTTCGTCGGTGAAATCCAAATAGTGTTATTGAACACGTATAATAAAGTAAATCACGTTTTACATGTTTTCTCGGGGCAGCTAGTAGTATATAATATATTATATCCACATGTCTCATTCTTGGGTTTAACTTGCTTCTCATTAATTAAAGGTCCAGGGTTCAAGCTCCATTGTACGGGCTCTGAATGGATTAGTGGTTGGGTATCTACTAAACTATAATCGGGTTTAAACTGTTAACCTTCGTCTTGAAATTCACAATAGTTATTTGATCACCATTGCAAAGAATGTGAATTATCATAGTCATTTCTATGAGAAATTATATACGTTTTATGTTTATCATAATTTTAGATTTTAGTATTTTGACATTCAGTCAAGAGATTTTTATAAAGTTTTAATATTTAGGACCTCCAATTTTGTGAAACAACTCGCCAATAAAATGTAACACCATTTGTTGAAAATTGTTAGAAATTAAAAATATTATATTTTTATTCATGTTTTTACTTTATAAATCAAAAACTGAAATTATCTACACTTTGACTGTAAGTTACCCAAATTATACTTATGAATATTTTTTTCTAGCTCCTCGAGTCTGCGGAGACAATGAAGTAGCAACCGATTGCGTACCAACATGTCCACCCGAGAACTGCGATGTTTTGTATTCAAAAAAGTATGTTTGTGGCAAAGAAGATTGCCAACCAGGTTGCAAGTGTAGAGACCATTACTATAGGAACGCTAGTGGAATATGTGTACCTAAAAAGAAATGTCCTAGACGTAAGTAACTAAACAGAAATGTGGAGATTTTGAAGAATATTATTACATAGACTATAAATGTTCCTTTCGTACCACTAAAGCATCGAATCAATTGGACTTGGTGGCAAAATTATTGTAGCAAATAAAATTTGTGCACATAATGAACCTTCTGTGTTAATCGACAAATAAGCAAGCTGCGAAAAAAAAAATTAAAAGTTTAAGTAACAAATCAATGCCGCTATTTTAGACTTTGATATTAAACATAATAATTTATTTGCAGCACCAGCAGTACCTCAATGTGGAATAAACGAGGTGGCTTCTACCTGTAAACAGGTGTGTCCACCACAGAGTTGTGATTGGGATCCCACAAGGTACGCTTGTAGGCCCGGACCTTGTCAGTATGGATGCAACTGCATCGGGACTTATCTGAGAAATTCTAGTGACATTTGTGTACCTAAAAGTCAGTGTGAACCAAGTAAGTTTAGTGTGACCTTCATAAATATTAAATTGGAATTCAATAAGAGTTATAGTATCCGCTTAATTTGAAAAGAGTATTTGTTTCACCAAATCAAGGCACCTAGAATTTGCTTGAGAATATATGACTTTAAAAAAAATAAAACTCTGCTTAGCGGTAGATACAATAAAGTCAGAAAGTTTAAGCTTGGGTTGCACCAAAATATTTGTTAAAGTTATTGTAATATTTTGACTGGTGGTAGAGCTCCAGTGACGGAGCTCGCGGGCTCAGAAGTGGTTACGCATCTGCATTTTGACCTCTGGTCTTTGTGTGGGTGTCTATAGGCTGCAGTCATCACTTGACATCAATGTGAACTGCATGCTTATTTCCCACTTTCATTACATAAAAAAAACACATTTTTCTCTTATTTGAACAGATTTCTTTTAGTTAGGGATGGATGTGAGATATTATAAATAACTTTAAACTTTAACAAATATCTTGGTGCAACCCAGGCTGTGTTTTCAAGAAATGTTAAATTTAATTCACTGATATAAATTTAAAGGATCATAGTGTTTGTACACGTTTTTTATACAAGTTAATAATAACTATTAGGCGTTAGAAACTAACACATTATCTAACCTTTACACCAAACGGTAAAAAACTAAAATACGGTGTTAATAAAAAGTTAAGTGTCATCTTAATTTTAGGTACGAAATTATTGTTCCTCCAACTTGAAGAACATCATACAGAGTCCTTGCAGATTTTGCAGTCTAAGTACTGACTTTATTCACAAAAACATAAATTACTTCATCAAACGTCCCTGTCGAATATTATCTTACATCGCAATATAGTCTCAATCGAATTGTAAGTACCTAAAGTAAAACCGATAACTAATACATATTTTAAATCTATCATCAGAGATAACTTGCGGCCTAAACGAAATACTGGTTCCTTGCAAGACAATATGTCCACCGCAGGCTTGCAACATTTCTTATACGGATTACTTTTGTGATGCGGAAATTAAATGCGAGCCAGGCTGCGATTGTGAAGAAAACTATCTGCGAGATAATAATGGAATCTGCGTTTTTAATGAAAATTGTCCCCCACGTAAGTACATTATCCAAAAATAAAAAATGCACATCGACCTCAGGAAGAGACGTCGGCTTATTTCGGATCTGTAGAGCGTTATCTCTTTCGCACCTTACCTATTTGACGTTTGTCGACCATTTTGATCAAGTTTTAACCAATACCGGAGTACGGGTGCTTACGTAGGCAGTGTGCAGCAGAGATAACGCTCTTAAAGCCGAAACTAGCCGATTGTCATTTTCAAAGGCTCGATGTGCATTATTTCTTCATGAGCACTGTAATTGGTTAAGGATCGATTCGATTTTCCAATGTTGAAGACGCAATAAACAACATATAGTTAAATAAAATATAAGTAGATCAATTTAGAGTGTTTTAGGTTGGATTGTGCAAATCAATTTTGTTCTATTGGTTATTTTCTAAATATGTTCGACTTTTAACACTTTATATTATTTGAAACTTTGTGATTCTCATAAGGATATTAGGTACATGAAAAGTAAATACAACATCAAGGTAATTACAGGTAAGAATTTATTAACTTGCTTACCATGGAGGCAATTCGTCGATCGTTTCAAGGGTTGCCATTATTATTATATGTATTTTGAAATATGAAGTAAATAAACTGAATTGAATTTGACGACCCAGTTATTCCAGCAATGTGAGACGACCGTTCGTGGCATCGAACGGTCGTGATTTCGATTCCCGCACCGGAACAAATATTTGTATTGGCCTACAATATTGATGTTTGTTTCGGGTCTGGTTGTTTATGTATATATTGTATGTGTACAACGGCACCCACGATACAGGTTTATACCTACTGTGGGGCTGTGAGTGTAAGAGTATTTATTTATTTATTAATTTTCATTGACAGCTCCTCCAGTCTGTGGAGACAATGAAATAGCAACAGATTGCGTCCCAACATGCCCACCTGAGAACTGTGACGTGTTGTATTCTCAAAAGTATGAGTGTGGCAAAGAAAATTGCCAGCCAGGCTGCAAGTGTAGAGACCATTACTATAGGAACGCTAGTGGAATATGTGTACCTAAAAAGAAATGTCCTAGACGTAAGTAACTAAACAGAAATGTGGAGATTTTGAGGAATATTATTACTTAGACTGTAAATGTTCCTTTCGTACCACTAAAGCATCGACCAATTGGACTTGGTGGCAAAATTAATGTAGCAAATAAAATTTGTGCACATAATGAACCTTCTGTGTTAATCGACAAATACGCAAGCTGCGAAAAAAAAAATTAAAGGTTTAAGTAACAAATCAATGCCGCTATTTTAGACTTTGATATTAAACATAATAATTTATTTGCAGCACCAGCAGTACCTCAATGTGGAATAAACGAGGTGGCTTCTACCTGTAAACAGGTGTGTCCACCACAGAGTTGTGATTGGGATCCCACAAGGTACGCTTGTAGGCCCGGACCTTGTCAGTATGGATGTAACTGCATCGGGACTTATCTGAGAAATTCTAGTGACATTTGTGTACCTAAAAGTCAGTGTGAACCAAGTAAGTTTAGTGTGACCTTCATAAATATTAAATTGGAATTCAATAAGAGTTATATTATCCGCTTAATTTGAAAAGAGTATTTGTTTCACCAAATCAAGGCACCTAGAATTTGGTTGAGAATATATGACTTTTAAAAAAAAATACTCTGCTTAGCGTTAAATACAATAAAGTCAGAAAGTTTAAGCTTGGGTTGCACCAAAATATTTTTTAAAGTTATTGTAATATTTTGACTGGTGGTAGAGCTCCAGTGACGGAGCTCGCGGGCTCAGAAGTGGTTACGCATCTGCATTTTGACCTCTGGCCTTTGTGTGGGTGTCTATAGGCTGCAGTCATCACTTGACATCAATGTGAACTGCATGCTTATTTCCCACTTTCATTACATAAAAAAAACACATTTTTCTCTTATTTGAACAGATTTCTTTTAGTTAGGGATGGATGTGAGATATTATAAATAACTTTAAACTTTAACAAATATCTTGGTGCAACCCAGGCTGTGTTTTCAAGAAATGTTAAATTTAATTCACTGATATAAATTTAAAGGATCATAGTGTTTATACACGTTTTTTATACAAGTTAATAATAACTATTAGGCGTTAGAAACTAACACATTATCTAACCTTTACACCAAACGGTAAAAAACTAAAATACGGTGTTAATAAAAAGTTAAGTGTCATCTTAATTTTAGGTACGAAATTATTGTTCCTCCAACTTGAAGAACATCATACAGAGTCCTTGCAGATTTTGCAGTCTAAGTACTGACTTTATTCACAAAAACATAAATTACTTCATCAAACGTCCCTGTCGAATATTATCTTACATCGCAATATAGTCTCAATCGAATTGTAAGTACCTAAAGTAAAACCGATAACTAATACATATTTTAAATCTATCATCAGAGATAACTTGCGGCCTAAACGAAATACTGGTTCCTTGCAAGACAATATGTCCACCGCAGGCTTGCAACATTTCTTATACGGATTACTTTTGTGATGCGGAAATTAAATGCGAGCCAGGCTGCGATTGTGAAGAAAACTATCTGCGAGATAATAATGGAATCTGCGTTTTTAATGAAAATTGTCCCCCACGTAAGTACATTATCCAAAAATAAAAAATGCACATCGACCTCAGGAAGAGACGTCGGCTTATTTCGGATCTGTAGAGCGTTATCTCTTTCGCACCTTACCTATTTGACGTTTGTCGACCATTTTGATCAAGTTTTAACCAATACCGGAGTACGGGTGCTTACGTAGGCAGTGTGCAGCAGAGATAACGCTCTTAAAGCCGAAACATTTTCAAAGGCTCGATGTGCATTATTTCTTCATGAGCACTGTAATCGGTTAAGGATCGATTCGATTTTCCAATGTTGAAGACGCAATAAACAACATATAGTTAAATAAAATATAAGTAGATCAATTTAGAGTGTTTTAGGTTGGATTGTGCAAATCAATTTTTTTCTATTGGTTATTTTCTAAATATGTTCGATTTTTAACACTTTATATTATTTGAAACTTTGTGATTCTCATAAGGATATTAGGTACATGAAAAGTAAATACAACATCAAGGTAATTACAGGTGAGAATTTATTAATTTGCTTACCATGGAGGCAATTCGTCGATCGTTTCAAGGGTTGCCATTATTATTATATGTATTTTGAAATATGAAGTAAATAAACTGAATTGAATTTGACGACCCAGTTATTCCAGCAATGTGAGACGACCGTTCGTGGCATCGAACGGTCGTGAGTTCGATTCCCGCACCGGAACAAATATTTGTATTGGCCTACAATATTGATGTTTGTTTCGGGTTTATGTATATGTTGTATGTGTACAACGGCACCCACGATACAGGTTTATACCTACTGTGGGGCTGTGAGTGTAAGAGTATTTATTTATTTATTCATTTTCATTGACAGCTCCTCCAGTCTGTGGAGACAATGAAATAGCAACAGATTGCGTCCCAACATGCCCACCTGAGAACTGTGACGTGTTGTATTCTCAAAAGTATGAGTGTGGCAAAGAAAATTGCCAGCCAGGCTGCAAGTGTAGAAAGAAATATTATAGAAATGCCAGCGGTATTTGCGTACCGAAGAAGGAGTGTCCTAGACGTATGTATATGGCTTGAAACCTAAACTGAAGCGGCCCGCGAGCTCCGTCACTGGAGCTTTACTACCAGTATTAAAATAATATTGATATCAATATACTTTAACAGCACCAGCGGTTCCTCAATGTGGTGTAAATGAGGTAGCATCCACCTGCAAACAAGTTTGCCCACCTCAGAGTTGTGATTGGGACCCCAAAAGATTAGCATGCAAGCCCGGACCCTGTCAATATGGATGTAATTGCATAGGGACTTATCTAAGAAACTCTAGCAGAATTTGCGTACCTAAGGATCAATGTCAACCGAGTAAGTTCGTAATTGTTATTTAAAATTAAGTATGTATCTTCACGCCACGTCCCTAACGGAGTAGGTAGAGAGTGTGGAGCGCCAGATATCCCGGTCCTGACACACCTCCCATGCCTACCTTCATCATTCTCTTCATACATGCACGCCGATTCCTAAGACTTTTGACTCCACCATCAGACAGTACTCGACCTATTTGGTCATGGTAGGTCTATCTTCCTGGGCCTCAGCAACCATCCACATTCACTTTAAAATTAAAAAATGATAATATAGGCCTGACGTTCTTAAATCAAAATTGCTCTTTATTATTTCCTCAGAAATATTAGTAGTTTATATAATGACCTCTTAAAGGATTCAAAGTTTGGAATAAAATTACCTCATACGAAATAATATCAACACAGATTGTGTTAACCAATTTATAACTCTTTAACAGAGGATTCAATTTTTATAAGCAATAGAAAAATATTCATTCTCATGGACATGTTTCTTATAAAATATATTATCATACTTCATCTATTATTAATAGTAAATATGTAAAGATGTGCAACCTAAAATATTGTGTCCACGTTTGCCTTATTAATCATGTACAAGACAAGTACAAAATGACTGAGAAGTTTTAGTTCAAACCTCAAAGGATTTGCAACCCGAAACCCGTCTTATGAGGGTTAAAACAACGTGTTTATCTTAAATTATTAATATATTTGCAGGACCACCATCATCTTGTACTTTTAATAGGTGTACACCTACATGCTCAATTCCAAACCCGCCAAATTGTCCTAAACAAACGCCAAACGATAAATGCAGCTGTCCCTCTGGGTACATTTTATCTGAAAAAGGAGGGGAATGTGTCAAATTAGAAGACTGTCAGAGTAAGTATAAATAATTGCTTTAATTATTCACTTCAGAAAACTTTAATTTTCACGATTTATTTGACTGATGAACGCGTTCAGAGGTTTTCATTAACTACTGAAAAGATATAATGGAGGAAAGTGAGGCGTGCCGTTCAGTCAGCAAAGTTCTAAATGTTGAATAATTATCCAATGATTTCGTTGCTTGGTTTGAAATTCGTGCTAGTTATACGAAAATATTTCATAAAATAATCTAAATAAACCTGTTGTCAATTGGCTTTTTATTTCGGTTATCCAATTGACGGTGTCGTTTTCATTTTGGACTCCCGATTGGAACATTTTGTAATGATTGCAAAGAAATTAGAAAACTGATCAAGTATGAGTAGAACTCGCTTTGCATAGTCCGTACAGAATCTGTGTTGTGTCGTCGATGGTCCGTTCAATTAACTTTTTTAAGGTTATCTTAAAAACCATCGACTGAAAATTCATTCAAAATCATAGATGTGCTCAAATTTCTTCACAACCATTTAAGTTAAATTAAAATTATTTTGAATATCTTTGATATTCTCACAATAAGGTCTGTCACACAATACAGTTTGTAAAACACGTTTGTTGATTCTCTTACTAGTCACCTAAAAGTGGCCGCTATAGTTGTCATTAACTTATTTTCATGTCGGGTCATTAATTTACGAGTATATGTGTACTAAATTTCACCTCAATCAGTCTTATCAGTGCTTTTGGAGATAATCAGTCATGACTGACAATGGAGTGATAATGTTTCCGTTTTTCCTTCTGAGGTTTGGAACTTTATGTATGTATCTTCACGCCAGGTCCCTAACGGGGTAGGCAGAGAGTGTAGAGCGCCAGACATCCCGGTTCTGACAAACCTCTCGTGCCTCGTCTACCTTCATCATTCTCTTCATACATGCACGCCGATTCCTAAGACTTTTGACACCACCATCAGACAGAACTCGACCTATTTGGTCATGGTAGGTCAGCCTTGGTCTTCCTGGGCCTCTGCAACCATCCACATTCGCATTGTATATCTGTTTAGTCATTCGCTCATTCGACATTCTTTCTATATGCCCGAACCATCGGAGCATGCCTTTTTTCATTTTTACACCGATACTATCATTCACACAAAGTCTCTTTCTTACATCTTCATTACGAACGCGATCGGTGAGTGATACGCCGCAGATCTTGCGCAAAGATCTCATCTCGACCGCGTTCAACTTACTTTCATGCTCTTTCCTGCATACCCAGCTCTCACTTCCATATAAAAGCGTTGGAGTAAGTACAGCATTATGTACGGCTAGTCGAGCCCGCTGGCTGAGATGTTTCGATTCTAGCAGCTTACCCAACGCTCCATTCACGCAATTCCCAGCAAGCACTCTTCTTTCTATGTCAGTGGTGTACCTACCATCCTTGCTAAAAGCACATCCAAGATATACAATTTCATCAACCTGTTCTAACACTGCATCATCTACTACTACCCTTGCATTTGTTCTCTGTTCATCTCTTTCAAATACTAATACTTTAGTTTTATCCACATTCATTGGAACTTTAAGAAGGTAAATTTAATTGTACAAATACTGCAGTTAAAATCACTATTATTATAGTAGAAGTGATTTATGTTATTAAGTTCCGTCATCAGCAAAACAAAATCAGAAATCGTTTTCAGAATATGCAAACTGCAACGGAGATAGAAATGCAACGTACAGGGAATGTCCACAAGCATGTCCGTCTACTTGTGCTGAACCGAGTCCTAAAAATTGCAACAAAAAATGCCCGGACTTCGGTTGCCAGTGTGAACCAGGCTATATCCTCTCTGAAGTAAATGGAAAATGTATTTTACCCGATGAGTGTCCAGGTAATAATAAATTTAGTTGTCAAATAAAATTTTGATAAACGAAATAGTAAGTATCTCCGATTTTCATATCCTTCTAAGTGGATAATTTTCTTTCATCTAAGTGGATTATTCTCTAGGAATACGCCCAACTTTATCCATTAGGAAATAATCTTCAGAATCGGACCACACAGTAATAAGTTATTTGTTTGATAAACTCGTTCTCTTTAGTTTTTTCGCTCTTTAAAAATAATAATGTAGGTATCACTAAAAGTCCGAAATTCTGCTGATCCTTAAAGCCTCTGCATAGTAGTGGTTATCCACTACGAATATGTTCAGCGAACGCTTATGCTGGACAAACAATTGAGTGAAGGGGCTTTAAGAATCAACAGAATTTCAACTATTAGGTTCCACTACAAAAGCCGTTACTTTAACATGGCATTACTTTGATATGAATTTAACTTAACTACAATTATATTGTTGATGTACTTACGAGTATCATGTACAATTGAATACAAAGATATATTTAAGTAGGAATGTTCATGTTTTCTCAAGTCAATCATGTTGGATCTTGCTGAGAGTATATGTTACGATATTTTACCACACAAGCAAATAACGTTAATGTTCTCAAAGTATTCTGTGAAAACAAAGTTTCTTTTATATCACCTTTTAAAGACAGCAAAATTTGAGTAAATTAAATATGGCTTCATTGCAAAAATCAGACTACAACGTTAACTCATTACATTTTGATTTAGTTGTAACGTCGAGACTTAATATAATCAGTTTGACTTTAATGTGAATATTAGATTCAAAAACAATAATAGTTAGTTTGTGCTTTAAATTTCTGTTGGTTCAATCTAGGACATTTGATAAATATACGCCTTCTAGTAACGCAAAGTCGTACGTTACATCATGAATAAGTAACGTAAACATTGCGTTGCCGTGCATTACTTATTTAACTTAGGCTTCTTCCACACGTACCACAACCATATCACGTAAATAAAAGGTAAATTTGCGGGGACTATAATACAGGACTATTCCATTCGACCATAATGCAGGACCACATATCACAGGTGTAAATACTTACGTAAGAATACGCAGTTATACTTTTGACGTGACAACGTCTTAAATTAGGTTGCGGCTCGGAGTCACTCATGAAAAAGTGTAACGCCCGGTAACGTAACGATGAGTCACCGAATGAGAGAGAGGCCTGCCGGACCGGCGAATGCCTTTCTACCGAGAAAAAGACGTTGTCACGTAAAATCTTCGCCCGTAAAACCGACTTTACAGGCAACCAGTTTTTTTTATGTATCTTATCAATGATGGCAAACACGAAGCAGTTCAAATGGATGATAAGTATTGGGCCTATAAGCATCTACACAAATACCTAAGGTCGAAATGCAGATGCGTTGTTAACCCTGATGAGTTTTACTTCTGTAATACTTATTACCTTCATTGCAAACATTACCACATTCACACGTAACCATACCTTGTCACGATAAAGTCTTGGTTGTGGTATAAGCCTTACAAAAAGCGTCACTAATCTACTAAACATTATAGGTGGTAATCCATGCGGTCAAAACGGTACATTTGCTTTTTGCGCGGCGGAGTGCCCAAACAACAATTGTCCACAAAATGACAACCTGGGCACCATAGCTTGCAGTCCTCCTTACCCTTGCAACTCTGGGTGCATTTGCAAAGGCAACTATCGAAGAGTCAGTTCCAGTGACAGAAGATGTATATTGGCTTCGGATTGCCGTGAGTAAAACTAGATTGTATGTCGCAACATTAAGCTTAAGGAAATCTATTTGTTGAACACTAGGATTAGTACCTAGCTTAGTGCAGGATCCTTTGTAAATGTTTGTTCTTCGGTAAGATTACTATAAAATCTTTCTTGCGTCGTTTTCCCCACTACTCGTCGCGGGGTCGTGACTCCCTCCAAGGATCACTTTCTGTCGGATGATAGTGCGCCAACGAGTGCGGTTTTCGGAAATCTATGGCCTTCTTGCTGTCGAGTGTGGTGCGGATTTCATCTGTCCAGCGCATAAGGCTGCGCCCGCGTGGTCTTTTCCTCTGGACCTTGCTTCTACTATCAAATAAAGATGAAGAAATTATGTTATATAATATATAATTATAATAATATATAATAAATATATAATTACTTTCATAACTGGTACTATATAAATCACTTATTGAAGCAAGAATTCCTGTATAAGTGATTATTACATTTTCATAAAATAAGGCCATGACTTCTATCACATTCATAGAGTGTGAAATTACAGTTTTTTTATCTACATTTCGTCCAATCGAGAGTGATGCCAGGATGATCATGATCCTCAGTCATGAGGGAACGACCAGAGAGAGAAACATCTAAATGGAGTTGCGATGCCACTTAGAAGTCTATATTGATCTTATATTTTTTTAATTTGAGACAAATATTTGACATGACCTGTTGAGTAGCACAAACACCTCAAGAAACTGAGTTGACCCTCAAAAATAACGGTACCACTGAGAACTAACAACTTTAGGTATCATTAAATACAATTCACTTCAATTACATAAAAAAAAATACAAATATTAAAGTTGCATAAACCTTTGATAACGCTCGCTCATGATTTGAATTTCTTCACGAAATTGTAGGTAAATAAACAGTAGGTACCTACGCCAATCTTTGTTTTGGAATCAGTATATACTGTGTTAATATTATCAGAATAAAAAAAAAAGAAGTAATTGCACCCTTTTCAACATTTGCCATGACTACCCTAATTATATCACCCATTAGGCCAGTAATGCTCAACGACCCAGTATTCTTATTGCGAGCAAAAACGGCAAAGCGGAAGGGTAAATCATAATAATTTGAGTTTTATGTGAGTAATTTCACGCTGTTTTTTCCTCAAAGGAGTAGGTAAACACGTACATTCGTGCCAACACCTACAATTTCATGGTTACATTTTTTAATCCCATGTATAATAGATGGCGAACCTGATTGACATTCTCTTAGAATATGACCAGTTTCTAGTGGTGCTACTGTTGTTTATTGTACTGGAATAATCCTAAGTGGCTTCATATCTCGTCCATGTACTACCTATTCAATCTCCCTATGACTTTTCACATATACCTCCGGAATTTCGTCGTATTAATATGTTCGTCTTTATCTACGTCAATAAATTTTATGTGTAACAAAAAATATGACCATATGCTTCTCTATTATTTTTGGTTAAAAAGTAAGCAATATAATATTATGGACTCAATTCCATAACATAACTTTGATAGAATTAAATTCAGAAGCATAAAATTCAACATCTCGTTGTTACATGTATAAGTTTACTCACCCCGAGGAAAACCTACCTGAAGTTTTTGACGTTGAATCAAACTTGATCCGGGAATAAAGTTATGCAAAAGTGAACTACTACTATCACTAAGCCATCGTGGTATTTAGTACATTTACTACAAATTCCACACAAGAACATTACACTGCGTTAAAGCAATAATCACTCATTCGTGATTAATTCATCAAACGTCACTTGCGGCTAGTTACTTATTGAGATCTGCATGTCACTTACATTATTATGACTGATTGAACAACAGACAGATTGACTTTCGAGACGAAGAGACAGATTAGTTTAGAACGAAGTATGAATGACTGGGATGTACTCGTGACTTCAATGACGTAGCGATTTTAGAGCAAAAGCTCATTTCTGGTGGAGTCCATATCTGAATTTCAAATGATTCATAATTGGTTAAATTTTTTGGCAAAGTTTTTTTTTGTGGTTTGAGCGTGTAAGGTTTTTTTATGTCAAATTTTCCAGTAATGCAGACAGATCCGGCAGAAACTGGTAATCTTTAAAAGTCGTACAACATTGGGATATTGTAGAAATTATATTGGCGGATTTGTTCGCGTATACAAAACGTAACACTCCCTTCTTCTAATACCCGACGTTTCGGTCGCTAACAGTCTCCCCGTGGCCACGGTAGACCATGTATGAAGCTCGCGAAAACGTTAAAATTAGGGCAGTTGTCAACGTGGAACCAGCTCTGTAGGATTTAATGGACGCCGGTTTTGAAGAACCTTATAATGTACGAGAAAACACCTCACAAAAGAAGTTCGTTTCACAGCTTCAGACCTGTAACATCATTGGGTTCAGAGCAAAAATGAATTAATGGTAATGTTTTAATACAACCGTATTCCAAATAAGCGTACTATACGCTCGTGATTTCTGGAACATATCACCAGTAACCTGTACCAATTATAGCAACTCTTGAATATGGTATATTTAATAATATATTCAAGAGTTGCTATAATTATTACAGATCACTTAAATATGTAACATTTTTTTCAGCGCCTGTAAAGTGCACAAGGCCCAACGAGGTGTGGAACCCGTGCGCCTCTCGTTGCGCATCTCAGGAGTGCAGCGATATTGGAACCCCACCCAGCGAGTGCGGTGGATCTGGTCCAGATTGTCAGCCACAATGTGAATGCAAGGAGGAATATTATAGAAATCAGTCCAGAATTTGCGTGACTAAAGAAGAATGTCGTAAGTAACATGACCATCTTGACCATCTTCATCAGGATAAAGACTCGCAAACACTACTTTTTTTTGTAATGAAGGTGGCAATCAAGCATGCAGTTCACATCTATGTTAAGGGATGACATCAGCCTATAGACACCCACACAAAGATCAAAATGCAGATGCGTTGCCACTCTGAGACCTTAAGAAAAGAAAAAAGATAAGAAAAGAAAAAAATTATTTGGACAGCACAGAGACATGACGATACAAATTGCCAGACGATTGGTACACAGGTACAATTAAACAAAAAGCAAAAACAATAACAATTAAAAAAGAAAAAAAAAAGAGATTAAGTCTCACGGCTGGTCCAAATGGGAGCCCAGATCAGCTTCATGTCAAGTCGATAACATCAATCGACTTGACGCTGATTTTCATCTGGGACCCTGGTGTTTCACGGATGTCAAGCAGATCAAACAAATTAAATTAGTAATGGTTAACATTAGATACTTACATATTTTATCAGGACAAATAATATAGCGTATTTACGATAATTATACATATATTCTTATTATACCGTACATAAAAATAAATGTTTACAATTGTTTTATATTATTTCGCATTAACACATGCTTGTGTTAATGCGAAATAATATAAAACAATTATTAAGGGTAAAAGCGACTTCTTTACGATATTCAATAAACTGAAAAGTTTATTATATCGGTTGCCTAACTAGCATAGTTGGTAACAGATGGCGCTGCTGCTACCATAAAGCAATGCAATAGATGTGAAGGAAAGATTTGACAAATCGGGCAGGGCTTCAGTAGCTCAATTGGAAGAGCGGCTGGACTAGATTCCCAGTAGGTCGCGAGTTCGAGCCCCGCCTGAAGTCAAATTTTTCTTTCCATTTTTCTTTAAAAAACAAAAATAAATGTTTACAATGTTACCTTAGTTGTTATGTCTGTCTGTATGATAGTTATTACGGGGCCATCCATTACCATCCATTATCATTTGGCAGCAGATAGATTAAGTAATGCGGTGGTGCCTATGCTCTCGAGCTCCTACACTGGAACTCTATCAAGAAATGTTAAATTGAACGGACTTTCGATGTACCTACATCTGTTCAATTTAACATTTCTTTAGTATTAGGAATATGTATGATTTCTCGGACTTCTGTTCATTGAAACAAATACAAAATGCTTATTAGAATAGAAGCATTCATCTTCAGCATATTAATTTGTATGTATCTTCACGCCAAGTCCCTAACGAGGTAGGCAGAGAGTGTGGAGCGCCAGATATTCCGGTCCTGACACTACACCTCCCGTGCCTCATTTACTTTTATCATTCTCTTCATACACGCACGCCGATTCCTAAGACTTTTGACCCCACCATCAGACAGAATTCGACCTATTTGGTCATGGTAGGTCAGGCTTGGTCTGCCTGGGCCTCTGCAATCTATACTTAATTAATAAAACAAAGCTGAAGAGTTTGTTTGTTTGTTTGCTTGAACTTGCTAATCTCAGGAACTACTGATCCGATTTGAAAAATTCTTTCAGGATTTGATAGACAGCTCATTTATTGACGAAGGCTTTGGGCTATAACATAATGCTAAGATGAATAGGAAAGGGTAGGTAACATTGCATCCGCGCGAAGCCGGGGCGGGCCGCTAGTCATATATATTAGTATAGCCCCGTAATAGCTTTTTTTTTTTTTTTTTTTTATGTAATGAAAGTGCTAAACAAGCATGCAGTTCACATTGATGTTAAGTGATGACTGCAGCCTATAGACACCCACACAAAGACCAAGGTCAAAATGCAGATGCGTTACCACTCCTGAGGCCTAAGGTCTTATGCCTCTGTGCCGGAAATTACAGGGCCGTACATTACCACCTGACCGGAACACGATAGTGTTGAACACTACCATTTAGCGGCAAGTATATTAGGTAATGCGGTGGTGCCTACGCCCGCGAGCTCCGTCACTGGAGCTCTACCACCAGTAAAAAACAGTAGCTATCACAGAGTTACAATAATACAACCTAGTCCTATGGAGTGGCTACGCATTTGCGTGATTACTACTGGTTTTTTTGAAGATGTCTATTCAGTATATGTCAAAGGGGAGGTTGATGGGGGTTCAAGTCATGAATTATGATTGAAATTGTGGTAGGTGGGAGATTTCACTAAGACCAACATTATTTCTTAAAACATCAAAGAAAAGTTTGCTCATAAGCTTAGCTATTTAACCGAGTTTATTAGGTTTATTTCAAAGTTTTATGTACTTGTAATTAATTGAGAGAAGTTTATAACTTTTTGTTAATATTAATTTTATTACAAGCACACTAATAAACTGTGGTGATTAAGTGTACTTAACAAAACTTTTCTTTACAGCTGCCAGTTAATGAATAAAACCAAAAATGTCCTTTTGCATCTACAGGACATCTTTTAAGAAAATTACAACAACATATAAAATATTTTATTAAATGCTTAAAGGATATTATCACTCTTTTCGATGTACCTTATTTCTCACTCATGCTCTCCGGCTTTTGTTCTTATATATTAAATATTTGATAATAGCCTTGGTATGTTATTAAATATTGGATTAACTTAAGTTATGATTAGCGGTAAGGCCGCCAATTGAACTGTACCCCACGCAGTGGGTACAGTTCAATTGGCGGCCTTATAGTAAGGATCCTTGGGTTCTTATAGTAAGGATCCCACTGCAGAATCATTTCGTTCATCCAGATATGTTGCAAACCTATTTTTACGCATATTTATAATCTACAGAATATATATCCACATGAGAACCAAGGTTACCGACCTATGTCGGCCACTTGAGTGAGCTATTCGGTGAGCTATCTCACCGAATAGTGAGACTCAAGTGGCAGTGGGCAGGGCACGTAGCTGGAAGAACTGACGGCCGTTGGGGCAGAGCAGTTCTAGAGTGGCGACCACGTACCGGGAAACGAAGCGTAGGCAGGCCTCCCACAAGATGGACCGACGACCTGGTGAAGGTCGCGGGCAATCGCTGGATGAGGGCGGCCGAGGACCGTTCATTGTGGCAATCTTTGGGGGAGGCCTTTGTTCAGCAGTGGACGTCTTTTGGCTGAAATGATGAGGTTCCCTATCAAAAAAAGGCCGCAAGTGTTTGTTATATATTTTTTTGGACATAATTTTTTTAAAGTCCCGTAACTATAATAGGTCGTAATTCTCATAACACCCGTCCGGATTTGGTACGGAGTGGACAGCGGATTCTGTACGCTCCGAACAAAATATGGATGTGTGTAGAGAAATCCGGCGGACAGAATTATTATTAATCAAGCCCGATGCGGTCCGCTCGCGCGTTTTTGGTCGGCGAATTCGGTCCGCCTGACAGGATCTCAACTAGATTCTGGGTGTCGGGACGCTGGGCGTCGGGACGCTGGGCGTCGTGACGCTGGGCGTTGGGGTAGGGACGCTGGGCGTCGGTCGCTTAGCGTCAGGACGCTGGGCGTCAGGACGCTGGGCGTCGGGACGCTGGGGGGCGTCGGGACGTTGGGCGTCGGGACGCTGGGGGGCGTCGGGACGCTGGGCGTCGGGACGCTGGGCGTCGGGACGCTGGGCGTCGGGACGCTAGGGGGCGTCGGTCGTTTAGCGTCGGGACGCTAGACTTTGGGACGCTGGGCGTCGGTACGCTGGGCGTTGGGACGCTGGGCGTCGGGAGGCTGGGCGCTGGGCGTCGGGACGCTGGGGGGCGTCGGGACGTTGGGCGTCGGGACGCTGGGCGTCGGGACGCTGGGCGTCGGGACGCTGGGCGTAGGGACGCTGGGCGACGGGACGCTGGGCGTCGGGACGCTGGGCGTCGGGACGCTGGGCGTCGGGACGCTGGGCGTCGGGACGCTGGGCGTCGGGACGCTGGGCGTCTGGACGCTGGGGGGCGTCGGGACGCTGGGCGTCGGGACGCTGGGCGTCGGGACGCTGGGCGTCGGGACGCTGGGCGTCGGGACGCTGGGCGTTGGGGTAGGGACGCTGGGCGTCGGTCGCTTAGCGTCAGGACGCTGGGCGTCGGGACGCTGGGCGTTGGGGTAGGGACGCTGGGCTTTGGGACGCTGGGCGTCGGGACGCTGGGCGTCGGGACGCTGGGGGGCGTCGGGACGCTGGGCGTCGGGACGCTGGGCGTTGGGAAGCTGGGCGTCGGGACGCTGGGCGTCGGGACGCTGGGCGTCGGGACGCTGGGCGTCGGGACGCTGGGCGTTGGGGTAGGGACGCTGGGCGTCGGTCGCTTAGCGTCGGGATGCTAGACTTTGGGACGCTGAACGTCGCGACGCTGGGCGTCGGGACGCTGGGCGTCGGTACGCTGGGCGTCAGGACGCTGGGCGTCGGGACGCTGGGCGTCGGAACGCTGGGGTGCGTCGGGACGCTGGGCGTCGGGACGCTGGGCGTCGGGACGCTGGGCGTCGGGACGCTGGGCGTCGGGACGCTGGGCGTCGGGACGCTGGGCGTCGGGACGCTGGGCGTCGCGACGCTGGGCGTCCCTACGCTGGGCGTTGGGACGCTGGGCGTCGGGACGCTGGGCGTCGGGACGCTGGGCATCGGGACGCTGGGCGTCGGGACGCTGAGCGTCGGAACGCTGGGCGTCGGGACGCTGGGCGTCGGGACGCTGGGTGTCGGGACGCTGGGCGTTGGGGTAGGGACGCTGGGCGTCGGTCGCTTAGCGTCAGGACGCTGGGCGTCGGGACGCTGGGCGTTGGGGTAGGGACGCTGGGCGTCGGTCGCTTAGCGTCGGGACGCTAGGCTTTGGGACGCTGGGCGTCGGGACGCTGGGCGTCGAAACGCTGGGCGTCGGGACGCTGGGCGTCGGGACGCTGGGCGTCGGGACGCTGGGCGTCGGGACGCTGGGCGTCGGGACGCTGGGCGTCGGGACGTTGGGCGTCGGGACGCTGGGCGTCGGGACATTGGACGTCGGGACGCTTGGCGTCGGGACGCTGGGCGTCGGTCGCTTAGCGTCGGGACGCTGGGCGTCGGGACGCTGGGCGTCGGGACGCTGGGCGTCGGAACGCTGGGCGTCGGGACGCTGGGCGTCGGGACGCTGGGCGTCGGGACGCTGGGCGTCGGGACGCTGGGCGTCGGGACGCTGGGCGTCGGGACGCTGGGCGTCGGGACGCTGGGCGTCGGGACGCTGGGCGTCGGGACGCTCGTCGTCGGGACGCTGGGCGTCGGGACGCTGGGCGTCGGGAAGCTGGGCGTCGGGACGCTGGGCGTCGGGACGCTGGACGTCGGGACGCTGGACGTCGGGACGCTGAACGCCCAGCGTCCCGACGTCCAGCGTCCCTACCCCAACGCCCAGCGTCCTGACGTCAAGCGTCATTTCGATTCTTTAACTCAGTAGTCTAACGGTGGCAGGCTACTAATGCTTCACTAGAATCATGTTTTCGATCCCCGGATCAGGAGCTATCAGACATAGAGATGTTTTAAGGTTTATCAGTAGTGATATTGGGAATTTTCAATTTTCTGGAATTCTCAAGTGCCACCGTCGAAGTCTGGTATCCCAAAGATGTCACTGTGAGGGGCAAAAGTAACCGGCAAATCGTGGGTTTTTGTGCATGCATTTACCTCTGCCTATCTTCGAGGAATACAGGCGTGAAGTTACGTCTTCGACTCTAAAGAGCTCCAGCTTTGTCAATAATAAACTATAAAACCATTTTAAAACGGCCATAAATACTTGAATAATCATTTGAATCCTCGTAAATGTAGCTAAAGTCGTAAAAAACGTTAATTAAAAACGCTTTACTGTTCTCGTGACCATATAAACTTTTTTAACATTTGATCATAAACGAAACGTTGTGCATTATTAAAATATTTTACTGTCGGTGGCGATCCAGTTCAATATGGCGATTGTTTATTTAATGGTGCTTATTTATTCAGTTGGCAGTTCTATGGCACCCGCTTCAATAAAATGTATCAGACTGACGAGTAAGTTATATAAAAATGTATTTATCATGATCATGTAACCAGTATTCATAGTGTGTCAATGTGTTGAAGGTGGCAAACAAGCATACAGTTCACATTGATGTCAAGTAATGACTGCAGTCTAGAGACATCCACATAAAGACCAGAAGTCAAAATGCAGATGCGTTGCCACCCCTGAGACCTTAGTGATGCTTATTACGGAGCTATATATTAACATCTAACCGGAACCCGATAGTGCTGAACACTACCATAAATTTTCAACCTGGTAACCCTGCTAACCGACGACCGATGCTAACCGATGGACCTGGTGAAGGTCGTGGGCAACCACTGGATGAGGGCGGCCCAGGACGGTTCGTTGTAGCACTCTTTGGGGAAGGGCTTTGTTCAGCAGAGGACGTCTATTGGCTGAAATGATGATGATGATAATGATAAACCCTGCTAGGGTAGCCTACAAAATTTTGCTGCAAACAGTTTCAAAGTATTCACAAGTCGCAAGTATTGCAACAGTTCCGCTACTCTTTTTGAAACTAGGTACGCAAACACTTCTATAACACCTGAGGGGTGAACATATTTCATAATATTCCACAATATTGTGAGTTATGGCACACTGTAAGTTGCAAGTTCCCAACTCTGTCCAAGTTTCGTTGTAACCGCGCAAGTTTCTTCAATATTCTACTATCGTGTTTTATGAAAAAGATGGAATTTATTGTTGGGTTAGTAAGAAATACTTTATTTGATAACAATTCTTTAAGCAGCGTTCAAGGACGCAAATATAAGTGTAATATCGGATCTATTAGGTTCGGGAAAAAGTTTCTTCGCATTTTTTAAGATAATTCAAAACATTTTTTAATATAGTTTATTTAAATTTAACTAAAGTATGTATGAACCATTTTGTTCGATAACCTTTTGCCATCTTGTAGGTAGGGACATGATGCTATAAAAATTTTGGGACTTCTCATCAAAATACCGCGACAAGTGGATTTGGCAGTCCTCTCGTGATGTTAACCTAACATTGCATAAAGAATTCTGAAGAGACCGAAACAGGTGGAAATCTGAAGGTGCAAGGTCAGGACTATACGGCGGATGCATTAACACCTCCCAGCCAAACTCTCTTAATTTTTGCTGAGTGGCTATAGATGTGTGAGGTCTAGCGTTATCATGATGAAACACCACACCCCTTCTGTTGATCAATTCCGGCCGCTTTCTCTCAACTTCTTGCTTTAATCTCATCAGTTGTTCGCAGTAGAGTTCAGAATCGATAGTCCTGCCTGGTGGTAATAGCTCATAATGAATAATGCCCTTCCAATCCCACCACACACACAACATCACCTTATTGCGAGTTAACCCGGGTTTCGCCACAGTCTGTGAAGCCTGACCGGCCTTTGACCACGACCTTTTTCGCACATTCTTGTCGTACGTGATCCACTTTTCATCACCAATTATCAGCTTCTTCAAAAATGATTCGGTTTCATTACGTCGTAATAAAGAATCACAAATGAGTACACGGTTCATTAGGTTTCTTTCAGTGAGCTCGTGAGGTACCCAAATATCGAGCTTTTTTTTGTACCCAGCTTTTTTCAAATGCGCCAAAACTGTTTTGTGATCAATTCTCAGTTCTTCAGCTACGTCGTAACTACTGATATGTCAATCTTGCTCCACTTTTTCAAAAATGGCATCCATTTTATCCGTAATAAGGCGACCAGAGCGAGGTGCATCTTTGACATCAAAATTTCCGGATTGAAAACGCTGAAACCTAATTTGTGCTACTCTCACAGACACTGCACTAGGTCCATAAACATCGCAAATTTTTTTCGTTGCTTGCGTTGCATTTTTACTATTTTTGTAGTAAAATTTTAAAATGTATCGAATTTCTTCATTAGATTCACTCATCTTGACAGTACGAAAAACAAATGAAAATCACACATTTGCCTAATTTGGAATTATGTTCTTTAAAATTTTAACTTTCAACGATACCAAAACCAGCCAGATACAAATACTACAGCCAAAGAGATTTTATTACAAGTTCATACATACTATAATGCGAAAAGACTAACCCCAACCTTTTTTTATATGGTGTATGGTGGTCAGAATACTTGCCGCATGTAAAAAAAAAAGATTTTTTTTATGTAATGGAAGGGGCAAACAAGCATGCAGTTCACATTGATGTTAAGTGATGACTGCAGCCTATAGACACTTACACTTAGACAAAGGTAAAAATGCAGATGCGTTACCACTTCTGAGGCCTAAGGTGTTATGTCTCTGTGCCGGAAATTACAGGACCGTACACCACCTGACCGGAACACGATAGTGCTGAACACTACCATTTAGCGGCAAGTATATTAGGTAATGCGGTGGTGCCTACGCCCGCGAGCTCTGTCACTGGAGCTCTACCACCAGTAAAATTGTGTTGTTTTCATGTGTAATTCAGGCATTAACTTTTGTAAAGAACGCAGGCAGGTGAAGTGACTTTTATTGTACATCTTTTTCATTTCAGGACCACTGGTAATACCAGTTTGTGGACCAAACAGTCACTTTGAAGTATGCCCTCCGGTGTGTTCGCCGCAAACTTGTTCAGCATTATGGTCGAAGTTCCGTTGTGTTCCTGAAGAAGAGTGCTGTAAGCCAGAATGTCGGTGTGAGGACGGCTTTAGGAAAGATAGTAGCGGCACATGTATACCAGTGAATGCATGTTGTGAGATTTTTTTTTATAATTATGATTTCATAGCCACCTCACCTACTGTTTATTTACAGGTGGTAAGCTCAAGGGCGTAGGGACTACCGCATTAACTTATATACTTGCCGCTAAATGGTAGTGTTCAGAACTATCGTGTTCCGGTCAGGTGGCAATGTATGGCCTTGTAATTTCCGACACAGAGGCATAACACCTTAGACCTCAGGAGTGGTAACGCATGTGCACTTTGACCTTAGCTTAACATCAATGTGAACTGCATACTTGTTTGCCACTTCCATTACATAAAAAAACCTATTGGTAATGTATGGCCCTGTTATTTTCGGCACAGAGGCACAGCAACTAAAACCGCAGGCACACCGCGGACACTCCGCCAAAATTCCATACAAATGCCTTTTGGTTACCTATTACACAGACATCAATCAGTCACGTGTAGTCACACGTGCACGCACACAGCGTAAACACTTTTATTACTAAAGCAATGCAATCACATAGCGTAAAGGTAAGAAATTATAATATTAAAAAAGTTTTTACTTGAATAAAAAAGTTTTGTAATAGTGAACATAATTATTTTACCTTAGGAATTTTTTCCTTCGGGAAACTGAAAAATGATCTTTTTTTGTCACGACTTGTTGACATACAGCCATACACTGCACAATAAAGCACCATCTTAATGTTAATAAATAAAATATTCGATTACAAATTAATCAAAACTAGGCCGCTCGCCACCTCGCTGTAGAGTACCAACCGTCGCCCATAAGAGGGGAAGAGATTGGGTGAAGCGCGGCAAATGGGCGGGACGTCGAAGTGTCCTTTCTATACGTAGTATTATTACATATTATCTGCCGCAGGGCAGGCGTGGCAACGCATCTACATATTCCACATTGAAATCTCTGGTTTTTGTGTTGACATTTATAGTCTACAGTATTTACTTATGCTCGGTCCCCATATTGCATCTTCGAACGCAAATCGCACTAATCTAGATCAAACTATCAGCATTCTAATGACAACAGGCAGCATATTCAACTATGGATTTGTTATAGGGACGCCCTTTTAAACAAACGTATCGAAATATCGATCATCAAAAATGGATTGAGATATATTATTTGGTTCCACAGTTATCATCCATGTCAATATACTATATGCATGTTTGCAATTGATACTGGTGGTAGAGCTCCAGTGGCAGAGCTCGCGGGCGTAGGCACCACCGCATTACCTAATAGGTATACTTGCCGCTAAATGGTAGTGTTCAGCACTATCGTGTTCCGGTCAGGTGGTAATGTACGGCTCTGTAATTTCCGGCACAGTGGCATAACACCTTACGCCTCAAGAGTGGTAACGCATCTGCATTTTGAACTTGGTCTTTATGTGGGTGTCTATAGGCTGCAGTCATCACTTAACATCAACGTGAACTGCAAGCTTGTTTGCCACTTCTATTAGAATAAAAAAGAATGATGATTACAATAACACATAAACACTTAAGGCCTTCTGAGTTCATACATTATTTGTTAAGGATGAGTGAACACAGCTCTGAGGCGATATTCAAACAATGAAAGAAAGTGGGGAATTTGAGTGGGTGCAAAGACTTATTAAATATTCATTCGAACTGTTTGTTTTTTTTTTGCAGATAACACAGGTATTGAGATAGAAAAACCTCCGACAGCAATTGAAACGGAACCGGCTTTATGTTTAGTCCAGAATTCATAATACTTAGAAAATACAATCGGCGTGCATGTATGAAGAGAATGATGAATGGTGAATGGTGAAGAACGGCACGAGCAGAATATCCGGCGCTTTATACTCTCTGCCTACCCCGTAAAGGACTTGGTGTGAAGATACATATACACTCTTTTAGATTTGAGTGAAAACATTGCATTATATACAAGGTAGATGAGACAATGGATAAAAATACTGATCATTCTGTAAATGGTATATAGGTGAATAGAAATTGTTTCCGTGATATGTGTGTGTATTTATAAGATTGTTATGTATGTACTTATAATTATTATGTTGTTTTATGTTGTTGTTTTTATAATTAGTAGATATGTTATAATTATTATGTGTGTATTCGTAAGATTATTTATTAAGCCTAATTTTTTAAACCCTCAAATTATGGTCTCGTTATATTTTATTTGCGTTGTAAATGCTTATTATTCAGATAATGTCGTATTGCCTTGTCCATCTTTTACAAATGAACGATACATGTACATAACTAGAAAACAAAATGGGTAAACTTTGTTTAAAATAATTAATATGTTACTTATAGGAAATTAAAATCCTCCAGTTTAAAAGCCTTTGTCTCTGGTTCTATTGGGATTTTTCCATTTTCTGGAAGTTTCCCAGTACCTCGGAGTTTGGCCGGAGATGGCAACAGGTTCACCGTATGGGCCAAAACGTAACCGGCGAGTCGTGGGTGTTTGAATGTATGCTTGAATGCATGTATTTACCTCTGCCTACCCCTTCGGGGATTACAGGCGTGAAGTTACGTTTTTTTTAAGGGAACTTATTAGTAATTGAGTCAATTCTCAGTATTATTCCTGGACTTGAAACGATATATTATGTAGATACCTGAATTGTTTTTTTTTCATACTTAACTGTAGCATCTAATCAATTCACATGGAAATCACTTTCATAATAAAGTATTGTAATGATAAAAACATGATAAGAATAAAAAATATAAGGTTGGGGAAAAAGTTTCTTCGCATTTTTTAAGATAATTTAAAACATTTTTTAATATAGTTTATTTAAATTTTACTAAAGTATGTATGTACCATTTTGTTCGATAACCTTTTGCCATCTTGTAGGTAGGGACATGATCCCATTGCTATAAAAATTTTGGGACTTCTCATCAAAATACCGCGACAAGTGGATTTGGCAGTCCTCTCGTGATGTTAACCTAACATTACATAAAGAATTCTGAAGAGACCGAAACAGGTGGAAATCTGAAAGTGCAAGGTCAGGACTATACGGCGGATGCATTAACACCTCCCAGCCAAACTCTCTTATTTTTTGCTGAGTGGCTATAGATGTGTGAGGTCTAGCGTTATCATGATGAAACACCACACCCCTTCTGTTGATCAATTCCGGCCGCTTTCTCTCAACTTCTTGCTTTAATCTCATCAGTTGTTCGCAGTAGAGTTCAGAATCGATAGTCCTGCCTGGTCGTAATAGCTCATAATGAATAATGGCCTTCCAATCCAACACAACATCACCTTGTTGCGAGTTAACCCGGGTTTCGCCAGTCTGTGAAGCCTGACCGGCCTTTGACCACGACCTTTTTCGCACGTTCTTGTCGTACGTGATCCACTTTTCATCACCAGTTATCAGCTTTTTCAAAAATGATTCGGTTTCATTACGTCGTAATAAAGAATCACAAATGAGTACACGGTTCATTAGGTTTCTTTCAGTGAGCTCGTGAGGTACCCAAATATCGAGCTTTTTCTTGTACCCAACTTTTTTCAAATGCGCCAAAACTGTTTTGTGATCAATTCTCAGTTCTTCAGCTACGTCGTAACTACTGATATGTCGATCTTGCTCCACTTTCTCAAAAATGGCATCCATTTTATCCGTAATAGGGCGACCAGAGCGAGGAGCATCTTTGACATCAAAATTTCCGGATTGAAAAACGCTTAAACCAAATTTGTGCTACTCTCACAGACACTGCACAAGGTCCATAAACATCGCAATTTTTTTTTGCGGCTTGCGTTGCATTTTTACCTTTTTTGTAGTAAAATTTTAAAATGTATCGAATTTCGTCATTAGATTCACTCATCTTGACACACATTTGCCTTATTTGAATTTGGAATTATGTTCTTTAAAATTTTAACTTTCAATGATACCAAAACCAGCCAGATACAAATACTACAGCCACAGAGATTTTATTACAAGTTCATACATACTATAATGCGAAAAAACTTTTTCCCCAACCTATTATTTAATATATTTCTGATAAAGACACTGCCCTCTTCTTATTCATTCAATAACAGTTCCCTGAGTCTTAATTCATGGAATATTAAAGCATATAAGGTTATCGGGTTTTCAATGTACTGAGTATATTAAAGAATAAGTAATTGAATTCTTTGTTCAGACATGCGAATAAAGTATTTAAATCTACTCTTGAAACTTACGTATCTAGTTGTCGATTATACGACATGTTAGGTTGCTAACTTTATGTATTACTAGCTGTTGTCCGCGGGTTCCGCACGCGTGGATGTCGTTTAATAAATAACTAAGTTGCCTATGTTCTTTCTCAAAGTCATCTCTATCTCTGTACCAAATTTCATTAAAATCGGTTCAGTCGTTTGGACGTGAAAAGGTAACAGGCAGACAGACAGACAGAGTTACTTTCGCATTTATAATATTAAGTAGGGATTTTCAGTAATCGAATACTAAAAACTTTACAGTTACATGTCATAATAACTTACACAATTACATAAATTATCAAATACTTTAAAAAATAATTGGATATTTAAATTCCGAAAATTTTACAATTGTTTGTTCGTTGAAACACACAGTGACGATTTACACAGAGATTTATTAAAATTTACAGGGAGTAGATTAATTAGAGCAACACTATTGTACTGGTCACAGTTAATGCGCTGTTTTGTTCAGAATTATGCCAGTGGCCCGTGGCACGTGGAGGTGTGTTCACCCGCGCCGGTGGTCACCGGTGGCACGTCGCATCGTAGTTAGACATACGTGGTTTGTAGGCCGGGAGATGCCAACGGTCAACACGAAGCGGTGTTGCAGACGAAGCCGACAGCGCAGAACCACCGCAGATGGCATGGAAGAAGGAGCGGAAGGAGCACCGAGAATGGAATAACAGATCAAATCTCAGATAGATGCTATGCACTCACTGGTGCATTACCAAATCTATCTGCCGTCAAATGGTAGTTCAACACTATTGTATTCTGGTAAGATGGTAATGTCGTAATAATTATCACAGAGACATAACAACTAAGGTCTCAGGGGTGGCAACTCATCTGCATTTATACCTCTGGTTTTTCTGTAGATGTCTATAATAATAATCAACCGAGGCGAGTCACCACTTGCCTAAACTAAATTCTTGATTCAATAATGTGAGATGTTGAATACCTTTAGGCAGGTGCCGGATCTCACTCCATAGGCCCAGCCAGCTAGTCCCTCCAGTTCACCCACATAGCTCAAAGTTTGGCGAATCACTTATCCACTACAATAGTCCCATGTATTCTGCGGGGTCTGTCTGTGTCTGTATTAGCCATTGATGTAGTCAGAGAGAGGTCCCATCGAATATAACCCATTACAAATTAGTTCAAAATTCTCGAAAGGGCCTCTATGTGTTGGACCTTGGATTCCCATGTCCCCGCGAAGCCTGGCAAAGGGCCGGGGTTCAAATTGGACCTCGTGCTGACGAGAGACATAATAATCATAATTATTTATTCCAGTGACCATCACGGGATCAACATAAACTGTATGCTTGTTTGCCTCTTCATAAAATAAATAAAAAACAATATAGTATAGGAATAGAGAGGATTTCAGATCTCTTATCCGCCTCAAGTTGTTGTCAAATTAAGCGATAAATTGTCGAGCAGCTGCTTGATTTGTACGTATAAACATGCAAATGTGTAAATTGTTTCAGTTCCCAACTATTTATTTTATATACGGTGGTTACACAATGAATTCTGATTGAATTGTACATGAAATGGATTAAAGTGATAAGGAGAGTAAAGGATTTAAAAGATTTTACAAGATATTACTAAAAATTATGATAAATTTTCTGCTGGTGGTAGAGCTCCAGTGACTGAGCTCGCGGGCGTATGCACCACCGCATTACCTAATATACTTGCCGCTGAATGGTAGTGTTCAGAACTATTGTATTCCGGTCAGGTGGTAATGTACGGCCCTGTAATTTCCGGCACAGAGGCATAACACCTTGGGCCTCAAGAGTGATAACGCATCTGCATTTTGACCTTGGTCATTGTATGGGTGTCTTTAGGCTGCAGTCATCACTTAACATCAATGTAAACTGCATGCTTGCTTGCCACTTTCATTACATAAAAAAAATCTAAAATAATTTAACTGTCACATTGATTTTAATTAATTGAGCAATTAGGTTAGTTTAATAACTTATTCCAATATACCTAAATATGGATCTAATATACATGTACCTAAGCACAGCCATACACGTTACCTTACCTAATATCCTTTTATTTGATCTACAATATATTTCCATATTCAAAATATATTTGAAGAAACATCAGATCTGATGCAGGGCAGTCACGACAATCCATCAGAGTAAACCGGTAAAGACAGTTAATATTTGATATCACTTAAACTTTATCCAACCAGTTAAGAACACTGCCAAATAAAACAAACATATGCTAGTGAACTAACACACGGAAGAGGAAATAAGATAAGAGGCTTTCGAAAGGAAATCCGATAGAGGTTGAAAGAATTCAGAGACAAGAAAGGAAAATTGGAGAGCTGTGAATGTTAGGCGTCTAAGATATTTTATCGTCCGTAAAACTTGGCGGATTTGCTCACGGCTGAATACAAAATCTATTGGAAATATGTTTATTTTAAATTGAGTTTGGACGTTTTCGCAGCGGCTATTAGGTTTTTTTTTTATTTCTTCCGCGTATTTTCACGTAGTATTTTCGTGGAACATTTTGTTGGACGATGTAATTTCCTGACTCCTTTTGCAGATAGATTTTTACTTGGTTAAAATTTTGTGTATTTATTTCACGAAAGTGGTAAAATGAAGGATTAGGCGAGCAGTTTCAAGGTTCGGTCAGGTGGTAATGGTAGTGTTCAGCTCTATCGTGTTCCGGTCAGGTGGTAATGTATGGCAATGTGAGGCAATGAGAACTGTAGTTTTTATCTTTTATGAAAGATTGTCTTTACTTCCTATATAATGGAAGTTAGCAATATTCAATCACTGATCTGAAAAGTATTTTTTTTTAAATTAAAGAAAAAACGGAAAGAAAAATTTGACTTCGTGCAGGAATCGAAACTGCAATCTCAGGATAAACAGTCCAGTCGCTTTACCATTAAACTACCGAAGTCCTACACCGATGCGTCAAGTTTTGCTTTCCCTTTTTGATTTTTAACCGACTTAGGGTCGGTGAACGACATCCATTGATAACTAATTAATAGTGTTATTTTTTATTAATTTAATTAAAAGTGTTTTTTTCATTTCATTTACCCTATGTGGTAGTGTAGTAGTCTGATCAAACCCCTCGGTAATTCAGAATGGTGATACAATTTAAAACATATTCCTATTTAGTATACACATGCTTTTATTCCATACATTTTAAAACTTCTAAATCAATAGTTCTATTAAATATACCTAGTATTTAATGTTACGTCTACAATCTCCATTAAGACTTTCGACAGCTCAAACATTTACCTATTTGCTAATAATATAATAAAATTGCCTTTGCCTGCACAAATGGCGACCCACGCCAAATATTCTCTGCCACATTTTCACAGCATCCCGGCAGGCAGGTAGGTACTCGATAAATTAACCTTCTTTCGAAATTCCGGATCAAAAGTGTCCAATGTTATGTGCCAACGTCAGCCCACTTCCTAACTATTTGTATTGCCAGTCTATAAATGTGAATTTACCACATTTATATTTATTATAATATGTTGCTAGTAAAATTTTACTGGTGGTAGTGCTCCAGTGACGTAGCGCGCGGGCGTAGGCACCACCGCATTACCTAATAAACTTGCCGCTAAATGGTAGTGTTCAGAACTATCGTGTTCCGGTCAGGTGGTAATGGTAGTGTTCAGCTCTATCGTGTTCCGGTCAGGTGATAATGAATGGCAATGTAATTTCCGACACAGAGGCAAGGTGTTACCTTAGGCCTCAGGAGTGGTAACGCATCTGCATTTTGACCTTGGTCTTTGTGTAGGTGTCTCTTTAATTGGGTGCAGTCATCACTTAACCTCAATGTGAACTGTTCAGGCGGGTTTACCACTTCCATTACATAAAAAAAAACAAAAATATTTAATTCCAACATAACAGATTAACCATGACCAGTCCATTCAAATTTCTTTGTAAAAACATATTGTATATTACATGTGGCACAAATAAGGATGGGGTTCATAATAATGGACGGTAATGTTAGCTAAAATAACCACGGTAAAAAGGGTTTAATTCCATCAATCATCATCATATCACAGCTGAACAAAGAGGTCTGGAAACATTGAATGAACTCGGATAATGATACAATATTTTCCTTGACGTCGCTCATTCTACCTTTCCTTGTTGTACTATTATTAGATCTATCTTTTGTTACGGCGTGTTACATGTCTATACATATTTGTAATCAATCACAAGACTTCTATCGATACGCACCTTAAAGCTAGTTTATTTTTAGAAGTGTAGGTACAAGCGGTTAGACTTGTTTTTGGTATGATATGTTAAACTCACAGATATATTATTTTTGAAGAAAAATGGAAAGAAAAAATTGACTTTAGGCGACATCCAAAATGTTTTTTAAAGTTATAGAGCACATTTATTGTAAGCTCCCAGAATGGCTAATGAAGTTCTTCTCAATTCTAAAACTACCAGTAACTCATGCTTCATTACAAGTCTTCTTCTTCTACTTCTTCTCGAGTCAGCGGTTCGACTTAAATTTAACGGCCCAGTTTTTCGCCACAGTAATTGCCGCATCATTTGCGGTCTTTAGATTCTCCAACGTACAAAAACTGGGGCAGAGCAGGCATTGGAGCATGTGTTGCATTGTTTGAGCGAGGGCTCCACAGTCACAACGCTCCATAGGCGGAGAGATAAAAACCCACTTGCACAAGTTTTGTCTGCAACGGCCTACCTGAGTGTGGAGTCGGTTAAGTCTCCAGATCGGCGATTGCAAATCATGTCCTGGGGAGAATGTCATATCAAGTGATGCGATCCAAGATCATAGAAATAGAAATAGAAAATATTTTTATTTCGAAAAACGTCAATAAATCATAAAATACATTAAAAAAAGCAAATCATATAATTATAGTAAATTAAAAATTAGTATTTAAACTACTTAGTTCAAACATAATAATAACAAAATTTTTCAATTCCTTCAATGATGATAAATGAAGAAAAACAAAAACTTATTCATCAAGATCAAAGTTATTCACTTAGTAGAGTTCCAAGTGCAGTCACTACTGAGAAGAACTCCACTACCCAACAAACACAGTAAGAGCTCTTTTAAATGAGAGCTTAAATCTAGTACAGATTATCGTGAAAAATCAAATAATGTGAGCGTCCATAGCATAGATGCAAATAAACTGCTATCTACTTAATGTGATGTAGCTCCTGCAAATCAGAACAGACCAGTCGCCACCAGCAGCACCCGTTCACGAGTATGACGCATGTGACAGCCATTGCCCTCCTCGACCATTTTAGAGGGAAGTGAGCAACCCGCCACACGACGCCGCCAAAGCCGCTTAAGTCCTAACAATACTATTTGATAAGCTACCGAGACAATCTATCTTTTCGATTTCGTTTCTATCTAAATCAGATGTATCGCATCGATATCCAAAAAATAGAGTTCATTAATCCATCCAATAAAAGATTCCCCAGCAGAAAACGCTAAGTGATGACGAAAAATGCTCGCGAGATTTTCCGTTCCACCTGACTCATTCTTTAGGGAAGGTGCGGCGAAAGAGGAAAATCGAATCGTTAATAATGCTGACACTTTGTGCTAAACGCTGTGTCGCTGATTTTAATTCCATTGGAATTTTTCTTTAGTTCTTCTTTAAGGTAGTTTGCTTGTGGACGTCGTTGTGTTGGTTAATATGTTTATTTGTGTCTTCAGTATTGTTTTCTTTGCTTTAGTTCAGGGTGAAGGTGAGATTTTTTTTTGTTAATTTATTGCCGACTTAAAAATCATGGCTACGCTTCGTCAACTAAGCTAAGTCAACCAAAACGAATCATATTATTGAAAAAAACTAATCTCAAACATAGGGACAACGTCGTGTAAAATTATATTTTGAGTATTGCCGATATTTATGTCAGCAAAACTTGCCCAAAACCTTTTTTAGTGAATCGAAAGTTAATGTATCGCTCCGCAGTAACTGTCACAGAGACTTAACAGGTCTCGGGGGTAGGAACGCATCTGCATTTTGACCTCTGGTTTTTGTGTAGATGTCTTAAGGCTGTAGTCTGTATCCTGTATGTTCGTGTATGAGCTGTATGCCTGTTTGCAATCGAATTCTTAACAAAATTAAATCTTGACTAAACGTTAATCTGATAGGTAGAGGAACAATTGTTAATTCAGTTTATTCATATATTTCATATAATTAGTATCCTGGGAAGCACTTTTATGTCATATTTTTTTTAAACTACTTAAAGTGAACAACCACTAATAATAATCAAAAACACATTATATATTTTAATCAACAAAATATGCAGCGGTATAATATAATGTGACATTTTAACTATCATTAATGCTTTCCACATTATACAAAATAGTTTAGTTTCTATTTAATTTATTATGTGTTTTTGATTATTATTAGTGGTTATTCACTCTAGGTTAGTTTAAAAAAAAATGACGATGTAAAAGTTCTCTCCAGGAGCCTAATTATATGAAATAAATGAATAAACTGGTTTCTATGTGTAATAATAGGAATAGGGACATTTTGTAACTGGAACCTTAGAATTTGAGGCTGATTTTCAGGTCTGGCTAATAAAAAGCCCGGGACTACGAAAGCGACTCAGCATGGACTTGATTACAAAAACACTTAAGTTTAATATATGCGACATAAATTCGTGCATACCATACAACGATCCTGCTGGGATTTTACTTTAATAGACAGGATTCTGGCCAGGAATTTGGCAATATTTCCGATAAACGTCTCATTTTAACATTAGACTTATGATTTACTCTAATTTTCGTTAAAATTTAATTGTAAATGTCTCAGTTCAGCTTTCTGTATCTTTAATTTTTTGATTTAAAAACTGCAATTTGACGAAATTCATAAACTTTGAAATTGATTGTACTTAGTGGTCATGTTTTTCAAATTGTTTTGTTTTTCTTGTTTTTGTTCATCAATTTTTACTTATTCATTCATCTTAAACATTTATCTACACGTCATTCCTAGACTAAACCCACATTTCCTTCCTTGTATAGGATTCTCCTTATACAATGTGATCCTACTGTTAATGTTAACTATTTAAACATTCTGCAGGCAAGTGCAATGTTTTGTCAAAAGATTACTTTAAGGAAATTCAATAGCTTTTAAAACGTCTTATCTTGGACCAATGATGTTTATAAGCTCATTGTCTTGGACTAACAAGGTTTATGCGTTATTGATTAGGAACTTCTGAAGTGAAATTCTGTCAAACAGTTTAGTGGTAACGCATTTACTCTGAGATGGGACTGTTATAAACAAACAAACAATTTCTTTCTTATGTATAGTTTTATCTGACAGCAACTAATACACAGCATAAAGTCCCATTTAGACGGAGAGAGTTTCTCGAACGTTTTGGTGCGAGAAATCGTACGCTACTATCACGAGCAATAATCGCCATAACATAATCGTGTCAAAATGTTTACACACAGGCAAGAACTAAAATCTCGCGTACGATCATGTCATACGAGATTCGCTAGGACATATCGCCAGGCGATAATTGCCCATGTTTGTTTACACGATGAAATTATCGTAAGCAGATTCTTGCTTAAGAGAATCTCGGCTTGTCTAAACACGATCTCGTATGACATATTTTCAAGTTCATACGAGTATCGTACAAATCAGTTTAAACCGATTTCAGTGCGAGATAATATCATCTTTGAAATTCTGTTTAGCAGTTTATACGGACACAATAACATTCCGTTGCGAGGCGATTATCGCCCATGGCAATGAGCGAGAAGAGCGAGTGTTTAGACGGAAAAGCATGTTTTTTAATCCTTCGATAATCGTATCTTCGAGACGAGAAACTATCTCCGTCTAAATGGCTCTTAACTAGATAAGCAAATATCTCATACTAGCTGTTTCCCGCGGCTTCGCCCGCGTGGATGTCGTTTTATAAATAATTTAAATTTTACGATCCCTTGGAAATGTCATCAATTGAAAATTGTGGAATGCTCCATACAAATTTGCACCCCCTATTTTAGGAGGGTGGGAGAATATAAGGAGATAAAAAGTAGCCTATGTTCTTTCTCAAAGTCAACTCTATCTCTGTACCAAATTTCATTAAAATCGGTTCACTCGTTTGGACGTGAAAAGGTAACAGACAGACAGACAGACAGAGTTACTTTCACATTTATAATATTAGTAGGGATTTTGCGCGTGAATTCAGTTCTGCGGGTAACGGGTTTTTGCTAGACTCATTGACTTCTGATACCGCTACAGTTCCTATTTTTGTGTGAACATGCGTACACATACAACGGACACCACAAAAACGGTAACATGCGTGGAACCAAAACTGTATGTTAATCTGTCAAAGCGCTGTACAGTACTCAATAATTAATATTGCACATCGAGCTTACGAAAGAGACGATCGGCTCGTTCTTTTGTAGAGCGTTATCTCTGCTGCACACTGCCTACATAAGCACTGACAGTCTTGGTCAGAAATTGATCAAAATCGTTTACAAACGTCAAATAGGTACAGTGCGAAAGAGATAACGCTCTACAGACCCGAAATAAGCCGAAGTCTCCTTCCTAAGCTCGATGTGCAATATTTGTTGTTGAGCACTGTAACTGGTATTATGTTATCTTTATTGTTATCTTCCAGTGGCCAGCTTGACTTGCCAAAGCAACGAAATGTTCATAGAATGTTTGCATTGTGGTCCAAAAACCTGCGACGAGCTCGGTCATCCGATACCATGTGGTGGAGCTACTGGCCCTTGTCAGCCCCGATGTGTTTGTATAGACGGCTACGTGAAAAATAAAGATAATGTGTGTATACCCAAGAAAGAATGTCGTAAGTATTAGAAAGTTTACGTTCTAAGGTTTTTGTAAGCTCATAAAACTCGTTGAAATTAAAACTGATTCATCTTGCTTTTTTGAACTAAAGCAATTTTTAAAATCAACGCGACATTGTAGTGAATGGGGTTGTGCCTGCTGAGATATAAAGAACAGCTAAATACTATTTGAAGGTGTTTTTTTTTCTTTAAATCTTTGCCATTCATTTCCATGAAGTATTTCAAAAATGGAATCACAAAATTTATAGAATATATTGGGCATATAGAACTTTTACCTGATCATAACTGAGTCCTCTAATCGTTGTGTAGACATCAACTTTTTGTTTTTCATGACCTAAATCTTCATTCTATTATAAATGTATAAAAGTATGTATATTTGTTTCTTTGTAGCTCAATCAGGCTTAAGCCGCTAGACGGATTTTGATGAAATGTTGTACCTAATTAGATAGAGTAAACATCAGAGTTTAAACATCTCTAACACATAGGATACTTTTTATCCCATTCAGGGTTCGTTAAGGATTTTTAAGTACACGCAGACGAAGTCGCGAGCAAAAACTAGTAAAAAATAAAGATCGGATAATATGTTTCTTTTAGCTCACTGCGGTGGTGATCCCAATGCAGTATCTGGTTGCAGCAACCACTGTGGCAACTCTTGCTCAGACTTCAAGCTCAACAAGACTTGCCTGACAGGTTGTCGCTATAATGGTTGCGACTGTAAGATGGGCTACGTCTACCACGATGTACGAAAGAAGTGTGTTTTACCACGAGACTGCTGTAAGTATCATGAATGATTAAATGTGATTAAGTTTTGATGAAGTGGCATACAAGCATACAGACGTTGTTGGTAAGTGAATACTGTAAAGGAGCAGTATTCACATCTAATATCAGTACATGCTTATTATCAATAGGTTTACGGAAACAGGCGAGAAGTACTCCCCCTAGGTCATGATCTGCAATGGCCGATCTGAAGATCACTTAACCGACTCCGCACTCAGGTAGGCCGTTGCAGACAAAACTTGTGCAACTGGGGTTTTATCTCACCGCCTCTCTCAGTCTCCACCTGACTGACGCGTTGTGAGTTGTGACTGTGAAGCCCTAGCTCAAACCATGGTTTCATCAACACATGCTCCAATGCTTGCTCTGCCCCAGTTCTTGTACCTTGGAGGATCTAAGGACTGCAAACTGCAGCAGTTACTGTGGCGAAATACTGGGCCGATAAAATTTAAGTCGAACCGCTAATATGAGAAAAAGAGGACCAATAAGTAAGTGAACGAAAGTTGAAAAGTGACTCACCATGATTACAAAAACGTGTGATAATATGGCGCTTTAATAGGTTAGGATCCACTGCAGAATTACTTTGTCCATCCAGATATGCTGCAAACCTATATATTTTTACGCATATTTATGTTGTCGTCTACAGATTGCAGTTTTCATTTACCATCGATGAAAATTGTATGTTTGTTTGCCACGTTAATAACATTTCATAAAAACAACCTCCTCCGTGCGCTTTATCCTGAGCTTCATTTCATCAATAAAGAGCAGAGAAAAATATTTGACCGATGTTATTGATTACAAATTAAATGACTTATAAAGATATATAGCTAATATCGTGGGGTTTAAGCGAGTATTATTAAATTCCCATTATAAAACAGATGCTTTTGTGTGTATGTATCTTCACGCCAGGTCTCTAACGGGGTAGGCAGAGAGTGTAGAGCGCCAGATATGCCGGTCCTGACATACCTACTTCTCGTGCCTCGTCTACCTATTCCTAAGACTTTTGACTCCACCATCAGACAGAACTCGACCTATTTGGTCATGGTAGGTCAGTCTTGGTCTTCCTGGGCCTCTGCAACCATCCAAATTCGCATTGTATATCTGTTTAGTTATTCGCTCATTCGACATTCTTTCTATATGCCCGAACCATCGCAGCATGCCTTTTTTAATTTTTACACCGATAGGTACTATCATTCACACAAAGCCTCTGTCTTACATCTTTATTACGAACGCGATCGGTGAGCGATACACCGCAGATCTTGCGCAAAGATCTCATCTTGACCGCGTTTAATTTACTGTAAATGCCGATGCTATTGTAAAATATACAAAAATAAAATGTGCGACGACCTGTAAATTAAAAATCACCAAAGTATATTAAAGACTATTACTGTTTATTAAATAAATTAATGTTTGTTCACAGGCAGATAGATATTTCAGTTCACATTGAAGCGCGCATGGCCCAGCGGCTGGTGTAGATCGTAAGCGATCTGCTCGGTTAAGCACTACGGGCGCGGTCGGGTAGTGTGATGGGTGACCGCTAGTGGCGAATTAAATGCGCGTTTCCGTGCTTCGGAGGGCACGTTAAGCCGTCGGTCCCGGTTGCTATCGATGGATAGCAGTCGTTAAACCTTGTCGGAGGCCTAATGGGCGGTTTGAAAACATCCGACAGTGGGTTGGCCACTAACCCACCCACCTCCACCAATCCGCATTGGAGCAGCGTGGTGGAGTAAGCTCCAGGCCTCCCCCCAAAAAGGGGAGAGACTCGTGCCCAGCAGTGGGACGTATAATGGGTTGCCATTATTATCTTAATATATATAAATCTCGTGTCACAATGTTTGTCCTCAATGGACTCCTAAACCACTTAACCGATTATAATAAAATTCGCACACCATATGCAGTTCGATCCAACTTGAGAGATAGGATAGCTTACATTACGCTATGACTAATAGGAGCAGAGCAGCGCGGGCGAAGCCGGGGCGGGCCGCTAGTTTATTATTATATTATTGTTCACAGAAATCTACCGTCACCAGTACCTAAACTGCGAGCGGATAGTATTTACTATCAACAAGAAATTGGATTTTGAAATGTTTATTTATATGTCATAGAATTAATTTATTGCATTAAAATATTTTTTTTGATTTGTTATGTTATTTGAAAATCTCATTCATAGAGTCTGGAGTTCGGGAAAAGATAAATAAGTCTGTGAGTACTAAGTAGTAAGTTAAAATTTTACTAGTAGTAATGTGCCAATCTCGGAGAGAAAAGGCGTAAGTGTAACATCATATTGCCTATCCATATTATCCATCCTAGTATCTACCGCCAAACAATAACCCAAGTAGGTCATACATTCTTATTTTAGTTTGATGGCAAAACATTTACTTTCACTTAAAAGTGTATGTATGTATGTATCTTCACGCCAGGTCCCTAACGGGGTAGGCAGAGAGTGTAGAGCGCCAGACATTCCGGTTCTGACAAACCTCTCGTGCCTCGTCTACCTTCATCATTCTCTTCATACATGCACGCCGATTCCTAAGACTTTTGACCCCACCATCAGACAGAACTCGACTTATTTGGTCATGGTAGGTCAGCCTTGGTCTTCCTGGGCCTCTGCAACCATCCACATTCGCTTAAAAGCGTGAGGAATATAATTAAAAAAACTCGGTATTAATCACTAAATTAGATTCATACTTTGTTTTGCTGAGTAGCAATTCAATTTTAGTCTCAATTTATATGAGACCTAAATAGTCTTCTCCGTAGAACAAAATGCATCCAAAACAAACATAGGTTAATAAAATTTCGTATAGTAAAGGAACGGACTGAGTTTCAGAATTCAATTATAGAAGAAAGAAACGCATTCCCCGGACAATTATTTGGTTTCCAACTATTTCCTGATCTTGATTTTGTTGGACCACAGATTTAATAAATCTGTAATTGGTTGTCGTAAACGTTACATTGTTTTTGTGAATGTGTACATTCGCTAGTACAATACGTGTATACAAGATATGTTTATCTACATTTTCAAGTTAGATATTTTTTTACGTGATGAAGTAACAAACGTATAGTTTACATTGATGGTACCTAAGTAATAAAGTTTAATTCATCGTTCCTCATTATTGTAAGTATCATTTTTATCAGTGCTTTCAAAAGAAAAATAATGAAAATCATTTATTGGAAACTCCACTGAGAAAATTGACACATAATCATGTTTTGGGAGTTTCAAATGTTTGGATATAATAATAACCATATATCTTATCCTATTATTGTCGGTCTATAAGTATAGCCCCGTAATAACTATCACAGAGACATAACAACTTGGGTCTCAGGGGTGGCAACGCATCTGCATTTTGACCTCTGGTTTTTCTGTAGACGTCTATAGGTTGCAGTCATTGCTTAACATCAATGTGAGCTGCATGCTTGTTTGCCACATTCCTTACATAAAAAATGGCTTATTGTCATTCAAGATAAGTTTTGGTTCACTTCACACCTATCTTTGGTCGTACCTAATATCAAGGTAGGAATAATATATCTCTCTGTCCATCTCATTGGGGACGATGGGTGGGAAGTCATTGATGTTAATATTACACTTATACTTATCCCCTTAGAGAAACAGAATGAGTTAAGTTATAATTGAATAGATCACATGCAAAAGTTGTACATATGAATTTGAACCGAAAAATAAATACAGATTAGGTCGGAGATTCATCTCGGATAAATGAAGCGATTTTTTTAGCGACCCAACTACTAAAATAAATTCCCAAACTATACGTATTCAGTCTCGACTCCTGCACGTTATAAAGCGAACGGAGGCCATAAAGAACTTTTTTCCTATCTGTCCGTGGAAGAAACAAAAACTCGGAGCGTTCCTCACTGATTGATGTACGGCCTCATCCTATTGGTTATCTCATTGATGTTTAAATAGTCCGCTGATCCCCTTTTAATCTCTTGAATATTGGGTTGCCTAATCAAGATTGGGTTTTTATTCGGCAAAAAGCTTTAATGTATACTTAATGGACGCCCAAAACAAAACAGGCTTATTTTGTAAATGAGAGTGGTTGCTGTCATTATTTTTGTTTGTTCTATAGTTGATTTTAGTAATATTTCTATTTCTGAAGATAGGGCTGGATTTATGGTTATATACAAAGTAGGTACAATAATTTAATTAGGTTTCAGTTTTAGGGTCATAGCCCACCAGAGCCATCCGGCACCCGACCAGCGCCCGACTGCCTCGAGCGGTCTGTGCTCATTACTCCAACTCACAACTCCGCTCCGTATCAGCCGTCAATGCGCGGACGGCGAGTGGACCACTCGCTGATCACTAGCTTGTCTTGCGTTGACTTTGCATTGCCATCTCGCTGTTTCCAAGTGGACCGCGCGTGGTCCGCGAAAGGTTCACAAGTTGCTTCGCGTCGTTTACCCGTGGACCACCCGTTGACAACGAGTGGACGCCGTAAAACGAGGCGGTGGTGGTCGGATGCCGGATGGCTGTAGTGAGCTATGACCCTTAAAGTGAAGCAACGGAGGCCACTAAAACTTTTTTCTATCTTAAAGTGAAGAAACAAAACCCTGGAGCGTTCCTGACTCATTGATCTCATTGATGTTTAAATAGCCTGCTGTTTCCCCGTTAACCCAATATTCAAGGGATTACCTTGAATATTGGGTTGCCGATCAAGATTGGGTTTTTATTTTACAAAATACCTGAATGTATATATGTGCGCTATAAACAAAACGAGCTTTTTTTGGAAATGAGAGTTCTTAATTTTATTATTTTTGTTTTTTCTTTAAGTTATATTTGTTGGTTTAGGGAATATTGAAAACACTCATGATTTGCCGGTTACGTTTTGTCTCATAAAACAGGTGGCGGGATTTTAGAAAACAAACTGTTGAAGCTGTAAAAACATTTAAACAGGAACTGGGTGGTTTTCGTGAACTGAATAATGACTGTTAATGTTTTGAGAAGAGAGAAATAGCAGAAAGAGGCTATTATTTATATTAGGAAATTCTGTGTACTTAGGTAAAGAACATAGAATCGGTGTTTTAATTATTGAGTTACATTAAATAATTATTTAATCGTTATTTTTGAACATTTTACATTAAGCAGTAACAATATTTTATCACTACTGTATTCTTATGAAAAAAGTGAAAAAAAAATCGGCTAAGAGTAAAATTTTACATGCAATCATCAAATGGTCCTAAAGTTTGATTCCAGAAAGAAATATCATAATAATTCTAAATAACTTGTGTACGATAAGGCCATGGTAAAAAATCAACCATACAAATAATGTACCGTATTTGCACAAATTGAGTTATGTCATCCTATCTAAATAACTTCAAAAGTATATTTTCTCCAAAACTTTTATTGTGACACAGCAATTTGTTTTCAGGAATTTAATTAGCATGATATTTCACTTTCCTTAGATCCAATTTAGCTTTACATTGTCGACGCAACTAATCAAATTAAGTCATAATACAACGAAAATTCGTAAACAATTGAACCATTTAAATTCAGAACGGAACAATGGCCCTGTAATGTACCTAAACCCGAAACAGCAACACGTATAACACAAGTTTGTGTAACGTATTCACTGCGAATCCAAATAGCCGTGAGGGCTTTATTTTCAAAATTACATTTGGTGAATTGCTTGGAACTTGTTTGTATGTTAAAGTCGTATATAAAGATAGTGTAAGCTTGTTATATCAAGAGCGCGAATATAAGTTTACATTGTGTCAGTGAATAACACATGCTTCTGGAATGATTCACTTTGAATAGCGAGTTTGACACTTCACATACCTATGATGACAAAAAAATATTTTTTTTTTTTATAATACGTGGAAAATTTTAATAAAAAAATGTACCTATGATTTGCTTGTACTTTCATGTGCCACGATTATTTGATCTGAAATCAAATAATCGTGGCAAATGTAATTAGCACGAGATTTCCCTTTTCTTGGAAAATTAATTTAGCCTTACACTATTGTAGACTAATAAAAAATAAAATTAAGTCATATCACAATGAAAGTTCGTTAATAATTGAACCATTTAAATTAAGAACAGAACCATAGTACCTACTGTAGTAATATAGCTAAATCCGAAACAATAACACAAGTTTGGGATCGTATTCAGTGCGAAAATAGCCGAGAGGGCTTTATTTTGAAAATTACATTTGGGGAATTGTTTGGATCGTGTTTGTGTGTTGATCGTATAATGGCAATATACGATTATTATACAAGAAGGGTGTATATAAGTTAACATTGTATTATTAACTAGTGTATGTTGATAATTAAATGCGTAATTTTGACCAGCGAATTCATTAGCGACGAAATACAATATTTGTTTCATACTTTGTAAATTGTATTTAAATTGTGTGTGTGTATTAAATTAAAAAAATGCATATTAAACCTATAAATTTAATTATACACTAAAATTTCGTGTGATTTACAACCTTTTTACTTAAATTGCCATAATAGCTTTCTTTTCCTTGCCAACCAATTTAGCCATACACCGTTCGGTTGTAAAAGCAACTATTCAAATCAAATCTTAATAGAATGAAAATTTAGGAACAATTGAACCATTTAAATTTAGAACCCAACAATGGCGCTGTAATGTACCGAAATCCGAAACGGCAACGTATTTAACACAAGTTTGCGTAACGTATTCAGTGCGAATTCATATAGCCGGGAGGGCTTTATTTGCAAAATTACATTTGGGGAATTGCTTGGAACTTGTTTATATGTTGACGTCGTATGTAATGGTAATATACGATTATTATACTAGAAGCGCGGAAATTAATATTGTGTTAATTACCGTCATATTTTTATAGATATTATATATTCGTAATTTTAACTGGGGAGATCACATGAGATGAAAAAAAACCCTCTATAATCCCTACTTTCATACTTCCCTAGGTACTAATGTTATAAATGCGAAAGTAACTCTGTTTGTCTGTCGGTCTATCTGTCTGTTACCTTTTCACGTCCAAACGTCTGAACCGATTTTAATGAAATTTGGTACAGAGATAGAGCTGACTTTGAAAAAGAACATAGGCTACTTAGATATTTATAAAACGACATCCACTTGGGCGAAGCCGCGGGCAACAGCTAGTATTTTATAAATTATGTGAAATCTTTGTCTGCCAAACATTTTCATGACCGCGACGTTTTTCGAAAACAAGACAAAATTGAACTGAGGACCAACAACGCTTGGAAAAATTATTAGTCCATGAAGCACATTATGAAGGGAGACCCTCTGCTATACCTAAAGGGGAACCTTATCGACATGTGCAGTCTGCTTTTTTTTAGGGGTAATTCGTTACGCATACTCTCATACCCTTGGGGAAAAGGGTGGGTTATGTGGGACTCCGGAGAAAACACCTGATTACCCACTAAAAATCCCTGGGTGTTCCGACTCGTCCACCATCAGTTGCGGAGTCAAGGGACTCTGGCGGCTGCTCGTTGCCGGGCCCTTCACGGAACCCTACGGCTTCAACCTACGTTAGTGGCGTGCAGAACACCTGCACGCCAGCCAGCCCGGGACCTCTCCATTCGGGTGCCGGACATCCCCTAGTCCGACGCCCGAAAGTCCCTGTCCCGACCATTTACAACGCCAGGTGCCCGGCGTGAAGGGGTCCATGGGTACACAGTTTGGCCCCGCAGGAGTGGGAGTGTCAAAGGAGTTCGACCCTCAACCAACCCCCACCATGCCCCACCACGTCCCTGTCACACGGCGGGACCACGGTTAGGCGTCTGGGGATAAGTTACGTATCTTTGTTCAGATCCGAAATTATCATACCCATAAAATCCATAAACGACATTTACTTACTGTCAACGCTAAGTAACTGAGCAAACGCTGTTAATCTTACAAGCGGACAAAACTTTAATAAATATTAAGATTACTTTAGAATTTGATTCAAACTGACAACAAGGAATATTAAAATATCAATTTTACGCTTTTAACATCCAACAAAGTTTTCGATGCTTTGTATTTAAGTCCGCTAACTTCCTCAAGTCGATGGGGCATAATGAACTGAAAATGTGTTGTTATTTCTAGAGTGGTGATAAAATTGGGTACACGTTTACAATGTGAATTGCGAGAAAGGAAGATCAAGCTAAGAAACTAATTTAAGGTGAACATTTAAAATGACCATTGTGACAAAAATGGAACTAAAATGAAACCGTTACAAAAATGAAATCCGAAACATTTTTTTAAGTAACGAAGGTGGCACACAGGCGTACAGTTCACATTGATGTTAAAATGAACAAAAATCAAATACAAGGGTCTTTTTATAATGGCGTAGATGGCAAGGTCCAAGTTAAGTAGTTTATCATGTGAAATAAAATTCAAATCTGACGTAAAACTCAAACTCAATTGGGTTGCTTTATTTAATTACAAAGTGCCGATAGTTACCTTCTTGCCCACCACCCAGCATCATTGATTGAAAAAGGAAACAAATAAGTCCAAGCTCGATGAGTTTATCTTATTTAGTTCAGGAGTTTCTATCCAAGGAATTTCTATCCTAGGTTCTGATACAATTAAAGTCCATTCAACTACTACAACTACTATATTCCTGGGTTATTTATCCTTTTCCCATAATGAGTACACATTACAGTAGTAATGAGAATCATCATTTCAGCCAATAGACGTCCACTGCTGAACAAAGGCCTCTCCCAAAGAATGCCACAACGAACGGTCCTGAGCCGCCCTCATCCAGCGATTGCCCGCGACTTTTACCAGGTCGTCGGTCCACCTAGTGGGAGGGAGGGAGAGGGGGGGGGGTAGCTGCCTACGCTTCGTCTTCCGGTACGCGGTCGCCACTCCAGAAATCTTCTGCCTGGGCAGTAATGAGAATATTCTGCAAAATACCATGCGTGAACAAATTTTATATGTTTTTACATTAAACCCTTTAATATTTCCGACAATGAAGGGGACAAACAACCCTACCTTACAACTCATACAGATGTTAACTTGAAATCTGTTTCAAGAACTACAGTTGACACACCTGAGTTCTAAGACATTATTTAATTTTTATTCTCTACCACTTGACTATTACTATTACTATCTTTTTTAATGATCTTAAGGACTAAGACGGGTCTATTACATATCCAAGATACGGTTTTGATTACAGTCTGCAGGTAGTAATATTAGAATCACTGTGAACTGCATGAGTATTTGCTAATGATGACATAGACTCCAGAATCCTGAGCATCACTTGACCGGCTCAAGCATTTAGTAGGTACATAGTTTTACAGATAGATGTAATTGAGTGCAGTACAAACAATGAGACTAGGCTCGCTGTTTACAGAAGTCTTCAGGGATGCACTTGGCGTGCTATCGGATTTAATGAAAATTGTTGCATTAACTGTCTCGTTGGATAAATGAAAAAAAAAAGACTCTAGTGCTTGAATGGGATTCATTAATTAGGAATTTGCATGAAGGTATGTAACTTAACGCCAATTTTTACGGGGTAGACAGAGTGTGGAGTAGTGATGCCGAACTATGGATATTGTAACTATCAATTAGGATATCGATTGGACTATCGATAGTATCGATACAATCAATACTATCGATTGTATCGATTGCACAAACATGGTAATACTATTGATGATTTGACATAATATCGATACTATTGATAGTATTTAACTTTGAAAGTCGATACTATCGCTAGTCCTATCGATATTCTCACTATTGCCACACTATCGATAGACTATCGATAGTCTATCGATAGAAGTATACCGAGCGGTATCACTGAACAGTGTGACAGTGTGAAGCACCCAATATACCACGCTTCTTTTATATGTAAAATAATGTTCTTTTGTATGGGAGGTGTGTAAAGACCAAAACTTCAATATCCAAAATCATACTTTGTGTTCTTATTAAGTCCTCTTAGATTACGGACCTTAAAAACAAATAAATTATTTTAGAGATTTTTAAACAAAAATTAATATCATTATTTGTCATCGGGTGGGATGTAAACCTTAAGATAAGCTCAGTCTCTTAATGCAGCAAAATGCAGCTCTAAGACTTCAACGAAAAATTACGAAAATAATTTATTTCGCTCAACACAAAGCGGGTAACTTGTAATAAAATACATTTTAAACTAAAGTGTAGCTCCCCGCAAAAAAATCGACAGCACTCCCAATATGAAAGTTTATTACGAAAGGAAAGTTTTAATAATCCCCACGACAAACGACGGACCAGTCCGAATCGGGACAGCGTTCTACGGTTTGTAAGTTTTATTAAAATTCGCTTCCATTGAAATAGATTTAAAATTTAATAAGCTAGCTGTGCAGCCGTTTTACAAAATTTACATGTGGACGTTTATTGCTACTTTAGTGACGGGGCTCGGGCATAGGCACCACATAATATTTTGGCCCATAAGTGCCCTATGATTTCAGCGGTATCATGTTCCGGTCAGATAGGCTGGAATACGCTCAAGCAAGTTTTCACGCTTGCCACAGATTTCGACAAGCGTGAAGACTACTTAGGCTGTGGTTTTTTTTCTAATTTTGAGGTAGAAACGATTTCTTTAAAAGATTCGAGATATGTATGAGGGATTAGTATGTATGTGTGTATGTATCTTCACGCCAGGTCCCTAACGGGGTAGGCAGAGAGTGTAGAGCGCCAGATATCGCTTACTTGTGTGGGCGCCGGCAACGATTACATACTGGTGACCGCTTCTCCACTTGGTGTGCAACTTATGCCGGTGTCCCACAAGGTGGCGTGTTGTCTCCTTTGCTCTTTGCTATTTTCATTAACTCTATAGTTCACCGCATATCTTCTCTCTACCACTTGTATGCAGACGACTTGCAAATTTATGTACAAACTTCTCTCGATGATCTACCAACAGCATTCGTCAATTTTAATGAAGACCTCTTAAGTATTTTGAAGTGGAGTAATTCATTTGGACTCAAAATTAATCCGTCTAAAACACAGCTAATATTATTCGGTAGCTCTAGGCTAATACATAAGATTGACTGGGAGATATTATAGTATTTGATGGCCATATCATTCCTTTTGTGGATACAGTAAGGAATTTGGGAATCACAATGGATAGATGTTTGTCATGGGCTCCGCAGATTAGCCAGGTGAGCAGAAAGATGTTTGCTGCGGTCCATTCACTAAGAAGGTTGCATAATTTTCTGCCCGTTTCCACGAAAATTGAGCTTGTACATTCATTACTTTTTCCCATCCTTGACTATGCCGATATCTGCTATTTGAATCTAACACAGGAGCAATTACATAAATTAGAGCGTCTTCAAAATTTATGCATTAGGTTCATATTTGGACTACGCAAGTATGACCATATTTCTGACTTCCGCAAACAGCTCAAATGGCTCCCAATCCATCTTCGCCGGAATACTCACGTTTTGTCGCTTCTTTTCAATATTCTATTCAATCCACAAACTCCTATTTACCTCAAAGAACGCTTCGAATTCTTACATCTTTCCAATAACATGTTTCTCCGTTCTTCGCTTAACTTAAAATTAAAAACTCCTTCTCATTCTTCTAATTTTCTAGCTAATTCTTATACTGTGTCAGCGGTTCGTCTCTGGAATGCACTCCCCTTATCTGTGAGGCAAGTTCAGACTGTCCAAACTTTTAAAAAACAAGTAAAGGATTACTATCTGTCACTTTAGCTTCCATAATACCTATGCCTACCACCTTCCTTCTTTTTCATGTACCTACCTATTTTTGTGTTCTTGTGTTTTCTTATAAATGTATTTTAGTTTTTAGTAATTGTACGCCCCTATGTTATAAATTTAGTTATCATTGTCCTCAAATTCTGGTTGCCTGGAAGAAATTGCTGTGTAGCAATAAGGCCGCCATTTGCTTTTTCTGTAATTTTATGTCATTGTTAACTTCTTTGGTGTGCAATAAAGTGTATTATTATTATTATTATTATTATCCCGGTCCTGACAAAAATCTAGTGCCTCGTCTACTTTCATCATTCTCTTCATACATGCACGCCGATTACTAAGATAATTACTAAGATCCCACCATCAGACAGAACTCGACCTATTTGGTCATGGTAGGTCAGTCTTGGTCTTCCTGGGCCTCTGCAACCATCCACATTCGCATTGTATATCCGTTTAGTCATTCGCTCATTCGACATTCTTCCTATATGCTCGAACCATCGGCGCATGCCTTTTTTCATTTTTACACCGATACTATCATTCACACAAAGCTTCTTTCTTACATCTTCATTACGAACGCGATCGGTCAGTGATACACCGCAGATCTTGCGCAATGATCTCATCTCGACCGCGTTCAACTTACTTTCATGCTCACTTATTCAGAGGTGATTGAAGAACTTGACCACGATATTCTGCGGCTACCAGGGCCGCCAATCACTGGGAGTCGAGTGCGCAGGACAGGACGAGTTTTTACTACTTCCGCTCCTAGCTCGTGCGCTTTCTTATGATAGACAGAGCATATCTCACCGCGGACACTCCGCCAAAATTCCATAATAATAATAATAATAAGTAATCTGGCAACCCTCCAACTAAGTGACATCAAAATTCCTTTCTCCGAATATTCGCAACTCTAAAAAATATAAATCTGCTCAAACAAACAAACCCGAATATAAATTTACAATAAACAGCAATATAGTGAAAAGGTTTACTATACATTTTACAATTTAATAGAGATTTTAAATGAAATAAACATAAATATGTACAAATTGACAAGAAAGAAATGTCACCACTGTCAGCAACAAATACAATAGAAAAGGAAATTATGTAACTTACACCGATAAATACAATGATACCAAGAAAGAAATGGAAAGATGATCACTAGAGCAAAAGCCAGACATCTAGAAGCACAGACACCAGCTCCGGGCTCGCCGCTGAGCTCCGCCTCGCAACCGCCGGCCGCCGCCTCCTCCGTGAGTGCATCGCCGCCGGCCACTGCAGCCGCGTCGAGCTCCAGCGACGAGTACCACTCCCCGCCGTCGACACCAACACCTGCGCGTCGGCGTGGAAGACCCCGGCTACCGGCCGGCTTGGGACCTCGAGGCCAACCGGCCCCGAGCAGGGTCCCCGCTGCCGGTGGTAACGTGCAGCGCATGAAATGGACACGGACAATAAATGAAAACGTGATGCGCGCATTCTTTGGGGCTACAGAGGGAGGAATTAACCTCACTGCGTACCGCAGTCGTATGCTCTCTCTGTTCCAGGTACTTGAGCCAACAGTCTGTGTTTCGAGCCAACGTCTATCGGATCAGGTGCGTGTCATCCAGCGTGGTCACATGTTCGATGACACTGTACTTGATCGGCTACGCTCCGAGACGGCGAGTGACCGCTCTGTCCCCACCCCGCCGCCGCGTGTGGTGCACTCACAGCATGGTAGTGTCGTGAATGTGTCGCAACGTACCGACGGGGGGGAGATAGACGAGGTCACCACAACCGTAAGTAACCAATACATTGAGCAACTGAGAGCCGCTTTGGAACATGCTCTTCTTGAGTATCGGTCCACCTTGGCCGAATTTAGACCGCGGTTGCCCCGGCTGCCTATGCATAGACGAAATGTGGCGCTAGTGGGCGCTCTGGACTCATTATTACCCGAGTACATAGATAATAGTAAAGACCTTAGCGATACCCACTCGATCCTGTATTGCGCGGCGATCGCGGCATGTCGTGTGGCTCGTGTCAAATTCCCAAATCTTGACATGACCTCACGACCGAAACCCGCCGTGCCTGCCTGGCAGTGCCGGATTGAGCGCCGTATCGCCGAGGCCAGAGCGCTCATTGGCAAGCTACTCTGCTTCAGGATGGGCAACACACGCCCAAGAGTGATGCGTTTTGTGAGGCGAGCGTTCTCAGGGACGGGAGTCAGTCCACAAAACTATCTAGCTCGCATCACCGAACGCATTGACTTCCTGAAGCAGAAAGTCTGTGCATGGGCAAGCCGAATAAGACGTTATAAAGAACGCGTGAACCGATACATGCAGAACAGGATGTTCAAAAGTGACCAAAGGTGGGTTTACAGAACGTGGGAGCGATCTGACCCTGGAGTGGCTGACACGAGCCGACCGGATGATGATGCCATGATTGCATTCTGGCGCAGCATTTGGTCGGAACCTGTCGGGCACTCTGAGGATGACTGGATACTGGATATCGAGAGAGCGTGCGAGCCGATTCGTGAAATGAACGAAGTATTAATATCTGCAGATGACGTAGCACATGCAGTCCGCCCGATGCCGAACTGGAAAGCTCCGGGACCGGACGGACTGCATAACTTTTGGTTGAAATGGCTGCGAAGCTCGCACGCTCGTCTCGCTGTTCAGTTTCAGTCATCTCTGGACTCAGGCTCGCTACCACAGTTTTTAACATCTGGAGTGACCCACCTGCTCCATAAATCAGGTAGCACCGCGGAACCTAAGAACTATAGACCAATAACTTGTCTTCCAACGGTCTATAAACTCCTAACATCCATTCTGAGAGTGAAAATTACTAAGCATATTGAAGACCACTCCATCATGTCTAACTCTCAGAATGGTTGTAGGGGCGGGTCCCGCGGTGCTAAGGAGCTACTGCTAATTGACATGACCATTAGCCAGCAGGTTCGACGTAACCGAAAGAGTCTTTCGACTTGCTGGATAGATTATAAGAAGGCCTATGATTCCGTACCGCATACATGGCTGATGAGGGTGATGGAGTTGTATAAAATCAACACAACCCTACGCACCTTCCTCATGTCATGTATGTCGCAATGGAGCACGGTGCTTCGCTATCCAGGATCTCGGCAGCCCCTGGCGGTTGGCGAACCTGTAAGAATTGCAAGAGGTATATTCCAGGGCGACAGTCTGAGCCCTTTATGGTTTTGCCTAGCCCTGAACCCTCTGAGTACGCTACTGGAGGCTTCAGGACTCGGCTACCGGTTGCGAAGAGGTGGTCGGGTGATATCTCACCTACTTTACATGGATGATCTGAAATTGTTCGGTTCTAATAATTCGCAACTGATGGAGTTATTGAAGGTGACTGAAAACTTTAGTAAATCTATCAGGATGGAATTTGGAATTGAAAAATGTGCGGTTATGCATGTAACTCGAGGAGAGATAATGGAATCCGAGAGAGTACAACTCACGGATTCCATTCAACTTCGATCACTCTCCGCAACCGAAACCTACAAGTACTTGGGTATGTCAGAGGCCTTAGGTATATGCGAGGCTGACATGAGACAATCGTTGCGAGTACGATTCTTTGGCCGCCTGAAAAAAGTTCTTAAAAGTTTCCTGTCAGGCGGTAATAGGGTTCGTGCTTTCAACGGTTGGGTCATGCCAGTCTTGATGTACTCCTTTGGCATACTCAAGTGGACTCAGACCGACCTGGATGCCCTAGATAGGGGGGTCCGCTCTCTGCTGACATCATACCGGATGCACCACCCACGCTCATCGGTGATGAGATTGTACATCCCACGGAAGTGTGGGGGCCGAGGCTTTCTTAGTGCTAAAACCCTCCACAACCGTGAGGTGTGCAATCTTAGAGAATACTTTCGGACCACCAATAGGGGTATGCACCGGGATATGGTGGCAGTTGACAGTGGACTCACACCTCTCTCACTGGCTAAAGAGAACTGGCGCAAACCTGTGGTGCTCACGACCAGTGACCGCGTGAGTGTATGGCAGGGCAAGGAGCTGCATGGACGATTTTACCGGGCCCTTCACGGGCCCGATGTAGACTTTCTTGCGTCTGTAGGCTGGCTACGATTCGGGGACCTCTTTGGGGAAACCGAAGGTTTTGTATGTGCAATTATGGACGAAGTGGTAATGACCAAGAACTACCGGAAGTTTATCCTGAAGGATGGCACGGTCGACATATGTCGGGCATGCCACCGACCGGGGGAATCCATCAGGCATATTGTGTCCGGTTGTTCGAGCCTTGCCAACGGCGAATACTTGCACAGGCACAACCAAGTAGCCAGGATAATTCACCAGCACCTTGCCTTGAAATACAACCTTGTAGCCACGGAGGTGCCGTACTACAGGTATGCACCCGACCCAGTACTCGAAAATGACCATGTCACGATGTATTGGGATCGATCTATCATCACTGACAGGACTATTGTCGCCAATAAGCCTGATATAGTGGTGATAGATCGCTTGGAACGCCGCGCAATTATAGTCGATGTCACCATCCCTCATGATGAGAATCTCGTGAAAGCGGAAAAAGAAAAACAAATGAAGTATCTCGACTTGTCTCACGAGATTGTCGCCATGTGGGATGTGGACTCTGCTGTAATTGTACCGATAGTCGTCACGGTAAACGGACTCATGGCGAAGAGCCTCGACCACCACCTTAAGAGGCTCTCGCTGGGAAGTTGGATCAAGGGCTTGGTGCAGAAAGCGGTACTCCTCGACACGGCACGTATTGTGAGGAGGTTCCTCTCTCTGAGCCCCTAACCACCGACAGCTTGGACCCTGCTCCCGCTACCGGTGGCAACCTTTTTATATTTTTTTAAATATATGTTTTGTTTTTATTTTTTAATGTATATGTAAAAAAATATAAAATGTGAATTTTAATAAATGAGTGTCATAATAATAATGCCAACCCATTATACGTCCCACTGCTGGGCACGAGTCTCTCCCCTTTTTGGGAGGCCTGGAGCTTACTCCACCACGCTGCTCCAATGCGGATTGGTGGAGGTGGGTGGGTTAGTGGCCAACCCACTGTCGGATGTTTTCAAACCGCCCATAAGGCCTCCGACAAGGTTTAACGACTGCTATCCATCGATAGCAACCGGGACCGACGGCTTAACGTGCCCTCCGAAGCACGGAAACGCGCATTTAATTTGCCACTAGCGGTCACCCATCACACTACCCGACCGCGCCCGTAGTGCTTAACCGAGCAGATCGCTTACGATCTACACCAGCCGCTGGGCCATGCGCGCTTCAAAATTCCATACAAACGCTTAATTTGGTCTCTATTACAAAGACATCAATCAGTGACGTATATTTACGCGTGCATGCCTGTGTGCGTAGCACGTATATAATACCAAACGTTGCCCATAAGAGGGGAGGAGGTTGGGTGAGGCGGGGAAATCGGGCGGGACGTCGAAGTGTCCATTCTATACGTAGTATTATAACATATTCTCTGACGATACTTTAGTCCTATTTCATGCCCGGAAATGAAGAACGATGACATTTTTAGCGGAGTGGAAATCCGGCACCCGGTGGTCTCTTCCTGGAATATAACCTCCTCACGGAGGGAGGCCGTGACATTCCACGCCATAACATCCGCTACTATGGCAGACGGACACAAATCTTATCAGATAGTCGTGTTGATGCAAAATTATTTTACTATTTCTCTAGTTTTCTAAAACTACCCGACAACTTGCGGCGGAACTTGTTTCTGAAATGGTCATCATTATTTATTTATCTATCGATATTAATGTTTCGAAAACTTAGACATCCGTCTTAGTTATTAACTTACAGACACTTTGTAGGGTGAATATAGTTTCAATTTGTGATCCTTTGAGATGTAGAGCCGTCTTATGAACTGGCTAAGTAATAGTGCTGAATTGGCTGTGAAATTATTAATAACGTAACTTCACGCCTGTAATCCCCGAAGGGGTAGGCAGAGGTAAATGCATGCATTCAAGCATACATGCAAACACCCACGATTCGCCGGTTACGTTTTGGCCCATGTAACAGGTGGCGAGCCTGTTGATATCTCCGGGCACATTACCAAACTTTGAGGTACTGGGAAATTTCCAGAAAATGGAAAAATCCCAATAGAACCAGAGACAAAGGCTTTTTCACCATTATCTCTGATAACCCCCTACCCGGGAATCGAACCCAGGACCTCAGCGTAGTAGTAGTGGCCTGCTACCACTAGGCTACCGAGGCAGTAAATAATTAATAAACGGTAATAATAGCATGTACTGACGATTGATTGACTTCAATAGTATTAATGTAAAAATCGTACATTGTGGCTACGGCTAGTGTCAGTAACTTCACTTTGAAGTTAACCGATATAATAGCAAGTTACAAACGCATCGTTATGTTTCAATATAATGGCAACCCATTATACGTCCCACTGCTGGGCACGAGTCTCTCCCCTTTTTTCGGGGGGGAGGCCTGGAGCTTACTCCACCACGCTGCTCCAATGCGGATTGGTGGAGGTGGGTGGGTTAGTGGCCAACCCGCTGTCGGATGTTTTCAAACCGCCCATTAGGCCTCCGACAAGGTTTAACGACTGTTATCCATCGATAGCAACCGGGACCGACGGCTTAACGTGCCCTCCGAAGCACTGAAACGCGCATTTTAATTTGCCACTAGCGGTCACCCATCACACTACCCGACCGCGCCCGTAGTGCTTAACCGAGTAGATCGCTTACGATCTACACCAGCCGCTGGGCCATGCGCGCTTCTGTAGATGTGTTTCAATAATACTGTCGAAATTTGTATTTAATTGCTCTATGTTGATCATATGATCAACACATTAAATTTTATAGATGCCATGTAGTGAAACAGCGAGATTAGTTTATGATTTTGTTAACAAGATGCAAAGACGGTAATTTTTCTCTTTCTCCTTGGGATACGATGGTCTCGCTAGATTAAAAGCCCCTAAATGAAAATAAAGATTAAAAAAAAACTTTATACATGTATGTATCTTCACGCGAGGTTGCTAACAGAGTAGGCAGGGATGATCATAAAAAACGAACAAACTAAACAATACAAACAATACATCAAACTTTATAGATGAACAGCTATATAGCTCTGTTTTTAATTAGAGTGCGCTTATTTCAATTCCATACAAATTTACTCATTGATCCAGTTACATATTTATATAAATTGTACAATAATCTTTGACACTAAGAAGCGAAGGTAATTAATTCCTAAGCGTCTATTACAACAAAGTTTTAACACTTGAAGAAGTCTAATTAAAATAGGTACATTAAACTTTATAGATGAATAGGCAAGATGAATAGCAAACATTACACTACCACTCAATTTATCATTCAGTTTCAACGAGCAAAGCTATCAAACTTCTCTTTAACTTAAATGTGAACTTTACCGCTTGCAAAAGTTTTTGTTACTTGGTCCTTTGTAGAAACTCATAGTAATAATTATTACTGCTGTGTGATGTTGCTACCGATTAGGATTAACCACATCTAACGCTATGGGTGTTGTGGCACAGTACAAATATGAACAGTGTGGAAACTACGTACAAAACGTTGAAATGTCACACTCACACAAATATGCGCATCGACGAGGCCTTTAAGCGGTTCTCTCATTGATATATACAAAGGTTCTCGTGGTGCTGCAGTACTGAGTCACTCGCTCCATCGAACGTCGATGCGCATGTTTGTGTTATTGTGCAGTTTCGAACGTTTTGTACGTAGTTTCCATACTGTTCATATTTGTACTGTGGTACGGTGATACGGTGTGTCTTTGCAAGTGTAATAGTCTTTGCATTTGACGAGCGCGGTGAATACTTGGTTGTGGTAAACACGTACCTAATACTACGCGTGTAAATGCGTGTGTAAAAGCAAAAGCAAGCGTGCGTTTGGCCGTTCGGTAAGGCATGCACACCAATAGCCCATACACGTACATAATTAGTCCCGTCTAACGACAAACAAGCCCTGATCTCATTCGTGAATTGTAAGAAATGTTTTATTATTATTTATGTTTAATTATGATAAAGATCCTGAGTAGGAAAACAAAGGCATATGCCAAGTGGAGGAGTTCTTCTTTTTATGTAATGGATGTGGCAAGCAAGCATGCAGTTCACATTGATGTTAAGTGATGACTACAGCCTATAGACACCAACACAATGACCAGAGATCAAAATGCAGATGCGTTGCCACTCCTGAGGCCTAAGGTGTTATGCTTCTGTGCCGGAAATTACAGGGCCGTACATTACCACCTGACCGGAATACGATAGTGCTGAACATTACTATTTAGCGGCAAGTATATTAGGTAATGCGGTGGTGCCTACGCCCGCGAGCTCCGTCACTGGAGCACTACCACCAGTAAAAAAGTTTAGTTTACGGTGTTGTTCCAGTAAGTACCTGCCTAATGAGATTTGTATAAAGGTAAAAGGGGTTTAGGCCTATGAAGTGGCAACGCTTCACCATAAAAACATAACATTTTTGTTCAAATTTCTACAGACTGCAGTATTTATTTACCATTTATGTGAACTTGGTGTTAAATAAAATTTGCCTCTTTCATTAACATACTAACCCTTATTCATAAACGTTTTTTAGATACGTTTTAGCGATTGAATGCTTTATCTTTGTAAGTTGCATTGTCAAATGTGCAAGACACAAAAATACAAAGGAGAGATTAGCAACACTTTAGCTAAAATACGTTTATGAATAAGGGGGTAATTGTTTTGACAAAAATAATTAAGTATCTACCGTAACTCATCATTCAAAGGAGATGTTGCCAGCTCGGCTCTGGTTCGTACATGTCTTCAAAAAATGGGTAAATTAAAGAAAAATCCGAAAAAAAAAACAATTAATTTGTTCTGGAATATATTTTAGAGTTACACAACCACATTTAATTCAAACTATTTTATCATTTTCAACCATGTTCAACATGGCGGCGATACAGCCGACGCTTCGGATAATACCTATGTAGACAAAACAAAACTAATGCTATCTGTATCTTACTAGTGCATCACATATTATCAAAAAAAATGTATCGAATCGATCAATTTAAATAAGTTTAAGTATGACTTTTTTTAATTGGAAATCGATTAGTATAGTTTTAACTTCCATAGTATTTAGAATATCTTTCATTTTTCTCCAAGTACTATATAATCAAAAAAACAATTTTAAAAATGAAAATGTCAAAATGACATCGCCCGCCATCTTCGCCATGTTGGTTTTGAGTTGCAATTTTAACAGCAAATAATGTTTTGTAACGGCAGACAAAGCTAAATAATTGAAAATATGCAGTAAAAAACGTTTTTATGTTGATTTTGCCTGTTAATGATATTCTGTACATGGCCGGAGGTCCATACATTTTTACAACATCTCCTTTGTATACGAAACCCAACCGGTAAACCAAAATGCTGTTAGCCGATAAATAAGATTGGGTACTAGCATAACATCAAACATGCCTAAAGTCAAACAACATTTAAGACCAAACTCTACCAATCCCGTTCTGCATTTAATATTGCTAAAATATCTGAATTGATAATTCAGCCCAACATGAAACAAACACTTTTCGGGCTAAACCAATCGGGTGCAGTAGTCATAAATTTTATTTCTGCTTTAATTCTAATGAATTAAATCCGTTTCTAGAATTTGCTGCAAAAATGGCACGCTTACTTTACTCGTTTGGCTTTCCGATAGGTACCAGTTACTGAAATTGCTCTACATGATTACTATCCTAATAAAATAATAGCTAAACTGCTTAAAATAACGATAAATAAAGCAAAGTAATTGTGAGCTATAGTATAAGAACGTGTAAATTGTGGAACGAACTTCCCTCTGAGGTGTTCCCTAGGTGCTACAATATGGGGTTCTTCAAAAATGGCGTCAAAAGAGTCCTTCAGGGCTGGCAGCGCGTTTGCAACTCCCCTGGTGTTGCAAATGTTCATAGGCGACGGTGACCACTTTCCATCAGGTGGCCCGTTTGCTTGTCTGTCAATCTTCAGTCATAAAAAAAAAAAAGAGTTACGACCAAAAAAATACGCTTCGCAAACTATACCTAGTTTTATGCGGTGTAATTTGCACATACTCGTACATATTTAAAATTTAAATTATTTTTTTTATCTTGCTATTGTGTCAAGGAAGATTAAAGTTCACATAGATGGCAATTGAATACGTTTACACAAAAATGGAAATAAAAAAAGATGAAAGAAAGAAGAAAAAAATATTTATTTAACGCGCCTGAGACATTTGAAAGGTTACAGAAAAAAAAACAAAAGATATATATAGAAAAAAAAGTAATATACATATTCAACACTAACTGTTGCGTGTCCGCGTGTCGGTCGCGTAACCTGTGGAAACTACAATTAGTACAATTATTTAGACCTATATCTGAATCTTTTAATAGACTTAAAGCAGAGAATATGTACTAATACTTGCTTATAGTAAATTCTAAAGAATGGCACTGACTTACTGGGCGTATGCTCATATTCAATGTGTTATTTTATTAAAATTCAATAAAGACTGCAGTGTGTTTTTGTCTTTATTGATATCGATAAAACAAAGTAGAAACCGTATCCTACTCTTTCAGTAAATTTTCAATTGACCATAACTTATTCTTCCAATAACTGATTTTGACGAAACAAAGTTTTGACAATGGTCCTAATACATATATGTAATCCACCGCGTTCAAATCCGTTGAGTAGATTTCAAGTTATACCGTATATTACGTACCAGACAGACAGACAAAAAATCCAAAAATTGTTTTCTCTCGAATTTTACTGTATTATTATATGTACGGTATATAGATAACAAAAAGGTAAAAAAAATATATAAAAACAAAAAAAATGAGAGAGAGAGAGAGATGTACTTTCTAAGCTAAGCTTTTGACAAAAGGATGGGTGGACTTGACAAATAAGGAACTGAAAGAAGGAAAAGGATTTCAATATCATTATATCAAAAAAAGTTTTAAATGACTCTAGTACAGATCTTTCTTGATCCAGGGATTTTCTGACGCTATCCCGCAATGCTGTTAACGTAATAGGCACTTTTGAACCGAGCGAGATCCGATTTGGTTTCTTAAGCATATCTAAAATGTATTTTATTTTTATTAACTCTAAGGGCGAAGATTAAATTAAACATGTGTAATTGTGTCCAATAATCAAACGCAGTAATGTTTCATCTCATAAAATAATAATTGTGTTGGCAAACATTTCTGTACATAATCGAATAAAATCTGTAATTAAATTCGTCTGCACCATTTTGATATAGACATTTTACGAATTTTGGTTTTTCGTTTTTTACATTGCTGCGATACCGAAAAAGTAATTTAAAAAATGAAAATAGCCGACTGCTTTAACATCAAATATAATTGAAAACATATAATCCTAGTTCGACTATTTGCCTTGCTTTATTATTTTAAATGTACCTATATTAAATTTTAAAGCAATCTGGTATTTTTTTATCAATATGTTACAATTTTGGTGCATACATTCCATATGGCTTTTACTTTCTAGCCAGATTAATGACTTCAGTAAACATTTTTAACTGCTGATTTGTCAAATCTTTCCTTCACATTTATTGCATAAGGCAACACCATAAGGCAATGCAATAAATGTGAAGGAAAGATTTGACAAATCGGGCAGGACTTCGGTAGCTCAGTTTGAAGAGCGGCTGGACTAGATTCCCAGTGGCCGCGAGTTCGAGTCTCGCCTGAAGTCAAATTTTTCTTTCCATTTTTCTTTAAAAATATATTTCACAAGCATGTGTTAATGCGAAATAATATAAAAAATAATTCAGTAAGCATGTATATCCATACTGCTTTTAGTGGGATAACATTAGCAAACGACGCGTCTATTTGTAACAATATTGACATTAATATTGTAGAGAATCGGAAATTTTGAGCACTTGGTTTGTTTCAGCTATTGGTCAGAATATATTATTATTATAGCAGTGTTTCAAGTGTGTTGTTATAAATGAATATTATCTATATATGATATGTAAATACATTTGTTAACCCTGTTTTGGGTTCAGCAATGAATCTGCATAAAGACAGGAACAAATTTATTGTGTTGTGACCCTTCGTCCTATGTCACCAACTTTCACACATTATACTTCGATTTTGCCCTTTACGATTCCTCAGGTCTTTCGACTATAGGGCTATATATAGGAAATGCTTAAGATTTGCTGCATTGCGTATGATATTAATCTGCGTGGTCTCTTATTTTCGAATTAACTAGCTGTGCCAGCGACTTCGTCCGCGTGAGAATTTATGATTGTTCAGTATCAACCCGGACAAAGTCGTGGGCGTTAGCTACGCCCACGACTTTGTCCGGGTGTATAAAAGTAGCCTAAGTTACTAGAAATAGAAATAGAAAATATTTTTATTTCGAATAGATCTTTACAGATACTTTCAAAACGTCAATAAATCATAAACTACCTAGAGCGGATAACCATTACATATAGTAAAAGCAAAATCATATATTAATAGTAAATTAAAAATTAAAATTTAAACTATTTGGTTAAAACATAATAATCATAAAATTTTTCAATTCCTTCAATGATAATAAATGAAGAAAAAGAAAAACTTATTCGTCAAGATCAATGTTATTCACTTAGCAGAGTTCCAAGTGCAGTCACTACTGAGAAGAACTCCGCTACCCAACAAACTCAGTAAGAGCTCTTTTAAATGAGAGCTTAAATCTAGTACAGATTATCGTGAAAAATCAAATAATGTCAACGTCCATAGCATAGATGCAAATAAACTGCTATCTACTAAATGTGATGTAGCCCCTGCAAACCAGAACAAACCAGTCCCCACCAACAGCACCCGTTCACGAGTATGACGCATGTGACAGCCATTGCCCTTCTCGACCATTTTAGAGGGAAGTGAGCAACCCGCCACACGACGCCGCCAAAGGCAAAGACATTTAAGCGTGCATGACTGTTCCGGATATGCATACGGCAAAATAAACTCCTTATTACATAAGATATCTGCCAGTGAAAGTCCCGTAAAAATTGGTCCATAGATGACTGCACATCACTTAACATCAATGTGAAGTAATCAATTAACATAATAACATCAATTTTTACTGGTGGTAGAGCTCCAGTGACGGAGCTCGCGGGCGTAGGCACCACCGCATTACCTAATATACTTGCCGCTAAATGGTAGTGTTCAGCACTATCGTGTTCCGGTCAGGTGGTAACGTACGGCCCTGTAATTTCCGGCACAGAGGCATAACACCCTTAGGCCTCAGGAGTGGTAACGCATCTGCATTTTGACCTTGGTCTTTGTGTGGGTGTCTATAGGCTGCAGTCATCACTTAACATCAATGTGAACTGCATGCTTGTTTGCCACTTCCATTACATAAAAAAAAAAAAAAAAAAAAAAGAAGTACATGCTTGTTTGCCACTTTTATAACATTAAAAAAAAGATAGATGATGGTCGACCTAGATTCGGAGAAATGGACTAACATGACGCTGAATACTAGGTACTTTCACAGAAACCAATATTTTCACAGAACTTTTCTCATCCAATTTGTGCTGATTCCAGGTTAAGTAAGTTAAACCTGTTTTTTGTCTATTATCTAACAAAATATCAGACAAGGCGTTTATTTATGAAGATACACTTCGATTTAAGCAGATTATGGTAATTTCTATATTGAAGTTGGAAAGTTGTAAATAAACAACATCCAGCCTTTATCTGTATCCAAGAACAACGTAGGTTTTGTAGAAAGATGATAATCTGGACATCTCTCTTTTTTATGTCATTTTTATTGGTGGTAGAGCTTCAGTGACAGAGCTCGCGGGCGTAGGCACCACCGCATTACCTAATATACTTGCCGCTAAATGGTAGTGTCCAGCACTATCGTTCAGGTCCACAGGACACTATCCGGTCAGGTGGTAATGTATGGCCCTGTAATTTCCAGCACAGAGGCATAACACCTTAGGCCTCAGGTGTGGTAACGCACCCGCATTTTGACCTCGGTCTGTGTGTGGGTGTCTATAGGCTGCAGTCATCACTTAATATCAATGTGAACTGCATGCTTGCTTGCCACTTCCATTACATAAAAAAACTGAAGTGGAAAACAAGCATATTGTTTACACATAAATGAATACTGTAGCCTTTACATCTACATGAAACCAGATATTTCAATGTAGATGCATAGCCACTCCTGAGACCTAAGATGTACGATTAGGCACCACTTGGCCGGAATACGATAGTGCTGAAGACTACCATTTAGCAGTAAGTACATTCGATAATGCGGTGCTTCCTGCGCCCGCGAGCTCCTTCACTGGAGCTCTACCATCATTAATCGCTGGAGTTCTTCTTCTAACCACCAACGCTTTAACAACAATAAAGCGTACTAAATTTAATTTTAGGAACCATAATGAAATGAATTGCCCAATTTTGCTAATAACATTCCAAACTGAGGATATAATTGAATTGTTCAATTTGATTTTGGTCGCCATATCCGGTTTAATTTAATCGGACTTGAAGTAGCTGCTTCACATTGATAAAGAGAAGAGACTAAACTAAATAAACAGAGGGCAGTGCGGTCGCGTTTGATACGAGATAAGCTGAATGTATGGCTGTCGTGATCCTCAGAATGGGAAGGAAGCGCTTAGCCTGAGCTGGTAACTTGACTTACGATCGAATAATCAAACCGAGATTGTCTCTTGCCGGCAGAATCTACACTTTATAGTCAAACATTAAAGTCTAATTTCCAGTACAAAGCAACACCACTAACCTACCCAAATTGAGTTTAGCTTGTATTTGTATTCAGATGTTTGTTCCGCAAAAAAGGTTTTAAAACGACGTCGTTCTTTGGTACATGAATGGGATTGCGTGCGCAATTAACATTTTTTTTTCGCAACGTAGTAAATATTGGACTTTTTGTAGGCAATTTGCAGAGAATTCTGCGGGCGTTTTTCGCTTTGGTTTCGAATTTTCTTTTGGGTACTTATTAAGGTATGATTAAGGGTAAATGTGACTTTATGGAGACAGTGTGATTAACTTTAGATATAGAATGTGCTTATTTTTAACTGCTTTATTCAAAGAGCGAGGACAACAATAAACCAAAATGAGAAATGAAAATAAACCAAAGTAAAGAAAAAACGGGAACAAAAATTTTTGTCATGGGCAGGTATGGAACCTGCGACCTCAGGATGACCAGTCCAGCCGCTTTACCACTAAGCTACCGAAGTCCCACACCGGTGCGTCAAATTTTGCTTTCCATTTTTGATTTTTAACCGATTTAGTGTCGGTGCACGACATCCATTGATAACTAATTAATATACAACCGATATCGCCAAGTCAAATTTTTCTTTCCGTTTTTTCTTTAATTTCTAAAGTTCACTCGCATGTGTTATTGCCAAAAATAAATACTACAATAAACCAAAGTGTATTAATTTCTCAATTTCCTTTTATATTATTGAGTCGTGTCAATAAAGAAAAAAAAAACTCTTCCTTGTCAGATTTGTATATTGACTCTTTTCCATTTATTCATGCACGATATTTGTATCTAAAGGTCCCAGGCAATTAGTTTAAAGTGTCAATAAAATTACAGAAGATAAATATGAGAACGGAAATAGATAAATTATAATGCTAACAGGCAATGATTTTTATTAATAGAGTTTATAATGTAATGCAGAAAGAATCCGTTCTATGTATTTCTGGATCGATCTATTTCATAATATTATTTCTGGTGGTAGAGTTCCAGTGTAGTTATCATCGCATTACCTAATAGATATATCTGCCGCTAAATAGTAGTGCCGAACACTACTACTATCAGAGGTTCCCAAACTATTTTTTCTTGTAGACCCGTTTCAATTTTTTTCTGGTTTTTGTGGACCCCCACCTTGCTACATTTATATCACATTCCCATATTTCCAACGCCTACGTAGACCCCCATCGAGTTCCATGGACCCCAGGGGTCTATATGGACCACTTTGGGAATCACTGGATTAGATGGTAATGTTTAACCCTGTTATATCTACCACAGATACATAATAACTAAAGTCTCAGGGTTAGCAACGCACCTGCATTTTTACCCCTGGTTTTTGTGTGGATGTCTACAGGCAGCAGTCATCATTTAACATCCATGTGAATCGCACGCTTTTTTGCCACTTACCTAACCAGAGACTGCAATTATTGACTTAAATGAGGCTTAAATAAATATCGTAACGTCAGATACGCTAATTTAAATTAGGTTTAAATTAAGTACAATACACTTAAGCTTTAATACTGGTCATGGGGTTGGAGAGTAAGTGATATTGGGTTATTTCTGATGTTAAAGATTATCACTAGCACCGTCGGGGTTTGGAAATGAAAGCAATGACTATAAATAACGACCCTCATTTTCATGGGACACAAATAATTTAACTGGTAATAGTGTTGAAATATATGCTTACATTACATGGGTTTACTTCCCTGAAGGGGTAAATTGACACATTAAAATATACTGTAGGGAATGTACATGTATATGTGTGTATGTTCGTTAGCATTTTATCTTTGCATTACCGACGCTCAATAAACTTAGAAATAGTTATTTATTAATTTCATTTTTATATGTTTAAGAAATTTGGTTTCAAACACATTTAATTTTGATTGGTTAACAAATGGGTGGTTAAAAAAATATTTTATTCTATGAACATAATTTTGATAGGCAATACATGCAAGACCTGTTTGTTTATGTACGAAATTTGTTTAAAAAAGTTTCGTTCAGTTAACAGATAGGTGAAAGTCGATCTAGATTTGGATCTTAGACTTTAATTTACTGTGTTTTTAGCTGTGCCCGCGACTTCGTCCATGTGAGAACTTATGATTGTTCAGTACCTAGTCGGACGAAGTCGTAGGCGCAGCTAGTATAAAAGTAGCCTAAGTTACTCCTTATTACATAAGCTATCTGCCAGTGAGTCTCGTCAAAATCGGTAAAGGCAACCCCGAGATAAGCCTCCACAAATAGACAGACAGACAAAAATTGTAAAAAAAGTTGTTTTGGTATATGTATTTAGTAAACAGCGGTTATTTTTATATTACAAACAGACACTCCCATTTCATGTATTTGTATAGATGTAAAGTCTTTGACCAGTGTGTGCTGCCAGTGATGATATACGGAACTGAAACCTGGTCATGACATGACATGCCATCATAGAGCAACACCGGAGGGGAGTAGCCATATACAGGTTTTCCCCTCTGTCAAAGTACAAGTGGGCCTATACCTGTCGCCTAGATGTTTAAATGTGTGCGTGAAATTTTTTTTATACTTTGTTAAAGTCAAGGTGTGAGTTTCGTAGTAATAGGCGATTTTTGTAGTGTGCGTGTGCGTCGCACGCATTTCCCCCACACGCATCAGTAATACACGCTATGGCTACTCTCCTCCGGTCCGCCGCGACCGGTGAGCCGCGTTGCTCTATGCATGCCGTACACACGTAACATAACATACCACAATACCCACTCCTCACTGACAGTAATTGAAATGCCTTAAACAAACTGTTAGTGAACTAAACCTATTATTTTCATCAAAATCATTTTTTTATCAAAGACAACGTAACTTACAAAGATCCTGAATTTATTGAGACGTTTTGTTGTGGACGTGTAGAATGTATGATTAATGTTTATATGGCGGAAAAACGGACAATCTGTTATAGTTTTTCGATTTCCTCGTTTGTCCGTATCTTACGTTGAGTAAAAGAAAAAGTTACTGGTGTTAGAGCTCCAGTGACGGAGCTCGCGGACGTAGGCACTTACACGCATTACCCAATAGTTGCCGCTAAACGGTACTGTTTAGCACTATCGTATTCCGGTCAGGTGGTAATGTACTGCCCTGTAATTACCGGCACAGAGGCATAACACCTTAGGCCTCAGGAGTGGTAACGCATCTGTACTTTGACCTTGGTCTTTGTGTCAACATCACAACAATGTGAACTGCGTGCTTGTTAGCCACTTCTATTACATAAAAAAAAAGTGTGCCAAGCTTAGCAAATATTATGTGTATTCTACTGAATAAACTAGCATAAAGCGCCCAAATGCGACTCGGACTTGCGTTCACAGGGTACACAACAAATTAAAAAAAAAAACATTTTTATACCATCGTTTTTATAACAAGACCTTTAAAACCTATAAGGGTTTTCCTGTAATCAACAATAAAAATAACTTTTTCTTTTTTTTTAAAGGGTTAGGTCTTGTTGTTTTGGATATAAGGGGGAATAGTTATAGTTCGCAAGTAAAAGTATTTTACTATCTTTTCTAATATAGGTATCACACAATCTTCAAAATCTTTTTTTAATCCTCAATTTATCTCCCAAAACTTACTTTTAGATACTTTTTATAACACGTGCCTATTTGTCTTATTTACCTACATGTGCGCGCCAATTTCCAATTCATTCGGTCTAATGTTTTCTGAGAAAAACGCTTGTGACAGACGAACAGCCAGGCAGACGCAAGAGTGATAATAAGGGTTCCGTATTTCCCAGTTGAGGTATGGAACCCTAATGATAAAATAAGTGTTATTATCGTGACATTTCTTATTGTAGTGGTGGAAATATTCCAATCAAAGTTACAGATTTAGTTTGTTCTCTGGGGGAAAGAGAAATCTCCGACTTTGATTAGAAATAAATTAAGGGCTTAGGTAGGTAAAACCGCATCACCTTATATATTTAAGGCAGCAGTAAAGTCGGGTTAGTAAAAAAGTAAGTACAAAACATATATAATTCGTAAAAATGACAAAAAGTTTTGCTGACATATTCTGATTCAGAAAATCACGTTTTGTATATTTTTACACAAATATAAGATACACCTAAATGGCGCCTTCGTTTGTTCAGTCAAAAATGAAGAAACTTTATTAAAGGATAAATAATGTACACCATATCTGAAATCATATGGCAAACTATCGACACCCACAAAACTATTTTTATTTTCCATGCTAACTTTTTAAAGATCACAGATTATCAGTTCTTGTAGAAAAGACATGCATGGTATTTTACCTACACCGTGAACGAAACTTTCTTTGCAAAGTAGCTAGAGCTATGTTCGCGTTTTTAAGATAATGCTTGAGAAGTTTTCCTTGTTTTAATAGGCAGTTTGCTACCTCGTAGCGTTAGAGCCTGCCTTATTTGCACTACACTATTTTTTTTTAATATGTGTAGACCGACGTTTGACCACTAACTCACCTGATTGAAAGTGTAGATGTAGCCGAATATGAAGCACGTTGGTCTAGAAACTACCCATTCACTCTAGATTTGAAGATGCCCAGGTTGTAGTTTTTTGGAAACAAAGAAGCCGGCAAAAAAATTAAACAGTACCTACCAAAACAACATATCCCTTAAGATTTATCTGATCATTCTTTTACACGTTGTGTATTTTATTAATTTACATATCTGTATTTTGCTTATTTATTTTAAAGAAAAATGGAAAGAAAAATTTGACTTCAGGCGAGACTCGAACTCGCGGCCACTGGGAATCTAGTTCAGCCGCTCTTCCAATATTAAGTAAGTAAAAGTATTTTGCTTACTGAATTACTTACATTGTGTTATTTATATGTACCAAATTTACACAATCGGTGCAGTAGTTCTGTAGCGAATTGGCTTTGACAGACAGACCGCTTTTTGATTTCAGCATCAAAAAAGACGCAAAATCGTCTTTTCAAACTAAGTATGTTTGAATTCCTTAATGAAATCAGATGTCTTCTCAAATGATACAAAAAGTATTACGTCAGAGCGTAATGCGCTGTGTCAGAATAATAGGCAGCTTTGAAATGATTTGTTTTCTTACAAAAGTTTCTGATTAAACCAAGATGTTTAGGGTTCGGCAGAAATATTTTTCTATACTGGACTTGATAAAGTGTAATTTTTTTATTTGAAGGAAATTAAGTCAACAAACAACAATTTAGTTTCTATTAAGGATTCCAACAAAAAGTTATTGCCTGCAAAGTGGTTATATTTACTTAACGTTGATGGAATCTACACTTGCGAGCTTTAAACTGGAATCACGTATCTAATATTTATTCGAAATATTTATTAAAAAAATGTTCTAATTTTTTGACACATAATAAAAAAATTAAGGATATTTTTACCCGCGTACCCTACAAAATACTATGGATATGTGGCGGCAAGTATGAGCATTATTACCTACAAAACTTAATATCTTTTGCTCTGCTACCGCCTGGCTAAAAACTCTGTTGAAAAAGTCACTAGTCAAGTACTAGAAATTAAGGATTAGTGTTATTTTAGTTATAAGTTGTTATTGTAATTAATCTTTTTCGTACATTAAATATCATCCTGAATTATTATGTCCTAAATAATAATATATTATGTCCTCTGAGCAAACAGCCATCCAGTATGTGATTCTCTAGAAAATAGGTTCATTGCTATGCTAATTTTTATTTCAAGAGATTATAGCTTCATCTTGTTTCTTCGTTTTATTCTAATTGCTGACATGCGAAAAAATAACGCAATGGAGTATTAAGGTCTGTACCTTTTGATAAAGCTGAAGGTAATCTCAAACCACAAATAACTTAGGGCTCTCGGATTATTTTTTGTTGCCTGTTTTAAAGAGTTTGCTTACTTTGATGCATAGCTACTAGGTTATTTTTTTTTATGTAATGGAAGTGGTAAACAAGCATGCAGTTAATGTTAAGTGATGACTGCAGCCTATTGTCACTCACACAAAGACCAAGGTCAAAAAGCAGATGCGTTACTACTTCTGAGGTGTTAAGCCTCTGTGCAGGAAATTATAGGGAAAATACGACATCGAGAGAGTACGAGATCGAGAGAAAAGACAATTATTATGATCAGTAATGAAAATAATTATTTGAGTACAGTTTTAAAAATTTTTTTTTTTTTTTTATTTATGTTTTAAAAGTGGCAAACAAGCATACAGTTCACATTGATGTTAAGTGATGACTGCAGCCTATAGACACCCACACAATGACCAGAGGTAAAAATGCAGATGCGTTACCACTCCTAAGGCCTAAGGTGTTATGCCTCTGTGCCGGAAATTACAGGGCCGTACATTACCACCTGACCGGAACACGATAGTGCTGAACACTTCCATTATGATCACATATCATATATGATTGGAAACCTTACAATCATTATGATATGTTTTTTTCCTTACCAAACTGATACTTGAAAAACTTTAATTTAGTTTATTGGTATGGATTTTTTTATCACTCTTTCATAGAGACAGCGCATCTGCACTGATCTTTGGTTTTGTGTAGATGTACGTATTAACTGGTGGTAGAGTTCCAGTGTAGAGATTCAAGGGCGTAGGCACCACCGTATTACTTAATCTATCTGCCGCCAAATGATAGTGTTTAGCACTATCGTGTTCCGGTAAGATGGTCCTGTAATAACTATCACAGAGACATAACAACTAAGGTCTCAGGGTTGACAAAGCACTTTGACCTCTTGTCTTTGTGTGGGTGCATAGGCTGCAGTAATCATTTAACATCAATGTGAACTACATGCTTGTTTGCCATCCTCATTACATAAAATACTGTATGCTTGGTTGCCACTTTAAAAAGTAGAGATACAGTCCTAGAAGCTACATGTGGCGTATTGAAACCCAGTTCTACTAGAATCTTACATTATTAATAATAATGGCAACCCTTGATACGTCCCACTGCTGGACACGAGTCGCTCCCCTACTCGGGTGGAGGCCTGGAGCTAACTCCACCACGCTGCTCCAATGTGGGTTGGTGTAGATACGGATCAATGGCCAACGCGCTGTCGGATGTTTTCAAACCGCGCATAAGATTTAACGACTGCTATCTATCGATAGCAACCGGGACCGATGGCTTAACGTGCCTTCCGAAGCTCGGAAACGCGCATTTTGATTTGCCACCAGCCGCGGGGAGATGCGCGCTTCAACCTAAATCTTACATTAAATCATGTGTATTAAAAATAAAGCCTCTCAAAGCGATCTGACCTAAAACCCAATGAAAAGCAATTTGATTTCCATCTCAAGATACTCGTAAGATTTATCGGCAACTTTAAAGTCGCCGGCGACCTCATAAATCAGAACAGTCAAACAAATTTAATAATAAGGACTCCATTATCGAAATTATATTTCATCTTTATCTAACGTTTTGTCGAACCACCCTCTATTGTTTGCGCAGACGAATGCTTTGTCAAACCTCAAACGTTTCCGATTTCGGGGTCTCAATCAACGCTATTTCCAGTTGTATTTTCCTTATAGTAAGGTTCAAAATGATTTGCTTTTTTACATAATGAAGTGAATTATATGTGGCTTCAGTACTATTCAACCTCAAAGCTTTGAGTTTGATTGTGTCACGCGATTGTTATACCTACTGTTGTTATAACAAAGACATCTTTTACATGGGTTGATAAACATACCGGTTACAATACCTAATAAGCTTTATCTTTACTTTATTGTTTTACAAACAAATACCTACGTTATTATAAATGCAAGAATGTCTTTCTGAAGCTTTATCTTAATCTTATTATTTTACAAACACGTTACTTTAAATATAGAAAACTAGCTGACCCGGCAAACTTCGTATTGCCTCACAATGAAATAATGAGTCAAAGGTTTCATAGATACGGACTATTTGTATGGAAAAATGAAATTGTGGTTTTACTATTTCCCATCAATTTATTCAGATTTTCTTATCTTTCAAACCTTCCCTGGACTTCCAAAAATCATTCATAACCAAAATTAGCCAAATCGGTCCGGCCATTCACGCGTGATGCCGTGACCAAGGAAAATGGGTTGCATTTTAATATATATTATAGATTATGTTGTACCGTTTCTACAATGGTGAGTGTTCTGCTGAACTGTTTGACATGGTGCCACCGTCTCTTTTCCTACACCGTACTACCCGCCGAAGGGAGAAGTTCCACCCTCACCGACTGGACACCTGGTAGTGTTCAACGGTGCGGCTTTCACTTTCGTTCCTGCCCAGAACGTGTAAGTTGTGGAACGAGCTTCCCTTGAGGTGTTCCCTAGGTGCTACAATAATGGGGTTCTTCAAAAATGGTGTAAAAAGAGTCCTTCAGGGCTGGCAGCGCGTTGGCAACTCCCCTGGTGTTGCAAATGTTCATAGGCGACGGCGACCACTTTCCATCAGGTGACCCGTTTGCTTGTCTGTCAACCATCAGACATAAAAAAAAATGTACCACCTAACAACTTCGAGCGCAGTACGCAGTACCCTCACAGTATATGTGGTACCCTCAACCGTATACAACGGGTGTCGGGTGTAATATGGACATTCGACATGATCTTCGCCTTGTCCATGTTCGTTTTTATTTTATTTTATGTTGGGAAGACCCCGCTCATTGGTCTCACCATTGAGCATTGTGCCGAGGTCTTCTCAGGCATGAAAAAGATACCATAGCTTCATAAGCGAAACCAATCACGTACCAAGTCCTGCTGGCAATAGGTTCAGCCTTTAATTAGTAGCCTTTTTAACCGACTTTCAAAAAAAGGAGGAGGTTCTCAATTTGGCCGGATCTTTTTTTTTTATGTATGTTCACCGATAATTTGAAAACGCCTGTACCGATTTGGTTAATTTTGTTAACAGTTGGTCCCATTGTAACCATGTCAATGAGTTAAAAGTTTGTTAACAGTTGGTTCCATTGTAACCATGTCAATGTGTGATGATGGGATCCTGGAGAAGTCGAGGGAACTCTTCAAATTTCATAGCACACTTGAAACATTTTCGATGTTTTTTATAATTATAATGTACCGTGTCTTGTGGCCGTATACCTCACAGGTGGGCCCATTGTCACCATGACAAGATGTGATGGTGGGATCCTGGAGAAATCGAGGGAACTCTTCAAATTTCATAGCATACTTGAAAGGTTTTCGATATTATATAATGTTCCGTGTGTTTGCTTTCGGAAGGCACAATTTGATGAAGTGGAACTGATGATGAAAACTATATATGGTACCTTCTTAGTTGAAATACCTACTTTTAATGTAGTGATTCTAATAATAGTTACACGTTTGTTTAAAACATTATTATTATAAACCGCGATTGTTCGAAAACGCCTGTACCAATTTGTTTTTTTTTTTTGTTTGAAGGGGTGGGTATACCTCACGGGTAGTCCCATTGTCACTATGTCAAGATGTGATGATGGGATCCTGAAGAAATTGAGGGAAATACTCAAATTTCATAGCACACGACACATAGCATTTTGACCCGACCCGGTTAGTCCAGCGGTGTGAGATGACCGTTTGATTCGATGATGATGGAGGTGATGATGATGATGGAGGGGTGATGATGGAAGTGATGGTGATGGAGGGGATGATGATGTATGTGATGATGATAGAGGTGATGATGATGATGGAGGTGATTATGATAAAGATGATGATGATGGAGGTGATGATTATAAAGGAGATGTTCATATTATTATGCGTGTCATGATCATCATCACCGTCATCATCATCATCATCTTCATCATCACCTCCATCAAAATCACCATCATCACCATGTCTATCATAAAGCCACCACCTCTATCATCATCACCGTCACCACCATCATCATCATCAACATTACTCCAGCTGAAAGATGTCCATAGCTGGACAAAGCCTACCCAGAAGATGTTTACAACAGTGTTGTGCTTCATAAAGGAAGAGCCACAGTACCTATTCAAACAATCTATCACTACAGTACCGGTTACCGAGTTTTTTAAACATTACAAAACTATCTACCTTAATAACGGGTTTTATCACTACACTTTGAATTTGCCTTATGTTTGACTGCCTAAAAACCAGCTACTGGAATAGATAGTTTTCGAAAACGCTATTAGAATTCAATAGCTAGTTTCGTTTCTTTGCCATTCCAGAAAAGCCGCCATTACTCGTACACACCTCTAGAACTGAGATAAAGACTATAGATAGTAGTAGTAGTAGTTAAAATGCCTACCTACTTTTACTGTTATACTTAATACTAATAATAGTTACACCACTAAAAAACATAAAGTAAATTATTTCAAAATTAAAAAAAAAATTAAAACTGAATAGACAAAAACACTAAAAAGCGAGAAATAAACTCAATTAGATCATTTCAGTTTAAGGGAATAAACACGTACGTTTTTAGTGTTTTTTGTCTATTCCGTGTTAATTTTTAATGAAGGCGGTTTTTTTTTTTATTTTTATCACTAAATCTCAACAAAATCGGGTTATTCACCAACTCGACACAAGTGACCGGACACACGTGTGACCAGTTGATGAAACTTGAAATTAATAAGTTACAATTGGTAAATAAATTATTGTAAGTGACAATATTATACAGAACCACTACAGAACTCATTTTTGTTTACCGCGAACTTGGTTGTTTTTTCTTGTTATATGCGGTAACACATATAAATGATCCATTAGTGAAATTATATTTTCTTTTAATGTGTCTACCGGGTGAGCGTGTGGTACACAGATGTCATGGGTAATAAAAACGTAACAGGAAGTGTCAATTTTGTAATGACATTATTTTGACGTGACAACGTCTTAAATTAGGTTGCGGCTCGGAGTCACTCATGAAAAAGTGTAACGCCCGGTAACGTAACGATGAGTCACCGAACGAGAGAGAGGCCTGCCGGACCGGCGAATGCCTTTCTACCGAGAAAAAGACGTTGTCACGTAAAATCTTCGCCCGTAAAACCGACTTTACAGGCAACCAGTTTTTTTTGTATTCTCTGTGTCTTTAAAGATACATTGGCAAAATAAGTGTTTTTTTTAAGTGTGGCGTGGCAAATGAGCTCACATTGAAGGTAAAAACATAAGGCCTATAAACATCTACATAATTACTGAGATTTCCATGTCACTGCTTTGCCACTCCTGCGGCCTAAGTTGTTATACCTCTGCGCCTGAAATAACATGACCGTACATTAACTCCCTGACTACACTACTACTATAGACTAGACTATACGAATACTGTGGAAACAAACAGGAAATTCACCGGTTGCCATGGAATTTTAAGCTATTATGCTTATCTACTTGAGGACAAATAATATTTATTTATGCAACGAAGGAGGCAGACAAGTGATGATTGAAAAGTTAGGAGACAATCATGCAGTTCACATGGATATTAAGTGATGACTGCAGCCTATACCTAGACATCAGCATAAAAACCAGAGGGCAGAATGCAAACACGATAGTGCTGAACTCTACTATTTGATGGCAGATAGATTAGGTAATACGGTCGAGCTACACCAAATTTTGTACGGCTCTGTAATTTCCGGCACAGAGACATAACACCTTAGGCCTCAGGAGTGGTAACGCACCTACATTTTGACCTTGGTCTTTGTGTGGGTGTCTATAGGCTGCAGTCATCACTTAACGTCAATGCTTGTTTACCACTTCCATCACATAAAAAAAAATACCCTCGAGCTCTTACCCTGGAGCTTTACCACTAGCAAATTCAATCCTTGAAAAGGAGAGAAAAAAGGAGATGAACATTTGTATATTAGGATACTTGGGCGAAGTGGTAGTAGAGCCCCAATGATGGAGCTCGAGGGCGTCCACTACATTTTCTAACCCATCTGCCGCCAAATGGTAGTATAGTATAGTATTCAGCACTGTCGTGATCCGGTTAGATAGTAATATATGGTCCCGTAATAACTTTTACAGAGACATAACAACTTAGTCCTCAGGGGTGGCAACGCATCTGCACTTGGATCTCTGGTTATTGTGTAGATGTCTAAACTGCAGTCGTCACTTAACATCCATGTGAACTGCATGCTTGTTTGCCATCACCATCACATTAAAAAAAGATGTCGCAGGCAAAAACTATTTACCTACATTATAAAAAATCTATACAAAATCAGAGCTCAAAGATAAGACCCGTCACATCCAGAAATTTAATTCCCCGCGTCATAACAGTAAGGTTTAAGTAATGGATTTAGCAGAAGAAATCGCCAAGTTATCCAGTTTATATACCCACTCGGACGTGTGCAATAATAATACTTACTTTATGACTGAACATAATTTATTACTTACAATAAACTGCACGAATAAAACCTGTATCGAACATCAAAATGTACGCTGACTGGAATGCGTAAGTAAATACTAGAGTTCGTTGACCATTTCATCTGAAAATTGATCCAATATAGACATTATCCAATATTATATCCCTGAACAGATTAGCGTAGAAATAACTACTGTGAAAAAATAATGTGTTGTTAGTTGTTTTTGGCAATACCTACGGCTTCAAAAAAGGTGTCAAAATAAACGAGAGTTAATATTTCTTAATCCCTTATTACTTTCACTAAATGTGTATATAAATATAAGAACATTAAATTGTACCTTAAAAATCACAAGTTCACAAGAATATTGATACCTCCTTACAGACTTTGAGTCCGTAAGTAGACCCTGTAATAACTTATCACAGAGAACAACTAAGCACACGCAGGTGTGGCAACGCGCAACTACTTGCTTACCAACTTCTTAAAACAAAGGTGAATATCCTTGTCCGAGTATGTGGAGAAGAAGTATTTTAATTCAAATTAAAAACAACTTAAAATTGTTTTCTATGTTAATGAGGAAACAAAAAAAAATTGTGTATTGCCACTTGTTTTACAGTTAATATTCCTTGAGCTTTATATTCCTCAGGTCATATAATATATGACCTGACACTTGGTTAACAGAAGGAGCTTTATATTCCTATTTAACTGTAAAACAAGTGGCAATACACAATTTTTTTTTGTTTCCTCATTAACATTGAAAACAATTTTAAGTTGTTTTTCACTATTCATTTACACTTTCTACCGAAAAACATCACGGACCATCTAATGCGGTCAAAAGTGGCGCACGTAAGATGTTCAAGAAAGAGATGAATGGAGGTCATTTATCGCTCTTAGCGCTCAGATAATATAGTGTCTGTCACTGCGTTTATATTTAGAGGTTGTTGTCAGGTTAAAATATCTCGTCTTGCTTTTGGTGTTTATTTAATGTGCGGGTGGTTCGTAACGACCACTTTATTCAAGGGGTCGCGGCTGGCGCTACTGCCACCATAATGCAATGCAATAAATGTGAAGGAAAGATTTGACAAATCGGGCAGGACTTCGGTAGCTCAGTTGGAAGAGCGGCTGGACTATATTCCCAGTGGCCGCGAGTTCGAGTCTCGCCTGAAGTCAAATTTTTCTTTTCATTTTTCTTTAAAAATATATTTCACAAGCATGTGTTAATGTGAAATAATATAATAAAACAATTATTAAGGGTAAAAGCGACTTCTCTACGATATTTAATAAACTGCAAAGTTTATTATATCGATTACCTAACTAGCGTTGTGAGGCAATAAATGGCGCTACTGCCACCATAAGGCAATGCAATAAATGTGACTGAGATTGGCTCATAGGATCTCGAAGTTTTTGTGTAAAGTTCGGGGTAACACCAGGTAACTTTTGTACATTACAGATTTCAGAACTCTTGAAACACCTTCGTGGAATAAAGGCTTGAAGTTAAGTATATTCCCTGACTATCCCTCAGGCCACCAGAAAAATATGACAATTCATTTCTTATTGTTCCCGGACCCTATAGGGTGGGTCCATCTGCTGCTTCAGGGATTATTTATATGCTTCACATAAGCAAAAAGACCTTATGAATCGGGTACTGCGATCAACAGTGGCGCGTGTATTTACACCATTTGTTTACATTATCTACAAAGGTAACAAAACATTATTGATCCTAAGACAAAATGGACCATGTACTGCGGTCAATAGTGGCACGAATAAGATGTTCGAGAAATAGACGAATGGAGGCCATTTATCACACTTAGCTCCACAGATAATGCAGTGCCGGCTGCCACTGGATTTATATTTAGAGGTTTCTGTCCGGTCCGAATATCTCGTCTTGTTTTTGGTGTTTATTGAACACACAGGTGTTTTCTAACGACCACTTTATTCAAGAGGTCGCGGGCTCGACCTTCGCACCGAGAAATAATCTGCTAACTATAGTATCTAACAAGTAATATTGCAAATCGACCTTAGGAAGAGACTTCGGCTTTATCCAGGTCTGTAGAGCGTTATCTGTTTCGTACCTTACCTACGTAACGTTTGTCGACTATTTTGATCAAGTTTTGATTAATACTGCAACATCGGTGCTTACGTAAGCAGATTGCAACAGAGATACAGCTCTACGAAGTCAGGGAATATGTAATTATACTACGTATAGAATGGACACTCCGACGTCCCACCCGATTTCCCCGTCTCACCCGACCTCCTCCCCTCTTATGGGCGACGGTTGGTATTTTCTACGTGTAAATACACGTCACTGATGTCTGTGTGAAAGAGACCAAATTAAGCGCTTGTATGGAATTTCGGCGGATTGTCCGCGGTGTGACGAAGTCGAAACTAGCTGATTGTCTCTTTCGTAGGCTCCATGTGCAATTTTTTTTGCTGGGTTCTGTACGTATTGATTAACATAATGTATCTACTTAGGGTATCACAGTACCTAGTTTTTGTGTAGATGACTAAAGGTTGCAGTATTCATTTATCAACTACGTGAACTGCAAACTTTATGTTCTGGGCGTAGGCACCACCGCATTACCTAATTAACTTACTGCTAAATGATGCCACTAGTTATATCTATATAATAGGTTGGGAAAAAGGCTTTTCGCATTATAGTATGTATGAACTTGTAATAAAATCTCTTTGGCTGTAGTATTTGTATCTGGCTGGTTTTGGTATCATTGAAAGTTAAAATTTTAAAGAACATAATTCCAAATTCAAATTAGGCAAATGTGAGATTTTCATTTGTTTTTCGTACTGTCAAGATGAGTGAATCTAATGAAGAAATTCAATACATTTTAAAATTTTACTACAAAAAAGGTAAAAATGCAACGCAAGCCGCGAAAAAAATTTGCGATGTTTATGGACCTAGTGCAGTGTCTGTGAGAGTAGCACAAATTTGGTTTAAGCGTTTTCAATGCGGAAATTTTTATGTCAAAGATGCACCTCGCTCTGGTCGCCCTATTACAGATAAAATGGATGCTATTTTTGAAAAAGTGGAGCTAGATCGACATATCAGTAGTTACGACGTAGCTGAAGAACTGAAAATTGATCACAAAACAGTTTTGGCGCATTTGAAAAAAGCTGGGTACAAAAAAAAGCTCGATATTTGGGTACCTCACGAGCTCACTGAAAGAAACCTAATGAACCGTGTACTCATTTGTGATTCTTTATAACGACGTAATGAAACCGAATCATTTTTGAAGAAGCTGATAACTGGTGATGAAAAATGGATCACGTACGACAAGAACGTGCGAAAAAGGTCGTGGTCGAAGGCCGGTCAGGCTTCACAGACTGTGGCGAAACCCGGGTTAACTCGCAATAAGGTGATGTTGTGTGTGTGGTGGGATTGGAAGGGCATTATTCATTATGAGCTATTACCACCAGGCAAGACTATCGATTCTGAACTCTACTGCGAACAACTGATGTGATTAAAGCAAGAAGTTGAGAGAAAGCGGCCGGAATTGATCAATGGAAGGGGTGTGGTGCTTCATCATGATAACGCTAGACCTCACACATCTATAGCCACTCAGCAAAAATTAAGAGAGTTTGGCTGGGAGGTGTTAATGTATCCGCCGTATAGTCCTGACCTTGCACCTTCAGATTTCCACCTGTTTCGGTCTCTTCAGAATTCTTTATGCAATGTTAGGTTAATATCACGAGAGGACTGCCAAATCCACTTATCGCGGTATTTTGATGAGAAGTCCCAAAATGTTTATAGCAATGGGATCATGTTCCTACCTACAAGATGGCAAAAGGTTATCGAACAAAACGGTACATACATACTTTAGTTAAATTTAAATAAACTATATTAAAAAATGTTTTGAATTATCTTAAAAAATGCGAAGAAGCTTTTTCCCCAACCTAATATATAAAAATGCAACCCGTTTTCCTTGGTCACGGCATCACGCGTGAATGAATGGACCGGTTTCACTGATTCTTTTTTTGTTGTATTTCTTATTATTAGGAGAAGGTTCTTAAGGAAAAAAATATTAAGAAAATCTCATAAAAATGCAACCCGTTTTCCTTGGTCACGGCATCACGCGTGAATGGCTGGACCGATTTCACTAATTCTTTTTTTGTTGCATGTATTACTATTAGGAGAAGATTCTTAAGGAAAAAAATATTAAGAAAATCTCATAAAAATGCAACCCGTTTTCCTTGGTCACGGCATCACGCGTGAATGGCTGGACCGATTTCACTGATTCTTTTTTTGTTGTATTTCTTATCATTAGGAAAAGGTTCATAATAAAAAAATATATTAAGAAAATCTAATAAAAATGCAACCCGTAGTATTAAATAAAGTTGGTGGCATTTTGTTTGATATAAGCTTATTACAGTGCTCGGGTATAGTGAAATAGAATAACAGTGAGAAAAAACGTTTTTTCGGGTTGCCTCCAAAACTTCATTGTAAATGTTCTGGTACATTATAAAAATCTATTGCTGTTCGTTAGTCTCGCTAAAACTCAGCAACGGCTTTATCGATTTGGATAATTTTGCTTTTTAATTATTTTTGGAAGTCCAGGGAAGGTTTAAAAGGTAAGAAAATATGAAGAAATTGAGGGGAAATAGTAAAAACCACAATTTAATTTTCCCATACAAATAGTCCGTATCTATCAAACCTTTGACACATTATGTCATTCTGAGGCATTACGAAGTTTGCCGGGTCAGCTAGTATATTTATAAATTAAAATTCCCAAAAGTTCTAACACAGGCATTATAGCTTGGGCCTAAAGAGTGATAACGCATCTACATAGAAATTGCTGTTTTTTGTAGATGTTTAAAGGCAGCAGTTACAGTATTCACTTATTATCAATGTGTATAAAACACGTAGGTACAAAAATAGTATTTAAGCTATGTCTTTCAAAGCAGTTTTACAAATAAAATAAAACTCGTACTTCTAAACTACAAAGAGGTTTTGGAGCTGGAAGTCAAAGTAAGTGCTTAATTATAGTTGTTGTTTTTCTCAAAAATTAAACTCGCTGCATTTAAATCCTTGCAAAGTCTGATGACTGCGCTTTTCACTCCGTTGATTGAGTAATTTGATTTTCATTCACACTGTACTCGGAGCCGTGTGTTAACGAAATTTAATCCAATTATTCGAGAGGTTTCATTGAAGTTTCAAAATGTAAAAACTATTTCTGAGCTGTATTTTGTAACCTATTCAAACCATATATCCGCACATTTAAATATGAATTTATTTCATGGGTTAGTAAATATTTTTTATCGGGAGACGAAACGTAGCCCGTACGAGGTGGACCGACGGCCTGGTGAAGGTTGCGGGTAATCGCTGGATGAGAGCGGCCCAGGACCTTTGTCATGGTAATCTTTTTGGCTTTAGTCCAGTAGTGGACGTCTTTGGGCTGAAATTATGACTATGAAATTAGTTTATTAAAAGCTGTCTCGCTTAGTTTGTTCCGAGTGCGAGTTTAGTTGATGGCTTCTGAATTCATTACATTTTGACGTGACAACGTCTTAAATTAGGTTGCGGCTCGGAGTCACTCATGAAAAAGTGTAACGCCCGGTAACGTAACGATGAGTCACCGAACGAGAGAGAGGCCTGCCGGACCGGCGAATGCCTTTCTACCGAGAAAAAGACGTTGTCACGTAAAATCTTCGCCCGTAAAACCGGCTTACAGGCAACCAGTTTTTTTTTATGATAAAACATTGGAAACAAAAATGATTTTCTTTTAGTGGATGCGTATAGGTGGCTCGTTTCGGTCTCGGTGAACGTGGTTTTTAGTAAAAAAATCCTTCATATCTGATATATTAAGAAAAACATTACCAACCTCAATGATCAAAGTAGTCTCATTGGATGAAGTTGTATGACTTGTTTAAATAATCAGTTGACGTCATTTATTACCATGCAAAAACTATTACGGATATAAAGCATAGAACGCGATAAGAGGCTATCCACTTCAATTTTACATCTGATTAAAGCTAAAGTTTCGGAAATCACTGGAACTACCACTGGAATATGAAAACTTTTTTGTATGTGATTAGTCAAACAACATGCCATGACAATTGTTTAAGGACGTGTATAGCTTGTTTTGTCGTTGATTATGTTCTTGGCGAATGGTTTTTTCCTTTATTTAGAACATTTACCACAACTTTATTGTATTTATATTATTTTTATTTGTTAGTACTTTACAGTTTCAGTACTTCGAAGAAGTATCGAATTTATCAATTAAAAAAAAACATCAAATAGGAAAGAATTTTATTAAAAAAAAATGTATTATAATTGAATTTTAAGACTAAATTATTTTAATAGAGTTAATAAGATTTGTTAATGATATTAATTAGATAAAAATTAGATTTAGAATTCCAGCTTTTTTGTGACAATATTTTTTTTGTATTGGACAGCTACCTACTATTGATTGATCTAGTCTAGTATGTGGTTTTCTTATATTTAGAATGAACATATTTGCTTGGCAAACTCAAGTAGCTTTAACTACATTTTAAAAGGTATAGCATGTTTCATAATAATTATGTAGAGTAAATGAGCGATATAAACTTGTAGTTTAAAAACCATCATATCCTACCGCGTTCTTTGTGTCTTGTCCTATTTTAGATATAAAAGCGGAGTTTGCAGTTAAATTAAATTATTACTCATCACAATGATGTCGACCTCAGTATTAGTTTGTGTGTTTTTAATGGCATTAGCGGTCGTATATTCGACTCCAGTGGAAAACCAAAAACCATTGGGTAAGTTTTAATATTTAAGTGACTGATGATTGCCAATTTCTTCTCATTAAAAACTTAAAATTAATAATAAATATCGAAAGATAAAAATAAAAAATACGCATATACTCACAGCCCCACAGTAGGTATAAAACCTGTGTCGTATACATACATACATACACAAACACCCAGACCCGAAACAAATATCTGTAGGCCATACAAATATTTGTCCCGGTGCGGGGATCGAACCCGCGACCCTTCGAATCAAACGGTCAACTCACACCGCTGGACCATCGATAGATAGATAAGTAGGTACACTTTTATTTCTATGATTTAAAAATATTCAAATACCGCGGACATAAAACCATGCGACTAGAAACGGTTATGTTCACTTGGTATGCATGGTAGGATTCAACACTATCATGTGAAATGGATCTGCATTTAGATCTTAGGTCTTTGAGTAGATATAGGTAATAACATTCAGCTATCGTAAATAATATAAACAACTCATGACTAAGACAAATGATAATCATATTATTGCAAAGAAATTACTATAACTGAGTTGAATAAATTACCTAATAATGTACCGTCTCCTAAAGCCGGGTCCAGTAGATCATCCACTGCCCAACCGTCCATCTAAACTTCTAAACTAATATTATAAAGAGGTAATATTTTTTTGTTTGTTTGTTTTGAATAGGCTCAATAACTACTGGACCGATTTTAAAAATTATTTCACTATTCGAAAGCTATATTATCCACGGGTAACATTTTATTTTGAAAAAAATACAGTTCCGTAAGATATTTGGGTTTTTCAGACACAAGGTGTAAAAAATCATCCAGGTAAATTACTTATTTTGCGTACGCTGCTTAAACTATAAAAGATATCGAGGAATATATTCACTATTCGAAAGCTACATTATCCACGGGTAACATAGGCTATATTTTATTTTGGAAAAATGGGGTTCCGCAAGATATTTAGGTTTTTCAGACACAAGGTGTAAAAAAACAATTACAAAAGTTACTCATTTTGCGTACTCTGCCTAAACTATAGAAGATATCGAGGAAGGCTTTAGGCTATATCTATAATCATCACGCTAAGACAAATAGGAGAGGGTAGGTAACATTGCACCCGCGCGAAGCAGGGGCGGGCCGCTAGTATTACGTAAGCGCAATACGGATGAGTTGATCGGACCGGACAAAGATACATTGTTGGACCAGCCTTTACCCTGTTTCTACCAACCATAGTAGGGATGGCTTTAAAACATCCCTTTCGTTCGTTTTTCTTCAAATATGTAACACTAGCTGTTGCCCGCAGCTCCGCCCGCGTGTAGGTCGCTTTCCGCGTCACCTGTGGCAACTCATCAAATCATCCCATGGCATTCTATAGGAATATTTTTTTGGGAAAAAAGTCCTATAATCTAAGCCAGCTAATACCCTATCTGTATAATAAGTTTCATCAAAATCCATTCTGTAGTTTCGGCGTGATTGACGGACAAATATCCAAACATCTAAATAAAGAAACTTTCACATTTTTAATATTAGTGTGAAATGTGATTAATATTTTCAGTTGGTGTTACAAGACAACGAAAGACCTCAATCCACTATATCTTCCAATTTGTTGTTATATTCAATAGGCACTCCTATTTATTCGATATAATTTATATCCTTATAGATTGCCCTGCGGGTGAAAAGTATTATAAATGTTCGCTGGAAAAATGCTACAAAACGTGTGAGCATCAAAAAAATCCGCCGCCCTGTCCGTCCATAGCTGCCGGCTGCTACAAACCATCGTGCGAATGTCAAGGTGATAACCTAAGAAATAAGGACGGAGTCTGCGTTTCATACCAAGAATGTTGTAAGTATATCTTTTTTATATGTTATGGAAGTGGCAAACAAGCATGCAGTTCACATTGATGATAAGTGACGACTGCAGCCTATAGACACCCATACAAAGACTAGGTCAAAATGCGTTACCACTCTTGAGGCCTAAAGTGTCATGCCTCGGTGCCGGAAATTACAGGGCCGCACATTACCTCCTGACCAGAACACGATAGTGCTGAAGAGTAGGTACCATTTAACAAGTATATTAGGTAATGCGGTGGTGCCTACGCCCGCGAGATCCGTCACTGGATTTCTACCACCAGTAAAATCTTTAGTACAGACTACTGAGTAACTATCAAGGCAGCAAGGTTTTGACCGGTGGTAGAGCTTCGGCGTCAGAGTTAGGAGGCTTAGGCACCACCACATTACCTATCTGCCACCAATTTTTTACTGGTGGTAGAATTCCAGTGACATAGCTCGCGGGCGTAGGCACCACCGCATTACCTAATATACTTGCCGCTAAATGGTAGTGTTCAGCACTATCGTGTTCCGGTTAAGCTCAAACTCAAACTCAAAAATTCATTTAATCACTTGGAAATAATAGAATTTGCTTGTGATAGGTCAAATTACAAATATAAAATTAAAGCGAATAACACCTGATACGTTGATTAATATGTCAAAGTAAATAAATTAATAATAGTCCAAAAATACTTAATAATAAAAATAGGTATCAACAGAATGTTCCATACTCTCTTTTACAAACGGCAAGATAAGACTAAACAAAATCGGTCAGGTGGTAATGTACGTCTCTGTTATTTCCGGCACAGAGGCATAACACCTAATGCCTCAGGAGTGGTAGCGCATCTGCATTTTGGCCTCTGGTCATTGTGTGGGTGTCTATAGGCTGCAGTCATCACTTAACATCAATGTGAACTGCACGCTTGTTTGCCACTTTCATTACATTAAAAAAATGATGTGTTCAGCACAATCGTGTCCCTGTTAGGTTAATGTATGTATAGTATATATATTAGTAATGTATGGGCCCTCTTATAATTATCACAGAGGCATAATAACTCAGCCTCAGGGTAACGCATCTGCATTTTGATTCCAGGCTTTTATGTATTTAGATGACTATAGACTGCAATATACACTTACCATCCATGTGTACTGCATGTTTGTTTGCTTGCTAACATCATAACAATTTAGTTACCAATGATAAGGTAGTTTTGGGTTGATGATTCTTGAATCTACGATGGGCATTTATAGCACTGTAATTATTACATTGGCATTGCAAATTCTGTCTCAGAGGAAATAAAAAAGCAGTCCCAAAGGCAACTTGATTTCAGCTGTGTACGTGATGTCGGCTGTGCGTTGTCTATCAGTTACTCAGTCACTCAATCACCTAGTCAGTATTGTAATAGTTTTAAATAATGTATGTATGTATCTTCACGCCAGGTCCCTAACGGGGTAGGCAGAGAGTGTAGAGCGCCAGATATCCCGGTTCAGACAAACCTCTCGTGCCTCGTCTATCTTCATCATTCTCTTCATACATGCACGCCGATTCCTAAGACTTTTGACCCCACCATCAGACAGAACTCGACCTATTTGGTCATGGTAGGTCAGCCTTGGTCTTCCTGGGCCTCTGCAACCATCCACATTCGCATTGTATATCTGTTTAGTCATTCGCTTATTCGACATTCTTTCTATATGCCCGAACCATCGAAGCATGCCTTTTTTCATTTTAAATAATGATCAGTCAATAAAGGTTTACCTACACAATAGTTTTCTTAATTCATCATTTGAAATAACAGCTGATGCAGACAGACGAAGAAAATGGTTTAATATCTTCATTAAATGTATTTAACTTGAGAGCGAGAGTCCTGGTACCCATAACACAAGTTAAATCTTACCATGGCTACCAGTGTCTAACAAAAAAAATTGACAACACTGTTTTAAGCGCACTATTTTATTAAATTTGACATGAATATATCAATGTACATGATGATGATAATAAATTTTATTCTTATATAATAACATAGATGAAAATTTTTAAGTATTTACTTGTTTTTAAATTTGTTTATGTTTATACCCACTTCAGATAAATATTTTTTTCTTTACAGAACTGCTGTTTAGAAGAGGATTTTTTTAAGGTGCTTTGAATAAAATAAAGTAGAATTTAAATTATATTTGCGTAGTTTTTTTTTATTGTTTCTGATACTATTTACACACTATTAAACAGAGATAACAGCAAAATGGGATTCGAATACACCAAACAGGTTTATTCATTTGATTTTTTGTAATAACAAGTGAATAATTTATTAAAATATGTAAAAAAACATGATAAAGAATATTAAAAAAAAAATAAATGAAATGTAGCAGTGTAACTTAAGGAATAAATTTTACATTTATTTTTATTTTCTGTATCTCATGAATCTCCTGTTATTATGCAAATAAATTGAAAATTGGAAATCATAAAAACGTTATGAATGTGTGAAGTTGTATAATAGGTTGGGGAAAAAGTCTTTTCGCATTATAGTGTGTACGAACTTGTAATAAAATCTCTTTGGCTGTAGTATTTGTATCTGGCTGGTTTTGGTATCATTGAAAGTTAAAATTTTACAGAACATAATTCCAAATTCAAATTAGGCAAATGTGTGATTTTCATTTGTTTTTCGTACTGTCAAGATGAGTGAATCTAATGAAGAAATTCGATACATTTTAAATTTGTTCCAGTCAGATGGTTATTTATAGACCCGTGACTTACTTCCACGGAGGCCTCATGAATGATGACCTCTGGTTTTATGAAGAAATTTGTAAGCTACAGTATTTACTCACAATCAATGTGAGATGTAGGTACGCTTGTTTGCTACTTCTATAATATAAAAAATCGTAACCGAATCCGGGACTGAGATCCCGGATCGGACCACTACACAACCGAGGTAGCTAAAAAACATCGATAGATTATCTTGTTACCATCATTTTCTGACACGATTCTGTAATTACGTGCTTACATAATTATTTAGCTCTGGAGAAACTTGCAAGTTATAATTGTGTGGATTCATTAAATTAATCACGATCGATCATTATTGAAATATAAACAATACTTGAACCGTAATTACGCATTGGCGTCATTCAATAGATCAAATAAAGCGAATTGACTACAAAATTGAAGAGTAGGTAGTATAGTCATGATTAGAACTAACAGTTGGTTACTGTTAGTGTTAATAGTGTCTGATTATGACTTGACTAGTTTGGAGAGAATCTTCACGCCAAGTCTCCTACGGGGTAGGCAGAGAGTGTGGAGCGCCGTGCTTCCTCTAAATTCATAATTCTCTTCTTCATATATGCACGCCGATTCCTAAGACTTTTGACCCCACCCTCAGATGGTAGACTCGACCTATTTGGTCATGGCAGGTCAGTGTGATCAACACTGACCTACCTTCCCGGGCCTCTGCAACCATGTACATCCGTGTTGTATATCTATTTAGTCATTCGCGAACCATTGGAGCCTTATCAATATTCAAAAGCAAAGCCCATTCAATGAGTGTAGCTCGCGAAACTTAGGTTTCCGGGTTTCGACACTTAATGATATGAGTTAAAGTTAAATACCAAAACAGAATTTAGCTTGAAACAAATCTATCTGTAGAGGCAATCTACCCCTGTTAGATTTTTCCACTTCATTTTACTATGATATAGCAGTTTTGATGGTAGATATATATTTCAATGGTGTAGAAGTTGTAAATAATTGTAAAGAATGTAAAATACCTATCATGTTTATTAGCTAGTTTGACTATCAAAAGTTACTTTGTTGGGAAACACGTTTCATTTCCATCGTTCCGTATATTTCAAAAGTTGTTTCATGTTCAAAGCGCAAAAGGAAAAGGATTTACATTTTTTAATTGTAGAATAAAAAAACAATAATTTTGTCCAACAACAATGAACCCGCGGTTTTGGGGATGTCGCATGTTTATTACAGTGAATTTTGTCGAAATTTTTGCGGTACACTCAATTTCATTTTTGTAGAATTTCGGCAGTATTTAAATTGCATCATGAATAGACTCTCATAATTGTGCTAATAAGGTGATTACTATTTAGTATTATTGCCTAGTTTGCCTATCCTTTCAGCGAAATGATCGTTTTTGCTAAGTGCCCTGTCTATTGCCACTTGAGTTTCGTTATTCGATGGACTATATAGGCTACTTTGGTTCTAAGGGGGATTTTTTCATTTCTTACTCGATCTCTAGGAATGAATTGGTTAAATATTTATCTCATTTCATTTTTGCTATTTCATTTTATAAATCTGTCTAATAATCCTACAGTTCACATTGTCCATAAGTGAGTACGCTCATAAAAACATCGGATAGGCGTTAACTAACTCTAAGTAATATTGGCTCTGTGCTAAGTATTCCAAGTCTTTACATTACCACCCCTACACAATATTTAAATTTAGTAGCAAATGCAAGGGTTCCTACACCTTTTAGGTCCTGTACTATAAACTCTTCCAACAGTAAAGTTAATTCACTATTGACATCTACCGATCACATTTCCAAACCATTTCTAAATGAAATGTCTACGTTTGAAGTTATATCAGCAGCGAAAAATATTATTTAACGACCAGCGTATGGGTACATTAGAAATATATTATCGAAGGTACCCACTCACATTGCAAAATGTTACCGTGTTGGTATTTTCGAGAGGAAAATAAAGAATACAGTACAGTCGTCGCTGTGTGATATGGTGCATTTGTCTACGCTCAAAACTACACTACAATTTATTTTCTCAGTGCTGTTTCTGAATATATCTGAAACGTGAATCGCAGGAAAGAGTTGGCATTAATTATTCATGGTTTTATATTATATATGAGTTTCATTGTTTTGTTTTTCCATATAAACGTAACCTCTCGCTTCTATTTTTCTGGAATGAGATTTTGCAATTCACAAATGCGGTTGACTCTTTGTTATAGTAAGAGGTGACAACGTATACATGTAAGGTGTGTCGGTGTGCGTGTCTTTCAGAGTCGCTATTCACGCGCCTGCTGCTCACTTGTATACATGCATTTACACATCTACAGACACATTACACATTACACTTTTCGCTTTTCTTATTCACTGATGATAAAGCTCTAGTGATGGAGCTCAAGGACGTAGGCACCACTGCTCTATCTGCCGTCAAATGGTAATGTTCAGCACTATCGTGTTCTGATTAGATGGCAATGTCAGAAAAAAAATACTACATATAGAACCGTCATTGTACTAAGCACATTTGAAGGTTTTCGACTAGCATCCGAGGTCTTTCGGCAGAATATAATGATGATTGTTGCTAAGAAAGCGATCTCTTCCAGGGAACTGACAATAACGATTTAATTTATCTTTAAATCATACCTACAAAAAACATATTAAAATATTTTTAACATTGCTCACATGTGTTAATGCACAAATTAAAAGTATTTCACATTTGTCAATGTAATCAAGTGGAAGCTTTTAGTACGGTAGCTATTTAAAAGGATTAATTAATTTTAAATATCTAGGTCGCGGTTTCGGTACCCGCACAGTTCATTATTTGTATGGCGTATATTAAAAACTCTTGTGTAAATTTGCTAGCGTATGTATCTTCACGCCAGGTCCCTAACGGGGTAGGCAGAGAGTGTAGAGTGCCAGATATCCCGGTTCTGACATACCTCTCGTGCCTCGTCTACCTTCATCATTCTCTTCATACATGCACGCCGATTCCTAAGACTTTTGACCCCACCATCAGACAGAACTCGACCTATTTGGTCATGGTAGGTCAGTCTTGATCTTCCTGGGTCTATGCTACTGGGCTTTTGCTACCGTAACATCTATAATCGTTTGGGATACAAACAACGCAAATAAATAGTAGGAATGTTTATCAAAAAAATCCGGCCAAGTGTCCCGGCCAACTTCGAAATACTTATTTTAACATTTTGAAAAATGTATTATAAATATATAGCTGACTAGGCAAAAAACGTCGTTCTGTCATACAATAAAATGTTAAAGCTACTGCCGAAAGAAAAGATCAAGCCCTTCTCCCATCATCGGTGCGAGCAATCCAAAAATTTGTTTTCATGCTTTTTTCGCTAATATTTATGCAACAACTTCTAATTTTTTAAGATTTTAATTATAAGGTAGGTATAATATATTACAATGTTTTTTTTTTTATGTCATTAAGTTGACAGACAAGCAGACGGGCCACCTGATGGTAAGTGGTCACCGTCGCCTATGGACATTTGCAACACCAGGGGAGTTGCCAACGCGCTGCCAGCCCTGAAGGACTCTTTTGACGCCATTTTTGAAGAACCCCATATTGTAGCACCGAGGGAACACCTCAGAGGGAAGTTCTACATGGGCCAAAAATTTAACCGGCGAATCGTGGCTGTTTGCATATGTGCTTGAATGCATGCATTTACCTCTGCCTACACCTTCGGGGATTACAGGCGTGAAGTTACGTTTCTGGTTTAAATAGCTTTTCAATTACCGGATTGTAGGTTACCAGTTTTTTTGATTAACTATAGGTACCACCTACCCATTATATCAATGAGTAAGCTATACTTAAATTGTTTTGTCCGACCAATATTTATCGATTTAATCTAATCAATTTACATTTTTTTTGTGTCATTAGGTTGACAGACAAGCAGACGGGTCACCTGATGGAAAGTGGTCACCGTCGCCTCCGAACATTTGCAATTTGCAACACCAGGGGAGTTGCCAACGCGCTGCCAGCTCTAAAATTAAAAAAAAAGGATAGTATTTAAAAATTTTAACACCTGCAGTCTATGTGTTGTACGTGAGCGGAAACGCAGCATCTGCAGTCTGCATGTCGTAGGCATATGTAATTGGTGTGTTATAATTTATTCATTTATACTATATACGTTCATGTTTGGGTCAATTCGCCTATGATATAGGTATAGTTATTGCTGTCAAATTTTTCATGTCGATTTGTATCTACATACATCCATTACATTTTTTTTTACAGATTTTCAATTCGTAGTTAAACATGTTTCAGAATAGTAATGAGTGAGATAAAACTTGTAGTTTAAAGCCACCGTACGTTATCGCGTTCTTTGAGTTTAGTTCTATTTTTACATATATAAAAGCGATTGTAGTTACATAAAATTATCACTCATTACAATGGTGCCGACATCAGTATTATGTTATGTGATTATTATGGTATTGATCGTATATTCGACGCCAATGGAAGACCAGAAACCATTCGGTAAGTTTTAATATTTAGGTGACCGAGAATTGCAGTTTTATTTGCATTTAAAACAAAAAAATATGCATAATGACAAAAAAAATTGTAAAAATAAAAAAAAATTTTTTTTAAGAATAAATGTCTTCTAGACCGAATTTCGGCCACGGCGGCCAATCTTAACGGAGACTAGCCAACTGCGCGAGAGATATTATAGTGTGTGCGCAAGGTGCGCAAACTATTCCTTAGGCCGATGAGACGGCAATCTGACACGACCAGAGAGAGATTGGCCGCAGGACCGACGGCTTTTACGTACTCTACGAGGCACGAATATAAAAAGGTTTCTGAAAAGTTATATTTTTTATACTTGATCCCAGCGTCAGTTCATTGGGAGACCGCAAAAGTGCACAATGTTAATATTCAAGTTTTCACTTCTGCCGGCACTCCTGGAGTGTGTTTTTTTTTAAAGTTTGTTTAAATTTGCGAAGCACGCATGGCCCCGCGGCTGGTGTAGATCGTAAGAAATCTACTTGGTTAAGCGACACGGGCGCGGTCGGGTGTGTGATGGGTGACCGCTAGAGGCAAATTAAAATGCGGGTTTCCGTGCTTCGGCGGGCACGTTATGCCATCGGTCCCGCGGTCCCGGTTTCTATCGATAGATAGCAGTCGTAAAACCTTGTAGGAGGCTTAATGGAGGTTTCGCTGTCGGAGGTTTGAAAACATCCGACAGCGGGTTGGCCACTAACCCGTATCTCCACCAACCCGCATTGAAGCAGCGTGCTGGAGTAAGCCCAAAAAAAGGAGAGAGACTCGTGTCCAGCAGTGGGACGTATAATGAGTTGCCATTATTATTATTATTGTTTAAATTTAAATTAATATTTCCTTGCAGATTGTCCAGCGGGTGAACAGTATTATAAATGTTCTCAGGCAAAATGCTTTAAAACGTGCGAGCAGTTAAAAAATCCGCCGCCTTGTCCGTTCATAGCTGCCGACTGCTACAGACCATCGTGCGAATGTCAAAGTGATTACCTAAGAAATGAAGATAAAGTGTGCGTTCCATACCAAGAATGCTCAGGGTACACAGTGACCACAAAGGTAAAAAGGTTTATACCGGCGGTAGCGCACCTAATTGGAAATAAGTTTTCTTTTCAAATTCTGTTGATTTAAGCGTTTGAAGTTTTGAATTAAAAAACAATCTTCTGTCTTAGTTCTGGCCACAGAACTTTCTGTTTCCTCATCGTTTTGCATGTTAGGTGCCACTACATCAAACATGACAATGTACTTCATAGTAGACACGAAGTGGAGATCTTGTTTTAATATTTGTGTTACTTATGGTATTTTTGACTCTTTATTTAAAAATATTACTGTTCGTTTATCAAAAGCACAAACAGAGTTCTGATGAGAAGCCCAAGAGGGGATTTTTTTGAATTATTCGGGCGCGTCAGACTATATATGCAAGATATCTTGCACTTTTTGAGTACCTCCACTGCGTTTAAAGTTTATATTATTATAAAGAGCCGCGCTCATAGGGCAGCTCTTAAACATTTTCAGATGCCATCATCTTACTTAATTTGCGAATGCACGAAATGCACAGATCTTTTGCCGATCGGTGCTTCAGCCAAGAGCGTAGCCGAATATTCGGTAGCCGGCCAACTCACTATTCGTGGCAAAACGTAGCGTCCATCGCACAGAAATTACCAGACCATTTATATAAATTGAAGAATCACGCAGCGAAATACGAAGACTGTATCAGTATTATCTATGTAAATTGCGAGTAAAAGCTGAAGTCATCGTTCAATTTAGTTACCGAAGATTACGTAACTTCGGGTTGAGAATCCTTGAATCTACGATGGGTTTTTTCGACCACATTTTTATTACATTGGCTTTGTAATTTCTGCCCTCATTATCATAATCAGCTTTACTGAGGGTAGAGCTCCAGTGACGGAGCTCGCGGGCGTACACCACCGCAATACCTACTCTACTTGCAGCTAAATAGTTGCGTCCGGTCAGGTGGATGTACGGCCCTGTAATTGCCGGCACAGAGACATAACACCTTAAGCCTCAGGAGTGGCAACGTATCTACATTGAAAACTCTAATGTTTCATGTAGATGTTTATAGGCTACAGTATTACTTACAATCAATGTAAACTGTATGATTGTTTGCCACTTCGTAACGTTACATAAGTATCATTATTTAAGCCGAAAGACACCCACTATTTAATAAAAACCTTTCCTAATGATGCTCACAACAGCGTCGTCTGTCATTAGGGGAGAATAGACAATAATCGAAGCGCGCATGGCCCCGCGGCTGGTGTAGATCGCAAGCGATCTACTCGGTTGTGCGATACGGGCACGGTCGGGTGTGTGATGGGTAATCGCTAGTGGCAAATTAAAATGCGCTTTTCCGTGCTTCGGAGGGCTCGGTGAGCCGTCAGTCCCGGTTGCTATCTATTGATAGCAACCGGGACCAACCTTTTTATTAAAAGCAGTCGTAAAACGTTGTCGGAGGCCTAATGGGCCGGTTTGAAAACATCCGGCAGTGGGTTGGCCACTAACCCGTATCTTCCCGTGGCTTACCAAGAAGATACCTAGTGGGTAAGATAATATTATTTAAACGCGCGTTCATAGTAGATCACTTAGTAATTTAGAATACAATTTAGATTTCTAGAGCCAAATAATGGTATTAAATAGAACTCAGTTTAATAAGTACACACTTAATCTAATTACTTAGTGTGTATAACTAACTGTTAACTAGTTAATTAACTACATTTTTTTCGTTACAGAACTGCCGCGAAGAAGACGACTTTTTAACGTGCTCTCGTTAAAAAACGTATTTAAGTATATGTAAATGATATTCCTGTAGTTTTTTCTTAAATGCCTTATATGATTACACACTATACAGTGCAAAACAACAGTAAAATGGAATACGAATACATCCAGGTTTATTCACTGGATTCTATGCAATACCAAGTGAAACGTTTTCGTTTGTTGTATGGCCCAGGAATAACTAAGTATTACAGAGACATAACAACTTAGACCTCAGAGGTGGCAACGCATTTGTATTTCGACCTCTGGTTTTTGTGTAGATGGCCATAATCAGCAGTCATCACTTAAAAACTTCCGAAACCGGAACCTCAGCATAGAAGTAGGGATATGTTACCACTACACTCTCAAAGTTACAAAAATAACTCTAACAAACATTTATCTACTGTTAGATTACTATCGCTGTTTGATACTCTCCTATAATTATATCTAGAGAAACGTGTAAGCAGTAATTGTGTTGATTCCTATAATTAATCACGATCGATCATTATGGAAATATAAACAACTCTTAAACCGTAATTACACACTGATGTCATTCGACAGATCAAATAAAGCGAATTGAATACCAAATTGAGGAGTATTCACATTGTGGATAAATTAATTCGGTCATTAAACCCGTCTAATACGTACGTATCTTCTACTTACAATGTAGTCATATATTTTTGTTCCGAGCTAATAATTACTTCGTAACTTCACGCCTGTAATCCCCGAAGGGGTAGGCAGAGGTAAATGCATGCATTCAAGCATACATGCAAACACCCATGATTCGCCGGTTACGTTTTGGCCCATGTAACAGGTGGCGAGCCTGTTGACATCTCCGGGCACATTACCAAACCTTGAGGTACTGGGAAATTTCCAGAAAATGGAAAAATTCCAATAGAACCAGAGACAAAGGCTTTTTCACCATTATCTCTGATAACCCCCTACCCGGGAATCGAACCCAGGACCTCAGCGTAGTAGTAGTGGCCTGCTACCGAGGCAGTTGGCTATATCTATAATAATTACAAGTCAGAATATTACCTACCACTATCTGGAATATATATAGTATTGAACTTACACAAGGCGTAGGTTCCTACGTCTTCGAGGTTTTAAAATGAATCCCCAACAGTGAAGTTATTGAAAAAGAAAAATGGTTTTCGGTAGATATAGAGAATTAGACTATCACATGTCATATCTAAACCAATTCTACATAAAATTCTTACGTCTGAAGTTATAAAGTTACATCAGCGGACGTAACTATTTTTAACCAGCATATTGGTATATTTATAATGAACTAGCTGACCCGACAATCTTTTTATTGCGTCACAATGAAATATTTGTATTGGAAAATAAATTTGTGGTTATATTACTTAATTATTTATCAAATATTAATTTGTGGTTACTATTTCTCTTCTACTATTAACCTTTCTTGGGCTTCTAGAAATAATTCAAAATTAAAGTTAACCAAATCGGTCCAGCCGTTCTCGAGTTTTAACGAGACTAGCGAACAGCAATTGATTTCAATTAATATAGATTATTGAAGGTACTCACTTCGTAAAATGTTAGAATGTATTCTCTGGAAGAAATTAGAGAATGCAGCGTAGTTGTCGCTGTGTGATGTGGTGCATTTGTCTGCGTCGAGAACTACGCTTCAACTTATTGTCTTGTTCCTGAATACACCTGAAACTTGAATCTTCGAAGTGAGTTGGAATTAATTATTCATTGTTTAATATTATTTATGTCCTCATTGTTTAGCCACTTTAACACAATTTACGCGTGCGGTCGGCGTTTAGTTGTCCTGTAGTTATACTGTAGTTCTGTCCTTAATTTTATTTGTAAACACATGTGTGCAGTTTCGTTTCTACAACAATGCACTGAATAAATAATTTACTTATCAGCCAAATTCCATCAATTAAAAAAATATTCATAGAAGCTTAGCGATTTTATTATTCAATTATCTCAGTAGTCTTAAAAGATTTGTTATAAACAAAGTAAGGTCATTATGGTCAACAAGATTTGAAGTTGGATTAAGTAATTTATTGGTCTCATGGCGGAATTGGGGAGCGAAAAAAATTCGCCATCCTATTCCAAGAAAGCCATTAATGATATTAATTTTGTTTTGTTCTCAATTTATATGATAATTTTTCATATCCCGCAAAAAGGTTATGCAATTTTTGCTGACAGTTGTTTTTCGAAGTTTTTTCGATTGTAGGATGCGGTTTTAGTATTTTATGAATTCACTAGCGGCCCGCCCCTGCTTCGTGCGGGTAACCTCTCCTATTTGTCTTAGCGTGATGATTATAGATATAGCCTAAAGCCTTCCTCGATACTTCTATAGTTTAGGCAGCGTACGCAAAATGAGTAACTTTTCTAATTGTTTTTTTACACCTTGTGTCTGAAAAACCCAAATATCTTACGGAACCCTATTTTTCCAAAATAAAATATAGCCTATGCTACCCGTAGATAATATAGCTTTCGAATAGTGAAAGAATTTTTAAAATCAGTTTAGTAGTTATTGAGTCTATTCAAAACAAACAAACAAACAAAAAAATATTACCTCTTTATAATATTAAGATTAGATAACGAAACTTTATTTGTACTTTTGTATTGAAATTCTATGTATAAAATAATCAATAAGGATGCGGTGGTGTTTGGTAGTTTTTATGCTGACAGTACTACTTTTCTTATAAGTAAATACTAGCTGTGTCCGTGACTTCGTCCACGTGAGAAAAAATATGATTGTTCAGTATCTACCCGGACGACCTGATTACCTGATTTACTTGCCGCTAAATGGTAGTGTTCAGCACTATCGTGTTCCGGTCAGGTGGTAATGTACGGCCCTGTAATTTCCGGCACAGAGGCATAACACCTTAGGCCTCAGGAGTGGTAACGCATTTGCATTTTGACCTTGGTCTTTGTGTGGGTGTCTATAGGCTGCAGTCATCACTTAACATCAATGTGAACTGCATGCTTGTTTGCCACTAAAATTACATTAAAAAAAAAAAAAAAAAAAAAAACGAAGTCGTTGGCGTAGCTAGTATAAAAGTAGCGTAAGTTACTCCTTTTTACATCAGCTATCTGCCAGTGAAAGTCCCGTCAAAATTGGAGACACTCAAATTCTATTTATTTGTATGTAGGTATGTATGTATGTATGGGAGTATGAGCCGTTCCCAAGATTAGACCCGCCAAACAGACAGACAGACAAAAATTGTAAAAATGTTGTTTCGGTATATGTACCGTGTATAGGTACATACATATGCATTTCGTAAAAAGCAGTTATTTTAATATTGCAAACAGACACTCCAATTTTATTTATTTGTATAGATGACTAGCAACCTGCCATAGGGTGCGATGCCAATATAATGTTATATGATGCTAATATACCTATCATTATTATAAAAGAAATCATGAAGAAATAAAGCATGCCTAATGATTTATTTTGAATTAGCTGTTGCCCGCGGCTCCGCCCGCGTGTACGTCGCTTTTCGCGTAACCTGTGGAAACACATCAAATAATCCCATGGCATCCCACAGGGACATTATTTCGGGATGAAAAGTATTCTATAATCTGAGTCAGCTAATATCTGTATAACAAATTTAATCAAAATCCGTTTATTAGTTTCGGTTTAATTGACGGACAAACATTCAATCAAAGAAACATTCACTTTTATAATATAACTAGCGGCCCGCCCCCGCTTCGCCAGCGCTGCTCCGTTCCTATTAGTCATAATAGCCTTCCTCGATATATGGACTAACACTGAACAAACACTGAAAAACTTTTCAAATCGGACCAGTAGTTCCTGAGACTAGCATGTTCAAACAAACAAACAAACTCTTCAGCTTTATAATATTAAAATATAGATATAGTGTGAAGCGTGATGAACGTCATGCGAAACGAAGAAAATGCCAAGAAACAGAATGCAGTCTTAAAATATGCCTCTGTAATTTATGCAACCCAATATGGACCCCTCAAAAATATATCTAACCAACGGATTATATGTGTTTATACGTCTGAGTAAATGCATGCACCTTGGGTTGTGCCCTTCAGGGAATACAGAGGTCCCTTTCTATATATCTAATTCAACAATGGAGGTCGACGAAACTTTTCAAATTGTTTAAGAGTGTAGGATGGACCTTACCTTCTAAAATTATCGCAGATACCCTTGAGTATAAGATCCGATATTATCTTTTGCGTTACTTTTACTGTTCAATACTTTCAATACATTTTTATCTTACGATTATGGTTTTCATTAGCGTAATTGGTTTTAGGTGCGTGCGTGAACTGAATCCCAAAAGTAACAATTTACCCCATAACAGATGGTGATTTGGTTTTGCACTTAGTGGTTACCGAGGTTTGGGCAAAGCTAGATAACTAATGGTTCCAAGTTGACTTCAATATATGTAGGTACCTACTTCAATATTGAACCACGTATAGATGTACGATAGGTGATTTTAGAAAAAAATATGGTCCCTTTCAATGATTCATATCTGTTCATGGTGATATGTTTATCGCATGGATGTTTCTATACCATTGTAATATTATAAATTATGTTAAAGAAGAAAGTAAAAGCTAGAGATTTTCTGTTTGTTTGTTTTGCTTGCATGACCAAACTGCTGACCCGGTTGTGAATAGAATAAAATAGAATGTAACATGAATATAAGACGAATCCTGAAGAAACCCGGCCAAATGCGAGTCGGACTGGCGTTCACTGTTCCATACATTTGAAAGATTTCCTATAGGTATAATACCCGCCAAGAAATATAACACATCGAGTTTATGAAAGAGACAATCGGCTGGTTTCAATTGCACATATGCACACTGGCGGCGCGACTGATAGTATATACTCGCGAATGGTGGGTATACTAGAATTCATGCACTTGCATATGCCTAGCCTTTCGGGTAACAGTAACGTAACAGAAGACGTAACATTTAAAAAAAAATTTTTAATAAATTTTTTTATATATTTCTCAATTTTACTGGCTAAGGAGTTCAGCATAAACAATTGCAAAACAAGCAAAATTAATAAGCATAGTACGTATTTACGTATTTGAAAAATGATTCCATCATCTTAAGCTTAATGATGCCTCAGTATGTGAACTAAATGATTTACCACCTTATTCATAAACGTATTTTAGCAAAAATTTTGCTAATCTCTGATTTGCTAATCTCTTCTTTCTATCCTGCAAATTTGACAATGCAAATTACAAAGATAAAGCATTCTATAGCTAAAACGTATCTATCGTACGTTTATGAATAAGGGGGTTAGTCTTTAACTACCTTAACAATATCGTCATGGACAATAAATTTTCTAAGAGAAAAACTTAAAGCTCTTCACTAATTAAGTCGTTGATGCTTCTTAGTTGTGAGATTAACTAGTTTGGATTTTCCGAGCGCTTTTCATTTGTCTCGTTTAAATTGATTTAAAATTAAGTTTTCGTTACAATTTGAAATGATGGTGTTGTTATTTAATGATTTTTGATATTGTATTTTGAGTTTGAAGCGCGCATGGCCCAGCGGCTGGTGTAGATCGTAAGCGATCTGCTCGGTTAAGCACTACGGGCGCGGTCGGGTAGTGTGGTGGGTGACCGCTAGTGGCAAATTAAATGCGCGTTTCCGTTCTTCGGAGGGCACGTTAAGCCGTCGGTCCCGGTTGCTGTCGATGGATAGCAGTCGTTAAACCTTATCGGAGGCCTTATGGGTGGTTTGAAAAACATCCGACAGTGGGTTGGCCACTAACCCACCCACCTCCACCAATCCGCGTTGGGGCGGCGTGGTGGAGTTAGCTCCAGGCCTCCCACCAAAAAAGGGGAGAGACTCGTGTCCAGCAGTGGGACGTATAATGGGTTGCCATTATTATTATTATTTATTATTTTGAGTTTATTTCATTAGCAAATACATCTATTACCCAATAGTTTGAAACGTACATTTACATATACACATACATATATATATTATTATGAGAAAAGAATATTATATTTTTAAAATGTCGTTTCAATAACTTGTTAAGCTCATATGACTCATATGATGATCTATTTCTATTTCTATCGTGTTCCGGTCAGGTGGTAGAGCTTTAGTGACGGAGCTCGCGGGCGTAGGCACCACCGCATTACCTAATATACTTGCCGCTAAATGGTAGTGTTCAGCACTATCGTTTTCCGGTCAGGTGGTAATGTACGGCCCAGTTTTCGGTACAGAGGCATAACACCTTAGGTCTCAGGAGTGGTAACTCATCTGCATTTTGACCTTGGTCTTTGTGTGGGTGTCTATAGGCTGCAGTCATCACTTAACATCAATGTGTATCCTTGTTTACCACTTCCATTACATTAAAAAAATACCATATGTTTTGCAAAACCTTCAGGGAAAAATGTGTAAAGTTATTCTTGTATTTCCATCAGTTCATGTTTAAACTTTTAATTGATACAACCGTGTGAGACCTTGACGATTCAATCCACAACCATTTTAAGAATATGTCGTAGAACATAACTCGACGCTGGGCGACGGAAGCCGCCGCAGCGACGCTACTTCGCGCCGTGACGACACCCCCGCCGCCGCAATACCAACCGCCGCGGCACCGCTGTCATCGCGGCACCACCACACTTGGGAGGCGCCTACTCCGTCGCTGCGCCCTAATCGGCGACGCGGCGCTTACCACTGCGCCACCCAGACAAGACGCCGCTCCCATTACTATGGGAGCAGAAGATGCTGAGGAAAAGGGGCACGTGCCTCGAAGCCTATACCGCGCCACGATCACCTTGTCCACGCCGAATCACGACGTAGACAATGAATTATCTCAATGAAAAACTTTAAGCTATACGATTACTTTAAGATTACCGATACAAATTTTGAGATCTTTTTAGTTAAATATTAAAGTGATAGCAAGCATATCTATTACTCAGAAATATCAGTGCTTTACCTGAAGTTCGGCTCTGGATTGACGATGGAATGCAACGTTTGTTTTGTTCGTCACTATTGTTTGTTTATCTTACACAATATAAGCTAAAACTATATTTGAAATTGGTCATCATGAGAAATCATATCTGTCTAACATAACATCCATATTTCACTTTAGGGTTAGGTGACGAAAATCAAGACAATAAAATTAAACTCGTACTACAGAATTCATTATCACTTACCAACTTAGTAGTAATTCCGCTGTTTGTGATTTAAACTAAATAAAATTGATTAAAATGTATTTAAATTTTGTTATAATTTTTATTTAAGTGGTAAACAAGCATGCAGTTCGCATGATGATTGTGGCCTATAGACACCCACACAAAGACCAAGGTCAAAATGCAGATGCGTTACCACTACTGAGGCCTAAGGTGTTATGCCTCTGTAGCAGAAATTACGAGGTCATACATTGCCACCTGACCGGAACACGATAGAGCTGAACACTACCATTTAAATAAAATTGATTAAGGTTTATATACATCTTTCGCCTGTCAAATGCACAAAATTTTACTGGATATTAAATGGACAACAGTGCATAGATACTTTTAAGCTTCCTAACTGTTTGAACAAATCATATTCCATGTCATAAAATAGTGCACTCAAATACAATTTGGTCACGCCCTTAACTTCCTGTTACGTCACTACTAAAGTCAGAACTTGATTATTCGCTCACTAAACTTTAGCCAGAAAGTAGTCACAGAGTATTTAACAAGCAGTTTCGGAGCGAAGCTTTTTTGTTTTACCCGTGTCCCGTGATATCTTTTATTGTGAATTAAGGCTGTTACAATGCCTCACCCGAACTTTAGGCTTTAGTTTGGTAATGGATTGTAACATGCGATTGGTTTTTTGACGTGACAACGTCTTAAATTAGGTTGCGGCTCGGAGTCACTCATGAAAAAGTGTAACGCCCGGTAACGTAACGATGAGTCACCGACCGAGAGAGAGACCTGCCGGACCGAATGCCTTTCTACCGAGAAAAAGACGTTGTCACGTAAAATCTTCGCCCGTAAAACCGACTTTACAGGCAACCAGTTTTTTTCTTGTATAGGCGTGTGTGTTTTGTTAAATGAAAACTACCGACATAAACCAATTAACCCAATTTAAAACATGTTTTATTGTATCAAAACTGCCGGTGTTTCCTTGTAGTGATAAGCAAAATCATAGTGAGGTAATATTAACTACGGAATAAGTAACTGATTAGAAATTACTGTATTTTTCCTTGTGGTTTAGACGAATAAAATTAGTCGTAATTAATCGAAATTGTACTTGCCACCAAATAAACAAGAATATTTAACAAAATAAATGTACAATTATAGTCTAGACGCATTCAAATTTTACCATAAATGTATATTGTAATAATAAAATGAATCAAAATATATTCCAATTTGTGAAATTGTTGGACGCAAATACAATTTAGTCACCAACTGAACTTCTTGTTATGTCACTACTAAAGTCAGAACTTGATTACTCGCTCACTAAACTTTAGCCAGAAAGTAGTCACAGAGCATTTAACAAGCAGTTTCGAAGCGAGGCTGCGTTGCTTTACGAGGAGTGTCCCTTGACATTGTTGGGAATTAAGGCTGTTAGAGTGCCTCACCTGAACTTTAGTCTCTAGTTTGACTAGATGGATTGCAATGGTTATTTTCTCTGCTTGTGTTTTGTTTATTTCGCGCATGTTAAATGACAAACTACCAACATTCAGATGTGAACTGATTTTGAAAATTGTTTTAGTTTTAAAGAACGTCTATCTGTATTTTTCTGTAGCTGTAAGCAGAGGCACTGGACACAATTTTAACTACGGAATAAGAAACTATATAAGATAACTATATTTTTCAATGCTTGCAATTTTAAACTTTGTGATTTTTTTATTAATTTCAATTACATTAGTTCAATCTACCACCAGTAAATTACGAAAGCCAAATGAGCCAAATAAAAACATTCATAAATAAACAATATAAATGTATCTATAACAATAGTCTAGAAACTTTCAAGCATTTTAGCCAAAAATATATATCATAGTAACATAATGAGCCAAAACACAATCCATCTTGCAAAATTGTTGCACTCAGATACAATTTGGGCACTAACCAAACTTTCTGTTACGTTACCACTAAACTCAGAACTTGATAACTCGCTTACTAAACTTTGCCAGAAAATAGTCACAGCGCATTTAACAAGCAGTTTCGGAGCGAGGCTGCGTTGTTTTACGAGGAGTGTCCCGTGATATCGTAGGAATAAGGGATGTTACGGAGCCTCACCTGAATTTTAGTCTCTAGTTTAGGGATGGACAAAAAACATCGTTAGATATTTTATACCTACTTTTATTGTTTTTTAGGGTTCCGTACCTTAAAAGGAAAAAAGGAACCCTTATAGGATCACTCATGCGTCTGTCTGTCTGTCTGTCTGTCTGTCCGTCTGTCATAGCCAATTTGCTCCGAAACTACTCGACCGATTGAGTTGAAATTTGATGAATATATGTAAATTGGTGACCCAAAGATGAACACGTCAAGTAAAATAATAAATTTTAAACACTTTCCACTTTCGGGGGGTAAATCAGAAAATTAAAAAAAAAAAAACATAAACTGTGTCGTGTGACATATCAAATGAAAGAGGTTGTTCTCAGCATCTCAGATATATTTTTTTATAATTTTTGCATAAACAAATTTGAAGTTATTTAAGAAAAACGACGAAAATTGACCATCACCTATCTCCGAAACGACAGAACTTAAAATTTTGAAAAAAATGTGGAAAATAGTTCTTTGCCTATAGATTACTGGAAAATATATAAAAAGTTTGAGTATTCAAATTAAATCGAAAATTCTTAATAATATAACCCTCCCTGCCGGTACCACCGTAACCGCTATGTCCCTGCATTTTAAATCTGTAATATTTTCGAAAATATTTATTTAAATTACGGAACCCGCACTTGTCCGGTTTTTATTTTTGTTGCCTTGCCTATATATTTACTTATTTTAATTATTATATTATAACATTAAAAACAACTAATCTCAAAGTCGTTTTAATATACTCGAAACAAATCTGTAAAATTATTGTTATTTCAACAAGTTTTCTATAATTTGAAAACTTTGATAAGCAGACAAAAATAATATCGCTGTGTAGAAGAGAACCAGAAAAATAAGTACCTGTATTGCGTAAAATTTGATATTCTGAATCGAGTTGCATAAAAAGTTCAACTTTATCAATAACGTCAACATAATATCAACCCTGAGTAAAAGGGCTATTACACGACACGGTATTCAGGGTCCGCCAATAAAATGTGGGCGTGGCCTCGCGTCGGGTTGCCGCTTATTACACTATCCGGTCGACAGGGCCCTAACTCAGTCACAGTACAAATATGAACTGCATGGAAACTACGTACAAAACGTTGAAACGGCGCAATCACACAAATATGCGCATCAACGAGGCCTCTAAGCGGCTCTCGCGGTGCTGCAGCTCCGAGTCACTCGCTACTCGAGCATTTCACACATGCGCATCGACGCACATGTTTGTGTGGATGTGCCGATTTGAAAGTTTTGAACGTAGTTTCCATACTGTTCGTATTTGTACTGTGTGTAGTTAAGGCGTTAGGCTGACCGGGCCGCTCCGGTAGTCCTATTTAGGGCCGTAACTTCCTATATGTTATTACACTACCTTGACTCTTGATATGGAACCCTGAATACCGTGCCGTGTAATAAAAAAATAAGCTGAGAACTTTTGCGTTATACATTTTTTAATGCATTTTACGAGTACATTGGTAGTAATGCAAATTAAGCTAACATTAATTTAAGTTAAAAAAAAACAAAAGGACTCATCGTAGTCATCGTTGTGGAATCAATGAGTCGTGTGTAGTTAGAACGATAATTTATTAAAGCCGTGTCATGTATGCCGTGTAACGGTATCATAAAAAAAACACGTTACTTATTCACTTAAAGAAAGAGAAAAAAAAAACGAAATATGCTATTTGTGTGTGCAGAGCTTGATAAGTTTTTATTTTAAACTTTATTCTTATTTTGAAAGATCAACATATTTCAATAATATTATTATAATCGTCCATCAGACCATCTCATAATCTTTCCAATTTCACCGGAAACTTGTTTAGTTCTGCTAAGATATGGCGTAGTAAAGCAAAAGTAAACATTGACATAATTGCTGTAGATAAGTCCGGAATAACGATAAATATGTCAGGTTATTTATCAGAACCGGTTTTCCTTGCCCTTTGCAATTTATCGATATGCCCATTGGTATACCAATTTTCTCCCCTTACTCTATTATCTATCGGAATAGAAACAGGATAAGAAAAAAAAATGTATCTAACGCGTAACAAGGATAATATAATGATTTTAAGAAATGTGATGACAGGGTTTTGTGAAAAAAATAATTATCGACGAGATCGAGGGAAAAGATTAGCAATATTTTATAACCTGAATAACGTTTATTTGCTAGATTCGATTTTCTTACACACTATGAGGGAGTTTATGTTTCATAATGCAATTTGCTACTCATTGGGAAGAACAGTAACTGTCACATAAAGTGCTATAAAAGTGAAAAAGAAAAAAGAAAGAAAGATATAAAAGATGCCTTAAAACAGAAGCGCAGATTATTTATTCCGTCTACATATTTATTAATTTTAAATAAATAACTTACCTAAATAAAAAGTAAAAAAACACAACTATATGTAAAAAATTAAAAAAAAGTATGCTACCGGCAGCGAGAACAGGGTCCAAGCTGTCGATGGTTAGAGTCACAGAGACAGGAACCTCCTCACTATAAGTGCCGTGCCGAGGAGTACTGCCTTCTGCATCAGACCCCTGGCCCAACTTCCTAACTTGAGCCTCTTGAGGTGTTGGTCGAGGCTCTTTGCTATAAGTCCGGTGACCGTTATCACTATCGGCACAATGATGGCCGAATCCACGTCCCACAAGGCATCAATCTCGTGAGCCAGATCAAGATGTTTAAGTTCCTTGTCTTTCTCGGTTGCCATTATTATTATTATGCCTTAAACTAGCAGCTTCATTATCACTTATAGTAACACATCATATAGTTGCTCTTGTCTATTAGGTATAGGTAGGCGTAGCGAAAAGGCACCACATGCTACGCACCATAAAACTGAGGGTGTCGGTGAGGATGGTCGACTTTATTAAAAAAAATTGGTTGCCTGTAAAGTCGGTTTTACGGGCGAAGATTTTACGTGACAACGTCTTTTTCGCGGTAGAAAGGCATTCGCCGGTCCGGCAGGCCTCTCTCTCGTTCGGTGACTCAACGTTACGTTACCGGGCGTTACACTTTTTCATGAGTGACTCCGAGCCGCAACCTAATTTAAGACGTTGTCACGTCAAAAAAAAAATAATCGGAACTCTTTTAGATTAAAAAGACTATTAAAATACTACAATACTATATAATACTATAATACTACATAGTTTATTTCAGTATTATTGTTAATTGCATAGAGCAACAAACAAATTGGTCCAAAAATATTGGGTCTCTTAACGGAGGGTTAAAATTTTTATGTCCGCATTTATTGGGCACGAAAACGATTTACGCATTTGATAAGGATCTAAAGGGCTGTGGTGAAACGTTAACAAGATTAAGCGAAGGAAGTAATTACGGAATTGAATCACATTAACACAACTTTAATTATTGAATATTACTTTCCATAAATTGAATAAAAGGAGATGTTGCAAAAATGTATGGACCTCCGGCCATGTATTGTACACAATATCATTAAACAGGCAAAATCAATATAAAAACGTTTTTTACTGCATATTTTCACTTATTTAGCTTTGTTTGCAGTTACAAAACATTATTCGCAGTTAGACTTGCAACTCAAAACCAACATGGCGAATATGGCGGGCGATGTCATTTTGACATTTTCATTTTAAAATTGTATTTTGAATATATTACTTGGCGAAAAAAGTAATATTTTCTAAATACTATCAAAATCGATTGATCCCAAGTGTCGGCTGTATCGCCGCCATGTTTAACATAGATGAAAATGATAAAATCATTTGAATTAAATGTGGTTGTAACTCTAAAATATATTCTTGAGTAAATTAATTGTAGTTTTTTCGGATTTTTCTTTAATTTAACCATTTTTTGAGGACGTGTACGAACCAGAGCCGAGCTCGCAACATCTCCTTTAGACATAATTGCTTAGAGGTAACGAAACTCAAACGTTAAATTTATATTGAAAACGTTAAGGCATATATGAGTCAGATAATTTGATTGAAAATAGCCTCTCGCTATTTTATTTTACTAAGAACCGAATTAAATATAATTATCATTGTATAGCACAGGTAATTTTTGTTGCACAGGTGTTAAAGAAAATATTGTGAGTTTGTAAAAAAATTTTTCTACAAAGGGCATTGAGGTGTGAAAAATTCACGATGGTGTTCAGAAGTTTAAAGGAATACTATAGGTCGCGCCAGGTAAAAAGAACGCTGGCGGTCAAGCTGCGCAGTAGACGATTTATCGATCTATTTGGTGGTATGAGGTGCGGCGTTTTCAATCTGCCTACCAATACACGAAATCGCAAGCGAAATCTAGATCAAAAATAAACCAATAGGGCTAGTACTTTCGTGCGCGAGTGTACCGATGCGCGAACACATCCCTTCTACTTTCTTCCAGCGTTCTTTTTACGTGGTGCGACCTATATCATAGCTAAGTAGCATTCACAAGTTTACGAGTAAGGGGCGTCCATAAATTAATAATAATAATAATAGCATCCCATTATACGCCCCACTGCTGGACACGAGTCTCTCCCCTTTTTTTGAGGGAAGGCTTACTCCACCACGCTGCTTCAATGCGGATTGGTGGAGGTGGTTGGGTTAGTGGCTAACCCGCTGTCGGATGTTTTCAAACCGCCCATTAGGCCTCCGACAAGGTTTAATGACTGCTATCTATCGATAAGGACCGATGACTAAACGTGCTATCCGAAGCACGTCCATAAATTGCATCATGCAAAATATCGGTATTTTTGACTCTCCCCCTTCGACACGCTTTTTTCCGCTTTTTCCTATCTTCTTAACATGTACCGTCACACTTGAGAACACCGCTGGTTTTTATATTCATCACATTTCGTATGGCAAGCAACAACATTGTCCTTGTAACCATTAAATATGAATCTCCGGCCGGAGAGCAATTTATACCAATAAGCAACACACGGTCACCATAACTCATGTTGAATGTTTTTACAGCAGCGCCGAAATTTCCATCTCAAAAATGTTTATTACAACTCAACATCGTTCACGCAACGTTCTTTATGAAATAAGATCATTACCTTTGAATATTATAACGTAAGACGTTCTTTTGGGACGAATCAAGAGGTCGACTATCCGGATTATTCTGGATATCCGGTTTACTGGTGCTAGAGTTCCAGTGTAGGAGGGCGTAGGCACGACCGCATTACCTAATCTATCTGCCGCCAAATGGTATTGTTCAGCACTATCGTTTTTGTTAGATGGCAATGTTTGGCCCCGTAATAACTATCACAGAGACATAACAAGTAAGATTCAAGAGGTGGGAACGCATCTACATTTTGACCTCTGTGTCTTTGTGTGGGTGGAAAGCTTTCTAATGCGGTGTTAAAAAGAAACTATTTAATATAACGTTTTCATGAGTGGCATGAGTTCACTGAGTCTATAGATTCACTTGCATAAAAACACAAAAAAAAATATGAATTTTCGACTTTTAATCTTTCAAGGATCGTAAGGCCATCGGCGCCCAGACACAATTGAATTTCAATTGTCATATTTTTCTCGTGTCTGGAGGGATTAAGAGTCAGTTTTTTAATTTAGGTACTCCTTGGTAATGATAAAACAGTTTTAATTTCATTAAACTTCACGTCACTTCTAAAATATCACGACACTGATGAAAAGTCTTCTTTCATATTTATAATAATAATTTCAAATCACAAATGAAATTTCATACAAATATGTTAGTAAAAAAGAGTATTTAACCTTGTTAGTAATATACACAGAAAATATTATTAGAAATTGCCAATACAAATAATTACATCAATTCAATTGTAATCATCACATTTTATTTTGTCCTTATAACCATTATGTATGAAGCCCCGGTCGGGATGTAATTGTACCGATAACCAAGACATGGTCACCGTAACTCAAGTTGAATATTTATTCAAATTCATAGCTTTGTTGTATTCAACAATTCCGAGAATTTGAATCTTAAAAATGTTTATTACAACTCAATGTCATTTCCATAACGTTTTTCACTAGGTGAGACCATTAGGTTTATGTAGGTATATTACTTCGTTGGACTTTCTTTCGGGTTCTAGGGTTCTACTGCCCCAAGTCATTAATAGGCATTTCGTGGAGTTTATGACTTATTGATTTAGTCATCTTGTCACCGGCCATGAAAGTTTTTTTTTTTTTTTTATGTAATAAAAGTGGCAAACAAGCGTGCAGTTCATATTGACGTTAAGTGATGACTGCAGCCTATAGACACCCACACAATGACCAGAGGTCAAAATGCAAATGCGCTGCCACTCCTGAGGCATTAGGTGAAAAAAAAAAAACCTTCACATCTTTATGTTCATCAAATTTTGTACTACAAGCGTTGCAAGCGACATCATTATCCTTATAACCCTTAAACATAAAATTCCGGTCGGGGTGTAATTTACACCAATAACCATCACACGGTCACCATCATGTTGAATGTTTGCAACAATGTCGTAAATTCCACCTCAAAAATGTTTATTACAACTCAAGATCATTTAGCCAACGTTCATCACGAGGTGAGGCCATTACGCTACTATTGGCTTTTAAATATTATTTCGTAAGGCTTTCCTTCGCGACTCCTTTGGAGCTCAATCAGCCGAAGTGTTTGTCTTCTTTTCCTGAACTTAGTTAATAATTAATTAATTTGGTAATTGTACAATTTATTTTTCGCAATAACACATGCGAGTGAACTTGAGAAATTAAAAAAAAAACTAAAAGAAAAAATTTACTTCAGGCAGGAATCGCACCTGCGACCTCAGGATACCCAGTCCAGCCTCTTTACCACTAAGCTAATTTGGTAATGTTTTACTCCTACCGGCTATGAAAGTAATAACTATAATGAAATGTACTAGTAAAACGGTCTACAATTCTATTGGCCGAATACTCAAACGTCACTCAATTTTAAGCAACCCTCAAACGTGCGCTATCTCTATCGTTTGAACGTGTTTTGTAAGGACAGAAGACTTTTAAGTCCCACTTAGATTTAAGTGACGTTTGAGTATTTGGCCGAATGAGTCTTAAATTCTGCCAGTCTACAATTCTACCAGTCTGCCAGTCTTACACGTACAATGCATGCATTCAATCATATGTAGGCACATTTTTTTTTGCCAACGCGCTGCTAACCCTAAAGGACTCTTTTGATTCCATTTTTGAAGAACCCCATATTGTAGCACCTAGGGACAACCTCAGAGGGATGATCGTTCCACAATTTACACGTTCTGAGCAGGAACGAACGTGAAAACCGCACCGTTGAGCTCTGCCAGGTGTCCAGTCGGTGAGGGTGGAACTTCTCTCTTCGGCGGGTAGTACGGTGTAGGAAAAGAGACGGTGGCACCATGTCAAACAGTTCAGCAGAGCACTCACCATTGTAGAGACGGTACAACACGCACAGACTCCCAATGTCTCTGCGCAGGCTCAGATGTTCGAGCCTATCAGTATGTAAGTCCTGGATTGCTAACAATACGAACGGCGCGCTTTTGTAGGGAGTCAAGTGGACCAAGCTGGTATTTCGGGGCTCTCGCCCACAAATGAGAGCAGTATTCCAGACACACACACATGTAAACACTCACGATTCGCCGGTTACGTTTTAACATTATTACAATTTTCAACATTACCAATCCTACCCTGAGAAGACCTGGCAATAGTGACAATACATACCTATCCTAATATTCTTCCATCCGTCCATACATCTTCATCAAAAATACATCCGTATATCCTACTAATATTATAGGTAAATGCGAAAGTTTGTATGTTTCTTTGTTTGTTTGTTAAGTGATCACTAGTTCATTTTTTTTAATGTAATGGAAGTGGCGAACAAGCAGTGCAGTTCGCATTGATGTTAAGTGATGACTGCATCCTATAGACACTCACAGAAAGACCAAGATCAAAATGCAGATGCGTTACCACTCCTGAGGCCTGAGGTGTTATGCCTGTGTGCCGGATATTACAGGGACATACATTACCACCTGACCGGAACACGATAGCGCTGAACACTACCATTTAGCGGCAAGTACCTTAGGTAATGCGGTGGTGCCTACGCCCGCGAGCTCCGTCACTGGAGCTCTACCACCAGTGAAAAATAAAAATAAAATAGACAGTGATAATGAATTAAAATCAGAATTAATATTAATAACTACTGAAATCATCAAATACTTTACTTCTTTCAAAAATTTGATAAATTAGTTATTTACATCTTCAACCCTTTTGTGTCCGTACCAAGTAGTTGACAGTATTTGTGTGGTGTACTTGGGACCGCGCTCTTGTACGTTGGATGACTGTACTTTAGACTGCGGATTTACTTTCGTAAAAACATACCATTAACTTGAAGTACTTGTCGAGGCTCGTGAAAAAAAATCCTTCACATTTTTATATCCATCACATTTTACATTGCAAGCGACAACGTTGTCCTTATAACCATTAAATATAAAGCCCCGGTCGGGGTGTAATTTATACCAATAACCAGCACACGGTCACCATAACTCATGTTGAATGGTTACAACCACGCCGTAAATTTGCATCTCAAAAATGTTTATAACAACTCAGTATCATTTACTCAACGTTTTCACGAGGTGGGACCATTACGCAGCTGCTTATAGTAGCATATTATGAATATTACTTCGGTAGGCTTTCTTTTGCGACACTGCTCTGGTTTTCTGCTCCTGATTAAAAAAGTTTGAGGAATGGAAGGATCATTGGTTCAGTAATGAAATTGGAATGAGTAGACGTTATGTGACATTAAGAGATTTCGATAGAGTTTTTCTATAAATTGCGTTACAGGAATTGTTTATTTGATTTTATATTTCAAATACGAAATTACACTCCGGGTAGGAATCGAATCTGCAGCCTCAGGATAGCCAATCCAATCTGCTGTATCAGTAAGCTAAAGATTCGAGTGTCGAGTTTCTTGTTCCAATTAAAACGAATTTTGGGATCTCTATTCTCTCTCTCTGTGTCTACACTTGGATGTGTTATTAAGAACATGCAAATTAATAAAAATGTAATAATAATATACATGGTACTTACTCAAAAAGCTAAAACAAATCGTGCGAGCATATACTCGTAATATTATAGGTATATACATATATATATTAATTAATATTATTTCCCTACCTTTCACCCTTACGAGACGAAACACAGGCGTCAAGTTATTTTTTTTCATGAAAAAATTGTAGACGCTACAAAAATGAAACCTCACCGCATAAATATTATCCAATACCACCAATAAGGAAACACGGCGAACATTCCGTTTTAGACGTCATATTAATCACACGAGATCTTTAGCGACCGGCACGGAATATAAATCTTCAGAGAGTCGCACTTTGGGAAATTATTAAGCGGGGCAAAAAATTTGGCGTCGCCTGGGACTGCTCGTATTGATGGGTCCGTAGATTTCGGTTCGGTCGGTGTATTTGCGAACAAAATATTGCATTGGAACGTTTACGTTTTAGTATTTAACACAATTTATATACTTTGTTTAATGTACAGCTTTTTGTAAATGGATTTTCCTGCACAGAATTCTACATGATTTTTACTGTATAGTATTTGCGAAACAGGAATATTTTTATCAGTTCGGCGTTTTGGTGATTCGGTGAATTTCACGGCGAATCGTCACTTAGGTATAGGACCCAAAAACTATGAAGTCTACGAATGTTTTTGTCTCTTATCCTTTCGGAAAAGACGAGCGTTAATTAAAAAAATGTTTCGATAACAGAAATATCACTTGAAAAAAAAAAGATCACTGCATAAATATTTTCGATACCGCCAATAAGGAAGCGTGGCGAACATTCCATTTTGGGCGCAATATTAATCACACGAGATCTTTAGCGACCGGCACGGAATATAAATCTTCCCGGAGTCGCACTTTGGGAAATTATTAAGCGGGGCAAAAAATTCGCCGGGACTGCTCGTATTGATGGGTCCGTAGATTTCGGTTCGCCCGCTGTATTTGCGAATGAAATATTGCTTTGGAAGTTTAGATATTAGTATTTGCCCCCATTTACATTCGTTGTTCAATCGGTATTATAAACCTAAATTATAAAATCTATGTATGTGATTTTTTCGTATTTGAGATACAAGAATATTTCCAATGGCACACTCTAAATTTGGTGATGTGTATGTGCTGTGTGAAAACAACGGCATCTACGACATAGGTTTATACTTAGTTTGGGGTTGTGAGTGTAAGACTTTTTTTTAATTTCAAAGATACGAGTATCACTTGAAAACATGAAAAAATTTAAGTTCACCTCAAAAATACTTTCCTATATCACCAATAAGGAAACATGGCGAACATTCCATTTTGGGCGCAATATTAATCACACGAGACCTTTAGCGACCGGCACGGAATATAAATCTTCCGGGAGTCGCACTTTGGGAAATTATTAAGCGGGGCAAAAAATTTGGCGTCGCCTGGGACTGCTCGTATTGATGGGTCCGTAGATTTCGGATCGCCCGCTGTATTTGCGAATGAAATATTGCTTTGGAAGTTTAGATATTAGTATTTGCCCCCATTTACATTCGTTGTTCAATCGGTATTATAAACCTAAATTATAAAATCTATGTATGTGATTTTTTCGTATTTGAGAAAAAGGCATATTTCCAATGGCACAATCTAAGTTTGGTGATGTTTATGTGTTGTGTATATACAACGCCACCTACGACACAGGTTTATACTTAGTTTATGGTTGTGAGTGTAAGACTTTTTTTTAATTTCAAAGATATCACTTTAAAACATGAAAAAATTTAAGTTCACCGCAAAAATACTTTCCTATATCACATATATAAGGAAACGTGGCAAACATTCCATTTTGGGCGCAATATTAATCACATGAGATCTTTAGCGACCGGCACGGAATATAAATCTGCCGGGAGTCGCACTTTGGGAAATTATTAAGCCGGGCAAAAAAATTGGCGTCGCCCGGGACTGCTCGTATTGATGGGTCCGTAGGTTTGGGTGTGCCCGGTATGTTTGCAAATGAAATATTGCTTTGGAACGTTCAGGTTTGTATTTGCATCTTCATATTCATCATATTTTTCTCTTTACGGGATAGGCGGAGTGCGTGGAGCGCTAAATGTCCGGGTTCTGACACATCTCCTGTGCCTCATCTACTAAAATCTATTTAATAACCACTCTTCGTTGCTAAACCTCGACTTTATGTAAAAGAAAAGAAAGACAATATGTTTATTTAATGTGCTTGAGACACATATAAAATATATACCTAGCTATCTCGGTGAATTTTTTGTCGCTTTTAGATTTAATATCTATTATACCTAATCTATTTTACCCCCAAATATATAAAAACACGGAAATCGGTCGAGTTACTTCATAGGAGACACAAATCTCTTGACACTTTTTTGTATATTATTAGTTATAACTAATATTTAAGAAACAGGAGCATACAATAATAATAATAAAGTATGTTAATAATACTTACAACTTTTGATATCTTCGCCTCGTACTCGAAAAACAAAACTGACTTAACATTTTCCTGTATACTTGCACTGTGTCCTTATTGGCACCGCTTCAAAATCAAAATCAATCAAATATGACTCTCTCCTTTATCACTGAAATCAAAATTATATAACTAGCCATAAATAGGTCACAAACCAAGTCTTTTTCAGTGTATTATCACATCAGCCTCCTCGTTTACCTTGATTTGCTAATAATAGTTTAAGTCGTAAGTTATTAGTAATAGCTTATAGGATTCGTTCTGGACACATTTTTTATTTTTTTTGTAATGGAAGTGGTAAACAAGCATGCAGTTCACATTGATGTTAAGTGATGACTGCAGCCTATAGACACCCACACAAAGACCAAGGTCAAAATGCAGATGCGTTACCACTCCTGAGGCCTAAGGTCTTATGCCTCTGTGCCGGAAATTACAGGGCCGTACATTACCACCTGACCGGAACACGATAGTGTTGAACACCACCATTTAGCGGCAAGTATATTAGGTAATGCGGTGGTGACTACGCCCGCGAGCTCCGTCACTGGAGCTCTACCACCAGTAAACACATGCCATTGAAGACCTTTGATTTCTTAATGAAAAAGTTAAGTTCACCAAATTGCGAAATTTGCCAAAAAGTAGAAGATGTGCAACACGTCTTAATGGAGTGTGCTTGACACACTCATGAATCAACAAATGAATCAATCACAAAGAGATGTGATAATACAGAACTGTAAAATTAATAAGTTAGATGTAGGTTTTTTCATTGTATGTTAGCTAAACCTACTTCAAAAGAAGCATATATGATATATATATAATTTAGTAAATTTTAAGTAATAAGAAATATGTATAAGTTAAGTAATGGTTAAGGTACGATGGAACTGGCGTGAACATGTGTTCAAAAGTTCCTTTTCATTAAATAAGATTTAAAAAAAAAGTCGTTTCGCTTGCGATCAATTATTCCGAAATAGAATATTCCGTAAGATTATGAAATACGTTTCGATTTATCATGAATTCCATTAATAATCGAGAAATGGAACGTAATTGATAAGCGTCAACCGAGAGGAATCCATCAATGTAAAAAAAATACGTTCCAAGACGAGCATTCATTAAAATTTGTCGCGTCGTTTGGCTGAAGCGGAGGTGGAATCGTTTGATTTAGAATATTTTAAGATCCGAATGAAACAGATTCTGTTTGGTGAATAAATACATCGGATGGAAGCCCGCCGATCGTAATCGCCTTGATAACAAACATTATTATTATCGCATCAAAGGAAAATGAGCTAAGCTGTTTCTGGGTAAGTTATGGTAAGAAATAATTTGTTTTGCAGATCAATCGGGAATATACTCGTAATATGGAGAAATCTATGCTGTGAACTGACTGTTATCTTTTCGATAAACGTTTGACTGTAAATGTCGGTTGACAAGATTATTGGGTTAGATCATCGACGATAGAACCGCTGCGTTGTGTAACAGTAAATAGATACAAACAGTATGGAAACTAAGCCCATTTTATAAAATATTTACCTACACTCCATTGAAGCAACAGGGGTGTCACTATTTTTTTTTAATAATTGTGTTATTATTTTTGCATTTACTGACGTTTACTCAATCGTATTGGGATGTTGACTATTTTTTTTATTGGTTACCCTGTAATAGTATTGGATAACTAAATACTATTTGTCTTTGAAACATATAGTCAAAAAGTACTTAAAAGTTGTTAAGATATAACGATTCAAAATGTTGCGAATTGTGAAATGACTCGAAACGGCCTAAACGACCCGGTTAGTCCAGCGGCGCGAAACCACCGTTTGATTCGAAGGGTCGCGGGTTCGATCCCCGCACCGGAACAAATATTTGTATGGCCTACAGATATTTGTTTCGGGGCTGGGTGTTTGTGTATGTGTTGTATGTGTACAACGGCACCCACCCGGTATTATTTACATATATAAGTAGTTATAAAAATATTAAACATATACTATAAGAAATTAAAAAATAGTGCGCCGCCGGCAGCGGGAACAGGGTTCAAGCTATGGGTGGTTAGGGTCACGGAGACAGGAACCTTCTCACTATACGTGCCGTGCCGAGAAGTACCGCCTTCTGTATTAGAACCATGATCCAACCTTGATCTTATTATTATTATAGTTTTAAGTACGGCAGACAGTTTAATTTTGATATAACTTGTAGATCTTTGTTTTTTGTTTTGTCTTAAAAATAACAAAACTGAGAGCTTATTACTTGGGTGATTTTTATAGTTCTGATGACATTACAATCTATGGAATACTGCAACGAGTTGTCGAGACCGGGCGAGTTTCTCTTCCCCTCACCCACTCGAGTAAGCAGGATAATAAATAGCTCCCCCGACGAACTTCGTATCGCCTTAGAGGTATAAACAAATTGTCCAAAAAATCGAAAACAAAAATGGTGTGAATCACCCTTACCATTTAGGGATATAAAAAAAGACTACAACCGATTCTCATACATACAAAATTTCATAGTGATCGGTCTAGCCGCTGCGGAGGAGTATTGTTACAAACACTGTCACACGAGATTTTTTTAAATATGTTAGATATTATAACAATTCATAATTCTTGCCTTTCAAAATCACCAGGAAGTTTAAAAAACGATAGCTCCGGTTTTGATGATGCAGAGTTCAAACAGTCGTATACCATGCAATACGCTCGTGGCATCTTTAAAACACTCTTGGAAATAAAAACAAATCGCAACGTGACCGCTCGTCTCGACGCGACACTCGCTACTGTAGCACTGCGAGAACCGCTTAGAGGCCTCGTAGATGCGCATGTTTGTGTGAGTGTGCCGTTTTGAACGCTTTATATGTAGTTACATTACTGTTTACAATCTATTTACTGTGGTTGTGTCGTCGATGGGTTGGATAGTTAATTTCTTCCACAGATTGTAGCCTAGAATTTTTTGCGACCGATTGTGAATCCCGCGATCGCCGGCGGTTATCGTCATGGCTCAAGAGGATAATACCTTGAAATCCAACAAGTGACATATCTAAGTAGTAAGATTGAGTTTACTACAGAATATGGGCTCGAAGACAAAAAAAAAATTAGTTGTATATGTTATACCTTGGGTAAAAAATTGCAACAATGATAAGTATGTAATCCATGTCATCAATTCCCGTAGCTCCCTAGAGGCAACTCTGGGTAATGTAAATATAAATACATCATTATACACTTAAATTAATGAGCAATTTTCACCTGAATTGTCCTCATGCGGGCTCGTATCAAATGAAGTAGTTTTTATTTAAGTTATACTCGAATTTTAAACTGTAAATTGATGATTATAACTCCACAATCAGGTAGGTACTTAATTAATTTGGGTATTATTGCATGCATAGATCTACAACATTGCCTTTAATGTATGTCCTACCACTTGAAGTAATTTTAACAAACGTTGGTAATACGACAGTGTCCGTGATTACAAAAAAATCAGCCTTCTCCGCATAGGTTCGGTTGCACCAAAATATTTGTTAAAGTTGAAATTTTTGTAAAATTTTACATCGTTCTCGAACTTTAACAAATTATTTATTTTGATGCAACCGAATCTTAAACTATTCATGATAGGTTAGGATCGTACCGCAGAATCATTTCGTTCATCTAGATATGCTGCAAACCTAATTTTTACGCACATTTATAACCTAGAGAATATATATCCACTAGGTTGCCTATTAAAAAAATGACCGCAAGTATTTTTTCATATTTTTTTTGCGAAATATTTTTTTAATTATTTTTTCAATATAATGTCGTCCACTTCACGGTAATATGTTAAAAGACTATAAAAATCGACGTGTGGCACTCGGGGACTGCCGCGGTTAAGCTATTGCATAGCATTTTGTATCAACTTATGCAATTATAATTATTTATTTATTTTATTTATGCAGTATTTCTTTTTTCTTTGATATTAATTCAAGTTACACTTTTTGAGCGCGGTGACCGATAAGAAAACCTTTTTTTTTTCTTTTATTAAATAAAATGTTAATATTGTTTGAAATATTTTTATTATTTTACAATACATATAAACAGCTGCTTCTGTATTCGTCCGATTCCGGAGCAGCTCGTCTCGATTTGTGCGAGCTTCGTAGAGTCGTACAACACGTCTAGTTGCACGCACACAAACACCGTGTCGAAGACTGCCGAAAAGAAACGACGTGAGACAATGCACGGCCTTCAAGCCACATCTCCGTGCCCGTTGGAGTGGGGAGCGTGAGGTTTTTTCGTTACGGAATTTCTGGATTCGGTCCCCGCGCTCAATGCCCTCGATAAAAGCATGCAATAGCTTAAAAACACGGCTGCCGTTGCGCACTTGGCCGCCCCTACATATATTCGTTCCGCCCCGATAACTTTACACGTCCTTAAAGTCCTTATTGTAAATGTATTATTTATTTATCAAATTAAAGCTATTTTTTTTCTCAATTTTATGACATACGGGTGCCGAATTAAATCGGCCGCAAATAAGAGTTGCTGGCTGTTAAAGATGAAATAATTTATTTAAAAATACTTGCGGCCAAATTGTGATAGGCAACCTAGTGGATATATTATTATATTCCCTAGATAATTTAATTTAATAAATTTAGTTTGCAGCATATCTGGATGGACGAAATGATTCTGCAGTGGGATCCTAACCTATAAGTATTGTTAGGTAGGTACTTGTATTTTCAGTGATATACATCAAAAAGTTTTTCAATCCCAAAATACACGTAGCCACACTACACGAAATAGCACTTAATATTTATATTGAACGTCCCACATATCAACTAAATACATATTTCTAAATTATTCAAAGTTGCAACAGTGATGCATCGTCAGTTCCCGCGGCGCCCCGAAGTTGTGTGAAAATATATTTACTTCGTTATAACTCACTTACATTAATGCAATGTGCAAGTTTTCCCTGGATTGTTGCCCCGTGGGCCCATATTTGTGCATCAAATGAAGTTGTTATTATTTTGTGTATTTAGTTTTGTACCTGTTCTTTTGGAGAGCCGACGAGTGCTGAAGGACATATTTCATATGTACCGCCAAAACGTAGTATCTGATACTATTTGAACATATTTTGAAAAGACCCTACTGAGTTTTGTGTTGGCAGGTTTTTTCTCAGTAATTGGGCTTTGAAACTCTGCCAGTGAATGGCAAAGAATGTCCCATAATTGTTTTGTTTAGTCTTATCTTGCCGTTTTTAAAAGAGAGTATGGAACATTCTGCTGATACCTATTTTAATTATTAAGTATTTTTGGGACCATTATTTATTTTATTTTGTTTACTTTGACATATTAATCAACGTATCAGTTGTTACTCGCTTTAATTTTATATTTGTAATTTGTTATGCCTCTGTGCCGGAAATTACGGGGCCGTACATTACCCACTGACTGGGACACGATAGTGCTGAACACTACCATTTAGTGGCAAGTATATTCGGTAATGCAGTATACTATTGCCAACACAAAGAAATTAAAATACTACCACAAACATCCTTATTAGCACAACAAAAAATACTAAAAGCATGGATAAAATTATGGAACTGCTGCTGCTAAAATTAGACGAAAAACTTAAGCAACAAGCTAAACTCATAACAGAATCGGTTACAAAAAAAATTATGGAGGCAATAGACGAGAGAATCACAACCCTAACTGAAGAAAATACTGCACTTAAGTCTAAAATATCCAACCTAAAACAAAAACTTAAAACTATAGATAAGGAGAAGAGAAAATATAATTTAGTTTTCTTTGGAATAGTGGAAATTGGAAAATCAGAAGCAGAGTTAGTAGATTGCGTAAAAGAAATTATAACTAAAGCAGGAACACACCTGGATAGCCAGGAAATTAGCAACATTTATAGAATCGGAAAGAAAATTAACAATAAAAATGGGCCAATTGTAGTCACCATCACATCCATGTGTAGAAAACATCTGATCTTGAAAAATAAAGCCTATCTTCCACAAGGTACATACGTCAAAGAAGATTACTCTAAAGAAACACTCGAAATCAGAAAACTGCTACAACCACAAGTCGAAGAAGAAAGAAAGAATGGTAACATGGCCTTTATAAAGTACGACAAACTAATAGTGAAGAAATCTACGGATAAAACTAGAGACAAAAGAAAGAGAGATGTCTCAGAATCACCCAATTCGTCAACTCAGAAGAAAGTATACACTAAAAACACTCCAACACCCTCAATCATCAAGGGAATGGCAAAAGAGATTATAAGACCTAGTATGCTCAACTATGTTGAGAGAGGTAGATCAGCTTCACTGTCCGAGCCCCTAAAAAACTTGTAATGACCACCGGCACCTGGAACCAAATCAGTACAAATACAACTTTAATTAAAACAACTTTAGAAAATACCACCCCAAGCCGGTTGGTCACCGTGGGAGAAGTCGACCACTACCTTCCAGCTAATAAAACCACCAAAAAAATGAATAAAATATATATAGCCACTCTAAACACGCTGTCATTAAGAACCGCAGAAAAACGTCTCGAACTAGAAATAGCTCTACAAAATATTAAATGGGACATACTTGGCTTAAGTGAAGTAAGACGAGTAGGTCATCAAATCGAAGAACACAAGGACTACATCTTGTATTATGTAGGTGAAACTAAGGGGCAAAGTGGAGTAGGATTTATGGTGAAAAATCATCTCAAGAAACAAATAATTGAGTTCAAGGGGATATCTAAGAGAATCGCTGTACTGAATGTTTATCTACCAGGCTACAAAAACAAATGGACTTTAGTGCAGATCTACGCACCGACAGAAGCAGCGGAAGAAACTACTAAATATGAGTTCTATAATCAACTATCAACCACACTGGAAATAACCCATAAGGTGTTCTCAAAATAATACTTAATCGTACCAAAACCCTTGACGAAGAACAACCAAGGGAACAAACAGGCTTCAGATCTGGATACTCCACAATAGATCATATATTTGTAATAAAACAGCTTATCGAAAAAAACAAAGAATATAACTATTCATTATATATGGCATTTATTGACTACAACAAGGATTTTGACTCGATAGAACATGAATGCATTTGGGAAGCTTTAAGAAATCAAAAAATTAATAATAAATGTATAAGGATAATAAAAAAAGTATATACGAACAGCACAGCACGAATAAAGTTGGAAACGAAGGGGGAGAATTTCGAAATACAAAGAGGCGTGAGACAAGGAGATCCGCTCTCACCGAAACTTTTCTCTTCGGTACTAGAAGAAATTTTCAGGAAGCTCGACTGGGACAATTTTGGAGTAAACATCAATGGAATAAATTTAAATCACTTACGATTCGCTGACGACATCGTACTCATTACTAACAACCCTGAAAATCTTCAATCCATGTTGCAAGATCTAGCACAACAAAGCAAAAAGATGAGCTTAACAATTAACAAAACAAAGACTAAAATAATAACAAACAGATCTCAAGAAAAAATTGAAGTAGAAGAAGATGAAATAGAATATGTGAATTCGTATATCTATTTAGGTCAATTTATTTCTTTCAATGACCAATCGGAGCTAGAATTAGAGAGACGGATCATTAATTCATGGAAAAGGTTTTGGGCCCTAAAAGAAGTAATGAAAGGTAAAGAATATAACATGGCAATGAAAAGAAAAATATATGATACATGCATCTTACCAATACTTACTTATGGCTGCCAGACCTGGGCAAATACACAGAAACAAAACCAAAAACTGATCTCTTGTCAAAGAGCTATGGAGAGGAGCATGTTGGGTTATAAGAAAAGAGACAGAAAAAGGGCCACAGATATAAGACATATTACAAAGATAGAAGATGTTGTATATAAAACAAAAATACTCAAGTGGAGATGGATAGGCCATATACTAAGAGAGAAAAACAATAAATGGCCAAAAAATATAACTAAATGGACTCCCAGGCTCAGAACCAAAAGAAAAAGAGGTAGACCGAGAAAACGTTGGTCCGACGATATAAAAAAGACGGCGGGTCCATTATGGCACAGAACGGCTATGTTACGAGATGAGTGGAAAAAACTGGAAGAGGCTTGTGTCGCATAGACACGCCGATACTAGATAACTCAATTTTTCAAGTTTATTGTGTTGAACAAGTTGTAAAAATATTGTTAAATTGTGTTGGCAATAAAGGCTATAATAATAATAAAAAAATATTCGGTAATGCGGTGCCTACGCCCGGGAGCTCCGTCACTGGAGCTCCAGCCACCAGTATACCTATATAGCGTACCTTATAATAATATGTGTGGTTTAATTAACTTTCGAAACTGAGACACACCGCGGACACCCTCTCAAAATTCCATAAAAACGCTTAATTTGGTCTCTATTACACAGTCATCAATCAGTGACATGTTTTTTGCACGTGCACCTGTGTGCGTATCACGTAGAAAATACCAAGCGTCGCCCATAAGAGGGGGGAGGTTGGGTGAGGCCGGGAAATCGGGTGGGACGTCGAAGTGTCCATTCTATACGTAGTATTATTACATATTTTCTGACTCAGGCTTAACATCTTAGGCCTCAGTGGCAACGCATTGAAATCTGTCTCTATGTACGGCAGTTCTTTGAAATGTATCTTTATGATCTGTATGCTTCCTACTCCTCTGCCTGGTCCTTTGAGGACTACATGATGTTCTAACTATGAAGCTTAAAAATATGTTTTTAGTTTTACTGAAACTCAAAATGAATCATAGTCCTTTCAGAAAATGCTTATTCCATTAGCAAAAAATAAAATATGGTTATAGCATTTTGCTTCTCAACATTTTTTTCTCTCCTATTAATTAACGGTTGTAAAGATCAAAGTTCATCTCGCCTAAATTGAGAAGTTTGTTCATAAAGAATTTTTGCTAATCTCATTTGTACTGGCTTTTTTTGCTGGGAACGTGGATGCTAATGATTTTTTTTGTTTTCGTTCTAATAACGCCAAGCAACAGGAATTTACAATATGATCTCTTATATTTTGTTGTTTGTACAGTTTATTTGTTTTTCTACTGAGAGACGTTCACTTCTGGACAAAAGGCTTCCTCAAAGATGGCTACAACAGTGTTGTGCATGTGAATTGGCGGTAGTTTTTCGCGGGATGGGCAGTAATTGGAATGGTTTGACCGATATTGTTCGGTTGACTGACTACACTAGTGGAAGAATTCTTCCCCAATAATTATGGACGGTGATATCGCCACGTACCAACTCCAAAAAAATTATTTGTTAAAAGTAAATCATTAGTTAAAGTACATACATTATACACATGTAAATTTGTAATAAGGTACGTCTATCTATTTTGTGACTAGTCCCATGTTGGGCCCGGGCCTTGTACACTACTAATTTCAAAAGATAGAGAAAAATATGTAGAATCACGGAAAAATACTCATAAAGCAATCAGAAATCGTCGTTTGTAGTTTTCGTATGTCAACAATATGTCACAATATTGCTACTATGACATTCTTGTCTTTGAAATATACTTACATAGGACAATTCATTGCAGGTATAATAAACAATTTAGCATAAAACAATAAATCAAACAATACTCAATATAGCGTAAGAGCTGCAGGCCTAAACTGGGTGTATGGTACCTACATTTTGGAACGTCTCAACGTCTGCTTTATTTTAATGTACGGATAACGTAGGTAAACGCGGCAATCAACATTAATCAATTTTTACAAACTAATGTAATTACTTCTTAGCTTTAGTTATAGGTACGAATGATAAATCCGTGTACTTTTGGTTCAAATTGTAATAAGCAAATCGTAAATGTAAGTTCTTCAAGCGACTACTTTCTACTTTCATGATTATGCTCTTTGTGCCACGGTTAATGGGTCATATTCACTTTCGTAACAATCCTAAATAATATTTCAATATTTCATAACAAAAAGTATGTTTTAAAGCTTCAAGTCCCAACCAAAATGAATAAAATATTTAGAATAATCCAGACAATATTTTCTACGCAGTAAAAATATTTAACACCTCTTTATTTTTATAAAACGTTAGGTCAATAGCCCAGTCAGGCTCGACATTGTTAAACTTCTGCGAATACTTAAACAAGGCCGTTAAATTCAGAAAACCCTTTTAATCACCGCCAAACTCTTTTGTCCTCCAACAGATAAATTGTTTGCAAAACGACGACTTTTTCTTTGACTCCGCTATAGAAATTTATGCCCACTGAGAGGTCACTGTTGCTGGTTTTATTAAAAAAGTTCGCGGCACGCACAAAACCGTAATTATTGGGAGCCCAATAGAATTGTTAGACGTATTTTATGCTTTCAATTACAAATTTTAATCTGGCAAAAGGTTGAATTTGCTACAGAAGTTCTGAATTAAATGCAGGTAGGCGATTTTACGACGCAATTTTGCGCTGTAATTGTTTCAACATGATCATTGAATTTAACACGGACGGGGTCAATATCTCAATTTTGACTATACAGAGAGTTAGTTGTAGTGCCTTAAAATGAAAGACGTCCACTGCTGGACAAAGCCTTCCCTAAAGACGCCCATATGTGCGTCATTAGGGGAGAATATACCATAATCGCCACGCTTGGCAGGCGGATTGGCGATGGCAGTGGCGGTAATTTTATCCCGGGACGACTTTTTTTATATAATAAATTTTATTAAAAAAGGCAATCAAGCATGCAGTTCACATGGGTGTTAAGTGATGACTGCAGCTTATTTATAGACACCTACACAAAGACCAGAGGTCAAAATGCATATGCGTTACTAATTCTGAGGCCTAAGGTGTTATGCCTCTGTGCTGGAAATTATAGGGCTCAGCTGCACGTTCTGCGTTGTTATTTTTATGCCCTATATATGCCCTATATAAACCATTCCAGGTTTCACCACCATTGTTCAGTTGACTGACTGCACTACTGGAAGAATTCTCTTCCAGTAGAAGAGAGAGAGTCCGCGTTTCGACGAAATGTATACTTGCTCCTAAACATTTTAAGCGAATGGGGTTTCGATGCAAATATCTGGTGAAAAATAATGGCAAAATAGTACTGGAAAATATTGTTTCGCCATCAGTAAAATTTCTGCAACGCTATAGCCCATAATCTTGTTATCTGCACGAGCTATAATCAGCGCTGCAATGGACTAGGGAATAATCAAACAGAAGGGAATTATCACCCCAGCAGACTTTTACCGTCAAAAGGAATGATAAATGAAATATGAAACTGTTTTATCTCTGGACATTTTAAAGGTGTTTATGTTTGTTTTTTTTTTAATTTATTAAATTGAGGAACGAGCATTACGCATTTATTTCATGTGGATAAATCACTTTTAATGCTAAGAACAAGGATGAAAAAAAAATGCTATTCTTACTTATAATGGTATAAACCTAAAAGCACGTGTCTCTAAATTTTACATCGTTATCTTCCTACAGAAAGGCCAGAAGGCTGGCAACGTTGAAAGGAGAATCAAAATTTTGTATGTAACAGATGATTTTTTTTCTTAATTTCAGAGTTTGGATCGTAATATGTCGTTCATAATGTCACACATACACATGTCGATGTAATAAATCAGCTTCTGTACTGTATACATACTTTAAAAAATATTAAATCATACTAATTTTGTTAATTTCACATTAATGTAGTAATTTTCGCTGTATAATTAATAGCAGTCCATGAAGTATGTTGCTCTGTATGATAATATGCAAAGAGAATGGTTGTGGCATCTATATGATAGGGTTGTCACAATATTAATCTATGGAAATCAATCGACTTCTTCGTAATGAAAGTGGATAACAAGAGAGTTTGTTGTTTACAGAAATGATAGATAACTATTACGTAACTTCACGCCTGTATTCCTCAAAGGGATAGGCAAAGGTAAATGCATGAGTATGAACATACATGCAAATACTCCCAACCGTTCCTCTCTAACACTCAAACACACTCCATCATCGAAAAATCCCAATGATACTTTCTCCGCGATCCCGCGAATAAGCCCAGGGTTCATTTCTGGGGTTGTGGTAAACAAGCATACAGCTTACATTGATAGTAAGCCTATTGACATGTACATGAAAGCGTTGTGAATACAGAGTTCAATTTTAATGCGATGCTAAGTACTACTGACACCTAAGAGGCTCTGTGGCGGAAATCATAGGTAAAACCGGTCCAGTGCGTGACGGGCCACGCGCAGTGTAGGGTTCCGTAGTTTTTAGGTTTGAATAATGTAATGAAAAAAAAATATTTTCTTTTGAGTTACATTTGGTCGACTATTACTCGCAAACTTGTAAGGCCAACTCAAGTCTGATAGTTTTCCTTTTAATTTCGTTATAATAATATATAGACACTATAAAGGTGTATACTTATCTATACTTATCTATACTATATATAAGTCTGTTTTACTAAATGAAAGAAATAAACCATGTGTTGTTTTTATATTATTTCGCATTAAATGGAAAGAAAAATTTGACTTCAGGCGAGACTCGAACTCGCGACCTACTGGGAATCTAGTCCAGCCGCTCTTCCAATTGAGCTACTGAAGCCCTGCCCGATTTCTCAAATCTTTCCTTCACATCTATTGCATTGGTTTTATGGTAGCAGCGGCGCCATCTATTACCAACTATGCTAGTAAGGCAACCGATATAATAGACTTTTCAGTTGGTAATAGATGGCGCTGCTGCTACCATAAAAGCAATGCAATAGATGTGAAGGAAAGTTTTGACAAATCGGGCAGGGCTTCAGTAGCTCAATTGGAAGAGCGGCTGGACTAGATTCCCAGTAGGTCGCGAGTTCGAGTCTCGCCTGAAGTCAAATTTTTCTTTCCATTTTTCTTTAAAAATAAATTATATTTCACAAGCATGTGTTAATGCGAAATAATATAAAAACAATTATTAAGGGTAAAAGCGACTTCTTTACGATATTCAATAAACTGAAAAGTCTATTATATCGGTTGCCTAACTAGCATAGTTGGTAATAGATGGCGCTGCTGCTACCATAAAAGCAATGCAATAGATGTGAAGGAAAGATTTGACAAATCGGGCAGGGCTTCAGTAGCTCAATTGGAAGAGCGGCTGGACTAGATTCCCAGTAGGTCGCGAGTTCGAGTCTCGCCTGAAGTCAAATTTTTCTTTCCATTTTTCTTTAAAAATAAAAAACCATGTATTGCTGAAAAGAAGTTTTATTGTTAGTTTTTTTGTACAAAGACTATCTTATCTAGGTAATATAAAACAACTAGCGACCCGCCCCGGCTTCGCACGGGTGCAATGCTGATATACTAAATACGCTACAGAAAAACTGTGAACGTTGTTTATAAAAAAACATAGCGGCCCGCTCCGGCTTTGCACGGGTTTAAAATATGTAACTCACTGAAAAAATGATAAAATCAATCCAGTAGATTTGATTTATTCATTTACTGCCCGTAGCCCGCACGCGTTTTTGGAGTACTTAAAACAATTCCCCTTTCCTTATCTTTGGAATATCTTTTATACACAATATTTTCACTTTTTTTTACATTTTTACTTTTTTTTTACATTTTTACAATTTTTTAACATTTTTACTTTTTTTTACATTTTTACTTTTTTTTACATTTTTACCTATTTATTTTACAACAATAATTAATATATTACAGAATATCTTTATATACAACGTTCACAGCTTTCTTGTCATTAGACAATACAAACATGTTTTCTCTAGAGGTTACTCTTGAAAGAGCGACATACAGTTGGCCATGTGAAAAACAGTCAACATAGGCACGCTGCCGCCGCGCCGCGTCGCCGTAAACGCTACGTTCCGCAATTTTTAAATCTGTACATCTTCAAAAATATTGATTTAAATCAGATGCTGTAAAAGGCCAAATAGATCTATATTAAATCAACAATGTATTTAAGGTATTTAATTGGATAAGGATTAATGCTGTATTGGTTAAAATCGCTTCGAATATTAGTCATTATTTGTCGTAAAAAGTAAATGACAAAAAAATGTTATTGTGGGATATCCATAAGAGATAGACATATACCATAGCGGAGTTTTCTGTAGACCTTTTCATTGTGTACAATACTTAGTACATTATTTTGATAAATCTCGTAGGATTCAGCCTGCGTTTGCAATGTAAGCGGAAAAAATGTAATTATTTGGGACATCACATTAGAAACCTCAAAAATAACAGTATTTGTCAACTATTTAATGGATAATATTATACATAAAAACCTTCCTCATGAGTTACTCTATCTATTAAAAAAAACCGCATCAAAATCCGTTGCGTAGTTTTGAAGATTTGAGCGTTCATAGGGACATACAACATGACACATGACAGAAAAAGCGACTTTGTTTTATACTATGTAGTGATATGAACCCAAACCTGAAAAGAAGAAACGACAATTAAAGTTTATTCTTTCACTTTTAAAACATAAAATAATATATTAATATAATTTTCATTGATTATGCAATTGTCAAGCAACTCGTATTTGAATCTGTCTCTGACATTCTGAATTCGTTTCTTCTTTAAAATCAGACAGTTAAAAAGTTAAAACCTATAAACCAAACTTCATGGTAAATAAACACGCAGAGTGCGAAGAAAGAAATAGTATTTCTTTACATATATATAGATATACATTGCTTGAAATTTGGCACAAGTATAGACTTGTGCCAAATTTCAAGTCTCTAGCTTTCCGCTAAGCCGCGGACAGACAGACAGATGGACATGGCGAAACTATTAGAGTTCCTTGTTTACTACGGAACTTGCTAGTTTATGTTATCGATGTTTTATATACACGTCATGTTTTGACTTTTGACACAAAATAAATAGGTGCCGGAATCAGGTTACTACTTCAATATTTACAGATATTTCCCAAAGCGCCACTGATTTATTCCACGAGCATAAAGTTGTTTTTCATTAAACGTTGCTATATCCATATACATTCAATACCATCTCTTGTGTATATCAATCATATTTCCCGCGAGTGCTGACTTCAAATAGGCAAAACAATTTATTCAGCACGCATTAACAACTTTTTAAGGTTATCTTTAGGGATTGTAGAGCTGTGTAAGTTAATAGGTACATGAAATCAATGAACCTTGTTTATTTTCGAAGCTCATTTCGGCTTGTCGTTTAGATTTAAGGTCGTTTTAGGCATTAGAAACACCCGGCACACGACCCGCACCGGTACGAATTTGCGCGGTTGATATTTATTGTATGGATTTCTTTAGGTAGCCAAAAAGCCACGGATTTTGATTAAGGTGTAGAGTTTGTAAAAGCTTATTGAATTAGAGCGTGTAGAATGAGAAACTACATGAGATTTTTTTTTTTAATTGCGCTAGATTTTGGAAACATCTTACATGAAAATATTTTTGTGGTATTCAATTTTCATCAAGTCCACTTATCGACAACGTGGCGGTGATCCGTCGACAATGACATTTTCAGGCTGATAACCAGGCGTTCACTAGTGGCAGTTCAACAACGGGTCGTTCCTCTGAGTTTCACTCATTGACTTCGAGTGGAACATCACGTAACGATGTGGTGTAGGCCGGGTGGCTTTTAGTCGGCAGAGTACGGTGGCGTGGGTGGTCAGTTTAAGTAGAACACACGTTACGTTTAGTGAATCAGTATCATATGTCACGCTTCAATTCAAATAATTTTAAAATAATCATCCTCTCAAAAGGATGATTATTTTAAAATTAAGACGTGTGGCACTCGGGAACTGCCGCGGTAAAGCTATTGGACTTACATTATTATCTAAAATTATGCAAAACAAAATAAAATGCAAATAAAAGAAAAAAAAATAGAAAAATGAAACAATAATTTTCTATTAATATTTACCACTTTTTAAATATTGAATGGAAAAAAAAATAACAAAAACAATCTTGGCAGCGGTGGGATTCGAACCCACGCCTCCGAAAAGACTGGTGCCTCAAACCAACGCCCAGACCGCTCGGCCACGCTACCCACGAGGTCGGACGGCGAAATTATACATGACTTTCTTTAAATGAGTTTAAAATTTGTCATCCGGAGCGTCCGGTTTTTTAGCGTTACGGAATTTCCGAATTAGGTCCCCGCGCTCAAGGCCCGCGATAAAAGCTATGCAATAGCTTAGCTTTAGCTCTTATTTTTTTCAACATAATTTTTTCTTATGTGATACAACTGGAGGCAAATCGTTCTTCTACGGGAAAATAACCACAAAAATATCACCCTGTACGCGCTTACTATGTAGTCGACGTGGCAACCCTGTGGTAGTTCGGTCATGCATTCATAGAACAATATTTAACTGTTCCACACAGCAACGTACACAATACGGATATTTGGAGCTCAAATGTTTTCCCAAATTTATTCTTCATATTCCGATTTTCACGGTGGCTGGATTGGTTTAGATTCCTTATTAATCTTTTTTGGAGAAAAAAAATTGGATTTTGGCGTAAGAATTTTTATTATTTATATTTGCCATTCTGTGTAAAAATAAACTCAAAAAATTTGGTTATTTCTGTACAATCTTTTTAACCGACTTCGATAAAAGGAGGAGGTTCTCAATTCGTCCGGATCTTTTTTTTTATATTCAAGATTGTACCACGTTAGGCCACACGGCGTATTTTACGCCCTTCTACGCACTTCATACGAGATTTGAACGCAACTTTGTAACCTAAGCACACGAGGCGATCGTGAAACGAGCTTCCACTGCGCGCATACGCGCTTCTACTGCGTGTATACGCTCTGTAGTTGCTCGTAGCCTTTGTGTTTTGATCAGAGACTCCTCTCTCCAGTTCCTTTGTACGCGCGTTTGTATCGCTTAAAACGCGCGTATACGCGCTTCATACGCGCGCTTGTATCATCAATACAAACGCAACAATCAGCAGTCTACAACGCCGAAGACGCGCGTTCCTACTACGCGCGTCGCCTGCGCGTATAAAATACGCCGTATGGAGTTACGTTTATCTTTAAAAATATATTCGCACCTTCTTAAGCCATATTTTTGTAGATAAGTTTTTTTTTGACTAATCGCCCTATTGGACTTAAGCCTCTCCATAAGAGGGAACCTAGTGGGCGGTGGGGTCTTCACGTCTCGACGCCAGTTTTGACTAATAAACATACTAATCGCCGAATACTCAAACGTCACTCAATTTCAAGCAACCCTCAAATGTGCGCTATGTCTATCGCTTGAACGTATTTTGTAAATACAGAAGGATTTTTAAGTCCCACTTAGATTTGAGTGGCGTTTGAGTATTTGGCCGTTAATCTCTCCGATTGACAAATATCTCCAAAGTGACACTAAATAGAAAATTCATAGTTTTTGCAACCACCAACGTAAAACAAACGATAGATGTTATTCAAAACATATTCGCAAGAGATAATATGTGAAGCTATTCTTTTCTATCCTCCTATAATGGCTTTTTGAAATCCTCATGAGACACATATTTACTACATAGAAAAAATATAGTACCTACTCGACAAACTTTGCTTTCTCCCATCGCGTTGATACTTTATAAGTCACTTACAAAAATTATATAAGTTTTGAAATCGTTAAGTTATTATCAACTTATGATGTCAGAACGGATTTTCAGCCGCGTTTAATTCAATAAAATCGAGAGTCAGACCTCAATAATTGCAATTTATTCCTTTGCTTACCGCACTTGTTTTGTGAAGGAAATAAAAAGAAGGCCACTTTTTTATGCAATGAAAGTGGCAAAAAAAGCATGCAGTTCACTTTGAAATTTTACTTTTGTAACGCATTAAGTCTTGGGTCGATTCCCTACTGGAGAAGTAGAAACAGTTATCTGTAGTACATACTAACTATCCCTGTAAGGCTCGCCCTTAATTATATGGCATTAAAAATCTAATATATACAATTTTCGTATCACACTCATAATGTTTGTAACAATACCCCTCCAAAATGGCTGCACCGATCATTATGAAATTTTGTGTGTATTTTTGGTAGGTATAAGAATCGGTTGCAGTCTATTTTTATATCTTTTAAGTGTATGTATGTATCTTCACGCCAGGTCCCTAACGGGGTCTTTGAAGTGATTACGGTGATTCTCGCCATTTTCTTTTATTTATTTATTACTTTATTACTCTAAGGCGATACGAAGTTCCTCGGGGCAGCTGGTTTACCTACATGAAGTATTGTACGATTATGCATGAATGGAAATGCTTACCGCTACCACCGCTACAGTGTTATGTCCACCAAGAATGTTTGAAAAAGTCATAATTATGAAGTTGTACAGTAAAATTATAATGTCTTTATTTTTACAAGCAATATGAACTTATCAAGACAAAGTTATCATTATACATCTTTTGATCTGAGATGTAAACTTCTCTTCACAAATTCTGGGAGTGCTGAAATTAAGTGAAATCGCTTTCCTTTTGATCCTAGTTGGATGTATCAAAATAAGGTTATTAGGTACTATTCCAGTACGCCTTATTAATTCCTGAACATTAAAATGAAATACAGAGAAAACTTTGGAAATCATTTGATTAGATACTTAAAATAATGTCGTTGTAAAAGTTCTTTGAGAATAACATTTGAATATACAGTCTGATATCCACATTAAAAGTAATGAGTAAATGTAAAAGTCAATCTTAATAAAGCTAGAAACTTTTGTCCAGAACTCACTTCGAATACTTTTCAATTTTCACTCCAAACTAATTGACGATTCTAAAGATTCACTCCAGCTACGTCTCTTTTCATTACGAAATTCAACATTTAGATAGATTGGATTCGAATTCGGAGCATTAATTTAGGGAGCACCCCCAAAGAATGTTGTATCAGAGTGTTTGTAAAAAAAAGACTCCATTATCAAAGTTTGTAAAGCGTATGATTGTTTTTTTTGCGATCGCTGCTATTTAGAGTGAGTCTCATTTAAATTTTGGTCATGTGTTTAAAATTTGTAACTTTTTCGACTTTTTCTAATGTAATGGAGGTGGCAAATGAACTTTCAGGTGGCAACGTTGGTAAAAAGTACTGTATTGTTAAATTTGAACCTAACTTTTCAGTATCATGGTAATTTGATTGCTCTTTGTTCATAGTGAATACGTGAGGGCTAATGTATGGTAATGTATATTTATAGGCCTCGTAATAGAGAGGCGAAACATCTTATGTCGTGTCCGTCGTGTCGATTTCAGTGTGTATATATTTTTATGGAGTTAAATACAATACTATGTCAGAGAATATGTAATAATACTACGTATAGAATGGGCACTTCGAAGTCTCTCCCGATTTCCCCGCCTCACCCAAACTCCGCCCCTCTTATGGGCGACGTTTGGTATTATCTACGTGCTAAGCACACTACGTGCACGTATACATACACGTCGCTGATTGATGTCTGTGTAATAGAGACCAAATTAAATTTTTATGGAATTTTGGTAGAGTGTCCGCGGTGTGACTATGTCTTAAATATCTCTACAGTTATTCGTATGTCTGAAATAGATAATTGAGTACTTATATTCAGCTAAATAAATGCCAGAGTGTAATGTCTACCTGCTAAGTAAAATCTACCTGCCGCCAAATAGAAGTGTTCAGCACTACAACGGTAATAACTATCACAGAGACAAAACAACTTAGGTCTCAGGTGTGCTAACGCATCTGAATTTTGACCTCTGGTTTTTGTGTAGTTTTTTTTTAAGTTATGGAAGTGGCAGACAAGCTTGTTGTTCACATTGATGTTAAGTGATGACTGCAGCCTGTAGGCACCCTCACAAAAGTCAAAATGCAGATGCGTTACCACTCCTGAGGCTTAAGGTGTTATGCCTCTGTGCCGCAAATTACAGGGCCGTATATTACCACCTGACTGGAACACGTTAGTGAGCTCCGTCACTAGACAGATGACTACGACCAGTAGATGTCTATAGGCTGATCACCTAACATCCATACGATCTGCATGCGTGTTTGCTACCTTCCTTATATATAAAAAAAAACATTTATTAAAATTGTTGGAGCTAGTTTTGGTAATTATATTCCGATAATCGATATTAGGAATTGTTTTTTTTTAATATAATAAAAGTGACAAACAAGCATGCAGTTTACATTGATGTTAAGTGATGACTGCAGCCTATAGACACCCACACAATGACCAGAGGCCAAAATGCAGATGCGCTTCCACTCCTGAGGCATTAGGTGTTATGCCTCTGTGCCGGAAATTACAGGGCCGTAATATCGTAGTTTCGTGATATAATAATATAAATTGCAAAAGCAAACAGTAATTTATTTCCTGAATCAACCAACAAAACCCAGAAGCCTTAATGTAGTTGCGTTACTTCGAAGAATGAGAATTTATGTCTCTGTACCGGAAATTACGAAAGCAATGCATACAGAAACTTTGCTATGTCGGGCACTACCAATTAGAGCTACGTTGGTGACTTGGAGGTTGTCGCAAGTAAATTATTACCTTCTGCTTTCCCTCTCTTCAAATTATGTTTATCTTTGTCCTTGTGGCATTAATAATAAAAAAAAACCGGACAAGTGCGAGTTCGACTCGCGTGGTGAGGGTTCCGTAATTTAGATAAATATTTTCGAAAATATTACAGATTTAAAATGCAGGGACATAGCGGTTACGGTGGTACCGGCAGGGGGGGTTATATTATTAAGAATTTTCGATTTGATTTGAATACTCAAGCTTCTTATAGGTTTTCCTGTAATCTATAGGCAAAGAACGATTTTCCACATTTTTTTCAAAATTTTAAGTTCAGTAGTTTCGGAGATAGTGGAGGGGGGGAATGGTCAATTTTCGTCGTTTTTCTTAAATAACTTCAAATTTGCTTATGCAAAAATTATATAAAAAATATATCTTAGATGCTGACAATAACCTCTTTCATTTGATATGTCACACGACACAGTTTACGATTTTTTAATTTTCTGATTTACCCCCCTAAAGTAGCCGTAGTGGTAGTAGTTTAAAATTTATTATTTTACTTGACGTATTTATTTTTGGGTCACCAATTTACATATATTCGCCAAATTTCAACTCAATTTTTGGAAGTTTTGGAGCAAATTGGCTGTGACAGACGGACAGACAGACAGACAGACAGGCAGACAGACAGACAGACAGACGCACGAGTGATCCTATAAGGTTTCCATTTTTCCTTTTAAGGTACGGAACCCTAACAATAATAAATCCTTGAGGAACAAATCACATCATTTAAGTTTGTGAGAAAAAGATTTTGTTTTGTCATCTTGCTAAATAAATGCCAGTGAGTTTTTTTTATGCAATGGAAATGGCAAACAAGCATGCAGTTCACATGTTTAGTAGAAATGATAACAATATATTGGGATGACTGGCAACTAAGATATATTGAAGAACTAGCTGTGCCCGCGACTTCGTCTACGTGAGAAAAAATATGATTGTTCAGTCTCTACCCGGACGAAGTCGTGGGCGCAGCTAGTGTACAAGTAGCGTAAGTTACTCCTTATTACATCAGCTATCTGCCAGTGAAAGTCCCGTCAAAATCGGAGACACTCAAATTCTATTTATTTGTATGTAGTTATGTATGTATGTATCGTTGTATGGAGATAAAAGTAGCTCAAGTTACTCCTTATCACATCAGCTATCTGCCAGTGAAAGTCCCGTCAAAATCGGAGACACTCAAATTCTGTTTATTTGTATGTAGGTATGTATGTATGGATGTATGGAGATAAAAGGAGCCTAAATTACTCCTTGTTACATCAGCTACCTACCCATGGAAGTCCCGTCAAAGTTGGATACACTCCAATTCTACTTATTTGTATGTATGTATGAATGTATGGAGATAAAAGTAGCCTAAGTAACTCCTTATTACATCAGCTACCTACCCGTGGAAGTCCCGTCAAAATTCGGATACACTCCAATTCTACTTATTTGTATGTAGGTATGTATGTGTGTATGGATGTATGGAGATAAAAGTATCTTAAGTTACTCCTTATCCCATCAGCTACCTACCCGTGGAAGTCCCGTCAAAGTCGGATACACTCTAATTCTACTTATTTGTATGTAGGTATGTATGTGTGTATGGATGTATGGAGACAAACGTAGCCTAAGTTACTCCTTATCACATCAGCTATCTGCCAGTGAAAGTCCCGTCAAAATCGGTCAAAACAGACAGACAAACAGACAAAAATAGTAAAAAATGTTGTTTTGTTATATGTACCGTGTATACATACATATGCGTTTAGTAAAAAGCGGTTATTTTAATGTTACAAAAAGACACTCCAATTTTATTTATTTGTATGTATATTATATAGATTTATTATGGAAGCTACAATACAACATACGACCTAAAAATTCTGTGAAAATTTTGAGCGTCTACCTTAAAGCGGTAACAGAAATACATAATTTTTTTAAATGTTAGCTTTCTAGCTATCACTATTTATGAGATACAGCCTGGTGACCGACAGACGGACAGACAGACGGACAGACAACGGAGGATTAGTAATCCGTAGGGGTCTGTTTTAACCGTTTAGGTACGAAACCCCCTAAAAGATAGAACTAAGATACAGAATAGCTTAAAAATATTCGATACGATTCTTTAAATTGACATAACTTTTTTACACATTGATGACGACATTTAGTGCTTATTTCATGATTCACATGAAATAAACACTAAATGTTAAGCGAAACTTACCACAATATATTAGTAGTACCGCAAACCGAATAAGCCGTTTCTGATATTAGCGTGCACAAACGCACAGACAAACATACATTTTTCCGGGATAAAAAGTACCCAGTGTTGTGCGCCAAAAGTTAAAGTATAATCATACCAAGTTTCATTGTAATCGGACCTTTAGTTTTTATGTGATGCTTGAACAATCAGACAGACAGACAGACAGACAAAAAAAATTATAATCACATATATGTGTTCGGTATCGATCTAATAACATCCCCTGGTATTTATTTTTTCAATATTTTTAATGTACAGAATTTACACTTCTACAGATAGATTATTATTATGGTACTGTAAAAGTACTTTTCTGAAATATCCTCTTCATATTATATCACGATTTAAGATTGTTAACACGCTTAGATTACTGTTTAGGAATTATTTAGGTTTAACACAAAAGCTAGCTAAAGGGATATAAATCGAAGAGCTCGGTAGAGCTGAATAAATATACCTGGAAGTGGATATTTTTTTAATCTATCTAATCATTAATTAGAAAATTTCTTAGACAAACATAATGCGAACCTTCGGATTTGTAATCGGATTAAGGACAGCACTCAGCGAGACGAAAGTAAAAAAAAATGTTTATTTATTCGTATAAAAGCGAACCCAAGAGTATGTCATAAATCTGATTGTGGCAGAGATAGTGAATAATAAATGGGAATCGTAAATCTAGTATGAAAACCCTATAAATCTAAACGGAGCTGCAGGTTAACCGCGGACGGATGGACAGACTCGGTCACTAGCTATATTCAAAAATATTGAATCGTCACGCTCAGGGATGGACAGAAATTATCAACGCGACTTTGTAAACGCGCTCCTTTACAATAAAAATAAATTATTAAAAGAGATATAAATATATACGTATATATATATACGTTAAGAAAAACCGACTTCAAAATTGAAAAGTAAAAAATAATAAAGATTGAATTGTAATTATATACTACCTATTATTTATATGTGCTATTTACTAATAGGTTTAAAGTCGGTGCCAAGCCAAAATCACTAAAGTAGGCATTTCATTGTATTAAAACGTAACTTCACGCCTGTATTCCCCGAAGGGGTAGGCAGAGGTAAATGCATGAATTCAAGCATATGTATGTACATGCAAACACCCACGATTCGCCGATTATGTTTTGTTCAGTGTATTAATTTGCTCGTATTCATATTTAAGTGATTAAAATATAATTATTTGTTTAAGGCTTGGCACCGACTTCAAACCTAACCTTAACGTAGTTATATTTATTTTATACTTTTGAGTTTATTGCTGCATTGCCAATTAGATTAAAGTTCACATCTATTAAATTTGTAAAATCTGACTATTTTAGCTTCGTGACAATTAGATACCTAATTTAAATTGTTTATGTGTGTCGATACAAAATTATTACAAGACTATACGAAATCAATGAAAAAAAAAGCTGTGTTGTGTCATCGATGAGTAAATGTGTCATAGTCTCTTGTTGTAATCTTGTTGTCATACGGATTAGGACTATCTAGGACGTCAGTGGATTCAACGCACTGTATGATGACAACTCGCCGTCTATTCTTATTCCTTTAGTCTGAAGTGAAAGGAAGTAGAAAAATGCTCATAAAATAATAACTGATGGGCCTATCTGAATCAATTTTTTATGGGATCAATTCGAAACTATTCCGCATCAAACAAAAAAAAAAATACGTAAATCGGTCCAGAAATCTCGGCGAAATTCGCGTTCATACATAAAAAAATATATATGTACCGGCCGAATTGAGAACTTTCTCGTTTTTTGAACTCGGTTAAAAAGGATGTTTGACAAGGTGTTATTTTCTTTGTGCACTGTTTTACATAATAATAATTCAAATTATAAGAATTTGGTGTTTGCCAGTTTTAATGTATATTATTGCATGATTGTTAACAACAAATATATTAAAGTCTTTGGTTAACAATATCAGACAAAAATTGAATTTGATATTCCTACCTAATGAATATCGGATCAGCGTGATCCAAATTTAATTATACCTTATCTATGGAGTAGTAATTTTATCCTTCGCTGAAAATTACTGTTTGAAATTAAAAGGCGGCTGCTTTATGCGATTTTTTTTATGTAATGGAAATGGCAAACAAGCATGCAGTTCACATTGATGTTAAGTGATGACTTTGCTGCAGTCATCACTTAACATCAATATCAAAAAAATGACAAATAAAAATAAGCATACAATTCCCAGCGGAAGACGGATACATATGAGAATTTGTATCCGCCCATTTCCACAGCAAATTGTATGCATATAGATCTGTTGGGAATAACGCCATTTTAATCAGTTGATTTCTTTACGTGGTTTCTTAATAATTGTTTCATATGTATTCACGAAGTTTGAGGAGCATATGTTAGTGAATTTGAATTTTAATTTTTATGTAGGTATCACTCGGGTCCTAACACACATCCGTATTTGGTACGGAGCGGACAGCGGATTCGGTACGCTCCGAACCAAATCTGGCTGTGTGTAGAGGAGTCCGGTGTAACGAATTATTATTAATCAAGTGGTCGATCATCGATGCGGTCCGCTCGCGCGGATTTGGCCGGCGGATTCGGTCGTGTGTAGCGACAGGGGATTTGGTAGGCGACTTCGGTCCGCCGTACCCATCGACGACACAACGCAGCTATGGCCATACCGAATCCGGTCGTGTGTTGCTACTATTAAATGGAACGCTGCGGCCAGGGTAGTAATGTTTAGTCCCTATAAATTTTAATAAATCTCTTGAATTAAGCCTTACGAGTATCTACACAAAAACTGGCGATCAAAATTCAGATACGTTGCCAACCCAGAGACCTAAAGTCTTTAGTATTTGAGAGTTATTTTGCCTGTATTTATTATTATAAATCTTAAATTAATATTAAAAAAAGAAAACATTTACATTTTTGTAAGTTTGTAACGAATTACCAGAAAACTCCTGGTTCTTTATTTTACAGTTATTCATCATACGATGGGCAGTAATTTTGTCGTATAAATATTTCAACAGTCCAAATACTTTAGGAAAGTATTTGATAATAATAAAATAATGAGATAGCTCTTGACTTAAAGATGTCTTAAAACTATAAACAAAAATATTATTTCAATTAGTTTCGGTGGTGGTAGAGCTCCGGTGACGCAGTTCGCGGGCGTAGGCACCACCGCATTACCTTATATACTTGCCGCTAAATGGTAATGTTCAGCACTATCGTGTTCCGGTCAGGTGGCAATGTACAGCCCTGTAATTTCCGGCACAGAGGCATAATAACACCTTAGGCCTCAAGAGTGGTAACGCATCTGCATTTTGACCTTGGTCTTTGTATGGTTATTATTGTCTAAAGGCTGCAGTCATCACTTAACATCAATGTGAACTGCAGGCTTGATGCCACATGAATTTCATAAAAAAAAATCAATGTCAATATAAATAGTGGCAAATAAAAATAAGCATACAGATCAGCGTGGAAGTGGGCGGATACAAATGATAACTTGTATGTCTGTTGGGAATGGCAGCCATATTTATCAATTGATTTCTATACGTGGCGGCGCAATAATTCCGTTTTACTGACGGCGTTTGGGGAGCATGTGTTACTGGATTTGAATTGTGTTGTTTATGTATCACTTGGGCCTGTTAAATGATACGCATGACGTAAAAATATAGGGTGCAAAATGTAAAGAAGCGTGGCTCCAAACATTGATGTGTACCGAAAAAAAAAGACGTACAAGGAGAAACAGCTTTGAAATATTGTTTTGAGACTTCAAAAACGTTTTCCGACAAATTGAATATTTTTACCTTGCCGAAATAAAAATGTTCCTTCCTGCCAATAGTAGTAGCCGTCCATGATTAGCATTAATTTTACACTTTTTATTCCGGTGAGGTTATATTTAAAACTTCGGAAAATATTTTTAAGTTCTCGAAATAAAATTTGAAAACCGTTTGTCCTTGTATTTTTTAATTAGTTTTTTACTAATCCTGCCAGTATCCTTAACACCTAACAATAAAAAGAGAACACATTTATATTTAATTATGAAAACTACTGGACTAAAATCCTACAATTATTAATCTCAGGATAGCCACTTATTTAGTTATGAATGTCAATACAAGGAGTTGTGGCGGGAATCTTGAAACAGGCGTATGGTGCTCTTATTTTATTTCATTTTCTGGGTATATTTATGAGTTAAATGTATTTTGTACTATATTAAATAAAGTTGGTGGCATTTTGTTTGATATTCGCTTATTACAGTGCCAGTGTAAAATGAAATAGAATAACAGTGCGAAAACACGATCTTTCGGGTTGCCTCAAAAACTTAATTGTGAATGTTTTGGTATAGTAGCCATCACTTTACTCGAATCACTGACTGTGACTCTGACTGACGGACTGATATTGACTGACTGACTCTGATATATTGCACTCTTTACTACCAAAAAAACTAGGGAAGGTACTTATAGACTACAATAACCAAAACCCTATAACTATTCTTTTTAACTTTAAAGGCACATAACATAAATGTTAATGCAAAAGTAAATTTATGCAACCAAGCCTCAATCTTTTTACTCAGGAAAATGATTACAGCAAAGTCAGAGCGTTCGTGAAAATTATTGGTTAATAAACAATTTACCGATGGCAAGTTACAAATTTTGACAGTTGGAGTGAAACTCAATGATGTGAACATGCTTGTGACTCAATTAAAACGATGGTGAAGTCATTCAATTTATCTTTCAGAACCTGCACTGGGTACTTTAAAACATACAACCTACGTTCCTTGGTGCACCCAAAACCTACGAGATTCGTTTGTTTGCTGTTTCACGATTTTCCGTTTTACAATTGTACAATATAAAAGCACTTTTCTGCGCGAAGGTACTGGATGCGTTGTTATTTGTGACCGTCACATTTGCGCTTTTGTACTTGACAGTATTCAGCGGCTAGTTTGGTAAAGGTTTTGTTACGATGCTGAATAAAATTTGTATGCATTGATTTATTGAATGTGTAAAGCATAGGGCCACGGGCCACCAGCCGCGGCGGACTGGAGGGGCCATAGCGTTTATTACCGAAGCAAAACAGTCTGTGATGATTTTTTGCGGGGGGGATATGCGTGCGACACTCACGCACACTACAAAAATCGTCTATTACTACGAAACACCTTGATTTTAACAAAATACAGAAACAATTTCACGCACACATTTAAACATCTAGGCGACAGGTATAGGCCCATTTGGGCTCGTACTTTGACAGAAGGGAAAGCCTGCATATGGCTACTTCCCTCTAGTGTTGCTCTATATGCGATGCTGAATAAAATTTGTATGCATTGATTTATTGAATGTGTAATGAGTGAGAGTAGACAATTAGCAATTTACAAGTTTCTTCGTATTATTTATGTCATCAAATTAGCACATAATCATACTAATCATACATAACGTCGCATTGATAGCAAAAATAATATTGCAGCCTTTTCTGATGAAAAACTCAGGCCTTTCAGTTTAAGCGATTTCCACTTCTGAGGCTGTACATTATTTTTGTAGCGATAATATTATGTAATGAAGGTCACAATCAAGCATACAGTTTACATAGATGTTAAGTGATGACTGCAGCCTATAGACATCCACACAAAGACCAGAGTTCAAAATGGGATGGGTTGCCACTGCCCTTTTTGTTGCCCTGAGGCCTTTGTTGTCATGTCTCTGTGATAGATATTACGGGCCGGATTACGTATGGAGTACAACATTGCTCAATACTACCATTTGGCGGCAGATAGATTAGGTAATGCCTTGGTGCATACGCCCTCGAGCTCTTACACGGGACGTGACGACCCCACAGCCCCCTAGCGGAAGAATTTTCCTCTACTGGAAGAGAATTCTTCCACTAGTGCAGTCTGTCAACCGAACAAGAACGGTCAAACTATTCCAATGGGGCGGCAGTAAGTGCAATAATGCAAGATGGGCTGCAGCGTTCTGCGATAAAACGAATGCCACTGTGATCGCCAATCTGTTTGCCAAGCGTGATGATAATGGCATTCTAGTGCGTTACTTTAACGCCGGAAGTTATCATCATGTTGTAATCCCGTAAAATATATAACTCACATATGGCAAAGAATTTGGTGTGCCTTTTCGGACACTGGTGCCGTGATAATAGAGCTATACGAATGAGATTCCTTATTGCTGGTAAGAGTTTGATTTGGCCAAATAATAAGACAAAAGCTTCGGTTGAAGAAACACACATCGCGGACACTCCGCCAAAATTCCATACAAACGGTTAATTTGGTCTCTATTACACATACATCAATCAGTGACGTGTGCACCTGTGTGCGTAGCACGTAGAAAATACCAACTGTCGCCCATAAGAGGGGAGGAGGTTGGGTGATGCGGGCAAATCAGGCGGGACGTCGAAGTGTCCATTCTATACGCAGTATTATTACATATTCTCGGGGTATGCTTAACAATTCATCTAAGTTCTGAATAGGAATATGGTCCCTTAAGAAAGTTTTATTTTTTAACATAAAACACATACTCTGAAATTCAATACGCATTTTCTACATTTTGCCGGTAGCCTTGAATAATTCTGGTGCGTTACTTTGACGCTACAGATTATCACCGTGGTACATAATACATGAAGTTGGGGTGAATAACTCACGTAGGTTATTGACGTGACAACGTCTTAAATTAGGTTGCGGCTCGGAGTCACTCGTGAAAAAGTGTAACGCCCGGTAACGTAACGATGAGTCACCGAACGAGAGAGAGGCCTGCCGGACCGGCGAATGTCTTGCGTCTCTCTCCCACTCAACTATGATCGGTCCGCCGCGCGCGCAGCACTAGAGAATTAGGCGCATTGAATCGGCGCGTGCTTGTGTCTCTGTCTCTGTCTTTCTCGAGCGTTCTTGGCGTTGGAAAAACAAGAAAGCGTCATAATACAAGTTCACATGTGTGGTTAAAGTATCGTTAAGTTTGAGTTTACATGTACAATGTTTTAGTAAACAAAATATATTTCTATAGTTAAAATTTGTGCAATTCTTATTTTCATTTAATTCCTTGTTCCTATTGTGCAATTTAATAATATTCATATCAATAAATATTCTACCGAGAAAAAGACGTTGTCACGTAAAATCTTCGCCCGTAAAACCGACTTTACAGGCAACCAGTTTTTTTTTTTACTAATTAGTTGCAATTGAATTTACATGTCCAGTACACAGACACAAAACTGTGACGAGTTAATAAAGTTATTTGTTAAATTACAATTCATCGCTTAGTATTAAACGAGAGGTTAGAATAGATAATGTAACAGTACTTACTAATTGAGATTGCGATCTATTTTTTACTGGTGGTAGAGCTCCAGTGACGGAGCTCGCGGGCGTAGGCACCAACGCATTATCTAACATACTTGCCGCTAAATGGTAGTGTTCAGCACTATCGTGTTCCGGTCAGGTGGTAATGTACGGCCTTGTAATTCCGGCATCTTAGGCCTCAGGAGTGGTAACGCATCTGCATTTTGACCTTGGTCTTTGTGTAGGTGTCTATAGGCTGCAGTCATCACTTAACATCATTGTGAACTGCATGCTTGTTTGCCACTTCCATAACATAAAAAAAATATTATAAGTAATAAGAGGTCGGCTACAAAATAAAATGCACAACTTTGTTATGTGACTTCGTCATGTCCTAGGGGATTTAAATGTAAAGAAAGACTATAATCTTCATTAAGTGATAATTTGAGAATCGCTTTTTCACTTGATATAGCGTACTAACTTATCATACATAATTGTTTCGTTTCTTTTTAATTTATTACGCTTTTGATTATTATTAGTGGTTATACACTCTAGGTGAGTTAAAAAAAGACGTGTGGCACTCGGGGACTGCCACGGTAAGGCTATTGCATTTACATAATTATCTAAAATTATGCAAAACAAAATAAAATGCAAATAAAAGAAAAAAAATAGAAAAATGAGACAATAATTTTCTATTAAATATTTACCACTTTTTAAATATTGAATGGAAAAACAAACAGTAAAAAAAAATTAACAAAAACAAGTGGGATTCGAACCCACGCCACGTGCTGTCCAGGAGCCTAATTATATAAAATAAATGAATAAACTGTATAAACTGAATAAACAAAATATAATACCAAAAAAGGTCGATATTTTACACGTGGGAAAAAGTTAATTAACTTAAGTACTGAACAGGAATAAAATTGAAGAATATAGTTTCCATGAACATAAAACACGCGCTCGAAAACTGAGTACGCATTTTTTACATTTCGCCCGCATTGCCTCTTCACAGTAAACAGACTTGAATAATTCTGGTGCGTTACTTTACGGCGGAGGTTATCACCGTGGTGTATTCCCGTTAACTACATAATATATGAAGTTGGGGCGACGAACTCACATGTGGCGAATAATTTGGTATGACCTTTCGGACACTGGTGCCGTAATAATAAAGCGATACGTATGAGAATCCTTGTTGCTACTAAGAAATATGTTTTAGGCAAATAATAAAAGTAAACGTTAGATTGGAGTAACGAAAGGAACGAGTTTATTGACGTCTTGATTTTAATATTATATTAACATTGGTTAGAATTATATATCTAGTATATAGGTATATTCTTTTCTAATGACGCACAACACTGTTGTGGACGTCATTTGGCTGTATATATGTAATATATATAGTACATAAATAAAAATTGTAAACACCTAAAAGAGTAAACAAAAAACAACAATAATGAATAGGAATAAAATCACTGACAGTTTCCATGCGTTTATAATAGGTTAGGATCCCACTGCAGAATCATTTCGTTCATCCAGATAAGATGCAAACCCGATTTTTATGCATATTTATAATCTAGAGAATACAGAATAGAGAAACTGCCTCAGTAGCGTAGTGGTAGCAGGCCACTACTATTACGCTGGAGGTCCTGGGTTCGATTCCCGGGTCGGGGACTATCAGAGATAACGGTTTTAAAATCCTTTATCTCTGCTTCTATTGGGATTTTTCCATTTTCTGGAAGTTTCCCAGTACCCCGGAGTTTGGTAATGTGCCCGGAGATGGCAACAGGTTCGCCACCTGTTACATGGGCCAAAAACGTAACCGGCGAGTCGTGGGGTTTGCATGTATAATTGAATGCATGCATTTACCTCTGCCTACTCCTTCGGGGATTACAGGCGTGAAGTTACGTACGTTTAGAGAATACATATCCAATCAAAATTTGGCCGCAAGTATTTTTAATTAAATTATTTTATCTTTAACAGGCACAACTCTTTTTGCTGCCGATTTAATTTGGCTCCCGTATTATAATAATGAGAAAATAATGGCTTTGGAAAAATAGATAAAAAGAAACCGAAAACATACATGCGCTAAATGTTGACAAAACATTTGAATAAACCAAGATAGTTTGAACATCGAATATTAGCAGTACATTTTAACTTTTTTTTATGTTATGAAAGTGGCAAACAGGCGTGCAGCTCACATTGATGTTTAGTGATGACTGCAGCCTATAGACACTTACAGAAAAACCAGAGGTCAAAATGCAGATGCGTTACCACTTCTGAGGCTTAAGGTGCTATACCTCTGTATCGGGAATTACAGAGCCGTAGATTACCACCTTACCGGAACACGATAGTGCTAAACACTACCATTTAGCGGCAAGTATATTAGGTGATGCGGTGGTGCCTACGCCAGCGAGCTCCGTCACTGGAGCTCTACTACCAGTAAATAATGAGATACTCCAATTGTAGACGGATTACAAAGATGTCACTTTTATGAAAGTTAAGCCATAACAGCGGACCGCCTATGGTCCGCTGTTATGGCTCAGAGTAGAGCTGTTTTGGGCCATTATGGTGGAAGGATTAGTCACGTCGCTCCAATATCGGCTTCGTTGAGCCGACCTTGGAGCGAGGTGTCCAGGGTGCGCTGGACACTTATGCATACTTACTTGTCGTTCGTATTACAATATTCGTCATTCGGGGAGGCTCCTTACTCGCACCTCTAAAGTTACAGATAGAAGTGGAGATAACACTTCAAATACCTATTTGAAGCATACTCATCTATAGACATCTACATAAAAATCAGGAAGATTTTAATGTGGATGCGTTTCCACTCTTGAGACTTTAACTGCTATGACTCTGTGTGGTAAACTACAGAGCCGTACATCGCCACCTGATCGGAACACAAAAATGCGTATATTCGTTCATCAATCGGTTAGTAAACTATAGCAGAAAAAACGTAATTAACATTAGATAATACAGTGGTACCTACGTCCACGGGCCATCACCTAATTATGTAAAATATTGATTCAAAGTGAAAGTTATTTTCTCTATGGGTTGTTTTCTTACAGTGTGGGTTTCTCAAACTGCTTTGGCACTGAATAAAACATAGGCTTTAGTAGATCTTGTAACCTTTGTACAAAGTTCAAACTTATTGTAAAGTCTTAAAATAATAATAAACATGGTTGGTTAGTGCAGTGATGTAGTAAAATATCGCTTATAAAACAAACATTCAATCATCCAAGTAAATTAATAAATACATTGCTTCATGTTGCTTTTTGGTTATTTTCCAATAAAACGATATTTTTGTAATATTTATTCGTACGTCTGTCCGACGAAAAATTTTTCTTTCCGTTTTTTCTTTAATTTCTATAACGATATTTTTTTTTGTCAACAAACAAATTAATGAAAAGTTTTAAAGATCCAATAAAAAATATCTCAGTCTACTTCGGACAACTGTATGACTTATATTTCTATATAGAAATATTAAATAAAATAATTTAAACTCAGACATATTTTTAATTTTTTCATAATATATATTTTCACAATTTAAGTAGATATACAAAACTATCTTCACAAGACACTAAAACGTTTTACTTTCACACCTACTCAAAGCTGGAGCAATGTAGCCACAACTTCCTTACTTACAACTTATAATAAAATACATAACTTACGATTAATTATATTTTCCTTAAGTAATTGAAACACATGAGTAAGTCAGTATTTATTTGCATAAAATGTAGGTAACAATTGTTGGAAATGATTACACTGGTAACCTGGTACATTTTGTCACAATGCGATGCACAAATCTCATTAAAATAGTAACAGGCATAATTTATCAAACAATGTCAATCTTAATAAACGAAATTAATTACAATAAAATTAAGGCAATTCATCAATTAATATGAATATGAATCTTAAAATACTCAAATAGTGACATAATAAATGATATTCGAATTGTACGTTCATTTAAAAAATAATCAAAATTACGGATGCAAAAAGTTAAAAAAATGTCAAGCATTAAGCATCAGTAATTTAATCACTTTGTCAAAACACAATAGGAATAACAGAACCATTTCAATTTGCGTCAAAATAGACAAATTACAGTCGTAACAAAGGAATCTGCATATAAAGAATAAACGTGAAAGCCAATGCGAAAATTGCACCTCACACGTGAAATTCGCACCTCATCTTGCTGAATACCATTCGTTCCCTCGCGGGATCTACTGAGTTATCAGTCTACTGTAAAACCGTCGGAGAGCGGACGTCTACGCCGTAGGCCGCTACGAGCTACGCGCTACGTAATTTCGATACGATTGAATTTAAAACTCTTTGACTTTGATTATAGTTTGCACTATTCGAGTGATGTATTTCTTTAGTGTATTATAGTTATTATCGGCATCGATGAATCTAGAAAGAATTAACAATCTGAAGAAACTTTTTCAAGTAAGTTCGATATAAGTCTTTTCTTATTTTTTATAAATAGCGATATTTTATAACATTTTAGCACGCTTACTAATTATTTCTGAAAATGCGTTTATATGCCAATTAGTTTATTTTTCTAGTAGATTATATATTTTTTATACTTAAACGACAACAATTTTAAAATTTATGACAACATATAAATACTTAGTTGTCTTACTGATATTATAATAAAACGTTAAATCCTTTACTACCGCGGTGACCTAGTTTTGTTTGAGTGCAATTATAAAATCCAGCATCTTCATTTAATTAAACAATTAATTATTGTTGGGATGCATTGAGTAATATTTTTTACCATAAAAACAAATGATATCAATAAATATAATATTCGTACGTGACTAAAGGATCAATATCACCTATAATAAATTACTATCTGCTCTATTGATCATAATACAATTCGATCAAGTTTGTGACAGATTCGACACAGAGTACTTTGAGACAGAATGAACTATCAAAGCAATTTTGATAATCGTATTTATTTCTTTAGATGTAAAAAAATTTAAAGCATTGTAAAACTTTTTACGGCACTTCTTTGTTTTAAAGTCAACTAAGTAAATACTTTTGTAGCGATTTGTAGATCATATCTATCTTTCATATTTCATTAAATCTTTTTTTCCAATGTTTTTAGGATGGCTGTCACATATGTAAAAAAATAAATAAAAAATGTAACTAGAATTTGTTTATTCTTTTATGTACATTAAACTTATGTTTAAATTTAACATGTGCAATATAAAAAACCAAATGAAGTTTAGATTTGCGGTGGTGGTAGAGATTCGTTCGCTGGTAGAGCTCTACTGACGTGTACGAATAGGTGCCATCGCATTACCTATCTACTTATCGCTAAATGGTAGTATACAGCGCTATCGTGTTCCGATCAGGTGGTAATGTACGACTCTGTAATTGCCGCAAATTTGAAAAATTGATGCAAATTTGCAATTCAACTACTGAAACTGTGCTGTTTCATTAAATGCAGCAACGTTTTAATACAATCGCAGTATTTTATTCCAAACCAATAAATATGTCACTTTAATAATAAACCAATTTGTTTATTAACCACATGTGTCGCGTAAATATCAGATGACTTACTGTGTTTACATTAAAATTAACTGTGAAATGAAATACAGATACTTTAATCTATTTTACGAGTATATGCACTAGTGGCTTAGTGGTCGAAGGCTACTACGGCTAACGTGCTGGGTTCTATTACTAAGTCAGGTACTGATTTATATAAACGAATATTATAAATGGGTAATATTTTTTTGTTTGTTTGTTTGTAATGAATAGGCTCAATAACTACTGGACCGATTTTTAAAATTCTTTCACTATTCGAAAGCTACATTATCCACGGGTAACATAGGCTATATTTTATTTTGGAAAAAATAGGGTTCCGTAAGATATTTGGGTTTTTCAGACACAAGGTGTAAAAAATCAAACAGAAAAGTTACATATTTTGCGTACGCTGCCTAAACTATTAAAGGTATCGAGGAAGACTTTAGGCTATATCTATGTATAATCATCACGCTAAGACGAATAGGAGAGGGTAAGCAACATTGCACAGCGCGAAGCCGGGGCGGGCCGCTAGTATTGATATATGTTTTCGGTTTTCGGGCAATTTGCAGGACCGCCATCCTCGGAATTTAAATAGACTTGTGACCTCATAGGTATAATGGGATTAAAAAATGGCAACTTACAAATTATGCACCACAAATGAATGCTTGTTTGTATTTATCTATAAACTTATCCATTCGAGTAAAATCATTGCTATTGTACAAACTACTAACTGTTGCCCGCGGCTTCGCCCGCGTTTATGTCGTTTTATAATTAACTAAAGTAGCCTATGATCTTGCTCAAAGTCAGCTCTATATCTGTACTAAATTTCATTAAAATCGATTCACTCGTTTGGACGTGAAAAGGTAACAGACATACAGACAGACAGAGTTACTTTCACATTTATAATACCAACTATAAAATATATAATAGGGATTATCTTACAACCTTTTAGGTTAACCTGTCAATGCCAATCAGCTGTTCTATTTCAGTGAATCAGAGCTCAAAGTCTACCTACCATTGCGTTATCTAACATTTAACTGCTTAGTTCAGCGATACTGTATTCCGATAACAAAATGTATAGACGCATATTTTTAACACTCACACACTAAATAAAGTGTAACAACCTATCAATACCATCAATACCATAATTGACTTAATGCCAAAATATTTTAAAGCAATTTATTTATTTATTTATTTATTATCAATGTAGCACACAAAACAGATAACAATTTCATTTAACATTCAGTAGTTTGTATAAGAGTAATGATCTAAATTGTAATCCAAAACATGCATGCCTATAAGCTACATAAATTAATATTTAATTTACATGATTTTTTTTTTTTTCGTTACAATTTTTTAAAATTTTCTGTGTTCCAATCATTTATGAGAAAATTTACAAATAATTTAAATACAATTTGGAAAAACAGTATAAAAATACAATTATTATTATATCACTCATTTTCATTATTATTATTAATTATTGAACATATTAAAATATTAATATAGTTATTACATTTCATTATTATAATATCCAAACCCACATTCTTCACTCAGATGATTTTTTATTTGCCTCTGGAATTGGTGCAAGTTAAGGTGGACGAGGTCAATGTCTCTGTTAGAGACAAGAATTTTATTGTAGTGGCGACACATTCTTACTATGGGATTGAAATAGGAGATATTATTTTTAAACACTTGCAAGGTAAATATATTAAAGTTACGATTCCGAGATCTAAATCTGGTATTTATATTTATTTGAGTAAGGAGCGATGGCGACTCTAAAGTAGAGTGTAATATCTTGTGAAGGAGGCTAAGATCATAATATATTCTGCGGTTTTCAAGGGAAACAACATGAAAATGTTCCAATCGTTCTTTGTAAGAATTACAGTATTTTATTCGAAACCAATGAATGGGTGAATTTCTCAAGCACAATTTTTAGACGGCGTCGCTGAAAATCATATCTTAATCTTCATATACGTAATACAGTATATTTTTTCAGGAAAATAGACTTCTATTTCTTGATGAGGCCAACAATATATTTGTAGAAAACATTTTGGAAATTAGAGAAAAAACAAAATGTTTCCCATGTTTCTAAGTTTGGTGGCGCGTCCACATACTGTTTTTCTTGTATTAACCACCGTTTAAATGAAACTACACTGGTTTACCAGATATAACTAATGTTATTTCTATTAAACGTTAGTTATTCTATTCGATGACAATTTTATTATATTATTTAGTGCAATACTTTATCCTAGAGGGAATCAAAAAGGGCTGTCCGCGCGAAATCTAAAATTTTGGTGGGAATAATATAATCATTAATTATCTCGTACACAACACATCCTTAAGGATGACATTTCCACCATTCTCTTCGTTTAGTAGGATGCTCACGGGGAACAATGACAGTTTCGTGCTATACTGTTGTTATTTCCCGTCAAAAACGAAAGTAAGTCTTTTCAAAGTAATCGGACCAAAAAAAGTGCAATATTGGTGTGATGTTTCAAATCGTTCCTTTTAATAGTATGTGTTGTAATACATATTTATAATATAAAGGTTTGGTATAATGATATGGTTTATATCATTTCAAAATGACTCAAGTATAATTATTGTATGTTAAGTGATTTTTTTTTAAATAAATAATTTATACAAGTTTCTAATTTTGGTGATCCCATTTTGGTGGTTTTGGTGGTGTTTTACGTATGACAAGAATTGTTAAGCTACACCAAAATTATTAATATTATATAAAAAGTCGAAGTTAACACACGCGGAGTACTGGGAGAGGAAAAGGGTTGCAGAAAGGAGGAGAAAAGAAAAAAAAATTGGTATGATCTAACCAATTTACCAATTATTTTTTTCAAACTAGAAAAATTGCGAAAAAAAGAAAGAGAAGGTGAATAAACATTTTAATAAAATGTTAATTCACTAAAATTATGAGGATTTATTGATTGATTAAAATTATGATGCAGTTAAACCATTTTGTTGTCATATTTACAAATTTTGGAGTCAGGTATCAATTTTGGTGTCTTACGAATTCCGGTGTTGACAATATATTAGAAGTTTTTAGTATTAAATAGATTTCTCTTACATTTAATATAACTCAACAGGTATTTCTTGAAAATAAATAATAAGGATTACTGATAAATTCAAAAACAAAAATTTTCACCAAAATTAGGCAAAAAATCGTAGTTGTTGAAATTCACTCAAATATGTCACTTTAATAATAAACTTATTTGTTTATAATCGCATGTGTTGCATAAGTTTCGCATGAAACATTGTAACTTTACTTCATTGCAATCCCCGAAGAGGTAGGCAGAGGTAAATGCATGCATTCAAGCATACATGCAAACACCCACGACTCGCCGGTTACGAACACAATGATTGAAAAATTGTGTTTGTTATAATTAACTGTGACATTAAGTAAAGACACTTATTTATTTTAGTATAGTGGTAGAAAGCCACTACAGTTAAGGTCCTGGGTTCTATTACCAAATATTTGTTAATGGTAAACCTCCAGTGACAGCTTGCGGGCGTAGGCACCATCGTGTTACATAATTTACTTGCTGCAAAATAGTAGTGTTCAACGCTATCGTGTTGAAGTCAGGTAGTAATGTATGGCCCTGTACTTTCCGGCACAAGGGTAATTTAGACCTGAAGAGGCAACGCATTTATATTGAATCTCTGGTTTTTATGTAGGTGATTATAGGCTACAATATTCGCAGCTCCTGTAATGGAACTCTACCACTAGTAAGTTTTTTTTACAACTGTTTTTTTTATTTAATCGAAGTGGCAAACAAGCAATCAGGTCACATTGATGTTAAGTGATGACTGCAGCCAATAGACACCCACACAAAGATCAAGGTCAAAACGCAGATGCGTTACCACTCCTGAGATCTAAGGTGATATGCCTCTGTGCCGGAAATTACAGAGCCGTACATTACCACCTGACCGGGACACTATAGTGCTGAACACTCAGAACACTACCATTTAGCGGCAAGTATATTAGGTAATGCGATGGTGCCTATGCCCGAAAGCTAACTCACTCGAGTTCTACCACCAGTAAAATAGTAATTAAAATACATACACTCCTAGTCTCCCCATTTAGCGAAAACGGGCGTTCATATTATTTATTTTCAATAAGATACTATATCACTTTCTTGGTATATACGAGATAAGATACTGATCAGTTAAAGTATCATGGTTGGATTCTCAGAAATGCTTTAGTAATTAATTATAATAATAAATTGTCCATTAATTAGCCAGACATATTATATCTTCCAGTAATTGGTTTACCGTTCTTATAATTACATTTTTCCATTAATTATGAAATTATTTATACAAGCTACGTATTATTATTTCATCAATTAAGTTGAAGTGTAGGTAGGCTATGATAATAAACTTCTTTTAAGTACTTGCTTCTTTTTTAGGGTTCCGTAGTAAACAAGGAACCCTCAAAGTTTCGCCATGTCTATCTGTCTGTCTGTCCGTCCACGGTTTAGCGCAAAAACTATTGGTACTAGAGTCTTAAAATTTGGCATACGTATACACCTTAATTACGCCGACAAAGCGGTAGAAGTAAAATATGAAAAATAAAATTATTTAGGGTACCTCCCCTAGATATAACGCGCGGATATTTCCATTTTTATTTTTCGTTTTCCATATAATGTGGGATATCGTTGGATAGGTCTTTTAAAAATGTTATGGATGTGCTATCATCATTTCGATTTAATTAACTGTTCGTGACTTATTAAGCTTTAAAGTGTCAATTTTCGTTAGAGTCAAGTGCCCCCCCCTCTACTAACTAAACGTTTATTGTCAGAAATTCAAAAATTAGTAGTAGTTTGATTAAGTTTTGACCAATACCGGACTGTCAGTGCTTACGTAGTCAGTGTGCAACTGAGATAACGCTCTACGAAGTCGAAACAAGCCGATCATCTCTTTCACAGGCTCGATGTGCATTATTTCTTGATTAGCACTGTAACTCAATTTTATTCATATTTGACGTTTGCAATATACTCAAAAGCCAAAATACACAATGCGAAATCCATTTGGCGTGTGTGAACATATGATTTTTTTGGTATCGAGTTTTTGCGTACAAAATTCATGCACTTTGGTGTGGCAAAAACTGGTTTATTTTTGTTCCATTATCCATCTATGTATTGGTATGCGGTCGGTGTGCAGTTATTTACAAAGAGCTGAAGCCGATACGATGACCGTTCCGAATATACATTATTGGGGTTCCTTTGTGAAATAGTTGAAATCAACTAAATTATGACTTTTTTTGTCGGTCTAAATGTGGCAAAGAAGTTCACAGTTCATTTTTTGTGTTATAGTGATGGTAAAGAAGCGCGCAGTTTACAATATAGTAAGCGAATACTGCAGCCAATAAACATCTAACAACTAAACCAGAGGTCTAAAATGTAGACGCGTTTCCACCCCTTAGGCCTAAATTGTTTTATTTGTTATCGGAATACGATAACGTTGAACATCACCGGTATTGCGGTAGATAGATTAGGTAAGGCGATAGTGCCCATTGGAGCTCTACCACCAGTAATCGAATACTGTATCCTATTAAATTCTCTACTTTCCCCTTCCAATTTTTATTTCAGTGTTTAACTTGAAAAGCTTGCATTTATCATTTCCATTGGTCGACCTTCCCTAGTATTTATAAAATACTAGCTGTGCCCGCGACTTCGTCCACGTGAGAAAAAATATGATTGTTCAGTATCTACCCGGACGAAGTCGTGGGCGCAGCAAGTATAAATAGCCTAAGTTACTCCTTATAACATCAGCTATCTGCTCGTGAAAGTCTCGTCAAAATCGGAGGCACTCAAATTCTATTTATTTGTATGTAGGTAATGTATGTATGGTTGTATGGAGATAAAAGTAGCCTAAGTTACTCCTTATCACATCAGCTATCTGCCAGTGAAAGTCCCGTCAAAATCGGAGACACTCGAATTCTATTTATTTGTATGTAGGTATGTATGTATGATTGTATGGAGATAAAAGTAGCCTAAGTAACTCCTTATCACATCAGTTATCTGCCAGTGAAAGTCCCGTCAAAATCGGAGACACTCGAATTCTATTTATTTGTATGTAGGTATGTATGTATGGTTGTATGGAGATAAAAGTAGCCTAAGTAACTCCTTATCACATCAGCTACCTACCCGTGGAAGTCCCGTCAAAATCAGTAAAGCCGTTCCCAAGATTAGCCCCGCCAAACAGACAGAAAGACAGACAAAAATTTTAAAAAATGTTGTTTTGGTATATGTACCGTGTATACATACATATGCATTTTGTAAAAAGCGGTTTTTTTAATATTGCAAACAGGCACTCCAATTTTATTTATTTGTATGTATGTATGTATATGTATGTATAGATTTATTATGGAAAGGTAATATACAACATAAGACCTAAAAATTCTGTGAAAATATTAAGCGTCAACTTACTACCGTTATTTTTATCGAGCAAAAAAATATACGAAAACAAAACACGTTTATTGTACGCCCCCTTGGACCCCTTAACATTTTCAGGTTCTTATTTTTAGTAATTAATTTTGTCTTTATAGCGGTAACAGAAATACATAATTTGTGAAAATGTTAGCTTTCTAGGTATCACTATTTATGAGATACAGCCTGGTAACAGACAGACGGACGGACGGACAGACAGACAGATAGCGGAGAATTAGTAATCCGTGGGATCCGTTTTTACCTTTTAGGTACGAAACCCCATAAAAAATAGAACGAAGATAGGCAGAATAGCTTAAAAATATTCGAAATGATTCTTTAAATTGATATAACTTTTGTATTTCTGAACCGATTCACATGAAACATACACTAAATGTTAAGTGAAACTTACCATAATATATTAGTAAAAACCGCAAATCGAATAAACTGTTTCTGATATTAGCATGCACAAACACACAGACACACACACATGTTTTCGGAATAAAAAGTACCCAGTGTTGTGCGCCAAAGGTAAAAATATATTCATACCAAGTTTCATTGTAATTGGACTGGCAGTTTTTCTGTTACTTATTTTTTCAATATTTTGAATGAACAGAATTTACACTTTTACAGTTTTATTATAAGTATAGATTTGTTCAAACGCTCACAAAACTAACCGGTAAGAGCGAGTCAGACGGACGGACGGACAAATAGAAATAAAAGTGATTCAATAAGCGTTCCGTTTTTTTCCTCTCGACCTCCAAAAAACTGGGGTCCACTAATGATTACTCACATCCAAAAAAAAAACAAATAATTACGATAATGGTGGCTCTTTGGGGCAAAACCTTAACTGTTAATGTGGGCGGAGATATTGACTGCGACGAGGGTAGACAGATTCTTGACTTTTGTTTCCATAGAATGGAATGGTTGGTGGTGTAAATCTATAAAATCGTACCTATTTAAATAAATCAAAATCTTGTGACAAATAACCAAAATTAAATTTTACGGCCCTGTAATTTCCGGCACAGACGCATAACACCTCAGGCCTCAGGAGTGGTAACGCATCCGCATTTTGACCTCGGTCTTTGTGTGGGTTGTAGGCTGCAGTCATCACTTAACATCAATGTGAACTGCACGCTTGTCTGCCACTCCCATAACATAAAAAAAATATACATATAACATAGAAAATTGTAAATTTATTGGGTTCCGTAGCCAAATAGCAAAAAACGGAACGCTTCTAGATCATTCATTAAGTCTGTCTATTCGTCCGTTTGTATCTCAGAGCTACTGCAAAACTATTACAGCTATACTTGAAACTCGGTAGGTAGAGAACTTCAGTATTCTCTAAAAAACTTGAAAAAATATCTTAATAATTGAAGCGGTAATACATATATTAAGATATATTTAGCAATGCAAATATGTAATTCATAACAAGCCTTTAGTTTACTATGCTCCGAAATCCATGGGCAAAGCCTGTACAAAAATGTCATGAAAAGGTTATATTCGCTACAGTTTCATTGCATGTCCAACTTTTAGCGATACAAACGAATATACATCAACAAGATAGATTTTTATATCACCCATAAAATATCAGTGGGCTTGTCGAAACATGGTGCATGTAAAATATAGATTTGGTTTGCGTTGAATTAATACAACAGTAAAGTTTTTGTACATGCAATTTGGTATGCGGTATTTATGTTAGCCAATAAATTAATATACTGTACAAATTAAAAACAAGCGGTTGCAATTCTGTGAAATACGTTCTGTATTAAAGTTAAGCAGAGATAAAAGTGGTCTGTATTTTGAAGGGTGCAACCATTTTAGTCATTTTGTTCCAACGCAGACGCGTGATGACTCTAATGTTTAAATCACGTTAAGCCTGGGTTGCAAAACGATATTTGTTAAAGTTGAAGTTGTTGTAACATTTCACATCCTTCTATAACTTTAACCAATTTCTTTAAGTTAGAGAAGGATGTGAAATGTTTCAATAACTTTAACAAACATGTTGGTGCAACCCAGGCTAAGTGATGTCTTATAATAATAATAATAATGGCAACCCATTTTACGTCCCACTGCTGGCCACGAGTCTCTCCCCTTTTTTTGGGGGGAGTAACCACGCTGCTCCAATGCGGATTGGTGGAGGTGGGTTAGTGGCCAACCCGCTGTCGGATGTTTTCAAACCGCCCATTAGGCCTCCGACAAGGTTTAACGAATGCTATCCATCGATAGCAACCGGGACCGACGGCTTAACGTCCCCTCCGAAGCACGGAAACGCGCATTTAATTTGCCATTAGCGGTCACCCATCATACTACCCGACCGCGCCCGTAGTGCTTGACCGAGTAGATCGTATACGATCTACACCAGCCGCTGGGCCATGCGCGCTTCGATGTCTTAGGCAGTCCTTAAATAACCGGAATGTCTTTCTGAATTCAAAATCTTAATTTATGTTATTGATTTTTGGCACGACAATGCCAATAATTCTAAATTAATTTAACTGCCTCAGCAGCCTAGTGGTTGCAGGCCACTACATCACCGCTGGGGTGGTTCGATTCCCGGGTCGCGGGCTATCAGGGATAACGGTGTTAAATCCTTTATCTCTAGTTACCTCGAAGTTTAAGAAAGAAGAAACTAATAGTTAAAGAAAGAAGTAACATCCAAGAGAAGAGAAAACGAGAAATATCTACGTCACCCTCTATATCGCCCTCATCCCATACCAACCAACCGAAAAAACAGCAGACCATACCTCCATTCAAGCAAAATGCAACAAATGCTTTTAATTTGATGCGGCCCAGAACGAGCTCCCTCTCTAGTACCTCTAATACCTCTGATGCCATGAATTCTAATATAAACAACGCCAAAGAACAATAGCAACTAAAAATCGGAAAACGGGAACCGAAACTAACCGAAGAAACTCAAAACAAAGGAACTTGTAAACACCACCATCCCCCAAGCCGACTGGTCCTCGTGGGGGAAAACGACCACAACCCTCCAACAAGAAGTTATAACCAAAACCACAACGGAAATGATAAACAACAAAAATCTAAAATATATATAGCGGCTCTTAATGTACTTACCCTTAAAAACGAAGAAAATCTTACAGAACTAATCCAGGCGTTAAAAAACATCAACTGGGATATCGTGGGCTTGAGTGAAGTGAGAAGAATAGGTGAAAATATCATGTCATACCCAGACTACATATTATACTACAAAGGAGAGACCCCAGGTCAATACGGGGTGGGATTTATCGTCAGAAAACATCTCGCAAAGTATGTAGAAGGATTTGTAGGAGTCTCAGAACGTATCGCGATAATGCATATAAAACTACCCGGATATAAACATTCTTGGTCTATTATTCAAATATATTCACCTACAGAACAGGCAAATTCAGAAACAATAAATACATTTTACTTGAACTTAAATAAAGCGGTCGAAGAACACGGCCATAAAAACCTTATAGTAATGGGCGACTACAATGGGCAGATCGGTGATAGACGACCAGGAGAAAACAACACACTAGGACCATTCGCTTACAGCAACAAAACCAGAAGTAGGAATGGAGAACTCATCATGAACTTCGCACAAGGAAACAATCTTGCCGTCCTAAATACTATGTTTATGAGAAAGAAGAAAAACATGTGGACATGGATCTCACCGGACTACAAAACAAAAAACCAAATCGATTTCATCCTGACTAACAGAAACAGACATTTCAATAACTTCACCGAAATCAATAAGCTAAATTTTAACACTAACCATAAACTTATCAGAGCGGAACTTGCAGCAAAACCGAGGAAAAAACCGAGACCAAAACAAGACCCAGGATCTGTAAAACTCGGGAAATATCAGCTAGAACAAATAACAAGCGCTCTGGAAGAGAAACTTACTAACTTCGAAGAAATCATACAGGAAGGAATACAAGCAAAATACGACCGGCTAGAAAGTACCATCAAAAGCATAACGCAGATACAACTCACTGCAAATAACAAAACGGAACCGAAAAAATGGCTACCAACAAGTACCATAAAACTTATAGATGAAAGGAACCACCTAATAAGAGCTAAGGATACAGAAGACAGAAGAAAACACATAACAAGACTTAGTAAACAAATCAGGGACAGCATAAGGAAGGATAGAAAACAAAACAGAATGGAAACAATAGAGAAGTACATAAGTAGGACAGGAGGAGTCAAAAAAGCTTACAAGGAACTAAAGAATTCAGTAGACTGGATCGTCAAAATGAAAAGTCAAAGCGGGAAATGGAAACATAGAAGAACAGACATATTAGAATCTGCCGTATCCTACTACAGAGAACTATACAAGAACGACACAAAAAACAAGGAAATCATCTTGAAAGAACCTCCAGACATTCCTAGCATTCCTAGCATTCTTCAAGCGGAAGTTGAGAGAGCTATAGACACCCAAAAGATAGACAAAACACCAGGCCCCGACAGAATAACCAACGAATTATTGAAACACAGTAAGGAAGTCTTGATACCGGCCCTTACAGACATGTTTAACGATATAGTTGGCACTGAAACAATACCGCAGCAATGGACAGAGTCTAATATTATACTGATATACAAAAAAGGAGATAAACACGAACTCGGGAATTACCGGCCGATAAGTCTTATGTCAAACATATACAAAATATTCGCTAAGATCATCTTAAAACGCATTGAAAAAACATTAGACGAACACCAACCTATCGAACAGGCGGGATTTCGTAAAGATTACTCAGTGATAGATCATATCCATGTTGTACGTCAAGTTTTAGAGAAATACAATGAATATCAGCTTACATACTACGTCGCATTCATCGACTACAGCAAAGCATTTGATTCTCTACTTCATAACAACATTTGGGAAGCTTTATTAGATCAGGGGATTGAACATAAATACATCCGATTAATAAGGAACATATATAGACACAGCACAGCTAGAATCCAACTAGAAAGGAAAAGCGAGCCATTCAAAATAGAAAAAGGTGTTAGACAGGGAGACCCCCTATCTCCAAAGTTGTTCTCAGCGGTATTGGAGGCAATCTTTAGGCGACTCAGTTGGGACAATCTCGGGATAAACGTAGACGGCACATCGCTGACGAACCTAAGATTTGCGGATGATATAGTGCTTTTCGCTAAAACACCAGAAGACATCACTAAAATGATAGCAGACCTAGCGACAGAAAGCGAGAAAGTAGGCTTAAAACTGAATCCAGAAAAGACCAGAGTAATGACAAACGGAATCAAATCCACAATCCAATTAAAAAACACAGAAATTAGTTATACAGACGAATACGTATACTTGGGACAGCTAATTACTCAGAAAGAACCCATGATCAAGGAAGCGGAGAGAAGAACCACGAACGGATGGAAAAGATACTGGAGTCTGAAAGAGGCTATGAAAAATAAGCAACTTCACATAAACTTCAAAAGTAAATTGTTTAACACCTGCGTACTACCCGTCCTTACGTATGGCTGCCAATCATGGGCACTAACCCAGAAAATGACAAGTAAGCTCGCAACATGCCAACATGCGATGGAAAGAAGCATGTTGAATGTTAAGAAATCAGACAAACTGAGAAACTACTTCATTAGAAATAAAACAAAAACCACAGATATAACGTTGAAAATAAAAAGGCTCAAGTGGAGATGGGCAGGACATATGATAAGAGGCCATGATAAATGGAGTAAAAAAATAACAGGATGGTATCCTAGAGATGGTAAGAGGAAAAGAGGCAGACCACAGAAAAGATGGGATGATGACATCAGAGATGTAGCAGGAGTGACGTGGAACAGAGTCGCACAGGATAGAAAAGAATGGAAAAGGTTGGAGGAGGCCTTTGCCGACTGGCAAACAAATCTACAAATAGTGAATAAACGGCAAATATTAGAATATTAGATTAGATTAAGAAAGTGCTTTTTTAGATCTGAATAAAAGGCTATTATTATTATATTATTATTATTACCTCGAAGTTTAGTGGCCGGAGATGTCAACAGGCTCGCCACCTGTTACTTGGGCCAAAAACATAACCGGCAAATCGTGGGTGTTTTTGTTTGCATGTATGCTTGAATGGATGCATTTACCTCTTCGTACCCCTTCCTTTATACCAAATTCATACTTAACCGGCCAAGAAGTATTGAAGTAAATTGGTTGTAACAGATAGGCAGACAGATAAACAAACGTGTGATCATAAAAAGATTTACATTTTTTTTTGAAGCACGAAACCCTAAAAAGAGAAATGAGACCCAGCCGAACAACGCAGCAAATACTATTTTAATAAATTACGGTGCCACCAAAAAATCTCAAGTTCTTTTTATGTTTTATCGTCCATTCATAATTATATGATTAACCCGTCTGATTTACAAGAACACTTCTATGTATGAAGAGTAAACATATACATAGGCTCCAAGACCGATAATACATTATTATCAAAGTGCTTTTAAAAATATCTAAGTTATAATTGAATCATTGCCACATTTCATCAATTCCTATCTTGTAAGATGAACAATTTCCGATGAGTTCATTCGCGTCTTCAGTTTATTTAAGCTGAACACTTATTAAGTGTCAAAAGAAAACCATTTTGCGCCTAATGGAGAAGAGGCCTAAGGCAAGTTATTAAATTGAACGGGGGCAATATCGGAAAATCATTAATAACAGTGCCCCACGTCTAATTTCATCGTGACTTGGGCATATTTTCTAAATGGATTTTGTGGGCCAACGCTATCTGTATTTGATCTTTAAATCGATTTCTTAAGAGTTAAAAAAAAAACGATTGATCTGGAGTATACTATACCCATACAAGAACATTTTCATTTCAAATATTGCCAAGATGAGACCATTTGTACCATATGAGACCATATTGCTCACACTACCAAAAAGTTACGTGGGCCAAAAACATAACCGGCGAATTGTGGGTGTTTGCATGTATGCTTGAATGCTTTACCTCTGCCTACCCCTTCGGGGATTACAGGCGAGAATTTACGTTTTATTACGTTAACTATACACGTGCTTATTCTACAAGTCTTAACTTCACAAACTCTTTCATTTATGTCAATGTAAGCCACGTCCTAACGATAAAACTACAGACACTACGATTGCCTACGATTATGGCATATCCCGTTTATGGTAAGGCATTGTTCCAGTAGTGGACATATTTCGGTTGTTATAGTGATAATGATGAAGCCACGCTCTTGCCAGCCGCTGTGGGCACAGGAATGTGGTAGATTACAGTGTTCCTATAGGTATCTATAATATGTGCCCGACCCAGTTCTTGAGAATGGTCTTATCACACTGCACCAGGATTAATCTATATTCACTGAAAGGATCATTGTTGCTAACAAGCCTGGTAGGTATTGGCTGGTGGATTTGGCGATCATGGTAATCTCGGTGAATGGCCTGATCACAGAAGGCTACACTCTTTGCAACGGCACGAATAGTGAGGAGGTGACCCCCTCTGCGCCCCTAACCGGAAGCCTATTCCTCCTCCTGTGACCTTTTTTTTAATAAATATTTATTTTTTATATTAATTTACATAATGTCAACAGATGTTGAATGAGGCTTAATTAATTTATTTTACTTTCATAATTAATAATTCAAAATATATAAATTAAATAAAAGTAAAATATCTGAACTTTGCTTATGAAATCGTCAGCATGTGGCATGTGAATTCGGCAATGATTATACCGTAAATAGTATCAATCACTGGCCTTAACGTTAAAAGTTTTAGAAACTCGCGTTAGGCGTCTGAGTGAAGGCGTCTGAGTGAAGGCTTTGATGCAGCAGGCTGTGCTCCTTGACAAGAAAAATAGTGAGCAAATTTCTTTCTCTCCGTCCGGTAGCTTAGACTGCTGGCGGCTCGCTTCTATTTTTTTATATGTATTTTTGTTGGTGGCGTCGCTCATTATCTCAAGAGAAAAAAATCTGATCCCTTATAAGATAACTGGTGCGTTTGTGTGTCTGTTAATAAATAATGAATTATTATTTGACGGTTAGTCCAGCGGTGTGAGATGACCGTTTGATTCGAGTTATGGGTTCGATCTACGCACCGGGACAAATGTTTGTATGGCCTACAGATATTTGTTTCGGGTCTGGGTGTTTATGTATGTGTTGTGTGTATGCAACGGCATCCACGACACAGGATTATACCTACTGTGGGGATGTTAGTGTATGGGTATTTTATTTTTAATGTCTTGTGAAATTAAACGCATTTTCTTTTTGTTGCAGCTCAAACATGAAAGCTATTGGACAACGTAATATGAAGGTGAGATCCGCATACATAGTACCACTTTTAAAACATATGGTGCAAAATATTTGCTACATATTTTCGCTGAAACTTTGTAGAAACTTGTACGAAAGTTTCAGATGCCGCTAACTTTTCATGCATACACGTAATATATTTCTTTCATAAACTTTGTAAAAACATGGTTGCTGCATTTTAGGTTGTATTCTTAAAGAATAAATTGTGAAAGAAATTAATATTTCTTTTAACAAAAGTTGTATTGAGATTTAGATTGGATTGACTTTAGAGAGTTCTTCAGTGATGTGAATGTTGCAATGGAAGAAATGCTCATGCTTGGCCGTCGTCATTGGAAATTTGAACAAGGAATTCGGTTTTTATTGCATTAAACTAACTATTACCTACTATTTAAAATCAACCCCTTTGTTTCAGTCGCTTTTCAGTTTCCATGATCTCGGACAGACTGATCGTTTGAGTTTAATATACGCGAGATAAATCCGAAAACTAGTTTTATTTCAATGAGTGTATGTTCGATGTATCATATATATGTATCTTCACGCCGAGTCCCTCACGGGGTAGGCAGAGAGTGTGGAGCGCCAGATATCTTGGCCCTGGTCTTGTCACAACTCCGGTGCTTCTTCTACATTCATCATTCTCTTCATAGATGATGAACCTGGTAAAAATTTAACAACATACTAATTCTAATATTATAGGCGTATAAGTCATCATCACTGGTCTTCGCGCGCACCATTCGCGCGACGCAGATACAGCACCGGGGCATCCCCCTCTGCTGCAGATTCTTCTGCCCTGCGGCTGCAGGGCAGCGTTTGGCACCCCCTTGAGGGCTGTGATGGAGAATGTGGGCACCGTGGACTCGTGTCACCATGATGTTGGCATCCAGGTCCGGCTGCGCTCTCAACCTCTTCTCTATTGTCGGTGGTTGCAGCGGGCTTCTTCGGCACTCAGCTGCAACAACAAAGGGTGGTGGACTTCCCCGCCAAGATGACGACGCCCACAGTTATAGGGCGCAACCATTGCCCTAGCAATATAAGTCGTAGGTACATACTCGTATAATGCAGAAGCGGTATCTTGTGGCAGAGAATATGTAATAATACTACGTAGACTATGGACACTTTAACGTCCCTCCCGATTTCCCCGCCTTGGTCAACCTCCTCCCCTCTTATGGGCGACGCTCGGTATTCTCTACATGCTACGCACACAGGTGCACGTGTTAATAAACGTCACTGATTGATGTCTGTGTAATAGAGATAGAGACCAAACTAAGTGTTTGTATGGAATTTTGGCGGATTGTCCGCGGTGTGCTTGTGGTTCAGCTGCAACAAAATTCAAATCGAATTCATCATCATAAGTAATCTTTATCATAAGCTCTATTGAAATTTCATCCAGATTTTTGTACGTGAATATTCTCAACATCAACGCAATTATTGTATCTTGTTATGCGAGTTTTTTTTTCCACTTTATCAGCGGATACTCGACAGCCGTCAACGCGTTGTCAATAACACATACAATGCAGCAAGTATTTTTTGCTGATTGGAAATAATTTTGTATTTTTTTGCTGTTGATTTTCAATTTTCACTATTCAGCGGTTATCGTTTCAATTGTGTTGTTTCAGATTTTTTAAAGATATGCACTTTAAAATAAACTGTCATAAGGTGTGGAAGGAATATTTTGATGTCGTATCACGAGAAAAGGGCATATGGTATAAAACGATGCGATCAGAACCGCCTCATATACCCTAGCTTGCAAACTGTTGTATAGGTAAAAAAAATGTAGGCACCACACATAGATTAAGGTCTGGACCCATTCTACTAAAAAAGTTTGGTTATTTATTAAAAAAAAAACCAACACATCAAATTGAGAACAGTGCGATGTTGTAGAACATCATCATCATCATTTCAGCCAAAAGACGTCCACTGCTGAACAAGAATGCCACAACGAACGGCCCCGGGCCGTCCTCATCCAGCGATTGTCCGCCACCTTCACCAGGTCATCGGTCCACCTCGTGGGGAGCCTGCCTACGCTTCGTCTTCCGGTACACGGTCGCCACTCTAGAACTCTTCAGCCCCAACGGCCGTCAGTTCTGCGAGCTATGTGCTGTGCCCACTGCCACTTCAGTTTCACTATTCGGTGGGCTATATTGGTTACTTTGGTTTTAATACGGATCTCCTCATTTCTGATTCGATCTCGCAGAGAAACTCTGAGCATAGCCCTCTCCATTGCTCTCTTGCTCGGGTGACCTTGAGCCTTCTTATGAGGCCCATTGTGAGCGACCACGTTTCGGTTCCGTATGTCATTACTGGCAACACACACTGGTCAAAGACCTTCTTCTGCAGACACTGCGGTAAATTGGACGAGAAGATATATCGTAGCTTCCCGATCGCTGCAAATCCGAGTTGGATTCGGCGTTTGACCTCTTTTTCGAACTTACCTACCGTAAAAGGTATGCAACATATTTGAATGAAATGTGTCTGGTATAAGAGGTAGATAAAAAAAAACAAGTCTGACTTGGATAGTAATGTAATAGAATTAAGATGTTTTCTAAGTATTTCATCGGAGCCATGTAGTGAAAGAGCGAGATTAGTTGATAATTTTGTAAACAAGATGCAAACACGGCAATTTTTCAATACGATGGATCTGACATAGTCTCGCTAGACTAAAAGACCCCAAATTAAAATATCCACTTATGCAATTATAATTATTTATTTATTTTATTTATGCAGTATTTCTTTTTTTTTATATTAATTCAAGTTACACTTTTTGAGCGTGGTGACCGATAAGAAAACATTTTTTTTTCTTTTATTAAATGAATAAAAAGTTAATATTTTTTAAAATATTTTTATTATTTTACACTACATATAAACAGCTGCTTATGTATTCGTCCGATTTCGGAGCAGCTCGTCTCGATTCGTGCGAGCTTCGTAGAGTCGTAGAATACGTCTAGTTGCACGCACACAAACACCGTGTCGAAGACTGCCGAAAAGAAACGACGTTATACAATGCACGGCGTTCAAGCCACACCTCCGTGCCCGTCGGAGTGGGGAGCGTTAGGTTTTTTCGTTACGGAATTTCTGGATACAGTCCCCGCGCTCAAGGCCCTCGATAGAAGCTATGCAATAGCTTAAAAAAAATTCACTTTTGAGAACTCGTACTACTGATTGATTCATGACACTTCTTATCTTGATGATCAGTAATTTTACTAAAGCTCGTATTGTGTTGTCCTTCCCGTGTATTGTATGTTCAATATCTTGTATTTGTATTGAAATAACAATATAATCGGGATTCTGTTCCTTTATTTCAAATTTCTTTTCATTTTGATTTTGAGTCTGTGCCCCAGTAGCTCAGTTTCTGGATTGGAGGTGTGGGATTTTTCATTTTCTGAAAGTGTTGCAGTGGAACAACCCTCAGAGTATCGATTGAGCTTGGATGGTAATATACTCGCTATCTACTGCCTACTTCTTAGGGGAATAAAGGTATGGTACCTCCGGGTCTTGTGCTTCTCTCTCTCATAACAAAATCGAAAAAAAAATTGCGAACTTAAGTACCCTTGTGCTGTAGTAGTTAACAATTTAGCACTTAGGTTGTTATATTGTTGTTATAGTTAAAGGTGTGTACGTAACTTCACGCCTGTAATCCTCGAAGGGGTAGGTAGAGGTAAATACATGGATTCAAGCATACATGTGTTGAACACCCAAGATTCGCCGGTTACGTTTTGGCCCATGTAACAGGTGGCGAGTCTGTTGACACTCTCGAGCACGTTGCCAAACTCCGAGGTATTGGAAAACTTTCAGAAAATAGAAAAATCCCGACAGAACCAGAGAAAAAGCGTTTTACACTGTTATATCTTCTCACCAGGCAATCGAACCGCAGTGTAGTAGTAATGGCCTGCCACCACTAGTCTACTGAGGCAGTTCTTAAAGATGTGTAACAATAGTTAAAGATACAAATCATCCCTAATATTTCACAAATTTTTATGCGCCACAATTTATTACCTACCAGTAGACAATACAAACGTGTAACATAATTATAAAGAAGCCAACATACGACATTAAGCTTGCAAAAAACACAGACTTCTAAACGTACTTTTTATATTACATTTATAAACCTTTAACAAAGCTTACGTTGTTAAAAAAAATAAACCTTAAGTATAAACGCCTTTATAGGACGTATCTCAACCCACTAACTGGGTTAGGGGGCTGACAAAACTCGTATATTTACTAATAATAATATTAGAGCACATGTAATCTGACACCAGCTCCAAAATTCACGGTCGAGCGGAATATCCGTAGGGAAAATTAAAGGGAATTTAAATGAATTCGTAATTTTGTTTCATGTAACAATAAAGTTTGGATAACAGAATCTAATTATGAGGATATCATAATATTAGGTTGGGAAAAAAGTTTCTTCGCATTTTTTAAGATAATTCAAAACATTTTTTAATATAGTTTATTTAAATTTAACTAAAGTATGTATGTACCATTTTGTTCGATAACCTTTTGCCATCTTGTAGGTAGGGACATGATCCCATTGCTATAAAAATTTTGGGACTTCTCATCAAAATACGCATTCCGCGACAAGTGGATTTGGCAGTCCTCTCGTGATGTTAACCTAACATTGCATAAAGAATTCTGAAGAGACCGAAACAGGTGGAAATCTGAAGGTGCAAGGTCAGGACTATACGGCGGATGCATTAACACCTTCCAGCCAAACTCTCTTAATTTTTGCTGAGTGGCTATAGATAGATGTGTGAGGTCTAGCGTTATCATGATGAAACACCACACCCCTTCTGTTGGTCAATTCCGGCCGCTTTCTCTCAACTTCTTGCTTTAATCTCATCAGTTGTTCGCACTAGAGTTCAGAATCGATAGTCCTGCCTGGTGGTAATAGCTCATAATGAATAATGCCCTTCCAATCCCACCACACAGACAACATCACCTTATTGCGAGTTAACCCGGGTTTCGCCACAGTCTGTTAAGCCTGACCGGCCTTTGACCACGACCTTTTTCGCACGTTCTTGTCGTACGTGATCCACTTTTCATCACCAGTTATCAGCTTCTTCAAAAATGATTCGGTTTCATTACGTCGTAATAAAGAATCACAAATGAGTACACGGTTCATTAGGTTTCTTTCAGTGAGCTCGTGAGGTACCCAAATATCGAGCTTTTTTTTGTACCCAGCTTTTTTCAAATGCACCAAAACTTTTTTGTGATCAATTCTCAGTTCTTCAGCTACGTCGTAACTACTGATATGTCGATCTTGCTCCACTTTTTCAAAAATGGCATCCATTTTATTTGTAATAGGGCGACCAAAGCGAGGTGCATCTTTGACATCAAAATTTCCGGATTGAAAACGCTTAAACCAAATTTGTGCTACTCTCACAGACACTGCACTAGGTCTTTAAACATCGCAAATTTTTTTGCGGCTTGCGTTGCATTTTTACTTTTTGTAGTAAAATTTTAAAATGTATCGAATTTCTTCATTAGATTCACTCATCTTGACAGTACGAAAAACAAATGAAAATCACGCATTTGCCTAATTTGAATTTGGAATTATGTTCCTTAAAATTTTAACTTTCCATGATACCAAAACCAGCCAGATACAAATACTACAGCCAAATAGATTTTATTACAAGTTCATACATACTATAATGCGAAAAGACTTTTTCCCCAACCTATTATAAACAAGGATAAAAGTTATTAAATCAAACATTCAGTGTCTATGTAATCTTGTAAGGAAGCGACATCCGTTATCTATATATATATATATATATATATATATATATATATATATATATAAATAACTTATATTATATATTTATATATATATATATATATATATATATATATATATATATATAATCAATTGCTGTTCGTCAGTCTTACTAAAACTCGAGAACTGGACCGGTTTGGCTTATTTTGGTTTTAAATGATTTTTGAAAGTCCAGGGAAGATTTAAGAGGTAAGAAAATATGAATAAATTGAAGGGAAATAGTAAAAGACTATAATTATGTTTTCCCATACAAATAGTCTGTATCTATGAAACCTTTGACACATTATTTTATTCTGAGGCAAAACGAAATTTGCCGGGTCAGCTAGTGTTCTAATATTATATTTAGTTGATGAAAGTGCATATTTAAAAAAAAGTTAAGACAACACGATTAAAAACGATCAGTGAAAATTGAAAATCAACAGCAAAAAAATACAGAATTACTTCCAATCAGTAAAAAATGCCTGCTGCATAGTACTCGTATGTGTTATTGACAACGCGTTGATGGCTGTCGAGTATCCGCTGATAAAGTGGAAAATAAATTCGCTTAACAAGATACAACAAATGTGTTGTTTTTGGGAATGTTCACGTACGAAAATCAGAATGCAATTTCAATAAAGTTTATGCCTATGTATGTATCTTCACGCCAAATCCCTTACGGGGTAGGCAGAGAGAGTGGAGCGCTAGATATCCCGGTCCTGACACACCTCCCGTGCTTCTTCTACATGTATCATTCTCTTCATACATGCACGCCGATTCCTGACCTTTGACCCCACCCTCAGACAGTACTCGATCTATGTGGTCATGTTAGGTCAGTCTTGGTCTTTTTAAGCCTCTGCAACTAACCAATAAAGTTTATGATGTAAATTATTGATGAACATAAATTCTATTCAAATTTGGTTGCAAGTGAACCCCTAAAAACCACTACGGCATAATTCTGTACCACGACTATAGAACTGAATTTGTCTAATAGTAGAATTTTAGTATAGGTACTCTAATGGTGAGATTCATAGACCGCAATTAGACTTTACTTTCAAGCAAAGTACACTTAGAACTGTCAAAACCCATACTGTACTAACAGTTCTAAGCATACTTTGCTCAAAGAAAAGCCGTAGCGGTCTGAGAATCTCACCAAGACAGGCACCATCACATTATTTACTATACTTTACAGAATAATGTCTAGTCATTGACTTATGTGTACTAAAGTACTAGACAGGACATCCCTTTGGTATCATGGTTCCAGTTTTTTGCCTACAGTTAACATGCCCATAGTAACATGACAGTTGACGTGAAAACGTCGTACTATTTTTTTATGTAATGGAAGTGGCAAACAAGCATGCAGTTCACATTGATGTAAAGTGATTACTGCAGCCTATAGACAGACACAAAGACCAAGGTCAAAATGCAGATGCGTTACCACTCCTGAGGACCAAAGTGTTATGCCTCTGTGCCGGAAATTACAGGGCCGTACATTACCACCTCACAGGAACATGATAGTGCTGAACACTACCATTTAGCGGCAAGTATATTAGGTAATGCGGTGGTGCCTACGTCCGCGAGCTCCGTCACTGGAGCTCTACCACCAGTAAAATCAAAAATATCTGTCAAATCAATTTAAAAAACGGAATCACCTGTTTGTTCCCAGTGTCTACTCTATATATTGACCTCGTTGTGTTCAGTACCTTCATCTTTAGGCGTAGGGAGGTGACGACCCCACCGTCCGCGAGCTCCATCACTGATGCTCTACCACTAATACTACTATATACTTCGTACTAGTATGTGTACAAATCAATTGCCATTCGTTAGCCTCGCAAAAACTCGAGAACGGCTAGACCGATTTGACTATTTAAGGTTTTGAATTATTTTTGAAAGTCCAGGGTGGGTTTGAGAGGTGAGAAAATATTAAGTAATTGTAAGAAAATTGGTAAAAATAAGAATTGCATTTGCCATACAAAAAGTTTGTACCTGTCAAATCTTTAACACTTTATTAAATTTTAAGACGGTACAAAGCTCGCCCGGTCAGCTAATGATTACTGAATATAATATTTCTATGTAAAGATTTTGTCAATGGAAATCCATGGCGGGTCACCTCTTATTACAGATCTATGATATATGCAAACCTTTCAATTCACACAATGAAAATGCCATATGCAGCTACACAGGGAATTGTGGATCCTCGTTGCCATGCATCATTTTAACTGATGATATCATTGCTTCTATTGACATTATCATTTGACGAGCATAACGGGAATGCATCCCATAGTAATCTATCGGAAATGTGTTCAGACGTCAATTGGACTATCATGGATGGCTTGTCAAATTATAATGATGATCAGCGTGATCTATTCATATGTTTTTGATGAGAGAATGTGTAGTATATTTTAACGACAGAATAGTCAAACAAAAAGTCTGACAAAAAGCATAAATATTTTATTTTTTAGAACAGCAAAGTAACACCACAGTATCATATATATCAGTATATATCAGTACATTCAGTAGTTTATCGCCTTTGAAGTTTTGCAATATGCCGCCTTCACCCATAAAAACGCAAATTCATTAAGGTTGTCGCGTTTTTGGTTTTTATTAACGTTGTTTGTAAAGCGTCAGTTTACGTTGAACATATATAAAAATTATAAGAACGTCACGCCTGTAATCCCCTAAGGGGTAGGCAGAGGTAAATGGATTTATGCATACATCCTCGATTCGCCGGTCACGTTTTGGGCCATGCAACAGGCGGCGAGTACGTTGACATCTCCGGGCACTTTACCAAACTTTGAGGTACTGGGAAGCCTCCAGAAAATGGAAAAATCTATCAAACTATAAATATCTCAACTTATCAACAATTTACCAGTCTGTCATCAATCTACCAGTATTCCAGTTGGGCGATCTATCAGTACGCCAGAATTCTAACAATTATAATGTACCGATCCTAATATTCATCCATACGTTTTAAACTCCGTCCAATATAATCCGAATATCAAATACAAACAAAAAAAATTTTTTAGAGTTTTCTTTAAAGATTGTTTTGTTAGTATGTAAATATAGTGTAAAATATAACAGACATTATTAAAAATGCAAATTAGAATAAAATATTAATTATTATTTATTAGTAAAGTTGACATAAAATTTTTCAATATCATCTTTCCAAAAACTTAGTATAAGAAATTTTAAATCTCGCACCCCTTATCGCTAAGTACCAAGTAGATGACAGTTTTTGTATGGGCTACTTGGTACCGCCCCTCCGTCCCTCACGTCGCACGCCCCGCACGATTGCTCTGACATTACACGTTCGTTGGATGACTGTAGGTAATTAACACGTTAGTTTTCTTTAGACTGTGGTAAGACTTTACGTATAGGAAGTCTAAACAAGTAAAGTGGGGTTGCTATTCATGTTTGTATTTCACGCGCATAGGGTATCGTTGGATAGGTCTTTAAAAATATTGGATATAAGGAAAGACCACTTTTCGATTAAACGATCTGTTTATGAAATATTAAACTTTAAATTGATTTTTTTGACGTGATAACGTCTTAAATTAGGCTGCGGCTCGGAGTCACTCATAAAAAAGTGTAACGCCCGGTAACGTAACGATGAGTCACCGAACGAGAGAGAGGCCTGCCGGACCGGCGAATGCCTTTCTACCGAGAAAAAGACGTTGTCACGTAAAATCTTCGCCCGTAAAACCGACTTTACAGGCAACCAGTTTTTATTGTTTAAGTCAAGCCCCTTTTTTGCCAGCTAAACTGTGATATTCATGAAAAAAATGACACACCTTAATAATTTAAGAAGTAAAAAATACAGAACCCTGCATTGCCCGTGTCGCGTAACGCACTAAGCCGGTTTTAAATTCTCTAATCTTTTTAATTATCTACACAAAAAATATGGTCAATATGCAGATGCGTTGCCCCTACTATTTGTAAATAGTGACATTTCATCCGCGGATAAGATACATTTGCGGATAAATTATCACCTAAGTCTTGCCACCCATGAGGCCTAAGTTGTTTTGCCTTTGTTATAGCTATAACGGGGCTCGATATACTAACATGTAACTGGAACAGGACAGTACTGAACACTACCATCTGACAGAAGACAGTTTAGGTAATGTGATCATGCCTACACCCTACTACTGGTAGTAGAGCTCCAGTGACGGAGCTCGCGGGCGTAGACACCACCGCATTACCTAATATACTTGCCGCTAAATGGTAGTAGAAGGTAGGTAGAGTGTTCAGCACTATCGTGTTCCGTTCAGGTGGTAATGTACGGCCCTGTAATTTCCGGCACAGAGGCGTAACACCTTAGGCCTCAGGAGTGGTAACGCATATGCATTTTGACCTTAGTCTTTGTGTGGGTGTCTGTAGGCTGCAGTCATCACTTAACATCAACGTGAACTGCATGCTTGCTTACCACTTGCATTACATAAAAAAAAAAAAAACCCTCGAACTCCAATACTGGAACTTTGTCACCAGTGATATTGTTATTAAATTATCTTTAAGGCTTCCATCTCTATTTAATGTTTGCGCGTCTACACTTAACGATATAATTCCTGTTTCGGGAAATATTTCCTTTGTGCTCCCCAACACCCCCTATTTATCCAATTTCAGCGTAATTCCACGACTAGTAGTGTCGGCTGTGCGTTGTTTGTCAGTCGAATAAAAAAAAAATAGTTACAAATTATCCAATCTCTCGTCAAGTACAAACTGGGGTGCTTAAAATTATCATTTCAGTTTAATATACGCGAGATAAATCCGCAAAAACAGTTTTATTTCAATGAGTGTAGCTCGCGAAAACCTAATAACATATCATGTCAAAAAAGAGATTAATTTAAAAAAAATAATTTGCGGAACCAATTAGTTAATACCGTAATTTAAAATCTCTTGACAATTGCATGAAAAATCTGTGGAAAAGCATGTTTTTACTAATAATAGCTTTATTGCGAATCAAGATGACCGGTGTTCCTGAAGCTTGATTAAAATTGACGCGATTGTTAGTTTTATAATGTGATTAGATATTTTTGTTTTATATTATTTCGCATTAACACATGCTTGTGAAATATATTTTATTTTTAAAGAAAAATGGAAAGAAAAATTTGACTTCAGGCGAGACTCGAACTCGCGGCCTACTGGGAATCTAGTCCAGCCGCTCTTCCAATTGATCTACTGAAGTCCTGCCCGATTTGTCAAATCTTTCCTTCACATCTATTGCATTGCTTTATGGTAGCAGCAGCGCCAACTATGCTAGTTAGGCAACCGATATAATTAGATATTTGACAAACGTTCCAGACACCAGCGGGCGTGTGATATCTATTCACGCAATTACTCTTTGAGTAACGAGAGTCGTATTAATGAAATAGAATGAACACTTTATTGCTTCTTTTTACAAATAGCGTGCATTACATAAAAATATAGGTACGAGCAGAGCCTACCTCAGTATGTCGCGATAGGATTTGGTTGAGGTACCTACTGATTTTCTTAAGATACATTTACTGGCAATTAGCTATAATTTTTAATATTTATTTTTTAATATTTTGTAACCTATAATATTTAATATTTATTAAGTAAGAATTTTAGTTCACTTTTTTGATGAATGAGGTCGAGAGGTGAACTCTATTTGCCTATAATGTAATGCACGCCCCCGCTCTGTTCGCATAGGTTTTTGTTAATAATTAGTACTGATGAAACAGTTTCTGTCTTTAATTTTAATAAATATGTTTCAAATCTGCCAGGCGTCCCTTGAGGTCCAACTTTTATTGTTATCTCAATACTTCAAACCAATCCCGGTCGCCGCAATAACAAAGCCTCAAAACACTTACAAAAACAGAGAAAACAAAATGTCGACAGCACCGCAACCATTTTAGAATCAAGTGTCGACAAGAGGATATTGAGCCTATAACAAACAAAGTTTGAAGTTCCTTAAATTAAAGTCCATTTTCATCAGCACCGGTTGAATTTTAGCGAAATTTGTTATGCTGGCAACTCGTTCGGAGTGTTTATTTTGGTGTACTCACTTAACGTGTGTTTGGTTAGTTCTGTACCATATGTTGGATTTATAGAGGACCGTTACCGCTTTGTTTGCGAAGGGCATTAGTAACTTTGGAGGACAATGTATGTTTTGTAATGTAGGGACAATTGCGAAAAAAGATACTGGTAGTAGGGTTCTGCAGTCTTTTATATTACGAAGGTTCCAAATAAGCACGCCGCCCACATTAATGTTACATATGAAAATAAAAAATCGATTGTACTACCAAAACTAATTAATTTTGCTGCGGTATAACAACCACTAAAATTTCACCAAGTATAAATCTGTTTTCAGTTATTTTTCACATTTTAGGTATGTGTTTTTGAAAACAGTATTAATTAAAAGTTTTTTAAAATAAAAACTAGGAGACTGGTGCGAATATTCTATACAGCATCATGATCAAAAGCAACATACATGGTATCAAATAAATATAATATCATGTAGATATATATTTATGCGACCACTACTACTACGCGGGGGTCCTGAGTTCGATTCCCGGGCCCTATCAGAGATAATGGTGTGTGGTCATTTGTTTCTGGTTCTACTGAGATTTTCACATTTTCTGAAAATTTCCCAGTACCTCGATGTTTGGTAATATGCCCGGAGATGTCAACAGGCTCACCACCCGTGCCAAAACGTAACTGGCGAATCGTGGGTGTCTGCATGTATGCTTAAAAGCATGCATTTACCTCTGCCTACCCCTTCGGGGATTACAGGCATGAAGTTACGCTTTTGTTTTTTTTTTAAGTTAAACCACTCAACAGTACTTCCAATCCACTTCGATTCCCGGCAACATTGATTCTACAAAGTCATAGAAAGTTTCCGAAACTGACCCGTACAGCTTCATGCCGAGAACTTAAAAACAAATAAATTGTTGTAAACTGAATAGAAAACCGACGATGCGGGTAACTACCCTCTAATTGTATTTGGTACTAACTTTGTTTCAAGTTCCACTGAAAAAACTTCCAGAGTTAGTAGACAATTCAACCTATTTTCTAATCGTATTTAACTTTACATTTGAAATAGTATTCATTCTTGATTTTTTAGTTTCTAGTTTAGTAGTTTTCGAACAGTTGCATCCTTGATATTAGTTGATTTTTTTTTTACTAATAATAATTTAAACTTAAAATTTGAAATAGTTAATTAAGTCTTGAATTCGAACTAGGTAGTTTAGATTTGTTTTCGAACAATTTGATCATTGATAGTTATTGAAAAAAATTTTTTTTGACAGATTTTTACTTTACACATCGCCAGCGAAATAAAACAAAATTACATAAATTATTAGAGACAATAAATAATGGCTGAACTCAATCACGCAACTTTTAGATAAAGCCTTCGGTGTAACACTGTGAGTATTTTTGTTTGTGAATACCTTTTTGAGTTCGAATTTTATTCGAATTCTACAGAGATGTAGTGATTATCAACATAAAGAAATTCTATCCAGTTACTCATTATTACTAGTATTATAAAAAACGTAAGATCGTTTGTTACATAATTTCTACAGTTCGTGAGAAAGTTCTAAAAAGTGACCCGTACAGCTTCATTCCGAGGACATAAAGACAAACAAATTTTAAAATGAATTGAAAACCGACGATGCGGGTAACTACCCTCTAATTGTATTTGGAAGTTACTTTGTTTCAAGTTTCACTGAAAATACTTCTAGGTACTGCGGTGTTGGTCGACAATTCAACCTATTTTCTAATCGCATTTAAGTTTGATCGTTAATTAAGTCTTAACTCTTTCTACACCGATTTACCTAACACACTTGCCGCTAAATGGTAGTGTTGAGCACTATCGTGTTCCGGTCAGGTGGTAATGTACGGCTCTGTAATTTCCGGCACAGAGGCATAACACCTTAGGCCTCAGGATTGGAAACGCATCTCTGCATTTTGTCCTTGGTCTTTGTGTGGGTGTCTATAGGCTGCAGTCATCACATAACATCAATGTGAACTGCATGCTAGCTTGCCACATTTATAAAAAAATAAATTGTCCGTTACTGGAGGAGAATTCTTCCGCTAGTGCTGTCTGTTAACCAAACAGTGGCGCTCAAACCATTCCAAATAGGGCGGTAGTATAAATAACAACGTGGAATAGGTAGCAGCGTCCCGCGATAAAACTACCGTTACTGCGATCGCCAAGGTTTAACGACTGCCATCTGTCGATAGCAACCGGGACCGACTGCTTTACATGCCTTCAGAAGCACGGAAACGCGCATTTTTTAAATTTTCCACTAGCGGTCTTATTCTCCCCTAATGACGCACAACACTGTTGTAGGCGCCACGCCCAAGTCAGTTAAATAATTAGTGAAAACAAATGACTCTCTCTCTCTCTCTCTTGAATCTTCTATCATATTTTTGCCAGCGTCGAGTGTGCATCAATATTAATGAAGGCGATTATCGTACTTAATAACGCATTTAGGTCGAGAATCCACCAAAGATCAGACGGAGAAATTATGTATAGCAAATCTCAGTAGTATTTAATATATCGTGTTCATTTACGAGTGGATACGATGAAGACAGAGAACAGAATCAGATTTCTTATCAGAATCAAAAGCTGTTCCTCGGCAGCAAACTACATAGTGAGTCCTAGAGCTTACTCCACCACGCTGCGCCAATGCGGGTTGGTGGAAATACGGGTTACTGGCCAACGCGCTGTCAGAAGTTGTCAATCCGCCCATAAGGCTTTCGATAAGGCTTAACGACTGCTGTCTATTGATAGCAACTGGGACCGACGGCTTAACGTGTCCTCTGAAACACGGAAAAGCGCATTTTAATTTGCCACTAGCGGTCACCCATCACACATCCGACCGCGCCCGTTTTGCACAACCGAGTAGAACCGCTTACGATTTACACTAGCCGCAAGCCATGCGCGCTTCAATTTCTGTATGGCGTACATAAAATATGTTTGTTTCAGGTCTGGGTATTTATTTGTAAGTTACTTTTTAACGGAACTCACGACACACCTAATGTAGAGTATATTGTGGCTGAATGTGCCGGAATCATTTTTAAAGCAAGAGGTCCAAATGCTGAAGTATTGTCGCTCTTCAGGTTAATCTTTAACAACGGGACGAATACAAAACCGGCCCAGTGCGACTCGCACTCACGCACGAAGGACGACGCAAAAAATTTGCTTAACAATAACGTTAGCTGTATGGGAGTCCGCTCTTTAATATTTACTTTATTTTTATTTCATTATTTATTATGAAATGTAATATTCAACTTAAAATTCTGTGAAATTTTTGAGCGTCTACCGTTATTAATATTGACACATACACGTAAGGGATTCCCTTTAATATTTTCATTTTTTTATTTTAAGTATATGTTGTTATAGCGGTAACAGAAATACATAATTTATTAATGTTTCAGCATCTAAGTATCACGGTTTATGAGATGCAGCCTGGCGACAGATAGACGGATGGACGTACTACGGAAGCTTAGTAATAGGGTCCCGTTTTCTTTCGTCAGAATCTTTATCTTGCATCACCATTTAACCACATTATTACTTTCAGTTTATGTTTAGTGAACTTGACGAACTTTAACTACCATAACAAAGATAGTTTCACACAAGTTGCCTAACAAATGGGCATCCAACGCAGAATGATGGAGAAGTTCAGTAAATTCAGATCCCTTGTTATGTTAATGGCGATTTCGAAATCCGGAGTAGTTCGTAGGAAAAACTAAACGGCGTTCAATGTTTCTTGATTTGAAGAAAACTTTGTGTTTATAAACATTATTCTCATATTTTATAGCCTTTAACTGCCTCAGTAGTCTGGTGGTAGCAGGTCATTAAAACTACGCTGGTGTCGTTTTTCGGTTCCATTCCTAGGTCGGGGGCTTACAGAGATATTTTTTTTTTTTTTTTTTATGTTATGGAAGTGGCAAACAAGCATGCAGTTCACATTGATGTTAAGTGATGACTGCAGCCTATAGACACCCACACAAAGACCAAGGTCAAAATGCAGATGCGTTGCCACTCCTGAGGCCTAAGGTGTTATGCCTCTGTGCCGGAAATTACAGGGCCGTACATTACCACCTGAACGGAACACGATAGTGCTGAACACTACCATTTAGCGGCAAGTTTATTAGGCAATGCGGTGGTGCCTACGCCCGCGAGCTCCGTCACTGGAGCTCTACCACCAGTTAAAGATAACGGTTTAAATCGTTAAGCTCTGGTTCTATTAAGCCTGGGTTGCACCACAGCTGTTGTTAAAGTTATTGTAAGATTTCACATCCTGTTCTGACTTTAACAGATTTCCTTAAGTTAGAGAAGGATGTGCAATGTAACAATTACTGATACTTTAATAATTGATGTGGTGCAACCCAGGCTCAGTATTTTTCAATTTTCTGGAAGTTTTGCAGTACCTCGGAGTTTGGTAATATGCTCGGAGATGTCAACAAGCTCACTACTGTTACATAGGCCAAAACGTGACCGGCGAATCGTGGGTGTTTGCATGTATGCTTGAATGCATACATGAATTTACCTCTGCTTAACCCTTTGGGGATTACAGGCGTGAAGTTGAGTTTTTTTTGGCCAAGTATACTTGGCCAATGATATTTTTATTAAATAGTCAGCGCATTGCACCGTATCTTGACAAAAATATGATTTAAACTTCAGTAATTTCAGTAATTTTAATTAAAAACACGCACTGAAAAAATAAAAACGTACCTTCACGCCTGTAATCCCCGAAGGGGTAGGCAGAGGTAAATGCATGCATTCAAGCATACATGCAAACACCCACGATTCGCCGGTTACGTTTTGGCCCATGTAACAGGTGGCGAGCCTGTTGACATCTCCGGGCACATTATCAAACTTTGAGGTACTGGGAAATTTCCAGAAAATGGAAAAATCCCAATAGAACCAGATATAAAGGCTTTTTCACCATTATCTCTGATAACCCCCTACCCGGGAATCGAACCCAGGACCTCAGCGTAGTAGTAGTGGCCTGCTACCACTAGGCTACCGAGGCAGTACAGTAGTGTAGATAAAAAGCATTAATTGCAGCTATTTGAAGGTTACCAAAATCGTATTTAAAATGCATTCGAAAAGCAATCGCTTGTGAAACGAACAAGCTAAAATTATTATCTGTTTTTAATACCACTTTAAATGTATTCGATATCACTGAAGCTCGTACGTGATTTAAAATTTAAATCTGAAAAATTGCTCGCACTTTGCAATTCATACAATGTTTACAAATGTATGCATTATCGTTCTTAAGGATTGCATTACGAAGCCAATATTAAAGTTTTGATGGAATCAAAAAGGAATCATGTTTAATTAATACCATTGTAGGCGAATATTAATATTATGATAGAACTTACTTTAAATTTCACATTTACATGATTGTGCTATTTTTTAAAGTTATAATGGCATCGCTATTACGCATATTGCCAGTGTCAAGTAAAACGATATTTTGTATTGGTATTATATGCAGCATAGAAATAGAAATAGAAAATATTTTTATTTCGAACAGATCTTTACAGATACTTTCAAAACGTCAATAAATCATAAACTACCTAGAGCGAATAACCATTACATATAGTAAGAGCAAAATCATATATTAATAGTAAATTAAAAATTAAAATTTAAACTATTTGGTTAAAACATAATAATCATAAAATTTTTCAATTCCTTCAATGATAATAAATGAAGAAAAAGAAAAACTTATTCGTCAAGATCAATGGTATTCACTTAGCAGAGTTCCAAGTGCAGTCACTACTGAGAAGAACTCCGCTACCCAACAAACTCAGTAAGAGCTCTTTTAAATGAGAGCTTAAATCTAGTACAGATTATCGTGAATAATCAAATAATGTCAACGTCCATAGCATAGATGCAAATAAACTGCTATCTACTAAATGTGATGTAGCCCCTGCAAACCAGAACCAGACCAGTCCCCACCAACAGCACCCGTTCACGAGTATGACGCATGTGACAGCCATTGCCCTCCTCGACCATTTTAGAGGGAAGTGAGCAACCCGCCACACGACGCCGCCAAAGGCAAAGACATTTAAGCGTGCATGACTGTTCCGGATATGCATACGGCAAAATAAAAGATAAAAGTTAATATGTCAGTCAAGTGATGCACAGTCAGTAACTCAAGTAAAGCGATGGCTACTTTACCAAAACATTTACAATGTAGATGTTTATAGGCGGTGATCACCTACCATCAATGTGAACTGCATGCTTGTTTACCACCATCACTACATTCTAAAACCAGTAACCTTAAAGATCTTTAAGAGAATTTCTCTAAAACCGTATTCATCAATTAGGCAACTCAGTGGTCTGAAAGCAATATTTTTTCTTAATTAGCTGTATTTAAGCCTGACAGCCTTCTTAATATTTAATCAAGACATTCTCGTTAAGTCCCGGCCTAGTTTCTCTTATTATTCGACTTTATAAAATAATAAATTGGATGATTCTATTGAGAAGGATAATAGAGGCACTAGGAGAGAGCTTTCAAGGCAACTAATATATTTGGTTAAAAAAAAAACAAGTAATTGAAAATGTTTATCTTATTATTGAAGTAAATAGAAATATAAAATAATAGAACTAGCTGTTGCCCGCGGTTTCACCCGCGTGGATGGCGTTTAAAAAGTAGCCTATGTTCTTTCTCAAAGACAATATCTCTGTACCGAATTTCATTAAAATTTGTTCAGTCGTTTGGACGTGAAAAGGTAACAGACAGACAGATAGACAGAGTTACTTTCGTATTCATAATATTAGTAGGAATGGCGACAGCTGATATTTGATAGTTGATATGTTCTGCATAATGCAAAAATTAAAAAAAAAAAAAAACTGGTGGTAGAGTTCTAGTGTAGGAGTTCGAGGACGTAGGCACCACCGCATTACCTAATATATCTGCCGCTCAATAGTAGTGTTCAGCACTATCGTGTTCCGGTTAAATAGTAATGACCCCGTATTAACTATCACAGAGACATAAGAACTAAAGTTTTAGGGTCAAAAACTATTACCGACTTATAAAGTCTTCAGTCTAGGAAGTTTGTTCAGTCTAGAAAGTTTGTAACATGCCAATTCAAAAGAGTTTGTTACAATAGGCCTCAGGAGTGATAACGCATCTGCATTTTGACCTTGGTCTTCGTGTAAGTGTCTACAGGCGGCATTCATCACTTAACATCAATGTCAACTGCGTGCTTGTTTGCCACTTCCATTACATAAAACATATTAATATACTACCTTTAATTATCATTTAAAGACAAAATACTGAGTCACGGCGCCGTTCTATGGTAGCGCTAAGTACCTATGAGCCTACACTAGACCTAGAGTTGACCTCTAGCGACCTAAAAAGTTTGACCTAAATTGCCAATTCAACTTTCCCCTTACGTCGGTCATCCTTTTACATATAACCCCATTTTTATCGTCTCGTTCAGGCATTGTGCATCCATGAATTATTTAGAATTGAAATTTTATTTCCATTTTTCATAAGCCAATATTTTATGCCCAAGTTCTAGACTAATATAAGAAAAAGTTTTTACCAAAAACAACTAAATCTCGATAATCGTAACACTTAGTCAGGACGCGCATATTTAATTGATTCTAATATTTTCTAAGTATTACACTTCGTATTTTATTATTTGTCTTTTGGCGATTATTCGTTTTTGAATTTCAGTGTATATTTTGTATTGTTTTGTTACAATTTGTAAAAATGACATTAGCAAAAATGAAGTTAATAAAAATGTTCATTGGTAATATGACTAATTTTATATTTTTAATGATACCAAATGCCAAGTATTTTCCATCAAACAAAAAACTATAAAAAATCATGCAGTATTTGCAGTTTTTGAAAATATATCAAACACTGGTAACGATATCTCGTTCAAACATTTTTGTAATAATAATATAATAATAATGGCAACCCATTATACGTCCGACTGCTGGGTACGAGTTTGCCCCCAAAAAGGGGGAGACCTGGAGCTTACTCCACCACGCTGCTCCAATGCGGATTGGTGGAGATACGGGTTAGTGGTCAACCCGCTGTCGGATGTTTTCAAACCGCCCATAAGGCCTCCGACAAGTTTTAACAACTGCTATCTTTCCATAACAACCGGGACCGACGGCTTAACGTATCCTCCGAAGTACGGAAACGCGCATTTTAATTTGCCACTAGCGGTCACCCATCACACTCCCGTCCGCGCCCGTAATGCTTAACCGAGTAGATCGCCTGTGATCTACACCAGCCGCGTGGCCATGCGCGCTTTAACATTTTTATTCTTGCAAAAAAAACATAAATCTTTTTCATACATTAACCGACAAAGTTTCAACTATTATAGTCTTAATAGTTTTGGAATAAAGTGTCTTGGACATACCAACACGAACGTCACGAAATAAAATGTTCTCTAGCGGCCAAACATTTTATATGGGATAATGACGTACTCACACTAATGATCGTGTCGCCTTCGTTTCAAGGACAACGTTTGAACAACTACTCAACCTGGTTATTTTGTGTCTCAGCTCTAATTCTCTGTATCTTTTTTCATTACCGATAGTTGACATCGTATTTAGCCATTGTGTTATATTTATATTACTCACTAGCGGCCCGCCCCGGCTTCGCCCGCGCTGCTCCGTTCTTATTAGTCATAGCGTGATGACATATAGCTTATAGCCTTCCTCAATAAACAGGCTAACACTGAAAAAACTTTTGATATTGGACCAGTCGTTTCTGAGATTAGCGCGTTCAAACAAACAAACAAACTCTTCAGCTTTATAATATTAGTATAGATGTGAATTGAGGGTACAAACAATGAGGGCCAAATCATTTCAATGGGGCGGTATAGTTCAATAACGTAAGATAGGCAGCAGCGTCCTGCGATAACACTACCGCCACTGCGATCAAAAATCCGCATACCAAACGTGAAGATTGTGCCACATCCCCCTTATAGGGAGGTTTTGATCCAACAGTGGCCATGCTTCGGCTGATATGATGAATCGAAAAGGTGAATTCTCATGTGAAAAAGGAAATTTCAATGTATATGGAAGATCTACTTTTATTGGCGGCAGAGCTTCAGTGACAGAGCTCGCAGGGGTATGCACCATCGCACTACCTAATCTACTTGCCGCTTAATGATGCTGTTCTGCGCTATCGTATGCCAGTCAGTTGGCACATACCTGCAATTTCCATCCGAGTGGCAAAACTACGTAAACCTTAGGAGAGGCAACGCCTCTACGTTGAAATACCCCTAATCTATTGTAGAAATTATACTTGCGGATTTTCTCGCGTATGCAACACTCCCAAACTTCTTACACCCGACGTTTCGATCGCTTTCCCAGCTACCGTGGACCAGTCTGCCCGTGACCACGGTAGCTGGAAAGCGATCGAAACGTCGGAAGTAAGAAAAAGTTTCGGAGTGTTGTATACGCGAGAAAATAGTCAAGTTTAATTTCTACAATGTATGAAGCTCGCGAAAACCTACGAAAACGTTATCCCTAATCTAGTCACGGGCGGTCACTTACCATGATTGTGATCTCTGTGCTTGTACTTCAAAACATAAAAAAATATCTAAATTGAGAAATCTAAATTAATAGGAATAGAGCCTCTATTAGATTACACACAACATTAGAGGCTTAAACTACTTTGCATTTTAGTACCTCATTTAAATTTTAGTTTCCTTTTGAGGGTCCTAATTGGCTTTTACGTTTACCTTCTACATTGGGATTTTATCCTATTTATCTAAATTGCCTAATGGACGGGACAAACAATCCTCTTACGCTGATACTTATCAACCAATACGTGGGATGAGCTGAGAGTGCTTGCAAATTAATGTATGTACATTGTATACGTAGAAAAAACGGATTAGCTCAAAGGTTGACGTAAGTACGCATGTGTTGATCTTCACAGATACTTTCAAAACGTCAAGAAATATATAAAATACCTAGAGTGAATAACCATTACATAAAGTAAAAGCAAAATAATATATTAATAGTAAATTAAAAATTAGAATTTAAACTACTTAGTTAAAACATAACAATCACAAATTTTTTCAATTCCTTCAATGATGATAAATGAAGAAAAAGAAAAACTTATTCGTCAAGATCAAAGTTATTCACTTAGCAGAGTTCCAAGTGCAGTCACTGCTGAGAAGAACTCCGCTACCCAACAATCTCAGTAAGAGCTCTTTTAAATGAGAGCTTAAATCTAGTACAAATTATCGTGAAAAATCAAATAATGTGAACATCCATAGCATAGATGCTATTGAGATTATTCCATTTTCTGGAAGTTTCCCAGTACCTCGGAGTTTGGTAATGTAACCGGAGATGGCAACAGGCTCGCCACCTGTTACATGGGCCAAAAACGTAATCGGCGAATCGTGGGCATGTACGTGTGGACAGTGCTGCCAACTCTACCAACTTTTAGGAAGACATCTACCTACTTTGCTCTCAGTCTACCTATCTACCAACTTATACCTCAAATCTACCAATTAAAAAAAAACTTATTTTCTTAATTTCATCACTTGCAAAGGAGAATGACCAACTTTCTATGCGAGTTCGCCCTTCTTGCGTCTCGACGGGATTACTCGCAAAATATAGGCAATATCATAAGAAATGCGTGCGCAAAAAAGAAAAAGGTATCAATAGGTGATTTTAAAAAACTGCATTACGAACTTTTGATTATTTTGAGGTTAAGTTTTGTGTGCTGTACCTGCCAGAGGTTACTAAAACAGGCGAAGACTATTTTAAAGTATTGTGTAGCATCTTAGCTGTTTTACTTACATTAAGTAGGTATTGTTGTTTAACCGCATGGCGTAGTCATGATTCTTCTCCAGATAGTAATACCAGACAAATATTAAATACTTAACAATTAATATATAAATATTTAGTTTTCATGTCGGTGTTTTTATGCTATATTACTATACTAATATCACTTACCATCAATGTAAACTGTTTTTCTATTTGCCGCTTCATGATAATAAAAAGTGAGACATTTATTTTATGAATTTGAGCTAAGTCAAAACTAAGGTACTGTTCAAATGATATCCACTTGATACCTAGTGATTATACAAGACAAATAGTAGACATGAATAATCTATTCCGTTGAATATCGTTACATAAGCAATCGATCGTTGAAATCGATTTTATTTCGATGAAATTATAAAGGTCCTAAAATGACCAGTGTCCAACGCAAAAAAGTAAATAATGCGATGGTGTTGACATTGGCAGCATGGTTATGGGTCTGTGATTGGCAGTTCACTACAAAATAATTTATTAACTTTTATGAAATATCTTGTAAATCCCCATTCGTTTTAACGTGAAAAAAATGTGAGTGAAATCTATATTAAAAAAACAATATTCTACATACAAGTTGTTAAGACGCCAATCAGGGCGACTTTTGGTCATTATCCTTTAAATTGTATTAAATAAATGAATTACAAGTAAAAAAAATTAACGCCATTATTGAAAACACACACTCACTCACTTTTTCCACTTGATATATTCAAGTGGAAAAACCGTATCGACGGGGCGATCTTCCCACCGTTTCAATCCGAGCTACGCAATCATTTACTGCGCACGTCATATATTTCGCACCTTTGGAGTCATGCTCATCTCCAAGATCCTACTCAACTATCTCCCGCTGACTGGGGATGGGAAGAAAAAGACGAAAAATATGTCTTCAAATGGTTCCAGGGAGATCAAGTATCAGTCACCAGTATAACGGATAGCAGCGACTTTCTTTGAGCTTGTATATTTCTGGTAGATTAATTTTGATGATTAACATCCTCATTTATAGATGATGGAGAAGAGAATCGAGCTGAAGAACTCGATCAAGACGAAAACAGCAATTTCCTGCAGGAAAGTTCGGATAGTGATTCGTCAGAGAGCGATTATGACAGCGATACCATCGACAACGAATAGCTTCTTGCAAACATCTTATTTTCTATATTTCGATTTATTTTTGTTGTATTAGCCTTTATTTTATTTTATGTTTATTTCATTTCGGAATCGAATTCATTCCATATTATGCATTTTTTATAAGAAAAACAAGACAAAAATATACTGTGAAAGATTCTGTGTATTGCTCGAATAATCTGTCCCTTTACTGCGTTAGCTGACGGTCTTCCCATCACTATACACGCAGCTGATTGTTGTTTTTGTACTTTGCAATGTTTAAACAATCACGTAGATAAATTTCATCCGGCGTAATATAACTTTATTTTAGGTTTTTTTTTCACAAGTTCATGCGAGCAGCTGACTCATAATCCCCCCTCCACGATGCAGCTGACGATTTTTTTTCAGCTCAGTATAGTGTCAAATATTTATGAAAAATGTTTCAGCCGGCGTACTATTACTTAATTTTTTTATTTTTTTTACCACTTCCGCAACCTCCCGATTCCACACCCACCGCGGGTGCGCCAGCTGACTCTTGGTTCAGTTATGAGTCATTCGAGATATATGGTAGGACATGGGAAGCAATCGGCGTAAAATCACTGCCGAAAATGCAACGCTACCTCCCGGACTATGTGTATATTTTTTTATTTTATTTATGCAATGGAAGTGACAAACAAGCATGCAGTTCACATTGATGTTAAGTAATGACTACAGCCTATAGACACCGACACAATGACCAGAGGTCAAAATGCAGATGCGTTGCCTCTCTGAGGCCTAAGGTGTTATGCCTCTGTACCGGCAATTACAGGGCCGTACATTACCACCTGACCGGAACACGATAGTGCTGAACACTACCATTTAGAGGCAAGTATATTAGGTAATGCGGTGGTGCCTACGCTCGCGAGTTCCATCACTGGAGCTCTACCACCAGTATATGGCGGACTTAATGGCACTCAACATTCTCTGACAGACCTTAAGGCCACGAGAAAGCTTTGTATTTGGTCCTTCGTCGTATTTATAATTTTGTCAAATCTTAACGAAAAAGCTAGACAACGGTCAGTTTTCGGAAAATAACAAAATAGGAAATATAAGGAAACCATACAAGGACCAAATCAGGCTATTCCACCCCAAGTCAACACCACTCTAATCCTCTTATCCCAATATGAGATGTCGGAAACCTTTCATTTTGCGGTAATATCAAGAAATGAACTTTATTCCTTCGCAATACGGCTGAAAGTACATTTTAAACGTCATTGGCGAATTTATAAATGAAATTTTATACGTGAAGCGTTTAGAATTGATACGTGCTTATGTGTCTCATGTATATGGATCATTGTTTTTTTTAAATATGTATTGAGAGCTCTTAAATATGTTTCGATGTTCAGGGTTTAATGATTTTGATTTTAATTAAATAAATATGTATTTATTACTATTTATGTAATATTTAACTGCCTCGGTAGCCTAGTGGTAGTAGGCCATTACTTACTACTACGCTCAGGTCCTGGCTTCGATTCCCGGGTAGGGGGTTATCAGAGATAATGGTATAGTCCTTTAACTCTGGTTCTAATGGGACTTTTCCATTTTCTGGAAATTTCCCACTACCTCGAAGTTGATGGTGATGTTTAGGTAATGTGCCCGGAGATGTCAACAGGCTCGCCACCTATTTACATGGGCCAAAAACGTAACCGGCGAATCGTGTTTGCATGTATGCTTGAATGCATGTATTTACCTCTGCCTACCCCGAGGATTACAGGCGTGAAGTTACGTATGTAAAAACAAATATTTAAATTTATTGCACAAATATAGTGTTATATAAAAGGCAGACTTAATGGAACCAAAAGGCATTCTACTTGTCAACTTTTGGGTAGAGTCAAAAACAACGAAATATAATTGGTACCAAAACATAAATTTTGGGTCACACTGTTTGTTACCATATTCCTCCGAAACGATCTGGCTTGAACGATTTTTACTATTTTCTGTGTATAATTTAATAGGCCTGATAATTTTTGTTTTTAATGTAATGGAAGTGGCAAACAAGCATGCAGTTCACATGGATGTTAAGTGATGACTCCAGCCTATAAACAAAAGATCAAAGGTCAAAATGCAGATGCGTTACCACTCCTGAGGCCTAAGGTGTTATGCCTCTGTGTCGGGAATTACAGGGCCGTACATAACCGTCTGACCGGAACACGATAGTGCTGAAAATATGGATTTTGTCTCATAAAAATAAATAAATACCTAATTGAAAATTGTGTTTTCGATGCAAACAAACGTAATTTTAATTTCGTAATATTTTAAAGTTCATTTTAATAGCTTAAAAGTAATTTAAATAATGAGCACATATGATGAACTGTTTAAATAAACTTTTATGAGTGTCTCGTGAAAATAAATTGAGCAATTATTAAACTCGTTTGAGAGACTTCGTCGCGTATTATTTACTGTCGTGATAAAATAATAACTTACAAATTATATGATAGTCAAGCGAAAGCATCAAGTACAAAGTGATCGTAAAAAAATAATCTCTGTAGACAAAAATGAAATAATGTTTGCTGGTCTCATTTAAACTCGAGAAAGGCTGAACCGATTTGGATAATACTATTTTTGAAATATTCATTAAAGTTCAAGGAAGGTTTGAAAGGCTTTGAAGAATGTAATAGCGTGTCAAAGGTTTGATAAATACGGATCTGTATGGAAAAAAAAAAATGTGGTTTTTACTATTTCCCTTCAATTTCTTACCTTTCAAACTTTCCCTGGGCTTACAGAAATAATTCAAAACTAAAATTAACCAAATCGGTCCAGCCGTTTTCAAGTTTTAGTGAGACTAACGAACAGCAATTGGTTTTTATATATATAATTGCTGTAATTAATCGTTGCGTGTTATAAAAACCTTTGTAAAAAACACTTGAGGATGGTCTAGTGTGTGTTATTTAGATAATTGATTCATATTACCTAAAAATGCAAAAAAAATAATAATTCTTCAATACGTTATAGTTTCAATTACTTATATTAGTTATTGCTCGCAAGCTAGGCACTTTAGTAAAGGTCTTGAAAAAAGTTTACGGAAAGGTATTCCGCCACGAAAGTTGGCTTATTAACTTTTATATAAACAAAATTCTTCAAAACTGCATAAATTAGTCGACTTTTCAGAGCTTGTATATCTTGGGAAAGAAATTTTCAAAGAGAACCTACCTACTGAATAATATTCCGCAAACCAGTTGCAAAATATAAATAATATTTATATAATTTTATAATAACATAATATTTTTTATATAGTGACGGTGGCAAACTTGCATGCAGCTCGTATTGATGTTAGGTGATGACTGCAGTCTATAGACATTTTTTTTTAATGTAATGGAAGTGGCAAACAAGCATGCAGTGTGCCGGAAATTACAGGGCCGTACATTACCACCTGACCGGAACACGATAGTGCTGAACACTACCATTTAGCGGCAAAAGGTAAGTTTAAAAGGTAAGGATTAAGGTTAAAAATGCAGATGCTTTGCCATCCTTGAGACCTTAGTTGTTATGTCTCTGCGACAGTTGACACATTACCATCTTACCGGAACACGATAGTGCTGAACACTAATATTTGGCGGCATATATATTAGGTGAGGCGGTGGTGCCTACGCCCTCGAGTCCTTACACTGGAACTCTACCACCAGTAAAATAATAACATAATTTTATTTTCTTACCACAGTATAAAATATTCTATATTGTAACTATATTAAAATAATATTTATTTATTTGGAGAACCAACAGCACATGGCATATTAACCACAATTAAAAGAATAAAAACAGAGGGCCACTTAAAGGTTCCCACGTATATTAGAACTTCATACCAAAAAATATTGAAATTATCATTCCATTTCTTCCTTTTAAGTTGCAAATAAATGTAGGTGGTTGCAGAAGTTAACCCACCGAAGCAAATAGGTTCGTTCTTTAACTATTTGGTTAAGTGGGTTGGTCTCTTGAAGGTGGTGTTACGAGTCTTCAACATCAGAATGCTTGTTAAAATATAAATGACGAATGTAGAAGAGGCACGGGAGGTGTGTTAAAACAGTGATAATTGGCACCGCACACTCTCTGCCCACCCCGTAAGCGGGATAAGCAAGGAAGCTCATTTGTACAAAACGTTATCTTCCGTTAAAAAAAATACATAGGTCCTGTATGTCTGTTTTCTCCGGAAGAAAAATTAAAGATAAATGCGTGCATTGATGCACACAAATACCGGTTAAGTGCTGTCATGTGTGTATAGTTCATCGATGGCGAGTCTATTAACATCACCGGGCACATTAACAAACTGTGAGGGCAGCTCTGACGAACTTAAAAAAAATATAACTAGCTTCCGACCTGAATCGAATCCGTGACCTCAGGAGCTTAGCGCTAGCAATGTTTTCTTGTAAAGGATTGCTAGCACTTAGTTATTGAGCCAGTTTCAGCTAAAACTATTTATCATTATGACTGAATTAACTGAATTACATTCCAACAATAAAACAATACAAAATGTCATTACTCTACATCTGACCTCTTACATAGATCTACAAGAGTCGTTCGGATAGACACAAGTACCCTAATTACTCGGGGTTCAACGTCACTCAAAAGAGATCGGTTTAATTTGGACCGTCATCATAGAGATTTTTTTAATCCGCCGCCGGCACCCAATGCTGAAGTGCCTGGCTTCGCAATTTGAGTTTCAAAGTATTGTTCGTAGATAGCATACAAGAGATGTGAGTACTAAATAGCAAATGTCCTAAACATATTAACATTATATAAGCGCTCGTAAAAGACACTCGCATGGCCCCACTGCTGGTGAAGATCGCAAGCACAGATCGGAGTAGCCATATGCAGACTTTTTACTGGTGGTAGCGCTCCAGTGACGGAGCTCGCGCGCGGGCGTAGGCACCACCGCGTTACCTAATATACTTGCCGCTAAATGGTAGTGTTCAGCACTATCGTATTCCGGTCAGGTGGTATTTTTTTTTTTATTGTACGGCCCTGTCATTTCCGGCACAGAGGTATAACACCTTAGGCCTCAGGAGTGGTAACGCATCTGCATTTTGACCTTGGTTTTTATGTGGGTGTCTAAGGCTGCAGGCATCATTTAACATCAATGTAAACTGCATGCTTGTTTGCCACTTCCATTAAATAAAAAAAGGCAAAATACAAGCCCAAGTGGGCCTATACCTGTCGCCTTGATGTTTAAATGTGTGCGTGAAATTGTTAATGTATTTGTTAAAGTCAAGGTGTGAGTTTCGTAGTAATTGACGATTCTTGTAGTGTGTGTGTGTCACACGCATTTCCCCCGCAAAAAATGACTCTTTTGCATCAGTAATAAGGGCTATGGCTACGTTCGCCGCGGCCGGTGGCCCGAGTTGCTCTATAATCGCAAGCGATCTACTCGGTTATGCGATGCAAGCGCGGCCGGGTGTGTGTGTGTGTGACCACTAATGGCGAAATTAAAATGCGCGTTTCCTTGCTTCGGAGGGCACGTTAAGCCGTCGGTCCCGGTTGCTATCAATAGATAACAGTCGTTAAACCTTGACGGAGACCTTATGGGCGGTTCGAAAACATCTGACAGTGGGTTGACCACCAACCCGCATTGGAGCAGCGTGGTGGAGTAAGCTCCAGGCCTTCCCCTAAAGAAGGGGAGCGACTCGTGCCCAGCAGTGGCATATTTCAAGGGTTGCCATTATTAATGGACACTTTCTCTTCTTCTAGTTATAAGAAATGTTATCAATATCATGAAGATTTCTGAATATTATTTCCAGCCTTCTAATATCACGGGGCGAATTACCTTATTAAGATTCTAATAGCGCCTAATTGCCGACTTGGGGATAGAATCTGTGTTATCAGCGTAAATGTAGTGGCCTGCTGCAAGATTACAGGTCCTTAAAGCTGCCTGTAAATAATGAAAATCTGATAATTATCAGACATTTTTACTGGTTTTAGAGCTCCAGTGACGGAGCTCGTGGGCGTAGGCACCACTGCGTTACCTAATGTACTTGCCGCTAAATGGTAGTGGTAGTGGTAGTGCGTAAGCAGGCCCCCCACAAGATGGACCGACAACCTGGTGAAGGTCGCGGGCAATCGCTGGATGAGGGCGGCCCAGGACCGTTCGTTGTGGCACTCTTTGGGGGAGGCCTTTGTTCAGTAGTGGACGTCTATTGGCTGAAATTATGATGATGATGAAATAGTAGTGTTCAGTACTATCATGTTCCGGTCAGGTGGTAATGTACGGCCTTGTAATTTCTGGCACAGAGGCATAACACCTTAGACCTCAGGAGTGGTAACGCACCTGCATTTTGACCTTGATCTTTGTGTGGGTGTCTATAGATTGCAGTCTTCACTTAGCATCAATGTGAACTGCATGCTTATTTGCCACTTCCATAACATAAAAAAAAGACATCAGGTTATCCGAAGTTCGAACAAAAGATGAACGTTCCAACAACAAAATCAATCAATGCCTCATAACTCTACATCTGTCCCCTTATATAGATACAAAAGCCATTCGAATAGACACCAGAACCCTAATTACTGGGGCTCCAGAGCCACTCAAAGATATCGGTTTAATTTGGACCGTCGTCAAAGTGATTTTTTTTCGCCGCTGGCACCCAATAAGGAAGCGTACGGCTTGGGATTCATTCGTTATTTGGGTCTCTAAGATATGTTATTTGGTGTCCAAATAGAATACAAGAGATGTAAGTACTAAAAAGCATAGTTGGTAATAGATGGCGCTACTGCTACCATAAAGCAATGCAATAGATGTGAAGGAAAGATTTGACAAATCGGGCAGGGCTTCAGTAGCTCAATTGGAAGAGCGGCTGGACTAGATTCCCAGTAGGTCGCGAGTTCGAGTCTCGCCTGAAGTCAAATTTTTCTTTCCATTTTTCTTTAAAAATAAAATATATTTCACAAGCATGTGTTAATGCGAAATAATATAAAACAATCATTAAGGGTAAAAGCGACTTCTTTACGATATTCAATAAACTGAAAAGTCTATTATATCGGTTGCCTAACTAGCATAGTTGGTAATAGATGGCGCTACTGCTACCATAAAGCAATGCGATAGATGTGAAGGAAAGATTTGACAAATCGGGCAGGGCTTCAGTAGCTCAATTGGAAGAGCGGCTGGACTAGATTCCCAGTAGGTCGCGAGTTCGAGTCTCGCCTGAAGTCAAATTTTTCTTTCCATTTTTCTTTAAAAATAAAGTACTAAAAAGCCTTATTTTCCTAAAGATATTAACGAATACGCTCTCGTAAAAGAAACTCTGTCTGCAAGTTACTCGTATTTGTTACTTGTTAATATTGCTTATGTCATGCATGATGATTTCTGAAAATTATTCAAAGCCTAGTAACATAACTGAGCACACTACCAAAATCCGAGTTAAGTTCACAAAAACTTGCAAACAATTAGAAATCCCAACTAATAACATTGGAATTAAATCCTTAATCTTAGCATAGCAGTAGAATATTTGTAGCACTTACTTTACTGGTGGTAGAGCTCCAGTGACGGAGCTCGCGGGCGAACGCACCACGGCATTATATAATATACTTGCCGCTAAATGGTAGTTCAGCATTATCCTGTTCCGGTCAGGTGGTAACGTATGGCCTTGTAATTTCCGGCACAGAGGCATCGAGGCACCTTAGGCCCCAGAAGTTGTAACGCATCTGCATTTTGACCTCTGGTCTTTTTATGGGTGTCTATAGGCTGCAGTCATCACTTAACATCAATGTGAACTGCAAGCTTGTTTGCCACTTTCATGACATAAAAAAAGAGTTACTGAGCCAGTTATACTGGAACAACTAACATTATAACTTGATTATCAGACATCGGGTTGGAACAAAGAAAGAACCTCAACAATAAAATTAATCGAAAATCTTTTCACTCTACATCTGTTTCTTCATATAGATCAACAAAACTCATTCGGATAGACACAAGTACCCTAATTACTCGGGGTCCGACGCCATTCAAAGATATCGGTTTAATTTCGACCGTCGTCAGTGTTTTCTTTTACTCCGCCGCCGGCACCAAATAAGGAAGTATCTGACACATCAGGACACCTTTTTGAGACTCAAATTGCAAATGAATCCGAAATTCATTTGCAATTTGAGTCTCAAAAAGGTGTCCTTGGGCGTCCAAATAGACTACAAGAGATTTAAGTTCTAAATACCGTTCATTCCCTAAAGAAGGTAATGGATAAATTACGTGTAATTTTTTTTGTAGTGATTTTAAATTTTATTCTCGATATGAAGGCTTATGAAAATATTTTCCAGTCTATTAATCAAGAAGCACATGATCTTCAAATGTCTCTGGCATTGAGATCATCTAACATAAACAAAAAAAAGATGCGAGTTATACCTGAGTGATTTTTTGTTTTCCGTTTGAGGTACGGAACCCTAATAATGACAAATTGCTTTTATAAACGGAGAATGATACTGTTCTATACATTTCTAGGCCCAGGTGTTAACACTGTACTGTACTACAAATTACTGTACTGTACTACAAATTATGTCATTTTCAAATGACTATAAAATAAATATTTTGAAATTCAGGCATTTTTTGAATTGCCAGTAATTGAAGTATTATTAATCCACTCATTTATTGAAATTCTCATTTTATACTTTTTCACAAACAAAAAAAAAAAACATATTATATATAAAAAAATATAAAAAGGTTGCCACCGGTAGCGGGAACAGGATCCAAGCTGTCGGTGGTTAGGGGCTCAGAGAGAGGAACCTCCTCACAATACGAGCCGTGTCGAGGAGTACCGCTTTCTGCACCAAGCCCTTGATCCAACTTACCAACCAAGCGAGAGCCTCCTTAGGTGGCGGTCGAACCTCTTCGCTATAAGTCCGTTTACCGTGACGACCGTACATTACCACTACCATTTAGCGGCAAGTATATTAGGTAATGCGGTGATGCCTACGCCCGCGAGTTCCGCCACCGGAGCTCTCCGGTATTACAATAAAACATGAAACTCTGTTTAAATAAAATGTCGGAACAGCAAAACATAGTGTTACACGAGTGACCCATTAACGTGGAAGCCGTAATAGTTCGCCATTTGTAAGTTCTCTACAATTCTTTGTCGAGCAGTCTTATTGCATTAAAATCGAACACTTCGCTTGTACTTAAAATACAAGGAATACGTAACTTGGATTTTCTATTTGAAACTTGCTAACCGATTCTCGATAATAACTAATGAATGCTCGATTTTAATCTAATTTGGTTTGTATACAAGGTGTACAAGACAATACCATACAAAGAGAATAATATTTCAACAATTTGACAGTTCGAAAATAAGGGTCACACTGGTGAAAAAAAATATTCGAATGATAGGTACTGTATGGGTTGTTGGAGGAGAAATATAAAGACGTAGATTCGGATTAGATACGGTATGGGTTATTACTGGTAACTTATTATAATGATGGTGCATATAGTACAATTAAGTAGCCGGAATAAATACGGGAGCACACGCGGTAATGGTAGCCGAACGTGAACTTGAATGGTAATGATAAAAGATGTTAACATAGTACGCGTGGAATGGTAGCCCGATGCGAACTGATAAAATGGTAGAATTTGTAAATGAGAATCGGCGTTTATGGTGACTGCACGTGAACTGACTATTGCGTTATAAGTAAATCGATGCGCGGCGGCAAATTGCCGACGGTGCATCCTAAAAATGCATGTATGTCCCATACAGGTACATTAAACTAAATATCCATAATACCACCACCAGTTCCATAATAACCATAAAAACGTTGCTTTGATCCCTCTTGAATATATTTTAATTGGTATAAAATTTCAGATTTTTATTTAACACGAAATTTGCGTTTTATTTCGCACGTCTTTGTACCCTTTATCCCGTTTTGTGATGAGATTAAACGTGACACGCATTAACCTAATTCTACGTAACGTAAATCCCTTCATTTCGACGGGAAGGCAAACACGTCTTAAAACATTACTGGGTTCTATAAATAATGTGTTACAGACAAGGTGTGTGATAATGTTCGCGAAGATTACCTCGTGAAATCATTAAATTTGCAACAGTTTCATGTTAAACAGATGTGAAGTTGCGTTTATGACTTCTTCCACTTGGTTCCAGCTGAATATAGCCTTCTAAATCAGATTTTGGGTGAATGTACGGCCCTGTAATTTCCGGCACAGAGGCATAACATCTTAGGCCTCAGGAGTGGTAACGCATCTGCATTTTGACCTTGGTCTTTGTGTGGGTGTCCATAGGCTGCAGTCATCTATTAACATCAATGTAAACTGCATGCTTATATGCGACATCAAGAAAAAAAAAACTACAGTCTGTATCTTTACGTTATTTTTTTATGTCATGAGGTGACAAACAAGCATAAAGTTTACATTAATGCAAAGTAATACTGTAGCCTATAAACACTTACATGAGACCAGAGATTTCAATGTAGATGCGTTGCCACTCCTGACACCTAAGGTGTTATGCCTCCGTGTCGGAAATTACAGAGCCGTACATTACCACCTGACCGTAACACGATAGCGCTGAACATTATAATTTAGCAGCAAGTCAATTAAGTAATGCTTGTGGCGCCCGCGAACTCCGTCACAGGAGCTCTACCGCCAGTCAAAGTTTCCTCATATTTTTATTTTATGATTGCCTTTACTTACTTTTAAACCTGGACTTCCAAAAATCATTCAAAACCAAAATTAGTCAAATCGCGAGACTAATGAACAGCAATAGATTTTTATATATACATAGATATATGGATAAATGCGTGAATGTATTAATAATTTTACTTTTCGGTATTTATACTTCTTATTCTTTTATATAAAATTTCATAATTTTTCTAGAAATACTCGCAAGATAAGGTTCTTGGGGCACACTTGCTACACATTTTATACAACTTATATGCAACTGATAAGAACTGAAGCAACTTGTGACGAAATCTTATTTAAAACGGCAACTTTTACACCAACTTTGTCCAAGTCATGTACGATGTTGGAAATATGTGAATATAACAAAATTAAATATGGTTTCGTGAATACAATTTTTTAGCCTCAGTCAACGGTTTAACTGGTATTATTTTTGTAACTGGTGGTAGAGTCCCAGTAGAAACCACCGCATTAATTATATGCCGCCAAATAGTAGTGTTCATCAACACTTTCGAGCTTCGGTGTGATGGTAATGGCCCCGTAATACGATCACAGAGACAAGAAGTTCTCAGGGGTTGCAATGTATCTGCATTTGACCTCTGGTTTTTGAGTAGATATTTACAGGCTGCAGACATCACTCAGCATTTATGTGAACTGCAAGCTTGTTTGCCACCTTCGTTATGACGTTGCCGTAGGTTTTCGCGAGCTTCATACCTTGTAGAATTTAAACTTGCGGATTTTCTCGCGTATACAACACTCCCAAACTTCTTCTTACACCCGATTCCAGTTACTGTGGTCATGGGCAGACTAATTCGACGATGGTGCCCGTGACCACGGTAACTGGAATCGGGTATAAGAAGAAGTTTAGTACAGTTTTAGTACATAAGTACAACACCTTCGTTATATTAAAAAATATATATATCATTTCTGCCTTCCTTAACGTCTATATTATTTCTGATGTGATTATCTCAATCGCTATCGCTTTCATACCGTCCAAAGAGCAAAACATATCGGACGCTTCCATCAGCCGTGGCTGAAGTATCGTTTTAGAATTTCCACTGGTAGTAGAGTTTTATTGACGTACCCGTAGCATTACCTAATCTACTTACGATGCTTAGTGCCACGATTTTGCAGATTTATTTTGAGTAAATGAAGCGTGCATGGCCCAGCGGCTGGTGTAGATCGTAAGCGATCTGCTCGGTTAAGCACTACGGGCGCGGTCGGGTAGTGTGATGGGTGACCGCTAGTGGCAAATTAAATGCGCGTTTCCGTGCTTCGGAGGGCACGTTAAGCCGTCGGTCCCGGTTGCTATCGATGGATAGCAGTCGTTAAACCTTGTCGGAGGCCTAATGGGCGGTTTGAAAACATCCGACAGTGGGTTGGCCACTAACCCACCCACCTCCACCAATCCGCATTGGAGCAGCGTGGTGGAGTAAGCTCCAGGCCTCCCCCCAAAAAGGGGAGAGACTCGTGCCCAGCAGTGGGACGTATAATGGGTTGCCATTATTATATTATTTATTAAATGAAACTAAGATACTTATTATAATGGACCCGACGTTTCGGTCAAGTCTCAGCTTTTTCGATCACGGGTAGATTGGAACTGTCTTCTTTAAAAACAACATAAGATGAATATTCAAAAACAGGTTCTTTAATAAGCGTAATTTCTTCCCCATCTCTGAAGATATTTTTAAATAATAATCATTTTCACTTTCTAACCCGTATTTTTCTTTGCAGACATCAACGGCTCTCATTCTCCTGATACACTTATCGCTTCACACAGTTGATGAGGGATACGCCATAAACCCCAGTAAGTATCAGTTACAGCGGCATATAGGCCAAATTTGTCCCTACCTTTGTAGGGTTGCGGCTAGAATCCCTTGAACTAGCTTGATGTAAGAATCATATCTTTTTATACCACATTACCAGCTTCTGACCGAGTTTTTATTGCGATTTTATACGTAGTTCTTTAAGCCTGGTTTGGGAAGTTCTGGTAATTTAGTCGAGTGGCAAGCAATTTAACAATGATATTATGTTCAGATATCTACTTACTCAGACGAGAGAAATGTATCACTACTTAGTTTTTATCGAAGCTATTCTTCGTATTTTCGGACCCTCGTGGGTTTTGTTATTACTCGTATTACCTACTTGAGAAACATTAAACTTGCAGCCTATGATTATGTAACGAAAATAACGGAACTATATAATATAAATAGCTATTCATTTATTTAACTTATTCTATAAAAAACCGGTTGTTCATGCACAGGTGTACACAAATGAAATTCCCGTATTACACTTCTTGAAACTTCGGTTTATTTCGATATATTCGTTACATGTGATATTTGGTTGAGACGAGAAGAAAGAATGAATTCACAAAAAAAGTACGGTGCACTGCCTTTACCGTCGGTACTTCGAAAAACAAAACGTTGAATGATTATGTATGTAATTTTCTTGACAATAAAAGGCGCAATCAATTTAGGTGTGAATTGCATGATGAATTGTAGTAGGCGCGAACACCGGTCAAGTGCATGTCGGGCCACGCGCAGTGTAGGGTTCCGTAGTTGCAGAGTAAGAAATGTAATGAATAAAATAAATAAATATTTTCTATGGAATTATTCGAATTTTTCGAGTCAAATACAGTTGGTCGACTATTTCTCGCGAATATGTATAGACAAGTTGAGTGATAGTTTTCCTTTTAATTTCATTATACATTACATAGCTACCTACTGTTGCCGTAAAGTTTGAATTTCTAACAACAAGGAAGTACCTATACTGGTAGGTAGCTCAGCGGCACGCCTGAAGGGCAGTGGACTGTATGTTTTAGATCAATGTAAGCGTTGCCTTGTCTCTCGCGAGGGCATGCGGTTGCGGAAGATGTAGGAGATCTAGCAGGAAGGAACTCGTGCACTTACCTCGTTGGCGCAACTCCAGGCGTCCCCGGGCAACAGAGCCTTCCGGAGCAAATGCACACCACACAGACACTCGCGGTGGGTTAGGTGTTAAGTTTTATCAGGCGCACAACAGTCACCACACTACACACTTGGGATAGCGGGATTGCGAGGACTTCGAAAAACGTATGTCCGTTGAGGTCGACGATTTGGCGGCGACTCGCGTCCTCGCGGTTTGCGGGGCGGTAAGCGACAGTGCACGAGAGGGAAAAGGATAGGTAATGATGGGTATTGCGGGTGCGATGAGACAAAGTATAATTACAAGCGATTTTTGCCGAAAGCGGCGCCACCATTTCCCCCCGGCCTTAAAGGATCGTCTTTAAGAAAAAATAAATAAATATGTGAGAAATAATGAGCGTTATGCGAATAAAATAACATATGTCAGAGCGGTTTGGAAAATTAAAATAAATATATATGTACTTATATGCGTTTATTATTCTTAACCTAAGCTACTGCGAAAACGTTGTCACCCTACTGATTTGGTAGAGGACACAGGCGGATCACTGGACGAAGGAAGGTTCCCTTAGTCGTCCGTACCGACACCACGCGTGTAACGCCGTCTTTGGAAGGGTGTATTTTGTCGACGACACCTAGAGGCCACGCCAGGGGCGGAGCGTTCTCTGTGTTTATGACCACAACCGTTCCTTCAGTGATTGAAACTGTAGGGGTGTTCCATTTCTGACGGACTTGTAAGTTGTGGAGGTACTCGACCTTCCATCGCTTCCAGAAGGACTGCACTAATTTATTTAATAATGAGTGTCTCTGAAGCAAATTAAGTTTATCTGGTTCTACGTCTGGCGCAGGAAATGAATTTAAAGAAACAGTGTGTAGGAAATGGCTAGGAGTTAAAGCCATAGGTTCAGACGGATCTGAACTAAGTGCGGTCAGTGGTCGCGAATTCAACAGACCTTCTATCTGTACGAGAATTGTATTTAATTCTTCGTAAGAAAGAAGCTGTTGACCTATAACCTTAAATAAATGCGTTTTGATTACCTTAACCATGCTCTCCCTACATCCACCGAAATGTGGAGAGGCAGGTGGTATAAACCTCCACGTAATGCGATTTTCTACTAACTCCTCTTCAAAATTTGAACGATATTCTTTGTTAAGAAAATTATAAAGTTCTTTTAAATACGAACGTGCCCCTACAAAGTTTCTACCGTTATCCGAATACAAATATTGTACGTCCACGTCGTGCGAGAAAGCGTTTTAACGCGGCTAGAAAGCTATGCGTACTTAAATCTGAAGCGATTTCAATGTGTACAGCGCGAGTAGTTAGACACGTGAAGATACACAGATAAGCCTTGTGACTTTTAGCGCCGCGACGTCTTATTGGCGTGTAAGATACAGGGCCTGCGTAGTCGCAGCCTGTATGCGTGAAGGCCTTTATGGACTGCGTAACCCTACTGCTAGGTAAATCAGCCATAAGAGGAGGTGCGGAGCGCGGTTTCAGTCTGAAGCACCTATTGCATTTGTGAACTCGACTGCGTACGCAACGTCGGGCGGATAAAATCCAGAACTTTTGTCTCAGTAAAGACATTAAGAGCTCCGGTCCGGCGTGTAAATATTTTGTATGATAATAATCTATCAACAGATCGACAATGTGATCGTGACGCGGTAAAATAATAGGGTGTTTTTGCGAGTGGCTCAATTCGGAATATGAGAGACGACCTCCTACCCGAATGAGTCCGTCATTTAGAAATGGTTTTAATCTTTGTAAAGCGGTTGAACAAGGTTTAGATTTATTTAAATTATGAAAATCGTCAGCGAAATATTTTAATTGCAAAACGCGAAGTAACTTACTTTCGACAAATTCGAGGTCACTCTGGGTGACACCAGCGGATTTAGTGCGGGGAAGTAATTTAAAAAATCTAAAAACATATACTAGCGAGCGCAATAATTTTGGCCAAGAAGACATGCGGGTTGCGAGAGCGTATATAATATTTTCTTCTGGCGCTGTGAAAGTATTGAACGACAGAATTTTTTGTTCTGGGATATTGTCACCAGAAACTCCGTCCAGTTCCTTAATAGGCCACTGGGACGGCACAAGCGAAGCCCACTGTGGCCCATGGAACCACAGGGGGTGCGTGATTAATTTATTAGGCGATTAACCGCGGGAAAGACAGTCTGCGGGATTTTCTGCTCCCGAGATGTGATAAAAATTACTTGCGGATATGTTGTCATTTAATGTGACAACCCTATTCGCTACGAATGTTTGCCAGCGATGCGGTGAACTTTTAATCCAATATAACACGACCTTAGAGTCAGAAAATGCGTAAATATTCATTTTGTACCGCGGGTTATAATTATCAAAGACAATGCGAAGTAATTTAGACAAAAGTACAGCTGCACAAAGTTCAAGACGCGCAACAGATAGCGTTTTCATAGGCGCCACCTTGGACTTCGCACAAACAAGCTGTACGGCGTTCTCGTTCCCGGAGTGTACATGTAAGTATACAACTGCACCGTATGCCAGCTCACTGGCGTCCGCAAAGCCTAGAAGTGTGACTTCTGTGCCGTCGGCTACTCCCAAGTAACGCGGTATTTTTAATTTATTAAGTGATGTTAATTCGGAACAAAACTGTTTCCATGATTTAATAATATTGGGAGGCGGCACTTCATCCCAATCCAACCTTAAAAGCCAGAGCTGTCGGATCAGCAGTTTAGCGTAAAGGATAGTGGGTGCTACAAAGCCCATAACATCCCACAACCTAGCAATCGTTGAAAGTATAGCGCGTTTTGTACACTTCTCATCGGGAGGAGAAATTATGAAAAAGAAAGTATCTGTGTTGTTAGACCAACGCAACCCCAGAATTTTATGTTGATCGGATTTATCGAATTCAACCTCACAAGGATGCCTATGCGAAGCGGGAATATTATTTAGAACATTTGAGGAGTTGCTACTCCACTTAAGCAAGTCCCATTGAGCTCCCTTGAACAGGGCGATAAGTTCTTGAGCGGTGGCGAGCGCTTCATGTTCAGTTTGCGTCGAGAACACTAAATCGTCCGTGTAAAGTGACGTAGTAGCGACTTCGCGGGCTCTCGGGTATTTATCTCCATCGTCAGTTATGAGCTGCTTGACGGTACGCAATGCATGGTAGGGACTAGATTTCAAACCGAAGCATACCCTATTGAACTGATACACAGCGAGAGGTTCCCGTGGGTCGAAGCGGTACAGGATGCGCTGAAAGCGGCGATCTTGTTCTCGGACAGAAATTTGTAAAAACATTTGTTTACAATCTGCGGTAAGAGCGACAGCGAATAGTCTAAAATTTAATATTATTTGAAATAAATCTCCTTGCAGATTAGCACCGCTATGAAGAATATCGTTTAAGGATATGCCAGTAGAAGTTTTACAGCTGGCATCTAAAACGACGCGTAATTTTGTCGTGGACTTGTCGTCACGGATGACGCCATGATGCGGGATCATATAAGTAGGAAAAAGAGAATTATCATGGTCATCAGTAGGCGCGGGTGACAAATATTTTTTATCTAAATACTCGTGCATTACGTCATCATAAGACATCCTCAGCTGGGGGGATGCTTCGAGTTTTCTCTCTAAGCACAAAAAACGTTTGCGTGCGGTTTCGAAAGAATTACCTAACGAAAAAAAATCTTCGCGAAACGGTAAAGCGACGGTATATCTACCGATAAAATCTCGCTCAGTAGTAGTGCGGTAAAATTCTTCGCATTCAATGTCATCCTGACACTGAACGGGCGGACAAGAAAGCTCTTCGAGCTCCCAAAATTTCTTTATTAAATCGTCAATAGTGACAGTTTTATCTCTGTGCACTATGGCGCAGCATGAAGTCAATGTCGACTGAGCGTAAGCGGGATGAAGCGTGGGTACGGAACCCATAATTACGTAACCGAGTACGGTATTGATAGCGGGCGGCGCGGCGGTGTTGCTGTGCATGGCGCCGGGCAATAATAAATGCGTAAACAGCGAAGCACCGATCAAAATGTCGACGGGGCTCGGTGTTGCGAACGTATCATCAGCGAGCGGTAAATTATTTAAATAAGAAAGCGCGGATTTATCTATATATGCAGATGGCAAATTATCTGTAATGTGATCTACAACTAACGCGGAAACATCGAATTTAATATTTGAATTATATTTAGAGTAAAATTGTAACGAAACTGAGCCCTGTATAGCCTTTTCTGAACCACCTATACCCTTAACTATAGTGTAAGGTATATTATTTAAATGAATATTTAAACGCTTAGCGCAACTCGCTGAAATAAAATGACAATTAGAAGCAGTATCTAACAAACATCTCACTGTATGTGGTTGACCCGAACTATCATATACAATAACCTGGGCCGTGGCTAGCAAAACTGTATTGTGCGTAATACGTTGCTGGCGTTGTTCGTTGTAGTGAGTATTATTCGTGGTGGAATGTAACGCGGCAGTGGATGTCGTACATAACGATACTTCATTGCGCGGAGTAGTGGAGCACGCTAGCGGCGACTGCGCGGTCTGCGCGAGTGCAGTCTCCTGCGGCGCAGTGGCGGAATGGTTAGGCGCGCGGCGGGACGTACCACGGTTCGAATCCGAGGAAGAAAAATGAAGTAATGTGTGATGCCTTTGATTACAGGATCTACAGTTTGTATTAGAATTACACGATGATACTTTGTGGTTAATGCTTAAACAATTAACACACGCGTTGCGTTCTTTAATTAATTTAAAGCGTTCCTCTGGCGACATTTGAATTAATTGCGGACATTTAAATAAATGTTGATGGGTTATATTTTTACATAAGCATTTATTTGTGGAATTATTAAGTGTAGTGAGAAATGAATATTTTTGCAAAGCGTTATTATTACTACTAGGACGGCCACGACTGACAATATTTTTATTATTACTAGCTGGACACGAGCGTTGTAGTATTTTAGATTGGTTTGTAATAAACTCAACCAGGCTATCGAAGGTAGGAATCTTGGATGAATCACCCAGCCGTTCGAACGTACGTACAGTATCGGAATCTAATTTTTTAAGCGCGAGATGTAAAATAATATAATCTGTTAAGTCTGGAATTTTTAAGTTTTTTAGACCTCGAAAGGCTGTAACAAATTTATCGATAAATAAATCGAAATTATACGCGGATGTAGAAGTTTGTGATTTAAATTCTAATAGCTGATCTAAGTAGGTAGATGCGAGCGATCTTTTATCATCGTATTTATCGATAAGCGTTTGTAATAACAAATTATAATTTTCTGCGCAAGGCGTAATACCCGCGCAAGCGGTCTGCGCCTTACCTGTCAGTTTGCCTAAAAGGTAATACAATTTCTCCGAATCTGACAGCGATGAATTGTCGTGCACCGTGGATTTAAAACTCGCGAAAAACAATGGCCATGAACGAATGTCACCGTCGAAGGTCATAAGTTCAATGGGTGGTAAATTAGGTTTAATTTTGCGGGGTAACTTATAATCAACATTTTTAGTGTTTAGCTGCGAACTTATATGCTTAATGCGGCCATATAGGTCGTCAAATGAGATCAGACTATGAAAATTAGGTTAATCCTTCAAGGATCGTACGGCCACCGGCGGCGAGACACAATTGAATTTCAATTGTCATATTTTTCTCGTGTCTGGAGAGATTAAGACTCTAAGTATCTTGAAATCGCCTGCTTAATCGAGGATTAATTCATAGATATCCTTAGAATTCAACGACTCTCAGGCAGCATTTTTTTGACTTTTGACATAAAGTCAAAACTTTTGTGTTCTTTTGAGTTATATGTTATTTGATTTCTAAATTTAATAATATGGAAAATTTTTACATTATATTCATAATATTAAAAATACTGTGTAAGCATATAGTATTGTAGTCTAGGTTTTATAGGTATGTGAAATCTCAGGCTTTCGTCCCGGATTTGTATTTTTACAACCCTATACATTCGCCCCCATTTTGTAGCGAGCGGAAAGGTCCCAATGCGTTCCTTTATAGCGGTACAACAAGTAAGGGTTATGTAAGATTTGAGAGTTCATTTAACAGTGTTTTGCTATTTCTTGGTAGTGAAAGTCAATATGGCATGAAATTTTGAAGATCAAAAACTTGCAGGATTGCTGCTTATAACATTCTTTTTTTTAGGGTTCCGTACCTTAAAAGGAAAAAAGGAACCCTTATAGGATCACTCGTGCGTCTGTCTGTCTGTCTGTCACAGCCAATTTGCTCCGAAACTACTTGACCGATTGAGTTGAAATTTGATGAATATATGTAAATTGGTGACCCAAAGATACGTCAAGTAAAATAATAAATTTTAAACACCCCCACCGTGAAGCCAGGCGGGCCACTTTCGGGGAGTAAATCAGAAAATAAAAAAAATCAATCGTAAACTATGTCATGTGTTAAGTTATTTAAGAAAAACGATTCGAAAAACGAAAAACGATTTAAGAAAAACGATTTAAGAAAAAAAATAGTTCTTTGCCTATAGATTTCTGGAAAACCTATAAGAAGTTTGAGTATTCAAATTAAATCGAAAATTCTTAATAATATAACCCCCCCTGCCGGTACCACCGTAACCGCTATGTCCCTGCATTTTAAATCTGTAATATTTTCGAAAATATTTATTTAAATTACGGAACCCTCACCACGTGAGTCGAACTCGCACTTGTCCGGTTTTTTAATGTAAGGAATGTCACATTGATATTAAGTGATGTCTGCAGGCTATAGACATCTACACAAAAACCAGAGGTCAAAAAGCAGATACGTTGCCACCCCTGAGACCTAAGTTGTCTCTGAGACAACAATTACGTGGCCATACATCTTATACCTAATGAAAGACGAGAAATGTTCAAGTTAAATACATTTGGTCGACTATTACTCGCAAACTTGTACAGCCAACTTAAATGTGTTAGTTTTCCTTTTAAATTCATTATATATAGCTACTATTGCCGTAACGTTAAAATTTCTAACAACAAGCGTTTTGTAGGGAGGGGGGGGGACGACGACACCGTTTGACTCGAACGAAAATTGGCACTTTAAAGCCTAATAAGTCACGAACAGTTAACTAAATTGAAAAATCATATTTGCACACTCCTAACACTTTTGAAAGACCACAAAAAGAACACTTTCACAAAGACAAACAAAACAAAAACAGTATCCGCGCGTTACACTTAGGGGTACTTACCCTAAATAAAAAAATATTTCATGTTTTTATTTTACCAATTTGTCAACGTGATTAAGGTGTATAAAAAAGTTATTGTGCCAAATTTCAAGTCTCTAGTACCAATAGTTGTTGTTCTCAACCACGGACGGACATACAGACATACAGACAGACAGCGAAACTTTAAGGGTTCCTTGTTTACTACGGAAGACTAATAAATATAACTACTTTAAGAAAAACCGACTTCAAAACTGAGAAGTAATAAATAATAAGGATTTCATTGTAATTATATACTACCTATTATTTATATGTGCTATTTACTAATAGGTTTGAAGTCGTTGCTAAGACTTAAACAAATAATTATATTTTAATCACATAAATATGAATACGAGCAAATCAAAACACTGAACAAAACGTAACCAGCGAAGTGGGTGTTTGCATGTATGCTTGAATTCATGCATTTACCTCTGCGTACCCCTTCGGGGATTACAGGCGTGAAGTTACGTTTTAATACAATGAAATGCCTACTTTAGTGATTTTGGCTTGGCACTGACTTCAAACCTATTAGTAAATAGCACATATAAATAATAGGTAGTATATAATTACAATGAAATCTTTATTATTTTTTACTTTTCAGTTTTGAAGTCGGTTTTTCTTAACGTAGTTATATTTATTTAATACTTTTAGTTTATTGCTGCATTGTCAATTAGATTAATGTTCGCATCTGTTAAATTTGTAAAATCTTACTCTTTTAGCTTCGTGACAATAAGATACCTAATTTAAATTGTTTATGTGTGTCCAACGAACGTGTAATCTCAGAGCAATCGTGCGGGGCGTGCGACGCGAGGGACGAAGGGGGCGGTACCAAGTAGCCCATACAAAAACTGTCATCTACTTGGGACTTAGCGACTAGGGGTGCGAGATTTAAAATTTCTTTTAATAAGTTTTTGGCAAGATGATATTGAAAAATTTGATGTCAGCTTTACTGTTAATATTTTATTCTAATTTTCATTTATTATTATTGTCTGTTATATTTTACACTTTATGTACGTACTTACTTCACTTAGAACAAAAAAATCTTTAAAGAAAACTCTAAACATTTTTTTTTGTTTGTATGTATTATATATGCGGCGCCCCGGGTGTAGGTTGTAATTAATTGATACAACGCAATTCGGAACACACTATTATTTATTGGTAATCTCATAGAACACAACGAGCACGTTTTCCTCTCAGAAGGTCCCACCGGAAGAGGGCAAGAGGGCGTCCCAGTCCCCGTGACACAGATTATGTATATCTAATCTGCACAGATTAAATATACCAAACTGCACAGATTAGATATACTACACTCTTCCCCGCTACATTGTATGAAACATATATAACCCGGTAAACCTCTTTCCAGTTTGACCAACTGTATACAATTTAACATAAATGGTAAGTATTAAATCTATTTTACAATTAATCACTCTGACTACAATTTAATATTTGGTTTATATGTCTCTTCCACCTTAAACCATCAACATCAATAAAATAAGTAGTTCCAGGAATGGATACTTCAGTAATAGTACCCTTGACCCAAAGATTTTTCCCTTGTCTGAAGTCACGGGTCATAACCTGATCACCTAACTGGAAGTTTGCATTCCTGGAGCCACCAAAAGAATTCACCGCTTTGTTTTGTTTCAGAAGTAAATCTTGAAAGATAGGTGTCGGTCGCAACAATGATAACCGACTCCTTATTTCCCTTCCAAGCATTAGCTTTGCTGGTGAGACTCCAGTCATCTTATGAGGGGTACTTCGATAATCAGCAAGAAATATTCCTATAGCATAATTAAGTGGTTTTCCACTATCTACAATTTTTGTTATATTTGATTTAAATGTTTCTACAAATCTCTCAGCAGCCCCATTTGTGGCTGGATGATAAGGTGCCGTAAAGGTATGATTGATATTACAATTAGTGACAAAAGCCTTGAACTCATGACTTGTGAATGCTGTACCATTGTCCGTCACCAAATGAATAGGGAACCCAAATCTCAGGAAAATGTCCTTTAATTTCGTTATGGTGAGAGCACTGCCAATATTAGCCATTTGAAATACTTCTGGCCATTTGCTAAAACTATCAACCACGACGAAGAACATTTTTCCGAAGAGTGGCCCAAGGTAGTCCGCATGGATGCGATACCAAGGTGATGGTGTTATTGGCCAAGGTCTTAATTTTGTTTTAGGAGGAGCATTTCTGTAAGCCAAGCAATGAACACATGACTTTGTAATGTTTACAATATCTTCATTTAATTTTGGCCACCAAAAATAAGACTTTGCCATATCAATCATCCTACTACTGCCAAAATGACTCTTATGTAATTCATTTAATGCATTAATTTGAACAACCTGTGGTATTATGATCCTATGTCCCCAAAACAAGCAATCACGGTCAATTGTAATCTCATGTCTTTTAATATAAAATGGTTTTAAAGCCACATCAATCAATTTGCTATCAGGCCAACCATCATAACAATACCTCAAAATTTGTGTCAATAATTTGTCTTTTTTTGTTTCTTTCTGTATTATTTCCCAATTAATATTACCAACATCTGAAGCATCAATATAATTAATGCATATACCTAACTTTTTATCAATTTCTACATCTTTTTTATTCTCACCTGGTTTCCTAGATAAATAATCTGCCGGATTTTTATGTGATGATATATGTCTGATTTTATAAGAAAATGCCGATAAAAATATGGCATAATGTTGCAAGCGTTTAGCAGCCATCTTTGGGATACCTTTATCAGGGCCAAAAATTCGTATAAGAGCTGCATTATCTGTTTCCAATTCAAAGTGCCGACCATACAAAAAGTTATAAAATTTTGTTATCCCAAATATAATTGCCAAAGCCTCTTTATCCAGAGTACAATATTTCTTTTCCCTATCATTCAATTTTTTACTGGCAAATGCTATTGGTCTAATCACATTGTCAGTTCCACGATTTGATAGAATGGCACTAATGCCTTCAGATGCGGCATCGCAAGACAATATCAAGGGTAAGTTGGGGTCATAATGACACACACTTTGGGCTGTTGACAATTTCTGTTTTATCAAATTAAAGCTATATTGACATTCCTCAGTCCATTTAAATTTTTCTTTCCTAGTACATTCATATAATGGAGCTATCATACTAGCCATATCTTTCAAAAAACGTGCATAGTAATTAATTTTCCCGAGAAATGATTTTAACATAGTCATATTTTCTGGTGGTGATAGCGCCAATATTGGCTGAATATTCTCTTTTACAATACTTATGCCTACCTTGTTAATATTGTATCCAAAAACTTCTATACTTTTTCTAAAAAACTTACATTTTTCTGATTTAATTTTCAACCCAGACTCTTTCAAGACTGTTAACACTTTATCCAATGTATTATTCATATCTGATAGATCTTTACCACACATATAAATGTTGTCAATGAAAACCACAATGTTAGGTATGTGATTTAATTTCATACTCATTAATCTTTGAAATGAACCAGGTCCAGTACTCACACCGTATGGTAAGAAAAGATATTTATATATTCCGAACTCAGTATTAATAACGGTCAGGGTCTGTGAATTAATATCTAATGGTGCTTGCAAGTAAGCTTCTTTCAAATCAAGCTCACAATAGTATTCACCACCTTTCAGAGTTTGAAATATTGTTTCTATATGTGGCAGTGGATAGTGGTCAGTTTCTAGGTATGGATTAAGGGTTACTTTGTAATCACCACATAATCTGACTGATCCATCAGGTTTCATAATTGGAATTACAGGTGTGCCCCATTCACTGTACTCTACAGGCTCAATTCTTTTGTTATATAAAAGTCTTTTGATTTCATTATTAACTTTGTCTTTAAGAGCGAAGGGCACCTGTCTTATCTGCAAAAATTTAGGTTTAGCATCAGGTTTTAACTTTAATTTAATGCATTCTCCTTTAAAATCTCCCCAACCAGGTGTGAATACTTCTGTGAACTTGTTTTTTATCACCTCTACTGGATTACATGTATCATTTACCCTTTGGTCGCACCAATTTTCATTTAATTTTAAAGGCCACTGCTCAAAAATGTTAAGCCAGCTCCTACCCAAAATTCTGGGTTTGTCCTTTCCTACTACATACACATCTGCTTTTTTTACCGTATCATTCCAACATATATTTAAATTTCTTATTACACCAATGGGTTGCGACAAGCTTTGATCAAAGTTTTTAAATGTAATATTAGTTCGTTCGATAGACTTACCAGGCAATAATTTATTCCTATCCTCAATGGTTAAAGTGCTGACTTCAGAGCCAGTGTCCAGTTCAAATTCCAATGATTGGCCCTCGACTTCTAAGGTTATCAACTGTGGAGGTACCTTCCTTTCAACAAAATTAAAAGCATACATACAGTACAATAATACATATCGGCGTTGTCTTCCGTTTTAAACAAATTTTGGATGTCTTCTTCATGGTTTTCTTCACCCATCACATTTACAAACAGTAAATTATTAGTTTGACGAACACTACAGACGCGGAAAATGTGTCCTTGTTTCCCACATTCAGAGCAGTATTTATTTTTCAATGAACACTCAGACCTCACATGATTGTCTTTACCACACACATAACACACAACACTATTTTTCTTGATTGCTGGATCTCTGTACTGTTTATTCCAGCTTTGCTTTTGTTTAATTTGTGATGTAGATGGATGTAGCCGTGTCTTTTTCCGCTCTGTGAAGAACATTTCTTTTATTCCTTGAGATTGTTCCCCATGTTCCAGTTCTAGGTGTGACTGCTTGATGGCTGCTTCCACCGTCCTAGCCAGTATAACAAGGTTTTCTAATGTACCGTCGGCATTTTTCAGTAATTCAAATTTAATTAAAGGTTTGTTCACTCCATCAATGAACTTTTCTTTCACCTGATCTTCCATGTCCTTGAAATTACATCTTTGGGCTAATTTCTTTAGTTCAATTATATAATCCTCAATACTCTCATTAATATTTTGATTTCTTGACCGAAATGCTGTTCTATCCAACACTGACGATGTCGACTTTGCGAATCTATCTCTCAACAATATAATAAGGTCATTAAAGTCCTTTTTTATGGGTTTCACAGGTGCGCACAAGTGATTTAAAATTTCTAACACTTTTGATGTTACATTTGTAAGTAATAATGCCGTTTGTTTCGTTTTATCGACATCATTTAAGGTTATAATACACTCTAACTGCTGTTCGAATAACTCGAAATCCTTGCCATTGAACGGATCAATCCTCACAAAATTATTATTAGTCATTGTTTTCACTGGCCCTCTCCGAGTCTCTCTGTGCATCCTCGTCGCCAATTATTATATATGCGGCGCCCCGGGTGTAGGTTGTAATTAATTGATACAACGCAATTCGGAACACACTATTATTTATTGGTAATCTCATAGAACACAACGAGCACGTTTTCCTCTCAGAAGGTCCCACCGGAAGAGGGCAAGAGGGCGTCCCAGTCCCCGTGACACAGATTATGTATATCTAATCTGCACAGATTAAATATACCAAACTGCACAGATTAGATATACTACAGTATGTATTTCATATTCGGGTTATATTGGACGGAATTAAAAAGGTATGGAAGAATATTAGGATCGGTACATTATAATTGTAAGAATTCTGGCGTACTGATAGACCGCCCAACTGGAATACTGGTAGATTGATGATAGACTGGTAAATTGTTGATAGGTTGAGATATTTATAGTTTGATAGATTTTTCCATTTTCTGGAGGCTTCCCAGTATCTCAAAGTTTGGTAAAGTGCCCGGAAATGTCAACAGGCTTGGTGTTGTTACATGGGCCAAAACGTGACCGGCGAATCTAGGATGTATGCATGAATCCGATTTACCTCTCCCTACCCCTTAGGGGATTACAGGCGTGATGTTTTTAGGATTTTTATGTATGTTCAACGTAAACTGACGCGTTACAAACAACGTAAATAAAAACCAAAAACGTGACAACCTTAATGATTTTTCGTTTTGATGGGTGAAGGCGGCATATCGCAAAACTTCAAAGGCGATAAACTACTGTATGTACTTATACTGTGACACGACTATACGAAATCAATGAAAAAAAAATATCCACGAAAGAGTATAATATATAGAGTATAATATATAATATATATAAGTATAAGAGTGTAACAAGCTGTGTTGTGTCGTCGATGAGTAAATGTGTCATTGTCACTTGTTGTCATCTTGTTCGTCGCATTAGGACTATCTAGGACGTCAGTGGATTCAACGCACTGTATGACAACACGCCGTCTATTCTTATTCCTTTAGTCTGAGGTGAAATTAAGTAAAAAAATGCTCCTAAAATAAAAAGTGAGGGGCCTATCTGAATAATTTTTTTATGGAACCAATTCGAAACTATTCCGCATCAACCAAAAAAAGAATTATGTAAATCGGTTCAGAAACCTTGGCGAAATTCACGCACATACGTAAAATATATATATATATATATATATATATATATATATATATATATATTTATATATATATACCGGCCGAATTGATTGAGTACCTTCTCGTTTTTTGCACTCGGGTTAAAAGTAAAAGTTTCATAAATAAATGATAGCCCAGCGTAAAATGCTAGCAAGAAATAAAATATCAATTTTAAGTTATTTCATAATTCATACCCGTATTCCATCAAACTCAGCTTCGATTTATTACTAACAATAAAAGAAACTGGAGACAAAAGTTGAATAATTTAGATGATTGAATGGATTTCTCGCAGATTATTTGTAACAAATCATTTAGAACAAGCGCTTTTGCTTTTATTGAATGTTAAGGTTTCTTAAGCAGTGGATTATGTTTCCTTCAATGTTAGTATTTTGATAATAGTAAATGTCTGTGTTTTAGATTAAAAAATGAACACATTCAAATGTGTTTCTAATGTCATATGGGTTTACCAGAGCTGGAGATGTATTTTAATATATTATTTATTACCAAGGAACGATATAACATTATTTGAGATGAGTTAGTAGTCAATTCATTAATGAAAAGCGAGGAATTAACGAAATTATGTCCACACAAGAAAATACATAGCGTGCGAATCGATTGCTTCAAAGATCACATGAAAAAAAAAACGCACGATTTACAGTTTTTTTTATTTCATGGGAAAAAGTTTAAACGATCACATTTGAGAGTACCTACTACTGACAGTCTTCTCTCATAGACAAATCCAAATATAAATTATTCCAAGAATAAGGATCAAACTCAATGGGCTACGGTGGGCAGAGTGGGGCGCTTGCCCCACCCTGGCTCTGATCTGTAAGGTACCTAATCAAACCTAAAAAACTTAATCGTCTAGGTACTAACTACAATACTCATATCCGTAAAAAAGTTCAGTCTCGATAGTCGTCAGTCGAATTATACATGGTACACAGATACAGGGTACTATGGGGTGCGGGTGTAACCTTTTTGTATGAAAAAACTGGAGTAAGATCGCGGGTTTAGTTTGCTAGTTACATCTTATTTTAGACTGTTGCCCCAACATGAGCCCTTTACTGGGTACGCCCATGTCAAACCCTTCTTCAAGCGTAACAGTAAATACTGGTGATGCTACTGAAGCAGTAAAAAAAGTCAATGCTCCTCGAAAATAACAAGACTTTTTTGCTGTTGTTAAAATTCAAATTCAAATTACAATGGCATCATTGCAAATAAAGCTAGTAAAACGATGGACGTTACCCGTCGTTCCCAGAAAAAAAGTCTAGAATACTAAACTGAAAGATATAAAAAATGCAAAACTTATTACCACATAAAGGAAAATGGAACCTAAAAAACGCCTAACATCCGCAGTAACAGAAGTATCATAACATTCACTGGAATTGTCCGACGTAAAAACGAAATTTGCTTGCTATACTTTCGTAACTTTATCTTCAATTTTCACCAAGATAAAAGTTACATGTTGAAACTCATTTCACACCGAAATTACTGGGGACAAAGATTCTGATGTAGAGGAAATTTCACGTAAAATATTCATCAGGACAAAGCCGTTACAACCGAGTGGATTGTCCGAGGCATATTTTTATAATACTTGATTTGTTGGGAACGTGCTTGCGTTCATTGTATTCCATTGTTGTATGTGGCACCAGTGTGTGTAATTTTAGAAAATATTGCTTGATATATTTGCAAGATGTTTGTTTAATAATTCTGGATGTTTACTTAGTGAAGTATACAGTATATTAATGTGTCAATGTTAGTTTGCAAATCAAATTAAATCTGCATACTATTTGTTTCCCTCACATGAGCACATAAATGTTTTAGAAACACGAATCGTGCAATCATTTTGAAATTAGTTGTCCTTTACACAATCTGCGAAATTGCAGGATGTTAAAATATTAAGTAGATGAACCACATTTAATTTTTTTCGCAGCACGTTGCGTCGTTGCTCGTTGACCTCCTAATAAAGAGTCATGAGCGGAAAATGGATTGGAAGTAATTGAGAGTATTACGACACGTTTTTATGGCGTATTTTATATTTTCTTTAGTAATTTCATGGTGATTTCAAAATGTTTAATAATTGATTAATAAATTCTTTATCTAGGTACATTATTGTTATTTCTATTGTCATGACAATTTTGTTGCTACTTCACTTTTCTGCCTTACATTTGATTATTGAGAAATTTGAGATGAATGTTGAGAGATTTCTGATAGAAAGGTAGGGAAATAAATCCAAGAGATTAAATTGACTTTCTTAAGATCATTAGCGTTGCGTTGGTATGTGTAAATAATGTTTTACAACTTGTCATTTTTTTTATTTAGCAATTGTTAACTGACTATATCATGAGTTATAGATGGCCAGAAGCTACTATATCATAACACATTTTGTACAAACAATGCTCAATTAATAGGTTTACTTCGTGTATGAACGTAATGAGGATCTTCGAAAAAATGACAAAGAACATTTTGTTGTACTAATAAAAAAGTTGAAGTGAATTGTCTCCATGACTTGGTAAAAGTGGACTATTGTCCACTGTTAGTGTTAAGGTATTAGATACGATTCCAGGATTGGCAAATGAGTTGTTCTGCAATTTTTATATGCAGAAGATTCTCATCGATAGGTACCTTCACAACTTGGAAGTGTGTTTATTGAATGACAACACGATAACCCTAATATAGACGAGAAGTTATACAGCAATACCATCTTCAGGTGTAGCATTTTTACCAGCAAATTAATGAGAAAAGTAAAATAATACATTTTATGGGTACTTGTAAATGACAGTTAAAAATATGATTTACCTATTGCATTCCGAAACGAAAACATTTATCTACTCGTATATCTATACTTATAATAAAACTGTAGAAATGTAAATTCTGTACATCAAAAATATTAAAAAATAAATACCAGGGGACGTTACTAGATATACTTAGATCAATACCGAACCCAAATATGTGATTAAAAAAATTTTTGTCTGTCTGTCAGTCTGTCTGTTTGTTCAAACATCACATAAAAACTAACGGTCCGATTACAATGAAACTTAGTACGATTATACTTTAACCTTTGGCGCACAACACTGGTTACTTTTTATCCCGAAAAATGTCTGTTTGTCTGTGTGTTTGTGCACGCTTATTTCAGAAATGGCTTATCCGATTTGCAATTTCCAGTTATATTGTGGTAAGTTTCACTGAACATTTAGTGTTTGTTTCATGTGAATCGGTTTCGAAATAAAAAAGTTATGTCAATTTAAAGAATTGTATCGAATATTTTTCAGCTATTCTGTATCTTTGTTCTATCGCTTACGGGGTTTCGTACCTAAAAGGTAAAAACGGACCCTACGGATTATTAACCCTCCGCTGTTTGTCTGTCTGTCCGTCCGACCGTCTGTCTGTCACCAGGCTGTATCTCATTAATAGTGATATCTAGAAAGCTCACCTTTTCACAAATTATGTATTTCTGTTACCTCTATAAAGACAAAATTAATTAATAAAAATAAGAAAATTAAAATGTTAAGGGGTTCAAGGGGGCATACAATAAAGGTGTTTTTTTTCGTATATGTTTTTGATCGATATATATGTTTATGTAATTTGGAACCCTTCGTGCACGAGTTCGACTCGCACTTGGCCGTTAGTAACATTAAGCATACCGCATAGCAGCGTCCCGGCATAAAACAATCGCCGCTATGATCACCAATTATGGCATATTCTTCACTTTTGACTCTTAACACTGTTATGAGCATCTTCGGGAAAGGCTTTGTCCAGCGGAGACGTCTTTCGGATGTTGGTTATGATGATGATGGTGGTGGTAGTGGTGATGGTGGTGATGGTATTGGTGGCGTTAGTGGCGTTGCTGGCATTGGTGGTGTTGGTAATGGTTGTGGTGGCATTCGTGGCATTGGTGACGTTGGTGTCGTTGGTATCATTGGTGTCATTGGTGTCATTGGAGTCGTTGGTGACTCCGGTGGTGGTGTTAGTGGCGTTGGTGGTGGTGTTGGCGGTGGTGGTGATTTTTAGTGGCGATGGAGGCATTGGTTACTTTGGGGGTGTTGTTGGTAGTTTTGGTGGCGTTGGTGTCATTGGTGGTATTGGTGGCGTAGGTGTTGTGGTGGATAGGATGTTGGTGTTGGTGGTGGCGTTGATGGCGTTGGTGGCGTTTGTGGTGGTGGCGGTGGTGGAGGTGGTAGTGGGGACAGTGGTGGTGGTGATGGTGGTGATGGTGGTGGTGGTGTTGGTGGCATTAGTGGTAAAAAATGCACAACGTTAATATTAAATTTTTCACTTCTGCCGGCTCTTACGGAGTGCATATTTATTATGTATAGGTCTATCTTTCATCTTCCATTCTCTGCCAGTAGCACTAAATGACTGAAACATTACAAAACGTTATAATAACTGTCTATAAAAAAATATTATGCACAGAAGTTTAAAATGGCCTTGTCGAAAATACGATTCAGCGTAGGATGGGCGTTTGTAGGTAGGTAGTTACACGACTGAGTGTTTAAACCATAGAATGTTTTTCGCAATCCTAGCAGCCTGTGTGCTTTTATCCCCGATGGCCATACGTCTTATATCGTGTACAGAGAAGCATACTGTAAAATAGATTTTAGCTATTTAAAATTTATATCCAAAAGCGCAAAATCCCATAGTCACTATTCCACGCGAACAAAGTCGCAGGCACAGCTAGTATTTAATAAAGCAAGAACAATTTCATATCAGAATCAGAATCAGAATCAGAAACTCATTTATTCATTTAGGGTGACAGGCACCTCTTATGACACGTCAAAAACAAACAAAATAAATTAAAGCGAATAACAATTGATATACATGTCAAACAAGATAAAAAATATATGTAAAGTCAAGAATATCACTAAGATAAAACTAAATGTCATAAACTAATGTAAAAAGTATATCAGTAAAATGTCTCTTTTCCCCTTTACAAACTGATAACAAAGAGTAAAAAGAAAAGAAAAAGAGTCATTCTTTGCCATTCACCGGCAAAGTTCCAAAGGCCAATATGATCTGAGAAAAACTTGCCGAAAAAAACTCAGTCGGCTCTTTTAAAAATATCTCTTAGGCATATTTTTACAATTTTCCATAATTTAAACAAGCTTAAAATTAACAATATAATATCAACATTACACTTTGATTATTACATTTAACACCTTTGTGGAGCTAGATCAGCATTTAGCCAAACATTTCTATCCTTGAGATAGTCCTCGAGTTTATAGTAAGCCTTTTTACATAGAGTGCGTTTAATTAATGCTTTGAATTTACCATCGGTGAGTTCAGCAATCCCGGCTGGGTTCTTATTCCTCGTATTATAACTATGCCTATCGGAGATTTTATCAAACAGATGTAGATTTTTCCTCGAATCGTATTCAATATTGAGCATGAAATTTTCTTGTTTACGTCAAACAAATTAATAAAAGAGAGTGGAAAGAAATCAGCACAGGGATACAGACAAACGGATTTTTAAAAATAAACACCGGAAGGGAACGTCTGTTACCTTCCTAAATTAAATTACACACCCTAAGGGATATCGACGTGTTACATTACCGACTGTTTGATTTTCTAGACGAGAGTCAGTGAGTGACTCAAAGAACTGAGGATTCAAGCTTCAAAACTGGAGCTGTACTACCAGTATAAACTAGAAATTAAAGTTTTTTAATGTATCTTGCAGGTTGTACGTGTATTCGTTTCACATCAACGCAAGGCAAGGAGCGTGGCACCTTTAGCAGTCCTGACTACCCACGCCCTGCACCTCATTCTGTCTGCTTGCTTTACACTTTCCTCGCTGCTCCGCATCAGATCGTCGAGCTCGTCTTCACAGACTTCGACATCTATAAGGAACATCTCGAGTGAGTATGCTGGTTGAAAATAACAGTCTTTGAACCTCTTATCACGTCGGGGTCACGCATTGACGTTGGGAAGTTGTATATATGCCAACTCCTGAGAAATCTTCGCATGCGCGATGTAATTTGATTGCACGCCATCTATCGTACTAGACAAGTACTGTGAGGTTTCAAATGTGTTCCACTAGTTGGCGCCTTAATGTAGTGGACGCTACAAAGTGTTGTTAGAGCGAAAAATTTTAAAGCTTAAAATTTGTTGTGGTTTACTTACAAAATAAAACAAATCAAGCTGAATTCCTTGATGTGTCTGTGTCATAACTGTTAAGCAAGCAATTGTAGAAATTATATTTGCGTCTGCGATACTCCCAAGTTCCTCTATTACTCGGCTTTCCAGATGCCGTCGTCATGGGCAGATTAATTAGACGATGAGCGTCGTCGAATTAGGGTAACATTCATTTTGACGCTGTGTTTTTTTGCGCCATTTTACACAAATTTGATACAATACTAATGTCATAATAATACTTTTTACTTCGTCGTACTTGATTAGACAGGATTTTAAAAAAAATACAAACCATCATCGTTGGTTATACATATTTTTCAATTTCATTAGTTATTTTGTTAATTATTTTTTACCATAATGTCGTTTTTATCAACCAATTTCTAAAAAGATTATTCAAGAAAAATTATATTAAGCACCGTTAGCGTCTACTGGAATATTGCCAAAAAATCCCCTGATGATCTAATTTTTTACCGCAATTCCCTGTTTAAAAATCACTCTTGGCTTTATACCGAGCACTCTAGATCCTCAATAAATCCTTCAATTTACAAACAACACCCACTCATAAACGAAATATTATTGACATTTAACATGAATATAGCCCGCGGAGTGCTACTAAAATCTACATAACGCTTCGTTCACAATTTCGTCACATTTGTAGCAATAAAGTTGACGATAAACGTTCGGCAGAGCCATTGTGAACGCAATAAACTTCATTTGAGTATGAAGGTTCTATCTACGTGCCTTACATTTTATTCGATCTTTAGGAGAATAACCGACTGGTAGCTTGGCATGTGTATTTATTAGATACTCTAACCATATCGCGTTGGTGTTAATTCTCCCTGTACATTTATTGTCATAATAATAATATATTTAAATGTCATTACAGTTAATGAAAAATTTGAAATTTGATATGAAAATTAGAAGACAAAGATATTTTCATAGAAACAAAAAAATATTTTTGATAGGTTCTTAGGTTTTCGCGAGCTACACTCATTGAAATAAAACTGTTTTAATTTTTTTTCTAAAAGTAATATTCTACTAGCGGCCCGCCACGGCTTCGCCCGCGCTGCTCTGCTCCTGTTAGTCATAGCGTAATGTAAGCTATCCTATCTCTCAAGTTGGATCGAACTGCACATGGTGTGCGAATTTTATTATAATCGGTTAAGTGGTTTAGGAGTCCATTGAGGACAAACATTGTGACACGAGATTTATATATATTAAGATTACAAAATTCTGGCATTTATAAATTAGATTGTGATTGTGCACTCTCATATATTGGTCAAACGAAGAGAGCTGTATCCACCCGCGTTAAAGAGCACATTGCTGATGTCAAAAACCGAAGAACGTAGGGAGGTCTGTAGTCTGTGAACACATAGCGGATAAGCCGAACCATTACATCCGGTTTGATAAAATTCAAATACTCGCTAGAGAACACAAACCCATTCCACGAATGGTACGCGAGGCTATTGAAATTAAAAAACACCCAAATTTCAAAAGAGAAGATGGATGGCAATTATCAACATCATGGGATCCCATACTTAGCAAGATTAAATCCCAGCCGCAGCAGTCTGCAAGACCTCAAGATACCATAAGTAATTATTGTGTTAATCCTGAACGCTACGCAAGGCGTTTACGAAATCGATGGAGGTAGCTACATATAATTTTTTCAAACTTCTGTCAGACAAATGTCACCTCAGTCTGCCCGGGACCACGGAAGCTGAAAAGCGACCGAAACGTCGGGTTGATTTTAAAAATCATTTTAGTTTAATATACGCGAGATAAATCCGTAAAAACAGTTTTATTTAAAAAAAATATTTTTATTAAGTAAAATTGCTAAAATTGCAAATAAAAATGTAACATCTCAAAATTGTTATCCTCTTTTAATTGTAAGTGTAAATTCGTAAGTGAAACTGATTAAATTTCAACACGACCCGTATCTCATCGACAAATTCGTGAAAACGTTAGTTTTTGTGGAAAAAGTCATCCCACGTTTTGTACGAGTTTTATCTCCAGCCGTGCAAACAATCCAGATATTGTTGATAAATATCCAATTTCAAGTTTTCCAATTCAAAAACAGCTTGGACTTTTGATTACTTAGCGAAATACACGTTAAACACGTTGTTGAAATATTGTTATGTGTGAAGTTTAGCCCAGCTCGAAATTTTCATAGGATTAAAAGGAAAAAAGTGCAAACTGATTTTTTATTTTCACCCATTTTATTGCTTCTTGGCATTCGTTGCGAATGAAAGTTTGGAATTAGGTACTCGACGAGTTTCCACTTCAACGATTGTTATTGAAGTTAAAGAAAGAGAAATTACTTCTTATTGGAGTTTGATTATTATGAACTTGTTGAATATTGGGAATGTCTTCGAACTAACATTGATTTGATTTAATGTCTAAGAAATATTGCTTTGCATGTTTTTGGATCCTGCATCAAAAAAGACTGTTTGGCTAAATATCGTTTAAAGTGTTTATTGATGTTACTGTTGGATTTCACGGAATAAGTTCAATAACAGTACGGTTTGTTGGTCACATGTGTACTTTATTAAAAATTTTATTAAACGTACCGTTTTCGTTTGAGCGTAAAAAGGTAAAATGGATGACATGGAGAGTTGATGGGGTCCACTATCACAACATGCACAGGTACAATATATTTCTCTGTAGTATAAGTACAAAGCATTTCTAGCGACAATTTGCTTTTGAAATCCCCGATCAGTTGGAGCTGGACAGAACAAATAAACAATTTGATATCACATTTCATATCTAAGTCTTGACATTTCAATTATAAACTTTAACAAGAAATATTAGTAGCGAAAATTGGATGAATCACATTATCAAAAGGTTTCTGAGATTGGATTTCCATTTGATCTCAAAGACAATGTTACTTATGTGCAACAACAAAACTCATAATAAGCGATCTATTCTTATTACCACCATTAATTATTATAATTTAATTAGTTTCTCCAAAATTATTGAATTGATTTCAATATCAATTATAAGTTAAGTTTTTACAGTTTTAGAGTTGCGTATTTGGCATTGAGTTTAAATTTGGTACACATAATAATCTTAAGTAAGTTACCGTCTCAAAGCAGAGTTCTTGTTAAAAAGAAATTTAGTAACATTATCATACAGGTAAGGATATTTTGCAGACTGTAAAAATGATGCAATGAATATAAACAGAAGACAATGACTGATATTACACAATATCCATTTGGAACAAACGAATCTGATGGTAGAGTTTCAGTGTCCACGACGGAACTCGAGGCATCACTGCATTACCTAATCTATCTGCATCCAAATGGTAATGTTCAGCACTATCGTGTTCCGGGTATCTACTCGAAAATCGGTATCTTTTATCATCTGATAATGTATAGTCCCGTTATAAGTGTAACAGAAACAAAACAGCTAAGGCCTCAGGGGAGGCAACGGATCTGCATTTTATCCTCTGGTTTTGTGTACATGTTTATAGGCTGTAGTCATCACTAAACATCCCTGTGAATTGCATGCTCACATATTTTCCATCTTTGTTACATAAAGAAAAATCGTAAATGATAATGACTACTCTAATTTATACCTCTGGTCTTTGTGTGGGTGTCTATAGGCTGCAGTCATCACTTAACATCAATGTGAACTGCTTGTTTGCTTTTATTACATAAAAAAGAACAATATATTTCTCTGTATAAAATTTCTTACAGTGACCATTTGCTTTGAAATCCCAGATCAGTTGGAACTTGACAGGATAAAACTATCTACGTCTCTTTGGGAAAATAAACAATTTGATACCATATTCTTGGCATTTCAATTAGAATCTTCAAGTAGAAAGCTTTTCAAAAATTGGTTGTATTGTAGAGTCCACAACAAAAGGCACCACTTAGTGGAACACTAACCGAAACACCAAAGTACTTGTCTAATACGGAAGATGGCATGCCAATCGAATTACATCGCACATACGAAGTTTTCTCAAGAGTTGGCATATAATATACAACTTCCCAACGTTAATCGTTGCGCTGCGGCCCGCCAGGCATTATCGCCTCGCTTGATCTGAGGATCCTCTCTTTTCGTCGGAAGAACACTTTTGCCCGTTCCTCCACACTATGAATCTCATATTCGAAAGGTTTCTTAGATTCGATTTCCATTGCTTCTTAAAGTCAATTAATTAAACTTACATGCGACAAATGAACATTCGTAAACGTTGTACTCTGCTGCTGCTACTGCTGTTGTTTACCTATGTTTTAAAGCAATTTTAAAAATAAATAGTAATAATTCACAACTGTTCAGTGACATATTTACTGCGTCAGTGATTGGTCTCAACAGTTTCCTAACTTAATTTCGCCCACTAGCAAAAAGCCAGACATACCAACACTATGGCAATAAGGGCTTAAACTTTTCCCCGATAACATGTGTCCCAGCAATAGGAACGTATAAAGCTAACCACAAGCCGGAATAATATTCCAATTCACGTCACATCGTAAGCCAATTACAGGGAAATTAATGTTTCGTACAACGTTCATCTACATCATTACTATTAAAACTCGAAATGTTTTAATACGACTACGTTCCATATTGAATAACAATTAATTACATTGAAATAAAACTAGTTTTCGGATTTATCTCGCGTATATTAAACTAAATTATTTAAGCGACAGGAAAATGATAAATTTTAACGTCGGGTTTGATTTTAAATAATAATTTTGGTTTAATATACGTGAGATAAATCCGAATCATCAAATCAAATTGTACCAGTTGACGTACTTGATACACTTGGAATATCAAAAACCCCCCTTTTAATTACAGCTTCTAAAATTAAGACATTATTTTTATTGGCACATGTTAACGTTTCATTTTCTGTATTGAATTTTCATCTCATACAGAAAATAAAATACAATAATTAACTTGAAGTAAAATTATAAACCCTGTACCTACGCTGGGGACACTGGAGCTATGGCGCTCAAATAAAACTTTTTATTTTAATGGTTCGTGTATTCTTGCTGAATTTCAATGGATGAATGGTAAACGGATTAGGTGATAATTTTGAAAAAGTTGACTTGAACACTGAATGAACAAGAATTACAAACTTAATTGATTGAAAGAAGCGTGAATGAGCGATAGGTACAATGCAATTCTGTATACTGATTTTATGACGTCCGTCGTTGTGGGTAAGACAAAGTTTCTTGAGCTCGCGCTATGCCGCTGCCATTCTATCAGGCGCCGACACGCTTCCCGCATGCGTTACACGAGGCTTTTCGTTCATAAATAACACAATATTTTGCTATGTTAAAAAATGGTGTACTTTTAATGATCAAGTTACAAAAAAACAATATTGAATAGTTTGTGAGGTACACATATTTTAGGCACTAAAAAAAAATCAAACCGAATATTGAATTGTAAGTCTGTTACATCTTTTTGTAAAGGTATCACAAATTGTCTATCAGATTTATTATTGTCACTTTTCATTTAAACTTACTACCTTATTCATAAACGTACATTAGATACGTTTTAGCTATAGAATGCTTTGTCTTTGTCAGTTGCATTGTCAAATGTGCAGGATAGAAAAAGACAAAGGAGAGGTTAGCAACATTTTAGCTTAAATACGTTTATGAATAAGGGGGTACGTCTATAACTTAAGTAATAAATAATAGGCGTAAGAAAAGAATCAGAGATTCAGTAATAATATCTGTAATAAATAAAGAAGGTCGACTCTATCTGGTCGTAGGTACCCATATAAGATTCATGATATATTATGAATTAATATCATTTGTATATTTATCACACAAGAAAGAAATTCTAACAAACCATAACAATACATGTCACGCTATAAATTACTTAAAACTCACTGACGCGAGAACGTTATGACTTCGCCTAACAATGGTTACACAAACTATCTTTTGTTTGCTCCTCGTTTGTCTCTGTCGCTACACTATTGTGGGCCATAAATTGTACCACGTTCACGTAGGCCTACGCGGTATATTTTTTACCCTTCCATTACTTATTTCGGTTTCCTTTAGTTTTGGGTACGTTGGAATATTAGTGCACTGAAATTTGAATGTGACGACGATTAGCAATAGATATAGACCCACATGGATGTTGATAGGAGGGCTTTAGAGCACACCGCGGACACTCCATCAAAATTCCATACCAACGCTGTAGTGAGAGTTCCATACCAAACAGTGACGTGTATTTACACGTGCACCTGTGTGCGTAGCTCGTACAAAATACCAACCGTCGCCCATAAGAGGGGAGGAGGTTGGGTGATGCGGGAAAATCGGGCCGGACGTCGAAGTGTCCATTCTATACGTAGTATTATTACATATTCTCTGGTTAGAGTGCAATTCAATGGTGGTAGAGTTCCAATGTAGGAGCTCGAGAGCGTAGTCACCACCGAAGTACCTTATTAATCTGCCGCTAAATGGTAGTGTTAGATGGAATGGTAATGTACGGCTCCGTAATAACTATCATAGAGACATATCAACTAAGGTCTCAGGGGTGGCAACGCATCTACATTTTGGCCGCTGGTCTTTGTGCCTATATGGGTGTCTACAGGCTGCAGTCTTCACTAAACATCAATGTGAACTGCATGATGTTTGCCACTTACCCAACATACAACACAAAAAAAGGTTTACTAATGAAATTAAACTTCCTCACATAAAGAGAAAACATAATCAATTTAAAATACCTGTATTGTTTTCATATCTTGATATTCCTGATATCACCCAGTTTTTAGGGGTCCGGTTGAAAACCAGCGCCAGTTTTAGTCTGGCAAATGCTGAACCGGATACCCTTTTAGTGCTGCCGTGAGACACCCCTAAAAAAGGATTTATTATTATATATATATACATGTTTTTTTTTCGTTGTATTAAGTATGTTCTCAAGGAAATTCCTTTCTGTTAAGTTAAATAACTATTACTAACTGTGTTTTTTTTGTTTACTTTTTTATGCATTTTTTTTTCTGTGCTTTTTTATGTGTCTAAGGCGCATTAAATAAACATATTTTCTTTCCTCTTCTTCTTTCATAATATGGACGGTAAGATAGTTCCAATTGTAGTACAAATGGGTACTTTGCGATGCTACCAAAAGCTGTATTTATTAGTTTTTGTATATGTTGATCGTTATTCATGTTATGAAAAGAACATTTAGACGACGATGATAATAAGGATATCTCCTGCTCCTGAGTCAAATTCGACTAATTATTATTACGTATGTACGCATTTATTTTGACAATAAAGAATACATGATAATCCAAGGACTACTTAGGTTCTTCATGTGTGCTCTGCAAATTAAATACGTAAATCAATCAATTGCTGTTTGTTAGTCTCGCTAAAACTAGAGAACGGCTAGACCGATTTGGCTTATTTTGGTTTTGAATGATTTTTTTAAATCCATGGAAGGTTTGGTTTAAAAGATAAGAGAGAATATGAAGAAATTGAAGGGAAATAGTAAAAACTAAAATTTCATTTTTCCGTACAAATAGTCCGTATTTATCAAACCTTTGACACATTATTTCATTCTGAGGCAATTCGAAGTTTGCCGGGTCAGCTAGTCTATAATATAAAAATAAGTCGGGTTTTCCTTCCTGACGCTATAACTCCAGAACGCACGAACCGATTTCCAGGGTTTTGCATTCATTGGAAAGGTCTCGGGCTCCGTGAGGTTTATAGCAAAGAAAATTTAGGATTATAAAAGGACATCCATGCGGGCGAAGCCGCAGGCAACAGCTAGTTATTTATAAGATTTGCATCTAGGATTAATATGAAATGGATCTTATAAAAACACAACATAAACTTAATACTATTTATGATATCTATACTAATATTATAAAGAGGAAAGATTTGATTTGTTTTTTGTTTGTTTGAATTGAATAGGCTTCGAAACTACTGAACCGATTTGAAAAAATATTTTATTCATAAAGTAAAATATTTTTTCAAATCGGTTCAGTAGTTTCGAAGCCTATTCAATCTCTGATTACTACTGATTTTTTTTAGGTAATAAAAGTGGCAAACAAGCATGCAGTTCACATTGATTTTAAGTGATGACTGAAGCCTATTAACACCCACACAATGCAGATGCGTTGCCACTCCCGAGGCTTAAGGTGTTATGCCTCTGTGCCGGAGATAACAGGGCCGTACATTTGACCTGATCGGAACTCGATACTGCTGAACACTACCATTGAGCGGCAAGTATATTAGGTAATGCGGTGGTGCCTACGCCCGCGAGCTCCGTCACTGGAGCTCTACCAACAGTGAGAATTTCTATACACTATGATTTGTAGGTTACACCTAAATGTTACGAGTCACCGACTGTAGATCATTCACGCTCGCATCGATTCTATTCAACTGGAACTAGCAAACGATACTCGACGCAACACGAAGCTTATGCAACACTTACATCGTTGGGTTTGTGACATATTTATAAGTCCACTAAAAGTAGCCCAAGTTACTCCTTATTACATCAGCTATCTGCCAAGGAAAGTCCCGTCGAAATCGGAGACACTCAAATTCTACTTATTTGTATGTAGGTATGTATGTATGTATGGATGTATGGAGATAAAAGTAGCCAATATACTCCTTATTACATCAGCTACCTACCCGTGGAAGTCCCGTCAAAGTCGGATACAGTCGAATTCTACTTATTTGTATGTAGGTATGTATGTATGGATGTATGGAGATAAAAGTAGCCTAAGTTACTTCTTATCGCATCAGCTATCGGCCAGTGAAAGTCCCGTCAAAATCGGTCCAGCCGTTCCCAAGATTAGCCCCGCCAAACAGACAGAAAGACAGACAAACAGACAAAAATTGAAAAAAATGTTGTTTTGGTATATATACCGTGTTATATGCATTTAGTAAAAAGCGGTTATTTTAATATTACAAACAGACACTCCAATTTTACTTATTTGTATAATACAGAGTATAGATGTATAGATTTATTATGGAAGGTAATATACAACATAAGACCTAAAAATTGTGTGAAAAATTTAAGCGCTTACTTGCTGCATCGTCTACTGCAGCGTCTACTGCTTATTATCGAGAAAATAATACACGAAAGAAAAACACGTTTATTGTATGCCCCCTTGGACCCCTTAACATTTTCATTTTCTTGTTTTTAGTAATTAATTTTGTCTTTATAGCGGTATCAGAAATACATAACTTGTGAATATGTTAGCTTTCTAGCTATCACTATTTATGAGATACAGCTTGGTGACAGACAGACAGACGGGCGGACAGACAGACAGACAGCGGTGGATTAGTAATCCGTAGGGTCCGTTTTTCACTTCTTACGTACGAAACCCCCTAAAAGACAGAACTAAGATACAGAATAGGTTAAAAATATTCGATACGATTTTTTAAATTGACATAACTTTTTTATTTCTGAACCGATTCACATGAAACAAACACTAAATATTTAGTGAACCGCAAATCGAATAAGCCGTTTCTGAAATAAGCGTGCACAAACACACAGATAAACAGATATTTTTCCGGAATAAAAAGTACCCTGTGTTGTGCGCCAAAGGTTAAAGTATAATCATACCAAGTTTCATTGTAATCGGACCGGTAGTTTTTATGTGATGCTTGAACAAACAGACAGACAGACAGACAAAAATTTTTCTAATCACATATTCGGGCTCGGTATCGATCTAGTAACATCCCCTGGTATTTCTTTTTTCAATATTTTTAATGTACAGAATTTACACTTCTACAGTTTTATTATAAGTATAGATATAGATTAAATAAACTCCATCACGAGCAAGAATACGATACCAGTCCGCTGAATAAACGATGTTTTAAAGATAACCCTTCTGGAGTCGTTGAGATCGGACCTTCGTCACTTTGACCCAATCTCTAACGTTTAAACTACCCACATACCTACCCCGAAAGTACGTTTGAGATGGTTGCCTATATTAGTTAGTGTTAAGTTACGGTGTCTGTTTGCTTATCGAACATTGTTAAGGATCATCCGATAGAAAAATTATACTTGTGATTAAAATGCCTTGAGTGTACAGGAGTATTTAGACGCAAAACTACAAATCGGGAATGGGTCAGAAAGGAGAAATAGAAACATCCTTTGAAATGGCCCCGTAATAACTATCACAGTGTCATAACAACTAAGGTATCAGGGGTGGCAACACATCTGCTGTTATATGCATTTGGATCTCTGGTCTTTGTGTGTGGGTGTCTATAGGCTGCAGTCATCATGTAACATCAATGTGATCTGAATGCTTCTTAACCAATTTCATTATATTTTTCTTTAAATAAAATATATTTCACAAGCATGTGTTAATGCGAAATAATATAAAAACAATTATTAAGGGTAAAAGCGACTTCTTTACGATATTCAATAAACTGAAAAGTCTATTATATCGGTTGCCTAACTAGCATAGTTGGTAATAGATGGCGCTGCTGCTACCATAAAGCAAGGCAATAAATGTGAAGGGAAGATTTGACAAATCGGGCAGGACTTCAGTATCTCAATTGGAAGAGCGGCTTGACTAGATTCCCAGTAGGTCGCGAGTTCGAGTCTCGCCTGAAGTCAAATTTTTCTTTCCATTTTTCTTTAAATAAAATATATTTCACAAGGATGTGTTAATGCGAAATAATATAAAAACAACAATTTCATTATTTAATAAGAAATAATTTGGGCTTAAGAATTAAATAGCATGCAGTATAAAAGAGAAAGTTTTTTTATGTAATGGAAGTGGCAACATAATGCAGTTCAGATTGATGTTAAGTGATAACTACAGCCTATAGTCACTTACACTAAGACCAAAGTCAAAATACATATGCGTTACCACTCCTGAGGCGTATAATGTTATGACTCTGTGCCGGCTATAACAGAGCCGTACATTACCACCTGACCGGAACACGATAGTGCTGAACACTACCATTTAGCAGCAAGTACATTAGCTAATGCAGTGCTGATTACGCCCGTCACGGGAGCTTTAACACCACTTAAATACGTACGCTGAAGTAGTCATTTAAGATCAATGTGAACAGCATGCTTGTTAACCAATTTCATTACATAATAAGAAATATTTTAGCAGTATAAAACAGATTTTTTTGATGTAATGGAAGAGGCAAACAAGCAGTTCACATTGATGTTAAGTGATGACTGCAGCCTGTAGACACCCACACAAAGACCAAGGTCAAAATGCAGATGCGTTACCACTCCTTAGGAAGGTGTTATGCCTCTGTGCCGGAAATTACAGGGCCGCGCATAACCATACATTACCATCTGACCGGAACACGATAGTGCTGAACACTATTATTTAGCGGCAAGTATATTAGTATATTAGTTAAGAAGCGCGCATGGCCCAGCGGCTGGTGTAGATTGTAAGCGATCTGCTCGGTTAAGCACTACGGGCGCGGTCGGGTAGTGTGATGGGTGACCGCTAGTGGCAAATTTAATGCGCGTTTCCGTGCTTCGGAGGGCACGTTAAGCCGTCGGTCCCGGTTGCTATCGACAGATAGCAGTCGTTAAACCTTGTCGGAGGCCTTATGGGCGGTTTGAAAACATCTGACAGCGGGTTGGCCACTAACCCACCCACCTCCACCAATCCGCATTGGAGCAGCGTGGTGGAGTAAGCTCCAGGCCTCCCCCCAAAAAGGGGAGAGACTCGTGCCCAGCAGTGGGACGTATAATGGGTTGCCATTATTTATTTATTATATTAGTTAATGCGGTGGTGCCTACGACCGCGACCTCGGTCACTGGAGTTCTACCACCAGTAAAAAAAAAGTATACAGTACATAAATTCCGGCGATGTTAATTAAGGAGCCACTTGAGCTTGTTGCGTTATTCGAAGGCATGATCAGTTTTGAGAAGACCAAATATGAATCATATAAAAACATTTTGAGAGCGCTCAAGCTTATTAAGAGAGTAAGATGTTGCCAAGACAAGATCATATGACTCATGTAGAGCTTAATTTTTCCTACAAGCCTATAAGCCCATGTGTTTTGTTTAGCTCGTCCTTGACGGGGGTACTACCCACATCAACTTAAAACGTAATAACGGTTGTATCATAATCACACGTAAATGATCGTTATGACAATCATTGATAAAGTTCTCTTAGCACGGAGTCCGTCCTTATTCTCTCTATCTACCCTGTACGAGAACTAGTGTTAAGATATGTTCATGGATTTATTTATCTAGGTCAGAGGTTCCCAAACTATTTTTTCTCGTAGACCCCTTTCAAGTTTTTTCTGGTTACCGTGGACCCACTCCTTGCTCTTGACTCCTTGCTACATTTATATCACATTCCCATATTTCCAAATTTTATTCACGCCTACGTAGACCCCCATCGAGTGCCATGGATCCCAGGGGGTCTATATGGACCACTTTGGGAATCATTGATCTAGGTTAACTTACTCTGTCTTAGCCATTTGTAGTAGTATAGTTCATATTTATGAATGTCTATTCCGTATAATACCTATCTGTAGAAAATAAAAATGGTCGACAAATTGATTATAATACTGCTATAATTAATTATAACTATAAAGGTATGTGAGTGATTGTTGTGTTTTTTTTTATTTTAATTAACATAACCTTTTTGTTTTTCTTGAGGAAATTTTCATTTCACAGTGTCTTAATTGTTTGACCTTCGCCCTTACAATGAAAAACACGTCCATAATAATGGACAAACAATGGAGTCTCACATCTACTGACATTTTTATTAGGTCTCTTCATCAAAATGTAACAGGAAAAACAGTCTCGATTGTCTTAATTGGTTTTCGTGTATAATGAATATAAGTACTTCCACTGAAATATTTTTAATGAGTTCAAATAAAAGATCACAACTTTAAGTGAAATTAGTATTTCAGACGACCGACTGCTTATGTATATATCTTCACGCCTGGTTCCTAACGGGGTAGGCAGAGAGTGCAGAGCGCCAGATATCCCGGTCCTGACATACCTCTCGTGCCTCATCTACCTTCATGATTATCTTCATACATGCACGCCGATTCCTAAGACTCTTGACCGTACCATCAGACAGAACTCAACCTATTTGGTCATGGTAAGTCAGTCTTGGTCTTCCTGGGCCTCTACAATTATCCATATTCGCATTGTATAACTGTTTAGTCATTCGCTCATTCGACATTCTATATGCCCGAACCATCGCAGCATACCTTTTTTCAATTAGGTAAATTACGTATGATATAATATGGATTCTTCACTAATGTAAAAATTTAATAGCTGACTAAAATTATTTTTGGGGGCAAGTAGGGGGAAATATGTCATGACATGGGCATGGCCGTCTATTCACTAAACCACACGTTTCTTAACCAGCGACTCTGAACTTTGAACTTTGAAAGTAAGCAAGCGCATCCGTGAATTAGCTACTTGAAAATTTTATGAAATATGCTTTCGAACGTATGATATACTTGTATGTTATTATTTACCATCACAATACCTATACTTTTCTCAAAGTATTTTGTTTGACAAAATGTTTGATTTTCCAGATAAAGATTCAATTTTGCGCTAAAATACGAAATCACGTGACCTTTATCCACCATGACGTCATGGGACAAACTAATCTAAAGTTTAAAGTCTCCATGAATCCGCCACTTACTCCACTTAACTTTACCGCACTTTGGCCGAACGTTGTTCAATATCAAATGGCCTGCGGCATCGGCATCTTAAAACTTTTACTCCCCCGAGAGGATGCTTTCCATTGCCTAAAGTCACCTGAAAGTATATAAGGCTAAAAACATAAGCCGTTGTAAGCAGAATTTATCCCATAAAATTATGAGATTTCTCGGATTTGACTCACGAGACACGTGATTTTGGCGGAGCAGCTCTTTATCTAATATAGGTATGTGTATATTCGAGCGAGATTTTAACCCGATTGTAGAACGAATAAGGGCTGAAACAAAATAACCTCTGGTCATAGAATTATATATGCCTCTGGTGAACACCTAAGTCCCAAACTTATATTTAGGTATGAACTTCATAATGCCTTGCCTAATCCAACCAGAAAACAAAATAACAGTGGGCATACGTGTGTGAATGGATAACGGTCCGGTCGGCGGTCATGTTCAGAATATTAGTTTTATCTGGGATCCGTGTTACGCAAACAGCCACGGATTACCTTTTCGAAAGTAACTTGAGTTCGGCCTACAGTAAAAGTTTGTTTCTATTTTTTTTACGTATTCATTAAATCTTATAAATTGTATACACATTATTTTATATGCATTTTAGTAAGAAATACACAAAAAGATATACAAATTGATATGAATAATGGACAGCAATAACAATTTCGACATCAATTTCGATAGGCAATCTCACCCTAGGTCTGATCTCGGTCTGACGAACTACATTGTGGATGAGCCCGCGATTCCAAGGCACCTCTTTTAGTCGTCTTTTGCGACAGGTAGGGGATATTCTCCATCCCCTGATAGGTTCCATCTTGTCTTATCTGGGAGGTTCAGTAACCAATAGATGCCTCCACAACGGCGAAGCAAAGAGGGACCACGCCAAACGCTGGTTTGGCGTGGGTCTGCCCGCCACTCGCTGCCATGATTAGGAGATGGATGGGGAAGAGTTGTACGAGTACGTAGTCAGCCCTACACTCTACCCTGAGCCACCTAAGGATGGTCAACACTGTGTACCCATGAATACCTCCACCCAGCCAGTATGGATGATTGGTGTTCTGAGTGGTCTAGGCAGGAAAAATTGTGCCACCAGCCAGGCCTCGCTAGTGTTCTGGCCGGGACGCGACGAGTCCGTGACCCAATTCTCCTTTTAAGTAGCCGGGCAACATTTTCTATCACTTGCTATACCTACAACTTCAGTACGTGAGACAATGTATTGATTCTAATGCATTGAATTATCTGGCTTGCTGTAAAAATATTCAACATATTATTTATCTTTTATTATGTAAAGTAAGGTAGTTTAAATTTATCTTCAAAATGCCCCATATTAACAAGGCAAAGGCAGTGTCACTATGGATAGAAGTTGTTACTAAAATTAAGTAAAATGCTATTTTAATAATACAATTCTCCCTAGCAGTTTGTACTGTTTCACTGGATTTCAGCATGTTTCTAGACTCATCATTTAGGAAGTTGAACGTATTCCAATAAAACGATATGTTTTACGAGTTGTAATCCTCTCTATATGAGAGGAGTTCATAAAATGTTAATGCCCACGTGAAGGCAAAAATGTTCTGCCAATCAAAACTGAGGTCGTTGAGACTGTTCAGTTGAATAATGAAATAGCTTGGAATAGCGGCAGCGTCGTGTGGCGGGTTGCTCACTTCCCTCTATAATGGTCGAGGAGGACAATGGCTGCCACATGCGTCATACTCGTAAACGGGTGCTATTGGTGTGGACCGGTCTGTTCTGGATTGCAAATCCTACATCTTGTTTTAGTAGATAGCAGTTTATTTTGCATTTATGCTAGGGACGTCCAAATTATTTGATTTTTGTGATAATCTGTTACTCATCATCATGATAAGCTCTTACTGAGTTTGTTCGGCAGCGGAGTTATTCTCAATAGTGATTGCACTTGAAACTCTGCTATGTGAATAACTTTGATCATGACGAATAAAATTTTCTTTTTCTTCATATTATCATGTCAAGAAGAAAAAATTGAAAAAAAATGTGATTTAAAAATAATATTGAAGTTTTCTTTTAATTTTAATTTACGTTTTGAAAGTACATTTTTTTTATTTGTCAAGTGGAAAGAACATACACTTGGCAAAAATAACAGTGCATCTAAAAAACCACAGAGGTTTGTAACGATACTACTTTAGTTCTACGTCGTTGTTATAAATTAATAAATTAAATTTATTAAATTTAAACAAAAAGGATTAATGTGTAATGATCTATTCGAAATAAAAACATTTTCTTTATTTTTTTCTTTCTTTAGCTTTAGATGTGAAAATACTGTCACATGGCCCGTGGCTGGTGTCGATCGGAAGCGATGGTGCGGTCGGGTGTGTGATGGGAGACCGCTAGTGGCAAATTAAAATGCCCGTTTCCGTGCTTCGGAGGGCAACGTTACTGACGCTCAACGTCGCATATTCTCCCCTACTAACGCACAACAATTTTGTGCCCATCTTTGAGGACACCTTTTGTCCAGCAGTGGACGTCTTTCGGTAAAGTAATGACTACAAACAAATCGTAATCTGACTGTCATCGAATATCTGTGATCAAAATTTTTAAACATTCCATTTCATGTGCGATACATATTGATATCCATCGGCCTATACTGTAATTTGGGTGGCTTTCATTGGAAACAAATAAGCCAATGTTATTTGGGACGAGCATACTATACTGCTAATTTAAGATAAACGTGAATTGAAGTAACAACGTAGCTGATCGCCCGGCCTATGCATCGAGAACAATTATCACAATAAATTTCTGTGATACCGATCACGCACTGCTCCAATCTGATTCAGGTTAAGCTTGCTGATTAGGGGATTCTAGAGTCATTGTAAGTCATCATAATTACTTTGTTAAGTCTTATCTTGCTGTTTGTAAAAGAGAATATGGAAGAGTATGTTGATACCTATTTTAATGATTACGCATTTTTGGACCATTATTTATTTTATTTTTGTTTACTTTGACAAATTAATCAACGTATCAGTTGTTATTCGCTTTAGTTTTATATTTGTAATTTGACCTATCACAAGCAAGTTTTATTATATCCAAGTGATTAAATTAATTTTTGAGTTTGAGTTTACTTTAGTTGGCAGACAACCACGGCTGGAAAAATCGGAGGTAGCGGAGAGTGATATTCTAACAACTTAGAGTCCAAGCTCTATGATGCAAAGATTTTAACACCTAGGACGATAATATGTTCGAGTCGTCAGACTGCATTTACTGTTGTACAAAGTGCAGTGCGCAACTAAATGTGCATATCGGTTCAACCATATAGACTGGCAGACTAAAATGTGCCCTAAGCGTTGAGCAGATTCTGCGGCCCGGCTAATAGGTAAATCAAGTCTGGTAGTTGTTAAATCTTAGAGGTGATGTGTTCGCTATATTTTGATTGCCGAGAAAGAAAGGGTTTTTAAAAAAGAAAAGGGTGAAAGTGACATTACATTATTTCACGAACATACTTATTACCGCTGTCTCACGGTCGGGGTAATAGGGCGACGACCGATAGCACATTTGGCTTCATTATGTTTGTAAACAACTGGACATTGTTGGACCTGTATTGTGCAATAATTACAGCATTGAGAACGTATTAGACATTAATTCAGACGCCACTTGCAAGGGGGCGGTCGCAGACCATGGACCATCGTGAAGCTGTGTACGTCATGTCGCACTATCTTAAAATATAAGCCTATCATTAAGATGTTTTATCTTAAAACATTCGGTACGAACGTTTTAAGATAAGGCTAATGTGACTAGCAACAGTGTAAAAGCAAGCAAGCAGGTTCATACCTCATACGTGTCCAGTATGTCTAAAGGCTAGCAAAACATGGTTTTTCGTGAAAAACTCGAATGCACTTTTTGTCAAATGCTGCCTGGTGTGTCGTTATAACTTTGCGACAATGAAAATCATAGTCACACCTTAACGTCCAAATCAGAATTATAGACCCAACCGTGCAAAAGACTGTACATCAGTAAAAGAATATAGATTAAATCAAACAATAATATACGGGCAGAAACCTTACAATGGTCTACTCAATCTCTTAGCACTTAAGTTTAAGAACCATATAAGTACTCCACCTAACAAAGGAAACATTTAGAAACAATGAAGTAAAAGAAATCATGAATTCACGTTAAATATTCACAAAGATCAAGGTTTGTGTGCCAGGAAAGCTGGAAAACTGAAATGGCTGTATCTGAAAACAGAATAGGTGTTTGGAGTGTCGTGTCTCGGTCGTTCCAACAAATTATTGCCGACAAGAAGCTGGTTGCGGCCCGCATTGTGTTCACGGGATTTCTCTATTTTTAGGTAGTGACTTTGATTACAGCGATAGGCGGAGCGGGGTCGACGGCGCGCCTAATTTAGAGCGGAGTATCGAAATGATACGCACTGGCGGGTTACTTGCGTATTTTCTACGCGTACGCGTCGCCGCGTTCCACGCAATGCCCGCAACGAGGGCTCGTATAAATAGGCAATTGTGTAAATTTATTTAGGCTGAAAGTACTTTACGCTCGCCAATTGTTCGGTGAAGTTGACTAGTGAGTGTAGAGACGAGCCGCTTACGTAAGTCCATTAAAAAAATGATTAGAGAACACCGACTCATTCCATGAATGGTACGCGAGGCTATTGAGATTAGGTTGCTCGAGGCTATAGAAACTGGGAAACGACCGAAAAATTGAGTAGGTGTTTAATAACAATTTCAGCATGATATACGGCAAATTAATCCATAAAAATTGTTTTATTTCAATAAGTATAGCTCGCAAACCTCTAAGAACACATGCAATGAAAAATATTGTCTTTGGGGACATACTCGTATAGCTTAGTAGCGGAAAAAAGTTAGTTATCTACTAAAATGTTTATTATATTATTATCACACGAGAAACGCTCTATAGCGATTCTGTAGTCTAAACATATAGTGACCTTGCCACGCTCCCGCTGACGCTCTCGTGCCACTAAACTTTCTATATCCGCAGCTTTACTATGCAGAGCTACATACACGATATCTGTGTTTCGTATTATTTTAAAAAGTATCTTTAGTGATCCTTTTGTCTTTTGAGTTAATTTAATAGCATTAAATTATTCTTCTAGTAGAGCACTATTGCAGATTTTTACATTTTGCTTCACGCTTTGTTAAAATTTGATTTATGATGCAATTAAACTGGACTTTATTACGTATGTGCTTCGTGCGATGATGTATTTTGAAGGTGAAAAAATCATGAGTGGATAATTTATTTATTTATTTATACTTTATTGCATCAAAAAACATTGGTACAAATGGCGGATTTAACGCTTAAAGCGCTCTCTGCCAGTCAACCATTGGCAGTGATAGAAAAAAATAAAACCTCAAATAGAAGCTTTCAGTCGGTAAGGTGTACCTATATAAGTATAAAATAAATATATTTATAAATAAATATATAAATATTATATACATATATAAATTATTTATAAAATTACACATATTGTATAGTGTATAAATAAACAAAAAAATAAATAAATATATATATATATATATATATATATATATGTCGGAGAAACAACGTTAATCTCGACATCATCATTCGTGGTCATGTGTTTAGTGGGCGTCTTGAGGGTTAAATGCTAGCACAAAACAATAAGTCACTATTATCGGTTAGATTTAATCACTTTAACAGAATATCACTGCTTAATTTTACACTCAAAACTCTTTGATATAATTACACTTTTAAACTTTGAAGTACAACGAGCAGCGGGTTCGCGACACCGATCTTACTTCGCCAATCAAATAGTACTCCACTGTCCAACCAAAGAATGATCCACCTCGATCAACAACGACACATTTTATAACCTCCGTTAACGGCGATCTGTCAGATGGCGCCTCGACCCCGCTCGAGGCCTACCCTCAACTCGGTAATGTAATTTTATAATACAATTACTCTTTAAATGAAATAATGATTTTAAACGATAACAAAGTCTAACAAATCAAATTAACTTAAAATAATATTTTTAGCAAGGTATTTCTATAGCCTAGTACTTTACAGAACCAACAATAAACTTCTTGCTCCGACACGGCCGTCCTGACGTTTCACACGTCCTCGTGTGATGTTGAAGGACCAGCATCATCATTATCTGTAAGGATAGAAATAACATTTTGTATGACATAGCTCGGCTACTCCTGACAAAGTAAATTCTCCTCTTACGTTGTTACTTTAAACATGTTTTGTGTAACCCCTTTTGTTACATCCTAAGTCAAACAGGAAGTACAGTCATTCAACATCATCATCCATAATAATCTTAACTGCCAACTCATATTAACTAGACATCCACCTCACCATCTATCAACCTATATGAAACTTGTCTGAAAGGCCAACAAAAAGCAATCAACATCACCACTGTCTGTACGGCCATCTCGCCTTATAATAATTTGCCTAATTGTCTAGAACTACCCACTATGATGGCCTGACACTTATCCGGATTTACTTGGATGCCATATTTGTGTGACCAAGAACTAATTTTACTGAGATTGGCATTAATCTTACTAAAAGCAACATCAATTACTTCAGCCTGACTATATAATTGTAGGTCATCTGCATAGAAATGGTAAGAGCAGACCAAAACAGTCGAAATAATGTTTATAAAGATAGAGAAAAGTAGAGGGGAAAGAATACCACTTTGTGGTACACCTGCACTGAGGTGACACCAGTCAGAAAGAACTCCTTTAACTCGAACTGCCTGCTGTCTATTATCTAGATATGACGAAAATCAATTAACTGCTAGAGAGGAAAAATTAAGATGTCTCAAAATCGCAAGAAGGATATCATGGTCTACCATGTTGAATGCGTTTGAGAAGTCAATTAGTACCAAGACAGTGACCATTCCATCCTCCATGCCACTCCTGATATCTTCGGTCACTTTGAGAAGTGTAGTGGTAGTACTGTGGCCAGGACGAAAGCCGGATTGGTAAGGAGATACAAGATCATTGCCGTGTATGAAAAAAGAAACCTGTTTATGCACAACTGCTTCGAGAGTTTTAGAAAGAAACGGCAATATTGAGATGGGCCTATACTCCTTTAATTCACAGGGATTATTAACTTTGGGAAGTGGAGTCACAAAGGCTTTTTGCCAGATAAAAGGAAAAATCCCTGTGGTTAAAGAAAAAATAATGATGTGCGTGATAATAAGTGAATTAAAATATTTTGAGTGAAGAATTGACTCCTATGTCTTCTTCTTCCACGGTGAGACCACGACATAGAGCAACTCGGCCCATTGGTCATGGCGAACCGTAAGGGAGGAGCCATAGCGTTTATAGCCGATGCAAGACAGTCATTTTTTGCGGGGGAAAATACGTGTGATACGAACTCACACTACAAAAATCGTCTATTACCACGTAATTCACACCTTGATGTTAACAAAATACATAAACAATTTGTAAAGAATGATGCACAGGTAATAGTTGAAAGGAAAAGAATTAGTAGTTTTAGGAATAATAAATCTTGTAATTTCTTCTCATGTTCATTGTAAAAGTAAAGTCTAAAAAGTGAAGGCATAAAATAATAAAATAATAGATGACAGACGCCATCTTCAAATTAGGAATAAAGACAGTGGCCAGTATGTGGCCTTAAATCCGTTTTTGACCGAACACAATTTCACGCACACATTTATTTATCTGGGCGACAGACATAGAACCATTAGGTCTTGTACTTTGACAGAGGGGAAAGCCTGCATATGGTTACTCCCCTCCGGTCTGCCTGCCGGTGGCCCGTTTTGCTCTATGGACCACGATGGCCATAGCTGCGGAGAATAATCACAGTCATACAATACTTTAATTACCCCAACGAACACGCCTCTGCGTTCAGCGCCGCGCTCACCCTCAGCCCCAATCTCAACACGATTTGCGAGGTCTTTATTGGGGACTAGCTGTTGCCCGCGGCTCTGCCTGCGTGTAGGCCAGTTTTCGCGTAACCTGTGGTTACTACAATTATCCAGACCTATAATAGACTTATAGTTAATTTGAAGCAGTGTTTGAAGTAAATTTTCAATTGACCATAACTTATTTTTGCCTTAACCGATTTTGACGAAACAAGGTTTTGACAACTCTCCTAATCGTATGTAATCCACCTGATAATCGCGTTCAAATCCGTTGGGTCGTTTCAAAGTTGTTATGTGTCAGACAGACAGACAGACAAATATTCCAAAAAATGTTTTTTAGGTTTCTCTTCTTTAATCGTCCCGTATCAGTTTTTTGGAAAAAATATTTAATGTACAGACATTCGATTTTTAGAGTCTTATTATATGTATTGACTAGATGTCCCCGCGACTTCGTCCGCGTGATAATTTATGATTGTTCAGTATCTACCCGGACGAAGTCGTAGGCGAAGCTAGTATAAAAGTAACCTAAGTTACTCCTTATAACATCAGCTATCTGCCAGTGAAAGTCCCGTCAAAATTGGTGCAGCTGTTCCCAAGATTAGCCCTGCCAAACGGACAGACAGACAGACAGACAAAAATTGTAAAGTATGTTGTTTTGGTATATATACATATTATATGAATTTAGTAAAAAGCGGTTATTTTAATATTACAAACAGATACTCCAATGTTATTTATTTGTGTAGATAAGTATCCGCAGGAGTCTCTCTTAGGCAGTTGTGTAGGCTGAGAGCCCTTTGCGAGCCTTATGAGAGCCTTTTGCTTTGCGCTCGCTAATTGCCCGGTGAAGTAGACTAGTGCCACACCGCGGACACGGGTTCCCTACGTGCGGACACTCGGCCAAAATTCCATACAAACGCTTAATTTGGTCTCTATTATACAGACATCAATCAGTGACGTGTATTTACACATACACCTGTGTGCGTAGCACGCAGAAAATACCAAACGTCGCCCATAAGAGGGGAGGAGGTTGGGTGAGGCGGGGAAATCGGGCGGGATGTCGAACTGTCCGTTCCATACGTAGAATTATTACATATTCTCTGCTAGTGCCGTCTCGAGACGAGCCGCCTACACTTTTTTTTAATGTAATGGAAATCGCAAACAAGCATGCAGTTCACATTGATGTTAAGTGATGACTGTAGTCTATAGACACTTACACTAAGACCGAGGTCGAAATGCAGATGCCTGAGGCCTAAGGCGTTATGCCTCTGTGCCGGAAATTACAGGGCAGTACATTACCACCTGACCGGAACACCATAGTGCTGAACACTGCCATTTAGCGGCAAGTTTATTAGGTAATGCGGTGGTGCCTACGCCCGCGAGCTCCGTCACTAGAGCTCTGCCACCAGTAAAGAGAAAAGAACGGCACATAAGTCCATTAAGAAAAATGATGAACCTTAAAATTTTGTTTAATCATATTTTATCTTTGCTTCTTACTCATTTTTTTTAATGTTATGGAAGTGGCAAACAAGCATGAAGATCACATTGATGTTAAGTGATGACTGCAGCCTATAGACACCCACTCTAACTCGATCTCTACCACCAGTAAAATATCACATACATCTCTATTCCATTTTGACGAACTATTATTTCTTAGTTTCTCTGTTATCAAAATGTCTAATTACACCTTTTTATTAATTTCACAGTTGCTCAGGAGCAGATTATCTGAAGGTATACTCCGAAGATGGCATTCACGGTCCAGGTCCGCCGGGGGTCAATGAATACTCCGCATGGTCGAGGGTTCTTTGTGGCAGTAGAGCAGATGTACCACCTGCTTTATATTCCCACGGACCTCTGTTACTATTGGAATTTAGTACTAGTGATAAATCTACCAATGCAACTGGATTCATAGGATCATACAGGTTTATAGATAGACGTAAGTACCTCTGCAATCTTGTACTTTTAAACAGTTATGATATAAAATTAAAAAAAAACTCATAGTTATAAAATATAAAATAAACTGCCTCAGTAGCCTAGTGGTAGCAGGTCCACTACTACTGCGCTGGCGTCCTGGGTTCGATTCCTGGGCTTGGGGGATATTAGAGATAACGATGTTAAATCCTTAATCTCTAGTTTTATTGTGTCTTTTCCATTTTTTTGAAGTTTTCCAGTACCTCGAAGTTTGTTAATGTGCCCGAACATGTCAATAGGCTCGCCACTTGTTACATGGGCCAAAACGTAACCCGTAAATCGTGGGAGTTTGCATCTATGATTGAATGTATGCATTTACCTCTGCCTACTCTTTCAGAGACTACAGGCGTGTAGATACGTTACGTAATGATATAAAATAGCTTTTCTTACTTTGAATTATTTATTTGTTTAAGTGAAAAATGACAAACGTATTAATTATAGCAGACGACATGGCATACACTGCAAGAAAATTATTCTATCAGTTCTAAACAATAGTTTCCTGAACTTATTGCTTTGCAACAAACAAAATCTTCAGCTTTACTGGTGGTAGAGCTCCAGTGACGGAGCTCGCGAGCGAAGTCACCACCGCATTAACTATTAAACTTGAAGCTAAATGGTAGTGTTCAGCACTATCGTATTCCGGTCGGGGTGGTAATGTATGGCCCTGTAATTTACGGCACAGAGGCATAACACCTTAGGCCTCAGGAGTGGTAACGCATCTGCATTTTGACCTTGGTCTTTGTGTAGGTGTCTATAGGCTGCAGTCATCACTTAACATCAATGTGAACTGCATGCTTGTGTGCCACTTCCATTACATAAAAAAAGCTTACAATATTAGCACACATGTTAATATTCTGAAAAAGTGAAGAAACTTAATTAATCTCACTTGTTCACATAACTTGTGCTTAACAAATAAAATACCTACTATTACAGGTAACTTCGAAACAGACGGCGTCCAAGTTCCAGATACATGCGACTATGTGTTCAATTCACAAGCTAACCGGCCAGCGCATGGCCGTTTATACAGCCCTAGATATCCCTCGAGTTATCCTAGCAACGTACGATGCACTTATCACTTCAACGCGAGGTAAGGATCGGTTTCTTTGATGCATATACTGCGACTAGTAGTTATTCGCAAGTACTCACAGCGTACACGATACTGGGTTAACATTTTTCGTAATTTAATTATATCGTTCTAATTGATAAATAATGGCAACCCATTATACGTCCCACTGCTGGGCACAAGTCTCTCCCCTTTTTGGGGGGAGACCTGGAGCTTTCTCCACCACGCTGCTCCAATGCGGATTGGTGGGTTAGTAGCCAACGATAACTAGTCTTTTAAAGATCGAGATGAATAAAATTTTAATTTAATTTCTTTATTTCAAATTACAAATGAAAATTCATACAATAATGTTAGTAAATTAAATTTGTTAGTAATATACACAGAAAATATTATTAGAAATTGCCAATACAAATAATTATATAAATTCAATTAATTATTAGAAACAATAGCATTATGTACTCAAATATTATAAGATATCAATATATTAATCCATTTATTTTGGATGGGGCAGTCAAATCTTGCAGCAATCATCCTCAGGATGCCGTTGCTGCTGCCTCTCACCCGATGAAAGAGTGAGGCGACTTTCTTGCGCATGATCGCATGATAGCCGTCAACGCGCGCTTCAACCAACATACCGGATGCGCTACAATCTCGTGGCAGTCGCAACAACATCCTGAAGATATTGTTGTATTGCACATGCAAGACATTGGCGGCTCTTCGAGTACAGCTTACCCATAGTGCGCTTGAGTAAAAAGACTGGCAGTATGCCTTAAAAAGTGTGATCTTCACTTCTCTCGAGCAGCGTGCAAATCTACGAACAAGCATGTTTCCCCGAACGGCCAACGCCCTGCGCTCACGTTAAAATCGGCATCATGTTTCAGGTCTGCACATACTATATGTCCTAAGTACTTGAAACTGGCTACCACTCTCAGGATCTGGCCATTTAACTTAATAGGAGGAACATGAACACAAGCAATCGCGTGTTGTGACTTAAATATAACAACTTCGCTTTTCGTCGTATTATACGTAAGTCCATGCTCCTCCGCATAAGCCTCGCATATTGATATTAGTTTACGAACCCCACCTACTGACGGGCCCAGCAAAACCATGTCGTCAGCGTAACTGATGTTATTGACGCACACTTTGTCTATGAAACAACCAACATGCGTACTGCAGAGCTCGCTAATTAGGTCATTGATGTAGAGGTTGAACAACAGAGGAGAGGTTAATCCCCCCTGTCTTACACCACATTCCATATTGTACGGATCGGATAGGGCACCAGCCCATCTCACCAGGTTTTTCTGACTGACATACCAACTTTTCAATAAATTTATGACTTCCGTCGGTACACCCGCGCCAACCAGCTTCTCCCAAAGCTTGTGATACAATACAGTATCAAAAGCACAGGAAAGATCCAGGAAGCACGCGTACACCGACGTTTTTCTATCAATATAGTACCTGACCGCCTGCTTAAGACATACTATTGCACTTTCAGTGGAGAGCCCTGTTCTAAATCCAAACTGGGCGTCGTACAGTGCTTTGTGACGATGTAATATATCATTAAGCAATCCGTCAAGAACTTTTGCCGTAATTGTCGCTAACGAGATGGGCCGATAGTTGCCTATATCCGATAAATCACTAGCCTTGTTTTTACTAATCGGAACCACAATAGTTTTCGCCATTTGTTCTGGTAAGTAACCGTGTCCTAAACAAAAGTTATAAAACATAGAAAGTACTCGCGACAAGTGACCTCCAGCACATTTAAAATGCTCGATGCTGAGACCATCATGCCCAGGAGACTTACCTCTACCCATGTCGTTGATGACTTTGCGCACATCTTTAGCTGTAAACAGTATACTTTTCTCCTGAACAACCAGCACCGCTTGCTTCGCTGTTATTTAAATTGTCTATGTTATTCTGCCTTGATTTTACACTAAAACGCTCCCTAAAGAGATTAGCGATCTGTGTGTGATCACTAACTCCTCCGACACTCACAGGAAGGCCAGGCCTTCCATTCGTTTTACCTGTCTGTTTCCAAAATCTTTGGCGGTATGGCGAGATGCAAGAATATCCATTTTAATTTGTTCTTGCCTATCTTGGCACCACTTAAGATATTTTTAAATGTTTTCTTACTATCGCTCATTTCTAAATATGCTTGGCCAATCTGAGGTTTGCCAGCTTCTACCCAAGCCAAAAATTTCAGCCTAGCCTCCCTATGAGACGACGAAACATATTTGTTCCAACCGGCAATGTGACCACCCCTCCTCCGTGCTTTAACTCGCCTATGAGACAATGTAGCAGCTTCCGAGAGAATGACAACCACCTTCAAGTACATATTCCGCACAATACAAAGGTATTGTGCGGCATAAAGATGCTCCTCATTATCACACATTGAATCATAACACTGTGACAACTCTACTGGAAAATCTATTTCCCTCAATTTACTGTGACAAATCTCTTGATAATACCGAATCTGGTCAGCAGTGCGTTCTCCCCAAATAATTTGATTATGCTTTGGTGTAATGACTGCCTCATCTCTACTCAGTACCTGGCCTAAGTTACACTCAATGACTAGTGGGAAATGGTCAGACCACTGCATACTATATTCAATATGAACACTGTTAATAGTTTGTACGGCGGAATTGTTAACAATACAATGATCTAACCATCTCGCACAGCCGTGGGCTTCGCTTACAAAACTATATGTGTCGGACTCACCAAGCAAGCTAAGATCAATGTATGTCCATTGCTGAGCTCCTAAAAAAACATCAATATAGCCTGATGTAAATTTGTATAATTTTTTTATGTATGTTTTGAACTACTTGAGCTTAGTAGACAAGTGATAACAGGCTACTATTGATAGGTATATAAATACATGCGACTACGTCTTCAATTCACAAGCTAACCGACCAGCGCATTATGACACTAATTTATGACACTTCCATTCCATTAGCATCTATTAAAAAATTAATCCTTATCAGAAAGAATCGACGTCCTAAATCAGGCCTCATGAGAACCTGTATTTTGACTTTCGGTTTTTGTGTATAGGCTGCAGTATTCAATTATCATCAATGAGAAATGCATATCTGTCACTATCGTATCAGAATACCTGAATGTTAAAAAATCGATATTTTTATTTCTTTCTTTATATTAGTAACACACGTCCAGATTTGGTACGGAGCGGACAGCAGATTCGGTACGCTCCGAACAAAATCTGGCCTTTAATCTGGAATTATTAATCAAGTCCGATGCGGTCCATTTGCGCGTGTTTGACCGAATCCAGTCGTGTGTAGCAAGAGCGGATTTGGTCGGCGGATTTGGTCCGCCGTACAGAATGCAGAGGTGTATTACTACAATTAGTTTTACAAGGCCGCTCTTAATGTTCATTATAAAAAAATGCCATGAGTAGTCAAAAGGCTCGGAATCAATCACATGCGGCAAAACGTAATTGATGAATCGTTGGTGTTTGCATGTATACTACTTGAATACATGCAAACACCGTCCACATGCAGCCGCTTATTCGTACCTTTTCCAGGTAATAATCGCATCAGCGTATTTCAACTTTAAAGACATTCTATGTCGTACACCTGGTACATTTGAATCGCTCCGAATGGAGATCCGGGCTTATTATTACCATATTTTGCTCGGACTGTAAGGTCATAAAGGAAGAACTCCTTTACGACATCTTTTATTGTTGGCACGGTCGTTTGTGCTGGCTAAGTAAAAATGAAACGAACGTTGGGTGGATGGTTTAAATTGAGGATTTTTTGTGATTATTAATTTTGAAGATGTAGAAAATGATCCATTTATTAAGACAAATAATAAGTATTATAGTTACATTATGTGAGCGAAGATTTAAGTTAAAAAAAAATGAACTTCACGCCTGTAATGCCCGAAGGAGTAGGCATTGGTATACGCAGGCATTCAAGCATACATGCAAACACCCACGACTCGCCGGTTACGTTTTATGCCATGTAACAGGTGGCGAACCTGTTGCCATCTCCGGGCACATTACCAAACTCCGAGGTACTGGGCAACTTCCAGAAAATGGAAAAATCCCAATAGAACCAAAGATCTCTGATAGTTCTCGACCCGAGAATCGAACCCAGGACCCCCAGCGCAGTAGTAGTGGCCTGCTACCACTACGCTACTGAGGCAGTTTAAATATATCTTCATTATATTAATTCCTAGATACCTCAAATAACCTCAATATCTTCATCATCATCATCATTTCAGGCGTAAGACATCGACTGCTGCACTTTTGTGCCTTCCAGAAAAATGCCCTATTACATTGCATAACGTGAGAGGGGGATAATCAACAATCGCCACGTTTGGAATGACGGTTGGCGATCGCAGTATCGGTAGTTTTGTAGTGGTATGGCCGCCATTGTTCGGTTGACTGACTGGACTAGTAAAAAAATATTTTTCACTAATGGACGGTATGGCGCACATGGCTCCGCGGCTGGTGTAGATCGGAAGCGATCTACTCGGCTAAGCGATACGTGTGCTGTCGAGTGTGTGATGAGTAACCGCTAGTGGCAAATTAAAATGCGCTTTTCCGTGCTTCGGAGGGCACGTAGAGCCGTCGGTCCCGGTTGGTATCATTAGATAGCACTTGTTAAATGTTGTCGGAGGCCTTATGGGCGGTTTGAAAACATCCGACAGCGGGTTAGTAACTACTACCAACCCGCATATTAGCAGCGTGGTGGAGTAAGCTCCAGGCCTCCTCCCAAGAAGGGGAGACTCGTGCCCAGTAGTGGGACGTATCAAGGGTTGCCATTATTAATGGGCGGTGGAATAGTCACGTTCCTACGCCTAGCCCACTGCCTAATGGTCGGTTTCTGGACCGTTTGTCAAATGTTTACTCACGTAACAGGCGTATCAAATTAACATTAATGTTACATTTAAGTTAGTTGCTAGAAGATCTAAAGTTCATTCGCTATGAAGCTATGATTACTTGGCATATGCTCGCCTATTACGTGAAACAAATGGTATGTAACTGACGAATCATGCGTGTTTGTATGTATGCTTGAATGCATGTATTATATACTATAGGAGTGAAGTTAAGTTCATTAAATAATTAAGCATATTTGTTTATAATGCTTAATTAGCCAATGAACTTGTGCCATATCATAGGTCTATTTGCACTGCATCGTATCTAATAAACTATTGTGATTTTTGCATATAAAAAAACTGATAGTTATCTTATGATTTGTTACAGAAAGAATGAGCGGATCAAATTAATTTTCGAGGAATCATTCTTGCAAAAAGGAGACGAAAGGTAGTACAAAATTTACATCCTAAAATGGCAATATAGTTCACATTGATGGTAAGTGATTACTGTTACTTATAAATATCTACACAAAAAAAAAACTATTTTAATGTACGTTGCCATTCCTGAAGCCTTAATTGTGATGCTTTTGTGCCAGAATCTGCAGAACGGTTCATCACCATCTAGCCGTAATACTATAGCTCTGAACACTACCTTTTAGCGGCAAGAAGATTAGGTAATGTCATTACATTGTGTGCCTGCAAATTCCAATCTATGTTTAAATGTCGTATCTTTGTCATAATTAATGGCCATCGGCAACACAACACAGCTTAGTTCTATCGTCGATGCTCATGGCTCATAAGGTACAGTGCTCATCAAGTCATATTGCACATCGAGCCTATGAAAGTGACAATCGACTAGTTTCGATTTCGTAGAGCGTTATCTCTGCTGCACACTGCCTACATAAGCACTGAAAGTCCGATATTGGTCAACACTTTTTTTTTTAAATAATGGCATCGCTGTTTTGCATATTGCCAGTGTCAAATAAAACGATAATTTCATATTCGTTTATAAAACAGCATAAAAGTTAAAATCAGTCAATCAGTCAACTACTTAATATGTCAGTCAAGTGAGTCATAGTACCTACTCATAGTCATTAATTCGAGTAAAGCGATGGCTACTTTACCAGAACACTTACAATGAAGTTTTGGAGATAACCTGAAAGGCCGTGTTTTCGAACTGTTATTTTATTTCACTATACACGGGCATTGTTATAAACCTATATCAAACAAAATGCCACCAAATTTATTGAATATTACTCAAAAATACACCAAGAAAACGAAATAAAATAAGAGCACCACACGCCTCCTTCAAGGTTCCCGCCAAAACTCTGGTCAAAACTTGATCAAAATGGTGGAACGTTATGATGGGTAAGGTGCGAAAAAGAGAACGCTCTACAGACCCGAAATAAAACGAAGTCTCCTTCCTGAAGTCGATGTGCAATAGTTCTTGTTGGATACTGTATATTACACAAAACATCGTCTTTGTTGCAGTTGTTTGAACAGAGCCGACATAATAAAAGTATTCGATGGGAAGTTTTTAAATTCGCCTGTTCTAGCAATGCTATGTAATGAAGTTGTAGGTAAGCTGAAATTTAAATGATATACAATATTTAATATCCACTTAGTAATGTTGGAAAAATTCAATAGGTATAATGATATTATTAAAAAAAAATCAGTAATAAATTAAATGTAAAAATAATTATGTAAATTGTTATTACACAATATAAATTGTCATTGAATAAATAAATAAAATAAATAAATAATTAAAAAAATGTGACGCAAGGATTAATAATTAATTTTTTTGTATATCAATAACTGACTTTCGAAATTGTTAAAAATGTATATTTCTATTAATTTTAAGCACAATAATTTTGGTAGAATTTCTTCTACCTATTTTTATTTTTCTGTTTTTTAGTAATGTTGGTTTATTTCCAGGTTATGAAGTCTTATCAACTGGTCCAGATTTATTAGTTCAATTTACAGCCAATTCAAATTCACCTGGGCAAGGATTTAAAGCTAGTTATCAGTTTCAAATGGATGATCCTATTGAAGGTTTAGTAAGCGTTAACCGTGCTCTTGATATTATCATCATTTTAACTTACAACTTATCAATCCTTACTTAAGTAATCAAATAATGACTGCATTAATCAATCTTTAATTCACTACTTATAGATGCTGAAATTAGTAAAAAGTCTAGTATCGAAGGTACATCTGCTTTGGGTCCTGCAGTAAGTGCTACAAGTAAGTATTATCTAATTCTTACTGATGGTAGAGTTCCACTGCAGGAAGTTGAGGGCGTAGGCACCACTGCATTACCTAATCTATCTTTTTTATGTAATGAAAGTGGCAAACAAGCATGCAGTTCATATTGATGTTAAGTGATGATGCAGCCTCTACATAACCACACTAAGACCAAGGTCAAAATTCAGATGCGTTACCACTCTTGAGGCTTCATGTGTTATGCCTCTGTGCTGGAAATTAAAGGGCCTTACATTACCACCTGCCCGGAACACGATAGTGCTGATCATGACCATTTAGCGGCAAGTATATTAGGTAATGCGGTGGTGCCTACGCCCGCGAGCTCCGTCACTGGAGTTCTACCACCAGTAAATCTATACTATATATTACTATGGTATTTAGTGTTCAGCACTATCGTGTTACGGTTAGATGGTAATGTATGGCCCCGTAATTACAGCCAAGGTCTTAGGGGTGGCGACACATATTCTTTTGACTTCCAGTTTCTGCTTGGAGAGTTTGGTTCAGCTGATATCTTTCGGCTGATATGAGCAAAACCGTTCTACTTGCAGTTTAAACTAGAGTTTATGTTACAATATATAAAAGTCGCTATCTAATCCACCACGCCCGACGCGCCCAATCTGTCGATGTACGAGTATATTAATAACTAAAGTGGTAAAATCCCAATAGAACCAGAGATAAAGGATGTTAAACCGTTATCTCTGATAGCCTCCGACCAGGGAGTCGAACCGAGGACCTCCAGCGTATTAATAGTGGTCTGCTACCACTAGGCTACTGATGCAGTCGATATATCGGTAAATATTAGTACGGTTTTAATAAATAATAGATATAAACCTTCCTCAAAAAACCCTCTGTCCAACATTTTAAACAGGAACAAAATCCGTTTACGACTTTCCGAGATTAGCGCATACATACAAAAACGTAACGCAAAACGTAACTTCACGCCTGTAATCCCCGAAGGGGTAGGCAGAGGTAAATGCATGCATTCAAGCATACATGCAAACACCCACGACTTGCCGGTTACATTTTTGGCCCATGTAACAGGTGGCGAACCTGTTGCCATTTCCGGGCACATTACCAAACTCCGAGGGACAGGGAAACTTCCAGAAAATGGAAAAATCCCAATAGAATCAGAGATGAAGGATTTTAAACCGTTATCTCTGACAGTCCCCGATCCGGGAATCGAACCCGGGACCCCCAGCGTAGTAGTAGTGGCCTGCTACCACTACGCTACTGAGGCATACATAGAGACAGAGAAAATAGGGGGACTTTATAATATGTAGTGATTCTGTAAATAAGTATCAGATTTTATTGCTTATCTTGAAGTTGTTCGTAATGTAATCCACTAAGTTATCAGTTGTACTGGTGGTAGAGCTCCAGTGACGGAGCTCGCGAGCGTAGGCACCACCGCATCACCTAATATACTTGCCGCTAAATGGTACTGTTCAGCACTATCGTGTTCCGGTCAGGTGGTAATGTACGGCCCTGTTATTCCGGCACAGAGGCATAACACCTTAGGCCTCAAAAGTGGTAACGCATCTGCATTTTGACCTCCGGTAATTGTGTAAGTGTCTATTGGCTGCAGTCGTCACTTGACATCAATGTGAACTTCATACTTGTTTGCTACTTTCATAACATAAAAAAAAAGTATTTTGACTGGGCAGAACAGCTTCGCTCGAATAAAAACGACTTTAAAAATTAAATCATCATGCAAGCAAGACATACGTATGTCCGCTGAGACTCTTTTAGACAGCAGTTAATAATTTCGATAGTACTTTTAATTAAATAATTATGATCATATCCCACCTTTAGAATAGAAGTGGCATATCTCAAAAAAATTAAAAATGACTTTAATGCATCAAACGACTTAAAAAACATGTAATCTATCGAATTACGGAATAATTTATAAATCATTTGATTGATTAAATGTTAAAATATTTATCTACTTTGATATTATTAATATTTTGATAGATTACATGTTTTTAAGTCGTTTGATGTATAAAAGTCATTTTCTTATTATTTTGAGATATGCCACTTCAATTCTAAACGTGCGATATATAGCAGTTTATTGTTCTTGTTGATTATTCTTAGTACTTGATTATTCTTGTCCCACTTATGCGTGAAGAATGTTTTGGAGCAAGTTAAATGTGGCATTAAAAACTGAAAAATCTGGTTTTTGTGACGAAGGTAAATCGGATTTTCGAATGATGTCACTTACCCGGATTTTTCGGTTAACCTGGTTACATACCGTAGAAGCAACCTGTCAAAGATAAAAGTGTATTATCTAATAGAAAAATCCCATTAGTACCCTACTATTGGGCTTTTTCTATTCTCATAAAGCATTTTACCAAAATTTCCAAATTTGGTAATTTGCCCGTAGATGTCAACAAGCTCACCATCTGTTACATGAGCCAAAACATAACCGGCGAATCGTGAATGCTTGCATCTATGCATGAGTACAATACATCTGCCTACCCATTCGAGGGGATACACGGGTGAAGTTACGTTGAAATTTGACTCTATCTGTTTCAGCTTCATCCTGTCATCAAGTATTCAGTTCAGATAAGGTCAGAAGTGGAAAATTAATCTCGCCAATGTACCCAAGCTCTTACCCTCCGAAAACGCACTGTCACTATGACTTCCTGGCTCGAGGCAGACAACGAGTTCGATTAGTATTTGAAGACTTTAGCCTGCAGAGGATTACGGGCAGTATTTTTGAGTGAGTAATCTTTTGGGATAATGAGGGGTTTAACTGTGTGGTTAGGGTGCTGTGAATTAAGAGATGCCTTAAAGTTTTACTAATGTGCTAACTTTGTTTGGATAATTGGGCTCTATAATGCATAGAGAAACCTACACTTGCGAGCTTTAAACAGGAATCACATAAACGAGGGTTATTCAATCAAATAATTTTTATCAAAGTAGTGAAATATTATTAGTAACAGTATTGAATAAAATTAAAAGATATTAAAATTTAAAGATTTATTTTTTAAAGCATAAGATTTTTCACACTCAGGCTCGTTTTATGGGGTTCCAGGACTTCCAAGAAATATTTTGTTTTATTTAAAAAATTAATTACTTTTATTTTAAGTTCTGTGACGTAAGCCTTCTCAAGGCTCGACGTGCACATCGAGCCTGCGAAAGAGACGATCGGTTCGTTTCGATTTCGTTGAGCGTTATCTCTGCTGCACACTACCTACGTAAGCACTGACAGTCCGGTATTGGTCGAAACCAGATCAAAATGGTCCACAAACGTCAAATAGGTTCGGTGCGAAAGAGATAACGTTTTACAGACCTGAAATAAGCCGAAGTCTCCTTCCTAGGCTCGATGTGCAACATTTATTGTTGAGCACTGTAGTTTTGGTTATGATATCAAAGGGTTATTCGCCAACTGTGTGACAAAGTGTTATAAGAGTTTGAAAGCTAGTAAAATTATCTTTCAAATTATACACCGCATTTCATTTTTTTTTCATTCGTTTTAAAACCACACCAGTTAATCTGATTCCAGTTTAAAGCTCGCAAGTGTACCTATTTGTTTACCTACACTACCTTTAGGTATAAAACTTGTTTGTTACCGACTGAGTTAATGACGGATAGTTTACAACTGAGACAACACTGACAACTGTAGGAAGCTGAGTATTAGGTAACTGTTGACTATTAGGTCAAGACGAAGGGTTCTCAAATTGTTGGTGAGATTATGGTGTATTCTGTCCAAGTGACGCACAACAGTGTCGTGGGCGTCTTTGGGGAAGGCTTTGCCCAACTGTGGACGTCTTTCGGCTAGAGTGATGATGATGACATATTTAGGTAAATGTTTATACAAAATTGTGTTTACGCCATTTAATTGTGTATTTGAATCCTTATCCTTCCTCTCTGTTGATATTGAAGCTGCAAAATACGAATACAAAACATTTTCATATTGATTCACGATAATAAGCAATTAGGTATTAGGTATGTGGTTTTGTTAATATTATTTTAACGTTAAATTTAAAGAAAATCTAAATTATGTTTACTTATAATTAGGTAGGTACCTACGTTGTAATCGATTATGTACGTTAATTTATGTTTTATCATAGAAACATTTGTTATTTTCCTTATTATGATATTTAACTTGAATAGTTTCAACACAATTATAATATAGGTGACAAATAACACAAACTAAAAATGAAATTGAAAATATAAAAAAACTGCTTTAAAAATTTAAATTAAGTGTATAAAAAGAAAAGAATAAAACGAATAAGTAGTCCAATTGGGAATATTTAGAACATAAAAATGTCAATAGTCGGAATAAATATTTAGGCAGTTTTGTGCTGGTTTAGATCTCATATGGCTCCCTGGCAGAGTGTAGCGCAGAATTCATATGAAGAATGGGATAATCTTACCCACATTGTCTGCCCTCCACCAACGGAACCTATCTAACGTTGCACCATTCTTGTCCGACGTTGGGTGTATGTTCTATTTTCCTGAGTTTTCACTCGAAATGGCCCTTGTGCATTGTGTATGTTTGAATAGCTTGTTGAGGGATACCAAGCTCTCTTACTATACATGCTCCAGCGAAGCGTTAGAGATTCCGTCCGGCCCAGGTACCTACTCGTTAGGAAGCTAGCAAACGGTCGTTTTCATCTTGGACAAGGTGATAAAATTATTCAAATCTGGTTCAAATATTTTATTAAGAATCCCTAACTTAATTTAGGTATCAGTCATCAAACATTTTATAATAAATTCGAACGACCAAAGCACCTAGCCAACGTTCAATGTTTTTTGGCGTAATTATCAGCAGCTGCGACCGCGGTTGCAATGTATACTCTTAATTTATTGACCGCGGTTCTAACCGTGCGTAATCGCCCAGCGTGCTCCACAGAGTTTACAGTATGCAGCTTTTTATAGTATTGATGAGTATAATTAAAACTAAGCAACGCAACATTAATCGAGACCCAAGAAGCTAAAGAGACTACAAATGCTAGTTCAGCACTTGAAGTCCCTTTCAGCTAGATTCTGGTAGAGCTTCAGTGACGGAGCTCGCAGGCGTAGGAACCGCCGCATTACCTAATACACTTGCCGTTAAATGCTATTGTTCAGCACTAACGTGTTCCGGTCAGGTGGTAATGTACGGCAGAGAGGCATAATACTCTAGGCCTCAGAAGTGGTGACGCATCTGTATTTTGACCTCTGGTCTTTGTGTGGGTGCCAGTCATAACTTAACATCAATGTGAGCTGCAAGTTAAATACGGATAGATTGATGACTGCAGACTATAGACGTCTACACAAAAACCAGAGGTCACAATGCAGATGCGTCACCCTTGAGACCTAAGTTGTTATGTCTCTGTGATAGTTATTACAGGGCCATACATCACCATCTAACTGGAACAAGATAGTGCTGAACACTACCATTAGGCAGTGGATAGAGGTAATGCGGTGGTGCCTACGCCCGCCAGCTCCGTCTAGAGCTAGAGCTCTACCACCACTAAACTATTCCCGACTTTTGAAATAATTATGCTCCAGATAATCCTGGTTGGAGTATTGTCTTTGTTTTATCGTTTTCGGTTTATATTCATAAGAGCTTAAACTCCAGGAGCGGTAACGCTCCTATAGGTTTAGATGCGTGAACTCTTTGGTTTTTGAAATCCTTTCTCGTTTGCCACTTCATGCCACCAAAAATATTTAATTTATGCTTAACTTGTACATTTGTGTTACAGCTGCGAGAGCATGGATTCTCTGGATATATTTTTGTATGTCGATGGCCGCTTAGAAAAGATGGCGTCGTATTGCGGCAGTGACGTCCCAAAACCGATAATGTCGAACGGGCCTACGCTGTCAATTGAGTTCCGTGGCATTTATTCTTCAAGACACAGCCGTGGCTTTAAAATTTCATATTCTTTTGTTGAAGGTAAAGATTATTTATGTGTTGTAGTCCGAAATACATTCGCTTTTTTTTTAAAATATTATTCACTGATGTAATTATTAAATTATTGGCTCACATGAAATTGTAAAATTCTTTTTCTTACTGTCGATTCGTGTTCATAATAATCACTCTTCATCATTCTTCATACTTCATTTTATTGTTCATACTTTTTTATTCAAACATTATTCTTGCTACCAACGCAGCTCATAACACTTAAAGATTATATTGTTTTAACAAATAACGTCGTTACTAAGAACATACTTCAACTCATAACGTCGTTGTTCAGAAAAGTTTGTGTTCATAATAATCACTTTTCATAGCTTTATTGTTATTTAATATACTTACCTAACATATAATATGTATTTATATCAAATATAATATTAAATAATAATACTGTCTGTAAAAAAAATACTGTCAGAAAAAAAACCTAACACCGGACGGTGTACGCACCCTTCGACCGCACCTAACTCGGGGTCGCCCATGGTCATCACGTCTAACCAACACAAGAAATGAAGAAATGTTTAAAATCAAATATTAGAATGAAACATATTTATGAATGTAATAGTTATTTATTAGAATGATTATGAGTTTCGATCATTAGTATAAACGAATATATAAAAACAAATATTAGTAAAAACTAACCCCCTTATTCATAAACGTATTTTAGCTAAATTGTTGCTAATCTCTCCTTTGTCTTTTTCTATCCTGCACATTTGACAATGCACCTGATAAAGACAAAGCATTCTATAGCTAAAACGTATCTAATGTACGTTTATGAATAAGGGGGTAAGTGTATAATTAGTGTTAATATGAATGTCAATGATTATAGTTTTTAACATATAGTTATTATTATTTTTATGACGAATGGTGATCATGATTTTAAATGGTATGAAGAACATTTTCGGACCTCCGATGATAGGTGTTGAAAAGTTATGTTAGATAATGAGAAATGTAATACGCCCCCATATTTAACATTTAGTAGCGAGGTGTCTAGTATCGCAATTAGCTAACATTTTTATACAACGTGTAACAGGATTAAATGTACAATCTGAAACAAGTTTGTCGATCGATAACCGAATCGATAATAGGCATTTTTGATGTGGGTAATATTTTGTCCCAAAATTAATTACTATTAAGTAAATTATGGTCACCCATTTGGAGACCAGTCAATACAAATGAAAATGAGACTAACATCTATCCATAATGAAATGCTAGTCTCAACAACTTTATTAGAACTCGTTAATACGTGCTTTTTATTATAAATTATAATTTAAGAAATAAAATAGCGGCAATTAATTTTATTTATAGCGAGTGCTAAATAAAGGTACGCAGGTTAGGCTAAATCACATTGCAACAGTGTGCGTGTGTGAGTAGGTTCGTGTTTTATGTGCAGCCGTAGGTAGAGATAGGGTAAGAATGCATACGGTGTGCATACTGTTCGCACAAATTGAGGACAACTTATTTCTTAAATAAAAACTTTTAAGTACATACCTAAACATGTAATTTGAGTTCATGTATTACGATTATAACTCGACTAGCTGTTGCCCGCGGCTTCGCCCGCGTGGATGTTGTTTTATAAATAATTTAAATTTTACAATCCCATGGAAATGTCCTAATCGATTTTCCGGCGTCGCGTACCTTTTTTTTTATGTTACCTATATGTGGAGTACTTAATCACGTCTATAACTTCAAAAATCTCTATTTAATTTTGTTGCCCCTTATATATGAAAGTTTAGGGGTGATGTTAACAAAATACTGATACACGTACCTATTTTTTTATTCCTAACAGAAAGGCTGGAACATCACATTTCAAATCTCTAACTTAGAAACTACCAAAAATCCCACACAAATTTTAACCTCAATTCCATACAAACAGTTCCTTCCATTTTCCATTTAGGGGGAAATTTTGTCCATTTCACTTAAACAGATCATTTTTACTATTCCTAATCATGAGCCTGTATACCAATTTTTATACAATTTAGTTCAGGAATGAGAAACTTTTCATAACGGTATGGCCTTGTAATTTCCGACACAGAGGCATAACACCTGAGGCCTTAGGAGTGGAAACGCATCTGCATTTTGACCTTGGTCTTTGTGTAAGTGTCTACAGGCTGCAGTCATCACTTAACATCATTGTGAATTGCATGCTTATTTGCCACTACATTTACATAAAAAAAAATACCACTTTATTCTTCATTTTCCCCTTTTAGGACAAAATTTGTCCATTTCGTCTACACAGATATTTTTTATTGTGATTTAAAATGTTTATACCTGTTATACCTGTATAGTCATTTATATTTATCTCTAAAAATCCTTTCTTGAACATCATGAAAGTAACCCTTGTATCAAATTTTAAGTCTCTAGGAACAGTATTTTCGATTCTTCAATTAAATTACAAAATCAAAAGCAAAGAAATAATCAATGTAGAATTAACCGTTTAATTCATAGAATAGGTAACGCGGGCGTTAGCGCGTTTTAAAAAACATGTGACCCCCATCCATCAAAGGAAATTGGTAACACTGCCTCTTATCTTTTACCAAAAGTATTAATATTTGTTTTATTTATAGATACTGCTTTATCTTTTTTTTTTGTACGAAAGAGCCTGTTCGCTAATATTCCACCTTGAAAATTGCGGTAAGTCCCATACCAATATTGATGCAACTATTTTTCGTACATAACATAAGAAGCCTGTAAACCAATTTTCAGGAAAATTTCAAAAACACAATTTTTTTTGGTGGTAGAGCTCCAGTGAAGGAGCTCGCGGGCGTAGGTACCACCGAATTACCTAATATACTTGCCGCTAAATGGTAGTGTTCAGCACTATCGTGTTCCGGTCATGTACGGTAATGTACGGTGGTAATGTACGGCCCTGTTAATTCCGGCACAGAGGCATAACACCTTAGGCTTCAGAAGTGGTAACATTTTGACCTCTGGTCTTTGTCATGGTCGCAGTCATCACTTAACATCAATGTGAACTGCATGCTTGTTTGCCACTTTCACGACATCAAAAACGGCATTTAAAACTGACAAATACCTGTACAAACTATCACCTCCTCTCTTAGAGGCTTGGGGCAGATTTCCAAAAAATATATATATTTTTAGAACTTTAACGTTATTTTCTTTAGTAACAAAGAGTCTGGACACCAATTTTTGGCTAAAGTCCAATACAAAATTTTACCCCTTCTGATCAGGGGGTGGGGGCAATGTCCAAAATAAAAATTATGTACGAAATTATTTGTTAGACTCAAAGAGTCCGCATACCAAGTTTCAACTTTCTACCTCGAAAATTGTGGAATGCTCCCTACAAATTGCCACCCCCTATGACAGAGGGAGGAGGGGCAGATTTCCAAAAAAAAATATGTACAAAATTATTTGTTAGGCTCAAAGAGCCCGCATACCAAGTTTCAACTTTCTACCTTGAAAATTGTGGAATGCTCCCTACACATTGCCACCCCTTATGACAGCGGGTGGGGCAGATTTCCAAAAAAAAATAAATACCAAGTAAACGTTGTTTTTTTAGTATCGAAGAGGCCGCATACTAATTTTTGGCTTTCCATCTTGAACAATGCGGAAAGCCCAATACAAATTTCACACCCTCCTTTAAGGGGATGGGGGTAGATAAAATAAAAAAATATGTATTTATTGTTTGTCAGGCTCATAGAGTTCACATGCCGAGTTTTAACTTTCTACCTTGAAAATTGTGGAATGCTCCAAATTACCACCCCCTATTTGAGGAGTGGGGCAGATTTCTAAAAAAATAATTCAATAATAAGCATTTGTTGTTTTTTTTAGTAACAAAGAGTCCGCATACCTATTTTTTGCTTTCCAGCTTGAACACTGCCGTAAAGCCCAATACCTTCAAATTTCATCCCCCGTATTGATGGGATGGAAGCAGATTTCTAAAAAAAATGATGTTCGTATTGTTTGTTAAACTCAAAGAGTTCACATACCGACACTTAACTTTCTATCTATAAAATTGTAGGAGGGGATGGGATAATAAAAGGAGACAAAAAGTAGCCTATGTTCTTTCTCAAAGTCAACTCTATCTCTGTACCAAATTTCATCAAAATCGGTTCACTCGTTTGGACGTGAAAAGGTAACAGTAAGACAGACAGACAGACAGACAGAGTTACTTTCACATTTATAATATTATAATAGTGGGGATTTTCTAATCGGGGTGTTAGAGAGTGTGTTTTATTCCCGTTACATGTTGTATAAAAGCTTTTTTTACACCAACTTAAGAAATACAGTAAGGATGTTATCGCATCGTACCTACTTTCCTTGCTTATGTCACTTTTTATTGCAGCTTGACTGTGACCTAGCCTACATAGAGTTGAGTTTGAATCAGTTGTCTGAGCAGAAATTGTAGTGTTTATTTTATCTTTTTCATATTTTTTTTCACAAAATATAAAATGGTTTTTAACCGACTTCGAAAAAAGGAGAAGGTTCTCAATTCGTCCGGATCTTTTCAAATGACACAAAGCTTTTTGTACACACATAATTTTTTTTTTAGAAATGTCCCTACCAACTTATTTTCATTATCAAATTTTTCTATCACGTTAAAAATTATGAAATGGTACATATAAGACAACTGAAGTCGCGAGTTCAATCACTGGATAAAGGAATAGGCGAACCTTGGGATTTTAAATTTTTCAGAAGTTTCCCTATCCCACCGCGCTCGACTCGTCAAATTAAATATTACAAAGACAAAACGAATCTAGCGTATAGTGGGTGCACAGTAAATCTATTTACTGTGGTGGGTGTCTATAGACTGCAGTCATCACTTAATATCTATGTGAACTGCATGCTTGTTTACCGCCATCATTACATAAAAAAATCTATTATTTTTAAATTATCGCACGCGTTTGTTGTTATGAAGAAATCCAGTGAAATTTAAATAATCGCTTGTTCTAGATTTTGCCATAGCCACAGGAAGACAGCTCCCAGAGTTTCCTTGTGCCTTCGTCTTCAACAGTACTGAGAGTGGTCGTGGAGTAATGACATCGCCAAACTACCCTGGCCTATATCCCAGAGATACGGAATGCAATTACTTATTTTATGGCGACGAAAATGAGAGAATACATCTTCATTTCACACATTTCGATGTCGAAGGCGTAGTTCCGTGAGTTATTCAGTTTTCTATTGTGACATACAAACATTTAAGTCACATTGATGGTCAGTGGACACTGCAACTTATAAGCACACAAAAATAGGAGGTCAACTGCAGATGCGTCGCTACCTCTGAGGCATAAGTGGTTTAAGATTTGTGAATATTCAGAAATTAAAAAAATGAAAAGAAAAGATTGACTTCGGGCACGGATAGAGCCCGGTTTGTGATAATTGTTCCGGGCAAGGATTGACTCCACACAACTTGGTCTTCTAGGTGAACCAGTAGCATTCTCGTACTAAAATAAAATTGCTTTCATTGCAGTTGCGAAGCAGTATCAGCAAGTGATTATGTACAATTCACAAGTCAAATTGTAGACACTGGGAGTCTTCGACACTGCGGCCAGTTAAAAGAGCTTCGGGTGACGTCAGAGAAAAATTTCCTTCGAGTAACTTTCAGATCAAATGACAGACTCGACGGCACTGGTTTTAGAGTGGACTACATCTTCTTAAAAGACTCTGAGATGCATAGCATTGTCATGCCTGACATTGATAATGGTAAGATTTTCGACGATCCGGTTAGTCCAGCAGTGTGAGACGACCGTTTGATTCGAAGGGTCGCAGGTTCGATCCCCGCACCGGGACAAATATTTGTATGGCCTACAGATATTTGTTTCGGGTCTGGGTGTTTGTGTATGTGTTGTGTGTGTACAACGGCACCAACGACACAGGTTTATACCTAGTGTGGGGCTTTGAGTATAAGCGTATTAAAAAAATGTATCAAATTTGTGATGTAATCTACGGGTAATAAAATGTAAAAAAGTGTAACTAAGCGAAAAAAGTGGTTCCACGTAATATCGTGTCTATTCGGTGTCTATTTAGACACATTGTGGGCGGGCCATAAAAAGACACAACGCAACGCGTTAGTTGGGCTATTGCAGGTTTTCTTCCCGCTCGGCGAAATGACCTTGTCACGACCAATCGAATGCAAGCATAGTCTAAGTTGAAGTATGAGCACAGTCTAAAAAAACGAACGTGTATGTACTTATACTGTGTTATGAGTGTTTGTTTTGATTGCAGTTAGTTTGTTTGCGTAAATGGAACCAAACTAGAAGCCATTATTGTATGAGAGTTGTATTTCTTTAAATTATCATTAATAGGACGTGACATATACAGGGTTATTTGTAACCAGCCCATAATTCTTAAAGGGAAGGTTTGGCTCATCAAGACTAACACTTTTGTTAAACAACCTTTTCTAATTCAATATTTTTTTTTACCATACAAAAAATAATAAACTGAATTTGCACTTCACGTTACGTAAACAGCTGACGTCTGTGCCTATGTAAAAATATACCTATGAAACGTAGAGCAATTGATAGAAGTCCCATTTGAAACGATTTTATTTCTTATCATGTGATGTACTGCGTTTTGGCAAAAGTCATAGAACAAAAGTTGTTAGTCTTAACGTACCTAACTCACCTTTGACGATTTATGCGTTAGATATATTAGATTTTCCTAAGAGAGAAAAGTTAATAAGGTTGCTGTATAATTCGATTCAGATTATTTTTATCAGATTTTCTTTATCGCGGCTTGTGGTAGGATTAAACTGACGGAAAAAACAGAAAAAGGGTACAGTCACGTCTATGCCGGGTGATCCGGATATTATATAAGTATGTTGTACACGATAATGCTGAATACTACCATTTGGTGGCAGATAGATAAGTAAATATTATAGAGTCTACTAACTCGAAATCCTACACTGGAATCCCACTACCATTGGTAGAATTCCAGTGGTTCTACCACCAACTTAAAATATTTTTTGCCCTTTATCCACGACCTCAAAACAGTGCCGTTTTGTATTTCCCTTAGAATGTCGGGTCTATTAAAATACATCTCGCAAAAAGGGAAATGTACCGCTACGTAGTAAAGTAATAACTGTTGTCTACGTTTTAATACGTTAAAGTTCGGGAGGTTTTTTGACTTCTCAGATCAAGAACACCAAGATAAACAATTTTTATACAAAACACCGTCTAAATATACTGGGAATCTTAAATAAAATACACAATGTGATACAATGAATATAAACTTGTCAGCTAACTTGATATTTTTGTTGCAGGTTCGTTTGTGCATACATCTACGCTAGTTTTGTATATTACAGTGATCATCGTGCTCAAATAATTGTTAACCTGTCAAGATTGTGGAACCAAAAATTATGGAATAAATTATTACTGTTGCTATATTACTCGTTTTATTGCAAACACAATACACTATGAAAGAGAATTACAGCCTATCACAATGTCTCGTATAAAATACTTTATGATCAGCGATTAGTTTTAAAATATCTTAAGTTTGTAGGCCAATGTTCACATGTAGGGGATTTGTGTTACTTTAAACCTAATTATTTTATTGTTACTAGTCGCTAAGAGGTTCATTATAAGCACAGTCTAAGAAAGCATTACCATAGTATCCTACTTATAAATGCAAAAGCTTGTGAGTATGGATGGATGGGTGGATGGATGTTTGTTACTCTTTCACCTAAAAACTACTGGACGAATTTGAATGAAACTTTACAGTATAGGTTATACATTGGAATAACATATAAGCTACAATTGGGAATAAAAAGTACACTCAGGCAAAAACTAGTAGGTTTATCGGCTTTAAGGTTTTGCAAAATGGGGTCGTATTTTTGATTTTTATTTACGTTGCATATACACGTCAATTAACGTTAATGCCAGTTATCGTAAAATTATTTTACCTCAACCGGCCGCAACATCTTAAGCCGAGGTTCGGACCCGCAGGGTCCCTCCCTTATAAAAGGCTAATGGACTTATTACACGGCAGGGTATTCAGGGTACGATAGCAAGGATCAGGGTAGTGTAATAACATTTGGGGAGTTAGGACCCTAATTAGGGCGACCGGAGCTGCCCGGTCAGCCTAACTCCCTAACTACACACAGTACAAATATGAACAGTATGGAAACTACGTACAAAACGTTCGCAAAAACGGCGCAATCATACAAATACCCGGTAGGTTTTGATATCATTGCGAGTTTCAAAAATTTGCGGAAATTTGCGACAGAAACGGCTGTAGGTCTCTTAGATTGCGTTTGCTAATAAATTTGAATTTTGCACAGCTTCTAGTATCATATATAGTAACAGTACCTAGATTTGAGTACCTATATGATATAAATTTCAGCTTGAGAAAAGGGTCTTGCCAGACGGACAGACAACAAAGTCATACTTTAATCTATAATTCTAATAAATCTGTAGAAGTGTAAATTCTGTACATTACAAATATTAAAAAAATAAATTGTTATTAGATCGATACGGAACACAAATATGTGATTAGAAAAATTTTTGTCTGTCTGTCTGTCTGTCTGTCTGTCCGTCTGTTTGTTCAAGCATCACATAAAAACTAATGGTCCGATTACAATGAAACTTGGTATGATTATTTTTTAACCTTTGGCGCACAACACTGGGTACTTTTTATCTCGGAAAAATGTCTGTTTGTCTGTGTGTTTGTGCACGCTAATATCAGAAACGGATAATTCGATTTGCGGTTTTCATTAATATATTGTAGTAAGTTTCACTTTACATGTGGTGTTGGTTTTATGTGAATCGGTTCAGAAATAAATCTTAGTTCCATATTTTCGTACCTAATAGGTAAAAACGGATCCTCAGCTGTCTGTCTGTCCGTCCGTCCGCCTGTCTGTCACCAGGCTGTATCTCATAAATAGTGATAGCTAGAAAGCTAACATTTTAACAAATTATTTATTTCTGTTACCGCTATAATGTAGACGCTTAAAACTTTCACAGAATTTTTAGGTCTTATGTTGTATTGTAGCTTCCATAATAAATCTATATACGAGTACTTACAAATAAATAAAATTGGAGTGCCTGTTTGTAATATTAAAATTACGCTTTTTACTAAACGCATATGCACTCATTTGGAGCGACAGTGACTCAAGTGCAAATATGTAAATTTTAAACTACGCCATATTTAAGATTTTTTAGGAACACCTATTCTTACAGCTAATGAATTTTCATATATTTTTTTATTGTAGTTTAAGCCTTCAACTTGAAAATAGGCTCATGTCTTTTTCAATGCACAATCCATATCTAACAAAAATAAAAACAATACATGGTAAGACTTACAGTTGCGTCAATGTAATCCTAGAAAAAGAAGATTCGTGTAATTATGACCTTTGTTGTCACTTAAAAAATTAAAACAAATTTAATCAATCAATAAAATTAATTTAATTAGAATAATAATAAACAATGACAGCCACTGGTTACATAATTATGGACCTTATTATAATTTAATAATAGCCTATCTAACCATATTTACAATGTAGTCGAGTTTTCTCTTAATTATTTATGGTAAAGGTGGGGTGGTGCAAGGTTGTGTTGTAAGAAAGTTTGTAGGTACTACTTACATATTCTTTAATAGGAACTTTTCAATACTAAACTTAATAAGATATGATAAAAATATTCTTTACCTTTTTTAATTACTGCTATCATTACAGCAGTAATTAAAAAAGAACATTACATTACATGGCACAGAAAAATCACAGATACATTCTACAATACTCTTAAAATACACATCCAAAAAGTTAGTCTTAAAAACTAGAATGAATGGAATGTTTGAACAATCTTTAAACATTTCAGTCTCATAATAATTTTTAAGTTGTCAAATGACTTACATAAATTACAAACAAAACAAATTACGCAAATCCTGCTTTTTTTAAATTAGAAATTGTAAGTTTAGTATTATAAGCTGGTCTCAAACGTATTTCATTAACATTCAAATTACCTATACAGGAAAAAAAACTGTTGGCGCAAGGATCTTGGCACGCGTTCAACGGGGCCAATTACTTTTCCGGGATGAAAATTATCGCATATACGGTCTAACTATCTTCATAACAAGCATCAAATTCAACCTAATCTGTCATGTCTGTCTGTTAAGCTTTTCGGCCAAAGTGCACCCGGCTTTGGCCATGAAAGCTTAACAAACAGACATGTTATCACTTTTGTAAAATAATAACTTAAGTCCATACTAAAACTTAAGTTAATTTCTGTATAAATAATGATAAAAATGTACGTATTCTTCTGTTGACCGCAGCAGTTGTCAGAGTAAAATACTGTATTGCAGTTGGGATGACGTTCTGCAGTGGCTTTTTCAAAATTTGAATGCGCAAGATCCTATTTCTATAGCTCCTCTATTGGCAAGTCCCTCATGCCAGAAATAACATTTTCGGTCATTGTCAGTGCTAAACTAAGAACACAATCATTTAAATAAAACTATTAATCCGAATACAATTACAATGTTACAATAACGAGAATCAAATCCAACAAATAATTGTATCTAATAGACAAAAGCTGACTGACGTTGACTGGAGCAACCGCTATCAATATTTGTAATGATATTGCTCCTTTCTTTTTGTTCTGCACAAAATATTTCAGAAAAGCAAAGAAAAGTAAGCACCTGGAAAACGTTGCAATAATATTAAACAAATGCTATACAAGAACATAGAGTTTTATTTACCATTTGCACTAGTAGAAATAACTTGTTTCAAAGCATCAGATTGATCCTCTATACTACCAGATTTTGAATATTCTTGTTCACACAGTTTGACTAACATTCGTGCTCGGCTTTCCATTTTATAATGGCTTAAAGTTTAAGACAATAAAAACATACTTAAATAAGTTATACTTAACATCAGGTTATTGCAATTTGTCATAATTGTTATTTAATAGAAGCATTTTAGAACAATATTGGCATAATTATATTAAAGTCTAAAAAAAAGTGGCGCAGTTGTACGATAAGTCATTGCAGTCCTAAAATTGTTGTCTTTTCAAGTTGATTATGTCATAAAATACAGTAGCGTCGCTATAGCACCAATATTAGATAGCAAAATTTGTCATATTTACCTTAGCGACGATGTAACTCCCTAACAAGTGCACACTTAACGGGACCCCTCGCGCAATTGACTGTTATACCGTTGTCGCCCGGTATTTGCGCGCCAAAATGGAATATTACAACAACGACTTTTGGTTATCTACCGGCTCGTTTTCAAACTTACAAATATGGCGTTTTTACTCCTAACGTGCATCACTATGGAGATCATTTTGGTATAATTAGGTCAGTTTTGCCTTTTTTGCAGTTATGTCACTGTCGCTCCAAATGAGCGACATGTAGGTATGTATACACGGTACATACACCAAAACAACATTTTTTACAATTTTTGTCTGTCTGTCTATCTTTTTGGCGGGGCTAAGCTTGGGAACGGCTTGACCGATTTTGACGGGACTTTCACTGGCAGATAGCCGATGTGATAAGGAGTAACTTAGGCTACTTTTATCTCCATACATCCATACGTACATACATACCTACACACAAATAAGAAGAATTGGAGTGTCTTCGACTTTGACGGGACTTTCACTGGCAGATAGCTGATGTGATAAGGAGTAACTTAGGCTACTTTTATCTCCATACAACCATACATACATACCTACATACAAATAAACAGAATTTGAGTGTCTCCGATTTTGACGCGACTTTCACTGGCAGATAGCTTATGTGATAAGGAGTAACTTGAGCTACTTTTATCTCCATACAACCATACATAACTACGAGTACATACAAATACATAGAATTTGAGTGTCTCCGATTTTGATGGGACTTACACTGGTAGATAGCTGATGTAATAAAGAGTAACTTACGCTACTTTTATACTAGCTGCGCCCACGCCTTTGTCCGGATTCGTTCGACTGAACAATCATATTTTTTCTCACGTAGACGAAGTCGCGGGCACAGCTAGTAATAAATAAAGGTTCCGTTAATTCCTTCTGAGGTACGGCACCCAAAATTACTGCGAACACACTACTTACGAGTACTTCCGATAATTTAGAATTATAACGTCAGTTTTCCTTAATGCCACATAACTATATAAGAACACTCCCAAATGTAGAAATAGTTTATTATCAGTGAGTTCTGTAAATTCATCGAGAATGGACGCCAAAATACTGCTTTGCTTAGGAGCACTTTTTATTCTTTCTATCAACGCTGAAGGTATGTAATGTGTATACTAACCCCCTTATTCATAAACGTACATTAGATACATTTTAGCTATAGAATGCTTTGTTTTTGTCAGTTGCATCGTCAAATGTGCAGTATAGAAAAAGACAAAGGAGAGATTAGCAACACTTCATCTAAAATACATTTATGAATAGGGGGGTTACTGTTTATAATTTCTTTAGTTTAAGTTGTTAATAAAATATTTTTTCTTAGAAGTAAGTATATAAAATACCTGCAATTCTGCCTGGAGTAGTACCTAATACACACTAAAAAAAACATGGGCGGTTTTTATGATTGCGAATTTTACTGCAGTAAAAACTTATAACAAAAAAACGAGTAAATGTGAGTCGGACTCGAACTCACAGGATTCCGTTAAATTAATGAATTTTCTATGTCATCGTAGATACCTACTATAATTTTCTATAATAGTTTTAAAGCACACGTTTTCTTGTAGGTAATCAAAAGGTAAAAATTTAAGGCCCATTCGTTCCGGAGATAAAGGCAAATGAGTGAAATGTCAATTTTTGTGTATTTTTAACCGAGTTTAAAAAACGAGAAGGTTCTCAATTCGGCCGGCTTATTCCCGCTGTCCCCGTGGCCCGTGTCCCCGTGAACGGGGACAACGGTACTTTAATTAATTATTTAAAATTACTTCCCGTTGTCCCCGTAATTTGTCTCCGTTAAAAAGTTGGTAAAAATTATTTCCCGCTGTTATTTTTTCACTAGTATTATGAATTGGCATTTTTTACTAAAAAAACAAAGTGTATGTTAATTAGTCTTTGTACCCGGTAGATTAATAAAGTTTTGTTTTTGTTTTCAAGGTTTTAGTTGTTTCAAGGTAAGAACTTTTTACTAGGTACTTAAAATAAAATAGGGAATCATTTGGTATGATTATGCTGTCTATTGTGCTTAAAAAAACCTACACAAGCCTGACCTTCTTTAATTACATGTCTATATTTTTTTTGTATCGTACATTCAATGTTGAGTTTTCTAGTAGATAAACGGAGCGTTGTCATTGTCCCCTTATATCTGAATTATCGATTTAAGCTTAGTTTTTAGCATGAAAAAAAAAGATAAACATAGACTTTTTACTGGTGGTAGAGCTTCAGTGACGGAGCTCGCGGGCGTAGGCACCACCGCATTACCTAATATACTTGCCGCTAAATGGCATTATCGTGTTCCTGTCAGGTGGTAATGTACGGCCCTGTAATTTCCGGTACAGAGGCATAATGCATTTTGACCTTGGTCTTTGTGTGGGTGTCTATAGGCTGCAGTCATCACTTAACATCAAAGTGAACTGCAAGCTTCTTTGCCACTTCCATAACATAAAAAAAGTCAAAATATATTTGTTTAAAAATTTTAAATTAACTTAATTAAAGAGAAATTAAATTCAGTTTATTTAAATATATTTCATGTAATAAGACTCCTCTTTCACTTAATTTTCTTTGAACTAACTAGAGCGAATAATTGCTGAAAATAATAATAAATACACAAAATATTGTTTTTAAAAGCGTTGCAGCGCGTCGGCGGTCCGATCCATCCGCGAATTTCATTCATATTCTACATAAACTTACGATCACCGGCACCGGTGCGGATAGTACGAGTAGCTTATTATGAAATAAGTATTTAATGCTATCATTATTCAGCCCAAATAATTTAAATTACGTGTTTATAAATACATGCAATATATTATAACTGTACTAATTAAAATACAATCATATATTAGACTAATGTTTTTATTTTTATTTTTATGTTATTATTTATTTTCGCAATAACAAGTGCTAGTTTAAATATTTGGTTTTTTTTTCTTTAATTTCTACAATTATAATAAGTAACTGAAAGACTGTGGTACGACAACAAATGTTCTTACTTTAATTTTAAATTAAATACCTCCAAACATTTTTCCTTAATCAGATTGTTACTGATGACGATGACGATAATACCTTTTTACGCATTTACAAGCTCTTAATATGAAGTTCACAGGTGTAGGCGTGTGTGTTTAGTGTGTATTAGTGTAACCTAAAGTCGAATTTTAGAGTGAGATTTTGCATGAGCCAATCAAAGCTGTTAGTGTAAGCGTATTTTAAAGCTCTGCAAAAAAAAATGCTATGCATCCTTTTCAATGTCGCCCCGTTTATCATAGTTATCTACTAGAAAACTTAACTTTGAATATACGATACATCAAAAATAATTGACATGTAATAAAAGTAGTTCAGGGTTGTGCAGTTACTAGCAATTCCCTATTTCATTATAAGTATAAAAAAGTCCAACCTTGAAACATCTAGAATTTTGAAAACAAGATCAAGTCTTTATTAATCTACCGGGTACCTAGACTAATTTACCATACACATCCATAATACCTACTATCACTAAAAAGAAAAAACGGAGACAGCGGGCAATAATTTTTACCTAATTCTTAAACACGGGGACATCGGGAAGTATTTTTAATTATTTTATTAAAGTACCGTTGTCCCCGTGCGCTGTATCCCCGTCACGGGGACAACGGGAAAGGAATTTTTAGATGTCCCGCTGTCCCCGTAACGGGGACACGGCACACGGGGACAACGGGAATAAACCATTCGGGGCTGGTATATACATATATATATATATATATATATATATAGATATATATATATTATAATGTATGTACGAAAATTTCGCCGAGATTTCTGGACCGATTTACGTAATTCTTTTTTGTTTGGTGCGAAATAGTTTCGAATTGGTCCCATAAAAATTTGATTCAGATAGGCCCATTAGTTTTTTTTTTAAGTATTTTTTTACTTACTTTCACCTCAGACATAAGGAATAAGAATAGACGGCGAGTTGTCATACAGTGCGGTGAATCCACTGACGTCCTAGATAGTCCTAATGCGCATGACAACAAGATGACAACAAGTGACAATGACACATTTACTCATCGACGACACAACACAGCTTATTAACTCCTTCGTGGATAAAATTTTTTCATTGATTTCGTATATTTATTTATTTATTTATTTAACCATTTGTTTCAGGCAACCAGGGCCCATAACATACAATACACAAATAACAATAAAAAAATACATAGTACAATACTATTATTTATCTTAAAACTAATCACGTCACTTCACATTTGGCGTACGTTTCGCCTCCCAAAATCGTCTGAAAACTACACCTTCGGGCCAGAAATCAGGACTAAAGAAAATCTGCAGATGTTTAGCTAGCACACGCAATTTGAAAGAGCAGAATCCTGTAGGTCTGTTTGACTTTACGGCTTCAATATCTCCCTGTATTGTTTCCTCATCCCGACCTCTGATCTTCTCGGTCATATATTTTTGGACGTCGGTGATAGTCGTCTTTTCGTTCAACCGAGACAGATACACGAAGGCGTGTGGTTTAGCAGCCTTCAGTTGTGATGTCGCTGCAGATCCGGTACCTCCAATGTGAACTCGTCTTGGTCGACCTTGCGAGTTGAAGCAGCTGCAGTTACCTTAGGCTTCTTGTTAGATGTCTGAGATCGGGCTGTAGCTTGGACGTATGTCATCTTTTGAGGCCCAGATGATTCGGACCTGACAGGATCTGCCAACATGGGTGGCACAGGAGCACGTGACGAATTAGGACCGTGGTCGTTTTCCGGACGGTCATTGCTCCTCGTTGTTATTGTAGCCGCATTAAAACTGCTTACAGGAGAAGTATCGGCTTGCACTGCACCGCCTCGCCGCACGATCACGTTACGTTGACTCGGTAACGAAATAATAGACGCAGTACTTTTGTTACGTAATTCCGATACCTCTATTTTTAGATTCATGCAAGCTGTTTCGGAGGCTTCTAATCTTCCTCGTATGTCCTTCACCTCGTTCTGTAAGAGCACGATGTCCTTAAGCAGCCGCGTGACATCGACATGATCGAAAGTCACCGGTGGCAGCTTGTTTAGATCTCGTGCTGCAAACGTAGGCCCATCATCCGGATCGGTACACTTGAAAATCCGGAAAATGTCCTGGAGATCTTTTTTCCCGTGACCATCCCTTTGTCTCGTTCCGATCCTGATGGTTATTAAGGAAGTGTCGACGAGCACTTTCTTTGCCGCTAAAATCTCATCCTCCGTATAGCTTGACGTGCAGATTTGCTCCAGACTGAACTCATCCATCACATCAAGCTTGTTTTACACGAAGGCAAGAAACTCGTTCACAACTACATTGTCTGAACGCTTTGGTAGCGCCATGACTGCGATACGTATAATTACAATGACTTGTCATTGAAACACAACCGTCCCAAATCACATCGCGAATGCAACTGTCGTATAGTCGTGTAATAATTTTGTATCGACACACCTAAACAATTTAAATTAGGTATCTAACTGTCACGAAGCTAAAAGAGTCAGATTTTACAAATTTAACAGATTGACAATGCAGCATTAAACTAAAAAGTATTAAAAAAATATAACTACGTTAAGAAAAACCGACATCAAAACTGAAAAGTAAAAAATAATTAAGATTAAATTGTAATTATATACTATCTATTACTTATATGTGCTATTTACTAATAGGTTTGAAGTCGGTGCCAAGCCAAAATCACTAAAGTAGGCATTTCATTGTATTAAAACGTAACTTCACGCCTGTAATCCCCGAAGGGTTAGGCAGAGGTAAATGCATGAATTCAAGCATACATGCAAACACACACGTTACTTTACGTTTTCTTCAGTGTATTAATTTGCTCGTATTCATATTTAAGTGATTAACATATAATTATTAGTTTAAGGCTTGGCACCGACTTCAAACCTATTAGTAAATAGCACATAATAATATAAATAATAGGTAGTATACAATTACAATTAAATCTTTATTATGTTTTACTTTTCAGTTTTGAAGTCGGTTTTTCTTAACGTACTTATATTTATCTTGTAAAAGTTAATAACTATTAAAAAAGAAATTATGCAAACATTTTTTTTTGAGATTCTTATGACGGTTTAGACTTGTTTTACGATATAGCACACAAATAGTTTGAAAAACTTTTTTTTGTTCGAAAGATTTATTCGAACTTCTTTTCAATCCGAGCTCCGTATCAACTTTAGTTGACACTTTTTTTATGTTATGGAGTGGCAAACAAGCATGCAGTTCATATTGATGTTAAGTGATGACTGCAGACTATAAACACCCACACGAAGACCAAGGTCAAAATGCAGATGCGTTACCACTCCTAAGGTCTAAGGTATTATGCCTCTGTGCTCGTGAGGTACCCAAATATCGAGCTTTTTTTGTACCCAGCTTTTTTAAATGCGCCAAAACTGTTTTGTGATCAATTCTCAGTTCTTCAGCTACGTCGTAACTACTGAAATGTCGATCTTGCTCCACTTTTTCAAAAATGGCATCCATTTTATCCGTAATAGGGTGACCAGAGCGAGGTGCATCTTTGATATCAAAATTTCCGGATTGAAAACGCTTCAACCAAATTTGTACTACTCTCACAGACACTGCACTAGGTCCATAAACATCGCAATTTTTTTTCGCGGCTTGCGTTGCAGTTTTACCTTTTTTGTAGTAAAATTTTAAAATGTTTCGAATTTCTTCATTAGATTCACTCATCTTGACAGTACGAAAAACAAATGAAAATCACACATTTGCCTAATTTGAATTTGGAATTATGTTCTTTAAAATTTTAACTTTCAATGATACCAAAACCAGCCAGATACAAATACTACAGCCATAGAGATTTTATTACAAGTTCATACATACTATAATGCGAAAAGACTTTTTCCCCAACCTATTATTTGTGTTCGGTATCGATCTTATAACATCCCCTGGTATTTATTTTTTCAATATTTTTAATGTACAGAATTTACACTTCTACAGATTTATTATAAGTGGTATAGATGAAGTCAACGAATACTCTCATATCAGATTTTACTGTTTTGTTTCAGATGGCTTTGCATTTATGTGCGTGCCCTTGCCAAAGGTATAAAGAATACTTTTTTTTTCATTCCTTATCATACAATTAAAAACATTTACTTTTGTCGTGAAATTATCTATACAGCTATACAAATAAATAAAATTGGAGTGTCTGTTTGTATTAAAAAAATAACCGCTTTTTACTAAATACATATGTATGCCAAAACGTAACCGGCGAATCGTGGGTGTTTGCATGTATGCTTGAATGCATGCATTTACCTCTGCCTACCCCTTCGGGGATTACAGGCGTGAAGTTACATATGTATGTATACACGGTACATATACCAAAACAACATTTTTTACAATTTTTGTCTGTTTGTCTGTCTGTCTGTCTGTCTGTTTGGCGGGGCTTATCTTGGGAACGGCTGGACTGATTTTGAGGGGACTTTCACTGGCAGATAGCTGATGTGATAAGGAGTAACTAAGGCTACTTTTATACTAGCTGCGCCCACGACTTCGTCCGGGTAGATACCGAACAATCATAAATTCTCACGCGGGCGAAGGCACGGGCACAGATATTTTAAATAAATATTTGCGTTTTTGAAACGGAAAAAATCTTCATTGATATCAAGTTGTCATCCAATCGTATTGTTGTATATGTGGAAGGATGTGGAAAAAATAAAAATCCAAACAGAAGATGATAAAACGTATGTAATTATTACTTACCTATTATAGGATTTATAGGACAAATTATAAATATTATCAACCAAAGGTTTCGGAATTAGTTAAGAAATAATCATAAATCCGTTTACTATCGTGCTCTGTCGAACTGTTCGACATGATGCCACCGTCTCTTTTCCTACACCGTACTACCCTCATTTAAGTTTTACCCTCATTGACTGGACACCTGGCAGTGCGCAATGGTGCGGTTTTCTCGTTCTTTTCTGCCCAGAACGTGTAAATTGTGCAACGAACTTCCCTCTGAGGTGTTCCCTCGGTGCAACAATATGGGGTTCTTCAAAAATGGCGTCAAAAGAGTCCTTCAGGGCTGGCAGCGCGTTGGCAACTCCCCTGGTGTTGCCGATGTTCATAGACGACGGTGACCACTTTCCACCAGGTGACCCATCTGCTTGTCTGTCAACTTAATGACATAAAAAAAATAAAAATAATGTGTTTTTAAATTCACTGTTATTGCGAAAATGCGTGATGAAAATGATGAATTGCGAAAAACAAAATTTGACAATCTTGTTTTTGTTATTCTCTTGAATATTTTGGCTATATATGCACATATTAAATTATTTTATAATATACTCTCTAAGGAACTTAAAATTTTTAGGGTTCCGTACCTTAAAAGGAAAAACCGGTCAAGTGCGGTCAACGTTTGAATTTCTAACAACAACCGTTTAGTCTGTAGGGGGGGGGGACACCTGAGTCTAACGAAAATTTGCACTTTAAAGCTTAATAAGTCACGAACAGTTAACAAAATCGAAAAATAATATTCGCACACCCATAATATTTTTAAAAGACCTATCTAACGTAACCTCACACTGTATGAAAATCGAATATAAAAAAAAATATCCGCGCGTTACTAGTAGGAGAGGTTATCATAAAAAAAAAATTTTTCACGTTTTTATTCTACCACTTTGTCAGCGTAATTAAGGTGTATACTTGCGCCAAATTTCAATTGTCTAGTACTAATAGTTTTTACGCTAAACCGCGGACGGACAGACAGACAGACAGACGGACATGGCGAAACTATAAGGGTTCCTTGTTTACTACGGAACCCTAAAAAAGGGTACCCTTATCGTCGTCTGTCTGTCTGTCTGTCCGTCTGTCACAGCCAATTTGCTGCGAAACTACTAGACCGATTGAGTTGAAATTTGATGAATATATGTCAATTGGTGACCCAAAGATGAACACGTCAAGTAAAATAATAAATTTTAAACAGGGGGGCCACTTTCGGGGGGTAAATCAGAAAATTAAAAAATCGTAAACTGTGTTGTGTGACATATCAAATGAAAGAGGTTGTTGTCAGCATCTTAGATATATTTTTTCATAATTTTTGCATAAACAAATTTGAAGTCATTTAAGAAAAACGACGAAAATTGACCATTCTATCTCTGAAACTACTGAATTTAAAATTTTGAAAAAAATGTGGAAAATTGTTCTTTGCCTATAGATTACTGGAAAACCTTTAAGAAGTTTGAGTATTCAAATTAAATTTCTTAATAATATAACCTCCCCTGCCGGTACCACCGTAACCGCTATGTCCCTGCATTTTAAATCTATACAAATAAATAAAATTGGAGTGTTTGTTTGTTATATTAAAATAGCCGCTTTTTACTTATTGCATATGTATGTATACACGGTACATATACCAAAACAACATTTTTTACAATTTTTGTCTGTCTGTCTATCTGTCTGTCCGTCTGTCACAGCCAATTTGCTCCGAAACTACTAGACCGATTGAGTTGAGTCTATTTGGCGGGGCTAATCTTGGGAACGGCGGGACCGATTTTGACAAGACTTTCACTGGGAGATAGCTGATATGACAAGGAGTAACTTAGGCTACTTTTATCTCCATACATCCTTAGTTGGTAGTTGAACGCCTGCATCGGTAGTTGAACGACCCCTAGTAAATCCAAACTGTCGACAATGTAAAAGTTTATGATGGTTAAAGTGTGCAAGTAGTTGAATTAAAACGAGTTTTTCAAAATTTTTACTTAAGTCAGGTAGTACAGAAATTGGTCTAAAGTTTGTGGGGTCAATTTGAGTATCATAACTTATTAAGTCTTAAGCTTTAAAGTGCATGACCTTCTTAATTCGTGGAACTGACTCAAAACGGTTCAATTATTCACGGTCAGGTGTGATAAAAACACCTGAAAATGGTGAAATCAAAACATTTCAAAATATTGTCGTGAATGCTTGTTGAAAATCCAATAAAGAATAATAAAATAAAAATGAAATTATTTTTATTTTAAACATAACTTTATTTTGCACTGTTTTTCGTCACTTTTGAGTTCTTTTATTTCATACGTTTCAACTCCAATTTTCATAACTTTTGTATCTTTAAAATGATAAAAAGAGACGTGTGGCACTCGGGGACTGCCGCGATAAAGCTATTCCATTTACATAATTATCTCAAAATTATGCAAAACAAAATAAAATGTAAATAAAAGAAAAAAAAATAGAAAAATGAAACAATAATTTTCTATTAACATTTACCACTTTTTAAATTCTTCTTCTTCTTAGTCGTGCAGTCTTGGCAAAGTGGTCGTGGTCATGTATCGGTCACTTTATCTATCTCCGTCGTGATCGCGATGCGTCGCCATGTAGCTCGATGTCTGGCAGAGTGAGAGCAGTCATTGATGCTGGAGTGCGTCACAGATTTTATGAGGTCTGTCCATCTGGTCGGTGAGCGTCCACGAGATCGTTTGCCCTCAACTTTACCTTGTTCTACCAGTCGTTCCATGGAATCCTCGTTACGGGTGATGTGTCCGAAGAATTTTAAGATTCGTATGTGCACAATCGACGATAATCTTTGCTTGATCTTCAGCTCATTCAAAATAGAGACATTGGTACGGTGTGCGGTCCACGGGATTCTGAGCAGGCGTCTCCAGCACCACATCTCCAGTGCGTCAATTTTGCGACGATCCTGTATCTTCAGCATCCACGTCTGAGCTCCATAAAGAAAGATCGGAAAGACCAAGCATCGCATTAACCGAACCTTTGTGTTTTTTGTTATTCTGCGGTCTTTCCAAATCTTTGTGAGTTTTTCCACTGAGGATCTTGTCACGGCGCAACGTCTACGAATATCATCCTCGCAACCTCCAGAGTTGGTGATAGTGGAACCCAAATATGTGAAGCTCTTGACAACTTCACATCCCGCTATATTTTGGACTTCCAGTTGGTTATTATCGGCACGATCTACAATCATCATTTTTGTCTTATCGTGGTTGATTGCCAGTCCAAAATCTAAAGCTGTGGTCTGCAGGCGTTGAAAAAGCGTTTCGATTTCTTCTCTTGTTGACGCGAGGAGAGTGGTGGGAATCTAGTCCAGCCGCTCTTCCAACTGAGCTTCTGAAGTCCTTCCCGATTTGTGATAATATAAAACAATTATTAAGGGTAAAAGCGACTTCTTTACGATATTCAATAAACTGCAAAGTCTATTATATCGGTTGCCTAACTAGCATAGTTTGGCAATTGATGGCGCTGCTGCTACCATAAAGCAATGCAATAAATGTGAAGGAAAGATTTGACAAATCAGGCAGGACTTCAGTAGCTCAGTTGGAAGAGCGGCTGGACTAGATTCCCAGTAGGCCGCAAGTTCGAGTCTCGCCTGAAGTCAAATTTTTCTTTCCATTTTTCTTTAAATAAAATATAATAAAGGAGATAGTATACAACCCTGTCTGACACCAGCTTGTGTCTTAAATCGACCCGAATCCACACAGTCAACTCGAACAGCAGCAGAGCCATCCTCGTACAGACGAATCATAAGATGCACAAGGTGTTGTGGTACTCCCACTTTTAACAAAACCAACCATAGCTTACGCCAAATGACGATATCGAACACTTTTTTGAAGTCCACGAAGCATATGAAGAGGGGTATGTTAAACTCTCTAGCCTTTTCCGTTATTTGTCGTATTATAAGAAGCTGCTCTCTTGTACCACGACCTTTTACAAAGCCAGCTTGCTCGGGAGCGATTTCTTGAGATAAGTATGATTGAAGTCTCGAGTTGATAATATGTAGCATGATTTTGCTGGCGTGAGATATGAGAGCAATCAGTCTATAGTTGGCGCATTTCTTTGTTGACCCCTTTTTATGTAATGGTATGAATATAGAATGTGACCAATCACTCGGCCAAGTCCCAGACATTCATATTCGACAACAGAGAGTGTGCAGCATATCTACTCCAATATCTCCCATGGCTGCTATTGTCTCAATAGGGATCTCATCAAAACCTACAGCCTTGTTTCGTTTAAGGTGTTTGTTCGCTGCTCGAACTTCGTCTCTCAGTGGAATTGGTTCTTGCTCTGAGGCTGTTTCGTCAGTTATTACAGTGTCACCGATTGAGTCACCGAATAGAGACTTGCAGTAGGTTTTCCAGGTGTTAACAATCTCCTTTATTTCTGTAACTTTGTCTCCTGTCGCATTCTCAATGGCCCAAGACTTCGGTTTGAACTGACGAGTCAGAAGTCTGATTTTCATATGTAAGTCTTTCGTTTCAGACTTTTCAGAATGACGCTCTAACTCTTCGCACATCAAATGCAGCGCCGCGTTATGGCCTTGGCGGCAAGCGGTTTGTATGACAGATCTCATGGCGTTGAGTTGTTGTATGTTGGCACCATTTATTTTAAGGTCTCTCCGTTTCTCGACCAAAGCCCAGGTACGAGCCGACATCCAGTGCTGCCTCTTCTAAGATGTTATGTTGGGCTGTGATTCGGACACTGCATCTTTTACAAGTTGCACCGTGGATTTCCAGAGGTGGTGGATGTTCCAGTCTTCGCTACAGTTTTCATGCCAGAATTGTTCTTTTTCCCGAAGTGACTCAACAAAAGAAACTTTTTATCAATAACTTCGATGCGCTTATTGTTTTTCCTGACAATAGGTCTGCGTAGTCTGATCCTCATATTACATACTAGTAACTGATGGTCAGACATGACATCGGCTCCCGGCAACGTATGCGCATTTGTAATCGAGCTCCTCCATCTTTTTCTTATCAATATGTAGTCAATCTGATTACGGTGTTCTCCATTTGGAGAGGTCCAGGTATATAGTCTTCTGGGATGGTGCTTGAAAACTGTATTTATTACAGTAAAGTTATTATCGGCTGCAAACTGAATAAGGCGTTCTCCTCTTGCGTTCCTACAACCAAGACCGTAATGACCTACGATGTTCCGCAAGCCCACATCCAGAGTGGTGGTTCCTATCTTCGCATTAAAGTCACCGATAATCATTAAGATCTCTCTTTTAGGGATGTTCTTGACACAAGCCTCAAGCTGGTTATAGAAATCTTCAATTTTTTCTTCGCTTGCGGAACTCGTCGGAGCATACATCTGGATGATATTTAGATCACATGGTGAAGCACTGAGTTTAATTGCAATGATCCTTTCGTTTACAGGGTTATAGCCCAAAACTGACCCAATCCACAGTGAGGGTATTGCAATAGCTACTCCGGAGAAGCTAGATGTATTGTTTCCTGAGAAAAAGATGGTGTGATTCTCAAGGATTCTATGACCACTCTCTTTCCAATGCGTCTCACTTAGTCCCGTAATAACACTGTTGCATCGTTTTAGTCCGTGGTCTAGTACATGGAGCTTTCCTTCGTCAGTGAGACCTCTTACGTTCCATGTCCCGATGCGGATGTCATAGCGTAATTTCAGTTTTGCTCTTCCAGAAGCATTGTTTCCATCGGGCGCCTGGTCGCCTGCTGCCTCATGGCCGGTTACCAATTTCACACCCTGATTCCCAGACAACACAGGGCGCCGGTCGCTACTCGGATCTCTAGGCATACATTTACTTTTATGTGACCTCTTCATGACTCTCGTGGGAGGTTAGTGCAGTGGTTTTCCGTTGCTTTCTGCACCAGAACTTTTAGGGGGTACTTAGTCCCCAAGGTCTCTGACGCCTCTTCCGAACAGGTTGTCCCGACGGGTGTGTATGGTTATACCGCCATTTCTCGGTCGCCAGTGCCCCGTTGGTTTTCTAGCAGGGAGCACCACGGCAACCAGTTGGTCGCCGCCGCCATCCGGCGCGTGCAGGTGGGGTTGACAATAGGGCTGGTGAAGCTAGTATTCTGATCTCCCCTTACTCCCCTACTTTTTGAATATTGAATGGAAAAACAAACAATAAAAAAAAATGCACAAAACAATATTGGCAGCGGTTGGATTCGAACCCACGCCTCCGAAGAGACTGATACCTTAAACCAGCGTCTAGACCGCTCGGCCACGCTACCCACGAGGTCGAACGGCAAAATTATACATCACTTTCTTTAAATGAGTTTAAAATTTGTAATCCGAAGCGTCCGGTTTTTTGCGTTACGGAATTTCTGAATTCGGACCCCGCGCTCAAGGCCCGCGATAGAAGCTATGCAATAACTTAAAAACCGGTCAAGTGCGTGTCGGGCCATGCGCAGTGTAGGGTGCCGTAGTTGTTTTTAGGTTGGAATAATGTAATGAAAAAAAAAAAAATTTTCTATGGAATTGTTCAAAAATTTCGAGTATTACATTTGGTCGACTATTACTCGCAAACCTGTAAAGCCAACTTAGGTGTGATAGTTTCCCTTTTAATTTTGTTATATGTAGGTACTATTGCCGTAACGTTTGAATTCCTAACAAAAACCGTTTAGTTCGTAGAGGGACACTTGACTTGACGAAAATTGGCACTTTAAAGCTTAATAAGTCACGAACAGTTAACTAAATCGAAAAATGATTTCAGCACACGCGTAACATTTTTGAAAGACACGATATTCCACACTATATAGCAAACGAAAAATAAAAAAAAAATCCACGCGTTACATGTAGGGGAGATACCCTAAACAATTTTATTTTTCATGTTTTTAACCGATTTCGAAAAAAGGAGAAGGTTCTCAATTCGTCCGGATCTTTTTTTTTTTTTTATGTTTATTCACCGATAATTTGAAAACACCTGTACCGATTTCGATAATTTTGGTTTGGTTTGAAAGGGTGTGCCTCCCAACTGGGAGGCACACCCTTTCAAACCAATGGGACTGGTCCCATTGTAACCATGTCAATATGTGATGATGGGATCCTGGAGAAATCGAGGGAACTTTTCAAATTTCATAGCACACTTGAAAGATTCTCGATAATTTTTATAATAATAATGTTCCGTGCCTTGTGGCCGCAAACCTCACAGGTGGGCCCATTGTCACCATGACAAGATGTGATGATGGGATTCTGGAGAAATCGAGGGAACTCTTCAAATTTCACAGCACACTTGAAAGATATAAATATTTTTTTATATAATAACATTGTTCCGTGTGTTTGCTTTCGGAAGGTACAATTTGCTAAAGTGGAACTGATGATGAAGACTATATATGGTACCTGCTAAGTTGAAATACCTACTTTTACTGTAATAATACTAATAATAGTTACTCGTTTGTATAAAACATTGTTATTATTGTAAACCGCGATTATTCGAAAACGCCTGTACCAATTTGGGCATGTTTTTTGTTTGAAGGGGTATACCTCACAGGTAGGCCCATTGTCACCATGTCAAGATGTGATTATAGGGATCCTGGAAAAATCGAGGGAACTACTCAAATTTCATAGCACACATGAAAGGATTAAGATATTTTTTATAATAATGTTCCGTGCCATGTGTCCGTATACATCACAGGTGGTCCCATTGTCACCATGTCAAGATGTGATGATGGGATCCTGGAGAAATCGAGGGAACTACTCAAATTTCATAGCACACTTGAAAGGAGACGATGATGGAGGTGAGGATGATGGAGGTGATGATGATGGAGGTGATGATGGTGGAGGTGATGATGTTGATAGAGGTGGTATTGATGAGAGGTGATGAGACCGTGGTGATGATGGTGATGATGATAGTGGTGATGATTGTGATGATGATGGTGGTGATGACGATGGAGATGATGATAATGGAGGTGAAAATGATAGAGATGATGATGAAGATCATTATGATGGAAGGGATCATGATGGAGGAGATGATGATGGGGGTCATGATGATGGAGGTGATAATGATGAAGGTGATAATGTAGGTGATGACGATGGAGGTGATGATGATGGAGGTGACGATGATTGAGGTGATGATGATTAAAGTGATGATGATAAAGGAGATGTTCATATTATTGTGCGTGTCATGATCATCATCACCGTCATCATCATCATCATCATCTTCATCACCACCTCTATCAACATCATCACCACCACCACCATCACCATTATCAACATCACTCCAGCCGAAAGATGTCCACAGCTGGACAAAGCCTTCCCAGAAGATGTCCACAACAGTGTTGTGTGTCATAAAGGCAGAGCCATAGTTCCTATTGAAACAATCTATCACTACAGTAGCGGTGAGAGAGTTTTTTAAACATAACAAAACTATCTATCTTAATTGCGGATTTTATCACTACACTTTGGCTAGAGTTCAATAGTGGTTCGTTGCCGTTCTAGAAAAGCCGCTTTTATACACCTCTAGAACTGATGATAAAGACTATAGAATAGATAGTACTTTCGTAGTTGAAATACCTACCTACTTTTACTGTAATACTTAATAATAGGTTGGGGAAAAAGTCTTTTCGAATTATAGTATGTATGAACTTGTAATAAAATCTCCTTAGCTGTAGTATTTGTGTCTAGCTGGTTTTGGTATCATCGAAAGTTAAAATTCTCACGAGCTCACTGAAAGAAACCTAATGAACCGTCTACTCATTTGTGATTCTTTATTACGACGTAATGAAACCGAATCATTTTTGAAGAAGCTGATAACTGGTGATGAAAAGTGGATCACGTACGACAAGAACGTGCGAAAAAGGTCGTGGTCAAAGGCCGGTCAGGCTTCACAGACTGTGGCGAAACCCGGGCTAACTCGCAATAAGGTGATGTTGTGTGTGTGGTGGGATTGGAAGGGCATCATTCATTATGAGCTATTACCACCAGGCAGGACTATCGATTCTGAACTCTACTGCGAACAACTGATGAGATTAAAGCAAGAAGTTGAGAGAAAGCGGCCGGAATTGATCAACAGAAGGGGTGTGGTGTTTCATCATGATAACGTTAGACCTCACACATCTATAGCCACTCAGCAAAAATTAAGAGAGTTTGGCTGGGAGGTGTTAATGCATCCGCCGTATAGTCCTGACCTTGCACCTTCAGATTTCCACCTGTTTCGGTCTCTTCAGAATTCTTTATGCAATGTTAGGTTAACATCACGAGAGGACTGTCAAATCCACTTGTCGCGGTATTTTGATGAGAAGTCCCAAAATTTTTATAGCAATGAGATCATGTCCCTACCTACAAGATGGCAAAAGATTATCGAACAAAATGGTACATACATACTTTAGTTAAATTTAAATAAACTATATTAAAAAAAAATCTGAATTATCTTAAAAAATGCGAAGAAACTTTTTCCCCAACCTAATATTAATAATAGTTTTACCACTGAAAAGCAAAAAATAAATTATTTTAAAATTAAAAAAAAAACCGTTTTCAAAAGATATTCCAAACTGAATAGACAAAACACTAAAAAGCGAAAAATAAACTCAATTACTTTAATATGGGCCACGTACCTACCTACTCATAGGTTTGAAGTCGGTGCCAAGCCAATAGTGCGGCCCGCGCGTTAGGAGAAATGTTGTGGTGTTGCAGTACCTACTATCTTAAGTTATCAAATACGGCTATTTGAAGCTAATTTCTGATGAGAAAAGTTACTTCCTTATTTTAGATTTAGCTTGATTTCGACCATTTATGTAGCGTCTTAAAGTGTAATTTTTGTGTGTAATTTTTCGGATGTTTAAAGAAAATCATGATTTGATTATTGCAAATGAGCGACTCAATCGTATATCAATAGCAGGCTAATTGATGTACAATTTACCTTACATGATACGCTCGATACATAATTTAATGAATTCGTCCTAACAATTTCATCGTCATGGAAACACACTTCCGTTTGTCATGGAAACACCACCACAAATATAAATAAGGAGCAAGTATGGTCTCAAAACTATAGCTGCCAGATCTAAAATATGGAAGTAACCTTTCTCATAAGAAATTCAGATGACCTGACGGGCTAATCCATGGCAGGCGATGGTTATCGTACTTAGCATATTATGACTCATACTTACAAAAATTTCTAGGCTTAGGCGTTCCGATACTCGAAGGGTTCCCTAGCTCTTGGACCATAACACCTATGACGTCGTTGAGACATGTCATCTTGTCTAGCGGAAACATGCCGCAGGTCATCGCTGTTGCCAGAGTATTCAGATATTTGGTAACTAAATGACTCTAGAAAAAAATCAGCATTCAAAATGAGTTATATCTTCGAATGAAACAACTCATATTTTAATATAACTGGCTAACTTCAATTCAATAAATTCATATGTTCACATATCACTAGGTGGAGGAACATATATTTTTTTGTCAAATTACTGGACGACTAGTTTCTTGGTGGGTAGTAATATTTAGTGTGATAATTTTGGTAAATTTTTAAAAAATAATAGACATATACAACTTGGGGTCATGCCAGAAGCGTTCACGTCGCGACCCCTGCCAGCCCTTTAGGGCTGCAATTCTGGCGCGTACCGCAGTGCGGATTAGGGCGTCCCCCCGAGGCGACGCGTACCGACCCGTCCCCGTTGGTACGAAAAGCGGCCAAAGCGGCGATGGGGACCGCCACCTGTCACGTCGGGCCCGATACGGCGGATCGAGGAGTGGGGAGTGCCAGATAGGCACGTGAAATGTGAGAGGTGAAATTTGTGAGAAGATGAATAAGTTAACGAACGTAATGAGTGTGAGACGCCTGGATGTTTTGTGTGTAACAGAGACTAAACGAAAGAGCTGCGAGGTCGAAGATCTCCCGGGTGGCGCGATGGCTCTGTAGGTAGGTGTGCAACAGAGCGATCGTGCCAGCGCGGGGGTGTCTCGTTTAGTCACTGGAGTGAAAGATTATGATCTGGTCTCTGGTCTGGTCCGAATTAAATTGGGCGTCACTAGGGTGTTTTTGGTAGCAGCTTATGCACCGGTTAGCTCAGCCACGACCCAAGACCTGGAGAAGTTTTGGGAATCTTCAAGGGCAGTTCTCGATATAGTCGAAGCTAATGAAAGGGTAATTTTGTGCGGTGATTTGAATGGATAGGTCGAGACCAGACGGCCAGGATACGAGGTTCGTATCTAGTTCCGTTCTAGGTCCATATGGTGATAAAAGAGTAAATGATGCTGGTAAGCTGATACTTGACTTATGCTTGGAACGAAGACTCCTTGGGTCTAACATAGAATTCCGTCATAAGGACACTCACACGTATACATGGGGGAGGAATGAACAAAAAAGTATGATTGATTTGATCATGGTTGATATACGTCTTCGGAAGAGCCTGATGGACACTAGAGCCTACAGAGGTCCCACTCTTGCTACGGATCACTACTTGGTACTAAGCCGGTTTAGGGATCTGTTCAAGAAGTGGCTACATTGGCGTGTTCGTGTGCCTTTCGGAGGACTTGAAAGAATAAAGAGTGGAAAGTTACAAGACATTAGTGCAAGGAGAGTGTATGAACGTCAAGTCCGTGAAAAGTTAGACAAGGTTTGTCTTACGGACTTGGACGTGGATGAATGTTGACATGTTATGAAAGATAGTATGGTGGAAGTTGCGAAAGAAGTATGTGGTTATGCAAAGATACGCAAATCCTTGAAAGGGGATGCGTGGTGGAACAAGGAGGTGCAAGACTCCGTTGAAAGAAAGAAGAAAGCATGGCTGGATTATGTAGCATCTTTGCAAATGAATAATGGTATGAGAGATGAGAAGAGAGAAATTTACCGTCGTCTCAAGAATGACACCAAGATTTTAGTGAGTGAAAAGCGTGAGAGAGATAAAGTGGAAGCTGATGAGAGACTGGCGAAGAGCTTTGAGACTAACATCAAACTCTATTGGAGGGAGGTGAAAAAGTCTGGAAGCTCTTCTCCAGTTTCTGGAATGAATAGAATAAAATCTAAGTTGGGTGACATTCTTGAGAACACGCAAGATGTGTTAAAACGATGGAGCGAGTATTATGAGGAAATGTATGATTATGCTCACAACACTGACGCCGGAGTTTCTGACTTGACGGTGCCGGCTTGTGAGAATATAGCATTTGAAATGTGGTAAGGCTGCGGGTATTGATCAGGTTTCTGCCGAAATTATCAAATATGGTGATGCTGCCCTTTGGGATTCTTTCTGGGTGTTGTGCAACAGTTCCTGGAGGTCCGGAAGAATCCCAAAGGATTGGCGGTGTGCGGTCATCGTGCCTTTGTATAAAGGCAAGGGTTCACGTATGGACTGCACCAGCTATCGAGCGATCAGTTTGACCAGTTTGGCAGCTAAAATGTATGGGAAAGTCTTAGAAAGAAGAATGAAAGAGAAGTCCGACGGGTTGTTGTGGGACGCACAGGGTGGTTTCAGAACTGGAAGAGGATGTATGGATCAAGTTTTCTCCCTCCGCAACATCGTAGAGAAGCATCTGGCTGTGAGCCAGGAGGTTTTCTGCGGTTTTGTGGATTAGAAGAAAGCGTTTGATAGGGTATTACGGTAGGAGCTGTGGGACATTTTGCCAGAGTATGGTATTGATGGCAGTCTGCTCCGTACAATACAGTCCACGTATGTGGGCTGTCAAGCATGTGTGCGGGTAGATGGTAACTTGTCATCCTGGTTTGATGTTAACATCGGTGTCAGACAGGGTTGCGTGCTTTCGTCTAGGCTGTTTATTATATATCTCGACAAATGCCTCCAGAGGGTGAAGTTGATGGATGTGGGACTGCGTATGGGTGACTAAGTGGTGAAATGTCTGCTTTACGCAGATGATGCGGTAATTGTTAGCTCTACATCATCTAGGCTACAAGCACTAGTCACAGTCATGAAAGAGGATTGTATGGAGAAAGGCTTATAATTGAATGTGAACAAAACTAAAGTATTAGTATTTGAAAGAGATGAACAGAGAACAAATGCAAGGGTAGTAGTAGATGATGCTGTGTTAGAACAGGTTGATGAAATGTATATCTTGGATGTGCTTTTAGCAAGGATGGTAGGTACACCACTGACATAGAAAGAAGAGTGCTTGCTGGAAATTGCGTGAATGGAGCGTTGGGTAAGCTGCTAGAATCTAAACATCTCAGCCAGCGGGCTCGACTAGCCGTACATAATGCTGTACTTACTAAAACGCTTTTATATGGAAGCGAGAGCTGGATATGCAGGAAAGAGCATGAAAGTAAGTTAAACGAACGAGATGAGATCTTTGCGCAAGATCTGCGGTGTATCACTCACCGATCGCGTTCGCAATGAAGATGTAAGAAAGAGGCTTTGTGTGAATGATAGTATCGGTGTAAAAATGAAAAAAGGCATGCTCCGATGGTTCGGGCATATAGAAAGAATGTCGAATGAGCGAATGACTAAACAGATAAACAATGTGGTTGCAGAGGCCCAGGAAGACCAAGACTAACCTACCAAGACCAAATAGGTCGAGTTCTGTCTGATGGTGGGGTCAAAAGTCTTAGGAATCGGCGTGCATGTATGAAGAGAATGATAAATGTAGACGAGGCACGAGAGGTATGTCAGGACCGGGATATCTGGCGCTCTACACTCTCTGCCTACCCCGTTAGGGACCTGGCGTGAAGATACATACATATACAACTTACAACAACAACAACTATACAATAATTACAACTATACAACTTCCCTCTGAGGTGTTCCCTCGGTGCTACAATATGGGGTTCTTCAAATATGGCGTCAAAAGAGTCCTTCAGGGCTGGCAGCGCGTTGGCGACTTCTCTGGTGTTGCAAATGTACATAGGCGACGGTGACTACTTTCCATCAAGTGGCCCGTCTGCTTGTCTGTCAATCCTTTGACATAAAAAAAAAATATATATATGTACTTACATCACACATTTTAATTTGAATTGAAATTGATTATTGTGAAACGCGAGTGTTATTAAAGTTTTATTAATATACATACTTTTTTGTTTCAATGAAGGTTGCGGTTGGACCAAAAGGAGAAAGGGGATATAATGTAAGTTAAATTAAACCAATATAAATATACTAAGACAGTAAGGATAGAGTGTACTATATTAAATATTTTTCCAAAAAACTGATAGAGGGAGATTAAAGAAGAGGGTAATAGAAACCAAAATAACATTTTTTGGAGTTTCTGTCTGTCTGTCTGGTACGTTATAGCTTGAAATTACTCAATGGATTTGAAGGCGGTTTTCACAGGTAGATTACATATAATTATGAGCGTTGTCAAAACTTTGTTTAATCAAAACTGGTTACGGGAAAATGAAATTATGTTCAATCGAAAATTTACTTTTTTTTTTTAAATTTAATGGAAGTGGCAAACTAGCATACAGTTTACATTGATGTTAAGTGAAGACTGCAGCCTATAGACACCCACACAAAGACCAAGGTCAAAATGCGAATGCGTTACCACTCCTGAGGCCTATGGTGTTATGCCTCTGTGCCGGAAATCACAGAGCTGTTCTTGACCACTAGACCGAAACACGATAGTGCTGAACATAACCATATAGAGGCAAGTAGATGAGGTAATGCGGAGGTACCTACGCCTACAAGCTCCGTCGTTGAAAGTCTACCACCAGTAATATAATGCACATTCGTTTGTCGACTGAGGTGTATTAGTTCATCGATGTACTATTAAATCCCTACGTTTTTGGAACATGTTTATAAACTGCACTTCCCATTCGTGTAAACTGCGTGCTTGTTAGCGTGATTAACTGTCATCACTAAATCGAATTAATACTTGTAAATCGATATAAACAGGTTAATTTTTAAATGTTTCATCAAGAATTAAAGACAAATGATACTAAATAAAAATGTGAACATGAGAACACGATTAAAACACCTATGACTTCGTTGAGACATCTTGTCTAGCGAAAACAGGCTGCAGATCATCGCTGTATCCAGGGTATTCAGATATTTGAAGGTTGACTGGTAGAGAATGCCTAGTGGCGTTAAGTCTGCCTTATGTATAATTTTTGTGCATAAATGATTAAATAAATAAATATTTATATATTTATTAGGTAACTAACTGACCCGGCAAACTTTGTATTTCCTCAGAATAAAATAATGTGTCAAAGGTTTGATTTAAACGAACTTTTTGTATGGGAAAATGTGTTTTTTACTATTCCTCTTCAATTTTCTTACCCTTTAAACCTTCCCTGGAATTCGAAAATTCATTCAAAATCAAAATTAGCCTAAACCGGTCCTACCGTTCTCGAGTTTTAGCGAGACTAACGAACAGCAATTGATTTTTATATATACACTAGTTTTCATACTTTGATATTGCGCCGCTGTAATTGCGTTCCTTGATACGTAATCTCAATTTTGCCAAGTGATGTAGCCCATAATTATATTTCCCAGTTAAATATACAGATAAACTAAAATACCTCAAAAAAATTGAAACTGAATTATAACTTCGAATAAAACCAATACATACTTGATATAATTATACTTTAACCTTTGGTGCACAACACTTGGGTAGACGCTGGGCGTTGGGATGCTGGGCGTCGGGACGCTTCGCGTCGGGACGCTGGGCGTCGGGACGCTGGGCGTCGGGACGCTTGGTTTCGGGAAGCTTGACTTCGACGCCCAGCGTCCCATTTCCCAGCGTCCCGACGCCCAGCGTCCCGACGCCCAACGTCCCGACGCCCAGCGTCCCGACGCCCAGCGTCCTGACACCCAGCTTCCCGATTTCGAGCGTCTCGACGCCCAGCGTCCCGACGCCCAGCGTCCCGACGCCCATCGTCCCGACGCCCAGCGTACCGACGCCCAGCATCCCGACGCCCAGCGTCTACTACTAACTTCGGGCGTCGGGACGCTGGACGTCGGGATGCTGGGCGTCGGGACGCTGGGCATCGGGACGCTGGGCGTCGGGACGCTGGGAAATGGGACGCTGCGCGTCGGGACGCTGGGCGTCGGGATGCTGGGCGTCGGGATGCTGGGCGTCGGGACGCTTCGCGTCGGGACGCTGGGCGTCGGGACGCTTGGTTTCGGGAAGCTTGACGTCGACGCCCAGCGTCCCATTTCCCAGCGTCCCGACGCCCAGCGTCCCGACGCCCAGCGTCCCGACGCCCAGCATCCCGACGTCGAGCGTCTCGACGCCCAGCGTCTCGACGCCCAGCGTCCCGACGTGCATCGTCCCAACGCGCAGCGTCCCGACTCCCAGCGTCCCGACGCCCAGTGTAGCGACGTCGAGAGTCTCGACGCCCAGCGACCTGACGACGAGTGTCTCGACGCCCAGCGTTCCGACAGCCAGCGTCCCGACGCCCAGCGTCCCGACGCGCAGCGTCCCGACTCCCAGCGTCCCGACGCCCAGCGTCCCGACGCCCAGCGTCCCGATGCCCAGCGTCCCGACGCCCAGCGTCCCGACGCCCAGCTTCCCGACGTCGAGCGTCTCGACGCCAAGCGTCCCAACTCCCAGAGTCCCGACGTCGAGAGTCTCGACGCCGAGCGACCTGACGACGAGTCTCTCGACGCCCAGCGTCCCGACAGCCAGCGTCCCGATGCCCAGCGTCCCGACGCGCAGCGCCCCGACTTCCAGCGTCCCGACGCCCAGAGTCCCGACGCCCAGCGTCCCGACGCCCAGCTTCGCGACGTCGAGCGTCTCGACGCCCAGCGTCCCAACTCCCAGAGTCCCGACGTCGAGAGTCTCGACGCCGAGCGTCTCGACGCCCAGCGTCCCGACGACGAGTGTCTTGACGCCCAGCGTCCCGACGCGCAGCGTCTCGACGCGCAGCGTCCCGACGCGCAGCGTCCCAACTCCCAGCGTCCCGACGCCCAGCGTCCCGACGTCGAGAGTCTCGACGCCCAGCGTCCCAACGCCCAGAGTAGCGACGTCGAAAGTCTCGACGCCCAGCGACTTGACATCGAGCGTCTCGACGCCCAGCGTCTCGACGCCCAGCGTCCCAACGCGCAGCGTCCCAACGCGCAGCGTCCCGACTCCCAGCGTCCCGACGCCCAGCGTCCCGACGCCCAGCGTCCCGACGCCCAGCGTCCCGACGCCCAGCTTCCCGACGTCGAGCGTCTCGAGGCCTAGCGTCCCAACGCCCAGAGTAGCGACGTCGAGAGTCTCGACGCCCAGCGACCTGACGACGAGTGTCTCGACGCCCAGCGTCCCGACAGCCAGCGTCCCGACGCCCAGCGTCCCGACGCGCAGCGTCCCGACTCCCAGCGTCCCGACGCCCAGCGTCTCGACGCCCAGCGTCCCGACGCCCAGCGTCCCGACGCCCAGCGTCCCGACGCCCAGCTTGCCGACGTCGAGCGTCTCGACGCCCAGCGTCCCAACTCCCAGAGTCCCGACGTTGAGAGTCTCGACGCCGAGCGACCTGACGACGAGTCTCTCGACGCCCAGCGTCCCGACAGCCAGCGTCCCGACGCCCAGCGTCCCGACGCGCAGCGTCCCAACTCCCAGCGTCCCGACGTCGAGCGTCTCGACGCCCAGCGTCTCGACGCCCAGCGTCCCGACGTGCATCGTCCCAACGCGCAGCGTCCCGACTCCCAGCGTCCCGACGCCCAGTGTAGCGACGTCGAGAGTCTCGACGCCCAGCGACCTGACGACGAGTGTCTCGACGCCCAGCGTTCCGACAGCCAGCGTCCCGACGCCCAGCGTCCCGACGCGCAGCGTCCCGACTCCCAGCGTCCCGACGCCCAGCGTCCCGACGCCCAGCGTCCCGATGCCCAGCGTCCCGACGCCCAGCGTCCCGACGCCCAGCTTCCCGACGTCGAGCGTCTCGACGCCAAGCGTCCCAACTCCCAGAGTCCCGACGTCGAGAGTCTCGACGCCGAGCGACCTGACGACGAGTCTCTCGACGCCCAGCGTCCCGACAGCCAGCGTCCCGATGCCCAGCGTCCCGACGCGCAGCGTCCCGACTTCCAGCGTCCCGACGCCCAGAGTCCCGACGCCCAGCGTCCCGACGCCCAGCTTCCCGACGTCGAGCGTCTCGACGCCCAGCGTCCCAACTCCCAGAGTCCCGACGTCGAGAGTCTCGACGCCGAGCGTCTCGACGCCCAGCGTCCCGACGACGAGTGTCTTGACGCGCAGCGTCCCGACGCGCAGCGTCCCAACTCCCAGCGTCCCGACGCCCAGCGTCCCAACGTCGAGAGTCTCGACGCCCAGCGTCCCAACGCCCAGAGTAGCGACGTCGAAAGTCTCGACGCCCAGCGACTTGACATCGAGCGTCTCGACGCCCAGCGTCTCGACGCCCAGCGTCCCAACGCGCAGCGTCCCAACGCGCAGCGTCCCGACTCCCAGCGTCCCGACGCCCAGCGTCCCGACGCCCAGCGTCCCGACGCCCAGCTTCCCGACGTCGAGCGTCTCGAGGCCCAGCGTCCCAACGCCCAGAGTAGCGACGTCGAGAGTCTCGACGCCCAGCGACCTGACGACGAGTGTCTCGACGCCCAGCGTCCCGACAGCCAGCGTCCCGACGCCCAGCGTCCCGACGCGCAGCGTCCCGACTCCCAGCGTCCCGACGCCCAGCGTCTCGACGCTCAGCGTCCCGACGCCCAGCGTCCCGACGCCCAGCGTCCCGACGCCCAGCTTCCCGACGTCGAGCGTCTCGACGCCCAGCGTCCCAACTCCCAGAGTCCCGACGTCGAGAGTCTCGACGCCGAGCGACCTGACGACGAGTCTCTCGACGCCCAGCGTCCCGACAGCCAGCGTCCCGACGCCCAGCGTCCCGACGCGCAGCGTCCCAACTCCCAGCGTCCCGACGCCCAAAGTCCCGACGCCCAGCTTCCCGACGTCGAGCGTCTCGACGCCCAGCGTCCCAACTCCCAGAGTCCCGACGTCGAGAGTCTCGACGCCGAGCGTCTCGACGCCTAGCGTCCCGACGACGAGTGTCTTGACGCCCAGCGTCCCGACGCGCAGCGTCCCGACGCCCAGCGTCCCGACGCCCAGCGTCCCGACGCCCAGCGTCCCGACGCCCAGCGTCCCGACGTCGAGAGTCTCGACGCCCAGCGTCCCAACGCCCAGAGTAGCGACGTCGAAAGTCTCGACGCCCAGCGACCTGACGACGAGTGTCTCGACGCCCAGCGTCCCGACGCCCAGCGTCCCGACGCCCAACGTCCCGATGCCCAGCGTCCCGACGCCCAGCGTCCCGAAGCCCAGCGTCCCGACACCCAGCGTCCCGACGCCCAGCGGCCCGACGCCGAGCGTCCCGAAACCAAGCGTCCCGACGCCCACCGTCCCGATGTCCAGCATCTCGACACCCAGCGTGTTGTTTTAGTATGTTCCAAAATTAACCAAAAGTTATATCCAAAAATGCTGCCTTAGGCCACTTTACCACGCGAACAAAGTTGCGGGCACAGCTAGTAATATAATATAATAATTATATCAAATATATTCAAAATGGGTTAGGGGAGAAATAAGTAATGATTTACCCTCCAATACCACTGCAAAAATATTATAAAAAGGGAGGGTACCATGCGACCGCACTCAGTCGTGTATCAACTTTTGAAGAGAACACTCGTTCTAGAAGTGTGATATTTTAAGTCTAGAAGTGAATCATGTTAAGTGCAAGAAGTGTGATTTAGACTAGAAGTGATTTAATTATAACTAGGAGTGCACCTGTAAATTTATAAAAAGCAACGTTCAACGAAACAATATACTTCTGTGAATGAATCAAGACATTTAATTTCTCACCTGAACTTATAGTTCAGAAGTGGGATCAACTGAGATATGTCGAAAAGTTGAGGACAATTCTCGGTGAAAGGACTCAGCACGCCCAATAATAAGGCGACTATGGATAATGATAAACGTTGTCGTAAGAACTATACCTCCTCAACTATTATTGGTGGTGGCTTAATGTGTATAGTTACTTAATTTCCGAAAGAATTTCTTTAAGTTTTTCCGAAAGAAGATCATAAAAGACTGATAGTCCTTTACACCATCTACTAATATGCGTGGAGGAAGTGGTACTATTTGAACCTTTTCTTTCTCTTTTCTTGGAGCGTTGCTGCTTTTTTCTTTCTTTTCTTCAGTTTGAATGGGGGACGTGGTCAATTTCCTTTTCTTTCGTTGTTTCGCGCTAGCGAGTTCCTCTTCATCTATATTGTATTCAGCAGGTGAAGTGGTCTTTTTTTTGGTAATAGCGTTATCTGCGTCTTTCTGCTCTGTAAAAAACTTCATTTGTTGTTGAAGATTTTCAATTTGGTTTTGCAACTGTGTCACAACACTTTTAAGATTTTCTCGTTCTGCTTTTTCTTCAGAATAAAATTTGTAAAGAAACTGCTCAGTTTCAGTTTTTATTTTAATATTTGTAGTTTTAAGGGTTGCCATTATTATAATGATTAATTATAAAAAGTAGCTTCGCCTTAACGATTATTTATGTTGTCGGACGTGACACCTTACGCAATGATAACTGGGTCATCGCGGCAGGCCGTAGTGGCGACGTTGTTATGGTATGTCAGCACTTTTCACTCGCGCTAGCGCAACGACTGCTCTCAGCGAAAATTCAAGGAACACTGACACAACGGATTTTGATGCGATTTTTTTAATAGATAAAATGATTGAAGAGAAAGGCTTATAAAGTGAATGTGTTATATTTGTACTCAAAATAACTTTCTAGATACTGGTAACACCGTCTATGATTTAATTGTAGAATCTGATTTTGTCTATGACAGTTGTCTATGTACCTATTCTTTTCACAAGAAATAAAAATCTCTCTGCCGTTCATGTCAGCCATCACAAGCACTTTGTTTCATTTTCCAAGAACATAATAAAATATTATTAGGTTATGGGCCCAGACGTTCCTGGCTCATACAACTGGATTCTCGCGACAGTGTATTATTCGGACGATAATAAGTTGCAGAGAGAAGGCAGAGTTGTGTTTTGTGCTGCGAACAATTCATCATGGCGTCTAACTATGTGGTATACCCAAACTAAAGGGGCGCGAAAACTATAGCGAGTGGTGCTTCGCGGCAGAGAACTTCTCAGTGCTAGAAGGTACACTAGGATGCATCAAGCCAGAGTAAGGTCAACCGGCTGTAGGAGCTCTTGAAGACGCGAAAACCAGAGCCAAATTGATTTTAACAATCGACCCCTCCATCTACGTTCATATCAAAGAAGTGAAAACTACATAGGAGCTTTGGGATAAATTCAAATCTTTATACGATAATTCAGGATTCACCAGAAGAATAAGTCTGCTGAGAAATCTGATATGAATAAGGCTCGAAAGTTGTGATTCTCAATTAGTGGAGACGGGACAGAAATTGGCGGGAACTGGCTTCAACATCAATGATGAATGGATTGGTTCATTATTGTTGGCGGGATTAACTGATAAATTTTCCGCAATGATAATGGCCATAGAGCATTCTGGAATATCCAATACAACTGATTCAATAAAATCTAAATTATTTGATATGGAAACAGAAAGTAAAAACGATGCGGCATTTGGCGCGTTTCAACATAACAAAAATCAGTTAAGCTAACATAAGAAAAATGACAGACCAATAGAAAGAAGCAAAGATGGCGGACACGGGCAGCTATCAAAGCCGAAAGTGAAATGTTTCAAGTGTTAAGAAATAGGGCACTTCAGAAATCAATGTTCAAAAGAAATGGATGAGAAGCGATCAAACGCATTCAGTGCAGTGTTCCTAACCGGCTTGGTATAACAAAAACGATTGGTACGTGGACTCCGGCGCGAGTGTGCATTTAACAACAAATGAGCATTGGATCCAAAATGCATCTTACGAACAATGTACGAAAGAAATTGTTGTTGCAAACGAGAATAAAGTTGCGGTCAAATGTTCCGGTGATGTGCAAATAACTACTTGTACTGATAAATGCAACTTTGATGTGAAAGTGGAAGAGGTTTTGTGTGTTCCGAGTTTCACAACAAACCTCCTGTCTGTGAGTAAACTGATAAAGAATGGCAACAAAGTGACTTTAGAAGCAGTGGTTGTGATATTTACAACAAAGCGGGAATCTTGGTGGCTACGGCAACTTTGGTTAATGGGGTATATAGACTCAATATGCCTGTACATCTGTCAGCTGCAGCGGTGTCAATGGTATCCAGTGAGATGTGGCATCGAAGACTAGGACATGTTAATGGTACCTATCTGAACAAAATGCAGGATGCTGTTGAAGGGTTCAACATGGATCAGAAGCCAGATACAAGTAAAACTGCCTGTGTTACCTTTTGTGAAGGGAAGCAGAGTCGCATGCCTTTCCCGAGCGAGAGTAATAGGAGTGATGAGCTGCTGGCCATCGTCCACAGCGATGTGTGTGGAGACAGTCTCCGTGGGAGGTTCAAGGTACTTTATAATATTTGTTGATGTCTTTAGTTGCATATCTCACATTTATTTAATGAAAAACAAGAGTTAATCTTTTCAGTGTTTTAGAAATTATGTAGCTGAAGTTGAAAATACACTTTGTAGAAAAATTTAAGTCTTGCGTAGCGACAATACAATGGTCGAGAACTTTGCAATCATTAATTCGATAATTATTTAAAACAAAAAGGTATAATTCATCAAACGTCAAATGATTATACACCGAAACAAAACGGTTTAAGCGAACGCATGAATCGTACACTTGTTGAAAAGGCACGATGTTTGCTATTTGATGCTGGTCTTGAAAAGATATTCTGGGCAGAGGCAACTAACACTGCGGTTTATTTGCGGTTGATATTAGTCACCTTAGAGTTTTTGGAAATACTGCAATGGTGCATGTGCCTAAACAGAACGATTAAAATGGGATAAAAAATCTGTGAAATGTATTCTAGTGGGTTATCCTGAGAATGTGAAGGAGTATAGAATATATAACCCAGAAACCAAGTCTATAACAACCAGTCGTGATGTTATAATTGTTGAAAAACTGACAGCTATTGTAGAGAATGTGGACTTGACTACTTGCAAAGAAAAGAAAAGTTTAGATTCAGTGGGGGACAATAGTCAGACAGATAATTCAATTATCTCTACAGATAACGCGGATGATTCTACTTACGTGCCGAGTGAAGCGTCAAATTCAGAATCAGAGTCGGAGGTCAGTTATACTGGGAGTATTGATAGTGTCATTGAAGCATTACCTCCAAGAGTAAAGCGTAAACCAGACAGGTATGGCTTCTCAAATATGTGCACTGAAAGTACTAGTATTGACGACGATGATTTGACCCTGGAGGAAGCTCTGGAGGGCCCGAAGAAGGAACGTTGGTCGCGTGCTGTGCAGTATGAGTTGCAATGCTTCAAAGATAATAGTGCGTGGGAGCTTGTTGAAGCCCCTAAAAGTGGAACTATTGTAAAGTGTAAATGGGTGCTGAAGAAAAATTGTGACAAAGATAATAACATTTGTTATCGTGCTAGACTAGTTGCGAAGGGATATAATCAAAAAAGTGGTATTGATTACAATGAGACATTCTCACCTGTAGTGCGGCATACTACCTTAAGATTATTGTTTGCGCTAGCAGTGCAGCTTGATTTGGAAACTACCCATTTAGATGTTAAGACTGCATTTCTTAACGGAGAATTGGAGGAAACCATATATTTGAATAAACCAGATAGTCTTAAGTGTTCTAATGATGATAAAAATAAAGTTCTAAAGCTTAATAAAGCTATATATGGTCTCAAACAATCCTCAAGGGCTTGGCATAAAAAGGTTGACACTGTAATGTTAGATGATGGTTATAAAAACTCTAAATTGAAGCCGTGTTTATATACTAAAATTATTAATGGTCTTAGAACAATTGTCACATTGTATGTTGATGATTTATTTATTTTTTCAAATGATAAAAAGGAAATGCAATTATTATAAGAAATTTTAAGAAGTAAATTTAAAATTAAAGATCTGGGAGAAATTAGACAATGTCTCGGTATATCTGTAAACACTGATAAAGTCAATAATATTATTACTTTGAGTCAATCAAAATATACAGACCATTAAATTTGTTATTTAAATTTAACATGACTGAATGTAAAAGTTATAATACACCTATGGAGGCTAAACTGGATATTGTAAAAAGTGACAGCCCCAAGAGTAAAAATCCATACCAAAAACTCATAGGGAGTCTTATGTATTAGCCTATGCGGTAGGATATCTTAGTCAATTTAATAATTGTCACAATGATGGACATTGGTCCTACGCTAAGAGAGTTTTGAGATATTTAAAAGCAACTAGAAATTTGGGTTTAAAATATTGTAAAAGTGGAAATGTTAATATCAGAGGATATGTTGATGCTGATTGGGGCAACAATTCTGTAGATAGATCTTATAGTGGATATTGTTTCATGTTGTTAGATTCGGTTGTATTATGGGGTTGTAGAAAACAGAAAAGTATAGCGCTCTCAAGTACAGAGGCGGAGTACATGGCTCTTACTGAGGGTTGTAGGGAAGCTGTGTACCTCATGAACTTACAAAATTAGATAACTGAGCAAATGTATACAACCACATTATTCAGTGATAATCAAAGTGCAAAAAAAATATCTGATAATCCTATTTTTCACAACAGAACCAAACATATTGATATACGTTATCACTATTGTACAGAAGTTATTTCTAATAAGATTGTTAAAGTAAGGTAGGTATTTACCTATAGACCATATGCCAGCAGATTTATTGATTAAAAGTTTGAATTCTGTTAAGCATATTAAGTTTACTAATATGTACATATATTTTGATATGCAATGTAGGTGAACAATGTCTTGATATATTGTTATGTATTGTATTTTGAGAGTGGGGGTGTTATATTTGTACTCAAAATAACTTTCTAAATACTGGTAACACAGTCTATGATTTAATTGTAGAATCTGATTTTGTCTATGACAGTTGTCTATGTACCTATTCTTTTCACAAGAAATAAAAATCTCTCTTCAGTTCATGTCAGCCATCACAAGCACTTTGTTTCTTTTTCCAAGAACATAAGAAAAAAAATATTAAAATGTTTATTTATTATATGGGATTTCACTCGTCGCGTAAACTCGCGCAGTCCGCAAGTTCGCTTCGCATACTCGCTAGCTCCGCACCGCAGTGGCGCTCCGCGTCAATGGATAGGCAGCCGTTAACACCTTTGACGTCGTTGAGACTTCTTGTCTAGCAAAAGCAGGCAGCAGGCAGGTCATCGCTGTATCCATGGTACAACGAAATTAAATAACTCAAAGTCTCTGAAAAAAAAACAATGAATAATAATAATATCTTCGAATGAAACAACTCATATTTATAATAGCCAGCTTACTTCAATTCATGATATTATTGCGTTCACATATAACTCAGCAGAAAACCTAAATTTACTTTTCAAAATAGTTTCCTTGTCCAATTACCGGATGACTAGACCGTTGGTAGTTGTAATAAGAATAGACCAGCGCTGGCCACCGCCTGCGGCCTCCGCGGCGGACCGGAGGGGAAAAGCCATAGCGTTTATTACCGATGCAACAGTCTGTCATTTTTGACGCGGGGAACTACGTTCGATACACACACTATGAAACTCACACCTTCACTATAACAAAATACATTAAAAAATTCACGCACACATTTAAATATCTGGGCAACAGGCGTAGGAATACTTGTACTTGTACTTTGACAGAAGGGAAAGCCTGCATTTGGCTACATTGGCTACTCCCCTCCGGTCCGCCGCGGCCGATGGCCCGTGTTAATCTACGAGTATGGTAATGAATAATTGCGATAATTATAGTAAATATGATACAATATTATGGTAAATTGGTAACGATTACATACTTTTCTTTTTCTTCTAAGGGCTCACATGGAGAAAAGGGACAAAAAGGGGATCTAGGATTACCTGTAAGTAAATTCATGTCATGAAATGACAGATAAGCATACAGTTTATATTGATCATTCGTAATAATACACTCTATAAAATTTCAATGTAAATGCGTTACCATTCCGGCAGCCTAAGGTAATATGCTTCTGTGCCGGAAATAACAGGCCTGTACTCGACCACTTGACCGGAAGACGATAGAGCGGAACATAACCATTAAGTAGCAAATAGATTTGGTGATGCGTAATTTTTTGTTGTTATAGGTATTCCGGTTTCATGTGGTTCAATGAAGTGCTTGTATTGTTGTGCTAGTGCATGTTGTTTTTCAAATCTGCACTCCAAATCGTTCAATTGGGCCACTGCCATATACTTTGAGGATCCTAATTTATCCTGTAATTTAGTTTTGAGTGGTAACGTAAGGGAAAGCCTGCATTTGGCTACATTGGCTACTCCCCTCCGGTCCGCCGCGGCCGATAGCCCGTGTTAATCTACGAGTATGGTAATGAATAATTGCGATAATTATAGTAAATATGATACAATATTATGGTAAATTGGTAACGATTACATACTTTTCTTTTTCTTCTAAGGGCTCCTCACATGGAGAAAAGGGACAAAAAGGGGAGCCAGGATTTCTTGTAAGTAAATTCATGTCATGAAATGACGCATAAGCATACATGGTCCAAGAGATACTGAACCCTCCGAGCACCGTTGGTCCTGTAAGGCTGGAAATTTTTGTAGAGTTAAATCATAACACGCCAAGTACAAAAACCATCGCCTAGCAAGGATCAGCCAGTCACGTCACCAAACCCACATTTTTGAAAATGTAAAAAAAAAATAAAAATAAACTTGAACCTGTAAGCTTGAATTTTTTATATAATTTAGTTCATATATAGTGAAGTTTAAAAAAAATGACAGGCGATTTCGATGAGCACAAGTGCCTGCCAGAAGAACCGAAAAGTGTGCTATATGTATGAATTAAAATAAACTTTCTTCTGTAAAGTTGATTTATATAGGTGTTTATCTGAGATATTTGAAGTAAGTAGGTTCAATAACAGGCGGTTCTGGATAGCATAAAAAAATCGGCCAAGTGCGAGTCGGACTCGCGCACAAAGTGTTCCGTACAAAAAAAATGCTTAAAAATTACGTTTGTTCTATGGGAGCCCTCCTTTGACGTCTACTTTATTTTATTTAGATATTTCTTATGAAAGATAATATACAAATCAATATTCAGTGAATATTTGAAGAGTCTTCCTTCTACCGTTATTAATATTGAGCAGAAATAAGAAAAAAAACACCTTTGTTTTATGGGGACCCCCCTAAATATTTTTATTTTATTGGCAGGTAGGCTCTCAAAATATTCACAGAATATTATTTTGTATATTATCTTTCATAATAGATAACTAAATAAAAATAAAGTTAACATCAAAGGGGGGCTCCCATACAACAAACGTATTTTTAAGCAATTTTTTTGTACGGAACACTTTATGCGCGATTCCGACTCGCACTTGGCCGATATTTTTATGCTATCCAGAACCGCCTGTTATTGATCCTACTTACTTCAAATATCTTAGACAAACACCTATATAAATTTCAACTTTACAGAAGAAAGTTTATTTTAATTCATACACGTAACAATTCAATTCAATTTATTTATTTGCGAATATGGGCAGCACACCTTTCGGTTCGCCTGGCAGGCACTTGTGTTCATCGAAATCGCCTGACATTTTTTCTTTAAATTTCACTATATATGAACTAAATTATATAAAAATTTCAAGCTGACAGGTTCAAGTTATTTTTTTTTTTTCCTTTTCAAAAATGTGGGGTTGATGACGTGACTGGCTGATCCTTGCCAGGCGATGGTTTTTGTACTTGGCGTGTTATGATTTATCCCTACAAAAATTTCCAGCCTTACATGGCCAACGGTGCTCGGAGGGTTCAGTATCTCTCAGTCTAACAGTTTATATTGATAATTCGTATTAATACAGGCTATAAACATTTGCATGAAACCAGATATTTCAATGTAAATGCGTTACCATTTCGGCAGCCTAAGGTAATATGCTTCGACCACTTGACCGGAAGACGATAGAGCGGAACATAACCATTAAGTAGCAAATAGATTTGGTGATGCGTAATTTTTTGTTGTTATAGGTATTCCGGTTTCATGTGGTTCAATGAAGTGCTTGTATTGTTGTGCTAGTGCATGTTGTTTTTCAAATCTGCACTCCAAATCGTTCAATTGGGCCACTGCCATATACTTCTAGGATCCTAATTTATCCTGTAATTTAGTTTTGAGTGGTAACATAACTTCGTAACGGCCGTCTTGGAAGATTTTGGAAGATGTTTACGAACTGTAACATTCACTTGCTATAAATGGGAACTGCGTACTAGTTAGGATATTTTTTTAATGTTTCGTGAAGAATTAAAGGCAAACGATACTAATTAAATACCTATGTCAACACGAAAATACGATTGTAACACCTATGACGTCATTGAGCCGTCTTGTCTAGTGAAAACAGGCTGCAGAGCATTGCTGTGGGCAGGGTGTTCAGTGTTCAGTGATATGGTGACTAAAAAACTCTAGCAAAATTCAAAACGAATTTTCTTAGAATGAATTAACTCATATACCTATGTAAATGCAATTAAATAAATTCTTGTGTTCATATATAACCATCATATATACCTATAACTGGGCGAAAAAACATAACTTTACTTTTCAAAATTGTTCCATTATCGAATTATCGGAAGACTAGACCCTTGGTAGTGGTGATAAAATATTAGTGTGATAATTTTAGTAAATATTATAGTAGGTTTGTTATTTTAAATTGCTAACGATCACATATTTTTCTGTTTCTGGCTCATCTGGACAAAAGGGACCAACAGGACGTCGAGGATTTGTTGTAAGTAAAATGTTATGTACAATTCGAATCCCATCGAGAAAAGAGAAGAGGATTAGAGCGCAGCAGGACCTGGACGCCAATACCATGGTGGCATGAGTCCTGCAGCAGCAGGGCAGAAGAAGCTGCAGCAGAGGGGGATGCCCCGGTGCTGCATCCGCGTCGCGCGAATAGTGCGCGCGAAGACCAGTGATGAATGGTATTAGCTTTTTTTTTAATATCATGAAGATGCAAACAAGTAAACAGTTTATATTGATGATAAGTACCACTGTAGCCTATTAACATCTGCATGAAACCAGAGCTTGCAATGTTGATGTGTTGGTACCCCTGAGGCCTAAGTTATTATTATGCCCCGTGCCTGAAATTACGCTACAAGTTAGGATAATTTACCGTCATCACTAATTTAAAGGCGTAGGCACCACCGCATTACCTGATATACTTGCCGCTAAATGGTAGTGTTCAGCACTTTCGTGTTCCGGTCAGGTGGTAATGTACGGCCCTGAAATTTCCGGCATAGAGGCATAATACCTTAGGCCTCAGTGGTGGTGGTGGTGGTGGTGGCATCTGCATTTAGACCTTGGTCTTTATGTGGGTGTCTATAGGCTGCAGTCATCACTTAACACCAATATGAACTGCATGCTTGTTTGCTACTTGCATTACATAAAAAAATAGGAAGAAAGAAATGAAAGGAACAGTTTTAGTTATAACAAGATAACTTAGTACCTAACAATATCACAAGCAACTTAACAGAAGATAAGTTGATATAAATCGGCCTACAACTCAGCGTAATGCTGATCATTCGTTGTAGCCGTTATTGTTAGGCAATAATTGCCAGTAAACGTCTGTCAACCAACCATTATAATACATATCTACTTTTTTTATAAGAAAATGTATAATATATGTAAGTACCGTATTCACAAATAATGCAAATACCTACCTACTTTATTTATGTATACTACACACAAACACTTAACTATGGGACTATAAAATAAAAAATATTTGTTCCTTTTTATGTTTTAATCCTATATTATTATTTTGGTGAATAATATAAGTAGTAGGTTTGTTATTTTAAGTTAGTAATGATCAAATATTTATCTGTTTCTGGCTCATCTGGACAAAAGGGACAAGGAATAACTGTAAGAAAATGTTATGTACAATAATGGTATTATAGGCCGACCGTTTAACTCGCGTATCGCCTGTGGGGCACAAAGAGAGCGGGGGGCGATGTCACCGGGTGGGTACAAGGGTTGCGCGGAGCAGAGAGCCACTTCAAAGCGCGGCAGTACGCTGTCGGTACTCGCAGCGTGCGATTTGTATTTTTGCAACGGACGCTTAGACATTGACGCACATGGTAAAAACTTACCAAAATTAATCTCAAGATAAATCGCTTTTCCTGTTTAGCAAAAAAAATTTACAAATAGCGTACAACGTATATTCCTTTTTTAAAGCCAGCAAACAAGATCATACTTCTACGGAGTATCTCCAAGTCAATAACTTGGGAGAAGATGAAGAGATGGAAAGCTTTATTAGCATACATGGTCCAAGAGATACTGAACCCTCCGAGCACCGTTGGTCCTGTAAGGCTGGAAATTTTTGTAGAGTTAAATCATAACACGCCAAGTACAAAAACCATCGCCTATCAAGGATCAGCCAGTCACGTCACCAACCCCACATTTTTGAAAATGTAAAAAAAAAAAAAAAACTTGAACCTGTAAGCTTGAATTTTTTATATAATTTAGTTCATATATGAAGTTTAAAAAAAATGACAGGCGATTTCGATGAGCACAAGTGCCTGCCAGGAGAACCGAAAAGTGTGCTATATGTATGAATTAAAATAAACTTTCTTCTGTAAAGTTGATTTTTATATAGGTGTTTATCTAAGATATTTGAAGTAAGTAGGTTCAATAACAGGCGGTTCTGGATAGCATAAAAAAATCGGCCAAGTGCGAGTCGGACTCGCGCACAAAGTGTTCCGTACAAAAAAATGCTTAAAAATTACGTTTGTTCTATGGGAGCCCTCCTTTGACGTCTACTTTATTTTATTTAGATATTTCTTATGAAAGATAATATACAAATCAATATTAAGTGAATATTTGAAGAGTCTTCCTACTACCGATATTAATATTGAGCAGAAATACGAAAAAATACACCTTTATTTTATGGGGACCCACCTAAATATTTTTATTTTATTGGCAGGTAGACTCTCAAAATATTCACAGAATATTATTTTGTATATTATCTTTCATAATAGATAACTAAATAAAAATAAAGTAAACATCAAAGGGGGGCTCCCATACAACAAACGAATTTTTTAAGCAATTTTTTTGTACGGAACACTTTTTGCGCGATTCCGACTCGCACTTGGCCGATATTTTTATGCTATCCAGAACCGCCTGTTATTGATCCTACTTACTTCAAATATCTAAGACAAACACCTATATAAATTTCAACTTTACAGAAGAAAGTTTATTTTAATTCATACACGTAACAATTCAATTCAATTTATTTATTTGCGAATATGGGCAGCACACCTTTCGGTTCGCCTGGCAGGCACTTGTGTTCATCGAAATCGCCTGACATTTTTTCTTTAAATTTCACTATATATGAACTAAATTATATAAAAATTTCAAGCTGACAGGTTCAAGTTATTTTTTTTTTTCCTTTTCAAAAATGTGGGGTTGATGACGTGACTGGCTGATCCTTGCCAGGCGATGGTTTTTGTACTTGGCGTGTTATGATTTATCCCTACAAAAATTTCCAGCCTTACAGGGCCAACGGTGCTCGGAGGGTTCAGTATCTCTCAGTCTAACAGTTTATATTGATAATTCGTATTAATACAGGCTATAAACATTTGCATGAAACCAGATATTTCAATGTAAATGCGTTACCATTCCGGCAGCCTAAGGTAATATGCTTCGACCACTTGACCGGAAGACGATAGAGCGGAACATAACCATTAAGTAGCAAATAGATTTGGTGATGCGTAATTTTTTGTTGTTATAGGTATTCCGGTTTCATGTGGTTCAATGAAGTGCTTGTATTGTTGTGCTAGTGCATGTTGTTTTTCAAATCTGCACTCCAAATCGTTCAATTGGGCCACTGCCATATACTTCTAGGATCCTAATTTATCCTGTAATTTAGTTTTGAGTGGTAACATAACTTCGTAACGGCCGTCTTGGAAGATTTTGGAAGATGTTTACGAACTGTAACATTCACTTGCTATAAATGGGAACTGCGTACTAGTTAGGATATTTTTTTAATGTTTCGTGAAGAATTAAAGGCAAACGATACTAATTAAATACCTATGTCAACACGAAAATACGATTGTAACACCTATGACGTCATTGAGCCGTCTTGTCTAGTGAAAACAGGCTGCAGAGCATTGCTGTGGGCAGGGTGTTCAGTGTTCAGTGCTTTGGTGACTAAAAAACTCTAGCAAAATTCAAAACGTATTATCTTAGAATAAGTTAACTCATATACCTATGTAAATGGAATTCAATAAATTCTTGTGTTCATATACCTATAACTGGGCGAAAAAACATAACTTTACTTTTCAAAATTGTTCCATTATCGAATTATCGGAAGACTGGTGATAAAATATGAATGTGATAATTTTGGTAAATAATATAATAGGTTTGTTATTTTAAGTTGGTAACGATCACATATTTTTCTGTTTCTGGCTCATCTGGACAAAAGGGACCAGAAGGACCTCCTGTAAGTAAAATGTTATGTACAATAATAGTATTAGCTATTTTTTATATCACGAAGATGCAAACAAGTAAACAGTTTATTTATATTGATGATAAGTACCACTGTAGCCTATTAACATCTGCATGAAACCAGAGCTTGCAATGTTGATGTGTTGGTACCCCTGAGGCCTAAGTTATTATTATGCCCCGTGCCTGAAAGTACGCAACAAGTTAGGATAATTTACCGTCATCACTAATTTAAAGGCGTAGGCACCACTGCATTACTGTGTCTATAGGCTGCAGTCATAACTTAACATCAATATGAACTGCATGCTTGTTTGCTACTTGCATTACATAAAAAATGGGAAGAAAGAAATGAAAGAAACAGTTTTATTTATAATTAGCTGTGCCTGCGACTTTGTTCGCGTGAAATAGTGACTTTGAGAGTAAGGGCAGCGCTCTTGGATATAAATTTTGGCTAGCTAAAAAAATCTACTAAACATCAATTGTTTGCCACTTCCATTACATATACATAAAATAAAAATAAACAGACAGACAGACAGACAGACAGACAGACAGACGGACGGAGGGACGGACGGACGGACGGACGGACGGACGGACGGATGGACGGACGGACAGACAGACAGACAGACCGACTTATTTCTGAACCGATTCACATGAAACAAACATTACTAACTTACCACAATATATCAGTGAAAACCGCAAATCGAATAAGCCGTTTCTGATATTAGCGTACACAAACACACAGACAAACAGACATTTTTCCGGGATAAAAAGTACCCAATGTTGTGCTTCAAAGGTTAAAGTATAATCATACCAATTTTCATTGTAATCGAACTGTTTAATGTACAGAATTTACACTTCTACAGTTTTATTATAAGTATAGACAAGATAATATAGTACTTAACAATATCACAAACAACTTAACAGAAGATAAGTTGTTATAAATCGGCCTACAACTCAGCGTAATGCTGATCATTCGTTGAAGCCGTTATTGTTAGGCAGTAATTGCCAGTAAACGTCTGTCAACCAACCATTATAATACATATCTCCTTTTTGTATAAAAAAATGTATAATAAAGTTAGGTACCGTATTCACAATTAATGCAAAATATACACATACCTACCTACTTTATTTATGTATACTTCACACAAGCACTTAACTATGGGACTAAAAAATAAAAAACATTTGTTCCTTTTTATGTTTTCGTCCTATATTATTATTTTGGTAAATATTATAGTAGGTTTGCTATTTTAAGTTGGAAATGATCACATATTTTCTGTTTTCGGGCTCATCTGGACAAAAGGGACGAGATGGATATCCAGGAGCACCTGTAAGTAAAATATTATGTACAATAATAGTATTAGCGATTTTTTTATATCATGAAGATGCATAATATGTATCCTTGCCGCTTCCGTTAGGTACTCAGCCCTTAAATTTAAATATGTTAACAAATCCCTCATATAGTATCTACAGCGTAAGTTTGCAATAAAAATAATAAAGGGCTTTAGAACCATCTCCACGGTAGCATCAATTTCTCTAGCGGGTCTTATACAACTCAATATAAAAACGAAGAAAATTGCAGAAATATAGCTTACTAGAATTAACTCTACAATTCCTGATCTACCAGATGACATAACCCTGCATAAACCAACACCTCTTAATGAACACGTCCACCCTGCGAAACAACAACTGATTAAAATATACACAGCTACACACCAGACTGAGATAGACGAAATATGCGATCAAACCTCAACTCTGATAATATACACCGACGGTAAGTAAGCGTAGTGACGATAAAGTGGGAGCCGCTCTTATCATTTACCAACCAGACAAACTACCTATTACCAAAAAGTTTAAACTCCATCCCTGCTGTTTGGTGTTCCAAGCTGAACTCCTAGCTATAAGCCATGGCGTCACCTGAATATCTAAATCTACGATAAATACTCATCCGCAGCCACCCACACTAACAGACAGTTTATCGTCACTACGAGAAATAAACAACATGGACTCTACCAACACCATCGTCACATTTAAAATTCAACAACATATAATAAACTCACCGATTCATATACAGTTCATATGGACAAAAGCCCACACCGGTATAGTAGGCAATGAGGCAGCCGATCAATTGGCTAAAGCAGCGGCTATATCCCACCGCGCCTATGACTTCTCCCTTTTCCCGATCAGTTACGCAAAGAAAACGATACGCAATAAATATAATTATGCAAGACACTTCAGATTTCTACACTACCTCAACTCAAGGTAGCCACACGCGCCATTGATTACCTGGGATAGAACGTTTTGACATCTTAAATTCTCTAAATTACCCAAGTTTCTATTAAACACAAATTTTAACTGGCCACGGATATCATTAACAGGATTAAAATCGTTTCAACATTACCCCCACCGACACATGCCCATGCGATAATACTACTACCCAAACCATTGATCATCTACTCAGAGATTGTTTAAGATACAGCAAGGAACGCAACGACCATTTCACAATCTGCACCATAGTAAACATAAGCCCATTCGACCTCAATGAAATAGCCACAAAAGAAAGCACATGCACATCGTTCAACAACTTCACCTAATTCATCATAAGTACACTTAAACAGTTTAATCAGACATAAAGCTGAAAAAAAAGGAATACGCGCAACCAGATCAAAAAAAAAAACAATTAAGTTGCCCGTATACACTCGCGAGAACTTTGTTGTGTACAACCAAAAAATATGCTTCTTCGGGAACGCACTAGGATCTGAAAGGGTTGAAAAAAATCCTATATTATTATGACACCTACTGAAAATATATCTTACATATATTATTATTATGTTATTATAATAAGACAGTAAAATCAAGTGTCTAATTAAAATATTAGTTAGCCCCAATCAGTTTTAAAGAAGAGTAACAGAAACCAAAAAAAAATTTCCGGTATGGCTACGCACATAGAGGTATATATATAAATCTCGTGTCACAATATTTGTCCTCAATGGACTCCTAAACCACTTAACCGATTATAATAAAATTCGCACACCACGTGCAGTTCGATCCAACTTGAGAGATAGGATAGCTTACATTACGCTATGACTAATAGGAGCAGAGCAGCGCGGGCGAAGCCGGGGCGGGCCGCTAGTAGAGGTATAAAATTCAATGGCTACGCATCTCTTAAGAGGGCAGAGATCAGCTATGTCAAAGTACAAGACCAAACGGTCCTATGCCTGTCGCCCAGATATTTATACGAGTGCGTGAAATTATTTATGTATTGTTTTAAAGTCGAGGTGTGAGTTTCATAGTAATAGATAATTTTTGTAGTGTGAGTGTGTGTCACACGTTTTTCCCCCCGCAAAAAATGACAGACTGTTTTTGTGGGCCGAGTTGCTCTGTGTTCCGCTGTAACATACAGACGTCAGCTGTTTTCGTAACGGCCGGAGCGAGAGATGGCGCACACGCAAACGCCCCATCTAAACTAAATAGGTAAAGACAGTACAACAAAGAAATTACAACACTTACCATTACTCCTAGTTTGCACCAAAAACATTAAACATGATGATGTTTCGCAACTCGTCGCATAAAATATGTATTGCGATATGTCTTGTTGGTGCTAGCGTTCGCACTGCTGTCAACCCTATTATGTTAGTAAAACATCTCAAAATTTGTTGTTGATTTAAACATCTGGGCAACAGGCGTAGGAATACTTGTACTTGTACTTTGACAGAAGGGAAAGCCTGCATTTGGCTACGTTGGCTACTCCCCTCCGGTCCGCCGCGGCCGATGGCCCGTGTTAATCTACGAGTATGGTAATGAATAATTGCGATAATTATAGTAAATATGATACAATATTATGGTAAATTGGTAACGATTACATACTTTTATTTTTTAATGAAGGGTTCACCTGGAGAAAGGGGTGAAAAAGGAGATCAAGGATTTTCTGTAAGTAAATTCATGTCATGAAATGACGCATAAGCATACATGGTCCAAGAGATACTGAACCCTCCGAGCACCGTTGGTCCTGTAAGGCTGGAAATTTTTGTAGAGTTAAATCATAACACGCCAAGTACAAAAACCATCGCCTATCAAGGATCAGCCAGTCACGTCACCAACCCCACATTTTTGAAAATGTAAAAAAAAAAAAAAACTTGAACCTGTAAGCTTGAATTTTTTATATAATTTAGTTCATATATGAAGTTTAAAAAAAATGACAGGCGATTTCGATGAGCACAAGTGCCTGCCAGGAGAACCGAAAAGTGTGCTATATGTATGAATTAAAATAAACTTTCTTCTGTAAAGTTGATTTTTATATAGGTGTTTATCTAAGATATTTGAAGTAAGTAGGTTCAATAACAGGCGGTTCTGGATAGCATAAAAAAATCGGCCAAGTGCGAGTCGGACTCGCGCACAAAGTGTTCCGTACAAAAAAATGCTTAAAAATTACGTTTGTTCTATGGGAGCCCTCCTTTGACGTCTACTTTATTTTATTTAGATATTTCTTATGAAAGATAATATACAAATCAATATTAAGTGAATATTTGAAGAGTCTTCCTACTACCGATATTAATATTGAGCAGAAATACGAAAAAATACACCTTTATTTTATGGGGACCCACCTAAATATTTTTATTTTATTGGCAGGTAGACTCTCAAAATATTCACAGAATATTATTTTGTATATTATCTTTCATAATAGATAACTAAATAAAAATAAAGTAAACATCAAAGGGGGGCTCCCATACAACAAACGAATTTTTTAAGCAATTTTTTTGTACGGAACACTTTTTGCGCGATTCCGACTCGCACTTGGCCGATATTTTTATGCTATCCAGAACCGCCTGTTATTGATCCTACTTACTTCAAATATCTTAGACAAACACCTATATAAATTTCAACTTTACAGAAGAAAGTTTATTTTAATTCATACACGTAACAATTCAATTCAATTTATTTATTTGCGAATATGGGCAGCACACCTTTCGGTTCGCCTGGCAGGCACTTGTGTTCATCGAAATCGCCTGACATTTTTTCTTTAAATTTCACTATATATGAACTAAATTATATAAAAATTTCAAGCTGACAGGTTCAAGTTATTTTTTTTTTTCCTTTTCAAAAATGTGGGGTTGATGACGTGACTGGCTGATCCTTGCCAGGCGATGGTTTTTGTACTTGGCGTGTTATGATTTATCCCTACAAAAATTTCCAGCCTTACAGGGCCAACGGTGCTCGGAGGGTTCAGTATCTCTCAGTCTAACAGTTTATATTGATAATTCGTATTAATACAGGCTATAAACATTTGCATGAAACCAGATATTTCAATGTAAATGCGTTACCATTCCGGCAGCCTAAGGTAATATGCTTCGACCACTTGACCGGAAGACGATAGAGCGGAACATAACCATTAAGTAGCAAATAGATTTGGTGATGCGTAATTTTTTGTTGTTATAGGTATTCCGGTTTCATGTGGTTCAATGAAGTGCTTGTATTGTTGTGCTAGTGCATGTTGTTTTTCAAATCTGCACTCCAAATCGTTCAATTGGGCCACTGCCATATACTTCTAGGATCCTAATTTGTCCTTTAATTTAGTTTTGAGTGGTAACATAACTTCGTAACGGCCGTCTTGGAAGATTTTGGAAGATGTTTACGAACTGTAACATTCACTTGCTATAAATGGGAACTGCGTACTAGTTAGGATATTTTTTTAATGTTTCGTGAAGAATTAAAGGCAAACGATACTAATTAAATACCTATGTCAACACGAAAATACGATTGTAACACCTATGACGTCATTGAGCCGTCTTGTCTAGTGAAAACAGGCTGCAGAGCATTGCTGTGGGCAGGGTGTTCAGTGTTCAGTGCTTTGGTGACTAAAAAACTCTAGCAAAATTCAAAACGTATTATCTTAGAATAAGTTAACTCATATACCTATGTAAATGGAATTCAATAAATTCTTGTGTTCATATACCTATACTACTACTGGGCGAAAAAACATAACTTTACTTTTCAAAATTGTTCCATTATCGAATTATCGGAAGACTGGTGATAAAATATGAATGTGATAATTTTGGTAAATAATATAATAGGTTTGTTATTTTAAGTTGGTAACGATCACATATTTTTCTGTTTCTGGCTCATCTGGACAAAAGGGACCAGCAGGACCTCCTGTAAGTAAAATGTTATGTACAATAATAGTATTAGTTTTTTTTTTATATCACGAAGATGCAAACAAGTAAGCAGTTTATTTATATTGATGATAAGTACCACTGTAGCCTATTAACATCTGCATGAAACCAGAGCTTGCAATGTTGATGTGTTGGTACCCCTGAGGCCTAAGTTATTATTATGCCCCGTGCCTGAAAGTACGCAACAAGTTAGGATAATTTACCGTCATCACTAATTTAAAGGCGTAGGCACCACCGCATTACCTGATATACTTGCCGCTAAATGGTAGTGTTCAGCACTTTCGTGTTCCGGTCAGGTGGTAATGTACGCCCCTGTAATTTTCGGCATAGAGGCATAATACCTTAGGCCTCAGTGGTGGTGGTGGCATCTGCATTTTGACCTTGGTCTTTATGTGGGTGTCCATAGGCTGCAGTCATCACTTAACATCAATATGAACTGCATGCTTGTTTGCTACTTGCATTACATAAAAAATAGGAAGAAAGAAATGAAAGAAACAGTTTTATTTATAATTAGCTGTGCCTGCGACTTTGTTCGCGTGAAATAGTGACTTTGAGAGTAAGGGCAGCGCTCTTGGATATAAATTTTGGCTAGCTAAAAAAATCTACTAAACATCAATTGTTTGCCACTTCCATTACATATACATAAAATAAAAATAAACAGACAGACAGACAGACAGACAGACAGACAGACGGACGGAGGGACGGACGGACGGACGGACGGACGGACGGACGGACGGATGGACGGACGGACAGACAGACAGACAGACCGACTTATTTCTGAACCGATTCACATGAAACAAACATTACTAACTTACCACAATATATCAGTGAAAACCGCAAATCGAATAAGCCGTTTCTGATATTAGCGTACACAAACACACAGACAAACAGACATTTTTCCGGGATAAAAAGTACCCAATGTTGTGCTTCAAAGGTTAAAGTATAATCATACCAATTTTCATTGTAATCGAACTGTTTAATGTACAGAATTTACACTTCTACAGTTTTATTATAAGTATAGACAAGATAATATAGTACTTAACAATATCACAAACAACTTAACAGAAGATAAGTTGTTATAAATCGGCCTAAAACTCAGCGTAATGCTGATCATTCGTTGAAGCCGTTATTGTTAGGCAATAATTGCCCGTAAACGTCTGTCAACCAACCATTATAATACGTATCTCCTTTTTGTATAAAAAAATGTATAATAAAGTTAGGTACCGTATTTACAAATAATGAAAAATATACACATACCTACCTACTTTATTTATGTATACTTCACACAAACACTTAACTATGGGACTAAAAAATAAAAAAACATTTGTTCCTTTTTATGTTTTCATCCTATATTATTATTTTGGTAAATATTATAGTAGGTTTGCTATTTTAAGTTGGAAATGATCACATATTTTCTGTTTTCGGGCTCATCTGGACAAAAGGGACAAGATGGATATCCAGGAGCACCTGTAAGTAAAATATTATGTACAATAATAGTATTAGCGATTTTTTTATATCATGAAGATGCATAATATGTATCCTTGCCTCTTCCGTTAGGTACTCAGCCCTTAAATTTAAATATGTTAACAAATCCCTCATATAGTATCTACAGCGTAAGTTTGCAATAAAAATAATAAAGGGCTTTAGAACCATCTCCACGGTAGCATCAATTTCTCTAGCGGGTCTTATACAACTCAATATAAAAACGAAGAAAATTGCAGAAATATAGCTTACTAGAATTAACTCTACAATTCCTGATCTACCAGATGACATAACCCTGCATAAACCAACACCTCTTAATGAACACGTCCACCCTGCGAAACAACAACTGATTAAAATATACACAGCTACACACCAGACTGAGATAGACGAAATATGCGATCAAACCTCAACTCTGATAATATACACCGACGGTAAGTAAGCGTAGTGACGATAAAGTGGGAGCCGCTCTTATCATTTACCAACCAGACAAACTACCTATTACCAAAAAGTTTAAACTCCATCCCTGCTGTTTGGTGTTCCAAGCTGAACTCCTAGCTATAAGCCATGGCGTCACCTGAATATCTAAATCTACGATAAATACTCATCCGCAGCCACCCACACTAACAGACAGTTTATCGTCACTACGAGAAATAAACAACATGGACTCTACCAACACCATCGTCACATTTAAAATTCAACAACATATAATAAACTCACCGATTCATATACAGTTCATATGGACAAAAGCCCACACCGGTATAGTAGGCAATGAGGCAGCCGATCAATTGGCTAAAGCAGCGGCTATATCCCACCGCGCCTATGACTTCTCCCTTTTCCCGATCAGTTACGCAAAGAAAACGATACGCAATAAATATAATTATGCAAGACACTTCAGATTTCTACACGACCTCAACTCAAGGTAGCCACACGCGCCAGTGATTACCTGGGATAGAACGTTTTGACATCTTAAATTCTCTAAATTACCCAAGTTTCTATTAAACACAAATTTTAACTGGCCACGGATATCATTAACAGGATTAAAATCGTTTCAACATTACCCCCACCGACACATGCCCATGCGATAATACTACTACCCAAACCATTGATCATCTACTCAGAGATTGTTTAAGATACAGCAAGGAACGCAACGACCATTTCACAATCTGCACCATAGTAAACATAAGCCCATTCGACCTCAATGAAATAGCCACAAAAGAAAGCACATGCACATCGTTCAACAACTTCACCTAATTCATCATAAGTACACTTAAACAGTTTAATCAGACATAAAGCTGAAAAAAAAGGAATACGCGCAACCAGATCAAAAAAAATAACAATTAAGTTGCCCGTATACACTCGCGAGAACTTTGTTGTGTACAACCAAAAAATATGCTTCTTCGGGAACGCACTAGGATCTGAAAGGGTTGAAAAAAATCCTATATTATTATGACACCTACTGAAAATATATCTTACATATATTATTATTATGTTATTATAATAAGACAGTAAAATCAAGTGTCTAATTAAAATATCAGTTAGCAACAATCAGTTTTAAAGAAGAGTAACAGAAACCAAAAGAAAAATTCCGGTATGGCTACGCACATAGCATACATACAATTTTTGTAGAGTTAAATCATAACACGCCAAGTACAAAAACCATCGCCTATCAAGGATCAGCCAGTCACGTCACCAACCCCACATTTTTGAAAATGTAAAAAAAAAAAAAATAAACTTGAACCTGTAAGCTTGAATTTTTTATGTAATTTAGTTCTAATATGAAGTTTAAAAAAAATGACAGGCGATTTCGATGAGCACAAGTGCCTGCCAGGAGAACCGAAAAGTGTGCTATATGTATGAATTAAAATAAACTTTCTTCTGTAAAGTTGATTTTTATATAGGTGTTTATCTAAGATATTTGAAGTAAGTAGGTTCAATAACAGGCGGTTCTGGATAGCATAAAAAAATCGGCCAAGTGCGAGTCGGACTCGCGCACAAAGTGTTTCGTACAAAAAAATGCTTAAAAATTACGTTTGTTCTATGGGAGCCCTCCTTTGACGTCTACTTTATTTTATTTAGATATTTCTTATGAAAGATAATATACAAATCAATATTAAGTGAATATTTTAAGAGTCTTCCTACTACCGATATTAATATTGAGCAGAAATACGAAAAAATACACCTTTATTTTATGGGGACCCACCTAAATATTTTTATTTTATTGGCAGGTAGACTCTCAAAATATTCACAGAATATTATTTTGTATATTATCTTTCATAATAGATAACTAAATAAAAATAAAGTAAACATCAAAGGGGGGCTCCCATACAACAAACGTATTTTTTAAGCAATTTTTTTGTACGGAACACTTTATGCGCGATTCCGACTCGCACTTGGCCGATATTTTTATGCTATCCAGAACCGCCTGTTATTGATCCTACTTACTTCAAATATCTTAGACAAACACCTATATAAATTTCAACTTTACAGAAGAAAGTTTATTTTAATTCATACACATAACAATTCAATTCAATTTATTTATTTGCGAATATGGGCAGCACACCTTTCGGTTCGCCTGGCAGGCACTTGTGTTCATCGAAATCGCCTGACATTTTTTCTTTAAATTTCACTATATATGAACTAAATTATATAAAAATTTCAAGCTGACAGGTTCAAGTTATTTTTTTTTTTCCTTTTCAAAAATGTGGGGTTGATGACGTGACTGGCTGATCCTTGCCAGGCGATGGTTTTTGTACTTGGCGTGTTATGATTTATCCCTACAAAAATTTCCAGCCTTACAGGGCCAACGGTGCTCGGAGGGTTCAGTATCTCTCAGTCTAACAGTTTATATTGATAATTCGTATTAATACAGGCTATAAACATTTGCATGAAACCAGATATTTCAATGTAAATGCGTTACCATTCCGGCAGCCTAAGGTAATATGCTTCGACCACTTGACCGGAAGACGATAGAGCGGAACATAACCATTAAGTAGCAAATAGATTTGGTGATGCGTAATTTTTTGTTGTTATAGGTATTCCGGTTTCATGTGGTTCAATGAAGTGCTTGTATTGTTGTGCTAGTGCATGTTGTTTTTCAAATCTGCACTCCAAATCGTTCAATTGGGCCACTGCCATATACTTCTAGGATCCTAATTTATCCTGTAATTTAGTTTTGAGTGGTAACATAACTTCGTAACGGCCGTCTTGGAAGATTTTGGAAGATGTTTACGAACTGTAACATTCACTTGCTATAAATGGGAACTGCGTACTAGTTAGGATATTTTTTTAATGTTTCGTGAAGAATTAAAGGCAAACGATACTAATTAAATACCTATGTCGACACGAAAATACGATTGTAACACCTATGACGTCATTGAGCCGTCTTGTCTAGTGAAAACAGGCTGCAGAGCATTGCTGTGGGCAGGGTGTTCAGTGTTCAGTGCTTTGGTGACTAAAAAACTCTAGCAAAATTCAAAACGTATTATCTTAGAATAAGTTAACTCATATACCTATGTAAATGGAATTCAATAAATTCTTGTGTTCATATACCTATAACTGGGCGAAAAAACATAACTTTACTTTTCAAAATTGTTCCATTATCGAATTATCGGAAGACTGGTGATAAAATATGAATGTGATAATTTTGGTAAATAATATAATAGGTTTGTTATTTTAAGTTGGTAACGATCACATATTTTTCTGTTTCTGGCTCATCTGGACAAAAGGGACCAGAAGGACCTCCTGTAAGTAAAATGTTATGTACAATAATAGTATTAGCTATTTTTTATATCACGAAGATGCAAACAAGTAAACAGTTTATTTATATTGATGATAAGTACCACTGTAGCCTATTAACATCTGCATGAAACCAGAGCTTGCAATGTTGATGTGTTGGTACCCCTGAGGCCTAAGTTATTATTATGCCCCGTGCCTGAAAGTACGCAACAAGTTAGGATAATTTACCGTCATCACTAATTTAAAGGCGTAGGCACCACTGCATTACTGTGTCTATAGGCTGCAGTCATAACTTAACATCAATATGAACTGCATGCTTGTTTGCTACTTGCATTACATAAAAAATGGGAAGAAAGAAATGAAAGAAACAGTTTTATTTATAATTAGCTGTGCCTGCGAATTTGTTCGCGTGAAATAGTGACTTTGAGAGTAAGGGCAGCGCTCTTGGATATAAATTTTGGCTAGCTAAAAAAATCTACTAAACATCAATTGTTTGCCACTTCCATTACATATACATAAAATAAAAATAAACAGACAGACAGACAGACAGACAGACAGACAGACGGACGGAGGGACGGACGGACGGACGGACGGACGGACGGACGGACGGACGGACGGACGGACAGACAGACAGACAGACCGACTTATTTCTGAACCGATTCACATGAAACAAACATTACTAACTTACCACAATATATCAGTGAAAACCGCAAATCGAATAAGCCGTTTCTGATATTAGCGTACACAAACACACAGACAAACAGACATTTTTCCGGGATAAAAAGTACCCAATGTTGTGCTTCAAAGGTTAAAGTATAATCATACCAATTTTCATTGTAATCGAACTGTTTAATGTACAGAATTTACACTTCTACAGTTTTATTATAAGTATAGACAAGATAATATAGTACTTAACAATATCACAAACAACTTAACAGAAGATAAGTTGTTATAAATCGGCCTAAAACTCAGCGTAATGCTGATCATTCGTTGAAGCCGTTATTGTTAGGCAGTAATTGCCAGTAAACGTCTGTCAACCAACCATTATAATACATATCTCCTTTTTGTATAAAAAAATGTATAATAAAGTTAGGTACCGTATTCACAATTAATGCAAAATATACACATACCTAACTACTTTATTTATGTATACTTCACACAAGCACTTAACTATGGGACTAAAAAATAAAAAACATTTGTTCCTTTTTATGTTTTCGTCCTATATTATTATTTTGGTAAATATTATAGTAGGTTTGCTATTTTAAGTTGGAAATGATCACATATTTTCTGTTTTCGGGCTCATCTGGACAAAAGGGACAAGATGGATATCCAGGAGCACCTGTAAGTAAAATATTATGTACAATAATAGTATTAGCGATTTTTTTATATCATGAAGATGCATAATATGTATCCTTGCCGCTTCCGTTAGGTACTCAGCCCTTAAATTTAAATATGTTAACAAATCCCTCATATAGTATCTACAGCGTAAGTTTGCAATAAAAATAATAAAGGGCTTTAGATCCATCTCCACGGTAGCATCAATTTCTCTAGCGGGTCTTATACCACTCAATATAAAAACGAAGAAAATTGCAGAAATATAGCTTACTAGAATTAACTCTACAATTCCTGATCTACCAGATGACATAACCCTGCATAAACCAACACCTCTTAATGAACACGTCCACCCTGCGAAACAACAACTGATTAAAATATACTCAGCTACACACCAGACTGAGATAGATGAAATATGCGATCAAACCTCAACTCTGATAATATACACCGACGGTAAGTAAGCGTAGTGACGATAAAGTGGGAGCCGCTCTTATCATTTACCAACCAGACAAACTACCTATTACCAAAAAGTTTAAACTCCATCCCTGCTGTTTGGTGTTCCAAGCTGAACTCCTAGCTATAAGCCATGGCGTCACCTGAATATCTAAATCTACGGTAAATACTCATCCGCAGCCACCCACACTAACAGACAGTTTATCGTCACTACGAGAAATAAACAACATGGACTCTACCGACACCATCGTCACATTTAAAATTCAACAACATATAATAAACTCACCGATTCATATACAGTTCATATGGACAAAAGCCCACACCGGTATAGTAGGCAATGAGGCAGCCGATCAATTGGCTAAAGCAGCGGCTATATCCCACCGCGCCTATGACTTCTCCCTTTTCCCGATCAGTTACGCAAAGAAAACGATACGCAATAAATATAATTATGCAAGACACTTCAGATTTCTACACGACCTCAACTCAAGGTAGCCACACGCGCCAGTGATTACCTGGGATAGAACGTTTTGACATCTTAAATTCTCTAAATTACCCAAGTTTCCATTAAACACAAATTTTAACTGGTTACGAATATAATAAACAGTATCTACATCGTTTCAACATTACCCCCACCGACACATGCCCATGCGATAATACTACTACCCAAACCATTGATCATCTACTCAGAGATTGTTTAAGATACAGCAAGGAACGCAACGAACATTTCACAATCTGCACCATAGTAAACATAAGCCCATTCGACCTTAATGAAATAGCCACAAAAGAAAGCACATGCACATCGTTCAACAACTTCACCTAATTCATCATAAGTACACTTAAACAGTTTAATCAGACATAAAGCTGAAAAAAAAGGAATACGCGCAACCAGATCAAAAAAAATAACAATTAAGTTGCCCGTATACACTCGCGAGAACTTTGTTGTGTACAACCAAAAAATATGCTTCTTCGGGAACGCACTAGGATCTGAAAGGGTTGAAAAAAATCCTATATTATTATGACACCTACTGAAAATATATCTTACATATATTATTATTATCTTATTATAATAAGACAGAAAATCAAGTGTCTAATTAAAATATTAGTTAGCCCCAATCAGTTTTAAAGAAGAGTAATAGAAACCAAAAAAAAATTCCCGGTATGGCTACGCACATAGAAATATAAAATTCTATGGCTACGCATCTCTTAAGAGGGCAGAGATCAGCTATGTCAAAGTACAAGACCAAACGGTCCTATGCCTGTCGCCCAGATATTTATACGAGTGCGTGAAATTATTTATGTATTGTTTTAAAGTCGAGGTGTGAGTTTCATAGTAATAGACGATTTTTGTAGTGTGGGTGTGTGTCACACGTACTTCCCCCCGCAAAATATGACAGACTGATTTTGTGGGCCGAGTTGCTCTGTGTTCCGCTGTAACAAAACGACACAAACGAAAACTAGACGACACGGTTAGTCCAGCGGTGCGAAACCACCGTTTGATTCGAAGGGTCGCGGGTTCGATCCCCGCACCGGAACAAATATTTGTATGGCCTACAGAAATTTGTTTCGGGTCTGGGTGTTTGTGTATGTGTTGCATGTGTACAACGGCACCCACGACACAGGTTTATACCTACTGTAAGCGTATTTTATTTATTTATTTTATTAACATACAGACGTCAGCTGTTTTCGTAACGGCCGGAGTGGGAGATGGCGCCCCAGCCACACGCAAACGCCCCATCTAAACTAAATAGGAAAAGACAGTACAACAAAGAAATTACAACACATACCATTACTCCTAGTTTGCACCAAAAACATTAAACATGATGATGTTTCGCAACTCGTCGCATAAAATATGTATTGCGATATGTCTTGTAGTGCTATTTTAAGAGTCTTCCTACTACCGTTATTAATATTGAGCAGAAATACGAAAAAAAACACCTTTATTTTATGGGGACCCACCTAAATATTTTTATTTTATTGGCAGGTAAACTCTCAAAATATTCACAGAATATTATTTTGTATATTATCTTTCATAATAGATAACTAAATAAAAATAAAGTAAATATCAAAGGGGGGCTCCCATACAACAAACGTATTATTTAAGCAATTTTTTTGTACGGAACACTTTATGCGCGATTCCGACTCGCACTTGGCCGATATTTTTATGCTGTCCAGAACCGCCTGTTATTGATCCTACTTACTTCAAATATCTTAGACAAACACCTATATAAATTTCAACTTTACAGAAGAAAGTTTATTTTAATTCATACACATAACAATTCAATTCAATTTATTTATTTGCGAATATGGGCAGCACACCTTTCGATTCGCCTGGCAGGCACTTGTGTTCATCGAAATCGCCTGTAATTTTTTCTTTAAATTTTACTATATATGAACTAAATTATATAAAAATTTCAAGCTGACAGGTTCAAGTTATTTTTTTTTTCCTTCTCAAAAATGTGGGGTTGATGACGTGACTGGCTGATCCTTGCCAGGCGATGGTTTTTGTACTTGGCGTGTTATGATTTATCCCTACAAAAATTTCCAGAAACGGTGCTCGGAGGGTTCAGTATCTCTCAGTCTAACAGTTTATATTGATAATTCGTATTAATACAGGCTATAAACATTTGCATGAAACCAGAAATTTCAATGTAAATGCGTTACCATTCCGGCAGCCTAAGGTAATATGCTTCTGTGCCGGAAATTACAGGCCTGTACTCGACCACTTGACCGGAAGACGATAGAGCGGAACATAACCATTAAGTAGCAAATAGATTTGATAGAGTGATGCGTAATTTTTTGTTGTTATAGGTATTCCGGTTTCATGTGGTTCAATGAAGTGCTTGTATTGTTGTGCTAGTGCATGTTGTTTTTCAAATCTGCACTCAAAATCGTTCAATTGGGCCACTGCCATATACTTCTAGGATCCTAATTTATCCTGTAATTTAGTTTTGAGTGGTAACATAACTTCGTAACGGCCGTCTTGGAAGATTTTGGAAGATGTTTACGAACTGTAACATTCACTTGCTATAAATGGGAACTGCGTACTAGTTAGGATATTTTTTTAATGTTTCGTGAAGCATTAAAGGCAAACGATACTAATTAAATACCTATGTCGACACGAAAATACGATTGTAACACCTATGACGTCATTGAGCCGTCTTGTCTAGTGAAAACAGGCTGCAGAGCATTGCTGTAGGCAGGGTGTTCAGTGTTCAGTGCTTTAGTGACTAAAAAACTCTAGCAAAATTCAAAACGTATTATCTTAGAATAAGTTAACTCATATACCTATGTAAATGGAATTCAATAAATTCTTGTGTTCATATACGAATATCATGGCGAAAAAACATAACTTTACTTTTCAAAATTGTTCCATTATCGAATTATCGGAAGACTAGACCCTTGGTAGTGGTGATAAAATATGAATGTGATAATTTTGGTAAATAATATAATAGGTTTGTTATTTTAAGTTGGTAACGATCACATATTTTTCTGTTTCTGGCTCATCTGGACAAAAGGGACCAGCAGGACCTCCTGTAAGTAAAATGTTATGTACAATAATAGTATTAGCTATTTTTTTATATCACGAAGATGCAAACAAGTAAACAGTTTATTTATATTGATGATAAGTACCACTGTAGCCTATTAACATCTGCATGAAACCAGAGCTTGGTTTCATGCAGATGTTAATTTGGTACCCCTGAGTGGTTGAGTTGGTACCCCTGAGGCCTAAGTTATTATTATGCCCCGTGCCTGAAAGTACGCAACAAGTTAGGATAATTTACCGTCATCACTAATTTAAAGGCGTAGTCACCAACGCATTACCTGATATACTTGCCGCTAAATGGTAGTGTTCAGCACTTTCGTGTTCCGGTCAGGTGGTAATGTACGCCCCTGTAATTTCCGGCATAGAGGCATAATACCTTAGGCCTCAGTGGTGGTGGTGGCATCTGCATTTTGACCTTGGTCTTTATATGGGTGTCCATAGGCTGCAGTCATCACTTAACATCAATATGAACTGCATGCTTGTTTGCTACTTGCATTACATAAAAAATAGGAAGAAAGAAATGAAAGAAACAGTTTTATTTATAATTAGCTGTGCCTGCGACTTTGTTCGCGTGAAATAGTGACTTTGGGAGTAAGGGCAGCGCTCTTGGATATAAATTTTGGCAAGCTAAAAAAATCTACTTAACATCAATGTGAACTGCAGGCTTGTTTGCCACTTCCATTACATATACATAAAATAAAAATAAAAAAAAACAACATCCGAAAGACGTCCATCTGTCTCCGTTGGTCAAAGTCTTTCCCGAAGATGCTCATAACAGTGCTGAGCGTCAAAAGGAAAGAATATGCCATAACTGCCACGCTTGGCATGCTGATTGGTGATCATAGCGGCGTTTGTTTTATACTGGGACGCTGCTTTACAGTATGCTTAATATTACTACTAATTTATAACAAAAGACCTCAAAAATCTGTGAAAATTTTAAGCATATACTTGCTGCCTTTATTATCGAGCACAAAATATAGGAAAAAAAAACACCGTTACTGTATGCCCCCTTGGACCCCTTAATATTATCATTTTCTTAATTTTAGTTATTAATTTTGCCTTTATAGCGGTAACAGAAATACATAATTTGTGAAAATGATAGCTTTCTACGGACGGACGGACGGACGGACGGACGGACGGACGGACGGACGGACGGACGGACGGACGGACGGACGGACGGACGGACGGACGGACGGACGGACGGACGGACGGACGGACGGACGGACGGACGGACAGACGGACAGACGGACAGACGGACAGACGGACAGACGGACAGACGGACAGACGGACAGACGGACAGACGGACAGACGGACAGACGGACAGACGGACAGACGGACAGACGGACAGACGGACAGACGGACAGACGGACAGACGGACAGACGGACAGACGGACAGACGGACAGAGAGACAGAGAGACAGAGAGACAGAGAGACAGAGAAGAAGTATTATCATCATCACTTTAATCATCATCACCTCAATCATCATCAAAATTTACTCTTGCGGTACCTATCAGTTTCAAACATAATATCAACCCTAATAAAAACACAGTCTTCGGGAAGTAGTAGTAGGCGGGTAGTTATTTATTTATTGACATCGAAACGAATACAATTACCTATCGAATTATTGTATCGATTCTCTGTAAATGCATGTTTAAGAAAATGGCAAGGTTCTGTATAATTCCATTTATTAGTTACGAGGCAGATTTTGATTTGTTTTTTTTTTATATTTCAGGGTAATATATGGATGGATCCGATATATGGTACGTTTTTACTCATGAGTCGAGTTTTTTTTTAACTAAGGAAGGTGGCAAAAAGATGACTGCAGCCTATAGACGTCTACACAAAAACCAGAGGTCAAAATGCAGATGCTTTTCACCTCTGAGACCTTAGTAGTTAGTATTTGTTATGTCTCTGTGATAGTTATTACAGGGCTATACATTAGGGTTTATTCAGTTTGCGAATTATGAGTTTTGCTCCGTCACCATCAATGTGGTCTGGAGCTAAAAAACAACGGCGCAATATCCAAACAAAAAATCACATAGCAACCAATCACTATAACAATTTCCAATTAAATCTCTGTACTTTTAATTTTATATGCAAATAATAAGTAAGTAACTGAACTTAGTCAATCGTTAAGTTAGGTACCTACTTACACAATACAGTGTGATGCGAGCTAAAGGCCATCACACTGTTTTAAGTAATATCATAGAATGAGTTAAAATTACACTATAATAATTATATTTAACCAACATAGTAGTGTAATTCAAGTAAAATAAAATAAAAATGAAGTGGAATACCTAGCAGTCATGATTAATTCTCAAATTAATATACACAATACACCAAAAATTTGCACTAAAATACAAACTCATACTAAATGAATCAAACACCACCAACTATTATAAATACATACCCCAAGCAGGTTCAGAAAACACAACGCACAAACTATATTACGACCGCGCCATACTCACCGATAAAACCATACACCACAATAGACCCGATATTACCCTCCAAGATAAAATAAATAAAACTACATATCTGATTGACATTGCCGTACCTAATACACATAACCTACAGAAAACAATAGGCGAGAAAATAAGCAAATACTTCGATTTAAAAGAAGAAATCACCAGAATATGGAAGCAGAATAGGGTATTGTACCAATAGTAATTTCTACAACGGGTGTAGTCCCAAAAAACCTCCGCCAAAACCTAAATATCATAGACCCGAAACCAAACAGGACAAACTGTTTGCAAAAAGCGGCTATATTAAACACCTGCCGTTTAGTAAGAAAGACACATCACTCATCAGCACTACACATCACTCATCAGCACTAACATAAACTCACCCACTCTGTAATTTACTTGACCTAGGCTCGTAATTACAGTTAAACTCGCTCTAAGTTGTGAAAAGTACAACTTTTTTCCCGAAAATAATAAAAATAATGGCTACCCATTATACGTCCCAGTGCTGGGCACGAGTCTCTCCCCTTTTTGGGGGAAGGCCGAAATTATAAGTTCCTTGTAGGCTACGGAACTCGAGAAGAGTTCCGTAGCCTACAAGGAACTTATAATTTTGAAAAGGCATTTTTTATTTTTATGAACCGGAACACGATAGTGCTGACCACTTCTTACCATCTGGCGGCAGATAGATTGGGTGCTGCGGTGGTTCCTATCACATTAATAAGTGATTCAGCAAATTTGTAATTTTTCAATAAACGTATTTCAGACCGTGAAGCTGCGAGTTCACTCTATTTGGAAATCTACAATATAAATCAGTGCTCAGCAAATATTAATGGTAAGTGTAATAATCGCATTAAAATATCTATTTAAAACAGATAAACTGACATCTTAACACAATAATTTTAGATTTAGAATAAGGATGTTACCTACTTATAAGTAGACAAGAAGTGTTTAGCATACTAAGCAATGCCATAAGTAAATGTTACGGGTGTATCAGAATCATCTATCAGTAACTAGATAGGGCTTTTTTACGCGGGGAAACCCGCTTGGGCACCCGCCGTTTAGGGGAAAAGGGGCGGGTAGTGTGAGTACTCACTAAAACCCCGCGGTGTTCCGACTCGTCCGCCATCGGTGGCGTAGTCACGGGAACGCTGACACAAACATCCGTGACCCCGCCGGCGGCTGCTCGTCTCCGAGCCCTCCACAGGTTGAGTTCTTTGGCTCCAACTAACACGAATGGCGTGCAGAACACGTGCACGCCACCCAGATTGGGACCTTTCTTCAATTCGGGCACACAGTTCGGCCTCGAGGGAGCGGAAGCGTCGAAGAAGTTCAACCCTCAGCCACCCTCCCGCGGCCTCGTCACGTCCTTACCGAGCGGCGGGACCACCGCTAGCCTGCTGGAGATAGGGTGCAGGGCCAACGACATACCCATACAACTCTTCCCCAGCCGTCTCCCCACCACTATATATACGGCTCTCTTATAGACGGCGGAATAGAGCAACACGGGCCACCGGCTCCGGTCCGCAGCGGTCAAGCCACGCTCACTTTTGAAAAAACGCGCCTGAGAACAGAGAGAATAAGTCCACTAAATTCGCTACATATAAGTACGGATGAATCACCCTCTGCCGTGCTGCCACCACTAGTCATAAAATATACTTGCCGCTAAATGGTAGTGTTCAGCACTATCGTGTTCCGGTCAGGTGGTAATGTACGGCTCTGTAATTGCCGGCACAGAGGCATAACACCTAATGCCTCAGGAGTGGCAGCGCACCTGCATTTTGACGTCTGGTCATTGTGTGGGTGTCTATAGGCTGCAGTCATCACTTAACATCAATGTGAACTGCACGCTTGTTTGCCACTTTTATTACATTAAAAAAAAAAAAAAAAAAAATTAAACTAGACTTATGTATTAATCACTTACACAATACGTACACTGTATAAACGAATAAAAAATATATGAAAAAAACACTACACAAAGGTTGTCGCAATTGCATTTGCTCAACAGCACCATAGAGAAAGTAAAACAGGTTAAGGCGTTAAGTAGCCTGAATGACCTTGGCAATACGGAGTTCAACAAATATTTGTCAAAATTTGAGTAATCTAGCGGATACTCGCTGTACTTGGTCGAAAAGATCAAAGATTAAATAATTGTAGAGGAGACAAGCATTGTTGTGCTTGGTAATATTGCATCACAGTGATTATTTATACTACAACTAGACTTATGTATTAATCACTTACACAATACGTACACTGTATAAACGAATAAAAAATATATGAAAAAAACACTACACAAAGGTTGTCGCAATTGCATTTGCTCAACAGCACCATAGAGAAAGTAAAACAGGTTAAGGCGTTAAGTAGCCTGAATGACCTTGGCAATACGGAGTTCAACAAATATTTGTCAAAATTTGAGTAATCTAGCGGATACTCGCTGTACTTGGTCGAAAAGATCAAAGATTAAATAATTGTAGAGGAGACAAGCATTGTTGTGCTTGGTAATATTGCATCACAGTGATTATTTATACTACTAGAACGGTTTAACTATTTTGAATACAACAACAAACATTACAACCGTTCCATATTTATGTGTATAAAAGTGATCAAAGGGCACTCAACACTTTTTATGGTGTGTGAAATACTTAGTTTCCGTCATCTTAAAAAAAAAAACAATTTTGTCGTCACCTTTCATACATAAAAAAGTCAAAAGAATAAAGTCCAATTCAGACCTGAGCGTTATCCACTACCGACTACGGTAGCGAAACCGCATGGAGACGCCGTAAAATCGCTGTTCACACCTAAGCGGAAAGTTTCGCTACCGGTACGGGTAGCGAGTGAAACTTGGTACATAAAAATGGTGGGCTATTGTGCTATGTATGACTGTATGGTAATAGAAATTTAATGAACGAGCTCGATGGCGTGAACACTACTTTACCTACCAATAAATGATAATCTCCATGTCCACCGTTATTATGTTCTGGTAAGGTGGTAATATACAGTAGTAGAGCTTTGGTGGCCAAGCTCCAGGGCAAGCGAGCACCACCACATTTCCCAATTTACATTTCATAAATGGTACTGTAAGCGATAATATCATCATCATCATCATCAGCCTATAGACGTCCACTGCTGAACATAGGCCTCTCCCAAAGACTTCCACAATGACCTATTCTGGGCGGTCTGCATCCACCGGCTCCCCGCAACCTTAATTAGGTCGTCGGTCCATCTCGTGGGGGGCTGTCCTGTACTGCGTCTTCCTACACGTGGTCGCCACTCGAGAACCTTTCCTACCCATCGGTTATCGGTTCGTCGAGCGATGTGGCCTGCCCATTGCCACTTCAACGTACTAATACGCCGGGCTATGTCGGTTACTTTAGTTTTTCTACGAATATCTTCGTTCCGGATTCTGTCCCGTAGAGATTTCAATTTTACGGTTTCTTGAGGTACAGATTTTTCAAATCCAAAATAGCGGACAGATTTTTTGGATCTTAATTTCTTACTTTCTTGGAGTGCTGATTATGAAAATGGCATGCATTTGCGAAACGGCCATTTTCGCAATCAGCATCCCAAGAAACCTCGCAATTGACACCCATATCACAATTTGGAAAATAATTATGTCCGCTATCATGGATCTGAAAAATGATGTCAGTTTCGTAATGAGTACTCCAAGAAACCTAGAAATTGATACCCTTAGCATATTTCGAAATGAAAAATCTGTCCACCATCTTCATCTGAAAACAGGTGTCATGTTCGAAATCAGCATTCCAAGAAATCATGAATTTGATACCCATACCACTTTTTCGAAAAACAATTGTGTTCGCCATTCTGGATTTATTTCAATTACTATTCTTATTTTATTTCAACTACTATTTTTATTTCACTATTTTACTAGTTTTATTTCAACTTATTCTTATTTTACTATGGTCTAGCGGAACTTGTTTCGCCGGATAGGCGGAACTTGTTTCGCCGAACAATACCGCTTACCGATACAATACCGCTGTACCAACTCCCGCATCCCGCTCCCCGTCGGTAGCGAATATTTCAAGGCTAATATATATCTATTAGCTTTTACTCGCTAGTTCGTCTGCGTGGACTTCAAGTATAAATATAAGTACTCTTGAAACACCCTTAGTCTCATTAGTTTAATTCATTAGTTTGATCGTTGAACTGGTGAGAATTTTTTTTCTCGTTCGTTCTACCGTCAGCAAAAAAATCCTCCTCTACCTCTGAACACATCTGTAAACTATATATACTCTAACTGTGAACAAAATTTCATCGAAACCCGTTCAGCCGCTTTAGCATGACTGACCAACAACAAACAAACATCCATACTTTCACATTTGTAATAGTAAGTAAGATTGAAAAATATCTGTAGATAACTTAGTTAATTATATCTTACACAAAAAATTGGTACCTACTTACTTACTCATATAATTTTGGTAAGTAGAAATGTAGGTAAATTACACGTAGGTATAGCAAGTATAAAGAGTAATCAACTATATGTACTCCTTCAGTTAATTTGTGTTTCTTTTTCTACGTCAACGATCCGTGTTGCAATGTCAATATTGTCAATGTATTTATATTCTTTGGCAACAACATAAAATCAACTCGCGCAAAAACATAGGAAATGGGAATTTAGTAAAAATTAAGTCCGTAAACACTCGTGTTGTATAGTAATATATATTTTTTGTTAGGTTTTACTCATAACTTTGCAGTAACATCCCAAAATACGTAAGTTTATATTCCGACAGCACGCTGTACGTCCTCCTGTCACTAGCCAACTGACGTTCACTGAGATTACAGTATGGCGGGACGAAGAAGCTCGCGCTCATGCACGGAAATTTCCACATTTTATTAATTTTCAGTAATAAAAAACACAAAAAAAAAACTCTGAAGTCAAACTGTAAGGAATTTAAAGCCTTTTCTTTTGCAATAAAAACGAAGCAAAAAGATTGTGCCGTTTTGGAGAACATTTGCTTTTTATGACGAAAATGGGTGCATTTTGAAATGGTTTTTTCTAAAAGGGGGTTAGCAAATATTACATTCTGTTCAAGTCAAAATATTAATTCATATTCATATAACATTCTCGAGTTTTAGCGAGATTAATGAACAGCAATAGATTTTTATACATATAGATAAACGAGTAGATAAAGATGATATAGATGTAGATTAAGTATTTTTTTGTTTCAGATGCAATTGTATATATGTATCCACCACGGCCATTCGCGGTATATTGCAATTCATCTTTGACATGTGTTGGAATCTATCCTTCGGACAACATATTTCACGAAATGTTGGAAATTACGGAAAGTGTTAAAATAATTAGTGCAAATAAATCAATCTGGTGGAGTGAAAGCGAAAATAATTTATATGGAATAGTAAGTTTTTTTTTTAAGCAAGCGTGCACCTCATACGCAGTTTAAGTGATGACTGCAGCCAAAGATATTAGAGGAATATCTTTGACTGCAGCCTATACACATCTAACAAAAATCAGAGGTCAAAATGCAGATGCGTTGCCACCCCTGAGACCCTAGTTGTAATCTCTCTGTGCTAGTTATTACGAGTCCAAGCAACTCACGATGTTTATTAAATTTAAAATATGTATTGGTTCTTGGCCTACAACGCTTAAATAGAGTTAAAATGTATATATATTTTTTTGTTACAGACTAATGCACAAATGAGAATGCTGCGACTTTCGTACTGGCTGAAAATCACCCATGTCATCAGAGTATACTATCAAAACGCTGAATTGAAGACAGATAATATAAAATTGTTACTTTGGAACGGTCAACTATCTTCTACATATCCAATGACTCTTGAATACTCTACTCCTGAAGAAATTGTGGTATGATAAAAAAACTCATTTTTTTTTGTATACATATAATGGCATCGCTGTTACGCATATTGCCAGTGTCAAGTAAAACGATATTTCGTATTCGTAATAAGCAGCGTAAAAGTCAGAGAGTCAGTCAGAGTCAGTCAGTCAATTATCAGTCGGTCAGTCAGAGTCACAGTCAGTAATTCGAGTAAAGCGATGGCTACCTTACCAGAACATTTACAATTAAGTTATGGAGGCAACTTGGCGAAACGCTTTTTGCACTGTTATACTATTTCACTATACACAGTCACTGTAATAAACCTAAAACAAACAAAATATAACTCAAAAATGCACCGAGAAAATGAAATAAACTAAAGCACCTTGAAGTTAAACCATGTGGTTTAACTTCAAGGTTCCCGCCAAAACTAAAAAAAAAACCCCTATTAATTATTATAAAACATCTCAACACAAAAGTATAAAATACGCTTAAGCGCGTCACACACGGTGAAGATCATATAAAATATATATTATCTTAGAGCATATTTTAGAATATCGCTCACCATTAAAATCCTAAGAACCATCACCACACGACGAAGTTAATTTATATTTTGTCTTCAGTATCTTAAGATACTGAGTGAGCGAATGCGCAAATGTGGAAAAATATATTTCGTATCTAATATATTACAAGGAATACTCGTGGCACCGACGCAGGCACGTAAGAAAAATCCAGACTCTTTAGTATCCTAAAATACTATAATATTTTATATTAAGGCATCTTAAGATAAAATATTATAGCATCTTCACCGTGCGTGACGCGCCTTACACTTGCAGCCCAAACTAAAAAGGTTATTGAAATAAAACTATTTTTACGGATTTATCTCGCGTATATTAAACTAAAATGATTTGTAAAAGCAACCGTTTCGGTCGCTTTTCAGCTTCCGTGGTCCCGGGCAGACTGAGGTGACATTTGTCTGACAGAAGTTTGAAAAAATTATATGTAGCTACCTCCATCGATTTCGTAAACGCCTTGCGTAGCGTTCAGGAAGGCGTTTACGAAATCGAAATTTAATTTCAATGAGTGTAGCTCGCGAAAACCTAAGAACATATCATAAAAAGGTTATTACACGACACGGCATTCAGGGTCCGATAGCAAGGGTCAGGGTAGTGTAATAACATTTAGGGAGTGAGGGTCCCTAATTAGGGCGACCAAAGCGGCCCGATCAGCCTAACACCCCAACTACACTCAGTACAAATATGAACAGTATGGAAATTACGTACAAAACGGCACACTCACACTGCGCATCGACGCTCGAGTAGCGAGTGACTCGGAGCTGCAGCACCGCGAGAACCGCTTAGGGGCCTCGTTGCATGTTTGTGTGATTGTGCCGTTTCAACGTTTCGTACGTAGTTTCCATACTGTTCATATTTGTGTATGTGTTCTGTGCCTGAGTTAGGGCCCTGTTGACCGTATAGTGTAATAAGCGGCAACCAGATGCAAGGCCACGCCCACCCTTTCTGCCGGACTCTGAATATCGTGTCGTGTAATAAGGCCATTATAGTAAAGATTTCAACATTTAAATTTACTTATTTACTGACACCGGAATCGCCTGGAGCTCTAGGGACGGAACACCTATTCCGTAGACGGAACCACTTCACTGGTGGTAAAGTTCTATTGCAGAATCTAAAAGGCGAAGACACCACCGCCTTACCTAATCTACTTGCCGCTAAATGGTAGTATTCAGCGCTGTCGTATCCATTCAGGTGTAATGTACCCTGTAATTTCCGGCCCAAAGATAGAAACACCTTGGCCCGGTTTCATGAAGATTTTGCTGGGCTAAGAGTTCCCACCTCTCCCAGAATTCCGGAGATCTCACGGATTTGACCTCCGAAAATGAAAATCTCCCCTCTCCCGGAAGGAATTTGAAATATACAAAATTCGCCCGGAATAACAAGTTGTTCAAAAGTAACGACACGCGTAGTCGAAATGGCTAATCATATAAATGGTAAATCTCGACCGTGCTCGACAACCGCCTTCTCGCCACATCTTGCCACTAGCCACTACTGGCCAGAGTGGGTTAGCTAGCTAGCTAGTTTAGAATTGCGCGCGTGTAGGTACTTTGTTATGTTTATTTCTGACCCACGTGCGTGATAGAACTGAGAGAAGGCGTCGTATTTGCCTCACTCATTTTTGTTTCTTTCTTAAATAAAAAAAAAACAATTATTTCTATGTATATGTATCTAAATCCGGGAGAAAAAAAAAGCATTGATTACCATAACTTTTTATTTTATTTGAATTTTATTTCTTAAGTGGCATCCAAGCATAGGGTTAGTACTGTAGCTCTTAGCTGTCTAAATCCGAGAGAAAAAAAAAGCATTGATTACCATAACTTTTTATTTTATTTTGAATTTTATTTCTTAAGTGGCATCCAAGCATAGGGTTAGTACTGTAGCTCTTAGCTGTCTAAATCCGAGAGAAAAAAAAAAGCATTGATTACCATAACTTTTTATTTTATTTTGAATTTTATTTCTTAAGTGGCATCCAAGCATAGGGTTAGTACTGTAGCTCTTAGCTGTCTAAATCCGAGAGAAAAAAAAAGCATTGATTACCATAACTTTTTATTTTATTTTGAACTGTTTTTTACTTTCAACCTTTAATATTTATTCTTGCAGGTCGCTGAATTGGTTTGGAAATATATTGATATAACGTTGGAATCTAATACAGAAGCACTGCCAGTAATCAACCTTCAATATGAAAATACAGATACGAAGGACATAAAGATTTATGTAAAGCAACGTGAGTTATGTTTCCACATGGCGTAAACAACAAATGAATAATACTTAATTTGCAGTTATTTAAGAACAAAAATAACCAAAACATTCTAAAAGATATCGAATAATTTTGTTTTTAATTATCAGACATATTTCTCAAAATTAAGGCTTAACGTATAACATTTTCTTTTTTCTGCTTTTTTTATTATATTTTTTAACGCCATTCATTGTTGAAATATGTCGATGTTTTCTTTACTTTCATGTTAGCTATAAATATCAATTGTTCAGTTAATTGTCGTTTTTTAAATGTAAACTTGTAAATGACATAAAACATGAACATTTTGTAAATGGTATTTGTTTTTCACACCTGTAAATTCCCTTTTTTTTAAGTATAATGGCATCGGTATTACGCATATTGTCAGTGTCAAGTAAAACGATATTGTGTATTCGTAATAAGCAGCGTAAAAGTCAGAGTCAGTCAGACAATTATCAGTCAGTCAGTCAGAGTTAGTAATTGTCCAAGAGCTAGTGAACCGTTCGAGTATCGGAACGCCTGTTTGTCTAGATTTTTTGTAGGGATGAGTTATAATATGCTAAGTACGATAACCATCGCCTGGCAAGAATCAGTCCTGCACGTCATATGGATTTCTGATGAGAAAAGTTACTTCCATATTTTAGATTTGGCTCGATTGCGACCATTTATGTTGCGTCTTAAAGTTAACTTTTTGGGTGTTGGGCCTTTCCAGCTACATCTTGTAGATGTGCCAGAAATTTCAGGGCTGCACATTACTTAATTACTACCTTATCAAACCCCAGTTTTTGCAACAGATTACAATTCTCAGGGCCTTGGGAGGCTGACACCAGAGAGATAAAGAGATACAGTTTTAATTTGTATTAGAATTTTATGTAGATATACCTACAATACAACGTATATCTAGCATCGTAATTTTTATCACAGAGGCAAAACTTCATACTCAATCCGTGTTTGTTTATGTATGAAATTTTATAAAAACAATGTTTCATTCGGTAAACAGATGGGTGAAGGTCGACTTAGGTTCGGATCTTAGACTATATTTATAGCAACTTACCGAGCATAGCAGCACGGGCCACTGGCCCACCGGAGGGGAGTAACCGTAGCGTTTATTGCCGATGCAAAACAGTCTGCCATTTCTTGCGGGGGGAATTTGTGTGACACACACACACGACAAAAATCGTCTATTAGGTACTCGTACTATATAAACAATTTCACGCACACATTTAAACATCTCAGCGACAGGCATAGGACCACTTGTGCTTGTACTTTGACAGAGGGAGCTGCATAGCACATCCGCTCTGGTGGAAAAGCCTTTTATGGGCCGAATCGCGGGAGATTCGTGCACGAAGTGTTCCTCGCTTTTTTCGTACGCACATAAGATATTGACTCCCTACAAGTTCTTAATTTGTGTTTGCCTTCGTCACTATGCGCCGCTCCTCCTCCTTCTGAGGTATGACGTGCACAGATAAGTACGCTTTCGGCTCCTCCGTCCGGTCGTTCAGTGGCCGTGCATCCAGTGCAGCTGTATTTCCAGGCTCATTTGGACGCGAGCGACGTCTTCGTGAGAGGTGGTTGCGGAGTTAGTGTGGTGATAAGTGCCTCCTGTCCTCTGACAAAACGAATACGGAGGGTCTCGACTGGCGGACATGAGAGGCACTGTGGCAGTAGGCAACTGTGGCTCGGTGCAGTTTACAGCGGCGGCCATTAGCGTTGCGCACTCAGAGGGAACATGGAAGACCAGCTAATGCTGATATAGCTTGGATCTGGGGGGGGGGGCTTTGCGGCGCTAGAGACGACAGCGCCGCAAGGCGCTGACGTCACTAGCGTAACGTGTACAGAGAAGCATTACCTACTGTAAAGTATATTTTTGAGATCCAAATTAACCAAAAAGTCACTATTCCACGCGAACAAAGTCGCGGGCACAGCTAGTAATATAATATAATAATAATATATTTTGCATACTTGTATATTTTGGTCCATGGATATAAATACCTACTATACCTTACGTCAATTGCTGCGTTCAAGCGCCATCTATCATTTATTAGAGAAACTGCTTCAACTCATTGCTTCCAAGCTTTCTTGCTTGCGAAAAATTTGCGTGAATTCTACGGATTCATATACTTAGATGGAGCCACAGACCAATCACCTTTCCTATAGACTGAGAATGTTCAATTTACTGCATACAATTCGTTCTGTCAACTGCCTGAAGGCAGAAGAAGTGGGACGTTGCGTTCTAATTTAAAAAATCATAATATTTCAAAATCTTAAGAATGACTAACAAACTTCGTTTATATCGAAATATGTCAAAATTTTTTGAACTGCTGAGGAAATAGGATTATACTGTTAACAGATTTTCGTTATAATTTATAATACGAGAAAAAAGTAAAGAAAATGTTTTTATTTTGGATAAGTATCTACATTCTTTCAGATACCTACTTTTGTGAAGTCATTAAAAATTAAAAAATACATACAGCGAATAATATAAAATAAAAACAGATAGGTCATGGTAAATTAAAATCGTGATAATAACATTTTAGTTGTAAATTTTGTAAATACATTAACACATTAAATTCACATGTCATTTTAAGTATCAAATACTACAAAATTGATGTTGGCCCATTCTCAGACCTACCCAATAGGCACACAAAATTTCATGAGAATCGGTAAAGCCGTTTCAGAGGAGTATGGTATCTAACATTGTGACACGAGAATTTAATACATAATATAGAAATTATCCTATAATTCTTGCTCCATCAATTTACCCCACTTTCCCTAATTATATCGACTATATCGATAAGACTTTAAGAGCCTCCCTAGACTTCCATCCGTCTGTAATGTCAATAATTGACAATGCTCATGACGTCTATGAAAAAACGAAATAGCGAATTACATGCATACGAAGAAAAGAGATGTTAAATTTTTTAATACGTAAAAAACAAAGCGTAATTTGAGCTATCATGAATATTATTCTGTAATATTTATTGATTTATTATGTGTATTATTAGCTAACTCAAATTTACTTATTAAAAAAAAAATAGAAACACAATCAATCTTATTATATTTCTCTTCAAATTAGATGAACACAATGACAATTAAGCGGAAACCTAATAAAAACGATAGTGTGAGCACTGTGAACGTCCGTCCGACCCGACTGCCTAGACCAAAGTGAGTTGGTCGCCCCGCTCTTGCGCCGAGCACGAACGAACCCCTCCACTGTCGTCACGCGGGTAGGATGATCCAAGCAACGTCCTATTTAGGTCTTTCATCTTCTAACACGGCCTCTCCTGACGGCGGAGCGTCCTCGCCCGCTCTCGTAGGATCATCACGACGTGTGGTGACGCTGTGGTGAAGCTGTCCGACGGTACAGCGACTGTCATCAAAGCAACTTACATCCTCATACCTGAGAACAGATTGGCTATATTAGACACACGCTAGGGAAATTGTCATTTCTTTTTTTTAATCTGTTGAGGAAGTACATTCGTGTGAAACGTGACAGAGGCCTCAGCATGTCCCAAAAGATGAAGCACGTCAGAGCCCTCAGGGTGACGGAGACAGTGACCTCGATATGTCTCAGAACAATAAAAACTTAAGTACATTAGGTATGCGTTTGTCAGAGCCCTCAGGATGACCGAGACAGTGACCGCAGTATGTCTCAATAATATATGCGTTTGTCAGAGCCCGCAGGATGACCGAGACAGTGACCGCAGTATGTCTCATAATAATGGAAACTTAAGCACAATATTCGTTTGTCAGAGCCCTCAGGATGACCGAGACAGTGACCGCAGTATGTCTCATTATAAATGCTTAAGTAAAACTTTTGAGTTCGTCAGAGCCCTCAGGATGACCAACAAGCAATGAAAATGATTTCAATTGTACCATTAAAATGAAACAAAGAAAATAAATCCCATTATTTGTTACAAGTATGAATCACATTCGAAAAATGCAGTGCACACATGGGGTTTGCGCCATTCATTTAGTCGAGTATCCTCTATTTTCGTCCAGCAGTTGAGTTGCTCTTTGTTGGGCCAGTTCAGGAAATGCTTCTCGATTTGCATTTGCTCCTTCAAGAGCCACATCCCACACAACAGAATGGACAACAGGCGTCACACCACAATGCTGTAACAAGGAAATATCTCTGAGAGTATGATAATTCACTCGGCCCTTCCTGATCTAACTATGACGTGTCATCATTTTACAAAAAATACTTTAGATATAACAGATACCGCAGACCATTTACCATTGTTGTCATCACAACCAAAACAACAACAATTAGTTTCAGCCAAGTTTAAAAAAACCATCGAGTAAGGTCCTCTAACGCCACGGCTCTCCAGCCGAACAGCAATCATATTGCTTCCTCACCATCGCCCGTGTACGCTACCCCGGTAGCTACACGCTATGTGGTCTCCATAGACCACGACCTCAGCCAGAGTCAAACGCACACGGCACACTCACAGACTACTTGAATTGCCTCAACAGTCACCGACTTCCACCGGGCTTATGACTACAAAATAACTACTGGTACGGTCGAACACATTACGGCTAATAAAATCAGTCACTCGAGTTTTATCAACCGGTTAAAAAGTTAATCATCAACAACAATCATCAACTTCAACCAGATCATTCATTACATTTCTTTCGACTGGTTGGTACATGACCTTCTGGCATTTTTCTTAACCTATCAACTTTGCAAGTTTGAGTCAACTACATTAAATTTTTGAATTTCGGATCTAATTTTGTCTGGTTTTGCAAATCTTCAGATGGCGATTTATTTACTTTCACATTTATCATATCAAAACGGATCTTACGAGTATCATTCTGCGCACCTAGCATCTGGCAATCTGGCAATTGTGGCATCTTTGCCAGTTTCGTCAATGTCAGTCGTAACTATTCAAATCTCTTTTTAGACGAAAAGGCTTCCGGTATTGTTCGCCTTTGATACACGTGTTGATCTACTACTAGTTTAATCTGCCACAAAAATCGAAAGGTATAAATAAACGATTTGATGAACTAAAAACGAACAAGAAATCAAGTAGGTATGCCTTTTTTTTTGTCAAATCACGGAGGAGGAATTTTATTCATGGCCTATACGTATTGCATAAGCATTGCCGAGTCCCATGGACTTCACGACCCGAACCTCTGCCAGCACCTACCGCATAACCGCGTAAAACACAAAACGAGGGTACCTGCTTATAGCGAAAATGTTACGAAAGTGAAGACTACATAAACGAGACTGAATTGTAGATCCTCTATCTATGAGAATATCGACTGGTACACCTTGTATAACTGCCGTATCCATGTCGTCCTTTCTATAGTTGTCTACAATCTTTCAACAGAAATTAACATTAGATCTACCGTTAGTCACAACACGTTGCTTGGCAAAGCAGTCCTCTAATTTATGAGCTACCTTTTTACAAAACGAGCAAGGGGTAAGCTTAGACTGGTTGAAGTTATAAGGCGATTATGTAACTTAGCACGTTTTGGACACTGTAATTGCCTATGGCCAAAGGTTCCAAACGAAAAGCAACGGGTTTTTATCAGAACAGTGCTCTCTTTTACGCATCGTAAATTGTGCATTGTGACGGCGATGGAAAATGGCGCGATTACTATGATTCACTTTTACTTCGAAAAGTTTTACACATAGAAAAGAATTCAACCAACAATTTTGCATTCTGTGGGTCAGCAATGCCACGAACTACAATCGCTGAAATTAATTCTTCACTAAGCCCTTTGATTTAAAATTTCTCCAATGTCGCTCGGACGTAACCCATTCGTTCATCCACTTGCGAGTATCACCTTTGCGATAGTTACAGATATACGCTTAACACTCCCATATCATTCCAACGATTAATAATTCGTACGTGATCTACCTCATCGCACCAAACGTTAATGACATTGATAGAAGGATCTAAATTGGTTATATGAATGTGGGTAGATCTCACCGGACTTAATCCATTTATCGCGCTCACAATTCGATCCGCTTCCTTGGGCGATGCCTGCATAGTGGACACAGGCAATGGTTGCGTCGCACTTCGAGCCGATGTGGAAGCCGTACGCGACACAATAGCCCCAGCCGGCAGCACTGCCGCGCTCGCAGCACCTAACCTGGAATTGTCTTCCAACACATTCAGACAAAATACGATCGCCTGAAGTTGTTGGAGCAGCCCTGGCTCCGGAGAACGTTCACGTGCTCTAGTGTTATTTATTCCTCGACCTGTATTTGACCTTGACATTTTACAAAAATTTAACGAACAAACCACGAATTAACCGAACAAATTAATCAACAGTAGTAACTATCAGAACAGCACAGTGGGCTAGGGATACACACAAAGCTATAGAAACCTTATGCGTATCCCACTTCTGATATTAGCTAACTCAAATTTACTTATTAAAAAAAAAATAGAAACACAATCAATCTTATTATATTTCTCTTCAAATTAGATGAACACAATGACAATTAAGCGGAAACCTAATAAAAACGATAGTGTGAGCACTGTGAACGTCCGTCCGACCCGACTGCCTAGACCAAAGTGAGTTGGTCGCCCCGCTCTTGCGCCGAGCACGAACGAACCCCTCCACTGTCGTCACGCGGGTAGGATGATCCAAGCAACGTCCTATTTAGGTCTTTCATCTTCTAACAGTATTATAATACTGAACGGTGAAAAGAAATATCATCCTTTTTTAAATTAGAAGTATTAGTGGTTTTACTGCATCTCACACTACAACTCGGCATTTTATGTTTTTTTTATTCGTTTTATTTTTGAAATTTTTATGTACGCTCAGGTCACGGAAGTGGTTGGTAATAAATGAACAATTTAAGATGGCGGATAATATAAGCTATATTTAGCGTATGCATTGACAGAAACCCTTCGCCATACATACGGTGTCTATTGGTTCCATAGTCGATGGATGGAGCTTACGTAAAAAGTCTAAAATTATTCAGTTATTAGCAGCTGCCCGCAACGTCGTCTGCGTGAAGGCTCTACAGCACCAAACATACCTTTGATGCCAGTGTCGCTTCAGCATTATAAGCAAACAACTTTTTAAATAGTATTAAATTAAAAGTATAAGTTTTTTTGCAAGCGAAGCAAGTGAAGGGAGTCATATAGGAATCCTGCTGAGTTCAGTCATAAGATATGACTGAAGGAAATAGACAAAATAATGCAGGAATATATTCCCGGACACAAAAGAGTAAAAATACATACAAAGGTATCAAACCTTACAACACTTTCCTATAAACTACGTTGGTAGTAAGCGTTTGCCGGAAATCGTCAGTGAACAATAATGTGACACCACCCACTCTAAATGTTCGTTCCTGCGGATGTCCTGCAGGGTTCTGTCCACAGCCTCAACTGCCTTTCTATTGGCCATCGTACACTCATCCCATACAATCAGAGAGCAATCCTTGAGCACGTGTCCCTTATCACTGTCACATGACACACCGAAACAGTCATTTCGGCGCTCTCTAAATATAAGGGAATTTTAAACATGGCATGTACTGTCTTGCTATCCGGAAGCAGTGTAGCAGCAATTCCCCACGACGCTACAGCAATAGCAATTTTGCCTTGGCTCCTGACCTCTGCAAGTATGCCAGTGATAACAAATGTTTTTCCTGTTCCACCAAGAGCATCCAAAATCTAGAAGAAAAACATTTTACCTTGGTTTTTCTCAACGCTTTCAAGGACGGTATCATAAATTTGTTTTTGCTCTGAAGAGAACAAAGCGACATGGTCATTTCGCCCGGATCGCAATTTGTCTCAACGTTATACTCCCAATTTCTACGGTCTTGATGCGGTGATGATTTGGGGAGCTGATAACCCATATTCGATAGTTCAATCGGTGGTGGAAATGACCACATCTTGAAATGAACTAATAGAGGTGTTCAGCATGCGTTCATTAGTTACTTTGACTTCGTCTCCAGTAACACGTGTCTCAAAGCTCGTAGAAAATCTTCAGACAGATGATGGCGATATTTCTCCGTCACTGACCTTGCCTCCGCGAGGGTGTAATCCCAGTTTTGGTAACCGTCGAGAAGGTGACGTGCTACGCAGGCTGCGCGGTAAGTGGGAAGCTCCACGCTATCAAATGTCCTCAGAAAAGTAAAATACCTTGGGCCTCGGACCGTGTGAAGTAACAACCGCAGGAAATAGCTTTTGCCATTATTTGGATGCACGGTACCTATAAACCTTACCCAATGCGGTGTCCTTGAAAATTTGAAGTAAATCCATTAAGATCCATTACTTTTTTAGTTTAGCTCGCACATACATACAGACAAACAACAACAGACAAAACAAACACTAAATTTGGCTTCGATATCGATAGTAGATCACGCCCCAAGTATTCTTTAAAATAAAAAAAATCTATGTAGAGTTTTGACTTTCCTACGATTTTAAAGATTTACAGCTCTTCCCCCGTAGGAGATAGCGTGATAATATGTAGCCTATATGTTGACCGGACATGCAAAATTTGAATTAATTTTGCATGAATATTACTAACAGGTGCCATTTAGTAGGTACTTTTTTAGTTTAGCCCGGACATACATACAGACAAACAGACAAAAAAGCTGAAAACTATATTTTTGGCTTCGATTTCTATTGTAGATCACGTCCCAAGTATTATTCAAAAAAATATTCAATGTTACAGTTTTGACCTTACTACGATTTTATTAAATGTAGAGATTCCCGTGGGAATGAGGGATTTTCCCGCAGTAAAAAGTAGCCTTAATGTTGGCCCGGCTTAGTATCTATACACCACAAAAAGTTTCTTTCGAATCCGTCCAGTATCTTCGGAGATTAGCCTGGACAAAGGGACAAACAGACAAACAGACAGACAATAAAATTAAAAATCATTGAAAAGTGTTCTAATACTATTTGAGTGGAGTGACGTCACGGATGTCAAATCAGCTGTTCGAGTTTTATCGTGCAGTTAAAAGTAAAAAGTCCGTAAAGCTTAAAATAATTTAATCGATAAACATATTTATATATAGAAAATATTAATATTATAAATACATTGTTATACAGTGATTTTAGTGTCAATAAACGCGTAAAACTAGAAAGTGTACAGTTGGATCACATCATAGTCATCGTGCGTATACCCACTAAACATTTTACAAAGACATATAAGTGATCTTAAATCTTATCGATTTTTGCAGACTCTCCTTAGACGAAACAAAAAACTTTAGTATCAGTGTGTACAGTTCATAATATCTCGCAAGAAAATATTAGTACAAAGTGAACAAATATCGAATTTAATAACAAAATCAATTTACCACTTACGCCATCTATCGACCGCCGTACTATCCTACTACGGTTAAAACATCTACGTATCTATTCTTAGTTTTGTCGACTTTTTAGTATCAGCTGTTGTTTATAAACATAATTGACAAGATGAATAAATGTGGAGCTTGCGGAAAATTTTTATCTTCAGTTGATAGCATTCGCTGTGTTAAATGTACATCAGTGTTTCACCGGGCATGCGTCGCTATCCCGGGAGCTGTTACCGTGAAGATGTCATGGTCTTGTCCGGCATGCAAAATTAAAATTCCTAGGGAGGACAACTCATCCACTCCTGTGAAAGGCTTGGCTGAAGCCATCATATCGGACGATAACGCATCGCTCAGTGTCAAAGAGGCGACCGGGATAGATAACGTTGATATGGTGCTGGACATTTCCAGCACCATATCAACGTTATCTATCCCGGTTATCGAACGAGCTGTTCGTTCAGAGCTCAGCGCACTTAGGGCGGAGCTCCAAGAATTCCGCCAAGAGACTACAGATTTCAGGGAATCATTAAAGTCATGCAATGACAGAATATCTCTTATGGAGACTAAGGTGACATCTCTTGAGAACAAGTTTGATACCCTCGTCCCTAAGGGCATAGACACGGTCGAAGATACCATCTCCGAACTGAAAAAACAGTTAAATGATAGAGATGAAGACCTTTTATCAAACGACATTGAAATCTCTGGGTTGACGGAGTCTAAAAATGAAATTTGCTACACGTAATAAAAACAGTTAGTGTGAAATTGGGGATAGAAGGGGAGGAGCGCGATATAGTCCACATCGAGCGTCAGGGCAGCACGCGTCGTAACATGGTTGAAGCAAATGATAGCAGTGAAGTGAGCGCTCAGCGGCCGCGCTCTGTCACCGTCCGCTTTGCTCGACGAGCTATACGCGACCAATGGCTGCGCGCGGCTCGAGTACGCCGTATGCTAACTACAGCTGACCTTGACCTGTCCGGACCATCCTTTCGCATTTACATAAATGAACGTCTAACTCGAACGAATAAATATATTTTCTATCACGCTCGGCAATCAGGTATAAGGCAGCGATGGAGATACATTTGGACCAGAGACGGAAGGGTCATGGCACGCAAAGAGGACGGTCAAATGGCAGTGCAGATCCGTTGTGAAGGAGATATCACAAAAATTTTTGGTCAAGGCAATGTTGGACCGGTAGCTTAAAGTATTATTATATTGTTATTTTTTTTTGCTTATATTTTTAATGTTATATTTTTTATTATCCTCGGATGTAACTGTATATTGCATAATTCTGTAAATCCTGTTTGTTTATTTCAATGTTATTTGTATATGTGTCTCACGGTCGTAACCATTTCAGAATATTCAGATTCAGTCCAGTTATTAGATATTTTATGTATAATACTTATTCAATTTATTACAACTTATATTCAAAATGTACCACACTTATTATTACTTATCTTGGTAAAATATATAATTCAAATACTTAATATTCATTATTATATTCAAGTTTATGTTATAATAATTATATTAATTTTAAAAAATATTTCAACGTTCTATTTGATTTTTTCCATTATTGTTCCGTCCATGAATACATTCAATAACAATATAAAAAACAGTATCTACATAATATTAACACGTGCAAATTCCTTCTATATATTACACTGTTACAATGATTAATGAAATATTCCTAAAAATTGGTTTTCACAACGCTGGCTCCCTGGCAACCAATCACGACGACTACATAGCCATGTTTGAGAGGCACAGTGTTGATATAATGGCCATCAACGAAACATGGCTTCGTACTGGTGAAGAGGGTCGCGCTCCTGTCGTGCCTGGTTATAGATTGCGTCACATACCTCGACCGCTGAGCGTGCGCTCGGTTCGTGGGGGAGGTGTTGGATTTTACATAAAACGTGGCTTAAATGTACGCTCGTGGGCTCACCCCACAGAACCTAAACACGAACAAGTCGAGCAGATGTGGCTTACGCTAAAAATTTATGGAAAAAAGATTGCAATCGGCACAGCATATCGGCCACCCTGGTTAGACCTAGACCTTTTTTTAGATGCCATCACCGATACCCTCAACACTCTATCCACTTGCGATAACGTTATATTGCTGGGAGATTTTAATGTCAACATGTATAATCCAACAGAAGCCAAATGTAAAAAGCTTGACTGTTTCTTGCACTGTTTTAATTTAATACAGCTAGTCAATACATCTACGCACTTTACGGAAACTAGTGAGACGTTGATTGATTTGGTATGTACAGACTTAATCTCAAAAAAAAATTGTGTAGAAGCACTCAAATCTATAAACAGCCATGCAGTAATAGTTTGCGAATTAAAAATTAAAAAAAAAGGTTTTAAACCATATCTGGTAAAATATAGACCCCTGAAACATATTTGTCAGGATAAATTCGACCAGGACTTATCCAATTTAAATTTTAGCCCATTGTCAAACAATATCAATGATCTGATATTGGAGTTCAATAGGAAAATAATATCATTGTTTGACTTTTACGCACCTATTAAAACGTGTCTAATCAAAGAAATTCAATATCCTTGGATTACAGATACGGTTAAATTAATGATGAGGCTCAGAGATAAAGCACTTAACAAATATCGACACACAAAAACAGTCACATTAAAAAATAGCTACAAAGATCTAAAATCTTTGGTCACGAACGCCCTTGACACCGAAAAGAGTGCTTATTTCAAGTTCAATATTAACAATAAAATAAAAAACCCAAAATTATTATGGAAAAACCTAAAATGCACATTAATACCCGACAACAAGAACCATGAATTACCGCTTCATTTCTCCGACCCCGACCTGATAAATAAGCATTTCCTTAACGTACCTGGCAGTACTGTATGTAATATTTCATATATGAACTATTTTAAATTTCACAAATTTTCTGATTGTACTTTTTCTCTTGTTCCTGTAAATCAGAATACAATCGCACGAAGTAACTTAAAATCAAATGCTGAGAGATACGATGGCATATCATTGAACATGGTATTATTAACACTACCTCATACACTAGAATTCATAACATATCTAATTAATCAGTCAATTCAGTCATCAACTGTTCCAGACGTATGGAAGACGGCCATAGTAAGACCCTTAGCCAAAAAACCCAATGCCATTACCGTTGGCGATCTACGTCCTATCAGTATTTTACCATGTCTGTCTAAGATATTGGAGAAAGTTGTACATGACCAGTTATTAACACACTATTTGGAGCAAAACAAATTTCTACCTATGTTACAGTCGGGGTTTAGGAAGGGACGTAGTACTTCCACAGCCTTATTAGATGTCACAGATAACATCCTATCTGCGCAGGATAAGGGAATGTGCACCCTGCTTGTTCTACTTGACTACTCACGCGCGTTTGATGCAATAAATTTAAATTTGCTCTTTTCTAAGCTTTTGTATTACGGATTTGACCGAAAGACGGTGCTTTGGTTTTGTAGCTATTTGTCAGACCGACAACAACTGGTTGAAATTAAATAAAGCGATGGAACTTGTGCTCTTTCTACACCGGCATCAGTCAAGAGAAGAGTTCCCCAACTACTCTACTCTACTCTCTTTTCTTTAAATTGTGCGGATCTAGTTAAATGCATTAAAAAAACTCAATACCATATATATGCCGATGATGTGCAAATATACCTCTCTTTTGAGCCGAAGCACTATAAAGATGCTACAAGGGACATAAATGACGATTTGAGTAGACTATTCGAGTGGTCCAATAATAATACGCTAGTCTTGAACCCTACCAAAACCAAGTACATCTTGTTAGGTACTAAAAAACAAATTAGTAAAATTCCAAATACGTTAAATCTTAAATTAATGGGAACACCAATAAAACGCGTTGAGGAATCTCGTAACTTAGGACTAAACATGGATAGCGGTCTTAGATTTGAGAAGCACATAGCAGAATCGGTACGTAACTGCTTTTATAGGTTAAAGGTACTGTACAAAATAAGACCATATTTAAGTGAAGAATTACGCATGCAATTGGTTGAATCATTAGTACTGTCTAAACTTAACTACGCTGACACGGTGTTTGGGCCCCGATTGTTGGGACGAACTGAACGCCTCATTCAACGAGTGCAAAATGCTTGTGCACGCTTCTGTTTTGCAATACCAGCCACATCACGTCGTATATAAATGACCATTCGATACTAAAAATGAAATCTAAACGTAAGTTTCACTTGGCATGCCTACTATTTGGTGTAACGATATTTAAGGATCCTCTTTATTTGTATAATAAATTAAAATGGGTAGGTCAAACGCGAGAATGTTCTCTTAGTCAATGCTCACGACCTTTGTCTATTCAACCTCATAAGACGGCTTCTTTCAGAGGCAGTTTCCGCTATGCGGCTTCTAAAATATGGAACAATATCCCGCCACCGATAAGACAAGTCAGCTCTTTATATACGTTTAAGAAATATCTCAAACAATACCTACTAGAAGAGCAGCGGAAGCTCGCTTCTTTCGTGACCAATAATACGTCACTTTTATGAGTTACGCATAGAAAAAGAATAATAGGTAGGTAGGTTGGTGATCGATAGTAGTGAGATAAGTAAGTGGTAAAGTTAATTAAATAAAAAACGTACAAAAAGAATATGGGTAAGGAAGGAAACTTGCTTCTTGCTTGCTTCTGCGACGGCGAGCTAGGTGCTGACTCGCCGACTCTGATCGGTGGACTGCCCATAAGCAGGGAGAACCTTCACCCATGGTCGGATATCACTGCATAACATCCTGGAGACCTGGAAAGTTACAAAAACATTCGTCAAATGTCTACATCGTGGACAGCATTAGATGTATTTTTGAACGTTAAGTACCTACCTACCTCCCAACAGCAATGGTTTGTACCAGACCAGTTTATACTTAAATAATAATATAGACTTCATACTTAATAATATAATATATTAAATTATATAAAATTTGATGATTCTAATTAACTATTAGCAGTTTTATTTTTAAAATAAATTACCTTGTATTTGCGGCCTTCAAACATGTAATGCAGTAGTATATAACAAGGACGTTCTCCATCCATTTTGTTTTCAACTTTATTTATTTTTCTTTCACTGTGCACCGCCCTTTCCATATGAATATCATTAACTGCCATAGCGTTCCTCTGTAAATTACATAATAAGGATATAGGTAAGTATGGATAGGTAGTTAGTGATCATAAGGAGAATTGTTCTCATAATTAATTTATAAAAGATGACTTTGCAAACCTTTGTAACGTTGTATACACGTATTACCCCTTAACACTTGTTTGAATTGGTACCATGAGTGAAATATTAAATACTAACCCCCTTATTCATAAACGTACATTAGATACGTTTTAGCTATTGAATGGTTTGTCCTTGTCAGTTGCATTGTCAAATGTGTAGGATAGAAAAAGACAAAGGAGAGATTAGCAACACTTTAGCTAAAAAACGTTTATAAATAAGGGGGTTAGTATGCCCACAAATATCGTACGTAAGTTCCCTCAGCGCGGTTTCACACCGGCGCATCGGCATCGCAATACGGCCTGCGCTCGGCCGATCGTCTTCGCGCTGTGGTGCCTGAGGTGAGGATGACGCACCACTCCCGGCTCCCGGCGATCGACGCGCCACCACACCATTGCATATTATAACTATGATATTAATATGATGTTTATATCTACATATATTTTATTCACTTTGGCGTTAATCTATTTATTATTGTTTGTACCTACTAGTATGTATTGCATTTATCGTTTTATTAAGTATGTTATTTTAATGGTTTTATTATCTGTATTATATCCGTATGTATGTACCATGTATAAGTATTAGTATACCTATTATAAATTTGACATCCGTGGTTCACTCACTAAGGGTCCTGTTGAAAATCAGCGTCAGGTACCTTGTATATGAAGGTACCTGACATTTGCTGAACAAGACACCTTTTTGGCAGCCGTGAGACACATATTACGTGTTTAGTATTAATTTTAGATATTGTGTTCTCTTTTCTTTGTTGTCTACGTTTTATGTCTGTTGTATGTGTCTCGCTGTGTGTCAAAGAAATAAATGTTTCTGTTTCTATTTTAACATCGCCCCCAATTAGTTTTTCGTAAATATATGCAATGTACAGACACGCGGCTTTTACTGTTTTATTATATGTATAGATTTCTGTGGTGAAAAAATAACTATTTTGGCAAACAAGTATGCAGTCAATGTGAACCATACATTTATTATCTACTTCGTTTATAAAGCTATTATGTAAGCTGCGTGCTTGTTCGCCACTTCCATTATATAAAAAAAAGATATGGAAATATACAAATTATTATTTTTTCACCACAGAAATAACAGAATTATTTCAGATTTTTTACGTAAGCTCTTAATAAATCCGTAATCTTTATAAAACCATAGAGTTCACACAAATTTTTCACGAGTTTTCCGAAAATTACAGGGCCGTACATTATCACCTGACCGGAACACGATAATGCTGAACACTACCATTTAGCAGCGGCAAATATATTAGGTTATGCGGTAGTGCCATAGATTTATATTACTAAAGATTGGCAATTGAGTAGTTAGGACGAGACCAAATTCGGATTACCTCAGTGTGCGTGAGATGTGCTTTTGTGCGAGCAAAATAGAGCTGCAAAGACTACAGATTTTAATATCGATATCGATGATCGATGCAATCTATCTTCTGATTTTACACACAACAACCAGTGAATATTTTTGATATAAATAAAACTACAAACAAAATTATTTTTATTTTCCTCCAACCATAATTTATTTACTATAGAAATGCCGTAGACTTGGAAGAAATGGTGTGTTGCCTAGATCAGACACATTTTGCTTTGGAGGTGCTGGGCACTGGCGATATATCTCTGTAGACTTAAGACGATACTTTCCGTTTTGGTTTCAATGTTACCTGCCAACAAAAGTACCTATCATTTTGTATCTAATAACAACTGCAATGAATATGCATCACAATAGTGTATTGCAATAAATACATAGAAACTTTAACAAAAAGTAAACTGTTAGCTAGTACACGTTAGAAGACATGTCATGCACAACGATAGAGCAACACGGGTCACCGGCCACTCCGGACCGGAGGGGAGTAGCCTTATGCAGGCTTTGCCTTCTGTCAAAGTACAAACCTGCGAGTTTCGAATGGTGATATGTCAAAAACTGTTAGCTAAAGACTAGTGGTTCCAATGACAATATTTACTGATATTGCATATACATACCTACTCCTTGAAATCACAAATAATGAAAATAATATTATATATTAACTTAAACTTTGCTATTAGAACTGTACCATCAGCTAGGAAAAGATAACTGCGAAACGACTATTAATGAAGTAGAATATCTGTAGCTATTTTGAAATGAAGCGTCAATTTTCCGTGAGTACCTACAACAGGAAAATATTAATTAGTTTACTCATGAGTTATTTGTGGAACACTTTAAAATGTAGAATTAATTTATTTTCAGTAGGTTCTGTGAATTCATCGAGAATGGACATCAAGATACTGTTTTGCTTAGGAGCACTTTGTATTCTTTCTGTCAACGCTGAAGGTATGTATACTAATTAATAGTGTTTATCATTTCCCTAATTTGAGTTTTAAATAGTAGGATCAATTTTTCATAGAAGAATATAGCTAACGAAAGAAGCGCGTATGGCCCCGCGGCTGGTGTAGATCGTAAGCGATCTACTCGGTTAAGCGATACGGGCGCGGTCGGGTGTGTGTTATGGGTGACCGCTAGTGGCAAATTAAAATGCGCGTTTCCGTGCTTCGGAGGGCACCTTAAGCCGTCGGTCCCGGTTGCTATCGATAGATAACAGTCGTTCAACCTTGTCGGAGGCCTTATGGGCGGTTTGAAAACATCCGACAGCGGGTTGGCCACTAACCCGTATCTCCACCAACCCGCATTGGAGCAGCGTGGTGGAGTAAACTCCAGGCCTCCCCCCAAAAAGGAGAGAGACTCGTGCCCAGCAGTGGGACGTATAATGGGTTGCTATTATTATTATATTATTTAATATAGCTAACCGGCCATTCTGCCTACAGGAGTAATAAAGGTTGCCAAATGGTCGGGATTTCTCGGCATTCTCAGTGTTGTCCCGTGTCCAGTAATTTTACTTTTTCTGTCCCGGAATGAAAAAAAATTTTTTTTTCTCAAAGTTTCAGCCGATACTACGGCTGCAAAAGTCAAATCAAACATAGCGAGCTATGTAAATATTACTTAGTTTAGTCTCGGACCGGATCCCAAAATTCTGTATCCGTTCGTTGCCCCAAAAGTCCAGGAAATGATTAGGCAGGATCTGGAAATCCTAGCAGTAAAACGCACCATAAACATGTAGGTTTTAACTATTTGCGATATACCGCAACAAAAAAAAAAAAAAAAAACAAACGAGCAAATAAGAGCCGGACTCGAGCTCAAAGGATTCCGTTAAATTAATGAATTTCCCTAAGATTTCCTATGTTATCACAAATATTATAAACTTTTTATAGATTTTGTTTCTATAGGTAACTATTTATTATTTTAATGTTTTTCTAAATTAGTAGTGCCGGAGATAAAGGGAGTGGATGGAAACTATTAAAATTATTTGTAAGCCTATTATAGCCCAGCATGTGATGATGGAATCCTAGAGAAATCCGAGAGAAACCTTTCTTTCCTTCACATTTATTGCATTAGCGACTTCTATTGCCAACCGATAAAACAAGCTTACCAGTTTACCAAATGTCGGAAAGAGGTCGCTTTTGAAAAAAATGACTTCAGACGGGACTTGATCCCGCGACCACTGGGATCTCTAGTCCAGCCGCTCTTGAGCCGCACTTGAGCTACCGAAGTCTACACCTGATTGTCGAACGAATCTTTCCTTGAAATTAATTGCATTGCCTTGGGGCGGCAGTAGCGACATCTATTGTCAACAATGACAACCAATTAGGCAATCGATACTACAAACTTTCCAGTTTACTAAAATTAAATATCGTAAAGAAGTGGCTTTTATTACTTACCCTTAATAATTGTTTTTATATTATATATTCGCAATAACACATGCAAGTGAAATTTCCTTTCTTAAACCCACAGATTATCGGATACTTATGTGTATGTAAAAAGGCTTACTATAAACTCGAGGACTATCTCAAGGATAGAAATGTTTGGCTAAATGCTGATCTAGCTCCACAAAGGTGTTAAATGTAATAATCAAAGTGTAATGTTGATATTATATTGTTAATTTTAAGCTTGTTTAAATTATGGAAAATTGTAAAAATATGCCTAAGAGATATTTTTAAAAGAGCCGACTGAGTTTTTTCCGGCAAGTTTTTTTCAGATCATATTGGCCTTTGGAACTTTGCCGGTGAATGACAAAGAATGACTCTTTTTCTTTTCTTTTTACTCTTTGTAATCAGTTTGTAAAGGGGAAAAGAGACATTCTACTGATATACTTTTACATTAGTTTATTACATTTAGTTTTATCTTAGTGATATTCTTGACTTTACATATATTTTTTATCTTGTTTGACATGTATATCAATTGTTATTCGCTTTAATTTATTTTGTTTGTTTTTGACGTGTCATAAGAGGTGCCTGTCACTCTAAATGAATAAATGAGTTTCTGATTCTGATTCTGATTCTATTAAAATTGGGAAGTACGCAGGTTGGCCACAAAAAAAAGTATTTTAATCATTTGGTATGTATGTATGTATCTTCACGCCAGGTCCCTAACGGGGTAGGCAGAGAGTGTAGAGCGCCAGACATCCCGGTTCTGACAAACCTCTCGTGCCTCGTCTACCTTCATCATTCTCTTCATACATGCACGCCGATTCCTAAGACTTTTGACCCCACCATCAGACAGAACTCGACCTATTTGGTCATGGTAGGTCAGCCTTGGTCTTCCTGGGCCTCTGCAACCATCCACATTCGCATTGTATATCTGTTTAGTCATTCGCTCATTCGACATTCTTTCTATATGCCCGAACCATCGGAGCATGCCTTTTTTCATTTTTACACCGATACTATCATTCACACAAAGTCTCTTTCTTACATCTTCATTACGAACGCGATCGGTGAGTGATACACCGCAGATCTTGCGCAAAGATCTCATCTCGACCGCGTTCAACTTACTTTCATGCTCTTTCCTGCATACCCAGCTCTCGCTTCCATATAAAAGCGTTGGAGTAAGTACAGCATTATGTACGGCTAGTCGAGCCCGCTGGCTGAGATGTTTAGAAGATGTTTAATCATTTGGTCAGCAAAGAATACTAGCTTAAGTGCCTGTCTGAATTGTCTGGATTTGTCTGGAACTGACTGTGATGATGACAATGGACAGTGTACACTCATTGCACACATTTTAACCGAATCGTTACGCGATAATACTCGTAGATACTATTTTCGATAAAAATATACTTTTTACCTTTATTTCGGCGTGAGTCTAATCAAAAATGTGTAGTAAATGTGAATTGCGAGTGTTTTAAAAAACTTAATTTGTACTACTTGTGAAAAATTCACGCACAAAATACTTTTTTGTTTTACATTATATAATAATATATTTTTATTCATTATAGAATTTCCTTGCATGCTTTCAGTACACATTTTAATGTTTTGTTTCAGATACGATTGGAGTAGTCTATGTCCCTGTTTCTCAGGTATACAACTTTATTCTTAATTCCTCAATATGCCATTATAAACATTTACTTTTTGCTCAAAATTGTATTAAATTTTATTATGATATGCGTTTTTTTTTTGATGAGCTTTGAGACATTCATTCTAAAGCAATACGAAGTTTGCCGCTTCAGATATTAATATAACAAAATGATCCAAGTGATAATTTTGTCACTCAAAGGTTTACAGACTCCTCAACACTCTACGGTATCTGTCCGCCGGACTCCTCTACACACGACCAGATTTGGTACGGAGCGTACCGAATCCGTTGTCCGCTCCGTGCCAAATCCGGACGTGTGTAACGATTATTATCCTCTAAAGATTATTTTTTAGGGTTCCGTAGTAAACAAGGAACACTTATAGTTTCGCCATGTCCGTCTATCTGTCTGTCTGTCTGTATGTCTGTCCGTCCGCGGTTTAGTGCTAAAACTATAAGTACTAGAGACTTGAAATTTGGCACAAATATACACCTTAATTACGCCGACAAAGTGGTAGAATAAAAATGTGAAAAAAATATTTTTAGGGTATCCTCCCCTAAAAATACATATTTTACTGCATTATTTAGGATACTTTCCCGATAAATTATTCTAACAGATACATGGACATTAATAAAATATGTATTTGTATTCACAGGCAAATGAAGGTCAACAAATCCGTGCTGTAAGGAGTAGTAAGTTTTATTTTTTAATATATACATATTTTTTATTTCGCGCTCCCCCCCCCCTTCCTCCCGAATAATCCGGTAATGTGCTATTACGGGGTTTTTCCTGTTATGTTATATTTGGCACCCAGAAAGCGTAATATTCCTTGTCAATTTTTTCTTCAATATCCACAAAAATATGAAAATTACACGTATGTTCTATTAAAAGGCGTGCATGTATGAAGAGATTGATGAGGATGATGTATGATTGATGATTGTAGATGAGGCACGAGAGGTATGTCAGGACCGGGATATCTGGCGCTCTACACTCTCTGCCTACCCCGTTAGGGACCTGGGGTGAAGATACATACATATGTTCTATTAAAATGTATGACAATATTTTGGAAACGGATAAATAAGTTTTAAATCTTTACGAAAAAACAACACAATCATTTTATCAGTACACAGTTTTACGATATTATTTGGGTTCATAGAATACTACTCTAGTACATTAAAAGCTTATACATGTTTATTCGGTTATTTTTATAGATATACGGTCTTATTCATAAAAAAACCCTTATAGAAGGTATAGAGCATTCATTAGTTAAAATGCTCTATAAGCCTATCAAACGTTTTATAAAATTGTTTATTCATAAAGGTTCTATAAACCTTCCATAGTTAAAATTCTGCTAATAGACAAAATGTTGCCAATGCAAGGAATTCAGTTGACAGATGGATCCAACAAGAGATCAACCACGCCAAATTGTCTTTAAATTACGTGTGAAAATGACCTTATTTCGAATAAAAGGAAAAACATCTACGTTTAAGGTGACATAAAGTCATATCTGTTATTACTATAGTTATTACTGGTGGTAGAGCTCCAGTGACGGAGCTCGCGGGCGTAGGCACCACCGCATTACCTAATATACTTGCCGCTAAATGGTAGTGTTCATCACTATCGTGTTCCGGTCAGGTGGTAATGTACGGCCCTGTAATTTCCGGCACAGAGGCATAACACCTAATGTCTCAAGAGTGGCAGCGCATCTGCATTTTGACCTCTGGTCATTGTGTGGTTGTCTATAGGCTGCAGTCATCACTTAACATCAATGTGAACTGCATGCTTGTTTGCCACTTTTATTACATAAAAAAAAAAAAAAAAAAATATCATTCCTAGGAGTTTTGCCGGAACCTTGAAAGAGGCGTATGGTGCTCTTATTTTATTTCATTTTCTTGGTGTATTTTTATGTTTTAATTAATAAAGTTGGTGGCATTTTGTTTGATATAGGTTTATTATAGTGCCCGTGTATAGTGAAATAGAATAACAGTGCGAAAACACGACCTTTCAGGTTGTCTCCAACACTTCATTGTAAATATTCTGGTAAAGTAGCCATCGCTTTACTCGAATAACTTGACTGTAACTCACTTGACTGACATACTTAGTGAATAATTGACTGACTGTATTATACTGACTTTTACGCTGCTTTATTACGAAATATCGTTTTACTTGACACTGGCAATAAGCGTAATAGCGATGCCATAATTATTTTAAAAAAAAGTCATTCCTAGCTTCGTTCCTTTAATCGACCGCAACGACCGCGACCAAGACCGCTGAAATTGTTGTTTTGGTGAAAGCACAAAATATTGGTGGATCGGAGTGGACGCAATGCGGTCGCGAACAGTGACGTTATTTATGACGTCAAACGACCGCTCGCGACGACCTCGGGCCTCAGGTGGAACAATACAAAGAGCGTTACGGTCGTTGTGGTCGATTAATGGAACGCGCTCAATGTCAATTTCAACAATCAGCTGTTGAATGTCGGCCATCTTTTGTCCTTATAGCACTGTTATAGTAGGGTTCTGGCCTCTATAACTTTATAGTGGGTTTATAGAGTGCTTAAGCGCTAAAATGCTATTATGAATAACGTTTTTCTTATAGCATACTATAGCGAGCTCTTAGAGGTGTTATAACTTTTTATGAATAAGACCGATAGTTTACAGCTTTAATCATTATGGAGTGTATCTATCTATTCTTGCACCTATTCACCTCTATATTGCTTGAGATACAATGTATTTATAATAATATAATACTGGTAACTATTAGTAAGTACGAATACGAGTATCATAGGTACATTGACATGACGATTGATTGTCTGGCGCCATTTGCATTTCTCTATTGTTTATGTTTTAAGAAAGTAATTCGATTCGCACTTGGCTGATGTAAAAACCTACAACCTGCGGAACCCTACACTGCGCATGTCCCGACACGCACTTGACTGGTATTTTATTTACATAGTTTTTTTTTTCTTGCAGATACGAACCCGTGTGACATTGACATAGTAAGTGTACCTAATTATTGAGATACATCTACTAACAAAAAAACATGCAATCGGACGCATGTTTTTTTAATGTAAGTTGTATATCAATGATGTAAGTATACATATATTAAAAAAATAATGTCTACTCCAATTCAGCTCGCGCGAAAATAGTAAGTATATTTTATTGTTTTAATCAGAAAAAAAATTGCGCGATATTTGCCGAGACACCCTTTCTCCCTACCGTAAGATTAGATGAGATTTGTCTCTATCCCCTCCCCCCCTTAAACATCTTACGTAATTAATGGGCGCTCCCAAAACTATTCTGTTCACGTGTCCGTCTTACGCATTTTCGATCAGGGTCACGTATTCTGATGCAAGTTTAACGGGGGGCTTGCGACAAGATTGAGTATAAGTCGACTTGATGCCGAGCCAGAATTAATGTTAAAATTGTCCAAAATTACTCCTAAAATCGACTCAATTTGTGACAAAAAAAAAATCACACCCATCACATTAATAGTATAGTAAAAATATATTACCAAAACCATTCTGTTCACGTGTCCGTCTTACGCATTTTCGATCAGGGTCACGTATTCTGATGAAAATTTAACAGGGGGCTAGCGACAAGTTGAATATAAATCGTCTTGATGCCGAGTCAGAATTAAGGTTAAAATTGTCCAAAATTACTCCTAAAATCGACTCCATTTGTTACAAAAAAAATCACACCCATCTCATTAATAGTATAGTAAAAATATATTACTTGGGAGGGTTCATTAGTTCAGGGGTTCGCTGTCACCTGGATACTTTTCAACAGAGGTACGTGAAGCCGTAAGTTTGAGAAACCCTGAATCATATGTACCTACTTAAGTAGGTATGGCAATTGATTAGTTACATCAAAAATGATATTTTATTAAATAATAGTTTTCACCAAAGCTTTTATTTCATTTACAGGAATATGCAGAGGACTCAAACAAATGCACGGCGCCACGTTCTGAACAAGGTGAACCAAGTTTTTGTTTTTTAAAACTTTATAAAGAAGCACAGTTGTTACATTAAGTATGTACACCCTACCGACTTTTAAATTTGTGATCCTTTATGCAAGGCAGAAATCGCTACCTGAGCGATAAGGTCATCTACTGTACCTATTTTACTGTCGTCTATTTATTTAAATTGTTTCTGTTTGGTGTACGACAAGAAATAAATAAATAAATAAAATAAATAAAGAAGCCGAAGAGTATTAAGAGCAAGTAATGTCTGAACATTCATCACTGTCATTTTTATAAAAACCGCAATCATAACTTTGTCAGGTAGATGAGGCACGAGAGGTATGACAGGACCGAGAAATCTGGCGCTCTACACTCTCTGCCTACCCCGTTAGCGACCTGGCGTGAAGATACATGGCCGTGCCTAGTGGCATTAAGTCCGCCTTTATATACAATCTCTGTGCATAAAAAGAATAGATAAATAAATACATACATACATACATAACCTTGTCACTCATACAATACATGCCTATGAATTAGAAGAAGAAGAAATAACATTTATCTGTATCTACCAATGTAACGAGTAAGAGTGTTTTAAATGACATCAAGTAAAATTACATCAATACATATTGCTAAGAAAGAGGCTTTGTGTATGTATCTTCACGCCAGGTCCCTAACGGGGTAGGCAGAGAGTGTAGAGCGCCAGACATCCCGGTTCTGACAAACCTCTCGTGCCTCGTCTACCTTCATCATTCTCTTCATACATGCACGCCGATTCCTAAGACTTTTGACCCCACCATCAGACAGAACTCGACCTATTTGGTCATGGTAGGTCAGTCTTGGTCTTCCTGGGCCTCTGCAACCATCCACATTCGCATTGTATATCTGTTTAGTCATTCGCTCATTCGACATTCTTTCTATATGCCCGAACCATCGGAGCATGCCTTTTTTCATTTTTACACCGATACTATCATTCACACAAAGTCTCTTTCTTACATCTTCATTACGAACGCGATCGGTGAGTGATACACCGCAGATCTTGCGCAAAGATCTCATCTCGACCGCGTTCAACTTACTTTCATGCTCTTTCCTGCATACCCAGCTCTCGCTTCCATATAAAAGCGTTGGAGTAAGTACAGCATTATGTACGGCTAGTCGAGCCCGCTGGCTGAGATGTTTCGATTCTAGCAGCTTACCCAACGCTCCATTCACGCAATTCCCAGCAAGCACTCTTCTTTCTATGTCAGTGGTGTACCTACCATCCTTGCTAAAAGCACATCCAAGATATACAATTTCATCAACCTGTTCTAACACTGCATCATCTACTACTACCCTTGCATTTGTTCTCTGTTCATCTCTTTCAAATTCTAATACTTTAGTTTTATCCACATTCAATTGTAAGCCTTTCTCCATACAATCCTCTTTCATGACTGTGACTAGTGCTTGTAGCCCAGATGGTGTAGAGCTAACAATTACCGCATCATCTGCGTAAAGCAGACAGTTCACCACTAAGTCACCCATACGCACTCCCACATCCATCAACTTCACCCTCTGGAGGCATTTAGAATGGTGTGTGAAAACATTGTTTCTATATGCCCGATGGTTCGGGCATATAGAAACAATGTTGAATGAGCCAATGACTACCGAAACAGATATACAATGCGAATGTGGATGGTTGCAGAGGTCCAGGAAGACCAAGACTGACCTTCCATGACCAAATCGGTCGAGTTCTGTCTGATGGTGGGGTCAAAAGTCTTAGGAATCGGCGAGGCACGAGAGGTATGTCAGGACCGGGATATCTGGCGCTCTACACTCTCTGCCTACCCCGTTAGGGACCTAGCGTGAAGATACATACATACATACAAATTGCTAATAGTCTTGAATTTTATATAGTGATTGGTTTTAGAATACCGGTATGCTGAGTCCGTGCAAAGCCAGGCCTGGCCGCTAGTTACAAGATTAAAAATAAATTGAAGTTTTACGTGCATTGCTTTGTTACATTATATCCATATTCTGTTATTTTTAACCTTTTTTATGTACTCTTAATGTATGCAAATAGCAGAAGAAGATCATAGTATCCTGGGAATGGGTGTGAAGAAATATGAATAATGGGATAAAAGAAGTCTTTCTTTTTTATGTAATGGAAGTGGCAAAAAAGCATGCATTTCACATTGATGTGATGATTGAGGTGTTGACTGCAGCCTATAGACACCCAAACAAAGACCAAGGCCAAAATGCAGATGCGTTACCACTCCTGAGGCCTAAGGTGTTTATACCTCTGTGCCGGAAATTACAAGGCCATACATTACCACCTGACCGGAACACGATAGTGCTGAACACTACCATTTAGCGGCAAGCACTGGTATATTAGGTAATGCGGTGGTGCCTACGCCCGCGAGCTCCGTCACTGGAGCTCTACCACCAGTGAACTTATGATCGCGTGATCTTGTCGTCATACTGATGACACTTACACTACATTTCCAAATAAAGTGTAGGCTCCGTAGTCCTAGTGGGTTGCCGTTTCAAATCTATTTTCACATACTTAAAATTGCCTTTTTTGACGTGACAACGTCTTAAATTAGGTTGCGGCTCGGAGTCACTCATGAAAAAGTGTAACGCCCGGTAACGTAACGATGAGTCACCGAACGAGAGAGAGGCCTTTTTTTTTAGTTTTCTTCAGTATCGACTACTACTGACTCCTGATTTAACTAAGTAGCCCATTTACGATTGAAATTTGACATTGAAATAATTTTAAATCTTCAGTGTCTTAGGTAAATTACGCTCAAACTCTATTACAGAAACGTGTGTAGAAATGACAATTTTAGTTTAAAAAAAAAAATCAAAATTTTAATTATTTATTTTTTCAGAGCATCATCCAACAGTCGCAGCTACACAGGTACGTTTTACATGCAGTTAGAAGCCATTGTTACTACCTGTTAATAACAATGATTAACAGAGATTTCAATGTAAATGCGTTTTTTTTATGTAATGGCAGTGGTAAACAAGCATGCAGTTCACATTTATGTTAAGTGCAGCCAATAGACACTTACACAAAGACCAAGGTCAAAATGAAGATGCGTTACCATTCCTGAGGCCTTACCACCTGATCGGAGCACGGTAGTGCCGAACACTACATTTAGCGGCAAGTATATTAGGTAATGCGGTGGTGCCTAGACCGCGAGCTCCGCTACTGGAGCTCTACCACCAGTTAAACGTTGCCACTTCTGTCTAAGGTATTATGCCTCGGTGCCGAAAATTGCAGGATAGTGATGTACATTACCATTTAATATGCAAGTAGATTAGGTTTAACTGCTTCAGTAGCCTAGTGGTAGCAGGCCACTACTACTACGCTGGAGGTCCTGGGTTCGATTCCCGGGTCGGGGGCTATCAGAGATAACGGTTTAAAATCCCTTATCTCTGATTCCATTGGGTTTTTTCCATTTTCTGGAAGTTTCTCAGTACCTCGTAGTTTGATAATGTGCCCGGAGATGGCAGCAGGCTCGCCACCTGTTACATGGGTCAAAAAGGTAACCGGCGAATCGTGGATGTTTTTGTTTGCATGTATGCTTGAATGCATGCATTTAGCTCTGTCTGCCCCTTCCTATAATCCCCACAGGCGTGATGTTACGTTTTTTTACGGTTCCGTACCTTAAAAGTAAAAAAGGAACCCTTGTAGGATCACTCGTGCGTCTGTCTGTCTGTCTGTCTGTCCGTCTGTCACAGCCAATTTGCTCCGAAACTACTTGACTGATTGAGTTAAAATTTGATGAATACATTTAAATTGGTGACCCAAAGATGAACACGTCAAGTAAAATAATAAATTTTAAACAGGGTCCACTTTCGGGGGGTAAATCAGGAAATTAAAAAAAAATCGTTAACTGTGTCGTGTAACATATCAAATGAAAGAAGTTGTAGTCAGCATCTCAGATATATTTTTTTTATAATTTTTGCATAAACAAATTTGAAGTTATTTAAGAAAAACGACGAAAATTGACCACTCCCCCCCCTATCTCCGAAACTACTGAACTTAAAATTTTGAAAAAAATGTGGAAAATAGTTCTTTGCCTATAGATTACTGGAAAACCTACAAGAAGTTTGAGTATTGAAATTAAATCGAAAATTCTTAATAATATAACCCCCCCTGCCGGTACCACCGTAACCGCTATGTCCCTGCATTTTAAATCTGTAATATTTTCGAAAATATTTATTTAAATTACGGAACCCTCTCCACGCGAGTCGAACTCGCACTTTTTTAGACTCGGTTTTTTAGATTAGGTAATGCGGTGGTACTTTAAGAAGCACCGCCACTAGAGCTCTACCAACAGTAATATAATGCATATTAGTTTCCCGGGTTTTTTTTTTATATAATTGACTACTGTAACTGCGATCGCCAATCCGCATGCCAAGCATGGCGATTGTGGCATATGCCCCTTATGAAGAGCTTTGAACTAGCAGTAAAATAAAATCGGCGGAATTGATGAAGACGATGAGATACTTTGTTGTAACATTTTTTTTATTATTTCAGTAAGTATTATGCAATAATATAATAGCTATGATCACATAGTTTTCTGTTTCAATGAAGGGCGTAAAGGGAACAAAAGTTGATACCGGGCCAAAAGGAGATAAAGGTGATGACGGACCAAAAGGTGATAAAGGTGATGTCGGACCAAAAGGTGATAAAGGTGATGCCGGACCAAAAGGAAATAATGGACCTAAAGGACAAAAAGGAGAATCGTCTAGTGTAAGTAAAATGTAATTTAGGTACAATAATGCTAATTCGTTTTTCGGATGACGCAGTAATCGAAAATCACGATAAAACATTGGGCCCTAATGACGATCATACAGATAAATCCACGTAGGCCTTACGAAGGTCTTTACATTAAGGTCGGATTTCACTGTTTGTTTTCAATTGCATGCAAATTTTTAAACTCAGTTCTAAGAAGAACTGAGTTTAAAAATTTGCATGCAATTTCAGCTTGATTAGATTCATTTTCGTCGGTGAAATCCAAACAGTATTATCAAATACGTTTAACATCGTAAACGCATTTTACATCAATAGATCGAGTTTTAATATATATATATATATATATATATATTTTTTATGTATGTTCACCGATAATTTGAAAACGCCTGCACCGATTTGGATAATTTCGTTTGAAAGGGTGTGCCTTACAGTTGGTCCCATTGTAACCATATCACTATGTGATTATGGGATCCTGAAGAATTCGAGGGAACTCTTCAAATTTCATAGCACACTTGAAAGATTTTCGATATTTTTGTAATAATAATGTTCCGTGTCTTGTGGCCGTATACCTCACAGGTGGGCTCATTGTCACCATGACAAGATGTGATGATGGGATCCTGGAGAAATCGAGGGAACTCTTCAAATTTCATTGCACACTTGAAAGGTTTTCGATATTATGTAATGTTCCGTGTGTTTGCTTTCGGAAGGCACAATTTGATGAAGTGGAACTGATGATGAAGACTATATATGGTACCTTCTTAGTTGAAATACTTTATTGTACTTTTATTGTAATAATACTAATAGTAGTTACACGTTTGTTTAAAACATTGTTATTATAAACCGCGATTGTTCGAAACGCTTGTACCAATTTGGATGAAGGGGTTATTTGTTTGAAGGGGTATACTTCACTGGTGGTCCCATTGCCACCATGTCAAGATGTGATGATGGGATCCTCGAGAAATCGAGGGAACTACTCAAATTTCATAGCACACTTGAAAGGAGATGATGATGGAGGTGATGATAGAGGTGATGATAGAAGTGATGATGGTGATGATGATGTTGGCGATGATGGTGGTGATGATGGCGGTGATGATGGTGGTGATGATGGTGGTGATGATGATGGTGATGACGATGGAGGGGAAGGTAATGGAGGTGATGATGAAGATTATTATGATGGAGGGGATGATGATGAAGGAGATGATGATCAAGGTGATGATGATGAAAGAGATGATGATGGAGGTGATGATGATGGAAAGGATGATGGTGTATGTGATAATGATAGAGGTGATGATGCTGATGGAGGTGATTATGATAAAGATGATGATGACGGAGGTGATGATGATGAAAGTGATGATGATAAAAGAGATGTTCATATTATTATGCGTGTCATGATCATCATCACCGTCATCATCATCATCATCATCATCATCATCATCTTCATCATCACCTCCATCAATATCACCATCATCACCATGTCTATCGTCAACCCCATCATCTTCATCACCACCTCTATCAACATCATCACCACCACCACCATCACCATAATCAACATCACTCCAGCCGAAAGATGTCCACAGCTGGACAAAGCCTATCCAGAAGATGTCCACAACAGTGTTGTGCGTCATAAAGGAACAGTTCCTATTGAAACAATCTATCACTACAGTAGCGGTTAGCGAGTTTTTTAAACATTACAATACTATCTATCTATCTTAATAGCGGGTTTTATCACTACACTTTGAATTAGCCTTTTGCTTGTCTGCCTAAAAACCAGCTAATGGAATAGATAGTTTTCGAAATCGCTATTAGAATTCAAAAGTTAGTTTCGTTTCGTTGCCATTCCAGAAAAGCCGCTATACACACCTATAGATGATAAAGACAATAGATACGAGTAGTAGTAGAAGCAGTTAATATACCTACCTACTTTTACTGTAGTACTTAATACTAATAATAGTTACACCACTAAAAAGCAAAAAATAAATTATTTTAAAATTAAAAAAAAACCGCCTTCAAAAAAAATAAAAAAACTGAATAGACAAAAACACTAAAAAGCGATAAATAAACTGAATTAGATAATTTCATTTTAAGGGAATAAACACGTAACCTATTAATTATAATAAGGCAATTACTTTAATATGGGCTACGCACTTACCTACTCATAGGTTTGAAGTCGGTACCAAGCCAATAGTGCGGCTCGCGCGTTAGAACTAATGTTGTGTTGTTGCAGTGTTAACAAATGCGGCTAAATGAATCGCAGTGAAATAGGCTCTAAATTTTTCTATTCAACTTGGCACCGACTTCAAACCTATGAGTAGGTAGGTACGTAACCCATATTCAATTCAATTCATTTATTCAATAATAATTTTACATTGTGTTTGAAATTACAATCTCGATAGTTAATATAAATACAATTTAATCTCCTCGGTACAAAATAATATCTCTATATAATAAGATCAATTTCAAATTAACAATATTAAATTAAATGTCATAAAAGATATTACAGCAATTTTTAATTCCAGTCAACCTACATAAATAACGTCAATATTTTCCTACACCTATTTTACAATGTCAAAGATAAAATTGTATATAATTAATATGTCATTAGAAATTAGATTCTGAATCTGTGAAATATCCAAGAAGTATCATAATTAATTCAATCAAATGCTACAAAAAATATTAGTTACAATTTTAAATAGTCTCCAAGTCAGTTACAGAGTACAGACATTTCTCCATTAAGAATGCTTTTAATTTTGTTTTAAATAAGCTCGAGTCATAAATGACACTTTTCAGTTCCGTTGGCAAGATATTGAATATTTTTACTGCCTGATAGCCAGAACAATGCTTATAGACTACAAGCCCATGTTAAAAAATTGATGGGTCATTTGAACCACCAGGTGACCTATCTAGAGCGATATAAGAGCATAAAATAATAAGATTCAGCACTATGCCGTCACTTGTAAGCTGTCCAACTGAGTGCAGGTGAGAATTCAAAAGTACAGGTAGACTCAGTACATTTTGGTCACATATTTTTGTACGGCATTCTTACCAACGATAGACCCATTAAAAATAATAAGAAAACGCACAGTGCCGTACAAAAATGGTGCGCCACGAAGTCGGATTTTTTTTTTATTTTCTGACAATTACCGGGGTAAATTTGGTCATTTGATTTTGTACGGCATCTGTGTCATACTATTTCAATAATGCTTTCAATTCATTATTCCGCAACGCCGTACAAAAATCATGCGACAAGGGGAAGAAATCGAGAGTTGCAACCCCCTCTCTTTCCGTAGTCCAGGGGGTGATTTGAAAAAGTACGGCATCGATTCCAAAACATTATGTAGCACTCAAAAGTACTATTAAAAGTAATGCCGTCAAAAAATGATTGTTCCCTTGAATGTATATCAATAATTATCTTAATTTCATCGTATTTTTGATTTATAAAGCTGTAAAATCATTTGAACCTGTACGGGAACTTTTTTTTTAACATGATATTATAAAATACAATTGTTATATAGTATTGCCGTTCAAAAGAAACCGTTCTAAAAAAAATTATAGAGAAATGCAAAAACTGAAATTTTGCAAATTATTGTAAAAATTTAAATATCATTGATTAATGAAATATAATAGTTTTATACATTTTATTTCTTGTTTTAAATAGTATTAACATAGATGAATTAGGAAAAAATGATGCCGTACATTTTTGTGCAAACCATATCTTTTAGGCTGATGAAATCAACGCTTCAATTTTGAGGGAACTTTATGGCCATCTGATACAGTACGGTATTAACATATTTTTGAAGAGGACAATTGATAATATGATAAAATCACTATGACGTCTAACTAAACTGAAACGGTGTGTATATTATGTCCAAGAATTGAAACTGTCAATCCCAGTATCAACAGTTTTATATACTTTTTGGTTTAATATATACTTCAAACATTATTGATACATACATATAATTGATTTGTTTCATTGTAATGATGTGAATAAATAAAACAATCACTTTTTTTCGAAAAATTCGATAAATTTAATGATAAAAATACAAAAATCGAACTATGTGTGAGCGTACACGAACACCTTACTCGAGTCCAAGCCGAGTACATCCGAATAAAATACGATATTCCCTACAAATGCTAAACGTTGCACAGTAGTTTAGAATGCACATTTAACACGAATTTATTCAATTGTCTCACATATAATAATATCCCTGGTTAAAAAAAAGTATTCAAAAATATTGACAATGTTAATTCTCCATAAGATAAAGAATTAAAAAGTATTAAAATATTCAAAAATATTAAAAATAATTCAAATTTCATTATTTCGAATACTTTCTTAATTCATTTTATTAATCAGGGATTACACAACACCATACAAATCCGTATGGTAACACCAAAGTTAACAAACTACCCTCACATATTTTAATATCAAAATATAAAGAAAAATTCACCTTACATTTCGTTATATGGAATTTTTCTTTTTGATTTTTTCTTTTTCGGTTTTTTTTCCCCTTTGAACCAACGAAAATGTACGGCACATGAAAAAATATTATCTATGCATAAAATAATTTCAAAATAAGTTTATTTCATGTTGTGTCAAATCACCCCCTGGACTACGGAAAGAGAGGGGGTTGCAACTCTCGATTTCTTCCCCTTGTCGCATGATTTTTGTACGGCGTTGCGGAATAATGAATTGAAAGCATTATTGAAATAGTATGACACAGATGCCGTACAAAATCAAATGACCAAATTTACCCCGGTAATTGTCAGAAAATAAAAAAAAAATCCGACTTCGTGGCGCACCATTTTTGTACGGCACTGTGCGTTTTCTTATTATTTTTAATGGGTCTATCGTTGGTAAGAATGCCGTACAAAAATATGTGACCAAAATGTACTGAGTCTACCTGTACTTTTGAATTCTCACCTGCACTCAGTTGGACAGCTTACAAGTGACGGCATAGTGCTGAATCTTATTATTTTATGCTCTTATATCGCTCTAGATAGGTCACCTGGTGGTTCAAATGACCCATCAATTTTTTAACATGGGCTTGTAGTCTATTAGTTACATTCACTTTAGGCATTATTTTATTTTTTAATACCTTTCTCCTCGTATTTTCCCTAAGCCTTCTTTCCTCTTCAGTTTCGTGCTGATGTATATATATTATTTGGCGAAATGACATAACGACGTTAAAATATACAAACTTGGCACGTTGAGAATATTTAATTTTTTGAAGTGAACTCTTCATGAATTACTCTGAGGAATTCCAACTATTGTTCTAATAGCACGTTTTTGTAGTAAAAAAGTTTTTTTACTATTATAAATATAGCTATTTCCCCATTGCAAGATACTATACCTCAACCTAGACTCTACCAATGCATGATAGACAGTCTTAAGATGTTTCGTACTGATCTCTGTTTTAAGGCTCCTAAGCGCGTAGCATGCTGATGCAATAGAAGATTCTACAGATGCTAATTCTGGCTTCCAATTCAGCTGGGAGTCAATATGTGTGCCTAGAAATTTTACAGTATCTACTACATTTATTTGATCGTCACCGAGTTTCACGTTCAGTATATCACTGTTTCTAGATGTAGATGTAAATAATATAAGATTAGTTTTTTTTTGTATTAATTTGTAGTTTATTCTTAAGAAACCAAGTATCTTTAGCATCTATCATTGTTTTTAGCTTATATGTCAATTTGTTAATGTCCGGTGCACTAATGATTAAATTTGTATCGTCTGCAAACATAATAGGTTTTGTGTCAGGTTGTTTATATAGAATGTAATTTAATAAATCATGTGTCGCTATTAAATAAAATAGGGGACCCAATATTAATCCCTGAGGTACGCCACGTTTAATCCTTTTAATTTTCGAAGTATATAATATTTCATGGTTACTATCATCAATTTTTTTAATTTCTACGAACATTTGTCTTTTATCCAGATATGACTTTATCAGTTGTAGTGAATTTTCTCTAATCTCATAATGTTCTAATTTTGCAAGGAGAATCTGATGATTTATCATGTCAAAAGCAGAGCTCAGGTCAATAAATAGTCCAGCCACTTTAATTTTGTCATTTAAGTTGCTAACTATATCATTTACTAGAGTGCTTATGGCATCTTGTGTGCCGATTCCCTTTTGGTATCCGAATTGTCTCTTACTAATTATTCTTTCACTGTAAAAATGGATCATGAGCCGATTTTTAATAACAATTTCAAAAATTTTGGACAAAGATGGTAGAAGAGAAATTGGCCTATAGTTTTTTGGGTCAGTTTTTGTACTTTTTTTATACACTGGGATTACTTTCGCTATTTTCAGTTGTTCTGGAAAAATGGACTCAGACAATTATTAAAAAAAATCTGATAGTGGATGTGCTAGAATATTTATATTATGTTTAAAAAATTTTATGGGTTGGTCATCATATCCACATGAGTTTTTATTTGCCATCTTTGCAACTATTTTTGTATATTCACTAGGAGTGGTAGGACGAAAAACTAAGTTATTTTCTACTCTATTAGTGGAATTTCGTAGAAACACAATAGCGCTATGTATATCATTACAAGTTACTGATAGTTTTGGACTGAAATGCTATACAAATATATTTGTGATTTCCTGCGGATCGTCTATGAGTTTTTTACCAATATTTAGGCTTATGTTTTCACAAAATGGGTTTGTCTTTCTATTTATTAGTTGATTTACTATTTTCCAAGTTTCTTTTGTTATATTTTTACTTTTGTTTATACGACATTCTACTGCCATTTTTTTCGCTTGTCTTAGTACTCGTCTATATATATTCGAATATAGTTTGTTTTGTATATACGAATACCTGTGTCAGTTGTAATGTTAATTCCGGTTAAAACTCTTTTTATTTTACTAGAAGTTTTTATTCCTTTAGTTACCCATTTTAATGTGTTATTGTTCCGGATGTTTATATTTATTTTTTTCTTTTTATAAGACTCTCTAAACACCTCATTGAAGTTTTTCAAGAAGGCATTTACTCCTATATTTACCCACTGTTTTTGTAAGAATGTGTTTCTGAATAGAATGTGGTTTTTCTTATTGAATATTCTTTTGTGTATAATTATACATTTCTCTTGTTTTTTTGTTTTAATTTTTGTATTTTCAAGTCTCACGCTACATAAAAGTCCACCATGTCCGTCAGCTAACTCATTGTGATCCACTATACATTTTTCTATACGTTCATCTATTAAATTTGTCAATATATAATCTATACACGATCGTGAGTCATTTCTATTAAAAGTAAAAGTGTCAATAATACATCTAAAGTTATAACATTTTAATAAGGTCAAAAACTCTGATACTTTTTTATTATCTTTCAAAATGTCAACGTTAAAATCACCGCAAATAATGCACTTTCTCATGAAAACTAATTGTAGTAATTTTTCCAGACTTTCTATAAAAGTATCGATTTTTTTTTCAACTGGACTTCTATAAAAACAACATATGGTTAATTCCGTATCAACATCTTTTACACAACATACCTCAAAGATTTCTGAAATGTAGAGCTGATCAATCGCTACAACCTTTTCGAATTTTTTACTGATATTTCTCAAAATAAAACTGCCACCTCTGTTTTTGTTCAGTCTTGTATTATAAGCCGCCATGTTGTAATTCGGTAAGTGAAATACTTTTGCCGACTTTTCATTTAAAAATTTTCAGTGATGCATAAATAGTCAATTGTAGTTCCTAGCGATTTGATATATAATTCCACTTCAAGTCTCTTATTACTAATACCACAAACGTTTTGGTGAAAAATATTTATGCTGTTTTCATTACGTGGTTCTGTAAGATGTATTTCAGAGTCGAAAAAACGTATTTTGGTTTGAGACTAACTCCGAGTCTTTGGTTTGCGTAGCAATACTTACTAAGCAATGTTCAGGAATACGGTCATAAGAAATTTCAAAATTTGTTTGAGTAGATACGTAATTTGAATATTTAAAACATGTTGAATTTTGTTACACGCTATTCATATAATTTTGATATTTTGTCTTATAGTTAATGTGTAAAATTTCCCTATGTATTAATTTACAGGCTGTTATCTTACTTACATAATTTGCTTTTCTCAAATAATTATCGCTATCTAATGAAATAAAATTCGAATTTTGACAATTTTGACATATACATTTTAAAGAATTGTTTAATTTTGAAACATTAAGATAATTATTTCGATAGACTTCACCAACCAGGACATTTGTATTTTTAGTTTCGTTTACGGATTGATGCAGTGAACTCGTCGTTCGCGCCTGCCATAATTATAATGAAATCTGTGTTGGTAATAAAATCTTTATAATTTTTTGGACATGAACCAACAATTTCCTTTAACGGTGCATTTGATTTGATTACTGATGTTACCATATAGGAATCTCCTACAAGATTTTGCAATTTTTGACGTACACCGTATCCTGTTTGATCCGCAAATATTGCAATTTTGTGTTTTCTACTCGTATTTGATAATTTATTGAAAGCTGTTGTTTTATCTTCTTGTATTTCTATCGATATTTGACCATCGTTTTTGCGGTAATCTTTGTTAGTTAATGTGGTTGATTGCTTAGCTTCCTTAACTGTTGTTTCATCATTCTCATCACTTTCAGTTGACTCATTTGATAAATTAAATATAATTTCTTTAGCTAGCAATTTGTCGCGACATGTCATGTCATGTCATGTCATGATTTTTTTCTGTAAACTTTCCACACTGGCGTTCCGTGCATTATCCAACTTCGGACTAATTGATTTCATCGCCTGTAATGTAAAATCTCTTGATGAAGTTCTTGGTAGCCCAGTTTTCATTGTTCGTAGACGCCGCTGATATATATTGAGGAGAATAGAACTTTTTAGGGGTGTCTTCAGTGTTGCGCATATCTTCGAATCCTACTGATTTATAAAGTCTAATTTTATTTTCACATATTTGTAAGTTTTTTTTAAGGTGTGGTTTTCTAAGCATAAATTGTCTATCTCAGTGGTAGCGCTCTGTAGTTCAATCTTGAGTTTATTTAGTTCCTCTTTAATCATTATAATTTCTTCATTATTCCCTGTGATATTAGCAGACTTTGGTAAGATACATTCAATTCGTCGTAGTCGTCGCTTTCTGAAGAGTGTGCAATATTTAAGTTCGGTTTTCTGTATGTAATATTTATGTTATCATCATCCATTGTGAAATTGTATTAGAACTTTTTCATTAAAATTGTCAATAATGTATAAATAAATGTTATTATAAAAATAATAAAATAATAATTTTCAACAAGTCGTCACTGGGGATTGAACTCGGTACACCCAGAACCGTGTAGTCAGGCAACGCTCTGTCTAACCGAGCTTTCTGGTCGCATGCAAATTCATTGAAAATATTCATTGATTGATAGGTAGTCTTTTTTCTTAGGAGGCATGAGGGTACACGCTGGGCAATTTATATCGTAAGACCGCTTTATTAAATTGTTCCGACATGTATTTAACGTAATTATTTGTCACTTGCACTGTTATTTCACTAGTTTGTATTAGTTTTACAATAATAATTAAACACTATATTTTTAATTATCCATCGAGATACTACCGTTTCGTTATATTTTTGAGTTTCACATTTTTGTTCATAGTTAATAACATTCATTCACTTTGTTAATAATATTGTCACTGATTACGTGGATAACATTGTCACTTGTGATTCATGCTATTTTCTTTAGTTTTTTATTGCACTGTTTACATTTTAGGTCTTATTTCTATTTTTAATTAAAGAAGTAATACGGAGCTAAACAGACATGACAGCTAGCGCCATCTGCAAGTGTATTCGCCCAATAAAATTATTACGTGTAAATACACGTCACTGATTGATGTCTGTATAATAGAGTACAAATTAAGCGTTTGTATGGAATTTTAGCGGAGTGTCCGCGGTGTGGTATAACTGAGAGGATACCAACGACACGAAGGCAATTAACGAATTATTGTATCAATTTTCTGTAAATTATACCAATCTTCAGATCATTATGGATTTTGTAAATTTCAGGATGATGCAGGTACATGGATGGATCCGAAATATGGTAAGTTTATACTCATGAGCCAAATTTAGTGATACAGTAGGGGAGTCCCTCGAGTACCGAACCCTTAAGGTTTTTGAAGAAAAAAAAAATTAATATTTTTTTATTAGGTTGCTTCTTATTTAAAGCCACTTAGTAATATTAAGCATTGAACTAAATCAACATAGACACATATTAATAACTAATTAAGCACTAAAAGAAACTATAAAATGATCATCAATTTTGGTATCATTGATATTTGGCACCTAGTACCGGACAGGTTTAACTCGGAACCCCTATGATCAGACAACATCAAAAAATTAGTCTTCTCTATTCTTCTTATTACAAAATATAATCAGTCATGATTACGTGAAACATTCGAAATCACTTAATCGTAATAAATATTTAAATAAAATAAACAAATGAACAAACATTCGAACAAATTTTAAGAGAAATTAAAATAGTTTGCAATGACCACAAATATAAAGATCTGAACACTCGGGGATATCAACACAGACCTCATGTGCCCAAGCATTACACGAGCCGCATTGGATCCAGCCTTCATCATAGTCTTCACAACAAACAACAACACAGGAATTATTGACATGCTGGTTTTTAACTGCTTATTTATCTTTTGTTTTCCTTATTTTCGTTATATCGTTTGCTTTTTTCTCATCCCGCTGTTTTTTTCTTTTTTCTTTCTCTTCTAATTGTTGTCTATGCCTACTGCGAATCAGGTAAAATTTCACTCTTTTCTGCCCGACGTTTTCTAACTTGTGCTCTTTTGGAGGCAGAATCTGGTAATTTTGAAATATTAAGAATGGTTTTTTGTACATTTTTGACGTCTAATAATGGTAGTATAGTCTAGTGGACCTAAGCCGCGGCTGGTAAAAGGTTGAGGTGATCTTCAAATGCTTATTTCTTTAAGATAAAATAGCGATAATAATGTTATAAAGCAAAACCAAGCACTATATTCGAAATAGATTTGTCCGATACTAAGGATCTTTAAATTTCCGAACTTAAAGGTTAAAAGTACCATAATAAAATTTCGATAATAATAAATTTTGTAATAATATTAAGTTTCAAAGTTATATCCATTTAAGAATAATCGCCAATTAATGCTTACACACACAATATATTCACACTTATTAGTGATTTACGACCTCAGAAATATTACTCGATGCAGCAGTCTCGTGCGCCCAATATGACTGACCCGACACTACACCGAAGATATCCCGGACGTCAGTCTAGACGAGATTAGTACGGCTCTCAAACAGCTCAAAAACAACAGGGCGCCGGTTGATGACGGAATCACTGCTGAACTCCTGAAAGCAGGCGGAAGGCCAGTATTTAAAGCTCTTCAGTTGATGTTCAATTCCGTCATATCCGAAGCCAAAATGCGTGGCACAAAAGTGTGGTGGTACTGTTCTTTAAAAAGGGTGACAATACCCTTCTTAAAAACTTTAGGCCCAACTATAGGCACTTCTAAGTCACGTCTATAAGCTGTTTTCGAGAGTGATTACGAACCGTCTATCTCGCAGACTCGACGACTTCCAGCCTCCCGAACAAGCCGGGTTTCGTAAAGGTCTTAGCACCATAGACCACATACACACGCTGCGGCAGGTTATACAGAAGACCAAAAGGTTATACAGAAGAGTGTAACCAGCCCCTATGTCTAGCGTTTGTGGACTATGAGAAAGCCTTCGATTTGGTCGAGATTTGGGCTGTGCTACAGTCACTCCAGAGGTGCCAAGTCGACTACCGATACATCGAGGTGCTAAGGAGCTTGTACGAAAACGCCACTATGTCGGTTCGCCTTCAGGACCAGAACTCGAAACCTATCCGACTGCAGCGAGGTGTGAGGCAGAGAGATGTCATATCTCCGAAACTGTTCACCGCTGCATTGGAAGATGTCTTCAAGCTTCTGGACTGGGACGGACTCGGCATCAACATTAACGGCGAGTACATCTCCCATCTCCGATTTGCGGATGATATCGTAGTCATGGCTGAGACCCTGGAAGACCTTGGCACAATGCTCAATGGCCTCAGTAGGGCCTCCCAACAAGTGGGCCTTAAAATGAACATGAACAAGACTAAGATCATGTCGAATGTCCTCGTTACGCCCACTCCTGTTATGGTCGAGGGTACTACACTCGAAGTTGTTGACAAATATGTATACCTGGGACAAACGGTCCAATTAGGTAGGCCCAACTTTGAGAAAGAGGTCAAACGCCGAATCCAACTCGGATGGGTAGCGTTCGGGAAGCTACGACATATCTTCTCGTCCACTTTGCCGCAGTGTTTGAAGAAGAAGGTCTTTGACCAGTGTGTGTTGCCAGTGATGACATACGGAACTGAAACGTGGTCGCTCACTGTGGGCCTCATAAGAAGGCTCAAGGTCACTCAGGGAAATTAGAACCGATAAAGCCAATCCGTACTAGAGTGAAATATCGATCAAGAACGCAAAATCCTGTTTGTACAGGGTTTGTCCGGTACTATGTGCTATCCGGCGCTAGGGGGATTCTCCCTATCCCAATTATGACCTCTAGTCCGTCATTTACCATCAATATGATCTGCACGAATTCCTTATAAATCTCATTACATCATCTCATTACTCATATTTTGTGTTGAATTAAGTTAACTACCTATAAGTAGGTTACAACAATGTAATTCAATTGCCGATTAGACATAGACCACACATTATGTACCTCTTCCATTCATTTTTATTTATCTTTGTGCTGTAGTAGATGTAAGCCTATTTTTTATTTTTCTTATGCATCTATGTAGGCGTAACGGGCAGCTTGGAGATCGTAATATCACGAATCATACACGGCCCTTTCAGAATACCAGCGCTGTAGTTCATGCTACAGTATCTTGCTGAGATCACACACTTTTGACCTATCCAACGATACCCCACACTGTACAGAAATGAAAAAAATATATATATCCGTGCGTTACATGTAGGGGGAGGTACCCTTTTTTTCATGTTTTTATTCTACCACTTTGTCGGCGTAATTAAGGTGTATACTATTTCAAGTCCCTAGTGCCAATCGTTTTTGCGCAAAACCGCGGACGGATAGACAGTCAGACAGACAGACAGACAAACAGACAAACAGACAAACAGACAAACAGACAAACAGACAACCAGACAACCAGACAAACAGACAAACAGACAAACAGACAAACAGACAAACAGACAAACAGACAACCAGACAACCAGACAAACAGACAAACAGACACACAGACACACAGACAAACAGACAAAAAACAGACAAACAGACTAACAGACAAACAGACAGACAGACACGGCGAAACTATAAAGGTTCCTTGTTTACTACGGTTTACCACTTCCACATCATAAAAAAAAAACTATAAAAGTGCCTCGTAGGCCACGGAATCCTTAATCCTTATTCCTTAATCCTTGAAATTCACATTACTAAGGGTTTCAGCGAGTTTGTACCTTTTCAATTCGTATTTCAGAGCCTGCAGTTGAGAGTGCTGGTGCCGCTCCAGGAAGCCGCGAAATTCCGTACAATATAAATGACTGCTCAGCAAATATTATGGGTAGGTGTAGTAATTAATCACATAATCATATCGATTTAAAAGAGATAAACTGAGATCGTAACACAATGTAAGTAGGTAATAGGTAAGTAATTATAATTAAGTAATAAGTGTTCAGCCTGAATACTTAACCTGGGTTGCACCACGATATTTGTTAAAGTAAAAATTGTAACATTTCAAAAAAAAAAAGATATAAACCGTGGTGCAACTCAGGCTAAGTACCTACTTAATGCCATACATAATTTAATCTTACGGGTGTATTAGAATCATCCATTTAGTAACTAGATAGGACATGTACGGCAGCCTCTAAGCCGTTTGTACTGAAGCCAGAGAATATGTACTAATACTACGTATAAGTATGCTACACTATTTTATTTCTTAACTTATTATCTACTAGCGGACCCGACAAAATTCGTATTGCCTCACAATGAAATAATGTGTCAAAGGTTTGATAGATACGGACTATTTGTATAGGAAAATGAAATTAAATGTAGAGATTCCCGTGGGAATGAGTGATTTCCCGCAGTAAAAAGCCTAAATGTTGGCCAGGCTTAGTATCTATACACCACAAAAAATTTCATTCGAATCCGTCTAGTATCTTCGGAGATTAGCCTGGACAAAGGGACAAACAGACAGACAAAAAATTTAAAAATCATTGAAAAGTGTTCTATTACTATTTTAACATCGCCCCCAATTGGTTTTTCGTAAATATATACAATGTACAGATACGCGGATTTTACTGTTTTATTATATGTAGGTAAAAATAAATCAATTGCTGTTCGTTAGTCTCGCTAAAACTCGAGAACGGCTGATTTGGCTAATTTTGGTTTTGAATGATTTTTGGAAGTCCAGGGAAGGTTTAAAAGGTAAGAAAATATGAAGAAATTGAAGGGAAATAGTAAAAACCACAATTTTATTTTCCCATACAAATTGTCCGTATCTATTAAACATTTGACACATTATTTCATTGTGAGGCAATACGAAGTTTGCCGGGTCAGCTAGTTTATAATAAAATCCACCTCTCAACGATTTCTAATTAACTTGTTTAATCTAGCATTTTTAACCGAGTTTAAAAAACGAGAAGGTTCTCAATTCGGTCAGTATATATATATATATATTTTTTTTTTATGTATGTACGCGAATTTCGCCGAGATTTCTGAACCAATTTACGTAATTCTTTTTTGTTTGATGCGGAATAGTTTCGAATTGGTCCCATAAAAATTTAATTCAGATAGGCCCATTCTATTTTATTTTATGAGCATTACTTACTTACTTTCACCGCAGACTAAAGGAATAAGAATAGACGGCGAGTTGTCATATAGTGAGTTGAATCCACTGATGTCCTAGATAGTCCTAATGCGCATAATAAAAAGTGACTATGACACATTTACTCATCGACGACACAACACAGGTTATTTACTCCTTCGTGGATAATTTTTTTTCATTGATTTCGTATAGTCGTGTAATAATTTTGTATTGACACACCTAAACAATTTAAATAAGGTATTTAATTGTCACGAAGCTAAAAGAGTCAGATTTTACTAATTTAACAGATGTGAACATTAATCTAATTGGCAATGCAGCAATAAACTAAAAAGTATTAAATAAATATAACTACGTTAAGAAAAACCGACATCAAAACTGAAAAGTAAAAAATAATAAAGATTTAATTATAATTATATACTGCCTATTATTTATATGTGCTATTTACTAATAGGTTTGAAGTCGGTGCCAAGCCAAAATCACTAAAGTAGGCATTTCATTGTATTAAAACGTAACATTTTAACAGATGTGAACATTAATCTAATTGGCAATGCAGCAATAAACTAAAAAGTATTAAATAAATATAACTACGTTAAGAAAAACCGACATCAAAACTGAAAAGTAAAAAATAATAAAGATTTAATTATAATTATATACTGCCTATTATTTATATGTGCTATTTACTAATAGGTTTGAAGTCGGTGCCAAGCCAAAATCACTAAAGTAGGCATTTCATTGTATTAAAATGAACATGGACAAGACGAAAATTATGTCGAATGTCCTTGTTATGCCCACTCCTGTTATGGTCGAGGGTACTACACTCGAAGTTGTTGACGATTACGTATACCTGGGACAAACGGTCCAGTTAGGTAGGTCCAACTTCGAGAAAGAGGTCAATCGCCGAATCCAACTCGGATGGGCAGCGTTCGGGAAGCTGCGTTATATCTTCTCGTCCAATTTACCGCAGTGTCTGAAGAAGAAGGTCTTTGACCAGTGTGTGTTGCCAGTGATGACATACGGAACAGAAACGTGGTCGCTCACTATGGGCCTCATAAGAAGGCTCAAGGTCACTCAGAGAGCTATGGAGAGGGCTATGCTCGGAGTTACTCTGCGAGATCGAATCAGAAATGAGGAGATCCGCATGAGGACCAAAGTAACCGACATAGCCCATCGAATAGCGAAACTCAAGTGGCAGTGGGCAGGGCACATAGCTCGCAGAACTGACGGCCGTTGGGGCAGAAGAGTTCTGGAGTGGCGACCGCGTACCGGAAGACGAAGCGTAGGCAGGCCCCCCACGAGGTGGACCGACGACCTGGTGAAGGTCGCGGGCAATCGTTGGATGAGGGCGGCCCAGGACCGTTCGTTGTGGCATTCTTTGGGGGAGGCCTTTGTCCAGCAGTGGACGTCTTTTGGCTGAAATGATGATGATGATGATGAAAACGTAACTTAACGCCTGTAATCTCCGAAGGGGTAGGCAGAGGTAAATGCATAAATTCAAGCATACATGCAAACACCCACGATTCGCCGGTTACGTTTTGTTCAGTGTATTAATTTGCTGGTATTCATATTTAAGTGACTAACATATAATTATTTGTTTAAGGCTTGGCACCGACTTCAAACCTATTAGTAAATAGCATATATAAATAATAGGCAGTATATAATTATAATTAAATCTTTATTATTTATTACTTTTCAGTTTTGAAGTCAGTTTTTCTTAACGTAGTTATATTTATATTTTGGATAAACGTTAGTTACATTTTCGTTTGTACTTAGTGAACACTAAATGGATGACCATAATTTACTTAATTGTATGTTATTTTGGGACATAATATTAAATACCTATATTATAAATGCCTGAAATCGATTCGGTTATCGGTTTCTACATTCAATCTTGTTACGCGTTGTATAGGGCCACGTCCGTAGGGCAACCTTTAAAAATGTTCAAATGTTCGCTTACTTCACTTTCGATTCATCTGAATTTTGGATACTGTTCGGACATATGTTACACCCTCTTAGAATATTTGACGCGTCTTTGACCCACGGTGTCGATGCCGTGCTCTTTCCGAAAATATTTTCTCAAATATAAAGGTGCAAAATTACTGGAATACACACAGAAAGGATGTTAAGTGAACGCAATCAAAGCTCCCATTCAAAGGAAACAGGTAATTTTGGGTCCGCAAAATCGTTAGTGGTTAACCCATCACACAGTCCAAAAGTTGACCTGTGAGATGGGTTAACTTATATATACTCCAATTACTAGTAATCTAAAAAGTACTCGTATTTCAAATTATTTATTTTAAAGTCATTTGAAAATGACATAATTCGTACAGTGTTAACACTGGGCCCAGAAATGAATGGAACATTATCATTCTATTTTCTGAGGACTTGGATGTAAGGCATGTTCGGGGCTAAGCCAAGGGTTGGGCCCTGTAAAAGTTAAGATTTAGTGGAGGTACTCAACAGCTTGCAAGGTATCACCCTCGAGTAAATCCGAAGCATCCCATGAATCCTGCATCCGAAAAATCACCTCGCGCGGAAACGTGACCACAGTGAAAATAATTATGTACCTGCAATATGTACGTTATTATGTCATCTCTGTGACGAATATATATACTTAATACATAGAGCAACGAGGCCCACCGGCCGCGGCGGACCGGAGGGGAGTAGCCATAGCGTGCATTACCGATGCAAAACAGTCTGTCATTTTTTGCGGGGGGGGGGGGGGGGAATGCGTGCGACACACACGCACACTACAACAATCGCCTATCACTACGAATTTCACACCTTGATTTTAACAAAATACAGAAACAACTTCACGCACACATTTAAACATCTAGGCGACAGGTATAGGCCCACTTAGGTTTGTAATTTGACAGAGGGGAAAGCCTGCATATGGTTATTCCCCTCCTGTGTTGCTCTATGACTTAATAGTAGGTATTATTTGTGTTTCAGATAAAGAAAAATACATGTATCCACCAGATCCATTCGAGGTATATTGCAATTCGTTTGTGACATGTGTTGGAAGTTTTCCTCCTTACGAATTTGACGAATATGCATCGGAAAGTCCTAAAACAATTAGTCCAAGTCAATCAATCTGGTGGAGGGGAACCAAAAACGATTTATATGAAATAGTAAGTTTTTTTTTGTGAAATGAAGATGGCAGACAAGTATGCCCCTTACATTCATTTTAAGTGATGGCTGCAGCCTATCCTGCACATCTACACAAAAATCATAGATCAAAATACAGATGCGTTGCCGCACCTGAGACCTTAGTTGTTATGTCTCTGTCTCTCTGTGATAGCTCTTACGTATGGCCCCCATACAACTCACGATGTTTAAAAATATATCTGATTGGCCTACAACGTTTAAATAGAGTTAAAATATTATAATTTGTTTTATGTTGTTACAGACAAACGCTCAAATGAGAAAGCTGCTATTATCCCACTGGCAGAAGATCACCAATATAATCAGAGTATATTATCTAAATACTGAATTGAAACCGGATAATATAAAATTGTTACTTTGGAACGGTCAACTGTCTTCTGTATATCCAATGACTCTTAAATACTCTACTCCTGAGGAAATCAAGGTATGATAAAAAATACGATTAATAAAAATATAAAATACGCTTACACTTACAGCCTTACAGCCCCAAGTTAACATTTGTCGTGCGTGCCGCTGTGCACAATAGGTACATACACCCAGACCCAAAACTTCTATAGGCTATACAAATATTTGTCTCGTTTTTGGACCCCGTGACCCTTGAATCAAGCGGTGGTCACACACACACACCTCTGTACTAGGCAATTTTTTTTAATTAAATTGTTTAAATTACCCACTTATCAAAATCGAGTGTCTGTAGGTACATTAAACATTTTACCAAAAAACTGATAGGGGGCGAATAGAGAAGAGTAAAAAAGAAATAAAAAGAAAGAAAGAAATATATAACGTACCAGACAGACATGAATAGTCTAAAACCCGATATAATAGTGACCACCGATGTGTTTAATGGATAAAAATTATTTGATATGTAACTAAATTTAAAAAAACAAGGTTGCCACTTATGATGTTGTCCAGTCTATAATTAGGCACCTAATTGATTAATAATAATTAAAAAATGTTTTTTTTTTAATTATTTCTACTAGTGAGTTCCATAAAAAAAATTAAGACTAACAGTAAAGTATAAATGCTATAGAATATGCAAACGTAAGGGCGCCTATTTTTATCCTGTCTAAACTATTGAGCAGCCAGGTGTAAGCAGGTATTTGGGTCGTAGTTAGTCTCACATACTTTTTGAAGCAGTGTTTGAAGTAAATTCTAAATTGAAGAGGTTTGATAGGCTATAGTATTTCTTACCATCAATATAAACTGTATAATAGTTTGCCGATTCATGAAATAAAATTTCTATGGTACCTACCTTATTGTGGTATTATCTTATTCATTTTTATTGCAGGTCGCTGGAGTGGATTGGAAATATATTGATATAACGTTAGAATCTGAAACAGAAGCACTGCCAGTTATCAACCTTCAATATGAAAATACGGATACGAAGGACATACAGATTTATGTAATGCAACGTGAGTTATGTGTCCACATGAATAGAAAGATAGAAGAATCAGAAGAATGGAAATAAAATGTTATTTGTAGTTTAAGGACTAAAATAACTACATCATTGTAAAAAATAAACATTAATTTTTGTACATTTTTTTTTGACGTGACAACGTCTTAAATTAGGTTGCGGCTCGGAGTCACTCATGAAAAAGTGTAACGCCCGGTAACGTAACGATGAGTCACCGAACGAGAGAGAGGCCTGCCGGACCGGCGAATGCCTTTCTACCGAGAAAAAGACGTTGTCACGTAAAATCTTCGCCCGTAAAACCGACTTTACAGGCAACCAGTTTTTTTTATCTTGAAAAGTTTGATACTTTCAATGTACCTACCTGTCTACCAAATCAAAACTTGTTCATGCTACGAAGTGGCAAATAAGCATACTGTGTACCTACATTGATATAGGAGGAGTTCTAATTCCAGTAAAAAATAAATACTGATACTAGCTTATTTATTTGTTTGCTTTACCACCTTTTTAACTATAAGGTTTATTTTATTACTTAAATGTGAATAAATTTAAAATATAAAGCAATTTGTAATTTTTGAGTAACAGTTCAGGGACTGTGGTGCCATCTATTTTCTTAGCATAAAACTCCAAGCGACGCAATTGCTTGGTTCCCTTCAGAGAAGCGTCATCTACCGTCAAAACATATTACTATTAAGTGTCTCCGTTCATGAACAAAGTTGCATTCGGTCGGCTTAAATGCTGTAGACTTCAATCCAGCAATCACAGATGGCGATAAAATGTATTTCAATACGAAGCAATGCCTAAGATAATAATTAATAAGTCACGTTGAATGTTAGTTATAGGTACCTACTCATAGCCATTATTTGAACGAAAACTTAAGCTTGCAGTCAATGCAGTCTGCCATTTTATGATATTGTTGATAGAATTTTAATTCATACAACTAATATGACAGTTGTTAATCCTTTTTTACGCAAGTAGCCCATCACGCTCGAAACGGGTTCAACTCAACGAAATGGTTGGCCCCTAACCACACTCTTTCCCTATTTGAGCGACAGACAATAGTAAAGACAAGTCACAACGTCTGTCAGGGTCAGCTTTTTTACTTAGAAATCGATCTCGCATAAAATCAACGTAATGAAATTGTAATAGACCAGAGATCCATAGAAAAGTACTGTAAAAAGTTTTACTTTGGAATTTGAAACGGTCCATTTGACGCAGTCCCTGTATGGGTCAGCACTTAACAAGAATTGAATCGTCGGTGAGCCATCTTTAGGATCGGTTTATATAGCAAGAGGTAGAGAGATATGTAGAGTGTAGTTTCGATCAGAGAGTATGTATGTACATACTGCCCTAAGGGTTATTGCCACGGAATGACATCTAAATCATCATCATTTCAGCCAAAAGACGTCCACTGCTGAACAAAGGCCTCCTCCAAAGAATGGCACAACGAACGGTCCTGGGCCGCCCTCATCCAGCGATTCCCCGCGACCTTCACCAGGTCGTCGTTCCATCTTGTGGGAGGCCTGCCCACGCTTCGCTTTCCGGTACGCGGTCGCCACTCGAGAACTGCTCTGCCCCAACGGCCGTCAGTTCGTCGAGCTCTGTGCCCTGCCCACTGCCACTTGAGTCTCGCAATTCGGTGAGCTATGTCGGTAACTTTGGTTCGCGGGCGGATCTCCTCATTTCTGATTTGATCTCGCAGAGAAACTCCAAGCATAGCTCTCTCCATTGCGCTCTGAGTAACCTTGAGCCTTCTTATGAGGCCCATAGTGTGCGACCACGTTTCTGTCCCATAAGTCATCACTGGCAACACACTGGTCAAAGACCTTTTTCTTGAGACACTGCGGTAAGTCCCGAACGTAGCCCAACCGAGTTGGATTCGGCAATTGACCTCTTTCTTGAAGTTGGACCGACCTAACTGGATCGTTTGTCCCAGGTATACATAATTGTCAACAACTTCGAGTGTAGTACCCTCGACCATAACAGGAGTGGGTGTAACATGGACATTTGACATGATCTTCGTCTTGTCCATGTTCAATTTAAGGCCCACTCGTTGGGAGTCCCTACTGAGGTCATTGAGCATTGTGCTAAGGTCTTCCAGGGTCTCATCCATGACTACGATATCATCTGCAAATCGGAGGTGGGAGATGTACTCGCCGTTAACATTGATGCCGAGTCCTTTCCAGTTCAGAAGCTTGTCAGTTGAGAAGATGTCTTCCAATGCAGCGGTGAACAGTTTCGGAGATATAACATCTCCCTGTCTCACACCTCGCTGCAGTTGGATAGGTTTCGAGTTCTGATCCTGAAGCCGGAACGACATAGTGGCGTTTTCATACAAGCTCCTCAGCACCGCGATGTATCTGTAGTCAACTTGGCACCTCTGGAGTGACTGTAGCACTGCCCAAATCTCGACCGAATCGAAAGCTTTCTCATAGTTCACGAACGCTAGACATAGGGTCTGGTTATACTCTTCTGTCTTCTGTATAATCTACCGCAGCGTGTGAATGTGGTCTATGGTGCTAAAGCCTTTACGGAAACCGGCTTGTTCGGGAAGCTGGAAGTCGTCGAGTCTGCGAGATAGACGGTTCGTGATCACTCTCGAAAACAGCTTATAGACGTGACTTAGAAGTGCCTATAGTTAGGCCTATAGTTTTTAAGAAGGGTATTATCGCCTTTCTTAAAGAACAGTACCACCACACCTTTGTGCCACGCCTGCGGCATTTTGTCCTCGGATATGACGGAATTGAACATCGACTGAAGAGCTTCTAATACTGGCCTACCGCCTGCTTTCAGGAGTTCAGCAGTGATTCCGTCATCACCCGGCGCCCTGTTGTTTTTGAGCTGTTTGAGAGCCGTACTAATCTCGTCTAGACTGACATCCGGGATATCTTCGGTGTAGTGTCGGGTCAGTCCGGCTCTATGATTTGATGCCGGACTGTTAACAGGTGGTCGTGCTGACGTGTATAACTGTCCGTAAAACCGTTCGATCTCCTCTGCAAGCTCAGGCTTCGACGATACGATTCTGTCGTCCTCTGTCTTCAACTTAGTGAGACGACTTTGGCCTAAGGACAGATCTTCGGCGAACACTTTAGAGCCCTGATTCCGCTATATGGCTGTTTTAAAACTATTGGTATTAAAACGCCGAAGATCGCGAGTCAATGACTTGGAGATCTGTCTGTTAAGCCGCCTGTACACTAAAGCATCTTCATAGGATTTCTGAACCATACCGCGCCTCTCTTCCATGAGCTTGAGAGTTGGGCTGGAGATCTTTTTGGTCTTATTGTTAGGGCGGGTCCTGATAAACTTAGACCCCGCCGTGCGGACAGTTTCCACAAACCTGTTATTATAATCGTCCACATCTGCGCACTCACTCAGGCATTCAAAGCGATTATGTAGCTCGAGTTGAAAGCTCTCGGGGTTTTGGATTTGGGTAGGTGCTGGGCGGAGCGTAGACTTCATTAGTCGAGATCTTTCGATCTTGACATTTATATTCAGTGTGCCTCTTACCATTCGGTGATCGCTGCCGATTTTTACCGAATTGATCACAGAGACATCACGAATATATGCCGCTATCATACATCACTGAATATATGCCGCCATCATACATCACTGAATATATATGACATCTAAAGGAATGGACGAAATGTCCAATGGGTGCATTTCTAAAGATTTCTAGGGGTCAACACGATCTTCTAGGACCAACTCGGATGGACAGCGTTCGGGAAGCTACGATATATCTTCTCGTCCAATTTACCGCAGTGTCTGAAGGAGAAGGTCTTTTACGAGTGTGTGTATTGTTTGTAACCGGCGAATTGTGGGTGTTTGCATGTATGCCTGAATGCATGCATTTAGCTCTGCCTATCCCTTTGGGGATTACAGGCGTGAAGTTAAGTAAAAAAGTACAAAATAGGGAACAAGATAATAATGTATGTGACTTGAATGATACGCGTCACAGGTCCTTGCCAAATATTTTGCGAAGAGTCATAGGTCCCAAGATGGGTTTACGGATAAAGTCATGACTTGCATTAAGTGTGTCAACCTGTCCTCCAGACGTACGAAATTTCTGGTACAAATACCCGATTTTCCCGACTTAAAATGTATGGAGATGGTAGATTTATAGGAAATTAAATTTAAATTTAAAAAAAACCGCCTTCAAAAAAAATTCAAAACTGTAAAAAATAGACAAAAAACACTAAAAAGCGAAAAATAAACTCAATAAAATAATTTAATTTTTAAGGGAATAAACCCGTAACTTATTAATTATAATAAGACAATTACTTTAATATGTGCTTTGTACCTATCTACTCATAGGTTTGAAGTCGGTGCCAAGCCAATAGTGCGGCCCGCGCGTTAGGGTAAGGACTAATGTTGTGTTGTTGCAGTACCTACTACGTTAAGCTATCAAATGCGGCTATTTGAAAAGCAGTGAAATAGGCTCTAAATTTTGTTAGGTATCAGGTAGTAGTAGTATTTACTGCAACACCACAAAATTAGTTCTAACGCGGGGGTCGCACTATTGGCTTGGCACCGACTTCAAACCTATGAGTAGGTAGGTACGTAGCCCATATTAAAGTAATTGTCTTATTATAATTAATAGGTTACGGATTTATTCCCTTAATAATTTAAGTATCTAATTGAGTTTATTTTTCGCTTTTTAGTGATTTTTGTCTATTTTTTACAGTTTTGATTTTTTTTTGAGGGCGGTTTTTTTTTAATTTAAAAATAATTTTTTTTTTGCTTTTTATTGGTGTAACTATTATTAGTATTAAGTATTACAGTAATATTAAGTAGGTATTTCAACTACGAAGGTACTATATCTATAGTCTCTTTATCATCAGTTCTAGAGGTGTATAATAGCGGCTTTTCTGGAAGGGCAACAAAACGAAACTAGCTATTGAACTTTAATAGCGGTTACGAAAACTATCTAGTTATTCCAGTAGCTGGTTTTTAGGCAGTCAAGCAAAAGGCTAATTCAAAGTCTAGTGATGAAACCCGCTATTATGATAGATAGTTTTGTTATGTTTAAAAAACTTGCTTACTGATACATTGTTTCAATAGGAACTATGGCTCTTCCTTTATGACGCACAACACTGTTGTGGACATCTTCTGGGAAGGCTTTATCCAGCTGTGGACATCTTTCGGCTGGAGTGATGTTGATGATGGTGATGGTGGTGGTGGTGGTGGTGATGATGTTGATAGAGGTGGTGATGAAGATGGAGATGATGATGCGGTTAGTGATAGACATGGTGATGATGGTGATGTTGATGGAGGTGATAATGAAAGATGATGATGATGATAACGGTGATGATGATCATGACACGCATAATAATATGAACATCCCCTTTATCATCATCACTTTCATCATCATCACCTCAATCAACGTCACCTCCATCATCATCTTCATTAAAATAAAAAAAAAATACGCTTACACTCACAGCCCCACAGTAGGTATAAACCTGTGTCGTGGGAGCCGTTATACACGTACAACACATACACAAACACCCAGACCCGAAACAAATATCTGTAGGCCATACAAATATTTGTCCCGGTGCGGAGATCGAACCGGCGACCCTTCGAATCATACGATGGTTTTACACCGCTGGACTAACCGGGTCATCAAATCACATATTATCATCGTCACATCCATTATCATCACATCCATCATCATCACATCCATCATCATCACATCCATCATCATCACATCCATCATCACCACATCCATCATTATCCCCTCCATCATCATGACTTCCATCATCATCACTTTCTTCATCATCATCACTTCCATCATCACCACACCCATCATCGTTATCATCATCTTCATCATCATCATCATCACCTCCATCATCATCACTTTTATCATCATCACCTCCAAAATCATCACCTCCGTTATCACCAAATCCATCATCATCACCTGCATCATCATCACCTCCATCGTGATCACCACCATCATCATCACGATCATCACCTCCAAAAAAAATTTCGAAATACTTTCAAGTGTGCCATGAAATTTGAGTAGTTCCCTCAATTTCTCCAGGATCCCATCATCAATCACATCTTGACAATGGGACCGCCTGTGAGGTATATGGACACATGGCACGGAACATTATTACAAATATATCTGAATAATTTCAAGTGTGCAATGAAATTTGAGTAGTTACCTCGATTTCTCTAGGATCTCATCATCACATCTTGACATGGTAACAATGGGACCACCTGAGAGGTATACCCCTTCAAACAAACAAAAAATGACCAAATTAGTACAGATACAGTTTATAATTACAACATTTAAACAAACGTGGAACTATTATTATAGTAAAAGTAGGTATTTCAATTACGCAGATACCATATATGGTCTTCATCATCAGTTCCACTTCCACTTCATCAAATTATGCTTTCCAAAAGCAAACACACGCAACGTTTTCTTCTATTATTAGAAATATGGAAAACGTTTTAAGTATGGTGTGAAATTTCAAGAGTCCCCTCGATTTCTCCAGGATCCCATCATCACATCTTGATATGGTGACAATGGGACTACATGTGAGGTATACGACCACAAGGCACGGAAGGTTATTATTATAAAAAATATCGAAAATCTTGCAAGTGTGCTATTAAAATTTGAAGAGTTCCCTCGATTTCTCCAGGATCCCATCATCACATATTGACATGGTTACAATGGCACCAACTGTGCAATATACTCTTTCAAACAAAAAAAAATCATCCAAATCGGTGCAGGCGTTTTCAAATTATCGGTGAATATACATAAAAAAAAAAAAAAGGTCCGGACGAATTGAGAACCTCCTCCTTTATTCGAAGTCGGTTAAAAATATATATAAAGAAAATTCAGAAGCCGGCGAGCGAGATTTCGCTACGCAGCGACATATCAGTATAAAAATTGGCGGCAAGGGTGCCTTCTTTCGTTTTCTCGTGCGAACAAAAGCAGGCCAAACATAAGAGATTATGTCGCGTCGTTTTTTGTATTCGCTCGTGCGTACGGGTTTGGAACGCTAAGGTACGAAATTTTTATGTACCTAGCCTAAGTACGAAATAAGAAGTTTTCCATGTGACTATCCTGCTTCGTGTCATTTAGGATCGTCACTGAGCTGGACTCAGCAGGACAAAGTATGATAAATTACCTTTTATAGACTATAAAAATGGTCACGAGAATTAATCAGCAACTGCGCTAATTTTCGACTTATCAAAGTTTAATGCCACTTCACTGCTTCAGTACAGTAGTCTAGTAGTAGTAGGCTACTTATTACCACTACGCCCTGGGTACGTTTCCGGGGACGGGGGCTTTGGCATTTTCTAGCAATTTCCCAGTGCCTCGGAGTTTGGTAATGTATCTTGAGATGTCAATAGGCTCACATGGGCCAAAATGTTGGCCACGAATCGGGGTTGTTTGCATGTATGCTTAAATGCATGCATATTTCTCTGCCCTTCGGGGATTACAGGCGTGAAGTTACGTTTTTTTATTTTATTTTCAGTTTGCAATATGATGCGTAAAGAATAATTATTATTATTATCCTGTCGAACATCTGACTAATTATTTCAATGGAAATGCTTAGTAAACATACCAGTCGTATGTTTACAAAGCGAAATCTCCCCCAATTCATCTAGTTACGTTGTTTACCCGGAGGCGTTGAATCCCAAAGTCAAATAGCATTTCCAATAGCCCAGAGGGATACAATGAGAAAAGTGAGAAAAGTTCGATGCGAACATGCGTTTATACATATTCTGTGATTTGGACACATGCTTTATGTATAAGTACACAACATTTCAATAATGATCTTTCAATGATCGGAATTCTTTTTTTATGTCATGAATATGGCAAACCAGCATGCAGTTCACATTGATGTTGAGTGATGACTGCAGCCTATGGACACCTACACAAAGACAGATGCGTTTACGCCTCTGAGATCTTAGTTGTTATGTCTATGTGATAGTTGTTACGGGATCATATATTATCGTATAACCGGAACACGATAGCGCTAAACTCTACCACTTGGCGGCAGACAGATTAGGTAAAGCGGTGGTGTCTACGAGCTTGAGCTCCTACACTGGAACTCGACCACAAATGTGTCGTTGTCATTTCCATAAAAAAAATTAAGTATGTCATGAATTTAGTGGCAAACGAGCATTCAGTTTTCATTGATGGTAAATAATACTGTAGCCTTAAATACAACATTTAGATGAAACCAGAGATTTCAATGTAAATGCGTTGCTACTCCTGAGGCTTAAGGTGTTATGCCTCTGTGCCGGAAATTACTGGATCGTATATTACCACTTGACCGGAACATGATACTGTTGAACACTACACACTACACACAAATAGATTAGGTAATGCGGTGGTGCCTAGGCCCGCGAGCTCATCATTGGAGCTCTAGGGCCTATAGCCCCGCTGTACGTGGAAATATTTTGCCTAGGCAAGGTGCGTGGCATACCTACATACCTACGCTTAGTGTAAATGCCAGTTCAGAGGCAAAAAAAATATTTTGTAGGGGAAAACTTACTTACAAAAACTATAAATTCTAAAAAATCTTAGAATTAATGTTAATGTAAACCTCCTGCCTGCAAGAGCTGATGCGTTAATTTCCATTAACCCTGTAATAATAATAATAATAATGGTAACCCATTATACGTCCCACTGCTGGGCACGAGTCTCTCCCTTTTTGGGGGGAGGCCTGGAGCTTACGCCACCACGCTGCTCCAATGCGGATTGGTGGAGGTGGGTGGGTTAGTGGCCAACCCACTGTCGGATGTTTTTTAAACCGCCCATAAGGCCTCCGACAAGGTTTAACGACTACTATCCATCGATAGCAACCGGGACCGACGGCTTAACGTGCCCTCCGAAGCATGGAAACGTGCATTTAATTTGCCACTAGCGGTCACCCATCACACTACCCGACCGCGCCCGTAGTGCTTAACCGAGTAGATCACTTCTACACCACCACTTCTTCACACGATCTACACCAGCCGCTGGGCCATGCGCGCTTCCGAAATATTTAACCCTGTAGTTAATATTTATTATTTTCATTTTATAATGTATCACCCAGTACCAGCAAGCGAGTTATTTGCTAAATGATGAGCTAGCTGTAGATCAATAAATTCTTCTATTTTTTACGGCGTTATAGGAAAAGTTTTTTTAACTTTGAGTCTGATTATTAACTGAGATACGAAGAATGCTGGGTTTGAAGTTAATCAAAAAGATCCGAAGCTGGGGCAGGGTTCAATTATATAGGATTAAAATATAAGGAGAACAAAATTCAAAAGATTGTTCATGACTATTAAGGAAGTTAAAAAGTATTTGTTGAACAATATCTATAAAAATACTTGAAAATTGTAAGACTTCATCAAGTGCCTGTCTGTGTTTCATACATTTTGTTAATAACGTATCTGATGTAGCATCGATTTATTTATATGCTGACAATTTAATGACTTTTATAAATACTTTGTTCTTCTCTATTCTCATCATTTTCGTAAACACAGTCTTTGTTTCACGTAAATCAACCGCTTGAATTTTATCTAGTTTGAGAGGAGGCGAACATTAGACGAAGTTTACCTGTACTCGTAACTCCATTACATTCTCATTAAGGGCTTATCTTCAGAGTCAACAGTCATTAAAGGTAATTTCACTGATGGAACTAAATGCTGCAAATGCACTCGGGACGTGCCAGGGCACTCACTCATAACTTGAGTCTGGCGCAGGTGTACTAATTGCCAACGCTGTTACATCTTCGTATTATTGTATTAGTACGAGAGATACTGAACCCTCCGAGTACCGTTGGCTCTGTAAGGCTAGATATTTTTGTAGGGATGAATCGTGATATGCTAAGTACAAAAACCATCGCCTGGCAAGGATCGATCCGTCACATCATATGGATTTCTGATGAGAAAAGTTTCTTCCATATTTTAGATCTGGCTCGATTGCGACCATTTATGTTGCGTCTTAAAGTTTAATTTTTGTGTGTTCTGATATTTAAAGAAAATCACGATTTGTTTATTGCAAATGAGCGCCTCAATCGTATATCAATAGCAGGCTAATTAATGCACAATTTACATTACCTCATCGACGACACAATGCATCTGCATTACATGATACGCTCGACACATAATTTATTGAATTCGTCCTAACAATTTTATCGTCATGGAAACACGCTTCCGTTGTCATAGAAACACCACTACAAGTATAAATAAGACGCAATAATTATGGTCACGAAATTATGACTGCCAGATCTAAAATATGGAACTAACATTTGTTATTAGAAATTCGGATGACGTGACGGGCTGATCCTTGCCAGGCGATGGTTATCGTATTTAGCATATTACGACTTATCCCTACAAACATTTCTAGGCTTGCAGACGTTCCGATACTAGAAGGGTTCACTGGCTCTTGGACCATATTATGTGGGGTGTAGTTATAGTTCATTAAAACTCGAGACAGTATGGTACTTTCAAACAATGAGCTTATTTTCATATTTGCATTCTGTATTTTAATGGTAAGTAACAATGGTTTGATGGCATCGGGTCGTGACCCCATCGCCAGGAGGATTCTTCCGCTAGTGTAGTCATTCAACCAAACAATGTTTTAAGTATTTAACAGCTGGTAGAGCTCCAGTGACGGAGCTTGCGGGCGTAGGCACCACCGCATTACCTTATATACTTGCCGCTAAATGGTAGTGTTCAGCATTATCGTGTTCCGGTTAGATGTTAATCTATGGCACCGTAATAATTATTAGAGAGATATAACAACTAAGATCCTCCTCTGGTCTTTATGTGGGTTTCTATAGGCTGCAGTCATCATTTAACGTCAATGTGAACTGCATACTTATTTGCTACCATCATTTCATAAAAAACAGCTCGTTCTACAGTCCCAAAATCAACAGCATCATAAAAATCAGAAAGCTATCTGATAAAGGAAAAAATAATGCCATAAAACCTCACTTCTAAACGAGGAAATTAGCGACCGATAATAAAATATGACGTTTACTGCATTTAGGGCGTTGTCATACTAGCGGATTGCGAGCGTTTTTAAAGCGGAACGGACGCGTATTGAATAGGTTACAGGCGCGCAACGAACACACTGCGTATGCTTAGGGGATTCGGTGCGGGCGCGCAAACAAGATCGCTGTGAATAGTAGCGATGCCATTTTGGACTGTCACGTACAAACGCCAGCCCGTCTGCCCCGCCACAATCACAAATCAGTGTGTTCATGTCTTAAGTCAGTTTGTATCAGATGCTTTAGCTCATAAAAAGGGTTTTGATGATATTTGCAAATTGGAACGAAATTGTTTTGGATAATTTTTCATTCATTTGGAAACAATATCCAGTAGTCTTTTCCATTCGAATAATACATAATGGACCTACCCAAATTCGTAGAAGCCATCGTTATCATCTCCGACATCTTCGAAGTAACAAAACCAACAGCAGTGTTTACTCGGCGGAATCTATTTTTACTAAGTAGTTAGTTCTAGCTACTAGGTTAAATACTAACCCCCTTATTCATAAACGTATTTTAGCTAATGTGTTGCTAATGTCTCTTTGTCTTTTTCTATCCTGCACATTAGACGATGCAACAGACAAAAACAAAGCATTCCATAGCTAAAACGTATCTAAAGTACGTTTATGAATAAGGGGATAAGTGTATTGAACCTCGTTAATTAGCTACGAACGGGGGACGAAAACGCTGCGTAATTTCCATGCGTCACGTGACGGCGTATTCGTTACGCGCCCGCTCCGCTTTAAGAACGCTCGCAACCCGCTAGTATGATAAGGCCCTATAAAAGGTGAGCAATATACTTCAAATAAATTGTTTGAGACTTCGATATATCTCGAGAATTTTTAGTTTGACGATGTAGTTACATACATCATTGATCATTCTACGAAAGTAAAAGGAAAAGAGAAGTTGTTGAGAATCATGGCTCTTAACATTGATCATTTTTTATCGGATAAGCAAGAAAATTTATTTTAAGGATGGAAGAAAGACATGAATGTTAATCATACATGGATCGTATACAATACAGTTTGGTGATATTCAACTAATAAAAAGTTGTGTTACGGTATAAGATATTAAGGCAAAAAATTAATTCATACTTTTGATAAAACGTTACGACTTGGTTTTACTTACAGTTTTTTTTCACCGTCAGTAAAGTCCAAAAGCAAGAGCTCGAGGATGTAGGCATAACCGTATTACCTAGTCTATCTGTCGCCAAATGGTACTGTTCAGCTCCCTCCTCACCGTAATAACTATAAATTAAATATGAATACATAAATAAATATATTTATTTGGAGACAAATTGTAAGAAAAAATCCTATAATTTTTCTTCGGTAGCTCAGTTTGGAGAGCGGCTGGACTAGACTAGATCCCAATGGTCACGGTTTTAATAAGAAGAGAAGGCTATCGCACTCAACCGCGACCCCTCCCCCCCTGCAATACGTGCCTATCGAGCGGCGGGACCACCGCTAGGCGGCTGGGGGTAGGGTGCAGGGACAAGGACATACCTATACACCTCTTTCCCAGTCGTTTTCCCACCACGTCCCCATCTGACGGCGGGACCACCGTTAGGCGGTTGGAGATAGGGTCTAGGGCATATGACGTACCTATACACCTCTTCCCCAGCCTTCTCCCCACCACAGCAGCGATTGGCGGGCAGAGACACGCTTCTGGGGAGGAGGGAGGGGAGCTTTAAGTCCTACCTGAAGCCAAATTTATCTTTCCATTTTTCTTTAAAAATATTTCACCCTCGTGTTTATGTGTTATTGCGAAATCCAATATATATATATATATATATTTATTTATATATATATATATATAAATCAATTCCTGTTCGTTAGTCTTACTAAAACTCGAGAACGACTAGAGAAGTCCAAGGAAAGTTTTAAAGGTACGAAAATATGAAGAAACTGAAGGGAAATAGTAAAAAACACAATTTTATTTATCCATACAAATAGTCCGTATAATATCAAACCTGTTTTGCCTCACATTATCTCAATATGAGGTAATACAAAGTATGCCGGGACAGCTAGTAAAATATAAAATATATCATCATCATCATAATTAGTCCAGCCGAAATACAATGGTGCTGGATAAAGCCTTCCCCAAAGACGACAGTAATAATAAATAATAATAAGGGGGCAGAGCAGCTTGTGGTGAGCTGCTTTTGAGTAGCGACACCACCCCCTACCATCATCTCGAGTTCCTCCGAGAGAACTGGGCTCCGCCTCGTCCGCCACACAGAGGTACGGCCGGACAGAGCATCAGGTCTCTCAACTCTTCCTTCATTAGCCGGTCAGAGTGGGCGCTAGAGGCATGGCATTTGCAGAAATTTAGATAATAGGCTGTTGTCTAAATTTCTGCAAGAGCCATACACTCGGGGGTGGAAGTGTCTCAAGGCATAATAGTGGGAAAGCCCGCTCCGAGCTCGAGATTACTCGCTCGTGATGGTGAAACCGGGGCCACACCTCTCGACACCCTCAGCCTCTCTCAACAGTGTTGCCCCGGTGTGGACCATCGGGTTGGTGGTTGTTGTTGTTGGGTTGCCCACCAAGAAGAGGCGAGCCACCACCTGCCTAATGTAGGATTCGATAATGTAAGATGTTAAATATAGGCAGGTGCCGGATCTCACTCCATAGGCCCAGCCAGCTAGTCCAGTTCACCCACATAGCCCAAAGTTTGGCGAATCACTTATCATTACAATAGTCCCATTATATTCTGCGGGGTATGTCTGTGCCTGTATCAACTATCGATGCAGTCAGAGAGAGGTCCCGCCGAATATAACCCATTACAAAGTAGATCAAAATTCTCGAAAATGCCTCTACGTGTTGGACCCCCCATGTCCCCGCGCAAGCCTGACAAAGGTCCGGGGTTAAAATTGGACCCCGTGCTGACGAGAGAAATAATAATAATATAAGCGTTAATTTTTACCGAGCAATGAAATCATTAATAATATCTTGCATTTGGTACTCAACATCATCTGTCATTTCCCATTTAAAAAAACTGTTTAGATCGAATATAAATCTCCTCAATTCAAACAATTATGTTCAATGCTGAACAATTTCCATAATTAATCGTCGAATTGCCTTAATCCATTGGAACCAGGCGACAACATTTTGTCACGAAAATGACGAGGGGAAATGTTGCCGAGGTCTGGCGTGATGGTTGCCACTTAAGGAGATTGCCTTAATAAGACAATTAGATGAAGAAATTCCACGTTAAGCACTCGAATCGTGAAGGACAGTCATCTGTCAAATTATCAACGAGACAATGCAGTTTTATAAGCTAAAATATTTTGTTGGTTTATTCACATAGATATTAAAATATCAAAGATAGATTAATCACGGTGTTTCGTAAAAAATGTTTTGCGATGCTTATAAAGCATAATATATTCTGACTTAATGATAAACAATTATTGCGTATTTGTATTTCAAACAGAAGATAGTTAAGAAATGCAGCTCTTATGTACTACAAAGGTACAGCTAGTTTTTTTTTTCCAATTAGTACGTAGTAGAATTTTGCATAAATTTCAATAACACAATTTGAATTCAACTAAAATCATTTTGCTTCCATCAATTATGTGCCTAATAATAGACACATTTAATTGTTGAATTGCTCTAATTTATTGGAAGTAGACGATAACATTTTGTCACGAAAACTTGCCGAGAGCTGGCGTGATGGCTGCCACTTAAGGCAATTGCCTGTGATAAGACAACGAGAAAAATAAATTTTATTCTACGTGAAGCACTCGAACGCGCATATTCCTGTTGCCGTTGTCTTACCCTCTCCAAGGAACATATTATATACGCCAAAAGTATTTTTTTCATTACGTACCAGTAATTGCAGCTGTACGTTGTCTGTTCAAACTCAGGCTCTCATTCGGTTAGTTAGTGATGGAAGAGTTTTATATACATGGTGAATAAGACTATGCAATAATTCAAGCATGCAGCATTTCAAGTGTGATTTCAAAATTAAAGTTTTTCAATAACTCGGAAGTTTAGTCACAAAACACTTTTAAATATTGTAACTGATATATGAAATATTTGCGTGTTCTAAAATATTGTTATTTTGAAGACTGTTTATATAAATTTATAATTAGAAAAAGTGTTCTTTGGCTAAGCCAAATTTTGCTACGCTAAGATAGATTGCGTGATTTAAATAAAAAAATATTTTGATGGTGGAAGCACAACTACACCCTCACAAAATGTTAACAGTAACTTACTAATTAGCTTGTAACTAATAATATATTAGCAAATACATACTCAATAGATAAGTCAGTAGCTGCTAGGTAATATAAGGGGTAATATTTTGTTTAATTTAACTCAGTTAAATTAAAAATATACTTTGTATTTGTGCATGAAATATACCTACAAGCTTCTCTTTTTTTCACAATATAAAGTTCTCATTAAACCGTACAATGGCTTCATTATGTTTATTCTCAATGTTATACAATGGCGAAGAAAATTAGGCATTTCCGCTATAACAATGGGTAACAGAAAAATGTATAGAATCTGACCTCGGCTGGACTGGAACTGGAGTATCCAGAGGTAGTGTGTTCGAGCTCCATCTCAGTGGTGGACTAAGGTCATCAGAAGCCCGGGACGGCATTTTGAGGCCCAGTATCGGCCATGTAGTCTTCGGACGACCATGGCGGATCCCCCCTTCCCCCTCCCCTTGACGGCATTTAGAGGCCCAGTATCGGCCATTTAGTCTTCGGAGGACCATGGCGGATGCCCGGGACGGCATGTAGAGGCCCAGTATCGGCCATGTAGTCTTCGGAGGACCATGGCGGGTCCCTCCCCCCTCCCCTTGGTCCATCACTTCTCCGTCTGAGGCATTATTATAGTCCAACGTTTGACCACCAACTCACCTGATGCAAAGTGAAGATGTAGCCGAAGATGAGAAACTATTTTCCCATGTGGAATCTGTTTGTGAAATGTTACGCTTTAGTGCCAATTTTTGTTGAGAGTCAAGTGGCCCCCTCTGTCAGCTAGATAATCGTACATAGTCTCGATAGAGACAGAGTAAAATGGTTGTGTCATACGGACAGGTGGATCGACATACGTGATAAATCTGAATAAAGAGTGATGAATAAAGGTGTGGTCAAGCAATGATGAATAAAGAGTTACGTATTTTGCCATTTGGATACAGAACCCTAAACATTTTTTAGGTTTCTGTATCCAAATGGCAAAATACGTAACTCCTTATTCATCATTGTTTGATCACTTTTTATAAAACTGAACGATTATTTACTTGCTTATAAAAAAGTGAACAATTTTTTTTAGTCATAACTAACTTGGCATCTTTGCTGCAATCTCGTAAACTCGTCGATGTGAATACGTAAAGTTTGCGTACTAAGGTCTTGAAATAAGGATGAGTACTGACTTTACGACTTGGAAAGTTAATACGGTGTTACATTAATGATATTGCTGAAGAAAGTTTTTTATGGGGGTAGTATAAAGTCTATGACTAACAACAAATGATCTGACCAAGTTGATTACTGCTCCACTTCTAATTTTTAGCTCATATAGAAGACTATATGAGTTCCAGTGTGTAGTTTATGTATGTATCTTCCATAGTGCATATTACCAAACTCAGAGGTACTGAGAAACTTCCGGAAAATGGAAAAAACCCAATAGAACCAGAGATAAAGAACTTTACACCGTTTCCTCTGATAGCACTCCACCCGGGAACTCAGAACCCCAGCATAGTAGTAGTGGCCTGCTACCACTCAGCTACTGAAGCAGTACCCAATCGCACCAGAGATAAGGGATAAATATTTTTTTATGATGACATTGCATATTATCCTGAACTCGCATAGATTCAAGACTTAATAATAATGCTATAACATAATTCAATCCAATGCAGAAACCGATAGCAGTTGTAGCAATAAACCCTTTGGCAAACTATTCGATTTGTAAGACCGATGTTGGAAGTTCATAAAATTCATAAAAACACCTGTGATAGCGACTTAAGGAGGAGGATCTCCTCCTTGCCCTCAGACCACATGAGTGTAACTCTGACGCGCTGTCTATCCAGACATTAAATTTGCACAGATGTTTAGCTATCATAATTTTATTTCACTCACGTAATGCTAGAGAATGGGCAACATATGAGCACGCCTTGGCAACGCGGTCACGGATACACCTGCACGGGGCAAAAATATAGTTTCAATACTCCTTAGAATAACACGGGTCAACTTTCCAACATGAATTGTTGCGATCAATCCCCAAAATCTTCTAGTCCGAAAGTATGTTAACTATGAAAAAAATAGTAAATTTATTAGAAGAGGCACAGTACCCAGAGAAGTTGGACCGGCTTAATTGATTGCTTAAAATCTCTTATTATCAGCATTACAACATTTTAGTCGAAAAACTTCCATTTCTAGTTATAAGCCTTGCGCAAAGATTCCCAAAACGACTCAGTTTATTTAGTTTATCCATTTATTTCATTAATAATTAGGGTCTGGAGAGCATTTTTACATCGTAGAAGGAAGTCTGATTACAATTGCTTTATGCTATATATCTGATTTGCCATTTGATTTTATTATTTCAAGGTCTCTGCCAACGTTCATAAAGATAAACAAAATAACAAGACGAAATCAAACGACATTAGAACGCAAGAATTCGAAAAGGACTGCTCCGATGGTTCGGGCATATATATAGAAAGAATGTCGAATGAGCGAATGACTAAACTGTCGAGTATTATCTGAGGATGGAGTCTTACTCGGCGTGCATGGATGAAGAGAATGATAAAGGTAAAAGAAGCACGGGAGGTACATCAGGACCGGGATATCTGGCGCCGCACACTATCTGGGTACCCCGTAAGAGACCTGACGTGAAGATACATACAAAAACTCCAACACCCGAACCATGAAATCTTTCATCATCATAATATCATGCAATTTAGTTCTAAAATAAGCGGTTAAGTACGCAAAATATATGCGTATACTATCAGTCTGCCTTATTTTTGCACTTGACAAAACTTCAACAGATTCTATACACGTAGTGCTGTATCGTTTATATTGGCGTTTTATATCTTCTAAGCATGTCTTAGTCATGTCAGAATATTTGTTTTTATGATGAAATCTTTTTTTATATGTGGGTACTCAAATATAAAATATATTCAGCATTTTTGGTTTTGGGTCAATGCAGAAAAAAATGTGCGAATAACGGGGGAATGAAGTTCCGTACTTAATAGTGAATTAACATTTTAAAAATATTTAATATTTACACACACATATGTCCACCATTGCTGAATAGCATTTGATTACGTTACACGACCGTTTAAATAATATTATTTTAGCGGATTTACCTTACATTTTACCTTGCCTTATATTTTGAATGAAATTATTAATTTCAATAACAACTACTTTGATTTTTCATTCAAAATTAACGGCAAAATTCCCGAAACTTTTTCTTACTTAGTGCTGATTGCACCGAACTAAACCGCACTTCACACTATGAATACATGAACAAAATTACTTGTACGATCTAATGGAAAAAGGTTTGGGACGAGCCTTTTCTCGCTGATAAATTGAACATCAGTCGATACACTAAAATGTTATCTTTCTCCACAAAGTCCCCCGAAAATCGACGCGAAATCCTCTGATAGATAGGAAGAAACCCTAAGTGTTTTATTTTTCCTTCTCCACAAAAGATTCGTGTTAAAGCATCTACGATGACTCGACGGTGCTTTTTATTTGAAGGGAAGGAAGGGTGTTAATGGTTTCATACGTTTCTTACAGTATATCCACATAGGTGACGGATATAATGAAATCTATAATAATTTATATCCATTAATAATAATAATAATGGCAACCCATTATACGTCCCACTGCTGGGAACGAGTCTCTCCCCATTTTGAGGGGAGGCCTGGAGCTTACTCGCTCCAATGCGGGTTGGTGGAGATACGGGTTAGTGGCCAACCCACTGTCGGATGTTTTCTAACCGCCCATAAGGCCTCCGACGAGGTTTAACGACTGCTATCTGTCGATAGCAACCGGGACCGACGGCTTAACGTGCCCTCCGAAGCACGGAAACGCGCATTTAATTTGCCACTAGCGGTCAGCCATCACACTACCTGACCGCGCCCGTAGTGCTTAACCGAGTAGATCGCGTATGATCTACACCAGCCGCGGGGCCGTGCTCGCTATATATCCATTGCTTAATTGTAATGATTTCTTATTTACTATAAGAATTTTACTAAAGTGAAGCTTATTCTTAGGCTTCTTATTCGTGGCGACACCTCTGCCAACTAAAAAGGTTAGAGACACAAATGAATGCGCACCGTCGAAACAATATTTAAACGGGAAGAAAATAGAAAAACCAAAGTTAAACGCCGCTTTTTTTTCTATGCAAGCCTCAAGTTGGGTCACAAAGGTGATTTGGCACAACGCCCGATTGCTTGCAAGAGTTATGCTAACATTACAGACCACTTGCGGTCTAGTACTAAGCAATATATCTTGAAGTGTAGTGGAAACAATTTTACAGCTACCAATGTTTATTTATTTATTTAAATTTAATGCACACAAAAGGTACTCAAGGTGGACTTAATACTACTACATGGCATTATCAACCAGCCAACCTTTGGGTTGTGTTGAAAACGTAAGATAGGTGCTGAAATATAATAATACGAAACTACATTTGTTGAATTTATACATACAGCGTGCTATAAATATTATTATAAGGATATAGCAATCATACAAAACACACATACGTACATACAATATAATAATATACATACATATATGATGATAAATATATATAATACATTTGCAATATATTTAAATATATTAACATAACTGTAATGTACAAGTATAATGAATGAAACGAGAATAAACAATACGTACATTAATCAGAGGATTATAAAAAAAAAGCTGCAAAGCTCAAAGGAATAATGATGATGTTTAAACGAGATAAAAATAATATAAATAAATAAAATACGTTTACACTCACAGCCCCACAGTAAGTATAAACATGTTTCGTGGGTGCCGGATTACCGTGCATTGTTGTAAATCCAGTATGCTAAACCGATTGAATAGATTTGGGTCGCTTTAACTAAAAACTACAAAGATAGGTTCAATCTCTAAATATTTTCGAACTATTATCGAACTCCCGTCACTGAGTTCAAGAGTTCGTGGCATTTATGTGTTACGTAACATACTTACGTGCCAGCAAATCGGTTAAGTGATAACATTAGGCCCTATGGCTTTATTACACGACACGGCATTCAGGGTCCAATAGCAAGGGTCAGGGTAGTGCAATAACATTTAGGGAGTTAAGGTCCCTAATTAGGGCGGCCGGAGCGGCCCGGTCAGCCTACCGCCCTAACTACACACAGTACAAATATGAACAGTATGGAAATTACGTACAAAATGTTTTCAAAACGGCACACTCACACAAATATGCGAATCGACGCTCGAGTAGCGAATTACTCGGAGCAGCACCGCGAGAACTGCTTAGGGGCCTCGCTGATGCGCATGTTTGTGTGATTGTGCCATTTCAACGTTTTGTCCGTAGTTTCCATACTGTTCATATTTAACTGTGATTGAGTTAGGACCCTGTTGACCGGATAGTGTAATAGCGGCAACCCGGCGCGAGGCCACGCCCACACTTTCTGCCGGACCCTGAATACCGTGTCGTGTAATAAGGCCATTAAAATGTTTTCAATATTATACGGATCTGTATTAACTAGTTCGGAGGGTATTTAGCTGTAACAGTAGTCTCACAGAAAGTTTTTAAAAATACAGACGTTTATGCAAAATAAAAGAACGAAACTTCATAAGTCATCAAAAGACAGATTAATAACGCACATTTTAATTTAATGAAGATTTATTGTTATTTTCTTCAAGTGTATCACAAATTATGCAAAAGATCTAGGATATCAAGTTTCACGCTCGGTATTACATAAAATATGCATTCGTTAAGTTCATAGTAGGTACACAAATTCCTCCACTTTGGGTTTTTGACCCCGAGAACTTAGTTTCATTATTATTATATACCTATTGAGGCATGTATTGCAACATAAGCAGCAGGTATTTAGTAGGTACTGGCTCAGCTATACAGCAAAAAGTCGGCCAAGTGCGTTTCGTACTGGACCATAAAAGCTTCCGTCCTACTAAGTAGTATTAAACTGAATTTTTAAAGTTTCATTTGCTTCCTCTCACCATGGAACCAAGAACATAAATAAATAAATAAAAACACATTACAATATGTAACACTGATGAGAGAGAGAGAGTGATTTTCATAACTAGCAAAACTTAGCAGCTCATACTTTTGGTAAACTAAACTTTGCACGTGTGCCCAGCTCGCACCATCCCACGAGAGGCATCAATAACGATACCTCCTCTTCTGGAATCGATAAAAAAAAACAATTTAAATACAACAGACACACCAATCGTACTAAGAGCATTTGCTAGTGGACAACTTTGCTTGTACTTTGAAACCAATCCACTGCTCCACAACGAACGTTACAGTTTCCATTGTAGAACTAACTTAAGCCGGAGTTTGGTCGTTTGCGTTCACTCAAATTGCTTGAGAATTCGACTCTTCATTTGGGATCCGATGACTGGATTGTTAGTGGATTTGACGTTGTTATTTGTTTGTTTTTTTTATGTAATGGAAGTGGCAAACAAGCATGCAGTTCACATTGATGTTAAGTGATGACTGCAGCCTATGCGTTAGCACTCCTGAGGCTTAAGCCTCTGTGCCGGAAATTACAGGGCCGTACATTACCACCTGACCGGAACACGATAGTGATGAACACTACCATTTAGCGGCAAGTATATTAGGTAATGCGGTGGTGCCTACGCCCGCGAGCTCCGTCACTGGAGCTCTACCACCAGTAAACAAGTTTTGTTTTTGGGTGACACACAATTGGCAAATGATTCAATATTTTGTTATTTTTTCTTGAAACGGACTACTGAAATGTTGATAGGAGCTCACTTTGAATATGTATTTGTAGTGTTATTTTTAAAAGTGACTGCACTTAACTACGCAACTTTGCTAATTGAATGAGTTTTATCTTAACGAACAAATGCTTTTTTTTAATTCGATTCTTTCATTCTTTTAAGCTATCGCGGGCCTTGAGCGCGGGGACCGAATTCAGAAATTCCGTAACGTAAAAACCCACAGACCAATCAGCCTTCCTAGAGACTGAGAATGTTCAATTTATTTCATACAATTCGTTCTGTCAACTGCCTGAAGGCAGACGAAGTGGGACGTTGAGTTCTAATTCAAAAAATCATAATATTTTAAAATCATAGGGATGAATGACTAACAAACTTCGTTTATATTGAAATATGGCAAAGTTTTATGAACTGCTGAGGAAATGGGACTATATTGTTAACAGATTTTCTTAATAATATAAAACGAGAAAAAAATAAAGAAAATGTTTTTATTTTGGATAAGTATCTAAATTTTTTTAGATACCTACGTGAAGTCATAAAATATTTAAAAATACATAAAGCGAATAATATAAAATAAAAACAGATAGGTCATAGTAAATTAAAATCATATTAATTTTCACATTTTCTTCGCGATTAAAGTATACTTATACTTGTGCCAAATTTCAAATCTCTAGTGCCAATTGTTTTTGCGCTCAACCGCACGATATCAGATCCTTCAACACAAAATGTGTTGAGGAAACGATAGAGCGAAACAAGGGCTCCAAAGTGTTTGCAAGGGATCTGTCTATTAGACAGAGCCGGATGATGCAGCTGAAGACAGAGGACGGCAGTTTAGCGTCGACTAAGCCTGAGGTATTGCGGGAGATCGAGAGGTTCTATGGGCAGTTATATACCTCGGTCGCACAACCTGCCTTTGATTTGGTCAGAGACCCGAGAGCCAAATTAACCCGACACTATACCGAAGATATCCCGGACATCAGCCTGTACGAGATTTGGATGGTCCCTCAAACAGCTTAAGAACAACAAGGCGCCTGGAGAGGACGGAATCACTACAGAACTTTTGCAAGCGGGTGGATCACCGTTACTGAAAGTCCTTCAGAGGCTCTTTAATTCCGTCCTATTCGAAGGTACTACGCCAGAAGCATGGAACAGAGGCGTGGTGGTGCTTTTCTTCAAAAAAGGTGATAAAGCCCTATTGAAGAACTATAGACCCATCTCGCTTCTGAGCCGTCTACAAGCTGTTTTCGAGGGTGATCATTAACCGTCTCGCTCGCAAGTTTGATGACTTCCAGCCTCCCGAACAAGCCGGTTTCCGAAAAAGCTATAGTACCATAGACCACAAACACACGCTGCGGCAGGTTATACAGAAGTCCGAGGAGTATAACCGGCCATTATGCTTAGCGTTTGTGGACTATGAGAAAGCCTTTGATTCGGTTGAAACATGGGCTGTGCTGCAGTCTTTACAGCGTTGCCACATTGACTATCGGTATATCGAAGTGTTGAAGTGTTTGTATAAAAACGCCACCATGTCAGTCCGAGTACAGGACCAATGCACGAGGGCGATTCCTATGCAGAGGGGAGTAAGACAGAGAGATGTCATTTCACCCCTGCTCTTCACCAATGCAATGGAAGACGCCTTCAAGCTGCTGGAATGGCAAGGACTAGGCATCAATGTCAACGGCGAATGCATCACTCACCTTCGGTTAGCCGACGATATTATAGTCATGGCAGAGTCGCTGAAAGATCTCAGCACAATGCTCGAAGACCTCAATCGAGTGTCCCAAAGAGTGGGCCTTAAAATGAACATGGATAAGACCAAGGTCATGTTCAATAACCTTGTATCGCCCACTCCAGTGTCCGTTGGGAACTCGATCCTCGAAGTTGTCGACGAAAATGTCTATTTAGGACAAACCATACAACTAGGCAGGTCGAACTTCGAGAAAGAGGTCATTTGCCGAATCCAACTCGGCTGGGCAGCGTTCGGGAAGTTAAGGAGCGTTTTCTCGTCAAATATCCCGCAGTCCTTGAAGACGAAAGTCTTTAATCAGTGCGTTTTGCCGGTGATGACCTACGGTGCCGAGACGTGGTCTCTCACTATGGGTCTCGTACGAAAGCTCCAAGTCACTCAGCGGTCAATGGAAAGGGCTATGCTCGGCGTTTCCCTACTGGATCGAATCAAAAATGAGGAGATCCGTAGGCGAACGAAAGTCGCTGCCATAGCCAAGCAGATTTCCAAGCTGAAGTGGCAATGGGCAGGGCACATAGCTCGGAGAACCGATAACCATTCTCAGACCTACCCAATAGGCACACAAAATTTCATGAGAATCGGTAAAGCCGTTTCAGAGAAGTATGTGTTAACTAACATTGTGACACGAGAATTTCATATATGGAAATTATCCCATAATCCTTGCTCCATCAATTTACCCCACTTTCCCTAATTATATCGACTATATCGATTAGACTTTAAGAGCCTCCCTAGAGTTCCATCCGTCTGTAATGTCAATTATTGACAATGCTCATGACGTCTATGAAAAAACGAAATAGCAAATTTCGTGCATACGAAGAAAAGAGATACCAAATTTTTTTATACGTCAAGGAACAAATAATGACCAGCGTAATTTGAGCTACCACGAATATTATTCTGTATTATTTATTGATTTATTATGTGTATTAAAATACTGACCGGTGAAAACAAATACCATCCTTTTTCAAATTAGAAGTGTTAGTGATTTTACTGCACCATCTCACACTACAACTCGGCATCTTATGTTTTTTTTATTCGTTTTATTTTTGAAAATTTTATGTGCTCTCAGATCACGAAAGTGGTTGGTATTAAATGAACATTTTAAGATGGCGGATAATATAAGCTTGATTTAGCGTATGCGTTGACAGAAACCGTTTGCCCTACATAAGGTGTCTATTGGTTCCTTAGTCGATGTAAAAACCTAACGCTCCTTACTCCGACGGGCACGGAGGTGTGGCCTTAAATAAAATATATTTAATATTTAACTATTTATATTTATATTTTGTTGATTTATGACGGGATAGCGGCGTGCTATTCTCACGTTGTATCCACTTGGCCACGGTGACTGTTACGTAGGCAATCAAATTTTCTTGTTATTAAGTATGCTGCTGTAGTATAACTGGATGATGTTGGTGGGTAATTTGGTAAAAATGTATTGTTGACTGGTTTAAGGCACCAGTCTCTTCGGAGGCGTGGGTTCGAATCCCACCGATGCCAATATTGTTTTTATTCATTTTTTTATTGTTTGTTTTTCCATTCAATATGTAAAAAGTGGTAAATATTAATAGAAAATTACCCCCTTATTCATAAACGTACATTAGATACGTTTTAGCTATAGAATGCTTTGTCTTTGTCAGTTGCATTGTCAAATGTGCAGGATAGAAAGAGACAAAGCAGAGATTAGCAACACTTTAGCTAAAATACGTTTATGAATAAGGGGGTAATCGTTTCATTTTTCTATTTTTTTTTCTTTTATTTGCATTTTATTTTGATTTGCATAATTTTAGATAATTTTTATGTAAATGCAATAGCTTTACCGCGGCAGTCCCCGAGTACCACACGTCTTTTTTTATGTAATGGAAGTGGTAAACAAGCCTACAGTTCACATTGATGTTAAGTAATGACTACAGCCTACAGCCGGGCGTAGGCACCACCGCATTACCTAATATACTTGCCGCTAAATGGTAGTGTTCAGCACTATCGTGTTCCGGTCAGGTGGTAATGTACGGCCCTGTAATTTCCGGCATAGAGGCATAACACTTTAGGCCTCAGGAGTGGCAACGAAGCTGCATTTTGACTTTGGTCTTTGTGTGAGTGTCTATAGGCTGCAGTCATCACTTAACATCAATGTGAACTGCATGCTTGTTTGCCACTTCTATCGTATAAAATAAAAATAAAAGTATATTAGGTAATGCGGTGGTGCCTACGCCTGCGAGCTCCGTCACTAGAGCTCTACCACCAGTAAGATAATTCTGTAATCAAGAAATGGAAGAATTTGCATCGGCAACTGTTTTGCTTATATCCATGCATTATTAGTTAAAACAGCCGAAAAAAAATATACGCAAAGAAAATGAACAGCTACACTTTTTACTACCCAGTGTTAATTAATTAAAATTGAAGACGATTTTACAAAACACTACAAGCTTGATAAGACAAGTATTAAGTAATCAGATTATTCGATATTACGAATATTTTCTTAACATTCATAAAACAAATAAACACAACCCCCTTATTTATAAGCGTACTTTAGCTAAAGTGTTGCTAATCTCTCCTTTGTCTTTTTCTATCCTGCACATTTGACAATGCAACTGACAAGGACAAAGCATTATATATCTAAAACGTATCTAATCTACGTTTATGAATAAGGGGGTTACAATAAAGATATATCATACAGTAGATACGTTCCATCAAAAATATTGCTTCACATAACAGTATACTAGGATTATAACAACAAAATTTGACGCGGCACCCTCATAAATTTAGTGCGCAACATCAAGTAATTTCATCTAGAAGGTTCTTTGTTCTAAATTACTTAGACCGCGTCTAGCCGCCGTGGGTCATTACATGAGGAACTCGGTTGCCTTGAAGTACCCAATTCATATAATAATGGTGTCTTCTAAGTATATCTTCGGTGAGTTGAGTAGAAATGGATGGAAAACATTTTTTTTTTAATTCAAATTATACTTCCTTTTGTGTTTTAAGCATATAGAATAACATTAAAAAAAAACATCCGGACGAATTGAGAACCTCCTCCTTTTTTCGAAGTCGGTTAAAAATGATAACATAATCCATTTTTACTGGTGGTAGAGCGCCGATGACGAAGCTCGCGGGCGTAGGCACCACCGCATTACCTAATATACTTGCCGCTAAATGGTAGTGTTCAGCATTATCGTGTTCCGGTGTAATTTCTGGCACAGAGGCGTAACACCTTAGGCTTCAGGAGTGGTAACGCATCTGCACTTTGACCTAGGTCTTTGTATGGATGTTTATAGGCTGCAGTCATCACTTAACATCAATGTGACCGCATGCCTGTTTGCCACATCCATTACATAAAAAAACAAACAATAAAAAAATAGATTTTAAATTTGAAGGAATTGAATAGAAATTCTGATTTGAGATCCTTACAGTCAATGGACGCGCCTAATAAGAAATGTTTTATTTACTTGGGTAGATTACAAAATAAGCAGGTATTGTTTTGAAGTGGTTTCAAATGGCAACCGCGTTCTATTTTTAGCGCTGCGTGCAATATTTTACTGTACTAATGTTACATAAAATGTTATTTCAATTGTGAAATCTAAACAATTAATTCATATTAATTCGGGATTTAAACTGACACAGAATCAACAAAATTAACCTAGCCTGAATTTATAAACTTCAAAATTAAGTATGCATCTTATCTCTCATCGTAACCAAATACCTGTGCGAAAAGCAATTATTTCAAAAGGACAAACAACCTCGGAAAACGATGTCTAAGCAAGAAATATTCACCAGGCTATTCGTCTCCCCCCAACGTTTACTTCATCTTATTTGCTCAACACGTTCCGTTTATTTCATTTTCATGATTTAGAGGAAGCTTTGTGATTGTTCACACAATGTAATCTGATAAAAGTTTACCGTTAACGGGTAAAATGTCACTTGAAATTTTAAATTTTTGGGTTCGATTTAAATTATCACGCACAAAATTACACGCATTGTCATATGTATGTATGTATCTTCACGGCAGGTCCCTAACGGAGTAGGCAGAGAGTGTAGAGCGCCAGATATCCCGGTCCTGACATACCTCTCGTGCCCCGTCTACCTTCATCATTCTCTTCATATATGCACACACCGATTCCTAAGACTTTTGACCCCACCATCAGACATAACTCCACCTATTTGGTCATGGTAAGTCAGTCTTGGTCTTTCTGGGCCTCTGCAACCATCGACATTCGCATTTTATATCTGTTTATATATATATATGATGATATTATAAGTAACAGGTAGTAACTAATAATATTAAAATACTGTATTGTATATACGTAAATCGTAATACTATTGACCAAAAAACAAGTTTGTAGTCTAAACGTAATTTCATCATGAGCTAGGAATTCTAAAAGCCATCAGCAATATATTATTTGACATAAAAGATTCACGGTGTGTCGGTACATCGACCCACATCAACAATTTGGCCCAACCCGAACCCATGATTTATCTGCCTTAACTATTTCCGCCCATAAATTAAGCATTGTTGTACCCGTCAATATATCTTTTCGGATTCATTTAAACTATTATACTTAAGTACATAGCGATCTTTGATCAAAGTTATTTTAGATAGCGGTATCTACTTTATTAAAATCGTTTTTTTTTATGTAATGGAAGTGGTAAACAAGCATGCAGTTCACATTGATGTTAAGTGATGACTGCAGCCTATAGACATACACACAAACACCAAGGACAAATTTGACCAATTTGACCAATTTTGACCAATTTTGACCATTTTGATCAAGTTTTGACCAATACCGGACTACGGATGCTTACGTAGGCAGTGTGCAGCAGAGATAGCGCTCTATAAAGCCTAAACTAGCCGATTGTCATTTTTATAGGCTCGATGTGCATTATTTCTTGATGAGCACTGTACAAATATGCAGTGTTTGCAAAGAAAACGCGTTTCCAATTCATCCAAATGACTATTACATATAGTATTTAATCACTGGTGATAGAGCTCTAGTGACACAGCTCGCAGGCGTAGGAACCTATGCATTATCTTAACTACTTGCCGCTAAATAGTAGTGTTCATAACTATCGTGTACCGGTCAGGAGGTAATGTACAGCCGTGTAATTGCCAGCATTGAGGCATATTAGGCTTAAGCCTCAGACAAACGTCACATAAGCATATTGTGGACCAAAGTTTTTGTTTAAAAACTGGCCAAGTGCGTTGGCAGTTATCATACCAAAACCTTCTAAGCTAAGCTACCGACAGTCGGACGGGCAATCATGGTGAAAACTATACGGGTTTCTTGTAGGATACGGAACCTAAAACAGATGAAAATATTAACAAATGAGGACAAATTCAAGCATTTATTGAAGAAATCGAAACAGTATCTATAATAACCCAAATAAACGATTCGTTTTTCTGACAAAAAATACCACATTGCACAAAAAAATTGCTTTTGACATTGATTTTAACTTGGAAAATTTACCTTCTCACTCTCTCACATGCACTCCACTGAACGTATCGAGATGAAATATACATTTATATTGTGATTCCGAATCTGTATTGTGATTCCAGAATACTCTAAAATATGTACAAGGATCCATTGTGTTTATAATATTGTTGCTACGAGTTATCGTGCCAGGCTACGGCCTACGGTTACGAGGTGTCTACGAAATTTACTACGCATCACATGATTTTCAAATGGATCCTTTACATTCGCCTAATTTTTTTTAAGACTATTATTTTTTCGCATATTTGAATTAACTATAATTTAGCACAATAATACTATCTAATGGCAACCCTTGATACGTCCCACTGCTGGGCACGAGTCTCTCCCCCTTCTTAGGAGAAGGCCTGGAGCTTAGTCCACCACGCTGCTCCAATGCGGGTTGGTGGAGATAAAGGTTAGAGACCAACCCGTTGTCGGATGTTTTCAAACCGACCATAAGGCCTCCGACAATATTTAACGACTACTATCTATCGAGAGCAATCGGGACCAACGGCTAAACTTGCCCTCCGAAGCACGGAAACGCGCATTTTAATTTGCCACTAGCTGTCACCCATCACACAACTGACCGCTCCCGTATAGCTTAACCGAGTAAATCGCTTCCAATCTATACCAGCTGCAGAGCCATGCGCGCTTCATAACATACCGGTGTCAATAATACTATCCCATAGTAATATTTTGCCGCACTACTTTATGTCCTAATAAACTATTGGAATAATTTTGGTATTTATTTATTCTTTGGCCTATTAATAATTTGTCGTATTTATTATAACTCATAATTTCAGTATTTTAAATATAGAGAACCCGACCGTACGTGCCCCTAACTTTGCCAGGTTAGGTCGAAGTGGTGTTTGGTGTTTTAGGTGTTTTTTTTGCTTGCTGGCAGTACAAACTTTTATGTATTTTGTAATGAAGCTTATTTATTATTATGATTTTTGCTATTTGACGTAAGTTGTTCTGATGGTTTTGCTTATATTTTTTTTATTTTATGTTAAAACAGTTATGCGTAATGATTATTATGCACATAGATATTTAGGCTTTAAGCTACTATGCGTAACAATATCATGACAAATACTTTTATGCAATTCAATAGAGAACCATTTTCAAAGACTACAAATTTTTGAGTCCGAATAGTTAATAACAGAATTAGTATGAATTAATTGATTTATTAAAGCGTTTTGCTCATTAATGTACATAAGGCGGACTTAATACCAAGTGGTATTCTCTCCCAATCAACCTTAGGACCAAATAGAGCAGTGGAAGAGGTGGAAGAGGAGTGGTAGCAAAACGGTTTTATAAGTTTTTTTTATAAAGTGAATAGTGTACAAGAAACGCTGGTTAATTATCCATGATGAAATTTCAAAGAAGAAGCGTTCACTACTGACTTGATTGTTTAGCCACATACAATATATATATAAATCAATTGCCGTTCGTTAGTCTCGCTAAAACTCGAGAACGGCTAGACCGATTTAGCTAACTTTGGTTTTGAATGATTATTTGAAGTCCAGGGAAGGTTTAAAAGGTAAAGAAATATGATGAAATTGCCGAGAAATAGTGAAAACCACAATTTCATTTTTCCATACAAATAGTCGGTATCTATCGAACCTTGGACACATTATTTCATTGTGAGGCAATAAGAAGTTTGCCGGGCCAGCTCGTTAACAGTAAAAATTTTACAAAACGAATTAAGTCCAAAAGACACTGATTTTTTTTTCAAATTAATAAACATACGACGCATTGGAGAGTTCCAAGGACTTTATTAAGAAACGGGAAGTGGCGTATCTAGGTCGGCTAGCGTAAAATGTAAGACATGCTGTGCGATACACTTATTAAAACCTTTTTTTACTTTTACTTATATTATATAATCACATAGAGCAACACCGGAGGGGAATAGCCATATGCAGGCTTTCCCCTCTGTCAAAATAAAAGCCCAAATGGGCCTATACCTGTCATCTAGATGTTTAAATGTGTGCGTGAAATTGTTTCTGTGTTTTGTTAAAGTCAAGGTGTGAGTTTCGTAGTAATAGACGATTTTTGTCGGGTGCGTGTGTGTCGCACACATTTCCCCCCGCAAAAATGACAGACTGTTTTGCATCGGTAATAAGCGCTATGGCTACTCCCCTCCAGTCCGCCGCGGCCGTTGGCCCGTGTTGCTCTATGTATAACCACGACAACGTATGATACAAAAGAGTTCTTTGAGTTAGTTTTTTTATGGCCTAATACTCAAAACACCAATAACCGCGCACAAATAAACACCAATTAAGCACGAGGCCAACACACCTGACTTCACCTGATTAGTGTTTGGTCGCGCCACAAAACGTCACAAATATGGCGTATTATCAGTTCGTTCAAGAGTATAAAGACGTGATTATACTACAAAATCGAGATGTCCGTTGTTTTCCGAGAAAATGAGATAGCTAGCAGTACCGCCCTGTAGCGCCCTGTTTTGACATGATATATTTTTTTAAAAATATTTTTCTGTTCTAGGCCATTCACATTGATTTTTTTTTTGTTTTTTTTTTTTAATTGTTTATTTGTGAAGCACAACAAAGAAACTAAACCCAATGTGCCACGTCCAGTCCGTCCCCACCGTTCAACGGCTCCAACATACTGGCCACGTTACCCCTCTGGATGGCGATGCTAATCCTGATATATTTGATAATGCACGATGTGTTATCGTGTTTAACTTAAAAAAATAACAAAATTATGACTCACCGGTGAAAAACAATGCTGCTGAGTGGTTTAGTTTGCTCTGCTGTTCGGTTTTTACACCAAGAAAATGAACAATTTCGCATTTTCAACGGTTTTTAGGGTTCCGTACCTTAAAAGGAAAAAAGGAACCCTTATAGGATCACTCGTGCGTCTGTCTGTGTCTGTCTGTCTGTCTGTCCGTCTGTCACAGCCAATTTGCTCCGAAACTACTGGACCGATTGAGTTGAAATTTGATGAATATATGTAAATTGGTGACCCAAAGATGAACACGTCAAGTAAAATAATAAATTTTAAACAGGGGTGCCACTTTCGGGGGGTAAATCACAAAATTAAAAAAAAAATCGTAAACTGTGTCGTGTGACATATCAAATGAAATAAGTTGTTGTCAGTATCTCAGATATATTTTTTTAATTATTTTTGCATAAACAAATTTGAAGTTATTTTAGAAAAACGACGAAAATTGACCATTCCCCCCCTATCTCCAAAACTACTGAACATAAAATTTTGAAAAAAATGTGGAAAATAGTTATTTGCCTATAGATTACTGAAAAACCTATAAGAAGTTTGAGTATTCATATTAAATCGAAAATTCTTAATAATATAACCCCCCCTGCCGGTACCACCGTAACCGCTATGTCCCTGCATTTTAAATCTGTAATATCTTCGAAAATATTTATTTAAATTACGGAACCCTCACCACGCGAGTCGAACTCGCACTTGTCCGGTTTTTCCCACTATGTTTGCGCTCGGCGAGCGAATGCACAATTAATGCATGATGCTTGACGTGTGAGCGGGAACGGTCACCTGACTGTCTAGTCTAGTCTAAACGATAGCTCAGCAGCCGGTGCGTATTGGCAATCTAATTCCTCTAATATCTTTGACGGGGTCATTCATGTCTGTCGTGACTGTAAGCTCAGTTACAAACAAGGTAAATGTAAATGGAAATAATAAAATGACTGGAACAAGTTATACCAAACAAAATGAACACCACGAACAAGTAACAGTATAGTGTTTTAAAAATTTAATTTTCTCACCGACATCTTTTATAAAACGGTAACAAGCGCTTGTTCGCGAACGGCTTTAGAGGTGGATTTGCACTCGTGAACTCCACACAACCCTAATTACGGGTCATGCGATATCAGACTTTATTTCAAAAGTAGTACAGTCTAACTGCTCATTTTCTAGTTAAAATGGAAGTGTATACGATTAAAGTAAGTTTCGCGGGGACAAAGCCGAGCGCTAATTTCAGGAATTGGCAAAAAAATGGTTACCATGGGAAATGTTTGTGAAATTACGTTACTTTTTATTTTTTAAGATTGCGTTAGTACTTAAATGTCTTTATACATTTTTCGTATATTCATATTTTACTCTTATAGAAAAAAGCAAGCCGGTGGCTTGACACAATTAATTCAAGAGAATATGTATTAATACTACGTATAGAATGAACACTTCGACGCCCCGCCCGATTTCTCCGTCTCACCCAATCTCCTCCCCTCTTATGGGAGACGTTTGGTATTCTTTACGTACTACGCACACAGGCGCACGTGTAAATACATGTCACTGATTGATGTCTGTGTAATAGAGACCAAATTAAGCGTTTGTATGGCATTTTGGCGGTGTGATAATACGAAAACGACATGATGAATGTAGAAGAAATCGGGGGGTATGTCAGCACCGGGATATCTTTCGCTCCACAGTCTGCCTACTCCTTAAGGCACGAGGCGTGAAGATACATACATGAATATAAACAGCCACTATTTACCCGTTACATTTTGGCCCATGTGGAAAGCCTGTTGACATTCACGGGCACATTACCAAACTTCAAGGTATTATCTATACATAAAATAAAACAGTAAAACCCGCGTGTCCGACATTGTATATATTTACGAAAAAGTAAATGGGGGCGATGTAAAAATAGTATTAGAACACGTTTCAATGATTTTTAATTTTGTTGTCTGTCTGTTTGTCTGTTTGTCCCTTTGTCCAGGCTAATCTCCGAAGATGCTGAACGGATTCGAATGAAACTTTTTGTGGTGTATAGATACTAAGCCTGACCAACATTTATGCTACTTTTTACTGCGGGAAAATGTAGCATAAATGTCTGACGGAAATGAGGGATTTTCCATTTAATAAAATCGCAGGAAAGTCAAAACTGTACATTAAATATTTTTTAAAAGAATTCTTGGGACGTGATCTACAATAGAAATCAAAGCCAAAAATATAGTTTTCTGATTTTTTGTCACATCTTATGACTGAACTCAGCAGGATTCCCATATGACTCGCTTCACTTGCTTCTCTTGCAAAAAAATGTATATTGAAATAAAACTATTTTTACGGATTTATCTCGCGTATATTAAACTAAAATGATTTTTAAAATCAACCCGACGTTTCGGTCGCTTTTCAGCTTCCGTGGTCCCGGGCAGACTGAGGTGACATTTGTCTGACAGAAGTTTGAAAAATTATATGTAGCTACCTCCATCGATTTCGTAAACGCCTTGCGTAGCGTTCAGGATTAACACAATAATTACTTATGGTATCTTGAGGTCTTGCAGACTGCTGCGGCTGGGATTTAATCTTGCTAAGTATGGGATCCCATGATGTTGATAGTCGCCATCCATCTTCTCTATTGAAATTTGGGTGTTTTTTAATTTCAATAGCCTCGCGTACCATTCGTGGAATGGGTTTGTGTTCTCTAGCGAGTATTTGAATTTTATCAAACCGGATGTAATGGTTCGGCTTATCCGCTATGTGTTCACAGACTGTAGACCTCCCTGATCTTCGGTTTTTGACATCAGCAATGTGCTCTTTAACGCGGGTGGATACAGCTCTCTTCGTTTGACCAATATATGAGAGTCCACAATCACAATCTAATTTATAAATACCAGAATTTTGTAATGGAATATTACTTTTAATGGGTCTTAAATACTGATGAATCTTTTTATATGGTTTGAAAACTGTTTTAATTGAATTCTTTTTTAAAATGTTGCTGATTTTATCTGTGACACCCTTAACGTAAGGTAGTATAGCTGGTTGTCGTTCTACTGTAGGTGGTTTCACGCGGCATTTTTTAAAAATCATTTTAGTTTAATATACGCGAGATAAATCCGTAAAAATAGTTTTATTTCAATGAGTGTAGCTCGCGAAAACCTAAGAACATATCATGTTAAAAAACGTATACTTATACTTTATACTTGTAATAGATACTATTTTAAAAGTTGCTTGCTTATAATGCTAAAGCGACACTGGCATCTTAGGTATAACTTTTAAAACACTCGCTTTTAACACTCATTTCACTATTTTTTTTTACGAACCGGGTCGTGACGCGATATAGATATTGGGTAAAAACACTTTTTACCTTTATTCCGACGTTTCGACTCGGTTGCACAAGCCGTGGTCGCGGACAGACTGTTGTAACAGCAAAATGTCAAATTGCGGGTGGCTTGATGTTCTTCTACCTACAAGTTGCGTGATTATTGTGGAGGCCGGCACACAACGCTCACTGTATCCGACGATAGGTCCGATGTTACATCGCGCGATCCTAGATTGTTTATGACCGGTGTCCAGGTCGGAGACAATTTATATCCATCTTCACGATTGAAATTGTTTTTGTACTTATATATTTCAATCGCCTCTCGTATTATCCTGGGATAATAATAACGTTCAGTGGAGAGGACTTTTGGATTGTGAAGATTGATCCAGTGATTAGTCTCCATGGTAAAAAAAAAATTAGGTATGTTTGGTGCTGTAGAGTCTTTACGCAGACGACGTTGCGGGCAGCTACTAGTATATGTAATATAGAGATTGGTTTGCATGTATGCTTGATTGCATGCTTTTAGCCCTTCGGGGATTATATTATTATGAGTGTAATTGCGTTACGTATTAAGTATAGAAGTATAGATGTGACTTAGATTTGTGACATAGATGTTACTTTATATTTTGGACACACCAATAGTGTGTCCAAAATATAAAGTAACATCTATAGAAGTATTTCTATACCTACTAATATTAAAAAGAGATAAAGTTTGTTTGTACGGGCTAATCTTCAGAAATACTGAACCGACCTTTTTTTATGTAATGGAAGTGGCAAGCAAGCATGCAGTTCACATTGATGTTAAGTGATGACTGCAGCCTATGGACACCCACACAAAAACCAAGGTTAAAATGCAGATGCGTTACCACTTCTGAGGCCTAAGATGTTATGCCGCTGTGCCGGAAATTACAGGGCCGTACATTACCACCTGACCAGAACACGATAGTGCTGAACACTACCATTTATCGGCAAGTAGCATAGGTAATGCGGTGGTACCTACGCCCGCGAGCTTCGTCACCGGGGCTCTACCACCAGTGAAATTAAAATTCTGAAAATGGATGAAAATTCTTTCTCATTCAGATAGCCACACTATTCAGGAGTACTATCGGCTATATTTTATTATGATGGTAGTAATGTATCCCACATTGCACCCGTGCGAAGCCGCGGTGGTATAGATAAAAAGGTCAAGTTTGTAACTTTCATTATTTGTTTGTTTGTCTGTAGGGGCTAATCTCCAGAAATACTGAACCGATTGTGAAAATTCTTTCACAATCAGGTAGTTACACAATTCAGGTGCTATAGGCTATATTATTATTTATTATGGTGGTAGGAATGTAGGTAACATTTCACCTGTGCAAAGCCGGGACGGGCCGCTAGTTTAATACAAAACTTCACTACATCTTTTACGTTAACAGTCGATAAAATAACATACTATTTCAAGCTTCACAATTTCAAAACTAAGCAGTGTGAAACTGGAACTCAATGAAATGGCTAGCAGCTTTAATTGGATTAAAGTCTTAGTGCCTGCAAAATGTGTTTAAAATCGAATTCATGACACGTAACTTTTAAATTGAACTAGCAATCGAGAGTTTATTTTCATTTCATGTAATGAAAGTAACAAATAAGTACGTTTTGAATTTTTACTGATGTCAGAGCTCCGATGACGGAGCTTGCAGGTGTTGGTTCCCCTACATTACTTAAACTACTAAAGCTAGCCGCTAAAGTGTCTTCAGCACTATTGTATTCCTGTTAGATGGTATTGCATGGCCCCATAATAACTGTCACAGACATGATAGCTTGGGTCTCAGGGGCGGCAGCGCATCTGCATTTTGACCTCTGGGCAGAGAATATGTAATAATACTACGTATAGAATGGACACTTCGACGTCCCGCCCGATTTTCCCGCATCACCAACCTCCTGCCCTCTTATGGGCGACGGTTGGTATTTTGTACGTGCTACGCACACAGGTGCACGTGTAAATACACGTCACTGATTGATGCCTGTGTAATAGAGACCAAATTAAGCGTTTGTATGGAATTTTGGCAGAGTGTCCGCGGTGTGCTCTGTGGACCGACCGCTTAATTCTAATACTTTTGTTTAGGACGTTATCTTGTCAGTTTCGGTTCGCTTATTAAAGTATTGCTCATTTGGTCTTAAGTATACACATGCGCACGAAAACACTTCCAGGTAAAAGCAAGGCGGTACGAAACTGAAATAAAGAAAGAAAGAAAATATTTTAATTTCGAATTGATCTTTACAGATATTTTCAAAACGTCAAGAAATCATAAATTACCTAGAGTGAATAACTATTACATATAGGAGAAGCAAAAACAAATATTAATAGTAAATTAAAATTAGAATTATAGTACTAGGTACTTAGTTAAAACATAATAATCACAATTTTTTTCAATTCCTTCAATGATGATAAATGAAGAAAAAGAAAAACTTATTCGTCAAGATCAAAGTTATTCACTTAGCAGAGTTGCAAGTGCAGTCACTACTGAGAAGAACTCCGCTACCCAACAAACTCAGTAAGAGCTCTTTTAAATGGGAGCTTAAATCTAGTACAGATTATCGTGAACATCAAATAATGTGAACGTCCATAGCATAGATGCAAATAAACTGCTATCTACTAGATGAGATGTAGCTCCTGCAAACCAGAACACACCAGTCCCCACCAACAGCACCCGTTCACGAGTATGACGTATGTGACAGCCATTGCCCTCCTCGACCATTTTAGAGGAAAGTGAGCAAACAAGCATGACAAGATAATGTCATAATCGAAAGCATTATAAGCATTATAGGGTTTTGGGTAGATGTCTATAGGCTGCAGTCATCGCTCGGCAGTGTGAGCTGCATGTTTGTTTGCCATTTACCTTACACAAAAAAAAAATATCTAGGTACAAACCCAGCTAAAGAGATGTGTTAAATTTGGTTATAACATTTACTTTGGTGAGATTCTTATCCAAAATCAAATTGAGATGAAAACCAAAATAAAATCCAATAAAAATATTTCCAATAAAAGTTTCTACACCAGTCAATAACACACCTCATCCCGAACTCATCGAAAAAATCATTTTCATTCATTTCGTTTATAAAAGTTTGTGAATCAAATAAAACAGAGACACAATGCAGTTGGAACTTATCCGGACTGGACTGAATGGATCAATATCGATATTATTGGAAAAGTTTTAGTCGTAAAAACTACACTGATTTTCTATTTTGGGGTTCCGTACTGTGGTCAACCGGATTATGATGCAATATTTTTAACTGACTTGAAAAAGGGAGGTGTTTTTTCCTACTCGTATTTTCGTTTTTAAACAGTGCTCAAAAAACGAGGAGGTTGTACGATCGTAACTGCCTCGGTAATCTAGTGGTAGCAGGCCACTACTACTACGCTGGGGTCTTGGGTTCGATTCCCGGGTCGGGGATATTAGAGATAATGGTGTAAAGTCTTTTATATCTGGTTCTATTGGGATTTTCATTCGATTTTCTGGCAATTTTTCAGTACCTCGAAGTTTGGTAATGTGTCCGGAGATGTCAACAGGCTCGCCACCTGTTACATGGGCCAAAACGTAACCGGCGAATCGTAGGTGTTTGCATGTATGGATGAATGCATGTATTTACCTCTGCCTACCCCTTCGGAGATTACAGGCGTGAAGTTACGTTTACACATCAGTCATTAAGTATTCAATATAGAGGGACAAAATAATGAAGTTTCAACATTAATAGGCTTCACCAGTACCGGTAAAACAAAAAATGAATTACACTATTTGAAACATGAAGATTGTGGGACTAGTCTAGTGGTGGCAGCTAGCCTGATGTACTATACTAGCAATAATTCGATTTCCCGGGGCTTCCAGAGAGTTTTTGATTGGTCCTATAAGAATTAGCGCTACTATGATCGGTCGATGCAACATCGATTTTTAATAATTGAAGAACAATAAAAATATGCATATTATTATGGCGTCTGTCGCTCTCTTACTTTTGAACAGTTAACATGCACGATTTAAAATAATTAAAATCTGTAAAGTTGCTTTGAGTTTAAGTCCGCAGTTATCGGACCCCCAAAGCTGGTGGGAGATTAATCTACAATCGGAATAGACGCCAGCATCGAGAAGTACCTTCGGTTTGCCGACGATATTATAGTCATGGCAGAGTCGCTGGAAGATCTCAGCACAATGCTCGAAGACCTCAATCGAGTGTCCCAAAAAGTGGGCCTTAAAATGAACATGGATAAGACCAAGGTCATGTTCAATAACCTTGTATCGCCCACTCCAGTGTCCGTTGGGAACTCGATCCTCGAAGTTGTCGACGAATATGTCTATTTAGGACAAACCATACAACTAGGCAGGTCGAACTTCGAGAAAGAGGTCATTCGCCGAATCCAACTCGGCTGGGCAGCTTTCGGGAAGTTAAGGAGCGTTTTCTCGTCAAACTTGAAGACGAAAGTCTTTAATCAGTGCGTTTTGCCGGTGATGACCTACGGTGCCGAGACTCACTATGGGTCTCGTACGAAAGCTCCAAGTCACTCAGCGGTCAATGGAAAGGGCTATGCTCGACGTTTCCCTACTGGATCGAATCAGAAATGAGGAGATCCGTAGGCGAACGAAAGTCGCTGACATAGCCAAGCAGATTTCCAAGCTGAAGTGGCAATGGGCAGGGCTCATAGCTCGGAGAACCGATAGCCGCTGGGGCAGAATGGTTCTCGAGTGGAGATCACGTATCGGCAAACGCAGCGTAGGACGTCCACCTGCAAGATGGACCGACGACCTGATCAAGGCTGCAGGTACCCGCTGGATGCACGTCGCTTCCGATCGGTCGGCATGTAGGTCATTGGGGGAGGCCTATGTTCAGCAGTTTACGTCCTATGGCTGATATGATGATGATGATGATGATCGAGAAGTAAGGAACACCAAACCGGACCACGTGCGTCGTCAAGAGCAATAACCATACCTGGTGCCTCGGTACAGTCTTCAAGTTGGTGAGTGGCTTGCACGTTTTTTATAAGGGTGTTTGATGCAGGGGTATAGGTGATCTGGTACTGAAATTTTGAGTGATCATCTTACTATACTCACGATTAAAATCCCGTCTGGTGTAGACTATCTACACGTCCCACGTGGTATTTCAACAAATTTGTTAAAGCTAAATTAAGATGTTGCAACCCAGTCTAAGTAATTACATTTTAGAAAAGTAGTTAAAGCAGAACATCAAATAGTTGGCAGTTAATTAGTTTTTCGCCTCGACAGTAAGATATTATTATGTTTCTTGCTTCTAAGGAAATGAGCTTCAGTTTTATTATTTTGTCTTTAGTTCTGTTTTCTGTTGAACGACGAAGAAAAAATATAATGAAATCGTTTTATCCAGTGCTTCTTCCGCATTTATTTTTTCTTGTTTTACAGGTGCTGTTATAAAGGAAAGGTTTGTTGACTGACACTAATTGGATCTTTACTACGGATAATACTTACTGGTAATGATGCATATTGTTAAAATATTTTAAAGATTTTATGATTTTTATGTAAAAATAACAGACATTGTCTACTAGCGTTTTTATTTATTACTTGCTACCCCCGACGAACTGCCTTCAGTAGAACGTCGCGTGCGCGAAGCTCGCGGCGCGGAATCGGTACTGGGGCTGGCCCCTTCAGCTGCGGCTTCTTCTGGCCTGTCATGCAGGCCAGCGTCGACTTACAACTGACGTATGGATAGATATCTTAAAATCTTAGAATTTTTGGGTCACTGAATTACCTATGCATATATGTAAATCAGTGACCCAAACAAGTGCACGTAAATTTAAACAAAAAAATCGACGTGTGGCACTCGGGGACTGCCGCGGTAAAGCTATTGCATAGCATTTTGTATCAACTTATGCAATTATAATTATATATTTATTTTATTTATGCAGTATTTCTTTTTTTCTTTTATATTAATTCAAGTTACACTTTTTGAGCGTGGTGACCGATAAGAAAACATTTTTTTTTTCTTTTATTAAATAAAAAAGTTAATATTGTTTGATATATTTTTATTATTTTGCAATACATATAAACAGCTGCTTATGTATTCGTCCGATTTCGGAGCAGCTCGTCTCGATTCGTGCGAGCTTCGTAGAGTCGTACAATACGTCTAGTTGCACGCACACAAACACCGTGTCGAAGACTGCCGAAAAGAAACGACGTTAGACAATGCACGGCCTTCAAGCCACACCTCCGTGCCCGTCGGAGTGGGGAGCGTGAGGTTTTTACGGAATTTCTGAATTCGGTCCCCGCGCTCAAGGCCCGCGATAGAAGCTATGCAATAGCTTAAAAATTCGAAATCAACGAACCTTTTTAAATGAAAGTTTTCAAAGGACGTATGTATAAGTACTGCGTGACATATTGAATTATAAGAATTAAAAACATTTTTTATAATTTTGTAATAAATAATTTTGAAGTGCCTACTGATAATAATGGGCGAATATTGACCATTCCTCTCTCACACTTATCTCCGAAACATCGTCACCGAGCATCGGTAATAAACGCTTTGGCTACTCCCCTCCGGTCAGCCGGTGGCCAGTGTTGCTCTATGGTTCTATACATATGTAAAGAAATACTATTATATGTCTTTCTTCGCACTCTGCGTGTTTATTAACCATGAGGTTTGGTTTATAGTTTTTAACTTTTTAATTGTCTAGTTTTAAAGAAAAAACGAATGCAGAATGTCAGAGACAGATTCAAATACGAGTGGATTGACAATTGCATTATCAATGAAAATTGTATTATAATATTGTGAAAGAATAAACTTTAATTGTCGTTTCTTCTTTTCAGGTTTGGGTTTATATTGTTTTATATTATCTAGATAAGATAGTCTTTGTACAAAAAAACTTACAATAAATCTTCTTTTCAGCGACACATGGTTTATTTCTTTCATTGAGTAAAATAGACTTATACATATATAAACAGAAAAGCCTATGTGAATGCGAGAGTACTTATCATAGCAAATCCCTTAAAAATAATTGTACTCTGTACTGTGCCCTGTGCACGCGAGTCATACTCGCATTTGGGGATTTTGTGTCGTTAAAGTCAAAGTCAAAACGTTTATTTATGATTTGGGATTTCAAAAACCACTTAATATATGTCAGAAATTATATGTTAAACTAAACTAAGGTGAATAACAATCTCGGTTATTACAAAAGATGCACATGTCATGACTGCTTACACTGTCCCAACTGTAGTTGGGACGTGGAGGGACAGACGAACGGGCGGACATGGCCAAATGGCGGATATGGTCCCTTGTAGGCTACGAAACTCTAAAAAAGACTATTGAATTTTGAATTAAAACATATAACTATGACAATTCATTCGCAAGAATATTTGTGAGTTGCATGATTGACATTCTATCTATTTGTAGAGTCGAAATAGATCCGGTGAGAGAATATCATTTTATTTTTAAATTTTATTACACACGATGACACGCTGTTTTTTTGATTAATGTGAAGTCATTCAAATTTCATTTCATCTTTCCGCAACTCGCAATATATACTGTGTTCCTCGAAAACATTAGGTGCATTTTGCATTGCGTTCGTAAACGACTTACTTCCAATTCGGAACCATGTAATATTTCGCATAACGTGGTATTAGATTAATGTAAAATAACTACGTTAAGAAAAACCGACTTCAAATCTAAAAAGTAAAAAATAATACAGATTTAATATTAATTCTATACTACCTATTAATTATATGTGTTATTTACTAATAGGATTGAAGTCGCTGCCAAGCCTTAAACAAATAATTATATTTTAATCACTTAAATATGAATACGAGCAAATTAATACAATGAACAAAACGTAACCGGCGAATCGTGGGTGTTTGCATGTATGCTTGAATGAATGCATTTACCTCTGCCTACCCCTTCGGAGATTACGGCATGAAGTTACGTTTTAATACAATGAAATGCCTACTTTAATGATTTTGACTTGGCACCGACTTCAATCCTATTAGTAAATAACACATACAAATAATAGGTAGTATGTAATTAATATTAAATCTGTATTATTTTTTACTTTTTAGATTTGAAGTCGGTTTTTCTTAACGTAGTTATTTTTATTTATAAATACTTTTTAGTTTATTGCTGCATTGTCAATAAGATTAATGTTCACATCTGTTAAATTTTTAAAATCTGACTCTTTTAACTTCGTGACAATAAGATAGGTACATAATTTAAACTGTTTAGATGTGTCGATGCAAAATTATTACACGACTATACGAAATCAATGAAAAAAATTATTGATTTTAAGGAAAAGTAATTATAGACTGTTAACTCTATGCATTTATCCACGATGGAGTAAATAAGCTGTGTTGTGTCGTCGATGAGTAAATATTTAAAATATAACATACGTTCGTTGCTGACTGATTGATTGAGTGAATGAGTGACCGTGGCTGAGTGGCTGAGAGAAAGTTTGACTTGTAGGTTTCTTGGTGATAGTCTAAGATCCGAACTTAGGTTGACCTTCACCCATCTATTTCCCGAATGAAACATTGTTTTAATTTCATTTTGACGGAATAAAAATGGGAGTAACTTGCTAAAAATTTTGTCGGATAAAAAGTTGGAGTAAATTGCTAAAAAAATTTTCTAAACATTTTTAAAACTTAAGCTTTGTCCTCTCAGGGTCGACTTTAACCCAGAGAAAACGAAGCTTAAGTTTAAAAAAAAAAAGGACGACACATGCTTAATTTACATTCTTTTTTTCATAAATTCTGTGTTGTGAAATGATGTACAATAAAGAATATTGTTGTTGTTATACAGAAACGGCGGTGGCAGAAAAGGTACGGTGCAGAGCACGTACGCCGCTTCAGTGTAATTCACGAATGTCGCCTTCGTACAAGTTCTATGAAAACGTTTTGAAGTGGAACACGCCTGCGTTGCGCCTGCACCGCACTTTCATCTGACGCCGCTTCTGTATAAATGACGCCTTACTAGTAATGGGTGAATGCGAATGAATCATTCTCATGATTTTTTGGATAGGCAGGTATTCGAATTATTCGACTGTAAGAAAGAGCCATTAGAAAATAAATAAATAAACTTGTCAAAATTAACAATTATTTTTTTTCATTGCTACCGTTAAAGACAAAAAGCAAATCTTAAAACAAAACTAAAATGAAAAAGGTTTGCCACTTGAATGCAAAAATGTTCTTAATACCATAATAGAAATAAATAAGCAAAAATGAAATAACAATATTCTTAGGTAGGTACAACTGTTACCCTATTAAAATGTCGAATGAAAAAAAAACAATTAAATACCGAAAATTCATTCGAGTGAAACGAAAATACATTCAAATACCGAAAATTTATTCAAATGACAAATGACTATTCGAATACTAGGTACAATGTCATTCGAATAATTCGATTGTTACTTTCATAAACAATGGCCCATCACTACGCCTTACGGCCTGTTCACGACTTCGGTCTTAGGGCGCCGGCGCGGCCCGCGATCATACTGCACGTTACGTATTCTGAGTAGCGGTTCTGCGGCTGTAGCTGAGGTGGAGGTTTTAAAATATTCAGAAACATTAATCACAAACATATTATAAGTATAAGAATTTGAAAAACATGTTTTTGATATCTTTAATTTACTTAAAAACATTCAGATGAATAAGGACTTTCAAACCGATAAAAGATTGAGATCCTAAAACTGACTGGACTTATTAATAGGTATTTACTGAAATATTTTTTTCCAACTTCTATGTGATGGGCAGTTGCGAAATAACTGCAACTACCTGACCATACTCTCAAATTGAGGTACTATTTTCCTATAGTATTATTTTATCAGCTTTTGGACGAACCTTCCCAAAAATTCTTCGATAGCTCTCCGGCTAATGTTGGTATGTGAACAATATCGAATCGAATCAAGGACCCCGGAGTAGCAGTGGTTGCAGTAGTTGCGGTAGAAGAGCATAATAGCAACCAAAAGAGATAGTAATTGCATTGCATTTCAGTATTGATAGATAACCTTTTCCTGATTATTATCAGTAGTTGTTCCATAGATACATTCAATTCCCAGTAGTACAACGTTGTTGGACCAAAGAAATAACTACTCACTCAAGTTGAACCATTGGTAAAGATATTTTCCCATAGAACAACCAGTTGAACTAGGGTTACTTTACTTCTCCGTAGTACAACAACCACTTGAACATCGCAGTTAAACCACGGGTCGGTATCGAAAAAATCGAAAAAAAATATTTGGTCAGAATCAACTTATCCTTTAGGGATATAAAAAAAGACTGCAACCGATTTTCATATCTACCCAATATACACACAAAATTTCATGAGAACCGGTCCAGCCGTTTCGAAGGAGTATTGTTACAAACACTGTGACACGAGAATTTTATATATTACATTCTTCTTCTTCTTAGTCGTTGCACTCTTGAGAGAGTGGTTGTGATTGTCATTTCAGGGTTTATTCGTGGCTCGCTTTATTCGTCGCCACTCCTCGCGTACATATGCCTGTATAGCCGATTTAGATAGAGATTGTTTAAAAAAATTTGGACTTTAATGAATGATTAAATCAACCCTTAGTTATGGACGTTATGTTGACATTAAAAATTTATTAAAGAACGGTGGATTCTCGGGTCTTATTTCCAAGTTGAGGAAATATTCAAATGACTTTTAGTAACATTGCTTTTGAGTTTAGCGAACAAAAATATGTATATTATACCTAATAATTTGCCTTTGAATTATATATCAGATTTGGCGTTCAAACAAAATACTTGAATAACAATATTTAATATGAACGAAAATTTGAATTAAATAGTAAATAACAGGCCTCATCGTTTTTTTTTTTTTTTCTGTTACTAGAAAATGTAATTTGGTATGAATATACCTACATATTAAGTTCGCCGATAAAGTGGTGTAATAAAATCTTGAATAATATTTTTTAGGGTACTTCACCTACACGTATAATGGAAATGCATTTTTTTTCCGGGCATCGCATAATGTATACAATTATTAGAGTCTTTAGAAAATATTGTGGCTTTGAGAAGACTATTTTTCGATTAAACTGTGAAATAGATAGCTGCAAATTTTTGTTAGAATCAAGTGTCCCCCCCTTTCCTCTGCCAGCTAAACGATGGTGTTTAGAAGTGAGAACAAAATATTTGCATATTATGCAAAATGATTCTAGCAAAAATTTGCAGTAAAAAGCTAAATATTTCACAAATTCACACACGGATAGTTTAATCGAAAATAATCTTCTCAAAGGCCCATTATGTATGCATTAACGTGTTTTCGTTTTATGCATTCGTCATTCATAACAACAATGTGTCAGATCGTAAGCCCGTCTGCAAGTTCTTCAGAATTGCATGAATTTTTAAAAGACGTTCTGCGATTTCAACTTGCTGATTTATTACCTACTTAAATTACGGGTTAATCCATCTTAATTTCACTACCAAAGTAGCTTATATGTATATGGACTTTTGTTGTATATGAATAAAAACGGCAGTATTGTAGTTCTCATGATATACGGCAATAGTATATTCATAGAGAATGATAAACATTTTTTTCAATACTTTATTTTCGTGTAATGCAGGTGGCAAGCAAGCATGCAAGCTTAGTTGTTATACCTATGTGATCGTTATTACAAGAATTAAGGTACAACAAAATAAAAAGTAATAAAAAATAATAATTCAATGAAATATTGAAAGAAGCATTTGACTTCGGGTAGGAATCGAATCTACGGCTTTAGGATAACTAGTCCAGCCGCTTTACCACTGAGCTACTGAAGTGCCATCCGAGCGTCGAATTTCTCTTTCCGTGTTTATTTTGACCGATTCAGGATCGGTGAACGACATCCATTGGATGGAATGAATCCAAAATTATCATCAAACGTAAGCGACGTATCCATTTTTTCTATCATCCATTTTATAATTACCTAGTTTTTGTTGTGTTACTAACATTAGTATTGAGTTATTTTATATATTTACTAACACATTTGGAGCTTGTAGTTCGCAAATAAAAGAATAATAATAAAGGAAGAGTGGTAAATTTGCCCCTCTTTTTCTAGTTATTTATTTTATAGTAATAAATAATTCATTTAAGATTCTTACAATAAGCCTTTTAATTCGATGTGTCGTAGGACAAGGTTTGTAAAATTTTAAAAACCTTGTATGTGACCTCTTCATTTTGAAATTTATTTATTTACGTTACAGGTGCTTTTTTGGTCACTGATTTACATATTGTAATTTGTACCCAATGAGAACTAGCGTAAAGAAATACAATTTGCGAAGCTTATTAAAAAATCTGCTTTCCTAGGTACGGATCCCTTAAAAAGGAATGTGACTAGGGTTTAAGACAGCTGACATAAGTAAAATTGAAGGTTCTGCTTTGTTTAAATCTTAACGCGTCGGTTCTCCCCAATTATTCAAAGGCTAGCTCAGCGAAAATAATGTCTAAAGTTACAACGGCCATTAAAAGTTGATGTCGGAAATCGCAAACTTGTGTCACGATAATTTACTAGACACCGCTAATTTCCTTAAATTTTCAACAATATAATTGATGACTTTTAATTTTGACGACCCGATTAGTTCAGCAGTGCGAAACCACCGTTTGATTCGAAGGGTCGCGGGTTCGATCCTCACACCTGTAAAAATATTTGTAAGGCCTACAGATATTTGTTTCGGGTCTGGGTGTTTGTGTATGTGTTGCATGTGTACAACGGCATCTACGACACATGGCTATATAATACCGAATGTGGAGCTGTGAGTGTAAACGTATTTTTTTTTCTTAAGAAAATCATTATTATATATCTGTTCTTACAGATGAATGATACTGATACAAATATAAGGAAGTAAATGTTACTTCACATCTGTAGAAGAAGTGGTTGGCCTGGTGAAGAAGTAAGTTAATGCATGCATTCAAACACATGCAATCGCAAGCGATTATAACCCTGAATCAAAGCAGCAAGAAAACAAAACATTACATGTTTTGCAATAAAAATAATGTAAATGTAATATTTGATTACTAACCCTTTTTTTTATGTTTTAAAAGTGGCAAACAAGCATACAGTTCACATTGATGTTAAGTGATGACTGCAGCCTATAGACACCCACACAATGACCAGAGGTAAAAATGCAGATGCGTTACCACTCCTAAGGCCTAAGGTGTTATGCCTCTGTGCCGGAAATTACAGGGCCGTACATTACCACCTGACCGGAACACGATAGTGCTGAACACTACCATTTAGCGGCAAGTATATTAGGTAATGCGGTGGTGCCTACGCCCGCGAGCTCCGTCACTGGAGCTCTACCACCAGTAAAACTACTAACCCCGTTCTGCCTTAAAATTACTTTGTCCAAAGGGACAAAATCATTTCATTATTTTCTACATTTAAACTGTTAAGCTATTACTATCTCAACTGAACTGAATGGCGAAGGCAATCACTTAATTGGTTCGCTAAAAGCTTATTTTGTAAGAACCAATTGTTATCAGTATGATACTCTCTTAATACTATTAGAGGAAGACTTTAAGAGTATAATGTAAAGTTAAGAAAATGAAAAGCACAAAATTGTACTTAAAGTTATACTGGTGACGTTATATTGTACAACTTAGGCAATTTGCTATTATTTTGATGTTTAGATTCACTGCCTCATTAGCCTAGTGGTAGCAGGCCACATCAACTACGCTGGGGTCCTGGGTTCGATTCCCAGGTCGGGGGATATTAGAGATAACGGTGTAAGACCCTTTATCACTATATTTTTCCATTTCCTGCAAATTTCCCAGTCCCTTGAAGTTTGGTAATGTGCCCGGAAATGTCTATAGACTCGCCACCTGTTACATGGGCCGAAACATAACCAGCGAATCGTGGGTGTTTGCATGTGTGTTTGAATATATGCATTTACCTCTACCTTTGCGGATTACAGGCGTGAAGTTACGTTTTTTTTAGATTCATAATTGGATCTAATAAGTTGTGTTTCATAGGTATATTATAAAAACACTTGGATATAGTCTAAAGAATTGTCTGGCCAAAATAATGGATCAAAGTCCCCGAACATTTTTATCAATGTGTGGCGAAGCTCCTAAGTCGCCTACAATGCAGGGGCGATCTCTTGGAAAGTGGTCTAAATGGGTCAAATTTGTCACAACGTTAAGAGGTAAGTCATAGTATACGTCCCAAGGACTGGGGCGTAACGCTCACTTATCAAAGCTTAACGAAGATTTATTCGGTGACTTGTCTTATTCTGCCTTATGATATATTTCTTCGGCGGTTTTGCCGCAATAACTTTTTTGACCCTCTCATTTATTTTAATAAGATAAACAAATACGGAGTTGGGAGTAGTTTGGATTGTGCTGGTAAAAGTGTAATTAAATTATTTAGTTTCGCTCAGTTTGTGGGTCTCAAGCGAATTTATGTTATTTGCTTACCGTATTAAATTAAGTGCGACATGCTGTGGTTCTTGTATGTTAATTTTGTTTGTTGTTATAATGGTAGATATTAAATTTAAAGTGTCTAACCCGGTTGAAGATGAAAATTAGCATTCATTAGTTTATTTAATACAACACCACGTTGAACTGCGTAGGGAAATGAACCTTTTAGCAGATAATATGTAATAATACTACGTATGAATTGCTATTCTGAGAGCGTTTGAGTAGTTATTGAATAATTTACATTTTAAAATGACCAATCATATTTTATATAGCATACAAATACAAAACATGTTTTACATAGCATACAAAATCACTAAAAGTAGCTACTAAATGAAAAAATAATAATGAACGAACCGTTGTAGGCGATTGATTAATAAATATTATTATGTATTTATTTACTTCTCTGTACGTATCCCTTCAAAATACAGGGCGAAGCGATTTTCAATACCTACATTTTAATATTTCTAAGCACATTTTATCTTTAGTTTTAAATCGGTCTGTTCCATTTTTTTTTTGTAATCCCACAGGAATAAAAGGGAAATATTAAATCAAGTTTGTACTATTAGGTTGGGGAAAAAGTTTCTTCGCATTTTTTAAGATAATTCAAAACATTTTTTAATACAGTTTATTTTAATTTAACTAAAGTATGTATGTACCATTTTGTTCGATAACCTTTTGCCATCTTGTAGGTAGGGACATGATTCCATTGCTATATAAAATTTTGGGACTTCTCGTCAAAATACCGCGACAAGTGGATTTGGCAGTCCTCTCGTGATGTTAACCTAACATTGCATAAAGAATTCTGAAGAGACCGAAACAGGTGGAAATCTGAAGGTGCAAGGTCAGGACTATACGGCGGATGCATTAACACCTCCCAGCCAAACTCTCTTAATTTTTGCTGAGTGGCTATAGATGTGTGAGGTCTAGCGTTATCATGATGAAACACCACACCCCTTCTGTTGATCAATTCCGGCCGCTTTCTCTCAACTTCTTGCTTTAATCTCATCAGTTGTTCGCAGTAGAGTTCAGAATCGATAGTCCTGCCTGGTGGTAATAGCTCATAATGAATAATGCCCTTCCAATCCCACCACACACACAACATCACCTTATTGCGAGTTAACCCGGGTTTCGCCAGTCTGTGAAGCCTGACCGGCCTTTGACCACGACCTTTTTCGCACGTTCTTGTCGTACGTGATCCACTTTTCATCACCAGTTATCAGCTTCTTCAAAAATGATTCGGTTTCATTACGTCGTAATAAAGAATCACAAATGAGTACACGGTTCATTAGGTTTCTTTCAGTGAGCTCGTGAGGTACCCAAATATCGAGCTTTTTTTTGTACCCAGCTTTTTTCAAATGCGCCAAAACTGTTTTGTGATCAATTCTCAGTTCTTCAGCTACGTCGTAACTACTGATATGTCGATCTTGCTCTTTCATAAATTTTTCAAAAACTTTTTCAAAAATGGCATCCATTTTATCCGGAATAGGGCGACCAGAGCGAGGTGCATCTTTGACATCAAAATTTCCGAATTGAAAACTCTTAAACCAAATTTGTGCTACTCTCACATACACTGCACTAGGTCCATAAACATCGCAAATCTTTTTTGTAGTAAAATTTTAAAATGAATCGAATTTCTTCATTAGATTCACTCATCTTGACAGTACGAAAAACAAATGAAAATCACACATTTGCCTAATTTGAATTTGGAATTATATTCTTTAAAATTTTAACTTTCAATGATACAAAAACCAGCCAGATACAAATACTACAGCCAAAGAGATTTTATTACAAGTTCATTTATACTTATTATAATGCGAAAAGACTTTCCCCAACCTATTATAACAAAGCCAACTTTTGGAAACCAAATTGGTTTTCTGCGTGAATTATTTTTATAGAGTAGAACGTTACTTCACGGCTGCATTCCCCAATGAGGTGGGTGATAATCTTTATTTGGCACTGATAGCAAGAATTTCTCATGGAAGATCATAATAATAATATTATATTAGGGGGCAGAGCAGCTTGTGGCGAGCTGTTGGTGAGTAGCGACACCACCCCCTAGCACCATCTCGAGTTCCTCCGAGAGAACTGGGCTCCGCCTCGTCTGCCACACAGAGGTACGGCCGGACAGAGCATCAGGTCTCTCACCTCTGGCTTGCCTTCATTGGCCGGTCAGAGTGGGGCGCTAGAGGTATGGCATTTGCAGAAATTTAGATAATAGGCTGTTGTCTAAATTTCTGCAAGAGCCATACACTCGGGGGTGGAAGTGTCTAAAGGCATAATAGCGGGGAAGCCCGCTCCGAGCTCGAGATTACTCGCTCGTGATGGTGAAACCGGGGCCACACCTCTCGACATCCCCAGCCTCTCTCAACAGTGTTGAAACAGTGTTGTGCCGTCGACCATCGGGTTGGCTGTCTGGGTCTGGCAGGTCCTCTCACTCGCCTCTCCTTGGTGGGCACCAAGGAGAGGCGAGTGAGAGGACCTGCCTAAAGTCCAGCATGTAGATCTACTTTCGCTCAGGGATTTTCTTATTTTTTAGCTCCATTACTGTATAATCGCATTAGCAAAGTTAAACCTTTAAAAGACCTTACACATTTTATTTGAGGAAGGATGGACGAATTTCTATTTAGTTTGGATTATGAACGAACTGAAAATTTAATACAAATAAATGAAATATAATTCAAACATTTATTATTATAAAATCTATTTATATTTATATAGAATACGCATGTATGTATGAGTATATATTAAGTCTCTAATTATTTATTGTATTCTTTAACTATAGAAAATGACCAGGTGTAGGCTTGTGTGTGTGTGTATATAGAATTACTTTAAATACTGTAAGAACTGTCTTAAAAAATATCTAGGTTAATTAATAAGATGAGTGGATGTGCAATATGTGCATATGATGTTAATATCATTTATCTAATCACTTATTACAGAAAATGACTAGATGTAGTATTGTGTGTGTGTGTAGATCTATTAACTACAGTAAGAATTGTCCATAGTAAATATTTTGCGCCAAATGGTGGTGTTCAGCACTGTAGTGTTCCGGTGAAGTTGATGTACGGGCCTGAAATTGCCGGTATAGAGGCATAATGCCTTGGACCTCAAGAGTGCTAACGCATCTGAATTTTGACCTCTGGTCAATGTGAAATTGTCTATGGGCTGCAGTCATCACTTGAAATCGATAAAAACATATATATATATTTATATATATATATATATATATATATATTATATATATATATATATATGTTTTTATCGATTTCTATTATATATATATATTAATACATATATAACAATTCATAAATTATACATGTACATATATATATACATATATATATATAAAAGTTGATTAATTTAGTTAAATGGATGTGCAAATTATTTTAATAATGCTGTTGTCCTTCCACACTCTTTGCCTACCCCGGAAGGGACTTGGCGTGAAGATACATACATACTTATATGAATTTGTCTTTACTTGCATATTACGTATTTCGGAACGCATACTAGCACTCTTATGTTCTGCACTTTAAAACATAAATTTCATAATTAACCTCTTATTGTACCTTAAAATTATACATTGCATTATCTGATGGTTTTGCGTATACTACAGCGTTAAGCATGCTCGAAACTGGTTATCGACATGTATCGTGTTCTATGAATATGAAGTGCATTCGAAATTAGCTTTTAAGTTCTTTCAGTTATAATTGAATATGCTTGGGCGAGATTTTTACCTTGCCGTAACACAGTTTCGACTAGCACGGAAGGTAAAAAAATAATAATCTGTGTACCGCCATCTTATCAATTATTTTTATTCATAAGTAATGATAATGTATCGCTTTTGTAGTTTTGTTATTCACGAACTAAATGTATGTATGTATCTTCACGCCAGGTCCCTAACGGGGTAGGCAGAGAGTGTAGAGCGCCAGATAACCCGGTTCTGACAAACCTCTCGTACCTCGTCTACATTCATCATTCTCTTCATACATGCACGCCGATTCCTAAGACTTTTGATCCCACCATCAGACAGAACTCGACCTATTTGGTCATGGTAGGTCTGTCTTGGTCTTCCTGGGCCTCTGCAACCATACACATTCGCATTGTATATCTGTTTAGTCATTCGCTCATTCGACATTCTTTCTATATGCCCGAATCATCGGAGCATGCCTTTTTTCATTTTTACACCGATACTATCATTCACACAAAGCCTCTTTCTTACATCTTCATTATGAACGCGATCGGTGAACGAACTAAATATACTAATCACAAAACCCTTAAGCTCATCCTCTTTATTATCCATTGATATTCTGAAAAATAACGTAGAAGCTTGTACTATTCAATTTAGGTTTAAACATGTTAGCCCACAGTCTGTAAGATCAGCTTTCCATCAACATAAAGTAAAAGCTACTGAAGATATTTATGGCATGTCTGTTATGGTGTGTAAGTCGATTATAGATACCTTAGCTCCTTACTTAGCATCAATTTTTAATTTATGTTTTGATCAGGGAGTCTTTCCGGATTTATTAAAGTTTACTTCTTGGGAATAACGCTTGATTCGAAGTTACAATGGGGACCACTTATTAGGCAGTTAGCGAAACGGCTGAGTGCCGCAGCTTATGCTGTTAGAAAAATTAGGCAATTAACTGATATAGACACTGCAAGACTTGTTTATTTTAGCTATTTTCACAGTGTCATGTCCTATGGTATTTTATTGTGGGGTCGAGCGGCAGACATACAATCAATTTTTGTATTACAAAAGAGGGCCATTAGAGGGATGTATAACTTACGTAGTCGTGATTTTTTGAAAGAACTATGTATAAAAATAAATATAATGACAGTCCCTTGCCAATACATCTATGAAAATATACTTTTCGCGAGGAAAAATTTACATCTATTTGATAAAATCTCCGATAGGCATAGTTATAATACGAGGAATAAGAACAAGTTGTCTCTGCCAAGTTTTCGACTGACGAAAACTAATACATCTTTCCTAAAATATAGTGTAGAATTTTATAACAAGATCCCATCCGAGATTGCTGAACTCACCGATAGTAAATTCAAAGCATTAATTAAACGCACTCTATGTAAAAAGGCTTACTATAAGCTCGAGGACTATCTCAAGGATAGAAATGTTTGGCTTAATGCTGATCTGGTGTTAAATGTAATAATCAAAGTGTAACTTGATATTATATCGTTAATTTTAAGTTTGTTTAAATTACGGAAAATTGTAAAAATATGCCTAAGTGATATTTTTAAAAGAGCCGACTGAGTTTTTTCCGGCAAGTTTTTCTCAGATCATATTGTCCTTTGGAACTTTGCCGGTGAATGACAAATAATGACTCTTTTTCTTTTCTTTTTACTCTTTGTTATCAGTTTGTAAAGGGGAAATGAGACATTCTCCTGATATACTTTTTACATTAGTTTATTAAATTTAGTTTTATCTTAGTGATATTCTTGACTTTACATATATTTTTATCTTGTTTGACATGTATATCAATTGTTATTCACTTTAATTTATTTTGTTTGTTTTTGACGTGTCATAAGAGGTGCTTGTCACCCTAAATGAATAAATGAGTTTCTGATTCTGATTTTGATTCTACTTATGTAATGGGTATAATATGATTTTCAAAAAATTTACTGTTTACTGTTTAAAGTAGGATTCGATAATGTGAGATGTTGAATATAGGCAGGTGCCGGATCTCACTCCATAGGCCCAGCCAGCTGGTCCCCTCAGTTCACCCACATAGCCCAAAGTTTGGCGAATCACTCATCATTACAATAGTCCCATTATATTCTGCGGGGTCTGTCTGTGCCTGTATTAACTATTGATGCAGTCAGAGAGAGGTCCCGCCGAATATAACCCATTACAAAATAGATCAAATTCTCGAAAGGGCCTCTACGTGTTGGACCCACCATGTCCCCGCGCAAGCCTGACAAAGGTCCGGGGATCAAATTGGACCCTGTGCTGACGAGATACATAATATTATTTTACAGTGAAAAACAACAGTTTTTGTAATGTATGTTTATGTGTGCTAGTAGAAGGTTTATTTTCACATTTACAAACTGGTAACAGGGACTATTACATTATATATCATACTAAATACATACATTCATGAAAAAACCCCCGATTTTACTCGTTTTGTCGTCAATGGCCATCACCGAGCTCATTACAAATCTCCGGAGGTGGCACTAATAAATTGAAAAATGAAAATTATTCTGTAGCCCCGTAATTTCCGGCACAGAATCATAATACCTTTAGCTTCTGAGATGACAAATTAATTACATTGAAATACCTGTTTTTTATAACTTACAAAAACTTTTGTGTTTAAATATTATTAACTACAATTTTATTTTCATTTCAAATCGGTCCGTTCAATTTTGTTGTAATCACAAAGGCAACAGAACCAACTGTTGCAAGCCAAATGGGTTTCCCCTCAGCACTAAAACTGCAATTTATGTATACGACTTAGCAAGTAGATGGACTGAACGTAGATCTCGGGAGGTTATCCATCGTGTGCTCTGATAGTAACAACTGAGGCAATTTGTTTCAAGTGACGTCGATGAGTCACTGAACTCTATTTATTGCAGCCTTAAGGTGTGCTTGTATGTGGATAACTTCTTATAGAATGTCAATTATTTTGTATAGAGTAAAACGAACCTAAACTGCATTTCCCAAAGGGGTAAGGAGTGATTTTTTTGGAATTACAAGACCCTTTTATTATTTATTTATTTATTATTTAATTAATACACCTATTGACATTAGTTGGCAGATTACCACACCGCGGACACTCCGCCAAAATTCCATACAAACGCTTATTTTGCACATTACCTGATAAATAATTTAATATTTGCACGTAAGTAACTCATGTAATTAGGTTCTTATTTCACTTTATGAAGTTGACATTTCTAAAGCGCGTGGGCGCACTCTACCTACGTCCTATCAACGCCAATGTGGGATGAGACGCTTTGTTAGGCGGGTAGAATACATAGAGCAACACGGACCATCGGCCGCGGCCGGCCGGAAGGGAGCCATATGCAGGCTTACCTCTCTGTCAAAGTACATGCACAGGGGTGCCTGTGCCTGTCGCCTAGATGTTTAAATGTAGGTATGCGTGAAACTATTAATAGTCTCATTCATAAAAAACGTTAATAGTCTCATTCATACAAAACGCTTACAGAAGGTTTATAGCATTAATTAGTTAAACTGCTCTATAAGCCTATAAAACGATCTATAAAACTGTTTATCCATAAACGTTCTATAAGCCTTCCATAGTTAAAGTTCTGCTAATAGTCAAAATGTTGCCAGTGCAAGGAATTCAATGGACAAATGCATCCAACAAGAGATCAAACACGCCGAATTGTCTACAAATTACGTGTGAAAATGACCTTATTTTGAATAAAAAAAAATCACATGTTTTTAACATTCTCGGCTACGTTCCATTAATTGACCGCAACGACCGCAACCAAGACCGCTGAAATTACCATTTTGGTGAAAGCACAAAATATTGGTGGATCGGAGTGGATGCAATGCGGTTGCGAACAGTGACGTCATTTATGACGTCAAACGACCGCTCGCCATGACCACGGGCTTCACGTGGAACAATATAAAGGGCGTTACGGTCGTTGTGGTCGATTAATGGAACGCGCCCAATGTCAATTTCAACAATCAGCTGTTGAATGTCGGCCATCTTTTGTCCTTAAAGTACTGTTAAAGTAGGGTTCTGGCCTCTATAAGTTTATAGTGGGTTTATGCGGTGCGTTAGCGCTAAAATGGTATTATGAATGACGTTCTTCCTAAAGCATACTATAGCGAGCTCTTTGAGGTGTTATAACTTTTTATGAATAAGACCGTAAGTCTACAATTACAGCTGAAGACCAGATTAAATTAAATATTTAAATGTACTTACTATGTTTTTTTATTAAATTAAAGCTACATAAAATTTGAACACAAATTTGTTACACAGAGTTTATGCAGATGCCTCTCGCGGTGCTCATTAAAAAAATATGTTTACGAGAATTTCGTTTAAACTATACAAGAATGGGAGAATGGACTGAAATAATGCAACAGCATTCAAGTTGTTAGTCGTAATGAGTCTTTTATAGCTGAAATTATACAAGATAACTACTGCAGTACTATGTACTTGTCCGGAGCAAATTTTTCATTCATTAAAATATTAAAAACGCTCTACCACCAGTAAAAACTTTACTGGTGGTAGAGCTCCAGTGACGGAGCTCACGGGCGTAGGCACCACCGCATTAGCTAATATACTTGCCGCTAAATGGTAGTGTTCAGCACTATCGTGTTCCGGTCAGGTGGTACGGCCTTGTGATTTCTGGCACAGAGGCATAACACCTTAAGCCTCAGGAGTGGTAACGCATCTGCATTTTGACCTTGGTCTTTGTGTGGGTGTCTATAGGCTGCAGTCATCACTTAACATAAATGTGAACTGCGTGCTTGTTTGCCAATTCCATGCCATAAAAAAAAGTCTTAATCGTGTATTAAATGTGATAACAGATATATATGTGAGGATACCTGTGTTATTGATAAGCTGTTATTGAGATATGCAATATTTTGCAAAACAAACCGCCATAAAAAAATTAATAAATATTAGGTTGGGAAAAAGTTTCTTCGCATTTTTTAAGATAATTCAAAACATTTTTTAATACAGTTTATTTAAATTTAACTAAAGTATGTATGTACCATTTTGTTCGATAACCTTTTGCCATCTTGTAGGTAAGGACATGATCCTAATGCTATAAAAATTTTGGGACTTCTCATCAAAATACAGCGACAAGTGGATTTGGCAGTCCTTTCGTGATGTTAACCTAACATTGCATAAAAAAATCTGAAGAGACCGAAACAGGTGGACTCGGATAAAAGCTTGTTTGAAATATTAAGGTTGGAGAAATAATTCAAAACATTTTTTAATATAGTATATTTAAATTTAACTAAAGTATGTATGTACCATTTTGTTCGATAACCTTTTGCCATCTTGTAGGTAAGGACATGATCCCATTGCTATAAAAATTTTGGGACTTCTCATCAAAATACAGCGACAAGTGGATTTGGCAGTCCTCTCGTGATGTTAACCTAACATTGCATAAAAAAATCTGAAGAGACCGAAACAGGTGGAAATCTGAAGGTGCAAGGTCAGGACTATACGGCGGATGCATTAACACCTCCCAGCCAAACTTTCTTAATTTTTGCTGAGTGGTTATAGATGTGTGAGGTCTAGCGTTATCATGATGAAACACCACACCCCTTCTGTTGATCAATTCCGGCCGCTTTCTCTCAACTTCTTGCTTTAATCTCATCAGTTGTTCGCAGTAGAGTTCAGAATCAATAGTCCTGCCTGGTGGTAATAGCTCATAATGAATAATGCCCTTCCAATCCCACCACACACACAACATCACCTTATTGCGAGTTAACCCGGGTTTCTCCACAGTCTGTGAAGCCTGACCGGCCTTTGACCACGACCTTTTTTGTACGTTCTTGTCGTACGTGATCCACTTTTCATTACCAGTTATCAGTTTCTTCAAAAATGATTCGGTTTCATTACGTCGTAATAAAGAATCACAAATGAGTACACGGTTCATTAGGTTTCTTTCAGTGAGCTAGTGAGGTACCCAAATATCGAGCTTTTTTTTGTACCCAGCTTTTTCAAATGCGCCAAAACTGTTTTGTGATCAATTCTCAGTTCTTCAGCTACGTCGTAACTACGGATATGTCGATCTTGCTCTTTCAAAAAATTTTCAAAAACTTTTTCAAAAATGGCATCCATTTTATCCGTAATAGGGCGACCAGAACGAGGTGCATCTTTGACATCAAAATTTCCGGATTGAAAACTCTTAAACCAAATTTGTGCTACTCTCACAGACACTGCACTAGGTCCATAAACATCGCAAATTTTTTTCGCGGCTTGCGTTGCATTTTACCTTTTTTGTAGTAAAATTTTAAAATGTATCGAATTTCTTCATTAGATTCACTCATCTTGACAGTACGAAAAACAAATGAAAATCACACATTTGCCTAATTTGAATTTGGAATTATGTTCTTTAAAATTTTAACTTTCAATGATACCAAAACCAGCCAGATACAAATACTATAGCCAAAGAGATTTTATTACAAGTTCATACATACTGTAATGCGAAAAGACTTTTTCCCCAACCTATTAGATAAAAACACTAAAAAGCGAAAAATAAACTCAATTAGATAATTTCGTTTTTAGGAAAAAACACAACAAGCAAAACAAAAACATGAAATATTGTAACGAAAATTGCTGAAATCGACATTACACACAGTATCACAGTTTTTGATGCAAGGTTTTGTTTAAATTGAGTTCGGAATCGAATTTCCAGTGTCTCAGTGGTAGACATAGTTTGCCAATTACCATAAGACAATTACTTTAATGGGCTACGTACCTATCTACTCATAGATTTGAAGTCGGTGCCAATAACCTCATCGTTTCTGGCTTCGAAAAGCCATGTAACAGGAGGCAAGCCTGTTCACACCTCCGAGCATATTACAAAGCTCCAAGGTACTGGGGACTTCCAGAAAATGTAAAAATCCAAACATAACAAAAAAATATTTCTTAGCATTATTTCTGACAGTTCCCGACCCGGGAATCGAAAGCTAGACCCCAGCGTAGTAGTAGTGGCCTGCTACCACTAGGCTATTGATGCAGTTGCTTCTCGATTCTTATAAATTCATAGGAACGTAGAACTTATTCCCGCTGGATTCAACAACATAATTTTTTTCGTTCATAATAACATTTTTAGCTGCTCTTCTTATAAAATAAAAACTAGCGGCCCGCCCCGGCTTCGCGCGGTGCAATGTTGCCTACCCTCTCCTATTCGTCTTAGCGTGATGATTATACATAGATATAGCCTAAAGTCTTCCTCGATATCTTTTATAGTTTAGGCAGCGTACGCAAAATAAGTAACTTTTCTGGTTGATTTTTTACACCTTGGGTCTGAAAAACCCAAATATCTTACGGGACCCTATTTTTCCAAAATAAAATATAGCCTATGTTACCCGTGGATAATGTAGCTTTTGAATAGTGAAATAAACTATAAAAGATATTCCTCGATATCTTTTATAGTTTAGGCAGCGTACGCAAAATAAGTAACTTTTCTGGTTGATTTTTTACACCTTGTAGCTTTCGAATAGTGAACTAATTTTTAAATCGATCCAGTAATTATTGAGCCTATTCATTACAAACAAAGAAACAAAAAAATATTACCTCTTTATAATATTAGTTTAGATAATGATATATAAGCAGTAACCAAATTCTTTTTCAGTGTTCACAAAGAAAACTGTTCACTTCAAGTACTTGCAAAATAAGGAAAGCGGGTAAAAGATAACGTTCTATCCAAGTTACGATAGAACCGTAAACACGGACCAAAGTATAAAGAACCAATTAAGTTGCCGGACACATAAAGGGTGCTTCTTTGGCCTTATTTCCTTTGAAAGAATCGCCCATATGCTTGATCTGGTCTTGTATTTTGTATAGAAAACAATTTCATTATGTAGAGCTTTTAAAAACAAACGACAAGCTCCACGTTGGGTCGATATCTTGCAACTAAATTAAAAGATAGAGATTAGGGTATTTTTCCATGATACTTAGAATCATGGAAAAATACCCTAAAAAATAATTTCAATCGTTGTTTTTCTTGTCGGAAATATTTATTTTGTGTAATTTATGTTTGATCGTTTCTACTATGACATTCCTGTTTTTGACATAATTTATACTAACGACAGTTAATTGAAGGTTTATCTATAATATAAAAATAAGTCGGGTTTTCCTTCCTGACGCTATAACTCCAGAACGCACGAACCGATTTCCACGGTTTTGCATTCGTTGGAAAGGTCTCGGGCTCCGTGAGGTTTATAGGTAAGAAAATTCTGGTAAAATTTCAACGCGGGCGAAGCCGCGGGCAACAGCTAGTTTTTTATAAATTGGTTCAAATGTTGAATGCAAAAGGGACTTTTATGCTTATAAATTTATTTAGTTTATATATATTGAGATTATATTGTAGATAGATAAAGCTAAAAAATACGCATCTAGTGATATATTAACAAAAAAAAAACGTTTCAAAAATTTGTTTTGGCTGTCCTGTAAAATTTATGGATTTAGATTTGTGTCCGGTATGTGAAATAATCGATATGTGAAATAATCAGTATGTGAAATAAACGATATTTGAAATAATCGATATTTAAAATAATCGATATTGTAATGGATATTAAAAACAATATTATAATCGGTATTAAAATCGATTTAATAATCGATACTGCAATCGATATTATAATCCATGTTAAAATCGATATTTCAAATAATCGATATGATAATCGATTTTTTAAGTAATCGATATTGTAATGGATATAATAATCGATATATCAATTACAATATCATAATATAATATAATAATAATCGACTAAACACCTGATTTCGTTTCGGTTCAAATAGAGCGGTTGCGCATAATGCAATTACGCGGGATGGGCAGCGACGTCACGTGATAAGACTACCGCTACTGCGATCTCCAAACCGCATATCAAGCGTGGATTGCCACGCTTGATATGCGGTTATATGGCATTTCCCCCCTTCATGACACACAACCTTAAAAATGGCCCTAGACCCCGTCAGCTCTGCTGTTCCTGATTCTGATGGTACTGGCCAAGGTAACGGTGGAGCAGGGGATGCGAAGAATTTCCGCAAGATACCAGGGTACCTACCATACTTGATGATGATCACTGGCTCAAATAACATGGTAGGCTTAACTGAAGTCCGAACATGGAGTGAGGCAAACCCGAAAGTCTGGTGACAAGCTCTGTTGGAGGGCAAACAAGAGTCCCAGGGTGGTGTAGGGTTCATCGTCCACAAATCCTTCAAGTGAACAACGTTGACAAGATCGAGAGTGGAGTACCTTTTCTTTATGTAATAGAAGTGGTAAACAAGCATGCAGTTCACATCGATGTTAAGTGATGACTGCAGCCTATAGACACCCACACAAAGCCCAGGTCAAAACGCAGATGCGTTACCACTCCTGAGGCCTAAGGTGTTATGCCTGTGTGCCGGAAATAACAGGGCCATACAACCTTAAACTCAGAGTGATCAAACCGCAACAAATACTGTTCGGTTATACAGGTCCAGGCTGGCGTCGGGTCGTGACGACCCCACCGCTTACTATCGAAATAATTTTCTTCTACTGGAAGATAATTTTCGAATAATGGCGGTCGAACCATTCTAACGGGGTAGTAGTAAGTGCAATAACGCAAGATGGGCAGCTGCATTCTGGGATAAAACAATCGCCATTGCGACTCGCCAACCCGCAAGCGTGGTGATTGTGGCATATCTTCCTAATGGGAAAGCTTTGGTTCAACAGTGGACATCGTTCGGCTGATATGATGATGATACAAGTCTACGCTCCGACTTCCACACACTTTGATGTATGTATGTATCTTCACGCCAGGTCCCTAACGGGGTAGGTGGAATGTGTAGAGTGCTCTCGTACCTTGCCTACCTTCATCATTCTCTTCATACACACACAGAACTCGACCTATTTGGTCATGGTAGGTCAGTCTTGGTCTTCCTGGGCCTCTGCCACATTCGCTTTGTATATCTATTTAGTCATTCACTCATTCGACATTCTTTCTATATGCCCGAACCATCAGAGCATGCCTTTTAAGCTATTGCATAGCTTCTATGGCGGGCCTTGAGCGCGGGGACCGAATTCAGAAATTCCGTAACGCAAAAAACCGGACGCTCCGGATTACAAATCTTAAACTCATTTAAACAAAGTCATGTATAATTTCGCCGTCCGACCTCGTGGGTAGCGTGGCCGAGCGGTCTAGGCGCTGGTTTAAGCACCAGTCTCTTCGGAGGCGTGGGTTCGAATCCCACCGCTGCCAAGATTGTTTTTGTTCATTTTTTTTAATTGTTGGTTTTTCCATTCAATATTTAAAAAGTGGTAAATATTAATAGAATATTATTGTTTCATTTTTCTATTTTTTTTTTCTTTTATTTGCATTTTATTTTGTGTTGCATAATTTTAGATAATTATGTAAATGCAATAGCTTTACCATTCATTTTTACACCGATACTATCATTTACAGAAAGCCTCTTACTTACATCTTCATTACGAACGCGATCAGTGAGCGATACACCGCAGATCTTGCACAAAGATCTCATCTCGACCGCGTTTTACTTTCAAGCTCTTTCCTGCATATCTAGCTCTCGGTTCCATATAAAAGCGTTGAAACACTTCTATGATCGACCCGGTTAGTCCAGCGGTGCGAAACCACCGTTTGATTCGAAGGGTCGCGGGTTCGATCCCCGCACCGGAACAAATATTTGTATGGCCTACAGATATTTGTTTCGGGTCTGGGTGTTTGTGTATGTGTTGTATGTGTACAACGGCACCCACGACACAGGTTTATACCTACTGTGGGGCTGTGAGTGTAAGCGTATTTTATTTTATTTATTTATTTATTTATGATGAGGCAAAATCTATATATGAGTATAATTCCAGAGTCATATAGTTCTGAAACCCACTACAACGTTCCCACGAGGGGGTTCAACTCGTCAAAGTCTCTCAGGACTCTTGTTTTTCATTGAAGTCAAAATGTTCACATCTATCCAATAAAAGTACTTACGGAACAAGGAAAGCGGCTGGAGGAAAATGTATCCAATTAACGACAGAACCAAAAACAGCGACGAAAGTATAAAGAACTAATTAAGTGCCCGGGAATATAAAGGGTGGCTTCTTTGACGTTTTTCTTCTGTGAAAATGAATCACTGTGTCTGTGAATCAATCTCGTGATGAAACTATAAAATGAATATAAATACAGAGATTTTTTTATGCAATCGCTTATTGACAGACGACTCTTAATGAAATCATAATTTTGCGGGCGTAGGCTTCTCCGCATTACCTATACTTGCCTAAGCGGCAAATATAGGTATGTAGGTAGGTATATGCTTAGTGTTCAGCACTATCGTGTTCCGGTCAGGGGGTAATGCACGGCTCTATAATTTCCGGCACAGAGGCATAACACCTTAGGCCTCAGGACTGGTAATGCATCTGCATTCTGACCTTGGTCTTTGTGTAAGCTGCAGTCATTACTTATCATCAATATGAATTTCATGCTTGTTTGCCACTTCAATTACATTAAAAAATCGTTATTATCACTTCAGCCGAAAGTCTCCCACTTCTGAAAAAATCTTTCCCCAACTATGCTTACAACAGGTTTGTGTGTCATTATAGTAATAATCATCAAAAAAACTAGTACTCATGATCTGGATAGAATGACGTCAAAAAGATAATTTTCAAAAACTCAAAATTTATTATTGTCTAGCTGTACCCGCGACTTGGTCCCCGTGAGAATTAAAAAATTGTTCAGTACCTACCCGGACGAAGTCGTGGGCGCAGCTAGTATAAAAGTAGCCTAAGTTACGCCTTATTATATAAGCTGTCTGCCAGTGAAAGTCCCGTTGAAATCGGTCGAAGCCGTTCCCGAGATTAGCCCCAACAAACAGACAATCAGACAGACAGACAAAAATTGTTAAAAATGTTGTTTTGGAATATGTGCCGTGTATATATACATATATATGCGTTTAGTAAAAAGCGGATATTCTTATAATAATATATTACAAACAGATACTCCAATTTTATTTATTTGTATAGATTTTTGTCACACGCTTAGAAGTGCTTGAATGCATGTAGTATCTCTTCCAGGAATATAGTCAGAGGTATTTGCATAAAATCATGCTGGAATGCATGCATTTACCTCTGCCTACCCCTTCAGGGAGTACAGGCGTTTACGTTTGTGGTACTTTTTAAAAAACTAGTAATACTCTGAAACATTTTTTTTTTATGTAATGGAAGTGACAAACAAGCATGCAGTTCACATCGATGTTAAGTGATGACTGCAGCCTATAGACACTTACACAAAGACTTAGGTCAAAATGCAGATGCGTTACCACTCCTGAGGCCTAAGCTGTTATGCCTCTGTGCCGGAAATTACAGAGCTGTACATTACCACCTGACCGGAACACGATAGTTCTGAACACTACCATTTAGCGTTAAGTATATTAGGTAATGCGGTGGTGCCTACGCCCGCGACCTCCGTCACTGGAGCTCTACCACCAGTAAATCTTATGAAACGAGGACAATAAATAAAGTGAAATACGCTGATATAACAATATTTATGTTAATATTCTTCCTCTTATATTATGTTCAACTAAATCGTTGCTTGAATCAGAACACCGAACACGTTCCATATAAAATTGTGCACTTCTTTCGTCTATGTCAGACTTAACATTATCTCAGAGAGTTCAGTTCTATTTCCCGCAACTATACATCATGGCTGAATGCAGACCTTTGCTCGAGAAAGTCTACTGAAAACTATTTTAGAGTTTAGAGTAATAAATTAGAAAGAAGAACCTTTGAGACTTGCAGCGCTCATAATGCTTAAACTAAATAGTTTTAGTTAAAAATCTTTTTTTTTTTATTTATCTTTTTTTTATTGACAAAAATTTTTACATTCAATTGACATATTGACTCCATAGATTCCCGAACTAGTATACACTGTATTTCGGGAATCAGTGGCTTCTCCTAATTGTAGCCTAAATTTGTCAAATAAATTCAACATACAGCAAGTAGGTATCCTATGATCTATTTCTTATTTTACTAAAAAAAAATACAAAAAGGTAAATTGTGTGTGTGTGTGTGTGTGTGTGTGTGTGTGAAACTGCATACGATTTACATAATAATATCTAATTTTTATACTTATATTTTATTTTATCAACAATATAGATTTTGCAACATATTTTCAATTCCATCGTAATCGAACATTTTAAGCCATGATAAAATTATCTTTTTAATTTCATTGTTATTAATTTTTCTTAAGTTTTTCTTCTGGGTGACATACGCTTTCAGTAATTTATTATAAATTTGTGGGACGACTACGTCATATTGCTTCTGAGCAGATCTCGTCTTTACCCATGGAACTGGAACTTTATCTACTCTTTTTGATGACACAGGTAAAATTGGTACTGTACGGCTGTGGAAACGTCGTAGACTTTCATATATAAATAACTTTCGAACAGTCAATACATCTGCCTTTTCATATACAGCCGTGGTAGGGTGCTTAAAGGGAAGATGGAGCAGTACCTCCAGTACAGCGCGTTGAGCTCGTTCGAGAGAGTTAATATTTAATTTTGTAGCGCTGCCACATAAGGTTTTATATGTGTGTATAAGAAGTTCATAATCTGCGACAGTACGAAGAATTTTGAACACATAGATGAGTTTTCGTACTCTGGATGAAAGAGATATTATATGAACGTTCCAATTTAACCTGTCATCTATGGAGACTCCGAGATATTGAATACTATCAACACGTGAAAGAACGGCGCAATTACAGTGATTGCGAAGCTAAACAGCACGGTTGCATGTATAGGAATGTATTTTAAGCCCTTTAGTTATTGCATTACTACCCGCAGTTCTTAGGGTGTAGCACATGAATTTTGTTTTTTCTGTATTCAGAAAAAACAAAATTCATGTGCTGATATCGCTAATAAAACAATCTTTTGTTTATTAGCGATATCATCGATTTTTAGGGTTCCGTAGTACACAAGGAACCGTTATAGTTTCGCCATGTCCGTCTGTTTGTCTGTCCGTCCGCGGTTTAGCGCAAAAACTATTGGTACTAGAGACTTAAAATTTAGCACAAGTATACACCTTAATTACGACGACAAGGTGGTGCCAAAAAAAACATGAAAAATAAAATTATTTAGGGTACCTCCCGTACATGTAATGCGCGGATAATTTTTTTATTTTTCTATTTCTATATAGTGTCGGATATCGTTGGATAGGTCTTTCAAAAATGTTAGGGATGTGCTAATATCGTTTTTCGATATAGTTAACTGTTCATGACTTGTCTTATTAAGCTATAAAGTACCAATTTTCGTTAGAGTCAAGTTTCTAACAACAACCGTTTAGTTGGTAAAGGGAGGGGGCCCTTTACCAACTAAACGGTTGTTGTTAGAAATTCAAACGTTACGGCAGTAGTAGCTACATAGGTACATCGAGGAGAGTGGAACTAGACTTGTGTCTGAAGTCGAGAACTCTCTGGAGCGAGTCTCTGATTGGGGAAGACTAAATCTAGTCCAGTTCAACCCCACAAAGACACAAGTCTTCGCGTTTACCGCTAAAATATCCCCATTCATTGTAGCGCCACAGTTTCAGAGCACTCAACTCACCATTAGTAAAAAAGTAGGTATCCTGGGTGTTAACATTTCGAATGAAGTGCAGTTTTGGGGTCATATAGAGGGTAAGACCAAACTGGCATCCAAGAAGCTCGGAGTGCTAAACAAGGCGAGGCAGTATTTCACACCGGGGCAACTTCTACAGCTATATAAAGCTCAAATGAGGCCCCATTTGGAATACTGCTCTCATCTTTGGGCGGGAGCCCCTAAATACCAGCTCGGTCCCCTTGACTCCATTCAAAAACGTGCCATTCGAATCGTCAACGACCCAGGAATCACAGATCGACTCGAAAATCTGAGTCTGCGCAGAGACATCGGTTGTCTATGCATCTTCTACCGCCTTTACAATGGTGAATGCTCTGATGAACTGTTCGATCTGGCGCCATCGTCTCCATTCCTTCATCGTACCACCCGCCGAAGAGAGAAGTTTCACCCGCACAGATTGGACACTTGGCAGTCTCAACAGCCCGATTCGCGCGTTCATTCCTGCCCAGAACGTGCAAATTGTGGAACGAACTTCCCTCGGAGGTGTTCCCCCGGCGCTACAATATGGGGTTTTTCAAAACAGGCGTCAAAAGAGTCCTTCAGGGCTGGCAGCGCGTTGGCAACTCCCCTGATGTTGCAAATGTTCATAGGCGACGGTAACCACTTTCCATCAGGTGGCCCGTCTGCTTGTCTGTCAATCCTTTGACATAAAAAAAAAGGTACAACAACGAAATTAAAAGTAAAACTATCATACTTAAGTGAGCTTTACAAGTTTGCAAGTAATAGTGGACCAAATGTATTTTACTCGAAAATTTCTCACATACATAGAAAATATATTTTTTTCATTACATTATTCAAACCTAAAAAACTACGGAACCCTACACTGCTCGTGGCCCGACACGCACTTGGCCGATTTTATACTTAGTTCTACATTTCTATCGATTAGGTAATATCTTCCGTGGTTCTAAAAGTTCATCCGATATTGGCTTTAGGATCTCATCATATCAGCCATAGGACGTCCACTGCTGAACATAGGCCTCCCCCAATGACCTCCATGCCGACCCATCGGAAGCGACGTGCATCCAGCGGGTACCTGCAGCCTTGATCAGGTCGTCGGTCCATCTTGCAGGTGCAGAATCTATATGATAGTTATCAAAAAATTGTGTGTCCTACCTTCCTTTAGACCCAGTTCCCAAACTATTTTTCTTTTTTCTTGTAGACACCTTTTCAATTTTTCTCTGGTTTCGGTGGACCCCGTCCTTGCTACATTTATTTATTTATTTGTTAGGCACATTTACAGTTGTTACAATTTAACATCTTAAAATTAAACATTTTAAATTATCCTTCTAAATGCACAACCAATTACAAATGTACACCGCATGCACTTATACGTCATTTATATCACATTCCCATATTTCCAATTTTTATTCACGCCTACGTAGACCCCGATCGTGTCTCCCACGGACCCCAGGGGGTCCACCTGTACCACTTTGGGAATCAGTGCTTTAGACTCTATAACCTCCTTCACCAGTTAATGTATTTAGAATGTGATACAAGATTTAAGGCACTACACGGAAATGATCCTGATAACATTTAAACTATGCTATCAGAACGCTATCTACTACCATAAAACGAAAACATAAAGCAACGATAAAACAATGCATCATTTTATGCCTCTTCCCTACTTTTACTACAGGCGTCATGTTTGTATCGTCTAATTTAAGATAAAATTGAGTGCCACTAAAATGTTGCGAGCCTGCTCATATTGCGGGAAGCATTATGGCTTGTATATTTAACGTAAGTACACATTCAAATTGGGGACAATATTTAACCTCATAACTGTTATTGCATCGTGGTTCGTGACGTTCCAAATAATATGTAGGTACACGGTACACGCTATTTTGATTTTGAAGTCGTCGGGTCGTGACGACTCCATCACCATTGGAGTTTGTTCTTTTTCAACCCTTTCGGATTCTAGTGCGTTCCCGAAGAAGCATTTTTTTTGGGTATACACACTGAGCAACACCGGAGGGGAGTAGGCATATGCAGGCTTTCCTCTCTGTCAAAGTACAAGACCAAATAGGGCTATACCTGTCGCCTAAATGTTTAAATGTGTGCGTGAAATAGTTTCTGTATTTTGTTAAAGTCAGAGTGTGAGTTTCGTAGTAATTGACGATTATTGTAGTGTGCTTGTGTGTCGCACGCATTTCCCCCCGCAAAAATGACAGACTGTTTTGCATCGGTAATACACGCTATGGCTACTCCCCTCCGGTCCGCCGCGACCGGTGGGCCGCGTTGCTCTATGGGTATACACAACAAAGTTCTTGCGAATGTATACGGGATACGGGAAACTTTATCGTATTTTTTAATCTGTTTGAGCGTATTTCTTTTTTCTTCAGCTTTATGTCTGGTTAAACTGTTTAAGTGTATTTATGATGAATTTAGTGAAGTTAATGAACGATGTGCATGTGCTTTCTTTTGTGGCTTTTTCATTGAGATCGAATGGGCTTATGTTTCCCATGGTGCAGATTGTGAAATGGTCATTGCGTTTGTTGCTGTATCTTACATAGTTTGCAACAACAACAGCAACAAAAATCCAGTATTAGCCCGAAGTCTAGCATCCGTGCCTCGAAGAGCACGCATAGATCGAAGGTCTCTCTCCGGTCGTTTCGAATTGCGGTCCCATCGGGCTATGAGAATGAGGAATATGAATAAAGAGCCAATTTTACATCAATCCACTTTAAAGCAGCCAAATGACCAAATAATGAGTAAAATGACCATATTTTAGTCACTGCCTAACTACTTATTCTTTCGTCATGAAGTGACATGCAAGTGTATTAATTAATTTTTATTGTAATTGATGTGGAAAACTAGCATGCAGTTCTCATTGTTGTTAAGTGATGACTGCAGCCTATAGACACTTACACTAAGATCAAGGTCAAAATGCAGATCCGTTACCACTCCTGAGGCCTAAAGTGTTATGCCTCTGTGCCGGAAATTACAGGGCCGTATAAATTACAACCTACCGTAACACGATAGTGCTGAACATATAGTCAAAATTTATCGTAAGTGATTCTATAACCCATAAACATATATGTATAAAAACCAGAGATTTCGGTTTAGATGCTTTGCCACTTCAAAGGTCTAATTTGTTGTGCCTCTATGCCGGTAATGATAGAGGAGTTTTATAAATTAAAAGAATATATCACCATAAAAAGTATTATTCAATTTAATCTAGTTAGGACGCGTTCTGATTTCAGATTAATATTAAGCACAGGCGCATTATGCTGCAGTATTCATAAAAATAATGCTTTGTACATTTCCATTTTCACCCATTTAAAAACGGGGTGTTGATAATAAAAATATCTTAAAATTTTCCTTTAAAATACTGGATTTATACCCATTTTACCGGCGTAAAGCCGTAAACGGAAAGCCATAAACTGAACACCACCCGTTCTCAAATCTTTCACGATCGGTCGTAAATGTTGAACTGAACTGTTAATAAGCGTAAAGGATAAATAAAATTATTAGGATTTGCTATAATTCCTTTCCTTATTGTATCGCGAAATGTCTTCATCTCTACCTAATACCTAACCATGGCTTTTATTTTATATTTAAGTAATTATGAATGGCTCACGGCTGGTGTAGATCATAAGCGATCTACTCGGTTAAGCATTACGGGCGCGGTCGGCTGTGTGATGGGTGACCGCAAGTGGCAAATTAAAATGCGCGTTTCCGTGCTTCGGAGGGCACGTTAAGCCGGCGGTCCCGGTCGCTATCGATAGATGGCAGTCGTTAAACCTTGTCGGAGGCCTTATGGGCTGTTTGAAAACATCCCACAGCGGGTTGGCCGCTAACCCGTATCTCCACCAATCCGAATAGGAGCAGCGTGGTGGAGTAAGCTCTAGAAAAAAATGGGAGAGACTTGTTCCCAGCAGTGGGACGTATAATGGGTTGCCATTATTATTATTATTAATTATGAATGATCTTTAAATCGTATGATGCAATAGGGCGTAATTCGGTGGAGACTTTTGTCTGAAATTATGATGATGATTTCAAATACAGTCACAGGTTTTGAAAAAACGTAACTTCACGCCTGTAATCCCCGAAGGGGTAGGCAGAGGTAAATGCATGCATTCAATCATACATGCAAACACCCACGACTCGCCGGTTACGTTTTGGCCCATGTAACAGGTGGCGAACCTGTTGCCATCTCCGGGCACATTACCAAACTCCGGGGTACTGGGAAACTTCCAGAAAATGGAAAAATCCCAATAGAAGCAGAGATAAAGGATTTTAAACCGTTATTTCTGATAGCCCCCGACCCGGGAATCGAACCCAGGACCTCCAGCGTAATAGTAGTGGGTAGTAGGTTTTGAATGGCTACATTTTAATTAAACAGAATCTTTAAATACACTATTATAGTAATTTGAATGGTGATAGTGTTCCATTGTCCGCTATACCATATCTATCTGTCGCCAAATGATAGTTGATCAGTATTTCAGTTAGATGGAAATGTAATAGTTGATCAGTATTCCAGTTAGATGGAAATGTATGGCTCTATAGTCCCTATCACAAGGGTAAGACAACTTAGGTGCAACGCGTTTGCATGTTGACCTCTGGTTTTATTACTTATCTTTGTTGTTTCCGAGATAGGGCATTTTTCCTGTCAAGCAGGTTTACGTCCGCACGTGGGTGTGACCCGTATGTGGGTAAACACGTTTGCGAGCCACACGCATAACAAAAAATCTGCACCGTACCATAGATAAAGTCATAAGTATGTACAGTATGGAAATAAAAAGGCATGCTCCACATCCCGCGTCAAAGGAAAAGACTGTATGAAACGATGGGATCCGTGTGACACGCATGCGGGCACAAATTTCTCATAACGCTAGCATATTAACTCTAATTATGCAATTATGATTTAAGATATTTACATGAGAGCGACATACAGAAATACATAGGTCAACGTACGAAATTAGTCCCGCTTCCGGATATTGATATATAATGACCGTAACACGCTATTTATTCGATTGGACGTACGTCCAATCTAGTGCTGACTAGCCAACTTCACCATGAAACCGGTGAACACACAGACCTCCTAGACTTACGATAACATACTATCTCATCTCAGAAGCCCAAAAATATTTTAATTCGTAAATATTGTGTAAATAAAATTTTGACAGTTGAAGTATAGAGATAGATATACATGATATGTTCTTAGGTTTTCGCGAGCTACACTCATTGAAATAAAACTATTTTTACGGATTTATCTCGCGTATATTAAACTAAAATGATTTTTAAAATCAACCCGACGTTTCGGTCGCTATTCAGCTTCCGTGGTCCCGGGCAAACTGAGGTGACATTTGTCTGACAGAAGTTTGAAAAAAATATATGTAGCTACCTCCATCGATTTCGTAAACGCCTTGCGTAGCGTTCAGGATTAACACAATAATTACTTATGGTATCTTGAGGTCTTGCAGACTGCTGCGGCTGGGATTTAATCTTGCTAAGTATGGGATCCCATGATGTTGATAATTGCCATCCATCTTCTCTATTGAAATTTGGGTATTTTTTAATTTCAATAGCCTCGGGACCACGGAAGCTGACAAGCGACCGAAACGTCGGGTTGATTTTAAAAATCATTTTAGTTTAATATACGCGAGATAAATCCGTAAAAATAGTTTTATTTCAATGAGATAGATATAATTAGACATTAAAATTTACTTAATACTATATAAAGTCGTTTTTTTTTCATATCTTTGATAGGATACTTTGATAATATTGTAATTTTGGTAACAGTACTCATAATTCCTGTAATCACTCCTTAGGTTGAAGCGCCTTCTGCGCCCGCCGATTGCCCGGTGAAGTAGACTAGTGCAGTTTCGAGAGAGGCCGCCAAAATAAAGCCCGATCGAAAAAAATAAAATTAAAATGTAATCACTCCGACACGATCCTGAACATCATCCCACAAGCTATAATTCAACTCGATGTACTGTGATTACTGTGTAATTTGGACTGATGCATGAAATGCTTATTTGTTTACGATTCAATCTGTTACGCAGTGCATGTATTGCATACATAGGTTTATAAAATATTGATTTATACTTAAAATACTTTTTATTCCGTAGCAAAGCAGTCATGTCTCCAATGTTTACCACCTCATGTGGACAGTAATGACGACTCGGTTAGTTGTGAGATGACCGTTTGATTCACGGGGTTGCGGATTCGATCTTCGCACCGGGACTAATATTTGTATGGACTACAGATATTTGTTTCGGGTCTGGGTGTTTGTGTATGTGTTATAAGTGTACAACGGCACCCACGACACAGGTTTATACCTAATGTGGGGCTGTGAGTGTAAGCATATTTTTTAAAATATTAATTAAATTATTGACATTTGGTGGTGGTACAGCTCTATCTCATCTCTGAATATGCTACTTAACCATACGTTTATGAATGAGGCTATCAGATTATTTTCTATAGAAATGTCTTGATTTTTTATATGATTTAAAACATAAAATTTTCACTTGTTATTAATTAACACAGATCTTCTATAATTTAAGACTAACCATTATTCATAAACGTACATTAGATACGTTTTAGCTATAGAATGCTTCGTCTTTGTCAGTCGCATTGTCAAATGTGCAGGATAGAAAAGACAAAGAAGAGATTAGCAACACTTTAGCTAAAATGTGTTTATTAATGAGGGGGCTACCTCCATATTTATAAATGTCTTTCGCTAAAAGGTTCAATAGGTAATATAATAGTTTGGGGTAAAATTTGACATCCTTTTCTAACTTAAAAAAAATTGTTAAAGTTAGGGAAAGATGTAATAATTTTACACTAACAATAACTTATACAAATATTTTGGTGCAACCGAACTTTAATGTTTTAAAACAAACGAAAAATGTGATGAGGTCCGTACGTTCTTCTCATACAACTTTTAAAATCAGATGGGTTTCAAACTATGTCCTGTTTCATATCCAGTATAAAACAGTCACGTGCCCGACGTTTACCACCGCATGTGGACAAGCAATAAAAAAGTTATACACAGTACGTGTGACATTTGGCGGAGGTACAACCAGCCCTATCTTATTTGTATGTGACTTTTATCGTCACTTAACAAGATGTTTGTGACATACTGTAGCTATTGGATTATTTTGTATGGAAACGTCTAAAATTTTATTGATTTACATAATAAAATTGGCACTTTTTATTAATATAACAAATCACAATTGCAAAACTTCAGAATTTTGGATAACAATAACTAGAATGTTGGTTTTTCAAATAGCTGGTTAGGTGTTTCACTTGGCGTGAATAGATTCTAATTTGTGGCGGTTTTACGGTCAGTTTACGCAACAGAATGGCCACCTGTTAACAGCCCGGAAACAGATCCTAGAGCCGGACTGATCCGGCACCACATCGAAGATATGCCGGAGATCAGTCATTCAGGAGTGGAGCTTAAAATAAACATGGAAAAAGATCTCGAGACGAAGATCATGTCAAATGTCTTTTTTACATCCACTACTGTTATGGCCGAGGACTAGTCTCTCTCCTCACCACCTCCCACTATTCGAAATTGTTGAAGATAATGTATGGAGAACAAATGGTCCAGTTAGGTCGGTCCAACTTCAAAAAGAAGGCCAATAGCCGAACCCAATTCGGATGAGCAGCGTTTGGAAAGTTGCGATAAATCTTCTCATCCAGAAGATGAAGGTCTTTGATCTTTGAAGGTGTATGTTGCCAGTAATGACATACAGAACTGAAATGTGGTCGGTCACCATAAGCTTCATAAGAAGGCTCAAGCTCACGAAGGGAGCAATAGAGAGAGCTAGGCTCGGAGTTTGAATCAGAAATGAGAATGGCCGTAGGGGAACCAAAGCAACAGATATATTCCACCGACTTCCACCACTAACTCAAGTGGCAGTGGGCAGTGGGCAGTAGTAGTAAGGCTAGAAGAACTGACAGCCGTTGAAGCACAAGAGTTCTAGAATGGCGACCTCGCACTGGAAGACAAAGCGTAAACAGCTCCCCACGAGGTGGACCAACGACTTGGTGAAGGTTGCAGGAAACTCCTGAATGTGGGCGGCCTAGGACCGGTTGTGGGCAGCCCTCGTCCAGCAGTGGACGTCTTTTGACTTAAATGATGATAATGCTGATGAGCCTATGCTCTCGTGCTCCGCCACGTTCAGTTCAGATCTACCACCAGTGAAATAATAGGTATCAAAAATACATTTAAGTACCTGGTTGACCGAGCTTCGCTCCGTAGCGATTTTTGAAAATTATATTTAGTATGAATTGCATACTGAAGAAATATGAATAAAAACCTCAAATCAAACACTTCTTCTTTCCTAAAAATACGACTAACGTTAGTAGACTAATGCTTCTTCTATTCATCAATAGATGGCGTTAGTCGTCGGTTATGAAGAAAATTTATTATTAACTTGGAACCGAGCTTTTCTTGGACCTGGAACCTAAATAAATCGATTTCTTGACCCGAAAAACCCCTAATCTGTAAGTTTCAAGAAAATCGTTGAAGCCGTTTCCGAGATCCTGATTCTATATATACATAGAAGAATTGCTCGTTTAAAGGTATTAGATTTAATTACAATATGATTTATCTTTATCAGTGACGTTGTCAATTTCAAAATATAGAAAAAAAACAAAAGAGAGCTTTATAACATTGAATAAGAGGTAAACTTGTGATAATATGTAACAGATAAGAGCTAAGCAGATATTATTGCATTTATGATATTATCAGATATTATGCAGTTAACAGAAACAACTCTAACATTATTTTATTAGTTACTAGCGGCTCGCCCCGAATTTGCACGGGTGCAATGAACTTATAATATAAAATATAGCCTATGTTCATCAGGAATAATGTAGGATTCAAATAATAAAAGATTTTTCAAAGTGCAGTAGTTTCGGTGTCTATTCAATTCAAACAAACAAAAAATCTAATTTTTCCTCTTTTTTATATTAAGTAAAGACACGCAAATAAACCAGCTCTTACATTTTCTAAACTAAAACAGGAAGAATATCCAGCTTCTTTCTACACGTTAAGTGAACTAAAAGTCGAGACTCAGTATATCTCTACATCCCTCGAGTCCTGACAATGATAAATTGATGCAGAATTAAGCGAACACTTTCACGCGTCCGATTTTTTAGTGAGTTTAGTATCGGATATGTATTATTTTGCGACGATACAGATTGAAAACATTCTGATGTTATTTGTAGTGAGATATTTCTTAGGTGAACTGTTTAACTAGCCTCAGTGTTTTTTCCTTATGGATGGAAGATGGCAAAGATGCAAGCAGCTCGCATTGGTGTTAAGTGATAACTGCAGCCTATAGACATCAACAGCCACCCCTGAGACCTAAGGTGTCATGCCTCTGTGATAGTTAATACGGGGCCATACATTACCATTTAACCGGAACACGATTGTGCCGAACACATTTTTTTTATGTAATGGAAGTGGCAAACAATCATGCAGTTCACAATGATGTTAAGTGATGACTGCAGCGTATAGACACCCTCACAAAGACCAAGGTCAAAAATGCAGATGCGTTACCATTTTTGAGGCTTCTGTGCCGGATGTTGATGGACATTACCACCTGACCGGAACACGATAATGCTGAACACTACCATTTAGCGGCAGACAAGTTAGGTAATGCAATGGTGCCTATGCCCTCGAGCTCATGGAACTCTACCATCAGAAAGTGTGAACATGCTATAGTACCTACTTACTCTGTACTCAATATATAAAGTCACTTATACCCAATTGAAGACTGCTCTCGAAACTGACATCAGGGTTCCGTACCCAATTGCCCAAAATTGGAATGACATTACATGTCTGCCTGTCTGTCCGTATTCGTATATCACTTCAAAACTATTAAGACTACAATATACTTGAAACTCAGTAGATAAATGTATTCTATGAACCAATTCATGATTTTTATACAAAAATTAAAAATTAAGGGAGTCTCCACGTGTAAAAGTAAAACTAAAACATATTTTTTTAATCAAACCTATACGTAAGGTTTGATGAAATAAATATACAAACATAATACAAAAAAGAAATCCCTACTATATATAATATTATAAATGCGAAAGTAACCCTGTCTGTCTGTCTGTTAACTTTTCACGTCCAAACGACTGAACCGATTTTCATGAAATTTGGTACCGACAGAGTTGACTTTGAAAAAGGACATAAGCTACTTAATTATTTATAAAACGACATCCACGCGGGCGAAGTCGGAGGAACAGATAGTATGAAATTAATTCATGTCCGTCCAAGGAGGTATTCCACCGGACATAATCGCTAACGGTTAATGATAAGCTATGGCAAAAAAACACAAAATCCCCTAATGCTTTGATGTCTGAATCGTTAAAATAAATCAGTGTAGCAATAAATGAATAAACATCATTTCAATTTAACCGTCGTTTTTCATTTGATCCTCAATTTAAAAAATTGTAAGTAACTTCTAAAATCGCAAAATTGGGTGCGAATTGATTGACTGGGCACAAAAAAGCCCTCGGGCGTCCGTGTGGAAATTGATCAATTAAATCGGAAATTAATCAGGAAGGCAAAATTGCCTTGTTACTTTAAACCAAAAGGGATCCATGTTCAAGTCCGTTAGATTGTGTTTGGATTAATAAAAAAAATAAGGTGGTAAATGGACGAGGTATTTGGTATTATTTGTAACTAACTAACTCGGCTTACTTCGTATTGCCTCAGGATTAAGTACTGTCAAATATATCAAACCTTTGACACTTCATTCTGAGGCAAGATGTGGAATATTTTTGCGGAAAAGTTAAATTGTTGCTTTAAGTATTTGCCTTATAATTTCTTTAATTTTTTTCACCATTTAAAACTTACCTAAACTTCAAAAAAAAATTCTAAACCAATCGGTAATTAGCAGACCTACACATAAAATTTCCACGTACCTTCTGAGATACTTACAGAAAATAGAAAAATCCCAGTAGAACCAGAAATAAACTGTTTTATACTTTTATCTCTAGTAGCCCCCGACCAGGGAATCGAACCCAGGACCTCAGCGTAGAATATTGACCATAAAGCCTTTCAAGACGAAAGTAAAATGTGGGTACCTGCCTACATACATAGAAATATTTTAAATTCAACATGAAACAATATTTTTAATTTTCTAATACTACCTAACATCAGAACATGTAATCATCGAAATACAATTGAAAGAAAATAACGTAACCTTTATATCTAATCATATTACCAAGTCACCTAATAGGTAACAACAAAGGTTCAAAGGTTTTAATATCTCATTCGTTTTGTACGGACAAAGATAACTATTCCAAATTTGCCCAGTTTCAATTCAACCTCGTCTTCTCTAATCCCGAAAAGATTAAAGAAAAAAGGTGATTCCGTTTGAGAATCAAACCATAACAGAGTCACGATTTCACTTTCTTTTTAATTCCAAGGAAAAACGAACAGACAGACGCAGTCTTCGTTAAATTGGAGACGCGTGACTAGAAAATTTTAACGAGCCTTTAGCTACATTTCAGTTCAGTGGGAATCCTGATAAATTTGACAGTTAACTTTGGGAAAGCGACGTTATGTGAATAATTCTTTAAAACAGAGAAGCAAAATTTTAATCTTTTGCTTTAATTGTACTTAATTGGTTCGTTAATTAATAAATGTTCTTAAGGATTAATCGGTGTTAATTTTTTAATAGTGCACCGTTACTGGATCTTCAACACTGTGACTTACGTATACTCTAATAATCCAAAGAATAATTTTTCATGATTCTATTTCACAACTTATACACAGTTAAATCATTTATAGTAGCAATACATAAGATCGATCCATTAGATTAATTTTACTAATAAACAACCTAGTGTTTATTAGTTTTATTAATCTAATAAATCGATATTATCAGTATACATAAATAAATACGTTTACACTCACAGCACCACATAAGGTATAAACCGGTGTCGTGGGTGCCGTTGTACACGCACAACACATACACAAACACCCAAACCCGAAACAAATATCTGTAGATTCTGTAGGCCATACAAATGTTTATCGAACCCGCGTCCCTTCGAATCGAGCAGTCGTCACACACCAGTAACTTTCCAAACTTAAAATTGCTTTACCAAATATGGCTTCAAAAGGAGATATAAATCAAGAAAGCTTATCAAAGCTGTTTAAAAAATTCACATTTTAATCTTCACACCACGCAAGGTAACTAGGTGAAAAAAAGGAAATACGAGCAATAATTTCTTGCAGCATCGTTTGTTACTGAAGACAAGCATAACTTGTGTGTTGCGAGAGCAAAATTCGACTGTAGTTTTTCTACATAAGATACATTTTTAATTGTATTTCCCAGTACAAAATGTTGTGTTGAATCCTGATACTGGGATCTAGTATACCTATTGATGTTATAATACATTTATTTAATTATCCTACTTATAGGTTAGAATCCCGCTACAGAATTACTTCGTTCATCGAGATATGCTGCAAACATTGTTTTTACGCATATGATCTGATGATGAATATTTGTGATCTAGAGAATATATATTATACCCACTCGGTTGCCTATCAAAATATGGCGGCTATTATTTTTAATTACATAATTTTAAATTTTAACAGCCGTCCCCTTTGCGGCCATATTTAATTCGGCACTCATTCATCATAATATTGAGAAAAAGCAATAGCTTTAATTTGACATTTATATAATAAACTTACGTTAAGAATGAAAACATGTATCAGACCGGAACGTAAATATTCCCTGAAGCAGCAGATGGATCCTATTAGGTCCAAGAACAATAAAAAATAAATTGTCATATTTTTCGTGCTGAGGGAATATGTAAGGGCGGCCCTGATTTTTCAGTCTTTATAAATATTACCGTAAAGTGGATGACATTTTATTGAAAAAACAAGTAAAAAAAAAATATTTACCCATAAAGGCAGTATATCTCGATGAACGAAATAATTCTGCAGCGGGATCCTAACCTATTAAGAGCGGAGGATAATTAATAATTAATTGTGAAAATTATTTTAATAAATACTTGAAGACACTTACAGCACTTTTCTGGCCTAAAAATATGTTGCCTCCGTGCCAGAAATAGGACGGTACATTACTCCATAACTGCATGAGATAAAATCTATACTTATAATAAAACTGTAGAAGTGTAAATTCTGTACATTCAAAATATTGAAAAAATAAATACCAGGGGATGTTACTAGATCGATACCGAACCCAAGTATGTGATTAGAAAAAAAATTGTCTGTCTGTTTGTTCAAGCATCGCAGAAAAACTGAGAGTCCGATTACAATGAAACTTGGTATGATTATACTTTAACCTTTGGCGCACAACACTGGGTACGTTTTATCCCTGAAAAATGTCTGTTTGTCTGTGTGTTTGTGTACGCTAATATCAGAAACGGCTTATTCGATTTTCGATTCACTAATATATTGTGGTAAGTTTCACTTTTCATTAAGTTTCATGTAAATCGGTTAAGAAATAAAAAAGTTATATCAATTTAAAAAATCATATCGAATATTTTCAAGCTATTCTGTATCTTAGTTCTATCTTTTAGGGGGTTTCGTACCTAAAAGGTAAAAACATACCCTATGGATTACTAATCCTCCGCTGTTTGTCTGTCTGTCCGTCCGCCCATCTGTCTGTCACCAGGCTGTACCTCATAAATAGTGAAAGCTAGAAAGCTAACATTCTCACAAATTACGTACTTCTATACCGCTATAAAGACAAAATTAATTACTAAAAATAAGAAAATGAAAATGTTAAGGGGTCCAAGGGAGCATACAATAAACGTGTTTTTTTTTTCGTTTAATAACGGTAACAAGTTTAGTAGACGCTTAAAATTTTTACAGAATTTTTAGGTCTTATGTTGTATATTACCTTCCATAATAAATAATTAAATCAAAATGAAGTAAATGTTAATTAAACCCATACAACATATGCAATTTTTATGCAATTTTTTGTACGGAACCCTTCGTGCACGAGTTCGACTCGCACTTGGTGGTGGCATTGGTGTCGTTGGTGTCGTTGGTGTCATTGGTGTCTTTGGTGTCATTGGTGTCATTGGTGTCGTTGGTGGCGTAGGTGTTGTTGGTGACTCTGGTGGTGGTGTTGGTGGCGTTGGTGGTGGTGGTGGTTTTTAGTGGCGATGGAGGCAGTAGTGACGTTGGGGATGTTGTTGGTAGTTTTGGATGCGTTGGTGGCATTGGTTGTGGTAGCGGTGGTGGTTTTGGTGGCCTTGGTGTCATTGGTGGCGTAGATGTTTGGTGATGTTTGTGTTGGTGGTGGCGTTGATGGCGTTGGTGGCGTTTGTGGTGGTTGCGGTGGTGGAGGTGGTAGTGGTGACAGTGGTGGTGGTAGTGGATGTAGTGACGATGGTGGTGATGGTGGTGGTGATGTTGGTGGCATTAGTAGTTATATTTTTTTTTTTTTTTTTTTTTTTAATGCACAACTTTAGTATTCAATTTTTCACTTCTGCCGGCTCTTACGGAGTGCACATTTATTATGTACAGATCTTTCTTTCATCTTTCATTCTCTGTCAGTAGCACTAATTGACAAAAACTTTGTAATAATTGTCTTTAAAAAATATTATGCATTGAAGTTTAAAATGGCCTTTTCGAAAATACGGTTCAGCGTAGAATGGACGTTTGTAGGTAGGTACTTACAGCCTGAGTGCTTTTATCCCCGATGGCCATACGTTTAATATCGTGTACAGAGAAGCATTACTGTAAAGTAGATTTTTTTAGCTACCCAAAATTTATATCCAGAAGCGCTGCCCAAAGTCCCAAAGTCACTATTCCACGCGAACAAAGTCGCAGGCACAGCTAGTATTATATAAGACTTTGCTTCAACTGAACAATCATTAGATGTAGTAAAGTTTCTAAAGCTAATTGGACGCAACTAATAATAATTATTATTATACCTATTAATTTAACAACTATTAATCTAAGTTACCTATTAAAAAGGCCACTTTAGTATTAGGAAACCTAAACATGTCACCTAATACTAAAGTGGCCTATAAGTAAGTGGCCGGTAAGTACTAAAGGTTTCTATTGTTTGTGCCAAGTCCAAGTAAAATACAGTACAACCAAGATTGGTTGTACTGTATTTTACTTGGACTTGGCACAAACAATAGAAACCTTATATGATTTATTACTGAAAATAATTTTTGAAATCAATCCGGAAGTTAAATCAGTTTTATTCCAAGGAATGCAGTTTGCGAAGGCCTAAGATTGTATATCTAACTAGCTGACCCGGCAAACTTCGTATTGCCTCAGAATGAAATAATGTGTCAAAGATTTGATAGACACGAACTATTTGTATGGAAAAATGAAATTGTTGTTACTATTTTCTTTCAATTTCTTCATATTTACTTTCTTTTAAACCTTCCCTGGCCTTCCAAAAATCATTCAAAACCAAAATTAGCCAAATCGGTCCAGCCGTTCTCGAGTTTTAGCGAGACTAACGAACAGCAATTGATTTTTATGTATAAGATAGAAGATATATTATGTACTAATATGTAGTGATTACATTTAGTTACTACGTTTCAGGCTAATTCACTTCTCTCACAAATACATATACAAATTTAACCTACAATCTAAAGTCTAGATAAGTTAAACAAGATAACTAACAAGAGCTCCAACAAAGAAATAGCAAATAAAGCTCATGGTTAATTCGTTCACAAGCAAGCGAATGATAAGTGATGAGTAAAAACCTTAATCCTCAATGATTTTGAATTTGGGCAAAATGCAGAGCAAATAAAATAATTTTGCACAAAACCTTTCGCTCCACATTAAAAGCGTAAAAGGTTCTTCTATATTTTACACAATGCGATATGCTCTTGAATCTTTTTCGTCTAAAAGGTGTGTAATGGAGCATGAAAGCAAGTTATTTGGGGATTTGCTAGATACATTCGAAATGTTTCGGACCCACTTTGTACTCCAAAGTAATAGTTGAACATTGCATTACACTTTAATGGCTACGTGTATTGTTAATGATCCATGTGAACTGCGGGCTCTTTTTCCACCACCATAAAGCAAGTAAGAGCCAGAAAACGTACAGTCATTTCTTGTCTGTTGACACAGGCAAATGTCTATGCATTCAGGCACACATGCAAACACCCACTATTTACCGGGTACGTTTTCGCACATGTAACAGATAGTGAGCCTCTACTTATATTAAAATTTATATTTGGGAAGCTTTCAGAAAATGGAAAAAATCCAATAAGCACCAGAAATAAAGGATAATACAACTTTATCTCTGATAGCCCAGGTCAGTCATAGGAATCGGCGTGAATATAATATGAAGAGAATAATGAATGTACAGAACGTGTGTACGCACCGCGATATCTGACTCCACACTCTCTACCTAAGATGAACCTCCCAAACCGGGAATCGAACTCGAGCCCCCAGCGTAGCTTGCTACAAATAGATATCTACTAAATATGTACATGCAAACTATCGATGTATCGATATCTCTTCTGCTACTGCAAAAATACCTAAAATTTCAACCCTTTTGCTTCTGCAAAAAAATGTAAAATTTCAATAAATACTCGTACATAAGTACGTATAATGTTAAACATAAGAGAGTGCAATTGAATGATTGGTACGCTTATAATCATAATTTACAAAAACACATAATAATGTCTGGCTCTCCACACTCCCTGCCTACCCCGTTAGGGACTTGGCCTGAAGAAACATACATACATAAATAATTACATACCTACATTGAAATACAACTTTTCGTCTTCGGATCAACGCTCTTTCTATGTAAAATATTTTGATGGAGAAGCTGAAATCGAATTTCAACCGAATGAAAGGGCAGCACTGAAGTGTGGTTTTCATTCATCGTCTGGAACGTGAATGAGTGAAATAGTTTGTCGTATTGATTATATACGACGTCGATACCGCGAACACAGGAGTGACGCCAAACTGTTGCCGAACCGTGCGTTTTGTATGAAAACAAATGACCGTCTGTGCGCCATACGACAAGCGAACCGCTTCAGCACTGCAGAGGTCCGACACAAAACGACTAAATTGAAGGAGCCCTAAAAATTGAATTTTTTATAAGATTTCTAAGATAAAATTTTGAACCAAGATGAGTCGAGCTGGAACAATAAATGAAAAAAAGAACGGAAAGGATTTGGTTTCTTTTTAATAATTGGGGGACTTACCAATTCATGCTCGTGTTCTTCTGAATTCTCATCTATTTGCTGCTTAGTGATTATACATCTACACTTGTACTCTGCTACGGGTGTATCACGTTCGTGAGATTTTAGAACCACCTACCTATTAATCTCGATCATTCCAACCGCAGTCGAGAGCCACTCTACTCAGCCCACATATCTTGGATCATGTCTTTCACATTATATCACTTTCCATATACCATGAATGATGTTCAACGGCAAAGACATTAAAAGAAATAGACTGACAGGACAAATGTTTAATAAACACCTGCTTCAACCGCTTCAAGTGGTAAGAATAATCGTGGCTTGAAAACAAAGATTATAAATATGTTGGTAACACTTCGAACAACAGTGTAAGCCAAAAATTAATAATTACAGTGGAATTAGAACGAAGCGGTATCTGCTTTCTTCTAATTTAACTATACTTTAGCAAGAGATGATCATACCGCAGCGAGGTATTGATAGTTTTATATTCATTCCAATATCTGTGTTTTCCTATCTATATTTTCATGTTTGCATATCAACGTGGGCTGTAAAGATCACTTGATCACTATTTTGATCAAAAGACCCGCTTAGTAGCCGTGCGTTTCATCGGTCCATTTCATATAACATCTTTGTTCAAGGGATACGATTGACTAACTTCCGTAAGAAGTTTCTGGACACTAATGGCCGTGTCAACGGTTGCGAACGTCCCTCGGGCAACAAAGATGTAATTATAGAGTTAACTTGGATTTTGACAACAAGGAAACTTTAACAATAGGATTCCGCTTCCAATGGTTATCTTAGCTGTTAATAATTTAGGTAGCTTTCCCAGAATTATATGGATTAGAGTATAGTTACTATAATAATTATAGTTGAAATCTATAAAGATCTAAGAGACACTGACGCACTGTACCTACTCGGAAACTCGAACGAGTTTATGTGGCGTCGTACTTTTTTCTGTATTTACTCAAATATTGTATGTTTTTGAATGAATAAAAAAATAAAACCTACGTTGCGCGTGTCAGGCTACGCGCAATGTAGAATTCCGTTTTTGCAAGTTTTTTTAGGGTTCCGTACCTTAAAAGGAAAAAGGAACCCTTATAGGATCACTCGTGCGTCTGTCTGTCTGTCTGTCCGTCTGTCACAGCCAATTTGCTCCGAAACTACTAGACCGATTGAGTTGAAATTTGATGAATATATGTAAATTGGTGACCCAAAGATGAACACGTCAAGTAAAATAATAAATTTTAAACAGGGGGGTCAATAAGAAAATTAAAAAAAAATCGTAAACTGTGTCGTGTGACATATCAAATGAAAGAAGTTGTTGTCAGCATCTCAGATATATTTTTTTTATAATTTTTGCATAAACAAATTTGAAGTTATTTAAGAAAAACGACGAAAATTGACCATTCACTCCCCCTATCTCCGAAACTTCTCAACTTAAAATTTTGAAAAAAAATGTGGAAAATAGTTCTTTGCCTATAGATTATTGGAAAACCTATAAGAAGTTTGAGTATTCAATATAATTCGAAAATTCTTAATAATATAACCCCCCCTGCCGGTACCACCGTAACCGCTATGTCCCTGCATTTTAAATTTGTGATATTTTCGAAAATATTTATTTAAATTACGGCACTCTCACCACGCGAGTCGAACTCGCACTTGTCCGGTTTCTTTTTCAGTTATTCGAGTACTACCTACTTGCGAACTGAAGAGCCTACTTATCTGTGACAGTTTTCCTTGTTCTCAGTCTTTTGATTACCTAATTTAATATACAGTGGTGAGACAAAAATCATTAAATCATTTTACTGGTGGTAGAGCTCCAGTGACGGATCTCGCGGGCGAAGGCACCACCGCATTGCCTATAGGCCGCTAAATGGTAGCACAGCAAATGGCAGTTCAGCACTATCGTGTGCCGGTCAGGTGGTAATGTACGGCCCTGTAATTTCCCGCACAGAGGCATAGCACCTTAGGCCTCAGGAGTGGTAACGCATCTGCATTTTGACCTTGGGGTGGGTGTCTATAGGCTGCAGTCATCACTTAACATCAATGTAAACTGCATGTTTGTTTGCCACTTCCATAACATTAAAAAAATCAGAATGAAGAAAGAAATCAAAACGCAGATGCGTTGCCACCCCTGAAGCATTAGCAATTTTGATAGATTTACTATGTAGGTGTCAACAGGTTGCAATAGTATTAACTATCTTCATGTAAACTGTACGCTTGTTGCCACCATCATAACTTATAAAAAACTATTTCAATTAGGCCCAAATTCTTACAACAAACCAATTAAATTCATCAATCATGTTATCATAAACTTGTGCAAGTAAAATTTAGCTTGTGTTGCATAGGTGACATATGATTAACTTGTGTTATAACTACAGTGCTCATCGAGAAATATTGCACATCGAGCCTATGAAAGAGACGATCGGCTAGTTTCGACTTCGTTATGTCTGCTGCACACTGTCTACGTAAGCACTGATAGTCCTGTATTGGTCAAAAATTGATCAATATGGTGGCCAAACGTCATATAGGCAAGGTACAAAAAACGCTCTACAGACCCGAAATAAGCCGAAGTCTCCTTCCTGGGGTCAATGTGGAATATTTCTTGTTGGATATTGTAAATATGATAACGAGATACTAATCATCACGAAAAACAACAACAACAACAAATACTCTTTATTGCACACCAAAAGAACATGTATAAAAAAACAATTAAGAAGTATGTGATCCAAAGGGCGGCCTTATCGCTAAAAGAGCGATTTCTTCCATGCAACCCAAAAATCTATCTAAAGAAATACTTAAAAATAAACTGGCAGGGGGTGACCGCTAGTGGCAAATTAAATGCGCGTTTCCGTGCTTCGGGGGGCACGTTAAGCCGTCGGTCCCGGTTGCTATCGATGGATAGCAGTCGTTAAACCTTGTCGGAGGCCTTATGGGCGGTTTGAAAACATCCGACAGTGGGTTGGCCACTAACCCACCCACCTCCACCAATCCGCATTGGAGCAGCGTGGTGGAGTAAGCTCCAAGCCTCCCCCCAAAAAAGGGGAGAGACTCGTGCCCAGCAGTGGGACGTATAATGGGTTGCCATTATTATTATTATAAACTGGCAGGGTGTGCTACACTAAGTACTGACAGTATGATAAAAATTGGAAACGACAGTGAACAAAAGTAACTAAAAATACATAATAAAGAAAGAAATATAACACATAACATTTAAAGAGAAGAAAGATAATGGGCCTTAACTTGACGTTTGAAAGTTTCAATAGTTTGAATTTGTATTAGTGAAAAACGATCGGTACAAAGAAAATTATAGAAAACAACCAATAAGAAATTGCGTCTACAGTATTAGCATAGTATTGTGGAATGTCTTGAACGTACTCGGAACTAATACACTTAAGCTCCGGCCTCAGATGCAAAGCCTCCGCCTAAGTCTACAAAGAGATGCGCCGTAACCCCCTCATAGCATAATGCTGTTTGGAAATAAGTTATGGCGCTAGAGCGAACAGGTTTGTTTTGTCTATTTTAGAATTTTTGATATAGTTATTTAGTGTTTATAGTTTTTTAATGTTTATGCGAGTAACCAACTCATATTCCTCCTTCTGACTCCTTTTATCTTCCCTTTCTCTATTTCTTTACTATTTGTATTATGCTAGTATGATTTCACCTATTCATTAAACAAAGTTTCAGTTGGTGTACTATTTTTATTTTTTCTTATAACATCTGCAATCTTCTAATCACAATTTCACCCCTCTGCGTCAGCTGACGCTTGGTTCACTTAGTTGATAGTCATTTGAGATCAATTGAAAAAAACCTATAGCAAACAAAAATAAATAGAACGTTATTTTTCAGTCCATAACAGTTTCAATCGTTACATATTGTTGTGGTTTAGGAAAATTAGGAATAATGCCGTCCGTTATGTGCAACCGCAAATAATTTTGCTGCATATTGATTGGCAATGTTTATGCAATACCGAAGCGTGAGTTTGATCACCTGCTGATTGTTTTCTTTTATGGAATAAAAATTATTTCAGTCTTTAGAATCTTCATTTAATTATTAAAAACTTTCAATAAGTCTAAGGTGTTTTATCTCTGTACCAAAAATTACAGGCTTATACATTCATACGGCTTATATAGGCAACTATACATATTATTAAATATCATATCATATTATTAAACTATAACCACGGATGACAGTACACTTTGCCATTTAATAGGGTGTCTATACTCAAGTCCCGGCATTGTAACGAGCAATGGCACTGTTAAATTGTTTGTTTACTGTGAACTATCTCCTCCTGCGAATATACTCACGTTTAGGAAACCGGACTCCATACACATGTCTAATCCAGTAGCTTTAAACAATACCAACCTGATGAAATAACGTAATTCATACTGTTGATGTTTCTGTCACACTGAGCCAACAGATATTTATTTATATTAGAAATTTAAAAAAATTGAGAGAAAAGTGTCATTTTGGTCAGGGATCGAACTAAAACTCAGAATAACCAGTCCAGCCGCTTTATCACTACCGAGGCTACACTTTTTTGTTTATTGTAGAGATATGCCAGACTGCCTTCTACCACAAATAATTGTAATGCGTATTAATTTACTTGATGAAAGGAAAAACGACGTTTTTACTGATATTCAGACCATTATATAATTGTCAATATTTTATCAATTCAACAAAATAATATATTTCCAAAGATTTTAAAGGAAAAAAGTATAAAATTTAAAACGGGATTCGAACTTTGCGTCGTCTGGATTAGTTAGCCATGCTTCAGTGGCCACAGAGATGGCTATATTCAAAAGCGAAAGGAACATTCAACACTTTAATGTATGGCATCGGCAGCTTAGTAAGATTCTAGTTATCTAGATTGCAGGTTCAAGTATGCCTGAAGTAATATTTCTTCCAGTCTAATAAGTACTGGAAGAAAAAATACTTTCTTATTATTTTTATCCTTAAATTCTTACCCTTGTGTTATTGAAAAATAAATTACAAATTATCTTTCTACATTAGTTAACTGATTGCCTTCCTGTTTACATACAGTATAATAAAAATAATAATGGCAACCCATTATACGCCCCACTGCTGGGCACGAGCTTCTCCCCTTTTTTGGGGGGAGGCCTGGAGCTCACTCCACCACGCTGCTCCAATGCGGATCGGTGGAGGTGGGTTGGTAGTTACTGGCCAACCCGCTGTCGGATGTTTTCAAACCGCCCCTAAGGCCTCCGACAAGGTTTAACGGCTACTATCTATCGATAGCAACCGGGACCGACGGCTTAGCGTGCCCTCCGAAGCAAGGAAACTCGTATTTAATTTGCCACTAGCGGTCACTACCCGACCGCGCTCTTAGTGCTTAACCGAGTAGATCGCCTACGATCTACACCAACCGCCGGGCCATGATACAGTGCTCAACAATAAATATTGCACATCGAGTCTAGGATGGAGACTTCGGCTTATTTCGGGTCTGTATATCGTTATCTTTTACTCGTACCTATTTGACATTTGTCGACCATTTTGATCAAGGCTTAACCAATCCCGGACTGTCAGTGCTTACGTAGACAGTAGCAGAGATAACGCTCTACGACGTCGAAACGAGCCGATCGTCGCTTTCGTAGGCTCGATGTGCATTATTAATTGTTGAATACTGTAGACTAGCTGACCCGGCAAACGTTGTCCTGCCATGCAATAAATATGAAAAAAAAATACGCTTACACTCACAGCCCCATAGCAGGTATAAATCTGTGTCGTGGGTGCCGTTGTACACATACAACACATACACAAACACCCAGACCCGAAACAAATATCTGTAGGCCATACAAACATTTGTCCCGGTGCGGGGATCGAACCCGCGACCCTCCGAATCAAACGGTAATCTCACACCGCTGGACTAAACGGGTAGTCGAAAAACATTGGCGCACAAAATTTAAAAAAACCAAGCGAGTCTCTTCGCCCGTCATCGGTGTGAGCTGTGAGCAACGCGATTGAATTAAATTTATTTTCATGCGCGATTTATTTTTACGACATTGTCAACGTACAAGATACTCATTTCAATCATACGAGATTGTGATAATATGCATGAAGTTCTCATGCTACCTAAAGTACTAAATTTAATTTGATAAGGATTAAAATAGCTTGACAATATCTGCATTTTAAATTACCATTTTTCGGAAGATATAACGGGTACAGTAAGCTGTCCTTAAATATAGATATATGCCATCGTGGCCTTTTTATAGACTTACCAAAGAGGAAATATACCACCCTACATTGTTTTGTAATACCTCAAAAGATTTAGGCAGCGTCTTCGATGAAAGCTCCCTGGCTCCGACACTGCCAATATTTATCGTTATACGAGTATTATGATCAATTTCCAAAAAGCTTTATAATATAATATCAAAACTTCCTCATGAAGCACTCAAACTATTTATGAAAATAATATAAAAATCCGTCTAGTATAGTAAATCTAAAGTAAAAAAGTAATCTTTGAGTTTATCGCGAACAGATAGACAGACAGACAAACAGACATAGCGGGGGACTTCGTTTTGTAATATGTATACATACATGTCTTTAAGTTTACACGATGTTTGGTACGCCATAGTAGTATCTACAGAGAACTCTTAGTCCGAGTAAATAAAGCTGTGTCATCAAACTTAAAAAGATAATAAAACAAAAGGTTTGCGAGCGCAGTTCAACAATTAACAGACATTTTCCACTCGCTTATCTCTATTAAGTGCTTGATTGTCTACGGCCAGACGACTTTGAACTGTTTGTATATAAAAGACGCTTAACGCTTTTGAAAGGTGATGTGTGTTCAGCTTTTCTAAGGCTTGAATGTTTCCATAAATAGGCATGTTTATTTTTGATCGAGACGTTTTAAAATTGAGAGTTACCTTTAAATGTCATAACCATTTTTAGGGCTTCGAACTTCAAAAGAAAAAAATCGGCCCAGTGCGTGTCGAGCCACGCGCGGTGTAGGGTTCTGTAGTTTTTAGATATGAATAATGGTATGAAAAAAAAAATATATATTTTCTATGGAAAATTTCGAGTGCCTATTACTTTTCGTCGACTATTGCTCGCAAATTTGTAAAGCCAACTTAGGTGTGATAGTTTTAATTTCGTTATATTATCGTGTAGCTACTATTGCCGTAACGTTTGAATTTCTAACAACAACCGTTTAGTTGGTAGAGATGGAGAACACTTGACTATAACGAAAATTGGCACTTTAAAGCTTAATAAGTCAGGAACAGTTAACTAAATCGAAAAATGTTTTTAGCACACTCCTAACATTTTTAAAAGACCTATCCAAAGATATCCTATAAAACGAAAAATAAAAAAAATTCCGTGCGTTACACGTAGGGGACGTACTCGGCGTGATTGAGGTATATACTTGTGCCAAATATCAAGTCTTTAGTATAAATAGTTTTTGCGCTAAACCGCGGACGGACAGACATACAGACGGACATGGCGAAACTATATGGGTTACTACAGAACCCTAAAAAGAAACCCTATTTTATGTAATGAAGGTGGCAAACAGGCCTGCAGTTCACAGTGATGACTGCAGCCTATTTACACCCGCACAAAAACCAGAGGTCAAAATGCAAACGCGTTGCCACACCTTAGTTGTTTTTTCTCTATGATAGTTATTACGGGATCATACATAACCATCTAACCGGAACACGATAGTGCTGGAGACTATCACTTGGTGGCGGATAGATTAGGTAATGCTGTTGTGCCTACGCGCTCGAGGTCCTTCACTGGTCGGTACTCTACCATCTTCATAAAATTCTAATCCTGCATCTCTCTGTTTGTTTGGCCATCTGTCAAATTTCCCCTAAAAATACTAGACAGATAAAATTGAAATTAGGTCCAGTTAATAACATTTGTAAATTGATGACCCAAATGCGTGATGGGCTGCGACCCACGTTAATATCAAAAGCAGGGAGTTGTTGAATCATTCAATAAATAAAATTTGTTCGAGTAACTAAAGTCGTAGTGAGAAGACATTTCTATACAAGGATAATTCATTTAGACGTGTGAGGAAACTTAGTGACGTAGATGCCGATTCGAGAAGTTCATCCTAACTAATCTATACAGGATACAAGGGTTCTTTACACGGCTATGAGACGATTTTGTAAGATATTTATTCCGTTCAGTTAAGATATACATAATTTAAAAACATGAGCAAAATGTAACCATAACTTCATATCAATTCTTTTTTTTATGTAAGAAGGTGGCAAACAAGCATACAGTTCACATTAGTTAAGTGATGACTGCAGCCTAAAGACATCCACACAAAGACCAGATGTCAAAACGCAGGTGCGTTGGCACCCCTAAGACCTTAGTTGATAATAGTACCTACCAATATTTACAGAAAACCGGCCAAGTGTGAGTTGGAAATACTTGCATCTCTTTTAAATATATTTACTTAATACTGTTTTGGCTATTTTTTGTTATAACTCCAACAGAAACATCACCTGTGAAAATTGCAACTGTCTTGTTATCACAATTCATGATACCTACCTGGTGATAAATAGACAGACATACAGAACCTTTGGGTAAAAACGGAGAACCCTAAAAATCCAAGCGTGCGAACATTAATTTTCCATTTATGTCATTAGAATCGCGGACACGATTCAACGTAAACTTTTTATAGTGATCACATCTCGTCCCCATCTCGTTGTCGCCGCGTCACATATAACGGGGTTGTCCCTGGATTTTGTCCAGGCGACATTATCTGTTGAATAATGGGATATAATGTAGTTTCGCAACTTAACAGCGTTGTGTTCTCTCTCATTTACTTGCGCGGAAATGATAAGTTGGCTGTTTTTATGACATTAATTGCTGCGAAGTGTTAATGAGCAATGTTTGTAGTTAGTTAAGTCTTTTGATCATTATTATTTTTAGGAGGATTCGTTTATTTGTGATACTAGTAAGAATTGTTTTTTTTATTTCTAGAAATGTAAAGGTCAAGGTCATCATCATTATTCAGTTTAACAGAATGTATGAACACCATTACGAACATCCAATACGAATAGTGAAGGCTTTGTGATGTGTCGATCCCACTGCCGAATAATGGCAACCTATTATACGTCCCACTGCTGGGCACGAGTCTCTCCCCTTTTTGGGGGGAAGCCTGGAGCTTACTCCACCACGCTGCTCCAATGCGGATTGGTGGTGGTGGGTGGGTTAGTGGCCAACCCACTGTCGGATGTTTTCAAACCGCCCATAAGGCCTCCGACAAGGTTTAATGACTGCTATCTATCGATAGCAACCGGGACCGACGGCTTAACGTGCCCTCCAAAGCACGGAAACGTGCATTTTAATTTGTAACAAGCGGTCACCCATCACACTAACCGACCGCATCCGCAGTGCTATATCGAGTAGATCGCTTATGATCTACACCAGCCGCGGGGTCTTGCGCGGTTTATCCCACTGCCTAATAGTGGTAAAAAATTCTTCCGCTAGTGCAGTCACCCAACTGAACAATGGCGGTGAATCCTTTCTAATAGGTTTGGCGGTAGTAAATATAATAACGTGGGATGGGCAGCAGCGTGCCGCGATGAAACTACCGCAACCCTATTGAATCAACATTGCAGCTAAAAGACACAGCACAGCTGAACAAAGCCTTTCTCAAGAGAATAGGAGAGAATATGCCATAATATAATAATTTGCACCAATCCGCCTGCCAACCGTGGCGATCATGGTATGTGCGCCCCAGATTTCTCTACGCAACGTCTATAAGTATTAGTGGAATCACTGCAGTTAATTTTTTTTTATGTAATGGAAGTGGCAAACAAGCGTGCAGTTCACATTGATGTTAAGTGATGACTACAGCTTATAGACATCCACACAAAGACCAAGGTCAAAATGCAGATGCGTTACCACTCCTGAGGCCTAAGGTGTTATACCTCTGTGCCGGAAATTACAGGGCCGTACATTTTTTTTTACAGTTAATTTTTTTAAAGTACGTTACATTCCGAACAGTATAATTAATAATCAGCGTTTCCAATTCATAATACCATTGGCATCGCACAAAGGGAAATTTCCATAAATTTAATAGAAAAAACCACTGACAAAATTCGTAGCTACGAAATTGTAATACTTTGGAGCATACAGGACCAATATCGGTAACAAATTACATTGTCTTCATGAATATTTCATCTCGGTGCGCCGGCTCAGATATTATCTGAAAATTAAACGTGACTTCGTCGAAAAGGTTTTTTTCCGCATTTCATTTTTAAATGAGCTTTTGGAGTCCTTTAATTTGTTTCTTTATAGAATCATGCCAATATTTGTACAGAAAAAATTAAAAAATTATACAAAATAAAACAGCTTAGAAACATTATCTCGGGACCTTAAAAAACATTACCTGGTAAATAAAATATTTTTAAAATCAATCGACTCCGACCATCGACGACACAACGCAGCTTGACTGCGACATATTATTAAGGATCTTACTTACTTTACTCTTTCAGACAGAAGGGTTATAGAAGGTGACGCACAAAACCGAAACAAATGCTGCATGATTGTAAAAAACGTAACGTAACGTAAAACGTAACTTCACGCCTGTAATCCCCGAAGGGATAGGCAGAGGTAAATGCATGCATTCAAGCATACATGCAAACACCCACGATTCGCCGGTTACGTTTTGGCCCATGTAACAGGTGACGAGCCTGTTGACATCTCTGGGCACATTACCAAACTTCAAGGTACTGGAAAATTTCCAGAAAATTGAAAAATACCATTAGAACCAGAGATAATGGACTTTACACCATCATATCTGATAACCCTACCCGGGAATAGAACCCGGGATCTCAGCGTAGTAGTAGTGGCCTGCTACCACTAGGCTACCGAGGCAGTTAAAACGTCACTTGTAAAAAACGACTTCATTTAAAGCCTAGTTCGCACCAAGCTAGTACCTAATTTGTTCGTTACGATCAGCTTAGGAAGTTTATTTACTTTATTTCGTTGTAGACTATTCATCTTCTAAAACACAACTCACTTGTGAACTATACTCAACCACATTGCGAACGATTTTTCGGCAGTAGCGAGTTTTTTAGTTTCTAAATTACTCTCTACTAGCCTAAATTAATAGCTAGGTGCAAACAAGGCTTTACAGGAAAAGGCGAATGCAAAGAAGAACAATCAGTAGGTAGACATTTTGTGAAAGAGCTCTAGGTTGTAACCTTAACCGCATTACCTAAGGGGTGGCAACGCATATGAATTTTGACCTCTGGCAGAGAATATGTGGTTTTACTGGTGGTAGAGCTCCAGTGACGGAGCTCGCGGGCGTAGGCACCACCGCATTACCTGATTTACTTGCCGCTAAATGGTAGTGTTCAGCACTATCGTGTTCCGGTCAGGTGGTAATGTACGGCCCCGTAATTTCCGGCACAGAGGCATAACACCTTAGGCCTCAGGAATGGTAACGCATTTGCATTTTGACCTTGGTCTTTATGTGGGTGTCTATAGGCTGCAGTCATCATTTAACATCAATGTGAACTGCATGCTTGTTTGCCACTTCAACTACATAAAAAAAAATAATTATTATTATATCTAATAATACTACGTATAGAGTGGACACTTCGACGTCCCGCCCGATTTCCCCGCATCACCCAACCTCCTCCCCTCTTATCGGCGACAGTTGGTATTTTCTACGTGCTACGCACACAGGTGCACACGTAACTGATTGATGTATGTGTAATAGAGACCAAATTAAGCGTTTGTATGGAATTTTGGCGGAGTGTCCGCGGTGTGCCTCTGGTTTTTGTGTAGATGTCTATAGGCTGCAGTCATCACTTAACATCAATGTGAGCTCTTTTGTTTGTCTTCCTTTCATAAAAAAAATATACAAACACATAATAAGAACATTAAACACAAAATAATCGTGAGTGATAAATTTGTAACACAGAAAGCGTAACGTAGGTACTCAATTAGGGGATGAGAGAATTAGGCTAATCCATTTCAGCTTTGTTATTTGAACAACGTGGTACCTAATGCAAATTTTAGCTCTTAAATTATTATATCAAGGCTTTATATCTATTACAATAACTTCCCTCACAAGTTTTGTAAAATAAACAGTTAGTGACAATATCAAATAATATAGGTTCAGCTTTGATTTTTTTCTGTCTGGATGGAGTAGGTTACTACGGCCATTATGAGGTCCGTAATCCAAGTCCTGAGTCAGGGAACAAGTTTTCGTAGTTTTGCCACAGTAAATAGATTGTAAACAGTAATGTAACTACATACAAAGCGTTCAAAACGACACACTCACACAAACATGCGCATCTACGAGGCCTCTAAGCGGTTTTCGCAGTGCTACAGTAGCGAGTGTCGCATCGAGGCGAGCGGTCACGTTGCGATTTGTTTTTATTTCCAAGAGTGTTTTAAAGATGCCACGAGCGTATTGCGTGGTATACGACTGTTTGAACTCTGCATCATCAAAACCGGAGTTATCGTTTTTTAAACTTCCTGGTGATTTTGAAAGGCAAGAATGATGTATTGTTATAATATCTAACATATTTAAAAAAATCTCGTGTGACAGTGTTTGTAACAATACTCCTCCGCAGCGGCTAGACCGATCACTATGAAATTTTGTGTATGAGAATCGGTTGTAGTCTTTTTTTATATCCCTAAGTGGTAAGGGTGATTCACACCATTTTTGTTTTCGATTTTTTGGACAATTTGATTATACCTCTAAGGCGATACGAAGTTCGTCGGGGTAGCTATTTATTATCCTGCTTACCCGAGTGTGTGAGGGGAAGAGAAACTCGCCCGGTCTCGACAACTCGTTGCAGTATTCCACAGATTCTAATGTCATCAGAACTATAAAAATCACCCAAGTAATTAGTTCTCAGTTTTGTTATTTTTAAGACAAAACAAAAAACAAAGATCTACAAGTTATATCAAAATTAAACTGTCTGCCGTACTTAAAACTATAATAATAATAAGATCAAGGTTGGATCATGGGTCTAATACAGAAGGCGGTACTCCTCGGCACGGCACGTATAGTGAGAAGGTTCCTGTCTCCGTGACCCTAACCACCCATAGCTTGAACCCTGTTCCCGCTGCCGGCGGCGCACTATTTTTTAATTTCTTATAGTATATGTTTAATATTTTTATAACTACTTATATATGTAAATAATACCGGGTGGGTGCCGTTGTACACATATAACACATACACAAACACCCAGACCCGAAACAAATATCTGTAGGCCATACAAATATTTGTTCCGGTGCGGGGATCGAACCCGCGACCCTTCGAATCAAACGGTGGTTTCGCACCGTTCACGTTTTGAGTCATTTCACAATTCGCAACATTTTGAATCGTTATATCTTAACAACTTTTAAGTACTTATTGACTATATGTTTCAAAGACAAATTGTATTTATTTATCCAATACTATTACAGGGTAACCAATAAAAAAAATAGTCAACATCCCAATACGATTGAGTAAACGTCAGTAAATGCAAAAATAATAACACCATTATTAAAAAAAAATTGTGACACCCCTGTTGCTTCAATGGAGTGTAGGTAAATATTTTATAAAATGAGCTTAGTTTCCATACTGTTTGTATCTATTTACTCTGGTTTTGCCATAAGAAGATCCTAGGAAATTGGTTATATTTACAAAAAATACCATCGGGCTTGCGATTCTTGCGAGTTTTTATTTACATTATCTTATTTAGTCGTTATGTTTTACATAATAACACTGAGGGGCTGGGGCTAAAGTAAATGACTTGCCTAAAGTTGTTTGTTGATAGGACTTAAGTAATCTAGTCTCTTCTATAATGCTAATAATAATAATGGCAACCCATTATACGTCCCAATGCTGGGCACGAGTCTCACCTCTTTTAGGGGGAGGCCTGGAGCTTAATCCACCACACTGTTCCAATGCTGATTGGTGGAGGTGGGTGGGTTAGTGGCCAACCCACTGTCGGATGTTTTCAAACCGCCCATAAGGCCTCCGACAAGGTTTAACGACTGCTATCCATCGATAGCAACCGGGACCGACGGCTTAACGTGCCCTCCGAAGCACGGATATAATGCTATGACTGACCTTGAATTTTTGTTTACTTATTTCAGTTTGGTATATATACCTAATTATCTTTGCCTACTCCAATGGTTCACTGTATTTTCCAGAAATGATCAATACGGGTTGTTATAAACGTGAGTGCATATTGAAAACACATTGGTTAGTAGTTACCCATATTTTTGGTTGTCAGTAAAAAGGATTTTTGCATCGTAAAACGACCTCACATGACAGCGATAATATGACGACTCCCCTCCCCTCCCCTTTCATTTCAGAAATTATTTTTAAAAAGTTAAAATGAATTTAAAAAATATTAAGAATGCAGATAGCATGAAATATCAGATGGAATCAACGGAAATATCTACTTGAAACGTTCAGACAACTTGCATAAAGCCAACCAGAGCTTTCTATCTTTAGAAGTTTGGAATCGAACATGTACGATTTATTTCCACCTTATTTTTAAAGTTGAAATACGTTTGATATTTTCAACCTTTGAAGCGAACTACTTCGCAATTACCTGGTACGTCTTCGTTACTGCATTGCTTTAAGCTACCTACGTTGAGTTTACTTCATCGGGCAACAAAGAGAAAAATAGTAGCAAAAAGAAAATAGTACATTGAATAAGTAATAAAGTACTAGACTGGACATTCCCCTTGATGGCATGGTTCCAGTTTTTGCATACAATTACCTGCACTCTCCCATAGTAACATGACAGCTGACGTGAAAATGTCATACAAAATATCCGTCAAATCAATTTAAAAACGGAACCGGCTGCTTGTCCCCTTTGTCTACTCTATAATATATTATTTATATCTATACATTTTAAATTATGATAGGTTATTATGTACATATTATATAAATATATTTACATTACATTTTTTTTTTACGCTTACACAGCCCCACAGTAGGTATAAACCTGTGTCGTGGGTGCCGTTGTACACATACAACACATATACAAACACCCAGACCCGAAACAAATATCTGTAGGCCATACAAATATTTGTCCCGGTGCGGAGATCGAAACCGCGACCCTTCGAATCAAACAGTCATCTCACACCGCTAGACTAACCAGGTCGTCAAATATAATTCTTTGTTTCTCAAATGTAATTTCCCTCCTACCTTAATGCACCTTTGACAGTTATTTTTGGCTTGTAGGTTGACTGGTAGGGAATATCTCTAGGTATCAAGTCCGCCTCTGTACATAATGTATGTGCAAAAGCTTAAATAAATTAAATAAATAATATTGACCTCATTGAAATGGTATTGATTTTCTTATCATGCCTACCCATCTCAATTTAGCAGTGCTTACTGCATTTATTGCTAGTAATATTCATTCATTAATATTTTAACAATGTACACAAGTGTTAACAAATTTTAAAACTTCAATTTACCATAAAATATAATAACATATAATAATAATAATTACTATTATTTTTTGGCTTTCGTTATGTTATTGCTATGTTGTTAAACAAAATTAAGTTTACTGGTGGTAGAGCTCCAGTGACGGAGCTCGCGGGCGTATTCACCACCGCATTACCTAATATACTTGCCGCTAAATGGTAGTGTTCAGCACTATCGTGTTCCGGTCAGGTGGTAATGTACGGCCCTGTAATTTCCGGCACAGAGGCATAAGACCTTAGGCCTCAGGAGTGGTAACGCATCTGCATTTTTACCTCTGGTCATTGTGTGGGTGTCTATAGGCTGCAGTCATCACTTAACATCAATGTGAACTGTATGCTTGTTTGCCACTTTTAAAACATAAAAAAACTTCGATGTGGATACCTAATAGTAGCTAATAAGCTACAACCCCGTCAGGTGATCTGTTTCTGACATTCGAGAAAAATTGAGATATTTTGATTATGAAATACAAGCGCAAAGTAATGTTTTTTAGATAACGATCATTCGCCCGGCGTCAAAACGACAGAACTATTATCCGAAAACGGCAACCACAAAAAGTAGTCGTTGTGTTTGCAAACGACCAATACAGTCCAACGCTCGGTCATAAACTGACAGTTAGGGCTATCAAGTGAAACGCTTCTGTAAAAAACTAGCTGAAAAAACTGACTAAAACCCAATGAAAAACATTCTGTATTGAACAGTTTTAATGGTTCGTCACACGAAAAGGTACGGTAATGTTTGAAGCTGTAATATTATATCAAGTTTATTTTCATTGAAGTCGTATGTGAGAGAATTACATAGGGTGTCTCAATAAAAGTGTCTGTCAAATTTTGTATGTATGTAGCTTTACGCCAAGTCCTTAACGGGGTAGGCAGAAATTTAATGTCTAAGTGAACCGTGTAACTATGTAATAGAAGTACATACCAAATATTACGTTTCTTTAGTCATTGGTAGATACTAATTTATGTCTGTTTCGAACTGTAACAGGAAAGATTTGTTGCCATAAAATAAGTTGGATCCATAAACCTAACTATATTATCAATACATGTAATAAAATAATAAGAATTGAGTGCCTGTACATTAAATATTTTGCCAAAAAACTGATAGGGGGCGATTAAAGAAGAGTAATACCAGTAGAAACCAAAAAAACATTTTTTGGATTTTTTGCCTGTCTGTCTGTGGTACGTCATAATTTCGAAACTACTCAACGGATTTGAACGCGGTTTTTACAGGTGAGTATCATACAATTATGTTGTGTTTGTTTTGTCAAAATCTGTTTAGGGAAAAAAGTTATGGTCAATTGAATATTTACTTCAAGCACTGCTCCAAAACTTTTAGACAGAGTTGAATGCGATTTACATAAACGTATTTAATAAATACGTATTTAATGACCCCTTATGTATGTATCTTCACGCCAGGTCCCTAACGGGGTAGGCAGAGAGTGTTGAGCGCCAGATATCCCGGTCTTGATATACCTCATTGTGTGGGTGTCTATAGGCTGCAGTCATCACTTAACAATGTGAACTGCACGCTTGTTTGCCACTTTAATTACATTAAAAAAAATGTAAATAGTGTAATATTATTTTATCAACACAACAATATCTTAATATATTGATCAGGTCAATTTTCTCTCTAGTCTTATTACAGGCTTCGGCGGAGAAACAAGTACATTAACGTCAGTTTAAAATTCCTATTCGGTAAATCCTGGCTGCATATCCCGATGCATAAATGCATAATGGTTCATATTAATATGTCATAATAATATACATTTGCATTTCATAATTGTACTCCATTAGTCTGCCTGTATTGCTGATGTCAGATAATGCAAAAATATGATTATTAATTAGAATGTCTTCAAAGAGACTTTTCACAGGGAAAGCCCAGAAGATTAACAATTTGATTACCATCCAATTTTCTGTTAATTCAAAAAGCATTAGATCTTTTTTATAAAATGTTATACGTCAATCCCTGTACATCTGTCTTTGATGGAACCATATATTTTTTATTGCGTTATCGCTCACAAATTACATTTGTATCGGATTGTATCCCCACTTCATTTAGTTTCGTATTTCACGTCCTGCCCATCGGGAAATCAAGTACGGGGTCTTCTGAGTTTTAGGACAACCATTTTTTTTCACTGTCACGTATGTAAACTGTAATGTATGGACTCAATCTCGATTATGTGTTCATGGGCTTAAGAATAAAGAAACTCAGTAAAAGGAATTGAAGAGATGTTACAGCTTGGAAAGTTTCGTGAAATACGGTTTTCTTAGAATGAGCTGCTCTTTTATGTATTCAAATATATTCGCGCGTATTATTCATGAGGCGTAATGAGAAACTTAATAATAACTAAATTAATTAAAAAATATTTGCATTTTATCTAATTTCCGCTAGATGTAGTTGCTTGATTTTATATTTTTTTGGAGAATATTTTCATTAGTTTATGTTCCGAAATTGAACGATAAAAGTATTCTAAAATCAATAAACATAATAAATTATTAAGTTAACTCCAGTTTAATCACATAATCCTGAATCATAAAAGCACGAGAGGTGTGTCAGAACCGTGATACCTGCCAATCTATACTCTCTGTCTACCCCGTAAGGGACTTGGCGTGAAGATACATCCATCCATAGGAAAGAAAAAAAGAAAGAAAATATTTTTTATTTCGAGTAAGATTTTACAACCATTTTCGAAAACTCAATAAGAACCAATAATTACCTAGAGTGAATAACTATTACCTACATAAAGTAAAACAGATATTATGATAATTAAAATAGTGATAAAAAACTTTAAGTTTAAATATCATAAGATCTTCAATTCCTCCCTTCCAAGAATTAGTAGGAAGAAAAAGAAAAAAATATTCTTCCAAACAAAATCGAAGTTATTCGCTTAGCAGAGTTCCAAGTGCAGTCACTACTGAGAAGAACTCCACTACCTAACAAACTCAGTAGAAGCTCTTTTAAACATACATACATAAGAGTACTCAAATCAATTTAAAAACAGAACCGGCTGTTTGTTTCTTGTATCTTCTAATAACCTCATTGCACGTAGCATGCTTATCTACTTCTACTGGGTTCTACTTGATGCTCAAATTTTATGTAGGTACCTACCGAAGTATGGTAAATGTATTTGATAAAAAAAAGATAATTTAACGAGAACTTTCGATCGTTTTTTATCTTCAAAGATCTATAAGCCGCGTTCAAAGCAGGATACAGAAATTAAATCCACAACATTGCCTCAAGGATTAATTTCTGAGGTTGACAGTTGAAGGTCGACTTGGCGCGCACCTGTCAGACCCTTTTTAGAGGTCTGCCTATGGATTTTCGATTATGAGGTGCTTTTAATTTTTTGTGTGTTAAACATAAATACGTGTTGATGTATGAGGTTATTTAAGCTGAATTGAAAAACAAGGGAACAATTCTACTTTCTTTAATAAGGGAAGGAAAGTGATCATAACTAGTCCGTAAAAGGTAAAGAGGTCACACACAGGTTTATTCGATGTCGGTCAATGATGAAAAGACGGTAAATTTATTTGTTTCACACAGTGAGGTTAGAAAGAGAAAGCTTAATGCCAAATCCGTTATTAGAAAGAAATGGACATAATGTAATAAAAGATTAGGTATACTCGTACTTATAGCTTTTTTTTTTTGTTATTATGGCATCGCTATTACGCATATTGCCAGTGTCAAGTAAAACGATATTTCATATTTATATAAGCAGCGTCAAAGTTAGTATAATATAGTCATCAAGTATAATATGTAAGTATCAAGTATATAAGTTATCAAGTATAATATGTCAGTCAAGTGAGTTACAATCAAGTTATTCGAGTAAAGCGATGGCTACTTTACCAGAACATTTACAATGTAGTTTTGGAGACAACCTGAAAGGTCGTATTTTCGCACTGTTATTCTATTTCACTATACACGGGCACTGTAATAAACCTATATCAAACAAAATGCCACCAATTTTATTCAATATAACTTAAAAATACACCAAGAAAGTGAAATAAAATAAGAGCACCATACGCCTCTTTCGAGGTTCCCGCCAAAACTCTTTAGGTAACGTTATAATCCTTTTCATCAAAGATTTTTAAAAACCGTAAAAGCGCAAACAACGCTTCTATTTCTAAAGGATAATTAACTCGTAACATAATTGTAATTAATGGTTAATAACAAAATAAACGTAGTTAACTTAAAATAATTAACTCTAATGTTCAAAGCTCATAAACTCAATTAAAGTGCTTATTATTCAAATTAATTTCACTATTGAAATATTCACGATAATTATGCGCAAAATAATTGTATTCTGCATTGAAATTAACCTCAGCTAGCTTTAAATGTTTATAGGATAAGACAGCAAATAATTCCAAATTAATGTCCACTGCATAGATTTTAATCTTACTATCTACTATATTAAATGTGAAAGTATGGATGTTTGTTTGTTACTCAATCACTCTAAAGCGGCTAAACGAATATCGATGACATTTTGTACTCAAACAGAGTATGTAAGGATATTCTTTACACCGTTCAGTGACGCCTTGGAAAATTTAAAAAAGAACTTCACGTAACTTCACCGTTCTTCCGAGTTTGGCCCGTGTAACAGGTGGCAAGCCTGTTGACATCACCGGGAACATTACCAAACTTCGAGGTACTGGGAAATTTCCAGAAAATGGAAAAATCTCAATAGGACCAGAGATAAAGGACTACACCACTGTCTCTGATAACCCTCTACCCGGGAATCGAACCCAGGACTTCAGCGTAATAGTAGTGGCCTGCTACCACTAGGCTACCGAGGCAGTTTTTTTAGCAAGAACTTCACATTGACAAGAAAGATGCCGATTCCAATAATAATTGCTGTTGCATGTATCTGAACTGTTGCATGGTTCCACTACTATTACCCCAGCGTATTAATGGTGAAACCATGCAGCAACTTCCTGGGTTCGATTACCGGGTCGGAGGCTATGAGAGATAACGGTGTAAAATCCTTTATCTCTGGTTCTATTGGGATTTTCCCATTTTCTGGAAGTTTCTCAGCTGAGGTACTGAGTTTGATAATGTAGAAGATAGATTAGCAGTGGTATAAAAATGAATTTAAGTATTAATACATATTGGTATGTAACTTTGAGTTGTCAGTTATGCTTTTTAAATTTATTTAATTGTAATTCATCTAGCTTATTGCTAAACTCCCAGTGTATATTTCTTTAGGAATATTTTCCATCTAAAACTCCCAAAGTTATTTATTTTATTCTCCTGACCTGAGACAGAATTGAAAGCCTCAGATGTAAAAGAAATGGTATAAACCTAAAAATCCAAAAACTCACAGAAACCATATCGTCTAATAATACGACTGAACCACATAACCGTTATTGCTTTACGCTTGCCAAATTTCCGAGTAATTGTAATTTTTTTGAACCAACTCGCCTCAGGTCTAATGGAACTCCCTTTGACTGCGAACTTTCCAATTGAACGAAGCAGTTCTGATTAGTGAGTTGTCTTTTCGTAGTTTATTGAACAAATATAATGAGGTAATTCCAAATGAACTAAACTAGAGTTGTTCAAATTCGGCATTAAAGTAAATAAAAAATTCTTTACATTCACGTAACACACAACCAAAGTAACCGACATAGCCCACCAAATAGCGAAATTTAAGTGGCAGTGGGCAGGGCACATAGCTCGCAGAACTGACGGCCGTTGGGGCAGAAGAGTTTTGGAGTGGCGACCGTGTACCGAAAGTCAAGTGTAGGCAGGCCCCCCACCAGGTGGACCGACGACCTGGTTAAGGTCGCGGGTAATCATTGGATGAGGGCGTCCCAGGAGCGTTCGTTGTGGCAATCTTTGGAGGAGGCCTTTGTCCAGAAATAATGTAAATGCATACAAAGACATGAATACTGTACCTACATATTTTTATTATTTAGGTGACATAACGACCAAAGTGGCGTTGGTTTGCTCGTGTCTGCAATTAACACACCGTTCAATTTTTAACCGAGTTCAAAAAACGAGAAGGAAATTCGCGTACATACATTAAAAAAAAATTGATGTATGTACGCGAATTTCGCCGAGATTTCTGGATCGATTTACGTAATTCTTTTTTTGTTTGAGGCGGAATAGTTAAGAATTGGTCCCATAAAAATTTGATTCAGATAGGCCCATCAGTTTTTATTTTATGAGCATTTTTTTACTTACTTTCACCTTAGACTAAAGGAATATGAATAGACGGCGAGTTTTCATACAGTGCGTTGAATCCACTGACGTCCTCGATAGTCCTAATGCGCATGACAACAAGTGACAATGACACATTTACTCATCGACGACACAACACAGCTTATTTACTCCTTCGTGGATAAAGTTTTTACAGATGTGAACATTAATCTAATTGACAATGCAGCAATAAACTAAAAAGTATTAAATAATTATAACTACGTTAAGAAAAACCGACTTCAAAACTGAAAAGTAAAAAATAATAAAGATTTAATTGTAATTATATACTACCTATTATTTATATGTGCTATTTACTAATAGGGTTGCAGTCGGTGCCAAGTCAAAATCAATCAAGTAGGCATTTCATTGTATTAAAACGTAACTTCACGCCTGTAATCCCCGAAGGGGTAGGTAGAGGTAAATGCATGAATTCAAGCATACATGCAAACACCCACAATTTGCCGGTTACGTTTTGTTCAGTGTATTAATTTGCTCGTATTCATATTTAAGTGATTAAAATATAATTGTTTGTAACCGTTTGGCTTGTCACTGACTTCAAACCTATTAGTAAATAGCACATATAAATAATAGGTAGTATATAATTACAATTAAATCTTTATTATTTTTTACTTTTCAGTTTTGAAGTCGGTTTTTCTTAACGTAGTTATTTATATTTATTTCGAACCGACTTGCCTCGAGGCTTTATGTAGGTATATAATTATGTTATACATAAGAAGACATAAATACTGTAACTACATTTTTTTTTTGTATGAGGTGATATAACTACCAAAGTGGCATTGGTTTGCTCGTGTCTACAATTAACGCACCGTTCAATTTTATCGAACCGACTTGCCCCAAGGATTTATATGGGTACATAATAATGTTATACATTGAAAGACATAAATACTGTACCTACATATTTTTATTTTTTTATCTGAGATGTCATAACGACCAAAGTGGCGTTGGTTTGCTCGTGTCTACAATTAACGCACCGTTCAATTTATTCAAACCGACTTACCTCGAGGCTAATGAAACTCCTTTTGACTGGAAACTTACCGACGGAATGAAACAGTACTGATTACTCCGATGTCTTTTCTTCGCTTAGTAAAAAATTAAAAGTGGCAACTCTAATTAAACTCTAGTTTTTACTTGCAATACTTTCTGCGGACATATTATAGGTATCAGAATATGAAGTATGTTTGATCCCGTAATAACTATCACAGAGACATAACAATTAAGGTCTCAGGGGTGGCAACGCATCTGCATTTTGACCTCCGGTCTTCTAATGTCTATTGGCTGTGCAGTCATCACTTAACATCAATGTGAACTGCATGTTTGTTTGACACCTTCATTACATAAAAAAGTAAAATAACAAAATAAATAAAAAACCTACTGTGAGGTAAGCTCCAGGCCTCCGCCCAAAAAGGGGAGAGACTCGTGCCCAGCAGTGGGACGTATAATGGGTTGCCATTATTAATTTATTTATTATTCAAGCCAAATAGAATCATGAATTGAATAGCTAGATCATTATTTACGTGAATGAATACCAAATATCCAAGGAGTATTCATAGGTAAAGAGGTAATAAGAATTATAATAATGTCTTCCAGATCGAAGATTGGTCACGGCGGTCAGTTGTAACGGAATCCAGATAGCTGGGCAGGAGATGTTAATGCGCAATAAGTACGAGTATATTCGTAAATGCACGCTGTCTGTAACGTACCTTGTTTCGTTTTTTAGTCGAAGGTGGCGCTGTTGTTTTTCCAGTCTATTTCATGGACGATTGTTTTTGATGAAGATTAAAGAGATCAAGAAATTTAAAACCAACATCCCAACAAAAAATATGTCGCGATTTTATTGAAAATACCCACTGGGTACGATATATCGTTAAATGTTTGTCGGAGAGAAGGCAAAGTTATAAAAATAAAACCCGAAACCCACCGTTTAACCAACAATTATTACAAGGGACCGCGTCATATCAACTTTTATGTTAAACATTTCCCCTGGTTTTAATGTCGCGGTCATTCTTATTTGCCCTTCGAAAATATAATAGCCCGAGAGTCTAAGCCACATTTTCTGCACCATAAAACACAATTGAAACGGCCAATTAGTGTGTAGATTAGCTGGTATAATAGGATCAGACGGGACGTGGTGACAATGTGAATGTATAAATAATGGGATGACCGCATTTTGAAAACAATTTTTTTTTACTGGTGGTAGAGCTCCAGTGACGGAGCTCGTGGGCGTTGGCACCACCGCATTACCTAATATACTTGCCGCTAAATGGTAGTGTTCAGCACTATCGTGTTACGGTCAGGTGGTAATGTACGGCCCTGTAATTTCCGGCACAGAGGCATAACACCTTAGGCCTCAGTAGTGGTAACACAACTGCATTTATCACTTAACACCAATGTGAACTGCATGCTTGGTTGCCACTTCCATTACATAAAATAAAAAAACAATTTTTGTATCTCTTCTTGTAATTATGTTAAATAGAAATAAAATGTACCTAATCTTCTTTTTAGGTACAGAGTAAATAAGTCTACAGAGCTACACATGCTTATAAAAAGTATCGAACAGTAATCTGTATTTTGATGTTCAATATTTTTAAAACCACGTTAGACATTTAATTAATGTACAAAGGCAATATTGTTCTTCATGGTGTCTTATGAAATACGTATCTGCGTTTTTTACTTAATTGATTTTATTATTCATGTTTATAAATATATAATTTCTTTAATAGAAGACTAAGCCAAAGAATTGAATAAATAGATAAACAAACGGGTTGTGTGTGGATTCTATTTGTATTTTTGAGCATTAACATATTGAAAGCGAATAATAAAGATTAAATAAAGTTTTATGAGTTACCAGTAGGTATTTATAAATACCAACTAGTTCTTTTCTTTCCTAGGTCCGCTTGCCAAGCGTAGCGATTATGAGATATCCCATCTTACGGAAATTTTGTTATTGTGCTGTGTGTATTGGAAAATCAGCTAGTCTTTTTTTATCGGCTGAAATGATACCTAATGATTATGAGATTCGACATAGGTATAGTGATGCCTACGCATTAGAACTCGGACGTTAGAACCAGTTAGTACTAGTAGGTTTGACTGGTGGTAGAGTTTCAGTGTAAGTGCTCGAGGGCGTAGGCCGCATTACCTAATCTATCTGCTGCCAAATGGTTGTGTTCAGGACTATCGTGTTCCGGTTAGACGGTAATGTATGGCACCGTCAGGGGCGGATTTCCCTATAGGCCGAGCAGGCCCGGGCCTAGGGCGGCAAAATTTGGTCGTTTTTTAGGGTTCCGTAATAAACAAGGAACCCTTATAGTTTCGGCATGTCCGTCTGTCTGTCTGTTTGTCTGTCCGTCCGCGCTTTAGCGCAAAAACTATTAGTACTAGAGACTTGAAATTTGGCACAAGTATACACCTTAGTCACGCCGACAAAGTGAAAGAATAAAAACATGAAAAAAAAAATATTTAGGGTAACCTCCCCTACTTGTAACACGCAAATATTTTTTAAATTTTAGATTTCCATATAGTGTGGGTTATTGTTGAATAGGTCTTTAAATAATATTATGGGTGTCCGAGGCCTTATGGGCGGTTTGAAAACATCCGACAGTGGGTTGGCCACTAACCCACCCACCTCCACCAATCCGCATTGGAGCAGCGTGGTGGAGTAAGCTCCAGGCCTTCCCCCAAAAAGGGGAGAGACTCGTGCCCAGCAGTGGGACGTATAATGGGTTGCCATTATTATATTATTATTATTATGGGTGTCTGAACATCATTTTTCGATTTAGTAAACTGTCCGTGACTTATCTAATACCTTTAAACGAGCAATTCTTGTATATATAGAATCAAGATCTCGGAAACGGCTTCAACGATTTTCTTGAAACTTACAGATTAGGGGTTTTTCGGGTCAAGAAATCGATTTATTTAGGTTCCAGGTCCAAGAAAAGCTCGATTCCAAGTTAATAATAAATTTTCTTCATAACCGACGACTAACGCCATCTATTGATGAATAGAAGAACCATTAGTCTACTAACGTTAGTCGTATTTTTAGCAAAGAAGAAGTGTTTGATTTGAGGTTACACCAAAAAAATCAATTGTTTTTATTCATATTTCTTCAGTATGCAATTCATACTAAATATAATTTTCAAAAATCGCTACGGAGCGAAGCTCGGTCAACCAGGTACTTAAGGTTTAAAGTGCAAATTTTCGTTAAACTCAGACTAGACCTCCCCTACAGACTAAATGATTGGTGTTAGAAATTCAAACGTTACGGCAATAGTAGCTACATATAACGAAATTAAAAGAAAAACTATCACACTTAAGTTGGCCTTGCAAGTTTACGAGGAATAGTCGATCAAATGTTTTTTACTCGAAAATTTCGAACAAGTCCATACAAAATATTTATTTATTTTTTTCATAACATCTCTTAGTTAGTCTGTAACTACGGAACCCTACACTGCGCGTGGCCCGACATGCACAATATTACATCTATGGAAATTACGATTATTAGAATAATTATCTTTTTTAATTTTTCACTTTCTTTTTTTTTTTCAAGGTAGACGAGGCACGAGAGGTTTGTCAGAACCGGGATGTCTGGCGCTCTACACTCTCTGCCTACCCCGTTAGGGACCCGGCGTGAAGATACATACATACATACATACATTTAATTTTTCATTTTAATTTAATTTCTATAGTTTATCAATTTTTTTACAGAGCGGAGAGCGGGGGGAGGGGGGGGGGGGGCAATCTTTCATAGGCCTAGGGCAGCCAACCTATCAAATCCGCCCCTGGGCACCGTAATAACAATCACAGAGACATAAGAACTTAGGTCTCAGGGGTAGCAACCCATCTGCATTTTGACCTCTGGTCTTTGTGTCTATAGACTGAAGTTTTAACTTAGGTAACATCAATATGAATTGTATGCACGTTTGTCACCTTCATTATATTGAAAAAAAAATCATTTAATATTCATATTGTAGCACAGAAATTTTGTCTCAGTCTCCTAGCTTTTCGTAGAATTACCTCTTTTTACGCTCTTGAAATGTATTACGTCAGGTGGTAAGGTTTTTATTAGATAAGTCGGTTCTTATTACCCGAGTTGAGTTGAGCTTGTGATATTTTACGCAAGATACGAAAGTGTTTCGTAGGCATTCCATTATATTTTCTTAGTATTAAAGTATTAAGAGTTGGGGCTAAGTACTTAAACTAGCTTAGTTACGTTACGAAAATGAAGAAATTTTGTAATATTGACAATGAAGCTACAGTATATATGCGTATGAATAAAGTTGTGAAATAAAGTTCTTGCATGTTGTGCGTGCTGAATTGTATTTCAGAAAATAAATATGTATTATAAAAACCTATTAGTAAATAGCACATATAAATAATAGGTAGTATGTAATTACAATTAAATCCTTATTATTTTTTACTTTTCAGTTTTGAAGTCGGTTTTTCTTAACGTAGTTATATTTATTTAATACTTTTTAGTTTATTTAGACAATAAGATACATAATTTAAATTGTTTAGGTGTGTCGATACAAAATTATTACACGACTATACGAAATCAATGAAGAACATTTTATCCACGAAGGAGTAAATAAGCTGCGTTGTGTCGTCGATGAGTAAATGTGTCATTGCCACTTGTTGTCATCTTGTTGTCATGCGCATTAGGACTATCTTAGGACGTCAGTGGATTCAACGCACTGTATGACAACTCGCCGTCTATTCTTATTCCTTTAGTCTGAGGTGAAAGTAAGTAAAAAAATGCTCATAAAATAAAAAACTAATGGGCCTATCTGAACCAAATTTATATGGGACCAATTTGAAACTATTTTGCATTAAACAAAAAAAGAGTTACGTAAATCGACCCAGAAATCTCGGCGAAATACGCGTACATACATAAAATATATATATATATACCAGCCGAATTGAGAAGCTTCTCGTTTTTTGAACTCGGTTAACAAAGTAAAACTATAGGTACCAAATAAGTCGAATCCGACGCGCTTGGTTGGTTTTTCTTCAAAAGTCAGAAATATGTCGTTGGACCCCGCGAGTAAAGTATTCATACTTATGGAAATATAAAACAAAACCAAACTCAATCACCGCATACATTTAGCCTAAAAGGGTTGAGCAATTTAAAGTGACAGTCGTGAGGAACAAGAAATCGTCAACCTAAAATATGCTCACTTGCGGCGGAATCTACTTAATTTTGGCGTTCCCAACCGTTTCAGTAAAAGAGACTCACAATTCTTCAAGATAAGGTTAAATTTAAATAAATGGGGTGCTTACAATCATACGCATGCCAAAGTTGTCGCAGCCTCGTCTATTAGTTAAATTCAAACAATATGTCAGTAAAGCTATATTATTATTTTCTCTTTTAGTTACGCAACAGTTCTTGCTACATTAGGTTTTATTTCTTTAGTAAGTGTATGAGTAGCTAGGATTATTTATGCTGGGTTGCTTTAACTTATTTGAAAAAAAAACTTAGTTACAGAGGCTATATTGATTAAGATAAAACATGGATCCGTACTCACCACACAACTCACTTCCAATATGGCACTCAAGGTGTAAAACAATGAAGCATTTAAAGGCAAATTTACTGTTTTGGGAAGGACGCCAATTATTTTTTTTACTTATTATGTATGTTAGGGGTTGTTTCCTGCAGCCGCCATCTTAGAAATAAGGGTGCAACTAGTATTTTGCATCTCGTTAACTATCAGGGTTGTGAAAATGTTTTGAAAAAATTTTTTTGTGGACAATTATGATTATTATATACTTGCAACTTTTAATGGAAACTTACATCTGCATTACGAACGCGGTCATTAAGTGATACACAGCAGATTTTGCGCAAAGATCTCATCTCGACTGCGTTTAATTTACTTTCATGCTCTTTTCTGCATACCTAGCTGGACTTGGACAGCTTGGACAATGAACCTATTAAATTAGTTTTTATTGAGTTTTATTCTTCTCTTTCCGAAGTCATAGACGAATTGAGCAGATGACTTTAAACCCTAGTTCAAACCTTGGCATCGCTTTCCGCCAGACACAAGATTTTTCATAGTCGCAGAATCCAACATGAAATCTATTGAAAAGCCTAATCAAATAGTCTATAGCATTCGATCTCTACGAAATACGATATTCCTGTACAATCATACAATATTCATACAGTGTTACGCAATAGAATCTGAGATACGTGTACTGACATTCAATTCATGGAATATAATTGAATTACGTCTCTTAAGTTCAAAGCCTGTTTGGACACAATGTGTTTGTAGGCTTGCTGCAATATTGAGATCTGGTATGTAAATGGAATATGTCGAGCAACGGGCTACCTACACTCAATTGATTTGTCGTCAGGTTATTATAGGCAGGCATAATATACCTATTATTATTAGTTTCTCAAGGATGTGTTAATAATTAAAAATATGTACTGCTCGGATGAAGGTGAAACTTAATTTGATTCTGATCTTGAATATTCAGTTATACTGATTTTACAAACCGAGTAGTGGGACGATATAGATACCTATAGGGTAAAACACTTTTTCGTTACGTTTATTACGACGTTTTGGCTCGGTTGTACGAGCTGTGGTCGCGGACGGATTGAAAATGACAAACATTGACGGTTAAATCTTTTAATATTCAGGTTATACTTTTTATAAGATTTGACTGATTTGAAGAAAATACAAGTGAATGATTATAAAGAAAAAAGTAACCAACCAATAAAAGTAGCCAAATTTTGTCGTTTTCATTTATTTTTTAACATTTTGTAACTTAATTGTATGTCACAAGGCAATTGACAATCATAAATGTAGTTATGAAATTTTAAGAGGCTCATCTTTATTAGATACCTAAACCACCAGCATTTTTTCAAGCGTTGACAATATTTAAAACATTTCTCATAAAACGATTATCATATGCTTCCGGTTAAATATATTTTGTGTAGGATTTCATGATATATAATTATGTTTATCTCTATCACCTATATGACCTATATGCATAACTTTTCATGCGTGAATCACGATGCAACGATCGGCTAGGGAACTGATGCGATTCATTACCAGAATTGCGTTATCTACATTGAACACGAAATTTACGACCATGAACAAAATAAATGTTGTATCTTGCGAAATTTGAGAGGAATTGGTCTACGATTCTGTACATCAAAAGAAGAAACAGGAGCCTCTTAATTCGTCGTCCAAATAATCTAACTCTTTTTTCTGGTGGTAAAGATCAGCGTAGGAGTTCGAGGGCGTAGGCGTAGGCGCACCACCACATTACCTAATGTATCTGCCGTCACATGGTAGTGTTCAGCACTATCGTGTTCCAATAATATGGTAATGTTTGGCCCCGTAATAACTATCACAGAGACATAACAACTAAAGTCTCAAGGGTGGCAACGCATATGTATTTTGACCTCTGGTCTTTATGTAGGTGTTTGTAGACTGCAGTCATCACTTCACATTAAGTTATTGCGGGGCCAAATAACCGGAACAATATTGGTATGGTAGTCCATTTAGCGGCAGATAGATTAGGTAATGCGGTGGTGCCTACGCTCTCGAGCTCCTAGACTAGAATTCTATCACCAGTAAAAATATTATAGATAATGCTTTTTTTTATGTAATGGAAGTGACCAACAAGCATACAGTTCACATTGATATTAAGTGATGACTGCAGCCTATAGAAACCCACACAAAGACCAAGGTCAAAATGCAGATGCGTTACCACTCCTGAGGCCAATGGTGTTATGCACCTGTGCCGGAGATTACAGGACCGTACATTACCACCTGACCGGAACATGATAGTGCTGAACACTACCATTTAGCGGCAAATACATAAGGTAATGCGGTGGTGCCTACGCCCGCGAGCTCCGTCACTGGAGCTCTGCCACCGGTAAAAATCGTTTGAAACACTTCCTTCATAAATTGTTGAGTTTGTTATTGTGAACATAACATTTCGTAGTTCTGAAAAATTAACTTAAACGAGGCCTAGGTAACATACTCGTACATAAAAATGTACTCAAAGCTAATATATTTAGATCATAAATCAAAAGGTCTACGACCTTTGGACAAATATCCGATGGTTATTCAGTTCAATGTTGTACATGGTCACCGCCTTATAAATTTAGTCGGAAACTCATAAATATACTGATATTTTGCGACCGGGGACGTCTAAAATATTCTGAAATGCAGGAAACTGAGTACCGACCGTGACATTTTACTGGGGCAACAATGATTTTAAAAATAAACGGGACACAATTTCAAATTGGAACATGTCTTTAACTTGTTTTTTTTTTAATCTATACTTAAAATAAAACCGCAGAAGTATAAATTCTGTACATTAAAAATATAAAAAAAATAAATACCAGGGATGTTACTAGATCGATACCGAACCCAAATATGTGATTAGAAAATTTTTTGTCCGTCTGTCTGTCTGTCTGTCTGTCTGTCTGTCTGTTTGTTCAAGTATCACAGAAAAACTACCTATCCGATTACAATGAAACTTGGTATGATTAAACTTTAACCTTTGGCGCACAACACTGGGTACTTTTTATCTCGAAAAAATGTATGTTTGTCTGTGTGTTTTTGCACGCTAATATAGGAAACGGCTTATTCGATTTCATTAATATATTGTGGTAAGTTTCACTTAACATTTAGTGTTTGTTTAATGTGAATCGGTTCAAAAATAAAAAAGTTATGTCAAGTTAAAGAATCATATCGAATATTTTTAAGCCTTTCTGTATCTTAATTCTATCTTTTAGGGGGTTTCGTACCTAAAAGGTAAAAATGTTCCTTACGGATAACTAATCCTCCGCTGTCTGCCTGTCTGTCCGTCCGTCCGGCTATCACCAGCCTGTATCTCATAAATAGTGATAGCTAGAAAGCTAACATTACACAAAGTATGTATTTCTGATAACGCTATAAGGACAAAATTAATTAATTACTAAAAATAGGAAAATGAAAATGTTAAGGGGTCCAAGGGGGCATACATTAAACGTGTTTTTTTTCGTATAAGTTTTGCTCGATCATACCTAATAACGGAAGCAAGTAGACGATTAAAATTTTCACAGAATTTTTAGGTCTTATGTTGAATATTACCTTCCATAATAAATGTATACATCTTTATCTATACAATTAAATAAAATAGGAGTGTCTGTTTGTAATATTAAAATAATCGCTTTTTACTAAATGCATATGTATGTATACGGTACGGTACATAATACTTACCAAAACAGCATTTTTTACAATTTTTGTCTGTCTGTCTGTCTGTCTGTCTCTTTGGCGGGGTTAATCTTGGGAACGGCTTTACCGATTTTGACGGGACTTTCACTGGCAGGTACTATGTGATAAGGAATAACTTAGGCTACTTTTTTTCCATACATCCATACATGCATACCTACATACAAATAAGTAGAATTGGAATGTATCCGACTCTGACGGGACTTCCACGGGTAGGTAGCTGATGTAATAAGGAGTAACTTAGACTAATTTTATCTCCATGCATACATACATACATACCTACATACAAATAAATAGAATTTGAGTGTCTCCGATTTTGACGGGACTTTCACTGGCAGGTAGCTGATGTAATAAGGAGTAACTTAGGCTACTTTAATACTAGCTGCGCCCACACTTCGTCCGGGTAGATACTGAACAATCATATTTTTCTCACGTGGACGGAGTCGCGAGCACAGCTAGTTTTAAAATAATTTATTGGTTTATTCATATAATCAATGTAAATGTAGAAAAATAATAATTTCTCATTATTTAAAAACTGCACCATGCAACCATACATTTTTTTACTCTGCGCCCGTTTGTACATCAACAAGCACTTAGACGATAACAGAACTAGTGAAATGCTTAATCGTGATCGACTAAAATTAATCATGAACTCTTATGTGCTAAAACCAACAATAATCCGGACACAAAAACATGATTTTTACTGGTGGTAGAGTTCTAGTGACGGAGCTCGCGGGCGTAGGCACCACCGCATTACCTAATATACTTACCGCTAAATGGTAGTCTTCAGCACCATCGTGTTCCGGTCAGTTGATAATGTACGGCTCTGTAATTTCCGGAGGCATAGCACCTTAGGCCTCAGGAATGGTATCGCATCTGCATTCTGACATTGGTCTTTGTGTATGTGTCTTTGTGTATAGTCATCACTTAACATCAATGTGAACTGCATGCTTATTTACCACTTCCTAAACATACAAAAATGAAAGAATTTAGGTTCAGAGTAGAAATTAAGACCGCGTTTGAAGGGAAAGTACACGTGTTTAGATATATTAATAAACATTATTTTTATTTTCGACTCCTTAGAAAAATTGCAATCCGAATGATCCGAACCCGTGAAAAATATACTGTGTTTGATGACCACCATCAAGGAGTTACATATCGTAATAGTAACGTTGTAATATACCTAGAACAACGCTTTAGTGTTTAAAAACATGAACTTATAGAATGTTCCTATAGTCCTGAGAATTACAGAAGCGTGTTCAATCTACTTATGAATCCCAAGTTCTGAGTTACTATGAATAAGGTTTTCGTATGTAGTACATTGCGGCGCCGAACTTACAAATCTGCAGTTTTGGATGTTTCGCATATTTTTCTGAATCATTTTCCTTAACATTTTATGCAAAATGTAATCAAATTTATGATAAATGATGCGTTCTATAGCATCTCTTATTTTTAAGAGAAATATAATTTTACTAGCTGACCCGGCAAACTTCGTATTGCCACAATGAAATAATGTGTCAAAGGTTTGATATGTACGGACTATCTGTATGAAATGAAATGAAATTTATTTATTTGAAACATAATAAGAAACATACCTATGAAATGAAATTGTGTTTTTTACTATTCCCCTTTAATTTCTTTATATTTTGTTAAATTGTAGACCTTTACTGGACTTCCAAAAATCATTCAAAACCAAAATTTGCCAATTTGGTAAAGCCGTTCTCCAGTTTTATCGTGATTAACGAACAGCAATTGATTTTGATATATTATGTAGATTCAAATGACAATAGTACACAGTGGATCCCCCAAAACAAATTATGTAGTTAGTGTACTAAATCCATGCAAACGTGTTTGTTTTTTAAATTTGATTAAATAAAATGTTTCATTCGATAGATTGGTGAAGGTCTATCTTGATTCGGGTCATAGACTAATAGTTATTTTATAAACTAGAGACGAATTTGTAATTAATAATAATATTAAGTATCTACATGGTTTCAATGATTGATGAATTGTTTTGAAAGTTTTTTATTTATATATATTTAGGTTTAACTGCCTCGGTGGCCTACTGGTAGCAGGCCACTACTACTACGCTGAGTTCTTGGGTTCTTCCCAGTTATCAGAGAAAATGGTATAAAGTTTTTTTTGACGTTATACTTCTTTGCTTATACTTCGGCGCGATTGTAAAAAAGGTAAGAGTGAATATTTACGATGCGCGCGCACACCGACAGTTAAAAGCGACAGTCTGTAGTTAATTGTTAAACAGATAGAGCAACAGTGTGAAGTTAGTTGCTAAACTTTTTGTTAATATTTTCTGTACTTCAATTTGTATTATTGTTTGAACAAGATAGTTACATAATACACAACGACAATGTGAAATTATATTATCATTTAGCATATGGATTAGTGAAGTACAATGTCACAAAGGCAACAGTGTTTGGACTACAGCCCATCCTCGTTGTATTGTTTGTGTTCGAGCAACATAGTTGCAAAACTAATTGTTAGGATAGGATCTACGGATTCAGCAGTTTGTCAACTTCACGACTTACAAGGCTTTGCGGGGTTTTGTTTATACAATACACGTTTAAACGTTTTCTGCTGGGTATGTTATAAACGTGAGGTGCCAAATATTTGAACTTTATAGCGTCCCGAAGAGACACAATTAATTTTCAATTTCGGACATTTTACTGTGTGAAGCGCCACGGCTTATGTAGATCGCTTACGATCTACTCGGTTAAGCGATATGGGTGCGGCTGGGTGTGTGATGGGTGACCGCAGGTGGCAAAATAAAATACGCATTTCCGTGCTTCGGAGGGCACGTTAAGCCGACGGTCCCGGTTGCTGTGGATAGGTAGCAGTCGTTAAAACCTTATGGGCGATTTGAAAACATCCAACAGCGGGTTAGTTACTAGCCCGTATCTTATTATTATTGTGCGGTACGTCCTATTGTTATGTTTTTAGAACTATACTGTTATTTGGCAAGTAGGTTAGTGAAGTATGACTGAGTCACAAAGGCAACAGTGTTTGCACAACCAGCCCATCCTCGTTGTATTGTTTGTGTTCGAGCAAAATAGTTGCAAAACTAATTGTTAGGATAGGATCTACGGATTCAGCAGTTTGTCAACTCGCACGACTTACAAGGCTTTGCGGGGTTCTGTTTGTACAGTCTCTACATATCACGTTTTCCGCTGGGTATGGGCTTAAATAAAAAAGTTAATATTATTTGAAATATTTTTATTATTTTACAATACATATAAACAGCTGCTTATGTATTCGTCCGATTTCGGAGCAGCTCGTCTCGTCTCGATTCGTGCGAGCTTCGTAGAGTCATACAATGCGTCTAGTTGCACGCACACAAACACCGTGTCTAAGACTGCCGAAAAGAAACGACGTTAGACAATTCACGGCCTTCAAGCCACACCTCCGTGCCCGTCGGAGTGGGGAGCGTGAGGTTTTTTCGTTACGGAATTTCTGGATTCGGTCCCCGCGCTCAAGGCCCTCGATAGAAGCTATGCAATAGCTTAATTGTCGAAAAAAAATACTTAAATAATTAATAAAATACACTTACACCTCATGTATGCCGTGTGCTCGTGGGTGCCGTTGTACGCAAACAACACATACACAAATACCCAGATCCGTAACAAATATCTGTAGGCCAAACAAAAGCTTGTCCCGGTGCGGGGATTGAACCCACGACCCTTCGATACAAGCAGTCATCAAAAAATCATCCTATGCTATTAATATTGTGCGTAGCTTGTAATATTATTAGGATAGGTATGTCCTAAAAGTTTGCCGTATTACATTACGATAATAATAATTTTCAAAACTGTATTGAACCACCTTTAAAACAAAAACGTTTAAAATTTTTGAAATTAGTTCCTAAGATCATAGAAAGAATCTTATATTAAGAAATTCTGTGAAAATAATCCAACATATTTTATTAATCCCCACAATATTATTCATCTCCACGTCGAAATAAATTCATGGGCTCCTTTCTAATTCAAAAGAGAAAGCAAAATAAGGGTCAGAGGGATAAGTACTGAATATTTTTACCATAAGACGTCTTCGGGATTAAATGTTGCGTATAATTTAACGGCTACAGGGAGGTCGACATTTAAAAAAAAAACAACGACAAAATCTCGATTTGAGGTTAAACGTCGATCTGCCTATTTGTTTTATTTATACTTCGTGTTATGATTGTGATTTTGTTTACAAACACCTGCGTATTGTAGAGCATGGATAATACGATACGACATAATAATACGCTAACACTGGTTATCAGAAATTGGCTGGACCGATATTTCTAATTTTGGATTTTAGTAAAAAGGTTATTACACGACACGGTATTCAGGGTCCGGCAGAAAGGGTAAGCGTGGCCTAGGGCCTGGTTGCCGCTATTACACTAACTGGTCGACAGGGCCCTAACTCAGTCACAGTACTAATATGAACAGTATGGAAACTACGTACAAAAAGTAGAAACGGCGCAATCACACAAACATGCGCATCGACGCATAACGAACGACGAAAAACTAAGAAAAAGTTTCCAAATATATCTTATCTTTCAGTTTTACTTTGTCTTTCAAAAGCAATCTCAAGCAAATTGCATGGGTAAACTATCCCTTTCAAACTTTAACATTGCCACAAAAGGTTAAAATTGTTTAATTAGAGTTTTAGAATTTATTTAAGTTTTCTGATCGATGTTCTACATTGAGATAATAAAAATTGCCTGTACTAAATAGCTCATAAGAGTTCTTAAGAGAGGAATTCCATCAATATTTGAATTATTTAGGTAAAAACTTTTCACAAAAAATTAAACAGAAACAGATTTTTTTTTGTATTTTTTTTTAAATATGGAAATAGGACCATATACTTAATGAAATTAATTCCAGGACTAAAATCGATACGTAAATTTGCAAACATCACCGATTCACCGATAGGTGGAATTTGTTTTTGAAGTTAAAATAAAATTAACATAATAATATACAGCAGGTATAAGTAATTTCCGTGTAAAAAAGAATCTTTAAATAAAAAATAATACTTGCTTGATCATGCATTAAAAAAAATGAGCATATCGAATTGATCATCTTTTTATTACGAGGGTGGCAAGCAAGCATTCAGGTCACATGGATGTTAAGTGATGGCTAATTTATACATCTACATAAAAACCAGAGGTCAAAAATGCAGATGCGTTACCAACCCTGAGACTTTAGTTGTTATGTCTCTGTGATTATGAGTTATTACGGGGCCATACATTACATCTCACCGGAACACGGTGATGGTGAATATTACCATTTGGTGGTATATATATAAGGTAATGCCTACGCCCTCGAGCTCTTACACAGGAACTCTACCACCAGTGAAGATCTCCTTCTCTTTTGTTTTTCATCGTTTGAGAATTGTTAACAAATGTATTTTTTTATTTAATGGAATTGGCAAACAAGCATGCAGCTCACATTGATGTTAAGTGATGAGTGCAGCCTATAAACACCCACACAAAGACCAGAGGTCAAAATGCAGATGCGTGACCACTTCTGAGGCCTAAGGTGTTATGCCTCTGTACCGGAAATTACAGGGCAGTACATTACCGCCTGACCGGAATGCGATAGTGCTAAACACTACCATTTAGCGGCAAGTATATTAGGTAATGCGATGGTGCCTACGCCCGCGAGCTCCGTCGCTGGAGCTCTACTACCAGTACCACGTATTTTACATTCCCGTCTAATATTATTTCAGTACGATAAATGGAAAAGTTAAGTCGTGTCATAAACTAAGTCATTACTAACGCGTATTTATTGTATGCGTATATTAATATATTCTTTTCGTATATGTTGCGGTTAATGTGTGAAATATAGCGGTTACCCAACACAGTCTAATTGAAACCCATCCTAGTGTTATAGGGGTGCCGCTATTTTTGCAGAAACTTTATTGGACGAAATACACTTAGCAGAACAGGATTCGCAATAACCTTTTTAAAAGAATACTAAGTTGGCATCAAACGACGATTGGCATAAATATTAATTCTCATGATGCGGAAAAATATTATGCGAATAATTTTTCTGCGAATGGAGCATGATGCAAAATAAATACTGTACCAAATAAGAAGCTAAAGGATTATTCTGCCTATAGTTTTCGGCCAAAAGAGTTTCTACGAAATGTCATTCTGCCAAAACAGTTAATGCCAACCGATATTAATAAAATTTATTTTTTTGCCTCACGAAATTCTGCCAAAAATATTTATGCCAAAAAAGAGAGACCCGTGTTATAAATGTGAATGCAACTCCATTACCTAACAGCTTACGTGATGGGTAAGACAACTTATCGACATTGATACCCCAGTTTTAATGTAGATTTTTATAGAACACTATAAATGAAACATGTATATTAATTTAACTGTTTTCAGTTCCATAAGATAAAACTAGTTCTAAGAATCAGTTTACTTGATTGTTTATTGTATTACTGACCCTTTGAACCCAAAATATCGCATTCATTGAAATAAAATCTTGACATTCGTAACCATTCTTTCACATTAGTAATTTTTGAAGAAAGAAAGAAAGACCAAGCAGTTGTATTCGGTTCTTAGGTAAATATTTTTTTACAAGATCTACTAAATTGGCGAGGAAATACCACAACAGCTCACAATGTAAAGGATTTACATGTTAGTGTACCCGAGTTAACGTATGTCATATGTGTATACATACGTTTCACAAAAAAAATATACATACACCACTAAACGGAATTCTGCATGGAACCGAACTTACAATAAAGTTATGTGGACGTGCAAAAGCACTCTCATGTATATCCTGCAAAACTACACATTTCTCATTTCTCTATCAATCTAATTACGTTTTTTTTCAACCAAAGAATATTTGTCATTACGCTGCAGCAAGAAATTTATTGGAACGTCTAATTTGTAAGGTTTTCATAATGACTACGACATAGGCGTCGTGCTACCAGACGCAATATTATGAACTCATAATTTATTATATTGTAACGGCGGCGCATGGTCTACCAGCCAAATTGCAAGAGTTGGCCTTGATACTGGCTGGCTCTAAGACAAATTTGTGTAGAATAATATACGTCTGTAAAACTTCTGCATGTTTTAACTTATTTCAATGCGAACTGCTACAAATTATGTGCTGAGATCTCACATCAACAGCCGGGTGGTGGTAAGTGCTTTTGACATTTTTCCATCTTTTGGAAGTTATACTGGAGGTCCCAGTACCTCCAGTATAACTATAGCCTTATAAGAAGGCTTAAGGTCAGCCAGAGAGCAATAGAGAGGGCTATGCTCGGAGTTTCTAACGCGTATTGAGCGGAGATTCTAATCAGAAATGAGGAGCATGAGAACCAAAGTAACTGACATAGCCCACCGAAATGCGAAACTCAAGTGGCAGTGGGCAGGGCACATAGGTCGCAGAACTGACGGCCGTTGGGGCAGAAGAGCTCTGGAGTGGCGACCGCGTACCGGAAGACGAAGCGTAGGCAGGCCTCCCACGAGGTGGACCGACGACCTGGTGAAGGTCGCGGGCAATCGCTGGATGAGGGCGGCCCAGGACCGTTCGTTGTGGCATTCTTTGGGGGAGGCCTTTGTTCAGCAGTGGACGTCTTTTGGCTGAAATGATGATGATGATGACTGAAGGCAGAGTTTCTCAAGGGCGTAAGTACCACTACCACATCAATACACCTTATGTATCTGCCGCCGCTATAGTAATGTATTGTGTAATCAAATGTTAATGTTCAGCACTAGATGATAATGTATGTGGTAACCGTAGTAATGATCCCGCGAGTCGTGCTGGGATAAGGGAGGTAACGCTCTGCGGCGCTGCGGCTAAATGAGAGTAGTAATTTTAAGAATAAAATTCAAAAACTAAGACAACTAGTATTGTAGTAGTACACAAGTAAACAAGTAGTAGGTAGTATTTGTAATAAAATTGTTAAACCAGTTTGTTTGTTACAAAAGAGTTTTCCATTCATCTAACAAAGTCAGTAACAGACTTACTCTGCACTTCTTAAATCCGTTTAAGAAAAATCCGGATGAGACCCAGTTGTAACATACTTTTTCCTGGCTGATGCCCAAAAGTGCTATATAGGTTAGGATCCCATAGCAGAATCATTTTGTTCATCCAGATATACTCGTATGTTGCAAACCCGATTTTTACGTATATTTATGACCTAGAGAATATTCTGATAGGCAACCTAGTGGATATATATTATTTAGATCATAAATATGCGTAATTAAAAATAAGGATTGCATCATATCTGGATGAATGAAATAATTCTGCAGTGGGATCCTAATCTTATTTGATATCGGATATTTTGATATCACTTCCTGAAGCCAGGGGCATATTTTTTCTTCACTTTTCCCGAGACTCACACACCGCACACACACACACACACGCAGACAATAGATATCTAAGTACGCAAAAACCAGAGGTCAAAATGCAGAGGCGTTGCCACCCCTGAGACAGTTGTTTTATTATGTCTCTGTTATTACAGGTATAACGGGGCCATACTCATTGATATATTTTGTATATCAATGGCCATACATTACAATCTAACCGGAACATGATAGTGCTAGATGCTAACATTTGGCGGCAAATAGAATACGTAATGCGGTGGTGCCTATGCCTGGAACTCTACTGCCAGTAAAAATCGTACATACTCACGTAGTAGGGAAGAAGTAGATCTTCCCTGACTTCATTACTTCTATTTTTCTGTATGGTATTATTTTCTGCACCTGTTAAATGTATGCATTTACGATAAGTATGGAGAGGAAGGTACTGCCTCTTTTCATTCAATGAAGCTGTAACATAGTTACGGGGCTTCATTGACTTATTGTGCCAGTTACATTCAATAAAAAACATTTATTATTATACATCAACCCCCTTATTGATAAACGTATTGTAGCTAATCTCTCCTTTTTCTTTTTCTATCATGTACATTTGACAATGCAACTGACAAAGACAAAGCATTTTATGGCTAAAACGTATCTAATGTACGTTTATGAATAAGGGGGTTAATGTATACATTCACTTACACGAATATTATAGGAAATAACCCAATATTTTTTTGATTCTCAAAAGTCAACGCTAAGAATCTTCTGAATCGGAAAACTCTCAATGTCTATTATTTTCCAAGAGATTGAGTCAGAGAACTCAATCCTAAATGTAAGAGCCTAATATCACTAAGCCACGGCGTTGAATAAATTACCAACTTTATGGAGACTAATATAAAAACGCTTTACAATATTTTCTAAGATAAATAAAACACGATAGGATGATATAGGTAAGTACGGTGCTTTATATTTTGTCAACTACTTTGAACCTCTTGTGCTTACAATTGATCAAAGACATTACATAATAGATTGTTGGAAATGAATGTAATACTGAGTGTATTTAGGGAATCAGAGAGCAGAAATGGGAACAATGGATCCATCGTCAGCATTAAATACACTGAGGAAGTAAAATGTATTGCGAACGTAAAATATAGCGATTGAAGTGGAATAATCGTATTTAATCTGAATCTTTTGTCCGCTTCCAATATTGAATTGTAACCGCAGATAAAGGATCCCATTATTGCAATGGGTTCCGTTGATCTACAATTAATGGTACTGAATTAAGTATTGACAGCTCTGCTGTAATTTTGGGTATCATTAATGTCATTTGAGAAGCCATGAAGGTGCAGCAAATTAATGCCGGTGACCTTATCTACTTCTGTACTTTTTGTTTTTACATTATACTACTATGAACCACCAATTCGGTGGTCATCTCTTTCGTACTATGTTAAAAAAACATTACTTAATGTTATTTTTACAATATTTTGTGTGATTTTACATCTTCTGATGTATGTCATGTTTATTGCAAGCCTTACCCAATCCATAAATTCAAACTTAATTATTGTTTTGAATATGAACCTTTTTGCCCAAGCGATTATTTTTGACGCAAGTTTATATTTTATCGAAGAGTTTCTAAAAATGTTAGTTACCATTGCGAAGAAAATCATTAATGTATACTTACGAATTATCGTTGCAAAGGAGTTTTTTTTTATTAAGAATTTAAACATACCTAATCAGTGACTACTTTGAACAAAATTGAGAATATAGAACCCAAAAAAATGCTAATATCGTGTGACCCTGCGTTTACCCGAAACAATAAAGATGAAATTTATAACTCAGCCGTTTTTTGCCATCGTAAAATAATAATTTACGTATGACACAGTTAGGTATAACAAATGTACCTAATGATTTGCTCCGAATTTTTTGAACGAGACATGAATTAAGTATCGTAAAGGTTGTGCTTTTACCACCAATATACAGAAAAACAGAAAACTACATTAGTTTGACAATTAATAATAATATTAATAACCAATTTTTTGACGTGACAACGTCTTAAATTAGGTTGCGGCTCGGAGTCACTCATGAAAAAGTGTAACGCCCGGCAACGTAACGATGAGTCACCGAACGAGAGAGAGGCCTGCCGGACCGGCGAATGCCTTTCTACCGAGAAAAAGACGTTGTCACGTAAAATATTCGCCCGTAAAACCGACTTTACAGGCAACCAGTTTTTTAACGTGTATATTATACAATCTATGTGAATACAGCCTGTGTTATTTAGAGACACGAAAACACGAGTACAAGGGTAAAAAAAATATAACATCAAAAGTTCAAAATCAACCAGAGCGGTTTTACGGCATTTCAGTTATACCAAGGCAGCACAAGTTTATCATTGGTTCACCCCTAATAAATGCAATATAATCATCAGTTCTAATCTAATCAGCACAAAGCTCTTAATACGCGCTACCACTAAACACCTCTATCGTATGTACCCTAAACTGTTTTTGTTGGAACCCTCATTAGCCCATCCCTTTCCAATCCTGAACTGTCGGTGGCACGCCCCTGACACGTCTAGATCGCCCATTATTCAATATAAAACAGTGTCCAGTGAACCGTGAGCTCCAGGAACATCAAGCCTCGGTCCAGTCAGGCGAAAATTCCTCTGATTGAACGTACCTATTTAATTTGGTCGCCCCTTTTCCGTGATAGCGATTAAATGCTTGTGCACTTCCATACGCATGTTGTTGGCACTTTGGCAAAGTTTACCTGTTCGAAAATTCAGCGTGTTTCTATATGAAGTTTTGGGCGTTTCACTAGATTTTATCATTAACCGGTATCTCTTATTGTGAATTATTGTACCCAAAGATATTAGAAGAGTTAGATTGCTAATAGACATACTTTTTTTTATGAAAACTGCTTCAACTACTGTAAATGGGTGGGGGCTTATCTCGGCGCGAAAAAGTACACAAATTAGGCGCGAGGCAAACACAACCTGAGTTCACCTGATTAGTGTTTGGTTGCGCCACAAAACGTCACAAAAATTAGGCGTACTATCAGTTTGTACACGAGAATAAAGTAGTTATTATACTGCAAAATCGAGATGTCCGTAGTTTCCTGTGTAAATGAGTTAGCTGGCAATACACTGGCATGTTCTGACACGATATATTTGATAACGGACGATGTAATATCGTGTTTAATTTTTAAAAAATAACAAAATGATCACTTTCCGGTGATAAATAATGGTACTGAATGATTTACTTTGCTTTACTGTTTGGTTTTTACAACAAAGCACTGAACAATTAGGCATTTTTAACGGTTTTTTATCACTAAGTTTACGCTCGGTGGGCTAATGCACAATGAATGGAAGATTCTTGCCGCGTGAGCGGGAATGGTCACCTGAGCGTCCGCGAGTCTAAACGAATGCTCAGCGGCCGGTGCGGATTGGCAATCTAACTCCTCTAATATCTTTGATTGTACCTATTGTGAGAAACTCCTGTTTTTATGTACCTTTAAAAATAATCATGAATTTGATACCCTGTTGATTTTAATGATTACTAAAACTTTGAAGTTAAGTTGTTTTAGTATTATTTTGGAATTGTTATATTTTATTGACTTCAGGCGGGACACGAACGCGCGACCACTGGGATCTCTAGTTCAGCCTCTCTCCCAACTGAGCTACCAAAGCCTACACCAGGTTGTCGAATATTTCCTTCACATTTATTGCATTGCCCTGGTGTGGCAGTAATGACATCTAGGTAAGGCAACCGACCTAACAAATATTTATAATAATTGTTTTTATTTATTTTGATTTTGCGATGACACGTGAGAATGAAATATTTTTAAGAAAACTAAGGGGATTTTTTTTTTTAATTTAATAAAAGTGGCAAACAGGCGTGCAGTTCACATTGATGTTAAGTGATGACTGCAGCCTATAGACACCCACACAATGACCAGAGGTCAAAATGCAAATGCGCTGCCACTCCTGAGGCATTAGGTGTTATACCTCTGTGCCGGAAATTACAGAGCCGTACATTACCACCTGACTGAAACACGATAGTGCTGAACACTACCATTAAACGGCAAGTATATTAGATAATGCGGTGGTTCCTACGCCCGCGAGCTCCGTCACTGGAGCTCTACCACCAGTAAAAAAAAAATGGAATTACTATTCCATTAACTCAACTATTTTTGTTGCTTACCAAAGCGGAAAGTTCGGCCATACCTACATATTTCGTCCAGCTAAACTCTACTATATTTGTACGTGTAAAAGAAATGTACGCATACAGTGTTATGTATTTTTACGACGACTGTTTTATATGCCGCCCGTTATTTTATCACGGGCTTTAGTCCGTAGTGCGTACACGGCCTTGGACGGTTTTCGACAATAATCGCTGTGTATCAAATTTTTATTTAGCATCCTTTTACTATTGACGACAACCCAGTTAGTCCAGCGGTGTGAGATGACCGTTTGATTCGAAGGGTTGCGGGTTCTATTCCCGCACCGGGAGAAATATTTGTATGGCCTACAGATATTTGTTTCGGGTCTGGGTGTTAGTGTATGTGTTGTTAGTACAACGGCACCCACGACACAGGTTTATTCCTACTGTGGGGCTGTGAGTGTAAGCGTATTTTATTTATTTATTTACTTACTAGTCGTAATGTTAGTGGTAGAGCTCCAGTGAGAGCGCTTGCAGGCATAGATACCACCACCGCATTTCCTAATATATTTGCCACTAAATGGCATTGTTCAGCATTATCGTGTTCCGTTAAGATGGTGTAATGTATAACCCTGTATCACAGAGAAAAAAACTACTTAGGACTCACGGGTGCTTGCGCATCTGTATATACAGGTATATTGACCACTGGTTTTTGACCGCCGATGTAGATGTCTATAGGTTGCAGTCTTTACTTACCATCCATGTGAAATTAATGCTATATTTTATGAATAATTAAATTAAAAAATATATATAAGCCTCATGGAATAAAATTGAACATGATTCAAATTGAACATTTATTTAATACAAATTGAATGATGAATAATCATACAGTTGTTACCCAATTATTCTTACTAGGTTGTTCGTTAAATTTAAAAAAGACCATTAATGAAACAAGGGAAAGAATGCAAAACAAAAATGAACATTCAATTGAAATACAAGGATAATATTATGTGCAGCTGTAGGGACACAGTTAAACATTTCACAATGCAATTTATCATTAAACTTGTCTTTCGAAAAGGTTAGTATCGTACCTACCTACGATATTTGTATGAAAAGCTGAGAGCTATAACATTGTTATATTTATTAAAAACATGTGTATGATTCGTAAAATGCAATTATATCTAATAGTTAGTTATATAAAAGTGGAAAATAATATCATACAATATTTTTTTTTGCAAAAACTTGACTTTGAAAATTGTCATCCATTCCAGTATTTCTTCACATATCTCTTAATTCACTTGCGTGTGTTATTGCTAAAAAACAATATTTAAAGAATGAGTAGGTACCTATCTTCTGTTCTTTAAATTTCTGACCGCCGTCAAAAGATATTTCAATAGATATTTAAATAAGTCTCAACATATTGTTCATTAATTATATCTTTGAATTTCTGACCGTAGTCAAAAGATATTTCAAGAGATATTTTAATAAGTCTCAACATATTAACAGATTAGTGATAAACAAGCGCCCAGTGCCTTTTTACTCATATTTTTGAGCTTTTCAGTGCACCCGACTGATCATCTGTAAATAAAGTTTATCAATTCATTAAATTCACCAAGTTCGGTAACTGATATCTTGCAAACAAGCCTAAAAGACAAAAACTTTTTTCTTTATTCACTGATGAATTGTGGGAGTGAGTTGGGTATTTATTTCGTTTGTTCTTATTTTTCTTTGGTCCGACATAATTCAGTTAGACTCAATATAATCCCCTTCGTTTGGTTCAAATTTCAAGCCAAGTAAAATTAGCATCAATCAGTAGGTACCAGTATTCGACATTTTTGAAAAGTTTGAATGTCTTTAATAGGGCTTTAAAAATTTTGGTCAACTCGTGAAATGTTCAATTACCTGTGAAATTAATCTAGATCTACTTTTTCACGTTGGCATGATTTCAGATCTCTATTTCGAGTACGTATTAAAATGTTGCTTCATTATCTCGTGTCACATTTTTGGAACCAATCTCCTCCGAAACTGCTTGACAATTTTTATGATTTATTTTGTGTATATGTGGTAGGTCGAAGAAAAATCGTAAACCATTTTTTATAGTATAAAAATAGTTTAAGAATTTAGGTATAAGGGTGGTGCAAAATCAGAAACAAAATATGTCATGATTTGGAATTAAAATCACCATCTTTAGTGTTATTCTTTATGTAGCAAAAAAGTTTTTTTATGTATCTTATTTGAACACCATACTTCAGTTTTATCAAGATTGCATGCCCACATAACTATGTTTCAAGAACTTCCAGTGACGGAGCTCGCGGGCGTAGGCACCACCGCATTACCTAATATAACGTAACTTCACGCTTGTAATCCCCGAAGGGGTAGGCAGAGGTAAATGTATGCATTACCTAATATACTTGCCGCTAAATGGTATTGTTCAGCACTATCGTGCTGAGCACCATCGTGTTCCGGTCAGGTGGTAATGTACGGCCCTGTAATTTACGGCACACGGGCATAACACCTTAGGCCTCAGGAGTGGTAACGCATCTGCATTTTGACCTTGCTCTTTGTATTAGTGTCTATAGGCTGCAGTCACCACTTAACATCAATATGAACTGCTGGAAGTTGAATTGTTCTTCACATTGAAATAAAAATGAAAAATGTTCAAATTATGATGCCTGCATATTATTGTTGACGATAATATGCACCAATATGATATTTTATCAGAAAAAAAGAAAAAATATCACACACATGACAATTTTTTTGTTTTCCTTATATTTTCTTAACTGCCTCGGTAGCCTAGTGGTAGCAGGCCACTACTACTACGCTGAGGTCCTGGGTTCGATTCCCGGGTAGGGGGTTATCAGAGATAATGGTGAAAAAGCCTTTGTCTCTGGTTCTATTGGGATTTTTCCATTTTCTGGAAATTTCCCAGTACCTCAAAGTTTGGTAATGTGCCCGGAGATGTCAACAGGCTCGCCACCTGTTACATGGGCCAAAACGTAACCGGCGAATCGTGGGTGTTTGCATGTATGCTTGAATGCATGCATTTACCTCTGCCTACCCCTTCGGGGATTACAGGCGTGAAGTTACGTTTTTTCTTAAAGGAAATGTTAAATCAATGTATGCATCAAATTCACTTTTCAATATATTTTTACTATAAAATGTTCTCTGCACTTTCAATAACCTATATCCGGCGTGCCAAGAATATCGGCATATGAAATAGGTCGACATGTCATGGGATGACCGCGCGTGCTTAAGCATCTATCCTCGGCATTCGTTGTACACTATTATTGAACTCGATTTGTTAGTCGAGAATATGACGTTGTTTTATTCGGTCCTAAAGTTAAGTTAGTGATTGGATAGAACTTTCTATTGGCAAAGCAGAAATCTGATTTAATTATCAATTAAAAGACAAATAGGGAAAAGAAAGGAAACGTTTACCATGTTAAAATTGATGTTCATATGGGCCCCGTAATAACAATCACAGAGACATGATATCTAAGGTTTCAGGGGTGGCAACGCATCTGCATTTTGACCTCTGATCTTTGTGTAAGTATCTACAGGTATCACTTAACATCAATGTGAACTGCATGCTTGTTTGCCACCTTCATTACATAAAAAAAACGTTAATCATTCATCATTATCATTTCACCAAAAGAACGTCCACTGCTTTGATAAAAATATTTCCCAGAAATACTTACAATGAATGGTCTCAGGTTGCCCTCATCCAGCGATTGCTCACAACCTTCACCAGGTCGTTGATCCACGTAGTGGTCCTGTCCACGTTTCGTTTTCCGATAAGCACTCGAGAACCCTTTTGTCCCAACGGCAATACCGAATTAACCAATAAAGAAATCCCGGCTGCCAGTACGTGATATCCTAAGCAGTTGCTATCAGCAACAACTCGACAAAGTAACTTTATATTGCAATGTATGAAATAGTTGTCTGATGTTTGTCTGTAACGATAAAGCAACTCGAGCCACCGGCCGCCGCGGCGGACCGGAGGTAAGTAGGTAGCCATAGCGTTTATTACCGATGCAAAACAGTCTGTCATCTTTGCGGGGGGATCTACTTGTGATACACACACACAACTACGTCTATTACTACGAAACTCACACCTTGACTTTAACAAAATACATAAACAATTTCACGCACACATTTTAACACCTGGGCTGGCTTAGGACCATTTGGGCTTGTATTTTGATGGAGGGGAAAGCCTGCATATGGCTACTCCCCTCCGGTCCGCTGCGGCGGCCGGTGGCTCATGTTGCTCTGGGTCTGTAACCCTTCAAGTGCGCTGTATAAACCAAAACCAAAAAAACGTATTTCAGGAGTGCCAACTTAATAATATACTTACGTAACATGATGAAAAATACCAAATATATATCAAGTCACACACCTGATTGTCGTTCTTAATTTTATAGCTACATAGCTGAATACAGTTTTGTATTTCTGGCGTCAGGAGTATCCTCGCCTTCAGGCATTTGCCATACATTTTAGAATACGGTTTTCAACCGCGGTCGTTACATAAAGTTGTTGAATATATTACATGCGACGTGTGATCTGCAGCCCGGAGCGCTTTACTTCCATGTGCATATATATTTTGGGTTTGACGTGTTAAATGGAAAACAATGTTGTCCAACTAGGCTCCGTTGTCCAATAGAGTTTTTGTATGGAAACTTGGTATAGTTGCTAAAAAAGTATCAATTAAGCAAAATTAAATTCAGAAAATTATTTATTCAATTAGGGTGACAAGCACCGCTTACGACAAGTACAAAAAAAAACAAATTAAATTAAAATAATCATAATAGAGAATATCACTAAGATAAAACTAAATATAATATACTTATGTAGGTTAGTTATCAGTAGAATGTCTCATTTTCCCTTTTACAAACTGACAACAAAGAGTCGTGACACTTTGTTGTCAGTTTAAGAATGTATCTTGTTTTTAAGGTTCCATAGCCTACAAGTAATCCTTAGTAACCCTCCGTCTGTCCGTAGCTATGGTGGGAGACTCAGAATCCTAGAACTCTATAATTTGGCAAGAATATACTATGTACGACACACCACCTACAAAATTTCAACTACCTATATAGTCAATGTTAACAGTTTCAGAATAAATTGGCTGTGACATACGAACAATCGGTATAAAACAAACGGATATAAAAAAGAATACCCTTCATAAATCTAACCTACCATGTTTTACAGTACCATGCCGCCATACAAACAAACATCTCAGATCGAAAGATACACTTGAAAATTATACAAATGTTATCATCAAATCGCCAAATATTTGATTTCAATGTTTAACTCATCCAACTGACAACAAACTGCCATGACTCACATGAGAGTTGCTTGCAGTGGCATGAACGTCTTCTATTTAATCATTCTGCTTAGAAACTCGTAACTGTTACACTAAAACTTTACTGTACAATTTAAGATAAGATTTTAACTTCATGTGTACTCTGTTGCGCGATCTACTCTGTTACGCGATCTACTCTGTTACGCGATCTACTCTGTTACGCGATCTACTCTGCTACGCGATCTACTCTGTTACGCGATCTACTCTGTTACGCGATCTACTCTGTTACGCGATCTACTCGGTTAAGCGATCCGGCCCGCCACCGAACACCTCGCCTGGTCGGAGGATTTTCTCTTTTGCGTCGGAGGAACATTTCCATCCATTTCCATCCATTCCTCCACAAATCTGATCAATTAACATACAGTCACACTCGTAGACACACTTCATTAGCATTCATTTGGAAAGAGTTTATGCTCAGCAGTCCCAACCAAAAATGGTGTAGTTTTAGTTCCATGATCATGGAAGCAAACGGCATCGGAGAGTCGTTGAGTCGAAGTAAGCCAATGAGTGAAGGGCTTTGAGAAACATTGTGAATGAAAAGCATTTTCATTTTTCAAATGATTGCGTAATCAACTTTTCAATAAACCCTTTTTTTTCCTAGAAGTCCATCATTTTAAACTCTCTTTAGGTATGATATGTCCCTTAAAACTCACCTATAGACCTAAAGTATATCTCATAGCCAACACATAGGTATTGATAGTGGCAGTATTGCGTGTTCTAGTTGAAATTTATCGGAGCATCAATCAAATCAATTCTATGGTAATGGACGCAATATGGCGCCTGTCCAACCTGACACCGTTCCACTCAAGCGATGCTTAGAATGTATCGTTTTACTATTAACACACGTGTAACTTTGTGTTCTATGTTGTCTTGGTTTGGCTTTGACCTGAGACGATGTTGTGTACATTCCATCAGCTCGCGAGAAAAATATGACTAAAATTGATTTCAAATTGATCTCTCGTGTCTTGACGGTTTAATAGCGTGTGGTATTTTGTTTCTGATCTTATTCATATGAAAGTTAACATGGCCGTGAGTAGAAATATAAGTATTTTTTATTATATTACTGGAGGCCCGCCCCGAATTTGCACGAGTGCCATGCTGCCATGTTACCTACATCACTAACAGATAATTGTGATTGTTAGTTAATAAACAAAAAATGTACAATAAAATGATAATGCGACTATAAATTGAGATATAAGCTATCCTATTTTTCATATTGGATCAACGCAAACAATGTGTAAAATTTGGTTGAAATCGGTTACCTAAACGGTTTAGGAGTACATGGCGGACAAGCAACGTGACGCATAATTTTTATATCTATAGATGTACCACTTCTATTTTATAAAGATTTACTTTAAAATATAAAATAAGCTCAATTATAAAATGCCTAAATAGCAAAACCGGGAACTTATTTTTAAAGCTTCCTAACTTAAGGACTTACTTGGGTATAATCCTACCTATTCTACGTCAGCTTGTCTACAGTAAGATTATAATTTGAAGAAAGGATTTTTCTTAAGAATACCTTCAACAATTTAATAAAAAGAACCTGAATTAGTTACGAACTTTATTAACCAGTGTTGATATTACTATCTAAAAATGTGCCATGCTTTTCAACATTAAAATATTTTAAGTTATCATATAAATATAGAGCTTGATAAAGTGCTCGGTGAATTTCAAGTAGTTAGTATTTTCTCCATTAAGAACGAGACGGTGCTATGTTTTTGAATTGGTCATAGATTAATAATTGATTCTTTAGTCACATTTAAAACAGAGCCATTTGGCATTTTCATAGTCAATAGATGAAGTTTCATGAAATGCCTCATTAATATTTCTACGAAATAAATTGTGAGATACTTATTTATGTCCACTATGATATACTTACTAGGTTTTCAAGTGAAAATATCTATTAAACGACATAATAATATAGACTTTCCTATATTTCCTCAAAGCTCCAATACAAAGGAAATTTGCAATCCGCAACAATTTGCATTCGATTGCGTCACTATCATCATTGCTACGTATTATTATATCTTGAAATCGCAGTATCGTATCAACGACCAATAATATGAAAATTAATATCTGGCAATTGCTTCCCGATAAACAATGGTGTGATTTATGAAAAAATAATTATCACTACATCTAAACTAATTTTATAAAGAGGTAATATTTTTTTGTTTGTTTGTTTTGAATAGGCTCAATAACTACTGAACCGATTCTAAAAATTATTTCACTATTATGAATGTACATCTTTTCAAAGTAACATAGGCTATATTTTATTTTGAAAAAAAAATAGGGATACTTGCGAAAACTTCAATAACATAAACCACCGTCGATAATCGCGTGCGCTGCAATAACTATTGATGATGGAGCAAAATGATGTACTACGATTTTGTAGACCACATTATTATGTACAGAAAAGTCTGTGGTAGGGTATATCTAAGTATTATAGTTGCGCCAATATAATAACTTTTATAGTTTAACAAACTATTTAAATCGGCAACGAAAATAAGATGTCGATATTCATACCATGGTATTTATACTTAACTAAATAACTTTTTATTTATCAGTAGTTCAATACCTTTACATTGCTGTTTAAATTATTTTAATCGGACACTCCATTCAAAAGATATAGCTGTTTTAAAAATTTGGATATCTTAAAAATAACTAAGCGCTTCTCCGCGTCGCGTCGCGATGTTGATTGAGCGTAGCTGAAGTGCGCATGTGCGTGCAATGTCCACATGTGTGCAATGTGTACTTACCAAGGGGAACACGGCCTTTCAGGTTGCCTCTAAAACTTCATAGTAAATTTTCTGGTAAAGTAGCCATCGCTTTACTCGAATTACTGACTGTGACTCTGACTGACTGACTGATAATTGACCGACTGACTCTGACTTTTACGCTGCTTATGACGAATACGAGATATCGTTTTACGTGACACTGGTAGTATGCGTAATAGCGATGCCATCTATAATATAAAAATAAGTCGGGTTTTCCTCCCTGACGCTATAACTCCAGAATGCACGAACTGATTTCCACGGTTTTGCATTCGTTGGAAAGGTCTCGGGCTCCGTGAGGGTTATAGCAAAGAAAATTCAGGAAAAATTTCAAGAAAAAAGTACGTGGTGTGTGAGTATCCCTCACGAAAATAAGTACGTTTCATTTTATGTAGATGGCGCGTGATACATTGTGTTTTTGACAGGACGAAGTCTGTCGGGTCCGCTAGTATATTATAAAGTAAATTCCCCCTATTTTCTCTATCTGTATGTATGCGCTAATCTCGGAAAGTTGTGAGCGGATTTTGTTTCTGTTTGAAATTTTGGAAAGAATGGGTTTTCTGAGTAAGGTTTAAATCAATTTATCAATATGGTACTTAAATTTACCGATATCATGGTTTTTGTCAAAGAAGTCAAGCGCGTCCCCACAATAGGTAATAAATGCTACAATGTGTAAAGCGAACCTGTGCGAGTCGCTAGTTAAAAATAAAACTTTGCGCAGTGTGAATGGTTTTACAGGCGTGTTCAGTTACTTATGTCGAGTAATCCCGGAAGACTTGATTCATTATGGTCACAGGTTTGCACAAAAACTTCTCCTGTATTAGTTTAGGGCAAAGAGCAACGGGCACTGCAGATATTGATGAACGTAATATCCTGAATCCCTTTGAGTGTAGCATATAAGGATATTTGGTGAGTTCTAATGTGTAGAAATTTGTCACTGTCAACCGTCTTCCCAGGTCTTCGAAATTGGATTAGAATTTCTATATTGTGGCTTTTAATGGAGAAGTTTTATACTTAGGCTATTTTATTTTTAACGTTCTGCCATACAATAAAAATTATAGACCTTGCCATACAAAAAAAAACATCAGATGAGTCCTGTCGTCGGTGTAAGCAACACCACTGACATAAAGTATTTTCATGCGCGCTCTTTCTTGCGACAGCTTTTTGCAGAAATTGCATAGACATATCTCTTCTTTTTAGATCTATCAAAGGTTAAATATTCCGTTATCTATTAGTTGTTTTGTTATTCCTCAAAAAGTGTAGGCAGCGTCTTCAATGAAAGCTCCTAGAAGACGTTCTTTTTCCGATATTTCCAACATTTATCGTCATATTCTAAATGATTTATACAAAGCCTTAACAAATTATACACACAAACGTTTTCCGTGAATCACTCTATCTATTCGTGAAAACCGCACCGACTTTGTTTTATAATATGTATAGCTAGTGTCCACGTATTATGTCGTAGTATTAATTGATTGGGATTCCCAAAAGGTCCCAAGTGGAATAACATGCTATAAATTAAAATCATTGTAATATGAAATAGTCTGATAAGTATGAAATAAAAAATACTAGTACATTAGAGTAGTTATTAGATTTGTTAAAAAAAATTCCACCATAATAGTTATATAGATACTTTCTTAAACTAAAGCTTTACTCAAAACAAAGGGAAAGAATTCAAAAAACCTCTAGCAAAACAATTTAGGAACGTAATAGCTGACCATAATTTAAGGGGAAATATTCCATTACAGCAAACCGAGCTACATAATGGCATTGTTTCGAGCAACTCACGGCAAGTCAACAGCGGTCATTAAATCCAACAAATTGCATTCAGATCCTGCTGCGTCCAAAGAGACTTCACAACTTTTTTGCTGTCGTACATACGACATTTTGAATCTGTCACACATTGTTAAGATTTTTCTACTATTATAATATTAATATTAAGCTTAGGTTGCACCAAGATATTCGTTAAAGTTAAAGTTATTAACTTACGTTAACTGCCTCAATAGCCTAGTGGTAGCGGGCCACTACTACTGCGCTGGAGATCCTGGGTTCGATTCCCGGGTCGGGGGCTATCAGAGATAACGGTTTAAAATCCTTCATCTCTGGTTCTATTGGGATTTTTGCATTTTCTGAAAGTTTCCCAGTACCTCGGAGTTTGGTAATGTGACCGGATATGGCAACAGGCTCGCCTCCTGTTACATGGGCCAGAACGTAACAGGAGGCGAGCCTGTTGCCATCTCCGGGCATGTATGCTTGAATGCATGCATTTTTTTTTTTTTCATTTACCCCTACCTACCCCTTCTGGGATTACTGCCGTGAAGTTAACACAGAATAAAACAGCATGAAAAATTACACTTAACAACTTAGGAACATAATAGCTGACCATAATTTAGGGAAAATATTCCATTAAAGCAGCCAAGCTACATAATATCATTGTTCCCAGTGCACCGGCAGGTCAACAGTGGTCATTAAATACAACGAATTGCATTCAGACCTCGTTACTGTGTCCAAAGAGTGGACTTTCTACTTTTTACCCCGATAACTGGTGATAAACTGAGTGTTGTATGAAATTGAAAGAATTGTTAGTATTCTAGCACTGCACAAATGAACGCTTTTGTGGAGTGAATACGAAATTTCTGCGATCGTGTTCTAACGCGACTTTCTTTTCAAAGTTTATTCGTATGTAGATAACAATTAGGTTCCTGGAGATATTTTTTTCATAGTCATTGAAGACTACATAGTAACATAAAAAAAATTATGTGTCAGCTCCGATTCCGAAGGGAGTTTACTCGTTGTGAAGCGCGCATGGCCCTGCGGCTGGTGGAGATCGGAAGCGATATACTGGGTTAAGCGATACGGCCGCGGTCGGGTGTGTGATGGGTGAACGCTAGTGGCAAATTAAAATGCGCGTTTCAGTGTTTCGGAAGGCACGTTAAGCCATCGGTCCCGGTTGCTATCGATAGATAGCAGTCGTTAAAACCTCCACCGACCCCCATTGGAGCAGCGTGGTGGAGTAAGCTTCAGTCCTCCTCCCAAGAAGGGGAGAGACTCTGGTGGGCACGAGTGGGACGTATCAAAGGTTGCCATTATTATTATTCATTCTATAGGTATACACATTATGATCTTAACCTTGAAAATTTACTTTTTAACCCGATACATAACAGTTATCAAATAACAATGCATCCATAAATCTACCAGACCGTATGACGATATCGTTCCTGAGGACTATTTCGGTTCATATTATGTGGTGATTGTCCAATGACAGTATTAATCCAATTATTGTTCTGACTCTGATTGGGTATTCGCCAGATTAAGCAAGCTACAAAGCAATGGCGATAGTATTATACACATTGGTAGGTACTTGCTCTTATAACTTGATGGTAAGATTAGTCTAAAGTCTGATTGGTAACGTAATTAACGTAACTTCAACGCCTGTAAACCCCGAAAGGGTGCTCAGAGGTGAATGCAAGTTACGTTTTGACCCATTTAACCGGTGGCAAGCCTGTTGACATCTCCGGGCGCATTTCCAAACTGCGAGATATTAGTATTAGAATATTAGTATTAGTATTAGTATCTAGAAAATGGAAAAATTCCAACAGAACAAGAGATAGAGGATTTTACACCATCATCTTTGATAGCCCGCGATTCGAGTTTCGAACTCAGGATCCCAGGTTAGTAGTAATGGCCTGCTACAATTATAAAGGCACGATTATAAATTGTTAAAAAAAAATAGATTAATACAAAGCTTCAGTTTTTTACCCAAAATTTGACCCCATCTAAAGATCGATTCAAATAAAGCTTTCAAAATTTAATTGTACATCAATGTAGGCATCATATAAAACCTTTTTATTCAGCTTACGTCTTAACAAAGAGCCCTTCCATTCAGAGTGGCATCAGGTAATTTGATAAATGATGTTCCAAGTATTGAAAGGATTACGCTTTGTTCAATCATCTTTTGTATGTTCAATGATAACTGGGTAATGTAGCGTTGTTTCAATCTATATTAATATTATGAAGAGGAAACATGTTTTTATGCATGTTTGTAATGTTTTCACAAAAAAAACTACTGGATAGATTAATTCAACACTAGCTGACCCGGCAAACTTCGTATTGCCTCAGAATGAAATAATGTGTCAAAGAAAATAGATACGGACTATTTGTATGGGAAAATGAAATTATGGTTTTTACTATTTCTCTTCAATTTCTTCATATTCACCTTTTAAAGCTTGCCTTACTTAGTGGCGTCGGGATGTGACGACCCCATCGCCCGCTAGCGGAAGAATTCCCTTCTAGTGGAGGGAATTCTTCCTCTAGTGCAGTCAGTCAACCGAACAATGGCGGTCAAACCATGGCGGTAGGAGTATCCGAGATGGGCAGCAGCGTCCCGTGATAAAATTGCCGCCACTACGATCGCCAACCCGCATGCCAAGCGTGGCGATTATGGCAAATCACCCCAAATGATTCACACCAATACACAACGGCCCCTAGTCCCCGGTAGCTCCGCTATTCCTGACCATGGTGGTACCGGTCATGGTAACGGCGGGGCAGGGGGTGCTAAGAATCACCGGGAGATGCCAGGGTACCACACCCGACGACAACTGGCCCTGGCAACATAGAACGTACGGACGCTGCGGACTGACGAGAAAGTCATGGAACTGGAGAAAGAATTGAGCGGGTTACGGTGGCACATTGTAGGGTTATCGGAAGTCCGAAGACAGGGAGAGGACTCGATAACCCTCAAGTCTGGTAACCTGCTCTATTTCCGGGAGGGCGACCAACTGTCTCAAGGTGGTGTCGGGTTCATCGTCCACAAGTCCCTCGTGAACAACGTTGTCAAGATCGAGAGTGTGTCGTCGAGAGTGGCGTACCTTATACTCAGAATAACCAAACGGTATTCGCTGAAGGTCATACAGGTGTACGCCCCAACCTCCGCACACTCCGATGGTGAGGTAGAAACTATGTATTAGGACATTTCCAGAGCCATACATAGTTCGAAGACCCACTACAACGTTGTCATGGGGGATTTCAACGCAAAATTGGGCGTTCGAGGTGATCATGAGCTGAAAGTGGGACGATTTGGATATGGGCGACGAAACACCAGGGGCCAGACTCTGGCTGACTTCATGGATAAAGAGAGCCTCTTTATGATGAACTCTTTCTTCAAGAAGCGGGAGTGCCGGAAGTGGACCTGGATCAGTCCTGATGGTGCGAGTAAAAATGAGATAGACTTCATTATGTCCACGAGGCGACATATATTCAGTGATGTCTCTGTGATCAATTCGGTAAAAACCGGGAGTGATCACCGAATGGTAAGAGGCACACTGAATAATCTCCATACAACCATACATACATACATACCTACATACAAATAAACAGAATTTAAATGTGTCCCCGATTTTGACGGGACTTTCACTGGCAGATAGCTGATGTAATAAGGAGTAACTTGAGCTACTTTTATCTCCATACAACCATACATAACTACATACAAATACATAGAATTTGAGTGTCTCCTATTTTGACGGGCTTTTCACTGGCAGATAGCTGATGTAATAAGGAGTTTTTTTTTTTTTTTCTCCTTTGTATAATTAAACAAGAGGAGTAAGTAATGTTGTGGATGACTTGACAGAAGTCCTCGCTACGGTTTACGGTCGACTTAAGTCAATATCAAGATGAAAGGTGTGTATAGAGTGGGTTAGATATGTATTTTGAGTTTAGTTATTATGTGATGATATCTCATGTATTGTTGCAGTTCAACAATACATGAGATATCATCACATAAGGTGTTGACAATGTGTAATAAGGAGTAACTTACGCTACTTTTATACAAGCTGCGCCCACTACTAACTAAACATCATCCCTCCCTCCGCGCGTGAAGTGCGACAGAGGGGGGATGGTTCGGGGGTCGAGGTGTGCCTCGTTCCCCTATCTGCCCCCGATGTGTCGAGGGCGTGATGCAGAGAAACTCACTGAGGGAGGCAATTCCTTTTTTTTTCCCCTTTTTTTTCTGTTTTTTTTTTTAGCTTTTTAACTTTTGTTTTTTATTAATTTTTATTATTATTTTTTTTGTAAGCATAATCTTTTCTCTCCCTCAGCTATTCCCCCACACGCCGCTTACATTAGGTTGAATAAGGATACGTTTTCTATTGTTAGGGGCCTCACGTCCGCGTCGTCACCCTGGCCTAAGCCGGACAGTGCAGCCACGGTTCCGAACGACGACTCCATTCCTCGACCGGAGCATGATCCCGGTCGGTGGGCGGGGCTCAAACCCGCCGATCTGGTGAGCGGGGCCCGACAGGTTGGTTATGTGTATCCAATGTGTTGCGGCGTACGTCAGCCTCGAGCGGACATAGGTCTTGTATAACCGGATTTTGGTCCGGAGTGGCAGTCTCGACTGCAATACCGGACGCAGCATCGAGCGCGCAGCTGCCACCTGCTGCACCACGTGATTCACAGTGGGCACCATGCGGAGCGCGCGGTCGATGCTACATCCCAGGTATTTAACCGTAGACTGCCAGGCTATGTCCTGACCTCGCAGTCGGAGCGGCAATGGACAGCGGCGGACTCGTGTTACGATAGCGGCCGTCTTGTCAACGTTCACGGCCATCCGCTATTTGTCCAGCCACTCCGGCAGCAGGTCCAGCTGCGCCCACGACTTCGTCCGGGTAGATACTGAACAATCATACTTTTTCTCACGTAGACGAAGTCGCGGGCACAGGTAGTTTATTAATAAAAATGCGTTACTCCGCGCTACAAGGGTAAATCATAATACAAATTTTGCGTTAAAAAGATTGACGTGACTTTGCTACGCTTCGGGTGAATAAAAATGGGCTTCCTGCTTTCATTCTTAACGTCAATATAAAGCGCAATACACACTGAGCCCGCCGATCTATGTCGGCAGCTTTTGTCGGCGGGTTAGTTGGCGGCATGTCGGCGGCTTGAGCTGAGGAACTTGTCAATATCGCTTGAGTGTCGCCGGGCAACTGAGCGTGCGTCTGCAAGCCGCCAACATGTCGACGGGCAACACGAGCGGGCCCAGGTTCAAAACATGATTCTTTTCATATGGGCCGCTGGGTTGAGTCGGCGGGTTGTGACGGCGGCGCGGCGGACTCAGTGTGTATTAAGCTTTAAAAGCAGATATTATGAAATAAGTGAAGGGTAACGCAGTCAAGTAATTTGGAAGCTTACATGTTATGACGATCAATTGGATTTTAAGAATGTATTATTGAGAGAGAGTTTTCAATAAACAACGTATAATCTTGGAGAAATTTTTAAAAATATACGAATAAATGTCACTTAATTAGCCATAATTGCTACACAATTCCGCTCCGCAAGTTTTTATATTATTATTTTAGTATAATATATTGTTTCTTTGATATTTCCATTAGCACGGAGTTTGAAGTTAAAAGATAGGTATACTTCGAGTGAAAAAAATTGAATTCCTGATTTTATTGCTAAAGTAATGAAATACAAATAATAATGGCAACCCGTAATACGTCCCAAAGCTGGATACGAGTCTCTCCCATTTTTTGGGAGGAGGCCTGGAGCTTACTCCACCACGCTGCTCCAATGCGGATGGGTGGAGGTGGGTGGGTTAGTGGCCAACCCGCTGTCGGATGTTTTCAAACTGCCCATAAGGCCTCCGACAAGGTTTAACGACTGCTATCTATCGATAAAACGGGGACCGACGGCTTAACGAGCCCTCCGAAGCACTGAAACGCGTATTTAATTTGCCACTAGCGGTCACCCATCACACTACCCGACCGCGCCCGTAGTGCTTAACCGAGTAGATCGCTTATGGTCTACACCAGCCGCCGTGTAAAATACAAATATCACAGTCTAAAGAAAACGAACATGTTAGCAAATATTATGAATTGTTTAGGTTAGTGGTGTAAAAGAATTGTTACGATAATGATAGCCGAAACAATTAGATTTTTTAAATACTGTTTAGCATTTTTAGGAGATAACTTTTGATTAAGAAGGTTTTTATTAGGTTAGGGAAAAAGTTTCTTCACATTTTTTAAGATAATTCAAAACATTTTTGAATACAGTTTATTTAAATTTAACTAAAGTATGTATGTATCATTTTGTTCGATAACCTTTTGCCATCTTGTAGGAAAGGACATGATCCCATTGCTATTAAAATTTTGGGACTTCTCATCAAAATACCGCGACAAGTGGATTTGGCAGTCCTCTCGTAATGTTAACCTAACATTGCATTAAGAATTCTGAAGAGACCGAAACAGGTAGAATTCTGAGTGTGCAAGGTCAGGACTATACGGCGGATGCATTAACACCTCCCAGCCAAACTCTCTTTATTTTTGCTGAGTGTCTATAGATGTGTGAGGTCTAGCGTTATCATGATGAAACACCACACCCCTTCTGTTGATCAATTCCGGCCGCTTTCTCTCAACTTCTTGCTTTAATCTCATCAGTTGTTCGCAGTAGAGTTCAGAATCGATAGTCCTGCTTGGTGGTAATAGCTCATAATGAATAATGCCCTTCCAATCCCACCACACACACAACATCACCTTATTGCGAGTTAACCCGGGTTTCGCCACAGTCTGTGAAGCCTGGCCGGCCTTTGACCACGACCTTTTTCGCACGTTCTTGTCGTACGTGATCCACTTTACATCACCAGTTATCAGCTTCTTCAAAAATGATTCGGTTTCATTACGTCGTAATAAATAATCACAAATGAGTACACGGTTCATTAGGTTTCTTTCAGTGAGCTCGTGAGGTACCCAAATATCGAGCTTTTTTTTGTACTCAGCTTTTTTCAAATGCGCCAAAACTGTTTTGTGATCAATTCTCAGTTCTTCAGCTACGTCGTAACTACTGATATGTCGATCTTGCTCCACTTTTTCAAAAATGGCATCCATTTTATCCGTAATAGGGCGACTAGAGCGAGGTGCATCTTTGACATCAAAATTTCCGGATTGAAAACGCTTAAACCAAATTTGTGCTACTCTCACAAACACTGCACTAGGTCCATAAACATCGCAAATTTTTTTTGCGGCTTGCGTTGCATTCTTACCTTTTTTGTAGTAAAATTTTAAAATGTATCGAATTTCTTCATTAGATTCACTCATCATGACAGTACGAAAAACAAATGAAAATCACACATTTGCCTAATTTGAATTTGGAATTATGTTCTTTAAAATTTTAACTTTCAATGATACCAAAACCAGCCAGATACAAATACTACAGCCAAAGAGATTTTATTACAAGTTACATACTATAATGCGAAAATACTTTTTCCCCAACCTATTATTAATATATTTTTTGAGTTAAACCAACATAATATAGCGTCTTCGAAAAACGCTATATTATGTTATCATATTTAATACATCCTGCAGTAATTAATGGAGTCAAGAAGTTTTGAGAATAGAAATATTATCGTGTCCGGTCAATTTGACTTTTGCAATATTTAGAACATTGGGTTATATTATGTAACGGTATGCGGTTTTTAACTGGTTTTAACCCTTCAAGGAACGTAAAGTCGCCGGCCGGCGCGTCATGTTCTCGTGACTTGACGGGTTAAGAAGACCACATAGACTTTTAAAAGATTCCTAAAACATGAAATTTTAATTTAAATTCCTAAAAAATGCAATTTTAATTTAGGAATCTTTTGAAAGTCTAAATTGTGAGATAAATCTATAAAGTGAATCCGCTCTATTATTTCTCTGGAAAACGCTATAGATATAGCTTTATCACTCCAGCCGGAAGTGTTCCGTAGTAAACAAAGAACCCTTATAGTTTCGCCATGTCCGTCTGTCTGTCTGTCCGTCCGCGGTTTAGCGCAAAAACTATAAGTACTAGTGACTTGAAATTTGGCACAAGTATACACTTAATCATGCCCGACAAAGTGGTAGAATAATAACATGACAAAAAAATTTTTAGGGTAACGTGTACTACTTGTAACGCGCAAATATTTTTTTTTAATTTTCGATTTCCATATAGTGTGGGGTATCGTTGGATAGGTCCTTGAAAAATACTGTGGGTCGAGGGGTACTGGAACATTATTTTTCGATACAGTTAACTGTTCGTGACTAAGTTTTAAAATGCAAATTTTCGTTAGACTCAAGTGCCTCGCCCCCCTACAGACTAAACGGAACTAAACGGTTGTTATTAGAAATTCAAACTTTACGTCAATAGTAGCTACATATAACGAAATTAAAAGGAAAACTATCACACTTAAGTTGGCCCTGCAAGTTTGCGAGTAATAGTCGATCAAATGTGTTTTACTCGAAAATTTCGAACAGGTCCATACAAAATATTATATTTTTCTTTTCATTACTCTGTAACTACGGAACCTTACACTGTTTGTGGCCTGACATGCACTTGACCGGTTTTTTTCATGTAATTCATTCACACAATGTATATTACATGTAATATTACATCCACATTATGTAGGTACATTGCTATGTTTTAAAAGCGATGTAACATTTTTATAAATTACCTTAATTACATTTCAAACATTCCTTTGCTGAGACACCCATTTGCATCCTCAATAAGGGATTCTAAAATAATTGTCAGCTTGGCCAAGTAAGAGTTTAAATTTGTTAAAATTTAATTACTCATTTTGTCCCTTCCTTTCATCTTCAGTTCCACTCAATTCTTAGAAATTCTTAACGTTATCATGGCCTTTTCTATTAGTACTCTAACGTTTTCGCAGGTTTTCGCAAGCTTCATACATTGTAGAAATTATATTTGCGGATTTTCTCGCGTATATTATATATTATATATAGTAGACATCAACACAAAAAACACAGGGTAAAATGCAATTTTTTTATGCAGTGAAGGTGGCAAACAAGCCTGCATCTTATATTGATGTTAAGTGATGATGTATGATGATGTAGCCTATAGACATCTAGCTACAATCTACACAAGAACCAGAGGTCAAAATGCAGATGCGTTGCCACCCCTGAGACCTATGTTGTTATATTTCTGTGATAGTTTTTACGACTTACATGACAACTCTCACTCGTTACTCTTTACAAATAGTAGGGATTGACTCATCCGAAGTGGTGTTGTTATTCGGAGGAGTCGCCACCACACAACAAATTACTATTAGTGCTTTCATCCAAAGTTGAGTAACACCTATACAGTTATACCTATCCGAGATGGCGGCTGCATGATGTTGTCAACTTTTTCGTCATGGGTGTCATGTCATGGTTCTGGAGGGTGTTGAATTAGAATATTTTACCGCTGGTACACCCAGGTGGACTAAATAGGTGTACCACGGGCAATGACCGTATCATTCTGAGGCAATATGAAGTTTGCCGGGTAAGCCAGTAATTAAATAAAAAAATACCAATTGATTTGTCTATTATATGAATGATTCATGCTACAAAAAACTTTACATGTTTAGAAAAACCATGGAATTACTTATCAATACCAGCAACTTTGTTACTAAACAATAAGTATAATATATTCTTATCGCGTAAGACATAAATGAATCCTAAAAGTTTATTAATAGGCATTCTGAAGGTGGACCGTTGCTCTCCTGAAAACCGTGTACTGAATTTATAATAACTGTTATTACTTCCCAGTACAGTATACGGATTCGACGCTTTATTGTGGTTTTCTAATTATTTCACGAATTGCATGTAATATGAAACGCTTCTTTTTACACAAACGATAGTTATTGACTCTTTTCGTTCAGTACAATAAGAAGCTCGTTGGATAAATTAATTACGTTAATATTCTAAAGTTTTGGATTTGAAATGATTTCGTAATCGGAGGTTATCTACCTCCGATTGTCGATGTCTCAAAATTTGTTTAGTTTTGTGGCAGTTTTTATACAATATTATTATTATTATAGTAAAAAAAAACCATCTATGTCAAAAAACGCATATGATATGTTTGCTTTATTAAAACTTGCACAAGTTTACAATATCGCGACATTCGCGACTTGTATGATTTGAAAAATGAATTGTGATCACCAATGTATACCTATGAAAGTATAAGCATTTGGTCCAGTACATGATAATGCAATTTTAATACTCATGACATATATTAACAGTATAAAGGTAACCTCGGTATAAGGCAGTAAGTAATAAGAAGTAAAACAGTAATGAATATCGAATGACATGACATTCTCGGGTCGTTTCAGTAGTTATTCCCATCGTGCAAGAATTAAATGAAATAGCTCGAAATGGCACCCTTCCTTCAAATAAAGTAACCACACCGTAAATCAGTCCTCTTGATGTTTGCTACCATGTTCATTACAAAATGTCCAGGAAGTTGAGGGACCGGAATTAATTTTAAGGGTAGATAACGTTCGGCTGGACATGCGCACATTACTTATTAGCAATACTGGTGAGCTCCAGTGACAGAGCTCGCGGGCGTAGGCACCACCGCATTACCTAATATATATTACTTGCCGCTAAATGTTAGTGTTCAGCACTATCGTTTCCTGGTCAGGTGGTAATTTACGGTCCTGTAATTTCCGGTACAGAGGCATAACACCTTAGGCCTCATGAGTGGTAACGCATCTGCATTTTGACCTTGGTCTTTGTGTGGGTGTCTACAGGCTGCAGTCGTCACTTAACATCCATGTGAACCACATGCTTGTTTGCCACTATTGCATAAAAAAGGTACTTTCTCTTTACGACATAAATGAGATATATCAGCGTCGTTTCACTCTATTCTGTTCCACTCACTGTATTATACTTCATATTTCCTAAGCAACACGACAACGTATGGCCTAATATTTTATTTACAAGTCTTGCCTTTTGTCATTTTCATGATCCCCATCACGTTACATTGTATCCAGCCAATGATATGTAGACACAATCTAGGTTAAATTATTTATAAAGAACGCGTTTCATTTCTTGAATTGGAGATCAGGTAAGAAGATAAACTTTCGACATTGGAAAAAGTAAATGTGTCAGTATTATAAATATACTAGCTGCCTTAACGAACTTCGTATCGCCTTAGAACTATAAATAAATTAAAAATGAAAAAAAAATGAAAAAAAAATTGTTGAGAATTACTCTTAGTGATATAAAAAATAGACTGCAACCGATTCTCATAGCTACAAAATAAAAAAAATAATATAAATTTCACAATGATCAGTGCAGCCGTTTTGGAGGAGTATAATTAATGTTACAAGGACTATGACACGAAATTTGAATATATTAGATACTAGCTACCCGCCCCGGCATCGCGCGGGTGCAATGTAGATTGTTACTGGTAATCATGGTATCCATTTCTACCTATATATTTAAAACGATAATCAATGACTGACCGTTATATCAAGGGCAATGAGGTTTATATTGAAATAGTTAGTATGGTGGTTAAGTTTTCTAAAAATTTCTCATTTATTCGAGTCTATATAGTTCTTTTTCATACAAATCTTCTACGGACAATTACAAATACAAACAAAAATGAAATCAGCCAAATCAGTTCAGCCGTTCTCGAGATTCGCGCTTAGCAACACAATTAGCGAATTTTCAAAGAGATATGCACCTATATGAATGATTATTTCAATTATGTTATCGCTCTTGTCCTGCATAATATTCCCATAAAACAGAATTGCCACCTTAAAAGGCAACCCTGATTTTCTGCCCAACCAATGGATCATGCTGATAAGATATTATCATTGTAATAATTCTAATTTAGATATGAATTATACCAACCGAGTATAATAAAATAAATCAAAACAACAAGCGCGGTTCATTGCTTTCAAAGGACAGCCTATGAGTTGAGATCTTACTGTCGTGTAATTATAACTTTTGGCGACTTTAGCGCGAAATGTGAACAATAAACAACTTGGTGTGAAAGTTTTGAAATTAACTCATATTTATTTCATAATAATGTAACAATAACATATACGAGGTGTTTGGTAAGAAACCAGTTTCCTCTTCTTTTAGCTTGAGCTTCTTTTATTTAACAATATTTTCAATAGTGATGTCGGTATTTTATAAACATTAAACTTTGCGCTGCTTTTGCTCTTTCTACTCTAAACGCGCATGGCCTCGCGGCTAGTGTAGATTGAAAGCGATCTACTCGGTTATGCGATACGGACGCGGTCGTGTGTGTGATGGGTGACCGCTAGTGGCAAAATAAATGCGCACAATAAATGTAACACAATAACATATACGAGGTGTTTGGTAAGAAACCAGTTTCCTCTTCTTTTAACTTGAGCTTCTTTTATTTAACAATATTTTCAATAGTGATGTCGGTATTTTATAAACATTAAACTTTGCGCTGCTTTTGCTCTTTTTACTCTAAACGCGCATGGCCCCGCGGCTAGTGCAGATTGAAAGCGATCTACTCGGTTATGCGATACGGACGCGGTCGTGTGTGTGATGGGTGACCGCTAGTGGCAAATTAAAATGTGCGTTTACGTGCTTCGGAGGGCACGTTAAGCCGTCGGTCCCGACTGCTATCTATCGATAGCAACCGTTTAACCTTGTCGGAGGCCTTATGGGCGGTTCGAAAACATCCGACTAACCCGTATCTCCACCAACCCGCATTGGAGCAGCGTGCTGGAGAAAGGTCCAGGCCTCCCCTCAAGAAGGGGAGAGACTAGGTGTCCAGCAGTGGGACGTATCAAAGGTAGCCATTATGAACTTTTCAGAAAAGACTGATAAGTTTTATACAATTACATGACCCTAAATATTTTTTTGTAACTCTATCCAAAGATGTGAGAAGTTATAAAGAAGTAGACAGTAGACAAACGAACTTGCAAAGTGATGTTCTATTAGAATTAATTGAAGCAGCTTCATTCGTTTCAATTTGTATTTAGGTACTTGTTGTAGATAATAATATGCGCCCATGTCTAGACCTTAATACGACAACACTTCCTCTACCCGTACTTACACTCCCACCCCCGTGCAGTTACTCAGTCTATCTGGCTATGTGGCAAACTCTATTCTTAGCAATGGTATACTAACTACCTTCTCTGCCAAATATCAAGATTGTAGCAAAAATAAGAACTTTGTTAAAAACTTCTCAGAACTTTTAGTTCGCTCTGTCGCAAAATCCGTCCATAACAAATGTTAACTAGCTATTTTTCAAGTTTGTAGCACAATACATAAAAAATTATGTTCCTTCATGCAAAACTTACGTTACCTTTAGATCTTTTACTGGTGGCAGAGCTTCAGTGACGTAGGCGTAGGCACCACCGCATTACCTAATATACTTGATGATAAATAGTAGTGTTCAACACTATCGTATTCCGGTCAGGTAGTGATGTATGGACTTGTAATTTCCGGCACAGAGGCATAATACCTTAGGCCTCAGGAGTGGTAACGCATCTGCATTTGACCTTGGTCTTTGTGTGGGTGTCTATAGGCTGCAGTCAAGCTGCAGTCATCACTTAACATCAATGTGAACTGCATGCTTGTTTAACACTTGCATTACAATAAAAAAAAACCTTTTTAACCCAGCTCTGTCATACTATCAATCGCAACTGAATATTTGAATCAAATGATGTATCAATTGCAATTCAACACATGATACTTTTGTTTGAACAGCAAAAACATTGGAATATCCAATCATGAAATACTTTTAGATAGTACACGGCTCATGCATCTAGTCGTTTAAAGTGGATTTTAGGATGAACGTCAATAGATGCATTCAAAACTTAGTGCAAAGCTTTGCTAACGTGAATTTTCTAAAATTATTTGAAAACTGTTTGCAGCTTGTGTGACGCTCGCGTCAAATAGTAATTCGCATGTTATTTGATTTGAATCATTTGTTTAGTATGTAGTGATGCATTTTTTGTAAAGCTGGTATTGAACCGCAATAATCGGTCTAGTTTGGGATTCATAATACATTATCCATTTTTAGTCTTTACTCGTTGTAATAACTGATGATCTACCTATATTAAATGGTCACGGTTACGAATTCTGCCAGCCGCATTTCGTCTTTTGTGATTGTCCGTGTTGTATCTTATAATTCCAATATTTTTTCGTTTATGGATGAAAAACTAAAATCATTATTTTCATAAATTCACAAGTGTTGCTTGGAACGGTCTTCAGAAATTACTTTTATAGGTTCAGATTTGTTTGTCAATAATCTGTATGGTTATATACGGAAACAGGTAATAAAATCCAAATAGAAAGATGTAAGTATTGCAATCAGGTATATAGGAAACGAAAAAATTCAATGTGCAATCATAAAATACTTTAAAATACTACACGGACTATGCATCCAGTCTATTAAATTGGATTTTGGGATTAACGTCAATAGCTGCATTCACAATTTAGTGCACAGCTTTGCGAACGTGAATTTCCTAATGTGATTTGAAAACTGTTTCCAACTTGTGTGACGCTCGCGCCAAATTGTAACTCGCGTGTCATTTGATTTCAATAATTTGTGAAAGTTATGTAGCGGCCCATTTTTTCTAAGGTTGTGATTGAATAATAGGCTGTGGAAAAAGTCTTTTCGCATTATAGTATGTATGAACTTGTAATAAAATCTCTTTGGCTGTAGTATTTGTAGCTGGCTGGTTTTGGTATCATTGAAAGTTAAAATTTTAAAGAACATAATTCCAAATTCAAATTAGGCAATTCAATTTTCATTTGTTTTTCGTACTGTCAAGATGAGTGAATCTAATGCAGAAATTCGATACATGTTAAAATTTTACTACAAAAAGGTAAAAATGCAACGCAAGCCGCGAAAATAATTTGCGATGTTTATGGACCTAGTGCAGTGTCTGTGAGAGGCACAAATTTGGTTTAAGCGTTTTCAATCCGGAAATTTTGATGTCAAAGATGCACCTCGCTCTGGTCGCCCTATTACGGATAAAATGGATGCCATTTTTGAAAAAGTGGAGCAAGATCGACATATCAGTAGTTACGACGTAGCTGAAGAACTGAGAATTGATCACAAAACAGTTTTGGCGCATTTGAAAAAAGCTGGGTACAAAAAAAGCTCGATATTTGGGTACCTCACGAGCTCACTGAAATAACCCTAATGAACCGTGTACTCATTTGTGATTCTTTATTACGACGTAATGAAACCGAATCATTTTTGAAGAAGCTGATAACTGGTGATGAAAAGTGGATCACGTACGACAAGAACGTGCGAAAAAGGTCGTGGTCAAAGGCCGGTCAGGCTTCACAGACTGTGGCGAAACCCGGGTTAACTCGCAATAAGGTGATGTTGTGTGTGTGGTGGGATTGGAAGGGCATTATTCATTATGAGCTATTACCACCAGGCAGGACTATCGATTCTGAACTCTACTGCGAACAACTGATGAGATTAAAGCAAGGAGTTGAGAGAAAGTGGCCGGAATTGATCAACAGAAGGGGTGTGGTGTTTCATCATGATAACGCTAGACCTCACACATCTATAGCCACTCAGCAAAAATTAAGAGAGTTTGGCTGGGAGGTGATAATGCATCCGCCGTATAGTCCCGACCTTGCACCTTCAGATTTCCACCTGTTTCGGTCTCTTCAGAATTCTATATGCAATGTTAGGTTAACATCACGAGAGGACTGCCAAATCCACTTGTCGCGGTATTTTGATGAGAAGTCCGAAAATTTTAATAGCAATGGGATCATGTCCCTACCTACAAGATGGCAAAAGGTTATCGAACAAAGTGGTACATACATGCTTTAGTTTAATTTAAATAAACTATATTAAAAAATGTTTTGAATTATCTTAAAAAATGCGAAGAAACTTTTTCCCCAACCTAATACATTAAACGTCATGCTTGCATGTCTAGGTCTAGGTTGTAGGTCTTGAGTGCTAAAATGCTTTACAATTTGTATGTCGTCCGTGAAGTGTCAATAACTCCTAACTACAAAATCGGAATGCAACAAAAATTAATCCTAAGAATTGCCCTACATAAGCTTTTTCTTGTATTTTACGGTGAGTTACCTAAAATCTATATAAATAAAAATGAATCGCAAAATGTGTTGCTAAGTGCAAAACTTGAGAACGGCTGGACCGATTTCGCTAATTCTTTTTTGTTGTTTGATTGAGATAAAAGAAAAAAAGACAGAAAGTTACGCGAAAAATTAGATTTTTAAGGAAAAAATTACGATCATATTATTATTAACTTTCCTAATGAAAACCTTATGAAGCTTGACATAACGGTCAGTCGACTGACAGTTGGTGAAATAGATTACATGCGTGCTGAAAACGGAATGCTTCGGGAAACCGAAATGTTATCTAGCCATGTGAAAGCGATGTATGCAGTTTTGCAAACCAAATTATCCTACATCTTCGGTTACACATGTAACGCAACAGATCCCTACCGTTAACCTTGCCAATAATCTGAATAATTTAATTAGGAACTTGATTCTAAGTAGGATGTTATAATTAATTGATGGCATATCCCTGCCTATGATATCGAGTTACATTAGTTTATTGTTGGCTCTCGATTGGAGGGAAGGTGGCATTCAATTGCGTAATATCAAGTAACTAGCTTTTGTTTATTTCGATCGTTTTTTTAATTTTTTGAGGATATTTTATGCTACCTTGTTTTGCAAAAAGGCATGACTCTTTTCACGATTAAAGGTAATAAAATATGTCCTTTCCCAAGATCTAGTCTATCTCTGTACGAAATGAGTTTATTGATATAAGCGCCAAAGTGTAGCAGGAAAGCAGACAGTTACGTTCACGTATTTTAATATAAGTATGGTTTAATACACGTGTCGCTTACTATGTGGCCCTTAAGAAGACTTGAGGTCACAGAGAATAAAGAGAGCTATACTTGGCGTTTCCCTATGAAATCAAATCAGAAATCAAGAAATCCACATATTAGAAAAAAATCCACATAGAGAATTAAAGAAGTCGACATGAATAGCGAGACTCAATTGACATTGGGCAGGGCACATAGAGTTCATAGAGTTAGAGGGGCACATACAGAAGAGTTCTCGAATGGCGATCGCGTACCAGAAGACGAAGTGTAGGCAGGTAATTCGACGACCTGGTGAAGGTTGGAGGAAATCGCTGGATAAGGGCGGCCTAGGTCCGTTCGTTGTGGAAATCTTTGGGGAAGGCTTAGTTCATCATCATATTCATAACTTCGGCTGAAATTATGATGATAACGACCGATCTTATAATACCGAAGAATTTTAATAATCTATTAACTTACAAACGTTGTATGTTGTATCACTTGTGATGTTTATTCAGTAATCGTCAGTCGTCTCTTGAAAGTATCTTAAGGGTCGCATGTATATGGAGTGATACGGATAAATTTATTCGGAAAGGGTCAGCACTTAAGCAGAATTTACAGACATTTATTCTTACTGCATCGAAAGACTGGGGTGGTATAATAAACCAGCGGATTGATTATTTTTTTAATTTATTCAACACTGATATGTGTTGCTGTTAAGTAGTTGTTTTTTATTCCGACAAATCTCTTTTAAATCTATACTTATAATAAAACTGTAGAAGTGTAAATTCTGTACATTAAAAATATTGAAAAAATAAACAACATCCCCATGTTACTAGATCGATACCGAACACAAATATGTAATTAGAAAAAATTTTGTCCGTCTGTCTGTCTGTCTGTTTGTTCCAGCATCACAGAAAAACTGGTCCGATTACAATGAAACTTGGTATGATTATACTTTAACCTTTGGCACACAACACTGGGTACTTTTTATCCCGAAAAAATGTCTGTTTGTGTGTGTGTTTGTGCACGCTAATATAAGAAACGACTTATTCGATTTGCGTTTTCACTAATATATTGTAAGTTTCACTTAACATTAAGTGTTTGTTTCATTTAATCGGTCCAGAATTTAAAAAGTTATGTCAATTTAAAGAATCATATCGAATATTTTAAAGCTTTTCTGTATCTTAGTTACATCTTTTAGGGGTTTTCGGACCTAAAAGGTAAAAACGGACCCTACGGATTACTAATCCTCCGCTGTCTGTCTGTCTGTCTGTCCGTCCGTTTGTCTGTCACCAGCCTGTATCTCATAAATAGTGACAGCTAGAAAGCTAACATTTTCACAAATTATGTATTTCTGTTACCGCTATAAAGACAAAATTAATTACAAAAAATAAGAAAATGAAAATATTAACGGGTCCAAGGGAGCATGCAATAAACGTGTTTTTTTTTTCGTATATTTTTTGCTGAATAATATTATCGGTAGCAATTAGACGCTTAAAATGTTCACAGAATATTTAGGTCTTATATTGTATATTACCTTCCATCCATACAAATAAATAAAATTGGAGTGTCTGTTTGTAATATTAAAATAACCGCTTTTTACTAAATGGATATATGTATGTTTACACGGTACATATACTAAAACAACATTTTTTACAATTTTTGTCTGTCTGTCTGTCTGTTTGGCGGGGCTAATTTTGGGAACGGCTTGACTGATTTTTACGGGGCTTTCTTAGGTTGGGGAAAAAGTTTCTTCGCATTTTTTAAGATAATTCAAAACATTTTTTAATATAGTTTATTTAAATTTAACTAAAGTATGTATGTACTATTTTGTTCGATAACCTTTTGCCATCTTGTAGGTAGGGACATGATCCCATTGCTATAAAAATTTTGGTACTTCTCATCAAAATACCGCGACAAGTGGATTTGGCAGTCCTCTCGTGATGTTAACCTAACATTGCATAAAGAATTCCGAAGAGACCGAAACAGGTGGAAATCTGAAGGTGCAAGGTCAGGACTATACGGCGGATGCATTAACACCTCCCAGCCAAACTCTCTTAATTTTTGCTGAGTGGCTATAGATGTGTGAGGTCTAGCGTTATCATGATGAAACACCACACCCCTTCTGTTGATCAATTCCGGCCGCTTTCTCTCAACTTCTTGCTTTAATCTCATCAGTTGTTCGCAGTAGAGTTCAGAATCAATAGTCCTGCCTGGTGGTAATAGCTCATAATGAATAATGGCCTTCCAATCCCACCACACACTCAACATCACCTTATTGCGAGTTAACCCGGGTTTCGCCACAGTCTGTGAAGCCTGACCGGCCTTTGACCACAACCTTTTTCGCACGTTCTTGTCGTACGTGATCCACTTTTCATCACCAGTTATCAGCTTCTTCAAAATGATTCGGTTTCATTACGTCGTAATAAAGAATCACAAATGAGTACACGGTTCATACGGTTTCTTTCAGTAAGCTCGTGAGGTAACCAAATATCGAGCTTTTTTTTGTACCCAGCTTTTTTCAAATGCGCCAAAACTGTTTTGTGATCAATTCTCAGTTCTTCAGCTACGTCGTAACTACTGATATGTCGATCTTGCTCCACTTTTTCAAAAATGCCATCCATTTTATCCGTAATAGAGCGACCAGAGCGAGGTGCATCTTTGACATCAAAATTTCCGGATTGAAAACGCTTAAACCAAATTTGTGCTACTCTCACAGACACTGCACTAGGTCCATAAACATCGCAAAATTTTTTTCGCGGCTTGCGTTGCATTTTTACCTTTTTTGTAGTAAAATTTTAAAATGTATCGAATTTCTTCATTATTCACTCATCTTGACAGTACGAAAAACAAATGAAAATTGAATTGCCTAATTTGAATTTGGAATTATGTTCTTTAAAATTTTAACTTTCAATGATACCAAAACCAGCCATATACAAATACTACAGCCAAAGAGATTTTATTACAAGTTCATACATACTATAATGCGAAAAGACTTTTTCCCCAACTATTACATACCTACATACAAATAAGTAGAATTGGAGTGTATCCGACTTTGACGGGACTTCCACGGGTAGGTAGCTGATGTAATAAGGAGTAACTCAGGCTACTTTTATCTCCATACATCCATACATACATACATACATACATACACATACAAATAAATAGAATTTGTGTCTCCGATTTTGATGGGACTTTCACTGGTATCTGCCAGTGAAAGTCCTGATGTAATAAGGAGTAACTTAGGCTACTTTTATGCTAGCTGCGCCCACAACTTCGTCGGGGTAGATACTGAACAATCATATTTTTTCTCACGTGGACGAAGTCGCGGGCACAGCTAGTTGTAAGATAAAATCTGATAAATATATCCCAATCAATCTAATTTGACCGACAAAATATAATGAAGTAGGTACCTATCCCAGTTATTTAATATTTTAAAGATCTTGAACTGTACTTAATATTATAGCGTGTAATATTTTTGTAAAATTTGATCGTTTTTACATCGAAAAATATTATGTCCGAGCAGAGTGAGCGTGAAGTTGATGCCAGTGGTTGTCAGGTATCGCCCACTCATAGCCATAAAATTAAATCCTTTGCCTACGGCCCGGGCTAACTCCGGCCCGCGGATCGTACTTTGCCTAATATGATATGTTCAATACAGGTCCCATCAATATGAACAACGAAAAATCGTAAAAGCATCATAAGCCACGAAAGTAGCAAACATGCTACTTTTAGGAGATTAAGTATTGTGGAGTACATTTTTATTTCCGGAGGATATAATATTAAGCCTCTGCGTACTTATGAGGCTTTGAATTTTCATCCAAACGAAATACGCTTCACACCACGACAGGCCGTACTTATTATTAAGAAGCGGATAAATTAAAATAACAGTGATTTCACTGATAGGAGTTTATTAATTTGTGCACTACCTACTAATATATTATTATGTATAACTGTTTAAAAACCAGAGGTGATAGTGATTGTCTATAAAACCTTAATAATCTATTAGTATGTATTCATAAATATTAATTCATGAAATGAGCTCCAACTTCTAAGTTTCCTTTCATTACAGAAATCTCTTTTCCATTGCTTAATATTCCGCCAGTACAAAAGTTGTGTTAAAATATTCAGCTTCGAAATCACGTTTTTCTTCCATAAAAACTTGTTACTGTTGCGATAACTTTCTTTCAAGAGAGTAGTATATAGTCTTCAGCAAAAGAGGGACTTAAACTGAATATATGTCAGGTATATGAAAAAGCGTGGCGTCGGGACGTGCCACCGCCCACTCTTCAAGAATTATCTTCTCGGAAGAGAAATTTAACTGAAAAATGGCGGTTAAGACATTCTGGTCGGTAGGATATATGCCATAACGGACTTTTTTTTTGCAAAGTACGTTCTATAATGAAAGACTGAAAGTTGGTCAGATTGACCGTGTGAAAAAACGGTTTTGTAGATCTACCAAAGAGAAGCAATTCCACGATACTTTTTTATCGAACTTTTGTTTGCGGCCTGTCTCGAAGCTACACTAGTCTACTTTACCGTGCAATCGGCAAGCGCAGAAGGCGCTCCAGCCTAAGTTTTTTTATATCTCAAAGGGTTTAGGCAGCGCCTTTGATGAGAGCTCCCAGACTTAATTATATCCGACACCTCCAACATTCATTGTTATATTCCAATAAATTCTTACAAAACTTTAAGAAATTATATACTCAAAACTTTTCCATAAATCACTCTATCTACTGGTAAAAACCGCATGAAACTCCGTGTAGTACTCGTCTTTGAGTTTATCGCAAATAGACAATCAGACGAGTCGAACTGTGTTTTATAATAATGTGTAGATTCTTATCATCAAGCTTATCCACCAACAAGAAATACATTGATGAGCAAGACTACTAAGTAAGCATTTTCATTGAAAAATATCGACTTTGAGAAAATTTTGTAAGAGTAATAGGTTCCAGTTATTACTTCATTGCGCAGTTATCGTTAAGTCTTCAGATTGCTTAGAAAATTTACGATTGCACTGATCACTAACCTACTTTCTGCTGTTCGAACTAGGTCAATGTGGATCTGTATTTCGTCATTATTATTTCTGCGAGAAATGTGAGGACAGCTAAGAGACATTTAAGCCTGATAAAATATTATGATGGTTCTCAAAAAAAAAAACGAACAATAGATTGGAACGAAGTTCCTCTTCACAATCCCATGTTTATTTTTTTAAATATTAAAAATAACTAAAGCTCTACATACACACGAACACTACAAAACCATGTAGGCATACACAGCAGAGACGCGCGTCGTCGTGGCTTGTCACTATCGAGAGAGTGAGAGAGAACGAATAAATCGAATCCTATACTCAACCTGCCCCCTCTGAGCGCTAAACACGATATCGTGACGATTTTTCGTGACGCTCGCCTAGTCCCCTTAGGCAGCGTTCCGCGCTATAATGAACTTCGTTCCAATAAAAAATATTGGAAAATATTGTGTTTACATTTTTGACTGTTGGTAGAGATTCTGTGTAGATGCACGAGGGTGTAGGCACCGCCGCATTACCTAATCTATCTGCCGCCAAATGCTAGTATTCAGCACTATCGAGTTCCTATTAGATAGTAATGTATGTCCCCGTAATTACACAGTCAGCACTATGGTATGGCGGGGGTGGTAACGCATCTGTATTTCCATGTGTGGTTTTTGTGTAGTTAGATGTCTATTTCAGTAGTCATCACTTAACATCCACGTGAGCGGCATGCTTATTTGCCAGGCGCTACCACCTCGCCTGGTCGAAGGATCCTCCCTTTTTGTCGGAGGAACACTTTCACCCGTTCCTCCATAATGTATCTGACATTACAAAAATCCTTTACTTCTTTATCCTAATGTGAATTTTCTTTCAGGAAAAAGACAAATATAGAAACGATATTTCCAGGAAGTAAAGAGTAGGCGAATCTTAAAAGAAAATTGAAGAATAAACTTGCAGCTTCTAAAACAATATTTGTTCAGAGAAACTAACGATCACCGTAAAAGAATTCTCAACGAAACCCTGTGGAGTCTTGTTAAATGCTTTAATAGTTATTTGGAACAGTATTTTCTAGACCCTTTTGATAAAATATAGCAACTGCGGTTTATTTTTCAAATTTTACTCAGACTTAGGTTTCGTAGGTCTCCATTTTGGTTGAAGTATATTAAAAACTGCTGTAGGGCTTGTACCTCTGAACCTAAATAGCTTGCCTTTTTTATGAGGCACTCTTACTGGAATAAATAATTTACCAGTTTATGAGTACTAAGTCGGCACATATTAATACACACCTTCATATTATTATAACAAGTGCTCAATTCTTTTCTTCAAATCTAAGAGTGTCTTCAAGATATTTTCTCTTCTTCCATTATAATAACAAAGTATGAAAAAAGTAAGTGAGGATATCATTCTAAATTCATAAATACTATAGTTTAAAAAAAAAGATTCACTTATGAATTCTCGTCAGCTCGCTCGCATGCACTTTATAAACAAGTAATAATGTGAGTTGTCAGGTAAAGGGCGATCGAGAATATAATGGGTAATTAATTCCTTGCCTACTTTTTCATCAGAACTGCACGTAGGGGACTTGCGGGCGTAGGCACCACCGCATTACCAAATCTACTTGCCGCTAAATGGTAGTGTTCAGCACTATCGTGTTTCGGGCAGGTGGTAATGTACGGCCCTGAAATTTCCGGCACAGAGGCATAATACCTTAAGCCTCAGGACTGGCAACGCATCTACATTGAATAGTTTCAAGTAATGTTCATAGGCTTACTTACCATCAATGTAAACTGTACGCTTGTTTGCCACTTCATAACATATAAAAAAAACGTCTTCTACGGTACAATACTTACGTTTCACACCATACAAAATAGAGCAAGACATTTTTACATAAGAAATCTTTCTAAATGCCTGACGTCTACTAAGAATAATAATTGAAATCGAACTCATACGATCTTGAAGCCGGATGTGTCCGAATCGACATAGAAAATGGACTGAACGATCATAATACAAGCAATGCCATCACAATTTGTTGAAAGCAATAGAAGTAGATCGTTAGCCGTCTCCGTGAATTACTTTCGGCCAACTTTTATCGCTTTATGGTGTTGAGGGTGACTAAGGATATATTGAGATATATATCAAGATCATTGTTCGGCTGCTCTGCAATGCAATTTATTGTTATGAATTCTTATATGCTCTTTGTAATAAATTCGGGAAGCTACGATTATTTTCCTATTCATGTTTGCTTTCGTAGGGTTTTTGGGTAATGCCAGCGTAGAAATAAAACATTTTTTTATGTCATGAAGATGGCAAACAAGCATACAACTCACATTGATGGTAAGTGAATATTGTACTCTATAAACATTTCCATAAACACAAAGATTTCAATGTAAATGCATTGGTGCTCCTGAGCTCTAAGCTGTTATGTCTCTGTGTTGAAAATTATAGCACCTCAAGTATTGATATTTGATATATTTTTTTTATTTTTTGAGGTATTGCAGCGTAGATATAGTAATAATTTAAATAACAAGTTTTGAGACCGCAAATTTGCCAGCATAGACTGTATAATTTTGATGGCTTTGGTTAATCCATTGTGAATTATTCTTACGGAAATGTTTCAGAAATGTATGGAGTCTGACCCACTTTATGTACCGTTTTTACTTTGTTGAAAATAATTCGAAATATCAGTATTCAGCTATCAATTTCATTTCATATTGATATTCACTTACACAATAGTTTTACAAAATGGTCCCATTATTAGATGTTATTTCAAACATCAAATTTTTTTGCAATGAAATGAGGGAACAATTTTATCAGATTCGGGCATATTCAATAATCCTAAATTCGATAAATTATCGTTTCATAAAAGAAAATAAAACTTAATTAGTAAAACATCAACTCTTTATTTTCCCATTAGGGAGCAGAGCTTAAGCTCTGATACTCGTACAAAAATGACGATGATAAGGGTTTACACCCATATTCTAAGTCGTAACCTCGAACCTTAACTCAACCTCACTCAATGGAATTGGTATTTTTAGCGGTAATTAATAACGCCTAATTAATAGCCTTTGTGAATTATCTAAATTGGTAATCCGTACAAAATAAAACTAAGAATATGGATTTCGAGGCGTCCTCGTAAAGAAAAGCTGAGTGTGAGTCAAGGAATGTTTCGAGTAACGTCTTAGAATATGGGTGTTAGTGTTGCGCGTCATTATGGGAGAATAGAGGCATATAGAGGCGTTTGAAATGTACACACGAATGTTGGCTATAAGCTGGACTCAAAAGTCAAGTCAAGTTATCAATGAGGAGGTTCTTTGACGCGTGAAACAGAAACGTGAGCTTTTGCAGACCGTCAAACAACGAAAATTGGCCTACCTCGGTCCTGTACAACTGATGATGATGGGAAAAATCGCCGGTAAAAGACGAGTTGGACGAAGAAAGAAATCTTGGTTACGTAACATTCGAGAATGGACAGGAATAGCAAGTGCAGCCGAGTTGTTTCGTCTCGCCAGAAATCGAGAACAATATGACATATTGACCGCCAACCTTCGCTAGTCGGAGAGGCACCCCAAGAAGAGAAGATGGGAGAATATGCCAAAATCACCACGGTTGGTATGCGGATTGGTGATCGTAGTGGCGGTTGTTTTATCGCAGGAAGCTGCTGCCCATCTCGTGTTGTATTTACCATGTTGGAATGATTTGAACGTCATTGTTCGGTTTTCTGACTACACTGGCCAATTAATTTTCCTCTACTAGTGGAGTGGGTCGCTACATTCCAATGCCTAAACTCTACCAACAAAATAAGTGTTTTTACTTTTTTAAATCTTCTACACTTACCACGTATGAAAATCTTTTAACAAAGCCTTCAAGAGTGGTTTCGGCATTATCGACATTACATTTTACCTTAAGCGAGTATTTTATTGAGGAAGTACCGAGACCATTTCCCCAAGATCCGAAGATTAAATTATTGCGGCACGCCACTTCATTATTAATTCCGAAGAGAACACGTTACAAGCTTTTTAAATTACCAAACGACATATCTACGTATAAAAATTACTTTCGGAAAGTACTACTAAATTACATTCACATCTCTTATTTTCTGTTTCTTATAACAGACATTGTACGATATTAATTTCGCCGACTACCTTGTTGGTCCTCCTTCTAGTCGCGATTCTGAAGTCTGTGTTCCCAGGATCGGTCTCCAGGTCGCCAAAAGCTGATTGTCAGTTATGTCTGTGAGAAAATTCGCAATATGAAACCGGAGTCTAGTACCCGTGCCTCAGAGAGCGCGTAAAGCCTCTACGGTCGTGTCGCCTTGCCGTTTTACCAGGCCACTAGAGCGAGGGAATATTTAAAGAATGCACATGTCTATTGAAGTTTCAAAAGAAATAATGTGTTAAGGCATTTTGGAATCGTTTTTAGGGTTCCGCGGTAGACATGGAACCTTAAAAAAAATAATACATTTCAAGACCGAAACATGCATACTGTATTGTTTACTCCAAAATATCCACTTGGATGTTACATTTCATTAATCACTGTTGTGTAGTTTTTATCTTGATCCACAATTATATGTAAATGATTGGAGAGGCCCAGTAAAACGAAGATTGACCTTCTTGTCTAATAAGGTACAGTAGTGTCTGAACTAGTCTGAAGGTGGAGTGAAAAGTTGTAGGAGTCGGCGTGCATGTATGGAGATGGTAATGAATGTAGAAGAGGCACATTTGGCGGTTCCACGATCTCTACCTACCCTCTAAGGGATTTGGCGGGCATATACTTTCACGCATGTAATCCTCGAAGAGGTTGGCAGAGGAAAATGTATGCATTCATGCAAACAGTCACAATTCGAGAGTTACATTTAAGCCCTTGTAACAGGTGGCGAGTCTGTCGACTTCTCCGGGCACGTTACCAAATTCCGAGGTACTGGGAAACTTCCAGATAATGAAAAAATCCCAATAGAACTAGACATAAAGGATTTTATGCCATTATCTCTGATAGCCTCAGACCCGAGATTTGCACCCAGGACCCCATCGTAGTAGCAGTGCTACCACTAGGCTACTGAGGCAGCCAAAGTACCAACAATAAACCGCTGAGAAAAAAAAACTCCATAAGACGTAGAATTAATTGTATAATAGTCATATATTCCCATTTCAACAGATTTACAGGTTTAGGAAACTCACCCAGCGGTACCACAGGTAGAATAAAAATAACCCGTAAATGGTCACGGAAACGCAAACGGTATAATATCTCACGGTAACAACGTATATATATCACAATAACCCGATTGTGTTCGGGTTATATCCAAAATGGCGGTATGCATGTACAATCGCGACCGTGTTCCTGTAATGAATACACGAGTAGTCAGTACAGATAGGCGGAAAACACATTAATTTGAATTATTTTATCAGTTTTGAACGGCTACAGCGATAGGTATTTCATATATTATATATAGCCTTCATAAAAAATAAAAATAAATCAGACCGTCATAAAAAATATTATTAGTATCCTATATTGATTTTTTTTTGTATAAATTTAAGCAAAATTATGCAGCATGTCAATGTTTAAATTTAACATTATTAAACTTCTGAGGTTTTGGCCTGATGAGAAAAATGTTAAGGGTAAATTGTTTCGGTAGTGTTTTATGTAGTAGTGCTAATAAGATCATTGATAAGCTTATAGTTTAGTATAAAATCGAGTTCAAAGTTTTTCTCAAAAGTTTTAAGTTAAAACCCTGTTTTGATGTCAGTGATCTCTTACTCATAAATAAAAAATGAATTAGAACAAAATAGATCGGAAAACTTAAAGTTTAATTTTCGAATAAAAGTCTTCTTAAAGTTGATAAATACTTGCACAACTTTACCTAATACTGTAATTTAAAATATTAAATTCTGATCATTCAATATTTCAAACTTACCTCTCACACTACGAGATAGCTAGCCACTTTGCAAAGAACGTTTCGTTCACGGTTTAGATAAAAGAACGACCCATCTTTTTCTTAGTTGATAAATTATTTATGAAGTCCACGTGGACTGTCGGTACAGTCAAACAAATTAACACTTTTGCCACGCTAATCCAATTGTTTGATTACTGGACCACTAAAATTTAGTAGATAAAAATACAGACAAATGATTACGTAAATAAATCAATGCAGTCGTGATACACGTTGTAATTAAACCAGGTTTAACTCTCAGAAGCCCAGTCTAGACTTCAGAACATTCTAGAAGCACTACACAAAAGGTAAGTTAGGTAACAATACAATACTTTAAGCTCGATTAAACTGAAAATGGAATCTAGCACGGTGCAGTTAAGAGAAAGGATCAAAGTGAGCCTTTTCGTTGGTTTAACAATGAAATCGAGGTGAGACGTACTCTGGTTGAAATGTTACTTTGAAGCAACAAATAGAAATGTAACTTTCACATAACATGTATTTGTATTTGAGAAAATTGGACCTAAGCTGCTTTGAAGCGAGTGCGTCACATTTTGTATAATAACGTTTGGCATATTTTCATAAGGTATAAGGTTCAATTGGTATAATGTTTATTTTATATAATATCAAGTTATATAACACTCAAAAGAACTTATTTTGTTTCGTATAACATACACTTCATATATCAATTACAATATGTATTATTATTTTATATAAAGATCATAAAATATGTACTGTCATATGACATACCCCGTGTTGAATTACGCCTCTTTTTAACCGACTTCGAAAAAAGGAGCAGGTTCACAATTCGTCCGGATATTTTTTTTTTTATGTATTTTCCCCGATAGTTTGTAAACGCCTGCACCGATTTGGATGATTTTTTTTTGTTTGAAAGGGTATATTGCACAGTTGGTCCCATTGTAACCATGTCAATATGTGATGATGGGATCCTGGAGAAATCGAGGGAACTCTTCAAATTTCATAGCACACACACACAAGATTTTCGATTTAGATTTTTTACAATTATAACCTTCCGTGTCTTGTAATGAACCCTAATTAATTTACAGATTTACAAATTCTTAACCACCCAAATCAACACGGTGCGTTTGGTTAGGTTAGCATAATAAGATCGAACTCAAAATACCCTAAGATCTAAATACCAAGCTATCAAAACATAAATGAATCCAAATACCTTACGTTTAAATAATTCATGCTCAAAACATCTTATTACGGAATATTCAATATGCGTAAAAAAACGTAACTTCACGCCTGTAATCCCCGAAGGGGTAGGCAGAGGTAAATGCATGCATTCAAGTATGCATGCAAACACCCGCGATTCGCCGGTTACATTTTGGCCCATGTAACAGGTGGCGAGCCTATTGACATCTCCGGGCACATTACCGCAGTATGGATACAAACAGTATGGAAACTAAGCCCATTTTATAAAATATTTACCTACACTCCATCGAAGCAATAGGGATGTCACTATATTTTTAAATAATGGCCCGGCGGCTGGTGTAGATCATAAGCGATCTATTCGGTTAAGCACTACGGGCGCGGTTGGGTAGTGAGATGGGTGACCGCTAGTGGCAAATTAAATGCGCGTTTCCGTGCTTCGGAGGGCACGTTAAGCCGTCGGTCCCGGTTGCTATCGATAGATAGCAGTCGTTAAACCTTGTCGAAGGCCTTATGGGCAGTTTGAAAACATACGACAGCGGGTTGGCCACTAACCCCCAACACCTCCACCAATCCGCATTGAAACAGCGTGGTGGAGTAAGCTCCTCCCAAAAAGGTGAGAGACTCGTGCCCAGCCGTAAGACGTATAATGGGTTGGCATTATTATTATTATTATTATTCTAATCAATCGTATTGGGATGTTGACTATTTTTTTATTGGTTACCCTGTAATAGTATTGGATAAATAAATACTATGTGTCTTTGAAACATATAGTCAATAAGTACTTAAAAGTTGTTAACATATAACGATTCAAAATGTTGCGAATAGTGAAATGACGGCCTATATATAAATATAACTACGTTAAGATAAACCAACTTCAAAACTGAAAAGTAAAAAATAATTATTTAATTGTAATTATATACTACCTATTATTTATATGTGCTATTTACTAATAGGTTTGAAGTCGGTGCGAAGCCTTAAACAAATAATTATATTTTAATCACTTAAATATGAATACGAGCAAATTAATACACTGAACAAAACGTAACCGAATCGTGGGTGTTTGCATGTATGCTTGAATTCATGCATTTACCTCTGCCTACCCCTTCGGGGATTACAGGCGTGAAGTTTCGCACCGACTTCAAACCTATTAAAAAATAGCACATATAAATAATAGGTAGTATATAATTACAATTAAATCATTATTTTTTACTTTTCAGTTTTGAAGTCGGTTTTTACCCGAAACAAATATCTATAATATTTGTTTCGGGTCTGGGTGTTTGTGTATGTGTTGTATGTGTACAACGGCACCCACGACACAGGTTTATACCTACTGTGGGGCTGTGAGTGTAAGCGTATAAAAAAAAAATATATATAAAAATATATTCTTGCCTTTCAAAATCACCAGGAAGTTTAAAAAACGATACCTCCGGTTTTGATGATGCAGCGTTCAAACAGTCGTTTACCACGCAATACGCTCGTGGCATCTTCAAAACACTCGTGGAAGCAAAAACAAATCGCAACGTGACCGCTCGTCTTGACGCAACAGTCCGCGACACTCGCTACTGTAGCACTGCGAGAACCGCTTAGAGGCCTCGTAGATGCGCATGTTTGTGTGAGTGTGCCGTTTCGAACGATTTGTTCGTAGTTTCCGTACTGTTCATATGTGTACTGTGACATTACCAAATTTCGAGGTACTGGGAAACTTCCAGAAAATGAAAAAATCCCAATAGAACCAGAGATAAAGGATTTTACACCCTCATCTCTAATAGACCCCGACCTGGGAATCGAACCCAGGAACCAAAGCGTAGTAGTAGTGGCCTTAATAACCTAAGTATATCATTTTAGGCCCCAAAGTTTGGTATACCAAGAACAAACGGTTGAAACAAAAAATGAAATCAACATTCAGTGTTCGCATTATAACATATTCCCAACAAAACCACAAAGGGTAATCAAGGTACAGTTCAAGGGTACACTTGACCTCGGCACAAGGCGCTAGAACCCTTATCGAGGTTTCGAACCGACCTAAAGGCTTTTTGGGGCAAAACCCTCTTGTTCTCCTCATAATTGAGTAACCGATTGGCAGTAAATATATTTTGTACCTCGATTTATTCGACATAACAGTGAATGGTAGAGAAAAGGACTGGCTCGTAATCGAGCGGTTGATATGAAAAAATGAGGGTAGGCGTAAAAGTAAATAGAGACAAAGGCAAAGTACAACGACAAACGTGACGGGTCTTGTGTGATATCCGAGAATGGAACAGCAAGAGAGTTAATGTGTTCATTAGCATTGTCACCGCTGTTATTTACGCGTTGTGTAGTGAAAAATTGTTTATATACATAATAGTACGTAATAGGAGATGGAGTAATGAAAAACAAAGTTATGTGATGCTTTTTTTATGAAGTTTTAACATTTTTTTAGCAATAAATAATTTCTTTCAGGCCTAAATTAAATAGAAGTTCGTTATCAAATATATGCCTTAAAGGCTGACATACAATAAAATTTAGCACTAACACACTACTTATTAAGCACTATCACGTAATGTCGGCGACGTGATGCGCGACTAGTCAGCAGGCAGTTATTCCCGAAATCTGCGGAATTCTACTTCTGGAACCTTTAGGTAATTGAAAACTACAGTAATTTGAATTTACTGTATTCAATTAATTATTGGGTAGTTATTGTATGTAAGTATGTATCTTTACGCCAAGTCCCTTACGGGGTAGGCAGGGAGTGTAAAGCGCCAGATATTCCGGTTCTAACACACCTCCCGTGCTTCTTCTACATTCATCATTCTCTTCATATATGCACGCTGATTCCTAAGACTCTTGTCTTAGTACTCGACCTATTTGGTTAAGGTAGGATAGTCTTGGTCTTCCTGGGCCTCTGCAACCATTCAAATTCGTATTTTGTATCAGTTTAATCATTCGCTCATTCAAAATTCTGTCCACATGCCCGATGTTTATTGTAACTGTCCGAATTGTAAATTTAAGTGAAAGGAACTTTTCTACTAAAGAAAAGGTAAAAATCTTGTTATTGTTTATTTTTGTAATAAAAAAAGTTCGAAATTTAAATGAATTTCGTATAAAATATCAAAAACTATTCTACTAAATTCTTAGAATTACTGGTGATAGAGCTCCAGTGACGGAGCTCGCATGCGTAAGCACCACCGCATTACCAAATATACTTGCCGCTAAATGGTTGTGTTCAGCACTATCGTGTTCCGGTCAGGTGGTAATGTACGGTCGGCCTCAGAAGTGGTAACGCATCTGTATTGTAACCTTGGTCTTTGTGTGAGTGTCTATAGGCTGCAGTCATCACTTAACATCAATGTGAACTGCATGCTTGTTTACCACTTCCATTACATAAAAAAATACAGTGTGATGAGAACAAATCTGCGATCCCAAGACCTGCCACGTCTAATCCTTGAAATAAATACTGCGGTGTATAATGTCACATATGAAATATATTATACGTAATCTATATCTCCGAACATTGGAAGCTTCTACCGATAAAGTTTGCTAATGCGTCTCACCACTCCATTCCCATTACGTTTTGAACGTATAATTAATCAACATGTATTAATGTCTCTATTAGTTACAATGTGGCAGATTGTAGGACCACCTAACTATCAGATTTTCCATGGAAACTTAACTCATGAGTTTTCATGTTTTGGGCGAAGGAAATATGAACCTTTGAATGCATATCACTTATTGATTTTGGTTGAAATGGGACTAAAACAATATTTTATACCTGTATTCCGCGGAGTAGGTAGAAGTAAAACTCTATCCTATCAAATTCAACACGACGACCTGGTATCGACGATCGGTGTATAAGGACCACTTGATTCACGTTTCGCTGGTTCGATCCCTGCATTAGTTCGATATTTGTATGTTCTAAAGATTTTATTTCTTAGGGTAGGTCCAGCACTTACAAAACAAGTTTATGCCAAGCCCGAGGCGTATTTTATTTCTATTTTTTTATCAGCATACCTAACGTTACCAACTCAAAGAGTGGTGGAAGTCTTGGACGATGGAACAATCCTATTACCTTCCGAAAATTCCTATTGATGGTACACTTTTCGTAACTTTTGTTGATACTACAGTATCACGCTAGCCTATACAGATCAGGGTTTCCCCCTTTTCTACTGTTGAGGCTCTTCGGACCATAAATAGTATTTCAATGACCGACGCTCTCCCGTCGCTCCCCTCCTTTTTCAAGCTTATTTATTTATTTATCGAACTTAAATCTACCATATAACTTTTATAACACTCGCGTTTAACACTCATTACGTTATTTTACAAGCCGGGTCGTGACGCGATATAGATATTTCGATAAAAACACTATTTAACCTTTATTCGAAACGGCGGAATAAAGGTAAAATAGTGTTTTTTTCCAAATATCTATATCTCGTCACGACCGGGTTCGTAAAATCAAGTAATTAAATCTACCATTACAGGTTTTGCCCAATGCGATAAACAAGCAAAAAAAATTATTAATAACATTTAACAAGCTGAGGAATTCTCTCATCATTGCAGCCAAGAGACATCCACTGCTGGACAAAGGCTTTCCCAAAGATTGCTACAACGAACGGTCGAAAAACCATTTTAAATTCAGATAAATTCAGCTAAAACTTGCTGTTAAAATAAAGATATCGTGAAACAGTGATGTATCTATTTCCTTCCAAGTTTATGTTTTTCAATACTGTTACTTATATCGAAATGCAACCGGGATTTGTTTAAACGAAGTTTAGCGGAGTTTCCTTTGGAAATAAATACCGCCCGCCGCAACCGAGAGGCAACCTGTCGCTGACACTCTCAAACTTGTTATTTGAGAAATTCGTTCGTGTACTTATTCTGGAGATGTTACTATTGGAAATGGAAAAGAAAATGTGCATTTTTAGGACTACTGTACACCTACTTAGTATATACGAAAAAACTTTTGCTCACAGGCGGACTAAGGTCATCTGAAGTCCGGCGCGGTATTTGGAGGCCCCTAGGCCCCTGCCTAGTGCCAGGATTACAACCATTGGCACCCCGGGCAAGAATATTAGGGCGCCTTATTTCTAACATATTAGTTAAATTAAAGTGCAAACAAAAATGCTCAAGCAAAGCGGATGACGCCTATGGCGGATCGCCCCTGCCACCTGCCTGCCATCAGCAGCAGAACTGCTTTTGCTATAACTGCTTGAGTAGTTTGGTGATAGCAGTCCACTAGGAACTGCAGAACCCGCTCAGTGGATGAATATCAGGGTCAGGACGTCAGTGCTATTAAAACTTCTACTACTAAAAATCTAATGTCGGAAATTCGCCAGTGCCACCAACCGAGTTGGAGCTCGCAGGCGTAGGGAACACCGCATTACCTAAACCACTTGATGCTACATGATAGTACTCAGTAAGTACTATCTTGTTTCGGTTAGGTGGCAATGTATGGCACTGTAATTTCCGACACAGCATTGAAACCTCTGATTTCATGTAAGTAGATAAATCTATAGCCTACTTGCTTGCCACTTTATACCATAAGAAAACATGGGACAAAACGTAATTGGAGAATCGTGAGTATTATTTCATACTTACATGCTTACGCATTCAAGCATGTATGAAAAACTACTCTCGATTATTTACCTTTGCCAAGCCCATCAGGGAATACATGCATGAAGATGCATTCAGTTTTGCGACCCAATATAATTTGTTGACCATCTAAGTATTGGTTAAACAAATATTTGTTAGACTAATACCCAACCACTGCAAACATAAGTCTTCAGTAAATGAAAGTAACAATATAAATAAAAAGCAATTGGACCAACAAACGAGAATAAAAGGAAATAGAACGATCTATCAAGATTATGTCTTCAAAATGATTCTGGAACATTTCTAAAACAAAAGCACAATGAATCTGTTACCGCAAACGTGGCGAAACGATGCTGAAAACAAAAAACAAACCAAACTAATGATAAAGTTAGGGTTGGATTCAGAGGGCATCAAGTCCGTTGAAGTGTTGAGTCATTAATCAAACTGAGATGGTACTAAGGTGTTCGTATCGAAATGTTGAATAACATTCAATATTTCACTAAGTTTTTATAGTAATACCAAATCAACACGTTCATTTTCTTTAGACTGTGGTAATACTAGCTAGCCCGGCAAACTTCGTATTGCCTCACAATGTAATAATATGTCAAAGGTTTGATAGATACGGACAATTTGTATGGAAATATAAAATTGTGTTTTCTACTATTTCCCTTCAATTTCTTCATATTTTCTTACCTTTTATACCCTCCCTGGACTTCCAAAAATCAATCAAAACCACATCGTTCCAGCCGTTTTCGAGTTTTAGCGCGACTAACGCTTGCTAACTAACTAGCAATTGATTTATATATATATATATAGATTTCAGCTCAGTATTAGCAAAGGTAAAATATAAATCATCATCACAGAACGTGACAAAATGTTCACGGTTGGAAGAAAGGCTTCCCCAAATACCCGACAACAATGTTGTATTTAGGAGAGAATATGCCATAATTGGCGTCGGGGCGTGAGGAAGAGTTTTCTTCAATGGAAGAGAAACCCCAGCACCATTGTTACCTAGGTGCTGCAATAATGGCGTCAAAAGAGTCCTTCAGGGCTGGCAGCGCGTTGGCAATTGCCCTGGTGTTGCAAATGTTCATAGGCAACGGTAACCACATTCCATCAGGTGGCTCGTCTGCTTGTGTGTCAACCTGCAGACATAAAAAAAAAACACTTACGTGATGTAAACTCAAAAATTTAATCCGGACTTATTGCAGGTCACAACTGCTGCCCTGTTACAGTTGTGCCTAAACCAGAGAATATGTAACAATACTACGTATAGAATGGACACTTCGACGTCCCGCCCGATTTCCCAGCCTCACCCAACCTAATCCCCTTTTATGGACGGTTGGTATTTTCTACGTGCTACGCACACAGGTGCACGTGTAAATACACGTCACTGATTGATGTCTGTGTAATAGAGACCAAATTAAGCATTTTTATGGAATTTTAGCGGAGTGTCCGGGACGTGCCTAAACTATGCCACCGACACAAATTCATTTCAATAATATTTGAATAAGAAAACACGTAACCGACTTTTGCTTTTAATGTAAGAAACAAAGAATATCCTATTTTATTGTTTATCAATCAAACACAAGGAAGATGTAGATGTGTACGCGATACTCTATTTCAAAGCGTAAGAGGATTGGCATCGTAATACATGAAAGGAATAAATGTATCAAGTTATTGATAATATAATATTCATTGGTACCTATATGTAAACACTAAGGAAACGGAGCTTATTGTACAATGAACATGATTGAACACAGAAGAAATTAAAAAAAATTGCTTACTGGAACTCACCTCCACAGTCTGCCGTGAAGATACATTCATACATATACTTAACTGGAATATCTAATTTTATTTGTATAAAAAAATATATATTCCGACGAATTGACAACCTTCTCCTTTTTTCGAAGTCGGTTAAAAATATTATAGGTATTCATAGATAATTACATTGAAGATTCATGAATTTAAGACATCTACTTATAATGTATAAGTAGGTCAAAAGAAATGACTTCCCTGAGGTCTATGATATTCAAGTTAATAGTAGAACCGTAATTTACGTACCAACTCCTCGAAACAAAGTAACGCTGGACTTACATTCAGCGGCACATGAATAACATACTACTTCGGTGCCAATACGGCTTATACCGTTAAATGATATGTATAGTGTTATTTAAAATTGCGAGCCTATTGACAAGATCTATGAGAAAAATCCAAATTGCAACAGACACAAAGAATTATGTCCGGTGAAATACGATTTTTTCAATATTCTGGAAATTTCCCAGTGCAACAGAGTTTGATAATGTGCCCGGAGTTGTCTTTAGGCTCGCCACCTGTTACGTGGGCTAAAACGTAGCCGGCCAATCGTGGGTGTTTGTATGTATGCTTGAATGCATACATTTAGGTATCTCTGCCTGAGGGAATACAAACGTGAGGTTAAGTACGTTACATACCGTACGGATACCGCTCAGAGTCAACTAGGAGCCTATATTAGCGATGGCATTGATACATTTAAGCGAAGTAATGACTGATATTGATCAGAACATTAAATATGTAATCAAATACGCAAGAGGGAAGTCTTTTCACGAAACCAAAACGCACTTAAGTTAATGGTTCGGATATTAATGTTATACAAAAACAAAGCTTTATGAGGACATTAACTGCCGAACTTCTATATTTTTTTCTGTTTTTTTTAGGATTCTATATTTTTTTTTATTTTATTTATCAATGGGTAATCGTTTTTATCTTTCTGTCGGTAGATAGAGATAGAGTTGGTGTTGGTAGTGTAGGTGACGATGGTACATGTGCATGCTGTAAACTTACAGTAAGTACAAAGTGAGGACAACTTTTTACTGGTGGTAGACCTCCAGTGACGAAGCTCGCGGGCGTAGACACCGCTGCATTATCTTATATACTTGCTGCTAAATTGAAGTGTTCAGCACTAACGTGTTCCGTTCAAGTGGTTATGTACGGCCCTGTAATTTCAGGCACAGAGGCATAACACCTTAGGCCTCAGGAGTGGTAACGCATCTGCATTTTGACCTTGGTCTTTGTGTGGGTGCCTATAAGTTGCTGTCATCACTTAACATCAATGTGAACTGCATGCTTGTTTGCCACTTCCATCACATAAAAAAATGTTTGTTAAATAAAAATGCAAGCGTGTAAATTCAGTTCACGTATTATGATTAGGTATTACTAGTGTAGGTAACTTAGTGTGATTGTTTACTTGTTTGTTTGTTTGAACGCGCTAATCTCAGAACTGGCCCATTTATCAAGGAAGGCTATATGCTATATAACATTACGCTAAGTAGATAGGAGATGAACAGGAGGAGGTAGGTAACAATTGCACCCACGTTAAGCCGGGACGGGCTTTAGTTTTAAATAATCATGTCAGTTTCGAAAACGAATGTATTTCCAATAACAATACTGTACTGGTTGAAATTATGATTTATGCATAAAATTCGAAACGGTAATATTGCGAAAACGTTTCCACGCAAATTAAGTCCTATAGAATTTTATAAGCCCTTAATTTTAATACCAATTTCAACAGTAATTATACGGGTAGGATTAACGAGTGAGAGTAACCAAAATGGAACGAAGTCACGATCTCATTATACAACTTGCGACAAGCATTTGTTTCACAACTTTGATTGACTGGTTCAGTGATTAGTTGCTCTGACCGCAGAACCAATTGCGGGTTCAATTACAGTTCAGGATTAGTATAGTTCACGTGTTCGATCTTTTGTAGACATGTGTAAATGGATTTTAATGTATATTGTACACATATATCATACATATTTATGTAATGGAAGTGGCAAATAAGCATGCAGTTCACATTGATGTTAAGTGATGATTGCAGCCCACACGAAGACCAAGGGAAAAATAGATGCGTTACCACTCCTCAGGCCTAAGGTGTTATGCCTCTGTGCCGGAAATTACAGGGCCGTACATTACTACCTGACCGGAACACGATAGTGCTGAACACTACCATTTAGCGGCAAGTATATTAGGTAATGCGGTGGTGCCTACGCCCGCAAACTCCGTCACTGGAGTTCTACCACCAGTGACGAACAATAAGTACTATATAGATACTCAAAACCATGTAGTATGAAAAACTTTTTATTTCATTCCGTAATTTCTCCCCCAAAGTAGTCTCTGTGTTTGAAATTATCAAGTTTAATTACACGTTCATATTTGGGTGAGTAGCTTACACGTGTCTACCAATTTACAACTAATCGGTTCGGTCAAAGATTTTAGACGGTTATCGGAGAAAATCAACTGTATTATTTTAATGCTCGTCACACAGATGTTAAGTTAATAACTTTTTAACAACTGCAGCCTATAGGCATCTACACAAAATAAGAGGTTAAAAAAACTGCAGTTGCGTTACCACCCCTGAAACCTTAGTTGGTATGTCTCTGTGATAGTTCTGTTATTGGTATAGTTAGTATTAAGAAGCCGTAATCTTATATGATTTCCGTTTTTTCCCATGGAGGTTCATCACCATCATCTCCATTATTTATCTATAGCGTCATGATATTAATAGGTAGGTATCAGTAGTAGTATAGTATCAGATTAAGGTAAATACGAAGCGGCTGCTTACAATTGAACATTAAATAATACTCCTTTTGGGCTTCGGTGCAGACTGATAGAAATAACCAACTTGGATAAAGATTCCAAATCTTTTTCTATTTTTGATTAATACACATAACTTTTAAATCCAAAAAACATCAACGGATTTTATCAAAAATTAATAAAATGGTGGTGTATTTGAAGAATCCCATACGCCGCCATTTAGCGTCAAGTAGATTATGAAATGCGGTGGTGCCTACGCCCGCGAGCTCGGTCACTGGAGCTCTACCACCATTCAAAATATAAACCAATCACGTACGACTAAGTACAGAAGGGCTATGTGTGATATATTATTAATTACTAACAGGCGCCATTTAGTAGGTACTTTTTTAGTTTAGCCCGGACATACATAGAGACAAACACACAAAAAATCTGAAAACTATATTTTTGGCTTCGATATCTATTGTAGATCACGTCCCAATAATTCTTTTAAAAAATATTCAATTTACAATTTTGACTTTCCTACGATTTTATTAAATGTCTCAATTTTATTCCCTCATTCCCGTGGGAATGAGGGATTTTCCCGCAGTAAAAAGTAGCCTAAATGTTGGCCAGGCTTAGTATCTATACACCACAAAAAGTTTCATTCGAATGCGTCCAGTATCTTCGGAGATTAGCCTGGACAAAGGGACAAACAGACAAACAGACAGAAAATAAAATTAAAAATCATTGAAAAGTGTTCTAATACTATTTTAACATCGCCCCCAATTAGTTTTTCGTAAATATAATAGGTTGGGGAAAAAGTCTTTTCGCATTATAGTATGTATGAACTTGTAATAAAATCTCTTTGGCTGTAGTATTTGTATCTGGCTGGTTTTGGTATCATTGAAAGTTAAAATTTTAAAGAACATAATTCCAAATTCAAATTAGGCAAATGTGTGATTTACATTTGTTTTTCGTACTGTCAAGATGAGTGAATCTAATGAAGAAATTCGATACTTTTTAAAATTTTACTACAAAAAAGGTAAAAATGCAACGCAAGCCGCGAAAAAATTTGCGATGTTTATGGACCTAGTGCAATGTCTGCGAGAGTAGCACAAATTTGGTTTAAGCGTTTTCAATCCGGAAATTTTGATGTCAAAGCACCTCGCTCTGGTCGCCCTATTACGGATAAAATGGATGCCATTTTTGAAAAAGTGGAGCAAGATCGACATATCAGTAGTGACGACGTAGCTGAAGAACTGAGAATTGATCACAAAACAGTTTTGGCGCATTTGAAAAAAGCTGGGTACAAAAAAAAGCTCGATATTTGGGTACCTCACGAGCTCACTGAAAGAAACCTAATGAACCGTGTACTCATTTGTGATTCTTTTTTACGACGTAATGAAACCAAATAATTTATGAAGAAGCTGATAACTGGTGATGAAAAGTGGATAACGTATGACAAGAACGTGCGAAAAAGGTCGTGGTCAAAGGCCGGTCAGGCTTCACAGACTGTGGCGAAACCCGGGTTAACTCGCAATAAGGTTGGATGTTGTGTGTGTGGTGGGATTGAAAGGGCATTATTCATTATGAGCTATTACCACCAGGCAAGACTATCGATTCTGAACTCTACTGCGAACAACTGATGAGATTAAAGCAAGAAGTTGAGAGAAAGCGGCCGGAATTGATCAACAGAAGGGGTGTGGTGTTTCATCATATATGCGCTAGACCTAATGCATCCGCCGTATAGTCCTGACCTTGCACCTTCAGATTTCCACCTGTTTCGGTCTCTTCAGAATTCTTTATGCAATGTTAGGTTAACATCACGAGAGGACTGCCAAATCCACTTGTCGCGGTATTTTGATGAGAAGTCCCAAAATTTTTATAGCAATGGGATCATGTCCCTACCTACAAGATGGCAAAATGTTATCGAACAAAATGCTACATACATACTTTAGTTAAATTTGAATAAACTATATTAAAAAATGTTTTGAATTATTTTTTTATCGTTTTCCCCAACCTAATGTACAATGTACAGACACGCGGGTTTTACTGTTTTATTATATGTATAGATAATTTTTAGACAGTTAATTTATCTTCCTGTAGTAATATTACAATCAGAAGGGTTATTATGTATCCAGGTGACATCATTTCGATTGCCAATTTGCAGTACAACGCTGTTCTGAGATAACGTTATAATACGACAATTTTCGGACAATTCAGGAAAACATGTACTACAAAATGTCTAATAAATCGATACCCACCGAGATAAGAAATACGCGTGCTGGTCAAAAGACGAAGGTTTTAATAAAGCTGCGATGCATAATTGAAACACAAGGTGTCGTAAAGATAAAGTTGTTATAAAATGAACTCGGAACTCGTAAAATTAAAGCTTGCCAGATGTCGCATAGTTATTAGAGCACTGGATTAATGGTCTTCCTGAAGTAATGGTTGAGGGATTAATTTAAAATAGTGTCATGTTATTACTGACCTTAGCATTGCTTGCTCTAACTATTCTAACACGTAAACGTTCTTAAGACATAAAATCTGTGCGTATAATGTTTTTTTTGTCATAAAAATCATTAAGTTAAGGTATAAAAGTGGGCAAAATACTTAATAATAAAAAAGGTATCAACAGAACGTTCCATACTCTCTTTTACAAGCAATAGTATTGAAATTGAAAATTGGACATTCTTTAAAGTAAAATCAGAGTGCGATGTGTGAAATCTGGTCCTGTGTATGGGATGGATCTTCTCCGGTTTTTGTTTTTCGGTCAGTTGTAATACCCAACTCCGAATACCGACAGCACAGACACTACGGCTGCCTTCTTCGAGCAGGGCCGACACTCTTTTGTGGTCATGGTCTTTTTCTTTTGGCATCACCGCCGCAAAGTAATGCACCATACTTACCAAATCTTTCAATTCTTTTGTTAATGCACATGCCCGCCATCATTGTTGAACTTATATCTTACCAGGTAGATGAGGTCCACCACAGGTCAACAGGTTTATCACGTTGGACATTCCTTAAGAGCAACTTAGGCCTGTATTAATAGACAAATCGCAATTCATCACAACCGAAACATTAAGCATTAAAGTGTCAAACGGCAGGAGGGCTGCTAATCTAGGTCATCTGCGTAAACACGTGTCTTGAGATCCCATTTATTTTGGAAAAACCTGATCCTAAGAATGTGTCAAGGACTTAGGTTCTGTCTATCAATATAGGCCTGTTTCAGTTACATGAAAATTTGTTTAAATATCTTTGAATTCTTTGTAAATGTACCTACGTGGGCTATAGATTATTACACTGTATTATAAGTATGCTAACAACTTAAATACACGTCTTAAACAGACGTATTACGTTATTATGACTTCATATCACATAACAAAAGACTTTTCTATGGATGACAGTAACAGATTTACATTAATAATCATGAAAATACCCAAAATATTGTACACACGGCTTTATTAAATCTTCATTGCCTCAAATGAATGTGACATTTCATTAATAGCCCAAAAAACGTACATAATGCTTCATTATTTCATCGAATACACCAAAAATATACTTTTGCATATAAAGTACAGTTAACATTGGCCGGTTCTGTATGAAGATAAATGAACTCGCCATAGCACTCTCGGGGCTAATATGTCAGTGCCAGGTGTTATAAGCTACATATCTGTCCAGATATTCCATGTTTAAAAACGTTAAACACAACTAGGCGAGTTACTCGTTACGGCAAAAATATTTTCGTAACTATTTCCTACAAATAAATTATAGGGAAGAAACGTTATTGTATACAAATAATTTCGTATAAATGGTACACCCTTGTACAGAGTTTTTTTTGGTTCAGGTGGCCTGTTTGCTTGTCTGAAGGTTGACAGACAAGCAAACGGGCCACCTGATGGAAAGTGTCACCGTCGATTATGAACATTTGCAACACCAGGGCCCATATTGTAGGGAACACCTCAGAGGGAAGTTCGTTCCACAATTTACACGCTCTGGGCAGGAACGAACGTGAAAACCGCACCATTGAGCACTGGCAGGTGTCCAGTCGGTGTGGGTGGAACTTCTCTCTTCGGCGGGTAGTACGGTGTAGGAAAAGGGACTTATCGAACCAGGGCTGGTACTGTCCGCCAATGGATACCACAGAGTACGGAATGTAACATTCCATTCCCTGGTGTATCACATCGGTTACAGTATCGGCACACGTGCTTGGATCTTCCGACGAGAAACAAAGCTGCCTCCATGGGTAGGACGTCAGGAACTCCCTCAGTCCATCCCAGTCTGCCGACCTGTAATGCCACACTTGTCGAGTTGCCGAGGGCCGCAGCGGCGCCCGAACCGACAATGAGGTTTTTGAGCGTACCAGACAGTGGTCCGAGAATTCTAAGGGAGCCTCGACCACCACCTGATAGTTGGCAGGATGTGAGGTCAGCAGAAGATCCAGCAAAGAGGCAGTGTGACCCTCGACATCTGGTATCCGGGTAAACCCGGTTACAACTTGTGAGAGTCCATTAGCCAATGCGCAATCGTGTGCAGATCTTCCAGCGAAGTCCGTGATCCGGGAACTCAACCACTCTGTATGGTGTGCGTTAAAGTCACCAAGAATCACCGCAGGAGGATACTGCACAAGCACTGTGTCGACCACCTGTTGGATGTGCTCGAACAAGCGAGCTGTCTCCCCGTCTCCGCTATAGCACCTGTACACGCACGCGTATATTCGGGTAGATCCACCGTAATCCACGCGTGCTTACAATAGCGACAGATCCTTGTCTTCAAAATGGTCAAGACGGCGACAACAGACATCTTCTCGGACATACAGACATACCCCGGCGCGGCGAACGAAAGTGTTCTCCAGAGTGTAGCCGGGGTAAGTAAGGTACGCAGTGTCAAGTGGAGAGGATATTTGTGTCTCCGTCAGAAAGAGTAGGGCCGGCTTAGCCATTTCAAGGTGGTGGTGAACGGCGTTAAGATTGGTATGTAAACCCCTGATGTTGCACATGTCCACAGTAAATGTGGGAGGGGCGTCCGCTGCGTTTCTACTTTTTTTCTTTTTTTGACCATTTTTTTATATTTAACTTCCTAACAGCGTCGGATAAGGGAAAGAATGATGTGCAACGTATCGACCGCCCGAGGGGCAAAATTGCAGGTGCATCAGACCATCTACACACAGAGGTGGTGCAATTTGCTGGTCCGGGGGACGGAAGGACCCCCGATCCCCCCCGTGCACAGGCGCCGGGCCCACTCCGGTCTCTTACTAGGGCACGACGACTGCACACGGGACTTAACACCGGTTGGCGGGACAACCTCCCAGGCCAGAGTTTAAAAGAGAGGCCTGGGTTCGGGTTCCCTACTGACCGGCGGGCGGCAGCGGACCGTTACTGTTTCATCGGCTCTCCCTGGCCCCCGGGCCAACATGTTGCGCCCCTGAGCGCAAGATGTCCTTACACATACTGGCCCCGGGGGCGGACAATACGGTGCACTTCAAGCATAGGGGGTAGGGGGGGGGACTGGCTCTCAGGCTCGGAAGCCGGAACACGCCCGAAGACGTTTGGCGGCAGATTACGACCTGAGGGTGGTAGCTAGCCAGGCAGGACCCAAGGGACCTTACCACCAAGTAGGACACTAGGAGGGATTACGCTGGTAGTGCCGACCCAGCAACCATGTGGAACCAGTCGCCAGAGCCTTGCAGGTAAGGTTGGCTGCGGCACCAGGATGATAAGGCGCCACTTACACCCCAAAGTTTAATCAAGTTTAATCAAGCTCACACTTTAGATTAACCGACAACGCGCCTGGTGACTGACAATTTACTTCACAAGATAACTTTCTCATACATCTTTCTCAAATATTTAAAAATATTGTACAAAAAATTTTAACACCGAACTTTTGTTTAATATTTTTTCAGATACTCTTTTATGTTCTTTTCTTCTATTTAAATGAATCATGTACAAACAAATTAACCCGTCAAGTCACGAGAAAATCATGACAGTTGATTTTCAACTGCCTAGCCGCCGCTGGCTTTACGTTCCTTGAAGGGTTAAAGATCATTATTTCTTTGTATACATTATAACTGGCGTCTATCCAATTTACCTAAACTAATGATCGATCTATCGTTGAATGAACGTCTAGTCAGCTACGCTCCTGTTTGTTTTTAAGAAACTTTCAAGATCTCAATAGTGCCTTCGTTATCTACAGTATCGTAAATCAGTTTAATTGCTCTGCGTAAAATAACTTTGTCCTTTTAACGGAAGTAAGAAATAAATAAAATTAGCGATTTATGTTCAAAACATTTATTATTTCATTTCCAATTCAGACACAATCTTTACTATTGCTTTACGTTTTGTAAAGCCATTACCTATAATTAAAACAATCATGCTATCCATAAAATAAAAACAAATATTTTTTCACAGTAAAAATTTGAAATATCAAAATTTAAAATAACTGGAAGGCAATAAAACCAAAACTGTTATAAACAAAGTAAACATTATAGAACTTGGTCGGAAAAATTACGGCAGAGTAAATAGAGATTTATAAAATTACATTATTTTTATACAAATTTGATTCCTATATCGTATTTATTATTATTACTTATAAGAAATTGAAACGCTTAAGGCACAGCGAAATTACATCTAACTATAATGTACATTTTATCGTAGACATTTGGTAACAATCATTACACTATTTCGCAAATTGTGATATGTACAAAAATACTTTCCTTTCTTTATTTCTATCTAGCTCTATTTGTACAGTTGCAAATAATAAATCCAAACAAACGCAGTTAATCATTCACCAAAAATATAAATAAAATGAAACATAGTAATTTAATTTAGAAGAATTACGTGTACAGCACCACAGATTAAGAATAAATTATTAAATCACAATACAACAATACATCTAAATGAAACCAAAATTATCAAACATTAAATAATAAAATAACCCACATTTGTACTCCACACACTTCATAACACGTATTGGCACAATGTCACTATACATATACGTAGTTCATGCAACAATACGAATCGGTTCCACTTCTAGAACCGATATTCTTCGCATCAGGCTCGTGTATTATCTCTTCGTTGTCTTTCCAGCTGTTTCATGTGGCTATGACGTTTTCTTGCAATTATCCCAACTAATATCACAACTACTGCTAAAGCCACAGCTATACCTATCCACCAATAGGTATTATAAGAGGCTTCTTTGGGATTAACGTTTTCGTTTTGATCACCAGCCGCTACAGGATTTTTTATTTCAAGTACACCAACTGTAGATGTTTCAATGCCATATTTTGAATTGTGTTCTTCACCTGTATCGATAACATTCTCTCTAATGTTCGATTCTGCTTCTTTGGCATTATCTTTTTTGTTAGACACAAATTCTGTCTCATCGGGGATTTCGTTTTCTTCTGGAATTATTTCAGGTTCAGGAGGTTCAACATACTCATCTGTAATTTCGATGGTTGGGTCCAATTGGTTGTCTAAATACTCATCTAAAAGTCGGAAGTAGTCAGTGAGACCAGTATAATCTAATCCGTTTTCTCTTTTTGATAATAAATCACTGACCATTTCAGGCCATTTAGAACCAAAACCTTTCATCATTGTATCCCTGAAAAATATAAATAATATGTGAGCATACGCAACATATGCATAAATAACTTAACAAAGAAGTAACGAAATATTTCATGAACTTACATGAGCCGATCATTATTTTGTGCTACGTGTTTTACTAAATCAGAATCATCTGATATGAGTTCTTCGGCATAAGACTGATAAATTTGATACTTCAGTATTAACCCCATAAATTTCCTGAAACAAAAGTAGATAATGAGGAACACGAAGTTCATATTTAACGGTTTCTTGCTGCTATAAATCTTACCCTATAAAAGGTTTGTTGAACAAAACGTAGGGATCACCCAGTAAATCCGCGTTAGACGCCTCTATTAATGAAAAGTTTCTTCGAAATTCACGCCAGCTGTCAGTTGTTTTTGGAATCATACCCATTAAAACGTTCAGTCTCCATTCGTCTGCAGCTATATAAAAGCTCAATCTGTTGAAATAAAAATTATTATGAGATAAAATTAGTACCTAAGTAGTAAAATTACAACTGATGAAATCGTCGCCGTCGTTATTAATATTTTATCAATAACTAGCGGTTCGCCCCGGCTTTGCACTGCTGCAATGAATGAAATGAAATGTTCATCAGGGATAATATAGGATAACAACGGTAAAAGATTTTTTTGTTGGCAACTCCCCTAGTGTTGCAAATGTTCATTGGCGACGGTGTTCACTTTTCATCAGTTGGCCCGTCTGCTTGTCTGTCATCCTAATGACGAAAACCGGTCAAGTGCGTGTCGGGCCACGCGCAGTGTAGGGTTCCGTAGTTTTTAGGTTTGAATAATGTAATGAAAAAAATAAATACATATTTTCTATAAATATCATTTTTTTTTCACAATTTTCGAGTAAAATACATTTGGTCGACTATTACTTGCTAACTTGTAAAGCCAACTTATGTGTGATAGTTTTCCTTTTAATTTCATTTTATGTACTATTGCCGTAACGTTTAAATTTCCAACAACAACCGTTTAGTTGGTTGAGGGGGGAGGGACACTTGAGTCTAATGAAAATTGGCAATTTAAAGCTTAATAGGACATTTCTAATATTTTTGAAAGACCTATCTATCACACTATATAGAAAACGAAAAATAAGAAAAAATCACTCGTTAAATGTAGTGGAGGTACCCTAAATAATTATTTTTTTTACGTTTTTATTCTACCACTTTGTCGGCGTGGAAGACCGCGGACGAACAGACAGACAGATAGACAGACGGACAAGGCGAAACTATAAGGGTTCCTTGTTTACTACGGAACCCTAAAAAGGGATACCGATGATAAGGGATAGAGCACAGCAGCACACACACTGTTTTGTAGGTACTTGGTTGTTTGTATACTTACTTTGGCAAATCCCTCAACGCTATAATTAGTTGAAGAACAAGTCTGTGGTGATTGGGGTTATAGTTGAATCTATCCAGTGGATAAAGTCCAACGCGATCCAAATTGTGAGGATTGAGTGATAGTAAAGATATAAAACCTGGAATCGCTTCGTAGATTGCTGCAAGAAAAAATTATATGTGAAACATCACTAAAAGTATCTACTTTAAAAACTATACAGAGTGACATTTTGATGGTTCTGCTGATCACATGTAACTAGGATGACATCAATTCATATGCGATACAATAAGGGGAGAATAAGCCATAACCGCGACCAGCCGAAGCGCGCATGGCCCCGCGGCTGGTGTAGATCGGAAGCGATCTACTCGGTTAAGCGATACGGGCGCGGTCAGGTATGTGATGGGTGACCGCTAGCGGCAAATTAAAATGCGCGTTTCCGTGATTCGAAGGGCACATTAAGCCATCAGTTCCGGTTGCTACCGATAGATAGCATTCGTTAAACCTTGTCAGAAGCCTTATGGGCGGTTTGAAAACATCCGACAGCGGGTTGGCCTATTAACCCGTATCTCCACCAACCCGTAACCGCCACGCTCAGCGAGCGGATTGACGATCGCAGTGGCGGTAGTTATATCTCAGGACACTGCTGAAAATCCGTCGTTATTCTATTTACTTTTTTATTGGAATGGTCAGTCAACCATTGTACGGTTGAATCTCGTCTAATGACGTACAAATCTGTTGTGCTATCTTTGGGGAAGGCCTCGTGCAGCAGTAAACGTCTTCTTGTTGAAATTATGATGCAGCAGCATACTGCCACTTTGATTTAGAAAAACAGTGCTTCGACATAGACTTCATAGATATCACGCAGTCTATGAAATTTATGTCAATTATTATTGAGTTATGCCTCCTGAATCGGATAATTCTCAATTTGGTATCGACCCAGAAACGATTGGTACAGTTTATTCTTTAAAAATTGGGATTTTCTTTCCTAACTGAAAATTAATTGACGTTGAGTAACTTCAGTAGAATACATTTCTATGAATAGATACTTTCTATTTACTTTGTTATAAAATTAACGATCCGAGATGACATCTACGAATTAACAATTCAAAAAGCTTAAAAGTAAACTTTAAAGAATCTATTTCTAAAATAAATATCAATTTATAAATATCAATTATTGTAATATATATTTATATATTATTGTATATATTATCTATATACTGTATGTATATATTATTTATGATACGTAAATATAATTATTATTTACAATATATTTCATCTTTTTATTGATTGTGAAATATAATTCATAATGTTTTTATTTCTAACAAATACCTATTCCTTACTATCCTTATAGTTTTAATAATTGCATCCCTACTATCAGTATCCCACTACCTCAAGGTTGACTGGTAGAGAATGCCCTGTGGCATTAAGTCCGCTTTATGTACTAGGTGCATTAAAGTTTAAATAAATTGTTTGTCAAATAAAAAACAATTTGAATTTGATTGTGTAAACTGCTATATTTACCTGAGTAACGAGATGCTTCTCTCAGAATATACGTGTTGTTACTGTGTAATGCAGTGGTGAGTTTATATTTGACTTTCATAGCAGCCTCGTGAGCTTCCATATAATTCTCTATGCTAACATCTTTGCACGTTGCAAATCTAACTTTGTTTGGTTTGCACCAATCCACTATGACTGTTGGACATGTACCATTGAAAACAGATTCAGACCACACTGCATCTTCTATTTCACCCATATTTAGTTCCTTTATAAGATTTTCTGCTTCTTTAAAAACTTTGCGACCTCCTAATTCCTGTAAAAATACAAAATTGCAGTTTTATCATAACGGTATATTATAATTATTATGTGCGTCATAGTCAAGTGCGTATTTTGTTGGTAGGTGTCTATGATAAATCAGAGTGAAGATAGATTGAATTGGGCCCGAATATTTTTAATCAGTAAAAAGTTTATGATTTTCAAATGTTTAGCCCAAAATTTGTTTATTATAAAATACTTTTCTAAAAAATCTACTCTTAAAAGTATGCTTTTTTATGTAGTGGGAAACAAGCATGCAGTTCACATTGATGTTAAGTGATGACTGCAGCCTATAGACACCCACACAATGACCAGAGGTCAAAATGCAGATGCGCTGCCACTCCTGTTTGCTGCATTAGGTGTTATGCCTCTGAGACGGAAATCACAGAGCCATACATTACCACCTGACCGGAACACGATAGTGCTGAACACTACCATTTAGCGGCAAGTATATTAGGTAATGCGGTGGTGCCTAGGCCCGCGAGCTCCGTCGCTGGAGTTCTACCACAAGTCTAAATGCTTATAAATACATTGTATATACTACACAGTGCGTGGGAATATAACAAAAAAACTTGTACCTTCAATTGTAAATTAGCATGTATTTTTTGATAAACATCGGGATGTTTCGGCAGTAAACTTTCCACGAGATTAGACCAGTCGTCTCCTGCGAGCGATCCTACAAAAAAGGATTTTCATTTAAATATTACTTCGTTACGAACAATCGCAAAGCCATATATCCAATGGTTTTATTGACGTATAAGGAGAGTAAAGATCAAATATTGAGCCTATGGGAAGTTTTGCAATAGTAAAACGGCGGGATTCATCCCAGGGGTATCGTGCTTTAAATATTTCACGTCTTTGGCAAACGCCTTACTGTTACTTCCGAAATTCTGTTCAGTCTATGAAGTCAATGTTTAAAATAACCTAAGAATTGTAATTTATATTTTACAAATAGAAGTGGAGAATGGTTTTACAAAACATACATTTGCGGCTAAACTTTATATAGCACAGCTTAAAAAAGCTTTTACTCCCTTTTTTTTTCAACGTAGGTACCTAATAATAGTGGCACACAAACATGCAGTTCACATTGGTGTTAAGTGATGACTGCAGCCACACAATGATCAGAGGTCGAAATACAGATATGTTACCACTCCCGAGGCCTAAGGTGTTATGCCTCTGTGCCGGTAATTACAGGGCCGTACATTACCATCTGACCAGAACACTACCATTTAGCGACAAGTATCGGTAATGCGGTGGTGCCTACGCCCGCGAGCTCCGTCACTGGAGCTCTACCATCAATAATCTCAACTAATTAACGAATCAGTCAAAATACCTGCACAAAATGCGGCACTAGAAAACCACTTTGTGCGTGATTCCTTAATCATATTTTTCTAACTCGTTAAAATTTCGCGACTCAGTTAATACACAATCTCTCATTAAATTACCCAGTAAAATATTTGTTTCGTCTTCCTTATTAATTTAATCAACTTACTTAGTAAATGACCGGGCAAAGGCTTCCCTACGGCGTCTCTTCCTTTTAGCCTCAGCGAAACGTATTTATGTAACTTCGCGTATAAGGGTTTCACGTGATCCCAAATCTCACGGGCTTTAAGTATTGCCCCTTCGTATTCTCCTAAGGCTTCCCAGTACTCGTCCACAGTGTTGTAATCTAAGAAAAGATACAAAAAGATACACATAAAGTTTAGTGAAGAGAGACTTGCCTATTTTCATTCATATTTTATTTTGTTCAGGTACATTCGCTTATTTTGGTAGCTTTCTATTAATGATTGGATTTAGGACGAGAAAATTAATGCCACAGTTTGCCATGATTAACAAATTTGATTATTATTGTAACATTTCACATCCTTCTCTAACTTAAATAAATCTGTTAAAGTTAGAGGAGGATGTGAAATGTTACAATAACTTTAACTCATACAATTATCTTGGTGCAACCAAGCCTAAGCATATCAGCCAATTATAACCAAAAACATTGATATGAGTGTAGTATTTCTCATCGAATAATTTAATCCAATATTTGAAGTTTTGCAACTAAACAATATTTCCCTAACTACAATTTCCAATAGAGAAATGATCATTACAAGCAATATTGACATTTGTACCAATTAAAGTCACTCAAACCTGAATTCGACGAAATAATTCAGTATTCAAATGGTAGATCCATTTCGAAGGCTCGTTTTAAATTAAGCGTAATTAAAATAAGGTCAGCAATTTAAGTTACTCACTGTTTTGTTTCGAAGAATTAGTGAGAAGCGGAAGTATTTGCTCGAGGTATTCGTCGAAATCGGGCAGATTTTTCTCCCATGATGTTTTCATGCGCAAGAGAATACCTTCGTCTTGTTGACTTGCCATACTGTTTTGTAGTTCTAGGAATAAAAAAAGATAATTTAACAAAAAACTTCTTAACAAAAAATTAAACCGCCGAAACAAAATTAAACGGAAAAGCAAAAAATAAAATTTTGAGTCGGCGCCATGATAAGTCAAAAACAAACAAAATAAATTAAAATGAACAACAATTGATATACATATAATACATGTCAAATTACAAATTAGAGTACAAATAACGGAGAATATCATTAAGATAAAACTAAATGCTTATAATATACTAATGTAGGTAAGGTAAAGCCAAAAAAAATAGACGCGTTCCCACCCGTAAGGCTTAAGTTGTTTAATCTTTGTGATAGATATTACGAAGTCAATAACATTACAATCTAAACAGAACACGATAGTGCTTACAACTACTTTGGTGGCAGGTACACTACGCAATGCGGTGCTAAGTACACCCTCCAATTTACACTGAAACTCTACTCTACACTCTGAATTGGTCTACGCATTAAAAACATCGAAATGTGGGTAAACGTTTAAACCCACTATACATTTTGTGGGTTAAAACATTTATTTAGGGACGATCATCCCCACCACTACTGTCCCGATATCGCCACTGATTTTAGGGTCGTGTGTAGGCCGTTTTAGGCTAGAGCGCCATATGCGCGCGCCGATTGCTCGGTGAAGTAGACTAGTGCTGTTTCGTGACGTGTCACCTACATAAGTTCTGAATTGGTTTAAAAACATCGAAATGTGGGTAAACGTTTAAACTCACTATACATTTTGTGGGTTAAGACATTTATTGGTTTGAGCTATGCGTTAGGAGATATGCGTTAGTGAGACCTACGTTGTTTAACCTCTATGATTGTTATTACAACCTAAACAGAACACGGTAGTGCTAAACACTCCCATTTGGTGCGTTACGATTATGTACGTAAGTTTAAGTGCCCAATGCGGTGAGACGTACGCTCTCCTGCACCGGAACTCTACGAGTCATGTGACTCAATTGGTCTATGCATTAGATATATCAGCTCAATGTAATGTAAGAAATGTGGCACAATTTTTTCCTTAGCCCATTCGTTTCTACGTGTATGCGCATAGTACTTTTATAGCTGGCACGATGTACGAGTCGTAAATGTGATTTCATTTACTTTATTGCAACCGACCCCAGAGGGACTTCCTCTGTGTTATTAGATGGGCGCTGATACAATTTGTTTTTATAAATCATTATATAAAAGTAAATGCTGTATTTATACTTTATGTGAGTACATGGATTTTTCTTCTTCGTAACTGATATAATAAGATTGATTAACTAGAGATAGTAGATCTATCTTAATTTTCATTTATAAAATTCTTCGTTTAAAACAAAAACACAAACGTGTTGTGAAAATTTCGACCCACTACATGTTTTGGGGGCTAAAACATCTATTGGTTTGAGCTGTGTGTTAGTAGCATAGGTGTAGTTATTAATACACATTCTCACTCACTAGTCACTGGTGGTAGAGTTGCAGTGTAGGAGCTCGAGGGCGTTTCACTACCGCATTACCTAATCTATCTGCCGCCAATTTTAGTGTTCAGCACTATCGTGTTCCAGTTAGACGCATCTACATTTTGACCGCTAGTTTTTGTGTAGATGTTCATAGGCTGCAGTCATCACTTAACATCAATGTGACCTGCAAGCATATTTGCCACCTTCATAAATTGAAATACAGAATTAATTATGTAAATTATAGTAAGCATTTCAAATCGAATAATCGTATTACAAACTCACCTCTCAACGTACAGTTGGTATCGCCACAATCGTAGTCGAAAGCAAATCTCAATTTGTTCATCGCCGTATCTCCGAATTTCACCAACTGTAACAAATTAGAATGATTAATTATTTTTCTTTAAATAAAATATATTTCACAAGCATGTGTTAATGCGAAATAATAAATAAAAAAACAATTATTAAGGGTAAAAGCGACTTCTTTACGATATTCAATAAACTGCAAAGTCTATTATATCGGTTGCCTACCTAGCATAGTTGGCAATAGATGGCGCTGCTGCTACCATAAAGCAATGCAATAAATGTGAAGGAAAGATTTGACAAATCGGGCAGGACTTCAGTAGCTCAATTGGAAGAGCGGCTGGACTAGATTCCCAGTAGGCCGCGAGTTCGAGTCTCGCCTGAAGCAAATTTTTCTTTCCATTTTTCTTTAAGTAAAATATATTTCACAAACATGTGTTAATGCGAAATAATATAAAAAACAATTTGTAACAAATTAGAATGTTACAGATGTTGATAATTGTAGTTATATTATAAAACAAGTTTCATAAAAAAAATGCTTTCTCACGAATAATTATTATAACGAAAGGCCGTGGAGCGGTAATATATTTTTACTTTTTAATTTATAAATATAAGTTAAATGTGGTTAAAAGATTTAATATATTTTTTTGTTTTCAAGTAAAAAGTTTAGTACGAAGATAATGTTAAAATGTATTTATTTTATTTATTTATTTATTTACTCTTTTTATGCACGAAGATGGTGTACATAAAGGCGGACTTAATGCCAAAATTTAATAGAGAATTATTCTTCATATGCTTTTAGGGTTAATACCCGACTCCGGCAAGACTGTTAAGTAATATTTCTGGTTTAACAATAATCAATCAATCCCTCCAAGGGTCATTCGTTTGTTATAAAATGTTTATAATGTATATTTTAGGCTGCGTTGCACCAAGATATAGATAAGAACGTTAAAGTTATTGTAACATGTAACACATCCTTCTCTAACTTAAAGAAATCTGTTAAAGTTAGATAAGGATGTGAAAAGTTACAATAACTCTAACTTTAACAAATATATTGGTGCAACCCAGGCTTAATATCCTAAGGTTGTAAAATATTACATCCAGCATGCAACGGGTATGAGTGACTGGAGTGTGGGCCGTAGTAGCTGGTTTAGGTTTTATTTAATGTAAAATTGTCAATCAAGCAAGCAAGTATCACAAGTATAAGCAAGAATACTTTCGATATTATCTGCAAAAATCAAAAGTCTTCAAACTCTTTAGACCTAAGGTTACTTACTTAGGCCTCAATGAAAACGAAGTAAAAATATTGGGCAGTAAGAATTCGAAAATCTTTCAACCTACAAAAGATCTTAATGGAGGTTGAAACATTAAGCGACGGGAGATTATTTTTTACTTTTACACAGCTGCATTGGAATGTATCTTAGGCACAAACCATCGCAAATCTCGGTTTATACATGCATCTATCTACAATAGATTGTTACGATCTGTAACAAACGCGTATGCTAAATAACAGAGAATTACAGCATGGATTAACAGCAGTTTTGTATATTTACCTAGTCAATACAGAAGATATAGGTCGCGCCACGTAAAAAGAACGCTGGAAGAAAGTAGAAGGGATGTGTTCGCGCATCGGTACACTCGCGCACGAAAGTGCTAGCCCTATTGGTTTATTTTTGATCTAGCTTTCGCTTGCGGTTTCGTGTATTGGTAGGCAGATTGAAAACTATATTACATAGAATAACATAAAATGAAGTAAAAACACATGACGCGCAGCTTGACCGCCAGCGTTCTTTTTACCTGGCGCGACCTATACTATAATTATACTTTTGACGTGCAAATGTCGCCAATCAAACAAAACGTATAGTAATAATGGCAAGATTTATACGAAAATAAAAAAAAAAATGTGCCTACACTTCTATTGATAATAGAGCTTCAGTGTCAGAGCTCGCGGGCGATGGCACCACCGTATTAATCGTATCTAATATACGTATCACTAAATGGTAGTGTTCAGCACTACCGTGATCCGATCGTGTAAACTTTACGATTTCATATTGACCCTAAATCTGTCAATTCAACACAAAACCCGCAATAGGTTTTTGTTCCTAGTGTCTGCTCTATCATTATTTATCTCGTTGATTTTGTTTAAAGGCAAATTCGTTATGCAAGACAACTAACACTGTGGCATTACCTTCACACAAGCAATAAGCCTTAAGCCTGATTTGCCTTCCGTGTCTCATACACTCACAGGTTCTGTCAAGAATAGCGTCTACATAGTCTACGAACTTTGTAACATGCACTATTCCAACTTTAGACTTAGTAATAAATTATTCAAAAGTAAAAGGGAGCACGCTAATGTACCCCACAGCACTTACCTTAGCACATTGTCGTGTCAACTTTTATTTAAGTAGGTATCTACTTAAAAACACCGCGTTTTGACTAGCAGAATATCCTACTAATATTATAATGCGATAGTTTGTATGTTTGTTGTTTGTTTGTTACTCTATCACGCAAAAACTGCTCAACCGATTTACATTTCCGTGTATAAACAAATCGTGAATTGTATCGCTTCCAGCGAGCTCACGATTTAGGGACGATCATCCCCACCACTACTGTCCCGATATCGCCACTGATTTTAGGGTCGTGTGTACGCCGTTTTAGGCTAGAGCGCCATATGCGCGCGCCGATTGCTCGGTGAAGTAGACTAGTGCTGTTTCGTGTCGTGTCACCTACATAAGTTCATCCTAAAAAATGCCATAGGGATCTAGGGCCTTTTATATGTAGAGACCATAGTAATGATTATAAGATCACGTTTGAATTATAGAAACACGCGATGTTTGGAAAGAAAGACGAATAGAAATAATATTTGGCGGCCTACGCTCTGTATACACTGTAAGATACCTAGCGTGACAAAATTACATTCTAATACTAAATTATGTTATTATACTAACTGTGCCCGCGAGTTCGTTCACGTGATAATTTATGATTGTTCAGTATCTACCCGGACGAAGTCGTGGGCGCAGCTAATATAAAAAAACCGGACAAGTGCGAGTTCGACTCGCGTGGTGAGGGTTCCGTAATTTAAATAAATATTTTCGAAAATATTGCCGATTTAAAATGCAGGGACATAGCGGTTACGGTGGTACCGGCAGGGAGGGTTATATTTTTAAGAATTTTCGATTTAATTTGAATACTCAAACTTCTTATAGGTTTTCCAGTAATCTATAGGCAAAAAACTATTTTCCACATTTTTTTCAAAATTTTAAGTTCAGTAGTTTCGGTGATAGGGAGGGGGACGGAATGGTCAATTTTCGTCGTTTTTCTTAAATAACTTCAAATTTGTTTATGCAAAAATCTTAAAAAATATATATCTGAGATGCTGACAACAACCTCTTTCATTTGATGTGTCACACGATATAGTTTTTTTTAATTTTCTGATGTACCCCCCGAAAGTGGCCCCCCTGTTTAAAATTTATTATTTTACTTGACGTGTTCATCTTTGGGTGACCAATTTACACACGCATATTCATCAAATTTCAACTCAATCGGTCGAGTAGTTTCATAGCAAATTGGCTGTGACAGACGGACAGACAGACAGACAGACGCAAGAGTGATCATATAGGGGTTCCTTTTTTCCTTTTAAGGTACGGAACCCTAAAAGTCTAAGTTACTCCTTATTGCATAAGCTATCTGCCAGTGAAGGTCCCGTCAAAATCGGTCTAGCCGTTCCCGAGATTAGCGGGAACAAACAGACAGAGAGACAGACAAAAATTGAAAAAAAAAAAAGTTTTGGTATATGTACCGTGTATACATACATATGCATTCAGTAAAAAGCGGTTATTTTTATATTACAAACAGACAATCCAATTTTATTTATTTGTATAAAATGTGTAGAATATAGAATGTATAGAATAGCTGTCCGTAAATAAATGTCTTTATCATCAGTTCAAACTGTCTTTGGTTCGATTTGTTAGCCGTGGTCGTGGCCGCTCGATTGGTCTACTCAATTAGGTGTGTAACCAAATAAATTTACTTAATTATCCGCTTTGATAGACTCCATTGCTGGAAAAATAAAGTCTTTATTGAATTGTATTTCTATTTATTTACTTTGTCGTTGTGCCGTTTACGCCTGACATCATTATCGTATTTACTATACTTACAGTAGGTATTATTATTTTACGCTGATACTACCAGCTACTATGTAGGTACAAGGGTTTGAGGTGTCTCGGGTTTTATTTTTTTCATTAAAATAAAGAATTAATGCATTTACGTAAACGTAACTTCACGCCTGTAATCCCCGAAGGGGTAGGCAGAGGCAAATGCATGCATTCAATCATACATGCAAACACCCACGACTCGCCGGTTACGTTTTGGCCCATGTAACAGGTGGCGAACCTGTTGCCATCTCCGGGCACATTACCAAACTCCGGGGTACTGGGAAACTTCCAGAAAATGGAAAAATCCCAATAGAAGCAGAGATAAAGGATTTTAAACCGTTATCTCTAATATCCCCCGACCCGGGAATCGAACCCAGGACCTCCAGCGTAATAGTAGTGGCCTGCTACCACTACGCTACTGATGCATTTATTTTTCATTATGGTAGACAAATATTTGTATTTGTTTTGGGTATTTTTTTGTACCTACCTAGTACTCGTAGTGTGTTAACGGTGCCACTGTTCATACCTAGTGTAGGGGTGTGAGTGTAAGCGTATTTATTTCTTTTGAATCCTAGATGCAAGTAATCGTCATACAACTACTGTACCCAAAGAAATGACTTACTGGTGGTAGAGCTCCAGTGAAGGAGCTCGCGGGCGTAGGCACCACCGCATTACCTAATATACTTGCCGCTAAATGGTAGTGTTCACCACTATTGTGTTTCGGTCAGGTGGTAATGTACGGCCCTGTAATTTCCGGCACAGAGGCATAACACACCTTAGGCCTCAGGAGTGGCAACGCATCTGCATTTTGACCTCTGGTCATTGTGTGGGTTTCTATAGGCTGCAGTCATCACTTAACATCAATGTGAACTGCATGCTTTTTTGCCACTTTTACGACATATAAAAAATGAGAGTGAGAATCGACGTAACAAAGACAGTCAATTACCGCGCGATAATGTCTATCAAAGCGGGCTATTATGTAAATCTGTTTGATTACACACTAAATTGAGTGGATCAATGATGCGGCTATCCACCGGCTATTTAGTAGAAGAGATACTAAACCCTCAGAGTAACGTTGGCCCTGTAAGGCTAGAGAAAAGCTAAGAAATAACATCATAACATGCTTAGTACAAAAACCATAGCCTGGCAAGGATCAACCCGCACGTCATCTGGATTTCTAATGAGAACAGTTACTTCGATGTTTTAGATCTGGCAGCTATAGTTTTGCGACCATAATTATTGCGTCTTATTTATATTTGTAGTGGTGTATGTTGTTTTTACTTACCATATTATGACTTATCCCTACAAACATTTCTAGGCCTACAGGCGTTCCGATACTCGAAGGGTTCACTAGCTTTTGGACCATTAGATACTTCAACCTTGAAACAATCGGTTTGTTACACATTCAATTAGCTATTAGCGTATGGCATATACCTACGGTCGTTGATAATATCCTTAAATGTTTCTCTTTACTCTTTGTTAGTCAGTCTGTAAAAGGGAAAATGAGACATTCTACTGATGTACTTACTTACAAACTACATATGATACACTAATGTAAGTAACATTAGTATATTATATTTAGTTTTATCTTAAGTAATATTCTTAACTATATATTTTTTATAAGCTTGCAAAATTGTGAAGTGTATGTTGGTTATTCATTTCAATTTATTTTGTTTGTTTTTGACGTGTCATAAGAGGTGCCTGTCTCTCTCTGTAAAGGAATAAATAAATTTCTGATTCCGATTCTGTGCAAACTTTGGTTTTTAATTTGGTAATTTTGAAAGTAAATACTCTAAATCAACCCCAACAACATTTATTTTACGACTTTATTTTCAGCGTACGGTGGATACTTTTTCAAGTTACATATACACCTACACTACATAGTTCAAAGGTAATCATCAAATAAATACTGACATTAAAAAGTCAAGGAAAAATTTCCGACGTGGGTGTCAACTTCATACAACATTTTATACGTGACCCTAACTCCTACGCTCTTTGCCATTTCGCCCAAGATAAAATTAGAAAACCCGAAAACTTTGAGTTAGCAAAAATTGGCTGAAACTGAAGCAACATCGGTGACATGGGATTACATGTACACACAACACTTAATTCTGAGAAATATAATGCGGAACTTATGAAAATACTGTGAATACATAATACCCATTATGGTGTCCCCTTTTAAGGTGTGTTACCCTTTTAATGTATAATTCCTCGAACATAACCTGGCACACTCTTCTTCTAGTTACATAATTAATTCTAATAATATTTTTTCAATTAGGCTCGGTGACGTAAGTTGTTGGATATTAATTATTTTCAAGAAAATAACCATAGGTATGAAAACGTTTAAGCCGACGTAAACACGGGCTCTAAAAGTGTATAAGACTTGCAAGTCGATGAATGTACAACACCGCGTAAGTAACAATATTTTCTTAATTGTTTTATATTATTTCGCATTAACACATGCTTGTGAAATATATTTTATTTTTAAAGAAAAATGGAAAGAAAAATTTGACTTCAGGCGAGGCTCGAACTCGCGACCTACTGGGAATCTAGTCCAGCCGCTCTTCCAATTGAGCTACTGAAGCCCTGCCCGATTTGTCAAATCTTTCCTTCACATCTATTGCATTTCTTTAAAAATAAAATATATTTCACAAGCATGTGTTAATGCGAAATAATATAAAACAATTATTAAGGGTAAAAGCGACTTCTTTACGATATTCAATAAACTGAAAAGTCTATTATATCGGTTGCCTAACTAGCATAGTTGGTAATAGATGGCGCTGCTGCTACCATAAAGCAATGCAATAGATGTGAAGGAAAGATTTGACAAATCGGGCAGGGCTTCAGTAGCTCAATTGGAAGAGCGGCTGGACTAGATTCCCAGTAGGTCGCGAGTTCGAGCCTCGCCTGAAGTCAAATTTTTCTTTCCATTTTTCTTTAAAAATAAAATATATTTCACAAGCATGTGTTAATGCGAAATAATATAAAACAATTATTAAGGGTAAAAGCGACTTCTTTACGATATTCAATAAACTGAAAAGTCTATTATATCGGTTGCCTAACTAGCATAGTTGGTAATAGATGGCGCTGCTGCTACCATAAAGCAATGCAATAGATGTGAAGGAAAGATTTGACAAATCGGGCAGGGCTTCAGTAGCTCAATTGGAAGAGCGGCTGGACTAGATTCCCAGTAGGTCGCGAGTTCGAGCCTCGCCTGAAGTCAAATTTTTCTTTCCACTTTTCTTTAAAAATAAAAAATATTTTCTTATGCAAGTTGAAAAAGTATTATATAGCAATTGTTACTTGGGCGATGCGTAAGTATTAAAAAGACAAAGTATAAATGTTTATTTCAATGTAACTATATATACTGCTAATAATATAGCTTATATAGAACACTTTTAGCGTATTATATATTGTGGCAATTAAAGAGACACCCGCGAAGTGAGTCTGCTCTTTTCTCAATTTCGTGGGTATGAAAACAAAGCAATAAATTCGGACTTGAGAGATTTGTTATTACTACTCGGTGTATTTATGACCTTGACTTTACGATCTTTGTTATTTTCACGCAAACTAAAATTAGAATACCCGAAAACTTTAAATGTAGCAATAAGTGGCTGAAACTGGAGCAACATTGGTCACAGGGATTAGGTGCACACAACACTTTATTCCGACAAATATAACGCGGGACTTATGAAAATGCTGTGAATACATAATACCCATTACGGTGTCCCTACCCTTTTAATGTATAATTAGTTGAACATAACTTGGCACACAGTTCATCTGAATTATTAATTCTAATTGTTCAAGCAGGCTTGGTAACGTAAATTGTTGGGTAAATATTATTTTCATGAAAATAACGATAAAAGTGTCTTAAACATTGACCTAAAAAGACCAAGTGGTAGATACTATCGCTTAAATGTATAGTCGGAAAATGTACAATACCGCGTAAATAACAAATATTTTATGGATTATTTTATTTCATTGTCATGATGAAACCTTTTATTATAAACTAGCTGTGCCCGCAACTTTCTTTGCGTGGAATAGTGGCTTTGGGACTTTAGGCAGCGCTTTTGGATATACATTTTGGTTAATTTTGAATCATAAACACTTTTGGGTAGCTAAAAAAATCTACTTTGCAGTAATGCCACACCGCGGACACTCCGCCAAAATTCCATACAAACGCTTAAATTGGTATGTTTTACATGGACATCAATCAGCGATTAACATGTGCACCTGTGTGCGTAGCTTGTACAAAATACCAACCGTCGCCCATAAGAGCGGAGGAGGTTGGGTGATGTGGGGAAATCGAGCGGGACGTCGAAGTGTCCATTCTATACGTAGTAATATTACATATTCTCTGGTAATGCTTGTCTGTACACGATATTAGACGTATGGAAATCGGGGATAAAAACACACAGGCTGCCGGAATTGGCCAAAAGGATTGCGAAAAATTGCTAATTATGTGTTAAAACGCGCCATTGCTGGCGTCACCAACGCCAGCAATGCCTCCATCGCCACTAAAAACACCAACAGCACCACCAACGCCACCAACACCACCAGAGACACCAACAATACCTACGCCACCAACGACATCGACGCCACCACTACCCCCAGGCGATTGTTTTAGGCCGGGACGCTGCTATGTGGTATGCTTAATGTTACTTACAGAAAAAAAACGGCCAAGTGCGAGTCGAGCACAAAGGGTTCCGTACAAAAAGTGGCATAAAAATAACGTTTGTTGGAAGGTAATATACAACATAAGACCTAAAAATACTGTGAAAATTTTAAGCGTCTATTAACTACCGTTATTAATACCGAGCAAAAATATACGAAAAAAACCACGTTTATTTTATGCCCCCTTGGACCCCTTAATATTTTAAATTTTCTTACTTTTAGCATTTAATTTTATCGTTATAGCGATAACAGAAATACATTTGTGAAATTTTTAGCTTTCTAGCTATCACTGTTTATGAGATTCGGCCTGGTGACAGATAGACGGACAGACAGACAGACAGCGGAGGCTTAGTAATAGGGTCCGTTTTTACCTATAAGATACGGAACCCTAAAAGAGATAGAAGATAGTTAAGGAATAGTTTAATAATATTCGACATGATTCTTTAAACTGTCGTAACTTTTTTATTTCTGAACCGATTGACATAAAACAAACACGAAAGGTTAAGTGAAACTTAAACACAATTTATAAGTGAAAACCGCAAATCGGATAAGCCATTTCTGAAATTAGCGTGCACAAACACACAGACAAACATACATTTTTCCGGGATAAAAAGTACCCAGTGTTGTGCGCCAAACGTTAAAGTATAATTATACCAAGTTTCATCGTAATCGGACCAGTAGATTTTGTGTCATGCTTGAACAAACAAACAGACAGACAAAAAAAAATCTAATCACATATTTGGGTTCGGTATCGATCTAGTAACATCCCCTGGTATTTATTTTTTTAATATTTTCAACGTACAGAATTTACACTTCTAGAGTTTTATTATAAGTATAGAAAATATAATTTATGCGATTAACTTACCTAATGTACTCTTGGCAACCGTTATATATAAAACTATAAATGTCTTTTGTTGGAATTTTGATAATGAACAAAGTTTTACAAGCTCTGATGAGGTCCATTTAGGGTTATATCGATTGATTCATGTGGATTTTTAATTAATGATTTGCGAGCGTACCATGCCCTTTATTGCAAAGCTTAAATCAATCGCTAATGCTTTGTTACGAATTCCATATGTTACAGACAATAACTAGTTTATACTTCTATACTAATATTATAAATAGGAAACATTTATGTTTTTGTATGTACTTACCTATTGTATGTAGGGCCGGCCGATTTCAAAACTCCTTTCACCATTAGAAAGCTGCATCTTCACTGAGTGACTTTGAAAATAAAGCCTAGCCTAGCCAAAGACATAAGTTTTACACTTTATTGCACCCGAGCAAAGCCGGGGCGAGCCGCTAGTGGTGTATAACGACTGCTTGATTCGAAGGGTCATAGATTCGATCTCTACACCGGGACAAAACCGGGGTGTTTGTGTATATGTTGGGTGTGTACAACGGCACCCACGACACAGGTTTATACCTAGAGTGGAGCCGTAAGCATGGGCGTCGCCGGGGGTGGCAGGAGAGGGCAGTTGCCCCTCTATAGAAATAAAAAAATGGCGAAATATAAAGCAAAGACTGATAATGTGCCAAAACTACCAAGTACCAAATGCTCCCTCCTAGAGCCAACCTGCTCCTTCCTTATAGCCAAACTGCCCCCCTCTGTATCAACGGCTGGCGAAGTCCTTAGCTGTGAGTGTAAAAAAAAAACCTGAGTACTCACTCGAATCCATTGTTCAGTTTCGAGAAGCGTGTCGCCTGGCTGCAGAAGCAACTTAACTCGTCTTCGAAATATGTCATCATGGGGGAGCTGCTGGAGCGCGGTCTTCACTTCCTTTGTCTGTTGTCTTGAAAATATGCCGAAAAGTTTGTCACGTTCCAGCTACAAAAACATTTAACAATTAGATTAAACATTCCTCCGGTGGTAGAGTCCCAGTGTATGGAATCATGTACTCTAGGGCCTAGGCACTACCACATTACCTTATCTATCAACCAAATGACAGTGTTCAGCACTATTGTGTACCGGTTGGATGGTAATGTATGGCCCCGAAATAATTATTACAGAGACATGTAGTGCGGTCTCAGGAGTGGTAACACATCTGCATTTTGACCTCTGATTTTTGTATAATGTCTATAGGCTGCAGTCGTCACTTATCATCCATGGGAATCGCATACTTGTTTGCCGCCTTCGATAGATAAAAAAATAATAGGGAGTAAAAAAACTTCTTACAAAAAATACCGACTGCAAAAACCAAATAAACGTGAACACTAAAAAGTGAAAATATTAGAAAATGGATTTTTAAATCCGTATCCTGTAGATCCTAAGATTAGTGCGTTCAAGCAAACAAACAAACAAACAAACTTTTGGACTAACTATATATTGGATTCGATAATAACCATAAAATAAAAACAATATACACTTTGTACGCCGCAAGGCATGATTCGAAATACAGAACGAACGAAATGAACATCAGAGATTCAAATATTGGATGAAATTACAAAAGTCACGTCAAATCACACACATTCATAAGTTAGAATACGGAAACTATTCAGCGCTATTCCGGTCTGAAAATCCGTTTTACTTAATTCTGATAAATAAATACTATTTCTCTTGTGGAAATTCAAATGTAACGTTACTGAATGTTGGCGCACCGTTCATCTGTTGTCATGTTTAAATTACTCATCTTTTTGTATTATGCATTCTAGGTAATCCTTAATCATACATTTATGTTCACTGAAATAATATCGCATTAATTACATACATACGCACAAAATACAATATTTATGAAATCAAAAAATGGCCTAAGCGGCTTCGACAAAAGTACGTAATTTTGCTCGACTTGGAGGGTACAGTCCCGTGCTCCCAGATAAGATAAGAATAGTTTGAAATAAGTATATTAATAAGACAAACCAATAAATTTTCAGATTTGACTCGAAAATGATTCTGAAATCAAAACACTTTGTAAGCCACAAGACATGACTGCATTGCATTATACTTATCACAATAACATTTGAGAGACAGAATAACCGAAATTAACATCGGAGATGCAAATATTGGATATTCCAGAGCGAATTACATGAAATAACAAAAGTCAAATCAAATCAGACACATTCATACGGAAACTATACGCCGCTATTCAGTTTCGAAATTCCGTTTTACTTAATTCAGATAAAATAAATTCTATTTCTCTTGTAGAAATTCGAATATAACGTAACTGGATGTTGGAGTTCATCCGATGTCATGTTTAAATTATTCGTCTTTTTCATTACGCATTGTAAGTTTAGTTACACTAAATATCCAATCGCTCCTGAGACCTAAGGTATCATGGCATCGTGCCGTACAATACCACCTGACCGGAACACGATAGTGCTAAACACTACCATTTAGCGGCAAGTACATTAAGTAATGCGGTGGTGTCTACGCCCGCGATCTCAGTCACTGGATCACTGCTACCAGCAAAAGTATTTGTGATTTAATTATACAGGGTTAATTTAAATTAGCACATCACCTCTTGCAGGCAACCTCTACATCAATCTCAACAACATTTGTTTTGCGATTTTTCACAAATCTTAATAAATTTTTAAAAATAAACAAAAAAATGTCAAATCAAAAGTTTAAAAGAGCATTGCCGCCGCTGCGTTACCCCGCGGACACTCTGCCAAATTTCCATACAAACCCTTAATGTGGTCTCTATTACACAGACATCAATCAGTGACGTGTATTTATAGGTGCACCCTGTTTGCGTAGTAAGTAGAGAATATCAAACGTCTCCCATAAGAGGAGCGGTGGTTGGGTGAGGCGGGGAAATCGGGCAGGACGACGAAGTGTCCATTCTATATGTAGTATTATTACATATTCTCTGGCCCTGCTGATCGTGGCGATATTTTGCCTAGGCAAAGTGCGTGGCCTATGCTCGGAGAGAAAGCCAGTTCAGAGACAAAGAAAATGTTATATAAGAAAACTTACATTTCAAAAACAGAACATAAATAGACGTTGAAGTTCCTACAACAACAACCTAAGAGCCTAAACAACCTAAATATTTGTTTTGTTTTACAAACAAATCACAATAGAACTAGCTGTGATCGGACCATCTGCCAAACCGTCAACATCCGCATCAAAAAAGAAACGATCTGCAATAGGCTTATTTACAAACATTTTCTGACGGTAATTACCAAATCCTTCACATCTTGTTTGTTGAAATGCTAGATTGTTTTTGTATTGACCACGAATTTAGTGGATATACAATGTGTCCCAGGGATAAGTGACCGCCCGGTGTTTTTCGAATATTTGGACAAAATTAAGGATAATTCTCTTATATAAATGAGACTTACCGGCTTTGGTTTTTTTTATTAATTTTTAATTTTTTAGTAAATACGCGTGACGTGCGCAGTTTTTTTAAGATATTTCGTAAGTTATAACATCTTTCTTCATTCATTTTTAAAATCATAGAAAAAAATCATAGAAAATAAAGGTCTTTTTTTTCACTCTAAACAAATGAAGAATAGAATCGGCGATCCAGAGATGGGGTTTAAATCCTTCACCTTAGGTAAAAGTTATTTTTGTTTTAACTTAAATAAACATATATTAAGCGGGGATAAACTTAATTTCAATTAAGATTAGTAGAACAATTAAGCTACTTCATACCAACTTTTAATAATTTTGAGTACTCCATCAATTGCAAGATCATTCAATTCGATTGCCATTGCTAAAACTTTAGACTAAGTGAATGTGCCCAAAACTTAAAGTTCGTACGTATAATCTTCGTTCTTACTACAACTGTTGCTCGTCACAACAAACTTTTAAAGTGGCACTTGAAACCTTTTTTGGAGTTTCGCATGGAATACGAAAACTTTCTAGTTTTCCATTTTGTCCGAATTTGTCACTGCATGTAAAATACGAGGAGCTAGTTGTTAACATTAGTTCGAGTTATAACTGTTATTGCGGACTGAGTTTTATATGAATTGGGATTTAATTTCCTATTTATACACGTCAAATCGTGTTTTAATCGTGTTTTATTTTGATTGAATTTTAAAAAGACTGGGTAGGGGAGTTCTAATAGGGACGGGATTCAAAGGCATTGGCGACATAGCATTAATTTATTACTTGATGTCGGTAGTGTTATTTACTGGTGGTAGAGCTCCAGTGAGGAGCTCGGGGGCGTAGGCACCACCGCATTACCTAATTTACTTGCCGCTAAATTTTAATGGTAGTGTTCAGCACTATCGTGTTCCGGTCAGGTGGTAATGTACGGCTCTGTAATTTCCGGCACAGCACCCCTCATAGGCATAGGCCTCAGGAGTGGTAACGCATTCTGGCCTTGGTCTTCGTGTGGGTGTCTATAGGCTGCAGTCATTACTTAACATCAATGTGAACTGTATGGTTGTTTGCCACTTCCTTTCAATAACAAAAAGTGTTTCGTCCCACCAGGCCGAGGCCAACCGCCTAACTCTAATGCTTTCGTTTGGCTTTCGATTATGACATCATCTTGTCTGTTTGGTACCGTCTAACTTATTCCTGTAAGTGTTTTGCGCCGCCGGTATATACGTAAGAGCAAAATGTTTTAATAGGCGGCACGAGACTGTCAAGATAACATCCTAAACAAAACCATTAGAGTTACACGATCGGCCCCCAGTTTAGAGGTAACATACGTTTCTGACCAAAGAGCAACACGGAAGGGGAGTAGCCATATGCAGGCTTTCCCCTCTGTCAAAGTACTAGTACAAGTGTACGTCTGTCACCCAGATGTTTAAATGTGTGCATGAAACTGTTTATGTATTTTGTAAAGTCAAGGTGTGAGTTTCGTAGTAATAGGCGATTGTTGTAGTGTGTGTGTCTATCACACGTAGTTCCACCCGCAAAATATGACAGACTGTTTTGCATCGGTAATAAACGCTATGGCCAACTGGCTACTCCACTCCGGTCCACCGCGGTGGCCGGTGGACCGGGTTGCTCTTATGTTTCTGACATTCCTCTATAAAGGTTGTCAATACCCTTATTAGGTAAGGAATAGGACTCATCTCGTGGATAGACTGTCGTATTTACCATTCTCTCGCAAGAGGCCCATAATCCACTCCGCTCAAATAGCCATCAAATGTTGTCATTGATAAAGTTATTGTTGTCGCGTCTATAATCCCCGAATGGGTAAATGAGTGTATACGGAAACACCCACGATTCACCAGTAACGTTTTTATCCTATGTAATGTAACGAGCCATTGACATCTTCGGAATTATTACCCAACTCTGAGGGTTAGAACTGGGCAACTTCCAGAAAATAGGCAAACACCAATAGTAGTCACTTCCCAGACTCGGTGATCGAACTCAGTACCCCAGAATTACAGTAGTGACCTGTAACCACTACACCACTCAGGCAGTTAAAGTAACCACATAATCGATAGGTACTTAATATTGTAAAGCTGAAGAGTTTGTTTGTTTGCTTGAGCGCGCTAATATCAGGAACTGCTAGAACGTTTTGAAAAATTAGTTCACTGTTAGATAGCCCATTTATCGCGGAAGGCTAAAGGTTATATAACATCAAGCTATGATTAGGAGAGGGTAGGTAACATTGCACCCGCGCGAAACCGGGGGCGGTCTAGTAACTTTGTAAAAATAAATAATTGACAAATCAAATAAAATCTCTTACCTTCATAGTCAACCCCTTGGGACCACCAAGCAACTCGTCCCATGTTGCATTAGCCATCTTTTCGCAGTGATCCTCATAATCCAACTCCACCCAGACCACTAAAGACTCCAGACCACGTATATCGTCATTGCTCGACGTGCCACTTGATAGGACAGCGTAGAAGTAGACGAATAGAAGAGTCAATGTTGGCCTCATTATTCTGTGGAAGAAAAATATACATTTATATTATGGAACTAGGCAGCGAAGCGAAGGTACATATAAGGTATATGTATCTACAAGTCAAGTGTGTAAGTTAGAACATACGGATCATAATTCAAAATCAGCCTTTTGAGTTTTTTATCGACGATAGTTGAAAACACGAAAAAAAAAAACAAAAACTTATAGAGACCTTTAGAACAAGCGATCGGTAATGTAAGTACGGTAATAGCACTGTCACAGTGTTCAGCCACACCCTCGTCTACCTCACGGTCGTCGGACACACAAACGACGTGAGGACGCTCCAAACTTGAGCTGAATACTAATATGACCCTTGATAATATTGTCCTTAGGCTCAGTATTCAGATTCGGCTCCCAGTTTGTTCTATCTGTCCGATTTGTGATTTGCTGAACTATTCGTTATCAGTTACAATAGTTGCTCGCAGAGCTACCATCGTATGGTCTCCCTGAAAAGCTATGCCACTGGACAGCCAGCGTTCTGTCAGCGCGTCTCATCAAAGTTTTAGTCGATGGACAAAGCCCTGACACTCTACCAACAAATGCTGGTGTACCGCAAGGATCTGTGTTGTCTCCCACTCTTTTCATTTACTTACTGAGCATACAAATAATTTTTTTTTAACGTTTTGCTGTCATTAGATACAAATCTTAACCTTCGATTGTTTTAGAAAAGACCCTTTACTGATACGAACCCTACAACCCGGTCTAAACTTATATAGCCTGACCTTTCGAACAAACTAGTAGTCATGTACGGTAATAGAACTGTCACAGCGTTCAGCAACAGCCTCATCCACCTCATGAATGTCGGACAGAAAAACAACTCGAGGATCCTCGAAACTTGGGCTGAATACTAATATGGCCTTAGACAATATTATACTTAGACTCGGCATCCGGATTTCACTGGTTTTCCAATGGCTGTTTGGATTCTTATTTATTCCAATTATGCAACCTGTCTGTATACTGATAATCACATTTTTACACTTAAACAGCTTTACTAGTTGTAGTACTCTCTAGGCGGAGCTGGAGGGTAAAAGCATTACATAGCTAGGTGTCCATCTGACTCTAAATGGTAGTGTGTGTGATTACACTGATATGGACTGCATGACTGTTTGCCCTTTAAAATATACGCTTTAAATTACGCTTCGAACCGTGACCTTAATCACAATTACAAGTAATTGTCCTCCGTTGTTTGGAAGGGTTCGTATTTAATCTGGCAACGATTTAATTAAAATCTGTGATAAAAATAACGGGTAAGATGATATTCCTTATAATACTAAATAGGTTTTGTTTTGTAAATTTTGCACCAGCATACATAATAATATGTCTGACTTTGAAAATCGAACTGAACCTTAATATCATTGTCAGATACATACAGTGCTCAACAATAAATAATGCACATCGAGCCTAGGAAGGAGACTTCCTCTTATTTCGAGTCTGTGGAGCGTTATCTCTTTCGCACCGTACTTATTTGACGTTTGTCGACCATTTTGGTCATGTTTTGACCAATACCGGACTATCCGTACTTACGTAGACAGTGTGCAACAGAGATAACGCTCTACGAAGTCAAAACGAGCCGATCATATCTTTCGCAAGCTCGATGTGCAATATTAATTGTTGAGTACTGTACATATGTATTGGGACAAATGTAACAGTACCAGAAATACGAAATACAATTGGAGGATTGTACAAGTCATCTGCAACGTTGTGTGACATAACATGCTAGGCCGAGTCGAACCCGTTGCGTGTCATATTACGGATAGGATTGAATTTAATCCAGTCACTGACGATTTCATCTACGCCTCAGAAACTAGCTCTAAGGGCGATAAAACATCTCCATTGCGACACTTCACTTGTAAAACAGCAGTAGCATTGCACCATATAATGATAGTGAGTTTTGTGTTAGAGTGAGTGACCTTGAGCTTTCTTGTGAGGTTCATAGCGAGCGACCATGTTTCGGTTCCATATGTCATCACTGGCAACACACACTGGTCAAAGACTTTCTTCTTCAGACACTGCGGTAAATTGGACGAGAAGATATATCGTAGCTTCCAGAACGCTCCGAGTTGGATGAAGTACCTAATACAATTGGATAACTGCAAGGCATCGACAGTCTGTGACAGCATGCCCTGTTCATGAATCTGTTGCGTGCCATATAAGCGTCTTCAAATGGCAAATTTTAGATATAAAGCCATAACAAAAAAAAACTAACTTTGAGTTAATGTTTACACTTTAACTGATTGTTTTGAATAATAGATAGCCTTCGACCTATTCTCGGATCTACAAAATAAACATTTAAAAAATCATATCAATAAGTCTAGCTGTTTCGGAGATCGATAAAAAACATTGTGATACCAGATATTTTGTATATTAGATCTGTCATTGATCTTATAAGTCTGCATCATCGTTAACTCAATTACAACAGAAATAACCTTACACTCAGGGCCGATGGCGGGAGTAATGAAAGGACCTAAGAGATACGTCCTCCATCCACTCTTTATTTGCTTCAAAGGGCCGCGGTAAAAAGAAAATTAAAGAGCGAGCATTCATAAAGCAATTGTTGCCTCAACACGAAAACATCTTTCAACGATATTAAAACTACGAAACGGGAGATGTTTTCCAAATTACACGCTTTCATTGGAGAACTCCCATTGAAAGCTTTAGAAATTAAATCGCAGACGATTTTGACCTTTATATGTAAATTACGTGCAGATACCTGGCAAAAACTGGCTTGCATTCATTAGCTTGCGCTTTTTTATAAATAAATGCTTCAACAGTCACTGAGGTTCCCTAATTCTTTGTTGGACCGGACGAAACAATGGGATGATAAAATGAAAATGGTTTGTTGTTATATGAAACATGAAACCTTTTGTTTGAACGAATAAAAGTCTGATCGAAAGGTCTCGTATACGAAGCAATCTATCATTAAACTGTTTTTTACCGGCATTGTGTAAATTTGATACCCAGGTTAGGATACAGGCGCTTTTTTTCTAGAAGCAGATAACAAAATAGGTTTTTTTTATGTATTGTAAGGCAAACAAAGATGCTGTTTACATGAATGGTGAGTGAATACAGCCTTTAAACATCTTCACTAAACCTTGACTAAACCAGAGGTCAAAATGAATATACGTTGTCACCCCTCGAGATCTCAATTGTTTTCTTATATATACATTAAAATCTTTTTTATATAAGTAGGTACCTACTAGCTAACCCGGCGAACTTCGCGCGGCTATCGGATATTTATAAATATTTCAATTTTTATTCATTTTTTTTTCGAAGTTCCTTTTTGCCGACAATAACGAACTCATTAAAGAAAGATTTATCCAATTTGGCGTTTAGAAGTTTTCACATATGATTTTTTAATAATATTTATCCGAATAATTGCAATTCATCAGTCACATACATACATAGGTACATACATACATGCTGTTGACGCTTTCAACTTTCAATTAAAAACCATCTTTATCAAACTTTGACAGTCAGTAGTAGTTTTCATTTAACCAAACATTATTTCTATCGATCTAACAACAAATCAAATTTGTTTAGGCTTCGTTCAAGCCACAGTATTTGCTAACCCTTCATCGTCTAATCCAGTTACAAAACCCCCGTTCCGCTCTTAGGTATTCTATTTAAGTGTCTCGAGAAAAAGGGTTTTATGGAACGCTTCGACCCGTTTAGTAAGCAGACAGCGAATTTCTTTTCGTGCGGTTCTCAGTGATGTGCCGGATGCCTAAAAATGTATACTTACCCTCTTATTCATTAACGTACATTAGATACGTTTTAGCTATAGAATGCTTTGTCTCTGTCATTTGCATTGTCAAATGTGCAGGATAGAAAAAGACAAAGGAGAGATTAGCAACACTTTAGCTAAAATACGTTTATGAATAAAGGGGTATTTTTATAAGCATATACGGCTTCTAATTCTTCTTAATTTTTATTGTCAAGATCTGGATATTATAGTATATCTTATTCAATCGGTATCTTTTTTACTGGTGGTAGAGCTCCAGTGACGGAGCTCGCGGGCGTAGGCACCACCGCATTACCTAATATACTTGCCGCTAAATGGTAGTGTTCAGCACTATCGTGTTCCGGTCAGGTGGTAATGTACGGCCCTGTAATTTCCGGCACAGAGGCATAACACCTAATGCCTCAGGAGTGGCAGCGCATTTGCATTTTGACCTCTGGTCATTGTGTGGGTGTCTATAGGCTGCAGTCATCACTTAACATCAATGTGAACTGCACGCTTGTTTGCCACTTTTATTACATAAAAAAAAAAAAATCTTATTCTGTCTATCTGTGACCTTTTAAGTCGATAACTAATGACAAGAAAATAATATAGATAATATTATGAAAATTTAAGTATCACAAAGTTATAAATGAGTTTGATTTCATTAACAAAATAGATGAGTCTACCAAGTCCCTTTGAGTAACGTAGAAAATATTGGTATGAGACATTCAATAGGATAATTTTTTGAAACACAAAAGTTTTTTTTTTATAAAAATTGGTCAAGTGCGTGTCAGACAACGCACAATGTAGGGTTCCGTTTTCAGTTCATTTTTTCAGTTGGTCGCGTGTTACTCGTAAACTTGTAACTTAGCTATGATAGTTGTAGGCTATTAAACCCTAGAAAGGGATCAGAACAAAATAATATAGCTTTTTACTGCAACCTACACATTACTTAATCTATTTATTAAAAATTAATGAGACAAAAGATCTGTAAAAATTATGAAAGTTATGAATCAAGTACGGACACGAATCTTTATTTTTCCTTGGATATCCGCGAATACGGATCCTATCGATTCGGCACATCACTAGTCACTATCAATCGAAAGTAAAGGTTTACTTTACATCCAAATACATTTAGATTTTGTATTTCGAGTGTCACTTTAAGGATGTCTAGTAGGTAAGTGTGAGAATAGTGATTTTATGGGGTAAATAAATTCACGATTTTATTTTCACGATTGTTTACAGAACATGGACAAAATATGAGTTATAGGTATTTAACTGAATATTATAATTTCTTTAATTAAATAAACCATAATAGGCACCACCGCATTACCTAATACACTTGCCGCTAAATGGCAGTGTTCAGCACTATCGTGTTCCGGTTAGGTGGTAATGTACGGCCCTGTAATTCCCGGCACAGAGGCATAACAACTTAAGCCTCAGGAGTGGAAACGCATCTGTATTTTGACCTCTGGTTTATCTGTGGGTCTATAGGCTGCAGTCATCACTTAACATCAATGTGAGCTGCAAGTTTGTTTGCCACTTCCATTACATAAAAAAACACAAACCTTACCAATTATCCGTTCAAAAGAAGACGTTTTTCAATTTTTCATTGAGATGTGGATAAGGCAAATAGGATGTCCTGTGAAACCCTTACTTTGTAAGTCCATTCTCAGGGGAAATATAACCAAAATAAATAAGTCTTAAAATATTCGAGTCTGTTTTTTCGTTATTCTTAAAGCTTGGATAAATTTAGTAAACCGTGGGAGGGATAAATTTGACATTGACAAAACGTAGATTGAGTAACTTGGATGGTTTCTGAACACGAAATTAGTAGAGACATAATAATTTTGTCTCGTTTTTTGCGGTTCAGTCAGAAAATCCTGATATTTTTTGTTTAACAAATTTTAATTTGGTAACAAAATTAAAGTAGGTTTGAAACTGACTTTCAATAGAACCTACTGGTGATAGAGCTCCCGTGACGGAGGGGTAGGCACCACCGCATTACCTTATATACTAAATGGTAGTGTTCGGCGCTATCATGTTCCGGTCAGGTGGTAATGGACAGTTCTGTAATTTCTGGCACAGAGGTATAACAACTTAGACCTCAGGAGTGTCTGGTTTTTATGTATATATTTATACGCAATATTCACATAACACCAATTTGAACCCTGAAACAAGGATCTAATTACTAATTTCGGTTGCTTCTTAGTTCCAAAACCAATATTACTTTACAAAAAGTTTGTTCTCTTACAATACCTAATCACATTTAATAAAATCATATATCTTTATTTATTTGTTAATAGGTACGTGTAATGTCTATAGATAAGTCTTTTTCATAAAGTACGTTTCAGAATCGTTAAAAATTAAGGAAAGGTGATTCTAAAATTGAATAAAACGATTTAACACAATGTCCCAAGTATTTTTTTTTTTTACATAACAATGTCAATTAACTGCCCGACGACCCTTCAGAAATGGTTGCAAAATGAATTTTGCTCTGAACACCATTCTTCATAACGAGCCTATTTTTATTAAATTTTTCTATAGGTATCTGTAAATTATACAAAAGTCACATTTTTATCCACTTGTTTTACTTTTTAGGGTTCTCGACCTCAAATTAAAACTTAGGCCCTTACTGGTTCTGTTCTTTTCTTTTGGGTTTCGATTCACTTGTGTTTCACTTGTCCATCTGTCATAGCGACTTTCGCTAAATTATAGGTTCTCGTATGTATAGTGCTAATTAAGTAAATTATGTGATGATTGTGTATATGGTAAATAACATATATGTATTTTGTATGTTAGCGTATTTATTTGTTTACTAGCTGTGCCCGCGACTTCATCCACGTGAGAAAAAATATGATTGTTCAGTATCTACCCGGACGAAGTCGTGTGCGCAGATAGTATAAAAGTAGCCGAAGTTACTCCTTATTACATGAGCTATCTGCCAGTTAAAGTCCCGTCAAAATCGGAGACACTCAAATTCTATTTATTTGTATATAGGTATGTGGGTATGTATGTATGGTTGTATGGAGATAAAAGTAGCCTAAGTTACTCCTTATTACATCAGCTACCTACCCGTGGAAGTCCCGTCAAAGTCGGATACACTCCAATTCTACTTATTTGTATGTAGGTATGTATGTATGTATGGATGTATGTATGGATGTATGTAGATAAAAGTAGCCTAAGTTACTCCTTATCACATCAGCTATCTGCCAGTGAAAGTCTCGTCAAAATCGGTAAGAACGTTCCCAAGATTAGCCCCGCCAAACAGACAGACAAAAATTATAAAAAATGTTGTTTTGATACCGTGTATACATACGTATGCATTTAGTAAAGAGCTGTTATTTTAATATTACAAACAGACACTCCAATTTTATTTATTTGTATACATTTATTATGGAAAGGTAATAGACAACATAAGACCTAAAAATTCTGTGAAAATTTTAAGCGTCTACTTGCTACCGTTATTATAATCGAACAAAAAAAAACGAAAAGAAAACACGTTTATTGTATGTCCCCTTGGACCCCTTAACATTTTCATTTGTGATATACGATATTTTTACGGATATGCACAGTAACAATTATTTAAATATCTGTTATGCTTCATTTAACTATTCCTCGAACAGCCATGGACGTGGGATCCGTACGTCACCCGATAGCCTCCAGTTGAAAACCAGCGTCAGGCCCCGGACTGGCATATGCTGAACTGGAGGCTATTTGGTGCAGCCGTGAGACATACCGTAGGTGGGTTTTACGTAAGTTAGTCGTTATTAGGTATTCTGTGTTAGTAATAAGTTTTTTTTTTATATATTTTTATTTACAACAACAATTGCTACAATATGGGGTTCTTCAAAAATGGCGTCAAAAGAGTCCTTCAGAGCTGGCAGCGCGTTGGCGACTCCACTGGTGTTGCAAATGTTCATAGGCGACGGTGACTACTTTCCATCAGGTGGCCCGTCTGCTTGTCTGTCAATGCTTTGAAATTAAAAAAAAAAATTAGATATCTACCATTTTTTAAAAAAATAATTATGTTTTTTTACACGGTAATGGTTTTTAAGTTCTTATGTTTAAGATGTACCTAAGTTAAAATGTAGGTACTTATCTACCTTTGTCATGTCTTAAGGCTGTAGCAAATAAAGCAGTTTCAGTTTCCTCCGAAACTGATGCATCTGAACGAATTTGGGCACACATAATATGAAAATGGATGAACCATATACGAAGTATTATACCTATTCTTTTATTTAGTCTTATCTTGCCGTTTGTAAGAGAGAGTATGGAACATTCTGTTGATACCTATTTTTATTATTAAGTATTTTTGGACTATTATTTATTTTATTTTTGTTTACTTTGACATATTAATCAACGTATCAGTTGTTATTCGCATTAATTTTATATTTTGTAATTTAACCTATCACAAGCAAATTCTATTATTTCCAAGTGATTAAATAAATTTTGGAGTTTTTTTTAACGTGTATCGAAATGTATTAATCTAATGCTCCATTGGGACACATACGGCATTAGGTGTTTGGTATGTTTTATTCCTAATGTGTAGTCAATATGATAAATATGGAAGTTAATAAAATCTATACATATAATAAAACAGTAAAATCCGCGTGTCTGTACATTGTATATATTTACGAAAAACCAATTGGTGGCGATGTTAAAATAGTATTAGAACACTTTTCAATGATTTTATTTTTTTTTGTGTGTCTGTTTGTCCCTTTGTCCAGGCTAATCTCCGAAGATACTGGACGGATTCGAATGAAACTTTTTGTGGTGTATAGATACTAAGCCTGACTACTTTTTACTGCGGAAAAATCACTCATTCCCACGGGAATCTCTACATTTAATTTCATTTTCTTATACAAATAGTCCGTATCTATCAAACCTTTGACACATTATTTCATTGTGAGGCAATACGAAGTTTGCCGGGTCAGCTAGTTACCTAATAAAAATGCTTAGGTACACTCAGAGCATCACACACCTCTGAATCAACGGAGTCGTCACTGAGAAGTTGAAATTATAATTATCAATTACCCCAAAATAGCTTGTCATTATATGTATAATATACGGGAACCATGAAAACTGTTCCTATCTATCTATATATAATATATATTAATCAATTGCTCTTCGTTAGTCTCGCTAAAACTCGAGAACGGCTGGACCGATTTGGCTAATTTTGGTTTTGAATGATTTTTGAAAGTCCAGGAAAGGTTTAAAAGGTAATAAAATATGAAGAAATTGAAGGGGAATAGTAAAAACCATAATTTCATTTTCCCATACAAATTGTCCGTATGTACCAAACCGTTGACACATTATTTCATTATGAGGCAATGCGAAGTTTGTCAGGTCAGCTAGTTCATTATATTATTGCTTCGTCGATATTGTAGTACGATTAACTTGCACAGCAAAATCTGTAACCTTTAAAACTACAGACGATGTTGTTTTTTACAACAATTTTATATCTATAACAATACTGTTCCGTGTACACATCTGTCACAGTTGTCTAGATTACCTCTAGCCAGCTAGAGAAAAAAGAAAAGAAAGAAAGAAAAGAAAAGAAAAAAACACTTTATTGATACAGTCGTGAGAACCTGCGACACAATAAATTCACTGGCACGTAGCTTACAATGTATTAGTAAATTTAAAAATTAAATTAAACGAATATACAGGGTTAATTAAATAATAGGTTGGGGAAAAAGTCTTTTCGCATTATAGTATGTATCAACTTGTAATAAAATCTCTTTGGCTGTAGTATTTGTATCTGGCTGGTTTTGGTATCAATGAAATATTTAAATTTTAAAGAACATAATTCCAAATTCAAATTAGGCAAATGTGTGATTTTCATTTGTTTTTCGTACTGTCAAGATGAGTGAATCTAATGAAGAAATTCGATACATTTTAAAATTTTACTACAAAAAAGGTAAAAATTTGCACACTGCACTAGGTCCATAAATTTTTATTTATTGACCTAGTGCAGTGTCTGTGAGAGTAGCACAAATTTGGTTTAAGTGTTTTCAATCCGGAAATTTTGATGTCATAGATGCACCTCGCTCTGGTCGCCCTATTACGGATAAAATGGATGCCATTTTTGAAAAAGTGGAGCAAGTTCGACATATCATTAGTAACGACGTAGCTGAAGAACTGAGAATTGATCACAAAACAGTTTTGGCGCATTTGAAAAAAGCTGGGTACAAAAAAAAGCTCGATATTTCGGTACCTCACGAGCTCACTGAAAGAAACCTAATGAACCGTGTACTCATTTGTGATTCTTTATTGCGACGTAATGAAACCGAATCATTTTTGAAGAAGCTGATAACTGGTGATGAAAAGTGGATCACGTACGACAAGAACGTGCGGAAAAGGTCGTGGTCAAAGGCCGGTCAGGCTTCACAGACTGTGGCGAAACCCGGGTTAACTCGCAAGAAGGTGATGTTGTGTGTGTGGTGGGATTGGAAGGGCATTATTCATTATGAGCTATTACCACCAGGCAGGACTATCGATTCTGAACTCTACTGCGAACAACTGATGAGATTAAAGCAAGAAGTTGAGAGAAAGCGGCCGGAATTGATCAACAGAAGGGATGTGGTGTTTTATCATGATAACGCTAGACCTCACACATCTATAGCCAATCAGTAAAAATTAAGAGAGTTTGGCTGGGAGGTGTTAATGCATCCGCCGTATAGTCCTGACCTTGCACCTTCAGATTTCCACCTGTTTCGATCTCTTCAGAATTCTTTATGCAATATTAGGTTAACATCACGAGAGGACTGCCAAATCCACTTGTCGCGGTATTTTGATGAGAAGTCCCAAAATTTTTATAGCAATGGGATCATCTCCCTACCTACAAGATGGCAAAAGGTTATCGAACAAAATGGTACATACATACTTTAGTTAAATTTAAATAAACTATGTTATAAAATGTTTTGAACTATCTTAAAAAATGCGAAGAAACTTTTTCCCCAACCTAATACATCCAACGCATTAATCGTCAAAGGTGATTTAGGTACGTCAAGACTAACAACTTTAGTTCTATGATCCTGATGAGCGAAGCCTCCCCTTAAGGATCATGCGCTAGTTACAAAAAAAAACCCTGTATAGAGAAAAAAATAAAAAAAATAAACAAGAATAACAAAACGAGCAACATACACGACGTACATGCACAAGCAGTGTCTCACGGCTGCACCAAATAGATTCCAGTTCAGCATAAGTCAAGCCGAAGCCCGACGCTGGTTTTCAACTGGAAGCTAGTTGGTGACTCACGGATGTCATTCTATATTAAACAATGAAATATTACTTATACATAGATACATACATAGCAAATAACTTATGTGTTTACATTACTTATACATATACATAAAAAAACACAGTATAGTACGTATACTTGGTGTATAGGAGGTAGGTATGTATAAAAACTAAAGGCTAAATAATTTTGCTAAAAGGATTCGATTTGATACAGAATATTAAAATAATAAAATTTGAGTAATTATTATAAAAGCAGGATAATATATACTATATGAAATTAAATGAAAATTGTATTTTATTTTGTATACTTAGGTATATACTTTTATAATTACAGCAATTAGTAGTAGCGCTTTAAACCTTTTCTTGTTAAATTTAGGTGTCTTGATAGTATTTGCAAGGATACTTTTCAAAGAGACTTTATAGGTGTTAACTGGAGCGAACTTTTTGCAAGTGACAACGTTAATGATATGGTCTTTATATTTAATACTAATTTGTTAGCAGTGTTTGACAAACACGCCCCTATCAAAACTTGTTATATAAGAGAACAAACATTTCCGTGGATAACCGAGGTAATTAAAAAGATGATGAGATTACGTGACAATGCATTGGCTGCATATAGAAATGCCAAGACTGACTCTAAAAGACAGTATTACAAAGATTTAAAAAGTTTAGTGAATAGTTCTCTCTACAGTGAAAAACAAGCATATTTTAAATTCAACATTAATAATAAAATACGAGATCCTAAATTATTGTGGAAGAATATTAAAAAGGACATTATATCGACACGACACAGAGAAAGTCTCCCACCCCATTTTATAGATCCTGATCACATTAACAGCGAATTTCTGAATTTACCGTGTAAAACAAAACCAACAATTTCTTTGTTGACATATTTTGAATATCACAGTTTCAGCAATTCAACTTTTAAAATTGAACCAGTAAATCAACAATATGTATTAAAATGTCTACAAGGATTAAAATCAAACGCTGTTGGGTGTGATAATATATCTCTTGCTATGTTGACTACTTGTTTACTACACATACTTCCTATCATAACGCATATTATAAATAATTCTATTGAAACATCAACTTTTCCTGACATATGGAAAATCGCATCAGTCAGACCTTTACCAAAAAAATCAAACCCAATAACAGTTTCAGATCTTCGCCCAATTAGCATCTTGCCATGTCTTTCTAAAGTACTGGAAAAAATAATTTGTCGTCAGTTAGCAGATTACCTTGAAACTAACTCAATTCTACCGGAGCTGCAATCCGGTTTCAGAAAAAGACGCAGCACAACTACAGCTCTATTAGATGTAACTGATAATATACTAGCCGCACAGGATAAGGGCATGTGCACGATCCTTGTGTTACTCGACTATTCCCGTGCTTTTGATTGTATTGAAATTCCCATTCTACTGGCAAAGCTGAAATACTATGGCTTCCATCAAAATACACTACAGTGGTTCCACAGCTACCTTAACTACAGAAAGCAGCTTGTAGAATTGAGCTTGGCTGATGGCAGCACAAGAATTTCTGAACCTGCTTCTGTAGAGATGGGAGTTCCGCAGGGTTCAATACTCGGCCCGATCTTATTTATTTTGTACTGCGCAGACATAGCGAATCGTCTCCAATCTTGTAACTACCATATCTATGCAGATGACGTACAAATTTATATTTCTTTTAAACCAAGTATGATTAAGTCAGCACTAGAAAGCCTCAATCGAGACCTACAAATCATATCAGATTGGTCAAACAGTAACTGTCTAATTCTTAACCCTGCTAAAACAAAATATATATTATTTGGTACTAAAGGTCAGTTAAAATCGCTACCGTTATCGGTAAATGTAACATTGTCTGGCCAACCTATAGAAAGAGTAACGGAAGTCCGCAATTTGGGGTTATGTGTTGATAGTGAGTTGAGATTCGAAAGACATGTATCAGACTCAGTAAGAAATTGTTTTTATCGTTTGAAGCTTTTGTACAAAATTAGACCTTATGTGTCTGAAGAATTGCGTATACAACTTGTCGAATCGCTAGTCTTTTCGAAGCTAAACTACGCAGACGCAGTCTATGGTCCTCGATTATTAGCTCGAACGAACCGTCTTGTTCAAAGAGTACAGAATGCCTGCGCGCGGTTTTGTTTTACTGTTCCGTCACGAGGACATGTGACACCATTTTTAAATCAGCACTCAATGCTGAAAATGAAACTGCGCAGAAAATTACATTTTGCATGCCTACTTTTTGGTATCATAAAGTCGAAAGAGCCCTCATATTTATATAAAAAACTAAGGTGGATTTCTAGTCAAAGGGAATGCATGGTCAGACGCTGTGCATTGCAACTTTCTATTCCCTCACATAATTCTGCGTCTTTTAGAGGTAGTTTTCGGTATGCAGCGTCCAAGATATGGAACAACATTCCCCCGCCCCTAAGATATATCAACAGTCTGTACACGTTCAGGAAACGACTACGTGAACATCTCCTGAACACGCAGCGTGAGCTGGGTGATAGGATTGTTGATTTATCTGTTTTATGAAAGGTAGGACTTACTTGTATGGTTTACACTAATGCACTATACATATACTTTATAATACTGGCCGATACGCCTGTACCGATTTCTAAGCAGGTTCAGACACGGAGCTTTCCGCTTATCCATAATCCAACAAATATAGCCTCTATTACCAGCACATAAGATGTCGGTGTTGGTCAGGCGGCCAGTTCCCTACTAGTACACCATGAGTCGAGCTGAGCAGGTCGACGAACAATGGATCCAGAGACCTAAAACAAAAATTAGAAGTGAAAATATTGAAAAAACCTTATATTCATACTTATACATGTATGTACCATCCTTCTCAGTCGCCCTTTTGTTAATTACGTAACATACCTATGTATGTACCTAATTGTTACTCACTTCTAGTGTGTAGCCTACATGTGATGGGCCTCGTCTCCTTGCTCTTCATTCGACGCCTTGGCAAAATTGTATATCTTTTGTCTCTGTTTGCTATCCGCCATATTTAATGTAATTTTATGTTTATTGCATTAATATAATAATATTATTTATTTTTTTCTCCTCATATCAATCATTTACTTGCACTGAAATAAACATTCATATTATTTATAAACAACAGCAACAATCATTTAATATTATATCCACTGTGTTCTTAAATATTGATGATAAAAAATACACAAGTACCTACCTTACCGATTTCTTAATTGGTTTAAGATAATAAGTTGTTACAATTGTCACGTCTAATAAAGTTCTACACAACTGTTTGTATATTTTTGAAATGATGACTTGTATACTGATTCGAATTAAAATGTTACAATCGTACATAATAATATGAATTCCGTTTGATCGCTATCGATCACCGTTATCGGGCCTCCTGCTCAGCTGTAGCCACTTTATCGACGTACTCGACTATGACGTCACTTGTCGTTTTATCGAGCCTCCCACTCTTATCATTGTACCGACGCACCACGCTATGTCGTCATGAATTTAATATTTATTATTATTATACTCGGTACGTTATGATATGTATAATAATATGTTTACTATATTTTAAGATTATCGGTATATATACGTAATATAAGTATATTATGTAAAAATATTCATTGTAAACATTTATTTTTATGTATGGTATAATAAGAATATATGTATAATTATCGTAAATATGCTATATTATTTGTCCTGACGAAATGTGTAAGTATATATTGTTAACCATTATTATTTAATTTGTTTAATTATTAATTTAATTTGTTTGATCTGCTTGACATCCGTGAAACACCAGGGTCCCAGATGAAAATCAGCGTCAAGTCGATTGATGTGATCGACTTGACATGAAGCTGATCTGGGCTCCCATTTGGACCAGCCGTGAGACTTAATCTCTTTTTTTTTTCTTTTTTAATTGTTATTGTTTTTGCTTTTTGCTTTTTGTTTAATTGTACCCCAATCGTCTGGCAATTTGTATCGTCATGTCTCTGTGCTGTCCAAATAAATGTTTTCTTTTCTTTTTTTCTTTTTCTTTTTTTAGTAGTTATGCGTACAGTTTAAATTAGTGACGAATTTAAATTAATGTTGCCAAAGTTTTTTTGGGAACTCAACAGATATTGTTTGAGCTTTATTTTAAAAGTGTAAATTGTTTTGATTAGACGTAGCGGCGGTGGTAAGTTGTTCCAGATTTTGGACGCCGCGTATCTAAAGGTACCTCTAAAGGATTCGGATTTATGAGGTTGTAAAGAAAGCTGGCGTGAACACTGTCTCCTTACACATTCCCGTGTACTGTAGACCCAACTGAGTTTGTCGTACAGATAAATGGGTTCTTTATATTTAATTACTCCGAATAATAGATATGCAATATGAAGTTTGCGCCTGGATTTCATTTTTAAAATCGAGTTATTATTCAAGTATGGTGTGACGTGACTCCTGGGTGGTATCGAGAACCAGAAGCGTGCACATGCATTTTGTACTCTCTGGATCAGTTTTTCAGTTCTTGATAATAGTCTAGGACTTTATACCGTGTCTCCATTGTTAAATTTTGACAGTACTAAAGATTCTACTAATTGAACGCGAAGTGTTTCTGATAGAAATGGTCGTAACTTGTATAATATCTTTAATCTATAGAAACAGTTGCGTGCTATATCCGCAATATGTTTCTCGTAACGTAAGGCCACGTCTATATTGAGACCCAGGTTACGAGCTACCGTAACTTGCTCTATTGGGTCCCCCATCAATGTAAGGTTTAAATTGTTTGGAATTTTTGTAATTTGTTTTTTAGTTCCAAATACCAAATATTTGGTTTTATTTGGATTAAGTACCAAGCAGTTTTCATCCGACCACGCGGTTAAACGATTTAGGTCTTCATTTAGGCTCTGTATGGCTTGATCATACTCACTGGGTTTGAAGGATATATATATCTAAATATCGTCGGCATATATATGATAATTACAATTATATATACACTTTGTTAAATCAGCACAATAAAGAGTAAATAAAATTGGATTTAAAATAGATCCCTGGGGAACTCCCCGTGTCAGTGGGGATATATTTGAAAACAGGGAAGATCCATCATTTTTTTTCAGTTCCACATATTGTTTTCGATTCTCTAAGTAGCTTTTAAACCATAAAATAGTTTTTTGATCACAACCATAGTATGCTAACTTAGAAAGCAATAGATTAGTGTTTAGAGCATCAAAAGCTCGGGAATAATCTAAGAGTACTAACACTGTGCACATGCCCTCATCTTGCGCCGCTAAGATGTTATCAGTTACGTCTATGAGAGCCGTGACTGTGCCGCGTCTTTTTCGAAATCCTGATTGAAGAGCTGGCAGAATATCATTTTTTTCAATGTATTCTGATAACTGTCGATACACAACTTTTTCGATTACTTTTGACAAACATGGCAATATACTAATAGGTTGGAGGTCACTAAGATTTACGGGGTTAGACTTTTTGGGTATTGGTTTAACCGTGGCAACCTTCCATATGTTAGGGAAAGTTGACGACAGTATTGAGACATTGATGATCCTAGTTATGCATTCCAAAGTGGAGGGTAATGTTAGAAGCAACATGTTTCATGATAACCCATCATGTGCTACAGCATTTGATTTCAAACTGAAAATGTGCTTTGAAATGTCATGTTGGCTCACAGGCAAAAGCGTGAAAGAGCGATAAATCTTTATCGCTGATTTTTTATGAACATTTCCTATGTGAAGATATATGGCTCAATGATTTCGTATTATGATGTGAGCTCATTGAATGCTTAATTTAATAAATATTTTGAATATATGATAACTACTTTGCAGTCACTCTCGTATCTTATAATAAAAATACATTAAAAAGCAGTTTAACTAAAAAAATAAAATCCTACCAAAAACTCTGATCCATCCAAAAAAAGCCGATTGATTCCGACAATGTTTAATGTACGGCCCTGTAATTTCAGGCACAGAGGCATATCACCTAATGCCTCAGAAGTGGCAGCGCATCTGCATTTTGACCTCTGGTCATTGTGTGGGTGTCTATAGGCTGCAGTCATCACTTAACATCAATGTGAACTGCATGCTTGTTTGCCACTTTTATTACATAAAAAAAAAAAAAAAAAAAAAAGACAAACTTACAACTAGCGCGGCAGAATGCGTAAACCTTTCAGACTGCAGACGACGCTGATTGTTGCACTAAACTTATCACTAACAATATCGCTCGGTATCTACGCCGCAGTTAACAGCTGTCTGGATCGCGTCTAGCGAGCTATTAAGAGCGATGACCCGTATCGCTGAATCTTTACAAACGCTGCGCATAATGTAACCTCATTCAATTCTAAGTGCATTTTATGGTGGACTGAGCTTTCAGATAATGCATTCAAGTTAGAATCAAGTAGAAGCTTTAAAAAAATATTCTGTTCGCTCCATTCGAATTGCTAGAATTAGTTGAAGTTATTTAATAACAAAAATTTTAAATGCTAAATTCATTAAATATTCTGTATACATATTTACTACGTCGTATTCACCCTCGTATCTTATAATAAAAATACATTAAAAAGCAGCTTTACTAAAAAAATAAAAACCTAACAAAAAACTCCTTACGAATGACGATAGATTCCGACAAACTAACAACTTGCACGGCAAAATGCGTAAACCTTTCAGACTGGAGACGACGCTGATTGTTGCACTAAACTTATCACTAACAATATCGCTCGGTATCTACGCCGCAGTTAACAGCTGTCTGGATCGCGTCTAGCGAGCTATTAAGAGCGATGACCCGTATCGCTGAATCTTTATAAACGCTGCGCATAATGTAACCTCATTCAATTCTAAATGCATTTTATTGTGGACTGAGCTTTCAGATTGTGCATTAAGGTTAGAATCAAGTAGAAGGTTTAAAAAATTATTAGGTCCTCTGCATTCGAATTGCTGGAATTAATTAAAGTCACTTAATCAAGCTCAGTGTTAAATTTGCCTTATTTCCGTACTTGAATTTAGTCAGTGACTTCGTTTGCATGGATATGGCTTTTACTGATAGTAGAGCTCCAGTGACGGAGCTCACGGACGTAGGCACCACCGCATTACCTTTTGCCGCTAAATGGTAGTGTTCAGAACTATCGTGTTCCAGTCAGGTGGTAATGTATGGCCCTGTCATTTCCGGCACAGCGGCATAACAGCTAAGGCCTCAAGAGTGATAACGCATCTGCATTTTGACCTTGGTCTTCGTGTGGGTGTCTATAGGCTGCAGTCACTACTTGACATCAATGTGAACTGCATACTTGTTTGCCACTTTCATACATATTAAAAAAATATATCATTTATTGGGACAAAAGTAACCTATGGGAGTACTGTACATCGAATGCAATTGTTTGTCAGAAAAACACTATCTATTACACGTCGCAGCAACTTAATTGATCGTAATATTTAGAAGTTTGAAATGTTGATTTGCATGATTATTTCAGAAGTTTCAGTGATAAATGAGAGAAACCGTCAATATTGGTCTATTTTCTCGAATAACTTCAAAAGTATGTATGTTAAAATAATTAAAATAATATCGTGTTCACAATCATAAGATCTATCTTGCGTTAATTCACTCAATAATAGTATATTCTTCATTTTATAGAATATAGTTTGCAAAACTTTTTGAAATTCCCTAATTTATACTCTAAAAGTGATCCCTATGTTCAAAATCCACTCTTCACTCCATAGATATTTTACACATCATTGCGCTTTCATGTTTAAATCAATAATTTACACCAATTTTTATTTTACTTCTGAAAAATGTCGACTAAAACAGATCGGAAAACGCACCATTGATTTTATAACGGTTCATTTTGAGATTTGGAACCCTAAAAACCAGGCAGAGACTTAAATGTCAATCAGCAACAATTTAACAACAAATTGAATTCACATATTTCAATCGTGTAAGTCAAATAGATCTTTTTTACCGTCGCAAATATCCTGTAATTTATACGAGGCAAAGTTCAAACGACCTGACTGTTTTTACAGCGGTCGCTCGGTTCTTTTGCGTTTTTATTAAACGCGTAAAAAGGAATAGCTTTATGTACGGCTGTATACGATTACATTCGGTATTACCAAATTAAAAACAAATTACGACTGCCCAGAACCTAAATATACAGCTCTTCTTTATTTTTACTAGTTTTCTTTGCTTTTAGTGTTATTCGTTTAACGATGTAAAGTTGAGCTGCAATAAATAAAACGAGCATTGATGGCATGTACTGAATTACAGTAATTTTATAGGTCATGGACATTTACAGGAGTTTGAGATGTGTTCCATTCATTCAATTGATTGTGATGCCATTCATTAATAACAGAAGGGTCCCGAGGGGGACGAGGGTTGGTTTTTTTTATCTGCAACAAAGGTGCCAAACAAGTATGCTATATACTACAGTTATTTCCTTCCCCCCCCCACACAGTGAAACTATTTTTGTTTATAATGGATTCCGTTTCACAAACTGGATCTATAAATATTATCTGTAAACTCACAATATACTTTTAAGCGCCTTTTCATCGATATCCCACAAAGTACAAAACGTACGCCTCGTGCGAGAATAATTAGATATTCTACTTTCAAAGAAAAATATTACGGGTAGGTAAGGTGCCGTAAAAATGATTTACAAAATTTTATTTTATCATAACTGCCTCCGTAGTATAGTGGTAGCAGACCACTACTGCTCACTGATGTACTGGGTTCGACGCCCGGGTCGGGGGCTATCAGAAATTAAGGTGTAAAATTCTTTATCTCTGATAGTTTACGGATTTTTACATTTTCTGGGAGTTTTCCAGTACCTCGGAGTTCGGTAATATGCCCGGAGATGTCAACAAGCTATAATAATATACATGCATTTTACCTATGCCATGCCTTGCAAGGATAACAGGCGTGAAAGTACGTTATTTTACAATTTTCTACACATTTGAATTTCAGTATTCTAGTACTAAGAGTCTTTGAGCATATCTCCAGACAGACGGACGGACGAACATGGCGAAACTATATGAGTTCATTTTAAACCACGGAATCTTAAAAAAAATAGGATTGATAAGTTCACACTAGGCTATCCATTTCAAGAGAATAAGACCCGAAAAATACAAGTGCTATCCACAGTCACATTATGACATTCATCAAAAGAGCGGCACTAGACCAAGCATTCATTTTATTTATGGCGTGTAACGAATAACATAAAACTTATGAAAAAGCCAGAAGCATAGCCTAGATAAAACCCATCTCATCGAGGTCAACAGCCTTAGGCACCATAAACTCACTTTCACTCAACAAATTGCGTATACTTTTATTATTATACAGCGGCCGGAGAACTAACATAATCCTCGATCAGGATAATGTGTTTAATAGGTTGGCTACTTACAGGCCGTTGAACTTGGCGAAAGTCAAGTGTTAGGAAATGAAGTCATTTATACGAGATGTCTCACTTAACGTGTGTCTAATGTTTTGCCATGTATATCCGTCCGTCTGCACGCAGCCAAGCTCAGAGAGTTCAGAGACTAAATATTCGGCCAAATACTCAAACGTCACTTAAATCTAAGTGGGACTTAAAGTCTTCTATCTTTATAAAACACGTTCAATCGATAGAGATATAGCACATTTGAGGGTTGTTTAAAATTGAGTGACGTTTGAGTATTCGGCCATATGAGTACTAGAAAGCTGTTATTTGGCATGAATATACATTTTACCGGATTGGCCACTAACCCGTATGTCCACCAACCCGTATTGGAGCAGCGTGATGGAGTAAGCTCCAGGCCTCCGTGGGACGTATAATATTTTATTTAATTGCCATTTTATTTATACATTTTCGGCCAAGTATCGTTACAAATTCTCTAACAAAGATTTTTTTATGTTACCAATGTGGTTAAAAAGCATACAGTTTATTGATGGCAAGTGATGACTGCAGCCTGTAGACATACATGCAAACATCCTGGATTCGCCGGTTACGTTTTGGCCAATGTAACAGAGTAACAGGTGGAGAGCCTGTTGACATCTCCGACCACATTTTTCATGTAATGGAGGTAGCAAACAAGAGTGCAGTTCACAGTGATGTTAAGTGATGACTGCAGCCTATAGACAGACACCCACACAAAGACCAGAGCTCAAAATGCAAATGCGTGGCCACCCCTGAAACCTTAGTTGTTATGTCTCTGTGATAAGTTATTACGGGGCCATGCATTACCAGCTAACCGTAACACGATAGTGCTGAACACTACCATTTAGCGACAGATAATATATATTAGGTAATGCAGTGGTGCTTACGTCATCGAGCTACTACACTAAAACTCTACCACTAGTGAATTTTCTACCAAATTACCACTACCAAACTCCAAGACTAGAAAACTTCCCGAAAATAGAAAAAGCCCATTTACTGGCCCCGACCCGGCAATCGAACCCAGGACTCCAGCATAGTAGTAGTGGATTTTGACTAACATACACATCATTCACTAAAGTGAATTGTATACTGTACATGTATTCAGTGGTCAACAATAGTAAGAGACACTCGGGTGAATGTGCAGAGGGAGGTTACTGAATTGAAAAATAGACTGCAATTTTACTTCGATCAACATTGGGCACTGGACGGTGAACTGTTAACATTCATCGAATCAATTGCCAACGCTTTTATGTAGAAAACCTGAATGTGTTTCTGGAGTTCTGGCTTCATTTGAAATAGCTTTTACATGAAAAGTTATATATTGTACGCTGAGGGTAAGGCTTTCTACAATAGGACAACTAGGAGAACGACGAAATATCATCCTTACCCAGTGAACATCACAAAAATTCGAAGAAAGGTTTCGGCTCTACGTTTATTATACGTACAGCTATAATAATAAATAATAATGGCAACCCATTATACGTCCCACTGCTGGGCACGAGTCTCTCCCCTTTTTTTGGGGGGAGGCCTGGAGCTTACTCCACCACGCTGCTCCAATGCGGATTGGTGGAGGTGGGTGGGTTAGTGGCCAACCCACTGTCGGATGTTTTCAAACCCATAAGGCCTCCGACAAGGTTTAACGACTGCTATCCATCGATAGCAACCGGGACCGACGGCTTAACGTGCCCTCTGAAGCACGGAAACGCGCATTTAATTTGCCACCAGCGGTCACCCATCACACTACCCGACCGCGCCCGTAATGCTTAACCGAGCAGATCGCTTACGATCTACACCAGCCGCTGGGCCATGCGTACAGCTATGTTATGGAACAATTTGCCAGCTTCTTTGTTTCAAAAAAACTACAACGTGGGCATCTTCAAATCTAGAGTGAATAGGTAGCTTCTAGACCAACGTGCTTCATCTTCGGCTACATCTTCACTACATCAGGTGAGTTGGTGGTCAAACGTTGGTAACAAATTAAAATATATATATACAATATGTAACCGGAAAAATACACACTCTCAAACACCCCGATTAGAAAATCGAGTAATAGTCATAATACATGAACTGAAATTACATGTTACGTATTTAAACGTAAACGTAACTTCACGCCTATAATCTCCGAAGGGGTAGGCAGAGGTATATGCATGCATTCAATCATACATGAAAACACCCACGACTCGCCGGTTACGTTTTGGCCCATGTAACAGGTGGCGAACCTGTTGCCATCTCCGGGCACATTACCAAACTCCGGGGTACTGGGAAACTTCCAGAAAATGGAATAATCCCAATAGAGGCAGAGATAAAGGATTTTAAACCGTTATCTCTGATAGTCCCCGACCCGGGAATCGAACCCAGGACCTCCAGCGCAATAGTAGTGGCCTGCTACCACTACGCTACTGAGGCAGTTTTACGTAACTTCGTAACTTCACGCCTGTAATCCCCGAAGGGGTAGGCAGAGGTAAATGCATGCATTTAATCATACATGCAAACACCCACGACTCGCCGGTTACGTTTTGGCCCATGTAACAGGTGGCGAACCTGTTGCCATCTCCGGGCACTTTACACCAAACTCCGGGGTACTGGAAAACTTCCAGAAAATGGAATAATCCCAATAGAAGCAGAGATAAAGGATTTTAAACCGTTATCTCTGATATTCCCGACCCGGGAATTGAACCCAGGACCTCCAGCGCAATAGTAGTGGCCTGCTACCACTACGCTACTGGGGCAGTTTTACGTATTTAATATTTTTTATTTATGTTATAAGTTGTCCTCAATTTGCACGAACAGTATGCACACCCTATGCATATTTACCTTACCTCTACCTACGGCCGGACATAAAACACAAACCTACCCACACTGTCACAATGTGTTATAGCGTAACCTGCTGTGCGCATCCCTATTTAACACTCATTAGTAAAATCGCGAAAATTTTATTTTCGCGATTTTATTTTGCTTAAATTATTATTTATATTAAGATATCTTTCTCAACGAGCCCTAATGAACTTGTTGAGACTAGCATTTTATCTTGGATAGACGTTAGTCTCATTTTCGTTTGTATTGGCTGTGCACCCAATGAGTGACCATAATTTAATTGATTCTAATTAATTTTGGGATAAAATATTACCTATATTATAAATGCCTAAAATCGATTTGTTTATCGATTCTGAACAAACCTGTTTCGCGTTGTACATTTAATCCTGTTACACATTGTATATAATATTTTTTATTACAGCCTCAGTTGTCTAGTTTTAGTAGGACCGTATTGATACGTTGACGTGTTCGATCCCCGAGTCGAGTAAGTACTATTGGGTTTTTCCGAAGCCCTTGAACTGCCTTGAAGTTTAATAATGCCTGGTGTGCCAACAGGGTCGCTACATTTTCGTTTTGAAATATCAATCAGCTCACTACCTAATTGGGATTGGTGTGTATTAAAATGAATTAATTGACTTCAAACTTATGTAAGTATATAACAACAACATTAACATTGACTCTGTTATCAACTGCGGAATGACATAAATGACAAATGACGATAAATGACATTGTCATAACTTCCAAATGGTCCATTTTTTGTGCCTAACGATTACTTTTATATTATACTAGCTGTGCCCGCGACTTCGTCCGCGTGAGAATTAATGATTGTTCAGTATCTATCCAGACGAAGTCGTGGGCGCAGCTAGTATAAAAGTAGCCTAAGTTACTCCTTATTACATAAGCTATCTGCCATTGAAAGTCCCGTCAAAATCGGTAAAGCCGTTCCCGAGATTAGCGGGAACAAACAGACAGACAGACAAAAATTGAAATAATATTGTTTTGGTATATGTACCGTGTATGTATGTATCTTCACGCCAGGTCCCTAACGGGGTAGGCAGAGAGTGTAGAGCGCCAGATATCCCGGTTCTGACAAACCTCTCGTGCCTCGTCTACTTTGTACCGTGTATACATACATAATATGCATTTAGTAAAAAGCGGTTATTTTTATATTACAAACAGACCCTCCAATTTTATTTATTGGTATAAATTTTTATTTGCTCAAAAGTAGGATGATGCAACCCAGTTTTATTAAAGATCAAATCAAGAGATTTCATTGTTTACACACGCGCTTAACAATTTGCTAACCACCGCATTTTAGATACAAAAAACCATGGTCAAATATTTAAGGCATGTAAATAATACATTACTGTCCCCATTCACCGTAAAGTTCTCACAAAAGCTCAAAGATATTTATAGAGGAGCAACAAACATATTATATTTGAACAAAGACGGTAGGTATACCTTAATACAAATACTTCTGAATGGAAATGTTTTACACGTTTACCATGATACCGGTGGGGTGGCAAAGGTTAGAGGCAAAACAAATATAATCATAGGTCAATGGATGATATTGACAAAAGGTTTTATTTAATTTTAAGATGTTGATTTTAGCTGGTTTTTGTGTATAAATGACACGTAGTGTAATATTAATCTCTCTACTACTATCTACCAATATCTTGTGTGGTTTTTTTAAAAGATACAGACGCAAAACTCGACAGCGGTAGAGCCGATGCGGCTGATTTCTTTTTTGTTGTATTTTATGAAGTCTGAGAAAGGTTCTTATAAGGGGAAAAAACGTAAAAAAATAATAGAAAGACAATAGTAAAAAGAGATATTTTTTTATCACACAAAAAAAATTGACGACAATCAATACAATCACTTTTATTTCATTAGATATTACTAAAATCTTTCAATATTACATTATTTCTATTAGAATGCGACAGGCCAGTAAATTTAAACAGAACGAAGTCTGTTAGGAATCAGAATCAGAAATTCATTTATTCATTTACGGTAACAAGCGCTATTTATGACAAGTCAAAAACAAACAAATTAAATTAAAGTGAATAACAATTGATATAATGTCAAATCACAAATTAGAAAAATTATAGGTAATGGAGAATATCACTAAGATAAAACTAAATATAATCTGTATAAATAAAATTGCGACCGAAAGCCAGTACAAAATATCACATTAATCTGGCGTCAGAATATAAAAATGTAGAAAGCCGAAAATTGTATAAACAAAATATCAAATGCAAGCCTAGGATTCTTGTAAAGCTTTTTCAATAAATCAAAACTGTGCCCGCAAAACATTTTTCCATCTACCCGGTTTCACTTTGTTAAACATCAACGAAAGGATTCTATTTTTGGACCCGTTTTTTAAAATCCACCAAATATAAATTTAGTTCTTGATGGGTGACGAAAAATTGCAAAGGTGAGTGTACACTCATCGAGTTGGTCCAAACTAGTGCTCGTTTCTGAACTAAGCACAGGCTTAGTTCAGAAATTATGCGGTATTTTCTGAACTAATAACTAACTAATGGGCCTACCTAAATAATTTTTTTATGGGACCAATTTGAAACTATTCCGCATCAAACACAATAAAGAATTACGTAAATCGGTCCAGAAATCTCGGCAGAATTGGCGTACATACATAAAAAAAAAAATACCGGCCGAATTGAGAACATATTACTCATCGACGACACAACACAGCTTATTTACTACTTCGTGGATAAATGCATAGAGTTCAAATATCAATAATTATTTTCATTGATTTCGTAAATTCGTGTAATAATTTTGTATCGACACATCTAAGCAGTTTAAATTATATACCTATCATATTGTCACGAAGTTAGAAGAGTCAGATTTTACAAATTTAACAGATGTGAACATTAATCTTATTGACAATGAAGCAATAAACTAAAAAGTATTAAATAAAAATAACTACGTTAAGAAAAACCGACTTCAAATCGAAAAGTAAAAAATAATACAAATTTAATATTAATTATATACTACCTATTATTTATATGTGTTATTTACTAATAGGATTGAAGTCGGTGCCAAGCCAAAATCATTAAAGCAGGCATTTCATTGTATTAAAACGTAACTTCATGCCTGAAATCCCCGAAGGGGTAGGCAGAGGTAAATACATGCATTCAAGCATACATGCAAACACCCGGTTACGTTTTTTTCATTGTTTTAATTTGGTCGTATTCATATTTAAGTGATTAAAATATAATTATTTGTTTAAGGCTTGGCAGCGACTTCAATTCTTTCAGTAAATAACACATGTAAATAATAGGTAGTATAATTAATATTAAGTCTGTATTATTTTAACTTTTTAGATTTGAAGTCGGTTTTTCTTAACGTAGTTATTTTTATTAATGATAAGAAGATGGCAAACAAGCATTCAATTCACATTGATATTAAGTGATGACGTAGCTTATAGACACTTACACAAGGACCAGAGGTCAAAGTGTCACTCCTGAGACCTTTGTTGTTATGTCTCTGTGGTAGTTATTACGGGGCCGTGCATTACCATCTAACCGGAACACGATAGTGCTGGCAACATTTGGCGGCAGATAGATTAGGTAATGCAGTGGTACCTACGCCCTCGAGCTCCTACACTGGATTTCTATGCGCTACTAGTAAAAAAAAATACAATTATTCGCGTAACAGATATTGATACTGATTTCATTAGATTACAAGAATCTTTTTTATATCGAAAGAAGAGATTTTGTCCCATGATAAGAGCAACACTGGAGGGGAGTGGCCATATGCAGGCTTTCCCCTCTGTCAAAGTACCTACAAGCCCAAATGGGGCCATACCTGTCGCCTAGATGTTTAAATGAGTGCGTGAAATTGTTTCTGTATTTTGTTAAAGTCAAGATGTGAATTTCGTAGTAATAGACGATTTTTGTAGTGTGCATGAGTGTCGCACGCATTTCCCCCCGCAAAAAATGACAGACTGTTTTGCATCGGTAATAAACGCTATGGCTACTCCCCTCCAGTCTACCGCGGCCGGTGGCCCCGTGTTGCTCTATGATCAGACCTAGATTAAAACTACCAACATTTCTAGCTCCAGTAAAACCCTATATATGAATGAAATTGGAACGGAAAGCCGGTACAAAATATAACATGAATCTGACTTTGGGATATAAAATCTCAAAATTCCGAAAATCCTGTGAACAAAATATCAAATGCATGCCTAGGATTCTTGCAAAGCTTTTTCTATAAATCAAAACCGTGCCCGTACATTTTTCCATTTACCCCTTTGAGTATTAAACTAATAAATACTACAAGATCTACCCGGTTACCCTTTGTTGTATATCAACGAAAGGATTCTATTTTTGGACTCGTTTTATAGAGGTCAGCAAATATAAATTTAGTTCTTGACCAATGTCGAATAATTTAATTCTAAAGGTACATTGAACTTAGGATCGTGTCAATTTAAAGCTATTGCTAGTTGCTGAACTGGTATTTTTAAATAATGGTGGAAAACAAGCATGCAGTTCACATTGATGTTAAGTGATGACTGCAGTCTATAGACAAAAACCAGATTCGTGGTTATCACTAAAACCTAAGTCGTCATTGTGATAGTAATTTGGAAAACTTTTTTTTCCCTTTTTATCTCCCAAATGTAAACCTTCTGTTGTTTGTTGTATCTTTGTTCGGAATATACGAAACCTTTAATTCATAAATTTAAAGTGCTAACGTCTACGATATTCGCCACTTCAACTCTACCAACAGCGAAAAAACATTGCAAATCCCTTTGCTACACAGACGTAAACATTGTTATTTGTAATCCCGTTCAGGGAGTGACGTTTTCAATTCTGCTTCATACAATTCAACAAAACCTTACATATTCGAATGAACGCTTCAGTTACCTTCTCGTTCCATTCGTAGATGTTTATTTTGACGTGTGTTAAAGGGTTGCCTAATGTTGAACCGGTAACTTTCCACGAACTCGTAAATTATAAATGTATGAGGAAAAACATGTAATGCCTTATTGGTTATAATGATATGCTATAGGTGCAATGCCTTATGATCTTTGTAGATTGTTAGGCAAATTGGATTTTCGTTTGTCAGTGATATTTTTGTTACGGAGTCACGGGGAGTCTCTCGCATACTTCCGCGACTTCGCCGGTAGCTGTCCGAAACCGGTCCCTCTTCAGCAGCTCATCTTTTTTGAGTTTCAAACACCACTAGTGGCGTGCGGTACACCGGCACGACTACCAGCTCGGGGACCTGAATCCATAGGACGATGGACTTCCCCTAGTCCACCAGTCCACCATCTGATTATTACCGACACCTGTGTTAAGCTTCGCTACAATTTTACCCGTGTTTTATTCATAATTGAACCGTATAACAGCTTGATTATTACTCGGTAAAGTCAGAAATGTGAAAATTTAGATAAATGTCTGCTAATAGCTATACCTACCTAGTAGGTATATTTACAAATCATAAAATCAATGTTTTCATCATCATCATCACTTCAGCCGAATGACGTTCACTGCTGGACAAAGTCTGCCACAAAAACACTTCAGTATTGTGCATTATTAGGGAGAATATGCCATAATCGCCACGATTGGCAGGCGGATTGGCGATCGCAGTCACGGTAGTTTTATCGCGGAATGCTGCTGCCACAGACCAATCAGCCTTCTTTTAGTCGATGGCTGCTGCCCATCCCGCGTTGTTATATTTACTACCGCCCTATTGGAATGGTTTGACTGCCATTGCTCGGTTGACTAACTGCACTTTCTTTTTTAATGTTACGGTAGAGGCAAACACGCATGCAGTTCACATTGATGTTAAGTGATGACTGCATCCTATAGACACCCACACAAAAACCGAGGTCAAAATGCTGAGGCTTAAGGTGTTACGCCTCTGTGCCGGAAATTACAGGGCCGTACATTACCACCTGACCGGAACACGATAGTGCTGAACACTACCATTTTGCGGCAAGTATATTAGGTAATGCGGTGGTGGTTACGCCAGCGAGCTCCATCACTGAAGCTCTACTACTACTTAAAATTCCACTATTGCAAAGTTTTAATTCCACATTAATTATTTACTACAAATATCTCGCCAGGTTTCATTACTCATATTATCTTTAAAATGAACTAGTCCACGATGATGAAGTCTAGACATAAGATTTCTTCTGGGACTAAGGTTTCAAGCTTCTGAACTTGTAATTATCTAGACATATTATCGTAGGTATTCATATCTCTTGAGAAAACATAAGTTTTGGCTATTAATGTAGCTGCGTAGATTGGATGGTGATAGTCTTGGGAATTTTTCATCAAATAAGTTTTATTACAAACTTAATAGTTTTTTCTCCGATTGACTCCTTTACTCCACCAATCCGCATTGGAGCATCGTGGTGGAGTAAGCTCCAGGCCTCCTCCCAAAAAGGGGAGAGACTCGTGCCCGGCAGTGGGACGTATAATGGGTTGCCATTATTACTCCGATTAAAAATGATGAGATAGTCAAAATGCTTACTGAAAAAAACTGTACTAATGTCTATGACCAGATGAAATGAAGTAGGTACATATGAGAAGATACTAATCAACTACTATTTGGGTAAATTAGGCAATGTAGTATCTTCAAGCTTCGTTATTGGAACTTTGATAGCTCACGTCGTGTCAGCACCATGCCACCGCCAGTAATGCATCAGGTGGTCTTTGCTTTCAGCCCTTATAAACGTAATTAGATATACTGCGGTTGCAAGGCAGAAGGAATCTTGTACATTGACCTGTTTCTATCGCTCCAGTGTAAATGGCTTGCTTCTCGCTCGATGCGAGAACTCTATCAGTGCGAGAGTGACGCAATGACTGCAGTTTATAGACATCTACATAAACACCAGAAGTCAAAATGCGATGCCACCCCTGAGACCTAAATTGTTATGTCGCTGTGATAGTTATTACTGGACCATTATACATTACCATCTAACCGGAACATGATAGTGCTGAACGGTAATGGTGATGAATGGTATCAAAAATATTGAGTTTGAAGGTGTAAAAATATATAACAAATTGCCAACAGAGATAAAAGAGGCAAAATCACTTTACAGTTTCAAAAGACAACTTAAAAAGTTTTTTTTAGACGCAATATGAAAATAATAACTCAAATATATTTGTTTAATTAGTTGTGAAATATAGGTATAAAATAATACTGTAGGCACAATAATTAATAAAATTAAATAAATAAGTCAGCATGTCAGTTAATATTAAATGGTCAACATTATACGCTTAAATACTTTAAGTTGGTATTATATATTAACTGCTGAAAACTTTATAAGTATATATATATATATATATATATATATATATATATATATATATATATTCTTATAATTAATCCAAATTAACTTAAAATCCCAACACATCTCCAAATTTCCCACTAAATGTAAATAGACATATCTAGTATTAAACTACGCTCAGCGCACTTTGTATCTGTGGTTGCTCGATCAAGTACGCAAAACTGTCGACAATTGTTATTGTTTTATTTTAAATGTACCCGAAATCAAAATAATATTTGTTTGTAACCGATAGAAATGTTAATAATTGTATACTCATCATGTTTTTTGTTTTACATGTTAGAAGTTTTTTCTCAGTAAGTGAATTGATGTAATTCTTTTGAGAAAATAAAAGTTCTTAAACCACTGAACAATACCATTTGGCGGGAGATAGAGGTAATGCGGTGGTGCCTACGCCCGCGAGCTCTGTCGTTAGAGTTCTACTACCGGTTACTTCATATTAATAATTTAATGGCTAACAGAATTTATCAGAATTATATACATACTAGGTAGCTAAATAATTCAGTGGATTGGATTGGAGTGGACAAACAGCTATCAATTTATGTCATCCTAAGACGGTTTCAGTAGTAGAGGATATATTCGATGCCAAGGGCTTAGCATAGAATTTCAGTACAACGGTTTTTCCATTCGATTTGCCCCAATGCGGGATTTTTCTTTGTTATCTATATAGGGCTACCACCGAGAAATATGACGCATGGTCACCTTTATCACAAAATATATGACTGAGAGTCTCAATAGGCTGAACAGCTGTTCCGTCGCCTTTAAGTAACTCGTATAATTTTGCCATGTCCGTCCATCCGTCCGTCCGTCTAGCCCAGAGATTCCCAAAGTGGTCCAGGTGGACCCCCTGGGGTCCATGGGAGATTCGATCGAGGTCTAAATAAATGTGAATAAAAATTGGAAATATAGGAATGTGGTGTAAATGTAGCAAGGAGGTCCACCGCAACCAGAAAAAAACTTAATGGGGTCTATAAGAAAAAAATATTTGGGAATCTCTGGTCTAGTAATTTGGTATATAAAGTGTAATTTGGCACGAATATACATTGTATTAAATATGTGGTGATAGTGAAAAAATATTTTCGAAAATATTACAGATTTAAAATGCATATAGCGGTTTTGGTGGTACCGGCAGGGGGGGTTATATTATTAAGAATTTTCGATTTTATTTGAATACTCAAACTTATTATAGGTTTTCCAGTAATCTATAGGCAAAGAACTATTTTCCACATTTTTTTCAAAATTTTAAGTTCAGCAGTTTCGGAGATAGGGGGGGGGGTTTCATTTCATTCATTTATTCTTTTAGCACATAAGAAATGTACATAAGGCGGACTTAATACCTAGTGGTATTCTCTACCAGCCAACCTTAGGGCCAAATAGAACTGACAAAGGTGCATTATATAAAGATATTTTTATAATATGGTAAATAAAAATACAAAAGACATAAAATAGATACTATACTACAGAGTACATATATAGACTAATATAGACATACATACATAAGTTTATAGATACATATAAAAAAAATATATATATACATACATATTTATTAACAGTAGCAAAATAAAACAATGATGATAGTGCAATTAAATTATTAACATTCATTAGAGGAAGATAAGTGGTTTTTTTTCTTCTTGCACACCGTCGTGTGTGTATCGTTGAACAGAAATTTAAAAATGTTGTGAATTTGCAAAGAACATTTTTCGATAGAGTGATTAGTTTATAGTTTAAAGAGCCAAGTGTTCCAATATCAGCCAAATGGCTGCGTTAAGAGTTAAAAGTAGTTAATATAACGAAATTAAGAGGAAAACTATCATAGCTAATAAACAAACATGTTTCAAAGTAAAACTCTATCAACTGAAAAATTTTACTTGAAGAAACGAAAGTCAATAAAGTGCGTGGGCTGCTTTTTTATTTTTTTTGTTGGACTTCCATGCAGAAGCTTACATACTACTCTTACTACTAAAAATCCTAGTTATAAGGTTGGTAGAGCCTTATAAATACTAATTTTACGTGGCAAATATTTTTAAGACGATTGTCACCATTGTTCAAACGATTTCTATTAAGTTTCACTATATTTTTAATTTAAACCAGTGAATATCGTACACACATAAAATAAATAAATAATTCTAAGATGCATATAACAAAAAATCATACACTAAAATACGGTAAACAACCCTATCCTGTATGGATTTTTCCATTACTAAGAAAAAAATTGCGAGTGGATTTTTTTATTTTTGGTCGGATTTTCACTCACGGTCAGTTGACGTTGAACCAGATAACATGTAGTTTATGTGACAATCTAGGTCACAGAGTAAATTAAGCACACTGATGCAAACCTAGGCTTAATGGAATAAAAAATATTAGGTAAACAATTCAATGTTACAACCAAGGAAAAAAAAATTGAGTTGTCATCATTATAGTCGTAGCCGAAAGACGTCCACTGCTGGACAAAGCCTTCCCCAAATACGCCCACAACAGTGCGTCATAGAGGGGAGAATATGCCATAATCAATTGGCAGGCGGATTGGCGATCGCAGTAGCGGTAGTTTTCGCGGGACGCTGCTGCCCATCCCGCGTTATCATTCCTGCCACCCTACTAGAATGGTTTGACCGCCATTATCCGGTTGCCTGACTGCACAATTGGAAGAACTCTCTTCCACTGGAGGGCGATCGGGTCGTCACGTCCCGACGCCTGACGTTTAGGATTTTAAATTTAAATACAAGTAACGGTTCTTCTCAAATCATTTCAAAATTATTCAAGGATTCCTTATGTCTATCATACATAAAATATATGATGGATTTTTTTTCTTACGAGTATTCATAGAAAAACACTCTTTTCTTTTACAAAATTTGATATTTTTAACAAATCTTCGAAGGCTTGCAATCAACATTTTAACATGGTTGTTCATAGCGATGTTATTTCGGTACCCGAAAAAAGGAGTTTTTAAAGAAAGAGCCTCAGGAATGACATCTTAATATGTCTGTAAGCTGCAGTCTTGACATACTCATGTCAACTTTACGCTCTTTTATAGTAACCCAAGTCTACCTCCTTACTAATGTTATAAATGCGAATGTAAGTTTGTATGTTACCTACATTTTCATGCGAAAATTACTAAAACAATCATCATGAAACTTTGTACCTACACGTATTCTTGGATGTATTAAAAGTAACATAGGATACCTTTTATTAAAGAAAACGAAGTCGCAGTCAAAATTAGTCTCTTATATAATTTAAAAAGAATATGCCATCATTTAAAATTATTAAAACTTAGATGACTTAAACCTTAAAATTTGAAGGAAAATGACATAAGATGTTAATGTTTGTTTTACCATTTTTATGTCCTTCCAAAACGAAAAATAAAAAAAACAACTTCAAGAACGTAGAAATTGAATAATGGATTAATGAGACTAAAATGATTTTAAGCTAGAGATGAGATGAAAACGGCTGAATAACTAAAGTAGTTAAACTAATGAAAGATCAGCATTATCTATCTATCTAATCTAATACCTTAAAACGAGCAATTCTTGTATATATGTATATATAGAATCAAGATCTCGGAAATGGCTCCAACGATTTTCTTGAAACTTACAGATTAGGGGTTTTTCGGGTCAAGAAATCGATTTATTTAGGTTCCAGGTCCAAGAAAAGCTCGGTGCCAAGTTAATAATAAATTTTCTTCATAACCGACGACTAACGCCATCTATTGATGAATAGAAGAACCATTAGTCTACTAACGTTAGTCGTATTTTGAGCAAAGAAGTGTTTGATTTGAGGTTAGACCAAAAAAATTAATTGTTTTTATTCATATTTCTTCAGTATGCAATTCATATTAAATATAATTTTCAAAAATCGCTACGGAGCGAAGCTCGGTCAACCAGGTACTTATCTAACAAAGGAGCAAAAAACACAACTAAAAAATACATCAAGCGCTCGGTGTAATATGAATAATGTTTATAATATAACGTTGAATATTTTAACTTGCAAATGAGTCTGAGATTAAAAAGTAAATACTAATTATAAGATAAAGCAGCTTTCATGTTTAATAAATTGTAGATTCAACTAGTTTTTGGAAATATTAACTAGAAATCTTGGTGATGCTGAATCAGTATTGTGTTTTCACTTAGGTACCTACAGATTTTTTCTAGATTGAAAACTGTGTGTTCATGTGGGATGGGATGTAGACCAAATCATGAAGTGAATTGTATAAGTGTCAGTTGACACTTGTTATTATTTGTTTTTTCATTTGTACCCGTGAAAATAGAGAGTGAGAAAAGTTACTTTCTCTATTTGAACACAATAGTTTAAACGATGCAAATGCTTACATGTGATTCATGGGACAGGGAACCAGTGAAAATGAAAAACGTGACTGACATAATGCTTGAATTTAGTGGCTGTGATAAGCCGCGCAAAAAATAAAATGAAAGTTACAAATATAGGAAATCCTTCCGTACCTTTGGGTCAGTAGAGCACGGGTCCGCCATTTGTATTATAAATTGGTGCATCGTAACTCTGGCGACGACACGGGTTGTGAATTTTGTATTACTCGTAACTCGCGGTCCGTTGAAGCCGCACATTTTGTTTTGGATCATTACACGTCATATTGTTGCCAATGTTGTGTGTGTTACCAAAATTATATTAAAAGCGACATTTTCAGTATCTTGTTCTTTATTTGCATTAAATATATAAAAATCAATTGCTGTTCGTGAGTCTTGCTAAAATTCGAGAACGGCTGGACCGATTTGGCTAATTTTGGTTTCGAATGTTTTTTGGAAGTCCAGGGAAGGTTTAAAAGGTAAAAAATACGAAGAAATTGAAGGGGAATAGTAAAAACCATAATTTTTATTTTCTTATACAAATAGTCCGTATATATCAAAACTTGGGGGAGGCCTATGTTCAGCAGTGGACGTCCTATGGCTGATATGATGATATCAAAACTTTGACACATTATATCATTCTGAGGCAATACGAAGTTTGCCGGGTCAGCTAGTTTGCATTAAATTTGAGTTTGTGAAAACTTCATGCTAGCTCACGCTTGTTGAGAAAATTGTGGAAGGAAAACCCTTGTGAGAAAATACCTTGGCGCTTCAATATGAAATTCTTTAAAACCGTCATAAGCGTTCAAAATAAGCGACATAATAGTTCAGGGCTAGCAGCGCGTTGACAACAGGAGTATTTAAAACATTCGTAGGCGACGATGACCACAGTCATCAAGAGGTCCGCCTTCTGTCAATCTGTTAATAAGAAATTGTTTACTGGTGGATTCTTACTAGGGCACCCAGAGCTTGGATTGGTGATCTGTAAATGCCAAACAATGAAGCTACACGGCACTCAATAAAGGTAAATTCCAATCTGCTATCCTATTTATTAAATCAAAATATCCGTGTATGTTGTTTTTGAAACTGTGTATCAAAAACAACAAAGGACGCAATAAATAACATTATGTTGACAAATTGAAGTACCTACGTAGACCGTTACAAATAACTAATCATATGCTAATGCATCTCATATGTAAACAAAACACACATAAAGCTACACTCCTTTCAATTTAGTATCTCTTGAGTCGTTATTCGACAAATATACAAAGGAAAAAGCAAAATTTGGGTCACAAAATTAGAAATGCAATGAAACTAGATGCTATCGGGACAACTGCCTCATTTATCACATTATCGCAGAAACAGTAACAAATATATTTGTTTAAATATCTGAATTCTGTAGCAATTTCAACAGTGAGTGCAATTAAAATGATCGCGACAAAACCTCCATCAGTAACGCAGCGCGACCCAAATATATTTTCATTAGTAGAACCAAGGGTGTCCTTTTATTGTAACATTTGAAGTAAATACTTTTTGTTAATAAGAAAGAATTAGTTATTTTGATTAACTTATATTGTTGTTTTCGGATGTGTAACGTAAAAAATTCTTTACCTACATTACACATCCGAAAACAACAAAGGACCTATTTTGTTGACGAAAATCTCGTAGCCTCACAAAATTTATGCGCATGTTACAAATAACTAAGCATATGCAAATAGGTCTCATTTATAAACAAAACATAAATAAATAAAGCCTCACGCCCTCGATCCGTATCTTTCGACTCGTTATTCGGCAAATATTCAAAGACAAAAGTAAAATCTTAAGTCACAAAATATAGAATGCAATGAAATTAAATGCTATCAGGACAATTACACCAATAACGTGACACATTTATCACATTATGGCATAAATTGTTTCAAATATCTCTGTTTAAGTATCCGAAGTCTCGAGCAATTTCACAAATTGAATGCAATTAAAATGGTTGCTATAAAACCACTATCGGAAACGCAGCGTGACCCAAATCTATACTTATAATAAAACTGTAGAAGTGTAAATTCTGTACATTGAAAATATTGAAAAAATAAATACCAGGGGATGTTACTAGATCGATACCGAACACAAATATGTGATTAGAAAATTTTTTGTCTGTCTGTCTGTCTGTTTGTTCAAGCATCACATAAAAACTACCGATCCGATTACAATGAAACTTGGTATGCTTATACTTTAACCTTTGGCGCACAACACTGGGTACTTTTTATCCCGGAAAAATGACTGTTTGTCTGTGTGTTTGTGCACGCTTATTTCGGCTTATTCGATTTGCGGTTTTCGCTAATATATTGTGGTAAGTTTCACTTAACATTAAGTGTTTGTTTCATGTGAATAAAATAAAAAAGTTATGTCAATTTAAAGAATCATATCGAATACTTTTAAGCTATTATATCTTAGTTCTATCTTTTAGGGGGTTTCGTACCTAAAAGATAAAACGGACTCTACGGATTACTAATCCTCCGCTGTCTGTCTATCCGTCCGTCCGTCTGTCTGTCACCAGCCTGTATCTCATGAATAGTTATAGCTAGAAAGGTAACATTTTCACAAATTATGTATTTCTGTTACCGCTATAAAGACAAAATTATTGACTAATAATAAGAAAATGAAAATGTTAAGAAGTCCAAGGGAGCATAAAATAAAGGTGTTTTTTTTTCGTATAATAGGTTGGGGAAAAAGTCTATTCGCATTATAGTATGTATGAACTTGTAATAAAATCTCTTTGGCTGTAGTATTTGTATCTGGCTGGTTTTGGTATCATTGAAAGTTAAAATTTTAAAGAACATAATTCCAAATTCAAATTAGGCAAATGTGTGATTTTCATTTGTTTTTCGTACTGTCAAGATGAGTGAATCTAATGAAGAAATTCGATACATTTTAAAATTTTACTACAAAAAACGGTAAAAATGCAACGCAAGCCGCGAAAAAAATTTGCGATGTTTATGGACCTAGTGCAGTGTCTGTGAGAGTAGCACAAATTTGGTTTAAGCGTTTTCAATCCGGAAATTTTGATGTCAAAGATGCACCTCGCTCTGGTCGCCCTATTACGAACACAAAGGATGCCATTTTTGAAAAAGTGGAGCAAGATCGACGTAATTGATCACAAAACAGTTTTGGCGCATTTGAAAAAAGCTGGGTACAAAAAAAAGCTCGATATTTGGGTACCTCACGAGCTTACTGAAAGAAACCTAATGAACCGTGTACTCATTTGTGATTCTTTATTACGACGTAATGAAACCGAATCATTTTTGATGAAGCTGATAACTGGTGATGAAAAGTGGATCACGTACGACAAGAACGTGCGAAAAAGGTCGTGGTCAATGGCCGGTCAGGCTTCACAGACTGTGGCGAAACCCGGGTTAACTCGCAATATGGTGATGTTGTGTGTGTGGTGGGATTGGAAGGGCAGGACTATCGATTCTGAACTCTACTGCGAACAACTGATGGGATTAAAGCGAGAAGTTGAGAGAAAGCGGCCGGATTGATCAACAGAAGGGGTGTGGTGTTTCATCATGATAACGCTAGACCTCACACATCTATAGCCAATCAGCAAAAATTAAGAGAGTTTGGGTGGGAGGTGTTAATGCATCCGCCGTATAGTCCTGACCTTGCACCTTCAGATTTCCACCTGTTTTGGTCTCTTCAGAATTCTTTATGCAATGTTAGGTTAACATCACGAGAGGACTGCCAAATCCACTTGTCGCGGTATTTTGATGAGAAGTGCCAAAATTTTTATAGCAATGGGATCATGTCCCTACCTACAAGATGGCAAAAGGTTATCGAACAAAATGATACATACATACTTTAGTTAAATTTAAATAAACTGTATTAAAAATGTTTTGAATTATCTTAAAAAATGCGAAGAAACTTTTTCCCCAACCTTTTTTCTCGATATTAACGGTAGCAAGTAGGGCTTAATAATATTATAATTTTCACAGAATATTTAGGTCTTATGTTGTATTTTATCTTCCATAATAAATCCCTACTATCCCTACTAATATTATAAATGCGAAAGTAACTCTGTCTGTCTGTTTGTTATCTTTTCACGTCCAAACGACTGAACCGATTTTAATGAAATTTGGTACAGAGATAGAGCTGACTTTGAGAAAGAACATAGGCTACTTAGTTATTTATAAAACGACATCCACGGGGGCGAAGCCGCGGGCAACAGCTATTATAATAATATTATTATGAGTAGCTTCCAATTTGTTCTGTTATTTTAATGATTGCAGCAAACACTTAGTTACTCATTTTGGATACATATTTCTTAGTATAATAGCGGCTATTACTGTACAGATAAATCTGTACTAATTTATACGAATATTATATAGAGGAAGCATTTGTGTTTTTGTATGTATGTTTGTAACGTTTTTACACAAAACTACTAGACCGATATCAAAAAAAAAATCTTTTACTATTATAAAGCTGCATCTTCACTTAGTAACATATTTAATATATGCTAACTGCCTCGGTAGCCTAGTGGTAGCAGGCCACTACTACTACGCTGAGGTCCTGGGTTCGATTCCCGGGTAGGGGGTTATCAGAGATAATGGTGAAAAAAGCCTTTGTCTCTGGTTCTATTGGGATTTTTCCATTTTCTGGAAATTTCCCAGTACCTCAAAGTTTGGTAATGTGCCCGGAGATGTCAACAGGCTCGCCACCTGTTACATGGGCCAAAACGTAACCGGCGAATCGTGGGTGTTTGCATGTATGCTTGAATGCATGCATTTACCTCTGCCTACCCCTTCGGGGATTACAGGCGTGAAGTTACGTTAATATATGCATATATACAGGAAGACCAAGACTGACCTACCATGACCAAATAGGTCGAGTTCTGTCTGATGGTGGGATCAAAAGTCTTAGGAATCGGCGTGCATGTTTGAAGAGAATGATGAAGGTAGACGAGGCACGAGAGGTTTGTCAGAACCGGGATATCTGGCGCTCTACACTCTCTGCCTACCCCGTTAGGGACCTGGCGTGAAGATACAATAACAGCATATATACAGGGTATATTACATTCATTACACCCGTGCGAAGCCAGGGTGAGCCACTAGTATGTTATAATTTATCATTTTTGATCAATACCAATATTTGCGTAGCACTTTGAGAACAACAAAAACATACTCTGTTCAAGAAAGCTATGCAAAAAATCTTATATAAGAATGAGATAGATACATACGTCTCAAATTATGAAGAATATGCAAATAAGTCTTATTTATTAACTACTCAAAGCTTGGTCTTTCAATTTGGTATCACTCGAGTCGTTATGCGTCACAAAATTAGAAATGCAATAAAACTAGACGTTATCGGGGCAACTGCCATAATTAAACATACTATCCCAGAAACAGTGGCAAATATATCGGGTTTAGATTTCACCAGTGGGTGCAATTAAAATGGGTGCGACTAAAACTTTTATCGAAAACGCAGCGTCACCCAAATTTATTTTAATTAGTGGCACTCAGGGTGTACTGTAATTGTTGTATTTAAACATCTTAAGCGTGCAAAAAATTGGTAGATATTATTTGGATGATTTCAAAGATAACGGAGCGAATTTCTTAACCTTTTACCTGGATTGGATCCTCAAATTGTGTTGTCTATTTAAGTACATTATTCTGCGATTGTAGGTATCATTTCCCAAATATTTGGAAATTAATTAAAAAAAATATTTTACGTAATGGGCGACCACAAAAAACTGCGGTATGATGCGATGCGACGCCGCATAGCAGGCATTTTTGACGTGACAACGTCTTAAATTAGGTTGCGGCTCGGAGTCACTCATGAAAAAGTGTAACGCCCGGTAACGTAACGATGAGTCACCGAACGAGAGAGAGGCCTGCCGGACCGGCGAATGCCTTTCTACCGAGAAAAAGACGTTGTCACGTAAAATCTTCGCCCGTAAAACCGACTTTACAGGCAACCAGTTTTTTTTTTATGTAGTGGAAGTGGCAAACAAGCATGCAGTTCACATTGATGTTAAGTGATGACTGCAGCCTATAGACACCCACATGAAGACCAAGGTCAAAATGCAGATGCATTACCACTCCTGAGGACTAAGGTCCTACGTCTTCCGACGCCCGCGAGCTCCGTCACTGGAGCTCTACCACCAGTAAAAACCGTTGTGTGTGTGGGAGCCCTATGACGTCACTAAATACATATTATATGTACGATGAATTGTAGACATATGATTTTAGATACGTGTACGTAAACTTCTGACCCTTCCCTCGCAGTCAGAGTTTGTCAATAATTCATAAATGAAAATCCACCCTTAAATCGCATAACAACACGATTTACGTTTGTTATAAACTGCGGTTATAAATAACGGTTTCTCTTTAAGCGGGAACTTATCGAAAACATCCATCCAACTTTTGCTGAACAAAATCGAAACCAGTGACAGGCTAAGTAACGTCATTCGAACTAACGAGTTTCGAAGTCAGGGTTTACTTAGATTCATACATTTCTGTGAACATCTGAGTTTATAGCGGTAGCTCTCGAGTTTTGCAGTGCAAGTGATTAATACTTTTTGTTAACATTGAGTTGGTGTATAATTTCACCATTTTTTAATTTATTATAGAAGCACCATCGTAATAGTAGCAATATAGCAAGCTACCCCCGGGTCGTTCAATAAAGAACGAAGAAGAATTTAAGAATCGTTGAGATGCGAACTAACGAAGCAAGTTCGCATCTCAACGATTCATCATTTCAGCCAAAATACGTCCACGGCTGAACAAACGCCTCCCCCAAAGAATGCCACAACGAACGGTCCTGGGCCGCCCTCATCCAGCGATTGCCCGCGACCTTCACCTGGTCGTCGGTCCATCTTGTGGGAGGCCTGCCTACGCTTCGTTTTCCGGTACGCGGTCGCCACTCGAGAACTGCTCTGCCCCAACGGCCGTCAGTTCGTCGATCTATGTGCCCTGCCCACTGCCACTTGAGTCTCGCTATTTTGTGGGCTATGTCGGGAACTTTGGGTCCATGTGGATCTCCTCAATTCTGATTCGGTCTCGCAGATAAACTCCAAGCATAGCTCTCTCCATTGCTCTCTGAGTGACCTTGAGCCTTGTTATGAGGCCCATTGTGAGCGACCACGTTTCTGTCCCATAAGTCATCACTGGCAACACACACTGATCAAAGATCTTTTTCTTGAGACACTGCGGTAAGTCGGACGAGAAGATGAACCGTAGCTTCCCGAACGCTGCCCAACCGAGTTCGGATTCGGTGATTGACCTCTTTCTCGAAGTTGGACCGACCTAACTGGACCGTTTGTCCCAGGTATACATAATTGTCAACAACTTCGAGTGTAGTACCCTCGACCATAACAGGAGTGGGTGTAACATGGACATTTGACATGATCTTCATATTGTCCATGTTCATTTTAAGGCCCACTCGTTGGGAGGCCCTACTGAGGTCATTGAGCATTGTGCTAAGGTTTTCCAGGGTCTTCAGGGTCAACGATTCGTATACTAATTATTTAGCAAACATTAAATTTGATTACGTAAATGTATGAAATAATAATTAATACTGTCAGCAAAAAAAAGGGTTATTCGTCAACTGGACACAAAGGACCGGACACACTTGTGTCCAATTAGCGAACCTTGAAATTATTATGACTTGTTATTTCGTCACCTGGACACGACATTATTTTTGCGTGTGTCCACATAGTGAAACTTAAATAAAATATCATTATGTTTTCGCCAACTGGACACCAAAAAAGTACAGTCTTGTGAATTATCTCCTCGTTTCCTGTATTTTAAATGCGAAAGTATGTGAGTATAAATTTTTGTTACTTATTCAAAAAACTACTGGATAGATTTAGATAAAACTTTACAGCAATATAGGTTATACATTGCAATATATATATTGAAATGATTAAATGTACGCGTCAGCCGACGACCGCAGACGCTGAAATCACCTCCTCTACACGTCGGTGTATGCGTCTGCCGACGTGTAGAGGAGGTGATTTGAGCGTCTGTGGTAGGTATTTAACGTCGATGACGTCTGCAGGTGCATCTGTTGACGTGTAGTGCCGGCATAATGCTTCCTATCTCGTTTTCTCTCGCGTTAAACCTTATGAATTTATGTGTCTACTTCTTTTTTCTGCCGCTTTTCCGTTTCATCAACTTTCAAATCACAACGATACAAAATAAGATTTCACTTCACTATTTTTTTTATACAAAAGCAGAAAAAAATAAAATATCTTACAATTTCTATAGAAATCCAAAACATCCCAATCAAAGAAAGTCTTTGACTGTGTATATTTTCAATGCCTCACTCTACGACTTTGAAAGTGGCTTTTATGAAAATGTTCAACAAATATCAAATAAGACGCAATTAGTTTTCAACAATCTTTTGAGAGTCATATGAATAAAAATAGCGAAGGTAAAATCGTGCCCTTCGTAGAATATTGCATTGACGGAAGCGACGGTGACATAACGAGGTTTAGCACTCAATATTTTCTGAATAACGCTTGAGAGATAACAGTGAATACAATTTTGAACCGTTGAAATAAAACTAGTTGTCGGATTTATCTCGCGTATATTATTTCCACCACCACCACAAAGCACCCCAATTCGCCGGTTTTGGCCCATGTAACATGTAGCGAGCCTGTTGCCATCTCCGGGCACATTACCAAACTCCGAAGAACAGGGAAACTTCCAGAAAATGGCAAAATCCCAATAGAACCAGACTTAAAGGATTTTAAACCGTTATCTCTGATAGCCCCCGACCCGGGAATCGAACCCAGGACCTCCATCGTAGTAGTAGTGGCCTGCTACCACTAGGTACTGTGGCCGTTATTACTAGAAGTCGAAAATTTAAAAACTAAATTTCATTTTTGTGACAATATTTTAATTGTTTGCCACATGTTTGCAAATTGTTTTATAACATCTGAAAACTGGCTTTTAAATTAATTCAGCAAATAAAATAGTTGAAACAAATAAAAATAGATTGGATTGTTTTTATTGAACAAACAGTTTAATGGAAGTTTGACGACTAACTTATGGACGTCGGTTACCTTTTCGCACAAAATTTATCCAATTGATATTTATGAAATGTTGAAACTGTTTGAGCAAATGGTTTAAGTTTATCCAAACGGAAACTGTATAAGCTTTCACAATTCACATGCTTTCGTGATGCGTTCGATTATGGTTATGATTTTGCCTGGAGTTGTTTTCGTCCGCAGATACACGCTTTAGGGAAAAATATTTTAATAGGCGGTACGAAACTGACTAGACGACGCAATAAACGAAAGCATAAAGGCTGATTCAGGCATATCCGTGCAGTCACAGTTCCGGCATAGAAAATATATGAAAAAATAATTATCACGGTGGTGGTAATGTGCCGGAACTAGTGACTGATATGTGTGAATCAGCCTTTAGAAGTTAGGCGGTCGGCATCCAGATTATGTTGAAATTTTAATGTAACATGGAGTTAGTTTGAATCGTGAGACTCTATAGAGCTTAGTTTTGACCTAGGCTTGTTGTGTCACAAAACTAAGAGCAATGTGAATAAAGTGGGAAACAGCTAGTTCTAATATTATTAAGATATATGCAATTGATATCTATTGGTGGTAGACCTCCAGTAACTTAGCTCGTGAGCGTAGGGACCACCGAATTATCTAATCTAAGTGTCACTAAATGGCAGTGTTCAGTGCTGTCGGTTTCTGGTTTGACGGAAATGTATGGCCCCGTAATAACTATCACAGAGACATAACAACTTAGGCCTCAGGGGTGGCAACATCCGCATTTTGACCTCTGGTCTTTGTGTGGTATAGGCTGCATTACGCATTCTCACGACTTCGAAAGCGTAAGAAATTATTATATATTTGTACAATTTATTTTTCGCAATAACACATGCGAGTGAACTTAAGAAATTAAAGAAAAAACGGAAAGAAAAATTGACTTAGGTGACAGTTTATCCGCAAATGTCACTCTTGACTTCGGGCAGGAATCGAACCTGCTATCTCAGGATAACCAGTCCAGCCGCTTTGCCACTAAGCTACCGACTTCCCACACCGATGCGTCAAATTTTGCTTTCCCCTTTTGATTTTAACCGATTTAGGGTCGGTGAACGACATAATAATTGTTAATAATTGTACTCGAACAATCGAATTGGAACAGCGACATCTTAACGATATTGTATAAACTGCAAAGTCTATCATATCGGTTGTATAACTAATTAATTAGTTATCAATGGATGTCGTTCACCGACCCTAAATCGGTTAAAATCAAAAGGGGAAAGCAAAATTTGACGCATCGGTGTGGGATTTCGGTAGCTTAGTGGTAAAGCGGCTGGACTGCTTATCTTGAGGTCGCAGGTTCGATTCCTGCCCGAAGTTAAACTTTTCTTTCCGTTTTTTCTATAATTAATTATTTTATATTTGTTTTTAATTTTATTTTTAAATTGATTATTATAAATACCTATTGGATAATAATAATTAGATATTATAAGTAATTCGCTATAGGTAGCTTGTAAACCGACAATGCAGAGCCCTTGTAGAACAGACCAATTTGAAATAAATATTTGAGTTTGAGTTTGATCTTTAATGAAATCGTCTAAATAAATAACGATATCATTACAAATTAATTAACTACCTGTTTACGAAGTTACAAATAACATAGAATCCTCTTACTTAATTAAGGTACGGCTGAAGTTTGTTTCTTTATAATTACTTCTGAAGTATATCTGGGTGGGCAAATTAAAATCAAGGGATCCTGTACAAACTGGGACACGTTTACGATTTGATTGCGGCAACAAGTTTAGTCATTATCTAGATCTCTTTGATAAAAACGAACGGACTTTAAAATATTTACTCTGGTTGCGCTTTGTTGGACTGAAATTGATACTAAACTTCATTTGGTCATGAACATTCTGAAATTTTGTTTTGAATTGCGTGAGTTTTAACTAAGGACGCTTTTAAAGCTAAGACTTAGGACTTAGTGTTTTTCTTTTGAAATACTAAAGAAGCACTGAAAACTGAATGTGATAGGTAACAGTAGTCCATAGATATAAGGCATTTTAAAATCGACTCTTCAATGTAAATACGTATAGTGCTAATGATCGACACATTAAACCAGTGATAGAGCTCCGGTGACAGAGCTCGCGCGTAGGCACTACCGCATTATCTTATCTACTTGCATCTAAATAGTGGTGTTCAGCACTATCGTGCTCCGGTCAGGTGGTTATTTATGGCCCTGTGATTTCCCGCACATGTTCATAATATCTTAGGTCTTAGTAGTGGCGACGGATGTATATTGAAATCTTTAGTATCATGTAGATGTGTATAGGCTACAATATTACTTAGGTAGACGAGGCACGAGAGGTATGTCAGGACCGGGATATCTGGCGCTCTACACTCTCTGCCTACCCCGTTAGGGACCTGGCGTGAAGATACATACATACACATACTTTTACTTACCATCAATGTTAACTGTATGCTTATTTGCCACTTCAGAACATAAAAAATGACGCAAATTCTTGTTGTAAGTATCATTGGGATGGCCTTTGTTCAGCAGTGGACGTGATGATGATGCTTTCAGTTTCAGCGGGCTACGTACGGGCTAAGTACCTACATCATCTGTGTGTTTTTTTTTAAGTAACGAAATTGACAAACACGCATCCAGTTTACATGGAAGTTAAGTGACGACTGCAGCCTATAGATATCTACACAAAATAGAGGTCAAAGAAGAAAGCAGACGCGTCACCCCTGAGGCCTGAGTGATAGTTATAATTAGGTCATACAATTGTGTTTCGTCAGTCTGTAATCTGGTGATATCCCTGAGTTTCTCATATCCAGAAATTCTCTTAATTAACGAAGGACCAAAGTTCGTTTCTTTACAATTACTTTAGAAGTATATCTAGACAAATTAAATTTAAGCACCCAATAGGTACAGACTAGGACACGTTTACAATTTGACTGGAGCAATAAGTTTAGTAATTATCTAAATCCTTGACTAAAACAACCAGTCTGTAAAATGGTTACTTTCAAAATCATTTCTTTGTTAAGTATGTCGTACGTTTGTGATCTCTATCCCCGACAAGTATATAAAACGAGACGTCACTTAATCGTGAAAATTGAGATTTTTTTTTGGTGAAATTCCTTTTGACGTGACAACGTCTTAAATTAGGTTGCGGCTCGGAGTCACTCATGAAAAAGTGTAACGCACGGTGTAACGTAACGATGAGTCACCGAACGAGAGAGAGGCCTGCCGGACCGGCGAATGCCTTTCTACCGAGAAAAAGACGTTGTCACGTAAAATCTTCGCCCGTAAAACCGACTTTACAGGCAACCAGTTTTTTTTATGTTATGAAGGTGGCAAACGAGCATGCAGTTCACGTGTGATGACTGCAGCTTATTGACATCTTCACAAAAACAGGTCAAAATGCAGATGCGATGGCATGCCTGAGACCTTAGTTGTTATGTCTCTGTCGGATGCCCTTTTCCGGAGTCCCACATAACCCACCTCTCTCCCCAAGAGTGGGTACCTATGTGTAACGCATTTACCTAATTCTGGTTAAAAAAAGCAACTTCACCGGCAACTTCAATAAGTTTTGACGCGTATTGCAGTACTTATCAAGTGATAGCAGAGGCCGAAGTTACACTGAGAACCTGGATTCTTTCCCCGAAAAGTTCTGTATGCCATCGGAGTTTGTTAATGCGACCGAACATACCAATAGGCATGCAACTATTTTTCACCCAGGGTAAAACATTAATGCCGATTTGTGGGTGTTTAAAATATATGACGGAGAGACTTTGTGTGAATGCTAGTATCGGTACAAAAATTAAAGAAAGGCATGCTCCGATGGTTCGGGCATATAGAAAGAATGTCGAATGAGCGAACGACTAAACAGATATACAATGCGAATGTGGATGGTTGCAGAGGCCCAGGAAGACCAAGTCTGACCTACCATGACCAAATAGGTCGAGTACTGTCAGATAGTGGGGTCAAAAATCTTAGGAATCGGCGTGCATGTATGAAAAGAATGATGAAGGTAGACGAGGCACGGGAGGTGTGTCTGGGCTGGGATATCTGGCGCTCCACACTCTCTGCCTACCCTGTTAGGGACTTGGCGTGAAGATACATACATACATACATAAATGTATTTACCCCCGGCCAATCCCTTCGCTAGAATAATACTGTGAAGTTACGATAAAACCCATAAATGCTGCCCGTTGGCCACTTCATTTTCAAAATAATAATACATCTACACAACTGAAAAACAGCTGCAATGAATTTTAAGTGATATAATATATAACAACACTATGAAGCTTATGTCCTTAGGTTTTTGCAAAAATAAAATACAAAATCTTAATTTTAAAATAATGCTATTTTTTAATTTTATCAAGCCAGTGGCATTGCTCAAGCATTTAAACGAATTCATTCTTCTAATAAAACATAATCCATAAATATATAAATGTTCTGTTACAATGCTAGAAGCATTTGACAGTTTATTCAGTTTATTCATTTATTTCATATAATTAGGCTCCTGGTGAGCACTTTTATATCGTAATTTTTTTTAAAACTAACCTAGAATCAATAACCACTAATAATAATCAAAAACACATAATAAATTAAATAGACACTGAACAATTTTGTATAATATGGAAAGCATCAATTATTTACAAATTCCTCCATTTCCCCATTTCAAAAGAAACAGAGAAAGAATTAATTTGGTCGTCACAATAAAGGTTATTGGCAGAATTGCAAGGGCAGTCAATACTGAGAAGAACTCCGCCACTGAAGAAACTCAGTACAGCTCTTTTGAATATAAACTTAAATCTAATACAGTCTGTAAATCCAAAGTACAGGTTTTCGAAATAGCCTGGGAGCGATCGCTTCAATCCCACGGTGTAGTGTCATTAAAATAATCACATGTTTTATAATAGTTGCACTTGTTTAAGCGTTTTTTGATAACTTTCTTAAATTTATTAATCGAAAGACTTTGAACATCTTCAGGTATTTTGTTAAAGAAGCGTATACATTGACCTCTAAAAGAATTACTCACCCTATGCAGTCGTGTTGTGTGCACAAACAACTTGTGTTTGTTCCTAGTATTCATATAAACTAGGAAATTCGCTAATATTTTTACGTACATACAGTACATTTTCGTATATGTATTGCGAAGCTACAGTCAATATATTTATTTCCTTAAATTTATCTCTGAGAGACACTCGCGGACTTAGCCCGTAGATAGCACGCACAGCTCTATTCTGTAAAACAAAAATGGTGTTGACATCGGCGGCATGCCCCCATAGTAAAATTCCATAGGACATAATACTGTGAAAATAGCTAAAATAAACCAATCGAGCCGTCTCAACGTCAGTTAAGGATCGTATCTTTTTTACCGCAAACGCTGCGGAGCTTAGTCTACGGGCTAGATTGGAAATATGAGGACCCCACTGCAATTTTGTATCCACGGTTTAGCCAAGAAATACCGTGGAGTCTACTAATTCCAATGCTTCCTCGTTTAGTTTCACATTGGTTGCAACCTGTTTAACGTTAGGTGTACAATTGTAAACTATTTGAAATAGAAACTACCTTTAGTAAAATAACAAACGTTGTACGTTGTACGGCCCTGTAATTTCCGGCACAGAGGCATAACACCTTAGGCCTCAGGAGTGGTAACGCATTCGCATTATGACCTTGGTCTTTATGTGGGTGTCTATAGGCTGCAGTCATCACTTAACATCAATGTGAACTGCATGCTTGTTTGCCACTTCGATTACATAAAAAAAAACAATTCAGGCGGTTTTTTTGATTTTTTTTAAACTTGAAATAGTAGGTATTATATACATTCAATAGCTTTTTTTAAGAAAATGTAAAGAAATAAGGTTAATATTATGTCTAATAATTATCAAATTTATTAACTGAATGTAAATGCAACACTGAACGAAAGTTCGTGTTATATTCAGAAGGGAATGCCTCACGAGACAATTTTAAGTATTCTGCAAATTTGTTATGTTCAAACTAAATTAAAAATTCTATTATCTTTTGTCATACACTCACACAACAACTTGTAAAATTTACGACAACACTTATTTACTGTATTTATTTTATTATAAGTAATACTTTTGTTTTCAATCCATGAATCTTGTTTAACCTAAGTATTTCTTTTCTGTTCTTTCACTATTATGCCGCTCTGATAGCTCTCTGGACTCCCGATGGTTAACTGGAAAAGAGCTTTTTAACTGGAAGAGCGCTTTTAGCGTTAAGTTCGCCATTTGTCAATATGTGTTATATAGTGGCAATAAAATATTAAATAAAATAAAATATATATATATATTGTAAATACAGTGTGCCCCGGATATATATATAAAGGTTTATTTTTGATACAAACAATACATTACTAAGTACATATAAGTAAAGAAAAAAAAGAGAAGACAAGATAACATGACGGTATGATGCATGTGTGAGACCAAAATAAATGGTACCCATCTCAGCTGACTGTTGTAGTTGGCACTACAGCGCTGGTGTTCTGATGGGAACCGTAAGTGATGAGATTAGGTAATGTGGCAATGCCTAACCCCTCGAGTTCCATCACTGCAGCTATAGCACCAGAGAAGTAGCAAAGAGCATAACGGGATTAGACAATCCAGACCAGACCCACGTCTCCTTACATTTTGAATGATACGTCAATTCTAACAAATTGTACTATAAGTCACACGCGTCCTTGGACCATCTCAACTCACAAACGCGACATACTCAAGTACGCAGAAAACAAAGGAGCAACCATAATCACTAGACCATTAAATAGCTAGACCAGATTCAATTCAAAAAGCCAGTGTATCATTTGTTTCCCGACACCTTCGTACAACTACGTCACAAAGAAGCCGTGAATGAAAGACCTCGGGGACTTGTTGAAGATTTCACTGTTGTGCGAAAAATAACGTTGTGTATTGTGCTTATTTTAATTTTCGATCTTTCTGAAGAATCCATTTCTAGTGACTGTTTGCCACATGAGCGTGTCAACAACAACTTGGTTTTGGATTAAGCTGTTCGTTTTTTTATTACTTTAATGTGGTTGAAAAAAACCAGGCGATTTTATAAAAGAGTACATAAATGTAAATAAACCTATATATTTGAAGTTGGTAATTTTTATTTCAATCATTTCATATCTTCACTAGTCTCCCCAAAGCTAAGACGGCCGTTGTTTACTTCAATCGGAGAGCATAGAAGTATAATCAACCTAAGATCCTTGATCACCGATTAGCTATTACTCTTGATAACAAAGAAATATACAGCTTTATTGGCGTGAACTCTTCTAAGAAAAGTTCAACCTAAAAACAATAAGTTCACGTACATAGATTGAACAACACAATACAAAAACATCTAACTACGTAAACCGTAATTTCATTTATAACTGCCTTCGTCTTCTAAAACAAGAAAAAACTCTTGTATTATTTGCTTCTGAATAGTATCAGTCATTAAGGTGTTGTGACTTTTTCCTCGAACCAAAATTACCATACGTTTATACACGTAACAGAACTCGTAAAGTTTAATTACGACAAATCCCACAGATTGCGCTGCATGTAATTTACCCTACACCTCCTCCAGTCATCACGGAGGCTGTATATGTTTTATTACACAAGTCCATATGACGTTTATATAATTTATATGTGTTTTCCGCGTCTGAGATTTTATTTCTAAGATTATTAGTTGGAAGTTTACTTTTTGCGTTGTCTAATCATTTATTTTAGTATTGAATGTCTTATAATTATTTTCTGTACTAAATTAATTTAATGGATCTGACTTAATGAACATGTATCCGAAACCGTTAATAATGACATTTTTAATTTTTTTTTTAATTTTAAAGCCAAAAAATTAAGGCAATTGAAGACCAACCAACGAAGAGGAAAAAAATACAATTTTGGAATACCAACGAACCATATCAAGCAAAGAACCTATTTCGAAATTAGTCAAACCTGAAAATATTCAACTACTTACTCAAACAATTTTCGAGGGATAAATAAGATGCTGATGAAAATATTAGTAACATATTCTTTCACACAAGATAATTTACCCCACGTAAATATGAATATAAAGCTGTCGCTGAAATATTACAAAATGAGGCTAAACGAATCTTGTATTATGCTATCAGGCTAAATAAACATTTTGTATTCTTATAAGCCTCTCGAGCTTTTACAATATTCATTACAGTTTAAATATGTACGCCGGTTTATAAGAGATCATCAGCAGCACAAGACCTATCTATCTTGTTTTCCCACGGCTCTTCAGTACAACTTATAAGCTTGTGAAATATATTTTATTTAAAGAAAAATTTGACTTCAGGCGAGACTCGAACTCGCGGCCTACTGGGAATCTAGTCCAGCCGCTCTTCCAATTGAGCTACTGAAGTCCTGCCCGATTTGTCAAATCTTTCCTTCACATTTATTGCATTGTTTTGTGGTAGCAGCAGCGCCATCTATATTTCACAAGCATGTGTTAATGCGAAATAATATAAAACAATTCTTTACGATATTCAATAAACTGCAAAGTCTATTATATCGGTTGCCTAACTAGCATAGTTGGCAATAGATGGCGCTGCTGCTACCACAAAGCAATAAAATATAATATATTTCACAATGCGAAATAATATAAAACGCTTAAAATTTTCACAGAATTTTTAGGTCTTATGTTGTATTGTAGCTTCCATAATAAATCTATATACATACAAATAAATAAAATTGGAGTGTCTGTTTGTAATATTTAAATAACCGCTTTTTACTAAACGCATATGTATGTATACACGGTACATATACCAAAACAACATTTTTTACAATTTTTGTCTGTCTTTCTGTCTGTCTGGGCTAATATTGGGAACAGCTTGACCGATTTAGACAGAACTTTCACTGGCAGATAGCTGATGTGATAAGGAGTAACTTAGGCTACTTTTATCTCCATACAACCATACATACATACATACATACAAATAAACAGAATTTGAGTGTCTCCGATTTTGACGGGACTTTCACTGGCGGATAGCTGATGTAATAAGGAGTGACTTACGCAATTTTTTTACTAGCTGCGCCCACAACTTCGTTCGGGTAGATACTGAACAATCATACTTTTAAGTCACGTAGACGAAGTCGCGGGCACAGCTAGTATATTAATAATGCTCTTTCGCGCGCCTTCGCTCTCGTGGTATTTGGTCTTCCACTTTACTTTTTTCATGCGACTTAATTGACTTAATAATATATCGTTATCAAATCGTTATATAACGATCTAAATTACATCAAATCATTTTGTACCCTTTATGTTATTCCGATGTGCTCCTATATTACTGTAAAGGTTCATCGAAATCTGTCCAGAAGTTTTTTCGTGAAAGAGTAACAAACATCCATCCATCCATCCATCCACCTATCAACCCAAACATAAAACTATTATAGGTTTATCTATTTGTGGGTGGTCCACTCATTCACTCACAAACTTTCGCATTTAATTTTATAACATAACGTCTTACTTATCTTTTTCCTTAAATGTACATAGTTTTGCAAAACAAATATACATGTACTTATTTATATACACAGTTTTCCGTGCGACTTCTTACGTGTTTAGTTCCTGTTCCCATTGGAAATTCGAAAAATCCTCTCTTTGTGCCTCCTTACTGTTTACACGGAACTTACGTGATAAATTACAGCTCTTTGCGACCAGTAGTTTCAGTTGAGCATGATTTGTAAAACACTTAGACTGGGTTGCACCACGACATTTTGTTAAAGTCAAAGTTATTGTAACATTTCATATCCTTCTCTAACATAAACAGATTTCGTTAAGTAAGTCAAGGATGTGAAATGTTACAATAGCTTTAACAAATATCTTGGTGCAACCCAGGCTTAGTCCTTCAATTATTCAGCTAGTGAAGTAAGAATTTTAAAATATTTAACGTGTGATTGTTGACACCCAATCCACATGTTTTATGAATCCCATTTAATATTCGGCAAGCTTATTGTATATCTTTGGTGAATTTTGGTGATATTTGACGCATTTCTTATCTTCTGAGAATATTGTTACTCGACTTATTCGCCTCGGAGCAAAAAAAAATAACATTCTGTGTACGACAGCACACGAAATCATTTTGACTGTCTATCTTTCAAATATCGAATAAACTATATACCTACTAACCATCTATATATATAAAAATCAATTGCTGTTCGTTAGTCTCGCTAAAACTCGAAACCGCTGGACCGATTTGGCTTTGGTTTTGAATGATTTTTGGAAGTCCAGGAAAGGTTTAAAAGGTAAGAAAATATGAAGAAATTGAAGAGAAATAGTAAAAACCACAATTTCATTTTCCCATACAATACAATAGTCCGTATAAAATATCAAACCTTTTACACATTTCATTGTGAGGCAATACAAAGTTTGCCGGGTCAGCTAGTATAGAATACTATATTTTGTTTAATGAAGATCCTGAGAAATTGCGTCTAGGTACAACATAGAAACTAACACTAATTTCCGCCACCAACCGTGCTAGAAAAAAAAGCTCATTAAACGTCACAATGATGGAAGGTAAGGGACAAGGTTTCTTATTATTGTTTCTTCACGCGTAAACGATCCATCAAAGCGGGGCCAGTCGTGACACTATGTTTGTTATGGGAACGCCCCGTTGAAATTGATGTTATTTTTTATTACGCGTGGAGAAAATAAATTTCGACTAAATAAATATTATGTCTATTTGGGCTCAGCAAAGAAGGATATCGCAAAATAGGGCTGTTTTCTAATCTATACAGGCTGGGCCCAGAATCATGCATTTTTTCATTTCTAACAGTGACCGGGAGAATTTTTTTAGAAAATGATTCAATTATTCCTATATAATTATGTTCTCACCTTCAAATTCTGTTTATTGATTGTGGTACCAAAATCATTTACAATCTAGATATTCCGCAAATCTGAAATTTCATTTGCGCTACATCACAATATGGATATGGTCTAAGTGGTAGTGTTTTGTAATTTAAAATAACAGCAAGCATACCATGAAAAAAAACTGAGGCTGCACTCCAGGGGTGCAGAAGTGAAAACTTGAATTTTAATGTTGAGAATTTTTGACCACCACCAACATTACCATCACCTACACATCATACAAGCAAACACCCACCGATTGTCGGTAACATTTTTAGCCATGTAACAGGTGACGGGCCTATTGACATCCCCGTGCATATAACCAAACTTCAAGTGCAGCACTGGGAAACTTCCACAAAAAACTAAAACCTAACAGCAACAGATAGCTTGTGACCATGAGATGGAACTCAGAATCCCTGCGTAGAAGTAGTGACTAGTTACAAATAGACTAACGAGGCAGTTAGTTAAGGCGTTAGTTTTATATTAATAAAATTAATTACTGATTAAACATAGCACTATTAGCACTTTGTTGTTTGCTCCATCAATGAAAATATAGATGATGAATTATTTAAATAATTCAGTGGTATGTAAATTTACCAGTCGACTTGTTATCTTGCATACTCAGTAGATTACGGATTACGGGCAATTAGTCTGTAAGCCTATTGAATATTCAATCAGACAGTTTATGACAAATGTTGATTGTAACATAAGCTTTAGTCACCGGTAAGTCGGTGTAATTCATCTTCGTGCGAGCTTAATTGAACGTGAATTTAAAGAGAAAATGTGAGCCAATAAATTGGTTTGGGTCGATAGCTGTTGCGCTTCTGATAGACACGAAATCTATGTGTATATTTTTTTATGTAATGCTAGTGGCAAACAAGCTTGTAATTCACAGTGATGTTAAGTGATGACTGCAGCTTATAGACACTTACACAAATACCAAGGTCAAAATGCAGATGCGTACCACTCTTTTGTGCCAGAAATTACAGGACCGTACATTAGCACCTGACCGGAACACGATAGTGCTGAACACTACCATTTAGCGGCAAGTATATTAGGTAATGCGGTGGTGCCTACGCCCGCGAGCTCCGTCACTGGAGCTCTACCACCAGTGTATATTTAGCGGAAGGTCACTGCAACAGTATGCGTTAACAAGCCTTCATAATCACAAGCGCTTGTAAAAGGGATTTTTTTCGGCTTTATAATAACTCATCACATAGACCTATCAACTGAGACATGGCAACGCATCTGAATTTTGACCTCTGGTATTTGTATGGGTGTCTAGGCTGCAGTCATCACTTAACATCAATGTGAACTGCATGCTTGTTTGGCACCTTCATTAATAAATAAAAATGGTCTGAAAGTGCTGTAAACAAGTATTAGTCGTACTTATAATTATTGAATTTTATAAAATTATTATTAAAATGTTTGTTACTGCAAAAAAAACAATCCCATCCTGTAAAACAATGTTTACGTTGAGTGACATGAACTGCAGTAAAACAAGTTAAGACTACAAGTGCACCAAACAGGTACACGGAGCTCATTAAATCATCTGTCCACAGTGGCGTAAGTTTTGCATGAACACCCTGCAGCGTTCAGCGAGGAATAACATGTTGGACTACATTGTGCGTGAAGTTGAGTTACATATTTTCTAAAACTTCTGAGGATAATATTATGATATTATATGCTACTGGTGGTAGAGCTCCAGTGACGGAGCTCGCGGGCGTAGGTAGGTAGGTAATCACCGCATTGCCTAATATACTTGCCGGTAAATGGTAGTGTTCAGCACTATCGTGTTTCGGTCAGGTGGTAATGTACAGCCCTGTAATTTCCAGCACAGAGGCATAACACCTTACCAAATCTACTTGTCGTAATTTATGGCCCTGATAAAAAGGGGTTTTTGTCAAAAAACAGACTCGATAGGTCAGTCGAATGAATAGAAAGGTACATCTACAATGATTTTGTAGCAATATCTACACTGTGCAGAAAATATGAAGGACAAGGACATGAGCGCTTATTACGCATAAATAGATAAAATCTTTTTATTTCCGTACAAGTTCCCTCCGGACAGACGTCTTCCCCGTAAGTTAGCTATCGTTATGGGAACACAATTGTAAACAAAAACAATATTATCACTCGTTCAAACACACATATTCAACAAATTTACTTGTTTACCAGAAACAAACGCACAGCGATTTATTTCATTGAAATAAAAGATCAAGATATATTTTTGGGCATTACATGCTCACTGATTCGGTAAAAAACAGTTTAACAGTCGGTGCCGTTTTTAAATTAATTTGACAGATATTTACGTAAAATCAGCCTCAGAATGAAATAATGTGTCAAAGGTTTGATAGATACTGACTATTTGTATGGGAAAATAAAATTGTGTTTTTTACTGTTTCCCTTCAATTACTTCATTTTTTTTTGCCTTATAAACCTTCCCTAGACTTCAGAAAATCATTCAAAACCAAAATTAGCCAAATCGGTCCAGCCGTTCTCGAGTTTGAGCGAGACAAACGAACAGCAATTGACTTTTATATATAAAGAGAGAGAAATTATTATTTTCTGCTTATAGGTCAATAGTTTTTTCCTTCCGGAGCGTGTCATTGATAGATTACGCACGGCTATGCATGTACCTATTAATAAGCGTATGTCCTCGTTATTCATTGATATACGTTTTTTGCCATTTCATCCCTCTAGTAAAACGAGAGCGTGATTGGATTAATGTTCAACAACATGCAAACACGGTTACATGAAAACATTTTCATTAACTAAAAACTGTTTTTACGATATTATTAAACTAAAATTATTTAAAAACTAGCTGTGCCCGCGACCTCGTCCACGTGAGAAAAAATATGATTGTTCAGTATCTACCCGGACGAAGTCGTGGGCGCAGCTAGTATAAAAGTAAAGTAACTTAGGCTCCATATTACATTAGCTACCTACCCGTGGAAGTCCCGTCAAAAATGTTGTTTTGGTATATGTATCGTGTATACATACATATACATACATATTTAGTAAAAAGCGGTTATTTTAATATTACAAACAGACACTCTAATTTTATTTATTTGTATAGTTTTATACAACATAAGACCTAAAAATTCTGTGAAAATTTTAAGCGACTACTTGCTTCCGTTCTTATTACCGAGCATAACATATACGAAAAAAAAAAACACGTTAATTGTATGCCCCCTTGGCCCCTCAACATTTTCATTATATAATCTTTATTAATTAATTTTGTCTTTATAGCGGTATCACAAGTACATAATTTGTGAAAATGTTAGCGTTCTAGCTATCACTATTTATGAGTTCAGGCCTGGTGACAGACAGACGGACCGACAGACAGACAGCGGAGGATTAGTAATCCGCAGGGTCCGTTTTTACCTTTTAGGTACGAAACCCTCTAAAAGATAGAACTAAGATACAGAATAGCTAAAAATATTCGATATGATTCTTTAAATTGACATAACTTTTTTATTTCTGAACCGATTCACATAAAACAAACACTAAATGTTAAGTGAAACTTACTAAAATATATTAGTGAAAACCGCAAATCGGATAAGCCGTTTCTGATATTAGTGTGCACAAACACACAGACAAACATACATTTTTCTGGGATCCAAAGTACCCAGTGTTGTGCGCCAAAGGTTAAAGTATAATCATACCAAGTAGTTTCATTGTAATCGGACCAGTAGTTTTTCTGTGATGCTTGAACAAACAGACAAACAGACAGACAGACAAAAATGTTTCTAATCACATATTTGTGTTCGGTATCGATCTAGTAACATCCCCTGGTATTTATTTTTCCAATATTTTTAATGTACAGAATTTACACTTCTACAGTTTTATTATAAGTAGTATAGATAAAACAACCCGACGTCACGCTTGCGTCGCTTTTCAGCTTTTTTTTTTCAAACTGCTCTCAGACAAATGTTACCTTCAAAGATATCTTTGGCTACCTTAGTCCGCCCGCGAGGGAGAAAAATCATTTAATATACGCGAAATAAATCCGTAAAATAATTTTATTTCAATGAGTGTAGCTCGCGAAAAACACATTATTTTGAATGACAGTTTAGTATTAAGCCTTTGCCATACAGCAACACCGGAGAGGAGTAGCCATATGCAGGCTTTCTCCTCTGACAAAGTACAAGCCCCAATGGACCTATACCTGTCGCCTAGATGTTTAAATGTGTGCGTGAAATTGTTTCTGTATTTAGTTAAAGTCAAGGTATGAGTTTCGTACTAATATACGATTTTGTAGTGAGCGTGTGTGTCACACGCATTTCCCCTCGCAAAAAATGACAGACTGTTTTGAATCGGTAATATACGCTACTCCCCTCCGGTCCGCCGCGGCCGGTGGCCCGTGTTGCTCAGTTGCTCTATGATCTTTGCCAATAGCAGCAAATGCTGTCCCTATCTTTTTTCTTCTGTGCCTACCTATATTTATTGATTCATACTTATAACGAGCTTAACACATGACCGTGTGCTATTTACTTCTGTCTTAACAACTTTCTCTCCTTTATGAAGACTTTTAAAAGAACCAAAGATAAAATAGTCATTTATTTTCCGCAAAAGTCAACGAAGAAAATAACTGCATCTTCACAAATGCCCCTTGTAATACCATCTATTTATCATTCAATGCAGGTACGAACGCCGCGGGATACCTGTTCTTTCCAAAGAAAACTTTCTCGAGAAGTTTTAGTCGAATTAACACAAAAGGAATTTCTTTCGGGCGGGTAAATGCCACCTTCATTCACAATGGTTATTTAGTCTTTGTAACTACGACGAAGTTAGTATGTAATTAAGCAGTATTATAAACAAGAAAACTCAAGTATAAATAGGGCACTTGAAAGAAGTATGATAGTAGATAATATTTTATTTTAAAGAAAAATGGAAAGAAAAATTTTACTTCAGGCGAGACTCGAACTCGCGGCCTACTGGGAATCTAGTCCAGCCGCTCTTCCAATTGAGCTACTGAAGTCTTGCCCGATTTGTCAAATCTTTCCTTCACATTTATTGCCTTGCTTTATGGTAGCAGTAGCGCCATCTATTGCCAACTATGCTAGTTAGGCAACCGATATAATAGACTTTTCAGTTTATTGAATATCGTAAAGAAGCCATACTGTAAGCCATAAGTACTGCTACCATAAAGCAAGGCAATAAATGTGAAGGAAAGATTTGACAAATCGGGCAGGACTTCAGTAGCTCAATTGGAAGAGCGGCTGGACTAGATTCCCAGTAGGCCGCGAGTTCGAGTCTCGCCTGAAGTCAAATTTTCTTTCCATTTTTCTTTAAAATAAAATATATTTCACAAGCATGTGTTAATGCGAAATAATATAAAAACAATAGTAGATAATGTTCAGCATATTTGGTAATTTGAATATGGAAGAAATGATATTCTTTTTCTCTGGTTTAACAAAATAACTCTGATACAGTGGCAGCAGGAGCCTTCATTTAGTATAGAAAAAAATGTGAACGGTGTTTCTCATCATAGGTAAATCTGATCAAAAGTGGGTTAGGTACTTTAAATCTCACAGAAAACACAGTGTATCTATATTATAAGAGTAAGCATATGTGCAAACACCTACGACTTGCTAGATACGTTTTCGTTCCATGTAAAAAGGTAACAAGTTTATTACCATTTCCGGCACAGATTTTCAATTCCGAGGGTGGCACTGGGAAACTTCCGAAAAATGCGATAATCCTTAGCCACTCCCATCAACAATTCCATTTACCCTGGTATTTATCCATCAATTATTATATTTTATGCACCGTACAGCAGTGTTGAAGTCATAGAGCATCACCGGAGGGGAGAAGCCATATGCAGGCTTTCCCCTCTGTCAAAGTACAAGCCCAAATGGGCCTATACCTGTTGCCTAGATGTTCAAATGTGTGCGTGAAATTGTTTCTGTATTTTGTTAAAGTCAAGATGTGAGTTTCGTAGTAATAGACGATTTTTGTAGTGTGCGTGTGTGTCGCACGCATTTCCCCCCGCAAAAAATGACAGACTGTTTTGTTTTGGTAATAAACGCTATGGCTACTCCCCTCCAGTCCGCCGCGGCCGGTGGCCCGTGTTGCTCTATGGTTGAAGTTGATAGATCATTCGTATAGTAGTAACACACGAACGGGTTCCGTCCGTGGGACCAAATCAACCGTCCAAATCCGGTGTCGCTACACACGACCGGATTCGGTCCGGCGGAATCAATCCGCCGACCAAAACCCCGCGAGCGGACCGCATCGGACTTGATTAATAATAATTCTGTCCGCCGGGCTCCTCCACACACGACCAGATCTGGTTCGGAGCGTACCGAGTACTACCGAGTCCGCTGTCCGCTCCGTACCAATTCCGGACGTGGGTTACGACTATTAAGGAGTCTTGTCACGTTTCCCCGTCAGCCACGAATGTTGAGAAAAAATGTATACTTATCTAATATATCTTACTGATATAAGACGAAAATTGACGTGAACGCAATCTTGTTTAGAGAAAACTGTAGGTGAGATTAGTAATATTACATGTCTACTAATTACCAATCGGGTTACTAGTAGAGATGTGATATATTTAACCAACAAAATTAAGTTGATCACATAATTATGATCAAAGATTCTATATGCAGTTCGATTGATTATAAATTATATAAAAAATAGTGAAACATCTCAATATATGTAGGTACTTACATTGTAAATCCATTCACCGCAAAGTATCGAGAAATAAAAAGCATAATTTTCATCAAAAACTCATTGCGGTTAATGTACCTATTCTTTTATAATACAATACATCACAGCGCACAAAGGATTTTATTTGAGACTTAAAGAGTAAGGGGAGTATATTAACTAGCTGTGCCCGCGACTTCGTCCGCGTAAGAATTTATGATATTTCAGTATCTATCCGGACAAAGTCGTTGGCGCAGCTAGTATGAAAGTAGCCTAAGTTATTACATCAGCTATCTGCCAGTGAAAGTCTCAAAATCGGTCCAGCCGTTCCCAAGATGAGCCCCGCCAAACAGACAGAAGTACAGACAGACAGACAAAAAATGTAAAAAATGTTGTTTTGGTATATGTGCCAAAACAACATTTTTGTAGTTGGTAATAGATGGCGCTACTGCTACCATAAAGCAATGCAATAGATGTGAAGGAAAGATTTGACAAATCGGGCAGGGCTTCAGTAGCTCAATTGGAAGAGCGGCTGGACTAGATTCCCAGTAGGTCGCGAGTTCGAGCCTCGCCTGAAGTCAAATTTTTCTTTCCATTTTTCTTTAAAAATAAAATATATTTCACAAGCATGTGTTAATGCGAAATAATATAAAACAATAACTAAGTACTTATCAGTGAGTGCCTTTAGGCAAAATGTGTTAATTTCGTATGATGTCGCGGGCAGATTCGATGGTAAAGCTATCAGAAAATATAAAATTATCTTGAATAAAAATTGTGGGTAATTTAATAAAAATAATATGCACATAGACCGTAGTTTCTGACACCAAGGCAAAACCTTATAAGATCAATCATATTTGTCTGTCTGTCTATCCGCCTTCTACAGCCGATTTCTATGAAACCCGCTGTAACGTACCTCCAAAACTAGACACAAATATTTTTTTTTAAAAAAGTTACGTACATTTGTATTAATTATACGAAAACCTATAGGAAGTTTCTGGTATTTAAGGTAACAACGGAAATTTCTTTTTAATGTATTATTTTATAGAACCCTAAGCACGTGAGTCCGGCCCATTTTTTTTTTTACATCGGCAGTATCAAATAAAAAATAGATTTTCATATCAATATTTCCCTTTTTACTGAAGACCATCGTTTATCATATCTGCTTCAATGATCTTACAAAGATTCAACATTCATTTTACATGAGTGAACACTTTTATCCGTATCGCACTACATTTATTGTGGTCTATTGACAATGAGTCTGTTTGAATTCCAAGCGTCTCTTGAATACAGATAACTTCCTAAAAGGACAAGTTTGGTGGGTTTTGACGCAGAACGTCACTTTTGCAAAACGTCATCTCGAAAAAATTGGTGACTTTCGAAAGTCATTGTTTTTTGTTAACCTGCGAAAATGCTTGATATTAGAAAAATCGGGGAAATTCCTCTCGACATTGGACTGGTCTAGTTCACCGGGTGCGGGAACCGGGCACTCGGCTTAGGGCGTTGTGGAAGGACACCTAAGACATAGGCGATTAGAGGCGATGGTTTCGAGTTTCTCAATTTGGCTGGTAAAGTGAACGCCATGACCTGGGTTGATTTATGGAGACAAACATTTAAAATTGATGAATTTATAATCGCTGGAGTTCTTGTCAGTTATAAAATGCAATTTAAAAATAGCTATCACTCGAGCGTATCTACCAATAAAATTTTGTATGTAGGATTAGTCCTACGTTCATAATGTAATAACCTACCTTTTGCAATATCGTTTAGAATGCGATAAGGGTCTTTATGAATATGATTGATTTGAGGCACTCTCTTTGTAGGACTACCAATCAAAAAATATAAAATTCTTACATAAATATTGTATAAGTACAACTTTGAGTTACTGTGCTCCATATACGGGTTCTATTACTGGCTCATTTGTAATTTTTCACAATAAGACATGCAGAGTAGGGGCGATCGTAGATACTTCTACACTACAATTAGCTATTCGAAACACAAATCAAGTAAATTAAATCAACGACTTAATGTAAATAGTGTCTGTATCGCTCCAGTCAGTAAGAGTTACATCACACAATTCGCTACCGGTTCGCATTCCCACTGAATTCATCTTGCGTTCATTTATCATACACACCTCCGCATATATTATTGTACTTTTATACACTGTGATTGATATCGTCTATTTATAGGAAGGCTGCTTTAGGGAGAAGCAATTCTACTTCAATATGTGGAGCGCAATTGAACATTTGATATAACTGACCTTTGAATATGTCTCACAAAAAAAATTGTTAGAATTTTATTAGATTCAGAATTGTACGAGTTCCTTTCACTTATTTCGAGACTTTGCATTAAAATATAAGAATTAAATAGAAAGTGTGTCGGTTCGACCTATGCTCTCTTTTGCAATAACTTTTACAGTACGACTAAGATCTTTATGGTTTATTGTAGAATTAACAAAAAATAACACTACTTTTTTCAATATCTATAGCGGCTACATACTTATGATCTTCTTGGAACATTTCCGACATGCAGAATAGGAAAACTGCTAGACATTCCTACATTACAATCTGCAATTCGAACTACAAATCATGTATATTAAAACAACGACTCAGTGTAAATAGCGTCTGTATCGCTCCAGTCAGTAAGATTTACATCACTCAATTCGCTACCAGTTCGCACCCCCACTGAATTCATCTTGCGTTCATTTATCATACACACCTCCGCATACATTACTGTATTTTATTGATTGTGATTGATATCGTCTATTTACAGGAAGGCTGCTTTAGGGAGAAACAAAAATTGTACTTCAAAATATACATAGAATGCAATGAAAAATTTGACACAATTTTATGTTGAGTTCAATTGTTTCACATAGTCACAACAACTCGTTTAGTCAAGAATTAGTTATTTAATATTACTAACTCAGTGCATATTAGGAAAACTTGTTCAGTTTCATAGCTGAATAAACTCACGGAATTCTTCAAACTAATTACATTACGTAGGTATTTTATATAAGAGTAAAGTAAATTTAGGCCATCAATGGAAATCCCAAATTCGACTAGTAAATATGCTTTCAAAGAGGATTTCAGAGGCGATTCTGGGAAAGACGGTATAAGAAAAGCGTTCTTTAGATTGATCCTCGAAAGCAATATATCGAGAAGCAAGATTCATGGACTGAGAAAAATGTTTGGAGGAACCAAAGGATGGATTATATTATCGACTCTTTACAAGCTAAAGAGAAAAAGACGAACTTCTTCAGTATTTTTTATATCCTTCAAAGCCACTTATCAACTACAACTACGTTCAACAATGCCATTTTACAGTACTGTGTAAATAATAAATTCCGATATAACTTTTTATGAATAATTTTAAATATTCCATTCAAACGTTACTGAGGTTAAAAAATATGTTAAAAATGTGGAAAAGGTTTGGATTTCAGTTTCAGTGCTTTTAATATAAAAAAAAGTAGTCACCTGTAATATTTATAACGCAAATATAGCAATTTTCAAAAGGTTAGTTTAATTGAAAAGAAAATAACTGTAATCCGTACGGTTTTAAATAAGTAACAGAGGAAAAGCACCGTATTATTCACTTAATTCGTAAATTTATGGTCACTTCATTGAGCGTATTTCATTTCGATGAGGTCCATCCTAATTTCTATTACCGTATAAAACTATTTCATGTAATATATCTAACATTATGTGAAATAATTTGGAATTTGTACCAACATTATTAAACGCACTTACGTTTTTTAGTTCCAAAAGATCAGTCATGAAATCTGAAACAAAAGTAATAAAACTTAATTATTACGATACTGTAATTAAATTAATAACTAGTGGACCCATAACACTTTTAATAGAAATGTTTTTAACCCTTTTATCCTTACATCTAAGATATCTATCTTATTTTCTATGATAGCAGAGAAATTGTTATAATACTACGTATAGAATGGACACTTCGACGTCCCGCCCGATTGCCTCGCATCACCCAACCTCCTCCCCTCTTATTGGCGACGGTTGGTATTTTCTACGTGCTACGCACACAGGTGCACGTGTAAATACACGTCACTGATTGATGTTTGTGTAATAGAGAGCAAAATGAACGTTTGTATGGAATTTTATATTTTTTTCCTTTGTGTATTTCTTAGAATCTATAAAAATCTAATTTCTAATTACATATTTCTTCTACGAACATAAATATGCTATTTGAAATTTAAAGTGCCAGTTTGTGTTAGAGCCAAGTGTCTTCAGAATGAAAACAATTCATATATTTGCGTGCACAATATATATTAATAAACCATTGATCAACCAGACGCTTAGCTACTATACTAAATGCTTAAATTGAAATGAATAGGGGGAAAAGATGTTAAGCAACGATCGAGGGCGACTAAATGCAAACTTGCGTTCACCGTAGGGCTATTTAATCTAATAAAATTAGGAATCAAGCATGCAGTTCACATTGATGTTAACTGATGACTGCAGCGTATAGAGACCCACACAATGACCAGAGATCAAAATGCAGATGCGTTGCCACTCCTGAGGCTTAAGTTATTATGCCTCTGTGCTGGAATTTCCGGGCCGAACGTTACCACCTGACCGGAACACGATAGTGCTGAACACTACCATTTAGCGGCAAGTGCATTAGGTAATGCGGTGGTGCCTACGCCCGCGAGATTCGTCACTGGAGCTCTACCACCAAACTAAAAACTTAGTTTTTGTTTTATATTTGATTCAATGTGCATACTTTATTTTTTCTTCCTTACAATTATATGCCTACCGCAACTTGGCGTGAAGATACAGACATACATAAATAATATTTTTTGATCCCACAGACACGGATCGAGCGCTCGTTTTTACGTGAGCCTGGATCTCACTATTATAAACTGGATGACTACTATTAACTGGATGGCTACCCTATCTATCCTCAGGGTGTATGCAACATATGGCAGTATACGTGTATTTCAAAATCGAGGCTGTGTATCCGTGCCTAACTTTCACTTAACGAATTACTTATTTGTGCATATAGGTATTTAGCGTCAATAACGTTCATTTATCTACATATATATAAAAATCTATTGCTGTTCGTTAGTCTTGCTAAAACCCGAGAACGGCTGGACCGATTTGCCTAATTTTGGTTTTTAATGAATTTGGAAGTCCAGGGAAGGTTTAAAAGACAACAAATAGTAAAAACCACAATTTCATTTTCCCATAAAAAATAGTCCGTATCTATCAAACCTTTGACACATTATTTCATTATGAGGCAATGCGAAGTTTGTCGGGGCAGCTAGTCTAAAATATTATCTCTTTTCTTCTTCTTCTAATATATTTCTCGCAGGCGTTGAGAAGTGACGACCGCACCGCCAAAATGCGCTTACACTCACAGTTCCACATTAGGTAAAACTTGTGTCATGAATGCCGTTGTACACATACAACACATACACAATCACCCAGACCCAAAAAAAATTTTCTTTCCAGTCTTGAAAGAGCAGCAAGGTGTTGGTTGGATACATAATTATAGGTAGGGTACATTAAATTGTGAAAAGATATTACCTAGTAGGTACACATACATACAGCAAACAAATCATGTATATGATCTGAAATATTTTAAGTACCTAAATTCATAAGTACCAATTGCCAGTGACAACCCTAATTCTGGCCAAATGCCGCTTGTTTAGCAGAATGAGCCGCACCAGCGTGATCAGATTTCGAACACGATTTAAATCGGATAACATCCACTTTGACAATTTAGTTCGTAGTTTTAGGATTAGGTGTTCTACAGTTTGGATCAATCGTGATTATCGTTCATTGGCGCTTATTTTCAATTGATTTGTTCAAGTGTAGCCAACGAAAATTTTTGTATAGTTATTTATAGAAGCAAATAACGTATATTATTATTTTAATAATATATATACGGCCCGCCCCGGCTTCGCGCGGTGCAATGTTGCTTACCCTCTCCAATTCGTCTTAGCGTGATGATTATACATAGATATAGCCTAAAGTCTTCCTCGATATCTTTTATAGTTCAGGCAGCGTACGCAAAATAAGTAACTTTTCTGGTTGATTTTTTACACCTTGTGTCTGAAAAACCCAAATATCTTACGGAACCCTATTTTTTCCAAAATAAAATATAGCCTATGTTACCCGTGGATAATGTAGCTTTCGAATAGTGAAATAAACTATAAAAGATATTCCTCGATATCTTTTATAGTTTAGGCAGCGTACGCAAAATAAGTAACATTTCTGGTTGATTTTTTACACCTTGTGTCTGAAAAACCCAAATATCTTACGGAACCCTATTTCTCCAAAATAAAATATAGCCTATGTAACCCGTGGACAATGTAGCTTTCGAGTAGTGAAAGAATTTTCAAAATCGGTCCAGTAGTTATTGAGCCTATTCTAAAAAAATATTATCTCTTTATAATATTAGTTTAGAGAGTTTAGATATGTTATTCACTTACCTTCAGAAAAACATATTTTTTGATGTTATTTTTTGGTGACTGCAGCCTATAGACACTCACTCAAAGACCAGAGGTCAAAATGCAGATGCGTTACCACCCCTGAGACCTTATGTTATGTCTCTGTGATAGTTATTACGAGGCACCCTTACATTACATTACCACCTGACCGGAACACGATAGTGCTGAACACTACCATTTGGCAGCAGATAGAATAGGCAATGCAGTGGCGTCTTTGCTCAAAGGAAGTCGATTCCTACACTGGAACTTTACCACCAGTAACATATTATTATTTCGATTATTCTGTATCGAAATGGTTTTATTTACATCTTTGGTATATTTAATGCGTTTTCAATGGTGGTAGAGCTCCAGCAACTGAGCTCGGGGGCATAGGCACCACCGCATTACCTAATATACTTGCCGCTAAATGGTAGTGTTCAGCACTATCGTGTTCCGGTCATGTGGTAATGTACGGCCCTGTGATTTCCGGCAGAGAGGCATAACACCTTAGGCCTCAGGTGGTAACGCATCTGCATTTTGACCTTGGTCTTTGCGTGGGTGTCTATAGGCTGCAGTCATCACTAAACATGAATGTGAACTGCATGCTTGTTTGCCACTTCCATTACATAAAAATGTGTTGTCTAACAGCAGTGTAAAGATATGGTCAGACTATTTTAGTGCCAGGATGCCTACTATTGCAGTTAGTTACTTTTTAATTTTTTTCCTTTCTCCAGACGTTCATAGTTTCAGCTCCTTATACGCTTCTATAAACTATACTCGTATTCAAACGAGTTAAAACTAGTGTTGCGGTATCGCCATACCAGAAAAGACAGAAATGAAAATGTGATAGAAAAGTATTAGATCATCTCCCATAATTAGTTCCGTGAATTAATTTAAGCAGTAAAATTGTTTCATAGACACAAAACAAGCTATTTAACAGACTTAACACTATTCAACAACCCACAACCACACTTCTAACCGAAATAGAAACCTCCAACAAAAACAGTTCACTTCAACACACAACTTCATTTACCGTTTGCCTGCATTCCAACTACATTCTGAAATCAAGTGGCCTTATACATCAACGCAAACGACGCCACGTTTCGGTTAATCGTCGCACTTAATAAGGACTGGAAATTTAAATCCACACTCAAAACCAAGAGTTGCGACTCAATATTTTCCTTCGCAACGCAATTCTTAAGACTTGAAACAAAAGGTAATAAGTTATCCGGCCCTTGCGTTGTTTCTGACGATATATCTCACTCGCCTCTTTAGGGGATTTTAGTTGGGGTCGCTGGATATGTGCGCTATTTTATCATCATTATCTGTCTGTGCGGTTTTGATAGTAAAGGTTGCGAACTTTACACGTACACGAGAAGGATATGCACGACTAGTGGATTTAATGAGGATTTTTGTCATGATTCCTATCAGCCGCAAGTGATTTTGGGTACTGTCCGGTAAGTAAGGGTACCATAGTTTATTACGTGCTAACGTCTCATCCTCGCATCTGTTAGACCCTCTCTATTCAGGTGATAATAGGTTGCCGCCACCACCTAAATACATTTTGGTTGTTATCAAACATTTATCAGATTTATTGGCTGTACTTTGGTAAATCTATTTACAGGAAATGTTATTTCATTGACAATACTAGGTATGATTTTAGGTTTTAGGAATTAAACTTACATTTCAAATGGATATTAAACTCTTTGATGGTAACTTTTTGTGGTTGACTAGGAAAAAAACACGTTACTTAGCATAATTTTATTGTAAAACGCTAGAAGCCTCTTTATTCATAAGGAAAAAATCTTCATCAATTCTGCTAAAGGACGTCCACTGCTGAATAAAGGCCTGCCCCAAAGATTGCCATAACGAACGGTTCTAGGCCGCGCTTATCCAGCAATTGCCAGCGACCTTAACCAGGTCGTCGGTCCATCCCGTGGGGGGCCTGCCTCCGCTTCATCTTCCGGTACGCGATCGCCATTCAAGAACTCTTCTGCCCAAACGTCCGTCAGTTCTTCGAGCTATGTGTACTGTCCACTTCCTCTTAAGTTTTGCTATTCGATGGGCTACGTAGGTGACTTTGGTTCTCATGCGGATCTCCTTATTTCTGATCTCGCAGGGTTAATTAAATACCTACCTCTTGTAAAAAAACGAGTATGCAATGAGTAAATTTCATATTGCTGTTAGTTAAAATGCAAGTATTTCAATTAATATACTTCCATTCCAAATAGAATTGCAGTCGATGCTAATCCACCTTCATCAGACATTAACCATCAGTAATACAGCTCATTGACACAAAATTTAAAGTCCTATACAGTAAATCGTATCAATACTGAATAGCTTTTGATTTCAAGATTACCTGGTAGGAACAGCACGTTCTGGTGAATATCTCCTGATTTGTTAGTTACATAATTACAACTTCTCTAAACTCAATGGCTTTGATAACGTGTAATTACCATATTATTTACTATAGTTTATTTGATTTCAAAGCGATGTGTGATTTCGTAAATACTCTCAAAAACTTTTAAACGACCCGGTTAGTCCAGCGGTGTGAGATGACCGTTTGATTCGAAGGGTCGCGAGTTCAGAATCAGAATCAGAATCAGAAACTCATTTATTCATTTAGGGTGACAGGCACCTCTTATGACACGTCAAAAACAAACAAAATAAATTAAAGCGAATAACAATTGATATACATGTCAAACAAGATAAAAAATATATGTAAAGTCAAGAATATCACTAAGATAAAACTAAATGTCATAAACTAATGTAAAAAGTATATCAGTAAAATGTCTCTTTTCCCCTTTACAAACTGATAACAAAGAGTAAAAAGAAAAGAAAAAGAGTCATTCTTTGTCATTCACCGGCAAAGTTCCAAAGGCCAATATGATCTGAGAAAAACTTGCCGGAAAAAACTCAGTCGGCTCTTTTAAAAATATCTCTTAGGTATATTTTTACAATTTTCCATAATTTAAACAAGCTTAAAATTAACAATATAATATCAACATTACACTTTGATTATTACATTTAACACCTTTGTGGAGCTAGATCAGCATTTAGCCAAACATTTCTATCCTTGAGATAGTCCTCGAGTTTATAGTAAGCCTTTTTACATAGAGTGCGTTTAATTAATGCTTTGAATTTACCATCGGTGAGTTCAGCAATCCCGGCTGGGATCTTGTTATAAAATTTTACACTATATTTTAGGAAAGATGTATTAGTTTTCGTCAGTCGAAAACTTGGCAGAGACAACTTGTTCTTATTCCTCGTATTATAACTATGCCTATCGGAGATTTTATCAAACAGATGTAGATTTTTCCTCGCGAAAAGTATATTTTCATAGATGTAATGGCAAGGGACTGTCATTATATTTATTTCTTTAAATAGTTCTTTCAAAGAATCACGACTACGTAAGTTATACATCGCTCTAATGGCCCTCTTTTGTAATACAAAAATTGATTGTATGTCAGCCGCTCGACCCCACAATAAAATACCATAGGACATGACACTGTGAAAATAGCTAAAATAAACAAGTCTTGCAGTGTCTATATCAGTTAATTGCCTAATTTTTCGAACAGCATAAGCTGCGGCACTCAGACGTTTCGCTAACTGCCTAATATGTGGTCCCCATTGTAACTTCGAGTCAAGCGTTATTCCCAAGAAGGTAGCGTCATCAACAAATTGAATTTTGTCATTGTTTATAAAAATGTCTCCTTCTTTACTTTTTACATTAGGGAGGGTAAAACGGATACATTTGGTTTTTTTACTATTCAGTGCAAGATTATTTCGATCCCCGCACCGGGGCAAATATATGTATGGCCTACAGATCTTTGTTTCGGGTCTGGGTGTTTGTGTATGTGTACAACGGCACCCACGACACAGGTTTATATCAACTGTGAGCCTGTCAGTGTTAAAAAAAAAACTTCAGAATTTTCCCCGGTTCTGAACGTTTGTTCTAGTTTTTACATCGACCAATAAGAGCGGGTGATTCGGTCGCCGGCAACAACTTGATTGCGCCACAAAATTGATACCAAGTAAGATAACCTCCATACAACTGTACACATTTTGTTGGTGATGCAACCGGTAGCACCATCATGGTGTTTAACGAAATAATGCCTTATTGTCATAACCATCATATTATAATCTTCGAAACAGAATACGCTCTTATCTGAAGTCTAAAATAGAGCTACAAAAAGTAAAATCTTTATCTTAATTTCAGATAAATCGATTGAAAAGTTTGCAGAGAGGAATTTTCATTATACTATCAAGCGATTTGAGAGTCAATGTCCTGAAGGATTGTAACTAAATTGTGGACACTAAATGTTTATAACACGATTTTACGAGTCATCATAAAATTATTATTACCAGTGAAAGGTTATCAGAGTTTCTTGCTGAGATAGTTTTAAGACTTTAAATTCGAGTGACAATATTTTGATCTCGCTCAGGATCTACATTACAATCCAGTTTATAAATATTGGAATCCTGTAAGTGAATGCTACTTTTAATGGGTCTTTTATACTGATTTACCTACTATCATTTCACATTTGCGAGTCTCTGGAGGTTCCTTGTGTGTAATCCTATTCTGCTGGATCTGTAGGACACTGTTTTATTCCTGGTCTTTCTAAAGGCAGCACTAGACAGCGGATTAAGAAAGGTATTTTCAATATCATCATCATTTGGATCATTTGGATGGTTGTTTCCTGTGTGGTTGGTTACACTTGTGACAACCAGTATAAGCATAAATAATTTAATAATTACACTCATGTCGTGGTTATAGTCGTACACGGGCAAACACCCAGACCTTAAACAAATAATAATAATATACAAATATAAGCAGACATCGAAGGAAATATAGGCGAGATCGAATCAGAAATGAGGAGATCCTCATGAGAACCAAAGTTACCGACATAGCCCACCGAATAGCGAGACTCAAGTGGCAGTGGGCAGGGCACATAGCTCGAAGAACTGACGGCCGTTGGGGCAGAAGTGTTCTAGAGTGGAGACCGCGTACCAGAAGAAAAGAGTAGGCAGGTCCCCCACCCGGTGGACCGACCTGGTGAAGGTCGCGGGCAATCGCTGGCTGAGGGTGGCCCAGGACAGTTCGTTGTAACAATCTTTGGGGAGACCTTTGTTCACCAGTGGACGTCTTTTGGCTGAAATGATGATGATAGGCAGACAAATATTTATACCAGTGCAGGGATCGAACTCACTGGACCAATAGCGTAATAAATTTTCTGTGTACTGTTTGTATTATTTACAAAACGGTACCTGTCCATCTATTTATTTCACGAGTAAAATTAAAGGTACATGAAACAGCTTTCAGCAATATTTCAGCGGGTCCATTGTATAAATGCAATCCAGACAGTATTCAATTGAACTACTACTACACAGACTAACCTAGCATGACCTTTGATCGAACATCACTACATTGGTCGGAATAAATCCATCTGAAGACATATGTGTGCGTTTCTAGTCTAATGGGGCCATAATGTTCCATCTCATTAAGGTTAAACATGATTCAGCGTTGACTCTCTGATTAGGAAGCGTAATAAATTAAGGTGGCACGTCCAATTTTTTTGAGTCGTGCTGCTTTTGGTTATCACTTTATAGCTGCTAATGTCGCCAAAATCCTAAAGAAAAGGTAACGTAGGTGAATGACGGTAGGAAAAAGAAACATTTTAATATACTTGCCGCTAAATGGTAGTGTTCAGCACTATTGTGTTCCGGTCAGGTGGTTATGTGTGGCCTTGTAATTTCCGGCACAGAGGCATAATACCTTAGTCCTCAGAAGTGGTAACGGATCTGTATTTCGACCTCTAGTCTTTGTATGTCTATAGGCTGAGTCATCATTCAACATCAATGTGAACTGCATGCTTGTTTGCCACTTTCATTATATAATGTAGACAAATATGATAATCTTTCCTGCACATTTAATTTATTTTGTGACTTTTAGGTATAAAAATACATCATTAGTTGAAACAGGTTTCAGCAGATTCAAAGGATCCTATTGTATAAATACAACGTTACTGGTGGTAGAGTTCTAGGGTAGGGACTCGAGGGCGTGGACAGCACCGTATTACCTAATCTATCTGTCGCCAAATCATAGTGTTCAGCACTATCATGTGCCGGTTAGATGGACATGTATGGCCCCGTTATAACTATCACAAAGATATAAGTAGGTCTCAGGGGTGGGAACACATCTGCATTTTGACCTCTAGTTTTGCATGCTTGTTTGCCATATTCGTAACGTAAAAAATATACAATGGAGACAAAATTCAGAACTACACTAGACTGAGTAAAGAGGAGTACCTATACGGAGCGGAGTTGATATAATGAGCGCAGGCCGCTCGAGGCGGTCGGGCGCTGGTCGGGTGCCGAGTGGCTCTAGTGAGCTATGACCCAGCTTCACCATTTGCAATCTCGTTACATCTCAGTCGATACAGTTGCAATCGATGAGTATTTTAGCAACATACTTATGCCATTTCTATTCTCAATAGGACATTACAATTTTATATAACTCGCAACAACGCATAAAGGAATGAATTCTGACAAGCAAATAACATTTTTAATACAACTAGTAGCATGTTGGAAAGCGTTCGTAGTTTTATTGTCTCGACAAAAGCTAAGAATTCAACTTTCGAATATAGAGAACGATAAGTGTATCAGTTATGTGTCTTTACTGACTCTTGATACGAGATTGATGGTTTTAAAACTTGTTAAGTGTTCAATTTTAGTTTCTCACATCTTGAATTTATTAAATCATAAATAAAATGGCAAACAAGCATGCAGTTCACACTGATGATAGATGAATACTGCAGCCGATAAACATTTACATAATAACCTTTATTGATTTATTTTCGATTGTTTATGACTTTTTCATAAGTTTATAAGACATAAAAACTAAGCTAAATAGAAAAAAAATGTTGAACAAGAACAAGCTAAATGGCTTTCATGTCTGGCATTCGTATTTCACAACCAATATGCGTATCCCTCGGCAATACAAGGGAATAAATCCTGAATAGCAAATAACATTTGTAAATAAGACAATGCATAGCGTGACGGGAAGCGCTCGCAGTTTTACAGTCTCGATAAAAGCTTGGGGTTTAACGTTCGCGTCTGGGGAATGGTAAGTGCATCCAATCTGTCTTGACATTAGTTCTTATAGGACACGAGATTTATAGTTTTAAAATAGGTATGTATGTATGTATCTTCACGCCAGGTCCCTAACGGGGTAGGCAGAGAGTGTGGAGCGCCAGATATTCCGGTCCTGACACACCTCCCGTGCCTCGTCTACCTTCATCATTATCTTCATACATGCACGCCGATTCCTAAGACTTTAAAATAAGTGAAGCGCTCAACTGGTATCAATAAGAATCTAAATTTAAAAAAATCTAAATAATAATTATTATAGACAGTTAAAATAATTACGCATTCAATTATTGACTGTATGGATCTAAATGAAAATAATAAGAAACATTCGTGGTGATAACGAAAATTTTATAGAGAAAGCAGCATGTACAAATTGAAATTCAAGTAGATAATTAACTGAAATATTCATACAGAGATTCAGTTTCTTTAGCATATATTTTTTAAGTATCCTCCAAAGATTTGAAAGAAGATCATTCTGCTCAAAATTTATATATATTAGTTCGGTTCAATGGCTAAAAAATTGCCAAAGCTTAGTGTCTTTCATGACAGGCGGTGCATCCCTCGGCAATACAGGGAAATAAATCCTGTATAGCAAATAAAATCTGAATAACAATGCATGTCATGACGGTGAAGTGTTCACAGTTTCACAGCCTCGATAAAAGGTTAGTCTTCTGGATCGATGAATGAATGAATGAATGAATACACTTTATTGTACACCAGAAAATTTACAACAGATATTATACAAAAAAAACAATTAGTACAAAAGGCGGCCTTATCGCAAAGCTGCGATTTCTTCCAGGCAACCTTCGGGTCAGGAATAATAAAAAAAAAGAAAAAAGAAAATTCGGTAGGGTGTACTAATCACACAAATATTTATAAATATTAAAAACTTAACCAAAGTGGTAATGACCATTTGACAGAAGGTTAAAAAAGAAAAAAGTTGGGGTTCAGGGAAATTAAGAAAAAAGGGATAGCAAGTGAGGAGTTAGAGAGATAAGTAGTATTGTTTAACTTTATTTTTAAAGGAAAGAATTGATTGAGCTTTACGAATTGTGATAGGTAAATTGTTCCACAAGTGGACAGCTTCTACAGTAAAAGATTTCGCATAGAATTGGGATGAATGTGAAGGAAAGTGAAGTCGAAGGTTTTTAGAAGATCGTAAGGGAAGGGTTTGAGAGGAACAAAAAAACTGGAAGCGTTCTTTAAGATAAAGTGGAGCATTTGGATTGAATAGCACGCAGTATAAGAATGAAAGAATGTGTGTATCACGGCGAAGACGGATAGGGAGCCACTTAAGCTTATTACGATAGTCGGAAATATGATCATATTTGCGCAAGCCAAATATAAACCTTATGAAAAAATTTTGAAGACGCTCAAGTTTATTAAGTTGCTCCTGGGACAAATCAAGGTAGCAGACGTCAGCATAATCAAGAATAGGAAAGAGTAAAGAATGTGCAAGCGCAATTTTTGTAGGGATGGGCAGAAAACCACGCAGTCTCCTTAGAGAACCAACTGTCGCAAACACCTTCCTGCTAACTTCGGTAATTTGAGGTGCCCATGAGAAGTGGCAATCAAATGTGATGCCCAGGTTTTTTACTGTTTTGCTATATGGAATATTAACACCATCCAAATAAAGTACAGGCATGTTATCCCAGTCTATTTTATGTATCATACGTGAACTGCCGATGATAATAGCTTTCGATTTCTGGGGATTTACGTTTAACCCATGAGAACGGCTCCAAAGTGAGATATGAGCTAGATCAATATTTAATGAGTAAATAGAGCTCGGCAGATCCCTTAAACTAGCTTGAGTGTAAATCTGGAGATCGTCTGCATAAAGATGATAGAGAGAAGTTAACGAGAGTGTAACAGAGTTAATGAAAATAGAGAATAAGAGTGGAGACAACACGCCACCTTGCGGCACGCCAGCAGAAACATCACACCAAGTCGAAAAATTATCGTTGATTTGTATACGATGCCGGCGACCGAACAAGTAGTTATGAAACCAGTCAATTACCGATGTAGATATGTTAAGAGAATACAACGTAGCCAATAGTATATCAAAGTCAACAGTGTTGAAAGCATTGCTAAAGTCTAACAATGTCAACACCGTGAGCTGTTGCTTTTCCATACCGAAACGAATATCGTCAGTGATTTTGACTAGAGCACTAGTCGTACTATGACCAGGACGGAAACCAGATTGGAATGGGTTAAGGAGATTACATTTTGACAAAAATTCGCTTAATTGTTGGTTTACTAGACGCTCGAGGACTTTTGAAAGGAAAGGTAATATAGATATAGGCCTATAACTATCAGCTGCAGTAGGATTAGTCTTTTTTGGGAGAGGAATTATATGCGCGTCTTTCCATGAGCTTGGAAAAGTGCCCGTTGAGATTGAGTAATTTAAAATAGATGTTATTATAGGAGTGAGAATATCAATTATGGGGATGATCATTTTACGACTAATGCTGTCAGCACCGACGGCATTCGAATCGATAGCCAGTATGTTCTTCTTGACATCACATTCAGTAAATTGACTAAAATTAAATACAGGATGATTAGGAGTGGAATCAGATGAAATTTCGGATAGAGTATGCGATTTAATGTTCTCGTCAATTAATTCACAAGAAGAAAATTGTTTATTGAGGAAATTAATATCAATATTATTTGGAAGTGAACGTTCTCGGGATTTTCCAACTCCTAATGTTCTAAGAAACCTCCATACCTTTTCGGGGTCTTCATTCTGAACTGATTTATGAATATGGCGTCGTTGTGCATCTCTACATTCTTTATTACAGCGATTCCTCGCAATATTATACCTATTCTTATTTTGATAAGTTGAAGAACATTTCCATTTAGTTTTAGCCGAGTTTTCGAGAGATCGATCTAACTTTTCATCTGGGAAAAGGTAAGTGTATCTAGAATTAGTCGATAAAGTAAAACACTTTACCTTTGAAAACGAATGATTTAATATAGATCTCACTTAAAGTTCCTTTTTTTTTGGTACACATTTTGATTGCAACGTTTTATTTTGTCGAATATTACTAATTCGCTTGCATGTGTTACTGATTTTTTTAAGGGTAAGTAAAGTGGCAATAGCGCGCATGGCCACGCGGCTGGTGAATATCTGAAGCGATCTACTCGGTTATGCGATATTTTTGGAGATTGCCAATAGAATCCTAATTGTACTCTATAATCGTTTTTTTTCATATTTTTGCGGTTAAAATGTTCATCGAAATTATACTAGTTTCAATGGATTATTCAATGGACTTCAAACCTATTAGTAAATAGCACATATAAATAATAGGTAGTATATAATTACATTTAAATCTTTATTATTTTTTATTTAATACTTTTTAGTTTATTGCTGCATTGCCAATTAGATTAATGTTCACATCTGCTAAATTTGTAAAATTTGACTCTTTTAGGTTTGTGACAATTAGATACCTCATTTAAATTGTTTAGGTGTGTCGATACAAAATTATTACACGACTATAAAAATCAATGAAAAAAAAACATCCACAAAGGAGTAAATAAACTGTGTTGTGTCGTCGATGAGTAAATGTGTCATTGTCACTTGTTGTAATCTTGTTGTCATGCGCATTAGGACTACGTCCGTGGATTCAACGCACTGTATGACAACTCGCCGTCTATTCTTATTCCTATAGTGTGAGGTGAAAGTAAGTAGAAACTGATAGGCCTTTCTGAATCAAATGTATATGGGACCAATTCGAAACTATTCCGCATCAAACATCATCAGAATTACGAAAATCGGTCAACAAATCTCGGCGAAAATCGCGTACATACATAAAAAAAAACAAAAATAACATCTCTAAATAAGAAAATGCATAGCGTGACGGGAAGCGTTCGCAGTTTTACAGTCTCGATAAAAGCTTGGGACTTAACGTTCGCGTCTGGGTAACGGTAAGTGCAACCAATCCGTCTTGATATTAGTTGTTATGGAATGCTAAATTTATTGTTTTTTAAATAAGTGAAGCGCTTAATAGATAATAATATAAAAATAAGTCGGGTTTTGCTTCCTGACGCTATAACTCCAGAACGCACGAACCGATTTCCACGGTTTTGCATTCGTTGGAAAGGTTTCGGGCTCCGTGAGGTTTATAGCAAAGGAAATTCAGGAAAAATTTCAACGCGGGCGAAGCCGCGGGCAATAGCTAGTAGATAATAAATGAAAACAAAATAGTAAGTAAAAAGATGACAAATTAATGGTAAGTAGTTACATAAATCGGTATCTCACGGCTGCAGGCTTGATGCTGGTTTTTCAACTGGAAGCTTTTTGGTATATAAATATGTAGCTTCACGCCAGGTCCCTAATGGGGTAGACAGAGAGGGTGGAGCGCCAGATATCGCGGTCCTGACACACCGCCCGTGCGTCATCTACAATAATCTACATTCATCATTCTCTTCTCATTCAGTTTTTTGGTGGCACACGGATATCAGAATTCTTCTGTATTTCTATAAATTTATAAGAGCCAATCAAAAACGGATACTACTTAGAATGCCACATTGACTATCGGTACATCGAAGTGTTGAAGTGTCTGTATAAAAACGCCACCATGTCAGTCCGAGTACAGGACCAATGCACGAGGGCGATTCCTTTGCAGAGGGGAGTAAGACAGGGAGATGTCATTTCACCCCTGCTCTTCACCAATGCAATGGAAGACGCCTTCAAGCTCCTGGGATGGCAAGGACTAGGCATCAATGTCAACGGCGAATACATCACTCACCTTCGGTTTGCCGACGATATTATAGTCATGGCAGAGTCGCTGGAAGATCTCAGCACAATGCTCGAAGACCTCAATCGAGTGTCCCAAAGAGTGGGCCTTAAAATGAACATGGATAAGACCAAGGTCATGTTCAATAACCTTGTATAGCCCACTCCAGTGTCCGTTGGGAACTCGATCCTCGAAGTTGTCGACGAATATGTCTATTTAGGACAAACCATACAACTAGGCAGGTCGAACTTCGAGAAAGAGGTCATTCGCCGAATTCAACTCGGGTAGTTAAGGAGCGTTTACTCGTCAAACATCCCACAGTCCTTGAAGACGAAAGTCTTTAATTAGTGCGTTTTGCCGGTGATGACCTACGGTGCCGAGACGTGGGCTCTCACTATGGGTCTCGTACGAAAGCTCTAAGTCACTCAGCGGTCAATGGAAAGGGCTATGCTCGGCGTTTCCCTACTGGATCGAATCAGAAATGAGGAGATCCGTAGGCGAACGAAAGTCGCTGACATAGCCAAGCAGATTTCCAAGCTGAAGTGGCAATGGGCAGGGCACATAGCTCGGAGAACCGATAGCCGCTGGGGCAGAAAGGTTCTCGAGTGGAAACCACGTATCGGCAAACCCAGCGTAGGACGTCCACGTGCAAGATGGACCGACGACCTAGTCAAGGCTGCAGGTACCCGCTGGATGCACGTCGCTTCCGATCGGTCGGCATGGAGGTCATTGGGGGAGGTCAATGTTCAGCAGTGGCCGTCCTATGGCTGGTATGATGATGATGATGACTAAGAATGCTCTAAATAATAAATAGGTAGATACAAATTGTAGTTGACGTCTACTGCATGAAATTAGTAAGGAAAATAATTATAATTTGTACAAAAAAAGTAAGTCTGTCTATGTACAAGCGTGACAGTACCTAAGTGTTTGCAATTTTTCAACGTGCATAAAACTAAGTGATAAGTTGGTCACAGCTGTACAGTATACTTAGAACGCATTTACTACTTTATTTTCAGTTTTGCTCTTAAAGCCTCATATTTAAGTTAGTAAAATTTAGATAACGTACGTAACTTCACGCCTGTAATCCCCGAAGGGGTAGGCGGAGCTAAACGCATGCATTCAAGCATACATGCAAACACCCACGATTCGCTGATTATGTTTTGGCCCATGTAACAGGTGGCGAGCCAGGTTGACATCTCCGGGCACATTACCAAACTTCGAGGTAATGGGAAATTTCCGTGATCCCAGTAGAACCAGAGATAAAGGTATTTAGACCATTATCTCTGATAACCCCCTACCCCGGATTCGAACCCAGGACCTCAGCGTAGTAGTAGTGCCTCCTACCACTAGGCTACCGAGGACGTTAAAATTTATATCTATTAGGTAAAACTTTGCCATAATACTAAATGATATAAAATATGGTTTTTAACTTACTTCAAAAGGAAGTACTTTCCTTTTTATTATGTACACCGATTACGCCGAGATTTCAAATCCGATTTAGAAAATTGCTTTTTATTCAATGCAAAATAGCTGCGATTTGGTCCCATAAAAAATTGAATTGGTTTGACCAGGTACCCAGTTTTCATTTAATGAGCATTTTTGTTAACTTGTGCCACACCGCGGACACTCCGCCAAAATTCCAAACGCTTAATTTGGTTTCTATCAATCAGTGACGTGTGTGCGTAGCACGTACAAAACACCAACCGTCGCCCATAAGAGAGGAAGGGGTTGTGTATGTGTGCAAATCGGGCGGGACGTCGAAGTGTCCATTCTATACGTAGTATTATTACATATTCTCTGCTTGTACTATGTAATTTACATGTTAACCTTGACGACGTAATTTTCAAGAGCTAATAATTTAAGAAAAAAAATATTTTAAGCATAAAATATATCGACTTCGAAACTTATCAGTATTTAAAATTGAGAAATAACAAAATAAAGAATGTAATATTTTGAAGTCGTGACACTAATTGGATTCACTATAGATCTACTCCCCGACTTCCAAATATTTAATTCTATATTTTGTTATTTCTCACTTTTAAGTAGGTATTTAGTTTTAAAGTCGGTATATTCTTTGTAAAAAGTTGCATATTATTAAAAAAAAATGTATTTATAGCATTTATTTATGTCATGAAGGTGGAAAATAATCATCATCATACGGTACCCTATAAAATCTACATAAAAACTAGAGAACTCAACCTAAATTGTGTTGTTATTCTGAAGCCTAAAATCTTATACCTCTGTACCGGAAGTTAATGGGCTGAGATGGTTACAGGTGGTATGTTAAATGAAAGTTAGAAGTGAAAGGACAAAACACAACAAATCTCCCGTAACATTGCTAATAAATAATCAAAACAAAAAAGAATACCATTGACCCATATTCCCTACTTTGTCTAGCACTAAGCAAGTCAACAAAGAAGACGTTACCAAAACAATACAACATATTGTTCTCAGAACGATAACAAGAGCTGAATCGAATAAATACTTGCCTTAGTTTCTCAAATATTTGCGTTTGAACAGGAATATATTTAGCGCGCAAATATTTGGATTTGTGTAACAATTGTAGTAAGTTACAGTTAGTATAATCAATTTGGTTTCCGGAATTACAATGACGTGTAAGAGATACATTATGCCATCGTGTTAATAATTACGCAGTTGGCGCGCAGAGTTCACATTATTTATTCAACAAGATCGATATGAATTAGTTATACTTACCTAGCAGTCTCAGGTCCATTTTAATGTGGATCTTTATTTTATCACCTAACCCTCTTATTCATAAACGTATTTTAGCTAAAGTGTTGCTAATCTCTCCTTTGTCTTTTTCTATCCTGCACATTTGACAATGCCACTTACAAAGACAAAGCATTCTTTAGCTAAAACGTATCTAATGTACGTTTATGAATAAGGGGGTAACTTTTTAAGTCTAAAATCCCGTAATGTTTTGTTCCTTATTAATATAATCTTCATTGAGTTAATGATGGCACTAAGTTCGTGCTAGTGCCACATAATATCAAATGCCATGAAATGGAAATCCCTAAATACATTAAATACATTGTGACAAAAATTGGCGGTGTTAGCCAAAATGTCTAAGCTCTGCTCGCCCGCCGCTCTATTCGGAAAACCGGGCAAACATAAGTCGAGACCATTTGGCTACGGAACTCAGCCACAGTCTCAATCTCGCGTTTCAATACAATTTTATCGTATTTTGATTGAAGTAGTTAACTCGACGTTGCCGTTCAGAGCAGCGTTTTTAATAAATTCTCATGAAACATGTTTCGAAATAATATTTAATATTTATTAGAATTTCATGCAAAATTAGGAGATTAAAATATTATAGTGTTCGATATTATGACATAATATCTTTATATGTAAAAATAATTATGTAAAATAACATTTGAAGCTTTACCATTTAGCTTTACTATTCATATTCATGACTGATGATTAACGATCTAACAATTTTATGTGCAGTAATAATATTATCATAACCGCTATTTATGTATTCGTTGCGGAAATCCATTTCCAATCATTTCAAACGATCTATCTTTATTAAAACAGTATGATTTTAATTAATTAAAATAAAATAAATTTTAAAGTTTATTTTACCATTAAATTCATAATGTAACCTAAAATTTATTTTTAAAACCAATAATCCAAGCGACGTCTATATTTTATCTCAAATAGGTATTTTACAGTTGCAAGATTTTCAGCACGCGTTTCTTGGACGATTTATTGATATCCCTGTTAGCTGGGACATAAATGATTCATGTGTTCGAAGTCTTATTAAAGTGGCCGTTAAAGCTACCTGGAGACGTCTATATCTGCTGTAAGCTTTGCATTCTTGTCCATTGTTTGGATTTCAGTCAATTCTCACAACTCTTATATTTAATATTGGATTTTGTTGGTATTACCTGTTTACCTATAAGATACTTACAAGTCAAATAATATGTAGTACTTAGTTTTATTTAGGACACATTTAAGGTGATATTTATGATTCTTTGATCAGCATCTCATCAGCTATGTCCACACAGCCCTTTCTTCAAATTTCGTCGTCATCTTTCATTTAACGCATACATTAATTAATTAATTATATAGTAAAAGTTAAAAGAGGCAATGAGACATTCTACTGATACCTATACTTATGGACATATATTTATTTTCAGGGACATTCTTGATTATCAATTTTTACAGTTTGTAAACAGACATGACGTGTCTTTCCATTGTTCACGTTCACTATAGTTATTAATTTTGGACGTATCATAAGCCATTGTTCTAAACCTTAATGATAAATAAACATTCTGACTTTGGCATTAGCTTTATGATCTCAATACATAAATAACCGATTAACTTCGAATGGCTACATGCCCAATTCATGAGTAAAAGGCACCATGCTAACAGCGCCATAGCATCAAGTGATACGAATTCTGCCGGAGGTTACAACACTAAACCGTTCGACCACGAATGTGTTTGTGCACTGCCGATCTGTGGAAATCGTTATTTAATTATCATCTCAATAAGATATTTTTTTTATAGATTTTTAAGTTTTGTTAGGTCTACGTACATAATTGTCTGTAGACCAGTTATGTTTTTATTCAATGTCATGGAAAACGAGAGACTTCAACGTTTTTTACTTTTCATTCGGTTTTCAATATATGCTGATGTAACAAAAATGAAATTGCTTATTAACTATGTATTTGCCTCATTAGGCATGTGGAGTGAAGAGGGATCGATCCCTGACCCGGCACTAGGTAGTCATTCCGCTTAACATCCACCGATCACTGGAACGATAGTTGTAACCACCCTAACTACATTTATTTTATTTTCCCCGGGAACCAAAGAGTACTTCTTGCTAAATATTTAGGCTGAGGGTCATATGCGCTTACAGATTGTCCGCGTGAAGTAAAATGGCCGTCTCATGGTGAGCCAACTCCAAAATACACCAAAAAATAGAGGGAAGACCTATAGGATGCTCAAAATACCAATCCGTAATATTGGCAAAAATATTTTAATATCTGTCATAATTATACAATAGGAACGCAATTTTCAAAAACCCGTCATCCTGTTTTATTTTGTTTTCTCATGAAACTAAATTTATTTCATTGTAACTTTTTAAATATTATCAGTTTCATCGTATGTCGTTAAGCAAAAGGAGTTCATTGCCGAAAATGTATCTAAACAACATTATTTTGCAATAGGTAAGTATGAAGTTATCGCTAATTGCATTCCAATATAGTTTTCGTTTTCTCCACCAATCCGCATTGGAGCAGCGTGGTGGAGTAAGCTCCAGGCGTCCCCCCAAAAAAGGGAGAGACTCGTGCCCAGCAGTGGGACGTATAATGGGTTGCCAATATTATTATTATTTATAGTATCGTGCAGTGGTCAAACACACTAACCACGGTCATTGTTGCAATAGGCAAACATTTGCCCGCGGCGACTTGTGCAATCGTCTCATCTGCACGAATTTCCTGGAAATTCGCGTTCAGTTAGACCTTTGAGAATTCAAACCGTTTAAATCTAAAGCGTTGTATTTTACAATAAAACCTGTGTAAACCAGTCAGAGCTGTGCAGGTACTACCTTTTAATTATGTTCGGGTTGTGTAAAAAAGCAAACAAAATGTCCGTATTTTTCAAAAAAAGAGTCACTTTATTGGAGAATTAGTTCATTTAAAAGATCGTTTACATTATCAACCGTAATGACTCCATTTTTTTTATTACCATCCACTACATTTTGTTTATTACAAATTCAAAGATTTAAAATAATACATGTATCCATAAGGGTTTAACAATTTGCTTCCCCAATGGCAGTCGTATAACACGATAGTTTATAGCCAGACCAAAGGCAAACGTCAGTGCGAAGGAATTTATTGAATCGTTTCAGTGGTTTTCGGCTTTCTAGAACACTCCTAAGATTGTCCAACTCTCGTTCCTTTTGCGTTGGCATCGACTTGTTCTTGAAACTATTCCATTAATGTAAGTAGGAAACTGTTAAAGGAGGTTACCGCTTAACACTTTTTTAGGAATGCTTTTATTTTTCATTTCTATTACTAAGCAAGCTATCAGAGTATTCAATTCCATGCTGTTACTTATAGATATTTTTAAAGTACCTACCCAATTAAGAGCGAAGACTACTTTGGTACTTCCTATCCCCTTACTAAGGTAATCCGAAACGAGATATTACCATTCTTCTCTGTACAGTGCTAACTCTTGCCAGTTGCAAACTTGCAGGCTTTGATTCAGCGGCGAGTGAAAACCATTTGTCGGGATTCACGCGAACGCACGGATCAATATGAATCCTCGTACCGGAACAAATATTTTTAGGGCCTGCAGAAATCTATTTCGGGTATGGATGTTTGTGTGTGTATATGTGTGTGTGTGTGTGTGTGTGTGTGTGTGTGAACAAAGGCGCCCACGACAAAGATTTATACGTAGTGTTGAGCTGTGAGTGTAAGCGTATTTTATTTATTTTTATCATACGTCCCACTGCGGCACGAGTCTTTCCCCTTTTCGGGGAAAGGATTTTCATTCCATTAAATTTAATATAGAAAACATAAATAACACCACTACTACCTTCAATCACTAGCGTAACAATGGCATGAAAACAGTATAATTTTAGGCCGCCAAATTAACAAACCAAATTATATACGTTCATCGAAATCGTTTGTAAGCGTGGCCATGACTTGTTAGGGTTAATTAATCTGAATCGAAACTCCATTCGGACTAATTTGGAGTCTATCCAACATCCGATTGGTGTATACTGGATTGGAAAAATTACGACCACAAGTATGAATTTCCATTGAAATGGTTGAAGTACCTAATTGAACAGAGTTCGTGTTATTTGTATGGAAATGTATTGATTTTTTTTCAGGATCTCCGTGGGGTTCTCTTTGTCCTTTTTAAGGTTCCATGTCTCAAAACAATTGTATGGTAGGAGCACTCGTCTGTCTGTTACTTTTTCGTCTGTCAATTTGCTTTAAAAAAACTTTTTAGAAAAATTTCCTAATTCAAATACCCACCACTAAAAAACTTACAGAGCAATGCATGTAGGTACCTACCTATGTATCTTCACGCCAGTTCTCTAACGAGGTAGGCAGAGAGTGTGGAGCGCAAGCTATACCGGTCCTGACAATGATCAATATTACAAGTTGGGCGGCTAATAAGTCTTTGGGCCGACAATTTATTTTTTTAAACGTAACGTAACTTCACGCCTGTAGTCCCCGAAGGGGTAGGCAGAGGTAAATGCATACTTTCAAGCATACATGCAAACACCCACGATTCGCCGGTTACGTTTCTTGGGCCCATGTAACAGGTGGCGAGCCGAGTGTTATTTTTTTACATTTGTAAAAAAGTGCTTTACCACTATTTCTTAAGTTAAGATCACGTTATCGCTCTTTTGGGAGTTCCTCCTCAATATTTACAAGTTTATTCAAATAACAATTAAGTTTGTCAGTATGTTTGTGTTGGTTCGACTCCGTTGAAACTGAATTGAATTAGTTGTATCATCTGAATACATAGCATTTCATTGATTAATGTATATATTAGCTTATACAGTGGCATTCGTACTTTGATAAGCTGAAATTAACTAATGTATATTAGTTCGTGGAATCATGGATTGGTATCTCTATGTAAATGTTTGTTTTCAGATATCAGATTAGTTTGTTATGTTAAGAAAGTTTGGCATAATTAAGCAAACAATTTCAGTATATTAAAATTGGTTAATAACGTGTAAATTAAAAAGAAATACTTGTTAACAATATAGAATTTAAAAACTTTTCTTTAACTCCAAATGCGCAGTATAATCTTAAACACATTTTAAAGAATATTCCAATACTTTAGAAATGACTCTCAAATCGTAAGGGACGTAGGTACTTGTCCTTCTTAAGTGTCCAATGATATTTTTTTCTTACTAATAAAAAATTAAATGCTCAATTGAAACGTTTCCAAGGGGCGCACTAACTCAAACTAGTACGGTCCAAATCAATTAGAATTCTCAAGCGTCCCGTGACAATTTTATTTATCCACACAAAGTAAGATTAGTCAGGGATCAGATAAATTGCTACGATACGGCTTAATTAAGAGTTGCTGACATGTAAGGATTAGTCTGAAAGTCTTTAAGTTTATAAAATTTTATAAACGTTTAATTGATTATGTCGTCTTGTAACCCTCGGTAAAAAACGTAAACGTAACTTCACGCCTCTAATCCACGAAGGGAGGGGCAGAGGTAAATGCATGCATTCAAGCATACATGCAAACACCCACGACTCGCCGGTGACGTTTTGGCCCATGTAACAGGTGGCGAACCTGTTGCCATTTCCGGGCACATTACCAAACTCCGAGGTACTGGGAAACTTCCAGAAAATGGAAAAATACCAATAGAACCAGAGATAATAGTACACTTTATTGAACACCAAAAGTACATCGGTTAAGATTACATTTTGACATATGTGACAATGGGCGGCCTTATCGCTAGAAGAGCGATTTCTTCCAGGCAACCCAACAATCTAAAGGAATACAGAAAAAAATTACAGTAGGGTGCACGACACTAAAAAGGTACTCTCTAGGTACTAACTAAACTAAACTAGTAACACATAACAATATAACAATAAATAAAAGAGGCAAGGGACAGTGAACAGGTGAACGAAGGAGAAAGGAACAAAGTAACAGACACAAGGAATTTAAAGAAGAGAGGAAAGGAAGTGAGCCTTAACTTGGTATTTAAACGATACAATACTCTGAGCTTGTTTAATGGTGTAGGGCAAGGAGTTCCATAAGCGTACGGCCTCGTCACCAAAGGATTTAGTAAAGAAATCACTTGAATGCAACGGAATTTTTAATCGCAGAGCTACAGAGGAACGAAGCGACCGGGAATGGGAGAGGTGGGCAAATTCAAAGCAATCACTTAAATATTTGGGACTGGCAGGATTAAATAGCGTTGAGTATAAAAGAGAAAGTATATGTACATTCCGGCGATGCTGAATAGGGAGCCACTTGAGCCTATTGCGATATTCGGAAACATGGTCATATTTGCGAAGACCAAATATGAACCTATTGAATACATTTTGTACGCGCTCAAGCTTATTAAGTTGGCATTGGGTCAAATTAAGATAACAAACATCAGCATAGTCAAGTATCGGAAAAAGTAGAGAATGTGCAAGCGCAGTTTTTTTAGAGTTCCGTAGTCAAACAGGAATCCTTATAGTTTTGCCATGTCCGTCTGTCTGTCTGTTTGTCTGTCGGTCCGCGGGTTAGCGCAAAAACTATTGGTACTAGAGACTTGAAATTTGGCATAAGTAGGTATACACGTTAAACACGCTGACAAAGTGGTAGAATATAAAAAACATGAAAAAATATATATTTAGGGTAGGTATCTCCCCTATATGTAACGCGCGAATATTTTTTTTTCGTTTTCTATATAGAGTGTTGGATAGGTCTTTCAAAAATGTTAGGGGTGTACAAACATCATTTTTCGATTAAGTTAACTGTTCGTGACTTATTGAATTGGTTTTAAAGTGCCAATTTTCGTTAGAGTCAAGTGTCGGGAGACACTCTACCAACTAAAAGGTTGTTGTTAGAAATTTAAAAGTTACGGCAATAGTAGCTTTAAATAACAATAATATCACACTTAATAAATATCACACTTAAGTTGGCTTTACAAGTTTCCGAGTAGGTAATAGTCGACCAAATGTATTTTACAGAAAACTTCAAACAACTCCATAGAAAAAAAAATGTTTCATTACATTTTTGAAACTTAGAAACTAGGGAACCCTATACTGCGCGTGGTGCGACACGCACTTGAATATACTTTGGTTGGACTTGGTAATTATACTATAATTTTGAAAAATCTAAATATGTTTACTATAATATCCCTTACCAAGCGCCCAAACATATTATATTTAATTTAGAAAACAACTAAAATATTAAATTTAAAAATAAATTAGCGAAAGAAGACATTTACCCTAACTAGTACGATTGAAATCAATTAGAATTCTCAAGCGTCCCGTTACATTTTCTTTATCCACACAAACCTAAGATTAGTCAGGGATCAGATAAATTGCTACGATACGGCTCGATTAAAAGTTGCTGACTTGTAGGGATAAGGCTTGAAGTCTTAAAATTCACAAGATTTTATAAGCGTTTTGTTTTATATTACGCCAAGATAATCAACGTCAGTAGGTAACTATTAACTTACAACTAGCTGATTCTGATCAAAACATATATTTGTAATACGTATGTGATTATTATAAATATAGATTTTGATCACAATCAACAAAAAATGCTTGTTACAAAAAGTAGTAGGAATAGACAGAAACAATTTTTACAAGTTCCAAAGTTTTTAAAATATGTATTAAAAAAAAAATTTTTTTAATAAGCGTTTTCTTAACTCCAAATGGTAGCATAATCCTCAAAAACATTTAAAGGGGTCTTTTTATACGGTACTTTTGAAAACATTCTAAAATTGTTCTATAACTTGCTTTTTTATGCCAAAGCGACCAAAGATATTTTTTTATCCAAATAAAAATTTGAATACCCAACATAATTAGGAAGGGACTCTCCTACAATAACAAGTACGATCTCAAACAATTAGAATTCTCAAGCGTCCAATGACAATTTTCTTTATTTACACAAAAGTTAAATTAGTCAGGGATCAGATAATTTGCTAAGATACGGCTTATTGAAAGTTTGAGGATGAGTCTCAAAGTTTTACATGTTTTGGGTTTCACACTCTCTTCGGGACTCCATTAAGATTAATTAATCATAAAATGGAATCTTGTTTGGTTAAGTATTTGGGATCGTTGGTTGTTACGGGTTATCATTGTTTTAACTCTTTAATAACTTTGCGAGCGGAGAAGCAATTTGAAAACTATGTTAACAGCAAAAGGAGTAAATTTAATATTAACATTTTATGTTGTAAATAAATTATTACCGCCTCATTCATAAACGTACATTAGATACGTTTTAGCTATAGAATGCTTTGTCTTTGTCAGTTGCATTGTCAATTGTGCAGGATAGAAAAAGACAAAGGTGATATAAGCAACACTTTAGCTAAAATACGTTTATGAATAAGGGGGTAAGTCATTGATACTCATGATTGTCATAATATTCATTATGCAGCCTCCATAATCCCAATAAATTCCAAGCTCTACTAACTTGATTTTGCATGTCCATTACCATCAAATCACCTGTCAAAATCCAAATCATATATCTAAGTATTAAAAGCCTTGTAACGTTTAATCAGGATACATAATCCATAAATCGGATGGGAATCGAATAAATTAATACCCTTTTCGATCGTGATTAAATTTTCATATACCGAGGCGCAGCAAGTTTTCGAATTTGATACCGTCAATCTCACGGACTTCAAAGTGATAGATTTTGGGCGGGTTGTGTTAATTTTAGGTGAAGGGATTAACGTCAAACTTGAATACCTACATATTAATGCACCAAGTGTAATCTTGCTACCCACTTAATGGAAGATTAATTAATTATTGACACCTGCTGCTTATGTCCCTAAAACTTGCTGTTTGTTTATGTTAACGTCTTATCGGAACATAGCACTGAAAATTACTAGTTAGTGAGATTTTCCATTAAAATTTTGTCATATTAAAAAAAATATAATTCTATATTGGTTTAAATTTTGTACCATAATCAAAACCAGAAAATCCTAAGATGTTTTCGCCGATTTTCGCGACCTTCATATATACTAGAAATAACATTTGCGGATTTTATTGCGTAGGTAGGTATACATGGGAGTTTTGTATTCGCGAGAAAATCCGCAAATATGATTTCTATAATTTTAAGATATGTATCTGCCAATTTATTTCTAATGTAGTTATTTATGGTGACAATGAAAAAAGCGAATGTAACTTTAGTCGATAGCTTCGAATTGTATTGGTTCCACGACTATTATTATCAATCCGTTCCAACCGGTCGGTCAAATATTACTAATGGATCTCCGAAGATATATTTCGAAATTTTGGAAATAACTAAGAATGTTTGTATCAAATTCTATTGCGTTTTTAAAAACAAACATCTTAGGATAATTCTCACGATATCTTTTGAAAACTAGTTGCTATAGCTACCGTAGCTATTAACGAGTATCTACTAGTAAAGATTCAACTGAGATTGATTAAAGTATTATCTACGTTTTAATTGTAAAAAAATATTTTTGAGATGGCCCATTATTTGTGCTCTAAGACCAAACAGTCTAAGTCAATTCTCACGAAATTTAATGCAACCCCATTACTGGCTCTATGATGGTTGATCCCTAACAATCTTCCTTTATCTGAGCATGTACTTAAAACTATCCCTATAGTTTTAAGTACATGGCAATAGCCTACAGTTTTCCACCTACCATCTATGGAAACTGTAAAACCACTTTCGAGCGTAGAATTAGAGTTAGAAAATAGATGCTATATGAAACAAACTCGGTCATTACAAACTTTACAGATATTTTTGATATTACAGTTTGTAGAAAAGAAATAAATTGAATTAGAGACCAATAGCCCTCGATACTATCTAAAATCTAATTTCCGGCACAGAGGCATAACACCTTAGGCCTCAGGAGTTGTAACGTGTAAGTGTCTATAGGCTGCAGTAATCACTTAACATCAATGTGAACTACATGCTTGTATGCCACTTCCATAACAAAAAATCTAAAAAAAATGAGTTAATATAATGTTTCTACGCCAAAACTTCTAAACAATGAGCAAGCAACTGATTTCGCAGGATACATCCTAAAGTGCACAATAATAATCAAAAAGTTGCTGTCCCTTTTACAATTAATCTGTAAAGTAATAAATTTTATATTACCAACATTTGTAAACGAAATAACGTTTTTACTATTTTATTCGTTTTTCATCAGAGTCCTTTGTTCAAGATTCATGTTTATTTTCCTTTGACTAATAATAATTTTAGGTTATAATTCTACTTGTTTCATGATAACTAAGTATATTAACTTTGTGTTCTATAAAGTTAATATATATAGTTATATTTAACTTTAGAGAACACAAAGAAAAAAAAAATAAAATAAATTAAATTTATCATTTTTAACCGAGTTCAAAAAACGAGAAGGTTCTCAATTCGGCCGGCATACATATTTTTTTTATGTATGTACGCCAATTTAGCCGAGATTTCTGGACCGATTTATGTAATTCTTTTTTTGTTTGGTGCGGAATAGTTTCGAATTGGTCCCATAAAAATTTGATTCAGATAGGCCCATCAGTTTTTATTTTATGAGCATTTTTTTACTTACTTTCACCTCAGACTAAAGGAATAAGAATAGACGGCGAGTTTTGCATGTATGCTTGAATTCATGCATTTGCCTCTGCCTGCCCCTTTGGGGATTACAGGCGTGAAGTTTGGCACCGACTTCAAACCTATTAGTAATTAGCACATATAAATATTAGGTAGTAGGTATATAAATACAATTACATCATAATTTTTTACTTTTCAATTTTGAAGTCGGTTTTTCTTAACGTAGTTATATTTATATTACCTCGCCTAGACGTGTTATGATTCTGACGCATGGCTAGTACCTACTCTCGCTGAAATAATGTTCTGTAAATCGTTTATAATATTGAATTTTGTGAAAAAGTATTTTAAAGTGATCGTCTAATTTCCTTATTCATAAACATGTATAGGTTACGTTTTAGCTACGATATAAATATTAGGGTTTGTTACATTCGCGCCATCTATTGAATACTTAGATACAAATCCAGTCAATTGGTATCGACATCTGTTGGAATCGTTTGGAGCTAATATCGGATAGCGAATAAATAATTTGTAATAAAATAATATTGCGACTGTAAATTGAGATATGAACTATTCTATCTCTTAAGTTGGGTAAAACCGCACACGGTGTGCAAGCTTGATTAAAATCGGTTAAGTAGTTTAGGCGTCCATCGTGGGCAAGCACCGTGACACGTATTTTTAATGTATTATTTTAATATTACAATACCAAAGAACATAAAAATCTGAAAATTATTAGACACTTTTAAAAATTAAAATGTGTATAATAATTAATCAAGTATATCCTAATATTTTTTTACGTAGAGATTAGTTAATGTAATTTACAATACATAGTTAGAAATTAAAGACAAAAAGGAAAGATAAATTTGCCTTCGGGCAGGAATCGAACCTGCGACCTCAGAATAACCAGTCCAGCTGCTTTACCACTAAGCCACCGAAGTCCCACTTCTGTGGACTGGAACTGTGCTGTGGGACTTCGGTGACTTAGTGGTAAAGCGGCTGGACTTGTTATTCTGAGGTTGCAGGTTCGATTCCTGCCCGAAGTCAAATTTTTCTTTCCTTTTTTTCTTGAATTTCTTAAGTTTGCCCGCATAACACATGCGGGCAAACTATTGCGAAAAATAAATAGTACAAATACATAGTTACATATGAATTAAATACAATATTACATACTAGAAAAAAAAATGTTTTTTTAGCGAGCGTGGCATTCATTTGTGTTAGAAAATAGATGCTACATGAAACAGACTTGGACATTACAAATTTTACGGATATTAAGTTTGTCGAAGAGAAATAAATTGAATTAGAGACGACCAGGACCTCTCGATACTTCATTTATTAGGGGCACTTCCCCCGCTTTCTTCCAGATATAATTCCTTTCACGAAACCGTGAAATCGGAATAAATTAATTTATATCGATAAAATGCAAATATATTAATATTTTTCTTCAAATATCTACTTCGTTGAAAGTGCTTTAGCTAATATACTAAAACTTAAAGTTTTAGTAATTCACTTTTTTTAAATTGGCTTGTATTTCGTCAACGTAAATCAGTGTTCTGATTTTTTGTTGAAGCAATTTAATGCGATGTTGAAAAAGTTATTTGACTGCGTCAATGTAGCTTCGAGTGAAACTGTTTAATAGTATTTGACTTTTAACTCTTATGATTGTTTCGCAAATATTCCCTATACCTAATAAATTGAATTAGAAACAACCAGGTTGGCCTTAGCTTCAACCTCAATCATAATTACAATACATGTTCAGTTGCAACATCCTATCTTTTCTCTGCCCTGATTAAAGTAACCGTCACGAGAAGCTATAAATTATGTAAACAAACATCTTTTACTAAGTAAACATTTTATACTGCGAGATAATAATAACTTGAACATATTCAATCGACATGAAATATAGACGGGTTATATGAAAGTAACAACCTATTTAATTTAGTCGAATTATATTTTAACGACGCAAAGCGCTATCGTTTGTGTTTCTTGGTACCGGAACGCGTCCGTCGCAGGGATTGTAAACTATCGGGACGCCATTTTGAAATAAACAGTCATTCGAGTTTCGAATGCGTACGAGTTTGTTTGTTTCATTGCTTTGCATATATCGCGGATCTGGTTGTTATTGTTAATTTTGTTTTTGTTTCGTTATCACTTTTTAATTGTTGTAACTTTAATTGTTGCGTTAATTTTATTTGTTATTACGTATAATGGAGCCAGTAGCCAGTACATCTAAGGAAATAAATTCGCCACGAAAAAAACGTCAAAAGGTACGTCATACAATTTATCTAAAATATATAATAAGTAAAAAGAAAGAGTTGTTTGTTCAAACGCGATAATCTTTGGAAACTTTTATTAGAAGTACGTTTTAAATTGTGAAGTAATTGGTTAGGTTAATTGGTATACCTGGAGATATAGCTTGAGCTTCGTGTGAAAGTGACTGAACAGGTGATTTTTACAGGTGACGAGCTTTACGGCTAATGAGAAAAATATGGTGATCAACGTATATAAGTACGTGAAAGAAAATTGGCCATCGAATGAATATCCCTACAAAACCGAAATAAATAAAAAAACAGCAACGATTTTGGGAATTGGCATCGCATCTGTGTATAATATATTAAAAGAATATAAATCAGAAAAGGGAATAAAATCACCTATCAAATCTAAAGACAGGCCTAAATTTTATCAGAAAGTAGACGATTTTGATAAATCCGTAATTAGGAAAAAAATTCACAGTTTCTTTTTAAATGGCCAATTACCAACAATTCCCAAGATTCTTCAGGCAGTAAATGACGATGAAGATTTGCCAAATTTTAGCGAAACAACTCTCAGGCGGCTAATAAAGCATTTAAACTTTAAATACATAAAACGACAGCGAAATAACGCACTGATTGATAGAGATGACATTGTAATATGGCGGCAAAAATATTTAAAATCGATTAAAGACTATAGACGTAAAAATCGCCAGATATTTTACATGGATGAGACATGGGTGAATGCAGGTTAGTGTGTTTTTTTTTAATTGCAGTAAAACGGCAGACTACCATACGGTTCGCCTGATTGTAAGCAAATACCATATAACATATATATAAATTAAAGAATTAATAAAAGACGCAATTGCATCTCTATTATTCTGTTTTGTTCAGTGAGCAATATTGAAAGTTAAAGATTATTTTTTTCTCTATCTTTTGATATCAATAAGTCATTTTAAGGCGAAAAGGAGTTAGCAAGTTAGATTATTTAGCCAACGAAATGTTTAATTGTTTTTACAGGACATACCATAAATAAAACTTGGGTAGACAAACAAGTTAAAAGTAAGAAGCAGGCTTTCCTAGAAGGACTTAGCATTGGTGCACGTAACCCAACGTCAAAAGGTAAACGATTAATAATTACCCATATCGGCAATGAGAACGGTTTTGTAGAGGGCGGCGAAAATATATTTGAATGCAAGAAGACGGGAGATTACCATGAATCAATGGATGCAACACATTTTGAACAATGGTTTGAAAACGTTCTCCCAAAACTTGGAGAAAATGCAGTAGTGGTAATGGACAATGCACCATACCACTCAAGGCGTCTTGAAAGAATTCCTACTACTGCCTGGAAAAAAAATGATATACAAAATTGGCTTGTAAGTAAGAATATTTCTTACGACGACAATGAAATTAAGACTGAATTACTGCTAAAAGTAAAAAATGTTAAAGACCATTTTAAAACTTATGTAGTGGACGAGCTCGCAAAAAAATATAAGGTGGAAGTATTGAGACTCCCGCCATATCATTGTGAGCTTAATCCAATTGAGCTAATTTGGGCCAACGTAAAAGGATATGTTGCTCGCAAAAATACAAATTTTAAATTTGACGAGGTAAAACAATTATTACAAGAGGGACTGCAGCAGATTACTTCGGAAAATTGGAAGCGTTGTGTGGAGCATGTTATCAAGGAAGAAGATAACTTTTATTCCAAAATCGATGAGATGATTGATAAAACTGTAGACAGCTTCGTGATACATGTCACTGATTCTGACACAGAAATGGAAACATCTGAATCTGACGAATAATTATTCTGAAATAATATATGTTAATTAATAAATTATTAAATCTTAAACAAATTATTTTTTTTTATTGGTCCAAATGTTGTGATCTCCTGAACACTTGTTTACAAAATTTATAGCTTCTCGTGACGGGGACTTGAGATAAAATATGGGTTCTAATAATAATAGTAGATGAAATAATAAACGTGCGAAAATAATAAAACGAAACACACGTTTATCTAATAAGCTCTTTGAAACCCTGGACAACACAAATCTAAATAATATTAATTTATATTTTTGTAGGTAAAAGGATTGACATTACGAACATGCAACTGAGTACCTATTAAATCAGTACTCGAACATGTAGGTAAGAAAAAGCAAATAGGACCATAGCAACTGAGGATATTTTATGCTTTTTGCAAGGTCGTCAAATAAAAGTTGTTCGTTATGATAGGCAGAAGTTCAAATAAATATACATATTATATATAAGCCCTGTGTATCATCAACATACATAGCCTTAGGACCGACGAGCAGTGACAGTGTCACACCGAACCCATCATTGTGGTATCTTACATGCCTGCCCAGGTTCGTGCTCACACTTTAGCCGCTATAATAATATATTTTTTAACGTTTAGCACTCATTTTCATAGGGTTCACAGTGCGGCAAGGAACGGTTCAATAAAGGATTTTTTTCGTGGACCAATTATTATCGACCTCATTTCGATGACTAGAAAAAACATTTTTTTTTGTAACGAATAGGTGTTATGGTCTCTATTCCTCCCATGCCACGCCATCACTGGGCGCCGGTCTTTTAAGTAAGAAGTAAAAATGTGTCAACTTCGAAGACGAAATTCTAAGGCTTCATGCTTATACTCATCGTGAATTTAATGCTTGACTGCTACTTAATAAAAACAATATTCCGATCACTACGCCAAATGAACATGTTAATATTGAAACAAAAAACGAGAAGAAAAAAAGTTTAATTTCATGTCAAAAGCTCGCAACATGTTACAGACTCTTATTCGAAGTGCTTTGTGAATTAATATTTAATAAAATATGAAAACAGGTCAAAAAATCACAATGAAGATCGTTTTTAGCAAAGAATAAACAGCTATAAGGAAACTTAATACAAAAATTATTTATGAATATCCTGAAACCTGATATAAACGTTTTTAGAGACTGCTTCACAAAAAACAATAAAAAGCTAATCCAGTTAGGTCATACAAATAAATACGGACTTCTGACGTGGCTGCATTTAACCATAAAGATTTAATTCAGCCATGCATGGAATAGTGTCTGTTCGGTACAGTTGCTAACTACTCTGTGTTAACACTCTGATTATTTATTATCTATGTTTCGTAATTCGAACGTACCCTCGGATTTTGGATTGGTGAGACGTGCAACCGCGTATTAGGAAATTTAAAAAGTAAAAAAGTGCGGGGGTCGAAGACGATCACGTAATTGCGCGGTGTGCATAATTACGGATATTTTTTATAGGTATATAATCGAGCCGATTCGAGCCATCCGCCATTAGGAGTGTGTGTTTTGATAATTGTCCTGATCGGATCGAGGACTTGCAAGTAGTGCCGCGGTGTTACGCGTCGCCATCGAGAGAAACAGGTCACTCGTCAGGGCACAAATTGAGGACCCCTTTTCTTTAATCCCTTTATCTTTGTGTAATATTAACATTTTAATTCCCTCCTCTGGGGATCCCCTACCCCCCATAACCTAGACTGACTGACGGTGACCTAGGTACTTCGTGGCAGAAGTCCATCGCACCGGTAAGTACCTAGTGGTAATAGGCTACCGAGTCATATACGTAGGTAGGGCGAGGTGTAGCTTTTGCCGTCGGGATACCGAACCCTATACGGCATAGTGTCTACAAAAATTATCAGTGTGTTCATAAGTTACTCGTATAAAAATGGTATAACTCAAAATTAACAAGCAAATTTTAAAATTAGAAAATTGTATTCAAAAACTTCGAGTTTTGAATATCGAAACAGAGTATGCAATTGGAAAATACAAATACAACAATACTTCAGGCTACATGCAGTTGCATTCATTGATTCAAGCACTAGAGAACCGAATATCGAAATATTTACAAAACCCGAAGTGAACTGAATATTGAGTCTAACTATGTCAATACTCCTAAGGCTACGTCCACACTGATAGAGAGACTACTAATTTCATAGAGCTTAGAAAATCTCACGAGTATTTTCTAGTTAAAATAACTTCCAGAAAGATCCGGTGACTGCGCTATTGGTGTCTTCACTAGTCGCTTAGCATACATCGATAAACCGATCGATGGACCATGACATGATTTGTACAGAAAAAAAAATAAAAAAGATAGACGATAAAGCAACTTTGCAATATTGTCTAGTTAATCTAAAAAACATATTCTGGAATTTAAAATATTTTCAAGGAATAAAAACTTTATAATTGAAATGTTCTTAGGTTTTCGCGAGCTACAATCATTGAAATAAAACTATTTTTACGGATTTATCTCGCGTATATTAAACTAAAATGATTTTTAAAATCAACCTACTTATGGTATCTTGAGGTCTTGCAGACTGCTGCGGCTGAGATTTAATCTTGCTAAGTATGGGATCCCATGATGTTGATAATCGCCATCCATCTTCTCTATTGAAATTTGGGTGTTTTTTAATTTCAATAGCCTCGCGTACCATTCGTGGAATGGGTTTGTGTTCTCTAGCGAGTATTTGAATTTTATCAAACCGGATGTAATGGTTCGGCTTATCCGCTATGTGTTCACAGACTGCAGACCTCCCTGTTCTTCGGTTTTTGACATCAGCAATGTGCTCTTTAACGCGGGTGGATACAGCTCTCTTCGTTTGACCAATATATGAGAGTCCACAATCACAATCTAATTTATAAATGCCAGAATTTTGTAATGGAATATTACTTTTAATGGGTCTTAAATACTGATGAATCTTTTTATATGGTTTGAAAACTGTTTTAATGGAATTCTTTTTTAAAATGTTGCTGATTTTATCTGTGACACCCTTAACGTAAGGTAGTATAGCTGGTTGTCGTTCTACTGTAGGTGGTTTCACGCGGCCTCTGTGACGGACGGGTGGTACATGGAGCTTGTTGTTATGTAGCACCTGGCGTAGGTGCTTCAGCTCCCCCTGAAGATGGTGGTCGTCACAGATGCCTCGTGCTCTCTGAAATAGAGATGAGCCAACGGCAGATAAATGTGCCGGGTGATGGTGTGATTCACCATTAAGGTACCTATCAGTATGGGTAGACTTCCTAAACACAGTGTGACTCATATATTGGTCAAACGAAGAGAGCTGTATCCACCCGCGTTAAAGAGCACATTGCTGATGTCAAAAACCGAAGAACAGGGAGGTCTGCAGTCTGTGAACACATAGCGGATAAGCCGAACCATTACATCCGGTTTGATAAAATTCAAATACTCGCTAGAGAACACAAACCCATTCCACGAATGGTACGCGAGGCTATTGAAATTAAAAAACACCCAAATTTCAATAGAGAAGATGGATGGCGATTATCAACATCATGGGATCCCATACTTAGCAAGATTAAATCCCAGCCGCAGCAGTCTGCAAGACCTCAAGATACCATAAGTAATTATTGTGTTAATCCTGAACGCTACGCAAGGCGTTTACGAAATCGATGGAGGTGCTACATATAATTTTTTCAAACTTCTGTCAGACAAATGTCACCTCAGTCTGCCCGGGACCACGGAAGCTGAAAAGCGACCGAAACGTCGGGTTGATTTTAAAAATCATTTTAGTTTAATATACGCGAGATAAATCCGTAAAAATAGTTTTATTTCAATTTATAATTGAAGTTTTGTACGAAGCGCGCATATTATTCTACGAAAAGACCATTTTTGTCTTTTTATAAGACTCTTTACACTTTGCATGCGGAAACAGAGCACCAAATTGAAAATAATAAAATACAGCAATACTTCACTGTACATCCAGGTGCATCCATTGTTACGAGCACTAGAGAACCAAATACCTTAATGTTTACAAAGCCCGAAGTGAACCGAAAACTTTTGAGTGTATGCCAATATTCCTTAGGGAACTTGCACAATGGCTGTAGTCGCTGCGATTTTACATAGACTTATTATTAATTGAGAAAATCGAGGACGTAGGTAACACTGTTTGGTTACTCTTCCTACCGACAAACTATTGAATTTATTGGTTAATAAACATAATATATAATTGAAACCGCTATTACTACGTAGTTTTCATATTCGGTTCCTGGGTCAGGTTTTAAGGCTAATTAGGATTTTCCATTTCAGAATGTATGACCTCTGAGTTAGTAACATGACCGATAAACATACTTACCATGTATTACCAAAACGAATCAAAGCATTGGCAAATAGCGCCATTTTATTTTAGATACAGAACTAATGAAAGGGAAGAAACCAAATGAAATATAAACAGGAAAGGCCGTATCATTTCCTACCAACGAGATACATATTAATATGCAAAGCGTCGTCTTTGGTAGCTTAACGCTCCATTAAAAGTAGATTAGTTAATCTATCTGCCGCCAAGTGGCAGTGTTCAGCACTATCGTGATCCGGTTACATGGTGTATGACCCAGTAACAACTGTCACAGTAATTCTTCAACTCGACAATTTAGTCTTCAGGGTTGGCAACGCAAGATGCGTTGCCAACCCTCCAATATGTTTAGCCAATATGTTGACCTCTGGTTTTGTATACCTAGATGTGTATTTTTTTTATTATCGTATTTCGTCAGACATCCAAACTCTACCGTTTAGTTAGCAGAGGGAGAATTTGTTAGGATGCTTGAGTAAAACTAAAAAATGGCTTTTAAGCTTAATATTTCACAAACAGATCTGTTCATCTAAAAATTATGTTGAAAACCTCGTAATATTTTGTAAAGACCAACAACAACATCGCAAGTAAGTAGAGAGACTCAACATTTTATTTCAAGATTTTATAAATTATACGACTTTGTTGGATTTACTAAAATGTGTGTACCTTTTCGTTCCAAATTACAGCTTTCTAGTACCAAAAATCTGAGCAGACAGACTGCAGACAGATAGACGGACGGACGCATATGGCGAAACCATAAGAGTTCCTTGTAGGCTATGGACCCTATAACGTAGGTACAGGTCAGATATGAGATACTTGTCTCTTTATCAATAGCCCAAAATCGCTACATTTTTTATCCCAATGTAAACATCGCTTTAGTTGAGAAATATACACACAGCCGTATCGTGAATTTCATCCGTGTAGACAATCCCTGAAGCCATTCGACGGATCTAGCGAATTTTTACAGCTCCAAACTGAGAGTCCGGAATTTGGCACCTGCCTATCTAGTTCACCGGTAAGCTTAAAATTTATCGCTGTGTGAAACTGTCTATCTATGTCGAAATTAAATTAAAAGGTATGCCGATTGGTTGCTATTTTTTAACCGAGTTCAAAAAAAGGAAAAGGTTCTCAATTCGGGCGGTATATATTTTTTTTTTATGTTTGTACGCGAATTTCGCCGAGATTTCTGGACCGATTTACGTAATTCTTTTTTTGTTTGGTGCGGAATAGTTTCGAATTGGGCCCATAAAAATTTGATTCAGTTAGGTTCATCAGTTTTTATTTTATCAGCATTTTTTTACTTACTTTCACCTCCGACTAAAGGAATAAGAATAGACGGCGAGTTGTCATACATTGCGTTGAATCCACTGACGTCTTAGATAGCCCTAATGCGCATGACAACAAGATGTTACCAAGTGACAATGACACATTTACTCATCGACGACACAACACAGCTTATTAACTCCTTGGTGGATAAAATTTTTTCATTGATTTTGTTTAGTCGTGTAATCATTTTGTATCGACACATCTAAACAATTTAAATTAGGTATCTAATTGTCACGAAGCTAATAGAGTCAGATTTTACAAATTTAACAGATGTGGACCGAGCTGAACTAAACCAACCTGATATCTCTGTGATTGGCAACTGCGATGTTGTCCAATCCTACGTATACCTCGGGTCTATGATAACAAACACTGGGGGATGTGAGAGCGAGATCCAGAGGAGATGTGCTATCGCAAGATCTGCCGTTGATAGGTTAAAGAGAGTTTGGTGCAACCGCAATATCACAAAAAGCAATAAAGTCCGCTTGATGAGAAGTTTGGTGTGTTAGGTATTAATTAAATATAACTACGTTAAGAAAAACCGACTTCAAAACTGAAAAGTAAAAAATAATAAAGATTTAATTGTAATTATATACTACCTATTATTTATATGTGCTATTTACTAATAGGTTTGAAGTCGGTGCCAAGCCAAAGTCACTAAAGTAGGCATTTCATTGTATTAAAACGTAACTTCACGCCTGTAATCCCTGACGGGGTAGGCAGAGGTTAATGCATGAATTCAAGCATACATGCAAACACTCACGATTCGCCGGTTACGTTTTGTTCAGTGTATTAATTTGCTCGTATTCATATTTAAGTGATTAAAATACAATTATTTGTTTAAGGCTTGGCACCGACTTCAAACCTATTAGTAAAAAGCATATATAAATAATAGGGAGGATATAATTACAATTAAATCTTTATTATTTTTTACTTTTCAGTTTTGAAGTCGGTTTTTCTTAACGTAGTTATATTTATTAAATGTTTTACTTTCAAAACTGTATTGTCTGACAGTTGATCCAGCGGTGGGTGAAGAACAAATTGTCCTAGGGTTGCCGGTCCGATTCCCGCACCGGGACAAATATATGTATATCCTACAGATGGTAGAGCTTTAATAGTGGTAGAGCTCCAGTGACGGACTTCGCGGGCGTAGGAACCACCGCATTACCTAATTTACTTGTCGCTAAATGGTAGTGTTCAGCACTATCGTGTTCCGGTCAAGTGGTAATGTACAGCCCTGTAATTTCCGGCACAGAGGCATAACACCTTAGGCCTCAGGAGTGGTAACGCATCTACATTTTGACTCTGGTTTTCATGTAGGTGTCTTTAGGCTGCAGTCATTACTTAACATCAATGTGAACTGCATGCTTGTATGCCACTTCCATTACATTAAAAAAAAAAGATTCATTTCGGGTCTGGGTGATTGTGTACGTGCAACAGCACGACACAGGTGCACCGTTGTACCTACATACACAAATTTTCACATTGTATTTTCTTAGGTTTACGCGAGTTACTTGAAATAAGACTAGTTTTCGGATTTATCTCGTGTGATTATTTAAAATCTGCTGTCAGACAAATGCCACCTCAGTCTGCCCGAGACCACGGAAGCTGAAAAGCGACCGAAACATCGGGTTCGATTTTAAATAATCATTTTAGTTTAATATACGCGAGATAAATCCGAAAACGAGTTTTATTTCAACATTGTATTTCGTTAGAACAGAAATGTTCCTAAATAATAAATACATTGTACAACCATAAGAAGCCTTACATTTCTTTAGTCACTATAAGCAAGCGCTGTCTTTGATTAAAGAACCCTGCTGTACAAATGATTTCAATAATTCTCCCAGCATAAGAGTATATTTTTAATATACGACCTCACTTAGAAGTACGCCTTCACGTTTCGCTTCATGGCCCACCATTACACCTCCAGTGTAACGATAAATAAAATTCATTGCGGCGTTAAATAAACTACATTCTCTTATAAACTTAAAAATGTCATATAGGGTCAAAACGTGAGACATAAACAGCGCACGACGCCTTACGTGTTTTTTTATGTAATAGAAGTGTCAAACAAAGATGCAGTTCACATTGATGTTAAGTGAAAACTGTAGCCTATAGACACCCACACAAATTCCAAGGTCAAAATGCAGGTGCGTTACCACTCCTGAGGCCTAAGGTGATATGCCTCTGTGTCGGAAATTACAGGGCCGTACATTACCACTTGACCGGAACACGATAGTGCTGAACATTACCATTTAGCGGCAAGTATATTACGATAGTACTAAACACTACCATTTAGCGGCAAGTATATTACGATAGTGCTGAATACTACCATTTAGCGGCAAGTATATTACGATAGTGCTGAACACTACCATTTAGCGGCAAGTATATTACGATAGTACTGAACACTACCATTTAGCGGCAAGTATATTACGATAGTACTAAACACTACCATTTAGCGGCAAGTATATTTCGATAGTGCTGAACACTACCATTTAGCGGCAAGTATATTACGATAGTACTGAACACTACCATTTAGCGGAAAGTATATTACGATAGTGCTGAACACTACCATTTAGCGGCAAGTATATTACGATAGTACTGAACACTACCATTTAGCGGCAAGTATATTACGATAGTACTGAACACTACCATTTAGCGGCAAATATATTAGATAATAATAGTATAATGTTTGCTGCCTTGTAATATTTATAGTATAGTATGCTTGGTGGAAGTAACAAATGAGCAAGCGATGTTGTTTGGATGGCCTTTTGGTAATATGTCCAATTCCTTTCAACATGATATTTACTTGATACCATAACTGCTTTCGCAAAATATAACGCATAAATATGGTGGATATATTGAGTAAGAGATATTGGAATAAACCATTTATTTTATCAAATGTGCATTTGTATCATGTTCAAATATTATTTTTATTCCAATATTTGACTTTATTAATGTATCACTGTTTAAATGTATATAATTATGTTCTGTGATTCCGTATTATTACCAATACATTATCGTTGTTTCCCGTTATTGATAAAACTCATTTAATAACTGAATTATTTTATTTCACGTCTTCGTAAATAGACGTCATTTAGTATTTTTAATATAAATACTCACATATTTTAATTTTCATTATTTATTATATTTAGGGGCCATAGATAAGTTTAAGATATTAAATTAGTTCATGAAGAGGCAAATTCCAAGCTTTGAAATAGATCCAAAGCGTGCCTGGGATGTAAAACTTAAAGTACGCCTTACATACCACTTCCAGTTAATTGAACAGTTGAGCATGATTAATTATATTATAAGAAGATGTCTAACCTCTTAACTAAATTTACGACATTGGACTCAAGATTGTTCTAAAGATAGAAAATAAAACATCACTTATTAATTTACTGGTGGTAGAGCTCCAGTGACGGAGCTCGCGGGCATGGTAATGTACGGCCCTGTAATTTCCGGCACAGAGGCATAACACCTTAGGACTCAGGTGTGGTAACACATTTGCATTTTAACCGTCTTTGTATGGGTGTCTATAGACTGCAGTCATCACTTAACATCAATGTGAACTGCATGCCTGTTTGCCACTTCCATTACATAAGAAAAAATTAATTTTCAGAAAAATCCTAATATATAATTCAATGTAGTTTATTTAAAAATTAAATATCAGTAATAAATAATAGGAAACAAGAATTTTTTCATAACATCTCATAATTGAGGCACACTTTTCACATTTTATTTTTCAAGAGGTATAAAATTGGTTTTATATTTTGATCCTGTTTTAATACGCCTTAGATATGTTAAGTATTTGACATTATTCACTCTACTTTTTAAGCGTACCTCCAAAAAACTACTTTTGATTGCATAGAAGTAAATATATTATATTCATACCATACTTGAAAGACTCACTAATTATAAAACAAACTAATCCAACCGTTTCTACTTTGTTCGCAGTTTTCGCAAAATTAAAAGGGTAATTTTAAATAAACGCTTTGTTCAAATATTAATCTTATTTGAACAAAGTTAATAAGTTGAACGGGAATTATATTACTGAGGTTTCAAGAACTACTTACTTAGTAAGATGTAAGTATTCACAAAGGTCAAATACTTTTAGGGAGCAACCTTAAAATTATTAGCAAATTATGAGAAACTAAGATAATGTTTTGAGCATAACGAACTGGATGGATGCCAAATGATACTCATAGTAGCTGTGCATAAACTTGACGCTTAACTAGGATTAGATTTTGGCACTTTAGTTTGAGCAAATCTCGCTGACGCATAACAAGAAAAAAGCTCATAAGATAAAGATAATGACAAAATTTTGCAAACTGAGTCATATTTCAATATTTGTAGTGACGACAATACAATATGCAAATGATATACGTTATCTATGATAATATATGTAAAGATTACGTGATTTTTTAAAAATCTTCTCAAACTATTGACAAAATAATATCGATCACAGTTTTTTATTAAAAAAATACGCTTACACTCACAGCCTAACAGTAGGTATAAACCTATGTCGTGGGTGCCGTTTTACACATACAACACATACACAAACACAGACCCGAAACAAATATCTGTAGGCCATACAAATATTTTTATCCGGTGCGGGGATCGAACCCGCGACCCTTCGAATCAAACGGTGGTTTCGCACCGCTGGACTAGCCGGGTCGTCAAAAACGTCGTTAGAAACATTTCTTTAATGTTTAGTAACAATTAGCAAAAAATCAAGACTACCGACCAGTTAAAATATTAACATCGACACACAAATTTTTGAGAACAATGGAAGACAAAAAAAAATAAGTTGGCAAGAGAAAAACTTTAGAAGTATTTTCAGTGTAAGCGTTAATTAACAAGCTTCAGGATAAGGTTTTGATCAAAAAAAGATTATTGAACGATATCAAAACTGCGAACAATTTTCGAAAGAAAACCAAGGAAATGATTTATAGAAACGAAATAAAATCAAGGACGACGATGATGTTAATTCATGCAATATTTGTTTTATTTTCATTCATTCAACAATGTTAGTGGAAATGAGACTGCAGTCTGTTTTAAATTTTAAAAATAGAAAATGATTGACTCCTTTTCTTCCGGAAAAAGCTTTGATAGTAAGAAATTTAAGGTGTTAAGTATTAAAAAAGTATATAATGCTGCAGTGTGTATAATGGATAGAAACATATATGTATGCAAAATTTTAACGGCTGACAACCCACATTTTACTAGATCAACCAAAACCTAAAAATAATGGTAAAATATTTGTTCTTTGTGCCATGAAATCATGAAGGAGACATTACAAAGAATAAAACAAAATGGAAGTCCAAGTTGCTAAATAGTTAAGACATTTCACTTTTGGACTGCCTGGATTTTACCCTAACACATGTAATCGCTCTTATCTGAGACATCTGCCTATACTGGAAATACAGGCGTGAAATTTTGTTTACATTGTACTTATCTATTTAAAAAAAACTGCCTAGTCATTAATATTCTAGTGGTAGCATGCCGCTGCCGCTTCGCTGGGTTCCTAGGTTGGATTCCCAGGTTGAGCGTCAAAGCTCTTAAGATTTGTTACCTTCGGACACTTAATAATGTGACGCTACATGCTCTCTACTCTCTGTAGTATTTACTCGCCAAATCAACTACAATAGCTAATTCAATTACATCCTATTACTTTCATTACAATTGCTTTATCAATAGATAGTTTCAAAATTTTGATTTGCACACAAATAGGTACAATCAGTATTCAACATCGAATCCAGCCAACTACAAGTTTATTTCACAAAATGATTGAACGAACGGATACAATGCCTAATTGGATTTACATTTCAATGTGCATATTATTTTAATTATGCTGTTATTGACACTCAATAATACTCGTAATACATTAACATCGATGTAGTAATGGTAAATTACATTTATTAGTGGAATCTATTGAAATGGTTTATTTCAATGAGTACAATTCATTTCTACTTCGCTTCCTATATAATATAGGATAGGATTGCATAATGTTATACTTTACTTTTGTGTTGCAACCAATATTTCGTATTGATGAGAAGTGAAGACAGAAGTGTGCCATAAGAAGGTTATGGCGAAAGCATAGAAGAAAACTATGCTCTGGGTTTCTGCGTGAAGTAGCCGACATAACCCACCGAATAGCGAAAGTAGCGATCGGCAGGGGCACATCGCAAAGAACTGACGGCCTAAAGATATTTTATTCTGAAGTGGCAACTGCATATAAGCAAATCAAGCCTCCCTATGAGGTGGACATGCGACCTTGCGGCTTGGTGAAGGTCATTGCAAGGCAATTGCCGGACGAACAGTTGCCCAGGACCGGTCCCTTAATAATTGGCTGGACTAGATTCCCAGTAGGCCGCGAGTTCGAGTCTCGCCTGAAGTCAAATTTTCTTTCCATTTTTCTTTAAAATAAAATATATTTTCACAAGCATGTGTTAATGCGAAATAATATAAAAACAATTATTAAGGGTAAAAGCGACTTCTTTACTATATTCAATATACTGCAAAGTCTATTAAATCGGTTGCCTAACTAGCATAGTTGGCAATAGATGGCGCTGCTGCTACCATAAAGCAATGCAATAAATGTGAAGGAAAGATTTGACAAATCGGGCAGGACTTCAGTAGCTCAATTGGAAGAGCGGCTGGACTAGATTCCCAGTAGGCCGCGAGTTCGAGTCTCGCCTGAAGTCAAATTTTTCTTTCCATTTTTCATTAAAATAAAATATATTCTTTACAAACATTTATTTGCCTGTTACTTATAAAATATGAAGCCAAAATATCAGTTGGTAAGTCAGGAAATTTCGGTCGCCGTATTTATGTTTCCCTGTTTTCAATTCAGTTCCCAATGACCCAAAATAAAATATGCTTACAATCACCATTAGAAAAGTTTTCGTTTACGCATATAAAAATGTATTGAATAAAACCGCCTTCATTTACTTCCAGTATTTGGCCGTTATCTGTAAGTTACTTTACTGTCTTTGTAAACTTATGTTGACCTATTTGGCACCCTACTCTGTCCTCGATGTGCGTGTTCCGGATGAAAAAAACTGTTTGCAGTAAGATTTAGGGACTTCAGTGGATACAACTAAACATGATAAGAATTATTTTAACTGCCTCGGTAGCCTAGTGGTAGCAGGCCACTGCTACTACGCTGAGGTCCTGGGTTCGATTCCCGGGTCAGGGGGTTATCAGAGATAATGGGGTAAATTCCTTTATCTCTGGTTCTATTGGGATTTCTCCATTTTCTGGAAATTTCGAAGTTTGGTAATGTGTCCGGAGATGTCAACAGGCTCGCCACCTGTTACATGGGCCAAAACGTAACCGGCAAATCGTGGGTGTTGCATGTCTGCGTGAATGCATGCATTTACCTCTGCCTACCTTTTCGGGGATTACAGGCGTGAAGTTACGTAACGTTTACGTTATGATAAGAATTGTGTTTTACTGAATGTTTAAATATTCGAATCATTGCTTGGTGTGCCGCCAAATAGTGTGTTCAGCATTATTATGTTTGGTATCCAAACCAATAAGGTGTCAGGGGGTGGTAACTTATATGCACTGTGACAGTTTCTATGCAGATGTCTATAGGCTACAGTATATTCAATTATCACATAGGATACAGTATATCATAAAATATATGTAAACTGCACACTCGTTTGTCGCTGACATAACATAAAAAGACTTTTAACCTTTAATTTATAACTAGCTGTGCCCGCAACTTTGTTTGCGGGAATAGTGGCTTTGGGACTTTGGGCGGTGCTTTTGGATACACATTTTAGTTAATTTTGGATCATAAACACTTTTAAGTAGCTATAAAAATCAACTTTGCAGTAATTCTTCTCTGTACACGATATTAGACGTATGTCCATCGGGGATAAAAGCACACAGGCTGGTAGGATTGACAAAAATTGCTAATTATGTGTTTAAACGCGCATCCACCCTATGCTGAATCGTATTTGTTGTAAGATAATATACAATATACCTAAGACGTAAAAATTCTGTGATAATTTCAAGCGTCTACATACTACCGTTATTGATATCGAGCAAAAAATATACGAAAAAAAAACACGTTTATTGTATGCCCCTTTGGACCTTGGACTTCATATTTTCATTTTCTTATTTTTAGTATTTAATTTTGTCGTTATAGCGGTAACAGAAATACATAATTTGTGAAAATTTTAGCTTTCTAGCTATCACTGTTTAAGAGATACAGCCTGGTGACAGACAGACGGATGTATGCACAGACATGCAAACAGCGGAGGATTAGTAATAGGGTCCGTTTTTACCTTTTAGATACCGAAACCTAAAAAAGACAGAATATAGATACATAATAGTTTTAAAATATTCGATATGATTTTTTAAACTGTCGTAACTTTTTTATTTCTAAACCGATTGACATGGAACAAACACTTAATGTTAAATGAAACTTACCACAATATATTAGTGTAACTGCAAATTGAATAAGCCGTTTCTGAAATGAGCGTGCACAAACACACAGACAAACAGTGTTGTGCGCCAAAGGTTAAAGTATACCAAGTTTCATCGTAATCGGACCGGTAGATTTTGTGTGATACTTGAACAAACAGACAGACAGACAGACAAAACTTTTTCTTATCACATATTTGAGTTCGATATCGATCTAGTAACATCCCCTGGTGTTTATTTTTTCTATATTTTCAATGTACAGAATTTACACTTCTAAAGTTTCATTATAAGTCTAGATTTTGTTGACGGATAAGTAAAAATATGTCAGTATTTCTTTTTATTTATATAAATCCAGTGTAAATCTTATTAAAAAAGTAACCAAAAATGAGATTCATACATAGAATAGAAAAAACGAAACTAGTCGAAATTTCAAGCAGTCTTTTCTTGTACTTTGCCCGTAAAACCAAATATGGCTACTCAAAATGGAATCGTTTACCTTTTGGGAAAAAGTTAGCCATAACTACCTCCTTGAAACGACATTAAGGTAACAATCTCGGCTCGAAGCGTTCAAGGGCCGTATTTATAATATCTTTTAATCTTGTCCGAGTTTCGTTTGGTACAAGTTATGAACGAAAAACTTAAAAAGATTAACTATTCTCGCATTCGCTCTCGCAGCTCTGTCGCTTCAATTGTTTCGGTTTTCACTTTGAGAACTTTGCACTTGACGATTGCCCGGTGAAAAAGACTACGGTCGACAGAAGACGAGCCCTCTACATTACATCTAATTTTTAAAAAAATGGGGAAAAAATGGCGCCATGCATTTATAAAAGCAGCCACATATATACATACTGTTTTTCTACGCATTTAAAGTGCTAATTACAATATTTATGTATGTACGTATGTATCTTTACGCCAGGTCCCTAAACGGGTAGGCAGTGATTGTAGAGCGCCAGATATCCCGGTCCTGACATACCTCCCGTGCCTCGTCTACCTTCATCATTCTCTTCATACATGCACGCCGATTCCTAAGTCTACAATACAATATTTACCTATATATAAAAGGTCAAAAAGCAGTTGCGTTGCTTCCACGTATACGATATAAGTTGTATTGGCTCTGTGATAGAAATTGCAGAATGAAATGTGCGTAGTGATGTAGGTCTACGCGACGCGTGCGTAGCGCATGACGCGGTGCGGGCCTACGAGGCAATTTTGTCTGCCCGGACTTGATCTCCCTCCCTCCGTTGACGTGGGCGTGTTCTACTTTTCTAAGTGTTGTCGATTACAGTGGAGGTCCGACACAAGTTTGATTGGCCTTAGCCCGGCATTGCGACCGCTACCTCAGTCAGAAGTACTACTCTGGGTCGGGGATTGAACCCGACCGCACGTGGAGTGCAAAAATAGTGTTCATCACTGTCAATGGTTATTTATTTATTTATTCTTTATTGAATTAACATTGAAAACAAGTTAAAACAAAGGGCGGACACAATGCCTTGTAGTTATCCGTTTAGCGAGAAAAATATTACATAAGGCGGTGCCTAGGATTCACCGAATCTCAACGACGAGTTCCACTGCAATATACGATAAATTATGGATCTTGTAAAAATTAAATTCTTCAAAGTATTCCAGCATCCGTGAGTATATGTATTGTACATTGTGTAGATGTTACTGTAAAACTATGACAAAGAAATCCAAGACTGACGTTTTGCAATTCCCTAGTAGCTATGTACTAGCTAGTGAAAAGGAGACAATATTATTTTGCATATCACATACCAAGTTTTCATCTTTGAATTACCATTGGCAGACAAGATAATATATGCCATTATTTATGTAATCGAAAACGTACGATTTATACATATGTCAATCCACATCGACCCACTTTTGAAATTGAATCGCTGACTTCTTTGCTTTTGACAGTAGAATAATGGGTAGCGTGTAGATAGAGAGCATCTGTGTAGATGGCATCTTCGTGGAAATGAGATCACGCCTGGATAATATTGACGATAAAACGCATTTCCAGTAAGCAATATCAAAGTGAAACTTCATCAATAAAATACGTATAGATTGCGACGATATCAGACATAAAATTGATCAGGTAGGTATTAAATTTTTGAATTACTTGTTATATTACCATGTGTTTAATTATTTTAGAAAATAAATATTATTGTTCCTATGACCAGTTATATGATCTTTTTTTCACAATCAAATCAAATGATGCTGTACGTATAACAGTGTAAGATCGCTTTAACTCGGCAACTAATTTAATTAAATTCTGCCCTCTAGGCGTTCAAAGTACTACATTTACTAGTGAAAGACTATAAATGGGCAAGAAACGTGCTGCAAAAAGCAACTTGAAAATTAAATACCTTCTTACAATATATTAGATTTTTTAAATACACACAAACTGGAAATCCCAATGCGCTGCGTTGCCAAGTCTCAGGCTTAAAAGATAGCGAATGTTGCAGGAATACTTCAGAGATAAATATAACTACGTTAAGAAAAACTGACTTCAAAACTGAAAATTAAAAAATAATAAAGATTTAACTGTAATTATATACTACCTATCATTTATATGTGCTATTTACTAATAGATTTGAAGTCGGTGCCAAGCCTTAAACAAATAATTATATTTTGATCACTTAAATATGAATAGGAGCAAATTAATACACTGAACAAAACGTAACCGGCGAATCGTGGGTGTTTGCATGTATGCTTGAATTCATGCATTTACCTCTGCCTACCCCTTCGAGGATTACAGGCGTGAAGTTACGTTTTAATACAATGAAATGCCTACTTTAGTGATTTTGGCTTGGCACCGACTTCAAACCTATTAGTAAATAGCACATATACATGATAGGTAGTATATAATTACATTTACATTAAATCTTTTTACATTTACATTATTTTTTACAGTTTCAGTTTTGAAGTCGGTTTTTCTTAACGTAGTTATATTTATTTAATACTTTTTAGTTTATTGCTGCATTGCCAATTAGATTAATGTTCACATTTGTTAAATTTGTATAATCTGAAGAATCTGAGACAGTTAGATACCTAATTTAAATTGCTTAGGTGTGTCGATACAAAATTATTACACGACTATACGAAATCAATGAAAAAAAATTATCCACGAAGGAGTAAATAAGCTGTGTTGTGTCATCGATGAGTAAATGTGTCATTGTCGCTTGTTGTCATGCGCATTAGGACTATCTAGGACGTCAGTGGATTTAACGCACTGTATGACAACTCGCCGTATAATCATAATCCTCTAGTCTGAGGTGAAAGTAAGTAAAAAAATGCTCATAAAATAAAAACTTATGGGCCTATCTGAATCAAATTTATGGGACCATTTCGAAACTATTCCGCATCAAACAAAACAAGAATTACGTAAATCGGTTCAGAAATCTCGGCGAAATTCGCGTACATACATAAAAAAATATATAAATATACCAACCGAATTGAGAACCTTCTCGTTATTTGAACTCGGTTAAAAATATTTATAATTCCATCAGGCATTCATAAATTTGACATTTTGTTAAACTCGTTTCGTCATGAATGTAATTAAAGCACAATATGTCAAATGTTGCCTCAAAATGAAGCGAATGAAAAAATAAACAAAATTTGGAACATTTTCACTAAAATAAATGACCATCTCATTAAAGTGGTGTTATTTAGGAAAAAACAAGTGACAGTGGCCATTACAATTATTGTCGTTGGTGTACGATTAATTGCAGACATTTACAATACTCAGCAAGAAATATTGCACATCGAGCCTACGAAAGAGACAATCGGCTAGTTTCGACTTCGTAGAGCGTTATCTCTGCTGCACATTGTCTACGTAAGCACTGATAGTTCGGTATTGGTCAAAACTTGATCAAAATCGTCGACAATTTCATATAAGGTGCGAAAGAGATAACGCTCTAAAGACCCGAAATAAGCCGAAGTCACCTTCTTAAGGTCGATATGGAATATTTCTTGTTGGATACGATACCACACCGCGGACAGTTGCCAAAATTCCATACAAACGCTTTATTTAGTTTCTATTACACAGACATCAATCAGTGACGTGTATTAACACGTGCAACTGTGTGCGTAGCACGTAGATAATACCAACCGTCGCTCATAAGAGGGGAGGAGATTGGGTGACGCGGGCAAATCGGACGTCGAAGTGTCCATTCTATACGTAGTATTATTACATATTCTCTGACGATACGATGAACTAGATTTCTCGAAGCATCTGTTGCTTGTTTAAGTTGAAATAGTCGTGTTTGGAGTACGAGGTGACAGTAATAAATTAATTGATCAATAGGACTGATGTAATATTTTTATCAAATGGGTACTAACTCACTTCCAAACTGCTTCCGAAATCCATTTTTTTGCATGAAGAAAATGAATTGGATTTCCTTTTAAATCTAGGCATAAATCAAAATGTAATTATAAAATACACCAAGCCGGATCTACAACTTCGAAAATACTTTACATTCCTCACTGAACTTGTAAAATTTGTCATAATGCATTTAGCAAATAATGTGGTACATCATAAAATAAAGGAAAAATATGCTTAATTTTACTGATTTTCCAAACGGGTCTTGACGCGATATAGATATTGGGTAAAACACTTTTTACCTTTATTCCGACGTTTCGACTCGGTTGCACAAGCCGTGGTCGCGGACCGACTGAAATATGCTTAAGTTACTAAAAGAACCTGTCAATAAAGATATAAAAAAAATAGAATAAATAAAAGAATATCAAAATAAAGTCCTATCGAAAAAGTAGGTCGCATAAAAGTGGTCAGACTGCGCCATCACGATGATTGCTGTTTGTGTCTGAATAATTGCAGACATTTAATTGAATTTCATGCGTCGCTAATGCTTCTGCGTTCTGGTTGCACGCAACGTCTGGTGTTTGTAATGTTACGACACTGTTATGTTAAATACTGGAATACTGTAGTACATAAGTTAATTAATTAGGGAGTGATGTAACAATATGATTGTTAAGAAATTAAATAAAAACTGGCAGGAAAAATTGACTTCGGGCAGGAATCGAACCTGCGATCTCAGGATATTACAGGACAGCCGCTTTATCACTAAGCTACCGAAGCTCATCCTAGCGTCGAATATCAATTTCCTTTTTTTGATTTAACCGATTCCGGATCGGTGAACGACATCCATTGATAAGATGTCGCAGTAAACTTAATGATTGTCATACTTTTTATTTTTCGCAATATACCTTACGTCCTGGACGTCTAATTTTTCTTTAATTTCTATATAATCTATCTAATCTATATTGCTGAAAATAAAAAATATTCCTATGTATATTTTAACATTTTATATTCCTCACCGATCGATCAGCGACCTAACTTAATTTTGCCACTTTGAGGAAAAAAGTCTAGTTTAAGACAAAAAAAACAAATACCTACACAAAGCCGAGCCAATTAACAACATTCATAATAAGATAATTCTATTATTTTTGTCCTCTGATCGTGTAAAATGTCACAACTTTGACTTAATGCGCTAATCCTATTATGTCTTGGTTTTTGAAAGCATCTGGTGTTCCTTAACGTTACAATACGATTATAAATGTACATATCTACTGCTGTATTTGTCTTTAAATAAGAGAGTACGACATGACCATAACTTTCAATTTATCGGTTAGCTGATCGTTTTACTTATTTCTTAATTTTTAATGGTTATCTATCTATTATCTGCCTCAGTAGCCTAGTGGTAGCAGGCCACTACTACTACGCTGGAGGTCCTGGACCTGGGTTCGATTCCCGAGTCGGGGGCTATCAGATATAACGGTTTAAAATCCTTTATCTCTGGTTCTATTGGGATTTTTCCATTTCCTGGAACCGCAGTCGGGTGTGTGATGGGTGACCGCTAATGGTAAATTAAAAATGCGCGTTTCCGTGCTTTGTAGGGCACGTTAAGCCGTCGGTCCCGGTTGCTATCGATAGATAGCAGTCGGTAAACCTTGTCGGAGGCCTTATGGGCGGTTTGAAAACATTCAACAGCGGGTTGGCCACTAACCCGCATATCTTCACCAACACGCATTGGAGCAGCGTGGTGGAGTAAGCTCCAGGCCTCCCCCCAAAAAAAGGGAGAGACTCGTGCCCAGCAGTGGAACCTGTCACGAGTTGCCATTATTATTAAATGAAGGTGCCATTTCATACATTTAAATTTTGTCTATTTGACCAACAACTGAAAAAATATACAGAAAAAGCAGTGCGTTCGACGAAAATTTGTTTTCTCACCGAAGTTGGTCCAAACAATATCAAATATTATGCTGACGCTATTTGTTTGTGGTATCAAATTATCTCCAACGCGTATACGAGATAAAAACTTTACTTACGCGATTTCATTGAGCAGAACCGTTTATTCAGGGCAAAGTTTTAATTGGCGATGATACTTAGACGGCACGTGCCACCACAAACACCCGGATAATAGGTCGAATGCCGCAAAATTATTTGTTGACTCTTGTTATACCGTTGAAATTAAATGATATAACAAATAATCCTACTTTAATTTAGGTCGTTTATTGTCCACAATAAAGTCATGGTAATATGTAAATTTACATATTTTTTGGAGGCGCGCATGTCCCCGCGGCTGGTGTAGATCGTATGCAATCTACTCGGTTTAGCGATATGGGCGCGATCGAGTGTGTCGCTAGTGGCAAATTAAAAAGGCGCGTTTCTGTGCTTCCGCGGGCACGTCAAGCCGTCGGTACCGGTTACTATCGATGGATAGCAGTCCTTAAAACTTGTTGGAGGCCTTATGGGCGATTTGAAAACATCCGCGGATTGGCCAGTAACCCGTATCTCCACTAACCCGGAATGGAGCAGCGTGGTGCAGTAGGCTCCAGGCCTACCCCCAAAAAGGGGAGAAACTTCTGCCCAGCAGTGGGACGTTTCAAGGGTTACCATTTTTACATATTTTTGCATGGTAAATACGAGTACATCGCTGACATAAAGAACAGATTGCTTGCTGGGAACAGCGTGAATGGAGCGTTGAGTAAGCTTCAAAAATCCAAAAATCTAAGCCAGCGGGCTCGACTAGCCATACATAATGCTTACTTACTCCAACGCTATTATATGGAAGCGAGAGTTGGGTAAGAAGAAAGAGCATGAAGGTAAATTAAACGCGCTCGAGATGAGATCTTTGCGCAAGATCTGCGGTGTATCGCTCACCGATCACGTTCGTAATGAAGATGTAAGGTAAAGCCTTGTGAAGTGTGAATCAGAGTATCGGTGTAAGAATGAAAAAAGGCATGCTCCGATGGTTCGGGCATATAGAAAGAATGTCGAATGAGCGAATGACTAAACAGATATACAAGGAATGTGGATGGTCGCAGAGGCCCAGGTAGACCAAGACTGACCTACCACGACCAAATAGGTCGAGCACTGTCTGAGAGTGGGGTCAAAAGTCTTAGGAGTCACGACACAGGTTTATAAATTTATACCTAGTGTAGGGCTGTGAGTAGAGGCCAAGAGGTGTACTTTTTTATACAAATAAAAAATCGTGCTAAAGTAACTACGAGAACAACTAGTTGTTGCACGAAATAATCAAATTCAACGCTTCAAGCAAATTTAATGCCTCAGACAACGCAATATCAAATCTATTTTATAAACTCCGATGCACGTCGAATATTCACGGCACGATTTTAATAAAAATGAAGCATTCGTGTTATTTGCTTGTACAGCCTTATTGCGTTTTACTAACGCCTCTGTTCTCAATGGAACGAAGTTTCTTAGATAAATAAACATAAAACATTAATTTGAGGGACATACTCATCATGGTCTTATTAAAATACCTAAATAATTCTATGAATGGGTATAATGGATAGTAACTGCATAGGAAGTAGGTGTTAGTATGTTTTTTTGACTAATGTCAAAGAAATATCACCCCAGTTTTCCCCATTAATCCCTGAAGGACCTCATAGGGTCCATCGGCTGCTTCAGGAATTTATAAAATGGTTTGGGTTGATTTTTGGAATAATTTCAATTGACTACACGCGAGTTATATCTGTAAAATTAGAAGTTGAAAAAAAGAAAGTTAAAATTGTTTTATTGTAAAATAATACAACCAAACAGATGATAAGTACAGATGATACATACAATCAAACAGTTTTATTTCAATTCTGTACTGATACTGCCTCAGTAACCTAGTGGTAGCAGGCCACTACTACTACGCTGGAGGTCCTGGGTTCGATCCCCGGGTTGGGGGCTATCAGAGATAACGGTTTAAAATCTTTTATATCTGGTTCTATTGGGATTTTTTCATTTTCTGGAAGTTTCCCAGTACCTAGAACTTTGGTAATGTGCTCGGAGATGGCAACAGGCTCGCCACCTGTAAGGCGAATCGTGGGTGTTTGCATTTACCTCTGCCAACCCATTCGGGGATTACAGTTACAGGCGTGAAGTTACGTTCTGTACTGATTAGTTTATATAATATTATTAGCGGTAGAAAGTATTATTAGTGGAATATTTTTTCCGTCTGTTACAACTTGTGGTGAAAATACTTACCCGTCCCACCTGCTGTTAAGATTTTATGACACATCAAGGGTAGAATTTCGATCTAGATTAATGATTACTTATGATTACCTGCTGTGATAACAACACAGTTAGGTACAGTGTCCAACAAGAATTATTGCAAATCGACATTAAGAAGAGACGCTTATTTCGGGTCTGTAGAGCATCATCTCTTTCGCACCTTACCTATCTGACGTTTGTCCACCATTTTGATCGAGTTTTGACCAATACCGGACTATCAGTGCTTACGTGGGCAGTGAGTATCAGAAATTACGCTCTACAAAGTCGAAACTAGCCGATTGTCTCTTTCATAGGCTCGATGTGCAATATTTCTTGCTGTCATCATCATCATCATCATTTCAGCCAAAAGATGTCCACTGCCGAACAAAGGCCTCCCCCGAAGAATGCCACAACGAACGGTCCCAGGCCGCCCTCATCCAACGATTGCCCGCGACCTTCACCAGGTCGTCGGTACACCTCGTGGGGGGCCTGCCTGCGCTTCGTTTTCCGGTACGTGGTCGCCACTCTAGAACTCTTCTGCCCCAACGGCCGTCAGTTCTGCGAGCTGTGTGCGCTGCCCACTGCCACTTCAGTTTCGCTATTCGGTGGGCTATGTCAGTTACTTTGGTTCTCATGCGGATCTCCTCATTTCTGATTCGTGCTGATTTCCGTTTCTTGCTGTACCCAGCATTATTATAGTGTTATAGTATTAATTTACTTTCACAATGAAATGAGTAGTCGAATTGTAGGTCATTACGTTTTTTTCCACGTGAGGCAAACCGCGAAACCACTCGAAACGAACAAACAGACTCTAACTGAGGCCGCATTGCGACAAAGAAAGTCAAACAAGCGGCCGTACTTAAGGTTTTTTTGCCGCAATTGGCTTTATACAGTTTCTCACGGTTTAGCAGTTAGCCGCAGGTGAGGAAAAATTATAATTCGACGGCCTCACTAGTGTGAGGCGTTCTCACAAAGCAAGTGCCTTACGTTCATGGTAATGGTAATTCACCATTCAGCCAACCATTTATTATCACGTTAGTAAAGTTATTCGGTATTAATCATGGAGCAACATGGGCCACCGGCCGCGGCGGACCGAAGGGGAGTAGCCATATGCAGGCTTTCCCCTCTGTCAAAGTATAAGCCCAAATGGTCCTACGCCTGTCGCCCAGATGTTTAAATGTGTGCGTGAAATTGTTTATGTATTTTGTTAAAGTCAGGGTGTGAGTTTAGAAGTAATAGACGATTTTTGTAGTGTGTGTGTGTGTGTGTGTGTGTGTTTCACTCGTAGTTGCCCCCGCAAAAAATGACAGACTGTTTTGCATCGGTAATAAGCGCTATGGCTACTCCCCTCCGGTCCGCCGCGGCGGCTGGTGGCCCGTGTTGCTCTATGGTGTAAGTAATTCAAACATGTCTTCTTTATTTTTGGTTCTATTAATTTCACTGTCCTAAAATCTCAACACAAGTAATAGCCCTGTAATTTCCGGCACAGAGGCGTAATACCTTAGGCCTCAGGAGTGGTAACGCATCTGCATTTTGACCTTAGTCTTTGTGTGGGTGTCTATAGGCTGCAGTCATCACTTAACATCAACGTGAACTGCATGCTTGTTGACCACATCCTTTACATAAAAAAAAACAAAAATGAAAATTGTTTAAAATTACAAGTAAACAATTGAACCTTCAATAAAATATCCAAGTGAATAATAACGAAGCTATCATAGTTTTATAGCAGGATATTTTCTGAATCCACTAAAATTTAAAAACTAATCCTCAAACTTACAACACATTTAACAACCGCATGTATTACAATAAATAGCATTACAAGCACGGAAACCGGATCGGAATAGATTGGTTGCACTAATGCGGCTTCTCAGAACGCGTCAACCAACAATTCATATAGCGGCCGGTAATGAGACACCCATTTGTCTTCTTTAAGGTTTCACCAAAATATTCCGAGAGAAAATTCCGCGAGCCGTTATGAAACTCGATATTTCAAGATTTACGCACTGCGCACGCTATTAAGTTTTTCATTTATGTTAAGCAAGGCAAGCGTATAATGTAAACAAATGGAAAAAAATTAACGAATACAGTACGTATAATTTTATTAGTCTACGTTTATCGTGACTACTACTATATCGTGATATTACTACTGGTGGTAGAGCTCCAGTGAAAAAGCTCGCGGGCGTAGGCATCACCGCATTACCGCTAAATGGTAGTGTTCAGCACTATCGTGTTCCGGTCAGGTGGTAATGTACGGCCCTGTAATTTCTGGCACAGCGGCATAACACCTTAAGCCTCAGGAGTGGTAACGCATCTGCATTTTAACTTGGTCTTTGTGTGGGTGTCTATAGGCTGCAGTCATCACTTAGCATCAATGTGAACTGCATGTTTGTTTTACAAAAATAAACAAAAATATCTTTTAGAATGTTATGTCTTTTTTTTAGGTAATGAAGTGGCAACACTTCCATTACCTAAAAAAAGATATAACATTCTAAAAGATTGTTTTATATTATTTCGCATTAACACATGCTTGTGAAATATAATTTATTTTAAAGAAAAATGGAAAGAAAAATTTGACTTCAGGCGAGACTCGAACTCGCGGCCTAGCTCAATTGGAAGAGCCGCTGGACTAGATTCCCAGTAGGCCGCGAGTTCGAGTCTCGCCTGAAGTCAAATTTTTCTTTCCATTTTTCTTTAAAATAAAATATATTTCACAAGCATGTGTTAATGCGAAATAATATAAAACAATTATTAAGGGTAAAAGCGACTTCTTTACGATATTCAATAAACTGCAAAGTCTATTATATCGGTTGCCTAACTAGCATAGTTGGCAATAGATGGCGCTGCTGCTACCATAAAGCAATGCAATAAATGTGAAGGAAAGATTTGACAAATCGGGCAGGACTTCAGTAGCTCAATTGGAAGAGCGGCTGGACTAGATTTCCAGTAGGCCGCGAGTTCGAGTCTCGCCTTAAGTCAAATTTTTCTTTCCATTTTTCTTTAAAATAAAATTCTAAAAGACATTTTTGTAAATTTTATGGATAGGTTCTAATATTAGGTAAGTATACCTACAAACAAACAAACAAACAAACAATCATATAAAAACAACAAGTGAACATACTGAACTATATGAATAACTATATCACGTACATTACGTCTCCAGACATTATTTTAACCACACAAAATCTATTATTATTCATTCACTCATCCGAGGATATAAAACACACATCAAAAAAATAAATCACCCTTTATATTAATCGCGATAAATGCAAAGCCCCTCTAAAACAACTTCCTTAGTAAACAACGAATGCATAATCACTATTTTTCTAACCCGTAGCAAACATAAAATTTAATGTAACCGCGTCCATAACTCATGAGGGTCGATAAAACTATTTTAGGTATTATTTCCTCTGCTATACCGCGATATAGCTTAATAACGCACAGTTATATTTTGAGTTCGAATTTACTCCAGTGACGGAGCTCGCGGGCGTAGGCACCACCGCATTACCTAATATACCTGCTGCTAAATGGTAGTGTTCAGCACTTCGTTTTCCAGTCAGGTGGTGGTGATGTATTGTAATTTCCGGCACAGAGACATAATACCTTAGGCCTCAGGAGTGGTAACGCATGTGTATTTTGACTTCTGGACTTTGTGTGGGTGTCTATAGGCTGCAGTCATCAATGTGAACTGCATGTTTGTTTGCCAATGTGTAAAGTCGCGGGCAACCACTATATTTGATTTAATCGATAGGCACTGAAACGTTTTCCTTTTATGCATGCTCATAATCAAGTCAAGACTAATAATTTCTTTATACTAAATTTTACTGGTGGTAGAGTTCCAGTGTAGGAGCTCGGGGCTATAGGCTATCTGCCACCAAATGATAATGTTCAGCACAATCGTGTTCCGGTTAAATGTTTAAGACTTGGGCAAACCAAACGCAGGGCAGTAGCAGCGCTGTTTGAATGCGGGCCCGCCCAAGTTGTAATAGAACAATACAAGAAACTCTTTGAACTGCGTCACACAAAATTTGAACGCGGGCCCGTGCTCAAACTGCACCGCGCCGCGCCGCGCTGCAACTGCCGAACGACAAACCAGGCGGCGCGGGAGCGGGGCAGGCGCAGCGCAGGGCAGTTTGAGCGCGGGCCGACGCTGTTGTATTACTATGGCGGTCATTTTGTCACGATACACCGAAGGCAGTGCAGCGCAGCGCATCGAGAGCGGTTGGCGACTGTTGTATTTTTTTTACAACGGCGTGATGAATATTAGTGAAAAGATAACCGAATTAGTGCGTAAAAATAAATGTTTCTATGATTTCCGATTTCAAGCTGTCTTTCGCAAACTTCAAAAGAACTTTTGGGCATTTTTTCACATATTTTCAAAATATGTGAAAAAAAAAATTCATGACTTTCCAGCTCTCTGCAGAGACGATGAAATTCCCCATATTCTTTTTTCTTGTTTTGATATCATAAACCCAAATTCTTTTTTTTTTGCCTAAGAGCCAAAAACACCATGAATTTTTCATGTCGTCTGACATCTTGCAGCCTTCTGCCTGCCGCACACGTCAAACTGAACGCGGTTTAAACGCGGTCACGCGTTGTATCCGCTTGAAAACTGCTGCTGCGTTCAGTGTGCCGACTCCCGCGCTGCTACTGACCTGCCCTGCAACTGTCCTGCGTTTGGTTTGCCGAAGCCTTAATTGTATGGCCCCATTATAACTGTCACAGACGGTCTCAGAGGTGGCAACGCATGTGCATTTTGACTTCTGGACTTTGTGTGGATGTATCTATAGGCTGCAGTCATCACTTAACATCAATGTGAACAGCATGCTTGTTTGCCACCTTCATTACAAAAAAAAACATGCTTTCGTTGCTCATGCTGTCTTTATTCAAGTCGACATTTAGTAATTTCTTTATATTAAAAACTTATAAATTCATTTCAATAATGTCGGTATAAAGGTAAAAAAGTATATATTAACGACCCGGTTTTTAAAATGTGTGTGATCAACTTAATAAGTTTGATAAACAGTCGAAGCGATAACATAGCATTCACTCTGCCCAAGTATTATATTGTATGTATACGGTAGAGTGAATTAGTTATATTTTTATGATCTGTATGAAAAAAACAGATACAAACCGATATTTATGAAGCCCGTCCAATGCATGAACCCATTAAAGATCAGTATTAAAAATATACATAAAGAAGGATTGAGAATGTGGTATTTATAGGAACTTTTTGAGATTTTTTTCTTTCGTATTTTCTGTGAATCTATATTTACTCGCTCGTTTTATTGAAAAAAAAAACGGTTGAAGCGCGGTCGCCGTGTCGTGCTGAGTAGAAATGTATGAGCGACTTACACTATAGCCAATTGTACGAATTTCACACTCTCTGCCTACCTCGTAAGGGACTTGGCGTGAAGAAACATATATACGAATTCCATGTTTATATATTTTATATACCACCACACCACCTACAGTATAAAATAATAAAAATTGCAGTTAAAAAAAAAATAACAGGCGTTTTCGATAGAAATAGAAATAGAATGATGAGCACAAGTGTCTGCCAGGCGAACCAAAAATAAAAAAATTAATCATAACGTGCTAAATTCATCCCTACAATAATGTCTAGCCTTACAAGGCCAACGATACTCAGAGGATTAACTATCTCTTGGACCGACCATACTGGGCTGAGAGCTGATTTTAATGATTTCCGTTTTCTTTATTTTTTATGTAAGAGCAAAATAACCACGCCATCAAAAAATGTCAAATGGTAAAATATTATAATAAAACTAAATTTTTAATTTACGGTGCGTAGCGTGCATATTAAATGATTGATATTATGATAAAACAAATCATAATTAATATTGAAACAAAGTATTATAATGAGAAAATGTCAAGCCGCCATTTCTAATTAATATGAGATGTCTCCTAGATTCTCCAAGTCTGATAATCGTGGAACACTCTAAATAAATTAAGTTTTCTTCCGTAATGGAAGTACCTTCAAACGAACCCTATATAATAAATCTATATAAGCAGAGAAAGTTACAAATTAAGAAGAATTAATTGATAAACAATATTTTCAAACGTTAATTTCTAATATATCAGAATACGTAGAAAGAAAGGTTCTTGTAATCGAAAATTTAGGAATGAAAAAGAACATACTCGTATATTTAAACATATTATACCTACAACATATTATATTCGGCGTTTTTTATTTTGTCAATGGATTGAAACATGAAGCTTAAATGTTTGTATCCGCAAAATATATAACAACTAGAAATACAAACATAATATGAACACAAATCGGAATTTAACGAAAAAAAGGTTACGCAGTAGGTAACATTGTTGTATAAGTAAGAGAAAGTATCAAATAAGAATCACATACAACTTTATAACAAGGCACGGCCTACAAAGTTCTGAATTTGCATAAACTTAAAACATTTAGAACGTAAAATTTCATTGTACCCAGTTACAGAACTTTAATTCGATAAAGCCAACACCAAGTTTGAAGGTGTAACTTTATTGCACATCGTTATAGCTTTATTTGAAGGGTAAGGTAATGATAGAACATACGCCGATAAATTGTACACAAGATCGTCTGGTTATACATTATAAGGTGACAGCAATCGTTCGGATAGTACACAAAAGTTGTTTTCTTCAGGATCATACAAAAAAGAGAAATTTATGTGAAAAACAACAAACAACTGAAGTTTTTTTCCTGTGAAACAAAAGATACAATTCAACAATTTTTCCAGTTTAAAACAAGAAATAATTAAAGATTTTTTCTTGATTCTTCATTGATAAAACTTGTATCGTTCAAAACATTTAAACTTTGTTTGCAGCTTCGTTAAATCAAAATCAAAATTAAGAAGAGAACCGTGTTTTACTTCAACCCTGCCCTATAAAAATATCAGCGGTTGTACATATAGTGAGTCGGCTACATCAATTATTGTTAGGAAGAATTGAGTAAGAAGAATTTAGTCCGAAGAAAGAAGAAACGTATAATCACAAGAGTCACACACAAGATACAGTTTACACAACACACTAGAAAAGTTATATACCATAGAAATAGAAGGAGTATAGATAGTTCACAGCGATAGCACAAGCAACAAATAACAGTATAACAGATACGCGTTCGCGAGGTAAGCGTGTATGAGCTACGGGTGATCGAGCGACACGGGCTTCGCGTCAGACATGCGTGGACGACTGGTGCAACGTGCAATATCGACTGCGCGCGCGCTGCACCATGTAAACCGGTCCGGAGTGCGCGCTACCATTGCACCGACGGAATGCACGGCAAAATAGTTACCGTACGATATGCATGAACGATATTTTTGTACCAACTCGCGAAATAGTTTATATAATAATAGTTAGTAAGTAATAGTTATAAGTTTATATTATAGGTAACATTAATAATTAATAATTGTAAATAAAAGAAATATGTTGTTTTATATTATTATGAATATTTTATGTTATATTATTATTAATATAAATAATAATATAATGTTATGAATTATATGTGTAATATATATTTATGGTATATGTATGGTACTTCTAACGTTTATAAATATAATACATAATAATAGTGAAATAGATTAAAATAAATATTATTATAATAACTGTTTAACATACATATACCAAACTATACAAAATAATATAGTGAGTCGGCTACATCACTCCCCCCCAGAGACCGTCACTACGGGCGATAAAAATCAGGAAACCGAACTCTCCGGCCTGAACGCGTTCTTCTGACATTATCCTGAACTGGGGCATTTGGCACTACAGGACTAGGGTCAGGAGAAGAACTTGGATGGGGATCAGAAGTAGGACTAGAGGTGGAAATGGGATCAGGGGATGGTTTAACTAGTGTGTAGGCCGGCTTAAGGCGGTCTATAGACACTGTCACACTTTTCCCTTTGACCTGTATTTTAAAAGTTTTATCACCTCGTTCTATAACCAAATAAGGGCCAGTATAAGGTGGCTGTAATGCACCTCGTAAAGCATCCTGCCTCAAAAATACATGAGAAGACGAAGCTAGATCTTTGTAAATAAAGATTTTGTTTTTGTTATGACGTGAAGCAGGTACTGGTTGAAGTTTTGATACAACCTGACGTAAACGGGTGGTAAAATCTGAAATGTCAGTCGAGTTAGGTGGAGTGGGGTTAAAAAATTCTCCAGGCAAGCGTAAAGTCTCGCCATACACTAACTCGGCTGAAGATGACTGAAGGTCTTCTTTGAATGAACTTCTGATGCCTAATAAAACTAGAGGTAATGTATCGACCCAATTACTATCAGCGTGGCACATTATGGCCGCTTTCAATTGGCGATGGAATCGTTCCACTAGCCCGTTACATGCTGGATGATACGCGGTTGTTCTACGATGTTTGAATCCGACCACTTTTCCAAGATATTGAAAAAGTGACGATTCAAACTGTTTACCGCGATCAGTGACGATATCTGATGGACATCCAAACCTGGATATCCACGATATCATTGCTTTGCCTACGGTTTCGGCAGTTATGTCCATCAAAGGTGTTACTTCGGGCCAGCGAGTGAAACGATCCACCGCTGTCAAACAATAACGATAACCCTGTGAAATGGGTAGAGGGCCAATAATGTCCACATGGATAAAAGAAAAGCGCGTGCGAGGGAGGTCGAACGTTCCTAATGGAGCTGAAACGTGGCGACTAACCTTGGCACGCTGACAACCTACGCATTGACGAGTCCATTCACGGCAGTCTTTGCGCACTCCGGGCCAAACAAATCGATCGGCAATAAGTTTAGCCGTTGCATTAGCACCGGGGTGGCTAAAACCATGAAGGCTGTCAAAAACTTGCCTTCTAAAAGGTTTTGTGACAAAAGGTCTTACTGAAGAAGTGCTGACGTCACAATAAAGTTCTGAGCGAGAATTGGGAACCCTCAACTTTTCCAGGCGCAGAGATGATGTTCCTAAAAGTTGTATCAGCTCTGGGTCAGACACTTGCGATGAAGCCAACGCCTCCATATCAACTGGCATCTGCAATTCATCGATACGTGACAACGGATCTGCAACGACATTGTTTTTGCCCGATATGTGTCTAATGTCGGTCGTGAATTGCGAGATGAAGTCGAGGTGGCGGTACTGCCTAGGCGAACAGTTATGTTTTCTTTCGCTAAAAGCAAAACTGAGGGGCTTGTGATCCGTAAAAACAACAAAATGTCTGGCTTCTAACATATGACGGAAGTATTTTATACTTTCGTATATGGCCAGCAGTTCTCTATCATATGGAGAATATTTCTGCTGTGATGGACTTAGCTTTCGGGAGAAGAAAGCAAGAGGTTCCCACATGTCATTTTTTAATTGTTGCAAAACTGCACCCATTGCTAGGTCGGACGCGTCTGTCACCAGAGCAAGTTCGGCCTGGCAGTCCGGGTGTGCGAGTAGTGCAGCATTGGCAAGGCTCTCTTTACAGTTATTAAAGGCCAGCAGCGTTTCACCAGAAATGTCAACAGGGTGAGACGCTTTAACGCTGCCTGAGAGCAAGGTATTTAAAGGTGCTTGAATAGCAGCAGACTGAGGTAGAAAACGCCTGTAAAAGTTGAGCATCCCCAAAAATCGCCTCAACTGCTTCACAGTCTTGGGTACCGGGAATTCTTTAATGGCCTGGACCCTGGATTCTAAAGGCTTAGTACCAGCTGCTGAAATTTCGTACCCTAAAAATGTTACTTTAGATTGGCCAAAGACGCACTTACCAGTATTGACGACTACGCCATATTCCTTCATACGATCGAACAGCTGATGAAGGTGAGATTCGTGGAGAGTTTCATCCTTAGAGAAGACCAGGAAATCGTCTAGATACGAGTAGCAAAAATCAAGGCCTCTAGTCATCTCGTCAACAAATCGCTGGAATGTTTGACCTGCATTCCTCAAACCAAACGTCATGAAAGGGAATTCATACAGGCCAAAGGGTGTAGTGATGGCGGTCTTCTGGATATCGGGGTGGTAAATGGGTATCTGATTGTAGGCCTTCAGAAGGTCTATTGTGGAGAAGACCGTACAGCCAGAAATGGAATGGGCGAAGTCATGGATGTGCCTAATAGGATAACGGTCTGGGATAGTCCGTGAGTTAAGCATCCTGTAATCGCCACATGGCCGCCAGCCGTTATCTTTCTTAGGCGCTAGATGGAGAGGAGAAGCCCAAGAACTGTCAGAAGGCCGCGCTGTGCCGTTGCTGAGCATCAGCTCAAATTCTTTTGTGGCAATCTTCAATTTGTCCGGTGCTAGTCTGCGAGGGGTACATGAAATAGGAGGGCCAGGTGTGGTCCTTATATGATGTACCGTGTTGTGCTGTGGAACCACGGGAGTGCCAGATGGGCGAGTAATTTCCGGAAACTTACTTAAGATTCTGTGGAAACGCGTGTCGCCCGTCGATACCTTGACAGAAGATACATTTGCATTAGCGGTAAAAGCATTTACAGAGCAAGTGGTGGTATTATCTATTAAGCACTGGTGACTGCAATCTACAATTAAATTAAAATGGCAAAGAAAGTCTACGCCTATTATTGGCTTGGTTACATTAGCCACTATAAATCGCCAAGCAAAATTACGCCTTAAGCCTAAATTTAGATTTAATTCTACAAAACCATATGTCTCGATTGTAGAACCATTGGCCGCGGTGAGCTCGAAGTCCGTCTTGGCCCGACGTTCACGAAGTGCAGAACGAGGATAGACGCACAAGTCACTACCGGTGTCCACCAGAAATTTGATGTGCAGGTTGCGGTCAGTGACGAAGAGGCGACCTTGGCTGGCTGGGCAATCGTTCGTCGCCGCTACTGATTGCCTGCGAAGTTTCCCGACTGCTTGTAGTCACACGGTTTTTGGCAAATATGAGCCCTTGGTCCAAACTTAGCATGATACCAGCATATCGGGTACTTGCGGTAACTTGAGTTGGACCGGCTGCGCTGTCTGGAACTGGAGCGTTTGCGTTCACGCGGTCTCGCACGATCGGTGGAGTAACAAGATGATGACCGGGTATGCTCTTCCAATTTCAGAGTGAGGTGCTGAACCATCTTTTTCAACTCCGCTATCTCGTTAGCTGGATGTGACGCAGGTGTCCTACTGGTCGACGCGACGGCGATGTTGTACGGTGATGCCAGCTCTTGAATGCGATCAGCTAAATCCGCCAGCTGATCAAGCGAATGAGAGGGCTGCGACGCTAACACTGTCTGGATGTTGAGTGATGCGGGAGTCGATTACTCCAGATTGACCTCAAGAACTCGTCAGGCACGGAGGGTCCGGCTAGGTCTTGTAGATGCCGTAAAAATTGAGAAGGCTTTCTGTCACCAAGCTCTTCATGAGTAAGGAGCTGTTTCACCTTCTTCTCATGTGATGCTGATAGCCGCTTAATCAATTCCGACTTTATCTTGTCATAGCGGTTTTTCGCCGGAGGATTGATAATGATATCCTTCACGGCCTTTGCATATTGCAAGTCTAAATTATTGGTGACGTTAGTAAATTTAACAGCATCATCGATAATATTATTACTGTCAAACTGACCTTCCAGTAAGGCAAACCAAAGCTCGGGATCCTCCGGTGAAAACGGAGGCACTTTAATTTTGCAATGTCGTAGCTCGTTGTCGTCGCGGTCAGTGGAAACGCGCACTCTGCGCGCCTTCCGCGTGGCGACGTTGGCACCGGAGCGCGATCCGACGGTTTTCACTGAGTCACTGCTATCACTCATTGTGGTATCTTGATCCTTGTGTTCGATTCGGGGTCACCAGTTATGGTGTGATAGTGATAGGTGTAGATAGGTGGTGTGTGAGGAAGAATTGAGTAAGAAGAATTTAGTCCGAAGAAAGAAGAAACGTATAATCACAAGAGTCACACACAAGATACAGTTTACACAACACACTAGAAAAGTTATATACCATAGAAATAGAAGGAGTATAGATAGTTCACAGCGATAGCACAAGCAACAAATAACAGTATAACAGATACGCGTTCGCGAGGTAAGCGTGTATGAGCTACGGGTGATCGAGCGACACGGGCTTCGCGTCAGACATGCGTGGACGACTGGTGCAACGTGCAATATCGACTGCGCGCGCGCTGCACCATGTAAACCGGTCCGGAGTGCGCGCTACCATTGCACCGACGGAATGCACGGCAAAATAGTTACCGTACGATATGCATGAACGATATTTTTGTACCAACTCGCGAAATAGTTTATATAATAATAGTTAGTAAGTAATAGTTATAAGTTTATATTATAGGTAACATTAATAATTAATAATTGTAAATAAAAGAAATATGTTGTTTTATATTATTATGAATATTTTATGTTATATTATTATTAATATAAATAATAATATAATGTTATGAATTATATGTGTAATATATATTTATGGTATATGTATGGTACTTCTAACGTTTATAAATATAATACATAATAATAGTGAAATAGATTAAAATAAATATTATTATAATAACTGTTTAACATACATATACCAAACTATACAAAATAATATAGTGAGTCGGCTACATACATAGTACCCACATTTTCAGGTTTGTAAATTTGTACCAAAATTTTTAACAATGTTACCGACCTCGATACCACGTATTCCGTTAGATTTCCGCTCGTTAACTCAATAGGCCCTCCGCTGCAAACTCCATCAAGTGTGCTATTGTTAGTTCAACCGTTCCATTTCTGAAATTCCATATGAAATTTCCAGCGTTGCCAATCGAGTTACCGTCCCGTGTGTCACTACCTCACTCAAGGTCCTCTGTATTAAACACATCATTTCTGCACAAGGTAAGCAAAGTCACAACTAAAATTGAAAACAATGGAAGTTGAGATTCGTGAAATATTACGATCGGCACAGTTGAATTATGGCAAGGCCCGGATATTACAGGTAAAGTTGGGAAAGTTCTTATTAAATGAAGTATTATTTTAGCCACGGAAATTTCAAGAAGAGTTATCCTCAATCCATTAAAAATTAATCGACAAAAGAAGTACGCTAACACAAAACTGATAGATACCGAAAACAGTGATACTAACATTTCGAATAGTGAATGTGGTCTGAGTGTAAACTAGTGTTTTAAGTGAACAAACTAGTAATCGAAAGCAGTATTTAATTCAAATTTCTCGTTGATATCTTATTAACTCGTACATAAAAGTGTAAAATAGTTAAAGTGTAAATAACTGTTTTTTTTTCTTCTGAAACAAATTTAATGAACACGGACTATACATTTATGTTGGCTAATATCTTCCATTGGATTTTTCTCGTGTTTAACTGACCGGTCTTGTCCATTTTGCGAAAACTAAATGAAAAACTTCAAAACTCATCTTTCTTGAAAACATCTTATTTCCTGCAATGGTTTTCTGTATGATTTTATGGATATGCGTAACATTTACGAATTATGCAAAAATTCAAATTCTACTAATTGTAGTTACCTGCATGTACAGACTAGAGCAAAAACGAAATGTATTCTTATTTTATATCAAGGATAGACAAAAGCTCAAATAAACTTGGTACCTACCGAGCTCGCTAAGGTATAACAAAATGTTTAAATTTAAAGCTAGATAAATTGCATTTCATACAGAATATAACTAAACCAACAATGAAGATTTACATTCTATAATACGACAGACTAGGAAATTTCATCCCTACCAGAAAATAAACCGGGGAGAATTCAGACAAATGAGGTGAATGGCTGTTTCAGTGAAGGTTTAGTATACGTCTTCGTCAAATTGTGCACATAATTCGTTTGTTATTTGATATGTTAATTAATAGTGAGCCAGATTGTTAAGATTCTGGCTATGGCAGAAACTACGAGAACTTGTTGAATGTTGTCTTAATAAGTTCCTTAGGTTTCGTTTACCTGAGATGTCGATGAAGTAATACCGAAAACCGTCTCTATAGAATGAGTTTCAAAATATTATGTAATTGTTACTGTTGGTAGATTTCCAGTGTCGGAGCTCAAGGGCGATGGCACCACCGCATTACCTAATCGATCTACCGCCAATTGGTAGTGTTCAGCACTATCGTGTTCCGGTTAATGTATGAACCCGTCATAACTATCACAGAGACAAAACAACTAAGGTCTCAGGTGTGGCAACACATCTGCATTTTGACCACCTGCAGTCATCACTTAACATCAATGTGAACTGCATGCTTGTGGTATACAAGCATGCAGTTCACATTGATGTTATGTAATGCTGCATTATGTAAAAAAATGAATTGTGTAAGATTGGGATTCGATTCAACAATACAATATACACAGTAAAAAATGCACAAGAATTGGCAGTGTAACCCAAGTACCAAAAAAAGCTATAGCGTGGTTTTAAGGGATTCAAATTCTATCTAAAGGATAATGTGCGACGGCAAGACAATAAAATCCTTTAGTGACAAAAGAAATTCAGACAGATTTACCATTGAAACGCAAATCTTTCTAGAAATGGTAATTTAAGTGTACTGACATTTATAGCTTAAGCTTGAATGCGGCATCACGCCGCTATTTGCCGTCAGGAAGGACAATTCGAAATATTTAATAATCCAACTTCATCCACATGCATCGCGCACTTTCTGGTTGAAATACGTAAGTTGATTCGCAATCACGTCGAATCGTATTCCGAAAATGCAACCTGCCAATACGTCAATTTTATTCGAAATGAATTATGTTCTCAATGAAATATTAAGTGTTTAAGTTCATATAAGCGTATTATTTTCAATATTTATAATAATAAATATTGAGTGGCTCACCTCCAAGGCATCCACACGTAATAACTTCCACTATATAATATAACTAGCGGCCCGCCCCGGCTTCGCCCGCGCTGCTCTACTCCTATTAGTCATAGCGTAATGTAAGCTATCCTATCTCTCAAGTTGGATCAAACTGCACATGGTGTGCGAATTTTATTATAATCGGTTAAGTGGTTTAGGAGTCCATTGAGGACAAACATTGTGACACGAGATTTATATATATTAAGATATCTACTTCTACGATATTGCAGCTTGGAGTGTTAGGATCATTTAAACGATATAGATACTTCTTATCATTGTAAAATAATACTCGTAGTACCGGCTCAAACTTTGTATGTCTTTGTTTCAATATTTGAACTAATAAATTTACAAAAATATTATAAAGAAATATTAAACAAGCGTTGGAGTTGTGCTAATTTGTCTGAAGAAGCTGCTATTCACGCAGTAATATTATTTTTAAATACACATAGGTACCTATTAGACAAAATACTCGAACCTCTGTTCTCTAACAAACACCTTAAATAAGATCATTACACAAATATTCATCTTGAATTGGAAATGAGCCCACGACCTAAAGTTCAACGTTCACGGCCAATCTTAACATGACATATAAACCATAAATTGTACCTCAGTATGAACTTGAGTTCATTCCACAATTAACAGTAGCCCTTACGTGCAATTAGCACACATGAACAATAATTAACACAAGTAGATAAACGTTGATGAGCGTTATTATGATTCAAGGCAGCAACTTATTTGGCCAATTATACCCATACTCCTGAATCGATTGTTGATGAGAATTACGTAAACGGTCTGTGAGCTTCATTACTATCAAAACGGTCTGTATTGTGCTGGGTGAAGTTATTATTGTGAATCACATTGTTACATTTATTCTTGTAGGGTGCCCAATTAATATTGAACTATGCTTCGTCGTACTGTGTACTCTGTTTGGTTAAATAGCTCTTCTTTCGTTTTAATAAATGAATGAGGAAGAAGTACTTAAACGATTATGCTTGAAAAAAGTTATTTTCAAACATCAAAGTTTCGTCACTGACGACGCGAATGCGCTTATGTACCTACTTCAAAATGTATACCTAAGATGCTGAATGCGTAGTTTTATGGAGCAGCATAGCTCTACGTTAATTGGTTAACCGGCAACAAATAACATAGGTTAGGATCCCACTGTAGAATTATTTCGTTCATCCAAATATGCTGCAAACCAGAGATTTCACTAAAATTTGAGAGCTTGTTGAATACTAAGTAATAAAAAAGCTCTCACATTTTCGAGTCACTTAACAACCTTTATGTTATCATAAAAGCAGCAAAGTATTTGAAATAACCGTCTGGAGTTTTAATAAACCATATACAACAATCCATTGAAATAAAAAACATTCAAAGACATTGAAATCACAAAAACCTAAGTTTACCAACTTACAAACCATTTCACAAAGCATTGATAACTTATACTGAAAGCAACCCACCGTTCCGATTCAATGCGATCCAGATAAGGTATTATTATGGTCGCCTTTAATCAACGTAATGGGTCTCTCAAGGAATTTGCATAGAGCCTCACCTGATTGGCCGCCGTGTTGACTTTGATCTGCAAAAATACAGAATTTCATCAGTCTATTAATTAATAAGCCTGGAGACGAGATTTTGGTTCGGCGAACTTTAATTAGTGAAAGACGTCTCTGGTGAATTTTATAGTCTTGTCTTGACAAGACATTTACCTAGATTTGTGTCTCTAATTTCATATTTATGGGCTGTGATACGTTGAGTACTATTTATTTATGGTTAATATGTTATTATATTCCTATACATATATAATATATGCAACGTCCCGCGAAAGAACTTCTGCCATAGCGATTGCCAAGCTACATGCCAAGCGTGACTATTATAGTATTTTCTTCACTAATGACGCGTAGCACTATTGTAGGAATCTTTGAGGAAGGCTTTTATCCTATAGACGGCTTTTGTCTGAAATGATGTAATCATAAAAAAAATACACTCACAGCCCCACAGTAGGTATAAACCTGTGTCGTGGGTACCGTTGTACATATAGTCATAGTCATAGTCATAGTCATAGTCATTTATTTGCTAACTAAGTAGATACATAAAGTTCTTAAAATAGGTTGTAGCAATACTTAGTTGCCATTTTCTGGCACTGCAAAATTTCATAAAATTTAACATACAACACATACACAAACACCCAGCCCCGAAGCAAATTAATATCTGTAGGCCATACAAATATTTGTCCCGGTGCGGGGATCGAACCCGCGACCCTTCGAATCAAACAGTCATCTCACACCGCTGGACTAACCGGATCGTCAAATCATAAATTAATAACCTTTCAATTATCAGTGAATTCAGTAAATTTACATGAAACTAAGAATCTAATATCTCATAATAACTACGTATACATAAGTGATCATAAGTTACAAATAAATAACGAACTGCATGCATATTTGCCACCTCCATTATATAAATTTAAAAAATCTTCCCAATCGGAAAATAAACAAATATTTATTTTTACATGTTTTACTCCTTTCTTTTACCCCTTACCGTAACCATGATAGTAAAATACCTACACAATAAAATTTTCTCTTAATATTCAATTAAAGTTCTGATCAATTTTCTCCAAGGAAACATGACTCATTGGATCCCCTAGGGTATAGAATAACTACATTATCTATTACAATTTATTGTTATTACAGACATGCGCGCAATACAACCATAAATATGGGTTGTTTGAAATTACAATATGGATATAATATATTGTGTTAGTGTGTCTTGCAATCCCGTTGTTTCTATTGCAGTAGAGGAACATTGGAAACAAGGAATATTACATTTCGAGTACTAGAAACTTCCATTGCTGGGGCTAGCCAGCGAAATGATTGAGGTATACATAACGAAATACAATGTGCGGTCCAAATGTTTTGTAACTACATTTGCCGAAATACAACTCGTATTATTATTTTCTCTGGTCTCAATCCTAACAGATTTATGAATCGGATATTTATGTGAGCTGATTTTTAAATTTGGTAGTTTATGAATTTGATTGTCATTTCTAGCAGTCACTGTGATCTTTATTTCAATGGTTTGTTTGGCGCCGACTCAAAGTAAATTGCATCTGTTTAGCTTTTTTGGTTTCATTTTTCGTCAGTTACCAGATATCATTATTTTATCAACACAACTCAACCAGTACTCGGTGAGTAATAAGCCAGCGAAGACTACAGTTATTGCCTGACTTATGTTAAAAGCCCACACACAAAGTTACTGGCTTAAACCACTGGAGAGTTCCCTCGGCTGCCCTTCGTCTCCATAATCAGACCCCTTGCGACATTCGTAAAGTGTTCAACAGATACGGATTTGGTGAGCGAAACAAGAATCGATTTTCCTATCTCATAGATAAAGTAAAATACTACGTTCGAACTACGTTACGTACCTATCTTACAAAGTGTTTTTTTTTTCAAATTAAAATAGGTCCATTTTCTACGTAAATTCTACGTATTAAAATAAGAAATATGAAAATCGATCACTAATACATGTGTAATCATACAAATATACAGTTACATACATGAGAGCCCTTTCCGCTCGCCGTTTGCCCGGTGAAATAGACTATGGCCGTCGCTAGACGTGCCACCTAAATAAGTCCCTTCAAATTGAATTCCGAACCTCTTCTTTTGTCGTCAGTTGAAAAAAAAAATGCAGTATTCAACAAGAAATAATGCACAGCGATCTCAGGAAGAGACTTCGGCTTATTTCGAATCTGTAGAGCGTTATCTCTTTCGCACCTTACCTGCTTGACGTTTGTCGAAGTGGATCAAATTTTGACCAATACCGGACTACGGATGCTTACGTAGACAGTGTGCAGCAGAGATAACGCTCTATGAAGCCGAAACTAGCCGATTGTCACTTTCATAGGCTCGATGTGCATTATTCCTTGATGAGTACTGTATTGATAGGTAATTAACACGTTCGTTTTCTTTAGACTGTGGTATTAACTTATGTTATTAAATTGAGTACCTAATTTGAAAGGCAACTTAGAATATAACCGAAATAGCAATACTATCTACATTCTTTACAGTTACGCACATATAAGAAAAGAATTGAACCTAGTGGTGGTTCAGACACAAGAATACAGACAGTGGACAAAAGAATACAGTAAAAGAAAAGACTATTAATCAAATCACTTTCAGACATATTCGCGTACAAAAAGATACCCATGTGACCGATAAATAAGAAGTTGGGAGCGCATACTTATATAACCTGCATATGCCATCCAGATCATTGAACTCACTACCGTACAACTCTGAAATAATTATGTCGGGTTTATGAGTTTCTTTTCAGAGAACTTTACATATTAGAAACATACCGAAACATTTCAAAGTAATAACGAGAACATACCTAACGGTCTTTATCGCTTATTTACCATCTATAACAGTAAGAATTATTGCAAAAAAAAATAACATGAAAAATTGACAGCAATAACACACAATAAACATCCTTAGCCTGTCCTTATCCAGTAAGAAAAAGATGGTAAACGCAAAAATGTTAATATGCAATGGTGTTGACATTGACAGTTCACTACAAAATAATTTATTAACTTTTAAAAAATATCCTGTAAATCCCCATTCGTTTTAACGTGAGAAAAATGTGAGTGAAATCTAAATTCAAAAAGCAATTTTCTCCATACAAGTTGTTAAGACGCAATCAGGGCGGCATTTGGTCATTCTCCTTTGTAATAATATATTTTTGTTGTTTTTTATTGTCAGGAGACACAAGAAAAATTTTAACAAATTGCTTGGAAAATCGGTCTAGTCTTCACGTACGACGTACAATGCCGTGACCAAAGTTAATAGAGATTCATTTTTATTAATATTATTTTCTTTTACAAAATAAAATGAAGACACGCTCGCAATATTTCCAAACAATTACACAAACACACAAAAAACAAAAGGAACAACTGTGACGATCAAACAAACGCAAGAGCTGTTCTGGCAGATATTCGCTGACGAAGTCAACTCTTTGCATCATATGGGTTTACTGACCTATTACACGCAAGTTTTTAGGGTTCTTTATCGAAAGTATGTAGCATTATCTACGAATAATAGTGTAAGAATGTGTAACTAAGTAAAAAAATTGGTTCCACGTAAAGGGACACACGATGGGCGGGGCATACATGGGATACACCGCAGCGCGTCAGGCTATTGGTCGGTTCGGCGAAATGACCTTGTCGCGACCAATCGAATACGAGCACTGGATATGTTGAAAGTGTGAGTGTTTGTTATGATTGCAGTTAGATTGTTTGCGTTAATGGAACTAAGTATGACTGTATGAGAATTACATTTCTGTACAAAATTATTCGTATAGTATGTATCTTCACGCCAGGTCCCTAACGGGGTAGGCAGAGAGTGTAGAGCGCCAGACATCCCGGTTCTGACAAACCTCTCGTGCCTCGTCTACCTTCATCATTCTCTTCATACATGCACGCCGATTCCTAAGACTTTTGACACCACCATCAGACAGAACTCGACCTATTTGGTCATGGTAGGTCAGCCTTGGTCTTCCTGGGCCTCTGCAACCATCCACATTCGCATTGTATATCTGTTTAGTCATTCGCTCATTCGACATTCTTTCTATATGCCCGAACCATCGGAGCATGCCTTTTTTCATTTTTACACCGATACTATCATTCGTATAGTACAATACAAAAAGGGACTACATCTATAACTACAAGTAAAAATTACAGTTTGGTATACTTTTGTATGTGTGTTGTTACACTCATAAAAAAGTGTAGGAGTTCGAGATTGAAAGTACCACTGCATTACCAAATTTATCTGCCGCCAAATGGTAGTGTTCACCACGTATCCTCGGTCGGTTAGATAGTATAACAACTTAGGTCTTAGGGGTGGCAACGCACCTACATTTTGACCTTTGGTTTTTATACAGGGTGTCCCAGAAATCAACGATAAACCGAAAACGGGTGATAGGCCAAGTCATGACAGTTATCAGAAAAATGTGAAAAAAAATATTTATCATGTATTTTTAATATTATTAGGATTTCAATTATAGACTGTAGTTTACAGAAGGGTTAGTCATGACTACAAAACAGAGGGGAATTACAAAAAAGTAATATTTGTGGTCTTGGGACTTGAAGGATCATCGCAGGATAACGGTTTTTCCGATATTTTTTAAAATCCTAATAATATCAAAAATATTTACCTATGACATTTTTTTTTTCATATTTTTCTGATAACTGCCATTACTTGGCCTATCACCCGTTTTCGGTTTATCGTTGATTTCTGGGACATCCTTTATAGATGTCTATATGGAGCCGCCATCACCCATGTGAGCTGCATGGCTGTGTTGCCAACACGCAATTGCCCGGGTTTTTTTTTGCTTTTTCTGTGATCGATTTGAAAACCCTTCTTGTAAATTTGGCTCACACTTGACCAGTATTCAAGAGAAAGCTCAGTAAAAACAGGCGATACATCGGGACTCAGCATCGAACGGCTGTATCATAAAATATGAGGGCACCGTCGAACCCTCTTCCTGGACCTGTGCCAAGCTTCCATGATACAGCACTTACAACGTTTCGTCCCCTGTTTTCCCTATGAAAAACAAGCACTTTTGCCTCTCAGCTTTACTGTGGGACATTATAATAGTTTATACCTTCGATGTATTATGTATATGCTGTGGTTTGCGGTATTCGCGGTATAAGATTGTTCACTTGGAACAGAATTGCTTTTTTTTTTTTTGTTACAAAGGTGGCAAACAAGCATGCAGGTCACATTGATTTTTTTTATGTAATGGAAGTGGCAAACAATCATGCAGTTCACATTGATGTTAAGTGATGACTGCAGCCTATAGACACCAATACAAAGACCAAGGTCAAAGTGCAGATGCGTTACCACTCCTGAGGCTTAAGGTGTTTCGCCACTGTGCCGGAAATTACAGGGCCGTACATTACCACCTGACCGGAACACGATAGTGCTGAACACTACCATTTAGCGGCAAGTATATTAGGTAATGCGGTGTTGCCTACGCCCGAGCTCCGTCACTGGAGCTCTACGACTTGATGTTACACTTAACCTCAAGTCGTAGAGCGATGACTGCAGCCCATAGACATCTGCTCGTTTGCCACCTTCCTAAGATACATAAAAAAGTATAACGTAAATGAATAATTTCAGAAACATAATTATTTAAAACCCCGACTGCTTTTCAATGAAATATAAAGTGAAACTCCTAATAATTTTGCGGTAGTGTTCCAATGTGAGGACTACCACACTACCACATTACCTAATCTGTCTGCCACCAAATGGTAGTGTTCAACACAAAGTGCGAGATTCGCAGTGTATTGGTTCGTAAAGTCGAAGTGCGGTCCGTGAATTTCGCCCTGAGATGTTCCGGTTAGATGGTAATGTATGACATAACAACTAAGGTCTCAAGGGTGGCAACGCATCTGCACATTGACGTCTGGTTTTTTGTAAACGTCTATAGGCTACAGCCACACCGCGGACCCTCCGCCAAAATGCCATACAAACGCGTATTTACACGTACACCTGTGTGCGTGGCACGTCGAGAATACTAAACGTCGTCGCCTATAAAAGGGGAGGAGGTTGGGTGGAGCAGGGAAATCGAGCGGGACGTCGAAGTGTCCATTCTATACATAGTATTATTACCCACCCTCAAACCCCATAAAGCAAAATAAAATACAAAAGACTTTCGTCGTTCTGATAAACTAAATTATGAAAATAAAAATCTCAATTTTAATCAACATTAATTATATCTTAATTTTAATAACAAGACCATTAAAATGTAGGTGCTTAAAATGCTTTAGATTCTCCAAGAAAAGTGGCGATAAATTAAAGGAAAAATTAGAAGACTGTTCGTAAATAATTTAACGGTCTACCAAATTGGCAAATAATGAAGCGTTGAGAACCAATTAAAATTATTGTGAAGAACTATTTTTTATGGTGAAACTTTGAAAAAACAAAGAAAAATTAATAAAGGTAGGCAATACCTACAAAGAAGCAAGTTCCATTGCTATGATTCAAGAAAAAAATGAAAAAATGAACAAAGGTACACGCTAGAACAGCTTTGAAATATTATCTAGTGAATATAAAAAGATTGCCTGCTATGTGTGTCTATCACAGAGACATAATAACTTAGGTCTCAGGGGTGGCAACACATCTGCATTTTGCCCTCTGGTTTTTGTGTAGATGTCCATAGGCTGCAGTCATCGATTAACATCCATGTGAATGGCATGGCACGCTTGTTTGCCACACTAGTTACATTAAAAAAAACTAGACGATATTCCAAAGCTGTTTTACCGTGTACTTTTGTTATTCAATTTTTTCCTAACAAATCTTGCTGTGATCCTTTATTTTTTTTATTTGTGCGATAATCGATTTCGAGTTCCTCGGATCCAAGTGTCTTTACACAACTGGATAGAGTGGCATAAAAAAATATGTTGATAAAAATAAAAACGTATCAACAAGTACTTATCAATATCGTCAAACCTTCCTTTGCCACTCAGTCCCGTCAAGGCATTATAGGTTAGGATCCCACTGCAGAATCATTTCGTTTATCCAGATATGCTGCAAACCTAATTTTTAAGCATATTTATAATTTATAGAATGTAATATATCCACTAAGTTGCTATCAAAAATGGCAGTAAGTGGTTTTTTTTTACTTGTTTTCTTAATAATATATCACCGACTTCACGGCAATATGTATAAAGACTGAAAAATCACCGTGATTTTCTCGTTCCGCCCCGATAACTTTTTACATTCATGGCGTACATGTATTATTTATATATCAAATTAAAGCTATTTTTTCTCATTATTATGATATACGGGAGAAAAATTAAATCGGCCGCATATAAGATTTGCTAGCTGTTAAAAATAAAATAATTCAATTAAAAATACCTGCGGCCAAATTTTGATAGGCAACCTAGTGGATATATATTCTCTAGATTACAAATATGCGTAAAAATTTGGTTTGCAGCATATCTGGATGAACGAAATGGTTTTGCAGTGGGATCCTAATCTATAAGTATTGTTATTAAAAAGTGTTTACAAGAGCCGGTATTTTTATCAAAGTAAATGTAGCGAGAAATAATTAAGCCTCTGATCACTCAAAGTTAAAATAGACCTCCCTAGCTTTTTTTAGCTAATAAACAACGACACCGCGTGGGTGTATCGCATAAGATGCTTTATCTTATGGTATTATCATCTTAACACCAATTTGATTGATTTTAAAAATCATTTTAGTTAATATACGCGAGATAAATCCGTAAAAATAGTTTTATTTCAATTAACACCAATTACATTTCGTATTAAATAAGATACAGAAGATTAATTACTACATTACCTTTAACAAAATGGCGACGCGACGTTTCACTAATCTCGACTTTATTAATCGAAGCGTTAATTAACATATTATTATATACCTACATATCGTATTATGTAATTATTCAAGTTCGTATGAATGTACGTATGTATCTTCACGCCAGGTCTAACGGGGTAGGCAGATAGTGTGGAGGTTCGTAACTTTTGTTTTTTTTCGTCTGTTTATTTGCACTGTTTTATAATATTATGACACAACGAAAAAAATCACTAAATTCCAATCAACTGTAATCATTACGTATTTTTTATTTGTTTCTACACTTTACATCAAGCAAGTTAGATATTGATATGAGAATTTTTGACTGTTCTGTATCTACCCGGACGAAATCGCGGGCGCAGCTAGTATAAAAGTAACATAAGTTACTCCTTATTACATAAGCTATCTGCCAGTGAAAGTCCTGTCAAAATCGGTCCAGCCGTTCCCAAGATTAGTCCCGCCAAACAAACAGACAGACAGACAGACAAAAATTGTAAAAAATGTTGTATTGATATATGTACCGTGTATACATATATATGCATTTAGTAAAAAGCGGTTATTTTTATATTACAAACAGACACTCCAATTTTACCAAATAGTAGTGTTCAGCACTATCGTGTTCCAGGTAGATAGTATTGTATGGCTCAGTAATTTCTCTCAGAGGCAAAACAACAGGGTCGCATCTGGTTTTTGTGTGGCTTACTGTAGACTCTTCACATAACATGTATGTATACTGCGACTACAAAAAAGTGGTTCATTATTTAATTCATTTTATAATAGATAATTCATGAATATGATATAAATCTATAGGTACTTGTCGAAAGGTCAACCTAAATCTTCATTAATGATAGTGATGTATGGTCAGTTAGCTATTAAAATTTTAAATTGAATTAAATGATTCGTACTTACTCGTTCTTGAGTGTTTCTTGTTGAAAGCAATGTATAATATCTGAAGCAAAATCTAATATCATTCAGAGTCTATCTAAAATTTGCCGACTACATGAAGTTTAAATGAACCCTGTCCCACGGCACTCCACGAAGTTCACCACGGCAAAGTAATTAAACGAAAATGTTGAAGTATCGAATAATATGACACGATCCAGTCAGTAAGTTTGTAGTGGACTGTTGAAACCCGAAAACGATCATTAACGGAAATTATAAAACTATTTTATGTTTTAAGTTCTCAGATTGTCACCATTCGTTGATTAATGCCATAGTCAAGATTTGGATTTATTTTTGAGCTTTGATATTATTAAACTTTGTTAAACATAATTTTACAAAAACTCTTATTTTGACTATGACGATATTTTTAAGCTATTGCATAGCTTCTATCGCGGGCCTTGAGCGCGGGGACCGAACTCAGAAATTCCGTAACGAAAAAACCTGACTCTCCGGATTACAAATTTTAAACTCATTTAAAGAAAGTCATGTATAATTTCAATTTCAAGAACTATTCTTGTAAAGTAACACACAATGGACTCGTCTCGAGGGGGTTATCAGAGATAAAGGTGCAGTCCTTTATTTCTGTTTCTATTGGGACGTTTCCATTTTCTGGAAATTTCCCAGTACCTCGAAGTTTGGTAATGTGCCCGGAGATGTCAAGAGGCTCGCCACCTGTTACATGGGCCAAAAACGTAACCGTGGGTGTTTGCGTGTATGCTTGAATGCATGCATTTACCTCTGCCTGCCCCTTCGGGAATCACAGGCGTGAAGTTACGTTACGTTTATATTTCGGATTCGGGTACAGAAAGAAAAATATTTCGGAGGTAGTTTCGGTTACAATTACGGCGCTCCATAACATCACTCGAAGCGTCCATAAACAAAGCAACCTACGAGTCGATGAGTGAACATGAAACTTTCCTATATAATTCCAAACTTAAACGATCGTTTTCCCGCGCTCTCCTCGATAGTAACATCATTAGAGGAGCTCTCGAAGTAGTCCCTAACACTGTTATAGCACGACACGCTTGGGTGCGCAAAGCTGATAGGGTTGGTTTGATGGACTGACTCGCGAACTTTGAGTGGAATATAATGTTTCAGAAATATTTTAATGTTCACCATATTCTACGATAAAATAAACAAATCGCCAATACCTAATGCGAGTTAACTCTATAAGTGCATAAGAATTTAATTTAAACATTTCTGTAAAATAATGCTCCCATCCAACCAAATATCCAACTTTTCTATCTACTTGAATAAGCTCAGTTTGATGGCAGCGCATCGCGATGTATCTACGTGCCAGAGCACGATTCAAATAGGTAACCGATTACTATTAATGCTTTCTTAGGCTGTGGTAGTCCATCAGTTACGTTTAGAGAATAACTGTACATAGGTAACTACCACTCACATTTAATTTGGTATAATTGAATGTTTTTTTTTTATGTAATGGAAGTGGCAAACAAGCATGCAGTTCACATTGCTGTTAAGTGATGACTGCAGCCTATAGACACTTACATGAAGACCAAGGCCAAAATGCAGATGCGTTACCACTCCTGAAGCCTAAGGTGTTAATTACAGGGCCGTACATTACCAGCTGACCGGAACACGATAGTGCTGAACACTACCATTTAGCGGCAAGTAAATTAGTTAATGCGGTGGTGCCTACGCCAAGCTCCGTCACTGGAGCTCTACCACCAGTAGAAACAAGTTTTATGTAGAATGGAATAGAAAATATTTTTATTTCGAATAGATCTTTACAGATACTTTCAAAACGTCAATAAATCATAAACTACCTAGAGCGAATAACCATTACAAATAGTAAAAGCAAAATCATATATTAATAGTAAGTTAAAAATTAGAATTTAAACTACTTGGTTGAAACATAATAATCATAAAAATTTTCAATTCCTTCAATTATAATAAATGAAGAAAAAGAAAAACTTATTCGTCAAGATCAATGTTATTCACTTAACAGAGTACCAAGTGCAGTCACTACTGAGAAGAACTCCGCTACCCAACAAACTCAGTAAGAGCTCTTTTTAATGCGAACTTGTAGGTTGGATTACCTAGCTTATGAGATTCGTGAGATAGATCTTTATCTTGGACGAATAGGCAATTGCTTATTAGCGAAGACTTTTCAATTAACTAGAACTGTCAATTAATTTACACACTGATATTTTAACAAGATAGTGCAAGTTAGCTAAGTATAACCATAATATTATAAAGCTTATTAATACTACACAATCACAATGCATACAACGATATGATAATTCAATAAATGAGACAATTATATAATTTACAACAGAACTAATTACGATATTTGCACTTCCAACTGTTATAATAATACTATGATATTTATTAGTAATGCACATTATTAATGGAATTGCTTAAAGTCCGTTTGCATTCCAGAGACATACTAATAGACTTATGGTTAGTATATTCTATACAAATAAATAAAAATGGAGTGTCTGTTTGTAACATAAAAGTAACCGCTTTTTACTAAATTCATATGTATGTTATACACGGTACATATATCTATACCTATACAAATAAATAAAATGGGAGTGTCTGTTTGTAATATAAAAATAACCGCTTTTTACTAAATTCATATGTATGTATACACGGTACATATACCAAAAGAACATTTTTTACTATTTTGTCTGTCTGTCTGTTTGTTCCCGCTAATCTCAGGAATGGCTGTACCGATTTTGACGGGACATTCACTGGCAGATAGCTTATATATTAAGGAGTAACTTAGGCTTCTTTTATTATAGCTGCGTCCACGACTTCGTCGGGTAGATACTGAACAATCATAAATTCTCACGCGCACGAAGTCGCGAGTACAGCTTGTGTTAAGTATAAGGATAGAAAAATCTTTAAAAATAAGTCGGATTTATTGATACAACTTATTCTAATATTTTATTGCCGGCATTTTTCATTTCAAATAACTTACTATTAAGTAGTAAAGGATTATAGCAACATGACTATAAAAATAGTAAAACAAAACCGGACAAGTGCGAGTTCGACTCGCGTGGTGAGGGTTCCGTAATTTAAATAAATATTTTCGTAAACTATTTTACACATTTTTTTCAAAATTTTAAGTTCAGTAGTTTCGGAGATAGGGGGGGAACGGTCAATTTTCGTCGTTTTTCTTTAATAACTTCAAATTTGTTTATGCAAAAATTATAAAAAAAATATATCTGAGATGCTGACAACAACTTCTTTCATTAGTTATGTCACACGATACGATTTTTTTTTTTAATTTTCTGATTTACCACCCGAAAGTGGCCCCCCTGTTTAAAATTTATTATTTTACTTGACGTGTTCATCTTTGGGTCACCAATTTACATATATTCATCAAATTTCAACTCAATCGGTCTAGTAGTTTCGGAGCAAATTGGCTGTGACAGACGGACAGACAGATGCACGAGTGATCCTATAAGGGTTCCTTTTCTCCTTTTAGGGTACGGAACCCTAAGAACGGTAAAACGTAACTTCACGCCTGTAATCCGAAGTAAAGCATGTACATGTTACGAGCAACGTGACGATTAACAGGTCCGTATTAATAAAGACCGAGGTATTATGAATATAATAATATAGTTCTGGTGGTAGAGCTCCAGTGACGGAGCTCGCGGGCGTAGGCACCACCGCATTAGCTAATTTACTTGCCGCTAAATGGTAGTGTTCAGCACTATCGTGTTCCGGTCAGGTAGTAATGTACGGCCCTGTAATGTCCGGCACAGAGGCATAACACCTTAGGCCTCAGGAGTGGTAACACATCTGCATTTTGGCCTTGGTCTTCGTGTGGGTGTCTATAGGCTGCAGCCATCACTTAAAATCAATGTTAACTGCATGCTTGTTTGCCACTTCCATTACATAAATAAAGACGTGTGGCACTCGGGGACTGCCGCGGTAAAGCTATTGCATTTATATAATTATCTAAAATTATGCAAAACAAAATAAAATGCAAATAAAAGAAAAAAAAAATAGAAAAATGCATAATATAAAACAACAAGAACTTATTTCACTCTGAACATTTTTTTTTTCTTTGATGTCAGCGCGTCGCGTTTTACGTGCTCTGATTCAAGTAAGTAGTAACCACATAGTAGCACCATTAATGATTTCATAGGCTGTGCTGACATTTTGCAGGTTTTTGCATCCGTCATACGTTCTAGAAATTATATTTGCGGATTTTCTCGCGCAAAAATAACTAATTCGTCGATATTAGTCTGTCCGTAACCAGATAATATGTAATATTACTACGTAGAGATTCGACACTTCGACGTCCCGCCCATTTGCCGCGCTTCACCCAATCTCTTCCCCTCTAATGGGCGACGGTTGGTACTCTACAGCGAGGTTGCGAGCGGCCTAGTTTTGCTTAATTTCTAATCGAATATTTTATTTATTAACATTAAGATGGTGTTTTATTGTAAAGTGTATGGCTGTATGTCAACAGGTCGTGATAAAAAAAACATTTTTCAGTTTCCCGAAGGCAAAAATACCGAGGGTAAAATAATTATGTTCACAATTACAAAACTTTTTTACTTAACTTAAAACTTTTTTAATATTAGGTATAATTTCTTACCTTTACGCTATGTGATTGCATTGCATCTATCTATCTATATATATAAAAATGAATCGACAAAAAAGTATGACTTCCCATAACTTGAGAACGGCTTGACCAATTTGGCAAATTCTTTTTTTAAAATGTTCCTTGAAGTCCAACGATGGTTTTTACGGCGAGAAAAATTTAAATAATTGCCGGAAAACCCCTTAAAACAGCCCTTTTCTTTTTCCCATACAAATGTTTTCTAACTAAAACGTAAAGTCAACTTGAGCTTTATTGCTGTTGCATAAAGTTCATATTAAATTACAAGTACTCACGGTTGTCTAACTAGTTAGTAATAAAAGTATTTCAGTATATTGAATTAAAGTGACTTGTCGACGTAATGAGTAGGTAGTGAGTGTTATTTTCCAATACTTGTGATATTCGTTGAAGTAGTGTTTGTGTTTTTCAAATGCACCGGTAAGCTGGGTGTAACTGGTTGAAATTTGCCTTTCTGTTGAGCCGCAGTGGGCCGATGTCGGCCAAAAACAATAAAATAAGAAATCTATTGTCATATTTTTCTCGTGGCCTGTCGGGATGCATAGTGTAAACCGGACCAAAGAATAGAAAGAAAGAAATTAATATCTACGTAAGTACATAGTATTATTTTATTTCTATTTTGTCGGTCCGAGGCCTACAGTCTTAACCTCATAACCTTATGTGCTACGCTGTGTGCGTGCACGTGTGATTACACGTCACGGAATGATGTCTGTGTAATAGGTAATGAAAATAAGCATTTGTATGGAATTTTGGCGAAGTGTCCGCGGTGTGCCGTATCCACGGTAGCTAGAAAGCGACAGAAACGTTGGGTAAGTGAGGAAGGTTGGGAGTATGTTATACGCGAGATACCTAATAAGCAAATATAATTTCTACAAAATAGCTTAGTCCTTGAAGATGGCAACACCTTATGAAAACTGTTTGCCGGTTACACAATCATGACAATGTTTTACGTACGAATTCGTTTGTAGACTCTGTTGCACGTAGCGATTATATTCCCTTTGCTCTTACTCGTTAATGTCAACATTTTCTGAAATTGAACTTTAGTTAAATATAAAACGTCACTCTTTTAAATATGAAATACTAGCTTTTGCCCGCGACTTCGTTCGCGTGGACTTCAGGTTCGTCCCGTCTAGTCTAGTAATAAGTAAGAAATACGGTAACTAAGCACTGCAGAGCCCTAATTTGTACGTGTAACTCCTAACCAAAAAGAAACCTGGCAATAAGTAACCTTAGGCCTATATTACCTAAAGTAGGCGACCATACGTTTTTATCAAATCGCTAGTGCCTTGAAAATTCGCAAAACGGACACAACCGTCAACGACGTCTGCCCTCACGCGTCTGCCCGCGTTCGGGTCGCGCACTCAGCGATGAGCCACTTCTTCCCCACCGCACCTACCCCGCTCCCCCCACGCCCCGTTCGCCTGGCGCCGCTGCCGGTATTTATCACCGAAACGGTATTTATCGCCGAAATTGCTATGACTCTGCATTTTAAATCTGTGATATCTTCGAAAATATTTATTTAATTTACATGCTGTAAAAAGCCATATTGATCTTTATTAAATGCACAATGTATTTAAGATACTTAATTGGATAAGGATTAATACTGTATTGCTTAAAATCGCTTCGTAAATAAGCCATTATTTTTCGTACAAAGTAAAGGATAAAAAATGGTTATTGTGGGTTATTCCTAAGAGATAAACATATACCATCACGGACTTTTTTGTAGACCTTTTTAAGTTGTACAATACTGTAGTAAATTGTTTTGATCTATCTTGTAGGATTCAGTCAGCGTTTGCAATGTAAGCGCAAAAAATGTGTTTTTTCTACGACCTCACATTAAAAACCTCAAAAATTGTAGCCTATGTATTATTCTGATGTATAAGCTATAGCCTATGTGTTATTCTGATGTATAAGCTATATTGTGGTAAAGTTTCATTCAAATCCATTCAGTAGTTTTTACGTGAAAGAGTAACAAACATCCATACATCCATACTTACAAACTTTCGCCTTTATAATAGTAGTAGGATTCAATCGAAAAGTAATTGGAACAGCGTCCAATTTTGTGTCCGATGAATATACATAGTTGAACATTTTTAAGGTACCTATATCGTTGTTTATATTTAAATCTGCATACATTCAAAATGGATTTGTAGTTGAAAATAAACGTAACTTCAAGCCTGTAATCCTCGAAGGGGTAGGCAGAGGTAAATGCATGCATATATTCAAACACCCACGATTCGCCGGTTACGTTTTTGTCCCATGTAACAGGTGGCGAGCTTGTTGCCATCTCCGGGCACATTACCAAACTCCGAGGTACTGGGAAACTTCCAGAAAATGGAAAAATCCCAATAGAACCAGAGATATAGGATTTTAAACCGTTATCTCTGATAGTCCCCGACCCGGGCATCGAACCCAAGACCTCCAGCGTAGTAGTAGTGGCCTGCTACCACTAGGCTACTGAGGCAGTTAAAATTAATTGATGGTTATCAAGCAGTATCAAAGTAGGATGGCGTAGGCTTGGCCGCATTATCTAATCTGTTTGCTGTTTAGTTTAGTGTAATTTAAAGATATAAAGAAATATGGAAGGAAAAAAATTACTACAGTGGGTCGATTCCAATAGTGGGTATCGGTAGTCTAGTGGTAAGGCAGCTGGGCTAGTCATCCAGAAGTCGCAGGTTCGGTCCCCGCCCTTTTCAATCACCAAGACAATTTTTCCTAGTCATATGTTATTGCGAAGAATAAAATTTGTCAATTAGTGTATTTTCAATGCCAGCTGTATCCTTCTGGATTCATCAGTATCTTTGATATAAAAAGACTATTTTATTTGGTTGCACGGTGTCCTTTAGTAGAGTGGACTAGATAGAGGCTCAATTAATTTGCTAAGTGCCTTTCAGATACAAGCACTGAGCTATTCTACGATAATTATCTTTTCCTGTAGTTTATTTGCTATCCTTGTAGATTCCGCTACATTTTAATCCCAGTACCTTTCTAAATATTTGAAGGTATGTATCTAAGGTATTTTTGCATCTGGAGGTGCATAGTACACAGTACACTAGAAAAATTATAACCGAAATTATACACAAAAGCAATTATAATCAACTAGCTGTTGCAAGCGGCTTCGCCCGAATGGATGTCGTTTTATAAATAACTAAGTACCAAATTTCATTAAAATCGGTTCAGTCGTTTGGGCGTGAAAAGGTAACAGACAGACAGACAGACAGACTAAGTTACTTTCGCATTTGTAATATTATAAGTAGGGATTTTATAGCAAACTAGCTGTTGCCCGCGGCTTCGCCCGCGTTTATTTTATCCTGAATTTTCTTTGCTATAAACCTCACGGAGCCCGAGACCTTTCCAACGAATGCAAAATCGTGGAAATCGGTTAGTGCGTTCTGGAGTTATAGCGTCAGGAAGGAAAACCCGACTTATTTTTATATTATAGATATACGCAAAAGGCGGTCTTATCTCTTGAATGCTGCTCTCATTTGTGGGTGGGAGTCACCAAATACCAGCTCGTTCCACATGACTCCTTACAAAGACGCGTTTAACATCTACACAAGAACCAGAGGCCATAATGCAGATGCGTTGGCACCTAAGTGCTAAGTTGCTTTAGTCACTATGGTAGTATTTACGGGACCATACATGACCATCTAAATGGAACACGAAAGTGTTGAACACTATCATTTAGAAATAACAATAATGGCAACCCATTATACGTCCCACACCAGCTGCGGCGCACGAGTCTCTCCCCTTCTTGGGGGAAGGCCTGGAGCATACTCCACCACGCTGCTCCAATGCGGGTTAGTGGGCAACCCGCTGTCGGATGTTTTATTTTTAAATCGCCCATAAGGTCTCCGGCATGCAGGTTTGCGACCAGGTTTTTAGCAGTCGTTGCACGTAGCAAGAGCGGTCGTAACAGAAGGCCCTCCGAAGCACGGAAACGCGAATTACTAGCGGTCACCCATCACACACCCGACCGCGCCCGTATCGCTTAACCGAGTAGATCGCTTACGATCTACACCAGTCGCGGGGCCTTGCGCGCTTCGGAATAATTTAGAAATAAATTAGGTAGTTAATGCAGTATCCTTAAGTTACATATACTATCGCTACACAGTTAACATGTAGGTACCTAATAATAATATAATAATGGCAACCCATTATACGTCCCACTGCTGGGCACGAGTCTCTCCCTTTTTTTGGGGGGGAGGCCTGGAGCTTACTCCACCACGCTGCTCCAATGCGGATTGGTGGAGGTGGGTGGGTTAGTGGCCAACCCACTGTCGGATGTTTTCAAACCACCCATAAGGCCTCCGACAAGGTTTAACGACTGCTATCCATCGATAGCAACCGGGACCGACGGCTTAACGTGCCCTCCGAAGCACGGAAACGCGCATTTAATTTGCCACTAGCGGTCACCCATCACACTACCCGACCGCGCCCGTAGTGCTTAACCGAGCAGATCGCTTACGATCTACACCAACCGCTGGGCCATGCGCGCCTCCTACCTAGGTAGGCTTGGTAGGTACCTAGGTACCAATTAATTTTTCATATGAAAAAAAACTATCAGAGAAACAATGAACACAGAGCGCTAATGAGTCGGGACCGTTAAAAATAAATTGGTTACTCACACGACTTGGAAACGTGCTCAGTCAAGATAGCAATGTTACGAGTTAGTGACGCGGTTTGAGAAAATTGCTTTAAGTTTCATCTTATTTTTGTTATGACTTGCACTTACTGGGATGCTGTCCTTAATTTTGATTGAAAAAACAACTATGTACTGACTTACTTTGTAGCCAAATAATGCTAATTAGTTAATTAATAAATAGTCTGAATTGATAATAATGTGGTGTTCATACAAATAGGTATTTGTCTCGGTGCGGGATTCAAAATCACGACCTTCAAATCGAGAGGTCGTAACGTAACACTACCAAACATAGAGCAACACGGGCCACCGGCCGCGGCGGACCGAAGGGGAGTAGCGATATGCAGGCTTTTCCTTCTGTCAAAGTACAAGACCATTAATGGTCCTATGCCTATCGCCCAGATGATAAAATGAGTGCGTAAAATTGTTTATGTATTTTGTTAAAATCAAGATGTGAGTTTCGTAGTAATAGACGATTTTTGTAGTGTGAGTGTATGTCACAGGTATTTCCCGCCGAAAAAATTACAGACTGTTTTGTATCGGTAATAAACGCTATGGCTACTCCCCTCCGGTATGCCGCGACCGGTGGGCCGAGTTGCTCTGTGCTACCAAACGATGACTAGAGGTATTGATCCGCGGACCGGGATTTTTGACATTCTTTTACCTATTATAACAACAAATAATTAAATTATTGAGGTATAAATTTTTTAGTTAAGCCGTCTCTTCAAGAATCTTTTCTTAAATTCATCAATCGGTTATAGTTTTTCCTAAATATTTTTTTTAATTATTTCCCGTTTAATGAAATATTTTTCATCTTTATATACGTTAATATTTCAACATTTTAGAGTGCGAAAGAAACGGTTTCATTACAATTTCTCTATTTATCATTTCGGATTAAGAGAGATATTGCACGTATTTTTACGATTATATGGTATAACATACCATATATTTAGTTATTTTCAACATATGAACTAGCTAGCCTATTATTTGGCAAATTGATATCAATTAACATTTATTATGACCGCAACGTTTTCATCTCTTTTGCGATATTCTTATTATAATTCCGAAACCAAACAACTATTATCAAGTAGCAAATCTCATTAATGAAACCTTAACAAATGCACAGTACTCAGACCAATTACATTAACTCTTCACTTCCACCAACTGTTCATTCCAAACTTCGAGCTACGGTGAATGAGGCAGTGGGAACTCCGCCAAAGTTATCGCGATCTGGGTGAGACAGATGACAGGTTCCTAAATAGCAATTTATTTAATGAAAACTCTTACTGACTAGTTAAGTATGTGTATGACATTGTAATATCCAATTATTAATAAAGCATGTAATATATACTCAATTTGCTTCACTTTTATATCGTACGTCCCATGAGTTACGTTTCAAACATCCAATAAAATTGTAAATAAATAAAAAATGTTTGTCATAATCGATAAGTTACATATGACTTGACTGACACCAATAAATATTAATTAAATATTAACCCCTTTCCTACTGATCCAGTTTAAATGAAACATATACCACAAATTATTACATTCAAGCAGCAAAACTTATTAATGAAACCCAAACCAAACCAGCAATTACATTAACTCATCACTTCCACCAACTGTTCATTCCAAACTTCGAGCTACGGTGAATAAGGCAGTGGGAACTCCACCAAAGTTATCGCGATCTGGGTGAGACAGATGACACGATTCCTGGATAGCGCGCATTGCTGAAAATTCTAATTGACTTGTTTAGTACGTTCATGTGACTGTCGTTTCCAGTGAGTGCAATTAATTATTGTACTTCTGCATCGAATTTTGTTACTACTGATGATGATAGTTATTAAAGTGTCTGTTATCTAGTAGATACATCATCGCAGACAGAATTTTCGAGTAACTACAGAACCTAAGCTTCAATATAATAGTGACATAGATTGATATGAAATTGGCATTAAAACGACGGAATTCAGTAACATATTCGACGTACATTTTCAGATAAACTTAAAACTCAAACTCAAAAATTCATTTAATCACTTAGAAATAATAGAATTTGCTTGTGATAGGTCAAATTACAAATATAAAATTGAAGCGAATAACAACTGATACGTTGATTAATATGTCAAAGTAAACAAAATAAAATAAATAAAGTCCAAAAATACTTAATGATAAAAATAGGTATCAACAGAATGTTCCATACTTTCTTTTACAAACGGCAAGATAAGACTAAACAAAAAAATATGGGACATTCTTTGTCATTCACTGGCAGAGTTCCAAAGCCCACATTACTGAGAAAAAACCTGCCAAAACAAAACTCAGTAGGGTCTTTTCAAAATATGTTCCTTAAAACTATTTTCACAATATGACACTTATAACTATGTTTTACAATATGAAGTACAATGCACATTCATTTCACAAATTATTGTTTAGTCTTGTGGAGCTAGACCAGCATTTGTCCAGGCATCTTTATCCTTTAGATAGTCATCCAGTCCATAGTACGCATTTTTACATAGTGTGCGTTTAATACATGACTTGACTTGAATTTATTATCTGTAAGTTCAAGAATGTTGGACGGAATTTTGTTATAAAACTGTGTACAACATGTTAAGAAACATTTATGTGTTTTCGATAGGCGAAAACTTGGAACTACTAATTTATTTTTATTTCTGGTATTATAAGTAAGTGCAAGTTTTTCCTAGCATACAATATATTTTCATAAATATATTGGCAAGGGACCGTCATTATATTTATTTGCTTAAATAATTCTTTCAAGGAGTCACGACTATTTAAGTTATATATCGCTCTAATAGCTCTCTTTTGTAATATAAATATAGAATCAATTTCAGCTGCCCGACCCCACAACAAAATACCGTAGGACATGACACTGTGAAAGTATCTGAAATAAACGAGTCTCGCAGTGTCGACATCCGTTAACTGTCTAATCTTCCTGACGGCATAAGCAGCAGAACTTAGACGTTTTCCTAACAGTTTAATATGAGGACCCCATTGCAATTTTGAATCAAGCGTTATACCCAAGAAGACAGCTTCACTAACAAATTGTGTTTTATCATTGTTGAAGAATATTTCCCCTTCATTACTTTTGACATTTGGAAGAGTAAAACGAAAACATTTAGTTTTTTTTACTATTTAATGCAAGATTATTTACTGTAAACCAATTATGTACTTCTTGTATGGCTTTATTAATAGTATCATAATTTGGTTCTTTTCTATTCACTTTAAAGACCAGCGAGGTATCATCGGCAAATAAAATTGTTTTAGGCTCACTGATGGGCATCAAAAGGAGCAAATCATTTATCTTAATATATATAAATCTCGTGTCACAATGTTTGTCCTCAATGGACTCCTAAACCACTTAACCGATTATAATAAAATTCGCACACCATGTGCAGTTTGATCCAACTTGAGAGATAGGATAGCTTACATTACGCTATGACTAATAGGAGCAGAGCAGCGCGGGCGAAGCCGGGGCGGGCCGCTAGTATATACTAAAAACAGAAATGGACCTAATATCGAGCCCTGTGGTACACCCATTTCTACTTTAGACCCCGGTGATTTTACTCCGTTAACTTGTATGATGATCGATACTCGATATGGGTGAGACATGAACTCTTTATGTATTGAAAGAAATCATCATCATCATTATTTCTGCCAAAATACGTCCACTGCTGAACAAAGACCTCCCTCAAAGATTGCCACAGCAAACAGTCCTGGGCCGCCCTCATCCAGACATTGCTGTATTGTAGGGAGTCTGTCTACGCTTCGTTTTGCGGTACCTACGTGTCGCCACTCAAGAACGCTTCTGCTCCAACGGCCGTCAGTTCTTCGAGGGAATCACTGGTCTAAATAATCACGTGAAATGTTTTTTATCGAACTTTGTTTAAGACCGCTGCGTCCTTTCATTCGTTAACTAAGTTTATTGTTGTCACTAGAGACTAATAACATGAATGGAATTTACGTTTAAACAATCAGAAATTCTTCTCGGAATGAATGCAATATAAGAGGTAGAAGAGCACAATAAACATTTTAAAAGAACTTAAACAACGGAATTTATTGTAACAACTCCACGTTGTTTACATTCCGTGAGCGTAAACATGACTGAACAGGAGATTAGCGATGCAATCAAAAAAGGATTTAGTTCCCTGTTAGCGGGGTAAGTAAAGACTAAGTTTTCTGCCACGCGTATTCAACGTGTCTTAAACTTAGTGGAACTAATGAGATAAACTGGCTCTTATTAAACGAGAAATTATATGAAGAAGTTGTTAATTTTTGCTTAACTTAAATTATGTTTCAAAATTATAACCTCTATAACGTCTTTTTTACAATGAAAAGTGAGCATTAAACCATTCCCTGTCCCATTTTACACACAATAGTTGAAACAATGCAAATTTTCACATGTAATTTCAATTCATGGGACAAGGAATCTGTCAAGTTCATTATTCTACTAGTGGTAGAGCTCCAGTGACGGAGCTCGCGGGCGTAGGCACCACCGCATTACCTAATTTACTTGCCGCTAAATGCTAGTGTTCAGCACTATCGTGTTCCGGTCAGGTGGTAATGTACGGCCCTGTAATTTCCGGCACAGAGGCATAACACCTTAGGCCTCAGGAGTGGTAACGCATCTGCATTTTGACCTTAGTCTTAGTGTGGGTGTCTATAGGCTGCAGTCATCACTTAACATCAATGTAAACTGCTTGTTTGCAACTTCCATTACCTTCATTAAAAAAAATGGTTTTTCATCACATGAGTATCAAATATCACACACCAAAAAAACTAAAGTTTTTTAACAATTATTTGTATCACTTTTTACATATAAAATTACTAAAGCAATCTGTAATATTTTACCACAACCTACATCCCACATCCGTGCTTAATTTTGTTGTGGAGGTTTATAATCCTATCGAAGCACTCTAAGAGCCGCATAAGAACCTATTGCTAAAATAATTTGTTGTATCGAAAACTATAATAATCACTGGCAGCATATTTAGGTATACTTCTAGCAGTATATTTTGTTTGAGGATAAAGAAATGTTATGAAACTAATCGGTAACTTGTTTTTTTTTTTTCTGAATGTAACGTTGACAGCTACTCTGGGTTTGGTTCCACAAACAGAAGGAGGGAGAAAAAAATGCTCGCATACTATGTCGTCATTTTTCATACTCGTAATTTCTAAAACAAAAAATTGAATTTTGAAAAATATCCTCTATTTATATATTAACTAGCTGTGCCCGCGACTTCGTCCGCGTAAGAATTTATGATATTTCAGTATCTACCCGGACAAAGTCGTGGGCGCAGCTAGTATGAAAGTAGCCTAAGTTATTACATCAGCTATCTGCCAGTGAAAGTCTCAAAATCGGTCCAGCCGTTCCCAAGATGAGCCCCGCCAAACAGACAGAAGTACAGACAGACACAAAAAATGTAAAAAATGTTGTTTTGGTATATGTACCGTGTATACCGTACATACATATGCATTTAGTAAAAAGCGGTTATTTTAATATAACAAACAGAGACTCCAATTTTATTTATTTGTGTTCCTAAAGAGTTACTCTGCATATCGTTTTCCAAAAAAAAATACTTCAATTGTTTGATATCCGTTCTCAAAAAATATCCAATCGAAAAGAAATTGTTTGAATAGTTTTTATTTGGCTTTGAAATGGATGCAGAAATTAAGCCGATGGATTCCAAATTAAGCATTAGATTCAGGGAATCTATTTTCGATATACTTATTTAGAGTTTTTACTGGAATAAAGGTACCTTCAATTCATTTCATGCAACGTCGAAAGACCCTGAATTTCAATTCGGATCTCCACACAAAGGGCTATGTTGAAGAAACATGTTTTATACCCATAACACAGTTGTAAGAAACTTGCCCATAAACTACCAACCGCCAAACACGAAGCCTACATCAAACAACTGTCTAACAAGGAAAGGAAACCGAATTTCGGATTACCTCGTAGATACATGGTGTATCTGAACAAAATAACCTTTCCAATAAAGACAGCCTCTTTCAATCGCATGGGATATTTCTAATCAACGTTAATGAAAAGTTTTCATGTGATTTGAATCTGCAAAACGTGGAGATGATTGGTTTGCTTTGCCAAATTGAAAAGTTTGAATATGATTTGATATTATTTCATTTTGAATTCTGAGTAATTCGTAGGTGAGCATGGAGCTCGGATTATTTGTATTTTTTTATGTATAGTGGCAAACAAGCACGCAGTTCACATTGATGTTAAGTGATGACTGCAGCCTATAGACACTTACACAATGACCAGAGGTCAAAATGCAGATGCGTTACCACTCCTGAGGCCTAAGGTGTTATGTTTCTGTGCCGGAAATTACAGGGTCGTACATTACCACTTGACCGGAAAACGACAGTGCTGAACACTACCATTTAGCGGCAAGTATATTAGGTAATGCGGTGGTGCCTACGCCCGCGAGCTCCGTCACTGTAGCTCTACCACCAGTAATTTAGAAGTAATCTCATTTATGAAGTTGAAAATTTCGAATGTAGAAGAAACACCGTAGGTTTGTAACGATCGGGATATCTGGACTAACTAGCTCGTTTACCTAACTTCTTTAATTCCTTGTAATGTTGATAGATCCTTAATTTTAATACCGATCTTTATACAACGTGTAACGGAAACTGAAAGCAATATGAGCTTACGAAAGGTTGGGTTGATTGATTTGGTTTGCAAAATTGAGTAGTTTGACTGTAATTTTATTTCAATTTGAATTATTGGCGAATCATGAATATAAGCAGCACGTAGGGGAGAGTCTGGTATATTGAACTGCCTGATAAATTGTACCACCTCAAAATTTTACACTTACGGTAACTTATTTTCTTTTCTGGCAACACAAAACTGAGCGCTGACAGCGCCCTCAACTACTTGTCTTTTTGCAACGGCCTCCAGAAAGTACATTCGTTTTTAGAGAAAAAAAATTGTTTTGAAAGTCCTTCATACCAATTTTGACGTGTGTAGCTAAGGAGTGAAAATGTAAGTTACAATTTTGTTATATTTTTTATTGATTAGATCTATATATAATCACCGCTTCAACCATAGCGTTTCAAACGTATTATGTTCAGCGGTTATTTTGTGACAAATATTTATTTTTGAAATCTCTTAATTAGCTAAATTGTACCACCGGCACTTGTTTTATTTGTACTGGTAAAATTTACCCGACTTGTTGCTATATTTATTTTTTTTTTTTTTAAATGAATGTTGACCATAAATAGTATTAAAAAAAGAAGAAGGAGGTTTTGGAAAGATATTGTTGGCTCTTGAGATTAAGGATATGAGCTAGAACCACATATCTGAAACGAATTCGCTTTAATTCGCAAAACCAACAGAATGCGTAATAAGTTGAGGGTCAAATATTGACAAGACAAAGTACGTTCGTTGTTGTAAATGGGTTCACGGAACCTGTACATTGAATCAAGATATTTACGAAATTCTTTATACTATTACAATATGGTAAAAGAAAATAAAGAGTTTGATCTCAGTACATAAGTAGATAAATAAATAATTGTTGGCTAACGGAAATAATATTCTAAAGTGATTTATTCTATTTTCATACATTATTTAATCTAAGTAGAATAATGTCTTTAAGTTAGATAAATGTTTTTTTTTTAGTCTATAATACATTTGTTCTTTTGTGACATTATGACAGTAATATTGAAGAAATTTGATTTTTTTGTCAACATTTTTTCATTAATAATTAAAATATAATCTATTTATTTTGACTATTTATTAAACCTTTTTATTTTCATTTATTATCATGTTAATAAGTCTCTTAAGTCTTGGTGGTACGATTTACCTAACCTGTGGTTCAATTAATCAGACTAGTTGGGTCAATTGTACCGAAGGAAAGCCTTCTGGGAAACGCATATTGTGTGAAATCCGATAAGAGTATGGTGTTGACGTTGCGGCACATGTTAAATGAGATCCTAAACTATGTGAATCAAGATAAAGAACTTATTTAAATTAATATTAAAAAAATATATTTTGCAAAATCTGAAAACTGGTACAATATATCCGACTCTCTCCTAACTAGTAGGTACAGTATTCATGTCAATCTCTACCAAAAAAGGTACCGTTGTTAAGGTAAGGTAAGGTAACCTTTAACTAAGAGGCGCTGGTTAATGTTATTGTTAATGTCAAATCTTATTACTTCATTTGCCGCCCTGGCAACTTTAACAATGTCAGAAATTTGTATCTATCGGTTCGGTCGACGTTAGTGCAACGCATTCTGCACTTTCACTGTTAGGCATTAAACGCACTAGCGGTTAGCCGCGTGCGCGGGTAGCCGCGCGGCTAGCCGCTTTTACATTTTAATATGCAACCGCTGTCATTGTACGCACTTAACCGCCATACAATCACAGGCGGTTGCATATCAAACTGTAACCGCGCGGCTACCCGCTCTCGCGGCTAACCGCTAGTGCGTTTGGGCATTTAAAGTTAATGGTACTAATATTGTTACATTTGACAATAACCATAACTTTAACAAATATTTTCATGCAACCAAACCTGTACGTATGGCCCCGCGGCTGGTGTAGATCGGAAGCGATTTAACTCTATTAAGCGATACGGGCGCGGTCAGGTGTGTGATGGATGACCGCTAGTGGCAAAATAAAATGCGCGTTTCCGTGCTGCGGAGGGCACGTTAAGCCGTCGGTCCCGGTTGCTATCGATAGATAGCAGTCGTTAAACCTTGTCGGATGCCTTATGGGCGGTTTGAAAACATCCAACAGCGGGTTGGCCACCAACCATTATCTCCACCAATTCGCATTGGAGCAGCGTGGTGGAGTAAGCTTCACGCCTCCTCCCAAGAAGGGGAGAGACTCGTGCCCAGGAGTGGGACGTATCAAGGGTTGCCATTATTATTATAAACAAACCTAAATAGCAAACGTTGCCTGTAATAGTTACGTAACAACAATGCACTTAAGTTAAGCCTTTCGGGTGGTATCGGGTTGTTTCTATAACCTAGATAATCTCAGTTAGTTTAGGTTTCATTGGCGAGTGAACTCTAGTAGCTTGAGGACATAAGTACCTGCTGTAGATAAAGTATCATGTTCGAACGCTTTCAATCCTACCACAATGTTATTTGAATCTAATTCCGATAAGTTCTAGCCTTCCATTTATTTTGTAAGCAGTAGGTACATTTTGGTTAATATTTAGAAGTACGTACCTACTTAAGTTTTTTTGAATAGGTCTCTCTCGGTCTCGCATAAACATAAATGGACAGAACGTGAAAACGTGATTTTATTTCAGCTTCCAATCTTTTAAAACCGTTCATTTGGTCGATGTGTAAATTAATGGTAAACAAATAAAGCGCGCCCGTTGATAATATCGTTTTTTGGTATAAATATAGTTCCGGGGAGATTTAGCGAATTCCAATCGGGAATGGCAACACTTTTTTGGCTATAATTGCCAGTAGAGTTAATAGCATTTTGTGCGTGTTTTGTGGGACAACAAACAAATTGTAAACATATTTTAGTTTCGTTATATTTTCCAATTTTAAATGTGTTGTTCAATTTGAAAATGATAGGTTTGCCAGTAATCGCATGTGTCTATAACTCCAATATTGACTGGACCTGACCCCAAGAATCCCACTGATTCCCGAAATAAAAGGTAGACTAGTTCGGGAATTTATGGATTCAATATTAACAATTCTAAAAATGTTTTGTCAATAAATGATTATTATTATTTAATATTAAAACTGATTGTTAAAAAATGCTTCAATATACATACTCTACCCACACAAAACAGAACAGAAACACCTTAGAATATTAGCTGTATCTTTATATCTTTTTCACTTCGAACTGAATTTAATGACATTTAAGAACATTATTTAAAAAGCTTGATTACTACTCGGCAAGAAATAATGCACTTCGAGCCTAAAAAGAGACAATTGGCAAGCTTCTACTTCGTAGAGCGTTATCTCAGCTGTACACTGCGCATTGATATTCCGTTATTGGTCAAAACTTGATCAAATAAGTAAAATATTAAAGAGATAACACTCTACAGACCCGTAATATGCCTCGTAAGGTCGATGTGCTAAATTTATATATATCATAGATATCTCCTTCATTCAAGACAGTGAAATACACAGAATTTTTTTTTATGTAATGTAACTGGTTAATATCCATTCAATTCACATTGATTTTATATGATAACTGCAGATGCGTTACCACTCCTGAGGCCTAAGATATTTTGCCTATGTGCCGGAAATGACAGGGCCGTACATTACCACCTGACCGGAACACAATAGTGCTGAACACTACCATTTTGCGGCAAGTATATTAGGTAATACGGTGGTGCCTAATACAGCCTATAAACACCTACACACAGACCAAGGTCAATGCAGAGGCGTTACCACTCCTAAGGCCTAAGGTGTTATGTCTCTGTGCCGAAAATTACAGAGCCGTACATTATAGTTGCATTTAGTACAGTTCCTATGTCAATGATAAATTTTGATGGGATGTATGTATCTTCACGCCATATCTCTTTCATGGTAGTCAGAGAGTGTGGACCGCTAGATGTCCCGGTCCTGACACATTTCATGCTTCTTCTATTTCATCATGATCTTCATTCATGCATGCCTATTCCTTAGTAAGGTCTGAATATGGGATTAAGTGTGTAATGTAATCCTTACACACTTAATCCCATATTCAGAAATTTAAACCTACAAAAATTATTTATTGAAAACAAACAAGTTATCTATTTGAGCTGTCTCAGAGCATCCATCCGGTGAATTTATAGTCTACTAGCACCACGCGTCTCTTTACTGGTGGTAGAGTGAAGGAGCTCTTCCACCAGTAAATAGACGCGATACCGAAGTGTTACAAAGCCTTGAATCTGTACTGCCACCGGTTCCAAACAAAGAGATACCTAAACATTGAACAACAAAGATACGACCAAGAGCGAATGTTACCCGATCGCTTTACAATAGCCAGATGCGCTGTCTAAACATCTGAAAATCATTTCAATGCTAACATCAGAGAACTGCCGCGTTTGGTAAGACTATACACGGTACTTACGGATACGTTAGTGATCGATTTGTAATTAGATATGAGAACAGACTGTTCCTACATATTTTTTGTCCTTGGAAGTTCTTTTTTCATTCGTCGAAGAACTCAAAAGATTCTTTTACATTGTTATTGAAAACAGTTTTATAGTTTTTACGCACAATTTTACATAACCTTCTCTATATTTGATCTATACAAATAAATAAAACTTGCTGTGCCCAAGACTTCGTCCGCGTAGTGTGATGTCAAATAACCTAAAGCCTTCCTCGATAGGTAAATGGAAGATCTTACAATAATAATTTTACTGGTGGTAGAGTTCCAGTGATGGAGCTCGCGGGCGTAGGCACCACCGCATATACTTGCCGCTAAATGGTAGTGTATCGTGTTCCGGTCAGGTGGTAATGTACGGCCCTGTAATTTCCGGCCCAGAGGCATAAGACCTTAGGCCTCAGGAGTGGTAACGCATCTACATTTTGACCTTGGTCTTTGTGTAAGTGTCTATAAGCTGCAGTGCCCACGACTTCGTATATGTAGATACTAAACAATAATTTTGTTAAATTCTACGCGGACGAAGTGGCGAGCACAGCTAGATTTCAATATAATTTAGAAATACTATTACAAGAAAGGAAACACCACATAATTAGTTACAATATATATTATGTAAACAACCTTTGATCAAACTATAAAGTATAAACATTAAGGAATAATTACGGGCAGAATTCAAGTCAAAACTTTTCTTTTCAACAATTTAATGCAGCCTCATAAATTTGTGCGACCAAAACGAAAAAGTTGGTAAAAACTTGACGTGTCACACAAAAGTTTCGGCGCCAAACAAATAAGGAATGTTTTGACGCATGTCATTACATGGGGTGAACTTCGGGTGAATGCTTTCAGTTTATTTTTTATGGTATCCCACAAAGGTTATTTGGGGAAAACCCTGAAAAATAGCTTTTATCTCATATTTTTAAGAGATAAATTTGGCAAACAATATCGTAAGAAAGTGCACGAACGGTAAATGAATATATACCCATTTTGGTTTTATATAAATATTAATTTATTTAAACTTCTGTACTATATTTTTTAAAGAGGAAAGTTTTTAGTTTTTGTATGTATCTTCACGCCAGGTCCCTAACGGGGTAAACAGAGAGTGTAGAGCGCCAGATATCCCGGTCCTGACATACCTCTCGTGCCTCGTCTACCTTCATCATTCTTTTCATACATGCACGCCGATTCCTAAGACTTTTGACCCCATCATTAGACAGAACTCGCGAACTTCAGAACGAATGAACAATATTTTGTATCTGATTTTCTTTTTCCTCTCCAAATAGTCCAAATACTTGCGGCGCATTGGTACGTTCTTTTGTACGCGACGCGTTTTACGTGTGAAATAAGTAATCACAGCAAATTCGTTCTTCCTGGATACATTTAAAAGAAACATTGCATCGGCTTACTGATCTACGTCACTCGTTACAGTTTTTGTCTGTTTGTTTCGGCTAATCCCGGGAATGGCTGGATCGATTTTGATGGGACTTTCACTGGCAGATAGCTTATGTAATAAGGAGTAACTAGGGCTACTTTTTTACTAGCTGCGCCCACGACTTGGTCCGGGTACATACTGAACAATCATAAATTCTAACGCAGACGAAGTCGCGGGCACGGCTAGTTTTTTATATATATATATATATATATATATATATATATATATATATATTTATATATATATTTATATATATATATGCAATTGGCAGCCAAACAACTGGTTCCAATTATATTGTTGTGGTTTTTATTGAGCGTATATTTTAAATGCTATAGTTGTTCGTTGGCTATAAAACGCAGTGGAAACAATAAGTTATTTTTTAAAACCTACAACTGAACCATTTAATGTAATATAAGTGGTTTCCAGGCTGATCGTTATATAACGATGCCTGTTGCATGAAAATTGGAAGTTAATAAGATATTAAATTCTTGATGCAGATTTTTTTAATTATTTGAATGATACCTAGTCCTTCCCCGCATCTTCAATTGTGTTTTGAATAGTTTCCCGTAAGATAGAAATTCAAGCATGTATGCAGGGGTAGGCAGAGATAAATATGCTAACACTTACGATTTGGCGATTACGTTATATCCCATATAAACAGGTGATGAACCTATTGACATCCGGCTTATTACCAAACTCAGAAGGTGGCAGAAGAAACTCCCAGAAAATGAAAAAAAATCTTAATAGAATCTGGGTGACTCATAGGGCCTATTTTTAGAAAAAAAGAATTAGAAAAGGTTTATTGCAACTTAACGCCTGTACACGTGATAATATATTCACTCTACACAGTCCATAATTTCTTTAACAAATCAGTGTCCACTGATAGCACTTCACAGTTATGCAAAATTATCCTCACAATCAAAATAAAAACGAAAAGTAGTTAAAACGAAGTACACGGAAAAAATTCAAGATCATCGAATGTTTATTAAAAATACAAACTAAGGCTCTATAATTATATCATAGCGATTCCTCTGAGAAATCAGTATTAACTGTTGTAGCGAGTAAACTAATTCACATTCCTTAAGAATTCTCCTCATAAACATAACAAAAGCGATAAGATGATAAAAGTGTTTACAAAATACAAGGAAAAGCTACAAGACCACTGAATGTTTAGTAACAATACCGATAAAATTATTACCGAATTACAAATTTAATTTACTTCAATCGTACAAATTTACGAGAAATCAACTTTTTATACAGAAAAAATATCTTACTGTAAGAAAAATACAAGAGAACCGCAAAGAGCGGAAGAACTCGTAGCGTTCTTAATAAAATGTTTCCACGTACCTAAGTTGCCTAAACTCACAACGCACGTGAGGGATTTGAAGAAAAGTTTTAAAATTTGAACTTAATGCCTAATGTATTTAGAGTTTGTGTTACGTTGAGAATGTGCGTAGAGATATCAAGTTTAGATGGTTTAGGCAAGTGCGTTATAACAACCTCGCCACCTGTCTCAAATAATAGGATTCTAACTTCTTCTTCAAATTCGTCGCTTTGCATTTCTATCTTACTGTTATCGCGGTATTGTGGGCAGATAAAATTAAATTCATTACGCTTATTGAATTTTTCTTCTACTTACGTTAAACATTTGTAAAGCCTTCATTATAAACGTTTCTTAAGAATTCGTTGATTTTCTATATAGACATGAATGCCTATGTACATACAACAGATGTGAGGTACCTTACATACAACTCTAGAAAACAAGTTGCGCAGGTAATTTTCTTGAAAATATTATTTTGTATTTAGCGGCCATTTATTTTTTTTTATTACGTAGTTCGGCAGAGCAAATTACATAACAATCCCCTTCACAAATTTTTACTGGTGGTAGAGCTCTAGTTACTGGTGATAGAGCTCTAGTTACTGGTGGTAGAGCTCTAGTGACGGAGCTTGCGGGCATAGGTACCACCACATTACCTAATATACTTGCCGCTAAATGATATTGTTCAGCACTATTATGTTCCGGTCAGGTGGTAATGTACGGCCCTGTTATTTCCGGCACATAGGCATAACACCTTAGGCCTCAGGAGTGGTAACGCATCGGCATTTCGACCTTGGTCTTTGTGTGGGTGTCTATAGGCTGCAGTCATCACCTAACATCAATGTGAACTGCATGCTTGTTTACCACTAACATTACTTAAAAAAAAAATCTGTGTTTACTATTGTCGCTAGTTAACCATCGCACAAATTAACAATCACTAAGAATTGTCGTAACTCACAAAATAAAAGCGATGATATGATAAGTGGTAACAACAAATACAAGGAAAACTACGAGACCACTCAATGTTTAGTAAAAATACCGATAAAATTGTTACCGAATTACAAATTTAATTTACCTCACGACGCCATGACGTCGCGACAATCGTACAAGTTTACCAGAAATCAACTTTTTATACAGGAAAAATATCTAACTGTGAGAAAAATAAAAGAGAAACGCAAAGAGAGGAAGAACTCGTAACGTTTCTACATTCTTAATAAAATGTTTCCAGCTATGTACATAAGTTGTTTTAAACATCCCAATCTAAACACACAACGCGTGTGAAGAATTCGAAGAAAAGTTTAAAATTTGAACTTAATGCTCAGTATATTTAGAATTTGTATTAGGTTGAGAATTCGCGATACCAAGTTTAAGGTGGTTTTGGCAATTGCGTTGTAACAAAGTCGCCGCCTGTCTCAAATAATAGGACTATAGCTTCTTCGTCAAATGTGTCTCTTTGCATTTGAGTGTTACTGTTATCGCGGCATTGTGGACTGATAAAATTATATTCAATATGCTGCTTAAAATTTTCTTCTACTTACGATAAACCTTTGTAAACAAGCTTTATTTATAAGCGTTTCTTAAGAATTAGACGATTTTGTACTGCATCTTTATGCCAAGTCATTCACCGTTTAGGCGATTTAGTGAGACTGGAATCTAGAATTTAAAAAAATAATAATAACAGCAAACTTCGTAGCTGAGTTGACGATTGTCTTTAATCCTACTACTATTATAAAGGCGAAAGTTTGTATGTATGGATGTATGGATGTTTGTTACTCTTTCACGTAAAAACTACTGAATGGATTTGAATGAAACTTTACCACAATATAGCTTATACATCAGAATAACACATAGGCTATAGCTTATACATCAGAATAACACATAGGCTACAATTTTTGAGGTTTTTAATGTGAGGTCGTAGAAAAAACACATTTTTTGCGCTTACATTGCAAACGCTGACTGAATCCTACAAGATAGATCAAAACAATTTACTACAGTATTGTACAACTTAAAAAGGTCTACAAAAAAGTCCGTGATGGTATATGTTTATCTCTTAGGAATAACCCACAATAACCATTTTTTATCCTTTACTTTGTACGAAAAATAATGGCTTATTTACGAAGCGATTTTAAGCAATACAGTATTAATCCTTATCCAATTAAGTATCTTAAATACATTGTGCATTTAATAAAGATCAATATGGCTTTTTACAGCATGTAAATTAAATAAATATTTTCGAAGATATCACAGATTTAAAATGCAGAGTCATAGCAATTTCGGCGATAAATACCGTTTCGGTGATAAATACCGGCAGCGGCGCCAGGCGAACGGGGCGTGGGGGGAGCGGGGTAGGTGCGGTGGGGAAGAAGTGGCTCATCGCTGAGTGCGCGACCCGAACGCGGGCAGACGCGTGAGGGCAGACGTCGTTGACGGTTGTGTCCGTTTTGCGAATTTTCAAGGCACTAGCGATTTCTTTTTGGTTAGGAGTTACACGTACAAATTAGGGCTCTGCAGTGCTTAGTTACCGTATTTCTTACTTATTACTAGACTAGACGGGACGAACCTGAAGTCCACGCGAACGAAGTCGCGGGCAAAAGCTAGTGATGATATAATTATATTGCTACTCAAATAGGGTTTCAGTAGCATTATTTAAACAGTACTATAATTTTAAAATAGAACATATACTTAATTTGGTAAATAAACATCACACCATAAAAAAACTATAACATTCTGTAGTTCCTAGAGGTAGAGGAAAGACAATTATCTAAAAGAGAACTGTCTTTACAGACAGCGCTTCAGATGCAGATTTAAAACAAATTCTGTCATGGATATAAAAATGCATATTATAAAGTAGCTACCTGAGCGGTTTCAAGGAGCACTTCTTATCAAGTTGTCTGGTTTACTTGGAATATTATCCTGCAGTACCTGGAAATAAAATAAAATCTTTTAAATTTAAGTAATATCACATTTATATCTTAGCATCGTTTTCTGTCTTAAACGTAGCAAACAAAAATAGTGTGCTAAGTGAAAATTGAATTCTTTTTAACTGAGTTCAAAAAACGAGAAGGTTCTCAATTCGGCCGGTATATATATATTTTTTATGTATGTACGCGAATTTTGCCGAGATTTCGGGACCAATTTACGTAATTCTTTATTTGTTTGATGCGGAATAGTTTCGAATTGGTATCATAAAAATTTAATTGAGATAGGCCCATTCGTTTTTTTATTTTATGAGCATTTTTTTACTTACTTTCACCTCAGACTAAAGGAATAAGAATAGACGGCGAGTTTCATACAGTGAGTTGAATCCACTGACGTCCTAGATAGTCCTAATGCGCAGACAACAAGATAACAACAAGTGACAATGACACATTTACTCATCGACGACACAACACAGCTTAATTACTCCTTCGTGGATAATTTTTTTTCATTGATTTCGTATAGTCGTGTAGTAATTTTGTTTCGACACACCTAAACAATTAGGTATCTAATTGTCACGAAGCTAAATGAGTCAGAATTTACAAATTTAACAGATGTAAACATTATTCTAATTGGCAATTCAGCAATTAACTAAAAAGTATTAAATAAATATAACTACGTTAAGAAAAACCGACTTCAAGACTAAAAAGTAAGAAATAATAAAGATTTAATTGTAATTATATACTACGTATTATTTATATGTGCTATTTACTAATAGGTTTGAAGTCGTTTGAAGTTCGAAGCCAAAATCACTAAAGTAGGCATTTCATTGTATTAAAACGTAACTTCACGCCTGTAATCCCCGAAGGGGTAGGCAGAGGTAAATGCATGAATTCAAGCACACATGCAAACACCCACGATTCGCCGGTTACGTTTTGTTCAGTGTATTAATTTGCTCGTATTCATATTTAAGTGATTAAAATATAATTATTTGTTTAAGGCTTGGCACCGACTTCAAACCTATTAGTAAATAGCACATATAAATAATAGGTAGTATATAATTACAATTAAATCTTTATTATTTCTTACTTTTCAGTTTTGAAGTCGGTTTTTCTTAACGTAGTTATATTTATAACATTCATAAAATCACCAACTCAAATAGGATGAAACTTTTTTCCGAAACATATATATTGTATACATATTTGTGGCTATGATTGCGATGCACTCGCTTGGACCATTATTAAATTATGTTAAAAAATAAAAGACACACTAATATTCGCTTAGTAACAATGTGTCTTAAGTATTTTATTCTAATAAACACTTTCAAAAATAAGAAGCATGATTATCATGCTTCATTACAGTTTAAACGCTAAAATACAATAATTAGGTCTAAGCTAATAGAACTCAATAACTGCTATGATCTATTTTAGGGTCAAAGCTCACTAGAGCCACCCGGCACCCGGCACCCGAGCCCCGACCGCCTCGAGCGGTCTGCGCTTATTACACCAACTCCGCTCCGTATCGCCTCAACCGCAAGCCGTCAACGCGCGGGCGGCGTACGGTCCATGCGCGGACGGCGAGTGGACCACTCGATGACCATTAGCTTCTCTTGCGTTGACTTTGCATTACCAACGCGCTGTTTCCAAGTGGACGGACGGCGCGCCGTCCACGAGTGGTTCACAAGTAACATCGCGTCGTTCACCCGTGGACCACCCGTCGACAACGAATGGACGCCGTAAACCGAGGCGGTGCTGTTCGGATGCCGGGTGGCTGTAGTGAGCTATGACCCTTTAAGTGACATTGATAAGAAATGGATTTGTCTGAAGTCCAAAAGCTATCAATATATTCGTCTAAACATTGTTTCCACAGCTTAACGCAGTTCACGTTCACTAGGCCTTTATTCTATGCAAAACATGGCTTTTTGCTACAATTGGCAAATCTCCAAACGTTCTTTTAACTGGCACAGTCAACAAAAAGGAACCCATGGGTAGTAAAGCGAAGAATTACTGAGGCCTCTTTGTTTGTTTGATCTCTATGAAAAATATTAAGGCTATTAAAGTGGTTCAATACGAACGCTATGTGCCTTTGTAATATAAGCTTATCAGACTTTTGGTATTTCCGGCGGATCATCTTCGTTACGCGCTGTAATACATCAAGGAGAGATATATTTTTTTTGATAAGGTATTTTAATTTATAAGACTATAATTGACTGGCTCGATAATTTTAGTTTGAACCTTATTCAATTCCAGTTAAAGTCTGTTTGGTACCCCAGTAGTTAGAAATGTTAACCAAAGAATGTCGACATGAACATTTATCAGATTTATCAGAACAGTGTCCAAATATACACATCAACATCATCATAAAAGTGCTCTTACTGAGTGTAGCGGAGTTCTTCTCAGTAGTGACTGCACTTGGAACTCTGCTAAGTGAATAACTTTGATCTTGACGAATAAGTTTTTCTTTTTCTTCATTTATCATCATTGAAGGAATTGAAAAAAATTGTGATTATTATGTTTTAACTATGTAGTTTAAATTTTAATTTACTATTAACATATGTTTTTGCTTTTACTATATGTAATGGTTGTTCACTCTAGGTAATTTATGATTTCTTGACGTTTTAAAAATATCTGTAAAGATGTATTTGAAACAAAAATATTTTCTTTCTTTCTTTCATCATTTCACCCGAAAGACGTCCACCGCGGTACAGGACTGGAGCCTCCTCCGAAGATTGCCATAATGCACGGTACTGGGCCGCCCTTATTCACCGATTGCCCGCCACCTTCGCGTGGTCGTCGGTAGACCTCGCGGAGAGCCTGCGTATACTTCTTCTTTAAGTATGCGCGGCGCGCTAACTTTTTTATTCCAACGACCGTTAGTTCTTCGGACTATGTGCCCTGCCCATTGCCACTTGCGTTTTACTATTCGGTGGGCTATGTCGGTTACTTTGTTCTTATGCACATCTCTTCATTTCTGATTCGATCTCGCAAGTAAACTCCGAAAATAGCTCTCGCCATTGCTTTTTGTGTGGTCTTGAACCTTCTTATGAGGCCCATTGTTCCCAGTTCCGTGTGTCATTTTTATATAAGATTAAATGAAGAAAAATTCAAAATAAATCAGTACTTCTACGTTATACCTACTATAGAGCCAGACAAAACCAAAGAAAATACATTACTTTGGAAATATCTCAACTTGGGGAAAGCGTGTACCTTGTGAGCCATCAGGTCGGTAAGCGAAAATTGTGTCTCTGAGAAACAGAACACGGTTTAAAGGAGCTAATCATAAATAAACCAAATACTTAGAATGTATCTAAATTTGGCATTTAGGATGAAATTTGGAACAATGAAGACCGCTTTTTCATTTTAATTGGAGACAGGCTGTTCCTAATTTAACCACTAAATGCGACTTAATGATAACTCTTTGTCTTGAATATGTTTAGAATATTTCAATAAATTGTTGTTGAGCAAGTTGATGGAAGTCAATTGAAGGTAATTTGGCAAATTAAAATACGCAATATGAAACTCAAATCACGTGCGTTCAATAATAAATTAATTTATGAAAAAAATATATATTAAGTTCAGTTCATCATCGGTAACCATTTTACCGTGTCAAATACGAATACATAATAATATGTATGTCCTTCGTAATTTACACACAGGAATAACATTTGAATATAAGGAATTTACGACTGATAATAAAACTCACTTTGAAAAGGTCGCCAATGAACTGGCATATTATTTTCACTTACCTACGTGTTAGTTTTCTTTAGAATCTGGTATTATCATCCCTTTGTTCAAGAATCTGAATCCATCACTTGCAAATTAAACAAGAATTACTAATTGTACAAGAAGTTTTCTACTCTAAGAAAACAAAAATGACCCCACAAGAAACCTGAACAACTGAATAGTTACAACGAACAAACTGACGACAGGCCGTCAGTAACCTCTATTTATCAGGACAAAAGGAAAAGTTGGTACCTTAGGATAGTTTTGCATCAACTCTTTTCTGTTTGTTGAAGATTTATAAGCTTTGTTATTTGTTTTTGTTTCTGGTTGTTTCTTGGGACTTGATATATTTATTTCCCGTTGGTAAATTAGTACACAGACTTGCATTGGACGTGAAATTTGTTTAAGGTAAATATCAACGAAAAAAAAACAAAAAAATATTAGGCGTAATCTGAGACAAATTCCTAACTTGCGAAAGAAAAACAAGTGATTGTATTACTTAGGTTTCTTTTACATAAAAACCTGATCTGAAGACCTATTGTACCTCCATACCAACGAACCAATTAAAGACAGCCAGTAACCCATATAATTTGTCAGGATGAAAAGAACGTAAGAAAAGTTTCGCATCCATTCTTTTCTGTTTAGGTACTGAACATCTATAAGCTCACTTCCTTTTAGTTTTTTTGGTACTGAATTCATTGAAAGATTATTGTTATATCTACTGTGCTAATACACTATTAATTCATAACACATTTTAAGGATTCCGTACCCAAAGGGACACTATTACCACACCGCTGATACTCCGCCCATATTCCATACAAACGCTTAATTTGGTCTCTATTACACAGACATCAATCAGTGACGTGTATTGACACGTACACCTGTGTGTGTAGCACGTAGAAAATACCAACCGTCGCCTATAAGAGGGGAGGAGGTTGGGTGATGCTGGGAAACCGGGCGGGACGTCGAAGTGTCCATTCTATACGTAGTATTATTACATATTCTCTGCTATTACAAAGACTCCATTGTCCGTCCGTCCGTCCGCCAGTCCGTCTGTCTGTTGTCTTTCCGCCAATAGGCTGTGTCTCATGAACCGTGACAGTTGGAGACTTAAAATATTAATTGAAAATTTAGTTAGATATTATTAACTTTAAAAATAAATAATTAAGTTAAAACAAATAAGCATCTAAGGGGACTCCCATACAATATACACAAATAATGGTACGGAACGCTTCGTGCGCAAGTCCAACTCAGTTGGCGGGTTTTCTAAAATATGTGTTGGATAAAAATATAGAACAAGTTTACGTTTCCGTAGGTTTTCCCTTCATTCGAACGTTACACTGTTTTTAAGTAGATCTTTCGAATCTTATTTCCAAGCCCGATAAAATTATAATGCATCCCCATTATCACACCTACCTTCAACCTGCTATAAAATGAAACGCTCGTACTCAAGTGGGGTAAGAGATTGGGTTTATGCGAAGGTTCTCAATAACACCCTGGAGCCGGAAAATGGGTCCGACGAATGTCAATACACTTCTTATTACGTGGGACTTAAAATACATAAATGGCGAAGTGGACCGTATAACGAAGAATGTTTCATGCAGCAAAAAATCCTTCTTGATATGCATACCAAAATATGTTTGTGTTTAACATTATTCAAGTAAATTCGAGCGTGAATCATGAGATGGTAATCAATTTCGGTGGGTTCGGCTTCAAATAGACACTACAATAACCCTTCTTTCTCACGGGCATTCGGTTTTGCTATCTATATTATGCGATCGGAAACTGTTTCAGTTCACTTAAGCCAAAGTCATAAAAATACAAAAGAGTAATTAGCTCAAATTCCATCTAGATTTGGCATGCTAAGATATTAGCATTGTAGACTGCCCCACATTAAATACAGCCTCGCAAAATAAATGTCGCGACAGAAAACACTAGTTCGTTACAAGCTAAGATTTGTCTTGGAAGCCATCCAATTCGTTCCTGAGATCGCGAAACGTTTTAATTTAAATAGCAACAACACAGATTCGAGGAAACACCGAAATTAGTGTGTGCTAGGCAGTTTTCTAAGAATCCACCAACTACATTATTTAACATCGCATTGTCTTGTTCATATGTTGTTAACAGGAACAGTTACAACATATTTTATTGCTAATAAGCCTTTTTATGAAAAAAGTTAGAAACGAGGTCAACAATATGTAAACAATATTAAAGAAAGAAAACAACACAAGAATACAGGACGAATTGATGTCTGAAGATCAAATCTTATTTCCAGTGGTAATGGAAAAAGTTTTCAAGAGTGAGGGTTGATATGGACTATTGAGATGCGAAGTATGTTATCTTGGTACTTGACACTCAATACCCTTTGGAATCAATATGGAATATAAGTGTAAAAATAAACGGCACACCTCTTTAGCATATTGAATTCAAATTCAAGTGCCTTAGTCAATTTGCGGGGTGTTCGAACTGTTAGCAGAATTGTAATGTGGAAAATATTAGAATACACTTTTGGTTTTGATATTTCTTTCGTTCTCCATATTCTCTGACCCGGTTTTACGCTTTGTGTTTAGCACCTATGTCTAATTTTCTGTTTCGCCCAATATACTGGTGCAATTGTTTTTTTTTCCCAATTTCCAATGAGTTATGTTTATACAGACATATCATCGATTCATCGATCACGAAGCCTGTCTGCGTTCTGGTTAGGTGGCCAATGTATGAGCTTGTTACTTTAGCCATTTCAGGCAATATTTTTTAAGAGGTGGAAATATTTTTCGCTGATCTTATTGTACGGTTGACAGCCGCAATAGTCTTAATGAGAAAAACAGATAAGAAAAAATGTTTAAAATTAAAGATGCGTTATATTCGTTCTATCCCAAACAGAAAATTATCTACTACTGGGTGAGAGACAAAAAAAGCGCGAGAGAGAAAGGAATATATATCTGCTATCCTGCAGATTACCACACTATCCGTGCTTACGTATGCACTGTGCACCAGAGATAACGCTCAACGAAGTCGAAAATAGGCGACTGTCTGTTCCCTAAGCTCGATATCCAATATTTCTTGGCGGGTAGTGTACAAAATTTTATACAAAGAAACGTATTTACTTTGAAGACCGAACCGAAAGGTTGTGAAGCCTAATCAGTAACCACAGCTAAAGCAGAACAAATCAATAAAAAGCCGACATTTGGACGCTGGCACACATTCAATCTTATCACTGAATCTGGTAAAACTCCAACGGCAGATCTTACACAACCGTATATACTTTATACGAGTGTTGAGCTTATATCCGGACCCGTCACTTTAGATAGAATCCGCCGATTATACTTTATAGAACTGTCTAGATAACCACTCAGTCCTATTCCGCCTTTTTGTGATGGATGAGGAATAATCTTGTAATCTTCGACGGTTAAATCTTTTTGGATTCTACAACGGTAAAAATCGATATGGCAACAAGTTACTCATTGTAGTAGAAGACTGACGAGAATCATTACCAATGCGCAAAAATTTTATATTTCGGCCTACTGCTACAAAGTATCAAACGGTAATCATTAATTTTTATGGCGACAAAGTGGAGAAATAAGAATACGGGCCACGTTTGATTTATATATATTAAAAGAAAAAAGATCGTCGGTCATCTTGCAGGTGTATGCCCTACGCTGCGCTTGCCGATACGTGGTGTCCACTAGATGGACCGACGATCTCGCGCTCGACGTCGCTTCCGATCGATCGGCATGGAGGTCATTGGGGGAGGCCTATGTTCAGCAGTGGACGTCCTATGGCTGATATGATGATGACGATGATGAATAGAAAATAAAAGAAAGTAACCGGGGCCTGTGGATAATTCAGAAAATTTCCAACGACCTGCAGCCCTGACTATTTTTTGTCACCAGCTTTGAAAGCCAAGTTATATGAACCTGGCTGGGCGTCGGGTCGCTCAACGTCGGGACGCTGGGCGTCGGGACGCTGGGCGACGGGACGCTGGGCGTCGGGACGCTCGGCGTCGGGACGCTGGGCGTCGGGACACCCGACGTCAGGACGCTGGGCGTCGAGACGCTGGGCGTCGGGACGCTGGGCGTCGGGACTCTGGGCGTCGGGACGCCCAGCGTCCTGACGTCGGGTGTCCCGACGCTATAGACGACAAGTTATATGAACCTGGCTGGGCGTCGGGTCGCTCAACGTCGGGACGCTGGGCGTCGGGACGCTGGGCGACGGGACGCTGGGCGTCGGGACGCTCGGCATCGGGACGCTGGGCGTCGGGACACCGGACGTCAGGACGCTGGGCGTCGAGACGCTGGGCGTCGGGACGCTGGGCGTCGGGACGCTGGGCGTCATGATGCTCAACGTCGGGACGCTGGGCGTCGGGTCGCTGGGCATCGGGATGCTTGACGTCGGGACGCTGGGCGTCGGGACGCTGGGCGTCGGGACGCTGGGCGTCATGATGCTCGACGTCGGGGCGCTGGGCGGCGAGACGCTTGATGTTGGGACGCTGGGCGTCGGGACGCTGGGGGCGTCGGCGTCGGGACGCTGGGCGTCGGGACGCTGGGCGTCGGGACGCTGGGCGTCGGGACGCTGGGCGTCAGGACACCCGACGTCAGGACGCTGGGCGTCGAGACGGTGGGCGTCGAGACGCTCGACGTCGGGACGCTCGGCGTCGGGACGCTCGGCGTCGGGACGCTCGGCGTCGGGACGCTCGGCGTCGGGACGCTCGGCGTCGGGACGCTCGGCGTCGGGACGCTCGGCGTCGGGACGCTCGGCGTCGGGACGCGCGGCGTCGGGACGCTGGTCGTAGAGTCGTTCGACGTCGGGACGCTGGGCGTCGAGACGCTCAACGTCGGGGCGCTGGGCGTCGAGACGCTGGGCGTCAGAACGCTGGGCGTCGCGACGCTTGATGTTGGGACGCTGGGCGTCGGGACGCTGGGCGGCGAGACGCTTGATGTTGGGACGCTGAGCGTCGGGACGCTGGGGGCGTCGGGACGCTGGGGGCGTCGGGACGCTGGGCGTCGGGACGCACGGCGTCGGGACGCTCGGCGTCGGGACGCGCGGCGTCGGGACGCGCGGCGTCGGGACGCTGGGCGTCGATACTTTCGGCGTCGGGACGCTGGGCGTCGAGACGCTCAACGTCGGGGCGCTGGGCGTCGAGACCTGGGCGTCAGGACGCTGGGCGTCGCGACGCTGGGCTTCGCGACGCTGGGCGTCGGGACGCTGGACGTCGGGACGCTCGGCGTCGGGACGCTCGGCGTCGGGACGCTCGGCGTCGGGACGCTCGGCGTCGGGACGCTCGGCGTCGGGACGCTAGACGTCGGGACGCTCGGCGTCGGGACGCTCGGCGTCGAGACGCTGGGCGTCGGGACGCACGGCGGCTCGGCGTCGGAACGCTCGGCGTCGGGACCCTCGGGGTCGGGACTCTGGGCGTCGGGACGCTGGTCGTCGAGTCGTTCGACGTCGGGACGCTGGGCGTCGGGACGCTGGGCGACGGGACGCTGGGCGTCAGGACGCTCGGCGTCGGGACGCTCGGCGTCGGGACGCTCGGCGTCGGGACGCTCGGCGTCGGGACGCTCGGCGTCGGGACGCTCGGCGTCGGGACGCTCGGCGTCGGGACGCTCGAGACGCATTTGAATATGAGGAATTTACGACTGATAATAAAACTCACTTTGAAAAGGTCGCCAATGAACTGGCATATTATTCGATATGATTTTTTAAATTGTCATAACTTTTTATTTCTGAACCGATTGACACGAAACAATCACTTAATGTTTAGTAAAACTAACCACAATATATTAGTGAAACTGCAATTTCTGAAATTAGCGTGCACAAACACACAGACAAACAGACGTTTTTCCGGAATGTTCAGATATTATATATCTGAAAAGGATCAAAGAAAAACTTTGTTTATACGTTTAATAATAATAATAATAATATTGATGCAGTTAGAGAGAGGTCCCGCCGAATATAACCCATTACAAAGTAGATCAAAATTCTCGAAAGGGCCTCTACGTGTTGGACCCCCATGTCCCCGCGCAAGCCTGACAAAGGTCCGGGGTTCATATTGGACCCCGTGCTGACGAGAGACATAATAATAATAATGTTTTATTGTTCTCCACAAAATTTCTTTACAAAACTTTATTACAATGTTATTGTGGAGACAGGAGTGCCCAAACTAGGTAAGCCCTGTGCTATGGGTCTCCTGGTCTCCTCCCCGGAAGTTTTCCTTTGTATTTAACACAAAATCTTAGATTAATATATAACATAACTTATGGTACTATAATATCTACTAGTGGTGTAGTTTATTATTAGTAGTATATTTATCTGAAGTATCACATTCAGTGTGTGTGTGTGGGTGTGTGTGTGGTGTGTGTGTGTGTGTGTGGTTGGGTGTGTGTTATGTGTATGGAGTGTGTATATTTGTATATGATGTTAACTGTACTATAAAAACAGAATATAAAACTAATACATTACAACTAACTACTTAATAACTTCTAGGAGCCTTTCGGTCTCCTCGTATGAAAGGGATAATTGCCATTCACTTATTTTATGTTTACATTCTCTTTTTGTGTTTTCATAAATTGATAAGAGTCTATTCGCAAGATTGTATAGTCTACCACTTTGATATAAATAAAACCTGCGCGCAAATGCAGTATTAGTCTGTTCTGTATCACATATGGAATAATATCGTCTGGTAGTCAAGGTATTGCTTTTATAATTTTCGTCGAAATACAGTTCAGAATGTTTTCGTAAAATCACTGCCATGTTAAACAACTGTCTAACTGTCAGTACTTTTATTTCTTTATACAGTTCTGTTGTACGAAATAATCTAGGCTTTAGAAAACTAACCTTTAATACCAGCCTTTGAGCCCGTTCTAGTTTCAACATTAATGTTTTTGAGCTTCCGCCCCATGCAGTTATACCGTATGATAATATTGATTGACATAAAGATTTATACACAGTTTTAATTAAATCATCATCGGCTACGTGTCTGAGTTCCTTGAATAAATACATAAGCTTCCTCATCCTTTTAGTTAAATGATTTATATGCTCATTGAAAGTTAAGTTCTGGTCTATCGTTACACCAAGATATTTGATCTGATCAGTTTGTTTTATGCTTGGACATGCGCAATTTGGTGATGTATTTTGGAAGCAACTATGCGCAAAAAGTTTGAAGTTTTGGCTGGCATTAATAACTGAGTTTCTCATAGTAAAGGCAATGAATTTAGTTTTGTCAGTATTAAGTGTTAGAGAATTACATGCAAGCCAATGACACACCTTATCAAATCCTTCTTGTGCAGTTATTAGAACATTGTCCCATGTACTTCCATAAAATGTTAAAGTTGTGTCATCTGCATAGGCAATAATTTTACAATTTCGTAACGGTAATTCACACAATTCATTTATATTGCATAAAAATAAACTAGGCCCTAAAATGCTTCCCTGTTTGAAAATGTGTTAGAATTAGCTACTTATTCGACATTAACCTGGCCTCAGTGGTCGCGGGTTCAAGTCCCGCCTGAAGTAAAATTCCATTTTTCTTTAAAAGTATTCCACTGGCATAATTATGTAGTGCGAGAAATCCAATGGACATAAATCACTACACTTATAGGGTTGGAGGGTAATGACCCTGCCCTACACTACCACACATTAACCAACTCTACCCCAAATTACCCAACCCTTCCCTACACTACCGTACCTTGTTGTCCAAAACACTACCTAAGAAATGAACAGTTAGACCGATGTCTTGATTGAGGACGACTAAAGGGATAATGACCGATAAATTAAGGACCAATCAATTAGAAAAACAGTATAACAAATATATATTTCAAAATTATTTTTGTTTTAATTTAAAAAATGGAGTTGGAGTAAATTAAGAAAATGTTAATTTGAGATCATAATAAGAAAATTGCTTTTTCTTATTCACATCACCTATCAAACTTTTATTAAACTTTAAAAACATAAAAAAAATTGTGTAACATTTCTATTCTTATTCCATTCATTTTGGAAACTTATGCGTCCTTTATCCTTCCATTGCCCTTCATATTATTTTAGCCAAATTACACATATCTCTCAGTTGAATATATTTTTTCTAGAAATATGATTAGAAGTGAAAATAAATTGTTTAGTATATTTTGCTGGAGCACTTAAGATATTGAATATATGTATGAAGTAACGGTCACTTTGAAGAGGGTAAGAAGATTCAATGTAATTTATTTCGAAAAAAATTATACACATAGCAGTAGGTATTTAATGTATAACTTTTTGGAAAGAAATAGAATATCTTTAAGAATCAGATAGTTGAAAATTAGAATAAAATGTCTTTTGATCCTTCATATTTTCTTTTCAAGGTTATGACTTGAGCTTGAATTATCTGTTTCATAAAATTTATTTTACATGAGTTGAACTTATGGTTTCATAGGACTACAAAACTACAAAAAAAAATGGAGTATAGACCAAATTACTTCAGCTGTTTTGAAAATTCAGTGAACAGGACGATATTTACGTAACGTAAACGTAACTTCACGCCTGTAATCCCCGAAGGGGTAGGCAGAGGTAAATGCATGCATTCAAGCATACATGCAAACACCCACGATTCGCCGGTTAAGTTTTGGCCCATGTAACAGGTGGCGAGCCTGTTGACATCTCCGGGCACATTACCAAACTTTCAGGTACTGGGAAATTTCCAGAAAATGGAAAAATCCAAATAGAACCAGAGATAAGGGCTTTTTCACCATTATCTCTGATAACCCCCTACCCGGGAATCGAAGCCAGGACCTCAGCGTAGTAGTAGTGGCCTGCTACCACTAGGCTACCGAGGCAGTTATATTTCAAAACTAATAATAATCCTGTTTCATGATAAAATGAGTAATTATTACATGAACGACGAAATACATCTTCTACCTTCCATAAGTATCTATTTGGATTAATGTATTTGGATAAAATTTCGGAGTATATCAAATATTAGATCACAGTGACAAGAATCAACAACTCTGTACGACGTTACACCTACTGTTAAATAAATACAATAAAAGTACAAAGCAAAGTACATTATAACAGTCCACCTACGTTAATCAGACAATAACTGAACCTATGTATTACACAGACAAACATTAATTACTGCCTACGTACATTTAGTCAAAGCGATGAACAAACCTGAAATTAACCATTGATATACAATGAACTCGAAGCAATTGTCTCGATTCTGAATATGGACTGCTTTTATGTAACCCAGGTCTCGGTACAAGAAATTGAGTCAGCAAACATAAGGAATGGAGTTATTAGACTTGAGAAAAATAACATTAAATTAGTTAAATCTAGAATTGAGAACCTTGATGCTTTTTTGAAGAAGTTTTACAGGCGGTAGAGCTCCAGTGACGGAGCTCGCGGGCGTTAGCACCACCGCATTACCTAATATACATGTCGTGTTGAGCACTATCGTGTTCCGGTCAGGTGGTAACGTACGGCCCTGTAATTTCCGGGACAGAGGAATAACACCTTAGGTCTTAGGAGTGGTAACGCATCTGCATTTTGACCTTGATCTTTGTAGGCTGCAAACATCACTTAACATCATGCACTGTATGTGAACGTGAACTGTATGCTTGTTTACCACTCAATAAAAAAAATCTGTAAAAATGTGGATCATCTTCATTAAAAATAATGTTGTTCCATAGAATGATCCTAGTTCGAAATACAGGTACGTTATCTAAACATTTCTCCGGCTAAGTTTCGACTCAATAGATTTAGGTCAGATATTGCTCAGACAACACAACAATCAGTATCACACTGGAGTCACAAAATTGTTGCCGACGCCTTACGAGGGTTAAACTCTCTTGAGGCGTCGAGGATATTTGATATTTGTTGTTCAGCTTTTAAAACTTATATTGCATGGTTTCCTGGGTAAGATTACACAGTGTCAGATGTCTCGTACAAGTCGACTTTCAAAATCCTCTCTAATACAATAACGCCTTTGTGGTATTTAATTTTACTTTATCTTGTGTCAGTTATCACACTGATTTAAATCGATCCGAACTGACTAAGCTTAAACTCATAATGAGTTTAGATATTCAGAAGAATGTTATTTAAATTTAAATAAAATAACATTTCTAGTTTTTTTGATTCTGAAAATGCATAAACTTGAAAAAATAAATATAGCAGAATTTTTACACTACCGTTCGTTTCGCTCATTAAAACATTGACCAAGCTACAAAATACTGGCGAGCGATCGTTAAAATGTGAATTTGTAATGTCATTCTTGATTTTCCCAATAGGCAATATAGTAAGTTTGAATAAAATGTAATTTGCCTAAAAAATCACTATTTCTAATCTTTTGAACAATAATCAAATATTTTTAATAATAAAAGGAAACGATTGGCATTATGTCCAATCGCTGACTTTTATTTCATGCAATTCAAAGATTTTCCGATCAAGTATGGAAATCGTCATTATTATTTCTAATTGACCATAACTAACGCTCCTGGATCCCACCCTCATCCAGCGGATTGCCCGCGATTTTCACCAGTCCAGTCCAGACCAGATCGTCAGTCCACCTAGTGGGAAGCCTGCTTACGTCTTCTGGTACGCGATCACCACTCGAGGCACTCGAGATAACTCTTCTCGTAATGACCAAGGAAGGTTTACAAAACCTTTCTTGTAAATCTACAAATATCTATTTCAAAATTTAAATTATCCAAATCAGTCCAGTAGTTCTTGAGTGTTAAAGAGATTAACAAACGTCATTTCATTTTTATACATGTAACTAGCTGTCCCGGCTAACTTCGTATCGCCCTAGAAAATAAACAAAAAATGTCAAAAACTGTTATGAAAAATAGATGTTGGCCGATTCTCAGACCTACCCAATATGCTCACAAAATTTAATGAGAATCTGTCCAGCCGTTTCGGAGGAGTATGACAACGAAAACTGTGACACGAGAATTTTATATATTAGATAATGCTGTTTGGAAGTTCAGCAACACACGCGAGATTAACTTGTGCAAATAATTCAATTTCCATATTTATACGCAATTTGGTTTTCGTATAACGTGCCCATACATTTTTCGATAATACGTCTAGAAATTACCTACCTAGGTAATTTGGAGAACAGAGGGAATAAAAGTATAGTATGAAAGTGGTAGTTAAAGAAAAAGTAAATAATTAATTTAAAAACAAACAATAAACATAATTAGAATTAACTAAATTAAAAAAGCAAAGCATGATTTAATAAAATAATAGGTAATAAATGACAGTTTAATATATTGTTAAATAAGTCTATTTAATTCGTATAGTATATTTTAAAAATGACGAAGCACTCAAAATGAATATTGCACTAATACAGTACCTACGAGTATAGGTATTGAACGTACAAAACGATTAAATTCGAGCAATATCGAATTTAATGAGAAGGTACTCAAGTGTGCCCAGTTCGTATTAAATGCAATAGTGCTGTCGAAGTGCTTTTCCTTAACAATTTACTGGGTTGTTTTCTTCGTAAGTGTAGAGAATTAAGTGTAATAAATTGTAGCAGTAGTTAAAGAATAGTAGGAACTTAAGTTATTTGTGGGCACACTGTATTGAAAACTGTATTTTTGACACTAAAACAAACTAAAATCTGAATTTGGTGTGGTTCCTACTTGTTTATTTACGCACTTTTACGCACACGAGACTGAGGGTAAGATTCATACGTAGACCGCACTACGACTTTACTTTCAGCAAAATACGCTTAGAACTGCCAATAAAGTATGAGTTTTATTTTATGAAATTGTTACCAATATGTAAAAATCTTCGATGGCGGTACGAAATTCATGGTGTTAGCCAGTAAACAAGAAATTAATGAAAAGAAAAAATAAAAGTATGTACCTTCCTAAATGTTATAACGCTTTGCAAGTAAAAAAGATCAAATATAAATATAACTACGTTAAGAAAAACCGACTTCAAAACTGAAAAGTAAAAAATAATAAAGATTTCATTGTAATTATGTACTACCTATTATTTATATGTGCTATATACTAATAGGTTTGAAGTCGGTGCAAGCCTTAAACAAATAGTTATATTTTAATTACTTAAATATGAATATGAGCAAATTAAAACACTGAACAAAACGTAACCGGCGAATCGTGGGTGTTTGCATGTATGCTTGAATTCATGCATTTACCTCTGCCTAGCCCTTCGGGGATTACAGACGTGAAGTTACGTTTTAATACCATGAAATGCCTACTTTAGTGATTTTGACTTGGCACCGACTTCAAACCTATTAGTATATAGCACATATAAATAATAGGTAGTACATAATTACAATTAAATATTTATATTTTTTTTACTTTTCAGTTTTAAAGTCGGTTTTTCTTAACGTAGTTATATTTATTTAATACTTTTTAGTTTATTGCTGCATTGCCAATTAGATTAATGTTCACATCTGTTAATTTGTATAATCTGACTCTTTTAGCTTCGTGACAATTAGATATCTAATTTAAATTGTTTAGGAGTGTCGATACAAAATTATTACACAACTATACGAAATCAATGAAAAAATTTTATCCACGAAGGAGTAAATAAGCTGTGCTGTGTCGTCGATGAGTAAATGTGTCATTGTCACTTGTTGTCATCTTGTTGTCATGTGCATTAGGACTATCTAGGACGTCAGTGGATTCAACGCACTTTGTGACAACTCGCCGTCTATTCTTATTCCTTTAGTCTGAGGTGAAAGTAAGTAAAAAAATGCTCATAAAATAAAAACTGATGGGCCTATCGGAATCAAATTTTTATGGGACCAATTCGAAACTATTCCGCATCAAACAAAAACAGAATTACGTAAATCGGTCCAGAAATCTAGGCGAAATTCGCGTACATACATAAAAAAAATATATATACCGGCCGAATTGAGTACCTTCTCGTTTTTTGAACTCGGTTAACAAAAGTGAAAGGTAGAATATTAGTCGTATCATCCATTGAGCACCCTTGATACCATCCTTCAATTAGATAGGACAGATAACACGCCTTTGTTTCGTGATTGACTTTATTGAATGAAAACCACATACATTTCAGGAACGGAAAAGATTTGCGTTGAACGTAAATGTATATTTTGGAATTCATCCATATCGTTAAACTTTTGCCGGCCCGGAATTGATTTCATTTGTATGTGGCATGAATATTTTTGTTTCGCAATTCATTCATCCATCCTATCCAAGTATCTCTCACGTCATCAGTACAGCACGTGTTATTTTTAACCGACTTCAAAAAGGAGGAGGTTTTCAATGGGCCGATTTGCAAAGGTGTTTTTATTTAAAGAACCTTAAATCTACAAGCCTTAGTCTGAAAAAAAAAATTGTTGGTTTTAAAATCTTGATAAACTGTCTTATTTGATGAGATTTTTTTGCAATCGCTGGTTAAACAGTGAACATAAAACCACCCAATAATCTCTTGAACCGCAGTTGGCCGATATCGGCCACGAACAATATGAAATCAATTGTCATGTTGTTCTCTTTAGCTGATGGGGTAAAGGTTACTATGCATAACAATATTAAATAGACTACAGAAATTTTATCCTAAATCTCTACTAATTTTATAAATGTGAAAGTTACTCTGTCTGTCTGTCTGTCCGTCTGTCTGTGTTACCTTTTCACGTCCAAACGACTGAACCGATTTTAACGAAATTTGGTACAGAGATAGAGTTGACTTTGAGAAAGAACATAGGCTACTTTTTAAACAACATCCACGCGGGCGAATCCGCGGGCAACAGCTAGTGATATATATAACGCTTAGCAAGTAAAAAAAGATCGAATATAACAGTGAAAGGGAGAAAATTAGTCTTACCCTCCATTGAGCACCCTTGATACCGTCCTTCAATTAGATTGGACAGATAACACGCCTTTGTTACGTGATTGACTTTATTCAATGAAAACCTCGTACGGTTCGGGATCGGAAAAGATTTGCGGTGAGCGTTGTGTCGGAAATGTATATTTTGGAATTCATCAATATCGTTAACCTTTTGCCGGCCCGGAATTGATTTTAATTTGTAGGAATGCGGGATAAATATTTTTGTTTCGTAATTCATTCATGCAGCCCATCCAAGTATCTCCCTGGTCATGATTACAGTGACTACGTGTTATTTTTTTTTTAAATTGCGCATCATGTCTTTTACTGAAATAAAATTATTAGTTTAAAATCTCGATGATTTGTCGTGCTTGATGAGATATATTTGCAATATCTTGCCACCCATTAAAGGTTACTATGCATAAAAATCATGAATAGATTAAAAAAAAAACATCGTAAATGAAATATTGCTACGCTAGTAAAAAAAGATCGAATACAAAAGTGAAAGGTAGAAAATTAGTCGTACCCTCCATTGAGCACCCTTGATACCGTTCTTCAATTAGATTGGACAGATAACACGCCTTTGTTACGTGATTGACTTTATTCAATGAAAACCACGTACAGTTCGGGATCGGAAAAGATTTGCGGTGAGCGTTGTGTGGGGAAATGTATATTTTGGAATTCATCAATAACGTTAAGCTTTTGCCGGCCCGAATTGATTTCAATTCATATGTGGCATAAATGTTTTTGTATCGTAATTCATTCCTACGTGTCTCTCTCGACGTCATGATAACGTGTTTTTTCAAATTTTATCGACATTCCTTCGTCGAGCCTTTAGTCTAAATTTATCCGTGTTTTTGTTAATATTATTTAATAATAATTTTACTCATTAGATCTATAACTAGATTAATTTAAGATAGATAATCAATTCAATCAGCTGGCGGTAGGTCTAGTACCTACGTTTTTTTTTTTTTTCGACTGATGGTTTTGGAATTTTGATGTAATAATAAAACACTAGCGCCAAATCATTTCAATGTTGCGTGTTAATTATTGGAACTAAATGGAATCAGATAGGAATCGGATTTGAGAAGCGTTAAACGCTGTTTTTGTCTCGGGTTCTTGTCGTGGTTTGAAGTAAAATTGACAGTCATAACCATAGAGGTATAAATTCTATGATCATAACATAATATTGGCATCTGCCAGAGACTAAATAAATTATGTGTTTATTGATTTTAACAAATTAATAAAGATAAAATGAAATGTGAATGTGATGAACGACAAATTACAACGCAATAATAAACTACAAATAGTAACCAAATTCTGAATGATTCCGTCCAATGGATCTTTTGTCCAATTCCACTAATTCTGTATTAAATAATCAAACATCAGGTAAGGGTCTACTTAACTATTTGAGCCCATTTGATTTATCCACCACTCCCTGAATGGTCGTGGGAGGATGTATTAAACTAGGTTTATTACGGTACGCAAACGCTGCCGTGAATTATTGCTTCGAATTTAGAAATGATTATTAACAATTCATAGGTTACAATGAATGGAAGGTATTGTAAGGCTGCTATGTTAAAATAAATTGTCGCATTTTATTTTCAACTAGCTGTGCCCGCAACTTTGTTTGCGTGGAATAGTGACTTTGGGACTTTGGGCAGGGCTTTTGGATATAACTTTTGGTTAATTTTGGATCATAAACACATTTGGGTAGCTAAAAAAATCTACTTTACAGTAATGCTTCTTTGTACACGATTCATGACGTATGGCCATCGGGGATAAAAGCACACAGGCTGCTAGGATTGCTAACACGTGACAGAGCCACATATAACTGTGCAAAAAATAGCTAATTATGTATTTAAACGCGCAGTCGTATAAGTACCTACAACCTACGTTTGTAGGTTGTAGGTACTTATACGACTATCCTATGCAGAACCGTATTTTAGAAATGCCATATTAAACTTCTAATGTCTTCTATGTAAAAGTCGTGCAGAGCGTTGTTATACTTGCCACCCCTGAGACTTAAGTTGCTATGACGCTGTGATAGTTTGATAGTCATTACCATCTAACCGGAACACGATAGGGCTGAACACAACACACTGGTGGTAGAGCTCCAGTGACGGAGCTCGAGGGCGTAGGCACCACCGCATTACCTAATATACTTGCCGCTAAATGGTAGTGTTCAGCACTATCGTGTTCCGGTCAGGTGGTAATGTACGGCTCTGTAATTTCCGGCACAGAGGCATAACACCTAATGCCTCAGGAGTGGCAGCGCATCTGCATTTTGACGTCTGGTCATTGTGTGGGTGTCTATAGGCTGCAGTCATCACTTAACATCAATGTGAACTGCATGCTTGTTTGCCACTTTTATTACATTAAAAAAAAAAAAAAAAACACAACCATTTACCAAGCACGTGAAAATAAATACATTTTACAAATTTAATGGAGACATAACCACGTTAAAATTTCCCTATTTAATGAGTAATTAATAGGGAAATTTTCCATAATTGGTAATTAAGGAAAATTTCAATATATTTTACCACCGTTCAGTGATTTTATGAATATTTAAACTACAAAATTAAATTATATTCATAATTTAAAAAGCAATGAGTTTAATGTGGTACTGAAGTATTTACCGAAATAAGTTTTGGCACATTATATTGCTTTTAACTTTTTTAAAATTATATTTATTTTGGACACACTCGTTAAGTCGTTTTGTCATAGGTATCGTTGAAATAAATACGAAGACGAATATTATAATGTTTTTTATTCGATAGATTCCTACTGATTTATTACTGAAATTAAATATGGATAGATTTACACGTAAAATAAATACAAACGACCAAATGTGTAATTTGTAGTACTTATCCATTTTTTTTTTCGTAAACTGGTGATTAGTACCTAAGTAAATTAATTTAAAAATATTATTAATCGATATGGTCGAATCGTCAAAAAGTTTTCGAGTAACGTATAAATAAATAGTTATTAAGAGGACATACATTACCATGTAACCAGAACACGAGAGTGCTGAACTCTACCATTTAGCGACACTTAGAACTAGGTAATGCGATGGTGCCTACCACAGAATAGATTTGCCTACGCTTTCGTTGTGCGATGTTCGATGTGCTTACATTGGAACTTGACCATTAGACTGGTGGTAGACATTTTACTCGTTACCATCAGTAAAATGTCTACCACCAGTCTAATGGCAATAATTCAACATCAATCACTAATCGCTTACCTATAGATAAAATTAAATTTATGCAAAAACAAAAAGTTATAATTAAAATTAAACGAGCCCCATAAGAACCTATCAAATCGATTTAAGCGAATCGGCTTCGAAAGTTGGGTCATTAATCAGAAGTATTAATTGAGACAAATATTTGTGGGTCAAAATAACTTCGAGTATTCAATGATGCCATTTATCATTTAGTCTAACTTCAGGGACTTTTACTTTTTTTTTATGTAATGGAAGTGGTAAACATGCATGCAGTTGACATTGATGTTAAGTGATGACTGCAGCCTATAGACACCCAAACAAAGACCAAGGTCAAAATGCAGATGCGTTACCACCCCTGAGGCCTAAGGTGTTATGCCTCTGTGCCGGCAATTACAAGGCCGTACATTACCACCTGACCGGAACACGATAGTGCTGAACACTACCATTTAGCGGCAAGTATATTAGGTAATGTGGTGGTGCCTACGCCCGCGAGCTCCGTCACTGGAGCTCTACCACCAGTAAAACTTTGTGATCAAACGTTTATTTGCAGATAGATACGTTGATGATGTTGAACCGCGCATGGCGCCGCGGCTGGTGTAGATCATAAGCGATCTACTCGTTCAAGAATTACGGGCGCGGTCAGGTGTGTGATGGGTGACCGCTAGTGGCAAATTAAAATGCGCCTTGCCGTGCTTCGGAGGGCACGTTAAGCCGTCGATCCCGGTTGCAATCAATAGATAGCAGTCGTTAAACCTTGTCGGAGGCCTTATGGGCGGTTTGAAAACATCCGACAGCGGGTTGGCCACCAACCCATATCTCCAACAATCCGCATCGGAGCAGCGTGGTGAAGTAAGCTCCACGCCTCCCGGGACGTATAATGGGTTGCCATTATTATTATTATTTATTATTTATTTGATATTGTTTAGTTTGTTTTAGGTAGATTAAATGTGTGTTGGCCGTATGTACTGGCATTAATATGAGAGATACAGTATTTTAATATTATTTGATGCATCCCTCACAAAATGTCTGATAGTAATAAATGCACACCTTGAGTTAAAAATAAGTCATATTTCCGACCCGTTTTGAAATATGATACTTTTTAATCCAGCATATCTTAATTAAAATGTTGAAGTGATATAAATAGTGAGATAGGTATCCAATATAATATTGATTAATATACACGTATCAAATTATATACTATTTATTATTAATATTATTATACGATTATTAATACCTAAGTCATTTTTAGAAATTCACGTAACCGACTGCCTCGGGAGCCTAGTGGTAGCAGGCCACTACTACTACGCTGAGGTCCTGGGTTCGATTCCCGGGTAGGGGTTTATCAAAGATAATGGTGTAAGGTCCTTTATCTATGGTTCTATTTGGATTTTTCCATTTTCTGGAAATTTCCCAGTACCTCGAAGTTTGGTTATGTGCCCGGAGATGTCAACAGGCTCGCCACCTGTTACATGGGCCAAAAACGTAACCGGCGAATCCTGGGTGTTTGCATGTATGCTTTGAATGCATGCATTTACCTCTGCCTACCCCTTCGGGGATTACAGGCGTGAAGTTACGTTTACGTAACCGACTACATACAGTAAAGACGAAATTATTGTACTGTAATATACTAAAGCTGTGCTGTGGTACAGGCACCAACATACCTGCTTATATACATTCTTCATAGGTAAGCATTTTGTAATCGGAAAAAAAATTTTCAGCATATTTACTTAATAGATTTTTAATTACTTGTAGAGCTCAAGTAATGTGGCTCGAGAGTTAAGGTATCGCGGACTATACCTACAGTTAAGAAGATCTGGGGGCACAGTCGTGCCCTCGCCAAGACGATCCCCTGAAGTTCAAGACACGACCTAACCCTTCTCAAAGCTGTTTCCGTTACTATTTTCGAAACATTTCGCTGCGAATAGAAAAACTGAAGGAAGTAGTGCACTTTTAGACACACACACAATGCACCTAAGTAAAAGAACATACATTTAAAGCAAATGTCTTTGCAAAATTACGTTATGGATTAAATTCGGACCATAAGCCCTTGAAAGTATTACTATTTTGGCTAAGACTATGACTTTAGGCGAGAATGGTTTTTAGTTTTTCTGAAACATGGTGAGTCCTCTTCTTTTGTGGCGTAAAAGCAGCTTCAAGAATCGCATGTAATTGCTCTGAGATAGTAGGGGAGTACAGAATTATTATAACTTCAGCTGTTATATATGGCTTCACTCACTCCAATTTGGTGAATTGGTCTCCATAAAACGTCAACGTTTACGAGTACCTTCAAGGAGCCATTGTGATGTGCCCCATTACAAGAAAATAAAACTAAATACCCACTCATTCCGGGCATTCCGGATTAGAATATCAAAAGACCATACATGCTGACAAAGAGTTCCCCAGTTCTAAGTACGCTGATTAATAATGATGCTCACAGAACGTATTGACTATTGACATGTTAACGACCATCCATAATGATGTAGTATAAAAGCTCTAGTTTCCATTGTGCATTACCTAATTGGAATATTCACTTCGCATTGTGTTCATATTCTGTTTTCATGACACAAATTTATCGGTTTGTGGATTTGAGGTATTCTCATATTTATAGCGCAAAATCATTAAATTTGTCACCGGTTCTATCTATATATCTATTCTATAGTACTCGTATATGTGCCAGGAATAAGTGACCGCCCGGCGTTTTTCGAATATTTGGACAAAATTAAGGATAATTACTCTAATATATATGTTCCATACTGGCTTTGGTTATTTTAAATGATTTTTAATTTTTTTAGTATATATACGCGTGACGTTCTGCAGTTTTTTACGATATTTCCTAAGTTTTTACATCTTTCTTCATTCTTTTTTTTATTGACTAGCCGAAATCATAGTTTATCAATTAAAATTATCAAACATAACTAAAATGTAATATTTGCACTTTTTCAGATACCCTCAAAATAAAAAAAAAATTGATGAAATTAAATGATAAAATTTGTAGCCCAAAGACAGATGTGTACAGTAAATTAATCAATTCAAAACAAGGAGGTTCTTCTTGTGGGACAAATAACAAAATAGAAAGCAATGTCACAATGTATAGTGTGAAAAGTAAAACGTTTTGTATCGCAGATCATTAAAAATTAATAATTCCACGATAAAAGTTTTGAACTTATTGAAGAGAACAGAAAAAATCGACTATTCTTTTCTCTTATTTCCGAAACTACTAGATCTTTTTAAAAAGCATAAAATATATATTTTTTTCAACATACTATATATATTTTATTCATCACACAGTTTTACCATATGTATAGTTTATCGAATAGACACAAGGATACATATCCAAGCTCTCCACGGACAGGATTATATGCATATGTAATTTAAAAGGGTCACAGGACTGTTTACGCACTTGGAACACTGACACCAAGCGGATTTAATGCCACAGACTATACAAAGATTCTACCCTTCGCTGGATTAAAAGTGTACGAGATAAACATAAACGTAAACTTTTTTAATCCATTATGCCTCTATTGAAGTTTATATCTAATAATGAAATCGCGGGCGTAGGCACCACCGCATTACCTAATATTGTTGCCGCTAAATAGTAGTATTCAGCACTATCATGTTCCGGTCAGGTGACCAATGGCCAGGTGGTTCAATGTACGGCGTTGTAATTTCCGACACAGAGGCCGGAACACAGATAACACTTTAGCCCTCAGAAGTGGTAACGCATCTGCATTTTGACCTCTGGTCTTTTTGTGAGTGTCTATAGACTGCAGTCATCACTTAACATCAATGTGAACTGCAGGCTTGTTTACCACTTCCATAAAAATACCATTTTCCTCCATTGAAGTTAAAGTACTTTAAAGAGTTCTGGTCCGACGTTCCGTCCACTACACTTTTTGAGGTACCTTCACCTCAAAAAGTGTAGTGGACGGAACGTCGGACCCATATCCTAACCCGTGCACCATTATGAGAGACTAACTGTGCCCGCAACTTTGTTTGAGTGGAATAGTGGCTATGGGACTTTGGTCAGCGCTTTTGGATATACATTTTGGTTAATTTTGGATCATAAACACTTTTAAGTAGCTAAAAAAATCTGCTTTGCAGTAATGCTTCTCTGTACACAATATTAGACGTATGGCCATCGGGAATAAAAGCGCATAGGCTGCTAGGATTGCGAAAAATTGCCAATAATGTGTTTAAACAAGCATCCATCCTATGCTGAACCGTACTTTCGAAAAGGCTATTTAAAACTTCTATGCATATTATTTTTTTATAGAAAATTATTAAGTATAAAGTTTTTTAAAATTTCATTGAATTAGTGCTTAAACGGAGAATGAAAGATAAAAGATAGATCTATGAATAATGCAGGCAGTCCGTAAGAGCCGGCAGGAGAGAAAAAATGGATATTAACGTTGTGCATTTTTATCCACTAATGCCACCAACACCACCATCATCATCGTCATCACCATCACCAACACCACTGTCACCACTACCACCCCCACCACCGCTACAACTACAATCGCTACCAACGCCATCACCGTCACTACCAAACACCTACGCCACCAATGACACTAATGCCACCAAAACTACCAACAACACCACGAACGTCACCAACGCCACCAATACCTCTATCGCCACTAAAAACCACCGCCAGCACCACCAACGCCACCAATAACACCACCAGAGTCACCAACAATACCTACGCCACCAACGACACCCACGCCAACACCACCACCAATGCCACCAACACCACTAACGCCACCACCACCACCATCATCATCATAATTACATCCGAAAGACATCCATCCCTCTCCGCTGGACAAAGCCTTTCCCGAAGATGCTCCTAAAAGTGTTGTGCGTCATAAGGAAAGAAAATGCCATAATTGCCACGCTTGGCATGCTGAATGGTGATCATAACGGCGATTGCTTTATGCCAGGACGCTGCTATACAGTATGGTTAATGTAATAGAGAAAAACCGGCCAAGTGCGAATCGAACTAGTGCTCGAAGGGTTCCGTACAAAAAATGGCATCAAAATTACGTTTGTTGCAAGGTACATACTACATTAAACCTCAATTTTTTAAAAATATTTTCAATGTACAGAATTTACACTTCTATAGATTTATTGTAAGTATAGATTAACTACAAAATAAAAATAAACAATGTTTCACAATAATATTGTTGGTATGGCATCATATCATTGTCAAATCAGTCCTTTTTAAAGGAATCTAAAAAAAAGTTATTTTATGATGAAAAGTTTTGGACACAGCAACTGAACAAACAAAGATTCTACCCTTCACTGAAATAAAACTGATCTACGAGATAAACTTAGTAAAAACAATAGGTAAACTTTTCTAATGCATTTTTCATCCGTTGAGGTTCTGCCAGTAACAAAGTTAGTTTCAATGAAAATAGCTAGGTTTTCTACACTCAATTGTATATAGTACTAGCTGTGCCCGCGACTTCGACCGCGTGAGAATCTATGATTGTTCAGTATCTACCCAGACGAAGTCGTGGGGGCAGCTAGTATAAAAGTATACTAAGTTACTCCTTATTACATAAGCTTTCTGTCAGTGAAAGTCCCGTCAAAATCGGTAAAGCCGTTCCCAAGATTAGCCCCGCCAACAGACAGATAGATAGACAGACAAAAATTGTAAAAAATGTTGTTTTGGTATATGTATAAAAAGCGGTTATTTTAATGTTACAAACAGACACTCCAATTTTATTTATTTGTATAGAAGATAATTTGTATGAAGCGCGCATTTGTATGATATGCACTTGGCCTATTTTCATTAATTCCGATATTAGTATAGAAGCTTTTTTTCTCGTAAATTTTGTTCCCATATGAAATTCGGGGAGTCCTCTCTTACTGATCGCCTACACTATAATCGCTACGCTTTGCATGCGGATTGACGATTTCCAAAGAGCAACACGGGCCACCGGCCTCGGCGGACCGGAGGGGGAGTAGCCATTTGCAGGCTTTCCCCTTTGTCAAAGTACAGGCCCAAATAGGCCTGTGCCTGTCGCCTAGATGTTTAAATGTATGCATCAAAGGAGATGTTGCAAAAATGTATGGACCTCCGGCCATGTATTGTACACAATATTATTAAACAGGCAAAATCAATATAAAAACGTTTTTTACTCCATATTTTCACTTATTTAGCTTTGTTTGCAGTTACAAAACATAATTTGCAGTTAGAATTGCAACTTAAAACTAACATGGCGAATATGGCGGGCGATGTCATTTTGACATTTTCATTTTTTAAATTGTATTTTGATTATAGAACTTGGAGAAAAAAGTAATATTTTCTAAATACTATCAAAATCGATTGATCCCAAGTGTCGGCTGTATCGCCGCCATGTTTCACATAGTTGAAAATGATAAAATCGCTTGAATTAAATGTGGTTGTAACTTTAAAATATATTCTTGAATAAATTAATTGTATTTTTTTTTTGGATTCTTCTTTAATTTACCCATGTTTTGAGGACATGTACGAACCAGGGCCGAGCTCGCAACATCTCCTTTGTTTATGTATTTCGTTAAAGTCAAGGTGCGAGTTTCGAAGTAATAGACGATTTTTGTAGTGTGTGTGTGTGTGTCACACGCATTTCCCTCGCGAAAAATGACAGTTTTGCGTCCGTAATAAACGCAACTCCCCTCCGGTCCGCCGCGGCCGGTGGGCCAAGTTTCTCTATGGCGATCGCAGTAGCGGTAGTTTATACTATCGCGGGACGTTGCTGCTTGTCCTATGTTATTGTATTTACTACCACTCAAAGCCGGTCTATGCAATAACCGCCGTCGTGACGTCACTAAATCGAAAAATATCGCAGACTTGCCACCCGTCCCGATTCTGCTTTGATTCTGGTACAGTCCTCATTTCGATGTTGTTATGTTCGATGAGCTATTAATTTTGTCCCGATTTTTAACAGTTGCTCAATTTGTATTGACATAGGTGTTATACTGGGTATACTCGTACACTTTACGTTTTATTTCTGCAAATTTATTTAAAAGTCAAGTCTGCAGTCTTTCTTAATGCCGTCTCTGATAGCCATTCGATTGCCCCATTTTTTTCCCAGAAAGTGGCAACCCTGATTACAAGTTACGACATCAAATGTGAACTGAACATAATTTTATGTGGCCGCTTAAATTAACGATTACGTGGTTATTGAGCACTTAAAGAGCATAGATAAACGGTCATATTAGACTTCTCTAGCGTGGTGACATCTGTTAGTAATAAAACGATATGTTGAGTCACTGTAGAACTCTCTGCATCGTTAAAGACTGAAGTGGCTCTTATTTTTCCACACAGCGCTGCTGGTTTGCAATGAAACGAATGTGTCGTCGAAATTTCCAGTAAAACAAACTGGTCAACTGCGAGACGGAGTCGTTAACAGGGTTTTTTTATGTACTGGAAGTGGTAAACAAGCATGCAGTTGACATTGATGCTTAGTGATAACTGCAGCCTATAGACACCCACACAAAGACCAAGGTCAAAATGCATATGAGTTGCCACTCCTGAGGCCTAAGGTGTAATGCCTCTGTGCCGGAAATTACAGGGCCGTACATTACCACCTGACAGGAACATTGCATGCATAAAAAAAACATTGTAGGCTATACACAAATATGTACCGGTGCGTGAATTCGAAACCGCGACCCAAAATCAAGCGGTTGTCATATTGGTGGACTAACCGAGTCTTCAAAAGATAAGCTTTATAAAGCAATCAATCATCAAAACCAAAGCGGGTAAGGAACCACATCAAATATGGAGAAACTTCATTTATTCATGCATTTGATCCACTCACGTTGATGGATTTTGAAGCTTAATGAGGACTTCATCGAATTTTGAACAGCGTAATCAGTACTGCAGCTGCAGTCGGCTATTAAAACGCTATCATCCTCGCCATAAAACTGTCTAGGTCCTTCGCTTCTATGTTATAAGGAATAGAGTTCATTTTACAATTTCATGTCTTGAACTAGTTTAGACAACATAACGAATTTTGAATAAATTTCCTAGAATATTACTTCTAAATTGACTGATTTAACTTACGTTTAGTCTTTCAGATTTTCTTTTGAAGTCTAATTTAATATTTTTCAAGACTGATGTGTCAAAGGAGATAGTTTGGTACTAACGTACTTACCTAGCCTTCGACCAATTTATACTATTAAAGGAATATAGTCCAAAGGAAAGGAAACTCTGCACACTTAATTTACCTTTTTATTCTCAACTCATAAATCACTCAATCACATCTTGTCATTACCGAAGTCAGAGAATATGTAATAATACGACGCGACGTATAGAATGGACACTTCGACGTCCCGCCCGATTTCTCCGCATCACCCAACCACCTCCCCTCTTATGGGCGACGGTTGGTATTTTCTACGTGCTACGCACACAGGTGCACGTGCAAATACACGTCACTGATTGATGTCTGTGTAATAGAGACCAAATAAGGCGTTTGTATGGAATTTTGGCGGCGTATCCGCGGTGTGCCGAAGTCGGGACACCAATGCCCATCACCACCATCAACGTTCGCCTTGTTATCGGGGTTAATTTAAATAAGTACATCACCTCTTGCAGGCAGCCTCTCTACATCAATCCCAACAACATTTTTCCACGACTTTTTCAAATCTGGATAAAACCCAAAAAAAATAAATAAATAAATGTTTTCAAAAGTTCAAAAGAGCATTGCCGCCGCTGCGTCACACCGCAGTCCTGCACCCCGCTGCTCGTGGAGATATTTTGCCTAAGCTAGGACTTTGGCATACCTACGCTCAAAGCAAATACCAGTTCAGAGGGAATAAAAATGAATTATATAGAAACATTTTAAAAACTATTAATTTTTAAAAGTCATAGAACAGTAAATGTTGTTGGTAACGATGTAGAGAGGCTACCTGCATGAGATGATGCGCTAATTACAATGAACACTGTATAAGCCGTGATAATCAAAAACCCACTCCATCTCTAAAGGCCGGCAATACGAAAGGCAATCCAAAACAGTAATTACGGTGATTACGCTAACGCTATTCGAAGTATTAGATACTTCGATTACAAATAAACTCAATTGTAGAAGTTCAATACTAATGATGAAGTTGTGAGCAATGAAAGAATATAAATAAAAAGTAATACCGAGAACAAATGGAAAAGTTGGGACTACTGTACACGAAAACTATAAAAGTTATGAGCGACGTATTGTGAAAACATGTCTGTCTCTTTCTGCCAATTTGGACGACCTTTGTACACTAACGAGTTCAGTAGCGTGTGTGTCGAAAAAGTGTAGTAGAAAAGAACAAAGGATGTCGTTTGAATAAATAAACGCAATCTACTTCAGGATTGTTTTACATAGCTTAGCTAACATTGTTCTTGCCCAAGAGATTGTAGGCTAATATTGTCTGAACGTAAAGGGATTTGAAATGAAAAAGTATTCCGTCACTACGTCTTTTAAAATTTAATGAAAGTCGTCATCGCTTCCCTGTTCTATTCTTATTTATTCATTCCACATCTTAGGTTACTTTTTTATTTCAGTACTATGAACTTAATCTCGCGTAATAAATATAATATTACAAGCTATTTTCCCGCGATTTTGTTCGCTTTGAATCTGGAACAAAAATGCCATACAAACTTTCATGCTCCATTTTCTACTAGTGGTAGTATTCAAATGTAGGAGCTCGAGCCCGGAGACGGAGACACCACCCGATTAACTGAGCCATCTGCCGGCAAGTAGTAGTGTTTAGAACTATCGTGTTCAGGTTAGATGGTACTGTATGGCTCCGTAATAATTACCACAGAGATATAACAACTCCCCCCCTCTCCTCCCCATTCCCCCAAATACATGTTGATAGTTGTCATTCTAGTCATTTTCAATATATTATACTAAAAAATAAATAGTTTTCGTAAACGTCTGTTTAATAATACTTTTAGGTTTTCGCGAGACATTCTCATCACATCTTTGAATTTATCTATACTAATATTATAAAGCTGAAGAGTTTGTTTGTTTGTTTGTTTGTTTGTTTGTTTGTTTGAACGCGCTAATCTCAGCAACTACTGGTCCGATTTAAAAAATTATTTCAGTGTTAGACACTCCATTTATCGAGGAAGGCTTTAGTCTATATATCATCACGCTAAGACTAATAGGAGCGGAGCACTAAAGAAGAATGTTTCAAAATCAGGGGATTTTTTTTTCCTATTGAGAGCTTCCACTGCGTGCGCTGCGAAAACGGTAAAAGTTTCACAAAAATCATGTACTACGGGTTTTATTCCCTTCAAAAGTTCTAAAAAAAAACCCCCAAACAGCATATGTTTATCTTTTAACTTTAGCTCACTATAAGGTTTTTTATACTAACCAAAGTTGTTCCAAAATAATGCAGTATTTGCGAAGGTGTTTATAAAACATGATATTATTAATCCTTATAGAAATAAATATGTTATTCATCACAAGTATTTCATTTAAAACGAAATTGCCCTTTACTTCATTCGATTCAAATCAATATCTTGGAAGATATCGCAGTTTTAAATAGTATACATCAAACCTTTGACACATTATTTCATTGTGAGGCAATACGAAGTTTGCGGGGACAGCTAGTTTTTAAATAATCATTTTATTTTAATCCGTAAAAATTGTGTAATTTTAATTTAATGTTTTTTTTTTCTCGGGGGTATACCTGACCGCTTACTTTGTGTGTGCGATCTGCCCTCACATATTTGCAGTACCAAGCTGATGCCAATGTGCAGCATTGGTTTTGATTCCAGTTTTGAAGAACCCAATATTGCAGCTCTGTGGGAACACCTGCGAAGGAAACGTATACAATACACGAGTTCGAGATATAAATAAGTATGCAAAGTGGTCTATCGAAAAATTCCACGCGTCCAACCTGTGTGAATGAAACTTCTTCAGTAAATATGTATTAAGACTTCGACTTGAACTTGATGAAATTTAGCACCTGACAATGTTTAAGCCCCATTCAAATTGAACAATTTTTCATCACTCGTGTTCCCACAACTCAACAACATAGGAATCTTTAAGCAAAATACAATACAATCGAATCGAATCGAGGAAAGACTTGTGTCCTTTACCTTTTAAGTGTTAATATTTAAATTAAATGGTTTCCATATTAATATGTTAGTTTTTTTTTAATTTAATTATTTGCTTTTCATCTTAATAATTTACTAGTCTAATACATTGACCAAATCAGATTATATCTTAAAATAAATGTTGTAAAAGTCTGTTCCTGTATTGCCGAACCACGGGACCAATGAAACTTGGTAAAGGTTAGGTTTTACTGCGAAATCTAAGGATTTATGATTCTGACATTTACAGTAACACATCCATTAGCAGCAAAGCAATAAATATAACCCTTGGTTTATCAAACACAACAATCAAATATATTTTCGGCAAAGTAAAAGATAATAGAAAAATCCATGCATTTAATATACGAAGAAATAATTCTCATTATGCCCAGGCACATACCGTTACGCCTACGATAGATTCTTGGGTGTAATGCTTTAATATAGTCGGGGGTGTGCCAAGAATTCCGGACTACCCGCAATTAAGACAGTTATTTAGTCTTTGAATAAGAAGACTAGAATTTAATTATTCTGATAAGACTTAAAAAAAATGTATGCCATTGGTTTCGAGTTTTGCCAAATTATACAAAGATCAGTCGGGAAGGACATTTTTAATCAGATCTAGGCCCACCCTGGGCTGTCTAAGACAGTGTCTTAGATGGTGAAGAAATTATACAATAAAAACATCTAAGCCCTCAGGAGTGCCAAGATATTTATATTCTGACCTTTAGTCTTTCTACAGATGTCTACAAAAGTATTTTCATGCTAATATTCGCTGAAGAGACAGGCAGAGGTAGAAAAAACGTGTGTGTTATACATAATTTCATACAATTTTTCTAAACACCAACCGTTCAGAGAATGTTGTTGAAACTGACCTGCTACCACAAGAAGGGGCAGAGACTGAGGCAGAGTCTATAGGCGGCAATAATCACTTACTTCAAACCGCCGGTATGTTTGCCACTCGCATTGACGTTGCTTACGGACAAAGGTTAAAGGAAAAACAAATAGCGGTAAACTGGCAAAAAAAAGAATGGAAACATTTTTACAAAGATACTTGTTTTTGTAGGCGAGAGATCTCAACAAAGAAGCGATACCTTTATTGAGACCTTCCGAGACGCAAAGAGGAAAATATTGATAAAATAAAATAATCATTTAGCAACAATAACAACGTCGATTATAAATCAAAACAAAATTCAAGAAAGTGATCTTTTGAAACCTTCGAGTTCGAACCAATGTGTAGCTGAATCTAGAATTCAGCAGTAATGATACCAATAATAACAATACTAAGAAAGAAAAAACAAAACGGCAAATCTATTAAGCGAAATTATTATTTTCGTGAGAGAAAACCACAACATCCGCTTATATACTCAGGCAAATGCCAACACACCCACGCTAGATTCTTGAGCGTATTGCTTTAATGACATCGGGGGTGTGACTAGAATTCTATACTACCCCCAATTTATGTGATCCTTGAATAGTTTTATGCATTTTTAATAATTACCAAATTGACTAATAAGGTTTAAAATACCAATTCTAAGTATTATATAGTACTTATTTGGTTGGAGCAGTTAATGAGAATTTGAGACACTAAAATAGTGTAAAGGGGTATTACAATCAACGGTTTTAAGGTTTGTGTGTAATATGATGAATAATACAAATAAAAAATAATGTCACTGAAACCATTCCAATAGGATGGTAATAAATACAATAACGCGGAATGGGCAACAGCCGCGATAAAACTATATCTACTGCGCCAATTCGACGAAATATGGGAATAAAGAGGAAGACTTTTGTCCAGCTATGGACGACTTTTGACTTAAGTGTTATTTAATTGATCATCATATTCATAATATTGTAAGTCTTTCCAACTTACAAAATGTATCGTACATTTTTTGTTACTGGAGTAAAAGTTTAAACCTCTTAAGAGTACATTGACACATCATTATAAATATGTTAGAAACTTGCAAAAACTTATTAAAACAAGTCGTGAACTCAAACAGGTTATTTCTGCTCGTGCGAGTTGCCTAGATGATCTAAATAAGTGCCGTTAGCGTGTCTGCGAGAATTAATGTGTACCTTTTGTTACACACCGCGAAAATTTAATAGTTATTATCCCGCAGGACTAAAATTAAAATTACTTTAGTCTTGGATGTATAATCGATCTAGAATGATATTATTTTTAAATAGTTACTAGTAAAAACCGCAAACGTCGTTCTGCCATACAATAAATGTTATAGGCACGAGTCTCATCATCTGTGTTCGCAACGCGTTTGAATGGTTTGAATTAAACATTATAGCAGTCTTTGAGTTTATCGCGAACAGCTAGACAGACAGACGCCGCGGGGGACTTAACTTTTTATTATGTATAGATGCCGTATCACAAGGTACGTGAGCTTATTTTGCTCGGAACATTTATGAATAATAACTTTTTTTTCACTAGTTGGCAGTAGTCGGCACCGCACAACGGTGTGTGTGCACCAGTTCAAGTACATGTACCTAACGTTATGTGTTATGTGTGGTGAATAGATAACATTCATGCCTTCGAGATGATGATTCTCTTTTTTCCAACTTCCCGCTAAATAGTATCTACTCGTAGTATTCAGCGCTGTCGTGTTTTGGTCAGGTGGTAATGCATGGTCCTGTAAGTAAGGACTTCAAAATATTGAAAATTTAGACTACTGACTTATAGTTACCTATTACCTACTACCTATATCTCTGTCAGTTGTATTTTCTTTGTAAATTAAAAAAAGAACGATAAAACATATTTTTAACTTTTTTTAATTTACCGTACTTGACCGTGAACTATGTTAGCAAATAAATGGTTCTCAACAGTGCATTGAATAATAATATTATTAATATATCTATTGTTGCTACGACTTAGCCAAATTCCGTATCTGCGGATTTTGGCAAATAGCGCCCATGAATCAGTATTATTGCGAGGGTTATTAAGTGTTTATGTTTGCGTACAACAACATTGTCTTAGCTTTGCACTGTGGGCATTTTGGGAAACAATTTGCAGAACATATTCAAATCTTTGTTTTTAGATTTTACTGAACCCGTTTTTATTAGGTAAATATAAATATTGTACGCTTCCACGAATTTTCTTTTTGCCTTAGTACAGTACAAATAGAAGAGATAAATATAATATGTTAATAAATAATGATGGTAGCGTTCCAGAGTAGGGCATGGGCACCACTGCTTTACCTAATCTATCTGCCGCCAAATGGCAGTGTTCAGCACTATTACGTTCCGCTTAGATGGTATTGCAGGAAGCGTGAAAAAAAAATGAAGAAGCGCGCATGGCCCCGCGGCTGGTGTAGGTCGTAAACGATCTACTCGGCTAAGCGATACGGGTGCCGTCGGGTGTGTGATGGTTGACCGCTAGTGGCAAATTAAAATGCGCATTTCCGTGCTTCGGAGGGCACGTTAAGCGGTCGGTCCCGGTTGCTATCGATAGACAGCAGTCGTTAAACCTTGTCGGAGACCTTATGGGCGGTTTGAAAACATCCGACAGCGGGTTGGCCACTGATCTATATATCCACCAACCCGCATTAGAGCAGCGTGGTGGAGTAAGCTCTAGGCCTCCCCTCAAAAAGTGGAGAGACTCGTGCCCAGCAGTGGGACGTATAATGGGTTGCTATTATTATTATTTATAATTATTAGATGGTAATCTATAGCCCCGTTATAACTATTACAGAAACATAACAGCTAAGGTCTCAGGGGTCTCTATAGATAAGGCTGCAGTCGTCACTCAACGTTTACGTGAACTGCATGATTGTTTGCCACCTTCATTACATATAAAAAAATAGAGGAATTGCAAACAATCCTTTGTTATTTTTTGTTTAATCCGGATATCTTTCAGTGCGTGGATTGAACTCTGTAATTTCTCAAACTGATGAATCATTTTCTGTTCATTTGATTAATCGTCAAACGTTGAATTGGAGCTTACATCCCGCCAATGTGTCGGATATTTTATTTTGGTCCAATTATGTTTGGTGGAATTGGTTCATATGAATTTTATGCCACTGTGGCTTTCAAATCCGACGACAACGCGAATAAACAAACATATAACTAACATTATTCATTTCGCTACACATCTCCTATTTCATCAAAAAATATTTACACACCAAAATTAATTGAGATCCCAACTAATCCCTACTTTCCTACTAATATTATAAATGCGAAAGTAACTCTGTCTATCTGTAACCTTTTCACATCCAAACGACTGAACCTATTTTAATGAAATTTGGTATAGAGATATCTCTATCTCTACTTTGAGAAAGAACATAGGCTACTTAGTTATTTACGACATAAACGACATCCACGCGGGCAAAGCCGCGGGCAACAGCTAGTTCTAAATAATTCATAAGGATTATAAATGAATAAGCAATATTTATTATGGAACAAATAAAATTTTGAAATTTGATATTATCTTATTAAATAAAAAAGCACCTTTGGGATCAAGATCAACTTCGCAGTTTGTATCGCACACTTTCGTAGATTCACATTTAATCCTATTTTATTTAAAGAAAAATGGAAAGATATACTATGCTAGTTAGGCAAAATATATTTTTTTCGTTATTGCGAAATAATATAAAACATTATATTATTATTATTAAGGGTAAAGCGACTTCTTTACGATATTCAATAAACTGCAAAGTCTATTATATCGGTTGCCTAACTAGCATAGTTTGGCAATAGATGGCGCTGCTGCTACCATAAAAGCAATGCAATAAATGTGAAGGAAAGATTTGACAAATCGGACAGGACTTCAGTAGCTCAGTTGGAAGAGCAGCTGGACTAGATTCCCAGTAGGAAGCGAGTTCAAGTCTCGCCTGAAGTCAAATTTTTCTTTCCATTTTTCTTTAAATAAAATATATTTCACAAGCACGTGTTAATGCGAAATAATATACAACAATCACATTTAATCCGTTCATATAAAACCGGGTGAGAGCACATTTTAGCTCCAGTATTAGGTACCTAAGTTTGGCGGTCCAATTTTACATGGTATTATTTGCCGTTCGAACTAGGTAACGGTTTGTTGAAGAGTATTTAACCTGCTCGCTATTTCAAATTATTAACTATTACATTTAATCTGTATTTCTACGTAATGGAAGTATTTTTTATGTAATGGAAGTGGAGCAAACAAGCATGCAGTTCACATTGATGTTAAGTGATAACTGCAACCTACAGACGCCCACACAAAGAGTCATAATGCAGATGCGTTACCACGCCTGAGGGATAAGGTGTAATGCCTCTGTGCCGGAAATTATAGTGCCGTACACTACCACCTGACCGGATTACGATAGTGCTGAACACTACCATTTAGCGGCAAGTATATTAGGTAATGCGGTGGTACCTACGCCCGCTAGCTCCGTCACTGGAGCTCTACCACCAGTAGTGTCTATGTTTGCGTACAAAAAAATTGTCTTAGTGTGGGCGTTTTGGCAAACAATTTGTAGTACCTATGTACCTACGTTTCTTTTTTCCGTTTTGAATTAACGCGTTTTTAGAGTTCCGTAGTAAACAAGGAACCCTTATAGTTTCGTCATGTCCGTCTGCCTGTCTATCTGTCCGTCCGAGGTTTAGCGCAAAATCTATTTGTACTAGAGAAAATCAACCAACAAATTTTGATTGGCAACTTAGTGGATATATATTATTCTCTAGATTTGCAGCATATCTGGATGAACGAAATGATTCTGCGGTGGGATCCTAACCTATTATGTTTGTTGGAATAGGGTATTTGACAATGTGTATTTTTTTTTTAATGACAATTTCCGAATGTAACCTGTGAATAAAAATTATAAACATAAAAAAGATAACCAAAAATAAAGAATGGGAAAAAAAAAAAACTTTAAAATATAATAAGAGTCTTAGATTCCTTGTTCCAATCCCAACATTTTCTAATATGCAAACTATTTACAAAAATGCAACGAAGATATTCAAAGATTTTTTGAATTCGTCTTTGATCTCGTAGACAGGGCTTTTAGTGGCAGTCCCTTAATCCCTTTTGTCCCTTTTTTTTCAGCAAGTCCCTTAAAGCCCCCTTTTTTAAGAAATTGGTCCCTAAGTCCCTTTTTCTGGCACTAAACTTCAAGTCAACTGCCAAAATATTAAAAGTGGTCTTTGAAATTTTCTCTTTATGAAAGGAAGTTAAAGAACTGAGTAGGTAATGTGCTTTTTACTTCTTGCAATATCCATCTATTTTCCTACAGTGTTGAAACTTATTGATACGTCGTCAATTTTTCGGGATCAACGCAAATCAAAGATCGCATACTTAATAATACTTTTGTGCCATATTTTACATCGTTTGAATTGTGTTGACAATATGTGAATTTAATGTGTATACATGTTGAAATACTCCCCTTCTAGCCCATCAAGAAATGATTGTTTTGAATAAAAAAAACCGGTCAAGTGCGTGTCGGGCCCCGCACAGTGTAGGGTTCCCTAGTTTTTAAGTTTGAATAATGTAATGAAAAATAAAAATTTTCAAGTAAAATACAGCCAATTTAAGTGTGATAGTTTTCCTTTTACTAATTTCGTTATATGTAGCTACTATTGCCGTAATATTTTTATTTCTAACAACAACCGTTTAGTTGGTAAAAAAAGGCCGGGGACACTTGACTCTAACGAAAATTGGCACTTAAGTCTCGAACAGTGAATCAGTGAACTAAATCGAAAAATAATATTTGCACATCTCTAAAATTTTTGAACTTTTTTACTATATCCCATACTACATAGAAAACAAAAAATGTTCTTCCGCGCGTTACACATAAATTCTTTTTTTTTTTTTCAAGTTTCTATTCTACCACTTTGTCGGCGTAATTAAGGTGATGTATACTTGTGTCGAACTTTAACTCTCTAGTACCAATAGTTAATGCGCTAAATCACGGACGGTCGGACAGACAGACTGACAGACGGACATATAAAATAATAATAAAAAATAAAATAAAATGTCTTTATTGCATGAATGTAGTACAGAAATGATAACATGGTGACATAAGTACAGTGCAATTACATTCTACCGTCAAGGTGTACAATGTCAGTTGCCTAGCCTGCAAATTATATTTTACAATATTAAAAACAGTCATCACAATACAGATCATTGAATTAGTGGTAAAACAATAATTATATGTATGTATATTTTTTACTGGTGGTAGAGCTCTAGTGACAGAGCTCGCGGGCGTAGGCACCACCGCATTACCTAATATACTTGCCGCTAAATGGTAGTGTTCAGCACTATTGTGTTCCGGTCAAGTGGTAATGTAAGGCCCTGTAATTTCCGGCACAGAGGCATAACACCTTAGGCCTCAGGAGTGGTAACGCATCTGCATTTTGACCTTGGTCTTGTGTGGGTGTCTATAGGCTGCAGTCATCACTTAATATCAATGTGAACTGCATGCTTGTTTAGCACTTCGATTACATAAAAAAAAAAATAAATATAATGTTAGAGTCCATTTAAATTAAATAATTAAATTACAATTTATAAATTATTAATTTGTCAGATGAGTTTGTCAAATGTCATATTTTTGTATTCATTTATGTCATAAAAACAGTGTTCAAGTAACCAATTTTTAATCTTCCTTTTAAATACATTTAACGGCAAACTTTTAAATGCGTCAGGTAATTTATTGTATATTGTTATAGCGTGTACATATATATACATTTCTCTTGTACAGCTCTAAACGGCATATTGGAAGGTATATTTTATATTTACGAGTACTTCTTACTGAGACAGTTGTTCTGTTTGCTACTTGCGAGTGGCTATTAAAATGTTCTGGGTGCTGTTTAACAAATACACAAAGTTCTTTAATGTACATACAAACAAGTGGCATGATTCTATATTTTTTGAAGAGAGGTTTGCAGCTATCCATAAAATGAGCACCGGAGCTCTTATACATTTCTTTTAGTACAATAAATGCTCTATGAATATCTACTGAGGTTCCCCATAGTAATAGGCCATACGAAAGGACTGAGGATACATAGCCATGATAAGCACTTAGAGCTGCTTCACTGGATACAGTTAATCGCAGTGTTTTTATGGCAAAGACGAATCTATCAAGTTTGTCACAGACATACTCCACAGTGATTTCCAGTTACAGTGTTTATCAAGTCTTATTCCTAGGAACATTGTATTGTCGGCTTCCTCAATTTTTACATTATTTGCGATTATATTAAGGTTTATTTCTTTTTTCCTGTGAGTCTGAAATTGGATGAATTTAGTTTTGTTATATTGGGGGATACATGGGGGATACATAGCGAAACTATAGGGGTTCCTTGTTAACTACGGAACCCTAAAAACAGATTGTTTTAGGCTCCATTTTGGTCCCTTTTTGTCCCTTTTTTTGGAAAAATTCAGTCCCTTTTCCCTTTTTTGTAAGAGCGACTCTGCTAAAAACCCTGCGTAGATGAATACAAGCGTGTGACGTCACAAGCAGGTACATAATTATATATATAAATTAAAAATAAATTTTATATCAGCCGTTTGAGATAATTTCATGACATGCAACTTTCGAATGGTGATATCTCAAAAACTATTAGTTATGGTTATAGTGGTTCCAATGACGATAATTAGTAATTATGTATGTATGTATGTATCTTTACGCCAGGTTCCTAACGGGGTAGGCAGAGAGTGTAGAGCGCCAGATATCCCGGTCCTGACATATCGCTCGTGCCTCATCTACTTTCATCATTCTCTTCATACATGCACGCCGATTCCTAAGACTTTTTGACCGCATCATCCAACAAAACTCGATCTATTTTCGTAAGTCTTCCTGGGCCTCTGCAACCATCCACATTCGCATTCTATATACTGTTTAGTCATTCGACATTCTTTCTATATACCCGAACCATCGCAGCATGCCTTTTTTCATTTATAACTAGTAACATTTCTTAAACTTTTTGAATTCACAATAAAAGTTAAATACTCTATTGTTTAATATGATTTTTAAGCCACTGTGGCTTTCGAATCCGACGGCAAGGCGAATAAACAACATTAAAAAATATGTATCACCCTATTCATTTCGCTATACATCTCCCCCGCTTCATAAAGAAATATTTACACATCAAAAGTAATTAAAGTCCTAAATACATAAGGATTATGAATAAATAAACAATATTTATCATGGAACACAAATACATTTATTCAGGCTTTGTTTGCCCAGCAAACAAATGTTGTAATTAAAGATTATCTTATTAAATAAAAAACACCTTTTGGGATCAAGATCAACTTCGCAATTTTTATCGAGCACTTTCGTAGGTTAAGATTATTTTTTTCCTTTCATATAAAACCAGGTGAGAGCAAGTTTGAGTCCAGTATTATCTTAAGGTCGGCAGTCCAATTACATGATATTATGTACCCGCTCGAAATAGGTAAAGTTTTCTTTGAAGAGTATTGACTGGACAGAATAACGAGTTCATTTTTTTATGTAATGAAAGTGGCAAACAAGCGTGCATAGACACCCAGACAAAGACCAGAGGAGAAAATGCAGATGCGTTGCTACCCCTGAGACCTTAGTAGTTATGTCTCTGTGATTGTTGACTAACCTAACGGCAACACGGAACAGTCATTCGGTACCATTTGGCGGCAGATAAATTAGGTAATGCGGTGGTGCATTTGTTATGCCTTCGAGTCTTTACACTGGAACTCTACCACCAGTAAAAATATTGATACGTACTCAATTCGTTAAGAGCCATTTATACGGAGATAGTTTGTCGTCTCAAAGATACGATTATCGAAGGACTATAAAGTAATATATTTTTCGTCTAAACACTCGCTCTTCTCGCTCGTTGCCATGGGCGATTATCGCCTCGTAACGGAAAATTATTGTGTCCGTGTAAACAGAATTTCAAAGCAATAATCGGATTTCGAGATTTTGATGCCAGTTGCTACCATGAGTGCAGTGCGCGAGTGTGTTTTAATTATATCTGCTCTCTCTCTGAGACAAGAATTGATGAAACGAACTTCGTGTTCCACAAACACTCATAAATTCTATAAATTTCAATGAAAACAATATGCTAATTACTAAACTCGCATGACAAATCTCGCACTGAAATCGGTTCAAACTGATTTGTACGATACTCGTATGAACCTCAAAATATGTCATACGAGTTCGGGTTTATACAAGCCGAGATTCTCTTAAGCAAGAATCTGCTAACGATAAATACGTCGTGAAAACAAACATAGGCAATTATCGCCTGGCGAAATGTCCTAGCCACAGATCAATCAGCCTTCTTTCTTGTCCTAGCGAATCTCGTATGACATAATCGTACACGAGATTTTAGTTCTTGCCTGTGTGTAAACATTTTGACACGATTAGGGTGTTATGGCGATTATTGCTTGTGATAGTAACGTACGATTTCTCGAACAAAAACGTACGAGAAACTCACTCCATCTAAATGGCTCTTTCTGTATTTCTCGCCTATAGTAGCAATCTTATTGGAAAGTCATGCATAAACTCGTAAAAATATAATACGCCCGTTTTGACGCTTGTCATGCATTGCAACCTAAATGGAGATGTGAATAGAACAGAGCAGTAATCGGGTTATTCCATTAGTACTTTACATCTATTTAAATAGGAGTTAACTTTTGATATTTTTAATATTCGTAATATTTTGAAATAGACAGCTTTTAGTGAATTGCTTATCGATACGACACATTAGTTAAGCTGAATTAAATACTAATGATACGACCCGGTTCGTAAAATTAGTAAAATGTATTGTATTCAATTATTGGCTAGTTGGAAGATTTTTGTCCCATTAGCTGACAAGCATATTGGCATTCACCGGACATGTAATAACCAATTTCCGAGAGTACCGTTGGATACTTCACTAATGGATAAAATCCAATAAACACCTACTACTCCTCGATCCGGGGATAAACCTCTGGAACATTGTAGGTTTTAAACTGTAAGTGGTTTAAAGGTAAATATCTCAAAACGTAAAAATCTTAACAATTACGTAGGTAATCCATAAAAATCAAATTCCAATTGATTTAATCCATTGAGTTTAAATTTCCGATTAGATAAAAATTTTAATATTAAAATCATTTTAGTTTAATATACGCGAGATTAATCCGTAAAAATAGTTTTATTTCAATGAGTGTAGCTAGCGAAAACTTAAGAACATAATATCATAGATAAATAATGTTTGGATCCATAATAACTATCACAAAGGTAAAGCAACTCGGGCCTCAGAGGTGTCGGATTTGAATTTTGACATCCGGGTTGTGTGTAAATATCTATAGCCTGCAGTATTTACTTACCCAGGTTGGAATTACACGTTTGCATAACAATATCATGACTTATAAAATCGGACAAGTGCGGGTTCGACTCACGTGGTGAGGGTTCCGTAATTTAAATAAAAAATATTTTCGAAAATATTACAGATTTAAAATGCAGGGACATAGCGGTTACGGTGGTACCGGCAGGGAGGGTTATATTATTAATAATTTTCGATTAAATTTGAATACTCAAACTTCTTATAGGTTTTCCAGTAATCTATAGGCAAAAAACTATTTTCCACATTTTTTTCAAAATTTTAAGTTCAGTAGTTATATAGCGGGGGGAATGTTCAATTTTCGTCGTTTTTCTTAAATAACTTCAAATCTGTTTATGCAAAAATTATTAAAAAAAATATCTGAGATGCTGACAACAACTTCTTTCATTTGATATGTCACACGACACAATTTACGATTATTTTTTTTTCTGATTTTCTCCCCGAAAGTGGTCTCCCTGTTTATAATTTATTATTTTACTTGACGTGTTCATCTTTGGGTCACCAATTTACATATATTCAACAAATTTCAACTCAATCGGTCTAATAGTTTCGGAGCAAATTGGCTGTGACAGACGGACAGACAGACAGACAGACAGACGCACGAGTGATCCTATAAGGGTTCCTTTTTTCCTTTTAAGGTACGGAACCCTAAAAAAACGCACACGAATTTTGGATTTTTTTATGTAAGGAAGTGGCAAGCAATCATGCAGTTCACATTGATGTTAAGTGATGACTGCAGCCTATAGACACCCACACAAAGACCAAGGTCAAAATGAAGATTCGTTACCACTCCTGAGGCCTAAAGTGCCATGCCTCTGTGCCGGAAATTACAGGGCCGTATGGTTACGGATTGGTTGTTGATCGTAAAATTAAATCGAGTCCAATAGTTTTCATATCTATTTACTCGTCAACTAATCTCCGTAAAGAAGGTTCGCCTTATACCCTGTTACTCAGTGTCTAAAAGCCACATGACAAACAGCTAAGAGGCATAATTTACCTTTCTAAACCCTCTAAGGGTCGTGTTGACCTTAGTGGCATTAAATTAGGCCCTGAATTCATGTATAACTTATGTGTCGCAAATGTCACCCTATTTTCAGGTTCCGGATATACGATGCATATAGCGATGCCGATAGGAAAATGTTTTAAGTTGAAAATATGACGTCATTTGTAAAATAAGTAAAATTTGACTTCAGACGAGACTCGAACTCGCGGCCTACTGGGAATCTAGTCCAGCGGCTCTTTTTTAAAATAAAATATATTTCACAAGCATGTGTTAATGCGAAATAATATAAAACAATTATTAAGGGTAAAAGCGACTTCTTTACGATATTCAATAAACTGCAAAGTCTATTATATCGGTTGCCTAACTAGCATAGTCGGCAATAGATGGCGCTGCTGCTAATGTGAAGGAAAGATTTGACAAATCGGGCAGGACTTCAGTAGCTCAATTGGAAGAGCGGCTGGACTAGATTCCCAGTAGGCCGCGAGTTCGAGTCTCGCCTGAAGTCAAATTTTTCTTTCCATTTTACTTTAAAATAAAATTTATTTCACAAGCATGTGTTAATGCGAAATAATATAAAACAAAGTAAGTAAAGTTCAATGGAAAGATGCTTTCGCATTGTAACGAAGGTGCCAAACAAGCATACATTTCACATAGATGTTAAGTGATAACTGCAGCCCATAGATATCCACACAAAAGCCAGAGGTCTAAATGCAGATGTATTGTCACCCCATAGTTATAACGGGACCATTACCATCTAATCGGAACACGATAGTGTTAAACACTACCATTTGGCGGTAGATAGATTAGGTAAAGCGATGCTACGCCCTCGAGTCCACAGGAACGCTAACACCAGTTGGATTCCTAATAGGGTTGTGTCCTAGGTACAAAATTAGTTGGAGTATTAAAGTATGAGAATACAGATTTCTAAATTAGAAAAAATAAAAGTTGAAATAATTTTTAGAATCTTTTATACAATTTCTAACAAATTTTAGTATGTCAACGTTACACAAAAACACAGTACCTATTGACGAAGATGTTTTAAAATTTCTTGATTTCACCATTCAATAATTGAAGTGAATTGTGTGAATTGTGTGTTGTGACGTCATTGAGTGCTGCAATTTTTTAGGGGCCGTTTAGAGTCATTTCACTACTCGTAAAGTTATGAAACGTTATACTCGTACCTTAACAACTATCACTTATTGACTCTATGTTTCCAAGACAAATAGTATTTATTTATACAATGCTTTTTAGAAAATAAATAAAAATAAATTAGTCCACAACCCTATTCTGAAAGTATTTAGGTACCTGTACCTTAACAGATACGAATCTGATTATGTCTTCACTACGTGATGTGTTCAGATTTAAAGATTGTTAGCAGTACGAGTTTATGCCAGATCTTTACAAACACAATAAAACCGAAAAGGGTTTGATATGTTTGATCTAACACGCAAATCTTATAGAGACAGAGTAACAATTTAAGAAAATTTCTTCTTAAATTGTTCATCATCATCACTGGTCTTCGCGCGCACCATTCGCGCGACGCGGATGCAGCACCGGGGTATCCCTCTCTGCTGCAGCTTCTTCTGCCCTGCGGCTGCAGGGCGGCGTTTGGTACCCCCGTGAGGGCTGTGATGGAGAAGGTGGGCACCGTGGACTCGTGTCACCATGATGTTGGCATCCAGGTCCGGCTGCGCTCTCAACCTCTTCTCTATTGTCGGTGGTTGCAGCGGGCTTCTTAGGCACTCAGCTGCAACAACAAAGGGTGGCGGGCGTCCCCACTAAGATGACGACGCCCACAGTTATACGGCGCAACCATTGCCCTGGCTCTAGCTGGGCTTATGGCCGCGCCCCAGGGGGGAACCTCCTTCACCCGGGTCTCGAACCCAGGTTGAGTGATATCAGTCCTACCTATTAGCAGGTTAGATCGAGTCAAACTCACTAGCGCTGCGGGTCGCGTAACGCGGGGTCGGACCTAACTACCTAGTCGTCGTCCCGGGGTGCCCCGATTATTGCCGGAGCTGTGAGGATTTCGCGTGAGAGAGGTCTCCCATCAGGAGGCCTACTGTGCAGTGGGGTAAATCCATGGAGGTGCTCGTGTGACCCATTCTCGGCGCGGTTAAATTGTTATAATTTCTTACCAACAAGAGTTATAATCTCTCAACAATAAGTCTGAGTTAATCCTGAATCATACGAGTAGGTATATAATGAGTTAGCAAAATATACTAAGTTAACATAAAGGGTCATACTCCTAATTTTAGACCTACGTTTATGAAGATATACATGCCTAATAACGACAATTTGTGAAAAGAAAATTTTCCGGTTGAGATCAAAACGAGAACATCTATTTATAAATACTAACCCCCTTATTCATAAACATACATTAGATACGTTTTAGCTATAGAATGTTTTGTCTTTGTCACTTACTTTGTCAAATGTGCAGGATAAAAAAAGACAAAGGAGACATTAGCAATACTTGAGCTAAAATACGTTTATGAATATGGGGGTAAAAAGTTAAGTTAAGATTGTGTAACACAATGTTTTCATAAAATGGATTTTACAAACAAAACCAATGACTATCTAAACTGCAATAAAGACATTTGCTAGCCTTTATAAGAAGAATGTTTTGAGACCTCATAAAAAATAATAAAGTCGGTAAAAATAATATTACAGAATACAGTCTGAACTTTACATATTTTATGCTCGTTTTACACAAAAATCTGTGTGAAACACTGGATGTCTAAATACTTTGTTTTTATCGTGTAATGTACCTAATTTTGTCACGTCAACAAAACATGCTTACATTGAAAGTTTGGTTGAACAACACAACTAAAATATAATGGCTCAAACCAATTGCGTTATGTACACAAAATATAATTTCATTCTTATGTTATGTTTTCTATTAAGATTTAATAAATTTACGAAAATAATAATATGGTTTTAATTAACATAATGATGATGTATAAGAATATTCAAAGCATAAAACCCTATCAGAAATCCTAAGCATTGCGCGTTGGCAGCTCTAACATAGAGCTATGAACATTTGCAATATCAGGGGTGTTGCAAATGCGAATGCGAATTCATAGGCGACGGTGACCATTTTCCATCAGGTGGCCCATTTGCTGGTCTGTCAACCTTCTAACATATTGAAAATAACTTTTTAACTGTGGTTCATAACTAAGACTTACCCTCTTATTCATAAAAGTATTTTAACTAAATATTGCTAATCTCTCCTTTGTCTTTTTCTATCCTGCACATTTGACAATGCAACTGATAAAGACAAAGCATTTTATAGCTAAAACGTATCTAATGTTCGTTTATGTGTAAGGGGGTTACTTTTAGGGTTCCGTACCTTAAAATGAAAAAAGGAACTCACCACGCGAGTCGAACTCGCACTTGTCCGGTTTTTTTTTATGTAATGTAAGTGGTAAACAAGCACAAATGAACTGTGAACACAAGTGAACTGCATCACAAATTGATGTTAAGTGATGACTGCAGCCTATAGACACTCACACAAAGACCAAGGTCAGAATGCAGATGCGTTACCACTTTTGAGGCCTAAGGTGTTATGCCTCTGTGCCGGGAATTAGGCCTATTAGCCTTAGGGCCATACATTACCTCCGCATGACCGGAACACGATAGTGCTGAATACAACCATTTAGCGGAAAGTATATAAGGTAATGCGGTGATGCCTACGCTACGCCCGCGAGCTCTGTCACTGGAGCTCTACCACCAGAAGTAAAATTAAAGTTTAATTGGGATCTTGTAAGAGCAGCTTACCTACAGGTATGACTTAAAGAAAGAACATTTTCTTTTATAATGTTTAAAACAGGAAATACGAGATTTTATAAAATATTCTAAATTATATGCAGGTACGTAGGTATAATATGCTACTTATGGCATACGTATCATTCACACAATTCGCTGTAAGAATAGAACCTATGTTCAAAGTCACCCGCCGTATTAGTTGTGTGTGTGAAATAATATTTTTAAATAAACGGGGCATTGGTGCGCCACAATCACATAGTAAATTTCTTGCCAAAAATTGTGGTATGTATATACGAATATAAAAATAATAAAATAATACACAAAATAAGGGTAGGAAAAAATCGATGTTTTCCAAAGTGCACAAAATTACAATGTTGAAAATTGTATATCCATACATACAATAAGACAGTAAAACTCGAATGACTGTACATTAATTACTTTTCCAAAAACAGGGGGCGAGAAAATTGGCAGACACCAAATATTTTTTTTTATAACAGAGTTGAATGCGGTTTATATAGGCGTTAGTGGCGTTTGTGGCGTTGCTGATGGTGATGGTGGCGTTAATGGCGTCGATGGCATTTGTGTTGTGGTGTTGGTGGCATAGGTGGCGATGGTGATATTGGTGGCGTTGCTGGCGTTGGTGGTGGTGGTATTGGTGGCCTTGGTGGCATTGGTGGCGTTGGTGTCATTGGTGGTGGTGTTGGTGGCGTTGGTAGATTTGATAGAGTTGGTTGCATTGGTGGCTTTGGTGGCGTGAGTCTAATATCGTGTACGTGTATATTAATGCAAATCAGATTTATGATCCAAAATTAACCAAAAGTTATTCCACGCGAACAAAGTAACGGGCACAGCTAATAAACATAAAACATAATAACAAACATAATATCTCAATTTTAATATAATTAGGAGCAATTATGTTGGTGGGAAGATACTACAACTTTGCACTATAGCAAAAGTTAAATCTGAACATGAAAAAGCGGTTGATTACTTCATTTGAGAAACTCCATCAAGCGCTCAAGTTTCACTTGTACGTTAACTAGCTTTTAGAAAATTCACAAGTAGAAGCCATATATTTCTGAGTTAACAAAGAAAACTTACAGCATCACGCTATGCAGGCTTATGTAGAGAGCTACAGCGATGTCATATAATATTTTATGAAATAAGTACACTATCCCAACAGCAAGCTTGGAAGAGTTTTCCCTGTTTACATGTTCCTTATCAAATTTCTTACTAAAACCTTTCTGCAACTTAATAATATATAAGTACTTAAATTTTCATGAGGATGTTCATTTCGATATCTACTATGTAGTTTATGACTTAGACCACTGACTTAACTTTTCTTTTTTTTTTATTTAATGGAAGTGGCAAGCAAGCATGCAGTTCACATTGATGTTAAGTGATGACTGCAGCCACACAATGACCAAGGTCAAAATGCAGATGCGTTACCACTCCTGAGGCCTAAGGTGTTATGCCTCTGTGCCGGAAATTACAGGGCCGTACATTACCACCTGACTGGAACACGAAAGTGCTGAACACTACCATTTAGCGGCAAGTCTACTAGGTAATGCGGTGGCGCATACGCCCGCGAGCTCCGCCACTGGAGCTCTACCACACGTAAAAACACTGGCTTTTTGACTACATTATGGCGTGCCTGATTTGCTGTACCTAAGTACAGATATTGTTTAAGTAGGTAAGTTAGTCGCAGATATTTTAAGTTACCAATAATAAAAGACAGCCTTAATTATATAATATTATATATTCATGAGCAATGTAGTTCATATTGGTGGAAAGAAACCTACTACAACTTTGACTAAAATAAAAGTTTAATCTAAACATGAAATTGCGGTTGAATACGTCTTTTGAGAAACTCAATCAAGTGCTCAAGTTTCAGAAGTAAACTAGCTTCTACAAAATGCTCAAACAGGAGCCATACATTTCTGAGTTAACTAAGAAAACTTGAAGGCATCACATTATGCAGGCTTATGTGGAAAGCTAGCAATGTCATTCAATATTTAACAAAACAAGTATGTCCTCTTCCCCAACTGCAAGCTGCGCAGTTTTCTCTGCTTACGTTTTTCTTAAGAAATATAATACAGTTTATACAACTACATGTTTGCAGGAGCTACATCAAATTTAGTAGATAGCAGTTTATTTGCATCTATGCTATGGACGTTTACATTATTTGATTTTTCACGATAATTTGTACTAGATTTAAGCTCTCGTTTAAAAGAGCTCCTACTGAGTTTGTTGGGTAGCGGAGTTCTTCTCAGTAGTGACCGCACTTGGAACTCTGCTAAGTGAATAACTTTGATCTGGACGAATAAGTTTTTCTTTTTCTTCATTTATCATCATTGAAGGAATTGAAAAATTTTGTGATTATTATGTTTTAACTAAGTAGTTTAAATTCTAATTTTTAATTTACTATTGATGTATGATACTTCATGTAATGGTTATTCACTCTAGGTATTTTATATTTCTTGACGTTTTGAAAGTATCTGTAAAAATCTATTCGAAATAAAAATATTTTCTATTTCTATTTCTACATCATAGTACAGTGTTCTATTTACTGTGACTACATTTTGCAGGATACTTTACTTTTATAAGGACGTCATAAAAGTGGCAATCAACACAGTAATTTTATTGCTACCTGATTTTCGTTAACTGCCTCGGTAGCCTAGTGGTAGCAGACCACTACTACTACGCTGGGGTCCTGGGTTCGATTCCCGGGTAAGGGATTATCAGAGATTATGGTGTCCTTTATCTCTGGTTCTATTGGGATTTTGCCATTTTCTGGTAATTTCCCAATACCTCGAAGTTTGGTAATGTGCCCGGAGATGTCAACAGGCTCACCACCTGTTGCATGGGCCAAAACGTAACCGGCGAATCGTGGGTGTTTGCATGTATGCTTAAATGCATTTACCTCTTCGTAACTTCACGCCTGTATCCCCTTACAGCCTATGGACACCCACACTAAGACCAAAGTTGCATAATTATTATATAATTATTTTCACGGCCTAATACAATATTGTCTAAAAATCCATCAATTCGTCTAAAATTGGTTTTAAAAAAGTGTCAACTAGCCTATTGGTCAGACATTGATTGATGGTCAGAAAGAGACGAGAGAGTTTTAGATATTTGAAGAATGATGAATATCTATGGGTGAAGCAAGAAAAATTTACAAAAACAATTTAATAGAATTTTGGTGTTAGCTTAGCAAATCTATTATCCACAAAAAGATAATAGAAAAATCCATGCATTTAATATACGAAGAAATAATTCTCATTATGCCCAGGCACATACCGTTACGCCTACGATAGATTCTTGGGTGTAATGCTTTAATATAGTCGGGGGTGTGCCAAGAATTCCGGACTACCCGCAATTAAGACAGTTATTTAGTCTTTGAATAAGAAGACTAGAATTTAATTATTCTGATAAGACTTAAAAAAAATGTATGCCATTGGTTTCGAGTTTTGCCAAATTATACAAAGATCAGTCGGGAAGGACATTTTTAATCAGATCTAGGCCCACCCTGGGCTGTCTAAGACAGTGTCTTAGATGGTGAAGAAATTATACAATAAAAACATCTAAGCCCTCAGGAGTGCCAAGATATTTATATTCTGACCTTTAGTCTTTCTACAGATGTCTACAAAAGTATTTTCATGCTAATATTCGCTGAAGAGACAGGCAGAGGTAGAAAAAACGTGTGTGTTATACATAATTTCATACAATTTTTCTAAACACCAACCGTTCAGAGAATGTTGTTGAAACTGACCTGCTACCACAAGAAGGGGCAGAGACTGAGGCAGAGTCTATAGGCGGCAATAATCACTTACTTCAAACCGCCGGTATGTTTGCCACTCGCATTGACGTTGCTTACGGACAAAGGTTAAAGGAAAAACAAATAGCGGTAAACTGGCAAAAAAAAGAATGGAAACATTTTTACAAAGATACTTGTTTTTGTAGGCGAGAGATCTCAACAAAGAAGCGATACCTTTATTGAGACCTTCCGAGACGCAAAGAGGAAAATATTGATAAAATAAAATAATCATTTAGCAACAATAACAACGTCGATTATAAATCAAAACAAAATTCAAGAAAGTGATCTTTTGAAACCTTCGAGTTCGAACCAATGTGTAGCTGAATCTAGAATTCAGCAGTAATGATACCAATAATAACAATACTAAGAAAGAAAAAACAAAACGGCAAATCTATTAAGCGAAATTATTATTTTCGTGAGAGAAAACCACAACATCCGCTTATATACTCAGGCAAATGCCAACACACCCACGCTAGATTCTTGAGCGTATTGCTTTAATGACATCGGGGGTGTGACTAGAATTCTATACTACCCCCAATTTATGTGATCCTTGAATAGTTTTATGCATTTTTAATAATTACCAAATTGACTAATAAGGTTTAAAATACCAATTCTAAGTATTATATAGTACTTATTTGGTTGGAGCAGTTAATGAGAATTTGAGACACTAAAATAGTGTAAAGGGGTATTACAATCAACGGTTTTAAGGTTTGTGTGTAATATGATGAATAATACAAATAAAAAATAATGTCACTGAAACCATTCCAATAGGATGGTAATAAATACAATAACGCGGAATGGGCAACAGCCGCGATAAAACTATATCTACTGCGCCAATTCGACGAAATATGGGAATAAAGAGGAAGACTTTTGTCCAGCTATGGACGACTTTTGACTTAAGTGTTATTTAATTGATCATCATATTCATAATATTGTAAGTCTTTCCAACTTACAAAATGTATCGTACATTTTTTGTTACTGGAGTAAAAGTTTAAACCTCTTAAGAGTACATTGACACATCATTATAAATATGTTAGAAACTTGCAAAAACTTATTAAAACAAGTCGTGAACTCAAACAGGTTATTTCTGCTCGTGCGAGTTGCCTAGATGATCTAAATAAGTGCCGTTAGCGTGTCTGCGAGAATTAATGTGTACCTTTTGTTACACACCGCGAAAATTTAATAGTTATTATCCCGCAGGACTAAAATTAAAATTACTTTAGTCTTGGATGTATAATCGATCTAGAATGATATTATTTTTAAATAGTTACTAGTAAAAACCGCAAACGTCGTTCTGCCATACAATAAATGTTATAGGCACGAGTCTCATCATCTGTGTTCGCAACGCGTTTGAATGGTTTGAATTAAACATTATAGCAGTCTTTGAGTTTATCGCGAACAGCTAGACAGACAGACGCCGCGGGGGACTTAACTTTTTATTATGTATAGATGCCGTATCACAAGGTACGTGAGCTTATTTTGCTCGGAACATTTATGAATAATAACTTTTTTTTCACTAGTTGGCAGTAGTCGGCACCGCACAACGGTGTGTGTGCACCAGTTCAAGTACATGTACCTAACGTTATGTGTTATGTGTGGTGAATAGATAACATTCATGCCTTCGAGATGATGATTCTCTTTTTTCCAACTTCCCGCTAAATAGTATCTACTCGTAGTATTCAGCGCTGTCGTGTTTTGGTCAGGTGGTAATGCATGGTCCTGTAAGTAAGGACTTCAAAATATTGAAAATTTAGACTACTGACTTATAGTTACCTATTACCTACTACCTATATCTCTGTCAGTTGTATTTTCTTTGTAAATTAAAAAAAGAACGATAAAACATATTTTTAACTTTTTTTAATTTACCGTACTTGACCGTGAACTATGTTAGCAAATAAATGGTTCTCAACAGTGCATTGAATAATAATATTATTAATATATCTATTGTTGCTACGACTTAGCCAAATTCCGTATCTGCGGATTTTGGCAAATAGCGCCCATGAATCAGTATTATTGCGAGGGTTATTAAGTGTTTATGTTTGCGTACAACAACATTGTCTTAGCTTTGCACTGTGGGCATTTTGGGAAACAATTTGCAGAACATATTCAAATCTTTGTTTTTAGATTTTACTGAACCCGTTTTTATTAGGTAAATATAAATATTGTACGCTTCCACGAATTTTCTTTTTGCCTTAGTACAGTACAAATAGAAGAGATAAATATAATATGTTAATAAATAATGATGGTAGCGTTCCAGAGTAGGGCATGGGCACCACTGCTTTACCTAATCTATCTGCCGCCAAATGGCAGTGTTCAGCACTATTACGTTCCGCTTAGATGGTATTGCAGGAAGCGTGAAAAAAAAATGAAGAAGCGCGCATGGCCCCGCGGCTGGTGTAGGTCGTAAACGATCTACTCGGCTAAGCGATACGGGTGCCGTCGGGTGTGTGATGGTTGACCGCTAGTGGCAAATTAAAATGCGCATTTCCGTGCTTCGGAGGGCACGTTAAGCGGTCGGTCCCGGTTGCTATCGATAGACAGCAGTCGTTAAACCTTGTCGGAGACCTTATGGGCGGTTTGAAAACATCCGACAGCGGGTTGGCCACTGATCTATATATCCACCAACCCGCATTAGAGCAGCGTGGTGGAGTAAGCTCTAGGCCTCCCCTCAAAAAGTGGAGAGACTCGTGCCCAGCAGTGGGACGTATAATGGGTTGCTATTATTATTATTTATAATTATTAGATGGTAATCTATAGCCCCGTTATAACTATTACAGAAACATAACAGCTAAGGTCTCAGGGGTCTCTATAGATAAGGCTGCAGTCGTCACTCAACGTTTACGTGAACTGCATGATTGTTTGCCACCTTCATTACATATAAAAAAATAGAGGAATTGCAAACAATCCTTTGTTATTTTTTGTTTAATCCGGATATCTTTCAGTGCGTGGATTGAACTCTGTAATTTCTCAAACTGATGAATCATTTTCTGTTCATTTGATTAATCGTCAAACGTTGAATTGGAGCTTACATCCCGCCAATGTGTCGGATATTTTATTTTGGTCCAATTATGTTTGGTGGAATTGGTTCATATGAATTTTATGCCACTGTGGCTTTCAAATCCGACGACAACGCGAATAAACAAACATATAACTAACATTATTCATTTCGCTACACATCTCCTATTTCATCAAAAAATATTTACACACCAAAATTAATTGAGATCCCAACTAATCCCTACTTTCCTACTAATATTATAAATGCGAAAGTAACTCTGTCTATCTGTAACCTTTTCACATCCAAACGACTGAACCTATTTTAATGAAATTTGGTATAGAGATATCTCTATCTCTACTTTGAGAAAGAACATAGGCTACTTAGTTATTTACGACATAAACGACATCCACGCGGGCAAAGCCGCGGGCAACAGCTAGTTCTAAATAATTCATAAGGATTATAAATGAATAAGCAATATTTATTATGGAACAAATAAAATTTTGAAATTTGATATTATCTTATTAAATAAAAAAGCACCTTTGGGATCAAGATCAACTTCGCAGTTTGTATCGCACACTTTCGTAGATTCACATTTAATCCTATTTTATTTAAAGAAAAATGGAAAGATATACTATGCTAGTTAGGCAAAATATATTTTTTTCGTTATTGCGAAATAATATAAAACATTATATTATTATTATTAAGGGTAAAGCGACTTCTTTACGATATTCAATAAACTGCAAAGTCTATTATATCGGTTGCCTAACTAGCATAGTTTGGCAATAGATGGCGCTGCTGCTACCATAAAAGCAATGCAATAAATGTGAAGGAAAGATTTGACAAATCGGACAGGACTTCAGTAGCTCAGTTGGAAGAGCAGCTGGACTAGATTCCCAGTAGGAAGCGAGTTCAAGTCTCGCCTGAAGTCAAATTTTTCTTTCCATTTTCTTGAAATAAAATATATTTCACAAGCATGTGTTAATGCGAAATAATATAAAACAATCACATTTAATCCGTTCATATAAAACCAGGTGAGAGCACATTTTAGCTTCAGTATCAGATACCTAAGTTTGGCGGTCCAATTTTACATGGTATTATGTGCCCGTTCGAACTAGGTAACGGTTTGTTGGAGAGTATTTAACCTGCTCGCTATTTCAAATTATTAACTATTACATTTAATCTGTATTTCTACGTAATGGAAGTATTTTTTATGTAATGGAAGTGGAGCAAACAAGCATGCAGTTCACATTGATGTTAAGTGATAACTGCAACCAACAGACGCCCATACAAAGAAAAAGGTCATAATGCAGATGCGTTACCACGCCTGAGGCATAAGGTGTAATGCCTCTGTGCCGAAAATTATAGTGCCGTACACTACCACCTGACCGGATTGCGATAGTGCTGAACACTACCATTTAGCGGCAAGTATATTAGGTAATGCGGTGGTGCCTACGCCCGCTAGCTCCGTCACTGGAGCTCTACCACCATTAGTGTCTATGTTTGCGTACAAAAAAATTGTCTTAGTGTGGGCGTTTTGGCAAACAATTTGTAGTACCTATGTACCTACGTTTCTTTTTTTTTCCGTTTTGAATTAGCGCGTTTTTAGAGTTCCGTAGTAAACAAGGAACTCTTATAGTTTCGTCATGTCCGTCTGCCTGTCTGTCTGTCCGTCCGCGGTTTAGCGCAAAATCTATTTGTACTAGAGAAAATCAACCAACAAATTTTGATTGGCAACTTAGTGGATATTTATTATTCTCTAGGTTTGCAGCGTATCTGGATGAACGAAATGATTCTGCGGTGGGATCCTAACCTATTATGTTTGTTGAAATAGGGTATTTGACAATGTGTATTTTTTTTTTAATGACAATTTCCGAATGTAACATGTGAATGAAAATTATAAACATAAAAAAGATAACCAAAAATAAAGAATGGGAAAACAAGATTCAGTTTAAAATATAATAAGAGTCTTAGATTCCTTGTTCAAATCCCAACATTTTCTAAGAAGCAAACTATTTACAAAAATGCAACGAAGATATTCAAAGATTTTTTGAATTCGTCTTTGATCTCGTAGATGTATACAAGCGTGTGACGTCACAAGCAGGTACATAATTTAATATAAATTAAAAATAAATTTTATATCAGCCGTTTGAGATAATTTCATGACATGCAACTTTCGAATGGTGATATCTCAAAAACTATTAGTTATGGTTATAGTGGTTCCAATGACGATAAATTAGTAATTATGTATGTATGTATGTATCTTTACGCCAGGTCCCTAACGGGGTAGGCAGAGAGTTTAGAGCGCCAGATATCCCGGTTCTGACAAACCTCTCGTGCCTCGTCTACTTTCATCATTCTCTTCATACATGCACGCTGATTCCTAAGACTTTTGACCGCATCATCCGACAAAATTCGATCTATTTTCGTAAGTCTTCCTGGGCCTCTGCAACCATCCACATTCGCATTGTATATACTGTTTAGTCATTCGACATTCTTATATATACCCGAACCATCGCAGCATGCCCATTTTTCATTTATAACTAGTAACATTTCTTAAACTTTTTGAAATCACAATAAAAGTTAAATACTCTATTGTTTAATATGATTTTTAAGCCACTGTGGCTTTCGAATCCGACGGCAAGGCGAATAAACAACATTAAAAAATATGTATCACCCTATTCATTTCGCTATACATCTCCCCCGCTTCATAAAGAAATATTTACACATCAAAAGTAATTAAAGTCCTAAATACATAAGGATTATGAATAAATAAACAATATTTATCATGGAACACAAATACATTTATTCAGGCTTTGTTTGCCCAGCAAACAAATGTTGTAATTAAAGATTATCTTATTAAATAGAAAAACACCTTTTGGGATCAAGATCAACTTCGCAATTTTAATCGAGCACTTTCGTAGGTTAAGATTATTTTTTTCCTTTCATATAAAACCAGGTGAGAGCAAGTTTTGAGTCCAGTATTACCTTAAGGTCGGCGGTCCAATTACATGATATTATGTACCCGCTCGAAATAGGTAAAGTTTTCTTTGAATAGTATTGACTGGACAGAATAACGAGTTCATTTTTTTATGTAATGAAAGTGGCAAACAAGCGTGCATAGACACCCAGACAAAGACCAGAGGAGAAAATGCAGATGCGTTGCTACCCCTGAGACCTTAGTAGTTATGTCTCTGTGATTGTTGACTAACCTAACGGGAACACGGAACAGTCATTCGGTACCATTTGGCGGCAGATGCCTTCGAGTCTCTACACTGGAACTCTACCACCAGTAAAAATATTGATACGTACTCAATTCGTTAAGAGCCATTTATACGGAGATAGTTTGTCGTCTCAAAGATGCGATTATCGAAGGACTATAAAGTATTATATTTTTCGTCTAAACACTCGCTCTTCTATCTCGTTGCCATGGGCGATTATCGCCTCGTAACGGAAAATTATTGTGTCCGTGTAAACAGAATTTCAAAGCAATAATCGGATTTCGAGATTTTGATGCCAGTTTCTACCATGAGTGCAGTGCGCGAGTGTGTTTTAATTATATCTGCTCTCTCTCTGAGACAAGAATTGATGAAACGAACTTCGTGTTCCACAAACACTCATAAATTCTATAAATTTCAATGAAAACAATATGCTAATTACTAAACTCGCATGACAAATCTCGCACTGAAATCGGTTCAAACTGATTTGTACGATACTCGTATGAACCTTAAAATATGTCATACGAGTTCTGGTTTATACAAGCCGAGATTCTCTTAAGCAAGAATCTGCTAACGATAAATACGTCGTGAAAACAAACATAGGCAATTATCGCCTGGCGAAATGTCCTAGCCACAGATCAATCAGCCTTCTTTCTTGTCCTAGCGAATCTCGTATGACATAATCGTACGCGAGATTTTAGTTCTTGCCTGTGTGTAAACATTTTGACACGATTAGGATGTTATGGCGATTATTGCTTGTGATAGTAACGTACGATTTCTCGAACAAAAACGTACGAGAAACTCACTCCATCTAAATGGCTCTTTCTGTATTTCTCGCCTATAGTAGCAATCTTATTGGAATGTCATGCATAAACTCGTAAAAATATAATACGCCCGTTTTGACGCTTGTCATGCATTGCAACCTAAATGGAGATGTGAATAGAACAGAGCAGTAATCGGGTTATTCCATCAGTACTTTACATCTATTTAAACAGGAGTTAACTTTTGATATTTTTAATATTCGTAATATTTTGAAATAAACAGCTTTTAGTGAATTGCTTATCGATACAACACATTAGTTAAGCTGAATTAAATACTAATAATACGACCCGGTTCGTAAAATTAGTAAAATGTATTGTATTCAATTATTGGCTAGTTGGTAGATTTTTGTCCCATTAGCTGACAAGCATATTGGCATACACCGGGCATGTAATAACCAATTTCCGAGAGTACCGTTGGATACTTCACTAATGGATAAAATCCAATAAACACCTACTCCTCGATCCGGGGATAAACCTCTGGAACATTGTAGGTTTTAAACTGTAAGTGGTTTAAATGTAAATATCTCAAAACGTAAAAATCTTAACAATTACGTAGGTAATCCATAAAAATCAAACTCCATTGAGTTTAAATTTCCGATTAGATAAAAATTTTAATACTAAAATCATTTTAGTTTAATAAACGCGAGATAAATCCGTAAAAATAGTTTTATTTCAATGAGTGTAGCTCGCGAAAACTTAAGAACATAATATCATAGATAAATAATGTTTGGATCCATAATAACTATCACAAAGGTAAAACAACTCAGGCCTCAGAGGTGTCCGATTTGAATTTTGACATCCGGGTTGTGTGTAAATATCTATAGCCTGCAGTATTTACTTACCCAGGTTGGAATTACACGTTTGCATAACAATATCATGACTTATAAAACCCGACAAGTGGGAGTTCGACTCACGTGGTGAGGGTTCCGTAATTTAAATAAAAAATATTTTCGAAAATATTACAGATTTAAAATGCAGGGACATAGCGGTTACGGTGGTACCGGCAGGGGGGGTTATATTATTACGAGTAAGAATTTTCGATTTAATTTGAATACTCTAACTTTTTATAGGTTTTCCAGTAATCTATAGGCAAAGAACTATTTTCCACATTTTTTTCAAAATTTTAAGTTCAGTAGTTTCGGAGATAGGGGGGGAATGGTCAATTTTCGTCGTTTTTCTTAAATAACTTCAAATTTGTTTATGCAAAAAATATTTTAAAAAAATATCTGAGATGCTGACAACAACTTCTTTCATTTGATATGTCACACGACACAGTTTATGATTTTTTTTTAATTTTCTGATTTACCCCCCGAAAGTGGCCTCCCTGTTTATAATGTATTATTTTACTTGATGTGTTCATCTTTGGGTCACCAATTTACATATATTCATCAAATTTCAACTCAATCGGTCTAATAGTTTCGGAGCAAATTGGCTGTGACAGACGGACAGACAGACAGACAGACAGACGCACGAGTGATCCTATAAGGGTTCCTTTTTTCCTTTTAAGGTACGGAACCCTAAAAAAACGCACACGAATTTTGTTTTTTTTTTTTATGTAAGGAAGTGGCAAGCAATCATGCAGTTCACATTGATGTTAAGTGATGACTGCAGCCTATAGACACCCACACAAAGACCAAGGTCAAAATGAAGATTCGTTACCACTCCTGAGGCCTAAGGTGCTATGCCTCTGTGCCGGAAATTACAGGGCCGTATGGTTACGGATTGGTTGTTGATCGTAAAATTAAATCGAGTCAAATAGTTTTCATATCTATTTACTCGTCAACTAATCTGCGTAAAGAAGGTTCGCCTTATACCCTGTTACTCAGTGTCTAAAAGCCACATGACAAACAGCTAAGAGGCATAATTTACCTTTCTAAACCCTCTAAGGGTCGTGTTGACCTTAGTGGCATTAAATTAGGCCCTGAATTCATGTATAACTTATGTGTCGCAAATGTCACCCTATTTTCAGGTTCCGGATATACGATGCATATAGCGATGCCGATACGAAAATGTTTTAAGTTGAAAATATGACGTCATCTGTAAAGTAAGTAAAATTTGACTTCAGACGAGACTCGAACTCGCGGCCTACTGGGAACCTAGTCCAGCGGCTCTTCTTTAAAATAAAATATATTTCACAAGCATGTGTTAATGCGAAATAATGTAAAACAATTATTAAGGGTAAAAGCGACTTCTTTACGATATTCAATAAACTGCAAAGTCTATTATATCGGTTGCCTAACTAGCATAGTTGGCAATGTATAGAATCTTTTATACAATTTGTAACAAATTTTTGTATGTCAACGTTACACAAAAACACAGTACCTATTGTCGAAGATGTCTTAAAATTTCTTGATTTCACCATTCAATAATTGAAGTGAATTGTGTGAATTGTGTGTTGTGACGTCATTGAGTGCTGCAATTTTTTAGGGGCCGTTTTGAGTCCTTTCACTACTCGCAAAGTTATGAAACGTTATACTCGTACCTTAACAACTATCACTTATTGACTCTATGTTTCCAAGACAAATAGTATTTATTTATCCAATGCTTTTTAGAAAATAAATAAAAAGAAATTAGTCCACAACCCTATTCTGAAAGTATTTAGGTACCTATACCTTAACAGATACGAAAAATTCTCATATCTGATTATGTCTTCACTACGTGATGTGTTCAGATTTAAAGATTGTTAGCAGTACGAGTTTATGCCAGATCTTTACAAACACAATAAAACCGAAAAGGGTTAGATATGTTTGATCTAACACGCAAATCTTATAGAGACAGAGTAACAATTTAAGAAAATTTCTTCTTAAATTGTTCATCATCATCACTGGTCTTCGCGCGCACCATTCGCGCGACGCGGATGCAGCACCGGGGCATCTCCCTCTGCTGCAGCTTCTTCTGCCCTGCGGCTGCAGGGCGGCGTTTGGTACCCCCTTGAGGGCTGTGATGGAGAAGGTGGGCACCGTGGACTCGTGTCACCATGATGTTGGCATCCAGGTCCGGCTCCGCTCTCAACCTCTTCTCTATTGTCGGTGGTTGCAGCGGGCTTTTTCGACACTCAGCTGCAACAACAAAGGGTGGCGGGCGTCCCCACCAAGATGACGACGCCCACAGTTATACGGCGCAACCATTGCCCTGGCTCTAGCTGGGCTTATGGCCGCGCCCCAGGGGGGAACCTCCTTCACCCGGGTCTCGAACCCAGGTTGAGTGATATCAGTCCTACCTATTAGCAGGTTAGATCGAGTCAAACTCACTAGCGCTGCGGGTCACGTAACGCGGGGTCGGACCTAACTACCTAGTCGTCGTCCCGGGGTGCCCCGATTATTGCCGGAGCTGTGAGGATTTCGCGTGGGAGAGGTTTCCCATCAGGAGGCCTACTGTGCAGTGGGGCAAATCCATGGAGGTGCTCGTGTGGCCCATTCTCGGCGCGGTTAAATTGTTATAATTTCTTACCAACAAGAGTTATAATCTCTTAACAATAAGTCTGAGTTAATCCTGAATCATAAGAGTAGGTATATAATGAGTTAGCAAAATATACTAAGTTAACATAAAGGGTCATACTCCTAATTTTAGACCTACGTTTATGAAGATATACATGCCTAATAACGACAATTTGTGGAAAGAAAATTTGCCGGTTGAGATCAAAACTAGAACACCTATTTATAAATACTAACCCCCTTATTCATAAACATACATTAGATACGTTTTAGCTATAGAATGTTTTGTCTTTGTCACTTGCTTTGTCAAATGTGCAGGATAAAAAAGACAAAGGAGACATTAGCAATACTTGAGCTAAAATACGTTTATGAATATGGGGGTAAAAAGTTAAGTTAAGATTGTGTAACACAATGTTTCCATAAAATGGATTTTACAAACAAAACCAATGACTATCTAAACTGCAATAAAGACATTTGCTAGCCTTTATAAGAAGAATGTTTTGAGACCTCATAAAAAATAATAAAGTCGGGAAAAGTAATATTACAGAATAAAGTCTGAACTTTACATATTTTATGCTCGTTTTATACAAAAATCTGTGTGAAACACTGGATGTCTAAATACTTTGTTTTTATCGTGTAATGTACTTAATTTTGTCACGTCAACAAAACATGCTTACATTGAAAGTTTGGTTGAACAACACAACTAAAATATAATAGCTCAAACCAATTGCGTTATGTACACAAAATATAATTTCATTCTTATGTTATGTTTTCTATTAAGATTTAATAAATTTACGGAAATAATAATATGGTTTTAATTAACATAATGATGATGTATAAGAATATTCAAAGCATAAAACCCTATCAGAAATCCTAAGCATTGCGCGTTGGTAGCTCTAACATGGAGCTATGAACATTTGCAATATCAGGGGTGTTGCAAATGCGAATGCGAATTCATAGGCGACGGTGACCATTTTCCATCAGGTGCCATTTGCTGGTCTGTCAACCTTTTAACATATTGAAAATAACTTTTTAACTGTGGTCCATAACTAAGACTTACCCTCTTATTCATAAAAGTATTTTAACTAAATATTGCTCACCTCTCCTTTGTCTTTTTCTATCCTGCACATTTGACAATGCAACTGATAAAGACAAAGCATTTTATAGCTAAAACGTATCTAATGTTCGTTTATGTGTAAGGGGGTTACTTTTAGGGTTCCGTACCTTAAAAGGAAAAAAGGAACCCTTATAGGATCACTCTTGCGTCTGTCTGTCTGTCTGTCTGTCCGTCTGTCACAGCCAATTTGCTCCGAAACTACTCGACCGATTGAGTTGAAATTTGATGAATATATGTAAATTGATGACCCAAAGATGAACACGTCAAGTAAAGTAATAAATTATAAACAAGGAGGCCACTTTCGGGGGGTAAATCAGAAAATAAAAAAAAATAAATCATAAACTGTGTCGTGTGACATACCAAATGAAAGAGGTTGTTGTCAGCATCTCAGATATTTTTTTTTATAATTTTTGCATAATCAAATTTGATGTTATTTAAGAAAAACGATGAAAATTGACCATTCCCTCCCCTATCTCTGAAACTACTGAACTTAAAATTTTGAAAAAAATTTGGAAAATAATTTTTTGCCTATAGATTACTGGAAAACCTATAAGAAGTTTGAGTATTCAAATTTAATCGAAAATTCTTAATAATATAACCCTTCCTGCCGGTACCACCGTAACCGCTATGTCTCTGCATTTTAAATCTCTAATATTTTCGAAAACATTTATTTAAATTACGGAACCCTCACCACGGGAGTCGAACTCGCACTTGTCCGGTTTTTTTATACTTTGTCACTGCTGTACCAAATTATAATTCTATAGGCGTTAGTGGCGTTTGTGGCGTTGCTGATGGTGATGGTGGCGTTAATGGCGTCGATGGCATTTGTGTTGTGGTGTTGGTGGCATAGGTGGCGATGGTGATATTGGTGGCGTTGCTGGCCTTGGTGGCATTGGTGGCGTTGGTGTCATTGGTGGTGGTGTTGGTGGCGTTGGTAGATTTGATAGAGTTGGTTGCATTGGTGGCATTGGTGGCTTTGGTGGCGTGAGTCTAATATCGTGTACGTGTGTACTAATGCAAATCAGATTTTTAACCAAAAGTTATTCCACGCAAACAAAGTAACGGGCACAGCTAATAAACATAAAACATAATAACAAACATAATTTCTCAATTTTAATATAATTAGGAGCAATTATGTTGGTGGGAAGATACTACAACTTTGCACTATAGTAAAAGTCTGAACTAAATCTGAACATGAAAAAGCGGTTGATTACTTCATTTGAGAAACTCCATCAAGCGCTCAAGTTTCACTTGTACGTTAACTAGCTTTTAGAAAATTCACAAGTAGAAGCCATATATTTCTGAGTTAACAAAGAAAACTTACAGCATCACGCTATGCAGGCTTATGTAGAGAGCTACAGCGATGTCATATAATATTTTATGAAATAAGTACACTATCCCAACAGCAAGCTTGGAAGAGTTTTCCCTGTTTACATGTTCCTTATCAAATTTCTTACTAAAACCTTTCTGCAACTTAATAATATATAAGTACTTTAATTTTCATGAGGATGTTCATTTCGATATCTACTATGCAGTTTATGACTTAGACCACTTACTTAACTTTTCTTTTTTTTTTTTATTTAATGGAAGTGGCAAACAAGCAAGCAGTTCACATTGATGTTAAGTGATGACTGCAGCCACAAAATGACCAAGGTCAAAATGCAGATGCGTTACCACTCCTGAGGCCTAAGGTGTTATGCCTCTGTGCCGGAAATTACAGGGCCGTACATTACCACCTGACTTGAACACGAAAGTGCTGAACACTACCATTTAGCGGCAAGTATATTAGGTAATGCGGTGGTGCATACGCCCGTGAGCTCCGCCACTGGAGCTCTACCACACGTAAAAACACTGGCTTTTTGACTACATTATGGCGTGCCTGATTTGCTATACCTAAGTACAGATATTGTTTAAGTAGGTAAGTTAGTCGCAGATATTTTAAGTTATCAATAATAAAAGACAGCCTTAATTACATAATATTATATATTCATGAGCAATGTAGTTCATATTGGTGGAAAGAAACCTACTACAACTTTGACTTAAATAAAAGTTTAATCTAAACATGAAATTGCGGTTGAATACGTCTTTTGAGAAACTCAATCAAGTGCTCAAGTTTCAGAAGTAAACTAGCTTCTACAAAATGCTCAAACAGGAGCCATACATTTCTGAGTTAACTAAGAAAACTTGAAGGCATCACATTATGCAGGCTTATGTGGAAAGCTAGCAATGTCATTCAATATTTAACAAAACAAGTATGTCCTCTTCCCTAACTGCAAGCTGCGCAGTTTTCTCTGCTTACGTTTTTCTTAAGAAATATAATATAGTTTATACAACTACATGTTTGCAGGAGCTACATCACATTTAGTAGATAGCAGTTTATTTGCATCTATGCTATGGACGTTTACATTATTTGATTTTTCACGATAATTTGTACTAGATTTAAGCTCTCGTTTAAAAGAGCTCTTACTGAGTTTGTTGGGTAGCGGAGTTCTTCTCAGTAGTGACCGCACTTGGAACTCTGCTAAGTGAATAACTTTGATCTTGACGAATAAGTTTTTCTTTTTCTTCATTTATCATCATTGAAGGAATTGAAAAATTTTGTAATTATTATGTTTTAACTAAGTAGTTTAAATTCTAATTTTTAATTTACTATTGATGTATGATACTTCATGTAATGGTTATTCACTCTAGGTATTTTATATTTCTTGACGTTTTGAAAGTATCTGTAAAGATCTATTCGAAATAAAAATATTTTCTATTTCTATTTCTACATCATAGTACAGTGTTCTATTTACTGTGACTACATTTTGCAGGATACTTTACTTTTATAAGGACGTCATAAAAGTGGCAATCAACACAGTAATTTTATTGCTACTTGATTTTCGTTAACTGCCTCGGTAACCTAGTGGTAGCAGACCACTACTACTACGCTGGGGTCCTGGGTTCGATTCCCGGGTAAGGGATTATTAGAGATTATGGTGTCCTTTATCTCTGGTTCTATTGGGATTTTGCCATTTTCTGGTAATTTCCCAATACCTCGAAGTTTGGTAATGTGCCCGGAGATGTCAACAGGCTCACCACCTGTTACATGGGCCAAAACGTAACCGGCGAATCATGGGTGTTTGCATGTATGCTTAAATGCATTTACCTCTGCCTACCCCTTCGGGGATTACATGCGTGAAGTTACGAATTTTTAAATTATTTACGTTCTCAAAAAATGTTTATTTTTCGATGCAAAGGTCTTTGTGTGAAAATGAGAAAAAGTTCAGAAAGGTTTGCCCAACAGTTTTTTTTTATTTAATGAAGGTGGCAAACAAGCATGCAGTTCATGAAAACAACGACAGCCTATGGATACCCACACTAAGACCAGAGTTGCATATTGAACCATTGATGTGTTTTCACCCTGAGACTATAGTTGATGTGTCTCTGAGATAAGTTATTACGGGGCCGTATATTGACATAATAGAATTACAAACAGATAAACAATTTAAAATAGAACCCTAGAGCCGAGGAAGTTAGTCTCCCTGAGCTTCAATTGGAATCTATGCGTATCCTATCTTGACCAAATGGGCTAGTTTACCTGTGTTAAAAATAATAATGAAAATCTTTATTTCTTGTAGAATTTCATGTCAGGATTCAGGATATATTGCTTTTTAGGGTTCCTTAGTAAACAAGGATTCCTTATAGTTTCGCCATGTCCGTCTGTCTGTCTGTCTGTCTGCCTGTCTGTCTGTCTGTCTGTCTGTCTGTCTGTTTGTCGGTCTGTCTGTCTGTCTGTCTGTCTGTCTGTCTGTCTGTCTGTCTGTCCGTCCGCGGTTTAGCGCAAAAACTATTGGTACTTACTAGAGACTTGAAATTTGGCACAAATATATACCTTAATCACGCTGACAAAGTGGTAGAATAAAACCATGAAACATAAAATTATTTAGGATACCTCCCCTACATGTAACGCACGGACATTTTTTTTATTTTTCGTTTTCGTCCATTCATTTTTAAAATGAAAGGTTTATCGACTTTAATACATCGAAAAAATATATCTAAGCATTATTTTCACGGCCTAACACAATATTGAACCTTCAATTCGTCTAAAATTGGTTTTAAAAAAGTGTCAACTAGCCTATTGGTCAGACATTGATTGATGGTCAGAAAGAGACGAGAGAATTTAAAGATATTTGAAGAGAGTGATGAATATCTGTGGCTGAAGCAAGAAAAATTTACAAAAACAATTTAATAGAATTTTGGTGTTAGCTTAGCAAATCTATTATCCTCAAAATAAAAACTATTTATAGTTTAAATTGTTATTTATATTACTTATTTATTTAGCGTTAGTAGAGCTACACTCATCATTTCAATGAGTGTAGCTCGCGAAAACCTAAAAACAAACTATATCGATTAAGAATCATAAGTTCGTGGATCGTTAGGAAACAATCTAGAACCGCACATGAAACATTAACCCAAATGTTGTAATAATTGATAACACAGAATAGACGTCTGTTCTGTACCCTAAATTAGAAACCACTTTAGTTTGCTCCATATTAGTTCCAGATTCTGTTCGGAGGAACATAAAAATGAAGATTAGAATGATTACTTGGGACCACCCTGATACACTTCGATAAAATCCGGGCGGAATAAAAAAAGTAATAAAAATTAATAGTTTCGCTTCGTGCAGCTTCGTTCAAGCAGATGCTTGCGGCTAATAGTGGTCATTATTTATTTATTGCAACATTTGCAACCTTACTTCCTCATTCCCTAACCGTATAGTATTTTGTAAGTAAATAAATGATATTACTTTTAAACAAATGAAATGTTTACTCTCAACTTAAACATAGTTACTGGATGAAAACGTGAAGCAATTAACGAGTATCGTGTATTTTACAATTGGTACAATTTATAGCACTTAACCGAAATTCGGACATGTCCTATGAATTTCTAAAGGATTATTAAGCCGGTCTGATATAATTGTAATCGCTCTCTCTGAATTCGTAATCTCATTTCATTATAATAATTCTGAATGCACGCTAATTCATACAAATAAATATTTTCCTCACACTTTCAGATTTTTTCAGAGTATCAGATGAGCGTTCAGATTATGAATTCGGAGAGAGAGATTCTGACTGTGACCAACCTGAATGCAAAACAATCCTACTTTTGTAGTGTGTAAATATGAAGTAAGTAAAATGTAAAAAAAGAAAATCAGACAAGAGCGAATAAGAAACGGAGCAACCACTTTTCTTTTTGTTATCTTTTTAAGTAGTTGGTTTAGTTAGTTCAGTAGATTATAGTTAACGTTCAGACGAATACATTAACAAAGCTTTTCAACAGATATCTGTTTTACTATTAGATCCGAAAAGTTATTACGTATCTACTTATCACATCACTACTGAAACTAACACCAAAAATCTCCGAGTAGAGATTTGGAACAAAAGCTTAATCTCTCGTTATTCATGGATTAGTATACTTGTGGTTCATTAGAGACGAGGATGTCGTGAAAATGTGCATTAAATAAGTTCAAAATATTTTTTTTCAAAATTAATGAAATGTTTCAGCTTATCTCTACTGGCTGCCGTAACTGCAGGTAGTAAACTAAAGTAATAAATCTATACAAATTTAGTGGTCACCCGCTACCACTGAGCCTTGTAGAAGAATTAACGGTGCTGTATTTCATCATAACAGCGTGACGATGACATTATTACTCTCTCACAATAATTTCTAAAAATAAGTCTACCTACTGCAAAATTCGGATATCCAGTTTCAATTTCAATTAAATCTATTAAAAATTGTTATTTGTTGCTTTGTAACTGTACAAATGAATAAATCTTTATGTTTATTTAAATGACTTCTTAAATTCTATACTTTTCGAGACGGGATTTCCTACGGATCGTCGTAATGTTGCAATAATACAACAGATAGTAAAAGTCAAGTTAATTTTAACGAATTAAAAGATCATAATAATAATATAACACAACGAATTATGCAATTTGTTACTTACAATATCACAAGAGCCAACGTACTGTGTTGTGTTAAACCAACGATAACCTGAAAAGATAAGAATAGTTTGAGCAGGTTTATAACAATAAAATCACAAAATAGTTCACTAAGCTTTGGTATCAGGACCATAAAGTCGTAGTTATTTGTACTTTAAATCAAAGCTTCGTTGTTGTGTGTTATTGTAAAGCACAGGGAAATATTATAATCATACTGTATCGTTGATTCGTAAGTTATTTTATTTTACCATTCCCGAGATATCCCGAGGCTTCGTGCACTTGACACATTATATTATTACGAACATTAAGTTAATTTTCAAAAGATGAACCACAGAAAATCAGTTTATACGTAAGTTTCTGTGGTGTCTTAAGTACGTAGGTTTGTGTGGTGCATCCAACAAAAAAATCTTTATTTCGAAACAAAAGGTAGAATCTCTTTATTGCTAATAAACACTACTGGGCTCTGGTGTTTTAAAATGATCACAATTTGAATTTCCTAACATTAATCTACCATAAAATACATACCTTAATAGCATTATCTAGGTCTGTGTATCTGACATTTATTTTAGCTTTCTGCATTTCTTCGTTTATACGCTTTCATGAACCGTTCATATTTATTTTAATTAATAAAGAGCCAGGTAATCTTACAATATTTAAGTATTTGGAATCATTAAAATAAATGTAGACAGATTTAACTAAGAAACCACAAATAGGAACAATATCATTGACACTAATTTAAAAGCAATCACATCAAATGAATCCCTAGATGCACCATCGGATCCAACGAGCTTCATTAAGAGATGCGAAAAAGCTCACGCAAAATACACATGAGTAATTAATGTAGCCAAGCCACTGACTATAATTACAAAATTAACGCATTCAGTTTCATAAAAAGGCTTAGACCTTATAGTAATGCAATAAGGCTCAGAAAATGATTCGCTTGGCAGAATTGCTTGAAGAATATAGCTCGTAAACAGAGATCTGTGCCTCTCCTTTAATGAAATGAAGCCATTCTTTCTGAGCCGCACGCAAGCTTCTGTGCAGGAGTATTGTTTTGCTACCTTTGTTGTCAAGGCACCATTTTTGGTATTCAACGGACTGCGCAGCGACTGAATTTTCAAATGTGAAATGGTAATTATATAACATTAAAACTACCCGCCTACCATGAAAAAATACTTTAGACGATTTTATTTTATTAATAGCTTTTCTACTCATCTTCATGTGCTCGAGTACACATAATAAAACATAATAATATGGCAATGTAACTGTAACTTGGGACGTGATATTTATTCAGTTGATATTTTCATACAAAATCTCATACATGTACTTACCTATTTTATAAAAATCAATTGACACAAATATTTATCTGCGCATCTTCAAAGCGAATGCAACCTGATTAATTCTATTTCTGCTATGTTTGTGTTAGTCAGGAGAAGGTATGTATTACAAAAACAAATGTGTGCAAAATCAACCCGGAAGGTAAGAATTTCTAATGGTTGTTTGTTTGTTGTACAAACACTCTTTAGAATGTCTTATAGTTGTACTACCTGCCATACGCCTGCAATATTCGGCATAATAATAATAAATAATAATGGCAACCCATTATACGTCCCACTGCTTGGCACGAGTCTCTCTCCTTTTTGGGAGAGGCCTGGAACTTACTCCACCACGCTGCTCCAATGCGGATTGGTGAAGGTCAGCTGTTTTCAAACCGCCCATAAGGCCTCCGACAAGGTTTCGACCTTGTCTGACACCGATGTTAAAATCAAACCAGGGTGACATGTTACCATCTACCCGCACACATGCTTGACAGCCCAGCCCACTTACGTGGACTGTATTGCACGAAGCAGACTGCCATCAATACCATACTCTGGCAAAATGTCCCACAGCTCCTTTTGTAATACCCTATCAAACGCTTTCTCCAAATCCACAAAACCGCAGAAAACCTTCTGGCTCACAGCCAGATGCTTCTCTACAATGTTGCGGAGGGAGAAAACTTGATCCATACATCCTCTTCCAGTTCTGAAACCACTCTGTGCAACCCACAACAACCCGTCGGACATCGCTTTCATTCTTCTTTCTAAGACTTTCCCATACACTTTAGCTGCCAAACTGATCAAAATGATCGCTCGATAGCTGGTGCAGTCCATACGTGAACCCTTGCCTTTATACAAAGGCACGATGACCGCACACCGCCAATCCTTTGGGATTCTTCCGGATCTCCAGCAAAGATTGCACAACACCCAGAAATAATCCCAAAGGGCAGCACCACCATATTTGATCATTTCGGCAGAAACCTGATCAATACCCGCAGCCTTACCACATTTCAAACTTCGTATCGCCCATACAATCTCATTTATTGTTATATCCTCACAAGCCGGCACCGTCAAGTCAGCAACTCCGGCGTCAGTGCCATAATACTCGCTCCATCGTTTTAACACATCTTGCGTGTTCTCAAGAATATCACCCAACTTAGATTTTATTCTATTCATTCCAGAAACTGGAGAAGAGCTTCTAGACTTTTTTACCTCCCTCCAATAGAGTTTGATGTTAGTCTCAAAGCTTTTCGCCAGTCTCTCATCAGCTTCCACTTTATCTCTCTCACGCTTTTCATTCACTAAAATCTTGGTGTCATTCTTGAGCCGACGGTAAATTTCTCTCTTCTCATCTCTTATACCATTATTCATTTGCAAGGATGCTACATAATCCAGCCATGCTTTCTTCTTTCTTTCAACGGAGTCTTGCACCTCCTTGTCCCACCACGCATCCCCTTTCAAGGATTTGCGTATCTTTGCATAACCACATACTTCTTTCGCGACTTCCACCATACTATCTTTCATACCTTGCGAACATTCATCCACGTTCAAGTCCGTAAGACAAACCTTGTCTAACTTTTCACGGACTTGACGTTCATACACTCTCCTTGCACTAATGTCTTGTAACTTTTCACTCTTTATTCTTTCAAGTCCTCCGAAAGGGACAGGGACACGCCAATGTCGCCACTTCTTGAACAGTTCCCTAAACCGGCTTATTACCAAGAAGTGATCTGTATCAAGAGTGGGACCTCTGTAGGCTCTAGTGTCCATCAGGCTCTTCCGAAGACGACTATCAACCATGATCAAATCAATCATACTTTTTTGTTCATTCCTCCTCCATGTATACGTGTGAATGTCCTTATGACGGAATTATATGTTAGACACAAGGAGACTTCGTTCCAAGCATAAGTCAAGTATCAGCTTACCAGCATCATTTACTCTTCTATCACCATATGGACCTAGAACGGCCTCGTATCCTGGCCGCCTGGTCCCGACCCATCCATTCAAATCACCACACAAAATTACCCTTTCATTAGCTTCGACCATATCGAGAACACCCCTTGTAGATTCCCAAAACTTCTCCAGGTCTTGGGTCGTCGCTGAGCTAACCGGTGCATAAGCTGCTACCAAAAACACCCTAGTGACGCCCAATTTAATTCGGACCCAGATTAGTCTCGGGTTCACCAAACCATAATCTTTCACTCCAGTGACTAAACGAGAGGACAGAAAGGACGCCCACCCCCGCGCTGGCATGATCGCTCTGTTGTACACCTACCCACAGAGCCATCGCGCCACCCGGGAGATCTTCGACCTCGCAGCCCTTTCGTTTAGTCTCTGTTACACACAAAACATCCAGGCGTCTCACACTCATTACGTTCGTCAACTCATTCATCTTCTTACAAATTCCACCTCTCACATTCCACGTGCCTATCTGGCATTCCCCACTCCTTGATCCGCCGTATCGGGCCCGGCGTGACAGGTGGCGGTCCCCATCGCCGCTTTGAACGCTTTTCGTACTGACGGGGACGGGTCGGTACGCGTCGCCTCGGGGGGACGCCCTAACCCGCACTGCGGTACGCCTTCGTGCCAGAATTGCAGCCCTAAAGGACTGGCAGGGATCGCGACGTGCACGCTTTTGGCATGACCCCCCATGTTATATAATTAACATAAAATTCATAAGGTGTAAATTGAGCCTCAAGCGTCGGAACTACCTAGGCACACCGCGGATACTCCGCCAAAACTCCATACAAACGCTTAATTTGGTCTCTATTACACAGACAACAATCAGTGACGTGTAATTTCACGTACACCTGTGTGCGTAGCACGTTCAAAATACCCACGTTGCCCATAAGAGGGGAGGAGGTCGGGTGACGCGTGGAAATCGGGCGGGACGGGAATGAGAAGTTTAGATACTATTTAAGCTTTTCAGAGTGCAGGAGTCTCACATATCCGCCGAACTATATTGCTTTCATTTAGTCAGTTCCATCACTTTCAATTTGATTTCGTATGTTTAAAATAGGCTGAGAAGATTGGTCTCCTTCCTCTCCGTTATATAGGTATATACTATTTTGCTACTCTCAGATCACCAATATGCACCACTGTAGTTCGTCAGCTTATGACGCCTCTGGCGTGACCTATATAAACTTCAATCATACGTCATGGAAAGACCTCATGGGTATAAACGTAAGAGTCACGTTTATAAAATTAAAACGGCATGTACATACGGAAGTACAAAGTTGCAATCCAAGTTAACATTGCGAGTGCGGTTTAACAATTGCAAAAGTCACTTAAGACAGAAAACATTGCCGGCTGTGTAAACAGACAAATAATTACTTGACACAACTTCTGCAATAAAGTGCTCGTGGAGACGAAAGTTATTGCACGAACATATACGTATGTAGGTGTGGACAAACTTCATGTCTTAATGTCCTCCTTATTTGTCTTAGTCTCATAGTTTTGTGTAATAGCAGATGGGCAGTATTATGAAAATAAAAATGTATGTGTACTTGACGTAAGTAACCCAGGACAAGAATGTGTCTTTTGACCATTTGTGGACTTTTTTTGGCAAATACGATGATGATTATAACCTAACTTCATGTCTGTAATCCCCGAAGGGGTAGGAAGAGGTAAATGCATGCAAACACCCACGATTCGCCGGTTACGTTTTGGCCCATATAACAGGTGGCGAGCCTGTTAACATCTCCGGGCACATTACCAAATTTTGAGGTACTGGGAAATTTCCAGAAAATGGAAAAATCCGAATAGAACCAGAGATAAAGGACTTTACTTTACTTAAGAATTCTCTGTTATATGGTGCGATATATGGGGATAGCCGCGGATATTCTTGCTGATTGAAAAAACAGTATTTCACTTGATGTATTTAAGTGCCTTGTCGTTTTTCTTCTCCGAAAAGTAAGTTGGTAAGTAAGTACATTTATTTTGTGTGAACGTCGTGGCAAAGGTTATGTAAATCCTTTAACAAATAATGTAGTGAATCACGCGGCGAATAGAATGGAAATAAATCGCAGCTTACCTTCTTGTCCTTCAGAGAACTTGAATGTTGATTTAGAGACTCCATTAGTTCACGATTTGAGACACAGGTGTTGTTATTTATTGGTGTAATAGATTCTCTAGCTTTAGGAATATAATATCAAAACTCTCTGTCTACCCTATAAAGGACTTGGCGTTAAGATAGCTACATACATAACTTCTAAACTTATCCGATAACAATAAAGATTTGGTAAGTGAGTGGTTCGCTCATTAAAATTAGACCTTTTGGAAAAATAATATCATTTGCCAAAAGACGTACACAGTTGGATAAAAAACACATCTTTGAGGAACAAAATCCGTTCACAACTTGCCGATATTAGCGCATAGATACATACAGACAGAGAAAATAGAAGGACGTTACTTTATAATATGTAGTGATGATGATTACAGGAAATCTATGACATTCACCTAAGGTAACAAAGATAATTTCTCAATTCTACGGGGACCCTGAGTACGTAAGACCGAGAAAAACACTGTTCAAGTCATTTAACCCTCATTTGGCCTGTTGTCTATTAATTTTGTCCGCAAATGTGCATTTTTTTTCATGTGCTATTACTATAATAGGCATTAAACGACGGATTTGATAACTATTGGCAATAACCAGCGCAAAGAGCGTCGACCTACAAATACCTCTGTCCTGACACCGCACTGATGCTTTTTACATTCATCTCTCTGTCTTTATACATGTCGATTCCGAAGACCACACTTTCGGACAGACTATGCACATAAAATATACAGGAACTAATCTCTGCAAAATACAATCACGCTGATTGTCAAGTAGATACAAACTACGATGAATCTCGTAGTATGCTGAATCACCCTGGCAAAATTATCACACTGAGGTGGTGTATAATAATATACAACTTCCGAACTATAATGGTTCGGCAGCGGCTCGCCAAACTTTGACATCTTGCTTGGTTGTTCCGGGAACTTAGAGTAAGTACGCACAGAACTTAAATATGTCCGTGAAGTTAGTTACAAGTCGCTATGAAGAAGGCGATTGTATGGTATACATAGGGGATAGTCGACGAGGAAAATATGGCAGTAGTTCGCTTTCAACAGGCCTTGAGGCAACAGGGTGCGTGCTAGCTAAAAGATTGGCGCAATGTTTACGCAAGCAACTTCAATTACTGGCATTTCAGTATTGCGTGGACTGTACCAACAAGTCCATGATCGTCTTTGTGATCAATTAGCATTTAATTGATCACAAAGAACAAAGGTGAACATACAAAAATATAAACACGTAAATAAGCTTTTACATCAGTGCAAATTAAGACTTTACCGTTATCGTAATGGAATATCGTACTATCTAGTAGAGTTAAGGTACGATTCCGAACTCGGCAGCACACAGCAGTGCTGCCGCTGCAGTGCTGCCGCAGCACCATATTTTTTACAGTGACGCGTAGCTCGGAATCTAATCTCATATAAACTCAAGAGATAATATATGGAGACTAATAGTGCTGCGGCAGCACTGCAGCGACAGCACTGCTGCGTGCTGCCGAGTTCGGAATCGTACCTTTAATGTGGGCACGATATGTGAAATCCTTTATTCATAAGATTTAAATGTCTTTACAATTTAGTAAATTAGGAATCAGATATCATAATGGATCAGGTCGCTAAGGCGTCGTCGGGATGTGACTTTTCCTTCAGTAGCAGGGCGATGGGCCCTGCTACTGAAGGAAAGGTTCCACTAGTGCAGTCAGCCAACCAAACAATGGCGGTTAAACCATTCGAATAGGATGATAGTAAATGCAATAACGCGCGATAAAACTACCACCACAACATGAAAATTTTACTAAATAGGTAACGCGAGAGATACTTACCCAGGCTCGCACACCGTTAGCTACTGACCTAACTTCACTAGCTTTTACCATTACAACGACATACATGGCCTTAGACATTCCGGTGATTACCCACAAAAATGAGCCAAATGAGCCGAAATCGCACTGGAACACGTGTTATGTGAGTATGAAAATGAGCCTTAACATTCGCGCAAATTGCACGTGATTGTGACTTCCCTTTATCGTAATGGACGGTCGTATTCGCTAAAGTTAATGTGTTGCAGGGTGCTGAGTTTTATTATAAAGGGACCCTACAGCTGACTCCTTTTTACATTGTTTTAAATACTTAAAGTTGAAATATAAGACATATTGAGATTGAGGATAGCAGGTCACTACGGAGATTGTACTATTTATTTCCGTTTTATCTTTAATTTCTAAGTTCGCTACCGATATATTTGTTATCCCTCATTAAAGAAAAACAGAAATAGAAAAATTTATTACCTAATATACTTGCCGCTAAATGGTAGTGTTCAGCACTATCGTGTTCCGGTCAGGTGGTAATGTACTGTCCTGTCAGTTCCGGCACAGAGGCATAACACCTTAGGCCTCAGGAGTGGCAGCGCTTCTGCATTTTGACCTCTGGTCATTGTGTGGGTGTCTATAGGCTGCAGTCATCACTTAACATCAATGTGAACTGCATGTTTGTTTGCCACTTTAATAACATAAAAAAACACACATTTCCAAAAATCGCGCCCTGGAATCTCCCTAAACCCGTTCACGAGTACAACCTTTGCAACATTTTCTAAACTAAATCACGAAGAAGCTGCAAAATTCATCTTAAAAGACTTCACGTAATTCTATTATTCCTACACATAATAAAATTTAACCCAAAAATCTTCAATAAATGTAAAATACAGATTTAAAGAAAAGGATACAGTATTTAAACTGAAACCTCGGTTTTATACAAAGCCTGTGCCAAGGAACGAAAAGTTATATTTTATCTGTGGGATTTACTGGCGGATTACATTTAAAACTGGCCTCAGCTGCCTCCCAAGTTCAATTTGAAGGAAAAATATGCGTGTATCTTGGTGTCGTGTTTATTTTAAATATTGCTTTCACAACTTAATGTCATGAAATAATACGATAAGTCACATTTTTTGTGCTTCTAATATTCTTGCCCCCATATTCATAAACGCAGAAAGGATAAAATAATAAAAGTTATTTTATATACATTTTTATGTAAGTAAAGTGGCAATCAAGCATGCAGCTCACATTGATGTTAAGTGAACACTACAGCCTAAGTGTTCATACGCATTATGCGGTTACCCGCATTGCAAAATGCTTGCTCTCATCTCGTGTTTGCAAATAAGGATGCACCCAGTACTTCTTTCTTTCTCTTTTCTTCTTTACGTAACGTGTGTAAATGTAGTAAAGGATCGATATGACCGCAAATCGCAACGGTTCTTCAACCGCACGTTGAAGAGTTAGGGCACCCAACGCCGACCTGCATGGCAGGCCAGAAGAAGCCGCAGCAGAGGGGGCCAGCCCCGGTGCTACATCCGCGCCGCGCGCTTCGCACGCGCGACGATCAACTGACTGAACCGCACGTTGTGGTTGCAAAGTAGGCTACTTGCATAATGCGTATAAAGGGTTACACATCTACACAAAAACTAGAGATCAAAATGCAGGTACGTTGCCACCCCTGATAGCTAAGTTGTTATATCTCTGTGATAGTCATTACATACATTACCATCTAACCGGAATACGATAGTGCTGAACACTACCATTTGGCGGCAGATAGATTAGGTAATACGGTGGTACCTACGCCCCCGAGCACCTGCACTGGAACTCTACCACCATAACCATTTTAATTGTTTTTATATTATTTCGCATTAACACATGCTTGTGAAATATAGTCAGTAGGTCGCGAGTTCGAGTCTCGCCTGAAGTCAAAAATTTTTCTTTCCATTTTTCCTTTAAAAATAAAACATAACCATTTTGTTATTTCAAACACATAAAAATCTCGCATAGTATCTTGTGACCTATACGTTTTGTTTCATAACTAATTCCCTTTGACCGTGACATTTTCGATACCCTCAAAATTGACGTTTGGTCTATCTTGATTAATCTCCTACCCTTCTCCAGTTCAGAACTTATTAAGTGCCACATGTCAAGTGTCACGGACAGTCATTATTCACGTTTTCATCGAATATGTTGTCTTTTACGGTATTATTTTTTATGTAATATTATTTACTACTGTGTACCTACTACCATTTAGCGGCAAGTATATTAGGTAATGCGATGATGCCTATGGCCGCGAGCTCTGTCACTGGAGTTCTGCCATCAGTAAAAAAAAAGTTACTTCACGTGACACTACACACACTTTTACTGGTGGTAGAGCTCCAGTGACGGAGCTCGCGGGCGTAGGCACCACCGCATTACCTAATATACTTGCCGCTAAATGGTAGTGTTCAGCACTATCGTGTTCCGGTCAGGTGGTAATGTACGGCCCTGTAATTTCCGGCACAGAGGCATAACACCTAATGCCTCAGGAGTGGCAGCGCATCTGCATTTTGACCTCTGGTCATTGTGTGGGTGTCTATAGGCTGCAGTCTTCACTTAACATGAATGTGAACTGCATGCTTGTTTGCCACTTTTATTACATAAAAAAAAAAAAAACTAATTTACTTACCGAAAGAAAATTTCTCATAGAACTTCTCAGTTGTGGTGCTTTTGATTAATACATGTCCAAACATAAAATTCTAAATGATAACATATTTCCTAATATCAGCAGGCATTTATACGGTTATTGGGCTATTTTAGTAGACGGGCTTGTCCTACCGTTACCAATCGTAAAATACCGAAACTCGTAACAGAAAATTCTAGTAGATACTTATCTATCACGTTCCATTTATTGTCAAAGCGACACACCATCCTCGCTTCAGTAATAATAGAGGTAAATACCTACGGGCGTCATTATACAAGGCCTGTTATACACACTTACCATTAGGAACTGAAGGACTGATATGGTCGTTTACCCTCACATATAAATGTTTATTACCTAAATCTCGGGCTTGTACAGTACGCAAACCCTAACAATAAAGTTTATTACCCCAAAGGATGCATCTGTTACTTTAATACCAGTGTCCTTCCGTCTATTACGGACTTTGAGACCTAATGGGTAGGTATATTTCTTGACTTGGCATTCCATATCCGCCATAACAACAAAGGATTAGACAGTAAATTCACCTTAAAAATTTCCCCTACGAAAATAGTTTTTTATTAATGTACTTAATTGAAGTGGTAAACAAGCATGCAGTTTACATCGATGTTAAGTGATGACTGCAGCCTATAGACACCCACACAAAGACCAGGTCAAAATGCAGATGCATTACCACTCCTGAAGCCTGGTATTATGCCTCTGTGCCGGAAATTACAGGGCCGTACATTACCACCTGACCGGAACACGATAGTGCTGAACACTACCATTTAGCGGCAAGTATATTAGGTAATGCGGTGGTGCCTACGCCCGCGAGCTCCATCACTGGAGTTCTACCACCAGTATAGCTTTTTAGGATTCCGCAGCCAAATGGCAACAAAAATCGGAACCCTTATTACATTCGTCATAAGTCTGTCTACCCGTCCGTCCATATTCCGTCGAGATTCATAGGAATGGCTTATAAATATTATGCTGAAAGTAATTTATTGTTATGAGTTTTGTTTTTAGTATTGTTACTATGTTATTGAGTCGTTTATGTATGTACGAGTATAATTGTATTGCAGTACCGCATTGGATCTTCTGTAATGGTTCTGTAAATACTGGTAAATAAATAAATATGTCACAGCCACTGCCCACTATATATTCTGTAAACGACTTTATGATTCAAAAATAAAATGTAGTGGAAATGGCAAACAAACGCACAGTTCACATAGATGGAAATCGCCGCGGGGGCAACTGGGAATATACCAGTAATATAATGTAGCTGTAATTAGTACCTATAATCAATCTACACAAAGGCATTAGTTATTTTTCCTCTGAGACAGATATTATAAAGAGACACGAAAGGTATAAAAAACACGATTTTGCTTGGTACTGCACCTTAACGTTACATACTTGTATACCTAAATAGGTGCCTATTGAAATATAAGATAAGTCAATATAATTTACTTCAAATAATATCAAAGTAAATATTTGTGTCACACCAAACTCTTTGATCATGAAGCTCACCCCGAAAGTCTACCCCGTCAGGGACACGGCTTGAAGTAGATACCTATCTATTATTGTAAGTAACGAACAATAATAGATACTAGAACATTTTGATAAATTCCAATCTCCTCTGCTACTGAAATTGCGACATTATCTTACCGGTCAAATTATTATAAAAGGTCCAATTTAATATTATTTTATTCGATTAGATTTTTCGCATTAACACATGCGAGAGAAATATAAAAAAAAACTATCGCAACATACCTAATAGTTATGAAGACCCGGTTAGTCCAGCGGTGCGAAACCACCGTTTGATTCGAAGGATCGCGGGTTCGATTCACGCACCAGAACAAATATTGGTATTGCCAACAGATATTTGTTTCGGGTCTGGGTGTTTGTGTAAGTGTTGTATGTGAACAACGGCATCTACGACACAGGTTTATATAATACCTAATGTGGAGCTGTGAGTGCACTGTAGTATACCTATTAGTGTAGTGTAATGTGTGTTGGCGTGCCACCCCAAGGCGATGAAATATAATGAATAAGAAGACTTCGACGATACGTGGTCTCCACTCGAGAACCTTTCTGCCCCAGCGGTTATCGGTTCTCCGAGCTATTTGCCCTGCCCATTGCCACTTCAGCTTGGAGATTTGCTTGGCTATGTCAGCGACTTTTGTTTGCCTACGGATCTCCTCATTTCTGATTCGATCCAGTAGGGAAACGCCGAGCATAGCCCCTTCCATTGACCGCTGAGTGATTTGGAGCTTTCGTATAACGCTCTACAGACCCGAAATAAGCCGAAGTCTCCTTCCTAAAGTCGATTGCAATATTTCTTGTTGGATACATACTGTAATTTCACACACACAATTGTATGTTATGACTAGGACATCATACTTGTCTTAACATCCACCTCGTATTTACTTAACTAAATACCACAAAATTGATGTGTGGTATATCTTGATTAATGTACTACCCTACTCCAATTCTTGGCTTATTATGTGTCACGTGTCAAGTGTTATACGCAGTCACTATTTCAACCGGTATTATGTTGTTTTAACGGATTGTTATTTTATCTATCAAGTTCTTATTTGCCTCTAATGGAGGACGTCTGTAAACGTCATGTAATCTATGTATGTATGTATGTATCTTCACGCCAGGTCCCTAACGGGGTAGGCAGAGTGTGTAGAGCGCCAGATATTCCGGTACTGACAAACCTCTCGTGCCTCGTCTACCTTCATCATTCTCTTCATACATGCACGCCGATTCCTAAGACTTTTGACCCCACCATCAGACAGAACTCGATCTATTTGATCATGGTAGGTCAGTCTTGGTCTTCCTGGGCCTCTGCAACCATGTAATCTGTCTGCGCTAAATTACAGTATCCAACAAGAAATAATGCACATCGACCTCAGGAAAAGACGTCGGCTTATTTCGGATCTGTAGAGCGTTATCTCTTTTGCACCTTACTTATTCGATCATTTCGATCAAGTTTTGACCCATACCGGACTACGAAAGCTTACGTAAGCAGTTTTTTTTAATGTAATCGAAGTGGCAAACAAGCATGCAGTTCACATTGATGTTAAGTGATGACTGCAGCCTATAGACACACACACAAAGACCAAGGTCAAAATGCAGATGCGTTACCACTCCTGAGGCCTAAGGTATTATGCCTCTGTGCCAGAAATTACAGGACCTTACATTACCACCTGACCGGAACACGATAGTGCTGAATACTAGCTACTACCATTTAGCGGCAAGTATATTAGGTAATGCGGTGGTGCCTACGCCCGCGAGCTCTGTCACTAGAGCTCTACCACCAGTATAGCTTTTTAGGATTCCGCAGCCAAATGGCAACAAAAATTGGAACCCTTATTACATTCGTCATAAGTCTGTCTGTCCGTCCGTCCATATGTCACAGCCACTGCCTATAGTGGAAATGGCAAACAAACGCACAGTTCACATAGATGGTAACCGGAGGCAATCACTGCGGGGGAAATAGGAATATTTTATTTAAAGAAAAACTAGGAATATACCAGTAATATAATGTAGCTGTAGCTGGTATGATCAATCTACACAAAGGCATTAGTTATTTTTCCTCTGAGACAGTTATTATAGAATGGGTCCATTCTGATCTAAGATGAACCAAACCCAAAAGGTCGTAAATCAAAAGGTCTTGCTTTATCACAAGGCGAACACAAATCATTTGGCCGACACAATAAACTGCCGATGATCTAAGACCGTCTAGATACCCTGGTGTCTTCATTATTTGAAATGTTCAATCGTTCTATCTTCCTAAAGGACTTATTACACGGCACGGTATTCAGGGTACGATAGCAAGGGTCAGGGTAGTGTAATAATAAAATGTAATAACATTTAGAGAGTTAAGGCCCTAATTAGGGCGACCAGAGTGGCCCGTGTATTTGTACTGTGATTGAGTTAGGGCGGTGTCGACCGGATAGTGTAATAAGCGGCAACCCTGCGCGAGGCTACGCTCACCCTTTCTGCCGAACTCTGAATATCGTATCGTGTAATGCGAGACTATTAGTACTTTCGTATTTTTGTTGACGACCCGGTTGGTCCAGCGTTGTGAGATGACCGTTAGATTCGAAGGGTCGCGGGTTTGATCCTCGCACCGGGACAAATATTTGTATGGCCTACAGATATTTGTTTCGGGTCTGGGTGTTTGTGCATGTGTTGTTTGTATACAACGGCACCCACGATACAGGTTTATATCTACTGTGGGGCTGTGAGTGTAAGCGTATTTTTTTTGTACGTCTATCAACATCTAGTAATTCATAAATGTAATTTCCTCAGTAGTCTCGTGGTAGCAGGCTACTACTACAACGCCAGGATCCTGGATTTGTTCCCCGAGTCGGGGGCTATTGGAATATTCCCATTTTCTGGAAGTTTCATAGTGCCACTCTCGGAGTTTGGTAATGTGCCTCGAGATGGTAATAGGACCGCCACCTGTTACATAAGACAAAACGTAACCGCCGAATCGCGGGTGTTCGCGTTGATGTACCTACCTTTATGTCTGTAATCAATTTGTATGTATGTATGTCCCTAACGGGGTAGGCAGAGAGTGTAGAGCGCCAGACATCCCGGTTCTGACAAACCTCTCGTGCCTCGTCTACCTTCATCATTCTCTTCATACATGCACGCCGATTCCTAAGACTTTTGACCCCACCATCAGACAGAACTCGACCTATTTGGTCATGGTAGGTCAGCCTTCAATCAATTTGATTATTGGGAAATGATTAAATCTCGATCATTAAACAATCAAACATCATGTCAAATAAGTAATGAAATTACATCAAAAGAATACTAAAAACACAATACCATAGAATACTGAATATTACAATAGGTAGGTATTAAAGCAAATGAAGATTAATTGTTGTTTCTTTATATCTCTTAAAATAAATATACATCGAATTCATTAGAGGATCAATTAGGCTTTGTTTATGAACATCATGTATTTAAACGTTCTATAACGTTAATTGTAGCGTTATCTGATTTATTAAAGTATCACCGACATTAGTATTTTGTGACATGATATTTGTGACGGGAATGAAGATTCCAAATACTCTTGTGGAAATCAACATTTTGAAAACTATAATACATTAACTGCAAATTAATTTATTCCTATTTTCTTAAAAAAAAACTTGCAAACCATTCCTTTTTTATATTTTTATATAATATTATTGAGATCCTCGTATTTTATTATATTTAATAGAAACATATATTGCAAAACTTTTTTTAAACCTTTGTCCCCATAGAATAACACGGGCCACCGGCCCCGGACCGGAGGGGAGTAGCCACATGCAGGCTTTCCCCTCTGTCAAAGTACAAGAACAAATGGCCCTATGCCTATCTCCCAGATATTTAAACGTGTGCGTGAAATTGTTTATGTATTTTGTTAAGGTCAAGGTGTGAGTTTCGTAGTAATAGACGATTTTCGTAGTGTGAGTGTGTGGCCACACGTATTTCACCCCGAAAAAAATGAAAGACTGTTTTGTATCGGTAATAAACGCTATAGCTACTCCCCTCCGATCCGCCGCGACCGGTGGGCCGAGTTGCTGTATGTTTGTCCCCAAGTTTGAAATTTATTTATGTAACTAGCTACGTTATAAATACACATGTAACAATTTCAACTCAATCGGCCTACTTTCGCAGAAAATTGACTGTTACAATCAAACAGACAGACAGACACACGAGTGACCTGATAAGCTTTCCGTTTTTTTTTCTTAAACGTACAGAGCCCTTAAAACAGAGAGCATCAATTAACTAATGTAATACCATCTTTACAACGGACACCACACATCACATGATAACATTTATTAGAAGCCAGATCTGAATCGCGACACAATTGCCATCAGCCAGTTCAAGGGTGTGCCCACAATTGTTATGTTACGTACAATAAAATGTAATTGCGGTACTAAAATAGAATCAAAGGGGACCCTAATCAATTCGATAATAACTACAGAGATAACTGCTATTATTGAAGTGTTTTACAAAAAGGTAAAAGTTCAGTATTCCAGTACAGCCACTATACCAATAAGCGTCAGTAGCTAATGGTACTAAAAACTAAGCACCTGTTCTTTAATTCTTACGTAAATAATGTGCTCTTACGAATACATAAGTAGAACTTTCCAAAATAATAAACTGTGTATTTTGAACTGTCTCGCTTGCATTATTGCATATACCGAGACGGAGGTATGTGGGTCCCCTAAGTCCAATAGATGTTCAGTTTTAGCAATAGTCTTAGATAAAGAATTACACAGACCTGACTTTCGCATACACTTGTACTATAAAATAGAGAATAATGCCCATACGAAACAGAAATGGTGCTATTAAATTTGTATTTTGTATGCAAATAGACACCTTATTGAATTTGGCGAACCGCAATATGTTCAATAACTCGATAAATCTCTGAAAAAATGTATTTACGACTGAGAGGTTATATTTTCGTTAACTTCAGCTTTTACAGCTGATAATTATAACATAACACTATGTCATCATGTCATTTAGATTTTTTTTTATGTGAATCGTAATCTTAATAGATGTGAATCGTGTGAACATGTCATCAAATGAAGTCGAATACAAGACTCTTGAGCATTTGAGAACACCATTTTCAATACCAAACGCAATTTTTTATACAAGATGCGAATTCCACTATTATCGACCGCTGGGCACAATGGTGCGCAGTAAAAAAATCGTATACGATAATACGACTGCACTTTTTTACGGGTGGTAGAGCTCCATTGACGGAGCTCGCGGGCGTAGGCACCACCGCATTACCTAATATACTTGCCGCTAAATGGTAGTTTTCAGCACTATCGTGCTCCGGTGAGGTGGTAATGTACGGCCCTGTAATTTCCGACACAGAGGCATAAAACCTTAGGCCTCAGTAGGTATTGGTAACGCTTCTGCATTTTGACCTAGGTCTTTGCGTGGGTGTCTATAGGCTGCAGTTATCACTTAACATCAATGTTAACTGAATGCTTGTATGCCACTTCCATTACATAAAAAAAGAACAAATAAATATATCAGTCTCTATTGCACTTACAATTACTTAAACGCTACTGATAATTAATACTAACTTGTCAAGTCTATTCTATCCTTTGTCTTTGTGTTCAGCGCAACAACCGCATATGGGACACTAAACAAGTTGCCACTTCATTTCCATAGAGGGCACTTTTAGCGCCGTGTTTGTCAAACGTATCGCACAGCGCTCCGGGAATAACTCAGAAGCAAACTCATTTCCCGCTTGGATCGTATACAGAAACAAGATTGTTGTGGAATGATGCCATCGATCATGGAATACTCCATCCGCTGTATGACGAAACATCGATCTATCAATCTACCTTACTAATATTGTGAATGCGAAAGTCTGTCTTTCTGTCTGTGTAAAGCTTTACAGGTTTGGATAAAATTTGGAATGAAATAGTTGATTCCACAAAGGCTTCTTTTTTTTATATTCAACCCCTAAAGGGTTGAAATAGGGAATGGAAGTTTGTAAGAAAAATCAAAACCCTTAATCGTTTTCAATTAATTTTAGCACAAATATAGTTGCTATACAGGGTAAAACATATTGTTCCTGTTTTTAATCATCACCCCAAGAGGCTCAAATGTGGAATGGATGGATGTGGAATCAGACAAGCAGACGGGCCACCTGATGGAAAGTAGTTTATTTTGTAGTATTTTGTTTAATTATGTATCAATTTCAATGAAAATTAGCATGAAATTAGTCAAAAGCCCTTAATGGATTTTTTTTTTAAATTAGCTCTTAATATGATGATGGAAAGGCTGAATGTTTATATTTTTCGTAATCCAAGCGAACAAAATCACGGACACCAGCCTAGTCCCTACTAATATTATAAATGCGAAAGTAACTCTGTCTGTTACCTTTTCACGTCCAAACACTGAACCGATTTTAATGAAATTTGATGCAGAGATACGCGGGCGAAGCTGCCGGCAACAGCTAGTGAGAAATATGTACAAAAAATATTATTAGAGTTTCCCACAAAAGAAAAAATATTTTTTCAGTTAGGAAGTATTTATCAAAAAAGCAACCTCTTCATGCTATTAATGAACACAATACATGACGAGGGGCGACTCGAGTTGGGCAATCAGCAAAGTCAATCATTATTATTAATTGCTTCACGAAGTCTTTAAGCTTATAGACGCGATAATTTGTGAAAATGAACCTTTCATAGTTGATACAAAGTATGAACTGGCTCTTTCGTTATAGTCGACGGCGGAACATTGAAAAGGGTCTGGACACAGAAAGATTTTATCTAAGGCTTCAAGACGGTTATTATCAGTAAAGTAATTTTAAAGTAATAAAAATCTTACAAATACTTTCTTTGAGGCTCAATTTCAATATGAAATAAGCGTTATTTTACAGTGAACGTGAAAATGTAACATGAACCCTTAAACAAAAACCCGACGAAGCAATAATACTCGATTTACACAAGTCTCGGGATCAATTTTAATTTGTACGTAGAAAATTACTGAGGAAAATTGAGATGGCAATTCTGTGGGAACTCTATACGAATACTCAAATTACTTTCGTCCAAGTCCACCCTTTAAAGAAATTTGACCATTGTTCTCTGATATTTTGATATTTCGGTTCTATTTGAATTATTCATTTAGAGTTCCAGTAACGTAGAAAATCGATTGAAAGTGAAATAATGTTGTTTCCACATCACAAGCTTACCCTCATTAAAAAATTATATAGGTATAGTCACGAAATATGTGTAAACGTTCATTTTACATTACCTGAATGGCTGTTTTCTTGAATCTGTCATCATTGCCATGACATGCCGTTCTGTCGTACACAATTAGGTTACCTCAATCTGAAACCACGAAATAATTTTTCTTCGAAAAAATTCGAAGGAATTAATGGCTACAGTAATATATATATTATTGGTTTAGTAAACGTGTATTAAGTGTGTGATTTAGTAAATATGTATTGAATTAAATTACAAATAAGAACCGCCAAATATAAATTAGCATGCTCAAATATTTGAAAAACAATCTACTTTTCTTAATGATAACCCACAGAAACAATTTTTGTGTTTGGTAACAGCTTAAAATAAAAGCATAATTTGATGTATGAATATGGTATTGAAAATGTATGTAGGTAATGAATGATAATGAAACAAAAGAATCAGGGTAATTGTCAGAGAGTAGCTGCTATATTATTATGTAATTCTCCTTCGGTAAACCATAATACGTTCCAATAGATTTGGTAAGTTTGGAATGATCTACGGACTAAGCATTATCCTTGAGCAAGATTCCCTACGAGGAAACTACTCTGATTTTATCCTGGTTTAGCACAAGTTTGATGACTTATTACAGGCATGAATCTTGGACTTACAATCTTATGAATATGATAGTGCTGGCATACACCGAAAATAAACATCTTACCTAAAGAAAAATATGAATCATTAAGGCTTATTTCCGAAGACGAAACCTTAAAGAGGCTTTCTTGGAGATGTGTTAATGTTTGGAAATATCGTTGAATATTTTTGTCTACGTAGCTTATTTATAACTACTTTAATATAAGTACTACCCAATTTTGAATGTCGAATGAGCGAATGACTAAACAGATATACAATGCGAATGTGGATGGTTGCAGAGGCCCAGGAAGACCAAGACTGACCTACCATGACCAAATAGGTCGAGTTCTGTCTGATGGTGGGGTGAAAAGTCTTAGGAATCGGCGTGAATGTATGAAGAGAATGATGAAGGTAGACGAGGCACGAGAGGTTTGTCAGAACCGGGATATCTGGCGCTCTACACTCTCTGCCTACCCCGTTAGGGACCTGGCGTGAAGATACATACATACATACATACTACTCAATTTTATTTATTTAACAGTTTCGCTTTAGCTGCTAAACTTAGTTGTATATTAACTAAATTGAATATCCAACAGTTTTGATGAATCTCTTCTTCTTACTACTAGCCTAAGTATACCTATTTTCACAAGAAAAAAAAATAACGAAGAGACACAACCAATCAGAATGTAGGTAACTTATAAAATCTAACTATCACACTGTCTAGCTAGATACCATAATTTATTTCTTCTTCGCACAATAATGACTAATAATAGCTTTTTTTAATGAAATGGAAGTGGCAAACAAGCATGCAGTTCACATGTAAAGTGATGACTGCAGCCTATAGACACCCACACAACGACCAAGGTCAAAATGCAGATGCGTTACCACTCCTAAGGCCTAAGGTGTTATGGTTCTGTGCCGGAAATTACAGGACCGGTCAGCTTTTTTATGAATCAGATACAGCTTCACACTATCTAATATTATAATAACACTAGCTGTCCCGGCGAACTTTGTATTGCCTTAGCGGTATAAAAAATAGTTTGAACACACCGACCATACAGTTGAAACATACCTACCAAATATACACAAAAAAAAAATGGTTGACCCATTTCAATGTTTTTTTTTTTTTTTTTTTTTTCTGTTATTAAAGTGGCAAACAAGCGTGCAGTTCACATTGATGTTAAGTGATGACTGCAGCCTATAGACACCCACACAATGACCAGAGGTCAAAATGCAAATGCGCTGCCACTCCTGAGGCATTAGGTGTTATGCCTCTGTGCCGAAAATTACAGAGCCGTACATTACCACCTGACCGGAACACGATAGTGCTGAACACTACCATTTAACGGCAAGTATATTAGGTAATGCGGTGGTGCCTACGCCCTAAAAAAATATTTTCTGGTGGTAGAGCCACCAGTAAAAAATTTTAGTTCTGGTGCTCTACCACCAGTAATATTCAATTCGGTGTAACACTTTTCGGAGTCCCGTATCGCACCCTTTTCACCACCACCACCGTTTCAGGAGAGAATGTTATATTTTAGGTTCACAGAAATCTAAATATTTAAACAATAAAAACGGTCGGCAAAGCATGTCACTGGTATATTCACTACTACATACACGGATAATAACTACGAGTACGTAATCAAGTTAACACTTGTAATGAAAATACTATCAGGAAAAATTGAACCGTAACTGCGTTGGTGAAGGTTCAAGTTCAAGCGACAATTGGACTTCCATTGTTACATAATGTGCAACCCAACACTGATGTTATTATCAAAAAAAAGGCTCAAAGGTATTTCATTATTTAGGACAATCTATCTTTATCTTTAAACTACGTTTCTTTAAGTTCCCTCACGTTACTGTAAGTTAACAAATGAAAAATATTATGAGTGAAATACGAATACCATTTTATTTAAAAATCTCTCAAAAACCACGAGCAGGTACTCTGAAATAATAGAAGGAAAACTTTAAACTACCTCTACCTTTCAAGTCGTATTTCCTAGCGCAATTCATAAAACCTTGGCACGCCGCCAACTACAGGAATCACTGGCGTTTTGTTCACCGCCCCGAAAACAGCCCAGTATTGTATTTTCTGTATTCATAACTGTCAATACAATAGAGCTTAAGCAACAGTCGAGATTCACCCGATATCTGCGAAAAAGATGGATTCACTCAACTCGACCTACTAAATAACATTCTTTTGTGAGGATTCCTATTAATGCTGAACGGTTTTGATATAGAAGAGTGCACCTTTAGATAATGTGCCTGACTTAGTCTGAATGGAACGAGATCCTTTCACTTCACAATTAGATACAACGACGGTAGTCGACCTATAAAAAAAAATTAAGCATCTGATTCTTCGGCTCTTCATATATTTTCAAGTCTTTATTTTACTTTCCTATTAGCAGATAATAATTTTACAAACTGGTGATAATAAAACATCGTACTAAGAACTTAATTACAATTCTCGTTTAAAATTAAACGTCGTTATAAATCGTAGACTATAAAATCAAGTTATAAATTCAAGATTCAAGACATTGTTCGCTAAAAAGTTTATCAATTTATGTGTTTGTAAATCATAAATTACAAATTTTGCATTGTATTTCACTCTTTATAACAAAGTTAAATATATATAAAAATACTTGTTGACCCCGTGAACTTCGTATCGGTGATTTCTAATTAAATAATGTGCCAAGATAAAAAAATTGCCAGATCGGTGGAGCCGTTCTCGAGTTTAGTGAAACAAATTTAATTTCTTTGTATGTGTAGAGATGTTATATTTATGAAAAGACGTAGAATTTAATTTTACTCCAAAACCAAAGTAAATAGCTACAGAAACGCTTGTATTACTGTTTAATTAACACGCTCCGATGTGTCTTTCCAGCTTCCGCGGTCGTTTTCTTGGCGTTGAAATAATATCCTGCAGACTCGTGACTCTGTACGGCTCTTTACTTTAATTTGACAATTTGAAATTTCCGCGTTCTCTTCAATGTTTTCAAGAAACACAATGTGCAAGTCTTATCCAACATTACAAAACTCAATTCAGCACTAAGATGTTCACAGCTGGACCAAATCGCCCCAATAAGGGGGATATGCCAGGGGGATATGGGAATCGCCAGACTTGGCATGCGGATGGCAATCGCAGTGGCGGTAGTTTCATTGCAGGACGCTGCTGCTCATCTTGTGTTATAACACTTACCACCGCCTCATTGGAATGGTTTGACCACCATTGTTCGGTTGACTGACTGCATTACCGAAAGAATTCTCTTCACTAGATAATTTTTCCACTGGGAGAGACTTCTCCCACTTGTGGGGTGACCACGTTCCGATGGCGATATTACAAATAACAAAGCAATTTTACATTACCTAATATACTTGCCGCTAAATGGTAGTGTTCTGCACTATCGTGTTCCGGTCAGGTGGTAATGTACGGCCCTGTAATTTCCGGCACAGAGGCATAACACCTTAGGCCTCAGGAGTGGTAACGCATCTGCATTTCGACCTTGGTCTTTGTGTAGGTGTCTATGGGCAGCAGTCATCATTTAACATCTATGTGAGCTGCATGCTTGTTTGCCACTTCCATGTCATAAAAAAAATAAAAAAATGTTATATCTTGCAATCTCCAAAAAGAAAAGGAAAAATCATTGCATCCCAGAATATCGGCTTTTCGAGAATTAATCAGTACTTATTGATGGTAAATAGAGGCTTAAGGATCATTGTTGGTAAAGGATTGATAATATCAATGTTGACGCAAGTAAAGTCCAATTCACAATGGAAAATTATTGCGTCAACGACTGATAGAACAAGAGAAGTGATGTTGATTAGTTTTTTTTAAATGTTATTCTTCAAAGATTTTGCCGTGGACTCTTAAAATAATCGAACACTACCGAACTCTCATTACGCCAAATACTAGACCTATTTGTTTAACCTCGCTAACTTAAACAACTCTTCGAACTGAGATGCCTAGGTATTAAGCTTGCGCTTAAGTATTCATCTACTTAGTAATTCATCTGAATTACTAAGTAGATGAATACTTAAAGAGTAGAGGGTAGTTTAGGTTAATACGTGAATTATAATATATATATGAATCAAAAGACTTCTCAATTTTTAAAGGTTACATAGGTACTTTGCCAAGTTGCAAAAAACGAAACCCTCATAGATTCGTCACATCTATCTGTCTGTCCGTCATACTTGAAACTCGGGAGTATAAGTAGATACTATATCGTATCTTACCTATATTTTCAAGAATTGGAAATATAATTGTTCTTATGTGTTGTTCTAATTAATATTTTTTGTATGAATGACAGACTTGTGTTTGCGGTTCTGATAAAACATGATAGTGCTGAACATTCAAGTAGTTAACTATTACTTGCTTGTTACTACGGAACCCTTCATGGGCTAGTCCTTCACTCTGCCGCTATTTTTTTTATTACCAGCTGACAGGAACACGATAATGCTGAACACTACCATTTGGCGGCAAGTAAATTAGGCAATGCGGTGGTGCCTACGCCCGCGAGCTCCATCACGGGAGCTCTACCACCAGTATTTTTTGCTGTTCATATAATATATTTATACATTTTTAGCTAGCAGTAAGTACCTTTTTACTGGCCATCATTGAGAATTTACTTTCACTTTTATTTCCAAAGACATAATAATCTTAATTTTAACGTGTTATTTCTCGAAGAGCCATGAAGCTACTTAGTAATCTATACAAATAAATAAAATTGGAGTGTCTGTTTGTAATATTAAAATAACCGCTTTTTACTAAATGCATACGGTATATATACCAAAATAACATTTTTTACAATTTTTGTCTGTCTGTCTGTCTGTCTGTTTGGCGGGGCTAATCTTGGGAACGGCTGGACCGATTTTGACGGGACTTTCACTGGCAGATAGCTGGTGCGATAAGGAGTAACTTAGGCTACTTTTATCTTCATACATACATACATACCTACATACAAATAAGTAGAATTGGACTATATCCGACTTTGACGGGACTTCCACGGGTAGGTAGCTGGTGTAATAAGGACTTACTTAGGCTACTTTTATCTCCATACATACATACATACTTACATACAAATACATAGAATTTGAGTGTCTCCGATTTTGACGGGACTTTCGCTTACTGGTAGATAGCTGATGTGATAAGGAGTAACTTAGGCTACTTTTATCTCCATTCATCCGTACATACATAATAATAATAACAATAACCGAATATAACCCATTACAAAGTTGATCAAAATTCTCGAAAGGGCCTCTACGTGTTGGACCCCCCATGTCCCCGCGCAAGCCTGACAAAGGTCCGGGGTTCAAATTGGACCCCGTGCTGACGAGAGACATAATAATAAAAACATACATACCTACATAGAAATAAATAGAATTTGAGTGTCTCCAATTTCGACGGGACTTTCACTGGCAAATAGCTGATGTAATAAGGAGTAACTTAGGCTACTTGTAAACCAGCTGCGCCCACGACTTCGTCCGGGTAGATACTGAACAATCATATTTTTGCTCACGTGGACGAAGTCGCGGGCACAGCTAGTATAAAATAATATTGTAACGGCCGGTTGCAGCAGCATATCAGTTAACGAGAATATAAACTCCAAGTTCCTTATTGCCTTGCAATTATTACGTAAATCATTTATTTACAGACAGCATCAATCACTTACTGGTTATCGTTAAATATGTGATATTATATTTTTTAATGTACTCTGCGTCAAATAGGGCTGTGTATATGTTCATTGTGTAATTTACCTTTCACTAACTTAGTTTCTTTTCGTCCAAAGAGAACTGTGAAAAAGAAGAAGTTAATAGAGAAAGATAAAAAACAGTATGTGTAATTATATACGCAGTTACGCACGTAAGAAGATATAGGTACTTCTTTATCTTAACAATCCAATATAGGTACTAGAAATAAAATAAAACGCCACGAAAAGTTAGTCGACTAACTTCAGACTGTTGCTTTTATCTGTTTAGCATCTAACTTCAGACTTGATTTTATAATATGTCGGTGTGTGAAGAAAAGAACTGTTGAGGTAAAGTTCAGAAGCCTAGAAGCCTAGTGGGAGTGGTCTGCGCCACTATTACTACGCTGGGGTCTTGGGTTCGATTCCGGGAATCGAGATCGAGAGAGAGGGTCGGGAGATATTGGAGAAAACGGTGTAAAATCCTATCCTATCCCTGGTTCTATTGAGATTTTTCCATTTTCTGGAAGTTTCCCAGTACCTCGAATTTGGTGATGTGCCCGGAGATATCAATAGGCTCGCCAACTGTTACATGGGCCAAAACGTAACCGGCGAATCGTGGGTGTTTGCAAGTATGATTGAATGCACGCATTTACCTATGCCTATCCTTTCAGGGATTACAGTCGTGAAGTTACGAAGGTAAAGTTCATAAAGAAACATGAAGAACATTTATTATTTCTAATTTGATTACTTATATCCAATTCTCATAATATTTAATGGAAACAAGAGTAAGTATATATTACCCTTTCTAACCCTACGAGAGTATAGCCAGACATTCATTCAATCAACTATCTCGCGTGTCTGCAAACACTTCCTGTCGTGTCCGAGTGTTATCTTTTCCCAGTAGAAAAGGTCGGGGTTCAAAATCTATATCTAATACAATAGGTATATGAACCCCGTAAACTAATTACCGTTTGCTCTTATTATTGCTATACGATTCATTTTACATTATATTGGTTACGTATTTTATATAAATCAATCTTATAATTGATGATCGCCAATCCGCATGCTTAGCGTGGCTTATGGTATATTCCCCTTACTTTTACTGGTGGTAGAGCTTCAGTGATGGAGCTCGCGGGCATAGCCACCACCACATTACCTTATATACTTGCCGCTAAATGGTAGTGTTCAGCACTATCGTGTTCCAGTCAGGTGGTTATGTAATTTAATACGTAATGTACGCCACAGAAGCATAACATCTTAGGCGTCAGAAGTGGTAACGCATCTGCATTTTGACCTCTGGTCTTTGTGTATGTCTATAGGCTGCGGTCATCACTTTACATCAACTGAACGTGAACTGCATGCTTGTTTGCCACTTCCATTAAATAAAAAAAATGCAGGTACCTTTGTCTGAATCAAACAGGCCTACATACAAGCCCATTAGAAATACATCATTACAGCGAAAATTAATTTGGGCCAACAGTAAATAATTACTAATTTAATGTCCTGAATAATTTTCCACATTAAATTATCAGGTATTTCAGCATATTTTGACATCGTAATAATGGATGTTTTCGTAAATTCAGTTAGCAAATCAACCTTTGTTGTTTCAATTTGAATGAAAACATAGATATGCGTATGTATACCCGATGAAATTGCAATGGTTGTTTTCTCGGAGAAAAATAATTTTATCATTTTTTCTTATGTCAAAGGACTGACAGCCAAGCAGACGGCCACCTAATGGAAAATGATTACCGTCGCCTATGAATAATTGCAGCAACAATTGCCAACGCGCTGCCAGCCTTGAAGGACTCTTTTCGACACCAGTTTTGAAAACTTCCATACTGTAGCGCCGGGGGAACCCCTCAGAGGGAAGTTCGTTCCATAATTTGCACGTTTTGGGTAGGAATGAACGCGCGAATCGGACTATTGAGCACTTCCAAATATCCTATCTGTGGGAGTGGAACTTCTTTATAACTATTTTGCAGCATCTGTCTGTCTGTCAGTGTCTGTCTGTCTACCTGTCTGTTCGCGATGAACCCAAAAACTACTGCACGTCAGGATCTAGCTGACAGACATTTTTCTTATAAAATACAATTTAAATTATGGAATCACAAGAATTTCACATGACCATTGGAAGACAACAACACCTTTCAATTATTTACTTAGTGACAAATACACACTGGTGTATTCGTCTAGCGTTTCCAATCCCGGAATATGGAGATCTCGGTATAGCGGGATCCCGCATCATATTCCGATACCACGTGTAAAACATACACATGACCTCTCACAATCGCGAGCGCTCAGTAATTGTCACCAAGACCAGTATTGCCAACTAAATTTTTAAAATAAACCTTAATTTTTAGTAACATCAACAATTGAAAAAGAAGAAAAGTCTTCGAAAAAAAACAGCATTTTAAATCACTTGACTTAAATGTTAACCGATTCAGTTAGAATACTTGAAATCACGGACGCTTGTGATTGGTCTTGAGTACAGTCAGACAGCAGAGTTTGTATTTCAGCTACCAACATATTGCCGGATTGAAAGCTGCTAAATTATCATTTTAACTCGATACCTATAACCTAATAAGTCCTGCAAATACCGGGATCCCACGGGATTACAATTCCTAGTTCACAAATGAGTACCGATATTAACAACTTCCAATATTCCTATCCATACAAACATTTCTTGGCAAATTTCATCGAAAACTAATTTTCGACTATTTACGAAACAACGCAACTGAAGCACAAAGTAACATATCCCATAACCATAGAAATGTGCTTCATAATGCTTCGGTACGTAAAATATAGTTTGCGCCATTCTCCGCATTGCCAATAGAAAGTGAAGTTTTTATGCTAACTCTATTTCAGTTTTGCTATTACAAATCGGTTTATGCCCAAAACCAATCTGAGATTAAAGCAATATTTATATCGTATGTAGAGCCAAAGTTATGATGCTTTTAGTAAAACGCATTTCTAGAAATCCTTTTGCTCCAAATAGACGGCCATTCGATACATATAATATCACGGCTACGGCTAAATAAAATATGGAACATAAGTCGATAAATAGGTGATTATATTAATTAATGTAGTTAAATTAATAGATATGATTTCAGGCATAATAATTCCTTGATTGACATTGATGCATGAAGACATTGATTGATGAAATACTCACAATCAATATTTCATCAATTCAGTCTATCAATCTGGTCAGAATTATCGCCTAATCTACCGACTGATGGGCTGACGATCCAGACTGATGATAATTAAATATTTTTAAAGGTACTGACAGACATGCTCATTATTAGCATGCTAATTGATCACTAAAAAGCATGCTAAAATGTGCATGCTCTTTCACTGTATTTTCTATCATTATATGCTTATTTAAAGCATGTTTAATCTTTTGTGCGCTACCAAGCCTAAACCGATGTGACAAAAAGCATGTTTGCAAGCAAATATTCTATCAATCTTATATCATTCTGGTATCAGTCGAAGTTAGTTCAGACTGATGGATTGAACGATGAAATACTGATAATAACCGTATTCTTACAGTGTTTCAATGTAGGAACTATTTGATTTCAAGCACTCCATTTCGGTTCCATGAAAAATAAAAATATCACGGTCCATTTCGAATTTTCAAACTCTTATTTTAGGCATGCATTGCACAATTCCTCTTTGTTAGTTCTCTAGCGATTGTCAGTAACTTTACGTAAAATGATCATTTGATTAACGTTGATAGAATAATATTAAGGTACCTACAATTTATGATAACAACATGTAGTAAATTGAGAAATTGTTTGAATTCAAGCACTCTATGCAGTTCTATGAATAGTTGAAAACACAAAGACACTTTTAAACAAAAACCTACGCTATCCAGTTGTATCACCTTTAAAAGCTAAATCCAATATTTCACTTTGCAGAATTGTCAGTGGGCGGCTAACAATTAGGCAGGATTGCATATTGAAGCACTCTTTGTGATCCTGTGCGGTTTGATACGGACTAACGAACCTGTTGTCCGGCTTTATATTCTCGAGGCACAAAACTGGACATCGACATTAATTGGAAAGGATTGTGGGTACTCCTAGAAAATGTTCAATTTGGCGTCAGACATTTACGATTTACAATACGATTTTTATTATTTAACGAAGCTAGCAAAAATGCATGCTGTTCACATGTGTGTTAAGTGATAGCTGCCGCTTACAGACATCTACACAAAATCTTGTGGTTAAAATGCAGATGCGTTGCCAGCCCTCCAACTTAGATATTATGTCTCTGTGACAATAGGGTTGTTGACTAATTTATTTTTATTGATATTCTAAAAAGTATTCGTAAATAAATACTATTTGTCTCTAGAACATATAGTCAATAAGTTATAGTTGTTAAAATATAACGTTTCAATACTTTGCGAGTGAAATGACTCAAAACGGCCCATATAAAATTGACTGCACTTTATGACGCCACAGAGTGTACGACATCGGTCAATTGAATGGTGAAATCATGAAATGTTAGAATATCTTCGTCAATACTGCGTTTTTGTGTAACGTTGACATACTAAAAGTTGTTGGAAATTGTATAAATAAAATAAATAAATAATTATAATTGCATAAATTGATAAAATATAACTACGTTAAGAAAAACCGACTTCAAAACTGAAAAGTAAAAAAGAATAAAGATTTAATTGTAATTATATCCTACCTATTATTTATATGTGCTATTTACTAATAGGTTTGAAGTCGGTGCCAAGCCTTAAACAAATAATTATATTTTAATCACTTAAATATGAATACGAGCAAATTAATACACTGAACCAAAACGTAACCGGCGAATCGTGGGTGTTTGCATGTATGCTTGAATTCATGCATTTACCTCTACCTACCCCTTCGGGGATTACAGGCGTGAAGTTACGTTTTAAAACAATGAAATGCCTACTTTAGTAATTTTGGCTTGGCACCGACTTCAAACCTATTATTAAATAACACATATAAATAATAGGTAGGATATAATTACAATTAAATCTTTATTATTTTTTACTTTTCAGTTTTGAAGTCGGTTTTTCTTAACGTAGTTATATTTATTTAATACTTTTTAGTTTATTGCTGCATTGCCAATTAGATTAATGTTCACATCTGTTAATTTGTAAAATCTGACTCTTTTAGCTTCGTGACAATTAGATATCTAATTTAAATTGTTTAGGAGTGTCGATACAAAATTATTACACAACTATACGAAATCAATGAAAAAATTTTATCCACGAAGGAGTAAATAAGCTGTGTTGTGTCGTCGATGAGTAAATGTGTCATTGTCACTTGTTGTCATCTTGTTGTCATGCGCATTAGGACTATCTAGGACGTCAGTGGATTCAACGCACTGTATGACAACTCGCCGTCTATTCTTATTCCTTTAGTCTGAGGTGAAAGTAAGTAAAAAAATGCTCATAAAATAAAAACTAATGGGTCTATCTGAATCAATTTTTGATGGTACTAATTCGAAACTATTCCGCATCAAACAAACAAAACAAGAATTATGTAAATCAGTCCAGAAATCTCGGCGAAATTCACGTACATACATAAAATATATATATATATATACCGGCCGAATTAAGAACCTTCTCGTTTTTTGAACTCGGTTAAAAATGCTATGCAATAGCTTTACCGCGGCAGTCCCAGAGTGCCACACGTCGATTTTTTTTTATTTAATTAAGTTACGACTGCAGATGCAAGTGCATTACAATCCCTGAGTTCTATGAGGTCTAAGTTGTTTCGCCTCTGTGATAGAAATTACGGGGCCATACATTGCCAACTTAACGCAACACGATAGTGCTGAGAATACCTACTACCATTTACCGGCAAATAGATTAGTTTGTTGTTAGATTATTTTATTATTAATTAGATTGCGTTTGTCTACGCCCGCGAGCTCCATCACTAAACTCTACCACCAATAGAAGTTACACGGAAAACACTACCATCATTTTAGAAACAATTTCAATGTTCTCCATTATCATGCATTTGCCGCTTACATCTAGTCTATTTTCCTTCTTAACACGTTCATCACTATCCGTCGGATAAGCGATTGACTAACCGACGTTAAAGGAATAATTACATCGCTATTCGCTTTGCACCGAACGTAGGGTTGCCAACTGTACCTGTACCTATTTTATCGTACCTGTAGTATTAGGTATCACCGAATAATTATTTCTTAAGCTTAAATAAATAAAAATAACTACGTTAAGAAAAACCGACTTCAAATCTATAAAGTAAAAAATAATACAGATTTAATATTAATTATATACTACCTAATTATTTATATGTGTTATTTACTAATAAGATTGAAGTCGCTGCCAAGCCTTAAACAAATAATAATATTTTAATCACTTAAATATGAATACAAGCAAATTAATACAATGAACAAAACGTAACCGGCGAATCGTGGGTGTTTGCATGTATGCTTGAATACATGCATTTACCTCTGCCTACCCCTTCGGGGATTACAGGCATGAAGTTACGTTTTAATACAATTAAATGCCTACTTTATTGATTTTGGCTTGGCACCGACTTCAATCCTATTAGTAAATAACACATATAAATAATAGGTAGTATATAATTAATATTATCGTAAATCTGTATTATTTTTTACTTTTTAGATTTGAAGTCGGTTTTTCTTAACGTAGTTATTTTTATTTAATACTTTTTAGTTTATTGCTGCATTGTCAATAAGATTAATGTTCACATCTGTTAAATTTGTAAAATCTGACTCTTTTAACTTCGTGACAATAAGATAGGTACATAATTTAAACTGTTTAGATGTGTCGATACAAAATTATTACACGACTATACGAAATCAATGAAAATTATTATTGATTTTTGGGGAAAGTAATCATGGACTGTTAACTCTATGCATTTATCCACGAAGGAGTAAATAAGCTGAATTGTGTCGTCGATGAGTAAATATGTCATTGTCATTTGCTGTCATGCGCATTAGGACTATCTAGGACGTCAGTGGATTCAACGCATTGTTATGACAACACGCTGTCTATCTTATTCCTTTAGTTTGAGGTGAAAGTAAGTAAAAAATGCTCATAAAATAAAAACTAATGGGCCTACCTGAATATTTTTTTTATGGGACCAATTCGAAACTATTCCCCATCAAACACAACGTAAATAATTACGTAAATCGGTCCAGAAATCTCGGCGAAATTCGCGTACATACAAAAAAAAAAATCCGCCCGACTTGAGAACCTTCTCGTTTTTTTGAACTCGGTTAAAAAGGAAAGACGAGGAACATGTCAACCACCTTCTATCTTCCACTAATCACAGTTATAGTAGTAACAGTGGTGATAGTAAAATTAGCGACAGAAACAGTACCTACCAAGTAGTAGAATGGAAAAATTGTAATCTGTGAAAGGTTATGTATGCGATTTTGAAAGATAAATCCATATTATTACATAATTTCGATGATTTCTCCCCTAATTACTTACAACTCAGCTGCATCTTTGAGAAAGAATTTTGTTCAGCAGTGGCCGTCTTTCGAATGAAGTGATGACTTTCATAGGTAGGTTTACGTACCGTTTATGGAAGATAAATTAGAATGGTTTAAGACATTTATTTTCTCAACAAGAACTTTACATTGTTCACCTATAGCGAGAAACTTAAAAACTAACTTATACAATATTTCTCTGCCATTCGGCTTAACAACCTCATTTGTAAATTAATTAAGCGAATCGTTATTAACATTAAACAATATTAATTTTTATCTACTATTTATCAAATATTGCCTTAATCTATTCTTGAATACGGTTATGGTTGCGATATGTTTTATATCTATAGGTAATTAGTTATAAATTTGTGCTCCCTCAAACTTTATATTTTTCTTCTCGTACTGTGTTCTTGGCGCAGGTAAGTGTAATTTATTTCTATTCCTTGTATAATATTTATTTAAATATATATTTACTATATATATATATATTTATTATATATATTTACTTTTTACTGTAAATGTAATTTTAGTGCGAGTAATATTTAAAAGGATCTTCTTTACAAGTAGACATGTTTTATAGATATACAACTGATTTATATTCAAGAATTTTTTTTTAGTATATAGTGTAGTACATATTGTACTCGTAATTAAATAATGATTTGATAGCTTTGTTCTGTGCTCTTTGTAGTGTATATAAATTTGTTTTTGACGCACATCCCCATACTTCTATGAGATACCTACTCTAAATTTGACATAATCAACGAATTATAAATTGTAGTACAAACTTTAATTAAATTAGATAAATTAGATTTACATCTAATGTGTTTAATTGTACAAATTCTTGATAACTATCCAAATCTCTCTACTTTATGATGGATAAAATTAAAGTATAAAAAAACTTGAAACTGAAACTGAAACTGCTTTATTTGCTACAGCCTTGAGACATGACAAAGGTAAGTTCCTACATTTTTACTTAGGTACATTTTAAAAATAAGGACTAAAAAAAATACAAAAAAAACTTCGACGTTTCGAGACCCAAAATTAATATTAATCTAAATTATTCACGAGCAGTTGACAACCCTACATGAACATCCTTCCTACAAACGCCATTTGACATTCAAATCTATGTACATTTTGACGACTTTGTGTGATGTCAACGACCGCTGTATGTAATTGTTTCGCAGTGCTGTGGTTGAATTGCCTTTCACCGGTCTTAGTTTAACTAAACACAATAAATAGCAAATATAAAGTTTATTGAGGTCGAGGTCGCCTTTAAGTTAAACAATTTGGTTGCATTAATCTTCAGTCATCTTTGAAACCGCAAAACAATTGGAAATATGCAGTTTAGAATTAATGAATAAATATTGTACCTACGCCTTTTTTCATGCACCGCACGCGCACCGCTACGCGCCGAAAGGAGAAGTTCCACCCACACAGACTGCATGCGTGTCAGTTTTGTTTTTGACCAGAACATATGAATTGTGGAATGAACTTTCCTCTGAGGTGTTCCCTCAAATGGCTTCAAGAGTTCTTCAGGGCTCTCACATCACTCAGTGCGAGATTCACAGACCGCACTACGACTTTATTTTGAGCAAAGTATGCTTAGAACTGTCAGAAATGTATAGGTTTTGACAGTTCGAAGCGTACTTTGCTCGAAAGTAAAGTCGTAGTGCGGTCTGTGAATCTCGCCCTCAGAGTTGTAAATGTTCATAGGCCTTGGCGATCACTTTCCATCAGGTGGCTTATCTACTTCTTATGGCATTAAAAAAACTTTGTCTGTTGTTTGTCTGACGTTGCGTACAAAAATATGAAAAAAAATTGTAAGAAATAATACATAAAAAGTTAGAATGAAAAACATGGAAGTTCTCTTTATGTTTTGTAAACAAAACTTTTAATTCAAGTCCGTGTCAATGTCAAACAAACAAATAACGGACGCCTACTTCCTACTTTTGTTTGTTGACTTTTTTCTTTTTCAATTCATACCCCATTATTCATAAACGTACATTAAATACGTTTTAGCAATAGAATGCTTTGTCTTTGTCAGTTGAATTGTCAAATGTGCAGGATAGAAAAAGACAAAGGAGAGATTAGCAACACTTTAGCTAAAATACGTTTATGAATAAGGGGGTTAATGTTATGTTCTATTTTTATACTGACTGTGGCTTTCCAACTTGTGTTGTGTTGGAACTTGAGAACGTAGGCAAGACACCACCACTTTAGCAAATTTTTTCTGCCGCAAAATGACAGAGTTTAGCAGCATCGCGGGATCAGATATATAATAATAATAATGGCAACCCATTTTATACGTTCCACTGCTGCTGACGCGTCTCTCCCCTTTTTCTGAGGAGGCCTGGAGCTTACTCCACCTCGCTGCTCCAATGCGGGTTGGTGGCGATACCGATTAGTGACCAAACCGCTGTCCGATGTTTTTTTTAAACCGCTTATAAGGCAAGACGTTTCCGACAAGGTTTAACTACTGCTATCTATCGATAGCAACAGGGACCGACGGCTTAACGTGCCATCCGAAGCATGGAAACGCGCATTTTAATTTGCCACTAGCGGACGATCGCTTACGATCTACACCAGCCGCGGAGCCATGCTGGTTATATAGCCCCGTGATAACTATCACGAGTCACGAGACAATACAACTTAGGCCTTAGAGGAGACCATTCATATGTATTTAGACATCCAGTTTTGTATTTAGGATAGCAAATGTCTATAGGCTGCAGTATTCACTTATCATCCACTGCACGTTTGTTTGCCACCGTTATTAGATTAACGAATAAAAACGTTATTCTATTGAAGTTATAATATGAAGCATTTTAAGCCCAGTAAAGTTCTATGGTTGGTTTGATCATTTTTGAAACCGCATAATATAAATACCATGAAAAATAAATTGATTCGCTGCGGTCTTTGCTTGGAGGATAAATACGGTCATAAACCCTGATTCAGGGGATAATTGCGATCGAAAATCATCCGTTTTCCTGATATTTCAGTACCATTCTTGGAAATTAGTATTGTGCGTGGAATTGTCAATAGGCTCGTCACCTGTTACATGGGACAAAACGTAACTGGCGAATCGTGCTATCTCCTTTTTGGGGAACACAGCTGAAAAAATATTTGGATAGGAATTCTCTACATTCAATATTTTCGTAGGACGATATTATTCATTCAAATATTTAAAGAAAACAATCGAATCGAATACTTCACTTAACACGTAAACATACCACACGGTCCAAGATTAGATCCAACAATATTGAAATCATCAATATTGTTGCTTAACAAATGGAAACCTACTTACTCATAATTCGACATTAAAGCTTAGCGTCCACTTAAGCCAGTATCACGCATGCGGCGAGCATTTTGGCAAACTGTGTTTACTGGACGAGGTGGGTAGCATAGCCTTATAGAGATTCCATCTCTTTCCATTCTACATCTCGTCATAGACAGAATTTATGAGTTTCAACCGGACCTTGCTCAGTTTTTTTACACTGTCATAATAAATCACATTAATTAGAGGCGTTTGGGTCTTGTTGATGTAAGTGAGTCTTACTTACTATTTCCTTTTTAGCTCATGAGCCTCACCTCGCGACCATCAAAAGACTAGACTACTAGAAATCAGTTTTTTTCTTACTATTTAGAACCGTTTTTTGATTACACACCCTGACAATCCTAGTTTCACGGCACCCTTAGTCAACGTAGCATTTTTTATTAAAACTTATAGCGTGTTTTTGCGTTGGGATATCGCTTAAGATTCAAATATATAATATGTATATAGATATAGACAGTATTGACAAGAACCTAGAATTGGTACCTACCTAAACAATCATATAAAGTGGCCCCACGACTTTGACAGGCAACGACACCTAAACGTCAAAATTATTAGAAATTTTAATGCAACTGGTGAGCGCCATATCTGTCAAATTACATTAATAGATCAAATCCGTGGTGCCACTTTCTTATCTTACTTTGTATGATAGTGACTCTTCTTCCCATAACTTATTCGTAGCACTCGATTCAACCCGTCAGGTGAACGCTACGCTTTACACCTTAGTTACCAAGACGTAAGCATTATAAAGGGTCTTGTCATTCATTGTATGTTGTCGGACCTGTTTGGACAGTCATATATCACTGAGTTTGATATGTTTGTAGAGCCTTAAAATTTCGGCGCAAGCCTCTTATCTACATCCGTAATCCTTGGTCTTGTTCAAACGTGAGATCATTGTACTGTGTGACTATGATTTCCATGACAATCGTAGCATATACACTACCACTACCATTTAGCGGCAAGTAAATTAGGTAATGCGGTGGTGCCTACGCTCCGCCACTGGAGCTCTACCACCAGTAAAAACTTACTGTGTTACTTACTTACTGTGACTTCGTGCTAGTATTCAAAGGTTAGGCAGAGATATCCAAATAAACTCATTTCTAATAGTGGTAGAGACCCAGTGAAAGGACTCGAAAGCGTATGCAGCATTACCTAATCTATCTGCCGCCAAAGGGCAGTGTTCAGCACTATCGTGTTCTGCTTATATGGTAATGTATGGCCTCGTAATAAATATCGTAGAGACATAACAGCTGTTCTCAAATACGTCAAGCATATTTTTACTATATACTTTATTTTTATTACAATATACTTTTTTATTATATTTCTATTACTTACCTACCAGTGTTGTGACAGCCAGAACAATCAATTCACTCTATGGGTAACCTGAAAAAAGAAAACCTGTTTAAACCCCAAATTTATAAGTTACACAAAAGCCACAGGTTAAAATGCAGAACCGTTGCCACCCCTGAGACTTCAGTTGTTATGTTTTGTGATAGTTATTACGGGGCCATACATTACATTATATAACCAGAACACGATAGTGCTGAACACTACCATTTGGCGGCAGATAGATTAGGTAAACCATGTTTATTTGTTTATTTAAACGCGTTCTTATTACTATTATTATTTAGATAAAAGTTTCTCATCTTACCAGCGTGTTATATATAACGTAAAATAAAATTATCAAGGAAAATCTGTATAAATGGAAAACCTAAATTAATTTTAAATAGGTAATAATCCCGCAAACCCGCAGTCGTATCCACACTAATAAACTGAAGTCATTGACCCAAAATTTCACTGCCTATTCCTTTATCCGTTCATTAGTTGCGTATATCATCACTCCATTCATGACTCAACGAACTCGCAGAACATCGCCACTTGATAACAGAGCCGTCAATTGACAAAATTGAAGATCGTTAGCACGAGCCGGCTCGGACATTGTATGCTAATATGAAGATATCGGTGCGAATCAATCGAAATTAATGGCCCCCGTTCGAAACGCTTCCTCTTTGCTGGAAGGTTGATAAAGATGTGCATAAAATGATACTGTATGCAGCATAAAGCTGAACCACGATGTAGATAATGTAGATTAGTGTTAATGACATTTTCTATCCTAATAAAAGTTAACACGGATAAAATCACGCCCGCAGAATTTTGTATCATAAACACAACTGTCATTATTAAAATGAGCTTTCAGGCGAATAAAAATATGCAAGAAATAAGACATAAGAAAATTTATATAAATTTATTATAATAATAATTAATGATGTATGTACAGTAATCCCGCAAGCCCGCAGGCGTATCCATACTAAAAAAACTGGTTGCCTGTAAAGTCGGTTTTACGGGCGAAGATTTTACGTGACAACGTCTTTTTCTCGGTAGAAAGGCATTCGCCGGTCCGGCAGGCCTCTCTCTCGTTCGGTGACTCATCGTTACGTTACCGGGCGTTACACTTTTTCATGAGTGACTCCGAGCCGCAACCTAATTTAAGACGACGTCACGTCAAAAATTGAAGTCCTGTCCCTAAGTTTCGCTACTTATTCCTATAACCGATTATAAGTTGCGTAAATCATCACTCAATTCATGACTCAACGAACTCGCAGAACTCGCAGAACATCGCCACTTGCAATTGACAAAATTGAAGATCGTTAGCAAGAGCCGGCTGACATTGTATGCTAATATGATATCGGTGCGAATCAATGGAAATTAATGGCCTCCGTTCGAATCGCTTCCTCTTCGCTGGCAGGTTGATAAAGGCGTCCATAAAATGATCCTGTATTCAGCACCGGGCTTTACCAAGTTAAAATAGCCTAAACGAGACTTTGCATCCTAATTGCTTAGGGGACATAGAGGTAGCAATCAATGCTACGTGCAAATTGTGGAACGAACTTCCTACTGAGGTTTTTTCAAAACTGGCGCCTGATGTTGTAAGTGTTCATAAGCGACGGGATCACTTTCCATCAAGTGGTCCATTTGCTTGTCTGTCAACTTTATGACATAAAAAATGAAATGAAAAAGCGTAACTGTTCAATCGTGGGTCATCCGTGTTTCATGTTATCTATGAATTCCCCATTCAGGGGTGAAATGAGGTTAATTTACGTTTACTAGAAATCAGTGATCACGAGGTGAAGAGATTATTTCTATGCTTGTTTGTTTATTTGAACTCGGTGGATAATATCTGGAAAACAATGTGTGCTAGTCAGTAATTTATATTGATTATTTTTCCGACCCAAATATCGACCAATAAAATTGCACCATTCGACGTCACGTGGTACAACCTACATGGTATTAACTGATAATTTTTTGATTATTTTCTCTGGTAGTTACTATATATAAAAAATAAAACATGATCCAGTCAAATTAACCACACGTCAAACTGACAGGTTGAATTCAATTGTGAAAATTGGAGATTTTGCATGAAAATGAGTCGATTTGGAGTTTGTTCTCTGTCCACCATCGATAAAAAAGTCAAAGGAAATGTTCCCATTAATACGGAGAAGGCAAAAAAAACAGTTTGGAACCAATTTACTACTTTTTGTACTGAGAGGGAATACACATTGAGTGCTGAAACGAGTGAAGCGCAATTGGCAAACATTATGAAAGATTACGCTTACAATATGAAGAAAATGGATGGAGAAGACTATAAGGAAGGTACAATAAAAACAATGTAGAATCAGACTGCCACCATTACCGATAACTCTGACTTGAAGAAAACATGCACCAATGTTTACAACAATTGTATTTTTAATTGCACTAACCTGAATCTTAATTAAATGTTGTTTTATTCATTATGAAATTCTTATTTGTTAACTGTTCATTTCATCTCATGGTGCAATTCTATTGGCCGACATTTGGGTCGGAAAAATAATCACTTATAATACCACAAGAGCTTCAAGCGCGAAGCGCGAGTGATTTTTCCTGAAAAACTTGACGACTTTATTTGTTTGCAGGGAACCTTGAGGGAAATGCCAGATAATTTTGAAGCTCTTGTGGTATTCGGGGGATTATTTTTCCGACCCAAATGTCGGCCAATAGAATTGCACCATGAGATGAAATGAACAGTTAACAAATAAGAATTTCATAATGAATAAAACAACATTTAATTAAGATTCAGGTTAGTGCAATTAAAAATACAATTGTTGTAAACATTGGTGCATGTTTTCTTCAAGTCAGAGTTATCGGTAATGGTGGCAGTCTGATTCTACATTGTTTTTATTGTACCTTCCTTATAGTCTTCTCCATCCATTTTCTTCATATTGTAAGCGTAATCTTTCATAATGTTTGCCAATTGCGCTTCACTCGTTTCAGCACTCAATGTGTATTCCCTCTCAGTACAAAAAGTAGTAAATTGGTTCCAAACTGTTTTTTTTGCCTTCTCCGTATTAATGGGAACATTTCCTTTGACTTTTTTATCGATGGTGGACAGAGAACAAACTCCAAATCGACTCATTTTCATGCAAAATCTCCAATTTTCACAATTGAATTCAACCTGTCAGTTTGACGTGTGGTTAATTTGACTGGATCATGTTTTATTTTTTATATATAGTAACTACCAGAGAAAATAATCAAAAAATTATCAGTATAATACCATGTAGGTTGTACCACGTGACGTCGAATGGTGCAATTCTATTGGTCGATATTTGGGTCGGAAAAATAATCCCCCGAATACCACAAGAGCTTCAAAATTATCTGGCATTTCCCGATAATTTTGAAGCTCTTGTGGTATTATAAGTGAGAATAGCATCACATATCTAGTTTGTCTAACATCACGTAATTAACTTAGGAGCCATAATAATCACTTAATAAAATAACAGATTTATCCAAATCTTACATGAAAGAGATTTGATGAAACAATACAAAATATTTAAACAAGCACTTCTTTACGATTAAAAAATTCAAAACAAACAAACACGAAATAAAATTTGTACCAGTGTTGACATTCTAAAGCTGTTTCAACAAAACCGCATATATTTTTATACACTAAAAAAGTGAAATAATGTCGCACATGGCATTAATTAGTGCACGGTCCAACGCATCACGAGCAAGAAAAATGCAAACTGTGAAAATCCCGGTGTAAGGTCGTTTTTACAGGAAAAGTCGAGCACTCAGCTTAAAATTACACTTGGCCATTAAAAAACGTGTCATCGGGATCATGAATAAATACACCGAGACCATGATACAGGACTCCACAATAGAATTATATAAGAAAAGTAAGAGATAGCGCGCATGACCCCGCAGCTGGTGTAGATCGTAAGCGATCTACTTGGTTAAGAGATACGGCAGCGGTCGGGTGTGTGATGGGTGACCGCTAGTGGCAAATTAAAATGCGCGTTTCTGTGCTTCGGAGGGCACGTTAAACCGTCTGTCCCGGATGCTATTTATAGATAACAGTCGTTAAACTTTGTTGGAGGCCTTATGGACGGTTTAAAAAAACATCCGACAGCGGGTTGGCCACTAACCCGTATCTCGCATTAGAGCAGCGTAGAGTAAGCTCCAGGCATCCCTCCAAAAAAGGGGAGAACCTCGTGCCCAGCAGTGGGACGTATAATGGGTTGCCAGTATTATAAGAGGCTAGCTGACCCGGCAAACTTCGTATTGCCTCACAATGAAATGTTTGTGTCAAAGGTTCCGTATCTATACGGTTTATTTGTATGGGAAAATGAAATTGTGGTTTTTACTGTTTCTCTTCAATTTCTTCATATTTTCTTATGTTTGAAACCTTCCCTGGACTTCCAAAAATATTCAATACCAAAATTAGCCAAATCGGTACAGACGTTCTCGAGTTTTAGCGAGTTAATGAACAGCAATTGATTTTGATTTTAGCGAGACTAATGAACAGAATTTGATCATTTGAAATTGTAAAATCTAACCCCTTCTTTGTCAGTTGCATTGTCAAATGTGCAGGATAGAAAAAGACAAAGGAGAGATTAGCAACACTCTAGCTAAAATACGTTTATTAATAAAGGGGTAAGAACCGTATAATTTACGGGTCACGTACAATTCTAAGGACGCAGCTGCCCATCCCGCGTTGATATTTTCACTACCACACACTATTGGAATTGTTTGACCGACATTGTTCGGTTGACTGACTGCAAAAGCGAAAGAAGAAGCTCTTCTCCACTAAAGGGCTTCAGGGTTATCACGTCCCAGCGCCATCGTATAAAATATTGTCACCAACAAAATAAGGAAATCGGTAGTAAAATACGATACATATCTTTGTTTTACGACTCATATCTTCACATTGTGTAAAATTCTAGGTTTATTGCTTTCGGAAACGGATATCAATTGCAATTCGCAATGAATATAACGAGCTGGTTAATGACTTACCAAAAAATATTAGGCCTACAGAGTGCGTGGATAAAATTATAAGTTGCGAAAAATTTACATATCATTTCAAAGGCAGGAAACTTCCAAAGTTTTAAATCATAGCTTCCATTTTCAAACTGTATATGTATAATAATCGACGGAAATAAGACACCTATGAAACGCCAGTTATACCTACATATGAAGTATACATACTGTAATTTAGATGGCAAAACTATAAACATTCTTTGGGCCTTCTGACTGCATCAATAGTTAATACAAACACAGACAGACCCCACAGAATATATGGGACTATTGTAATGATAAGTGATTCGCCAAACTTTGAGCCATGTGGGTGAACTGGGGGGACTAGCTGGCTGGGCCTATGGAGAGAGATCCGGCACCTGCCTATATTCAACATCTCACATTATCGAATCCTACTTTAGGCTGGTGGTGACTCGCCTCTCCTTGGTGGGCCCCCCAAACAGCCAACCCGATGGTCATCGGGGGGCAACACTGTTGAGAGAGGCTGGGGGTTTCACCATCACGAGCGAGTAATCTCAAGCTCGGAGGGGCTTCCCCGCTATTATGCCTTTAGACACTTCCACCCCCGAGTGTATGCACTCTTGCAGAAATTTAGACAACAGCCTATTATCTAAATTTCTGCAAATTCCTATACCTCTAGCGCCCCACTCTGACTGGCCAATGAAGGCAGGCCAGAGGTGAGATACCTGATGCTCTGTCCGGCCGTACCTCTGTGTAGCGGACGAGGCGGAGCCCAGTTCTCTCGGAGGAACTCGAGATGATGGTGTCGCTACTCACCAACAGCTCGCCACAAGCTGCTCTGCCCTCCATTATTATTATTATTATTATTATTTCGGTAGATAATACCTAATGGTAGGTATACATGTATCTTAAACTAGAACTTTGTTGATGCGGGCAAAGATGCAGGCCAATACCTATCCAGTACAGTAACTATACAATATATATAACTATACAAACTTGACATTATGACATTTTAATTATTAATGTATTATTATAGCGTGTTGATTACAAAACGGCCTTGGACAGTTAGGTTAATAGTTTAAAATGATAATCCGACCGCATATTGACCTCGTCAGGATAACAATATTTGTTGGATACGTTTACATAAACCTGTTTTTTTTTGTCGGACTACTTGACTTAAAAGCACAGTATAAGTACATACAGTAGTTTATCGCCTTTGAAATTTAGCAATATGCCGCCTTCACCCTAGACGCAAATTCATTAAGGTTGTCACGGTTTTTGTTTTTATTTTCGTTGTTTGTAACGCGTCAGTTTACGTTGAACATATATAAAAATCCTCAAAACATGACGCCTGTAATCCCCTAAGGGGTAGGGAGAGGTAAATCGGATTCATGTATACATTCTCGATTCGCCGGTCACTTTTTGGCCCATGTCACACGCGGCGAGCCTGTTAATATCGCCGGGCACTTTACCAAACTTTGACGTACTGGGAAGCCTCCAGAAAATAGAAAAATCTATCAAACTATAAATATCTCAACCTATCAACAGATTTCTGTCTATCATCAATCTACCAGTATTCCAGTTGGGCGGTCTATCAGTACGCCAGAATTCTAACAATTATAATGTACCGATCCTTATATTCATCCATACGTGTTTAATCCATCCAATAGGTAGGTATAATCCGAATATCAAATACATACAAACACTAGAAAAATTTTAGAGTTTTACTTCAAAGATTTTTTTGTTTTAAGTGAAGTAAGTGTACCTATGTGTATATAAAGTGTAAAATATAACAGACATTATTAATAAATTAAAATTAGAATAATCTTCTTTCCAAAAACTTAGTAAAAAGAAATTTTAAATCTCGCACCCCTTAATGCTACGTACCAAGTAGTTGACAGTTCTTGTATGGGCTACTTGGTACCGCCCCCTCCCTCCCGCGCGTCGCAAACCCCGCACGATTGCTCTGACATTACACGTTCGTTGGATGACTGTGGGTAATTTACACGTTCGTTTTCTTTAGACTGTGTTAAGAGTAGGTAGGTACCTACCATAGAGCAACACGGTCCACCGGCCGCGGCGGACCGGAGAGGAGAGTAGCCATATGCAGGCTTTCCCCTCTGTCAAAGTACAAGCCCAAATGATCCTACGCCTATCGCCCAGATGTTTAAATGTGTGCGTGAAATTGTTTATGTTTTTGTTAAAGTCAAGGTGTGAGTTTCGTAGTAATAGACGATATTTGTAGTGTGTGTGTGATATTTACTGCCTCAGTAGCCTAGTTACTGAGGCAGTAAATATAAAAGTACTCGTATCAGAAAACAGACTCCATCCCAAATAACGTTATACCTACTTTTGGAATATTTATAAATAGGGTTGCCAATTACGCCCATTATACATTAGGCCAAGGCAGAGCGCGTCAGCGCTTACCGGTGGTACCTGGAGTTCTACCATCAGTAAAGATACATTTAAAGAATAAAACCACTAACTGAATGACGCAATATTCATCTTCAATTCTAGGTCAAAGGTTGATGACGTAATACATAACCTTACTACCTACGTACCATTAAAAACTAGCGGTATAGAAGTCTTTCTTTCATACGTATTTACTGTATTTATTTTTAATTGAAACCTGTTTTGACAGCGATGAGAGTATAATTTCGAGGTTAAATTATGACGTATATACTTAATAGTATTAATTTGCATTAAAATTTACGTGTTTGAAGGTATATCAAGGAGAGCGTAACTCCATTGAAATAAGTACCTACAAACAAATATTTAAAAAATATCGTATTTGTAACTGCCTCAGTAGCGTAGTAGTAGCAGGCCAGTCCTGGGTTCGATTCCCGGGTTGGGGACTATCAGAGATAACGGTTTAAAAATACTTTATCTCTGGTTCTATTGGGATTTCTCCATTTTCTGGAAGTTTCCCAGTACCTCGGAGTTTGGTAATGTGGGGACATTACCAAACTCCGAGGTACTGGGAAACTTCCAGATCACCGGGGGGTGATGGCAACAGGTTCGATGTTACATGGGCCAAAACGTAACCGGCGAGTCGTGGGTATGGGGTATGGGTGGGCATGTATGCTTGAATGCATGCATTTACCTCTGCCTACCCCTTCGGGGATTACTGGCGTGAAGTTACGTTTCGTATTTGTATTGTGAAATCAATCGTACAGCTTTGTAATCTCCTGTAATCTTCTGATAAACGAATGGAAAATATGAATTACACATGTTTTCTTCTTACTTTCGTAATTCACTTATTTAATGTATCTAATATGATGTAAAACACACATAAAGCAACTCGGCCCGCCGGTCGTGGCGGACCGGAGGGGAGTAGCCATAGCGTTTATTACCGACGAAAAGCACTCTGCCATTTTTTGGGGGGGGAAATACGTGTGACACACACTCACACTACAAAAATCGTCTATTACTACGAAACTCACAACTTGACTTTAAAAAAATACATAAACAATTTCACGCACACATTTATAGGTATATCTGGGCGACAGACATAGGACCATTTGGTCTTGTACTTTGACAGAGGGGAAAGCCTGCATATGGCTACTCCCCTCCGGTCCGCTGCGACACATAATTTGCGAAAGAGTTACGTAAATGACTCATGCAAGTGTGAACTAATGTACTACAAATATTGCACCTTGCGTTTTATCTGTTAAATATTATGATTGTCAAGATTTGCTCAACATAACTATAGGTTAACGTATGTATGGGTATAACAGTTACTGCAAGTGCAGTCAACCGAACAATAGTGGCCAAACCATTCGAATAGGGCGGTAGTAAATGCAATAAAGCGGGATGGGCAGCAGCATCCCACGACACTCCGCTTGCCACGACAATGGCATATTCTCCCCTAATGACGCACAACACTATTGTAAGCATCTTCGGGGAAACGAACAAAGGTGGTCAAACCATTCGAATGGGGCGGTAGTAAATGCAACAAAACGTGATTGGCAGCAGCATCCCACGACACTCCGCTTGCCACGACAATGGCATATGCTCCCCTAATGACGCACAATACTGTTGTGGGTATCTTCGCGAAAACGAGCAAAGGTGGTCAAACCATTCGAATTCGCGGTATTAAATGCAATAAGGCGGGATGGGCAACAGCAGCAGGGTTAGATGGTAATGTATGGCCCCGTAATAACTATCACCGAGACATAACAACTAAGGTCTCAGGGGTGGCGACCTGGCAACACATTTGCATTTTGACCACTGCCTTTGTGTGGGTGACTATAGGCTGCAGTCATTACTTAATATCAATGTGAACTGCATGTTTGTTTGCCACATTCATTACATTAAAAAAGGTGAAGAATTTCTCAGGATTACGGAATCCATGACATACCTAGGTATAAAGGTAATTAGATAATTGTACTAAACTAGTCCATCGCTATCTCTTTACACACAACTGCGTAACAAACAAATATTTAAGGTAGTTATGAAAATGAAAGTAGAACTTGCATAAGCATAGTATAAAGTACAAATATTGCATCTTTTACTACTTTTTATCTTTGAACAGAGGTTTATCGGGCTAGGGTTGTATAGCATGATGTGCAAAAGAATGCAATTTTTTTATATGTAAAGTTGCAGTTCACATGATTTTTTTTAATGTAATGGATGCGAAAAAGCGTACTGTTCACATTGATGTTAAATGATGACTGCAGCCTATAGACACCCACACAAAGACCAAGGTCAAAATGCATATGCGTTACCACTCCTGAGGCCTAAGGTGTTATGCCTCTGTGCCGGAAATTACAGGGCCGTACATTACGACCAGCCCGGAACATGATAGTGCTGAACACTACCATTTAGGGGCAAGTAAATTAGGCAATGCGGTGGTGCCTACTGTGGTGGTTACTGGAGCTCTACCACCAGTAGATGTTAAATGATGACGGCAGCCTACAGACATCTACACAAAAAAACAGATTTCAAAAATCAGATGCGTTGCCACCCCTGACACCTCTGTTGTAATGTCTTTGTGATAGCTATTACGAGGCCATACATTACCATCTAACTCGAACACGTTAGTTCTGAAAACTTTTAACAAACGATTTCAACTGAACACTACTAATTGGCGGCAGACAGATAAGGTCTTTTGATCAGATGTTGCCTACGCCCGCGAGCTCTACAATCAGTAAAAAGATACAAAAACACAAACGAAGGTAAAATTATCATTTGATCTTGAACAATAACACGTATAGAATAAAAAGAACAGAAACGTGCCAACCCTACACAACCATGAAGATAAGGTATATCGGTCCCATCCGATAAGAGCACACGTGTTACATTATGACACATTAACCCAGACTTGGTCAACATAAAAATAGATTACAATTGTTTTAGTTCCTCAAAATATTTCATGCGGAATCACGGAGTAACACTTTAAAATACGAGTTTGAGAGAGAAATGTGGTAAGCGGTGAGTTTGTTTGGGGTTCGCGCTGCAATTTTTTTGTGTTGTGATGAATGTAAACATTCATGTAGTTCACATCTTTTTTAATGTAGTGAAGGTGGCAAACAAGCATACAATTCACATTGATGTTAAGTGATGACTGCAGCCTATAGGTCTAAAAAAAAAAAACTGGTTGCCTGTAAAGTCGGTTTTACGGGCGAAGATTTTACGTGACAACGTCTTTTTCTCGGTAGAAAGGCATTCGCCGGTCCGGCAGGCCTCTCTCTCGTTCGGTGACTCATCGTTACGTTACCGGGCGTTACACTTTTTCATGAGTGACTCCGAGCCGCAACCTAATTTAAGACGTTGTCACGTCAAAACGTAACGTAACTTCACACCTGTAATCCCCGAAAGGGTAGGCAGAGGTAAATGCATTCAATCATACATGCAAACACCCACGTTTCGCCGGTTACGTTTTTGGCCCATGTAACAGGTGTGTACAAAACATGTTTCTCCAAAACCAGCAGTGAATATACAGATGCGTTATCACCGCTGACACCTTAGTTGTTATCTATGTGATAGTTATTACGGCAATTCAAAAGCACATTTCGATCTACCTCGATAATGCTAAACTTGTATTCAGCACTATCGTGTTCCGAATGGTAGTCTATTTGGTAGCAGATTGATTAGGTAATGCGGTAATGCCTACAATGCACGCCCTCGAGCTCCTACACCGGAGGTATATCACAAGTAAATTTAACCCAATCTATATCTTCCCAAAAATCAAAGTTGCGGTAACGATCATGTTTTGATCTCTAGGGCGCTTGTCATAACATAATAATAATAATGGCAACTCATTATACGTCCCACAGCTGGGCACGACTCTCTCCCCTTTTTAGGGGGAGGCCTGGCGCTTACTCCACCACGCTGCTCCAATGCGGGTTGGTGGAGATACGGGTTAGTGGCCAACCTGCGGTCGGATGTTTCCAAACCAATGTACGGCCCTGTAATTTCCGGCACAGAGGCATAACACCTTAGGCCTCAGGAGTGGCAACGCATCTGCCTTTTGACCTTGGTCTTTGTGTGGGTGTCTATAGGCTGCAGTCATCACTTAACATCAATGTGAACTGCATGCTTGGTTGCCACTTCCTTACCATAAAAAAAAAACCGCCTAATGCCTCCGACAAGGTTTAACGACTGCTATCTATCGATAGCAAACGGGACCGACGGCGAAGCACGGAAACGAGCATTTTTAATTTGCCACTAGCGGTCACCCATCACGTAGATCGCTTACGATCTACACCAGCCGCGGGGCCATGCGCGTTTCATTGCGCTAGTCATAACATAAAGCAAAAAAAACATAAAACTATTCGTCTACATTTTGAGGCTTTGTTTGTACTTTAGAATTTAGATGACACAACAGAAGTCTCCTATTCTTATTTCGATCTTTTCTGTAAAAAAAACAAGGTATAAGACTGTTCCAGTCTGTTTGTCCGAATTCTTCGGAAGACGAAGTAGGAATAGGAGTGACGTCACGGATGTCAAAACAGTTGCAACTGTTCTTGTGCTTGTTCTTACATTAAATTATAAATATAGTTGTTCCGGTTAACATTTTATTGCGTAAAGTTGACTCTCAGTTGGGTTTATTACATACGTTGTGGTACAGTGTCAGTGAATGTTATAAACATTACTTTATCCAGATAAATATTGCACAGTAAAACAGTGAATCGGTCTGCATACCCTCGTCTGTATTCATATTGATTGCAGTTCGTTTATAGTGCAAAACATTCAGTGTCAAAGTGATAAAATAAAGAAAACCATTAAAATAATACAGTCTAGGTGACTTTCGTATGCTTAACTTATAATTTTATGCACCAATAAAACTGTTTATAAAATATAATCTCTGTAATATAACAGTGACATCTATTGAGCATTGTACAAACTGCATCGTTCTCATAGATTGATTGAGTAGGTTCTGCGTTGTATGTTGTATCACGAGGAACAGCGCCATCTACAGTGTTAGAAAAATCTACAGTACCTATAGAAACAATAAAAATCTAAATTCAAAATGAATAAATGCGGAGGATGTGGCAAATTTCTACCGAATCATAATATTGCACGTTGCTGCAAATGTCAGTCGAAGTTTCACAAGGACTGTGTGAACATTCCCGAAACCGCCGGAGTTAAGCCGACCTGGATGTGTCCAGGTTGTAAAACTAAAATTCCTCGAGAGGATAATTCTACAACCCCTGTCAGAAGGCATGAGTTTGACCATTGTTCCGATGTTGGTACTGGTAATTCTGACCTTGCCTATATAATGAGAAATATCCAGAATGACATAAGCATCTTACGATCAGAAGTCAGAGACTATCGGAACGAAATATCGGACTTCAAAGAGGAATTAAAATCACATGCTAACATGATCCAATCAATTGAAACTAGGATTACAGCTTTGGAAAATAAAGTGGAAAGCAACATACCAGCAAGTATTGACACCGCCTCAATTGAGAATACTGTTGCGGAACTGAAATTTCAATTAAATGAGCGAGACCAAGAACTCTTATTAATGGATATTGACATAGCCGGCATACCTGAAACCAAGGACGAAAGCCTACAACATATCGTCCATGTGTTGTCAACAAAAATAGGTGTCAAAATTGAGGAGAGGGACATTGTCCACGCCGAGCGCGTCGGCTTGATCCATCGCAATAAAACCGAAGAGGGCAGCGACGGCAACACCTCTGACGACCCCGCTCGGCAGCGGCCGCGATGCATCTCCGTGCGCTTTGCCAGGCGGGCGATTCGCAATGACGTCCTGCGCGCGGCTCGAGTGAGACGTGGTCTCACGTCGACTGACCTGGAGGTGCGCGGCGCGTCCAGCCGTGTTTACGTTAACGAGCGCCTCACTCGCACTAATCGGCAGTTATTTTATTCAGCTCGTCAGGCCGCTAATTGTTATAGTTGGAAATTTGTCTGGACTAGAGATGGTAAAATTTATGTTAGAAAAGAGGAAGGTCTCAAAGCTGTACGTGTTAGATGTCTTAACGACATTCCTATAATTTTTGGCTAATTTCCTATTAGTTTAAATATGGAAAGAATTTGGCATATTATTATACCTATTCTATAACAATTCCGGCGCGCGATTGCATTTTTTTTTATTTTGTACACTTTGTTTTAGAGTAATTACGTTCTTTTTTATTAAGTAAGTTTGTGTTGAGGAGTCAAGGCTCATATAAAACAGTTACGGCTATTTTGAATACAACCCATATTGGTAAATACTTAACCCTATTAATAAGTATTACTAATCATTTATTTTCATATTGTACACTCAAGCAATTTAATAGAATAATTATATATACTTATTATGGAAACGATTTATAAAGTAATATGGAATGTAGGTACTAGGTACGTACCTACCTACAATTATTGTGTTGTTATTTATTTTATTCAATTATTATATTATAACCTTATAAGTATTCAATTTAATAAAATATATCTTACTGGATTTTTTAAATTTTTTAATGCCTTGGAACGAAAACTTTAAAATTGTTAGGATTTATAATTTAAACACAGGCCTTACCACATAAACGGAAATTTGTTGCTTTCATATGTTATATCTACCTATGTATCGCTATGTATTACATAAAGTAGTCTTATTGCATATTATATACTAGTCTATGAGTTATATAAGGTATACCTACCTATATTGGGCTGTCACATTTACGCCTTTATTATTATACATGTGTATGGAATACTTATATGTAAGTATATGTATTAGCACATATTATTATATTATTACCTATGTTTTTTTTTATTACTATTTTGAGTGTGTTATGGGGTGTTTAAGCATTTTTAATATGTTTTTACTATGTACGTAAGTTTATCTAAGGTTTTACTTTTATTTTATATAATTACACATTGCTGTTGCTAAGTACCTAATATATATTATTATTGCTACCTATTTTGTTGTGATATACTATCGTGTAACTGATTGACATCCGTGGAACACCCACAGGGACCCTGATGAAAACCAGCGTCAAGTAGATAGGTAACATCTGCTTGGCATAAGCTGATCTGGGTACCCATTCGGATCGACACTGAGACATACTTGTCTTCATACCTACGTACCTGTCGGTTGTACCTTATTATGTTTATCTATTGTCTAATGTTCTTGTTTGTTGTTACTTGTTACATGTTATACTTTGTGTCTCTGTTGTCTCCGAATAAATGAATTGTTGTTGTTGTTGTTGTTGTTGTTGTTGAATATAAAGTTAGATAAATTTCCATTATTTAAAAGGGTTGGCCTCAACTGTTTTTATTTGGAACTCAAAGAAATTCCACGTAAACTCATTAAAAGACGCAATTAAGGTTCCAGTGGTAGCCAACTAAGGAGACGTAATCACAATATTTTATTATAAGTGGACCGAGTACAATTCGTAGCGCAATTACACTTACATTGTCTCTTTGTTGTGACATCACTTGAAAACTGGTCTTTATGGCATTTTCTGTCGATCGTTCTTCATTCTGTGGTTCTTCTTACTAGTGGTTAATATTAATAAAAATAAATAATAAAATACGCTTACACTCACAGCCCCACAGTAGGTATAAACCTGTGTCGTGGGTGCCGTTGTAAACAAACAATACATGCACAAACACCCAGACCAGAAAGTCCAGAAACAAATATCTGTAGGCCAAACAATAATTATCCCGGTGCGGGGTTCGAACCCGCGACCCTTCGAATCAAACGGTCATCTGGACCAACCGGGTCGTCAGATATTTAGCACGAACTTTTGATATTTTTGCGCGAACTTTTTTTTTTGGTGACAAACAAGCATACTTTGATGGTATCTAAGTGAGTACTGTAGCATAGATACGTCTACATAAAAAAATGTAAGCCATCTCGGGACGCCTGGCAGATGTGAAACATCGTGTTCGTACAAGTAATATGCATAAAAGACAAGACAACACTTAGGTTAGAATCCCACTGCAGAATCATCTCGTTAATCCTTATATTCTGCAAAAAATATTTTTACGCATATTTATAACTAGAGAATAAATATTATATCCCACTAGGTTGCCTATCAAAAAATGGCCGCAAATATTTTTTTATATTTTTTTTTTGGGAGGGATTTTTATTTGCTTGTTTTTTCAATAAATAATTGTCCACTTCACGGCAATATTTATTAAGAATCTGAAAAATCACGGCTGCCGTTGCGCATTTGGCCGCCCGTACATATTTTCGTTCCGCCCCTATATCTTTTTACGTCCATAACGTACACGTATTATTTATATAGGTATCATATTAAAGACATTAAATCAGCTGGCTACACAAGAGATGCATAGGTTGCCGATTCATAACAGGCTTACTGAGAGCATACTGAGTCGAATAGTCAGTACAATTAGAATAAATGTACAAATACAATCTGTGCGCAACTCGTCCGGCAAACGCAGTTGCGCACAGACGTATACACGAAATAATTAAAAATAATAAATTACCTACCAGTCAAAAATATACCCTAACTAAACCAACAAAGTTCTAATTTTAATAAGCGCGAGTAACAATTATTACTACCTTTTGACATTCGTCACCGGCAACAAACGAGTGATACAAAACTAGTTTATGTTTCCTATTCGCACTCCGCTGTCAAGCTATATCTTCTGTCTCGGATTGTCAACAACTACGTCACCTTTTGTTCTCCGCGACGAAACATGACTTCTAAAGCATCATCCAACAGCACAAGCGGAAGCGGAAGCGGATCTTCGCCGGACCTAAGAACACTACATTTACAAAGAGAAGATCAGTTTGTTTCACAAAGGAAGAGGAAACAACCAGAATTCGACAACAATGACTTGCAGCGTGAACTATCGGAACTTCAACTCAAGATAAGTACTGACCTTAAAGATAGTTTCAAAGAATTTGCAAAACTGCAAAATCAAAATCTCGAAAAGTTGTGTTCTGAATTTGCTGATATGAAGTCGGAGCTCATTGCGATTAAGAATTTATCTGAATCTATTATTTTAGATAACAAAAGCATTCGAGAGGAATTAAATATTGTGAAACAACAAAATAAAGAATTCCAACATAAAATACAATTACTTGAAAATAAAATACATTCCACATCTGAATCCACCAACAATATCACAACGCACCATTCAAATAAGTTGCCATGCGAAGATCTGGCCGCGGAACTGTTTGACAGAACCCTTAGATCGAGAAATATTGTTGTAGTGGGTATCTCGGAAATAACATGTAATGATAAATCGAAAGAACAAGAATATGATAAACAAAACGTATTGAATGCCCTTTATGCTATTTATCCTGATTGTCCTTTACCACTCAAAATATATCGCTTAGGCAAACATAATCCTAGTAAAATTCGACCAATCAAAGTTTGTTTCGCATCTGATATTACTCCGAAATATATTCTTAAAAACAAATCAATTATGAAAAGTGACAACTTGCGTATTTATTGCGACCAAACCCCGCTTCAAAAACAACATATGATGGAACTCCGCCAGGAATTACTTGTGCGCACAGAAAATGGGGAGTCTAATTTAATAATTAAATACCTCAAAGGTGTGCCGAAAATAATTCAATCAATTCAAAAAAACTCTCAACAGTAAACAATCACGACTTTAGACCACAACTGAAAGAAAATATCACCTATCAACTTGCTACAAATTACCAAGATATCGTCACATCATCTTCATCCTTAAAATGTTTCTATGCAAATGTACGAAGTATACATACCTCAGGGAAACTCGAAGAACTTAACTGCATTATTAAATACATTCCAGCCACTGTACACATAATTTTACTGACTGAAACATGGATAACATCAGAAGCAGAAGCTCAATGTATGCAAATACCAAACTATACACATGTTTACAATCTTCGAACGGATAGTACAGGAGGTGGTGTCTCAATATTTGTTTACAAGAATTTTACCTTTGAGGTGATAGACTCTTTATATAAGGACAGAAATAATTACCTTTGGATTCATATTCACAAATTGGCTCTAAATATTGGACTGATTTATAGGCCACCGGACACAAATGTGAGTGAATTCTTAGACGTTTTTTCATCATTCTTAGAACAACGAAAACGTTGTATTGTATTTGGAGACTTCAACATAAATATTCTTAATAATGACAATCAATCTACATACTACTTAAACTACCTAAAGGAATCTGGATACAAAATAATGAACAAAATTGACGCTGAATACAGTACACGAGAAACTAGTACCACAAGAACTATTATAGACCATATTTACTCCAATATTGATACACACTCTTTTCATTTTGGTTTAATTGATTCTAGCATGTCAGATCACAAGCAAGTATACTTTGAAATCCAAAAGCGTGTAGTATTACCAGTACCGAAGATATCATATCAAGCAATTAACTATTCCGCACTATATAACGCTATACTAGAAGCAAAATTTAGTAACAAAGACTGCGACTACAGCAGATTTGAAAAATTTATTAAAGACAAAATCAAGGAATATACCGTTACAAAATATAAAATACAAAATTTACCACTACAAGATTGGATAATAAAAGAAGTCATAATAAATATTAATATGAGAAATGAAGCATGGATCAAATATAAGAAAAACAAAAATGATAAAAAGGCTGAAGAATTGTTTACAAATGAAAAAAATAAAGAAAATAATATGATAAAAGACCGCAAGAAAAAATATTTCTACAATGCTTTCTATAATTGTAAAAACAAGCCAAAGAAAATGTGGAACTTAATATCTAATTTAGCTAATAATAAATTGAAACAAAACTACACACCTCAATCACTTATAATCAACACAAAGATAATTACTGACAGCAAAGATATTTGTGAATTGTTCAATAACTACTTTTCTACCATTGGCTCATTATTAGCTAACAATATACTAGCACAACACACTGTCTCAAATATAGTTCTACATAAACAATATACGACACAAACATTATGTGATATGAGACAATGCTCACAGGACGAAGTAATAAAAATAATAGATAATCTAGATAACAATACCAGCTCAGGCATAGATAAAATAAGCACTAAAACCATTAAATGTATAAAAAATATCATAGTTGACGATCTAGTTTGTTGTATCAATCACTGTTTAGAGGAAGGCAATTTTCCTGATAGCCTTAAGATAGCTAAAATCACTCCTATCTATAAGTCCGGCCCTAAAACCGATCCAAATAATTACCGACCAATATCCGTGCTTCCAGTAATTTCAAAAATATTAGAGAAAATATTGTATACTAGAATATTGAAACACTTAGAGAAAATAGATTTCCTTAGTAACAAACAGTATGGTTTTAGACCCAAATCAAGTACTTTAACTGCTGCAATTGACTTAGTTACTAATATAAAAGAATCTATTGATAAAAAACAAATAGTTTTAGGGGTGTTTATTGATTTTAAAAAAGCATTCGATACAGTAAGCCACCAGCTGCTTCTAAATAAGTTAAAACTGTTATTTAGTGACAAAGCATACAACATTTTGAAGTCCTATCTAACAAACAGATCTCAAATAGTAAAAATTAATGATACTCAAAGTAATCCGTCTATTATTACTTATGGCGTTCCTCAGGGATCGATCCTGGGCCCATTATTATTTTTGATTTACATTAATGACATAACAGAGCTTAAAATTTCAGGTAATATAACATTGTATGCAGATGACACTTGTTTCTTTTACTACGGCAATAAAATTGATGAAATGATAAAAATAGCTCAAAAAGATCTTAATATAATAGAAAATTGGTTCAAACAAAATCTTCTTACCGTTAACACCAATAAAACCTCGTATATGCTATTTGCAGCAAAAAATAAACCATTAGATGCTTTTAATCCCCTAACCATAAATAATGAAATATTACAAAAATCAAACCAAGAAAAGTATCTTGGACTATTGCTAGATGATAAACTCTCTTTCAAACCTCACATTACAAAACTTCGAAACAAATTAATATCGTTGCTTGCGTCTTTAAGAAATGTATCAAAAAATATACCTCCTGAAATTCGCTTACTTATATATAATTCCCTAGTTAAGCCGCACATAGAATACTTAATTGAGATTTGGGGCTCAGCAGCTACAACAAATTTACTGCCACTACAAAGGGCACAAAATAAACTAATAAAAGTTATATTCAAATTAAATTTTCTAACACCCACTGAAACTGTCTACAAAATCACTAAGCTTCTAAATATAAAACAAACATATAAATACAACACCTGTATGTTAATACGAAAAATATTAAATAAGAAAGTACATACTCAAATAAATTTCAATATTAAATCACCTAGTAAATACTCAAAAAGACGAAAAAATACAAATATACTACTATTACCTACTACCAGGACAAATTACGGTAAAAAAAGTATAAAATATGAAGGAGCTAAGCTGTATAATGATTTACCTGATAGAATAACTACCACAAAATCCCTCTTGAAATTCAAGTTACTACTAAAATATCACATACGAAATGAAATTGGCAACAGGGTATTTGACTAATATATATTATTTTTATTATTGTAATGATTTAAAAGCGTACTTTTTGTATGTATTAACAAATTAGCACACGTACCTTACCAACACACTTACATACAGTTCTGCCGGACACAAATAAATATCTGTTTAGTTCATAAGTTTCTCATTTTAAGTGACCAATGTATGTCTTATGAGAAATAAAGATTCTTTAAACCCAATATGTATGTTGTACACATCAATTGCGTAACGCTGGTTTACAAGGCAACAGCTGGGAAAACAATCGGTGTGAAAACACCTTTGAATTTTCGAACAAACTGTCACAAAAAAGCGACTAAGTGCGAACCGGTCTCGCCCATGAATGGTTTCTTATTGGCAAGTAATGTTTGACTGAATAAGAAGTCAAATTTGCAGTTTTTGAAAATATGACATAATATATCTCAAACTCTGTTGAGAATATCTCGTTCAAACTCAATCTCGTTTCATTTAAGTAGTACTACAGCACATATAGTTTAGATTTTACTCTCCTATTTTAAAAAATTGAGAAGGGGATCCCTTCTCTAACTTTTAAAATAGGAGAGTGAAAACATTTTGGTAGTTTGGAACTAGGTAAATATCTGTCTTTCAAACAAACTTTGAATCAATAATTCAAATATATCAGAATCATTTCGTTCATCTAGATAATAATATGCTGCAAACCTAATTTTTACGCATATTTATAATCTAACCCCCTTATTCATAAACGTACATTAGATACGTTTTAGCTATAGAATGCTTTGTCAAATGTGCAGGGTAGAAAAAGACAAAGGAGAGATTAGCAACACTTTAGGTAAAATACGTTTATGAATAAGGGGGTATGAATACATATCCACTAGGATTCGGTTTGGTTTTCATTCGCATACAGACATGACAAAACTATAAGGGTTCCGTTTTGTGCCATTTGGATACGGATCCCTAAAACAACAGTAACTGCTCACACTTGAATACACGAAGTGCTCAGTTGCAAAGCACTGTTATCTAATCTGTCGTTAACCTTATGTTTGTAGGTGGTGAGATAATGTTTAACAGAGTAATGGCGGAAATGCGACAGACATTACCTCGATAGACGCGAATGTACAACACTGCAAGCACTTCACGGAAGTCGGAGATGCGATACGTCTGCAAATGTGAATGCCATGTTACACTAATACACTAATTATGCCACTAACTGCCTCAGAAGTCGAGTAGTAGTTGCATGTTAACGTGTTAACTTCTGTAGCGGCGCCTTGCACTTTTTTAATAAAACAAATCTTAAATTCGCGCGAACCCGATCGAAAATGCGTAAGACAGACACGTGAGCATATTTAAGTTTCCACTTGTGCCGTCACTCACGGTGTGACCAGTTGTTTTTTTTTTAGAATAACAAAGGTGGCAAGTGGCAAGCAAGCATGCAGCTCACATGGTGGAAAACCAAAGGTTAAAATGCAGATGCGTTTCCACCCCTGAGGCCTATGTTGTTATGCCTCTGTGATAGTTATTAAGGAGTCATACCATCATCCAATAACCATATAACCGGGAGTATTGTAGTAAGTAGTGCTGAACACTACCATTTGGTAGTAGATAAATTTGGTAATGCGGTGGTGTGTGGTGATAAAACTCACTTACCATCAATTTGATCTGTATGCTTCTTTGCTATTTCATGACATAAAAAAGAAGACTCGAACAACAAACATTTAGTTGGATTATATGAGAAAATCGAATACGGAAGCAAGTAATTCTGACTAAATTTACTATCTACATCGAACCACCGTTCGAACTGATATTAGAAGACATTTATGATAGGATTACTGAGATAGAAACTCGTTATCCCAACACTGTAGCCCACTAACCTTGCATAAGCTTTAAATTTATTCATTTAAGGCTTTAGACAATTTGTAAAAAACATTCTAGGAGAGCTCACGAACGTTTGGTTAAAATTACTTTTGTTGATCAAGTCAAAAGTTTGGACATGGTAAACATAAAGATTTGGTCTGATTTAGCAAAACATTTTGAACTTTTACCCTGTCACATCTTAATATTAACGAATAAGATTAATATTATAATTATATTCTCTAGCAAGAGATAGATTAACCAATGTAGATTGTACTATTTATTTTTCACAATAACACATGCGAGTGAACTTTAGAAAATAAAGAAAAAAGGGAAAGAAAAAACACCTTAGGCCTCAGGAGTGGTAACGCATCTGCAGTTTGACCTTGGTCTTTGTGTGGGTGTCTATAGGCTGCAGTCATCACTTAACATCAATGTGAACTGCATGCTTGTTTACGACTTCCATTACATTAAAATATATATATAAATATTTTGATACATTAGCTATCAGAAAAATAAAATATCCCTTAATTATTGAATTGCAATGTTATTTAAAGAATAAGTTAGCGAAATAAAAAGTACTTAATAAAAGACGTTATGTCCTAGAATGAAACCGCGTTAGAATTTTCAGCTATAATCCATACATGCAATTTCATTTCAAAGGAGGCAGTATTTATCTATATTAACATAATTACAGGCATAATACCAAATTCCTTTTTAAGCTGGGTAAACGTGGCAACGTAAACGACAATCCTTTAGGTGAATTGTTCCTAATCTGCCGAATTATGGCCAAATCTGCATTGTAAGCGTTCTTTCTTTCATGCCGGTAAATTTGTGGTTTTTGGTAAACTGTTAAAGCGAGGAGTGACCTAATTCGAGTCCCTTAAGAATTTATGGTTTTGTGTTTTTTAATGTGTTGATGGTGGCAAAGGAGCATGTAATTAACATTGATGGTTATTTATGGATAATGCAGCATAAAAAGGACAGCGGAGGCAGCATAAAAATGAACAAAGAGCGGGCCATAAAAAGGACACACCTACGCGCTGCGGTGTGTTCTTTTTATACCCCGCCCACAGTGTGTCTATTTACGTGGAATGTTTTTATTTGTTTTAGTTACACTTCTATTCGTAGGCCTAAATTAAAGATATCATCATACGAAGATTCACAACACAAGATCATTTAATTTGTAATTTCGTGTCGCACGATAATACAATTTACAAACGAGATGTTTAATCTACCTATAATTCGGTTATTGAAGTGGGTCAGGTCATTAGTAATTTACATTCTACGACGCGTGGTCATTAACACATTATGTGGGAAGTGTTAAGGTGCATACACACCTGCACGATCCACACAATCGTCTAATGTGCGGTTTATTTAGAGAACAAACGGATCAATCTTTTTTTTAGTATCAATAGAATTTGAAGCAGCACATAAAGACGACAAGAAAATCAACGAACATCGTGTAAAAAAAATTGAAGGAGGATATCTACTATCATTGTCATATTTTTATTTTTCGCAACAACACATGCGTGGGAATCCAGAAATAAAATGAAAGAAGGGCCGTAACTCACTAGGACGCCATGGCGACGTACCATGTATATCCATACTAGCAGCTCGGATATGTAGCCGGCGACGTCGCCATGGTGCCCTAATGAGTTAGGGGTTCTCTGGATATTGACCTAAAATGAATCCAAAGGTATACAGCATTATCCGTCAATATAGGAACATCATAATATAAATGTGTAATCACCTTTAGCCCACTGATAGTCGGGAACTAAAATGATGCCAATCTTTTTGAAACTGAGCCAAACTTTTCGAAAACAAATAACACCAATATCAATAATGTTATGTTACCGATTACCCCATATAAAACTATGTTATTGGTAATTAAAACTATTATTAGATTCATACTTTATCGGTCGTTCAATGTTCCAGGGGAAGGGATATGTATCCAAGCATGTGCAAAGAATTGTAATGGGCATAACACATAGAGCAACACGGGCCACGGGCCACCGGCCACCGGCCGCTGCGGCGGAGAGGAGTCGCCATAGCGTTTATTAACGATGCAAAACAGTCTGTCATTTTTTGCTGGGGGAACTACGTGTAATACACACACACACAGCGCGTTGGCAATGCAAAGTCAACGCAAGACAAGCAAGTGGTCACCGAGTGGTCCACTACGCGCGTCGACGGCTCGAGGCGGTCCGATATCAATGCGGAGCGGAGTTGATGTAATGAGCGCAGACCGCTCGAGCCGGTCGGGCGCTGGTCGGGCGATTGGTGACTGCAGTGAGCTATGACCCTTAGAGAGCATAGACATTTAGGGGCTTAGACAAACTCTTGGACTGGAGTGCAAGAATAGTCTGAACGAAATCGTTTCTTTCATTTTTAGATAACTGCCCTGTGATAGTATACAATAAAGATTATTGTTATTGCTGTTATATACATTGTTTGTATGTTTTATACATATTGTCACGATTTATGGTACTTAAGATAAATTGTAATGACGTATTTAATGTGCGTTCCTATCTTATCGGAACTGACACGGGAATACAATGAACGAATTGCGTATATAAATAGCCGATGTGGGAAGGAACGGGTTTTCGTTATCCGCGACAATTCCATTTATGGTGTAATTTACGAGTCTATCTCATACGATTACTCGGTTAAAGCATAAAACGTCATTACGAATCCCAAACATTTTCATGTGAAATGTTGCTAGGCGAGACGATATGGGTCGCGTTGTCGAAAAGTTATCAGATATCTTAACAAGACAAGTTTTTAAGTCTACGTGCCCTTAATCCGTAACATCACTACACCTAAGTCGAAATGCGTGACTTATTTATTTATTGATTGATAATATTATAAAGCTGAAGAGTTTGTTTGTTTGCTTGAACGCGCTAATCTCAGGAACTACTGGTCCGATTTGAAAAATTCTTTCATTGTTAGATTTTTTTGAGGAAGGCTTTAGCCTATATAACATCACGTTAACATGAATAGGAGACTTCAGGTAACATTGCAATCGCGCGAAGCCGGGGCGGGCCGCTAGTTTACTGATATTTACAACACAGACACATATAAATAAAAATGAATCACCGAAATGTTTTTAAGCGCGTAACTCTGCTGCCAATTGGTGGTGTGATACAGGGTGATTTAAATTAGCGCATCACCTCTTGCAGACAGCTACTCTTTATCAATCCCAACATATTTTGTTCTAAGACTTTAGAATTAGTAGCTAAAGTGTATGGGAAAGTCTTAGAAAGAAGAATGAAAGAGAAGTCCGACGGGTGATTGTGGGATGCACAGGGTGGTTTCAGAACTGGAAGAGGATGTATGGATCAAGTTTTCTCCCTTCGCAACATCGTAGAGAAGCATCTGGCTGTGAGTCAGAAGGTTTTCTGCGGTTTTGTGGATTTGGAGAAAGCCTTTGATAGGGTATTACGAAAGGAGCTGTGGGACATTTTGCCAGAGTATGGTATTGATGGCAGTCTGCTCCGTGCAATACAGTCCACGTATGTGGGCTGTCAAGCATGTGTGCGGGTAGATGGTAACATGTCACCCTGGTTTGATGTTAACATCGGTGTCAGACAGGGTTGCGTGCTTTCGTCTAGGCTGTTTATCATATATCTGGACAAATATCTCCAGAGGGTGAAGTTGATGGATGTGGGAGTGCGTATGGGTGACTTAGTGGTGAACTGTCTGCTTTACGCAGATGATGCGGTAATTGTTAGCTCTACACCATCTGGGCTACAAGCACTAGTCACAGTCATGAAAGAGGATTGTATGGAGAAAGGCTTACAATTAAATGTGGATAAAACTAAAGTATTAAAGTAAATTGCGTGAATGGAGCGTTGGGTAAGCTGCTAGAATCTAAACATCTCAGCCAGCGGGCGCGACTAACTTAATGCTGTACATAATGCTGTACTTACTCCAACGCTTTTATATGGAAGCGAGAGCTGGGTATGCAGGAAAGAGCATGAAAGTAAGTTGAACGCGGTCGAGATGAGATCATTGTGCAAGATCTGCGGTGTATCACTCACCGATCGCGTTCGTAATGAAGATGTAAGAAAGAGGCTTTGTGTGAATGATAGTATCGGTGTAAAAATGAAAAAAGGCATGCTCCGATGGTTCGGGCATATAGAAAGAATGTCGAATGAGCGAATGACTAAACAGATATACAATGCGAATGTGGATGGTTGCAGAGGCCCAAGAAGACCAAGACTGACCTACCATGATCAAATAGGTCGAGTTCTGTCTGATGGTGGGATCAAAAGTCTTAGGAATCGGCGTGCATGTATGAAGAGAATGATGAAAGTAGACGAGGCACGAGAGGTTTGTCAGAACCGGGATATCTGGCGCTCTACACTCTCTGCCTACCCCGTTAGGGACCTGGCGTGAAGATACATACATACATACTTTAGAATTTTTTATAAAGAACCCAAAAATTTTTTTTTTTTTCAAAATTTCAAAATACTATTGCTGCGTCACCCCGCAACCCCGCGCCCCGCTACTCGAGGCGATATTTTGCCTAGGCGTGGCATACCTACGGTCAGAGTAAATGCCAGAGGCAAAAAAATAATTTGGATAAGCTATCTTAAATTTCAAAAACTACTAATTTTAAAGTCGTAAAACAAATGTCATTGGAATTGATGTAGAGAATGTGAAATTGAAATTTTCATAATATTCATATAGATACCTATATAAACTGTATGCTTGTTTCATTACATAAAGGAAGTAAAAATGTGCTGTAAAAGCCGTGCTAATCCGAAGTAGTACTGGTGGTAGAGCCGGAGCTCGCGGGCGTAGACACCATCGCATTACCTTATATACTTAAATGGTAGTGTTCAGCACTATTGTGTTTCGGTCAGGTGGTAATGTACAGCCCTGTCATTGAAATAATAATAAAATTAAATAAATAAATATTCTGGCACAGAGGCATAACATCTTAGGCCTCAGGAGTGGTAACGCATCTGCAAACAAGCATACAGATATATGGAAAACAAGTTTATAGCTCACATTGCCTAACGAGAACTATATGCTTGTTTTCCACTTCCATAACATAAAAAATAAGTGGTAAAAATGTCCTGTAATAATCCTAAGTAAACTTCTAGTAGGCGCGAGTGTCAATAAATAGTTGATTAAAAAATATTTTAATTTACTTACTATTGACATATATTATTGCCGTCTCCCTCTAATGCCTCTTAGAGGGAGACACGTCTCCCTCTAAGCTATATGAGCACGTTGTCTTATATTACACGAAATGAGGCATAATTTGTCAATATGAAAACGCCCATGCAAAAACGTTATTATGCGTGACGCGGAGAGGAAAGATCAAGTTGGTATACGTGCTGACTTTTAACCTCATATTACGATCAAAACATCATCGCAGATTCCTATGATTTGTATTAACAGGTTCCCTGTTCCATGCATCACATGTGAGCATTTGCATTATTAAAGCTATTGTGTTTGCAATGGGATAGGCAGTAGGTTAAATAATGAAACCTTGTATCTTCGGTCAGAACCTCTCGAGTAGTTGTTGTTATTTAAATTAAAATATTTTTATCTCACCACAATAACTATGTTCGTTTTGACGTGACAAGGTCATAAATTAGGTTGCGGCTCGGAGTCACTCATGAAAAAGTGTAACGCCCGGTAACGTAACGATGAGTCACCGAACGAGAGAGAGGCCTGCCGGACCGGCGAATGCCTTTCTACCGAGAAAAAGACGTTGTCACGTAAAATCTTCGCCCGTAAAACCGACTTTACAGGCAACCAGTTTTTTTTTAACTTTTTATTTTTGTGAGGAAAATTTTCTTTAGGGTCATAAAATAATTTGCTAAGCTTTTTCAATTTGGGCTTTTTATTTTTGTACTCATCTTATCTTGATACGATGATCCTTTAAGAACATAAACGGAATCGCTCGGTTTTTTGAATACTTTTTTCGACGTCGCAATAAAATGTCCTTTTTCCCATACAAGGTAGAAAACTTGAAGAATAGAAGGTACAACACTTTATAGAAAAGAAGGTAAAAGAAACATACTTAATGGTTTTGATAATAAAGTACTTAAGGACTTATTACACGGCACGGTATTCAGGGTACGATAGCAAGGGTCAGGGTTGTGTAATAACATTTAGGGAGTTAGGGCCCTAATTAGGGTGATCGGAGCGGCCCGTGTATTTGTACTGTGATTGAGTTAGGGCGCTGTCGACCGGATAGTGTAATAAGCGGCTGCCGGACCCTGAATACCGTGTCGTGTTTTAGCCTTTTTAATTCGACAGCGTGAATAAATTAGGTATATTAGCACAGAGACAAGCGACATAGCATGTTAGCTTAGCTTCATTAAGTAGGTACTTTATTTAACTAGACGATGACAATCATTTAGTCTTAACTTTTACTTTATTTTAATGCTCTATTATTAAATACAGTATAAAGATGCCGGCATAACATATAGCAAGCTTATAAAATCGTAAAACCATTGCGTTGCTTAATTCAACAGCAAAAATAAAGTAAGAATCCAGAAACCTAAAATCTACTGTCTAAAACCTATATATTCAACAACGTGAATTAATAAGAGAGTAAAAAACATGAAACCTTAGTTTTACTTACAACTGCCTATATTCGACGGCTTTTATAAAAAAAAACATAAGCATAAAGCTGTAATAGGTAATGTTTCTTTTTTAATTTAACTTTTCTTCATTATTTCATTCGACAGCGCGATTTTTTTCCACTGAAACAAGCATAGTTTTGTTTCATTAACTGCTGTATTCAATGAAACAAATTGAAGGAATATACAAGCGCAGTGACGTAAAATATTAACTTTGTTCCGTTATTTTATTTCAGAGCAAGAATACAATACAAGCTCAGAAACATAAATTTTTTAACTTCGTTCTAGTTTGTTGGAGAAAAGGGTCAAATTCTCTTAGATTTGTTTTGCTACTGTTCGGCAGCGCGAATCAAGGAACACTAATAAAATTTTAAACTTCATTCGACCGCACGAATAAATTACTGATACAGAGACAATTTCACAGCTACATGAACCTTAACGTTAGGTTAATGATAATTAGGTAATTTAATGACATGTTTAATGTTCTTATCTTATCGGAGCTAACATAGGAGCTACAATGAACGAATCCGGACACAATAAATTGCTAATGTGGGAAGAATTGGGTTTTCGTTATCTTTGACACTTCCGTTTATATTGGAATTTCCGAGTATATCTTTTGGCATATCATAGGCCCATAGACATTCACGTACATAGGTAGCGGAAACGAACAATTTACCAACTGCATTAATGAGGTTTTTTGTTATATTAATTCATTGGCGTTTAATGGCTTTTCTCAATAACTAGTGCTTCTAGCGTAGGGTTTTATAAGCATACGACGTTAAAAATTTGCGCCATAAAGGCCGTATTTTTTAACTTTTTTTTAAAATTTTTTTTTAAATTCTTATTTTCGGTGGATAGTATATAGGGCCTAGATAAACTGGCACAAGTACGGTATACCTACCTTCTTATTTTTAGACTTATTTATTTGCTCATTACAATTTCGTAGCGACACCCCTGCATCGATTGGAATATAATACATAATTAAGATTGTTTGAAGACCCTAAAGACTTAGGTACAACGGACATAATCTACCGAAACTATAAAAAATAAATAATAAAATACGCTTACACTCACAGCCCCACAGTAGGTATAAACCTGTGTCGTGGGTGCCGTTGTACACATACAACACATACACAAACACCCAGACCCGAAACAAATATCTGTAGGCCATACAAATATTTGTTCCGGTGCGGGGATCGAACCCGCGACCCTTCGAATCAAACGGTGGTTTCGCACCGCTGGACTAACCGGGTCGTCACTATGGCGTGAGGATAGCTTTTATCTCGACTTCAAAATCCCATTTAATAATATAATTGTAAATACAAAAAATGAACAATAATAGTATCTTTTTAACGACATCTGTAAAAAAATCTTTCTTTATTTAAATATCGTTTTCACTGAGAAAGATTTTACCCAGAAATAATATAAATTGGATTCTTATTAAAAACAGACAATAAGAAAAACAAACAACGCGAGAAGTCTAATTACATTGATAAAATTATTCACACTTTTTGCGACGAAATAAAAACCTAATGAAACGTAGGACTTAGCGTAGGCTAGACTCTTGCTGAGGTATTCGTACAAATATTTGCAGACCGACTACGAATATTAATTTAAGTATAGATTTTGGTTCCATTTTCGCAAACAAACTAACTGCAACTTGACAAACACTCACATTTTCAGCGTAGACAATGCTCTCGTTCGATTGGTCACGAGTGTCACGACAAGGACATTTCGCCGAGCGGCAAGGAAACATCCGCCTAACGCGCTGCGGTGGACTATATTTAAGCCCCGCCCATGGTCCACCACATTTTTTTGGGTTAGTTACACTTTTTAACATTATTTTTTGCAGCCGAACAATAAAAAGAGGACAAGCATAGCATCTCGTAATACTGGAAAAAAATTCGAAGCAGAAAAGTATTGTCGTATATTACCTTGAGTTAAAAATAATTAATTCATCTGATGCCCCTAAGAAAACAACGCGTTAAGAAATGAAATATGAGTAGTACATAAGGTACCAAGTTAAAGTTAAAAAGGGGCTTGAGATTACCAAATTCTTTATGCTTTTCTCTTTTGTCCTTTTCAAATGCGTGATCCAATAAGGGTTCCGGTTTTTTGCCATACGACTACGAAACCCTAGACATGAGTAATGATAGTTTCTTTTTAATTATACATAACATTAAAAGAAATAAAATCTTTTTTTAATATCGCCTTAATTGAGAATGTTTTGACCCAGAAATAACAATTTCTATTCATCTTAAAAACAGACAATAAGAATAACAAACGACGCGAGAAGATTAATTAACTGTGATAAAATTATTCACGCTCTTTGCAACGAAAAAAAAACTTAATGAAACATAGGATTTAAGCATGGACTAGACTCGTGCTGAGGCATTTGTACAAATGTTTGTCGAACGACAAAAGGCGGAGGATCAACAAGCATGGCATTTCGTAATACCGACAAAAATACGAAGCAGGAAAGTATTATACATATTTATACTTACTGCCTTACCTTGAGAGTTGTGATTAAAACTGCTGATACGCCGAACTAACGGTTTGAGAATTTGAACAGAAAATTATCTATGTAGGTATGTATCTGGCTGCTTAAAATCGTCCCCAGTTCCCCAATTTCGCTATGGATTTCCTCTTTTAATCTCTTCAAACTCTCTCAGCAACTTGTATAAAAAACTATCACAAAGCTTAAAAAAGAAGGCGCCGATAATAATTTACCTTTTTGTAGCGAAATAACACAGCCACGCCATATTCCCGGTGGCGCGACCTTTCTATTGTTCGGAAGACGTTTCGGCAAATTCCATTTGAGTGACGTCGAATCGAAGAGTCGTTCCATCAAAGAGCTAACATAGGGCATGTGATGAAAATATACTTATGAAAGAACGTTTTCTGTATTGAATTTATTCTGAGAAATGATGCTCAAATACGTTGGCTACGTTAATTAGGGAAAAGGGGAAAATATTGCTTCTTAGAAAAGTAGGAACGCATATCTACGTAATATAATGATGTACATAATAAATCTCAAAAGACCGTCAATCGGCTAAATTAAATCAAGGTTTTCTGCAAAGGGCATGAACATTAAAAAATTGTTCAAACGTCATAAATAAAATAAAAGTAAGAACTCAAAAAATTTAAAATAATTTTCATATTTAGACAAAATACGTGCACTGCTGGACACTGGACAAAGGCCTTCTCCAAAGATTGCCACAACAAACGGTTCTTCGTATAAGCGAAGAGTCTGACTACACGTATTTCAGAAACTGGAATCTCTGACGTTTTAATGATACTTACCGGCGGATAATTTATAATCAATTGGCTCCAACTATCCACGAATTTCTCCAAGTTCGTTAACATTCGGCAAGAATCTAGTTAGTCCATTTTATTTATGTTGGAGATTGGCTTCGTTTGCTCATAAGGTCCCCAAATGAAATTCTAGTCGTAAAATTATTTAATTTCGAAAGATGGCGAAGATAGGGCTTCTCTATTTTATGATGGTTGGATTTATGAAAGCCCTACCTAATGCGGTTATTACACGGTATTCAGGGTCCGGTGGCAAGGGTCAGGGAAGTGTAATAACATTTAGGGAGTCAGGGTCCCTAATTAGGGCGACCGGAGCGGCCCGGTTCGCCTAACGGCCTAACTCCCTTACTATCGGGCAGTGTTATAGCAGAAAAAATGAAAATAAAAATTTGACTTCAGGCAGGAATCAAATAAATAAAAATATTACAATTATAAGGATACATATACGAGTATATAGCTATTTATTCGTTATCAATAGATGTCGTTCACCGACCCTAAATCAGCATGAAAAATTTTAAGAAAAATAAAAATTGGACGTTTAGGTTGGTATTGGAGGTTAAGGACTTCGGAAACTTAGTGGTGCTTGCAGCTGGACTGGTTATCCTGAAGTCGCAGGTTCGACTCCTGTCCGAAGTCAAATTTTTCTTTCCATTTTAGACAATCTAGGTGCCATTATAGTAAGCGTAGAAGACGTGTTAGTCGCGTGACCGTCGCTCTTCAACTGAGTTAGGGCCCTGTCGACCGGATGGTGTAATAAGCGGCAAACCGGTGCGAGGCCACGCCCACTCATTCTACCGGGCCCTGAATACCGTGTCGTGTCATAAGACCATAAATTAACAGAGTATCAGATCAAGTGACAAGCAAGCTCCGTATCAGCTACGTCATCATCATCATCATCATCATCATCATCATCATCATCAGCTACGTCATCATTTCAGCCGAACCACGACTAACGGGCAAAAGTTTCTACCAGGGGGCCGACCGCCTAACGCAAATGCTTACAAGAAAAACAAATACTTTAATAATAAAAACTACATCAACATTAGTAGGCAACTAATTTTAAGTTGCTAATTGAAATGAGTTATTTTATTTCTCATCACAATTATATTGAAGAAATTAAATAAATTCAATAAGTAAATTAATTACAATTATTTATATGGCATCATGACTTCTAGGAAAAATAAACCACTACCACCCCTGAGACCTATGTTGTTATGTCTCTGTGATATTTATTACGAGGCCATACATTAAATGCAACGAATATTCGGCCATTATTCGGTATTCGGCCTATTCGGCCACTTTTTTTTTAATATTCAGAATTATTATTATTAAATACTGGGCACTATTCGGACGAATAACGAGCAATAAATCATGGAAAACCAACACCACATATTATTCAAGAATGCGATATTTTAATCACAAATGACTATATTAGGTAATACTTAAAATCTACCAATGGTAAGTTACGATAAATAAAAACATATTTTTAGCATTTGTTAACAGTAAACGATTGCGCTTTTCTTCATAATACCCGCTTGTGAAAAATTCTCTCACCATAGACACTACTACCAGGAGATAATAGATAAATCTTAGCGATTTTTTTTTCTTAGCGAGTATCATTTTGTGTTTGTTGACCACCATTTATTTTTCATTCGGGTCTGCCATCCGAATTAGGCAAGCAGTTTTCAAATAAGAATCAAGTTAATTTGAACACGGAAAGTTTTTCAATATCTTCCTCGCTCTGCTTAGGTATTATTTTATGTACACGTCTACGGTGATAATATTCGTTGTTCGGTTATTCGGCCAAAACATTATTCGTAGCAACTCCGATAAGTATAACCGGAACTCGACAGTGCTGAACAGTATCATTTGCCGCAGATAGATTAGGTAATGTGGTAGTGCCTACGCCCTCGAGCTCCTGCACTGGAACTCTACCAACAGTAACCCAACATCGATATTAATTCGCGGTTTTTCCTCGAAACTGAAAAAAAATACGAAACTGAATTTTGTTATCTCCGTCTCATCATCATATCAGCCGGAAGATGTCCACTGCTGGACCAAAGCCTCACCATAAAGGGGATATGCCATAATCGCCACGCTTGGCATGCGGATTGGCGATCACAGTGGCGGCGGTATTTTTTATCGCAGGACGCAGCTGCCCAAACCTATTTTTTTACTTATTACCGCCCCATTGGAATGGTTTGACCGTTTGACCGCCATTATTTGGTTGACTGACTACACTAGTGGAAGAATTCACTTCCAGTGGAAGAATTTATTTCGCTAGTGGGCGGTGGGGTTGTGACGACCTGACGCCCGGACGCCTCCGTCTTCGCCAACGATATAGGTTACCCAGCCACGAATTTCTCAAAGTTCGTCAACGTTCAGCAACAATCTTGCTGGTCCATTTTATTTATGTAAAATATTGGCAGCTTCGTTGGCTCATAAGTTTCTCGACGGGAATTCCAGTCGGAAAATTATTTAATTCCGGGCTTCGGCAAAGATGTACGTCCACTATTTAAATAGAAGCCTGTTTAACGAATTTCTTAAATTATACAAAAAGTAATGTCCCGTAATGAAAATGCCATTATCCCGCCTTCGTTTAATGTTGGACAATAATTTTTAGATAGAAAAAAGTGTTTGTGAGGACTATATAAAACCGAATTGTATTTTTTTATTCGATTCCCTTTTTCGGATCCTATTATTTTAGTAAATTGAGATTTTAAATAAGTTCTCTTTTTATTCTATTAACTGCCTTGGTAGCCTAGTGGTAGCAGGCTACTACTACTACGTTGAGATCCTGGGTTCGATTCCCGAGTCGTGGATTATCAGTGATAATGGTGTAAAGTCTTTTATCTCTGGTTTCATTGGGATTTTTCCATTTTCTGGAAATTTCCCAGTACCTCGAAGTTTGGTAATGTGCCCGGAGATGTCAACAGGCTCGCCACCTGTTACATGGGCCAAAACGTAACCGGCGAATCGTGGGTGTTTGCATGTAGGTATGCTTGAATGCATGCATTTACCTCTGCCTACCCCTTCGGGGATTACAGGCGTGAAGTTACGTCTAATTTTAAGTACTGGATCTTAAAGTTCCACTTTCGGTGCTCGAGGACGTAAGAAAGAGATAGCGATTACGTATGATAGGGTGATGAAGGCTTGGCTTAGAAAGATTGTTTGATTGATTGTTTTGGTTACATAGTGATGTGTCTCACGCACATCTCTGCGCCAAAAAAGACAATTATTATTATATTAGGACTTAGGAGTGACGATGAATCTAGATTGAAAACCCTGATTTCTATGTATCTTCGTATGCTTGTAGCATTGACTTACCATTCAGTTAATTCTGTGCTATTGTGCTGTTTCATAAAAAAATACAAATTACATTGTATAAATAAAAAAAACAAAGGATTTATAAAAGTACTAGCTGACCCGACGGATTTCGAATTAATGTGTCAAAGATTCGACAGGTACGAACAATTTTTAAAGGAAATTTAAACCGTCCTTAGATTACCACGGATATTTCAAAACCTAAATTAGCCAAAACAGTACAGACGTTCTTAAGTTTTTGTGAAACTAACAAACGTTTAACAATTTTTTTTTGTAACAAAATTTTATACATAGAGTAAAAATATAACTTTCCGCGAGTACATGAACAAAGAAACACGAATTTTTCAAACACATGTTTCTCAGCCTCAATGCTACAGCCTTCAGAGTAAATTCGTGAAATTCCTGAACGACTTAGTACGACGAAACACTAATACTAAACTATCACACAATCAAACACTCCGTGCCATATCGGGTGTCGTGCGAACCAAGTGTTTGCCTTGGACACCATTCAGATGAACATCTTGGAGCTGTCACCAGAAATGTTTAATTAATGCACGATGGCTGTTTGACTTGGCTACAGGATTGCGTCCTCTTAAACTTGATTTTATGAATAGCTAACCCGTCCCGAATCGCTGCGAGCGATGAGAAATTCAGATGGTAATTCACGCTTGTTTTGGCAGGAGGCGAAGGCAGAGGTAAATACATGCCTTTATGTATGAAAACAAGAATATCTACGTTTTTACTATATTATTATGTAAATACGTACTTTGATATGAAAGAAAAAATGATTATCATCTTACTGCAATACTTTCGTTTGGCGTCAGATAGAGTAAATGGGGTTCCGCAACATTTAAACTCCACCAGACTAATGGCCTTATTAGACGACACGGTATTCAGGGTCCGGCCAGACGGGTGGGCGTGGCCTCGCACCGGGTTGCCGCTTATTGCACTAGCCAGTAGACAGGGTCCTAACTCAGTCACAGTACAAACATGAACAGTATGGAAACTACGTAAAAAACGTTGAAACGGCACAATCACACAAACTTGCGCAGCAACGAGCTCCCTAAGCGGTTCTCGCGGTGCTGCAGCTCCGAGTCACTCGCTACTCGAGCGTCGATGCGCATGTTTGTGTGATTGTGCCGTTTTGTACGTAGTTTTCATATTATTCATATTTGTACTGTGTGTAGTTAGGGCGTTAGGCTGACCGGGACGCTCCGGTCGCCCTAATTAGGGCTCTAACTCCCTAAATGTTATTACACTACCCTGACCATTGCTATCGGACCCTGAATACCGTGTCGTGTAATAAGGGCATAACACCTATTTGAGATACAAACATCACTCCATAGTAAGTAAATTTATCTTCACGCTATGTACCTTACGGGGTAGAAAAAGATAACATAGTAAGTGGACCATCTTGAAACTTTCTAATTAATATCTATCCCAAAAAGCACAGCCAAACACTATTTTCATTTAAAAATAGTGTTTAGGTCAATTACTTTCGCGTACTAAATTTAACTCAATAAATCAAGTACTTACTTTCGGCGCAAATCAAACATACGCACAAAAAGACAAACGAAAAATGTATGAAGATTCCATTTTCCTATTGAAGATGATTCATATCAGCCTCAACCCTAAAACAACCGCTTTTCAAGTGGAAAAGTAATGATTAAATATTGGATATGATAATATAAAATGGTAGTGTTCAGCACTATCGTATTCCGGTCAGGTTCACCTTAGGGCAAATGTACGGCCCTGTAATTTCCGGTACAGAGCCATAACACCTTAGGCCTCAGGAGTGGTAACGCATCTGCATTTTTACCTTGGTCTTTGTGTGGGTGTCTACAGGCTGCAGTCATCACTTAACATGTGAACTGTATGCTTGTTTACTATTTCCATTACATAAAAAAAATCCTACCTATTGAGATGCCCCGTATACTCGATTATCTTCTTTTTACAGACCTTCAGATACGTATTAATAAAAAGAAACATTTATAAGTTAACCTTAAGCGCGAGTTAATTAGGTATGTAAAGGTGAATAATAAATGGATATTTAAAGTTAACTTGTCGACCTAGGTCGATACTTGACGATGTAGGTCAAAAAAAAAACGTCAATCACTCTACATGGTAAGCTATTGTCGCACAAAAAGGTGCATGACTTGATCATGCACATAATAAAATGCGTTTAATTGTAGGTAGGTAAGCTAACTTTCGAAGCGAACATGGCCCCGCGGCTGGTGTAGACCGTAAGCGATCTACTCGGTTAAGCGATACGGGCGCGGTCGGGTGTGTGATGGGTGACCGCTAGTGGCAAATTAAAATGTGCGTTTCCGTGCTTCTGAGGGCACGGTAAGCCGTCGCGTCAGTCCTGGTTGCTATCGATAGAAAGCAATAGTTAAACCATTTACGGAGGCCTAATGGGCGGTTTGAAAATATCCGACAGCGGATTAGCCACTAACCCGTATCTCCACCAACTCGCATCGGAGCAGCGTGATGGAGTAAGCTCCAGGCCTCCTCCCAAAAAGGGGAGAGACTCGTGCCCAGCTGTGGGACGTATAATGGGTTGCCATTATTATTATTATTATACCGTAGCAAACAAATCTAACTGGTGGTAGAGTTCACGGAATCTGTACTGTGTTTTCTTGTGTAGTTCCAGAATAAGAGTTCGCAGGTATTACCTTATCCATTTGGTAATCTTCAGCAGTATCGTGTTCCGGTTAGATGGTAATGTATGGTCCCTGATAATTATCACATTACAACTAAGGTCTCAGGGCTGGCAACGCATCTACATTTTGACCTCTGGTTTTTGTGCAAATGTCTATAGGCTGCAGTTATCACTTAACATCTATGTGAACGGCATGCTCATTAGCCACTTTGGTTTGAATAAAAGAAGAGAAATTTCAGCCTTTATCCTACAATATACCTAATTAGAAGAGTGAAAGCATATTAATTTACTTCGATCAGGTATTTCATATTCTCTGATATGAGTCTCAGTATGCATTTTGTTTTTCAAATCAGACTGCCTCAGTAGCGTAGTGGTAGCAGGCCACTACTATTGCGCTGGAGGTCCTGGGTTCGATTCCCGGGTCGGGGACTACCAGAGATAACGGTTTAAAATCCTTTATCTCTGCTTCTATTGGGATTTTTCCATTTTCTGGAAGTTTCCCAGTACCCCGGAGTTTGGTAATGTGCCCGGAGATGGCAACAGGTTCGCCACCTGTTACATGGGCCAAAACGTAACCGGCGAGTCGCGGGTATTTGCATGTATGATTGAATGCATGCATTTACCTCTGCCTACCCCTTCGGGGATTACAGGCGTGAAGTTACGTTTTTTTTTCAAATCAGTTTACTAGTTAAAGTAAAAATTGTATGGAACGCGAGGAAAATCTTTATCATAATACAAATTTAATGGTCACGTAAAATATCAGATCGGACCCCTAGTTATAAAAATTAAATGGGTGGAAAAAGGATACGTTTTATCCCTCGTTCAATGTCATGGTTTGATAAAAATAAAAAACTTGTTACAAAAACGCTATTCGAAACTCGGGTGACGTATTTTTTTTTTTTTATTTAATGAAAGTGGCAAGTAAGCTTGTAGTTCACATCGATTTTAAGTGATGACTGCAGCCTATAGACACCCAAAAAAAGAACAGACGTCAAAACGCAGATTTGTTACCACTCCTGAGGCCTAAGACGTTATGCCTTTGTGCCGGAAATTAGAGGGCCGTACATTACCACCTGACCGGAACACAATAATGCTGAACACTATCCTTTAGCGGCAAATATATTAGGTACCTAATCCGGTGGTGCCTACGCCCGCAAGCTCCGTCACTGGAGCTCTACCTCTCGTTGGCACAGCTAGTACACTGTAGTTAATAAATAAAAGATTGTTTCTCGTTATAACATGAGCTATCAGCCAATGCCGTGAAAATCGGTCCAGCCGTTTCCGAGATTAGCCGGAACAAACAGACAGACAGATAATCAGACAGACTGATAGACAAAAATTGTATAAAATTTATTTTCCTTTTGGTATACTTACATGCTTTTTGCTTTTTGTTTAATTGTACCCCAATCGTCTGGCAATTTGTATCGTCATGTCTCTGTGCTGTCCAAATAAATGTTTTCTTTTCTTTTCTTTTCTTTTTCTTTATGCACATTTAATAAAGCTCTTAAAAAGCAGTTATTTTTATATTACAAACATAACAAACAGACACTCCAATTTTATTTATTTGTATGTATAGAAGATTATATACAGATGTACCCATAGATTAATTTAATGCTGCTATTTCCTTCATACAGTCGACTCATTCAAGCAGTTTCTAAGATAACAGTTTCAGATTGTGACAGTAAACGGTATTCAATCAATCAATATAATTAATATTGTACCTACTTGATAAAGCAATCAAAATGATAACTTTTAAGATTTTTTTATTGAATGATTATTTTATTGGCCCTTAATCAAGCATCACAGAGACTTATGGTCTTAGGGGTGGTCTAAATTTTGACATCTGGCGCTACACACTCTCTGCCTACCCCGTTAGGGACCTGTAGTGAAGATACATAGGTACATAGAGATAGAACATGACAGTTAAAATCATCTTTACGTCCGCGCGTCCTTCATCTCTAGGTAGGTACCACCTATGATAGTCTACGATTAACTATTAGGTACCTATTTTATTTTTGTGACAATATTATCATCTTATAACATTTGAACTCTTACTGGTTACAGGTATTTTAGTAAATCAAATAGTTTTTACTTTTTACCTATCTTTAGCCAAGAAGTTCTAGAGATCTGTCATAACCATCCCTTTACAAATATCATAAATACATGCGAATAATTCTTAATTATTAACTTATCTATATATAGGAATATAATAAAAAAAATCGATGTCAAAATATTTCAATAGTTTGGTGCATAATACCTGATGGAAGACTTACCTATCCTAAAAATTTTACAATCTTAAAATATAATTTTACCCACGCTCTATAAATTGTTAAGGATAAGCGTAAACCATTTATAGTGACGGTAACTCAGTACAAAATACGTAATCCTTTAACTATAAAATAGTCCGTGTTCCTACAATATTTAAAAAGAAAAGAAAGTAAGTAAATAACAATCTAAAACTTGTTCAGATTATTTTTCTAAAAGGATTAAATACACGGATCTGATAACCGAGCGAAATACCTACGTTCGTTCAATTATCTTTAATTTGTTGTTCCATTCACACTTTATTATTTATTTCGTCAACGTGTCGAGGCCAAAACAAATTGACAAAGCAAACAATCACTAACGCACAGAAGTAAATAATATTATGCTAATTTATAATTTTAAATACGACCTCAAACTAACTAAATTACTCACAGTTCAAAATGCCGGTAACTTGGAAATCCACTTTGCGTGTTAGGTTTAACTTGACGAACTTTTGACACAAGAGAAACACTGTTTTCCCAATCACCAGGCCGTTTACACAGAACTGTTGTCATTGCACAAAACCACCATCACTGAAAAAAAAGTTTTGTTGTTTTCGAAATGAGATTGCGATGTGACGTCGACACGACTACATCACGTGGCGAACGCACGCAAACTGACTCGTATCTCGACTCGATGAATGAATCGCAAACGAGTTTCCTACGACATCGAAGTTATTCGCTTCACAGATACGCGTGAATAACTTGACGTGTAATTTAAAGTGATACGGGCAGAAAACGTATTCCATTTCCATTTCCAACATTTAAAAAAGAAATCGCTCTCTTTTGTAGTTTTTATACTTATTTTTTTTACGTAAGGTAGACTAGCAACATGCAACATGCATTTTTAGACTTCATTTAATGGAATATACAATCATCATCATCATCATATCAGCCGAAAGACGTCTACTACCGGAACAAAGCCTCCCCATAAGGGGGGTATGCCATAATCGCCACGCTTGGCATGCGGATTGGCGATCGCAGTGGCGGTAGTTTTATCGCAAGGCGCTGCTGCCCATCTTGTGTTATTGCTCTTACTACCGCCTCACTGGAATGGTTTGACCGCCATTGTTGACTGACTGCACTAGTGGAAGAATTCCCTTCCAGTAGAAACAAAAAATCTTCCGCTAGTGGGCGGTGGGGTCGTCAAGTCCCGACGCCAGATATACCATCATATGTAATAATATTTCCATTTGGCATCTCTGATGGGGCGCTGAAAGCTGAAATGTAATTTGCACGATTCGACGCACAGAACCACAATCAAATCATAGAATTAGTAATATTATTTGATCGCTCGCAGCCGTGGTCTCATTTCTAAAGGAACAGTCTTAAACCGATGACTATGATGTGGTTTTTAATATAATCTAACGAATAAAGAACTTAACTTTCTGGAAATTATTATATCAAGTCTTAGCCTGGGTTGCATCACAGCTTTTGTTAAAGTTAAAGTTATTGTAACATTTTACATCCTGCTCTAACTTAAGTTCCTTAAGGATGTGCAATGTAACAATTACCTACTTTAACTTTAACAAATGATGTGGTGCAACCCAGGCTTAGTGATTTATTATAAAGGAGATACCTATCACTTATCTACTTTATTCTAATGACTATATTCGCATAATAGTAGTTTTTCACTGGTGGGAGAGTTTCAGTGACGGAGCTCGCGGGCGTAAACAAAACAAATACCTAGTGTCAAATGATCAAGTAGTCAATAGCATTTGATTTCTTCTTGACGAAATAAAACATTTCCGAACTAAAATCTTCTAACCATTACAGGAATTAGGTAGTACCTACTAGTCAGGTCCTAAGTGCCGTATCCAAGATTTTTTTCAAGATTTATTCCTTTTAGGATTTAAATTGTCTGCATGTTCATTTTTATTTTAATTGGTTCAGCGATTTGATAGTGAATACCTTTTAGACAGACGGACACAGCAGATTTCTCGTGGATTTTTTCTTTGTTTACACAACTTGAAGACTTACACAGATGAGAGATGAGATAGATATGGCGCCGTAATTGAGTCCACCTTTCCACCTTTCTTTTTAGTTATGTTGAATACCTATGTGTTTTACTTTTTCTTTTTTTTCTGTATATCTCTTTTGTAACCACATGTGTCTCCGGCGTATTAAATACCTAAACATTTTTTCTTTCTTTCTCTTTCTTTTGAATGTACGTATGTATGTATCTTCACGCCAGGTCCCTAACAGGGTAGGCAGAAAGTGTAGATTACCCGGTCCTGACATACCTCTCGTGCCTCTCTTTTGAATGAACACCACAATTCTTGTGGTTGTCAGCTTTTGTATTTTTAGGTTTTTGTAAACTTTAAAGACCAGTGCAGAAGCCTTGAAAAACAATGAAAAGTGAAATAAAATTAAAGTAGAATGAAACCTATTGGAAAATGAAGAGAATACGATAAAAATTAAAGGAAAAATAAATTACGCTCGATTCGAGATCGGGAAGAGGGAGGGGAGGGTTTTAAGGGTAAAAGTCGGTTTATCTTGATTTCCGGAAAAAAACTACAAGTTCCATGAGAAAAAGTTGTAAGGATGGCAAAGTTGTAGGTAATGAAAAGATCTGCATTTTTTTTATTTACACTGTTTTCACCTAACCTCAAAATTAATGTGAAAAAATCAAATAAGCATGTTGTTGTTATTTTATTTAATTTTATATCTTTGTCAAAACTCAATTATTTTTTACGAAATTTTGTGAAAACCTGTCTTTATATGTACTCAAGACACTGCAATCTTTTGAAAATGAAAAAAACTATGTTTTCTGCTTTTTTTTCAACTAATTTCGTAAAAGCACCCTAATTTTCAATAGAAATTTCACGCGTCAAAGTATCCTTTTGTAAAGTATATACCTAGAGTGTGATAGATACTTAATTCAATAGTCAATAGTCTCAAACCATCAATTAGAAAAGTAAGCATGAAAAGTATAAAAAGAGCAATAAAATTTCAACAATATACGAGTAATTTAATTTAATAAAAGTGCTACCGTATTAAAATTTTCGTATTTTCCACATTACGTGAAAAATTTTGCTCACTTGCTCTCATTCTCCTTTGATTAATTCACAAGATGCACGTTGCATAAGTATATAGGTAGCAATATTTTGTCTTTCTGTACCCAAAATTACAAGGCAAAATGAGCAAAGATAAAATTTTCCTGCAATCGGCATCTACAGCGCAGCGTGCTAATAAATAGAAACACTTGCCATGCAAGGCACAAAACACGCTGCCCCCAACAAAGGAAGCCAATTGCCTCTGTTCTTATCGGATCGTTGGGTAAACATACATAATCAAAATATAGAAGCTAGTCCATAAACAACCATATCGTTAAATATGTTAACAACAGGCGAATAGGAAAATATAGGTGAAAATAAATAGGGTTTATGAACGCATTAGGGTGCTTTTCCACTAGAGATGAGCACATGCTACGTTGCTATGTATGCGTTTGATATGAAGCGCGCATGGCCCCGCGGCTGGTGTGGATCGCAAGCGATCTACTCGGTTAAGCGACACGGGCGCGGTCGGGTATGTGATGGGTGACCGCTAGTGGCAAATTAAAATGCTCGTTTCCGTGCTTCGGAGGGCACGTTAAGCCGTCGGTCCCGGTTGCTATCGATAGATAGCAGTCGTTAAACCTTGTCGGAGGCCTTATGGGCGGCAGTTTGAAGACATTCGACAACGGGTTGGCCACTAACCCTTATCTCCACCAACCCGCATTGGAGCAGCGTAGTGAGGTTAGCTCCAGGCCTCCTCCCAATGAGAGGAGAGACTCGTGCCCAGCAGTTATTATTATTGCTGTACATAGCTTAGCCCTGGTGGAAACGGATTCAAATAAGATGTGTTTTTTATATGGAAGAATGTATGCTATGGATGCGTGCTTTGATGGGCCATCGCGAGTGGTGTAAAGAACTATGTGCAGAGCAGAATATCTACAGCCTGTACCTACAGTATGCCGCGCACTTTGCGTCACGTTTGCGTTGCACTTTGCACAGCACATTTCTGGTGAAAAATCACCCTTACACAAAATATTATACAAATCTTCCTGCTGCAAGCCGAAATTCAACAAAATAGAACGTAAAGCAATTCAGTTTTATGGGACACACATATTTGTATTTTCTTTTTATAGTGGGGAAGCACAAGAGGGGGATTTACTCGGGCACGTCAAGTTATGGCGCGGAGCTACCTATATTGAAAACTTAGATTCAGTGGAAGTACCCAACAGGGATGCAACAATTTATCTCCCATATTATTATGTCCACAAAATTATACTTTTGAGCCCCTGTTCTAATAGGGTTCATACTCAAAAAGAGCTGGCAGAATAGGAATACCAAACCTTGATATTCCGTCTTACAATCTCTCTATCAATCTTATGCTTCTGTTTGTTTTTTTTTATGTAAGTAATGGAAGTGGCAAACAAACATGCAGTTCATATTGATGTTAAGTGATGACTGCAGCCTATAGACACCCACACAAAGACCAAGGTCAATGCAGATGCGTTAAAACTCCCGAGGCCTAAGGTGTTATGCCTCTGTGCCAGGAAGTACATTACCACCTGACCGAAACATATGCAGCGATAGTGCTGAACACTACCATTTAGCGGCAAGTATATTAGGTAATACGGTGGTGCCTACCCACGTGAGCTCCGTCACTGGAGCTCTACCACCAATAATAAAAAGTTTGTGATAAGGAAAGACTTTATCATGTATCTGTCTGTATTTATAAAAATCATTTGCTGTTTGTTAGTCTCGCTAAAACTCGAGAACGGCTGGACCAATTTCACTTATTTTAGCTTTGAATTATTTTTGGAAGTCCAGGGAACGTTTAAAAGGTGCCAAGTTTTCCGGGTCAGCATGTACTAAACAAAGTTCAATATCATTAACATGGCAGGCTCTAATATATAAGGCCAACTATGTGATAGATCAGGAAATGTTGGTCCATAACAAAATAATATAAACAAATAAGCAGTTGGAATTCTACAACGGACAAGACAGGATATATTATATTACTAGCGGCCCGCCCCGGCTTCGCCCGCGCTGCTCTGCTCCTATTAGTCATAGCGTAATGTAAGCTATCCTATCTCTCAAGTTGGATCGAACTGCACATGGTGTGCGAATTTCATTATAATCGGTTAAGTGGTTTAGGAGTCCATTGAGGACAAACATTGTGACACGAGATTTATATATATTAAGATTACTGTTCCGAGAAATATTCACGCGGTAGGCTACAAACAAGGGTTAACCTTGAAATGGTGGCAGACAGACAGAGGTGTCTGTCTGCCACTATTTCATTCAACCCGCAAATACAAATTCTATTTAATAACAAGATGCTAAATAAATGCATATGCGATCATATAGGTAACTAGCTGTACCCGCGACTTCGTCCACGTGAGAAAAAATATGATTGTTCAGTATCTACCCGGACAAAGTCCTGGGCGCAGCTAGTATAAAAGTAGCCTAAGTTACTCCTTATTACATCAGCTATCTGTGAATGAAAGTCCCGTCAAAATCGGAGACATTCAAATTCTATTTATTTGTATGTAGGTATGTATGCATGTATGGTTGTATGGAGATGAAAGTAGCCTAAGTTACTCCTTATCACATCAGCTATCTTCCAGTGAAAGTCCCATCAAAATCAGAGACACTCAAATTCTATTTATTTGTATGTAGGTATGTTTGTATGTATGGTTGTATGGAGATATTAGTAGCCTCAGTAACTCCTTATTACATCAACTACCTACCCGTGGAAGTCCCGTCAAAGTCGGATACACTCCAATCTACTTATATGTATGTAGGTATGTATGTATGTATGGATGTATGGACATAATAGTAGTCTAAGTTACTCCTTGGCACACCAGCTATCTGCCAGTGAAAGTCCCGTCAAAATCGGTCCCGCCGTTCCCAAGATTAGCCCCGCCAAACAGACAGACAGACAGATAGACAAAAATTGTAAAAAATGTTTTTTTGGTATATGTACCGTGTATACATACATATGCATTTAGTAAAAAGCTGTTATTTTAATATTACAAACAGACACTCCAATTTGATTTATTTGTGTATAGATGTATAGATATGCGTCTGAGATGAAATAAAAACTTCAGTATGATTTATTTTCAGGGTTCCGTACCTCGAAAAGAAAGAACGGAAGAAAATTAAATATACCTATATTTACAATGAAACTGTAACTATGTATGTAGTTGTACATTATTATGAGATATTGAAGAAAAATTGAGGGACCTTAAAGAGGCCAGTAGACGTTATATTATTTTTTGTTTAATTTTGTTTGTCTGTACGTTTGTGGGAGCATCACAGAAAACTACTGTGTGAAAGGAGATGTTGCAAGAATGTATGGACCTCCGGCCATGTATTGTACACAATATCATTAAACAGGCAAAATCAATATAAAAACGTTTTTACTGCATATTTTCACTTATTTAGCTTTGTTTGCAGTTACAAAACATTTTTTGCAGTTAGAATTGCAACTTAAAACCAACATGGCGAATATGGCGGACGATGTCATTTTGACATTTTCATTTTTTTTATTGTTTTTTGACTATCTAGTACTTGGAGAAAAAAAAATATTTAATAAATACTATCGATATTGATTGATACCAAGCGTTGGCTGTATCGCCGCCGTGTTGAACATGGTTGAAAATGATAAAATCGTTTGAATTAAATGTGGTGGTAACTCTAAAATATGTTCTTGATTAAATTAATTGTATTTTTTTCAGATTCTTCTTTAGTTTACCCATTTTTTGAGGACATGTACGAACCAGGGCCGAGCTCGCAACATCTCCTTTGAAGCAGTTCTCTCTGATGCAAGGGAGACGGGAGACGTTACTGGTGGTAGAGTTCCAGTGACGGAGCTCGCGGGCGTAGGCACCACCGCATCACCTAATATACTTGCCGCTAAATGGTAGTGTTCAACACTATCGTATTCCGGTCAGGTGGTAATGTACGGCCCTGTAATTTCTGGCACAGAGGCATAACACCTTAGGCCTCAGGAGTGGTTGCGCATCTGCATTTTGACCTTGGTCTTCGTGTGGGTGTCTGCTATAGCTATATATAGGCTGCAGTCATCACTTAACATCAATGTGAACTATATGCTTGTTTACCACCTCCACTACATAAAAAAGAGAGGCCCGAAGTACGCCATACAAATACTGCCAACTACTATTGGGATTTTTCCATTTTCTGGAAATTTCCCAGTACCTACCTCGAAGTTTGGTAATATGCCCGAAGATGTCAACAGGCTCGCCACCTGTTACATGGGCCAAAAACGTAACCGGCGAATCGTGGGTGCTTGCATGTATGCTTGAATGCATGCATTTACCTCTGCCTACCCCTTCGGGGATTACAGGCGTGAAGTTACGAAGTTACGTCATTAACTACTTTTTGATTAAATATTTCTTTAATTTTACTTCCCATGTAAACAGGACATAGTCCAGTTAAAGTTTTATTACATGTATAGATATAGCATTCGTAGCAATACGATGTCACTTCATCGAAACATAATGCGATTACCACGCCAAATAATCCACTTACTTACTCCGTTTCAGTGAATATGGCGCTTTTAAGCGACGAAATATCGGTGAGTTCAATTTCGTTTAATGTCGTGAAATAACATACATATTTTTTTTTTTTTTTTATGTAATAAAAGTGGCAAACAAGCATGCAGTTCATTGATGTTAAGTTATGACTGCAGCCTATAGACACCCACACAATGATAGAATGCAGATGCGCTGCCACTCCTGAGGCATTAGGTGATATGCCTCTATGCCTGATATTACAGGGCCGTACATTACCACCTGACCGGAACACGATAGTGCTGAACACTACCATTTAGCGGCAAGTATATTAGGTGATGCGGTGGTGCCTACGCCCGCGAGCTCCGTCACTGGAACTCTACCACCAGTAAAAAATAAAATAAAATTATAAGAACTCTAAACTTAAAAGTTTATTGTTTGTTTATTTACTTTAAATAAAGCCTTATCTCATACAAATTCGTAAATTTACTTAGTAGTCGCATGTATAAGTTTTAATAGTAATAATAATAATAATACACTTTTTGCTCACCAAAAAAGAAACAGTTACATGAAAAAAACAGGAACACGTGATACAAAGGGCGGCCTTATCGCTAGAAGAGCGATCTCGCCCAGACAACCCATACATATAATTAGGTAAACGCAACTTCACGCCTGTAGGTAGGTAGAGTTAAATACATTCAACGAAGTAGTAGTATTTTATTTAAAGAAAAATGGAAAGAGAAGACAGCTACCACGATTCTTTTATTCAGTTGATTATTTTATTTATTAAACTATTTTGAACTAAAAAGTTACCTTTGGTTTTTGTGTACATTTTTTTATATAAATAAGGCGACAAACAAGCATTCAGCTCACATTGATGTTAAGTGATGACTGTAGCCTAAAGACATCTACATAAAAACCAGACGTCAAAATGCAGATGCGTTGCTCTCTGATGTCTCTGTGACAGTTATTACGGGGTCATACAATGTATATTTCACAAGCATGTGTTAATGCGAAATAATATAAAACAATTATTAAGGGTAAAAGCGACTTCTTTACGATATTCAATAAACTGAAAAGTCTATTATATCGGTTGCCTAACTAGCATAGTTGGTAATAGATGGCGCTGCTGCTACCATAAAGCAATGCAATAGATGTGAAGGAAAGATTTGACAAATCGGGCAGGACTTCAGTAGCTCAATTGGAAGAGCGGCTGGACTAGATTCCCAGTAGGTCGCGAGTTCGAGTCTCGCCTGAAGTCAAATTATTCTTTCCATTTTTCTTTAAAAATAAAATATATTTCACAAGCATGTGTTAATGCTAAATAATATAAAACAATTATTAAGGGTAAAAGCGGCTTCTTTACGATATTCAATAAACTGAAAAGTCTATTATATCGGTTGCCTAACTAGCATAGTTGGTAATAGATGGCGCTGCTGCTACCATAAAGCAATGCAATAGATGTGAAGGAAAGATTTGACAAATCGGGCAGGACTTCAGTAGCTCAATTGGAAGAGCGGCTGGACTAGATTCCCAGTAGGTCGCGAGTTCGAGTCTCGCCTGAAATCAAAATTTTCTTTCCATTTTTCTTTAAAAATAAAATATATTTCACAAGCATGTGTTAATGCGAAATAATATAAAACAATCATACAATGTAGACGTTTATAGGTTGTAGTCATCACTTAACATACCTACATGTAAACTGCATTGTTTACCTTAGTTACATAAAAAAAATCCTGCAAGCCGTCCCTGACGAACAGGACCTAATTAACCAACTTCGAAAAAAGGAGGAGGTTCTCAATTCATCCAAATCTTTTTTTTTATGTATGTTACCCAATAATTCGAAAACGCCTATACCGATTTCGATAATTTTGGTTTCGTTTGAAAGGGTGTGCCTCCCAGTTAGTCCCATTGTAACCATGTCAATATGTGATGATGGAATCCTGGAGAAATCGAGGGAACTCTTCAAATTTCATAGCACACTTGAAAGATTTTCGATATTTTTTATAATAATAATGTTCCAGGCCTTGTGGCCGTATACCTCACAGATGGGCCCATTACAAGATGTGATGATGGGATCCTGGAGAAATCGAGGGAACTACTCAAATTTCATAGCACACTTGAAAGGAAGAGAATGATGAAGGTAGACGAGGCACGAGAGGTTTGTCAGAACCGGGATGTCTGGCGCTCTACACTCTCTGCCTACCCCGTTAGGGACCTGGCGTGAAGATACATACATACATACATACTTGAAAGGAGATGATGATGGAGGTGATGATGGTGGAAGTGATGATGTTGATAGAGGTGGTAATGATGAGAGGTGATGATGACCTTGGTGATGATGGTGATGATGGTGGTGGTGATGGTGGTGGTGATGGTGGTGATGACGGTGAAGGTGATGATGGCGGAGGTGAAAATGATAGAGGTGATGATGAAGATGATTATGATGGAGGGGATGATGATGGAGGAGATGATGATAAAGGTGATGATGATGATGGGGGTCATGATGATAGAGGTGATGATGTAGGTGATGATGATGGAGGTGAAGAAAATTGAGGTGATGATGATTAAAGTGATGTTGATAATATCACTTCACTTTAAATAAGCCTTTTGCTTGACTGCCTAAAAACCAGCTACTGGAATAGATAGTTTTCGAAACTGCTATTAGAGTTCAATAGCGGTTCGTTGCCGTTCCAGAAAAGCCGCTATTATACACCTCTAGAACTGACGATAAAGACTATAGATAGTACTTTCGTAGTTGAAATACCTACCTACTTGTACTCTAATACTTAATATTGATAATAGTTACACCACTGAAACGCAAAAAATAAATTACTTTAAAATTAAAAAAAAACCGCCTTCAAAAAATATTCAAAACTGAATAGACAAAAACACTAAAAAGCGAAAAATAAACTCAATTACTTTAATATGGGCTACGTACCTACCTACTCATAGGTTTGAAGTCGGTCGGTTAAATTGCATTGTTGTTTACCTTGGTTACATAAAAAAAATCCTGCAAGCCGTCCCTGACGAACAGGACCTAATTTACTGTATAAATTAGATAAGTACTGTAATTTTTGTTAACCTAGTTGCAAAACATATTTAATTTTGTTTCCACACCAAATTTCATTCCATAATCTAAAGTACATAATTTTATTCAACAATATAAAAAATTGGGATAAAAAAAAAACCTAATTATAACATTTATAATTAGGTTTTCAATTGAATTGCTATAGGTAGCTTGTAAACTGACAATGCAAAAGTGTCCTTGTAGAACATTAAAAAATACAAAATGTAAAATACAGGAGACAGGCGAGAAGAAACAATGTCAGTTATGTTGAGATGTAGGTATGTATTTCGTACTTGTATCATAGTACATTATTATGTATGTCAATATTCCATCGGTCTGTGGAAATTCATAATGACTTATGGCCGATACTGCAAACATTGAACATCATCGCTCGCAACTCGTAAATTATGCAAACACCGATTGTAAATGCGCTTTGAAACATGTTATGCTTGTTACCCGACAGGAACTTCAATTGTTTTCATTATTTTTGTGTTACGTAACTCAAGAGCGTTAATTTAATACAAAATTAATGTAAGTACAAAATGAGTGTGACTTATTTTGCATAATGACACGTAAAAGTGACTTCCCCTTAACACATACTAATAGATTAGGATCCCACTGCAGAATCATTTCGTTCATCCAGATATGCTGCAAACCTGATTTTTATGCATATTTATAATCTAAAGAATATAGTTATATCCACTAGGTTGCCAATCAAAATTGGGCCGCAAGTATTTTAAATATTTTTTTTGTTATCTTTAACAGCCAGCAATTCTTATTTGCGGCCGATTTAATTTGGCTCCCGTATATCATAATATTGCTATATAGCTTTAATTTGATATATAAATAATACATGTACGTTATGGGGCGTTACGTAAACAGTTATCGGGGCAGAACGAAAATAGGTAAGGGCGGCCAAGTGCGCAACGGCAGCCGTAATTCTTCAGATTCTCTATACATATTGCCGTGAAGTTAACGATATTTTATTGAAAAAACAAATAAAAAAAAATACTTGAGGCCAAATTTTGATGCATGGCACATGAAAATTTTTATATGTAGTTATTTTTTTATTTTTCAATTAGTATTGTGATTGTCTTAGAAAAATGACATAATCTAGGTAAACGCGAAAATATTATCGGGAAAGTTATCAAAAATACTCATAAAAAAGAAACTGCTAGGCCCAACTATTACATTTTTTTATGAGACCAAATGGCAACTATTTCGCATCGAACAAAAAAAAGCAATCAATCGATTAAGTGATGATGATTGAAGATTTTTCATTCCTCTATCACAAGTGGTTAGATTCAGAAACCCTACCTGTACCCCATGCAATATACAAATAATAATCTATGAAAATAAAATTCGAAAAAAAATATATAGCTGAAAGAAAACCAACATTGTCAGTCGAGGCGTGGACATTGAACATCCAGAATGACGTATAGCTGATATTGTACACATTGGACGCGATCTCTCGGAGCTCGTAAATTATGCAAACGTATTTTAACGTTCGTAAATGCACATTAAAACAAACGTGCCACTACTTCGTTTACATATAGAAATGAACAATGTTTGGGGTAGAATTCAGAACTCCAGTAGAAGACTTCAGATTCATACACCGTACTTACGACTTTACTTAGAGCAAAGTATGCTTAGAACTGTCAGTACAGTATGGGTTTTGTAATATGTTTATTTTTCGCGACATCACATGCGAGTGAACTTTAGAAAATAAAGAAAAATGGGAAAGAAAAATTTGACTTTGAGCAGGAATCGAACCTGCGACCTCAGGATAACCAGTCCAGCCGCTTTACCACTAAGCTACCGAAGTCCCACACCGATAAGTCAAATTTTGCCTTTCCTTTTTGATTTTTAACCGATTTTGGGTCGGTGAACGACATCCATTGAAAATAAATTAAGAGCTATACAACCGATATGATAGACTTTGCAGTTTATACAATATGGATTTTCAATATCAATATCAAATTTTGACGTGACAACGTCTTAAATTAGGTTGCGGCTCGGAGTCACTCATGAAAAAGTGTAACGCCCGGTAACGTAACGATGAGTCACCGAACGAGAGAGAGGCCTGCCGGACCGGCGAATGCCTTTCTACCGAGAAAAAGACGTTGTCACGTAAAATCTTCGCCCGTAAAACCGACTTTACAGGCAACCAGTTTTTTTTTTCTTTCCCATTTTTCTTTCTTTTATAAAGTATGGGTTTTGACAGTTCGAAGCGTACTTTGCCGCAAGTGAAGTCGTAGTGCGGTCTGTGAATCTCACCAAAAGCGTGGATCTGTTCAAATTTCTAATCTCTTGTCAGAATGGCATGAAACATTCGTGGATCTTATTTTCATAAAGGTGACAAATCCGTAAATTGTTCTGCCACAGTGTATTTTATAACATTAGTACATTACTTGGAGATTCTTTTTTCATGAATATTATATACGCAGAAATTTTAACTTGCAAATGACCAATTTTCAATCTCTCAGTCCCTTAAAAAATACATATTTATAAATAGATATTTTAATAGCTTTTTTTGTCTCTACCAAAATAGAAAATACATCAATCAATTTTTTAATGGGAATGGGAAACAAGCGTATAGTTCACATTGATAATAATTGAAAATTGCCGCCTATTGATAAACACAAAAGTCTATTGTCAATAAATATAACTACATTAAGAAAAACCGACTTCAAAACTGAAAAGTAAAAAATAATAAAGATTTAATTGTAATTATGTATTACCTATTATTATTATGTGCTATTTACTAATAGGTTTGAAGTCGTAAATCTAATTACGTAAATCGGTCCAGAAATCTCGGCAAAATTCACGAACATACATAAAAAAAAAAGTATACCGGCCGAATTGAGAACCTTCTCGTTTTTTGAACTCGGTTAAAAAGCCATCTGCTGCGATGCCAACCGTAGGATTATTTTTACTTCTGTGAAACTTATCAATAGGCGATTTTCATCTAATCGAAGGACAATATAAAACACTATAATTTGGCGGCTGGTAGATTAGGTAATGCGGAGGTGCTTAGGCCCTCAAGCTCCAATCTATACATCTATACAAATAAATAAAATTGGAGTGTCTGTCCGTAATATAAAAATAACCGCTTTTTACTAAATGCATATGTATGTATATGTACATATGTATATATACACGGTACATATACCAAAACAAAAATTATTACAACTTTTGCCTGTCTGTCTGTCTGTCTGTTTGTTCCCGCTAATCTCGGGAACGGCTGGACCGATTTTGACGGGACTTTCACTGGCAGATAGCTTATGTAATATGGAGTAACTTAGGTTTTTATACTAGCTGCGCCCGCGACTTCGTCTGGGTAGATACTGAACAATCATAAATTCTCACGCGGACGAAGTCGCGGGCACAGTTAGTACTAGAATAAAATGTTCAATATTCAAATATACGTACATCATATTACATGAATGCCTTCCATTATGTACTGTTCTATAAGCAATTCTGATACTGTAAATATTGAATACGTATTGATTAGTCATTTATGCATGCTTGTGGCCCGATATAAATTGCTGTTTATGGAATTTCAAACTATCGGTTTCTTATCGCATTTTGCTATAACGAAATCGGTCAAGCGCAGCTTAATTGATAAAACTTTAGTAATAGTAGTTGGCAACAAACTTCATACTTCGAGTAGAATCGCCGGTAAGGTAGTTTATTTTTAGGGCAACGTTGAAATTTTTCAGTATTATTTTTAAGCGCGTGGACCTACTAATGTGTTTCCGCTATATACCAACTGCGTCGGTTTGAATAAATACGAAGAAAAGTAGCAGAAATTGCTTAGGCCTAGACTTTGCGTGCTTCTGGTGGGTGTAGTGATCTTCCATCTTCTACACTATAGGTATATTAAACTTATTCGTATTTAGAATATTTGTACATAATACCTACTTTAGAGTCGACCACTTTCCTGAGATTTTTGTATGATGTTCTGATTGCTGTATGAGATATTATAATTTTGTTTAAATTGATTCTTCGCAATACATTTAACAATAAAACAATATAAACATTTTTTCTAGATTTCAGATCAAATAGAAACCATTCACAGAAATTTCAATTTACTTTTTAATCAGAGTTTTGATCACGGCTCACTTCCTTGGAAATCCTTGTAAAACACAGCCGTATTGCCTTCTTCATTTATAGATGCAAACCGATCGTTGTTGATTGTAATAAAATATCGGTCCTCGAGTTCCAAATAAATCTTAATTCCGAATGATTTGATCTAATAGCAATTAGCGAAAACAGTGAAAACCAATTTTACACACAAACCTCTGAAGTGCAAATTTGAACTGAGCTGAAAATCCTTTAAATTATAAATTGTTTTGCAGATAATTTCTTCAAACGCAAATTGAACGTTCTCAAATCTGGATAATCAGTTTTAAGTCCGAAAAGCAACCATTCATGGTTAATAATAAACATCATCGCTTATTTTCCAAACAATCATATTACCCTAACAATAGACGGATTTGTAATCTGTGAAATATAAATTAAACAAATTCAACATTATTGGTTGGTTTTCAATATATCTTACCAACGAATATTTTTCAAGTAACATGTATTATTGCTGTTTAAAATACTTAACTCGTAAGTCCTCGTAGACGCGAGTTAACAACTTCCTAACTTATAATTTGATTGTTATGCATTGACCTACATGCACTAAAGAACTAGAACTACTAGACAAGACAGTCCCCTTGGTTGCATGGTCACAGTCAATTAACCTCACTCTCACATAGTCACATATTGACTGACGATTGACGTGGAAATGTTTTCAACACAAATTTAAAGACTAACTTACCGCATATAAAAGAAAATCTAGAAATTAACATTTCATCGATAAGCAAGATTTTTCAATACACTTAATTTAATAGTAAAGTCTCTTGACGTCATTGTATATGATAATAATATGTCATAGATTAAGCTTTTTGTTGTAAGTTAGACGCACATTGGGTTATTATACCTAAAGCTACTTATGAACTTGATAAAAATAATTTATCTGAAAAACATTATCTTAAAACAATGATTAAATGTGAATATTTTTTACTATAATAAGATTTCTGCATGGGACCATAAAAAGGAGAGAATGAAAATAAGAAATTATTATTATATTAAACTGATCAAAACTTATTATATTGTCTCATGAAATCTATGAGGAGGTAGAATCTCCAAAAAAAATAAAAATGTCATGTTGGCTTTTTATTTTATACTAGCGGCTCGCTTCGGCTTCACACGGGTGTAATGAATGTAATATAGCCTATGTAACTCAATGAAGATGCAGCTTTCTAATGGAGAAAGAATTTTTTAAATAGGTTATGTATTTTTGTGTGAAAACGTTACAAACATAGGAACATACAAAAACACAAATGTGTTCTCTTTGTAATATAAGCAGAGAATATGTAATAATATTAGTATAGATTATTGCATCACGGCGCCATCACAGATATGTCAATCTGTCAATTCAATTAAAAAACGGAACCTGCTTTTTGTTCCCTATGTCTTCTCTATATAGATTAATCTCAATGTTGTGATGAAATGTTGATGATGAATATCACTCCATTTTCCAGACACTCATCATACACAGTCCGTAGTTTGACAAATATATAATACCCTATAATATATATATGGGACCTGTCTGTATTTATATTACTCTTTGATACGGACAGAGGTCCTGCCGAATGCAACCCAATAGAGATTAGATCAAAATTCTAGTGGAAGCTTTAGCGTGTTGTTCTCACAGAAACTTATTTCACATTCAGCTCATCAAAAGACCAGTGTAGATATTATATCTACTTAAACTACCTACTTACTAACTCAGCATCAAGTCTTTGATTCATAGAATGACACACGTTGCTGGAAGGGCCTTGATGTGGTGCCTGGTTGTCTGCGATCGTCAGTCGTGCGTGATTTTACCCGTCAAATCACTCACCTTGGGAATCGATATTTTTTTTAAACTACGAGTAGCCGTACAAGCGATCTTTGTATCATCTCGTAGCGGTATAAAACAAATGAATACGGCCTATTCTATACCGAATATACACAAAAAAACCAGCCAAGTGCGAGTGGGACTCAGAGAGACTACACAGAGTTCTGTAAATAAGTATACATATTTTTTTAATTTACGAGCCTCTCGATGACTTTACTGAAAATTTTAGAGATATTTTATTCAATTAGTTTTGTCGACATTACATGTTCCTTGTTTCTATGTTACTGCATAGCGCTTACAAGGAAAAGATTGCTTTCTTGTGTTAAGAAAATACATCTTCAAGTTTACGGGCGGTTCAAATTTTTGATCCCAATTGCAATTCTTCGGAGGTGTCTTAGATTTTTTCGCATTATTGTAATAATTTGTAATGCATAGAAATTTGGTTTCTTGTTTACAAGATATAGATTTCGCGTTTCGTGGTCCCTTTAGAAAATTGTTGTGTAATCCTGAATATCCAACATTTTGGTATTCAGGATAGCAAAAGTATTATCATAGTGTCATCATAAGGAAATAAGCAAATTTTATCAACATTTATTCAAATCTGAACCAAAACTCCTAAGAAATCCGATTTCGATGAACCTGTAAATTAGTTGGAGAAAGTAAGCGTTTCGTTGGAGCTGTAGACATGAAACGATTTCGTATTATCGTGCATTATAAATTGGGCCTTCCGCCTTCCTCGGCTACAATCAGCCCCGTAATTTTATGAAGACTCTCGAGGACTCCACTTTAAATTTGGAAGGTATCTCATTTAATTTGTGTCGTCGACGTTACACGTTCCTTGTTTCTAAGTTACTGCTTATGGCTTTAAGAAACAGATTGTTATTTTCGGGGTAACAAGATGCATCTTCAAGATTCCCAGTGGTCTTGTTCAGATTTTTGATCCCCATTTTCAATTCTTCGAAGGTGTCTTACGTAGATTTTATCGTATTTTTCTTTTGCAATGCATCTTTGGTAATTTGGTTTCTGGTTTATGAGAATCAGTTTTGCATTTCATGGTCACTTCTGAAAATGGTTGATCACTATTGAAATTTGATCCAGATAGTTAATATGAAAGTTATTTCTAGTATAGATTTTTTTTTAATAATAAATTAAAATTTAATGACAACATTAGTGCATTATAAGCTAGTTATAAGTTAAGGAAAATCTACCAGAATAAAAATTAGACTATCTATTGAAAAGAAAGTAAAGATTTCGTTTGAGCTGTGTAAGAAGAAATTCCGTATAATGCCCGTACATTATAAATTGGGCTACCCGCCTTCCTTGGGTACAATCAACCCGGTAATTTTTATGAAGCCTCTCGAGGACTTCACTTTAAATTTGGAAGGTATCCCATTTAATTTCCTTCGTCTACGTTACACGTTCTCGGTTTTAAAGTAACCGCTTATCACCAATAAGATTGCTATTCTTGGGGTAACAAGATGCATCCAGCGTTCTTGTTCAAATTTTTGATTCCCTTTTAAAATTTTTTGAAAGCGTGTCTTGGATTTAATTTTTCTCTTTAATCATTGCTTACAATTTGTTTTTACCTTTATAGACATTCATATATTTGTCATTTCATTGACCCTTTAGAAAATTGTTGATTCAGATTAAAGGTTAAAGTAAATCTTTCATCGTCATAATTCATACTGGCTTGTAACAATAGTATTAGATAGTATAAAATATTGTTAAAATTAGGTATAATTGTAAATCTTATGTGTTTTGCATATTATGAACTACTTACGAAGTTTTAACATGTGCGTGATCAGCTAAAACAAATTTAATGTTTCATCGGTAGAGTGATTGTCTTTACATTATACTTAAAAAAAAGTAGATAAGTCAAATTGCAATATTTAGCACTATTGGTAATATATGAAACTGGGCACAATAATTGTTCCGAGATATGAACCGTCATATCTATTGCAAAAGAAAACAAATCTTTGCAGTGAAACGTTATACATTACCATTTTGGAGACAAATTTGGCATTTAGAGCTATCGTGTTCTGGTTAGATGGTAATGGACGGCGCCATAACTTCTTTTGGGCTCTCAGGTTCTTAGGTAGACGCCTACAAGTTGCAATATTTGTTAACCGAAGCCCTATCACTGGAGCTCGACTAAAATTTGCAAACATGTTCACTACTTTCACAAAAAATAAAAATCGTCAATACATACTGTAAGAAAAACTTTTCGTACATCTTCTGCAATTCAACTAATGCGAAAGGAATTCCAAAGTACTCAGTCTAGTATCTTGTCAAGCGATAGGTGAAAGAGCTAAACCTAATGCTCTTCGAGACCGTCTGATATATCGCTTATTGAAACGTCTTGAATACTTTCAGCTGAAGATGTGTGTTTGCTAGGGTGAGTTTACTGTGGAGCATTTACCTTTTGTTTTTTTTTCTATTGTAATAATTCTTAGTAGATAATAGTTTATTTACATCTGAAGCCTACTACTTTTCTTAACGTATTTAGTTAATGTAATGGGAAGAGCATAGCCACCCATCACAAGCTATTATTTATGCTTACTGGGTTGGTTCTAGCCACTGTATTAGTCATGCTGTATATATATTAAAGAAAAAACTATGTTTATTTTTATTTACTAACGCACTGAATAATCACACAGCCCTTTTATGCAGGAACATAACTAATAACATACTTCTAGTGATTGGCATCCAGCCTCAGAGCTCAAGGGCGTAGGCACTACAACGTTACCTAATTTCTGCGACAAATAGTGTCATTTCACACCATCTTATTCTGATTAGGTGGTAGTGAATGGCCCATAACTTTTATTGAGCTCTGTGACTCTTGGGTTTATTTTTACAAGCAGTATTTGTTAACCATCTATGTTATCAGTAAACTTGTCTACCATTTTCACAACAATAAAAAATATTTTTATATGTACTGTAAGAAAAACTTTTCGTACATCTTTTCCAATTCAACTAATGCGAAAGGAATTCCAAAGTACAGTGCTCAACAATTAATATTGCACATCGAGCCTACGAAAGAGAAGATCGGCTCGTTTCGACTTTGTAGAGCGTTATCTCTGCTGCACACTGCCTACGTAAGCACTGATAGTCTGGTATTGGTCAAAACTTGGTCAAAATGGTCGACAAACGTCAAATAGGTACGGTGCGAAAGAGATAACGCTCTACAGTCCCGAAATAAGCCGAAGTCTCCTTCGTAAGCTCGATGTGCAATATTTATTGTTGAGCACTGTACTCAGTCTAGTAACTTGTCAAGCGATTGGTAAAATAGTTAATTAGGTTTAACTATTTTACCAATCGCTTGACAAGGTTTAACTATTTTACCAATCGCTTGACAAGTTACTAGACTGAGTACAGTGCGCTCCGAGACCGTCAGATATATCGCTTATTGAAACGTCTTGAATACTTTCAGCTGAAGATGTGTGTTTGATAGGGTGAGTTTACAGTGGAGCATCTACTTTAAGCATTACATATCAGATATCTATTTCTAGTTACAAAATGTAGCAATCAGCGCTATCATGTTCTGAAGCCCGATCGCCTATCGAAATTATTATAGACATTATTATTGCTGTGTTAAGTAACAACATCAAAACCTTATAAGGTATTTGAATTTTTTTATTAACTTTCATTCAGACCTAGGTCAAAACTCTTAAGAAAAGTCTACCTGAAAATAATCTCGGATAATCCATTGATGATTTGTCACATTTCAATGGACCTGCAAATAATTGGCGAAAGTAAACGTCTCGTTGGAGCTGTATAAAGGGGAATTCCGTACAATTCTCGTGCATTATAAATTGGGCCTTCCGCCTTCCTCGGGCACAATCAGCTTGGTAATTTTACGAAGCCACTCGAGGACTTCACTTCAAATTTGGAAGGTATCTCATTTAATTTGTTTCGTCAGCGTTACACGTTCTTTGTTTTAAATTACTGCTTATCGCTAATAAGAAACAGATTGTTAGGCTCGAGGTTACAAGATGCATCTTCAAGATTCCTGGCGGTCTCGTTCGGATTTTTGATCCAATTTGCAATTCTACGGAAGTGTGTTTTAGATTAAAGCGCGCAGATAAGCCTGGATATTCAGAATTTGCATTTCATGGTACCTTTTGAAAATTATTTATTAAGATTAGACATTGCAGCAACATTTTCAATCAAAGAAAATTTTAAAAATATAAAAAATAAAATACGCTTACACTCACAGCCCCACTGTAGGTATAAACCTATGTCGTGGGTGCCGTTGTACACATACAACACATACACAAACACCCAGACCCGAAACAAATATCTGTAGGCCAAACAAATATTTGTCCCGGTGCGGGGATCGAACCCGCGACCCTTCGAATCAAACGGTCATCTCACACCGCTGGACTAACCGGGTCGTCAAGAAAATTAAATAAAAGTACACAAAAATACATCACATAAATCTCGTTTTAATTTACATAGCATATTACAAATGAACTAGTGTTCTAGTATATACTCACCCTTAGCTTTTCCCGAGCTCAATGTGTAAATAGTTTCGTAAGAAAGTATGTGTATATGTGTTTCTTTGGCTTTTAACTTTAGCACCGTGTGGATTTTTATATCGCTTTTTCGAATTGTATGTGTAGGTAAAATACGTGAGGGTAGTCTGCGAGCGTGGGAATTTATTTTTGAACACACACATAGAAGTTTTCTACTCACACAAATACATCACGCAGTATAGTATACGTACGCTAGGAAGTGACAAGAACTGACATAATTACCGTATCCATCGCCCGCTTACCTCGGTAGAATGTTTAAGAACGTTACAAAAACACGCAATATATTGGGCCACAGTTTACCGCAACCTTTTTCAGGTGCGGTCTTAGTGTAAGCGTTGTGTAAGGAAATGTTATATTTTTTATATATTTTTTTCTTAATGCTGTTGAACCTGATTAGAATAAAACTTCAAAATAAATATTTCATATATTATTTTCATCTATTATTACTATAGAATATTGGTCAATTGCAATCATTCTGAAGCAAAATTTTTATGTAACATTTGCGTACCGCTAATGTAGTTGTTTTGATTTTACCACTTTATTCTTTTTAAATTTATTACTTCAGTAATGACCCGTTAGTCCCTTATAAAACTGCAAATTCATCTTTTAAAACACGTGACATGATTCTATCTTCATCTCTCGAGTAAAGTCTTTTATTTAATTTTCATTTATTTTTACTATTTTAGGGTAACTCACAGCTATTTACAGAGATAAATAAACCTGTAGATACATGTAACTGAGAGTTACAGATATGAACCACATAATAAGATTAGAAGTAGGTATTCGAATCGGTTATTCATAATTTTGCAATAGTAGAATAAAGATATTAAAAAATATATATATTACAAAAAAGGAATACAAACACACATGTATATAGTTTCTTAAGACAGTTAATAATGCAATCTAATTATTAAAATTACATTGCTAAATAAGTAAGTGTTAAAGCTTACGCACCGAAGCGCGCATGGCCCAGCGGCTGGTGTAGATCGTAAGCGATCTACTCGGTTAAACACTACGGGCGCGATCGGGTAGTGTGATGGGTGACCGCTAGTGGCGCTAATTAAATGCGCGTTTCCGTGCTTCGGAGGGCACGTTAAGCCGTCGGTCCGGTTGCTATCGATGGATAGAGCAGTCGTTAAACCTTGTCGGAGGACTTATGTCAGATGTTTTCAAACCGGATGTTTTCAAACCACCCGGTTTGAAAACATCCGTCAGCGGGTTGGCCACTAACCCGGTGTGGGTTAGTGGCCAACCCGCCACCTCCACCAATCCGCATTGGAGCAGCATGGTTGGAGTATTTAGGGGCTCAGAGAGAGGAACCTCCTCACAATACGTGCCGTGTCGAGAAGAACCGCTTTCTGCACTAAGCCTTTGATCCAACTTCCCAGCGAGAGCCTCTTAAGGTGGTGGTCGAGGCTCTTCGCCATGAGTCCGTTTACCGTGACGACTATCGGTACAATTACAGCCGAGTCCACATCCCACATAGCGACAATCTCGTGAGACAAGTCGAGATACTTAATTTGTTTGTCTTTTTCCGCTTTCACGAGATTCTCATCATGAGGGATGGTGACATCGACTATAATTGCGCGGCGTTCCAAGCGATCTATCACCACTATATCAGGCTTATTGGCGACAATAGTCCTGTCAGTGATGATAGATCGATCCCAATACATCGTGACATGGTCATTTTCGAGTACTGGGTCGGGTGCATACCTGTAGTACGGCACCTCCGTGGCTACAAGGTTGTATTTCAGGGCAAGTTGCTGGTGAATTATCCTGGCTACTTGGTTGTGCCTGTGCAAGTATTCGCCGTTGGCAAGGCTCGAACAGCCGGACACAATATGTCTGAGGGATTCCCCCGGTCGGTGGCATGCCCGACATATGTCGACCGTGCCATCCTTCAGGATAAACTTCCGGTAGTTATTGGTCATTACCACTTCGTCCATAATTGCACATACAAAACCTTCGGTTTCCCCAAAGAGGTCCCCGAATCGTAGCCAGCCTACAGACGCAAGAAAGTCTACATCGGGCCCATGAAGAGCCCGGTAAAATCGTCCATGCAGCTCCTTGCCCTGCCATACACTCACGCGGTCACTGGTCGTCAGCACCACAGGTTTGCGCCAGTTCTCTTTAGCCAGTGAGAGAGGTGTGAGTCCACTGTCAACTGCTACCATATCCCGGTGCATACCCCTATCGGTGGCCCGAAAGTATTCTCTGAGATTGCACACCTCACGGTTGTGGAGGGTTTTAGCACTAAGAAAGCCTCGGCCCCCACACTTCCGTGGGATGTACAATCTCATCACCGATGAGCGTGGGTGGTGCATCCGGTACGATGTCAGCAGAGAGCGGACCCCCCTGTCTAGGGCATCCAGGTCGGTCTGAGTCCACCTGAGTATGCCAAAGGAGTACATCAAGACTGGCATGACCCAACCGTTGAAAGCACGAACCCTATTACCGCCTGACAGGAAACTTTTAAGAACTTTTTTCAGGCGGCCAAAGAATCGTACTCGCAACGATTGTTTCATGTCAGCCCCGCATATACCTAAGGCCTCTGACATACCCAAGTACTTGTAGGTTTCGGTTGCGGAGAGCGATCGAAGTTGAATGGAATCCGTGAGTTGTACTCTCTCGGATTCCATTATCTCTCCTCGAGTTACATGCATAACCGCACATTTTTCAATTACAAATTCCATCCTGATAGAGTTACTAAAGTTTTCAGTCACCTTCAATAATTCCATCAGTTGCGAATTATTAGAACCGAATAATTTCAGATCATCCATTATTATTATTATGTCTCTCGTCAGCACGGGGTCCAATTTGAACCCCGGACCTTTGTCAGGCTTGCGCGGGGACATGGGGAGTCCAACACGTAGAGGCCCTTTCGAGAATTTTGATCTACTTTGTAATGGGTTATATTCGGCGGGACCTCTCTCTGGCTGCATCAATAGTTAATACAGACACAGACAGACCCCGCAGAATATAATGGGACTATTGTAATGAAAAGTGATTTGCCAAACATTGGGCTATGTGGGTGAACTGGGGGGACTAGCTGGCTGGGCCTATGGAGTGAGATCCGGCACCTGCCTATATTCAACATCTCACATTATCGAATCCTACTTTAGGCAGGTGGTGACTCGCCTCTCCTTGGTGGGCCCCCCAAACAGCCAACCCGATGGTCGACAGGGGGCAACACTGTTGAGAGAGGCTGGGGGTGTCGAGAGGTGTGGCCCCGGTTTCACCATCACGAGCGAGTAATCTCGAGCTCGGAGCGGGCTTCCCCGCTATTATGCCTTTAGACACTTCCACCCCCGAGTGTATGGCTCTTGCAGAAATTTAGACAACAGCCTATTATCCAAATTTCTGCAAATGCCATACCTCTAGCGCCCCACTCTGACCGGCCAATGAAGGCAAGCCAGAGGTGAGAGACCTGATGCTCTGTCCGGCCGTACCTCTAAGTGGCGGACGAGGCGGAGCCCAGTTCTCTCGGAGGAACTCGAGATGATGGTAGGGGGTGGTGTCGCTACTCACCAACAGCTCGCCACAAGCTGCTCTGCCCCCTTATTATTATTATTATTATTATACGGAAATATTGAATAAATCAATATCCAAAGAAGCCGTTCCAAAAATGTATGGAGCTTGGGAATGCACCTTGTACAATATTGAGAGAAGAAGCATAAAATCATTTTCCGTTATTCAAATCGTTTATTATACCTTCAATTAATTTTCGTTAGTATATTTCAAAAACAGGAATGTCATAGTAGCAATATGATGATATGTCATTGTCATGTAAAAATTACATAAAATAAATATTTCCGACAAAAAAACAACGATTCAAATAATTTTGTGTGTATTTTTCGATTATTATATTTTTTGATATAGTGTAGGTACAAGGCGCGGGTCCAACATGGAACTTGTCCTTTTCTTAGCTAAGGTATTGAATAAGCAAGAAGCTCTTATGATAAACGAGTTCTGCGTATAGCTTTCATCTTAGTGTCGATTTTCATGTGCTCAGTAATCCGATGTAGGTACTTCATATACACCGGGGTGGCATCTATGGAAACCAAATTGTTCGTTTGGGATCAGGCGACGCACCTACTCGTGCAAAGTCTCTAAGTGAGATTCACAGATCGCACTTTACTTTGAGCAAAGTATGCTTAAAACTATCAGTAAAGTATGAGTTTTGACAGTTCTAAGCGCACTTTGCTCAAAGTACAATCGTAGTGCGATCTGTGAATCTCACACTTAGAGAGACGAGCGTAGATGACACGTTCGTAAATCTTACTGACGGAACTTAGCAGACTTGTCAACCTATACGAAGAGGCCTGATTGTTAGGCTTACAGAATTTACGAAACCCGATAGATAACTGTGGCCTCTTCCCCCGAGGGTGGAAACAGAATTATTTAAGAGTTGTGTTAAGTATCTTAATAAATACGGGTATAAGGGGATGAACATTCAGATGGTACAGTTGGAGATACCGTCCGTACCTGGTTCCTTTTGCACTTTCAGATACTTGATCAGATCTAACACTTATCTATGTGTGAAAGGATCATCATCGTTTTCATTATTTTCAATTACGTTTGTATTGAACTGCGTGTCGGAAATGGAGCCGGTTTCGCACATTCTAGATTACATGAAAAAAAAACGTAAATTAGGTACATACTTAGTTTACATTTTTTTTATTGTCATGTAGTCGTCAGAGTACAGCTTTGCAATTGTATCCGATACTCGCGCCCCACCCCGTTGCAAGAAAACAATCGAAAATACGGATGACGGACGGACGTGCGCTCTCCTTGAACACTAGTTTGGCACTGCTTGATTTTGACGGCCGTGCTCTATTACAAAATGAAATATGACCAGCGATTTCTCCATAGATAATAAAGATTTAATTGTAGTTATAAACTACCTATTATTTATAAGTGCTATTTACTTATAGGTTTGAAGTCGGTGCCAAGCCTTAAGCAAATAATTATATTTTAATCACTTAAATAGGTATATAAGAATACGAGCAAATTAATACACTGAACAAAACGTAACCGGCGAATCGTGGGTGTTTGCATATGTATGCTTGAATTCATGCATTTACTCTGCCTACCCCGGGGATTACAGGCGTGAAGTTACGTTTTAATACAATCAAATGCCTACTTTAGTGATTTTGGCTAGGCACCGAATTCAAACCTATAAGTAAATAGCACATATAAATAATAGGTAGTTTATAACTACAATTAAATCTTTATTATTTTTTCCTTTTCAGTTTGAAGTCGGTTTTTCTTTACGTAGTTTTTATTTATTTAATACTTTTTAGTTTATTGCTGCATTGCCAATTAGATTAATGTTCACTATTTAATTTGTATAATCTGACACTTATAGCTTCGTGACAATGAGATACCTCATTTAAATTGTTTAGGTGTGTCGATACAAAATTATTACACGACTATACGAAATCAATGAAAAAATGTTATCCACGAAGGAGTAAATAAGCTGTGTTGTGTCGTCGATGAGTAAATGTGTCATTGTCGCTCGTTGGCATCTTGTTGTCATGCACATTAGGACGATCTAGGATGTCAGTGGATTCAACGCACTGTATGACAACTCGCCGTCTATTCTAATTCCTATAGTCTGAGGTGAAAGCTTTGATTATATACACGTGTATATAATCAAAGGGTGAAAGTAAGTAAAAAAATGCTCATAAAATAAAAACTGATGGGCCTATTTGAATTAAATTTTTATGGGACCAATCCGAAACTATTCCGCATCAAACAAAAAAGAATTTAGTAAATCGGTCAAGAAATCTCGGCGAAATTCGCGTACATACATAAAAAAAATAAAAATATATATATATACCGGCCGAATTGAGAACCTTCTCGTTTTTTGAAATCTGTTAAAAAATATATGGACAGCGGGATGCGTAAAAATATATGATATTTAGACGAATATTACTGTTTTTCTGTTCAATTATATGAAAAAAACGAACGGTGATTGTATTCTTTATACTTTTGTCTTACTATTAAGCCAAGAATATTTTTAAAATATGAATCGGAAATAGTATAAATATTGCCAATAGAAAAGGTCGATTTCGATGTTTTTCATAATGTTTATGTTTTTTGTTTTAGAAAATTATAATCGATCTCAAAAATCTAACGTGGTGTTATTGTTGGCAGACTTATTGAGCGTCTGAGATATTTTTTTGGTGTTGCTTAGTATAGCGGATTTCATAATATTTTGCAAACCGTAAACCCCTATTCTCGCGTTTTCAGGGACGGCCCCCAGTTAAATGGTTGCCAATTGTTGCAATAGTGACTCTAGTTGAATTAGTGTAAACAATAAATTATGTTTGTGCTGTGTGTGCTTAAACCAGGTTCCATCTACACGGGACCGGCAGATTTAGGTACCAGTAAGTATCTACTGTCTGGTAAAACTGCCCGAAAAATTAGTGGCTAAACAATTTCTATATTAAGTAGACTACATAATAAAGTAGGTATATCAAACTTTAACTATGCAAGGTCTTATTGAAAGATCTCAAATACATTTTTTATAATTTGAAAATTAATATTTTCCATGTTATTAAACAGGTTGAGCTACGCGTGGACGATATTGTCCATGGACAAAATGAAATCAATTGTCATATTTTACTGCCGCTAAAGAAAAATAGGCAAAATTTCACCATTCTCCCTTTATGTTCAAAATTACTGATACTAAAAAAATAAAAAGAAATGCGGATAAAACGTGCATAACTATTAAACGTTTATGACATTTTTTATTCTTTATTGTTATAAAAAATGAGCAAATGACGGACTTAATGTTCAAAGAATTTAAGACAACATGGGCATTTTCTAAATTACACAGAACTCCGTGCATGGAGTTCGACTCGCACCGGTTTTTCAATTCTTAAAAGAAAATTCGAGCACTCAGGCAGAAAATAACTTTTCTTCGTTTTCAATCCATTTACGGGTACTCCATCAAACACTCACTCAAAACCGTGACAACCATTATGGATGCCGGGTTCCGGAATAGGAACCGGATTCCTGTTCCCCTCTAAGAGCTGTCAATTGCCCAACATTATAAAAAATATAACACAAGTATAAAAAATATACCTAAAGAACAGATTCAGATGTAAAATGTATGTAGGTAGACGACCCGGTTAGTCCAGCGGTGTGAGATGACCGTTTGATTGGAAGGGTCGCGGGTTCGATCCCCGCACCGAAACAAATATTTGTATGGCCTACAGATATTTGTTTCGGGTCTGGGTGTTTGTGTATGTGTTGTATGTGTACAACGGCACCCAGGACACAGGTTAATACCTACTGTGGGGCTGTGAGTGTAAGCGTATTTTATTTTTATTTTATTTTTTAAGGTAATATTTAACCACTAACCCCATTATTCATAAACGTATTTTAGCTATTGTTGCTAATCTATCCTTTGTCTTTTTCTATCCTGCACATTTGACAATGCAACTGACAAAGACAAAGCATTCTATAGCTAAAACGAAATGAATAAGTTAATCTTTCGGGTTAATCGGGTTAATCTTTGACCAAAAACTCGAACATATTATGTAATCTAATTGATTGTATGTCATATCAATATTATTTGACTGGTCGTAGAGCTCCAGTGACGGAGCTCGCGAGCGTAGGCACCACCTCACTCCCTAATATACTTGCCGCTAAATGGTAGTGATCAGCACTGTCGTATTCCGGTCAGGTGGTAATGTACGTCCCTGTAATTTCCGGCACAGAGGCATAACACCTTAGGCCTCAGGAGTGGTAACGCATCTGCATTTTGACTTTGGTCTTTGTGTGGGTGTCTATAGGCTACTATCATCACCTAACGTCAATGTGAACTGCATGCTTGTTTACCACTTCCATTACATTGAAAAAATCACACGACATTTGACATTTCCATACAATTTAAGGGACATTAAATATCTTTTTCCTCGTTTGTCCTTCAAAATCACCCACATTTCTTATTCTCTAGAAAATATATTTAAACATACCTCGATATTACCTAAACTAAAACGATTTTAGCACCGCTTGCTTAACTTGACCTCTTAATTTCGTATTATATTTAGTTTTCGAGCTCTTTCAACATTTATTTTTATACAGAAACAATAATTAATCTTCATTCTATATCTAAATTAAACAGGTAGTTAATTTAGTTTTAATTTCAACTAACTTAATAATCATTTGAAAAAAAAAAACCAATTTTGTGAATTGAATTGTTCATAGAGCTCTGAGCTCTATCTACAACAATAACATAGTTATCCTAAGTGTGGTTTTGCTCAACAAGATCAAAAATGTACTGTTTTTCTATATTGTGTATCAAAGATTGTGTATCACAGGAAGGAACTAGCATCTAAGATACAGGCTCGGCCTAGTTTAGATGGTAGTGATCACCACAGTGAACTGTTTTTTTTTTACATCATACTGCTAAAACTGTGAGTACCTACTAATATGTATTGGTGACAAATAAACTTTTTTAAATTTAATTTAATCATTTTAATTTGTCTAAAAACACTTAAATATTACCTACTTGTCAACACAAAAGCGCACTAATGAATACCGTCTAAACAACAATTATATTATTAGTTAAGGTCTCAACTTTAAACTGAACCTTAAACTTCTTGCATTTGCAGTTAAACACTTACAAAAGTGTGAATTGACCATAATTGGTAGTTGTTTGGTTAAAACTATTTAATTTCTCAATTAAGAGTACCCAGTATTCAACTTTAAAGTTTCTTTACTGCTTTCGTCGCTTGAGCTAATGATAAATGTCATTGTTTTAACGTCTGCGTAATTTTATTGGTTACTGTTAAGTACACCATTCACTGTCCTACATTGCAATCCTGCAAAGGTACTGATTTTTCACAATATATTTGACTCCAGTACATATTCTCTGCTCCATTGGTCTTAAATTTTTTCCAAAGCAACTCGTATATATAAACAGCAAGGAAACGTAACTTCACGCTTGTAATCCCTGAAGGAGTAGGCAGAATTAAATGCATGCATTCAAGCATACATGCAAACACCCACGATTCGCCGGTTACGTTTTTGGCCCATGTAACAGAGGGCGAGTCTGTTGACATCTGCGGGTACATCACCAAACTCCGAGGTACTGGGAAACTTCTGGAAAAAGGGAAAATCACGATAGACCAAAGGATTTTATAACCTTATCTCTAATAGACCCCGACCTGGGAATCGACCCCCAGCGTTGTAGTAGTGGCCTGCTACCACTAGGCTACTGAGGCAGTTAAAACTAAACAGCAAGAAGTTTCAAATAATAATCAAAGTGAAATCTCATTTGAGTGATGCCGACACCCTTCGCTAGTAACGTAAGATAATATTAGTGAGAATAAGTAACATGATCTTCAGTTGACGCTTCGAACTCGTTAACGGAGTTTAAATCTAATAAACACCTTCAGCTTGCTGTTCCATATTCTTCGTAAGTACTTATAAAGAGAGATTTGTACCTTGTAGTTGTAGTATCAGGTTCGTAGGATTCCGTATTAAAAATACCAGTCAAGTGCGTGTCGGGCCACGCGCAATGATGGGTACCGTACTTTTTAGGTTTGATAAATGTAATAAAAAAATAAATAAATATTGTCTATGGAGTTCTTCAAGAATTTCGACTATTACTCGCAAACTTGCAAGGCCAACTTAAGTGTGATAGTTTTCCTTTTAATTGCGTTATATGTAGCTACTATTGCGGTAACGTTTGAATTTCTAACAACAATCGTTTAGTTGGTAGGGGGACACTTGAATCTAACGAAAATTTTCAAACATCTATAATATTTTTAAATACCTATCCAACGATACCTCACTAATATGAAAATCAAAAATAAAAAAAATATCCGCGCGTTAAAAGTAGCGCAGGTTACCCTAAATATTTTTTTTTTTCATGTTTTTATTCTACCACTTTGTCGGCGTGATTAAGGTGTATACTTGTGCCAAATTTCAAGTCTCTAGTATCAATAGTTTTTGCTTTAAACCGCGGACGGTCTATATGTTTGACAAATGGCGAACTTAACGCTAAAGGCACTCTTTTGTATCGCGAGTGTCCGGCCTTTTTACCCAAATGTCCGGTTAAAACTTGATAATTTGTCCGGCTTTAAGGTTTAGCGACCTGGCAACCCTAGGACCGCTCGTATGTCTCTTTGGCTGTCTGTCCATCTGTCACAGCTTATTCGCTTCAATACTGCTAGGCTTAATTGACCTAGGAGTTTTGAAGCGATTTCTTTTTTTTTTACATATTGTAAATTGATGATGGTGATGGCCGAAACAGAAGAATATTAAACACTTTTGGGGGATAAATGAATACTGTCACCATAAGGTAATGTAATAAATGTGAAGGAAAGATTTGACAAATTGGGCAGGACTTCGGTAGCTCAGTTGGAAGAGCAGCTGGACTAGATTCCCAGTGGCCGCGAGTTCGAGTCTCGCCTGAAATAAAATTTCTATTTCATTAAAAAAAAAAAAATTTGAATACATTTTGCAAACTATATCGTGTGACAATATCTTCTTATTAGGTAGGATATGGTAGCATAGTGTAGTATAATGTAAAGATAGTAAGCAACGGCTTTTGCCAGGTTAGCTAGTTTTATACATGTATATATTTATATAATTTTAAGATTATCAGTTTGAAACTTATTTACATCATATTACGATCAATAGAAGAGGAGCACCCATTAAAAATATTCTATTGAAAGTTTTCAACCACTTACTAGCGCCCTACCCTCCATGAAGCATACTGAAATGACTCAGACAATAGTTGGAAATTATGAGCAGCTGTCGCCAGTAATTTCGTTCAAGTTTTAAGGACGTTAACGTTGAGAAGCAACCAAAATTAAATGATCGATGTAATATAAATCGTATAAACAGATATGTGTTTTTTGGCATTAATTTATTTAAGCTTTTTACACAATTAATTCAATTACAGTGAAGGCGCATAAGATCGTACACAACTCTCTTCTCAATCCAGTTGGATTACACAAATTGGTAGTCTTTTACGTAACTGTGCAGGAGATGTTAGTCCCAAGAGAGACCCCGTAGTAACTATCACAGAGACATGAGAAATTAGGTCCAACGCATCTGCATTTTGACCTCTGGTTTTTATGTAGACGTCTATAGGCTGCAGTCATCGCCTAACATCATTGTGGGCAGTATGCCTGTTTGCCACCTTCCTTAAATAAAAAAATGTCCCGAGTTCATATTTATTGGCAAATGAAAATCTAACAAGTTCCAATTGTACCATCATCATTCAGTAACAGGTCACCTTTAAAGAAATGTAATCGTAATACATACTGATTATCTGACCTAGTTAGGTTGTTGGATTAAATTAATGTATTTACACAGTAAACTACATGAATATTGGTTATATTACTGGAATAATCACACGCAAGTATCATGATCTAATTTAAAATGTGATATATTTCATTCCACATAGGTATAGTATGTTAGAGCTACTACTACACTAGACGCTTTTCTGCTTTCTACCATGGTTCGGGCATATAGAAAGAATGTCGAATGAACGAATGACTAAACAGATATACAATGCTAATGTGGATGATTACAGAAGCCAGGAAGACCAAGACTGACATACCATGACCAAATAGATGGAGTTCTGTCTGATGATGGAATCAAAAGTCTTAGGAATTGGCGTGCGTGCATGCAGAGAATGATGGAGGTAGATGAGACGCTGGAGGTGTGTCAGGACCGCAATATCTGGCGCTTTACACTCTCTCCCTACCCCTTTGGCCCTCGTCGACCTGGCGTGAAGTTACATACATACACATGGAAGCTAAAAGACGACCGAAACGTCCATCGGGTTGAATTTAAATAATTTTAGTATATATACGCTAGAATTTTTTTTATGTCAAAGAACTGACAGACAAGCAGGAGGGCCACCTGATGGAAAGTAGTAACCGTCGCCTACGAACATTTGCAACACCAGGGGAGTTGCCAACGCGCTGCCAGCCCTGAAGAACTCTTTTGACGCCAGTTTTGAAGAACCCCATATTGAAGCGCCGGGGGAATACCCCAGAGGGAAGTTCGTGCCACAATTTCCACGTTTTGAGCAGGAATGAACGCGCGAATCGAACCGTTGAGCATTTCCAAGTATCCAATCTGTGCGGGTGGAACTTCTCTCTTTGGCGGGTGGTGCGATGTAGGAATGTAGACGATGGAACCAGATCGCCGATGCAACAAATGCACTGACAGCCGATGTCTCTGCGCAGACTCAGATCTTCGAGTCTGTCTGTGATTCCTGGGTCATTGACGATTCGAATGGCACGTTTTTGAATGGAGTCAAGGGGACCAAGCTGGTATTTAAGGGCTCCCGCCCAAAGATGAGAGCAGGAATACTGCTTAGATAAATCCGAAAACTAGTTTTATTTCAATTTAACATACATGCTTTAATGGTAATGTATAAAATTTTATAAAATTTACAATCACAGAGACAAAACAACTAGGGTATCAGAGGTGGCAACGCATCTGTGGCCTTGGTTTTTGTGTAGTTGTCTATAGGCTGCAGTCATCACTTAACATCAATGTGAACTGCACTTTTACTGCAAAAAAAAAATACTTTAAGTCAGTTCCACGTTATATTCGGTAAAAGCTGTACCCGCGACGTGTTACGCGTAGAAGAAATGTTTTTCCATTTTTGTAACATTTTTAATTTATGCTTGTTAGCCTTTCTCGATAAATGGACTACCCGACCCAAATTCAATTCGAACCAATACTCCCCTAGATTAGCTTGTTCTACCAAAACAAATAAACAACCTTTTTTTTAAATACGCTACTTTATAAGTACTACCTATTAGTCTAGATATCTGTTATGGATACTACGTCGAGATGTGACAACTCTACCGCCCTCTATTGGACGAGAACTCCCCCGCTAAACCGATCAATAGCCGTCAATTCCAATGAGGTCCTAGTAAATGCAATAATGCGCAATGGGCAACAGCGTCCAGCGACAAAACTACCGCCACTGCGATCACCAATCCGCTTACCGAAAGTGACGATTATGGCATATTCTTCCCAAAAGACGCACAACCCGTGCGTCAGAATATGCCATGTTTGGGGAATGCCATTGTCCAGCAGTGGACGTCTTTCGGTTGCACGGATGATAGATACCTGGTATCACACTATCACACTATATAATATTATAAATGTGAAAGTTTCGCTGTTTGGATGTTTGTCCGTCAATCACGCCGAAACTAGTGAACGGATTTTGATGAAATGTCTTATACAGATAGGGTATTAGCTGACTTAGATTATAGGATACTTATTATCCCGAAAAATGTTCCTGTGGGATGCCATGGGATGATTTGATGAGTTTCCACACATGACGCGAACAGCGACCTATACGCGGGTGTAGCCGCGGGCGACAGCTAGTAAACCATATTTTTTATACCGAGCCACAGCAAGGAGTACAAGTATAAAGATAGATATAAGCAACGAAGTTTAATTATACTCATTATTACTTCAACGCTAATGTCTTGAACCACCAGTCAGATTTGAATAAATACTTTCAGACAGAAGGGTTTTAGGCTAAAACCACAAAAGGAGCGAATGAAATGGAAACTGAATTAGGTTGGATGTGAGAAAATGCCGTCATTTCTAGTCGAACTAAACCACCGCCTGTTACTTCTTACTACCTAACATCATAATCCTTTTTCCATGTTACGATGAAATGTAAAAGACATACGGTCTTTGTATTCAAATGTGAATATTGGATATTGATTTTATGATAATACTAGTTCAGCGAAGTTCCGTTAGCTAGCGTGACGTGTATGAATCTAGACGTTTGTTTATCATAATAATAATGTATCATTGTAGTTTCCTTTGCTTGGTTTTATACTTTATTTGTGAATTATTTGAGTAAAATAAAATAGGAATTTTGCATTCTTTGGAGTAGTTATAAGGTTTGTTATAAGGTTTCAAGAACGACAAAATTACGTACTTTATTATTTATGATTGGCTTAGACACGGTCAGGCCTCGTAGCTCATTCACATAATAAAAAAATGGTTAAGTTTTTATGGAGAAATTATTAAAATAAAAACACTTTCAATGCAACGTTCGACAGCATTTGAAAACAAATAATCGAACATTCAGTTTTCTTGGACATACTTACTTAAATAGTTAAAAAAAATACTAATAACTCTTTAAATTCTACTTAAAGGGTGAGCAGAACATACCAAAGAGCATAGCTTATACAAGCAATTTTCTTCGAGATGATGGATCGATGAGTAAGTGTTGCCAGGTGTCTCAATTTGCGCGGGACGTCCCGATTTTCAGGACTCTGGGAACCCGTCCCGATTAACACCTGATCGGGACGTTAAATGTCCCGATACATCAATTATCATTACCTCAACCAAAAGACTCTAGACAAAAAAAGCCTGCGTAAATATCAATCATCTTTGTGTCTTTTCGCATTGATTCATCTTTTGAGGCTTAATTTATTGATTTTGAATCGGGACAGTAAAAAGCTAATGCTTGCTTTTTACTATCCCGATTTTTACCCCTGGGTCCCGATTTATTTTACCTTCCGTCCCGATTTAAAACAAATCGCAACTGGCAACACTATCGATGAGTGAGCGAAACCAGGTTAATGTTTTCAAAACGATTCAGTATATTGAATGACACGTCAAGCTGTTGACATTGGTTCCTCTCATATTTCCCCTAACGAAATATATAATATCTCGGAAGAGTGGCTTTATTACTGTGACAGTAGGTAGAGAGATTTGCGTCGAAATATCCACTCACTTTACTAATTATTAATTCGTAAGTCACAGCGATTTATGAATTTATTTTGACTAGCTTCGAAGCATTAAGAAAAGTAATATTTCAGCAATTGCTATTTGAACGAACTTATAGTTTTATATCTTAAAGCTATCAGATTTTACGCCGTCTCGGATAATAAATTAGAGCCAAAGCGCCGTTTAATTAAGATGAAATAATACCTAGTAAGTTAATCCGTCTTTTTGCTATAAAAAGCGTATCAAAGTACAAAAGAAAATGAAGTCAGGTTCAAATAAAATGAACTTCGGCGCTTGTCAACTAGACAGAAGTAATTAGCGTTTCAAACTTTACGGGAACGTACTCGATTTTCAGGTGTAGAAAACATTGAGAAATCAAATTTTATTATGCAAATGAATTTGTATAAGGTAACACTGTTTTTCTACCAGAATTTGAATAAAGCCTTTAGTCCATATTCCTAACTATGTTTCTTAACTATCTATCTGCCCAGAGCATACGGTAATTGTAAAAAGGAACCATGGTGGACTCCTGAGGTAGCGAAGAGCCATCAGGAGGCCAGACGGGCCTTCAACACTGCCAAAGCTTGTAAGAACTTTGAAATATATTCGAGGGCACTTACACAGTACAGCAATGCAGTTAGGAAGGCAAAACGCTTGGGACGCAGGGCTTGGAGAGATCACTGTAGTAGAATTACTAGTGCCCCAGAAGGGATGCGACTCTCGAAGGCGTTGTCGACAACCAAAGACTGTCCACTTACGACAGTCCGCAAACATGACGGTCGACTAACCGAATCCAGGAAGGATACGTTAGAGGTAATGCTAAACACACACTTTCCGGACTCTATTGTTCTACATGATGATGAAGATGCGATTCATGCAGAAGTAGTGCAGTGCCACACTCGTAAACATGACTGGATGACTGCGAAAAAGGTAGTAGACGATAAAAAGATTGCCTGGGCCATGGGAACCATCCAGCCATTCAAATCCCCTGGCCCGGATGGAATCTATCCTGTAATGCTACAACAAGGTATGCCTATACTTAATAAACACCTTTGTAGGTTATACAGGGCTTGTATGGCCTTTGGTTATATACCGAAGGCTTGGAGACAGGTAAATGTGGTATTTATACCAAAACCAGGTAAGGCAGACTACGAGGAGGCTAAATCATATAGACCTATTAGTCTTCAATCATTTCTGCTTAAGGCAATGGAAAAATTAGTGGATAGGCACATACGGGAGGGTCCACTAAAGAAGAAACCATTGCAGAGACCATTGAAACTGCACTACATTATGTGGTAAGTCGTGCTGAAGCAGCCCTAGAAAATAAAGAAATATGCCTAGGAGCACTCCTGGATGTGGAAGGAGCATTTGATCGCACCACCTTCCTATCCATCAGAAGGGCTGCAACAGAGCATGGTATTAATGATACCCTTTGCAAATGGTTCGAATGCATGCTAAAGGGGAGGATAATAAACTCTACTGTAATGGGTGAGTCCATAAAGGCGAAAACAACGAGAGGGTGCCCGCAAAGGGGGGGTTCTATCACCGCTTTTGAGGAGCCTCGTTGTAAATTCGCTCTTGGTTGAGCTCAACGAGGGTGCTTTTTATACAGTGGGCTATGCGGACGACCTGGCCATTATGGTCAATGGTAAGTTTCCGGGTACTGTATCAACTCTAATGCAGAAAGCACTGATGATGGTTGAAAACTGGTGTAAGCACAATAGTTTGACTATCAACCCGTCCAAAACTACGATAATACCGTTTACAAGACGAAGGGCTCTAACAGAACTAAGGAGACTAACTCTTTGTAATGTGGAGCTGGAATGGTCCACAGAGGTTAAGTATTTAGGTGTAACACTAGACAAAAAGCTCACGTGGAAGGGCCATGTTAACTGTTTTACCCAAAAGGATCTTAGAATTTTTGGCTGGTGCAGATCAACGTATGGCAAAACCTGGGGTCTGAAACCACAGGTAATAAAATGGCTGTATACAGTAAAGGTTCGACCCATTCTGTTATATGGTAGTATAGTGTGGTGGCCAAGAACCAAACTGATGACATGTAGAGAACTTCTACGAAAGATACAGAGAACGGCATGCATGGCCATTTCTGGTGCTTTCCGCACTACACCCACAGCGGCCTTGGAAATCATTTTGGGACTTGAACCACTTCACATAACAGTTGAGGTCGAAGCTAGGAAAGCACTCCATAGACTGGCGACAGCTGGTTATTGGCACAGCTCCATGCCGAGATTTCAACACACGCGATTCGAGACCAACACTGGGCTTGATAGAGTTCTGCACATGGTAAGTGACAAATGTCTAACTACGTTTGTATTCCATAGGAACTACAACGTCACCATCCCGACAAGGGAGGAGTGGAAAAGGGGAATGCGCTCTCTTGGACCCAACAGCGTAGTCTGGTATACTGATGGATCCAAGATGACTGCTGGTATAGGGGCTGGAGTATACAGCTGTGACTACGAGTGTAGTCAAAGTGTGCGATTGTGGCATGTGCCAAGGAGAGTCTGTCAAGTGGTGCAGCCGGGAAATATATTTACGTTCTCAGCGATAGCCAGGCAGCTCTGAAAGCCCTGACATCGTTTAGAGTTAACTCGAGGCTGATACTTGAAGGTGTGCAAACCCTTAATAATTTAGGTAAGCACAACAGAGTTAGGCTAATATGGGTGCCGGGGCATGAAGGCATCAGGGGCAATGAAAGGGCCGATGAACTAGCTAGACTTGGATCCAATACCAAACTAGTGGGTCCTGAGCCATTCGTGGGAATTTCAGCAAGCACCACATACACTGCCTTAAGGGCGTATGCCGCAGAACGACATCTGAAGGAATGGACGAACTTCCAGGGACAGGTACATTCGAAAAGGTTTCTAGGGGTCGACACGATCTACAATAAGAACATCCTACGATTAAATTGGCAAGGTTTGCGAATGATTGATGGAGTTTTCACAGGCCATTTCGGCACGAGGCAGCACCTACAGCGGATGCACCTGGGTGAAGATTCACTGTGACGAGCTTGTAGTGAGCACGAGGAGACAATGGAACATCTCTTATGCCATTGTGATGGCCTTGCTGGTAAGCGTATGAAGATCCTCGGGGTGGCATATCCTACACCGGGAGATTATAAGGTACTGTACATTAGGGACACCATTAAATATATCTCAGATATATTTAAAGGGACCATGGATGTAAGTATATAGGGTCTTGGGAGTGAACACAAAAGATCCCAATGGGTCGAAGTGTCCCAGTGTAACAGCTGGCCCCACAATAAGATAAGATAACTATCTATGAAAGAAGAATTTTTATACGCTTTTTCTTAACTGGTTATGAAATAAGTATATTTTATCCATTTCCATAACTGGTTAAGAAAACAAGTTAGGAAAAAAGAAAAAAATATCTTATTTTTTAACCAGTTAGGAAAATGGAACAAAAAATCTTACTTCCTAACCAGTTACGATAGAGTAACCAAAAAGTCTATAATTATATTGCATAGCAAAACTATTATAGTACCTCCTTAGCTACTGGTCAGTCAGTTCATAGATTGTTAAGAAACATAGTTAGGAATCTGGACTCAAGGGAATAAAGCAACAAGGATGCAGATTACGTCCTTAGATTGAAGTAGCAACGCGTATAGTGGTAGAGCTAATATTTGACTCTTAATCGTACTACTACATTACATACAGTAGTGCTAAAAAAAAAGATCCGGACGAATTGTGAACCTCCTCCTTTTTTGAAGTCGGTTAAAAAGCACAAAATGATGAAAAAATACTACAAAATCAATGGAAGTCAACCAATCTAACAGGGGTGAATACTTGAACGTATGTATTTAACTCAGCTTCTTTTTTATGTAATGGAAGTGGCAAACAAGCATGCAGTTCACATTGATGTAAAGTGATGACTGCAGCTTATAGACACCCACACAAAGACCAAGGTCAAAATGCAGATGCGTTACCACTCCTGAGTAGGGATGCAAACGATACATCGATGTTTTAGAAACATCGAGGTATCGTTCATAAACATCGATGTTCACATCGATGTTTTTATCTGCGATGTATGTATGTGCCGATACATCGTTCATATTCGGCATAAACATCGACATCGTTGATCGTTATCTTTTCCATCGGCTCGCGTCTTGGTTATTGGTCTGTGGGCTCGCGAACGTAACCCTGATAACATGTCGTTTTGTGCGCATACTTCGATTTGCTGTGTTTGATTTCATACGTATAAATTACTTTGGATTTCCTTTTCGGTTTATATTATTTTACATATTTGAAATACATTGGCGAGTAGTTCTTCCTCGGTAGCTACTGCATGACAAAATTCGTTGGTGAAAATGATTTTGCCGCCCGGATCGGTTTCCAGCCTGCCTCAAAGGCGACGCGAACTTGTAAAGCCTCCTTAGGTGTCAGTTTTTTTCAGCTTCGTTATATCATACTAACATGGTGTTAGTAACACCCTCCTACACTAATATTAGAAATGTGAAAGTTTCCTTGTTTGGATGTTTGTCCGTCAATCACGCCAAAACTACTAAACGGATTTTGATTCAATTTGTTATACAGATAGGGTATTAGCTGACTTAGATTATAGGATATAGGATAGATTTATCCCCTGGGATAAAGCAGGAATCGTCAGATTACCGAATGCTAAGTTCATTAGTTTCGGCGTGATTGACCGACAAACATCCAAACTTCCAAACAAAGAAACGTTCACATTTATAATATTAGTGTGAAATGTGATACAATTTTTTTTTACATTCATTTATATTTTATTAATTTAGATAACCGTATTTCTTGTTCTTGTTACCAACGAATCATAAGGTAAAAACAAAACATCGACAAAACATTGATGTATCGTTCTTATGAGCGATGTTTTTTTAACATCGATGTTCTTGTTTGAACATCGATGTTTTTAAACATCGATGTTTTTAAGAACGATGTTGCATCCCTACTCCTCCTAAGGTGTTATGCCTCTGTGCCGAAAATTACAGGCCGTACATGCCGGAAATTACAGGGCCGTATATTAACCACCTGACCGGAACACGATAGTGCTGAACACTACCATTTAGCGGCAAGTATATTAGGTAATGCGGTGGTGCCTACTCCCGCGAGCTCCATCACTCGAGTTCTATCACCAGTAAAACACACAGTACAGTAATTTTATGAGCAAACTGTAGCCTCACCTCAACGATCTGTAGAAAAAGGCGACCCAAAGATTTGTCCACATCTTGATATTGAACCATCTTCAAAGCACATAGATATGAATCCTGCTTTATGCCATACTAACAAATGAATGTGGACCAATTGGCAAAGTTCCAGACATCACAAAAGGAACCTGAGATAATCTAAGGTCACGCACATCTAGTGTTGTGGTAAACAAAGCGTATAAATCATTTCATACGTTGGATCTTTTTATTTTCAATCAAACTTCAACTAGCTTGTTCATAATGATTATTGTAACACTGAGGTTCAATTTCACCGACGTAATAATAATATAAACATAGTCAACGTTACTGAATGATTATTTTTCCAAGTTAGTTTAAACTGACATTAAACATTGTTAAATAATGCATCTACCAGACTTAGTTTTAATAGGACCGTGCAGATAATGTTTAAAGCAAAAAAAAAATTGAACATAATGAATGAAACCCATCACCAAAGTAAGAAAATACGAGTATAATGACAATAAAAAGAATAATAAATTACAGGCGATCTGAATCCGGGAAGGGCTTTGGGTTAGACATTTTTTACTGTTTACCACTAGTTATAGACTAGATAAACCGTTTTCAACCGTCTTCCACTTTCTCGACCTCAGATCGCCCGTAATTTATTTTTCCTTTTATTTTTTTACTTTTCTAAGTACTAGGTTTCATCCTGCTGTTCTTTTTTTACTTTTTTAGGGTTCCGTACCTTAAAAGGAAAAAACCGGACAAGTGCGAGTTCGACGCGCGTGGTGGACTCGGAGTTTCGGAGATAGGGGGGGGGAGGGGGAATGGTCAATTTTCGTCTTTTTTCTTAAATAACTTCAAATTTGTTCATGCAAAAATTATAAAAAAAATATATCTGAAATGCTGACAACAACCCCTTTCATTTGATCATTGAAAAAGAACAGCAGGATGAAACCTAGTACTTAGAAAAGTAAAAAAATAAAAGGAAAAATAAATTACTTAAAATTTAAAATTTTGAAAAAAATGTGGAAAATAGTTCTTTGCCTATAGATTACTGGAACCTATAAGAAGTTTGAGTATTCAAATTAAATCGAAAATTCTTAATACTATGACCCCCTTCTGCCGGTACCACCGTAACCGCTATGTCCCTGCATTTTAAATCTGTAATATTTTCGAAAATATTTATTTAAATTACGGAACCCTCACCACGTGAGTCGAACTCGCACTTGTCCGGTTTTTTACATTTTCAAATGCGTTGGTATTGGCTTATCACTAATTGTAAATGAAAATGAAGCGCGCATGGCTCCGCGGCTGATGTAGATCGGAAGCGATCTAATCGGTTAAGCGATACGGGCGCGGTCGGCTGTGTGATGGGTGACCGCCAGACGCAAATTAAAAATGCGCGTTTCCGTGCTTTGGAGGGCACGTTTAACCGTCGAGCTCAGTTGCTACCGATAGAAAGTAGTCGTTAAACCATGACGAAGGTCTTTTCACCCAAGCCGTTTTGTCTGTTTGAAGTGCGGAACCATAAAAAGTAAACAACTCTTAATTACCCACGAAAGAATCGATTCACATGACAGTGATACATCACTATCGCTCTCACTTCGAGTGGCCCCTTTAAGTGAGTTAAGTTTGCCCTTAATAGGAAAAGTGGATCAGTATGGGATTCTCAGCCGTCGTGTTGGTAAACAAGGGCGTATAGGGCCATTAATTTTTATGTAGGTCACTGTTTTCATGTTTTTGTGGGTAATATTTCAAGGGCACAACTTGTTTATTAAAAGAAAAGCGATCGATGTGAATAAGATCTGTCAGCTCTATTTATTTTTTGATGGTGACAAACAAGCATGTAGTTCACATGCATAGTAAGTAAGTAAGTGAATACTGCCGTTTATAGATAACTAGCTGTTGGTCGCGGCTCCACCCGCGTGTTTGTCGCGGAAACTGATCAAATCATCCCATGGCATACCCATAAGAACATTTTTTCGGGATAAAAGTATCCTATAATCTGCCGGCCAAATACTCAAACGTCACTCAAATCTAAGTGGGACTTAAAAGTCTTCTGTCTTTATAAAACACTTGCTTAAAATTGAGTGACGTTTGAGTATTTGGCCATTAGTCAGCTAATACCCTACCTGTATAACAAATTCCAGCAAAATCCGTTTACTAGTTTCGGCGTGATTGAAACACAAACAAATAATGAAAGAAGTGTGAAAACATACACAAAAACCAGAAGTAAAATTTCAAAAACATCGCCACTTCGAGGCTTAGCCTGTCTTGTCTCTGTAATTACTATTAAGGAGCCATACATTAACCGGAAAATGATGCTGCTAAATACCACCATTTTGCGACTGTATTGTTCAGAAGTGTGGATTTGGTAATGTGGTGGTACTTGCGCTCTTGAGTTCTGACATTGGAACTCTACCATCAGTACAAAATATAAACAAACTAGACAAAATATTTCGATATAGATAGGCTTCGCGATTTTGGAAAATGTTAGAGGTAAACTTGGCGGGTGGATAAAAGGTTCAGAGTCTTTTTTTTATGTATCAAAATGAGGTTACTATACTATACTTTTTACGTATCCTAATGAGGTTACTAAACTATACTTATCACTGGTGGTAGAGTTACAGTGTAGGGCCTCTTGGGCGTAGGCACCACCGCATTATATAATCTATCAGCCGTCAAATGGTAGTGTTCGGCACTATCGTGTTCCGGTTAGACGGTAATGTATGGCCCCGTAATAACTATCGCAGAGTCATAACAACTAAGGTCTCAGGGTCGACAATGTATCTAATGAATTGGGATAAGACCATGAGAGTTTGACCTCTGGTTTTTGTGTAAATGTCTGTAGGCTGCAGTAATCACTTAACATCTATGTGAACTGCGTGCTTATCCGCCACCTTCGATACACCTTGTCTATGCATTAAGTTTTCGTTTTAAAAAAAGACGTGTGGCACTCGGGGACTGCCGCGGTAAAGCTATTGCATTTACATAATTGTCTAAAATTAAGCAAAACGAAATAAAATGCAAAAAAAAAAATTAGAAAATGAAACAATAATTTTCTATTAATATTTGCCACTTTTTAAATACAACAATAAAAAAAATGAACAAAAACAATCTTGGCAGCGGTGGGATTCGAACCCACGCCTCCGAAGAGACTGATGCCTTAAACCAGCGCCTAGACCGCTCGGCCACGCTACCCACGAGCGGCGAAATTATACATGACTTTCTTTAAATGAGTTTAAAATTTGTAATCCGGAGCGTCCGGTTTTCTGCGTTACGGAATTTCTGAATTCGGTCCCCGCGCTCAAGGCCCGCGATAGAAGCTATGCAATAGCTTAAAAACTTATCGTCAGTATTATTTAACCACAGGCCTTTGGTGATGTGTACTTGTATTATGATAAATATTTTCAATTAAAAAACAGGCTTCATTTTCTTCAATGGAAATGTCGTTAATCTTCTTCCAAAATTTTGCGACGCAATAAATTGAAAATGATGATTCTTAATCCTTAGATAGATTAATGAACATTCCTATCAAAAGGCTGTAAATATTCAAACAAGCTTCTAGTTCGTAATTGGGTAGCCCTTATAAATCATTGGGAACATGATCAAAAACGCTTTTCTCGTGTCGGAAGGGTGTGTATCGAATGTTCGCACAGAAAGCGGCCCAAAGTTTTAATGAGCTAAAAGCCCTTTCTTACAAATAGATTGAATTATAAGAAAAGATTTCTAATGTACCTAAACTTGTTTCATGTGTAATGTCTTCTGAGTAAATAATCTGAATTTGCTGAAATTTTTGGCATAGTTACACTTTCGTTTTAGTGCTCCAGTGACGGAGCTCGCGGGCGTAGGCACCTCCGCATTACCTAATATACTTGGTACTAAATGGTAGTGTTCAGCACTATCGTGTTCCAGTCAGGTGGTAATGTGCGGCCCTGTAATTTCCAGCACAGAGGTATAACACCTTGAGCCTCAGGAGTGGTAACGCGTGGTAACGTCTTTGTGTAAGTGTCTATAAGCTGCAGTCATTACTTTACATCAATGTGAACTGCATGTTTCATTTATTTGAGAAAAGGATTACCAACTATTTATACACAATACATTATCGTTTACAGAAGCTATAGGTAATACAAAGTAATCTATGCATAAATAGCTTAAAAGTAACCACAACATTCGCCATAGAACAAAATAAATATGAGAGATGTGTGAGTTAGCAAAAAAATCCAAAGAGATAAGTGGTTTTCAATTTTGTCTTCAAAGAATGAAGACTAACATTATGTAAATCTAAATCTGGAAATTTTGATTTTTACAAGTACATTGAAGAATTTACACATAGACACTACTGGCGAATTCGGGCAAAAGAAGTTTGTCTATGCATTAAGTAATATTTTTCATACTATCCATCTCCTGGAGAATATAACAGTAAGAATTAGTGAAAACCGTCAAGTTGCCTTAAAGCGATACTTATCAACTCCAATAAAGTATTTATTTCCGTAATTATATTAGGTACTTAACATACGATCTTTGCGCAAGATCTGCGGTGTATCACTCACCGATCGCGTTCGTAATGAAGATGTAAGAAAGAGACTTTGTGTGAATGATAGTATCAGTGTAAAAATGAAAAAAGGCATGCGCTCCGATGGTTCGGGCATATAGAAAGAATGTCGAATGAGCGAATGACTAAACAGATATACAATGCGAATGTGGATGGTTGCAGAGGCCCAGGAAGACCAAGACTGACCTACCATGACCAAATAGGTCGAGTTCTGTCTGATGGTGGGGTCAAAAGTCTTAGGAATCGGCGTACATGTATGAAGAGAATGATGAAGGTAGACGAGGCACGAGAGGTTTGTCAGAACCGGGATATCTGGCGCTCTACACTCTCTGCCTACCCCGTTAGGGACCTGGCGTGAAGATACATACATACTTAACATACGATGTCATGTAGGTAGTCTGAATGAGTAACAGGATTCTGTTGAATGAAGTAGCTTTCTATGAAGTTTCTTAAACAAAACAAGGAATGATTAAAAGGATACATTTTTACTGGTGGTAGTGCTCCAGTGACAGATCTCGCGGGCGCAGGCACCACCGCATTACCTTATATACTTGCCGCTTAATCGTAGTGTTCAGCACTATCGTGTTCCGGTCAGGTGGTAATGTACGGCCCTGTAATTTCCGGCACGGAGGCGTAACACCTTAGACCTCAGGAGTGGTAACGCATCTGCATTTTGACCTTGGTCTTCGTGTAAGTGTCTATAGGTTGCAGTCATTACTTAACATCAATGTGAACTGCATGCTTGTTTGCCACTCCCATTACATAAAAAAGCATAATACGCCTTTTTCCGCAGCCTAAAACGAAGTATACTCTTGATTAAAGAGCGCACATAAGTCTGTTTTTTGTAGAAAGTAATATCACGGACGGTGGGTATTGAGGAAAGTAAACAAAATAAGTAGGTATGGATCAACCCCGTGATGGATCTAAAGCAGGTACTACATTTGAATTTTGTTGGTTGGTTGAAGACATATTTCCGTCCATAACTTTTGGATGACTAGACGGCCAACCGCCTAACTCTAAGCTTTTAACGTTTTCGCAGGTTTTCGCGAGCTTCATAAATCGTAGAAATTAAATTTGCGGATTTTCTCGCGTATACAACACTCCCAAACATTAGGGTATAAGTAGAAGTTTAGGAGTGTTATATACACGAGAAAATCCGCAAATTTAATTTCTACAATCTATGCTTTTGTGATGCATTCGCGACGCTTTCGAATATGACGTCGCCTTGTCAGTTTCCTACCTCGCTATAAGAACGTTTTGCTTTTAAGTATGTACTTGCTGGCGAAAACACTACCAGGCAAAAGTTAGGCGGTACAAAACTGACAGAATTTCGTCATGATCGAAAACATCACGAAAGCATTTGAATTAGGCGGTCGACTCCCTGGTCGTAGCACATACTTCGGCAGTCATCAATGGCCCTTTAACAGCCTCTCAACTCGTGAAACTAACAGTGACCATTTACAAGACTCAGATGATATTTAATATCCTTAATAATATTGCATTCACGCCTATAGTGAATAATATCTCTACTCAAAGTTTTTGATAATATAGGTAAATACCAAAAACAAATAGTCCAGAGCAACGTACTACAAAAAAAAAATACGCTTACATAACACTCACAGCCCCACAGTAGGTATAAACCTGTGTCGTGGGTGCCGTTATACACATACAACACATACACAAACACCCAGACCCGCAGACAATAAATCTGCATTTTCTACTTGCAATATTTATAAATATACTTTGTGGCAACTTTATGAGCATATTGCCAACAGCGTAATAACATGACTAATCTTTACCAGAATTTAATTTTGCGTGACAATTTTTATAAGACTCAAAATGTCGGGGTAATTTTTAAATGACTAAAAATGCTGACAAAAAGTGAACGTAGTTTTGTAGTATCTACAATTTAAAAATTTGAAATTCGAACATATTAGGGTTAATTTACTTTCAGTGGCTCTGTAATCCATTGATATTTTTTCTACAGTTTCTTTCCAGCTGAATGCATTAAAATAATATCGAAGTCTAAGAATAGATTATAGATTTGTTGAATATTTATACTGTGTGCAAAATAATACCTACACAACAATTTCAACTAGGTACATTTGTTGTCTATTATAATGATAGCTTTATTCTTCTGGGTTTGTGTTTACTTGTAGATACATATCCCTGCCTAGGCCTCAATACGGATGTTTAAGGACTAAGGACAATTTTTTAATCTGGCAGCACTTCACACTACACACTGGCAGTAACTCGGCCATTCATTTAGTCTTAAGTAATTTATCTAACTAAATTTTCATATTTAATTGACTTTATTGAACCGTATGATTTTGAAAATTAATAAATCTATTTTTGCAGACAGTGCCTACGTAATGTATACGTATAACGTGGGACTATATAGTTGAGGAGAATGAATCTGCTTCAAATAATTGTAATCGAACTTCACTTCGCAATTTTGTACTAAAATTCTAAAGCTATTAATGTTGCTGTTTTGCTTATAATTCATAGTGAAAATAAATAAGTAAATTTTATAATTTGGTAAGCTCTATAACAATAAACGTTTTACAGAAGATTGTGAACATATTATTTCCCACGAACGTGACAGATTTGCTGCTACAAATTGCGGCTACATTTGCATGACAGCTTTAACAGGTTCAAACTATTACGATTTCAAATTCCCACTCTAAGTTGAAAACAGATTTACTGGGTAGGGGGCTTAAAGGTTCGCTGCTAAATAGGTCCACCACAGATATAAAAAAGTAAGGACTAAGTGTCCTTACGCACTAGCGGTTGGCCTCGGGAGTGGGCAGCCGTGCGGCTAGCCGCTTTTACAGTTTGATATGCAACCGCCTGTGATTGTATGGCGGTTAAGTGAGTACAATCACAGGCGGTTGCGTATCAAACTGTAAAAGAGGCTAGCCACGCGGTTGATCGCGCCCGCAGCTAACCGCTAGTGCGTTAGGGCGCTTATTGTTCTTTCCAAAAACGATTCCTGTTGGACATTAGAGCAGCAGATATAGCTAGCAGAAGATAAATAAGAACAGAACTAAGATCTGTCTATTATGACGGGCCTTAGACTGTAATACTACTGATGGAAAATTGTTCTGCAGCGGGAAAACAACAACTAAAATGTCATGTGTAACTATTTCCGTAACCAATTTTAATGTTCTTTATATAAATTCCCTCACAACGTTGTGAACATTTGCCACAAATGTGACAGTTCTACTGCGCGACGTGTCTGCTCGGTACAAGCTATTGCGGCTCCATTTGCATGACAACTTCTAACAGGTTCAAAATATTACGGTTTCGCAATTCCACGCCAAGTTGAAAAGAGATTTATTAGCTATTTAATTCCGTTCAGATCGCATTTAATAGGAACGGAAACTTTCTTCTATTTTAAAAATGTGCTTTATTTAGCTGAGGTTGTTACAATGAGACAGAAAAGTTTTCGGATTTTAAGAGACGTCGTAGCTATAAACATTTACAAAAAACTAAAGAGTTAAAATGTAGATGTGTTGCCACCTTGTTTAATATCTGTGATAGTTAATAAACAACTTGGGCTTATAAGCCATATATTATATTACTCAAGTATCATCTTATCGGTACCTGAAGTATGGGCCGATATATACATTTTCTGTTCACAATCATAGGTACGTCCCTCACAACGTTATAAGCGTTTGCCAACAACATAACGCGTTTTACCGCTGCGTTGCAACGTGACTGCTACGTACAAGCCATTGCGGCTGCATTTGCATGACAGATTCTAACAGATACAAATTATTACCATTTTACTACAGCTTCAATTCATTACCTTAGTGGCAGCATTAAAATGTTATATTTGCGTGGTGACGGTACAGTATGTTACTACTTCTATAGATGTAATCATAAGCTTTCTTTTCCATGAAAGTCTAATGAATTTAAAGAACACTTATCTAAGATTTTATTTTTTTCCCTACCTCGCTATAAGAACGTTTTGCTTAAAAGTATGTACCTGCTGGCGAAAAAACTAAACACTATAGTGAATAATATCTCTACTCAAAGTTGTTTTTGATAATATAGGTAAATACCAAAAACAAACAGTCCAGAGAAACGTACTATAAAAAAAAAAATAACTTACATAACACTCACAACCCCACAGTAGGTATAAACCTGTGTCGTGGGTGCCGTTATACACATACAACACATACACAAACACCCAGACCCGAAACAAATATCTGTAGGCCAATACAACTATTTGTCCCGGTGCGGGGAGCGACCCTTCGAATCGAACGGTCATCACACACCGTTGGACTAAACGGATGGTTTTTATTCTTTTTTAAATAAAATACTATGCAGTCGTATTTTTACAGATGTCCCAACGTGTGAGCCTGCTACAGTGCAATTTATGATTTATACTTCAGAAACGATGCGAGGCTTTGAAGATAATCAAAGAGTACTTGAGGAAACGTATAGAAACCCTCGACATATTGTGCTTATTAGCTATGCACAAAGAGTAACTCTGATAAAGAAATTCTCCGTCGAGCAGGTCAGAAACGCCAAATCATCAGAGAATCATTGGGTCATTTGGGTCATTTGTGAGACATGACATATACGCTGTTAAACGTATTATAAGTTTTGTTTTCCTTGTTAATATTTTTTTTTCATTATTAAGATGCCAGTCCACATCCCAGCCGTGGTGATTATGGTATATTCTCCCAGATGTTGCACAACTATGTATCTTCACGCCAGGTCCCTAACGGGGTAGGCAGAGAGTGTAGAGCGCCAGACATCCCGGTTCTGACAAACCTCTCGTGCCTCGTCTACCTTCATCATTCTCTTCATACATGCACGCCGATTCCTAAGACTTTTGACACCACCATCAGACAGAACTCGACCTATTTGGTCATGGTAGGTCAGCCTTGGTCTTCCTGGGCCTCTGCAACCATCCACATTCGCATTGTATATCTGTTTAGTCATTCGCTCATTCGACATTCTTTCTATATGCCCGAACCATCGGAGCATGCCTTTTTTCATTTTTACACCGATACTATCATTCACACAAAGTCTCTTTCTTACATCTTCATTACGAACGCGATCGGTGAGTGATACACCGCAGATCTTGCGCAAAGATCTCATCTCGACCGCGTTCAACTTACTTTCATGCTCTTTCCTGCATACCCAGCTCTCGCTTCCATATAAAAGCGTTGGAGTAAGTACAGCATTATGTACGGCTAGTCGAGCCCGCTGGCTGAGATGTTTGGATTCTAGCAGCTTACCCAACGCTCCATTCACGCAATTCCCAGCAAGCACTCTTCTTTCTATGTCAGTGGTGTACCTACCATCCTTGCTAAACACATGTTGCACAACTGCTGGCATTTTTAGACTTATACTGAATGAATGACACAAGAATGAATGTAAATACAGCTTAATCGGAATATCTTTCACATTACGCTCCAAGAATCGTCGCTTCAGTGATTTAAACTTTCAGTTGTAATCTTGTTGATGTAAGATATGAGAGGATGGAGATATCTCAATGTTTGTTAGATTGTACTCTGAGATTTTTTTGTTATGATGTCAGTTTGTAAGCACACTTGGCCTTGTGTATATTCTTTCTATCCCCCAGAGTCTCATATAATAATATGTTAGTTGATATTTCAGCGAGATAACATACGAGTCTTATTACAGATAAAATGAAGACATCAGATGGTACATATACATATCATCACATGTTTTTTTTTTAATCTTAGATAAGTGTTCTTTAAATTCATTAGACTTTCATGGAAAAGAAAGCTTATGATTACATCTATAGAAGTAGTAACATACTGTGCCGTCACCACGCAAATATAACATTTTAATGCTGCCACTAAGGTAATGAATTGAAGCTGTAGTAAAATGGTAATAATTTGTATCTGTTAGAATCTGTCATGCAAATGCAGCCGCAATGGCTTGTACGTAGCAGTCACGTTGCAACGCAGCGGTAAAACGCGTCATGTTGTTGGCAAACGCTTATAACGTTGTGAGGGACGTACCTATGATTGTGAACAGAAAATGTATATATCGGCCCATACTTCAGGTACCGATAAGATGATATTTGAGTAATATAATATATGGCTTATAAGCCCAAGTTGTTTATTAACTATCACAGATATTAAACAAGGTGGCAACACATCTACATTTTAACTCTTTAGTTTTTTGTAAATGTTTATAGCTACGACGTCACTTAAAATCCGAAAACTATTCTGTCTCATTGTAACAACCTCAGCTAAATAAAGCACATTTTTAAAATAGAAGAAAGTTTCCGTTCCTATTAAATGCGATCTGAACGGAATTAAATAGCTAATAAATCTCTTTTCAACTTGGCGTGGATTTGCGAAACCGTAATAGTTTGAACCTGTTAGAAGTTGTCATGCAAATGGAGCCGCAATAGCTTGTACCGAGCAGACACGTCGCGCAGTAGAACTGTCACATTTGTGGGAAATGTTCACAACGTTGTGAGGGAATTTATATAAAGAACATTAAAATTGGTTACGGAAATAGTTACACATGACATTTTAGTTGTTGTTTGCCCGCTGCAGAACAATTTTCCATCAGTAGTATTACAGTCTAAGGCCCGTCATAATAGACAGATCTTAGTTCTGTTCTTATTTATCTTCTGCTAGCTTTATCTGCTGCTCTAATGTCCAACAGGAATCGTTTTTGGAAAGAACAATAAGCGCCCTAACGCACTAGCGGTTAGCTGCGGGCGCGATCAACCGCGTGGCTAGCCGCTTTTACAGTTTGATACGCAACCGCCTGTGATTGTACGCACTTAACCGCCATACGGTTGCATATCAAACTGTAAAAGCGGCTAGCCGCACAGCTGCCCACTCCCGAGGCTAACCGCTAGTGCGTAAGGACGCTTAGTACTTACTTTTTTTATATCTGTGGTGGACCTATTTACCAGCGAACCTTTAAGCCCCCTACCCAGTAAATCTGTTTTCAACTTAGAGTGGGAATTTGAAATCGTAATAGTTTGAACCTGTTAAAGCTGTCATGCAAATGTAGCCGCAATTTGTAGCAGCAAATCTGTCACGTTCGTGGGAAATAATATGTTCACAATCTTCTGTTAAACGTTTATTGTTACAAAGCTTCCCAAATTATAAAATTTACTTATTTATTTTCACTATGAATTATAAGCAAAACAGCAACATTAATAGCTTTAGAATTTTAGTACAAAAATGCGAAGTGAAGTTCGATTACAATTATTTGAAGCAGCTTCATTCTCCTCAACTATATAGTCCCACTTTACACGTATACATTACGTAGGCACTGTCTGCAAAAATAGATTTATTAATTTTCAAAATCATACGGTTCAATAAAGTCAATAAACTAAATGAATGGCCGAGTTACTGCCAGTGTGTAGTGTGAAGTGCTGCCAGATTAAAAAAATTGTCCTAAATCCTTGAACGTCCGTGTTGAGGCCTAGGCAGGGATGTATATCTGCAAGTAAACACAAACCCAGAAGAATAAAGCTAGCATTATAATAGACAACAAATGTACCTAGTTGAAATTGTTGTGTAGGTATTATTTTGCACACAGTATAAATATTCAACAAATCTATAATCCATTCTTAGACTTCGATATTATTTTAATGCATTCAGCTGGAAAGAAACTGTAGAAAAAATTATCAACGGATTACAGAGCCACTGAAAGTAAGTTAACCCTAATATGTTCGAATTTCAAATTTTTAAAATGTAGATACTACAATACTACGTCCACTTTTTGTCAGCATTTTTAGTCATTTATAAATTACCCCGTCATTTTGAGTCTTATAAAAATTGTCACGCAAATACAGCCGCAAAATTAAATTCTGGTAAAGAGTAGTCATGTTATTACGCTGTTGGCAATATGCTCATAAAGTTGCCAGAAAGTATATAAATATTGCAAGTAGAAAATGCAGATTTATTATCTGCTATAGTTTCGCCAAGTAATATTCCTGCTTTTTTTTTATGTAACGGAATTGGCAAACAAGCATGCAGTTCACATTGATGTTAAGTGATGACTGCAGCCTATAGACACACGAAGACCAAGGCCAAAATGCAGATGCGTTACCACCCCTGAGGCCTAAGGTGTTATGCCTCTGTGCCGAAAATTACAGGGCCGTACATTACCACCTGACCGGAACACGATAGTGCTGAACACTACCATTTAGCGGCAAGTAAATTAGGTAATGCGGTGGTGCCTACGCAAGCTCCGTCACTGGAGCTCTACCATCAGTAAAGCTAAAGCACCATGCAAGCACCTGCTACTTACTTTTTAACATTTTGCTCAAAGTTATGACAGTGAGCGAGGATAACGGCTACAGAATTTAAATTAGAACAAAATCTGTAGTTACAAGATCAACAACAATATACTTTAGTGTACATCATTTCACAACCCAGAATTAATAACTAAAGAATAACACAAAAACAGAAACGAGTACTGGCAGTACGGCTTTATCGCTAAGAGAGCGATCTCTTTCAGGCAACCAACACTAAAGATAACGGCAGGGTGTACAAACTACCAACTAATGAGAAGGAGAAAAAATAAAAGAAAAAAGTAAGAAGAAGGCAAATGAACAGTATTAAGCTAATGGGAGAGGGTAGATTACATTGAACCCGCGCGAATCCGGGGCGGACCGCTAGTATATTAGCTAAAATTATTAAAAAGTCTCTAAAATCTTCTTTACAAGTTCTAATCATAAGTATATCTTGGAAACTACTGCTAATGAAGCCAAACTAAAAACTATCTTGAAACACTAAAACGACTTTGAATTAAGAAAAGCGCACGCTAATCAGTCCTTTCATTTAGAAACTACGATACCACAAACAGATACAGATACACACATACACACGTAATTTTTATACACCCCTCTTTTTCCGACGTAGGATAAATATTAATTGATAAAGTAACAGCTTTCTCTGTTGCTATTATAATAATCATAAAAATATAATAAACTCACTATACTGTTTCATTAACCTCCTAGTCCTGGGCCGCCCTCATCCAGCGATTGGAACCTGGAACGAAGCGTAAGCAGGACGCCCACGAGGTGGACCGACGACTTGGTGAACACCCGTTTGACCGTTTATTTTGGCAATCTTTGGGGGAGGCTTATAGATTATATCTAACAGTGGACGTCTTTCGGCCGGTTGATGAAGTGATGGCCCTGTAATTTCCGGCACTGAGGCATAACACCTTAGGCCTCAGGAGTGGTAACGCGTCTGCATTTTGACCTTGGTCTGGGTGTCTATAGGCTGCAGTCATCACTTAACATCAATGTGAATTGCATGCTTGTCACTTCCATTACATAAACAAATATCCTTTAATTTTACCGTTATTTAACCTCCTTCATAAGACTGAGACGGGCCGTTAAAAAGAAACTCAACATAAATGTCAGTCCAGCCGCCATTTTTACTTCGTTCATTTTTGTGCCATTTTTGATACATCAATTATAATTCTGAAAAACAAAACAAACAGTAATTGTGAATTGTAAGAATGCAGTCTGTAGTAACATTCGAAAAGCCATTACCACATTTAAGTTTGCCGGATTGGGACGCACGGCTGTACGGCTTGCAGGTGATCTATATAAGTGCTTTTCTAACCTAGCCTTTAAATTTACTGGATGCGCCTTAGAAAGCTTTCGTTGCCGATTTTTTTATGTAGTGAAACAAGGTGGAAACAAGTATGCAGAGGTCAAAACTTTAATGCGTTGCCATCCTTGAAGACGATGTTGTTATGTCTCTGTGATACATATTAGGGACCCATGGAATTCTAAGACGGGGCCATACATTACCATTACCAATCGACGATAGAACCAAAGCTGCATTGTGTCGTCGATGCCATTACCATATAACTGGATCACGATATTGCCGAACAGTACCATTTGGCGGCAGATCGATATATAATGCGATGGTGCCTACGCCCTTGAGCTCCTACACTGGAACTCTACCACCAGTAACAAACGATCAAATCATTGGTAATGCGAAATTTATATATCCTCTGGTAAAGAGATTCCTTCCTTATAATGTTAAAATCTATATTATTGACATCAAAGGAGATTAAAATTTGATTGATTGAACATATTATTATACGCTCATCTCAAAAATATGGATCCAATCCCAAAAAATTCCGAACCGTCGTGATTTTTCTCATATTATGAATGAAACGCGCGCATGGCCCCGCGGCTGTTGTAGATCGGAAGCGATCTACTCGGTTAAGCGATGCGGGCACGGTTAGGTGTGTGATGGATGGCCGCTAGTGGCAAATTAAAATGCGCGTGTCCGTGCTTCGGAGGGCACGTTAAGCCGTCGGTCCCGGTTGCTATCGATAGGTAGCAGTCGTTAAACCTTGTCGGAGACCTTAACAGCCTTATGAATAAACGTAGACCAGAGCGATTTTAACTTTACGCCAAGGTTTAAGGTCTAATCGAAAAAATAAGTAGAAACCAGTTCGCAAAAAGAACCACCACTAACAATAAATAAACACCACGCGATAACTATCAAATCATTTACATGCGTCACAATCAGTAATTCGAGTAAATAAAGTGATGGTTGCTTTACCAGAATATTTAGGTAGAATGAAATTTTGGCGGCAACCTGGAAAGGCGTGATTTCGAACTGTTACACTATTTATTATACACGGGCACTGTAATAAACCTATATCAAACAAAACGGCACCAACTTTATTTAACATAAATTAAAATTGCACCAAGAAAATGAAACAAACTAAGAGCACCACACACCTATTCAAGGTTGCCGCCAAAACTCAACAATTGTATAAATGTTCCCGTTGACAAGATTCACTTGTTACTGTCATTTGTCTTTTTTACGCCAAGGTTTAAGGTCTAATCGAAAAAATAAGTAGAAACCAGTTCGCAAAAAGAACCACCACTAACAATAAATAAACACCACGCGATAACTATCAAATCATTTACATGCGTCACAATCAGTAATTCGAGTAAATAAAGTGATGGTTGCTTTACCAGAATATTTAGGTAGAATGAAATTTTGGCGGCAACCTGGAAAGGCGTGATTTCGAACTGTTACACTATTTATTATACACGGGCACTGTAATAAACCTATATCAAACAAAACGGCACCAACTTTATTTAACATAAATTAAAATTGCACCAAGAAAATGAAACAAACTAAGAGCACCACACACCTATTCAAGGTTGCCGCCAAAACTCAACAATTGTATAAATGTTCTCGTTGACAAGATTCACTTGTTACTGTCATTTGTCAGTGTCAATTTTTCAATAATGTCACCATCCAGCGTTGTATTCATTCAAAAGTCATTCACTAGCTCACTCTTTTTACTTTTAAAAAAACTGGGTTGCCATAACGCACGTGTTAAGCCCGCTGTAAGGAATGTATTGTTAGTTCGCGGCTTCGCCGCGTTTATTAATAACGCTTTAATTACCAAGTTACAACTCCGTTACTCTAAGAGAAACAACTCCAAGTATAAGTTGGGATGGTGCTTGGACCAAGCGATTTTTATTAATAAGACTGTATGGGCGGTTTAAAAACATCCGACAGCGTGTTGGCCACTAACCCTTATCTCCGTCAACCTGCATGGGAGCAGCGAGGTGGAGTAAACTCCAGGCCTCCTTCCTAGAAGAAGAGAAACTCGTGACCAGCGGTGGAATATATCAAGGGTTGCCATTATTATGAATTATACCGAGTTTTCATTACTATTGGCAGATATAAACTGCTATGAGCATCGGTTTTTTTTTTTCTTGAATAAGAGTCATGGCAAACACAGTAATGCCAAATTACATTTTACTGCCCACGACTTGGCAGTTTTTCATTTACGACCGTCGTAGATTTTCATTTGAAGCCCTGCATAAAATAACAGACAGGCACATAAACAAGTTTGGCTTATTAATCAAAATTATTATGATTTATCATTTCCATAATTTTGTACATCTACGTACGGATAACTCACGCATTCAGTTCAGTTCGGACCAACTTTTATGCCTCTTGTTCCCGACTATACTGCATCCGCACTGGGATCGTGTGAATTACAACCCAATAGAACTTAGAGATCTAGGATTGACACCCTTGGGTATTCGTGGGTACTAAAACATCAGCTTAAATTTCTTGAAACAACCCTAATCCTTAGTTGACTTGATCTTTATATCATAACTAGCTTTATCCACGAACTTCGTTTTAGAGTATAATCTATTTTCTCCTTAAGTTAATGAAACCTTCGAGTATCGGAACGCCTAGAATGTTTGTAGGGATCAGTCATAATATACTAAGTAAGATAACCATCGCCTGGCAAGGATCAGCCCGTCACGTCATCTGGATTTCGGATGAGAAATGTTTTTTTTTATGTAATGGCTGTGGTAAAGTTCAGTTCACAAGCATGCAGTTCACATTGATGGTAAATGATGACTGCAGCCTATAGACACCCACATCAATACCAAGGTCAAAATGCAGATGCGTTACCACTCCTGAGGCCTAAGGTGTTATGCCTCTGTGCCGGAATTACAGGGCCGTACATTACCACCTGACCGGAACACGATAGTGCTGAACACTACCATTTAGCGGCTAGTATATTAGGTAATGCGGTCGTGCCTACGCCCGCAAGCTCTGTCACTGGAGATCTACCACCAGTGAAAAGTTACTTCCATATTTTTGATCTGGCAACCATAGTTTTGCGACCATAATTGTTGCGTCTTATTTTTATATTTGTTGTGGTGTTTCTATGAAAACGGAAGTGTGTTTCCATGGCCATGAAATTGTTAGGACGAATTCAATAAATTATGTATCGAGCGCTCATTGATCGAGCGTATCATGTAATGTAAATTGTACATCAATTAGCCTGCTGTTGATATACGACTGAGTCGCTTATTTGCAGTAAACAAATCGTGATTTTATTTAAATATCCGAGCACACAAAAATAAACTTTAAGACCCAACATAAATGGTCGCAATCGAGCCAGATCTAAAATATGAAAGAAACTTTTCTCATCAGAAATCCAGATGACGTGATGGGTTGATCCTTGCCAAGCGATGGTTTTTGTACTTAGCATGTTATGTTTCATCCCTACAAAAATTTCTAGCTCTACAGGGCCAAGGTTACTTGGAGGGTTCAGTTTCTCTCCTACTATTACATAGTGTCAGGATTATCAAAAATTCGTGCTTATTAATTCAATTTGTTTATTGGGCAACACTTCAAGTTTCATTTAAAATAGATGATTTGAGTTAAATAATAATATTTTAAAATTGTTTGATGTCCATGCTCCACTACACTCTATTCGTATTAAACGCGCTCCATCACCCTGGATTACCAGTGGTGTCAGAATGGCTATGAGGCGTCGCGACAAAGCTTTTCGAATCTACAAGAGAGACCGCAGCGATGAAAATTGGACACTGTACAAACAAGCTAGAAACTGCTGCAATCAAATGGTAAGAGCAGCGAAACGCCGCTTCATCTATGAAAATGTTATGCATTCTTCGCCGGCAGTAGTTTGGAAGTTTCTCAAGTCACTTGGTTTCTCTAAGGTCCCTCCAAGCTTTGCTGCTTTTAACTTCTCACTTAATGATCTCAATCAGCATTTTGCCTCAGTTCCCTCGCTTAACCAAAACATCAAAATTGATACCATTCGTTACTTAGCTTCCCTGCCATTATGTTCTAGTGAAGTGTTTTCTTTTTCTCCTGTCACTAGTGATGAGGTCCTTAAAATTATCACCGCTGTAAAATCAAACGCTATAGGCTGTGATGGAGTCAGTAGGAAGATGCTACTCCTGTTAATTGACTCTATCCTTCCCACACTTACCCACCTTATAAACTTTTCTTTGCAAACCGGGAATTTCCCTTCTCTCTGGTGCAAAGCCTTTATTATTCCCCTTCCTAAAGTTCCCTCACCCAGTCAAATTAACCAGTTCCGACCCATTTCAATCCTGCCCTTTATATCTAAGATTCTCGAAGCAGTCGTTCATTCCCAGTTATCCAAATTCATCCTCAAGAACAACATCCTCTCCCCTTTCCAATCTGGATTCCGATCAGGACACAGTACATCCACAGCACTGCTTAATATTGTGGAAGACGTCAGATTAGGTATAGAAAAGTCTCTGCTTACGGTGTTAGTGCTAATTGATTTTACTAACGCGTTCAATACTGTGGACCATGATATTCTTATCGCTATTCTTTCGAACATCGGAACCTCGCCTCTAGTGCAGGAATGGTTTTCTTCATATCTTCGTGGTCGCCAGCAGTCTGTGCACGCTGATCAGGACTCATCTGATTGGTGCAATCTGTCCACTGGTGTGCCACAAGGCGGTATTCTATCTCCGTTATTGTTTTCTTTGTTTATTAATTTTGTCACACGTGAACTTGGATGCTCTTACCATTTGTATGCGGATGATCTTCAACTTTATTGCCATGCCGACCCCAATAATTTTGAGCTTGCCATTTCTGCTCTAAACGATGATCTTCAGGCCCTAACTAATTGGTCTAATAAATTTGGTATAGTAGTCAATCCGAACAAAACGCAGGCAATTATTTTAGGTAGCCCTGTGTATATAAATAAGTTAAATTTAAATAATACTCCGCCGCTTATCTTGAATATGTCAACTATAACTTTTTCAAAAGATGTTAAAGATTTAGGTGTGCACATTGATGCCACCCTCAACTGGAACTGTCAAATCACTAATATTTGTAAGAATACTACGGCCACATTGCGGTCTCTTTATAGATTCAAAAATTTTCTACCTTCAAGTACTAAAACCCTCTTAGTGCAGTCTCTTATTTTTCCTATCTTGGATTATGCGGATGTTTGTTACTCCGATCTTACACAATATCATCTCAACAAATTAGATCGTATCATCAATAACTGTATCCGTTTCATCTTTGGACTTCGTAAATTCGATCACATATCAAATCACAGGTCCAAACTGAACTGGCTGCCTATTCGCCAAAGAAGATCTTTAAGAATTCTCTGTTTACTTTACTCTATACTTAACGATCCGTGTTCTCCCATCTATCTCAAACAAAAATTTAAATTTCTGGGTGATTCCCACAGCCTCAATCTTCGCTCATCAGCTAGACTTATTCTCAATATCCCTTCTCATCGTACTGGGTTTGTGTCAAGTTCTTTTACCTGCACAGCAGTTAAACTTTGGAATGCACTTCCCTTTGACATTAAAAAAGCTCCGAGTAAGCTGTCATTTAAATTCAAACTTCGTCGTTTCTTTCTAAATTCATTGGCTCAAAACAGCGGCTAACACATATGTATGAAAATGTATTTAGGTATCTAAATCTTTCGTCGATTGTCACTATGTTTAACAGTATTTATGATTTATTATAGTCATTGGTACAGCAGCTTGGTGTATATGTTCATTATTAATGTATTATACTATTATTATATTTAAGTATGTGTATTTTTATTATTATATATTTAGGTATATTATTTAGGTGTGTACATAAATACATGAATAATATATATATGTATGTATATATATATATATATATATTTATCTGTTATTTTGGTTTGAATTTTGTTTTTTTTTATTTTTTTTTTCTCTCCGCAACTTTTGATGCTCTCTTTTACAACCCTAAGGTTGACTGGCAGAGAATGCCTTATGGCATTAAGTCCACCTTATGTACACATTTTGTAATATGTGCATTAAAGATTAAATAAATAAATAAATAAATAAATGATTGTTAAAATATTTAATGTAAACTTTCAACGGATACTATCCGTTTGGGATAGAAATTTCGATAAACCCTGTGCTAACGGGTTTTTCAAGATGGTAAATAACCAGTGGCAAAGCTCCAATAATAATGTATGGACCCCGTATTTCATAGCAGACAGGTAACATATTTAAGGCCTCTGGAGTGGTATACCTAAATTGCATAAACCTATACTGAGACTTGGAAGCAAGGGTTAAAAAGCTCAATAGAAAAAAAGCTAAAATAAAACGGGCAAGTGCGAGTCGGGCCACACGCAATGTGGGATTCCGTAGTTACAGAGTAAGAGATGTAAGGAAAAAAATAAATAACTATTTTCTATGGAGTTGTTCGAAATTTTGGAGCAAAATACTCGCAAACTTGCAAGGCCAACTTAAGTGTGATAGTTTTACTTTTAATTTCATTATATGTTAGCTACATATAATGAAATTAAAAGGGAAACTATATAGCCGTAACGTGTGAATTTCTAGCAACAACCGTTTACACTTGACTCTCAAGGAAAATTTGCTTTTTAAAGCTTAATAAGTCACAAACAGTTAACTAAATCGAATAGTGATGTTCGGGCATTCATAATATTTTGAAAGACCTATCGAACGATAACCCACACTATATGGAAATCAAAAATGAAAAAAAATATCCGCGCGTTACAGGTAGGTACACCTAAAGGTAGGTTACCCTAAATATTTATTTTTCATGATTTTATTCTACCACTTTGTTGGCGTAGTTAAGGTGTATACTTTTGCCAAATTTCAAGTCTCTAGTACCTATAGTTTTTGCGCTAAACCACGGACGGACCGACAAACAGACAGACAGACAGACGGACATGGCGATTCTAAAAGGGTTCCTTGTTTACTATGGAACCCTAAAAAGGGGAAAAAAAGGAAATGGCCTCCATCAGCTAGTTTCCCTGCATGCCAGCATCCCGTTCATTCGATCGCAGATAGGCCCGGGTAAGTAGGTAGGTACACCTCGACCCCCGGACCATCCCCCCCCCTCCCTCTGTCGCACTTCACGCGCGGATGGAGGGATGATGTTTAGTTAGTAGTAGAGCCTGTATCTCGTTTTCAATATCTGTTGGTAATTTAAAAATAGCGCCATCTGTTGAACTGATTAACAAATTAATTGCGTTCCTAATCCAAAAGTGTTCATTACCTAAGTGATAGGCACAGCGCTATTAAATAATTGAAAATGTCATCAGCATTCCCTGTTTTCGGTTCAAAGCATATTTCAATATCATTAGGTGTATGAATTGATTTCCTCTTTGTCCTTTTGTTAATCTGTTATTTTTGTAGCGATATTAAATTACGATTTCCCCCAATGGAAGACCAGCGCTGCTCGTAAGATCGGCTTTATACTGAATTGGGGACCTTTTTGTAACAACCTTGATTTTATGTTCTTAGTTTTAGTGTTTATGTTGTTACAAATAAAGTTTTAGGCAACCGATACAAGCATGTGTTAATGCGAAGTAATATAAAACAATTATTAAGGGTAAAAGCGACTTCTTTACGATATTCAATAAACTGAAAAGTCTATTATATCGGTTGCCTAACTAGCATAGTTGGTAATAGATGGCGCTGCTGCTACCATAAAGCAATGCAATAGATGTGAAGGAAAGATTTGACAAATCGGGCAGGGCTTCAGTAGCTCAATTGGAAGAGCGGCTGGACTAGATTCCCAGTAGGTCGCGAGTTCGAGTCTCGCCTGAAGTCAAATTTTTCTTTCCATTTTTCTTTAAAAATAAAATATATTTCACAAGCATGTGTTAATGCGAAGTAATATAAAACAAACACAATAGTGCTGAACACTACCATTTGGTGACAGAAAGATTAAGTAGAACAGTGGTGCCTACATCCTCGAGCTCCGACAATGGAACTTTACCACCAATAAACATCTATAGGATGCAAACTTAATTAAATGCTTGTTTGCCACTTTGATTAATAAAAAAGAATCATGTTTATAAAAGACAATACTGCTTTCTGCTGGATTCTCAAAGTAAAGTCATATTGCGGCATGCATGCGAAAAAAATAATAAAAATAAAAGCTTTGAATTTAACTATAAAGTATTTATAAATACGTTATTCATAACAGCATCGAGTAATTAAAATTCCTAGAAAAACAGATAATTAAAATGTTAATAAATATAAAAAGTACCTTTTCTACTCTACAGACGGAAACTAGAGCATCTTTAAATACAAATATCGAGTCTTAAATTGCCAAGCTATCTAGCTTCTTTATAATAGTTGCGTTGAAACATTGCAGTAATAAATATGACCTATTTCAACCGTCAGACCTTCCCGCAAAGTCTCCTTAAATCTTACAATATTACGAGTAATTCCCCGGTCTTATAGTTGAGTCTTGAAATAAACCGTGTTAGACCTTTTTAAATGCTGCCGCAGTTTGTAATTAATGCAGCTCTTTAGTGTTCGCAAAAGTTTCAAACCATTTTGTACATCTACATGTGGAACGCAGTTACGGTCTGCGCCTGTATTCAGAGTCAGACTTAAATAGGACTGCGCCCGTAGTTCGAGGTCTTATTGCGTTTGTCTTTCGTTTCGTTTGGTTGTAATGAAGGCGCGTGGAGAAGAACGAAATAAAACATTGTTATAAAGTTTAAATATACAACTACATTTAAATGGCCCGATTTCGTACTCGTCTTTTGGTAACTAGTGTAAAGAACCGAACTAGCACTAACAGCACTTCATTCCACGGTGACAACCACAATTCAACTGCTCCCCTCTTACCATTGACAAACCCCTTTATACCCCCAATTACTCGACTTCGTAAACAACATTCGATACGTTATCTTTACAATAGCCAACAGGTGTGATTCAAAATGTAAACAATCTAATTCCAATCAGGCACCTGTTTTGGGATAAACACCACCTGATATGACACAAACGCCACCTACTTTTGCACACACACCACCTGTTTCACCTTAAATGTTGCCTACTATATTTTAGGCACTAACACTAGGGACTTAAAATACGACACATGATCACAAACGCGATTAATCTGCTAGTTAGCATAATTTGGCGGCTGGTGTAAAAATACGGATTGGTCCAATACAGCCACTAGATCTCGACGTAAAAAAAAAACGTTACTTCACGCCTGTAATCCCCGAAGGAATAGGCAGTGGTAAATGCATGCATTCAATCATACATGCAAACACCTACGATTCGCCGGTTACGTTTTGGCCCATGTCGCCGGGCACATTACTAAACTTCGAGGTACTGGGAAACTTCCTGAAAATTGAAAAAGCCTAATAGAACCAGAGATACGGGATTTTACACCGTTATCTCTAATGTCCCCCGACCCGGGAATCGAACTCGGGATCCCAGCGTAGTAGCAGTGGCTTGCTACCACAAGGCTACTGAGACAGTTTACCACCAGCAACATATCTTTGATTTAACCACTCCAACTGAACGACGTCCACTGTTGGACAAAGCCTTCCCCAAAAACGCCCACAACAATGTTGTGCGTGATTAGGGCCGAATATGTCATAATCGCCACGCTTGGCCGGCGGATTGGCGATCGCTGTGACGGTAGTTTTGTCGCGGGACGCAACTACCCATCCCGCGTTGTGGACGACTGCCCTATTGGAATGGTTTGACCGCCATTGTTTGGTTGACAGACTGTAGCGGGCTATGCCTATGTTATTATTATTCGTCTTAAAACAATTCAAACTTAATTTAAACAATTGTTTACTGATACAGTCAGTAGGTATTGAGGATAATATAATTTACTTTGGTCAAAAGTTAGGAAGAAACCAGCTTCCAATTCCATTGTTGAGATGCGATCGCATGAACTAACATAATATTTCAATTTTCTAAAAATGTATATCGTCTTCTTACAATATTTCATGTTCAATGTAAATTTCATTGAAAATGTTAGAGAAGTACTATGAATATTTGATCAACTAGCTTCCGAGAAATTGATGGAACAGGTGTGGCTGACATATTTCACTATATTTAGATTAAAATTCGTGGTTATGGCGAAGCTGGCGTCATGTGAATAACTTTGAATATCTAACATAAGCTAACGTTTAGTTCATTCAGGTATACCTATGCTTGTGATGTTGCAAACAGAGTCTACGATTAAGACTCCCATAGTATCCTCAATGCAAGTAAAATTCGATTTGTTACTGAATTAAATCAGTCAATTAACTAGCGTGACATAAAACCGAAATAGCCTGGATGGTAGGAGTGGAAAAATATCTGTATTGAGGTCACGATTGTATCTTTAAATAGTATAGGTAGGCTACTATTAGGTAGTATAGGAAGGCTAGTAACTAGGTACAGTTGCCATCAATGTGTAAGTGTATTTTTACTTATTTAGGCACGTTTGAGTCTTTCTCAGAAAACAACACACAATATCGAAGCCTTCAATTCCATCCTTAAAACAACATCTTTAAAAACCCATAACGGTCACCTAAATTTTACGTACAGCTAACACAATCGTCTTTTAAACAGCCCACCCAACAATTTCATAGCGGTGGCGTACCGTTGGCAAATTAGAAAACTTTTACCTGTCCCTTGTACCAAATTGCCTGGTAAGCCTATCGCGAAAGATTTCCCGTTCGAACAAGTTCCTTCTCAATTTTCACTTTGAATAATGAGGCATTAAGTCCTTGAAACGTGTACGTAATTTGACATCAATAAGAGAAACTTGGTGATACATTTCTCTTGTTTGACCTTTTATCTTTTAATAGCTGTTAGGAAGGTGTATAAGTTATGGCCCTGATTGTTTCTAAGAAAAGAGGAGGATGAAAAATGGCTAAAATTTAAGAAAAAATCTTATCTCCGAGTCGGTGCATTGAATGATAACATAATCATGCATCATTCATTAGATGTAGTCTTGTTCAAAAAAATAAAAAGCTATTAACCTGTTCCATGCTATCGCCTTCGGAGTGGCAAAGCATCTACATTGTGCTTCCCTTCGGTTTCTGTATCCATGTGTTGCAGTATTTATTAACCACGTAAAGTGAATATCTTCCTTGTTTGCCATCTACTTTACATAAAAAAGATCTAACATTAAGATAAGCAAATACATCAAAAGTTTGATGATTGATTTGGAAAGAATCTACATTGAAAATAAGTTGCGGCAACGAGCCTTGAGTTCAGCTGATTTCGTCAACTTTTCATTTCCATCATCTTATGAGTTTCAAACATTTTCATCATGTAACTCATGTTCAGATATAACTTTTCCGCTGCTGTTAAATTAATTTACATAATATAAACATACCAACGCAACACGCGCCGACTTCGCACGATTGTAATTTATTTAGCCACAGGACAATACGAATTAGGTATTGAACATCGCATTTCTTAGCATAAAGTTAAGTTACCTGCATTTTGGGATCTTATATGCTAGTTAGTAGCTTAGCTCTTATTAATATATAACATTTATTTAAATGACATCAAGATGTCAAGTTCGTAGCTCGTATGACATGAAAAACACAAAGATAAAAGTTACCTTCGAAATTCGAGTGAACTCTTAACCCACGAATCTATTCTCCTACAAATGATCCGCCAATTTTAAACAACTTTGTCCCTGTTGGAGACAAAATGTGATTTTTATTCAAAGTTCGGTGCCGCGTCGTAAATATTCATTTCTCTAAAGTTTGTTTCCAATAAAGTTGAAATGATCCCATTGGCATTCATATTACATTATTATTATTGATTGTGAAAGAATTCTCGTATACCTACGTGGGTCACTGTCACTGTCTAGGAAGGTAGTAGTATCAGATCAGATTACCCGGTTGGTCCAGCGGTGTGAGATGACAGTTTGATTCGAAGGGTCGCGGGTTCGATCCCCGCACCGGGACAAATGTTTGTATGGCCTACAGATATTTGTTTCGGGTCTGGGTGTTCGTGTATGTGTTGTTTGTACACAACGGCACCCACGACACAGGTTTATACCTACTGTGGAGCTATGAGTGTAAGCGTATTTAAAAAATACATGAAGAATAATTTAAGACTGTATGGTATAAATTTAATAAAATAGGAAAAATATGGAGTAGTTTTACCATCGTTGTCACTCAAAATGTAAAGGTTTGGCCAGTTATTTATCATTTGTCCGATCACTTAAGTGGTCATCTACTTGGACGGCATGTCGTATTAGAGCTTCGTATCGTGATACGTATCGACGATATAGATAGGATGCTTGGATTGAACCATTTCTGGAGCCACCTTAAGAAGGCTAATAAGAAAGTCTACCGTTGTTTTCGCATTCACAAACGCAATAACTACAAAGACGTCCAATGCTGGATAAATGCCTTTCCCAACGATGCCAACGCTTGACATGCAAATTGGCGATTAAAATAGGACCTACCGGACCAGGCTAACTGGACTGTTTGTCCCAGGTATAGGTGCAAAATCGTTGTAGTGAACTCGAATCATAATACAAGCGGGTGTAACAATTTAGTGAGTACAAGATAATATTTATTTGTCAGGTAACTGCGGATACGAGAAGAGCTGATGCCTTTGACCTCCGCCACGGTGCTCATCAACTCCGAAATGAAACCCGGATCAAGACTGAATGGGACAGCTATCATAACAACAATCGACTTAGTGCCAGGTAAGATTCATATTTTAGAATCAGAATTGGACAGTGGGTAGTAGTGTCCCAAGATAAAACTACTGCCATTGCGAACTCCGTTCATCATTTCAGCCGAAAGACGTCCACTGCTGATCAAAGACCTCCCCCAAAGAATGCCACAACGAACGGTCCTAGGCCGCCCTCATCCAGCGATTGCCAGCGACCTTCACCAGGTCCACCTCGTGAGGGGGCATGCCTACGCTTCGTCTTCCGGTACGCGGTCGCCACTCCAGAACTCTTCTGTCCCAACGGCCGTCAATTCTGCGAGCTATGTACCCTGCCCACTGCCACTTGAGTTTCGCTATTCGGTGGGCTATTTCGGTTACTTTGGTTTTCATGCGGATCTCGCTTCTGATTCGATCTCGCAAAGATACTCCGAGCATAGCCCTCTCCATTGCTGATCGACCTTGAGCCTTCTTATGAGGCCCATAGTGAGCGACCACGTTTCAGTTCCGTATGTCGTCACTGACAACACACATGAAAAATAATTTAAAATTATAAATTTTAATAAAATTGATTTTTCACAAAATTATAATAAAATTGAACTTTCGGTAGAAATTATGGTGATAAATAATCCCTTCGGGAAATACACACGTGAGATAAGTTGTACATTTTATTTTTAAAATATACAGAGATGGAGTAAAAATTTAAATCTGTTACGCTTCAAAGGCTCTCGGGCAGTATTGCAGAACGGAATTTCGTAGTCCAAGTGAAGTCCCGTGGTCTTGCAGTGAAATACTATATGATATTAATAAATACCAAAGCAATGGTAAAATAACTATTAGAATATTTAAATTCTTGTAGTATACTAAACGTTAGCTTCTTATTTTGCTTTTTCGAACAACTCCCTTAATTGTATCATTTCGACGAATAGCGTTCATTTTTATAAAAGGCGTTTTCTGTTTGTTCAATTCATTATTTACAAATTGAATATCAACCCTTTTCAGTATGCATGTGCGAACTATTTTTTACTATTTTTTATAAAAAATAGCGCCCATATTTTGATAGGCCACCAAGTGGATATTATATTCTCTGGATCATAAATATGCGTAAAAATAGGTTTGCAGCATAATAATATATCGATGAATTCGATATATGAATTGAATTCTGGCTTCCTAACCTGTTACCCGTACAGATAAAATGCTCGGGTAGGCCTGTGAGGTATATTATTACATAGATGACTAGGTGTTATTATTAAACATCCAAACATCGATGTAAATCCATTTTAATTGAATAATTTCACATTTAATTCATTAAACAAATGTCCGCGTTTCAATGTTTTAACGGACAAATTAATCAGAAATCAAATTCCGATGTTTGATTTAGCAACAGATCAAATTAAACATTTCCACATCGATAGCAGAACGTTGAGTCACGTACACATTTGATATCATATTTTAATTTATCAAATCTTTTATCTAACACTTTCAGAGTTTATGAAATAGAACAATGGAAGTCGACGCTTCAGGAATTATTAGAGCGTCTAGACAGAGAGATGAATGCACTGAAAGAGGAGAAAGCGTCTACGGAGAGAGAATTGGAACAACTGAATATGCCGTTGCTTGTTTGTTCTGAGTGTCTCTCGAATAGAGATGGTAGGAGAAGCTCAGAGTTGACTTACGATTTAGCTGATACAGAGTTAAAAAAGGTATGTTTATTTCTGACGAATACTTTAAGCCGTAAACTTTAACTGGTAATTTCTCAACTGTTATGAATATTACGGTTAATACAATATCCTTATACATTAAGTTAAAAAAAAGCATTTTGTATACTTTTGTCTCGATTGGTAAAAATGATAAGAGTCCATTTTTACGATGCGCGCGCACACTGACAGATAAAAACGACTAGTTACTAAATAGATAAAAGCAACAGTCAAAGTAAAAGTTAGTTGCTAAACTTTATTTTCTGCTACTTATTAGATTGTTACGCTGAAGAAGTGTAACTTCTTACGTGCGTTTCCTGCGTTCGTAGAGGTTGAGGAAAATATGTAATAAGCCATTTAGGTAAAATCTTTAAAGAATATGAATAGTATTTTTAAAGTTTTTAATATGTTTTAAGGTTTCACTGATGTCCTACCTCTACAGTTCTGCATCTAGCGCACAAACGATGACAGTATATCTAATAAATACGTGAAGGGATAATACACTTACTAGTTTTATATTTTTTTGTAAACTTCAATAAACTTGTCTATTACAGGAGCTGTGTGTTACTGAAAGTAACAAGAAAATGCTCATAGATAGATGTCAGTCCGCCTGGGAGAAAATAAATAAGCTAGAAGTAGTGAAGTTTAAACTGCAACTAGATTTGAACGATAAGAACGAAGCTCTACAGATTGATAAGAATATGCTCAGTTTGGATAAAATTTGTGCCAACATCACGTATAAAACAGATTCGTTGAAGACCCCTAAAAGGTGAGCTTTTGTTGAAAGTGCTAAGAAATAAAGGGCGAAAATATAGGATCAGAGAAGAATCTGCTTACACACTTGTACACTTTATGTAATGGTTATAATAACGATACCCCATGCGTCAAAATCCTTCAAGCCGTTTAGGCTGTAGCAGGGAACATAAAAATCTACATACATACATATACCCGAAAAACATAACCCTCCTTCTGTTGCAATCGGGTAAAAAATAATTATTTTTGGATATGATTTTTTCCATTTGTATTTGATGGAAAGATACTTTTAAGCGAAATGATAGAAAATCATCACAAACAATCACGAAAAGGGACTTTTAGAAAACAATGATTAACATTCTATATTGCTGCTCATTTACATTTAAAGCAGGCACCGCCTTCTCTAATTTAACTGCATTAAGATAGGAAAAAATCCAAACCAGTCATCATCATCATCATCATCATCATCATCATCATTTCAGCCAAAATACGTCCACTGCTGAACAAAGGCCTCCCCCAAAGAATGCCACAACGAACGGTCCTGGGCCGCCCTCATCCAGCGATTGCCCGCGACCTTCACCAGGTCGTCGGTCCATCTTGTGGGAGGCCTGCCTACGCTTCGCTTTCCGGTACCAAGTAAGTGTAGGAAATTCTGTAGGTATGTACCTAGTAGCTTTCTGTTTATTTCGTTAGATGGCGAGAAATGCAAAGAGAACGCTACAGTCCTCTTTTTCAGATTGATGGGAAATTTTCAACAATAAAAGTCCAGACATGATAAAGCTACGTTTTATCATCACTTATAGTACTTAATATTATAAAGCTGAAGAGTTTGTTTGTTTGTTTGTCTGAACGCGCTAATATCAGGAACTACTGGTCCGATTTGAAAAGTTTTTTCAGTGTTAGATAGCCCATTTATCGAGGAAGGCTATAGGCTAGATCATCACGCTATAACTTATAGAAACTGAGCAGCGCGGAAGCCGGGGCGAGCCGCTAGTGTAGATTATAAATCTTAAAATTTTTATAGGATGATCACATACGACCAATGGTTAGAAAAATGCGAAGCTACAAAGAAACTGGCAATAGACGAACTTCAAGACACACTTCGGCTTCGAGAATCACTATTTATAGCAAGAGGCAGAGCCAGGAACGCTCTTCGTGCTCAGACCGACGTCACTAACTATATGATGCGCAGGCGCATATACGACACGCAAAGAGCCAGGAATGAGCTGCAGTGGCAAAAGATGAAGGTGCAAACACGTTGTTATATTCATAGAAGGAGTAGACGTTTAGCACATTGCTGATAAATGAATAGCTACTGCATTTCATAGACATCGACATGAAAACCAAAGGCATGAATTACTAATCCTAAAGCTTGAGAATATTTTAAGACGCGCTGTTCGTATTGTTAACGATCCAGGACTTACTGACAGGCTCGAACATCTGAGCCTGCGCAGAGACCTTTGGAGTCTGTGCGTGTTATACCGTCTCTAAAATGGTGACTGCTCTGTCGATCTGTTCGACATGGTGCCACCGTCTCTTGAGAGAAGTTTCACCCTCACCGACTGGACACCTGGCAGTGCTGCTTCAATATAGGGTTCTTCAAAAATGTCGTCAAAAGAGTCCATCAAGGATGGCAGCGCGTTGGCAACTCTCCTGCTGTTACAAATGTTCAAAGGCAAAGCGACCACTTTCCATCAGGTGGTTGATGTCAACATCTGCTTGACTGTCAACTTAATGACATAAAAAAAATATTTTTATATTAATATCAAAGCCGTATCTACACTATGATCCGATCTGAACTCTCCCGTAATAACTATCAGACATAACAACTAAGGGACAGCAACGCATTTCCTATTGACTTCTGGTTTTTGTGTAAATGTTTGTAGGCTGCAGTCATACTGAACGTCAATGTGAGCCGCATGATTGTTTGCCACAATGATTGTTTGCCACATTATCTTACATAAAAAAACTCTATTAGCACGGTATACTTACTACACCAGTGACAGGTTAGATAATGCGGAGGGACCTCGGCACTCCGTCACGGAAGGTATCAGACTCGAGGGTTTATGTCCATCAGCGTCCCACTAAGCCTTCAAAGTCAGCACAACGAAACATCAATCAACAGGATATTATTAACTGTCACATTTTAGGATTTACTTTATTCGGTTTTGAAGGCATTAAATAAGGTTTTCTGCGATCAGGTTGCTGTGCCTCTATTTGCTATATGTTTTCTTATATCTGCAGATGGAAGAGAACATGGACAAGTTGGGAGTCGAATTGAAGACTATCAGCGAACAGTTCGCGGATAAGGTGAACGCGTTGAAGGTAGCCGAAACTCGTCTCGAAACGCGTGGGTACCGGCCCGGGATCGAACTGGCGTCTGATGAGGCGGACATCGGTCTAAAGGAAGAGGTCCGCAACCTGAGAGAGACGATACGACAGTTGCAGGAAAAGCAAGACTGTGCTAAGTATGTGTTCTTTTCATCATAGGTAGTTACATCGTAGGACGCTGTTGCCTGTCTTGCGTTTTTGCATTTATAATAATATAATAAGGGCAACCCTTGATACGTCCCACTGCTGGACACGAGTCTCTCCCCTTCTTGGGAGGAGGCCTGGAGCTTACTCCACCACGCTTCTCCAATGCGGGTTGGTGTAAATAAGGGTTAGTGGCCAACCCGCTGTCGGATGTTTTCAAACCACCCATAAGGCCTCCGATAAGGTTTAACGACTGCTATATATCGATATCAACTAGGACCGACAGCTTTTTATGCCCTCCGAAGTACGGAAACGCGCATTTTAATTTGCCACTAACGGTCACCCATCACACGCCCGACCGTGCCCGTATCGCTTAAGCGAGTAGATCGCTTCCGATCTACACCAGTCGCGGGGTCATTTGCGCTTCATTTACTACTGCCCCATTTGAATGGTTTGATCGCCATTGTTCAGTTGACTTACTGCACTAGTGTAACTGTTTGCACTAGTCTTCCAGTAGAAGAAAATCCTTCCGCTTGCGGGTTGTGGGATCGCCACGTCCCGACGCCAGTAATGTCAGTTTTCCATACAATTTCCATGAACTCTGAACTTGAGATAGACGGTTCGTGGTTTATCACCGCTAAGCAGAACATTAAAGAGTTAATTTGCCACTTTAAATTTTAACTATCGCGAAGGGCCTAATAATGTTCAGAATTAGTGGGTTATGAGCTTCGTAAGTTGAGAGTGTAATACATATGTGTGTAATTAGAAGCCCCATCAAGCTAAGGGTTGGAGGCCTAACACAATTATTGTTAATTGAATATCTTGTTAGGTAGGCGAAAGGGAGGTAAAGAAATGAGGGTTTTCAGTGTGCAATCAATTTCAAAAAAATATCTTGGGTTCCTTTGAGTACACCGTTAACTTACAGTGGTATTTGAGTACCAAAATTTGACGTGTGGTAGCAGGACTTGCAGGCCGCTACTATTACGCTAGGGTTTGATTCCCGATTCGGGGGCTGTCAGAGACAAATATGTAAAATCCTTTATCTCTGGCTCTACTGTTTTTTTTTTTCTGGCAGTTTCCCAGTATTTTGGAGTTTGGTAATGTGCCCGGAGATGTCAAGAGGCTCGCCACCTGATACATGCGCCAAAACGCAAACAGCTTTGCTTCTGCCTACCCTTTCGGGGATACAGGCGTGTCATTACGTTTTTTAGATCTCACAACAATAAGCAATTATAGATCTCCAGGCAAATAATTACCTAGATTTAATTTTCCATCGTAGAAGCGCACAGTGCGTCTATTTGTAGAATGTCATTGTCTTCAGTTAACAAAACATTCTAATACACAACACACTTTAACTATATGGGCATAACTTCGAAACATGTCACTTAACTGCCCATTAAATGGACCATTTGACGATTTACAGGGCCACTTACAACGCCCTGGAGGCGGCATCCATCAAAATAGCTGTAGACCTCAATGATAAGGAGCAATCCCTGGAGACTGATACACGGGCCCTTGAAATGAGGTCTGCTTTGGAACCCAAGAAGCCTCAAGGAACCGACAAGAACTTGATTCTTGCGAGCATGAAGGATGAAGTACCGAAAATTGAGGATTGATTCGATCAAAATAAACAGCTCAAAATTGTGCGTATTTTGTGACGAAATATCAGAAAATGTTTGGAATATTTTGTACACAACAAGAAATATTGCACATCGAGCCTACGAAATAGACAATCGGCTAGTTTCGACTTCGTAGATCGTTATCTCTGCTGCACACTGCCTACGTAGGAACCGATATTGGTCAAAACTTGATCAAAATGGCCGACAACCGCCACATCGGTAAGGTGCGAGAGAAATAACGCTCTACAGACCCGAAATAAGCCGAAATGTCCTTCCTAAGGCCTAAAACCGATGATTCAATCTTACTTGTTGGATTGTATGTTGACATGAGATAAATTCTATTTGTTATTTAATTGTAAATCATTCGATAGAATAATTGAATTAAACGATTTATTTGTATAAACGTGGTTAATTTTATTTCAAATATGGTTTTGTTATGGATGATTTGACTGAGCCTTAAATAACAATTTTTTATTCTGCCTTTCTAAAAGAAAATGAAAATGGACATAAATCATATCATAAGTATCGAGGTCAGACCCGTGACAGACATCTTCATTATAGGTATTATGAAGAAGTTTTTCTTCATTGTTTGTTTATAATGGATAAAATACCTACTACGCACGGATTTGACACCGGCATTGGGCAGGGGCTTAGGGACCTCCAAATACCGCCCCGGGCCTCTGATGACCATAGTCCGCATAGAGTATGGTCCGCCAGTGACTGAATGCAATCGGTCTTGAAAACAACTCGGAAAAAGTCGAGTAGAGTTTTTGGTTCATTCTCAGTAGTTCGATTCATTAGTTCGATCGTCGAACTAGTAAGAATCTTTTTTCTCATTTGTTCGACCGTCAAACTAGTGAGAATTGTAAAGTTTATACTGTCAGCAAAAAAAAAACAACACCGAACGCCGCACCCTTCAACCTAACCTAGCTAAGTCGGAAGCGCCCATAGTCCTCATCACGCCCCTTTATTAGTTCAACGGTCGAACAAATGAGAAAAAAAAATCCCTTTAATACGACGGTCGAACAGACGAGAAAAAAAAATCTCACTAGTTCGACGATCGAACTAATGAATCGAACTTATAGAATAAGCCGAGTTTTTACAGAAGCTCTACTCGACTAGTGTAAAGTTAGTCCAGACATCAAGTTGTACGTTTACAATCTCTGCCCTGTAACTACATATAGGTACCTATCTTACAACTCCTTCGCTCATTACATAAAAGGATTCCCCAATCGAATTAACAGACCTATTTAGATAATGGAACGGTTGCAACCCCCTGTCGTCACCGTCATGGCTGATTACCAAGGGAACACAAGAACGAGTATAAAATGCCAGCAATTCACTATATTTCGCATTACAAATTCCATCTTGAGTCCAGGACAACAATCCACTTGGTAAGATTCTTCCAATATTATAGCTTTTAATGTGTTCATTAATATTTTATTTAAATAAACAACATCAACAACCCTATGAAAAATAACACCACTTTCCAGATAAACAACCCCGACCCTAGCACGACCCGCGTGGTCGTTTTCGGTTGTCACCAACCGATGGCTAAAGCAAAAGTTGCATCGCGCTTAATGAAATATGTCTTATAATATCATATTTCAATTAAAAGTGTACAAACATATACATAATTTTAAAAATACTCATAAAAAGTCACAAATATAAAAATAAACTATGCTAATTCTAGGCTGGTTCCTCGTTTATCCGGTGGCAACTGGGAATATATCTTCCTCCACTCATTGTTCCCAGCATGCTAGCAACGTTCCCCCTCTGAATGGCAAGACTAATAATTCTCTGAGAGAGGAAGCCGCCAGCCCTGTGATCACCAGATGCATCACATAGTCGTACCGACAAATCCTTGATAAATGCTTTGGCGCGAGGGCCTCAAGGTCCTACCGTTTCAAACCTTATTAATAAAGAAAGAAAGAAAGTGTAACAGTCAGGAATATCGGTATATTTCCTGGACTTTTGACTTTCTGCCCCAGCAGCCGCCGCAGACGCCTGTGTGCAGGGCTAATATGTGTTTGTGTCTCTCCGCAACGCCTTAAACCGAGGTTCGAACCCACAGGAGTCTCCCTTAGGTAGTTGTGCTAACTTTATTTAGGTTGAGAGCGCCCTATGCGCTCGGCAATTGCCCGGTGCGCCTTTTACGTTTTTGGCCCAAACAGGTGGCGAGTTTGTTGCCATCTCCGGGCACATTACCAAACTCCGAGGTACTGGGAAACTTCGAGAAAAGGAAAAATCCCAATAGAACCAGAGATAAAGGATTTTAAACCGTTATCTCTGATAGCCCTCGACCAGGGAATCGAACCCAGGACCTCCAGCGTATTAGTAGTGGCCTGCTACCACTAGGCTACTGAGGCAGTTGTGTCTATAGGCTGCAGTCATTACTTAACATTCATGTGAACTGCAATCCTATTCGCCATCACACATAAAATAATGAAAGTGTACATTTTCAAAAAGTGTCTCTATGATAAATTATTCAGATCAACTCCGATCACGATTACGACGTAGTTGACATCCAGTCTCCTTGAGCATTCTATTTTCTATTGGTGGTCAAATGACTCCTCAAAGACAAAGAAAGAAATCGGCCATTATCACCTACTTGTACTACGTATCGAACCCGCACACCTAGTCACGATTTTTCTTCCGCCATTGAACTAAAATTGTTGGATAAACCTATCTCCAAACTCCTTTCACTAAAGTCTTAACTATTATAAATAATCAAGATATAGGAATGACATTTGCAAATTTCTAGATACGTTCTTTTTTGGAAATATTTTTTGTAATAAACGTACATATTTAAAAAGTTAATTTCTAAGCTTCTATTGAAAGAAAGTACCTACGAGAGTAATTTAACATTGCAACGGAGAAACAAATTTTCAACAATAAATTGACAACAAAGAACCTTTTAGACTTACGCATAGCAATTAGTTTGCTACGAATATATTATGATACATATTGTTTCCTGTACAAAAGAAAGGCAATTTGAAGGGCAATAATAAAATCATAATAAACCTTGCAGATTTTTTATGTCTGATAATGTTATATTTTAATATCAACAGTTTTATAGAAATCTGTAAAATCATGCACATTTTGAAAACTTAATACTAAATACCATGTTAATATTATAATGACGACCCGGTTAGTCCAGTGTTGTGAGACGACCGTTTGATTTGAAGGGTCGCGGGTTCGATCCCTGCACCGGGCAAATATTTGTATGGTCTACAGATATTTGTTTCGGATCTGGGTGTTTGTGTATGTGTTATATCGTCCATAGATTTAATATCAATACTACATCTATGATCTCGAGAATCAAAACTGCTATATTTTTTTTTATGTAATGGAAGTGGCAAACAAGCATGCAGTCCACATTGATCCTATAGACACCCACACAAAGACCAAGGTCAAAATGCAGATGCGTTACCACTCCTGAGGCCTAAGGAGTTATCCCTCTATGCCGGAAATTACAGGGTCGTACATAACCACCTGACCGGAACACGATAGTGCTCAACACTACCGTTTAGAGGCAAATATATTAGGTAATGCGGTGGTGCCTATGCCCGCGAGCTGTCACTGGAGCTCTACCATCAGTAGAAAGTAATACAATACCCGTTGTTTTCAAATAATCTCGTCCATAGATTTAGTATCAATACAACATTTCTATGATCACGACAATCAATAATGCCATAAAATATTTCAATATTGTCCATGGAACACAAAAAGAACGATAACAGTTCCCTTAAAAAATATTCAAGTGTGCCGCGAGCCTTACATTGTCATTTAATGACCTCGCCTCCCTAGTCTCATTATACTACAACATATATCCGTAATATTTTCTTTTCCGTTATCATATCTATCATTCTTTGTAACATAACAACTATCGGATATAGCATATAGCCATATCGGTTGGGCCGTACGCGGAATATAATCATCACGCCCTGCAATCAAGGTAACATTGTTCTAATCCGAGCATACTAAAATGTCTTTGTCACAATCACTTCCCGAATTTTGAACGAGACGTTCCAATTGTCTTGTTCTGCTTAAAAACAAACGGTGTCATTTTGTGATTAAAAAAATCTTTCTATATATACAACGTGTAACAGGATTAAATGTACAACCCGAGACTAGTTTGTTCAGAATCGATAACTGAATCGATTCTAGGCATTTTAAATATAGGTTATATTTTGTCCTAAAATTAAATAAATCATGGTCACCCATTTGGTGAACAGTCAAAACAAACGAAAATGAGACTAACGTCTATCCAAAATAAAACGCTGTCTCGACAAGTTTATTAGAACTTGTTTTTTTTTTGTTAATAAAATTGTGATAATTTACTTATTACTAGGGAGTGTTAAATAGGGGTGCGCAGGTTACGCTACATTACATTGCAACAGTGTGCGTGTTTTTTTTTATTATAAGGTTATTATGTGCTAAACAAGCATGCAGTTCACATTGACGTTAAGTGACTGCAGCCTATAAACAACCACACAAAGACCAGAGGTCAAAATGGAGATGCGTTACCACTTCTGAGGCCTAAAGTATTGTGCCTCTGTGCCGGAAATTACAGGGCCGTACATTACCACCTGACCGGAACAAGATAGTGCTGAACACTACCATTTAGCGGCAAGTATATTAGGTAATGCGGTGGTGCCTACGCCCGCGAGCTCCGTCACTGGAGCTCTACCACCAGTAAAAAATTGTGTGAGTAGGTTTGTGTTTTATGTCCAGCCGTAGATAGTGCAGTAGGGTGTCCATACTGTTTGTACAATATGAGGACATGTCCAGAAATAACTACTGTTAATTTATTTATTTACTTATTTTAAAACTATACGTCGTAATACCAATTACAATAAACAAAGACACAAGTATCATACAATATTCTCGCATAACTTTTCTTATAAATTTGCCATACATGCATTGATATTCAAATATCTGTATCTATCGTACCTGTCCTTTGTAAATGATTTACAGAGTGAAATTGTCGTGGTTGTTTTTCTGGGGCAAAACATAGAGTTAAAATTAAAACAAAAAGTATTTTTGTAATTATTTAAATAAAATATGTCCTCATCTCGAGGGCGTAAGAAATTATAGTAATTATCTTAACGTCACGTACCTACGAGCACATAATATTTAATTCTATCTATTCCGTGCGTACGAGAATGTACCTACTACCTAGTGCACACACACCAAGTGCACTGCCGACAAAGTGAAAAGACGGTGACTATTCATATATAGAGTTAATTAAGCTCACGTAGCTTGTCATACGGGATACTAATGAAAAAAATTATATTGTAAATCGACTTTAAAGACAAATAATTTTGCTGCGGGTATTTTCCTTCTACTGTTGATCCGTTCCGAAAATGCCACATAATACTGTTTCACCGTGTATGACACTATAATTCATACTAACACCGCACCGTTAAGTAGAGTGGTCAATAAAAAAAATAGACTTTGTGTTGTGACCTATCCTGTAAGGATGCTTAGTTCAATTATTATTTTCTAATAAGTAACTATAACTGTTAAATAAATATAACAGTTAAACTAGAAAAGAAACAGGTTTTACAGGCAATAAGTTTATAGCAATAAATATGGCCAATTGTTGCATACCGCATGGAGGGCGTTGTTTCAATATTATGTTGTAATTTATGTAAATTTTATTTCCTTACGCCTACTAATATTGACATCCACGTTTTGTTTATCATATGCAAGTCGTAATAATACAAACATATCACATCACGTGTGATATCGAGCGGTAGACAATATATTTAGTTTTAATTTTTATTAAGTTATTTTCTATTTCCTTGTCACGTTTCTAACTATGGTATTAACTTTTCCTGTGGTAGTTTTAGAGAAATTTTATGTAATAAATTGATTGAAGCGCGCATGGCCCCGCGGCTGGTGTAGATCGCAAGCGATCTACTCGGTTATGCGAAATGGGCGCGGTCGGGTGTGTGATGAGTGACCGCTAGTGGCAAATTATAATATGCTTTTCCGTGCTTTGGAAGGCACGTTAAGCCGTCGTTTCCGGTCAGTGGCCTAGTCTAGTAGGTACTTTAGTACATACCTAGTTCTGACAAATGGAATGTATTCTTTTTTCCATTGATATTGTCGACGTTCATTGACTCGATCTCAAATATTTATTCATAAATTCAATAGTGTATTCTCGAAACAGAATTCGCATTTGCCATTCGCTTTAAATTATGACACATTTAATTCACTGTTTATTTTTGTAAGTTACCTTAGTAACAAAAGACAATCTAGAAGGAACAGAGGAAGTGGACAGTTCACGTGTGTACTAGGTTATTAAGAGCAATAAAATGAATAAAATAAATCCCATCTCAGGAAATTACCGATAATAACATTCTTTATTTTGGTCTCATGATTCACATGCGGAAATTGAAGTTTAAGAATTGATCACCCGGATTCCGGCAGCGTAACAAATGTTTAGATTAGGAAACATTAAACAATTAATATTTGATCACATTTCGTGAATAACCTCTTCCTAACTGTTGGGTCGATGCGACATAAATTTTAGGAAAACTTTTATAGTGTACATTGCTTGTCTTGAACTTGATTCCTTTGTATCGATGTCAATGAAACGAGCTATGAAAAGTTCGATAATTGTCGCGCACCAGCTGCGTCTACAGGTTTTTTATATTCGACTTTTTGTATCGTTGCGGAAGTAAAATCGCCTTTGTCTTAAATATGGAACCAATCTCCAACTCTTTTCTGAATACATGTAAATATTTGTTGTTTTGTCTCGTAACCAATCGACCCTCAATTAACTTTCTTTTCTTTGTTTTATTTGTGACAGATATTTATTTATATTTCTCAAAAGTATATGTTTGTTAACATCAAAACGGAAACATGTTTTCTTTTTTATTCGAACAATGGGCTATGGAATTTTTCTCATTGTTACTGAATAGCCCTTATAGAATCATCTGTGCAGGCATTACGGCGCCTCGGGCTCACACCGAAGGCTGCCCGGTCACACACAGTGTAGCCATTAAATCTTTGCGTGGATAAGCATCGATTGTTCTTTTTATTGTTTTATATTTCAAGTAACTTACAAAAACTAATTTGATTAATTTAATGCATTTAACTAGTACCTATTTTTTGGAAGAAATAAAATGCATGTTTATTTTATTAAACTTAAAAACATTTTTTTATTATTTTAAATACGTATTTGTCGTATAAAAATGAACTAATAATTATGTGTACATTATAAAACATTTTTATAATCAATTTCTGGTATGAACAAAATTATGGTGAGCTGAAATGATTAAAGTAGTATAGACATCCAAGCAAAGGCAAATGATTACGAGGTTACTAAGTATTATAATTAAACTGATATATGGTATCTAGCAATACTCTATCTTAAACTATAAATAAATTAAGAATATGGTGGCGCCTTTTCTGTCGAACTATTTAATTACTCCAATGCTATTCACATTTTACACAATCAATCACATTACATTTACGTCTCTAATTATCGACACGTTGCATTTTGACAACGATCAACTAGTTTGTAATTATAAGTTAAGTTGACGTCTTTTGTGAGTATATTAAAAATAGGCAGCTCCATGATTTTTATTTGCTGATGAACAACGCTGAAATTTAAATTCAAATATACTCTTAAACTAACTAGATTAAAATATATAATAATATCCTCAATTACTACTATGTTAATTCTAATAGATTTTTCAATTGTTTATGTATTATATCTATTACAAATTTAAATAATAACTCTTGAATTACTGTTATCGTACCGCGTCTTCTAATTTATTTACTATTTATACAATTTATATAGTATTGGTTTATCACTGTTATTGTATTCCGGGTAGTATACTTAAACAAGCACCGAGGCAAATAGAAGTAAAGCCTCAGAATTGGCAAAGATAGATAAATCACGTGGTATACAGAGGAAAGTTCTATGGTCGATGTTTACTATACCTACTACAGCGCAGTACTTGCAACGCTTGCTTATTTGCCACTTTCATATTATAAAACAACGTGAACTTGCACGTAACATTTGCTGACAGTGTCTTGCGTAAGATTTATGGTTACAACTCAACAGCCACGACAACACGAACCTTATATTTAACATGCAGGAGCGATGTTACTATGTGACAGAAAACTTTATATCATAATTGAGGAGACATGAGTCAGACTCATCGCTCACTCCTCAATCATGATACTCATTCAATTTTACATCAATATTTTTCAACTTAAATTTAGTGGATTTTCACATTCTATGTTCACTAACGTAACATAACCATTCACAGACGGTATTGAAAGCGTAGTACTTAAAATCAAGAAGCATAGTGTCCATATGGAGGTGGAACCGAAGGCACATGTTTACTGATGCAATAACAGAGAATGAGGAAACGTGAAAGAAATCACGGCATTTTCCACAATATTGGCAATCGATTTATATTTAATTACACACGATGTTCTTATGTCAATTTCCGTATACTACAACACAATGAAACTCGTTTCACGAGTTATACTTTTTAATGTTCCGTAGTGCAATACAGTTGAACTAGACATAACCATTATAGTAAATCAATTTTAATAATCCGACATGAAGAAAAACATCTTAATGCATAATCGTTAAGAAGATAAGAAGCTACTTCATTAGTACCAAGCCTGTATTTATGAATTACGCCTGTATACCGTTTTCTGAGAATAAATTTCGTGAAACAAATAAAAAAAGATTGCTAAATGTAGAAGGTAAATTAAAAATAACACGAGACAATAAAGATCGTAATGATAATTCCTCACGTGTGTTAACTAAAAACATGTTTACATGACGTCACTGATTCTACATAATAACTTCTAAAATGTCATGCATGGCAAATATTTCCTGGGATATAGATATTATCTATAAATAAGTTAGCTGATAAACATGTAAATTTATGCAAAAGTTGCGACCAAATCGGAACAAAGTAAGACGAAGGGAAAGACAAAAGAATTTTAGTCGTTATTGCCTTTTACTACAAAAAAAACTATTCATGATATCACCTACCTTTAAATCTTCCATGACCTTGAAGGTCGATCGCAACATAATTTTATTGTCTAACCCAGATTTTTCCACCGGCCCGATCGTAATCGCTTCCGTCGGCTTAGATCCGGCTTGTCCACATTATTCTAGCGTACTTCCTACTTAGAACTTTCGGCTTTCGCAAAGTACAGATCCGTTTCCTGGGTATTCCTGGTGATGGCAGCAGGTCGCCCCACCTCGCAACAAGCCAACTGGTTTCATATTTAAGCAAGCTCCATATACGATCGGTCGTCTAAAGCCGAATTTTTCGTGCCAAGCTGGAAAAAAATATTAAAATCCCACCAGTGCCTTTGTTTTGTGCGCGTCGCGTTTGAAGATAATTATAATAAATGTTTAGAGTTAGATCTATGTGTGTAAAAGCGGCGAGTCTGGATTTCAATCAGTGTCTATGTAAGGTAAGTTGTTTTAAAGTTATATGGGTTAACGCGTGAGCTGTTGCAGATATCTTGTATTTAACTAACTGTTATGTACCACAAATCGGTGCACTTATTTCACTTGCAAAACTAATTTTAAATTATAATAAGTAATATATTTTTACTTGATAATAATTGATTAAATTCTTTCCAATAATTCATGTTCTTTTTATTAAAACAAGAAACAATTTCATTAAATTTATAAATATAGTTCTATACCTATTATTTCATGCGAGCAAAAAAATGTCTTGTTACATTATTGTTACATACTAATAAAGATAAAAGAAAATATTTAAACACAAAAGAAAACTGCTTAGAAAATTGTTAATAGTTTTATTGACGAATGATGGACATAATATATAAATCGCAAATACTTGAACAGCTACAATACATAAAAATAGGAATGCATAATTAAAGAAGAGGTGTTGTGCTGCAAAACTACTATCGAATGTTCCATTATGCTAATAAAAGACATTATTATGTGCCATGCGCAGCGGCAAGTGCGTGTAATTACCTAGTCAATTTAAAATAAACGCAGGACACTTTTTAAGACGTTTTTACTGGTGGTAGAGCTCCAGTGATGGAGCTCGAGGGCGTAGGCACCACCGCATTACCTAATATACTTGCCGCTAAATGGTAGTGTTCAGTACTATCGTGTTCCGGTCAGGTGGTAAACGGCCCTGTAATTTCCGGCACAGAGGCATAACACCTTAGGCCTCAGAGGTGGCAACGCATCTGCATTTTGACCTCTGGCCTTTGTGTGGGTATCTATAGGCTGCAGTTATCACTTAATATCAATATGAACTGCATGCTTGTTTGCCATCTTCATTGCATAAAAAAACGTCTACTCGACGCTGACTTTCTGTGCTGAAAATAATATATAAGTATTTGGATCTCTACCAGTAGTAAATATAGACTACAAGAGAAAAATAAAACAAATTAAGTAATACTTAAATCTGCAATCCCAAATTGAATAGAAAGGATCACGACATTTGTAACTGACAGACATCCGTGGATACTCCACGTCATATCATACATTACAGAAAAGCAGGGTCCAAGCACTTTGGTTTGACGTGAAGATGATCAGGGTGCTGGTTGAAATGGGTGTTTTGGGCATAATATTTCTTATTTACAAGAATTATGGAATTTTTAATACCCACCTATGATGTTAGAGATAAATACAAGAATGGGGTACCTAAATACCTAGATACTACGAATTAAGAAGTATAAAAAATAATTATTTTTATTGTTTTCTGTAATGCAATACTTTTTCAAGTGGCACCATACAAAAAATACGACATCTATGATTGATACATTTGATGTACATTAATAATGGCAACCCTTTATACGTCCCACTGCTGGGCACGAGTGTCACCCCTTTTTGGTGGGAGGCCTGGAGCTTACTCCACCACGCTGCTCCAATGCGGGATGGTGGAGCTTGTGGTGGATTTGGTGGATGTACATTCAGTAGACTTAATACCAAGTGGTATTGTATTCTACCCCAGTGAACCTTAGGGTCAGAGAGCTGATAGAAGAGGTCGCAGATATCTGCTTCTTATACCCCAATTTTATACCCCGTATTTGGATGCATAATTTGCGCCATTCCCGCAAATGCCTTTTAAATTTACTATACACTAAAACCCGAAGTGCTCATATTATTTACATACGTATGTTTCAGATAAAATCAATATGGCCGGTAAAATCACCGCTGTTTTCATCATCTGCACCATAACGGTGTTCATGTCTTCCCTGGGCTTCGCCGGAGCTAATCCAGCTATTGGTAAGCATTTTAAGCTAAATAGCGTATAAACTTAAAATCATATGTCATGCTACAAAAGGATTATTGTCCAAAAACTTAACGCCGAAATTTCTAGAATTGAATATCGTCAGAAAAAAAAACCGATTAATTTAAAAACGATGCAGAAATATAATAAAACAAAAGAGCTTCTATCTGAGGTATACCAAGAAGACGTCTATGAGTGAATATTAGCAATGGATAACATTAATTTGTTTTGAACAATTTGCAGAACGGTTCTATATGGAATAAAGAGTATCGCAAGAATCTAACGTTCAGGTTCTCCCGATGGCTGTAATTACCAGATGACGTGTCACACACCACAGACACAGCCCTTTCAAAGTAGTTTTACTGGTGGTAGAGCTCCAGTGACGGAGCTCGCGGGCGTAGGCACCACCACATTACCTAATATACTTGCCGCTAAATGGTAGTGTTCAACACTATCGTGTTCCGGTCAGGTGGTAATGTACGGCCCTGTAATTTCCGGCACAGAGGCATAAGACCTTAGGCCTCAGGAGTGGTAACGCATCTGCATTTTGACCTTGGTCTTTGTGTGGGTGTCTATAGGCTGCAGTCATCACTTAACATCAATGTGAACTGCATGCTTGTTTACCACTTCCACTACATAAAAAAAAAAAAGTAGAAAATGTAAAAATAAACTTTCTGTGAATGAGGTTGGGACACAAGAATGTATTCTTAAAACTTCTTACTTATGAATAAAATTAATCATCACGTTATTGTTGGATCCAGAGAGGGAGAGTAAGGAGCTCAACTACCTCCCTCTTTCCCTAAATCATCCAAATCCAATCGAAACAATAAAGATGGAACCTATTGAAAATTAGATATTCTCAAGAATCTTAATCATAAATCTTACTTAGTGTTTACTTTGAACAAACTGGGCTTAGTCCAGGAAACAAAAACCATAGGTTAAGCTGTGCCCAAAACAAAAAGTCTCGATCTTTCCACCGGATCATTTATTTATTTACTCTTTCAGTACGCAGTTCAATCACCACTGATATTATTTATCGTAAAACAACTAAAGAATAGATAGATAATGTATGGACCCGTTATAACTATTACAGAGACACCTAAGGTCTCAGGGGTGGCAATGGATCTGCATTTTGATTTTCTGGTTTTTGTGTAGATGTTTATAGGCCGCGTCATCACTTAACATCCATATGTACTACTTGTTTGCCACCTACTACAAACACATATTAACCATTCAAACTAGCAAAAATTATGAATACGGTCGTTCGTAGTTCACACACGTGCCTTCTCACACGTGATATTACGAGGACAACGGCAGTCACAAATTGCTAAATACTAATTTTACACGCTTTTTATCAACAACACAAAATCTCGTCCTAAGTAATAGTAAGTAATGATTAATGAAAAAACGACACTGTTTCGGCTGTTAACTTTAATCGCAGTTTAATCGGTAAAAACTGGAACTCATCTTAATATGAGTGCAAGTTTTTACACTGAAGTAGCACGAAAAACATGACAATTGATTTCTTATTGTTCTTGGACCTTATAAAGTATAATGAAATACTTACTAAGACTTGCATACTCGTAAAAAATACTTACAAGTAAAATCCATACACGAACATAAAATAACTTTTTCGCATTATCAAAGAAACACTAACAAAATAACACTGAGGAAGGACAAAGCAATATGGCAATTTAATTTGAAAATAATGTTAATTTTAATTTAATTTTAATTTTTCTGTTACCTTTTCACGTTCAAACGACTAAACCGATTTTAATGAAATTTAGTATAGAGATAGAGTTGACTTTAAGAAAGAACACAGACTACTTTTTGTCTCCTTATAATCCCTCACCCCCCTAAAATATGGGTAAAACAACATCCACGCGGGCAAAGCCGTGGGCAACAGCTAGTAATACATATATGTAATGTTTGAGGGTGCACAGTTATTTGACAAACTTATAAGTGATATAAAAGAATGTGAATCATTAAATATGTGTAAAACTATATTAAAACAATAATGTATCATATAATATCATTTTTACTGGTGGTAGAGCTCCAGTGACGGAGCTCGCAGGCGTAGGCACCACCGCATTACCTAATATACTTGCCGTTAAATGGTAGTGTTCAGCACTATCGTGTTCCGGTCAGGTGGTAATGTACGGCTCTGTAATTTCCGGCACAGAGGCATAACACCTAATGTCTCAGGAGTGGCAGCGCATTTACATTTTGACCTCTGGTCATTGTATGGGTGTCTATAGGCTGCAGTCATCACTTAACATCAATGTGAACTGCACGCTTGTTTGCCACTTTAATAACATTAAAAAAAAAAATCTATGACTAGACTGTTTTGACCGTTTCCTGAACGACTATAAATATTATACTATTTACGTAATTATTATAGTAACTAAGATACCTATTTGTAAGTGGAAATGGAATTGTTTTTCTATGAGTACCTATTATTAAAAAAAAGGTTCTTTAAACCCAAATTAATAATTGCTATCCATTTCACATTCACATAACTCTATTATGCTTTATCACCTAAAGTCTCAACAGCAGCAAATAAAGCAACGCATCTACTAAAAAAAATACTATTTCACATATTTCATGTTAAACAGTATTTTTTATTTAATTGAAAATTAAATTATATAAAATGTCAGCATTAAATCAAATTGCTGCGTCACCAATTGATGTTAATAGGTTCCCAAATTAGACCATGTGCCATTTATGGCACGATTAGCGAGGGATGCCATCACTTTGATCTTTGGATTGAACTGACCTATTCACTCTCATTTTTTGGTGTGGCTTTGCTTATGCTAGTGCTTTGGCACATTGGAACACGTGATGCGGATAAATAATGTATGATGTGCATTCTGGTGCCTACATCATTACATTTCGATTAGACATTACCAAACATATAGACTCTAGATTATTAAATTTGTGAGAATAAGTAAGGACAAGCATCAGCTTACAACTACAAAATTAGTAATATTTTACACGATACAATGCTAAATATCTCTTTTGCTAGCATTTGCTGTACTTATTCTATATTTATCAATGTCTTTACTCTAACAAGTAGTTTCAAAGACGTACATAGTTGGGGTTTTGTCATCGGATTAAGATCGAGTCATCTAAATAACTGACGGTTTAATAAGATACCAGTAACTGTGGTGTTATAATTAGCTACTTTTATTTTATTATTGAACATAGTTTGTGTCAGAGACATCCGCCACCTCCACCGATTCATGTTCGGCACCTTCGGTAGGTATTTTAATAATTTTTATTCGAATTACCTCAGCCAATGTATGCCACAAAGTGTCGTGTGTGACTGACCTTATTCAAGAAACAGTATCCGGTTCTACCGTGCGCGCTGTATCAACAGTAACTTTAATTTTTGTCAAAACTGAGTTAAGTATTGATCGAGAATCAACGCTACTCCATCGAATGTGCTTACATAGTTTTTGATATTTAAAATGGGGACCAATAAATATCTTTGAGGAAACAAAAGTAGGAAGTAGAACGAAATATCTTCTTGGCTTAACAATATTGGGTAAATGCAGATGTGGTGGTCTTGCAAGTAAAGCTGTACATATGCTTTATTTACAAATAGGAGTAGAAATAACTGGATAAATGTACAATATATATATAATACCTACTATATTTTTAGGGTTCCGTACCTCAAAAGGAAAAAACCGTACACTAGTGATATCACTCATGTGTCTGTCTGTCCGTCTGTCCGAATGTACTTGGCCTATTGAGTTGAAATTTGGTACCTAAAAACAAGTGACTAAACAAGGGTACCTAACCTCAATAAACAAAACAGAAGACTCGCACTTGACCGCTTTTTTAACAATTACATTTCTAATGCCAAGTAAGTAAGTACAAGTGCAATACTTATCTACAGTGAAATAATGCACATCGACCTCAGGAAGAGACGTCGGCTTATTTCGGGACTGTAGAGCGTTATCTCTTTCGCACCTTACCTATTTGACGTTTGTCGACCATTTTCATATAGTTTTGACCAATTCCGGACTACTTACGTAGGCATTGTGCAGCAGGAATAACGCTCTATAAAGCCGAAACTAGCCGATTGTCTCTTTCATAGGTTCGATGTGCATTATTTCTTGATGAGCACTGTAGTTGATTATTATATAATAAGTATTTGACGTATCTAATTAAGAACTCCATACATTAACATGCGCGTTAGTGAATCATAAATTAAGAAAATTATACTTACTGCTGATATCGCTAGCAGGATTTAAGTAACATCTAAAATACAAAGACGCGTGCGAACCAAGGCAATGACCCCAATCCGCGATTTAGCAGATTTACTTTCGCCGTAACGCGTTACGCAACTTTACCTTACTCGCTTACACTTGACCCCGTCAGTTTGGAGGATCGTCCCGTACTGTGTACCTATCCATAACATTGAATGGTGATGAAATGTTTTTGAGAAAAAAAACTTCAATGTTTTGACTTGAGCTTCCCTTGGAAAGTTTAAAATACGTGTGGATTGCTAATACTACGTTTTAAATTTGTCGTGCCACACGAACTTTTTTGATTTTTACTTTATTTCTCGTTGTCAGTACAAACAAAAACAAATTTGAACAAAACATTGAACTCTAGACCAAAAAATAATAATTCTTTGTAGATATTTTTTAATTTTTGTGCGGCAATGGCTTTAACATTTCTTGTATGGCAGAACGACGTCTGCCGGACCATCATAGCATCACTACCACTAGCATCTTATTTGATGAAGCATCTGCCTTTATCTTTAAAGGCAGATGTTTAGTAAAATTAGATTCATTAAGATAAGGCAGCTGTTTCTGTTGTTCTTCTAGTCTAACAATGCAATGCAATATTCGTTTCGTTCTACAAATAGACGTTTCCTTTCACGTTTTATCATTCTTTCTTCAATCCTTTACTATTGATCTTAGTAAGATACTATTCTTGTTTATTTTATTATGCTGAGATTTATTTAGTGTACCTATTTCTAGTCCTTTTTGCGTCACATGTTAATTCCGTGTAATATATTTAATTGCTCTTTATGTTAGGTCTACGTTTGCTCATGTTCTATAGAAATTTTAATTAATTTATTCTACAACATTTGAATTGACCCGATTTATCTTAGCCACGCTTTTGTGGTCACAATGTTTGAAAATATAATCGGTTGGGAGTGAATTTGGTATTTACAGGGTATTTTTCGCTTCATAACAACTATTAAAGTCAAATAAAAGTAATGATTTATAATTTACTACCTAACGGTCATTGGCAAAGCTCGGGAAATATTGCCGATATATCAATCGATTTTGATTTATCCGATACATATAGTAGGCCCCAAGCTTATCTAGCAATTTATTACCGAACCCTTATCTCTGGAGACAGGAAATTCTGTTTCATTACTATCATTGGATTGGTGATGTTAGCCGGTAGGTAGATATCTACTATTTCCAGCAAAGCAAAACCGATTATTGCGTATTCGGTAATGTTTTATTCGGTGTAATACCATTATACGACTAGGACTTACTAAATATTGTTACTAAAATATTGGTTGTCTTTCAGCGAGCGTATAACAGAAGTACTTATTCAAAATAGGTAAAACCTCTAAATCAAAAAAAAAACTCATATCGAATTAATAAAATAACAAAAAAAATATTTGTTTGTTTTTTGTTTGGTTGTTTCCTACAAAGCATTAAATGTTTGTATTTCTATTGGATTTCGCAATGACACTTGCGAGTGAAATATTAATAAAAGAAATATGGAATTAAGAATTTTCTTAAACTTCAGGCGGGATTTGTTTCCGCGACCACTGGGATCACATTTTTTTTATGTCATAGTTTGTTATGCATATTACCAGTGTGAAGTAAAACGATATTTCCTATTCGTATTAAGCAACGTAAAAGTCAGAGTCAGTCAGTCAATTTATCAGTCCGTCAGTCAGAGTCACAGTAATTCGAGTAAACCGATGGCTACTTTACCAGAACATTAACAATTAGGTAAGTTTTGGAGGCAACCCGAAAAAACGTGTTTTCGCACTGTTATTCTATTTCACTATACACGAGCACTGTAATAAGCCTATATCAAACAAAATGCCACCAATTTTATTTAATATAACTCAAAAATACACCAAGAATGAAATAAAATATGAGCACCACACGCATCTTTCAAGGTTCCCGCCAAAGCTCCGGGATCACTATTCCAGTAACTCTTGCAACTGAGCTACTGATACCCTACTGTCATCACATTATGTTTTTAATGCCTTAAAAACACATTACTTCACGCCCGTAATCCCCGAAAGAGTAATACAACGCCGGGCACATTACCAAACTGCCAGGCAATGGAAGAAAACCAAATAGAACCAGAGATAAAAAAGACGTGTGGCACTCGGGGACTGCCGCAGTAAAGCTATTGCATTTACATAATTATCTAAAATTATGCAAAACAAAATAAAATGCAAATAAAAGAAAAAAAAATAGAAAATTGAAACAATAATTAATATTTACCAATTTTTAAATATTGAATGGAAAAACAAACAATAAAAAAAAATGAACAAAACCAATCTTGGCAGCGGTGGGATTCGAACCCACGCCTCCGAAGAGACTGGTGCCTTAAACCAGCGCCTAGACCGCTCGACCACACTACCCACGAGGTCGGACGGCGAAATTATACATGACTTTCTTTAAATGAGTTTAAAATTTGTAATCCGGAGCGTCCGGTTTTTTGCGTTACGGAATTTCTGAATTCGGTCCCCGCGCTCAAGGCCCGCGATAGAAGCATATGCAATAGCTTAAAAAATGTACACCGTTATCTCTGTTAGCCCCCGGAATCGAACCCAGGACCCCAGCGTAGTAGTAGTGGCCTGCTACCACTAATCTACTGAGGGAATTAAAATAAACATATTTTTTTAATCTTTCAAGCAAGCAACATTGGAGAACTTTAAAATAACAGAATTCTCATGGGAAGTGGGAGCGAACTTGTCTGTCTCGTAAATTTATTGTTTAATTAAACATTTTGTTTGTGAACATTGTTGTTTTTTTTTTGGGCTGAATTTTATCGATAACCTCGGCGTCGGACGGACCGTATAGTGTCGAGGTGGCTTTTGCCAGTAAGGATCCAGTTTACTCTGACTCGTCACGGGTTTGGCTTGCAGGGATTGCCGCAAGCGTCTATCTTAGGCCTCGGCCCCGCAATCTAGTTATCGAGCCAAAATTCCGGCCCAGTACAACCCTGAGGTAGCTATCTTCTTAATAATGACTTGCAAGATATTATATATCTGTATTGCAAAAAGTTGAAACAAAAGCAATAGGAAAATAAATGTTGAGGCAGAAATCTTAAAAATAACCCAATTTACAGCAAACCGGACTAATATCTGCCATACAAACAAATACCAACTTGCCCATAACCAAGCGGCCCTCTCCTAAACCGTCGGCTGATTAAACTTGAATACAAATCCTACGTACTGAAGATTATAGTGAATAGACAATATGCCCTGAGTGTTATCTTCAGGACGAGAACGGGAAGCTTCGCAGATTTAAGGCCACAGTAGTTCCCAGAATCTTCCTGTGCAAGCTAATAAGATGGTTTTAGCGAGTAAGTCTTATACTCGTCGTAATAATCACTATAAATTATCTAAACCTTAATAACCTCAGTATAAAATGAGTTTCATTCTAACACTGTTTTCAGGGACAACTAAGTAAATGTAGGTACACAAATAAAAATCATAGCAATAATACTTACTTCAGTGTGTAAATTGAGTGTGCTAAACAATAAACATTTACTTAATCCGTCAGCTCACGTGAAAAACATGACAATTGATTTAGCGGCCGATACCGGCGGCATTTGGCTCAACGGATACTTTAAGATTTACAGATTAGGTGTTATCTCATGGTAATCTAGACGTAGTACATAATATATGTCAAATGTTTACTTTTTGCTGTTTTGGAATATTTTAGGGTCAATTTGGTTACCTATCGCGTACCTAGGTAGGTATATCTAAGTCTGCGCTATGAAGCTATAGTGGAAGCGGAGGCCAATCTTATTCCGACCACATAATACACATCCCACGCAGTTTATTTAGTTCAAATTCATCCAGTAGTAAAACGCTAGGTCGCTGGAAAGTGTCGTTAGCCCAAGAAAACTGTTCACTCGCATTCCAGACGGCATGCCCAGAACTCGAGAGCGTCGATAACCGGAGCAAGCTGTTAATCTGATACCGGGCTATATGCCCCGGGCTGCTAAGGAACATCGGTAGCTCAAGTAAACTGTTCACTGGCATTCCGGACTGCATGCCCCGATCTGTTCGAGAGCGTCGGTAGCTCAAGCAAGCTGTTCACTCACATACCGGACAGGACGCCTTGAGCTTCAGGGGAGTGTCGGTAACCTAAGCAAACTGTTCTTTTACACGCCCTTGTACGTCCTGAGCCGCTCGGTGTGCATCGGTAGTCCAAGCAAGCTGTTCACTCGCACGCCAGGCAGCAAGCCGGGTCACTGGGCGAGCGTTGATAACCCAAGCGACTGTTTACACCTGCGCTGGGCTGCTCCGGAGCTTCAGTAGCCTAAGCAACGTGTTAACACTCACACCGGCCTGCATGATGGCCTATGCAGCGCGCATACGAAAGCACCATTACAATAAACCTCATTTAAAAACGCCATGAATATGATTTCACTATTCCCTTTTTTACTTACAGCCTCCGGCTACGATCCGCTCGAGATCTGCATTGAAAATTGCGCTCAATGCAAGAAAATGCTCGGCGCTTGGTTCGAAGGCCCACTTTGCGCTGAATCCTGTATCAAGTTCAAAGGGAAACTCATCCCCGAGTGCGAAGACTTTGCCTCCATCTCCCCTTTCCTCAACAAACTATAATACAGAGCAAAACGAAACAAAAAACGATTCCATATTGTGCCAAAGCATTTACACTATTTAAACGCTTTATTTGTATACAGAATGTAATTATATAAGTTATTGAAATAAATAAATCGAGATTATAACTATTTACCTTTTTTTTTTCATGATAATATCTTACGGAATTGTGAATGATTTCGCACTAAGTAATATTTCCCGAAATGGTTGACAGAGGTAAATCATCATGGGTAGGTAGAAAATTTAAGTATAGGCACACCGCGGTGACACCGCCAAAATTCCATACAAACGCTTAATTTAGTCTATTACACAGACATCAATCAGTGACGTGTATATTTATACGTGCACCTGTGTGCGTAGCACGTAGAAAATACCAAACGTCGCCCTTATGAGGTGAGGAGGTTGCGTGGGGCGGGGAAATCGGGCGGGACGTGGAAGTGTCCATTCTATACGTAGTATTATTACATATTCTCTGGTATAGGAAAGTAGGTACATAGGTGGGTATGCAATCACTCATGATAGAATAGAATTTCAATGTAGGAGTGCTAGGGGGGATAGACACCACCGCATTACCTAATCTATCTGCCGCCAAATGGTACGTAGTATTCAGCAGTATCGTATTCCGGTTATATGGTAATGTATGGCCCCATAATAACCATCATACATAACAACTTAGTTCTCAGGGGTGGCAACGCATCTGCATTTTGACCTCTGGTTTTTGTATAGATCTATATAGATTGTAGCCATCACTTAACATCCATGTGAACTACATTCTTGTTAGCCACCTTTCGTGGCGAGCTTATTGAAATTCATCGGGTCCATTTCCAAATTCCATTGGAGATATCTTGAGCCTTGCATTAAGAAATATGTTCTTCGAAGACTGTAGCACTGAGCACTAAAAAAGGTACGCTGAGAAGAATCCATAGAAACATATTTTGTCTATTGCCCGTAGTATAGCCCGCGTGGGTGTCGTCAGGGGCGACTCAAGCTCGTGTAGCGCCCGTGTGCAATGAAACCCTGGGGCCTCCTAGGCCTGACCCCCTCGCGGCTATAACTCTATACTACTTTGCCGTCGTAACAAGAAAGTTTTCATTTTCCAACAAGCTATTTTATAAGCAGAGGTATAGCTTACAGTATGGTATGAGTTACGAGGGAGCGCCGCGGCGCCCCCTGAGACGGCGGCGCCCGTGTGCATTACACACCCTGCACTAAAGGTTAAGCCGCCCCTGGGTGGCGTATTTGAACTAAAAAATATGTAATGCTTACCGAATCGTTTTACATGAGTGGGGAGCTGCTCCAATCTCCTTGAAGAATTACTGTGAACATAATGTAAGTAACATTATGTTTTACTTGAGATTCCATCGCCTCGATCCATGGAAGTCAATAAACAATAATTCTGCTACCCACTAAACAGTCAGCGAAAATTTTCATACAGCAAAAGGGATAATTTTAATTAACGCTTTACCTCTTACTCTATATTTATTCCAACAACAATAAAATTGATCGACTTTTTTAAATTCATAGTTTTTAAAATTTATCATTTTTATTAAGTTTTCCCAAAACATTTTTTTTTTGCCTCGGAACTGGCATTGACTCTGAGCGTAGGTATACCTTGCCTAGGCAAAATATCGTCACGTGCAGCGCGGAGCGGGGTTCCGGGGTAACACCGCGGCGGCAATGCTCTTTTCAACTTAAGAAAACATTTTTTTGTTTATTTTGTTTGGGTGATATACGAGTATCAAGATTTGTAAAAAGCCGTAGAAAATATTGGGATTCATCCAGAGGCTGCCTGCAAGAGGTGATGACGCTAATTTAAATTAACCCTGTGCATTGCCGCAGCTGTCACGCTACAACCCTGCTCCCTGCTGCTCGTAGCGATATTTTGCCTAGGCAAGGTGCGTGGCAGACCTACGCCACACCGCGGACACTCCGCCAAAATTCCATACAAACGCTTAATTTGGTTTCTATCCATCAGTGACGTGTCTTTACACGCGCACCTGTGTGCGTAGCACGTACAAAATACCAACCGTCGCCCATAAGAGAGGAAGGGGTTGTGTATGTGTGCAAATTGGGCGGGATGTCGAAGTGTCCATTCTATACATAGTATTATTACATATTCTCTACCTACGCTCAGAATAAATGCCAGTGCCAAGGCAAAAAATAATGTTGTATGGGGAAAACTTAAAAGGAGATGTTGCTAGCTCAGCTCTGGTTCGTACATGTCCTCAGAAAATGGGTAAATTAAAAAAGAATCCGAAAATAATATAATTAATTTATTCAATAAGATATTTCAGAGTTATCACATTAAATTCAAACGATTTTATCCTTTTGAACCATGTTCAACATGGCGGCGATACAGCCAACGCTTGGGATCAAACGATTTCGATAGTATTTAGAAAATATTACTTTTTTCTCCAAGTACTATAAAATCAAAAAACAATTTAAAAAAATGAAATTGGCAAAATGACATCGCCCGCCATATTCACCATGTTGGTTAGGAGTTGCAATTCTAACTGCAAATAATGTTTTGTAACTGCAAACAAAGCGAAATAAGTGAAAGTATGCAGTAAAAAACGTTTTTAAATTGATTTTGCCTGTTTAATGATATTGTGTACAATACATGGCCGGAGGTACATACATTTTTGCAACATCTCCTTTATAACTATTATTTTAAAAAGTCGTAGAAAATTAAATGTTGGGCTTGATGTAGAGAGGCTGCCTGCAAGAGGTGATGCGCTAATTTGAATTAACCCTGTAGAGTGTGAGTGTGAGTGGACAGTGTACATTTTGTGTATGTGAGTTAATAAATAAAACGAAAAGTTTATTGATGTTTTATTACCCAGTTACATTTCACATCTATTGTATTACACAAACATTCTGCTAAGGAAAATGCATCAAAACATACGTTCTCATAAAGTAGACACGGTACACATTTATAAAATAATTACATTTAGGTATAATGCAGGTTAAGTCGAAAATGAGTACATAATTTAACTAAAACTACGAAATTAAACAACTAACGAACTACTATCTGGCGCTCTACACTCTCTGCCTACCCCGTTAGGGACCTGGCGTGAAGATACATACATACATACGAAATTAAAATGGAATTGATTTAAGAATACATTATTGAACTTACAACCGAGACGGGATTTTATCTACGGGACGTACTTACTATTTCTATGAAGATATAAAATGTATTCCAAAAATAGACATACGTATAACAATTTCAATAGTTAAATTATAAGTGTGTAAAAAGTTGTAGCAGTTGCCGTAATATACAATTATACTACACAAGCATAGAACTTTAGAAAAGAAAAAAAAAACTGGTTGCCTGTAAAGTCGGTTTTACGGGCGAAGATTTTACGTGACAACGTCTTTTTCTCGGTAGAAAGGCATTCGCCGGTCCGGCAGGCCTCTCTCTCGTTCGGTGACTCATCGTTACGTTACCGGGCGTTACACTTTTTCATGAGTGACTCCGAGCCGCAACCTAATTTAAGACGTTTTCACGTCAATAAAATTACCCATACATTAGCCTAGATATTGTATCTAATACAGATATTTCTATTTACTTATAAATCATACTTTACCAACGTCACTACATCATAAATCAAAAATTTGTCTTATCTGTTAAAATATTCGAATTATAATTTTGCGATTCACAATTCGTTTCCTATTTTTAGAGATACATACATAGATTTGCAACTCAAAAATATAATACACCGAGCCAGGTTACGATAGCTTTAAATTGTAGTAATGTTACGATTATCTATATTAATTGTCATCTTCGGTTCACAAACTTGATGCGAATCCAAACAAAAAACAGATGGCGTTGTTTACAAAATGAATTAAAAGAAGAACCAAAGTTCTTCTAAGATTTATAGCATCTACCCTAAAGTATATGGAAATTCTGCCAGTAAATAGTGATTGAAGGGACAGTCATAAAACTAATAAATATTTAAATATTTGACATGATAAGTTACAAAAACATTACAACACAATAGTTTTTTTTTTACAGTAAACATTATTTTATCGTCAAATCAGTACAATACTTCATAGAAAGTTACTTGAGACCGTTTACAGAGTTAAAGGCAAGTTAATAATCGTTATTGTTATCATCATAGGGATGTCAGTTAACCGGCACCTCAATTTGCTGGGCCTCGCAGTCCGCGGAAGGATTCATGGCCGGGCTCGTATCCATCAAGCATGGCGCTGGAATAAATAAATAAAATACGCTTACACTCACAGCCTTACACTAGGTCACACCGCGGACACTCCGCCAAAATTCCATACAAACGCTTAATTTGGTTTCTATTACACCGACATCAATCAGTGACGTGTATTTACACGCGCGCCTGTTTGCGTAGCACGTACAAAATACCAACCGTCGCCCATAAGAGAAGGGGTTGACTAATGCGTGCAAATCGGGCGGGACGTCGATGTGTCCATTCCATACGTAATATATTACATATTCTCTGACTAGGTATAAGTCTGTGTTGTGGGTGCTATTGTACACACACAACACAAACACCAGTTTGTAGGCCATACAAATATCTGTCCCGGTACGGGAATCGAACCCGTAAGCCTCGGTTAAAATGGTCGTCAGACACAGCTGGACGAAATGGCTGGTCTAATATAAGCATTATAACATTTTGTTGGACTGTTTTCAACAGCTTATAGAATTAAAGATACGAGAACGTAAATATCTTATGCAAGAAAAGTAGCTTACATTGATGTTAAGTGATGACTGCAGCCTATAAACATCTACACATAGTCATAACATCTAAAGCCTCAGGGGTGGCAACGTATCTGCAATTCGACCTCTGGTTTTTGTGTCTATAGGTTGCTAGCATCACCTTACATTCATGTGAACTGCATGGCTGTTTACTTCGTGACATAAAATAAGGATTGCTATATATGCTACTATCTCGTAACTTAAATGATTTTAAATTTGAATTTTTGAAAAAGTAGTAGTGGCCTACTACCACTAGGCTACCGAGGCAGTTAAACTCGATGACGTAATAGCTATCTCGTTGACGTAATAGCTGTGTCGTAGCTAACATTAATGCAGGTTTTTTTTTTTTTTTTTTTTTTTTATGTCTGAAGATTGACAGACAAGCAAACGGGCCACCTGATGGAAAGTGGTCACAGTCGCCTATGAACATTTGCAACACCAGGGGAGTTGCCAACGCGCTGCCAGCCCTGAAGGACTCTTTTGACGCCATTTTTGAAGAACCCCATATTGTAGCACCTAGGGAACACCTCAGAGGGAAGTTCGTTCCACAATTTACACGTTCTGGGCAGGAACGAACGTGAAAACCGCACCGTTGAGCACTGCCAGGTGTCCAGTCGGTGTGGGTGGAACTTCTCTCTTCGGCGGGTAGTACGGTGTAGGAAAAGAGACGGTGGCACCATGTCAAACAGTTCCGCAGAGCACTCACCATTGTAGAGACGGTACAACACGCACAGACTCCCAATGTCTCTGCGCAGGCTCAGATGTTCGAGCCTGTCGGTAAGTCCTGGATCGTTAACAATACGAACGGCGCGTTTTTGTAGGGAGTCAAGTGGACCAAGCTGGTATTTGGGGGCTCCCGCCCACAAATGAGAGCAGTATTCCAGATGGGGCCGCACTTGGGCCTTATAAAGCTGTAGTAGCTGCCCCGATGTGAAATACTGCCTCGCTTTGTTAAGCACCCCCAACTTTTTGGATGCCAACTTAGTCTTACACTCAATGTGACTCCCGAATTGCACTTCGTTCGATATGTCAACGCCCAGGATACAGAAACTCTTATCAACGGCGAGCGGAATGCCCTGGAACTGTGGTGCTACAATGAATGGGGTTTTTTTTGCGGTGAACGCGCAGACTTGTGTCTTCGAGGGGTTAAACTGTACTAAATTAAGTCGACCCCAATCCGAGACCCGCTCCAGAGAGTGCTCGATTTCAGACACAAGTCTAGTCCTGCTTTCCTCGATAAGTGTCCGAGAGGCATTTGCACGGCTAGTGTAGTGTGCATCTCCCGTACTATCATCAGCATAGCAATGAAAATTGGAGTTTTGCTCCAATATTTCATTGATATGCAGAAGAAAAAGCGTGGGAGATAACACAGAGCCTTGCGGCACACCAGCGTTGATAGGTAGTCTGTCTGAGCGCTGACCGTCAACTAAGACTTGTATATAACGCTCAGACAGAAAGCTGGCTGTCCAGTTGCATAGCCTCTCGGGAAGACCGTAGGATGGAAGTTTCGCGAGGAGTGCCCTGTGCCAGACCCGGTCAAAGGCCTTGGCAATGTCCAGGCTTACAGCCAATGCCTCCCCACTCTTGTCCAAGGCGTGGGACCAATGGTGCGTGAGATATACTAGAAGATCACCAGCAGATCTGCCATGACGAAATCCATATTGGCGGTCACTGATCAGCTGATGATCCTCTAGATACTGCAGCAGTTGAGTATTGATCACACGCTCCATGACTTTACAGAGTAGGGAGGTTATTGCTATGGGCCTATAATTGGCCGGGTCACTGCGATCCCCTTTTTTGGGTATCGGGTGCACGAGGGCGGTCTTCCACGCAGACGGTACGGTTCTTTGATCGTAGGAAAGCGAGAACAGGCGCGTCAGAACGGGGGTCAGCTCGGGAGCGCACATCCTCAACACCACCGCAGGGACGGAGTCCGGCCCACTCGACTTCTTGACGTCAAGGGATAAAAGAGCTCGCCTGACGTTCTTCTGAGTGAATTTGACGTCAGGCATAGAGCTTTCACAGCGCGGGATGGTAGGCGCTGTGATACCCATGTCGTCAAGAGTCGAGTTTGAGGCAAAGAGGCTGCCCAGAAGGTCAGCTTTCTCTTTTGCCGTGTGGGCCAGGCTATCGTCAATTTTACGCAGTGGTGGGAAAGATGACCGACAAAAATTCCCTTCGATAGCTTTGGCAAGAGACCAATAGGCACGGCTCCCGGGAGGGTGCCTCATTAGTTTCCTGCCAACTCTACCGATGTGCTTCGATTTCGCTTTGGCCATGCGCCGCTTAGTGGACCTGGATGCAGCGTTGAGTGCTCTCTTAAGGCCGGAGGCATTAGGATCCTTACAAGCGTGAGCCGCAGTCCAGGTTCTGTAAGCCTCCTGCTTGTGACTAGAAGCCACAGCACAGGACTTATCGAACCAGGGCTGGTACTGTCCGCCAATGGATACCACAGAGTACGGAATGTAACATTCCATTCCCTGGTGTATCACATCGGTTACAGCATCGGCACACGTGCTCGGATCTTCCGACGAGAAACAAAGCTGCCTCCATGGGTAGGACGTCAGGAACTCCCTCAGTCCATCCCAGTCTGCCGACCTGTAATGCCACACTTGTCGAGTTGCCGAGGGCCGCAGCGGCGCTCGAACCGACAATGAGGTTTTTGTGCGTACCAGACAGTGGTCCGAGGATCCTAAGGGAGCCTCGACCACCACCTGATAGTTGGCAGGATGTGAGGTCAGCAGAAGATCCAGCAAAGAGGCAGTGTGACCCTCGACATCTGGTATCCGGGTAAACCCGGTTACAACTTGTGAGAGTCCATTAGCCAACGCGAAATCGTGTGCAGATCTTCCAGCGAAGTCCGTGATCCGGGAACTCAACCACTCCGTATGGTGTGCGTTAAAGTCACCAAGAATCACCAACTCCGCAGAAGGATACTGCACAAGCACTGTGTCGACCACCTGTTGGATGTGCTCGAATAAGCGGGCTGTCTCCCCGTCTCCGCTATAGGACCTGTACACGCACGCGTATATTCGGGTAGATCCACCGTAATCCACGCGTGCCCACAATAGCGACAGGTCCTTGTCTTCAAAATGGTCAAGACGGCGACAACAGACATCCTCTCGGACATACAGACATACCCCGGCGCGGCGAACGAAAGTGTTCTCCAGAGTATAGCCGGGGTAAGTAAGGTACGATGTGTCAAGTGGAGAGGATATTTGTGTCTCCGTCAGAAAGAGTAGGGCCGGCTTAGCCGTTTCAGGGTGGTGGTGAACGGCGTTAAGGTTGGTATGTAAACCCCTGATGTTGCACATGTCCACAGTAAATGTGGGAGGGGCGTCCGCTGCGTTTCTACTTTTTTTCTTTTTTTTGACCATTTTTTATATTTAACTTCCTAACAGCGTCGGATAAGGGAAAGAATGATGTGCACCGTATCGACCGCCCGCGGGGCAAAGTTGCAGGTGCATCAGACCATCTGCACACAGAGGTGGTGCAATTTGCTGGTCCGGGGGACGGAAGGACCCCCGATCCCCCCCGTGCACAGGCGCCGGGCCCACTCCGGTCTCTTACTCCGGCACGACGACTGCACACGGGACTTAACACCGGTTGGCGGGACAGCCTCCCAGGCCAGAGTTTAATAGAGAGGCCTGGGTTCGGGTCCCCTACTGACCGGCGGGCGGCAGCGGACCGTTACCGTTTCATCGGCTCTCCCTGGCCCCCGGGCCAACATGTTGCGCCCCTGAGCGCAAGATGTCCTTACACATACCGGCCCCGGGGGCGGACAATACGGTGCACATCAAGGATAGGAACGAGGAAGAGGATAGGGGGAGGGGAGGGGGGGGACTGGCTCTCAGGCTCGGAAGCCGGAACACGCCCGAAGACGTTTGGCGGCAGATTACGACCTGAGGGTGGTAGCTAGCCAGGCAGGACCCAAGGGACCTTACCACCAAGCAGGACACTAGGAGGGATTACGCTGGTAGTGCCGACCCAGCAACCATGTGGAACCAGTCGCCAGAGCCTTGTTTGCTGGTCGGCAGGGTGCACCACGTGCAGGTAAGGTTGGCTGCGGCACCAGGATGGTAAGGCGCCACTTACACCCCAAAGAGTAGAGGTTGGTAGAGTTTTGGCGGGAACCTTAAAAGAGGCGTATGGTGCTCTTATTTTATTTCATTTTCTTGGTGTATTTTTAAGTTATATTGAATAAAGTTGGTGGCATTTTGTTTGATATAAGTTTATTACAGTGCCCGTGTATAGTGAAATAGAATAACAGTGCGAAAACACGACCTTTCAGGTTGCCTCCAAAACTTAATTGTAAATGTTCTGGTAAAGTAGCCATCGCTTTACTCGAATAACTTGATTGAAACTCACATGACTGACATATTATACTTGATAACTTATATACTTAATACTTACATATAATACTTGATGACTATATTATACTAACTTTTACGCTGCTTAAATAAATACGGAATATCGTTTTACTTGACACTGGCAATATGCGTAATAGCGATGCCATAACAACAAAAAAAAAAAACATGAATGCTAACTAGGGCGCTAAACTGCTAACCAATTTTGGTTATTTAAACATAGATGATCACTGAAGAAGGGTCTCACCCTCACACGGGTGGCACCCGGTGCGGGCTGCCCCCGCCGTACGCCACTGCGTAGTAGCAGCAGGCCACTATTGGTACGCCTCTTAGATCCTGAGTTCATATCCCAAGTCGGGGAAGAAATGAATATCAATAGGTGGTAAGTTTAAATATTACTTTAATTTTATTTTACAAGCCTTAATAAACAAAAAACATAAGTGTTTAGAGAAAAATAAGCTCATAAATACGGCATAAAAGAATATTGTAGATCAATTTTACTACTAGTGGTGGTAGAGTTCCACTGACGTAGCTCGCGGGTGTAGGCACCACCGCACTACCTTATCTACTTGCTGCTAAATACTAGTCTTCAGTACTATCGTGTTCCAGTCAGGTGGTAATATACTGTCCTGTACATTACACCTTAGGCCTCAGGACTAACAACGCATTTACATTGAAATCGCTGGTTTCATGTAGATTTTGATAGGCAACTTAACATCAATGTAAACTGTACGCTTGTTTGCCACATCATAAAAGAAAATCTGCGGAAACACAACCGCTACAATTTCTCTGGAACTCTTTCGTCACTGACGTACAGACCGAGAGACTGACATAGTGACTGAGTGACTGCCTGTCTGTCAATCAGTTGGTGAATCTACTATTCCTAATGTTACCCGAAATTCGTCCGAAAACGGGAAAAATGCGCGTGCACAACGGGCATTTACTCCTGTACCTCTCTGAGTACCTTCATTCATATATATATGAACCGCGTGACGCTTCAGCTTTCGTGCTTCAATTGATTTAACTCATAAAATTTCCGTAACGAACCTTGTAACTCAAATCGTATCTTAACAAGTAAACATAAAATATACATACTCGATGAACTGGTTGATAATTGGTTTGATAACTGACACGAGTCGTTCAAAATGTCGTCCGTCTGCATTGCGCCCGAGCTGGTATCGGTAGCAAAAGACCTCTGCAAACAAAAAAAAATCATAAGTAACATCACGCCTGTAATCCCCGAAGGGGTAGGCAGAGGTAAATGCATGCGTTCAAGCAAACATGCAAACACCCACGACTCGCCGGTTACGTTTTGGCCCATGTAACAGGTGGCGAACCTGTTGCCATCTCCGGGCACATTACCAAACTCCGATGTACTGGGAAACTTCCAGAAAATGGAAAAATCCCAATAGAACCAGAGATAAAGGATTTTAAACCGCTATTGCTGATAGTCCCCGACCCGGGAATTGAACCCGTCCTGGGTTCAATTCCCGGGCGTCCCCAGCGTAGCAGTAGTGGCCTGCTACCACTACGCTACTGAGGCAATGATAATAATTAGTGATGGGCCGAATGCATCGATCATGGTAGTTCACCCTTCACATAAAATTGTTAGCCCGAAAATCATTATCCATTACACGTTTGCTATAAACTTCAGACACCAAGTTCAGTAATGTTCTAAGGTTCGAAATGTTGTTTTGCATAATTATGAGGGACGAGTGGCTGAATCCCTCGCATCTGTGGCACTGCGCTGCGCCCAATCGCCTGCGCCATTCCCTGATCGATACACCCCGCATAAAAAGAAGGGTGTCTATAGCATAGTCTCTGTAACTGGTGGTGTGTTATATGTTCCAATTCAGTGATTCCCAAAGTGGTCCATATAGACCCCCTGGGGTCTATGGGAGACTCGATGGGGTCTACGTATATGCGTAAATAAAAATGGGATATATGGGAAAGTGATATAAATGATAGCAAGGGGGCACCGAAACCAGAAAAAAAATTAAAGGGGTCTACAAGAAAAATAGTTTGGGAACCTCTGTTCTAATTGGATAAATATTGTCCGGATAATTTGCTTGGACTTTTTTTGGAAATGATCTTTCTTTTTTTAAGGCCTCCTCAGCTCTATCTTTGACAGACGACGAGGAAGGCCGCGTAGGCAAACCTCTGTAGGCCGCTCGGCCTTCGGCAAGCAGAACCATTCGATGTTACTATCTTCTGCGGAAGCGTAAGCGAACTTCTTAGCTCTATTGGGTTATGATATAAAAGTAAAAAACCGGACAAGTGCGAGTTCGACTCGCGTGGTGAGGGTTCCGTACATACTTCTTCTAGGTTTTCCAGTAATCTATAGGCAAAGAACTATTTTCCACATGATTTTCAAAATTTTAAGTTCAGTAGTTTCGGAGACAGGGGGGGGGGAATAGACAATTTTCGTCGATTTTCTTAAATAACTTCAAATTTGTTTATGCAAAAATTATGAAAATATATCTGAGATGCTGACAACAACCTCTTTCATTTGATATGTCACACGACACAGAATACGAATATTTTTTTTTTAATTTTTTTTATTTACTCCCCGAAAGTGGCCCCCCTGTTTAAAAAATATTATTTTACTTGATGTTGAACACGTTGGGTTGGTCTTTGGGTCACCAATTTACATATATTCATCAAATTTCAACTCAATTGATCGAGTAGTTTCGGAGAAAATTGGCTGTAACAGACGGACAGACAGACAGACAGACAGACAGACGCACGAGTGATCCTATAAGGGTTCCTTTTTTCCTTTTAAGGTACGGAATCCTAAAAATAGAGAATATATCTGACCTCTGGGGCCGCCCTCGGCACCTTGGGCAGGGGGTACCGCACGCTGAACGGTACGCTCCGCTCGTAGTACGAAATTACGAATTCGGGGTGCGCGTCGCTCAACGCCCGCCCCGCCACCACGTCCATTTCCAGACAACCCCGCCTGGAATAGAGCAAACAGGAACAATGTAGGTATCTATACAAATAAATCAAATTGGAGTGTCTGTTTGTATTATAAAAATAACCGCTTTTTACTAAATGCATATGTATGTATACACGGTACATATACCAAAACAACATTTTTTACTATTTTTGTCTGGCTGTCTGTCTGTCTGTTTGGCGGGGCTAATCTTGGGAACGGCTGGATCGATTTTGACGGGACTTTCACTGGCAGATAGCTGATGCAATAAGGAGTAACTTAGGCTACTTTTATACTAGCTGCGCCCCTGACTTCGTCCAGGTACATACTGAACAATAATATATAATCACGCGGGCGAAGTCGCGGGCACAGCTAGTCTTAAAATATAACTTTTAAAACACTGCCATAGGTAAAAAAAGTATTTTATGTAATTTAAGTATCTTTCACAGATATAACAACTAAGGGGTGGCAACGCATCTGATATAGGCTACGGTCATCACTCAACATCAATGTGAACTACATTTTTTTAAAATGAAATGAAGGTTACAAACAAGCATGCAGTCATCACTTAACATCCATGTGAACTGCATGCTTTTATGACACATGTGTTACTTGACAAAATAAAATAGCATTGAATATTAAAAAGGACACATTCAGGCACTATAATTACTTAGTTGACCCAAAAACACAAAAAAATGGCACAAATTCATTATCAGATTAAAAACACAAGAAATGGCATAACTTCATAAAAAATTAAACCATTATAATATCGATTCTTTGTCCATAAAATTCCCCCACGTGCAATTTTCATTGAAATCGTTATCGATTTAATATCTGTAATAGTTACGGCATAATCGCTTATGCACACTTAGCGATAACATCCTGTATAATACCTACAGCATTTTTAACAGTATAGGAATATACTAACGGTCTTAATCATAAAAAATTAACACCTCTAAGAGCTTGCTATAGTATGCTTTATGAAAAACGTTATTCATAATAGCATTTTACCGCTAAAGCACTCTATAAACTCACTATAAAGTTATTTTTTTTTTTATTTATTTATTCATTTGATTCAGATATTACATCCATAATTTGTTAGTAAAGTTGAAAAAACACTTAATATCTATTGTTAATAAATACAATCAATACATTAAATTATTATTATTAAATTATTATATTTTAAATTATATAAAACTCAAGAATTCAATAATATGTAGGATGTCAAACAAAAACAAATTATAAAAATGTCAAAATTAGTTAGGCCTGTAAAGTCCTCGAGTGTGCATCTGTATATAATGCGTCATTACAGGACCGTAACTGTCCACTACAGCCTTCAGAATGCTGTTTGAACTGCCCCGTATTCTACTTACGAGTGACGCACAACGTTTACGCATAATTGCATAAAAATCATCTATATGACCTTCTGCGAACATGGTTGACGCACTGCAGTACCTTGGCAGACCGAACAGCATCCTAAAACCGTTATTATATTGAACACGAAGAGCATCATATGTCCGCCGTGTATAACGCACCCAGAGACTGCAAGTGTAAAATGACATACAGTAGGCTCTGAATAGTGTCTTCTTAACGTCACTTGTACACTGTGCAAATCTTCGAGCTATCATATTGCAGCGGACAGATAACGCTCTTCGTTCCCTCTCTATATCGACATTGTCCTTGAGGTTCTCGGTGACCCAATGACCAAGGTATTTAAATTGCTTCACAACTTTAAGAGGAGTACCTGAGAGCTTTATAGGTGGCAAGTTGGTAACATCACAATTTTTACTTTCAGCTTTAAATACTAGTACCTCGCTTTTACTAACGTTATACCTAAGCCCATGGGCCTCCGCGAACCTCTCACATAAAAGGACCAATCGTCTTAAAGCACTGATTGATGGACTAAGTAACACCATATCATCGGCATATGAAATATTGTTAATACAGACACCATTAATATGGCATCCAATATTAGTATTACTCAGATCCACAATCAGTTTGTTAATATACAGGTTAAAAAGGCCAGGGGACCCAATTCCACCTTGTCTTACACCACAATCTAGACCATATGCCTGCGAAAAAGCTCCCGCCCACCGCACTTTGTTAGTTTGATGACCATACCAGTAAGTTAATAGATCAATGACATCATCAGCTACCGTGGAGTCTTGTCGAAGTTTTTGCCATAGTCTGTCATATTGGACAAGGTCAAAAGCCTTCGACAGGTCCAGAAAACAGGCGTAGACTGGCGTTTTCCTATCAACATAGTATTGAACAGTATGTTTGAGAGACAAAATAGCACTTTCAGTAGAGAGGCCGGGTCTGAAACCGAATTGGGCATCATGAAGTTTGATATTTTTGCTTAAATGTCTTTCAATCAGACTATCCAGTACCTTAGCAAGTATTGTAGCTAATGAAATCGGTCGGTAATTATTAACATCTGAAGCATCACCAGTCTTGTTCTTAATGACTGGTGCAACAACAGTATGTATAACATCAGGTGGTAGATATGAGTGGCTTAAGCAGAGCGTATAGAACATAGCCAATAATCTAGGTAAATGCACTCCAGCGTGTTGTAGGTGCTCCACACTGAGACCATCATGTCCTGGAGACTTCCCTCTAACCATTCCCTTTATTACAGAACGGACATCGTTAGCGGATATTTTAAAGTTATGTTTCAGGTCACGATCAAGAGTACCAGTATCTTTGGCACACGATTGCAATGTAGAATTTGATGCCGGTTGTACCTTAAAGTGGCTACTAAATAAATTAGCTATATTCTCTGCACCCTGTACATTAGCAATACTCACGGGGAGGCTCGTTTTGTGATGTAAGTTCTTGGTATGTTTCCAGAAGCCTTTGAAATTTTTTGTGGTATGATTTTGAGCCAATATATCCAATTTAATATTATCCTGATTTTTCTGACACCAGCGTAACTTATTTTTAAATATTTTACGCGATTCAAACATTTTGTTATAATAGAAGCCAGAAGTCGGTTTGCCGAGTAAATACCACATTTGAAAATCTAACCTAGCCCTCACATGAGCATCTCTAACATGTTTATTCCAGCCGCATATATATTTATGTTTATGTCGATTTCCTCTTGTGTTATTGTAGCTAGATACAGCCGCCTCAGATAATACCGTTACAATTTTATTATATAAGTTATCTAACACAGCCCTATGACTTAAATCTTTACATAAACCGTGATCCGGACAATATTTTAAATCAACAGGAAAGTCAATATCTCTTAATCTAGCATAACAAATATTACTGTATTGATCTATTTGACAGCGATCTCTTTCTCCCCAAATTGCTTTATTAATGTTCTCCTTAGGTGAAAAACATTTCGTTTTAACTAGATTTAAATTACATTTTATCTGAAGTGGTAAGTGATCCGACCAGTAGGTGTCAAATAAAACAGTTACATCAATTACTGTGCTATTTGCCGCTTCACTAACTACACAGTGATCTAGCCATCGTTTACTACCATGAGCCTCACTCACAAATGTAAATGTGTCATTTGGTAACAGTCTCATATCCACACACGACCATGACTGCTCAGTACAGAAGCTAGACAGTTCAATTCAAAAGTTATAGAGGCCAGAACCCTACTTTAACAGTGCTATAAGGACAAAAGATGGCCGACATTCAACAGCTGATTGTTGAAATTGACATTGGGCGCGTTCCATTAATCGACCACAACGACCGTAACGCCCTTTGTATTGTTCCACCTGAGGCCCGTGGTCGTCGCGAGCGGTCGTTTGACGTCACAAATAACGTCACTGTTCGCGACCGCATTGCGTCCACTCCGATCCACCAATATTTTGTGCTTTCACTAAAACGACAATTTCAGCGGTCTGGGTCGCGGTCGTTGCGGTCGATTAATGGAACGAAGCTAGGAATGACTTGATATGACTTTATGTCACCTTTGACGTTGATTTTTTTCCTTATATTCGAAATAAGGTCATTTTCACACGTAATATATAGACAATTTACAGCTGTTTGATCTCTTGTTGGATCCATCTGTCAATTGAATTCTTTGCACTGGCAACATTTTGTCTATTAGCAGACTTTTAACTATGGAAGGTTTATAGAACGTTTATGAATAAACAATTTTATAGAACGTTTGATAGGCTTAAAGAGCATTTTAACTCATGAATGCTATAAACCTTATATAAGGAGTTTTGGCGGGAACCTTGAAAGAGGCGTATGGTGCTCTTATTTTATTTTATTTTCTTGGTGTATTTTTAAGTTATATTGAATAAAATTGGTGGCATTTTGTTTGATATAGGTTTATTACAGTGCCCGTGTATAGTGAAATAGAATAACAGTGCGAAAATACGACCTTTCAGGTTGCCTCCAAAACTACATTGTAAATGTTCTGGTAAAGTAGCCATCGCTTTACTTGAATAACTTGATTGTAACTCACTTGACTGACATATTATACTTGATAACTTATGTACTTGATACTTACATATTATACTTGATGACTATATTATACTAACTTTTACGCTGCCTAGATAAATATAAAATATCGTTTTACTTGACACTGGCAATATGCGTAATAGCGACGCCATAATAAAAAAAAAAAAAAAAAAACCTTATATAAGCGTTTTTTATTAATAAGACCGTAAACATCTACTAACACACATAAGCAACGCAGGCATATCATAAATTCCACAGTGCGCTGCACTGTAGCCAAGTTCACGAACATTCACGAAATTAAAATTAAGACGCATCTCCTATAAGTCGCAAAAGCGGTTGGAAACAGGAAACATTCCTTACCATTTAACCAAGAAGTATAAAGTGCCGTGGTACAACTGCGCCGCATAAATTTTCTCAGGGTGCAGGCCACGAGCGAGGCCTCGGGGCTTTTCAATCTCCTAAAACCGGAAGGCTCACATAAAAACAACCATGCGAAATTATAAAAGCGTTGCAACATGCTGCACATGAAGAAAGATACACATAAATAAGCAACTAATGTAGGGTATCTAAAGAAAATATATCTAAAGAAAATATATGAAACTCAAAAGTATTAGAAATACTTTGAGTCACAATGACAACATATTTTTTTTCCTTCCTGGTTTTATATATCTAGTCATTAATAATGGCAACCCATTATACGTCCCACTGCTGGGCACGAGTCTCTCCCCTTTTTGGGGGGAGGCCTGGAGCTTACTCCACCACGCTGCTCCAATGCGGATTGGTGGAGGTGGGTGGGTTAGTGGCCAACCCACTGTCGGATGTTTTCAAACCGCCCATAAGGCCTCCGACAAGGTTTAACGACTGCTATCTATCGATAGCAACCGAAACTGACGGCTTAACGTACCCTCCGAAGCACGGAAACGCGCATTTTAATTTGCCACTAGCGGTCACCCATCACACTACCTGACCGCGCCCGTAGTGCTTAACCGAGTAATCGCTTATGATCTGCATCTAGTCATTAGTAATCAATAAAAGAATTTTTATTCTTTCTATTTAATTAATTTATTTAATGTACTTTTTACATTATTATTGAAAAATATTAGCGTTCAACACTTCTCCTACATATAGTATCTTCTTTCTTTATCTTCTTTATAATATATAAAAATGAATATCTGTCTGTATGTAATGTATATAATCGTAATCTGAATGCTAAAGATCATCGCATTTGATCATGTGATGATCTTTAGCAAAGGTGTTGTGCATGAGCCTACGATGGTTCTTAGTTGGCAAATTCGACAGATGGCGCCACTGACATTTTTTAGCAACTGGCACTGGTGGCGTAGCAACGCGCGCAGGTTACAGGCTAGTGAACTATACGTGTGCCAAATGTCATACTCCTCTCTCCGCAAAATTTTCGTAAAAAGGGGTCCTAAGGTTTTGCTTCACGTATTAATATTATGATAATACTACTTTTCCATTGCACACAACTAAAAAAAATAAATATAGGAACTTCAATATACCTCAACCCGTTTCTTTTTCTCAGCCCGTCGGCTCCGTTTACGAGTGGCCTGGTCTTCGGTCACCTCTGGTGCTGTCTCCCTTTCTCGCCGTAAGCGTGCGTCCTCATACGCGGAAATCAGCTCGGGGCAGTCAAGATTGTCTTCGGGCTCCCATGTGTTGTCTTCGCTATAATTGATATATAATTTGATTTGTTAATCTCTCTCTGCAACTATCAAATAATTTCTAATTATTACTATTTATGTAAAACTCCTATACATATACTGCAGTACTCCCCATATAACTGTCATTAATCATTTTGTATTTTTTTTTATTACAGAGGAGGGTATGAATGAAATGATAATAACAATTTAAGAAACATGTATTTCATTGAACTATTTATTTTTCGCAATAACACATGCGAGTAAACTTAAGAAATAAAAAAAAAACTGAAAGAAAAAATTTAGACTTCGGGCAGGAAGTCAAATTTATCTTTCCATTTTTTTCTTTAATTTCTAATGTATGTCATTTTTATTATAAAGAATACATTTATTGTTTAATGATGAGGTAGTTGGGTACTGGAGTTGAACCTAGAGGACATAGGCGCCACTGCATTATCTGTCTCTAAATGAGAGTGTCTATGGCTGTCCATAAACTATGTTCTCATACAAGGCGGGGCGGGAGTATCTCACTGAGCGTGACAAAATGTGACAGGGGAAGGAGGGTCCACGGCAACGTGACGTTTGCAGTTCATTAAATTATTTTAAATGAATATTTCATATTTGTCCTGATTAAAAACAAATTTAGACAGGGCGGGGTCTTAGTTTTTGTGACGTAATATTTTGGGGGGGGGGTAAGAGGGCACAGAGGCAACGTCACGTTCGCAGTTCATAAAAATATTTTAAACTAGTTGACCCGGCAAACTTCGCTTTGCCTCACAATTAAATAATTTGATACGAACTATTTGTATGGAAAATGAAATTGTGGTTTTTACTATTTCCCTTCAACTTCTTCACATTTTCTTACCTTTTAAACCTTCCCTGTACTTCCAAAAATCATTCAAAACCAAAATTAGCCAAATTGGTAAAGCCGTTCTCGAGTTTTAGCGAGACTAACGAACAGCAATTGATTTTTATATATATTGATATAAGCACAATATTCAGTGCTACATAGGTGTAAAAGTGCAATGTGTACTTACCCCTTGGTAAGTACACATTGCACACATGTGGACATTGCACGCACATGCGCACTTCAGCTACGCTCAATCAACATCGCGACGCGACGCGGAGAAGCGCTTAGTTATTTTTAAGATACCCATATTTTTAAACTCGCTATATCTTTTGAATGGAGTGTCCGATTAAAATAATTTAAACAGCAGTGTAAAGGTATTGAACTACTGATAAATAAAAAGTAAGTTATTTAGATAAGTATAAATACCATGGTATGAATATCGACATCTTATTTTCGTTGCCGATTTAAATAGTTTGTTATACTATAAAAGTTATTATATTGGCGCAACTATAATACTTAGATATACCCTACCGCGGACTTTTCTATACATAATAATGTGGTCTACAAAATCGTAGTACATTATTTTGCTCCATCATCAATAGTTATTGCAGCGCACGCGCTTTAAGGTATTTCAATAGTGATTTTTAACGACGGTGGTTTATGTTATTGAAGTTTTCGCAAGGATCCCCTAATTTTTTTCAAAATAAAATATAGCCTATGTGACTTTGGAAAGATGTACATTCATAATGGTGAAAGAATTTTTAAAATCGGTCCAGTAGGTATTGAGCCTATTCATTACAAACAAACAAACAAAAAAATATTACCTCTTTATAATATTAGTTTAGATGAATATTTAATATTTGTCCTGATTAAAAATAAATTTAGACAGGGCAGGGTCTTAGTTTTTGTGACGTAATATTTTAGGGGGAGGGCGGGAGGCACCGACAGTGTGACACAGCATGACAATAGCGGGAGAGAGTATCAGAAACCGCTTATTTTAGCCTAACGACGGTATTATATGGACGGCCTCTATTGCATTCCCATTGAAGTGTAATGTTGGACCTCATAGTTTCCACCACAAATACAAAGCAATTTTCTTGAGAGGTGACATTTAAACCTTGCTCATTTACCACCACCATTACATAAAAAGAAGAAAAATATATTGGAAACTAACTTGGAATACCCCTTCCACTTCAGCAAATATTCCACTTTTCCATTCTTAATGCGTCGATCCAGAACCTTCTCCACCGAGAACTCCTCCTTGCCTCCCTGCGGTCCCATTCCTGTAGGCATAGAACTGCTACTTGCCATTTGAACAGCAGGATCTTGCATGGGTTCCGTTGGCGGAAAGGTGAGGTCTGGTTGTGGAAGTTCTATTGATTCTTCCATTGTTGAGCTAGTAATGTAATGAAAAATATGAAGATATCTGAAGAATTACAATGACCTACAAATCAATAGCATAATTAAATATTTTTTTTACTCGAATCCCCTCTCTAAGGACTACAGACTAACTTCACTCCATTATTCCACAGAAAAGGTATACAGATACATTAATGCAACTTATTATTCATTTTTTCATTGGTAGACTGAAACGAGCCAATGTGCTGACTTAATATGGAGCTGGGACACTGGTCCTATCTCGCCCAACCGTCTTCATCACTGCACCTATCTGCTTACAGTTAAATGTGACTGATCGCAAATTCAAGAGGAAGAAAAAAAACTTAGTAGAGTGCTCTCTACAAAGCCGAAAATAGCCATCTTTGCTACACACTGCCCACGTAAGCACAGATAGTCTGGTATTGGTAAAAACTTAAACAAAATGGTGGACAAACGTCACATAGGTAAGGTGCGAAAGAGATGCTGTACAGACCCAGAATAAGCAAAAGAGTCCTTCCTAAGGTTGATGTATTTCTTATTAGATACTGTTACTAGCCAGCAGCGATGGGGACGGCAAAAGTCTATGGAGGAAATTGGTGTATTTTTTCACGCGCGCCCGTCTGAACTTTTATTTGGACCAAGTGATGAAGAATTGGAAAAGACTCCATAGGCCAGTGCCTCAATAAGCCCCAAACCAATATCTAGAGGGGCCCCACCCAAAACACGCTACCCCACTGATCTAGTATCTAGTTTTCGAGTTTTCGTGTCATGCAAGTACTTTTCTATCATTACAACTTTTCCAATAATCTGGAAACTGCTCATTAACCTAGATTATAACGTAATCTATTTACCTTGACAAATCACTTGCAAATCTCGGCGAGGCAAACGCAACAGTCGACAGCAGCACAAAAATCGAGAACACAATAAAAAATTTTCACAAACTACAAGTACGCAGGTGCATCAATCATTGATTAATTGCCAAAAAGTTTGCGAAATGCTAACCTGCTATTTATTGATTGCAAATTTGTAGTCACTGGCGTCACTGTTACAGATTTGAAATACCTATAATGTAACCTCGACTAGAACCAAACGGAAGAATATTGAATAAGATACATACGAAAACTCGAGAAAATCCAATCTTCGTGAGTGTAAACAACAAACAACAAAAATAACAACAATTTGTTAGGTTAGTTTTTTTTTTTTTTAAGGTCGTGGATCTTGTCCTTACAAGCCTTTCTTTTTAAATTCTTTCTTCATAAGTGCGCCGTGCGGTAAAAATAGCGAACTTGTCGTGAATATTAAAATATACAGAATTTCTTTAAGTGTCTTCTAATGTGCAACCAGTATTATAGTACTCTGTGTGTGCAACATTGAGCTGATATCAATGGTGTGCAACAAATGAATTCGTAGACTTCAGCACAGACCATAACCAAGATTCAGTCTTCGTAGACTTCTTAGATTAAGTAGAATTCGTTACAGGTTAGTTTGGTTTCTTTTAGGGATGTGCCGATGTAGATCTGAGATCGATTAATCGGAAGATCGAAGTTTGGACCGATAAAATTTAGTATCTAAATCGATTTACAACACAAAATCAATCTAGTGAATCGATACTATTCTTTGGGCCCTGGAAAATTGAAGATCGATCTTTTTGTTTCATCACATAGAGGAAGCATACATACAAAAGAGACACAACACATTTTATAAGATTTAACAAGGGGATAGCAAGCATAGCATTACACCATCATTGAACACGGCTGGGTTCTATATATATTTTTGTGCTCCTCCGTTTTCCCTAAATAGTAACACAGTGTATAATGGAATATAGGTCGATTAATTGGAGATCGAATTTTAACAATTCGATTCAATCGCCATCTCTAGCTTGTTTCTTATATTAGGTTGGGGAAAAAGTTTCTTCGCATTTTTTAAGATAATTCAAAACATTTTTTATTTAAATTTAACTAAAGTATGTATGTACCATTTTGTTCGATAACCTTTTGCCATCTTGTAGGTAGGGACATTGCTATAAAAATTTTGGGACTTCTCATCAAAATACCGCGACAAGTGGATTTGGCAGTCCTCTCGTGATGTTAACCTAACATTGCATAAAGAATTCTGAAGAGACCGAAACAGGTAGAAATCTGAAGGTGCAAGGTCAGGACTATACGGCGAATGCATTAACACCTCCCAGCCGAACTCTCTTAATTTTTGCTGAGTGGCTATAGATGTGTGAGGTCTAGCGTTATCATGATGAAACACCACACCCCTTCTGTTGATCAATTCCGGCCGCTTTCTCTCAACTTCTTGCTTTAATCTCATCAGTTGTTCGCAGTAGAGTTCAGAAGCGATAGTCCTGCCTGGTGGTAATAGCTCATAATGAATAATGCCCTTCCAATCCCACCACACACACAACATCACCTTCTTGCGAGTTAACCCGGGTTTCACCACAGTCTGTGAAGCCTGACCGGCCTTTGACCACTACCTTTTTCGCACGTTCTTGTCGTACGTGATCGACTTTTCATCACCAGTTATCAGCTTTTTCAAAAATGATTCGGTTTCATTACGTCGTAATAAAGAATCACAAATGAGTACACGGATCATTAGGTTTCTTTCAGTGAGCTCGTGAGGTACCCAAATATCGAGCTTTTTATTGTACCCAGCTTTTTTGCCAAATGCGACAAAACTGTTTTGTGATCAATTCTCAGTTCTTCAGCTACGTCGTAACTACTGATATGTCGATCTTGCTTCACTTTTTCAAAAATGGCATCCATTTTATCCGTAGTAGGGCGACCAGAGCGAGGTGCATCTTTGACATCAAAATTTCCGGATTGAAAACGCTTAAACCAAATTTGTGCTACTCTCACAGACACTGTACTAGGTCCATAAACATCGCATTTTTTTTTCGCGGCTTGCGTTGCATTTTTACCTTTTTTGTAGTAAAATTTTAAAATGTATCGAATTTCTTTATTAGATTCACTCATCTTGACAGTACGAAAAACAAATAAAAATCACACATTTGCCTAATTTGAATTTGGAATTATGTTCTTTAAAATTTTAACTTTCAATGATACCAAAACCAGCCAGATACAAATACTACAGCCAAAGAGATTTTATTACAAGTTCATACATACTATAATGTGAAAAGACTTTTTCCCCAACCTATTATATAAACAATATTTTAACGGCACTGGATCACAGAGTACTACAATACTGATTTTCAAGGTCAAGGAAAGCAACAGCTCACTTACGCTATCTGGTTACTAGTTTTGGAACTACAACTTAAGGTCAATACTTAAGACTTAAGGTAATATTATAATAGCTGATGCGTAGCTTATTCCATTATAAATAGACCCCCTTATTCACAATCGTATTTAAGCGTAAAGTGTTGCTTATCTCTCCTTTGTCTTTTTTTATCCTTCACATAGTAGGTTGACAGTGCAACTGACAAAGACAAAGCATTCTATAGCTAAAACGTATTTAATGTACGTTTATGAATAAAGGGGATAGTATATTAGCCCACCTTCAATATATAGTATATCTATCTTTCTATGACGTGCATTCCATACATCTCAACTCGATGGAAAAATCACGGAAAACATAAAAAGCTATCTTAAGCAATATAACGTTTGACGCAATTTGCAGGATGACATATATGTATCACATCTGACAAAAATAATAAGTAAAAGTTGCTAATTGTAAACTATGTTACAAAATATACCTACTGTGTAATGAGTTAACCAGTAACGATTTTGCAGGCCTACAATTTCCGTCTTCTTAAAAAAAAAAAACAGAGTTTAAAGTAAAGAGGAATTACATTTAAAAAACCACCGTATTCAATTCAAAATATGAAATGACTGTATTATTTTACCGACTGAGTTATATTATGTTTCCTATGCACTAGATTGCGTTGTAAGTAATTCTATTATTGAGTTACTGTTAAAATAAAAAGTGCTATTTGAAACTACGAAATAAATAATCTTCATATTTATAAAAAATGAATTGTCTGTATGTTCTTTAGAGAATCGTAAACTACGCATTTGATCATGTGATGATCAAAGTTGTTGTGCATGAGCCCAAGAAGGTTTATGAGTTGGCAGGGTACAGTTAGTCAATTTATAAAACTTTTAAAAATCTAAAAATTCGAAATAGTGAAATTAAATTAATCGACTATTTTCGTAAAAAAAGAATAAATATTATTATAACGAAGTAGATAATAAATCTATGTTATTATATCAATTGATCATAAAAATAATAGATTACTAATCGATTTTTATATAACTGCGAAAACACGGCTTTTCAGGTTGCCTCCAAAACTTAATTAAAAATGTTCTGATAGCCATCACTTTACTCGAAAGTTGAATGAACTTCTGTGACTTGAGATGGGTCGCGAAAATAGGTACCAGGTCTATTATGTACGTCCATCATAAAAAACCAGTGCCAAAAACCTGGTAAGAAATACTTGAAAGTATTTTTTGTAGTATATGTACTTTCAGGGGGAAAAAAATCACAATTGATATTAATTATAATACGTTGATTCGTGGGTCTTTGCATGTATGCATGCATTTACCTCTACCTAGCCCTTCGGAGAATACAGGCGTGAAGTTGATAACAACACGATGCCCAACCAAGATTACCAAAAAATACTTGCTGCTTGAAACAAAAATACTTTATTATGTAATTGAACTCTATAATAAAGAAGAAAAATATAGTTGACAATCGCTTAAACTGAAAAAGACTTTCAAGCCCGCAAGTATTTACTTGGTTGCGGAGGCTGCTAAATACTTTCAAAAATACTTTCATACGAAATTGAATTCAGTTAACATCCTTATACGAGTCACAATCGCTTAAACAAAAAAACACTTTTTTACAGCCCCAAAGCGAGCAACACGAGCTTAACGAATCTCGAACGAAAGGTGTGTGCATAGAGTACATTATGCTTTGTGGAATAAAATACTTTCAAGTCTTGCGAGTATTTCTTACGCGCACCAGGTTGGCGCACTTGTTAGCAAATACCTGGTGCAAAAACCTGGTCGCGTAAATACGTACCATCTCTATCTGTCACTCTGACCTAGAGGTGTGTAATAGCGGCTTTTCTGGGCAACGAAACGAAACTAGCTATTGGACTCTAATAGCGGTTTCAAGAACTATCTATTCCAGTAGCTGGTTTTTAGGCATTCAACCAAGAGACTAAATTAGAGTGTAGTGATAAAACCTGCTATTAAGATATATAGTTTTGTAATGTTATTATAACATATTCTCTGGTAATGTGCCAAAAACCCGCTAACCGCTACTGCAGTGATAGATCGTTTTAATAGGAACTATGGCTCTTCCCTTATGACGCACAACACTGTTATAAACATCTTCGGGGAAGGCTTTGTACAGCAGTGGACATCTTTCGGCTGGAGTGATGATGATGGTGGTGATGATGATTGAAGAGGTGGTGATGATGACGATGATTGAGGTGATGATGATAGAAGTGTTGAACAGTGTGGTGATAAAGGTGATGATGATCATCATCATCACCATCACCATCAAAACCATCACCTTCATCATCATCACCTTCATCACCATCATCACCTTCATCATCACCTTTATCATCATCAGCTTCATCATCATCATCACATACATCATCATCACCTACATCATCATCACCTTCATCATCACCACCTCCATCATCACCACCTCCATCATCATCATATCGTAACACTACAAAAAAAAGCGCCCTGTATGTTTTACTAGCTGAAGCTTATTCGCATTTGCAACGTCGCAAGTTCGTTCAAAGTGGAGTAATCAATCCCGCTATTCAAATAGATAGTTTTGTAAATTGATAAATTTGCAATGCGTCAAAAATGCGCTAACCGCTACCACCCGCTACTGCACTAATAAATCGTTTATTATCGTTTCATTAGCTGTCAACGTTGCGCGCATCGCTAGTCAGTTCATTCAAACGCCGCTATTAAAATAGCTAGTTTTGTATTGCATCAAAAACATGCTAACCGCTATTGCACTGATAGATAGTTTCAATAACCCTCTACGTTGCGCAACGGCCATCGCTACTCTGACCATAGACTGCCATAGAGTTTTTTTTTATTATGGCATCGCTATTACGCATATTGCCAGTGTCAAGTAAAACGATATTTCGTATTTATTTAAGCAGCGTAAAAGTTAGTATAATATAGTCATCATGTATAATATGTAAGGATTAAGTATATAAGATATCAAGTATAATAAGTCAGTCAAGTGAGTTACCCTCAAGTTATTCGAGTAAAGCGATGGCTACTTTACCAGAACAATTACAATGAAGTTTTGGAGGCAACCTGAAAGGTCGTGTTTTCGCTCTGTTATTCTATTTCACTATACACGGGCACTGTAATAAACTTATATCAAACAAAATGCCACCAACTTTATTCAATATAACTTAAAAATACACCAAGAAAATTAAATGAAATAAGAGCACCATACGCCTCTTTCAAGGTTCCCGCCAAAACTTCATAGAGTTAATACACAACACACTCTATGCTCTGTCCTGTCGGTTTAATAAAAACATTTAAATCGGAGTTTTGGCGGGAACCTTGAAAGAGACATGTGGTGCTCTTATTTTATTTCATTTTCTTGGTGTATTTTTGAGTTATATTAAATAAAGTTGGTGGCATTTTGTTTGATATAGGCTTATTACAGTGCTAGTGTATAGTGAAATAGAATAACAGTGCGAAAACACGTCTTTTCGGGTTGCCTCCAAAACTTCATTGTAAATGTTCTGGTAAAGACTCTGACTGACGCATGACGGACTGAAAACTGAAAATTGACTTACTGACTCTGACTTTTACGTTGCATAATACGAATACGAAATATCGTTTTACTTGACACTGGCAATATGCATAACAAGCAATGCCATAAAATAAAAAAAACATAAATCGCAGTATAACCTAAGATCATAGAGCAACGCGGGCCACCGGTCGCGGCGGACCGGAGGGGAGTTGCCATACGCAGGCTTTCCCCTCTGTCAAAGTACAAGATTAAATGCTTGAAAAATGAAAAAAATCCTGTGCATATAATAAAACTAGTTGTAGCTGGACTGCTCATTAGACTAAATCTAGTTGTGCGACTGAACGGACGTCCAAAAAAATGCTGATTTGCTGTGTTGTTTACTGTAAAAAGAGATCTAACACATCAAGTTTAAAGTATAAAATGCCATAATATTGGTCGTGTTGTTCGGACTGATATAAACAACACAGTCGGGCGGCTCGGCTTATCGATAGTGTTGTTGTCGGTTTGTAGATAGTTATCGATAAATATTGCAAAAGAGTCTTATATACAGAGACATTTTTGAGATTAAATTTTCTTATTAATATATTATGTTGTAGTTGTATTCGCTACACACTGCTCTGGGCCACCGTTATTAGTTATTACTATTCGCTCATTTATTCTTGTTCTTATTAAGTATTTTTTAACATACATAGTAGTTATAAAAAAAAATACGTATAAAAAAATAAAATTATTACTTTTATTATGTTGTGGGTTTTATTTTAATACTAGCTGTGCCCGCGACTTCGTACGCGTGAAAAAGTGACTTTGGGCAGCTTTTTTGGATATAAATTTAGGTAAATTTTGGATCATAAGCACTTTTGGTTAGTTAAAAAAATCTGGTTTACGTTAATGCTTCTCTCTACATGATATTGTATAGACGCATTGATGGCCATCTGATATGAAAGCACATAGGCTGCTAGTATTGTGAACACGTGACAGAGTCACATGTAACTCACCGAGCGAAAATCTAAACTAATGTTATAAAGCTGAAGAGTTTGTTTGTTTGTTTGAACGCGCTAATCTCAGAAACTACTGGTAAATTTGAAAAAATCCACCACCACCACCGTCTTCCTCCAACCTCAGTTGCTGCTCACCAACATCTTTTTCGAGTATATTACCAAGTTTAAGTGTGGCTTGGTTATCAGCTAGACCCTACCGACTGGGATTGGAAGTTGGTCAACAATATATTTGAGCCAGTTCAATCTTTACTTCCACCTACGCCGGAAAAACTGCTGAACACTATTTCTTGCAATTGCAAAAAGGGATGCAGTGCTAAATGTGGTTGCAAAAAAGTCGAGCTGTTTTGTTCTTTGGCATGCACAAATTGTCAAGGCTGGTCGTGCTCTAATATTGAATCACAAACAATGGAGGATTCGTTTGATTCCGACGAAGTATCGCGCTATACATCGCTATTGACGCAATTGACTTGCATCCAAAATGAAGATGAAGAAGAAGCAGGGGAAGATCAACAAGAATTTGAAACTTACGAATCAGACGAAAGAACTTCAACACTTTTTTTAATTTACATCGCTTTGATCTTTTCTAATCTTTGAAAATTTCCGTTATTTTGCAATAGTTTTACATTAAACAGGATCACAACTGACCCGTGGAGTAGGCACTACTGGGGAAACCACATTAAAAAAAACGCGCTAAGTACAATACCTCATAGGTGGCGTGGAAACGTGTGCATATTATGACGATAACAACTTTTATAACTTTTTGAATCGTTATATCTCAGAAACGGTGGCTCATAAGAAAAAAATATTGATACATTTTTTTATAGATAATTTTATGATCTACAATATTTGCTTGGGGTACTTTTTTGATAAAACTTACCGTTTTGCTGAAAATCGCGAAAAATTCATTTTTTTTAACTTTGACCTTGAATATTTTTTTTTCCATACACGGGAATGATGGGGAACTTATAGACATTGTTTATAATTATGATTTGAACAATTTAACTAAAAATTCAGCTTGTTAGGACTTTATGTAATTTCACTCTATTTTATTGGTCTAAATTGACCGGACTATACGTGCGCATAACGCGACAAGATTATCTTTATAATAATACAAAGTATATTTCATTTAAACCTTATTTCCCAGAGTTAAGTAATTTATCGATAAAATTTATCGACACTTGTCGCATGTCTATGGTTTTTAGGACTTGTCGATGTAGTTACATCATTCTTTACACTATTATGACACAGAATGATTACATGTGTGTGTGAAATTGTTGATGTGTTTTGTTAAAGTCAAGGTGTGAGTTTCGTAGTAATAGACGATTTTTGTTGTGTGTGAATTTAAGAAAGTGTGTGTTCCCCCCGCAAAAAATGGCAGAATATTTTGCTTCGGTAAAACACGTTAAACACGCTGTGGCTACTGGTGAGTTTTGGCGGGAATGCGGAAAAGAGCTGTGTCGCTGCGTAATATTATTTTCGAAATTTGTGTATAGTCGCGTTTTTATGTTTAAAAATGGTGGGATTTTTATCATAAAGCATTCGATAATGTTCACGAGTGTAAGAAAGTGATATTATGAACTGAAAAGTGATTTTTCGTATTGCCTCCAAAACATCATAAAACTCCTAGTAAAGTCCCCATCGCTTTACTGGAGCCATCCCATCATCTCATCATATTCCTCATGGAAGCATTTATTCATCGTCATCTTCCATATGGATATTCATTAATTTAAAGAAATGTGATATTCAATATGTATACGACTGAAAGACTTTGTATCTATGGTCATGAATAAATTTAAAAAAAAAAGCTATGGCTACTCCTCTATGCTCTATGCCTAAGATAAAATAAAAATATTATTTTATTATTGTTTAACTTCTCTTTGTTTCACTCAAACAATCATTAACATTTTCATATAAAGTATATCGTGTTTGTAAATACATGGAGTATGGAGTCCTGTCAGTTTCAAAGTAGCACAGCTTTCTGCGCTCGATGTGGATCCATTCTTCCTCTTCTGCAGGAGTTTGGTTCCGTGAAATGTTATGCTTGTAAATCTGTTTATGATCCTGAAAGTAAGTAGGTGGAGTTCTAGTTATATATGGAAATTGTTAGGTATACCTGTTGCGTATGAACTATTATGAAGCAGTACCGGATTTGCCATATAGCAGGAGGCAGCAAATGCTACGGGCCCTACGCCTTGGGGGTCGTTGGCCATACTGTAATTATATAGGTATATTATTATGTTGTAAGTAGGCAATACCACAATACTTACAGCGGAATCCCCTAATACCTATTGTTTTCGATTCCTCTTCGTAAATGTTTTGTTTTATTTACATCCTAAATTTCCGTAGGCAATGTGACTCTAGGGCCCCATGTTCACTTTGCTACGGGCCCCGCACCGGGTTTACCCGGCACTGTTAGGAAGCGCTTAAAGCCTAAAAGAGTAGTTTTTTTTTATTTTACCTCCTGCTAAATGGTAGTGTTCAGTCCTATCGTGTTCCGGTTACATGGTTATATATGGCCCCATAATAACTATCACAGAGACATGACAACTTAGGTCTCAGGGGTGGCAATGCATCTGCCTTTTGACCTCTGGTTTTTGTGTAGATGTCTATAGGCTGCAGTCATCACTTAACATTTATGTGAGCTGCATGCTTGTTTTCCACCATCTGTATTTACAGGTTTTTACCACCAGTTAAAACTTTAAACTGAGGGTAAACATAACACCCTCATGACAAGATGAGATGTCAATATATCCACATTTTTCTAGGTTTCAGCAATCTAAAATTCCAGTACACCTTACACTTCAACACTGTGTCAGCGGTAACAAAGGAGAATATACTGAACATGGACCATCCAGAGGGGCCAGTTGTAGAGCGTAGATGTCCAAGGTGTGGTAACGACAGAATGTCTTATGCAACACTGCAACTGCGGTCAGCTGATGAAGGGCAGACAGTATTTTATACATGTGTGTCTTGCAAGTAAGTTTATTTATTATTTTTTCTAAGTATGATTATTTTATCTAAAGACAGAACACGTTAAGGGAAAAACAAGAAAAATGGGGTAAAACCATCATAGACTGGTACCCCAAAAATACCAAAGAACTGAGAATATGGGAGGATGAATTAAAGTTAACAGCGGGTCCGAACTGGAAATGAGTGGCTTGTGATAGAGCCCAGTGGAAAAAGCTAGAAGAGGCTTTTGCCAGGAGGCATACTGAATTAAGAGACTTACTTTAACTTCGAAACCCACAACAAACAATTCAGAATGTAAAGGCTATAATAAAATAAATAAAAGTATGATCCCTTAATAACGATCACAGAGGAATAACAACTCACACCTCAGGAGTGGAAGATATCTAAAGGCTGCACTATACTGTTACCATCCTGCATACTTGTTTTCTGATTTGGAAGATGAGTAAGATCGTAGCGATCTTTTGAATTTTTAAGGGCTACCCTTCGGGCGCCTCTTTATATACAAACTATAGATTTAGTGTAGGTAACCAACAGGGTGCAAGGTATCTCCCATATCTTAAACTGACACGCTCGGGTAAATATAGCATCCTGGATTCCCTACTACTATAGATACTACACTAAATCTGGTGTTTTTAATGCAAATTCATTAGAGAAAAGAGATCTTAGATGTTTTGTCTCTTGTCAGATATTACGAGTTTTGAGTCATAACTATTAGGACTATACCATAACTTAGAATTGGCAAAAGTTAACTTCTCAATCGTGGGTCCACTGGTGGTCTAGGATTTTTTTTATCATAACAGACTAAATTGTTATAAATTAGATTTAATATATAACATTGTGAAATTTACAGATAGTGTTCTGACAGGTTAAGATAAAGAAAAATTTATCTTTTAAAATATTAGTAACACTTTCAGGCCTTGGCCAGGAACTTATCATACAAGCCTGTCATATTTATTAAAAACACTCAATAGGTAGAAAAAAAAAAATTGTATTCAAGCTGTTTTAAAAAATATCATGTACCTAGTATGTTTACAAACTCATATTTATTTGTTTTGTATTTTCAGATACAAGGAAACTGAAAATTCATGAGGTGTATGACAATTGCAGATTTAGTTTAAGGTTAATATTTTGTATTATATATTCTTAATATCCTAAATAAATATTTTGACGATTGAGATGTTGGGCATTCCGTGCTTTTCTTTCAAGCTTTTCTACTAACATAGAAGCATAGAATCAAAATATAAAAGTATTGAGTTATTTGGAGGGTGAAGAAAATAATACAACGTGTTTGAGATGGAATTGAGTGGACTGTATATTTTAGGTTTTTTTTTCAATGTAATGAGGTGGCAAACGAGCATGAAGTTCACATTGATGTTATGTGATGACTGCAGCCTATAGACACCCACACTCTGGTCTTTGCCAGAGGTCAAAATGCAGATGTATTGCCACCCCTGAGACCTTAGTTGTTTTGTCTCTGCGATAGTTATTATGTGTGTAACACTACCAATTTGGCCTCAGATCCGCATTACCTAATCTGGTAATGCGGTGGTGCCTACACTGGAACTCTACCATCAGTGAGGTGAAGAGATTCTTTAAATAAAATGGGTATTTAAAGTGATATAATAGGCACACTAGTTTAACAAGAGATCTTGAAGTGAAAGCGCCTGTGATGAAAATTTAAGTCAACAAACTGAAAAATTGAAGATTTAATGGAATGGGAGATGGAACAATTAATGATTGATCGTCTCCGTGGTTGGTCGTCGCCGTCGGTGACGTCGGTGTAGTCACACTTCATGATTCGACGATACGACCACCAATCAAGCATGATGAATGAGAGTGAAGTGCTTGACACAAGGTATAAAATTTAGAAAATATTTTGAAATCATCATATATCATCATTATATCATGGACTTTAAAAAAATATACACTGAAACCAAAAGCAATGCTTTAATGAATTAAAATTCAACTATTTACCTATTTTTTAATAACTTAAAAATGTGAAACTATATCATTAATTAATTAATAATAATAATAATACTAATCAGCCTATAGCCGTCCACTGCTGGACGTAAGCCTCTCCTTGAGCACGCCAACTACCCCGATCCTGAGCAGCTCCCATCCAACCGACTCCAGCCACTTTTCTTATGTCGTCACTCCAACGCGCAACAGGTCGTCCTACACTACGTTTACCTAGACGTGGTCTCCATTCAAGCACAAGTTTCAAGTCAGCGGCTATCAGCCCTTCTACAGACGTGACCGGCCCATTGGCACTTCAACTTACTTATCCTGCGAGCTACGTCGGTCACTTTAGTTCTTTGACGGATAACCTCATTTCGTATTTTATCCGCCAAAGAGACACCCAGCATAGCTCGCTCCATCGCTCGTTGTGCGACGTTGAACTTACGGACCAGTCTCGCGGTCAGAGTCCACGTCTCGGCTCCGTATGTTAAAACGGGTAGGAAACACTGGTTGAATGCCTTTGTTTTTAAACTTTGTGGGATCGACGACTTAAATATGTGACTTAGCTTCCCAAATGCCCAGCCCAAACGAATTCTTCTGTCGGCTTCTTTTTCAAAGTTGTGTTTACCGAGTTAGATGTTTTGACCAAGATAGATGTATTCTTGTACAACTTCGAGTGTAACGCCATTAATGGTTACTGGTCTAGGAGTAACATGGTCATTGAACATGATTTTGGTCTTATTCATATTCATCCCGAGACCAACTTTAAGGGAAGTTTCGCTTAGACCATTCAGCATCTCGCCAAGCTCTTGCGGAGATTCGGTCATGATAACAATGTCATCGGCGAATCGGAGGTGTGAGATGTATTGACCGTTTGTATTGATTCCGCGTCTTTTCCAGTCGAGCGTTTTGAAGACGTCCTCTAATGCGTTCGTAAAAAATTTGGGTGAAATAACATCTCCCTGTCTCACGCCACGACGCAAGTGGATTGTTCTTGTGCTCTGTCCTTGTACTTGGACAGTCATTGTTGCAGCCTCATATAGTTTTCTCAGCACCTCAATGTATCGGCAATCTACCTGACATCTCCGCAAAGAGTCCAGAACAGCCCAAGTCTCGATGGAATCGAAAGCTTTCTCGTAGTACACATACGCCAGGCACAGAGGTTGGTTGTATTCCTCAGTTTTTTGAATAATCTGCCTTAGAGTATGGATGTGGTCTACGGTACTGTAGCCTTTACGAAACCCAACCTGCTCCGGTGGCTGAAACTCATCAAGCCTACGGGCGAGACGATTGGTGATAACTCTCGAGAAAAGCTTATATATGTGACATAGGAGAGATATCGGACGGTAGTTTTTCAACTGAGTATTATCTCCTTTTTTAAAGAAGAGTATCACGATACTCTTACTCCAAGTTTCCGGAATAGAACCCGAATGAAGGACAGAGTTAAAAAAGCTTAGCCAGTTGAGTAAAGGCATTCCTCCGGCTTTCATGAGCTCCGTTGTAACTCCATCCTCCCCCGGAGCTTTGTTATTTTTAAGCTGCTCAAGTGCTATCCCAATCTCACTCGGTTCAAAGTCCGGAAGCTCATCCGTATAATGTCGAGTCAATTTGGATCTTGGGTCATCCACATTGCGAGTGTCAGGTTGTGGAGTTCTCTGGGCATAAAGATCTTCGTAGAATTTTCCGATTTCTGCAAGTATTTCTGGTTTCGAGGTTATCGATTGGCCTTGAGCCGTCGTGAGCTTTGTTGGGAGAGAAGAGTTGTAGGTTTTAGCGAAGACTTTTGAACCCTTATTTTGGTCAATTGCGTTGCAGATTACGTCTGTGTTGTAGAGGCGAACATCGTTCCTGATACGTTTTTTCACCTTCTTGTTCAAGTTTATCCGCTCGGATGTTTGGATTCCTGTTGCCTCACGTCTTTTCCTCATCAGCTCCTCGATAGCTTTGACTTTCGTCCATTGCTTCTCCGTTGAAAATGTTTACTAGCCACTTCGTGTACAACCCTCACCAAATTACTAGTGGCTTCGTCGATGTTTTCGGTGGTTTCTAGCAACTGAAACCGATCTTGTAGGTCAAGTTGGAAAGCTTCAGAGCCTGATTTGACCTGAAGCAGGTTTGGACGAAGAGTTGACTTCATGAGGCGCGCCCGTTCAAGATGGACATTAATATTTAGTGTGCCACGAACTAAACGATGATCACTACCGGTACCTATTGATGGCGGTGACATCTCTGAATATATAGCGTTTATCAGTTAGAATAAAAAAATCTCATTCTTAGTTTTCCCATCGGGGCTGCGCCATGTCCACTTCCTTTGGGGTTTCTTTCGATAGAATGAGTTCATCATATATAACCCTTGTCTTTCGAGGAAGTTAACAAGCATTTGTCCTCTGCTGTTTCTGTAGCCGTATCCATATGGACCCACATATGATTCGTCGCGTTCTTGCACTCCTACCTTAGCATTGAAGTTACCCATCACAGTAGTGAATTGTGTTTTGGTACGTGTCATAGCCTTTACGATATCTTCGTACATGGTCTCAACCTCGTCGTCGGAGTGTGCAGACGTCTCTCAGTTATTTTAAGAACAAGATACGCTACCCTTGTCGACACACTCCCGACCTCCACAATGTTATTTTTAAGTGACTTAAATTAAAATTAAGTTAAATTAGCCTTTATTTCCCAAAAAGAAAAGAAAATACATAGTTTACAATTACAGAGTTTCTTACGTAATCGATTACAGTGAACATTAAAATTTTAAGCTATCATACATTTATTTTTTTGATAATTTTAAACAAACATGCAATAGTAATCAGTGATAGGTATGAAAAAACATGCTTCTATTTAGGTACCTACTACAGTTTGTTATTACATCAATAGATAAAATAAATAAATAAATAGTCTACATATTATTTTATAGTAAAACTAGCTGACCCGGCCACGCGTTGCTGTGGCTAAAGTTTTTGTTATATTACATTATAGTAAACAATCTAAGAGGAACAATAAGTGAACACAGTCACGGAGTCCACTATGCTTTTTCACACAGATGGTATTTGTAAAAAAATTTGGTGATCTCCTTATTTGACTTTCTACTACTATAACCCTTTAGTACAATTAAATTATTTACGAACAAAGACGAAAATGTTGATGTTGGTATACAAATTCACTGGATTGAGATTTGAAGGGGGAGTACGTTGAACACAATTAATTAAAATGTTCTTACACTTGATGTTAAGCAGAAATCAATAGGTACAAAATAAAAATTTATAGCGTCAACAACATGTGGTAAGTATGCTGTTTAAATGTAACTTATATGACGTTTGTAGATTTACCATAGCAGCGCCATCTATTGATTACTTACTCAACCCAGTCGAAAGGTATCGACATCTGTTAGAATCATTTGGAGTTAACAGATAATTGTGACTGTCAAATAATAAGACAAATAATTAGCAATAAATTAAAATTGCGACTATAATTTGAGATTTAAACTATCCTATCTCTCAAGTTGGATCGAAATGCACATGGTGTGCGAATTTTATTATTATCGGTTAAGTGGTTTAGGAGTCCATTGAGGACAAACATTGTGACACGAGATTTATATATATTAAGATTAACTTTTAGAATAAACTTTTTAAGGTACTTAACATTCGCGCAAGACTTAATTTACAGTTCTATTAAAATTAATAACATTACACAATTCACACTTAGGATGTATTCCATTAAATGTAAAATTAAAATAAAATGAATTATTATACTTATACTTTATATTCGCAATTATTTACCTACATATTGAGAGCTATATTAAATCAATCAAGTTATTAATCATTAAAATGTTTATTCCAATTAGATTTTAAGTTATTTACAAATTAGTACTTAAGACTTTACACATGATGAAAGAGTGATAGTATGCGTAGTATATGTATTTTTGAAATCTCATTTATTTAAATTTGTTATTTCATTATAATATAAAACTACTGACAAAATAATTCTAGATTGTACCTAACTTAAATATTTGATTACCTATCTAGATTCCTTAATATTTAAATAAAAATATTGATCAATTATATTCATGCAGTTATTTTAAATAAAAATTACATTCCTAGTTATATTACTTATATTTTTTTTATTTTTTTTTTTTGAATTTGTAAATTTAGATTTTAATATCAATTTAAATTACTTAGTTATCAAAATGTATATTGAAAGGCAAATAACTGTAAAAATATTAAATTATATTATTATATATGTATTTATTTAATTGTTATTTATTTATTTCTTAATAATTTTTCCATGTATGTTTAACTAGATTTTATTTCTGTAATAGTAATAATTCTGTGTAACGTAACGTGTTATAAATGTTCAATACTTAATTTATTCAATATTTATTTTACATTATTATCAATCTGATTTTGTACATAATTAACAAATTTCGTCGCATCATCATACTAGTTTTTATTACCAATACATATTTATTGCCCTCATTCTATGTTTAATATGCTATGGGCATGTCCAAAACTAGACAAAGGCCTCCTCCATCCTAGTCCATTGTCCTCTGTATTGAGAGTTCCGATATAGACTGAATTGTTTTGGATGGAGGGTTGCGGTCTACTACTCCCGTGGTGACCAACCATACTGGGAGAGTTTATTATTTGCTTTTTTTTTTTTTTTTTTTGCTATTTTCGGCGCGTTTCGCTTTGTTTTGTGGAAGAAGAGGAAAGTTTTTGTTTCTCCTGTGCTTGAAGAAGGTACTCAGATATAGAGTTCTGGTTACCTGGAATAACTTTTGTTTTCTTTGCAGTAGGCTGACTTATGCGTGTATCTGGTGGTGTGAAGATACTATGTTTTGATTGAGAAGGAGTCGTTGTGTCAAGGGCTCTCTTGTTATTATTGGTTAGATTTTTATGATCTTTGATGATTAATTTATCGTATACTAGGTAGGCTCTTTTCCCATTCTCTCTTTCTCGCACAAGTTGTTCTTGTAAGGCTTTCCTCTTCTCTATTACATGGGGTGGATAATCTTCTTTGATGTATACGGGTGATAGTTTATTTTTATTTTTTATAATGTCGATTTTTTTTCCGTACGTTGTGACTGTAATATTAACTGGCCGTATTTTCGCTTTATCATATTTTCCTACTCTTCTTACAATATGCACCTCATTTTTGTGAAAATCTATTCCCAGTTTTCTAATCATTTTTACCATAATTGATTCCAATTCCTGGTAGGTTTTTTCCGTTTCGTCCACTCCAAAAAATATTAAATTTCGCACTCTAATTTGCTTTTCTATCTGGTTTAATTTTTCTTCCTGTTCTTTGTTTATTTTTGTGATATGCTCTATTTCCTTCTTAACTTGGTCGAATTTTATATCTATACTAGCGGCCCGCCCCGGCTTCGCCCGCGCTGCTCTGCTCCTATTAGTCATAGCATAATGTAAGCTATCCTATCTTTCAAGTTGGATCGAACTGCACATGGTGTGCGAATTTTATTATAATCGGTTAAGTGGTTTAGGAGTCCATTGAGGACAAACATTGTGACACGAGATTTATATATATTAAGATAAGATTATAATTTATTCTGGACGTAATCCTTTCCTCCTGCTCTATTAAAGTAGTGTTGATATCATCTTTTATTTGTAATCTTAATTCGTGTAACAGTTTTTCAATTTCTCGTGACATTTTCGATTACTAGCGGGCTCTATCGGACACTGGTCGGCTATTATTTTGATAATGAATAAAGTAATTTTTATATTGGGATTAGCGCCCTCTATCGTTGAGCGATATCACTTATTCGCAGTGAACTGTATTTGATTTAATGTCTGATGTTGCTGTCAGTGTTCGTTTGGCTATTCGTCGGTAGATGTCGCTGTGCGTAGTCTCATAATTAATAAGTCGATAGGCAGTATCTAGATTTTAATGATCTTTATAAATTTTGAAACATTTATAAGGTCACTTACTGAATTTCAAACAGCAATCATTCACTTTTTCCCCAAATATTCCTAGAAAACTTTAAATTTATCTCTAGAAATTAGGTAGGTACTTTGGTATCTGAACACTGTAAGTCCCATTTAGCGATTTTGCACTCAAGAGTTTTGGATATAATGCTGTAAATACACTCTGATCAATCGAGTTCCGCACTGGTACAGTAATTTTTGACCTTTAATAATTAGGTTTTTTGTAATTGTAATTAGGATTTTAATCACTTGAATATCGAACACTAGGGGGTAGACCTACTTGTCTATTTCTTAATTCAACAGTTTTACACTTTTGTCCTTTTAGTTTATCCAAATTTCATACTGCTACATTTATGTCTTTTAGTATTTTTCACTATTTAACACTTTTTGGGGCACAAAATACTGAGCATTTCGATTTTAATTTATTTTTACAAAGGGACAACGAGTACACGTAATGTTTACCGAAACGCGCCCTAAGTGACTTATTTATCATAAATCCAATGCCGCCTTGAGATAGTTGGCAATTATAATAATGGCAACCCATTATACGTTCTGGGCACGAGTCTCTCCCCTTTTTGGGGGAGGCCTGGAGCTTACTCCACCACGCTGCTCCAATGCGGGTTGGTGGACATAAGAGTTTGTGGCCAACCCGTTATCGGATGTTTTCAAACCGCCTGTAAGGCCTCCGATGAGGTTTAACGAATGCAATTTATCGATAGCAACCGGGACCGACCGATATCGCTTAACCGAGTAGATCGCTTCCGATCTACACCAGCCGCTGGGCCATGCTTCTGCGCTTCGGTTAATTAATTATTGCCTACAAAGTTATCAAATTACAAACTACATGACATAATGGGCGTAACCTCCTACTTCTCCTGTTGCTTGACGGGGAAAAAGGTCGATGCTTCTTGTGAGTATGTAGGTATATTGTTCTCTGGGCTGCCGCGAGCTGACCGCATTCAAGCCCGATCTGCCCCTCCACACAAGAATCCTTCCACTTCTAACCTCCACCACTCTGACGTTCGCTGGTGGTGCCCTTTGCTTCTGGATTATCTCCTAACTGTATGTTAAAGTCTCTTATATGTGGCTGTGGTCAATTTTGAAAATATCTGAGATTTCCTTCATTGGGACTCTGCCACCAATGAAAAAAGTCTTATGCATAGTATATACTCGGAAGGATTATTTATGGGACATGGAAAAATAATTATATAGTGGATGCAAGTTACGTTAGCCAGTCAAAGCACAAGAAAAGTGGCTTGGCTTAACTTTTTATATACGAAGTCACGTTAATAATTAATGTGGCGGATGCATAATAAAATAATGGATAGTTCGAAACTACGATAAAAGCAATAAACTAAAATTAATTAACTCAACAGATAAATTTATGACTTGTTTAGTGTCCCATAATGGTTCTATTCTTGTTCTCGAAGCTAGAAATTCAAGTTGAATACAATAGCTATAAATCTTAAGCTTTTTTGGGGTTCTTCAATGGCAATGGCTTAAACCAAATCTTATGTCTTAAGGCATTTATATATTTGCGTTTGTCTGTCGGTCATTAGGCACTTATTTTGCATTTGCTGGTGGTAGAGTTCCTTTATTCCCATCGGCCCCCTCTGAGCCCGGCACCAGGGTGGCCGATGGCACTAATAAGTGGCGTTTACCATCCCGGTGGTCGTTAGTTTCATCTGCCCTGTTCGTACTACAATGGTATTCGCATTTCGCATCGGACGTTAGGCACCAATGAAAATTGAATTAAAACAACACTTGAGTAATTAAAAAAAAACTGGTTGCCTGTAAAGTCGGTTTTACGGGCGAAGATTTTACGTGACAACGTCTTTTTCTCGGTAGAAAGGCATTCGCCGGTCCGGCAGGCCTCTCTCGTTCGGTGACTCATCGTTACGTTACCGGGCGTTACACTTTTTCATGAGTGACTCCGAGCCGCAACCTAATTTAAGACGTTGTCACGTCAAAAAAAAGTTTAATAGTAGTAAATAATTTTGGAATGTTTTCCATAATTTTGTAATGTTTATAAAAACAATTTTCATAGATTAATTATTTAAAGAATATTTTGAATTTCCTATTTCTCTCTAGGGTATAACAGCAGATACTCGTACAATAATTTACGTGGATTACAAATATGTTATAACAAATACTAAAGTTTGTAGGTGGGGCCCGTTGGGAATAAAGGGTAGAGTTCCAATGTCGGAATTCGAGGGCCTAAGCAGTAGTAAGCACCACCGCGTTACCTAGTCTATTTGCCGTCAAATTGTTGTGTTCAGCAATATGTTGTTCCGATTAGAGGGTTATGTATGGCACTGTACTCACAGAGGCAAACCAACTTCGGATTTAGGGCGAGATTCACAGATAGCACTATGACTTTACTTTCAATCAAATTATGCTTCGAACTGTCAAATCCCGTACTGTACTAAGTATACTTTGCTCAATGTAAAGTCGTAGTGCGGTCTGTAAATCTCACCATTAGAGGTGTCAACACATCTGCAGTTTGACTCCTGGTTTTTGTGCTGCAGTCTTTAGGCTGCAGTATTCACTTACTATGTAGGTGAACTGTATGCTTGTTTAATTGTTTTATATTATTTCGCATTAACACATGCTTGTGAAATATAACAGGGCTTCAGTAGCTCAATTGGAAGAGCGGCTGGACTAGATTCCCAGTAGGTTGCAAGTTCGAGTCTCGCCTGAAGTCAAATTTTTCTTTCCATTTTTCTTTAAAAATAAAATGTATGCTTGTTTGTTACCATCATTAGATAAGATAAATCCTTTTACAAATCTAACGTTTTCATTACAAGCAAATTTGTTTCTCTAGGTAAGTTTAAGTTAGCTATTTTAAAACCCAACCAACCAGTTAAATGTTACCTGATCGACGATCCAGTTAGTCCAGCGGTTTGAGAGAGCGGTTTTGGGTGTTTGTGTATGTGTTGTGTGTGTACAATGGTACCCACAATACAGTTTTATCTAATGTGAGTCGGTGAGTGTAAACGGTTGTGTTTACTGGTGGTAGAAGTCCAGTGTAGGAGCTCGAAGGCATAGGCACCACCGCATTATCTGCCGCCAAATGTAATGCAATACTGTTCAACACTATCGTGTTCCGGTTAGATGGTAATGTATGGCCCCGTAATAACTATCACAGAGACATAATAAATAAGGTCTCAGGGGTGACAACGCATCTGCATTTTGATCTCTGGTCCTTGTGTGGGTGTCTAAAGGCTGCAGTCATCACTTAAAATCAATGTGTGTAATGTTCGTCTCACCTTATTTAAAAAAAATAATATTTTTAATTTTATTCATTACCTTCTTTTTATAACTCACGGAACCCAATAGGTACTTGTGGACCAAACATGTGCTTGTTTGGCGGTTTACTATAATTTACGATATCCTCATTGCGTAACTTCACGCCTGTAATCCCCAAAGGGGTAGGCAGAGGTACCTAAATGCATGCATTTAAGTGTACATGCAAACACCCACGACTCGCCGGTTTTGTTTTGGCCCATGTAACGGGTGGCGAACCCGTTGCCATCTCCGGGCACATTACCAAACTCCGAGGTACTGGGAAACTTCCAGAAAATGGAAAAATCCCAATAGAACCAGAGATAAAGGACTTTACACCATTATCTCTGATGACCCCCTACCCGGGAATCGAACCCAGGACCTCAGCGTAGTAGTAGTGGCCTGATACCACTAGGCTACCGAGGCAGTTATTACTTAAATTATAATTTTAATTTCTTACTTACCTTCTTTTTATAACTCACGGAACCCAATAAGTACTTGTGGAACCAACATGCGCTTGTTTGGCGGTTTATTATAATTTACGACATCCTCATTGATTCGAGTAAATTCGTGTTTCATTTATAGTTGCGCTCTTTGGGGTTCTGTGTATGAGACGATTAAGTATGTAGTTATGTATTTTCACGGTAAGTCCCTTGCGGGGTAGGCAGAGAGCGGGGAGCGCCAGATATCTCTGTCTCTGTTCTTACACATATTCATCACCCTTTATTATGATGGGCGGGAGCACAGTATATCGAAAATTAAATTGTGGCTGGAGCGTTATACACGGTATAATATTCACCTAGGTGAATTGGGAAGATAACAAAAATAAATAATGTATAAATCAGCTACTTACTCTTTTTCGACGGTCAAATTATCTATATATATAAAAATCAATTGCTGTTCGTTAGTCTCGCTAAAACTCGAGAACGGCTGAACCGATTTGGCTAATTTAATTGGTTTTGAATGATTTTTGGCAGTCCAGGGAAAGTTTAAAGGGTAAGAAAATATGAAGAAATTGAAGGGAAAAAGTAAAAACCACAGTTTCATTTTTTTTTATTTAAAGAAAAATGAAAAGAATAATTTGACTTCAGGCGAGACTCGAACTCGCGGCCTACTGGGAATCGAGTCCAGCCGCTCTTCCAATTGAGCTACTGAAGTCCTACCCGATTTGTCAAATCTTTCCTTCACATTTATTGCCTTGCTTTATGGTAGCAGTAGCTGTACTGTACTGTATTTCATATTAAAAAGCAGCAATGCTAAAAATATATAATTATGAAAGCTCTCGCTACTACGAAAGTCAAGATATTAGAGGGTAAGTAATTATTCATACATTCCCTGGGCCCTCCTTTGTGTATTCGTAAAAAAATAGATTTTTTTAGTATGTTTGGAATTTGGAAAGACAGCTTGTTCAAAACACTTACCTATTACGCTTGTACTTAAGTGGAATAGAATACTTGATGGTTTTATCACTGCAGTAGAAATATGATTAAGTTGCAAGTCCAAAATGTTATTAACGTAACTTCACGCCTGTAATCCCCGAAGGGGTAGGCAGAGGTAAATGCATGCATTCAAGCATACATGCAAACACCCACAATTCGCCGGTTACGTTTTTGTCCCACAGGTGGCGAGCTTATTGACATCTCCGGGCACATTACCAAACTTGGAGGTACTGGATAGAACCTGAGATAAAGGATTTTAAACCGTTATCTCTGATAGCCCCTGATTCGGGAATCGAACCCAGGACCTCAGCGTAGTAGTAGTGGCCTGCTACCACTACGCTACCGAGGCAGTTCAAAATAAAATGTTTTAAAATAATTTAAATAAATTATATATCTAGGCCTGAATTGGAAAGCAGAGAAAGTAAAATTAACAAAGAGAGGCATTATCATATTTTTTGTTGTAACTAAATTAATACCTACAGTTATAGGAAGTGTCAATATTTTTAGGAATAGCAATATTTTAATGAGCGGTTTTTCTTAATTCACACGCGAAAATTCAGCTTTTTTAATGAATGAGAATCTATTGCCGCAATACCTACTAGGTTACTGAACTCACCGTAAGTACATATATAGGTGTTGATTTATCTAATGATGTATCAATTCATAGTCACGTAACTTCACGCCTGTAATCCCTGAAGGGGTAGGCAGAGGTAAATGCATGCATTCAAGCATACATACAAACACCCACGATTCGCCGGTTACGTTTTTGGGCCCATGTAACAGGTGGCGAGCCTGTTGTGTACAATGAAAATTCACATCATACGAAAAGTAGTGGTACAGTTTCAGTGTCACAGCTCTAGGGTGTAGGCGTCATCGCATTACCCTGGTGAGTGTGGCGTGCTAGATATCCCAGTCCTTACACACTTCCCATGCTTCTTCTACATTTAACTGTTTAGGTTATTTTTTTGTTTAGGTTATTATTATTTTTTTTTTTTTTTATGTAATGGAAGTGGTAAACAAGCATGCAGTTCACATTGATGTTAAGTGATGACTGCAGCCTATAGACACCCACACAAAGACCAAGGTCAAAATGCAGATGCGTTACCACTCCTGAGGCCTAAGGTCTTATGCTTCTGTGCCGGAAATTACAGGGCCGTACATTACCACCTGACCGGAACACGATAGTGTTGAACACTACCATTTAGCGGCAAGTATATTAGGTAATGCGGTGGTGCCTACGCCCGCGAGCTCCGTCACTGGAGCTCTTCCACCAGTATATAACAAGGTTGGTACCTTGAACACATTGTTTTGTCAAAACAATTTGTTCAAGGTACCAACCCGATCAAAATGGTCGATAAACGTCTAATAGGTACGGTGCGACAGAGATAACGCTCTACAGACCCGAAATAAGCCGAAGTCTCCTTCCTAGACTCGATGTGTAATATTTATTGTTGAGCACTGTACGTATATTGCTCAGTTTGCTCACTGCAACGTTACCCATACATATTTCGTTGTATTCATGTTTATTGACATGTCGCGATTCCGGCTTGTTCCCAGTACAAGCGGTGATTCAATATCCCCGTTAAGGCGAGCATTGTTTTCCTTTTTTTTTCGGGACATAGGCGCAACCAGTATCGATTCTGGGTTATACGATATTTTAATCGATGAAAGTCGTTTTTGCGACAAGCGAACTGCTGGAACGTTTTATTTCCTTAATATCCTTTCGTGTTCACATTGAAATCCATACTCGCGTTGTTAATTGCTGATGTGGGTCGTTTCAAAAAGTTTGAAGCCACTGTTGGAACTTTATTTGTGGTTTTGTGTACATAAACATATTGCATAATTTTCACGCTTGATGTGGAGGCATGGTTGGAAAGTCCTGCTCTAAAGATGTTTTTTTTTTAATGTAAGGAATGTGGCAAACATGTATGCAGTGTACATGGATGTTAAGTGATGACTGCAGCCTATAGATATCTACACAAAAACCAGAAGTCAAAATGCAGATAACTGACCCTTAGTCCTATTTCATTGTGATTGGTATAACGCGGCCATACATTAACATTTAACCTGAACATAATAATGCTGAACACTACCATTTCGCGGCAGATAGATTAGGTCATGCGGTGGTGCCTACGCCCTCGAGTCCCTATACTGCAACTCTACCACCAGTAAAAGGAGGCGTGTGGAGAAATGTTAATATTAGGGAACAATAGAATGGTTTTTAGGGTTCCATAGTAAACAAGGTCACGCCGACAAAGTGGTAGAATAAATACATGAAAAATAAAATTATTTAGGGTACCTCCCCTACATGGAGGTAAAGCGCGGAATTTTTTTTTTATTTTTCGTTTTCTGTTTAGTGGGGTATCGTTAGATAGGTCTTTCAAAAATGTTAGGGGTTTGCTAGTATCCTTTTTCGATTTAGTTAACTGTTCGTGACTTACCTATTAAGTGTAAATTTTCGTTAGGGTTTAGTGTCCCCACCCCTCTACCAACTAAACGGTTGTTGTAAGAAACGTTACGCCAATAGAAGTTACATATAACGAAATTAAAAGGAAAACTGTCGGAGATGTCAACAGGCTCGCCACCTGTTACATGGGCCAAAACGTAACCGGCGAATCGTGGGTGTTTGCATGTATGCTTGAATGCATGCATTTACCTCTGCCTACCCCTGCGGGGATTACAGGCGTGAAGTTACGTTTTTAAAAGGAAAACTATCACACTTTAGTTGGCTTTACAAGTTTGCGAGTAAAAGTCGACTAAATGTTTTTTACTCGAAAATATTGAACAACTGCATATAACCTGACACTGAGCGTGGCCCGACTCGCACTTGACCGATTTTTTATTTATTTTGAGTAATCTATCACTGAGGCATATTCTATGAAAGATTTTCTTTGTAGCAAAAATAAAGCTTTTATATCTGCTTGTACATATAGATAATTCATAAGTTAGACGTGTTGGTTCAGCAATCGTACAACCAGTGGCTCAAGTTCAGTAGTGGTACCTCCACAATGTACAATCATGTTTTTTATAGTGCTTTAGCTAAAAAAACTAAGATCTTATATAAGGAGATGTTGCGAGCTCGGCTCTGGTTCGTACATGTCCTCAAAAAATGGATAAATTAAAGGAGAATCCGAAAATACAATTTATTTATTCAAGAGTATATTTTAGAGTTACCACCACATTTAATTCAAACGATTTTATCATTTTCAACCATGTTCAACATGGCGGCGATATACAGCCGACGCTTGGGATAATACCTATGTAGATAAAACAAAACGAATGCTATCTGTATCTTACTAGTGCATCACGTATTGTAAAATAAAATGATGTATCGTTCGATGTATGTATCGAATTTAAAGATGTTCCGAAGATTTTTTTAAAATTGAAAATCAATTAGTATAGTATTAACACATAAAATCGATTTCGATAGTATTTAGAAAATATTCCTTTTTTTCTCCAAGTAGTATATCAAAAAAACAATTTAAAAAAATGGAAATGTCAAAATGACATCGCCCGCCATATTCGCCATGTTGGTTTTGAGTTGCAATTCTAACTGCAAATAATGTTTTGTAACTGCAAACAAAACTAAATAAGTGAAAATATGCAGTAAAAAAAGTTTTTACATTGATTTTGCCCGTTAATGATATTGTGTACAATACATGGCCGGAGGTCCATACATTTTTGCAACATTACCTTTATAAAGGGTTATTCTGTGTTAATTTATGCATTTCAACCAGAACAGACACTACTGTCATCCACCATAGTAAAATACATCTGACATTCAGATGTGACAGACCAAGTGGCGTCTTTTCCTTACTCACTTACCTTTACATAATATGTTTTTCGGCCGATTTTCTTAATATATAGCCCAATATGAAGACGTCAAACCGACCCGTCCCGCCCGGTCGCGCCCTTCGTAGCGCTAGATTTAAAGATTCCTGAATTATCCTTAATCGTTTTTTTCAAGTAACCCTAAACTCGGCCAACCTCAATATTCGGCCGACAGAGAATGTTTATTTCATATCAATTTCACTAACACGATACCTCTACGCTCCGGTTCCGTGATTCGTGTCGTTACAAACGCAACACGACCTTGCCGAATTGATAGATTCGGTTTCACGGGTGCGTCTGTTGGCTACCATCTGATGTGATTTCACTTTTATCTTTGCCCTGGTTTCAGAGGTACCTACTGGCTGAAGAATCTGTTAGTTGAATCATCTATTCCAAGTGACAGTTCGATAGAAAATCATCTCAAGATCTTAGAATGTGATGTTGGTAGTCGCTCACGCTCTTTGTTCAATGTTTGAGCTAAACCACACCGCGGACACTCCGCCAAAATTCCATACATACGCTTAATTTGGTCTCTATTATACAGACATAAATCAGTGACGTGTATTACACGTGCACCTGTGTGCGTAGCACGTAGAAAATACCAACCGTCGCCCATAAGACGGGAGGAGGTTGGGTGATGCGGGGAAATGTCCATTCTATATGTAGTATTACATATTCTCTGGCAAAACTCCAATTTTCATTGATATACGGATGACAGTACAGGAGATCGAAGAAAGCAGAATTAGAATTGTGTCTGACACACTCTCGGATTGGGATCGACTTAATTTAGTGCAGTTCAACGCCTCGAAGACACTAGACTGCTAAAAAAGTCCCATTCATTGTAGCACCGCAATTCCAGGGCACTCCGCCGTTTTTTTAACGTCGAGTGCTCTGCGGAACTGTTTGATATGGTGCCACAGTCTTCCTTCCCGCCGAAGAGAATGGTACAGAGACTGGATGCGTGATAGAGCTTAACGGTTCAGTTTTCGCGTTCGTTTCTGCCCATAACGGACTTCCCTCTGAGGGCTCAGTACAATATGAGGTTCTTCAAAAATGGCAATAAACCCGATGCCCGATGATATTTGTTTTTTTACATATAATTAGACGGTTTTGCAACCGTCACGAAGATTTCATAGGCATTCTTTATCTTGTTTCTTGAGTAATGAAACTGCCAAGCCACACGTTTTAACTAGAATGTAGACTATGTGAATGTAATGTATGAAAGAGTACTCTAGTAAAGTTAGGACACATATCAAGAATCTTGACTCTACATGAGATCTGACTATTTTTTCATACATTTTGACTAAAGTGTAGAGTTTGTGAAGTTAGGACTTGTAGGTTTAGAGCGTGTAGTCTTTGGACCTTGGCTTTATACGATATCTGATAACTTTTGCACAGGATAAGCAAACTAGACACGTATTGGCAATATTTTTACATGAAAATGTTTTTGGTGGGATATATATAATAGTAGGTAATTGATTGAAATTATATGCTAATATCGAAACTTATGGACGAATCCAGCTTTTATCCTTTGTTCTGAATATCCCATGACATCTGACATCTCTGAACATTTCTCACGTATGAGTAATATTACAAAACCAATAGTCAATTCTTGACATTCTAAACATACTTTCTCATAGCTCATAAATACGTTTTTAAGCAGGGATGGGTGCGTTTTTCATAACGGTATTCATTGTAAACATTCCTATGGAATCAGCCTAGTTGCGTGTACAAGTTATTTTAAGCTTTAATACATCTAAAATAACGGTCTATTTAGTATGAGTTATATTTCTTCAGTATTGTCTACACATCAAAAGGCACCGATGGATTGGTTCATTCACAAGTCACAGGTGAAATTTCCCGTTTCTCATTCGGCACGCGCTACCGTAGTCTAAACTTGTGTGAGAGGAAGGGGAGATGGTTTGCGGTTTTTCGACGTATGTTAGAGAGAGCGAGGTTTATTATAATTTTTTTTCATCGTGGCTCCGCGTCGAGATGAGGCGGTAATTAATTTGATCAGTCGCTGTAAGTACTTTGTGCCAATGACGAGAGTGGGGCCATCGTTCGTTTCTGGTTATCGATAAATTTTATGCTAGTAGTGACTGAGGTTGCGTAGCAGTAGATACCTACATACGTATGTAGTCCAACAAAATAAACTCAAATCGGTACTTGCGATCATTTTTGCTGGAATATGAAGTCGTACTTTTTTTCGTGCATGCTGTTATTTTTTTCTCTTAGTTTTTTTTTAACTAAGTTTATAATATTAATTAGGTACTCGTACATAGTAAAAACACCATCTACGTTGTTTGTCTATGATCGAAAGAAAATTGGATTGAAGGTATTGAATTTAAAGAAATTAAACGGAACAAACTGTTATTTTTGTTTTCATGACTTAAATATTAAGCTTCGTTATATTTATTCCAATCAAAAGAACCTTTGAAGACAATCTGGGTATTTGTGTATGTGTTGTGTGTATACAACGGTACCCACGATACAGGTTTATACCTAGTGTGGGGACAGCCCCACTCAGGAGTGTAAGCATGTTTAGTTATTTTATTTATTATACGAATATGACTTTATATAATTTACTTTATGCAATTTTGAATAACGATTACTGTGATTTAACATTCTTCTTAATATTTTAATAGGTTCAAAGTTAAATTAGTGTCACCCTGTACCTAAGCGCTAAGATAATACCAGCGCCGAGTTATTAATCCGGTACGATGCGCAGTTGGGAAAGCTCTTACTTTTTTGGCCAATTTGATCCATCCAGCAAGTCAATGAAAACTACAACTTGTTTAAATTTTTATCATTTTCCCGAAAACAATACCACGCTGGAGAAAAAACTTTGACTAAAACATTGTAGGGTACACGACTCATTCAACAATCTTTTAAAATAATTTTTCCATGAATTTAATTTTCTAAATATTTCAATTTTGGCGCAAGCATCGATATATCGATATCGATACATGCCCATCTCTCGTGGCGAGGGGGGCGGCAGGTGGCAGACGAGCCGGCGCGCCAGTCTCCCGCGACCGCCGCCTTGACTGCACGTCGCATTACCTTGACAACATATCGACACGTGCGTGGCGCAACCCTAAAGCCGTTTTATTCCGTGTTGTGTGCAGTGTTGGGGGTGGGATTTTATCGATATCGAGGTAAGTGATTTCGAAGACACATTTCGTGTTCACCCGACTCAGCTAAGTGTGTCAGTGTTGGTGTTTTATTCAAATATGTTTTGCATATTGGAATGTGACATCTGATATTGGTTTCGAGATTTGTTTCGTTTTCTAATAAGCTTCGCACTTTCATCGGGACTGGATTATTCGTGTTTATGAATGATAGCATTGGAATTCTGAACGAAACTTTGTATTAAAGTATTAAAATGTTTATTTGGCGTAATAACTGTCACAGAGACATAACTAAGGTCTCAGGGTTGGCAACGCATCTGCATATTGGCCTCTGGTCTTTCGTGGGTGTTTATATAGACAGTCATAATTTAACATCAATGTGAACTGTAAGCTTGTTTGCCACCTTCATTACATTACATTTTACTGGTGGTAGAGCTCCAGTGACGGAGCTTGCAGGCATAGGCACCACCGCATTACCTAATATACTTGCCGCTAAATGGTAGTGTTCAGCACTATCGTGTTCCAGTTAGGTGGTAATGTACGGCCCTGTAATTCCCGGCACGGAGGCATAACACCTCAAGCCTCAGGAGTGGTAACGCATCTGCATTTTGACTATCACTTAACATCAATGTGAGCTGCATGCTTGTTTGCCACTTTCCAACATGAAAAAAAAATACTTAAAAAAGTGTATTTATAAATAAAACAACTATTGATATTAGAATATCTTGAAAGTTTATTGTATTTACAAACGGTTGTCCTATTTACAAACGCGTAAAGATACTGTTCACGCGATACGAGATAAGATAGAGCTGACAGATGTCGGCGTCTTATAAAAGACATCAACGGCACCAAAAGTAAGTTTCACAAAGCTTCTTACGTTTTGTGTACGTTCGCCGAGAATTACTATCGTGACTTGCTTGTTTTGTGTATTGATTTGCGATTGCATGATATATGTACTGAAATACTGTCTGCCCCGATTAACTTCGTATCGCCATTGAGGTAAGTATAACAAAGATAAATGTCTAAAAAATTAAAAATAATTTATTGGTGAGAATCATTACCATTTAGGGATATACAAATATACTACAATCGATTCTAAAACCTACCAAATAGGTACCTATACACACGAAATTTCATTATGATCGGCTTAGTCGTTTCGGAGGCGTATTGTTACAAACACTATGACACGAGAATTTTATAGGTACCTATTAGGTAGATATTAGATTTGTGGTGGAGTCTTATAGTGTAGGTAGAGATCTAATTGTCATTCATCTAATTCCATTTAAAAGTCAGGTAACTTTATTTTAAAGTACAGTAAGTAATTATTATACAAAACCTGTATAGGTATTTAGAAATTAAAGCATACTGTCATATCCATTTAATTTTAAAAAAATAACAACGTATAATTCAATCTTTTACAAACCTAAGTGAAATAATGTACAGGTAACATATATTTTGTGTTATCCGTATAAATACAGATATCCGATTTTAGAACTCGACCACCAGTAAAAGTACAAAGTAAAACATAACTTTTAACACTAAAGTATTATTTAAATAATGAATCCCATTGGTATATTAAAAGATACCATTTAAAGTATTACCTATAGATATTTAATCTATATATATAAAAATGAATTGCTGTTCGTTAGTCTCGCTAAAACTCGAGAGCGGCTGGACCGATTTGGCTAATTTTTATTTTGAATGAGTTTTGGAAGTCCAGTGAAGGTTTAAATGGTAAGAAAATAGTAAGAAATTGAAGGGAAATAGTAAAAACCACAATTTCATTTTCCCATACAAATAGTCCGTATATATCAAACCTTTGACACATTATTTCATTGTGAGACAATACAAAGTTTGCCGGGTCAGCTAGTTAAACGTAAAAATGTACCTACAAAATACTTTATTGATTCGCGCTTCTTGCGGAGTCATAAATATACATGTCAATATATACATATTTTATGATGTAGTGGATAAATTCTATTCAGTTCAAGTAATTTTACAATAAAATAATCACCGATCTCAACAGGTTTGGATATTATAATTAGAGAAAGTTCTTTGGCGGTTCGTTAATCCTTGATTAGGTAAAAACTACTTGAAAGCCCAATATTATGTTTTATATTTTTTTAGTAAAATATGCTACCGTTTCTCATACCTACCAAATGTATATACAAAATTTCATTATGGTCGGTAAAGCCGTTATGTTATGAAGTGGCAAACAAGCAAACAGTTTACACTGATGGTAAGTAATACTGTAGCCTATCTAGGGGCACAGCAGTGTCCCCGCTAAGTCGAGCGCGATTAACATAAGAAATTTCAATATTGATGCGTTACCACTCCTGAGGTCTAAGGTATTATGCCTCTGTGCCTGAAATTACAGGGCAAAATATTATTTTCGTAAAAAGGTAAGGATTAATTTTGAGTTAATCACAAGCATTTTTATGTCGCAGTAATCTTTGTGTTAATTCTCGTTTTCATCCATTTTTGGCTAGATTTGTACAAAAATAGTTAAAGAAAGTTACAAGGTCATTCAATTGGGATTTTTCCATTTTATGGCAATTTCCCGGAGCCTCGGCGTTTAGTAAAGTGCCAACAGGCTCTCCACAAATGTAACCAGCGAAACGATGGTGTTTGCATGTAGGTATGCTTGAATGCATGCATTTATAACAAACGTTGCCTACTGTAGACTCTGTATTCCCCTTCGGGGATCACAGGCGTGAAGTTACGTTCATGAAATTTACAAAATACGAACCCGAAGTCAAAAACACTACATATAAAAAACATAGTTGTCGGTTGTTTTTTGAGGCTTCCAAGCAGCGTCACCATAGATCCGAGAACCAAAAGTAAATTCAATCGAAACACCGCAGCTTTGCTTTCGTCGTAACCACAGCCCATAGAGCAACACGGGCCACCGGTCGCATCGGACCGGAGGTGAGTAGCCATAGCGTTTATTACCGATGCAAAACAGTCTGTCATTTTTTGCGGGGGGAAATACATGTGACACAAACTCACACTACAATAATCGTCTATTACTACGAAACTCACACCTTGACTTTAATAAAATAAATAAACAATTTCACGCACACATTTAAATATCTGGGCGACAGGCATAGGACCATTTGGGGTCTGGTACTTTGATAGAGGGAAAACCTGCATATGGCTACTCACCTGGAGCAGCTCCGAAACGCTGCGGCCAGTGGCCCGTGTTGCTCTATGCCACAGCCTCAGTTTTTTGACCACGCTAATGGCAGAAGTCATTTCTATTGGGTTAGGTCGTTGTTACAGTTGTTTTTTTTTTCAAGTCCAATATTAAGCTATGTTTTGCAATAATTACGCGATACATTTGAAACATTCCCACTTGTCCAACTGTTGTGCTATTAAGTTGGAATAATACGTTCGGTTTGCAATGATTATAGTTTTATTGCCTTATTTTTCGCATTGTAACTGTCGTTTTGAATTATTTAACATCGTTTTTATTGGGCTAGGTCATTATATTGATGCTGGGTGTTACGTCCAAATAACTCAGCGTTTTATCTTAATTATGCGAACACTTTGGATCGTCTTTCTAACTGTAAAGTGTGACCATTCATTTGAATTTACACTGAAATTGTTAATAAGTTTAATGCCCCAAGTTTAATGTTTAAATATTCATAAGCGTGTGTAATCGTATTTTTTGTGTTTAGTCTAATTTTAATTTATGCTTAATATCGAATACGGATCATCGATGGAAACCGGTGACAATTTAATATTTACTAGAAGGAGGAGAGTTAGATCGAATGCTTACATGGTACATATGACCAATTGTTTTTTTTTTTGATAGAGTTGACGGGCGTATATTTCTTCGCATTACATTATCTATTTGCCGCTAAATGGTAGTATTCAGCGCTACCGTTTTCCCGTCCCGTGGTAAATACGTACGTACGTACGGCAATGTTATTTTCGACAGAGAGGCATTACACTTAAGGCGCGCAGGAGAGGCAACGCATCTACGAGTACATTGAAATCTCTGATCGCATGTAGATGTTTATTGACTACTGTATTCACTAACCATTAATGTAAACTGTATGCTTGTTAGCTACTTCACGCCATAAAAAATGTACTCCATCTCCCCTAGAATCCCATTTTTCAAAAGACTTCTTTTGTCAATGTTATTTTCCTTGAATAGAGGCAAAGATCTGAATGGAACCGTTCTTAAGTTTGCATTGAGGTCTGTGCGTCCATTTTTAAACTCAGACGCGTGCCATTTGTGGTTTGGAATCAATCTGCGGTTGTCCGCTCGGCTTACTGGCCAGTCTGTACGTATTTAAAGTGATATATCTATAACAACTTCACTATCAATCTGTAACATCGATATATTTTTTGTCAAGAATTCTATGCCTACTGAATTATTTATTTTTATTCAAAGAAAAATTTGACTTCAGGCGAGACTCGAACTCGCGGCCTACTGGGAATCTAGTCCAGCATACAGTTCAAATTGATGGTAAGTGAATACTGTATTAACATCTACATTTTTTTTTTTTTTTTTTTTATCTTTATTAATTTGGGGATTTTTGTCAATTTGACACGACAATCCCATTGTATCAAAATGTATACAAAACACACATTTACATACTAAAAATCAAAAGAACAATCAATAGGTATGCAATTGTGTAGTTTACTGGCGACATTCCAATAGACTACACAAGTGCATAGTTTCATCAGAATTAGGATTACACAGAATATCCTGAACATAACCCACATCTAGCCTATTAATACCAAAACGACTCAAAAATTGTTCTCTTTCGATTCGGTTCCGCTCACATTCCACCAAGAGATGGAAGACGTCTTCAATTTTCCCACAGATCTCACAATTGGGCGAATTTACTTTTTTCATCAGATACGCAAACTTTCCTGATGGAATATGACCGGACCTTACCCTTAGTATTAATTTTAAATTATTCCTGCCTAATTTACTATTAATAAACCATGGTATAGGAGGAGGCTCACATACGATTGTTTTGTACCATATCCCTTTTGTCTTTGATCGTTCATTAAAGTATTCTTTCCACTGCATTTGACAAGCCACTTTGACCTGAGGTAAAGCCTCACAGTAGCACGGATCTACATTAAACTCTATTCCGTTTATGCAGGCAGCATTTGCTAATTTGTCAGCCTCCTCGTTGCCCCATAGGCCAATATGCGCCGGAACCCATTGCAATTTCACTTTTACATTTCGCGACTCAAATTGTGGGATCTGTGCAAGTACATCGAAGGCTGTCGGTACGCCTCTGTGTCCAGAGGCGCATCGAGCCAAATGTTGTATTGCACTTTTACTATCGGAGCAGATAACGATTTTGTCCTGATGAAGGCCTTCAGCATATAATAGTGCTTTAGAAATAGCAATGAGTTCCAGCGTCATAATGCAAACCTTATTTATAACTCTATAACAATCATGCTTTCTTAACAACGGGTCAAAATACGCCGCTCCTTGTTTCTCTTTGCTTTTTGATCCATCTGTGAAAATCATATGCCAATCGCGGTATTTTGTCCGAAGTTCTTCAATAACATCACACTTCATTAAATCAATCGTATAACAGTTTTTAGATTTTTTTAAACAATCTAATTTACTAATAGCTATATTTTTTATGTCTAACTGAGAGAGCCACACATCTGCCTTAAATAGATCTAAGATAAGAGAGGAATAAATCACAAGGTCTTTTGTTTTGTTAAATACATCTACCAAAAGCGGTTTCTTTTTGTTTTGCCAATATCTAGTTAAGCTATTTACACTCATCTGTTGTACTAAATCAGTTGTAACATTATTAGTCCAAGAGCGCGCTTTTAAAATATATTTATATCCGAGATATGTTCTCCTTATTGATAGTGGAGGTACACAAAGTTCCGATTCCATTACGTGTATTGGAGAGCTTCTGATAAAACCCCCGATGATTCTTAATGCAATATTTTGAATTTTATCCAATTTCGATAAATGACATTTGGCACTGTTATCAAATAAAAAGCATCCATAGTCCATCCTGCTTCGAATTAATGCTATGTATAGGCGACGAATATGTTTTGGATGTACACCCCAAGACGATCCAGATAACATTTTGAGTAAACTAAGAAACTTAGTACACTTTTCAGTAATCTCATTTATATGTTTGCGCCACAAGAGACTTCTATCTAGCCATATACCAAGGTACTTGACACAATTTGATGGGCTAAGAGATACTCCATCGACAGTAACGCATGGTAAGATTCGTCTTTGGCCACGACTAAACAGACATAATTTAGTTTTGTTTAAAGATAACTGCAGGCCTAAATTATCCAAAACCTGTATAACAGAGTCTAATGCAATTTTAATACGCAATTCACATATTTCAATATTTTTATCGGCTACGTAGAAAACGAAATCGTCGGCATACTGAGTAATGCAAACATCCTGTGATAGAAATCGACATATTTTGTAGGTAACTATATTAAAAAGAAATGGTGATATTGGATCTCCTTGTGCCAAACCCTTACTTGTTCGTCTAGTGACAGTTTTAGATCCATCTTCAGACTGTACTTGCAAATACCTTTCACTTAAAAACGACCAAAGATATTGACAGTATCTTTTACCGACCTGCAGTTCGTCTAAAACATTTATGACACTTTCAACTGATACATTATTGATTAACATCTACATAAAACCAGAGATTTCAGTGCAGACGCGTTGCCACTCTTGAGCTCTATTTTAAGGCCGTACATTACCACCGGGAATACGATAGCGATGAATACTACCCTCACAATATACTACAATTTAGAGGCAAGTAGCCTATATGTAATGCGAAGATAAAAACGCCCGCGAGCTCTGTCATAAAAATCAATTGTTCATATAACATGTAACCACTCGATCTTACTCTCACTCTACTGAAGCTTTAACATCGGTAAAATTACTAAGTTCAATCATTTAAAAATATTAGTACGTAGTTGATTGATAAACTAAATTGACATAAAACTTCTGACGTATCGTTTATCTAGCCTGTAAATTAAAATGATTAATTCAACCCGACATTTCGGTCGCTTTTTAGCTTCCGATATCTTGAGTAGATCAAGGTAAGGCTGAGTCTATTCTGCCCGGATTATATTTAATTGCGTTTAAATTTTGCGCTAAATCAGGATCTACTTCTTTGACTCTAGATATATTATTATGTTTTATTAATAAAACTATAATCACCATTTGTATCTATGACGTGCACTTTTAGCGAATATTTTAATAATAATACAGGAATTGTTGCATGCACAGAGATGTCTGCTTATCTCTCTAATTTGGACTGGATCATAAGATTTGTATTATTCTTTTTCCAATCATACAAATCTGAGAGATATAAAAACTTGTTGGCTGGTTGCTATGCGTTCGATCTATAAAAAACATCAAATTCCACACGTGGTCAGTGTCATTCACATTCCCAGACGAAAAATGTGAGCTTGAATTTGACTGATATAGATCATAATAACTTTAGGACATAGGTAGGTGGTATTGGAGATTGGAAATAGATCTTCATAAAGTCATTATTTTTCTTCAAATCAAATAGAGAAAAAAAGAGAAGAAGAAAAAGAGAGATAAAAAACAAAAATTGTACATAGAAATTTACATGCTTGCAAAGGCGCCCAGTTGTCAGCCCATCATATTTGAAGACTGACCCTTGGACTCTTGGAGAAGTTCCCTAGTTTTGCTACTACCGTTTAGGTATGACCGTATTCTCTTTTTTATCTGTCAATTAATGGTCAAGAGCTTCTGTGTAAGACGTGTTGGTACATGATATTCTAGAATTTTCCAAACTCGAGTTTTAAGTTTTTCTTCATTTTCCTAATCCGAGCAGCTAAACGGTCCAATCTACATCAGATTTGTACAATAAATCCCGTTGTCCTATACAACATTTATCTCCGGTTTTCACCCTCCTAGGGTTAGAATTTTGAGAAAGCCTTCGTCATACAAAGAACATAATTTCCAAGTTTCAGGTTTCTACGATCAGCGGCTTAGGCTGTGTTTTGTTCCGTCAGTCAGTCATTCAGGACAAAGCATTGTATATGTATAGATAAAAGAGGTTTCTCACATAATCCAGGTTTTTCTGTAGAGCTTAAAATGTAAGACATATGATTAAATTAATAAGTAGGTATTAAATATTTCTAATCTTCCAAAATGATCTAGTTTATCATTATAAGCTGAGGGGCCTTCATAATTCAAAGCTTAGCTATTAAGTTGAAAAAAAAAACTTTAGACTACAATAATTTATTTAGATAAATAAAATTTATGCCATTCTTTACGCATAGCTTGTGGTCCAATTTATGAGACACGGCAATATTAATTGTTCGATGTTTTGTAGTTGTAATTTTTTTTTAAATGTCAGTGAAAACGTTGAGATTTCAGAAGAATCTAAATCTTTTCAAATGAATAGGTAGTGGCCATCTGAACATGGTTAGTCCTCCCAAATGGTCATAAATATGTCCGCGACAATATCAGTCGCCCAGGACCAGATTTGTGCTGGAAGTAGTTTAGAAACCCACCTCCAAAAATTAAATCAACTTTTCGTTATTCATTTAAGACGTAGTAGACTTTATTTTTTATTGAGACATACAATTTTGTCTTAAACGTCTCTATGTCCACACTGGACCTTTATTGCTACTTATTTCTAAACCATGTTATAATGTAGGTAAATGTAAAAAATGTACTCGAAGTGACATGACAAAAATAGAGAAAAAAAAATCTTAAATAAAAATAATATAATTTTCTAGGACTTCAGTAATTTAGCGGTTCAGTAATAAAGTAGGCTGGGCTAGTCATCCAGAGATCGTAGATTCAAATCCGCCTAAAGTAAAATAATTGAAATTGAATCCTTTATTTCTCTTTAAAAAATCTTTGAATCACCTCGTATCTTTGCAAAAAATACAATATAAGATTTTTTTTTTATGTAATGGAAGTGGCAAACAAGCATGCAGTTCACATTGATGTTAAGTGGTGACTTCAGCCTATAGACACTTACACAAAGACCAAGGTCAAAATGCAGATGCGTTACCACTCCTGAGGCCTAAGGTGTTATGCCTCTGTGCCGAATTACAGGGCCGTACATTACCACCTGTCCGGAACACGATAGTCCGGAACACTACCATTTAGCGGCAAGTATATTAGATGATGCGGTGGTGTCTACGCCCGCGAGCTCCGTATTCTTATAATGCCAATAATATAAGTCCGCTACTTCCTAAAGTTTAGACCATACAAAGACCCAGTGGGCGTAACTATATCAAATACACATTCATTATTAGTCAGAGCCTCAAAATATTGTAAGAAGGCGATTTGTTACAGTAATCTATTGTCGACAGCTGTTCTAAAATACCCATTTGGATGATTAACAATGTATTATCTTAATTTAAGTCAATTAGTTTTTACCCTGTGATTAATTTATGACATTTTTAATCGTAAATGTGTTACAATCTAACAAATATAAAACATCGAGAGCTATTAATTGTTGCGAATAATAATTTATTTAAAAACATCAGAAGAATAGCACTGATAAAATAAATAATAGTCATAAGTTGCATTTGTGACTGTGGAGCATAAAAAATGGTCCAAGTACTTGGACTCGCCGATGGAGGGTTCCGTAGTAGCAAGTAGGTAATGACTTACTTATTTAATTTGTAGTTTTTGAAACTATTTTATGTCTCAAAAACCATTAACTACATCTCGTTTAAACTTAATATATTTCATTGAAAGATTTAATAAGAACTTATAGCATACATATTTTTGAAAATGTTCAATTTTCATTTATAAAATAGAGGATAGGGGTACACTTTTTACCGCTTTGGAAGCGTCTATCTTTCAGGCGATTGACTTTGAGGTAAAATGGTTTCAAAAACTTCGATGTCTTTTTCATAGACCTATCTATATACCTATAGGTGTGATTAAAAAAGCTTTTTTAGTTTCAATTCCAAATATGGAGTCGCCTGAAATATTTTTTATTATGTACCTACATTTATATAAAAATCATAAAACTGTTTACAGAATATATCAATCTTATGAATTTCAAGGATGTAGTCGTAATAAATACAGAGTAAACTAGTACGGATGGACAGACAAGATGAATCTATAAGGGTTCCGTGGTTTGCCATTTGGCTTCGGAACCTTAAAAATATAACTTTTAAAACACTCGCGTTTAACACTCATTTTACTAATTTTACGAACCGGGTCGTGACGCGATATAGATATTAGGTAAAAACACTTTTTACCTTTATTCCGACGTTTCGACTCGGTTGCACAAGCCGTGGTCGCGGACAGACTCAAAGGTAAAAAGTAAAAAAGGTAAAAAGTGTTTTTACCCAATATCTATATCGTCTCACGACCCGGAACCTTAAAAAGCCAGAGAAATAGTTAAGAGACTGTGTAAAGATTTTACATCTAGCAATTATCTATAAAGCCATAAGTTACAATGAATAAATTCAATCAGTCAGCAAACTAACTCTCACTGAGAACGTAGCGGAATTCCATATAATTATTCATTTATTAATATATACGTGGGCTCTCACCGTTTTGTGGAGCTTACGCCTCGTAGCACACACGACTATTCCATGTAGGATGTGCACACAATAGATTTAAAAACTATCGCGATTATAACACTTATTCCTAATTTCACGAGGTTATGATTCGTTTTACATAAATTATGAATGAATTCGGGGTTTCATTCGACACTGTCATGAACGCTTTACGGGTGGTGTTTTGATATGCTGCGAAGATGAATTTTTTTTTTTTATATCTGTCTTATGTAGGCGGCCTGTCTCGAGACGGCACTAGTCTACTTCACCGGGCAATCGGCGAGCGCAGAAGGCGCTCCAGCCTTAGTAACAAAAATTACCGCAACTGCATAAGGGTGACCCATGCGGGTCCGTGCCTCGGCTTAGGACGTTGCGGAGAGACATATGAGACATATGCGATTATGGGCGGTGCAACTTTCGCTCTACTCCATTCGGTTGGTGATTACGAAAATGTGTGACCGTTTCCAACGAAGCTATATCATTGTAGCTGTACGAGGACTTACTGGCGGTAGAGCTCCATAGTTGGATTCGCTTAATTAGTGATTCCAATGGTCAGGGAAAGTTTTTTATCTTCTTATCTCATTCAAGATTATTATGGAGCTCTACATAATAACAAGTGCTCTAGCTGCAACATAATAAATATTGCAGCTAGTTTTTGTTCTGAGAGAGATATTTTCGCACGATGTTTATAATCTTTGTTGTATCTTATTCGGTACAAAGCGATTTATTTCAACAGTTTATGCTGCTGTTGTGATAATCTGTATAAATGAACGCAATTTGTTGTAGATAATTCAATGGTTTTAACAATTTATATTTTTTTTACCACTATACCTTTAAGACCTTATTTTACTGGTGGTAGAGCTCCAGTGACGGAGCTCGTGGGCGTAGGCACCACCTCATTACCTAATATACTTGCCGCTAAAATGGTAGCCTTAAGCACTATCGTGTTCTGATCGGGTGGTAATTTACGGTCCTGTAATTTCCGGCACAGAGGCATAACTCCTTAGGCCTCAGGAGTGGTAACGCATCTGCGTTTTGACCTTAGTCTTTGTCTTTAGGTTGCAGTCATCACTTAACATCAATGTGAACTGCATGCTAGTTTGCCACTACCATTACATAAAAAAAATATCAGTCATTCGGACAACAGGACTCATCAGCATTTGGTTCTACATCATTTCAGTCGAAAGATGGCCACTGCTGGACCCACAGGGTTCTATGAAGTTGAGAGGTTTACTATGTTACCTCATAACCTTAACACCATAGAGCAACACCGGAGGGGAGTAGCCATATTATGCAGGCTTTCCCCTCTGTCAAAGTACAAGCCCAAATGGGCCTATACATGTTGCCTTGATGTTTAAATGTGTGCGTGAATTTGTTTCTGTATTTTGTTAAAGTCAAGGTGTGAGTTTCGTAGTAATAGACGATTTTTGTAGTGTGCGTGTGTATCGCACGAATTTCCCCCCGCAAACAATGACAAACTGTTTTGCATCGATGATAAACGCTATGGCTACTCCCCTCCAGTCCGCCGCGGCCGGTGGCCCGTGTTGCTCTATGCTTAACACGCATACAATACATACATAACATTTTTTTTTAATTTCTGTTGTTTAAGGAGTTGAATGATCTTTTCTCGCCTATTTACTTAAATGACTTCGACAATATCTAATTATTTTAGAAATAATATAATGTGTCAAAGGTTTGATATATACGGAATATTTGTATGGAAAAATGAAGTTCTGTTTTTTACTATTCCTCTTCAATTTCTTCATATTTTTTACCTTTTAAACCTTTCCTGGGCTTCCAGAAATAATTCAAAATTAAAGTAAACCAAATCGGTAGAGCCGTTCTCGAGTGTTAGCGAGACTAACGAACAGCAATTGATTTTTATATATATACTAGCGGCCCGCCCCGGCTTCGCCCGCGCTGCTCTGCTCCTATTAGTCATAGCGTAATGTAAGCTATCCTATCTCTCAAGTTGGATCGAACTGCACATGGTGTGCGAATTTTATTATAATCGGTTAAGTGGTTTAGGAGTCCATTGAGGACAAACATTGTGACACGAGATTTATATATATTAAGACTAGCTGACCCGGCCACGCGTTGCTGTGGCTAAAGTTTTTGTTATATTACATTATAGTAAACAATCTAAGAGGAACAATAAGAGAACATCAGTCACGGAGTCCACTATGCTTTTTCACACAGACGGTATTTGTAAAAAAAATTGGTGATCTCCTTATTTACCTACCTCTCTTGTAAAACAGGATTAATTTCACTGTATTATCTTCATTCATTATAATATGAATTCAATTTACACTTCAGTCTATGTAACACGTGGCCGGCTATGCTAACACCAAAAATTTAAAAAGTGGAAATAATTGAATTATACGGTATTTCGTTCACTACAAAATAAATTTAATTAATTTTATAGCGTCAACAACACGTGGTAATTATGCTGTTAAAATGTAGCATAAATGACACGTTTGTAGATTTACCATAGCAGCGCCATCTATTGATTACTCACTCAACCCAGTCGAATGGTATCGACATCTGTTAGAATCATTTGGAGTTAACAGATAATTGTGACTGTCAAATAATAACGGACAAATAATTAGCAATAAATTAAAATTGCGACTATAATTTGAGATTTAAACTATCCTATCTCTCAAGTTGGATCGAACTGCACATGGTGTGCGAATTTTATTATAATCGGTTAAGTGGTTTAGGAGTCCATTGAGGACAAACATTGTGACACGAGATTTATATATATTAAGAAGATAGGTAGATGTCGGATTTGAAGAATAAGATCTATTACCTATTAGATATGATGTCTCAATATACTTTGAAAAACTTTTTTATATCTATTTTATTTCATAAAAGTATAATTTGGCCCCTTTTTCAGGTATAATGTAAAAACGTTACACGTAGGTATATGTTTGGGTCACTAATTTATATATCTACGTGTGTCAAATTTTAATTCAATCGTCTATAGAATTACCTATCGCAAGTTCCATAGATTCCGGTGAATTAAGATATTATAAATAAAGGGTAATTTAATGTTCTTTAGGTTCGCCAGATAATATTTCAAAGTTGGGACAAGGTAATTCTCCCTTTTATTTTTTATTTTCTGTACATTGTGTTGTGTGTCCTTTCAGAGAAAACCAGGCGTGACTTCCTTTTTTTTCCTTTTGAGGAACCCTAAAAAACTGTCGTGCACATTACAACTGACAAAGCAAATAGCTTTAGTAGGTGTTGCTGTAGAAAATGAATATCGTACGGGTATGAAACATGCGATGCCCGACGCATGTACCGTAATTTTTGCCTTAAGAATGTATAGAGGCGTCGTGTTAGTTTCTCCCACAGATTATCGAATTGACTGTGATATATTATAATTTTCAGAATATATAAATTTATTTGGGACCATTAAATTACACATAATGTTATGTACATGATATTTTCTATTATATAGTGATAGTTTAGTAAGTTTTATATGATTTATTTGAAGATATTGGTCGTACTTTAAAATGAACGGCTCATTGTATTTTGATGTATTGTCTACTTCATTTTAGTATTAAATTAATAAAAATACGCTTACACTGACAGCTCACACAAGCTACTAAATTGTGTCGTGGGTGCCGTTGTACACACTCAAAACATACACAGTCCTAGAGCCGAAACAAATATCTATAGGCCATACAACTTTTTGTATCGGTACGGGGATCGAACCCGTGAAACTCAGTTAAAACGATCGACACTCACCGCTGGACCAACACGCTCGTCAATATTATTAGGATATGGATGGACGTCTTTGGATGGCTAGAAATCCCTACTAATAATATAAATGCGAAAGTAACTCTGTCTGTCTGTTATCTATTCACGCCCAAACGACTGAATCGATTTTAATGAAATTTGGTACAGAGATAAAGCTGACTTTGAGAAAGAACATAGGCTTAGTTATTTATAAAACGACATCCACGCGTTCGAAGCCGCAAGCAACAGCTAGTATAATATATTTTAGGTTAATAATTAATAAGAACGGATATACGTGACAACCTTATACAGCTTATGTATTAATCAATACAATAATAAAAAACATAGTGCATGAATATAATCTATGTTTTCGTTGTATTTCCTGCTTTTAGTTGTATTTCCCTTATGAGAATAATAATCAAAATTATGAATAAGTAAAAAAATATTTTTAATGGATTCTGTGAATTATTTCAAAGTAAGATGTATTGATACGGAAGTACCTACATATAAACGTAATCATATTTTATCTCAACGTGGGTAGGTACTTGACAAGTATTAGACATGTCAGAGAAATTAAATTAGTGTTGTTTTCTCCAAAACTTACACATCATCAAAATTATAATAGGTATATTCAAAATCAGTTTTACATTGTTAAATACGAGTTGCTACTGGATTTGTGGGTTGAATTCAATTTATTCGTTTTTTCAACAAAAAAAAAAAAAACAATTCGTGAAGAAAAAATAATAATTGGGTAGTTCTAAGATGAGAAATAAATATACTTTCATATTCGTTTTTAATGACGATAGAGCCTAATTAGTACCGATCGAGGAATACCATCGCATCTACAATATTTTAAATTTCTTGCTTTATATGATTTATATAGATATTTTAATGTTTTAATCATCTATGTGGACTGCTCGCTTGTTTGCTAATTTACCTATGCAAAAAAAATATTTTTAAAATAGAATCTGAATTTATTACAATTTATAATTTTAATATAAACATTTAAACGATTTTAACCCACGTTTTTTTATAAAAGGTTAAAGCAAACGGAAAGCACAAATAAAAAAATACGTTAAATAATTAACTGAAGCCTGTCATGTCTACAACATTCACATATCACGATGGTCAGCCGACCGCTACGTTTGAAATTAAAAATATAACGGCTGCGTGATACCTTGTAAATTATTGTTCCTATTTTCCTCACAAATTAATGCAAGATCGCTCTCATTATATGGAGGCGTAACGCAGATGTTGGTCAAGTGAAGTAGACGAATTAGTGAAAACTGTTATGTGCGAGCATCTAGTGTAGAGTTGCAAATAATTGTGACGGGGCATATAAAGTAGAGCGTCGTTTTTAGTACCTTGTGCTACTTAGTCCATTTCTATTTCTATGTCCCAATACTGAAGTCTGTTGATACAGTAGTCATAGTTTAGACAGGGTTCAGTCCCATTATCTTCTAATCTAGTCTAGAGGTTGTAAATCCAGATTGGAGTAATTTATTTTTTATATTTTTCTTAAATTGATTTCGGCTTTTCTCCAATTTGGATGGTTCTTATTGGTACCCCTTGGTGAATTGCATGATTAGAACCTATCTTTCATATAAGTTTCAAATAACCGTAGAATTGTGGACGTATGCATAAGTACTTGTAGGTACCCTACACACAGAATAACAAGAAAATATTCATATATCTGTGGCACCTACTACATCTTCACTTTTACCTTTTTTTTGAAGGCGTAGGCCTAGAGTAAAATTTGATTATTCTATTTCATATGCTCCAGTCGATTTATATAACGCATTGCTTTATATTAAAATATGTATAGATACCTTTTTATCATAGGACTAGCGGCCCGCCCCGGCTTCACGCGGTGCAATGTTGCCTACCCTCTCCTATTCGTCTTAGCGTGATGATTATACATAGATATAGCCTAAAGTCTTCCTCGATATCTTTTATAGTTTAGGCAGCGTACGCAAAATAAGTAACTTTTCTGGTTGATTTTTTACACCTTGTGTCTGAAAAACCCAAATATCTTACGGAACCCTATTTTTTCCAAAATAAAATATAGCCTATGTTACCCGTGGATAATATAGCTTTCGAATAGTGAAATAAACTATAAAAGATATTCCTCGATATCTTTTATAGTTTAGGCAGCGTACGCAAAATAAGTAACTTTTCTGGTTGATTTTTTACACCTTGTGTCTGAAAAACCCAAATATCTTACGGAACAATATTTTTTCCAAAATAAAATATAGCCTATGATACCCGCGGATAATGTAGCTTTTGAATTGTGAAATAATTTTTAAAGTCGGTCTAGTAGTTATTGAGCCTATTCATTACAAACAAACAAACAAAAAAAATATTACCTCTTAATAATATTAGTTTAGATATTAGCAAACTAATGCAGCATCAATAAAAAAACAATCCATGAAAAGTAAACTACTGTTATATTTAAATTAAAGCACATTTTTAATGAATAATTTAAGTATAGAAATGCGCAAGTTATTATTCTGAAGGAAATAAAAACTTATAGCATCTTATCAACACCGTGTATATGGTAAAATATTTTTGAGGCTTATTCAACTACTGTTATACTCACATAATTGTATAAAAACATTTTTTTTTTCATCATTTGTCACATCCGTAACCGGGATAAGACGAAAAAAAAATTTTTTTCCGGCATTCTTTTTTATTTTCGTACTTATAGACGCTAATTTAAATGGACGGTTTGTAGATTGCTAGAAGAAAGTGACTTGTACAATAAATAATCACGCTTGTATCCACAAATACATATGAATGTTTTTAAATAGCATTTCACTGTACACCGAGCACTTTTTTGGAAAACTCCAGTCTACTTTTGCAGATTATAATAAATTATTTACAGAAAAAAAAACACAAGATCAACTGACTTGAACAGAAACCTCTAGCACTACCTACGTAATCCAAACCGCAAGAGCACTCGAAATCCGTTTCAACAGGCACAAAAACAAGCCAGTATTCAAAAACACAGAACGCCAACAATATCCAACGAGCAGAAGCAAATTAATGACGTCAAACGTCAATCATCAATGACGTGACAGACATGAGGTGACATATCAAAGCGTCAAAAAGTGATGTGTCAACATAGGCGGCTGTCACAAAATATCGATGTTTAAGAATATCGATTCATTGATCGACTGGGTCACCTAGGCTTTTGTGTTGATTTTAAAACCTAAATGAATGTATTTCAATAAGTCTACATCTGATTGTTGGCACCTTAAAATGAAATCTAACGTGTTTTTTCACTTATTTTTCTATTTATTATGTAACCGATTTTTTTTAAATATGGTTAATCGATACTTTCTGATACAATAATTACATCGTACGCCATTACATTTCGTTACGTTCCTTTCCACGCCATCATGAATATCAAAAGTACAGATTTTTTCAAAAACTGTTTTAAATACTTTTCCGGCGGGTTTCAGTATAATATTATACTGATAAAAATACAGCTTTATGCGCACAAATTTTATGTAAAGTGTTTGTTCATGTACAATCTATGTACCATTTTGGCTGATCTCCTTTGGTGTTCTTTGAATTGAAACTTATAGTTAGTTGTGAAATTGTGAAAATAAGTAGTAACATTATCGTCATAATCAATGAAAAAACTAAGGCATCGTGTTGTAATAATGACGTTTTGTTATACATTTTAATAGGCCGATTGTTAAATATGAAAACATGAAATGACAGAGAAACTAAACCCAACCTTAAAAATATTTTGATCTAAAATTTACTCAAATCCACTTGTCACGCAGTTTCAACATCGCTCATTCCGCCTACGGAACTTAACTGTTGTTCCGACATGCGCTTGACCGATTTTACAATTCAATTAACATTCTATTATTCTCAATTGTCATCACTTATTTTCAGGTCACCGTTTGCAAATTCAATTAATTATCCCAATATTTAATTTACCATTAAGTCCAACTTAGAATTCGAACGGAGACGGTCGATTGCTGATTTTCGAACGCATGAATAATTTATCTGTTTCGTTCAAATAACTGTAAAATGAAGAGACAATGATATAGCTGGCCGAGTATTTATGAATATTCAAATAATAATAAAGCTTAATCTGTCTAAATCAAGTCTATTGGTGTGGGATACCGTTCAAATTGTGTAGATAAGGGGCTTGGAATTCAATATTTGTTTTATATTATTTCGCATTAACACATGCTTGTGAAATATATTTTATGTAAAAAAAAAATGGAAAGAAAAATTTGACTTCAGGCGAGACTCGAACTCGCGGCCTACTAGGAATCTAGTCCAGCCGCTCTTCCAATTGAGCTACTGAAGTCCTGCCCGATTTGTCAAATCTTTCCTTCACATTTATTGCATTGCTTTATGGTAGCAGTAGCGCCATCTATTGCCAACTATGCTAGTTAGGCAACCTATATAATAGACTTTGCAGTTTATTGAATATCGTAAAGAAGTCGCTTTTACCCTTAATAATTGTTTTATTATATTTCGCATTAACACATGCTTGTGAAACATATTTTATTTTAAAAATAAATGGAAAGAAAAATTTGACTTCAGGCGAGACTCGAACTCGCGGCCTACTGGGAATCTAGTCCAGCCGCTCTTCCAATTGAGCTACTGAAGTCCTGCCCGATTTGTTAAATCTTTCCTTCACATTTATTGCACTGCTTTATGGTAGCAGTAGCGCCATCTATTGCCAACTATGGTAGTTAGGCAACCGATATAATAGACTTTGTAGTTTATTGAATATCGTAAAGAAGTCGCTTTTACCCTTAATAATTGTTTTATTATATTTCGCAATAACACATGCTTGTGAAATATATTTTATTTTAAGTGATTAAAATATAATTGTTTGTGTAAGGCTTGGCACCGACTTCAAACCTATTAGTAAATAGCACATATAAATAATAGGTAGTACATAATTACAATCAAATCTTTATTATTTTTTACTTTTCAGTTTTGAAGTCGGTTTTTCTTAACGTAGTTATATTTTTGTATCTTAAAATTCACCCGACGCACGTAATGTCAGATTCAATTATTATTTCATGGCTTTTTGGTTGTCATGGTAGCACAGCAGTCTTTCCCGAGCCTTTCTTCTGTTAGACCTGACAGTTTGGATTTGGCGATTCGGCGATTGAATGATTCGTTTAACGGTTTAACCCCTTAACTTTTGCATATGGACAAAAGTTCTTTGACTTCAGTAGTTCCAATCCAACGCATCTGTAATTAGCTACTTTTATGTAGATGTCTTTAGGTATATAGGCTGCAGTCATTTACCTACTATTGTATATTCTTTTAGTATTCATCAATGTAAATTCCAATATTGTTAGTAACAAAAATATTCTTATACGTTATAACCTATTTCCTGGTTGAAATTAGGAAGATTTTCAGTGACATTTCCAAAGGGTGAATTATGTGCTTGATGTGATGTCGACAAGTGCGTCTCTTAATCTAATTTTAAAAACATATCTGGCGGAACATGAATCTGTTCACAATACTCTTCCTTCCCTACGGCAAAATTCGGGCGTGAAGTAATCTACTACGGAAATCTTGATACGATATCTGTCTGTTTGTCCAACACTGTCCCGTAGTGACCCATCACATTATTGTAGCCTAGGGCCCTGTTAAGCATCTGGCCCCGATATAAATTCAATATGATTGAGCGATATGTGTAATTATGGTTGCGTCGTTATCAATTATAGCAACGCAAGCTGGTCAAAGAACAACAAGTATTACTTAAAACAGATACGTCAATTTATTTGTAAGTGTAATCCCGTCATAACTATCACAAAAGCAAAATAAGTTAGGCCTCAGGGCATCTGCATTTCACTATTCGGTTTTTGTGTCCTTGTCCATCCATAGGTTGCAATATTCACTTACCATTAATATCGACTGCATGCTTGTTCATAAGTTGCAGAACTATTACTGGTTTTTGTACAGATGTCTTTAGGCAATATTTATTTACCATCCAAACGGACTACTAAAGTACTGAGCATATTACCATTTAGTGGCAGACAGATAAGGTTATGCAGAAGTGCCTTTGCTGTCGAGCTATTAAGTATGTATTTCGATTGACCTAATTTTGATAGCCACTATGCAGCACATTGCTGTTCTGGCTTAACACGTTGACTGCGAAGCTCAAAAACACAATATTTCCACTGTTGCGGTACTGGACCATATTGCTATATACGAAACATTTTTTTGGTGCGAAACATGGCTCATGAGTCCGGTACACAATCTTTTTTTAAACCTATATTTCTCGTTAAATTTCATTTTATGGCAATTCTTTGACTTTGGACTATACCTTTAAACCTTCAATTGTATGCTTTTTTCTTGGTTGCAGAATTGGCTAAGTGATTTTTGACTTATAGATATAAACGTCTTACCGGACATAAATGTCATGTAAAGCGCACCTAAAGAATCAAAATTTTCAAATTGTCGATTACCAGATAGTGATGTTCATAAAACAAAACAAATGTTTTTCGATGTTATTTATTTATAACGGCGAACTTAATGCTAAAAAGCATTCTCTCCCAGTGAACCTTTGGGTAGTGAAAAATATTTTATGTAGTGATATGAGAAGGGGAAAATAAAAATAAGCTTATAATGTAAAACGGTGAAATAAGCTACATGTATATATGGATCGGTATAAACTACTTATATATCTATGTATATATTACACATACTTACATAAATACTCATATAAATATAAAATAAAACAAAATAAAATATAATAGAATGACGAACCAAAGAAAAAGAAAAGTCTCAAAGCAACCTCAAAAAGTGTTCCCGGATCTTTCGCTTAAAAGTGAACTTACTAGAAGACTTCCTAATATCAGCAGGGAGAGCATTCCAGAGTCTAATTGCAGAAACTGTGAAAGAATTGGACATAAAGCCCGTACGATGAGAAGGTGTGGCAAGATTTAAGTTTTAGATGAACGAAGGTTGAAGTTATGAGAATCGCCCAGAATATTAAAATTAATTTTGAGGTAGTTGGGGGAATTTGTATCGTTTAAAATAGAAAAAAGGACACAAAGTAGTCTGACAAACCGTCGCTGTCGGATGGGGAGCCATCTCAGACGCGACCTATGAAGAGAAATATGGTCGTATTTGCGTAAACCGTAAACGAAGCGAATGCATTTATTAAGTAAACGATCCAGTTTATTGAGAAGTTCCTTTTTATATTTATTAAGTAAATTTATCTTCTGCCAAACCCAATATGACCCAGGGGATTTAGCTTTTACTGAACGTGATGGAATTATTATATCATCTTAAACTTTGATTTTCTTACCCGGAGAGAAATTATTGTAATATTTGTTTATATCGGATATGATGTTAATGTCTTCAATTTTTTTGTCAAAAAAATAACCCAACATTTTTTGGGAGCGCCTCATTATGAATTACAAACATACTTATTACGTAAATAAAGCGCGGACAAACATGATATTATCGACAACCGTGTAACGGTAATCAAGTCCAGATCCACACTAACGCATACTGCATCGCCGCTGGTGCGATACAGGACATAAACTTACAAGTTGTGTTCGTCCGGTAACGCACTGAACGCAAAGTGTTTTCGTTTAGTACGTACAGGACAAAAGTGCTATGTATATTTTTTTCTATGGTAATAAGATCGGCTTGGAGTATAAAGTAATAATATATATTTGTCTCCATTCCACTCACAGTATATCGTACCTAACAGGAGTCCGCACGAGCGGTAAAACCTCATTATTGGCGTTCGCACCGCGGTGAAGTTCTTTACCGAGCATATTAGTCCGGTAACGCGCTCAACGTGTAAACATGATGATTAAGTATGATCATTTTAGGAAAACAGCATTGTACTGCAAAGTAGCTTTCAAACTCATCACCGAGTTACAGAATACGCCTTCTGATACTGTAACTCTTCCAGTAAAAATCATTTCTAATTTACATTATTCACTCATAATAAGTTTGGACTGTATACATGTTTGCCAGGTTTATTACCTAAAAATAGTGTTGTATTTCGACACATTGACTGTCCATGTTACAGTTACCTGCTCTATGAAAATTAGATAAATCAGACCAAGTGATGTTGAGAATGAGAAACGCCGCGTTTTACAATTAAGCCACGCTCTATTGATGTTGTGTTATTTTTCTATTAGTGTAGATCTTCTTATCATTAAATACTGCTGTTCGAAATTAACAGCTTGCGGGTTTATTTTATTGGGAAAAAGATGTTGAAAGAGATGGGAACGTGTTTGGAGTGTTTCTAAAATTTTCTAGAGTTTTGTTTGTTTTTTTTTTATGGATGCAGTTAAACATGCGCAGTACCAATTGATGAAAAATCTAGATAAATTGTGATTACGTTTGCTTTGTTTGTTTATGTAGGGTTCCGTACCTCAAAAGGAAAAAAACGGAACCTTTATGAGATCACTTTGTTGTCCGTCCGTCCGTCTGTCAAGACCCTTCTTCTCAGAAACACGTCTAGTTATTCAGCTGAAATTTGTATCAAATGCTCAGATTTAGGGTTCCACATTTCCGCAAATTTTCGAAACTCGCAAGGGAATTATAGCCTATAGGCTACCACCTTCCCGTGAACCTGAATCTTGAAATTTGGTACGAAGGAACGTCTTATAGCACAGATAAACCCTCGGTACGCGAGTCCGACTCGCACTTGGCCGTTTTTATTTTATTTTATTTTTGAGTGAAGTTGTATAACATATAACATGATTTGTACGGACAAATTCGAATTTAGGCTGTAAATTAAAAATATACTCAATCATAAACTCCATGTGTACGGAAATGACGACAAAAGCGAGTTATATTCGAAGTATATTTGATTTAATATAATCACAAGAATCTCGACATCCTGTGTGTTCGTAGAGCGAGTAGTTTAACTGTTACGATTTGCGAAGTCGATTAGGAATTCCGAGAGTTGATCAAGATTGAATCATAATCAACTGTCTTCGCATCGTTTACTATTCCTTAAAGTGTTGCCAGCCAAGAAATAAAAGTTTAGTGAAAATCATCGAACAGATAATAACTACTCTTTTGACAGATTATTTTGTTTATAATAACTATCTGAAACAACATGAATAAGTAGGTACGTTTCTTTTGGCAAATGACTTCAATAAGAAACAGTATGTATAAAAGACAATAAATGAATATTCAGGAGATTTATCGAGATAAAAGAATAAGTATAATAACAAAAGTAGTTACAACTGTTAAACTATGTATTACTACTACTATTATCTATCTACTACTAAATACTAGTCTTTGTAATTCACAAGTTGTAATTGTGTTGTAATTTTGACGACCCGGTTAGTCCAGCGGTGCGAAACCACCGTTTGATTCGAAGGGTCGCGGGTTCGATCCCCGCACCGGAGCAAATATTTGTATGGCCTACAGATATTTGTTTCGGGTCTGGGTGTTTGTGTATGTGTTGTATGTGTACAACGGCACCCACGACACAGGTTTATACCTACTGTGGGGCTGTGAGTGTAAGCGTATTTATTAAAAAAAAAAAAAAAAATAAATAAAAAAAAAACAAGTGCGTTTGGCGATTGGTTGTGTTACGTTGAAGATGTATCTGTAATGTAAATATGTGTGTGCAAACGTGAGCAGCCGTTCTGTAAGACACGCATACTGACACACCGTACATGTACACATTGTCGCGTCTAACTACAACAAAGCACCGTTCGCACACCAGAATCCTAAGAATATTGTTTTAAAACGTAAACACGTTAGGCTATAATTTCTAAAATTAATGTGCTTCGCTAATTTGAAATGACCCAAATTAAACGGGCACGATTTCAATCCAAGGATAATGTACGTAAGATTATATCTCGATACTAAGATGGCGGTTATTGATATAGCGTAATTGAATTTATAACAATTCGATCATCGACGAGAATGATTTTCGTTTGTTTATCGAGATTACTATCTCATTCTCTGTTTTCGAGGTATCTGCTTACAATTAATACAGTTAATATTTTTAATAGTCCAGGGCAGTGGTTCTCAAATGAAGACTCGTGATTTGGGACTGAAATTAGTCGTAACCGGACGTAACTTTGTCTCATAGTTGTTTATAAATATTTGCAAAAGCTTGAAATTCCCAGTAAATGAAACGTTATATTTCTCACCTCCAATTACGAGACTAAAAAAGCGATGACATTATAGGTGCCTAGTGGCTACTTAAATGAGAGTCTAAATAAACTTTATTCTTTTTGTTTTCATCTTAAAGTCATTGATTATATGATTTGAGTAAAATAAGTTGAAAATCTAATAAATAGGTACTACAACCTATATAGGTTAGTGGTCGCTTGTGTATGTCTAACTAAAATGTTTTTGTATCCATTATTTCTTTAAAATAATGCGGGGTTTAGAATTATAAAAATAAGTGTACACATCTGTTTGGGAGTGGCTGGTCAAGGAGTGGTTTTAGTGGTAGTTCACTGTACGGATTTAAATCGACTAAATTGATCCTCACTATTTGTATCGAAATCTGTTTAGGTACCAATTACCATTATTTGTATAGTATTAAGTAAATTTTGCTATGCTTTGTGCAGTGGTAAAAGCTATGTTACTGTTTTTTTTTTCATAAGAGTTCCTTATCTGTAGCAATATAGCAAATAGAGTTTTTTACTGGTGGTAGAGCTCCAGTGACGGAGCTCGCGGGCGTAGGCACCACCGCATTACCTAATATACTTGCCGCTAAATGGTAGTGTTCAACACTATCGTGTTCCGGTCAGGTGGTAATGTACGGCCCTGTAATTTCCGGCACAGAGGCATAAGACCTTAGGCCTCAGGAGTGGTAACGCATCTGCATTTTGACCTTGGTCTTTGTGTGGGTGTCTATAGGCTGCAGTCATCACTTAACATCAATGTGAACTGCATGCTTGTTTACCACTTCCATAACATAAAAAAAAAAAAAAAAAAAAAAAAAAACATATAGTATAGCTCAGTATCTACCGAAGTACAGAAAATTTTAAAACCATTGGAGAATCTTTTTCAGGCTCTCAAGATGATATTTCAAAACAGATTGACCTGAAACTATTTTTCATTTTTGTTTTAATATTTACATCATCCTTTACAGTTATATTTCTATAAAACAAATTCAATTAATATATTATTATATCACTTCGGTTGTTATAAACTGACAAAGATGTACCAATTCGAACCACGTAAATAAATATATCCACAACTGACATACAACAAAATACAATAAATTGGACGCTATGCTACAAAAACAATTGACACCCGGTAACTTTACCTAATAAGTAATGCTAAACTAGATTTTATGAACGGCCAGGTAACCGCATTTCCTTGCGACGAGGGTGGCCACATTTTGATGTGAATCGAACGGGACGTATTTGGACCCTGTCTAGGTAGGCGCTCTGCGGTCGTCTTGATTCGCGAACTGATATTTTATGGTTTTCCTGTCATTTTCATTATAACGAAGGTTGTGTAAATCATTATGAACGATATGTATAGGTATACCTACTAGCTAAATGCCATCCTATCCTTTGAGTTTTGTTTTGCAGGTTTTTTCTCAGTAATTGGTCTTTGGAACTCTGCTAGTGAATATTCTTTTATTTAGTCTTATCTTGCCGTTTGTAAAAGAGAGTATGGAACAAACTGTTGATACCTATTTTTATTTTTAAGTATTTTTTTACTAAAATACTAAAATTGGTTACCCTACAATTCCATCCAAAGAAATATATCAGTCATCGTTAAGCACGGAATTATTGTGCTAGATAAACTTCACAATAATTCTGTAATTTATCGTAAGCTGTGACGTCTAAGCGCAATTTCTCATTGCGATCACAATAAAACTAGATGGGGTGTATCGATATATCGAAAATCGTGTAAGAACATCACTATAAGTAGAAATTTCTTCAATTTACAGTTTTTAAAAACATTTACAAAAATAATGGAACGTCCATTTCGGGCACGTTTATGAGAAAAGAAAAAAATATTACATTTTGTTTTAAGTCACTGCATGTTGAGAATAGGATTTTGTGTGTACTATATATACCTAGGTATGTACTGAAATTTGCCATACGTTTAGTGTTAAAAATAAAGGTTATTAGGTACTTTACGTCGCAGGTGCTGACACTCTTTGGAGTTTATTATTTTACCTCTGCATTTTGCCCTTTCGACCCGCAGTTGTACTTTTCTGACATCGTAAGTCTGATAAAGGAGGGACTATTAGAGGGGGGAGGGGATATTTTAATAAAGGAGGGACTATTCGCTAAAGTTCCCCTTTATTTCTAAAATTAGATACGTTTGAGTACAGTATGCTTTGCCTTTTTCAAATACATTAGATAGAAAAAGACAAAAGAGTGATTAGAAACACTCTGTTTTAAACAAAATGACTAAAAGAGTAAGCTTACAGAGGTAGATAAAATCTAATCAGAAAATAAAAATACCAAATTTGTTCAAATAATAACAAGAAATTTACTGCAACGGAAACTGTGTCCAATTAAATTGAAGGTAAAGCCGGATGCTGGATGTCGATTTGTACGATATGCAATCAGGTCCGGGCAGGTAAAACGATCGAAAATTTGTTTTGGACCTATTAAAGTTGAGTTTGTTTCGAATTATGTTGATATCACTCTTGGTGGTGCTGGATATCTTAAAATATGTAAACTGGTGCGACAAATGGTGTTGCATTGTGTCCCCTCACTATAGGCCTCATAAGAAGGCTCATGGTCGTGCAGACAGCAATGGGTGGTGGCAGTGGGCAGGGCACATAGCAAGAATCGGCGGCTATTGGGGCAGAAGAGTTCTGGATTGGCGACCGCGTACAGGAAGACGTAGCGTAGGCAGGTCCCACCACGAGGTGGACCAACAGCCTGTAGAAAGTTGCGGGTAATCGCTGGATGAGAGCGGCACCAGACCGTTCGTTGTGATAATTTTTGGAGGAGGCTTTTCAACAGAGGACGCCTTTCGGCTGAAATGATGATGATGAAACGTTTTAAATTAAAATCAATATTTTTTTATTAAATATGCTTCCATTCACAGCCCCACAGTAGGTATGACCTTGTGTCGTGGGTGCCGTTGTACAAATACAACACATACACAAACACCCAGACCCGAAACTAATATCTGTAGGCCATACAAATATTTGTCCCGGTGCGGGGATTAACCGGCGATCCTTCGAATCAAACGATCATCTCACACCGCTGGACTAACAGGGTCGTCAAATTTCTTCAATTTTCAATTTTTTTTAATAAAATTTTTGTCATAATTCTAAATTTATTTCATCATTCACGATCATTATGGTGAACAAACTATTTTCGGTTTCCTAACATCAACTTGGTTTTCGCGTTATTGTCAAGTATTAGAAATAAGTATTATTTGCTTCAAATTTGTCCTAACTTAATTTTTATTATGAGAACCCGCAAAGTAGTTCAAACAACTTCTTCATTCTTGGAATTAAAGAACATTGTCATGTTATAAAAAGGTTGCCAGCGTAAAATAAACGCAATGTCGTGGTTGCTATTAGCAACTGGTGGGAAGTGTGGGTCGAATAACTCAGATGGATGGAATATTTTGAAAAGTTGGCTATTGGCGTGGTGCGGATGGTATAACGGGACCTACATGTGACGGGACTGTCACCGCGTCCAACGCCGTGCCACTCGGTTCATAAATTGTGGTATCTATTTACGGTGCCTCCAAGGTTTTTTTTAGGGCATACAAGCGTATAGTTAACATTAATGGTAAGCAATATGTACTGTATTCTATAAAAATCTACGTCAAACCAGAAATAAGGTTTATTCGAAAGGTGTCATTTCGCCCGATGAACTTTTGTCGGAAGAAATACTAATAACTCGAAATTTCAATGTAGATACGTTGTCACTTGAGACCTAAGTTCGTATGCCTCTGTGTTGGAAATTACACGGCCGTTCATTATCATTTGACTGGCATACGATAGTGCTGAACACTGCTATTTAGCGGAAAGTTAATTAGGTAATGCGGTGGCGCCTACGCGGTCGAGCTCCGTCACTGAATCTCTACCGCCATTATTTATTTATTTATTTAACTTCTATGCACATAGAAAAGGTACATAAGGCGGACTTAATGCTACTACAAGGCATTATCGACCAGTCAACCTTTGGGTAGTGTTGAAAATTGCCATTGGGTTAAATAAAGTAATTTCTAATGTTTGATTCAAATTGTGTGTGCAATTGTGATGCGCAGTGAATAATGAAAGTCGTTAAAACTATTTCTAAACCATATTATTATTTCAAATCTTAACTCATTACGTAAGTGATAAATAGATATACAAATACTTACTATATCTCTATAAACAGTTACTAAATGTATGAGTAAATAACAACTGTTTATATATACTAACGAATGGGTAATTAAATCCACAGAAATTTTCAAGTTGTGTACCGTCTTACCAGTATATTATCAAAGCAGATAGCCACTTACCAGCTGTTTGTTCACCGTATAAATAATAACGCCAATGTTGGGTACCCGTCTCGTATTCAATACTTTTTGCCTATTATACGAGTACATGTTTTCATAAAATATGACTTTGAACGCCAAAAGCGCAGTGGAAAATTTTTAGCCCGATTTGGTCAACTAGAAAAAAGAAATGTTATTGAAGATTGAAGACTGACTGATTGAAGAGTCACACACACAGATGAAGACAATATGAACACATCTCTTTAAAGCATTCTTAGACTGTGGATAATAGAATAATATAGATACTATCATAGATCTATCACTAGATTTATAGTAGTATAATAAATCTATGGATACTATATCCAAAGACGTGTCATTCGTAATGACCTTAGGATCCATTGTTTTAGCACTTGCTATAACAAATAGCTGAGAGGGATGCCCTTATTCTTGGCTTCAAACGTCAAAAAGTATTACAGCTAAGAAGTTTTACAAATTTCCGAATAATAGTAAACCTACTAAAATGTACTTGAAAAACGGAACCTTACATTGCGCATGACTTGACACGCTCTTAGCCGGTTTTTTAAGTATACGTTACATCGTAAGCCTCAGGCTGCCTCACACAACTAATTGTTGTGAGTAGGTCATATTCCACCAAGCTAATGAGATATCGTAGATGCATGAAATCCATCTTCATACCTTTCAATTTCATACTCCATTCTTATATCTATCGTTTACACATCCCATAACGCAGCTTTTACCATGGCATACCAGACAAAGTTATTGCCATCATTTGTACTTTGTAGATACCATAGAGCAACCCCGGAGGGGAGTAGCCATATGCAGGCTTTCCCCTCTGTCAAAGTACAAGCCCAAATGGGCCTATACCTGTCGCCTAGATGTTTAAATGTGTGCGTGAAATTGTGTCTGTATTTTGTTACAGTCGAGGTGTGAGTTTCGTAGTAATAGACATTTTTTGTAGTGTGCGTGTGTGTCGCACGCATTTCCCCCCGCAAAAAATTACAGACTGTTTTGCATAGGTAATACACGCAAAGGCTACTCCCCTCCAGTCCGCCGCGACCGGTGGGCCGCGTTTCTCTATGGTAGAGACGAATCTAAGATTGGATAACAAAGCCCGTATAAAGTATGTGATGATAAAAAACTGGGCAAGTGCAAATCAGACACCCACACCGACGCGGCGACGGTTCCGTACAAAATTAAAGCCCTGAACGTTGTCAAATCGAAAAAATGAATATTGTTTTAGAATTTCCTCTAATCTCAATTATTTTTTTTTGGCTTAGTAGTTTAAGAGTCAGGCCAGGTCTATTTTTATATAGCTTATTTTTTTTAGTGCATGCTTGATATACTTTTTTATTTATTATTTTTTATTTATAGTAAGGACATGCAAAACTATTTTACAGTCCTCAACTATAAATATTGCACATCGAGCCTACGAAGGAGACTTCAGCTTATTTCGGGTCTGTAGAGCGTTATCTGTTTCTCACCGTACCTATTTGACGTTTGTCGACCATTTTAATCAAGTTTTGACCAATACCGGACTGTCAGTGCTTACGTAGGCAGTGTGCAACAGAGATAACGCTCTACGCAGTCGAAACGAGCCGATCGTCTCTTTCCCAGACTCGTTGTGCAATATTAATTGTTGAGTACTGTACTTTCTTATTTAGAGTGTATCTACTGTTCTTAGTAAGAACCATTTTTATTCCAGAGTTTATGTAGGACCGGGAAATGTTCTGCCATTGTATGGTTGACTGATTGCTCTAGTGGAAGAATTCTCTTCCAGTAGGAGAAGAATCTTCTGCTAGCGGGCGGTGGGGTCATCACGTCTCTATGCCACCATCGCTCCGATAGTATGTAAATAAATTGATACGCTTTGTAAATTCATATAAATATTAGTCTCTTCCTTCAAAACTGAATCCATCCAATCTAATAAATAAAAAACGTAAAAGAAAACGTAATTTCACGCCTGTAACCTCCGAAGGGGTAGGCAGAGGTAAATGCATGCATTCAAGCATACATGCAAACACCCACATCTCCGGGCACATTACCTAACTTCGAGGTACTGGGAAATTGCCAGAAAATGAAATAAATAGTTAATAGCATTTGAGCTTTACAGCTCATATGCTGGATATACTACGCCGAGGGATTAGATAAATAGACACCTATGATCCTTCAGTTTTTTTCATTTAAGGTACGGAACCCTAAAAAATTGTAGAAAGTTAACATGACTGATGTCGTAAATATCGTTGATTTTAGTTTACGATCCATTCCTGCTAATGAAGTAACTACATGCTTCGATTGAGACACCAATCTTGAGAACTACACAACCTCTTATGTAGATGTTTTATTGGCATGTTTTGTTAGTGATTATAGTACTTATTCGATGAGTTAATGTTACTGGATAAATATAGATTGAAGGTATGATACCAAGACATGAAACTGTAGAGAACTTAAGAACGAAGTTTCCAATATTTTATTTTAGAACTAGCTGTGCCCGCGACTTCGTCTACGTGAGAAAAAATATGATTGTTCAGTATCTACCTGGACGAAGTCGTGGGCGCAGATAGTATAAAAGTAGCGTAAGTTACTCCTTATTACATCAGCTATCTGCCAGTGAAAGTCCTGTCCCAAGTCAAGCCGTTCCCAAGATTAGCCCCGCCCAACAGACAGACAGACAGACAGACAGACAAAAATAGTAAAAAATGTTGTTTTGGTATATGTACCCTATATACAAAAGTACATATGCGTTTAGTAAAAAGCGGTTATTTTAATATTACAAAAAGACACTCCAATTTTATTTATTTGTATGTATATAGATTTATTATGGAAGCTACAATACATATCCCTAAAAATTCTGTGAAAATTTAAAGCGTCTACATTATAGCGGTAACAGAAATACATAATTTGTAAATTGTAAATGTTAGCTTTCTAGCTATCACTATTTATGAGATACAGGCTGGTGACAGACAGACGGACGGACGGACAGACAGATAGATAGACAGACAGCGGAGGATTAGTAATTCATGGGTTCAGTTTTTATCTTTTAGGAAACCCCCTAAAAGATAGAACTAAGATTCAGAATAGCTTAAAAATATTCGATATGATTCTTTAAATTGATATAACTTTTTTATTTCTGAACCGATTCACATGTAACAAACACTAAATGTTAAGTGAAACTTACCACAATATATTAGTGAAACCGTAAATCGAATAAGCCGTTTCTGATATTAGCGTGCACAAACACACAGACAAACACACATTTTTCCGGGATAAAAACCAGGGTACCCAGTGTTGTGCGCCAAAGGTTAAAGTATAATCATACCAAGTTTCATTGTAATCGGACCGGTAGTTTTTATGTGATGCTTGAACAAACACACAGAAAAAATTTTTTTAATTACATATTTGTATTCGGTATCGATCTAATAACATCCACTGGTATTTATTTTTTCAATATTTTTCATGTACAGAATTTACACTTCTACAGATTTATTATAAGTATAGACTAGCTGTGCTCACGACTTTGTCCACGTAGATACTAAACAATAATTTAATTTAATTCTACCCGAATGTAGTCACGGGGGCAGCCAGTAAATTAAATACGTTTATGAAAACCGCTCGCGGGCTACTTGCCGCTAAATGGTAGTGTTCAGCACTATCGTGTTCCGGTCAGGTGGCAATGTACGGCCCTGTAATTTCCGGCACAGAGACATAACACCTTAGGCCTCAGGAGTGGTAACGCATCTGCATTTTGACCTTGGTCTTTGTGTGGGTGTCTATAGGCTGCAGTCATTACTTAACATCTATGTGAACTGCAAGCTTGTTTGCCACTTCCATAACATAAAAAAAAATTGTGCAAAAATATTTTGAACCTTTCTCTTAGATTTAATCCCATGATTCCCATGACAGTTGTCGTGATCGTCTCATGCCGATAATATCCATTAATCCTAAGACTGATACATCTAAGGATATCAATTAAATTGCTCTTGTGCCAATAAGCTGACATTTATCTGGGCCTTAAATGCTGCGCGTGAGCACGATATTTCGCAACTAAAAAATTACACTGGTTTTTGTGAAACAATTGAATTGATCGGCGTAGTATATTCTGAAGGTATAATATATTAAATGAAACATAAATAATCATTTGTTTTTTTTTTCAATGCAATGATATTGTTTAAAAAGTATGCAGTTCGCAGATGACAAGTAACGACCGTAGCCTATAGACATCTACACAAAAAGTTGAGGTCGATTTGGAGATCAGTTCCCACACTTGAGGATTAGTAGTTTTGCCTCTAGGATAGTTCTTACGAGGGCATACATTACCATCTAATCGGAACATGATAGTGCTGAGCACTACCATAGAACCATGAGCATATTCATCTGGCGACAGATAGATTAGGTATCTATAATTAATGATATCAGCAAAATTAAGCAGCGCCAAAATTTAAATTGCTACATAATAAGTTACATATTCTCAAAACAAAATTACATTGTCGTTAACCACAAGACATGTGTCAAGAAGTATGCACATAAATTTTATCGCACCTCCAAAAATGACCAACAACTTTTTACAGTAGGTAGGTAGATTAAAGGCTTATTATTCGCCGCCCTTTAAAATGTTTTAAAGACCTTTTTATGATTATGTTCAACGCGATTATTGTTTCGTGCATACTGTATGCACCTTTCGCTCAAAAATGTTTGAATGGCTCATTGTTAGGGCGTTAAACAACTTACCTCGCGGTGCTTTTTAATGCTCGACCTACTGAAGGAATTGTCGAAAACATTCATGGTATAATGGACTCTGTTACGATAGTCCAAAGACGGAGAATTCCATTTTCTGTTTTGGTTTCTTGATTCTTGCGTGTTAAATATGCCCAACCAAACGCTGGATAAAGACGCCCAACTGAGAGATGTGGTGTACATTTTGAGGTTCCTTCAAAGTTATGGCCCTTAAGATTGTCTGACGTCGGTTTTATTTGGTACGGAACTGTAAAGATGGGTTTTTACGGTTTCGCAGGTCATTCGGATGGTAATCTCAGACTATTATATTGAGTTAATAAGGAAACTTTTAGATCATTAACCTGTGTAAGTCTATTTTTACTTCTACAAAAAGTATCGATATGTTATATGCAAATTTTGCTAAAAGAATTGACAATGATGTATGTAAAATTTCCACCTTGCAACCTGAAATACTTTTTCTTATAACTTCAATAAAATTATACATAATGAACAGATGTTTTTTTAACGATAAAAAGGAGCCTTTCTTTAGTTTGATGGTTTTAATATAATCAATATACCTACTATCAATATACCTGTTTTTGCACACTTACCTACCAATCTATCTGTCTCTATATACCCATGTTTTATAAAGTAACGTAGGTATATAATAATTAACAACTTCATAGCTGTATTTTCTACAGGTATATACGTTCCTGCATAAATGCATTCAAATGAACCGGGAATTTTGACTTCTACGGGTCATATACATAAACTGTAGTTCTTCTTTCAAGCATGAAATTTTCAATCAGAAAAATCTCAGTATTTATTTTATTGTTTTATCTAATTGGATTTCACAATAACAAATATTTTAAAATACAATGGAAAGAAAAAAAGCGACTTCAGACGGCCAGTAACCTCGGTAGCTCAGTTTTGAGAGAAGCTGGACCAGAGATTGAAATACTATTTTTCTTGCCATTTTTCTTAATCCTTCAAGGATCTTACGGCCACCGGCGGCGAGACACAATTGAATTTCAATTGTCATATTTTTCTCGTGTCTGGAGAGATTAAAAAAAAACGTTATTATTTGAATCGTACTTGGATACTGAAACCTCAAACCTAATATGAGCGTCCTACTCCCAAAAGGCTACTTACCTGCAGATCAATTAGCTTTTTTAAGCCATATCTTGCCTGTGTACGAAAGAAATCGTGACCGTATCATTACCATCTAACCGAAAACCGAAACGCGATAGCACTAAATACTGCCATTTAGCGGTGGATAGACACGCCTATGCCCTCAAGCTCCGTCACCGGAGCTCTACTACTTAAGAAGTATTCTTGAGCTGAGTTTTATAATTATGTTGCCTTGTACTGTTTCGATTGATTGACTAGTAGCTAGTCACCACAGAAATCTCACCATTATCATAATTTCTGTACAAAAACCTTCTTAACTTTGTCTCCGGGGTGGTGTGCCATTTTGGGGAGAATATGCCATAATCGCCTTGGCATACGGATTGGCAATCGAAGCGACGATAGTTTTATCGCAGGACGTTGCTACCCATCCCGCGTTATTTCATTTACTACCGCCCCATTGGAATAATTTTACCGCCATTGTTCGTTTGACTGAATGCCCTAGCGGTAAAATTCTTCTCCACTAGAAGGCGGAAACATGGGAATTTTACTGCTTTTACTGTTTTTGACTAATGTCAAAAACAGTAAAAGCAGTAATGTAAATAAACCTACATAGGTACCCTTTAAAGTGGCTATAAAATTGATCAACTGAATTACGTAATTGACCTGCAGGACAAGGCGTGCGCATTGGAGTGACATCAACACTAAAACAGGGTGAGCTTCCATAGGGGTTGCCTTTTGCCTGAATCACTTGTCACTATGCTGTCCATCAACAGCTATAGCAATAGATACTGTCTATTCATAACTATGTCACTTCATAAGATGACCAACCGAGGTCTAGAGTGAAATTTACTCTGCCCCTAATCGCAGCCTTATGTGGCCCCACAACGCCCTAAGCCTCGCAGGGGTATTAATTTAGGCAGTTGTGTATATTTAGGTTGAGAGCTCTTTGCGCTCGCCATTTGCCCGGTCAAGCAGACTAGTGCCGGCTCGAGCCGCCTGCAGACTTTGTAAGATCCATCAAATTGACCAATTCCTTTCTTTTTCACAGATCAAAACGAGCGAATCAAGTGTCGTGTTAGGGATATGTACGGTGGGATCACAAGCCTCGTGGACAGAAGGTGACAATTGTGTTGTGTTCATACATGTTATTGTGCTGACGATGATTGTTTGGCGAGCGAAGGACACTAGTCGTCGGAAATACGGTGGCTGGTGAGTACTTTTTCCAAATTCTCCACTATTTAGTTTATAATTGGTTCTTTAGATTTACGAAAATTATTATAAATTATTATTAATCTAAAAGGAAGGTTATGAATAATAATGTAAAAAAGTGTAACTTAGTCAATAAATTACCACGTAAAAAGACACACCGTGGGCGGGGCATAAAAAGGATACACCGCAGCGTGTCAGGCATTGCATGTTTCCTTGCCGCTCGGCGAAATGACACTGTCGCGACTACTCGAATGCTCGTATACATTGAATGTATTGATATTTGTTATGATCGTAGTTAGTTTGATGCATAAAAAACCGTCCAAGTGCGAGTCGGACTCGAACACGAATGACACCATTATCTTTAAAAAACACCAAAATAAAAACACGTTTGTTATGTTGGAGCCCCGCATAAATATTTATTTTATTCTGCTTTAGTATTTGTTTTTTTTTAGCGGAAACAGAAATACATCATATGACAATTTACCTATCAGTCTAGCTGTGTTCATGCTGCATCATCTGCTACTGTTCATGAGATACAGCTTGGTGACAGACGGACAGCGAATTCTTAGTCATCCCGGGGGGATGGTTAAGAATAGGGTCCCGTTCTTACCCTAAAAAAGGCACTACTGTAGCAGTTCACAAAGTTAGTAAAATTTTCTACTAAACAGTGCCAATATTTTTGGGTAAAATAGCTGTCCCGGACAGATTGAATGACACTATTAGAATAATGTACCAATTGTATGAAGAATCTTAAAAGTGCACACACTGAGCAATAGTAGATATATGTGTAAAAAGTTTAAGATTGAGATATCACGCGACTTTGGTACAGTAAACATCCAAGCTGCTTTCACTCAACAATTCGAGAGTCAATTTCATCACCCCAAAAATAGAATTTCATTGAACGCAATGTAACACGTAATAACTAGCTGCGCGTAGAAAATTAAGGAATACCATTGAAATCGCTCTTCAATAGGCGTAATTTGAACTGACAAAGCTTTGAGTAGAACTTGCTCGGCTCATCTATTATTATCGGCTACATTTCAACTGCAATAACAGTTCGGACTCAATAGATTACTTTGAAAACTTGAGGTGTAAGCGGTTAAGGAACTTTATGGCTGCTAAATTGAATTCTAGCTGTGAATATTCTATTTGAATGCACTGTGTGTGTTCCTTTTACGTGTCGATATGTTTCTGGGAATATTTATATTGTTCACTTGTTACTGCCTACTGGCACGAAGAGGCGTGATAATGTTTTATGTGTCAACTAGCTGACCCGTCAAACGTCGTTCTGTCATACCATAAGTGCAGAAGCCATTGCCGCACAAATTTAAAAAACGGCGGGTACCATCATTGTTGTAAGCATCGCGTTTGAATTAAATTTATCTTTATCATTTATCTTTAATTTCATTTAACTTTAATTTCTAAGATATTAATTTTAATTATATAGTGCACTTAGTATATTAAATAATATGCATTTCATGCACTAAAGTATTTAATTTGATAAGGATTGGTGCTGTATTTTTCTAAATAGCTTTTCAATTAGGATTGGAAGTGAACAATTTTTTGGAAGTCATAATGGGGATATATTAAGCTTCCCATAAAAGATAGATGTATAGCTATGCCATCGCGGACTTTTTGTTTATCTACCAAAGAGGAAATGTTCCACCATATTTTTTTTATTATAAGTATCTCAAAAGCTTTAGGCAGCGTTTTCAATGAAAACACCCAGGCGGCTTGATTTCCAAAAATCATTTAAGAGGGATTCGGTTTTCAGTCCCACCTAAATGTTGCTGTTGTTTCTAATATTTGTAGTTTTTGTGTAATTATAGTGGCAAACACGGCTATCATATTATTATAGTGATTCAGATCTATCAGATCAGCCTATTTTAGATTATGTTTTAAAAATTAAAGTCAAATAGGCATACCTAAATAGTCAGCTCATTTTGAAACGAAAAATGAGTCAACTTTTGGGCAATCATAAAATTCTATTAAATATTTTTAATAATAAAACAATCTCTTACAATGTTTATCGTGAAACAATAATTCAAAAACTCGATAAATCAATTGAAATGAATTAATATCAGAGAGAGCTAAATGGAAGATGTTTAATAGAATAGAAAGATGACAGACGGTAACTTAATTAACGGATTCGCCGCAAGCGCTATGATAATACCATTAAGATCTTGATCACAAAGATGAATGTCTAACCGAAGAATTGTTTCGAATTTATCAGATGCTTGCATCAGTCCATTAATGCCTCTTATTGTTTAATATTTAGACTCGCTTTTTGAACCACCAGCTATGTTTCTTTAGGATTTCAATTTAATTCTTCTAATTCATTCAAAATTTTGTTTTTTTTTAATCTTTTTACTTTAGGGTTGACGTTTTTATGTTTTTGATTAGTGGTAGTTATTTGAAGTTAATTTATACTAAAATATTAAATATTTCATATAAATAGAAAAATATTTAAATCATGAAACATGAAATATGTACTCAGCAATTTATTAAAATTTATTTGTTTTATGTAGGTATGTAAAATATTGTATTTATGTAAGTACTTCAATTTGATTCGTGTTATTATAATCCTAATGGTAAGTAGTATTTTGGTTTGGTTTATTTTCTGAATCATAAACCTCTGATAGAGGTTTTATTAAACTTACGGCTAAAATTTTTCAAAAACATTATGATTCAGTAATATAGATATCATTTCAGTGGATTCAATCTGGTCGTATTCTATTTATTTTTTTTACTAACCATTTCCAGCCATCGTTCACGTGTTTGGTTTCAGGTTCATACTACCTTAATTTTTTGTCAATTTTCATCAGAATTCGCTCAGCGGTTTGGTCATGAAAGTGTAATAGATAGACATGCTTATTTTCACATTTATAATCATACGTTTGGATAATACCTACACAGATTGATCTGAGAGATTCTTTGATATTTTTTTTATAAGATTCGTTATTATAAATGTCTCTGAAACGATCGTTTAATTTATTTATTGCTTTATCAATGTCATCATTCAATTGGTTAACATTAGTTGATTACATATTCGCTGTCGGGTATCACAAACATTTCTCAAGGTTGGTATCTTCGATCATCTTTCTTCTTGTCTCACATAAAGCGATGATATCATAAAATTTAGGCACATACCAAATTGGGACGGAGTCGCAGGCAAAAAATAAAGCACCCACTCCTTCAGAAGCCCGAGGGCATCATGTTTAGCATTCTGCGGTATTCGAGACACGATTGCATTTATATGCGAGCAAATTTGTATGCGGGGCTCGGAAAGATGTTATCTAGATCTTTGTAGAATTGAACCCGAAGCAAATTGCGGTGTATTTAAATTGGCTATCCCTTTGATGTTCATTGTTGTTTCTGTCTTCCCGTATCTAATTTACTGTTATTCTAATTGTTAAACTGTTTGTTACCAAAATGTTTATTTTAAGCTATTTCGATTTTTACATTTACCATATCCATGTGAATTGCATGCTTGTTTGGTACCAACAACACATAAAAACCGGCCAAGATCATGTCGAGTCACGTGTAGTGTAGGGTTCCGTTCTGCAAGTATATTTTTACACTAGCGGCCCGGCCCGACTTCGCGCGGGTGCTATGTTACCTACCCTCTGCTATTCGTCTTAGCGTGATGTTGTATAGCCTAAAGCCTTCCTCGTTAAATGGGCTATCTAACACTGAAATAATTTTTCAAATCGGACCATTTGTTTCTGAGATTAGCACGTTCAAACAAACAAACAAACTCTTCAGCTTTATAATATTAGTATAGATTTAGTCGACTTTTACTCGTAAACTTGTAAAGCCTAAGTACTCAGTTGTAATAATTTTTGTTTCAAATTCTTTATGTAATTAAATACTGGTCTAACTACCATAGTTTATTTGGCAGACGGGAGGAGGGAGAAGGGGACACTTGACTCGAATAGAAAATCCTACTTTAAAACATACATTTTCACATACCTACGGTTTTCTTAATCGAGCAATTGGTTTCCCAAACCCCCTACGTTTTTCAAAAACCTATCTAACAAAACCTACGATATGCATTCCGTCAGGAAAAAAATTATATCCTCACTTTCCTTGTATAGGTATACAAAAACTTTTTTCAAGATTTTATGTTATGACTTTGACGGACTATCTAATATGTACTCGTATATTCACCACGCCAAATTACTACTCGTACTTTCTAGTAGCAGTAGCCGAGGACAGACAGAAGGATATGGCGAAACTATACAAAAGTTCCAATAAGGGATCGGAATCCTAAAAAAAAAAAAAACCGGTCAAGTGCGTGTCGGGCCACGCGCAGTGTAGGGTTCCGTATTAAGTGCATTTACACAGTAAGAAAAGTAATGAAAAACTTCTTATAGGTTTTCCAGTAATCTATAGGCAAAGAACTATTTTACACATTTTTTCAAAATTTTAAGTTCAGTAGTTTCGGAGATAGGGGGGGAGGGAATGGTCAATTTTCGTCGTTTTTCTTAAATAACTTCAAATTTGTTTATGCAAAAATTATAAAAAAATCTGTATCTGAGATGCTGACAACAACCTCTTTCATTTGATATGTCACACGACACAGTTTACGATATTTTTTTTTTAATTTTCTGATTTACCCCCCGAAAGTGGACGTTTAAAATTTATTATTTTACTTGACGTGTTCATCTTTGGGTCACCAATTTACATAATTCAATTAAATTTCAACTCAATCGGTCGAATAGTTTCGGAGCAAATTGGCTGTGAAGGACGGACAGACAGACAGACAGACAGACGCACGAGTGATCCTATAAGGGTTCCTTTTTTCCTTTTAAGGTACGGAACCCTAAAAACGGCTCTATGTAAAAGAGGCGATAATAATTTGATAATCACTTATCATAACAATCGTCCCATTATATTCGGCGGGGTCTGTCTGTGCCTGTATTAACTATTAATGCAGTCAGAGAGAGGTCCCGCCGAATATAACCCATTACAAAGTAGATCAAATGCTTCAATAAAGTTATTTCATTCAAGTTATTTCATTAATTCATTCAAATTTTTCAGTAACATAGTAGGTAAGTGACGCAAATTACTGGAGTCAGAAAAAAATTAGAATTAACGGAATAAATATCAAACTATAGAGATCGCGCAATTTCATTCAACATAACCGTAATCACAATTTACTTAGGTATGTATGATACGAGAATAGTAATAAGTGAAAGTAGAGAGTAAAAGTGATATCAAGATTTTTGAATACATAGTAAGCAGTAGTCACAGTTATAAATACATTCAGTAAAAGCTAATTACTTACTATAGTCATGTTTATTATATTCAACATGGAATTCAAACAACCTGTAGGCAAAAAGAAAAGATAGAAGGAAATAAGACAAAATTAGTTACTGTTTTTTTTCAACAGCTATAGTAAATTTATTTTAAACTGCCTCGGACCGTATGGGAAATGGATAGTGATTTGCAGTCAGGCCATTATTTGCGCGACTTGGAAGTCCTAGATTCGGTTACAGGCATAGAGCAACACGGGCCACCGCATTGGGCTGGAGGGCAGTAGCCATATGCAGGCTTTCCTATCTGCCAACGTACAAGCCCAAATGGTCCTACGCCTGCCGCCCAGATGTATAAATGTGTGCGTGAAATTGTTTATGTATTTTGTTAAAGTCAAGGTGTGAGTTTCATAGTAATAGACAATTTTTGTAGTGTGTGTGTATCACACATAGTTCTCCCTGCAAAAAATGACAGACTGTTTTGCATCAGTAAGAAGCGCTATGGCTACTCCCCTCCGGTCCGCCGCGACCGGTGGCCGTTTATAGGCCGTTTTATAGACCACAAGTATTCACTTACCATCAATGTGAACTATAATTCACATTATAGTTCACTTATGGTAAGCGTATACGCTTGAATGCCACTTCATGACTTAAAAAAAACTTACTTACCTAATGTAAGACAACTTGACAATTGCACAAGACATTCATTCAATAATTTATCTATTTGAATAGATATTTATTTGACGACTAGCTGTGCCCGCAACTTGGTTTGCATGGAATAGTGGCTATGGGACTTTGGGCAGCGCTTTTGGATATACATTTTAAATGATAAACACTTTTGGGTAGCTAAAAAAATCTGCTTTGCAGTAATGCTTCTCTGTACACGATAGGTATTAGATGTATGGCCATCGGGGATAAAAGCACACAGGCTGCTAGGATTGCGAAAAATTGCCAATTATGTGTTTAATTAATTTACCCTAAGCTGAACCGTACTTTCGAAAAGGCCATTTTAAACTACTTTGCATATTTTTTTATAGTAAATTATTTAAAAGTTCTGTAAAGTTACAGTCTAAGAGAATGAAAGATAAAAAATAGATCTTTGCATAATATAGGCACTTCGTAAGAGCCGGCAGAAAAGAAAAATTGGATATTAACGTTGTGCATTTTTACCCACTAACTCCACCAACACCACCATCACCATCATCACCATCACTATCAACATCACCACCACCAATGTCACCACTACCACCTCCACCACCGCCACCACTACAATCGCCACCAACGCCATCACCGGCACCAGCAAACACCTGACACAAATGCCTCCAAAACTACCAACAACACCACCAACGTCACCAACGCCACCAATACCTCCATCGCCACTAAAAACCACCGCCAGGACCACCAACGCCACTAACAACATCACCAGAGTCACCAACAATACCTACGCCACCACTACCATCACTACCAACACACCAATGCCACCAACACCACTAACGCCACCACCACCATCATAATTATCATAATTAAATCCGAAAGACGTCCATCCGTCTCCGCTGGACAAAGCCTTTCCCGAAGATGCTCCTAAAAGTGTTGTGCGTCATAAGGGAAGAATATGCCACGCTTGCCATGCTGAATGGTGATTATAGCGGCGATTGCTTTATGCCGGGACGCTGCTATGCGGTATGCTTAATGTAACAGAGAAAAAACCGGCCGAGTGCGAATCGAACTCGTGCACGAAGGGTTACGTACAAAAAATGGCATAAAAATTACGTTTGTTGGAAGGTAATATACAACATAAGACCTCAAAATTCTATGAAAATTTTAATCCTCTATTTGCTACCGTTATAAATGTCGAGTAAAAATTATACGAAAAAAAAAACACGTTTATTGTATTTAATTTTGTCGTTAAAGCGATAACAGAATTACATAATTTGTGAAAATTTTAGTTTTCTAGCTATCACTGTTTATGAGATACAGTCTGGTGACAGACAGACAGATGGACGGACAGACAGACAGACAGCGGAGGATTAGAAATAGGGTCCGTGTTTACCTTTTAGATACAGAACCCTAAAAAAGATAGAAGATAGATACAGAATAGTTTTAAAATATTTGATATGATTATTTAATTGTCTTAACTTTTTTATTTCTGAACCGATTGACATGAAACAAACACTAAATGTTAAGTGAAACTTACCATAACATGTTTGTGAAAACTGCAAATCGGATAAGCCAATGCTGAAATATGCGTGCACAAACACACAGACAAACAGACATTTTTTCGGGATAAAAAGTACCCAGTGTTGTGCGCCAAAGGTTAAAATATAATCATACCAAGTTTCATCGTAATCGGACCTTTAGATTTTGTGTGATGCTTGAACAAACAGACAGACAGACAATTTTTTTTCTAATCACATATTTGTATTCGGTATCGATCTAGTAACATCCCCTGGTATTTATTTTTTTAATATTTTCAATGTACAGAATTTACACTTCTACAGTTTTATTATAAGTATAGATAACTTTGTTGATTTTTAATGCATAGATAATAAAGAATAAAGTATTAGTTTCACCGGAATCTAACAGGGTAGGGATGCAGCCGGTAAATTTTGATTGATGGAGACGACCGGCATACCGCCTTCGTTAATTGACGGAAGGAGAAAAAGCGCCTGTAATGGGAAAATAAATGATTGGTTCTGCATCTGGAATAAAAATCTTCCATTTGATTTGGAAACTGTTGTACAAAACATTAAGTTACTTAAATATTGAAATACAACTAGTTCTCGGATAAATTATTATGGAGTGTGAAGGTGGCAACGCATCTATTTGTCACCTTTACACTCTATTCACACAAAATACACTTATTGAAATGTACCTAACAATATCGTGTACATTAAACTGTTAAAAATCATATCCGTAAAAAAAAAACAATTCAGTATTTTTTGAACCCGTTTTGCCATAAAAAAACTGAAAAATCTAACATTTAAAAATTCAAAATCTTAAAATTCATTTTTTTCATTTTACTGCACTGATCTCCAGTTGGCTGTTCGAAGGAAGCATCCATACCGGAGGCAGTCCCTGTGCCCTCGAAGCCCTTGATAAATATATAATTCTGACAAACCTCGGCTTTCATTTACAAACCTGTTATAAGTCATAAGTTAGGTGTGGAGTTTTTTCTTGGTGGTTCAGTCATATTGGTGTGTGTGTGTTTGGAATTGTTATAGGGTTTATTACAACACATCACATTTACATAATTTTCTTTCAAAAAGGTTTTGTTTCTTTTAAACAGCAATCACGAGTATTTAGATGAATGATAGAAGGTGACTTTGTAGTCTGTCCTTTTGCGTCCGTAAATTAGCCATACAATTTTAACAAAGCGGTAGTTGCTTTATCTAAAGATCTACCTACTCTTTTCTTCTAATTTTGACGACCCGGTTGGTTCAGCGGTGTGAGATGACTGTTTGATTCGAAGGGTCGCGGGTTCGATCCCCGCACCGGGACAAATATTTGTATGGCCCTGTAATTTCCGGCACAGAGGCATAACACCTTAGGCCTCAGGAGTAGTAACGCATCTGCATTTTGACCTTGGTCTTCGTGTGGGTGTCTAGGCTGCAGTCATCACTTAACATCAATGTGAACTGCATGCCTGTTTGCTACTTCCATTACATAAAAAAAAAATGGTCTGGGTGTTTGTGCATGTGTTGTTTGTATGCAACGGCATCCACGATACAGGTTTATACCTGCTGTGGGGCTGTGAGTGTAAGCGTTATTGTGTTTACTGTGTTTAGTTTAGATGTATGTAGTTAAATATCGCATAGTTCAAATACTTGACAGAACAAACTCTGAAACAACACAATTTTCTGGCCCCGTAATAACTATCACAGAGACATGACAACTTAGGTCTCATATGCGGCAACGCATTTGCATTTTGATCTCTTGTTTTTGTGTATAGGCTGTCATAGAGCAACACCGGAGGGGAGTAGCCATATGCAGGCTTTCCCCTCTGTCAAAGTACAAGCCCAAATGGGCCTATACCTGTCGCCTAGATGTTTAAATGTGTGCGTGAAATTGTTTCTGTATTTTGTTAAAGTCAAGGTGTGAGTTTTATAGTAATAGACGAGTTTTGTAGTGTGCGTGTGTGTCGCACGCATTTCCCCCCGCAAAAAATGGCAGACTGTTTTGCATCGGTAATACACGCTATGGCTACTCCCCTCCGGTCCGCCGCGACCGGTGGGCCGCGTTGCTCTATGATAGGCTGCAGTCATTACTTAAAATCCATCTGAACTGCATGATTCTTAGCCACCTTGATTACATTAAAAAAATTTTTTTTTCGTCTAATTTTAAGGCTTAAAAAAGCGGTGGAGACTATTTAAACTATTGTTTGCTTAATGAAATACCTATCATGAACATATCTTATTAAGCAGTGAGAAATTCAGTCTACCTCCAGTAAAATTACTACACAAAATGCAGTAATTACATACCGACTGTATCGTGGATGCTACTTACATATTGTAACTGTATATAAAATATTCAAACTGGGAACATTGGAAAACGTTAACTAATCAAGCGAGATAGCGCGTGCACTCGCATTCCGTTCCGTAATGCACTTTCGTTTCCAACAAAAAAAAAAAAGTTTTTACTGCACGATGCTACTCTCGTTGTGAACGTATGACATTGTTGTATTTTGTGAAAGAAAACATAGTAAACTTTTCTTGATTGAATATATTTTTTTCAAACCTTCTGCATTGGCGCCTTGCATTTTTTGTGATGGGTAAAAAAATTTAAAGTAGCGTCAGGACACGTGACCTGATCGTGAGACGGAGGGAGAGTAGATCGCCGCGGCGGTGGTGATGTTCATTGGTGGCGGTGGTGGTGGTCAAAAATGCACAACGTTAATAGTCAAGTTTTCACTCCTGCCGGCACACCCGGAGTGCAACGCGTTGTTTTTCTGGAAATGGTTCAAAACTTTTTTTGCATAAACACCGGCTACTGTATCATCTGTAACCATGTTATGGTCGACTACGAGCTACGAGGACATATAGAGGGCAAACTGTCACATATTTACTGTGGTAGAGTTGGGTGCGCAAGCGTTCTCTGACAGTCCTTTTTTCATTTATACTGATGAGCCAATAGGACTTTTAATTTTTGAGAAATTCGCTGTCAGAACCATTCACCCCGTCCAACGTCCATGGATGAACAGGTCCAACAGCGGATTTTTCAAAAATTAAATTCAACAAAGATACACAGTACCGTATTATCAGAAAAATAGGGTACCTACTTCAGATCAGAAAAATGTCAAGTTAGTCTGGCCCGGACCATAGCACCCACAGACCGAATCAGTAAAAACGCGTTTTTTGTTCAATGAGTGCAGATCGATAAAACCTAAGAACACATACAAATAGTACTCTTTTTATTAAAGAGTTTTGATACTTGCAAAAATACCCTAGGATTAGAAATGGAAAGGACAGTTCCCATTTTCATTCATCTTTAAATGTTACTTGGAACAGTACCAAGTTAAGCAACTATTTATCGTTGGAAAAATGTCAAATGTAAATTTGAAAATGTGAATTTTCTGCATTGGAATGCAGACAGGACGAGTAATGTCTGTAAAGCAGAACTTATCAGGGTATAAGGTAAAGATAACGCGGCAAGACACAACAACTTTCACCCTCGTAAATTATCAACAACCCAGACATATGTCTTAGCACAAATCTTACTTGAATTACTGCTTTGAAAATGAATTAACCTTAGGAAATTGACTCTAAATTGTAATTAGTAGAATCTTAGTAATTCTAGTTATCGAAATATCTTCGGCTTATCTGCAAATTTTAAGGATATAATAATTTAGCTGTCCGCTGTCACGACGAACGTCGTATCGCCAAATAGATGGAGATACTCGTACTAATACCGCTATTAAGAAATTGGGATTGTCATAGAAATGTGAAAATTATGGGTTACACGTATTTCTTTAGAAATAAAATTAAAAATATTCTCCCAAAAATAAGTCCTTATAAATTCGGCGGGCCATCAGTACCATTTAAGAGTATAAAAAAATATTCTGCAACCGATTCTCATACCTAGCAAATACACACACAAAATTTCATGATAGGTAATCGATCAAGCCGATTCGGAGGAGTATCGTTACACACACGGTGCAACGAATATTATTATTATTATTTTTTTATATCATTAAGTGGACACACAAGCAGACGGGCCACCTGATGGTAAGTGGTCACCGTCGCCTATGAACATTTGCAACACCAGGGGAGTTGCCAACGCGCTGCTAACTCTGAAGGACTCTTTTGACGCCATTTTTGAAGAACCCCATATTGTAGCACCGAGGGAACACCTCAGAGGGAAGTTCGGCGGGTAGTACGGTGTAGGAAAAGAGACGGTGGCACCATGTCGAACAGTTCGACAGAGCACTCACCATTGTAGAGACGGAGATTATAAAGATCTAGTTTCATATGTTTCGGCGTAGGAAGGTGTACCGCGGCCACCATCTTTAATTTAAGTCATGGATTATGACAGGACTTTAGTCTCTAGATATGAAATAACCTTAACACGTTATTTAAAAAACATAACTGGTGACCAAGCCTGATCTACTTTGATCAAATAGGTCAAGTATGAAGAGAGTGATGAATGTAGAAGGTACGGGAGTTGTGTAAGGACCGAGATATTTCGCGCTCCACGCTCTCTGTCTAGCCAGTAAGAACCATACATACAAACATACATAACTTGTGAATTATAGGTGTATTCCCTATACAACCTTTGCGGTGTGAAACAGGGATTATTATTATTTTTTTTTTTTTGTAATTGAATTGGCAAACAAGCATGCAGTTCACATTGATGTTAAGTGATGACTGCAGCCTATAGACACCCACACAAAGACCAAGGTCAAAATGCAAATGCGTTACCACTCCTGAGGCCTAAGGTGTTATGCCTCTGTGCCGGAAATTACAGGGCCGTACATTACCACCTGACCGGAACACGATAGTGCTGAACACTACCATTTAGCGGCAAGTAAATCAGGTAATGCGGTGGTGCCTACGCCCGCGAGCTCCGTCACTGGAGCTCCACCACCAGTAAATATTATATTAATATAATGAAGTATAGGTATACTTCATCGAACATTCGCGATTGTTTTATTATGCAGCTATATATAATGTATATATAATTTACCTATGTAAAATACAGTATGCCGTTAAAACAGTGCATGGCGCATGTAATCGTGTTTATTGATATTATACCCATACTCAGACTAATGATGCCTGTTACACATCAACTACATCCATAGATTGCATGAACAACTAAGCGGTTGTTTCATAGAGCATTACGGGCCACCGGCCGCCGCGGCGGACCGGAGGGGAGTAGCCATAGCGCTTATTACCGATGCAAAACAGTCCGTCAGTTTTTTGCGGGGGAATCTAAGTGTGATACACACTCACACTACAGAAATCGTCTATTTCTACAAAACTCACATCTTTACTTTAACAAAATACACAAACAATTTCACGCACACATTTAAAAATCTGGGCGACAGGCGTAGGACCATTTGGGCTTGTACTTTGACAGAGGGGAAAGCCTGCATATGGCTACTCCATTCCGGTCCGCCGCGGCCGGTGGCCCGTGTTGCTCTATGGGTTGTTCGGTCTAGATGCAATATACCTAATAATAGGTGTGTAATATATATATAAATGAACTAAATAATTTTGTAGCGGGATCCTAACCTATAACATCCAGCTGATCCAGCCCTCCCAGTCTGCCTCACTCAGTTCAATAGCCCACTTCCAACAATACGGCACTAGTTTACGGGGCCAGTGGTACGGTTGTAATTGATATTGCCACGGCTCGCTGACTCTGCGAGCAATAAAGACATTGTGTTTGTTAGTGCCTCTGTTATTAATGTTTATAGTACGAGATTGATGGTGGGATTCATATTTTTGGGAGTTCAGTACGTGAAAGAAGCTGACTGATTTCTGGATATATTGGTTTTTTAATTTTTTTATGCAATGAAGGTGGTAAAAGTATGCAGTTTACATTGATGTTAAGTGATGACTGCAGTCTATAGAAACCCATGCAAAGACCAGAGGTCAAAATGCAGATGCGTTGCCACCTCTGAGACCTTAGTTGTTATGTCTCTGAGATAAGTCATTAGGGGCCATACATTACCATCTAACCGGGACTCGATAGTGCTTAACACCACCGTTTAGCGCCTGATAGATTAGGTAATGCGACGGTGCCTACGCCTTCGAGCTCCTGAAACTTTACCGGCAGTAAAAATTTAAGAATCGAATTAATTATTAACATTAATTATAATATATTATGTATACAGTAATACCCCCGACTTACGCTACCCCGTTTTGCGCGAATTCCGAGATACGCGAGGTGGCTTCCCCACTCCACTCAATCAGTGTTCGGTTTACAAGAAGTTCGAGTGTACATTATTGATTTACCTATATAATTGGGTAATAAAAATACTATAAAATAAAATACGCTTACACTGACAGCCTCACAGCAGGTATAAAACCTGTGTCGTGGGTGCCGTTGTACACATACAACACATACACAAACACCCAGACCCGGAACAAATATCTGTAGGCTATACAAATATTTGTCCCGGTGCGGGGATCGAACCCGCGACCCTTCGAATCAAACGGTCATCTCACACCGCTGGACTAACCGGGTCGTCAGTCATGACCAAAAATGAGTAAGGGCCCTAACCAGAGCGACGTCGCTCGCCAGCTACGTATCCAAGCTGCTAGTATGGAAATATACGATACCTAACTCACCTGGTCACCTTGTGGCGACGTCTCCACACCATACTCACTGCTTGGATACGTAGCCGGTGACGTCGCCACGACGTCCTAGTGAGTTAGGGCCCTAACTTGAATCTAGTAGGTATATGCAAAGGTGAACCCCAACTTTCCTACACCGACGCCCTACACTGCTATCAGTTGGTTACTGGTCTCACCTATCGCGTAAGTCCGGGGCATTCGTGTATGTTTTCCATGTTGACGATTTGTTACTTAGTGAAAATGCGTCCGATCGAATTACTGTAAATTAATCGTGTCGTGATTTCAAACAACCGTAGCGAAACAAATTTAATAAAAGATCGACATTGTTCGAAATCCGACAGTGATTCAATTAATTTAATAAAGAACGTCATTGCTTTGCGAATGATTAGATCTCATAGCAAAATAAGTTCCTGGGATATTATTGGAAGTAAAATTGATAAAACTTGAATCAATATTAGAACAAGTGCTGTGTAAGAAGCCATTTTATTTAAGTCGATATATATATTACACCATTAAATAAGTCACTATATTCAGGATGCACTCAGCTTATTGATTTATTCAAGTTAAATTTCGTATACAGCGCTGCCTTCAGGGAACATTTGAGAAAAACACGCTACACCGTATACACATTAGGTATGTCATATTGTAATGCACGACGACAATGTCTACAGAGCAACCACAGCCTAACTAAAGTTTTCTAAGATTGAAAATAGTTCTACTCTTAGAATTCTTACAGATATAGATTTAGAAAGATAAAATTTAGCAATTTAGGTTTTGGCATTTGGTCTCCTAGGATTCCCAATTAACTTAATTTCTTGAGGATCTTAGGGGACCAATAAGATCGAATTTCCTTACAGGCACGGGAATTCTATAGGCGTACGAAGTTACGGCCAAAAGTTAATATTATTTATACCGAATGGCTGAAGTCTTGGTTTTTTCATCGATCGTTTGGTTGAACGCGCTAAACTCAGGAAGTACTGGCTCCAATTGTTTTTTTTTGTGCTTGATAGCCTATTTATCGAGGAAGGCTGAAGAATATATTATTACTACGCCACGATCGGGTGAAGCATCAATGAAGTTGAAAAAACGGGCAACAATATTTTCTGTGCGGATTAAATTGCGGGCACAGACAATATATTGTTTACTAGACATATTTAATCCGCGCATAAAATAATGGAAAGACATTGTGCAGTGTAACCAGTTGAGGCCATTCTGGTCATCATGCGGTTCCTAACGGGGTGTGTGTGTTGTATTATGATACATATACGAGCTTTGCTAACTGTTTACGCTTAACCGTAATTTATAGGTCACTTTTAAGAAAATAGTATTATGGAAAATAATCAATTAAAAAAAATGGAAACAGTGTTTCTATTAAAATAATATCAAATGAATGTTTACATACATTTAAAAAGCATGCACATTTTTTTGAAAGAAAAATCAAACGGTAACACTATTAGAAATCGTCTTTTAAATGTGAACAATTTGTATCTTTAATTATTTACTTTATCCATTAAACAATCAAAAAGATCGGCTTACTCAGTAGATAAAATATTATGCGTGATCATGCCAAGGTATATAAAAATAAATAAACACATCAAATGTACGGCCCTGTAATTTCCGGCACAGAGGCTTAACACCTTAGGCCTCAGGAGTGGTAACTCATGTTTGCATTTTGACCTTGGTCTTTGTGTGGATGTATATAGGCTGCAGTCATCAGTTAACATCAATGTGAACTACATGCTTGTTTGCCACTTTCATAACATAAAACAGCTGAAAGGTATTGCAGGCAATTGTACAGCGAGATCCATTTCGGTCAGTGCGGTACGTTGTACCTACTTAATCTACTTATGTTATACGAGATTTACTGTTTACGCGAAACCGTAATACTTATTTGAGTTCACTCTGCACGAGTACTTTTTGAAATCTTATGTTTTATGGAATTTATTTGCTGTGAAGGAATTTCAAAAACACGTTCCAGAAATAAATTTTGATTTCGACGACTGTTGAAAGCGCCTTCATGGCGATAAGTAAGTTCTTATCGCAATGAATCTAATTACCAAAACGAGGTACTTATGTCAGTTTTGCATACGAATATTCAACACTATGATCTTATGTGCATAAAGTGATAAGAAACCGTATAAATTTATGGTAATAGAATACTACAGTTTATAAATTTTAATATAAACATAACTTCATCACGAGCAATACGATCACGTTTGAGTCACGGGTTTTCATATGTATGTGTACTATGGCTTGCGTACCACAAACGATCCAGAAATTTCAATTTCAAGTTGGATTACACACACTCACTCGACCACAGCTAGCTCCAAAGATGCCCACCTCCCACAAGAGTGCTTTGTGTCATTAGGCGAGAATATGACATGTACCTATAAAGAGCCATTTAGACGGAGAGAGTTTCTCGTCTCGAAGATACTCGTAGGATTATCGAAGGAATATAAAACATTCTTTTTCGTCTAAACACTCGCTCGTTGCCATGGGCGATAATCGCCTCGCAACGTAAAAATTATTGTATCCGTGTAAACAGAATTTCAAAGCAATAATCGTATTTCGAGATTTTATGCGTGTAAGCCTCACGCTTTGCATGTTTGTATGGATTGGCGAGTAGAGAAACTTGGATATTTATTGAAAAATTAATAGAAGTCATTTAACTATTGTCGTTAACGTGTAACGATATGTTTTTCGATCATTTTGCCAGCAAGACCTTTTTCAGCCATAATTCAAAACCGTATAAATGAGTTTTCCGTTTATCATTGTATTGTTTGTAATTGAAATCTAGGCTTTTGTCATGTCTGAGCTCTTAACATCTTCGTTTTTTTTTGTTGTTTCTGGAGATATAATAAAAACAGCTGTGATAAATAAATAAGAACAAGAGCAACATTAATTACATTAAGAAATTAATTAGACAATGCCTACCGCTATAACTGTGTACACCGTTATAATAAAGAGCACACACATTATTTACAATAAAACATGTGTCTCCTGAAGTGGTGCTTGAACCAGCTTTATGCCATACACAAGTCGGGCGTTGGAAAGTTTTTACTGGTGGTAGGGTTTCAGTGTACGATCGCGAGGGCGTAGGCACCACCGCATTATCTATCTACTGGCAAAAAAACTACTACAACTACTACTACTACAAATGGCATTGTTCAGCGCTATCGTGTTCCGGTTAGATGGTAATATATGGTTCCGTAATAACTATCGAGAAGACATATGAACTTGGGTTTCAGTTTAAACAGTAAATATGCCAAAACTACGAACGAAGCGTTTTGGCTCTGTATTTATCATACGAACAGCTGAAGAATGGATTTCTTTGCTGGTTTCTTAGTTCCCAAGAATCTTCAAGCCTGAATAGATATTTTTGAGACCTGGACTAACGCGCTTCATGTTCGGCCACATCTTCTCTTTCCAACAGGTGAAGTTGTGGAAAAGTTTGCTCTATAAATAAATGTTTATTGAAAAAAAAATCGTGGCTATCCTAAAACCTTTGACTGCCATAAAGTCATTGAAGACTTACGAATAAGATTACTTGTAGCTAAAAGCATATAAAATCAAAGTTTAATTATAATATTTATCTTCGTATGATTTATAAAAGACGATTTGCTTATCAAAAACCAATATACTATGAAATGTAAGCACACGAACGAGCTAACTAGTTTTGTGGTTAGTGATAGATGAACATGTCCAAACATTTCAATTTAGCTTTTATTACCACTGCATAAAATGCTTACGTGAATTTAAGCCTGTCTCTGACTTTACATTACACTTCGTTGACTTTATCTAAGCAAATGAAGACATTCCATTGTTCATCCGTTATCCACCCACTCGATAAATCTTCCGAAATTGTTACCGCTGTCTATTCACTGGTTTATGTTATTTTACTGGGTGTAAAGTGTGTAGATAGATCATATCTCAGTCAATAGATGGTAAGTGAATACTGCAGCATGTAGTCATTTACACAAAAACCGGAGATCATTAGAGAATTTAGACACGTTGCCACCTCTGAGGCCTAAGTTATTTTGCCTCTGTGATAGTTATTACAGGACCATACAACCAGAACAAGACAGTGGCAATCGTATGGCATCAGATAGATTAGGAAATGCGACGGTGTCAACGTTCCCGAGCTCAGATACTTAACCTACCAGTGAAAAGCTCCTGGCCGTTATCAGCTACGGTAACCGTCCCTTCCCTTATTGGCGTCTCTTATATGGCTAACATAAACGTAAATTCACGCCTGTAATCCCCGAAAAGGTAGGCAGAGGTGAATTTAAATGCATCGTAATGCATTTGAATTCAACTGCATGGATTCAAGCATATATGCAAACACCCATGATTCGCCGGTTATGTTTTGGCTCATAAAACAGGTGGTCTCGAACACCGACATTGGTTTCTACGTGCGATAATTTTTATCAAAAATTTTATGGGCTTGTAATTTCTGGCACAGAGGCAAAACACCTTAGGCCTCAGGAGTGGTAACGCATCTGCATTTTGACCATGGTCTTTGTGTGGGTGTCTATAGGCTGCAGTCATCACTTAACGTCAATGTGAACTGCATGCTTGTTTGCCACTTCCATTACATAAAAAAAATCACGGTCTGTCGGCCTACCGACACAAAGACCGAAAACTTTGCTGAGATCTATATTGTTTCATTTGTTTGCCCGTTAACTGGATTTTTGGTAAACAGTGTTCTACAAATATTATTATTTGTTCCAACTCTATTTGCGTCTGCTGTGTAGTGTAGTCTGCATTTTGATTACTGGTTTTTGGGTTTTGTATAATATCTAAATGCTTCAATGTTCACTTGCCATTTACATGAACTATATGATTGTTTGCCATCTCCAAAGTGTAATCCTCAGTCACTCACGGTTTGCCGGCCTACCGACACAGAGACTGAAGACTTGAAAACTTTGCTAAGATTTTTTTTTTTTTATGTGATGTTGGTGGCAAACAAGCTTGCAGTTCACATGGATGTTAAGTGACGACTGCAGCCTATAGACATCTACGCAATAACCAGTGGTCAAAGTGCAGATGCGTTTCCACCCCTGAGGACTAAGATCTTTTGCCTCTGTGATAGTTATTACGGGGCCATACATTACCATCTAACCGGAACACGATAGTGCTCAACACTACCATTTGGCGGCAGATAGATTAGGTAATGCGGGGGTGCCTACGCCCTCGAGCTCCCTCACTGGATCTCTTCCACCCAGTGAAAAAAAAAGCTATATTGTTTGAGTTGTTTGCCCGTTAACTAGATTTTTGGTAAATAGTATTCTACAAATATTTGTTCCGACTCTACTTGTGTCTGCTGTGTAGTCTAGTCTGCATTTCGATCATATGTTTTTGGGTTTTGTATACTGTCTATATACTGCAATGTTCACTTGCCATTTACATGAACTGTATGATTGTTTGCCATCTCCAAAGTGTAATCCTCAGTCACTCTCAGACTGCCGGCCTGCCGACACAGAGACTGAAGACTTGAAAACTTTGCTGAGAGCTATATTGTTTGAGTTGTTTGCCCGTTAACTAGATTTTTGGTAAATAGTATTCAACAAATATTTGTTCCGACTCTTCTTATGTTTGCTGTATAGTGTGACGATGTGTTAAAACCGGATGTAGTATGGAACGTTATTTTCACATTTTGATCCGCTCTGACCCGTACGTGTTTAAGTGTATATGATTTTTTCTACGGATATAGTACGACACGGTGTAAACAATGTGGCATGTTATTTTATTTCTTCTTTTTTCAAAACTAAACGTCGTTTGTTTTTCATATAGATAATTATTGTCAGTTTTTCAGAATTATCAAAAATAAATGGTTGTCTTTTTTATTATATATGTATCTTCACGCCAAGTCCCTAACGAGGTAGGCTTTTTTATTACTACCCCTTCGGGGATTTCAGGCGTGATGTTTGGCACCGACTTCAAACCTATTAGTAAATAGCACATATAAATAATAGGTACTATATAATTACAATTAAATCTTTATTATTTTTTACTTTTCAGTTTTGAAGTCGGTTTTTTTTAACGAAGTTATATTTATGCTTACATTATCTTAAATTAATCCGTATTCTCATCTCTCTAGTGTCGTTCAGTTCAATCAGTTGACCATTCACCTTTTAAATGGCCGGGGAAATTCACCCTTGACTGAACTATTATTTGATTAGCAATCATGTGTTATATGTACTTAAGAGTCTTTGACTCACTTGTTATGTACGGCAAACTTACTGTGTTTTTTCATTTGAAAAACCTATTTATTAGAATATTTGTATATCTTTATCGGACTGCAAGGTTTATTTTAGATCATTTAATTTTTCTTCAGCATAACTTAATTTATAGAATCTTTGCTTCAGCTAAGATTTTTTATATATTCAAATAAATAATGTCACATTTTGCCAAAATTAAATCTCTGTAAGCGGAGAGCCCTTTGCGCTCTCCGATTGAAGTAAGCCCGATGAAGTCGACGCCACGAAATTAGGTCTCGGAAATAGCCCATCTTCATAAAAAATAATATTTTTTCTCTGTTATGATGCACAAGTTCACATTGATGTTAAGTTATTACTGAATCTTATAGAAATCTGCATAAACCAGAGATTTCAATGTTGATGCGTTGCCTTTCTTGAAGCTTAGGATTGTACCCTTCTGTGCCATAAAACTGAACTGCCTCAGTAGCCTAGTGGTAGCAAGCTACTACTACTACGCTGGGTCCCTGGGTTCGATTTCCAGGTCGGGGTCTATTAGAGATAAGGGTATAAAATCCTTTATCTTTGGTTTATTGGGATTTTTCCATTTTCTGGAAGTTGCCCAGTACCTCGGAGTATGGTGATGTGCCCTGAGATGTCAATAGATTCGCCACCTGTGTTTGGATGTATGCTTGAATGCATGCATTTACCTCTGCCTACCCCTTCGGGGATTACAGGCGGGAAGTTACGTTTTTTTTGTGCCATTATTATGGACATTCCTACATCACCGGAACACAATGGCACTTAATACTATCGTTTAGTTAAGAAGATTACATATTGCGTCGGTGCCAGCGTTCAACAGTTCCGTGAGTCTACCACCAGCATTAAGCTTTTTGAGTAAAAGACACCTTAGATTTTTATGTCAATGTCTTTTGTATTATTCTGATTGTGAACTCTATGTTCGCCACTTTCGTGATGGAAAAAATAATCTCGAATAATAAAATGACCGCATGGAAAATCAGCCGGTGACACTGACCGTGGCGCGTGAAAGCATCGTGTTAGGCGCCAGAAACTAGTTTGATCTGGTTATTTATTCAGATATTTTCACTTATGTAAATGCAATAAATTCTCGGTACGTGAACTATGCGGTGTCCGGATTCCGTCACATTCTAGTTGCGATCTTGCTCGCTTGCAATGTAAGTTTTGCGATAACTCTCGCTTATAATAATTTTAGTGTACATACATAAAGTAGCCTTGTAGAGGTTGTAATTATCGCCGTTGGGCAGTCCTATATCCAATCCTGCTTGATGTTTTGAAACGATGCTTTGTTCGACAACGGAAATTCATGTTTGTAAAAATTATATTCTGAAGAACTTTAAAGAAATAACAATGCATTATTGATCGAAATGAAAGTAGAATGAACAGTTTGGAGATTTGTTTTCAAATCCTACAGAACATATATATGTAGAATTTGCCGAAGCGCACCAGTAAACTCTTGTCAGCTCTCATCGAAAATGTTTGTATAGATATTTAATTTGTTTATATGTATATATGACTCGTTGTACATATGTATGTAGGACTCGTGCCCAGCAGTGGGACGTAAAAAGGGGTTGTTGCTAGTGTTGTATAGAACTGTAGAGTAGTGTAGAGTTTCAAATGTCGAAGTTCACAGTGGATTTGGCTGTCGGTTTGCAGAATAGTTACAGAATGGTATGTCATCATCATGTATTTCATACTAAGAACGTTAAATAGGTTATTGGCAACATTAATGCCATAATTGCTAAAAACTCATGGAAGACCCATCTTTACTGGTGGTAGAGCGCCAGTGACGGAGCTCGCGGGCGTAGGCACCACCGCATTACCTAATATACTTGCCGCTAAATGGTAGTGTTCAGCACTATCGTGTTCCGGTCAGGTGGTAATGTACGGCCCTGTAATTTCCGGCACAGAGGCATAACACCTTACGCCTCAGGAGTGGTAACGCATCTGCATTTTGACCTTGGTCTTTCTGTGGGTGTCTATAGGCTGCAGTCATCACTTAACATCAATGTGAACTGCATGCTTGTTTACAAATTCCATAACATAAAAAAAAACTATCCTATCAGGTGGTAATGTAGGGCACTGTAATTTCCGGCACAGAGGCATAACACCTTAGGTCTCAGGAGTGGTAACGCATTTTGATCTTTGTCTTTGTGTGGGTGTGTATAGGCTGCAGTCATCACTTAACATCAATGTGAACTGCACGCTTGTCCACTTCCATTACATAAAAAAAAGAAGAAGTTGACTATAAAATTGAGTTATTCCGTTACTTTTATCTAAGTATTTAAATGCCTATTTATTAGCGTATTTAACTGATAAGATATACCAAACGGTAAAAGTAGTAATCGAGCGGCATGGAAAGTGGCAGGTGTCCCTTAGCCAAACTTTCATTTATCGTTAAACTTATTATTATTTATTTAAATTTCCATCTCTCTTTATTTCAGGTCCAAAATGGCGGCGGATGTCACGTCACATATATCACGGACGACATTCGTCTGGCTTATTTTAGCATTAGTCAATGTGAGTATTAGATATTAGGATATTAGTAATTGATCATGTTTTAAAAAGTGCTAACTAAAAATAATTAAGTTACCTTTGAAATAAGAATCTACCTCTTCACTATTAAAAGGACTAGTTCCAGGTTGGGCCCGCACCTTGTACACTATATCAGATATAGAAAAATACGTAGAATCATGGAAAAATACGTAAAAAAATAATTTGAATCGATGTTTTTTTCGTCGGAAATATTTATTTTATGTAATTTTTGTGTGACAACAATATGTCACCATATTGCTGCTATGATATTCTTGTGTTTGAAATATATTACAACAATTAATTGAAGGTGTAATGAACGATTTGAATTGCTGAAAATGATTAACCCCCCTATTCATAAACGTGCATTAAATACGTTTTAGCTATAGAATGCTTTGTCTTTCTCAGTTGCATTGTCAAATGTGCAGGATAAAAAAAGACAAAGGAGAGATTAGCAACACTTTAGCTAAAACGAGTTTATGCATAAGGGGGTTAACATTTAATTTTTAAAAACAGGAATAGCAAGCACTGTAAATCTTGAAGATCTTGTAAGGAAAATCTTAGTAAACTTCATCAAACTTGACGCAAAATGAGCTTTATTAAATAGATGTTTTTTTTTCTTTCTGCGTCACGGTTCCCAGAATGCAGTAGGTTGTATTGTGCGGTGCCTGCTAAACTATTTGATGTCACAGGTCACGTTGACTAAATTCAATTCGTAGTAAGTAACGTCAATGTGATACGTTTATGAATAAGGGGGTTAGTATTTTATGCTTCTTCTCTCAAAATAGTGTACAAGGAGCGGGCCCAAGGTCCATACATTTTGGAACGTCTCCTTTGTAGAATTCGTTACAACTTTTAGCCTGGGTTGCACCACGATATTTGCTAAAGTTATTGTAACATTAATTTCACATCCTTCTCTAACTTAAAGAACTACTCTAACTTTAACAGATTTCTTTAATTGTTTTTATATTATTTCGCATTAACACATGCTTGTGAAATATATTTTATTTTTAAAGAAAAATGTAAAGAAAAATTTTTGACTTCAGGCGAGACTCGAGAAAGTGAAAGAAAGAGTGAAGTAAATGTGAAGGAAAGATTTGACAAATCGGGCAGGACTTCAGTAGCTCAATTGGAAGAGCGGCTGGACTAGATTCCCAGTAGGCCGCGAGTTCGAGTCTCGCCTGAAGTCAAATTTTTCTTTAAAATAAAATAGATTTCTTTAAGTTAGAGAAGGATGTGAAATGTTACAATAACATTAACTTTAACAAATATGGTGGTGCAACCCAGGTTTAGAACGTAATCTGTCGTTGTTATGAAATATTTTGTAAAATCTTCATTTTTCTTATGCAACGTACAGAATCGATGGCGGTGGTGTTAATGTCGTACAATTTAATAGAGCCGTTTTTAATTTTCATTTTTTTGATTTTACGATCACATTGTTTATCTTTAAATATAAAAATCAAATGCTGTTCGTTAGTCTCGCTAAAACTCGAGGACGGCTTGACCGATTTGGCTAATTTTGGTTTTAAATGATTTTTAGAAGTCCAGGGAAGATTTAAAAGTTAAGAAAATTGAAGAAATTGAAAACCACAATTTCATTTATAACCGAGTTCAAAAAACAAGAAGGTTCTCAATTCGGCCGGTATATATATATTTTTTTATGTATGTACGCGATTTTTGCCGAGATTTGTTGACCGATTTACGTAATTCTGATGATGTTTGATGCGGAATAGTTTCGAATTGGTCCCATATAAATTTGATTCAGATAGGCACATCAGTTTTTATTTTATGAGCATTTTTATACTTACTTTCACCTCACACTAAAGGAATAAGAATAGACGGCGAGTTGTCATACAGTGCGTTGAATCCACTGACGTAATCCTAATGCGCATGACAACAAGATGACACAAGTGACAATGACACATTTACTCATCGACGACACAACACAGGTTATTTACTCCTTTGTGGATAAATTTTTTTCATTGATTTCGTATACTCGTGTAATAATTTTGTATCGACACACCTAAACAATTTAAATAAGGTATTTAATTGTCACGAAGCTAAAAGGGTCAGATTTTACAAATTTAACAGATAAAAAAAAAAATAATCTAATTGGCAATGCAGCAATAAACTAAAAAGTATTAAATAAATATAACTACGTTAAGAAAAAACCGACTTCAAAACTGAAAAGTAAAAAATAATAAAGATTTAATTGTAATTATATACTACCTATTATTTATATGTATGTATGTATCTTCACGCCAGGTCCCTAACGGGGTAGGCAGAGAGTGTAGAGCGCCAGACATCCCGGTTCTGACAAACCTCTCGTGCCTCGTCTACCTTCATCATTCTCTTCATACATGCACGCCGATTCCTAAGACTTTTGACCCCACCATCAGACAGAACTCGACCGACTTCAAACCTATTAGTAAATAGCACATATAAATAATAGGTAGTATATAATTACAATTAAATCTTTATTATTTTTTACTTTTCAGCTTTGAAGTCGGTTTTTCTTAACGTTGTTATATTTATCCCATACAAATAGTCCGTATCTATCAAACCTTTGACACATTCATTTCATTCTGAGGCAATACGAAGTTTGCCGGGTCAGCTAGTTTTATATAAAAACGATTGGTGACGGACTAGAAGTTTTTCTTAAAATTTTAATAAAAATAAAAAATATATTCAACATCCCTATTTTGACATGCGTAGATATTGAGGTGGCAAGTATGCCTTCGGACTCTGCCACTGAAACATAAGCCACTACTAAAAAAAAAAACAGCTACATCACTATGACAATCGAAAGTAAAACAAATCGTATGTTACTGCGAATGACTTGGCTCACTGAAACTGCATGTTCATTTACCCGTTTTTTACCTGACCTCGTTATATTGTCTTGTCTACACCTAGTTTTATGTTTATCATCTTGGATAGTATCTATCTTTATATGTAGTATTAATTTTTATCAACTTTTATTATTTATAATTTACAAGCTATTCGCACACGGCTTCGCCCGAGTAAATGTCGTTTAAAAAGTAGCCTATGTTCTTTCTCAAAGTTAACTCTATCTCTGTACCTGTATGAGTAGTTTTACTACCAATACTGTGAATAATAGTTTACAAATGACATCTAATAATGTGGTCATTCAATTAAATCATTTAAATTAGATTTAGAGACACAAGAGACAGCCTCTTATAAGTATAACTTTAATATAATTTATTTAAATTGATTTTTTGAAGTGACTATTCCATATTTTTTTAAACCGCTCCAACGATTAAAGATGTCGCCTGTAGATTTAGTTGATCGACCACTCGGAATACAATATGATACGGTCAATTAATCTTAGCTAAATCCTAAATCCTTGCCAACTGTTATACAAATCTTGTTTTTTTTCAGTGCCGTGTTGATGTTAATTTTTAAGATTTCATTTTTGCCTTAGAGAAAGAAATTTAACATCACTTTCATGATTATTTTATTTATTAACTCAATATTCATGTCGTTGTCTTCAAATTGATTTGTGAATGCTATTTTAAATGCAAACAGATTTTCAGATACACTTTTGGCATTAGCAGGTTATGGTACTTATGTAGACGTTTGTTTAAATTCATTTATTCTTGCTTTTTACATATAATATTTTATTTATCGTCTTCTCACCAACCTCTAGTAATGTTTTCCACAACTTTTTCCAATTTAAATTACATTTAAACTATTCCTAGTGTTAGTTACTTAGAAAGTTAAGTTTAGTTAGTTAGTTAAAAAGGCTATGAAAGTATTCACATATAATAGAGAGTGGATACCATACATACAAGATAAAAATAGTTAATATGAATCAAGAAGATCTGGTATACTAGCAATAGCAACACAATTCTATAGAGACTTGTTTTCGAGCAAAAATGCATTAGTTCCAACTGAACTGATAAAAGAAGAGACAATACCAGAAATAATGCTTTCGGAAGTAGAAGTAGCCATTAAGTCTCAAAAGAAAGATAAATTTCCAGGTGCGGACAACATCAGCAACGAACTACTGATAGAGAACATTGAAGTACTTGCGCCAATACTTACACAAATTTTCAACCAGGTTTTAAATAAGGAGTCTATACCAGAACAATGGACATTATCAACAATTATCTTAATACACAAGAAAGGTGACAAGACTGATATTAATAACTACAGACCAATTAGTCTCTTGCCTAATATTTACAAAGTCTTTATAAAAGTTATTCTTAGACGTCTGACTACTACATTCGATGAGAACCAACCAAGAGAGCAGGCAGGATTCAGGAGTGTGGCTATTCAACTTTGGACCATATCTATGTAGTGACAAACTTGAACATGAGATGATCTGGAGAGCACTCAAGAACCAAGGTGTTGAGTATAAATACATCAGGATACTAAAAACCATCTATGAGAACAGCAGTGCCAAGATCAAACTAGAAAATGAAGGGAAAGAAATAAAGATAAGAAGGGGGGTACGCCAAGGAGATCCTATCTCGCCTAAATTATTTACAGCTGTCCTAGATGAAATTTTTGGTCAACTCAACTGGAACGGGAAAGGCATTTCTATAAATGGTGAACAATTGACGCACCTTAGATTTGCGGACGACTTAATAATATTTTCACCGTCCAAAAATAACTTTCAAGAAATGTTAATTGAACTGGACAAGGAGAGTCAGAAAGCTGGATTGATGATGAATACACAGAAAACTAAAATCATGACAAACGGGCCACAGCAACCCATATTAATTAACAATAATAAAATTGAGTATGAATGAATACGTATACCTGGGCCAAGTAATCTCACCTCACGATCTAATGAGCAAAGAAATCGAAAGACGCATCAGCGACGCTTGGAAGAGGTATTGGAGCTTTCAAGAGATAATGAAAAACAAACAAATGGATATAAAAGTTAAAAGAAAACTCTTCGATGTGTGCATTCTGTCAATCCTTACATATGGCTGTCAAACATGGTCTCTGACCAAGGCACAAACTAGAAAACTTGTGACTTGCCAGAATGCTATGAACAGAAGTATGCTGGGGAAAAAACTATCTGACAAAATAAGAACCGAAATAATTAAAAAATACACCAAAACAACAGATTAACTGCCTCCGTAGCGTAGTGGTACCAGGCCACTACTACTACGCTGGGGGTCCTGGGTTCGATTCCCGGGTCGGGGACTAACGGAGATAACGGTTTAAAATCCTTTATCTCTGCTTCTATTGGGATTTTTCCGTTTTCTGGAAGTTTCCCAGTACCTTGGAGTTTGGTAATGTGCCCGGAGATGGCAACAGGTTCGCCACCTGTTACATGGACCAAAACGTAACCGGCGAGTCGTGGGTGTTTGCATGTATGCTTGAATGCATTCATTTACCTCTGCCTACCCCTTCGGGGATTACAGGCGTGAAGTTACGTTACACCAAAACAAAGGATGTTACTGTTACCATCAAGTAGCTAAAGTGGAAATGGGCAGGGCATACAATACCAGGGAAGGAAAAATGTAGTAAACTTATAATGTACTGGTTCATAGGCAATAAGTGTAGGAAACGTGGGAGACCACATAAAAGATGGGTGGACGATATTAAAATGATTGCAGGTTCTACATGGACTAGAAACGCCAAGGATAGAGATTCCTGGAAGGAGTTGGAGGAGGCCTTTGCTAATCCAGCAAACAGTCAATAAACTAAATGTAACAATTATTTTTAAACACATTATTGTAAATTTAATGTAAATTGACTGAAATAAAGGCTTATAGTATTATTATGTGTCTCGTCAGCACGGGGTCCAATTTGAACCCCGGACCTTTGTAAGCCTTGCGCGCGGACATGGGGGGTCCAACACGTAGAGGCCCTTTCGAGAATTTTGATCTACTTTGTAATGGGTTATATTAGGCGGGACCTCTCTCTGACTGCATCAATAGTTAATACAGGCACAGATAGACCCCGCAGAATATAGTGGGACTATTGTAATGATAAGTGATTCGCCAAACTTTGGGCTATGTGGGTGAACTGGGGGGACTAGCTGGCTGGGCCTATGGAGTGAGATCCGGCACCTGCCTATATTCAATATCTCACATTATCGAATCCTACTTTAGGCAGGTGGTGACTCGCCTCTCCTTGGTGGGCCCCCCAAACAGCCAACCCGATGGTCGACGGGGGGCAACACTTTTGAGAGAGGCTGGGGGTGTCGAGAGGTGTGGCCCCGGTTTCACCATCACGAGCGAGTAATCTCGAGCTCGGAGCGGGCTTCCCCGCTATTATGCCTTTAGACACTTCCACCCCCGAGTGTATGGCTCTTGCAGAAATTTAGACAACAGCCTATTATCTAAATTTCTGCAGTATTATTATTATTATTAGTGTACTCGTATTTTCACTCTGATAGCTTATGCGTCTGTCATCAAGATATATTTTTAACCCACGTTGTTTCTGTTAGATTTACATATTATTTACATATTTACATATTAGCTTTCTATGTATGTTATTGATAAATCAAACATCACATTCTGAGACAGTCAAAACAACAAAAAACTCGACCAAACCGCCAGACGAAAGTCGAGCCAAACACAATGTTTGAGGAAAAGCACAAACATAGCGATCAAATAGACAAAATACCGATGTCGAATACCATTCAATGTCCGTCTCAAACAAAAAGCTTACCGTTGTATAACCAGAAATGAGCCGTCCTTGGAGAGGCCGTTTAAGCTGTCCAGTTAGATGGTGCGTACTGCGTGCAGTTTTGTTCGATTCATATGACTTTCTCATCTAGTCGGCTAAACGTGTCCGCTCTATTTGAGATGTATGCGCGAGCGCATGCGTCCGGTGGCACTGTGGCACACATAACGGACATATTGCACGTCCGCAATTGGAACAAGTTGGTAAAAACATACGCGGATAAACGGCTGCTCGAAGAATCGACAGTAGGTTGTTGGATCGGATTTTCTCGTGGGTTCGAGGTTAAAATGCTTTTTTTAAACGGACGTGCGATGAGTATGCAGGTTTATTTTGAAAATCTCGTCTGTCTTTCTCTAGGTTTAGTTTTATATGTTCATTGCAATTATTTGATGAACTAACAGACCAAAAGTACTTGTAAACATGAAAACAAATAAGCCTGAGGCCAAAAATGATTGTTTTCTGTGAATTTTGCCACAAACGTCTGTTCGGTATTCTTGATTGGAACAAGTTGATAAATACATTCGTTAGCAGCAATGGTCATTCAATGGTCATTACATTTAATTTTTGCATGGGATTTACATGTGGCGTTTTCGGGGTACGGAATAAAATTAGGGCCCCTTAAAAATGAAAAAGAAAAGAGAGAAATTTGTTTCCCATGCTAACAGCCGTGCGATGAATACGTAATTCTATTTTGAAAATATTGTTAATCTTTTTAGATGAGAATTAGTACAGAATAATAAAATTATATTGTATGTTGAACTCTACGAATAAGTAATTCTATACACAAAAATACACAAAAAAATGGCACCACAAGTTTGACGATTAACAAAGTAAAGTTATTTGTCAAAAGTTGTTCATATTCCGTTGCTAAGGGCCTCACTGTTCATACAATTAAGATTACTAGTACCTACGAGTATCAGTAGTAATGTTAAGCCCATGGATGTTACGTCAAAGTGAATACGTAGTGATACCGTTCCGTAAACAATAAACGATTTCTCGTGGTAAACTGAACTAATGATACTAACATTGGGTGCAAATTGCAGAAAAATGTGACGGACCTATGTGTGAGCGTTTGCAGTGTGATCGTGACTGTGTTATAACGTAAAATTAAAAGAAATATTACCAAACAGTGTCTTTGAATATGTGTCAACTGTACTAGATGCAGGAAAGGAAGTTCATGCAATCTACACTGATTTCAGAAAGGCGTTTGATTTGGTAAACCATAGTGTCTTAATTGCTAAACTGGAACATTTCGGAATCCATGGATCGTTGTTGCGTTGGTGCGAATCATACCTGAGAAATCGATCTCAACTAGTAAATCTCAAGGGTTTTAAATCTAAACAATGTATTATACCATCGGGGATACCTCAGGGATCTCACCTTGGTCCTTTGTTCTTTCTGAAAAGTAGCTTTCTGTGTACCTCGTATTGGTAGCCGCTTATCAAACAGGAAAACTTTCGTTTTGCCCCAGTACCGTACCAATATTGGTCAATCCTCCCCAATATGTCGAATGCTGTCTGTTGCCAACAAAATTCGTAACGAAATAGACCTTTTCAGTGGTTCTGTAGCCTCAATTAAGTATAAACTTAAAAAAAAATAACTTTTTCCTAGATTTAATATAAAATAAAATTAGATAAATAAGTACAAGTACAAAAATGATTGTACACCAGCCTTGTGAATGACAATAACAAAAAAAAATCCCATAGTAACAAGCCGTGATGTGGTGCCAATATTTTAGCGTGCTTATGAGAGTAACACTTCTATAGGATTATTTATTCGTAGGTTGAACTACATAACCAAAAATACTTTTTTAAGTAATTAAAGAGGCAAACAGCATAAAAAGTAAAGGTATTGATATGATAAAGACAGCGGGTCCATTATGGCACAGAACGGCTATGTTACGAGATGAGTGGAATAAGTTGGAATAGGCTTTTGTGTCGCGTAGATACGCCGATACTAGATAACTCAGGTTTATTGTGTTGAACAAATTGTAAAAATATTGTAAAAATTGTGTTGGCGATAAAGGCTATAATAATAATTGATGCGATGGGGATTAAGTAGCTTGACACTATCCTGAGGTCAAAACTGTCCTGATTCTATCAGAAATCTCAAGAATTTGGAAAAATATTTGCATAAACAGCTGCTCGACGAATGAACAATAGTGTTGGATCGGATTTTTATTTATTTATTTATTTAACTTTAATGCACAAATGAAGGAACTGTACATAAGGCGGACTTAACGCAACTAAGGCATTATCTACCAGTCAACCTTTGGGTAGAAAAGAGATCAACGAAATGGGTGCTATAAATTAAAAGCTATATTTTGTAATATTATTAAATCTATAACAACATTACAACAAAGTTAAAAGTATATAAACTTACAATTATCAATACATATATGCCATGAATATATATATAACATAAAATAACAATGTTTAATACATAGATATGTATATAAATATATACAATATATATAAAATAATATAATAACCTACATTATATATGTATATATATATATATATATATATATATAAATATAAACATGATAGCACAATGGTTAAGATGATTTATAAGCAAAAAAAAAAATTAAATTATTTCAGATGTCAGGACGGTGCATCCCGGAAGAATTTTTGTAAATTACGTTTGAATATAAATTTACTCGGAGCTTTTTTAACATTGAAAGGTAGCATGTTCCAGAGCTTGATAGCTGTAACAGCGAAAGAGTTAGACATGAAACCGGTACGGTGAGAAGGGACTGCTAGAATGAGATTTTCAGAAGAACGAAGGTTGAGGTCATGGGAATTGCCGAGATAGTTAAATTTACACTTAAGATAATGGGGAGACAGTGGATCGTAAAGAATGGAGAAAAGTAAACAAAGGATTCTAATGGATCTTCTCTGACGAATAGGAAGCCAATTGAGTTTGGCGCGGTAAGAAGAAATGTGATCGAATTTACGGAGCCCGTAAATAAATCTGATGCAATTATTAAGGATACGATCCAATTTGTCTAGAAGTTGTTGAGATACATCGGAGTAACAAACATCTCCATAATCAATGACTGGAAGGACAAGCGATTGTACTAAGAGGAGTTTTGTTTTGCGCGGCAGAAAATTCTTAAACCTATACAGAGAACGCAGTGTGGCAGTGGTATTCTTACAAATATTATTAACCTGGCTGTTCCAGTTAAGAGTAGCGTCTAAGTATATACCTAAATCCTTAACATTATCAGATATAGAAATTTGGTTATTATCAAAAAACAGCGGAGAAATATCAATTAGGTTAAGTTTACTCGTATGATACGGACTTCCTAAGATAATTGCTTGGCATTTGCTGGTGTTCACAGAGATACCAAATTTATGACACCAAGTAGAGAGAGCTGTAAGGTCAGCATTCAACATGCTAATGGCATGATTAATATCATCAAAATGAGAATGAGCATAAATCTGTAAATCATCAGCATATAAATGGTAAGAGCAGTTGAGATTATGAGTAACTGAGTTTATAAAAAGTGAAAATAACAGAGGAGAGATAATACCGCCTTGTGGCACGCCAGTGAAGAGGTCACACCAATCGGATAATTCTCGATCGACGCGGACCGCCTGCTGACGACCATGAAGATAGGAGGAAAATTTCCTCATGGGTTCGACTTTAAATGCTTCTTTAAATGCACTTGTGATGAGTTCGCGATTCCGTTTCGAATAGCTTGTCCATCTTCTTCTAATTAAAGTTGCTGTCATACTCAAAGGTGGTATTTCTTTAACACTTTTTTATATGATTAAAGTGGCAAAACACAAACAAACACTGCCAGCAGGCCTAGAAGCAAATAGATCGTAATCTATTTGCATCTTCTGCCTAAGTGGCCTTGACTGTTACTGGAGCTCTATTTTTCAAAATACAAAAAGTAGTTGTTATTAAAAATGTGCTTTAATTTCATTATCTTTAAATCTAGCTCTGAATTTGAATTTTGAAATACGAATTTATCATTTTATGTTCAACTTACCATGAAATGTTTTCACTTGGATACGATCTATCACTCACTACGTGGAATATTTCTGTTATACGTTGTATAAATTCAGAAAAACAAACGCCGACACGAACCTGTGTCAAACTATGCAATAAATCATACGCTACTATAAAACTTATTTAAGAATGTTTTGCCACCAAGCTAGCTTGTGGGAAACTCATTAATCATACCCAATTTGAATGTACGCATCAACGAAATGAACTGTGGGTGGGAACGGCTAATTGTGAAATAGTTTGGTTGTGTCTGGTATTATTTAGGGTTCCGTACCTCAAAAGAAAGAACGTCAACCTCATAAGATGATTTCTTCGTCTGTCTATCTGTCACAGCTAATTTTCGGGCCATACAACTATTTGTCCCGGTGCGGCGATCGAACCCGCGACCCTTCGAATAAAACGGGAAAAATTTTTCAGGACCCGGTCCTGAAATTTTCGAGTTAAATACATTTGGTCGACTATAACTCGCAAACTTGCAAGGCCAACTTCCGTGTGATAGTTTTCCTTCTAATTTCGTTATATGTAGCTACTATTGCCGTAACGTTTGAATTTCTAACAACAGGGCCCGGTTAGTCGTCGACTAACCGGGTCCTGAAAAATTAATTTCATCTTGATATTTTACCAGAAAAATTTATTCACACGTTTTCATTTTACAAAACATTGAAGAAACGTTTTAACCAATAACGGACTACGGATGCTTACGTAGGCAGTGTGCAGCAGAGATAACGCTGTATAAAGCCGAAACTAGCCGATTGTCACTTTCATAGGCTCGATGTGCATTATTTCTTGATGAGCACTGCAGAATAGTTTATAATACCATTTATCAGTCTCAAATAGCGTGTCTTCAGTACGTATAGCGACAGTAATAAGACGGGGTCTTCTGGTCAAATAATAGGATTCGCAACACGTCTATACTTAATGGGTTGTGACATTGTCTGCAGGGTTACTCCAGTCATGAAAGATAAATATTGTTATTTGTCGTTTATTGTTAAGTATATAGCAGGAGACCCACTACATTTCATAAGGAATAAAATGATAGTGTCCAATAAACAATTGGCTTGTGAAAAGCTTATGCATTGTTTACATATATTTCTGGGCTCAGGTATTGACATTATAAAAATAATGTCTTTTTCAAAGAGTAAAAATTAAACAGTCTTCCGTTTGCACTATTTATTTTTTGCAATAACACATGCGAGCGAAATTTAGAAATTAAAGAAAAAATGGAAAGAAAAATTTGACTTCGAACAGGAATCGAACCTGCGACCTCAGTCTTCCGTTTTTAGGGTTCCGTAGTAAACAAGGAACCCTTATAGTTTCGCCATGTCAGTCTGTCTGTCTGTCTGTCTGTCCGTCCGCGGTTTAGCGCAAAAACTATTAGTACTAGAGACTTGAAATTTGGCACAAGTATTCACCTTAATCACGCCGACAAAGTGGTAGAATAAAAACGTGAAAAAAAAACTTTTAGGGTAACCTCCCCTACTAGTGACGCGCGGATATTTTTTTTAATATTCGATTTTCATATAGTGTGGTATCGTTGGATTGGTCTTTTAAAAACATTATGGGTGCGGTGCGGTTGCGAACATCATTTTTCGATTTAGTTAACTGTTCGTGACTTATTAAGCTTTAAAGTGCAAATTTTCGTTAGACTCAAGTGCAGACTAAACGGTTGTTGTTAGAAATTCAAACGTTACGGCAATAGTAGCTACATATAACGAAATTAGAAGGAAAACTATCACACGGAAGTTGGCCTTGCAAGTTTGCGAGTTATAGTCGACCAAATGTATTTAACTCGAAAATTTCGAACAAGTCCACTGAAAATATTTATTTATTTTTTCGTTACATCTCTGTAACTACGGAACCCTACACTGCGCGTGGGCCGACATGCACTTGACCGGTTTTTAAATTTCAAGTTTTATCTTTATATTAATTAAGACACCCACATTATACGAGATAATCAAAAGTACCCTTTTTACTTAAGTTTTGGTACAGAAATTAGGTATTGACCAGATCTGATCACAATATCACTTCATAAGAAGTTAAAGAAGATAAAGTTAGCTAGAAGTGGTAAAGCGGCTAGACTGGTTATCCTGAGCAAGCTGTGGCAAGTTCAATTCCTACCCGAAGTAAAATTTTCTTTTCATTCTTTCCTTGTTTTCTAAAGTTCACTCGCATGTGTGTTATTGCGAAAAATTAAAATATTACAAGCAAAAGCTTACTAATATTCGTGCGACAAATGTAACGCTTCAATTTAGTAACACTTTAATAAAATTGTTGATAAAGCCGATTTACACTTTAAAGCCAAGGAACAAGTTAAGTAACTGATATCGCGAGTTAAGTAGATAACTTCAGTCGTTGCAATTACGACCGCTTAGCCTGCAAGTAGCGAGATAGTGGTAAATAAAGTGTAAATCGACGATAAATGCGAGTGAGTAATCCCTTTAAACAAACAATTGGTACTTAGTCGAGTTAGTTGAGACAGTTAAGTTGCTGCTATTAAATAAATATCTATACCAATCTTAGGAAGGTGTAGATAATTGGTCTTGTTAAGTCATTGAAGTGGTAAACAAGCGTACATTTTACATTGGTGTTAAGTGAATATTGCAACCTGAAGATATCTTCATAAAAGTTAGTGGGCTCAATGTAGATATTGTGCCACTCGACCTATGGAATTTGTTTACTGTCTATGTTCCCGATATTTATGGGTTGAAGAGTATCTTCTGATTGGAATTTTGTAGTATTGTGCACTACTATTTAGCAGCAGGCAGATTAAGTTATACGGAGATCTATACACCCTTGACTTTTGTTACCGTTCTTTCTTACGAGAAGCTTGATATTTCATTAAATCAGTGAAAATTGAAAAAGATCAATTTTGTCTTGGACATGTTTAAAGCAACGATTTGGACTTTGGAAATTTCATTGGTTCTGCCAGAATCACTTCATCTCTTTCTTCTTTGCAGTCCTCTCATTTATATATCCCCTATCATAAAATATACCCTCACAACTACAATATAACCGAATATTAAATCGCGTGGAAGATTACCTTATTGCCTTTGCACCATTATGTAATTTTTATCGTTGTAAGTGGTAATTCTTTCTGGTTATTGTTGGTACGTACTTGTCTTTGTTACATAATCTTTGTGAATGCTTATTTTATTAAAATGGCCCTTTATCCTCTTAGAAATCTTAAAATGTATGCATCATTCTGTGTTTATCCTATACCTTTCATTTATTCAAGTTCAACCTTGCAAGGCAGAGACGGAGAAATCATATCGTTCCCTGGTTAACCATCACTCTCATAGTACATGAGTTTTCGTATGCAATACACAGTTACTTCTAATATCCACAACAAATTCATACGAGCCGTAATAGCGTTGTGTTTGGTTAAGACAAAGTTCGCCAGCCCTAATACTCCGTGTCCACGTCCTGTGTTGTGAAAGCCGTGTGAACGATGCACATGAGAGCCATTGTGTCGGGTATGGCAGGCTCAATTATCTATGGTTAATTGACGACCGAGTTACTGCCAATTGGCGCTTTTCCATCGAATCCACTTTTTTCTCGCAAGGAAGCGTTTAGCTCACTAATCGACGTTCAGTAAGATTAGTATCATTACTCGGCATTAAAGGCAATTGAAATAAAGTAAAGGCATCACTGTGAAAAGTATTTTGCTTAAGATAACTTCCTTCTCAATAAAGAGATTGAATGGATGGAACTTTGTTGGTAGTCTTGAAATTAATTTTCTTCGCAGTAAATTATTGCGATAAATGGTTCCTCGAATCAATTAATAAAGCTGCAGTGTAGCAATAGTATCTTAGAGTATGTTATCTAACTGTCTTCGTGGATTAGCGATAGTATGAGTGCCTAACAAGACGTCCTGATTTCTTGAAACTAGTCAAGTTAGTTTTGTTTTCCGACATTCTTTTTTGATTTGTGATAACTTACTTATAAAATTGAGCGTATTTTACACTTGATTACACCCCTTTTCTTATTACAAGTAATTATTAAAAATTAGCTGATTCGGCAAACTTTGTATTGTCTCAGAATGAAATAATGTGTCAATGTTTTGATAGATACGGACTATTTGTATTGTAAAATAAAATTGTAGTTTTTACTGTTTCCCTTTGATTCATATTTTCTTACCTTTCAAACCTTCACTGGACTTCCAAAAATCATTCAAAACCAAAATTAGCCAAATCGGTCCAGCCGTTCTCGAGTTTTAGCGAGACTAACGAACAGCAATTGAATTTTTATATATCGTATATAGATGATGATGCTGATGAGGGTGAACCAAATTGTAAATTTCATTGAATTAATAATGAACAAGTTAGTCATATAATTCAGAAAAATTGATTGAGAGAATTAACTCAACTGTGTAGTCCTAATATTACATTGTACAATATCTTATATTAAATTAACGAGATGAAAATAATGATTAGTTTTACCGATTAATCTTGTGGACACATCTACAAACAATGAAGTATATAAATCAACTTAACAACAACGAAAGTGTCGCTGCTTGAAATGTAGACGACTTCGTGCTGCTAACGGTGAACATATTTGAAATTCATATCCCAATCGAATAGGCAGTTTCCTTAGAAAACATACATTTGCATTTGGCACAGGGCCTTTCTTTGCCTTTGCAAAGACTTTGACGATGCGACTTGGCTCTGAATCAACGGTTGACAGGATCGTAAAGCAAATCAGCCACTTTAAATAGAACTATGGTTTCCGTTTTAGGCTTTAAGGAATTTGCTTCAATTATTGTGCCGTCTATCAGGATTCAGATTTCATTCCTTGTGCTGCTTTCTGTAAATCTACACTAACCTTTTATATTGGTATAAAAGACATTCAATTGATTGCGAATCTAAACTGAATGGAAGTTTTGTCTTGTCACTTCTTTGTATACTCTATCGTACCAAAGAAACAAACCTTTGGAGCGATTCCAATAAAGATGTCAGAGTACGGGCCGACATTTGGATTTGGTGTGTTATTTGTGAACATTCTGTAGGTTGTAAAAAAAGTTACTACAAGGATACTTCCATAAAGCGTCGCAATACATGGTTTTTGCAGCCCTCCAATATGAATGGTTTGTTTTAGTGTCGAGGAGTCTCATATAGCCGGCCTGCTCTTCTAGTTAGTTCTAGTACCTTTCTAATGAGATGTCAGTATTCTCGTTACATCTCGTTACAATATGAAGAAGCTCTATATAATCTATACAAATAAATAAAGTTGGAGTGTCTCTTTGTAATATAAAAATAACCGCTTTTTACTAAATGCATATGTATTTATACACTGTACATTATACCAATACAATTTTTTTTACAATTTTTGTCTGTCTGTCTGTCTGTTTGGCGAGGCTAATCTTGGGAACGGCTGGACTGATTCTGACGGGAATTTCACTGGCAGATAGCTGATGTAATAAGGAGTAACTAAGGCTACTTTTATACTAGTTGCGCCCACGACTTCGTCCGGGTAGATACTGAACAATCATAAATTCTCACGCGGACGAAGTCGCGGGCACAGCTAGTTTAAAATAATTATGGATACTAAGTATTGTAACTGTATACAAACCGAATTCACCCAAAAGTTCATAGCATTTACATGCATTTACATGCATGTGAATTTGAAAATATAAAAACTTAAAACTATATTTGTGTGCAATAAGAAGCCCTGTTTGAACTAGCATTATTTTATATCTCATTAACTACTCTAAACACAGCTTAACTTCAACAATGTACAAATTACAAATACTTAGATATTTTGAAGATGCATAGCTCGTGCATTTGCAAATATAATTCTGACCCTGGAAGTCGGACTGCATCACAAGTGCAAGGTCACCGTAACAGATTCAAAAGGATAGTATCCAATGAATAATTCAAAGGGACACGTGAGCCGAATGACGGAACTGTAACGGTCTTGGATTCGTCTATCCATGGTTTGTGATAAATATGCAGATGCCACTATGACGGCTCGTCGTGGAATGTTAACGGTCGTGTGATAGGAGAATAGAGAAACTTTGTTGCTATCTAATATGTTGTTGAGTTATCGTTAAAGGCGAGGTGTTTTAGGTTGATAGGCCCGAACATCTGAGCCTGCGCAGACATCGGTACTTTATGCTGTTTTTATTCGTCGGCCGATGAGTTTTTTATCGTCCCTGCAATGGTAAATTCTCTGCTAAACTGATATGGCCACTATCTCATATTATATACCGCGTCCAGAACTTCTCTCTTCGTAGGGTAGCCTACGAAGAGAGAAGTTCTGATAGGCTGAACGCATAACAGTGCTTGCTCAACGGTGCGATTTAAGCGATCGTTTTTGCTCATCGTCCAATTTTTAGACATGTCATGTTCCCTAAGCGTTGCAATATTGGGTTCTTCAAAATTGGCGTCAAAAGAGCCCTTTTGGGCCAGCAGCTAGGAAAACAGAAATGTTATTGCTATAGAATTGTTGAACGGGTTATTTTAAAGCGAGGTTTTAGGGTAGTCCCATCGACCACACAACACAGCTTCTTGGTAGCCTACTCTTCCAAGCCTCTAAAAAGAGTCCGTGACTATGAAAAATTCAGAAGTCCATGTGTTTGTTGGATATTTAATGGATGCGAAAGTGAAGTTATTCGAATGTTATTTTGCTTAAAACCTACTCATAGGCGCCTCGACTTTTGTTTTATCCGCAGTGATTCGAATATGTGCGCTTGATTTTGGGTGGATATAGACTTATTTACACGAACGACGGAACAGTAACGGTCTTGGATTCGTCTATCCATGGTTTCTGATAAATATGCAGATCTCACGATGACGGCTCGTCGCGGAATGTTAACGGTCGGTACACTTCAACAATAAGATACATCCCATCGATTTCAGTCAACGAAAGTAATATGAATCCGGTTTTGTATTTGCATCGCTCGCTCGTTTTAATTGCTCGTCAATACAGGTGTGGTTGGTTTTGATCGATTTTCGTTTGGCTCTGGTTCTGTGACTATTTTATACGAATCTTCTGCGAATTCTTAAGGCTTATCGAATCGAGAAATCAAATACCGTCTACTGCTTAACTTGAGGCTTTAGGGCAAACCTAGATTTTCGGAGTAAGCACTTGTTTAAGAGACTATTTCTAATTGAGGATATGTTCAGTCGTATCGTCTATAAATAAGTGGATCTAATGGATCTTAATAGATTCGTTTCATCCAGGTACCTACGGAACAGAGTAGTAGTATGAGGTTTTATAGAGAGTGAATTTTAGAAGTGCCAAAATATTGTTTCATTTATTTATAAACCGTAACAGCGAGTATGAAGGAATGAAATAAATCATTCACTTTAAATTCATGACTCAAAATACAACTACTGATGCCACCAGTGATTTTTAGAGTCCTCAATATAACATGAATGGAGTCCTAACTCTAGTCTTGTGGTCTAGGGCTTTAGTGACGAGGTCGAAGAGACCTCCGAATTATATTACATAGGTATATTGCCAATATAGAGTAAGCCTCACTTATCTACATTATTATTTTTGAACTGGACGCTTGTATGACATAAAACCGATAAATGGTGGGTACATGTATATGCACGTACACCACGGCTGATAAACCATAACTGGGATTCTCCTCAGGGGAAACCAAATTAGATTACCTCTGCAGAGAACCCCAGGACTTTAAAATAAGCCTTTGGTTAATAAATTGTATGTACGTATCTTCACGCCAAGTCCCTTATGGGTTAGGCAGAGTGTGTGGAGCGCCAGATATCCCGGTCCTGACACACCTTCCGTGCTTCTTCTACATTCATCATTCTCTTCATAAAAGCACGCCGATTCAAGTGATTTTATTAAATTTTACGAACAGAATAGGTATATTTCAACAAAAGACGTAAAGTTTCAATTTATAACTGAGAATTACGTCCATAACTTTATTTCGTGTATATTTTTCGGTTTTTTAATTAAAATACGAATAAAATTTTTATATGAACGATTGTCAAAGACACTTACACTTTCGAAAGCTTTTAGATGAATCATAAAGGTTATTACATGTGAAGGGATATCAAATGTAAATTCATAGTAACGTGTTAAACCACTAACATACATACGAGGTATGCAATCTAATGCGTGTATTTATAGAATTTCTAAGTAAGGTATATATTAAACGATTCCCTCGAAGCATGGTGTTTGTGAAATGCGATCTTTAAGATTGTACAACTTTCCTTTAGCTCTCTTGAACTCTCTTCATTGCATTTGGTTATTATTTGACAGCATTGTACGAGTAAACTAACAGTGGTTCTATGCTTAACTTGATGGCTTTTAACCTCGCTAGGCTTATAAAGTTAAGCCGCTCAGTTTTCGCACAGGTGAACGCATTGGAAGCTGTCAATATATATATTCGTTTCTGTAACATTTTGCATTGATGATTGGCTTCTATTGTTCGTGGCGTGATTTTTTTTGATATACCTATAGGTTTTTTTATATAAATGTACTATATAAAAAAAAATAAAAAAATATCGGATCAGTAGTTTTGGTGATAAGCGCGCTTAACCTAACAAACAAACTCTTTAGATTTGTAACATTACATATTATATTTCATGACCTAGCCAGGAAGAAAGCGGCCAAGACACCAACATAAAGACCAGAGGTCAAAATGCAGATGCGTTGCCACCCCTGAGACCTTAGTTATGTCTCTGTGATTGTTATAATGACGCCTTACAATGTTATTAATAGATTTCGTTGAATGTTGTATTTTATTTATCTATAAACTATACAAAAAAATAAAATTGGAGTGTCTGTTTGCAATATAAAACCGCTTTTTACTAAATGCATAGGTTTGTATGTATACACGGTACATATACGAAAACAACATTTTTTATAATTTATGTCTGTCTGTCTGTGTCTGTTTGGCGGGGCTAATCTTGGGAACGGCTTTACCGATTTTGACGGGATTTTCACTGGCAGATAGCTGATGTAATAAGGAGCAACTTAGGCTACTTTTATACTAGCTGCGCCCACAACTTCGTCCGGGTAGATTTTTTATTTTTTTTTATTTTATGTAATGGTAGTGGCAAACAAGCATGCAGTTCACATTGATGTTAAGTGATAACTGCAGCCTATACCAGATTGTGCAGTAGATACTGAACAATCATAAATTCTCACGCGGGCGAAGTCGCGGGTACAGCTAGTTTATTAATAAAACATTTAACAGCGACAAGTAGTCGACGATAAGTAATCTCTTAAAGTTTTTTAAAGTGTTTACATGGATAAAAAAAGGAAAAAGTAATAAAGTTAAAAAAGCGCCAAGTTCATTACACGGACCTAAAATTTAAATTAAAGTACTCGTATATTACTTTGTATTCTTATCTGTTAGTTAAAAGGTAATGTACCTGACATGTATCGGCGGTGTTTATAATGCAAAAAGTCTCTTAACAGTATAGTGCTTTAAAGATAATGAGCGTGTAAAAAAATATTAAATACCCATTAAAATTTGGTGTTAATTACGTAACTTATTATTTAATTTCTGTATTTTCGTTTTGTGTTTAATTTTTTATCTCGTTTCGAGTTCTTGATGGTGAAGGTGAGGAGAGAAGTGAGGTTGTAAATGAATTAAAAAAAATCTCTTTACCTTGATAGATTTTTGAAAAAAAAATGAAAAGAACTGAAAAATGTATAATAATTTTTGCTGGTGGTAGAGCTCCAGTGACGGACCTCGCGGGCGTAGGCACCACCGCATAACCTAATAGGTATACTTGCCGCTAAATGGTAGTGTTCAGCACTAGGTATCGTGTTTCGGTCAGGTGGTAATGTATCGTCCTGTAATTTCCGGCACAGAGGAATAATTTTAGAAATTAAAGAAAAAAACATTTAATAAAATTTGACTTCGGGCAGGAATTGAACCTACCGAAGTCCCAGTGCACCTAGCTTAGTGGTAAAGCGGCTAAACTGGTTTCAAAATTACTTTTTCTCATTCCAAATCGGTCATAAACGCCTTTTACTGATTATTCAGTACCAATAAATCAAGGGATAAGAGAGGCGGTATTGACATACCTCTCACAGTTGCCACTTGACCTCGCGACCTGTGTATTACTCGGACAGGTATAATAGTTCAAGTACAAACACGTGGAAAGTACTGTGGAGATAATGACACTGATAATGCACATCAAATAACTAGTTGGAATACTTGTGGAATGTTCTCCTTTCATCAGATAATGTGCCTGAAATGTAGCTTCTAATTAGTTTGTATTAGACAGTAAGGCTCTTTGCACATGGAGCAACTTAAGTTGAGGCAACTATCAATATTTAAAAAGGTTCCTGTCAAAAGTTAATAGTTTTTTTATTTTTTTATGTAATGAAAGAGGCAAACAAGCGTGCAGTTCACATTGATGTTAAGTTATGACTGCAGCCTATAGACACCTACACAAAGACCAAGGTCAAAATGCAGATGCGTTACCACGCAGGTGTGTTACGCCTCTGTGCCGGAAATTACAGGGCCGTTGCTATAACGTTCAATCTGTGAGCTTCTTTGATTTTTAACTTAATTTCCGGGCACAGCGAGATGGGAGGGAGGGTGTGGAATTGCCCGACGCGTTGCGATTGACAGTTGCAGCAGCCGTCAACTTTAAAAACCGGTATAATATTTAACAGTTGCTAGTTGCGGCAACTAGGAACTAAACTTGTTATCGATTAAAGCAACTGAAAACTGTTGACGATCACCGGAACCCGAAACTCGAGTTGCTATGTGTACGCAGTCCAATTGAAATATATGTAAACAGCTAGTTGGCAGACAGTTGCCAGTTTCAATAGTTGCTCCATGTGCAAAGCACCTAAAGTCTAAAATAGTTCTGCACGCAGTTATGGATATACAACCAATACATTATATTTCTAAAGATTCATTTGCTTTATTTTATAATGTTATAAAATGACAAACAAGCATACAGTTCACATTGATGGTAAGTAATAAATATCTCCATATAACCAAAGGTTTCTATGTAGATGCGTTGCCATTCTTGAGGCTGAAGCTCAACATTTACCCTAAAAATTAAAAAACTTAAAACAATATCGATTTCAAAATCCTACCACTAATAAGTGAAAAATAACAGAAAACTGATTAAACACAAGATCCAATGCACGTTACACTTTTGGAATATTTAGAAGTCAGGCCAAAGATCTATTGGGATTTTTATATTTTCAACAAACTTTCCACGGTCACCGTAGAAGTTCGGTAATGGAAATGTCAATAGGCTTAAGAAATTAAAGAAAAAACTCAATAGGCTTGCCAACCTACAAAATCGTGTTTTCAAAACTGTCCTCCAAAGAGTCCTTCAGGGCTGTTAGAGCATTGGCAATTCTCCTGTTTTCTCAAGAGGTCCTTAAGCGACGGTGACCACTTCTTCTATCCGGCAAACAGTCTAATTCTTTTGATTAAAAAAATATATATGACACCAAATCATAACTAACTGATTTAGAAATTAAAAAAATATGGAAAGATATTTTTGTTATTGCAAAAAATACAAATATGACATTAACTAACCAACTGTAGGCTTATATTATGCCTGAATGCATTTTACCCCGACCCCTTCGGGAGTACAGGCGTGAAGTTATGTTCGTCAAATAAATGAGACGTGGTCATTTGACTCGATTGCTCAACGTCAGCTATTTACAAACAACCTACGCTAACAATCGCATTAGTGGACATCAATATATCATGGAGATAAGATTTGAAATGCCCTACTGATATGTTTTAATGTTTTCAAGTAATAAAAGGGCGTGTTATTCGTGTTAATGTGTGAGAACTACGACGGTTAAGTTTACAAAGAAAACCAACTTTGTAGCGCGGTAAATGTAACAAGAGCTGTAACTATTGGCATAAGTATAAAAAGCGGTCAAGTACGAGTCGGATTTGCCCATAAATCTGGTAGTAGCAAAGGACATCTATCGAGATTTTTATTTGCAGTTTTTGAAAATATATCATATTTGATAAACTAATAAAAATACCTAACGTTCTAACTAAATTTTGTTGACGGTTTTTAATAATAGTTGACGGCATATTTTTCAGATTTTTTACTTCGTTATTTCAAAATTTAGAGAGGATATGTCCCACATTGTAATATATAGTATTTCAAACGATTGGAGAAACCCCCCCATACGAACGGACTGACCACAGACAAAAACAGATCATTTTATTAACATGACATTTTTTTATATAAACAAATATAAAAATAGCTGATGACCCCATTTTTAACACTGTATCAAGTAGACTCGCAGGGGCAAATCGTTACCTTGTATTTCGCTTGGATAAATAAACATTTCGGTACATGTTAATTAAAGATAAAAGTTTTTTGAGAAGGTAAATCTTATCTAGTTTCATTAACGAATGTTAAAATAAACGGTTTAATGAGTGCGAAGTGTTTCTCGCCTTTGGACCAAGTAGGTATTACGAGATCAAATAAACAGTTAACACCGTATATTGAATAAATACAAAAATTATGCAGTACAGGTGTAGTAATTGCCGAATTGCCTCAATGGTAGTATGCTTTTTTGGCAAGCAGGCACTTTCACTGGTTGGTTTTGATTGGTTGGGAGTTACAGGGTATGGGCCCCGTAATAACTATCACAGAGATAAAACAGCTAAGGTTTCAGGGGTGGCAACGCATCTGCATTTTGACTTCTGGGGGTCGACCGCCTAACTCGTTTAACTTCTGATTATGACATCATCTTGTCAGTTTTGTACCGCCTAACTTACCTTGTAGTATTTTCATCCGCAGGTATTTATACCTACTTAAGAGCAAAATGTTTTAATAGGCGGTACGAAACTGACAAGATAAAGTCCTAAACGAAAGCAAGCGTTCCTCAGGTCTTTGTGTGGGTCTATAGGCTGCAGTTATCACTTAACATCAATGTGAGCTGCGTGCCTGTTTGCAACTTTCATTCAATAAAAAGAACGAACTTTTATTTACATTATGCAACTAATAAGGAAAAAGTGCACGGCATCTAACGGGCTCTGCAATTAGAATTTAGTTCCAGACAGTTAAGGTGTTGCCGTGATGTCTTCGACCTACACTCATGCGCCACCGCCATTACAAAATAACTCCAGGCGAGACGCATGCCTGGTCCATTAGAAATGTCATCATCAACCACAAACTATCTGGAACTAGCTGACCCGATAAAAGTCGTTCCACCATACTGTACTGGTCTAAATACTAAAAAAAAGACAAAAAAAACAAAAACAAAAAAAAAACAAATAAAAGGGGCTCATTAAAAAAAGGGGAAAAAAAGTGAATATGGCCTCCCTCAGCTAGTTTTTGCGTGCCAGCATCCCGTTAACGACCACGCCCTCGATGCTTCGGGGGACAGATAGGCTCCGGGAAAGAGGAAATCCTCGACTCCCAAACCATCCCCCCCTCTTGCTGAGGGACGGATGATGATTTGTCAGTCAGCTTTCAAATTATCGTATTGTAAGATTTGTAAGTTATTATTTTTGCCGAACATATACTTAATGGATAAAGTAAGCTATTTTTAAATGTTAGATATACCGTCGCAGACTTTTTGTAGATCTACCAAACGGAAAATATTCCATCATACATTTTTTTTTTCAATTTATACATTGCTTTGTTATATCTCAAAAGGCTTAGGCAACTACGTTTCTGATAGCCAAATGATTGAGGAAGTCCGTACATTAAACTTAACCCACTACCTAATCCTCGTTTGTACACTTGTTTATTAATAATCAAGTCATATCACTGTTATATTTTACTTTAAAAAGTGTAAGCGCCTCTCTATTAGTTTTATTTCAATTTTACCAATTTTCTTGTGGAGCCTCTACAGATGCTTTGCGGAGCCCAAGAGCTCCGCGGAGCATACTTTGAGTATCGTTGTACTGGGATATACAATCCTCAGGAACGTACATATCTAATTGTCAAATTTTCCATTTTGTTTTTTTATTCTAAAGTAATAAATAAAGCAGTAAAAGGTAAAGAAGAAAGAAAGAAAGAAAACATTTTTATTCACTTGACACTTGCTTGACACACACATACATAACAACGAAAAAAAAAACAATGCACGCTTGTCTCTGCTAAACTTGAGGCTTTAAGTTAGACCTTCAATTCGAAAAATTCACTTTGAGTATCGTTGTACTGGGATATACAATCCTCAGGAACGTACATATCTAATTGTCAAATTTTCCATTTTGTTTTTTTATTCTAAAGTAATAAATAAAGCAGTAAAAGGTAAAGAAGAAAGAAAGAAAGAAAACATTTTTATTCACTTGACACTTGCTTGACACACACATACATAACAACGAAAAAAAAAACAATGCACGCTTGTCTCTGCTAAACTTGAGGCTTTAAGTTAGACCTTCAATTCGAAAAATTCTCTATGGTACAAAATGGAGCCTATTGACGTCACACGATTAAATAAAAATGTCATGTCGTATGTATGTAGTACATGTCTAATATACATGTAGTATACCTTTGTACCAACTCCTACAAACTCAAACTTTTTAATATATTTTGCTAGTTAAAAGGTAAACGTTCCTACTCTCTAACGGGATAACTTCAGTATTCACTGCAGACAGTTAGGGTGACGCGGTGATGCTTACGACCTCCTACGCTCATGCGCCACCGCCATTACACAAATACCTTGAGCAGACACATGCCTAGAAAATTTGAAATGCCCTCATCAACCATAAGGCTGCCTGTCCATTGACGCGGAGCTAGGCGGCGGAGATGAGCGAGCGAATATTGCGAAGCGGACTTGCCGACTTTGTCTGTCCATTGACGCGGAGCGAGACAGCGGTGCGGAGCCAGCGAGTATGCGGAGTGAACTTGCAGACTGTGCGAGTTTACGCGACGAGTCATAGCGGAGGGCGGCGCAGTGGACGATCAGGAGTGCGACCGCCTATCGACATTGCTGTCGTCACCGTTATTGCTGTCAAATTTTAAAGTCGATTTTTACTTTAACTTCATAACAATAATCGAAATAATCTACCATTATCGCTTGTTTATCACCTACGAAAATGAGAATATCAATCAGAATATCAATACTACTTTTAAAGGAGCTACAAATGGACATGAAAATTTGTCAGCAATGACAATGAGCGCAGCAATACAGGTAGGCGGTAGCACCCAAGTTCAGTTATACGTTAGGCCCCACTCCGCCAGTTCGCTCCGCCGCCTTGCACCACAACCGCCGGCTTGGAAAAGTATGATTTTTAAAACCAGCTCACAAATCCATGTCCACTGGAGCTGAGCGGTGATTTTATGCAATCCTATTGGTTAATATTTGCTCGCTCGCTCCGCCGCCTCGCACCGTTGCAGTGGACAGGCAGCCCTACACCTAGTCCAGCCGAAGAAATAGCGGAGATTAACCATTAAGCAATAAAAACAGTATGTCACAGCAAATGCGGATAGTTATTTTACTTGTAAACTGGTTCCGTGATAATTAAACTTATCGTTGTAAATCTTCCGCGTAAATAACTGGATATCAGTTACGGTTTTTAAATTCTTCGTGTAATTTATGTGACAATGTTAGATCTATGGGGTTGAGCTTGAATAGAGAGATATTAACGTTATACTGAGTTGTACAAATTAAAACAAATGATAATCGTTTATTCTAGTTATAAATTTTATCTATAGGTACCATACAAAGCGTTTTCTTATTTTTTATGCTATGAAAGTGGCAAACAAACGTACAAATTACGTTAATAGTAAGTGAACACTGCAGCCTGTGGCAATTAGAGATCTTGACAAGTAAATGTAGCTAGCTACTTACCTATTTGACCTGAGAAATCTCAGGTCTCAACTTTTTTGCTGCTACCAGAAATTACTGTAAATTATCTTGTTAGACTTTTCACCGAGATCTTTTTATGTAGGTATAGAATCTACAAATTTGGCGACATAGCCTTATTGTTGATTTCTTACTCGTATTAACAGATTGTTGGTAGAAAATCTACTTTATTTTAGCACTAGCTGCGCCCACGACTTCCTCCGGGTAGACACTTAACTTAGGTCTCAGGGGTGGCAACGCATCTGCATTTTGACCTCTGGTTTTTGTGCAGATGTCTATAGGCTGCAGTCATCACTTACGGCAACACAGTTGCTTATTGATTTCTGGTTTGTGTGTAAATGAGGGTGAAGTCGTCACTTAACATCCGTGTGAACTGGATGCTTGTTTCCCACTTTTGTCACATAAAACAAAATCGTTCATAGATAAATTATGTTTTTTTTTCCTCTTTAGGAGTTAAACATTCAATACAGACAAGCGTGTAGAAGTAAAGAGTACAAGTTCAGATTTGAATAAACATTGTTAAACACTAATATCCCAAGCTCCTGTTTAAATAAACGAAACCACAAACCTTCCATCGTTCAAATCTACCCATTACGCGGTAGAATTCATTAAATAAAAAACCTGAATAGGATTCCAAAGCGAAGCTTCAATTTGTGTCTGATTATAAAACTGATACGACGATAAGGCAGATGTTCGGTGTTCGTAACATATCATTTATTACTCATAGCCAGCGTGATATAAATAGAAGAAATAGAATGGTAATCACGAAATTACAAGCACGTGTTTAGGGCATGCGGTGGAAGAAAATTAATGTGAGGGTTTTTTTTTGTTTCACGTGGAGGCTTTTGTATTCATTCAGAGTAGATTTTTTTATGATTTGGGATCATTGACGTATTGGTAATGTTTGATTCATATGTTCAATTTATTTTCGTGTGGATGAATTACGATACGTACAAATATAAAATATCTGCGTAAAAGTTGAATTCGTTACAAATTAGTATCGATTATCTGAACTAATTGGGTGATATGGGTGTTCGGATAACCGGTTGTTTTCGGATAATCTAACTGTATTGTATTTTTTTGGCAAACAAGCATGCAGTTCACATTTATGTTAAGTGATGACTGCAGCCTATAGACACTCACACAAAGACCAAGGTCAAAATGCAAATGCGTTACCACTCCTGAGGCCTAAGGTGTTATGCCTCTGTGCCGGAAATTACAGGGCCGTACATTACCACCTGACCGGAACACGATAGTGCTGAACACTACCATTTGGCGGCAAGTAAATCAGGTAATGCGGTGGTGCCTACGCTCGCGAGCTCCGTCACTGGAGCTCTACCACCAGTGAAAAATTGCAGCCATTGTTATAGCTATATTACATTTATTTATCCACAGATTAATGAAAGCCATATTTAAATTCATAAATATTAATATATTTCATGACAAATAGGAATTTAAGAAAAATGCATTAATTTGTATCAAACGCATATTGTAGGGGTAAAATTCATAGACTGGACTTGGATGATGCCACTATTGAGGGGTTAAAAAAACAGTAGTAACTGTAAACTACCATTTAACATACAGAGTATATAATACGATATTGTCTATATTGTACATCCATTTTTTTACTAGGGCATAATGCGTTACGCATACCCACCCTTGGGGAGAGGGGTGGGTTATGTGGGACCCGGGAAAGCCATCCCTTCTCTCTACGACTAGAGTACTGTCTACCCACTAAAATCGACTGGGTGTTCCGAGTCGTCCGCCATCAGTGGCAGGGTCACGGGAACGCTATCGTACACATCCGCGACCCCACCGGTGGCTGCTCGTTGCCGAGCTCTCCTCGGAGCCTTTCGGCTCCAACCTACACTAGTGGCGTGCGGAACACCTGCACGCCAGCGAGCCCGGGATCTCTCCATTCGGGCGACGGACATTCCCTAGCCCGACGCCCTAAGGTTCCTGCCCCGACCACACACAACAAGCGTCCCAAGACGCCCAGGTGGAGGGGTCCAGGGGCATACAGTTCGGCCCCGGGGGAGCGGGAGTGTCCGGAACGAGCTGACTTTCAACCGCCTCTCCGCGGCCTTACCACGTCCCTATCGAACGGCGGGACCACTGCTAGGCGGCTGGGATAGGGTGCAGGGCCAACGACATACCCATACACCTTTTCCCTAGCCATCTCGTCCCCGCCGAGAAGCGAAGTTATGCATTAGTAACAATACATCTACATATCTTTACCTATCTCATACAGGAAATACAGACTCTTTTATTTTCTTTATAGGTACGCAAAGACTGCAATAATTTTAAGCTTTTATGGCAGTCAAGCAGTCTGCCGTATTCGTTAACTGCTTCATTCCCATAATAGTACACCTTTACACCTGTCTAAATGTTTTATTAGCACTCATATCATAAAACGAAACTAACAATGTAGTCAATAATACCTACACGATTCAACATGTGGATGAACTCCGTTATAATAGTCCCAGATCCGACTAGAGCATGCAAATTATCCAATATATTGTGACCCACATCGTACCTGACCCTTCGCTAATTGTGATTCTTTTCAAAACAGTAAAATAATTATCTGCCTTGTATTCAATTAATTTGGTGAGAAAATGACATATCTATCGTTCGTTGCCGCCGGCTGTTCTAGACTGTTATTATCGATTTTTCGAAGAATAAGTTCAGAACTGGATGTGGTATGAGCGTGGTTCTCGATCGGCGTCATCAAATTATCATAATAATATGCTTATTGAGCGTGTTTGTTGTTGAAACTTGATCCAGTATAAGAATAAGAACAAAATTGCACATTTAATTCAATTCCAAATCTTCGACAGTGGCTTAGGTAACATTTCTTGTATTAATAATTGGGTTAGAACGAATAAGTGGTTTCATATCACCACATCCCCATAACGACTCAGAAATGAAACATCTCGAAACGAATAGAAAATTAGTAACTTGAATTTACTTTTTTTTTCTTATTTAGTTATTCGTAATATACCGTTGCCAGTTTCTATGTTCGCATATTATACCTACTTATTATTTTTATTAAAAGTTGTCATACATATGGATATTTTTATAACACGAAATGTTTTATTTACTTAGAATGAGAGTGAACAAATACAATTAGATGGATTCAAAATTATGTGTAAATCATATTGTTCATATATTAAAATCCGCAGAAAAACCAAAAAGTGAAAATAGTGAAAGTATTTTTAAGCTTCAGTAAATAGAAGAAATTGTCGTTTTTTTTGGAGTGAAATCCGAGTGGTCTGTACATAAAAGTAAATGACATTTACAATTATAATAAGATTATGTCTATTATTATCAGTGAACAGGCACTTTGAATTTCTCATGATATGAAACTCCATCAGGACTTTTAGAGCAATAGTTTTTTAGTATGTCCAATACTCAAAAACTATTGCTCTAAAAGTCCTGATTGCTCTAAAAGTCATTGAGTTAATAAGATATTTTATAATATACTGAGTCGCTTCCATTATTTTCACCAGCTCTTCTTCTGGCTCGTAGCACAGAACTTACTAAGTAGATTAATTACACAACCTTTTAAAAATACCTTAAGTAGGTACCTGTTTTTTTATGTAATGAAGGTGGCATAAAAGCAGTTCACATTGATTTAAAGTGATGACTGCAGCCTATCACACAAAGAGCAGAGGTAAAAATGCAGATGCGTTGCCACCCCTGAGACCTTAGTTGATATGTCTCTGTGATAATTTATTGCGGGGCCGTACATTACCATCTAACCGGAACACGATAGTGCTGAACACTACCATTTAGCGGCAAGTATATTAGGTAATGCGGTGGTACCTACTCCCTCGAGCTCCTACACTGGAACTCTACCACCAGTTAACTTGTCAATTACAATAGAGGGCGTTTAAATTATTAAAAAGGACGTTATCTTTCACATGCCAATTTACTTTGCATTTTTGACCAGGTTTGTATCGGATTACAATATTTTATTATACATATTATTATTTAAATATTTTTATAGATCGTGATATTAACGGTGTATCGGCGACACAATGTAAGGTATTTTAATGATTTTAATATGTGTCTGTTATGTTTAGATTTTTGTTACAATATAAATTATTATCGATTTGCAGTGATTAATGTAAACATAAATATATTTTTTTTTTAGCGACTGTATAGTCATATCCAGTTAACTGGTTATAAGCTAATGGTTTTCGTATACCTACCTATCTATTGATTTTTTTTTTATTAATGTCATAAAATATACATGTCGATCTGAATAGACTAGCTCCTTTCTCGAGTTAAAATTTGGGTTACGTTGAATTATTTTCTATAAACCTTTCTTTTTTGTTTCTTTGTAACATAAAAAAACCTAAATGAAAGACATTGGAAGAAAAAAGTTCTTAAATTGGATGTAATGAAGAATTTAAAGGTTAGATGGTACACATCGATGATAAGTGACAGCTGCAGCCTCTATAGATGTCTATACATCTACACAAAACTGAGGTTGCTACCCCTGGGTCCTACGAGTATGTTGTTTTGCTTCAAAAGAGTGGTGGTAACAATTTTCCATCATAGGTTAGATAAGGGCCGTGGACGTAAATCTTTTGATATTCCACTAGGTGTCTGTTTATTTGATGGTAGAGCTTCGATGACGGAGCTCGCGGGCATAGGCACCACCGCAATACCGCAATATAATATACTTGCCGCTAAATGGTAGTGTTCAGCACTATCGTGTTCCGGTCAGGTGGTAATGTACGGCCCTGTAATTTCCGGCACAGAGCCATAACACCTTAGGTCTAAGGAGTAGTAACGCAACTGCATTTTGACCTTGCTCTTTGTGTTAGTCTATACGCTGTAGGTATCACTTAACATCACTGTGAACTGCATGCTTTTTTGCCACTTCCATTACATTAGACATTGACTTGTGTGGTGAAATGTATATTAACTACATGTGTATATTTTTTATATTTCCTTAGTAATTCATCCTAAGTAAATATTTAATTTCTGATTTCTAAATATTAATATTTGACTGAATATTTAACTGCCTCGGTAGCCTAGTGGTAGCAGGCCACTACTACTACGCTGAGGTCCTGGGTTCGATTCCCGGGTAGGGGGTTATCAGAGATAATGGTGAAAAGCCTTTATCTCTGGTTCTATTGGGATTATTCCATGTTCTGGAAATTTCCCAGTACCTCAAAGTTTGGTAATGTGCCCGGAGATGTCAACAGGCTCGCCACCTGTTACATGGGCCAAAACGTAACCGGCGAATCGTGGGTGTTTGCATGTATGCTTGAATGCATGCATTTACCTCTGCCTACCCCTTCGGGGATTACAGGCGTGAAGTTACGTTAATATTTGACTAAGTAAGTTTTTTTTTCTTTTGTTTTCCTCTTAACTTGACCTTACTTTAACCACTCTAACCCCATTCCTGCTTTAATTTGAAATATTTAAAAATTGACAATTGTTTTTTTATTGTGCGGGCCATAAGGTCCGCTCGATCTTCAAGGCTTTAATGATGATAATGAACACTTTCCGCTTATATTTGTTTTTCATCTATGATGGTACTCGTTACATCTATACTCCATACTATATAAACCGCGACATGAGTCATGCGTCCACGCACCAGTTGCTAAGTCACGTGGCACGCATTCGACAAGTGATTGACTTGATGACTGATCGGATCCGATGGAATCCGGAAGGCTATCTTTTTACAATACTTTTTTTTAACTCAACACACCTTTTAGGTCAGGATCCCACTGCAGAATCATTTCGTTCATCCAGATATGCTGCAAACCTAATTTTTATGCATATTTATAATCTAGAGAATATATATTATATCCATTAGGTTATATATCTGGATGAACGAAATGATTCTGCAGTGGGATCCAAACCTATCACACCATCTATCACTGATACATTCATAGTATACATATTAGCTGCTCTACATATCGCTAATCTGGTGAGTTTGTGTACCAACGCTTGCCACTGAAGGCATCTTTAACTTTTATGTAAGTACTTGTTGCATCTACACTCCATAAGCACTATACAAAACGCGACATGAGTAAAGAGTTTATTTATGCTGAATTTCAGCATGGTAAATTTGTAAATTACAGAAATGTTACTTGAGAGGAGAATTTCCATGTGAAGATAGGTTACCAAGGGCCACCTATATATATTATAGCTTTTATCTTCGTTCCCACGAGTCATTTACTGGTGGTAGAGCTCCAGTGACGAAGCTCGTGGGCGTAGGCACCACCGCATTACCTAATATACTTACCGCTAAATGGTAGTGTTCAGCATCATCGTGTTCCGATCAGGTGGTAATGTACGGCCCTGTAATTTCCGGCACAGAGGCACAACATCCTAGGCCTCAGGAGTGGCAACGCATCTGCATTTTGATCTTGGTCTTTGTGTGGGTGTCTATATAGGCTGCAGTCATCACATAACATCAATGTGAACTGCATGCTTGTCTGCCTCTATTATTACATAAAAAAGGGTTTTCACGAGATAGGTTACTAAGGGCCACCTAGATATAGCTTATATCTTCGTTCCCAAAGTCAAAGTAGAATCTCTCTTCGGACAATGTGGCCGATGATGTTAAAATGGCACAATTCTACGTCCCAAAAGTTTCCTCGGGGACACCGGGGCGAGATACACACAAAAGGGGACTGTTCCGTTTAATACGGGATGTATGGTCCCTTTAGACATGAGTCATGCGTCCACGCACCAGTTGCTATGTCACGTGGCACACGTTCGACAACTGATCATTTGATGACTGATTGGATTTGATGGAATCCGGAAGACTTTCTTAATGTTGTTCTTGATTGGTTCCGGTGGAATTCTCAGTTTGATATCACATTATGCACATGCTTTTAATTATGTAGCACTTGTTTGAAGTGATGTTTGTCGAAATATGTATGTTGTAGCTTAGATGTGTCACAATTTCGCTTATAATCTTTTTCAAGTGAACACTTCTTATACTTATTTCTTGTTTTGTAATTCTGAAGATATCTAAGTAATCATTTATAGTAGCATTTAAGTAATCATTCATTTTGACTTCATGATATGATATTCATACATATATGTATGATGCGTAAGATGAGCAAACAAATTGGTTTCGAAAAAGACATCATAGATATACAAACAGGAAAAAAATCCGGGATGGGAAACGAAACCGTATTTTTATTTGAAAAAGCCCTCTAACTTACAATGCTATCAGAACATTTATGTAATTATACATATTGTAAGAAATACATTTCGCTATTTTTAAAGCTCTAACACTATCGCGTCTTGATGCAAACCGCAAGAACAGTACAGAGTTCAAATCGTGTATTCTATGATGAATTTCCTCTTAGAAACAAAAGCTATTGCGGAGGTGAACTTAGGTGAAGCATTTAGATAAAGATAGTACTAGACAGCTAATTGCGTCCAGATTGTATCTCCCAGCCGACTAATGGTATTCGAATAAATCCACATTCCATAGCAATTTCTCCGCGATGACGCAAAATTTCTCCGATGTGACGCAAGTGATACATGACGCAAAAATTTTAGTCACTTTGCTTTCTCTTCGTGTTGAGTTAATTCTGTGGGATGGGCAGGCACTTTGATGTTGTTATCTCTAAATTGCCGGGTTTCCATGATTCAGCTATAATTTCACATGTTTATTTATTTGTCTGTCCGCGTTATAGTGCAGCATGGTAAAAATATGATGTCCTTTTAAAAATAAATTTTAAATCCTGAACATTAAACATTTTACTTCAAGAAATCATTACAATGAAAACTCGTAGAAAAAAAATCTTTTATTTTGGGAGTCAGTTCACGACCACAAAAATACAAAAAGAGTTGAAAGTGGTGTGAATTTTTAGTTGATTCTAATGACTTTCCGAAAACGGTTGTGAAATCTTACTCGAAATAAAAAATATATTCTTTCTTAATGTGACTAACATGTAGGTATATTTTTTATAAAAACCTTAAACAAAATATCTTAAAATTAAAAAATAAATATTCTTTCTTGGTTTCTTTCAAAAATATTGATTTTAGTTCAATTACGTGAAATAAATATTGTATAAATAATATCATTAAAATAATATTTACCTCGATTCAGCTATTATCAAATGACTTTACTATTTATATTTGTTTGTGAGAAAATTAAAGTTCATTAACAATATAATTCGTTTAATCTCGCCTAATTCTAAGATTAGTAGATATCCCTCTCAAGCTTTTTGTATTATACCCATGTGTTCTAATAATCATTAACTATCATACACCTCACCTGTGTTTTTACTATTTTGATTGCATTGTAGAGAATCGTCCCTTACTTGGTCCGATGCCCAATGAAGGCATTTATCGAGTTTCCCTACTCCGAGATAGTGTTGGCATGAATGAAAGGAGAAAGTGATTGTTATCTATTAGGCCTTGTTTGAAACGTATGAATTGCTTAAGTGACATACTGAGGTCACGCTAAAAGTATCCCACTATTGACTTCACTTTCATTCACGACTGTTTTAGGATTTTTTTAGTGGTATACTGAATTTTTGCCGGTGATGACCTACGGTGCCGAGATGTGGTCTCTCACTATGGGTCTCGTACGAAAGCTCCAAGTCACTCAGCGGTCAATGGAAAGGGCTATGCTCGGCGTTTCCCTACTGGATCGAATGAGAAATGAGGAGATCCGTCGGCGAACGAAAGTCGCTGACATAGCCAAGCAGATTTCTAAGCTGAAGTGGCAATAGGCAGGGCACATAGCTCGGAGAACCGATAGCCGCTGGTTCAGAAAGGTTCTCGAGTGGAGACCACGTATCGGCAAACGCAGCGTAGGACGTCCACCTGCAAGATGGACCGACGATCTAGTCAAGGTACCCGCTGGATGCACGTCGCTTCCGATCGGTCGGCATGGAGGTCATTGGGGGAGGCCTATGTTCAGCAGTGCACGTCCTATAGCTGATATGATGATGACTGAAATTTGTCTTGACATAAGACGACGTCGTGTACCTAATCGTCGTTAATATTATCGGAAATCTGGGCTAGAGATCAAACGATTAATACTTAAGCTTTGTTGGGTTCTTCTTATGTTCGAAATTTCGGCAATTAAGTTGATCTACCTAAAGATGTTTGCTCATTCTATACAAATGTTTCATCGAATGTTCAAATATTTTCATTTAAATCTACATAATTGACACAGTTGTATTAAAACATAGACTTACTTTGACTGTTTGTATTTCCTTTTTAATTCCACCAACATTATATGTAGCATAATATTGACATTTGTTTAATTCAATTCCCTTGCGTATAGAATATATTTTCCTATTGCTTTTTTCAATTCCAAGTTCATCTTCAACCTTAGTTATTCTTTCAATCGTTTTTCCATTTTCAGAATCTATAAGGACTTCATTGACCTTTAAAGCTTATGGATATTTATAATTTACAGGAAATCATATTCATTACGATCCGTGAATGATGGTCGGAATACGCTGCGACGTTGAAACACTACAGAGAAAAATAGATAGGAAATCATTAATTTGTTTTACAGTAACCTCTTGAACTCTAACTATTAACTAAGATGCGAAACATGGTGCATTTGCATCAGCTATAAAGTGGTTGTCAGTGAATATCCTGTTACTGTTACTTCTGACAATAGACTCTAAATCTACCCAGTTAACGTCTATTTTCAAATTGTTGGCTTGCGAAGATTTAATTTGCAGGACTCGTATACAAATTATCTGCGATGTGATCGCTAACGTTTTGTCATAAATCTAGTTCTCATATTGACTGACGGCTGCGTGTAATTTCTAGATTACGATTATGCTTGAAGTTGTTTGAACTAAATTATTGCTTTTGACTTTAAATTAATTACAATAATTTGATCCTTCTATTCAACTAGGGAATATTCTAATGCTAATTTCAGTTCTGTGGCATAAAATAGTATAGGTAGTTGCGCTACGATGAATTCGTTGGTCCGTGGATATTTGTATGATTGTTGAGATGTCATTCGGTGGTTATCATATTCATCGTATTCTCTAGAATACGTACTAAATACAATACAGGTTTTAATTGTAAACTTTTTGTTAGTTTTTTTTTATCCTATGGGTTCTGTAACAATTAATTAACCGGCCCCAGGTAAGATTAAATAAAAAAGGGAATGAAATATTTGCTGCTCGCATATAGGACTAAAGTTGCTTAGTCGTAAAACGGCTGGGTTAGTTATCTTATTGTATATTTACATTAACCCCCATCCGAATTTAAATTTTCTCCATATTTTTAATTACTTTAAAAATTGAATGTTGTATTGCAAATAATACTCATAAATCAATAGTATCATATATTAAGTGAATGCGGCCTGCACTCTTAGCACATTAACATGAACATCGACTGGTTGGTAGAGCTCCAGTAACGGAGAACGAGTTACCGCACGAGGGCGTAGGTATCACATTACCTAATCTGACAGCCGCTAAATGGTAGTGTACAGCGATATTACGATACGGTTTCATAGGTACTCGTAATTTCCGGTACAGAGGCAAAATTGGCCGGGCCTCGGGAGTGGCCAGTGGCGGATTTACAAATTTGCCGCCAGTAGACTATTCAATTTTTGCCGCCCGTATATTTTAATATCGTACTAGTCCACAATCATATCAATTATATTCTTTATCAATAAAATTCCAACTTTATGTTTTAGGCTTCGTCGTTCTCGTTACATCAACTTTTTTGTATGGTTAGAATCATTGAAAACTATGGTCTGAATCTTGATAATTTTAACAGTCATTTTGTAAATAGAAATAAAAAATTATGAACTAAATCTGCCGCCCCTTAAAATGTGCCGCCCTAGGCTCCAGCCTACTCAGCCTGCTGGTAAATCCACTGGGAGTGGCAACGCATCTACATTGAAATCTTTGCTTTATATATTGATGTTTACAGGCAACGGTATTCACTTGTGAACTGTATGGTAGTTTGACACTTTAATAACATAAAAAAAATATTTCACTTGGTAATAAAATAAAGGTGCCAAGTGAAACGCGTAGAAATCCCCACATAATAAACAGCACATCTCCTGTTTCCACGATCTCCAGTAATAACAGCCTATAATAGAAACACAGTTGCAATGTGATTACTGTATATTTTCTAGCAAGTGCATCATTACTGTAATAGCCCGGCACGCGCCGCGCTCGCATCAAATGATTCGTTAGTACGGCTAAACTTCGCGATCACTGTGTTATTTTCTACGCAACACTTCTTTTGTTCCACTTCGTTAATGTTTCATTAGTTTAAAAAAAAATATGCCCAAATTTTGTAAAAAGGTTCTGATATTATTATTAGCGTGACCATTTTCATCGTCACTCAAAACGGGACATTCTGAAAATTAACCTTTAAAACATCAAGGGGGGAAAGAAAAAGGGGGGAAGAGGCTTACTAACGAACGCCCAGTTATAATGCCCTTCTTTAAGTATCGTTTTAAGCACCTTAGGTATCGCTATCGATTTCTTTTGGGATTAATATAAATTATTCAAAAAATTGTCTTAGGAATCGGTGCGCATGTATGAAGAGAATGATGAAAGTAAACGAGGCACGAGAGGTATGTCAGGACCGGGATATCTGGCCGCTCTACACTCTCTGCCTACCCTGTTAGGGACCTGGCGTGAAGATACATACATACATACATATTCAAAAAAATATTAAAATTTCGGATTGACGTTTACAGGACAGGACAACTTCAGTCGGGTGTGCTAGTTTTCTATAAATTTTTGTTGAGATTACCAATAACGGGACATTTTCGGTTCTCAAAAGTTTTCCTGGGACACCGGGACAGGCTGCATGAACTGGACTACCTCGTTCAAAACGAGACGTATGGTCACGTTAATTATGAACACTTTCTGATCGAATACGTCCTGAGTTTCATCAGCAGAGCTGTGAGTCATCGTTACAGTACTATAGTGGTGTTAGACTGCTGATTCCATGATTTAGTTACAATTTCACATGTTTAGTTTCTTTTTTTTCCTGTCTGTATTATGCATGATAGAAAAAATATCATGGCCATTTAAAAATATCCTGAAGATTAAACATTTTACGATATTTTACGTCATAAAATCATTCAATTTGAAACTGGTTTAAAAACAAGGAATGAAGAATGACAATGAACTTTCTATTATTTTGAGAGTCAATTCACGACCACGAAAGTACGAAAGAAGTTAAAAGTGGAGTTGAATTTTATATTGATTTTAGTTCAATTTAGTTTAATAAAAATAATATTGTGAAATATTTTATCTATATATATCGATTTAGCTATAGAAAACCCAAATGAGTTAATGTAGATAAATTTAGTGGTACCTATACACCCATGTAGTGTTATTATTTATTCCCTAAAATCAGAAATAGCTTTTAAAAATCTCTAAAATCGCACATCAAAATAAAACTGTTTTTCGGGTTTTCAAGGTTGAAGAAATAATTCAGTAAGTACGACATAGCAATAATTACCCCTTCAAGTATGTTAAATATATATTTCATACAAAAAATATATATATATACGAGTATTAAAAATGTCAGGATATCCCGGATATCTGGCGATCCACACTCTCAGGCATTGAGTGTGGAGTACCCCGTACGGGACCTGGCGTGAAGATACATACAAACATACCTACCTTGTATATTAGTGTAGTTAAACTTTATCTTCAATATTAATTAACTGCAAAACTGATTCCAATTTTGTCGTAGATAAGTCTAGTTTACTCATGCAATTTTATTACTCTCTATTAGTTTACAACAAGCGTTAAAAGTTTATTACCTCTCCGTCATTACAAGACTACTTCAGCGATCAACTTCCGCTCAATGGTTAACCATTACCTTTCATTTTTTTTTTTTTTTTAATATTTTGGCATCGCTATTACGCATATTGCCAGTGTCAAGTAAAATGATATTTCGTATTCACAATCAGCGTTAAAGTATGAGTCAGTCGGTCAATTATAAGTCAGTCAGTCAGAGTCACAGTCCGAAATTCGAGTAAAGCGATGGCTACTTTACCAAAACATTTAAAATGAAGTTTTGGAGGCAAACTGAAAAGCCGTGTTTTCGCACTGTTATTCTATTTCACTATACACGGGCACTGTAATAAGCCTATATCAAACAAAATGCCACCAACTTTATTTAATATAACTCAAAAATACACCAAGAAAATGAAATAAAATAAGAGCACCACACGCATCTTTCAAGCTTCCCGCCAAAACTCTACCTTTCATTTGTTGGTAAAGTAACAAATCGTCGACAATAATACAATACCGTGTAACTAAAAATTCGTTTGGTATAATTGATTTTAAAAATGAAAAATATTCAAGAAATAACCTTAAGTATTAAGCTTAGTTACGTGGATCGTTAAATATTATTATTAAATTGGTATTTATTAATACTTATTGGATTATTATTATAAGTCATTCTCTCCAGATAGCTTATAACCCGACAATGCAAAAGTGTCCTTGTAGACTAACTAGAAATTTATGATTTGAATTTTTTTTTAATCTAATTTAAAAAAGTTTGCTGAATTCATCAACCATGATCATAAACGTACGTAATGATTTATACATAAACCGATGAAAAACCATATGCTTTACTATAAATTGACTTAACTTGCGGATAAATTATCCTATTGTTAACATAATTGTGAGATAGCTTCTCAGGGCACATCGCCACAGTAGATACATCGTTGTGCGTGATGGAGTCGCGTGCATACGCTACCGAGTAAGGCCTCACACACTGCACCGCATATTAGAACGCGATGCGGTAGTTGACGAATATATTATTTTGTTCGCAAATTCAATTTTCACAAGTGCCCATTTTGCAACAGTCTCAGAGTTGCATTAGGGTTATAGTGAGTTCCTCGTCGGGGAAATAAGTTTTAGTTTTTTTTTTTTTAATTTGAAGTTTCCCACCCGGTTCTATTCAAATAACTACTCCTTAAAAAAAAAAAATACACACAGGTCAGGTGGGTCGGTGCAGCGCTCAGGTTCGACGGAGTGCTCGCGCTCGCCATTATATTACCTACTTACCTACATGATTGTAATACGCATGCCTAGTCTAAATTAATTTGATTTTGTAGGTAGGTAATGTTATAAATAATATGTTGATGACACTGACGCGCGGTAAACTCGAACGAGTTTATGTTGCGTCTTACTGTTATTGTATTCACCTAATTATTGTATGTTTTTAAATAAATAAATAAAATAAATACTAAAACCTAACTACCTTAAAGAGAGTTTTAGATTTTTATATTCTCCTCATCCCGTCACTACGCTTCTCCGCTAATCTGCACCTTAATACTCGCTTGCATTTCACATCCGTCTAAACTGACTCCTCGAATCCATACGATTATGGAATTTCTTACCAAAAGATACATATTCGTCAGACAGAATCTTTAGACTGATTTAAAGTTATAGTTAAAAAGTCGCTTCCGTAGTTTATAATATCTCTTGGAGTTTATTTTTTAGTAGTGATATATAAGTAAATAGTTATTATATTAAGTTTTAGTTGGGTAATTATTTCGTTTATTAGTATTTAGTACATCCTGCTATGGTGGCTTATTATAATTTTTCTTTCCTCAGCATAGTTTGCCTGGATGAAATGGCTGTTCAAGTTGCGTTTTTTTTACTAAGGCCGAATTTTACTTTATTCATTGTGATAATTTGTTTACGTTTTGTCTGTCTATATGGTATCAAATAAATAATTTTAAACGCTCGCTATCCAACCATCTACAAGTATTGTTGTTGACACTGCACATATCGTTTTGTCGCACGTCGCGTCGCACGGACAACGGTGACGGTCCAGTGTGATATCTGCCTAACCCGGCATCTGTTTAACGTAGCGGCTACATTAAACATCGATTTCTAAATGCATTCGATAAACTTTCAACGATTATTCATATCGATATGGAATATTCATGTTGGAAAAATTGGTTAATCTCGTTTCTCGGTGGCAATATGCATCTTGAGTAAGATATTTAATTTAAAAAATGCAAAGTTGAAAATTAGAACAACAGTCATTGACATCATTGAAATATGACTTAGATGTTATTTACTTTGGTTATTTAGAGTTCTGTGGTCGACAAAAATTGAGGGCTCTGGCAGCAGAACATTAAAAAGATAATTTAGAGTTCTGTGGTCGTCACGCATTGAGGGCTCTTGCAAAAAATATTAAAAAGACCTAACCTCTGAGATTTATGTACCTACCTATCAATATCTTCATATTATTATGTCCATAATCCGTACTTAATATTATAAATGTGAAGTAACGCTGTCTGTCTGTTACGTATTCACAATTAAACTGCTTAGCCAATTGTGATGAATTTTATCATGGATAGGTATATAGTTTGATTTGAATGTTGAGGAAGGACATAGGCTACTTTTTGTTAGAAAAATAAAGAACATGCGGCTAAATCTCAGCGTATCTATAAACTGCTTAAGCGAGTAAGTAATCTACTCATTTTTCAGCATAAACATTTTTAATTCATCTGTTGTCAATTACATTTATTATTATAACGTAAAGTTAGGAAAACTTAAAAATATTTTATGCAAACTTTATTATATTTATATCATACTTAACGGAACATTGATAATGAATTACTATTGCCTTCACCCACGTAGATATAATCTTTCATAATCTTTTATTTTTATTTAAAAACGGCGAGTACTTGCTTATGTACATAAATATGCAATAATGCCATAAACAGCGTATAGATTTATGATGTTTTAGTACATTAAGTCTAGAATTGTGCCGTCGTCATACTTTCCTCTATCTCCCGTTAGTGATATAGCGTCAGAGTTTGGATTCCTGCATGCGGTTAATATTGTGTTAAATACAGACTGACGAACGAAATAGAGAATTTTTCTTCCTTTCGGACCATCTGGACAACTGTGCCATTTCATCCACTGTCTTTAAGAAGTCCAGAAATGTAATAAATATTGAATCGATGCCCAAAACAATTTCAAAGATGTGTTTGTTTTTCTAGCTTTTATTAGTTGAGTACTCGTACTATAAGATCAATGGTGTGAAGCGTGCATGGCCTTGCGGCTGGTGTAGATCGTAAGCGATCTACTCGGTTAGGCGATACGGGCGTGGTCGGGTGTTGTTGAAGGATGACCGCTAGTGGCAAATTAAAATGCGCGTTTCCGTGCTTCAGTGGGCACGTTAAGCCGTCGGTCCCGGTTACTATCGACAGATAGTAGTCGTTAAACCTTGTCGGAGGTCTTATCCCCTTGCATTTCGTGTATCAGTAAAAATAATTATGACTGTTTTATATATCATACTCATTGAATTACCTATCATTATATTGGATATTGGCATGCCTATACCAAGACTTGCCTTAGCAAGTATCTAAAAACAAAACTATCAACAGTACCACTGGTGGTAGAGCTCCAGTGACGGAGCTCGCGGGCGTAGGCACCACTGCATTACCTTATAATAAAAAAAACACAGAGGAATAACACCTTAGGCCTCAGGAGTGGTAACGCATCTGCATTTTGATCTTGGTCTTTGCGTGGGTGTCTATAGGCTGCAGTCATCATTTAACACCAATGTGAACGGCACGCTTGTTTACCACTTACATTAGGTACATAAAAAAAACATTCTCGCTCATTGAATAAAGGATACGTCGATCTATTAGCACGCTAATTCTCTAGCTATTTAGCGAGATCGCTTCGAGCTATACTGGCTATAATATGCAAATGTTCACTTACGTTTACCTGTCAGGCCATTTCGCTACAAGCCGTCAATCAATATATGAGGCGCTACACGATGTTGTTGCGTTTACATCTAGTTATCTACATGATAATTACGTAACTGCGTATATGCGAATATGAGAATATTGATTTAAGTACAGATTTTATACGTGTATTGTAGGGAGCTGGTACTTGATGGTTGATATGGTCGTAAATGTCAAGCTTTGACGAGCTTGCTGAGATTGGATGAGACTATTTTCTTGAACGTTTTCCGGGTTTAGAAGACTAACGGGCTAGATTCAGTTTTACTGGTTTACGGAGCTCGCGGGCACAGGCACCACCGCATTACCTAATATACTTGCCGCTAAATGGTAGTGTTCAGAACTATTGTGTTCTGGTCAGGTATTAATGTACGCATCTGCATTTTGACCTTGGTCTTCATGTGGGTTTCTATAGGCTGCAGTCATCACTTAACGTCAATGTGAACTGCAAGCTTGTTTGCAACTTCCATTACATACTGGCTGGCTGGAAAACCTTAGCATTAGTTTAGTAGTTAATGGCAGGGTTTTACAATTCTCCATTTCCATCGATCCATTTTGCATTAGTGTGTTTGAATAGGACCTAGTACCCTTCTCACACTAGTTAAGCTACTTATTCGTTTCTTTTAGAAGTTAGAACCTTATTGTTGATGTGTTTAACACTAAAAACGAATAAGTAGCTTAACTAGTGTTTGAATAGGACCTAGTACCCTTCTCACACTAGTTAAGCTACTTATTCGTTTCTTTTAGAAGTTAGAACCTTATTGTTGATGTGTTTAACACTAAAGTAAAAAAGTGGCAAAGCCATCTAAGATAGCTGGCTTCGCTTGGATTTCTTGCAACTAAGAACACAATTTTACCATGTCTACCATTAAAGTATGCTATTTATAACGTGATTCTATTAATCGGAACATGTTTTAAAACAAGTGTTGTTTAAATATCTCAACATAATTACTACTCTAGAGGGCCGCCCACACTTCGTTCGGTCACTGGTAAAGTGAGATTGAACAACCGCGTTTGATTTTTTTATACGTTATTGAAAAGTGATTTCTTATTTTCTGTCTCAATTTGTTAAGTGCTAATGACGATTATTATTCATGGAACACTTGAATTTGCCTAGTAAGTTTTTTATAATGCGTAGATACCAACCACTTGACTCGTTGAGTAGGCATACCAGTTAAATCGTTTCTAACCAGTAGTATGACGTTAAGGTTCAGTTGCACCAAAATATTTATCTACGTGAAGCGCGCATGGCCCCGCGGCTGGTGTAAATCGTAAGCGATCTACTCGGTTAAGCACTACGGCCGCGGTCGGGTAGTGTGATGGGTGACCGCTAGTGGCAAATTAAATGCTCGTTTCCGTGCTTCGGAGGGCACGTTAAGCCGTCGGTCCCGGTTGCTATCAATAGATAGCAGTCGTTAAATCTTGTCGGAGGCCTTATGGGCGGTTTGAAAACATCCGACACTAACCCACCCACCTGCACCAATCCGCATTGGAGCAGCGTGGTGGAGTAAGCTCCAGGCCTCCCCCTAAAAAAGTGGAGACACTCGTGCCCTGCAGTGGGACGTATTATAATGGGTTGACATTATTATATCAATAGGCTACCTCAATGCCGGATAATGCCGGTGCGCGACCCGTAGCAAATGTGACCATGGGGCCCTAGAGTTTCATTGCCTACTGAAATTTAGGATGTTAATAAAACAGAACATTTACGAAAAGGAATCAGAATCAGAAACTCATTTATTCATTTAGGGTGACAGGCACCTCTTATGACACGTCAAAAACAAACAAAATAAATTAAAGTGAATAACAATTGATATACATGTCAAGAATATGACTAAGATAAAACTAAATGTAATCAACGAATGTAAAAAGTATATCAGTAGAATGTCTCATTTCCCCTTTACAAACTGATAACAAAGAGTAAAAGAAAAGAAAAAGAGTCATTCTTTGTCATTCACCGGCAAAGTTCCAAAGGCCAATATGATCTGAGAAAAACTTGCCGGAAGAAACTCAGTCGGCTTTTTTAAAAATATCTCTTAGGCATATTTTTACAATTTTCCATAATTTAAACAAGCTTAAAATTAACAATATATTAAAACAATATTAGGGGATTCCCCCTGTAAGTATTGTGATATTGCCAACTTGCAACATAATAATATACCTATATAATTACAGTGTGGCCAACGCTCACTTTGAGAATAGCTAAGGTGTATTACATATTTGAGTTTTGTTTTGGGGCACAGGCGCGGCGCCCACAATGCGCGGGGCCCGTAGCATTTGCTGCCTCATGCTATATAGCTAATCTGGCACTGGGCTACCTGTTACATGGGCAAAAACGTAACCGTGGGTGTGCTTGAAGGCATCCGTTTACCTCTGTCCACCGCTTCAGGGATCACAGGCGGACAACAATACGGAATAAATAATTCCTCGCAATTTAACCCTCCTTTCTACAATCGATACACAGGTAATTAAACTTCTATAATTTCATTATTATCTCAACACTCCGTTCTCAAAACCGTCGACGAGTGTTTGCTACAACGTTGTATTATCGGCTCATGTGATCTGTATTGGAGGCGCGGTAATAATGTGTACGCGAGCGTAAATGTGAAACCATTTGCTAGATCTCTGATTTAGGTTACCGCTTTTTGTAAATTGTTGTTAGGTTTATCTGTACGCTCTTCTTTCTGGTATTTCCGGATTCCTGTCTGTCTGTCTGTTCGCCATAAACTCAAAGACTACTACACGGATTTTCATACGGTTTTCCCCAATGGATAAAGTGATTCATGAGGACGTGTATAATTTGTTAAAGTTTGGTGTATTATTTGTGTATATGTGTATAATTTGTTAATGTTTTGTGTATTGGCAACTGAGTTTGTATAGGTAACTGAGTTTTACATATAAGTCACTGAAATATTTATAACAAAACAATCTATGGTGGAATATTGCCTCTTCGGTAGATCTGCGAAGGAGTCCAAGATGAACATAACATATTATATTTATATTTCCCTGCTATTATCCCGCTTGTTTTGTCCTCATTTCTACAATCGATATACAGGTAATTAAACTGCTGTAATTTCATTATTATCTCCACACTCTGTTATCTAACCGTCGACGAGTGTTTGCTACAACGTTGTATTATCGGCTCAAGTGATCTGTATTGGAGGCGCGGTAATAATGTGTACGCGAGCGTAAATGTGAAACCATTTGCTCGATCTCTGATTTAGGTTACAGCTTTTTGTAAATTGCCTACTGTTAGATATAGCTTAGGTTTATTTTTGTACGCACTTCTTATGTGGCGCTTTAAAGGTGTCTGGCATTTCCGGAATCCGACATTTGTTTACCAATTTTGCGTGGAAAATCCTGGCTTCCTAGTTGATAACCATAATAATATATTATGGCAACCCTTGATACGTCCCACTGCTGGGCACGAGTCTCTCCCTTTCTTGGGAGGAAGGCCTGGAGCTTACTTCACCACGCTGCTCCAATGCGGATTGGTGGAGATAAGGGTTATTGGCCAACCCGTGTGTTGATAATCATAACCATATACCTGTTATCTATATTAAAAAACCTGTAAAGTGCGTGTCGTACCACGCGCAGTGAAGGGTTCCCTAGTTTTTAGGTTTGAATCATCATTTCAGCCGAAAGACGTCCACTGCTGAACAAAGGCCTCCCCCAAAGAATGCCACAACGAACGGTCCTGGGCCGCCCTCATCCAACGATTGCCCGCGACCTTCACCAGGTCGTCGGTCCACCTCGTGGGGGGCCTGCCTACGCTTCGTCTACCGGTACGCGGTCACCACTCCAGAACTCTTCTGCCCCAACGGCCGTCAGTTCTGCGAGCTATGTGCCCTGCCCACTGCCACTTGAGTTTCGCTATTCGGTGGGCTATGTCGGTGACTTTGGTTCTCATGCGGATCTCCTCGTTTCTGATTCGATCTCGCAGAGAAACTCCGAGCATAGCCCGCTCCATTGCTCTCTGAGTGACCTTGAGCCTTCTTATGAGGCCCATAGTGAGCGACCACGTTTCAGAAGGTTTGAATAATGTAGGTAATTAAAAAAAATATGTATATATTTTCTATGGAGTTCTTAAAAATTTCGAGTATTTTTTTTTTTTTTTTTTATGTTTTAAAAGTGGCAAACAAGCATGCAGTTCACATTGATGTTAAGTGATGACTGCAGCCTATAGACACCCACACAATGACCAGAGGTCAAAATGTAAATGCGCTGCCACTCCTGAGGCATTAGGTGTTATGCCTCTGTGCCGGAAATTACAGAGCCGTACATTACCACCTGACCGGAACACGATAGTGCTGGACACTACCATTTAACGGCAAGTATATTAGGTAATGCGGTGGTGCCTACGCCCGCGAGCTCCGTCACTGGAGCTCTACCACCAGTAAAAATACATTTGGTCGACTATTACTCGCCAACTTGTAAAGCCAACTTAAGTGTGATATTTTTCCTTTTAATTTCGTTATATGTAGCTACTATTACCGTAACGTTTGAATTTTTAACAACAACCGTTTGGTTGGTATAGGGGGGGGACACTTGACTCTAACGAAAATTAGCACTTTATAGCTTAATAAGTCACGAACAGTTAATTCAATCAAAAAATGATTTTAGCAAATCCCTAACATTTTTGAAAAACCTATCCAACAATATATAAAAAAAGAAAAAAAAAAATAGCCGCGCGTTACATGTAGGGGAGATAGCCTAAATAGTTTTTGCGCTAAACCGCGGACGGACATGGCGAAACTATAAAGGTTCCTTGTTTACTACGGAACCCTAAATATATATCAATCCGTTTCATACAGAACATACAAAATGTGTATACTGCTAGAGTTCCAGTGTAGGGCCTCGAGGGCGTAGGCACCACCGCATTACTTAATCTATTTGCCGCCAAATGGTAGTGTTCAGCACTAACGTATTCCGGTTAGATGGTCATGTATTGCCCCGTTATAACTATCACCCATACTTAGGATCCTATACTTAGCAAGATTAAATCCCAGCCGCAGCAGTCTGCAAGACCTCAAGATACCATAAGTAATTATTGTGTTAATCCTGAACGCTACGCAAGGCGTTTACGAAATCGATGGAGGTAGCTACATTTAATTTTTTTCAAACTTCTGTCAGACAAATGTCACCTCAGTCTGCCCGGGACCACGGAAGCTGAAAAGCGACCGAAACATCGGGTTGATTTTAAAAATCATTTTAGTTTAATATACGCGAGATAAATCCGTAAAAATAAATTTATTTCAATGAGTGTAGCTCGCGAAAACCTAAGAACATATCATACCTTTAATCTGTCGAGTCGTATCTTTTTAAACATTCAAGTATATATGTATATCTTAACTTCATACCGGTGTTCCCCGAAAGAATAGGCAGAGATAAATGTATTCATCTCTAACCTATGCCAGAGAATATGTAATAATACTACGCATAGAATGGACACTTCGATTCGCATCACCCAATCTCCTCCCCTCTTATGGGCGACGGTTGGTATTTTCTACGTGTTACGCACACAGGTGCATGTGTAAATACACGTCACTGATTGATGTCTGTGTAATAGAGACCAAATTAAGCGTTTGTATGAAATTTTGGCAAAGTGTCCGCGGTGTGCCAATGCCTCCAATGTATTGCCCCGTAACTTCAGCTTCAGGGGTGGCAACGCATCTGCATCCTTTCCTCATTCTCTGCACCTCCAGATTTAGTGCATATGTCACCATCTAACATAATATTAAAGCCTTACATTCAAACGCCAAGTTTTGTTTCATATACATACCTAATATGTGGCGAGTACATTGGTATCTCCGGGCACGTTATCAAACTTCCAGCCCCATGGAAACTTTCGATAAATGGAAAATTCCATTAAAATTTAACCATTCGAATCAGGGTTCGTACCCAGAATATCAGCATCGCACTAGAAGGCCGCTACTACTAGAGTACATGGCATTAAAAAATTAAATTAATTACTATATACTGTTTCCTTGTTACTCAATATTCAAGACAATTTTTTGTATCACGAAGGTACCTATCAAATGCCAATTTCGCTGCGAATGGATTTATATCAATAAAAATTTTCCTGGCACATTATAAGAGCAAAGCTTTAATTACAATTTGTCGTTTAAAATTCCGATACATAAATACACGTGTTGCCAACATTAAAGTGCAAAGATAAATGAAATGTTCAAGCCAAAATAGTGGTTGTATATTTATCGGGGCTTACAAAAATGTAAATTACGACGGTTTGCTGCTCGCTTCTTTCAACTGCAGTGAATTTGCAATAATCTATCTCTGTCACACAAATGCACCGAACTCGTGGGAACAAAATGCGCTCGAGTTGTTCCTGGAACGTGCACGTGTTATTCATCACATCGCTTTCATTCGCAGATCGGCTTTGGATATGATTTCTTGTTTGAACTTGCGCATTTTCCTCGTGGTGCTCTAAATCATTTGTGTTGAGTGGAGACAGATCCTGTCGATTGTTTTTATTTTTATTTGTGGCTGTATCATCACAATTTTACTGTGAAGTATATTATGAGCATTGAATTGGACGTCAAACTTAATATTTTAAACAATTATAACTCCTACCAATCAATATTAGTTCAGGCTCCAGTCTCCACAATAACATCACATACGACTGTCTGTTGATGTTGTATTGAATTATATACCTATATTTTTGTTGACCTTATTGTGGAGAAATACATTTCTTTTATTATTATTATATTATTAATGAAATACGTATCAATAACCTTCTTCATAGGTAAACACAAAGAAGTAGGTACGTGAATGTCGTGAATACTGCACTCCAGCAATACTGCAACCTACACAACTGCACCATATCTACACAAAAACTATCGTCACAAGAATTGCCTGACTAATAAAGTAGAGAGCCCAAAATATAGTTTATGTTAACATAATACTATCATATTTACTACCATTACATTCGATGAATAAGGCACACCTATTTATTTAATAGAATGACATTCATTTTAACCAAGATTTTTTTACTCTGTGGCTGCTTTTCTTAATTAAATAATTCTTACTACCTATATACTTCTACTTTACTACTAATATACTTTTACCCTCGGAGAACTGCAGGCGTGATTTCGATTTTTGCCTTAAGTTCATTTTTTTAAATAAAAAACGCCGCATGAATATTATGAAACTCGTATGATGCAACCGTTGATGGGCAACTTTAATGATATTGTATCATCCCATCTTTACTTTTTACGATCGTTTTGAATAGACACTATTCACTCACACATTAATTTTCATAAATATCAACCGCCAATCATCCAATTGTGGTTTGAACATTTTGTTTCGTACTTCTCCTTTATTATTTGCACTCACCCCTTTATCGGAAACCTGTATTTACGTTTGTAGCGGCATTACAGTTTGTTGTGTTGGCGTTTTATTTAATGTTCACTCATCATCAATGTGATCTGTATGATTATTTTGCAGTTTAAAAAAAAATGAGTCCTTAGAATATTATATAATAAATTATTTTATTTTTTACCAAAACATTTGCATTTTCAATTTTGGTCCAAACACGCTGTAGAAACGGCGATATCAATAATATTGTAGATGTCTGTCTTGTAGATACCTGAAACATTATCGATATCGCCGATATTTTTACCTTTTTATAATAAAGAATATTTTAATTAATTCATTTTAAACTTTGGTACAAAACATTGCGTGGAAACCGGATAATGCAATCATTGGTAGTTATGCCAATAAAATTGAGTGTATTCAGAAAAATGTAGATAAAGATAAAGAAGAAAAGAAAGAAGCAAGAAAGAAAGAAAAGCGTTTATTTGGCGCATAGCCGAAAAAAAACGAATAACCGAAATATGAGCTATACATAAAATTACAAGTTTTGTAAGATCTTAATTTTTCTGAACACACCCATTGTATTTTCGTTCCATAATACATTCGTTTTGAATATAGGTAGGTAAACCGTTTACTCGCACATTTAGTTTGTAAGCATCAACCGCCAATTATCCAAATTGGAACGTTTTGTTTTTACTTCTTGTTTATTATGTGCACTGTTCCCTTAACGGAAACCTGTCTGCGTTTGTGGCGTAAACAGTTTATTGTATCGGTGTTTTATTTAATGTACCTACACCTATTTGTTCCGTATGATTGAAGAAATCATATTTGCGGATTGTCTCGCATATACCACTACTGCAAACTTCTTCTTTCACCCGACGGATCTTTCGGTCGTTTTCCAGCTACCGTCCGGGCAGACTGAGAGGGGTGAGGGAAGAAGTGATTGACCGCAAACATGATTCCCACAATGTTCATTGAAACTCGCGAAAACCTGCGAAAATATTATTTCCTTAAGATTGTTTGTCATTTTCGAAAAATCGGTTTGTAGGTTTATTTTAATCTCCGGCCTTTTAATTTTCGGCACAGAGGCATTTAGAGCTTAGGTTTCAGGAGTGGCAACACATCTATATTCAAATCTCTGTTTCCTTTTGTAGGTGTTTCTAGAGAATTCACTTACCATCAACCTGAATGAAACAGTATGCTGTTTTGTCATTTCTTGACATAAAAAAATGAAACGAAGGCGGCAAACCAGCATGTATATATCACATTTTAAGTGACACTTGCAGCCTAAGTTGTTTTGCATTAGAGATAGATAATACGATCGTTTTAAAATCGTTATAAAACACGTTCAAACGATAGAGATAGCGCACATTTGAAGGTTGCTTAAAATTGAGTGACGTGACACAAGACCAGAGGCTTCCATTGTTAACTTATATTTAAACATATTACGTATCAAAATATATTTGATGATTCTTGAACCTATGTGGTTCAGTGTTCCATCGTTAGGACTTTTTTTTGTTGAGAAAACTCAGTTGTACTCCTAAAGTTTTGATAAATATTAATAGGTTCATCCTATTTGGAAAGCCGCACGGAATAGAACTGGCACATAAGATTACATGAGTATCTTCTTAGGCTATCTGTATTTCGTAAGTAAAGTAAATCGACACATTGCTTACATTGTAACGTATCTCACCTTATTTGTAGGTTATGATGCATAAATAGGTGGTGTAAGTAATTAGAGCATATAAAAGTGAGTGCTAAAATAGAATGGACGATTTACCCACGAGGATTTTCTTCTTAGACTCACTATATACTTGTAAGATAAATCTTATCGAATTCCGTGTTCATCGTAACCTGTTTGTGGTATTCTCAATATATCAAAAACTTTAAGCTAGTACTTCCTCGAATCCTTAGATAGAATAAATAGATTGTTTGTATAATATTTATGACAGGCGTTGGTATGTCACATTATTTTGGATCTCGTGTACTGGGGCCTAATCACATTTATCGAGGTGGTGTTGAACATTCCCGATCATTATATCTTATTCCGATTCAGTTTGGAACCGCCAAATTGAATTGTTTTTTTTTGCATGCTTGTTTGCCATGTAATTAACGTGGCAAACAAGCATGCAGTTCACGTTTATGTTAAGTGATAACTGCAGCCTATAGACACCCAAAGACCAAGGTCGAAATGCAGATTTGTTACCACTCCTGAGGCCTATGGTTTTATGTCTCTATGCCGAAAATTACAGGGCCTTACATTACCACCTGATCGGAAGTTTACATAAATCCTGTTTACATGTAAGCGCGTATGAAGAAATGAGACAAAACGAATAGTGATTTACTTCAGGTTCGCAACAAACGGGTAAGGCCGCCGGTCTTCTTCTTAATATCAATAAAACGTCTTTCAACAAAATCAAATATCTATTTCAAGATCAACGGTGAAAGAAAATGTCATGAGATGCCTCACAATAGACATGGGAGATGACGAATCAGTCGATTACGGCGACAACTGATTGGGTCAATTGTAAGCTGATTCAATTGAAAACAAATTCTAGAAATATAATATCGTTTGAATGGCCAACATAAAGAGAAATGAATGAATAAACTGTATGATTTAACTTCCAATTGAAGTGATAGGTGGCCCTGTATGGCAATATCATTTGCTATGATTATAGTTTGTAATAAATAAATGTTGATGCGTTTCAAATAGAACTTCGAGAATATTTCTCATAATGCGTTCCTTGCGCATTTATTGGGCGACGTCCATTACTTAGTCAAAGCCAACTTTGATTAATGATAAAATCGGTGAAAATAACATGGCTCTATTGCTTATTTTTACATAATGACCAGAGGTCAAAATGCAGATGCGTCGCCACTCCTGAGACCTAAAGTGTTAGGCCTCTGTGCCGGAAATTACAGGTCCGTACATTACCACCTGACCGGAACACGATAGTGCTGAACACTACCATTTAGCGGCAAGTATATTAGGTATTGCGGTGGTGCTTACGCCCGGCTATTCGTCCGTCACTGGAGCTCCACCACCAGTAAAAACTTCTTCTAGAAGAGAGTTCTTCCGCAAGTGCAGGCAGTCAACCGAACATTACAGACATTACGTACATCTAAACTACTATTGAGGAGGCCTAAGCTCATTTGCCACTATATCAATCGTGTAACGAGACAGGGTCGTTTATTGGAAACATCTTGGAATCACCACCAACCGATGACTACAGCGAATGTAGCAACGTCTCTAATCGCATATGTCTCACGTGTCTCCCCAACACAACAACGCCCTGAGCCGAGGATCGGACCCGCAGGGGTCTCCCTTAGGTAGTTGTGAAAATTTATTTAGTGAAGCTGATAGCCCTTTATGCTGGCCAATTGCCCGGTGAAATTAACAAGTGACGTTTCGAGTCGAGCCACCTACATAATATGGCTATTCAAAAAACAAAAACAAAAAGTCTGAACACAAACTACCATTTAGCAATTTAGCAACATTAAAATAGTACACTGGAGAAAACGTTATCAATTTCCATCATTAACAGTCCAAATCAGAATCTGGAAACGATACTACAAACCATAGAGCAACACGGGCCACCGGCCGACCAGAGGGGAGTAGTCGTTATTACCGACGCAAAACAGTCTCTCATTTTCTGCGTTGGGAAATTTGTGTGACACACACAACAAAATTCGCGTATTATTACGAAACTCTCACCTTGACTTTAACAAAATACGTAAACAATTTCACACACACATTTAAACATCTCGGCGACAGGCATAGAACCACTTGTGCTTGTACTTTGATACAGGTAAAGCTAAAGCCTGCATATGGCTACACCCCTCCGGTCCGCCGCGGCCGGTGGCCCGTGTTGCTCTATGTTCAAACCAATTAAACTTGTCCTTCTTTGCAGACAAAAGCGCGAGCGGGCGAGCTATGGCCGATGGAGCGGCCGGATGGCATGCCAGTCATACAGTCCCTAGAGGTCATGTGTGGGAAGGACCACATGGATGTGCACCTCACCTTCTCACATCCCTTTGAGGGTATCGTCTCGTCTAAAGGTAAAATATTTTTTTATTAAAATTAGGTGTTATGCGATTGCGACGTGTATGGGGTGCGAACTCTTGGATCGCGCGGATATTTGATGCGAATTGGTACCACGGTAAACATTTATTTAGATTAATAAGTTTAAAAGATACTAAGTATCTTAAAAAATTGTCCTGCAATGTTATGTTAAAAAGCTTTGAATTTATAAGCCCCACGGTATACAGATTAGAGAGACGGAAACAAGTTTCCAAATCTAGACCGAATAGAGACAACAAATCAGAAAAAACAATTCATGTTGAAGATGGTGAATGAATCCCATCATTTATACTATTTGATCAATTCAATGGTGTACAACTGTACATCCATATCTGCCTCACAAACACACGTACCTGGTTATTTGTTAAAACACGTATTATATTAACGGGGCGTACGGAAAGCGCGTAGTGATTCGCGGCGCACAATTATCTCGTACGTCGTATTCAGACCGCCACTAATTGATGCTTCTAATTGCTAAGGTTTCACTTACAATTATGATGGATGAAAACTGAATTATTAACGTGTTCCACTTTAATGTAGTGTTATTTGGGTTAAACTAATGCTTACTTTTATCCCGTTTGGCAGAAAAAATGGTTTAAACTGAGGCTTATTCTTAATCCTTATTTATACTACCACGCTTCTGATCTTTCATAGAAGAGAATAGTATTTTTATCCCATACTTGTGTTATCCCAGCTATTGCAAACTTCCGTGCAAACGCTGTTTTTCAGACTACCACTACAAAGTGTAAAAATAGGCAGATTAATACTGCAGTTCTATGCTAGGTTAAATTATTAAACTGCTTTACTTTTTCCCTAAAATTTTCTTGTTAATAAAATACTTATTGAATTGAGAAAATTGCAAATCATTCTTAGCTTTGTGAACCGCCATTTAAAACACATTTCTACGTAATAACAAATTAAAATATATTTGTGAAGGTGTCAGCTTTTTGCATCTTTTAGCACCTCATAGAAAATACTTTCGCGTTTATGTGACAAAACTCTTTTTTGTCATATTAAATTATTCATAACGAACCTTTTTGTGGGGAACGAATAAATAATGTGAATTACAAACATGAATATAATCTATTCGTTTGTTACTTCACGGTCATAAAACAGTATTTACGGTTGTATAACTATATGCATACAACATGTGAGTGCTAAATAAGACCTTTTCAGAATGTTTAATTTATTGTTTGTATATTATTTGTTGCGACAAAACTATTAAGACACGATAGTTGGGAAAATCCATCATAGAGTAACCTTTTGACACGATATTCATACTTATTCTCAATATTCAATCTTAATCCGTTTTAAAGTCCGAACGACGGTTCCATTTCTCAAAATCAATGCACATATACAATTCAATTGTTGTTGGGATATTGAGATACGTTTGCAGATCGTTTGTTATCGTTGTATATATATTTACGTTTGAGTTTATAGGGAGTTATATTGAGAAGTTTTTATTTTTTTTAATGAAACAACAAAGAAACCGTTTGAGTGATGGGAAATGGTTTAGAATTTTAGATTATTTTTACAACCGGTAGGTACGTATAAAAACTACACTTAGGCTTCATAGAAACAGTCTTCTTTGTCCCCCAATTCTATTCACAATGAGCCATCGCCGTGTGTGGTCAAAGCAATGCCTAACGATGTTATAATTAATGTAAGGCCCACTTGTAGGGCGCTAATTAGCAATTAAACCAGACGTAACCGTTAAAACTGTATGAAAACCCATTTACTTTCTACTTACGCATGGCGAATTTTACTCGTTTTTCCTGTTCTAAATTTTATTTTTATATTATGAGAATGTTTTTAAATAATTACCCTGTTAATGTATTTTTCCTTTCAGTCGACGTAAACAGTGTAGTGGTAATAGGGCGTACTGCTAGTCTTAAGGTCGGATTTGATGACCGTTCCGGTTATGTAGTAGTTCTGGAATAAAACTATTTTTATGGATACTTTGTTGACCATCACGGGTAGTCTGTCCGAGACTATGGAAGCTGAATAGCCACCGAAAAGTCGGGTTGATTTAAAGAAATCATTTATTATAGGTTACGCGTCATTTATTATAGGTGAAGCGCGCATGGCCCAGCGGCTGGTGTAGATCGTAAGCGATCTGCTCGGTTAAGCACTACGGGCGCGGTCGGGTAGTGTGATGGGTGACCGCTAGTGGCAAATTAAATGCGCGATTCCGTGCTTCGGAGGGCACGTTAAGCCGTCGGTCCCGGTTGCTATCGATAGATAGCAGTCGTTAAACCTTGTCGGAGGCCTTATGGGCGGTTTGAAAACATCCGACAGCGGGTTGGCCACTAACCCACCCACCTCCACCAATCCGCATTGGAGCAGCGTGGTGGAGTAAGCTCCAGGCCTGCCCCCAAAAAGGGGAGAGACTCGTGCCCAGCAGTGGGACGTATAATGGGTTGCCATTATTATTATTAGGTTACGCGTGATTAATCCGTAAAACATGTTTTATTTCAACGAGTGAAGCTCGCCAAAACCTAAGAGCTTCACCAGTAATATATTTTTCCAATGCAAGTACATACTTCTGCCTTGCTGTTCCGAAAAATACAAACGTGAAGTGTAATAGTTATGATTTACGTTTGAATAGGTACTAGATTTTTTAAATTTAGCATGTTGTGTTACTTTTCCTTATTATCTATATATAATGAAGGTGCTATTTAGACTGTCATAATAGCTCGACCGTTATTAAACAAGATCTAATGAGTTTTTCATCGACAGGTCAGCACGGGGATCCGAGGTGTGTGTATGTACCTCCATCGACCGGCCAGACGTATTTCTCCTTTCGGATCGCGTACGCCAAGTGCGGGACGAAACCAGGTGAGGTTCACATTTTTTTATTACTTTATTAAGGTTTTGCTCAAATTAGCTGAAGCAATGTAAATTTTAAAACACTCGTGTTTAAAACTAATTTTATTGTTTTCACGAACCGGGTACCACCGGTTACCCAATATGTATAGCTGAAGCAATATTGCTAAGAATCTGTTTCTAGGTGCTATAATAGCGTGTGCCGCTTATACCGACCTATCGATTCACCGCTAGATGACGCTCCTTCAATTCCATACAAATCTGCGTTTACTCTTACGCGATCGAATTCGCGTAAAAATAAATAAAATCTCGCACTAGGCACTCAGAGGAACAAAAACTGGCCACGTGCAAATCGGACTCGCGCACCAACGGTTTCGTACTATCTATAAAAGCAACAAAACGTTTGTTGTATGGGAGCCCGCCTTATTTATTTCATTATTTTTTAATAATAGCATTAGTAGTAACAGTCCACTACTGCTACACTAATCTCGGGTTCGATCCCCGGGGCTACTACACTCAAAAGTGTATTGTTATTTATTTTCGGTTCTATTGGGATATTTTGTTTTGTTGGGAGATGTCAAAAGACTCCCCACACTTTTCATGGGCGAAAACGTAACCGGCGAATCGCAGGTGTATGCTTGAATGTATGCATTTACCTGTGCCTTCCTCTTCGGGGAATAGAGGCTTAAGTTACATTTTAACTTTTAAACGTAACTTCACGCTTGTAATCCCCTAAGGGGTAGGCAGAGATAAATGAATGCATTCAATCATACATGCGAACACCCACGATTCGGTTACGTTTTGGCCCATGTAACAGGTGGCGAGCCTATTGATATCTCCGAGCACATTACCAAATTTGCAGAAAATACAAAAATCCCAATAGATTCAGAGATAAAGGATTTTACACCGTTATCTCTAATATCCCCGACCCGGGAATCGAACCCGGAACCCCAGCGTAATAGTAGTGGCCTGCTACCACTAGGCAACTGAGGCAGTTATACTTAACTTTTACATCTCTTGAATTATGAGGCTTTTGCTAAATATACGCCTTATGTTTTCATTAGCAATTAAAAAGCACACGTACGAACCTCGGGCGGGTTATCATCATAGCAAACGAACCATCAACACCGTAAGCAAACTTAATGTTAAATTATTTTTAAAATGTCATAATAAATAAAACAAATAACATACTAAAGCTCACTTCATTTCCGTTATGGGACGTTAATTCCAAAAGATAAACACAACATCCAGTGGTTCCGCTTTGAAGTAAATAATGATGCGATAGTGTGAAATTCGTTAATAATTCCCTTTCGGTATCTCTTGTAGGTAATAAAACGTTTAAATGATTTGGCCTGTACGACATAAAGGATACACTTATCAAAACTAATATTATAAAGAGGTAATATTTTTTTTGTTTGTTTGTTTGTTTGTATTGAATAGGCTCAATAACTACTGGACCGATTTTAAAAATTCTTTCACTATTCGACAGCTACATTATCCACGGGTAACAGAGGTTATATTTTAGTTTGGAAAAAATAGGGTTCCGTAAGATATTTGGGTTTTTCAGACACAAGGTGTAAAAAATCAACCAGAAAAGTTACTTATTTTGCGCACGCTGCCTAAACTATAAAAGATATCGAGGAATATCTTTTATAGTTTATTTCACTATTCGAAAGCTACATTGTCCACAGGTAACATAGGCTATATTTTATTTTTGAAAAAATAGGGTTCCGTAAGATATTTGCGTTTTTCAGACACAAGGTGTAAAAAATCAACCAGAAAAGTTACTCATTTTGCGTACGCTGCCTAAACTATAAAAGATATCGAGGAAGACAATAGGCTATATCTATCTCTATCTATCACGCTAAGACGAATCCGTCACGAAATTCCGTCATATCCGAGGGCAAAACGCCACAGGCGTGGCACAGAAGTGTGGTGGTACTGTTCTTCAAAAAAAGGTGACAATACCCTTCTTAAGAACTATAGGCCCATCGCACTTCTAAGTCATGTCTATAAGCTGTTTTCGAGAGTGATTACAAACCGTCTATCTCGCAGACTCGACGACTTCCAGCCTCCCGAACAAGCCGGGTTCCATAAAGGTTTTAGCACCATAGACCACATACACGCTCTGCGGCAAGTTATACAGAAGACAGAAGAGTATAACCAGCCCCTCTGTCTAGCGTTTGTGGACTATGAGAAAGCCTTCGATTCGGTCGAGATTTGGGCTGTGCTACAGTCACTCCAGAGGTGCCAAGTCGACTACCGATACATCGAGGTGCTAAGGAGCTTGTACGAAAACGCCACTATGTCGGTTCGCCTTCAGGACCAGAGCTCGAAACCTATCCAACTGCAGCCAGGTGTAAGACAGGGAGATGTCATATCTCCGAAACTGTTCACCACTGCATTAGAAGATGTCTTCAAGCTTCTGGACTGGAACGGACTCGGCATCAACATTAACGGCGAGTACATCTCCCACCTCCGATTTGCGGATGATATCGTAGTCATGGCTGAGACCCTGGAAGACCTTGGCACAATGCTCAATGGCCTCAGTAGGGCCTCCCAACGAGTGGGTCTTAAAATGAACATGGACAAGACGAAGATCATGTCGAATGTCCTCGTTACGCCCACTCCTGTTATGGTCGAGGGTACAGCACTCGAAGTTGTTGACGATTATGTATAACTGGGACAAACGGTCCAGTTAGGTAGGTCCAACTTCGAGAAAGAGGTCAATCGCCGAATCCAACTCGGGTGGGCAGCGTTCTGGAAGCTGCGTTATATCTTCTCGTCCAATTTACCGCAGTGTCTGAAGAAGAAGGTCTTTGACCAATGTGTGTTGCCAGTGATGACATATGGAACTGAAACGTGGTCGCTCACTATGGGCCTCATAAGAAGGCTAAAGGTCACTCAGAGAGCAATGGAGAGTGCTATGCTCGGAGTTTCTCTGCGAGATCGAATCTGAAACGAGGAGATCCGCATGAGAACCAAAGTAACCGACATAGCCCACCGAATAGCGAAACTCAAGTGGCAGTGGGCAGGGCACATAGCTCGCAGAACTGACGGCCGTTGGGGCAGAAGAGTTCTGGAGTGGCGACCGCGTACCGGAAGACGAAGCGTAGGCAGGCCCCCCACGAGGTGGATCGACGACCTGGTGATGGTCGCGGGCAAGCGTTGGATGAGGGCGGCCCAGGACCATTCTTGTGGCATTCTTTGGGGGAGGCTTTTGTTCAGCAGTGGACGTCTTTCGGCTTAAATGATGAAGACGAATAGGAGAGGGTAGGCAAGGCAACATTGCACCGTGCGAAGCCGGGGCGGGCCGCTAGTTGGATATAATTTCATAGAATTCCATTCCGATAACGGATTTATTGAATTTATTCTTTCGATTTTTTGATATTGAATAGCAAAAGCGCAGTCATCTCAGATATTATTTATGGCCTTCCATGCTTCGGAGGGCACGTTAAGCCGTTGGTCCCGGTTGCTATCGATAGATAGCAGTCTTTAAACCTTGTCGGAGGCCTCATAGCCGGTTTGAAAACTTACGAAAGCGGGTTGGCCACTAACCCACCTACCTCCACCAATTCGCATCGGAGCAGCGTGGCGGAGTAAGCTCCAGACCTCCCCCCAAAAAAGCGGAGGGACTCGGGCCCAGCAGTGGGACGTATAATGGGTTGCCATTATTATTATGCGTAACTGGACTACTCCTATAACGCTTCAACAGAATCCTGAAACTTTTGTATTTATCGAAACATGCTTAAAAATGTACACTTCTAATATATTATCACAAGAAAGAATGTTAAATGCGCATCTCGATACCTAAATCAATATTTTCAAAGAAAACATCCATATGCCGACGCCGGTTTTGAACGCCGAAGAGACATTTGTGGACGGAAATAGTACTGGTATGTATGCAGGTTTCCATTCATTTGTCAAATAAGTAAATAGTGAGTGTACTAGCTCGGCACCGCAGGTTTACTAGTCTACTACAGCCGTGACTTCTCAATAATAGAAGGGTATAAGTATTTTTTTGTTAACTGAGATTTTGAATGCTATCGTGCTAATGTTTAGCGCCAGAGAGAGAAAAATACACAATAATTGTTTACTGTATTTGTGTCTCTATCACACTATCACTCTCCGCACTAGTCGTCCGTTTTGGATGTTTCAAAGTCGAAATCAGTAATGTGCCCATACTTTTCGAAAGCGGACCGCTCAAATATTGTACAATTTATGTTTTGCACTCTTATATGACCAAAAACTTGTCCATTAATAAGTTGGAAGGAGAATTCAGATTTTCAAACACGATTTCTCAAAATGCCTTCTTCAAATTATGCCATTTTATTACTGAGGGTATTTACGCGTGTGTTTCGCCCTACACAAAACGAAATTTGGAAATATAAAATTAATGACTTAGCTGCTGTTAACTTCCAAAATACTCATTTTGAAATTATAAAAAAATATAAGGCGTCTGACATAGAGACTCGTTTTAAAGTCCTTAGAAAAAGAAATGTTTTGTGTACCGAGATGTTTTTGTGTAGTGTGTAGGCCAAAATAAGCGTAGGACACTACTTAACTCAGTCTATTTCAATGGGACTTGATTATAAAGACTGATGATGACAGGAAGTGCAGGTGCTAGGAGCAGACATTAAGGTTAAGCACTGAAAGGCGTGGTTTGCCTTCTAATGGATGAGACCTGAGTAACGTCAAGATGTTGGTCCCGAAATAGAATTTTAATCCAACTTTGGAAAAGCAAGACTTGTTTCACATGTTATGTATAGGTACGTGAGTAATTTTTTTCAAAGGTTCAGTTCTTCAATCTTGAATTTTGAAATCTTATAATCTTAGGCAATTTTCCTTATGATTTTTTTCTATCTCATGTTATAAAGGGGGTAAGACTATTCATCGAACTTACATCCAAACTCCGGGTTTGGAGGAACACTTTCCAATTTTTAGATCTTAAAAATGTTAATCGTGTACTTAAATTACAACGATGAGTATCAATATCGCAGCCTGTGGCACGTATGTGAATATTAAGGTTAGCTATGAGTGCATTTTATGTAACACAGTGATCATCATTTTAAAAGCCATTTTGTAGTACACTGCTTTTTTAACGGCATATGATAATTACCATCATTTTAGAAATACGGCAATGCACTGCGAAGTGGTTTTCATATTGATGTCAATCGAGTTACAAATTTTAATATGCTCTCGGGTCAAGTTTGCTTGTTTGCTAAAGCCGAGTCTCATGTGCATGTTTTCTCATGGTGTGAATAAAAATCAGATTAAACGGTATAACCTTTTACTTGGTGTTAATAATATTAAGTTACGACAGTTTAATAGCCGACTACGGTAGGAAAAACGTGGTGTGATGTTATTACGGATGTAATAACATAATTATATGTTACCAGTTTACCACCTACTGAGCTAAGTGTTCCGATATAAGACAGTGAGGCTCTGTATAGATCCATAGAGTTCAATGGAAGGGTATGGATCATTGTGTTATATGGTTGAATATTTTCAAAACGGCGGTTGTTTATTGTGGGCATTTGTGGGTACTGGAGGGCTTAGTACCACGGAATGCAAAATTGTAGTATTTAGCGCTATCCTATTCCGGTCAAGTGGTAATGTACTTACGGCCTTCTAATTTTCCACATTGAGGCATAACAGACCTTAGAAGTGGCAGCGCATACCTATAGGTACATATATTGAAACCTTGGATTTTTAGGCTGCAGTATATTTACTTACCACCAATGTGAATTGTATTTTTTTTATGAAATGGAAGTGCAAACAAGCATGCTGTTCACATTGATGTTAAGTGATGACTGCAGCCTATAGACATCCACACAAGACCAAGATCAAAATGTAGAGGCGTTGCCACTCCCTAGAACACGATAGTGCTGTGACACTACCATTTAACGGGAAGTATATTAGATAATACGGTGGTGCCTACGCCCGCGAGCTCCGTCACTGGAGCTCTACCACCAGTTATATTAACTTTAGCAGTGGCTGCCAAATTAGTTGCACCAGCGTATTTTTGACGGTTGATTAATGACGAAGAAAGCATAAATAACAATCGTTTTCGCTTTAACATTTTCATTAAGAAGTCAAGGAAGCAATAATTTCAGGCGCGATTGAGAAATATCCGACCACCATCATAATACGCACTTCGAGTTACGGAAATTCTTCAGATAACATAACGGTTGAGTGGCATGCGGTCATCCGTCAATGGGTGTAAGAGCGGTAATTAAAAATCGAATTATACGCCACAACGAGTACAACTTACGATGTAATTCGCTCTTTTTAGTGCATTTTAATCAACGAGTAGGTAATCCAGTTCTTACCTAACTAATATTTTTAGGAATTCTTCAATCGGCAAATTACACATGAGGTAATAGCATTTCTATCGTAAACATAGTTCAGAGACACAAGGATTGACAAAGATGGAAAATGTTTATGTTCTCTAAAGCAGCAAATGAGCCATATAGGGTCCAAGAACCATAAGAAATCAACTGTCATATTTTTCCGGCGGTCTGAGGGAATATTCTTCGTCCGAGCCCCATCTAGAGGCAATATCAGATTCAGCGCTTTATCGGGATGCCACCGTCTGCATCATCCACGATTGTCCACTCTTTGAACCGGTTTCGGACATTAGATATATTGCTGTTTCATTTGACATTTCCTTTAACTGCCCAATCCATCAATAAAGCTCATATAAAAACACATCACGAAATCAACTGACGCCGACAAACGGCGACCACCAACTTCTTGGTAAGTAATTATCGGTGATTCGTAACAATTTCGCAATAAATCCCGATCGGCCAGCGCAAACGGCACGTCGGTACCATTTTAACAAAGTAAAGTGAGTTTTTCTTTCCGATTCCTAGTTCTACTATGGATAGTGTAGGGTATAACGGACGAAGCGACCCGCTCATTCTGCGAACATTGCGCGCGCATTGTTTCTCGGAACCGCCACCCAACGGACTGCATTGCAATGCGCTCAAAGCTCATTTTCCCTCAACACCAACCGCCGAGACGCCCTGAATCTGACTCCCGGAGCATTTCCTTCCCGCCATAACTAACTTGCGACTCTAAATGCTCCGGTGCAGATGTCGCGCGCCTCAATTTTGACAATGGAAAATCTATTTTATCTGCGAGGAAATAGAGTTTAGAGGAGGTGTTCGCTGATCTATAGATTAATGGATGGCTACAACGAAAGATAGTTCGCTGGAAGCGCTTAAGGATGAGAATCGGTTGCTGATTCGCGGGATTCGCCTTCTGGTCCGATCCGCGTTCTTCGAACGACTGCAACTTTTTGTGTCAGTTCATCCGCGTATAGCCCTAGCAATAATAAGGATTTAAAAATTAAACGTTTTTATTTGGAATCTTCTGCGAGACTGTGACTAGTTTTAATACGTATTTATATCGTTTGAAATTTCAAATAATGTATATTGTTGCTTCGCTGCCGCAACCTCCTTCTTCAGCAAAGTTCGATGACAAACCGCAAGGCTCTTCTTCAGTTCGCATTATTTAAATATTTTTTATGGGAACCATGAACTTTCAACAAATTCTTGATGTCTAGTTAAATTAAGATTGTGTCATGCTGTTTGTTTTCTTAGATTGCTCGCTTGTAGGTTTATTTAATGGGCATGTGAACCACTTGATCTGTTTTATTCCAGTTTTTTTTTTAACATTTTTTTTAAAGTCATAACTTTATTTCGTCCCTTTGTTAGCTGATTTAGCAAACTCCGCCAGTCTACTATCTTTTCTGATATCTCCTTAACGATTATACATATAAACAAATCATAATTAAAATTATTAAAAAAATATATCTTCAGGCGGAATTTGATGTCCCAATCAATAGTCACTAGTGGACTTTGGTAGCCTTATTGGGAGAGCGACTGGACTACTAATCTCAGTGGTTTAAGTCCCATCTAAAGTAACATTTTTCTTTCCATTTTTCCAAATCTAAAAGACCAAAATAATAATTATGGGACACGGTCAAGTCACCTCGGAGAAATTTGGTTACGAAAACTGTGACATGAGAATTATATTTATAAGATTTTCTACCACGAAAAACCAGAAAGACATTTGCTATTCATACATTTCTTTTGAAATATGAAATCTGATACCCTTAATGTTTATAATTCTGGTTTAGTAACATACTAAAGTTAAGAATTAAATAATTCAACATTTAAGATCGACATCAAGATGTTCTCACATTCTTTAAACGAGTAGGTAAAGGAATTTACATTGAGATCTAAGTCGCGAGTTATCATTGCTATCTATCTATTAAAATTTGTTTCTTAGAATTTGTTACGTATCAATTAACAAGATATATCTTGGAATTTCTATAGTGCGTTGGTAATTGACTATTTCAGATAGTTTGTAAAATATGTATAATGTCCGATCGTCGTGGCTTATTTGTGGGGTGGTAATGACGCAACGGCAGCCGTGCTTTTTCAGTCTATATACGAGTAATTGCCGTGAAGTGGACGATATGTTATTGAAAAAATAAGAAAAAAAAATTTTTTTCCCAAAAAAAATGTAAAAATTCTAGCGGCCATTTTTGATAGGCAACCGAGTAGATATATAGGTTGGGGAAAAAGTTTCTTCGCATTTTTAAGACAATTCAAAAATTTTTTTAATATAGTTTATTTAAATTTAACTAAAGTATGTATGTACCATTTTGTTCGATAACCTTTTGCCATCTTGTAGGTAGGGACATGATCTCATTGCTATAAAAATTTTGGGACTTCTCATCAAAATACCGCAACAAGTGGATTTGGCAGTCCTCTCGTGATGTTAACCTAACATTGCATAAGGCATTCTGAAGAGACCGAAACAGGTGGAAATCTGAAGGTGCAAGATCAGGACTATACGGCGGATGCATTAACACCTCCCAGCCAAACTCTCTTAATTTTTGGTGAGTGGCTATAGATGTGTGAGGTCTAGCGTTATAATGATGAAACACCACACCCCTTCTGTTGATCAATTCCGGCCGCTTTCTCTCAACTTCTTGCTTTAATCTCATCAGTTGTTCGCAGTAGAGTTCAGAATCGATAGTCCTGCCTGGTGATAATAGCTCATAATGAATAATGCCCTTCCAATCCCACCACACACACAACATGACCTTATTGCGAGTTAACCCGGGTTTCGCCACAGTCTGTGAAGCTTGACCGGCCTTTGACCACGACCTTTATCGCACGTTCTTGTCGTACGTGATCCACTTTTCATCACCAGTTATCAGCTTCTTCAAAAATGATTCGGTTTCATTACGTCGTAATAAAGAATCACAAATGAGTACATGGTTCATTAGGTTTCTTTCAGTGAGCTCGTGAGGTACCCAAATATCGAGCTTTTTTTTGTACGCAGCTTTTTTCAAATGCGCCAAAACTGTTTCGTGATCAATTCTCAGTTCTTCAGCTACGTCGTAACTACTGATATGTCGATCTTGCTCCACTTTTTCAAAAATGGCATCCATTTTATCCGTAATAGGGCGACCAGAGCGAGGTACATCTTTGACATCAAAATTTCCGGATTGAAAACGCTTAAACCAAATTTGTGCTACTCTCACAGACACTGCACTAGGTCCATAAACATCGCAATTTTTTTTTGCTGCTTGCTTTGCATTTTTACCTTTTTTGTAGTAAAATTTTAAAATGTATCGAATTTCTTCATTAGATTCACTCATCTTGACAGTACGAAAAACAAATGAAAATCACACATTTGCCTAATTTGAATTTGGAATTATGTTCTTTAAAATGTTAACTTTCAATGATACCAAAACCAGCCAGATACAAATACTACAGCCAAAGAGATTTTATTACAAGTTCATACATACTATAATGCGAATAGACTTTTTCCCCAACCTATTATATTCTCTAGATTATAAATATGCGTAAAAAATAGATTTGCAGCATATCTGGATGACCGAAACGATTCTGCAGTGGGATACTAACCTATAATAATAATACACTTTATTACACACCAAAGGAGTTAACAATTACATAAAACTACAGAAAAAGCAAATGGCGGCCTTATTGCTATACAGCAATTTCTTCCAGGCAACCAGAATTTGAGGACAATGATAACTAAAGGAGAAGTTCCCTCTAATCTTAAGGGGACTTCGGTCCAGCTATGGACGTTTTCTTTACCTTAAATTATTGATCATTGAAGCGCGCATGGCCCAGCGGCTGGTGTAGATCGTAAACGATCTACTCGGTTAAGTACTGCGGGCGCGGTCGGGTAGTGTGATGGGTGACCGCTAGTGGGAAATTAAATGCGCGATTCCGTGCTTCGGAGGGCACGTTAAGCCGTCGGTCCCGGTTGCTATCGATGGATAGCAGTCGTTAAACCTTGTCAGAGGCCTTATGGGCGGTTTGAAAACATCCGGCAGCGGGTTGGCCACTAACCCACCCACCTCCACCAATCCGCATTGGAGCAGCGTGGTGGAGTAAGCTCCAGGCCTCTCTCCAAAAAAAGGGAAGAGACTCGTGCCCAGCAGTCGGACGTCTAATGGGTTGCCATTATTATTATTATTGATCATTGATTTCAACCTATAACCTACTCTTGTTATTTCGTATTGGCCATGCAAAGCTATAATCAAATCCAATCAAATCTCATTCACAGCATGACAGCAGCGACTCGACCGCCTAGTCCAATCGCTTTTGTGATCGTGTGCTTTTATCTTATCCTTTAGTGCCACCAATAGGCGACATTAAAGCGATAGCGATTATAAGGTTATCGTCTATGATTCATATGAAGCTCCTAAGAGCTTACTAGAATCACAGAATAGATAATCTAGAACCAGAAGAAAACGGTTTGTGATATATGTAACTCCATGTTTCAGACCTCCACGGCCAGTTCTATGAGAACACGGTGGTGGTGCAATACGACAAGGACCTGCTGGAGGTGTGGGATGAGGCGAAGAGACTGCGGTGTGAATGGTTCAACGATTACGAGAAGACAGCGTCCAAGCCGCCGATGGTTATAGCCGATTTGGACGTTGTGCAGTTGGATTTTAGAGGTGAGTTTGCAACGCAACGGCTTGGGTTACTGGTGATGGCTCTATCAGGTGTATTTTTATATTTTGTTGTATTTGGCGCAATAACACATTCGAGAGTGATATATATCACATCACAGAGTGATATATTGTAAATGTTTTTATAGAAACAATTTAAAGAAATATTTGACTTTGATTTGGTTTCTAAAAATGTGATAGCTAAAGTCAAATTGAAATTAGTAAATACATTGTATTATGCTGCTTAGCAGTAAACTTTGATAAAACATAAAATTTGTATTCGTTACATATCCAACTAACTAACTGCCTCAGTAGCCTAGTAGTAGCAGGCCACTACTACCACACTGGGGCCCCGGGTTCGATTCCCGTGTCGGGGGATATTAGAGATAACGGTGTAAAATTCTTTATCTCTGGTTCTATTGGGATTTTTCCATTTTCTGGAAGTTTCCCAGTACCTCGAAGTTTGGTAATGTGCCCGGATATGTTAGGCTCGCCACCTGTTACATGGGCGAAAACGTAACCGGCGAATCGTGGGCGTTTGCATGTATGATTGAATTGGGATTACAAGCGTGAAGTTACGTTTTTAAGTTACGATACATATCCAGCTGAAGTTCAGAGCGAAAGCCAAATAAGCTTCGTTTACGTCTTTGATTTTTCTAGTCCTTTCCTAACGATTGTCGTTACTTTAGAAGGCGCTTTGTTGGTGATACCTGTCATCAGATTATAGCTATTACTTCTACCAGGACAAAACATTAGGTATCCTTCTTTCCTGTCAAAATGTGTTAAACTTACAACAAAGAATTCCTAAATCATTTCCTGCCAGGCCTTTTATAGAAGTAGCTCTCCCCATGGCTTGGGTCTAAGAGTAATAATAGACCTCACATAGGACAGACACCACAAATATAACTTTTTCAAATTTTAACCATATTTTTTTTATCCTCAGGAGATAACGTGGACTGCTGGATGGAGATCCAAGCCGGAAAAGGTCCCTGGGCGCCACCGGTTTCTGGCATTGTGCCGCTCGGCTCCACTTTGACCCTAGTCGTTGCCATCAATGATTATCGAGGTAATTTTGTTACTTTGCTCAGTATTTTGTGTTTTATAGTGATGTGAAAATGAGAAGAAAATCGGGTATTTACACCTCAGAACATTCGAGAGATACTATAGGTACTTAGTTTTGTTTAGAGATGAAACTAAGTATAGTTTCTAAATTATTAAATTCTTAAATTTAGTCATCTGTATCCAAGCAGATGCGTGTGAGTCTTATAAATTAATGATTTTGTTTTTTCATGTTCCGAAAGTGAAAAATCAGCTTACAATTCATGTATCTAAATGGTTAGTAAATACTGCAGCTTACAGTTATCAACTATAGTATCATTACCACTCCTGAGACCTGGTTTTGACTGTATAGTTTTCTTTAATTACAATGATTATGTCTATATTACACCCGTTTAATGCAACATTATACCTTTGAACATTATACCTGATTGGTGGTTAACACTCTCTGTGTTGAAGATAGATTATTACGCCTGTTGGTACTACAAAAAATCTAGCGTCAGGTATTTTTCGTCTGCCATGTTTAAAATTTATTAAATTAAATTCTTCTCATTGTCACAATCCGTTTTAATGCTGATAAACGTTTTGCCCGTAAAGGTTTTCACTGATTTACGAAGCAGAAGTAACATAGTAGGCTGTACGCTATAGAAATGTGTCAAAATGTTATCTTACTTTTAATTAATTCAAATAAGGTGTTCTTAGTCTTTGATGTGGTCCCGTCATAAGCAGATAGTCTCAGTAACCTATAAAGTATTTATATCACAGGTATATACGCCAGACGATTCATAAAAAACACATAAGCGATTAATCATTCGCGTCAAAGCGTAGATTTTTTAATTTTATTGATCTAATTCGTCGAAAAAAACGGATTCCAATGTTACCAATCAAGTTTGATCACTATTAGAAACTACCAATTAAATACTCTGGTTTCGAGTCGGATCGAAGAATTTTTAACTTTTTTGTATTTGCCAAAAACATTTCCGTTTTCTCCACTGAGGTCTATTTGCTGAATTGACGAGTTAAATTCAATTAACATCCAATTATTTCAATTAAAATTCTGAGTTAAATTTTGGTATGTGCGGCGGGAACACCTGTATCGATTGATTGAATTAATTAGTGATGATGTCACTGTTCTCTCCATGCTTTTATTTAACATAGCAACAGGTGTACTAACGATTATATCATCTATTTTTAGAGATCTTAATTCAGATTGAATTCGAAAAAAGAATTCTTTCGTTGCTAACGATTTTCAAACAAATCTGTTTATATCAGATCCTTATGGATAGCGCTAACAAATTGTCTTCATTTTGAGTATTTCGAATGTTCCTTCTTATGTTCCTTTACGTAAGAAGTGTGCAGCAAAGATAACGCTCTACGAACTCGAAAGAAGCCGATTCTCTCTTTACTAAGTTTGATGTGCAATATTTTTTATGGGTACTGTAGGTGCTTAGATGGGTAAAGCATTACCTGTTGATTCTTGAATAGGAATACCTACTGCTTTTCCCATCTGTTTCATTGTACTTTGAGTACATGTAGTTTCAAGAATGTTATTAATCCTACCTGCATTGACAGCTTAATGATCATTGTCATGAATACGTATATTACGTATTCATATTCAGATAATAACTCTTTCTTTAGGATTCTGGATGAGAATGAAAGCACCTAAAATAAATATTAAAATCTGTATCTCAGCCATTGTTCATAACAATCCACCAATTAGTATCTACTATCATTGTCCCAGAAAATATACCGTAAAACGAATAAGCTTTTGGTACATCAATAATGTAATATTTTATTTCTTCTAATTGATAGCTTTTGTAGTAAACTCTGTTAGGAACCGTTATCGATTTGACATCAATTGAGATTTAGATGCGAATTTCTAAACTATCTCTGAAGTAGTATCTGAATACGCGATTGTATCCTTTTTGATTTTGTAAATGTATAAATCCAAAATTTTGAAATTCATGTGTTGATGATAAGGTGGAATCTTGAAGGAAGGAATCTTGGTGACTTATTAATCAATCTCAATGTCGCCAATTCTTGTAATTCGTCGCGTTTCTGAAATGTTTTCGACAAATGTTAATAGACTTATGACTTACTAATGACTGGGTCCGAACAGAGAAGTCTATTGCGGTAGTGGAAATAAATATGGGTAAAAATATGAATTTAAAGCTTTTGATGTTTACCTTTAAGTAATGAGCATAATTGGTAAACCATCATGATAAACGCAATCACTTCGAGCATTGCTTAAAAAAATGCAGTTATTCTAAAACTTGACGACTCCATCCCGTTTCACGCAGTAGTATAGACGTGAAAGAATGAAGATACATTTGCCCGAAAGATGGTCTTGATTGTCTATTCAAAGAAACAAACTGTTATTCGTATAGTGCTGCGTGAAAACTAACAACAAAGAAATACTTTTATTGCCACCATTTATATCTGCAAAATTATAACCATTATTCTCTTTTTTTATAATTACTTTAATACAAAAATCCAGTTCGTCGTCTCGAAAATTGCCTATTGTGTGCTTGGGACGTAGAAAAAATCGAATCCGTCCAATTGCTGTCATTCAATGATTTTGTTCTGGGAATTTTTGGCTCATAAATTTTTTTGGCGTAGAATGTTTAATCAGAGACATTTTTAAAGGCCATAATGAACGAGGTTAATGTAAGCTAGGATCCGCTTGCAGTTTTGTTTACTATGGGACTGAATACCAAAACTTGAATGTCCCATTTCACAAAATAAGTTTGGAAAGTGTTTCTTATGAAAACTTCAAGATGGAAAAGTGTCTCAATTATCGGTAGCCTTGTATATTACAATTAATGATAGATCTGATCTCATATTCCATCGTGTAGTAAGTGATATTGAGTTTCACCTCTTGAGAGAATTATGAGTGGCATCACCGGCGTTTCAATAAATAGCCTTAACAAATCGTAGATGTTGCTTTGCATAAATGCATATAATAATATCTAATTATCTAATGTAGCGTAACCTGCGTACCCTTATGTAATACTTGCTAGTTGTTTTATATTATTTCGCATAAACACATGCTTGTGAAATATTTTTTAAAGAAAAATGGAAAGAAAAATTTGACTTCAGGCGAGGCTCGAACTCGCGGCCTACTGGGAATCTAGTCCAGCCGCTCTTCCAATTGAGCTACTGAAGTCCTGCCCGATTTGTCAAATCTTTCCTTCACATTTATTGCATTGCTTTATGGTAGCAGTAGCGCCATCTATTGCCAACTATGCTAGTTAGGCAACCGATATAATAGACTTTGCAGTTTACTGAATATCGTAAAGAAGTAGCTTTTACCCTTAATAATTGTTTTATATTATTTCGCATTAACACATGCTTGTGAAATATTTTTTAAAGAAGACTAGATTCACAGTAGGCCGCGAGTTCGAGTCTCGCCTGAAGTCAAATTTTCTTTCCATTTTTCTTTAAAAAATATTAAAAATATTTCTTCTTTAAAAAAGATTAACTTAGACTACTTATTTTATTTCTTAAATTATTATTTATGATATTCTGAACAAACTTATTTCAGGGTGTGCGTATATCCTGTTACACGTTGTATGTATAAAGATACAAAGGTCTTTTTTGTAAATTTTCTATAAAAAACCTACTTCTATCTTTGTTTTCTTTTTTGCAAACAAACATGCAGCTCACATTGGTGTTAAGTGATTATTGCAGACTATAGACACCCACACAAAGACCAAGGTCAAAATGCAGATGCGTTACCACTCCTGGGGCGTAAGGTGTTATGACTCTGTGCCGGAAATGACAGGGCCGTTCATTATCAACTGATCGGAACACGATAGTGCTGAACACTACCATTTAGCGGCAAGTAGTGCGGTGGTACCTACGCCCGCGAGCTCCGTCACTGGAGCTCTACCACCAGTAAATTGTTAATATGGCTTACCCTTTTGCTTTGAAAATATAGCCTATTTGCCACCTTTACTCACTTAAAAAGAAACATTCCCACAAATTAATGTTTTATTTACATACTCGTGCCTCGACTTTGAGTCGTGTGTGGGAGGTGTCACGAGGCGAATAAATATTCCAATTGCATTCACTATAATTAGTGGTACTATATTGACTTTCAATTCTTTTATTTTTGGATGGAAATGTATGTATTGGATGGAAATATATGTATCTGGATTAATAGGCAATTGGACTAATAGTTTCTATAAATATGAACAAAGCAAATGAGATTGTTGACTTAAATCTTCTTTGGCCGCTTAAGTAGGTTGATGGATACTGTTAGCCTGTGAGGCCGTGAATTTATCGTTTATAGTTGATTGGGCGAAAAAAATAAATTGGTGGGTGGTAGACCCCCAGGGTTGCAGCTCGATGGCAAGAGCACCACCGCATTACTTAACTTACTTGCCGCTTGAAAGTGTGCAGCGCTATTGTGTTCCGAATAGGTGATAATGTTCTGGCATGTAATTTCCAGCACAGATGTATAACAACCTAAACCTCAAGGGTAGCCAGCAACGCATCTACAGAGATTTTATATGTCTGGTTTTATGTATGATGTTCAGTTACTCTCAATATAAACAAGAGTTTTTTTTTTCATGTTTTGAAGTTTCTTAGAGACAGTAATAGGACTTCCCTTTTAGGTGCATGGAACTAAACTCTAACTGTCAAATTCCGGAAGTATACTACCCTGAATGAATGTAGGAAAAAGTGACAAGATATACGAAGAGACTGAATGTAGAATGGCCTTTCGGTGAAATACTAGCCTCAAATTATATTTCCAAGTTATTTACTACTAGTTTTTGTTTTCGCTCTTTTGCGTGTACTTTTAATCATTACAAATTGTAGCCTATATGTTATTCTGATGTATAACCTATATTAAGGGTTTAAGGGTTTAAGACATTTACTTTCTCAACAAGAACTTTACATAGTTCACTCATAACGAGAAACATAAAAACTACGTAACGTAACTTCAGGCCTGTAATCCCGAAGGGGTAGGCAGAGGTGAATGCATGCATTCAAGCATACATGCAAACACCCACGATTCGCCGGTTAAGTTTTGGCCCATGTAACAGGTGGCGAGCCTGTTGACATCTCCGGGCACATAACCAAACTTCGAGGTACTGGGAAAATTCCAGAAAATTGAAAAATATCAATAGAACCAGAGATAAAGGACTTTACACCATTATCTCTGATAACCCCCTACCCGGGAATCAAACCCAGGACCTCAGCGTAGTAGTAATGGCCTGCTACCACTAGGCTACCGAGGCAGTTTAAAAGTTTATTGTATAAGTTACTTAAAAACTAACTTATACAATATTTCTCTGCCATTCGGCTTAACAACTTTATTTGTTAATTAATTAGGCGAATCGTTATTTACATTAAACAATATTAATTTCTATCTACTATTTATATTACTGTAAAGTTTCATCGAAATCTGTCTAGTAGTTTTTTCATGAAAGAGTAACAAACATCCAGCCATACTCACAAACTTTCGCGTTTATACTATGTAGGATAGTAGGATTGCTGTTTCTTTTTATACACACTAGAATCACCATAATACGTTTCTAGACTGCTAGAAAGTTCTAAGTAAAAAAATCAAATTCCGTTTTAGGTCATTTAAAATTAGATTACCTATATACATTGTCACTCACTACACTTGCTCTACTACATTTACGCTTGGAATCTACTCAACGGAATGTCTTCAATCTCTGATATTGCTGAGCATCAGAGGACAGCCATGCAGGCCTTAAATGAGCGAATGACGAAGTTTGAGGCGCATCTCAAGGACTCCACCCCAGGAAGTGACCTCAGTGCCCTCTCCAAAGATTACTCCAGCTTCAAGGAACACGTTTGGACTGTTTTAAGTTCATTGCAGAAACAGCTTGGCGATATCAGTGAAAGCATTGACTTCATCGAGATGCGGCACAGGAAGAAATTCATTTTGTTGGGTGGTGTTCCAGAAAGGGCTGGTGAAAGTGTTCCTGATGAGGTGATAACTGTTCTCCATGACAAACTGGGTTTAAATAACATCCTTGAATCTTCATTGTCTGTCTGTCACCGCTTGGGACGTTCCTCTGAAGGTCGTACGAGGCCTATCCTCATACGTTTCGGTGATGTTTCTCTCAAGGCTGATGTGTGGAGTAATAAAACGAAGCTTAAGGGATCTCCATACATCCTCACTGAGTTCCTGACCAGGCACAGGCAGCTGTTGCTATCCAATGCCAGAAGACTACTCGGCATGACCAACGTGTGGACTCTTGATGGTAACATTTACGTGAAACTGCCAGATAACACACGTCGTCGTCTGCTGAGTGAAGACGATCTAAGGACGCTCGCATCTGAACTGGGAAAATCACTCGACGGCCCTCAGACTACTGTGACGATACCCAAGAACATCTTGGTCAAATCTAATGTTGGCCCAACCACCAGACCGAAGAAAACCGTAAAAAATAAGTAGTGGCACATCTTTTCTTCAATCTATGTCCCAACTAATAGTCCGCACGTAGTTTTTGTAATTTGTAATAAGTACAATTTGTTCTGAGTTTTGTTGAGTATCGTAATCGGTTTCTTATCTTGTTTCCTTTTTTTTTTTTATGTATACTACCTTCTTTACACTACTTATTACTAACATAAGGTCGTTCTTTTTGTTTAAAATTCTACAACTGTGGTACAGTGATGTTTTAAGTTGCTGTGGTATATTTTCTATAAGTACCTAACCTATAAATGTAGCTGTCACTGTTTTCATGTTTACACTGTCAATTATGTCAATGTCATTCTTCGATCGGATAGTTTGTACGGTATTTAGATATATTTTTACTCTCTGATTGTATTCGTGCGGACTGTGCTTTAACTTTTTTTTTGTTGTACATGTGCCTTTTGTTAATTATTATTTTTATTATATTTTAAGTGAGTTGTCAGTTAACCGGCGGGTTCTGTAGTAAGACAAGAATTTACTCCCTTTCTTCTTAGTCCATAATAAGTAAGGACCTTATTTATATATTTTATTATATTTTTATTTATTTTAGATATTTATTATTATGTCTGATAATGATGATGATGAAATCTATTTTTCTGCGTGTGAATCTTCTTCATCTTACAATTCTCTTGACAACTCTTTCCTACTTGATGTCAAGCTGAGCGAAGAATTACAACGATTTGAAAATTGCTTTAATATTTGTCACATAAATGCTCAAAGCATTCCACAACATCATTCGGAGCTTTTAAACACATTTTCTAATACATGTACCCATGCTATTCTTGTGTCTGAAACGTGGCTCAAACCTGAACTCCCCTCAGCTGCTTTTAGTTTGCCTAACTTTATTCTCATTCGTAATGATCGCATAGGTAAACGAGCCGGGGGTGTTGCTATATATTTACGTAGTAACATCCCATATAAAATCCTCTTATCTTCTCCATCTACTTATAATAGTGATCCTGAATATATTTTTATTGAAACTTCTGTCCGCGGGGTAAAAGCTGTTCTTGGAGTCGTTTATTGTCCGCCCACAATAAAGTATTTCACTGTTCTTGAATCTGTATTGGATTCAGTCACGTCGGACTGCAGACATCTTGTAGTCATGGGGGATTTCAACACTGATTTGCTAAAGAATAATAATAGGTCCTCCAGACTGAGATCGATCCTGGATTCATCTAACCTTTCTCTACTTTCACTGAGTCCTACGCACCATAATATTGGGTTTGATGATTCCTGGATCGATCTCATGTTTACCACGTCTAGTGACTTGGTTGCTAACTACGGTCAGTTAGCAGCTCCGGGCTTCTCTAAGCACGATTTGCTTTACATGTCCTTTAAAATCAAGCCACCTAAATCTCAACCAGTAACTATCAAAATTAGAAATTTTTCGGCAATAAATACAGAAAAATTAAATGATGATGCTTGCTCAATGGACTGGACAGTGGTTGAGCAGGCGGGTACTATTGACGAAAAAGTAAAAAAATTAAATGATAATATTAGGAAAATATTCAACACGCATGCTCCTCTACGGACGGTGCGAATAAAACGGCCACCTGCTCCTTGGATGACCAGGGGGGTGCGCATGGCCATGTCAAGACGTAATAGAAAATTTTGTGTATACAGACGAGACCGCAGCGAAGCTAATTGGTGTGCTTATAAAGTAGCCCGTAATCGTTGCAATCAAATGGTGAGAGCAGCCAAACGCCGCTATGTCTTTGATAACATCTCCAACTGTTCTCCGGCAGATATATGGAAGTTTCTGAAATCTCTTGGCTTATCTAAGTCTCAGCAAAATTTACTTGGTCCCAATATCTCCATTAATCAGCTCAACCTTCATTTTGTGAAAAATTATGTCCTTGATCAACAGACTAAGCTTGAAACAATTCAGAACCTCACTTCCATGCCAGTTTTTCACTCTTTCTCCTTTTCTCCTGTTACTTGTGATGAGGTGTACAAGATTTTGTATTCCATTAAGTCTAAAGCAGTCGGCTGTGATGAAATTAGCAGAGTTATGATAACTCTTATTTTAAATTGTATTCTCCCTTTCGTTACACACATTATCAATTTTTCTTTACAAACAGGGACTTTCCCCCTTGAATGGCGCAAAGCGCATGTGATTCCACTTCCAAAAGTCAATAATCCCTGTTTGGAAAATCATTTCCGGCCGATTTCCATTTTACCTTTTTTATCTAAGGTACTTGAGGCTGTAGTACACAAGCAACTCTCTAATCATGTATTTGCAAATAACCTTCTTTCCCCGTACCAATCTGGTTTTCGGCCGAGCCATAGTACGTCGACTGCCTTGCTTAAAGTTACGGAAGATGTTAGGGCAGCAATGGAAAATTCAAAATTGACAATATTGGTCTTAATTGACTTCTCCAATGCATTCAATGCTGTAGACTACGACATTCTTATTACTATCCTCATGCATGTTGGCGCCTCATCGCTTGTTCAGGATTGGTTTTCGGCTTATCTTCACGGTCGCCAGCAGGCGGTTCGCATTGATCGGGACTTATCTGACTGGTGCGACTTAACCTCTGGTGTTCCGCAGGGCGGCATTCTCTCACCTCTCTTATTTTCATTATTAATTAATTCTCTATCTAATTTTCTGAACTGCTCCTACCATTTGTATGCTGATGATTTGCAATTGTATACACAGTCTGATCCGGACAATTTGAATATTGCCATATCCAATTTAAATAATAATCTTGATTTAATTTCTCAATGGTCTAAAAAATTCGGTATCTCAGTAAATGTTAGTAAGTGCCAGGCCATCATATTAGGTAGTTCTTCATTTATTAATAGATTTGATGAGAATCAACTTCCACCTCTTCTTTTCAATAATATTGTGATTCCTTTCTCACCTTTTGTTAAAAACTTAGGACTGTACATAGACTCCAGCTTCAGCTGGAATAAACATATAACAGCAATTAGTCAAAACGTCACAGCTTCGCTGCGGTCTCTCTATAGATTTAAAAACTTTTTACCAACTAGCACTAAAATACTACTGATTCAGTCTCTTGTGTTGCCCATCATCGATTATGCTGATGTTTGCTTTCCGGATCTTTCCCAGGATCTTCTTAGTAAATTGGATCGAATTTTAAATAACTGCATTCGCTTTATTTACGGACTTCGTAAATACGACCACATTTCGTCTTTTCGTTCTAAGCTTAAGTGGCTTCCTATCCGGCAGCGACGGTCCGTCAGGATACTCTGCTTATTATTCTCCATATTAAACGATCCTAGTTCTCCTGATTATCTTAAACTCAATTTTAATTTTCTGGGCGCTTCTCATAGTCTTAATCTCCGTTCGTCGGAATCTCTATCTCTTCAAATTCCTTCTCACAGAACTGGTTTCATGGCCAACTCTTTCACAGTTTCGGCAATAAAGCTCTGGAATTCGCTACCCGTGGACATAAAAAAATCATCCAGTAGATTCTCATTTAAAAGAAAGCTCCGTGATTATTATCTCAAAATGCTTTGAGTTATTTTCTATAAAGGTTTGAATTTGATATTTCATTCTTACGTTGGTTTCATAATCAGACATATATGTGTATATATATATATATATATATATATAAATATATATATAGATATGTGTATAATATTATTTGTATTGTATATATAAGTAATATATATATATATTTTTTGATGTAGTTATATATTTAATTATATCATTAATAAGTATGTGTTATCCTGTAACTCCATAATATTACTCCCATTGCTCTGTAAATTACTTTCAAAATGACTATTATGGCTTTTTGTCTATTCTTTACGATTTTCTAAATGCACTACCATTCTTTGTTTTCCACACAACCCTTAGGTTGACTGGTAGAGAATGCTTTCTAGCATTAAGTCCGCCTCATGTACTTTGTTTGTGCAGAAAGTTTAAATAAATAAAATAAATACATAATTCAGGAGGTTACTCTGTTATTGAAAAAAACACTAAACATAATTTAGTTAATTTAGTACAAACCTTTACGATGAATAAACAAACTACCGCGATGAAAGTGATGCGAAAGATAAATAAATGCCCAATACCCATAAAATAAATTTACGGTAATTTGGAAACGGGATAAAGTGACGCCATTAACACCCACATGTCTAGAACAACTGCAAATACAGACGAGCGATTTTGTTATGCAAACGAATGGGTATTAGTAAATTATATAGGTAGAAGGTGGCCTTAGTTTGATTAGCTGTATTGCCACTCCTGAGGACTAAGCTGGTAGGTACGCCAGATATTACAGGTCCGTACGGTGCCACTTGAAATACATGACACCGCATATTTATAATATGGATATAATCATTTAATACAATTAATATTAGGTGTAGGAAAAAGTTTCTTCGCATTTTTTAAGATAATTCAAAACATTTTTTAATATAGTTTATTTAAATTTAACTAAAGTATGTATGTACCATTTTGTTCGATAACCTTTTGCCATCTTGTAGGTAGGGACATGATCCCATTGCTAAAAATTTTGGGACTTCTCATCAATATACCGCGACAAGTGGATTTGGCAGTCCTCTCGTGATGTTAACCTAACATTGTTTTTTTTATATTATTTCGCATGAACACATGCTTGTGAATTTTTCTTTCCATTTTTCTTTAAAATAAAACTAACCTAACATTGCATAAAGAATTCTGAAGAGACCGAAACAGGTGGAAATCTGAAGGTGCAAGGTCAGGACTATACGGCGGATGCATTAACACCTCCCAGCCAAACTCTCTTAATTTTTGCTGAGTGGCTATAGATGTGTGAGGTCTAGCGTTATCATGATGAAACACCACACCCCTTCTGTTGATCAATTCCGGCCGCTTTCTCTCAACTTCTTGCTTTAATCTCATCAGTTGTTCGCAGTAGAGTTCAGAATCGATAGTCCTGCCTGGTGGTAATAGCTCATAATGAATAATGCCCTTCCAATCCCACCAAACACAACATGACCTTATTGCGAGTTAACCCGGGTTTCGCCACAGTCTGTGAAGTCTGACCGGCCTTTGACCACGACCTTTTTCGCACGTTCTTGTCGTACGTGATCCACTTTTCATCACCAGTTATCAGCTTCTTCAAAAATGATTCGGTTTCATATGTGTTTTGAGAGTCCTTCATACAAATTTTGACGAGTGTAGCTAAGGAGATTACAAAGTGAAAATGTAAGTTACAATTTTGTAATATTTTTTATTGATTAGATCTATAATTACCGCTTCAACCATAGCGATGCGAACGTATTATGTTCAGCGGTTATTTTGTGACAAATATTTATTTTTGAAATCTCTTAGTTTGGTAAATTGTACCACCAGCGGTTGTTTAATTTGTACTAGTACAATTTACCCAACTTGTTGCTATATTTATTACTTAATGTTTTTTTTAGATGAATGAGGACCATAAATAGTACTATAAAACGGAAGAAGGAGGTTTTAGAAAGATATTGTTGGTTCTTGAAAATAAGGAGATGAGCTAGAACCACATATCTGAAACGAATTCGCTTTCAAAACCAACAATTTAACGTCATGCCAGAATGCGAAATAAGTTGAGGGTCAAATATTGACAAGACAAAGTACGTTCGTTGTTGTAAATGGGTTCACGGAACCTGTACATTGAATCAAGATATTTACGAAATTCTTAATACTATTATAATATGGTAAAAGAAAATAAAGAGTTTGATCTCAGTACATAAGCAGATAAACAAATAATTGTTGACTAACGGAAATAATATTGTAAAGTGATTTATTCTATTTTGATACATTATTTAATTTATGCAGAATAATGTATTTAAGTTTGATAAATGTTTTTTTTAGTCTATAATAAATTCGTTTTTTTTGTCACATTTTGACAGTAAATATTGAAGAAATTTGAAATTTTTGTCAGCATTTTTTCATTAATATTAAAAATATAATCAATTTATTTTGTCTATTTATTAAACCTCTTTATTTTCATTTATTATCATGTTAATAAGTCTTATAAGTCTTGGTGGTACGATTTACCTAACCTGTGGTACAATTAATCCGACAAGTTGGGTAAATTGTACCGAAGGAAAGCCTTCAGGGAAACGCATATTGTGTGAAATCCGATAAGAGTATGGTGTTGACGTCACGGCATATGTTAAATGAGATTCTAAACTATGTGAATCAAGATAAAGAACTTATTTAAATTAATATCAAAAAAATATGTTTTGCAAAATCTGAAAACTGGGACAATATATCCGACTCTCCCCTATCACATCTGCCAGTGAAAGTCCCGTCAAATTCGGATACACTCCAATTCTACTTATTTGACAGCGGAGGATTAGTAATCCGTAGGGTCCGTTTTTACCTTTTACTGGTGGTAGAGCTCCAGTGACGGAGCTCGCGGGCGTAGGCACCACCGCATTACCTAATATACTTGCCGCTAAATGGTAGTGTTCAACACTATCGTGTTCCGGTCAGGTGGTAATGTACGGCCCTGTAATTTCCGGCACAGAGGCATAAGACCTTAGGCCTCAGGAGTGGTAACGCATCTGCATTTTGACCTTGGTCTTTGTGTGGGTGTCTATAGGCTGCAGTCATCACTTAACATCAATGTGAACTGCATGCTTGTTTACCACTTCCATTACATAAAAAAAAAAAAAAAAAAAGTTACGAAACCCCTTAAAAGATAGAAGTAAGATACAGAATAGCTTAAAAATATTCGATATGATTCTTTAAATTGACATAACTTTTTTATTTCTGAACCGATTTACAGGAAACAAACACTAAATGTTAAGTGAACTTACCACAATATATTAGTGAAAACCGCCAATCGAATAAGCCGTTTCTGATATAAGCGTGCACAAACACACAGACAAACAGACATTTTTCCGGGATAAAAAGTACCCAGTGTTGTGCGCCAAAGGTTAAAGTATAATCATACCAACTTTCATTGTAAACAGACCGGTCAGACAGACAGACAGACAGACAGACAGACAGACAGACATTTTTCTAATCACATATTTGGGTTCGGTGTCGATCTAGTAACATCCCCTGGTATTTATTTTTTCAATATTTTTAATGTTCAGAATTTACACTTCTACAGTTTTATTATAAGTATAGATGTGAAGGTGTTTTTGTTTGTCAGTCTTTCACGTCAAAATGGAGCAACGGATTGATGTCATTTTTATACAGAGATAATTGAGGGGCTGGAGAGTGACATAGGCTACTTTTTGTCCTGTTATATGGCCCACCTCCCTTAAATAGAGGTTGAAAATTTCAAGATAAATGGCTGAAAATTGGTATACAATAATACCTTTATAAAACGAAAGGGACGCAGGCGAAGACGCGGGCAACAGCTAGTTATAATATAAATTAAACGATACCCTAAAATCATAACTACCTAGAATACTCAAAGTATGCGAAACAGGCTTAACACATCATGGCATTTAATTATAATCTTTGACTAACTAAATTATTCATCAATAGAACAATACTAATCCAAATTTTAATTCAAGTTCTATCGAATACCCAATTAAATTCCCACCGCACCATTCATAAAGACAAAAACATAGTACATCTCTAGTAAAACCGTCTCTAACAGGGTAATAATGGTGTGTACACGCACTAACGGTACAAAGAATGGTAAAAAGTGATCTGGACAAATACATACGAATGGGTTTGCTTAACGGGCCGAGGTGCGGGGTATTGAGTTAAGGCTGTTTGCAGACTGAGCGATTGTGGCATTCTATTATTTTACACAAAGACTTTTCGAAAATCTTTGATTCTACACTATTATATTCTGTATTATTTTGGACGATGTGTTTTTAATTTATAATTTGTGTTATGGTTATGTAAGGCCCTGTAATAACAATCACAATAATATCTGAAGTAGGAGGAGATGCGTGCCTTAGCTGGGGCACGCATCTGTATATTGATCTCCGGTTTTTGTATAGATGTCAAAAAGGCTACAGTTGTCACTTACCATCTATGTGAAATGCATGCTTGTTTGCAACCATCATTACATAAAAAGATGTCAATCAAATGACTCATTATCACGGAATATTTGCAATAAATAGGTACTAGATCGATCTCAACATTATGTTTCTGTGAGATACTTGATTGTACTATTTATTTTTCGCAATAACCTGCGACCTCAGGACAACTAGTCCAGCCGCTCCACCACTAAGCCACCGAAGTCCGACACCTATGCATCAAATTCTGAGATCCCAGGTTCGATTCCTGCCCGAAGTCAAATTTTTATTTCCGTTTGTTCTTTAGTTTCTAGACATACTTGATATTTATATTTTCGTAAATTGCTTTGGTTTTAATAATTTATAAATACCAAAGCAATTTACGAAACGGGCTAACAATAATATTCAATTAGGACTCAATAAAACGACTGACTCGTCCTTTATTTTGAACGCATTTCTTAGCTATGTTTTCTATGTGGTGGAAGATAGCTATCTAGTCTATCTACGAAGCTCTACAATTTAATTCCTTTAATTTCTCTACATTTGGTAGAGCTAACATAAAGCATTTGTACAGTTTTTTGGCAGTTGTTTTATAAATTGCACATATTTAGGTACCACATTCAATCATCAGTTGGTAATCAATAACAGATAATTTTCAAATCCGGACCGAAGACAGTTACTGTCTTAAAATTTTAAAACATTCAACAAACACATTCATCCTAAATAGTCGGTCTCCAGAAATTGCTTTGGACAAAACATAGGTAAATAAGGGTCGTCGTCGTAATAGGTCATGACTATCTGGCATCTGATCATATAATTATTAAGGTTAAGGTACAGCAAACTCGATATCCCTGTACTTATAAAAAAGAATGCTTAGAATGCTGATATGAAATTTAAAAAGTTGTATTCGATTTACATATAAAATGCTGTGATGATCAAACGTCCATAGTCATTTATATTAATATTTACAAATAAGTCAATAATCGTAACGGCTTTTTGAAATAGAGATATAATGACTACGTTTCTATGGATGCTTGGGTTAATATATTTTGTATATTATTATGTGAAGATCTGTCGGATACTGGGATTTCAATAATTGATTCTTTAGACTTGATCTTAAAGTTTGTGTTCTAAACACATAAAATTAGTTATTTACTGTTTCAAAAGCAAGATATGGAGTGCTGGAGTCATTACATTGCATCTAGCGGTATAGCTGTAGGTGATTGTTATTCATCTTATTTAAAATAGGTTTGGTTTTCTGTAGTTTTTAATTATTTAAAATGTACATTTTATCTAGATTCTAATTCATCTTATCTTTGTGTTGCACTTGACTTAATTGGAATGCTGTACATACCTATAATAGGCATATGAATCAGACCAATGCTTCTGTGTTATATTTTGTAACTATTTGATTGTACTATGCTGTTGGTGTGTCAATAAAATAAATAAATAAGATATCATGTACTTTTCCTCAGTTTCCTCAGCTAATATTCTAAATAGGATGTGCTAATATTGCGAATTCTATTCTATATGAAGATACGATACTCTACTACATACGTCATAAAATTACATAGTAAACGATTATTTTGAACAAACTTCATAGCAACCAACCAAAAGTGTACGTTAATTATATTATCGTATATTTCAAATATATTTATGACAATAAATACGTAAAATACGGTGTGAGTACTGTTTATAGGAACATGTTGACGGTTTGTACCTAGCACTAGTCATCTGTTCCCAATATATATATGGAATCTTCCGTCTTTGGTTCAAAAATGAGATAACTTCAAATCCCTTCACAGCTCACCATATTGGTAGTTTTCATTTGGAATGTCATTAATTTTAAAATCCTCATCATAAGGTTTTGATAAACACACAATAGTAAGGACTGACAGGACTGATGTTGTTAACATTTATGGTGAAATGATATACAGATTGTTTATCAATATGGTGTTCAAGAAATATTGTAGATTAATCAATATATCTACTCGTATCATAAAAGTAAATTGGATTTTCATAAAACTGTGTAGCGTGCTGGATTTAAAATGATTGGAAACATACGAACAATTGAAACAAATGTAGTAAGCGAAAGCTTTTATTTTCATGACTGCATTAAAAACTTCAATTGGGAAATTTATTAGGTTAAAACCAGTTACGATAATAAAATGCATTAGTCACATTTTATCCTCTTCATTTTATACACCTTCCCCTATTTATTTTACTATTGAGGCACTATAAATTAGGTATATACTAACCGCCCTACTATGTAGGTATTTTAACAAAAGACTTACTGTTCTCTTTTTGTGACCGGAGAGAATTTTCTGTTATCAGACCGGACAAAAACATAGCTACAGTTTTTTGTTCATGTAATTCATGTGGCAAACAAGCATGCAGCTCACAGTGATGTTAAGTGATGACTGCAGATATCTCCATAAAAACCAGAGGTCAAAATACAGATGCATTCCCGCCCTTGAGACCTAAGGTGTTATGTCTCTGTGAGAGTTATAACGGGGCCTTACATTACCATCTAACCGGAACACGATAGTGCCGAACACTGCCATTTAGCGGCAGATAGGTTAGTTAATGCGGTGGTGCCTACGCCCTCGAGCTTCTACACTTGGGACTCTTCCACTATTATGTATATATATTATATATACATAATATTATATATATATATTATATATTTTATGACTAAGGTATTCAAGTACCTCATGTATTTGCTACTCTTGGTCGCTTTAATGAAAGTTTCTAAGTGTTTAGAAGAACTTATGCAGTAGGTTAACGCGGTTTACGTCAAATCATGTTTTACGGTAAACCTTCAAACAGTTGTCAAATATTTAAAGTAAAGGTAACATTTATTATAATTAGCAGCTTAACGTCATGATAACGATCTTATTCCAGTAATATTATAAACAAGTGTTTATGTTTGTATGCTTGTTACTTATTCACGTTAAATTTCCAGAACCACTTAAAAAATAACCCATATGATTTCATGTACCTAGTCAATTGCAATTACAAACAACGGTTTTTTTTGTATTTAGTACAAAAACTTATAAAAAGATTTTTCTTCCTTTTCAATATCAAATCATCACAGTGGTTGTAATTCAACTTCAATCGTATTTAACCTACATTCAAAATCCAACAAGAAATTATGCACATCGACCTCAGGAAGAGACGTCGGCTTATTTCGGCTCTGTAGAGCGTTATCTCTTTCGTGCCTTATCTATTTGACGTTTGTCGACCATTTTGATCGAGTTTTGACCATTACCGGACTACGGATACTTACGTAGGCAGTGTGCAGCAGAGATAACGCTCTTTAAAACCGAAACTAGCCGGTTGTTACTTTCATAGGTTCGATGTGCATTATTTCTTGATGAGCACTGTACATATATTTTATTTTAAAACTACGTTGTGAGTTAAAATATCGAATCAAATCTCAATACTACCTTTATTTGTACGTGGGTATTAGAAGCGTGTTAATTGCACCGTCGAGCTAGGGCTTAAAATTATGATAACTGCATGAGGAATCTACGCTTCACACCTTACGAAATTAGAAAGAATAGAAACGTTGGCCATCAATTCTTTCTATGGCCCTAGTGATTAAAGTTAAGAAACACTCACGTAAATGGTAGAAAAAAAACCGATAAAATTTGAATACTTAGTTTAGGGGAGGCTTTCTTTCAGGAATGGACGTCTTTCGGCTGAGATGTTGAAATAGTACAAAAACTGGCACTGGTGGTAGTGCTCCAGTGACGGAGCTCGAGGGTGTAGGTACCACCGTATTACCTAATCTATCTATCGCCCAATTATATTCACATTTTTTTTCTCTTTAACAATATCCTAATGATACACGTGTATCAACATTCATACATGACACCGTAAACTTAAAATTCGGTGTTTAAACCGGAACACCGTGATCGATTGGTCCACGCATACACAATACGATAATTTACTAAACGTAGCTAAAACTAAAAATACTGCAAGTAAAGTTCTCACAGCGCAATTAAATGATCAATTTGATTGATTGAAAGCGAACTAAAACGTGAGAACGATGTTAGAAGTTAATCAAGATTACTCATTGGCAAACATTTAAGTCCATCTTCTTGTTTGATTGTGATGTGGAGGAAAAAGTGTGTCGGAGCATAGGATATTAGCGTTCGACAAATATTACTAATTACTAGCGCAACCGGCAAACACATTAAAATTGAATTCTTTAGAAATGACCGGAACAATTCCATGTTTTTTTAAATATTTTTGAAGTATTGTACGTATGAGATTCTCTACGAGTTCCACACGCGTCATGGAGATACGAGTGTGTATGAAAGATTCCTTACCCCAAAATAATAAGGTTTACCAAAAAAGAGCGTTCTCTAAATTTATGTTCCATCCCTGAATACTGAAATTATGCATCCATATGAAATATGGATTTAGTGAAATGCTCTCGTTGTGTATAAATACGTACCCTAATATTTAAAAATAAAACCATCCTTTCAGTATTACAAAAAAAAAAACGGAAAAAAAACATTTTTTTGTATTGGAGCACCCGTTAAATATTTATATTATTTTGTGTTTAGTATTTATTGATATAGCGACAATAGAAATCCATCATCTGTGACATATTCAACTGTTGCTTGATGACGGACAGCGCATCTTTTAGATAGATTAGAAAGAGATTAGATTAGATTTAGATTAGAAATAAGATTAGAAGGTTAAGAGAAGAAACTAATATATTTTACTTGACCTATGAACAATGGATTATTTACTAATTTTATATCGACCATTAAAGCTGCTTGTTAAATTTCCAGCTGAGACTACATCTCTTAAACTCGATGTTTTAAAAACAAAAATATAGCTATAGTTACTTGGAAGCGTACACTTGTAATGCCTGCTTACTTTCAGTAATGGAATATTTATTTGGCTCACGCACTTCTTGTTAAACAATTGTGGTTTGAGTATTTCCTTTAATTACTTTTCACTTAGCGTTGCAACCAGCGGATAATCTTTCACTAAGTACAATGTTTAAAGTAATAACTTAGCCTCTATTATTGCGGTTGTTTGTACGTGATTTAAATTTAAATTCCGCAGAAGCTTTCCACAAGTTTCAGTTTTGTGATTGGACAATCAAGGCGTTCTGATTCTCTGAATATTTTAAAAGCTTCAAAATTATAAACAAATTTCACATCAGACGTGAGTTACGGTTGTAAAATTTACCAAGCATCAGAGATTTACTGTTTCAATAGCTAGTGGTAACAAGCTTATTAATACTACTGAGGCATAATCTAAGGATGGTGATAATATTATAATTATGTGATAGGTACATATTTTTACAAATGAGCCCAATATTTGTGGATAGACAGGTCATCTACTACCTACTTATGTAGGTAAAACATATTAAGCGAATCGGAGGTGATGAATTAATTTAAATTATTGCGTTATATTAGGTCTATCAAGTCTATATCTACTTTTTCGGGGATGGCAATATTTTTGGTGATGATATATTATGTAATGATTTTGTTTTCACTAATTTCATGATGTGTGTTGGTGACATTTCATATAATAAAGAAATGTATGTATGTATGTATCTTCACGCCAGGTCCCTAACGGGGTAGGCAGTGAGTGTAGAGCGCCAGATATCCCGGTTCTGACAAACCTCTCGTGCCTCGTCTACTTTCATCATTCTCTTCATACATGCACGCCGATTCCTAAGACTTTTGATCCCACCATCAGACAGAACTCGACCTATTTGGTTATGGTAGGTCAGTCTTGGTCTTCCTGGGCCTCTGCAACCATCCACATTCGCATTGTATATCTGTTTAGTCATTCGCTCATTCGACATTCTTTCTATATGCCCGAACCATCGGAGCATGCCTTTTTTCATTTTTACACCGATACTATCATTCACACAAAGCCTCTTTCTTACATATTCATTACGAACGCGATCGGTGAGTGATACACCGCAGATCTTGCGCAATGATCTCATCTCGACCGCGTTCAACTTACTTTCATGCTCTTTCCTGCATACCCAGCTCCCGCTTCCATATAAAAGCGTTGGAGTAAGTACAGCATTATGTACGGCTAGTCGCGCCCGCAAGCTGAGATGTTTAGATTCTAGCAGCTTACCCAACGCTCCATTCACGCAATTCCCAGCAAGCACTCTTCTTTCTATGTCAGTGGTGTACCTACCATCCTTGCTAAAAGCACATACAAGATATACAATTTCATCCACCTGTTCTAACACTGCATCATCTACTACTACCCTTGCATTTGTTCTCTGCTCATCTCTTTCAAATACTAATACTTTAGTTTTATCCACATTCAATTGTAAGCCTTTCTCCATACAATCCTCTTTCATGACTGTGACTAGTGCTTGTAGCCCAGATGGTGTAGAGCTAACAATTACCGCATCATCTGCGTAAAGCAGACAGTTCACCACTAAGTCACCCATACGCACTCGCACGCACATCCATCAACTTCACCCTCTGGAGGCATTTGTCCAGATATATGATAAACAGCCTAGACGAAAGCACGTAACCCTGTCTGACACCGATGTTAACATCAAACCGGGTGACATGTTACCATCTACCCGCACACATGCTTGACAGCCCACATACGTGGACTGTATTGCACGGAGCAGACTGCCATCAATACCATACCCTGGCAAAATGTCCCACAGCTCCTTTCGTAATACCCTATCAAATGCTTTCTCCAAATCCACAAAACCGCAGAAAACCTTCATCGTCATTCGTGAGTCAGAACTCACAGCCAGATGCTTCTCTACGATGTTGCGGAGGGAGAAAACTTGATCCATACATCCTCTTCCAGTTAATAAAGAAATGAATACAGGAAATTTTAGAATTTTTTTTTTAAATGAAACGTGGCTAAATATAGTTTACTAGCTCCTTTGTATTGAAGCAATTTTAAATAAAACAATGTAACGCTAGGAAAATAACGTTTGGTTTTATGGACGCAATAACCACAAATAGCAAAAACTTATTTAAATGTTTGTTAACCTGGAAATACATAATAATAATGTAATATGTTGCATTCTCTTTTCTTCATAGACATAAGTGTATTTTTTCGAATGACAATGACATTGTATTTCATAAGTGAAGAACTATAGTAAATAAGATAATAGGTATATATGTTTAGGTACAGACATTTCAAATATATTATTACATTTTTTCTTCTACTTTCATTGTTGTTGTCTTTTTCAGAAATTGTTATATTATCACGAATCGTACAGCTTCGTAATACCTAGTAACAGTACCTATCATTCTCCTATATACAGGTTGCAAAAGCCACTTACACTATAAGTGCTAATTTAATTTGATCTCTTTCATGATTCAAAAGTGAAATCTATAGCATTACAAGAAATAAGAGAATAATATTGCGCAATAGTTAAAAAAAATCTCTCGTTTTGGTGTGGACCTAGTTAGTACACGTCAAAGATTTATACTAACGAAGTAGATAATGAATCTATGGTACACGTAAAGTTTACATAGATTTTTATTTATTATTAATATGAAGACCCGGTTAGTCCAGCGGTGTGAGATGACCGTTTGATTCGAAGGGTCGCGGGTTCGATCCCCGCACCGGGACAAATATTTGTATGGCCTACAGATATTTGTTTCGGGTCTGGGTGCTTGTGTACGTGTTGTATGTGTACAACGGCACCCACGACACCGGTTTATACCTACTGTGGGGCTGTGAGTGCAAGCGTATTATTATTATGTCGCGTATTTTACTTCCTTTTAGTCATTATGTTAATAACAACGCTTTTTTTAGTGGTCGAGAGAACAAGAGATTTTTTTTCGCAGAAACAATTTTACCAATTTCAACTACAAACTCTCGTTAGTTTGAAATTGGCCATTTTATAATTCCGACTTAATTTCTCAAATTGTTTCTTTAAAAAACAACAAAATCGATCTGGTTAAGAAATATTTAAGATTTTTCAGAAATAATCATGTTGTGAATGATATTATTGTCGTATTCAAACTTAAAGTAGATTTCTTTCAGATTCTAGATGCCGATCATAATGTATAAACATAGTATGTAATATATAATTTTATATATCTTTAAATTTCAGGTGAATTCGACATGAGAGTGAAGTCTTGTGCCGCATCTGATGGTTCGGGACATATTATTCAACTTTCTGATGAGTACGGGTGTGTGCTGAGACCAAAAATGATATCCAGGTAATTTTGATTTATTTATTTATCGACATCTCCACAACAAGCTTTATAACAATGCAATACACGTCCAATTAAAAATAATCAATTATCTTTACGTATGTTATCCTATTTCTGTACATCTTACTTTACTGTTATAAATGTGACATTATGGATGTGTGTTTAATTGTTTGTCACGTGTTGTTAATCACGCTAAAGCGTCTGGACGGATTTCGACGAAATTTTGTACACAGGTAAAGTATACATATAGGGCCGTAACATATAGGATACTTATTATCCCGTTCAGTGGTTCTCAAGGGAATGTTTAAGCACACGTGCACGAAGTAGTGTGCATAGGCTAGTTTAGAATAGTCGCCTCTAGACGCCGTTCTTAATTGTTTAGTCTAAGATCAGAAGTTACGTCGACCTTCACCTATCTGTTTAAATTTAATACATAAACAAACACCTCTTGCACGTATAACCTATCAATTTCAAGATATTAGAAATTATTTTAATTCGTGATTTGTTATCACCTTTGGTACCTCAAGGTTGTCACTTTAAATCCTTTTATCCCATATACTTATTTAGGTACTTTCCTATACTAACTAGTTTCTCATAATAATATCATATTTTTCAAGCTCCGACATGATCGACCGGACGTTTCTTCGATGTTACACTGATTCGTAAGACTCTTGGCCCCAGTTCAGTCAGTACTCGATCTAGGTATTTGATTGATTCAGATGATTCAATCGAAAATATAGCTTTGATACCTTTTCCATCCTATTCATATGCTGCAACGTCTTTTACAGGTTCCTCAAAGCCAAAGCCGCTGATGAGAGAGCAACGGTGATCACATACGCTTTCTTCCACGCGTTCAAATTCCCTGATGCCTTGAGCGTGCACATACGCTGCAAGGTGGAGATTTGCAGGCATGGTTGTTTGGACCACTGCCAATTGGCTGGTGTGACGCCGCAACGACATGCTGCATTGGATAGAAAAGATGATAGGACTCATCACGACCATAATGATATTGGGTAAGTGTTTATATTGAATTGGTATTTGCGGTTCACGCGTAGAAATTTACTGATGCCCTGTGCATGCATATAGCCTACAAAGTAGATATATTAAGACATGGTTGTTTGGCCCACTGCAATTAGGCTGGCAAGAATGCTATAACGACATGTTGTATTTGATAGATAGGATTGTAAGACCACGACCATAACGATATTAGATTAGCTTTTTTCTGAAATAATATGACAAACAAGCCTACAGGAAGCATTGGTATTAAAACTGCAGATACTACTGAAAACTACCTATAAATATCAATTGAAGACTAGGAATCACAATGTAGATGCGTCACCTGAGTCACTTAACTGTATCTAAACTCCGCTTCGTATCGGAAATTAAGTATTTTATGTTAGGTTTTAAGTATTGCGTTTCGCGATATTTGCTTCACTCCATCTAGTGAATATCTCCCACGATATATTTTTTTTATAGACCAATAGCTAAAATTCTTATTGGCCATTCTAAAATTGCACTTTGGATGGCAACAATAGGAGATTTGTCTCTCTATAATAATGAGATCGTTCTTTTTTTCTTAGAATCGATCCTCTCACTTCTGCAAATTAACTATGCTACAGCATTGTATTATTCCAATGCTTTGTCAATAGTGTCCAAGTTCCACGTTGTGAAAATTGTAATGACATTTATTGAAAATGTATTCAAAATTCAAATTCTGGGCTTTGTAAATACTCGCGGTTCTTATACTATGTTTATTGATACGAAGGAAGCTACTCGTACTATAGTGCCTAGCATCGTAATGTTCAATAGACAAGAATTAATCAACTGGTTACATTCATGATCATACATTACGTATGATTTATATCGGTGTACTCAGTACAATCTATGCATATTCAAGATCCCCGACAGTTACTACTGTTTTATGATTTACCATAACTTTTATAGCTATTAAATCTAGACCTTAAATGTTACATTGTTTATTAATATGTTCAAAATTGACTCTTACGTTTATGAGTCGCATTTAATATTCAGTGATATGCATTTTATTATTTCTGTAAAGGATTGAGACTTTATTAATATTTATTTATATGAAAACAGTATCCCTTATTACGATTTCAGATAAGTAAGGAAATAAGTATTTTCTCACGGAGATCAAGATAATGTTTTTTAGCCAATCAATGTTTTATTAACAGTTGGTACTTCCTTAAGTTAAAGATTATCAGCGATGAATAAAATGATCAATGACATTATTTTCGCCAAATATCTCAATTTAAATTAATCTAAACTACTTCAGGCATCGTGGTAATTCGTTTTGTGTTTTTGGAATAGTACCTATTTAAATTTGAAATAAAAAGCCTACACTTAAAATATTTCCAATTATTTTGTATATTGCTTCTCCCTACTATGTAAAATATAATTTTCAATATCTCTTCATCACAGTAGGTACTTCTATATATGCGATATGCGATGTCGCCACAGATAGCCAACTTAATAGCAATCGTTTAAAGTCGTCTGCAGGAAATTTATGATCATCTTGTGAAGATTTTTGTAAAATGTTTTGTCCAATAAACCTTGTTGGGAAAACAATGAAAGGAGATGTTGCAAAAATGTATGGACCTCCGGCCTTGTATTGTACACAATATCATTAAACAGGCAAAATCAATATAAAAACGTTTTTTACTGCATATTTTCACTTATTTAGCTTTGTTTGCAGTTACAAAACATAATTTGCAGTTAGAATTGCAACTCAAAACTAATATGGCGGGCGATGTCATTTTGACATTTTCATTTTTTAAATTGTATTTTGATTATAGAACTTGGAGAAAAAAGTAATATTTTCTAAATACTATCAAAATCGATTGATCCCAAGTGTCGACTGTATCGCCGCCATGTTTAACATAGTTGAAAATGATAAAATCGTTATAATTAAATGTGGTTGTAACTCTAAAATATATTCTTGAATAAATTAACTGTATTTTTTTTGGATTCTTCTTTAATTTACCCATTTTTTGAGGACATGTACGAACCAGAGCCGAGCTCGCAACATCTCCTTTGATTGTAAGAAATACGTTTTTATAGTAAAAAGGTGCATTACTCGCAATATTGTAGGTTTCCCAATTGTTTACGCACTTTGCAGTCTTAGAACCAGTTTCGAAAACAACCTTAAAAGAAATAACATCAACTACATAAACTTCATCCACAATCGTATGCAACTGGTGTACGAGTATCTACCTCATTTGTACTTATTTGTAACAGAATGTAAACGCAATCCAAATTATGATTAATTTTTAGGAAATTATAATATAATCAGAATTCGGCTTTAATTTCCGTAAATACTATACTGATTTTACGAATTCAAAACTAGATTTACTACTTTTAATGGTGGTAGAGCTCTAGTGACGGAGCTCGCGGGCGTAGGCTCCACCGCATTACCTCTATCTGCCGCCAAATGGTAGTGTTCAGCACTATTGTGTTCCGGTTACGTAGTAATGTATAGTCCCGTGATAACTACCACAGAGACATAACAACTTAGCTCTCAGGGGTGGACACGCATCTGCATTTTGACCTCTGGTTTTTGTGTAGCCGTCTATAGGCTGTAGTCATCACTAACCTTTTTTTTTTGTTATTGAAGTGGCAAACAAGCACCCACACAAAGACCGAGGTCAAAATGCAGATGCGTTACCACTCCTGAGGCCTAAGGTGTTATGCCCCTGTGCCGGAAATTACAGGGCCGTACATTACCACCTGACCGGAACATGATAGTGCTGAACACTACCATTTAGCGGCAAGAAGGTATATTAGGTAATGCAGTGGTACCTACGCCCTGGTGCTGGTGGTAGAGATCCGTCACTGGAGCTCTCCCACCAGTACCTAACACCAATGTGAGTTGCGTGCTTGTTTGCCACCTTCTTTACATAAAAAAACCGAAAATCTAAATCACCCTTATCTCCAATAGTGATGCATCAGCCGAAGAATCCGATATAAGCCTGGCCGAAGAACACCAACGTCTACCATTAGAAGAGGCGTTCGGTGACGAAGTATCGGGCGATGCTGTACCCGCTCCTGCGCCTTTGCCTCAGAGAGCGCCAGCGCCGGTAGTGGAAGCTGATGCTGATCGAATGGCTGCCGTTGAGGAACTGGTTGAGGCATTGGCTAGGCCGTTTACGGTGAGTGAAGTTTGATTTTCTTAAGCTCGAGTAGCGTCTACAACAATGGTGAAGTAAAAAATGCGTTACATGTATGTTCCGCACTCTCATATCGGCATTTTGGGTAACAAGGAGGCGGATAATTTATTGTGCTTAAAAAAAATTGCAAACAGGATTGGCAGGAATACTTTGACGAACGATCCAAATATGAAGGTATTTAGTACAAAACAATAGTTTGTTCGCTGCCTCGTTACCCTTGGTTTGAAAAAAATAATATGAAAAGGGAGCATATTGTTAAATTGTTAAGACTACGGTCCGGTCACATACCATCTTAATAAGTTCAATTTTCTTATGGGTATTTCAACCACACAAAACTGTACAGATTGTCACATTATGGACGATGTATATCACTTATTAATGGAATGTGTGCGGAATGAATGGGTTCGCCCGCCGATTCTTTTAACTTATAATGTTGGTATATGTAACACCTTACTGTACAACCCACTATAAGCAGAAATTATGTGGCTAGTTAGGATGTACCCATAACAATTGTTATTTTTTTTTTAAATAACATAATATTGGTATTTATTACAGCATGTCAGTTTGTATTTTAGTTTTAGGTGTTATTGTGTTGCTTTTCTGTACGGGGGTGGCATAGTCAACTTATGACTAAACTCCCAAAAATAATGGTTCAGAATTAAAAAAAAATATTTAAGTGTTTCCTCGATAAATTATCTGTATCTGTATTTGTTTGGTGCTATTTGTAATGGTGGTAATGTCGGGGAATATCATATCGTATTAACTGATCTAGTCGAAATATAAGCAAAAGAAGAGTTTGATGACAAAGTATCTAAGGCTTACAATGATTCATCAACAGAAGTATTACAGGCACAGCTACGCAATTTGCAGTTTTCTTATTAGTCTTTTTCGTTCCCATTTAATTTGTAAAATACCCTAGTATAAAACTTAAGGAAAAAGCGAATATTATAGTTAATTACATTTACTTTCAAATAAGATGCCTGAAGTAGTTGTTGAATGTGTTGAATATTAAATAATAATAAATAAATAAATACGCTTACACTCACAGCCCCACAGTAGGCATAAACCTGTGTCGTGGGTGCCGTTGTACACATACAACACATACACAAACACCCAGACCCGAAACAAATATCTGTAGGCCATACAAATATTTGCTCCGGTGTGGGGATCGAACCCGCGACCCTTCGAATCAAACGGTGGTTTCGCACCGCTGGACTAACCGGGTCGTCTAAAAAAAACTAAATATTAAAACAGTTATAGAATGCATAATTTACAAAATCAGCACATCTCTTACACATACCTTTGTTTACTTTCAGGATCGTCCATCGGACTTAGGCGAACGCGAACGCTTCCCCCACGGTCCTCGAAATCTGGATGTTGATCTGAAGCCAGAACCCACGGGCGATGGAGTGGTGCCGGCCAAGAAACCAGGTCCAGCGGTCGCTGGTCCCAGGTCTTTGAGGAAGAGGCGAACTGTCCGTGACGCTAGGTCTGCTGATGTCGGCGTATCGGGAGAGTACGAAGTTGTGTCGGAAGCTGATCTTGCATTTGGACCGTCAAGAGAACGAGTGACTGTCTTTAGTGGAAGGATTCGTGAAGAGGTGAGTGTTGCAACATTCACGTTAATTGTCTTGCGTTTTGAGAATATTATTCTGCGTAGGGACCGAACCGGAGGTGGGGCTAATTATTCCTATAGTGCAGTTGGTCAACCGAGCAATGGCGGTCAAAGCATTCGAATATTAAATGTTAAAACGCTGGATAGTTAGCAGCATCCTACGATAGAAGTACGAGGCATAATTGTGTTTTTTTTTTTTTTTTTTTTTTAATTAATCCATGTAGTATATTTCCAGAACTATAGTAGGGGATGCTATTTTTGTATTTACTCGAGCGCGTCAGATTAAGATATGGGAGATATCTTGCACCCTGTTGGTTACCTCCACTGAATCTAAGTTTTGCATAAAAAGCCGCGCCCAAAGGGTTGCCCTTAAAAAAATCAAAATGTCGCTACGATCTTACTCATTTTCCGAATCGTCTGAATTATGGATAGGAGCATTGTTTGGACACATTTTACACCTTCTCAGAATATCTGACACGCTCTTGACCCATGACGTTGATGCCGCACCCCTTGCAAAAACATTTGATTCTTTCAAAAAAGAAGAGAAGAAAGTAAAGAACCCAATCAAAGCTCCTATCCAAAATTCTGACGATTTGGATTCGACGCAAGCTCTTGTCGGAAGCCCTAAGGATTCTGCCCTTTATGGAAATCTTAGATGTGGTGGAGGTACTAAACGGGGTGCAAGGTATCTCCTATATCTTAATCTGACTCGCTGGAGTAAATTCAAAAATCCCCTCTTGGGCTCCCCTACCCTACCTATGAGTGTAAGCGTATTTCCCTATTTTCATGTAAATTGTTCGCTCTTACCTGCCGATGACTGATCAAGCCGGTTTTAAGTCTCAATTTCTATCATCATCAAATCTAAGTGTGATAAAAAAATCAAATAATTTCCATGGGTATTTGGAACTGGTTGAAAATAATATTAATTGTAAAATATGATATATACATAAAAATTTTATGGATTACACGACTGAGATTACCAATCAAAGATAAGGTTGAGCACACATCAGAGTATCCGTACTTAATTTTAACTACGAGCTACAAGTTTTAATGTGATTCATATTTTCAATAAAATAAATAGCCGAGATAATTATTTCAATAATCCTACATGATCTTTATTTGCCATAAAGTGGCAAACAAGCATATTTACGCGCATAAAAGATAAGTTAGGTTAAGAGCGTTCAAGTATCACGTAACGCAATTATTGAAAACTTTTGACCTTTTTTAATGTAATGGAAGTGGCAAACTAGCATGCAGTTCACATTGATGTTAAGTGATGACTGCAGCCTGTAGACACCCATACAAAGACCAAGGTCAAAATGCAGATGCGTTGCCACTCCTGAGGCTTAAGGTGTTATGCCTCAGTGTCGGAAATTACAGGGCCGTTCATTACCACCTGACCGAAACACGATAGTGCTGAACACTATCATTTAGCGGCAAGTATATTAGGTAATGCGGTGGTGCCACCGGCCGCAAGCTCCATCTCTGGAGCTCTACCACCAGTAAAAGACCTTCCCTCACTCCTACCACCACTAAATGACAAGTTTTAGATTATCAATAGAATTAACAAGTTTGTGTTGTTTGAAAATTTCAGGTAGTCTACGGCATCTGTATGGGCGCCGTCAGTTTTGGCGCACTATTCGCGTCAGCCGCGGGCGCCGCGGCCGGTGCTGCTTTAGCAGCCGCCGTTCTTCTCCAAAGACTTCGATCACGAATGGCCTCACAACCCCCACCGCCCATCACCCCCGCTCCTGCCTCTCACTCTCTAGCCGCGTGGATGGCTCTCCGACTGCTAGGATCCCCACCTCACCCACACCATTCACGTGACGGCTGAACGTGATCCAACCCTCGTTTTATTTCAAGACTGTTAGCTTCTAAAGATGCTATTCTTATGTTGAGTTTGTCATTTGTATCTTGTTATCTTTCCAAAGGAGTTCTTGAATGAGCAATTTTTAAAATTCAGTAATGTTGCCAGCGGTGTATATTAATGTGTGTATTGGTGACAGCTTAAACACAAGACGAAGGACCAGTTCTTTGTTCGTTTAATTTAAGTCTATTTTGGTCAACTTATGCTTTATTTGATGTAATAAATTATTTATGATTATGAATAAGGTATTGCTCAGTAATTTAGCTAAATAGGTACGTTTTTGTTAATTTTTTAACTAAAACCCTTTTGCATATTTTACGACTATCAGTTTTTTTTTTAAATTGCCGTATTATAATAATATATTTCTGAAGAAATATTTTTTGGAAAACAAGCAAACAGTTTATATTGATGGCAAGTGATACTGTGCCTTTCAACAACTACATGAAACCAGAGATTTCCATGAAGATACATTGCCGCTCCTGAGTTCTAAGGTGTTATGCCTCTGCGTTGGAGATAATAGAGCCAAATATTGCTCGCTTATGAACACCTTTAGGTCAGTTTCCGTCCATGAATTAGAATTATTTCTATATTTATTTATTTTCTTAAAATAATGTTACAGAAATGGTTGTATACCTAATGCCTCGTTAAACCGATGGTGCTAAGTCGTGCTACGGACCAAGTCCTATGAAACCTGATTTTTTTTTATCATTTCACTGTTGTGAATACAATTTTATAAACATAAGTTTTGTACAGAATACACCCTTGTTTAATACTAACTTATGGTTAATGTCGTGTTCTTGTATTTAGCGGGTAAGAATAAACGTCCAGTCATGCCATTAGGATAAGTTTAGTTAAATTACTTCAATGTGTTTGCTCTGATAAGATCAGTTTTGACAAAATTCCGGTCAGTAAATTTTGTTGTAAAGATAATATAAATCGGAAAATCAATCAAAATTTTATCTAGTTTTCATGACTTTTAATAATGTTAAGTACGCTTCAATTGTATGTATTCTGTTATTGACTAGGTATAAATATAATTATTGTCTCATGTAATTGAGGCAGTATCTAATTATATGGAAAATGTATTTTTCATATAATTGGGTAACGTTCTTTTAGGTTTAGTGTAATTAAATGTTTATTTGTAAAATACACCAATGAATTATACGATAATACATATAAACTGATTGATGTTTCCAATTTCATTTGATATTTGCATTTATTTCGCATTTATAAATTGCATATTCTATGTCCTAATATTGCTCAATATTAACTTTATATAATTTATTTTTATAAAAATCTATTATAGTTGTAGCTAATATATTTAGTTTAAATATAAATGTAATGTAAGTTCGTATGATTCGGAGGATCGGTGAATAATGGCAAAATTACAAAAAAACGTTAGTGATTGTTATTTAGTTGAGGTTATTATGTTTTGGGAAATCAAAATTAACGTTGGTTTATTGGTTAAAAGAAAAAACAAACCTTAAACGTTAACACCATCGATCCTTTGTATATTATAAATATTATGATTATTATCATGCCACCCAAAAATCTTGCATTTATTTTAACTATTATTTCGTAAGTAACAATGTTTTGTGAGAATACATTTTCTCTAAGTGCAATTTTATTTTTACTTTTAATCAAGTATTCCATAGAAATAATCTTTTCTATTAAGTTTCCTGAGGTTTTGGTGTTATGGGATAATGTATTGTTCTTAACTGTTATGTATTCTGGGACATACTATTTATTTGTGCAGAACAAATGTTTTGTTTCTATATTGAGGCTGAAATCATAGATACATTTATACGTACCTACTTTCTTAGCCAAGTTGGCTAGCTACCATCGTTAACGCTCTAGAAAAACTAAACATTATAACAAAAATACAAGATTTTCTTATTGTCAACGATAATTCACTTGATTTATCAATTATTATTACCATCCATTCATTTGCTACGATTGTAGCTTCTCAACTTGGCTAGAACGGCCTACACACGACCCTAAAATCAGGAGCGATGTCGGGACAGTGGTGGTGGGGGTGATCGTCCCTAAATCGTGAGCTCGCTGGAAGCGATACAATTCTGGTTACGATTTGCCTATACACGAGGCGATTTATGGTACGATCTAGGGTCCTCCCCACTACTTCCCCGATCCCCACTGATTTTAGGGCCGTGTGTAGGGCGTCTAAGACAGCCTAGTAACAATAAATCTTAGTCGTTGAATAATTATACTAGTGGGCTTAGATTTATTTATATGTCTAGAAGAGCTTCAATGAAACTAAAACAATTAGACCACCTTTGATAAGCTTGTGTGCGTGACAGCTTTATCAAACGCTGGCGCGGGTTTCTACTTATCTATGTGTGCATGATATAGAGGTTTTGATGTAACTCTTTTTTCTGAAGCGTTTGAAGCTTTCATTTAATTTCATATAATATACCAAAGTGTAAAACTGTACACAACTTGAGTTTTCCATAAATTTTGAAAATAAAATATTAACAAATAAATATAAACAAGAATACTTTTTCATTTCATTAGTTGTTTAGGCTATTGAGGGCAAGATAGATAATATCAGGCAATACGTATTTGAGACGACCCTAAGTAAGACTTGTTCTAAACATTTTAAGTGAGCTACTTATGAAAATCTTCATAAATCAATATGTTAGAAGGCTTATCACACCATTAAAATACCATTGTAGTGTTCCATGAGCGGATCGAAAGGAAATTTACAAGTGAATAAACTTCGATTGACATGTATGACATGGCTTTTGGTGTGTTTAGTGGTGTGTAAAAGAGATGACAAATATTTATTTACAAAAAAATTGTGTAGGTAAAGTTATTTAAGATTTAAAGTATGCGCTGAGATGTATTTACTTAATGTTTTGCCTCCGACAAATCTTTTGGTGCCTGAGACGTCCTTAATATAACCCTGACCTGGTATGCTCTTATCGGTTTAAGCAGTGTTCTTAATTAAGAAATAAATAAATTAATAAATTAATGAAGATTAAAGTACTTGAATCCATGGCCGTAAAACAAATTATTAAAAAAACTGTGTTCTTAATCTAAAGATTTCAGCCTTATATATATTTTTTGTATGAATGCGAAACGTAATGCGTTTCAAGTGAAAACACTTGTTATTTTAATGGAATAAAAATTATGTTGAAAGAGCCAAGACAATTTTATTTGTAGTTGTATTCAGTTTTACTGGTGGTAGAGCTTCAGTGACGGAGCTCGCGGGCGTAGGCACCACCGCATTACCTAATATACTTGCCGCTAAATGGTAGTGTTCAGCACTATCGTGTTCCGGTCAGGTGGTAATGTACGGCCCTGTAATTTCCGGCACAGAGGCATAACACCTTAGGCTTCAGGAGTGGTAACGCATCTGCATTTTGACCTCTGGTCATTGTGTGAGTGTCTATGTGAACTGCATGCTTGTTTGCCACTTTGGAAATTTCTGTAGTCTAGTGATTACCTACAGGCCACTACTACTCAAACTCAAACTCAAACTCAAAAATTCATTTAATCACTCGGAAGTAATAGAATTTGCTTGTGATAGGTCAAAATACAAATAAAAATTAAAGCGAATAACAACTGATATACGTTGATTAATATGTGAAAGTAAACAAAATAAAATAAATAATGATCCAAAAATATTTTAAAATAAAAATAGGTATCAACAGAATGTGCCATACTCTCTTTTACAAACGGAAAGATAAGACTAAACAAAAAAATACTACGCTGGGATCCTGGGTTCGATTCTCGGGTCGGCGCCTGTTAGAAATAGCAGTCTAAAATCCTTTATCTTTGGTTATCCATAGTATTTCCATTTTATAGTAGTTGCCCAGTAGGTTTTCGCAAAGTACCTGGAGATGTCAACAGAGTGCCTAGTGCAAGATTTTATTGACTCTTACGCGAATTCGATCGCGTAAGAGTCTAAGAGATTTGTATGGAATTGAAGGAGCGTCATCTAGCGGTGAATCGATGACGCTCCTTCAATTCCATACAAATCTGCGTTTACTCTTACGCGATTGCGATCGAAAATCGCGATCGGAAATCTCGCGCTAGGCACTCAGGCTCGCCACCGGTTACATGGGCCAAAACATAACCGGCGCATCGATGGTGTTTGTATGTGTGGTTCTCCCAGGGTTTCAAACACCGAGGGGTATTATTATTAATAAACATGTTGGGATATTTTCTATGCACATAAAAAATATGGTCTTAGATATTGCGATTGAAAGAAGGAAGAAAGAAATGTTGAAAATATGTGCCAAGCGAAAAAGCATAAGATGCTGAACTAACATCGCCAAGGATGAAGTGGCGGACTAAGAGGGGAGGCGGGGGGACAGGGGCGGTCCGCCATAGGCCTGCGGTTTTGGGGGGTCCTCCATACAGGTCGATTTGAAAGTTTTACACCTTAAGAATTACGAATTTTTAAGAATTTAAGAATAAACCTTAAGAATTTTTAGAGCTTACGGAGGAAAATGCCGATTTTTTTGCTCGCGCATTAAATAATTATTTTTTGCTACGTTTTTTAACTATTAATAATATGTCAGAAATAGGGCGCCACAATCTTGCCCGGGTGTTAATGGTTGTACCTAACGCTGGCACTGGGCCGGGACCTAGGGGCCTCCTAAGGCCTCTGATGACCTTAGTCCGCCACTGCAAGGATGCGTTAAAATGTCTATTTACGTAGAACCACGGAATAGATAACGTAGAACCCTCTAGTGATAGTACTCTGGTGGTCCCTATTGCTACGCTGGGCTCTTGGGTCTGATTGGAACAGTAAAGTTAATTTCGATATGTGATCGAATGTTTTAAGTATTTACTTTGTATATAATATACAATTCGTAGTGCTCAACAGAACACCACCACAGAAGAAGACATTGCATTGAAAGCTAAAGATTTTATGTAAATAACGTTACTTCACGCCTATAATCCTCAAAGGGCAGAGGTAAATGCATGCATTCAAGCATACATGCAAGCCACCCACGATTCGCCGGTTACGTTTTTGGCCCATGGAACAGGTGGCGAACCTGTTGACACATCTCCGGGCACATTACCAGACTTCGAGGTACTGGGAAATTTCCAGAAATTGGAAAAATCCCAACAGAACCAGAGATAAAGGACTTTACGCAATTATCTCTGATAACCCCCTACCCGGGAATCGAACCCAGTACCTCAGCGTAGTAGAAGTGGCCTGCTACCACTAGGTTACCGAGGCAGTTGAAGAGTTCTATGAAAATATCTATCGGTTCCAGTGTTATTTTCGGTGTCATCAATGTAACCTACAAGCTTGTTTCAAACTTTAATAATTGAACGTGTCATGTAATAAATGAAACATGTTAATTTTTCTGATAACAGATTTTAATTTTCGAAGATATAATTTTATACTACATTTGTTCATTCATGATACATCTAGCTAGCTTATGATGTTAACACTGTTGAAGATGATTATTTGAAATAAATGTGAGCCTAAAACAATCCATTACATTCGTTATTAACATAATACCTGTAACAATTCATAGAATTAACACAAACAGAAAAATAAACAAAAACAACAAAAAATAAAGAAGAAGAGGTATTCAGGTGGTATAAAAATTATAAATTACAGATAATAATGACTAAAACGAGAACTTAACTAAAATAAATAATATTAATACTAATGACAAGTTACTTTAAATTACATCTATCGGTTCACCTAAACGATGCTACACCACATATCATATTTTCCGTTGCCCCTATATCGAATATTATTCGTAAAGAGGTAACAGAAGATTGTACTTAAACATTTTTAATCCTATATGTTGTGTTTTCAATTTGTTCTAACACTTTCCGTTAATTTTTGATTCAACTTTCAAATTCTCATAAACAAAACAGATTTACCTAACAAGAATTAAATATAAACAGGAGCCTCGACATGGCAATTTGTTAGCTTAAAATAAGTTCACATTTTCATTATTTATAAACACAGTCGTTTACATTTTTGTCATATTTTAAATATACTTTATGAATATAAAAGTTGATAATATAATGCTGGCGCTTAAGGATTTAGTTACAAAATTTCGTAAACCTGCTCACTTACCTACATTTTAAGGGACAAAATAGCTCCTACAAATACTTATTGTTTCTTTATACAGTTTGACGTGAATGTAAAAAACTTTTTATTACAATATATATTACAAGCTAAAGGATTTTTGTTTCATTGAGCACTCAAAACGAATTTGAATTGGAATCATCTACATACTTCAGTCTCATCACACTAATATGTACAAATTAAGTTATAAAGGCATTGTTACGAGTAAAATCGACTCTTCGAGATAACGTGCGGTCCTGGCGTTGATAGTGGCCGCGCTATCGTCGTGATGGCAGCAGTTTTCTTCTTCAATGTTGTGATGGGTCGTAGTTTTAAGAACAGAACAGCAGAGACCGCGCAAGAACATATTAAAGTGGCAAGAAGGGCACCAAGAGTCGCGGCGAAGCCTGGAGTAGTCATACAAACAAGACCCGGAGTGGGCACCACTCTGGGAGCTGCTTGCTCTTCTGCAGAATCCATGTTCAGATCACCAGCAGACACTACTCGAATCACTCTATTGACACCAACTTCCTTCTCGGGAGATGTGGCACGACGTTGCCTCCTCACTCTCCTTTCGTCTCTCCTTACTTCGACTCCTACGGGATAAGCGTCAATCTGAGGAGGTCCATATTCCGCATGAGGAGCTATAACATTGTGACCATCAGAGCACTGTTCTGGACAACGGTATCTACAAATCTGGATCGTACATTGGAAGTGCACCTCCATAGAGTCAGGGAATTTGAATGCTTGGAAGTGCGCGTACGAGAGAACTGAAGCGCTAGCTCCAAAGTTCTTGATCTTTGTGAATCTTGACATTAACTTCGGACGTGTTACACAGCCTCGCCTATCGACTAATTGTATAGGAGCGCGTTGACCGTCGTGAGCTACACAGTCTCGTACCAGCATATCGAATTTCGCATCGTCATCTTTGATGGCTAGAACCATTGTCATTGTTTGACCAATCTTTACGAGGCCAGACACTTCTGATGCCCATGGTCCTTTGCCAACTTGGATCTGCATCCAGCAACCGACGTTGTCACCAGCGAAGTCAGCTCGAACAACATCTAACATATCTACCGGGAATGGCCTGAATGTCACAGCTTTCTCATACTGATCGTGCCAAGTACAGCGCAGTTTACGAGCTTGATCCCATACTTCTTGTACTTGAGGATCATATTGGATCACAATCACATTTTCGAAGTATGTTCCAGCAGCGGCTACGTCTCCACGATATCTAGGATCTCCACTACCCGCTGTGCCACAAGCATGGGCCCCGATTTCAAATGAAGCAGAGGTTCGGCCAAGGTTTGGTGGAAGGTGGACGCACTGATGGTTGGAGTAATGGCCTTTTGAGAAGACGATACCGAAGAAAGGTTTATCGAAACTGAGGAACACTCGCATAGCATTTTTTTCACATTTTACATCGAGTGAGACAATTTTTGGCATATCTGGCGCTGGAGCAGGCCAAACATCGCCGGCTCCACTGAACACTTTGTCGCTTGCTGAAGTTTGTGCATCTGCGGGAGGTGGTGCTTGAGGAGGCGATGGTCCACGGAAACCAGGGCCAATGTCGTTCTTATGATGATTGACTGGCGGTCCGAGAGCGAAAGGCTTTGAATGTATAGGATGGTGATTTGGTATCCTGGCCATACCTGAAATCAGAAAACATTACACTTCAATCGAATTCATTTCATCGATAAAGGATTATTAAGTATTTGTAAAAAAACATATTGCAGCACATTTCTAAAGGTATTTTTTATAAAATATTTATAAGTTCCAAGCTCCGTTCGATAGTTGCGAAAAAAATATGCAGCATAAAATTAATTGTCAAAATGATCATCATTAATCTGATATTGCTAATTGAAGAGAAAGTATTTTTTTAATCTAGAAAGATTTTAAATGGCACCATAGTTTAGAAAATTTACCTGATTGAGTGCCAATAAATAAAACTTTTGCTTTTGTCTTACATATATTTAATCGAACTTAATAACCGAATCGTTACATATCGCTTCGATGAAACACGAACCTACGTTATATTTGTAAAAATACCAACCTAAAGGATGATGTGGCTGGTGGTGCGGTGGATTCTGCCTCCGGTTATGCGGTGGAGGCACTGGAGGTGGTGGACCATTGTAGTCGTGACTCGGTGTCTCTCGTTCCGCCGACTCCATCGCCAGCTGGTCTGTCGAGGGCTCGGCAGCGCTATTGGAGTCTGAACTTGCGCCGCCACCACCGCCGCCGCTCTCGTTCGATGTCTGATCGCTCAGAGTTCCGCTCTGAAAAATTTTGAGATGCAAGTTATAGTTTTACCGTTCCAAATATATTTCATATAGCTCTGTTTATAAATGCGTGGCATAATTTCAGTGGTAGTGATCATTGTAAGTAAGCAACCGTAACTTTGATAGGCAATTTATCTCTTTCTAAAAAACGATGTACCTACTAAAGGGGTACATTTGGTAGCCCCAGGATTATTATTACTAGATTTAGTCTGTATATGCATTCTGACACGATTCATAGTCTTAAATATTATGAAAGATATTTTGTGTTGTTTATTATTATTGTGTATCTTGTGCAATCATAAATCATGTTCTTTTCTTGAGTCTCACTCATAGGGCGAGATTCACAGACCGCACTACGACTTTACTTTCGAGCAAAGTACGCTTCAAACTGTCAAAATCCATACATTTCTGACAGTTCTAAGCATACTTTGCTCAAAGTAAAGTCGTAGTGAGGTCTATGAATCTCGCATTTAGAGTGTGATTCACAGATTGCAGACTACACAGACTTTACTTTTAGCAAAGTACGCTTAATAAACCTGTCAAAACTCATACTTTACTGCCAGTTCTATGTAAGTCTAGTGACCGTAAATCTCATTCTTAAAGTAGAAAAAAAAACACATTTCAGCTTACGAGTATAATACTGTTTGTGTTCATTCAAAATTGAATCAACAGGAAATCTTTTTAAAGCTTTTTACTACGAAGTATTGAACCAGCCAGGTCCCTTTTGACATTGTCCGATTTCTGTAGTTCAAAATTCATTGAATGTCCCGTTGAAGTAATTACCAAAACGATCAACATGACGGCGGCAACCTGTGTAGTAAATCTCATATCTCATTCCAAAATGAAAATTGTTCGCACCAACAGCTTTCACTAGCGCGTGTGGGCAATATTTTTAGTGTTATTTAATTCGACACACTGACCGTTTTAAATACCGACCCAGCGTAGTTATGCGACAACACCCAACCGATGTATAGTGGGTCGGCCATACGAAATCTGGCTAGATGGCACACAGAATCCAATTTCCTTGGTCGTCTATCCACGTGAAAGTTGCCCAAGATTCTGGTTTTCATTTGATTTAAATCATCGCTCATTTGACCGCTCTGGTTTCCGAATTCACCAACTGGTTCCGACGGGCCAATGTCGAGTTCACAATTAATTATTTTTTGTATGGAATCTCGAGTTAACTAGTGAAAACATGGGTGCAGTTATTTGGGTGGTCGAATTAAAAAATGCGTATTTTTGGCATACCGTTCCAACCGGTCCTCAATGTCTAACTAGTTATAAGTGTTGACGTATGAACCTAAAGAATCAATACCTATAAAACTCTCATTTGTTTCGCCTCGAGGTACGAAATTAGAAAGTATTGGCTCGGATACAGCGTAGACTTTTTTTTTCTCCAATGAAGATTTACGAGTGGGCTTATTTAAGGTCCCTGCGATTGTCCGGATTGTCGAATCCAGCAATTATTTTAGATTGGAATCTCACCCGAGCACATGGAAGCTTACATAACAATACAAAAGAGAAAGTTTGATTGAAGATTCGATTACTTACACTTTTTACCAGAACTGATAAATGAATGCTCGATTTGAGGTTTCACACGAAGATTAATCGGTAAGTGATAGTCGTTGACACGCTACGTGTGGGTGAGAGATTGAATCATTTTACAAATAATTGAAACTGTGGATAACAATGACTGTAATTTATTACGAATCATTTACTATCGCTCGCTATTACCCCAAAGTTATAGAAGGTATTTATATTGTACTCTTATCAATCTTTATGTAATAAGTAAACCTACGTTTACGAATTTATCTCGCGTATTATGAAACTAAACTGAGATACTATAAATCAATTTTGTATTAATCCTAAACGTTACGCCATGTATTTATGAAACCATTGGAGATAAAATTCAAATTACTACTATTATTCTGAAAAGTCCACCGAAGCTGAAAAACGATCGAAAGCATAAAAACAGTACTTATAATAATGTAGCTCGTGAGAACACATAGCCTAACATGACATTATAGGAAACTATAAAGCTGACTCGTGTGCCAGAAATGTTAGGCCCGTACATTACCACCTAACCAAAACACGAGAGCACTTAACCCGTGGTGTCTTGTCTGTCTGAGCTCTATAAACAATTGTTCCAACAAATTAGGAGGAGTAAGCAATCAAGTTTAGTACTTGAGTGACTTAGTGTAGAAGCTTTTTACCTTTTACATAGGACTGATAAGGCGTTACTGGTGTCTCTATCAGAAATATATGGATCATGACTGACACAGAGGTGGAAAAGCTTAGGCCTCAGTGCTGGCTATGCATCAGCATTTTAACTCTGGGTTTTGTGTGGATGTCTAAAGGCTGCAGGCACTTACCTACTATGCACGTGGACTACATGCTTGTTTTTCACCGTCGTGACTAAAACACTCTGAGCTCCACGAGTTCCGTCACTGAAGCTCTATCGCCAGTTGTTCCTCTACTAATAATTTTTAAAAAAATATCAGGTGTGCCTATATTTTTCTCCATTATCATTTTTTTGAACTGACATGACATGTGTCATTTTGTCACGTTTTTTAAATCTTAAGTTCTATTGTTATTCACAATAGTTTAAAATTGTTATTAATTTTGTGACGGTAAATAAATGATCAATAAACTTTTTGATTTTTGATATTGGAACTCTATCACAATTTGTTCCTACTACGGAATAGATAACAACTGCGATGTTACCAGAGTAGGTAACAAGGGAGCGGCCATCAAGCGTCAAGCACCAAGTGCAGTGTGTCGCGCGGTCGTTGCTCTCGACCGACTAATTTTACTTTCATTAAAGCGCGTGCGATTCCGTGAATCGGATCTCTGTTTGTTTAGTTTCTTGTTTTTTAGAGTTCCGTACTGCAAAAGGTAGAACGGAACTCTTATTGGATCACTGGTTTGTCGATCTGTGTGTTTGTAAGTCTGTTGCCAATTGCTTCGAAACAACTAGACCCATTGAGTTGTAATTTGCAACATCTAAATGTAAATCAGTGAAGGTGAAATTAATTTTAATCATGAACTAAAATCTTACTAAATGCCTTCTTTTAGGGAAAAAATTGATTTTTTTTTGTAAATTATATTGTGCGAAATACCTACATATTCATTTATTAACTTAAGTACAGGTTTTGTGAGGATCTCAAATATTTTTAACGAATATTTGAATTTCAGAAAAAAAAAATCTCCCTACCTGTCTCAAAAAAAAAAAACTCAAATAATGTTAACATATTTAACTAATACGCTAGGTATGGGAAAATGTTGAATCCTCTTTGAATATTATTGTACGTGCGGTACAGAAATTTGGCAGTTAAAGTTTGTGAGAAGAGTAGAGAAAGCTTAAATGAATTTGAATACGACGTGTTATAAATAGGTACCATTATTTAAATAATACATTCACTGAGTTTAAGCGGGTACCAACATTCATAGTTTCAAACGCCTGATAATCTAAATATTGGCAAATCAAATAAAGATTGTCGCAAAAGAACCATAGGTTAACTCTTCTATACCCTCTTATATAAGAAAACAGAAACTTTAATAATTGTCAATTGATCATCGACTACGAAGCAATCATCTATTATGAAAATAATTTGAAAAGTATTGGAAATCGAATGAATTTGAATTGCAAGGTACCTATGCTATGATATATATATCAGAACTTTTTTATGTCAAAGGTTTAACAGACAAGCAGACGGGTCACCTGATAGAAAGTGGTTACCTTCGCCTATGAACATTTGCAACACCAGGGGAATTGCCGCCCTGAAGGACTCTTTTGACGCCAGTTTTGAAGAACCCCATATCACCAAGCGCCGGGGGAACACCTCAAAGGGAAGTTCGTTCCACAATTTGCACGTTCTGGGCATGAATGAACCCGCGAATCGGACTAAAAGAACTTAAAAAGACACGTAAACATTTTCAAATCTAAAATACTATTACAAAATTAAATTTCACAGGAAACGTTTAAACGTCAAAGGAAAATAAAACAAAACAAACAGAAAAAAAAAGAAAAAAGCAAACGCCTCAAGGGCCGCAATGACGAGCAGGATTTCAAGTTCAATGTGTGTCGTCGCTGTAGGTCGGTGTGTGACCGACCGGCGGGAAAGCGGGTAACTCTTACACCAGTCTATTGTCGTAAATCGTTTGCTTTGGCTTTATGTCGTTTTACGGCAGCCGGACAACTCTAATGGGCACATGTTTGAATGGTCATTAAGTAATTGACATGTGGTTTGGCTCACTTATATTTAAGAATATTTAATCAACGCTCATTGAGTTTCTTTCTACGATTATTTTTATATCCGTCACCTGATTTTTAACTGGGCCAACTTTGTGTTACCTATATCATGTACATTTTATACGCTTTTTATGGATGACAGATCGTAATATAATGTTGATCTTTTAAAATCTTAAGTTCATTGAGTACAATTCATTCAAGCTTTCCTAAGAGAAGATGTTGTATACAATGTTCAGTTACAATATACCTTGTTTGTTTGATTAGCCTTCTAGCTAGCCTCGCTAATGGCTAAACGGGTAAGCGGTACGTAGACGGAACTGGGCATGTCCGTCAGTATACTGGGTCGATGCCCATATTCGGGGCTTTTACCTGCTGACCGTATTAGATTCTATCTCGTTCCATTTCCTATGAAACCACGCCCTAGAGTTTGTTTCTAGATTAATTATTTATCATTACGTTTTAATTTTTATGGATTTTGAATGTTTGTGCTGAAATTGAAGCTGCTTAGATATTTTGAGCATCAATATCGTTATGGTTTGGAATTTCTCGTTTGTCTGATATATTTTAGTCATTTATTAATTCGCGTCTTATGACATACGTTTATTAAGAAGACTTCTAGATATTTAGATCATTTTAAAAATATTTACCTCTTTTAGACACTTTTTTTTTAGTTTTTATGGCATTGCTGTTTAGCTTATTGCCAGTGTCAAGTAAAACGATATTTTGTATTCGTATATTTAGCAGCGTAAATGTTAGTATTAGTCAGTCAGTCAATTATTTATTATTATTATGATTATATTAATTAATTATTATGGCTACTTTACCAGAACATTTACGATGAAGTTTTGGAGGCAACCTGAAAGGCCGTGTTTTCGCACTGTTATTCTATTTCACTATACACGGGCACTATAATAAACCTATATCAAACAAAATGCCACCAACTTTATTTAATATAACTCAAATATACACCAAGAAAATGAAATAAAATAAGAGCACCATACGCCTCAATCAAGGTCACGCCAAAAATCCTTTTAGATACCTACTTAATATTGAAATATTAGAATATAATATGTAGTCTCATCTGTTTTGTTACCTTACTTGAGTTAACAACTTGTTAAATTAGACTTGGAAAGAGTTCACCGACGTTGTACAGACCATCTTTTGTAGTCCCAAATTGTAGAAAATGTGTTAAGTGACCACACACACGAAAGCATTTAGAGGTACGTGGGTAGGTACCTACTTATAGTGAAAACGACGGATAGGTATGTTATTGTTACGATTAATATTTTGTCTCTATGATATTTTTATTCTTCCCAACTATTTGTAGATCAAATATGATAGAAAGTCTTTAGATTAGATTAAAAGTCGATTCATATTGTTGCTTCATTAGATAACAGAATCTCGTCTTTATCAAAACTCTTATATGCTTCATTAAAAAATAAAACATTCTTAGCATTGTCTTTTTGGAATTGCCGTATTTTCTACAACAATATTCATCGAAATACCTAATATATTTTTCATATTACATATATTTATTCAGTACGTTGGGACGTGACGACCCTGTCGCCCACTAGCGGAAGATTTTTTTTCTACTGGAAGAGAATTCTTCCACTAGTACAGTCAGTCAACCAAACAATGCCGGTCAAATCATTCCAATAGGGGGGTAGTAAATATAACAACGCGGGATGGGCAGCAGCGTCCCCCGATAAAACTACCGTCAATGCGATCGCCAATGCGCCTGCCAAGCGTGGCATATTCTCTCCTAAAGACGCACAACACTTTTGTGGCCGTACTTGGGTAAGGTTTTACCCAGCAGTGGGCATCTTTTGGTTGAAGTGAAGATGATGATTACTTATTCAAAATACAAATTTTTCATTGAAAACAATTTAATTAAAAACGCGCGAGTCGAGAACATATCATATTCCATTCGTGTAGTACGAATGGAATATGATATGTTCTTAGGATTTTACGAGCTACACTCATTGAAATAAAACTATTTTTACGGATTTATCCCGAAAAATCTATCTCTAAAATGATTTGTAAAATCAACCCGACGGTTCGGTCGCTTTCCGTCGTGGTCCCGGGCAGACCACGGAAGCTGAAAAGCGTAAAATAAAATCCGTAAAAATGGTTTTATTTCAACGAATGGAATATTTATTATTGAAAGGTCATTCTCAATAAACTTCTAGCTATAATAACTCTGTATAACAACTTCCGCCACATCACGGCGTTGTCACTTCAGTAGGTAAAAAAATGGCAACAAAAGTTGTCTCTTTGACCTCACTGATTTACCGGATGACTAGTGACAATGAAACATTACACTTGTGTACACGATTGTACGTGATGTTTAGAAGAGAAAGTTTTTTTTTTCGAAAAAAGACTATCTGCTAGTGTACACATTGTTTTGCATCTCTCGTATTGTATTTTCGACATTGACGGACCAAGACAGATTGATAGAAATAGGGTCAAACAAAAAGAATGTCTAGAACATTTTTGACCACATGAAGAAGCTAAATATAATATGAATCGAGAAAAGGATTCGTAAACAAAGTGTTAAAAAGGCTATTACATGACACGGTATTCAGGGTCCGGCAGTAAGGGTAAGCGTGGCCTCGCGCCAGGTTGCCGCTTATTACACTATCCGGTCGACAGCGCCCTAACTCAATCACAGTACAAATACATGGGCCGCTCCGGCCGCCCTAATTAGGGACCTTAGCTCTCTAAATGTTATTACACTACCCTAAACCTTGCTATCGTATCCTGAATACCATGCCGTGTAATTGGTCCTTTAAGCTTGACTGGGGAGCATGAAAAATATAGCATAAGATGCAGACATAATTAATACCTCGCTGGCCTTGTTATGCGTAAACAACACTATTTTGTTTTATACTACTCGATGAACGCAGTAATCTTAAGGTCGGATATCTAATCAAAAATAAGTATCGCAATGCACGCCCCCGTTTTAGCCCGTTAGCCGTCGGCACACCGCGGACACGGCGCCAAAATTCCATACAAACCCTTAATTTGGTCTCTATTACACAGACATCAATCAGTGACGTGTATTTACACGAGCACCTGTGTGCGTAGCACGTAGAGTCGTAGAAAATACCAATCGTCGCCCATAAGAGGGCAGGAGGTTGGGTGATGCGGGGAAATCGGAGACGTCGTAGTGTCCATTCTATACGTAGTGTTATTACATATTCTCTGACGTCGGTCCCGGTTCCTATCCATAGATAGCAGTCGTTAAACCTCGTTGGAGGCTTTATGGGCGGTTTGAAAACATCAGACAGCAGTTTGGTCACTAACCCGTACCACCACCAATCCGCATTGGAGCAGCGTGGTGGAGTAAGCTCAGCCAGTGGGGGCCTCCGCCCAAAAACGGGAGAGACTCGTGTTCAGCAGTGGGATGTTTCAAGGATTGCCATTATTAATGCATGCCACTGCCTCTTGCCAATCTTGCCGTCGACTTTGCCAACCAACGAGGTAATGCTCATCTTTTCAGGTAACTAAAGATTTCGTGGATCCTTCGACTGTAGATGGTGAGATTGGTTCAATTTAAGTTTGTACGCAATTCCGCCTAAGCAAATAGCGTCACACATGTTTCTAAACAGAGGCTTCAGTTTCTTCTATAAATTATTTGACTACTGGTATATGTTGCGATCTTTTCACACATCTTGGGGGATATACGCCAATTTTAGCTGAATTGATAAGTCTCCTAATAATATTGGTAGCCTGTGTTGCTGATTGTAGCGCCGAAGTAAAATCATCCACCTTATATATTTCTCGGGACAGAAAAATGATTCGTTCTCTCAAAAATTTGACTTGGGCTGTGAAAACGACAAGTCAAATTTTATTTAGTTTTTTTCTAAAAACAAACAGTTCTTACCACGTGTAACATGAGAAGCACGCCTACAACAAGTCGGTGTCGGAGCCGCATCGTGAACTGCAAATAAAAACACCGGTTATACTTTGTACTGTCGAAAGTGTAAATGTTTACTTATACGAGGGAAAGTAAAGGTCTCCGCGTACACAAATATTATGTTAATATCATACACACAATCACAAAATACCTATAGAGATTTGAAAAGTAGGTGTCTTGAATACGAGAAATTAGTTAATATTTGAATTTGTAAATTATTCGTGTTAAAGGAGGAATTCATTAATTTATATGAGTTTGAAATTATGGGGAAATGTCTGCTAAAATCTCGTAAACTGAGAGAAATTTAATTCATAATCTTGATTTTACTAATGGCTGTTTTATGATTCTGCATGAGAGATGTGGTCGTTATTTCGATGATCGAGCACCAATTGGTTTAATATACCTAGTATTTTAGTGCTTATTAATATTTCTTTGATCTCTTCCAGATACCTAACTATCCTTATTCGAGTATCTACTTTCTTTTGAATGGCAAAATGAACTTTTATTTACTCTTCAATATTATCTGAAATATGTTCATATGATATTATGATTGGAATAAAATATATAATGAGTATCACAAGTAATAAAACAATTGCTTAGTGTCTCCGCGCATTTGGCCGCTGGCCGCTGTACGAAGTTAAATGCAAGTGTGCGCATTATACGACCAGGCGTTGGCGGCCACGTATCGGCCGCGCGACTCACAAAAATATCGCAACCCAACATGCGGCTGTCTGGCCGAGGGCCTAGCCTAATGCACTTGTAAATATATTTTTTGGAACTCCATGAATCTCTTTCTATAACGCACTAGACTGACAATGTCATGCAATGCGATTGATTACCTATAATTTTTGCAATCCGTTAAAGCCCTTGTTTAACGTAACCTTAACTGTATAAATTAATTACATTATAATTAGTACAATGAGGAAGTAGAAGTCCCTAATTGTTTTTATGTAACGAACGTGGCAAGCAAGCGTGCATCTCACATGGATGTTAAGTGATGACTGCAGCCTATAAACCTGCCACTGGTCAAAACGCCGATGTGTTGCCACCCCTGAGACCTAAGTAGTTGAGTCCCATTTTATTCAGTAGATACTCTTTGTCAGTTCAGAATTCATTGACAAAATCCTGTAAAACAGTATTGTCCTTACCCCATCATATTATAACACCGCATAGAGGTCAGAGGATTGTAAAAACTTAAGTCACGTATAAAGTTGTCCGAGCAATATCCGTATGAGAAGTTTCAAAGTTACAAAATGATTATTATAAGAAGTTTGCACGTGTCGAGTGATCCCAGGTGTCGTTCCACGAACTAGGCTAAGAGCAAAGTGACGAGACACATTTGTTCCATTACTTTGCAAATGACGCTTTGATAATCACCCATGAACGTGAGACTGTTAAAAAAATGAAAGCTTTTGAATGAAATGCGCATAAATTTAGCATTAATTAATTTATTTTAATTTAAATTTGTCTGGCTCTATTCAAATAAAATTGTGTGTTAATATTAATTTATTTAGTTTTCGTAGTGTTCATTCTTTACTTAAGCCTCAGTCTACCAATGCCTTATATGACAAGGGAGCGCATAAAAAAAAAATGTACGTATTGAAAAAAAAATATATTTTTTATATTTAATTAATTATTAATGATAGATTGTCTAAGATTTTTCAAGATCACAGACAATCTAAGAAAATCACGTAATGTCAATATGGTTTTTGCTATTACTAGTAAAATTTCATATTGTTCTCATAATAACTGAAGGGGGGAAAATGGTGTTACAAGTAAAAAAATAGTAGGTAGATAGGATATTTTTTATATCCTTTTTAAAGAAAACCGAGTCGTTTTCAGAACATATGTTTTATTTTTTCAAAGTGGTGGCTACTACGCTTCTTGAATTAAATGGTTACGAAGGTCAGGTTTTGCGTGAGACAGGCCTTAAGGTGCCAATGACATTCTATTGATAAGTCTATCAGTCCGTCAGTCTGTCTGACTCAATTTATAACGTTATTAAATAGGTAACTTGTTCAACAACGGTATAGGTAAATTTCTACAGCTTAACTTTCATAGATTATTTATATAAGGTTGGGGAAAAAGGTTCTTCGCATTTTTTAAGATAATTCAAAACATTTTTTAATATAGTTTATTTAAATTTAACTAAAGTATGTATGTACCATTTTGTGCGATAACCTTTTGCCATCTTGTAGGTAGGGACATGATCCCATTGCTATAAAAATTTTGGGACTTCTCATCAATATACCGCGACAAGTGGATTTGGCAGTCCTCTCGTGATGTTAACCTAACATTGCATAAAGAATTCTGAAGAGACCGAAACAGGTGGAAATCTGAAGGTGCAAGGTCAGGACTATACGGCGGATGCATTAACACCTCCCAGCCAAACTCTCTTAATTTTTGGTGAGTGGCTATAGATGTGTGAGGTCTAGCGTTATCATGATGAAACACCACACCCCTTCTGTTGATCAATTCCGGCCGCTTCCTCTCAACTTCTTGCTTTAATCTCATCAGTTGTTCGCAGTAGAGTTCAGAATCGATAATCCTGCCTGGTGGTAATAGCTCATAATGAATAAGGCCCTTCCAATCCCACCACACACACAACATCACCTTATTGCGAGTTAACCCGGGTTTCGCCAGTCTGTGAAGCCTGACCGGCCTGTGACCACGACCTTTTTCGCCCGTTCTTGTCGTACGTGATCCACATTTCATCACCAGTTATCAGCTTCTTCAAAAATGATTCGGTTTCATTACGTCGTAATAAAGAATCACAAATGAGTACACGGTTCATTAGGTTTCTTTCAGTGAGCTCGTGAGGTACCCAAATATCGAGCTTTTTTTTGTACCCAGCTTTTTTCAAATGCGCCAAAGTTCTTCAGCTACGTCGTAACTACTGATCTTGCTCCACTTTTTCAAAAAATGGCATCCATTTTATCCGTAATAGGGCGACCAGAGCGAGGTGCATCTTTGACATCAAAATTTCCGGATTGAGAACGCTTAAACCAAATTTGTGCTACTCTCACAGACATTGCACTAGGTCCATAAACATCGCAAATTTTTTTCGCGGCTTGCGTTGCATTTTTACCTTTTTTGTAGTAAAATTTTAAAATGTATCGAATTTCTTCATTAGATTCACTCATATTGACAGTACGAAAAACAAATGAAAATCACACATTTGCATAATTTGAATTTGGAATTATGTTCTTTAAAATTTTAACTTTCAATGATACCAAAACCAGCCAGATACAAATACTACAGCCAAAGAAATTTTATTACAAGTTCATACATACTATAATGCGAAAAGACTTTTTCCCCAACCTTTTATTACATTGCTTACCTAAGTACGTATATCATTATTAGGTAGGTATATAATTTAAAATATAGAAATTCACTTGTCTGTAAAATATTTATTCTTAAGATGTAGATCACTCAAGAATCCAAGATACAAATCACACATATTCCTAAATTGACCTACAATTAAAAATGAAAAATGGAATACAATAATGTAATAATGATGAACTAGAAAATACGTGTAGGTCATTTATGGAATGAAATAAAGATCGGCTTTCACAGGTAAAATAAAAAAAATAAGTAATTGCAAGACCTTAGGCAGCGCCAGAGCGATATAGTTGGAAGGTCAATATGTGTCAATAATGATGCAGATCGAAGTAAGAATGCATTTAATAATGATTCCATTAGCAATAATAATCTTCTCAAATCTGTTGGTAATTGGGGTAATTTATTAAACACGGGTACCTATTTCTTTTCTCTCAATCTATAGGCACTTTCATTGTCGGTATACCTTCAGTGACGAAGCTCGAAGGCGTACGTACCATCGTTTTTTATTTTATTTTGTTTTTTTTATGTTATGTAAGTGGTAAACAAGCATGCAGTTCACATTGATGTTAAGTGATGACTGCAGCCTATAGACACCCACACAATGATCCAGAGATCAAAAAGTTATGCCTCTGTGCCGGAAATTACAGGGCCGTACCACGTGACCGGAACCCGATAGTGTTGAACACTACCATTTAGCGGCAAGTTTATTAGGTAATGCGGTGGTGCCTACGCCCGCGAGGTCCGTCACTAGAGCTCTACCACCAGTTAAAAAAATCGTATCACCTAATCTATCTAAATGGTAGTTATCAGCGCTACAGTGTTCCTGTCAGATGATAGGTGCTGTACCTATCACAACAGGTAACTAAAGAGTGACAATTCATCTGCTTTGGAATCTCTTTTTTCTAATTAATATTTATAATACCTAATGTGGAGCTGTGAGTGTAAGCGTATTTTTTATCTATTTTATAGCTATACATTTAAGACATGTAGAGACTAGTAGTAACTAGCATAGTTGGTAATAGATGGCGCTGCTGCTACCATAAAGCAATGCAATAGATGTGAAGGAAAGATTTGACAAATCGGGCAGGACTTCAGTAGCTCAATTGGAAAAGCGGCTGGACTAGATTCCCAGTAGGCCGCGAGTTCGAGTCTCGCCTGAAGTCAAATTTTTCTTTCCATTTTTCTTTAAAAATAAAATATGAATGTAAATAGTATGCTCGTCGGCCTCTATATTAGAAAAATTGCTAGAAATGTGTGCCAAAATACCTCAGTGTCTCCATCTGATATAAGACATAGTAATACAATAACAGAGGTGCCTATGACAATACCCGATGTTCCTGACCGATAAGTTAGAAATGTCCCAGTATCTCACTCCCACTTCAACGTTGCACCAGATTCACATAAACCGGAGTCATTGTCATTATGTACCCACGTGACAAATATCTGAGTACTTATAAAATGCCAACGCATTCTCTTTCAGAAGATGACTGCGAGGTGATTACAAATAGAAATATTACTTATAGATTTTTGGATTGATGTTCTAGCATAGAGGCTATGTGTTCTAGTGTCAAGCGACAGAAGTCCGCCGGCGGGTTGATAAGCTAGGTGATCTGCGTAAACACGTGTCTTGTGGCTTTTTTTCATGTTATGGAAGTGGCAAACAAGCATGCAGATCACATTGATGTTAAGTGATACCTGCAGCTTATAGACACCCACACAGATACCAAGGTCAAAATGCAGATGCGTTACCACTCATGAGCACTAAGGTGTTATGCCTCTGTGCCGGATATTAAAGGGCCGTACCTACATTACCACCTGACCGGAACACGATAGTGCTGAACACTTACCATTTATCGGCAAGTATATAAGCTAATGCGGTGGTGCCTACGCCCGCGAGCTCCGTCACTACAGCTCTACCACCAGTTTTATTGGAATGTTATGACCGCTATTTGCTCGGTTGACTGATTGCCCACATGAGTGGATGAGATCATCACGTCTCTTCGCCTGAGCAATATCGGTTTGATTAATCCTCCTGCTCCTTGCGTCGTGTGTCCTCAATGCTGAGGGTCGTGACCTCGACGAATAACTTTCGTTTGCACAATATTATGCCATATCGTCCTATCCTTGGCGATGTGGATGGCTTGGCAAACTGTGGCTTCTAACGCGGAACAAATTTGGTCGGACCATCATAGTGAGCTTCTGCCCCTGAGTCTTTTCCCGGGTGCTTTCCCAGTTAGCAGCGTCTCTTCAATGTTGTCCTCTTTTTCGTCCAAATATTTTTTGACGAAGAAATACAGAACTGTATCAAGCTAAATCTGTGTCAAAAGTTGAAATTTTACTGTGACATTTGGCAATAGAATGTTCATTATCATCATAATTTCAGCCAAAAGACGTCCACCGCTGGACAAAAGCCTCCCCCAAAGAATGCCACAACGAACGGTCCTGGGCCGCCCTCATCGAGCGATTGCCCGCGACCTTCACCAGGTCGTCGGTCCACCTCGTGGGGGGCCTGCCTTCGCTTCGTCTTCCGGTACGCTAATAAAATTTTACTAGGTACCTATTAACATGTATGAGATTGACCGTAGCAGAAAATTATTCAAATTAAGCTCCAAGGCACAATCACAAGGGTTTCCATATCAAAAGTGCATTCTCGCGTGAATCATGGCTCTTCCCATACTTTCATTAAATTATCTCTGTTTTCGTGGCTCGGGTCTCGAAAGTAACGAGGTGGCATTAGAAATGAAAGATCAAAGGTGAGGGGGTCGCTTGGATGCAGCAGGCTCGATGCATTCCCCTTCGAAGTTTCCATACGACGTCAACTGTACACTTCGACATTGAAATAATATAATATAATATAATCTTTATTTGCAACAAAAAATGACATGTTTACTTAATATAAATTAATCTAAAACATAGTCACTTATTTTATACTTTTAAGTGATCGTTGGCATCTGCAAAAGTTAAAACTGTGCTAACAGATACCAGCGCTTCCCTTATTATACATATATCACTAAAGATGACGTTAAAACATAGGTTTCTCGTTAATTAAGTAACCATTAATCAAATCAAAGAAACAATAAAAAAAAAAAAAATGGTAATTCAAAACTTAAAAGACACTGTATACATAATGTACATATCCCTACATGGATGAAATCGACAAGCAGTTACAAGATAAAACAATTACTTTGATGTTATCTGTGGGATTGAAAAGTGTGTGCTAGAAGTATGCATTGTGTTTTTGTGATGTGTGTGTGTATTTGTGTGTGCGTGTGTATGTGCGCGCGCGTGTGTGTGTGTGTGTGTGTGTGTGTGTGTGTGTGTGTGTGTGTGTGTGTGTGTGTGAGTGTGTGTGTGTGTGTGTGTGTGTACGCAAGAGTTAATAGGACAACAGAGGAAAAAATAACAGATTTATGTCATAACCGTGAGAAGATCTTCAATTTCTTCATAAGTTTGAGATAGTAACCACTCTTTTAAAGTTCGCTTGACCTGTAATGTAGTTTTTGGGTAAATTGATGTCAATTTATTAATACGGTTATATAGTCTAGTACTAAGGATTCGGTAGTGGTGTTCTGCCAGAGTAGTTTTGAAGGTGGGGCATTTAAAGATTGCGTGCTTTCTGCGCTTCTTCTCATTATTTTTATCGAAAGGAAGGTTTTTGTGCGTGTGTAGTACTAAGTTTAAGACATATAGTTTGCGGACTGAGAGAACTTTAGATTCCTGATACAAATTGGCACTTGAATATTGAAACGGTTTTTTTAAGATAATGCGTAATAGCGCCCTCTGTACGCGCTCCAAGCGCAACATATGGGTTTTATAGGTTCCGCCCCAGGAGGTGATACAATACCCAAGTAATGATTGCGCAAATCCAAAGTAAACCATTTTGAGCGTATCTATATCAACGGCGCCTCGCAGTCTCACAAATATTGGAAATAGTTTGCGTATCCTTGCTACCAGATGATCAATATGTTTATTCCAACGTAGGCACTGGTCAATATAAACTCCTAAATATTTAATGAATTCAACCCTTTCTAGGCTTGCACAACTACAAGTAGTGTTGGCTAAAGGTGAACAAGTGTGGCAGGTAACAGAAAAGGTAGAGGGAGGTTGACCAAAAGCTGTGGGTGAGAAGACCATATATTTCGTTTTTGAAAGATTGAGTGTAAGAAGATTATTATCCAACCATCTAGATACCTTTGCTAAATATTGCTCAGCATATGTGCGCACCAAATCCCAAGATTCGCCATGTATTAGTAGGGCCGTATCGTCAGCGTAGGAGATGAGTTTGCAGTGTTGCATCGGAAGTGTATTGAGTTCATTGAGGTAGATGATAAATAGCGTAGGACCAAGCACGCTTCCCTGCGGGACTCCATAAGTAAGATACTCATCAGAGCTACAATGAGTTCCCACTTTGACGGATTGCCTTCTTTGATTGAGGTAATCTGCAAACAAGTCCAGTGGCAAACCTCGGATTCCAATGGCTTCCATCTTCTGTATTAGGGAGGGGACGAAAACGGTATCGAAAGCCTTAGAGAGGTCTAGGAATATACCTAAGGTCTTCAATTTTCTATCCATATTCGATACAATAGTATTGGTCAACTCAAGAACTGCATCGTCAGTTCCAATACCACTTCTAAAACCGTATTGATTTGCGGCGATTAGTTTATTTGTTTCAAGATATTTTATTAATCTAATGTTCATTATTTTCTCGAAGATCTTGGAAAGTGTGGTAAGAACAGAGATTGGCCTGTAGTTATTGATGCTGGTTTTATCTCCTCCCTTATGTATTGGATGCACAATGGCTTTCTTGAATATAAGGGGAAATTTACCTTTACTGATGCAGAGATTGAAAAGATAAGAGAGAGGTTCAAGTAGTATTTCCGCGGAATCTTGTAAGATTCTGGTAGAAACACCATCGTACCCTATTGCACAATTCTTTCGCAGGCTGTTCAGGATCAGATTCACTTCCCGTTCATCAGTTGGTATAAAAACCATTGAGTTACGAGGGGAACTAATGTTATTGGATCGTATAACAGTAGACTGTGAGTGGTTAAGAATATTGCTTGCTAGATCTCTACCAATATTAACAAAATAACGGTTTATTGCGTTAACAGAAGATACAGGATCACTACACAATGAAAGTAGGTCTATTGAAGGTGGATTACGCTCAGGAATGAAAGAAATTCTTTTTAAGATCTTCCAGGTCTCTTTCGAGTTACCACGAGCATCACTGAGTTCTTTTTGGTGAAATTCACGTTTGACTTTTTTTAGCAAATTGTTACAAAAGTTTCTGTAGCGCAAGTATATTACCCTATTAATATCGTCATTAGGATACTTTTTACATTTTTTAAATAATTTATCTCGATGCCGAATGCATCTTAATAAACCAGATGTAATCCAAGGTTTCCTTGTTATTTGTCTGTAAGGTACTTTAATATTCCGAGTGTGACTTTTTATAATATTGGTGATTTTTGAGACAATTAACTCCGCTGCTTTGTCAGGATTCGATTCATACGTAACGTCTGAAAAATCAGTATTACTCAAATCCTCTGCGATATCTTTGTAATCTAACTTTGACACATATTGGGGGCAAATTTTAGGTGAAGAATTATGTAGAGCGAGTACTACAGGTATATGATCTGTAAAAGGTGCATCGAACACTAAGGTGGTAGTAGAGTTCTCACTTTTTAGGAGTACATGATCCAAACAATTGCCCAGGCGAGTTGGAAAAGTATGACTGGGAGTTAGACCATGGGTACCTATTACATTCAGATAGTCGTCGTAGTTCTTATCATTATTACCAATTGCAATATTGATGTTTATGTCTCCTATGATAGCAGTCGATTTCGAGCTCGGTAAGTAAGATAAAGTATCGCTTAATTCGCTTAAAAAATTATTGATATTACTAGTTGATGGAGAGCGGTATATCACTAAAAGATTAAGTTCCTTTTCAATTGTGAGCAACAAACAGTTAGCGTTGGACAAGAGCGGTTCTGTCACAATATGCGGGATGTTAGATTTTATTAAGATTACAACCCCTTCATTTTGATTGGAAAATTTTGAATGATATAAGTTGTAACCGGGTATATGTGGATAGTTTATGACTTTACTAAGCCAGCATTCCGTCAACAAAATAACATCAAATTGGATAGATACTCGGTGTAAAAGTACAGTCAGTTTGTCGAAATTACAATTTAAACTTCTGATATTAACATGTATTATTGAAAGATGGAGGTCAGAATTGATATATTGATTGCAATTTTCTGGTGAACACACAAATGCGTTATGTACATGTAAAGAATCAATGTCATTTACTATGTTATTAATATTAGCCATTGTCACTTAATAATTTTATGATCACAATAATTTGATAGCAAAAGAGTCACTCTAAACTTCAGTAGGCATTTGCGTACACGTATTAGGTCCTTGCGGCTCGCTACGGCTTCACACGGGTGCAATGAAAGTAAATAGCCTATCTCACTCAGTGAAGGAGCAGCTTTCTCATGGTGAAATATTTTTTTAAATCAGTTTAGTACTTTTTGTGTTAAAAACGTTATAAACATACAAACAAAAACACCAATGTATTCTCTCTATAATATCAGTATAGATAGATAACAGAATATAACAGAAATAACCTATTATCTCCCGTGGTTGCTGTGTATATGTGTGGAGAAGTTCGGTTGAACAGTTGTTGTTGTATAAATGTGTATATCAGATATTGCGGGTGAATTTTTTTTTTTCCTGCTAGTTGTCAGAGTAATGTTCTTTGATACAATGTAAACGTATTATTTATAAAAATAAGAAAATAATTAAAGGTACAATAAACGAAACAAAAAAAAAATTATAAAAAGTGAGAATCTATCAAAATTTAAAGTTTTAAATCTATCAAAAAAAAGTTTTAATCGGTAACATAAATTTGTCAAGGCCTATTTTTTTTTTCATTCTTAAACAATAAGCATATAAGTGAATAATTGGTATTACTTGGATAGGTTTTCTAAGTCTTCAGTACTACTAATTTTGATTAACTTCGCGCCTTCAGATTTCCGTAAATATATGAGACCACGAGATGTCCAGCAGTAGCGATAGTTGTTAGACTTCGCGTACTCCCTCGCCATATAGAAAAGCTTCTTTGCATCGAAAGTTAGACTTTCAGATATAAAGATTGGTTGGCGAGGCCCGCTGAGCTTCAAGTGGTTTGTATTTAATTTATTGGTACTGTGTTCTTTGTTGAAGGATCTGGTTTGTCCAATAATTTTATCTTTTAATATAACCGTCGCAAGCTCAACTACAACAGGTTTGTTGGTGGTATTTTTTGAGTGAGTACGGTACACATCACGTATATCGCAGCTTTGTAGGGGGGTGTTCAGGAGGTCGCCTATCTTTTTAATCGTCAAGCATAGATCATCCTTTGTTTCGTTGGGGGTAGAAGGTAGGTTTCGCAATTCCAGACTAGTACAGCGTTGGGAGCGTTCCAGCTGATTAATCTTTAATTCTAGGGTTTGAATATATTGGTGATCTGTTTTGCGTTCCGATTCCAACAGTTGGACTTTGGTTACCATTTCATTATATTTTTCACTTAATGCGTCTATGGATTTACGTATTTCGACATTTTGTTCAGAGTTAGAGCGTATTCCGTCCTGTACCATATCCATAAGTTTATTGAAACGAACCTCTTGATCTGTTTTAAACGACGCAAACATCTCCAGCAGCTCGGTCTTCGTTAAGATGTCATCATCTCGTTTACGTTTGCGAGTAATGTTTAGGTCGCTACCCGATAGAGCGTGCGAAGCGCACAGCGAATCTGGCAGATTAGAGTCTGATTTGCAGTGGACGAGCGCAGCGGGCGATGCAGTCGGCGGTGGTGATCGTCGCAGCGGCATGGTAAGTGTGTATTAGCTTGAAGTACCAGGCGCTAATAGATGTATAACAGGTTTCACTCATGCGGCGCAAGCGATAGCGATAGATGCGCGTGCAGTGTGTGAGTAGAGCAGCGTAATCGCCTGTAGTAGCTCAGTCAGAAGTCAGTAGTCGGCAGGCACCCAGACGGAACGGTCGACCCGCACGCTTTCGAGACTGCGATATGCTGTGTGAGCGAGATGGACAGATTACCATGCCCAGTTGTGGAAGACGATACACTCACCCGGTGTAAGCTAGAAGTCCATTGATTGTGCGCGTCAAAACAACCTCTTCACATTGATGCACTCCTATTTTTTTGTTGACAATTTATGTTATTCGAAGATTAGTAAATGATCATAATTATTAAATAAAAAATAACACAACGGTGAGTATGGCACGTCTGCATACAGCAGAAATCCGAGGGGGAAGGGGGGAAATATGTTCGTGAAGTTAGTTACAAGTCGTTGCGATACGGGCTATTTTATACACTTGCGGGCTTTAAATTGGAATCACATAAACTGTAGATAAGAATAATATAAATAAAACAATAATACCACATGATTGAACCACCCTCCGTTTATACGATTTCAGCTTAAAGCTCGTGTAGTTCAGAAGGGATACATGAGGAGGAAAATGTTATAGCAATACTGTCACATTTTCCTCTAGCTTTCATCAGGCCTATACAGCGTTTTTCTCGTCTATGTGGTTGTCGTAAGAGACCGGGGCAACTTCACTTAGTGGAATTTAAGCTTTACGCGTGAACATAACGCTTGTTGAAATTATGTTAGTATGTTATTCAACATACGGAAGTCAAGTAAAGAAATCCTGTGCTGGATTGCATTGAAATTACTTTTTACGAATTGGTGGTCATTTCAACAGCCAAGAGTGCCATTCCAGCACTGGCAGAATAATTGGGCAGTACTCACTTATTAGTTGCATTGGCTTTTAGACCGTATTTATGTCGATGCACATTATTTTTATAGAAGCAACAGAGAAGTGAGCAAGGATGAGAAGTGAATAAATACTGCAGCAAACATCTACACAAAAACCAAGTATCCTAACGCAGATCGCTGTCATCCAAAAGTTGTTCTGCCGTGATATAAATTGTGGACCTGTAAACGACTTCGCCAGTCCGGTTGTTCCAAATTGCACCGCCCGGTTGATCCAAGCCCAGTGTTACTACTCTAGTAGACTGGAATAATGTAGACCGGGCATAATGTGACCTGCCACATAATTGACATCGGGCGAAAAGTCGAAAGTAAAGACGCGAGCACACAGTCGTCTTTAATCACCGAATATTTTGGGCGTTCCTGTTCAACAGGTCGTTTCGATGCAAGTATGTCGTGGGACCACCGGGAGAAAGTACAGTCGGTGTGCCTTTGTGAACGGCACTTTTTGTGGTGTTTCGCGAAATATGTGGTCACACCATAATTGCTGGGAGCGGTTTTGTTTATGGGGATTTCGATGACGGATGGAATTTATGCGAAAATTACTTTTAATGTGTGCTGTTAATTTTTATGCGAGAACATATTCAATTGGACGCGCTGATTTCAAGTGGCAAGTGCACTTGCCTAAGGGCAGCTAAGAATTGTCAATGAAAGTCTGTTTCTTACTGTTATGAAAATTGAAAAATAAGAATGTGAGTAAAATGGGCAAATCAGTGGTGGTTTGCTGTTAATACTTGTAAGTGGTTACTATGGCAAGCATTAGTGGCAAGTTATGGATGTCTTTGGAAAATACATACAAAGATATGTGTTTTATATATATTTTTTAAAACATATACCTATGTACCTGTGTTTGTTTGCTCTTACTGATAGAGTGATTACGGCGCTATACATAACCAATGCGAACGACGAACTTCTCGGTGAATCGGAAAGTTCGAAAATATTGGTTTCTACACCTCTATCCATATCTCTTTAACGTGACTTATAGGGGTTGAAAGACCTGCTTCATTTAAATCTGAATGGAGTTCAGTACCTATTTGGCTGTAACTTACAGACTTACAGCCATAATCATAGATTATGTCAAATAACGTCCCATGCATCGATACAGTATATTAGACTACGAACCCCGCCGAAGTCTATAAATAAATATAATTCACGCTCATTAATTCGTTTTTTCATAATAAACTTTTACCTTTTACTCTGTGTAGGCTTTTACTTTTTTATTGCCTTTATAATGATAATGCCTTTCAAATTAAGGTTATATATATCATAATGATTTCGTTTATTCAAATATTAAACGGCCATATTTTCTATTCATGAATTAATTTTATTTTTATTTTCAAATATTTTGAGTTTGTCGTCATATTTTTGTTAGGAATTCTGTAAAAATGTATTAATGTCGTATAAAAAATTATTTTGTAAGATTTGAACGAAGAAGTATAATAAGTCAATGGATTTAGGGCTCCTACACATAATTGCGAATTCGCATCGCATCGCAAAATGACGCAAATATCTGCGAACGAATGCAATGCACGAATGCATCGCCTACGATGCAGCGTCGCATCGCATCGTAGTTTTGTGTAGCCGTTCGTAAATGTTTCTTGCAGTTTCCAAAAGATATATCTAATCACTACCTAATACTTACTTACTGACAGACAGACGAGCCAGTTGGTAAATGTTTTTTTTTCGATTAAATCTCCGAAAACACTATTCATAAGTACGTCGCAGATTACAGAATCTGTATCTATTAGTGACACACTTATCATAATATTATCCATGACTTAAAAGTGTTGCTTGTGGTATAAGAGTAGACACACCATAGGTGGTATAGGTACCATTGCGTTACCTAATATATCTGCCGCTAATGCGGTAGTGCTCAGTTTTATCGTGTTTTAGTTAACTGGTTATGCGAGCCCCGTTATTTCCGCCACAGAGGAAAAACAGCTATGACGTCAGGGATGATAACGCATCCATAAAATTGAGATGTAATTTACAATTGTTTTCTCGATTTTCTCAATAATTGTTTGGCTGTCTATTAGCTGCAGCAACCAAGTCAACTGCATGCTTGTTTATCGCCTTCATTACAAAAATTTTGTCACACAAAGCATTAACATAAAAAAATACCACAACACTGAATTGACGCGGACCATAATATTCACTGTAATAAATGTCATAATGATTGTCATAATCACTGACTCACGAATATGACTGTCAAAATAACTTATGCGTGATAAACTTTAAGTATTACACGCTTGAATTAAGCGATTAATTTGTTTATGACCGTGTAAAGGGTCTTTACTCGCTTCAATTTTGGAGGTTAAGGGTCATAGCTCACTAGAGCCACTCGGCACCCGACCAGCGCCCGACCGCCTCAAGCGATCTGCGCTCATTACATCAATTCTTTACTCAATTTTTACTGGTGGTAGAGCTCCAGTGACGGAGCTCGCGGGCGTAGGCACCACCGCATTACCTAATATACTTGCCGCTAAATGGTAGTGTTCAGCACTATCGTGTTCCGGTCAGGTGGTAATGTACGGCCCTGTAATTTCCGGCACAGAGGCATAACACCTAATGCCTCAGGAGTGGCAGCGCATCTGCATTTTGACCTCTGGTCATTGTGTGGGTGTCTATAGGCTGCAGTCTTCACTTAACATGAATGTGAACTGCATGCTTGTTTGCCAATTTTATTACATAAAAAAAAAAAAAAAAAATTCTGCTCCGTATCGCCTCGACCGTAAGCGCGCGTGCGAGTGGACCACTCGGTGACCACTAGCTTGTCTTTCGTTGACTTTGCATTGTTTTTCCCAAGTGGACCGCGCGCGGTCCGCGTACGTACACATACTTGTTTGTACGGTTTCTATTATTTTTCATATTTATTAAGCACTATTAATTCCTTGTAATACTTATTTAACATTTCTTAAATTACGTAATTAGGTATTAGCTAATTTAAAAAGGGGGTTTCATAAAATCTTCTCCTTTAAACGACTTCTTTATTCCGTCAGTTTAAAAGAAAAAAAACGTTGTAGTTTCGTGTTGAGGTATCGGTTATCGGTTTATACGACTCATTTGAAATTTTTTATTTGAATTTTTTATTCAGCAAAGATATAAACTCCGATGTGAACATTTTACAAGCTATCATAATATGGCAGTCAAAAAATCTTATTTGCTTAGTTATAGTTAAGTGTATGCATGACTGTTCTAGTAATATCACTAGTGACTATGGTAAAATACTGGTGAGAAGTAAGGTTAATTACAGTGTATTATAACATATAAAAATTATGTTAATGAAAAGCAAAATCTGAAATAAATCTATCTAAAAAAGTCAGTTTGAATCTTCATCTTAATTATATCTTCAATATCTTTTTAGTTTCTCTTAAAATTATAGTATAACTAAATATATTCAGATGATATCGCAGTCAAAAGTATACATGAGAAAAATAATCAAATTGGCCTCAATAACGTATTTGTGAAATTGACTGCCTACATAATAAATATATTGCAAAATTAGGTAAAAATAATCAACGGTACAATATAATTATTAATCTTTGATTAAGTGTGAGCATCTTCACACATTGCGAACAATTACATAATTATGAAATATAAACAACGTGTAAAAATATTTCTACAGGAGACGGTAGTATTCGAAATGACGAAATCAAATAGGGATTTATCGTGCGTACAAAATTTCATGACCGCAAGCATTCACCCGCACTTTCACTGCGCACTTGACATACTTAGCGCCACGGACCCTTCATTGAACATTTATATTGTTAAAACAACATTTATTTAATAATTTAACGCATATTTATATTTTGTTTTGATTGTGATATACAAGAAATATTTTGGATGTCAATATGATTTGTGTGTCACAATCAATATTTGCGTGTAGGTATTGTACTGATATTTCACATAAAGAATATACACATAATTATCACCAACTAGAAATTGTTTTCAATAAGAATGAATGCAAATAGCGTTGCATAAAAGATTATCTTTTGGTTTTTTTTTTGTCAGATATCTAGGTTGTTACTTACCATCTAATTAACACTAACTGCTTAATATAGTTTGATATACTGACCAAAAATAATCACTTACACTTATATAATAAGTATCAAGATCTGTCAGAAATATTAACAAGCAGTAGGTAAAAATGAATTTCCTGATCATGCCTACATTACCAGCATTGACTATTCTCAAATCAATAAGGGTGCTTAATTCGAAACTTAAAACATCAATAATTTCATTTCATTCTTAAGTTTCATTATCATGAACTGATGCAGTTCCTTTAGTCATATCTATTCAATGGAATACATCTTTCATTATGACGTACATCCCTAGCTTCTATATTATCTTTCACTTACTACATTCTTCGATTATAGTGATCTATAAATCTATAATGTTAACTAGATCACTATCAAGTTCGCCCACATTCAGATTTCAGTGCATTGTCGTGTCGCTTTTACTTTCGTTGGCCTCGGGTTCATTGCACTCTATACGGGTACGTTCCATTGAAGTCTGTCTACTGTCTGGTGTCTTTGTTACCTGACTTATGACAGATAGCGGCTGCTAGTGTGTTAGTGGTTCGAGTGGTTTTTTTTTTTTGTAGTACTGACAATGAACATGGATGAGATGATTGTAGCTAATGGATTTGAATAGATGACCGGAGGCTTTTGGGCAGATTCGTTTAGGGTAGGAAAATAATAGTACCATCGTTGTTTTAAAATTGTGGGACGTTAAAAACGCTGCCTAGGAGGAGGGTAATTTAAAATCTTTATTTCGATTTGTTTTTATGTAATGTAGTGGCAAACAAGCATACAGTTTACATAGATGATAAGTAAGACTGTAGCCTATAAACATCAGCATGTTACTTCAATGTAGATGAGTTGCCACTCCTGAGGCCTATGGTATTATACCTCTGTGTCAGAAAATACCGGGCCGTACATAACCACCTGACCGGATCACGATAGTGCTTAACACTACCATTTAGCGGCAAGTAGATTAGGTATTGCAGTGGTGCCTTACCTAATGTACTCCATCACTGAAGCTGGTGGTAGACCAGTTAAATTTCAATTTTGGGACTTTGAATCTACCGATACCATGTCAGCCCCATCGATGAGAGGGTTTTATATCAGCATCAGCAATGTCCAATTTCTATTATCACTACGCATATTTTTTTTATTTTTTTTTTATAGTTTACTGCTTATTGTCACTTTTGGTTCAAGAGAAAAATAATTCAATCTACATCAATATGTAATGTACATCGTATGGAGATGTGTCGTTTTTAAACTGGTGGCGCTTTTCATTACCAAATTTAATAATATTTTCAATCAATTTAAGAAGAAAAAGCAGTCCTGCTAATTCAATTTGTAAGTTACTCAACAGTTATTTGTTGCGATTCTATTTCTTTCATTGATATAATTATTAGCAAGTGTTATCGATTTTCACGGCTGTCGATTTTAAAGGTTTGTTACCATTCAATTGAATTGACGATTGTCACGAATCGAATTACAGTTACGGCATTATGCTAAGCTTATTATGTGCATCAAATTAAGAAAATTGTAACGAATCATAAGTAATTGAGAAGTTAACCTTTTCACTGGCGGTAGAGCTCCAGTGACGGAGCTCGCTGACGTAGGCACCACCGCATTACCTAATATCTTATAATATAATATAATATCTTAATATACTTTTCGCTAAATGGTGTTCAGCACTATCGTGTTCCGGTCAGGTGGTAATGTACGCCACTGTAATTTCCGGCACAGAGGCATAACATCTTAGGCCTCAGGAGTGGTAACGCATCTGGATTTTGATCTTGGTCTTTGTGTGGATGTCTATAGGCTGCAGTCATCACTTAACATCAATGTGAACTGCAAGCTTGTTTGCCATTTCCATTACATAAAAAAAACCCTGAAAGAATGTCGAATGAGCGAATGACTAAACAGATATAAAATGCGAATGTGGATGGTTGCAGAGGCCCAGGAAGACCAAGACTGACCTACCATGACCAAATAGGTCGAGTTCTGTCTGATGGTGGGATCAAAAGTCTTAGGAATCGGCGTGCATGTATGAAGAGAATGATGAAGGTAGACGAGGCACGAGAGGCTATGTCAGGCGCTCTACACTCTCTGCCTACCCCGTTAGGGACCTAACGTGAAGATACACACATACACACAAAAAAAAACCTGAACCTGAATATGATGATCACGAAATAGATCAAAACGTGAAGCTGGTATATCAAGTTTAGGATGGTATATCATATCTATACCTAATTTTTTTATTTTATTTATTAAATTATAATAAAACTGTGGAAGTGTAAATTCTGTACATTGAAAATATTAAAAAAATAAATACCAGTGGGCTAGATCGATACCGAACACAAAAATTTTTGTCTATCTGTCTGTTTGTTCAAGCATCACACAAAATCTACCGGTCCCATTACGATGAAACTCGATATGATTATACTGTAACCTTTGGCGCACAACACTGGTTACTTTTTATCCCGGAAAAATGTCTGTTTGTCTGTGTGTTTGTGTACGCCAATTTCAGAAACGGCTTATTCGAATTGTGGTTTCCACTAATAAATTGTGGTAAGTTTCACTTAACATTTAATGTTTGTTTCATGTGAATCGGATCAGAAATAAAAAAGTTATCTCAATTAAAAGAATCATATCGAATATTTTTAAGCTGTATCTATCTTCTATCTTTTAGGGGATTTCGTACCTAAAAGGTAAAAACGGGCCCTACGGATTACTAATCCTCTGCTGTCTGTCTGTCTGCCCGTGCGTCTATCTGTCTGTCACCAGGCTGTATCTCATAAATAGTGATAGCTAGAAATCTAACATTTTCACAAATTATGTATTTCTGTTACCGCTATAAAGACAAAATTAATTACTAAAAATAAGAAAATGAAGATGTTAAGAGACCCAGTACACTACTACTACGCTGGAGGTCCTGGGTTCGATTCCCAGGTCGGGGGCTATCAGAGATAACGGTTTAAAATCCTTTATCTCTGTTTCTATTGGAATTTTTCAATTTTCTGGGACCTCGGCGTTTGGTATTGTGCCCGGGGATAGCAACAGGCTCGCCACCTGTTACATGGGCCAAAACGTAACCGACGATTCGTGGGTGTTTGCATGTATGCTTGAATGCATGCATTTACCTCTGCCTACCTCTTCGGGGATCACGCCTGTAGCGTAAAATTGCGTTAAATATGAGTAAACATTTTAATACTAAAAAAGATTTATTAGTTATCTACAGCTGTAGAATTATTTTAGAAGACAAATAAAAAAAAAATACGCTTACACTCACAACTATTATCGGCTAATGACCTGACGCTTTGTGTATTCATGTCACCGACTCTTTCTTATTTGGTGATAATTAATTCACTGTCTAGACTTATTAGGAAGTCTTACGTTATATGATCACCTACCCATTTTTGTAATGTCTATTATATATTCTTAGCTAATTAGACTTCATTTTATCTACGTTTATATCCTTTTCAGGTTTCTAAGATATTTGATTGACAATTTCCGATGGTGAAAATCACAAAAATGTTGAAAAAGAGATAACTGACTGACTTATAAGTTTTTTCCGGAAGGATATATCAATAGAAATAATCGCACTACACACTAATCACACTATGCTGATTTATTCTACATATTTATTAAAAACAAACAAAAACACGCTTTCACTCACAGCCCCTCACTAAGTATGCACCTGTGTCGTGGGTGCCTTTGCTCACACACAAACACCCAGACCCGAAACAAAAATCAATGGGCTATACAAATAATTGTTCCGGCAAGGAAATGAAACCCAAGGCTTCTTCAATAGTGTCACAAACCGCTGGTCCAATTGGCTTTTCAAATTTATTCAAATTAATAGGTAAATTGGGAAAGATGTAATTCGACAAAACTTTTACTAAAGTGTTACTTAGCCGTGGTCACGGATCCATAAAATTATATTCTATACGTCTGACCATGACAGAGCATTATCATATCCTACATGCTAATTGGACTGTCCACAAGTTCTAAAAATATTATAGGAAATGTGAATTGAAAAAACAAACTCAAGTAGGTAAATGAAAGCGACTGTATTTACACTTTCACCAAAGATTCTAGGATTCTGAGGACTATGGTGTTGACATGGGAGCGAGATGGAGATACACTCAGCCTAAGTTAGAAAGAGTAAGTTTGATCACGAGTCGAAGGCTTTGTATCGTTACTTGACAGATCATAGGTCGATACGTGACAGCCGCGAGCGGTCATCGGCATACAAAACACTTTTGCTTTCGAAACATAATAGGATAGTTACCACAGTTACAATCGAAGTAGGTACCATATTTGTGAGTTTATCTAGCAATCTTGTTAAACTCGAAATGTATTAATTCATTTCGATCATTTTTGAGCTTTAACCTTGGCGGGGTCTATTTTTTTAATAACAGTTAACTGCACACTGAGCTCGCCGGACCCCCGACACAGCCCGCCAACTCAACCCTTCGGCCTATATAAAAGAAGAAGAATCATGTCGACAACCTGCGCCCGCGCGTGTTGTCCGTCGACATGTTGGCGGCTTGCGGACGTATGCTCACTTGCCCGGTGACTCGAGCGGTAGTGACAAGTAAGTTCCCCAACTCAAGCCGCCGACATGCCGCCAACAAACTTTTGCGACTTGCAATGAGTAAAGTCGCCAACTAACCCGCCGACAGATATTTGCCGACATAGGTCGGGGGCCCGACAGGTTCAATGTGTATTGCACTTTAAAGTTATATAAAAATGTAACTTCACGCCTGGAATGCCCGAATTTAAAAAAAAAGCTCAGTTAAAATGCATGCATTCAAGTAAACACCCACGATTCGCCGGTTACGTTTTCGCCCATGTTACAGGTGGTGAGCCTGTTGGCATATCCGGACACATTGCCAAATGCCGAGGTACTGGAAACTTCCAGAGAATTTAAAAATCCCAGTAGATACAGTAATAAAGGATTTTTCACCGTTATTTCTGATGACCCGGGAATGTAACCCAGGACCCCAGCATAGCAGTAGTGACCACTAGACTACTGGAGCAGTTATTAAGCAAACTGTTATTTTTTATCATCATAAGAAGATTTTCTGTTTTCCTTGCTCTTTTATCAGGTCACTTACTGTGAAATTATCATAAGATACGTTTAATTTTTCATTATGTCCCTACTACTTCCTGAATTTGTTTCTTTACATGTAAGGTTGCCTGGAAGAAATCGCTGTTAGCGATAAGGCCGCCTGTTGTACTATTTGTCCTAATTGTTTTTTTTTTCTGTACCATTTAGCGGCAAGTATATTAGGTAATGCGGTGGTGCCTACGCCCGCGAGCTCCGTCACTGGAACTCTACCACCAGTAAATATACCAGTAAATATTAGTCCCCTCAAAGTTTGGTAATGTGCCCGGAGATGTCAACGGGCTCGCCACCTGTTACATGGGCCAAAACGTAACCGGCGAATCGTGGGTGTTTGCATGTATGCTTGAATGCATGCATTTACCTCTGCCTACCCCTTCGGGGATTACAGGCGTGAAGTTACGTTACGTTACGTAAATATTAGTATAGTTAATTAAATATTGATAACTGATTATACCCGTACATCAGCATGAAGTCAAGTTATCTACCGTGATATAGATAAATTAATGAGACATTTCAAGTCAAGCCATGTAACCGATAGTTAGTGCTATTAGTAACATGCACAGCGATCGGGTAGGTACTAATGTACACGATGGAATAAATTGATACCAATTTAGCTCTGGCAAGGTGTTATTTGCAAGATTACAGCATCTTTACATGTTAAGGTGTTTGAAAATTGTGTCAATTTTATGGAATAACCGATTTCTTATTACTTTCTTACTTTACTTGTGTTGTGGTCCGCAGCAATTATTCATTTTACGTTGTGACTCATTAAATCTTTTTATTAGACAAACTTCTTATTTTTTTACTGCCTCCGAAGCCTAGTGGTAGCAGGCCACTACTACTACGCTGGGGTCCTGGGTTCGATTCCCGGGTCGGGGATATTAGAGATAATGGAGCAAATCCTTTATCTCTGGTTCTGTTGGGATTTTTCAATTTTCTGGAAGTTTCCCAGTACCTCGAAGTTTGGTAATAATGTGCCCGGAGATGTCGATAGGCTCGCCACCTGTTACATGGGCCAAGACGTCTCCGGCGAATTGTGGGTGTTTGCATGTATGATTGATTGCATACATTTAACTCTGCCTACCCCTTCGGGGATTACAGGCCTGAAGTTACTTTCTTAATTTTTAAACATCATCGGTATTTTATAAATTTTATTTGGTAGCTTAATGAGCCGTTCAATTATCTGTCTAGCAGTTTATTAAAGAGGCTAGGCAGTTATTCGAACGACTAATTTATGCTAGTTGGTGGCGACATGTAAGTGTATGTTTGTAAGGATATAATATATCATCTTAAGATTTCCCATTACAAACTATATGATATTAAGAGCGTTTAATAGAACACTTGAATCTGTCAATGTGAATTATGTGTAACTATAATGGATAACACAAGAAATGAAGAAAATGAAACCAAATGAGATAATTCTGAAAACATGTATTTAAATATCATCCACATCCACCCAGTAGTTTTTTTGTGAAAGCGTAACTAACATCCTCACAAACTTTCGCGTTAATAATATTAATAGGATACTGCTTAAAATATTTTATTTCTAGAACAGACGCAGACTCTGGTTCATAATCCGGATTCATTGAAGATGTGACATTCTCATGTAATCCTAGGAAACTCGAACAGTTACCGCTAATTGGCGGCAGACAATGCAGTGGGAACCCGCGAGCTCGTAAACCCACTTGTGCGGACCTCCTGGCATACATTAGGTCTTGGGAGCACACGTATCACAGAAACTGGTTAGCAAGAGGTTTAGGAATTTTGATTTTCTATTCAAGTATGAACACAAAGGAGATGATACTGTTCCATACATTTCTGGGCCCAGGTTGTTAACACTGCACAAATTATGTCATTTTCAAATGACTACAAAATAAATAATCTGAAATTCAAGCACTTTTTGAATTGCCAGTAAATAAATACGCTTACACTCACAGCTCCACATTAGGTATTATATAAACCTGTATCGTAGATGCCGTTGTATACATACAACACATACACAAACTCCCAGACCCGAAACAAATATCTGTAGGCCATACAAATATTTGTCCCGGTGCGAGGATCAAACCCGACCCTTCGAATCTAACGGTGATTCACCGCTGGACTAACCGGGTCGTCAAAGGGGCCAGTAGGTAATTGAAGTAAATAATTGAAGAATATCAAGTAAAAGTTCAGTTGGATTGCTTATTGTTTAGTACATTCCAAAATGTACTGTGTAATGGTTAACTAGAACCAGTAACGATTTTGCTGGCCCTAAATTACTTGTCTCCTTTGTAAATATCAACAGTTCTTTCACATGGCTTTAAAATGTTGGTAAATATTTATATAGCCGCTGTCCCGATCAAACTGAACGAAGTTGATGTTTGAAATGTTTGAGCTGAATAGTAACACTTTGGCTGGGTTGCATCATATTAATTTAACTGTAACAAAGGAGATGTTGCGAGCTCGGCTCTAGTTCGTACACGTCCTCAAAAAATGGGTAAATCAAAGAAGAATCCGACAAAAATACAATTAATTTATTCAAGTTTATATTATAAAGTTACTACCACATTTAATTCAAACGATTTAATCATTTTCAACCATATTCAACGTGGCAGCGATACAGCCGACGCTTCTTTAAATTGGAAATCGATTAGTTTAAGTTCTTAGTATTAACACATGAAATCGATTTCGATAGTATTTAGAAAATATTACTTTTTTCTCCAAGTACTACAATATAATCTAAAAACAATAAAAAAATGAAAATGTCAAAATGACATCGCCCGCCATATCGCTATGTTGGTTTGAGTTGCAATTCTAACTGCAAATAATATTTTGTAACTACAAACAAAGCTAAATAAGTGAAAATATGCAGTAAAAAACGTTTTTCTATTGATTTTGCCTGTGAATGATATTGTGTACAATACATGGCCGGAGGTCCATACATTTTTGCAACATCTACTTTGTTAAAGTACCTGTTCAGAAAAAAAGAGTTGCACTATTTGCAAGGTGTTAAATGACGTCATAACTTTAACTACTTCTAGTTAAAGTAAACCTCACTTTTCTGTCAGATAAGGACGAAATCTGTCAACTCTGATAATTTTGACTATTACAAAAATTAAGCTGTTGGCAACGCATTAGGCAATCACTGCTAAAGTGATTATTGCTTTTATTGTTAAATTTGAATAACTTTTACAAATATTTGGATGCAACCGAACCGTAGTATACCTACGTGTACAATTTTTTTTTAATTTTGACGTCATTGTTCGTGAATTTCTGTTATCGCCGTCGAACTAAAATCAACGTTATTCCAAGATTATTTTTCTGAAGAAAACCTGACTGTAGTAAAGAATAGGTTTTTCAAACAAAATTCGATCTACGGCCGAATGCGTGCAACGAAACGTTACTATTGATTTGAGATTGGATTTCTTAGTTGAGAATATTATATTTGTTGATCCCGTGAGGTCGTTAACCCATTAATGCGGACCTCCTGGTGCACATTAGTTAGGTATATTAGGTATCATGTGACATAATAATATTGCGAGACAGGCTTGTGGCGTGCCTTATTGTGTAAGATTTAAAATATATTTTTTAATTCTTTGAACAAACAGTACTGAAGTTGCTTAAGAAAATTGATTAAAAGAATAAATCTCATACTTACTTCGTTTTAGAAATTAAAACGATTGGGTGAAAAAAAAATACAGGAAATATGTTATTTTACCTTTATATGTTACAGGAAGAGCTATAAGAATTCTGTGCTACGTAACCTAACAAGAATTTTCTGGATTATTCGGCGCTCTGAATTCGCAAGATCGAGTCGCAAAATCGACCAGTTTTTGAAACATTAATATTGGTGAGTGAAAATGGTTTGGTAGGCCGGTCGATACTTCACATCTGCGTCTCAAAAAGGTCGATAATTATTACATGTCAAAATATAAACCCGTTCACTAAAGCGGAGTTAAAATAAATCAGTATTTTCAATCAACACTGTAGTGAACGGTAAGTAAGAGTAGTCAAAAACGAAAGTAGTATCGATCTATAATCGCCATCGCCGAAACATCGATTGGATTTTGGTCAGTCGGTCGGTAACTTTCACTCGGCTAATTAACGAGTATCGATGTTTTAAAATTATCGATATCGATTTTTATTGCCGCCTATTAAGCAATAGAACGTTAGATCAGCGTGGGTACTGGTACTTAGGTATGTACCGCGTGTGAAGTCAAAGGGTTCGATTATTTTTTATGATGACGGTAGTTGCATAGATTATTTATGACTCTTGTTAGTTAGTTTGGATCATAAAGTGAGAAATTAGAATTCAACTGAAACATGTTTATTAAATCCGAACGCAGAGTGGCTTTTTAGAATTCAATCAAATTTTACTGGTAGTAGAGCTTGCTGCACTTGCGGCTTGCACTTGCGGCTTGCACTTGCGGCTTGAGGCACCACCGCATTACCTTATCTTCTATATCTTATCTTACTTGCCGCTATTGTATTACTGTAGTGTTTAACACTATCGTGTTCCAATCCGGTGGTTATGAACAGCCCTGTAATTGCCAGGGCAGTAGCATAACATCTGAGGCTTCACATCTAGGTTTTATGCATACTATAAACACTATGGTGATGTTTTATCGAAATCTTATCATCAAAAATTATCATCACTATAGTTGAATGCAACTAAATCGAATCCGTATGTACCTACCTACACAGTTAATTACTGTAAGTAGCACAGCAGAGAAGTCAACAAACAAAAAAGATACGTTATTAATAAAATTATAATGTTTAAATCAGCCTAGAATAGATTTACATCCACACGTGTATTTCAAACTTTTCCCAAATAAAAAGAAAAGTATCAGTATCAAGATCTGAAGTAAAATAACGAACTGTCGATTTTAACCATGCCTCTCAGTGACACTATCAAAACTCGTTGTCCGATGCCCATCACACAAAGTAAATAATAAGGGTCCCAATAATGCCTTTAGAGGTACGGCAACCTAAAAATTGAAAAAAAACATTTTATTTCCCCACATTTTGCGCACGTTTGAATACTAATCGCCACGTTTGGCCGGCTAATTAGCCATCGCAGTGGCGGTTGTCTGATTGCGGGACTCTGCTGCCCATCTCACGTTATTACACTTACGAAACCCTATTGGAATTGCTACCTTGATACCTAGAAAGGACAAACATATATTATATTAATAGTAATCTATTTTTTTTTAGAATTAGAATTTTTAATTAAAATATAATGCTATGAATACTAGAATCGGTTACAAATGTCAAAACATTATCAAATCTTGCCGGCCGGCGTCTGTCAAACGATTTCAACGCGATTGGGACGTCAATTGCGTTGGACGTAAACGAAATGCAATAATTAAGTAAGAGAGTAAAATTTGAATTCATAATGAGTATGTATTTGTATCGTATTATTCAACAAATCTCAGTCCCAGAACGTGGCAGATCGGCAGATCCCTTTTAGAATGGGAAAATGTAATCTTAAGAACGACTCAAGTACTATCTATTAACAAAGGCCTAATAAAATAAAAAGGTACTTTTATTTTATTAGGATAGGTATAATATATAAAGAAGAATGACACTATTTCAGTTCCTTATCGAGTACAATGTATTTTACTGGTGGTAGAGCTCCAGTGACGGAGCTCGCGGGCGTAGGTACCACCACATCATCTAATATATTTGCTCCTAAATGGTAGCAGCATTGGTCAGCACTATTGTGTTCCGGTCAGGTGGTAATTAAAAATACTTTTGTGTAAATTAATATTGTCTTCCCTGTAATTTCCGGCACAGTGGCATAACACCTTAGGCCTCAGGAGTGGTAACGCAACTGCATTTTGACCTTGGTCTTTGAGTTAGTTACTATGGGTTACTTTATATTACCACCTGACCGGAACACGATAGTGCTGAACACTACCATTTAGCGGCAAGTACGATATATTAGGTAATGCGGTGGTGCCTACGCCCGCGAGCTCCGCCACTGGAGCTGTACCACCAAAAACGTGAACTGCATGCTTATTTGCCACTTCCATTACATACAAAAAATACTACGTATCGATAAATATAACGTTGCCCGATGCGGTCACATGTAGTCACAAAACACTATGAAAAGCTCAGCGGACATTCTCCATCATATAAACACGCATTGCGAATTTGTGAAACCTTCTAAATATGGGAACATCGAACATATAAATGATCATTCGAATTCTTTATTGCCGAGTCATACATTGTACAAAATTTGATAATATGAAATCGGTAAATGTTTATTACTGCTGGTGGAGCTCCAGTGTCAGAGCTCGTGAGCATAGGCACCACCGACTTACCTAATATACTCGTATTTGACACTAAATTCTAGTGTTCACGTGTTCAGCACCATCGTGTTTGTTGTATCCTGTTCCGGTCGGTGGCAATGTACCTACGGCACTGTTATTTCTGGCACAGAGGCATATTATAAAAATAATAAAAATAAAATACCCTCACACTCACAGCCCCACATTAGGTTAGGTATAAACCTGTGTCGTGGGTGCCGTTGTACACATACAACACATACGCAAACACCCAGACCCGAAACAAATATCTGTAGGCCATACAAATATTTGTCCCGGTGCGGGGATCGAACTTGCGACCCTTCGAATCAAACGGTCATCTCACACCGCTGGACCAACCGGGTCGTCTAATGCATATACTCGTACATTGAAATCTTTGGTGGCGTTGCATTTTTTATATGTAGTAAGAATAATCACACCAGGAGGAAATATACAATATTCACATGTACTAATGTTGTCAAATAGAGATTTGACAACACTGACATGATTGTATAGACCAGAGGTTCTTAATTTTTCTTCTTTTTTTTTATTTTTTTTTATGTAATGGAAGTGGCAAACAAGCGTGCAGTTCACATTGATGTTAAGTGATGACTGCAGCCTATAGACATCCACACAAAGACCAAGATCAAAATGCAGATGCGTTACCACTCTTGAGGCCTAAGGTGTTATGCCTCTGTGCCGGAAATTACAGGGCCGTACATTACCACCTGACCGGAACACGATAGTGCTGAACACTACCATTTAGCGGCAAGTATATTAGGTAATGCGGTGGTGCCTACGCCCGCGAGCTAAATCACTGGAGCTCTACCACCAGTAAAAAAGTTCTTCTGTTGTGGTTGCTCAGACAATAGCCACCGTAGATATATGGTTTCAAAACTAAAAGAATCATGGCAATGTATGGACATTGATTTGTAAAAAAAATAAAAAGGTACTAGGTAGGTAAAAATGCTAAGAAAATATTTAACCTAAATACCAGGACACGTTCTCTAAAGCATGAGAAAAAATCTGTACAAATCTTGCCATTACCTTTTATGTAAATAAAATGGGCCAAGAAAATCTACATTATCCAGAAAAAAATCTTTAGTGTAAACTCTATAATTATGCTTGTCGCTGGTAAATAATTCTGAAATGTCATATCTGTTATATTGTTTCTCAGTAAATCCGAAGTATTTTATGATGTTAAACCAATATAAAGCCGTTTTGTTAGAACGTTTATCAAAGAAAGTTGATTTGACTGGCCAGTCAAACAAATCCGTCTAAATTCACCTCTAATCTTGGTTTTGACAACTTATCTTGCTATTACTATCTCGACCCGTGCGAACCGTCCATAATTTATTCTATCAACAACAATTAAAGTGAAAATTTCAAAAACTTATTCGTAAATTATGTGAACGTAGCCTAACATCATTGGGCAAACAAAAGATCGTTTGTACATGTCAATTAGAGGTGTCGCGTTTTAAAAGCTTTCTCTAGCCAGCAATTCGTTTTAGATGTTACCTTATCTCCTGCTCTTAAGATTTAAATTATGTTCAATATTTCTTGTGGAATACGATGTATTGATTCAAAAAGGTTTATTTACACTTTTTGAGCACTCTATTTCTTCAACATAAGTTTTAATTTGGTAAAAAGTTTTCTTGTTAAACGTCATTCTTCAACAGCTTGGGTGTTAATAATAAAATAGATGCAATCATAGGTAATGTCTGTTGTGTTCCTTAATAAAAGGCGTTGATATAAAATCTTGGATCTTTTAAACAAATTGATGATGTGAATGGGATGATTAATTGTGAACTGAACGCTTCACAAACTTGATATTTAATTCTGTGAATGATTGGCTAGTTGAGCTTCATGATAATCAATTACATGATAATTAATTTCAAATGTGTTTTGATCAAGTTAATTTGAGTATAATTAAAATGTAAATAATAATTTCATTTACAATAATATTATTATTTTAAAGTATGTTAGTAAGCTTTTACATCTACATTAAAAGTTGAATTTTCAATAGTTCCATATTCGACCTATGCTATTTTATGAATGGTCAAGAAACATGAAATATTCACATGGGTGACTAGACCTGTTAGCTAAATTAGTCAACTTAGCTGACAGGGCTAGTCAGCTATAGTAGTTCATGCTATAGAAAATGAAAATATAAGGGCATCGTTAAGTCACGTGGCATATTATCTAAGGCTGCGAGCCCTTTGCGCTCGCCCATCGAAGCAGACTATGGACTTCTCCAGACAAACCGTCTGCATACATCCAAGGAAAAAAAATCGGTGGCGATAATAATTTCCCATACATTTGCTTCGTATTTTAAACCAATTAACGATTGCAGTGAGTAGACTGAGATAAAGGACCAGAACTTGATGCCTTCTGGAAGATGGTGATGTCACAGAAGACGGCGGTGAAAAGGTAGTAGGAGAACAATACCCTATCTATATAATAATATATTCTATAAATATATTTCTTCTTCTTCTTTCTTCTTTCTACTTCTTAACACGCAGGCCGCCCGTTTCTGGCAGTTGCGGTTGGTATACGCCCATCATCTGCCGCCTCACCTCTTACTCTTACAGGAACCTCCGAGTGACGTCCGTCGCTCTAATGAAGATAGATTCCGAGCAGGTTGACGTGTCGGTTTACCGCACGCCACGAATGCCCACGAGCCAGAGGGCCTCCTTAAATTGAATTGCGCCCGGTTGCAGCCGCTGCGCTGGTGGGGTCGTGCATGTAATACGAAACTGTTCCTATGACCTCTTCCGTCGCTAAATGTGGACGAGAACAATGCGGGGTTTTAATAAGTAACAATAATGAGGAGCGTAGGGGGAGGTCAAAACACGATAGTGCTGAATGTTATGGCGGGTGATATACGGGAAATAGGCAACTAATGTTTTACAACAGATAGTTGAAACATCGAATATCAACTTGTGTTGTGAAATATTGCCGAATAAAACTTAAGATGTTGAGTGCACATTATTGTTTAGGTCCGTCCAACCAAAATACATTGGCCAGTAGTTTAAACTACTGCAAATTAGTTTACTAAGCCATTTAACACACCTCAATTAGCAAATAGAGAATTATCACTTGACCGACACAAATAACGCTGACTTCCACTCCATTTGTCATGATGGACAAACACAATCATTACAACCGTCATCAATCGAAACATTTTTTGTAACGCCTTTCTATGGTTGCCCTCGGGTTTTTAAATGTTATTTTTTATCTCATTTGTGTGTCAAGTGTTGATGATTTCAATCAAAGAGTATTTGATAAACTTATTCTCAAGATTCCTTATACATCCAAGTGGGTTAGTAAAATAAATATTTTTCAATGTATTTCACTGGCAATACTGTTTTTATTTTGGATCGAACATCATTAACGTTTCAACTGAACTGGCTAAAAACGAGAGTGACGGGAAATGTGTAACGCAAAAGCGTAACGCGACATTTGGTTCCGTCCAGCGTAGTTATGGCAATGTATAAAATAAACTAAAGAATATAATTTCCTTCATAAAATTCATGCTCAAAGATCTAATTAGCACGGTATTTCACTGATTTTTAATCGACATGTATACAAGTATAAGTTTTGGAGTTAGAGTTCCAATCAAATTATTTTTATGCGAAAACAAAACTCTCCGTTTTATTTATATAAAGAAAAAACGGCAAGAAAAATTTTACAATTTTACTTCGAGTGGGGAAGGAAGCAGTGACCTTTGTAAAACTAGCCCAGCCGCTTTACCATTTCCTATCGAAGCCCAGTTCAAAGCATCGAATTTCTTTCCTTTTTCCTTATATCTGATGACTGCAGCCTATAGACAACGATGCAAAACAGTCTGTCATTTATTGCGGGGGGAAATTTGTGTGACACAAGGCACACACAACAAAAATCGTTTGTTACTACCATAGAGCCACCGGTCCACTTGGCCCACCGGTCGCGGCGGACCGGAGTGGAGTAGCCAAAGCGTATATTACCGATGCAAAACAGTCTGTCATTTTTTGCGGGGGGAAATACGTGTGAAACCCACTCACACTACAAAAATCATCTATTACTACGAAACTCACACCTTGACTTTTACAAAACACATAAACAATTTCACGCACACATTTAAATATCTGGGCGACAGGCATAGGACCATTTGGTCTTGTACTTTGACAGAGGGGAAAGCCTGCGGCCGGTGGCCCGTGTTGCTCTATGGTTACTACAAAACTCACACAATGATCAATTGTTACCTAACTAGTTAAGTAACAACATTTATTAGATTTTGTTATTTGTGAAGTGGTTTGTCGTAGTCCTATAATGTGTGCATTTTCCTGTCATATGAATATCATCATGTCTTATGAATGCCCCTTACGTTGTTGGCGGAGAGGATAGGAATGCGAGCGGAATCATTATTATTCGACATCAATAGCCTCGCCGAATCATTTAGAGGAAGGTCAAAAAAAATCACTGCTATATAATATCTATACTAATACTAGCGGCCCGCCCCGGCTTCGCCCGCGCTGCTCTGCTCCTATTAGTCATAGCGTAATGTAAACTATCCTATCTCTCAAGTTGGATCGAACTGCACATGGTGTGCGAATTTTATTATAATCGGTTAAGTGGTTTAAGAGTCCATTGAGGACAAACATTGTGACACGAGATTTATATATATTAAGATTATAAAGCTGAAGAGTTTGTTTGTTTCTTTGAACGCGCTAATCTCAGGAACTAGTGGTCCGATTTGAAAAGTTTTTTCAGTGTTAGATAGCCCATTTATCGAGGAAGGCTGTAGGCTATATATCATCACGCTATGACTAATAGGAACGGAGCAGCGCGAGCGAAGCCGTGGCGGAGCGCTAGTTTTGTATAAAACTGCGTCTATTAGCGATGAAGAGCGTTGGGCTGAGATAAGTATGGATGCCCCTGCTTATTGAATAATAAAGATTCTTTTCATCGTGTTGCCATTCCGGCTAGTTGTCACTTCGGTCTATATTTTAGTAGGTAAGTTAAATATATCATATTGTTGCGGCAGGTTCGAATAGCCTGTACGCCATTGATACAGATATCACAAGTACCTACTACTATTTAAGTGTCTACCTACTTTGTGTACTATCTTGTGAAGAAGATTTATTTTTTAATTTTATTATTGTAAATTGATATTATGTTTTTCAATATGTAAATCGACCTGCGATGATTTATATGGGTATTGAATCTGAAATTTTTTTTTATGTAATGGGCTTGGCAAACAAGCATACAGTTCACATTGATGTTAAGTGATGACTGCAGCCTATAGACACCCACATGAAGACCAAGGTCAAAATGCAGATGCGTTACCACTCCTGAGGCCTAAGGTGTTATGCTTCTGTGCCGGAAATTACTGGGCCGTACATTACCACCTGACCGGAACACGATAGTGCTGAACACTACCATTTAGCGGCAAGTATATTAGGTAATGCGGTGGTGCCTACGCCCGCGAGCTCCGTCACTGAAGCTCTACCACCAGTAAAAAATACAACATAAATATGATATTTTTTATAATCTTTATAAACCATTAGCATAATCTATTAACATAGATGTGACGCGTCTGCTTGACCTGCCTGGACTTTCTCTATGCCAACCGGACGACATCTTTGTTTATTGCTACTTTTTTATTTGTTTTACCTGTCTTTTTATGACACCGCCACTATTGAATGAAATTATATACGACTAGTAGTTTGCAGCAGTTCCACTCAATTTGATACCGATCTCGTAAGATATTATGCAAGTAAGGAGTCTTTCGTTTAATTGATTAAAATATCTCAATTAGCTTTTAGTGTAAAGTAATTATATGTATTAGTCGGTTAGCTCACTAGAAAAATATGACAATTGATTTCTAATTGTTCGCGGCCGATATCGGTCCTATTTGGCTTGTTCTACAGGAGATATATTTATTAAGTCGGTTCAGTAGTTTTTGAATCCATCAATATTGTAAACAGAAAAACAATAAACACTACACTAACTTACACACAGAGATTGCAGTTTTGTGATAAGACCGCCTTTTGTATAGTGTATCTCTTTTATCTTGTATGTTTTGGTGTACAATAAAGTATTAAATAAATAAATACACTACAATCTCTGCCTACCCCGTTAGGGACCTGGCGTGCAGATACATACCTACATACCAAAACAATAAAAAGAAGTGACGAAGCGCATCGCGCTGAGTTCAGCGCGAGAGAGTCGCATTGCAATACACAGGATATGATGCTTAATTAAGCATCATATCCTGTGTATTGCAATGCGACTATTTCCAAAATAAATCCAGATACACATTTCTAAGGTTTCTATGCGCTTACAATAAAAGACGAGGCTTGTTGTTTGTTTTCTTGCTTGGTCGACTGTCTCCTCCCTACTGGCCTTACCCACAATGTAAATGTGGATACTTAATAATGGCAACCCTTGATACGTCCCACTGCTGGGCACGAGTCTCTTCCCTTCTTGGGAGGAGGCCTGGAGCTTAGATACCCCATCAGGCTGCACCAATGCGGGTTGGTGGAGATAAGGGATAGTGGCCAACCCGCTGTCGGATGTTTTCAAATTGCCCATATGGCCTACGACAAGGTATAACGACCTCTATCTATCGATAGCAACCAGGACCGACGGCTTAACGTGCCCTCCGAAGCACGGAAACGCGCATTTTTTTTTGCCACTAGCGGTCACCCATCACACACCCGACCGCAGCCGTATCGCTTAACCAACTAAATTATACGTTTTAATCTAGTCGGTTATTACATTTCCATGTGAGTAAATAAATAAAATAATATAGAATAATAAAATAATATAATAAAATAATCAGGGTTAATTCCCTTTAAAATAAAATCGTGAAATAAATGATTTTAAACTTATTTACAACTTCTTTAGCAAGATTGTATCACATAACCGATCTTAAACTGTAAATAAAAGCTATATTAACTTATCACTACCTGTTTACAAATTTGTACTCTTGATTGCACATAATATCTTACAACTCATCGCCAATAAAAGCTTCATATACCTACAGATAAAAAATTGCACAGTTTAATTAGTGTAATATTCATAGTGAATAATGACGTATTTAATGGGAAAGTAATAGACAAGAAACCAGATATTTTCACGTGGGAAAACTGTCATTCAAAACTTAGTGGGAACACTTTTACTTTACATGATTATGACAAACAATACCTACAATGCATGAAAATCTAATGGGAGTTTGTAATTTTTACGCAGTTCTGAAAAACTGCGATTTGGTAAATTCGTTATTGGCTGGAAGTGTTATCTATATTATAATCTATAAAAATAAATAAAATTGGAGTGTCTGTTTGTAATATTAAAATAACCGCTTTTTACTAAATACAAATGTTTGTATATACGGTACATATACCTAAACAACATTTTTTACAATTTTTGTCTGTCTGTCTGTTTGTTCCGGCTAATCTCGGGAACGGCTTTACTGATTTTGATGGGACTCTCACTGGCAGATAGCTTATGTTATAAGGAGTAACTAAGGCTACTTTTGTACTAGCTGCGCCCACGACTACGTCCGTGTAAGTACTGAACAATAATAAATTCTCACGCGGACGATGTCGCGGGCACAGCTAGTCAGTCATAAAAATTGTCCTTATTTTCGTCGCCTAAAATCTTGTCATTTTCAATAGGCAAATACTTATTTTATATGAACATTATTTTGTATGCATTTTGTCAACGCTTTGTCGACAGACAAACTTCCACAAACTTTAACTCTAAAGGACTCAAACTGGATATCAGCAATCAGCGGGGCGATGGCGACTGTGGGGCAAAGCTACTGATCGCTGTCGCGTCGCTCTCACAGTACATTACAATAACGATTTTCACTGGTGGTGGAGCTCCAATGACTCCAGTGCCATTCTGTGCATTTTTTTTTTGTTAATTGCAATTTCCAACTACAGGGTAATTCTGCCAGAATTTGGTGATTGAAAAGGCACTAGTAGAATAAGGATGCCCGGTGAGTCGATAAATTTTCAGTAATTTAGAATTACAAGTTTTGATAAATTTACTCACTGTCAAATATTATGTTACTTGGTAACTTTAACAATGTCAAAAACACGTGCAACGCACGCAGTAACTGCTAAAATTAATATCACTATTATTGTCACATTTGACAATAACCTTACCTTAAGGCCTTAAGTAGGATGAATTGTCTAAATTCGCACATGATTTAAGTCAAATTCTAGAAAAAACTGTTAATTGAATCCGCAATATAGAAATACACGACGACAGACAAGGATTCAATGAATACTTTTAATTGAACAGAATGTTAAATTTGCTAACCCCCTTTTAAAAAAAACCATTTCAAAATGCTCCCTTTTTGGTTAAATTTGTTAACCCCCTTTTAGAAAAGACCATTTCAAAATGCTCCCTTTTTTGTCTTAAAATGCAAATGTTCTCCAAAACGGCACAGTCTTTTTGCTTCGTTTTTATTGCAAAAGAAAAGGCTTTAAATTACTCACAGTTTTAATTAACAGTTTTATTTATTTTGGTGTTATATATTAATGAAAATTAATAAAATGTCGAAATTTCCGTGCCTGAGCGCGAGCCTCTTCGTCACGCCATACTGTAATCTCAATCATCGTCAGTTGGCTAGTCGGCTGCGGCCCTTTGTGAGGGGAGGATGTACAGCGCGCTGCCGAAATATAAACTTACATATTTTGGGATGTTACTGCGAAGTTATGAGTAAAACCTGTAAAAAAATATGTATTACTATACAACACGAGTGTTTACGGTCTTAAGATTTTACTAAATAGTGGCTATTGCCTATGTTTTTGTGCGAATTGATGTCTTGTTGTTGTCAAAGAATATAAATACATTGACAATATTGACATTGCAACACGGAAAGTTGACGTAGAAAAAGAAACACAAATGAACTGAAGGAGTATTTAGTTGATTTCACTTTAATACTTGTTATATCTACGTGTAATTTACCTACATTGTTACTTACCAAAAATATATTAGTAAGTAAGTAGGTATATAAAGTGGTTTTATTTTGTGCAAGATATAATAAAATTAATTTAGGTATCTACAGATTTTTTTTCAATCTTACTATTATAAATGTGAAAGTATGGATGTTTGTTTGTTGGAAAGGATTTCGATAAAATTTTCTTTACAGTTAGAGTATAAATATAGTTTACACGTGTGTTCACAGGTAGGGGACGATTTTTTTGGCGGTAGAACGGGTATGGGTATTTAGACCTCTTAGAGTCCACGCGGACGAACTTGCAAGTAAAAGCTAGGATAAAGGCCTTGAAAATATTCGCTACCGACGTGGGGAGCGGTATTCGCTCCAGTAGTTGGTACAGCGGTATTGTATTGGTAAGCGGTATTGTTTCGCTTGTTCGGCGAAATAAGTACCGCCTGTCCGGCGAAACAAGTTCCGCTAGACCATAGTAAAATGAGATTTACTTGAAATAAAATAAGAACAGTAAGTAGTCGAAATAAATCCAAAATGGACACATTTTTTTCGAAAAAGTGATATGGGTGTCCATTTCATTATTTCTTGGGAGGCTGATTTCGAAAATAGCATCTATTTGCAGATCCAAGATAGCTGACAGATTTTTTTTCAAAATATGTTATGGGTATCAATTTCGAGGTTTCTTGGGGTGCTGATTACGCAAATGGCATCATTTTTCAGATCCAAGATGGCGAACATAATAATTTTTTCGAATTGTGATATGAGTGTCAATTTCGAGGTTTCTTGGGGTGCTAATCACGAAAATGACATAATTTTCAGATCATTTTAGTAATCAGCACCCCCAAGAAACCTCGAAATTAACACCCATATCACAATTTGGAAGAAATGTTTTGTCCGCCATCTCGGATCTGAAAAATTATGCCATTTGCGTAATCAGCCCCCCAAGAAACCTCGAAATTGATACCCATAACATATTTTGAAAAAAAAATCTGTCGGCTATCTTGGATCTGCAAATAGATGCCATTTTCGTAATCAGAACTCCAAGAAACTATAAATTAAGATCCATAGTATACATATCCAAAATAAATAATCTGTCCGCTATCTTGGATTTGAAAAAGTGTACCTCAAGAAACCGTAAAATTGAAATCCAAATCATATTTTCGAAAAATAATTATCTCCGCCGCCTTAGATTTTAAAGGAGATATAATTTTCGTAATATCACTTCAACGAACTTTGACATTGATACCTACATTGCTTACATACTATTATCGCTTACAGTAGGTACCATTTAGTGAAATGTAAATTGGGAAATGCGGTGGTGCTCGCTCGCCCTGGAGAGAGGCCACTGAAGCTCTACCACTGTATACTACCACCTTACCAGAACATGATAACGGTGGACATGGAGTTATCATTTACTGGTAGGTAAAGTAGATGATATGGAGGTGTTCACGCCTTCGAGCTCGTTCATAAAAGTTATAACACCATACAGTCATACATAGCACAACAGCCCATTATTCTTATGTACATAAAATATTAACCCCCTTGTTCATAAACGTACATTAGATACGTTTTAGCTATAGAATGCTTTGTCTTTGTCAGTTGCATTGTCAAATATGCAGGATAGAAAAAGACAAAGGAGAGATTATCAACACTTTAGCCAAAATACGTTTATGAATAAAGGGGTAAGTTTTTAAATTATCCAAGATTAGACCGTTCGCAACGCAGAAATAACTAACGAGCGAAAATCAAGCAAGTTTCGCTCGTTACCCGTACCAATAGCGAAACTTGTATTCAAACCGTTTTAGTAGTATAATCACTGTGATGCAACATTAATAAGCACTACAATGCTTGTCTCCTCTACATTTACTTAATCTTTGATCTTTTCAATCAAGTACAGCGAGTATCCGCTAGATCGCTCAAATTTTGACAAATATTTGATGAGCTCCGTTTTGCCAAGGTCATTCAGGCTACTTAACGCCTTAATGTTTAAATACATTTCTTTCAAGATTCACGTCTATTATCTTAAGGCTTTGTATAGGAAACCTTCAAATTAATTTTCCCGATGTACAAACGATCAGTTGTAAACAGGATGATGCCGCCGGTATTCGGTTAATCGCCGTTTAATCATTACGTTAATAGGAGAAAACCTCCGGACGGACCCGAGCGGTTTTTTGTCTCACTTTCACAGAGTTTAAGATTAATGTGGTTAATTATATGGATCTCATGGGTTTCTTGCGATGTGACATTTTATGTTTCATTGATGACTGTTTTATGTTCCGGAATAGCTTAGTTTTAGATTGTTACTGCTGTTAGAGCTCCAGTGAGCTCAGAGCTCGCGGGCGTAGGCACCACCGTATTAGCTAATCTACTTGCCGCTAAATGATAGTGTTTAGCATTATCGTATTCCGGTCTGGTGGTAATGTACGGCCCAGTAATTTCTGACACAGAGGCACAATACCTTAGGCCTATGTGGTAACGCATCTACATTGAAATCTGTGGTTTCATGTTGATGTTTATAGGCTACAGTCTTATGTGCCGTCAAAGTGAACTTAACGCTTGTTTTAAAAAAAAAACGACAAATGAAAACGCCTAATTTATTAAAAGTTAGGTAAAACAAAAGTTCAGGTTAATAAGTTCGTCTTGGTAACCAATAATCATCTAATAACTATTTGACCATTTGACTGCCTCGGTAGCCTAGTGGCAGCAGGCCACTACTACTACGCTGAGGTCCTGGGTTCGATTCCCGGGTAGGGGGTTATCAGAGATAATGGTGTAAAGTCCTTTATCTCTGGTTCTATTGGGATTTTTCCATTTTCCGGAAATATCCCAGTACCTCGATGTTTGGTAATGTGCCCGAAGATGTCAACAGGCTCGCCACCTGTTACATGGGCCAAAAACGTAACCGGCGAATCGTGGGTGTTTGCATGTATGCTTGAATGCATGCATTTAGCTCTGTCTATCCCTTCGGGGATTACAGGCGTGAAGTTACGTTAAGTTACATTACGTTTAAAAACCATGCCCTGTAAGGGCGTTCACTGCTCATTGCCTTTTTGTTATATAACAGTTGGTCTATTAAAGAAACGGCCAAGCCACGCATTTTGACTACGGCTTAGAGACTTGACTAGAGTTAGAAACTTGCATCTACATGAGATCTGCTAACTTTTGACAGTGCAACCCGTATACATCTATACTAATATTATAAAGCTGAAGAGTTTGTTTGTTTGTTTGTTTGAACGCGCTATCTCAGAAACTACTGGTCCGATTTTAAAAATTCTTTCAGTGCTAGACAGTCCATTTATCGAGGAAGGCTTTAGGCCATATATCATCACGCTAAGACTAATAGGAGCGGAGCACCAAAGAAGAATGTTTCAAATTCGGGGGATTTTTTTTCCTATTGAGAGCTTCCACTGCGTGCGCTGCGTAAACGGTAAGAGTTTCACAAAAATCATGTACTACAGGCTTTTTTCCATTCAAAAGTTCTAAAAAAAAGTCCGCCACAGCATATGTCTATCTTTTAACGTTAGCTCACTATAAGGTTTTTTATACTAACCGAAGTTGTTCCAAAATAATGCAGTATTTGCGAAGGCGTTTTTATAAACATGATACTATTAATCCTTATCGAAATAAATATGTTATTCATCACAAGTATTTCATTTAAAACGAAATTGTCCTTTACCTCTTTTCGATTCAAATCAATATCTTGGGAGATATCGCAGTTTTAAAATAACACTAATCACAGCAAAATAGTGATTGAGCACTGCCCGCACAATGTACAAAGGCGGCCGGCAGTCAGAGAACGGCTGGACCAATTTGGCTAATTTTGGTTTCGAATTATTTTTGGAAGTCCAGGAAAGGCTTGAAAAGTATGAAAAGTATGAAGAAATTGAAGGGAAATAGTAAAAACCACAATTTTATTTTCCCATACAAATAGTCCGTATACATCAAATCAAACCTTCGACACATTATTTCATTGTGAGGCAATACGAAGTTTGTGGGGATAGCTAGTAGTATTATAAAGCTCAAGAGCATGTTTCTTTGTTTGCTTGAACGCGCTGATCTCAGAAACTAGGGGTCCGATTTGGAAAATTCTTTCAGTGTTAGATAGCCCCTTTATCGAGAAAGGCTTTAGGCTATTTAAAACGTAACTTCACGTCTGTAATCCCCGAAGGGGTAGGCAGAGGTAAATGCATGCATTAAATCATACATGCAAACACCCACGACTCGCCGGTAACGTTTTGGCCCATGTAACAGGTGGCGAACCTGTTGCCATCTCCGGGCACATTACCAAACTCCGGGGTACTGCGAAACTTCCAGAAAATGGAAAAATCCCAGAGATTAAGGATTTTAAACCGTTATCTCTAATATCCCCCGACCCGGGAATCGAACCCAGGACCTCCAGCGCAATAGTAGTGGCCTGCTACCACTACGCTACTGAGGCAGATAAACTTAGGTTAGGCTATATAACATAACGCTAAGATGAATAGGAACACTACACCCGAGCGAAGCCGGGGCGGGCCGCTAGTAATATTATGTCGTCTTAGCAACAATTGAAATGACTTTTTCGGTGGGATATATTATCCGAGTAAATAGAAAAAGTAATAAAAATCCAACGTGCCTAATATTTTTTTTTTTTTTTTTTTTTATGTAATTGAAGTGGCAAACAAGCATGCAGTTCACATTGATGTTAAGTGATGACTGCAGCCTATAGACACCCACACAAAGACCAAGGTCAAAATGCAAATGCGTTACCACTCCTGAGGCCTAAGGTGCCTCTTTGCCGGAAATTACAGGGCCGTACATTACCACCTGACCGGAACACGATAGTGCTGAACACTACCATTTAGCGGCAAGTAAATCAGGTAATGCGGTGGTGCCTCCGCCCGCGAGCTCCGTCACTGGAGCTCTACCACCAGTAAAACCTAATTACAAAAAAAAACAATATCGTGACCCATCATTCAAACACTGCCAATCGATTCGCGCGGCGAATTGTGCAGCGCACGCCGTTGAATAAAATTCCGTTTCGTGATGTTTCAATAAATTAAAACATTCGACATGGTGATCTGTTGTACTACAACATGGATTAGCCGTTGGGGAAAGTAGAAGTTCTTTCCTCGAACTTTGACTGGTCGAAAACACGTTTTAACATTTCGTTTGGATCGTTGCACGCATCTAATTCGGTAGATATCTGGTGACAAGAATCTTAGACACTTGCCTTTCTTTTTTTATCGCGATAGTGGCATTACAATTCACATTTATCGTAAATTGTTTTTTAGCCTTTATTTATATTAGAGCTCAAAGGCGTAGGCAGTACTGAATTACCTAATCTGGATCTGCTCCTAAATGGAAGTAATTTACGGGTGTGATTCGCGGAGCTTAAGGTCATTGCTCACTGGAGCCACCTGGCACCCGACTAGCGCCCGACCGCCTCGAGCGGTCTGCGCTCATTACATTAACTCCACTCCGTATCGCTTCAATCGCAAGCCGTCAAGGCGCGGGCAGCGCGGTCGACGCGCGGTCCTATCACAGACAGCGAGTGGACAACTCGCTGTTCCCAGTGGACCGCGCGCGGTCCGCAAGTGGTCTTCACAAAGTTTGAGAACCATTGGTCTATAGGATATTTCGTGTTGCCATTCATTAAGCGTCAGATCTTTGCCTCAGAATGAAAGAAGAGTAAATGAGTTGTTTGCAATAGCAAATTCTTAGAGGAAAAAATAAGCATAAGAAAAGAGGTGCTGCTATAGAAGACGCTCAGTTATTTGATTTCACAAAGATTGAAAAACCAGTGATCAATTTGAGGTACTTCTGAGACTTCTGACACATAGAAATGGGACTTTTGTTAGAATAGCAATAAATAAATATGAATAAGCGTATTTATAACCAAATCGAATGTATGATTTGATCTTGATTGGACAACAATCGGATGGTTAACAGCACAATGGTGAAAAATACCTGATTTGATACGTAAATAAACGACGCGCTAGAAAAGCTTGAGTTTTGGGTTAAGCGAATGAATGTTAAAAAGTATTATTTATGTTCTTTGCCTATTATACATAATGGATGAGAATATATTACTGATTTCATAAACGGCTTTCAAAACTTTAGAGTGGTAACTAAAATGTTGCTTTATCTAGATTGGTAGAGCCTTTACTGTTTCGTGGTAGAGTCATATGCATGAATAACATTATGCAAAGTCATAGTTGTTACAAAATTGATAAAATATTTTTTTTTTTAAAGAAAAATGGAAAGAAAAATTTTGACTCGCGGCCTACTGGGAATCTAGTCCAGCTAGTGGTCTAGATTCCCAGTAGTCCGCGAGTTCGAGTCTCGCTTGAAGTCAAATTTTTCTTTAAAATAAAATATATTTCACAAGCATGTGTTAATGCGAAATAATATAAAAACAATTATTAAGGGTAAAAGCGACTTCTTTACGGTATTCAATAAACTGAAAAGTCTATTATATCGGTTGCCTAACTAGCATAGTTGGTAATAGATGGCGCTACTGCTACCATAAAGCAAGGCAATAAATGTGAAGGAAAGATTTGACAAATCGGGCAGGACTTCAGTAGCTCAATTGGAAGAGCGGCTGGACTAGATTCCCAGTAGGCCGCGAGTTCGAGTCTCGCCTGGAGTCAAATTTTTCTTTCCATTTTTCTTTAAAATAAAATATTTCACAAGCATGTGTTAATGCGAAATGATATAAAAACAATTGATAAAATATTGTCTAAATATGTACCATTTTAAATAGGTTCCTTTTTATTGAATACTAAGTTATGTAGATAATTAGCTTAGTATGTTTTTATTATATAATTTTACCATTTATTTACGCAATAACACATGCGAGTGGACTTTAGAAATTAAAGAAAAAAATAATGAAATTAAATTTGACGCGTCGGTGTGGGACTTCGGTAGCTTAATGGTAAAGCGGCTGGACTGGTTATCCTGAGGTCACAGGTTCGATTCCTGCCCGAAGTCAAATTTTTCTTTCTGTTTTTTCTTTAATTTCTAATGTTCTGATATTTTCACGAGCTATATATTATAATACAATCAATGAAAAGAACTAAAAGAAAAGCTTATAGGTATTAATGCGATCGAAGCGTCGGGTGTTCAATGATAATCATTAGTAAAACTGCGTACCCAACTACAAGATAACAAAATAAAATGTAGGTTGTATTTACGTATTATTATTAAATACTAGCTGTGCCCATGACTCTGTCCGTGTAGCGTGATGTCATATCGCCTGCCTCGATTAATGGACTATAATTTAACGCATTTCACACAAATACCAAGGCCAAAATGCCATCTGCATTTTGGCCTGAATGTCTATAGAGTGCAGTCATCACTTAACATCAACGTGAACTGCATGCTTGTTTGCCACTTGCATTACATAAAAAAACCGGACAAGTGCGAGTTTGACTCGCGTGGTGAGGGTTCCGTAATTTAAATAAATATTTTCGAAAATATTACAGATTTAAAATGCAGGGACATAGCGGTTACGGTGGTACCCGCAGGGGAGGTTCTATTATTAAGAATTTTCGATTTAATTTGAATAATCAAACTTCTTATAGGATTTCCAGTAATCTATAGGCAAAGAACTGTTTTCCACATTTTTTTCAAAATTTTAAGTTCAGTAGTTTCGGAGATAGGGGGGTGGGATGGTCAATTTTCGTCGTTTATTAAGAAAAACTTCAAATTTGTTTATGCAAAATTATAAAAAAAATATATCTGAGATGCTGACAACAACCTCTTTCATTTGATATATCACACGACAGTTTACGAATTTTCTTTTTTTTTAATTTTCTGATTTACCCCCCGAAAGTCCCTATTTAAAATTTATTATTTTACTTGACGTGTTCATCTTTGGGTCACCAATTTACATATATTCATCAAATTTCAACTCAATCGGTCAATTAGTTTCGGAGCAAATTGGCTGTGACAGACGGACAGACAGATAGACAGACAGACAGACAGATAGACGCACGAGTGATCCTATAAGGGTTCCTTTTTCCTTTTAAGGTACGGAACCCTAAAAATAAGCATATGAATATTGATTATTGTCAATCAATTCGCTTTCGTCTGTGACTGTAGTACCTGTATTCATTAGTATTCATATCCATAAATCATTTATGCCACTTTGATTATTACGCATGCATTACACGTATGTTATAATAACTGCCTTTTTGATTACAAAGTTCGATGAACGAAACGTTCGGAGCTGAAAATGCTCTTAAATGAAAAGTTAGAAGAAAAAGCACTGAAAGCCAATCCTTTTTTTATGTTATGGAAGTGGTAAACAAGCATGCAGTTCACATTGATGTTAAGTGATGACTGCAGCCTATAGACACCCACACAAAGAAAAAAGTCAAAATGCAGATATATGAAAGTTAATGCGGTGGTGCCTACGCCCGCGAGCTCCGTCACTGGAGCTCTTCCACCAGTGTTTTCTACTTTTGCTTAGAACTTTTTATTTTATTGTGAGACGTCATTGTTTCTTTGTCACATAATTCGGCATAACAACTTAGGAACCTTGGAAGATGAAAAACGCTCAACCTCCACACGAAAACCGGCGAGAAGGGCTCCCCCCAGATATGATCTGGAATATCATATATATGGAGATCACTTAACCGACTCCGCACTCAGGTAGGCCGTTGCAGACAAAACTTGTGCAAGTGAGGTTTTTATCTCTCCGCCTATGAAACGCGTATGTCCCCGCGGCTGGTGTAGATCGGAAGCGATTTACTCGGTTAAGCTGTGATGGGTGACCGCTAGTGGCAAATTGAAATGCGCATTTCCGTGCAAGCACGTTAAGCCGTCGGTCCCGGTTGCTATCGATAGATAGCAGTCGTTAAACCTTGTCGGATGCCTTATGGGTTGTTTGAAAACATCCGACCGCGGGTTGGCCACTAACCCGTATATTCACCAACCCGCATTGGAGCAGGGTGGTGGAATAAGCTCCAGGCCTCCTCCCGAGAAGGGGAGAGACTCGTGCCCAACGGTGGCACGTATCAAGGGTTGCCATTATTATTATTATATATGGAGCATTGTGACTGTAGAGCCCTCGCTCAAACAGTGCAACACATGCTCCAATGCCCGCTCTGCCCCAGTTCTTGTATGTTGGAGGACATAAGGACCGCAAATGATGCGGCAAATACTGTGGCGAAATACTGGGCCGATAGAATTTAAGTCGAACCGCTGACACGAGAAGAAGATTGTTTCTCTAAGTACAAAACGTTTCTTTTTTTGCGTTTTAAACTGTTACAAAATCTTGTTCGATCGCCAAAAAGAGATAGTATCAAAACCTTATATAAAATAGAAAATATCATTTAAAAAATTATAATACTATATAGGTACACACAGGTATATACAAATATTATAAATGCGAAAGTTTGTATGTTTGTTTGTTTGTTACTCCTTTACCCAAAAACTGCTGAACCGATTTTCATTAAATATGGCACACACACAGAGGGTAACTTGGATTACCACATAGGATGTTTTTACCCCGAAAAAATGTTCTTGTGGGATGCCATGGGATGATTTGATAAGTTTTCACAGATTATGCGAAAAGCGACCAACACGCGGGCGGAGCCGCGGGCAACAGCTAGTATAAAATATACTAACTATTGCAGTAGTATCGAATGCTAACCATCATAATATTAAACATTTTTTATTATTTTATTAAAGAATGTTTTATTTGGTTAGGTACTAATTTCTTTAATATGAAGCATAAAAATACGAAATATTAAAGTACATACTATTAATTTTAAAATACAAATTAAATCTTTAATACCAAAGTTGAATTATTAGAGAACAATATAGGTACCTAAGCTAAGCAGAATTGAAAGCTTGGCTTCAAATTGGAAAAAAAAATAGAAAAATAGGTCACTGACTTCAAAATTAAGGTCAAAGCTTAGTCAATACGTACATTACGGTTTAATTAATATTCACAAAAATCGAGGTGAAAGTTAAAAAAGGGCCGCCAAAGTGGGCGTGTCCACAATGTCAAGTTTGTTTACAATGTCACTGCGCACGCGCCGACCGCCGAGCTTTCGCGGAATTGTTGGAAACGTCATATCAGTAAAGATTTTCCATTAGCCGAGTTCTGCCGACCTGCCACGATGATACCCGATGCTAATGGTTTTCATTTGATAGGTGATTGATTTATTGGATCTAGTTGTATATGGTTTGTCGTTATATTGTAGGGGCGTACCTAGATAGGTAGTAGGTACCTACCTATTTTTTAATTGAACACTATCTCAATAAATCTTCTACATTGTAAATTGAGTACATATTTCATCACTTTGATATGCAATTTTTGCATCGTTTGAACTATTTTTATCTAGTACCTATTTAGTTAAATATACTCTATAATTTATGTATATAATGTATAACTTAGGCACTTTAATAGGTACTTAACCCTTGCTTTTAACCTAATTAACATGAATTGGGTTATGGTTACTGGTTAATAACTAAGTTATTATGTAAGCTTAAAACTAACAATATTAAACATCACAGTAACTACGTACGATAGGTCCTACCTAATTAAGTTTTTTTCGGGAAATCTTAAAATTAGATCGAGTAGGTATATAAGATCGGATTGCTTCCGGACTCTTGACCTATATAGGTATTAGATATATTAAAAAATATATGCTTCAAAAAATTACTTACTCGTTAGGTAACTCACTTAGGTAAGTACCTAATTAATGATAGCATAGGTAAAAGTCGCAATTTCCAATTTTAATAATTTGTTGAAGCTTATCTTAAAACACAGTAAACATACCGTTCGATTCCAGCAAATACACACACACAAGCTCACAGTTCTCACTATAAAAAAACGGTCCCACAGTTTTGAAAATTCGTAAATCGAACGCACGTGCGCGGCGACGCGTTTGAAAATCGAACGCGGCGGTGCGCGCGACTCCACACTGACAAGTGGATACTGCGCCGGCGCAGGTGTCGTTCCTAACAAGGTCGCCCCTCTACACACTTTTCACCCGGAGAAAGTCTGCCTACATACATACCAAATTTCCGAACTGATTGAGTCGGTATTAAAGGCCGTGTGTGATGAATGAACTGAGGTCAAGTGAGGTTGTAGGATCAAACGCGCTCTACCGCAGACGTGGTTGATCCTGATTGTACCTCGTAAAGCTCGATTGCTTGCGTGTACTTGATACCTCTATAAAAACTTTCTTTATTAACATTAATACTAACATCGTGTTGTATAATCTCTCTCTCTCGACTCTTTACATTTTAGTAGTTAATTCTACTTATGGATGTGGAAATTATAGACGTCATCGAAATATTTTATCTGTTTACCATCTAAAGCAGAGCCCCCAAACTATTTTTTCTTTTAGACCCCTTTCAATTTTTTACTGGTTACGGTGGACTGACTCCCCTTGCTACATTTATAGTTCAGGTTCAAGTCTTTTACTGCATATCATGTGTACACAGGTGGTAATATTCATAAAAAGATCAACATGAAGCGCTCTTCGGCATAGCAACATTCCCAAATCTTCATTTTTTTTCACGCCTACGTAGACTCCGACCTAGTCTCGCCTGGACCCCAGGGGGTCTATCTGGACCACTTTGGGAATCACTGATCTAAAGGTAACATTTTCCCACTTACCTATTACTCAGAAACTTAAAAGGTAGGTAAGGACCGAAATCCTGTAGATTTTTGGTAGATATTGTACTCATCATCATCACTCCAACCGAAGCACGTCCACTGCTGCACAAAGCCTAGACTGGTGGTAGAGCTCCAGTGACGGAGCTCGCGGGCGTAGGCACCACCGTATTACGCAATACTTGCCGCTAAATGGTAGTGTTCAGCACTATCGTGTTCCGGTCAGGTGGTAATGTACGGCTCTGTGATTTCCGGCACAGAGGCATAACACCTCATGCCTCAGGAGTGGCAGCGCATCTGCATATTGACCTCTGGTCATTGTGTGGGTGTCTATAGTGCAGTCATCACTTAACATCAATGTGCACGCTTGTTTGCCACTTCTATAACATAAAAAAAGCCAAAGATGCCCACAACAGTGGTGTTAGCAGGGCAGAATATGCCAAATTCTTGGCAGGCGGATTGACAATGGCAGTGATTTTGGTAATCCATCTGCCGCCAAATTATAGTGTTGGGCACTATTGTGTTCCGGTTAGATGGCAATGACCGCGTAATAACTTATACTGACTTATATTATATTGACAACCCGGTTAGTCCAGCGGTGTGAGACGACCGTTTGATTCGAAGGGTCGCGGGTTCGATCCCCGCTGCGGCACAAATATTTTTATGGCCTACAGATATTTGTATCGGGTCCAGTTGTTTGTGTATGTGTAGCGTGTGTACAACGGCACCCACGACACAAGTTTATACCCTAGTGAACGGCTGTAAGTGTAAGCATATTAAAAAAAAACTATCACAGGCACGTAACTAGCGGCGTATAACAAGCGGCCCGCCCCGGCTTCGCGCGGTTGCAATGAGACTACCCTCTCCTATTCATCTTAGCGTGATGTTATAGTTAAAGCCTTCCTCGATAAATGGGCTTACTAACACTGAAAGAAATTTTTAAATAGGACTAGTAGTTCTATATAATATAACTAGCGGCCCGCCCCGGCTTCGCCCGCGCTGCTCTGCTCCTATTAGTCATAGCGTAATGTAAGCTATCCTATCTCTCAAGTTGGATGGAACTGCACATGGTGTGCGAATTTTATTATAATCGGTTAAGTGGTTTAGGAGTCCATTGAGGACAAACATTGTGACACGAGATTTATATATATTAAGATATTAATATATAAGTATAGAGAATAGATAATACATAACTCAAGCCAATTTTTTATTTCTTAATTCACTCGAAAAGTAAGAATTTGATAACAATTATTGTGTCAGCTATTTTGTGACCTGTGCAATCTGCAGTAGTAGATTTAAATAAAAGAAAAAATATGAAGATGATGAAATTGCAGGCATTTTGTACAAATAAAAAATCTATACAGAATCTCTTACTAACTGGATACGTCTGTGTTGTTCATACTTCTCCGCCAAAGAAGGTAAGTGAACTTGAAATTCCCACTTCATTCATAGCAGATAGCAGCATCAAAAATATGATGCGAACCAGCAGAGTTCCATCTTACAAGTTCAATTCAAATGGAACTTCACATCGTTACCCTAGTATAAAACACAGTTAGCGAAATTAACATTAAAACAATGGTCGTCGATGCAGGAAACAGGTTACTAGGAACCATAAGAGTTAAACAAAACGAAAGTTAAAAGTTTAACAATATGCACTTAAACTAACACTTTCGTTTGCTTAAAAAGTTACAATTGAGATAGGAAAATAAAAAGTTCTATTTGTGATTAATACAAAGTGTAACTTTTTTGTACTGTATTGTCAATTCTTTGTTTGTAGATTGGTATTTTTAGTTTACAGAATTTGTTAACAATCCAACACAAAGGAATAAATCTAGACGTAGAAATGGCAACGCATTTTCATATAGATGTTTACTGAAAAATACAAACATTCGTGGTTTTTTGGTTTGTTTTCATGTAATTATTTGTATTCAGCAACGTAACTTCACCTCTATTATCCCTAAAGGGTTAGGCAGAAGTGAATACATGCATTCAAACATATATGCGTGCAGGCACTATTCGCCGGTTACGTTTTGGCCCATATAACAGGTGGCGAGCCTGTTGACATCTCCGGGCACATTACCAAAGTCCTGAAATACGGTAAGGTACTGGAAAACTTCCAGAAAATAGAAAAATCCCAATAGAACCAGAGATAAAGGATTTCACACCGTTATCTCTGATAACCCCCTACCCGGGAATTGAACCCAGGACCCCAGCGTAGTAATAGTGGCCTGCTACCGCAAGACTCAAACCGTTATATTACCAAAGCCACTAAGATCCGGCTTGTTCGTGCGCTAGTGTTTCCCATATTTCTTTATGCAGTTGAGACTTGGACTCTGAGGGAATGTGAAAGGAAGAAGGTGGACGCTCTAGAGATCTGAGGAAGGAGAATGATTGGAATATCTTGGACCGAATTCCAAACAAATGCTTTCACTTTCTTTGGACACATATCTCAACGCGACGGTCAGTCTATCGATCGCTTGATGGTGCAAGGTTGAGTGGAGAGAACCAGGCCACGCGGCAGATCACCAATACGATGGACGGACCAAGTCAAAGCAGCAGTGGGAGGTCAACTGCACGAGTGTTCGAGAAAGGCAACAGTAAGGGATCAGTGGCGACGCATAGTGAAGAGGAAGTCACAACACCGTAACGACCAAGACCACTCTGAAAAGAGTATTACGACTAAGAAGAAGAGGACCGTAAGACTACTAAGGCAGTTGTATTTAACGTTAATTGAAAAAAAAAAGTTTTAGTTTTATGTCAGTAGTATAAACTTACAATGAATGTAAACTGTCCTGGGGGTCGACCGCCTAACTCGAATGCTTTCGTTTAGGACGTTATCTTGTCAGTTTCGTACCGTCTATTAAAGCATTTTGTATCTTCATGTATGTATCTTCACGCCAGGTCCCTAACGGGGTAGGCAGAGAGGTGGTTGCAGAGCGCCAGATATCCCGGTCCTGACATACCTCTCGTGCCTCGTCTACCTTCATCATTCTCTTCATACATGCACGCCGATTCCTAAGACTTTTGACCCCACAATCAGACAGAACTCGACCTATTTGGTCATGTTAGGTCAGTCTTGGTCTTCCTGGGCCTCTGCAACCATCCACATTCTCATTGTATATCTTTGCCTTTTCTCCGAAACAAAATGGACCAATAAACATAAAGTCGACAACGAAAACGACTCAAAATTTCCATTCAACTTTGGCTCCATGTCATGTTATATGTTGTGTGTAAACGAGCAGAAAACAATGTTAAATCTGATACCGACAACATATTTATTTGGTGATCAGATAATTCTTACAATGTTTTCGGCTTCAGTCAATCGAGCAGGCGTATTATTAAAGCTAAATTAAGGTAATGAAACTTAATAACTGGCTTCGAAAGGAGGATAACAAACGTAATTTCGAGGTCATTCATTATACTTTTGTCAAGCAATGTTTACGAAAATGGACAAAATTGACGATTGTTTTTTTTAAAGGTCACCCTGTTTCGAGAGCTTTTGTGAAAACTATTGAATTGACCCTACATAATTTTAATTAGGGTTCAGGTTTATGTTACAACTATTATGTAATATTGTGAAATTTTCTTCAAAAATTAAATAATCCTACTTATATACTGTCCTCAAATGTTCCTATATAATAAGGTAAATAATTATCCTTTGTAAATTATATATTAGTTAAAATTCAATAAAATAAATGCATGCGTGAGATGAGCTTAAAAATAAATATTACTGTTATTAAAAAAAGATTTAAAAAAATGTATAAGTTAAAATTTATTAATGAAACAAAAACAAATACCTACAGAATATTGATGCATGTGTATTTATAATTAAGAATAAATAAAATAAATTCAAGAATAATGTATGTAAGAATACCAAAAATAAAATATTTGTTACATATTATTTTGTATAATTATCATAATAATTCAGGGTGAATAAAGGCTACTTTAATTTTTAATTATTTTTTAATGTTCCTACACATTAGATACGAGTTACAAATGTGATTGATTCTAAATCATGCTAAATAATTATAATTTAATTGTCATAGAATTTGTCTGTCTGTCAAAACCTTCTCAAAATCATCTTTCATCATCATCACTACAGCTGAAAGACGTCCACAGCTGGATAAAGCCTCCCCCAAAGACGCCCACAACAGTGTTGTGCGGAGAAGAGAAAATAGCATAATCGCCACGCTTGGCAGGCGGATTGGCAATCGCAATCGCGGTAGCTGTATCGCGGGATGCTGCTGCCCATCAAAACCATAATTATTTAAAAGACATAATTATAATACTTATCATTAACCTGTGGAACTACATTTTATGAAAGGAAGATAATTCAAAATATTAAAAAAGAAAATAACGTAACTAGTGCCGAGAAAACGGAAAAATATATACCTTTAACTTAAACAAACAGAGAGCTTACTTTTGAAGTTGTTTAAAAAACAAGTGTTACTCAAACATAAACACATAACGTACCGTGCAATACGGCTGATCTACGAGTATATCGATGAGTAAAACGTGACATAAATAATTATCATAAAACTTGGTCAATTCATACAGAAAAAAGTAATGCCTAACATAACAAAAACAGATTTAAACCTCGATTGATAAGTAACCTCTTTTCAGTAAAAAAAAAAACATAAAGCCTTAAATTTTTAAGTCGTTTTAAAAATGCTAGTGTTAACCAAAAATAAACACATAATGTACCATGAAATACGGTTGATCAGTATCGATGCGAATCCAATGAAATTACAGCGAATCACCGAAATATTTTAAACGCATAATTGCGTCGACCGTAACATTTATTGGTGTAAATGATTTGATTATTCTGTAGATAGTTGAATGAGCATAAATTAGTCTGAGGTAGAAACTTAATTTGGAATGTAAAAAAAGGCAGATGAAGGCGAGTTCCATTCGCGAATTAAGAATTCCATATGTGATGACTGATATTGGTAGGTATGCCTAATTTTTTACTAGTCCCATGGACAGCTCGTCGTACCAACGTCTCTATGCTCGAGGAAATGCAGGTTGTGACTCGCCTCTAGACTATCTGTCTGCGGAGATCACTTTCTTTTTTTGGTCACGTAGCCCGACGTAAACTGCACTGACCCGATGTTGGGAACCTGGAAAAGCTAACCCTAACAGGCCACGTTGTGCAAAGGCAGAAAGCCCACTCGATAGATAGATGCCATTCTAGAGTCCCATTGTTAGACGCAAACAGCAGTCCACACGGCCCAAAATAGAGAAGCTTGGAGTGCACTGACCCGAGATGTTGCTTTTGGTGGTCACGACCGTCATTCATGAGGACACGACAAAGAAGAAGTGTTTTACTTGTATAGCTCCAGCGACGGAGTTCGCAGACGTGAGCACCACTGTAATACCTAATCTACTTGTCAATAATCGGGTTATGGCGTTGCGGATCGACACATGAGACATATGCGATTAGGGGCGGTGCAACTTTCGGTTGGTGACACATCAGTCTTCTATGACCAGCTTACGCACGCTTTCGTTCGTTAGTCATCAAGGCATATTGGAAAAGCTTCCGACTACGTCAGGCAAATAAGAATGCGGTGTTGAGTACCTACGTCCGTAGGTCCGTCGGTGAAGTTTTGCCACCAATTAAATATATTTACACCTTTATTCTTATAAGGGTGCTTCTACACCTGGCGAATGTGACGCGAATGTTCAGCTCGCGAGCCGCTCACCAGCTGCCCACGTGAACTTTTTAGGTTCAAGCGTCACTCCTGGGCCGCCCGCGCGTAGCTCGCGCGCAATCTACGCGCTGTATTCGAGCGGCCCGGAGACGGCTCGCGCGGAGTTACACCGCCCGCGTCTACATTCTGTTTCCTTTTAAAAGTTTTTTAAGATTTTGCCACCAACGCCGTTGTTTCTTTATTCCCTTTTTATCAATACTATTATAGCGAATGATGCAGCAATGTGTTTGCTGGTGCTATTATATATGTGTGGTCTAACATCTTCGGAAGTAAATTTACTTCTGGGGCAGTGAACGAAACTGTAAGCATTAGAACTAAATGCGCGCAGATCTCGCGTCGTGCTCTCTTTCTATACAAGCCTCGCATGAGTTGCGCTAAAGAAGCGTACCAAACTAATGCAGTAACTGCATACGTGCAGCGTGTGCGCAGCTCGCGAGCCATTCGGGAGCTGCACATTCGCGGCGCATCCGTTAGATGTGGACGCACCCTAACAAGCTACAATGTGCGATAAAACGAAGTTATAACTGGACATTAAGCTCGCATAACATTACGCTGTAATCGCTTGTTAACCTACTCTTAAAGTCTTAACTGCTATTAACGCAATTAGGGATATTATCAGTAATCAGTAATTTATAACTAATAAAGCTATTCGTAGCTAGCTGAACGCCGCTTCGTATCGCTCTCACTTGATATTTTTTTTTCATCGTATAATTAAGTAGAGTTAAATATGCCTAGAATTCATATACATCCACTACTATAAATTAACTGGTGGTAGAGCTCCAGTGATGAATGTAGAGCTTGCGGACGTAGGTACCGCCGGATTAACTAATCTATTTGCCGTTAACTGATGGTTTGTTTTTTATGTAATGAAAGTGGCAAACAAGCATGCAGCACCCACACAAGACCAGATGTCAAAATGCAGATGCGTTACCACTTCTGAGGCCTAAGGTATTGTGCCTCTGTGGCATAATAAATACCTTATTCCTCAAGAGTGGTAACGCATAGATCTGCATTTTTACATTGATCTTTTTGTGGGTGTCTATAGGCTGCAGTCATCACTTAACATCAATGTGAACTGAGAGCTTGATTACCTCTTCATTACTTAAAAAAAATCATGGAAACAAATATCTATTTATACCTTATAACAAGGTCTAAAAAAACTAATGAGAACCTATTTATCTCTATAATAACTCAATGTACCTATAAATTTTTCGTTTTGTTGCTTGGTCAATAAAATTAGGGAAAACCACATTAAACTCCATTGGGGACTTTTGTGGAATAGTCAAACCGGAATGATTGTAGCGACATTCTTTAATACTTCTCAAGTTTAGAAAGAATACCTTCGTATTCTTAAGACAGATAAATTACTCGTTCAACTCGAACGAAGCTCACTTAATATGACGATCTAATCTCTAAGATAACCTACTCTAAACATAATCCTCGACATTATCATTGATCAGTGATTTATAATGTGTTTTCATGGTAAGCTGTGAGTTGCGAACTAATTGCCGTTTTAAGACTGATTCACACCTATCAATGCAGTTTCGTCACAGTACCGTCACCATGTCAATCATTCCCTCATACATTTTCTATATGAACGTCACTGACACTAGTCAAAATACCGCGTCGTCACTGACACTGACATCAGTCAGTGTCAGCGGTATTTTGACTTAAGCGTATCCACAAAGAAAATGTATGAAAGAATAATCATCACGGTGACGGCACTGTGCCGGTACCACGCCGCGGACACTCCGCTAAAATTCCACACAAACGCTTAATTCGGTCTCTATTACACAGACTCTATACGAAAGAATTATTATCACGGTGGCGGTACTGTGTAGGAAATGTGACTGCACTGACATGTGTGAATCAGCCTTTATATCGCTATCATTTCGTCGGATGTTTCTTAGTGTGAGGAAAAAACATCCTTTTTCAACAGAGATTTGGGATTAAGATTCCAAGCAATATCTCACGGATTCTACCACATGAATAAATAATTCGAAATTTATTAAAAGTAATTGGAACAAAGTTTCTTGTCGCCGTTAGTAAGAGAGAATTGACATTATGAAAACGAACGTTATCCTACTTGTTTACTTGCCTAGAATGAAGTCCAAGTAAAATAGTTTAAACACACCCAAAATCGTAGTTTCTGCATGTATACAGCTCGTCTCCTCCTTCAGAAAGATATAGGCGTGAAATAATTTCTATACATACCTATTAGAATTAAATATATTAGAAAGCATATAGAGAGACGCGTAGGTAACTCACGGCTAAACCGGGACGGACCACCCGCCCTCTCTATACGATGTTTCAATCTCAATTTAATTTATGAACGATCTATATGGAATCTACAATTCCCGACGCAGCATGTACAACTAATCTATCTATCTACGTAACGTAATCTATCTATCTTCACGCCTGTAATCCCCGAAGGAGTAGGCAGAGGTACATGCATGCACGATTCGCCGATTACGTTTTGGCCCATGTAACAGGTGGCGAGCCTGTTGACGTCGCCGGGCACATTACCAAACTTCGAGGTACTGGGAAATTTCCAGGAAAAGGAAAAATCCCAATAGAACCAGATATAAAGGACTTTGCACCATTATCTCTGATAACCCACGACCCGGGAATCGAACCCAGGACCTCAGCGTAGTAGTAGTAGCTTGCTACCACTAGGCTACCGTAGCAGTTAAATAGATAGTAAATTAGAAATTTTAAGAAACTTAACGATTATACTGGATGACTTTTTTTACCGTCTTGAAAAAAATAGGGCGTGATAAGCAAATGAAATAAAAGCCTATGGCATAGTTATTTATATTATTTTTTTATATTTTCTAACTTCATCTGAAATTAAAATTTCATTAAACATTGCTATTCATTATTCTATTTTTAATTTTAGAACACTGAATTTCAACAAACAAACGCCGGCAACTTGACACGATCCTGTTTTTGCAAGTTTTGTAGGTAATAGAATAATGAATAGAAATGTTTAATGAAATTTTAATTTCAGATGAAGTTAGAAAATATAAAAAAATAATATAAATAACTATGCCATAGGCTTTTATTTCATTTGCTTATCACGCCCTATTTTTTTCAAGACGGTAAAAAAAGGCACCCAGTATATTATTATTTTTTCTAATGTTCTAAACTTATAGCGCTTGACGCAACGGTCAATCATGAATTATCGTTTTAAACAGTTGTACCTATCGGTAGAAATTGATGATTGAAAATGGCATCAAATTATCAGTAGCAATCTACATTGCACCCGCACGAAGCCAGGGCGTAAGTACAGTGGCTAGTAAGTAATAATATATTTAGAACAGTATCAATGTACTAGTCCGTAATTGGACTTGATGTTTTTGAACAAAAGTTTCACAAGCATGTGTTAATGCGAAATAATATAAAAACAATTATTAAGAGTAAAAGCAACTTCTTTACGATATTCAATAAACTGAAAAGTCTATTATATCGGTTGCCTAACTAGCATAGTTGGTAATAGATGGCGCTACTGCTACCATAAAGCAAGGCAATAAATGTGAAGGAAAGATTTGACAAATCGGGCAGGACTTCAGTAGCTCAATTGGAAGAGCGGCTGGACTAGATTCCCAGTAGGCCGCGAGTTCGAGTCTCGCCTGAAGTCAAATTTTTCTTTCCATTTTTCTCTAAATAAAAGTAACACTGTATTGTTACTTCTAGGTAACTCTTAGGCCTACTATAGAGGCTATGTAAATGCCTAATCAAAGTATATCCTACGTACCTATCCTAATGGCGAAATACTCAAACGTCAACGTGAATTATGAATGCGTGTTTCCATGTAGTTATGTCAACCCTTGATACGTCCCACTGCTGGGCACGAGTCTCTCCCCTTCTTGGGAGGAGGGAGGATCTTACTCCACCACGCTGCTCCAATGCGGGTTGGTGGAGATACGGGTTAGTGGCTAACCCGCTGTCGGATGTTTTCAAACCGCCCATAAGGCCTCCGACAAGGCTTAACGACTGCTAACGAGCCCTCCGAAGCACGGAAACGCGAATTCTGATTTGCCACTAGCTGTCACCCATCACACACCTGACCGCGCCCGTATAGCTTAACCGAGTAGATCGCTGCCGATCTCCACCAGCCGAGGGGATATGCGCGCTTCGATGATTCCATGTGTTCTTGTGAAATATACCAAAAAATACTGAACTGGTCCTGATTTGAATGATAGAATTAGTCGTAGCAACATTATATTCAGAGTTCATCTAAATTAGTTTCGCCAATTAATCTCAGTGTATTCGAAGATGAGGCTATCTTCAACAAGCAATTTGCAAACCAATCTCCGTTCAAATTCGCATACATTGCAGAATACTAACTTTTATGACACTTTCTCGAAGAAATTTCATCACGCTATGTAACATTTATATTTATTTATAAATTAATTAATTCAAACTTTACATTAGACGTCTGTGGATGTAAAAAGTGAAAATATTGCGAATTGTTGAAAAAATGAACTAATTTTTTTTTTAAACGCATTATTTTATTGACAGCTAAAGCTCAGCTTACATGGATGACGAATATTAAAACATTTAAAATAAATATAAAAACCGACCAAGTATGATTCGGACTCGCATTTATGAGTTCCGCACAATTATTGAGCGTTATCTACGCGGACACTATAGGTTGATACTACTTTAAATATCATAGACATATTTAAAGGTTTTCCTATAATGTAAAAACTTCTGGGTTTTTTGTATATCAATGAAGATCATACAATGATTTCTCCAAAAGTGACCTCTGTATCTAAAATTACTTATTTTTGTTGACTTAATTTACTTTATACGTTCATGATTGGCATGATTTATACACTACATACATATCTCAAGCGCGAAGCGCGCATGGTCTGGCGGCTGGTGTAGATCATAAGCGATCTGCTCGGTAAAGCACTACGGGCGCGGTCGGGTAGTGTGATGGGTGACCGCTAGTGGCAAATTAAAATGCGCGTTTCCGTGCTTCGGAGGGCATGCTAAGCCGTCGGTCCCGGTTGCTATCGATAGACAGCAGTCGTTAAACCTTGTCGGAGGCCTAATGGGCAGTTTGGAAACATCCAACAGCGGGTTGGCCACTAACCCACCCATCTCCACCAATCCGCATTGGAGCAGCGTGGTGGAGTAAGCTCCAGGTCTCCTCCCAAAAAGGGGAGAGACTCGTGCCCTGCAGTGGCACAGACGGACAGACAAACAGACGCATGAGTGACCTTAAAGAATTCCATTTTATTCCTATTACAGAATCCTAAAAATCGATAATATTACAACTCAATTAAATCATTATTACACGCGACATCCGTTTAGATAATAGCATCTTGTTTAGGAAAGTAAAATTTTTGTCACATAATGTTTCCGGTGAAATGAACCTTAGACAAAGTCGTGGGAACGAGAGTTAGGTATACAACACTTTTTATATCTTTATTTAACTTATCTTACTTTTTAAGCTTACAATTATAGCGTTGTCTCTATTTATTTTTTACAAGCGGACTTCCTACGAGGTATTCTTTAAATAAATTTAACGCTTTTTATCTTTATTGGTTTGATGATAGTGTCGTATAATTATGAAATTACATTTATTTTGTTAGCGCGCATGGCTTCGTGGCTGGTGTAGATCGTAAGCTATCTAGTCGGTTAAGCGAAACGGGCGCGGTCGGGTGTGTGATGGGTGTAAAGCCGACTAATGACGACGAATGGGAGAAAATCATATATTATACCAAAACAACATTTTTAACAATTTTTGTCTGTCTGTCTGTTTATTTGGCAGGGCTAATCTTGGGAACGGGTGGACCGATTTTGATGGGACTTCACTGGCAGTTAGCTGATGTAATAAGGAGAAACTTAGGCTACTTTTATACTAGCTGCGCCCACGACTTCGTCCGGGTAGATACTGAACAATCATAAATTCTCACGCGGGCGAAGTCGCGGGCACAGCTAGTTACGAAATGAGATACGAATATAATACTTAAACAAATATCAATCGACGATCGACATCATACGCATCACATGATATGTAAAAGGTTGGTATGGTTAATTTATCAAAAGTCCAAAAAATATGAAGATTATAAGTAAATTCCAAGTACGAAACACCCAAGAAAACATTCCACGATACTACGAACGAATTCCGAAACAACATAAAGTATCAATCGACAAACATCATAGAGACATCTACGCATCACATGTAGAACGTAGCAATGGAAAATTTAACACGACGAGTTTTTTCAGTGGGCTGGTAGGAAGTGAAACGTGAGGACGCATGTCGGCCGCAAGGTCGCGACTAGGATACGCGCAAGTGGGCGAGCCGAGTACACTCATGGTGGCGCACGCGCAGCATAACTGTGCGGGCTTTACATGCCCGTGTGTGCTGCCTAACCTATACCTAAGCATCTGAAGAATAGAGTTATAAACGGTAATCAATGCATTTCCACTTGTAAGTCGCTAGAAATTATTTGGCATATATCCGTTTAAATTACAGAGACGTTATATTAACACAATATTGTAACTTAAACAAGAACTTGTATCGCTTAAGAAGCTTTAATCATTTGAATGTAATAAATTATAGTTGTTTTACTTATAAAAAATCTGTTTTACTTGTTTTACAAAGCAAGCGTTTCAAATAGATTCACGGCATTAATCTTTTCTTTTCTGCTTTATTCTTTTTGATGGTAAGTTTACTCAAAACTTACATTACCTATCTATTAAAAGGCTAAAAAGGGTGTATATGCAGACTGGCTTCTGAGGCCTAATATATCTTGTGCTGAAATTGCGGAGCCTTTGATTTCCAGGATGTGATGGTGTGTAACTCTTCCAAAAACAATAAGGTTGTCCTATTATTGATGACTTCTTATTCATCCTAATATTCATATTTCTGTACTTGGCGGCAGATATAATAAATATTGCGACGATAACCTCCAATACTGGAGCTTTTAATGGAACATCGGGCGGCTTAACCTATAGTGCTGGGTGTGCAATGCACACGGGCGCCGCCGTCTCAGGGGGCGCTTCCTGAAACAGCTAAGAGTATCGTCTTGGACCATCATGGTCAGGCATAGGGGGCGACAGGGTTTAATTGCACACGGGCGCTACACGAGCTAGAGCCACGCCTGAATGGGACGCAGCATAATCAGTCTCACGCGCAGCGCAAGGAACGTGCGTGTCGCGTGCCGTCGGGCCGGACGCGACACATGCGTTTCTAGGAGGTTCACGCCATTTATCCTATCTTATTAGTATCAGAGCACTTTTTGCTATTTACATTTTCATATTACTATTTTCTATCACTTATATTGTATTTACGTAATAATATAATGTGCTTTACTTATACATTTCTCAATATCTCTCATGTTTATTAAATGTATGTTTATGTGCAGAAATACGTTTTGGATATGAATAGTGAGGAGATATATTCATTAACTTATTTTATAATAAACTAGTCTGTATTTTTTAGAGAAGACATGCTTTTGTGTAATTAAGTAGGTACCTACATTAGGTATTGTAATATTTTCTGATTTTTAGTTCGAAGCTCAATAAAGGGGCTTGTTATGAGATAGAATTATGTCTTCAAAATGTGTAATTATTTGTTGATAACAGAATTTATTAATGAAGGAATGTTCATCCTTGAATATGCTGCCGAATATTTTTTACTCATCAAAGGATGATTCGAAAATATTATTTTGATGCCTGAATACTATACCTTCTTGTGAACCTTTTTTTGGTAGTCCAGAAAAAAAATATCTCAAAACAGTCCCACCGACAGTAAACAGTTTCGACACAACCACTCCCTAAGTAAATAACAAAAATAAAAAGATTTTTTTCATCCACTGAGAGCTTCATACATAGTTTCAGGCTATACAAATATTTAACCCGGTGTCTGGATCGACCCCGCAACCTTTGAATCAAGCAGTCTACCAATAGACGTCAGTAAATACAATGACGCAGGATAAGCAGACAGCCACCAGTGCGATCGTGAACCAGCATGCCAAACGCGTTCACTATGGCATATTCTGTCGTAATGAGTCACAACAATATTGTGGACATCTTTGGGAAACGCTTTTATATGGATGCCATCCAACTAAAGTGATAATGATGATCATAACTTAAAAACATTACCAAATGATATATTTGAACGCAAGTAACGCAACCGACTCCACCATACAAACATTTCACTCGCCACATTCCGGGCCAGCTGTAAACCTCGATGCAGCAATTTATACTGACAACTGTCGCCGCGTCCCGTTCAGTGTTTTATGTGTTTTACTATTATATCTTCATCTAACACCAATGAGATTATATGACAATCAGTCTACGGGGGTAAACATGTCATATCTTAGTTATTTGAGGCCATAGAGCAACGCGGCCCACCGGTCGCGGCGGACCGGAGGGGAGTAGCCATAGCGTGTATTACCGATGCAAAACAGTATGTCATTTTTTGCGGTGGGAAATGCGTGCGACAAACACGCACACTACAAAAATCGTATATTGCTACGTAACTCGAACTCGAGCGGCAAGTATATTAGGTAATGTGGTGGTGGCTACGCCCGCGAGCTCCGTCACTGGAGTTCTTCCACCAGTTAAAAAAAAGTTAGTCTTAATAGATTTTAACTTTTTTTTAAAAATTTTAAATATTTTTGTTAAATCAGTATTAAGTGCTTTCATTACGTATTAAATCCTCGCTGCGCTCTTCCGACTCGGACTTGTCCGGTTTTTTAACAAACCCGGATGCAAGTCAATTAACACTGGACCAGCGCTTCTTTATATTTTGCTATAAAAATATAAACTCAGTCCAATGCCTAGACAGTGTTTTATTGTTTTTATGCATTTTTATGATTAAATTAACACACTAGATAAAATCACCATATCGACGAATACAAATGGTCAAATCATCTTTATTAGCGTGTGAATACATTGGTGATTTGACCAGGGATATTATCTATGGATTTTATTACGAAAATTAATAAAAATATATATTTAAAAAAATAGATAGTAAAATAAACATTTTAAGAAACTTAAGTAACGATAATATTATTTTTTCTAATGTTTAACCTTAAGGCGCTTTTTACTGGTGGTAGAGCTCCAGTGACGGAGGTCGCGGGCGTAGGCACCACCGCATTACCTAATATACTTGCCGCTAAATGGTAATGTTCACCACTATCATGTTCCGGTCAGGTGGTAATGTACGGTCCGGTAATTTCGGCACAGAGGCATAACATCTTAGGCCTCAGGAGTGGTAACACATTTGTATTTTGACCTTGGTCATTGTGTGGGTGTCTATAGGGTGCAGTCATCACTTAACATCAATGTGAACTGCATGCTTGATTGCCACTTCCATTACATAAAAAAAAGATAATATAATTCTCATTCTGTTATCGTTATCTCTACTTCAACCGAAAAAACGTCCACTTCTAGACAAAAGCCTTCCTCAACTTACAAACTTACAACAGTTTTGCGCGTCTCTAGGGGAGAATATGGCTTAATCACCACGCTTGGCATGCGGATTGGAGATCACAGTGACAACAGTTTTTAACGCGAGACGCTGTCCGTCCCGCGTTATTATAAATACTGCTGCCTATTGGAATGATTTGATCGCTATTGTTGGGTTTGACTGTACGAGCGGGAGAATTCACATTTATAAGAGGGTAGGGTCGTCACGTTCCGACGCCATCTGCTATTATCATAAGTTTATTATTCTATACAGAATCAAGACAGAAGTATCTGCTATAGTTATAGCAGATAATTCTGTCTTGTTTATTGTCATGCAAATAGAAGTACATTATGTTGAAAAGCGGATAGATTGAGGCTTAGACATTCCGGAGCGTAAAAATAGTTTTTAAGACAAAAAGGCTAAAGATATTTTAAAAATACTATTAGACGCATCAGTTTATAGAACATATACATACAACATATATATACAAGATTATCTTTAATTGAAACTGATATTTTACTCTTGTTTCTTACTGTCTCTAGTAACAATAACACTCAAACAAACATAAACACACCCGTGGGTCCTGCATGGCTAACGATAGGAATGCTAATTCAGGCTCAAGCTAAACTAATAGTAATCGAATTAGGGTCTATGAAGGCTTGTGCAACTATTATACAGGCATTTGGCAATGACGTAAAGAAACAGTAACTAATACATGATCTTGTGAAAATGGTATTAGAAGTTATATTGGAAGAATTCCTTGATAATTTCTAGTTTATTTGCTGTATGTTTGCTAAGGGACCGTTCAAGTGTTACGTAAGCAAATTTATTACAATTCTTAACCCCCCCATCCCCCTTGTCAGCAAAAGTAAGCAAAGGTCTTACCCCCTCCCCCCATGCTTACGTAAACATTTTTCAATTAATGTATTGTTTTTTTTAATAAATAATTTAGGATAGAGATTAGATTTTACTGATGTAATAAGTAAATAACTACCGATGACGTCATCATCATCTAGACTCCCCTGGCCCCCATGTCATCCAAAATAAGCAGAGCAGAGACCCCCCCGCCGCCCCACCATAGTGCTCACGTAATACTTGAACGGCCCATAATTCAAAATAAGCGAACCTGAAAAAAAAAAATACTAAAATCACATTTTATTATTTTCTTGATAAAATTAACGAAGAGTTAGTCTGGACAAGTGAATAGTGTAGACATACCATTAGCCAGCTTTCACTAGACTGTTTCCTATTCTAAGAGCACCTGTAATGGATTTTTTTCTTAAATATTTAAAAATTCTAAAATTGACTTCTGAATATATTCAATAACGAGAAATCGTATTATATTTCTAACACTTTTACTTATAAATGGGCAGTATAAACCACTATTTTATTTTATTCAAGCGGTCATTTGCCTCACACGATAGCTATCGTATTCAGAACTAAACAGTGAGTAATAATCATTTCGTGCATTTTCTAAGAAGAATTTTCAGCTGATTTTAGCTACATTTTAGACTAAAACTTCTATTAAAATGAATGAATACTGATTTAAAATATAAATATTTTAATCAAAAAGTAAACATTTGATTGTTAATTTATTAAAAGTAAATTCCAAAATTTGAATGATACCGTGTTATTTATTTGAAACTTTTTCACCCCTAAAAAAAAAATTATACTCATAAAAATGGTCTTGCATTCGCAATTGATTTTATCTAAGATTTAACTAAAACCTTGACTGCATTAAAAAAATCTCATTGTCATAATGCCTAAACACTAGTATTTTACAACCGGTTGTTGGCTTTTAAATTTCTAACCCTTCCGACACTGGGGCGTGCACATTCTTCGCATACAGTACCTACATTCTGTTCAATAGTTTACCAGCCAATAATTTATTATGCACACAACTTTTAGGTACCTGCTAGATAGAAATTAGCAAGATATATCCTTAGAACATTCTGCGATAATAAATATTCAGCAATGTCAACATTAACAAAGTGTATTGCATTTCTTACCTTACCGACTATTTTTAGAAAAATTACATATTTTTACAAAGGAAAAATAGAAATGAAACTCTATCGTAAAGGTTTTAAAAGAAGAGTTACATCAAACCTGTTTTACGTGTCCCATAAACAGTTGTGATGAAAAAAAAATCTGCATTTTTCATGATAGTTTGACAGTTTCGTTCCTTGTAGGTAAGATCTCCTCTACGTGGTATAAAGGTTGATTGAATGCAGCTATGTTCGATATGAGAGAGATTTTGTATCAAAAGAGGAGGGTGCAGGAGAGCGCTGAACTGTGCGGCACTTTAATGCACGGTGTACGTACACAAATATTTATTCTTGTCATTTCGTTCATGCAAACAATAATAAATATTGCGCGAACTCTTTGGAGATGTTCCCGCAAATCTGTATACTTTTAAGCGCGCACACATACATGTATTGGCCTACACTAAATTCTGCCTAGTGAACATGTTCTTGCACAAGTGTGCTGCACTGTACGCATATTAAAGTTACATAACCTTGGCAGAGGAAACCGAAGCTGAACGCTACACCAGCTTAGTCCGTGAACTGCTGGAGTTTCGCACAAAATATATGAAGCAAAATGTACTGCACACTATTTGATGGAATTGTACCACTAGTTACTTACGTAACTAGCTATAGCTGAAGAGAGTAACAATCAATAACAGAAATGCTACTGTATTTCTATTATATAACTAATATTATAATAACGTTAACATTTCATTCAATCATTCTATCGCTGCCATAAATACAACCAGTACCTCAAGGCCAGCGTGACTGACTAATGACTGTCATTGGCCGTCATTGCACTATATTATTCATTCTCTATTTGCATTACAACTGTTTGGAAAGCTTTGCTAATAATGACGTGATCTTGGAGAAAATTCCGTAGAAGACTAATTCAACAGACTTTTGTTTAATGAATGTAATCATGTTACATACGAAAGTTAATATCAGCATACAGTTTGCGGGATACATTAATGCCACATAATAAAATTGTCGCAAAGAATTTTAATAAAAAACGTAAATTCACGCCTGTAATCCCGAAGTCGTAGGCAGAGTTAAATGCATGCATTCAAGTAGGTATAGGTACATGAAAACATCCACGATTCGCCGGTTACGTTGTGGCCCATGTAGCAGGTGTCGATCCTGTTGACATCTCCGTGCATATTAACAAACTCAGAACTGGGAAACTTCCAGAAAATGTATTAATCCCAATAGAACCAGAGATAAATTAATTATTTTACATCGCTAACTCTAATAGCCCCCGACCTGGGAATCGAAGTTACTTCGGTAGCGTAGTGGTAAAGCAGCTGCACTGGTTATCCTGAGGTCGCAGGTTCGATTCCTGCATAAGTAAAATTTTTCTTTCCGTTTTTTCTTTAATTTCTGTAATCGTTAATGGTTATAAAGACTATGACTGAGAAACAAATAAAATAGAAACAAAAGAACTAGTGAATTATTAAGATGAAGATCTGTGGAAAACGTCCAAGCATAATCCAATGCTCATATTATCACGGTTAATGTGTGTGCTGTGGTTTGCATACATAAAATGTCCCATTAAACGTTTCAGTGTTGCTACACAACTGGTTTATGAAGTTCAAATTGCATTTAACTCTGCAATTAGCACAACATTTATTTAAGTGCTATAGTATTTAAATAGATATATTAGGTATTTATGTACAAGTTTTTTGCTATTAGGTATACCTGATGAGCTTGTTCGCATAATATTAACTATTCTATCTGCAGCTTTTCATGAATAATTTGTTTTATTTTCAAACTGTTACTATATATTTTACTAAATATTTAATATGATAAAAAAAGCTTCAATAAATATTCAATTATTTGACGATAGATATAAAATGTTAATAAATAACACTCCCTTTTAATTGTCGCTTTGACAATCACATAACCGGCATTTAAACAATAATTTTCCTTGCACTAACCAAATTACATTATTAATATCTTCTTCACTAGAAAGTTCTAGAACTGACACTTTAATTTACATGCTTGAACGCTCCCTTCATGTCCAACATCTAATCACGGAACGTATAAGTTTTTGCTCACGTACGATTTTATCATCCTCGTCCATCAATTTGACCTACAAGTTCGAACCACTCATAATTCCCACTCTGTCAACTTTGGTTTTAGATTAATTCGTTGAAAACTACTCGTTTCGAATGATAACTGAATATTTAAAGATTCGGTTTCCTATTTCACCAAGTTTAATGTTAACTGCTTAGTATAAAATATCTATAGTCTTTGATTCTACATCACTTCATATATATTTTTACCGAATTAAATATACCGTAAATAAATCGTATTTTAGCTTAACCATACGTTATTTATCTTATTTATTGAAATTGGTTGGGTAATTTCAAATACGGACCACTTATTTTTATGACCTATTAAATAATGTGTAATACATTTTAATTGTTTTGCTACTCACTAGTCATGGCAGTTTATTACGAACTATGTCAATATATAGATTGGCATGGCTCTAATAATATAAACTATATCTGTGACAAATATAAAAAAAAAAAACGTAACTTCACGCCTGTAATCCCCGAAGGGGTAGGCAGAGGTAAATGCATGCATTCAAGCATACATGCAAACACCTACGATTCGCCGGTTACGTTTTGGCCCATGTAACAGGTGGCGAGCCTGTTGACATCTCCGGGCACATTACCAAACTTTGAGGTACTGGGAAATTTCCAGAAAATGGAAAAATCCCAATAGAACCAGAGATAAAGGCTTTTTCACCATTATCTCTGATAACCCCCTACCCGGGAATCGAACCCAGGACCTCAGCGTAGTAGTAGTGGCCTGCTACCACTAGGCTACCGAGGCAGTTTACAAATATAAAAAGAAAGAAAATAACACTCACAAGCACAAAGCATGGTTTTCTTGCTCTGTATTAATTAGAAATAGGTATGACCAAACTGTTGATGTACGATATTAATTGATGCATGCGGTTAGAACCAATAGATACAATATTCATTCAATATTTAACAGACAATATTAAATCACGTAAGTAATATTGAGTTAGCTCAAAATTCATAATTGTGTTTACATTAGTAAACGTTGCTCATTGCAATGAGCAAATTGCAAAGTTTTACTGGTGGTAGAGCTTCAGTGATGGAGCTCGCGGGCGTAGGCACCACCGCATTACCTAATATACTTGCCGCTAAATGGTAGTGTTCAGTACTATCGTGTTCCGGTCAGGTGGTAATGTACGGCCCTGTATTTTCCGGCACAGAGGCATAACACCTTAGGCCTCAGGAGTGGTAACGCATCTGCATTTTGACCTTGGTCTTCATGTGTGTACTGTGCTGCAATCATCACTTAACATCAATGTGAACTGCATGCTTGTTTGCCACGCCCATTACGTAAAAAAAAAAAAAATAATGAAACACAACAACTTTAGAACTGGAAAATGTAATAAGAGCTTTGGAACGGGCAATATTGAGACTAATGTTCTTGGCATTAGTATAGACGTAAGGTAAATTGGAGTTCAAGGTTAGTTGGAGACTGCACAAGTATGGTAGAAGAGCCGTCAATGAAACCTCGTCTTACTACGGATCCGGTTTGTAAACGATGTCGCGTCGGCCAACTTTTGTCTTAGTAGGTACCTCTTGGCCGATATTGTAGAGCGGATGAGCATTAATTCCTATGCCTCTGGAATATTTACATCATCTTAAGTGAGTATCTGCTATAAAAAAGGAAAAAATAGGAACCTACTTAGGTTCCTATTTTTTTAAATACGAAAACATAAATTTTATTTTATTTGTCTAAAACAGTAACATCATATTCAAGTTTGCATAATTCATTTGCTTTTTAATTGATTCCAGAAAGAGTAGGTTAACAGATCAATGATTTATTTTTATACGTTTTTTCTTTGCTCCCAGTTGACAGCAAAATGGCGTAGCCGATTGGAAAGATTTCAGTGTCAATATAAAAAGTCTTCTCGGTGGTCTTATTTCAAAATATTATTTAATATACATCCATACTTATTGTTAACAAGCACTCTAGCTTGATGACAGTACTACACTAATCCTGTTATGCCTTTAATCAGCAATAATAAGATTACTAAAACGGTCTACATCGGCAGTCACTCATATTTCACACTCATTATTCATACGCCAATGATCATAAAGTAACCTATTTACAAAATGTTTAACTGCATCTATTTTGCATCTAACCACTTCTGGTTTATACAACCCCAGTAAGAATCAGACACGCTTCTAATTACTGTGGCCAGTGAATAATCAACTGATATACCTACCTATTAATAGTTGAAATATTTATTTACGTAACGAAGGTGGAAAATAATTATGCAGTGTAGGTTGGTACATAGTTGTTAAGGGATAGCTGCTTAGAAATCTACAAAAAAAAAACAGAGCTAAATACAGAATACGTTGCCGCCCCCAAGATTAGGTCTTAGGGTTGGCAACGCATTCTGCATTTTTAGTTGTTATATCTCTGTCATAGTTTAGGTAATGCAGTAGTGCCTATGCCCTCTTGCTGCTACACTGGAACTCTAGCACCCTTATACCTATATTATATATATATATATATATATATATATATATATATATACTTAGAACCAATACAAAACTAATCAAACGTACAATTAGCGGCCTTATAATAATGTTCGCTAAAGATAAAGGAAGATCTAACAACCCACTAGAAAAGAAATAAAAAAATACTCGCATCCAGCTCGCGGGCGTAGGCACCACCGCATTAGCTAATATACTTGCCGCTAAATGGTAGTGTTCAGCGCTATCGTGTTCCGGTCAGGTGGTAATGTACGGCTCTGTAATTTCCGGCACAGAGGCATAACACCTTAAGCCTCAGGAGTGGCAACGCATCTGCATTTTGTCCTCTGGTCATTGTGTGGGTGTCGATAGGCTGCAGTCATCACTTAACATCAATGTGAACTGCATGCTTGTTTGCCACTTCGAATACATAAAAAAATAAAAAAATATGCAAGTACCTAACTACAAACCGATCCAAAATACAAAATTAATAACATCATTACCAACTCGTAAAATTACTAAAACAATAGTAATACGAGGTGATTTAAATACTCTTGGTGGCTTTAGATAAATAACGAATAACGGCCAAATACTCAAACGTCACTCAAATCTAAGTGGGACTTAAAAGTCTTCTGTCTTTATAAAACACGTTCAAACGATAGAGATAGCGCATATTTGAGGGTTGCTTAAAATTGAGTGACGTTTGAGAATTCGGCCATAAGACTTTTATATTTTTTTAAATTAATAAATTAAGCTCTACCTGACAAGCTTTAAGCGTAGGTCATACTGAATTACATTTATGAGCTTTGAAAAATCGGGATGTACATTGTTAACTATTTTTAAGCCACATTAGGATATTTGTGACAGGGTGAGTTGAAGCTAAATATATAAAAAAACATATAATACACAGTTTTTTCAGACCACGTGTAGGTACCTACTGAATAAATTTTATCAAATATATTTTGAAAATTCATACACCTAGCTTTTTATACTACTTACTATGTATATTATAAAAAACAATCATGTTTTAGGTCATCTAGGGAGCAGGAAGATTATTTTAATTGAGTAAACCCTAAGTTCAATGCATTTATTTAAAAAATCACCTAGAAATAAAATGCAGACGGTAGCAGTTTGAAATGAATGTTTTTCTATAAATATTTATCAGACATTACAAACTAGGTCTTATTTTGAAAACGGACCAGTAATCCAATTTTTTCTCGAATGCCATTAGGATCAAACCAGTTTCCTACTATCGCTGAGTGTCACAATCTACTCGTATCTAAGTAACAGTGTCAAATAGAGTGATATATCAAATTTCTGTACCACCATAAGAAACATCGAAAAAAAAACTCAATTCCGTTGATGCACTTGAAAAATTGACCAAGAATGTTACCGACACTCAACCCAAATATGTCCAATACACGATAAGAACCACCACCTACGTTTGGTTGAAGGTCGATTCATATCTTCGCGTTCGACCTTATCTTCATAATCATAGAGGTTATATTTTTTATATTTCCATATGAACACTGACTACTTTCCAATATGTCAATAAGAGCTTTCGCTATCTGTGACCGAAGCGACTGTTTGTTTTACTTGTTTAGTCATTCCTTTTTCTCCCATTGATTTAACCTATGACGTGTTTTAGATAGTGGTATTTGTTTGACTAGTCAAAGCAATATAGGTATCTTAATGGAATATTTTATATTACTGATGTCTTGTTTGCTCAATTAATTAAAATAATTTATTTGTTTTGTATTTCTAAGTAAAACAGAAATTAGTTCCTAACTCCAGACATTGTATTAATTGCAACTTTGCCCTAAGTAAAGTGTGTATGTATACTTCAGAGATTTAAACTAGAATGACTGTTGCAGGAACTGAATTTAAATTTCATGAATGTTGGCCTTCGCCAGGTAATTTTATCTAATCCAAATGCAGAAATCGTAAAAGAAATATGCAAGTTAATTCCTGGCTAGTAACATTTTCCTTATATTATTATCAGTAATAGTTTAAGTAAGTATTGGGTACGATACGACATGTAGTGCGACAAACCCCGTTTAAAAAAAAAAGAATAAAAAAAAAACTGGAATGACATAAACTGGGGTAACACTATATATAAAACAATAATAACACATGCTCTTTTATTTATTTATTCATTTAACAAATTTTTGAAGCGCGTATCTCCACCAATCCGCATTGGAGCAGCGTGGTGGAGTAAGCTCCTGGCCTCCCCCCAAAAAGGGGAGAGACTCGTGCCCAGCAGTGGGACGTATAATGGGTTGCCATTATTATTAATTTAACATATTTAACTATAGATACAATTGTATAATTAAGCATACAAAAATCACGAAGGTTTGTAGCGATGCTAAAGTCAGTCTACCTACATTAAAATTTACAATTTTTCTATGAACATAACGACATGAACAACCCCTGTTTAAAGCTCGTATGTGTATATTATCTTGTTTGCCATTCGAAAATGTTAAAGTGCCCTTCAATCATGCTGTGCAACCTAAGAAGGCTGATTAATATCAAATAACAAAAAGATCAGACAAATAGATTGTGACCTGAATATAGAACAAGCTTTTCAAAGTTCACATGAATGAAGTCACGTGACGAATCTTGTCATTTGTCAGTAGTCCATTATAATTATCTTTTTTTTATGTAATGCAAGTGGCAAACAAGCGTGCAGTTCACATTGATGTTAAGTGATGACTGCAGCCTATAGACACCCACACAAAGACCAAGGTCGAAATACAGATGCGTTACCACTCCTGAGGCTTAACGTGTTATGCCTCTGTGCCGAAATTACAGGGTCGTACATTACCACCTGACCGGAACACGATAGTGCTGAACACTACCATTTAGCGGCGAGTATATATTATTTATTATTATTTACCAGCAAGTTATCTATATATCTCTACTGTTCGTTAGTCTCGCTAAAACTCGAGAACGGCTAAACCGATTTAACTAATTTTGGTTTTGAATGATTTTTGGAAGTCCAGGGAAGGTTTAAAAGGTAAGAAAATATGAAGTAGTTGAAAGGAAAAAGTAAAAATCAAATGGTGGTACCTACGCCCGCGAGCTCCGTCACTGGAGCTCTGCCACCAGGAAAAAAAAAACAATGTTGTTTATGCCACTTTGAGCGTCAAACAAAGAAGTAGTAATAAATATTTAGAGGTTGTAGAATCTCATTCGAAGTATTTTTTTCCATTCATAAAGTTATTATCTTCATCTTCATCTTATCAGCCGAAAGATGTTTAATGCTGGACCAAAGCCTCCGGTAAGATAAAGGAGATATGCCATAATCACCATGCTTGTCATGCAGATTAGCGATCGCAGTTGGGGTAGTTTTATCGCAGGACGCTTCTGCAGCATATAACGTTATTTCATTTACTTCTGTCATTGTTCAGTTGACTGACTGCACTTGTGGAAGAATTATCATTCAGTAGAAGAAAATTCATCAGCTAGTGAGCGGTGGGCTCGTTACTGCCCAACGCCAGCAAGTTATCTATATATCTATACTGTTCGTTAGTCTCGCTAAAACTCGAGAACGGCTAAACCGATTTAACTAATTTTGGTTTTGAATGATTTTTGGAGTCCAGGGAAGGTTTAAAAGGTAAGAAAATATGAAGTAGTTGAAAGGAAATAAAAGTAAAAACTACAATTTTATTTTCCCATACAAATAGTCCGTAGGTATATAACAAACCTTTGACACGTTATTTCATTGTGAGGCAATGCGAAGTTTCACGGGTCAGCTAATTATTTAAATTCCACTGAAATAAAAAATACTCTCGCGTGTATTCATGGCTGTGTCTGCTCTGTTGACGTTTTTTATTCTGTGTTCCTTAACACCTTTTAAGCATATAAGTATGATAAAATCTGTTAATAATTTGACCTTTAAACTTATGCTCCGATGAATAAAATCGAGGCCTGGTTTTTTATGGACGTAATAAAAACCCATTCATCGTTTTGCTGCAAACATTATATTAACATTACTTTTTTTGTATACTTTCCAGTTAATGTGACTGTCTTTTTGAAATGTCAATTAAAATGGTATAGCCAACCCAATGTTTTCTCTCATTTATAAAAACGCATTGAAATAAGAATATTTTTCTTTAAAATAAAAAGTATGATATGCTTGGAGTACCTACTCTTACTTTTTAATTATTCGATGTGATTCGACAATGTATGCCTCATTTGGAAGTTCAGAATCCCTGAGAACGCTATGGACAAAGCTATGCTTTATTTTTTTTTATTTAATTCGCATAGAAGACATGTCATGCACTATGTAAATGAGGTTACTCCGAAGCTAGTTCTCAGAATGTTAAATGGCAAAAATTAACCTATTTCAAGATTTGATAATAAGATAATCGTCATCATCAATTCAGCGTAAGACGACTGAGCTGGACAAAAGCCTTCCCCTAAGATGTTTTGGGCTGGACCAGGGCGTATGTTCCATTTAGTGGCGAGCCTGCCTGTGCACTGTTGCGGTGAGTGGCGACCGAGTCCTGTAGTCCCAAATGTCCATCGACTCTTCGAGTAATGTGAGAACTCAAGTTTTTTTTTTCGGTTTCGGTGCTATGTCGAACATTTTGGTTCTTATTCGGATCTCCTCATTAAAGACCCAATATCTCAGGGAAAAATCGAGCATAGTACGAGAGCTATGAGGAGCGAATAGTTCTCTGCTTGTCTTTAGTATAGGTAACCTAGTGGATATAATTATATTCTCTAGCTAGACTATAAATATGCGTAAAAATTTGGTTTGCAGCATAATATCTGGATGAACGAAATAATTCGGCAGTGGGATCCTAACCTATAAAAAACCGGACAAGTGCGAGTTTGACTCGCGTGGTGAGGGTTCCGTAACTTAAATAAATATTTTCGAAAATATTACAGATTTAACATGCAGGGACATAGCGGTTACGGTGGTACCGGCAGGGGGGTTATATTATTAAGAATTTTCGATTTAATTTGAATACTCAAACTTCTTATAGGTTCCAGTAATTTATAGGCAAAGAACTAATTTTCCACATTTTTTCAAAATTTTAAGTTCAGTAGTTTCGGAAATAGGGGGGTGGGAATGGTCAATATACGTTGATTTTCTTAAATAACTTCAAATTTGTTTATGCAAAACTTATAAAAAATATATCTGAGATACTGATAACAACCTCTTTCATTTAATATGCCACACGACACAGTTTACGATTATTATTTTTTTAATTTTCTGATTAACCACCCGAAAGTGGCCCCCCTGTTTAAAATTTACTATTATACTTGACGTGCTCATCTTTGGGTCACCAATTTACATATATGCATCAAATTTCAACTCAATCGGTCGAGCAGTTTCGTAGCAAATTGGCTGTGACAGACGGACAGACAGACAGACAGACGCACGAGTGATCCAATAAGGGTTCCTTTTTTCCTTTTAAGGTACGGGAACCCTAAAAATACACACTGGTTCAAAAAACACACCGTCGTCGTAGATAGGTAAAAAAAAAGGTAAATAAACAACAGGCTTAATTAATAATTCAGTGCGCACTATTTTCTTAATTAATTGCAATTATTTATTAACGCTCAAAAGCTTTCAATGACTCATTTAAATAATCTTTTGATATACGTATTTGCATCGAAAACTGTGTTTATCAAACCAATTGAGGGTATCTAAGGAATTTAGAGCAAAGCCTAACATGAAAGTCTGTAAAAAGAGGCAGTAAGGAAAATTAATTAGCAAGTCTAGTATTGACTAGATCGAGAAACAAGATAAAACTAGCCAAGTCAAAATATATACAAACTAGCTGTGCCCGCGACTTCGTCCGCGTGAAAATGTATGATTGTTCAGAATCTACCCGGACGAAGTCGTTTGCGCCGCTAGTATAAAAGTAGCCTAAGTTACTCCTTATAACATCAGCTATCTGCCAGTGAAAGTCCCGTCAAAATCGGTCTAGCCGTTCCCAAGATAAGTCCCGCCAAACAGAGAGACAGACTGACAAAAATTGTAAAAAAAAATGTTTTGGTATATGTACCGTGTATACATACATATGCATTTAGTAAAAAGCGGTTATTTTAATATTACACAGACATTCCAATTTTATTTATTTGTATATAGGTATGTATATATAGATGACTAGCTGTTGCCCGCGGCTTCGCCCGCGTGGTTGTCGAAAAGTAGCCTATGTTCTTTCTCAAAGGCAGCTCTATCTTTGTACCCAATTTCATTAAAATCGGTTCAGTAGTTTGGACGTGAAAAGGTAACAGACAGACAGAGTTACTTTCACATTTATAATATTAGTAGGGATTTCTGATGACCTATCAGATTAAATATGCGACAGATTTTAGGTTAGGTTATTTTGGCAAAAAAAGGCGCGCGAAATTAAATTACTGATTTATTACTATATGCTGTTAAAACAATAATTCCAAGTCAATTAATTAGAAAGGTCTATTGACCTGAAGTATTTATATTTATTACTTTAGGCGTTAAAATAAATTAATAATAATAAACCAGTTTGATTAATAGTTTTGTAGGTTTGAGTAAATAAGTCAAGCCTAAATTCGATTAATGTATAAACATTTGTGCCAGTGAGACGTTTTGATTAACTGTGAAATGTAATTATGTTCATTAAGCTTAATAAGCGCTTACGCATAGAGTTCATGAGTAAACTACTTAAATAATAAGTAGCAAATTTTCAAGGTCAAATAATCGGTAGAGTATGATGAACGTATTCTAAATCGATGTGCATGTATTTTTTAATAGTAGGTAGGTATTAATACATATAATAATTCGTTATTTAATTTATTTTATGTCATTAGGTTTACAGACAAGCAGATGGGCCACCTGATGGACAGTGGTCACGGTCGCCCATGAACATTTGCAACACCAGGGGAGTTGTCAACGCGCTGCCAGTCCTGAAGGACTCTTTTAACGCCATTTTTGAAGAAACCCATATTGAAGCACCTAGGGAACACCTCAGAGGGAAGTTCGTTTCACAATTTACTCGTTCTGGGCAGCAACGAACGTGAGAACCGCACCGTTGAGCACTGCCAGGTGTCCAGTCGATGAGAGTGGAACTTCTCTCTTCGGCGGGTAGTACGGTATAGGAAAGAGACGGTAGCATCATGTTGAATGTCGAACAGTTCAACAGTCATATAAACACATGTTTGAAAGACGAACAACTTCGTGGTGGTATTTTTTGAAGTACCTAAGGTTGTAAAATTGTATTCATTCATGCATCAATTGGCGAATGCATAATTCTTTACTTACCTTATATTTTACTGGTGGTAGTTTTCCAATGCAGGAGCTGAAGAGCATAGGCACCACCGCATTACCTAATCTATCATCTGCTGCGAAATGGAAGTGTTCAGTACTATCGTGTTCCTGTTAGATGGTAATGTATGGCCCTGTAATAAGTATAACAGCAACACAACGACTAAGGTCTCAGGACCAATTCCGTGGTGGCAACACATTTTGGTATTTATGTGGGTATCTTTATGCTGCAATCATCACTTAACATCAATGTGAACTGCATGCTTGTTTGCAAACAAGCATGCAGGAGACAAAGGATTCCTTTTTATCATTCGAATCTCTAAAAAGATATTGCTTCAAGCATCACATAAAATCGGAATCCGAATCTAACAGTTTTCTAAAGGCGGCAAAACTCTGCTCAAGATACGTTCGTGCAGCACACTGACACACATTTCGGTACATCAACACAATTTTATTTATTTATCCGTATTTACACATTCGAGCCGCGTCGCATTACGATTAGCATACCGTGTGATGTATTAGGCTTGTATTTGGGCCGGATTTTGGAAGATTATGTTGGTTCGGTGACGCATCCTGAAGTACCGGAAGTAGGAAATGGAGAAACTTGCTCGTCGTTAGAAGAAAAATAAAAATCGGGCAAGAGCGTGTCGAACTACGCTCAATGTAAAGTTCCGTTTCTCCATGTATCATCATTCAAGCATAGGTATACCTACATAGGTATATTCAAGCATACCTATATAGGTATGCTTGAATGCATACGTTTACCCCTGCCTACCCCTAGGTAAACAATTACTATAATACGTAAGATATTATCTTATCAAGATGTAATGGGCGTGGCAAACAAGCATGCAGTTCACATTGATGTTAAGTGATGACTACAGCCTATAGACACCCACATGAAGACCAAGGTCAAAATGCAGATGCGTTACCACTCCTGAGGCCTAAGGTGTTATGCCTCTGTGCCGGAAATTACAGGGCCGTACATTACCACCTGACCGGAACACGATAGTGCTGAACACTACCATTTAACGGCAAGTATATTAGGTAATGCGGTGGTGCCTACGCCCGCGAGCTCCGTCACTGAAGCTCTACCACCAGTAAAATGTTGATAGCATGGTGATACCTACCCCACACTATGCTTTTCAATAAAACACCTAGTGCTTAATTTATCTTATATCGATATCGTATAAATGAATATTCAATAAAGTTTATTAATACTAAGTATGTAGGTTAATTAGATGTTTACTGATAGACTGTGAAATTCCATCGATTATGTTGTTCTACAGAAATATAGATAATTTATTTATAAAAATCTTTCTAATCGGAACACGCAAAGTACGCGTGTTCTATAAGACTAATCGAAATGAGAATGATTCTCGCTCTCGCTCTGTTACCAACCGTTGACTAGTGCGCTAGGTGATAACGGCCCTAATGGCTTATCTTTTATCCTCCCCAGCAACACACTATGGCGAGGTAGTGACCCACAGGGGTCTCCGTCAGACATTTCCTAAAATTTAGGTTGACAGCAATTTCAGCTCGGCACTTGCAAGTAGATTATAAGTCTTGAGATTAGCCCTCTAAAAAGAGACGGTAATCAAATAGTATTTGGCATTTGATAAAGCAGGCACGCGATCTTAATTTTCCTCCTTTGATAGTTTTGTGTTTTTGTGTTTGCAGAATAGCCCCCGCATATTTTTATTTTTAATTTGTTAGCTTTATAGCGTGGACAATACCTCAAAAATTATCTAGACCGCTTATCGCTTGTCGCTTGTTATTTTAAAGTCCATGCTTAACATTTTATTATAGCTACCAATGTGAATTTATCGGAGTCTTCTCTGCCTCGATTGACAGAAGGTAAGTATTCTTAGAGTCGACTATTGGTCCACAAGAAAAGCAAAACCTTTGAGGATGAGCGAGGGTCGCATAGCCCTCATCTCACTATACCACTGCGGTCTAGTTCCATCATTGAAGGCACCTCGCGTAAATATATAGTTTGGAATACTAAATATACTAAACTATATATAATCTTGGTAATGTGCCCGGAGATGGCAACAGGTTCCAAAGGTTCAGATATGGCCAAAACGTAACCGGCGAGTCGTGGGTGTTTGCATGTATGCTTGAATGCATACATTTACCTCTGCCTACCCCTTCGGGGATTACAGGCGTGAAGTTACGTTTTTTAAATATAATCTACCTTTGAACACGGCTTTTTTGTTATTTCCCACTCCTCATACAACTTACCGCATCTATTTTCAACCCATACACTCAATTTTTTTTTATGTAATGGAAGTGGTAAATAAGCATGCAGTTCACATTGATGTTAAGTGATGACTGCAGCCTATCGACACCACAAAAACCAAGGTCGAAATGCAGATGCGTTACCACTCCTGAGGCTTAAGGTGTGCCTCTGTGTCGGAAATGACAAGGCCGCACATTACCACCCGACCGGAACACGATAGTGCTGAACACTGCCACTTAGCGGCAAGTATATTAGGTAATGCGGTGGTGCCTACGCCCACGAGCTTCGTCACTGGAACTCTACCACCAGTAAAATATGTGACATAATGTGACTAAACAGCTGCCACGTTATGATCACGCTAAGAGATCAAAGAATAACCGACCATTTATCGTATAGTTGTGTATGAACAATCAATAAACCCATGATGTACATAAAAATGGCGATTTCATTGCAAAGATGGGACCAGTTGCCATTCGATAAATGATTTACTTTCACCTAAAAAATTCCGCGTAAATTTTTATGGCTAGTTTCGAGTACAAATAATCAATATGATTTAGTACGTAAGTATTAATTATTGTATTGAACTTGAAATTTATTGCCTCTAAAAATGAAAGTTGCGCTCCTGACGTGTTAATGGTTTCAAATCGTCGACGCGTGAACCGTTTTGTGAATGGAATTTTGTATTGCTAATCAAAATTACACCTTATCTTTAGAGAAGATCTCCCCGAACTATAATTTCGTTAGAATTAAATGACTTAGTTTATAAATTACACGGCAACAAGATCACCAATAGTCTTACCTATGGTCTGAAGTGGCTAAACACACATCATTCTGGTTCTTTGTTACTACTACAACGCGAATAAGAATAAGGAAAATACCATAACATTAAAAAATAAAAGCAGCTAAGAACAAAATACGCCGCGTATCGCTAACTTATTTTTAGAGTTCGTAACCATTGTTACACAAAAGAGGCTTACAGATATAAATATGAATTAAATAAAATAAATAAATAAAATAAAATACGCCTACACTCACAGCCCCACAGTAGGTATAAACCTGTGTCGTGGGTGCCGTTGTACACATACAACACATACACAAACACCCAGACCCGAAACAAATATCTGTAGGCCATACAAATATTTGTTCCGGTGCGGGGATCGAACCCGCGACCCTTCGAATCAAACGGTGGTTTCGCACCGCTGGACTAACCGGGTCGTCAATTAAGCTCACATCCTTTAAACGTTGTGCAAACTACCGAAGACTACCGCAGCACGCAGAGTTCATAATAAATTTGTATCTTCTTTTGCGTACAATAAAGATATTTTATTTATTTGTTTGTTTGTTTGTTTGTAGAAAGAAAGTCAAAGGAGAAAATGATGAAATAGCTTTAAGATTAAAGATTCAAACATTAACAGTGGTTAGGGCACTGAGCATTTAAATTTAGTCAAGTTTGGGCAATGTTGACTAAATTTTAAAGTTAGCCACAGATAGGATCCAGAATATTTGAAACCGGCGAATATGAACGCATACAGCGATGAATATATAGAAGAATCCGAATATATTACAATATTTTATAACAAAAAACTATTTCATCATCATAGGAAAATCGGAAAATAACGCTAATACGATTAAAAGATAAAGTTGCCACGATTATCACTGAGACACACAGTGATTAAAAAGTCCGCACATTTACACTTTCTACAAGCAGTCGTCTCGTTCAAGTTTGCCTTCGTTTCTAACAACAAACGCGACGTGACTCTCCTTGAGTTAATGTTTGTTATCATGAACTTGTTTGTTAGCAGCCTGTTTCATTGATTCATCAACATTGAAGGTGTCTGGGTCCCTTAAAGGTGTGTCGTACAGGTGCGCTCAGATGGACCACCTTAGAAGAATACTGGAAGTGCGAACCGAAATCTGACTAAGTAATTGTAGGCTCAACATCACTTTCTAAATTATCATTACTGACCAATGAACACAGCGTGGCGTGGGCACCACGCTGACTACGAGCAAATAGTTCAATGTTAGCTTCAGATATAAATACTTAGATACCATTTCCATTGGGTAATAGGCACGGCCGTCTTAAGCTATGCTGGGGCCCTTGGGCACACAAGGATTCGGGGCCCTTTTGGATATGTAAAGAAAGCGAACTATTTTTTTTTTTTCACTGTGATCTGCTTTTTTACACACACACTTCACACAATCACTCATGCATACATACACTCACATTCACATACCTACACACACACACACACACACACACAAACACACACACGCATGAGTCTCTTCCCTATCATGCTATGTGGTAATTTCGATCTATCTCATTCCAATGTAAAGGTTACTTAAACAACTAAACATTGAATATTTTAAAAAGAATTTTTGGGACGTGATCTACAATCGATATGAAAGCCAAAATACATTTTTTTTATTTTTGTCCGTTTGCCTGTATATTATGTCCGGGCTAAACTCAAAAAGTACTGCATGGATTTACTTCAAATTTGGCATGAATATTACAAACCGCCCGTTTTCCCCGCCTCACCCACCCTCCTCCCCTCTTATGGGCGAAGGTTGGTATTCTACAGCGAGGTTGCGAGCGGCCTAGTTTTGATACATTTTAAATTCAATTTATTATTTATTAACATAAAAATGGTGGTTGTAACGCTATTGTGATATATGGTGATAGAGGTCCAATGAACGAGCTCGAAAACGTGAACACCTAAATGTTACCTGTTTGACCTGCCAGTAAGTGGTTATCGGTTTTCTCCAATGTAAACCGTTATAATGTGTTGGGTAGACAATGGCAAAACAGTCTGTCATTGTTTGCGGGGGGAAATGCGTGCGACACACACGCACACTAAAAAAATCGTCAATTACTACGAAACTCACATCTTGACTTTAATTTCACGCACACATTTAAACATCTAGGCGACAGGTACAGGCCCATTTGGGCTTGTACTTTGACAGAGGGGAAAGCCTGCATGTGGCTAGTCCCCTCCGATGTTGCTCTACGGATTTAGATGAACTTTGTCTTTTACAACAAGTAAATTGACAGAATACATAGTTTAAAAATTATTACGGTACATGATGTACGAGTAGCTAAATAAATAGGTACCTCTAAATTTAAAATAATCCGTCACGAAACTTAATGTGGCAGACTAAATTCCACGCGAGCGAAGCCGTGGGCATAAGCTAGATTATCACATCGATCAAATGATCGATGTTCGTGCGCCGAGAAAAGCAGGTAGGTACAACCGTACAATGCACCCGTGCGTAATATCTATGTGAGAAAAATTGTCGGTTCTTCGGGGCCCTCTGAGGATGGGGGCCCTGGGCACTGGCTCCGAGTGCCCTTATGGTAGAGACGGCATTGGTAATAGGGCAGAGACGATAGGTTATGCAGTAAGTGGCCTGTATTGTATACCATATTATTATAACACTTAAATAATATTTTCAAATTGAAACTTATTTAAATTTCACAGTTCACCACCGCATTACCTGATGAGGTAATGCGGAGGAGCCTACCTTAAGTAGATTTACTTGCCGCTAAATGTTAGTGTTCATCGCTATCGTATTCCGGTCAGGTGGTTATGTACGGCCCTGTAATTTCCGGCACAGAGGCTGATCCGGCACTTAGATCTCAGGAGAGACAACGCATCCACATTGAAATCTCAAGTGTTTATGTTCTCTGGTGTAGATGCTTAAAGGCAACAGTACTAGTTTACACTTACTATCAATGTATCGGTGGTAATGTATAGCCCCGTAATAACTATCACAAAGACATAATATATAAGGTCTCAGGGGTGGAAACGCATCAGAATATTGACCTTTGTGTGCAGTCATCACTTAACATCAATGTGAACTGCAAGCTTGTTTGCCACCTTTATATTATAAAAATATCAAAAAGTTTTTTATGATTCTAAATGTAGCGTTGGTACATTTTGGTGTCGACAATAACAATACATTATTCAAGATTTTACCTTTGTAAAATAATGTGATTTACATATAAATCAAACACCTAAATATCCTCAATGAAAGAAGTCTGCATTTTAATAAAAGAGACCATGAGAGTTATGTACATAGTTTTAAAAGAAATTTTAATTATCAGAATCGCTACACGCCAAAATTGAATCCCGAAGTTCACAGTAATGATAATTTTAATAAAATAGATTAATTTGCATATAAACAATAGTAAAATGTGTACCAAGATACAATGGCGAATAAATGTGAAATGGTAATCTAAGTTTTGCCGCAATAAACGAATTTCACTGTTACCAGTAGTATTTAGAACTTAATATTGAAACATCCAAAGGTCAAAATAGTGTGCAGTGTTTAATATAAAACAAGTGCTAAATGTGAGACTACGAAAGTAATTCTCCTAATTATGATCAAAACAGACTACCATGAAAGTTCACTTTCTATAATAAAACCGTTCATCGTAATTGCCTTACTGCGTTTGTTTTACCGGTGATAGAGTTCCAGTTCCAAGCTCAACTGTATAGGCACCAACGCATTACATAATCTATCTGCCGCCTAATGGTAGATAGTGTTCAGCACTGTCGAGTCGCGCTCGCCACTTACCCTATGAAGTAAACCATTTAGCTGCATCGGAGTGACAGCTATTACAAACATACCCCCTTATTCATAAACGCACATTAGATACGTTTTAGCTAAAGAATGCTTTGTCTTTGTCAGTTGCATTGTCAAATGTGCAAGATAGAGAAAGACAAAGGAGAGATTAACAACACTTTAGCTAAAATACGTTTATGAATAAGGGGGATATTCTGTAGCATCCTACACGTCGACCCTATTAACATTCCTCGGAAAATTACTGACTTCTGGGCAGGGACCTCCGGACGTCTGACTAGGGGATGTCTGTTGCCCGAATGAAAAGGTCTCGAGCTGCCTGGCGTCACCTGCACGCATGCTACCAGCATTGGTTCGAACCCAAGGGCTCAACTGTACGTAGGCGTTAGTTTGACCCCGCCACTGATGACGGATAAGTTGGAACACCGCGGGGTTTTAGTGAGTATGGGTCTCACACTACTCGCCACTCACACACTACTTCCAGTTGACTTAATGGGTTTCCCCCCTTAAAACGGCGTCCCTCGCTACAAGCCTCGTGAACCATGAACCTCTCTCAAGGTTACAGCTATTACAAACATTTTCTGTAGTACCCCATATGTCGAATGTCGAGTCTATTAACGACTTCTGAGGTTATTCAGTTACTTCTCGAGCAAGGGACCTCAGACCTAAAAGACGCCTATGAAGCACTATTTTTTTTTAAATTTATTTCTGTTTCATGAGCATTGCTGACGTGTTAGTTGGAAAGTTCATCTGATCTAGTTTGCATTTTAATAGCGGTTATAAATTTCAACGACAATTTATAGTGGATCGCAGTAAATCAACAGTGTTGGTCGTGTATAATAAACGTTGCGCTTAAGTAATTGCTAGTGGTTGTAAGAGATAGTAATATTGGTGAAGTGAAGATCGATATCACTCATCAACATTGCACTATTTATCTATCGCTGGATTCTCTTTGATATAGTAAAAAAAAAATGTATCTTCACGCCAGGTCCCTAACGGGGTAGGCAGAGAGTGTAGAGCGCCAGACATCCCGGTTCTGACAAACCTCTCGTGCCTCGTCTACCTTCATCATTCTCTTCATACATGCACGCCGATTCCTAAGACTTTTGACCCCACCATCAGACAGAACTCGACCTATTTGGTCATGGTAGGTCAGCCTTGGTCTTCCTGGACCTCTGCAACCATCCACATTCGCATTGTATATCTGTTTAGTCATTCGCTCATTCGACATTCTTTCTATATGCCCGAACCATCGGAGCATGCCTTTTTTCATTTTTACACCGATACTATCATTCACACAAAGTCTCTTTCTTACATCTTCATTACGAACGCGATCGGTGAGTGATACACCGCAGATCTTGCGCAAAGATCTCATCTCGACCGCGTTCAACTTACTTTGATATAGTGATAGACCGATTAAGGATCATCACAGACTGAGGGAAAGAAAGAGACGAATAGGTAAGTACTGGTGGTAAAGCTCCAGTGACGGAGCTCGCGGGCGTGGGCACCACCGCATTACCTAATATACTTGCCTCTAAATGGTAGTGTTCAGCACTATCGTGTTCCGGTCAGGTGGTAATGTACGGCCCTGTAATTTCCGGCACAGAGGCATAACGCCTCAGGTCTCAGGAGTGGCAACGCATCTGCATTTTGACCCCTGGTCATTGTGTGGATGTCTATAGGTTCCAGTCTTCACTTAACATCAATGTGAACTGCATGTTTGTGTGCCACTTTTAATACATAAAAAAAGTAAAATAATAAATTCAACCTTAAATAACATCCTTCTGAATTCTATGCCCAGTTTCCTATCACGGGTCGGAAATAGGTGATATAGGAACTTTTCCATTGAAGGTATGAAGTGACTCTCCTTGAATTTGATAATGGCATAAACACTGATATCAGCGGATATTATTTATCTTAGTTGGGAACAATTTGATAGGCACCATGATGTATTTACATTGCTGCTTTGACGTCACGTAGCATTACGCCTTTTAATGGACACTGCAGTTTATAAACTTCAACATAACATCAGAGATTTCAATGGAGATGCGTTGCCACGACGTGCCACACCTGACAACTTTGCTATTATACCTCTGTGTCGGCAATTACGGATATACATTACCAGTTGAACATAACACAAATCGAGGCATACCAAGACTGACTTAACACCAAATCGGCTAAGACCCTGGAGTACCTACTGTGTGCTTAAAGTTTTCGGCTAAAGAAACACAGAAAGTTCTTAAAAACTGAGAGGTTCGGTAACGCAAACAAAATCATCACCAACACATTGTAAAATAATTTTTATATCTAGCGTCGAACAAAATCTAGCTTCATTTCAAAGCCATTCTATGGTATTGTACGTAACCCCGAAGGGGTAGGCAGAGGTATGCATACATTCAAGCATACATGCAAACACCCACGATTCGCCGGTTACGTTTTTGGCCCATGTAACAGGTGGCGAGCCTGTTGCCATCTCCAGGCACATTACCAAACTCCGAGGTACTGGGAAACTTCCAGAAAATGGAAAAATCCCAATAGAACCAGAGATAAAGGATTTAAAACCGTTATCTCTGATAGCCCTCGACCCAGGAATCGAACCCAGGACCTCCAGCGTAGTAGTGGCCTGCTACCACTAGGCTACTGAGGCAGTTAAGGTATTGTATTTCTTAATGAACGTAGCATATAAATACCTACCTCAAGTTCATCTTCATAAACCCCTGTCTCTTTTGCAATTCAAATAGCGAAGCGAGGGAGTTTGAAGTGACTTGGTTTATTCTTAAATATGAAATATTTTCCGGAATGTTATATATGCATGAGTTTTGAGCAATGCTCTTTATTACATTATTCATATCGTACGCTACTTTTGACTGCTATATTTGAGAAATGTTACAAAACGCGGAAAATGAAGGCAAATTGTCGAAATTTAAAGCTCTTGATTCATACATTTTTTAGTGGTGGTAGAGCTTCAGTCACGGAGCTCGCGGGCGTAGGCACCACCGCATTACCTAATTTACTTGCCGCTAAATGGTAGTGTTCAGCACCATCGTGTTCCGGTTAGGTGGTAATGTACGGCTCTGTAATTTCCGGCACAGAAACATAACACCTTAGGCCTCAGGATTGGTAACGCATCTGCATTTTGACCGTGGTCTTCGTGTGAGTGTCTATAGGCTTCAGTCATCACTTAACATCAAATAAAGAAAAAAAAAAGAAACATAATAAAGTAAATACGTTAAAATATACGTACAAACCTATGGAGCTCAGAATGTTCGACCTATATATAGCAGAGACGCTTTAATACTTTTATTTTGTAAAAAATATAGTATTACTTAGATTCTTTTGTATTATCATTTATAATTATAAAAAAACGCAAAATTGTTTCAGTTACACCATTTTTAACTCAAGCACGGAAAATCCGTATAATATTCATTATTTTAGATTTGTCGGGTTTGTCTCTATCTGAAATTGTAAAATATCAAAGAATACATTTGAAAAAATAGAAAAATGAAATAAGTTCTAAGTTAGTACATTTATTAGTATGATTGGAAGTCGCTAGTTTGACATATAAAAGTTTTTAATAGGTCAAACTAGCGACTTTTATTCTTTCTATTTCTAGAAAGAAGCCATTCACTCTCTGCCTACCCCGTTAGTTACCTGGCGTGAAGAAACATACATAGAAAGAAGCCTTCATGGCTTCTTTCTATGTTTGTACTATCATCTGGTAAATGGATGTGATGTTCATCATTTGCGTATTCCAATTTTATTTCACGAATTGTCTTCAAGACTTTCTCCTTCTATTTTCGCCAATTTAAAAGCTCAGGAGCATTTATAATTTGAATATTAACTACCTACGCTGTAAATAAAATGTCGTTAGCAAAATGTTTTAAATCACAAATATAAACCATATCTATATGTATCTACTAACTATCATGTGGACGAATCAGACTCATAATGATGTTCAGCGTTTTAATGAGAGAACCAGGAACACCTACAATCGAAAACCCTAGACAGGTATCGACACAATTGGTATTCGAGAAGTACGATCCGACGAAACCAACGATCCGTGAATACAGTGTACTTGACACGCTTTTTATCTGTACATGTCAGTATGTTTGTTACATGTCATGTTCATTAAAACATGAAACACATCCGCTCTACCTTTGTACCAAATGCCTATAATTAATCGACTCATAATAGTTATTTTGTAGGTTTTTGGACCACAAAGATTTATGTGATTTCTAAGTTTCAAACTTGACCGTCAAGGCCGTTGACATAGTAAAGTTTTAGGATTCTGTAGAAAATAATTTGCATTGCGTGATCGCATCATTGGCTAAGGCCTCACAACATGAAGACTTCTAACTTCTATCAGATTTAAAGATATGAGCGGTCCTGGGTCATCTTCATCCAGCGAATCACCAGGTCGTCGTCGGTCTACCTCGTGGCGAGCCTGCAATCGATTCGTCTTCCGGTACGCGGTTGCCACTGGAGAATTAGTACTAAGATACAATTTATAGCATAATCGAAAAAAAAAACGAATAATTTGAGAAGTTATACGATCTGCAAAAACACGATGCTGATCGACGAATAGGTAAGTCACTTTTATGTACGGCCCTGTAATTTCCGGCACAGAGGCATAACACCTAAGGCCTCAGGAGTGGTAACGCATATGCATTTTGACCTCGGTCTATGTGTGGGTGTCTATAGGCTGCAGTCATCACTTAACATCAATGTGAACTGCATTCTGTTTGCCACTTCCGTAACATTAAAAAAAAAACTTAGGTTATCATAGATGCATGCGCTCTCCTCCATTTTTTTTAACTGACTTAGCGTAGTACTGATGACATTACTCTTCACACGACAAAACGATTTTTTACAATACCTTTAGTTGATTGAGGTGTTAAAGAGTTCTGTCAATGTTCAAGTTCGAAGAATATTGTACTGACGATTATTATGAGTAATGACTTTCACTAGAAGCCCATTAAACGTCTATTTTTTTTTAGATGTGAACACGATGTATCCTATTAAAAATAATTTACCTAGCATAGGACACCGTTTATATATGGTGGTCATCAATTCTGACTGGGTCAGTGTGGTGGAGTACGACCTATAATCCCCACTATGAAAGTATGGTACATAATTTCGCTTATTGCCTGATTTAAACAAGAGTCGAGTCGTATCCAAACAGAGTATACTCCATTCTCTTTTGCAAAGACTTCAGACACTAATTGAAGTAAATTTGTAGAAAATTAGTCAAGCTCAGGCGGAATTCTAGGAAAGTGTAGGTAGGTCTGTACGTGCTCTGTTTGTTCGAGGTCCACCACAAAAACGCATTGATTGTGATTCCTGCGGCGCCTGCTCATTTAGATTCGCGGAGATATTCTGCGGGGAACGCGACAATGGGCTTATGAAGCGATAGACCGACCGTAGTCAAAGTAAGTCAGTGAACTTTCTTGTGAGTATTAAAATAGCTCTTAAACGTTGTCGTTTTTAAATATTTTTTTCTAACTTTTTTTCTTTTTTTTTTATGTATGAAGATTGACAGACAAGCAAACGGGCCACCTGATGGAAAGTGAACACCATCGCCTATGAACATTTGCAACACCAGGGGAGTTGCCAACGCGCTGCCAGCCCTGAAAGACTCTTTTGACGCCATTTTTGAAGAACCCTATATTGTAGCACCTAGAGAACACCTCAAAGGGAAGTTTGTTCCACAATTTACACGTTCTGGGCAGGAACGAACGTGAAAACCGCACCGTTGAGCACACACATCAGGTGTCCAGTCGATGTGGGTGGAACTTCTCTCTTCGGCGGGTAGTACGGTGTAGGAAAAGAGACGGTGGCACCATGTCAAACAGTTCAGCAGAGTACTCACCATTGTAGAGACGGTACAACACGCACAGACTCCCAATGTCTCTGCGCAGGCTCAGATGTTCGAGCCTGTCAGTAAGTCCTGGATCGTTAACAATACGAAAGGCACGTTTTTGTAGGGAGTCAAGTGGACCAAGCTGGTATTTGGGGGCTCACGCCCACAAATGAGAGCAGTATTCCAGATGGGGCCGCACTTGGGCCTTATAAAGCTGTAGTAGCTGCCCCGATGTGAAATACTGCCTCGCTTTGTTAAGCACCCCCAACTTTTTGGATGCCAACTTGGTCTTACACTCAATGTGAATATGAGTTGTATGTGTGTATGATGCTGTAACCGATGTGATACACCAGGGAATGGAATGTTACATTCCGTACTCTGTAGTATCCATTGGCGGACAGTACCAGCCCTGGTTCGATAAGTCCTGTGCTGTGGCTTTTAGTCACAATCAGGAGGCTTACAGAACCTGGACTGCGGCTCACGCTTGTAAGGATCTTCATGCCTCCGCCTCTTGCCAAAGCTATCGAAGGGAATTTTTGTCGGTCATCTTTCCCACCATTGCGTAAAATTGACGATAGCCTGGCCCAAACGGCAAAAGAGAAAGCTGACCTTCTGGGCAGCCTCTTTGCCTCAAACTCGACTCTTGGCGACATGGGTATCATAGCGCCTACCATCCCGCGCTGTGAAAGCTCTATGCCTGACGTCAAATTCACTCAGAAGACCGTCAGGCGAGTTCTTTTATCCCTTGACGTCAAGAAGTCGAGTGGGCCGGACTCCGTCCCTACTGTGGTGTTGAAGATGTGCGCTCCCGAGCTGACCTCCGTTCTGACGCGCCTGTTTTCGCTTTCCTACGATCAAAGAACCGTACCGTCTGCGTGGAAGACCACCCTCGTGCACCCGATACCCAAAAAAGGGGATCGCAGTGACCCGGCCAATTATAGGCCAATAGCAATAACCTACCTATTCTGCAAAGTTATGGAGCGTGTGATCAATACTCAACTGCTGCAGTATCTAGAGGATCATCAACTGATCAGTGACCGCCAATATGGATTTCGTCATGGCAGATCTGCTGGTGATCTTCTAGTATATCTCACACACCATTGGTCCCACGCCTTGGACAAGAGTGGGGAGGCATTGGCTGTAAGCCTGGACATTGCTAAGGCTTTTGACCGGGTCTGGCACAGGGCACTCCTCGCGAAACTTTCATCCTATGGTCTTCCCGAGAGGCTATGTGACTGGACAGCCAGCTTTCTGTCTGAGCGTTATATACAAGTCTTAGTTGACGGTCAGCGCTCAGACAGACTACCTATCAACGCTGGTGTGCCGCAAGGCTCTGTGCTATCTCCCACGCTTTTTCTTCTGCATATCAATGAAATATTGGAGCAAAACTCCAATTTTCATTGCTATGCCGATGATAGTGCACACTACACTAGCCGTGCAAATGCCTCTCGGACACTTATCGAGGAAAGCAGGACTAGACTTGTGTCTGAAATCGAGCACTCTCTGGAGCGGGTCTCGGATTGGGGTCAACTTAATTTAGTACAGTTCAACCCCTCGAAGACACAAGTCTGCGCGTTCACCGCTAAAAAAACCCCATTCATTGTAGCACCACAGTTCCAGGGCATTCCGCTCGCCGTTTATAAGAGTATCGGTATCCTGGGCGTTTACATATCGAACGAAGTGCAATTCGGGAGTCACATTGAGTGTAAGACCAAGTTGGCATCCAAAAAGTTGGGGGTGCTTAACAAAGCGAGGCAGTATTTCACATAGGGGCAGCTACTACAGCTTTATAAGGCCCAAGTGCGGCCCCATCTGGAATACTGCTTTCATTTGTGGGCGGGAGCCCCCAAATACCAGCTTGGTCCACTTGACTCCCTACAAAAACGTGCCTTTCGTATTGTTAACGATCCAGGACTTACTGACAGGCTCGAACATCTGAGCCTGCGCAGAGACATTGGGAGTCTGTGCGTGTTGTACCGTCTCTACAATGGTGAGTGCTCTGCTGAACTGTTTGACATGGTGCCACCGTCTCTTTTCCTACACCGTACTACCCGCCGAAGAGAGAAGTTCCACCCACACCGACTGGACACCTGGTGCGTGTGGTCAACGGTGCGGTTTTCACGTTCGTTCCTGCCCAGAACGTGTAAATTGTGGAACGAACTTCCCTTCCCTTTGAATGCAGTGTTGAGTGCTCTCTTAAGGTCGGAGGCATTAGGATCCATACAAGCGTGAGCCGCAGTCCAGGTTCTGTAAGCTTCCTGCTTGTGACTAAAAGCCACAGCACAGGACTTATCGAACCAGGGCTGGTACTGTCCGCCAATGGATATCACAGAGTACGGAATGTAACATTCCATTCCCTGGTGTATCACATCGGTTACAGCATCGGCACACGTGCTCGGATCTTCCGACGAGAAACAACTTATCTGTGTATTAATTTTGTATATTGTGGCATTTGATCGAGTAAGAACGGCTTAAGTCACGTGAAAGGGAAAGGATGGTGGTCCTCTTCGTCTCCGTAGCTATTACGTTAGGTTGCCATTATAATATGTAAACCTACCTAGGTTTATGTATAATAATGGCGACCCATTATACGTCCCACCGCTGGGCACGAGGCTCTCCCCTTTTTGGGGGGAAGTTTATATACTTAGTATTGAATCGGAAATAATAATGTAATCATATCATTACCTACTTGATATCAGTAATTCTAGACAGTAGCTGATATAGACTGCTGGAAGTCGATCCCGTACCTTAAAGGATGTCTAATATGTCTAACAAGCAGAATCAAAAATGTCTTACGTCAATTTGGTTGTAACTTGAAATGTTTACGTTTATAGCCTTAAGTTCAAATAATAATAATTTAGACTATGAAACTATTAGTCTCATTGATTTAAAATATGCTAAAGTAGAAAACAACGAGAAATTTATTAGAGCGAACAACTCGTTTAACGTGTTTTATGTGAGTTTTACTTTTGTGCTATACTAACGACCTCATCTTTCCACACGTGTATACTATTATCATACAAATGTTTCTGTAGAAATTACCTAAATGACAGTAAACATTTATTCAAAATCGAGTGTGTAGTTAAGTTAAAGGAAGTTTTTAACATTTTTAGGGTTCCGTACCTTAAAAGGAAAAAAGGAACTCTTATAGGATCACTCGTGCGTCTCTCTGTCTGTCTGTCTGTCCGTCTGTCACAGCCAATTTGCTCCGAAACAACTCGACCGCTTGAGTTGAAATTTGATGAATAGATGTAAATTGGTAACCCAAAGATGAACACGTCAAGTAAAATAATAAATTTTAAACAGGGGGGCCACTTTCGGGGGATAAATCAGAAAATTGAAAAAACAAATTCATAAGCTGTCTCGTGTGACATATCAAATGAAAGAAGGTGTTAGTTGTCAGATATATTTTTTTTATAATTTTTGCATAAACAAATTTGAAGTTATTTAAGAAAAACTACGAAAATTGACCATTCCCTCCCCCCTATCTCCGAAACTACTGAACTTAAAATTTTGAAAAAAATGTGGTAAATAGTTCTTTGCATAGGCAATAAAATAGGCATAGATTACTGGAAAACCTATCAGAAGTTTGAGTATTCAAATTACATCGAAAATTCTTAATAATATAACCCCCCCTGCCGGTACCACCGTAACCGCTATGTTCCTTCATTTTATTTTCGAAAATATTTATTTAAATTACGGAACCCTCACCACGCGAGTCGAACTCGCACTTGTCCGGTTTTATTAATGTAATGGAAGTGGCAAACAAGCATGTTTGCCGCCTATAGAGACCCACATGAAGACCAAGGTCAAAATCCAGATGCGTTACCACTCCTGAGGCCTAAGGTGTTATGCCTCTGTACCGGAAATTACAGGGCCGTACATTACCACCTGACCGGAACACGATAGTACTGAACACTATCATTTAGCGGCAAGTAATTAGGTAATGCGGTGGTGCCTACGACCGCGAGCTCCGACACTGGAGCTCTTCCACCAGTAAAAAAGTAGTTACGTTTTTTCTTTGTGCCATGAAGTGATAAACAAGCACACAGTTTACATATAGGTGATACTGTAGCCTATCAAAGCTACATGAAACCAGCTACTTCAATGTAGATGCTTAAAGGTGTTATGCCTTTGTGCCGGAAATGCCAGGGTCACGCCATCTGACCGGAACACGATAGAGTTGAACACTACCATTCAATGATAATGGTAATTTAAATGGTAAGTACGCCCGTGAACTGCGTCACTAAAGCTGGAACCCTACCAACTATTGTTTTTATATTATTTCGCATTAACACATGCTTGTGAAATATATTTTATTTTTAAAGAAAAATGGAAAGAAAAATTCGACTTCAGGCGAGACTCGAACTCGCGACCTACTGGGAATCTAGTGAAGCCCTGCCCGATTTGTCAAACCTTTCCTTCACATCTATTGCATTGCTTTATGGTAGCAGCAGCGCCATCTATTACCAACTATGCTAGTCAATTATTAAGGGTAAAAGCGACTTCTTTACGATATTCAATAAACTGAAAAGTCTATTATATCGGTTGCCTAACTAGCATAGTTGGTAATAGATGGCGCTGCTGCTACCATAAAGCAATGCAATAGATGTGAAGGAAAGATTTGACAAATCGGGCAGGACTTCAGTAGCTCAATTGGAAGAGCGGCTGGACTAGATTCCCAGTAGGTCGCGAGTTCGAGTCTCGCCTGAAGTCGAATTTTTCTTTAAAAATAAAACCTACCAACTATGTGATTTTGGAAATAGTGGCACGAAAACACGAAAACAAAGGCATTTGAAGTGTGCCCGCTAAACCCAAATTATATAACATGTAGTTTACTTACATAGTTAAGCATATAGCGTCTTATAGATACAACATTCAGTATTAAATTTTGTTTTCAAGCTGTAATCATTCGAATATAACAAATTATTGTCGTTCTACTTATAAGCAGACTGTATTAATTACCTAATTATAATTAGTAAAAGTGTTCTCATTATAATTTTGACGGTTTCGTAACGGTTTACCCATAGCCCATAGCCAGTACTAACTCAAACTCAAAAATTTATTTAATCACTTGGAAATAATAGAATTTGCTTGTGATAGGTCAAATTACAAATATAAAATTAAAGCGAATAACAACTGATACGTTGATTAATATGTCAAAGTAAACAAAATAAAATAAATAATAGTCCAAAAATACTTAATGATAAAAATTGGTATCAACAGAATGTTCCATACTTTCTTTTACAAACGGCAAGATAAGACTAAACAAAAAAATATGGGACATTCTTTGTCATTCACTGGCAGAGTTCCAAAGCCCACATTACTGAGAAAAAACCTGCCAAAACAAAACTCAGTAGGGTCTTTTCAAAATATGTTCCTTAAAACTATTTTCACAATATGACACATATAACTATGTTTTACAATATCAAGTACAATGCACATTAATTTCACAAAATTATTGTTTAGTCTTGTGGAGCTAGACCAGCATTTGTCCAGGCATCTCTATCCTTTAGATAGACATCGAGTCTATAGTACGCATTTTTACATAGTGTGCGTTTATTACATGACTTGAATTTATTGTCTGTAAGTTCAAGAACTACGTTTATATGTTATTAACGGCGTAATCAGTTTTTTCTGTTGATTGCAAATTGTAGCCTATATGTTACTCCAATGTATAACCTATATTACTGTAAAGTTTCATCCAAATCCGTACAGTAGTTTTTTGTAAAAGAGTTACAAATATCCATACTCACAAACTTTAGCATTTTGTCTTTGCTCACCTTCTAGATATTTTAGATTGTTTTTAGTGTCGTATCTAAACATTGCACAATCTACAAGTCGTGCAGGCGTGAATAACAAAGACGCTCCCCTAACCGCTTTGAGATAAGGACGATCGGTGAAAATGTCCGACCGACAAAAGTAAAAACACTTTCTGCGGCAATTTTGTTAGATTCACCGATAAAGTGACATTCTTGCCTCGGAATTTAGAGATGTACCAAACTGACCAAAAGATACACTTTCTCATCATTTATGGAGATTACTAGTTATGTATTGATGTAAATTAGAACTATATCAATAAAGAGACAGTCTGCTGGAACTAATGTCCGATTATATGGTCAAGGTGGAGCGGTTAATATTGTGGTTGGTCGTTAGTCGTCAATCTGATAGATGTGACCATTAAGTGGTAGTTTCTTGTTAAACGTGTTTCATACATGATAACTGCCTCAGTAGCTTAGTGGTAGCGGACCACTACTACTACGCTGAGGTAATGGGTACGATTCCTGGGTCGGGGTCTATTAGAGACAAGAGAAAAAACCTTTATCTCTGGTTCTATTGGAATTTATCCATTTTCTGGAAGTTTCTCAGTACCTCAGAGTTGGGTAATGTGCCCGGAGATGTCAACAGGCTCGCCACCTGTTACGTGGGCCAAAAACGTAACCGGCAAATCGTGGGTGTTTGCATGTATGCTTGAATGCTTGCCTCTGCCTATACCCCTTCGGGGATTGCAGGCGTGAAGTTACGTTCGTTAATTTTCTATTCTGTGTACACCTTAGTACTTGTGATATCTGTGTGTTTAGTACCATTTTCATATTTAACCTTAAAAGCCATGATAATCAATTGAAATAAAACTATTTTTACGGATATATCTCGCGTATATTAAACTAAAATGATTTTTAAAATCAACCCGACGTTTCGGTCGCTTTTCAGCTTCCGTAGTCCCGGGCAGACTGAGGTGACATTTGTCTGACAGAAGATAGAAAAAATTATATGTAGCTGCCTCCATCGATTTCGTAAACGCCTTGCGTAGCGTTCAGGATTAACACAATAATTACTTATGGTATCTTGAGGTCTTGCAGACTGCTGCGGCTGGGATTTAATCTTGCTAAGTATGGGATCCCATGATGTTGATAATCGCCATCCATCTTCTCTATTGAAATTTGGGTGTTTTTTTAATTTCAATAGCCTCCCGTACCATTCGTGGAATGGGTTTGTGTTCTCTAGCGAGTATTTAAATTTTATCAAACCGGATGTAATGGTTCGGCTTATCCGCTATGTGTTCACAGACTGCAGACCTCCCTGTTCTTCGGTTTTTGACATCAGCAATGTGCTCTTTAACGCGGGTGGATACAGCTCTCTTCGTTTGACCAATATATGAGAGTCCACAATCACAATCTAATTTATAAATGCCAGAATTTTGTAATGGAATATTACTTTTAATGGGTCTTCAATACTGATGAATCCTTTTATATGGTTTGAAAACTGTTTTAATGGATTTTTTTTTAATATGTTGCTGATTTTATCTGTTATACCCTTAACGTAAGGTAGTATAGCTGGTTGTCGTTCTACTGTAGGTGGTTTCACGCGGGCTCTGTGACGGACGGGTGGTACATGGAGCTTGTTGTTATGAAGCACCTGGCGTAGGTGCTTCAGCTCCCCCTGAAGATGGTGGTCGTCACAGATGCCTCGTGCTCTCTGAAATAGAGATGAGCCAACGACAGATAAATGTGCCGGGTGATGGTGTGATTCACCATTAAGGTACCTATCAGTATGGGTAGACTTCCTAAACACAGTGTGACTGAGTGTGTGATTGGTTTTTTTAATTAATAAAGTATCTAAGAAGGCTAATTTATTGTCCTGTTCCAATTCCATAGTGAATTTGATTTTATGGTGTATGGAATTGAGATGTGAAAGAAAAACAGAAACATTATTGCTGTTCAATATGGTGACTGTGTCATCTACATATCGTTTATAAATGCGACGTGTTTAGTTGTAGTGCTCAGGGCTCTCTCCTCAAAGTCCTCCATGAATATATCGGCGACTATGGGAGAAACTGGGGAGCCCATGGCAACTCCATCTATTTGTAGGTAGAATTCCCCATTCCACATTAGATAGCCAGATGTCAGGCACCATTCAAGTAGTTCTGCATATTGACGGGGCATATTGTGAGCAATTAGCTTTCTTTTAACAATCTCGACACAATCCTTAACCGGTAAACATGTAAATAAGGATTCAACATCGAAGCTGACCATTGTTTCCTTTGCTGATAGTTGTAGATGTTTGACTTCAGCATCAATAATTTTAGTTTAATATACGCGAGATAAATCCGTAAAAATAGTTTTATTTCAATGAGTGTAGCTCGCGAAAACCTAAGAAGATACTCGTATCATGATAATCAAGCCTCTATTCAACACTTCAATTCAAGAATATCTAAGCTGATATTGAAATTGGTTAATTTATTTATTTGAGCCACATACGAAGCAGGTGTAGCGACTGGTTCCGATTGTAGGTATTAGCAAAATTTGTGTCGGCACAACTAGTTTTTATTCTAACCCACTTAACGAAGACAAAAATAGTTGTCAACTTTCGATCATTACAAGAATTAAATGGCTGTGTAGTTTGTGTTTCCAACATGTTAACGGCCTATACTACTGTTTTACTTTGTTTTGGTTGCAACCTCCTGGGGAGAGAGGTCATAAGGCCTCTATAAAATGGATCGGAGTTTTCGAAAAGATATAAATGAGTAAAAAATATCTCTCTAAAACGACTGAACCGGTTTGGATGAAGTTTGGTACATAGAATAGACCTTGAGAAAGACATAGGCTACCTTCGCGAAAAAAGGCTTGAGGGTGATAAAATGTTGTATGGAACTTGATAATTACACGTAATTCATGAATGATAATCAAGATATTCGTTATATAGGGGGTATAAGATTGTATTTACCTATCTTTAACATCATTTTGTATAAGTATTTATAATTTAGCTTTATGTGGTATTCCTTTTTTAATAATAATAAGAATGGCAACCCATTATACGTCCCACTGCTGGGCACAAGTCTCTCCCCTTTTGGGGGGAGGCCTGAAGCTTACTCCACCACGCTGCTCCAATGCGGATTGGTTACGGGTTAGTGGCCAACCCGCTGTCGAATGTTTTCAAACCGCCCATAAGGCCTCCGACAAGGTTTAACGACTGCTATCCATCGATAGCAACTGGGGCCGACGGCTTAACGTGCCCTCCAGAAGCACGGAAACGCGCATTTAATTTGCCACTAGCGGTCACCCATCACACTACCCGACCGCGCCCGTAGTGCTTAACCGAGTAGATCACTTACGATCTACACTAGCCGCTGGGCCATGCGCGCTTCCTTTTTAGCTGGGTTTTATTTATTCTACTACTAAAAGATACTAAGTATACCTACCACACGTACGAAGTCGCATCGAACGCGATATTACCTCAACCAATGTAGGTACTTACTATGCGCACGGACAACACAATAGCGTGTGAAAAGGTCGTCGCCTGTGTGCATAAAAAAAAAATTAAAAATGCTTCATTAATAATGCAAAGGTCTAACCAGCCGCTTGACCACCATATTGATATATCATATTTGATTGGTTTTGACTAAGCAGCGAGTTCACTGACTGTACTTTGGTTTCGATAACATCGCGTTGACAGCGCATCAATATTGCTAAACGCGCATCGACATCGTGTGCATGGGCCCTAAGGGCACAGTAGATTCTATCTACTGTGCTAAGGGTGCTACTGAGAAATTGAAAAAATGACCTGATACCACTAATCCAACCAAATATTCTTCTTTGTAGGTAATATTAGGTAATTAAAGGCTACGTTCTTCAGACTGTGGTAATATGTTTACTCTAGTCTTATAGAAAGGATTACTTACATTCTTACTTACCACACAGAAAAGATAAGTACCTACCATTTACTGGTGGTACAGCTCCAGTGACGGAGCTCGCGGCCGTAGACTCCACCGTATTACCTAATACACCTACTTGCCGCTAAATGGTAGTGTTCAGCACAATCGTGTTCCGGTCAGGTGGTAATGTACGGCCCTGTAATTGCCGCCACAGAGGCATAACACCTTAGGCCTCAAAAGTGGTAACGCATCTGCATTTTGACCTCTGGTCTTTGTGTAAGTGTCTGTAGGCTGCAGTCATCACTTAACATCAATGTGAACTGCATTGAGGTGAGGTATATGTATGTGTGATGCAATAGTGTAAGATGGTAACATGTATGTGTGCATAATGTGTAACATAGGTTAAGAAAAATTATTTTTACGCTAATGATATCTTAAAGGTACCATTAGTAAAATAAATATTTTATAACCATTTATTTTAAACAAATAATCATTTGCGGAGTTCCTAGAAAAAAAAATCATAGCACAAAACAAAACCGTGAGTCACATTCGATAATGGTATGCTCTGCGCGTCCCACCACATTAACTAATGTCCCATACAAAATGATAACAATTCCCTTTTGTTAGTCCCATATCGTTGGCCGAATGAATACTACGTTTGAACTGTTTGTATAATAACGGATTCACAATATTTTTTCTACCCAACATTGTCCAAGGATTCGCTTTGTGCATAGTGTTGCGTTAACATGGCCAAATTATTATTTTCTGTTTTCGTGGTGTTTGTTGTGTCTTATTTTTGTGCTGCAAGAATTGTTAATAAGAGAAAATGTCCAGAAGTGAGAGCGGTACCTCATTTTGATCTTGCGCAGGTAAGTAAGTTACTCATTATTAAACTCATAGATTTTTTTTGCTAGGATTCATCCATTCGACATTTGGTTTACGTACTTATCAATTAAATAAATATAACTACGTTAAGAAAAACCGACTTCAAAACTGAAAAGTAAAAATAATAAGGATTTAATTGTAATTATATACTACCCTATACTTTGATGTCGGTCCCAACCCTTAAACAAACAATTATATTTTAATCACTTAAATATGAATACGAGCAAATTAATACACTGAACAAAACGTAACCGGCGAATCGTGGGTGTTTGCATGTATGCTTGAATTCATGCATTTACCTCTGCCTACCCCTTCGGGGATTACAGGCGTGAAGTTACGATTTAATACAATGAAATGCCTACTTTAGTGATTTTGGCTTGGCACCGACTTCAAACCTATTAGTAAATAGCACATAAATAATAGGGTAGTATATAATTACAATTAAATCTTTATTATTTTTCACTTTTCAGTTTTGAAGTCGGTTTTTCTTAACGTAGTTATATTTATTTAATACTTTTTAGTTTATTCCTGCATTGTCAATTAGATTAATGTTCACACCTGTTAAATTTGTAAAATCTGATTTTTAGCTTCGTCACAACTAAATACCTAATTTAAATTGTTTAGGTGTGTCGATACAAAATTATTACACGACTATACGAAATCAATGAAAAAGTTTTATCCACGAAGGAGTAAATAAGCTGTGTTGTGTCGTCGATGAGTAAATGTGTCATTGTCACTTGTTGTCATCTTGTTGTCATGCGCATTAGGACGTAGGACGTCAGTGGATTCAACGCACTGTATGACAACTCGCCGTCTATTCTTATTCCTTTAGTCTGAGGTGAAATTAAGTAAAAAAAATCTCATAAAATAAAAACTAATGGGCCTATCTGAATCAAATTTTTATAGGATCAATTCGAAACTATTCCGCATCAAACAAAAAATTACGTAAATCGGTCCTGAAATCTCGGCGAAATTCGCGTACATACATAAAAAAAAATAAAAAAAAATACCGGCCGAATTGAGAACCTTCTCGTTTTTTGAACTCGGTTAATAAAATAGCGTTAGACTTGATAAAAATAGTTAATAAGGTACAATGCCGATTTACCTTCGCGTTATTTAATATAACCTACGAAAACGTGTTTTTATGCTTTAGGTACACAAAATCGCCTTCAGACGGCCATGTAAAGATTCCATCAAAGTGGATACAGTCAAATCAAATTATTAGATTTTATTAAATTAAAATATTAGGCACGTATGGACAGAATAACAGAAAGAATATGAATAAAAGAAACTCTGAATTTTGTTCAATGCAGGCCTAAAATGAAAGAAAACTTTTTTCTGTCGTGTGTATTACACATGTATTCTTTATAATTTTATAAACGTTTATTTTATCCCCCTCCCCCGTCTGCCCCTCTTGCCCCTCTCGGAAGATATCCTGGATCTGCCTTTGGGTATTTCTGCGGTGCGATTCGGTTGACCATACTTTCAATATGTCAGACGAAATCGTATCGCAGTATTGTGTGGACGCCCTAACCAGAGAATATGTAATATACTACGCCCCAACTAAGGTCTCAGGGGTGGCAACATCTGCATCTGCATTTCAACTTCTGGTTTTTGTGTATAGATCTTTAGGCTGTAGTCATTACTTAACATTCATGTGAAATGCATGCTTGTTTGTCAACCTTAGTTACATAAAAAAAATATAGTTGGTAATTGCACGTAATTCATGAATGTTCTACTAGAAAAGATACTAAGTATACCTACCTACCACACGGATGAAGACGCAAGCGAAAATCAGTAAAGAAAAAAAAATAGTGGATCATATTGACTTTTGTAGGGCACATTACCATAAGTAGGCAGTAGTAGTAGGCAGGTACTCTAAGGGAGGTCACGCCACGTTCTTTGTACCTACGCCACGTCTTTTTACTGGTTAGGCTGCAGTCAGACCTGGATATCCTTAAATAAAATGGTTGAACCTTAAGCTCGACCATACGATAGTGTCAAATGGTATTTCAATGTAATTACCTATTTGATAAGCAGTAGCTTAAACATACATAATTATTATCTATATCGACAATCGAGTAACACAATGCGTAGGCGGCGGACGTTGGTTTGATAACGCGTTATAAAGCTGTATGTTATTGTACTACATAATTGATTTGTTCATATCACGGATCCATTTACTTAAAAGTGGTGTGCAAAATACTTTCTACTCTTACGTAACTTCACGCATGTAATCCCGAAGGGGTAAGCTAGGGTGAATGCGTGCAGTCCAGCATTCATGTAAACACCGATTCGCCGGTTACCTTTTAGCCATTGTAACAGGTGGCGAACATGTTGACATAACCGAGGACATTACCGGAAAAAATTGAAAAATCTCTATAGAACTAAAGACAAAGGATTTTAAACCGTTGTCTCTGATAGCCCCGATCCAGGAAAAATCGAATCTAGGATCCGGAAGTAGCAGTAGTGGCCTGCTACCTCTAGGCTACTGAAGCAGTCAACTATCTACTCTTAGCCTGGGTTGCACCAAGATATTTGTTAAAGTTAAAATTATTGTAACATTTCACATCCATATCCAACTTTAACAGATTCCTTTAAGTTAGAGAACAAATTATATTATTAAAGCAAATAATAAGAACAAATTATATTAATAAGGCAAATTACAATAACAAATTATATTATTAAGGCTATATTTGTTAAAGTTTTTGTAACATTTCACATCCTTCTCTAACTTAATTTGTTACCTACTAATTTAGACTTCTAAATAAAATATGTATGAAAATAATATAGCGATGTGCATGTCGATAGTTTGCCATTTGATTGTGGATACGATGTTGATTATATACCCTTAAAAATTATTTCTTCTATTTTTAAAGAAAAATGGAAAGAAAAATTTGACTTCAGGCGAGGCTCGAACTCGCGACCTACTGGGAATCTAGTCCAGCCGCTCTCCCAATTGAGCTACTGAAGCCCTGCCCGATTTGTCAAATCTTAAAAATAAAATATATTTCACAAGCATGTGTTAATGCGAAATAATATAAAACAATTATTTCTTCATTATTTTACACGTAGTATAAAGAGGGGCTTATTTTATTCACTATCCAAATTTAAATAATCATTTTTAACATCTTTAGCTATAGGATATATATAGCTATAGATTTAGGCACTATCTATATATAGCTATAGATTTAGGCACTGATAACGCGAAAAACATCGCCTGCTACATAGAAAATGTTCATAACATCACGACGCAGGGGTAAAGCAATAATAATTGGTGTCCTCAATACTATAACAAAACGAACATTGAGCATGACAAACGCATTAACAGTAATTAAAGCTACATTTAATCGACCATATTCGATGAATCTCTAAAAACCTATGTTCGAGATGCACCTATTAAAGTATATTCGGTCACTTATAATTAAGTATGAAAACCGAGCTATTTTAAGACGTAAATTTTAAAATCGCGAATGCGTGTAGTTCTAAACAAGCCAAATAATTGTAAGTAGGTAGGTATGTAGGCACACCGCGGACACTCCTCCAAAATTCCATACAAACGCTTAATTTAGTCTCTATTACATATACATCAATCAGTGACCTGTATTTACACGTGCACCTGTGTGCGTAGCATGTAGAGAATACCAAACGTCGCCCATAAGAGGGGAGGAGGTTGGGTGAGGCGGGGAAATTGGCCGGGACGTCGAAGTGTCCATTCTATATGTAGTATTATTATATATTATTATTACATATTCTCGTATTGCAGAATTAAGAAAATAATAATCTACATTATTTACATAGATTACCTATACACAACACTTTGGCAGACACGAATATTTTAACATTTTATATATATTTTTGGTGATGGGCTGTATGCTAACGGTTTTTTAAGAAATATTATTAATGAATGTTATTCATTGTCTATATTAAATTCACTGAATATTAAATGCTCGTTTATATTATTAATATTTCTTTGCTCCGAAACAAAATTATGATCTTGACATGGCAAAAATGTGAGCTTTTGTAAGACACACATTTCTATTGATTTAATTTTTTATGTTAATGAAGTGGCGAATATTAGAAATAGAAATATTCTTCATCAAACCAAAAAAAATAACGTTTTTTTTTTTATTGGACGTGGCAAACAAGCATGCAGTTCACATTGATGTTAAGTGATGACTGCAGCCTATAGACACCCACACAAAGACAAGGTCAAAATGCAGATGCGTTGCCACTCCTGAGGCCTAAGGTGTTATGCCTCTGTGCCGGAAATTACAGGGCCGTACATTACCACCTGACCGGAACACGATAGTGCTGAACACTACCATTTAGCGGCAAGTATATTAGGTAATGCGGTGGTGCCTAAGCCCGCGAGCTCCGTCACTGGAGCTCTACCACCAGTAACTGGAGCTCTACCACCAGTATAAAGAATTTCGTAAATATCTTGATTCAATGTTCAGGTTCTGTGAACCCATTTACAACAACGAACGCACTTTGTCTTGTCAATATTTGACCCTCAACTTATTTCGCATGACTATAAATTGTTTTAGATATTACACGAATTAGTTATTATACGAATTAGTTTCAGATATCTGGTTCTAGCTCATCTCCTTATTTTCCAGAGCCTACAATACTTTTCCAAAACCTCCCTCTTCCGTTTATAATACTATTTATGGTCATCATTCAACTAAAAAATATTAAATAATACCTAAATATAGCATGCAAGTTGGGTAAATTGTACCAGTACAAATAAAACAACTGTTGGTGGTACAATTTACCAAACTAAGAGATTTCAAAAATAAATATTTGTCACAAAATAACCGCTGAAAATAATATGTTCGCAACTCTATGCTTGAAGCGGTGATTATGTATGTAATCAATAAAAAATATAACAAAATTGAAACTTACATTTTCACTGTGTAATCTCCTTAGCCACACACGTCAAAATGTATATGAAGGACTTTAAAAACACATTTTGTTCTCGAAAACCGAATGTAATTGCCGGAGGCCGTTAAAAAAGGGCAAGTAGTTGAGGGCGCTATAAGCGCTCAGTTTCATGTTACCAGAAAAGAAAAAAAGAGAGGCATATGCGTTTAACTTTACAACGCATTTAAAATACCTAGATTTTTCTAGGCTACATCAATGTGAACTGAAAACACATAAAATAAAAAAAAATATCTCTTACCATCAAGTTATGTAGTTCATAAGAAAAAAAACATGATATAGGTACCTAGGTATTATAAAAACGTGGAAGGTGGGTTATGGGTGGTGGGGAGATGTGGCAACTGTATAACTACTCAATAGGTAATAGCTACTTACATTTATTTTTATATAGGTATCTGTGGTTAATTAAAATTCTACATTATTCTAGTATCTTTGATCACTTGAGGAACGAAAGGGTGTTATCGTCTGCGTAACAAAATAAATCAATTTTCATATAATTTTTCTCGTGAGCGTGATATGACAATTGATTTCATATTATTTGTGGCTATAGAGCAACACCGGAGGGTAGTAGCCATATTCCTCTCTATCAAAGTACAATCCCAAATGGGCCTATACCTGTCGCCTAGCCCTCTTATTCATAAACGTAAATTAGATACGTTTTAGCTATAGAATGCTTTGTCTTTGTCAGTTGCATTGTAAAATGTGCAGGATAGAAAGAGACAAAGGAGAGATTAGCAACACTTTAGCTAAAATACGTTTATGAATAAGGGGGTTAAAGTTTAAATGTGTGCGTGAAATTGTTTCTGTATTTTGTTAAAATCAAGGTGTGAGTTTCATAGTAATAGACGATTTTTGTAGTGTGCGTGTATGTCGCACGCATTTCCCCCGCAAAAAAAAATACAGATTGTTTTGCATCGGTGATAAACGCTTTCGCTACTCCCCTCTGATCAGCCGCGGCCGGTGGCGCGTATTGCTCTATGATTAATAGAGGACTTGATATCAATATCATAACTCCCTTTAAGCTCACAACAGGCACACAAAAAGATTGTTTATAACCTCGACTATTGAAAATTAGCCGATAAATACAGAATGCTTATTGAATAACCGAGAAGACCACACAGAGCTTTCAAAAAATGGATAGTTAACGATTTCACTCATCAATAGTCAAATAGCTAACTGGTTTTTACTAACAATGTCTCTGTCGTGTTAAAGCTTATAGCGGACATCTCAATGTAGTCATACATTAGGTATTCAAACAAACAATACGTAAAGTTGCTGTTTGATCATTTTGATGCATTGTAAGGGCTAAAGAAACATTGGATTTGGCAAATATTTTAGAGACTATAAACCACTCATAGAACTATATTATTTATCTAAATATTCCATGTTGTAAACTGCCTGCCTACTTGCAATTTCATAAACGAAAATCTGTTCAATTTCGTGTCAAACTCAGGATAGCGTATCTACAATTATAAGATTTCATGTTACTAAATCTATGCTCTAGGCTAATATAATGTATAAGTAGGTACTGTATTAATTTGTAATCTATAATATAATAATAATAATAATATAATCTTTATTTGGAATCAATAACAGAAAGGCGATACATTAACAAGGGAAACGATGATACCTGCAGTAGTATAAACTGTGTCGCAGATACCAACGCCCACCTCCAAACATATTTCCAAAATCATAAGTAACATATTTACTTTTTTTTTTAAATGCCTATAAATCACAAAAAAGAAAAGATTGTAAGCAGATTAGCTGACTAAATAAGTAGCAAATGTAACACATATTAAATGTTTCGTGTGTGTGTGTGTGTGTGTGTGTGTGTGTGTGTGTGTGTGTGTGTGTGTGTGTTTTGTGGTATGAAACTATAGCTTGGATTAATTTGAATTTTCGGTATAGTTATTTTGTTTTGTGATTGGTTGATTGTATGGTAATGACATTATTTAGGTGCTTTTAGTAAATTTTCTGTCTCATCATATGACAACGACTGTAACCATTTGTTTGTTATATTTTTAATTTTTGATGATGTGAGGGGATAGACATTTAATTGTTTGTTTATTTTATTATATAAAAAGTTGCCAATAACGTAAAAATGACGACCAGCGGTGCTGGTGCGATGTTTAACATTAAGACAGACTTTATCGTGTCTTCGTTTAGTTGATTGGAATTTTGGATTAAAGCTGATACTGGCATGTTTTTTGAGAACTGTGTGTAGAATGAAGAGTTGTCGCACAGTTAAGACTTGACAATCAGAAAATAACTGTTCAGTGGGGTAACGTCGAGATTTATTTAATATTACCTTGAGGATAGCTCGCTGGGCCACTTCCAGTTTATGCATATAATTCCGTACAGATCCACCCCAGGATACTATGCAGTAGGACATAATAGATTGAACAAGAGCGTAATATACCATTTTCAGGCAGTCAAAATCTAGGCATGATTTTAAGTTTTTGAATACAAAGATTAACTTTCTCACTCGCGATACTAAATTTTCTATATGTAATTTCCAGGATAGTGATTTATCTATGTAAACACCAAGATATTTTATAGATGTAGTTTTTTCAATGTATGTACAGTGACAACTATCCGGAGCCACATTACTAAAACAAACATGTGCTTGAACAGAGAATGTATCTTTAGGCTCAGAAAAATGGTTTAAGGCAAAGGGTATCATTTTGGACTTGGCAAGGTTGAGAGACAAGAGATTTCTAGAAAGACAGTACATCACACGCGTGAGGGCATTCTCCGCAGACGCTTTTGTGTCCAACCAAGATTTCCCGTGTACGAGAAGAACAGTGTCATCGGCATAAGAGATGATTTTGCAGTTTGGAATTTGTAGCAAGCATAGCTCATTTATGTAAATAAGGAAGAGTGTAGGTCCAAGCACACTGCCTTGTGGCACGCCATAGTTAACGGGAGCAAGCTGACTTTTGATGCCGTCTATCTTCACATATTGGGAACGATCCGTTAGATAACTACGGAAAATGTCATGTGCAGCACCTCGGATACCAACGTTCTCCAGTTTTCTCAACAAGATTGGAACAGACACAGTGTCAAACGCTTTGGATAAATCAAGAAAGATGCCAACGGTTTTAAGTTTTTTGTCAAGGTTTTCGACAATGGTGCTAGTTACTGATAAAACGGCATCTTCCGTTGATTTACCGGTTCTGAAGCCAAATTGATTTGGGCTTAATACATTGTTTTCATTTAAAAAGTTTATTAGTCTCCGATTTATTAATTTTTCGAAAATTTTGGAAAAAGCTGTCAATACTGAGATTGGTCTATAATTAGTGACACTGTGTCTGTCACCACTCTTATAAATAGGATGGACTATAGCAACTTTAAATGCTCTCGGAAAAACGCCGGTTGAAATGGCCAAATCAAATATGTGTCTTAGTAATGGGATTAAAATTTGTCTAGTGGATTTTATTAGATACGTTGAAATACCATCGTTACCAATTGCACAATTATCTTTTAAAGATAGTATAACATTCTCTATTTCAGAGTCATCTACATTGAATAAGACCATAGAATGGAGTGGAATCTCAGTCGCAGTTGATTTATTGTGCACGGTGTTCGGGAGCAATTTTATTTTATTTGCTAGTTCCTTACCAACAATCTGTATTAATATTTGTACGTATTGACTTTATTGTTTAAGAATAATAATATATAACCGGTGTTCTTCATATATAATATATCAAGAACACCGGCTATATATGGTTACTCGAGATAAATTATCTAATTATATAATATAAAGTTAATACCTAAGTTTAATAAATTATGTAATCATAATCTATGGAATAATATAATAAATAATAGATAATTTCAACCATTAGGCGATCACTAAGCAGGTAGTTTATCTTAAAGAGATTTCAAAAAAAAAATTATAGCTTAAGTTCATCTTTTATATAAAAAAGGCGTAGGTTGATAAAATATTTTAACGTATAAAGAGGTACCTACATTACTTGAAACTGCGATTATGGCATACCTATGTCGTAGATACCTACATATTTTCTGAAACAGCTTCAAACTTGAGTCATGAAATATAAATGTGTTCAAATAATACAAATATTAGACTCACACGTCATCGGTCGTCGCAACTAACTCATGAATTAAAACAAGAGAATTGTTCCTCCGATATTCCATTACAAGCATTTCAATCTCAAAGCGCCTGCAAATAATACACAACATTCCTTTTGTATACAATCGAACCGCCATTTGCAATTCCTCTTTCGAATAAGAACAATGTTGTCGAGAATTGTGAACAAGTACTCAACGATCATGGAATGTGATGATGGCAAAGAAATTAAGTTCTTAAAATAACTTTGCGTGTGATTGTAAAAAGTTTGCAATTATACTCTCTTATGAAGTTCAATGTTAGTGGATGCTTCGAAAATTGTTGGAAATAAAAACAAACATAATTATCACATGTATATCTTATGTAACCCTTAGTGTCCCATATAAGGGTGACAGAGTTGTGGTAGTTCCAGTGCAGCTCGAGGGCGTAGGCACCACCGCATTACCTAATTTATCTGCTGCTAAATAATTAAGTGTTAATGTACGCATCGTTATATATAACTATTACCGAGACATAACAACATAGGTGGCGATGTATCTGCATTTTAACTTCAGATTTTTGTGTAGTTGTCTATAAGCTGCAGTCATCACTTAACATCAATGTGAGCTGCATGCTTGTTTGCCACATTATAAAAACAACATATCGTCGGTGATACTGCAAAATCAATTACAAAACAATGTGTAAAGGGTCACAGGCACCGGCAGATATAAACCTGTCAGTTAATCGTAGGAGATCACAGACTGAATAAATCGTACAACTGTGAATATGTGATCTCCTACGATTAACTGACAGGCTAATATCTGCCGGCGGACTGTTAATTTGAGGGGGGGCCCTTAAGAAAGCATTTTTGTGATTATTCTGATTTAGTTAAAGAAAGGCCTAAGAGCAATTGTTATTTAAGCGACATTGCATTTACACCGTCGACATTGATTTACATACAAACAAGTTTCTCATCACTTTGCGCCTAGATATTAAATTTAGTTGTTAATCTGTTGAGTGAATTGCAATGCAGTTAAGGTTCTGGGGATACCTATTGTTTATAACATAATGTTTCTAGTTCAATTTGAAAATACAAATGATGCTTTCATAGTTTCGAAACAATAGTTTTGAAAAAATCTTCTTGAACGATACAAATAAAATTGTTGAACGTGTAATTAATAAAATAAAAAGAGGAATACATTAATGTAGATCACAGGCATGACAACATGACATTTCATTTACCCATCCTTCCTTGCTACTTTCATGACTTTAAAATTATTCTATGGTCTAATTTTTCCTTATTTTAACTGTTTGAGAAGGAGTCCACTAGTTAAGCCAATAAACAACTTTAATATCACAGCAAGCAAGATTACTTGTAAACAAAGATATTTTATTACGGCAGGCGCTGTGTTGAATTCCATAATTTAATTCGGTATTTCAAGCAGGTATTATTAAGAAAATCTTGTTCTGTGAGAAAATAAAGATTTCTTTATTTATTATTATTATATAATGTAATTAATCAAAAATATTCGAACTTCCTCGTTGCCTTGGTGGTAGTGGGCAACTATTGTATCTATTGTTCTGTATGCTAAAGAGGTATGGATCGCAGCATTCTTGGTATTTAAAGAAGAGACCGTTTCCAAACACAACGCTTTCCTAACTGGCGTGACAGATGAAGACCATAAGGCTGGAAGACTTAAATGGGAGAAGGCTGGCCACGTTCGCAGGATGAACTCGGATAGATGATCAAGGAATTTATTTAGGGCAACCAATCTTACTGTTACATAGTACTTATTACTCGTAATTTACTGTTATAACTTTTTTAATGTAATGTAAGTGGCAAACAAGCATTCAGTTCACATTGATGTTTAGTGATGACTGCAGCCTATAGACACCCACACAAAGACCAAGGTCAAAATGCAGATGCGTTACCACTCCTGAGGCAAATTACAGGGCCGTACATTACCACCTGGCCGGAACACGATAGTGCTGAACACTACCATTTACCGGCAAGTATATTAGGTAATGCGGTGGTGCCTACGCCCGTGAGCTCCGTCACTGGAGCTCTACCACCAGTAATTTCTCAGTAGCTTAGTGGTAGCAGGCCACTACTACTACACTGGAGGTCCTGGGTTCGATTCCCAGGTCGGGGGCTATCAGAGATAACGGTTCAAAATCCTTAATCTCTGGTTCTATTGGGATTTTTCCATTTTCTGGAAGTTTCCCAGTACCTCGGAGTTTGGTTATGTGCCCGGAGATGGCAACAGGCTCGCCACCTGTTACATGGGCCAAAACGTAACCAGCGACAGGCGTGAAGTTACGACATACCTAATTAATAGAATAACATTAATAATTGTATATTCCAGATGTTGGGTGACTGGTACGTCGTGGAATACTATGCTAGCGCTGAGGAAGCTCGATCATACAGCTGCATGCGATCAGTTTTCACTGAGGACGACCATGTTCAGGCTGCTGGTGAGTTCTTTATATGACCGCCTAACTCTAATGCTTTCGTTTAGCTTTCGATTATAACATCATCTTATCAGTATCGTACCGCCTAACTTTTTCCTGGAAGTGTTTACGTCCGCAGGTAGTACTTAAGAGCAAAATGTTTTTAATAGGCGATACGAAACTGACAAGATAACGTCCTAAAGAAGCTGCGTCGTGTCGCCGATGGTCCTAAACGAAAGAATTAAAGCCCACGCAGACAGAGAGCGGTCTGGAGTTCAGTGTTCTGCGTACCGAGTTTATACAAAAACGCACATAGCAGGCAGTCAGACCGCGACGGTCAAAGCAAAACGTCACGTTCTAAGAGTTTTTCTCGTCGAGATAGAGACCGCTAGAACGCCGCGATATCTGAGGTTTAAAATATGGAAAATTTGGACGAACGGAAATTGAATTGGTTTGGTAAAGGAGTTTATTATATGATGTATTATAAAATCGTAAAAACAGAATTAAAAAATCAGTTAATCCTGAAAAACGCTACTAAATTCACCTTGTTCTTCTCGTTTCTTTTCTTTTAAGTAAGCTCCTAAACTTCACAAGACTAATACTCGTACTTCATCGGAAGATGAACTTTCTAGGGACATGTTACATGTACAAAGACATAAACGAAACAAGAACGCGAGAATTTGAACGCCACTTGCGTGCGTCAGAACGCTTGAGCGGTCAACGGTTATTAGAACGCGGAACTCCGACCGCTCTCTATCTGCGTGGGCTTTTAGACTTAAGCGGTCGGCCCCCTGATCTCAATGTTGAAGTGTATTCACCGCCTTTTTAAACACAGTAAGGTCATCTGTTTTATAACCAAATGTATGATAATTATAATTTTGTAGGCCTAGTAATCGTCCACTTAATCATAATTATGTTACTACGCCCTTATAGATGTTTTTTCCTCTTGTGAATCAACTTTACGCATTCGCGATTAGCTTAGATTAGATATTTCGAATCCGCAGGGTTCCGTAGTAGAAAATAATTTTGGTAAGTGAATCTAACAATAATATCACTTTATTTTATTAGCTTACTAATTACATCGTAATAAGTAGCAGTCGTTGCAGTTGGACCGATATCGGTTCACGAACAATTAATCATTAATTTTATTGTCATATTTTTCTCGCGATCTGACGGGATAATTTGCCTACTAATTACCTTGGTGAACCTCGTATCACTTTTGTGACATGAAAATTTCATGGAAAAATGCAGCTCTCATAATAATGGCAACCCATTATATGTCCCGCTGCTGGGCACGAGTCTCTCCCCTTTTTGGGTGGAGGCCTGCAGCTTACTCCACCACGCTGCTCCAATGCGGGTTAGTGCGGTTCTCATACTTACTTGAAAATCTTTAAAATAAAACGGTCGAGTTGTTTAACAGGATGAAAATGAGTAAATACCTATCTACCTACGTAACTCTAATCACTTTATTATTTTTCTAAACCACCTTAAGATTTTTATATTCTCATTTTCGGAACCTTGTCATGCGTACACCTAAGTTATTTTAAATTACAACCGATATTTTTCCTTCTATTTATGAATTACAGAAACGTGCGTGTGCACGCTACGGTAGTTTTTATGCTGCAGAGTCACATCATTTATTTACTCAGGAAACTGGGCATCTTTACTCATCGGAACGAATATCCATCAGAAGTTGATTAAATTTAATTAATTAGAAATCTTCGAGAAACTTAATCTTCATTACATTTGTGTACAACTTGGCGTGTATGTATGAAGATAATGATGAATGTAGAAGAAGCACGGTAGCTGTGTCAGAACCGGAATGGCGCTTTACTCTCTGCCTTCCCCATAAGGGACTTGGCGTGATAAAAATTACAATAAAATAATAATAGAAACATAATAATTATGTACCTACAAAGTATGCCTGTATGAAGTGCTCTACAGGTCGAAGTTTTCTGGACTGCAAATCAGATCGTTGGCACAATAATTGATTGATACGAGAGGGAACCAATAGCACACCGCGGACACTCCGCCAAAATTCCATAATTTAATTAATTTCGTTTAATTTGGTCTCTATTACATCAATCAGTGACGTGTATTTAGACTTGCACCTGTGTGCGTAGCACGTAGATAATACCAAGCGTCGCCCAAAAGAGGGGGGGGAGGTTGGATGAGGCATGGCAATCGGGCGGGACGTCGAAGTGTCCATTCTATACGTATTATTACATATTCTCTGGCAATAGTGACCATATTTATTTACATTGCAGATGGATCCGTCGAATGGACTCCAGGGGTGACCATGAACTTCACGTACCGTTTTGCTGACGATCCTGACGGCGAGAACCTTCTGGGTAACATCACTTGGCGAGTAGACCTCAATGAACCAGCACATTGGACTCATGCCGAAATGACTTGTAAGATGTTCATGATTTTATTGTTGGTTGGAAATGCATTTAAAGTCAACGCAACTAAATAGGCGTAAAGTGATGAACTTTTGGAAATAAAGGGGGCCGCCTTTATCTGCAAAACCACTATGCATTTCGAAAATTATATAATAGAAATTTTTACTACTGGTGGTAGAGCTCCAGTGACGGAGCTCGCGGGCGAAGGCACCACCGCATTACCTAATATACTTGCCGTTAAATGGTAGTGTTCAGCACTATCGTGTTCCGGTCAGGTGGTAATGTACGGCCCTGTAATTTCCGGCACAGAGGCATAACACCTTAGACCTCAGGAGTGGTAACGCATCTGCATTTTGACCTTGGTCTCTGTGTGGGTGTCTATAGGCTGCAGTCATCACTTAACATCAATGTGAACTGCATGCTTGTTTGCCACTTCCATTAAATAACAAAAAAAAAACATAAATTGTAATTTATCCTTAAATTACAGGCAAACCTAAGCCTGGGTTGCACCACATCATTTGTGAAAGTTAAAGTGCACCTTCTCTAACTTAAGGAAATCTGTTAAAGTCAGAGCAGGATGTGAAATGTTACAATAACTTTAACTTTAACAAAAGTCGTGGTGCAACCTAGGCTATGTCTATGTTGTATAATTATGAAATTGTGCGGAACCCTATGCACGCGAGTCCGACTCGCGCTTGGACGATTTTTTGTAGACTACATGCGTATTGATCACGAGTGTCACATAAAAAACTGCCCTGATGACGAATTTGTTTTGATTTCAGATGACGGCATCTATAACACTTATGTGCTCGACACAGAATACAAGACCTGGGCACTGCTATTGCACTGTGCAGAAAAGCGGGAAGGGTCAAGGTATCTGAGCGCCTTCGTCCTGTCTAGAAACACTACTCTACCTAAGAACGTTATGGCTTATCTGCGTGACAAATTACCAAGGTGACATGTCATTATATTTAACGCAAATTTACACCTGTATTCCCTGAATGGGTAGACAAAGGTAAACACATGTATCGATGCATACATAAAAACAGTAGCGCTACAACTACCAACAGATTCATTTATTTATTGAAGTACCTAAATGTAACCTCAATTCAAGGTAAATGCATAAGCAATGCAATAAGCATACATGCAAACAATGCAATAAGCATACCTACATGCAAACACACACGACTCGCAGGCTACGTTTTGGGCCATGTAACAGGTCTCCGGGCACATTACCAAACTCCGAGGTACTGGGAAACTTCCTGAAAATGGAAAAAACCCAATAGAACGAGAGGTAAAGGATTTTAAACCGTTATCTCTGATAGGTCCCCGACCAGGGAATCGAACCCAGGACCTCCAGTGTAGTAGTAGTGGCCAGCTACCACTACGCTTCTGAGGCAGTTGAAGTACCTACATAAACGGTAATATCCCTATTTATTATGTTTAATGAGGTTTTCTGCTGCATACAGAAGAACAAGAGCACAGCTTATTACAAATATTTCAAAGCAGATTAAACACACGTTATTCACAATTAGCAACACCTAAATATGACTTCAAGGAAATGTTATTCATGAGCAACACAAAACAAATGCAAAGGTTTTAAAATTAACCATAGCACTGGAAACAAACGAGTAAGTACCTACCTACTTTATTACGTCAGTTTCATGTTGAAATATCTAACTAAATATAGGTATAACATTCATCAGTCCTGACGACTCATAATGGTGAAGGCTTAATTAATAAAATTCTAAAAGAATCCCTGTGTGTCCAAATCCCCAAATGGGATAGCATGTTTATGGGGCGCATAAATGTTTAATTCTGACTACTTATGTTATGAGATCTGTAATGAGTGTGAATAGCAAATTACATTTTCCGTAGATACTACATAAAAATATAAATCACTTTTAAGGTACAAATAAAATCGAATTCTATTCACAAAGTAGAGCAAAGTTCAGACGAGACAGTTTCATGCAATTATAAATGATTTCATCTCCCAGTAGTATTGGCTACGAAACGGGTCAATATTTGAAATGGCAAATAGCCAGCATTCCAGATTATTAATTGGGCCACCTCTGCGTTTTTTATGTTAATATTTGAAGTCAAATATTAACACTTCTAGACTTGTTGAATCGACAGGGCTTTGAAAGGACAGCCTCAGTAGTGTAGTGGTAGCAGGCAACTTCTGCTACGCTAGAGTCCTGGGTTCGATTCCCGAGTCGGGGCTTTCTAGAGATAAAGGTGTAAAGTCCTTTATTTATGGTTCCATTGGGTTATTTCCAATTTCTGGAAGTTGCCCTGCACCTCGGAGTTTGGTAATATGCCCGTGTAAATTGTGGAATGAGCGTCTCTTTGAGGTGTTCCCTAGGTGCTATAATATAAGGTTCTTTAAAAATGGCGTCAAAAGAGTCCTTTAGGCAGTCCTGAAGGACTCTTTTGACGCCATGTTTGAAGAACGTTGGCGACTCCCCTGGTGTTGCAAATGTTCATAGGCGACGGTGACCACTTTCCATCAGGTGGCCAGGTTTGCTTGCCTGTCAACCTTCATACATAAAAAAAAGTCGTCCGGCGTCTTGGACAAAGCTTTTAGCCAGCAGATTACGTCTTTCGGATGAAGCAGAGATAGTAACTTAGTAGTAGCTGGCTTCATGGTCGAGCACGAAATTTTGGATGTCTCGAATCAAGAAGTGCGTCTTGTTGGATTTTTTTCAATAACTACCCATTCAATCATGAAAATACATCGAAGCATTTATTTGTCCCCCTACGTTTGCCAAAAAATAAGTTGCCTAACTAAAAAAATCCATATATCTTTGCAGATACGACGTGGACATCAAATACGTATTCCCGATACCTCACGAGGACTGCTCTACAAAACCACCCAAATTCGATTATTCTCCTATATTGGTGGAAGTCGATAGCAAGGTCGCAAAGAGACCCGGCATAAGCTACAACATTACTTTTGGGCAGTAGATTTGACTCAAAATTATAATTAAGTACCTAAATTAATTAAGCATAGATTAATTAATGGTCGCCGCTTCGACTTCTGGTTGATATTCTCATAATCACAAAAGCTTACTATACATATAGTATAGCTTACTTACTATACGTATGGTATAGTAGGGTACATAGCCTGCATATTATAGTCCTAGCCAACCATTTTGAGGGCTCACTAGTATCAAAACAGATTCGTGGGATAATCATGACTTGTATAAATGTAATTTTGATATCATATTGTTTGTATGCATTTAAACTATTCGCGTCTAACTTCGAGTAGGCACAGAACAGTATATTTTAAAAATTTTATACAGTTCTGTGCCTATGACTTCTCCTCTCTCCTCTGGAAATCGCCATTGATGTCTTTCAATATACAATGTGTCCCAGGGATAAGTAAGTAAGTAAGGGTAAATACTTTTATATTTAAGGGACTTACCGGCTTTGGTTTTTTTTTTAAATGATTTTTTATTTTTCTACTAAATACGCGTTGTTTTGCGATATTTCCTCAGTTTTTACATCTTTCGTCATTCATTTTAGCTATGTTTGATAATTTTAATTGATAAACTATGATTTATGTTATCCCTGGGACACATTGTATAATTTATGTTTATTAACTAAGCTTGCGAGATATTAATTGTTTAAACTGAAGTTTAATCAAAACGCGAAAGTGAGTTCACAGAGAGAGTCAGTGGCGTAGCTATAGGGGGGGCTACCGGGTGCCACTCGTTTGGGGGTGACACCCCCTTTTTAAATAACCAAAATTTGAGCTGTTTAGACGTGAAAAAGCAACACAAACCTCACTTTTATGCCGCTGTGACGGAAATTACATGGCGGTACATCACCACCCAACTTGAACATGATAGCGCTAAACACCACCTAACAGCGAGTAGACTAAAACCTACCTATTTTAAACATAGAGTTGAAATTGTTAGTAATTATTTGGCTTTAAGTGAGATTGTAATATTTTTATACTGTTAAGATAATTATACGATCTAAATTAAAAAGTAATTTTATTTCTACATCCATAATAACATATTTATAGGAGTGGTAGGGCGACAGTCACAAAGGGGGAATTTCAGTAATAAAATAAGAAAAATGAAACGTCAATATCTCATCAAAAACTAGAGGAAAATACACCTACTCGTATAGGTATACGAGTAGGTATATTTTTCTCTACATTCTATGCTAAAGTCTGCAAATTATGCGTTTGGCGGAAAATAGATTAAAAATGTAACTTCACGCCTGTAATCCGCGAAAGGGTAGGTATAGGTGAATGCATGCAATCAATCATACATGCAAACACCCACGATTCGCCGGTTACGTTTTGGTCCATGTGACACGCCACCTGTCACTAGCCTATTGACATCTCCGGGCACATTACCAAACTTCGAGACTGGAAAAAGAGAAAATTGAAAAATCCCAATAGAACCAGAGATAAAGGATTTTACACCGTTATATCTAATATACCCAGGAATCGAAAGCAGGACCCCAGCGTAATTGTAGTGGCCACTAGGCTACTGAGGCAGAAGGAAAATAGATTAAATTGAGAAATAGGTAGGTTCCCTTAACAGAGTAGAGCAGGTACAGTATCCATATTGATATTATAATTTTTAAAAAGCCCTTGGTGCTTTTAAATCTACTTGGGAACCAAGAACTATATAAAATAAGTGTTCTGAATCATAATTTAAAATAACTGTGCTGTTAGTACCTACCAGACGTACAGCAATTTTTATTACCTATTCCTTACTGCACCATTCCTTGTCTCTCTTGCACTAGACCTGTTTTCATCAGTGCACTTTGAAAATACATAGGTACCTACCTACCTATAATATAAATGTGCCGATAATATGAAAACTGCACGGCAGTTTCCATAAAAAAGGTAGGTACCTACCTACTAACATATTAATTATTTAGTACAATGCCAATACAACATTGCATCTTATATTCGTATCACATCATACCATCAATTACAATTACATTTGACGTACCTACACCTTTACCCCAAAAGCAAATTGGTAACGAGGTGGCAACGAACTATCTATTCACTTATACTTAGCTGGGTAGACTCATTAAAAATGCATTTATCTTGGCTCTTGAAAACTTAGCACTCTGACTTACTAACTTAATTCGAACTATCTGAAATTTTGCTGTGATGCTATACGTATAATAGTTTATCTGACGATATTTTTGAAAGTTTTGTAAAATGGTACATATTGGTTGAAACATAGGGTTGAATACATACATGTATCATACTCACATTACGAGTGTGATACCGGACATCGAAAAGTGTAACACCGAATAACGTGACAACGAATGCACGGTATACCACGATAAACTTAGCAACGAAGCCACGCGATCACGAATAACAGAACCACAAAATTCACTTATACAAATCACTTGAAAAAGAATGCACACTACTATGAAAAACTTAACACCGTAACCATGCGATCTCGAATAACAGAACCTCTAAGGAGAACACGTCACTATAAAAAATATAATTTTTTAATTAATTGTGTAATTGTCATCTACATAATTTATTGAAATGTCACATCACATTATTCGATATATTTGCCGCTCAATGAAAATAGGTACCTACTCCATCAATCTCTTTCGTTTTTTCGGTTGAATGAACTATGTACCTGTTGCACAATATGAGTTTACTGTGATAATAGTTAACCTATTTAGAAAAGGTTAGTCAGATAAGGTCCCGAACATAAGCACGTAAAGCTTATGCTTGTTTTTATTAAATTCTGTCTAACCCTGCAAACTTCATTTGCCTTCCGCTATTTTTTTTCATACAAACTTTCTCCTAACACTAAAGAACACATAAAAGAAAGATTTAAGTATCCAATGTAGTGCCGTTTGCTGCCGTTTTGTTATTAATTACTTATAAGATAGATTCCTAATAAAAAAATGCAACTGGATGTGACATTTAATTTCCTATGGTTTTTTCCCCAAGACACAAACAATCAATCAAACAGCCTATTGCCAGGGGATCGCAGTTGCTATTAGTATTCCACAGATGTAGCGACTTCAGACAATATAGACACCTCCTGTATGCACGTTCTCAATGACATTCAAACCTGACCGTGTCGAAAAGGCACGGGACAAAACGAGGTACATTAAAACGGCTATTCATGTAAAACGTTAATTGTTTCGTGTTAAATTAGAATTTCCTCTAGTTGAAGGCGTTCACTGTCATAGATCATAGATTATAGATGTTATAGTGCCGACGGTTGATTGATTTCAATGAAACAAACAAAGCTATATAAAAAGTTATTTCTAGTTCATTTTCTTCGACGAGTCATATTTAAAAATTACCTTCAGTGAATCATTAATATGTGAAGTAATAAATTAAAACAGATATGAAAATGAAATTACCCAACAGCAGGTGCAGATATCATAAAAATCTTTAATTTATTTATTTCCAAAAAAAAAACAGCACTCGTAAAAAAAAATATTAGTTAAAGTCAAAGTCATTAACGAAAATAAATAATCAAATCCTGTAAAATTTAAACTCTGTGTAACTCTATTGAAAACAAAACCTTAAATATATGAAGAAATACCCACCACGGAACCCACGGAATTGCACCTTAAAAGTCATCAAAATCAGATAACGTCCGTAGCGCACATTTGTAACTATGTATACATACAAATCAATAACTAATTACTAAAATGAAATGTAGTACCGGCAGACCAGAACAGACCAGCCTAAGCACCTAAGCATCCATTAATCGTTTGAAAATCGTCCTGAGGTAATATGAGTGATTAGGAACTGCAAACATTGTGCAAACTTAAATTCAATGGGATCGCCTGCCAGAAATCATAATAGCAAAGAAGACAGCCTTGTAGGCGCGGTCGTAGGCACCACCGCATTACCTAATCTACTTTCTGCTAAATTGTAGTTTTTAGCACTATAGTATTCCGGTCAGGTGGTAATGTGCAGAGGCATAATACCTTAGGCCTCAGAAGTGATCTAAGTGAGAATCTCCGATTTCATTTTTAGATGTTTATAGGCTACAGTATTACTAAACATCAATGTAAAATGTAAGCTACTTCATGAAATTTGAAAAAAAAATTGTTGTCTAATTGTTCTCAATATAATTATTGTGCAGCCTTTAGGCATTCTACACATAAACCTTAGCCCTCAATAGATGTTCTTCTCTAAACTCTCTTAAACCTACTCGTGTGTAGATAGGTATATGAATATATCTAGGTTTGTATTGTAAAGGGGTGTGTGCCTAGCCTATGCCTGTGTCATAGCCTATCGGTTTTATATTAATTATATCTAGATTCACATAAGTGAGTCGCATTGCATTGTGTCAGTTGTAATGAATGTATGAAACCAATACCGTTCTGTCACACCACAACACACCCCGCCACAATAATGTGAACCCGGCAGATATAATAATTGTCGGTTCTAGCGCAAATTGCGCATATTCTTTGGCAAGTCAAACAGCACCTATTAATTCAGGCGTCTTGCGCAAAGCCTCCGTTTTAAGTATGAAAGGAACTGCCTGAATATTTTTCACAATAACTCATCAAACATGGGTGATGTGCGATCGTGTGTGTACTTGCTCGTGATACTCGGTGTTTTTCAACCGATAGTAGCTAAGGTTTGAGATTTTTGAACTGTTTATACTTTTTAATATTTCCAATATTTTTTTTTGTAACGGAGGTGACAAATAATAATACAATTCACGTGCATGATGATGACTGCAGCCTATAGATATTTAGATATACACAGACACAAAACCAGGGGTCATAATGCAGTTGTGTTGCCACCCATGATACCTTAGATGTTATGTCTCTGTGATAGTAGTTATTATGGAGCCATACATTACCATGTAACCATAACACAATGGTGTTGAAGCTGAAAACTACCATTTAGTGCAGATAAATTTGATAATACAATAAAAAATCGGTATTTTTTATTTTTCAATTTTTTGTATAAATATCGATGGGTATCTTACATGTCCACGTATCTATCCAAACATTTTCGAGTAATGTCTCTCGACATATTACAATAATATCTCAAGTATATTACTAGTATCTAGCGGTTGAGGAGTGCTTGTAGCTTCCACCATCTTCTCAAGGTATCGTGAAATGATGAATATCAGATGTATATGTAATACATAAATAAATGAAGAAATCACACCGAAAACCTATTTTAACCGATAATTCCATAAAACATTTGGTTTCCCTCGGTTTCTCACGGATGCTATCATAAGATCCCACTTTCTTGACAATAGGACTACCTTGAAAGTGAACCCCTTCAAACGAGACTAGAACTTCTAAAATAAAAAAAGTTTGGCTTTAATTACTAGAATATATTTTCAACAAAATGTTTTTATATAAGCATTAATAATAATATAATTGATACTATTTATTTCGTCATTATATTGATTTATGGAAAACACTTGACGTTTACGAGTGTTTTATTTTTTCTCCTATTTATAATTCACTTCATGCGTTATCAGTCCAGATGTCGTCACTGTTTCGTAATTTATTACCGCAAACACATGTTAATCGTGTTTTTCTATATCATTTTCATTTAAAACGATTCTAATCACATATTATATCAGCACTTAAGTGTAGCAAAAAAACTGGATCAAAATTAATGATATCGGCATCAGAAAAAGGTTCTTCGAAATTTACGAGGGCCGGATAGTAAAACTGTATAATTACTTTTAAGATAATGAGCAATTAAAAATTAGAATCAAATTAGCTAAGTACTTATTAGACACTAGCTGTTGACCGCGGCTCCGCCCGCGTGTAGGTCGCCTTTCGCGTAACCAGTGGAAACTCATAAAATCATCCCATAGCATCACAGGAGCATTTTTTCTGGATTATAACTATACTGTATGTTAATCCAAGTTACTCTCTATATGTCTGCCAAATTTCATGAAAATCGGTTCAGCAGTTTTTGTGTGAAGGAGTAACAAACAAACATACAAACTTTCGCATTTATAATATTAGTAGGATAATTAATTATACGATTTGATTTGATTGACTTTCTATCAACGCGCAGCAACATCTCCGCGACTCTATCATAGATACAACCAGTGAGTCATTATATCGATTATATTGGCAATTTTTTGTTTATGGCCAACTGATTTAAAACGATGTTTATCACATCATGATCATCACTTCGCTCGAAAGACGTCCACAGCTGTACATAAGCCTTCTCCAACGATGCCCACAACAGGTTTGTGATCATTTTGGGGACAATATTTCATCGCCACGCTTGGCATGATTGGCGATCGGAGTGACGGTGCGGTGGTTTTATTGCGGGACACTGCTGCTCTGCATTTATAAGGTTTAGGTTTAAAGACATTAATTTTACTCAAAAAGAACATCGTTCACTTACATTGAGCTTAGTAATATTACATAATTATTTTCTAATATTTATATTTCAGTAATCGGCGGACTGTTTCAAAATATACTATAAGTGATATGTATTTTAATTTTTTTTTTATACAATGATAACTTTTTACAGGATTTTATTGAGTCTGGTAAATTATTGTATAACTGTATTATTAAAATATAGTAGTATAGTAATTAATTATTGTATTACCGCATTATTCATTATTCGAATGGTTTGACCGCCATGGTTCGGTTGACTGACTGCACTAGCGGAATAATTCTCTCCACTAGTGGACGGTAAGAACCACGTCCCAACGCCAAATCTATTAATTTTATTCCATTTACTAATAGATATATACTAGCTGCCCCTATGAACTTCGTTTCGCCTTAGAGGCATTAAAAAATTAAATGTCCAAAAAATGTATAAAAAATATTTGGTGAGAATTCGGTACCCTTACCATTTAGGGATATAAAAATAGACTACAACCGGTTCTCATACCTACTAAATATACACACAAAATTTCATAATGATTGGTCCAGCCGTTTCGGAGGAGTAGGTATTGTTACAAACACTGTGATACTAGAATTTTATAAATTAGATTTTTTCAATATTACGTAAAGGAGATGTTGCAAAAATGTATGGACCTCCGGCCATGTATTGTACACAATATCATTAAACAGGCAAAAACAATATAAAAACGTTTTTTACTGCATATTTTCACTTATTTAGCTTTGTTTGCAGTTACAAAACATAATTTGCAGTTAGAATTGCAACTCAAAACTAACATGGCGAATATGGCGGGCGATGTCATTTTGACATTTTCATTTTTTAAATTGTATTTTGATTATAGAACTTAGAGAAAAAAGTAATATTTTCTAAATACTATCAAAATCGATTGATCCCAAGTGTCGGCTGTATCGCCGCCATGTTTAACATAGTTGAAAATGATAAAATCGTTTGAATTAAATGTGGTTGTAACTCTATAATATATACTCTTGAATAAATTAATTGTATTTTTTTTGGATTCTTCTTTAATTTACCCATTTTTTGAGGACATGTACGAACTAGGGCCGAGCTCGCAACATCTCCTTTCGATATTTAAATAAAATAATGTATCTACACTACATTATTTGTAATCGTTTATGATTGTTCACTTTACCTAAATATTTATGGCAAGCTGACTTTAAGACATTTTCCATTTCAGCCATTTTTCAGTTTTCTGATGTGTGATCTTCTATGCGATGACGACGACACATCAACTGCTGATGACGATGATGATGATTTCGATTTCTGCAGTTTTTGTTCTGATAAAGATACGCCACCTCAAAATATTCAAATAGCTATACGTAAGTATGCATTTCGGCAATATTATGTCTTGCCTCTATGTTTAAGCGCTCAAATATCACTGACATGATACCTTTAGTGAAAACCAAAATGATTTGCTTCTGTATCTAAGAACATGGTAATCATAATGCCTATTGCGGTAGTACCTTTTTTTTTTTTTATGTAATTGAAGTGGCAAACAAGCATGCAGTTCACATTGATGTTAAGTGATGACTGCAGCCTATAGACACCCACACAAAGACCAAGGTCAAAATGCAAATGCGTTACCACTCCTGAGGCCTAAGGTGTTATGCCTCTGTGCCGGAAATTACAGGGCCGTACATTACCATCTGACCGGAACACGATAGTGCTGAACACTACCATTTAGCGGCAAGTAAATCCGGTAATGCGGTGGTGCCTACGCCCGCGAGCTCCGTCACTGGAACTCTACCACCAGTAAACCTACTATGAATTCTACCATTTCGCCGGCACTTTACAGCTAGTATCTAATGCCTTCGCGAACGATATTGTAGAAACACAAATCATAATTTAAGAAATATGTTTTGTCTCATATATCGTATCTCAAATATTACCAACAAAAACTTAAGGCTTATATGTATAAAATTGAAATCCGAAACATAATTTGTTTAATAAATCTTATTGTTTATTTTAGCCCCTAACACCAATGGCATGTTACTCAACATGACATCAGTAAACGGTGTGATGCAATTCAGCTTGAACCAAGCAAATAATTTGGCTAATGCGGCAGGGGCAACTACTCCTTCAGTCCCACCGCCAGCTGGAACAACTCCAGCCGCCGGTACCACGGCAGGTACTACTGCTGCTGCTGGTGCTACCACTGCAGCAACAACAACGAAATAAATATTTCTCATATTATATGTAGTAAGGAAAAGAAACCATACTGTTTCAAATTAGCAAATAATTTGGCAAAGGCAACGGGGTCCACAAGACCGCAGTCAACTGGAACAACCGCCGCTGTGGGCATCCCGGCAGCTTCTACTGTTGAACTATAACATCAGCAACACATACGAAATTAATGAAAATAAGTTAAATAAAAATAAATATGATTCATCTACTCGATTTAAAGACATCTTGAATGAAACGTCATCTGAAATTTGCAAATAATTTAGCTAATGTGGCAGAGATAGCACCTCGAGACTCATCAGAACCATCGGATCTACCTCCAGCTAGATCAACATCCACTTCCGACATAACAGCTTCTAGTATTGCTGGTGCTACCGCAGCAGCAGGTGGTATGACAACGAAATAAATAATTATATTTTCGTGATAAAGATTTTATTTTATATAAAGATCTTAAAAACCACCAGATACTGTTGCTAATTAACTAGATTAATTTCCTCATTCGATTCTGATGACTGCAACCACAGTAACCTCTTTTGGATACAGACATCATCTTTGTACGAATTAAATGATGTGGTATCTAATACAAAAGCCAAAAGCGGCAAGCCAAGTATTGGCAGACATATAGTAATATTATGACCCCGTTATAACTATCACAGAGATAAAATAACCAAAACATCAGTCATACTACATATTCTCTGCCTCAGTGGTAGCAACGGATCTGCATTTTGATCTCCTGTTTTTGTGTAGAGGCTAAAATTATCATTTGCCAACTATGTGAACTGCATGCAATGTTTGTCGCCATCATTAACACATAATTTCATCTACTAAAGCATCCAACAACTACGACTGGCAGCGCTATTCCTGCAACAGCAATAAAGTAATTAATCTAATATTTGCATTATAGATCTCTTGTATTAAATTTAATAATTTAACATTTTGACATTATTTTATGGTACCACTGATATTATTTCTTAACCGTCAGTAAATTAATTGAAAAGCGTTCATGGAATGAATATAATGCAATTCAATATTTTTCGTTTCAACATTCTGATGTCAATTGAAAGAATTAATCATTCATAACAAATATTGTTTGGGAAATTAAAAAAACAATAAAATGTATCCTTGGATATAAATAATGACCAAGCGATATGTCTCATGAGAAAACTGTGTTATTAATAATAACATTTATATCATAATTCCCATCATGGGACTCATCGTAGGTATATTTATTCTCGTCTCTTCATTATAAATTATTTTTGTAAATATTTAGTAATTTATTAGTGTAAAGACATAAATTGGTGGCTACTTAGGTACAACTGCTGTGTTGTCAATAAATAATGCTGTTTTTTTGTTCTAAAACTTTAACCCTAATTTCGTAATTGTATTGTATGTATGTATGTATCTTCACGCCAGGTCCCTAACGGGGTAGGCAGAGAGTGTAGAGCGCCAGAAATCCCGGTTCTGACAAACCTCTCGTGCCTCGTCTACCTTCATTCGTAATTGTATTAATTAATTTATTTGTATTTACGAGTATATTAAGCCATATAAATAATGGTCATGGTGAAGATACATACATACAAAATAGTGCCATGTGCGAACTGTAAACTTTTGAAAAAAACCGATTTATATTCACATCTTTGAACTTTCTTGTATTCTAACTTCTTTTTGAAACTAGAGATTAATGTAACAAGTTATACATGTAATTTAATGGTTAAATTAAGCGTATTATTATTAAGTTGGATTATCGGATGTAAGTTGCATTCAATTATGCTCTGTTATGTAATAAACATTATGAAATACGTGATGTACTTATTTCTTCATTCCACTTGTTTTAAGTGAATGAGGTCAAGTGTGAAAAAATATGTGTTATCTATAATTCTTTATAATGTTTATCGAAAATAGAAAATGAGATGTAAATCCCAACCCGCAGCATTGAAACAAATGAAGAATTTAGTAAAGAAACAACCTTTTACTTAGATTTTGATTCGTTGTTCGTTCGATGTTTTATTATCCAGAATACGGTTAATGTTGAAAGTAAGTAGGTACCCAATGTTTCATCCGAAACAGTACAGATCGAAATCCTAACGAGAATGGAAGAATTCTGCCATTTAACAGCCATTTTGATGTTGGACATGTCAACAGCTTAACTGAGGTTTTGCCACCAATAACACAATGTCAACATAAGAAAAGATACAACATTTAAAAACAAACCCAAATGTTCCTACTAAATTGCAAATTAGTTTACCCAATTGGAAAACCTCAATAAGTATTACTCATACCAGGCTCAATGACAGTAGGCTACTAGGCCAATGAAGCAGTTAAATCATACATAACAATAGTATTTACCCCGAAATGATAGCATATTTAGTTTGAGTTGATGAATTTGAATGTGAATCTAAGTATGTAATGATTACACCCCATCTCTTGATGCAGTTTTCAATATCAAGAGTCTTCGGAATCGTCATGCATGCATAAAGGCAGTGATGTTTGTAGAAGAAGCATGGGGGATGTGTAAAAAGTAAACCGGAATAGTCAGCCACCCCATGAGAGATTTTTTATGAATATATACTTAAACGCACTGCCATTTTTAGCTCTAGGCAAAAATGGCAGTCTCTATTTTTTTATACATCAAATAAAATCACCCAACTCGTAGCACATAATCTGTTACATGACTACAACAATGCTCACAACATGATAACGTTAGTCTACATAATGCAGTTCGCTAGAGCAAGCGATGGAACCAGTTCGCCGTACCCGAGCCGTGACGAATCTCACATTACAGTGCAATATCAGCGCTTGGTAATAAAGTAAGTAACCACTGTCTTGAAAAAGCAAACTTCCATCTTGTTCGAGAGAAACATTTTCTGGTGGTTAAAATCCAGTGACGGAGCTCGCGGGCGTAGCCACTAATATATTTACTTGCCACAAAATGGTAGTATGTAGCTATCGTATTCCAGTGTGGTGATAATGTAAAGCTCTGTAATTTCCGCTACAGTGGCACAACAAATTAGAACTCAAGAGAAGCAACGCATCTACGAGTACATTGAAATTTACGATATTCTCAACATTGATAGTTGGTTTCATTAATATGTCATTGACTGCTTAATACGAAAATAATAATCTATCATGTCCTTCAATAATAAAATCTTACAAAAAACTGGTTGCCTGTAAAGTCGGTTTTACGGGCGAAGATTTTACGTGACAACGTCTTTTTCTCGGTAGAAAGGCATTCGCCGGTCCGGCAGGCCTCTCTCTCGTTCGGTGACTCATCGTTACGTTACCGGGCGTTACACTTTTTCATGAGTGACTCTGAGCCGCAACCTAATTTAAGACGTCAAAAACTTAATTCTGAAGAATTGTAACCATTTCCTGGCACCCATAAACATTATGACAATCATAACTGCCGGTAGTCGAGTTGTATGTTTAGTCCTGGCTTAGTTAAAGACATATTATCCTTTATCTCTAGTACCATTGCAATTTTCCCATTTTCTGGAAGTTTCACAGTACCACCCTCGTAGTTTGGTAATGTGCCCTTAGATATCAATAGGCTGACCACGCCATAGGTTACATGGATCAAAAACGTAAACATCAAATCACATCACAAATCGTGGGTTTGCATGTATGTTTAAAGCATTTACCTCTGCCTACCTCTTCGGGGAATTCAGGTGCGCAGTTACGTTTTTTAATATTCAGGATAAAGAGGAATATTGAAACTTTTTATTAAATTACATTTTCCTGCGGTTTCATTTGTTATTCTTAATTAATTCTCGCAAGGTTTTCACGTTGATTTTGGGTATGGTGATGGCTCCGCTCTTGGAGATCACAGAGAGGTGATACTCTAGAGCTTCCTTAAAAATCTGGCCAGCCATCATTATGTTATATTTATCATTACTTAAAAATTAAAATCCCACTGTTACTTTCAAAGGTTAGCGTTAGTATAACCTTTGCCAACCGCTTTCATTTTATTGTGGATAGTCATATTGAGAACAACCCGCCCGCAAACTTCGTATTGCCTCACAATTAAATAATGTGTCAAAGGTTTGATAGATACGGACTTTTTGGTGTTTACTATTTCCCTTCAATTTCTTCATATTTTCATCAGCGTACCGCCGCACAGCGTACCGACGCCCAGCGTCCCGACGCCCAGCGTCCCGGTCCAGCGTCCCGACGCCCAGCGTCCCGACGCCCAGCGTCCCGACGCCCAGCGTCCCGACGCCCAGCGTCCCGACGCCCAGCGTCCCGACGCCCAGCGTCCCGACGCCCAGCGTCCCGACGCCCACCGTCCCGACACCCAGCGTCCCGACGTCTAACGTCCCGAAGCCCAGCGTCCCGACGCCCAGCGGCCAACGCCCAGCGTCCCGACGTCGAGTGTCTTGACGCCCAGAGTTCCAACACCCTGCGTCCGGACGGCCAGCGTCCCGACGCTCAGCGTCCCGATGTCAAGCGTCCCGACGCCCAGCGTCCCGACGCCCAGCGTCTCGGTCCAGCGTCCCGACGCCCAGAGTCCCGACGCCCAGCGTCCCGACGCCCAGCGTTCCGACGCCCAGCGTCCCGACGCCCAGCGTCCCGACGTCAAGCGTCCCGACACCCAGTGTCCCGACGCCCAGCGGCCGACGCCCAGCGTCCCGACGTCTAACGTCCCGACGCCCAGCGTCCCGACGTCCAGCGTCCCGACGCCCAGCGTCCCGACGCCCAGCGTCCCGACGTCCAGCGTCCCGACGCCCAGCGTCCCGACGCCCAGCCTCCCGACGCCCAGCGTCCTGACGCCCAGCGTCCCGACGCACAGCGTCCCGACGCCCAGCGTCGCGACGCCCAGCGTCCCGACGCCCAGCGTCGCGACGCCCAGCGTCCCGACGCCCACCGTCCCGACGTCTAACGTCCCGACGCCCAGCGTCCCGACGCCCAGCGGCCGACGCCCAGCGTCCCGACGTCGAGTGTCTTGACGCCCAGAGTTCCAACGCCCTGCGTCCGGACGCCCAGCGTCCCGACGCCCAGCGTCCCGACGTCAAGCGTTCTGACGCCCAGCGTCCCGACACCAAGCATCCCAACGCCCAGCGTCCCGACGCCCAGCGTCCCGACGCCTGTTTTTGTACGATCCAAACTTAGCTATCTGCCAGTGAAAGACCCGTCAAAATCGGAGACACTCAAATTTTATTTATTTGTATATTTGTATGTATGTATGTATGTGTGGTTGTATGGAGATAAAAGTTGCCTAAGTTACTCCTTATAACATCAGCTATCTGCCAGTGAAAGTCCCGTCAAAATCGGAGAGACTTAAATTCTATTTATTTGTATGTAGGTTTGTATGTATGTATGTATGGAGATAAAAGTAGCCTAAGTTACTCCTTATTACAACAGCTACCTACCCGTGGAAGTCCCGTCAAAGTCGGATACACTCCAATTCTACTTATTTGTATATAGGTATGTATGGTTGTATGAAGATAAAAGTAGCCTCAGTTACATTATTACATACTCATTCATTATCACATCAGCTATCTGCCAGTGAAAGTCTCGTCAAAATCGGAGACACTCAAATGCTATTTATTTGTTTGTTGGTCTGTATGTATGTATGTATGGAGATAATAGTAGCCTAAGTTATTCCATATTACATCAGCTACCTACCCGGGGAAGTCCCGTCAAAGTCGGATATACTCCAATTCTACTTATTTGTATGTATATACATACAAATAAGTAGAATTGTATGTATGGAGATAAAAGTACCCTAAGTTACTCCTTATCACATCAGCTATCTGCCAGTGGAAGTCCCGTCAAAATCGGACCAACCGTTCCCAAGATTAGCCCCGCCAAACAGACAGACAGACAGACAAAAATGGTAAAAAATGATGTTTTGGTATATGTATCGTGTATACATATAATACATATGCATTTAGTAAAAAGCGGGCATTTTAATATTACAAACAGACACTCCAATTTTATTTATTTGTACAGATTTATTATGGAAGGTAATATACCACATAAGATCTAAAAATTCTGTGAAAATTTTAAGCGTCTACTTGCTACCGTTATTATTATCGAGCAAAAAATGTACGGAAAAAAACACGTTCATTGTATGCCCCCTTGGACTCCTTAACATTTTCCTTTTCTTATTCCTTGGTAATTATTTTTTTCTTTATAGCGGTATCAGAAATACATAATTTGTGAAAATGGTAGCTTTCTAGCTATCACTATTTATGAGATGCAGGCTGGTGACAGACAGACGGACGGACAGACAGACAGACAGACAGCGGAGGATTAGTAATCCGTAGGGTCCGTTTTTACCTTTTAGGTACGAAACCCCCTAAAAGATAAAACTAAGATACAGAATAGCTTCAAAATATTTTATTTCTGAACCGCTTTTTTATTTCTAAACCGATTTACACGAAACAAACACTAAATGTTAAACTTACCATAATATATTAGTGAAAACCGCAAATCGAATAAGCCGTTTCTGATATTAGCGTGCACAAACACACAGACAAACAGACATTTTTCCGGGATAAAAAGTACTCAGTGTTGTGCGCCAAAGGTTAAAATTTTTCTAATCAAATATTTGTGTTCGGTATCGATCTAGTAACATCCCCTGGTATATATTTTTTCAATATTTTTAATGTACAGAATTTACACTTCTACAGTTTTATTATAAGTATAGATAATTAATATTTTGCATTCTTTCAAATTTATTCTTTTACTTTACTCTCCCAACTCCTGATTTTTTCATTTTTTTTCAAATTACCTACTTTTATTAGTGGTGGAGTTGTCGTGTCATAAGGAGGACGTTGGCACAACTGCAGATTACTATTAGTCATTTATTATCTTAAGACCCAAAATGAAACACTTTGAATTTCTTTAATATACATGAGGTTTAATGTATCGTACATTAACGTGAAACTAAGGCCCTTCCTAGATCTATCGCGAGGATAGCCGCAAAACTTTCTAAGTTCCAAGATAATGTCTTAAGTAAGTACCTATACTTATATTATTTAAAACTTCATACCAATTTTTCAGGATTGAATTTGTAAAATACTGGAACCACCTAAACATTTAATAGCCAATCTTTAAGATTCTACTCCAAATCTTATGGGATATGCGTTGTTGAATCAGTAAATGAAGATTTTAATCTTGCCAAAATCAAAATATCACCATCTAAATTTGAAAATATAAGTTCATGCAGGTCTCTAATTCGATACTATTTTTAACCAGAAAACATTTACAAAGACCACGGCAGGCACAAGGCTAGAAGAGCCAATGGCCGTCCGGCATTTAATGTATAGAGTGGTGATTACTCGCTGGAAGACGCAGGCGGTAACACCGCTAGGACTTAAAAGCATGGTGAAGGTCGTGGACAATTCTGCAAGAGAGCAACTCCTCGTGAACATTGTAACAGAAAGCTCTGTTTAACACAGCTATATATAGTTTCAGTTTCATCCAGGATCTCTTTTTTTAACGGTGTATGAGTTTCTATAGTAAGTAGGAATGTTGAAAGAAAGAAAGCAAATATTTTTTATTTCGAATAGATCTTTACAGATACTTTCAAAACGTCTGGAAAATTATAAATTACCTACAGTGAATAACTAATAGATACAGTTAAATTCCAACGTGGTTGGGCAGCGTTCGGTTGGGCAGCGTTCGGGAAGCTACGATACATCTTCTCGTCCGACTTACCGCAGTGTCTCAGGAAAAAGGTCTTTGATTAGTGTGTGTTGCCAGTGATGAATTATGGGACAGAAACGTGGTCGCTCATTATGGACCTCATAAGAAGGCTCAAGGTCACTCAGAGAGTAATGGAGAGAGCTATGCTCGGAGTTTCTCTGCGAGATCGAATCAGAAATGAGGAGATCCGCATGAGAACTAAAGTTACCGACATAGCTCACCGAATAGCGAGACTCAAGTGGCAGTGGGAAGAACTGACGGCCGTTAGGGCAGAGCAGTTCTCGAGTGGCGACCGCGTACCGGAAAGCGAAGCGTAGGCAGGCCCCCCACAAGATGGACCGACGACCTGGTGAAGGTCGCGGGCAATCGCTGGATGAGGGCGGCCCAGGACCGATCGTTGTGGCACTCTTTGGGGGAGGCCTTTGTTCAGCAGTGGACGTCTATCGGCTGAAATGATGACGATGACAGTAAAGTTAAAAAAATATATGAATATTAAGTTAACATTAGAATTTAAAGAACTCGGTTATAATATTATTTTTCACAAAATTTTTCAATTCCTTCAATAATGATATGAACTAAAAGAAAAACAAGATCAAAGTAAATATTCATTTATCAGAGTTCCAAGTGCAGTAACTACTGAGAAGAACTACGCTACCGAACAAACTCAGTAAAGAGCTCTTTTAATTGAGAGCTTAAATTTAGTACCTACAGGATATCATGAAAATCAAATAATGTGAACGATCGCATAGATGCGAATAAACTGCTGTTTACGAAAATGAGATGGAGTTCTTGCAAACCAGAACAGGCCAGTCCCCAGACCCAACAGCACCCATTCACGAGTATCTTTACACGAGCATACTGTTGTGATATCGCCGTTATTTTTTGTGATATGTGTCAGTTTAGTGAGTCTAGCAAAAACCTGAGCCGCTGAATGTGTGTGTGACAGAAATGTAAGAGGAAATCTTTTGTAAAGCTTAGAACGTTTTTTAGACTGATGCGAACGTTAAGCACACCAAAACTTCATATCATATTGTGTCACTCAATTATAATATTAAAGTAAGCCACTACATTGCGCACCATGTGTAACAGGCCTAACACAGAGCAGCATAATGAAACACTGTGTTAATTATCCTCGCATTCAAAAAGGACGAATGCAGTGCTGCTTCTAATTGATAAACACACGCCAACGCCGATCGGCATTCCTGGAATCGTTCATATGCATAGTTTTGTTTCAATAGTTACATTGTTTGTATACAGTTTTGTCTGATAGGAGATTTTGTTTGATGTAGTATTTCGCTTCAAACTTGATGAAATAAAAATACATACAGTATACCTATAATGGGGACTGCTGACAGACAGAAGTGTAAACTTATAATTTAGTTACTACCTATACCATCATTCGTTAGTAATAATTCTCTTTTAATGAAGTTAACGTTTGAATAAACGATATTTAACTATTTCATTTGCTGGGTGCAGTTTTTACTCTAAAAACATGCAGAGATCAAATCGAACGCACCCCAAATACTTAATCAATATCTAAGATCTTCACTTCGAACCCCTAACCTGCTGGGCTGATAAGATAATCAATAAGATAAAAACGATTTTTGATTTACACAAAATAGTAAAACCTGCAGGTAAGTAGCACAATTTTTCATGTATCATGGATCCCTGACCTCTAACTCTTCAATACGTGTTCGCAAGGTACTAGACTTTGAGTTCACCACAAATGTCTGTTAAAAATACACATACCTAATCTAAATTTGCAATCAAAACAAACTTTCTCAAACATTTCGGGGAACCGCAACAAAACAATCTGTCTCATTAGTTGCTTTCCTTTGATCGGACTTAAAAAAAAAACTAAAACACAAGAGTCAGGAATCAACGACCGGTTGATTACGAAGCGCCGGATGCCCTTCAAGGGCTTAATTAGTGCTCCTGTTGCTTTAGATCATTATCTGGATGTGTGTTGCGATAGGAATGCTCGCTAGTATTAACAATAGATGGGGATTGCTTTCTTTTGATTTAGACTATTTTAAGTGCACATTTTAAAAACAGAATTCTTCATCATGATCCAGAAACTTATGACACATCTTTATTTCAGAAAAATTAAAACGGCTATCGTGATAAAGAATTCAGAAAAGCATAGTTTACAGAAAAATTTGATAATAATGAAGTTCCAACATTGAAACAAAATATCCCAATCGATAAAATTAAACACTGTATGTACATAGATACAGCACTAATTACGAACGAAATAACTGCTGAAAAAGTGATCACTTACGAAGAATAAGATAATAACGTTAACGCGCAAATTACAATTAATATAAAAAACAATCCTTTCACCCACCGACTCTATTATTATGAAACTCATGCAATCGACGTACACAGATGAAACGTCAATGTATCGCAGCAGGAAGACGATGTACATTTTTTAATTAGGAAACTGACTAGGTAAAAGCGACCTTCCGTCATTGGTGCACAGACAGGAAAGCATAGCCGTATTAATGAAGACAAGGCACGAATCGATGCGTACGCGCCGGCCGCAGTCTTACCGATGTTTTCAAAGCACGCGTACGCGGACCCAACGTCGATCGTATCCTTCCAAAACAGGTCGATGACTCGAGATGCTATCGGTCTTAATTGAATACGAAAATACATCGATATTGTGAGTGATTGACTGAGGTGATCATTTATTTTTTATAGTTTGCAACGTCTAAGGAACAATGATAACGCAGGTATACTAATTATATATTCAACATAATATTACGAATGACATGATCCTGAAAATCACATTCGAACTGTTTTTTATCTCACAATTGATTTCGATTGTTAAAAAACTCTCTCAGTGTAATGTTATACCATAGTTAACCATTATGTAATTTATGTGCATTATCATTCAATAAATATGATAATAATGGTTGAAATAAAAATTGAATCAATTAAAATGGTATCGTATTTCATTTCATTTATTTTCATATGTAATTCTACACTTCAGAGTAATTAATTGCCTTGAATAAACTTTACTGATCCAAAAGTTGTGATAATGCTGACTAACTTCCTTAATGGCCCTTCAAAGGTTTAGATATTGGAACCCCTTTTGATTCAGCCTGATTCAACTTCATAATACTTGTCATTTAGGAATGTTCATAACCCATTTCACTGCATATTGAAGTGACTAATATGAAAACTTTAAATACATAACTGAATTAAAACATAACTGAATTAAAACATGTACCTATAACGGTCGACAGGTATAATAATTTAATGTTTTCATACCATTCGTGACTTATGCACTTATTTGCACAATCAAAATCAATTATCCTGAAACAGAAACCTTTGGAAATTGAATACTGTAGGTATCAATGTAGCATTCTTGGTTCTGTAGCAAGAAATGCAGGAAGAGATAAGAGACATTTTCAAGAATTGCTTAAATGATTACCACTAAATCAAAACGCAAACCCAATAGGCATTTGTTATGAAAAAGTTTTAAATCCTGAACTATTGGCATTCGTCTGGTCAGCCATCAAATTCCCAGGGTGCTGCTCAGTTTTTCCCAAATGGGTGAAAATCGAATATCGTATTGTCCCGCATTTTACTTAAAAAGTCTAGCAGAAGACTCATTGGCAGTAATTCACCAAGAAAATATAGAAATGGTTAAGTAGATCAATCAATTTCAATGAGGATTCGAAACTACCCAGAAATTCGTGTCCAATTGTGAAGCTTGAGGTCAAACCTCCGTCAAAGCTCCTCTATTGTTGTTCTCCTCTCTAGTGTTCTACCATCAAAATAGCTTATAATATCTGAAGGAAATAACCAATTTTTCATCATACCAGTTTGTGGTAAATTAATTTGACTATAATATATTTTTTCAATTCGAAAACTTAGTAAAAATATATTTATTTGGCTGCATCACAGACACAAAAAGAACATCAATATACAAAAAATATAAACGAAGAAGTGGTCAAAAATAAATACGTTGCATTAAACTGTTAACTGAATGTCAATAAGCTCGTCCAGTTTTACACGGAACCCATAAAATAAATATACAGTTAATTACTATACTAGATATATGCTTATTCTACCCTACAGTGTAAAATAAGAACCATGACAAGCTCCAAACATTGATCTGTACAGTTTGTATTTTACCTCACCGGATAAATAAATACGAGTTATAGTAAGCTAGACTTTGCTTACAATATTAGAAGTCTTCCTTAAACTACTAAAACTCTGCCAAACTTTAATTTTTAACTATAGAATAAAATCTGGAGAAATACCAATACATTAAACATTAAAAAAAAACCTTAGGTTCTAAAAATAAATATTTCAAAGTTGTTACGCCATGTATTGTTACCTATTTTTCTACATGTCGTGCTATGCACCTCTTCATATGTTTTATTTTTCATAACCGTATTATCTACTACTAGTTTTATACTTCGAAATTAAATAAATAAAAATAAGATTAACTACTGCCTTAAATTTAATCATAATTGGCTCAGTGATATGGTCGTGAAAGCTCTTTAAAGACAGACAGAGTTACTACACCGTCTATAATATTGTTATGGATTTCTATGACTAGAAACTTAATCTCACGACGAGAATATTTCCGAAATTGAGTGAACTAGGTTTTTTTTTGTTATGTAAAAGTTAATGTTTTGTGACAGTTAGTAGTCACTTATCTATCATAAACCCGAACTGCACTACCGTTTGCTAACTTATTCATGTCAAAATGTATGTAGGTATATTAAAAAAGTCACTTATTGGATAAAGGTTACATTCAAATACTTAGCTCATTGTTACTGCTGAGATTGTGCCTATATACTGCGCAACACAAATAAGCTCTAAATTTTGTAGGAATTTTATAGACTATTATAATAAGCTAATATCTGTAGATATACCAACAAGTATTTGAATAAGCGAAGCTGTATAGAATGTTACAATGTTGCGATTATCAACGTGAATATTCGGTACAGTGGAACTAAAACTGTGGTATAATAAACCATGTTGCAACTGCCATATTTTTTTCTGAATTCTCATAAACTGAATCTAAATAAGTTTCACACATATATTTCCTCGTCATGCTTGAAAAAATGCAAATCTAACATAAATGTTGTCATAGCTACATCTATCGTTTTTATAAAATTATCTTTTTCGATTTTTTGCATTTTATTGACCATTCCAGTGTCTTTATTGTTTTTCGTTAACAATAGATTGGAATATGATTTTTTACAGATGTTACGAGACAATTAGTTGTAATAGACTGTTTTAGAAAGAATAAAGAATAAACGAAGTGGTCACGATGCAGGTGAAGGTTATCCTTGTGGTCATGGTGTGTTTGACACCGTCAGTAATATCAAAATCGAGGAAATACTCAAGGTTACAGACAGATCCTCTTTCAAAGACCAGATGTGATCTAGTTTGCATAGAAGCAAGCAAGGAAACTAAGTCACAGGTAAGAAAACTATTGGAAATTGATATTAAATTGATATTAGATAATAATATATTAATATTGATATAATTAGATAATTAAAAGCAATTAAAACTAAGCAAATAAAATTAATTGATAGACAAGACTTATAATTGAATTTTACTAACTCGAATTTGAAGATGCTTTGCAAGTTTTTGCTTTAAAATTGCCTACGTATCTTTACATAAAATGTTTTAAAGATACACAGAATATAGACCATCAACAAAAATATAGAAACCATGAATCATGATAAACTTCAAAGGAGTCATTACGTTGAAACTATATGCGGATGCTAATTATTCTGTTCTAATGAACTTAACGGGACTTGTGCAAGCGTATTCATGCTAGTTTTCTACCGAAATAAAGACGAAAACACACTATCTAAGAAATTGCAGTATCATTCATTTGAATTTATGATCGGGATTGTTACAATAGTATTTTCACCGACATTTATATCCGCATCATTATCCGTTTATCTATACATCTAAATAGGCTAGGAGCTAACATTGCGATATTCGAAGAAATGGCCTAAGATACTTTAGTCCAAAATTTGGTATGAATTTACGATAAAACTTGCTCAAATAATATTACACACGTGAACATTGTTACGACACCACCGCATTACCTAATCTATCTACCGCCAATAGTGTTCAGTTAGATGGTATTGTATGACCGTTTTACTGGTGGTAGAGTTCCAGTGACGGAGCCGCGGGCGTAGGCACCACCGCATTATCTAATTTACTTGCCGCTAAATGGTAGTGTTCAGCACTATCGTGTTCCGGTCAGGTGGTAATGTACGGCCCTATAATTTCCAGCACAGAGGCATAACACCTTAGGCCTCAGGAGTGGTAACGGATCTGCATTTTGACTTTGGTCTTTGTGTAAGTATCTATAGGCTGCAGTCATCACTTAACATCAATATGAACTGCATGCTGGTTCACGACTTCCATTACATAAAAAAAACCGTAATAACTATCACAGAGACATAAGTACTAAGGTCTCAGGGGTGGCAAAGCATTTGCATTTGAACTCTCTTTTTTGTGCAGATGATTTGTATAGGCTGCAGTCATTATTTATCATCCATGTGAACTGCATGCTTGTTCACAACTTCCATTACATAAAAAAAAACATTCAATCCAGCAGTTAAGGGGAAAGAAATCGATTCACATTAATCATGGAGAGATTAGATTATTGACCTGTCGTTGTTCTCAAGACAGTCAAGAGTGTTCCCACAGACTTAAGCATTAAAAATGATTCACAGTGATAATTTGTGTACACTTCGCATACGTAGACAGCAAGTACGCACGCTTTCCATTATGTCATCATGTGAATCGTCAACCTACGTAAAAAACAAACAGTTCTACAAATATCGCCTCACTTAATACTTAAATCTTAATAACATTAAACGTTAGATCAAACAGGACACAAAAAGTATTTGCTCGAAAGACCGTACTTACGCTTTTGACAAAGTCGATGAATGCATTAATTAATTAATTTGTAATGTGAAGCAAAAGTCATAATTACCATCTATCTTATAAATATTCAGATGCGAGGATGTGAAGTTGGGTATAATACTGCATTATAAATCTGCATTTGATATGGTAAACGACACATCTGTCCATATCGATTGAGATTTTGTATAATGCGCTCATTTGTATTTTTTGCACTAGTCCGATGAATCGATATCGCTTAATTTTACGGATGATATTCAAATTTTATTGTATTTTTTTGACAAAATGTAAATCTTAAAAGACAGCAGACAATACGGATCTCTTTTATAAAAAACTGTTCTAAATTTTGGCCTGAACTTCATTATTAAATACTAGTACCTGCTGGCCTAGCGATACCAGGCAACTACTGCTACGATGAAATAATACTATTTTTTACGGCTTTCATAAACCTAAATTTGTTTTGAAAATCAATCCAACCGACATTGCAATCTCTTTTCATCTTCCGTAGTTTTAATTTTAAATACTAGGATGAAAATTCTGAGCCGAAGTCAGAGATTTTTCGAAGAGAGTAGGTATCTGATAAATGTTAATAGGTACAGGGCCGCCTATTACATACGAGTCAAAAACGGTAGTCATTTATATTGTTTTTAAATATAAAATGTCCCCAGTGTCGCTCACAATGTCGATCACAAGAGAGCAAACCAGGGACCTGTCCAGCGGTGGACAACCCTCGATGGATGGCTGCATGCGTGGAGGCATGCAACCAAGACTCTCAGTGCGATGGCACACAACGATGCTGCAAGCTCGGCTGCAGTTCCACTTGCAGTGAACCCGTTGATCTATTGACATTGCCAGGTATTGTTGTAGATATTACAGCTAATTTATTAGTATTACAATAATTTTAAAATAAGAAAATATTACTTTACTTTAGTGTTAGTCTATAATTCTGGTACCTTACCATCTGTACAATCTGTACATGTACCACTACATTCTAGTAAATAAATGATGATTATGATTATTATGATTACAATAATTTTCAATAATAATTTAATATGCATTAAAATTGCGAACCAGACCTGAATAATCATCCTTTTGGAAAATCGTGTGTAAAAGTGACACCACTCCTGTTTTTCTGTAATGTTATCATGAATATATTTGATTACAATTATTTAATAAAAGATATGATTAAACTATTAATATTTGTACAAGAAATGCTCACGTGCTCTTTGCTTGGCAATAAAATAACTGCCTCAGGAAGCAAAATTAAAAACTATCGTCACGCTAAATTTCATCTCTGTTGGATTAACAGTCTAGTCATGAAAACGTAATAGATACAAATAGGACAGACACTGTTGCTCCGACTATTGTATTTTTATTCCATCTACAGGTCTCCCGGCTTTACCAACAATGGAAGAGGCGAAGGAGAGACGTCGTTCAGTGATCATAAGATGGTCAGATGGTGTAGGAGATGCGGCGAGAGCTGTTCCGGGACGTGTGCTATACCTTTTGGAAGAACAACATCATCTTGGACCAAAATACGAAGAAGCAAGACTTGGAGAATGGAGTCTTTTATTACGCACCAACAAGTAAGTAACTATCTAAGTACAACTGTACAACCCATTCTATTCTCTGGTACTTGAAATAATGGTAATTTATTGTTCGAATTATTGAACTAAGGTGAAGAATATGGAAACTTGGAAAATTTTGAATTTGGAACGATAATCCATCGTTAGCTCACGCAGTCATTCTCAACGGATCAAAATTAAACAGTTGTGTACGAAAATACTGAATATACCTAATATTTGCATGTTACTATACGTAGGTAACGTATAATACTTATATTTAATTTCCAATGTATAGAAGTCGTTCATTGAAATTGCATTACTTTGTAATAATGAAGGCCAGAGACAGTAGGACTATAAATAACACTCATAAAACTATAACAGAAAACATACCAGTGCAGACACTTGAACCGGCAATCGAACCCGGAACCCGTCGTTGTTCAAAACAGTTGGGCATCATTAAACAAGGTTTTTTTTTTCACTCACCTTTGTTTATCAAGATTATCGTCAGTCAAATATCTTGAGATGACTTTCAAAATTTGTTTGACTAGAACAAAACCTAAACAAAATACGTTTAATCGATAAAATAAATTACCAACTTCTCCATAATATCAATATACAAACTTGTTTCATAATTTATAATAACCAACTTGATAATTATATCATAGTAGCTACTTTCTTTATATTTCATAACGTATTGTAAGAAGATTTTATCAATGATTGTGCAAAACTATGTAGATACGTCAGAGATAACATAGCCGACAGCAATCTTTCAAATCTCTTGTACGTTATAGGTTAGGATCCCACTGCAGAATTATTTCGTTTATCCAGATATACTGCAAACCTATTTTTTGCGCATATTTGTAATCTGGAGAATATATTGAATATATAGTTGCCTAACAAAACATGGCCGCAAGTATTTTTAATTAATTTATTTTATCTTTAACAGCCAGTAATCCTTATTTGCGGCCGAATTTATTTGGCTCCCATATATTATAATAACGAGAAATAAAAATAGGTTTAATTTTATACATAAATAATTAATGTACGCAATGAACGTAAAAAGTTATCGTGGCAGAACGTAAATATGTAGGGACGGCCAAATGCGCAACGAAAGCCGTGATTTTTCAGAGTTTATTTCGTACAATATATTGCCGAGAAGTGGACGTTATTTAATTGAAAAAACATTTAAAAAACTTTTTTCCATCAAAAAATACTTGCGGCCAAATTTTGATAGGCAACTAAGTGGATACAGTAGTATCTCTAAATTATAAATATGCGTAAAAATTAGGTTTGCAGCATATCTGGATAACCGTAATAAATTCTGCAGTGGGGTCCTAGCTTATTATAAGCTGATCCTTGTTACTTTTTTATGCGTTCCAATCTCGAGTTCACGCCTCTGAAATTCTAGGAACTGTCTATCAAATTAAAGCTGTCTTTTATACTTATCACAAGTTATTTCGTGCCTTTGTTGTCTATTGGTTTTCCTCTAAACAGATTTTCCTTTTTATTTTTAAACAATACCTAACGTGAAGTTGGAACGTATTATATGTATTTGTACAAAAATAACAAAAATATTATTTTGCTTAATAGGATTATACCTATAGGTTTATTTGACGGCCTCAGTAGTCTAAGCATGCCACTACTGCTATGCTGAGGCTCGAATCCTAGGTCGGGGACTATCAGGGATAAAGATAATTATACATATTTTTTTATTTTCTGGAAGTTTCTTAGTATGATCGCCCGAATTTGGTAATTTGACCGGAAAAAATAAAAAAATATGGGACCTCCCATAACTCCATGCTTGGAAATGGAATTTAAAAACATCATCAAACCTTTAATACGTGTGGGCGTTTGGGATGTGTAAAGATAGGGCTTCCAAAATGACACTGATTTTCCTAAAACTATTTAGTTTGTGAAAGAGAATCGTTTGAAATACACACACTTCCAAAGTGTTAATGAGTGAGTCCCCACTCTAAATACTTCTAAAATAAAACCGTTCAAAAACATAAAAAAATAAAAGCCCCAGTTCTTAACCTCTTGAAAACTTATAACAAAATTCAGTTTGAACTAGATTTACCGAATACTTTTTTGTGATATACCTAATATATGTATTATGTACTTATTACTTGGCGAAAAATCAACTTCATGACTAAGGAATTCTCAAATAGCCTCAAAAACATTCTCCCAGACATCTATTAGTCTTTGTTCCATTCTCACCTTTTGATGTAGATACTTACACCTGCATTTTTTTAATGATTCTTCTCTATGATTTATATTTACTTTAAAGTCTCTATTAGTAACTCTACTTAATGAGAGTCAGGATCACAAGCAATATTTTAACAATCTCGTTTAATCTACATAAATCTCAAATTTCAATTAATTTTGACATTATTAATAACAAACTGTTTCCTGATACCATATTTCAATTAACATTATATCTTAATCTTCATATTTAACATATATTATAAATTACCTACATCTAATATTTAGACTACATACCTACTTAATTCCACAAAAAAAATTAATATTTCCAATAAATTGTATACAAATTAGCCGATCTCGTCCAAAGGATAAATAAATAATTCTAAATTATAGCAATACTAAACGATACATTTCACATTATGCTCTTGTTTTAACTTTGTGTATCTGTGAAATAATCTTCATATGAACTTAATTAAAATTGTTATAATCATTTACAATTAGATATCTTAACTAAAAAGTAGATTTTTATCAATTTCAAAATCACCGAAACTGAAAAAAAAAGTTTTTGAATAACAACGTGATGCACATTATTATAACTCGATTCGTTCCAATTCTGCGTCCACTAAATTAAGAAAAATCACTAAATATTATTTTTGGTAACCGATATTACATATTTGTATTCGATATGACACGATAAATAAAATTTATTGAATTTGCAAATTTTAATGCTCTTTTATCTGATTCATATGAACATTCAAATTAAGAAACAGTTTCGGGTTAGACCCATTATCTATTAAGTTTAATATTATGCGCGCAAAATGTTCTACATCATTCGCTTAAATGAAAACATGAGATGCGATGTATTTTATGTTTTTGTAAGAATTCTTGATCTGATATTATGTACAGTGCATGCCTATGAAAGTGAAAATCGGCTAGTTTCGACCTAGAGCTTTGTACCTAGAGCGTTATCTCTGGGACACACTGCTTACGTAAGCACTAATAGTTCGGTATTGATCAAAACTTGATCAAAATGGTGGACAAACGTCACTAACGGGCTTATTCCACAAATCCCCTTAGACGATCCCCTGCGCAGGGAATTTGAAGGTAAGGTGCAAAAGAGATAACGCTCTACAGACCCGAAACAAGCCGAGTCTCCTTCCTATGGTCGATGCGCAATATTTTCTTGTTGGATATTGTTGATTCTTGCATTAAATTGCTCTGTGTGTAACTCAGACTGATTCAATTCACCTATTTTCAATGTCTCCAGGACTAAAGTCTCCCTCCGAAACCTGCTGAAGCCTGGTCGTTGGTACCGCTTCAGGGTAGCTGCGGTGAGCGCTTCTGGTACTCGGGGATTCTCAGCACCCAGCACCCCATTCACCCCTCGAAAAGGTCCCAGAGCCCCGCCACCACCGAAGAAATTGAAAGTTCGACCGGTGCGATCAGAAAACGGTAGTGGTTTTTCCATTTTAAAACAGAGTACTTACGCTAATATAATTTGTATTGTTTTTATATATTTAGTTTATTTTGTATATTTCTAACCTTTGAATTGCTATCAGTCAAACATCGTCTAACAAACTAATTGACGGGAAAAATAAAATTATTTATGGGTGACGCGTGTGTAAGTAAATAGCAGACGTTTATTAATAAATTTATATTTTTAGCAATACCAGTAATTTTATTTTTAACTAGAACTTAGATTGCACGATGATATAAATATAACTTTTTTCGAACCAAACTTTTCGTGGGTGAACTTGATACAAAACTAATATCTACATTGTCACGAAAACTAAATTTTATTGCTAATACTGCATATTGTCTGGTAGTAGCAGGTTTCTACAACGACGCTGACGTACCGACTTCGATCCCCGGGTTAGGAGCTATCAGAGATAAAGGTGCATCATCCATTATTGAGATTTTTCCATTATCTGAAGTATCCCAGAAATTTCCACCCTTGGAGTTTTTATAATGTACCTACCCGGATATGTCAATAGGCTCGCCTGTTACATGGGTCAAAATGTAACCGAGCAATCGTGGAGTTTGCATGTTTATTTATTTACCTCTGCGTACCCCTTCGGAAAAACAGATGTGAAGTTACGTTTATTTAAATTTTATTAACAGTACCTATTGATGATCAAATTTATCACTAACATGCGTTTGATAATTCTTAACAGTTGATGTACCTAGTATGTAGTAGCCAACATTTTCTATTTAAGAATTATTAAGCCCTATTATAACTAGGTATCACAGAGACATAACACCTGAGGTCTCAGGGGTGGCAACGTGACATTCATTTGAATATACTTTGATTGTCATACTATTCGTACCATAGAAATATAAATAACAATCATCACATAACTTGCGGGCATAGGTAGTCAAGCATCAAGTAGAATTTGAACTAAAACTATACATTACTTGAATAAATTCAATTTTCGAAATTTTCTAATAAACACCAACATATCGGAGGTTACCTGCCTATATCCGAAAATATTTTCCACTACCAACATTAATAGAAACACATACCTACCTACCTATATTAAAGTTCGATAATTAATTGTACCAATACATACATTAAAATACTTCGGTTTTTGGAACGAAGTACCTTATCGCGCGGTAAGCTGGCTAAGGGGCCTAGGCGAGCGTCACGAAAAATCCTCACGACACTTTTGCTATAGTGCGTAGCGCTCGGAGAGAGGGCAGGCCGAGTATGGGATTCGACTTATTCGTTCCCACTCTTTCTCTCTCTCTATCTCACTCTCTTCTTAAGAAGAGGAACTTCGTTTCAATCGGGTGACACCTAAGACAGTTTTTTTCATATAATTCTATCCTCATCATATTGTTAACAATTATTCAGACTTCTTTGTAGTACTTCTGACTACATATATACGGTTTCTAACTTTTTGAGTTCCTATGCGCTATTGTCAGCATTGAATTACAGGAACTGTGACGGTGAGGCTAGAATGGCGAGAGCCTAGGTCTGACTTACCGGTGATGCGATACAAAGTGTTCTGGAGTCGACGAGTTCGGGGACTTAGCGGCGAACTGGATTCGGTGCTGGTTAACCATCAGATTGTCCCAAAGGTATTAATTATTACAATAACATTCTTGTCTTACTAAGGGGGCGGTGATTAATTACGTGAAATATTTAGGGGGGTCGAGTCAAATTTCGTCTAATCTCACATTGGAGATCGCGGTAAACTTTAAATTATTTTTTTGCGCAGAAAGAAAAAAACAGTTCAATTAAGTAAGTAAAACATGTCTCATGATTGTAAAATACTGGTGTTACATAAACATAATAGGCACATAAATCAACGCTTTTACACTGCAGAAAAATTCGTTAAATTGAGAGATGTGAGAGGGGGTTGAGGCAAATCTCACGACATCTCACCACGGTTAAGGGAGGGGCAGAAAAATTCGTTAAAAACGCCTCACGTTTTTTATGGACCCCTCCTAACTGTTTTCTTCATTTATAAAAAACTAGCTGACCCGCCAAACTTCGTATTGCCTCACAATTACATAATGTGTCGAAGGTTTGATAGATATGTAGTATGGAAAAATGAAATTGTGATTTTTACTATTTCCCGTTAATTTCTTCATATTTTCTAACCTTTTAAACCTTCCCTGGACCTACAAAAATAATTAAAAACCAAAATTAGCCAAATCGGTCCAGCCGTTCTCGAGTTTTAGCGAGACTAACGAACAGCAATTGATTTTTACATAAATAGATCTACAAGACAAGTGGGTAATATTTAATTACCTCTATTGGATACATAAATACCATTTCGAAAGCTCGATAAGTTACCTAATGTTAATTTGGTTTTACAAAGTAGGTTTAATTTATTTATTACAGTTTTTAACATTCATTTAAATTCACATACAACTTTTACAGGAGCAAAATTACGTTGAAATCAAAGACTTGCAGCCAAATTCGATGTATTTCCTCCAAGTTCAAACGATCAGCCAATTTGGTTTGGGAAAACTTAGAAGCGACAAGGCGGAGATATTTTACAACACAACTAGCGGTCTCGAAGGTAATTTTTTTTTCATTCAGTAGAAATTGTGACTTGTTAATTGTTAACCCCTTATTCCAAAACAAAGTCTAAGTTGAGTAGATATCGAGAAAAACACCAGGTATAAACCATGGACCTAAGTAAACGCTATTAAAAATAGAAGTTAGAAAAACAAGTTTAACGCTAGTCCGAAGTTCTTTTAATGAATGTGTTAAAGTTAAAACGTCCTGAGCTTTATTTTTTTGTAGGAACTAAATATCCAACCAGCAAATAAGTACAATGATGGTAGGTAATGGATAACATAAGAAAAGACTCCCTTTCTATTCCAATATAACTTATGGTTTTCTAAAAAAATTCTCATATAATTTGTGAAATTCAATTATTATCGGCAAAAAATCTCGTTAGTTGTGCGTGGGACGAAAAAAATATTTATTTCCTTTGGTAAACACATCCTAAGCGTTTTCTTTGTGGTAGAGCCTTACTGATTTAGGTTAACTTATTTATTGCCAGTTCCAGATTCTCAGTGACATTTTCTTAGGTATTTTATGTTTAGTTCGCGTGTAAACACATGGAATTATGTTTCAATTTTTCAAATATATTTTGCGTGACTTAGTTATTAATACTAATAACCGACTAGGAACTCACGCTATTGTATGTATAATGATAAATCACCCTGTATCTTTTTTGTAAAACATTTGTACAACTTTCACGTAAATTGTAAATGCTGTTAATACTTAACCGAACAAGAAATGATGTAAATAAATGCAAATAAATATTGATTGTTTTGCTATTTTGCAATTCTTATAATGTTACGTATACAGTGTGGTAATGGTTGTTCGTTAGGCGATTGTTAGAATGATTAACTCACTTTCCTAACTAGTACAGAAGACTTAAAAAACAAGTCTCAACTCTCCATTTCTACCGCTGGTAGAGTAGATAGAGTCGTGCAGCTCGACGGCATAGGCACTCACCTAATCTATCTGCCACCAATTAAAAGGTAGCATCAAGTACTATCGACAGAGATAAAGGAATACCTAACTAATACTCTGCTATCGTGTTCCAAGTTCCAATAAGACGATTAATTAACCCGTACGACGTACGTAATAACAACGTACGACGCAACGTACGATGTGGATTATTTGCTGCGTGAACATAACCACTTTATTTACGAGTATCTAAACTTCTAAACTAATATTATAAAGAGGTAATATTTTTTGTTTGTTTGTTTGTAATGAATAGGCTCAATAACTACTGGACCGATTTTGAAAATTCTTTCTTTATTTGAAAGCTACATTATCCACGGGTAACATAGGCTATTTATTTGGAAAAAATAGGGTTCCGTAAGATATTTGGGTTTTTCAGACACAAGGTGTAAAAAATCAACCAGAAAAGTTACTTATTTTGCGTACGCTGCCTAAACTATAAAAGATATCGAGGAATATCTTTTATAGTTTATTTCACTTTTCGAAAGCTACATTATCCACGGGTAACATAGGCTATATTTTATTTTGGAAAAAATAGGGTTCCGTAAGATATTTGGGGTTTTCAGACACAAGGTGTAAAAAATCAACCAGAAAAGTTACTTATTTTGCGTACGCTGCCTAAACTATAAAAGATATCGAGGAAGACTTTAGGCTATATCTATGTAGGTATAATCATCACGCTAAGACGAATAGGAGAGGGTAGGCAATACAGCAACGCGCGAAGCCGGGGCGGGCTGCTAGTTAATTATAAAATAGTTTGGTTATAGTATTTAAACTACTATTTATTTATTAAAGAGTACTAACTACTATTTAGAGGCTAGGCTAGAATGATGAAGGTAGACGAGGCACGAGAGGTTTGTCAGAACCGGGATATCTGGCGCTCTACACTCTCTGCCTACCCCGTTAGGGACCTGGCGTGAAGATACACACACACACACACACACACACACACACACTAACTACAAATTATTCACTAAAGAGTGATAACGTGTTACAACCGAATTAAAACAATTAAGGCTCGGGAATGGCAATGCATGCTTGATTTGCTACTTTTTAAAAATAAGAACCGTACTGATGAGAAGAGAATCATGCTGATGGTAGTCCCACTCCTATAAAATTGACATCAAAATTGTACATTGGATTCACTATTTCATGTGTTTACTGTATGAAGCAAACACATCGTATATTAATAGGTCCTTACATAATGTCACTTAGAATATCGTTTTTTGGAAGACGTATACCATATTTTAGTTGAATGTGTTCGAGGTGAGACTCATCGCAGGGCTTCATTAGAAATAGGACATTGCAACATTTCCCGGTAGGGGATACCAGAGATAATGGTGTAAAGTATTTATTCCTGGTTCTATTGGGCTTTTTCCATTTTCTGAAAATTAACCCAGTACCTCGAAGTTTGGTAATGTGCCCTGAGATGTCAACAGGCTTGCCACTTGTTACATGAGCCAAAACGCACCGGCCAATCGTGGGCGTTTGAATGTATGCTTGAATGCATGCAGTTACCTCAGCCTACCCCTTCGGAGATTAAAGGCGTGAAGTTACGTTTTTTTACGTTTATTCAAAGAAATAATATACTTACCTATCAGCTTACTTTCCAAACTATAGTATAATATTAAATCTATTTCAGACAATCCACCAGAGACGCTGAAGCGAAGAGAAGTGAAAAAAGTGAAGGGTCTGAAATTGAACAAAATTGTTTGGGTCAACCATAGGCTCAGGGCCAAACTCTCTTGGGACCCCATACCGAGTCCCGATAATACACCAAGGAGGTAAAACTTGTACCTTACTTACTTCTCGTTACGTGTTTAGTTGAAAAAACTGGTTAATTTGCTGATGGTAGAGCTCCAGTAAAGTAATAAAAACTGTTAGTGTTTTTCGCTGTAATCTTAAAAAATAAGGAGAAGAAGAAGTATTTTTCTTTATTTTTTTTTTATGTGATGGAAGTGGCAAACAAGCATGTAGTTCACAATGATGTTAAGTGATGACTGCAGCCTATAGACAGCCACACAAAGACCAAGGTAAAAATGCAGATGCGTTACCACTCCTAAGGCCTAAGGTGTTATGGCCACCTGAACGGAACACGATAGTGCTGAACACTACCATTTAGCGGCAAGTAGGTATATTAGGTAATGCGGTGGTGCCTACGCCCGCGAGCTCCGTTACTGGAGCTCTACCACCATGCATGCTCGTTTACCACATCCATTACATAAAAAAAACAAAAATGTACCTATATGATAATTGTAAGTACTTAATTAAAAATAATGTTACTTTTCAGATATTACTTGCATTGGAAAACTATCAAATGTCAAGATACAACAAAACAAAATAAGGACTTGTCTGCAATGACGGAGGTAAGTTACTTTTTGTTACTTATGCATAAGATACTAAGTAGGTGCTATATTGCCTACCCTCTCCTATTCGTCTAAGCGTGATGATTATACCTACATAAATATAGCCTAAAGTCTTCCTCGATATCTTTTATAGTTTAGGCAGCGTACGCAAAATAAGTAACTTTTCTGGTTGATTTTTTACACCTTGTGTCTGAAAAACCCAAATATCTTACGGAACCCTATATTTTACAAAATAAAATATAGCCTATGTTACCCGTGGATAATGTAGCTTTCGAATAGTGAAATAAACTATAAAAGATATTCCTCGATATCTTTTATAGTTTAGGCAGCGTACGCAAAATAAGTAACTTTTCTGGTTGATTTTTTACACCTTGTGGTCCGACGTGACCTTTTCACCGCCCACAAATGGAGGAGAATTCTTCCGCTACTGCAGTCAGTTAACCGGACAATGACGGTTAAACCATTCTAATACCTACGTCGGTAATAAATACAATAACACGGAAAAGGCAGCAGCGTCCCGCAATAGGTATTTTGTTTTATTGTTTTATGAATCCTAAAATACGAGGATGACTCAGTTTAGGATTCAATGCGTACTTGTATAAAAAATATTGTACATACTTAACAGTTTTATGTTACAGTGAAATGAATATGTTTTATCTTTACTAGCATGCTTATAATACTTATTAAGCTACTCTTCTATTGTCCTGATTGTTTGTACTTTTATGCCAATAAATTATTTTTATTCTTATTCTTAATAAAAGTACGGCCATTAAGATCGTCAATCCGCATGCCAAGCGAAAACAATTTATTTATAGTTAAGGCGCATCCCTACTTAGGGGAGAGTTGTTGTTGACCAGCAGTAGACATATTTCAGCGGAAATGACGACGAAATACTAAAAAACCCGTCGGCGACCAATTTAACGTAAATAAATATAATTAGTTAAGTAAATTAATAGTTAAAGAGTAAGTAAAAAAATAACATGTACTAACATGTTCACAATAGGTCAAATAGGAAAAGTTTACCTAAACTAATTTTAAAAATTTAGGCAATGAATTTCATGTCCTAGTAGTTCTAGTAGCTTTCACATCGTTTAATTTAGTGACGAGACTCTTTTGTAAATAAAAATAGTACTGACGTCGGCGGAGTTTGCTCCATAGCAAGATGCCTTAGGACAATATATTATGAAAGAAATTAAAATAAAGTAGGCTAGCCGACTCCACGCCAGTCAAGTCAACAACAAATATATATTATCTCTTTTTCTGCAAATGTTGCTGTGTTTAGTCTACTGGCTAATTTGGTACTCGTAATATGGAGACTCCATTGTAATTTAGCACAGTAATACCAACATTTTTTGGACCATGGAGTCTACTAACTCCTCATTTGTCTTAACATTGGTGTCCACTTGTTTAATATTAGGAGTAATGACCTTAATACATTTTGTTTTCTACTATTGAACAATAAGTTATTGGCACCAAACCAATGTTCCTACTATAGGGACCGTGCGAAGTACTAGGTGGGGGTAATGTAATCGATCGCAGCGCCCATGGTGGCGAAAAGTAGCAATAATGTGGGACTTGTCATCTCAAAGTAATCTGTTTAGACTGGGATATGCAATTTTCAAAATCACATTTAACCGCCGACAAAATGGTAAACAGCAATTTTGTGTTGTTAACTGCAAAAATATCAGTTATAAATAAAAGTAAAGGTAGTAAGGGAGAAAGAAAGAACGAAAATATGTTTATTTCGAGTAAAATTTTACAACCGTTTTCGAATAGTCCTTAGAAGTCAATAATAATAATAATACAATAAAATAATCTTAATTTCTCAATATCAAGGACGTGTCCAGCAGAAATCAATGTTTGTAATTGAAATTTTATAGTGTGTGATACTTACAAACCCGGATCCTAAAATAATACTCATTTCGATTTGAAAACGTCATTTAATTTATTACTAGCGATACAAGAACAATTATATATGTTTATAATTATTGCAAGTATCCCATAAAATAGCTACATTGTCTTGTTTTACTGTAAAACTACAATTAAAAATGAACTAAACAAACCCTGACATATGTTCGAAATAAAACAGACTTTTTGAATAAATTTTACTCAACTCATTTGATTTGAATGATCTAAAATTGTTTCACAACCCTTTCTCCACCCAAGTTAAGGTATCAGAGTAATTTTGGAAGAAGGTTAATAGATAATTTTCGATTATAATAACATTTTATCAAAATTTCGCTGTAATATGTCATTATGGTTAGACAAGCAACGGTCCCACAAAGTTGCGGACGCTAGGTGGCGCTGAACTCGTGCACGGTCCCTATATCAGAGAGAGTATATACCTACCTACTATAAAAAACTTTTATATTTCAGGAAACGACGTTCGAAATCTATGAGCTGGACTATAACTGCAGTTACAACGTGATCGTTAATAGGTCGTGGAATTCTAAATCACCTGATTCAGAGCTTGTCTTGGCAGTTCCTGGCTGCGATTATTTTCAACGAAGAATTAATACCACAGCTGTAAATTGTAAGAATTAAACTGCTTTACGCAGGTCGTAGTAGTGATTCGTAGTTAATTATATTTTGAACTAAGAACCATTAGTAGTGAATGCTAGAATAAAATTAAGTAGACCTGCTTAAATTATTAAGTAGGTACCTAGTAGTGTATAAAGACAACTGTTTTAGATTATCAGTGGTGATTTTGGAAGTAGCTTTGAGTCAGATTAACATGATAACAAGAAAACGTAATATCTACGAAGTATTATTTGGTGTACAGTACACGTACCTAATTATTTTTAGAATTAGAGTGATGTTAGAATTATATTTTTTTGTCGCAAGAAGACATTTATAAGAATAAGTATTTATTTTGATAACTACTTACACTGTTTTGGAATAAAATATTTTAATTACCTTTGTTTTTTATTGACTCTCCGTTTCTGGCTGGAAGAAAAAGGTGTCCATTTTTTGTCCCACATTATGTATAAACCTGTGTCGTGGGTGCCGTTGTACACATACAACACATACACAAACACCCAGACCCGCAACAAATATCTGTAGGTCATACACAAATATTTGTCCCGATACGAGGTTCGAACCCGAGAGCCTCGGTTAAAACGGTCGTCACCGCTGGGCCAAATGGCTCTTCAATTTACATGCGTTTCATCTTTGGCCTCTGCTTTCCTCGTTTCGTAGTGAGAACATTTTTCTGAAATTGTACTATTTATTTTTCGCAATATCACATGCGAGTGAACTTTTAGAAATTAAAGAAAATAAACCGGAAACAAAAATTTTTGACTTCGGGCAGGAATCGAACCTGCGACCTCAAGATGGACTGGTTATATTGAGGTCGCAAGTTGAATTCATGACCGAAGCCAAAAAAAATTTTAGTTGGGGTTAATTTCTAAAAATGTTTCTGAAAGTCAATCGTTTGTAATTTAGACACTTAACAAAATGTGTTTTCTCCCACCCCTTAACTTTTAAAATAACTAACGATGGTCCCGCCAGATGGTGTGAAAGTCGAGGTGTGAGTTTCGTAGTAATAGACGATTTTTGTAGTGTGCGTGTGTGTCGCACGCATTTCCCCCCGCAAAAACTGACAGACTGTTTTGCATCAATAATACACGCTATGGCTACTCCCCTCCGGTCCCCCGCGACCGCCGCGTTGCTCTATGCCTCCAAATGAACCCGGGCGTCTTAGTGTAGTGAATGAGTCAGGGCAGGGATCTTCGGGTGTCGGAAAAGGCGATATCTGTCACTCCGGGCTGGTTGCCTGTACGCCTACTAGTGTTGATTGAAGTCAAAGGGCTCTGTGGAGGGCTCGGAAACGAGCAGCCGCAGCGTTCACTTAACCCCGCCACTGATGACGGGCGTGTCCCAGGGATTTTTAGTAGGTATACGGGAAACTTTTCCCGGAGTCTCCCAAAACCCAGCCCTCTCCCCAAGGGTATGCGTAATGATTTTTCCCCTAGCAACAAAAAAGGGACTTGTGGTAAAGAATGTGAAGATACATAGGTAGGTACCTAGATAGGTATAGGAACCTAAATTCAAATGTAATACCTACCTATATATTTTTTAAATGATCATTGCAAACAAGCATACAGTTCTCATTGGTAGTACCTAAGTGAATACTGCCTCAGTATACCTACAGCTTAGTGGTATCAGGCCACTACTACAATCTTGGGTTCGATTCCTGGGTCGGGGGATATCAGAGATACCGGTGTAGAATCCTTCATCTCTGGTTCCATTAGGATTTTTCCATTTTCTGGAAGTTGACAGTACCTCGAAATTTTTGAATGTGCTCGGCGATATCAATTTCGCCAATCAGGCTATATTTTACTAAGGTTCTAAGGTTATTTTAATAGTCAATGACGTGAAGTTAGTAGTAGGTATAAATCTACGCATTTGGCTAACTGATAAGAGATTGCATTTAACGCATGCGTACAAGGTGACCTGGCTGTAAGTATAAGTCAACAGTCTCAATTTCCCGACTGTGGGTAATAATCATCGACAACACAACACAACAGCTTGTAATAATATTCTAGTTTGCGTTTTAATTAAATAAATACAAAAGCTTTATACATACAAGACATAAGTTTACGACTCAAAATATTCACAAAAAACAACGATGTTTTCAAATTGTTTCCCAATTCAGTTTATCAAATTATGTTGCCTTAAGTGGTCGCCAAAATAAAAAATGGTGGTTTACAAAACGAAAGATTAAGTAGTACCTAATTAAATATTAATATTCTCATTAATTTTTTGAAATTAATAAAAACTGTGGTAGGTGGTGTACCTTATATGACAATAAAACGAATGTGGCCAGATATAGAATCTATGCGGTGGCAACATTTTCTTACTCTGTTGCTAACTTCACTTAACACATTTGCAAGGATGTATTATCTATGGTGCAATAAATCCAATGTTCAGTTCAGTCAGTATGTCAAAAGTAAATAGAAAATATTGAAAATGTTCTAAAATAGATAAAATTATTTTACAATATTCACATTTTATTGTATTAAAATATAGTGTGCACGTAATTTTAGTGTACTTTAAATAATTATATCTTGTCTCCGATGTTATTTACGCACGAGTGTTGTGTTAAAATGAATTTGAAAAAAATGAGCGAACTGTCGCGAATTTTCTCCTTTTAGAATGCAGAATTTGCGTATTTCCACGATTTTTCGTGCTTTCTTGCTCATTAATATACGAGATTTCTTATTGAAATATCATTTGGTGTTCATATAATATTTAGTGGTCTTGTGAATACGGATTTACGTCTCAGGGCGTAACCTTCCCTTTTGGATCGAAGGCTGTGTGAAAATGATATTTTTTTAACATTTACTGAAACGTAGTGTACTGTGTTTGTATCAAAAATGGCAGAGGATGAGGTGCTTTTCGACGACGTGTATGAACTGTGCGAAATTATTGGCAAGTAAGTGATGCAAATGTTATTTATTTTGTCGCCACTTTTTCCCCCTCATATCCCAACATTAGGGCTCGTCAAATTTTACTAGAATGATATCTGTGCCACTTACCAAAATAATTAAATGAGAATATCAGACATTTATTATCATTTAAGAGATTTAAAAAAAATACTTGTTGATTCTTGCCAGAAACACCAGGATATAGAATCAATTTAGAATAAATCAATTTGTTTGATCATTTTACTGCCAGTTATCTAACTGCTCAAATGAGGCTATGTTAATAAGGTCACCGAAGAAGTCCTACATGTGATACAAGTCTTATCACCGGCAGGCTTCTGCAATAAACAACCTTCTTATAACAAGATTCCAATAAGATAAAAACAAATCAGGTGTTTTTTTTGTAACAAGCATGCAGTTCACATTGAAGTTCGGGGATGAACCTATAGACACCCATACAAGGATCAGAGTTCAAAATGCATGTGCCTTGCCACCCCTGAGACCTTAATTGTAATGTTTCTATGAGATCCGACCTGAACACAATAGTGCTAAACACTAACATTTAGAAGCAGATAGATTTGGTAATGCGGTGGTCCCTACTCCCTCAAGCTCCTGTACTGGAACTTTGTCACCAGTAATAAAGTGTGGAGTTTAGTATCATTTGACACAAATTGGTGGGGTTTGGGGGTATCTCCCTCATTCCCACAATACCATTCCTAATACAAGGTAATGCATGGTTCATGAGATATAGAAAATTTTAATTCTTGTTATTTAAATCTTAAAATTAATAACTATGAGGTTTCAGAAAGATTTCTGTATGATTTGCGACTAAAATAAATTAATAATTGACACCTGAAAAGTAAGGAGGTTGATAATTTTGATAATTGTAAACATTGTAACCATGAACACACAACAAATATGCCTATCAAAATTTAATTCTAATCAACAACCCATTGGTGAATCACATCTATAGTTGAAAACTTCCATTGTTTTTCCTTGTATGAATAAGAAAATAGACATAGTAGTAGGGTATCAAATCCTACATCAAAATGTAACTCTACTGTTTGTTTACAATAAGCTAATATGATACCAAAGAAACTACAGACTAACTATATTTGTAGGCAATACAGGCATGTATAGTTGAAAAGGTAGATCAAGGTAATATATATATTCATGTCTATGATGTACCGATAAGTTTTTGTATGGGGAGTGGCCGTTTGAGCAGATGGGTATCTTATGTGGTGGCCATAGAAGCTACATTTGATTTATTTTGAATAAACAGAGAGCGTCTGACTAAATGTTAATTGGGTTCATTAGAACATTCTCAACTGTCAATTACCTATTTCTAAACGAGAAATTGGCAAAATTACCCTGTAGTTGAAAATTGCCATTATAAAAAATTAAAAAGAAACCTATTATCACTTGCTTTGGTTTGAATAAATGAGTATTTGAGTATTACTACCTTAACTCAATGTTTTTCAAAATGTCATTTTAAACTGTATAAATAAAGTAACGAAATGTCTTCCCTGGAAACTTACTAATATTACACCTCCATTGCTTTGCACAAGGTCTGATATTTGAACCCAGGATCAATTTGATGTATGGCCCCGTAATAACTATCACAGAGACAACAACTTAGGCCTCAAACCAGTCTAGATGTCTATAGGCTGCATCACTTTAAAATTAATGTGTCCATGATTTTAAAATAAACTGTTTTTTTTTTTTAATTTTTATATATCTTTATTGCAATCTGTTCTGTATGGAACATTCAGCAAATGGTTAAGAAATTTAGTAGTTGTCATGGAGGGCGATCAGTCTAGCGACATGTGTCCTTATTTGTTAATTAAGTATATTCTACATTATTGCTTGTTCTTCTTCATAAATCTAGAGGACACTTTCTTTTCAGTTATTTAAATATTGAATTACTCATTATATAAAATTGAATAAAATGTGCGGCTAGTTTATTTGGATGAAATAAACAGTATTTAGGTCATGAATATAGTTATCACAGGGGCAAAGCATCTAATTAGGGGTAGCAATGCACCTGCGTTTTCACCTGCAGTTTTTGTGTACATACCTAGTTTGCAGTATTCATTGTAGCATGCTTGTTTGTCACCATCATAACATAAAAAAGACGTGAACATGTAAATTGTGGAACGAACTTCTCTCTAAGGTGTTTCCTAGGTGCTAGAATATGAGATTCTTCAAAAATTGCGTCAAGAGTCCTTCAGGGCTGCCAGCGCGTTGGCAACTCCCCTGATGTTGCAAATGTTCATATTTGACGGTGACCACTTTCCATCAGGTGGCCCGTCTGTTTGTCTGTCAACCTAATGACATAAAACAGAGGCTGCTTGATTACACTCTAAACTCATTGTTTTTTTTAAGGGGACCATTCAGCCTGGTCCGCCGTTGCGTGCATCGGCAGACTGGGCAACAGTTTGCCGTCAAAATTGTCGACGTTGCCCGTTTCACCGCCAGTCCAGGCCTCAGCACTGCGGGTAAGTTCATATCTTAGAGTGTAATTCACCAAAGTTACTGAATCCAGTCCAGCCGCTCTTCCATCTGAGTTACCAAAGTCCACGCCTGATTTGTCAAATTTTTCCTTCACATTTTATTGCATTGCCTTATGGCGGCAGTAGCGACATCTAGTGCCAGCTAGTAGGCAACCTCGCCTGAAGTCAAATTTTTCTTTAAAAAATATATATATTTCACTAGCATGTGTTATTGCGAAAAATAATATAAAAAATAACTGAATCCAATTCACCTAGGTAATTGGAAGATAAAGTTCCACATTACGTTATGTTGTACTGTCTAACTAACATTTTCGTATTTTTTTTTTACACTTACACTCACAGATTTACAGTAGGTATAAAACTGTGTCGTGGGTGCCGTCGTACAAATACACAAACACCGAGACCCGAAACAAATATCTGTAGGCCATAAAAATATTTGTCCCGGTGCGGGGATCGAACCCGCGACCCTTCGAATCAAACGGTCATCTCAGACCGCTGAACTAACCGGGTCATCAAATAAAAAAAAACAAAAAGTAATGGTATAGGTTTCGCACTTCGAAATTCAGTAGCGGAGTATTCCAGACCGTTTATGGTTCTGTGAAGAGACTATACCAATGTAGGTTTGGAGCTTGCTGAAGGCCAGGAAAACTGTCCTAATTTGACCAAATACCTACCTACATACCTAGTTCGAGTACTGTCCGAATGTTAGGTCAAGTGTCCAGGGGCGGCTTAACCTATAGTGCAGGGTGCGCAATGCACACGGGCTCTAAGCACAGCTTAGAGCATCGTTGTGGACCGTCATGGTACAACAATGATGAGACAGAAGCGGCCAGCCAGCGCGGTGGCGGCAGTAATCAAACGCAGAAAGGCCGTAACTAATACCATACTGTAAGCTATAGCTACTTATAAAATAGCTTGTTGGAATATGAAAAAACTTTCTTGTTACGACGGCAAAGTAGTATTTAAAGTTATAGCCACGGGGGGGAGGGGGATCAGGCCTAGGGGGCGCCAAGGTTTCATTGCACACGGGCGCTACACGAGCTAGAGCCGCCTCTGCAAGTGTCTTCAGAATTTTTGATCACGTGATCACGTTTGAAGAGAGTGATGAATGTAATGGAGCCATAGGGAAATCGGTATGTAACGTCCGAAATATTTGACGCTCCACGCTCTGCCTAACTCGTACCGAACTTGGCGTGAAGATACATACTTTAAAGACATTTGCCATAGCGACTACTCAAATTAACTTCCTTAAAACAATGAAATTAATATCTTCAATAAACCCTCACTTTTAATTAAATCTTCAACATTTCTGCGAACCAACTACACTGACATTTCACTTAAATTAAAATGTATGAACCATAATCATTCTCATATTCCGTCGTCTGGCGCAAAGTTAGTGTTATGTGTCGTACAATTTGGTGTATCAATGTCTCAATTACTCCAATTGCTTCAGTTTACAGCAATATGTGTGTAGGTATCATAATAATTTGAGTGAAAAACTTCGGCGTTTCGTGGCGTAAATTGAATTTTTTAAGATTCATTATATTAATTATATTCTATACATATAAAGAGGTCGTGTGGTCGGTAGTATTTTTGAGTTTTTCAAAACTGTAAAATTATGTGCTAAATATCTGGGGGGCCCCGGGCCGCCCCGGCTTCGCCCGCGCCGCTCCGCTCCTATTAGTCATAGCGTGATGATATATCCTTTATCCTTCCTCGATAAATGGGCCATCTAACACTGAAAATAGGACCAGTAGTTCCTGAGATTAGCGCGTTCAAGCAACAAACTCTTCGGCTTTTTAATAATTAGTATTAGTATGAGTATTAGTATACATTTTAAATTTGTATTTCGTTCGATTAATTCTAATTTAAAAAATATATTTAGGAGGCAGGGTTTTAGTTTTTCTGACGTATTATTTTTAAGGAGATTCACAGATAGTGTGACACAGCGTGACAATAAGGGGAGAGAGGGTCAGAAAAAGCTTATTTTAGCGTCACGTATTTTATTAACGGCCCTATACATTACATATTCACGCAAGAGTAGGTATCCTGGACGGCCAAACTTTCTTGTTTTCACTAAACCCCATTTCACAGCAGACATTGCAATCACCAGATACCTTTTCTTTATCTCTGTATTACGTTACGACGTCGTGATTATACTACGGACCCTAATGTACAGTCATTCTATAGGAAGGTATGGCTGTAGGTCGAGTATACGAATCGAAAGTTAGAACGTTCATCTTCACTCACATCACGATTCGTAGCGATATTTGCTATCATACTGGGCTTTACAAGTACGATTAATGCATTCCAGAATCTGCTAACATTTTGCGGATCTTTCTGGTACTTAGATTACGATTCGACACAAAACTGCGATGCGATGCGACGCCACATTGCAGGCGATATATTCGTGCGAGCTCGCAGATATTTGCGATACGATTTGAATTCGCAGTTATGTGTGGGAGCCCTACATCATTAAGCTTTATTCAATATATTTCCGGATGTATAAAATCAATTTTGTTGAATTAAGAAATCGTTAGAAGTGACGAATACAATATACCTATCTGTACTTTGTTACTCAGTTTTCTTTGCCCATGAACGAAATTCATTTCTTGAATTGTGCGCCACACAAATGAGCATAAAATCACATCTGCTGATTTGGTTAACCCTCTTTTTGTTATTTTAAAGGAGTCCTATACCTATATTTTCGTTTTGGTTAATAATAGGCGATACCATTATCCGAAACAAGTTTCAATTTCGCAAGAACCGAGCGACCAAACTAAATGATGAAACTTTGTTGTTTCCATCAAAGCTCCAGACGTTTGCAATATCCAGATACCTTGCTTGCTCACACTACGTACACTAATGACTGCATCGCTATTGCCCGAGTAAAGGAATTGAAAGTAGGAACGTCCATCTTCACACACATCACGATCCGTAGCGATATTTTGTATACATACTGTGCTTTAATGATTACGCAAATTCGCGCACGTTTTGCGAACTTCTCTGCTAGGTCGTCGATATCGAATAATATTGTTTATTATTAATGTTTTACTTCATAAATTAACCAACTTATTAGATCGACATGAGCACGACTCGTCATGCTGTATAACTAAATTGAGAAATTGGAAGAGTGACGAATTTTCAAATGTGGTTCTTGCAAGGTGGTATTGTCAGTCCATATTCTTTCCCGAATAGGTAGGTACGACCTTTATATTTAAAGGACATATTCGTATCGTGCTTTACTTCATAAAATTCCATTTAGCCTTTGAAAATCCTGAAGCTGTAATAAGCTTAAGCTTCATAATGACGTATTTAAAAAGAAGAAGCATTACTATTCAGTGCATAATTGCAGCCGTCTCCCATGAACTGATGGCGCGTCTTTGCTCATTTCAGATCCAATTCATCCCATAACGTAGTTATATTGCCATGAACTACAGCAAATTTTTGTTTTAAATCCTGAACTAAGTTAAAAAGTTCACAGCAAATCAAAGCTTTTATTCATGTTCTACATAAAGCAGTGGCTTTCGTACAGAAGCCTCGTTGATATGTTTTGAATGTGAAGTGAATGGTTTGGTAATAAATAACATTACATTTGGCGTTCAGTGCTATCGTGTTAGATGGTAATGTACGAGAACGTAGCCACAATTTTTAGGGCGCAGCGGCAAAATAATGGCCTCAGGAGTGGCTTGTTGTTTATAGACAGTAGTATGTATTTATGATAATAAAATTATGATCAACTAGCTGATCCGCCAAACTTCGTATTGCCTCAGAATGAAATAATGTGTCAAAGGTTTGATAGATACATTAAATACGGACTATCTGTATGCGAAAATAAAATTGTGTTTTTTTACTATTCCCCTTCAATTTCTTCATATTTTCTTACCTTTTGAACCTTCCCTGGACTTCCAAAAATCATTCTTAACCATAATTAGCCAAATCGGTCCAGCCGTTCTCGAGTTTTAGCGGGACTAACGAACAGCATTGATTTTTATATAAATTAGATTAGTTAGATTTTAAAGTTCACATGTCATATGTTTACTTTAAATACCTTACTGTGTGCTAAAATTGGTATACTTTAAAAGCTACATGATACATAATACATTTTAAGCCCTAAAAGCGTACTACTGTAGCAATTGTGTTAAAGTAATTATGACAGTTCGATTTTTAGAGGGTAAGGAATGGCGTCGGGGTTCTAAAGGGAACCGTTAGAACCTTCGAAGTTTTATGAGGTCATCCAGGTCGAAGTTTACCCAGGACAAACCCCATCGGTTTTTTGGGTGTTCTATAATGTAAGTCTTACTGTATGAAAACGAAATAAATAAAATAAATAAATAACCACAAAACGATTAAATATGTAAGGGACATGTGAAACGAATATTATCTCTACTCTTATCTTCCTACAATGACAGAAGGCGTGGGCTGACCTTTTGGTATTTGAATTAAGTCGTGGGCTGTTCAACTTCAATCTTTTTCAAAGTAAGATTTTCATTATATTTTACCGAGATAACGCAAATTAATTGCTTTGATGAAAATAATGAAAAAGTTTTGTTGTCTCAAATATATCTCATACCGACAAAAAAATAATGAAAGATAACCACAGGTATTAAGAATAAAGGAATGGTTTGTTGGCTAAGAACGAAATTGTATAGGATTTGGGAAAATCACAGAAATTATCTATTTGGATCAATTCTAGTCGATTTGATTGTTTGATTTGTCCCCCATACATGTAATGTTTGTAATAAATGTGCTGTGTACGAGCCTGTGGAAAACGGTTTCACAAAACAAAGTAGAGATTATTTAATTATTAATTTATTCTTTACATCTACAAAGATGGTAGGTAGGTACAAAGGTGGACTTATGCTACTAGGCACCCCTATTATCATACAGGTTCGTTGTAGAATTAAGACAGGTACATTTCATGTATTGCGGTAGAATTTCGACCATTTGGCGATCTCTAGTGTTTATGAAACCCCATAAAAGAGCATATATACTTAATCCAATCCAGAACTTCTTTACAATAAACCAGAATATATTTCGAGTTCGCTTCAATCCATTAAATGTTAAAATTTATGTGACAACGTAAGATAAATGTTAATGTAATGTTGAAAATAGTTTGGAAAGAGCTAGGCTAGTTTGGCGCTAAAATTGTACCGATATTAGGCTTAGGCATACATTTTTAAGTATGTGAATCGTGACCTACAATAAATTATATTAAGCGTGGCGCTAACAAAGCAGTGGTGGAACTAACACTTTGTTCGTGATCATAAACCGTGTAGTATCTATTTTATGCTATTGAAAATTGCTAACTAAAAGGTAGGTATACCAGATGAAAATTCTGCTCGTATGTCTCAGGGTCGATAACCGTCAATCTAACTTGATTATCGACTTGGCTAGGTTAAAGATTTTATTTTGACACGTCTCACCATCTATGAAAGCAATAGCAAAAATCTGACTGATGCTATTACTGTGGGCCTTATCAATAATTATATAAGAGGTTTTGAACTTTTGATATCACTATTGATAAATTAGCTACCGCTTACAGCTTGCGGCTTCCTGCAAAAGGCTTTGGCCGAAATCAGTAACAACTCGTGGTTACCTTATATCTTGTGTTCATGGAAATTTTGTCCAAATATATGCAGTATTTATCATCATTATCATTTCAGCCGAAAGACGTCCACGGATGGTCAAAAGCCTGCCCATAAGGATGATATGCTATGGTGACCACGCTTCGTAAGCGGGTTGTCGATTAAAGTGGTGGTGTCGCGAGACGCTTCCACCTATCCGGCGTCAAATCATTCCAATTCGATTCCCCATTGGAATTATTTGGCATTGTTCCGTTGACTGACCACACTAGCAGAATAATTCTCCTCCTTTAGTGGACACATCTCTTCGCCTGTGCAGTATTCGTTTAATTTTGTCTAAATATTTTTGGACGAAAAAGTACATGATTGTCTCAAATTAAATCTTTCAAGAAATAATAATTAAATGTATGGTAGAGAAAAATAACTAATATTCAATTTAATTTACGAACCTGTATTGTTGCGTAGATGAGCTTAAGGTACCTGGTACATATGTATGCTGGTTATATGGTGTCCAGTTGTAACTAATTTACAGAACCATTCAGCAGAACATAACGGTAATGATCTGTTCCTCATTTTTAATGTACCAAATAATATTTTGTTCATGTTACAGATCTGAAACGAGAGGCGACAATATGTCACATGTTGAAGCACCCTCACATCGTGGAGTTGTTGGAGACCTACAGCTCCGAGGGTATGCTCTACATGGTCTTCGAATAGTAAGTATATATTGTAGGAGCATTGTTAACAAATATCTCTGCGAATGTAGGATAGCGGCAGGTGTTATTATATCTACCTGTGCTCAGATTCTGAGGGTTTAGTGTGTAATATAATTCACCACGCCATATTAATTATCTCGATTGATATAAGCGGATAATTGATCTACCTAACGGTTGAACTCCCTTTGTGAATGCTAGGCATTTTGAATGAAACAATTGTAACTTCTTCAAATCTAAGATAGGTCGCGTCGCTGCCTCGCTGCTAAGTACCTTGTACCCTTTGTACAGCGATCCACTGCAGGTACATAATCTTCCAAAAATGAGCTCATCCGGCTCGAAGGACCAATATAGATAGCAGTAAGTGCGCTAATAATTATACCTACCCGAAAGAAAAAACGAGTTGAAAACACAGGGCTTTTAGTGGCAGTCCCTTAATCCCTTTTGTCCCTTTTTTTTCAGCAAGTCCCTTAAAGCCCCCTTTTTTAAGAAATTGGTCCCTAAGTCCCTTTTTCTGGCACTAAACTTCAAGTCAACTGCCAAAATATTAAAAGTGGTCTTTGAAATTTTCTCTTTATGAAAGGAAGTTAAAGAACTGAGTAGGTAATGTGCTTTTTACTTCTTGCAATATCCATCTATTTTCCTACAGTGTTGAAACTTATTGATACGTCGTCAATTTTTCGGGATCAACGCAAATCAAAGATCGCATACTTAATAATACTTTTGTGCCATATTTTACGTCGTTTTAATTGTGTTGACAATATGTTAATTTAATGTGTATACATGTTGAAATACTCCCCTTCTAGCCCATCAAGAAATGATTGTTTTGAATAAAAAAAAACCGGTCAAGTGCGTGTCGGGCCCCGCACAGTGTAGGGTTCCCTAGTTTTTAAGTTTGAATAATGTAATGAAAAATAAAAATTTTCAAGTAAAATACAGCCAATTTAAGTGTGATAGTTTTCCTTTTACTAATTTCGTTATATGTAGCTACTATTGCCGTAATATTTTTATTTCTAACAACAACCGTTTAGTTGGTAAAAAAAGGCCGGGGACACTTGACTCTAACGAAAATTGGCACTTAAGTCTCGAACAGTGAATCAGTGAATCGAAAAATGATATTTGCACATCTCTAAAATTTTTGAACTTTTTTACTATATCCCATACTACATAGAAAACAAAAAATGTTTTTCCGCGCGTTACACATAAATTCTTTTTTTTTTTTCAAGTTTCTATTCTACCACTTTGTCGGCGTAATTAAGGTGATGTATACTTGTGTCAAACTTTAACTCTCTAGTACCAATAGTTAATGCGCTAAATCACGGACGGTCGGACAGACAGACTGACAGACGGACATATAAAATAATAATAAAAAATAAAATAAAATGTCTTTATTGCATGAATGTAGTACAGAAATGATAACATGGTGACATAAGTACAGTGCAATTACATTCTACCGTCAAGGTGTACAATGTCAGTTGCCTAGCCTGCAAATTATATTTTACAATATTAAAAACAGTCATCACAATACAGATCATTGAATTAGTGGTAAAACAATAATTATATGTATGTATATTTTTTACTGGTGGTAGAGCTCTAGTGACAGAGCTCGCGGGCGTAGGCACCACCGCATTACCTAATATACTTGCCGCTAAATGGTAGTGTTCAGCACTATTGTGTTCCGGTCAAGTGGTAATGTAAGGCCCTGTAATTTCCGGCACAGAGGCATAACACCTTAGGCCTCAGGAGTGGTAACGCATCTGCATTTTGACCTTGGTCTTGTGTGGGTGTCTATAGGCTGCAGTCATCACTTAACATCAATGTGAACTGCATGCTTGTTTAGCACTTCGATTACATAAAATTAAAAATATATAAATATAATGTTAGAGTCCATTTAAATTAAATAATTAAATTACAATTTATAAATTATTAATTTGTCAGATGAGTTTGTCAAATGTCATATTTTTGTATTCATTTATGTCATAAAAACAGTGTTCAAGTAACCAATTTTTAATCTTCCTTTTAAATACATTTAACGGCAAACTTTTAAATGCGTCAGGTAATTTATTGTATATTGTTATAGCGTGTACATATATATACATTTCTCTTGTACAGCTCTAAACGGCATATTGGAAGGTATATTTTATATTTACGAGTACTTCTTACTGAGACAGTTGTTCTGTTTGCTACTTGCGAGTGGCTATTAAAATGTTCTGGGTGCTGTTTAACAAATACACAAAGTTCTTTAATGTACATACAAACAAGTGGCATGATTCTATATTTTTTGAAGAGAGGTTTGCAGCTATCCATAAAATGAGCACCGGAGCTCTTATACATTTCTTTTAGTACAATAAATGCTCTATGAATATCTACTGAGTTTCCCCATAGTAATAGGCCATACGAAAGGACTGAGGATACATAGCCATGATAAGCACTTAGAGTTGCTTCACTGGATACAGTTAATCGCAGTGTTTTTATGGCAAAGACGAATCTATCAAGTTTGTCACAGACATACTCCACAGTGATTTCCAGTTACAGTGTTTATCAAGTCTTATTCCTAGGAACATTGTATTGTCGGCTTCCTCAATTTTTACATTATTTGCGATTATATTAAGGTTTATTTCTTTTTTCCTGTGAGTCTGAAATTGGATGAATTTAGTTTTGTTTATATTGGGGGATACATGGGGGACACATAGCGAAACTATAGGGGTTCCTTGTTAACTACGGAACCCTAAAAACAGATTGTTTTAGGCTCCATTTTGGTCCCTTTTTGTCCCTTTTTTTGGAAAAATTCAGTCCCTTTTCCCTTTTTTGTAAGAGCGACTCTGCTAAAAACCCTGAAAACAGCATATCCGTTTATCTGGACATTTCAAGATGTTCTCAGCACAAAAAATCAGTAGGCCCTGCAATGAACTACTTAATCCTTGGGCAACATGTGATGGTATAACCTCACACATGTTTGTGATTTAAGGGCTAAATTATCCATAACACCAGCGCAATGATTGTCCTTAGTATTGGATGGATACATTAACCATATTTTAAAGATTTATTTCCAAACTAGCTGTTGCCCGCGGCTTCGCCCGCGTGTATGTAGTTTTTTAAGTAGCCTATGTTCTTTCTCAAAGTCAGCTCTATCTTTGTACCAAATTTCATTAAAATCGGTTCAGTCGTTTTGACGTGAAAAGGTAACAGACAGACAGACTGACAGAGTTACTTTCGCATTTATAATATTAGTAGGTATTAGCAATCTCAAAAAATCCTTTTTCATGTTATACGAGCACCATTTTCCTTACTTGGGTCAATATCAACCCGGTTTTATCTGCTCTTTTTATTTGTCCCGTTTTGGGATTGAATCCGCGACCCCGACATCAAGCGGTCGTCACACATCGCTGGATGAACTGGATAGTCAAATTTGTTAACGATGTTCTCCTCGGGAAATAAATCATTGCGTTTTTTATAATTTTGAGATACATTTGAGTTCGGATATTTTCGCGATTGGCAAATAAAAAATATATCTAGATATATACTTTGAACTATGATTTGCCATGTTTTAAAACAAATGCAAAGGTTACGATAACAATAGAAGTTGTTGTCATGACATCATTGAATCATTGTCACAATATGATCGACGGTATAATAAAGACCAAAGTGTTACTTAATACAGTAATCATATCACAATTCGTTCTCGGAACCATCCAAGCGGACAGTGCGTTATGCATCACTTGCTTTAACAATATACTTTTTTAATTAATCACCACACAAGAAGTGATGATTTCAGTCACGCCAGTATGAATTGAGTTGTGAATTAAACATGATTCAGGGTAAACGTACACGACGAATAATATTACTTAGTAAACTTTATGAATTGTTCACGAACACAGAATAACTTGGCGTGAGCTGATGTAGGTACGATGACACGATGAGGTTAAATGGGTTCATTAGGTAAGTTGTAGTTAGCCGCTACTTTTTAGACTCTACTTTTAAACAAAAAGAAAGTCCCATTAAGAAGGGACTCTGTTGGCTGTTGAGCCACTGAACTAGCCGTTGCACCACTTGCACCACTAGATGTGGTTCAAGTCCCGCCCAATGTCAAATTTTACTTTCCATTTATTCTTTCAAAATATTATCACTCGCATATGTTAATGCGAAATTCACGATAAAAAATGACAATCACTCTCAACATACTCGTGTCATGAGACACTCGTGGAATTTGGAAATTTTAAAACGAATAAAAAAAAGTTAGTGACTGTGTAGTTAATAACAGTCACAAACTGCAGTTCACATTGATAGTGAATATTCAAAAATCATCACAAGGCACAATCTCCTTGACTCTCTGCTTATCCAAAATCAATCGAATGTATTTTGCTTTTATTACAACCTTATAAAACTCACGTAGTCAAGCGGTTCCCTGATAGTATAGTATATGACGCGTTTTTGAAATAGTTATATCGTAATAAGTTTTGTTTCCGATTTCAGTATGGATGGATCTGATTTGTGCTTCGAAGTGGTCCGTCGGGCCACCGCCGGCTTCGTGTACAGCGAGGCAGTGGCTTGGTAAGACATGAATTGTTTTTGTAGCGAATAGTTTTTAATCATCACGTTAATGATTGAAGCTGGTCGAATCCACCCATCGCCAGACTCAAGAAGTTCTACAGCACAGTCGTGCATGTTGTGCGAGGCTAAGGTGTCCCGTTCTTCGGGCCTATCTGCCCTCGAATTATTAATTTCGTACGCTCTTTCTTTGTTGATCGTCTTGCTCGCAAGCTGAAGGCGAGTGAACAACTGGTTGACTACCTCTAATACTGGCACTACGAATCGAAGCTACTGTCAATTGAAGTTGACAGACTACAAGCTGGCAATTCTATTAATATACATTTTGAACAAGGTTGCCGTTTAACGACCTACTCTCGATTCTATTTCTTCCCAATTACTTATTCCTTGTCTCTTACAACAAAAAAGTGCCATTAAGCGTTTTATTTTTCGTGTCATTTACAGTCACTACATGCGTCAAATCCTTGAAGCGCTTCGCTACTGTCACGAGAACGACATAGTGCACCGCGATGTAAGACCGCACTGCGTCCTATTGGCCGGTAGGGACAACTGCGCGCCAGTCAAACTCGGCGGGTTCGGTGTAGCCGCCCAATTGCCTACACCTACGGCCCATCGCGCACCGCCTGGTATGTTCAATATTCAGAGTATTTAAGAGATTCAAATGACAGTAGTGCAATTCCGTGGGTCGCGACAGTCGTTGGCCGCGCGCGTCTGTCGCGAGCCACAGAAGCGGTGCCATACATTTTCATACTGCATCTATAGTCGCGTGCGGCCGCGATCGATCGCGACCCACGGAATTACAGCATAAGAGGGGATTTCTAGATTTACTCGAGCGCTTCAAATAGTGATTGCGTTGCATATCGCTGACCTCTCTATATAGGCCCTTGCCTGTAGGGCAGTATAGAGCGTATCATGTAATTTGGTTGATGTACATTGATGTTTTGACGTGAAGTCTTAGGGTCATAGCTCATTGAAGTCACCCGGCGCCCGACCAGCACCGCCTCGTTTTACGGCGTCCACTCGCTGTCGACGGGTTGGCGATGTTGTAGTGAGTTATGACCCTTAATTACCACCATTTTAGGAAAATTGTACAATGTCCTGGAAAATTGCTTTTAAATTAATGGTAACGGAGTTCCAGACGATATTAGTGCCCCATACTTTGTGGGCAGGTATGGTTTCTACTTCTCCGTACTGAACAATAATTTGTATTGGATTATGAAGCCTTTTTTATATTATTTACTTGTTTTGCTTGGGTTTATTTATGGAAGCACTGGAGTCTATCTAAAACAATTAAGATAGCTAACATCCGAATGTTGTTACGTATTTAATTTAAAGTCATGTTTGAATTTCACGCTGCCTATCTTTTAGCCATGTTTAGTTGATTTGTTAGTGCAATGTTTAGAAATAAATATTCTTAGTACTCATCTATTGGAAAAAAATTATTAGTAGATTTTGGGCGACAAATTTATTTTGTCAAAATTTGTTTTTTACATTATTTTCTCCTTCATTGAACAAGAGATAGAGCTCAACTTGACAGATCATTGTATTGTACAGAATTGGTGATGGACAATCGACCCCTAGTGGGTCCTATGGGCCAAGCGTATCTGAAATCTGACGAGTATGGTAAGACTGAGCACCATTGCAAATTGTGCCCTATTGCATGGAAATAAAGTGCAAACACCAGCACCAGTCACCGTGTCTTGCGGCGGACATTGGTTTAGAATAACGCCGGTTCCACACTTTGGTACCTTCGTTGCATTCAAATCTTGGTTGAATTGAACAATCCTGTTTTGGCCTTGACAACGCCGATATGAAGATATTTAATTTAGAATTTGCTGTAGGCAAATGCTTTTACAAAAAGCGATGCAAATAGTTATGCTTAGCAATGCAAAAAATCATCAATCAGCGAATTCAACTTGATGAACCGATATTAAAAATGTCTTCGCGTAAGGGCGTCCCACGAGTTAGTGTGGTTATTTGAGCCAATCTCATTTCGTCGGAGAATATAAAGGCGTTGGACCCAATGTGTGGAGTCGGCTTAACTCATTGGCACAAAGCAATGTTTGTTGACCCAGTCCTGTTGGTGATGTTGTCTTCTGTCATTTTTGAAGTTCATACGCGTTTTTTACAGATCTAACTCACACGTTTTATTTTTAAACCTGGCAGAAAGAGAAATGTAATGTGATCTCAGCAAAAGAGTGCATCTCCTAATTTTTATTTTTCATAAATAAAATGTTCGAATTTTAATATAATGTAGGAAATAAATGTTTTTATTGTTGATTTAAATTCTCTTCAAGACGGTTTTGTATTTAAGAGATTTTGGACTAGTAACCGTTTAATGAATAATTTCCTAAAATATTTTTTCTAAAATAACAGCGTAGCTATATAACATAATGTAAGGGATTGAGAAACAGATTCGTTTTTTTTATATTTAACTAGGTAACAAGTAGAAATTAAAGAAAAAACGGCAAGAAAAATTTGACTACGGGCAAGAATTGAATTAATAAATATATTATAAATATTAAGGGAACAGCGACATCTTAACGATATTGTATAAACTGCAAAATCTATCATATAGGTTGTATAGTTATTAATTAGTTATCAATGGATGTCGTTCACCGACCCTAAATCGGTTAAAAATAAAAAACGGAAAGCAAAATTTTACGCATCGGTGTGGGACCTCGGTAGCTTTTTTTTTTTTTTTTTTTTTTTATGTAATGGGCGTGGCAAACAAGCATGCAGTTCACATTGATGTTAAGTGATGACTGCAGCCTATAGACACCCACATGAAGACCAAGGTCAAAATGCAGATGCGTTACCACTCCTGAGGCCTAAGGCGTTATGCCTCTGTGCCGGAAATTACAGGGCCGTACATTACCACCTGACCGGATCACGATAGTGCTGAACACTACCATTTAGCGGCAAGTATATTAGGTAATGCGGTGGTGCCTACGCCCGCGAGCTCCGTCACTGAAGCTCTACCACCAGTAAATAAAGTGTAACCAGTAAATAAGCTTAGTGGTAAAGCGGCTGGACTGGTTATCCTGAGGTCAAAGGTTCGATTCCTGCCCGAAGTCAAGTTTTTCTTTCCGTTTTTTCTTTAATTTCTAAAGTTCACTCGCATGTGTTATTGCGAAAAATAAAATAGTACAGGTAACAAGTGTGAGTTAGTTCTAACTTCACAACATTTTTTCAAAATTTATCCTTATTTTCACCATTGGCTTTCACCATCTAAAAGCAATTACTAAAAATGAACGATAAATAATATATTTCTGTTAAACAATAATCTAAAATGTTAAATAAACTGTGTACATTGTATTCTTGACTGTGCTGGGCAACGTGACGTGTATTGTAAACTGTAACTTGCTAGTTATAAGGTTTAGTATTGTGCATTAACATTTTGCATGATGCTTTCATAGGTTGAAAAATTATTACACTCACACGTACTATATTTTGTTTTATAGCAAGGAGTATATACGTATACTATAAATTATATATAGATCTTACGACCGTTGTTCTGAGTTCATAACATTTTAATCCTGTTTATTTTGCAAACGTTTCGATTTTGTCAGTGCAATTACCGTTCTATTTTTATTAGATAGTAACACAGAATGCTTTATGATAATAATAAATCACCTGCTCTAGGAATATTTAAGCTGGTAGACTTGGACCCTTACGTTCACATGAGAGATGAAATAAAAAATCTATCCGAACTCTACACCAATTATTATTGACAGTCAAATTCAAGCTAAAAGCTTTGACCGTTAACAGTGCCGACAAATTTCGGCAACTTCAGTCACGTCAAGTGAGCCCGCTATTAAGGAACTCGTGATATGATAACATGTGGGTGCAACTTTAACAAATATGTTGGTGTAACCCAGCCTTAGTGTTTCGTCGATGTTGGAAAATACGTAAGTCGCAACTTACGCATACGCCTGATTGCCAAAACGCAGAAAAAAGTCGTTCGCGCGGGTGACACAAATTTTCCCACATCGACGAAACACTAAGGCTGGGTTGCACCAACATATTTGTTAAAGTTAAAGTTGTTGGCTTAGAGAAGATTTAGCCGGCACCACGATGTTAGTTAAAGTTATTGTAACATTTCACATCCTTCTCTAACTTTAACAGATTTCTTTAAGTTTTTTTTTATGTCATGGAAGTGGCAAACAAGCTTGCAATTCACATTGATGTTAAGTGATGACTGCAGCCTATAAACACCCACACAAAGATCAAAGTCAAAGTGCTGATGCGTTACCACTCCTGAGGCCTAAGGTGTTATGCCTCTGTGCCAGAAATTACAGGCCGTACAGTTAGAGAACAAATTCTCCACATTTCCGGTTCGGTTCGCAGTTATGTTTGACAAGGGTTTTAGAGCGTCGGCACGTGCCATTTGTGAATGGGATTAAAATGTTCAATGAACCAGAGACATTTTATGTTAAACTAGCTGTACCTGCGACTTTGTTCGCCACCACCAACGCCACCAACACCACCACCAGAGTCACCAACAACACCTACGCCACCAACGACATCAATGACAACAATGACACCAACGACACCAATGCCACCAACGCCACTAACGCCACCAAAACCATTACCACCATCACCACCATGGGTTTAATGTTTACTCTATTTTTATTTAATTATTTTTATGGAAGGTAATATACAACATAAGACCTAATAATTCTGCGAAAATTTTATGCGTCTTCTTGCTACCGTTATCAATATCGAGCAAAAAATATACGAAAAAAAAACACGTTTATTGTGGGCCCCCTTTTATTTTCTTATTTTTAGTAATTACTTTTGTCTTTATAGCGATATCAGAAATACATAATTTGTGAAAATGTTAGCTTTCTAGCTATCACTATTTATGAGATACAGGCTAGTGACAGGCAGACGGACGGACGGACAGACAGACAGACAGCGGAGGATTAGTAATCCGTAGGGTCCGTTTTTACCTTTTAGGTATGAAACCCCCTAAAAAATAGAACTAATACTCGTATACAGAATAGCTTAAAAATATTCGATATGATTCTTTAAATTGACATAACTTTTTATTTCTAAATCGATTCACATGAAACAAACACTAAATGTTAAGTGAAACTTACCAGAATATATTAGTGAAAACCGCAAATCGAATAAGCCGTTTCTGATATTAGCGTGCACAAACACACAGACAAACAGACATTTTTCCGAAATAAAAAGTACCCAGTGTTGTGCGCCAAAGACTAAAGTATAATGATACCAAGTTTCATTGTAATCGGACCGGTAGTTTTTCTGTGATGCTTGAACAAACTTTTTCTAATCACATATTTGGGTTCGGTATCGATCTAGTAACAGTAGTGGTATTTCTTTTTTCAATATTTTTAATGTACAGAATTTACACTTCTACAGTTTTATTATAAGTATGGACTATACTGTAAATACATGGTATTTAAATTACATTGCTTCACAAAAAACTTTGTATAAGTCGCAGTAATTAATTATATACACCACCAAAAATCACTAAGTTTAAACGCATTTTCTATTAAAATGCCAGTTTTTGCACCATTATACTAATAGAAAATTAATGTCATCCCCGCAAATGTCTTGTAACTAAGATTTATGCTGTTCAGGGTTCTGTGTTTTTTCTCTATTGTTTTTGTCAGTGGCGTACAGTTATGTAAAGCAGTGAAAATGACCTCGAGAGATAGGTACATTCGCTTAAATTAATGTAGTTATTTTTAAAATGTTACAAAGATATAATAATATTAATAACGGCAACCCATTATACGTCCCACTGCTGGGAACGAGTCTCTCCCCTTTTTTGGGGGGAGGCCTGGAGCTTACTCCACCACGCTCCTCCAATGCGGATTGGTGGAGGTGGGTGGTGGGTTAGTGGCCAACCCAACCCACTGTCGGATGTTTTCAAACCGCCCATAAGGCCTCCGACAAGGTTTAACGATTGTTATCCATCGATAGCAACCGGGACCGACAGCTTAACGTGCCCTCCGAAGCACGGAAACGCGCATTTAATTTGCCACTAGCGGTCACCCATCACACTACCCGACCGCGCCCATAGTGCTTAACCGAGCAGATCGCTTACGATCTGCACCAGCCGCTGGGCCATGCGCGCTTCCAAAGATAACTAACTAAAACTATACCTACATGTTGCACTACAAAACGTTAGCTAAAGAAATAATTTATTGATGAATGGAATTAATATATTTTCTGGTGATAGGCGTAATCGTTTTAAACTATTTATTTGCCTGCTAGACAGAATAGCTGTGCTAGTTAACGGAGAAAAGTTATAAATTTATTTTAAAATTATGTAATTAAATGAAACTCTTATTGGTCACAGACAAATAAACCTAGCAGAAATAAAATTAGTTTAACAGAGATCAACTCAAGCTTCGAACGACAATTATTTTCCATTCATTATGTGTACATACCCTTTCTTTTTGTGTGACAAAATAAAAATCTTTCAACTCTTTACTAAACTACACACAATACAAATTTTAATGATTCCCCAGGTCGCATCGGTACACCGCACTACATGGCCCCTGAGGTGGTGTCTAGCCAGTTGTATGGCAAGCCAGTAGATGTTTGGGCTGCTGGCATACTCTTGCACGTACTTCTCGTTGGCTACCTGCCATTTACTGGCACACGTGAGCGACTCTTTGAGGCTATATGCCGCGGGAGACTTAGGGTGAGTGCATGTGAATATATTTAAGAATTGACTACACACTGACTTTGTAGCTTCCTAGAATAAGTTATAGATTCATGTCTTTATAGTTAAAAGATTTACTGGAAAGTAAAAGATTAATATTGGAAATTCTTTAGTTTTTTCCTAATGGTTTATAGTGCTACACTTACTCCTTACAGTTCGACGCGCCCCTATGGGATGACATTAGCGACGCAGCCAAAGACTTGGTACAGCGTATGTTGACCGTGGATCACACCCAGAGAATCAACATACAAGAAGTGCTGAACCATCGCTGGATCAGGGTATGTTATTTTATCACATTCATCCCGGAACATGTAAATTGTGGAACAAACTTCCCTCTGAGGTGTTCTCTCGGTGCTACAATATGGGGTTCTTCAAAAATGGCTTCAAAAGAGTCCTTCAGGGCTGGCAGCGCGTTGGTAACTCCCCTGGTGTTGCAAATGTGCATAGGCGACGGTGACCATTTTCCATCAGGTGGCCCGACTGCTTGTCTGTTATCCTAAGGACAAAAAAAAATATAATAAAAAAAACTACTAGTTCTTGCTTGTATTAACTGCATTAAATTAACAATCAAGACAATTTAACTTCATTCTAATTTCTAGTGTTAAATAATGGAGACCTCAATTGTTTAACACTTTCTAAAAGGTAATCGAGAGGATGCGATATTCTTCAAATAATACGATATTTCCTATTGAAACCGCGAACAATGATTTTTTTATAGCATACCAGCGTTATTTATCTATCAAATAACTCAATACTGAACTACGACCATATGAATTTCATTAGGCACTGTTTTATTCTAATTGTTATTAATAATGAGTTATTTTTTCTGATGAGGCAGATAGCAAGGATAAAATCATTGTGCCCTGCATAATTCGCCATTGTCTTGACAGACTGTTCTTTCGTCAGCCGACATTCAAAGTTATAATGTATTTGGCTCAAGAGTATCTAATCGGCCGTAAATTCCGGCATCCGGATAACGGTAGTGTTGAATGCTATCATATAGCGACAAGTACATAAAGTAACACAGCGGCGCCAACGACTTTCGAAGCATATTTTAAAGTCCAATCCGATCATTCTAGGATCGTGATAAGCAGAACCGCATCCACTTGGCTGGCACCGTCGAGGAGTTGAAGAAGTTCAACAGCCGCCGCAGACTGCGCGCTTCCACACTCGCCGCAGCCGCCCTCGACGATGAAGAGGATGAGGAGCAACCAGCTCGGCGCCAGGTCTTGCTTGAAGAGGCTAATGCTGCTGGTGAGTAACTTTAACCAAGGTCGATCTCGGAAGGAAATGCTGTAAGAAAATTTGAAAGTCCTTATACGCAAGCGATTATAAAATCTTTGCCGCTAGGTTTCGCTCGAGAGAGCTGATGTTATTGGTAAGTTTGAAAGATTTCAGTCGTTTTTAGAAGGGTCTGTGCCAGGTTTCTTGCTGAAGATCAATACGGCTGGCAATGTTAAGTATATAAACAACACCAAACCCTCTCGGTTGGGACCGTAATTGTGCATCAAATGGGGTAATGTTCCATAATTGTCACGCTTGGCATGGCTTGGCTTGGCATGGCATGGTTGGTGTCGAGGAGTTGAAGAAGTGCAACAGCCGCCGTAGACAGCGTGCCTCCGCACTCGCCGCCGCCGCCCTCGATGACGAAGAGGACGAGGAGCAACCAGCTCGGCGCCAGGTCTTGCTTGAAGAGGCTAATGCTGCTGGTGAGTAACTTTAACCAAGGTCGATTACGGAAGGAAATGCAAACGTCCTTATACGCAAAAGATGTCGTTCTTAGAAAGGTCGCTGTTGGATTTTTTTATAGCCGCCGCCGCCCTTCATGACGAAGAGGATGCGGAGCAACCCGCTGACAGGTCTTGTTCGAAGAGGCTTATGTTGCTGATGAGAAATGTTCAATTGTTTCTTTAGCCCAGGTTAATCACAGAAGAAAATTCTGATAGAAAATTGCAAGATTTCCACGTTGCGAATGTGGCATATTCTTCTTTCGAATGACGCTTACTGCTATGGGCATTGGGATAAGGCTTTTGTCCAGCGTGAACGGCCTTCGACTGAAATGATGGTGATGATGATCATCTCTGGTTATCTATCAAATCAAATACCACAATTTTGACCTAGTGAATGATTTTGATGTGAAGGTTATGAATTAGTTCAGTGACTAACTTTCATTTGATATAGAATTATTTGTCAGACCTATTTTCTTGAAAGTGGGATACTTACAAGAAAGTAGGAGGAAAGTAATTCACTACAAACAACAACAACAACAATTAGGTACAACGTGACTTCTTGTACCTGAACGAGCTACTCAGATTGTTTGTACCCAGTTTTCCTACACGCAAGCACAGACTGCTAGCAGCAACATTTTGTAAATGAATGAATGAATGAATGAATGAAATAACTTTATTGGAGCAGTCCTGAGACATGCCCATAAAAAATTAATAACAACAACAAAATATAAACAAAAACGAAAATAAGTTGGTACACGAGAACGAATAAAAAAATACACAGTCAATTTAAATATAAATATACAATAATGAGCACAAAAACAGAAATACAATCACTTAGTACACAAACAAAACAAAAGAAAGATTAAACATAAAAAACATTAAAAAAAAAAAAACTACAATTCGTGTCTCGGTACCAACCGTGTACAACTACCTAATAAATACATTCTAAATTATATACCTATTTAAATATATTAAATATATATTTGGCCATGTCTCACGGCTGCACCAAATGGATTCCAGTTCAGCATTGTGCCTAGCCGAAGCTCGACGCTGGTTTTCAACTGGAAGCCATTCGGTGACGTACGGATTCCACATCCAAGGACGTTGGTATAATTATACCTCAATAATAGAAAAAAGTATATACATTTACCAACATTGTGGCGCAGGCCGCGCTGCAGTGTGGCCGTTGTGTCTCCCATCTCCCGCATGCAATCCTCATTGAACGTCATTTCGGATTGTTCCCGGACGAATGGAGGGATGTATTGTCATTATGTACGGAATTCTGTGAGAGTATTGTATGATGTGTCTGAAAACTGTTATTGATATTATGTATCGTTGTTATTAAAATAAATGAATGACTATGACATAAGAAAACGTTTTCATTGCAGCCGTCAACTTGGTAGTGGAGTCGCTGGACGACGTAGCGGTGCTTCAAGACGGTCCAATGTTCATGGACCCGGACTTGTTCCACAGCGTGCTCGACGATATACAGCTGCGGGCGTTGTTGGAGGTATGCAAATATAAAGTTTGATGTAAATCATACTCGGTAACATTGAAAGTTCTTAGAAAATTAACTAGTAGGAAAAGCAGCCGTTAAAATATGGAGTATAATTTCGATAAAAAGAAACTGTTTGGGAATCTGTTGTCTTTTTTTATGTAACGAAGATGGCAAACAAGTGTATGCATTTCACATGGATGTTAAGTGATGACTGCAGCCAACAGCATCTATACAAACTCCGAGGTCTAAATGCAGATGCGTTGCCACCCCTGACATCTACATACATAACAACTATTATGTATCTGTGATAGTTATTACGGGGACATATTAAGTCATTACCATCTAACCGGGACGCGATAGTGCTGAATACAATTTGGTTTCAATACGCTTTCGAGTCCCTGTGCTGGAATTCTATCATTAGTAAAAATTAAAGTCGTTGCCGCATAGACTAGGACTTAAGCCACGTAACAAAATAGGCGCGTTCCAGTAATCGACCGCAACGACCGTAGCGCCATTTGTATCGTTACACCTAAGGTCAGTGATCGTCGCGAGTAATCGGTCGGTCGGTCGACGTCATAGAAGACGTCACCGTCCGTTATCGCGTCGGCCACAAAATATTGGTGGGTCGGAGTGGGCTTTCACTAAAATTCATATTTTTGCACTGGCAAATTATCTTATATATCATTTTTCCTCCTATACAATATTAAATTATATCAATATAAACAAAATATAAATAAAATAAATTTCAAATTAATTCTAATTAACCATTAGCAGTTTATAATTAAAAAAAAAAGTTACCTTGTATTTGCGGCCTTCAAACATATAATGCAGTAATAGGTATATAACAAGGACGTTCTCCACACATTTTGTTTTTAACTTTGTTTTTTTTTTCACTGTGCACCGCCCTTTCCATATGAATATCATTAACTGCCATAGCGTTCCTCTGTAAATTATATAATAAGGATATATTTATAGGTACATAGTGATCATAAGGAGAATTGTTCTCATAATTAATTCATACTAGATGAGTCCAGAAACCTTTGTAACGTTGTATACACGTACTACGCCGTATCACTTGTATGGATTGGTACCATGAGTGAAATATTAAATACTTAATATGCCCACAAATATCGGACATAAGTTACCTCAACGCGGTTTCACGTACGGGACACCAGCGCATCGGCATCGCAATGGGGCCTGCGCTCGGCCTGTCGTTATCTCGCTGTGGTGCCTGAGGTGGGGATGACGCACCACTCCCGGCTCCCGGCGATCGACGCCCCACCACACAATTGCGTTATAATTCTATGATTGCATATTATTATTATTCCACTTATTTATTCAAACAACTTATTAAATAATTTTTTACATATATATGTATAAAAAAAACAACAAATATATACATAAAAAATTAAAAAATAGTGTGCCGCCGGCAGCGAGAGCAGGGTCCAAGCTGCCGGTGGTTAGGGACACAGAGACAGGAACCTCCTCACTATGCGTGCCGTGCCGAGGAGTACTGCTTTCTGTATCAGACCCTTGATCCATCCACCTAGCGAGAGCCTCTTGAGATGTTGGTCGAGGCTCTTCGCTATCAGCCCGTTCACCGATACGACTATCGGCACAATGATGGCCGAATCCACATCCCACATGGCGACAACCTCGTGAGCCAGATCAAGATATTTTATTTCCTTGTCTTTTTCGGCTTTCACGAGATTCTCATCATGCGGGACGGTGATGTCGATCATCATTACGCGGCGCTCCGAGCGATCTATCACCACTATATCAGGCTTATTGGCAACAATAGTCCTGTCAGTGATGATAGATCGGTCCCATCCCGTTATTATTATTATTATTATATTAATAAGATGTTTTTTATTTACTTTGGTATTAATCTATTTATTATTGTTTGTACCTACTAGTATGTATTACAGTTATCGTTTTATTAAGTATGTTACTTTAATGGCTTATTAAATTATCGGTTTTATATCCGTATGTATGTACCTTGTATAAGTATTAGTACAATTATACTTTATTATAAATTTGATATCCGTGGTTCACTCACTAAGGGTCCTGTTGAAAACCAGCGTCAGGTACCTTGTATATGAAGGTACCTGACATTTGCTGAACAGGGTACCTTTTTGGCAGCCGTGAGACACATATAACTTGTATAGGTATGTATTAATTTTTAGAAAATGTGTTATCTTTTCTCTGTTACCTGTTACGTTTTATGTCTGCTTTATGTGTCTCGCTGTATGTCAAATAAATGTTTCTTATTCTTATTGTTCTTAAAATTCGAGAACGATTTCAATATAAAATATGCCACCATATAGCGAGCACACAGCGCTCATGATGTGCGTTCCACTTATAAGATTCGCCCACAAGAACGGACCTAATAAAACACCGTATCGCAGACAGAGAATATGTAATAATACTAAGTATAGAATGGACACTTCGACTTTCCCGAGAGGCAGTTGAATAAACTTCAACACTGAGGTTACGAGCGGGCAATCGAGCGGTTTATTTTATGGAATTACTAGCGGCCCGCCCCGGCTTCGCCCGCGCTGCTCTGCTCCTATTATTCATAGCGTAATGTAAGCTATCCTATCTCTCAAGTTGGATCGAACTGCACATGGTGTGCAAATTTTATTATAATCGGTTAAGTGGTTTAGGAGTCCATTGAGGACAAACATTGTGACACGAGATTTATATATATTAAGATAGCCGAGTGTTCGGGGTGTGTCGCAGGTGTACGACCGCATAGCGTGCACGGTGGTGGTGTCCAGCGGTCGGGCGCCGGCCACCGAGGGGCGAGTGCGGTGCCGCGCCGCGCTCGAGGCGGCCGCGCGACTCCGGCCCGCCGCGGCCGGGGCGCCCGCGCCCGCCGCCGCCGCGCCCGCCACCGCCGCCGCCATACACGACCTGCGCCGCCTGCTCGCCTCGCCTCATGTCAAGGTAAGGTAGGAGGTAGATGTGGGAGAATGGATGTGTTCTTATATGTTAGGATCCCACTGCAGAATCGTTTCGTTCATCCAGATATGCTGCAAACCTAATTTTCATGCATATTTATTATCTAGATAATATATATCCATTAGGTTGCCAAGCAAAATTTGGCCGTAAGTAGATTTTTATATTTTTTTTTCTTAGAAAGAATTTGTTTTACTTTATTTTTTTCAATAAAATATCGTTTAACTCACGGCAATATGCATAAAGACTCTGAAAAATCACGGCTGCCGTTGCGCACTTGGCCGCCCCTACCTATTTTCGTTCCGCTCCGATAACTTTTTACATCCATAACGTACATGTATTATATATATATCAAATTAAAGCTATTGTTATGATATACGAGAGCCAAATAAAATCGGCACCAAATAAGAATTGCTGGCTGTTACAAATAAAAGAAATATTTGCGGCCAAATTTTGATTAGCAACCTAGTAAATTGTTTTTCTCTAGATTATAAAAATGCATAAAAATAGGTTTGCAGCGTATCTAGATGAACGAAATGATTCTGCGGTGGGATCCTAACCTATTAGGTTTTCGCGAGCTACAATCGTTGAAATAAAGATTTATGATCTGAAATGAGTTTTTTCGACGTTGCGGTCGCTTTTTCTCCTCGTGTTCGAGAAAAGATTAGTAGGTGTTAATTACATAGATTGGGAAAACTACAGTGAAGCGTGTAGGTGAATATTTCGGATAGGGAAGACTTTCCGCTTCGTGTACGTATACGTACGCAAAGCTTGCAACCGTGGCGGTCAGGCACAGGTCTTATAAGGGCGAGTGCGGCGCCGCGCCGCACTGGAGGCCGCCGCGAGACTCCGGCCCGTCGCGGCCGGGGCCCCCGCGGCGTAATGTGTACGTATACGTACGCATAGCTTGCAACCGTGGCGGTCAGGCATAGGTCGTGTAAGGGTGAGTGCAGTGTCTCGCCGCGCTGAAGGCAGCCGCCACCATACACGACCTGCGGCGTGAATGGATTAGTAGGTGTTAGTTAGATGGATTGAGATGCATACGTACACGCAGACATACGCTGCGTGTACGTATGCGTCCGCATAGCTTGCACCGTGACGGTCAGGCACAGGTTCTATAAGGGTGAGTCCGATGGCCCGCCGCCACCATACACGACCTGCGCCGCCTGCTCGCATCGCCTCATGTCAAGGTAAGACTCGATGTGTTTTAAGGTTTTCGCGAGCTACAATCGTTGATATGAAACTATTTTTCACGGATTTATGAACTAACATTTTTTTTTTCGGCGTTGCGGTCTCTTTTTGCTCCTCGAGTTCGAGATAGGATTAGTAGGCGATAATTACATGGGAAAACTATTGTGAAGCGTGTAGGTGAATATGTCGGATAGAGAAGACTTATCGCTGCGTGTACGTATACGTACACATAGCTTGCAACCGTGGCGGTCAGGCACAGGTCGTGTAAGGGCGAGTGTCGTGTCGCGCCGCCCCTGCCGCCGCCATACACGACCTCCGCCGGTCATGCTCGCCTCGCCTCATGTCAAGGTAAGGTAGAATGTAGATGAAGATCAAAAACAAAGCTATTGTTACAGGGAAAAAACTAAATAAAAAAAATACATGTGTGCAATTCACACTCTGCGTCGCGCCGCATTTGCGGCACTCGAGCTATAATGCCCTTAAGATAATACCTATGTAGATAGGGAAGACTTTATTTGACGTGTATAGGTGTACGACATTAAATTTGGATTACTGGATTGGTTTTCTTCTCGTGTTCGGGAATGGATTAGTAGATGTTGATGCGTACGTACACGCAGACGTACACTTGCTTAGTAAGCCATCTATTAGAAATTACGAGCATACTAACCCCATGTAATACACAATACTGCTATTCGAACCCAAACACTTTGCATTGAAACGACCCTGATGAGAAGGGTTGATAGTTGTAATTCAGCAGCTGTCCCATAGATGGCGTTAACAGTGACGCTTAGGACCAACGTCCGTAGATGGCGCATTTTCTGTAAAATTAAACATTAAGATAGGTATTTATTATTTCAGTCAACGAAATTACAAGCTTTTTTATATTTGGTCAATAGTTAATATATGTAATATTTGGTAATATATGCCAACGAAAATATAGAGAATACTAATGATTACTTCTCTTCACGAATCTAGTGGATTGGATTCGTTTACACATCGTACAAAATATAACGTGACTTCATGCTGCTCAGTTCATACGCCCCTGAACCCACCATTTGAAATTAAACAATGGCTCTTATTAGCTGAAGCAACAGGGATTTATATTATTACGTTACGTTGCGCTATGTTATATTCGTGGAATGCTGTTCTGTATGGAAATGTTATATTTTAGCACTCAACTGTTTTGAGACTTGTTTGTTTCAAACTGTCAAAATATGAGAAATTTTGCAGAAATATTGATTTAACGCGAGTGTACTTAGTGGCCTACCTACGCCCATTTTCTTTACTTCGAAATGTTCTAATTTAGAAATTACGGCGCGGATAAGATGACTGTTTATGCCAACGATGTGTCGTGTAAAATATTTCGTCAATGTTTGATCTAAAATTTACCTCATGTCGTTTTAGATAAATAGGTATTTGGTACATAGAAAGAATGTCGAATGAGCGAATGACTAAACAGATATACAATGCGAATGTGAATGGTTGCAAAGGCCCAGGAAGACCAAGATTGACCAACCATAACCAAATAGGTCGAGTTCTGTCTGATGGTGCGGTCCAAAGTCTTAGGAATCGGCGTGCATGTATGAAGAGAATGATGAAGGTAGATGAGGCACGGGAGATGTGTCAGGACCGGGTTATCTGGCGCTCCACACTCTCTGCCTACTCCGTTAGGGATCTGGCGTGAAGATACCTACATACATAGGTATTTGGTTTCATCAAACGCATATTATTCTAATATTTCTTAACGTATAATTTTACGTCTGTAAAACCACCATGAGGTAATAGAAAGTCCGCATTTCGTTCGCTTCCAAATAAATTGTTTCCTTTTATGATGTTCCTGATCCAAAGGTACCTTCATCCAAAGGAAGAAATCTCACTTCTTGTGATGACCAACCGGTTGTACCTTTTTTTTCTTTACATGTTTAATTTGTTGTTTTCTGGTGTTCAATAAAGTGTATAAACAAAGTAAAAAAAATGTTTCAAACGGTGAACATAAAAAATAATTTAATTCCCCGGCATGGGCTACTTTTACTGGTGGTAGAGCTCCAGTGACGGAGCTCGCGGGCGTAGGCACGACCGCATTATACTTGCCTCTAAATGGTAATGTTCAGCACTATCGTGTTCCGGTCAGGTGGTAATGTACGACCCTGTAATTTCCGGCACAGAGGCGTAACACCTTAAGCCTCTGGAGTGGTAACGCATCTGCATTTTGATCTTGGTCTCATCACTTAACATCAATGTGAACTGCAAGCTTGTTTGCCACTTCCATAGCATAAAAAAAAACTTTAAAATTTAAAACCAACGAGTACGATAAATCGCGGGCAACCAGTCCTTTAATATTTGACAAAGCGGCGTAGTGGTGTAAAGAGGACAAAATTGTATACGTGACCGTACGCTTGATAAGAGTTACAGCCGCGATATGCAGTAAAACACGGGTAAGTCGATACGTCCGCAATAAAAAACCTCGGATTCACACGCCACTAAACATTATGGTTATCAGTTTGACCGCCGGGGATTGTAAATACCCGAATAAATGATGAATAGCCTATGCACGAGTTAAGTACTGTGAAAAATAGGGGATTTATATATATGCGCCTATTGTGTACAATCTATATCTATACATAATGTACGGCCCTGTAATTTCCGGCACAGAGGCGTAATACCTTAGGCCTCAGGAGTGGTAACGCATCTGCATTTTGACCTTGGTCTTTGTGTGGGTATCTATAGGCTGCAGTTATCACTTAACATCAATGTGATCTGCATGCTTGTTTGCCACTTCGGTTACATAAAAAAAAAAAAAAAAAAACATACTAGCGGCCCGCCCCGGCTTCGCGCGGTTGCAATGTTACCTACCCTCTCCTATTCATCGTAGCGTAATGTTATATAGTCTAAAGTAAAAGTAGAGTAGAGTCTAAACTCTAAAGCCTTCCTCGATAAATGGGCTATCTAACACTGAAAGAATTTCACAAATCGAACTAGTATATAGTTCCTGAAATTAGCGCGTTCAAGTAAACAAACAAACTCTTCAGCTTAATAATATTAGTATAGATTATAAAACAAGTCCTTCGGCGCGTCTGTCTGTGTGTCTGTCGGCAGAGAATATGTTATAATATTACGTATAGAATGGACACTTCGACGTCCCTCCCGATTTCTCCGCATCACCCAACCACCTCCCCTCTTATGGGCGACGGTTAGTATTTTCTACGTGCTACGCACACAGGTGCACGTGTAAATACACGTCACTGATTGATGTCTGTGTAATAGAGACCAAATTAAGCGTTTGTATGGAATTTTGGCGGCGTGTCCGCGCTGTGCTGTCGCTCTGTCCGTCTGTTCGCGATGATCAAATACTATTGTACGGATTTACGTTGCCACTCTTGAGGTCTAAGTTGTTATGTCTCAGTGTCAGAAATTTCGGAGCCTTACATTACCACCAGACTGGGACACGATAGCGCTGAACTCTCCCTTTTAGCGGTCAGTATAGTAGGTAATGCGTTGTTACCTACGTCCGCGAGCTCCGTCTTTACATCTCTATCACCAGTTATCATATTGTGCCTCACTCGTAGTAACCTACCTTTATTTTTTTATGTAATGGAAGTGACAAACAAGCATGCAGTTCACATTGATGTTAAGTGATGACTGTAGCCTATAGACACTTACACAAAAACCAAGGTCAAAATGCAGATGCGTTACCACTCCTGATTCCTAAGGTGTTATGTATCTGTGCCGGTAATTACAGGGCCGTACATAACCACCTGACCGGAACACGATAGTGCTGAACACTACCATTAAGCGGAAAGTATATTAGGTAATGCGGTGGTGCCTACGCTCGCGAGCTCCATCGCTGGAGCTCTACCACCAGTAAAAATCTACCTACCTACTTAATTCATAGTATTGTAAAATTGCTTACGTTCTTAGAACTCACAAGTAATATCTATACTTAATATTATAAAGCTGAAGAATTTGTTTGTTTGAACGAGCTAATCTCAGGAAATACTGGACCGATATGAAAAAAAAAATCTTTTACTGTTAGATAGTCCATTTATCGCGGAAGGGTTTGGGCTATATGACATCACGCTAAGACAAATAGGAGAGGGTAGGCAACATTGCACCCGCGCGAAGCCGGGGCGGTCCGCTAGTCAATTAATATAAGTAACTAGCGGCCCGCCCCGGCTTCGCCCGTGTTGCTTCGTTCCTATTAGTCATAGCGTGATTTATTAGATTTATAGATTGATTAGTCATAGAATGATATGGTACATGATAGAATGATAGAATGATATGATATGATGGCCTGTAGCCTTCCTCGATAAATGGGCTATTTAACACTGAAAAAGTTTTTCAAATCGGACTAGTAGTTCCTGAGATTAGCGCGTCCAAACAAACAAACTCTTCAGCTTTATAATACTAGTAAAGATATCGTAGAAATCCTATCAAACAACCTCACACCACACGGGTATGAAGCTGTTCTTTAAACAAATGAAATTCAATAACCATAACTCGACTTCCCCCATCGTGTCAACAATGGGTCCCTGAGAACTGCCCCAGTGACTATACATAATATAAGTATCTTTGTGTAGGAAACACGCGTAAATGCGTAAGGGAAATTCAATAAAGATGTTCGAGAGATACAATGGTTTTGTTAGCCGAACTCAAACTTGTGATTTTCTGAGTTAATTCGATTGTATTGTGCTACTATAGTCTCAAAAGATATTAAAATAATCGTGAGTATTATGATTTATTGTTCAGCATTTGCTTATTTTTCAATGTAATAGGGCTTTTTGGATTATATTAATAATCAGATTAATTTCATACATATACATATTACATACGGACTATCAGACTGATAGCAATTGACGCGATTGTGATATTTAAGCGAGCTGATAACGTTCTGCTATTAAAAGATATTCTATTTTTATGTATAGCTTTGCAACTCCTGAGGCCTGAGTTGTTTTATCAGTGTAGGAGTAGGTTTGTGAGTGCGGCCGTTGGTACAGGTAGGGTAAGAATGCGTAGGGTGTGGATACTGTTCCTACAAATTGAGGACAAATTATTTCTTAAATAAAAAATATCAAATACAATAAACATGTTATTTCAGTTCATGTATTATGATTATAACTCGATTTTATAATCGGTGTGTTTTGTGAGTGTTAGTTATTTCCGTTACATGTCGTACACATAACTTTATAACTATTTCATCAAGCGAAAAACGTTTTCTATCCAATTTCATTGAATACAATGCCCGTTTTTCCCGGATTTTTGTCGACGACTGACAACCGTCTGTCATTGTTCCGGTACCGAGACTCGCGACGGCTGCTATATCACGAAATGCCACCCATTTCATGAAACAATCATCAATTACTGAACATGTCGTTGAGTTGTCAACGTTCGATTATATTATGTTGATCAAGTTTGATGATACCTTTGATGTAAGATTTATATGAATGAGACGTTTTATTATCTCCTACTCCATATTTTAGTATAAATGGTGGTTGTAAACAAACATGCGACAAACTTTTTTTTTTTACGTAATGATGGCGGTAAACAAGCGCGCGGTTCACATAATGACTGCAGCCTGATGACTATGACATGATGACTATAGCCTAGACAAAAATCAGAGGTCAAAATGCAGATGCGGTGCTTCCCCTGAGACCTTAGTTGTTATGTCTCCGTGATAGTTATCCCGGGGCCATACATTGCCATCTAACCGGAACACGACAATTCTGATTACCTACTACCACTTGCCGGACCAATAGATGGTAAGTTAACGTAGCCTATAGAAATCCACACAAAAACCAGAGGACAAAATGCAGTTCCGTTGTAACCCTCCGATTTATTTATAGCTTTTGTAGATATATTTTAGTACCAACCACTTGAACTGCATGCTTGTTTGCCGTCATCATTACTAAAAAAAAACTATTCATACGTTACCACGTCACCGTTTGTTGCGATGGCATAGGTGGTTGTGATACGCATGAATCAACTCTTTAAAGTAATACACAATCATGAAGAAGACACTCGCTTAGTATGAAATTTTTAAATTAAAAAAAAAAACTTTATTTTTTTTTTAAATATTTATTTATTATTATATATCTATATGAGTAGTTGAGACGTTATGAAAACCACGTACCGTGTTGACCGTGCTACAATAGTTAGTATTTTATCGGAATGTAAAACGTTGTCAAAACGAAGTTACTGGTGTACAACACAACATTATTAATGAGTGCCAGTCGTTGCCGTATCATAATTTATCCTCCGTGAATTTTACAAAGTGTCAACCCTCTTTAATTTAATGGCGAGCTTGTTTATTTATTGTTAATGTTTGATATCGTATATCTTGATTGCGGTTTATTTTAATGTTATGTTTTGTTTGACCGATAACTCTTAGTTTTACTATTATAAAGCCTATTTTGTTTACAGAAATTTATAATGTCAGTAGTAAGTATCTGTATTTTTTGTGCGAAGGTTGTGAATGTAATGTGACTAATTGATTATTAATGATTATTCAGATAAGTTGTTATATTCTAACTTATTTTATTAAAAAAGGTAACGAGGAAAAGATTATTTCGACTTTAGATAATCTGGATCATAAAATAGAAAGTTCTATAGGTAATTGTTTTTATTCGCAACTTATCATATATTTCGTTGTTATATTCCATTGTAAGTAAGTAAGTAACTCTTTATTGTACACAAAAAAAAAATATATACAGAAATAACTGTCATTGTACGCAGGTCACCGGTTCCAGCCCCGCCCTAAATCAAATTTCATTCCCTTTTTATACATGAAAAACATGTTAACAGTTAAACCTCTGTCAAATACAGTTATGAACATAACGTTACTCAGGTCAATTATAAAATTTTAAGTTAAATTTTCCTATGTTAAAACAAAATCACATCTTGCGCCGTGCTGCAGTGTCACTATCTATCAGAATGTAGAACGGTATTAAAGAAATTAGTGCTGTAAAACATAACGATATTAATGAGTGCCGCTCGTTGCCATGTCATAATTTATACTCCGCGAACTTTACAAAGTGTCAACCCTCTTTAGTTTAAGGCCAAGCTTACCCGTTTCGATTGTTGTTTATTTTTTCAGTTTCTTATTTCTAAACTTAATCCTTTATTGCGACGTAAATTATTTTTTATCTGTTCAATTCGAACAAATAAAAAAGATTTTAAGTTACCGACTTATAAAAGTGACAGTCAGTTGCTAAACAGATAAAAGCAACAATCTGTAATGGTTGCTAAATTTTTCTTTTCGTTTTATTATATTTCTGGTAGGTATATTGGACTCTTACGCTAATGAAGTAAAACTTCTTACGTGCGTACATAAGTACAGACAATATTTTTTTTTTATGTAACGAAGGTGGAAAACTAGCATGCAGTTGACATTGATGTTAAGTGATGACTGCAGCCTATAGACATCTACATAAAAATCAGAGATCAAAAAGCAGATGCGTTGCCATCCCTGAGACCTTAGTTATTATGTCTTTGAAGTTGCAAAATTATGCCTTTGGCAATTTGTTAAAAGTTTTAATGCGATCCCGGTGTTGTTGTTTATTTTCTTTACCCAACTACTTAAGTAATTTGCTACGTGTTTTTAAGTAAACAGTGAAAATCTGTCTCTATATAAATTGTCTTTATGCGGGTAACTCTATTATCCTCAATTTCAGTGATGTCTCTATAACCTAACACGAGAAACCTTAATCTTGTTTCTTTCAGGGTTAATACTCCCTCAACTTTGGTGATTAGGCGCGAAATGTATTGCGGTTTTATTGTACTGAAATGTCAAGTTCGTTACTTAGCCTTAAAAGGATCAAGTTGGCTGTCGCACGCTTATTGCTGTATGTTATTGGATGTTTCCCTCGCGTCTTTCGACTATATTTAACTTTTCGAGTATACTTAATCACCTGTTTAAGTCTTTACTGGGGACTAGGGATTTCTATCTTTTTCAAAAATATTCGCTAACACGATTTTGAATATTAAATCAGAAATAACCACTCAATTGGTATAATCTTACAGATTGTAATCTGTTTCAGAAGTCATAATCATAATCATAATCATAATCATTTATTTAAGTGAAGTTAAATATTTAGGATAAGCACTGAATGTTACTCTATTAATGGATCTGAGATCGATTAATCGGTAAATCTATTTGGAATAAATTACTCGTAGTTTAATCGATTCGCATTGTGGGATTTATTCAATGAAACAATACTCCACCCTATAAAATCGAGGATCAATCCGTTTATTATTCAATTAAAACCATACAAATAGTGAAATGCAGGTAGGTATTACCATTACCTACCAGTGAAAAAAAAAATACATTGGGTTCACGTATAAAAACTTTTCTTTTTGGTGCTCTTTGTTGCCCATGATGAAATTTATTGTTACCTCTTATATAGGTATAATTAATAATTACAAAACGAAAATAAATCGACGTCATGGAAAAATCATCGATTTATCACATTTCGATTTGATTTAAAAATCCGTCTTTTTCGGAATGTTTCGCCAATTTTTAAGGGAATAACGGTTGTTAGAATTTCTCGGTTTTTAGTCTAGACGTAAGCATAGTAACGTTTTCGTAGGTTTTCGCGAGCTTCATACATTGTAGAAATTAAATTTGCGGATTTTCTCGCGTATACAACACTCCCAAACTTCTTCATACACCCGACGTTTCGGTCGCTTTCCAGCTACCGTGGTCACGGGCTGACTGAATGAAGAAGTTTGGGAGTGTTGTATACGCGAGAAAATCCGCAAATTTAATTTCTACAACGTAAGCATAGTGCAAATTTATCACACAGTTACCTATTAACACATAAGTCTCATGCTGCGATCAATTAGGTACCTACTTCTCTGTTTTTCAAGTTAATTTTAAAATTATCAACCCATGTATTGGCACCACACACTCACTGGACCATTCAACCAAATCGGGTCAGTGCCCAGCAAGGAACATTAAGATGTAGGTATTAAAGGTATCTAAGAAATATGAATAATGAGCGTGTTGGCTTGGCGAGTAGTAAAGTACCTACTGTACTACCTTAAAATGAAAAGACTAAAAAAAATGCATACGAAACAGCGGACGTATCAAATCAGGCCGCAGTTAAACCACGCTGGTCATTAGTTTGATTAATGAGTTGACCCTGTACCGTTAGGATAGCGATGCAAAAGTCCTATCAGAATCGCAAAAAAATGCCGACGTCAGCAACATGGTTGCCTGGAATTAAAAAGAAAAATTAAAGTAATTAAATTCACTCGCATGTGTTATTGCGAATTTTTAAATAATCTGAATATCTCTTACAATGACGATCGTGACTTTGCTAATTATGTCAACTAGAATTTCTTGTGTTCAATTTTACAAGTTACCTACTATCTTTTGTTATTGCACCTCATCGGCAGTTTTATTTAGCCCTAAGGTTGGCTGGTAGAGAATGCCACTAGGCATTAAGTCTGCCTTATGTACATTAATGTACACAAAAGTTTAAATAAATAAATTTTGATGAAAGAGTTATTTTTAAATGACAAAATGGCAAGAACATATTTTTTTAATTATTTTTGAAGTATCACGATCGACAGATGCAAATTCTTTTCTTTTTGTACCATTACTAGCGGCCCGCCCCGGTTTCGCGCGGTGCAATGTTGCCTACCCTCTCCTATTCGTCTTAGCGTGATGATTATACATAGATATAGCCTAAAGTCTTCCTCGATATCTTTTATAGTTTAGGCAGCGTACGCAAAATAAGTAACTTTTCTGATAGATTTTTTACACCTTTTGTCTGAATAACTCAAATATCTTACGGAACCCTATTTTTTCCAAAATAAAATATAGCCTATGTTACCCGTGGATAATGTAGCTTTCGAATAGTGAAATAAACTATAAAAGATATTCCTCGATATCTTTTATAGTTTAGGCAGCGTACGCAAAATAAGTAACTTTTCTGGTTGATTTTTTACACCTTGTGTCTGAAAAACCCAAATATCTTACGGAACCCTATTTTTTCCAAAATATTAGGTTAGGGAAAAAGTTTCTTCGCATTTTTTAAGATAATTCAAAACATTTTTTAATATAGTTTATTTAAATTTAACTAAAGTATGTATGTACCATTTTGTTCGATAACCTTTTGCCATCTTGTAGGTTGCCATAATTTTTATAGCAATGGGACCCATTGCTATAAAAATTTTGGGACTTCTCATCAAAATACCGCGACAAGTGGATTTGGTAGTCCTCTCGTGATGTTAACCTAACATTGCATAAAGAATTCTGAAGAGACCGAAACAGGTGGAAATCTGAAGGTGCAAGGTCAGGACTATACGGCGGATGCATTAACACCTCCCAGCAAACTCTCTTCATATTTGCTGAGTGGCTATAGATGTGTGAGATCTGGCGTATCATGATTAAACACCACACCCCTTCTGTTGATCAATTCCGGCCGCTTTTTCTCAACTTCTTGCTTTAATCTCATCAGTTGTTCGCAGTAGAGTTCAGAATCGATAGTCTTGCGTGGTGGTAATAGGTCATAATGAATAATGCCCTTCCAATCCCACCACACACACAACTTCACCTTATTGCGAGTTAACCCGGGTTTCGCCACAGTCTGTAAAGCCTGACCGGCCTTTGACCACGACCTTTTTCGCACGTTCTTGTCGTACGTGATCCACTTTTCATCAGCTTCTTCAAAAATGATTCGGTTTCATTACGTCGTAATAAAGAATGACAAATGAGTACACGGTTCATTAGGTTTCTTTCAGTGAGCTCGTGAGGTACCCAAATATCGAGTTTTTTTTTGTACCCAGCTTTTTCAAATGCGCCAAAACTGTTTTGTGATCAATTCTCAGTTCTTCAGCTACGTCGTAACTACTGACATGTCGATCTTGCTCCACTTTTTCAAAAATGGCATCCATTTTATCCGTAATAGGGCGACCAGAGCGAGGTGCATCTTTGACATCAAAATTTCCGGATTGAAAACGCTTAAACCAAATTTGTGCTACTCTCACAGACACTGCACTAGGTCCATAAACATCGCAATTTTTTTTCGCGGCTTGCGTTGCCTTTTTACCTTTTTTGTAGTAAATTTTTAAAATGTATCGAATGTCTTCATTAGATTCACTCATCTTGACAGTACGAAAAACAAATGAAAATCACACATTTTCCTAATTTGAATTTGGAATTATGTTCTTTAAAATTTTAACTTTCAATGATACCAAAACCAGCCAGATACAAATACTACAGCCAAAGAGATTTAATTACAAGTTCATACATACTATAATGCGAAAAGACATTTTCCCCAACCTATTAAAATATAGCCTATGTTACCCGTGGATAATGTAGCTTTCGAATAGCGAAATAATTTTAAAAATCGGTCCATTAGTTATTGAGCCTATTCATTACAAACAAACAAACAAACAAAAAAATATTACCTCTTTATAATATTAGTTTAAATTAACGAGCACACAAATCCGATTACTCTATTCGTAATTTATGAGGTCATTTTAGTTGAAAAATACATCTGTAAAGTTTTTGACCATGACGTATTTCATCAAAAAGGTAACCTTACAATAAACTTTAATCCATTATCTTCATTCACAAATTGCTTGTTTCGATCAATTATCAGTCCATTTTCACACATTCACTGGACTATTCCTACTTAGTACTATTCTATTATACATTGAGTCAGTAACCAGCAAGTTGCATACGAAGCAGCGGACGTATCAAATCGGGTGGCGTTTGTACTACGCCAGTCGTTAGCCTGATTAATGAGTTGACGCCACGCTATTAGGATCACGATGCAAAAACTCCTATCGGGGTCGCACGAAAAATATCGATGTCAACATTACGCCTCCAATTTTTAATAAAGTTCCTAACATTGCTCGATTTTTTTCTATGTTGACCATCGAAATTATGATAAATTGAGATTTTTGATAAAATTTGAAAATTAATGTTCATTGATATTATTGTTGTAATCGAAAATTAATCGGCGATTGCCAAAACTGCGCAGCGAAATGTGTTTTAAGAATTTCTATTTCAACAAAAAATTTTTTTGGAAACATTAACGGACTAACAGTAAGGGGAACTGCTCTTAATATAGAATATTGATAAGTTATTAACCACTTCGGTTATAGTCTGCAACAGTTCTATTTTCACAAAAAATCCCTATAACGTGAACATTTTTAAGCACTGCCTCGCACATCGCACTCCGCTCGGTGACAAGCACTACTTCCAAAATGTAAAGTAAGTTTCTGTGTTGTGCCTCTTTTGTCTGCGTCATAAATTGCGAGATTCGTACACAAGAATCCTCGAGACACCCAAAACATGTATTCAAAAACACTGCATTGTTTCATTTTAGAATGTTGCCTAATGTTAGCAAAAGTTTGAAACATACACTTGGAGTGCTTATTATATTACTTTAACGAATAACTTACAGTGTGATTTCTAGAGTCTCTTTAATAGTTATGACTTATAAACATAGTTATTTCGTTGAAATAAAACTATTTTTACGGATTTATCTCGCGTATATTAAACTAAAATGATTTTTAAAATCATCAAAAACTAAAATGATTTTTTTTGAAAATTCCAGTCCTTCGTCAGCCATTACCTACGTATAAAATGTTTACTCCGATAAGTTTTTTTTACGTTTTCTCATAAAAACAACGAAGGACAAAGTTTGAGCAAAGCTTAACATATCTTAGTGATCTAAAATTTCCACTATCGATTTTATATTCTATCAACGTATTATTTTTATGGCACTAAGTTATTGTCAACAGCAGTTTAACGACGTACATAACTACGAAGAGTAGTAAATTTTATTTTATTTTACAGGCAGTTAACCAGGACGTATTTTAATTCTGTGACACATATTGGTGGAAATACACTAGTTTAAAAAAAACAATATAGAATGATAATTATGAAGAATATATTAATAAAATTATATGCACCAAGAAGAAGTTGAATCATGATAAATATTTATTACGATAATGCTAGGAAATAATGTTATCTTAGTTTCAACATGATGGATTGTTTTTGACCTGATGGATGGTTTTTGACGTTTTTATAGATTTAATTTCAGACTTAAAGACATAATAACGAAATGAGTAAATTTTCTAGCATTAAGAGTCTCCGAGCATAGCTGTGGATAGATGGACGGACGTACGGACGGACGGTCGAACGAACAAACAAACAAACGAACTAACGAACATGGCGAAACTACAAGAGTTCCTTGTAAGCTACGAAACCATAATAAGACAGGTATTAGCATCTTTCGATCGTCATACTTCATATTCAATGAAAATAAAATCTCGCTATCTTATGATTTAAAAATAACTCTTTTATCATAATTAAGTACAAAGTTCCGATCTTCACCGTAAGTAAAATTCGGGAATTGTTAAATACTTAGTTAAAAATTCGAGGCGACCGTGATGTTGACGTCGACATTATTCCTGCGACCCTGATAGGACTTTTTGCATCGCTTCCTAACAGCGCGGCGTCAACTCATTAATCAGACTAATGACTGGCGTCGCGTAAACGCCACCCGATTTGATACGTCCGCTGTTTCGTATGCAACTTGATGGGCACTGACCCAATTTGGTGGAATGGTCCATTGAGTGTGCGGTGTCAATTTATTGGGAGCTTAAAAATGGAGACATAATTTATCGGAGCATGTTGCTTGTGGATTAAGGAGATATTGTGCTAAAGTTTATTGTAAGGTACCTACTCGTATGTGATGATGTAGGTACGTGATGTGAAAAAATGACCTCATAAAATACGAATGTTGTAACCTGGTTTGCTTACTAATGACGATGATACTATAAAAGGAAACGGATGTACTTCTGTCGATTGTAATACTCCTTAAATCATTGCCAATGAATTCTTGCCACCTTGTAATTTAGAAATAACTCTTTTATCATAATAAAGTGCAAAGTCCCGATCGTCACCGTAACTGAAATTCGGGCAATGTTAAAAACTTAGTTGGAAATCGGAGGCTACCGTAAAGTTGAGGTGGACATTTTTACAGCGACCCCGATGAGACTTTTTACATCTCGATATAACGGCGCGGCTTCAAATCATTAATCAGACTAATGACTGGCGTCGCATAAACGCCACTCGATTTGATACGTCCGCTGTTTCGTATGAAGAAAAAAGAAAAAAGAAAAAAGGCCGGGAATGTTGCGTAAGAAAGTTTGGTTCCATCAAGACAATGCACGTGTTCACACTTCGGTTGAAGCAATGTCTGTAATCCATGATTGTGGCTACGAATTGCTGCCCCATCCACCTTATTCGCCGGATTTAGCCCCCTCAGATTATAATTTATTTTCAAATTAAAAAAAAACATTGGGTGGCTCGAAATTTTTGACCAAAGATGAGGTGATAGTCGCAGTAAACGAGTATTTCGCCGACCTTCCGGAATCTTTTTTTTGAATGGATAAACAAGTTGCAGTTCAGGTGGAAGAAGTGTGTTGAGCTAGATGGAGACTATGTTGAAAAATAAAAATAAATTTAGACCCACTTTTCTTTCATTTTCTTGGTCGGGCTTCGAACTTTTGGATCCACCCTCGTATATTCTCTAGATTGTGAATATGCGCAAAAAAAAAGAATCTGAAAGTATCTGAATGAAGGAAATGATTCTGCAATGGGATCTTAACCTAATAGTAATGAGAAAAAATGATAATAGAGTTGTTATTTTGGTTGAATAGAATGTTCTCCTGACTACAATTGATTGTTTAGTGTTTTGTACTCTCTATTTCATTGTTTTCGCTATTTGATAGCGATGATACTATTGAAACCACCATGAATGGAAACTCTTACACTAATACGGAGCTCACAAACTTAGCTGTGTTGTCACACGATTGTAATATTAGATAATTAGGATTTGGCACCGCTCTTAATTGTTTCCTTGAGCTAATTAAATTGGCACATTGTTCAGAGCAGTAGCTGAAATGTTCGAGTTATTGTCGTAGTTTTAGATATACGCGCGCTGCCAAAGTTTCCACTTAATTCACCTATTAACCCATTTATCGTGTATGTTTGAGAAGTCAGCAATTAATCTCTGATGTATGTTATAAGTTTGCTAATTCATTCTAGTTTTTCCGTCACGTGTTTTTAAGCTCATATATTGAAAGACTAATTTCATTTAAATTGTGAACCTATTGACGTGACAACGTCTTAAATTAGGTTGCGGCTCGGAGTCACTCATGAAAAAGTGTAACGCCCGGTAACGTAATGATGAGTCACCGAACGAGAGAGAGGCCTGCCGGACCGGCGAATGCCTTTCTATCGAGAAAAAGACGTTGTCACGTAAAATCTTCGCCCGTAAAACCGACTTTACAGGCAACCAGTTTTTTTTAATATAATGAAGGTGGCATACAAGCATGCAGTTCACAAACTGCAACATATACACCCACACAAAGACTAGAAGTCTAATTTCAGATGCGTTGCCACCCCTGAGACTCTAGTTGTTATGTCTCTGTGATAGTAATTAAGGGGCTGTACATTACCATCTAACCTGAACACGATAGTGCTGAACACTATTATGTAGCGGCAGATAGATTAGGTAATGCGATGGTGCCTACGCCCTCGAGTTCCTATACTAGAACTCTACCACTGCAAATAAGTTATCGAAAATTTATTTTTCCTTCATACAGTTCATAATATCTCAGTGTTCGGTGAAGTTCGGTGTTTTAAGGTATTGTTATTATAAAAATAAATTGTTTAAAAACTTACATAAACAAGAACAAACATGAAGCGAAGTTTAATTACAAAATAAGATGCCAACCTCAGAAACTGGAGGAAAATTAGATGAAGTTACAAGGTCCGGAAGTGTAGCAAGTTCTTGTATGCAGGCTTTGCAATATCTGGTGATAAGTATAATATGTTTTTTATAAGTTTGTTCAATCGTAAATACAAAGATACGTCTCGATCTGTGTTATTTATATTAACTTGGTATATTTTATACTAGCTGTGGCCGTAACTTCGTCCGCGTGAGAATTTATGATGTTCCGTATTTACCCTGACGAAGTCGTGGGCGCAGCTAGTGTTAAAGTAGCCTTAGTTACTCCTTATTACGCCAGCTAGCTGCCAGTAAAAGTCCCGTCAAAATCGGTCCAGCCGTTCCCAAGATTAGCCTTGCCAAACAGACAGACAGACAAAAATTGTAAAAATGGTGTTTTGGTATATGTACCGTGTATACATACATATGCATTTAGTAAAAAGTGGATATTTTAATATTACAAACAGACACTCCAATTTTATTTATTTGTATAGATAAAAGGATTTTAGTAAGACTTCTATCTTTTTGTTAAAGTAGAGCAGTTCCCGAAATACAGCTGACGCCAACTTTGCTTTAGTTTAGCCTTGCTTTGTCGTGTTAAAATTACGGAAGCATTGTCTCTTGGGGATTAATAAGATAATAGCATTATTAATGGATTAATATCACATGTGTATGACTTTGATGAATTTCTAAACTTGGATATGAATTCTATTTCATAAATTGTATTATTATTCAAATACATCAGATTGTCAAGAATCCAAGCATTCGCTGCATTGGTTTGCACATCGTTGGAAGTGGTGACCGTATAAATTAATATGGAAAAAGTTTTCCTAATAAGCTTAAAAAAATAATAATCAAAATCCAGGTAGGTACTTTAGAAGTAATCTGTGTTATATCTATTGATTTTGATTGATAATCTCTTAAACTTTGATAAGTAGTCCCTTAAGGACCATTCCGAATTATGTTCGGAGGACTGTTAGGTGTTAGTTGCAAGACTCGACACAAGACTCACACATACTATTTAGAGCCCAATAAAATCTAGTGAAAGGGCAGCGGGTCTTGATGAAAATATCAACATTGTATAGTTTCAAATGAAAACCCTTTTATCTTACCACCAGCACACATTATTTTAATAAACATTTTCCATTCAAACTAATGTAAAACTGCAATGCTGTGAGTGCTTAGATTCAACTTGGGACTTGTTGCCAGACGTAGTGATCTATAAAGATTCAGTTACTGTATTTTTATGTAGATTCTAGAATATCTAGACACGAACAATGCATCCATACTCCTCTTTTTACCAACGGAGCTGATATACAGACCAAGCAGATGTCGACTAATGGAAAACGGTGATAATCGTTTTGAGAATCTCTGTAGCGAGTTATTTCATCTACTTTATTTCTGAATAATCCGAGCATATCACACGAGAGCTAGATCTTCTAACGATGACAATTGTAATACGTTCGGATATTAAATTGTCGCTGACATTATGGGTGGATTTTGTACCTCTTTTTCTCTCCTTTTTCTTTTCACATTTTTAATTTAGTATTAAGTGCGAGTGACAAGTGTGTCTGTGTAAAATAATAAGTACAATCCGTGAGTAAAAAAGACGCTTTATTTAGTAATTGGCGCACGATGCAGATGTGCGTACCGAGCAGTGGCGTACATTAGTCTTCGGATTACGTTGGCAGTTCTCAGTAATGGATCTATTTACGGCTCTCAAACCCCCTTGTCCTTTGTCCCCCCTGCCCTTTGTCCAAGTCCAGTAGTACAACCACGATATGTTATTTTAATTTTATGATGGATCAAGTTTCTACAACTCAAGTAGAAATTCACGAGCGGTGAATATGTTTCAAAATTGGTGAATTTCATAGTCTTTATTTTGTTTCAATGACATTTTCGATCAATGGTATCTGTCAATAATTTCCTTGCTTGGAACAGAGTTTAGGATTTGAGGATCCAGAATGGACATGGAAATTTTCACTTCTAAAAAGCTTTTACTAGTGGTATAGTTCCAATGTAGGAGCTCGAGGGCGTCGACACCGCCGCTTTACCTGATCTATCTGCCGCCAAATGGACAATTCAGCACAATCGTGTTCCAGTTACATGGTAATGTATGGCCCCGTAATAACTATCACTGAGACATAACTTAGGTCTCAGAGGTGGCAACGCATCTGCATTTTATCCTCTGGATTTCATGTTGACATGTCTATAGTCTGCAGTCATCACTTATGTGAACTGCATGTTTATTTGCCACCTTAGTAACATAAAAAAAGCTTATTAATAGTGAGTTACAACTGTGACATAATTTGCCTTTACCATCTTAATAAACATCTTATCTATACTTCTATACTAATATTATAAAGCTGAAGAGTTTGTTTGTTTGTTTGAACGCGCTAATCTCAGGAACTACTGGTCCGATTTGAAAAATTATTTCAGTGTTAGATAGCCTATTTAAAGAGGAAGGCTTTAAACTATATATATTACATCACACTTAGACGAATAGGAGAGGGTAGGTAACATTGCACCCGCGCGAAGCCGGGCGGTCCGCTAGTATATCATAAAGCTCATAACATCTTAATAACAAGCGCTATTTCCAACAGAATACACTACATGCAACAAAAAAGGCATATTTAATTTTCATTACAGCCAGGCGAAGACAAAAGCGACGCGAACGAGTCTCCTAGTTAGATTCCCTATGATAAATGTACGTCACGCCGTAACGTAGTTAACGCTGATTAACTGAACAATATGAACTGGGTCGCGGCTGATTCAATTTTTAAAGTTGCGGGAACATGGGTAGGTAATGTGATATAAGATATAATCGGTTTGCGTTAAACGAATTACCGAGAATGGGAGTCGTATATCAAATTGATTCGAATGAAACGGTGCCGCTGTCTCATCTGAATATTACAGTTGTAAAAGTATTTCAATGAGATTTTTACTGGTGGTAGAGCTCCAGTGACGGAGCTCGCGGGCGCAGGCACCACTGCATTACCTAATATACTTGCCGCTAAATGGTAGTGTTCAGCACTATCGTGTTCCGGTCAGGTGGTAATGTACGGCTTTGTGATTTCCGGCACAGAGCATAACACCTTAGGCCTAAGGAGAACACCTTAGGCCTCAGGAGAACACCTTAGGCCTCAGAAGAACACCTTAGGCCTCAGGAGAACACCTTAGGCCTCAGGAGTGGTAACGCATCTGTATGTTGACCTTAGTATTTGTGTAAGTGTCTATAGGCTGCATTCATCACTTAACATCAATGTGAACTGCTTGCCTGTTTTCCACTTCCATTACATAAAAAAAGAGAACTTGTGAACGACATCGTGTTTTAGGTATATTTTATTATTATTATTGCTTTTATATATCTTAATAGTCGCACAATGATCAAAAATCGTTGGTAGCTCATCATTTTCTAATTTGTCGGAATCTCGTGGATTAGAAAAACGTGAAAATAACATGTTTTATTTAAAAATATTTACAGTTTCTTTTAGCCAAATATGAAGTTTTCTTGTTCTATAGATTCGAAAAAGTTTTAAACTTTGCAAATACTTGTTATGGCTTGTAAACCAAATTGAACGTTTGGAAATATTGCAAAAATAGCGTAAATAGTTGCAAAGTACGTTATTTAAACAGCGTACATTGTTTCGATACGCGGTAGTCACAATGTTAACATTTTATGATATAAAAATATAAGGGTAAAACATTTTACTTTCTCTAAAATTTTATGCTTTCCGTGCTCTAAATTTCCAGTGGAACAAAAGAAAATGGCGAATAACTTTGCCTTGTTTTACTGATAAGCAATGTATTATTCACCCTGGAGGTGTTCGTTTGACCTAAATATAATGTTTTTTTACACATTCTTGTACTGGTAGTAGAGTTCCTGTGATGGAGCTTGATAGAGTATACGTTATTGTACTTGTAGTAGCGTTCCAGTGTCTTGAGATCGTAGGAGCCATCGCATTATCCAATCTATCTTCTGTCGCCAAATGGTAGTATTCAGCACTGTCGTGTTCCGTTTAGATGGTAATGTATGGTCCCGAAGTAAATATGGCAGAGGCAAAACAATTTTGGCATCAGGGGTGGCTGGAACATTTTGACCATATAAATCTGAATCTGTGATATTTATGTGTGAGATGTTGCAGTAGCATCAATGTGAACTGCATGTTTGTTTACCATCAGCATAAAGTAAAATAGCATGAATCTTTAGATGATATTACTATTGCTTGCTTGAATACATTTAAATAATAACGCTTGCTTTACCAGACATAAAATACATTGTCATTATTATGTTATTTATATGCTTTATCTACTGAAATCACAGTCTAGACATAGTCTGGAGAATTACCTCAAAATATGTTTTCTCGTATTATGACATAATTGTATAATGATCGTATATATTTCAGATGTTATTGGTAGTCCTAGTAAGATAATTTGCTCTTAAACTTGAATTTGGTTATAAACAATCTACGAATACGCGAAATTATTATATAACTCGTAGGTATCGCAGAAAATGTAAAACTGTTCTCGAAGTTTGTATTGCTGCTAATTAAAAATACAGTCAGTTAATTATTTCATTTTCTGACATGATGTCGTTCGCCGCGTGTTGCGAGATGGGAATTGTTCGTGCTTGTTACTTTTATTCGACGATGGTAGTTAACTAGGACGTAGTGGATAGAGTACGAGTACTGAGAGTCGTGTCAAGTTGTAATAGAATTGAAGGGTAATTACCTGTTTTCTGAAATGAATTTCTCTTTTTAAAGCATATCGTTATTATGCGGCATGTGGTGATAAATTTTGTAACTGTTCGAGCTACTCTAATAGCTTAGTATAGAAAAACGTCTAAGGCTAAAGGGTTTCTGGTTTAATGTTCATCCGTGTTTCTGGTTCATACCTAAAATATTAATAGGTCTCGTCCTTACCAAGGATGATAGTATGCTGATACAGGTCGTAAAATATCGGTGTGCCAATTTTCAATCCGCTCAGATGGTGGTTAACTAGGGCGTAGTGGATATAATGCGAGTACCTACTAAGAACTAAGTATATCCAGTTTTTTTTATGTCATGATGTTACATCAGTTCATATTGATAAATTATTGAATAGCCTATAAAAATCTACATAAGAACCAGAGATGGCTATGTAGATGTTCTCTTATAAGATCTCTAAGAGCCAGTAACTTTGTGCTAAAATATAGTGCGATAATATAGTGCGCGATTCGTATCTTGAGCTGTATCGCTAATCTTGTTTAATTTTAAAAGGCAAAAACATGATACGTCATGATACCTACGTGGCGTCGGCGTAAGACTAAAACCAGCCTAAGGCTGGTTTTAGTCTTACGCCGACGGCACGCGCACCGTCAGCGCTGATGGCCGAGATATCGCACCTTGAAGAAGCGTTTTCGAATGACGCGTAGCTATCAGCGCGCACGGTGGTCAGCGCTGATAGCTACACGGCCACACGCGTCGCGCGTCGGCCCCGCGTAGTTGTCGGCGCTGACGGTCGCACGAACGCCTCTGCTTTCAATGAGCGTTCTAGTGTCGAGCGGAGCGCACGTCGTCAGCGCGTACAGTCATGGCGACTCGCGAAGTGGATACAGTAAGGCGGTCAGTACGATACTAACGCTTCTTCAAGGTGCGATATCTCGGCCATCAGCGCTGACGGTGTGCGTGGCGTCGGCGTAAGACTAAAACCAGCCTAAGTGCCAGATGCGTAGTATGAGTTCCAGTCGGCAATAGAGTGCACGATTCGTATCTGGAGCTTAATTGCTTATCTTGTTTAATAGTAAGGTTATAATACGTTGGAGTTAACGCTACGCGGCTTATTCTAAGTAGCTATCTAATAATATTCACACTTTTCTTTACCTCCTTGTCGTGACTAAACCAAGATTGTCTTTTCGTATATATATACGAGTTAATTATCCGGCTTTCAGATCATGTTTCAGGTATTTATGGCTATTGGCTGGGAGGGATTAGTGTTGTTAATGTAATATTTTTACTGGTGGTGGGGATCTAGTGACGGAGCTCGCGGGCGTAGGCACCATCACATTACCTAATTTACTTGCCGCTAAATGGTAGTTTTCAGCACTATCGTGTTCCGGTCAGGTGGTAATGTACGGCCCTGTAATTTCCGGCACAGAAGCATAACACCTTAGGCCGCAGGAATGGTAACGCATCTGCCTTTTGACCTTGGTCTTTGTGCAGTCACCACATAACATCAATGTGAACTGCACATGTTTACCACTTCATTTATATAAAATACTAGCTGTTGCTCGCGACTTCGCCCGCGTGGTTGTCGGTTTATAAATATTTTTTCCTGAATTTTCTGCTATAAACCTCACGGAGCCCGAGACCTTTCCAACTAATGCAAAACCGTGGAAATCGATTCGTGCGTTCTGGAGTTATAGCGTCAGGAAGGAAAACCCGACTTATTTTTATATTATAGATTCCGTTCTAGTTTAGTCTTTATTGACACGAACCGTTAGGGGTGGAAAGTATTTTTTATTTGTTGCCGGGTCTAATCTAGTCGTTCTTATAAGACAGTTATTTTCTAAGTTCCCTAATTCCGCAGTGTATTAGTTGACAAAGTATGTGCCAGATGCGCAGTATTAGTTCCGGTCGCCAAAAGAGTGCGCGATTCGTATCTGGAACTTTATTGCTAATCTTGTTTAATAGTTAGGATATAATGTTGACGCTAGGCGGTTTACGATAAGCGGTTTATGATAAGTTCCTAGTAATATTCACGCTATCTTTATTGCTGAGTCATGAACTATGTTTGTCTTCTCATATGATGCTGTATCAAGCTTATTCGTAATGATCTTGTTGTGTGGGACGGGATAGTTTCTGTAATGTTTTGCTTCCATTGCTAGTTTTTAATTGTACATAATATGTGTAGCCCAAGCTTCGTATGGTATAAAACATATCTTTATGATTCCTGAAAAACAAAACACTTACTTGGGGTTTTATTATGTACTAGCTGGCCCGGCGAACTAAAGTAGATATGTGGCAGAAAATATGACATGTAATGTCTGTGCTTAGGTTCATAATGGCGGATGTGAAAAATTGAATATCAACGTTGTGCATTTTTAACCACTAATGCCACCAACACTACTTGAACACTACCACCTCCATCACCACCATCGTCACCACCACCACCACTGACACTGCTACCACTTCCACCATCACAAACGCCACCAACGCCAACAACGCCACCACCAACACCAACATCACCAAATACCTACGCCACCAAAACCACCACCACCACCACCATAATCAATGCCTCCAAAACTACCATCAACACCACCAACGACACCAACGCCACTAATGCCTCCATCGCGACTAAAAACCACCAGCATCTCCACCAACGCCATCAACACCGCCACCAGAGTCACCAAAAAAAGCTAAGCCACCAACGACACCAATGACATCAATGACCAAACCCACTAACGCACTAATGCCACCACCACCACCACTACCAACACCACCAATGTAACCAATACCACTAAAGCCACCAAATAAGACCTAAAAATTGTGTGAAAATTTTAAACGTCCACTTGTTATGTACCGTTAAATATTCCGGCAAAAATATACGAAATAAAACACGTTTATTGTATGGGGGCATACAATGAACGTGTTTTTTTTTTCGTTTTTTTTGCACCCCTTAACATTTTCATTTTCTTATTTTTAGTAATTAATTTTGTCTTTATAGCCGTAACAGAAATACATAATTTGTGAAAATGTTAGCTTTCTAGCTCTATCACTATTTATGAGATACAGGCTGGTGACAGACAGACGGACGGACGGACGGACAGACAGACAGACAGACAGACAGACAGCGGAGGATTAGTAATCCGTTTTTACCTTTTAGGTACGAAACCGCTAACAGATAGAACTAACATACCGAATACCTTAAAAGTATTCGATATGATTCTTTAAATTGATATAACTTTTTTATTTCTGTACCGATTGACATGAAACAAACACTAAATGTTAAGTAAAACTTACTACTTACTTACTACTTACTTATTATCACTTTTTTTTTTTTTTTTTTTTTTTTATGTAATGTAAGTGGCAAAAAAGCATGCAGTTCACATTGATGTTAAGTGATGACTGCAGCCTATTGACACCCTCACGAAGACCAAGGTCGAAATGCAGATGCGTTACCACTCCTGAGGCCTAAGGTGTTATGCATCTGTGCCGGAAATTACAGAGCCGTACATTACCACCCGACCGGAACACGATAGTGCTGAACACTACCATTTAGCGGCAAGTAAATTAGGTAATGCGGTGGTGCCTACGCCCGAGAGCTCCGTCACTGGAGCTCTACCACCACTTCTACAGTTTTATTATAAGTATAGATTTTTATTAGTTGCTCGGTTTAACCAAATTGTGGTGATAATACTATGTTATTTCCCAAAGTATTAGTCCGAAATACATTGCGTGATTCCTATCTGGAGCGTTATTGCTACTCTTGTTTTATAGTCAAGCTATAATATCTACGCTGGAGTTAACGATAAGCGGTTTATTTTCTGTATGTACCTTGTAATATGTAATTTTTTTTTTTTTTTTTTTTATTTATTTAAAAACATACAATAATTAGGTGAATACAATAACAGTAAGACGCAACATAAACTCGTTCGAGTTTTACCGCGCGTCAGTGTCATCAACATATTATTTATAACATTAATTACCTACCTACAAAATCAAATTAATTTAGACTAGGCATGCGTATTACAATCATGTAGGTAAGTAGGTAATATAATGGCGAGCGCGAGCACTCCGTCGAACCTGAGCGCTGCACCGACCCACCTGACTTGTGTGTATACAGCACGTTGTTTGATAAAAGTACATAATGTGAGTGTAATTTTTTTTTTTTAGGTTTCGTGTATTGTTACTTACGTTGTTGTTGTTAATTTATTTATAAAAAAATGTTTCAATTTATATTTAATGTTCTTATTATTTATTTCATTTCTCAATTCTGTTGGCAGTTCATTTATAAAAGAAGGTACGGTATATTTTAAAGTTCTTTTGACATAAAGATTATTGTATTTTGGTTACAATAATTTGTTCTTATAAGAGCTACGGGTTCTTACGTCAGTAGAATTGTCTATGTTATGTGTTGTTTTATTATAATTGAAAAATTCTTCATTTAATATACTTAATCTGATTTTTTCATGCACTGGAATAATTTTGGAAAATTCGAATAATTTATGGTGGTTCTCTTTGAATTTTGTTTTAATATTTAAAGGGACAACTTGTTTCAACAAACGTAGTTGTAGTGTGTATATACGATCAAGATGACTTTTGAAAGTTCTCCCGTAACTAGACAATCCGTATCCTATAATCGACTCAACTAGTGATTTATAAAGTTGGAGTCTAATTGTGTAGGGTATTTTACATTTCATTATGGAAAATTTTGCAAGTATGGCTCTTAATTTATCACAAACATATTGTATGTGATCTTTCCAGTTCATCCTATTATCAATGACGAGGCCTAAGTAAGTATACTTGTCAACTACCTCTAGAGGTTTACAGTCACAAAGTGATGTGTTAGCTTTATGAAGACATGCATGGTCGTGTGCTATTAAGCTAGGTGATATTTCACATCTATTTTGGCTAGAGCTTAAATACATAAGTTTTGATTTGTCCGTGTTTAATACTAACCCCATGTCATGCGACCATTTCAATAGCATGTCAAAATCTATTTGTAATTTTCTAAGAGCTTCACTTGGGTCTTTACCTACAGCCATCAGACAAGTATCATCTGCAAATTGGTATATTTCGCAGTTGGAGATAACTCTGTGTAAATCATTTACGTATGTAACGTAATGCAAAGGACCCAACACAGCACACCGCACACACATATTCATGCTATCTTTATTTCCGAGTCCTGCCTAAACGAAACTTGTCTTCTCGTTTGTTGTATCAATATATCAGTTCATTCGTGATGATGGATATGGACTGGGACGGGGTGTTATGCTGCAGAACATTCGTAAACATTATTTTCACTAGTACTAACTCGAATATAGTTGGGGGTGCAGTCCATACTAAGTTGCTGAAGATAGAAACTTAACTATCTTATTTTCTAAATTGCCAAATCGCAGTGTGTTAGTTGAAAGTAAGTGCCACATGCGCACTATTAGTTGCGGTCGGCAATAGAGTGCGAGATTCTAATCGGGATCTTTATTGCTAATCTTGTTTAATATTTAGGCTGTAATGTTGTACTACTGTACAATTAAAGGTTACAGGTACACTGTTGTACTGGAGTATAGGAACGATGAAAGGTTTATGTTCCTATTCCTAATATTCACGCTATCTTTATTTTCCAGTCATGAACTATGCTTGTCTTCTCGTATGTTGTATGAGGTATTCATTTACTTCGTAATGATCTTGTTGGATACCATTGCTTTTCTTTTTCGCTTCCACGTCTTGTTCTCGGTCATATATTTGTCTCCACAAACTCGTTATGCTGTAATAGTTTGGCCGCCACGCCTGACTATTTTGATTAAGTACAAGTGAATCTAAGCAGAAAGCAAGGACATCCGAAATTAAAATCCGGTGTATTGAATTCCAAGATCCCATAAGCTCGGTGTTCGCGTCACGTCAAATTAGTCCCAATGTTACGTGATAATATAGCATGTGCCATGGCGTCTTCATTCATGGTAAGAACTGTAGGGCTGATATCGCCAAGCTAGTGTCAGAAAATTATCACAACGTCAATTATTTATTTCACACAAAACTTACTAACCACTCCGAGCACCCATGAGCCCGTTGCCTACGTCCATGAATCAGTTTGAAATTTACCTAATAACATACCGTGTGCCCTAGCGTCTACATGTATGTTTAGGACAAGAACAGGACTAATTTCGCCATTTTAGTGTCGGAAAAGTATTGCAACGTCAATAAATTGAGATAAGATGTACTAGCCAAACCTCTGAGGTGCCAACCCTAACTTTCCATACTTGAATTAGTTTGAGTGTTACCTTATAAAATAGAGTGTTTTCTAGACTTTTCATTTGTGGTTAGGGCAAAGAATCCAGGGCTAATTTCGCCAATGTAGTGTCAGAAAAGTATCACAACGTCAATTATTTCAGATAAAATGTTCTAGCCATTCACCTAAGTGCCAACCCTAACTTCGCTTACTTGAATTAGTTTGAGTGTCACCTTTTAATATAGCGTGTGCCCTAGTCTTCATTCGTGGTTAGGACAAGGACTCTACGACTGATTTCGCCAATCTAGTGTCAGAAAAGTATCACACCGTCAAATATTTCAGATAAAATGTACTAGCCTTTCCCCTATGGTGCCAACCCTAACTTTCCATACTTGAATGCCGCTCTCATAAGAGTACATTTCGAAATAAAACCTTTTAAATCGTGCTCCCTGGAGCATACCCTCAGGAAACTTAACGCTTCAGCGTGCGACACCGTGCGGAGCTTAAAACAGTGAGAATCAAATCGATCGGAAAAAACGACGCGGCGTATGTATACTGAGATATGCAAGTTTAATATTACGTGGGTTTTCGTGAGTTGGACTGAACATTTATTCGTAACATTTCTTCGAACACTTTGTTGTAGTTTCTTTTTGTATTGAAAGTGGCCTCATTGCCACAGTTCACACTTCACATTGATAGAATATTACTGGTGGTAGAGTTCAAAGTGTAGGAGCTCGAAATTCGTAGGCACCACCGCATTGCCTAACATGCCGCTAAATGATTGTGTTCGGCACTATCGTCTTCCGATTAGATGGGTAATGTATGGCCCCGTAATAACTATCACAAAGACATGTACCTTAGGTCTCAGGGGTGGCAACGCATATATATTTTGACCTCTGGTTTTTATGTAGATGTATATGTATAGGCTGTAGTCATCACTTAACATTTATGTGAGCTGCACGCTTGTTTGCCACCTTCCTTATACATAAAAAAAACCGGACAAGTGCGAGTTCGACTCGCGTGGTGAGGATTCCGTAATTTAAATAAATATTTTCGAAAATATTACAGATTTAAAATGCAGGGACAGCGGTTACGGTGGTACCGGCAGGGGGGGTTATATTATTAAGAATTTTCGATTTAATTTGAATACTCAAACTTCTTTTAGGTTTTCCAGTAATCTATAGGCAAAGAACTATTTTCCCCTTTTTTTTTCAAAACTTTAAGTTCAGTAGTTTCGGAGATAGGGGGGGGGGAGGGGAATGGTCAATTTTCGTCGTTTTTCTTAAATAACTTCAAATTTGTTTATGCAAAAATTATAAAAAAAAAAATATCTGAGATGCTGGCAACAACCTCTTTCATTTGATATCTCACACGACACAGTTTACGTGTCGTGTACGTGTGTACGTTTCGTTAGAATTTTTTTTTTTAATATTCTGATTTTCCCCCCGAAAGTGGCCCCCCCTATTTAAAATTTGTTATTTTACTTGACATGTTAATCTTTGGGTCACCAATTTACATATATTCATAAAATTTCAACTCAATCGGTCGAGTAGTTTCGGAGCAAATTGGCTGTTCGGACAGACAGACAGACAGACGCACGAGTGACAGACGGACAGACAGACAGACAGACGCACGAGTGATCCTATAAGGGTTCCTTTTTTCCTTTTAAGACACGGAACCCTAAAAATGCGTACCTATACAATATGAGACACTGTAGTTGTCTATTTAAAAAATGGAGGTGTCATTTTAGATACGTTGGCACTCCTGAGGCATGAGATCTTTTATTTACCTCATACCTAAAACAAGGCCGTATATTTTTGGTTACGTACATGAATGATAAGTGGCTACCGCAGCCTATACTTAGATATCTACACACAAATCTCAAGTCCAAATGCAGATGCGTTGCCGCCGCTGAGGCTTTTGTTGACTAAAAGACCTCATGAGAGGCAATCCATATGCATGCTGATCTCTGGTTGTTGTATAGATTTTTATTTGATATTTTATTTATCGCTTATAGTGCATGTGACCATAAGCACGAATGTCAGTAAAAGTCATGTTATGGTATTTTGGCCCGCTTTAGAAAAACGCAGTCATACACCAGGTTATTTTTTTAAATATTTGTAACACAGGGGAGGCTGGGGCCTATACTCACCTCTGACCTCAACGAGCAAGCCGATATTCAACGGCAGCGTAGCGCGCGATCATTCAGAGCATGAAGGTTTTGCTGTTTTCCTTTTGAGGCACGGAACCCTAAGAATGGTAACATTTAAAACATAATATCTCAACGTGCGACACCGTGCGAAGCTGTAAGAATCAAATCGATTGAGAAAACGCCTCAGTATTTCCTCAGGTATGCAAATTTAATATTCCGAATCCGGTATTCTTTTAAAAGAATTTCAAGTCCATGATATTGCTAGGATTTCGAAGGTTTAATATGGACAGGCGAAGGTAGCGAGAGGTCCAACATTTTTGCTATAAAAGCTACGAAAATATATCTATGTAAGTAGTGTAGACTCATATGTTTTTAGTGTAGACTTTAGACGATTTTATTATGTAAGGGAGATAGCAAATAAGCGTGCAGCTCGCATTGATGTTAAGTGATGACTGCAACCTGCATCTACACAAAAACCAGAGGTCAAAATGCAGATGCGTTGCCCACCCCTGAGACCTAAGTTGTTATGTCCCTGTGATAGTTATTACGGGACCATACATTAGTGTTCAGCACGATTTTTATAGAAAAAAACTGGACTATTGCTTGTCTGGCCACGCGCAATGTAGGGTTCCTTTTCTCAGTACATTTTATAAATTGATCGATTATTACTCGTAAACTTGTAAAACCTCCTTAACTTTGAAGTTTACTTTTTAACTTTGTTATATTTATAGGTACAACTATCGTAGTTGCTTTTTCAGACCTTCCTACAACAACATTTAGCTGGAATAGAGGAGAGGGAAAGAATTCTTGAGTCTTACAATAATTTGCAACTTTTTTTTTTTTTTTTTTTTTTATTTAATAAAAGTGGCAAACAAGCATGCAGTTCACATTGATGTTAAGTGATGACTGCAGCCTATAGACACCCACACAATGACCAGAGGTCAAAATGCAGATGCGCTGCCACTTCTGAGGCATTAGGTGATATGCCTCTGTGCCTGAAATTACAGGGCCGTACATTACCACCTGACCGGAACACGATAGTGCTGAACACTACCATTTAGCGGCAAGTATATTAGGTAATGCGGTGGTGCCTACGCCCGCGAGCTCCGTCACTGGAACTCTACCACCAGTAAAACTTAAAGCTATTTCACTAACTAACGAATCCTAGAGAGCGATGTGGAGGTCCACAATGCATTCCTCCACTTTGCATGTAAGGGAGGTATCCTAAAAATGTTTTTCAACATATTATTTCACTTCGTTGAAATTATCAATTTGCATACCTATTACCTAATTCCAAATTACATCTTTCTAGTACAAAGAGCCGCTACATAATGACGGATGGACGTACCAACATGGTGAAACTACATATAAATAAGGTTTCCTCGTAGACTACGAAACCCTTGAATGGAAAGAAAACAAAAGAAAAACTTCGGTCGGGACTAGAACCCGCGACCACTAGTCCTAGACCTATTGTGTTCCCGAACGAAGTAACATTTTATGTCCAACTCTTGGGTTAAAAATCTTTGCAGTACTTCCATTATTGTTCTTACAAGGAAATAGAGCAATCAGTTGGCACCACTGTTAAAGCCCCGATTCCATTAGGCTACGTCTGCGCCAGTTGCAAATTACATGCCATTTGAACATAACCTGCGTACTAGCTACGTGTTGCATGTGGGTAATTTAAATTGAATGCGCATACTCAAGTAACAGTATGATATATTCGGGCCTTTTGTATCGTGATGGTGTTAATTAAACATACCTACAGTTCACATCGATGGCGTTCAATTAATAAATGAAAACTATAGTCTAAACATATCTACATAAAACCGTAAGTCAAAATGCAAATACGTGACCCCAGCCTTAGACCTGAGACCTAACCGGGATGTACGGCCCTGTAATTTCCGGAACAGTGGCATAACACCTTAAGCCTCAGGAGTGGTAACGCATCTGCATTTTGACCTTGGTCTTTGTGTGGGTGTGTATAGACTGCAGTCATCACTTAACATCAATGTGAACTGCATGCTTGTTTGCAACTTCCATTACATTAAAAAAAAAAAATAGTGGGCAATCCTATCATTTGGCGGATGTGCCTACATTTTCGAGGTCTGTTATTGAAATTGTAACATCAATTTAAAAAAAAACGCTTACACTCACATCCCCATGCTAAGAATAAACCTGTGACGTACCTGCCGGTGTTCACACACAACACATACACTAGCACCCAGACCTGAAACAAATATCTGTATGCCATAGAAATAGGTAGGTTCTATCCCCCCGCGAGCGTCGGTTCAAATAGCTGTTACACACCGTTGAACCGTTGAACTGACTAGTAAAAATATATACCTAACCGGAAGTTTGCACTGCACGACATAAAACATGTTTAGTTTCGCAAATCGTCGTATGTAATTTGTATCGCAATATGTTTTGTCGGGGTTTGCGTTTGCACCACCGATTATCCTGTCATTTTAGTCAGATGGACACTCAGACGCACAAGGGATTTTATACCGTTTCCGTTTGTTTTTAGGTTAACAGTAACGATTGACTAACAAACTACAATTTGAATTAATTCTAATTCTGCAGTCAAACCCCTAGTGTGCACTAAAAACATTAAACATGTTAATGTTTCTAGTCGCATAAAATATGTATTGCAATAATGTCTTGTTGGTGCTCGCGTTCGCACTGCTGACAAACCTATCAATTTAGTGTAACACCTCAAGACTTGTATTGATTGTTTGCATTGACACAAAAAATTGTCTTTTATTCATGTTTGTCTATAGATTTGTAGTATGTTTCAATGAAAATGACGTTTGCATTGTCGCATCAAACAACATATATCCAAGACTTCTTGTAGATAAAACTTCTTGCAATTCAAGTCTATTGAATTAATTCCGCGATATGTGTTTTGCTTTTACATGTTTCGTGACTGTGCAAACGCGATACGATACCATGTCAAGAAACAGGAATTTTAATGTTTCATCAGTGCAATCTCACGGTAATACTACAATTCTGCGTTAAATCAAACTGCTCGTGTAGGACGACAATACGCAGGTGCCACTGTAATCATAATGGCAGTCAATTACACAAATAGAAGCTCGCTGAAACCATTATCTGGAGTATTGCCCTATAATATAGTGCTTAACGTGTGCCTTTACAATAATGTATGTGAGCAATTAACTTTGATATACTACATCTTGTTAACATGAGCATATGGTACATGACATGTTATTTGCGGCCTTATTTTCGCACCTAATGATATAATTGTATTAATACGCGAAGAAAAAGCCTTATAATAATATCCTCCTTTACGAAATTTACGTGGACAGACGAGTATGAAAATTGGCAAGGATAAAGTTTTAACAAAGAATTGCAGAAAGGAAAGCTTATATATTTTTTTGGTAATAATGCATTAGAAATATCGACGCCTTAAAGTGAAAACCTCGTAAGTGTAAAATAAGTAACTTTTCAGGAGGACGAAAAAATTGCGCACTGAACAATTTTGGTATGGGATCGTTAATGTTGTTTTATTCATTTATGTGAAAATTTAGTCCGCTTTTATATCCAGAACTGTCGCATTCTGTAAGATTGAACACGGCACAAAATGTTCCTTGCATTCACGGATTCACGTATTCACGGATAACTGACAGATGCGAGTGTTTACGAGGTTCTCAATTACTGTCCTCAAATTGACAAATTAGTGAGATAAGGGTGTGCCTTTCAAGGTATTCTTCCTGTAAATGCAATAAAAAAAAAGAGCAAAAATGCATTCCCGAGGTTTTCTCTATAAGGCGTCGATATGTACATTTGATCAATAAAAAACATAACCAGACTACAAAAATCGTCTATTACTACGGAACTCACACCTTGACTTTAACAAAATACAGAAACAATTTCACGCACACGTTTAAACATCTAGTCGACAGGTATAGGCCCATTTGGGCTTGTACTTTGACAGAGGGGAAAGCCTGCATATGGCTACTCCCCTCCGGTGTTGGTCTATGGTTGTAGACGCCCGCTATTAACGGATTTTGCAACAGGGCTGGATTAAGGAGGAGGATTGACAAGGAGGTAGTTAGTATATATTCACTAAGAAAATACATTTATTCAGAACAAAGACAGCATCCTCAACTGCCTCAGTAGCCTAGTGGTAGTAGGCCACTACTACCACGCTGGAGGTCCTGGGTTCGATTCCCGGGTCGAGGGCTATCAGAGATAACGGTTTAAAATCCTTTATCTCTGGTTCTATTGGGATATTTCCAAGTTTCCCAGTATCTCGGAGTTTGGTAATGTGCCCGGAAATGGCAACAGGCTCGCCCCCTGTAACATGGGCCAAAAACGTAACCGGCGAATCGTGGGTGTTTGCATGTATGCGCGAATCCATGCATTTACCTCTGCCTACCCCTTCGGGGATTATAGGCGTGAAGTTACGTTAAAGACAGCATCCACGCGTGCGTATCTTATGTACAATCGTTTTAATATTATACCTAAATGCGGAAGTTAGTGAGATGTTTGATACTCTCACGAAGAAACTACTGGACGGGTTTGGATGAAACTTTACAGTAGAAATAGAAATAGAAAATATTTTTATTTCGAATAGATCTTTACAGATACATTCAAAACGTCAATAAATCATAAACTACCTAGAGCGAATAACCATTACATATAGTAAAAGCAAAATCATATATTAATAGTAAATTAAAAATTAAAATTTAAACTATTTGGTTAAAACATAATAATCATAAATTTTTTCAATTCCTTCAATGATAATAAATGATGAAAAAGAAAAACTTATTCGTCAAGATCAATGTTATTGTTATGTTTGTTAGTAATATAGGGTATACATTGGAATATCATAGAGAGTCTTAGGAATCGGCGTGCATATATGAAGAGAATGATGAAGATAGATGAGGCACGAGAGGTATGTCAGGACCGGGATATCTGGCGCTCTACACTCTCTGCCTACCCCGTTATGGACCTGGCGTGAAGATACATACATACATACATTGTAATAACATAAAAGCAAAAATTTGTATGTATGTATGTATGTATCTTCACGCCAGGTCCCTAACGGGGTAGGCAGAGAGTGTAGAGCGCCAGACATCCCGGTTCTGACAAACCTCTCGTGCCTCGTCTACCTCGGCAAAAATTTGTAACTATTAAAATTTGCGCACGATGTTTCAGGCAAAACCTAGTATATTATCATAAAGTTTACTAATACCATCCAAAAATAATAAAACTTATTTCCTTTTCAATGCCTTGTCAAGTAGTTCGTTTTTTTATACTCCTAATTAACTTAAGGAGCTAAGCATAGAAAACTGATATCAAGTATTTCTCAGTTCTTGATAGAAAATAAACTCATCTCGTATTTCTGAATGTTTGTACAATTATAATACACACTTGATTTTTATATTACCTAAGAAATTTTCTTTTCATTGCTATTTTCCTTTAATTTTTCCTACAGAATTAAAACATGAAAAGTAGCAAAAAGAGGATAAAAAGAAAGGCAACTATTCAACTGGCCTCTTATAAACGCTTATGAAACGTCAAAAGCTAGTAGCAAGTAGTTGCTGCAGTAAATCACTTAACTATCCAAGCTGAAACTTGATATAATGCTTGGGTAAACAAATTAAAACAATTCTTGGCTTATTCACGCTTTTATTTTCCGAGGGGTGTGTAGTATGTAAGAGTTGTGTATACCTAATGCTACAAACATACGCGATTCATATTAGTTTCCTTTTGTTCGTTGTATTAGTGTGCAAGATTTAGTTTGGCATCGGACATAACTCCAAATACACTGAGAATCGTTCTAATAGAAAAAAAAACGCCATGTCACCTTTTACTGAGCAGAACGCTGATACCAAGCCTCTGCGACCGACTTGCTGTAAGCAGCAAGAACTCAAGTTTGCAAGAGGCTTTTTAAATAAGTACTTTTTAAATAAATGGAAAGAAAAATTTGATTTCAGGCGGGATTAGAATAAAAAAACAGCTACTCTTGCTATATCAGTCTTTCAATTATCGACAGCTAGGATTCGAAAAAGCCTTCATAAAATCGGGAACGCAACATTATTTGCTTATACCATGATACCGGAACGCCTTTTCCCTTTGATGGGGGATTATGAGCTTGCGAGGAGCAAATATGAGCCGATATTGATTTCCTTATACCTTTACCTATGCATGTATTACAAAGCTTACTTAACTAACTTTCTTTCAGCCCCAGAATTAGGATGATAACACGTAGATATAAGACTACATGGTCTTAACAACCGGACATGTGTCCTATTTTGATATTTGTTTTTAATTTTAAGCACGTTTTTCTTTGAGAGATCTATCATGAACAGCGGACTGAATGAAGAAAACTTCTACCTACTAATCGCTTTCGCAACCCTTTAGTAGTAGTAGTGTAGGCTGTGTAGTTAACATTGCACACGTGCGAAGCCGGGGCAGACCGCTAGTTTCTTAATATTTCTTCAATACAATGCATGAGTTTTTCTATGAAAAAGAGAGCTTCATTCGCTTTATACATTGTATTCCTTGTACAATCTTATCCACATTGTTGATATAATAAACAACTGTCGAAATGACATAATAAACTGTCGAAAACAACCAGCCCGCGAGTTATTTTGTATTAATTTTAATTATTAAAGAAAAGTTCGTTTCCTGTTGTTGAATTCTACGAATTGTGCTTCCAACCAACAAAGAAATATAATTAATTTTTTGATTCATTTGGTCATAATTTTTTCCGTATATTTTTTTTTCTCGGCCGAGAATTTCGAACTTCGATAAAGGGAAATTATTTTTTAAAGTTATGTGTTAAACGTGTTGAACTATGAAATAGTATGGAATCATAGTGTTTCTTTGGGAAATAAAGCGACATATTTTTTAGGATTCGCAAATTTTGCCATTCCGTGTTCGTCTTTCGCAGTTTATCTATTCGTGTCCAAAAGTTGTTTTGTTTAGAATTATATGGCAACTGCGATGGGCATAGAAGCTATTAGCTATACATAGCTGTATGTCTTTCGGATAATTTTTGGATGCATTTTGCCTACGTTTATCAAAATTCATAGAATCAATCTCCATAATTTTGTTAACCGGTGTTTGGGATTCCGTAGCCTATTAGGAACCAGGCCTAAGGCCATGAATAAGGCCATGTCTGTCCGTCCGTCTGTCAGCATCTGTTTTCGGAGACTTTAGAACAAGGATTTAGTTACGCCAAGAAAGTGATGCCATAAAATGTTGAAAAATAAGTTTTAATTGAAATACCTCTCCCACACCTAAAATGTAAATTTTTTTTATACATACATTCCTGGGTCCAGTCCAGGTAAAGTGATCTAAAATCTTATGAAAATAGAACCTCTTTCAGAACAGCTTTTTTCCAAAATTTTACGTTGCTTTGAATTTCCAGTAATTAAGATATACGATATTGTGTCAAAATAAGGATAGATTAGAAACTTAATTAAATATACTGTACATACCTACTGCGTGTTATTACAACACTGGCTTTGAGCGTATTCAGTAATTCTATCAATGAATGTTGATTAACATTATAATTCTTAGTTACAAAATAATGTTGATACGTGTTTCCTAATAAGTAGGTAGATATTATATAACAGCTAGGTATTCCTTAGCCGTTTTTTTTAATTTATCAATACACCTAGATCTTTTAAAAAATCTATACGTCACGAAGCTTTAAAAGCGTTCCATTACTCGAGTCCATTACAGCAATTCGTTCTGAACCGCGATCATAATGTAATCTATTTTGATGAAATTTCCTAAGCCGGTCGCCTCCAACAAAATGTTAAAATACATTTTGTATTACAAGTTTTAATTATGCTTAAGATTTTTAGATGTTTTGCTTTTCAAATACTCTTCGCCTTAATTTTTTTCCATATTTCCTTTTGCTTATTTGATTGCTGTCTTTTAAAATGCGAAAGAAATTCTTTTTGTGAATTTGTTTTAATTTTCACTGTACTTAATTTTAACTTATCTATGTTACACTTGTTAGCATAAGATGCTTTATTACACAGAGTAATCGTTCGTTAACATAATTAATAACTTCTACGCGTAGTTTATTTCTTTGACATGCATGGAGCGTGGAGCGCTTTATTTTTCTGTCCATAATATTTTCTGTTCTTGTTGCGAAAATACAGTATCGCGACTTAACTTAATATCACGTTTTAGAATTGAGATATATTTTAAATGTCAGTCTGAATGGTTTGTTTGCGCTAATTACATACATGATCCACGCATTCGATGTTTCTGTACATTGTGTTTCTCCATTTTGTAAAGAAACGAAGTCTGGTATGAAGCCATCACGTAGGTACACATCTGTGTCTTTTTGTTTCTCAAATAATCGTTTTGCAGGGTAGTCGCGATTGGCGGCGTTTCTTATTATTTTTTTATTATTTGATATCGAACTTAAATATTTTAATATTACTGAAACCGGTTCCAAGCTTGCACTAATTACTATTTTCTACTACTATTGCATTCAGTCCCTGTCAAGGGAAGGCCTCGTCAGAAATAATTAAAAATATACAATGCGGTCACTTTACTTCTAGGTTTGCGCTTACTTTAACCAAGGCCCGCATTAAAATATGCACAAGAAAAATATACAAAATACATGCAAGTACATAGTTTGTTCGCGCAAGCCACACAGACGATCTGAAGCCCGCGGCACTCGCAATTCAGGCTCTGCAAACAAACGACCTCCTATTCAAGCCGAACTACGTGCAGCCTACAGTAATATATCGATATCGTGTACTGAAGTATCCTGCTGAAATGAGCTCTTTGTCCCGTGCACCTCATTGTTCGAAATGTTTCCTTTCAGAATCATCGTCTCTCTCATCTGCATATTCATTACCGTCATTAATGTTGTTCTTGTGACGAGACGTTGACGTTGTTTCAAATATTCAATTTATTGTTGCCTCTTAAAACGCGTCATTATTTGCAAAGTTATCACCTTCTTCATTTGCGGATACGTCTTTGAATTAGGAAGCAGTTTCGTTATCGAAATTACCGTCGACAATCCGTTGATCCTCACCCGTCCCTATTAGCAAACACTCACTCCGATTCTATAGGAACAGACTGTAACGCTCCGTTGCCCCCGTTTCTGCTATGTGCACGGGAAAGTGAAAGTCACTGTCGGTAAACGGCAGGGATTGTACCCCTGTCAGGAACTCGAATAGTTAATAGCTTAGATCACGTGCACTATTTTGCTGTATGACCTTGTTGGATGTGGGATTTCTTTTCTGTGTGAAGATTTTTCTTTCGTAGATTTCGGTGTGTCGCAATTTTTTTTGGCGGTATTAAAGTTAAATTTGAAATGCAACGTTTGTGTGCTTTGCGTCGAGCTAATGCTTTCTGTAAATTTTAGAGTCTGATTTTGTGGAGAATATAAAATTAATGTTGAATATTTCGTGAAATCGAAAAATGGGATGCAAGGTAAGAATAGGCAGAAAGGAAGTATGTGCACTAGATTAACCATATTTCAGACTTCAAAATTTCGCCTTCGTACTTACTTTGTGTTGGCTTTTCCTGTATTTTCCACACTATTTTTTAATGTATTACCATCAAAATCATATTTTTATATTGTAAACGGGATTTCATCGCGTACTATTTACTATATTAGTCTATTACTATATTAGTCACAAAAATCCTCTCCACTGAACGTCACTACTATAATAGGATGGTACGTGAAGCGGTTGAAATCAGAAAATACTAAAATTTCAACCGGGAGGATGGATATAGGTTGTCAGTTTCGTGGAATCCGGCTGACGACCAACATCATTATTTCGATTCAATAGATTAAGGTCCCGACACACAACGCTCACAACATCCGACGATTTATCCGAAGATACATCCCGACGACTACATTGCCCGATAACCGGATTCCACGAAACTGACAACCTATGTCCATCCTCCCGGTTGAAATTTTAGTATTTTCTGATTTCAACCGCTTCAAGAACTGGCGCGGGTACGAGACGATGACACCATGGAGCAGCAGTCTACTCGTGACCACGGCCGTTGAATTACGGCCGAAACGTCGAGTGTCGAGGTAAATACTTCGATTAAAATAGTACGCGATTAGAAATAGAAATAGAAATAGAAAAAAAAATATTTCGAATAGATCTTTACGGATACTTTCAAAACGTCAATAAATTATAAACTGCCTAGAGCGAATAACCATTACATATAGTAAAAGCAAAATCATATATTAATAGTAAATTGAAAATTAGAATTTAAACTACTTGATTAAAACATAATAATCAGCAAATTTTTCAATTCCTTCGATTATAATAAATGAAGGAAAAGAAAAACTTATTCGTCAAGATCAATGTTATTCACTTAGCAGAGTTCCAAGTGCAGTCACTACTGAGAAGAACTCCGCTACCCAATAAACTCAGTAAGAGCTCTTTTAAATGAGAGCTTAAATCTAGTACAGATTATCGTGAAAAATCAAATAATGTGAACGTCCATAGCATAGATGCAAAAAACTGCTATCTACTAAATGCGATGTAGCCCCTGCAAACCAGAACAGACCAGTCCCCACCAACAGCACCCGTTCACGAGTATGACGCATGTGACAGCCATTGCCCTCCTCGACCATTTTAGAGGGAAGTGAGCAACCCGCCACACGACGCCGCCAAAGGCAAAGACATTTAAGCGTGCATGACTGTTCCGGAGATGCATACGGCAAAATAAAAGATGGAATTCATTTTCAGCCAGGGTATTCACATTATTCAACCCTTAACAATAGTAGAGACTAAATAATGAATACACGAAATCACAGTATCACGAAATAGCCTGGCAGCGATCGCTATAATCCCAAGACGTATTATCTTTAAGATAATCACAGGTCTTATAGTAATTACATTTATATAAACGTTCTTTCATTACTTTCTTAAATTTATTGATCGATAGAATTTGAACGTTTTTGGGGATTTGATTAAAGAACCGTATACATTGACCTCTAAAAAAATTACTGACCCTATTCAGCCGCGTTGCATGCATGGACAATTTGTATCTGTTCCTAGTATTTATACTGTGATTGTTACCTATTGTAGGAAACTCATTAATGTTTTTACGGACATATAATACATTTTCATAAATGTATTGCGGAGCTACAGTCAGAATATTTATTTCTTTAAATTTATCTCTAAGAGATACTCTTGGACTTAGCCCGTAGATAGCCCGGACAGCTCTTTTGCAGTACAAAAATATTGTTGACGTCGGCGTCATTTCCCCATAGCAAAATGCCGTACGACATTATACTGTGAAAATAACTAACGTAACAACGTACGTAAAAAAATACAAAATGGTTGCCGCCGGTAGCGGGAGCAGGGTCCAAGCTGTCGGCGGTTAGGGGCTGAGAGAGAGGAACCTCCTCACAATACGTGCCGTGTCGAGAAGAACCGCTTTCTGCACCAAGCCCTTGATCCAACTTCCCAGCGAGAGCCTCTTAAGGTGGTGGTCGAGGCTCTTCGCTATGAGTCCGTTTACCGTGACGACTATCGGTACAATTACAGCCGAGTCCACATCCCACATGGCGACAATCTCGTGAGACAAGTCGAGATACTTAATTTGTTTGTCTTTTTCCGCTTTCACGAGATTCTCATCATGAGGGATGGTGACATCGACTATAATTGCGCGGCGTTCCAAGTGATCTATCACCACTATATCAGGCTTATTGGCGACAATAGTCCTGTCAGTGATGATAGATCGATCCCAATACATCGTGACATGGTCATTTTCGAGTACTGGGTCGGGTGCATACCTGTAGTACGGCACCTCCGTGGCTACAAGGTTGTATTTCAGGGCAAGTTGCTGGTGAATTATCCTGGCTACTTGGTTGTGCCTGTGCAAGTATTCGCCGTTGGCAAGGCTCGAACAGCCGGACACAATATGCCTGAGGGATTCCCCCGGTCGGTGGCATGCCCGACATATGTCGACCGTGCCATCCTTCAGGATAAACTTCCGGTAGTTATTGGTCATTACCACTTCGTCCATAATTGCACATACAAAACCTTCGGTTTCCCCAAAGAGGTCCCCGAATCGTAGCCAGCCTACAGACGCAAGAAAATCTACATCGGGCCCATGAAGAGCCCGGTAAAATCGTCCATGCAGCTCCTTGCCCTGCCATACACTCACGCGGTCACTGGTCGTCAGCACCACAGGTTTGCGCCAGTTCTCTTTAGCCAGTGAGAGAGGTGTGAGTCCACTGTCAACTGCTACTATATCCCGGTGCATACCCCTATCGGTGGTCCGAAAGTATTCTCTGAGATTGCACACCTCACGGTTGTGGAGGGTTTTAGCACTTATTATTATTATTATTATGAAACAACATTCTAGATTTATAAACATTTTCCTTAGGAAAATGAGAGCAAGAGGCTGTCTTTTTTGTCTCTAAATCTAATTTAAATGATTTAATTGAATGTCCACCTTATTAGATGTAATTTGTAAACTATTATTTACAGTATTGGTAGTAAAACTTCTCAATACTGATTTGTCATTTACTATGCTCATATTTGGAATAATTTCCAAACTCTGTACATTGTTATGCAATTGCCCAATAGAGGCAGTCGGCCTAGCCAAATTTTTGGCTATATGGTCAATATAATTTGATAGTGATACAGCTATCTGTCGTTTCAAAAATTTATGAATATAGTAATTATCTTTGGTCTAATAAAAGTTATTTTCAGAATACAATTTATGTCCAATTTATAAAACTTGTTATTATAACAAATTAGGTTATCTAAAGGCGGGTACAGACTGCTGCAACGCAACATGCAATGCAACACGAAACGAGCATTGCATCAGTGTAGACGCGGGGCGCGCACAACGTGCGCACGAACCGCGCATGTACCTACTCACATCTGTTTCCGAGATGCGCGCGAACGGATCGCTCAGTCTGCAAAAGAACACGCAAAGGAATGGATCGTGACGACCAATTGCGGGCTCTGATGATAGTCAGTGCTTCATTATTAATAGTGAATCATCTGTACACTTCAATTAATTGAAGCACTTTTTCTTCACTCCACGTAAATGTAACCGCCTCCTCCGCCGCAGTAGCGGCGGAGGAGGCGTCTTGTTCCATGTTCGCGCGCGTCTAGCCGTACACACCACACAAACTGTCCACACTGACGCTCCGCGCATACTGCGCGCCTCTTTGTGTTCGGGGAAAAAACCGACAAATTTCGGGTCGCTACGCGCAAGAGTTGCAACAATCTGTTCGTGCGCGTAGTAGACGCGGTTCGTGCGCGCAAGGCCTCTACACTATGGGAATTCTGTTACTTTACATGATGCATTGCAGCAATGTGGACGTCAAATTCTTGCATTGCATGTTGCATTACATGTTACATTGCACCAATGTGTACCCGGCTTAATGTCAAATTTAGCTTATATCTAATATTATTTTCTATATTTGACAGACTCTTACTGTATGGTAATGTAAATAAAATAAAATTATGAATTTTTAAGGTCTGCAAAATGTCAAAGTACTCAATTAATTGTTTTTTATTCACATTGCCTCTGTTTCCAATACATATAATTAAGGTGGTATCCTGGTCGAAGCTAAAAGCTGGTATTTTTTATAATATGCCTTCAGAGGTTACCCCGGCATGCAGTAGTTAATGAAGGTTGACTGTCCCGAATGCATTTTAAATAAATGGCCCAAGTCTTTGGGCCATTTATTTAATTTTCTTTTTTTGCCAATCTCATCACTGAACATCACATATTTGTTTGACATGATTTGGTTGTACGGAACAGCCAGAGAATGTGTTAGATGAGCTCTGGGGCAGCTGGGGCGGCTTTGTGGGTGAAGCACATACAGGCTTTGAACCAGCTGGGGTGAGTGTACAACTACATTGGTTGTAGCTGCTTGACAAAGATTCAAATCGCTCTGAGTTATATTGGCATAAATCAGTCAACTCAGTCAAAGCCTGAATGTGTTCCTGAATTTCTTTTTGTGACAACTCATATTTATATGTCATAGATGACAGTGACTCTATATAATTATTACATTCTTTTTCCAATTTCTCAATTTCAGATATATATGTAATTTCTTTTGATTTTAATTAATTATTTATACAATTTTAATTATTTATTAAGTGCCGTTTACAATATAAAAATATGAATACAAATCGTGAAAGTTTAAAACCATCAAAATCATGTTCGAAACGGACAACCATTACAATTTAAAAGAAAAAAATGCAAAATGATGAAATGCTTCGTTACGTTTAGCCTTTCATTTTTATTTTTATATACTTATGGACGTTGGACGTCTACTATTCTAAGCATCGTAGCGTCTGTATACACGTGTAATTTGGAATTTTAGAACCGCTACAGCTTTTTGTTTGTATTCATTCAAATACAGGCCTTTCACATAGCGTACCTGTATCGTAAGCGACGCCAGAGTTTTTGTACAGTTTTTTGCGTGGTTTTGACATATTTTCGTATGCATCCCGACCGCCTTTTGGCTTGTGTATATTTGACGAGTCTATGCCCGATACAGCACACCTGAACGTTGACGGTTTAAAAAGAAAGATCTACGTTGTACCCATCGAATTAATACCTTATGTAAAAGGGGTGGTAAAGTGTGGACTATATTTTAAGGGGAAATAAAAGGTTATATTTAAAATAAAATGTATTATATTGGTTTACCAGATGTCTTTTAGGGATAGGGTCGTGAGAAATTAATGAATGATTATGTTGAAACGATTAAGGCTATTGAAACGATTGTAATCTTATCTGTTTGGTGGGAACCAATCAAGAACGAGATAGGTACTTGACACCTTATACTCGTATGTGTACGGGTACGCATGGACTCAGCAAGGGCTTGACCACTGTAATCTCAATTAGCAATCTGAGTAAGGCAGTCTACACCTACACTATAAGCGATGTTGAATTAAATGCGATTCTGCTATCATACTTTGCGAAAGTTTGTAAGTTTGTTTGTTTGTTACTCCTTCACGCAAAAACTGCTGAACTGATTTTCATGAAATTTGGCACACACATAGAGGGTGACTAGGATTAACACATAACGTAACAGGTTCTATAAAACAGGCCTGCGATTTTTTTATAAACATAAGAACTGCTGAGTTCAACATATATGAGATGCACTCGCGGCCGCACTGTAAACTACACTATGATATGTGCTGCATTCAGCTGCTATGTTTATTTGAAACAAGTACTATTTGTCTTGGGTTTCACTTTTTCTACATTATTTTTAAATTCTTGTGTGGTTGTAACTGCTAATGGAGGTGCAACCTATGTTTATTGTACTATTTAATTTTCGCAACAACATATGCGAGTGAACTTTAGAAATTAAAGAAAAAACGGAAATAATTAAATTTAATTAAATTGACTTCGGGCAGGAATCGAAATTCAGCTATCTTTACATTTATCAGCTCAATAAAAACCGAATGTGTGAAAACCAATCGAATATTAAATGATGCCGATAGTATAGAATAATGAGAAAATAAATTGATTTTCTTGGTAACGATGTCTCTTCCGCGGGGATTGGATACTAAGCCTTTGGAAATTAAGGGTTCCTCAAGATTTAAATCGCCAATTGAAGGCGGTTAACCGAAATTGACTATTCAATCGATAGATAAACGATGTCGTTATGTTCGCAGAATCATTACATTATTCTGTAAAGCTTTTAGACTTGCATATATTGAGAACAGGAATGTAATAGAAAGCATATTTGCTCATAACTCATCATTCGTAAGACTGGGTTAATATTTCTTTTTGATGACTAATAAGCATATCTATGGTTGATAATGACAAAAAGTTTTGCATAGAACAATATTTAAAAAAACATGAACACTTCTTAAATTGTTTTAAGCTTTCACGATTTGTAAGTAATTATGTATTCATATCTCGACTCTCAACGTTTCGGCCGTAATGCAACGTCGAGTGTCGAGGTAAATACTTCGATTTAAAATAGTACGCGATTAAGTCCCGTTTACAGTGTAAAAAGACACTCCTTAAGTTAAAAAAAAATATCGACCTGCCTACGGCAGATAAATTAAGCGATATCCACAGTGGAACCTCGAACTTCGCACTCTTTAGCTCGTACTAGAGTAAAGCTTTATTTGTCTTTGAAACTAGAATTTGCATGAGCTTCCTACTTTCGACATGCGGGTCGGAAACTTAGTTTTTCATTTGGTATGTTGATTATTTCTTATGAATGCAATGTAAAGTTTGACCTCTTAAAGTATAATTGTATGGTCCCGTAATAACTATCACAGAGACACAACATCTAAGGTCTCAGGGGTGTCAACGCATCTGCATTTTGACCTCTGATCTTTTTGTAAGTGTCTATAGGCTACAGTTATCACTTTACATCAATGTGAACTGCATGCTTGTGTGCCACCTTTGTAACATAAATATATATATATATATATATATCTAAAAATGTTAGTACTGTCGGTAGTGACTGAAGATCAGTTCAGCAGATGTCAGTTTCAAACTGAGTAAAATGTCGTGAACTAAAACCACATTCATATCAAGGTAATGTAATTTGATTACATACCTATGAAATTGTTTCCGCGATAATGCAACCGGAATTTCTTCAATATCCACCCGTAAATTATCCGAACTAAACCGAATCTCGTATATAAATGTTCCCGCGTTAGTTATCCGTGGTATTTTCGTTGAATTATTACCGCGGTCTCGGCTCAGGATTACGAACAGAAAGTACAAGCACTACATATTTCAATTCAAACCACCTGGCGAAGATTCTCTTACAGTTAAAGTTTATCTACACTCGAAATGTTTCGCCTGTTGGATATACCGTTTTTAATACGGCGTGTAAAATTTCGCAAACAATGAAAAATGAGAGCAGCGACAGAGGTATGACAATTAATTAAGGAGTACCTTTACTGAATATACAAATTACAAATTTGACTTCGTGGCGCTTAGTACATGTTTTTTTATGCAGATCCCTACAAATTTCACATCCGTGCCGAGACTTGTTGGTACAAAGAATATACAAACACTACCAGTTTCTGCGGTTATGCTAATTTTCGTGCTAAAAACAACAGATTTGTTGTATTAGCAAAGAAACATAATATAGGTATTATATAAGGAACATAATATATAATTTCTTTTATTTGCTGGGTTGTTCTGATTTTAACCGTGAAGGTATAGGTAATATGGATTATCTTTTCTTTCGTTCGATTTGTAAGTAAATAAAGGATGTTTTTAAATAATGCTTATGCTAATTTTCATAACTTTGCCTTTTTTATATTTTAAGCATAACGTCTCTTGTGACTGCATGACTTGTCTTCGCAGGGTAACAGAAAATGGGGAACATCTTGTTGTTTTTTTATTTTGTAAGGTTTAGTCAGATATTTCATATTTTTGGAAGATTAGTACTAGTCTGGATTGGTTATGATTATGACTGCCGGTTTGGAAAACTCGTGGTTTTTGTCATTCCTAGATAATAACTGCATTAAATAGAATAAATGTAGCTATACGTACAACCGGTATGATAGATTTTGCAGTTTATACAATATCGTTAAGATGTCGCTGTTCCATTCGCTGTGTTATTAATTGTACTACAGTACAGTAACAGTTAGTACAATTAATAAGGAAACAGCGACATCTTAACGATACCTATTGTTTTTTCTTTAATTTATTTTTGCATTATTCGAAATATTTCTCAAGTTCGATTTCCACTGAAACGAAATCTTGAAACGCAAGATGTTGAAGTTAACATTAGCATGCCTAAACACGTCTTGGATTCTTGGAATCCAATCTTGCCCCATCTTTTGCAGACGCGGCGGTTTCTTGTTATGTCTTCATTGTTATTACATATTGTCCCATCTAGATACATGCTTGGATTGACGGGTTTGATATTATATCCATTTCCATTTACAGTTCGGGAATATCAACTAACCTATAATTCATAAACGTATTTTAGCTAGTGTTGCAAATTTCTCCTTTGTCTTTTTCTATCCTGCACACTTGACAATGCAACTGACAAAGACAAAGCCTTCTATAGCTAAAACGTATCTAGTGTACGTTTATGAATAAGGGGGTAAATGTTTACAGATTAGCTCAGTAGTCCAATGGTAGCAGAATTTTGCTACGCGCTCCCGAGTTCGATCCCCGGGTCAGGAAGAACTGTGGATTTAGGTGGCATTGCATCATTCCATTTATTTTACTGGTGGTAGATCTCCAGTGTCGGAGCTCGTGGGCGTAGGCACCACCGCATTACCTAATAGTTAAAGTTACTTGCCGCTAAATGGTAGTGTTCTGCACTATCGTTTTCCGGTCAGGTGGTAATTTCCGGCACAGAGTCATAACCCTTTAGGCCTCAGGAGTGGTCTTCGTGTGGGTGTCTATAGGCTGCAGTCATCATTTAACATCAATGTGAACTGCAAGCTTGTTTGCCACTTCCATTACATAAAAAAAAACATTTTTCGAAAGTCGTTTACTGCTATTCTCGGAATTAAGTAATTTCCTCGTAAATGAAAATGCTTTCTTAACTCTGACTATCCCTTTCGAGGAATAAAGGGGTGAAGTTTCGTTATTCTTTTAAGCTATTTCGAGTACAAACTTCTAAATTACTTTAGTTCAAAATATTTAATAGAACAGTATAGGTATGTATCTATTATATTTATTAAATTAAAATCTATTAATTTATACCCACATTTCATAAAAAAAATATTTTATTTAACTCAATTAACGTCAATTTTTTTCGTATTATTTCTATTACTTAATAAAATTCTTTTTTTATAACGTCTCTCGGCACCTACCTACTCCTTAATGATTTTTAACGCGGATTCGTCTTTTAATTTTCAATGATTCCATCTAGATATGTTCTCAAAATTACCTACTGGTTTTTAGACTGTTGACTATTTTAGTTAGGTACTTTAACATAATTTATGTATGTCATTAGGTACTAGTAATCATTTGCGTTGGTGGTAGGACTGGTAGGTATATTCAATTTTTATATGAATTTAATCAACGGGTCTCAATTAGCCCTCTGTCTCTAGATCTTCTGCCTAGATCTTTGTCTCTACCAATAATTATAGTGCTATACTTTACTAGAGCAAAAGTGCAGAAAACTACTATATAGTATGCCTCATGCTTATGATGATTATGCCTCAGCCCTCAAGCTACGTCACTGGAGCTCTGCCAACAGTTAAAAATGTTTAAGCGTTTTTCAATTTTGAATTTGTATCAGTACGTATGTACGTGTGTGAGTAAAGTAATTAAAAATATTTTCTTTGGTTGGAGTGGAAAAAAAATGAATGCTTGTCGTTTATTGTTTTAATTTACTTATTGTCAATCTGTCAAAGTAACTTTTGATTACGGTTCTAATTTACAAAAATTAATATTTAAAACTAGCAACTGCCCGCAACGTGTGTCTGCGTGAAGGCTCTACAGCACCAAACATACCTAAAATTTGTATGAATATTACTAACAGGTGCCATTTAGTTGGTCTTTTTTAGTTTAGCCCGGACATACATATACACACAAACAGACAAAAAAACTGAAAAGTATATTTTTGGCTTCGAATTCTATTGTAGATCACGTTCCAAGTATTCTTTTAAAAAATATTCAATGTACAGATTTGACTTTCCTACAATTTTATTAAATGTAGAGATTCCCGTGGGAATGAGAGATTTTCCCGCAGTAAAAAGTAGCCTAAATGTTGGTCAGGCTTAGTATCTATACACCACAAAAAGTTTCATTCGAATCCGTCCAGTATCTTCGGAGATTAGCCTGGACAAACGGACAAACAGACAAACAGACAGACAATAAAATTAAAAATCATTGAAAAGTGTTCTAATACTATTTTAACGTCGCCCCCAATTAGTTTTTCGTTAATATATACAATGTACAGACACGCGGGTTTTACTGTTTTATTATATGTATAGATTGATACAAATGACTTAAAAGTCGAAGTAAAAAAAATCTGTGAGATTTACATACCAGCGCGGGATAGAAAGCTAAAAAGAATTTTCCCTAAGTCAGTTCTTAACGAGATCAACTGAAGGAAAATTCCTTTTTTTTTTTCTTAAAAAGTTACATGGAGTACGTCGAGAGAAGTACAACAAAAGAAAGATTTCTTTCCGTAGTTGTACGGTCTAGCGATACTTTATTAATTCCACGGTACGAGCGACGTTTTATTAATCCATTAGTTAGTCCGTACACGGGTGGAGGTGGTTACGCGATGTAGGTACTACTACCAGGGAAATGGTCGCTTGACCACACACTTTAGCTTGTGGTAATAAAAGCTATATTTGAATGGTTTTAGCCAAGCGGAGAGTTTCCTGACTGTACTTACGTCGACTTCCTGACGTGTCTCGTAACAGATGACGGTGCGACCACCGGATGTGTCACGAGGTTATGTCGCATGCGATGTAATAGTTTACACCTTCTCGCTATTGTGGTGAATCTCAAGTGATATTTTATTCATATGACGATGTGGGAAGAAACCCCTGGAGAAGTAGTTGTTTACGTGCATTCAGGGGATGGTAAGAAATGGTTACTCTTCAATATTAGCTACACGATCTTTCTTTTAGGCTTGGATCGCACTTATTGTATAGCGTTTCTTATTGGAGCAATTAAGGATGTTATTTAAACATTTTGTGTTTTTATGATTTGTTTTTTTAGCATCACACCTTAGATTCGGTTACATCAAAATAATTGTTAAAGTTTAAGTTTTTGTAAAATTTTACATTCTTCAAATGTAAAACCGTACCTTAGCCTGGGTTGCACCACATCATTCGTAAAAGGTAAAGTAATTGTTACATTGCACTTCCTTCTCTAACTTTAACAGATTTCTTTAAGATAGAAAAAGATGTAAAATGTTATATCCACAGAAAAAGTCGTGGTGCAATCCCAGGCTTAAAAAAAACTACAAAAATCTTCAAAAGAGTTACGAAGGAACCAAGCGTAACGTCGGTTCCGACTAACATATTTCGAGAATTACACAAAACACGAAATCTATGACACCGCAGACTGTAAAAACGAAAATATCTGGTTAGCAGTTGCAATGTATGTTTACATCCATAAAAAACCCCGTTTCAGCTTATTCTCTCGTATAAACAAATTTGTGAGCGACGCAAACAGGTGAATTATCATATTCATTGACGCCTGTAAGTCAGCCAGATTTAAATCTTCACGTTACGGCTGGCTTGAAAACACGAAAGGCCTTTCACTGAAGCTTGTTGAATTTTACGGTTCATCATAAAAGAAGCAACAAGTTAATTGAAAGGTTACTATGTTACAAAACTTTTACTAAGAAGAGATCCAATGACGAAGCTCGAGGGCTTAGGCGCCACAGCGTCGCCTTATCTGCCTGCTGCTAATTACAGAGCTAATTTATCATAGAATTATTTATTTTAGCATGCAGTTCATATGGATGATAAGTGACTCGTGCAGGTTTGTGTCAGCTGGGTTCTATGATTGGGTACTTGAAAGTGCGCAACATTCCGATTCATTTGCGTTAATTCCTGCCCAGAACGGGCAAATTACCTATAGAACGAACTTCTTTCTGAGGTGTTCCCCCGGCGCTACAATATAGGGTTCTTCAAAAAAACGTCCACTACTATGCGTAAAAGATTGTCACGACCACAATGGGCGTTTCTGGTCGCCTTTATCCAGCGATTGCCCGCAACCCGCGACCTTTACCAGGTCTTCGTCAGTGCATCACGTTCCAACATTTGCCTTCAATCCCGTCATCTTTATCTATGGAATATGTATATCAACCAATATCTCGTTCTAAATCTATTATCCAAACACAGCAAATATACAGGTTACAACAAATATTTCATTTCCGCACGAGTCTCCGTTATTCAAATAACAAGTTTGAATAAAAAATATAAAATTCACCACAAAAAGAAAAAAAGTAAACTCCTCGTTTATCCCAATAACAAATATATTTTATTTCCACACGAGTCGTTTTACTACTTGAAATTAAAATATAAAAAAACACGTACCTACATCTCTTGAAAGTTTATTTTCAACGAGATGCACGTTTAAGTAAATAAAGTTACTGTTACTCGGAAACACCGTCGTCCCTCATATGAGAAGTTTCGTTCAAGAAAATGCGAAACGCTGCAAAATACAGATGCAGATGAACTATGAAAAATATACTTTGGAAAACTTTATGCTTTCATTTTGCTTATTTATTACGTGAGATACACATACAATTTAATCTATACTAATATTGTAAAGCTGAAGAGTTTGTTTGTTTGCTTGAATGCGATGATCTCAGGAACTACTGATCCGATTTGAATTTTTGTTTGAATGAGTTAGTTAGCCCATTTATCGAGTATGGCCTTAGGCTATATAACATCACGCTAAGATGAATAAGAGAGGTAATATTGCACCCGCGCAAGCTGGGGCGAGCCGCTAGTGGATTATAAAGAGAAAATGGAAATAATATTCGTAACGCTATGTATTTCTAGGTACAGACACAGTACAAATATGAACAGTATGGAAAATCGAAAAACGTTCGAAAAGACACACATACACAAACAAGCGCATCGACGCTCGAATAGTGTGCGTTTCACTACTGCAGCACCGCGAGAACTGCTTAACCTTGTCGATGCGCATGTTTGTGTGAGTGTGCCGTTTCAACGTTTTATACGTAGTTTCCATACTGTTCATATTTGTGCTGTGTTACAGATGTCTCATGGACATTAACGATGCAAGTGGGGCAGTGATTACTAAACGATTGAGAAGTTGCAGGGTCATTCACCGTATCGGGAGATTTTTAGTAACCACATAATATGCACAATAACCGCACTAAATCAAATTGAATTGTTTTACATTCACAATATTCTACAGTAAAAAGAGCTCGAGATTTAAACTCAAATTCATAGAAAAATACCATTGCATTCAAATTTTGCGGCCGTGGAAAGGAGATCAGGTTATCGCTCCGTTTTTGATAACCTACGTTGAAATGGATTTAATCTGGAGAAACGCTCATAAATGCCAAAATACTAACGCAAATCCATATTTGACATGTTTTGGAAGATGAGCCGTTATCTTTTGTGTACGTAGCTGGAAGCATATATCTATGTATGTATCTTCACGCCAGGTCCCTAACGGGGTAGGCAGAGAGTGTAGAGCGCCAGACATCCCGGTTCTGACAAACCTCTCGTGCCTCGTCTACCTTCATCATTCTCTTCATACATGCACGCCGATTCCTAAGACTTTTGACCCCACCATCAGACAGAACTCGACCTATTTGGTCATGGTAGGTCAGCCTTGGTCTTCCTGGGCCTCTGTAACCATCCACATTCGCATTGTATATCTGTTTAGTCATTCGCTCATTCGACATTCTTTCTATATGCCCGAACCATCGGAGCATGCCTTTTTTCATTTTTACACCGATACTATCATTCACACAAAGTCTCTTTCTTACATCTTCATTACGAACGTGATCGGTGAGTGATACACCGCAGATCTTGCGCAAAGATCTCATCTCGACCGCGTTCAACTATCATATATCTACTGACTGATAATTCAAGTGAAAAGTACTTTTCCACTCGGTGTTACCATTTTTTCAACTAAATTGATACGAAAAATACTAATAGTGTGGCTAGTTGTATCAGTGCAACGTTTGAAAATCTCTTCTTGTAATTCTACCATGCCGCATATACCTAATTATTGCTCGGCTGTTGACACCAATAAGGGAATACTGCGTATAGTAAGTAATCTTTAACTATCCTCAATATATAAATTAAGACGAGCCAGTTGCTCCACCAGTGTGTGACGACCGTTCGCATAACAATAGAAAATCAGTTTTCATATTTTTCTCGTGAGCCTTAAATTCCGAAATGGCTGGCAACACTGGATTGGTAGATTTGTTGTACTTATATGTTTATCTTCGTTAGAATACCTAATACACATTGACGGTAATTTATTCCTATCACTTACCACCAACATGATCTATCTACCTATTTGCCTCTTTCGTGACATCTACGAAATCTTGCTGACCATCTTTCTGGCCAAAATGATTCTAAAAACTTAAAGAAGGTTTTAACGTGAGTATCCTGATCACATCTTCTGATTAAACCCATGAAAGGTAATACAGCTTAATGACCGTACCCTTTCTTGTCTAACCCTATTTCTCTTAAAATACGAGTGGGTACATGCGATCACTACACTGCGAATTGGATATGGGATGCTTTGATCTTTTTAATAATATGTAGGTATATAAATTTATTAGATATGCTAATGGTACTCATTAAAATATAACGTTGAAGAATAATAACTAAAACTATTGATTATTGTTGCGTACATGGTATCGCTTCTATAATGATTACTTACAGTGTCCCTTAGGATAATAATGCTATGATAAATACATAGAGTTGTTGTAATGTTTTCTATACTTATCATAAAACTGTAGAAGTGTGAATTCTGTACATTAAAAATATAAAAAAATAAATACCAGGGGATGTTACTAGATCGATACCGAACACAAATAAATGATAAGATTTTTTTTTGTCTGTCTGTCTGTCTGTCTGCCTGTCTGTCTGTCTGTCTGTCTGTCTGTCTGTTTGTTCAAGTATCACACAAAATCTACAGGTCCGATTACGATGAAACTTGATATAATTGTACTTTAACCTTTGGCGCACAACACTAGGTACTTTTTATCCCGGAAAACTGTCTGTTTGTCTGTGTGTTTGTGCACGCTAATTTCAGAAATGGCTTATCCGATTTGCAGTTTTACTTTATATTGCGGTAAGTTCTACTAAACATTAAGTGTTTGTTTTGTGTCAATCGGTTCAGAAATAAAAAAGGTATGACAATTTAAAGAATCATATCGAATATTTTTAACTATTCTGTATCTATCGTCTATCTTTTAGGGGGTTTCGTACCTAAAAGGTACAAACAGATCCTACGGATTACTAATTCTCCGCTGTCTGTCTGTCTGTCTGTCCGTCCATCCGTCTGTCTGTCACCAGGCGGTACCTATCTCATAAATAGAGATAGCTAGAAAGCTAACATTTTCACAAATTATGTATATCTGTTACCGCTATAAAGACGAAATTAATTACTAAAAATAAGGACATGAAAATATTAAGGGGTCTAAGCGGCGGTCCATACAGTAAACGTATTTTTTTGCACGAGTTCGACGCGCACTTGGTCGGTTTTTTCTCATAGGATGGATGCGCGCTTGAACACATAATGAGACATTTTTCCAATCCTAGCAGCCTGTGTGTATCCCCGATGGCCATACGTCTAATATCGTAAACAGAGAAGCATAACTGCCAAGTAGATTTTTTTTTGGTAACTTAAAAGTGTTTATGATCCAAAATTAACGAAAATGTGTATCCAAAAGCGCTGCCCCATGTCACAAAGCCACTATTCCACGCTGGGCGTCCAGACGCCCAGCGTCCAGACGCCCAGCGTCCCGACGCCGAGCGTCCCGACGCCTAGCGTCCCGACGTCGAGCGTCCCGACGCCTAGCGTCCCGACGCCTAGCGTCCCGACGCCTAGCGTCCCGACGCCTAGCGTCCCGACGCCTAGCGTCCCGACGCCTAGCGTCACGACGCCTAGCGTCCCGACGCCTAGCGTCCCGACGCCTAGCGTCCCGACGCCTAGCGTTCTAGTCCCGACGTCCAGCGTCGCGACGCCCAGCGTCCCGACGCCCAGCGTCCCCACGCCTAGCGTCCCTACGCCGAGCGTCCCGACGCCGAGCATTCCGACGCCGAGCGTCCCGACGCCCAGCGTCCCGACGCCCAGCGTCCCGACGCCTAGCGTTCTAGTCCCGACGTCCAGCTTCGCGACGCCCAGCGTCCCGACGCCAAGCGTCCCGATGCCCAGCGTCCCGACGCCCAGCGTCCCGACGCCCAGCGTCCCGACGCCCAGCGTCCCGACGCCCAGCGTCCCGACGCCCAGCGTCCCGACGCCCAGCGTCCCGACGCCCAGCGCACCGACGCTGAGCGTCCCGACGCCCAGCGTCCCGACGCCCAGCGTCCCGACGCCGAGCGTCCCGACGCCGAGCGTCCCGACGCCGAGCGTCCCGACGCCAAGCGTCCCGACTTCCAGCGTCCCGACGCCCAGCGTCCCGACGCCCAGCGTCCCGACGCCCAGCGTCCCGACGCCCAGCGTCCCGACGTCCAGCGTCCAGAGGCCCACGGTCCGGACCCCCAGCGTCCCGACGCCCAGCGTCCCGACGTCCAGCGTCCCGACGCCCAGCGTCCCGACGCCCAGCTTCCCGACGCCCAGCGTCCCGACGCCCAGCTTCCCGACGCCCAGCGTCCCGACGCCCAGCGTTCCGACGCCCAGCTTCCCGACGCCCAGCGTCCCGACGCCCAGCGTCCCGACGCCCAGCGTCCCGATGCCCAGCGTCCCGACGCCCAACGCACCGACGCCGAGCGTCCCGACGCCAAGCGTCCCGACGCCAAGCGTCCCGACTCCCAGCGTCCCGACGCCGAGCATTCCGACGCCGAGCGTCCCGACGCCGAGCGTCCCGACGCCGAGCGTCCCGACGCCCGGCCGGATAAAATGCCACATATACCTACTACCTACGCTATACGCTTTATGGCCTTGTAATTTCCGGCACAGAGGCATAACACCTTAGGCCTCAGGAGTGGTAACGCATCGGCATTTGATCTTGGTCTTGATGTGGGTTTCTATAGGCTGCAGGCATCACTTAACATCAATGTAAACTGCATGCTTGTTTGCCACTTCAATTACATATAAAAAATACATAGATATTGCCTTCCGTTGTAGAGTATAGAATATCGATACTATTCACGACCATCATCTCAATCACGTCAGTTAATTACGGTTTCTGAGAAAGTTTTTCTTATTTCCCCTCTATTAATTTCCTATTCCCATCGAATTAATATTCCATAATAAACATCTGTGGTGTTCCTTTGATGTTTGTTACATACGTATTGTCTTTTCTGTTGAATATTATATTCTTTGAAGAAAAAAAAAATTACGCGTAACCTGTGGATACTCGTCAAATCATCCCATGGCATCCCACAAGAATATTTATTCGGAATAAAAAGTTTAATCTAAGTCAGCTAATACCCTATCTGTATAACACATTTCATTCAGCAGTTTCGGCGTGATTGACGGACAAACATCCAAACAAAGAAACTTTCACATTTATATTATTAGTGTGAGTGTGATAGTGTGATTAGTGTGATTATTTTTTCATCCGCGTATGTTGTTATTGTATTGTGAATGGAACACGCCAATAGATGAGTATAACTTTTGGCATCTCCCGTGGGTGTAACGTTGAATATCAATAATATTATGTCCTATGGAGATGATAAGGGTTCATCCCCATGGAGCCAAAGAGTTCAGTTGTAGGAAAAGTCGAACACTCCTTAATTGGATTGAGTGTTCAACTCCTCTTCACTGTAAGGAAGATAGCGTCTCTAGAACTCTTGTCTGATTATACGTAACTTCACGCCTGTAATCCTCGAAGGGGTAGGCCGAGGTAAATAAAAAAAAAAAAAAATACGCTAAATGAATGCATTTAATCATACATGCAAACACCAAAGATTCACCGGTTGCGTTTTTGGCCCATGTAAAACAGGTGGCGAGCCTATTGGCATCTCCGGGCACATTACCAAACTTCGAGGTACTGGGAAACTTCCAGAAAATGGAAAAGTCCCAATAGAACCAGAGATAAAGAATTTTACACCGTTATCTTTAATATCCCCCGACCCAGGAATCGAACCCCAGCGTAGTAGTAGTGGCCTGTTACCACTAGGCTACTGAGGCTTGTCTGATTATGAAATCTAACTCAAAAATAAACTGAATAAATAATAAACAGAAAAATTGTGTTGCCTGGTCAGTAGTGGTACCTATTTAAATACCATTAAGGCTGCATATTTGCACATCGGTTGGTGACGAATCTGCTGACATAAGCAGGAATCGGTATTTTTTTTCTTCAACGAACAATTCAATTTTTCAATTTTCAATTCAATTCACAATTTACTTAAATATTAAAGAAAAAATAAACGATGAAAAAGAAAGATAAGCTTGCCAAACATTTTTTTAGACAGTACAGGCAAACAAGCATGCAGTTCACATTGATTTTAAGTGATGACTGCAGCCTATAGACACTTATACAAAGACCAAGGTCAAAATGTAGATGCATTACCACTCCTGAGGCCTAAGGTGTTATGCCTCTGTGCCGGAAATTTCACGTCCGTACATTACCAACTGACCGGAACACGATAGTGCTGAACACTACCAATTTGGGGCTATTAGGTGCGGTGTATTAAGTATATTAGGTGCGGTGGTGCCTTCGCCCGCGAGCGCTGTCACTGGAGCTCTACCATCAGTTATGTCTTCGAAATTATTTATCTTCACATGTTTCGATATATGGATACATCATACAGGTATATATATAACAGTGCCCGTGTGTAGTGAAATAGATTAACAGTGCGAAAACACAGATTAATTTAGCCCTAAGGTTGGCTGGTAGAGAATACCACTAGGTATTAAGCCCGCCTTATGTACATCAATTTGTGCAGAAAAAAATAAATAAAACACGTCCTTTCGGGTTGCCTCCAGAACTTCATTGTAAATGTTCTGGTAAAGTAGCCATCGCTTTACTCGAATTACTGACTGTGATCGACTGACTGACCGACCGATAATTGACTGACTCTCCGACTGACTCTTGACTTTATGCTGCTTATGACGAATACGAAATATCGTTTTATTTGACACTGGCAATATGCGTAACAGCAATGCCATTATATATATATAAAAAAAAAACTTTTTGTATTTACTAACAGAACAAAACGTCATGGTAGTGCAGTACTAGCCAGACCGTAATAAACTGTGCAGCGGAAGGAAAACTCCATTTGGTATTCCATTTTTATGACTACAACTTGGTGTGGGTCCCGCAAATGTACAGTCATATACCGAATGAGCAGACATTTTTAAAAATATCAGCGTGTTCATGAAACGTTTGACGAATGGTGGCTAAATGAGGAAGATAAGTTAAGGAAAGGATACGCCATGTTTGTAGGTATAGGCTCTGTTATGCACCTTGCATAATCTATACTTATAATAAAACTGTAGAAGTGTACATTCTGTACATTAAAAATATTGAAAGAATAAATATCAGGTGATGTTACTAGATCGATACCAAACCCAAATGTGTGATTAGAAAAAATTTTGTCTGTCTGTTTGTTCAAGCATCACAGAAAAACTACCGGTCCGATTACAATGAAACTTGGTATGATTATACTTTGACCTTTGGCGCACAACACTGGGACCTTTTATCCATGAAAAATGTCTGTTTGTCTGTGTGTTTGTGCACGCTAATATCAGAAACGGCTTATTCGATTTGCGGTTTTTAGGTATATTGTGGTAAGTTTCACATAACATGAAGTGTTTGTTTCATGTGAATCGGTTCAGAAATAAAAAAGTTATATCAATTTAAAGAATCATATGGAATATTTTTAAGCTATTCTGAATTTAGTATTATCTTTTAGGGGGTTTCATACCTAAAAGGTAAAAACGGACCCCACGGATTACTAATCCTCCGCTGTCTGTCTGTTTGTCTGTCCGTCCGTCCGTCTGTCTGTCACCAGGCTGTATCTCATAAATTGTGATAGCTAGAAAGCTAACATTTTCACAAATTATGTATTTCTGATACCGCTATTAAGACAAAATTAATTACTAAAAATAAGAAAATGAAAATGTTAAGGAGTCCAAGGGGGCATACAATAATCGTTTTTTTTTCGTATATTTTTTTTGCTCGGTTATAATGGTAGCAAGTAGACGCTTAAAATTTTCACAAAATTTTTAGGTCTTATGTTGTATATTACCTTTCCATAATAAATCTATAATCTATGAAAATAAATAAAATTGGAGTGTCTGTTTGTAATATAAAAATAACCGCTTTTTACTAAATGCATCTGTATATATACACGGTACATATACCAAAACAACATTTTTTTTAATTTTTCTGTCTATCTGTCTGTCTGTCTGTTTGGCGGGGCTAATCTTGGGAACGGCTGGACCGATTTTGACGGGACTTCCACGGGTAGGTAGCTGATGTAATAAGGAGTAACTTAGGCTACTTTTATCTCCATACGTACATACATACTTACATACAAATAAACAGAATTTGAGTGTCTCCGATTTTGACGGGACTTTCACTGGCAGATAGCTGATGTGATAATGAGTAACTTAGGCTACTTTTATCTCCATACAACCATACATACATACATACCTCCATACAAATAAATAGAATTTGAGTGTCTCCTATTTTGACGGGACTTTTCACTGGCAGATAACTGATGTAATAAGGAGTAACGTAGGCTACTTTTATACTAGCTGCGCCCACGACTTCGTCCGGGTAGATACTGAACAATCATATTTTTTTTCACGGGGACGAAGTCGCGGGCACAGCTAGTAAATAAATAAAAATACGTACGTACTCTAGCTTACAGAGTGTTAATATTTAGTTAGAATATTTTTGAAATCGGACATAAAGTTCGCATTGATGGTGAGTGAATAGGTAGGTACTCCAAGAAGTAATAGGACATTACTACTACGCTGGGATCCTGGGTTCGATTCCCGAGACGGCGACTATCAGAGATAACGGTGTAAAATCGTTTACCTTTAGTTGTGATTATTCCATTTTCTGGAAGATTCCCAGCGCCTCGGAGTTTGGTGAAGTAGTTACAAAAATGAGGCAATGGCAATGGCAAATCGAGGGTGTTTGCATGCATGCTTGAATGCATGCATTCACCTCTGCGTACTCTTTTTGAGATTACAAATGTGAAGTACGTTTACGTTTTGAATACTGCAACCTTATGAAAGGCGTATCTGCAAAATCAAACATTAGATCATGTCGCAGGTCTTGCGCATTGCTTTTGTTGAGACAAGATGTTCGATAGCATTGCTTTTGGGCAAAGAATAACTGAGATGTACTATTGTAGTCGACCATGTCGGTGCCTTATTTGTAGGTATAGGCAAGGCATAATTTGCAATATTTTAGGAGGATCGGAAACTTCCTCGATTATATATTTCCACCTAGCAGGATGACTATAGCACTATTGTTAGATTTATTTAGTGGCAGACACATTAATTAATTTAATGGTTCGTATGTCTTCAGCTCCAATAGTGAAGCTCGAGGGCGTAACGACTAAATCTGATTGATTAGAACTTGTTTCATTAGAGTCGCTACCAAAAATCCCATTTCTTTTAAGAAAATGATCAACAAGGACAAACTTGACAAGGAAAATACAATGTACAAAAATAACAGTGGAATGGCTCCAAGGGTGCAATTTGATGTGAAGCTTCATTAGACCCTCTCTTATGTTCACGACAAGCTGATTATATTTTGAAATGTGTAACGAGTTTCAGCGATACAGAACATCGATGTTTTTCCTGCGCTAAGAGGATTTGGTCCGAACTAGATATTTCAACCCTTTTACTGCTCACCCTAAGAATGTTTTGAAGGCCCCAATATAAAATACTTAATTGTCTAATATAAAATAATATAAAATAATTAATTGGCCCCAATATAAAATGCTTGAATGTCTTTGCCTTTGGTGGGGACTGGTCTGTTCTGGTTAGCAGGGGCTGCATCACATTTAGTAGATAGCAGTTTATTTGCATCTATGCTAAGGACGTTGACATTATTTGATTTTTCACGATAATCTGTACTAGATTTAAGCTCTCATTTAAAAGAGCTCTTACTGAATTTGTTGGGTAGCGGAGTTCTTCTCAGTAGTGACTGCACTTGGAACTCTGCTAAGTGAATAACATTGATCTTGACGAATAAGTTTTTCTTTTTCTTCATTTATTATCATTGAAGGAATTGAAGGATTTTATGATTATTATGTTTTAAACAAATAGTTTAAATTTTCATTTTTAATTTACTATTAATATATGATTTTGCTTTTACTATATGTAATAGTTGTTCGCTCTAGGTAGTTTATGATTTATTGACGTTTTGAAAGTATCTGTAAAGATCTATTCGAAATAAAAATATTTTCTATTTCTATTTCTATTTCTGTGGGGTCGAAGACGTAAAGCCTGTATTAATTGATTATACTAGAAGATTCCTTTTTTTTCAAAAATAAATATGTGGTCAACAATAACGAACAACAAAGTTAAGACGTTAAAAGAAAATCTAACAAAATACGATTTACAAAAATAGCTGTGGTATGGATCCAACAGTGCAATTTGATGTTAAGATTCATAAAACCCTCTCTTATGTATGCGACAAGCTGATTATATTTTGGAATGTGTATAGATGATATGTTCTTAGGTTTTCGCGAGCTACACTCATTGAAATCATTTAAAAAAATCATTTTAGTTTAATATACGCGAGATAAATCCGTAAAAATAGTTTTATTTCAATGAATGTGTATAGAGTTTCAATGTTACAGAAAATTGCCGTTTTTACTGCGCTAAGAGGATTCTGTCCGAACTCTGTGTTTGAACCCTTTTACTGCACACCCCAAGGATGTATTAAAGGGCCCAAAATAAAACACTCAAGCCAACGACTTCTTCCAACTCGTAAGATTTTACTGGCATGTTTAAATTTGTGTACTATAAGGATGCTGTCTTGGAAAATATTTTTTATGGTAGCTACAGGTAGGTATACTTAACGGAAATGTTCATAGTAGTTTTTGTGGCTGCTAGTAGTGCTGTCTTGGAAAATATTTTCCATGGTAGCTACAGGTAGGTATACTTAACGGAAATGTTCATAGTAGTTTTTGTGGCTGCTAGTAGTGCTGTCTTGGAAAATATTTTCCATGGTAGCTACAGGTAGGTATACTTAACGGAAATTTGCTTATTAGTTTTTGTGTCTGCTAGTAGTGCTGTCTTGGAAAATATTTTCCATGGTAGCTACAGGTAGGTATACTTAACGGAAATTTGCTTATTAGTTTTTGTGTCTGCTAGTAGTGCTGCCTTGGAAAATATTTTCTATGGTAGCTACAGGTAGGTATACTTAACGGAAATTTGCTTATGAGTTTTTCATAATAATATGGTACTTACACCTCACAGCTGGAGATGACATATCTTACTTACTCACATATTGAATGAGACGCTTAAAGTATCTTCAATGGAATCACCAAATCGCTTTCAAATCGACAGCTTTATTTACGCCAAATCCGAATTAATTCTCGAATTTACCCAATTCACAGCATAAAGCGTCGTCGAATAAAGATTCTTTAGAACCGCATGGGATGGATGTGACGTGACTAAGCTGTGGTCACACGGCTGTAGGCGAAAAGAAATTACGCTCTTTTAGTACGAAATTGTGGGAATATTTTTCTTTGTGTTTACCACAATCACTTCGGCTTTCTTTGCTTTGTTCTATTTCGGTACCGCAAAAAGATTTGTTTTATGATTATTTCCCTCTTTGCCGTATAATATAATTAATTTTTCCACGCATTAACGTTTCGCCGCTGCAGTTTTCTGAACAACCCGATAGACGAACATCGTTAATAAAAGAGTTGCTAACATTACTTTTGCACGAAATGAAAACACTTTGAAACGTTGTCACCTAATTCCACCGAAATAACTTTAACCTAAAAGCAACATAAAACGAAGTGAACCAGCGGCAACTTACTCATTAAGCTAATGCAAAAGGGAAAGTGTTATAAATCAATTAACCAAAATTCGCCGCACGACCTGTGAAGTTTAACCGTAAAGTATCACATGTTGGCCATAAAACAGGATGTATGAATTTGTCTGGCACTAAACATGACCGCTCTACCAACTTGGCTCGTAAAAATAAGTCCGTTCAGTTTTGCGCGTGTTAAATCTTTTGTATAGGTACTGTTGGTAGTAAAACCGTGTGCTTTCGTTCCTGGAAGCATTTAATGGAAAACTTATAAAAACCACAAAATCCTTTCGGTGGCATAAACATTTCAATGAGTAAGTAAGCTTGATGGTATAGATCTAGATGCCAGTAATAGTTGAATGAAATATAAATGAACAACTTATTTAGAACAGATCAGGTAAGATACTTTATATTACTTTATAGTCGGCGTATCGGGCTTTTAATCTTAATTAAATTCGCTAATGTCTTGTTTCGTGTTTTCATACGCGCATGGTTAAAAAACAACAAATGAAACTTTTTTTGCTTTCGTGAATCAAATAACAACAAGACTTCATAGTAAGTACTCTTATGACAAGGTCAGAGTTTTACAAAACCTGAATATCTAGTTTTGTTTTTCCAAAATTATAATAATACCGCAGTAGAGTATCAGCCCTTAATCAGTTGGTCCTCAAATAATAGCTCGTCGGCACGTTTTATGTCACATTATTTTGTTTAGTAGATAGGCAAAAATAATGGAATTCGGCGGTCGACTAACCTTCATATAATTTATTGTTAGTCAATGAATATAATATTGTGGCTATAAAATACATCTAATATTCTTATTGAAGGCTGAATAATTTAGTGTTAGAATATCTATTTTGAATCGTTACTCAGTCTGTATTGTCCTATATCGTATTATTTTGCAGAAATTTAATTAATCTGTATTAGGATACGATTCAAGGTGATTTTAATTAATCAATCGTTATGAAGCCGAGAAGCAATCGGAGTGTGAAATTAATTCAATACATAGGTACCAGTTTACTCCAGTGAGTCTAAACTCACTAGAGTAAACTGGTACCTGAGTAATCGAGTTCGTGTTGAAAATCGAAATCGTGTTTGAAACTTATAAGAAGCAAATTCTACAACGGCTGAAATAAGGATAAGGTTTCGTCACTCGACACGCTTGCAGTATGTGTGCTTACTTTTATTTTATGTATGGACGTGTTTATAGTCAGGACTAAATCGTACGTAAGTATTTTTACAGTGGCATTACCTACGTGTCCTTTTGTTGCAGACACTTCATTTGCAAAATACGGAATTTTGTGATCCTAATTCCAGTGGAAGTTCTCACAGGACACAATTGAATTTTTCAAACTAAAAGAACTTCCAGCACCTTTTTCCCTTTTAAAAATATGTCACCTGGAAACTCATTCTCTCTGAGCCTGATAGTGTTCAATAGTTTAAAGCTGTGACTGTGATCAACAGTGGTGTAAATAAATGTAGGTACAATTATATAAACATTTACAAAGTTATGAACAGCCTACGAGCCGGTATACGTTTACGATCTAGGTAGATGATTTATTCTCATTGTTGAAGGAACTTCCTTCCGAACGATCCAGTTTCCCACCGTACTTACCTCTCGTTTTAGGGTTCCGTAGCCTACATGAAATCCTCATGGTTTCGACATGACTCTTAGTCCGTTCATCCGTCCGTCTTTGCTCGCAGCTATGCTCGAAGTCTATTAGTATTAGAAAGCTGTAATTTGGAACGAATTTACATATTAGCTATGCGGAGAAAATCGGCTCATAAGATCTAGAAAAATATATTTTTAGGACACTTCCCCTACACGCGAAGTTTCTTCATGCATAGTGTGAGGAATCGTTAGATCGATCTTTTTAAAAAAGTAGTGAGTGTTGATGAAATGGACATAAATAGTTTTTGACTTATCAAAGAACTTCTGAATTAGGAGATAAATTGTGTAGTAATATTTAATGTAGGTTATACTACACAAAAGCTCTAAACCAGTGCGTTAGCAGTATGTTAAACATATCTCGCCATTTAGTTGCACTTGCTTGATTAACAAAACCGTAATGGTTATTCAACACGCGGTTAAATTAGAAGCACGAGATGCGCGAATTGAAATGAACATATGGCATATCTCTCGAATCTGTTCAAATGATCAATTTTACGATTATCATCGTCCGTATATTTGTGTCGAATAATTGGAAATTTACATAGAAATCATTGGCAATTCACTTTGAGATAAATCAGTGCTCCGTGTTTTAGAATCAGCACCAGCACCATTTCGGCAGCAATTCAGTAGTCGGAATAAATACTGATGGTAGAGCTCAACGTTGGAGTTGTGGACTTCGGCTGATTTATGTGCGGCCGTTTGACCATTATTTAGGGCTATCGTCTTCTGATTAGATGGTAAGGTAGGGATCCATTGCTTCTGACACAGGTTTATGTTGAGATAAATCTTCTTACTTATATACAACGTGTAACAGGATCAAAATGTACAACCCGAAACTAGTTTGTTGGGATCCCACTGTTGGGTAGTGGGGTCGTCACGTCCCACGTCGCAGTGACCCGGTAAACTGCGCATTTATTTGCCAATTTCATGACATAAAAATAAAACTGTTTATTAACTCTCTTCATAGACTTTTTATATTGTAAATACTGTAATAGACGTAGAAGTTTATGATGGATAAACTTCTAGGACTACCCTTGACTTGTGTTTGAAAAGACAAAGGAAAATTTTATAGCTATCGATAAACTGAGGCGATTATAACTCTTGTAGAGCAGTGAAACTTTGAAGTTCCTCAAGTTCAGCGACATGTATTTGGTATTCCGGTAGTGTAGTTTATTTCTCCTGTAAACACTATTTCTCATTGCTCGAATAGAGTACCTAAACATTCTAAACTAATCTACATTTTCAAAATATTGCATATTTATGGTATTTTTTGTATATAAAATATACAGCTTTAGGATCTCATAAAATATGCAGGTTATGATCCCACTGCAGAAATATTTTGCAGTGGGATCCTAACCTATTATGAGTTGTTCCATTTGGATTCCCATGTCGTAAGTGACAGGCATTTGTCATCCGAATACCGGCCGTTGTTGCGTACTTCGCTCTCGCATTTCCCGGTACATTTTCCGAATAGAGTCCTAACCTATTATGAGTTGTTCCATTTGGATTCCCATGTCGTAAGTGACAGGCATTTGTCATCCGAATACCGGACGTTGTTGCGTACTTCGCTCTCGCATTTCCCGGTACATTTTCCGAATAGAGTCGTTCAGTTTGATATACTACGACGTGCATTGCCAGTCGTTACCTTTACAACGTATGCATGTAAAAGAACTACATGGACCCCACACGAGAAATATTCAGATATCGTTCGTGTACCTAATGTGCGATGAAATGTGCTGCAAGGGTTCTGTTACAAGCGCTTGTAAGGCGCTGTATTGGCTTTAGAAATTAGCTCTCTCAAAAGCGTTAATTGGAGGTGCTTCAAAATTGTCCGAATACCTACTTGATGCATATTGTGGTGATCTAAGTACATGAGTACTGGTTTCGGTTCTTCCTCATACATTGCTTATTTCATGTGCGAATTCATTTGCAACTATTGTAAATTAATGCACAGAGTTATAAAATAAAGAGATAACTAGCTAGTAATTATGAAAACAAAATAATTTTGCTGCGGGAAAAAAAACATCATGTATAAATCAATAAGTGTTCCTCTTATTGATTTATATAACTTATTACTAAATGGACTGATCTACACAACGGACTTTAGTCACCTGAAATATTTGAATATGCAATAATTTTTACCTTACCTTGCAAATGAGCTCAATCTATTCAGAAGAAAGGGTTGTAAATTCAGTTGAGAGTTTTGATCAAAACATGATTCTTAATTTATGGGTTGAATCAGATAATAACTTTAAGAAATTATGTGATGGGTATGGATAATCGATGAAATATTGTGAAGGTGACGCATTACAGACGCTCATACAATACCGGTTGTCGGTAACAAGTATCGTAAAGTATACAATTTTTATTCGTACAAAAACTTACAAATTAAAAAACAGCTGATGCTGTACAAACTGTGTTCTGTATATTTGTTTTATACAACTTTTATGGTAAAAAAATGCCATTAGAGAATATCATGTAAATAATGTATGTACGTAATATTACACTGCAATATTATTTAAATGATAAAAGGCTCAGCCGGCGTATTCTAAGGCTCGATTTACACCGCTGCAGAATGGAATGGAAGCGTCAATTTCGCGTCGCGACGCGAGAAGGCGCGCAAATTCGCGGGATTACTCGAAAATACTAGCCAATACCAGTGACATTGCGCGACTGTTAATTTCCGACGTGAGAATTGTATTTTAGATAATAACAGAAAACGATATGATATACTTATATGAAATAAAAAACATATAACATAAATCGATAATAGCAAACTCTGTAAATACATGAATAAGACGTGTACCTGTACATGTGTCCAAGTACACGTCGTATGTCAGACGTGTACTTTTGTTTTTTTATGTTAAAGAGAAAATCTGTTTTCATTAACTTTTCATAATATTCCGGTCACACTAAAGTTTCACATGTAGGTACGTAGATTGCCTTGGGAAGAGTTTCTGTCTACCTACTAAGTAATAAATTGTAAGTTTACGTATGAAGTGGTGGGTAAATTCTACTTACATAATAAAATTACGAAAAGGATAAATTTCTTTCATAGTCATATTTTTTACATTTAGCGAAAAAGCCCTCATTATGCAAAAACAAAATGAAAACCATTTGTCTAACCTTTGCTTCCATGTTATTTCATTATTCTGGGTCTGGATTGTTAAAACAGTCGTCATTTACATTCAATATATTGTTTTTTGTACCTATTATATTAATTTAAATTTGACTTTGCGTCGGAGCTTTAGAACGTAGGCTCCACCGCGTTACCCAATCTGTTTGTCGCCAAATGTTCAATACTATAGTGTTTTGGTTAGGCGGATATGTATGGTTCCATAATTTCTATCACTGAGCCAGAACAAATCAGGCCTCAGGGGTGGTAGGGTAACACATCTACATTTATATTTTTTAATGTACGACCCTGTGACGTCCGGCACAGAGGCATAATGGCTTGGGCCTCAGGGGTGGTGACGCATCTGCATTCTGACCTTGGTCTTTGTGTAAGTGTCTATAGGATGCAGTCATCACTTAACATCAATGTGAAATGCTTGTTTGCTACTTACATTACATATAAAAATTAGACCTCGTGGTTTTTGTGTAAATGCCTGTAGGTTGCAGTCGTCACTTAACATCCATTTGAACTGTTTGCCTGTTTGCCTTTTGCCACATAATAAGGTCTTGAATAACTGTAGCGTGTCAATTATAAATTTATACTAAAATATTTATACTAGTCTATAAAGTTGAGTTCCCACGAGCAAATGTACATATTTATCAATAACTTGGAGGTACAACATATGCACAAATAGACGAGTATAATAATATATAATATCTTAAAAGGATGATTCCGTTTAAACGCGCTAATCTAACTTCGTTATGCCCCCTCCCCCCTCCCCCGCAGATCGCACTGTCCCCTTCGATTGGTAATCGAATTGTGCTAAAACGCCCATTTGTGTACGACGCGCGACAACCCTAACATCAAGGCCGGTCTCTCCGTGCCTTGTTATATTTATGAATAAATTAGGGCTGGTACAGAAGCTCGAATGATCGCCACCTTAAATTAAATTATTTCCAGTTCGTCTCCTCCCCTCCCCGATCTCATAACGCAGGTTCTCAGATTTGCATAGTATCAAGGTGCGAAGCTTTGATTTATGGGCGCTACGAAATCGCCATGTAACATTATTACTCTTGCCGCATCGGTCTATTCAGCTGTTGAATAATGTTGGACGTTGACACGCGGACATGAAACTGCCGCTTATATTTTTTGCATGTTATCGTTTATTGCGAATTAATGGTGTCACATTTTATTTACCTTTTGGCTCCATGATAATTTCAGAAGAGGGACCAGAGAATATGTTTAACTTTTCATTGTTGCAAACTTCACTTTCATATTTTGCTTTGCATATTTTTGTTCACCCAAGCATATCATGTTTTTTGATAATATATAAATTCTTTCGTCGATTAAATCCGAAACCCATCTGAAACTGCCTTTTCGCCATTGTTTTCTGCTGCCGCGTGCTCTTTACGTACATGGTGCAAAAAAGGCACCAACGCTTCAGAATGTTTCGCCTTTCGCATCCTTTTTGGGCTGATTCTGAAACGCTTACACAGTACGCCTATTTTGTGGGAAAACGGCACATGCCGCATTAAAAGTCCAACTGTTTTGGGCTAGGCCTTGCCGGCGGTGAGTGAATGAAGGCGGGGGCGGTTGATCCGCGCAGCCTCCGACGCGCCCGGCCGCCAGTCGACGTCGCGACGAGCGAGCTCACCCACGCGTCCCTCGCTCCATTCACACAACTAGCTAAATAGTGACAATCAAACGTGTTAACTTTACCCATAGTAAGTATGGAACCGCGGCAACAGGACGTCTGACGTCGACCTCTTCGCAAACTTGAGTCGGCGGCCGCACGCTGAAGCGCTGCTTTAGAATCGGACAATCACGGTTCAGGCCGGTGCTGCGAGTTGTAAAATTTATACGTACCTGAGTTGTCTGGAGGTCGCTGCGTCGACTGCGGTTGATTGATGTGCGCGTCAATCGACACGTCTTTAGTCAGATGGAGTTCGATTTTCATCGTCATTTTTCTATTTCGCCTTCTTTTCGATTGCCTTTTATTTTGATTTGGGATTTTCGCCTTAGGGCTTTGACTGTCATTTTATCGGCTATTCTAATGTAATTCTTATATTCAATTTCATGTAGGTATACGAACAAATTAATCATTTATGCTTCAATTGTAGATACTTACCCAAAATCGATTTATACTTTTTCTAAAATTATGTAGACGTTTACATGAAATGTGACTACATTATTAAAGAAGTCAAGTTTTAATTTGATGTGTTACTAACACTTAACGTGAAAGAGAATAAAGTTCAACTAATCTATTTCGAACTGATGCGATAATTCCAACAGTTGGCAAGCTCGTGACATTTCGAACTCTCTTTGCTGACTTTGGTCTACATATCGAATAGAGTTTCGGATAAGACCGTGTTAACTATCCTAATCCTACTCTGTGAGTCCTAATTTTGAGTTGGACGTCCTTGGTTAAAGACGAGTTGAATTAAGCAAACGATCGTTAGTAATTTTAAATGTTGGGAAGGTTAGCAAACTGAGTCATTATTTTCAACGAAATGGCTCTTTGGAAATTTTGTTAACGAGTCCACGAGCATTTCGGACCCAATGCCTCAGATTGAGTTCCTTGATAGTGCGAAGATGGAATACCAAATATAAATTAGGTATGCGACCTTAATTCAGTCCGCAAATGTATAACCTCATTAACTTACCCTCTTCATGGGAGATTTCGCTTATACGTTTCGGTGGCAGGATCTAATGCGGCTCCATCCCTACTTTCAAAATTTTGACTGTAGTCAGCCAGGCGGTTGATTGAAAACAATTTGTCTACTTCGGATGTCTGATTTAGTTATTTAACCTTTAATTGAAATTATTTTCCTCGTATCATTACTTAGTTGGAGCTAGAACTTGCCGGCGGTTATTTTCACGTGATTAAACACAAGAACAAAAGCCTAGGTTCTCTTTCGACATACAAGATGACCTTTTCAATGCTTATCAGAATCATGTATTATGTGTTATAGCAATATTCAGAATTATATTTAGTCTGAGGTGTTCCCTCGGTGCTACAATATTGGGTTCTTCAAAACTGACGTCAAAAGAGTCCTTCAGGGTTGGCTGCGCATTTGCAATTCCCCTGGTGTTACTAATATTTATAAGGCGACGGTGACCACTTCCCATCATAGTGAATTTGCTTGTCTGACAACGTTTTAACATAAAAAAGTTACTGCTGCATTTAAGAGCTTTAGTACGAATTTCGTTGTAAAACGTGCTATGTCAAAACATAAAATCGACAATCTTGTAGTCAATTTGTTATACGTTTATGTTGTTTCAGAAACAACAAACGCTTAATAGGAATTCAGGAATGTGTTTACTTCTATATGACAGTTTAAACGGCAAACCAAACCTGCTATACAAGCTCTGCTTGCGTTAACCAGTACCGCGTCTAAACGATAAGCGTTCGAGAAATTGAAAAGGATTTACTTTGCGCGCGCGTCCCCGTTTGTCGGATTAAATTGGCTTAGTTTGCTGTCTAAGGTTTACCCGTTATGTACACCCGGAGAATTAATTTTGTTTCCATAAAAAAGGACCTTAATCTTCCGAGTAATTCCCGTAGTAAATATTCCGCTCGCCAGGTGAAGTTAAGATCCTTTCAATTAATTAACTCCGCACAGAAGAGGTCCAGTCATCGATGAAATAGATATCATATTTTATGGATATACTTTATTAACGTCAACTTCGCATCTAGATTTATTGCAAGATTAAATTTGCACGGTTACATATTTCAACCTCGAATTTTCGGTCGTAGCGCAAATTACTATGACGGTATAATCTGCGGCTTAAATTCACTTACCAATATATTAACACGTTGAAGATTGATATTATTTGTGTATTTGTTATGATCTTAAATAACGTAAATTCGTTATTATAATAGGTATGATAGATAGATCGTAACAAACCTGTATAGGAAAGTGTTATAAGGTAACTGCACCGGGTAAAAACTTAATTTAGTCTAGTTTCTCTTTTAGAAACTCCTCTCGATTTCTTCAATTATTTGAAATTTGTATATTATTAAGGGATAGTAAATGTTTAATGTGTAAATGCATTATAATTTATAAGGTAGAGATTCGTTTAAGAATTGATTAAAACTGTCACCAAATATTGTTCGTCTGTCTTTTTTTTCTAATTTTCTGTGGAGACACTTTATTCGGTAGTAATTTCTAACTCTTAAATATATAGATTTGATACTACTTCAAGAATTGATTTCTAACATAAGATTCGTTTTGAGATTTTCAATGTTCTTTGTGTGTACAATAGCACCCACGACACAGGTGTATACCCCGTGTTGGGCTGTGAGCGTAAGCGTATTTTTTTTTTGTTACACTATAATCTCTAAAACGAAATCCTCCATTTTAGTCCTAAAACGGACAAAGCCAATTTCTCCCTTCTAATGCGGTTTTCAGTGACTTACCGGCAGATGTAACCAATTTTGACAAACGATCCCATCCCGAGATACAAATTGTTGATCGAATTTGTTGTTCGACATTCAAGGACCCTTATTTTTATCGGAAATTTAGCTGCCCGGGGGCTACAGGGTAGGGATGGAGATTATTTTCCAAAAAAGATTGACGTTTAAAACGATTCGAATCTAAGTGATATATAATCGACACCAAAATCGACAAAAAACAAATCGATTCTCCAAAAATCGATCTATTTTAGATTTTTTTTCCTGAGTTTAAATTTTTTAGTACGAATCAAATTATGATATTTGAACTAAAAATCTGATCACGGTTTTCTAGGATCTCGATTCGCTGTACATTAAAAAATCGAGTTATTTGGTCCAATAAACCGATTTTCTAATTCCGGTTCTCAGATCACCATCCCTATTAAAGTGGAAGTTTATAGACATCACAAAGCCAGAGACCAAAAGGCTGATGACAATGTTTCTTTGTATCGTTTCCTTTTCTCCCCTCGACTAAGTATGCATATTGTGCGGTCCCTTCGAAATATTAAATTGTTTTCAACCGAAAGTTCATCTTTGTTAAAATTTAAGGTGACTCGATATAGATTGCGCTGCGCAATATTTTTATTGTCCGTTTTGGCATTTCAAACAAAGTAAGAACGCTTACTATAATAATGATTGTAAATGCAATTTATAGTCGCTACCCCAAAAACCTGTGTTGATTACGTTAGTTTGTTTTGTAAAATGTACTGATATGTCTGTCACTGTTACGATCGTTGTCCATTCTAAGATCAAATTGCTGAATTACCTGTTTTTCTTTTAAAACACTTTTGCACTTGAATTTCTAATATTTAGCTAAGAGGTAGCTGCACAACTGATAAAATACATGACATGAATGATTAAAATGTAAATGTTATAAAACTTACGATATTGATTGGGTATTCATTTTCAGATTGTTTTGTCGCGTCAAAAGTGTAACGTATTTTCATCATCATTTTCATTTTAAATCAGACAGACTTGTGGCAGACAGAAAGAAAGACGCTTTGATGCTTTTTCAAACACGAAGACGCAGATTTTTAAATACTATTATTTCATAAAATGACAGTTTTCGTGAAGCGTACGTAAATTTTGTGGGGCACTAAACATAAATCCTTGTGTAATAGTTTGTTTCCCTTAATTGCCTATCAAAATGTTGACCAATAATCTATAAAGGCTGTAGGGTGATACAATGAGTTTGACTATTTGCCAAAACACTCTGCGACCAATTTTAGATCACCTTGTATATCTCTATAAGATGTTGTCTTAATCCACTGGAACCTTGACTTGGAGTGTAAAATTTTGTTTACTACACGATCTTAAGGATTTCTAATGGCTTTAAATTATTATGTTAGTTTAATTTTTTTTTTTGCTATCTAAATATTTTAAACTGGAGTCGCGTAGAAAAATTACTCCTTCACGTTGTATAATCAACATTGTGTTCGTTGTTCAACACTGTTATGAAACTAAAAAATAATAGTGTTGCAGATTGATAATTGACACTTAATAGATACCAAACGAAATAAATAGTAAACTGTCCGTTTGGTGGTTTTAAAACAAAAATGAAGGATCGAGTTCGAGATATTCGTTCGATATAGATCGAGATCGAGGATATTCTATCTTATGTTAAAAATAATTTCGTGGCATGATTTTTGTTGCCCTTCAAAACTGAAAACATTTGGACCAATTTTGTTATTTTTATGCATGAGAATAGGTCGTGCAGTTAACCTAGGTATTTCATTCATAGACGATACGAAGTTCACCGCGTCAGCTAGTAATGATCTGATCTTTTATTGACAACTTTTTACATGTTGATTGCTATCTTTCAACGAGAATAGGCTCATTGTTCAAGAGCTCGGTGTTTTTTAACAATGAACCCATTCTCGCCCCAAAAATCAACTTACGCTTCCTACCCTACGGAACCGTACTGGGTTAGCGGTTAGAAGGGGAAACGCACGACGTTTACCTAATGCGACCGTGACCTATTTCAAACCGCCCGAGGTGACACACCGTTTCAATACTCCACCCAGAAAGTTACTTTTATGCAAACCCATAAAAAATAAAAGTTTCAACGTCCTGCAGTGAGGATGTTTTATGACCTTAATAACGCGTGAATCGGAACGTACTTTTGTGAATGCTCATTTTTTTGTTGACCCTAATAACGGGAGTACGCTTTTGACTATCATTCCGCCTCTTAAATGTGCAAATCAGAATGCGCTTTCGACACGTCCCATTCAACGGATGCTGGTATTTCGGTCTTTTATAACTTTTTACTTCCATTTATAGCTGTGAAATGTGTTTGCTCTTAGAATTCCTTTTCTAACTGTACATCTTTAATGTAGGTAATCGTGCTGGGATTACTGTACAGATCTCGTGTATTGTACTCTGTATCTGTACCACATTACTACAGACGCGAATTAGTTTTATTAAAACTGACTATATTAATGAATAAATACATTAATTCATAATTTAAAAATAGGATTTATGTTCTTCAAATTTATTTCACCAACATTATTCAGTATCTAATAATCCTTTTCCAGATTGAATAATCCTTTTCCTCCTCCAGTCTTTGTTCTGTAGGTCAATTAATTTCGTTTTTTTTTTCATTAGGGTTCCGTAACCAAAACGTGATTTTTTTGCCGTTTTATAGATAATGGCGCGGAAGCTTGGTGCGCGAATCCGACTCATACTTGACGGTTTTCATACCTGCACCTAGTTCATTAGGTAGGTTCATTCCAGTGATGAATGTTGAGGGCTTAGATACGTGGTAGGCTTATTACTTAATCTCCCGTAACTAATTCATTACATAAATGACACCTTATGGAAGACAGTAGCGTACTGCGAATTTGCGATTTATTTTATTACTGAAATCACTCATTTTTTTGCTGAAGCGACAAACAATCGAGCCTAAAACACAAAAACAATATCGCAATATCCGCTAAATAACACAGTGGATACTCTATGATAAATTGATACTTGGTGTGAAAGATAGACAACTGTTTGTCGAATAACATTTTGTATTATTCGCTTCCCATACTTTGTGAATTGATGATGTTATGTTTTATTGTATACTTGCTGTTGCCCGCGGCTTTGCCCGCGTGGATGTAGTTTTATAAATAACTAAGTAGCCTATGTTCTTTCTCAAAGTCAGCTCTATCTCTGTACCCCATTTCATTAAAATCGGTTCTGTCGTTTGTACGTGAAAAGGTAACAGACAGACAGACAGAGTTACTTTCGCATTTATAATATTAGTAGGCAAGTAGGAATTCTAAAATGAAATGTATCGTTACGTCTTAATAAAACAAAAATATTAAAATTTTCATCACGTATTATACATTCAGAACGGTACGCCGGACTTTCCTTTTGCGAGATGAAACAAATAAGGGATAAACAAAAAGCCCCATTGTTTTATGTTTTGTGACCCAGAAATAGAGATTTCTGTCGCCCTCAACGTAGTATTATGTATCCATTAGATTTTGTTGACTTAACTCCTGAAGAGCAACTTCGGATCGAGCATTGCCTCCACACCAAACACCATTTTTTTATGATGCAGAAGCAGGGCTGATTTGTTTTCATTATCGTCAGGTAGCGCAACCAGTGATATTTTTCAGCAACGCAGATTGGATGGGTTCTTTCAGTAAATAATTTTTCGCCCTCTCTTGAAAAAGCTAAAGTCGGACGTTATGCGACCTCGGTCAGTCTTAAACATGTTCTGTTTTATTTGCAAATGTTATTTTAATACATAGTTATTTCCGATTAGAAATTAAAGAAAATCACTCGCATGTGTTATTGCGAAAAATTAATAATATACAATTATTTCCCATTGTTTCGTATTTTGAAGTAATTGCACTGCAACTGTCACACTTGAATACAGTGCTCATCAAGAAATAATGCACATCGAGCCTATGAAAGTGACAATCGGCCAGTTTCGGCTTAATAGAGCGTTATCTCTGCTGCACACTGCCTACCTAAGCATCCGTAGTCCGGTATTGGTCAAAACTTGATCAAAATGGTCGACAAACGTCAAATAGGTAAGGCGTGAAAGAGATAACGCTCTACAGATCCGAAATAAGCCGACGTCTCTTCCTGAAATCGATGTGCATTATTTCTTGTTGGATACAGCACAATTATTTTTTTTAGAAACTTATCCATCTGACGCTTTCAGTTCCAAGTAGATAGGAAAGACATTGAAATATTTAGACAGCACTTCGTTATGAATTGTTGCTACTACAAAAGGTGGCTCAGCCTTATCACCTTAAAATAAATTACTCATTATGTTATCATCCTGAGTATATCATCGATATAGAATTCAACAATTTGCGCACTATTTTTTGCGCTGTGAAAAAAATATATTGTAAGTTTTTTATGATTTTAGGTGGACGGTAGTTTATCATTCTAACATTTTTAGTACAACAAACCATTAAAGAATAAGTCTTGATAACAGACAAGGTACAATAGTAGGTATATTAAATTATTTCGAGCTACTGCCTACTTCACGACTCGCAAGTTACAAAAGGATGCATAAGTAAATACCTTTAAAGGAATCTTCCTTTTTGTCAACCGGGAATTCGGTAACGGGTGATGTGAATCCGCTCGGCTCTGCAGAGATATCTCATTGTATGACAGTCGACTCTGAACTGATGACCCGGTGACCCAATTCTGAACTGCAGTCAGCGGTTATACCTTACTATTTGTTTCGTTCTGGCACTGATTCGGGGCTAGTCCATATTCATGCGATACCGCTTGTTACCAATTTCTGATACATTTCTCTTGTATTTCTCTTCTCTTGTGTTTGTTACACTTTTTGAGGAAATCACGTAACTGCTGCAATGCCAAAGTTAATTCGGCCGGTTTTTGTATTCGATAGTGAAACTGCAATGTTTGTGCTCTTAGCATTTGTAGACTTTTGTCCTGCATTTTCAGTTCAAAGATGTACAAAAAATTAGTTGAAGCAGTAAAAAATACATTTTAATTTTCCTTAGTTCATCATTTGGTACATATTTCATAAATATGTTTCATCAGCTCAAATTCTTTTAATGTCTGCAATTTCTTTCAGATAACAGGGATTCAAGTTGACACGTTCATCGAATTACTGATTCAATTCCGTGTTAAAAACACCCTTGCCCAGTGTTGTATCAACAGACCATATTGGCACACTCACAAATCAATAACAACGCGAGAGGGACCTGAATTTCGTATCTCGCCATATCCACCACCGCATGGCATATTTACTCAACACAATTGTCTTTTATGATAAACGAATTTAATATCCTTGCGTTGAGTTTATTATTGTATTTGCCAAATTCTACTCATGAATATATATTGTTATTTAAATGTATGTGACTTATTGTTTTTCGTTACATATCTCAATGTACACAGACAACGCAAAATCAGTCATCAGTCTACTGATGATAGGTGTATTGTTATAATTACGTTAAGTTGAAAATCGAATAATAACCAAATGTTTAGGTAGTATTTGTGATACTAGGGTCGTCGCTATTTCACCTTGTACCTACCCTTTTTCATTATTTACACAAATCAATATATGAAACATGCCATGATTATTTCATTACCGTTCTCTTATATGACAGCGAGTAGGAGGAAACGAGACAAAGGTAATTTTGATTCAGCTTTGCTTGATAATAAACGATCAGGGTACGGCTTCTGTAATAATAAGCATCAAGCAGCCACAAAGTTGCCCTCAATGTGTTGCAAATGTTTTCCACCAACAGTGTCGTAAATGCTTTATTCCGCACCTGGAGCATTTTTCAGCAACTCTTCATTTTAATGAAAATAGGGAATTCAAGCTGACACGTAAACCAAATTACTGATTCAATTCTCTGTTAAAAATATCCTACCCCGCGTTGTGTCAACAGATGGTATAGGCCTGCTGGGAAATCAATAACAACACGGGAGAGACCTGAATTTCGTATCTCTTAGTACACACCGCATGTCATATTTACTCAACGCATTTGTCTTATACATAATATTATAGGTCTAAATTTAATTAGTTTCAATTTTGCATTGTCATGTTACCTTTACTAATTACAAATCAATGCAATTTGTTACGCAAAGGATTTATCATTGGATTTTTTTTATTTTCTGGCTTAATGTTTTCTCAGCATAGTTGTTCTTCGATAACGTGAAGTTTGTAGCCTCGTTGCTCGTAACCCGTACCCACAAAGCTTCACGTTGTCGTTGCGGGCTTGGAGGATGGCTCGCCTTACCCGATCCTGTCTACCCTTGTCACAACCAGGGCGTGGAAATCTTTTCTATATCAATACACTAACACTGCTAGATAGTATTCGAATTAAATGTAAAATTAAAAAAAAAAACAAATAGGCAAGATAGCACTCCTTTTAATTTAAAACCTCGAAAGTGGGTAAATCTCAATAGGCTTATTTATTGTAGGAATAATTTCAAAAAATCTAGTTGGCAAATAGAGAAATATCATGTTATTTTTTTTTATGTACATATCATAATACGGGCATTAGTAAAAAGGCATTAGCAAAATTTCGCTCTTTCACTCACAACATAGAAGCCATTAGAATACTCTTATCTAGCAAATTAGGCTCTCGATTAACTTGGGCCGTGATCATGCATATTAATTTACTACCGCTGCGAAACAATCTTTGCGAAATCTGCATTTTCAACTGTCATTCGTATTAAAGAGCCTCGTAAAGAAAGTATGAAGCTAATAAAAACATGCTTACATTTGCGCCATTATTCGCAAGGTTCTATTTAATTGACGCTCGGCAATCGGCACGAGAGAGACACTGAAATTTAATGAGCTATATTTGGGTCAAGGCTTCCCAAACTGATCTGTTTTAGGAGTTCTTATTGATATCGATTTGTGTGACATTTTGTTTGATTCAATTTCAAGTTTCACATTTAAATTAGTAGCTATTTTCCAGTTTCTAATTTTGCATTTAGCACAGCAATAATTTATTTCAATTGTCGAATTAGTGGTCACTTAGTACTTATTGACTGATTGCCTCTAATACATTGCACCATAGACACATAGTTCATTGCATTTCCATAACTCTTATTATTTTTCCTCTTCCATCCAGTATTAACATCAGTCTCTGTTTCATATTAATGTTCGTTTTTTTACGTCATTTCCCTAGACAAACATAGAGCAACGCAGGCCACCGGTCGCGGCGGACCGGACCGCTTCGACCGGTGGCCCGCGTTGCTCTATGTGTCGAATCCATGAGAGAGAAGAAGTCTTGTTCCTTAAATGTTATTGGGTTCTCTTTTTGTCATAGAAATACACAGAGAAATGTAAATATTTTCCTAACTTCACTCAAAACGGCTTTGAGCAAAGTAATATTTGAATAAGTCTGTGAATCGTAATTAGCTACTAGCGTGAAAAGCCTATTCTCCATGTTTACAGTCAATAAATTCATGGAAGGAATTAAATGCGAGTGTGAATTTTGTAATGAAATTAATCCTGGTAGCTTAAAAAACCTACTGCTTCAAGGTAAGCCGAAAAGCCTCAGTAAACGAGAGGTACTCCAGCAATAATTACACGGCCAATCGTAAAGATTGAAACCGGGGCCAGTCAATTTACGAATAAAGTTTCGCCTTTCCCTGTAGCCGAATAATTGTTCATAACGGATCGATAAGTCGGCTTAGGCCGGAATTGATTTTTTTTTCTCTCGCCAATTAAAAGCGTGCTTAGTTAGCGGATACTTTGCGAGTGCACGACTTGAATATTTTATGTTTGCAGCCTCACGGGTAATTAATGTTAGGTGCAACCCATTCTCCTTAAGACCTCATTTTCGTGCGGTTTTGTTGGAATTTTAAGTGCGCCTCTATTTCGCTTTGTTGAACATCGGTCATCATGCCTTTGTACGCGTGTTTTCATGCCTGCTCGTTTCGTTTTGGTTCTTGTTAAAGCATCTTTTTAAAGGCGTGATAACCGTGAATGTTTAGTACGCATTGAAGATCCCACTGGCCACTGTGTTGCATTACTGTGACGTGCACATCACGGTGAAGTTTATCTCAAGAATCGCGTTCACCGCCATCCTATGAATGTCTTCGGTAGTCGTGAACAAGTTATGTAGGATCGAACCCGACAGTTCGGTTGCTTTTCAGCTTTCGTCGTCTCGGACAGACTATGTGACATATGTCTGACAGCAGTTTCAAAAATTATTATGTGCAGCTACCTGCATCTATTTCGCAAACGTCTTGCGTAGCGTTCAGGATTAACACAAAAGTTACTAATTGTATCTTTAGGTCTTAGTTTAGTTTAGTTTAATATAACTACGCGAGATAAACCCGAAAACTAGTTTTATTTCAATGAGTGTAGCTCGCGACAACCTAAGAACCTACTAAGTTACGTATAATCTGTGAATTCTGTGACCACGTCACGTTGGTGTATGCTTTCCAAGAGTGAGATGGACGACCGGGAAGTCTGTACGAATATACGATTACCTGAGACCCCTTTAGATCGCCTTTTATTACAGCCTTCAAGGCTGTAATAAAAGGTACTCGAAACTATTTTTGAGTTACTCCTAGGAACATTGAATATTTACCCTAATGGCGTTGTTTCTTGCATTCAACTCATTAGGTACTTTCTTAGTGAATTAAATGCGAAAAGTATAAAATTAGCTATTGCTAACAACTGTCTCGTAAATAAGGTATCTCCCAGCTGGCATTATTACTTCGGAATGGCGCAAAAAGTATTTAAAGAGAAAATAATGTTGTACTTGTGAGTATTATTATGAAAACTTTTTACGGCGGCGTACTAAATGTTCCTCCTTTAACGTCTTCCTTGTTCTTACACACAGCTCATTGCTCAGCATTTAATTTTTTTCTTTACTTTTATTATTTTGCCGAAACGTGGTAGTGTTATTAAAAATTATACTAGGTACATAACGTGATGTAAATTAACAGTCGTTCGTGTTTGTTCTTGATAAAGCGTTAATCAAAATTGGGATCGTGTTTGTTTCGTTCGTTTATAGATTCAGTAGGGAGTACAAGGGAAGGGGGAATTGAATTCGGCCAACACTTAGCCACTAAGACCTGTGGCTTGCCGCAGATCCGAATGCCTTAGGGACTTGCGTGATTCGTACCTTATTATTCCAATATACCGCTTCTCACACACGTGAGCTCCCTGTTTATTGACCTTGCTAACACAGTCGGCACATCGTGCGCGCAATCCTTTGCTTAAATTGTTGAATCTTTAACGTTATGGCTCTTGTTTACTTGCTACCCTCAGATTTCATGTTTTTTGTATTGTATTTATACATTTTTCGTAAGAAATCGACCGGAGTAGAACCTGAACAGGTTAAAAAACTTTTAAAAATAAAGTTTTACCTTTTTTAATTTGGTACAGTTCTGGAGAAATTATGTTTATGGTAATCCTTAGTTATAGCACACGTACAAAATAACAACCGTCGCCCATAAGGGGGGAAGAGGTTGGGTGATGCGGGAAAATCGGGCGGGACGTCGAAGTGTCCATTCTATACGTAGTATTATGTAGTACATATTCTCTGGATATAGTCTCTACTTGCGATTAGACTATGTTTTGGTGTGTCACACCAAAATATATAATCTCTGTCACTGAAACTGCAAAACATTTCTTATTTAGTCATCTAAAAGTTGTGTTGAGTAAAACACGTTGTGATGAAATGTAATTCTATTTTACTGAGTTGGCATATACGAGTATAAACATCTCACCAATTCTATCATTTGGTCAAACAATTTCTATTATTAATATTATTCCATTGTTTTTATTTCGCGATCCAAACCGTAACTGGCTCATAATTTATGATTTTCCTGTTATGTTTTTTTGCACTGTTTGGACCACGAAACTAAAGTTTGCCTTATCTTCTAATAACTAGATTTCATTTTTATAATCTTGAACCACTTTATTCTTTCATAAAGCTTAGTTGCGTTATTCGAGATCTAAAGGGCAGCTTTAGATGCAAATCTGTGACCCAGTTCAACAGGGACAAGGCTGTGGGATGTTTTGTTACAAAAGCCACTCAATTGTAGTCATATGTGACTCGGGATGGATTGGTGCCGCGTAATTCGCATTGTTTTCTATTCTTCCTGTTGCCGTATTGTTTTTTGGAATACTAAGTGACACAATTATACGGTCCTTTGCGTTATTTTGCTTTTAAAGGGTTGCCATTTTTAGTGCCTATTATGGTCTCGGTAGATACTAATTGAAATTTTTTTTTTCTCACGAGAATTAACATGTCGCGTTACTTGCGTTAATCTTTATGGCTTTCTTTCTTTTCTTTATGGAATTTAAATGATATTGTGAAATCATTACATTGGTTATCGTTTTTGAACAAAGAGGAAGTTGTAGTTGTTTTCTTCTGCAAACAATTTACAGCGGAATAGAGTACTGACTTTCTACCACTTAGAACTTGTTGAGCGTGCAATAGTCATACACATTGAAATCGAATCCAATTTCTAGGCCGGTATTTTTTTATTTTTTTTATGTTACGGCAGTGGCAAACAAGCATGCAGTTCACATTGATGTTAAGTGATGACTGCAGCCTATAGACACCCACACAAAGACCGAGGTCAAAATGCAGATGCGTTACCACTCCTGAGGCCTAAGGTGTTATGCCTCTGTGCCGGAAATTACAGGGCCGTACATTACCACCTGACCGGAACACGATAGTGCTGAACACTACCATTTAGCGGCAAGTATATTAGGTAATACGGTAGTGCCTACGCCCGCGAGCTCCGTCACTAGAGCTCTACCACCAGTAAAATTAGTAAAGAGGAACTTTGTAAACGGCATAGCGAGCTGTTAGCACTAACATTTGATCCGCTCTTAGTTATTTGCTCTATCGTTCACTTCCCCATTTGCAAACGCTATATATATTGACTCCAGTTCCGTAATACGGTTTGATTTATCACAAACCGCAATCTAGACTGCGTGATTTCGTACAACGATCCAACAATTAGTGATAATTGCCTGTATCGGAATTGAATAAAACTTCAAACAAATTCAATCAAACTTCACAAAATTCCGCCCTCATGTTGCGTAAAGGTCGACGTCGTAATTAAATAAAGCAGTAATCGAGTTTCACGTGTGTTTTATAAACGCTACCCAGTTTGCTATGCAAAGTTGCGCGAACCAGTGATAACCGACAACCGCACCTTCGTCCAGTGCAGTGCCAGTGTTTATGTTGGAAGTGTCAAACCGGAAAGTGTTCTGTTTGAGTCGGATGATACGATGCGCGGCTGGCGGGTTTCCGGGCGTCGGAGACCCTAGGCGAGGTAGGGGCCAGCGGAAAGGGTGTCGGGCCGCGAGCGCGAGGATTGGTGCCCGCACGAGGCGCGCCGGCATGCGTTGACGTGCACGAGGCGGTGCGCGTGCTGTGGCGCGGCGCGATGCCCCGTCGGGGCCGGGCCTGACATGGAGGAGGGCGGGTACTGGCGGCCGTCCTGCTCGACGCTGTCGCTGGCGGAGCATCATGGCAGCGCGACGCACTTGTGCGCTCGGCATGCGCCGCAGCCGGCGAGGCTCGCGCACCGCCACGCTCACGCCCACGCCGCCCACGCCGCGCACGCGCACCAGCACGCGCACCACGGACATGCGCACGCACACCATATGCCGCACGCGCAGCACACGCAACACGCCTCCTGTCCCGTGCACAGCCCCTTCAGGCAGCCCACGCCGGAGTACTGCGCGGCACATTCTCAGGTTGGTTGTTGGATAAACAAATACAGAACGATACCTTTTATGTTACCTTCCGAAGCAACCACGTATGGATAATGATACTTAGCGAAACTTACCTATATTTACGGTAGTCGCAAAAAAAGGTAAACAAAAAATTGCTAGGACAATTCAAATCTTAAGTCTTAAGTATACCTGAGTAGGATACCATCAAGGGTTAATAAAAAAGTAGGTAAGTAGGTGGCCTAAATATTTGTGGGCATATTTATTATTTGCTCAGTAATAATAAAAACGGTGAGGTATGCAATATATTTTTATTTATTACACTTCTAATGGACGTTTGGCACTGACGCTCTTCAGAAACAGGCAAACAAGCAAGACACTGGTCTTGTCAAGGCTGCTGGCATTGTAATTTAACGTCGTTCAAATGTAGATTGTGCTAAGAACATGAAAGGAGATTCCGTGCCAAAAGATGCCTATAGACTGCTGTGCTGCTTCATTGTGAGAAATAAGCCGTGTTTATAATCATTTTATCAGATACACCTACAGATGATTCGTGTCACAAATATGTCCTAATACTTACACAATTGATTTATTTGATGTGACGATGCAATATGACCATAATGCAGGCATTTAGCTATTCATGATGCTGCTCATCAATGCTGCTCTCAAAATTAGTTATACACTGAGACAGCTTAAATTAATTTTTAGTTTGGTGAGTAGGTACAGTAAATAATCGATCCAATATTGTTTATTTAAACAAATCGTTTTGGGCTGACGCCCAACTCCTAACTCAGAGGCGAAATATTAAAAAGTTTCCTAAATCTTTCAAATATTTCCAATGTTAACTGCTTGAGTTTTTACAAAATTATAAAAGTGTAACAAACAATTCAACCAATTACAGTTCTTCATTATGTAAGCGAGAGGACTGTGTAATACCATTTCAACCATATAAATGAGGTGTGGTTCTTGGCGCTGGATAGATAGCCCAAAGTGAGAGCACTCCGCAAATATACATTTTTCGTTATGGTTGTACCGTCGTGAAATAAAAAACCTTTACTCAAATATCGTATTTTCTCAGCGGTTAGCTCAGTAAACGTGAAATGTAAATTGTGATAATCGCTAAGGAATTGGGTTTTTGAAAAAAAAAAAATTTTGGCGATAAATAGAAAGATTATATGTATATACCTAAGTTTTATAACAAAACTATTTATTTTTTTGCAATAATTCATATTTTATATCAAAATAAAAATAAGTTTTTGAATCCAGTACCGAAGACACGCCGACAGCTCCCGAACAAACCCGAGTGCATGTGACGTCATAATGTTAGTTTTCACTCATAGCAATTGATACAGAGACAATACGTACAGTGTTTTGATCTAATTAATTCTGTTGACATTGATATAAAAACACAAATTTATATTGAAAATGTCGAATCTTAAAAGTTATCGTACTTGTTTTGTACCATTATGTACGAATACTACAAAAACAAATGTTTTTAAATGTTCCCCAAGATGAAGAACGTCGTAATAAATGGTTTCAAGCAGTGCACCGTGATAATCCAAAAACAAAATCAATTTTTTTTGTTGTGAAGATAATTTCGATGTATGTACGAGTATTTCAAAACATTATTTATTACTTACTAGCTGTGCCCGCGACTTCGTCCACGTGAGAAAAAATATGATTGTTCAGTATTTACCCGGATGAAGTCGTGGCCGCTACGCTAGTATAAAAGTAGCCTAAGTTACTCCTTATCGCATCAGCTATCTGCCAGTGAAAGTCTGGTCAAAATAGGTCCAACCGTTCCATAGATTAGCCTCGCCAAACAGGCAGACAGACAGACAGACAGACAAAATTGTAAAAAAAATGTTGTTTTGGTATATGTACCGTGTATACATACATATGCGTTTAGTAAAAAGCGGTTATTTTAATATTACAAATAGACACTCCATTTTTATTTATTTGTATAGATGTATAGATTAAACTTACTTACTTTCGAACTTAAGCAGAATTGAACCGAACATCATTAGTCAAAAATTGGTTGTCATAAATATATCAACATCAGGAATATTATCAGACCTTGCCTTTATAAATCCTTTGTCACACATACCTACACGGAATCAACTAACAAATTTTTAGCAATTTCGATATTATTGTCAAGTCACATGTAGGTTATTGCCGTAAATGCTGTACTATTCTTGAACAGCTATAACATTATGACGTCACAATTAGGGGTAACCAATCGTGGCGCGTTCATAGACACGTGATTTTAAATGAAAAAAAGTTTTTCGCATGACACATCAATATAATTAATAACCAAGTTTTATAAAACATAAAAAAAAATCAATACATTTTTTATTTTCAAATTCCCAATTCTGGGAGCCGTCGCCATATAAATTAGGTGCAGATGACGCAAACTCGTGCCTCGGCTGCCAAACTGTTCACACGTGTATATTGTTAACGTTATCGCTCGGGGTTCATAATGTCTTGTTTGAGTGAGAAAGAAATGTGCGTGGCATATTTCATTGCTGTTCTAGAGGCCTTATTTCATTAGGACAGTATGGGGCCACGATCAGTCTCGCGTCTTGAGTAGCTCAAGACGCGCGACTGAAGACTCAAGCGAGAAACACCGAAACAAACACTAGGTTTGTCAGTTTCAAATGGACATCGAAGAGTTTACAGTTCTTTTGCGATACGTAGGTATGATTCGATTGAGAAAGATGGATGTCCCTGGTAGCATAATGAACGAGATGATAAATTGCTTGTTAACAACAAAAATGGAGGTGCCACACCAGGGCCGATGCGTTTTGCCACTTTTAACGTTGAAAATTATACACTTCTTGCAATGTTCAAAGGAAATAAACGTGTGTGGTATATGAAATACCACTGTGAGTTAATGATGCCGGCGTCTTGCACCGCAGCTGCTCGTGATTGATGCGAGCCACTCCATAATCACCCGGCCGGGATGATGTATTCAGATCTTCCACATGAACTTGCATTGTTTTAATTGCCCTATAGGTATTATATTATACACTGAAGTAGAAAAGAATCATCTACTTGATGGTAGAGTACTAGTGTAGGCGCTCGAGGGCATAGGCACCACCGCATTAAGGTTTAAGACATATATTTATCTTAAAGGTTAGAAACAAATCACTTTTACTATTGGTAGAACTCTAGTGACGGAGCTCGCGGGCGTAGGCACCACCGCATTACCTAATATACTTGCCGCTAAATGGACTACCATTTTTATAAAACATAAAAAAAAATCAATACATTTGATTTTTTTTTATGTGTTCAGCACTATCATGTTCCTGACCGGAACATGATAGTGCTGAACACTAGTTCAGCACTATCATGTTCCGGTCAGGTGGTAATGTACGGCCCTGTAATTTCCGGCACAGAGGTATAACACCTTAGGCCTTTATTATTTTTAACCGATTTAAGGTCGGTAGCTTAGTGGTGAAGCGGCTGGACTGGTTATCCTGAGGTCGCATGTTCAATTCCTGCCCGGAGTCAAATTTTTCTTTCCCATTTTTCTAAAGTTCACTCGCATGTGTTATTGCGAAATATAAAAATAATACTATAAAGGCAAACCATAAAAGTTTTGCGATTGGTAATAGTTTTCTACGCCCCCTATTAGAAAATAATAAAAATTCAATCTCGGCCGAATATAGCTTTTGGTAACTATCTATTACGACATTTAACTTTGAACATTTCCCTAATTTTAGTTGTGAAAAGATCGGCAGAGACACGACGAAGTCACTACAGCAGCGCTGTAGTAGCTGTGTAGTGTAGTGTGAACTCAGGTGACGTGGCACAGTGAACGTCATAACCGTTCCAGAAATTTCACCTCTGAAATTTTACTGTCGTCACGCGCGAGATTCATATGAAAAATTGTGCATATAATATTTAAATTTAATATTTCAACATCCGATGGAAAATAATTATTTTACACCATATGCAATTATTATAACGACTCGATAGGTACGCCGCGGCCGCGGCTGTTTTTGATTGATTCGTGTTATTTAAAAATACGCGCGAGATGAGTTTCGTTAGAGCGTCCACAGTAACAAAAATTGATGTGATTATATACATCAGTAAGACGTACGACTGCAATGTAAAGTAAGAAATTTTGAATCTAGAAATTCGGTCCGAAAATGGAATATTGCTCTAAAATTTTAATATCAACTGTCTCATAGGCCTAGAGTTAGCCGAAACCACTTCCACGCTGGCGTTCTTAGATCGATCACCGAAACGGGGACTATTACAGATAAAGGTGTGTTATACTTCATCTCTAGATCTTCCCAATGAAATAAATAAAATAAAAAACGCTTACACTCACAGCCCCACAGTAGGAAACCTGTGTCGTGGGTGCCGTTATATACAAACAACACGTACACGAACACCCAGACCCGAAACAAATATCTGTAGGCCATACAAACATTTGTCCCGGTGCGGGGATCGAACCCGCGACCCTTCGAATCAAACGGTCATATCACACCGCTGGACCAACAGGGTCGTCATAGATTAAATTAATTGTTAAATCCAATTCCAGACAAAGTAAAACAAAAGATTTTATTTTTCACTAGCTGAACCCTGCGCGCGTTGCTACGCCGCCAGCTAAAAAAACTCAGTGGCGCCATTTGTCGAATTTGCCAACTCAGAAACCTTCGTGGACTCATACAACAACTTTGCTAAAGATCATCACATGATCAAATGCGTAGTATACGATTCTATAAAGGACATACAGACAAACATTCATTTTTATATAGGTATATGAGAAGATTTTCTGAGGGTTTCTCAGTACCACCCTCGGATTTTGGTTATGTGCCCGGAGATGTCAATAGGCTTGCAACCTATTACGTGGGCCTAAACGTAACCTGCGAACTGTAAATATTTGCTGTCTTGTCTGAATATGTATAGAATGGACACTTCGACGTCCGGTCCGATTTACCCGCATCACCCAACCTCCTCCCCTCTTATGGGCGACGTTTGGTATTTTCTATGTGCTACGCACACAGGTGCACGTGTAAATAAAATACACGTCACTGATTGATGTCTGTGTAATAGAGACCAAATTAAGCGTTTGTATGGAATTTTAGCGGAGTGTCCGCAGTGTGTTTATGCCTAAATGCATTGACCCTTACCTACGCCTTCGGCGAATACAGGTGTGAAGTTGCGTTTTTTTACTGTCATGCGAATTATTGTCGCTTGACCCATACTTTCAATTTCATTCAAGTTGTAGTAAACTTTATCTCATTCCAAAAAAGTTCGAATAAATAGCAAACCCGTACCAGATGTAAATATATATCTCACAAACTCGTTAATGGTGGGTCACATCCGTTGAATTTAATTATACTTTCATGTTTTAATATCATGGAGCGTGAGTTTCACTTCAAAAATTTATCGTATTTTTCGATATTTCACGTAAAATAATGATTTTATATAGCACCCATTATCTGGAATTATAGCGAGGTGATGCATCGCAGCTGCACCCGATTGATGCGAGCCACTACATTACGTAAACGCGGGATGATGTATTAACACTTCCCATTAACATACATTGACATCAATGAATCGTAATTTCCGGCACAGAAGCATAAGTCAAAGTCAAATCAAGTATTGTCAATGTTTATGTGTTTATAGGCTACAGTATTCATTTAATTTACCTACAATAAAAAAAATATATTAAAAACATTCAGCCCCACGCTAAGAAATATAAGGTTTAAATCTGTGTAGTTGATTCTTTATAATGGCAACCCTTGAAACGTCCCACTGCTGGGCACCTGTCTCTCTCCTTTTTCGAGGACGCCTGGAGTTTACTCCCCCCACGCTGCTCCAATGCAGGTTGGTGGAGATAAGGGTTAGTGTCCAACCCGTTGTCGGATGTTTTCAGCCCATAAGGCCTTCTACAAGGTTTAACGACTGCTATCTATCGATAGCAACTGGGACCGACTCTTAATGCAATAACTGTATACAATAATAAAAAAAAAAAGTTTCTGAATTACGAGTACATCACTATGAGAAATGAATGTTTCGTCTGAAAAGAAAACAGACGTTTCAATCACGCAGTGTGCTATGTTTGCTATTTGCAAGCTTATATTTGCGGATCGATCACTCCATACGAGTGGAAATGACTCAATTCACCTTTCTTTTTTTCGCTTTGCCTCCACCTTGTACCGCTTAAAAGCAATTTCCCACTCGATCAGCGTTGTCATATGCGCAGCATTTCATGAAAATGTTACCCGTGTTAATTCGACGAGAACCTTTTTAAATTCCATCACTGATTCCGATATCGGCATTTCGTATTGTGCTCTCGAATGTTTTCTAACTCCGCCTATCACGAGAAACAAAGAACAAAGAAACTGTACTTCAGTAGAATGGGCAAATCTTTGTAAATTATTCGATTCTTTATAGACAACTGGATACGGTTTTATGTTTACAGTTTTTATGGAATACTAGCCTCTCACTAGGGCCACGACCGGCTTTACGTCAGGCTTTATGTGGCGAAATATTAGGCTTTTGAGGGTGTATTATCGTTTTCTCTTCCCTCGTTGCGCAAATAAGGGACGGAGACTGGGATCAGTTAATATCTGACTTGTTAGTACTTAGACATAGTAAACATTATCTTCTGCCTATCTTAAGTTCAATGACGATGTGAGGAACAAAGTTGGTTACCGAAAATTGGTATTACCGTAAATTCTCATTGAAACTAACTTAAGCAGAAACCAATGAAGTATACGTATTAGTTAATTAAAGAGACGACATCAAATGAAACTTTAATTAACTTTTTAATCGCTCTAGTGCTTAGTGAAAATGAGCTCTATCGCGGTGACTGCATTTAATATTTTTATGTCACAGGAAAAAGTTAGTTAAGCATAATACTTGCATTGCAAAATTAAAAATAAATGTAGCAATATGTATCCCAGTGGGAAATTAAAAAGCAGACGTGCAGAACAGTATCTCTTTATTTTTTTTCATCACGTTTGATACATTAATAGAGTTTCTGGTTCACGAGCCGTCAATCTGTCCCCTAACGTTAATAAAACTTGCTCCTAACTTGCTGATGTCAAAGGTTAATTGAATGATGACTTTTTCTCGAATGTTTTAATATCATCACTTCTTTGTTTCGCGTGCTGGGCTCTTAATATAATTATTGACATTCTGCAAAGCACAACCTTTCTTTAGTTCATTTTCTAATGTTTATTATTTTACAATTAGAATCCAATTTGTATATATCAAGTTTGAAAAGTTGTAATTATAATAGGCATTGTTTGCGTTTAGATGACAATTCGATTTATTATTCGTGCTCATAGCTGCGTTGTGGTTGTGTCGTCGATGTTGGTGCTATTATTCAGAATAAAAATGTTGTTCTGTTTAAAACGATTGTCACTTAAACGATTGAAAACAAAAACGTGGAAATGGAGATGAATGAACGAAACAGGTGAACTGGAGATTTAACCACCGAATCGAAAAAAGTATCGAGGAAAGCCAACAAAACGAAATAAATTACGGTCTGTTTGTCGAATAAATCACCTCGAACCTTTCGCGTGTTAAAATAGTTTTATTTTCTGGGACACCCAAGCGATTGCGTATGAGGAATGACCCTTGCTGAAGTGTTCCCCGATTTTATTATCAACATTTTACCGGTGCCGCAAATTTTGAGGTACCTACCGCAAAAGGTATTCTGTGGTGTATTCAGTACTGGATTTCATTCTGTGATTTTTGGTACAATTAAATTTTTAATAGTATATAGTAATGTGTGTGATATTACTGGTAGTAGAGCTCCAGTGACGGAGCTCGCGGGCGAAGGCACCACCGCATTACCTACTATACTTGCCGCTAAATGGTAGTGTTCAGCACTATCGTGTTCCGGTCATGTGGTAATGTTCGGCCCTGTAATCTCCGGTACAGAGCCATAACACCTTAGGGCTCAGGAGTGGTAATGCATCAGCATTTTGACCTTGGTCTTCGTCTACAGGCTGCAGTCATCATTTACCATCAATGTCAACTGCATGCTTGTTTGCCACTTCAAATATATAAAAAAAAGATAAAGGAAAGTGTGAACACTACTTAACCGCTATCAAAATACTAGATCGCATTAAATTATTTTTAATTTGCGATGCGTTTACGGACATTCTCTCTCAATTTCCTCAAACGGCCCGGTCAGAACCTGATGTCATCTCTCAAAAACAATTCACGATCCCCCTTAATTTGGGTATCCTCAACATCCCGAACCACATGCCACTTCCGGATTTCCTGAAATATTTATGACGACCGGGTTAGTCCAGCGGTGTGAGATGACCGTTTGATTCGAAGGGTCGCGGGTTCGATCCCCGCACCGGGACAAATATTTGTATGGCCTACAGATATTTGTTTCGGGTCTGGGTGTTTGTGTATGTGTTGTATGTGTACAACGGTACCCACGACACAGGTTTATACCTACTGTGGGGCTGTGAGTGTAAGCGTATTTTATTTATGTATTATTTATTTAATGAAATTTACGCTACAAAATATTATTACCCACTGGAATTAGTTACAAAATTGGCAATTCAAAGATTGTGGCGGCCTTCAAAGAAAGCCATGAACGAGCTCTGCAAAGTCACTTGGAGTTATTTCCTTAGCACGGTAATTTAGATATCAACTGTTCAAAATTAAATAGCGTGCCTGTTAGTCGTTTATTTAAAAGCCTGCTTAAGTCTGGCCAATACCTTACATTTCAAATCTGTCGTATAATAAGGACAAATTAAATAATTAAAATAAATATAACTTCGTTAAGAAAAACCGACTTCAAAACTGAAAAGTAAAAAATAATAAAGATTTAATTGTAATTAGGTATATACTACCTATTATTTATATGTGCTATTTACTAAAAGGTTTGAAGTCGGTGCCAAGCCTTAAACAAATAATTATATATGAATACGAGCAAATTAATACACTGAACAAAACGTAACCGGCGAATCGTGGGTGTTTGCATGAATGCTTGAATTTATGCATTTACCTCTGCCTACACCTTCGGGGATTACAGGCGTGAAGTTACGTTTTAATACAATGAAATGCCTACTTTAGTTATTTTGGCTTGGCGCCGACTTCAAACCTATTAGTAAATAGCACATATAAATAATAGGTAGTATATAATAATATAATACAATTAAATCTTTATTATTTTTTACTTTTCAGTTTTGAAGTCGGTTTTTCTTAACGTAGTTATATTTATTTAATACTTTTTATTGCTGCATTGCCAATTAGATTCATGTTCACATCTGTTAAATTTGTAAAATATGACTCTTTTAGCTTCGTGATAATTAGATTGTTTAGGTGTGTTGATACAAAATTATTACACGACTATACGAAATCAATTAAAAAATGTATCCACGAAGGAGTAAATAAGCTGTGTTGTGTCGTCGAGGAGTAAATGTGTCATTGTCAGTTGTGTCATCTTGTTATCATGCGCATTAGGACTATCTAGGACGTCAGTGGACTCAACGCACTGTATGACAACTCGCCGTCTATTCTCATTCCTTTAGTCTGAGGTGAAAGTAAGTAAAAAAATGCTCATAAAATAAACTGATGGACCTATCTAAATAAAATTTTTATGGGACCAATTCGAAACGATTCCGCATCAAACAAAAAAGAATTACGTAAATCGGTCTCGAAATCTCGGCGAAATTCGCGTACATACATAAAAATAAAAAATACCACCCGAATTGAGAACCTTCTCGTTTTTTGAACTCAGTTAATAATATAATAATTTGGGGAAAAAGTCTTTTCGCATAATAGTATGTATGAACTTGTAATAAAATCTCTTTGGCTGTAGTATTTGTATCCGGCTGATTTTGGTATCATTGAAAGTTAAAATTTTAAAGAACATAATTCCAAATTCAAATTAGGCAAATGTGTGATTTTCATTTGTTTTTCGTACTGTCAAGATGAGTGAATCTAATGAAGAAATTCGATACATTTTAAAATTTTACTACAAAAAAGGTAAAAATGCAACTCAAGCCGCGAAAAAAAATTGCGATGAATCTAGTGCAGTGTCTGTGAGAGTAGCACAAATTTGGTTTAAGCGTTTTCAAGTGGAAGCAAGATCGACATATCAGTAGTTACGACGTAGCTGAAAAACTGAGAATTGATCACAAAACAGTTTTGGCGCATTTGAAAAAAGCTGGGTACAAAAAAAGCTCGATATTTGGGTACCTGACGAGCTCACTGAAAGAAACCTAATTAACCGTGTACTAATTTGTGATTCTTTATTACAACGTAATGAAACCGAATCATTTTTGAAGAAGCTGATAACTGGTGATGAAAAGTGGATCACGTACGACAAGAACGTGCGAAAAAGGTCGTGGTCAAAGGCCGGTCAGGCTTCACAGACTGTGGCGAAACCCGGGTTAACTCGCAATAAGGTGATGTTGTGTGTGTGGTGGGACTGGAAGGGCATTATTCATTATGAGCTATTACCACCAGGCAGGACTATCGATTCTGAACTCTACTGCGAACAACTGATGAGATTAAAGCAAGAAGTTGAGAGAAAGCGGCCGGAATTGATCAACAGAAGGGGTGTGGTGTTTCATCATGATAACGCTAGACCTCACACATCTATAGCCACTCAGCAAAAATTAAGAGAGTTTGGCTGGGAGGTGTTAATGCATCCGCCGTATAGTCCTGACCTTGCACCTTCAGATTTCCACCTGTTTCGGTCTCTTCAGAATTCTTTATGCAATGTTACCCTATAACATCACGAGAGGACTGCCAAATCCACTTGTCGCGGTATTTTGATGAGAAGTCCCAAAATTTTATAACAATGGGATCATGTCCCTACCTACAAGATGGCAAAAGGTTATCGAACAAAATGGTACATACATACTTTAGTTAAATTTAAATAAACTATATTAAAAAATGTTTTGAATTATCTTCAAAAATGCGAAGAAACTTTTTCCCCAACCTAATATTTCAGTTTTGCTTGATATTGGTTTGGGATCTTATTTGTGATTGCATACTTAATTTAAGAATTATTCATAAAAATGTGTATGCTCCTATTTGGAGGTACAAATGTTAAGTTCGCTGTTGTGAAGCATGGAGTTTTACTGGTGGTAGAGCTCCAGTGACGGAGCTCGCGGGCGTAGGCACCACCGCATTACCTAATATACTTGTCGCTAAATGCATTACCACCATTTAGCACTATCGTGTTCCGGTCAAGTGGTAATGTACGGCCCTGTAATTTCCGACACAGAGGCATAACACCTTAAGCCTCAGGAGTCGCAACGCATCTGCATTTTGACTTCTGGTCATTGTGTGGGCGTCTATAGGCTGCAGTCATCACTTAACATCAATGTGAACTGCACGCTTGTTTGCCACTTTTATTACATATAAAAAAGATCGTAGTTACTTGTCGTTGTCGCGTTATGAGTAAAAACGGAACTTCGTACGGAACGGAATAATGTAGCTACTAATTTCAGGAGGAAATACTTTAAGGAGATTAAAGCCAATGCTCTGTATTTGTTTCTTACTTTAGTCTATATTTAAATTAATACTCGTATTATAAAGAGGTAATATTTTTTTGTTTGTTTGTTTTGAATAGGCTCAATAACTACTGGACCGATTTTAAAAATTCTTTCACTATTCGAAAGCTACATTATCCACGGGTAACATAGGCTATATTCTATTTTGGGAAAAATAATTTTCCGTAAGATATTTGGGTTTTTCACACACAAGGTGTAAAAAATCAACCAGAAAAGTTACTTATTTTGCGTACGCTGCCCAAACTATAAAAGATATCGAGGAAGACTTTAGGCTATATCTATGTATAATCATCACGCTAAGACGAATAGGGACGGGTGAAATCGGGGCGGGCCGCTAGTATATATATATATATATATATATATCAAAATCAATTGCTGTTCGTTAGTCCCGCTAAAACTCGAGAACGGCTTGACCGATTTGGCTAATTTTGGTTTTGAATGATTTTTTGGAAGTCCAGGGAAGGTTTAAAGGGTAAGAAAATATTATGAAGAAATTGAAGGGAAATAGTATAAACCATAATTTCATGTCTGGCGCTCTACACTCTCTGCCTACCCCGTTAGGGACCTGGCGTGAAGATACATACATATATACATAATTTCATTTTCCCATACAAATAGTCCGTATCTATCAAACCTTTGACACATTATTTCATTGTGAGGCAATACGCAGTTTGCCGGGTCAGCTAGTATGTATAAATGTTGTATAAGGAAGTCATTAATTACTGCTTACATTTATCTACTTTTTTTTTCAATCCAACAATTTATTTACAATTGCAGAATTGAGAATGCAAATGTTATTTATTGTACTGCGTAACACTAAAACACCAAAACGTTCTGTTATTTAGAACAATATAATGATATTTTACTATTCAATTGGATTCATATTCATGCCAATATAAACGGCTATACGAATTGGTAAGTGTTTTTCGTGTGTGTGAGTATAACGTTTGATGTCATCCACATTTGGCGAATTCATATGATAATGGCTGTCTGGCCATGATGGCAGAAAGATGATAACTGCTTGAGATAATAATAATAAACTTTTCACAAATCGCAGCATCGCAACTGTACTTTGTTGCAGTCTATTTAACGCGACTTATAAAAAAAAGATTCTCAAAAAGTTTGGTATGTTTTATCTCCTCGTAAGGGACTATTGCGTGAAGATGCATATATACACCGATAACGCCGAGATTTTCGATCCGATCTGTGTGGTCGTTTGTTTGGTTCGATGCATTTTTTTATCACCTTCAAAACCAAATTATAATCGCTACATTTAAAAGTGAAAACTAACAAAATACAGAATGTACCTGATATTTATAAGTCGGGGCACCAATTACACCGACATAAAACTACGGCTCGACATTAGATATCAGTATATTATATATTTTTTAAATGTTTAATACTTAGGTACATTTGTTTAGAAGTATCCACTTGTTATCTTCTTTCATCCTGTGTTTTAATTGAAACTGACTTCACTTATTACGAAATCGTGATTGACCATTTATTATTCAAGATCTTTAAAGATAATTTTGTTGTTTGGAGGTTGGAGAATCCGGATTAGACGTTCATTATTAAATCTCTTGTTACCCTTTTGGCAGTTCTTTTCTTTTCCTTATCTTGACGTCAGGCTTAACGGGAAAAATGAAAAAAGAGCTTAAAAGAGGATTGTCTCGACTGGCCTTGAAATAATTGCGTATGCTAGCTAAAAATTCTAGGATATACATGTAGGATGAATATTGAAATAATATTTTTTAAATATGGGATTCACAACTAGTCACAAGGCAACTCATCTGCTGTTGACCACAAAAATCATTTAATCTTATTTCTATGACTGCCAACGCTTCCAACGTTCTCTGACTCACATCATTATAGCGGAAATCTCGTATATAATCACTCCGTCTTGTACCGTGTGGATACCAAAGTTTGTGTCGCTATTCATTGTAGATTTGTTTTAAATGTAACCCAGCTATAGGACTGTATATTATAGTGCTAGTATGTCAGTTTGAACTTGCGCACTAGGTTTTAACAATTATGTTTTAATAAGACGGAAAACATATAGACGGTGAAGTTCTTAATGAAAACATAACGAAATTTAGTTTGAATACGATATATTATGAAGCTAAAAAGGAACTACTGTCTACTTACACAAATTTTGATTATATTCTTACAAAAATTGCATGTGTAATTTGTAAATATATTCATGAGCAAGTTGTGTTTGCGCGTTTGATAAAAGTAACAGATTTTGAACATTTTGACCTTGGTCTTTGTGTGGGTGTCTATAGCCTGCAGTCAACATCAATGTAAACTGTATGCTTGTTTGCCACTTCCATTACATTCAAACTAAATATTACTTGCTACTACTACTACAAAGGGTAACTTCATGCTGTGAAGGGTTCCATGAGTGAGCCCGACTCGCACTTGGCCGCTTTTTTCCTTTTTAGGTACGTAACTTTAAAGAAGATACTTTAGTATTGGTAACATTACAAGCGAGTTACAAGGAGTATGCGAGATAAAACGCGTTATCATAAAGGAAAGAAATTTTCATCTCCGCATTGCAAATTTGTAGAGAAATACTTTTGGTAAAGTTCTCGGTTATAGCCTGCTTGTAAAAATCATGATATATTGTCATGAGTATGACCTGATATGATGAGTATGATAATCTTATCGCATTATTATACGAATATCGCACAATGCCTGGTTACCTATTGCATAGCTTTTTTTTTAATGTAATGAAGGTAATTGTACTATTTATTTTTCGCAATAACACATGCGAGTAAACTTTAGAAATCAAAGTTTTTTTTTTAAATTTAAAATTTAATATTTAGTTATAAGCTTAGTGGTAAAGCGGCTGGACTGGTTATCCTGAGGTCGCGGGTTCAATTCCTGCCCGAAGTCCATTTTTTCTTACCGTTTTTTATTTATTTTTTAAAGAAAAATGGAAACAAAAATATGACTTCAGGCGAGACTCGAACTCGCGGCCACTGGGAATCTAGTCCAGCCGCTCTTCCAACTGAGCTACCGAAGTCCTGCCCGATTTGTCAAATCTTTCCTTCACATTTATTGCATTGCCTTATGGTGGCAGTAGCGCCATCTATTGCCACACTATGCTAGTTAGGCAACCGATGCAATAAACTTTGCAGTTTATTAAATGCGGATGCGTTGCCACCCTTGAGACCTTAGTTGTTATATCTCTGTGATAGTTCTTACGGGGCCATTCATCAGATACTTCATAGCTGGCTACAAATTCGTAGATACTAACTGATATTAACATAAATGAACCTATAAAAACTATTTATCTAGATTTGAATAATAAATCTATGGCGCTCTACACTCTCTGCCTACCCCATTAGGGACATGGCGTGAAGATACATATATGAATAATAAAAAATACAATAGCATAATAATCCCTACTTCCCTACTTACTGTTAATATTATAAATGATAAAGTAACTCTGTCTGTCTGTCTGTCACCTTTTCACGTCCAAACGACTGAACCGATTTTAATGAAATTTGGTACAGAGATAGAGCTGACTTCGAGAAACAACATAGGCTACTTAGTTATTTATAAAACGACATCCACTCGGCCCAAGCCGCGGGCAACAGCTAGTATCCAATATTTGGCAAAGATAACAAAATATACTCGTACTTAGTTTCTATTTTTTTTTCTTTTACCGTCTCTATTTATTTGGTGCTAAAAGAGCCTTACGCGTAATTTTTTGTGGATTGTTAAGACCCATACTTATTATTTAGATGCTCTCTAGCGCCACATTAAGCTATGGCTTACCGTCTCAATGCCAAGCTTTGACTAGTACAAAAGAGAAATGTTAATAGGCATAATGTTCTCGAATTTGTGGGTTATATTTCACTGAACATTATTATATCGTGGACTTGTCAGCAGGAAGCCATGTTTTATTTCATACATTTTGGAAGTTATAGATTTAATATTAGTCAGTTGTACGAAATTCGATGCTAGTGAAGCAAAATAATCTTCAATGTCCTTTAACCAACTGTAGATATTGTAACCTATTGAATTTCTTTTTGGACCCTCATGAAAAATAATAAAAATGTTGTAACTTATTAAGGGATACAACATTAAGGAGACAATATTAAGGGATTTACTACGCAACAAAATGATACCAACCCGTGGTCTATAAATCTAAATACGACCGTACTCGACCATATAAATGTTTTTTTTTAATAATTTTGAATTCGCATGGCAATAAAAGAGTCTTCTATCTTAATTGAATCCCAGCACCGAACGGTTTTCATTTCATTGACATCGAAATAAAATATCAAAACTTTTATACTTGTTTCGAAACTTGTATTGCCGAGTAAGAATCTACACTTTTAAACAAACACGTAGCGATTTTATCGTTCGTAACTTTTCACTTAAATCAAAATACGAACGGAGATAAATGTGTTTTAAGCTTTGCGAGTTTCATCGTTTTGTTTTTGTGTACAACAGAGTAAAATAAAATAACGAACCATTCTAAAATATTCTTCCTCAACAAAATAAGCTAAGAAAACTTTATGTCATTCACAATACTATGTCTACATAATGAATTCTTAAGCTTGATAAGGAGCCGTTTCAACTCTGTTAAGCCACAATATGTAGCTTAAAAGGCTTGATAAACTTCAAATAGGATTTATTTGTTTTTTTTTACGTTAGGGTTTCTGCACTTGTTTATATTTTACACGAATCCTATTACCATTAATACCTGAAGTATGGCAACGCATCTACATTGAAGTCTCCGGTTAATGTAAATGTTTATAGGCTACCGTTTTCACCATCAGTGTAAACTGTATTTTTAACCACTTCATGATACTTCGTGGCTAACTGTATTTTTAATCACTAGTGGCATTAAAAAGACCCTAATAACGTCTTATACTACCGGACTTTTCCCTGATAGTTCATATTGTACCTCTGCCTACAGCATCGAATAAATATAGGCGGAAAGTTAGCAGAACTAATTGTAGTTAGTTCTTTGCGTACGTAACAAGGGAGCAATGCGAGTGCCAGACAAACTCGGCACTGAAATGACGACATTGGGTGAGACGCGACTTTAATTACTGAGACGACTAGCAATTTGTCTTGAAGTAGCACAACCGTTTATTTACACCGGTGAACATTAAAACAATGGAGGCGGACTAATTAGAGCAAAGAAACTTGAAGACGTTGTTGGACATATATATATATCGGGATGGTTGTTAAAGAGCAAGATAATTTGGCTTAGTCTAGGAATGACTGATTCGCGAAATGACTACATAGTTTAGAAATGACCGATTATTGAAATGTACAATTCTATAAATGACTGATTCCTGCCTCGGTAGCTTAGTGGTAGCAGGCCAATACTACTACGCTGAGGTCCTGGGTTCGATTCCCGGGTAGGGGGTTATCAGAGATAATGGTGTAAAGTTCTTTATCTCTGGTTCTATTGGAATTTTTACATTCTCTGGAAATTTCCCAGTACCTCGAAGTTTGGTAATGTGCCCGGAGATATCAACAGGCTCGCCACCTGTTACATGGGCCAAAACGTAACCGGCGAATCGTGGGTGTTTGCATGTATGCTTGAATGCATGCATTTACCTCTGCCTACCCCTTCGGCGGGGATTACAGGCGTGAAGTTACTGTATCCTGTTTGTCAAATTACGTCGAGATTGGTCGAGACGTCGAGATCAAATAATAAACAAACAAATTCAATATATTCCAAAAATCTGTGATTCAGTTTTCAGAAATACTGAACTGCTAATTATCTATACTTATAATAAAACTGTAGAAGTGTAAATTCTGTACATTAAAAATATTCAAAAAATAAATACTGTACAAGATATATATACATGTTACAAGATCGACACCGAACACAGATATAGGATTAGAAAAATTTTTGTCTGTCTGTCTGTCTGGCTGTCTGTTTGTTCAAGCATCACACAAAATCTACCTGTCCGATTACGATGAAACTTGATATAACTATTCTTTTACCTTTGGCACATACAATTTTCGGACGGAAAATTGTCTGTTTGTGCACGCTAATTTCAGAAATAGCTTATCCGATTACTTACCGATCCGATAACTTATCCGCTGGGCGTCGCAACGCAGGGCGTAGGGTCACTGGGCGTCGGGACACTGGGCGTCAGGACGCTCGACGTCGGGACGCTGGGCGTCGGGACGCTGGGCGTCGGGATGCTGGGCGTCGGGACGCTCGGCGTCGGGACTCTCGGCGTCGGGACACTCGGCGTCGTTACGCTGGGCGTCGAGACGCTGAGCGTGGAATAGTGGCTTTGTGAAATTGGGCAGCGCTTTTGGATACACATTTTCGTTAATTTTGGATCATAAACACTTTTGGGTAACTAAAAAATTCTACTTTGCAGTAATGTTTCTCTGTACACGATATTAGACGTATGGCCATCGGGGATACACACAGGCTGCTAGGATTGCGAAAAATGTCTGATTACGTGTTTAAACGCACATCCCTTAATATTTTCATTTTCTTATTTTTAGTAATTAATTTTGTCTTTATAGCGGTAACAGAAATATATAATTTGTGAAAATGTTAGCTTTCTAGCTATCACTATTTATGAGATAGGTACAGCCTAGTGTCAGACAGACGGATGGACGGACAGACAGACAGACAGCGGAGAATTCGTAATCCGCAGGGTCCGTTTGTACCTTTTAGGTACGAAACCCCCTAAAAGATAGAAGATAGATACAGAATAGTTAAAAATATTTGATTTGATTCTTTAAATTGTCATAACTTTTTTATTTCTGAACCGATTGACACGAAACAAACGCTCAATGTTTAGTAAAACTTACCACAATATATTAGTGAAACTGAAAATCGGATAAGCTATTTCTGAAATTAGCGTGCACAAACAGACAATTTTCCGTCCGAAAATTGTATGTGCCAAAGGTAAAAGAATAGTTATATCAAGTTTCATCGTAATCGGACAGGTAGATTTTGTGTGATGCTTGAACAAACAGACAGCCAGACAGACAGACAGACAAAAATTTTTCTAATCCTATATCTGTGTTCGGTGTCGATCTTGTAACATGTATATATATCTTGTACAGTATTTATTTTTTGAATATTTTTAATGTACAGAATTTACACTTCTACAGTTTTATTATAAGTATAGATAATTAGCAGTTCAGTATTTCTGAAAACTGAATCGCCGAGCGTCCCGACGCCGAGCGTCCAGACGCCGAGCGTCCCGACGCCCAGCGTCCCGTCGCCCAGCGTCCCGACGCCCAGCGTCCCGACGCCCAGCGTCCCGACGCCCAGCGTCCCGACGCCCAGCGTCCCGACGCCCAGCGTCCCGACGCCCAGCGACCCGACGCCCAGCGTCCCGACGCCCAGCGTCCCGACGCCGAGCGTCTCTACGCCCAGCGTCCCCGACGCCCAGCGTCCCGACGCCCAGGGTCCCGACGCCCAGCGTCCCTACGCCCTGCGTTGCGACGCCCAGCGTAACGACGTCGAGCCTCCCGACGCAGAGCGTCCCGACGCCGAGTGTCTCTACGCCGAGCGTCCCGACGCCCAGCGTCCCGACGCCGAGCCTCCCGACGCCGAGCGTCCCGACGCCGAGCGTCCCGACGCCGAGCGTCCCGACGCCCAGCGTCCCGACGCCCAGCGTCCCGACGCCCAGCGTCCCGACGCCCAGGGTCCCGACGCCCAGCGTCCCTACGCCCTGCGTTGCGAAGCCCAGCGTAACGACGTCGAGCGTCCCGACGCCGAGCGTCCCGACGCCCAGCGTCCCGACGCCGAGCGTTCCGACGCTGAGCGTCCCGACGCCAAGCGTCCCGACGCCGAGCCTCTCTACGCCCACCGTCCCGACGCCCAGCGTCCCGACGCCCAGCGTCCCGACGCCCAGCGTCCCGTCGCCCAGCGTCCCGACGCCCAGCGTCCCGACGCCCAGCGTCCCGACGCCCAGCGTCCCGACGCCCAGCGTCCCGACGCCCAGCGTCCCGACGCCCAGCGTCCCGACGCCCAGCGTCCCGACGCCCAGCGTCCCGACGCCCAGCGTCCCGACGCACAGCGTCCCGACGCCCAGCGTCCCGACGCACAGCGTCCCGACGCCCAGCGTCCCGACGCCCAGCGTCCCGACGCCCAGCGTCCCGACGCCCAGCGTCCCGACGCCCAGCGTCCCGACGCCCTGCGACCCGACGCCCAGCGTCCCGACGCCGACCGGCCTGACGCCCACTGTCCCGACGCCCAGCGTCCCGACGCCCAGCGTAGTCGTCAGTATTTCGTCAGTATTTTGTAATCTTTGTTTTTCCGTAGCATCCAAACGGTCTTCTTGCGAGTTGGCAACCGTTTAGACAGTTTCATTGGCAAAAATGTTATGAATGTTTTATTGTATTTTGGGGTTCAGTACCTCAAAAAGAAAAAACGGATCCTTTATATGATCACTCGACCGTCTGTCACAGCCAATTCGCTTTTACATCAGAGTTAAAATTAACCACTTACGCCATGAAAATAGCTTCATAAAATTCAATTCCGAAAAACGAATCTTGTTTTATAATTATTAAAATAATAAACTAATTAATTTCACTGTCGCGTTTCTCCGGTTAAATGCCTAGCTCGAATTGTCTCTTCTTTATGCCGCATAATTTAAGAGCTTGGTACCGAGTCTTAAGTCGCACGTTGTTATTTTTAGCTGACGGAGCTGAGACAATAGCAATGTCATATTTGTTGCGTCAGTATCGGCTTTTTGTTTCTCCGTAGCCGTCTTCTTGCGAGTTTGCAACTCTTTCGACATTTTCAGTTTTAAATTTACGTTATAATTGTTTAATAAGGGTCCGTACCTCAAAAAAAAAAACGGTCTAGTGCGTGTCGGACCACGCGCCTTATGGTTCCGTAGTTTTTAGGTTTGAATAATGTTATGTCTCTGATAGTTATTACAGGGCCATAGATTACCATCTAATCGGGACACAATAGCGTTGAACACTACCATTTGGCGGCAGATAGATTAGGTAATGCGGTGGTGCCTACGCCCTCGAGTCTCTGCACTGGAAATCTACCACCAATAAAAGTCGTATTCTTGGGTCATCCGGTCGTATCGAATTTTTGTTTCTCCGTAGCATTCAAACATTTTTTTTTGTAAGTTGGCAACTCTATTGATAGACTCGTTTTGGAATTTAATAGTGTATTGTTTTCTTCAATGAGAATACTTTGGTTATAGGTTTCCTATAACCTAAATATAGAAGTACGGCCTTCACGTTCGATATACTCCAGATAAGTGGTTAATACCTACACCATTCGCAAGGTAACCACAGTGTAGTGTGAATGGTTGCCTCTGAGCACGTTAACGTTATCGATGCTATTAAGCCAATCGCTGTTCTAATCCCCGCGCGAGGATGTCATAACGACGTAATAATCGTACTCTTATTGTACGTATACTGTAGTTTACGTGGTATTTTGAATGTTATTCTTGGATAGCGAACATTTAAATACAGGTAGGTCTGTAGTCATTTAAAGGAACAGCTAAATTAACAGCTGTATTGAAAATTTAGTCGTTCTATCTTTTAACCTTATTCTGAGAGCTGGTACACATCTTATGTAGGTGTATCTAAATAAAGGTTAAATATGTATTCCCTGATCTATACTCGTATTTAATTAAACGCAAAAAAACTATTTCAGTAGAATATAAAGCTACAAAACATCCTACATTCCTTGTACATATCCGGACCACCAGAGAATGCATTTTAATTTCAGACCAATATTCTTGTTCACACAAATTCTCTTCCTTACGTCTTTATAATGTAAGAAGAAACATTATTGATTGATAGAACTCCAGTCACGGAGGTCGCGGGCGTTGACAAAACTGCATTTCCTAATATACTTGCCGCTAAATGGTAGTGTTCAGCACTATCAATTTCCAGTCAGGTGGTAATGTATGGCCCTGTAATTTCCGGCACAGAGGCAAAACACCTTAGGCCTTCGGAGTGGTAAGGTAACTGCATTTTGACCTGATCTTTGTGTAAGTGTCTATAGGGTGCAGTCATCACTTCAATGTGAACTGCATGCTTGTTTGCCACTTCTATTACATAAAAAAATGGAAATTCTAGCTTCCTTACTTCACAAGAACTTAGCTCCTTTAACTTCTTAATCTTGTCAGTTGTTCTGCCGAGTTTTCACAGAAACTGTTGAAGTGAGTGTCGTAAAACTCGGAGAAGTAAAAAATTCTGATCGCATCTAATAAATTTTAGATTGCCTCATAAAATGTTTCAATATCAACGTTCGTTCCCCTCAACAAGCGGGTCCGATTAAATGTTATGTGTTGGACAACAACGGCCCGTAAAATTAGGCTGACTTGGTGACTTAGCAGCTGTTCTTAAGGTAACGGGATAAATCACTAGATTGGAAAAATTATATTGAGCATTTTAAGTGTTCCATACAAAATGTTAGAAACGGAACTCTATATGAAATTAACTTGTGTGTCTGTCTGTCTGTCATAACCAGTTTGCTGAATACTGGACCGATTGAGTTGTTGGTACCTACTCACTCGTAAATCATTCACGAAATTATGGAGGTCTTAGGCAAATGAAGGTTACGTAGTAAAATTTTTAAAACATTGATGGTGGCAAACAAACGGGCAGTTCGCATAGATGTTTAGTGATGAATCTAGCCTGTAGACTTTGTCACTAAAACTGGTCAATATGCAATGTGTTGCCAGCTCTGAGGCTTAAGTTGTTTTGCCTCTGTGATATTTGATGTTATACATCTACCATCTAATCGGAACACGATGACTGAATATTACCATTTGACAGCAGGATATATTAAGTGATGCGGTGATGCCTGTGTCCTTGTCCGACACTGGAACTACACTACCAGTGAAAACAATTGTGAAGTTGAGCCTGATTTGCCCTTGGTAGGTTTAAATTCATAGTGGTGTCTTTCGGGATGGGCAATATTTTCCATGAATGTGAAGCACGGGAGGTGTGTCGGGACTAGGATATCTGGTGCTCCACACCTTTTGCCTTGGGGACTTGGTGTGAAGATACATACAATATGTTGTAGATCCTATTAATATTAAGGGACAAAAAATAATTAGTGCGTGCAAGCATGCATGAATGAATGTATTTACATCACTGCTTACTTCTGTCGGGTATTATGCATATAGTTATCTTGGGGCATCGATAAGGACCGATGCCCCAAGTAATCCGCCATTTCACGGTTCGATCATCGCATATTTACCACTTTCCCATCTCCTAAACGTTTGTCTTTTGTTGTGAAGATTTTGTTTGACGATCTGCATATCATGAATTCTGTCTTTTGTTTATTGAAAGTGTTGCCTTATTGGTGAATGCGAAGGGTCTCTACGGTACTTATCTGTTCACCGCTAATAATTCAAGCTGAGTATACTTTTTTAGAATGGTAAAGGGGCGTACCGCGACAAAACTGCCGCCACAGCGAACGCTGGATACCGCCGCGTACCGAGCGATTATGATATATTCTTCTCCAATGACATACAGCAGGCTTTAATCTGGATGTCAGTCTTTTGCGGGCGGCAGCGAGAACGGTGCGATGTAAGCGAACTGCTTATTATTTATAAAGCTTCAACTCTCTTAAGACTTCCTCCGTCTAAGTATTTTTTTACTCTTAAAAGTACTGTTTGTTATGAGAGATAAAGTTTTGTTGCCTCGTATAAAAAAATACATTATTTCGTCCCAAGATATTATATTTTCGTCGGCAGTTTGTCTGTGATACTCCGTATAATTCCGTCGTCTTCGTTGCGCCCTTTTTCATGGAGACCTCGTTGTCTTTTGTCTCATTGATTAATAGCTTTGCACGAGACTAATTAACGCGCTTTTTGTTTTAGAGGAGAGGTTGGGATGCGATCTTTAAAAAATTAAGTATTTTGCTTGTAACATGTAGGTACAGTGGAAAACGAAACGTAAGCAGGCCTCCTACAACATGGACCGACGACCTGGTGAAGGTCGCGGGCAATCGCTGGATGAGGGCGGCCCAGGACTGTTCGTTGTTGCATTCTTTGGAGGAGGTCTTTGTTCAGCGGTGGACGTCTTTTTGCTGAAATGATGATGATGTATACTATGAATTAGTTATTTAAAAAGTGTTCTGTGCTCAATAATCATTATTTTCAATATTTACGCGTCCAATTATGCATCCAAGACTTATTTTCTTCGCCAGTTTTTCTGTGATACTTCGTAAAATTTTCGTCGTCTCCGTCGCGCTGTCTTCCATAAAAACCTCGGTGTCTTTTGTCTTATTCATTAATAGCTTTTCACGAGGCTAATTAACGCGGCTCTTTCTGCAAGGGCCGTGGCTGGAAAGTTTTGCTTTCAAAGATTTTTTTTATGTGAGGAAAGTGGCATATAAGCATACATACAATCTCAGCGTATACCTAGGTTTAGAAGTGACAGCCCATAGTCACGGAGTGTAGAAATTAATTACACTTAGTTGGTACTGGAGCAAGTGGTCGCCACCGGACTGAAACAATAAAAAAATAAAGCATGTTCACGTCTAGTACCTACTTGCTGTATTTTTCATTGTGTGTAGAAAGCTTACAGGGCCTTAACACTGTACTTCGTTTATTTCAACTAATGAAACAGAGACATTCCCATTATACTGGCTTTGTTTGGTTTATTTTATACCTTCTATTGTGTTTGTAGCTTAGGCTATTATTAGGTTATTATATTTGCTATTGTAAAATTGAAATAATAAAGAAGAGTTTTTGCTTAGAATAGCTTTCTTTTGATACTGGGACTGGTCGTTAATGTTAACAGTACGGCTGCAGTAGGTACTGTACTGCTTATGAGGTAGAAATATTGAATTTTTCAGTGGATCCATAAATATAAGCATTTTTTACTTTACTTCAAGCCAGTATGCCCCGAAGGGATAGGCAGTGTCATTCACGATTTGCCGGTTACGTTTTGTCCCGTGTTTTCGAGTCTATAGACAGCTCCCAATTACGAAACTACGAGAGTGGTCCAGAAAAACTTTCAGAAAATGGAAAATGCCACCGGAGATAAAGGAATAATACACCTTTATCTCTGATAGTTCTCGAACCGGCAATCGAACTCAAGGCCTCAGCTTAGCAGTAGTGGGCTGCTACCACTAGACAATTGAGGCGGTGAAGGCTTGTTATTCTTCTAGGTATGTATGTAACGAGGAAGGCAGAGAGTGTGGAGCGATATCCCGGATATTGCACACCTACCGTGCTTCTTCTACATTCATCATTCTCTTCATACATGAACGACAATTCCTAAGATTCTTAACGCCATCGTCAGATAGTACTCGACATATTTGATCAAGTTCCTGGTCTTCCTAGGCGTCTGCAACTATTGACATTCGCGTTGTATACCTACCTGTGTAGTCATTCGCTCATTTGATTGACATTATTTCTACATGCCCGAGGAGCATGCCTTTTTTAAAACACCTATAGGTACTCCCATTCACATCAAGCCTCTTTGTTACATCTTCATTACGAACGCGATCCGTGAGCGATACATTGCATATACCTACTTATTGCGCAATGATCTCATCTCGACCGCGTTTAATTTACTTTCTTACAGTATTACAAAATACATGTCAGTCTTTGAATATCTTAAGTGGACCTAACAAAAAAAAATATTACGTTAAAGTTATTACGGTCATTACGAACTTTCACGATGGGGCCATTACTGAAATCGCTAAAAAATCACCTACTCCATTCATTTTACCGCACGGTGACGGAACATTTTGTATGGAGCAGTCAGCCAGCAGGCAGTTTTCGCTACTTCAGAATTGGCCTGTAAATAAATGCCCAGACTAATCTGCAAACCATCCAGAAATTGATCACGGTTATTCTATTGCAACTAGGACCCAGCATGCATTCGTAATACAATCTCTGCAGTTACTGGAACATCTCATCAATGTTTATGGCAGATGAATATTGCAATGCATATCTGATGATCCTATTAAGACGCCGCATATTATTATTTCATGATATAGGTAGGTAAACATTGTCTAGAGATAGGTGGATTCTACCGGAGCTTTCTCTGTAAATCGACGAATCGACTAATATATCAACAACGAACGCCAAAACCCACCGTCGATCAAAATTTTGCAATAAATGAGGAACTGCTGCTTCTTTTTTGGGATTTCAGGGTTGGTCCCACCACAAAAGTTGTTCATGGTGATGAGTAAAAGGCCCCATTCAAATTAAGAACGTGTTTCGAAAATCACCCAGTATAAATAAGTATATTGCGTTAAGAATTGCCACTGGATTTGTGGAGTTATCTATGTCAATTCTGTTCGAATCATACGTTGGTATTGTTACGAACCATATAGCCATGAATCTCGAATACTTAATACATTCACCTGTTACGGTGTCACGCGAGTCTATGAGGGAGGCGCGTTATTTATTCATGCTCAGCAAGAATTCACGAAGCTTTTAGGTATTGTAAATAAGTCAGGCTAACCTTGAACCCCGCCGCAACCCGGAGTCGCAAATCTGTTGTTTCGACCGATTTTCGCGAGGATTTTAGACTTAAGAAGGGTCTGTTAAATGTTTTTAGCTAAAAAGCTCACACTTGAGCGCTGAGATTTAGTACCTAGTAGCGCTCAATTTATCCTGTATACTTTTTAAAGATTTTCTATTTTAGTTTTTAAACGGTCTATTAGATTTCTTAAATAAGAATTTTATCACCAATTCACATTTAAGTTGCTTTTTGCCGAATTATAATTTGCTCCAATCAAGGCTGCTTTTGTGGAATAATGTTTGTAACATGATTAATTAAACAACTTTCTGCAACTTGGGCATTATTGGTTGTCATTTATTTTTCGATGTTATTTGCTAATCTATCAATAACCTTTGAACTTTACTCCAACATAACGAATTCGGGTAACATATCATTACGTAAAATAAAACTGGGATTATGTTCTTTAAGCATTACCTTTATACATAACATTGTCTTAATTCCTACACAATCTGTACAGAACTATTCAGATCTCTTGGAATCGCTGTTGGATTTATCTCTGTCAATGTGGACCATATGTGATGGGTAGATACGTAGGTACATATCATTATAAACCATTAGGTCAAGACTGACCTACCATGATCAAATAGGTCGAGTTCTGTTTGATGGTGGGGTCAAAAGTCTGAATGATGAAGGTAGATGAGGCACGGGAGGTGTGTCAGGACCGGAATATCTGGCGCTCCACACTCTCTGCCTACCCCGTTAGGAACCTGGCGTGAAGATACATACATACGTTAAGTCATGAATCTGGGAAACGTGTTTAGTTATACATTCACCTGCTATGGTGTCACGCAAAGCTTTCAGGCACAGACCAATCAGCTTTCCTTTGGTTCCATAGTCGATGCTTTCAGGTATTGTAAATAAGTGAGGATGACCTTGAACTCCGTCGCAACCGAGAGTTGCAAATCTGTTGTTTCGCCCGATTTTCGTGAAGATTTCAGACTTAAGAAGGGTCTGTTGAAAGTTTTTGTCTAAGAAGGTTATCTACGCTTTAACGCAGATTTTCAACACACATTAGCTTGGACTTAGGTTTATCATTTGCAGTATACCTACATTTTTGGAAAAACTTTTTTCTTGTTATTGTACCGTAGATTTGGATTAATGAAAAAAATCTTCAATCGTGAATAACATTTACACTGCCTTTATTTTCGTAAAGAAATGTTTTGGGACATGAATAATAATTTTGCCATAAGGTATCGAAGGTTATTTTGTGATTTTATTGTAATTCATCAATATTTTCAAGGTAAGTAAATATTGGTTTAAGCAATATGTAATACATGCCTTAGTTACTTTGTCAAGGTAACAAACTGAAAGTTACATTTCGCAAGTTGACATGTTCCCTAAAACATTTAATGATCCTGGCATCATTAAGCATTCTGTGCAATAAACGTTAATAGACCTTAATAGACCTTTATATTATCTGTGTAACAAGGATTCGCCACGTTTTGGATAACGAGTACACTGTTTCATACAAGCTACTGTATTACGGTAATGTTTTTGCGGAGTGTTACCCAAATCCTTTTTTTTTTTCAAAATTAATGTGTCTCGGTATGTTGAGAGTGACTTCGATTATCGTGTACATTATTAATACTCTGTTATAATGATCTCAAGGTGTATTTAATATCAAATATATATTAATTAAAAAAATGTAAAGAAAAACTAGACTTCGTCAGGAATCGAACCTGCGACCTCAGGATAACCAGTTTAGCCGCTTTACCACTAAGCCACCTAAGCCAACATCCAAGCCTCGATTTTATCTTTCCTTTTTTTTTTCTATATATTTTCTATATATAGTGACAATGCGGAGTATGGGCGATATCCAAGACATTTCTAATTAAGACGAGAGAAAGTAAGCTAGTAGTGAAGAAAGAAAAAAACCTATATTTTTCTCTTACTTATAACAATTACTTAATAACAATTTAATGCAATTTAGTAATACCACCAGTCTCAAGATTGCTTTCTATAATCGAAAGACCGTTATATTTTTAAAAATTGCTATAGATGAGCATTAAAAATATTAACCTGCATCGTGAAATCTCTCCGAAAGTATCGGCTTCGCAGAATCGCCAATCCTAGAAGCAATCACCGATTCCAATAACCGAGCAATGAGAGTTATCTAAAATTCATACAGACGGAGGCAATAAAACCGCTACACCAATATAACGTGATTGGAACGCTGTTTGATTGCAGGTTGCAATTATGCATAGACGACACTGATTCGACAATGGGCTTATTGGTGTGTGTGGTACTGTTCCTCGGTGTAGCGACAGCGCTGCGTTACGATTATGTTCGATATGGACGTGAGTTATTATTTGTGCTTTAGTGTAGGTATACAACGTGTAACAGGATTGAATGTACAACCCGAAACCAGTTTGTTCAGAATCGATAACCGAATCGATTTCTGGCATTTTTGATATAGGTAATATTTTGTCCCAAACTGAATTACAATTAAAGAAATTATGGTCACCCATTTGGTGAATAGTCAATACAAACGAAAATGAGAAAACACTGGAAAATTAAAATTAATTTTATAACTGGCGAGTGTTAAATAAGGGTACACAAGTTACGCTACATCACCTTTTTTCGGTTCGTGTTATATGTGTAACCGTAGGTAGAGGTAGGGTAAGTATGCATAGGGTGTGCAGACTGTGCATCTGTGCATTCTGTTCGTACGAATTGAGGACAACTTATTTCTTAACTAAAAATATTAAATACATAAACATGTGATTTCAGTTCATGTATTATGATTATAACTCGATTTTCTAATCGAGGTTTTAGATAGTGTGCATTATTCCTGTTACATGGTGTATATGTTGCGGCTAATATCCGAAGAACGACTACACTCAGTTCTATTCGGTTTAAACTAGGTGTGGCCGGTAGCCGTTGGTTAAACCTAAGTGTAACACGGACTTATTCACGTTTATTACTAAACACCCAGACCCGAAACAAATATCTGTAGGCCATACAAATATTTGTCCCGGTGCGGGGATCGAACCCGCGACCCTTCTAATCAAACGGTCATCTCACACCGCTGGACTAACCGGGTGGGTCTTCGATTATTAATACTTCTTTGATATTTCTGTACTCATGTTTCTCGGAAATATAAGTCCATAAGATTGGGAATCACTCAACTTTATGGGCTCTTTCCTCTCAAATTGTAGAGCGGAACATATGATGTTATGATCCGCTTTAAAATCGTGGCAGATTTTAAAACCCATGTACAACTTGGGCTCTGATTTAGTGGCCAAGAAAAATTTGTTAAGAATGGTGGGGGTGGGTGTCTAATAATATTTTAGATGGGTTTTTTTATGAAAGTGATAAAGTATTTTAATACAGTGTTCGATTCTTCGTTCCTTAGTATGTATGTATCTTCACGCCAGGTCCCTAACGGGGTAGGCAGAGAGTGTTGAGCGCCAGATATCCCGGTCCTGAGTCAGTAAATTAATCTAACTGCATTAGATTCTCAGCAACATCACGTCCAAGACCATTTCACATCGAAAGGAAAAATGTGGTTAACGTTCTTCTCTTCTGAAAACGAAATAAAACAATAACTGGAAACGTATTGTACCGCAGCACGATAAATGACGTAAACAGTTGGCACCGTTCTACAATTAATGAATCCTACACGCGGCTCGTTTATCACTCTTAATCAATTTCAGGTGCAAAGGAAGGACCATTCCCGTCCTTACACGTTCCCTATTATTGCTACCAAGCACCATCTAAAGGGCCCTGCGATCGCATGTATAAGGTGTGGTTCTACGATGTCGTGAGACGAGCTTGTATGCCTATGTTTTACTCTGGCTGTGGTGGCAATGAAAATAGGTTTACCAGCAAGTCTTCGTGCAAGGTACACTGCGAATTAGCCAGGCCTTTGTAATAAATGTTGCTTTTAATTTGTTTGGATTTATTTTATGTTCCGTCAATTAAATATTGTCGATGCGTTTCACCTATTTACAAATTATTTTCATAGGTCCTATATTCATTTATTTACAACTAGCTGTGCCCGCAACTTCGTCCGCGTGAGAATTTATGATTGTTCAGTATCTACCCGGATGAAGGCGTGGGCGCAGCTAGTATAAAAGTAGCCTAAGTTACTCGTTATTACATAAGCTATCTGCCAGTGAAAGTCCTGTCAAAATCAGTCCAGTCGTTCCCGAGATTAGCGGAAACAAACAGACAGACAGACAAAAATTGTAAAAAATGTTGTTTTGTGTATACATACATATGCATTGAGCAAAAAACTGTTATTTTTATATTACAAACAGACACTTCAATTTTATTTATTTGCATAGATAACCTTAAGTCAAGGCAATAATCATGTTACGAAATAAAGTTATCATCGTTACAACTTAACGGCAATAAGATGTGTTTACTTACTGCCCTATGTTTTTGTTGGTAATAGACAATAACATTGTATCAAAATGTAACTACTAGCGACACCTAGTCTGTGAACTAAATATAGTCTGTCTGCACTGAATAACCAAACGTGTTTTACTTTAGAGGTTATGGGCTATTCAACGCTTCATAAAATAAAGTGATAAAGTTATTAATTTTGGATCACGATTGTGTTGTGCGATATGTCGATGAACTATTTAGCCAGTGTGCCTAAATTAAAAGGTCGAGAGAACTTTGACGAGTGGACATTTGCAATTGAAAATGTGCTGGTATTGGATGGCATGTTACATTGTGTACGACCGGTAGCAGAAAAGGAAATAAAACCCGAAGATGATGCGAAGGCTCGGGCCAAATTATGCCTAACTATCGACCCAGCTTTGTACGTGCATATCAAGACGACGAAAACTTCGAAAGAGTTATGGGATAAACTTAAATCTCTTTTTGATGACTCAGGTTTTTCGAGAAAGATTTCGTTACTACGTCACTTGATTTCAATACGGCGAGAAAATTGTGAAGATATGACCGCCTACGTGACTCAAATTGTGGAGACATCACAAAGGTTGAGTGGAACCGGCTTTGAAATAACAGATCAGTGGATAGGATCTTTGATGCTTGCTGGACTACCAGATAAATTCACACCAATGATTATGGCCATAGAACACTCAGGTATTGCGATTACGGCTGACGTCATTAAAACAAAGTTATTAGATTCGGAGCCGTTAGAATTATTGACCTTGAAAGATGCGCAGAATACTGAATCGGCGTTTGCGTCAAAATGGGAAAAATTTAAACCAAAATATGGCAACACCAATCAGAGCGGCAATAGCGGTAAATCAACCACAAACGTCAAAATGACAAGTAAAAATAAAAACATTACCTGCTACAAATGTAAAACTCCGGGTCATTATCGTAATCAGTGTCCAATGTTAGAAAAATCAAGCAAATATAAGTCGAGTAATGCTTTTAGTGCTGTTTTCTTGAGTGCTAAATATAGTAAAGACGATTGGTACGTGGATTCAGGAGCCAGTGTTCACATGACGGCTGTCCAAAGTTGGTTGCAAGAAGTTTCAAGTCCAGAGACATGCACCGAGATTATGATAGCTAACAATGAGAAGCTTAATGTATTGTGCAAAGGCAGTATTGAAATATCAACACAGCAAGGCTATGATATCAAGATAAAGGATGTTCTGTTTGTACCAGGCCTTACAACAAATTTGTTGTCAGTCAGCCAAATAATTAAAAACAACAACAGTGTTTCTTTCTCAAATAGTCAGTGTTTAATTCACAATGCAAAGAATGAATTAGTGGCAGTTGCTAACCTCATTGATGGTGTGTATAAACTAGATTTAAGAAATACACCGGCACCAAAATGTTTGATTGCCAGAGAAAGTGCCTTATTATGGCACAGGAGGTTAGGCCACATAAATACAAAAGATTTGACCAAAATGAAGAATGGTTCTGTGGAAGGTGTTGACTATAAAGATTCTTTTAAAGTGACAAAATCTAATTGTACGGTTTGTTGTCAAGGAAAACAACCCCGATTACCGTTCCCCACAGGCACGAGAGCAACAGCAGTGCTGGAAATTGTGCATGCAGATGTATGTGGGCCAATGGAAACCCAATCCATTGGTTTATCTAAATACTTCCTCCTTCTGGTCGATGACTACAGTCGCATGTCTTTTGTCTACTTTATGAGACAGAAAAATGAGGTTTATAAATACTTCAGAGAATTCAAAGCAATGGTGGAGAAGCAAAAGAATGTACAGATTAAAATATTACGTACAGATAATGGTGGAGAGTTCTGTTCAAAAGAAATGGAAGGTTTTTTGAAATCTTGCGGCATCATACATCAGAAAACAAACCCCTACTCGCCAGAACAAAATGGTATGGCAGAGAGAAACAATAGAACAATTATTGAAAAGGCAAGATGCCTGTTGTTTGATGCTGACTTAGGTAAAAAGTTTTGGGCAGAGGCAGTATCAACTGCCGTATACTTAAAAAATCGATCTATAGTATCAGGCCTCAATGACAAGACACCATTTGAGATGTGGCAAGGAACGAAGCCCAATTTGAGCAATATAAGGATCTTTGGCAGTCCAGTCATGGTGCATGTTCCCAAAGAAAAGAGAAACAAATGGGACAAGAAAGCTCAGCAGCATATTCTTGTTGGATATTCAGAACATGTAAAGGGCTACCGAGTATACAATCCTGTCACCAACCAGGTTACTACAAGCCGAGATGTAGTGGTGATGGAGTCACTAGTGTCAGAAGCAATGCATGCAACTACAGAAACAACATGGAATGTAGAAGAAAGCTTGGCTGATTCAGTAGGGGATGATCGTTCAGTGGGGGCAGAATGTCTGGAACGATCAGAACTAGATACCGAAGAAAACTCTGACAGTGAATCATCACAGTTGACATTCTATGAAGCTGATGAGACCTACGTTCCTGATTGTTCATCATTGGGCAGCCCAAGTCATTCGCCAGAACAGATCTCCGACAGACCAAAGAGGGAGAGACGTAAGCCAGATTGGTACAATCAGACAGGCTTGTTGGCTACAGAGGATACTGAACTGACAGTGACTGAAGCCTTGAATGGTCCTGAAAGCGAGCAATGGAAGAAAGCAATGGATGAGGAAATGGAGTCGTTCAGGAAGAATGAAGTTTATGAGCTTGTTGATGCTCCAAAAGGGGCTACAATTGTCGTTGGGTGTTAAAGAAAAAGATCAAAAGTGATAGTGAAGTGCAATATCGTGCGCGATTAGTCGCAAAAGGTTTTACCCAAAAACGTGGACTGGACTATAGTGAGACCTTTTCACCAGTGGTGCGACACTCTACACTAAGACTATTGTTTGCAATAAGTGTAAAACTAAGACTGAACATTACTCAGTTAGATGTTAAGACTGCTTATCTAAATGGTCATTTAAATGAGGAAATTTATATGTGTGCCCCTGAAGGTTATGTATCAGAAACATCAGGGAAAGTACTCAAACTAAATAAGGCAGTATATGGATTAAAACAATCCGCCTTGGCTTGGTATGAGAGAGTTTCTGATGTATTATGTAAAAATGAGTATAAAAACTGTATACAAGAGCCTTGTTTATTTATAAAGATGTGTAAAGATATAAAGATTATAATAGCTTTGTATGTAGATGACTTTCTCATATTTTCAAATAGCAAGAATGAGACTAAAAAGTTAAAAGATATTTTAAATTCAGAATTTGAAATCAAAGACTTGGGTGAGGTTAAGCAATATCTAGGTATGAATATTAGTGTTCAGAAAGATTGTAATAAATATGAGATAACTATAAGTCAGCAACAGTATATAGAAGAATTATTGTTGAAATTTAATATGAGCGATTGTAGTACAATTGATACACCTATAGAAAATAAATTGAATATACCAAAAGCAGAAAAATGTACAGTAGGACTTAGTTATCAAAAACTCTTGGGTTGTCTTATGTATCTTGCGGTCATGACAAGACCTGATATCACCTACTCTGTATCTTATTTGAGTCAATTTAATACTTGTTATAGTACTGAACACTGGAACTATGCCAAAAGAGTTCTTAAATATCTAAAAAAGACGAAAAAGTATTGTTTAAAATTTAGTAGTCATGGAGGGGACTTGCAAGGTTTTGTTGACGCTGATTGGGCAAGCGATAACTTAGATAGAAAATCGTATACCGGATTTTGTTTTGTAATGTCGGGTACAGCTATCTCATGGCAGAGTCGGAAGCAGAGAGTTACTGCCCTTTCGAGCACCGAAGCCGAGTATGTCGCGCTCTCTGAAGCCTGTAGGGAGGCTGTATATTTAAGAGAACTATTGTATGAGCTGACTGGATCTTTGTCAACAATTAGGTTGAATTGCGACAATCAAAGTGCATTGAAGATGGCTACAAATCATCAATGTCACAACAGGACAAAACATATTGATGTTAAACATCATTTTGTTAGAGAGACTGTCAATAGTGGAAAAGTAAAAGTCAATTATTTATCTACAAATGAAATGCCGGCAGATTTGTTGACTAAAGGTCTAAGTGCAGTCAAACACTATAAATTTATGGAATCTTTGGGTATATTAAAATTGTAATGTTTAGTTTATTTTGATAAGTGGGGGTGTTGGTAATAGACAATAACATTGTATCAAAATGTAACTACTAGCGACACCTAGTCTGTGAACTAAATATAGTCTGTCTGCACTGAATAACCAAACGTGTTTTACTTTAGAGTTTTGAGACAGATTCTCACCGAATTGAATAAAAGAAAGGAAAATACAAATTCGCAGGTTTGTTGGAAACTATTTTCTGAAAAAAAAAAGGAATTTTTAAATTATTCTGGAAATGTGTGTTTAGATCTGTCGAGCATAGTTTTACTTAGTTTATTTGTATTTGTGAAGCGCGCATGGCCCAGCGGCTGGTGTAGATCGTAAGCGATCTGCTCGGTTAAGCACTACGGGCGTGGTCGGGTAGTGTGATGGGTGACCGCTAGTGGCAAGTTAAATGCGCGTTTCCGTGCTTCGGAGGGCACGTTAAGACGTCGGTCCCGGTTGCTGTCGATGGATAGCAGTCGTTAAACCTTGTCGGAGGCCTTATGGGCGGTTTGAAGACATCCGACAGCGGGTTGGCCACTAACCCACCCACCTCCACCAATCCGCATTGGAGCAGCGTGGTGGAGAGTAAGCTCCAGGCCTCCCCCCAAAAAGGGGAGAGACTCATGCCCAGCAGTGGGACGTATAATGGGTTGCCATTATTATTATTATTTGTATTTGTTATCATCCAAGAAGAGGCTTCTTCTTGGATGATAAGTAGTAAAGGAGTAAAGGAGTAAGTCTTTGTAGTTTACAATGAAATGATAAAATATCTATTAAATTCTATTCTTAATCACAATACGCAGTGAATATCAATCAACTTACTACACAATGTATTAACATCGGTTAGCCTAAAATTAGCTCACAACTTGTTAATGATTTGTCAACCCTAAGAGTCTCCTTCAAGATCCTTTGTTTCATGGAATGTTTCAGTAAATACAGCCCGAAATACAAATTCGTAGGTTTCTTGAAACTATTTTCTAAAAGTTCATTAATCTGTATTAGAATCTACATCTACGAGTATATCAGAAACTTTAAGCCCCCCCAAACTTTCAGCGACATTTGAATAACATTCTATTCGACCTGATTGAAATCGAACGTTTGCCATTCGAGTTACGTCTACATTCGAACTCTTTTGTAAACTTGGAGCAAATACTCACTGTATGCTGTTCACTTGAATAACATTGGTCTGTGTTTAAAATTATTCCCAATCACTTGCGTCGTTTACAACGTTGTCATATTACGTAATATAATCCAAAATATCAGCATCTCTACAAATAAATAAAATTTGAGTGTCTGTTTGTAATATAAAAATAACCGCTTTTTACTAAATGCAAATGTATGTATACACGGTACCAAAACATTTTACAATTTTTGTCTGTTTGTCTGTCTGTCCGTCCGTCCGTCCGTCCGTCCGTCTGTCTGTCTGTCTGTCTGTCTGTCTGTCTGTTTGTTCCGGCTATCTCGGATAAGCCGGAACAAACAGACAGACAGACAGACGGCTGGACCGATTTTGACGGGACTTTCACTAGCAGATAGGTTATGTAATAAGCAGTAACTAAGGCTATTTTTATATTTTTGCAACATTATTTTTATTTTTAGCTAGCTGCGCCCACGACTTCGTCCATAAATTCTCACGCGGACGAAGTCGCGGGCACAGCTAGTTAAAAATAAAAATAAGCTTGGGTGATTGCTAGAACAGACATGCTTGACGCTCCATGCTGTCAGGTTACTCCTTAGAAAAGTAAGGTGAAGAGCCATAAATACTCGTTATTACGCATTTCAAGTTTTAATTGAACTTACCAAAATATCTTATTTGTGTGTAAATAATCGACTCCGTACTTAGATGAAATAAATACGAAATGCCATCGCGTTGCGGATTATTACCCAATCTTTGTGGATCAGGCTTGTTACCTCTGTAAACATTCCCTTTTGTATCCTCAGCGTAAATATTTAATTCCTTTTACAATGCTATAGGTAATGAATTTGTTTTCGGCTGTTTATTCCCAAATATAAATTGCTACGTTGACCTCATTCAGCGCTTCGTTATCTGAATACTGAACCCGCTGACAGTTTTTAAATGTAAATCGGGTTTTAAGTTTGCACGTGTGAGGTTAAATCTTGTTGCTCGTGAAATTCACTTTGTTGCGGCAACGGCTTTTATATTTATGGATTAATTGAAGCCGTGCAACAGTTTTCATAGCGGAACGACAAATATTCGCAAACGAGAGGATTTATTCATGAGCGGCTAACTAATTGATTAATGAAAAAAATATATTTAAATCCCTGTTATAGTAAGTGATCAGTTTTATGTTTATGTTGTGCCTACCTGTAGGTAGGATATCTAATTAGCTACCGTCAATAGGCGGACTCTGAGGAAGTTCTCAGAGATAAACAGTGTTAACCCGCTTATTTTTGAACATTCAGTTTACACTGCATCTATCTGTTGCCAAATGGTAGTGTGCACTACCATCGCGTTAGATAGTAATGTATGGCCCTGTAATAACTATCACAGAGTTACATAACAACTAAAGTATCAGAGGTGGTAACACATTAACATTATGACCTCTAGTTTTTATGTTAATATTTGGTTGCAGCCATCAGTTAACATATCCATGTGACATGCGAGTTTATTTGCAGACTTCGTTACAAAAAAAAAATGAACGTTCACGTTGCTCGGTTGAATACAAACTAAAATGTGTTGAAAGTCTGATATTTTTCTTGACCAGTTATATGTTTGAAAATGAAATGAAATTAGCATCTGTATTGAGCCACATATTCTCATAAAACGAATTCGCTATGAGTTGAAAACGCTTCAACGTATACGTTGTGTTATTTGGATAGCTCACGCTTTGAACACGAACTGTATTTTCTATTTTATTCAGTCATTTCAAATGCAGGGTACTTATGCAAATGCGTTCGCATTTTATTTTGTAGAAGAGAACTCTATAAAGTTTTTCGAGTCACTTGGTTACATTTCAGCAGTATCATTTCGACTGTAGCAATTAACATAGTCGGATCTACATTTTGGGCAATTTTGTTTGATTGCATTAGAAGTCTTAGAATGTCCATATTATGGACATTCTAGGACTACATTTTTTACATTTCTATTATGGACATTCTAAGACTTCTAATGCAATAAAACAAAATTGGCTAATGTCCATATTATGGACATTCTAAGACTTCTAATGCAATAAAACAAAATTGGCCAAAATGTAGTTCCGACTATGTTAATTGCTGCAGTCGATTTGTGTCGTAGCCCACCGTTCGATTGTGTAGAACTAAAAATGCATTAGTACCTGTCATGTTACACAAAATACGTTTCAATTTAATTTGTTTCAAACTCATTAGGTCGCGTTTGCTCGGAACAATGGCGAGATGAGTTGGAAACTCAACGTTGAGTAATGTTTCCGAAATTCAACTTCATTTCACGAATAATTTCTCCAAAACTACCATATATTTGGTTGGGTTCTTCAACAAAGACGCAAAGGAATGAACGTATATGAAGCATACAGGGAATTCTAAAATGGTTTTGCGTTTAACTGGGCTCTGCTTTGTGACGAATGAAAGTTTGCGTGCTAGTGCAGAATATAGAAATAAGAATACGGATATAAAAGCGTGGTGAGTGTGAATCTTTTGAAACTGTTATTGAGGTCATCAATCTGAACTGAAAATTATTTTTGTATTAAAATCGCACTAAGTGTTAAGTTCTTTACTTATTATTATCCTAAAAATATATTACATCATATTTTTTAATATAACAAAGATGGCAACCAAGCATGCGGTTCATATGGATGTTATGTGATGACTGCAGTTTTTAGACATCTACATATAAAGCAGAGAACAAAATGCAGATGTGCCGCCCCTGAGACCTTAGTTGTTATGTTTCTGTGATAGTTATTAAAAAACACTAAACACTACCATTTGGCGGCAGATATTAAGTAAAGTATGTACCTATGTATGTATCTTCACATCAGGCCCCTAACGAGGTAGGCAGAGAGTGTAGAGCGCCAGATATCCAAGTCCTGACATACTTCTCGTGCCTCATCTACCTTCATTATTCTCTTCATACATGCAGATGCATATGAAGTATAGTGATGGTGCTTAAGCCTTCGAGTCCCTACACTGGTACCTACTCTACCATCTATATGTAACTATCATGACACTGAAAAGTCTGTCATGGATTCAAAACATATACGAGTATTATGTATAAATAAGAATCCTATAAACAAACCAATAATTTTGTTGGTTAACTTTTTAATTTTTATTAGGTACGTTGTTATAAATCGAAGTATAAAATAAAAACGAAAAAAATGTAGGAAAATAGTCAGTGATGATGATAATATGGAATCATTTTATCATTATATTTTTCGTTTTTAAATACTTTTTTGTCTGACAATGCCAAAAACGTGAACGCAGGCATTATCGTCATAATTTGTGATTTAACTCCGTTTCAGAAAAGCTGTTTCCCAGTATAAAACCATTTGAAACTTAAGAACAATGTTAATGAACTAACAAAGTTCAGAGAGCAAAGCGAGTCCGAATCTTGTTTTATTACACACAGAGAAATTTGTCCTGTTGTATACGTATATGGACATATGTACATGTGTGGAATTCCTAACAATGCACCTGCTACCTTCAGTCTCAGACCATCCACATTGATGTAATTCGATGTTGTATATTATATAGCTACATTGTTCCTTGCAATGAAAGCGCTCTTTGTCTAGTGCAGCAGTAATACTTGATACGATCTAAGCACTGACAGCTGTGGTCAATATCTTGACGGATGAGACGAAAGGGTCAATATTTGAAAAGTTTTCGGAATTTCGGCAGTCAGACTATAAAGTCATTGAACAACCAGTTGTTGCTTGTTCTCGCTAAACTGTCGTGGTCTTAAGATGCATTCGGAAAGAGAAAAATGGGACTAGAATTATGGATGTCGATTGGCTAAAAATGTACATTTATTTATCAATGTTTATGTTTGTCATTAAAACTAGATCCTTATCAGTTTCAAATACACTTGGAAACATAATGATGGCTCAAATTAAATTTCGTCAACCCTCTTATACGATACGACCTGTAGTTTTCTATTGTGGAGAATACCAACTCAACGTTCGACATGATCATAATTTCAATCGAAAGATGTCCACTGCTGGACGAAAGCCTCCCCAAAGATTTCCACAACGAACGGCCTTGGCCCGCCATCATCCAGCGATTGCCCCGCAACGATTTCGACATAGTAGCTTAACAATATTTAAACGAAAAAAAAATGTTGACGTTATTTGAACGAAACCCAAGTAAACGAATAATGTTTCGGTCCTTTTGAAATAGCTCAAACAATCATCTTTATAAGGTTGAAGGTATTATTCAGAATGAATTAGGTATTGTGACTAACTTAGAGAAAAAATCTACCTTTGACATTCTTTTTTATTTCGTGTCATTGAGTAAAACGTGTAACTAACGATTATATGTGTGGTACACAGTACACAATGTGACGACAGAAACACACCGTAATTAGATAGCGTTGACGTAGTGGACATGAGCATTGTCGAAACAGCTTTAAGATCACTCGGACGCCTTTGATTTACGCCCGATTATGGAAGCAAAACATTGAAATACCGTCATTTTTTTAAATTTATGTCAGAGTTTTATTTCAATAGAAAACAAATGTGAACGTTAACATAGAAATTGGATTATTCTACTCTTTACGTTGATCGAAAATACGTAGTAAAAGTACTAGTAGTTTAAAAAACGAATCGTTGTGTTCAAATTCATCACATCATACGTATAAACTGCCATTTGAATTGTTCTAATGAAAATATTCAAATTCCCCCTTAAAAAAACGTTACATGTAAACACTGCAGGTGTTTGCATTACTGCTGACTTGGTTGAATTTCTACCAACAAAAACGCTTCCATAAATTTAATGTCCAAAGCGCAGTCAGGAATTCCTCACGCAGCGATTTACTGAGGGACTTAATAAATTCCGTGCCTAATGACGCTGAGAAAGTACAAGAAACACATTCAATCAGTTCACTAAACACATTGTCAACACCTTAAAGCAGTTCAACAATACATGAGATATCATCACATAATAACTAAACTCAAAATACATACCTAACCCACTCTATACACACCTTTCATCTTGATATTGACTTAAGTCGCCCGTAAACCGTAGCGAGGACTACTGTCAAGTCATTTACAACATTACTTACTCCTCTTGTTTAATTATACAAAGGAGAAAAAAAAATGACGCTGACTGCTCTGTGACCTACTATTGATCTCACTAACGAGTGGCCATGACATACCGGTCACCACAATGCAATGCTTTACTTATTCACCCACTAACCCTTTTTGTATTTCTTTTTCCTGTTTCCCTACAAGGTTTTACGTTGCTTTCGTTTTCGTAAGAATTTGAAATAGGGTTTGAAATCGATACTACATTGTCATGTAGTGCAAAATATTCACGAACTACCACAAAATTAATATAAATAAAATATTTGCATTGCAATCTTTGTTGAATGCCCATTAAAAACCGCTTCATCCATAAATTTCACGGGTGCAGAGCGCAGTCAGGAATTCCTCTCGCAGCGATTTAGCGCCAGCATTAATGAATCCCGCGCCCGACGACCGCGACGCTGACTCCACTCTGACCCACTTTTGGTCTCATTAACGCGTGCCCACGACGCACCGGTAACCACAATGCAATGGCTTACTTATTCACTTACTAACCGTTTTTGTTTTTTTCTTGTAACCTAGATTTTGTACGTCTCTTACGTATTTGTGAGAAACAATTTGAAATCGACAAAACTTTATCATTCTGCAAAATGTTCATAAACTGTCAGTCACAAAATAAAAATATTTAAACAGTAAAAATATGTGTATTATAATCTTGCTAGAATTTTCACTAAAAACCGCTTCATCTATAAATTTCATGGGTCCAGAGCGCAGTCAGGAATTCCTCACGCAGCGATTTAACGCCAGCCGTAATGAATCCCGCGCCCGACGACCGCGACGCTGACTCCACTCTGACCCACTTTTGGTCTCATTAACGTGTTACCTCGACGCACCGGTCACCACTATGCAATGCTTTACTTATTCACCTGCTAACCATTTTTGTTTTGTTTCTTGTAACCTTGGAAGGTTTTATTTTCTACGTCTCTTACGTATTTGTGAGAAACAATTTGAAATCGATACAACTTTATCGTTCTGCAAAATATTCATAAACAGTCAGTCACAAAATAAAAATGTTAAAACAGTAAAAATATGTGTATTAAAATCTTGCTTGAATTTGCACTAAAAACCGCTTCATCCAAAAATTTCATAGGTCCAGGGCGCAGTCAGGAATTTACGATTTAACGCCAGCCGTAATGAATCCCGCGCCCGACGACCGCGACGCTGACTCCACTCTGACCCACTTTTGGTCTCATTAACGTGTGACCACGACGCACCGGTTACCACAATGTAATGCTTTACTTATTCACCACCTTACCCCTTTCTGTTTTTTGGTCGAGATGCTGCAAAGTTTAATTTTGTTACAAGTTAGATTTGAGTTTGTCGCAAAAGGAAACTAGGTTATGATAATAACGCTATAAATTTAATAATTAAAATGATATTTGGAACAGATATAGATCATAGTCTGAAATAATACATAGGCCATATTATTGGCTTGAAAATCAGCACGTTTGCGTAGATTTTTTTTTTCTTGAAGCAAATGGTAACATGCTTTTCACAAAGAAAGTAGATAGGAGGCAATAGACGGCTCCCATGAGAGACAAATTCATCTTTGTAAAGAGTATGTACGTATGCAAATATTCATAGAATTTGTCAGCACAATACAAAATTGATGGCAAATCTCCAGTTAGGACCACGGAGCCAGCGAAGTTCAGGTTACAAAAGCCAGTGGCGACGGGGGAGCAGTTTTGTATTGCTCGTTTCAATTTTATCAAAATGAATGTATTAGATACGGATTGAGTATTTGTTAATACACTTACGCGCTCAGTAATAAGGTTTAATTTGTGATATTTTTCGCAATAACACATGCGAGTAATGTAGAAATTAAAGAAAATTGATGTTGGAGCAGGAATCGAACTTGCGACCTCAGAATAAAAATGTCTAGTGGCTAAGCCACTAAGCTGCCGAAGTCCACCGTTCGTTTTTTTCATGGTCGGATAATTCATGCTTCAAGTTCTACACGCTGCCGTGCAAAGTATTCCATCTACTTTTGTTATCGTCAATCACACTACCAGATTATACTGCAAACTGACTTTTATTGCCTTACTTCAAATACATCGAAAGCATCTGGTGACCAACGTAAGCCATTATTCAAAGTGATTCTCATGTCGGCTTCCATGCAGATGGCGTGCTGAAGTGGATTGGTGTTTTCAGAAGAGCTATAAGTTATATTTTGCAGTAAAGCAATTTATTATATACTTAACTATATCTTATGCGTTTTACTATATTATAGAACCTCTAAAGGCTCCCTTACAGAGGAGAGTTATTATAGATCGATAATATCGCATGCGTTACTGCGATATCTGTTCTCAGTACATTTTGTATTAGGATGGTCATGTAGTTACACACTGCTGCAGCAATAGCGCCCTAATGGAAGTAGGACGTTGCGTTTCTCCGTCCTGCGATATTCCGATATGAGTTCTAGAATGTTTTGTACCAGCACGCAAACGACCGTACACACACCTGCGATAATAACGTTAGTAGTACAAGTACGCTTGGTTTTATAGACAGTTTAAGAATGGTTACATGACTCTCTCGTAAGAAATATTGGACGATAGAAACGCAGCTGTGTGCAAGGAATGTAAAAGGAATCGGGACGCATTATCGCAATACCGCATGCGATATTATCGACCTATATAACGCGCCTGTGTAAGGGAGCCTTTAGACTACCACACCGCGGACACTCCGCCAAAATTCCATACAAACGCTTAATTTAGTCTGTATTACACAGACATCAATCAGTGACGTGTATTTACACGTGCACCTGTGTGCGTAGCACGTACAAAATACCAACCGTCGCCCATAAGAGGGGAGGAAGTTGGGTGATGCGGGGAAATCGGGCGGGACGTCGAAGTGTTGTTGTGTGTGTTACATATTCTCTGACTATACGTAGCTAATATATGCGGACGTATTTCAAATAATGAAAGTAAATTAATCTTATATATCAAATTCACGGTCTCTTGGAATTGTCATCCCAAACGCCGGATTTTCTCGTGTATTACTATTTATTGATTCTTCCTTCGGTTTGGTAAAGCGACAGGAGGTTGTTCCTGGAGAACACAAGTTCGTGTCCTATCCGAAGATGAATCATTTATTTCCATTTGTTCTTTAAATCTGTATATAGTACGAGATCGTTGCGTCCCAGGAAGCTGACTTCATTTCTGATCTGACCCACTTTACATAACACAGGTCACGACAATGCTATGGTTTGTTTATTCAGTAGCTAACCTTTTTTTGTATTTTCTTCGGTAGTGCAAGTACATTTATTTTGTACGACCGTTACACATTTTAAGTGTACAACTTGTGGTATCAAGTAAGGTACTAAGATCCTTACACATGTTCGAAATTATCCTCTTTTGTAATCCTAATAACTGACAAATATACGAGTAATAAATACTCTGCTTTATACTTTCATGCTTGTCATAGCGATTTATCAGGCATCATCCTTGAAACAATTTGCTGCTATATTGTCGTCAGTCACTGCGTACTGACTTTTATTGTTTTCCTTCACATTGATATTGCCTGGTGTCCACACTTTAGTACTAGTGTGGTTCATATGTTAGGCTTAATGCGAACGTCTTCCAGATGTGCAATATATTTTTACAAGCTCGTTCTATATTTGGTTAAATATCACATTTGTGTGATACTTCGTAAAATAATCAGTCCTGATTTAAAAAGTATTGACGTAAGAACTCTTGTTCTCTCTGGAAAGGCATGTTACTAAATTGCGTGTCTTAACAAGTTCACAGAAAGCACTCGTTTCATAGAAGCTTTCAAAGAAAAACTTTACCATATTAAGGAACAGAGACGAGAAAAGGAATGAGGTTGCAAAAACTAGTCGCAAACTCCAGATAATATTATTCTCATCTGACCGCGCGACAATTATGCAGCGTTCATTTCTGAGGCGCTATCTATATTATCTGAAATGACCCGGCGCTTTTCCGCATTTACAGCCAGCTTGAGTAATTTATTTGAGGTTTAGAACTAAGCTTGGCGGTAACCCTTTCGCACATTAGGTGAACCAGTCGTTCAGGAAACGTTTGTGGAATCAATTTGATCGTACAATATATCGAATTGTTTGGGCATTGTCGATAGTGGCCTTAGTAATGGCGCAATTGAAACATGGACTATGCACTAAGCTGTAAAATTTACTATACTGTGTTGTATTTTATATTGTTATGTTTGGAAATTGTACATTAATAAATACGTTAAGGTTTTAATAATGGAATGCATTGTGCATGATAAAATTAGAATTCTGGTCCCAAAGGAAGCATTTAGTTTCCTTTAGGTAAATACGTCACACCTTTCAATTTTAGAAGAGTTCCACTCTATTTGCGCCTAAAATTGACATATTACTAAATCACCCAGACAGGTTACGATGAAATCGTATTGACAAGATGTATAAATTTTATTTGTTGAGGTCTACATCCTCATGAGCCGCATCATAGGTATTCGAGGTGATGGCAAGGGTGAGAGACTATTCACTAACTCCAAAGGAGACTCCGAAAATGGTTTTAAAGTTTTAAAACAGTCAGCTGTGAACGTTGTCCTGACACCAATAAAAATAGCTTGAATGTGAGAAAATGTGTACAGTACCCGCCAAGAAATATTGCACCTTGAGCTTAGGAAAGAGACAATCGGTTTCCACTTTGTAGAGTGTTATCCCTGTTGCACTAATAGTGCGGCATTGGTTAAAATGGAAGAGCGTCGTCTCCAAGACCTTGACTCCAATCGCCTTGCCAGAAAAGATCGCCCGAGACCATATAACTACACTCTAAACCAATCTGGCCAATTGTATTGTCGGTCTTGCAACAGGACTTTCCAAACAAAATTTGGAATTTTTTTTTAAACATATCCGCTCGCACTCGCGATTCTAGCCAAGTTTATCGCCGTTGACGGATAACGTCAAGGAGGACATCATAATCATCATCATCATCAGTAGGTCGGTAGAGTGCGACAGAGACAACGCTCTACAGAACCGATAATAGCCGAAGTTTTTAAGGTCGATGCAGCATTTCTTGCTAGGGACTGTAAATGAATATGTCAGACCCGATCCCTACAGATATTTGTTTCGGGCCTGGGTGTTTGTGTATGTGTTGTATGTGTACAACGGCACCCACGACACAGGTTTATACCTACTGTGGGGCTGTAAGTGTAAGCGTATTTTATAAAAAAAAAAAAAAAGATCGGTTGTTCTGTGGCGACATTGAGAAATCCAAAGACATAAAAAATAAAGGTGTTTGGCGCAAGCTTTTTGTTTTTTTTGCTTCACAGTTTCATGTTCGCCTTTTTACTTCACGTTTAATCGTACCACCGGAACCCAGTACATGTCGTACAAAGTTTAGCTCATCTTCGCTTCACGGCGACGTTTGTGGAAGTCGACGTGTCATATTCAGGTCAACGTGTGCCGCGGTACCTACCAAATTAACTTACGTCATGCCACGTTGAATATATTACACGGCAGCCATTTTATCGCTTCCGTATCCCTGTGTGTCCATAACTTTAGAATTATTCGCACGCGCTAACGCTGGCTGCTTGTAATGAATTTAATTACGAATTTGCTGTAAAAAGTATACAGTACCCAAAAATTTATATTGCACATCGAGCCTCGTTTCGACTTCGTAGAGCGTTACCTCTGTTGCACACTGCCTACCTAAGTACTGAAAGTCCGGTATTGATCAAGACTTGATCAAAATGGTCGACAAACGTCAAATAGGTACGGTGCGTAAGAGATAACGCTCTACAGACCCGAAATAAGTCGAAGTCTCCTTCCTAGGCTCGATGTGCAATATGTATTGTTAAGCACTGTACCTAGGCTTGTAACAAAATAGAAGTTTAATTGTAAAAATATATACCGTAAATAACTACAGCACGGGGCTTATATGTACGCATAAATGGCGTTACTGATGACCTACAAGATATTTCTTAAATTATTTCATTCCGTTTATCGAAAAAAATCTTGTTTAATGTCGAGTATTTCCAGCTAAGTAAGCGCTTTGTTTAAAAAATATTTCTCGCCTTCTTACTTTTTAATGGCTTTCAACAGTAATGGAGCTTAAATGTTCGAATATGATCATTAATGTAAGAACATTTCGCGTGGTCTGCAATTTGGTGATAAGTATTTTAATACCAAACAGTCGCAAGGTTTTTATGCGTTTTCATGTTTCAGGGACTCGTAATTGCGTTGATCGTTAAGCCGAGTCAAACCTTAAAGCGATATGAACATGGTTTACACCCGGCTGAACTTAACCTTTACCGACTTACACTGTCAGCACCAGGCCTGGTTGTATCTAACGGTAGAAGGGTGTTTCTAATAGAAAGGTTAAGTTCAAGAAGGTGTAGGATATATTTATATCGCTTTACGGTCTGAGTTGAAGCGCGCATGGCCCCGCGGCTGGTGTAGATCGGAAGCGATCTACTCAGTTAAGCATTACGGGCGCGGTCGGTTGTGTGATAGGTGACCGCTAGTGGCAAAATAAAATGCGCGTTTCCGTGCTTCGGAGGACACGTTCAGCCGTCGGTCCCGGTTGCTATCGATAGATAGCAGTCGTTAAACCTTGTCAGAGGCCCTATGGACGGTTTAAAAACATCCGACAGCGGGTTGCCCACTAATCCGTATCTGCACCAATCCGCATTGGAACAGCGTGGTGGAGTAAGCTCCTGGCCTCCCCCCAAAAAGGAGAGAGACTCGTGCCCAGCAGTGGGACGTATGGGGTTGCCATTATTATTATACGGTCTGGGTTGCCTTAACAATCAACGCAATTTGAGTCTATTAGAAACACTCCTCTCCCATTACCATCATGCTAGAACGTTTCGATTACTACAAACGTTAAAAAAAGTAGGAAAGCAGAGTGTAGCGTCCAATACCAGTTTATCCCGGTTCCATACAGTCCAGATCCAAAGCTTGTCGATTCAAAGTCCTGGGTTCGTACGATGTATCAATCTAAACTGAATAGCAATAATTTTGTTTAATTTGTTTTTGCGACTTCACGCACGAAGAAACGAGACGAAGAACTAGCGAGCTATTTATGATACCTCGCAATAAGTAGTCGAGTGGTCGAGAGTTCCAGTGGCGGAGCTCGCGGGCGCAGGCACCACCGCATTACCTAATATACTTGCCGCTAAATGTTAGTGTTCAGCACTATCGTGTTCCGGTCAGGTGGTAATGTATGGCCTTGTAATTTCCGGCACAGAGGCATAACATCTTAGGCCTCAGGAGTGGTAACGTATCTGCATTTTGACGTTGGTGTCTATAGGCTGCAGTCATCATTTAACATCAATGTGAACTGCATGCTTGTTTGCCACTTTTAATACATAAAAAAAACTTTAGTGAATTTAATTATTTTTGTAAAAGATCTTAAACTCACTTATTAGTTCAATGGTAGGTATTCTTATCTCGATAAATAATTTTGAACTGTACGGAATATTTAATTTGTCGTACGTAATGTCTGTAATCTGCTTAAATATTCGGGTAGCGCTAAAAACAACCTCTTTCGAATGCGGAGGGTCGCAAATGTAATTTTGCTAGGTGCGTTAACTCACTGCCTTTTCCAGTAATTGTTATTTGGAGAGTTTGGGTGGTGTGTAAGAAGTAGTTTCCTGCTTTTTCCGTAAAGCTTTTATTATTTGAATGAAGCTGTAAACAAGTAACTACTACTTGCTGTCTGTGTAAGTGTTGCTTACGTTTTCACGGGTAAATAAAATCTATCAAACTGTCTTGGAGCCCCAAAAAAAAAATTATTAAAAAATAAAACCTATAAAACTGTCTTAGAATCCCAACAAGCAATCATTCAAAAAAAAAGTTTGGAGTGGATCTTTAAGTATACATTTTTGAAAATAATTTTGTATCTTGAATTGAAAGTTTGTTTTAATTTTCATCAAACTTTTTTTATAATATCGTTCGTTTGAGAAAATTAATAATATACCGCTTGTGTCGTAACCGTGTTTCATATTTTCCTTATTGAGTTGAGATATCAAGCTTTATCCGCGCCTTATTTTTTATGCAAATTTATTTGATTTTTTGAAGATATCGATCTATTTTCCTTATCATAATAAAATAATGAGCTGTGATTAATTGTTATGTTTTTTTATTGTTCCAGGTAACATTAATTTTCCGGTTAATGTGCGCGTCATATCATGTAAGTAAGTAGTGGTAAGGTTACTATGATAAAATGCGACTCTTTTGTTTCTGTTACAAACGTTGTTCTGAGTGTCGTAATCCAACATGATTTAGGACATATTTCAGACGGCCTTGTTGATTTATCTTGACGTGTAAAAGTACTCGCTAATTTACTTGCGATGTCTTCGACTACGTGTAAAAAAATTAAGTTATCTATTTATTTAATCTGCAGAAGTGCATAAATGGCATCCCTATTAAATATAAATTGATAGAAAAAAAACAGTCAATTTAAAGTAAGTCGTCTATTTGATCTCGTCTGATTCATACATTATTCGAACGAACTTTTTCCAATATTCTCAAAATATGTAAAATCAGACTTTAAAATCGTTCTAATACCTAAAGCGTTCTCTTACATTATGTGCATAATACCGGGCATTCAACGATAAGCGACACTTCATCCAAATTATATCCCAATCCACCAATAAGTGGTTACAGGCCATACGTCTCGGAAACAATACCTATACTGTCGATACAAAGGACGCTTACTAATGGGTTCTTGACCTGAGGAAGGTACGGTTCCACTCAATTACCGTTACACCCAACACCGTAACTGTATCTTTACGTGTTGTTGTAGGTATTATGTTTGGAGAGGGTTTCCTCGAATATAATATTGAATGGCGGGTTAGACTTTGTCACCTCTGATGGGTCTCATAAAAACTGAAGGTTGGTTTCAATCCAGTTAATGCCTTCATTAAGCTAATGTATAATCTACTAAGGTAAATAGAGGTTAATGTACTTTGTGAGACCACTTTCTCAGGGTTCAAAAACTGAATTGATGATTTCCTTGCGAGTTTTACACTTCAATGGAGTGAAACGCATTAGCCGGGCTTAATTTCTGAATGAAAAATAATAACTGCCTCGGTAGCCTAGTGGTAGCAGGCCACTACTACTTCGCTGAGATCCTGGGTTCGATTCCCGGGTAGGGCGTTATCAGAGATAATGGTGTCAAGTCCTTTATCTCTGGTTCTATTGGGATTTTTCAATTTTCAGTACCTCGAAGTTTGGTAATGTGCCCGGAGATGTCAACAGGCTCGCCACCTGTTACATGGGCCAAAACGTAACCGGCGAATCGTGGGTGTTTGCATGTCTGCTTGAATGCATGCATTTACCTCTCCTCCTTCGGGGATTACAGGCGTGAAGTTACGAAAAATAATACTTGGTCGCGAATTTATTTTGGTAAATTAATTTGCAGCCAAGTATTATTATTTCTTACCGTTATCCAGACAATATGTAACAATGAACAATTGAAAAATAAACATGCGTTTGCCTCGCTTAAAAGCTTCACTAAATCACATTACTGCTGACGTTAAAGATTTATGTACAGTTATGGATCCCCAAAGCGAGCGCAAAACAAAGAAAACTGAATCGTCATTATTCACAACTCGACAATTTCATTCATCACCAACGTACCAGACTTCGGGTGTGATGCTCGCGTTCAGTGGAATATCCAATTTGTTATTCATAGTCACGACCGCAACTCGTTCTGTACTTATGTATACGAGTATAGTGAACCGCGCTTTGCTTCGTAGGCATATGTGACTGTTCTGTCAAAGAAGATTAAAGTTGACTATCTGCTTCCCACGACTTCGTTTGGTCCTTTGTCTTTGAAGACTTTGTCAGTGCTTTCTCAGGGTTCAATCTATTTCCTAAATTTCGTTACAATCGGCGCAGCCGGATGGTTGTGAAAGTATAAGCGTCCTAACGCACTAGCGGCACACCGCGGACACTCCGCCAAAATTCCATACAAACGCTTAATTTGGTTTCTATTACACAGACATCAATCAGTGACGTGTATTTACACGTCCACCTGTGAACGTAGCACGTACAAAATACCAACCGTTGCCCATTAGAGGAGAAGGGGTTAAGTGATGCGAACGAATCGAGCGGGACGTCGAAGTGTCCATTCTATACGTAGTATTATTTCATATTCTCTGCTAGCGGTTAGCCGTGGGAGCGAGTAGCCGCGCGTCTTACCGATTTTACAATTTAATATGCAACCGCCTGTATAGTGCGTACAATAACAGGCGGTTGCTTTAGGGCGCTAACAGACATGTAGTGATACTTTCAGATTTATAATATTGGCACCCATGCTTGAAGGCTTCTCCAAATCATATTATTGCTGACTTAGAAGATTATGTACAATTATGATTCTTCTAAACGCAAAACAAACAAATCTACAGCGTCATTATTCAGAACTCTTATCTCATTCATCACCAACGTAAGTCTCGGATTTGGTGATCTTTTCAGTGGAATATCCATTTTGTTATTCATAGTCACGACCACAACTAACTCGTGCCGTGTTCGTCGGATATATAGTGAAGCGCATTTTGATTCGTATGCGTATGTGTCAGTGTTCTGTGAGAGTGGATCTTAGTTCATTTGTTTCATCGTACGCTTCTTCACTGGTAAACGTTGTATCATTTTTTTAGAAATGAACACGCTCATGTATATCATATATTCTATGGTTATATTACATCCGAATGACACTTCTCTCTGATTACAAATCTTGAATAATAAATCATTATCAATGATTTTCATTGTGCGATTGAACTTAAATTTATCAAAAAAAAATATTTTGTTATCAAGATAAAAGTTGTTGTTTAACGTTTGTTATTTGATTGCCTAATTTAGTATATAAACGTCCCGAACAGATACTAAGTATTAAGTTACTTATATTGTATCTGTCTGTATCTGCTTCGGAGGGCACGTTAAGCCGTCGGTCCCGGTTGCTATCGATGGATAGCAGTCGTTAAACCTTGTCGGAGGCCTTATGGGCGGTTTTCAAACCGCCCACATCCCAACATCCCACAGCGGAATCCGCATTGGAGCAGCGTGCTGGAGTAAACTCCAGGCCTTCCCCCAAAAAAGGGGAGGGACTCGTGCCCAGCTGTGGGACTTATAATGGGTTGCCATTATTATTGTATCTGTTGCACCCGTGCGAAACGGGGCGGGCCGCTAGTAGCACATAAATACAAACAATGTAAACATGAGAGGACGGGAGGCTGTCTCTGCTTGAGGTGTTCTGATAGCAACGCCGTTATCAATTTCGCTGAAGGTACTCGTTTTAAACGTAATCTGATGATAATAGGATATTATCAAGAGAAAATATGAAGCCAAACCAAAGGTTGTACTTAAATCATTACAAGCTTTGTATTTATCTGCTATAGTGTATACGATCAAAAACTAAATACATGTCATTTTAAGCCATCGATTTGACTGCAATCGCGATTAAGACATTTTCAATTCGCTGGGCGTATTTGTGTTATGCCCCCACCCCTCTACCCGGCAACGCGGTGTATTTACATTCATTTATAATTCTGACGCTCGCTCGCGACACCGTAAACGTGCATTGTAAAATTACCTGGAAACCAGCTTGTCTACCGAAAGCGTGTAACATAAGTCAGCTGCGGTTAGTCCTGGTTTGATTTGATTTGAGAACAAACAAACTTATTACCTGATATTTTAAGACAAATTTGACTGCAATCGCGTTTAAGCATTTTCGATCCGCTGAGCGTATTTGTGTCAAGCCCCCACCCCTCTCCCCAGTGGCTCGGTGCATTGACACTCATTAATAATTCCGGCGCTCGCTCGCGACACGGTTAGACGTGCATTATAAAATGTCCTGAAAACTGGTCCACAAACAGCGCTTAACGCAAGTCAGCTGCGGTAAGTCCTATTTCGATTGAGTTTCGAAGTTATGGTTATGGGTTTCAATTTTGAAATAAATACGTGTTTCTCTTAAATAGCTGATAGATATTCAGGTTTAATTAGACAGTTTGGCTTAAAAAACTAACATGTACTGTTTAATTAATGCTAGATTCTCTCCTCGCAAAAGACGACACTCGAATAATTTCAAAAAGTTTGCCAAATAACTAATCCGAGTGCATCAGAAAGCTTGAACAGTGGATTTACAAATATTGAACTTTGCCTGAAGAAAACCTTCTAATTCTTGAAAATTTTATACTGCATCTGATCAAAAAGTAAGTACCTGATATTTTAAGCTAGATTTGACTGCAATCGCGTTTAAGCCTCTTCAATCTGCTGGGCGGATTTATGTCAAGCCCCCACCCTGTCTCCGGCGACGCGGTGCATTGACACTCATTAATAATTCCGGCGCTCGCTCGCGACACGGTGACACGTGCATTATAAAATGACCTGAAAACCGGCTTGTCTACCGACAGCGTTTAATATAAGTCAGCTGCGGTAATTCCTATTTCGATTGAGTTTTGAAATAAAAAAAAATATTTAGAAAAAAAAACGTACAGCGTAGGTATGTTTTAAATTGTTGATCTAAAATCATTGGATCAACAATTTTAAACTACGGCATGAAATGCTTCATAATAGCTGAATTTCTTTTGAAGATAATGGTTTAAAAAATGTGGTACAGCATTAGCGGATTCACTACAACATGTGGTTCAGGAAGATAATGAAATAGGTATCACATGATAAGTATAACGTAAACAGTGGTTTTCTTCCAATGTAAACCGACGATAAATCACATAGAACTGTCGAGTCATATTTCAGTGTGACCCAAACTAACCTTCAACCGCCAAGACGTCGCATAACAATAGCGTCCAAAGGTATCAAGAGACATAGGTTTTGACACAGAACGTCACTTTCGCAAAACGTCATTTCGAAAAAATTGGTCACTTTCGCAGAAAGTCATTTTCGCAAAAGGTCATTTTCTCAAAAAGTCATTCTCGCAAAAAGTCACTTTCGCAGAAGTGACTATTCCTTTTCTTCAAACGGAAGAGTCTGTCACGGCGCTGCGCGTCAATTGAAGCAAGTATTTCAGCAAAAATTAAATTCACGACTCTGAATTTTATTTTCGCTTTTGCTTTTCAGGGCTCACCGCAAAAGCAGCCTAGACAATTTACGCTGACCAAAATCGTGTTAAGAAATAAATAAATAGCTCCGCGATATAAAATATAAACAACGTGTACGGTGTTACAAAAACTGAAAATAATGGGCCCGTGCTGTGATTGCCGACGACTATAGATTACTTCCAGAGAACAATGGCGCGGAACAGTAAATAATATAGTGGGAGCTACTGTAATAATACCTACTCGTTTTCAATCTGAAGACGCAGTGAAAGAAATTGAAGTAGAAAATATTTCAGTTCATTATTTTTAATATTATTTTGCAATGTTTCACTTTGATGAAGCAAACTTTCCAATTTAATCAAGGAATAAATAGAAACTTAATCTAAAAATAATAAATAAATCCCAATAACGAGATGTCTTGTTTCTGCGTTGTTGTTATGTACTTAATGAAAAACTTGTGCCGAGAAACACGGATCAGAAAGGCCCAAAAAGGACACTCCATTAGTAGAGCTTGGGAATACTAAATTGGTTGGTAAAATCTTCGTTAGAGAACGTGGTTCAGCTAGATAAATTTGTTTAAACTATTTTATTTTTAAAGAAAAATGGAAAGAAAAATTTGACTTCAGGCGAGACTCGAACTCGCGACCTACTGGGAATCTAGTCCAGCCGCTCTTCATGCTTGTGAAATATATATATTTTTTTTGTTTAAACTAGTTTTTGCTCACAACTTTCATGGCGCATAATTCAGAATCCCGTTAGAGTTTCTGGCAAATCTTTATAGACTTGCCTACAGGAACCGACATGCTAAATTTCAGCTTTCAATCAGTTACTCAACCACTCAGTAATATAAGAGTTGTACGTTATAAATGGGTAATGAAAATCTACTCTGGATCTGGATGTAGCTCATAAGCTTATGAATATACGTACGTATATTACTAATATTATTTTAGCATATATGTAAAAATGAATATTATCATTTTCATATCCGACAAAATTTTTCTAAACCCGCTGTCTAAACAGACGAGGACTGTCAAAGATTCCCAATCAAAGTAAATTTCGAATTACAAAAACACTACAATTTTATCAGTATTGCTTTTGCCAATTCAAAAAAATAGAATTAGGTACATAATAACACGTAGAACCAAGCAACCATCCTTTATTCTGTCATCGTTATCATCAAAATTTGACGAGCCAGCTGGTCCAGTAGCAGTGTGTGACTGTTTTAACCGAGGCTCACGGGTTCGATCCCTGTAACGGGACAAATGTTTGTATGACCTACACATGTTTGTTTCGGGTCTGGGTGTTTGTGAGGTATGTGTACAACGCATAGAGCAACGCGGCCCACCGGTCGCGGCGGACCGGAGGGGAGTAGCCATAGCGTGTATTACCGATACAAAACAGTCTGTCATTTTTTGCGGGGGGAAATGCGTGCGACACACACGCACACTACAAAAATCGTCTATTACTACGAAACTCACACGTTGACTTTAAACATCTAGGCGACAGGTATAGGCCCATTTGGGCTTGTACTTTGACAGAGGGGAAAGCCTGCATATGGCTACTCCCCTCCGGTGTTGCTCTATGGTACAACGGCACTCACGACACAGGTTTATACCTAGTGTGGGGCGGTGAGTGTAAGCGTATATTTTTTAATATTTTTCATTGCTGAGATGTCGATATTACCTATTAGCGATGGCAAAGAATCGTAAAAAGTATTGTATTTCAAAGTCACTGACTTTCGGCGATATTACATTTGTATATATACCTACATGACACGATAAATGCTCGAAATAACGCTGTGCACAAGCCTCACGTGCGTTTAAATGAAAACAATTTTCCAGAATTGAATTTCGCGTTTATTTGCATATTTTTATAATACTCACGTTTCGGTCGCTTTCCTGCTTCCGTGGTCGTAGAAAATGTATTTAATGGACGGAAGATTTATTCCCATTTGTTTCTATTTGAATTTAAATTACTTTTGTGATCGTATTTAAAACCATTCTTGTATATCACGTTCGGTGCAAGCTGTTGTTGATCTACATTACGGTTTTTAACAATGAAAAGCCGATGATTGTTGTTGTTGAAATGGATGTGACTGATGGACACAGGATATTGGTTTTGTGCAAATTGAGCACAGAAGCTACGATACATGTCCTGTCCAAAAACTAACGGCTTGATTACGTTGTGACGAGATGTACGGTTACGATCTATAGCTAGTGTATTGTAATTGAATGGAACTAACCTAGATGTAATCTTCTCTGTAACAATGTGGGTTAACAATCTATTTCGCACACCAAAACCACAGTAAAAACGTTGTCGCCCGCTGATTTACCGTTTTGAACCTTATTCAAGTGTCTATCTGCAAATAAGACTGGTGGTAGAGCTCCAGTGAAAGAGCTCGCGGGCGTAGGCACCACCGCATTACCTAATTTACTTGCCGCTAAATGGTAGTGTTCAGCACTATCGTGTTCCGGTCAGATGGTAATGTATGACCTTGTAATTTCCGGCACAGAGGCATAACACCTTAGGCCTCAGGAGTGGTAACGCATCTGCATTTTGACCTTGGTCTTTGTGTAAGTGTCTATAGGCTGCAGTCATCACTTAACATCAATGTGAACTGCATGCTTGTTTGCCACTTTCATATTCACATGACCGGAACACGATAGTACTGAATACTACCATTTAGCAGGAAGTAGATTAGGTAGGTAATGCAGTGGTGTATACGCCCGCGAACTCTGTCACTGAAACTTTGCTACCAGTAGATAGTTTCATAGTGATGATTTCATCAAGACATCCATCTAAATGTTCCTTTATAGTTTCAGAAGTGACTCACCAATCAACTAGTAGGTTTCTATATCTCAAAATATAGGAATGTCTTGACGTGAAATTCTCCTCGCTAAATTTAACTATTAAACCCATAATCCAATTCCAACTCCAAAGCGCGAAACAATCAACTTGAACCCGTAAAATATTGAGTTCACTGGCGAAGTTATACGCTAAATTATATAAGCTCGATTCAAAACTATTATTTGTGTGCAACGGCGATTAATAATCGGCGGTGCAGGCGGCGCAGGCGTATATTGTAAGGGTGTAACACCACTTAGGCGTTAAAACTTCAGGAAACTGGCCATACGAGTATAAGTATAATAATTGAATAAAGAAAATACATATTTTTACTAACATTTCATATTGCACACAAATATCGGTAGATAAGAAAAGTAGAGAGAAATAATAGAGGAAACGTAACTTCACGCCTGTAATCCCCGGAAGGGTAGGCAGAGGTAAATGCATGCATTCAATCATACATGCAAACACCCACGACTCGCCGGTTACGTTTTGGCCCATGTAACAGGTGGCGAACCTGTTGCCAATAATAGAGGACTAAGGAATATTAAGCTTTTAAAGTTAATGAAGATTTTATGAAGGACAAATTATTTGCTACGTCGTAGATAGGTATATTGAAGGCACATTGTGCTATCATGTTATTATTGGACATATTTTGCCTAAATATCTTTTTGTCAAGTTTCATAAATACGTGAGGTAGGTATTTATAATCGAAATATGTCGAAATTCGACACAAGAATCCTTTTACTTTCACGGCTCTCATCTCAGCAATACGACGGTGTTTAATTGAGCGAATTTGATCCTGAAGTCCACATCAGTGATCAAGCGAGAAATTCCTACTCGTTATTTTTTACATACTACTGTCACGACTTATTCGTATATTTTAAAGGTCGTATAATGGAAGAGGGTACCGTATTCAGTTGTAACGTAAATTCTAAATGAAAACAGCTAAGCTTTTTCAGTTCAGTGAGGCGTCACCCTTATACAGCACTTATGGCCCTGGTTTTTGGTATACCCGAGTATTGTATAGCGGGAAATCTCGTTTCTGCATAAATGTAGATGAAATTGGAAAATACGGCTTAACTGGTTAGGACGCAAAAGTGGAATTTTAATTGGAAAATATGGATTCGAACGTGGCTTCCCCAATGCAATGGATGCGTCTAATACCAAAATGTAGTAGAATTGTGAGTTTGGTTCCTTTATGGTATAGGTACACGCTCGGACGTGGTGCACAATTCACAAATAACTAACCATCAATGACCGAATTTGAGCACTCCTTACAATGCAGATTTCAATTTATGTTTTACTTTACATTTTTTGAAATGATTCAATAAGTACTTTTCAACACTTGATCATACATTATTCCAAAAAATGAGAGAGATTAAACCAAATGTAAAAGCTGGTGGTAAGGACTTAACTCAGAAGATAATGTTTATCCCTACGCAAGAATTCTGCTTCTATGAATATTGAAGACATATCAAGGGTTTAGGGGCCAAAGTTATGTGGAGATCGTGACGCATCCGAGAGTCTAGACCGCAATATTTCATCTCCAATCTTCTCGTCGGAATATGAATGGGTACGTTTTGTAGATTTCATTTTAAATATGCTGCGCTCAAAATCCTAAATGATATATGTGCCCAACTTGAATACAATTCAAAACCTGCGCTTGATTCTAGCGATGTAAGAAATTTTGAGATTTTTTTACTAGGTATGGTGGCGAATAAGCACGCAGCTCACGTAGATGGCGAGTTACGAGTTCAACCTGTAGACATCTTCACAAGAACCGTATATCGACATACAGATGCGTTGTCTCCCCTGAGCTCTAAATTGTTTGGCCCGGATAGTTATTACGGAGCCATAAATTACCATGTAACCCGAACACGATGGTAGTGAGTGAACACTTTCATTAGGCGGCAGGCAAATAGATTAGGTAATGCGGTGTTGCCTACGCGGTCGAGCTCCAACATTCGCACTCAATCATCTATCAGATAATAGATATCACTATAAATTTGCTTGCGTTTTATTCTAACGATACGAACAAATATTTGAGATTAAATCACAATAAATATGCTCATACGAATTAAACACGCTCATAAAAATGTAAATATTATACCCTCGGCATCCTGTAAACGAAACAGGCCAAATAATGGCGTCGATGTTGGCAATGCAAAACGTACTGCAAACAGACAGAGCAATTTAAACTTGGCTGTTGTTGGTTATTTGCGAAGTGCGATGGCTATCACTTTATATTATTATCCTCCTAACTCGGAATAACCAGCATAGCTCGGGCATCACTAATAAAGATTCTTGCAACTTTGAGCGTTAATAATTGAAGAATGCAGCTTTGTTTGTGCGATGAGACAAATTGTTCTTGGTTGTGTTGTGACAGCGGCCCGATTTTTTGCATGTAAAACGGCATTACATTTTTTTTCCTGTCTAGTCTTTTACTGTAGTACTTAGATTTTTCGTTCACGGCTGTCTCCCCCCGCGTGTAGTAATGCAATGTTGTTTGCAGTAAACCATTTTCCTGCTCCGAGCTGTTTTGTTTAATACGCGTCGAAGATGTCATCATGTTTTAGAATTGCTGTGTAACTATTACATCTATACTGAATGTAAATTGGTTTATTCATTAAGATAATTGAATTGTAAATAATGTATATGTGTTATTCGTTAATTATTCAGTTCTTGTTACACTGGATTTAGTTGAAACTAACTGTTTTATACGTGACATTGATTCACAGAAATTCACATTTACATTTTTGCATTCTAATCGTTTAGTTGTTGGTTATTTGTGAAGTGCGATGGTTATCACTGTATACTATTATACTCCTAACTCTGAACAACCAGCAAAGCTCGGGAGTCACTCATAAATACTCTTGCAACTTTGAGCATAAATAATTGAAAAATGCAGCTTTGTTTGTGCGCTGAGATAAATTGTTCTTGGTTATCTTACCACCGCATCCCGATTTTTTAAAATAAAAAACGGCCTTACAATTTTTTTCACTTCATACAGTCCATTCTTTTACTATAGGTACTTAGGTTTCTCGTTCACGGTTATATCTCCCCCGCGTGTTGTAATGCAATTTTGTTTGCATTTATCCGTTTTCCTACTCCGAAATGTTTTGTTTAATATGTCTAAAATGTCAACATGTTTTAGTACTGCTGTGTATGCATATTACTAATGCATGTGCAGAATGTTAACTGGTTCATTGATTTTGAAAATCAAATTGTAAATAAATTATGTGTGTTGTTCGTTAATTATTTAGGAGTTGTTACACAGATTTAGTTCAAATGAAATGTTTCATTTGTGAAATTAATCACATCGACTCGCACAAATTCAGGTTTATATTTATGTACTCTGTAGTTTGAACTTTATAAACAACGTAATTGTTCGTTACTGCAAGTAGTGAATGTAATTGTTGAAGTTGATTAGATTATACTTCAAACGTGATTATGTTTTTTTTTTAATTTCATTTCATGGTCGTCTCGAACAAAAGGCGTTGAGCCATCTCATAAATCTTTCGAAAAACACATCAGACAAATTGACAACGTCCATCCCAACTTGTTTGAAAAGCGACCTTGGCACTGTAAATAAAACCAGATCCAAACTCAAATAGGGGTTCCGAACTAAAACAAAGCCTACAATTGCCGCCTCGTGTTACATTATTATTATCAAAAAAGAAACTTCTGGAACAAGCGAATGACTTCACCTAATAAGATTCTTATCCCCATTTGCGTCGCGCTGAAGGTGAATTGCTTTCACTATGAGAAAACTTCAATAAACCTCGTTTTAAACGACCGCGTTCTTCGCTTCTATGTTTTTAGCAATTTGAAATTCGACTTCTACAAAAACGGCCCTACGCTTTATAAGGAATTAAAATAAAGTTTTTGGTTCGGACAATCTTTTTTACTAAGTGCTGCGTTATTTTTGAGGGAGGAATGATTTATTGTTCGAGTTGTCGACTGTTGCCGTTTTTTAATATTTTGAAGCTGTAACAAGTATCTTCATATCAATCATGGGATGTAGGACACTTCGTACTCCGCTCTAGCCTCTTGGACAGTGTGGGACAAATTTTAATCGTAAGAACCATTAAATAAGTCAATCATTATAATTTACCTGGGGGTAGAGAGCCGTTGTAGGGACCATAGGGCGTAAAAATGCAGTGGGCATTACCTAATTTATCTGCTGTCAAATTATATGGCCTATCGTGTCCCGGTTAGATGGTAATGTATGGCCCCGTAATAACTATCACAGAAACGCGACACATGTTGTAGTTCATCAGTTTCACAACAATAAATGTCGAACATTGGGCTTATCTTAATGAAAATGCGTAACCCTCTTCTGTTTTGCAGAATATTTATATTGTAAGTGGTTTCACCTGAAACCCACTTCATACGTCTGCACAGACTTTTTGTAACAAAAGTAAACACAAATAAGCATTTTCCTGAGAGGCGTGAATGAAATATGGCCCGGCTCAAGACGGTCATTCAGAATGTACCTGACAAAACAAAATAACTTGGATAACGTTTGATGTGCTCTGTAGGTAAAGAGCTCTTGATTTCGGTTAATATAATTTTTGAGCGACTTGAAGAACAGTTTTTTTGACGACTATGATGCGATGCTTTTATTCATCTAAGTATCTTTATTACTGTAAATGAACTAGCTGACCCGGCAAACTTCGTATTGCCTCAGAATGAAATAATGTGTCAAAGGTTTGATATATACGGACTATTTGGATGGAATAATAAAATTGTGGTTTTTACTATTTCCCTTCAATTTCTTAATATTTTCTTACCTTTTAAACCTTCCCTGGACTTCCAAAAATCATTCATAACCAAAATTAGCCAAATCGGTCCCGCCGTTCTCGAGTTTTAGCCAGACTAACGAACAGCAAATGATTTTTATATATACAGATTACTGAAATGTTTGTAAGCGCATAACTTGCAAACGACTGCACAAAATTGGAGCAGTTAATAGGTTCGTGAAGGTTTCGCATACTAACATTAGGTTAATCTGATATCCGTGTATATGACAACATTTTCAAGATGTTAACTGGTGGTAGAGTTCCAGTCCAGGAGCTCAAGGGCGCAGGCACCACCGCATTACCTAATTTGTCTGCCGCTGAGTGCCGTGCTCCGGTTAGATGGTAATGTTTGCATTTTGACTTTGTGTAGATGTCTATAGGCTGCATTATCACTTAACGTCAATGTGACCTGCAAGCTTGTTTGCCACCTTCGTTACATAAAAACAATTTGACAAGCCACTGGAATTGGTGTCGTATAGACACCATTTGGTTGCGACAATGTTTCTCAGCACGTCCTTTGTTTTTTCATTCATATTTCTGTGACAATCACCAACTTTTCAAAAGAAAAATAATAAAGAAATGTAGTTTACGTTCAGTATTACCCAAAGATAAATGTTTTTCCTCTCCACAAACCACTCTCATTTTACACCACCGTTTCGCGCTACCGGTATAAAACTGCTTGTATATCAAGCGGGCGCTGGAACTACGGTTTGTTTAAATGCGGTAACTTAAAATAATTCTGTCATTTCGTTAAGAAATGGAATACACTTTAAATTTTGTCGATGTTTATAAAAAAATAACTGTATGAACGATAGCTACGTAACTTCATTACTTCACGCCTGTAATCTCCGAAGGGGTAGGCAGAGGCAAATGCATGCATTCAAGCGTACATGCGTTTTGGCCCATGTAACAGGTGGCGAGCCTGTTGACATCTCCGGGCACATTACCAAACTTCGAGGTACCTACTGGGAAATTTCCAGAAAATGGAAAAATCCCAATACCACCAGAGATAAAGGACTTTACACCATTATCGCTGCTAACCCCCTACCCGGGAATCGAACCCAGGACCTCAGCGTAGTAGTAGTGGCCTGCTGCCACTAGGCTACCGAGGCAGTTTAACGAGAGCTACGTTTATTGTAATCGCACTTCCATTAGAAAATTGTACGAGTTGTAGCTTGCACGCTAGATCACATGTCATGCCTGATAGATAGGTGCCCATATCGTTCGTTTGCTCAGCATGCGGTGTGCGGTTCTTCTAGCAAAATATAGTACTGCACCGTTCGCCTTTGTTCGTTAACTGGGGTTGTTTTTCTCCAGTAACATTCCTGTCCAAATGAAAGGGCTTTGTTGTTAAGGTTCCGTACCTCAAACCTGCGTTAGTCTGTCTGTCCGATCTAAAAGTAACAATAGGGCTTATGTAAAAAAAAATATTTTGAATTTCTTAAATAACGTAGTCAGTAAAGTTTGTATTTAACGTATTTAAAGAAATCTCTCCAATGTACGGAACCCTGTGAACACGAGTCCAACTCACATTTGACCGGTTTTTATTAAAACAAATCGATCTTTCTCTGTGTAACGACTAAATCGAATTGCAGTGTGTAGTGGATGTGCTGTGGTTTACACAGTTTCTACTTTCTAGACATTCCCTTAGAATAATTGTTTCATTACATAAATGAAAAAACATGCTCTGGACTCAAAGCAGTAAATATTATTTTACAGTGTTGCCGTCAATAAAATCCACTCGAACCGAATCGCATTTAGAGCTAAAAAATGTTACTAAGGTGTTGGAAAACGAATTAAGCAACAATGAAACAAATGAAAAATTCAGATTTAATTCAAGACTGCTACCGTCGACCGACTTAATACCTAACCTACTATTACGTGGAATACTATTAATATCTGACATTGTGTTTTGCTGTCCAGAAACTCTCAAATAAAACAGAATAGGTATGAATTTTTAAGAAATATGTATCTTCACGCCAGGTCTCTAACGGGGTAGGCAGAGAGTGAAGAGCGCCAGATATCCCGGTCTTGACTTTCATACATGCACGCCGATTCCTAAGACTTTTGACACCACCATCAGACAGAACTCGACCTTTTTGGTCATGGTAGATCAGTCTTGGTCTTTCTTATTTTTAAGATCACGCACTGAAACTTATTATTCATGTTTCATGTTGCCAAAATTCATCCGAAATGTTTTAATTTGACTATTAAACAAATACGAAATACATTTTTAGAATGTAACGTATTCAGGTTCAAATAATATCGTTTGTTTAATCTACATAAGCTATATAATATATGCGAACTATGGCCCATTTTAACAGACGGATCTCAGTCCTTAAGACGATCTTAAGATAATTTTTTTTCCATTATAAATGGGATCTTAATACCGTACGAATGAACAACGACGCGTAAGTTTTCCTTTTGACGTCCGGGATGGGCCAGTAATGTGAGACGACCTTTTGATTCGAAGGGTCGCGGGTTGGATCCCCGCACCGGGACAAATATTTGTATGACTTACAGATATTTGTTTCGAGTTTCGGTGTTTGTGTATATGTTGTGTGTGTACAACGGCACCCACGACACATATTTCCCCTAGACCTAGTGCGAGGCTGTGAGTGTAAAAGCGTATTTTATTTTGTTATTTTGCGTAATAAATCAGAGTAACTTTGAGAACGCGTTTGAAAATAATTGCCGATGTAAATACTTTGCAAAGATTTCACAGCTTGCAAAAGCAGTAATATATTTGCGAGTTCAAAAACACTGGCGAGGATCTCATTAACGGAAGGCCGTGTTTAATTTTTTTTGGCATCTTACAATTATTTATGAAACAATGAATACTAATAACTTTTTTTTTTTTTCAATTGAGAAGATAGGTTAGATAGGACGATACTGTAGAGATTTGTAGGGTTGATGTCTCTATCACTACTAAATACTCTGTTTGCGTGTGTTCGTGTGAGGTATTTCGGATGTGAATAAAAGAAGTTAGGTACACTACTTGAATTGGTTTATTCAAGCGTGCGTCTGCGGACCGAGCGTTACAATGACTGACTACTGACTGGCGTTACTTAGTCAAGCTATTGCTGAATTGCAAAATACGAAATACATGTGTCCCTACAGTACTCCCCTGCCAAAAAAGAAAAAAATCTACCCAAAAATACATTCAATAATTTACGTTATAACCTTGAAATGTAACAATGCATAAAATGAGTACTGTTATTGCTACAAAGTTGAAACAATTTGCCAGTCAGCAGTCTCACCCGACGCGCAGACGTCACGATTACACATGGTACGTATCAGGTTGCTTCCTGTTAATCATTAGGTGGGTACACGTTATAACAAAAAAATTCCACATAATACAATAATTAATTAATTAATTTAATTCCATTGACATAGGTAACAAAATAAAATACCTCTATAGGCTTAAATTGTTAAAAAAAATTCATACACATTCATTTTTGAAAATATATTATAAACATCTTTTTGTAATAGATACCTTCCATTAGAAATACGCTGCAAAATTATTAGTTATTATTTTTTTACAGATACAAATTAATAATTATTTACGGATACAAAATTACCTTAGATATACATGAATTATGGTCCCGTGGAATGTGAGCGCAGCAATATGATGGCTCTGTCATCGGACGGCAGTAATTCCTCGAGTGAGAGTATCTGCAGGACCAGCCTGGAATGTCCTCAACAGCACTGGCTCCTCAGATGTATCTGGCTTCAATATGAATCATAGGCTGCTGGCGAATGCTATGAAATCTGATGACATATCACAGATCTTGGGTTATTTGCATGTGTATAGCTGGCTAACCCAAAGATTAAATGTCACTTCTTCAATAAACTTGATGTGTAGAACTCACATGGCAGAGCTTCGTGTTTTACAGATTGTAGTCTTTACTCGTAGGTATGTGATGCAGTGTTACTTCAATCTTCGTCACTTTGTTAATTGAGAGTTGGTTTGTCTACCCAAAACTCCGGAATCCTTGAAGTCACTGTCACCGATGCCAACGCATCCTCGCTCACGCTACCCTCCGGCTTAGTTGCCTGCGGTTGCGTGGGCGCGGTTATCACGTGTCCTTGCATCATCTTTGAGTCACGAGTCACTGTACACTATTTCCTGTCCGAAAATCGTCTTCACACGATTCACAGGGGTCACCAATGTAGAGATTTAAGGGGTTGATGTCTCTATCACTACTAAATACTCTGTTTGCGTGTGTTCGTGTGAGGTATTTCGGATGTGAATAAAAGAAGTTAGGTACACTACTTGAATTGGTTTATTCAAGCGTGCGTCTGCGGACCGAGCGTTACAATGACTGACTACTGACTGGCGTTACTTAGTCAAGCTATTGCTGAATTGCAAAATACGAAATACATGTGTCCCTACAATACTTTACAATTCTTACAATGTTTTAAAAAAAACCGATCATTCATTTTTAACAATATTTTTTCAAATATTACATTTAAAATATTTAAATTGGATTTGAGGCTTTGATGAATTTAATTAATATCTTAACTATTCTACAGGATTAGTTCTACGATAGAACGTCTCACCCCAAAATACTGCGTTATTGCATGCGTGATAGGCACGATAAAAATGTATGAAATTACTTCTTACTTATAATTTAGAGGAATCTGTCTATTAATTGATAATCCACGATTCAATTTACTTCATTTATAACTTTGTATAGTATAATTTGTTTATATGTTATAGTCAACCTTTAGACAAAAAAATGTGTTGTCTGTCGATTACATTTATAGAGACACAATGATGACTGATTGAGATTTAGGAAGGATGAAATGATGACCATTTATTAACAATCGTTAAAAAGTGATATTTAACCCTGCATTTAAACTGTAATTTAGTTGGAGCCTTTTTGATATCCAGTGACGAGAAGGCCGTTTCAGAGCTTAATTACTGTAACAGCAAAATAATTAAATGAAATCAATATGGTTAGAAGGAATTTTAAATATAGATGAGCTGCAGAACGAAGATTGTAGTTATGCAGATCGACAAGTATTTGAAAATTGTTTTGTCTGTGATTAGGAGCAAAGATCTTTTTACTTGTTCAAAAGCCAGGATGCTGATGGTGCTTCAACCAACGTGGGTTGAAGCCATTAGCACCATCTGAACCATGGTTACGAATCTCCATTGAAATTTTAAAGGCTGACAATCACCAAAACGGACGAGCTGTTTGCATGTTTGCTAATAGACCTGTATTAAATTCACTTGGTCTTGAAAACTATATAAACATGTGTCTGTCTAATCAGGCCAAGTCTAAAGTTTAAGTAAAAAGAAAGCTTTATCAACGAATTGCTGACTAATTTCGCCGCTGAAGCCGGTTTATTAAGCTAATGCAGCTGCTTAACTGGACTGGAGCTTATTAAAATGAATCATCAACGTCAAGGACTGAAAATTTCAGTTAGGTGGATTAGTTTGTTTGCATGCGGCGCCCCTCAGAAGTGGCTGGCAGACGATACGCCTTGATAATGTTAATTAGACAAACCGAGTGGCAAACAAAGTCAAACCGACTTGGGAGCTCATGGGAATCTGTGGTTCAATATGTAGGTGTAGTATCCCTGTGTATTCAAATGAGTTTGACGTGTATATGTCTAGTAGCTAGCTTGTCTTTCGGTTCAATTAGTAATTTATCTGGATTGTTTGCATTTCTTGTTGATTAACTCGTTCGATTGGCTTCTTTGGATACTGATCATGATGGAATCAGTGTACTGCGTGACTGATAATTATTGGGACAGAATAATTCAGGATCATATATATTATCATTTGATATAAATAAATACGCTTATACTCACAATCCCACACTTATAAACCTGTGTCGTGGGTGTCGTTGTACACACACAACACGTACCCGAAACAAATACTGGTAGGCCATACAAATATTTGTCCCGGTGCGGATATCGAACCCGCGATCCTTCGAATGAAACGGTCGTCTCACACTGCTGGACTAACCGGGTCGTCAAGTACTTGTAAATACTTTAGAAGTCCTTAATTTCTCGTCAAGTCACGTGACTTTTTAGCAACTTTTTTAGCCAGTCGACCGTAAGGAGTTAGCAAGTTCAAGTGTTTGCTCGTAATAATACTTATACTTATCGCCTCATACCGATATAATTCCAATCAATTACAAAATATCTATTTTGTAATTTTGCGGGACAATTCGGTCAATAATTAATGGAAGTAGAGCTCCAGTGACGGAGCTCGCGGGCGTAGGCACCACCGCATTACCTAATATACTTGCCGCTAAATGGTAGTGTTCAGCACTCGTGTTCCGGTCAGGTGGTAATGTACGGCCCAGTAATTTCCGGCACAGAGGCATAACACCTTAGGCCTCAGGAGTGGTAACGCATCTGCATTTTGACCTCGGTCTTTGTGTGGGTGTCTATAGGCTGCAGTCATCAATAACATCAATGTGAACTGCACGCTTGTTTGCCACTTCCATTACATAAAAAAATAAAAATTAAGTACCTTATTTTAACACATAATTTGGTCGAAAATCAAGTATTGAGTAATTTCTATTAACATGTCCCGTGATTTACCAGTCACCTAGTATAGCATCCGTACGTATTCAAATGTGTTTGACGTGTCAAATAGGAGTGGTTTCGGTTCACTTCGTAAATGTTTATCTGGATTGATTGCATTTCTTATTACTTACTTAACTAGTCCAACGTTTGTAAGTCTTTCCTAGTACTGTAATTAATTTTGTTAGCTGTCTGTACTTGTTTTTAGTTTGTGGAGGTCCTACTCAGTTTCTGTTTTGCAGGATTCGATTGAAGGTGTAATATTGGAATTAGCCATTAGTGAAATGAAATTTGAATTGATCTTGTTTCTTTTGGTTTAATCGCTTATTAAAGTCTTTCCGGAATCATCTTTAATTTTGTTTACTGTCAGTTATTAAATCTAGATCTAATTCATCATCAAGGTTTTAAGGTTATGCACGGTTGAGAAAATAATCAACGAAGTGTTTGAAGACAAATTCCCAAGGCTCCCGTATAATAACTGTACGCGAGTTGATTAATAGTCCCATTTTCCAGGGACCTCAAAATATTTTCTTGTCAACTTATTTACTTCTTATCGGAGTATTTCCGCAACTAATGTTGGTTAATTTGTGGTCAATATGTTTATAACGTTGCTTATGTGCGTATAAAAGAAATTAGAAATGAAGGGATTGCGATCGCGATTTGTAAAACCTACTCAACTGCTAATTGACGGAATACTAGACTGCCAGAAAATGTCATCAGTAACCAAGTATAATTCGAACCCATATTTCTTGGCTACCCACGGCTGAGGAAGAAATCAACGAAGTGTTTGAAGACAAATTCCCCAGGTATATTAAATGAACGCGAGTTGATTAATGGTTCCATTTTCCGCGTACGACCGGTAAAAATCGTGAGCAATTCTTCCAGAAAATTTCGAATTTATTGTTATATTAAACTATTAGATGTTGACCTCTCCAACAGGGAGTACCTAATTTAAAACCGTTCTTGAATACGCACTGCCAAAAATGGAATCAACGGAGGGTTCAAAGACAAATTCCCCAGGTACTTATATTAAATGAACACGAGTTGATTAATGATTCTATTTTCCGGGTACAACCGGTAAAAATCGTGAGAAATTCTCCCAGAAAATGTCGAACTTATTGTTATATTAAAGTATTGGATATTGACCTCTTCAATAGACAGTAGGTAATATAAATCCGTTATTGACTACGCACGGCCAAGAATGGAATCAACGAAGTGTTCGAAGACAAATACCCCAAGCTCCGGTATATAATAACTGAGCGGCAGTTGATACCTCGAATAGGTATGACAAAATAATTGCTTATTTCTTCCATAACTACTGTTGTATAATTTGTGAACTAACTCTGTGTCAAATTGCTATATTCGAGCGCTGTGATCGATTCGACGATACCCTCCACCGACTTTGCATATAGCAAACAATTACTGAGCGGCAGTTGATTAACGATCGCGTTTTCCGAATAAGCACGTCAAAATAATTACTTGTCTATTCCCGTATCTACTGTTGGTTAATTTGCGGCTTCCATTGCCTATGTGCATGTAAGTAACAAGAAAGAGAAATGCTACGATCTGTAAGCGGTTTGATCAAAGTAATGAAACTATCAGGTTGTTGAAAATTCAATACTTACAAGTACCTACTTTCGCTCCTCAAAATGATTTCACCAACGTGTCTAGTTCAAAGTGTAGAGATAACGGTTAAAAATCCTTTATCTCTGGGTCTATTGGGATTTTCCCATTTTCTAGAAGTTTCCCAGTACCTCGGAGTTAGGTAATGTGCCCGGAGATGGCAACAGGTTACATGGGCCAAAACGTAACCGGCGAGTCGTGGGTGTTTGCATATATGCTTGAATGCATGCAATTACCTCTGTCTACCCCTTCAGGGATTACAGGCGTGAAGTTACGTTTACAATTACCTACGTTCCTCTTCATGACGCCACTATCGTGGTCTATTTCATACAATGATTTCATGCGAACGAACGGTTGACAGAGGAATCAGTAAAGAGCTTACTTCCTCAGGCTCCGGTTTAATAACCTAGCGGCAGTTGATTAATGGTCGTGTTTTGTGAGTACATCGAAATATTAACTTGCGTATTTCCGTACCTCATCTGTTATTTCGTTTGTGGTCGGTAATATTGCCGATGTACGTATGTAGGTAACTGGAGAGCGAAATGCAGTGATCAGTATAATATTTTATGAAAGTTGTAAGATCTATCAAAGTTGAAAATTCAATTCTGATGAAAAGAAAGAAAATATTTTTATTTCGAATAGATCTTTACAGAGATCTTTATAGATAATTATTATTTTCAAAACGCCAAGAAATCATAAATTACCTAGAGTGAATAACCATAACATATAGTAAAAGCAAAAACATATATTAATAGTAAATTAAACTTAGAATCTAAAGTAGGTACTTAGTTATATACATATAAGTATCACAATTTTTTTCAATTCCTTCAATGATGATAAATGAAGAAAATGAAAAACTTATTCGTCAAGATCAAAGTTATTCACTTAGCAGAGTTCCAAGTGCAGTCACTACTGGGAAGAACTCCGCTACCCACCAAACTCAGTACCTAAGAGCTCTTTTAAATGAGAGCTTAAATCTAGTACAGATTATCATGAAAATCAAATAATGTGAACGTCCATAGCATAGGTGCAAACAAACTTCTATCTGCTAAGTGAGATGTAGCTCTTGCAAACCAGAACAGACCAGTCCCCACCAACAGCACCCGTTCACGAGTATGACGCACTAATACTTACGGTCCTTAAAATGACGTCACCTACGAAATCTAGTTCTAACCAAGATTTTATTCCTATATACGGTTGAGGAAGCGTTCGAAGACAAATTCCCCAAGCCTGTGTATAATAACTGAACGGCAGTTGATTAATGGTCGCATTTTCCGAGTACGTCAAAATATTTGTTTGTCAATTTCCGTACCTCATCTGTTAGTTAATTCGTGGTAACATTAACGATGAGCGTGGGTCCCTAAAGGACACGGATATGTTACACTCTGTGACATTGAGTCAGAATTTATATGGTGTAAGGAAATTATGTTATTTTCTTTGTACTCGAACAGCATCACAAAACACCTATGAAATCTATACCTACCTACATTGTTTTTCAAATTTATTGTTCGAATTCGCTCAAGTGATACATAGAACAGAATTTTGACGTCCATTGTAACATGTAAAAATAACAAAAAATAATTAGTTTTCAATGGGAGGCACTAATGTAACGAACAGATATTTCATTTTCTTCTATGAACGAATTGAAAAATTTGATGATTCACGTGTCGGTTAAATATTATTATTAAATTGGTATTTATTTAATACCTATTCGATTATTATTACAGGTAAGTCATTCTCTGTAGGTTGCTTATAAACCGACAATGCAAAACTGTCCTTGTAGACCAATTTGAAATAAACGATTTGAATTTTGAGTTATGAAAGTAGTTAGTAGCTTAACTGGTGGTAGAGCTCCAATCACGTAACTCGCGCGCGAAATCACCAGATTACCGCATTGCCGCTAATCTAATATAACTGACCGCTAAATGGTAGTGTTTTTACTTACTTACTTTCAATGTAAACTGTACGCTTGTTTACCATTTCAGGACGTAAAAAAATAATGAACTAACTATCGAAGTTACATATCGCTTGTTTTAAGTTTTGTTTAAGATCTATTAGAAACTTTTAAACGCATTCGTAGATCACTATGTCTTCAATCATAATTTTTACTGTTAAGACAACAATTTACGGTTGTCACATAGAATTTCGCCAGCAGGCGAGCTTAAGGGAATTGTGGTAATCCCGTGCATGGTGTCAGGTGCATAGTCCAACTCTCACAAGTGCTGGAGAACGACAGTAAACTATCTCGATTTGTAATTATTGTGTGAGTGTGTAATTTTTAATTGTTTTTTTTGTGTAATACGTGTCAACTAAACTTACAACTAATAGAATCGCATACATAAGTGTAATAAGCAATTACAGTTCCATGGACTGAACTAGAAAGACAAACAAACGTGCAATTCAAATTAAGTTGAAAACTGCACGCTCAATAATAGAATACTCACTGCGTAGTAGTATATACGCAATAAATAAGCGTTGTGACACCGTAGGGCTCTTACACATAACTGCGAATTTGCATCGCATCGCAAATATCTGTGAGCTCGCACGAATACATCGCTTGCGATGCGGCGTCGCATAGCATCGTAGTTTTGTGTGGCCGCCCTTTGACCTAAAATCTTACCTCTATGCAAGAAATAACAAAATGATACTGGTATATTACCATTTGATATAACCAATTAAAAATCGTCCCAACGAACATATTATATACACGTTTACTAACCGAAAATCCATTCATTCGTGGTATGGACGATGTTACAAGCATTGTAACATCGTACAATGTAGCTCGCGAAAACCTAAGAACATATCATGTTACAAGCATTGTTTGTGATTGTGATCTGTCAGGTAACTCTATTTTTATCATAGTTTACAGCGGAGATACAATATAATACATTGTATAAGTCGTTTCTATTAATAATAAAAATAACGTAATGGTAGAATCTTGTAAGCTGTTGAGTCTTATAAGTGAGATATGAATATTTTAGTCAATAACACTGTCGTTACGAATACGTTCAGTATTTATGAATTTTCTATTCTCGGGTACATATTCAACGAATGTTTCCCCGAGCGCGTTGAAGATAAAATATGGGAATAGAGGAATAATGTGACGAGATCCAATGTATTTTATGACAATATAAAACGAATTCCCTTGTAAAGTCTATTTTTATTTCAGTTTTCGGGTGTTATCGAGTCCCTTGATAATAAATGTGATCTTGGTCGATACTTTATTGTAGTTTGTATTCAATAAAAAAAACCTGACAATTACCAGTCGGACTCATGAGGGGGGTGTTCCGTACAATTAAGAGATTTCCTATATAATCTGTATATAATTAACTGCCTCGGTAGCCTAGTGGTAGCAGGCCACTACTACTACGCTGAGGCCCTGGGTTCGATTCCCGGGTAGGGGGTTATCAGAGATAATGGTGTAAAGTCCTATATCTCTGGTTCTATTGGGATTTTTCCATTTTCTGGAAATTTCCCAGTACCTCGAAGTTTGGAAATATGCCCGGAAATGTCAACAGGCTCGCCACTTGTTACATGGGCCAAAACGTAACCGGCGAATCGTGGGTGTTTCCATGTATGCTTGAATGCATGCATTCACCTCTGCCTACCCCTTCGGGGATTACAGGCGTGAAGTTACGTTTTTACTTATTTTATCTAACATTTATTATTTTTACTTTAAAATTATAAGTGTTAGTTCTTTTAAATAAGATGTTGTATTTGATATGTCGCAAACTTTGCGAAGCTTTATTTTGTGCAAGTCTAATTTTTCCTCATTCACTGATTTAAATACGTGACAATTTTTCAACTCAATCTACGCAGTTGTTTCAGAGAAAATCGGCCGTGGCAGACAGACGGACACTCGAGTGTTCTTATAAGGGTTGGCTATTTCCTTTTGAAGTATGGTAACCTGAAAATGGAAATATTTTTGTTAAGTTTACCTTTTTTATGGTATCATGGTGGCAAACAAGCATGTACTTCACATTGATGTTAATTGATGACTGCAGCTTATAAACTGTATGCTTGCCCGTTCATGGAATAAATTGATAAAACATAAACTATGGTCATAAGCAACGGAAACTTATGGAAAGAAATAAAATCCCATCAAAAACATTTTCATATAAACTCTTGCCAAAGATCATGTATAGGTCGCGCCACGTAAAAAGAACGCTGGAAGAAAGTAGAAGGGATGTGTTCGCGCATCGGTACACTCGCGCACGAAAGTACTAGCCCTATTGGTTTATTTTTGATCTAGCTTTCGCTTGCGGTTTCGTGTATTGGTAGGCAGATTGAAAACTATATTACATAGAATAACATAAAATGAAATAAAAACACATGACGCGCAGCTTGACCGCCAGCGTTCTTTTTACCTGGAGCGACCTATATTAAGTCTCGCGTCGTTAAAAAGCTATCAGATCTCTTTTAGAGACAAGTTTCTAACTCAACACGCCTTAACTCTACAAAACCTAATTTGCACAAACTCGGCTTGGCCGTTTTGTTACTATTGTACCTATGGTATAAAACTTAATGATGAGTTAAAACAAAATCACCGAACGTCCATGTGACGGTAGCAAAACGACCAAGCCACGCATTTTTACTAATTAGAATGGCTTTTTGAACTTGGCAGTGATAGACATATTTACATTATTTTAGTGGAATACAAAATAAACTTCATCAATAAGATCACTTTTAATTAGTTCAATAAGCCAGAGGGTTCCACAAATCCAAAATCAAACACATTAAACGCTGGTAAACACTAAACGAGCTAATTTAACGAGACAAATTCTATATGGAAAACCAATACACGACTAGGGTTGCCATCTTTAAACCAACTAAAAATAAAAATTTTAAATACCCGGATTTCGATTTTAGTAACCGGACACAAAGATGTATTGGACTTATTGTGTATCATTATTTTTCGTGTTTTTATCTCCAGTATTAGTACCATGTTCAACGCCGAAGACTAACTGCCATCAATTAAAACTAGGTCTCTAACTGCAACCATTCCGGAGTGCAAATGTTAGTGGCTAACAAACATACAGTTCACTTAGATGTTGAGTGACGGCCGCAACCTATACATTTATACAAACCAAAGGTCAAAATGCTGATATGTTGTTATCACCAGATCCAAATTTATTTGCTTCTATTATACAAATTACGGGGTCGTACAAACGCAGCCTCTTAACTAGAACTAGGCAAACTGCACGGGTGACAACCCTATGCCAGACCAACTTATCCTGGCGGTATGCGCGGTTAATCTACAGTTTGCGGCGGTGCAGCGATCCGATACAACTAGCGACTAAGTTACAGCTCTTTAAATTGAAATCTATTCCCAACTTGGACCAACTTCGACAATTTCGCGACTGATTCACAAACTTTGGGTTTATTGATCGAATTCTTTAGTTCTTTTGAACTTTACGATTAGGCAGTGTCATCTCAATGGATTCAATTTATTGCCCTCTTCTGTTATTCTGTTTTTCATTGTCCAGGGTCGATTGAGGTTCACGATAATCAATCCTAACGTTCTAGTACTCTCTGGTGGTAGAGATCTAGAAGTGAAGCTCGCGGGCGTAGTCACCATCGCATTACCTAGTAGATTATACTTGCCGCGAAGTGGTAATGACAGTCCTGAGGATGTCGGAGTACAGAAGATTCAGAATGGCTTAGTAACGTACCAACCAAATGTCCATAGCCTCTTTGTTGTTGATTGCCTTATAAATGTGCAAACATATTTCAGTCTCTTGCTCTTCGAAAAGCAAAAAATCCAACTTCTTCTTGTTCTGTTGTTATAATTATCAACATAATAAGTTAAAGTTACAGCCAAAATTCAAGAGTTCAAAATTATAACAAATGAAAGCGTGAAGCGTACCCTACGCATCAATCTTCTAAGATAAAATTAAAATTCTTGGCTATTTTCCTTATTAATGAACATTTTAAATCCTCCCTGAAATTAACTTTTTCTCCATTCATTCTCCTGCACAATTTCAATTTAACCGTATTGTCTTTGGAACTTTCGTTTTTTTTTTTTCAGAACGGATTCATTTACGCGCCATTTAATTCAATGAGAAAGCTCTCATCGGAGTCTCCAGTTCGTTAGAAGTTAAAGAAACAATAAATTTAAATTGTAAAACTGCGGTGTACCGAACACAGGCGCGCTTTTTTTTCTTATTTGCACGCGGCGAAGAGAAAACTGGGTCAAGGTGTTTGACAAATTATATCGCCGCACAGGTTTTCCCTGTTCAAATAACTGAGAACCATTTTCAAATTACGCTTACGAGGTTTTGCTTCAGATTGTATTTTGGATCTGTTTACGCAATGTTCCACATGGATTTTTTTTCCTTTATCTTAATAGGAACCCATGGATGTGGACCAGATATTTAACATATCATCATGTAATGGGAGATTTAGAACAAATGAACAGAAAAAAGATAAAAGAGATAGAGTAAGAACGTTTACAAAAATAACGTTCTTTAAGAACGTTTTTTTTGTAAACAAAACTTATACGCTGATACTTACAGCCCCACACTAGGTGTTTATTCCACATCTTTTCACAAAATATCTCGGTACCTATAGTAAGAGTAAATAATCTGAGTCATATGCCGGTCATCTATTCCAACACGCTTATAGAAGTAGGTCAGTGAACAACCTAATGTCACAATTTTGTATGACGTGTGAACGCAACTAACGGTACCCAATAAATTGTTACTTACAGATAATCTAGCTTAACGTGTCTAACGGGGAAAAAGATCGATAAGATTAACCATATAGGGGTTATGCTTTAGTCTTTCCTCTGAGGGGTTTAAGTACTTAATCCGATTTTTCGGGAGCGTATTTGTAACCTTATACTTATAATGTTGTAGTACAGCGTCTTCACACACGGCAGTTGCAGTGATGTTGGTAATACAAACGCCTAGAAAAGTACAGCTACGATGTCGTAGATAAGAGATCGGGATAGCAGCGCAAGTACATAATATACACGCGTTAATGTTAAGTGCTTCTTTTTTGGTCACACTTTGGTGCTACAGACATACTCCTGTCGATTTGTTGGTACATTTGACTGGTGTTACCCCCTTAGACCCCTTAGTACTGCATGCGCGCGCCTCAAAATGCCTATTGTCTATAGATATACGAATATTAATCTGAAGAAATGTAAGTAACCCAAAAAAAAGTTCCACCCAAATAGACACACCATGGGCGGGGCATTAAAGGACACACCGCAGCTAGTCAGGCACGTTTCCTTGCCGCTCGGAGAAATGACCTTGTCGTGACCAATCGAATGCAAGCACGTTGAAAGTGTGTTTGTTATGATTGCAGTTTGTCTACGTAAATGGAACCATAATCGAAGCGATTATTGTATGAGAGTTACATTTCTAGACAGTATTATTCGTAGGTATAAGTGTAGTGGTCGATGTTGATCAACTTTGATGGACCACCATGTATCTTAATGAATTTAATGTGGGTACGTGGTAAAACAATTCACACGGGTTCGTGATCTTTGCGAATGATGTATAATTAGTTAGTGTCCGTCACCGCGAGTGCCTTCATTTTCGTCCACCTTTTGTCCTTTAATTACGAGTGTCAGCTTCTTTGATGCTCATTATTTTTGTGTTGCAGACAATGATACCTACTGACAGATGTTTTTACTTTAACCTTTTATAGTTTTTTTTTTTATATCATTATCAACAATTCTTTTTTTTTATTTCTTTCGCATACTTCGAGTATGTTCTGCATTTGGTATAAAACCGTATCGTGGGGGCCGTTATACCTACTCACAAACCCAGACCTGAAACAAATATTTGCAGGCCTTACAAATATGTGTCCCGATTCCCGATGGGAGGATCAAATCCGCGACTGAAATCAAGTAGTCGTCACATATTTATGGACTACCCGGGTCGACCATTTATATCTGCCTTTTCATTTCTGGAACTCATGAGTAAGGTAAGTTTCAATCGATTTTTCAAATTCCCACGATTCACGTCCTCGCCACTTATAGGTTCGTTAGTAAATCGCACATTCAACAGGATTCGACGCACGCGCTTTGCTTAGCTAATCAGGCTTAGGCCGAGCGATGAGTGCGCTTGTCCTCATCGAATGGCCGATTGTTTCGCACATTTTGTATGAGTATGCTGATTTAGCGATTTGTTTAGTTTTATATTGTAAATAAAAGATAGGTACTCGACTAGTTTATCGACCCTGATCCACGCACGCAATCACAATCAACTTATATACGCGAGATAAATCCTTTAAAATATTTTTTATTTCAAGCCGAAAAATACGTCAAGTCAAAAAACAAGTGATCATTTACCGATAAGAAAAGTTTCAATGCCGTGGATTAAGAGCGTAGGTGCCAGTGCCTATGTTCCTCCAAACGATAGTTGTTATGTTCCTATACGATAGTGTTATGTTCCTCCAAACGATGTTCATCTAACCGGAATACTATCGTATTCCGGTTAGATGAATGTAAATGATGGTAATGGCCTACTAATTTCTACATAAGAATGTAAATTCTGCGAAGAACTTTAGATCTCAGGAGTGGCAACGCGCCTACATTTTTGTTTAGATATCTGTAGATTGATCTCTAGAGTAGTTTTTACGTAGATGTAGGTATATATATACACTGCAGTATTCACGTACCATCCATGTGAACTTGTTTGCCATCAGTAAGGCAACCCATTATACGTCCCACTGCTGGACACAAGTCTCTCGACTTTTTGGGGGAAGGCCTGGAGCTTACTCCACCACGCTGCTCCAATGCGGGTTGGTGGAAATACAGGTTAGTGGCCAACCCGCTGTCGGATGTTTTCAAATCACCCATAAGGCCGTCCGACAAGGTTCAACGATTGCTTTTTATCGATAGCCACTGGGGCCGATGGCTTGACGTGCCCTCCGAAGGACGGAAAAGCGCATTTTAATTTTCCACTAGCGGTCACCCATCACACACCCGACCGCGCCCGTATTGCTTAACCGAGTAGATCACGATCTACACCAACCGCGAGGCCATGCGCGCTTTGCCATTTGTTTGCCATCATCACAACATAAAAAAAGAATTGTTTCAATTAAAACATTACTCAAGTAGATTCATAAATTTCTCGCAGCACTTTCGCATAGTCAATAGTCATGAAGACGTTGAAAGAGAGGGATATAGTTGTGAAGCGGGACGCAGAGATCATTTCCTGCTGTCGATTGCCTCTCAGCTGTACAATCACATTAACAGGGCCATTTTACGATCGCCGCCCCGAATGTGCCTTATCACTGATAGCTGTTATATATGCTGGTAAAGTTGTACCTTATTCAATTGCTTTTTTGACTTTTCAATGTAAGCGTTTGATGGTACGAAATATTGTACGTAAAAAAACGTTAATTCACGCCTGTAATCGGAGGGTAAGCAGAGGTAAGTGCGTGCATTCAAATTTTGGCTCATGTAACAAGTGGCGAGCCTATTGACGTCTCAGGGCAAATACCAATATCTCTTTTTCTGAGCGTTAGTCTTTTTTATCACGAAACGCACATTTTAAGATTCGCCACTTAGGTTTTACATTATGTAATATTTACCAAACGTCCATAATTGACACTTGGTAAAATGGTAAAATCTCAATAGAAATTGACGCTCAGACCTGGGGATCAAACCCAGAACCTCAGCATTGCCGTAGTATCCTGCTACCAACAGACTACTGACGCAGTTAACTGTTTATAAAAGTAAATAAACTTTAAATAGTAAGTTTAATTCACCCTTACATTCCGAAAGGAATAGCCCATCTAATAAATGTTATTTTGTGTCTAATGAGATCCCTTGCAATTAGTCGCTTGGCTGTGTCAGTGTTTTATGACTAAAGGGGTAAAACAGTCCAGGGTGTGATGAGATATTAAATGAAACGCCCACACTTCTCAGGGCGGGTAAGGAGTTAAGAATGGAAATAAAAATTTGACTTCAGGCGAGACTCGGACTCGCGGCCTACTGGGAATCTAGTCCAGCCGCTCTTCCAATTGAGCTACTGAAGTCCTGCCCGATTTGTCAAATCTTTCCTTCACATTTATTGCCTTGCTTTATGGTAGCAGCAGCGCCATCTATTGCCAACCATGCTAGTTAGGCAACCGATATAATAGACTTTTCAGTTTATTGAATATCGTAAAGAAGTCGCTTTTACCCTTAATAATTGTTTTTATATTATTTCGCATTAACACATGCTTGTGAAATATATATATATTTTTTTTTTCGCCTGAATTTTAATTTTTCTTTCCATTTTTCTTTAAAATAAAATATATTTCACAAGCATGTGTTAATGCGAAATAATATAAAAACAAGGAGTTAAGAAGTCTTTGTCTGAATATACTACGGGTGTTCCGGTCATGCTTGGCTGTAACCCAGTCTAAAGGAAAACCAAGTTATGCAAAAAATGTGTCAAGTTCCTGATACTTTTATTCTTACTAGTGGTTAGCTTATTCACAGGCTAGGTATCTCACTACTAAATCTTGTGATATTATAGTCCTAATCAACATTATTTTGATCGATTTTTGTTGTCATTAAAATTGTATGAGGGAGTGGCAAACATATACCTATACAGTTTACCCGGATCGTGAATACTGCAGTCTTATAATTTATACCTACACAAAAATAACTATTCATATTGCAGATACGTTGCAACCCCTAAAGCCTTTTCTTTGACAATAAACATTGGGGACCATACATGCAATCAGAATAGACAAGTGCCAGCCAGACATGACCAAAGCCGCTTACTAATTATGACTCAAGCATCAAACTGGTAGTCCATGGGTGTGTAACGACCGCTTGATTCTAAGGTCGTGGATCCGACCCCCAGATCGGGACTGTTGGCAACATCACGAAAATGACCGTTGTTGGCAGAGGGCGCCACTGAATCCATTGCAAAACTTTATGAAGAGTTGCACATTGATTGATGGTAGATGGCGCTATCCAGTCGGTATCGTGGTGGGAGCGTTATCAGCTAGTATAAAAGCGGGTGTAAGCGAGCGCCCGGGACTCTTTTTAGTTGATCCGCGATAAAAGTGATTATTGCGGAATTACGTGATTAGTGATATTGTGGTATTGTGTTAATTTGTGTTCTTTATGTAAATGTAAATTCAGTGATCGTTGTGATTCAAAAATGAAAAGTGTGTTTCAAAGTGAATAATTATATTAATTTCCAAATCTAATATTCGTTGTTATTTCTAGTATTCGCTAACATCAGAAGTGACATGTGCTCAATCTTATAATGGGTAATAAACGCAGAAAAAATCGACGCAGTAGCTCGACGGACGTTTCAAGTAGTGAAAGCACCAGGACACCATCACCGCGCCCATCAAAGCGCAGAAAGAAAAGCGACCGCCGGTTGTCAAAGGATAAGGTATCGCGAGGAAACGATACCGGTACCGTGAGTCATTCCAATTCAGCTACCTTAAACAACTTCATACCAGAATTTGACCCGTTAGTTGATAACATTAATGCATGGCTTAATATTATACAATCTTATGCTGAGACGTTTTCGTGGTCCGACGAAATTATCCGTTATCAGGCGTTAAATAAATTACGTGGTTCCGCTAAAATATGGTACGATTCGTTTTTAAAAACCGATAACACATGGCCATCATGGAAATGGGTGACTTGGCATGATAAATTGTCAAGTAGTTTTAAAATCCAACGGAATATGTTCGAATTACTTAAGAATATAATTGAGAGAAAACCGTTAGAAAATCAATCTTTATATGAGTTTTACTTCGATCAAAAATGTATGATTGATCGTTTAAAATTGAATTTTTCTGATCAGGACATAATTTCGATTATTGTAGGTAATATTGGAGACACCAATATAGAAGTAAATAATTTCAGATCTTGTGATCAACTTGCTAGCTTTTTACACAGTCGTAATTATAAATCAAAAAAGCCGTTGACTGGCGTTCGCGAGTTACAACAGAAACATCAACCTCTTGCTACTTCCAGTAGCAACACATGCCAGAATAATACTTTACCAAGTTTAAGTGGTCCAACTCGGAACGTTCAGTCGTATTCGAATACAAGTAATCCTGAAGATATGTCGCAAATAATCAGAAATAAAAGGATTATTAAATGTTACAGTTGTGGTGGTAACCATAAAAGAAATCAATGTGATCAAAATAAGTGTAATTTTTGTGGTAGGAAGGGACATGTAGAATCCATTTGTTTTCATAAAAAGAATATTAAGCATGAAGAAAGACCTTCGACATCAGAAATAAAACTATTGTCCTCTTCAAACTCTCGAGATAAATTTGTAAAGAAAATTATAATAGATAATGTTTTGACTCATGATGCATTTATAGACACTGGGAGCAGTTGTTCCCTTATTTCAGAATCATTAGTCAAAAAACACAATTTACCACGATTTGCTCTACCTGCACCCGTAAGTTTACAAGGTTTTTCTAAAAAACAAATAAAACGTGTTAATCAATGTATTAAAGTATCTTTGGAGATAGATTCAGTAACAGTAAAAAAAGTTGAGTTTTACATAATTGACGAACTGATTGGTTGCGACATTTTGATAGGAAGGAATATGACTGAGCGGCCTGATTTGGTTTACTCTCGTGTTGGTCAACTTCTTACATTTAATTATGCTGCCAAATTGACCGACTTTTGTAATAAAATATCTGAGGTAAAATTTGATGCAGATTCCCATCACGCTGAACTTATTAGTCTTTTCAAAAATTATTCGCAGTGCATAGCGTTTAACATAGCTCAACTTGGGAAGGTAAATGATTACGAAATGGTAATAAATGTGAGTGATACCCGCCCTATAGAATGTAGACCATTTAGATCATCTCACACTGACAGGCAGATAATTAGAGATATAGTTGAGGAGCTCCTTAATAATAACATAATACGGAACAGTAGCTCGCCTTACGCAAGCCCAGCTCTCCTCGTCAATAAAAAAAATGGTGAGAAAAGATTATGTATAGATTACCGTTTATTAAATAAAAAAACAATTAAGGACAAATATCCGATGCCACGGATTGAAGACCTCGTAGACAGGCTTAATGGGCATCGATGTTTTACGAGTTTAGATCTAAAAAGTGGGTACTACCAGATTTCAATGAGTGAAAATCAAAATTCCATAGAAAAAACAGCTTTTATTACAGAAGATGGTCATTTTGAGTTTTTAAGGATGCCGTTTGGGTTGGTAAATGCACCATCATGCTTTCAGAAGATTATGAATAAAGTGTTGGGTAATTTAAGGTTTGGCAATGTAATAATATATCTTGATGACGTATATTTAGTAACCCAAACGGTAGACGAGAATTTAAAACTCCTCGAAGAAGTTTTGAAAATATTTCGAAAAGCTGGCCTCACTCTTAATTTAAAAAAGTGCCATTTTTTTAAAACCGAAATAGAGTTTCTTGGATATAAAATCAAACCCGATATGGTGATGCCTAATGAGTCCAAGTTAGAAGCCGTAAAAGATTTTCCCACACCCAGGTCTGTACATCAACTTCGGCAATTCCTAGGATTAATAAGTTATTTTCGTAAATTCATAAAAAATTGTGCAGTGCTGTCTGCTCCATTAACTAAATTATTGAAAAAAGATAGTACTTGGAAATGGGAAAACATCCATGACCAAACTTTTGTCACATTGAAAGAACAATTAACTACTGATAGCGTACTAACGATTTTTGATCCTACCAAAGAAAGTGTATTGTATACTGACGCAAGTAGAGAAGGGATTGCTGGTATACTTATGCAAGTGACAAATGAAGGTGAAAAACCGGTTCACTATTACAGTAGGCAAACTACGAACGATGAGAAAAGATATCATTCCTTCGAGTTGGAACTTTTGGCTATTGTCTCTTCATTACAAAAATTTAGATTGTATTTATTAGGCACTCAGTTCAAAATTGTAACTGACTGTAGTGCAGTACGGCATGCATTATCAAAAAAAGAAATTATCCCGCGTATCGCGCGTTGGGTACTATCAACTCAAGAGTTCTCATTTGAAATAGTACATAGAGAAGGCTCGCGTATGCAACACGTAGATGCTTTGAGTCGTAATCCCATACAAATCGGTAATCAAACTGAGTTAGAGTTAGTTATGTCTATTACAGAAGCAGATTGGCTATTATCAGTTCAATTACAAGATAATGATTTAACAAAAATTAAAGATATATTAGAGTCTGGTGATGCGGATAATAATAAAGACATATTTGATAAATACGAACTCTTAGGAAATAAGGTCTACAGAAGAACTACCCAAGGTCGCCGTTGGGTAGTTCCAAAGAAATGTATTTGGCAAGTTATAAAAAGTAACCATGACGATTTGGGTCATTTTTCTGTAGACAAAACCGTTGAGCGTATTCAGTACAGTTATTGGTTTCCCCGATTAAGATACAAAGTAAAAAAGTATATAAAAAACTGTTTAAATTGTATTTACTACAAAAACAAGGCGGGCCGCAAAGAAGGAGAATTATATTCATTACCTAAGTATGCCCAACCTTTTCACACTTTACACATGGACCATTTAGGTCCATTTGTTGAAACTGAACGTAAAAATAAGTATTTATTAGTAATCGTTGATGCCTTTACGAAATTTGTTTTTGTGTTCGCGGTTCAATCAACGAGATCTTCCGAAATAATAGCGGAATTAGATAACTTGACAAAAACTTTTGGAAATCCGAGACGGTTAATAACAGACGCAGGTAGCGGATTTACATCTAAAGAATTTGTTACTTACTGCAACACCAAAAACATTCGCTTACATATAGCTGCTACAGGCATGCCTCGTTCAAATGGTCAAGCCGAAAGGTTTAATAAAACAATCCTTGAGGCCATGAGGACTTTAGGTGCAAATACCACGGAAGACGGTTGGGATATGCACGTTAAAGTATTACAACAAGGCCTGAATAGCACAGTACATAAAACTACGAAAGCTGTGCCAAGTGAAGTTTTCTTTGGTTATCGTTTGCGAACGGATAGCGATATTTTAGCGCCGGAACCTGATAACGCCGAGGTGCTCGATTTGTCGGATCTACGTAGAAGCGTAGATTCTAATATTAAGGCCAATGCTGAAAAACAAAAGGAAAGATTTGATGGGTCTCGGATCAAAGCTAAAGTGTACAAGGAAGACGATCTGGTATTAATAAAAATTCAGAGCAAAACCAATGACGGTCAAAGCAAAAAGTTGATGCCAACGTACAAAGGGCCTTTTCAAGTAAAGAAAGTCATTGGTAACGATAGATATGAAGTTGCAGACCTAAGAGGAGCTGAAAGAAGCAACAAAAAATATACAGGAGTAGCAGCAGCTGAAAATATGAAACCATGGATCCGAATCGATGATTGGACCCCTGATCTATAATTGCTCACTGTGTAAGTAATACACCGTGTTGGCAAAGACATCTACCATTTAACTTAGTTATCTCGTAATCAGTTGTGCGATTGGCGAGCCCAGACAAACGTACTTTGCTCAAATATTGCAATTCTTATTTTTATGATTTAGTTAAGGAATAAATTTGGTACGCCTAAGTGAGTCGAAATGCTCTTTAAGTGCAAATTATTCCTAGAAAACATATATATTCACTGAAATAATGATAAAGGTCCTTAAGTGATGCGAAATGCTCTTTAAGGGATTGCAAAGAAAATTTCAGAGAACATGTATCTATTAAACATGATTTAAAGTGCAAATTATTCCTGGAAAACATATTCACTGAAGTAATAATGAAGGTCCTTAAGTGACGCGAAAAGCTCTTTAGAGGATTGAAACTGAGATTTCAGAGAATATGTATCTATTAGTTTAACGAAATATTAAGGAGCAATATTCGAGAAAAGCATCCAGTATGATAACAGTAAGAGAGTAATCAATTAATTACATAATTTTATTCTAGTTTTGTCCGGACTCGTGGGGTGTCAGAGGCTGACACCATGCAGAATGGCCGTGTTGGCAACATCACGAAAATGACCGTTGTTGGCAGAGGGCGCCACTGAATCCATTGCAAAACTTTATGAAGAGTTGCACATTGATTGATGGTAGATGGCGCTATCCAGTCGGTATCGTGGTGGGAGCGTTATCAGCTAGTATAAAAGCGGGTGTAAGCGAGCGCCCGGGACTCTTTTTAGTTGATCCGCGATAAAAGTGATTATTGCGGAATTACGTGATTAGTGATATTGTGGTATTGTGTTAATTTGTGTTCTTTATGTAAATGTAAATTCAGTGATCGTTGTGATTCAAAAATGAAAAGTGTGTTTCAAAGTGAATAATTATATTAATTTCCAAATCTAATATTCGTTGTTATTTCTAGTATTCGCTAACAGGACCACTATTGGCATGGCCTATTTATTTCGGTACATCCACAGGTTTATAGTGTGGGGTAAATAGATCGTATTTAGTTGTAGGTATCTAGTAAAGGATTGACAGCTAATCTTTTACCTTATTCAGTCGTATCCAATATAAATAACACAACAATTTGCTGATGTTTTCGTTCAATGAGGCCGAGTGCAATTAGTCGATTAATTATGTCGCTGTTTCATGAATTGACGAGTTAATCCTACCAAAATGAAATGAGATATAAAATGAAAAATGTATTTATTGACAAAAAAAACATACATCGTTTTAAATATTGACTCCGTAGATTCCCGAACTAGTATTCACTGTGTTTCGGGAATCAGTGGCTTCTCCAGATGATATCATATTACAATTTTGTCATATAATTTCATTAAATGTAATTAAGTAAACTAGGTATCTATGTTCTGAGGTATAAATTTTTGGACCTTACGTAAAGATGAAATGTACACCTTACATAATCTTACATAAGTATGAAATCGAATATTTGCCCGTTCTTATATATTAAGCGTTTAAAATACAATTTTCCACAGAAACAAACTTAAACTGGCTTTATAATATATTATGGCTCTAAAAGCCAAAAAGGCGAATTGAACTAGCACTAATAGTTTCATATTATAATTTTTTTTGCGTAATGGAAGTGGTAAACAAGCATGCAGTTCACATAGGTGTTAAGTAATGACTGCAGCCTATAGACACTTACACAAAAACCAAGGTCAAAATGTAGATGCGTTACCACTCCTGAGTCCTAAGGTGATTTGTCTTAGTGCCGGAAATTATTTTTATATTTACATTACATTTTTATATTACAAACAGACAATCCAATTTTATTTATTTGTATAGATTTAACATATGCATAGTATTGCATAGTGGCGCTTCGACTTCGCTTCTAGAAATTGTATGAAAATTAGTAGAGACACTGCGAGTGGCGGCACAGTGGCGCCACTGCAGCGATTCCTTACACCTCTAATTTTAAGGAGCCTATACTCCAAAAATGTATCATGCATTGGCCAAACTTCATTCGATTACGTATCAAGGAATTGCTTGCAAAGTGATGATATGTTTGTAACTATGTGCTAACAACAAATTAGCAATATCCCTAATTTTATTACGAGGACGTGTCGGTCGTGATTTCCCAAGACGGCACGCCTTTTGCTCTCTGATGAGATAAGTGTTGTGATAAAATCGAAGACAACGATATTGTTATATGAGTATTTGTCATGATGGTCTAAAATTCCGAACAAAATTGTCCTTCGTCGTAAACTAAAGTTTTTTTTGTTCCATTTGGGTTGACGATTTAGTCTGTATGAGCCCTGTCGATGTTACTGTAATAAATCAGGTTCATCTCTTAACTCTTAGTTTTATTTTATGTAATTAAAGTGGTAAGCAAGTATGCAATCCACATGGATGTCAAATGATGGCTGCAGCCTATAGATATATACACGAAAACCAGAGGTCTAAATGCTGATGCGTTGCCACCTCTGAGAACTGTGTTGTTTTATATATTATATATCTCTGTGATAAATATTAAGGCATTAAAAATATTCTCCATTAAAAGAACTGTAACAACATATTCGCTGACTCTGGAACTCCGAGGATTAGCAATTGTAGCCTGCTATCTTTTTTTTTAAATACTCTTGCACTCACAGCCCTGCAATGGGTATAAACCAGTGTCGTTAGTACCATTGTACGCACACAACACATACACAAAACATATATTTAAAACACCCAGACCCGAAACATATATTTGTAGGCCATACAAATATTTGTTGCGTTAGGAGGATCGAACCCACAAGCCACGGTCAAAACGGTCGCCACACACCGCTGAACAAAACGGCTCGTATAATAATTCACCAAAGTATTTGATAATACAGAAATCAAATTTTATTTATTTAGCATCATGCACCAAGCGATACCGCACCGCTTTCCAAATAATTAAACACTAAACCATTTTAACCAGTTGTTAAATGAGTGGAATGCAACCGCGACATAATTTGTGGCACACGACTGAAAAGTGGCTTGACATGTGATCGAATTAAACTAAATGCTGTTAACATAGAGCAACACGGGCTACCAGCCGCGGCGGACCGGAGGGGAGTAGCCATAGCAGGCTTAACTCTTTGTCAAAGTAAAGCACAAGTGTTCCTATGCATTTCACCTAGATGTTTAAATGTGTGCGTGAAATTGTTTATGTATTTTGTTAAAGTTAAGGTGTGAGTTTCGTAGTAATAGACGATTTTTGTAGTGTGTGTGTGTGTCACACGTAATGACAGACTTTTTTGCATCGGTAATACACGCTATGGCTACTCTCCTCCGGTCGGTAGGAATAAGTAAAGAAAGTTACCCAAAATTGATAGACAAAAAGGTTGAATTGTCTGTTTTATAAATAGCCGCAGAAGCAATGTTAGAAGATGGATTAAAATGTTTTGTGGTTGTAAAGCCTATTTCAGAAGCAACCATTCAACACCCACGGCCGTTATTAATGTTTAGCTTTGTTCTTGTGAAATGACTATATTTCTGTCGCTGATGGACTAAACCGCATTATGGTACAATAGGAATCTACCTACACGTGCATCTCTTATCTGAAATCGGTCGTTCGCCGGATTAACGTCCTTCGGCTAATTACCGTGGCCCTCTTAATTTCTCACTTGTTTGTCTTTAGCATATCAAATTAAGAAGACATGCACAGAAACGAAAAATGCCTATAATCACCTGAAGTCCTGTGATGGATAAGCCTTCCTTTGATTTAACTGGTGGCAGAGCTCCAGTGACGGAGCTCGCGGGCGTAGGCACCACCACATTACCTAATATACTTGCCGCTAAATGGTAGTGTTCAGCACTATCGTGTTCCGGTCAGGTGGTAATGTACGGCCCTGTAATTTCCGGCACAGAGGCATAACACCTTAGGCCTCAGGAGTGGCAACGCATCTGCATTTTGACCTTGGTCTTTGTGTGGGTGTCTATAGGCTGCAGTCATCACTTAACATCAATGTGAACTGCATGCTTGTTTGGCACTTCCATAACATAAAAAAAAAAAAAAAAAAAATTACAAAGTTTTTTGCGTCATTTGGAAGAATATTTTTAATGTTTTTCTTTTGAAATACTTAAAATGGGATTGTGATTATAATAATAAAATATATTTTAAACTAATCGATGTAAATAAGAAAGGGTACGGCATCAATAGTTTCAGACTTAATTTTTTACTAGTGGTACAGCTCCATTGACGGAGCTCGCGGGCATATTCACCATCGCATCATTCAATCTAATTGCCGCTAAATGGTTGTTTTCAGCGCTATCGTGTTCCTTTCAAATGGTATTTATTGTGCGGCTCTGTAATATCTGGGTATTCTGTATTATACCTCCAAAATGAAAGAGCATAATGTGTGTATATGGGCATTTCTTTGAAAAGTCTATGGTACTAAACGTAAGGTAAGAAATCTCGAAATTGTACGACATTCTGTGCACGCAACTAGACTCACATCTGGCCGGTTTTTACGAATAGCAAACGATTGAATTGAACTCTGGTGCGGCCAAGACCTCTTATTGCTAACCGTAATGCTTTGTTTCTTTTCGTCATACGTGGTCGTATAAATAAGTGAAACAAAAGATATTTATAGATTCAATTCAGGTAAAATTGAATTGCAATCAGTCATCACGAAACAGGCTTTGTTTATTTAAATCCATCGGCACGCAACACGCAATCGCACGTCTATAACTATATTGAACTTCTATTCATTAAACATGCGAATATTCTATTACATTGCTATGTTCATGTGTATAAGTTTGTTCTAGGCTTAAACTTATCATATATGTATACGCAATTTACTAACTCCTACTGTGTTAACGTTATCCCACCATTGTAGCTTAGGGTATTAGCGTTAGAACTTTGCTAATCTTATTAACACTCGGTCATTGACACGCTCTGTTGGGAACAAATTATAATTTTACTCTATTACTCAAAGACAGGCAGCCGAACCCACTTAAAACATAATTCACACTAGGAAATCGCCGAAAGGAGCGGAAATGTAACAATCCATTACACACGATGGAGCTTTGGGCCGTAAACACCACTGCATTACATAATCTATCTGCTGCCGATTGGACTTACCTTTCGGCAGCATTATTGTATGTTATTGTGTAACCAAAGATATTATAAGAATAGATTGACAATACACACGCTTTTCTATGAAAACCGCTTCAACCATTGTAAGTGGGAGGAGCTTATCTTGCCGTGAAAATATACACCAATTAGGCGCGAGGCTACCACACCTCACTTCACCTAATTGGTGTTTGGTCGCGCCACAAAATGTCACAAAAATGGAGTATTATCAGTTCGTACACGAGTATAAAGAAGTGATTATCTATACTTATAATAAAACTGTTGAAGTGAAAATTAAAAATATTGAAAAAATAAATACCAGGGGATGTTACTAGATCGATACCGAACCCAAATATGTGATTAGAAAAATTTTTGGCTGTCTGTCTGTCTGTTTGTTCAAGCATCACATAAAAACTACCGGTCCGATTACAATGAAACTTGGTATGATTATACTTCAACCTTTGGCGCACAACACTGGGTACTTTTTATCCCGGAAAAATGTCTGCTTGTCTGTGTGTTTGTGCACGCTAATTTCAGAAACGGCTTATTCGATCTTTGATTTTCATTAATATATTATGGTAAGTTTCACTTTATATTTAATGTTTGTTCCATGTGAATCGGTCCAGAAATAAAAAGTTATGTCAGTTTAAAAAAATCGTATCGAATATATTTAAGCTATTCTGTTTAGTTCTATCTTTTAGGGGGTTTCGTACCTAAAAGGTAAAAACGGACCCTACGGATTACTAATCCACCGCTGTCTGTCTGTCTGTCCGTCCGTCTGTCTATCTGTCACGAAGCTGTATCTCATAAATAGTGATAGCTAGAAAGCTAACATATTCACAAATTATGTAGGTATTTCTGTTACCGCTTTATAGACAAAATTTATTACTAAAAATAAGAAAATGAAAATGTTAAGGGGTCCAAGGGGGCATACAATAAATTTGTTTTTTTTTTTCGTATATTTTTAGTACGATAATAAGTGCAGCAAGTAGACGTTTAAAATTTTCACACAATTTTTAGGTCGTATGTTGTATATTACCTTCCATAATAAATCTATACATCTATACAAATTATAAAATTGGAGTGACTGTTTGTAATATTAAAATAATCGCTTTTTAGTAAATGCATATGTGTGTAACACGGTATATTTACCAAAACAACATTTTTTACAATTTTTGCAAGTTTTTCTGTCTGTTTGGCGGGGTTAATCTTGGGAACGGCTGGACCGATTTTGACGGGACTTTCACTGGCCGATAGCTGATGTAATAAGGGGTATGTTAGGCTACTTTTATCTCCATACATCCATACATCCATACATACATACATACATACATACTTACATACAAATAAGTAGAATTTGAGTGCCTTCGATTTGGACGGGACTTTCACTGGCAGATAGCTGATGTAATAAGGAGTAACTTAGGCTACTTTTATACTAGCTGCGCCCACGACTTCGTCCGGGTACACACTGAACAATCATAAATTCTCACGGGGACGAAGTTGCGGGCGCATCTAGTACTAAATAATCTAGATGTCCGTTGTTTTCCGTGTAAATGAGTAAGCTGGCAGCACTCCCTGTTTTGACACGATATATTTGATATAGACGATGTGATATCGTGTTTAACTTAATAAAATAACAAAATTAAGACTCAACGGTGATAAGTTATGCTATTGAATGGTTTAGTTTGCTTTACTGTTCGGTTTTTACATGAAAACACTGAACAATTTGGCATTTTTAACGGCTTTTCTCACCAATTGTGCGCTCGGCGGGCGAATGCGCAATGAATGGATGAAGCTTGACCCGTGAGCGGGAACAGTCACCTGACCGTCTACGAGTCTAAACAAACGCTCGGCGGCCGGTACATATTGGCAATATTATTCATCTAATATCTTTGGTAATACCTATCACAGATGGAAACCCGTGTAATTTGGCGAGATGGCTCCAGAAGCAATGTTAAAATGAGAAGGCAACCAGAAGTTAACTTCTGCTTGCCTGTTTGTATGTTGTCTAATAGGCTACAGTATTTGCTTATCATTTAAGTGAGCTGGAAACTTGCTTGCTACCTTTATTTTATATACAGGTACCATGATTTGACGTTGACAATTATTATTGTAATGTTGACAATTAACTATTAAGACATTTCAACAATTTATAATGACCTTCGACGAGTGAAAGCAGATATACCGGTATGCGACTGCACTAAAACTTTCAAGTTAACTTTTTATGGCATATTTGTGTTATGTATATCCGTGTTGGAGTTCGTAGAATCATACACAAGCTACTCTGTATTTAATTTATGCATTTCCTTCACGTAGAACGACGTTGCTTGGTTGGATTTCTTTAGTAATTTTGTTCGGTACGAATTGCCTCGCGGTGCTACGCTTATTGTTTTGTTTTAAAAGCTACACATTTTCATACGTTAACTTGAAAAGGTGTTTTTTGTACGTATACACATATCAGTGTGTTGGCTTAGTCAAAAACAAACATATTATTCTCGTAATTTTTAAAACGTCGCAAATTATAATATGTGGAATAGTTATTTAAATCTGCGCATGTGACAAAAAATGAGTTCGTTGAATCATTCTTCGAAAAGACTTACCCCACTATTCATGAACGTACATTAGATACGTTTAAGCTATAGAATGCTTTGTCTTTGTCAGTTGCATTGTCAGATGTGTAGGATAGAAAAAGACAAAGGAGAGATTAGCAACACTTTAGCTAAAATACGTTTATGAATAAGGGGGTAATTCTATAGATTTTTTTTAAAGATTTGAATGAAAAAAAAAATCCTTTAATGGTTTTGCTTTTTATAAGGCGGAACTAAAGCAACTAAAAATAATATTCTACCAGTGAAGTTCATAGCTCATCATATATAGATTGCGTGTTCTTAAAAATCCATCATTTTCCCAATTGCATATAAAATGTTAAATTTTCGGTTAAAGAATTTTATTCATCATTATCATAAGCTCTTACCACCTACAATCGTATTTCTATTATCTCAGGCCCTGATATTAAATAGCGCCGAGGGAACCCAGAGAGTACTTCGGTACACAGTTTCCCTCAGTATAGAATATATCATCCATTGTCGACTCGAATACAGTTCACTATTTAATTCAGATTCCGACTAATCCAATTCACTCAACGAAATGCACTTCAAGTGCCCCTTCATATATCTGAATCATAAAGCGAGCCACCACCGAGATAATGCGATTTCGCTCATTCCTGCGAACGGCCAGAGCGGAGTGTCCTTTGATTGCGTTCTAATTGCATTTTCATTAATCTGTTTCGAGTTTTCCTTTGGCCGTTGTTTTTAAGTTGGTTTACTTGGAGCTATGAAAATATTTGTTAGCGTTACAACGCTTTTCTAGATTCTTTTGTGGCTTTGATCTTGTAATTGTTAATATTTTAATCTGTTCATTCAGCCGTTGTTGAGAATGTAGAGGTAGAGTTGTAGTAGAGTTCCAAGTGTACTAGCTCGAAGGCATGGGCACCACCGTATTAAGTATCTGCCGCTAAATGGTAGTAATCGGCACTATGTGTGTTCCGGTATGATATACATGTCTCTTTAATAGTTATTATGACCCCATAATAACTATCACAGAGACATGACAGTCTCAGGGGTGGCAACACATCTGTATTTTGACCTCTGGTCTTTGTGCGGGTGTCTATAGGCTGCAGTCGTCACTTAACATCAATGTGAACAGGATGCTTGTTTGCTACCTGTCTTACATAAAAAATGTATTATTATTTGTCTAGAGATCAAAATCCCGGTAGGGTGTTAAATTGTTCAAGCTTGCTTCATGTTTGAATTAAATATAACAATTCAGTATGTAAAACGGATATGGTATAACATTACCAATCGTTTTCTCTTAACATCAGAATTTATGTATTAGTCTCATTAATCTAATTCTTACATAATTATAAAATAACTTATCACAATATAGACCTGCGAATTGGATATGACTGTTTGTTATTTTACTACCTGAATTTGACTTAGATCTCGTTTACGTGTGAAAATCTACGCGCGCCTTGTAGAAAGTCGAATGACATACGATTCGCTGTATACTTCGTAGCTCCGTAGTCACGCTTAGTCTACAACGTAGCACACCTACGCCGTAGCACATCCGTAGCGAGAGTCGCGCATAAACAATACACATACATAAATGTATGTGTGCAGGTCTAACCACTATTATGAGGTTTACATACCGCACATAACTACTGAATCGGTGAGGTTAGGAATGAATTTACATATTGCATTCTGTTAGCTGCGAACATGTACGGTATATTATTTATGTACCTACATTCAAACTGGTATTGTTTGTTGATAAAGTTTTGCAGGCGTCAACGCTTTGATTTTCATTTATGGTAATAGATGTGACGAATTTCAATGCACAACAGGAGTTTTTTTTTTTAATGTAATGGAAGTGGTAAACAAGCATGCAGTTCACATTGATGTTAAGTGATGACTGCAGCCTATAGACACCCACACAAAGACCAAGGTCAAAATGCAGATGCGTTACCACTCCTGAGGCCTAAGGTCTTATGCCTCTGTGCCGGAAATTACAGGGCCGTACATTACCACCTAACCGGAACACGATAGTGTTGAACACTACCATTTAGCGGCAAGTATATTAGGTAATGCGGTGGTGCCTACGCCCGCGAGCTCCGTCACTGGAGCTCTACCACCAGTAAACACATTACTATTTATTAGTTGTAGTTAGAGTATTTGTTGCACAACAGGAGTTGTTCAACAAATACGTAATTTACACGTTTATATCAGTGTTTGAGAATATTATTATTTGGATTATTAGGATAATTTAATCTGATTCAATTATATAACAACGTGCGTGTCGAGACTCGATGCATGTTGAAATAATCAAAACTTCAATTTTATGTTCGAAATTATTAGTGACTAGTGAATTGCCCCGGCTTTTCTCGGGTGCAATTAATGTAATATAACCTATGACTCCGGAAGCGCGCATGGCCCCGCGGCTGGTGTAGATCATAAGCGATCTACTCGGTTAAGCATTGACCGCTAGTGGCAAATTAAAAATGCGCGTTTCCGTTCCTCAGAGGGCACGTTAAGCCGTCGGTCCCGGTTGCTATCGATAAATAGCAGTCGTTAAACCTTGTTGGAGGCCTTATGGGCGGTTTTAAAACATTCGACAGCGTGTTGGCCACTAACCCGTATTTCCACCAATCCGCATTGGAGCAGCGTGGTGGAGTAAGCCCCAGGTTCCCCCCCCAAAAAACGGGGAGAGACTCGTGCCCAGCAGTGGGACGTATAATAGGTTGCCATTATTATTATTATTTCAGTTTTTTTTACTTTCTCACTCGTATAAGGTGCTATTACCACTACACAGGTATTAACCAAGTACAGTGATTTAAGAAATGGCAGAGGTTGTTAAAAACTTTCTAACAATTTGGCAAGTGTTTTATATTGTACCTTTTTGGAGAAGGTTAATGATATACTATGGAATGCTTAGTGTTTCAAGGCTATTACGAAGATTTTTATGGATGTTTCCAGTTGATGAAATTACAATTAAATAATAAATAATAATAAATAATAAATTTGTTTATTGACAAAAAGATAGTTACATCAATTTATATGTTGAATCCATAGATTCCCGAACTAGTTTTCACTGTATTTCGGGAATCAGTGGCTTCTCCTGTTTATAACATGATTTTATGTCATAGAATGTCCCAAATAATTGTACATACGTTTAAAAATAGAACTTAATTATCAGTATACAATAAAAAAAAATGCAAAGAATATAAATGTACATTAAACAAAAAATATATATATGTTTCAATACTAACTATATAATTGGTACGATGTGGACAGTTGTGGTCTTCCACTGTGTTTTAATTTCTATCGCTAAATCCTGTTACTTACTACTACCTGTTATAGTTTATCTGATATTATATTTTGGATATTATGTATGTTTGGTATAGCTATGGAAATGATATAAAAACTGTTTTATTCCGTTTGTCGTAGAATGTTATGTCGGGTCTGTTGTTTTGTCAGTTAATATTTTGTAGTAAATTATATATTTGTTATTTTCCAGTTCTACTTCAGGTTTGTATTTCTAATAGGGTTGTTTAATAATTAATAGACCGATACGTGCCGTTGTTCACACAACACATACTCATACACTCAGGACTAAACAAATATCGGTAGGTCATACAAATATTCGTCCCAGTACTGGTATCGAACCCGTCAGCTTCGGTTCAAGCGGACGTCGCTGGACCAACTAGCTCGTGACCAATACATTCCATTAGCATATATTTCAAGATCTCAAGCTACTGCATTCACTTTACATTAAAAAAATCTACAAACTGCATCCATGTAGCAATTGTATATACGCTATAATATGTGAACCGCACATAGTAATGCGGTGGCGGGTGGCTGGCTTGGCTCGTTGCCTCTTCGCGTGTCTCGCACGCTGTGCACCTTTTGTTTTACCGTACAATACAAATAGCTAATAGTCCAGCTGTACTTATTAAGACGAGTGGATGTATATGTATAATACATAAAAAAACGAGGTGTATTGACGTCTGGTCTTGAGTCCATTGATACGTCTTTAATTTCTAAAAAAAAATATGTATTTGTCTTATGCTTAAAATTGCCAGAGGAATATATATTAAGGGTTTTCCGTTTTCTTGTACATGCTCCAGCTTGACAAATAAGTTAGATTTAATGTTTTTGAGCTTGTATGTTTAATTCAGATCTATGACTTTTTTCATGACCCTGCAGCTGCTTTGTATACACAGAAGGTAACGTGTAGCTCACATATAATAGATTGTAGTGTCGGGTTGGTGGCAGCGTCGTGCCGCATCGCTTGCCTCGTTGCCTCGTTGCATGTCTTGGAAGTTGTGTACCTTTTGATTTGCTTTAGAACTTGCATTTCAAATTCAACATATTCAGCCTTGGTAAGCTTAGGTACATGTGACAGTGCAATCGTGAACGTTACATACATGCAATACATTTCATACAATTAGAACATATCACTAAAATAAAATTAATGATTTTATCCTATACATATAAATCATAGAACCTTTATCAGTATTCTGTAGTACCCGACCGAGGATTTTTTAAATATAAACATAATTAAAACAATTCTTGTTGGCTATAATATAAACACAATCATAATTTATTACACAGAGCGAGCAGCCTCGCGAGGCATATGCCGCGCACGGCTTCTCGCGCTATATCATGCCTAACTAAAAAAAATTGTCGACAAACATTGTTGGTTATTGAAATAATTTTAGACAAATTCCTTACATTGATAATTTGATAACAACAAGCCTATTACCATTAAGCCTAATGAAAAGTCATGAACTTACTAAAAATATTCTCCCATATAAAACGTACATTAGGATACGTTTTAGCTATACAATGCTTTGTCTTTGTCAGTTGCACTGTCAAATGTGCAGGATAGAAAAAGACAAAGCAGAGATTAGCCACACTTTAGCTAAAATACGTTTATGAATAAGGGGGATAAAGTTGAGTATGAGGTTTACGTTAAAATGTGTCGAGAATACTTGAGATAAAACTCTTAATACAGGATTCGGACTTATGACCGCCGCATATATACCTAATCCTCCCTATCACTATTTGGTGGACCAAATAGTTTGTCAAAAACATCACCACTAGACAGCACTGAAGATTAACAATTCAGCATCCATCGCCTTCAGCCTTAGCTTTAGCCATTAGTTGAATATGTATTAAATAAACAAGGTATTTTTTGTACTCGTACAACTAAAGGTAGTAATCACGTTAATCCTACATTCTCGATTCGAAACAGCTTCATCTCAACGAGGTAATCTAATTTTCTACACTCATTACTTAGTTCGCATCCCAACAATCGTGTTTGAGGCTTGATCTTATCAGTATTCTATTACGGCGCACCAATAACGCGTACGGGACCAACATGGCTCCAACAGACGTTTAGTGGACTATTTGCATTCATGTAGGCTCTGCGGTAGATGTTGGGAAAGGAATCATTTGCATACCCTCGTGCAGTTAAAAATATACGGTAAGGAGGATCTGGCATTTGAATCGATTGTTTATATTGCCAACCTCTTTTGGTTGAGTGAGCAAACATTAATAAATACGTGTTTTTTTTATGTAACAAAAGTGGTACATTGATGTTAAGTGATGACTGCAGCCTATAGACACTTATAGAATGACCAGAGGTCAAAATGCAGATGCGTTTCCACTTCTGAAGCCTAAGGTGTTATGCCTCTATGACGGAAATCACAGGGCCGTACATTACCACCTGACCGGAACACGATAGTGCTGAACACTACCATTTAGCGGCAAGTATATTAGGTAATGCGGTGGTGCCTACGCCCGCGAGCTCCGTCACTGGAACTCTACTACCAGTAAATACGTACTTCTTATGTAATAATATTGTAGGCTGCTTTGCTCTGGGTTTGATACTAGATAGAGTCATGAAAGTTCAAAAAAATCCGCAGAAAAAGTGCTGTAGGTACCGCTATACACACGCACCACATACCTACACAAACATCCAGACCCGAAACGAATGTCTGTAGACCAAATATTCGTCCCAGTGCGGGGATCGAACCCGCGACCGAAGTAACCCCCTGAGTCATTCAACGTAGTGATGCTTACACCGATTTTCGCGCTCGGTACACGCGAAAATAAATTTTATTCATAAATCATTGCGTGCTGACGCCATTCGAATGGGGGGGAAGAATAACTAGACAGGCATTTTTACTGATTCGCCACCTGTCACGGTCAGGTTTGAAACCGATATATTTATCTTGTGGTGCGTAAAATTGTAATAAGATATGTAATTTTACACGTTTCTGACTTACGGGTAATATAGGTTATTACTAAAGTACATTACAACTTGCATATATACCTACTTATTTGGTTCACAAATGTATTTTCTTAAGATAGGATAATATAAGACGTTTATCTGATTGGCATCATGAAATCTCCCTAAGATAAATAAACGCTTACACTCACAGCCCCACACTAGGTATAAACCTGTGGTATGCCGTTGTACACACACAACACATACACAAACATCCAAATATCCTTATCGGAGATCGAACCCGTGACCCTTCGAATCAAACGGTCTTCTCACACTGCTGGACTAACCCGTTCGTCATAAGTTAGATCGACGGTGTGCGATCTATAGCTTATTGTTTATGTACTAATCGATTTCGACCGCTGGATGATCCTAATTTTGTAAGTCATAATTTGTATTTTAAAACAAAAATGTTATAACAATTCAGTTTTACCTTTTTAGGTGGTGTATCCATAATGAAACTCAATAAAAATGTAAAATATGTGGGTATTATATTTATCTTTGACATTACCATAAAGCCGGGTTAACACATTACCAACTTGCAGACGGAGCACAGTGCGCGCATAAGTACAGTCACCCCAGAGATATGAGGGTCGAGTAACTGCGGTGTAAGCATGGATGAGTGCTGATGGCTCTCCAGTGCGTGTGCTCTAATGGCCGCGTAGTGGGGCTCTTGGCGGCAAAGTTAAAGTTCTAAGTTGAAAATGTTTAACATCGTGCTGAAAAAAATGCGCAGTAGAAGAAAATCGATGTAATGATCTCCATAAGCCATCGATTATATGCTCGAAGATTTATGGAACACGCTACGTGTATTTTCAATGAAGGATATTCAAACGGGTCGAATTACTGTCATACAACACATGCACATTCGTCATCGTGTACATCATCATCCAAGAGATAAAGGTCAAGTAACAGCGGTGTAAGCTGGTTTAGTGCCGATGGCTCTCTTGTGCGAGTGTGCGTGCGTGCGTGCGTGCGTGCGTGCGTGCGTGCGTGTGTGTACACTAAGGAAAGTAAACATTCTAAGTTAAAATTGCTTACCATTTTTCTAGACCTAGCGTTTGGATTGATGCTTATGGGTCGAGTTAATTCTTTTTCTAATTATTTGATACTAGATGATTTTCTAAACTAAATTAAACCGCGTGAATGTTCGTTGAGTTTCATAACGGGTCTAACTGCGTGACCTTGTTGCCAGAAGTATATTATAACCATAGTACAATACTCGTATTCCGCCACCCCGAGGGGGTGTACACAAATGTGAAATAATAAGTTGACGCTCGTACGTAGTTCCTCAAAACATAGTGGTAGAGGGATTAGGCTTAGTAGGTACTCCAGAGATGAGTGTTTCATTACCATTTTTCGTTTCAAAACTTTGTGTTGCAGTTGCCGTGTCCAGAGCGCAACAATGATTATACCATACCTAACTAGATAAATGATACACCCCATTACCAAAGTAAACGATGCACTTTTATTGATAAGGCTTAAAAGGTGGCTGGCACAAACGAGGGGAGGAGAGATGGCGGAAAAACAATCGTTGTGTTATTTTTTTCAAGTACAAAGAGAAACATTGTAGTTAACACTATGGGCATGGTTTTTCATTTTTTTTATATAGATTAAATTAAATAATTACACTAGATAGGTACCTACTACATACACATAACGTACCGTCTTTCTATTAAATATCTGTCTACATTAATTTACGAAACCTATTTACCTACACGCATTTTTATAATATTTTTTTTTACTATATGATCAAACATTGCTTTATAAACGCCCATCACTATTCAAATATATACCTACTCAACAATTAATATTGCACGTCGAGCCTCCGAAAGAGATGATCGGCTAATTTCGACTTCGAAGAGCGTTATCTCTGTTGCACACTGCCTACGTAAGCACTGTCAGTCCGGGATTGGTCAAAACTTGATCAAAATGGTTGACAATCGTCAAATAGATACGGTGCGAAAGCGATAACGCTCTACAGACCCGAAATAAGCCGAAGGTTGTTTTCTAGGCTTGATAAGCAAAGTTTATTGTTGAGCACTGTACTGTGGAATATAATTTCTTATGATGAATTTATTTCCAATCTTAATAAAATAAAACAATAAAGTACGCTTACACTCACAGCCGTGCGGCTGTAAGTGTAAGCGTATTTTATATACGTAGTTTATACTAGGTATAAACTTGTGTCGTGGGTGCCGTTGTATGCACACACAAATACACTCACACTCAGACCCGAAACAAATATTGGTAGACCATACAAACATTTGTCCCGGTGAGGGGATCAAACCCGCGACCCTTCGAATCAAGCAGTACTCAAACACCGCTGGACTAACCGGGTCGTCATAATAATATGCAAATTTCATTAAAAAGAAAATATATGACGTCCTTCCATGCGCAAACAAATTCACTCTTGAATATAGATACGATCGAGCCATGTTATCGACGAATATCTTTATTGTGAGCTCATCAGACGACTGATAATCGATAAACTATCAAATATCTTACCTGTCAATATTCAGTTCAGTGGATTCAGAAATTGGATACAAAAGAACAGATAGGGATGATAGGCGTCGGAATATAGAGGGTTCAATGAGTAGTGATACCATTTTGTCTTATTAAGAGAATTACAAAAATGGCAGATATACAATGCGAATGTGGATGGTTGCAGAGGCCGGGGAAGACCAAGACTGACCTACCACGACCAAATAGGTCGAGTTCTGTGTGATGGTTCGGTCAAAAGTCTTAGGAATCGGCGTGCATGTATGAAGAGAATGATGAAGAGTAGATGTACGAGTACCTTCATCATTATCTTCATACATGCACGCCGATACATCCAGGCACGAGAGGTTTGTCAGATCCGGGATATCTGGCACTTTACACTCTCTGCCTACCCCGTTAGGGACCTGGCGTGAAGATACATACACACATACAAAAATGGCGGTCAAAACATTCAGTGGTCATATCGTGGTCGTAAATGCAGTAACGCAGGATTGGCTTTTTATTGGTGGTAGAGCTCCACGGAAATCGCGGGCGTTGGCACCACGTAGGCGCATTACCTTATATACTTGCCACTATTATATTTATTATTAGTGATCAGCACTATCCTGTTCTGTAATTTCCGGCACAGAGGCATAACACCTTAGACCTCAGGAGTGGTTATTGGGGGTTGGTTAATTTAATTTATTCGCTTTAATTTATTTTGTTTGTTTTTGACGTGTCATAAGAGGTGCCTGTCACCCTAAATGAATAAATGATTCTGATTCTGGTTACACATCTGCATTTTGACCTTCGTCTTTGTGTGGGTGTCTATAGGCTTCAGTCATCACTTAACATCAATGTGAACTGCATGTTTGTTTGCCACTTCCATTACATTAAAAAAATTGTCTGCAGTGACCCGCGATCAAACTATCGACCGCCACTACGATCCTATCCGCATGCCAAGCCGTAGACACCGTAGGTACCGTTTCAACACAAAAGGGTTGTGTCATTTTGGGAAGAATTGTCAGAGAAGGTTTTTGTCCAACGATGGACGACTTTCGGCTGTGCTGATGAACTGTATCGCTGATGAGTTTTTTTTTATGTAATAGAAGTGGCAAACGAGCATACAGTTCACATTGATGTTAAGTGATGACTACAGCCTAAAGACACCGACACAATGACCAGAGGTCAAAATGCAGATGCGTTGCCACTCCTGAGGCCTAAGGTGTTATGCCTCTGTGCCGGAAATTACAGGGCCGTACATTACCACCTGACCGGAACACGATAGTGCTGAACACTACCATTTAGCGGCAAGTATATTAGATAATGCGGTGGTGCCTACGCCCGCGAGCTCCGTCACTGGAGCACCAGTTACCGTTGAACGTAAATCCTAATACTTAATCGGTGATTTCATTTTACTGTATAATGGTTAGCAGGTCAGGACTAAGGATTTAATTGCCGTGTCACATACTAGAATAAGTTATATAAAGCATACCGTTAAGTTACTGATGCTTAGTGGTAAAGCGGATGCACTGGTGATATTGAGGTCGCAGGTTCCATCCCTACCCGGAGTCAAATTTTTGTTTCCATTTTGTTTTTAACTTCTAAATTCACTCACATGTGTAATTGCGATAAAAATAAATATACCAGTTCCAAGTTAAATTGGGTCGACTCCCAGGTATCCTTGGAGCTTGGAAATGTGCCCGAAGAATTTCAATAAGCTCGTGCCCTTTTACATGGAACCCAAAAAACATATCGGGTGAAAAGTGTCTGTACACAATACATTTCATTGATAGGTACATAATAGCTCTGCCTACCCATATAAGGAAGGGCGATTCCTTGTTGCTTGCTTCATGATATCATATAATGGCAACCCATTATACGTCCCACTGCTGGGCACGAGTCTCTCCCCATTTTTTTTGAGGGGGGAGGTCTTGAGCTTTCTCTACCACGCTGCTCCAATGCGGATTGGTGGAGATACGGGGTTAGTGGCCTACCCGCTGTCGGATGATTTCAAACCGTCCATAAGGCCTCCAACAAGGTTTAACGACTGCTTTCTATCGATGCGACGGCTTAGCGTGCCCTCCGAAGCACGGAAACGCGCATTTCAATTTGCCACTAGCGGTCACCCATCACACACCCGACCGCGCCCGTAATGCTTAACCCAGTAGATCGCTTATGATTTACACCAGCCACGGGGCCGTGCGCGCTTCGATGATATCATATTTTAATTAAATTTTGTTACAGTAACTATCTAACGAGTTTCTTTGTTGTTCCTTTAATACTCTCTTAATAATTGCTACTATGCAAATTAACTTTGTTTCAAAAATAGAAGACGAGCTTTGACTTTGTTTGCCATTAATAAGGAATCCTAAACTCTTTATTAAATACTAGCTGGTGCCGGCGACTTCGTCTGCATTCACACAATATCTTTATAAATTGTAGCCTATGTTTTGTTCTGATGTATAAGCTATAGTATAGTAAAGTTTCATTAAAATCCATTCAGTAGTTTTTACGTGAAAGTGTTACAAAAATCCATACACACTCACTTTCACGTTTATAATAATCGTTGGATTAAAAAAATGAAAATAAGTATCGCCTTTCTTTACAATCAACACGTAAACTGTATGCAATTGAAAATTGTTCCAATCACCAAATTGTACCTAAAGCATATCCTATTCAAAATGACGCATGAAACTTAAATTATAGAACTATTCAATTTTATTGTCCATTGAACGTTAATTAGAGAAAAGGTACACCCATTTTCGTGCTAATATTGACTGTTTATTGCGTTGTTTCTGCCGCAAACACTCAAAACTTGTGTTATGGACCGATTTGTAATGCGCCCCTGTAATTAAGAGGGGCGAAGTGCTCCGTGGGGAATCAAAATTACAAACGTGGTGTTCGCGCGAAACTCGCATCACTGATGAGTCCGCGAGGGTCGGTACATATGGTGATTGCAAATGAGGACGCGCTTTTAAGGTGATGTCGCACTACGGATGAGACAGACTTTGCGATGCGTTTTTTTATGTAATGAAAGTGGCAAAAAAGCATGCAGGTCACATTGATGGTAAGTGATGACTGCAGCCTACACACACCCACACAATGACCAGAGGTCAAAATGCAGATGCGTTACCACTTTTGAGGCCTAAGATGTTATGCCTCTGTGCCGAAATTACACGTCCGTACATTACCACATGACCGGAACATGATAGCGCTGAGCACAACCATTTAGCGGCAAGTAAATTAGGTATTGCGGTGGTGCCATCTTTTGCCACACTATGCTAGTTAGGCAACCGATATAATAAACTTTGCAGTTTATTAAATATCGTAAAGAAGTCGCAAGATTTGACAACTCGGGCAGGACTTCGGTAGCTCAGTCGGAAGAGCGGCTGGACTAGATTCCCAGTGGCCGCGAGTTCGAGTCTCGCCTGAAGTCCAATTTTTCGTACCATTTTTCTTTAAATTAAATATATTTCACAAGCATGTGTTACTGCAAAATAATATAAAAAACTAATAATGGAAAGATAAAAAGAGATTACTTTCACAGATTCGCTCTCTCACATTATGGGAATGCACATTACTTATATGAATTCCTCGAGAAAATTAGACGGTTTCTTTTTATTGGATATTCGTAATATCAAATGCGAGTGATATAATATTTTTAAATAAAATGGAAAGAAATATATGCCTTTAGGCAGAACCTACTGCCTACAGAAACTCCCCTAATGAGTAGAAAGCTACTTCTTCTTATTTTATCTCTGCCTACGCATATAATTTTTATTTGTAATCAGGACCCTACATACCAAATTTTTATGCTGCTAAGTCCAGAAATGAGACAATTCCATATAACCTTCACCCCTATTTCATCCCCTTAGGAGTCGAATTTCTAAAATTCTTTAATTCTCACCTACAGCATAAAAGGTTGCTTTTTAACTTATAGTTCTTGAAATGCATGGAAAATACGAATATTTTGCTATTAATATGGCAATGTAGACTTGCTTACTATTCTCCGTTTTGAAAGTACTCGTTTACAGCTGCTTCGCGTAATTTCGCTTTGGTGGAATACCACCTTAACGCCCGTATGGTGAGACTTTTCAAAGCGGACTTTGTGCGATGCATGTATAATGAACATTTGAACATCACCTTTTCTATTTATTGGACCTGAAAACGAAATTTCAGTCCAACGCTGAACTCTATTTTGTATAAAATTGTGACGTACGTGTCTAACATTTCTAATATCACATTGTAAATAGGTTGGTTACGCCAGTTGGCAATTATACGAATTGAGGGTAAGACACGACTCAGATTCCCCAGTACCTACCGATATATTTCACATACAATCGCAGAAGACTGAAAAAGTTCATTTTAACCTAAATACATGATTTTTTATGGAAGGAAGGTGGCAAACCAGCATGCAGATCACATTTATGTTAAGTGATGACTGTAGTATAGACATGTATAGACTGTACTATAGACATCTACATAAAAACCAGAGGTCAAAATGCAGATGCGTTGCCACCCCAGATACCTAAGGTGTCACGTCTCTGTGATAGTTATTATGGGGCCATACATTACCATCTAACCTGAACACGATAGTGCCGAACACTACCATCTAGCGGCAGATAGGTTAGGTTATGCGGTGGTGCTTACGCCTTCTAGCTCCTACACTTGGAACTCTACCACCTTCAGAATCTATATTTTGACTGATCTGTATTTTGTTTAGTTTCTTTGAATATATTTAGATGCTACAATGGTACGAGTTATACCGAGTATCCTGGAAACCGTGTGCCACTACGAGTACTCTCGTACAAAAAGATATGTAATGTACTTGTTCATATTATTATACATATATTCTCCGTATATAATTTTCATCTCTTCGCGATTACGACGAGGAGAAAGGGTGTTACGTACTCTGTCTTTGCGAACCCTCTCATATATTTTTCACTGTCATATTAAAAATCACGCCGATTAAAAAGACTGTCAAGCCTACCAATATATCAACATATTGATGAAATATCTTTTTGTAATATTTTGCTCCGTATTTTTCTGCATGTAGCAGGCAGAACGCTTTGCCTGGCCATGCAGAAAAATTGAGCAAAGTATATTTTAATGCCCATTGGCTCGAGACTGTTTTTAAAATAATAAAAATCAATTTATATCAAATTATTAAAGAATTAAAGAATTTGGATGTTTCGAAAGGACCTGGACCCGATGGCCTACCTCCATTTTTCTTAAAGCACACCGCTGATTCTCTGGCAGTTCCACTTCAAATATTATATAGTAAAAGTTTATCTGAAGGCGTTGTGCCAGATGTGTGGAAAATGGCCTATGTTGTTCCTGTTTATAAGAGTGGCCGTAGAAATGACGTTACTAACTACCGTCCCATATCTCTCTTATCCACTTTGTCAAAGGTGCTTGAGCGTCTAGTACATAACTATATTTACCCTTCGCTACATAAGCTCATAATTGAAGAACAACATGGTTTTGTCAAGAAACGATCTACTATTAGTAATCTTGTATTATACACTAATTCGTTATTTCAGAGTATGGATAAACGCATCCAAGTTGATTCTATTTATACAGACTTCTGCAAAGCCTTTGACAAGGTGGATCACGATCTCCTTCTTCGGAAGCTAGCGTTTAACGGAATTCGCGGAAACCTTCTAAGATGGTTCTCCTCTTATATTAGAAATAGATCGCAACGCGTTGTGGTTAATGGATTCATTTCTGATGACATTATAAAGATAACATCGGGCGTAGCCCAGGGATCAATTTTGGGGCCTTTACTTTTTGTAATATTCATTAATGACATCAATATCTGTTTTAAATATACCCATTTTCTGTTATATGCTGATGATTTAAAAATTTATCGCGAAATTAGGACCTTAGAAGACTGTAGACGCTTACAAGATGATCTTGATCGTCTGACAAGTTATTGTTACCATAATAAGCTTCATCTGAGTTTATCTGAATGTAAATCTATAACCTTTACTAAAAAACTACACAAAATCGATTTCACTTACAATTTATGTAATAGCCCATTAGAAAAAGTAGCACTGATAAGAGATTTAGGTATTGTTATGGACTCAAGACTTCACTTTGATGCTCACGTAAATATAGTCATGAACAGAGCTTTCAGACTGTATGGTTTTGTCATGAGGACATGTATTCCTTTTAAAAGACCTGCAACTTATTTACTTTTATATAAATCTCTTATCCGATCTCAACTAGATTATGCTACTTCTGTATGGAATCCATGCTATGATAAATACAGCGAACAGTTAGAGACCGTTCAACGTAAGTTTTTACGATCCCTGAATTATCGCTGTTTTGCTTCTAAGTCCCCTTATGAAACACTTTTATCAAAATTTTCTTTATCAACACTCAAAATGAGAAGATTGCTTTTAGATCAAATGTTACTATACAACATATGTCACTACAAATTTGACTGCAATAGACTTAATAATCAAGTTTATATTAGTATTCCATGTCGTTCTACGACACGAAATACCCGTAAGAACAACCTATTTGCACCCCCTAATTGTAAAACTAATGCAGGTGAGCGAGCACCTATAAATAGACTCATGAAACAATATAACAAATATTTCACTAAGGTAGAATTTTTTGAAACGTCACCTAACGCATTTAAGCGAAATGTTCTAAATGTAATGCAGAACATTAACATAATGTAAGATTAATATTGTTTACTTTGTGTTAACATCTGTGGTGTATTCTTTTTGTTATTTTTTTTTGTTCAAAAAAATGATTTTGTATTTTCACACCGCTACCCTAAAATGTCCTAATAGTTAATTTGTGGACAACGGGGTTGATTACGCTCCTTGTAAAATTATGTACCGAGTAATTGTCCTTGTTACTTTATGAGTGTAATTGTTTGTTGTCCTAAATAAATTAAAAAAAAAAAAATTAAAAAAAAAAAATTTCCAAGTGTATCTATGTATGTATCTTCACACCAAGTCCCTAACGGGGTAGGCAGAGAGTGTAGAGCACCAAATATCCCGGTCCTGACTTACCTCTCGTGCCTCATCTACTTTGATAATTCTCTTCATACATGCACGCCGATTCCAAAGACTTTTGACCGCACCATCAGACAGAACTCGACCTATGTAGGTATCTGGAAACTTTAAACACCTCTTACATTTATTTGCAGTCAATTTTTACAGACACGTTTTGAAACTACCAAAAGAGTGACCCAGAATACGTGGTGCTGCTATACCACCACTAAGAACTTCCATGCTTAAAAAATCTTACTAGGTGATGCAAAGGAGTCTAGTTTGAACTCTTTCACTTATATTTAGGGCTCGAAAATATAATTTAATCCATCTCTTATGATCAGTAAGTTGGCCGTAAGAGGCACAGTTACGCCGTTAGTGCAATAGTAAAGTAGGGCTTCATGATCCATGTGTGTTTTTCACTTGACTCCAAGCCAAGAAGCTTAAAAATTTACGAGGCAGACATACGATCTTGTTAACCCTTTGTTGGATGCCAAATAGGCAGATGATCGTTGCCAATGCTCACAATATGCTTTGTTCTCGCTATTCCTGAATTTTTCCCCCGATCTAAACGTCTTCCGATTACTTTGACCTTGTTACACCTCCAAATACTTGTATATTTTTGTCTTTATTTTGCCTTTATTCTTTTGTACCAGATATTTTATGTTACCTTGTTTTGTACTAAGCGTTACTGCAATATTGTCCTGAATTTTGTGAATGGAATATGCGCATCACCTCTGCTTGAGTGTTTTACTAGTGGTAGAGTTTCAGTGTAGGAGCTCAAAGGCGTAGGCACCACCGTATTACCTAATGTATCTACCGCTAAATGTGTTGAATGCACTATCGTGTTCCCGTTACATGGTAATGTACAGCTCCGTAATACCTGTCACAGAGACATAACAACTTAAGTCTCAGGGGTGGCAACGCATCTGTATTTTGACCTCTGGTCTTTGTATTGGTGTCTTGTATTGAACTACATGATTGTTTGCTACCTTTATTCCATTAAAAAAATGCACTCCACAACGGCTTTGTAATTTCCAGTACAAATGCATAATAGTTTGGATCTCAGGAGTGGCTTCGCATCTACATTGAAACCATTGGTTCTAATGTAGTTTTTATAGGATGCAGTATTCACGTACCATCAGTGTAAGTTTTGTGTTTGTTCACCATGACACAAAAAACCGGCCAAGTGCGAGTCGGAATCGCTGTCATAGGGTTCCGTACAATTTTGGAAAATCTTATGTTACTTTGGTGTTTGGTAATGTGTGTTTGGGATTGTAAGTGTTAGCATGTATGTTTTCATATTTGCATTTACCTCTGCCTACCCCTTCGAGGTATGCAGCCATAAAGTTACGTACGTACATAATGTATTTCCACCAATAAATCAAGCAAAACGAAGGAACAGAATTGAATTTTCTCAGTAAATATTGAAAATCGACTCCGTTATAGCCTACTATAGAATTTCTCTAACAAGCAGAGCTCATTAATAACGAAGGTGAAGCCCGTCACCGTTAAGCGCACAGGCGACATTTGCGAGATCCGCTTAACCAATATTCATATTCATACTCGTACAGCCTTCATTTCGCAAAGAATCCTTCGGTTCTACCGGTTGCGTCACTGTTTTGTTTGCTGGATTGTTACGAATTTTGCCAGTGGCTCGTGAATGCGAATCTATTGTTCAATGATGTATTTGTTGTCTTGGATTTGGGTGAGAATATTCGCGACAAAAGAACGAACGGTGTTAACGTCTGTTTGTTGACAGGATATGTATGTAATCAAAACATGTGCCACAACACAATTGTGCTCTACATATTTATTTACTAGGTGGTGAACGCTAGTGGCTACTTAAAATGCGCGTTTCCGTGCTTCAGAGGGCACGTTAAACCGTCGGTCCCGGTTGCTATCGATAGATAGCAGTCGTTAAACCTTGTCGGAGGCCTTATGGGCGGTTTTGAAAACATCGTGGTGCAGCATCAGCAGCGTGGTGGAGTAAGCTCCAGGCCTCCTCCCAAGAAGGGGAGAAACTAGAGCCCAGCAGTGGGACGTATCAAGGGTTGTCATTATTATTCTTTGATCAGGGAGCGAATAAACAGTCATTCCCTATTTTTTTACCCTTTAGGTGGAATTTTGACTTAAAATGTATATGGCACCAACTTCAAAGTAAAAAAAGAATTATCAAGATCGGACCACTAAGTAAAACCTCATGCGTGGTAACAAACAAAGGCACGATGTAGGATGTTCCTAGAATTCAAATAGAGTACCTAGCTTAGTTAAATTCAGATGTTAGGATGGAGCATGCCAATAGAATTTCTGTAGATAACATTTGAACACAGACATATTTCATTTATTTCTGTTGGTGTTTATTACATTCAATATCGAAATTGAAACAGAATACCTATTGATTGTCTTTATTACTGCAGTTATTTCCTGTATCAATGGTCACAGCAGCGTTATAATTATTTGATTTGAGTTAACAGGTTTATAAATTAAAATATTTACAGTGCTCTGATCGAAATGTCAGAGGTTTAAAGGTAGAATTATGTAAAACTTTTTTTTTTTGTTGTTATGGCATCGCTTTTACGCATATTGCAAGTGTCAAGTAAAACGATATTTCGTATTTATTTAAGCAGCGTAAAAGTTAGTATAATATCAAGTATAATATGTAAGTATTAAGTATATAAGTTATCAAGTATAATATGTCAGTCAAGTGAGTTACAATCAAGTTATTCGAGTAAAGCGATGGCTACTTTACCAGAACATTTACAATGAAGTTTTGGAGGCAACCTGAAAGGTCTTGTTTTCGCACTGTTATTCTATTTCACTATACACGGGCACTGTAATAAACTTATATCAAACAAAATACCACCAACTTTATTCAATATAACTTAAAAATACACCAAGAAAATGAAATAAAATAAGAGCACCATACGCCCTTTCAAGGTTCCCGCCAAAACTCTATGTAAAACCTTTGGACACTATTTCAAACTCATTTCTAGTTATCAGGGTTGAGTCGCTGTTGTTTTTCCATAGTGACATTATTATTATGTATGACGGTAAATGTTGTAAGTACAACCTTTTTAGTTGTGTTGGCTTAAATAGTTACTAGAAGAGCGTCTGAATAAATTAATGATCGTTAAGCTTAATGGGTCAGGGTGTGCGTGCCCGGAATAACTCCCGGTTGCCTGGTCAGGATTACGCGTCTCGTATATTTTGTTCGCATTCTTCGACCGTTCGTGAAGTTGTATGTATTGCTTGTTTTTCGTTTTTCGTTCGGTTGACTAAAAAATATGTTCGGTCAATGTAAAATTTTATGTGAATATGTAATGTGTTCTTTTTATGCTGTGTTTACATATTGTTAGATATTTCAACTCATCTGCATTTTTAGCTCCGGCTTTGTATACATGTCTATCTGCAGCTTGCAGTCGGTACATACCACAGAACAGTAGAAAAGGTAGATATATAGACTATATAGAAGAGAGAAGACATACCTTCCAAGCGAATTTATGTTTTCATAAAAGAAAATGCCTAAATACAGATTAGTCATAAAACAGTATTTTTAAATCATGTCTACAATGTTGAAAGTACAAGGAAAATTTTATCACAAAGCATCCAACTGATGTTTATAAATCTAGTTTTCTTGCGTTCTATGAGTAACTTGAAAATAAAATTCAAGTTGTAGATTTTTAACTTGACCAAGTCGACGTCCGTTTCTGCATTTTCACTTCGCGGAGTTGCTAAATCATACATTTTGTTAGAAGCCCGACTCGGTACTATAGTTACTTGGCCTGTCCACTGACGGTATTAAAAACTTAAGTTCTCAAATTTTTCTCAATTACCAGCGAACACTTTAAACATTCACGACGTTAATTATCGTAGTGAAAAATTCGTTCAGTAACTCTTCTAATAAGAAAAATCTCTCTTCTAAAATGTGGTGAAAGCATTGAAAACTTGACTAGATTTCGATTAAAATTAATTGGTAGTTGGATAATTCATAGTTTGTTTTTTCTGCAATGAACAGACGAATAGGTATAGTTAGATTAATGACCATGTCTTATTCTTTTTGTACACTTTTCCATTGAGAAACGAAAAATACCGCTGTCATGTTCAACCAAGACATGCTCCGATGGTTCGGGCATATAATATAGAAAGAATGTCGAATGAGAGAACGACTAAACAGATATACAATGCGAATGTGGATGGTTGCAGAGGCCCAGGAAGACCAACATTGACCTACCATGACCAAATAGGTCGAGTTCTGTCTGATGGTGGAGTCAAAAGTCTTAGGAATCGGCGTGCATGTGTGAAAAGAATGATGAAGGTAGACGAGGCACGAGAGGTATGTCAGGACCGGGATATCTGGCGTTCTACACTCTCTGCCTACCCCGTTAGGGACCTGGCGTGAAGATACATACATGAATGTTCAACCTAGCAACAAAATACATCTATCTGTGCCTTCATAGAAATAGAAAGGGTTAGTGTAAAAGTTAGCTATATAAAAAGGATCGGATGCGAGCCGAGCTCCATTTGGGCAGCCGTGCATAAGTTAAAGTTTACATGCGACACGAACGTGCCGCAAGTTTTGAACTATTGGAGAACGTAAACCGAATTTTATTACGTTTGCCATCGAACCTTCTGTTCTGTTTTCTGTTACAAAGTTTTATTAGTTACAGTCTCCAACAAGGAAGACCAAGGTCAAAATACAGAAACGTTACCACTCCTGAGGCCTAAGGTGTTATACCTCTGTGCCGGAAATTACAGGGCCGTTCATTACCACCTGACCGGAACACGATAGTGCTGAACACTACCATTCAGCGGCAAGTATATTAGGTAATTCGGTGGTGCCTACGCTCGCGAGCTCCTTCACTAGAGCTCTACCAACTGTAAAATGTTAGCAGTGTTATTTTAAAACAAGTATACGTACAACCAATTTTAATATTTTTTTCAGGCAATTTCTCGGCTCGCAGAATTCACTTTAAAACCGACGCAGAGATTATGGCCGAGCTCCATATTTGGTCTGCCGGTTCATTTTCATGACTCAATTAAACTCACGGTAATTAACACAAAAGGCGGCTCTGCGGTACAAATTATTAAGCAATTATATCGTCCCTCGTCTCTCGAAATCACATTTCGCCGCCACCCAACGGTTCTCACTTCCGTGACGAGTTTTGATTGTATTTCACTGAAAATTTTTACCTGTATTTATACGGTTCGCGGGTACGTCGAATGTGTTTTGTGTTGGGTTTTTTTTTACCTTACTTTTTTGGTCGATGATAAAATACGGTACCTTCAAAAATATAAATACGTCGATGTTACTTCTACGGCCCTGAAATTTCCGCCACAGAGGCATAACACCTTAGGTCTCAGGAGTGGTAACGCATCTGCATTTTGACCTTGGTCTTTGTGTGAGTGTCTTTAGGCTGCAGTCATCACTTAACATCAATGTGAACAGCATGCTTGTTTGCTATTTCCGAAAAAAAATAAAATTCGTCGATGTTACCTCTGTTACTGTCTTGAAGTGGCAAACATGCATACAGTTCGCATTGATGGTAAGTAATGCTGTTGCCTTTAAACATCTACATAAAACCAGAAATATCTTTGGCTTTCCTGAGGCCTAAGCTCTTATGCCTCTGTGCCCGAAATATTTGTGAAATAGGTAATAGTCAGAGATAAAGTTTTCTTTCTTTTGTTCATCTTCTAGTTTTTCATAAAACCTACCTACCTACTTACTAATTTTGTCGAAATTAAATGTAGAACGTAGGTAATCCAATCCACCCCTTTTGGCATTCTATAAATCCTCCTCCTCCTTGTAAGGTCAAAAAATCCACGCTTTTCATTTTTTACAATCACGCTAAAAGACTGCCTCGGTAGCCTAGTGGTAGCAGGCCACTACTACTACGCTGAGGTCCTGGGTTCAATTCCCGGGTAGGGAGTTATCAGAGATAATGGTGTCAAGTCCTTTATCTCTGGTTCTATTGGGATTTTTCCATTTTCTGGAAATTTCCCAGTACCTCGAAGTTTGGTAAAGTGCCCGGAGATGTCAACAGGCTCGCCACCTGTCACATGGGCCAAAACGTAACCAGCGAATCGTGGGTGTTTGCATGTATGCTTGAATGCATGCATTTATCTCTGCCTACCCCTTCGGGGATTACAGGCGTGAAGTTACGTTTCTTTACGCCAAAAGAAGTATAACTTCAAAAAACATGGTTATATGTATCACAACATTATCTTGAAAACAAATAACAACATAATTTTGCGCGGACGTAAAGCAGGTTTTGTGTGGGAAATAAAACAGATATAATAATATATTTTACATCGAACCATCAAACTCCGTATAGCACCTTTGTGCGTCGATCCATATATCAAATAAATAATGAAAATGGGGACAGAGTTCATTTCCTCGCTCGGTGAACTCGTTACGCGTGAACCGATGGCCGACCAATGTTACTAGCACTCTGTTTTTATACTTGTGTTGCTAAAAACAGAGGACAAAACAAGATCGTCGGATAGTGCGGCAGGTCAAGTTTCACTGGATTTTTGATATGCCTAGCCAACGAGCGAGTATGATGATTTATACGCACCTGTGGCTGGGGATGTTTTATAAAAATATGTTGTATATTTAATATGTTTTGTTAGTGATTGTTGATAAATAGTAATGTTTCGGTACAAGGACGTCGCCAGGGGGTAACTCCCCTTACCTACAGATAAATAATTGCATTTTATAGCAAAGACCAAAGATATTAGAGGAGTTAGATTGCTAATACGCACCGGCCGCTGAGCGTTCATTTTACTCGCGGACGGTCAGGTGACCGTTCCCGCTCACGCGTCAAGCATCATTCATTCATTGTGCATTCGCCCGCCGAGCGTAAACTTAGTGAGAAAAAACCGCTAAGAATGCCAAATTGTTCAGTGTTTTGGTGTAAAAACCGAACAGTAAAGCAAACTAAACCATTCAATAGCATTACTTATCACCGGTGAGTCTTAATTTTGTTATTTTATTAAGTTAAACACGATATCACATCGTCTATATCAAATATGTATATCGTGTCAAAACAGGGATGTGTACTGCCAGCTAACTCATTTAAACGGAAAATAACGGACATCTAGACTTTGTAGTATAATCACGTCCTTATAATACTCGTGTACGAACTCATTTTTGTGACGTTTTGTGGCGCGACCAAACACTAATCAGGTGAAGTCAAGTGTGATGGCCTCGCGCCTAATTGGTGTATAATTTAGCGCCAAGATAAGCTCCTCCTCGCTTACTGGTTGAAGCAGTTTTATAGAAAAGCGTGTGTATTGGCAATCTATTCGTATAATATCTTTGGAAAAGACTGTTATTATGTGTCATAAGTTAAGGTACAAACCTGGTACCCCTGGTTACATATTCACTGCCTCTAGAGCCAACCTATCCTCTCTCAAAGTTTTATTCTAATTCAATCAGGGTAGGTTTGTAGGGAGGGTTTACATAGTCGGCAGGTGACGCCCTTTTTTCGGTATATTTCATGAATGTTCTTTTGTTAAATATATTATTTACCTACTTACATACATTTTCGCTTCAATTTGAGTGTATGTAAATACATTCCTGATTTATCTGAACTATAATTAATATATTGATTACTACCCCTTTTCTTTCTCAAGGCCCTATTCTGATTTCGTGTGTAGGTACTGTCTCGACGCAGTCTTGCCGACCGGCAGAGAATATACAATTTTGTCTGCGGCTCCACAAAGTTATAATCGAGTGACATGAAGCGAGCTCACCACGTTCCATGCTGACAGTAACGTGGGTACAAAGTGACGTCAGTGTTGCGATGCTGAGCCGATTTCGGGGAACAACCGCGGCGACTAGGCCTTGGACATCTTGAGTCGCAGATGTCGAAGGCCGCCTATGTCAATCGCTTTTGTCTTTGTTTACATCTTCGATTTTTCTCGTCCTTTCGTACCGACTACGAGGGTAATACGCTTTTTTTTCTTCACCGGGCAATCGGCGAACACAAAGGTTATACGTGGTTGGTATACGTGGTGGAAATTCCGGCGAGAGTTGGCCTTGGACATCTGCCACCTTGTAACTGAATCGCTTGTCTTGTGTCTCTGTATTAGATTTTTCTAGTCCTATTGTACCGCTTATAAGAGTAATAACTATAATCTGGCTGTCGTCATAACCTTAGTACTTATACGATATGAAAGCGATGAAGGTTTGAAGGACCTAGATGTTTTTCGGTCCACGTTTTTTCCAACGCGTTACATATTTGTACCTGCATATAGTTCTCAATTGGAAAATAATTCAACATAGTATCACTTACTTCCCGAGCTTGTTTGCCTTTCCGTTGCGCTGATCATATAAAATTATAACAATGAAATTCAAGAATAAACTTGATTCCCAAGAACAATATCGCAAGAATTTACTGCCTCTGAATATCAAGAATATAATAAGTTCCTAAATAAGAAAAATATAAATAATCTGTTAAATCAGAGCTGAGTTTGACTTGAAAGTTTAATCTAAACAAATTAATTCACGAGCCCGCCTACGGTTTTTACCTTTGATCTGTTAGGCTTAGTCCAAAGACTGTGGGGTTGCCGAACTTTACTGGAGGATTATTTTGCATTTTTAATGATACTGGAAAGTTTAATTGTATACATACCTTGTTGTTCTTATTATTTAGAATTATTTTCTTATCGTTGTTTGGATGGCTTACTTTTATTTTCAATTTCATATACTCCTTTTTCGTTTGGTGTTACTAAAGCTAGGCGTAAATAAAGCTTACATAATTTTGCCAAAATGTAAATTAGGTACACTTTCCTCGTACCTACTTATAATTGCATTGCGCCGTCTTTGTTAAATACGAATACCTACTATTCACACTCTTTTCCTCGCGCTTCGCTCGATTTTGTTCTTGGACTATTGCAAGTCCGTTTAATATATTGTTAAACACATACGACGTGTCTCAAGGAGAAGGTCTTTGGCCCGTGTGTGTTACCATTGATGACATACGGTACCGAAACGTGATCGCTCACTGTGGTCCTCAGAAGAATGCTCATAGTCACGCAGAGGACAACTGAGAGAACTATGCTCGGAGTTTCCCTGTGATGAGAACCAAAGTAACCGACATAGATATCCATCGAATAACGTTACTCAAGTGGAAGCGGGAAGGGCACATAGCTCGAAGAACCAACGACCGTTGGGGCAGAAGAGTTCTCGAATGGCGACCGCGTACCGGAAGACGAAGCGTAGGCAGGTCCCTTACGAGGTGGACCGACGACCTGATGAATGTTGCGCCATATCCATGAATGAAGGCGGCCCAGGACTGTTCGTTGTGGCAATCTTTGGGGGGAGAATTGTAATGAAACGAGAAATTATTAATATGATTATGATAGTATACAACGCATCGTAGATATTTAGGTATCTGCGTAATAATCCTACCTAGACGTTGAAAGGCAGTTTGTTTTGCTAAATAAGAATATTGTTATTTCTAAAACAGAACATCTTCAAGGAATTTCGAAATTTTTCCACATACACAACTAATACGACTTTGATGTCTTAAGCAAATATTGTTGCAAAATTTATAAGCGCTACAGTCGCAGAAGTTTCCACGTGCGCCAACTCTAATGTCATACCGACACAACTGAGAGCGATTTCATTAATGCAAATACGTTATCAATAGCACCATAACCCGCCCGATGTTGGAGCGCGCAGGCGAACCAAATGGGATTTCGTCGGTACAATTCAATCCAAATAAAACTTTTGTACAAACATTTCAATCAATCGGAAACTCGGGTCAATTAATTTAAGCAATAAATTTGATGTCGGACTCTAGAGGGTAGAACCGTGGGAGGGAACGGTTTATACCGAAGAATCGCTATTGGTAATTCCGGTAAAGCTGTTAAATTTGTATGTTTATGATCTGTAATACTCAGGAGAGTGGTTGAACGCAATGTTACGTGTGAAAGTGTGGGATGTTTATTAGTGAATCTTGATTTACTTGTACTACAATTTTTGAGGCGGCGGGATGTGACGATTCCTCTAGTGTAGTAGATTTTTTCCGCTAGTGCAGTTAGTTAACCAAAAAATGGCGGTCAAAGCGAAAATGCAATAACGTGTGGTGGGCAGCAGCGTCCCGCCATAAAATTACTAATTGGACTTTTTGTAAGACTCGTACTCACTTAAACCCCGCGGTGTTTCGCTAACTCGTCCGCCATTAATGGAGGGGTCACGGGAACGCTTACGCACACATCCGCGACCCCGTTTCCGAGCCCTCCGAGGTTTGAGCCCATTGGCTCCAAACGACAATAGTGACGTGCGGAACATGTGCACGCCACCCACCTCGGGACCTCTCTCCATTCGGACGACGGACATCCCCTAGTCCGACACCCGGTGGTCCCTGCCCAAACCACTCACAACACCAGGCGTCCCAAGACGACCGGTTGGAGGAGTTCAGGCATACAGGCCTCGAAGGAGCGGGAGCGTCGAAAGAGTTCGACCCTCAACCGTTGCCCAGCGGCCCCACCACGTCCCTATTCGACGGCGGGACCACCGTGGCTAGGGATAGGGTGCAGGGCCAACGACATACCCATACACCTCCTCCCCAGCCGTCTCCTCAAGACAGCAGCGAGTGACGGGCAGAGCCACACCAAACGCCGCTCCCTCGCTGGGTTCCTATTAGGTTCGCCGTGTACTCTTACAATCATCGACTACTAAGCCGCCACGACAAGGCGGAAACCCTCGGGGGGGAACCCTAAGTCCTAAGTAATATCATCTCTTTGATAACGATTACGGACTCATATATACTATTAACGTTCAAAAAATAATGATAATTTTGTGACGACCCCACCGTCCGCTAGTGAAAGAATTCTCCTCTAGCGTAAGAGAATTCTTCCCGTGGTGCAGTCAGTCAACCGAACAATGACGGTCAAATCATGCCAATGGGGTGGTAGTAAGTTGGGAAACAGGTTCCTGCTACAGAACTACCGCCACTGCGATCGCCAATGCGCACGCCGACCGTGGTGATTATGGCATATAATGGGGAGGATTTGGTCCAACAGTGAACGTTTTTCGGCTGTAGGTATTGATACTTTTATCATTCAACCGAGTACCATAGTTCTGAATATTGTCATTTGACAGAAGATAGATTATATAATCCGGGGCCTAAGCTCTTGAGCTTCGACATGGGAACTCTACCACCAATTAAGTAATTAAATTATTTAATCGTAAATATGATGATCGTTGTCTGCAGTCTAGACTAGCAGTCCGTTCCCGTCAGCAATAACATTATATCTTCCAGTTACAACTCTTAAAAGCCATTTCGTTTTAAAGTTCTCTTGTGTTAAAAATAACAGAAACATCAACCCTTGACCTTCGGGCGGTTAATATTGACCTTTTTATTGACGTCGGGTCTCTAAAGTTAAGACTCTTTTTCTCTATTGAGTTGTTTTTTGTTTTTTCGTCTGGAATATCGCCGAGATTTCGATTGTAATAGCAAATCAATCTGACTCAATTAAGGTCATAGTGGAATAGTACTGTAAGTGAACAAAGACGTCGATTGTTTATTTTGGAGTAAAGGTCTAATCCAAAAGGTTTTTATAGATACTGACATTATCCAAGTACCTATTTAAGGTCACATGTAATAGAATGTTGTAAATCGTCTCGCAACCTTTACGGGGTTAATGTTATATCGTATGTTATTATTCCATATTTTTATATGATTTTCTCTTGACATTTTTTTAAAAATATAAACAACATTTTGTACTCGTCCGAAGAATACTTGATTTCAATTATAAGGTCCTTCACCCACGCTTCTACTCGGAATCGATTCATACGCGATTGCGTAGATCCACTACGCGTAGGTATCCTATAGTACCCGTACTTGCGTCAGCGTTGATATACGCGTGTTGCGATTCGTATTCTTATATTTAAAAGAATCGTGTCACGAGTCACGACGTTTGTTATTGAACTCCTCCGATACAGGTACGGCCCTGTGATTTCCGGCACAGAGGCATAACACCTTAGGCCTCAGGAGTTCTCCTAGAGCCAGAGGAGATTCTTACCTTGCCGTAACACAGTTTCGACTAGCACGGAAGCAGAGGATTGTAATAATACTTCGTATAGAATGGACACGACGTCGCCGTCCCGCCCGATTTCCCCGCATCATTTTTACTGGTGGTAGAGCTCCAGTGACGGAGCTCGCGGGCGTAGGCACCACCGCATTACCTAATATATTTCCCGATAAATGGTAGTGTTCAGCACTATCGTGTTTGGGTCAAGTGGTAATGTACGGCCCTGTAATTTCCGGCACAGAGGCATAACACCTTAGGCCTCAGGAGTGGTAACGCATCTGCACTTTGACCTTGGTCTTTGTGTGTGTCTATAGGCTGCAGTCATCACTTAACATCAATGTGAACTGCATGCTTGTTTGCCACATCCATTACCGGGGCCATTGTTCGGTTGAACTGCACTAACGGATGAATTCTCTTCCAGTGGAAGAAAATTCTTCCTCTAGTGGGCGGTGAGGTCGTCACGTCCCGACGCTACATTGATATTGTTGGCTAACTTATCGTGAGGAATATCTGATCAGCCTTTATAATTATTATTTCGGATGTGGGCGTTTGCGACACCTGCGATGCTGGTAAAACGTAGTACATATATGGAGTTGTGAGGATAGGTACTACCTATAGCTGTTTTTATTATTTCCCATAACGGTACTTAATTACTCGCTTTCAAACGCCTGAGCTTAACCGCGTGTAAATGAAAACAATCAAAAGTTTTACCCCTTCCTCCATAAACGCTGACGTCGATTACCTAATAAGTTATTTTGGGAAAAGAAAACTTTTGCCTATGACTAGAAGTAGACGATTAGAAACAAATAAAAAAAACTTTCAATTGTGTTTTGTTTTAAATAGAGAATACACTAATACTTCAAAAGAAGCATATATAAGATATATAATTTAGTAAATTTTAAGTAATAAGAAATATGTATAAGTTAAATAATGGTTAAGGTACGATGGAACTGGCGTGAACATGTGTTCAAAAGTTCCTTTTCATTAAATAAGATTTAAAAAAAAAAAACGGTCAAGTGCGTGTCGGGCCACGCGCAGTGTAGGGTTCCGTATTTATTGCATTTACAGAGTATGAAATGTAATGAAAAACTTCTTATAGGTTTCCCAGTAATCTATAGGCAAAGAACTATTTTATTTTTAAAGAAAAATGGAAAGAAAAATTTGACTTCAGGCGAGACTCGAACTCGCGACCTACTGGGAATCTAGTTGCCTGACTAGCATAGTTGGTAATAGATGGCGCTGCTGCTACCATAAAGCAATGCAATAGATGTGAAGGAAAGATTTGACAAATCGGGCAGGACTTCAGTAGCTCAATTGGAAGAGCGGCTGGACTAGATTCCCAGTAGGTCGCGAGTTCGAATCTCGCCTGAAGTCAAATTTTTCTTTAAAAATAAAATATATTTCACAAGCATGTGTTAATGCGAAATAATATAAAACAATTAAAGAACTATTTTCTACATTTTTTTCAAAATTTTAAGTTCAGTAGTTTCGGAGATAGGGGGGAGGGAATGGTCAATTTTCGTCGTTTTTCTTAAATAACTTCAAATTTGTTTATGCAAAAATTATAAAAAAAAAAATATCTGAGATGCTGACAACAAGTACTTTCATTTGATATGTCACACGACACAGTTTACGATTTTTTTTAAACATTTAGCTCCAATCGTATCATTAGGCAAATCATAAATATTCGTAAATGGTCAATATTCAGATAGATACAACGATCGGTAAAAGTTGCAAACGCCTGCAAAAGAAAAAACATAAAAAAATCAAAACGTTCGCCTATTAGCCGAATGGAAGAGGTTTACGATCATTAGTACCGGTACCGGCCAACGACTGGTACCTATAAGCTGACTTCATTTCGCACTACTGACTTTGTGTCTTTCATTTATTTTGAGTAAAATTGACGTGATGTTTTTTATTGTGTATTTATTAAAATGATCGAAATTCGTAATTATTGATAAACATTACGCAAATTATACAAAATAAAATGTTTATGTCCTGGAAGTGTCAAACAGGCATGCAGTTCACATTGATGTTAAGTGATGACTGCAGCCTATAGACACTTACACGAAGACCAAGGCCAAAATACAGATGCGTTACACCTCTTGTGTTATACCTCTGTGACGGAAATTACAGGGCCGTACATTACCACCTGAACGGAACACGATAGTGAACACTACCATTCTGCGGCTAGTATAGAAGGTAATGCGATGGTGCCTACGCCCGCGAGCTCCGTCACTGGAGCTCTACCACCAGTCAGATCATCCACCATCAGTAGAGATCTCTGGAATACTATCCTACCCGCTTAATTACTAAGTTATCGAAACCCCATATGATTACTAGTTTAGTGGCTATAGTGGCTACTATTCAAGAGATCTGAGATTAAAAATAAAATGTTACAAACTTAGAAAATTCTTTACTATGCCATCGAGTCTGTTGTTATAATAATGTATCCGTGTAAGTAATACTTATATGCCTAATTAAACTTTCCATCAACTTCAAACTTCACACGTTACTTTAATCCTGACGCGCACGGTCTGTATTTGAACTTGAACCCCTATTTGCGTTGGCTGAAAAGGATTGGCCGCAACAAGATTCAATTAAAACGAATGTACGCCCACTTTCCCGAAATACGACCGCAGTCATTATTGAAAACAGGAATACTTTAGCAAGTTCGCATATTTTGCACATACTTTTTGTGTTCCCGTTCTCAATAATAGCTACCTATTGATAATCAGGATAGAAAACAACTCGCAAGCAGAGAGAATAGTGGAAAATGTTTATTCTGCTACTTGGACTATGCTGTACATACTGGTAGTAAAAATTCAAGGAAAGAATCTAGAAGGCAAAATTCTAGACGTTAAATTTAGCCCGTATTAATAGACGGTTCCCAGTCCCCGGATAGACTCGTTCCTCGGCATTAAGATCACTTTTAATAAATTAACTTCTAAGACTATCTGTTATAATTGAATATGCTTGGGCGAGATTCTTACCTTGCCGTAACACAGTTTCGACTAGCACGGAAGCAGAGAATTGTAATAATACTTCGTATAGAATGGACACGACGTCGACGTCTCGCCCGATTTCCCCGCATCATTTTTACTGGTGGTAGAGCTCCAGTGACGGAGCTCGCGGGCGTAGGCACCACCGCATTACCTAATATATTTCCCGATAAATGGTAGTGTTCAGCACTATCGTGTTTCGGTCAGGTGGTAATGTACGGCCCTGTGATTTCCGGCACAGAGGCATAACACCTTAGGCCTCAGGAGTGGTAACGCATCTGCATTTTGACCTCTGGTCATTGTGTGGGTGTCTTTAGGCTGCAGTCATCACTTAACATCAATGTGAACTGCTTGCTTGTTTGCCTCCTCCCCTCTTATGGGCGACGGTTGGTATTTTCTACGTGCTTAGCACACAGGTGCATTTATTTTGAGTCGAGTGACACGTCACTGAATGATGTGTGTGTAATAGAGACCAAATTAAGCGTTTGTATGGAATTTCGGCAAAGTGTCCGAGGTGTGACGGAAGGTAAAAAATAATAATCTGTGCATCGCCAACTTATCAATTATTTCTGTTTATAAACTCGTATAAAGATAATTTATCGCTTTTGTTATTCACAAACTTATGTTATAGGTATAATATGATACAGGATAAGTGTAATTTGCTAATAGTTTTCTTTTCTTTTCTTTGTATCAATTTGTCTGATACTTTTAATATACCTAGCATACTAGCATAGCATAAGTATTGCATGTATCTTCCTATGTTATATAAAATGTACTTTTAAGTTGGTATACTACGTACTAAATTTACAAAATAAATTCTGTTCTATTCTATGGAAAAGCGTGATCTCAAGATCGTTTCACAGACTGAGTTTTTCTGTGAACCTAGAAATTCTAGACCCCAGATCTAGAGGGTCTAGAAATTATTCAATTCGAATGAATTATCCAGAATGTATCTGCCTTAAAATACAGACATTCATATTTATTTAATTAAAGGTCGATATAGGTTTCAGTATTCACTTACCACCAATGTAAATTGTATGCTGGTCTGCCATCTTTATAACCTAAAAATATCCTTAATTTGCAACAGAGAATCTCAATTTTATGTGCAGTGTGTGAGTATATTCAAAATCATTAAAATTATGTCATTGGTCAGTTACGCGACGTTCGAAAGTGGGTTGGAGATTAATCTACGGCTATAAACATTTAGGGCCCTAACTCACTAGGATGCCATGTTGCCGGCTACGTAGCCATGCAAGTAGTATTGAAATAGATTATACCTATTTCACCTGGCTACCCTGTGGCGATGTCTCCACACCATACTAACTGCTTGGATACGTAGCCGGCAACGTGGCCATGGCATCCTAGTGAGTTAGGGCCCTAAATGTTTATTCACAACAAAGTTCACATTCTACATTTAAAACAAATGTATGATCCACTCGGAAGCGCACAGCGCAATTGACTTCCCCGGAGGCTTTTAAGGAACAATCGCGCACGGATTAGCCTTACTCTGGTTTGGAGAATGCTAATGGCTTGCTGTTTACCCCCACTTTGATGGGGCGCGTCTTTACTGTTTGCCCTGGGCTCTCTTTAGCTAGATTTGATTAAATTTTGGCATGTGGACTGCTTATTTATTAAAATAATTTACTCTTTACCCGTTTTAATAATGAAAATGTGAAATGCGCTTAGCAAACAATGTTTTCTATCTATTGAGAGAGTTACGGCGAGATCAAGCGGGTTGGTGCTACTGCATACACTTATCAATTATGATCTATTTGTAGCAAAATCGTTTTTTTTTATGTCATTTGGTTGACAGACTAGGAGACGGGCCACCTGATGGAAAGTGGTCACCGTTGCCTATGGACATTTGCAACACCCGGGGAGATGCCAACGCGCTGCCAGCCTTGAAAAAAATCGGTTGGAACCACCATAATTTACGCGCCCCCACAATATTGACAGGTCCTTTTCTTCAAAATGATTACGACGGCGACAACAGACATCCTCTCGGACATACAGACATACCCCGGCGCGGCGAACAAAATTGTTCTCCAAAGTGTAGCCGGAGGAAGTAAGATATGCAGTATCGAATGGAGAGGATATTTGTGTCTCCGTTAGAAAGTACCTAATTGTTTGTGGGTCGGTGTACGAGTCTTTACCTTTTATGGCCCTTTTACATTAGCGTTTGTCCACCGTAGGTGTTCGACGAACGTATGCACAGCGCAAACTCCGAGACAACACGACGGGTGCGTGGCGTTGTAGCCGCGTTTCCTACAAAAAAAAAACGCTGGTGTGAAGGGGCTCTTTTAGAAAAAATAGGGTCGCAGTCCCATAGTAACTTTTCAAACAACTGACACTTAAAGCCGCAGATGAACCTCCAACGTAGGTTCTATATACAAACGAAATATCGCAATTGACTTCCCCGAGGAGGCTTTTAAGGAACAATCGCGCACGGATTGGCCTGACTCTTGTTTGGAGAATGCCAATGGCTTGCTGTTTACCACACTTACTGCATATTTATGTTTTCGGGGCGCATCGTTACTGTTTGCCCTGAGCTCTCTTTAGCTTGATTCGATTAAATACTAGCTGTCCCGGCATACTTCGTATTGTGAAATAATGTGTCAAAGATTTGATGATATATACGGACTAAATAGTACAAATGTATCGAAAAAATAAATTGTGGTTTTTATTATTTCCCTTCAATTGCTTCATATTTTGTTACCTTTTGAACCTTCACTGGACTTCCAAAAATCATTCAAAACCAAAATTAGCCAAATCGGTCCAGCCGTTCTCGAGTTTTAGCGAGACTAACGAACAGCAATTGATTTTTATATATACAGATTCACGTGTGGTGTGGGCGCAGTGTATTATTATGTGTTTTATACCAGTTTAATAATGAAGAAAGGGGTAAGTACGCTTAAACTGTTGATAAACCTACGACGAGAGCAAGGAGGTAGGCATTATCAAGTCTAAAAGTTGTAGCAAGTAATAAATGGTGAGTAGAGAACGTCTATTCCGTATCCAGTCCGCAATTTCTTCGCAAATTATAAAAAAACGTAGGAACCTTTCATGATAAAGTTGACTATAATTTGCAGATTCCGTTTCACGGTGTATGTCGCTTATTACATCAATGCAGAATGTCTGATGTAACTCCTAATTAAAACAATGTTTAAGACAATTCATGACCAGAACCAGAAGTTTGTTGTACCGAAAGATGCGAGGAAAAACACTCCAATATAGTGGCGGCTTGTATCATTTATTATAATAGAATTTCTAACATGTTTCCCGTATTATTTGAATATACAATATTCAAATTGTTACGAAACATTTGATAAATCCGTAACATAAAATTGAGCGGACTACAAAATAAGCTAAGAATAAGTTTTAGACGGTTCTTATCAAAGATTTGTGTAGAATATAAATCGAAGTAAAAACCTCCAATAAAGTGGACTTGGCGGGGCGCAGCTGCGGCATCCACTTACTTACGAAATCTCCGCGAAAACAACTTCTCTGTCACGTTTCGAGTTATGCTGGGGAACATCTTATATTTTTTATTTGGTGGTTAAAAGCTTGTTCAACCATATCGTCTCCATCGTCCACGTTGAAAGATTTTCAATGAAATGATAACTTTGAACCTATGTTTCTTCAAATATACTGAAGACTGAGAGAGATGTTGAGATTCACAGACCGCACTACGACTTTATTTTCAGCAAACGATGCTTAGAACTATCAGTATAGTATGAGTTTTGACAGTTCTAAGCGTACATTGCTGAAAGTAAAGTCGTAGTGCTGTCTGTGAATCTCACCGTCTAAGGGTGAGAAGGGTGAGGAGTGACGCATTGAATCTTACATGCAGATTTTCTCTACTATATTTTTCTTCTGAAATTCCATGTTATATGGAATCATATAAAGAAGAAAATATATAGAAGGAAGAAATATATAAAATTAGAGTACAATTACTAGTCTTGCCCAATACAGACTTAGGTATATAAATAATAATTAAATAAAAGTCCTAAAAGTCCTAAATAAGAATTACGTAAATCGGTCCAGAAATCTCGGCGAAAATCGCGTACATACTTAAAAAAAAATATATACCGGCCGAATTGAGAACCTTCTCGTTTTTTGAACTCTGTTAATAATAGTAAATAATAAAATACTCTTACAATCACACATTTAAACCTTATAACTTATACACATATAATACATATAGGTACATTTTAACCCATATAACGTCGTAACTTGTGTACTCGGCTTACTACTACACTCCAAGCGCATAATCATCCTTTTTTAAAATAGCTTTTGCTTGGATTGTATCCTCATAAATTATTCATAATTGCCTTTACCGTAAACTCCGTAGGGAACCAATCGATATTGTAATTCACATGAAACTTGTTCAGGAGGCTATAAATATAAAGTAAGTTTTTTTACTGGTTGTAGCGGTCCAACGGCAGAATTCGAGGGCGTACGAGAAATCATCGATAAAGTTCTTATATTGTATTCATTTATCATCTTCTATCTGTATATATAAAAAATCAATTGCTCTTCGTTAGTCTCGCTAAAACTTGACAACGGCTTTAGCGATTTGGTTAATTTTGGTTTTGAATGATTTTTGGAAGTCCAAGGAAGGTTTAAAAGGTAAGAAAATATGAAGAAATTGAAGAAGATAGTAAAAAACACAATTTCATTTTCCCATACAAATAGTCCGTATCTATCAAACTTTTGACGCATTTTTTCATTCTGAGGCAATACGAAGTTTGCTGGGTCAGCTAATAACTTGATAAAAATATTAAAATTTTTCTGCAATAGTACTTGGTTCGCATCGCGAGCGAACAGACTCTTACTCTTTAGTTATAAATTAAACCGAATTCAAACATGTACAAACACGTGTATCCACTATTGAAAAATCAAAAATGTAAAACACGAATTTCAGATTACAATATTGCATAATGACGTACTTAATATAATTGAGTTCCATTAGGGCAAACACAATAGAGGCCAATTGAGCCAATCTGTCGTCTCCGGCGTGGCCGTGACCTGGTTTCCGTGTAATGGTGTCAGCCGAGCCGGAACTATTCGTTAGGCAAATATTTGCAAGCCAAGCTTAATGTATTGACGATATAAATCCCGAGATGCGGTTCCGTGGCGCTTGGAAATATTATATCTGGGTGCTTCGTTCTGTGCGATTGTTGGTGGAAAGTATGGTTTGCTTATTTTATACATTTAGGTAAATGCATCGCAGGGCCCTGCGGCTGGTGTAGATCGGAAGCGATCTACTCGGTTAAGCGATACGGGCGGGGTCGGGTGTGTAATGGGTGACCGCTAGTGGCAATTAAAATGGGCGTTTCCGTGCTTCGGAGGGCACGTCAAGCCGTCGGTCCCGGTTGCTATCGATAGATAGCAGTCGTTAAACTTTGTCAGAGGCCTTATGGGCGGTTTGAAAACATCCAACAGCGGGTTGAACACTAACCCTTCATTCACCAACCCGCATGGAGCAGCGTGGTGGAGTAAGCTCCAGGCCTCCTCCCAAGAAGGGGAGACTCGTGCCCTAGAGTGGGATGTAGAATGTAGCAAGGGTTGCCATTATTATTTTATTATTATTATCTAGGTAAAGAAGCAGCTAAACGCTGCAGTATTAATATTCAATCAATGTGCTTGTCTAACTGTTATACCTATGGGTAACGCTGCTCTTAGCTCACATTGAAGCTCTCCCTCAAAATTTGAATTTTATTTTGTTTGTTACACCATGAACGAATGAACGAAGTTAAGTTATTATGTTATATACTAATGATGTAATTAGTATATAACATAATTCAATGTTGTCTCCAAGATTTCATTTAGAGAGGAGGTACCTGATAATTCAAAATTTTCGTTACAATACCTGAGTTTTAATTTAATTGCTCATTATTTCAAACTATGCTTAGCTACTATTACTAACAGCAGGTTCGCGCCGCACTTGTAAATGGAAACTAAGTTTACCGATCGTAATAACCCGCTGGGACCAATTCTTGTAATTGCTCGATTTGTCTATGATTACTTACAGACACCTGCTGCTAAGAAGCCTTCATGTCTGCGAAAGTTTTGAGTGTGTGACGTGTAAACTTAAATAAATATCTATACTTATAATAAAACAGTAAAATCCTCGTGTCTGTACATTGTATATATTTACGAAAAACTAATTGGGGGCGATGTTAAAATAGTATTAGAACACTTTTCAATCATTTTTATTTTTTTTGTCTGTCTGTTTGTCTGTTTGTCCCTTTGTCCAGGCTAATCTCCGAAGATACTGGACGGATTCGAATGAAACTTTGTGGTGTATAGATACTAAGCCTGGCCAACATTTAGGCTAGTTTTTACTGCGGGAAAATTACTCATTCCCACGGGAATCTCTACATTTAATAAAATTGTAAGAAAATAAGAAGAATTGTCCTAATTGTTTTTTTTTTTGTATTGTTATCTATTGTGTGCAATAAAGAGTATTATTATTATTATTCCACTTATTTATTGATTCATTTTATTTTATAATTTTTTACATATATACGTATAAAAAAAAACAACAAATATGTATAAAAAATTAACAAATAGTGTGCCGCCGGCAGCGGGAGCAGGGTCCAAGCTGCCGGTGGTTAGGGACACAGAGACAGGAACCTCCTCACTATGCGTGCCGTGCCGAGGAGTACTGCTTTCTGTATCAGACTCTTGATCCATCCACCTAGCGAGAGCCTCTTGAGATGTTGGTCGAGGCTCTTCGCTATCAGTCCGTTCACCGATACGACTATCGGCACAATGATGGCCGAATCCGCATCCTCCCGGGGTCTGAAACAGAGGCAGCATACGGCTACGATACGCAGTAAGGTTGGTTCCCCCCTCTGTAGCCCCGAAATTATTATTATTATTATTTTCCTAAAATGGTTTGTCCGAAAACCATTGTCTATAACTCGTTTGCTATACGCATACTGCTCCTAATTTCGACATTTTGTTTTGCGTAATTACTCTTACTTTAAAAATTATTTCGGAACAATTGTTTAAAGTAAGGCCAGAAACGACTACCAGAATAGTTCAAATTAATTGAATTCCTAGAATTATTAGAATTTAAACTAATTGAATGATTAGAAATTTGAATTGAAAACGGTCAAAAATAATAATTTGATGAGATTTCATACCGTGTGTTATGTGACAGTAAGTTCGCGCAAATCATCATTCGAACAAATGATGATTAGGACAAAAACACGTATGGCGTTTTAGATTATGGATAAGAAACTTAAATGACACAATATACAGTGGAATAGCATTTGTAAATTTTCTCATAAATTTCAGACACAGATCCATGTTCCGATAATGGGTTGCGTCGTAATGACACCATATTGCGTTTAAGCCGATTTCACACTACGTGATTACACAGTAGGTACATACTAATGGAATACTCGATTACACAGTAGCCACATTCCAAGTATCTTCTCGTTTGTTCTTCCTCCAGGAATTAGGCAGAGATAGATAGTACACACGTTTCACCAGTTATATGCGACCAGTTATCGAATTGCATGTAGATTTAACTCGAACTTATGGGTATACATTGCATATATAATTGTAATATTTTTATTATTCGCAATATCACTTGCGAGTGAACTTTAGAAAATAAAGAAAATGGGAAAGAAAAATTTGACTTCGGGCAGGAATCGAACCTGCGACCTCTAAGCTAAGCTACCGAAGTCCGACTGGGACTTCGGTACTTAGTGGTAAAGCGACTGGACTGGTTATCCTGAAGTCGCAGGTTCGATTCCTGCCCGAAGTCAAATTTTTCTTTCCCATTTATCTTTATTTTCTATTGCATATATAATTTCGGTATAATCTCCGGTATCGTGTAGATGTCTATAGGCTGTAGTATTCTCTTACCATCAATATGTACGGCATACTTGTTTGTCACCATCATCTATCTTCTATCTATCTTATATATATAAAAATCAATTGCTGTCCGTTAGTCTCGCTAAAACTCAAGAACGGCTGTGCCGATTTGGCTAATTTTGGATTTGAATGATTTTCGGAAGTCCAGGGAAGGTTTAAAAGGTAATAAAATATGAAGAAATTGAAGGAAAATAGTAAAAACCACAATTTCCCACAACTTCATTTCCCATACAAATAGTCCGTATCTCTCAAACCTTTGACACATTATTTCATTCTGAGGCAATACGAAGTTTGCCGGATCAGCTAGTTAGGTACATATAAAAATACTCTCTGCTTATCCGTACAGGGAACACATGCGTGAAGTTACGTAAAGCCATTAGCCCACACTCGCTTGAACTTGATGTGAGTTTTATTAAGCGGTGGAACACTTTCATCGTCAATCCCTTGTGGACCTAGACTTAACGTACGTACTAAATCGAAACTGCGAACAAGTTCTACTTAACACAACAGTGGCGAAATTAAAGACTGTAATAGGTAAACTTTAATACATCACGTTGTAGATAAGGAAAGTTTTGCTTTATACTCTTAGGTAAATAGTTCGGTTTCGTAATTCAAAAACGTGTTGCAAAATTTTATCTGTTAATTAAAGTAAAAGAGTAACTTCTGTCTAATGCGGACATCTTATATTAATTATCATACCGATTTCTGTTCGCAGCTACAGGTCGGTTGAATACTAGTTTCTGCTAAATATCAAATGGATAAATTTGACTGCTATTATAAAGAATGATTCGTTATAGAAACGACGAGCTGAAAATACTAGGTACTCGATACTTTTTCTTTTAATCATTTTAATTAACTCTTGCTTATAATACTTCACTAAATAAATATAACTACGTTATGAAAAACCGACTTCAAAACTGAAAAGTAAAAAATAATGATTTAATTGTAATTATATACTACCTATTATTTATATGTGCTATTTACTAATAGGTTTGAAGTTTTTTGTTGTGAATTTATGATTGTTCAGTACCTACCCGGACAAAGTCGTGGGCGCAGCTAGTATAAAAGTAGGCTAAGTTACTCCTTATTACACAAGCTATCTGCCAGTGAAAGTCCCGTCAAAATCAGTACACCGTACCGTTTCCGAGATTAGCCGGAACAAACAGACAGACAGACGGGCAGACGAAAAATATTGAAAAATATTGTTTTGCTATATGTACCGTGTATACATACATTTACATTTAATAAAAATCGGTTACTTTTATATTTCAAACAGACACTCCAATTTTACTTGTTTGTATATATTTCCCGCGAATATCACAAACATACAAAAAATTATGATTGCGTTGATTATCCATCGCGAACCAAACACAAGTCCATTTTACACAGCACATAATAAATGTCGTTGTGCCCCCGTTATATTATATGTAGTAGGTACGATAACTGACTGAATTTAAATGTGATTTCGTTTAAACGATCGAGTTAATTGCGTTTATATCAACCAAAAAAACAAACAAATTTCATCCGGAATATAAATAATATGAACAATTGATGAGGTGAAATGTAATTTAAAACCAATATTTGATTATGGTCAATGTGTATAATTTAAAAACTGAACTTAGTAGAGAGGCCTATTCAAATAAATGGATGATGCATATAATAATATTATTTTATATATTGGTAGAGTTCCAGTGACGGAGCTCGCGGGCGTTGGCACCACCGCATTACCTAATATACTTGCTGCTAAATGGTAGTATTCAGCACTATAGTGTTCCGGTCAGGTGGTAATGTACGGACCTGTAATTTATGACATAGAGGCATAACACCTTAGGCCTCAGGAGTGGTAACGCATTTGCATTTTGACCTCTGGTCTTTGTGATGACTGCAGCCTATAGACAGGCTGCAGTCATCATTTAAAATCAACATGAACTGCATGGCTGTTTACCACTTTCATTGCATAAAAAAATAGATTTTTTTTATTAAAAGCTCAGCACCTATTTTCTTCTTTACAATAAATTTTTTCGTATCTAAAATGACATAAATATTATTGATTTGAGACAACCTAGCCGTGAATTTAGTTTATTTTATACTCCGAAATGATTTCTCGAAAACGTTGTGTGTAGGTTTACCTACTTTTTGAAATATTTTTTTATTTATTTTCGCATTCTACTCTGCTTTAATCCCAAATGCAAGACATTTAGGAAATTGATGGCGGTAGCTGCACATAAATTTCAAATGTCACCTCAGTTTACCTGGCACCACAGATGCAGGTAATGCAGTTTTGCTGCATCAATATATCGTTCTAAAAAGGACTGCAATATTTATTTATTTAACCTTTATTATTTCCAACAACCTTATGTAACAAGTTATTCTTATAACTATATAACAAAGTTTATGCATTTACTTTTTTTTATTGGAACCCCACACCGGGTATATGTCTCCTCCAATTTACGCCCATGTTTTTCTACATTTAGCTTTCTCTCTCCATCCTTTTCCTGTTATTGCGATTATATCGTCGATCATCCTCTTCTTTTGCCTATTGGACCGCAATATTATTTTAGGTTATATACGTTATATTCATACTATTTATAATTTTTTTACTACCAATTTGTAGTAATCGACCGGCATTGTTCTGTTTGTGATTACATGTGCCACATTTATTACGTCTTTCACTAAAAATCTGAGGGAAACTACAAAAAAAACACAAGAGTGAAAGGAACAACATTTTAAGACGCAGACCTACGTAGCACTGATTTGTAAGCTTAATTTTGACGCTCCAATAACATGTCTTCTACCTCTTTACTATTATATAGTCCGTATCTCTGTCTCTATCATATAGTCCATAACTCATCAAGGATGGCCCTAAATCCGGCAAAATTTAGTAATGTAGAGATCGCTATGATAGGGTAAACTTGAAGTAAATAAAATGTATACAATTGTAGTTAGAATTGTTTACTTACTGTCGGCAGAATTACAATTTCCATTTCCATTTTTCTTTAAATAAAATATATTTCACAAGCATGTGTTAATGCCAAATAATATAAAACAAGAATTACAATGTTCAGATCGTTTTGTTGTTCATTAATTGTTTCGAAAGTCTGACGGTTTGTTTAGACGTAGACAAAAGTTGGCGCAAATTTATGATTATGTTATTTGTTTATTACATTTATAATAAAGGGTGTAAAGATACATACAAACATAAATTAATGGTTGGGGATGTATGCCAATTTAAAAAAAAATCTGAAATATTTTCTTAAAAACAGCGGCGGCAAAATAATTCGTCATTCGATACTGCCTTCATTTTATTGTATTCTTTTTATCAGGTTTGTTATTCATCGATAATACAATTAGGTAAAAAAAGAACATACAGGCGAATTGAGAACCTCTTCCTTTTTGAAGTCAGTTAAAAATAAGAAAAATCGACATGACGTATACACCTAACTTCCGTTCGTTTGGTCGTCGGCACATCTTAGCCTGGGTTGCACCACGATAATTGTTAAAGTTAAAGTTATTGTAACATTTCACATCCTTCTCTAACTTTAACAGATTTATTTATGTTAGAGCAGGATGTGAAATGTTACAATAACTTTAACTTTGACAAAAGTCGTGGTGCAACCCAGGCTTAATGTCTTAAATATTATGACTGAGAGTCTGTTTGATGATAAAAATGAGACTAGTAAAGGCCTATATAAATACTAATATATATTTCCTCTGCTACGATCTCCTTTAAAAATGATCTGATAATGTTCCAGATGTCTGATTATGTAATACTAAATGTTAGCAGAGCGGGTTGAATAGGATCCTTTGAACGGATTGTTTTTTTATCTCTCTTTGTAACACGACTGAATCGCCTTAACGAGATGTTTTAACAACTCAATGTAGGAATAACATTGTAAAAATCCAGCGTTGTTAACAATATAATCCGCCCAACGTATATGTATCGAAAGCGATAGTACTGGGCATCGTGCTAATAATTTCGGGATATTTCAACATATGTCCGTCGTAGTGACGTCGTTTAATCCATTCGACTCTCGATTAATAATAAAACCGGACAAGTGCGAGTTCGACTCGCGTGGTGAGGGTTCCGTACATACTTCTTATAGGTTTTCCAGTTTAATAATAAATAAGTAAAAGTATAAAATTTAAAGTAATAGGCAAAGAACTATTATCCACATTTTATTCAAAATTTTAAGTTCAGTAGTTTCGGAGATAGGCGGGAGCGAATGGTCAATTTTCGTCGTTTTTCTTAAATAACTTCAATTTTGTTTATGCAAAAATTATAAAAAAAATATATCTGAAATGCTGACAACAACCTCTTTCATTTGATATGTCACACGACACAGTTTACGATTTAAAAAAAAAATCTAATTTACCCCCGAAAGTGGCCTCTCTGTTTAAAATTTATTATTTTACTTGATTTGTTCATCTTTGGGTCACTAATTTACATAAATCCATCAAATTTCAACTCAATCGGTCGAGAAGTTTCGGAGCTATTTGGCTGTGACAGACGGACAGACAGACAGACGCACGAGTGATCCTATAAGGGTTCCTTTTTTCCTTTTAAGGTACGGAACCCTAAAAAAGAAGTCGTGTGGCACTCGAGGACTGCCGCGGTAAAGCTATTGCATTTACATAATTATCTAAAATTATGCAAAACAAAATAAAATGCAAATAAAAGAAAAAAAAAATAGGAAAATGAAACAATAATTTCCTATTAATATTTACCATTTTTAAAATATTGATTGGAAAAACAAACAATAAAAAAAATGAACAAAAGCAATCTTGGCAGCGGTGGGTTTCGAACCCACGCCTCCGAAGAGACTGGTGCCTTTAACCAGCGCCTAGACCGCTCGGCCACGCTACCCACGAGGTCGGACGGCGAAATTATACATGACTTTCTTTAAATGAGTTTAAAATTTGTAATCTGGAGCGACAGGTTTTTTCGTTACGGAATTTCTGAATTCGGTCCCCGCGCTCAAGGCCTGCGATAGAAGCTATGCAATATCTTAATAATTATTATTAATGTACGTCCCACTGCTGGGCACGACTCTCTCCCCTTTTTGGGGGGAGGCCTGAAACTTACTCCACCACGCTGCTGCAATGCGGATTGCTGGAGGTGGGTGGGTTAGTTGCCAACCCGCCGTCGGATTTTTTCGAACCGCCCATAAGGCCTCCGAAAAGGTTCAACGACGGCTATCTATCAATCAGCAACCGGGACCGACGGCTTAACGTGCCCTCCGAAGCACGGACACGCGCATTTAATTTGCCACTAGCGGTCACCCATCACACTACCCGACAGCGCCCGTAGTGCTTCACCGAGTCGATCGCTTATGATCTACATCAGCCGCGGGGCCATGCGCGTTTCCTCTCTCGATTGATCTGTGCAAATCCAAGTGGAAACACTTTTTCGTACCGGGCCATGCGCCCATTCGGAGGTTTGCACACTCGGTGTGTGTTTTTGGATCTGTTGCTAATATACTATCTAATGAAAAAACCCTTATTTAAATCATTTTAATTAATTTACCGGTGCATTAATCGGTATTGACGAATGTCATGCTTTATTTAAACAAAATTGATATTAAGTTAAAGAATAATAATACAGAAAAGTCAAAATAATGCATGGTTGAATCAAATCCTGCTGGAATTTAATTTCTTACAATCTATACCTCATTTACCCGCACATAGTAATACGAGAACACACAACGTATTAAGTTTTATGTACTCTTACTTACACAGCCTATTATCTTACGGTAGGCACCTACTTTCCGCAGGGCATTTTAATTAAAAACGTGATGCAGATAAAGTTATGTTTACCCAAGGATGACCTACTTCGCAAGGTTATGAGGTCATCCAAACACAATGAGATCGTGGTAACATTACTGAAATATAATTAAGTATTTTAAACGATCGAGATGCTACTCTGCGACACAAATAAAAGTTAAATTTATAGCCCTATATTATGGGCCAGGCATCGGAAAACAATTAAACTAAACCATTTTCAAAGTGATGACCAGCATAAGATCTCCTGTGAGACCTATTCTTACTACCCAGTCATGTTCTGGTTATTGTATTCTAATATCGTACGGGTTAGGCTGCCGAAGAAAATTGATGGACCAATATATCATACACAGTTAGATTAAAGAACTTTTTTTATGTAATGGAAGTGGTAAACAAGCATGCAGTTCAGATTGTTGTTAAGTGATGACTTAACAACAATCTATAGATATATATCTGTACTGACAGGCTATAGACACCCACACAAAGATCAAGATCAAAATGCAGATGCGTTATTTATAACGAGTAACTATTATATTTTAGACCATCGGATAATGTGAGCCCTATTGCTATTTGAAAATAATTAAACCGAACGGGCTGCGTCGTGTTCACTGTTAATAATATAAAGGTGCGTCTATGCTAGATAAGCCGAGCACGAACAGAAATTCGCGTAGGGAACCCACCGGAGAATCGACTTATGCACGAACGAGCCCGCATCGAGCATTTGATTAATGCCAGAATGAGCTCCCGCAACTAAAAATAATATTGTGTGAATGAGCGTAATGCAATATTTAATAAAAAATATATTATTTGCAACAAATTAAAATAAAGACACGAAATTATGACTCACTTATTGCCCTAGAAATACAAATAGCTATACGCCGTTTCGTATATCTATATTTACTCGCCACCAGTGTAAAAAAGTATAACGTGAAAGTAATAATATAAGAAAAAGAAATTAGATAAAATATTGTACTTGTGAGTATTTTTATAACTCACATCCACAAATGTCACTCGTATCCTGTTACCAACCAACATTATCAACTCATCACCCGAATGCCAATTGCAAGCGGGAATTAAAAAGTGTGTGTGTGTGTCAGCTCCGACGCACGATGGGAGTTTACTCGGTGTGCGTATGGAAATCGCTAGTGTGCTGCTGGTCGTAGAGCTCGCGGGGTGATCGCGCGTAACGCCTCAACTTTCGTTATACTTGATTTTACTACTCATAAAATTTCCGCATCGGGCCTTATAACTCAAATGTTTAGGGTTTATGTTGCCGTGCGTTTTTTTATGACCTCAAACAGGGAGTTTGGTTCGGAGTTTGGTTTGGTTTAGGGTTGTTGGTTCGGTCGTTCTAAGTCCACACTAAGTACACACATGACGAACGAACTACGATGTCCAGAATAACATAGACGCACCTTATGATCTGTACATTACTCACCCATGCTCGCCAGGCACTTGTCTTCGAGCTATCGTTTTCCAATGCCATAAAACTCGAATGCCCCTACGACACGCCCATGTCATTCACGCCCGATCTTTTGTTCATTTGTCGGTGCCTTCGCCGTTTTCCTTAAACTTAATTTGGGCATCGTCTGCAAATTGGTTTATGCCTTAGACCAAGTTTTTTGCATATGACATGGTTTCTTGTTTTGTGGATTCTGCAAGTTAATTAATTTGCTTATTTATTTCCAGGGCTTCACTGGTGTATTAATGTGGTACGGATAAATACGTTTTTTTTTTTGCTGCGCGAAAGTGGCAAGCACACGTTTATTCAATTGCTATTGATTCATTACTGCTGCATATAAACACAAAATTAAAACGATAGGTTGCATTGCCAATAAGTCGCTCCGTTATCTACGCAGTATTCCTACACAACCATCAAACTGAAAAATAAAAGCGTTGTTATGTTTATATTCTTATAATTGAATCTCTAATGTGATTAAAATTTCTTGTTACAGGTAAACAATAATTTAGCTGACAACGCACGTGGTTTGTATTTTTTTTTACTAACAAACCGTTACAAAATAATGAAAGTTAAACGTTAATATTCTAATGTAACCCTAGTTGTTTAAAAACATATGATATCTTACGGAATAAATCTAAACGACAAAAAAGAAAAGCTAAGAAAAATTATGTACCCAAAAAAATCTAGATTCCAGCCATCTATCTTAATATGAATCTTCAAAATTTTACATCTTTCGCGGCTTATCTAAAATCTTTTAATATAAATATGCAAATACATCTCGTTAGCCGTGTTTCAAGCGTGGCGATTGCAGTATTTTCACTTGACAGCAATCTCTAGGGGAAAATATTAAGTTCCCGGTGATTTGTGAATCGCGGAGGCGAATGGCTCTCGTATAAAAAATGTCTGACGGTGGGCGATAACAGACGCCAATCACGTTAAGACCGACTCGGCTGTTGAGCCTACTCACTTGCGATTGTGGAACATGCGGCCTTTGTGATAAATATTTTAGTGAATGGCAGCTTTACACAGCTCAGCTGGCCCGGGGACGAGTAATGAAATTTGGCAGAAAGAGTGTTAACTTTTACAACCTACGCTTGGATTTTTCTCATTTAGCAATAGGTATCAAATTACAAGATGCCCATTTAGCAATCATAGCCAAACCATAAGTTTCACAGCCTTAAATATATTTTATAGTCTATTGTTCAAACAATTTTGTCTGGTTTTCACAATGAATATTTGAATTCTATTTTCACTATTCCTGAAGTTTCGTAAATTTGAATCCGAAACATTGTTCGCGAATAAATACATTCAGTTAAATATGTAAGCCCTTAAAATTCAAATAATTCCAACCGTCGTTATAAAAGCAGTATGTCACAAGAATTGGGAGTAAAAGCAGAATAGTTTCAATAATGAAATTTCTTGGCGTGACCTATTTCACTGAAGGTAGCTTGGACCCGTGCCATTTGTGTACGTTTTTGGCCAACCAGGTCCCGTGGAAAATTCAAGTGTAAAAAACTAGGCCCCAAATATACGGACGTCTCAACTTGTAATGGTGCATCGTAGTCTTGGCCAAGTAGGTCTCAGTAACCTTGCAAATGGCCAGCTTCCAAATCGGAGGCGAGTTCCCCGGACGATCTAAACGGTTTACATTACGTCTGCTTATTTCTTTTGATGCTCTTTAGAGCGCAAATTGCACCGTTTGATTAGAATTAGAGAATGTAAAGGTGCAAAGGCAGGATAAAACCTAGACCAACTTGTTGCTCCGAGTAAATTTTATTCAATAACGTCACTGTCCTTTCAACTATGTTCAATTTTGAACCGCCAAACAAACATAAATAATGGGGACGACCAAATTTGTTTACTCGTCTGGAATTTATTGGTTGTGACAACTTGCAATAGACTATAGTTTATCGGGCTACATTTAGCGTTACACAATGGGATGTGTTATTTTACTATCTAGTCTGTAATCTGATTGATATTGAGTATTTATACTCGTACATATGTATTGTCTAAAGCCTCCGTGATGTTTTAAAGTACGTTTTTATCATTATGAGCTAATGATTACATTACGCTTAACCTTTTTCTTTAGTATTTAACTTTCTATTCGTGGAATAAGTATTCTTTACCAATATGGACGATACTTAAAATCAATTTAATAACTCGATTTATAGCAATTGTCCACAATTGGTAAGAAGTATAGAGGGTAATAAGTATAAGTAATAAGTAATATTTTCCGATGTCAGAGATTTTCAATGTCATAATCGGTCAGTCCACAGTCTACAGCAACACCGCTAAATATATTCCTTATCTTACTTATTATATTTCACTAACAGTTGGATAATCAGCAAGAGATTAAATAACAAACCAGTAAATGATATGAGTTTTGTCGCTCAAATCTATTTTCAGACATTATGAAGTAAAAGTGGCAAGATAAAATATATTATATATAGAGCCATACCTCCATATCCAAGTAATAAAAACCCGTATCTGCCTTATAATTTCACGGCTAAGCCGCGAAATGGAAGGTTTGGAGACAGCTTAAACCCAGAGCAAAGACATAGACACAAAATTTGCTGTCTGTAGTTACTTTTTTTTTTAAGCTGAGATAAACCGAGCTTCTGTTTGGATGCAAACAAAATGAGTACCAAAATTTCTTTAGAGCTTATTATGAAAATAATTCGAATCAGTCTCAACTCTGATATTCAAAACGCTGACGTCGGTCTGACACTTATACTAATGAAACATCCTATTTTATTATGGTTTTCGGGGAAACATCTCGAATACCGAAACAGACGTTGACTGATGCTTCGGGGCGCCAGATCCCTAAATTAGAAAAGGGTCTTTTAAGAGGAACCTTTTCTTTTGTTTCGCTATTATTTTGGTATGCACTTGTTATTATAGTTTTTTTTTTCGACTAATGAAAGCGTTGAATTAACGTACAGTTTACCTCTATGGTGAATAGAGAGTGCACATTGTGAGAGAGTTCCCAATTAGAGGATACGAATTATGAAAAGTATAACAGTAACGAAATAGTAATATGGTATATTTTACTGGTGGTAGAGCTTCAGTGACGGAGCTCGTAGGCACCACCGCATTACCTAATAAACTTGCCGCTAAATGGTAGTAGCACTATCGTGTTCCGGTCAGGTGGTAATATACGGCCCTGTAATTTCCGGCACAGAGGCATAACACCTTAGGCCTCAGGAGTGGTAGGTAACGCATCTGCATTCTGACCTCTGGCCATTATGTGGGTGTCTAAATGCTGCAGTCATCACTTAACATCAATGTGAACTGCATGCTTGTTTGCTTGCAGAGGCAGAACACCTTAGGCCTCAGGAGTGGTAAACTCCTGAGGCTTAAGGTGTTATGCCTCTGTGCCGGAAATTACAAGGCCGTACATTACCACCTGACCGGAACACGATAGTGCTGAATACTACCATTTAGTGGCAAGTATATTAGGTGATGCCGTGGTGCCTACGCCCGCGAGCTCCGTCACTGGAGCTCTACCACCAGTAAAATCGTTACCACTCCTGAGGCCGAAGGTGTTATGCCTCTGTGCCGGAAATTACGAGCTATCGCTCAACCTATCGCGTAAGTCCGAGGTATTTACTGTACACAAATTTAACAATTCATGTTTTGTAAACAAGGAAGTGGATAACGAACCAAAAATCTATAAGGAATATTTTTCGTCGAGGCAATTTGAAATCCAATATTGTTTCCACGCCCACGCCAAAACTCCGTAAAATATCAAAGTCTCGTTATTATGGAACCTGTCTAATTCAATCGCATGCTCTTGGTTCCGTATCGAGTTAACTTTTGTCCTGTCCAGTCTGTTTTTTCACGAGTCTGACACAAATGCAAATTATCTATTGATTTTCAAATACTTGTATGTTATTAACGTGACAAACAAATATGCAGTTTACATTGATAGTTAATGTAAACTGCAGTTTAAAATCAGCAGGTCAAAATGCAGATGCCAGCCCCCATGATAAAAATTGTATGGCCCCAACCATTTGGGGCCATACAATTTTGATGACCCCATGGTCATACCATATAATCGGAACACGATAGTGTCGAACAGCAACATTTTACGGCAGATTTATTGATCTGCCGTAAAACGTTGGTGTACAAATTCATACAGATTTATGTGTACACCTAGCGTGGGTCTATGAGTAAGCGTTTTTCATTTATTTCGAACACCAACGTTTTACGGAGATTAATAAATCTGCCGTAAAATGTTGGTGTTGTCGCACATAAACCTGTATGAATTTGTACACACACGTACACAACAAACACCCAGACCCGAAACAAATATCTGTAGGCCATATATTAGGTTGGGGAAAAAGTTTCTTCGCATTTTATAAGATAATTCAAAACATTTTTTAATATAGTTTATTTAAATTTAACTAAGGTATGTATGTACCATTTTGTTCGATAACCTTTTGCCATCTTGTAGGTAGGGACATGATCCCATTGCTATAAAAATTTTTGGGACTTCTCATCAAAATACCGCGACAAGTGGATTTGGCAGTCCTCTCGTGATGTTAACCTAACATTGCATAAAGAATTCTGCAGAGACCGAAACAGGTGGAAATCTGAAGGTGCAAGGTCAGGACTATACGGCGGATGCATTAACACCTCCCAGCCAAACTCTCTTAATTTTTGCTGAGTGGCTATAGATGTGTGAGGTCTTGCGTTATCATGATGAAACACCACACCCCTTCTGTTGATCAATTCCGGCCGCTTTCTCTCAACTTCTTGCTTTAATCTCATCAGTTGTTCGCAGTAGAGTTCAGAATCGATAGTCCTGCCTGGTGGTAATAGCTCATAATGAATAATGCCCTTCCAGTCCCACCACACACACAACATCACCTTATTGCGAGTTAACCCGGGTTTCGCCACAGTCTGTGAAGCCTGACCGGCCTTAGACCACGACCTTTTTCGCACGTTCTTGTCGTACGTGATCCACTTTTCATCACCAGTTATCAGCTTCTTCAAAAATGATTCGGTTTCATTACGTCGTAATAAAGAATCACAAATGAGTACACGGTTCATTAGGTTTCTTTCAGTGAGCTCGTGAGGTACCCAAATATAGAGCTTTTTTTGTACCCAGCTTTTTTTGTGGAGACGTCGCCACCTTAAGGTGGCGACGTCTCCACACCTAGAGAATAAATTCAGAATAATAGTGGTTTCAATTGAAAATACTGTTCCGGTTAATCACTAGCACTAGCTACATTACGTAAGCTGATAGTCTGTGAACAAAAGAAAAACCGGGGCACTTTCTTCAATATTCTCTTGACGCATTTTTCAATCTCAACAAGTGCATCACTATCTTGCTACATCGGTAAGCTTTGCTCGCTCTGCTTGAAAAATCAAACCAGCACTTTATGAAAATTTCAACGCTGAAGAAGAAATATCTTTTGTTCTTTGCTTCTTAACTGATTCCAAAACAAACATCCGCAATAAGCATTGTTTAATTTATAGGATGGACTTTTGCAGACGCCTGTTAATGTTATTAGTAAATTCTTGTTCTTTTTTACTTTTCTTTATTTTTCATTTAAGGAAGATGGCAAACAAGTATACAACTCACATTGATGTTTAGTGACGACTGCAGCCTATAGACATCTACACAAATACCAAAGGTCAAAATGCAGATGTGTTGCCACCCCGATACCTTAGTTATCATGTCTCTGTGATAATTATTACGGGGCCATACATTACCATCTAACAGGAACACGATAGTGCTGAACACTACCATTTATGGGCTGATAAATTAGGTAATGCTAAAAACTACGCACTCTATCATCAGTGAAAAAAAACTTTAAATGTTTGCTCGTTTTTTAACGTTATTAAGGTAGCAAAGAAGCATACAGTTCACAGGGTAATTTAATTCTGCAGTCTAAAGACATCTAAATAAAAACTATAATATGTTGCCACCCCATCTACTAAACTTGACCTAAGTTGTGTGGCGCTGGATAGATTAAGTTATGCGGTGGTGGCTATACCCTCGAGCTTCGACAGTGTAAAATTACAAGACTTCCTTAGTCAGTTGGAACAGTTCCTATGTCAGTTAAAATTACGACCAATTCAAGTTTGTAACCAGACATAAAGTGCCTCCACCCGACACATGATCCATTTTGGCATGAAACTCAAACCCGAAGACAGTTTTGGGTGCATTGCGGACCCGGCGCGAAAACTTTCCAATGCGCAATATTATTTGAATTACATCAGAGATGTTGGTGTTTGGCTGTTACTTGTTCGTTTCTTAGCCTTAAACCAACACCAACAAATCAAATAGAAATTAAAGAAAATCACTCGCATGTGTAATTGCGAAAAATAAATTATTGCAATGCACCAACTAATAATAACGCATAATAGTATACTTATACAATAACCATTGACATACGTAATTGATCGGATGTAGTTGGATATTGATATGTTCTTAGGTTTTCGCGAGCTACACTCATTGAAATAAAACTATTGTCTGCCCGGGACCACGGAAGCTGAAAAGCGACCGAAACGTCGGGTTGATTTTAAAAATCATTTTAGTTTAATATACGCGAGATAAATCCGTAAAAATAGTTTTATTTCAATAGTTGGATATTGCCAGAGAATATGTATTAATACCTACTACGTATAGAATGGACACATCGACATCCCGCCAGATTTTCTCGCCTCACTCAACCTCCTCCCCTCTTATGGGCGACGTTTGGTATTCTCTACGTGCTACGCACACAGGTGCACGGGTTTATATACGTCACTGATTGATGTCTGTGTATTAGAGACCAAATTAAGCGTTTGTATGGCATTTTGACGGAATGTCCGCGGTGTGGTGTTGCTAGAAAATGTCGATTTAAAATTAATCTTATGGCATTTAAGGATATGGGTTCTTCAATCCATATAAAAGATTACGTGTTAGTTTTTTGACATTCAACAGTCTTTAGGGCTCCGTAACTGAAAACTGTTAGAAGATAACTCGTGTGTCTATCTGAAAGTCTGCTCGACTATTTCTTCACAGCTCATTTACTTGACAACTGACTTACCTACTGCTTACTTTGCTTTTCCAACTGAATGACTGATTAAAATTTGGGTCAGATTAGCTTATGTAATAAGGAGTAACTAAGGCTACTTTCGGTGGCAATGGGCAGGGCACATAGCTCGGAGAACCGATAGCCGCTGGGGCAGAAAGGTTCTCGAGTGGAGACCACGTATCGGCAAACGCAGCGTAGGACGTCCACCTGCAAGATGGACCGACGACCTAGTCAAGTCTGCAGGTACCCGCTGGATGCACGTCGTTTCCGATCGGTCGGCATGGAGGTCATTGGGGGAGGCCTATGTTCAGCAGTGGACGTCCTATGGCTGATATGATGAAGGCTACTTTTATACTAGTTGCGCCCACGACTTCGTCCGGGTACATACTGAACAATCATAAATTTTAACGCAGACGAAGTCGCGGGCACAGCTAGTCGAAAATAAATTAATTTCAAACAATTATGTTACTTTTGGAAGATGAATCAGAAATAAAAAAATATTACCTAAATTTGCAAAGTATTTTTTAAATAATTATAAAACAACCAGTTTTATAATTATTTAAAAAATACTTTTAGTCGACATTTATTGATATTTTATGTAATATCAGAAATAAGCCGCAATAAATTGCAAAGCAGGATAATTGTATAGTATGTGCCAGTTGGTTCGGACTTGTAAAACGAGTCAATCGAATGTCGAAAGTCCCAAGGTTTGTCCATCCAAAGTTATACATATAAGAAATCTTCTTACGGATTTCTTGGATTTAGTATAGATGAACCCATTGAATATTTATTTGCAGTGTGGGTAAATGAATATTCGATACCTTCATACACCCTTCTTGAGCGTAGTTCGTCAATTTCTAAACTGAAATCGATATTTGGGTGTGTTGACTTCCAAAGTTGTTAGCCATATATTGTTAAATGACAAACTTTTGACTATGTATGCTTAGTTCTGAATATTTAAAATCTTGCATGGTGGTAGAGCTCCAGTGAGCTCGCGGGCGTAGGCACCACCAAATTACCTAATATACTTGCCGCTACATGGTAGTGTTCAGCACTATCGTGTTCCGGTCAGGTGGTAATGTACGGCCCTGTAACTTCCGGCACAGAGGCATAACACCTTAGGCCTCAAGCGTGGTAACGCATCCGCATTATGACCTTGGTCTTTGTGTGGGTGTCTATAGGCTGCAGTCATCACTTCACATCAATGTGAACTGCATGCATGTTTGCCACTTCTTTTACATATCTAAAATAAAGAAATAAAAAATCTCGATATTTGATGCAAATAGCTCAATGTCGGTTGTAAATAATTAAATAATGTCATGTTTATATTATTTTGATTTGCTTGTGTACTAAAAAAAGGCATTTCGTTCACTTTTAAACGACAATACTGAAACCCGAATTTATTTGAATAGATAACTAGTTAATCAAACTAGCTAAGTCATACTCATTATCATTCAGCCGAAAGACGTCCACAGCTGGACAAAAGCCTTCCCAAAGATTGCCCCAAACGAACGGGCCGCCCTCATCCAGCGATTCCCCGCAACCTTCACCAGATCGTCGGTCCACTTAGGGGGACCTGCCTACGCTTCGTCTTCCGGTACGCAATCGCCATTCAAAAACTCTTCTACCCGAACTAGCTTAGCCACGACAATGTACCTATTTGAATATTATTTTATTTTGATTCTAAACAAAATTAAACTGATTTAATCAACATGACGACCCGGTTGGTCCAGCGGTGTGAGATGACCGTTTGATTCGCGGGTTCGATCCCCGCACCGGGACAAAGATTTGTATGGCCTACAGTTATTGGTTTCGGGTCTGGGTGTTTGTGTATGTGTTGTATGTGTACAACGGCACTCACGACACAGGTTTATACCTAATGTGGGTCTGTGAGTGTAAGCGAATTTTATTTATTTATTTTTTTAATTCATATTTCATATTCAATAACTACTCAATTTATATAGGCAACGCATAAATTGCAATAAATTGAGTAGGTATTTGTTTTTAGTATTTTTTTATGATATCTCTTTATTGTTATGGTATCCACGAACTGTGCTTAAGTGTATTGGTTGGGTAAAACCTTGATCTCAATATTCCTCAGTAAATACATTTTGTGAACTGTCTGAGACTTGGTACTCATAATATATAACTAACAGACGTTTATGATATTTTATGTCTTAAATTAAGCTTCAATAGACGTGTTATTGTTATTATCGATGACCCGATTAGTCCAGCGGTGTGTGATGACCTCTTCATTCGAGGGTCACGGCTTTGATCTCCGCCCCGGGAAATATATGTCGTAAAGGTATTTGTTTCGGGTTTGGTCTATGTTTGTGTGTGTTGTGTTTATACAATGACACTCACGATACAGATTTATATTTTACCTAGTGTGTGAATGTAAGCGTATTTTATAATTCTACAGATTCTACTCATGGTACGGCCCTGTAATTTCCGGCACAGAGGCATAACACCTTAGGCCTCAGGAGTGGTAACGCATTTGCATTTTGACCTTGGTCTTTGTGTGGGTGTCTATAGGCTGCAGTCATCACCTAACATCAATGTGAACTGCATGCTTGTTTGCCACTTCAATTACATAAAAAAAAAAAAAAGTATTTTCTACCTTCCTCTATAATATGCTCTTTTTTAGATATATATTATTAATATTATTGTGGACAGCGTCCAAGCTGCCGGTGGTTAGGGACACAGAGACAAACCTCCTCGTGCCTAGTACCGCTTTTTTCAGACACTTGGTCCAACTACCTAGAGAGAGCCTCTTGAGGTGATCGAGGAGGTCGAGGCTCTTCGCTATCAGTCGGCACAATAATGCCCGAATAACTTATGTAATAATAACGTTAGTTTATTTTGATTTTTTCTTTGATTTCTTTTTTGGTAACAAAATATTATATACTCATGTTTGCGTATATACCTAAGTAGTATTACATTAAATTCGCTTAGGTAATTGACCTAGATAAGTTCATATCTAATCATCCTAAAGCTCTATTCATTGACGACATATCTATCGTCGATGGCTCTAGTGCTACACAGAAATATCTGCTGTATGATTCAATTCAATTATAAAGTTACGTGAGTTGACAAACTGTCAGAGACATCACTAATGTCTTCGTAGATATATCGGATCTGATAATTAACATGTCTAACCGCAACCCATACTGTAATGTGAATTCTAGCTATAGCTATACCCAGGCTTGTATCCTTGTTTTATCAAACCCTAAGGGAGACGCCACACGGTGAGATGACATAGAATGAGCGGAAATTCATAGCAGACCAATCCTTAATGGCTAAAGGGTCGTCCCCGTTCAATTTGTGTGGAAGCCTGTTTATTTGGAGGTTGATTCCAATACTTTAATATTCATTTTCATAAAATGTTTGGCAGATTCTTGCAAGCTTCACTGATTAGAAGCTATTTTTTAAGTTTTTTTTTTCGCAGATATGAAACCAACAACTTTAGCCAACCTTTCAGTCGATTTTCAGCGTTATAACTAGGTACAGCATTCATGATAGATTTGAGTTAAGTGAACGCATCCTTCTCGGGTTCATTCGTTACCAACACACTTTTTATAAGTATGTAATTTCCGGCACAAAGACAATTACACCTAAAGCCGCAGGAGTGGCAACGCATCTGCATTTTGACCTTGGTCTTTGTGTAGGTGGTCTATAGGCTGCAGTCATCACTTAACATCAATGTCAACTGCATGCTTGTTTGCCACTTCCATTACATAAAAAAAAATGTTCAGATACCGAGAATTAATACTTACAGACCTCTCCAAGTACATGTTAAACTATTACTACACTGTCTACATAGATATCAATAACTCAAGATATGTCTGTCCAAGCTTGTCTCCTTGCTCTATCAAACCCAAAGGGGACGCCACACGGTCAGATGACAGAGACTGAGCGGAAATTAATAGCAGACCAATCCTCTAATGTTGAAGGGTCGTCCCCATTCAATTCGTGTGGAAGCCTGTTTATTTGGGTCTGATTATGGGACGTTAGTATATTAAAGGCGCGAATCATAACGTTTTAGAAGGTTTTTGAAAACTTCACACTTGTTAAGCTTTGGGTATTTGGAGATTCTTTCTGCTCAGACATAAACCACTAATATATTCAGTTTAATTAGATTTTCAGCTTTATACTCGTATATTTACAGTATTTTTACATACACAAACTCATCACGAATAAAAATGTAACCTTGTAAATCTTTGTAGAAATTAAACTTGCGGCTTTTCTCGCGTATGCAACACTCCCAACTTCTTCATACTTGTATACGCGAGAAAATCCGCAAGTTCAATTTCTACAATGTATGAAGTTTGTAAATCTTTGTTATGAACAGTTATACACTGTTTTTACGAAGAAAAAGAAAAAGTACGTCATGATTTTCAACATGAATTTCAGCAATCTCTGGTGGTAGAGTTTCAGTGTAGGATCTCGAGGGCATAAGCACCACTGCATTTTACCTTATCTATCTGTCGCCTTATGGTAGTGTTCAAAACTATCGTGCTCCGGTTACATGGTTAATGTATGGCCCCGTAATAACTACCACAGAGACATAACAACTAAGGTCTCAGGGGTGGCAACGCATCTGCATTTCGACTTCTGGTCTTTGTGTATAGTCTGCGGTCATCACTTTCTTACTGGTGGTAGAGCTCCAGTGACGGAGCTCGCGGGCGTAGGCACCACCGTATTACCTAATATACTTGCCGCTGAATGGTAGTGTTCAGCACTATCGTGTTTCGGTCAAGTGGTAATGTACGGTCCTGTAATTTCCGGCACAGAGGCATAACATCTTAGGCCTCAGGAGTGGTAACGCATCTGTACTTTGACCTTAGTCTTTGTGTGGGTGTCTATAGGCTGCAGTCATCACTTAACTGCACTGCACTGAACTGTATTCTTAATTTCCACCTTCGTTACCTACATTAAAAAAAAAATCAATCAATCATTAGTTTTCAACTTTAGTACGTAAAGTTTGAACGGAATTTCTTTGTTAAGACTGTGATATTAATCTAGATTTAAGTGGAAGATTCTTCGAGTTTCTTAAATTAGCTCATTTAAAATAGGTTTTCTTAGTAAATCAGTCTTTGTAAATATACTCTCGTTTAAAATTTACTTAGTCTTTTGAATATCTTGATTGTTATGAATTAAAACTTGTGGAAGTACCTTGTTGAAAGCATTTGCTTATTTAATTAAGTAACTGTTAGTTTAATTGGTGTTTGTTTACCACTTTCAAAGCATAAAACTTGGCATGTGCCTATTTGGACATGCGCAATGTAGCATTCCGTTGAAAGGTAGCAAACTGCCTCAGTAGCCTAGTGGTAGCAGGCCACAACTACTACGCTGGGGTCCTGGGTTCGATTCCCGGGTAGGGGGCTATCAGAGACAATGGTGTCAAGTCCTTTATCTCTGGCTCTATAGGGATTTTTCCATTTCCAAATTTCCAAGTTTGGTAATGTGCCCGGAGATGTCAACAGGCTCGCCACCTGCCAAAACGTTACCGGCGAATCGTGGGTAAATCGTAAATCGGTCCAGAAATCTCGGCAAAAATCGCGTACATACATAAAAAAAATATATATATACCGGCCGAATTGAGAACCTTCTCGTTTTTTGAACTCGGTTAAAAAACGAAACCGGCGAATCGTGGGTGTTTGCATGTATGCATGGATGCGTGCATTTACCTCTGCTTACCATTTCGGGGATTAATGGCGTGAAGGCGTTTACATACCTACGTTTCGTTAACGTACGTTTTTTCTAGTACTAAAAGTCCGAGCTAAGCTACGGTCAGACAGACGGATGGACACTGTGGAACTATAATTTCTTATTTATTTATTTTATCTTATAAAATTCCTTGTAGGCTACGGAACCCTTAAAGGCAATACTTTATTGGTGGTAGAGCTCCAGTGACGGAGCTCGCGGGGGTAGGCACCACCGCATTACCTAGTCCGTTACTAGAGCTCTATCACCAGTTATTTTGTGTAGGTATATGCAGTATTCACCATCAATGCACCTACACTGCATGTTTCCTTGTTACCATTAATAATAATAATGGTAATTCATTGTACGACCCAATGCTGGGCACGAGTCTCCCCTTTTCGGGGGGAGGCCTGGAGCTTACTCCGTCACACTACTCCAATGTGGGTTGGTGGAGATACTGGCGTACGTACGTAGCTTAACGTGCCCTCCGAAGCACGGAAACGCGCATTTTTAATTTGCCACTAGCTGTCACCCATCTGACACCCGACCACGCCCGTAGCGGTTAACCGTGTATATCGCTTACGATCTACACCAGCCGCGGGGCCATGCGCACTTCATTGTGTCCATTATTTCAAAATAAAGTCGGTTTTACGGGCGAAGATTTTACGTGACAACGTCTTTTTCTCGGTAGAAAGGCATTCGCCGGTCCGGCAGGCCTCTCTCTCGTTCGGTGACTCGTCGTTACGTTACCGGGCGTTACACTTTTTCATGAGTGACTCCGAGCCGCAACCTAATTTAAGACGTTGTCACGTCAAAAAACTAACTCCGTATCGACAAATCAGGTGGTGGCCTTACTCGTATTCATTGTTATCGATTACCCGACGGCCGAGATACGCTGTAGTACGCAGATTCAGTACATACATAATATGTCTCTATCAATGTTTTACTTTATGGGTTGTCGTAGTAATAACGTACGTTAGATTAGGTCGTAAGTATGGCTATTTACTTAGTACCATGTGATATTAGAATCTTTTTAGTCATATAAATATTAAATGCCAAGAAGAGAACGTACTTTGTAATTGAAAAATAACGTAACTTCACGCCCGTAATTCCCGAAGCGGTAGGCAGAGGTAAATGCATGCATTCAAGCATACATGCAAACACCCACGATTCGCCGGTTTCGTTTTTTAACCGAGTTCAAAAAACGAGAAGGTTCTCAATTCGGCCGGTATATTTTTTTTTATGTATGTACGCGATTTTCGCCGAGATTTCAGGACCGATTTACGTAATTCTTCTTTTGTTTGATGCGGAATAATTTCGAATTGGTCCCATAAAAATTCGACTTCAAACCTATTAGTAAATAGCACATATAAATAATAGGCAGTATATAATTACAATTAAATCTTTATTATTTTTTACTTTTCAGTTTTGAAGTCGGTTTTTCATAACGTAGTTATATTTATTTGTGATTCGATTGCCATGAAATTGATAGACACGGATGGCCTAGTACTTAAACGGCTCTTAATTTTAAGTAACCTTGAAATATTACCTGTTTCTGTCGTTTGCGCGTTTCATAGAGACAAAAAACTATTATATTATTATAACTAAGTCCCACTTAGATTTAAGTGACGTATTAGGTAGTAGTCGTGCCATATATGTAGTATATTTCCGAGTTCTTAAATGTAAAAAACTTTCGCGTTACATCGAAGCAGCAATGCTCTGCCAAATTTCTATCAAATTGACGTCAACCAAGTTCCAAAATATCGTTTCAGTCCAAACCTTCAGATCTATGATTGTACGATAGATGTCTTGACACTGCGTGAGATGAAAAATGTCTTGTCACTGTATCAAAATTATAAAATCCTCTTTTAAGTATCCAATATTGCATTACTTTCCTCTCACAGAAACAATTTTTTTGTTACATAGTTTTCTGAAGACAAATGCCTTGCCGATAAAATAGTTTATTCGACAAGTGGTGAAAAATCGAGGTGATACCGGTAAGCGTCCGGTATAGCTGAAAATGCCGCAAATAGACCACACGGACGAATCAATCAGATACTTACGCCCGTCTATTGTTATAGACTCGCTCGGCTACCGTTTTACTGGTGGTAGAGCTCCAGTGATAAGGCTTGAGGATGCCCTCAAGCTCCATCACTGGAGGACTTTAGGATTTGGAAATTGGAAACCAGAACAGGATAGCAGTTCCCCACCAGTCATCACCGCTTAGTCTTAAGGAATGGCAATGCATTACATTGAAATCGTCTCTGGTTTTGTGAAGATTAATAGGCTACAGTAGAAATTAACTTACCATCAATTTGAACTGTGTACTTGTCTGTTAATTTGGATGATTCTCTGTACACTTGAGAGATCCATAATTTTCCGACTTAATTAACCCTTCTTCAGAATTGGAGTGCATATTTTTATACAATGAGAGTTAGAATGTGTGTGTAGAGAGTCGTAAAGTGTGTGTGCACTATATGCTATGTTTGCCATTTCATGGTATTAAAAAAACTTGACATAAATACGAAAGATTCCTGCCCACTTCATTCAATATCTTCTTCATTCTTATAAAACAATTACTTTGTGTCAATTTTGGAAATAAATACAACATAGAAATGTTGACAGTGATATAAATTCTCGCAGATATGGAATATCGACATCGATACTTTTATTCTCACCGACAACGTTCATTATATTATAATTGATTACTAGTCGACCGAAATGCGGTGTGTTGTAATAGATATGATACACGCGTGCCCGGTCACATTAATATATCGGATACTGCGGTAACCAACCATAAAGAGGCGTCCCGTTCAACATGATACTCGTACTAGTATTTTTTGGAGTATGCCACTGTAAATGTAAACTAAATGTAAAAATAGGATAGATATTTTAATATTTCTTGATTTCATTATTTAATTCACCGGTTTTGTACCACGCAGTAGTGTAGTGACGTGCTACAATTTTATTGGGCCGTTTTGAGACATTTCACTACTCGCAACGTTTTGAATCGTCATGTCTTTATAACTATTGTCTACGTTTCAAACACATCCAACATCCTAATTTTTTTTGTGATGCAGGTAAAGAGACGTTATAAACATTCATGGCTTTCATATTCAAAGAGTAAGTACTCTTCATATTGTAAGTACCACCTACCCCATTTTGCAATTTTATATTAAATTTAATCAATCACTTGCTGATACTCTCTGATAATAAAGGAGATTCTGAGGATTTCTGATAATATCGACAGCTATTTTAATCTACACAGACAAAGGATATCGATGTCGATACTTTTATTTTCATCGACAACGTTCATTATACAATTGATTACTGGACGCCCGAGATGCGGTATGTTGTAATGGATTTTTTTTTGTTTTTGTTTTTTTTATGTAATAAAAGTGGCAAACAAGCATGCAGTTCACATTGATGTTAAGTGATGACTGCAGCCTATAGACAACCACACAATGACCAGAGGTCAAAATGCAGATGCGCTGCCACTCTTGAGACATTAGGTGTTATGCCTCTGTGCCGGAAATTACAGGGCCGTACATTACCACCTGACCGGAACACGATAGTGATGATCACTACCATTTAGCGGCAAGTATATTAGGTAATGCGGTGGTGCCTACGCCCGCGAGCTCCGTCACTGGAGCTCTACCACCAGTAAAATATCGACAGCTATTTTAATCTACACAGACAAAGGATATCGATGTCGATACTTTTATTTTCATCGACAACGTTCATTATACAATTGATTACTGGACGCCCGAGATGCGGTATGTTGTAATGGATACCACAATACATGTGTGCACACATTAATATATTGGTTACTGCGGTAAATAATCATAAAGGCGCGTTTTGTTCAATGTGGCCTTTGTATTTGTAGGGTTCCATGAAAATCTCTGGAGGATAAAAGAACCATTGTAGGATACAACGTTGTGTATTGTTAGGACCAAGATATTTGGCGGACTACTCTCTCTCTCTCTGCCTTACTCCTAAGTGCGTGTTCGCATCACGGGCCTAGCGTGGTGGCGACGATATATCAATTCGCCGTTTGCGGTCACATTAAAGTGACTTAGGGCGAGATTCACAGACCGCACTACGACTTTACTTTCGAGCAAATTACGCTTAGAACTGTCAAAACCCATACATTTCTGACAGTTCTAAGCATACTTTGCTGAAAGTAGTGCGTAAGTTGTAGTGCGGTCTATGAATCTCACCATAAGCCTAGCGCGACGAGTTTGGATAAGACAGCGAATGTACTTTTCAAACCTAGTCACCGCAGAGGGATTAAGCTTCAAGTTTCATACATACGTTATCTGTTAGTGTCTCAGTCTGTCTCTCAGGACTTTTTTAACACATGCTTGTATGTCTGAACTTTTAATTCTTATAGAAACGTGAGGTCAAATCGCAAATGCGTTGCCACTTCCGAGGTCTAAATTGCTTTGCGTCTTTGAAAGTTACGAGTATCACCCTAGCAACCCTAGGACCCTTCAATAGCCATTCAAGGGGGGCACGATAGTGCTGAACTACTTTTTGAATTAATGCGGCGATACCTCCGTTCAGGGACGTAGGGATCGTTCCTCCAACCCTAGAACTATACTACTACGAGTAGCTGTAGAATCTTGTAAGAAGTCAAAAGCAATGTCTTAAAAATAAAGAAAAGGAAAACTATAAGCAGTCGCACAGAATAAAATTTAAATTATAGTCAACAAACTGACTGCGTTCTATGTCGAGGTATAGGGAATACAGTTTTTCAGCTTTAAACATAAGTTTGTATTCTTCAGTATTGCCATTTGTACAGAACCCTCGCTGCCCGAGATGCTCCGACTCTAGCTTGACTATTTATTGTTTTGATATAATTCGGGCCCGACATTGTCGAATTTATTGACACCCTTATCTGTTTTTTCCGTAGCGTTATCCCTTTGTTTATGTAAATGTATGAGGTGTGTTTTGACAGTACTGTTGAGGGTAAATGATATATTTGGCCCCAGGTGAATGTTAGGGCTGTACACTATTTTTTTGGCAAAATAATTAACAATAATATTGCTTTTCGATACCTCTAACATTGATACCTATATCGTTTTCGTTCATATTGCTTGATATATTATCTAAGAAATCGACACTTGAAAATCGTGTCATTTATTTCAGGTGCCGGAAATTACAGGGCCGTATATTACCACCTGACCAGAACACGATAGTGCTGAACACTACTTTTTAGCGGCAAGTATATTAGGTAATGCGATGGTGTCCACGCCCGCAAGCTCCGTCACTGGAGCTCTACCACCAGTAAAAAATTGTATCCATATTTCTTGTTAGATAACGGTGCCATGCCCTGGTATAATTTCAAATGCAGGTTACACCACGTCCACTAGAACATGGCATTTATTTCAGGTACCTTTGTTAGTAAATAAGTTAAGTTTAGCGGAAAAAAGGTTAAAAGAGCTTAAGTGTGATAAAATTATCACTTTTTTTCATTTTTGGAATGATATATAGGATTATAATCTAAAGCATATTTATTTGATTACGTGAGAAGCTATTATTTCGGTAGGTGATATACCTAATAGAGGAAATGATTCTTGTCTATTAGCTCTACACACTCCATTTATAATGTGTTACACCATCAATTGGCATGGCCACACTGGCTACACGTCGTGACGTTATGCATTATGCGCTTGGCTACTTAATCTTCTCTTGTATTTATAAAATTCTCGTGTTACAATGTTAGTTATCATACTCATCCGAAACGGCTGCACTGATTCTCATGAAATTTTGTGTGCCTATTGGGTAGGTCTGAGAATCAACAACATCTATTTTTCATACCCCTAAGTGATAAGGGCGATTATCATTTAATTTTTTTATACCTCTAGGGCAGTGATTCCCAAAGTGGTCCATATAGACCCCCTGGGGTCCATGGGACTCGATGGGGGTCTACGTAGGCGTGAATAAAATTTGGAAATATGTGAATGTGATATAAATGTAGCAAGAAGGGGGTCCACGGAAACCAGAAGAAAATTGAAAGGGATCTATAAGAAAAAATAGTTTGGGAACCTCTGCTCTAAGGCATATTTAACTCGTAGGCGCGTAGCTCGTAGCCGCGTAGCTCGTAGCTCGTATGGAGTCCTTGGTGCGTGTCAACCGCGGCCTATGAAAATTTTCTATGAAACTTTTGGCCGCAGCTTTGCCTTTTTGCCTCGGGATATTTAAATTTTTCGATCGTCCGAATTTTCTTAAATGCTTTCCGAACTAACATGTTCTGTCCATAAACTATTTCCCGGTCAAGTTTTATGTTCGTAAATCAAATAGTTTTGGAGATGTTGTGAGTGAGCGGGGAGGAGGATCTTTTCACTTTTACATAGATAGAAAATAGTTTCGATGTTTCACATCTACCAAGCATCTCGCGATGCCATAATGCTTCATCGGTTTCGAAGGGAATCAATAATTTCATATATTGGTTTTCGCGGTAAATAATATTATCGCGTTGGCATGTTGTCAGTGAAATGTGAAATTGTTATTTTGCACTGGAATTCTTATCTGGTTAGTCATGACGTTATCGGTTTTGTTATTTATGTAAATATATTTTTTATAACTTTACAGATAGGTACCTCTTAACTTTATGGTATGTATCTTCACGCCAGGTCCCTAACGGGGTAGGCAGAGAGTGTAGAGCGCCAGACATCCCGGTTCTGACAAACCTCTCGTGCCTCGTCTACCTTCATCATTCTCTTCATACATGCACGCCGATTCCTAAGACTTTTGACCCCACCATCAGACAGAACTCGACCTATTTGGTCATGGTAGGTCAGCCTTGGTCTTCCTGGGCCTCTGCAACCATCCACATTCGCATTGTATATCTGTTTAGTCATTCGCTCATTCGACATTCTTTCTATATGCCCGAACCATCGGAGCATGCCTTTTTTCATTTTTACACCGATACTATCATTCACACAAAGTCTCTTTCTTACATCTTCATTACGAACGCGATCGGTGAGTGATACACCGCAGATCTTGCGCAAAGATCTCATCTCGACCGCGTTCAACTTACTTTCATGCTCTTTCCTGCATACCCAGCTCTCGCTTCCATATAAAAGCGTTGGAGTGAGTTTATGGTGTGAGTTTTTTTTATATTATGGAAGTGGCAAACATGCATGCAGTTCACATCGATGTTAAGTGATGACTGCAGCCTATAGACACCCACACAAAGACCGAGGCCAAAATGCAGATGCGTTACCACTCCTGAGGCCTAAGGTGTTATGCCTCTGTGCCGGAAATTACAGGGCCGTACATTACCACCTTCCCGGTGTCCCAGGAAAGCTTTTGGAAAAAAAATTCAAAAATGTCCCGTTATCGGTAATCTCGACAAAAATGTAGCGTACCCGCCTGAAGTTGTCTTGTAAGCGTCAATCCGAAGTTTTAATATTTTTTGAATAATTTATAATAATCTCAAAAGCAATCGATAGCGAAGAGATACCCGGAATAACAATGTACCCGGAGATGTCAACAGGCTCGCCACCTGTTACATGGGTGTACAAAACGCAACCGGCAAATTCTGGATGTTTGAACGCATGCATCAGTTCAGGCCCCAGGTACAGCAACTTATAAATGTACACTGGTTACAATATTTACTTAACAAAAGAGGAGACCCATGCATGCCAATTTCTTAAAAAAAAATCCTTCTCTTTGGTTACTCTGAAGTCTTTTTACTAATTCTATAACGTACTCGTAAACAATGATTGAATGTTACATTGAGTTTCTTATTACTATTCTGAATTATAAACCCCTCCAAAAAGGGGAGAGACTCGTGCCCAGCAGTGGAACGTATAATGAGTATGTATTAAACTTTTTGGCTCTTACTGTCCGAATGGTGCTGAAATTGCGCACGTAATTCGTGAGAAACTCGAACTCTAGTGGACAATCTTATACGTCGCGACTGAAAACTTCAGAGAGTAGAAGCGACCCACACACGTACCCGTTCCCCGGCTCTTTGACTATAAAAATTTCTTATTTCGCTTGACACGTCTGTGGTGCGATGTAGCCCTTTGTGGTGCTCAGTCGAGCTTAAAAGGGCAAGATCTATTGTGATATTAAAGGATTTTGTTCGTTTCGCCTTTATTGCGACGTTTGAATGTTAGGATTATGAATAGTAGACTAATTGCTGTTACGGAGTTTCTTTGTCGTGTTGACTGTATCAAATACTACATTGAAACCTTTTCATACAACTGGTATGAAATGGAATACAGGTTTCAGTTTCTTGTATACTATATCGTCTAAATATTACGTCTTATATTTATTCCCACATTCGTATTCTGGCCTCAGACGGATTTATTTACATTTCTATAAGTCATGGGCCTAAATATGTACATATTTAAACCTAAAATATTTAAATACTTAATATTTCAGGACTTCTTTACAAACTATCATGTTTTTTAGTTAGGAATTCTTAAACCTTCCTCTTGAATCACAGTCTTTTGAAGAACAACTCTTCATACTTCTTTTCATTGTGAAAAGAATATTCAAATGTACAGATAGCTAGAAATGACTTTTCATATACTATGTCGAGATATTTAAACTGACACTAAACAACGGTACCTCAGTATGACATGATACTAATTTAAAAGCAGTTCAGACACCGAAGCCAATCTCTAAAACGCAAAATGCACGTCCACGTCAGTAGCAGTAGTGAATCAGGCGACATTAAATGTCCGCCGTCAGTTTCCTGACGCGGGGGTTTCATATTGGGAACGTTAACATGTGATGTTTCCGTCGCGGCTGTGACCGAACCCAGCCTTGTATCGGGGAAATCAATGCGGTCAGGTAACTAAGTTGCTGTGTACATAAGTAACTTTAATAATGAGCATCTACGTAACTCTTGAGTATAGCTACTTAGTCGGTAAAACACCCGAGGCCTGATCTTGGTTACTTTTTTATGTAGGTCTTTCTTTTTATGTAATAGAAGTGGCAAACAAGATGCAGTTCACATTGATGTTAAGTGATGACTGCAGCCTATAGACACTCACACAAAGACCATGCTGAAAATGCCGATGCGCTACCACTCCTGAGGCCTAAGGTGTTATACCTCTGTGCCGGAAATCACAGGGCCGTACATTACCCACCTGACTGGAACACGATAGTGCTGAACACTACCATTTAGCGGCAAGTATATTAGGTGATGCGATGGTGCCCACGCCCGCGAGCTCCGTCACTGGAGCTCTACCACCAGTAATGTCTGACATATAACTCAATTAAGCCTTTAATAATTTAATAGTAGCTGAAAACCAAAGCCAAAAATTATTTGGTGACACAAAATTGGCCTTCAAATCTCTCGTGGCAGTATGAAATCAAGCTATAGGTTTATTCTAAATTAGGTATGAAATATTCTGTAAATACCCTCTCTATTTAGTTAGTAACATTTTTATTTGTAACTAGCTGTGCCCGCGACTTCGCCCGCGTGAGAATTTATGATTGTTCAGTATCTACCCGGACGAAGTTATGGGCGCAGCCAGTACAAAAGTAGCCTAAGTTACTGCTTATTACATAAGCTATCTGCCAGTGAAAGTCCCGTCAATATCGGTCCAGCCGTTCCCAATATTAGCCCCCGCCAAACAGACAGACAGACAGACGAAAAATGTAAAAAAAATGGTTTTGGTATATGTACCGCGTATACATACATATGCATTTAGTAAAAAGCGGTTATTTGTATATTATAAACAGCTACTCCAATTTTATTTATTTGTATAGATATAACACCACTAAGTCCCTCGTTTGGCATGTAACGAATCTTAATACAGTTATTAGTAAACCATGTCCAAGTAAAAAAACCTTGTTTTTCGTTTAAAAAAACTATAGTGGCAGTAGTGACAGTTATCAAGCGACATTAAATGCCCGCCGTTTCTTGACGCAGCGTATTTATATTGGAAACGTTAAATTCGTGAGTTTCCCGTCAGGATTGCGACCGAGGCGGACTTGAGTCAGACACTTCAATGCGATCAGGTATCAAAGGTGCAGTATTACTTAATTTAATGATAGGAAGCTCTGCATGTAAAAGTGCAAGCTTAATATACTACGCCCGGGGACTGACCCAAATCGAATATTTTTGTTATTTCTTTTTTTTTTTGTTTGTTTAATATCTAATAAAACAAATGTCAATAGAACGGAATAAACCAAAGCGAAATATAACAAAAATCTGGGAAAATACTGTTTTGCCACGCAAATATTCTAAAACAAATAACGCTTTTGTCGGACTAAAAAAAACTATAAAATAAACGCTTTTCGAACAGCTCTACAAGTTTATAAAGAAGCTCAGGAAGTAATAAAAGAGGTACCGAACTTCTGGTCGTGACCGGTCCGAACCGGTTGCGAAATCTATTGCCTTTGGCGGTGAAAATAGGGGTGATATTTAATGTTTTTACATTTAATATTTAAGTCGTCTTTTAATGGTACGTTCTTAGCATATTTCTGACATGTGATTATTAGCGTTGTGTAATCCCTTTCATAACACATCATAGGTCACTGTGATTTCTCTGTGATTCCTCGAGCTCCTAGACTTGGAATTCTACCACCAGTGAAAACTGTGGTAGAGATTAAAAGTGTTAAAAAGTGGTTTACTGTTTCGCACTTTTAATGTGTTATTTTAATATCACATCTTGGCATTACAGTGTGGTTCTTTTCTTGTCTGACCCCAAGGAGTCCAGTTCGTTTTTATGTTTCTTAATCTTTTTTTTTTTTTGGTATTTTCGTTATTATTTTAAAATGTTCTCTCATACTTGCTTATATTGTATGATTACTTCTTTTACTTCTCTGGAATAATGAAAGAAGTGGACGATACAGTGCGACTACGTCCCGCGGCGAGTCCCAACTCGAGACATGTACCTACTCCAAAGCGTGTAGCTGCTAGAGCAGTATTGTCGGACCACAATACTGTTGCAATGTTGTGTACCTTAGATATTAAAAGTATCGGCTGAAGCAGACGTACTTCAGTTATTATACTTGTACGAAACTTTGCAAGTTTTCGAGTAATAGTCGACCAAATGTATTTTACTCGAAAATTTTAAACAACTCCATAGAAAATATTTATTTATTTTTTTCATTACATTTTTTGCTCTGTAAATACACTAAATACGGAACCCTACACTGGGCGTGGCCTGACACGCATTTGACCGGTTTTTTTGTATCTATTGCGAAGCCGGAACGCCACTTTAAATTTATCTTTCAAAGATACGAATACTCTAGGACTTTTTTTTGTAGATAGCGTGAGCCAGGTAAGCTTTCAAAGGATTATAATAGCAAAGTGACAGTGTACGAACTTTTGTGATGTTAGGTAGTTCCTTGTCAGATTACACCACTCACAGCTTCAACGCCTTAATATTAAACCGCGTTGCGAGTTGGCCACGACTTAAACCGCGATGTGCTGCAATTTCCTAGTTCAATTTTCAACATACTTGTATGAATGAAGTTTTCGACACCCAAAAGTGCGCGAGTTGAAATGAAATTTCCCGCGAAGTTTCGTTCAAGCTCCGATTTGTTGACGACATCGTGGTTTTGGGTTTGAATTCAGTCTTCCTGTTTTACAACATAAGTTTTATAGCCGCGGAATATTTCGCACTTCCTTTATCGGCATTAAAGTGTTCTGCGTGGCTACAGCTACAGCTAATAGTCCATCTATGTGCTAGATTTTAACCGAGTTCAAAAAACGAGAAGGTTCTCAATTCGGCCGGTATATATATATTTTTTTTATGTATGTACGCGATTTCTGTACCGATTTACGTAATTCTTCTTTTGTTTGGTGCGGAATAGTTTCGAATTGGTCCCATAAAAATTTGATTCAGATAGGCCCATTAGTTTTTAATGTATGAGCATTTTTTTACTTACTTTCACCTCATACTAAAGGAATATGAATAGACGGCGAGTTGTCATACAGTGCGGTCAATCCACTGACGTCCTAGATAGTCCTAATGCGCATGAAAACAAGATGACAACAAGTGACAATGACACATTTACTCATCGACGACACAACACAGCATATTTACTCCTTCGTGGATAATTTTTTTTCATTGATTTCGTACAGTCGTGTCATAATTTTGTATCGACACACCTAAACAATTTAAATTAGGTATCTAATTGTTACCAAGCTAAAAGATTCAGATTTTACAAATTTAACAGATGTCAACATTAATCTAATTATTTTTTTATTTTTTTTTATTTATACACTACCTACTATTTATATTAGGTTGGGGAAAACGGTTCTTCGCATTTTTTAAGATAATTCAAAACATTTTTTAATATAGTTTATTTAAATTTAACTAAAGTATGTATGTACCATTTTGTTCGATAACCTTTTGCCATCTTGTAGGTAGGGACATGATCCCATTGCTATAAAAATTTTGGGACTTCTCATCAAAATACCGCGACAAGTGGATTTGGCAGTCCTCTCGTGATGTTAACCTAACATTGCATAAATAATTCTGAAGAGACCGAAACAGGTGGAAATCTGAAGGTGCAAGGTCAGGACTATACGGCGGATAAATTAACACCTCCCAGCCAAACTCTCTTAATTTTTGCTGAGTGGCTATAGATGTGTGAGGTCTAGCGTTATCATAATGAAACACCACACCACCCTTCTGTTGATCAATTCCGGCCGCTTTCTCTCAACTTCTTGCTTTAATCTCATCAGTTGTTCGCAGTAGAGTTCAGAATCGATAGTTCTGCCTGGTGGTAATAGCTCATAATGAATAATGCCCTTCTAATCCCACCACACACACAACATCACTTTATTGCCAGCTAACCCGGGTTTCGCCACAGTCTGTGAAGCCTGACCGGCCTTTGACCACGACCTTTTTCGCACGTTCTTGTCGTACGTGATCCACTTTTCATCACCAGTTATCAGCTTCTTCAAAAATGATTCGGTTTCATTACGTCGTAATAAAGAATCACAAATGAGTACACGGTTCATTAGGTTTCTTTCAGTGAGCTCGTGAGGTACCCAAATATCGAGCTTTTTTTTGTACCCAGCTTTTTTCAAATGCGCCAAAACTGTTTTGTGATCAATTCTCAGTTCTTCAGCTACGTCGTAACTACTGATATGTCGATCATGCTCCACTTTTTCAAAAATGGCATCCATTTTATCCGTAATAGGGCAACCAGAGCGAGGTGCATCTTTGACATCAAAATTTCCGGATTGAAAACGCTTAATACAAATTTGTGCTACTCTCACAGACACTGCACTAGGTCCATAAACTACCTATAATGTGCTATTTACTTATAGGTTTGAAGTCGGTGCCAAACTTCACGCCTGTAATCCCCGAAGGGGTAGACAGAGGTAAATGCATGAATTCAAGCTTACATGCAAATACCCACGATTCGCCGGTTACGTTTTGTTCAATGTATTAATATGCTCGTATTCTTATTTAAGTAATTAAAATATAATTATTTGTTTAAGGCTTGGCACCAACTTCAAACCTATTAGTAAATAGCACACATAAATATATATAGGTAGTGTATAATTACAATTAAATCATTATTTTTTTACTTTTCAGTTTTGAAGTCGGTTTTTCTTAACGTAGTTATATTTATATGTATACAAGATGTTAGCGATTACCTATAACATTTCATTATGCAGCTAAGATCATATATTTTTCATAATTGATATTTATGAAAAATATATGATCTTAGCTGCATAATGAAATGTTATAGGTAATCGCTAACATCTTTTATACATATAAATATAACTACGTTAAGAAAAACCGACTTCAAAACTGAAAAGTAAAAAAATAACTATATGATCAAAAATACAATTTAAAAAATGAAAATGTCAAAATGACATTATCCGCCATATTTGCCATGTTGGTTTTGAGTCGCAATTCTAACTGCAAATAATGTTTTGTAACTGCAAACAAAGCTAAAGAAGTGCAAATATGCAATAAAAAACGTTCTCATATTGATTTTGCTTGTTTAATGATATTATGTACAATACATGGCCGGAGGTCCATACATTTTTGCAACATCTCCTTTTCACAGAATTTTTGGTCTTATGTTGTATTGTAGCTTCCATAATAAATCTATATACACACAAATACTAATATGACTGTTCAGTCGAACGAACCCGGACGAAGTCGTGGGCGCAGCTAGTATAAAAGTAGCCTAAGTTACTTCTTATCACATCAGCTATCTGTCAGTGAAAGTCCCGTCAAAGTTGAAGACACTCCAATTCTTCTTATTTGTATGTAGGTATGTATGTATGTATGTATGTATGTATGGTTGTATGGAGATAAAAGTAGCCTAAGTTACTTCTTATCACATCAGCTATCTGCCAGTGAAAGTCCCGTCAAAGTTGAAGACACTCCAATTCTTCTTATTTGTATGTAGGTATGTATGTATGTATGGTTGTATGGAGATAAAAGTAGCCTAAGTTACTTCTTATCACATCAGCTATCTGCCAGTGAAAGTCCCGTCAAAGTTGAAGACACTCCAATTCTTCTTATTTGTATGTAGGTATGTATGTATGTGTGGTTGTATGGAGATAAAAGTAGCCTAAGTTACTTCTTATCACATCAGCTATCTGCCAGTGAAAGTCCCGTCAAAGTTGAAGACACTCCAATCCTTCTTATTTGTATGTAGGTATGTATGTATGTGTGGTTGTATGGAGATAAAAGTAGCTTAAGTTACTTCTTATCACATCAGCTATCTGCCATAATTGATATTTATGAAAAATATATGATCTTAGCTGCATAATGAAATGTTATAGGTAATCGCTAACATCTTGTATACATATAAATATAACTACGTTAAGAAAAACCGACTTCAAAACTGAAAAGTAAAAAAATAACTATATGATCAAAAATACAATTTAAAAAATGAAAATGTCAAAATGACATTATCCGCCATATTTGCCATGTTGGTTTTGAGTCGCAATTCTAACTGCAAATAATGTTTTGTAACTGCAAACAAAGCTAAAGAAGTGCAAATATGCAATAAAAAACGTTCTTATATTGATTTTGCTTGTTTAATGATATTATGTACAATACATGGCCGGAGGTCCATACATTTTTGCAACATCTCCTTTTCACAGAATTTTTGGTCTTATGTTGTATTGTAGCTTCCATAATAAATCTATATACACACAAATAAATAAAATTGGAGTGTCTGTTTGTAATATTAAAACAACCGCTTTTTTTAAAGCATTTGCGTAGGTATGCACCAAAACAATTGGCGGGGCTAATCTTGGGAACGGCTTGACCAATTTTGACGGGACTTTCACTGGCAGATAGCTGATGTGATAAGAAGTAACTTAGGCTACTTTTATCTCCATACAACCACACATACATACATACCTACATACAAATAAGAAGAATTGGAGTGTCTTCAACTTTGACGGGACTTTCACTGGCAGATAGCTGATGTGATAAGAAGTAACTTAGGCTACTTTTATCTCCATACAACCATACATACATACCTACATACAAATAAGAAAAATTGGAGTGTCTTCAACTTTGACGGGACTTTCACTGGCAGATAGCTGATGTGATAAGAAGTAACTTAGGCTACTTTTATCTCCATACAACCATACATACATACATACCTACATACAAATGAGAAGAATTGGAGTGTCTTCAACTTTGACGGGACTTTCACTGGCAGATAGCTGATGTGATAAGAAGTAACTTAGGCTACTTTTATACTAGCTGCGCCCACGACTTCGTCCGGGTTCGTTCGACTGAACAGTCATATTTTTTCTCACGTAGACGAAGTCGCGGGCGCAACTAGTAATAAATAATAATAATGGCAACCCATTATACGTCCCACTGCTGGGCACGAGTCTCTCCCCTTTTTTTGGGGGGGAGGCCTGGAGCTTACTCCACCACGCTGCTCCAATGCGGATTGGTGGAGGTGGGTGGGTCAGTGGTCAACCCGCTGTCGGATGTTTTCAAACCGCCCATCAGGCCTCCGACAAGGTTTAACGACTGCTATTCATTGATAGCAACCGGGACCGACGGCTTAACGTGCCCTCCGAAGCACGGAAACGCGCATTTAATTTGCCACTAGCGGTCACCCATCACACTACCCGACCGCGCCCGTAGTACTTAACCGAGTAGATCGCCTATGATCTACACCAGCCGCTGGGCCATGCGCGCTTCAGTTTAATAGTAATAGTTAAATAACACATATAAAAAAAAGCTTACGTAGTCTCAATTTTGTTTTTCGATTAAAAATGTAAACATTAACAATCTAGCTTTACATAACTGAGCGAGCTAACAACTCATTACTTAACAACATAATGAGAATGCGGGTTCACATTGTAGTACAACTAAAACATACCGGCATTTCCCCGCGGGCGTAGGCAGATAAGTAAATATTTTTCTTATATTGTATTGTTAAATATAACGAATTAACATATACCTACGAAGATAATTTATAAAGGATAATGGTAAGAAAAGAAATACTGAGTAGAACCAGTGTACTTAGCGCTATTTTTTTTAATAAGAACTGTTTTTAACAGCGCACTGTAGTGACAATTGGCAACAAAACTTGTGAGTTGCACGATCTTCATACTTAGTAATTAGTTTGACGGTTTAAAACTCGATAATGTGCTCATTGTCAGTTCGATTGACCTGAAGGTGAAGTTATTCGAATGTATTATGTAGGTAATTGTGCAGCAACTTACTATACAACCGTTCGTCTATTTCTTTTCTAACATTTCTTCGTACTGTAAACTATGTAAGAGGCTATTAACAGCCGCCCGCTTGTAGAGGAGAATTTTTAAGAAATGGGTAACTTTCTTCAATAATGGCGCTCAAACCATTCCATTAAGGCGGTAGTTAATATGCGGGATGGACAGCAGCGGTAGGGTTAACGAAACTAATAGTAGTAACACTCACCGCCGACCAATCCTCCCGCGAGCATCCCGCATCGGACTTGATTGATAATAATTCTGTCCACACGGCCACATTTGGTTCGGCGCTTACCGAATCCGCTGTCCGCTCCGTACCAAATCCGGACGTGTGTTACGACTATAAAATTATCGCCAGCCTGCATTCCAAGTGTGACGATTATGGCATGGTTCTCCCCTAAATGACTCATATATCTGTTGTGTGCATCTTTGGAGAAAACTTTTGTCCAACCGTGGACATCTTGACGTCTGATATGAGTTACATTTAGGTGGTAATAGAGGTCAATCGGTTGTCATATTCAGACAAATTGCTCAATTCGGATCTGCTACTGCGCAGCGCCAATAGATAAAACCCCAATAACACTTTTCGATCAGAAAATCGTTACTAACACTAAGCCTAAATATAAAGTCACAGTATTTTAATGGAGTGAAAGTCTAAATGGAAGCTTAATATGCTAATATATAACGGCCTCCCTATATATATTATGTTCGTTAATCCCGACTATATTCCCCGGAGGCCTAAGCGCTTCATTCGTACGCCTACATCTCGCCGATGATTTTACGTTATGAGACACATATTATAGAAGATAGTCTATTATCATTTCCAGGGAAAATTATGACCTGCCTTGAATTGAATATATTCATATGGAATACACTTTGTTCAGATTTGTGCTTTTTCTGTAGGTGTTGTAGATTCTGAACGAAAATGTTAAGCCTGCGTGCCGGAAATTACAGGATCGTACATTACCACCTGACCGGAACATTATATTGCTGAACACTAGCATTGAGTGGCAGGTAAATGAGGCAGGTGTGGTTGTGCTTACATCTCAAGATTCTGTCACTGGAGCTCTTAAGTACCATCGTTAATAAATATTGTAAAAGAATTGATAGTATATAAAATACTGCTGGTAGCTTTTACTGTTTTTTCGAGTTTGTGCATTTATGTACGCGTCAGCATTGAGTGGCAGGTAAATGAGAAGGTGCGGTGGTGCTTACATCTCAAGCTTCCATCACTGGAGCTCTACCATCATCAAACATAATATCCGTAGGCCCTACAAATATTTGTCCCGGTCCGATGATCGAACATGCGACACTTCGGATCAACCGGTCATCTCACACCGCTGGACTAACTGAGACGTCGTATGCGTACAAAGTCTTCAATCATAAATCAAATATGGCTCACAGTGAACCAACGACGAATTGCCTGCAAGCAGTTATCATACTTTTATCCCAAGAAGGAGGCACGTGTTCCACGAGTGGCATAATGTACAAGATCGTTTATGAATTCAATTGTACGTATGTGTAGTAGTAAAAATTAGTGTCACTTTTGAGTATTAAGATCTTTTATCTCTGCGCAAGAAATTATTTAGAATTATTCAAACCAAAATACAATAACATTAGGAACAATTTAGCGACAGGTATAACTAAATTAGAGAATGCGGTAGTGCTAGTGTCTAAAAAATCTGTTATCTCCCAGAAAATATATGGCCGATCTTTTCAAATTACTTACTATGATATTAATACGTTCCTTAGGCTGTGCTATGATTGTACAGCTACTAATAAACCTACCGATTGTATTTTTCTAATTCAACATCTCTACCTTACTATTTTATATACCACTAGCTGTGCCTGCGACTTCGTCCGCGTGAGAATTTATGATTGTTCAGTATCTACCCGGACAAAGTCGTGGCTAGTGTAAAAGTAGCCTAAGTTACTCCGTATTACATAAGCTATCTGCCAGTGAAAGTCCCATCAAAATCGGTTCAGCCGTTCCCGAGATTAGCCGGAATAAACAGTCAATCAGACAGACAAACAGACAGACAAAAATTAAAAAAACATTTTTTTTTGTTTATGTAGCGTGTATATAAATAAGCATTTAGTAAAAAGCGATTATTTTTATATTACAAACAGACACTCCAATTTTATTTATTTGTATAGATAGTACCTATGGATAGTTAACTCAAATAACACGTTTCGTACCGAAAATCGGAACCAGCAAGCCTAATATAATTTTATAGTATTCTAATAGAGTAAAACTAAGTGGAAGCTTTACATGAAAATATATAACGGCCTTCGTGTATATGTTATGTTTGTTAATCCCGACTATATTCCCCGGAGGCCTAAGCGCTTCGTTCATACGCCCACATCTCGCCGATGAATTTACGTAATGAGACCCATTTTGTGGAAGGGAGTCTGTTACCATTTACAGGGTAAATTTTGACCTGCCTCGAATATCTTATTATACAACCAGACGTACTTTACTGGTGGAGGTTAAAGACATATCGCATAATGATGCACTTACTATCGGGGTAATGGCTGCTCGACCGCACGGACACCTTATGCGGTGGTAACTGGTAACAAAAGCTATCTAAGGCATAGCAATGTAGAATTATGTTTCATAGGTATTTATATTTTATTTACTCTGGTATTTATCTATTGATTGATTGTTTGTACTAAATAGTAGGTAAATATTAGGACAAACTTTTTTTTATGTAATAAAAGTGGCAAACAAGTGTGCAGTTCACATTGATGTTAAGTGATGACTGCAGCCTATAGACACCCACACAATGACCAGAGGTCAAAATGCAGATGCGCTACCACTTCTGAGGCATTAGGTGTTATGCCTCTGTGCCGGAAATTACAGAGCCGTACATTACCACCTGACCGGAACACGTTAGTGCTGAACATTACCATTTAGCGGCAAGTGTATTAGGTAATGCAGTGGTGTCTACGCCCGCGAGTACCGTCACTGGAGCTCTACCACCAGTGTAAAGTCATCTATTACGGATGCTAGATCCTCAGTGTCAAAATTGGGTGCGAGTAGGCATACTAAGGGTTAGTATTATCGAATCTATATGCCGCCAAATGGTGGTGTTCACCACTATCGTGACGTGACGTTAGATCGTAATATAAGAGTATGACCCCGTATTTTATATTTTGACTTCTGGTTCTGTTTATTGGCTGCAGCCGATACTTACTACCGATGTGAGCTATTGTTGTTTGCCTTCGCGTAAAAAAGGTTCACCTTGATGGTAAGAGAATAATGCAGTTGACAAACGTCTACATAGGAACTACAGATATTTTGCTTAGATCGGTCTAAGCAAAATATCATTCATAATTACTCATAAAAAAATTAATGAAATCAATATGAAGATAAGTGATGATTATCTTAAAAATGTATATTTAAAAATATATTATTATTTTGTCTTCTGAGTCTACGAGGATGTAGGTGAAATACTCAGGAATTTAAGACATGTTTGCTTTTTAATGTATATTATTGCGCCACGACACGATCTTGACATGTAAATCAATTCAATTTAAAAACTGAATCGGCTGTTTTTTCCTTCCCTTGTCTTCTCTATGTATTGGCCTCGTATTCAACTTTGAATGTGTAGGTTGTGCGGACACGGCTAATCTCTGAAGTTGAAACTTGTCAGTTGCAACGCCTCTGCAAGCAACGTTCTAAAGTTTGTAAACCGTCGTAATGCTTTGGATATCTTTCATGAATTGCATTTATCTTCATATATTATCACAAAAAAATGCAATACAGGTAGCCAACCTGTATTGTATTTTTTTGCTGCATTGCCATTGATAAACAAATACTAATATTAAATATATGAGTTTTGTAGTGAAGTGTCTGTCTGTCTGTCTGTTTGTTCAAGCATCACATAAAAACTACCAGTCCGATTACAATGAAACTTGGTATGATTATACTTTAACCTTTGGCGCACAACACTGGGTACTTTTTATCCCGGAAAAATGTCTGTTTGTCTGTGTGTTTGTGCACGCTAATATCAGAAGCCGGCTTATTCGATTTGCGGTTCACTAATATATTGTGGTAAGTTTCACTTAACATTTAGTGTTTGTTTCATGTGTCAATCGGTTCAGAAATAAAAAAGTTACGTCAATTTAAAGAATTGTATCAGAATATTTTTAACCTATTCTGTATCTTAATTCTATCTTTTAGGGAGTTTCGTACCTAATAGGTAAGAACGGACCCTACGGATAACTAATCCTCCGCTGTCTGTCTGTCTGTCCGTCCGTCCGTCTGTCTGTCACCAGGCTGTATCTCATAAATATTGATAGCTAGAAAGCTAACATTTACACAAATTATGTATTTCTGTTACCGCTATAATGTAGACGCTTTAAATTTTCCCAGAATTGTTAGGTCTAATGTTGTATTGTAGCTTCCATAATAAATATATATACATACAAATAAATAAAATTGGAGTGTCTTTTTGTATGTATGTATGTATCTTCACGCCAGGTCCCTAACGAGGTAGGCAGAGAGTGTAGAGCGCCAGACATCCCGGTTCTGACAAACCTCTCGTGCCTCGTCTACCTTCATCATTCTCTTCATACATGCACGCCGATTCCTAAGACTTTTGACCCCACCATCAGACAGAACTCGACCTATTTGGTCATGGTAGGTCAGCCTTGGTCTTCCTGGGCCTCTGCAACCATCCACATTCGCATTGTATATCTGTTTAGTCATTCGCTCATTCGACATTCTTTCTATATGCCCGAACCATCGGAGCATGCCTTTTTTCATTTTTACACCGATACTATCATTCACACAAAGTCTCTTTCTTACATCTTCATTTCTAACGCAATCGGTGAGTGATACACCGCAGATCTTGCGCAAAGATCTCATCTGTGTGTCTTTTTGTAATATTAAAATAACCGCTTTTTACCAAACGCATATTTATGTATACATGGTACATATACCAAAACAACATTTTTTACAATTTTTGTCATACTGTCTGTCTGTCTGTCTGTTTGGCGGGGCTAATCTTGGGATGGGTTTAACCAATTTTGACGGGACTTTCACTGGCAGATAGCTGATGTGATAAAGAGTTACTTAGGCTACTTTTATCTCCATACATCCATACACATACATACCTACAAACAAATAAGTAGAATTTGAGTGTATCCGACTTTGACGGGACTTTCACGGGTAGGTAGCTGATGTAACAAGGAGTAACTTAGGCTACTTTTATCTCCATACATCCATACTTACATACATACCTACATACACGGACAAAATACAGAACTGATGAACTCTGTACTAATTTAGCTTACCTGAAGATAAGGTTAAGTATATTTTATGTAACTTTTTGGTTTTATATTACGCAAGGTATATAATTTCTAGTGTATATTATTGCTTCCTTTTATTATTTGCACTTTTCTTCATAATATAGTTTAAGCGATAAGATTGTAATTCATAATTGTTCTTCTTTCTGTAATTAATATGTTAATATGTCAAATGTCAAGATTGACAAGTCAATGGCATTAGAACTGTTCGCAACGGCAACTAACGTTACAACGGTATACTAGTTCTTATAACGCCTATTATTTTTGTTTAGTTTCAGACGCTTTGCTGGCGTGATTTAGGTCCTATGTCACAAAATCGGCCCCAATGGAAGACCAGCGCCGCTCGTAAGATCGGCTTTATGCTGAATTGGGGACCTTTTTGTAACAACTTTGATTTTGTGTTCTTAGTTTTAGTTTTTTGTTTTTATAAGTTGTTACAAATAAAGTTTTTCTATTCTATTCTATTCTATACAAATAAACAGAATTTGAGTGTCTCCGATTTTGACGGGACTTTCACTGGCAGATAGTAGATGTAATAAGGAGTAACTTACGCTACTTTTATACTAGCTGCGCCCACGACTTCGTCCGGGTAGATACTGAACAATCATATTTTTTCTGACGTAGACGAAGTCGCGGGCAAAGCTAGTATATTATATATTATATATTTATATATATTATATATTTTATATATTTACATATAATATTATAAATGCGAAAGTAACTCTGTCTGTCTGTCTGTCTGTCTGTCTGTTAACCTTTTCACGGCCAAACGACTGAACCGAAATTTGGTACAAAGATAGAACGGACTTTGAGAAAAAACATAGGCTACTTAGTTATTTATAAAACGACATACACGCAGGCGAACCCCGGGCAACAGCTAGTAGGTAATACATTTTTTAAATATACGCTTACACTCACTGCCTCACACTAGGTATAAACTTGTATCTTCGCTGCTGACACAACACATGCACAAATTCCTGAACCCAAAACGAATATCTGTGAGACATATATTTGTCTCAGTGCGGTCGAATCAAGCGGTCGTCAATCATTGTCAAGCTCGAATAATGTTTATGTAATAAGAATTTTTAAACCATGTCGGAGGCCTTATGGGCGGTTAGCATCCGACAGCGGGTTGGCCACCAACCAGTATCTCCACTAATCCGCATTGGAGCAGCGTGGTGGAGTAAGCTCCAGGCCTAACCCTAAAAAAAGGGGAGAGACTCATGCCCAGCAGTGGGACGAATAATGGGTTGCCATTATTATTATTATTATTATAAGAATTTATTTGGATTATTTCATAAAAATTGCTGAGTAGTAATATTCGATTACAGATTTTAGAAATATTCCAAAATTATTTTTCACACTACAATTTTATTGAGACGTAAGTTGAATCTAGAACTTCGTGTCAATGTTAAAGAGATGATCGTAAAATTAGCATCCCCTTAAAACATATTTCAATATTGATATGAAAAGCATCACCTATGAGCCTGACAATATCGATCGATAGTAACCGGCGATGACACGGGACCGATTCCTATTTCGTCCTTGGTTGCCTACACTATCATTATAACTATCACTTTATTATAATCTAGCTGTCCCCCGGGATTTCGTACGTCTGATATTTGATTTTACATAGATAAATCAATGCTCGATCTTTAAATTCAAAGATATGAGGGCGTATTAGGTAACTCGGCGGCCATCAATTTAAAATGTACTATGCTTTACATTGCTGTTTTTCCAAGATGATGGTAATTATTGTATTAAGTCAACACAGCAAAGTACTGCAATCATTTGCCACTATCGTTATGTAAAAAACCTAAGGTAGGTATATCTCCCTGATGAATTTGATGAAAAATTGTAGTTTCTAAACAACCCTCTTTATACTTTTTAATATAAATTTTATTGGCGTTAACATTTGTTCTTCCATAATGAAATTTTAGCGGACACGCCAGCTCGAAGTCCGGAAAGCTGTAAAACTTTATAGTGTTCACGCCCAAAGTTAAGGAATTGGATTTGTAAGTTCTAGAAAGACACAGTTCCTGAAATCTCTACCGACCAGCTGTGAGTGATATGTTTTCAAAAGAATTAATTAAATTAAGTTTATGGTGCATTAGACTCACGCGGCTGGCATAGCCGCACGACGACTCAAAGGCCCTTAAAAATTATAGACATAAAAAAATCATATAAGCCGACAGTTCCACCGTCCACCGTTGGACCCAAGCTTCCCAATATGGGGAATATGCCATAATCACCACACTTGGCATGCGGATTGATGATCTCAGTGGCGGTAGTTTTATCGCACGTCGCTGCTGTCCATCATTTGTTATTTCATCACTACCGTCCCATTGGAATGGATTGGCCGTCATTGGTTTGACGACCCGATTAGTCCAGCAGTAATTTATTATTTTTTATTTGATTAGAAGGGTCGTGGGTTCGAACCTCGCACAGGGACAAATATTTGTATGGCCTACAGATATTTGTTTCGGGTCTGGGTGTTTGTGTATGTGTTGTATGTGTACGATGAAACGCACGACACAGGTTTATACCTACTGTGGGGCTGTGAGTGTAAGCGTATTTTTATAGTATTTTATTGGTGGGTTAACTGACTGCACTTCTGATTCTACTGGAACTTCTAGTAGAAGAAAATTCTTCCGCTAGTAAGCAGTGGGATCATCATGTTTCAACGCCGTAATCGCTACGCTTGGCATCCAGAATGGTTCGACCGCCATTGTTCGGGTTGTCTGTCATGATTGGCATAAATGGAAAAAAATCTCCTCCACTATGGGACGGCGGGGTCGTCACGTCACGTCCTAACGGCATTGTGGAATGAATTGTGACTATTAATTAATTTTACGAAATCGCTGGTTTTTTTTCCTTAAGTGGTTATTAACCTTAGGTGGATGAGCTTTAGTTGAACTTTACACCAATATTTTTCGGAATTGAAAAGCACTATACATGCGTAACGTCCTTGGACAAATTCATGTTTTCAGAAGCATTCATCAAAATATATAGTCTTTCTGGATATGTCATTCAATATTTGTAATATAATATCAATAGCAACTTATTAACTTAACTTACACAAAAACGGAATCTTCTGTTTCTTTCCGCAAAAGAAAATATCTTAATTCAACTTGTCGTTTTACGTCCAAGGAAAAGTGTGAAAGTCCGCAAACTTTTCCGGCCTAATTCAGACAAGACCATCATAAACATTTGATCTGTTCTGCGCTCCGAACTTTACCTTGTACTACTACAACAATTATCTTTTGCTACCTTTTTAATTGTAAAACTTTTGATGCACCGACGTTAATCAAATTTGTATACCTACCCTAACTCTTGTTGGAAACTTCGGCCTCTCGAATTTAATGGAATTATATTGCCTTGCCTCACAAAATGTTGTCGATAGCTGCTTGTGGAATTAATGGAGGTAGTATCGATAACGCTCTATCCATTTGAGTTCCAATATTTAAACAACCTGGATTTTTTTAATAATATAGTCGTTCATATCTGAAAGATTTAAAGCATTTAATTTTCATGCGTTTTGCTTCGCACTAATGAAGTGTGATTAACCAATCATCTCTATCCCTCATTTTTGAGGTCTCTTTTAATTTTATTCTCAAATGCACACATATTTCGGTCATTCTTGTTTTAAGTACAGTACTCGATTGATATTTGTTAACTAATTCATTGGTTTTATTTTTATTTTACAGCAATTTTACTTAAAGCTTGTCCACACTAAGACTCTTCCATACATCTGTATAGCAATATTATTTAAAAGGTCCAATTTTGACTTAACTTCATCTTGAATAAGGCAGTAGATTAATTAGCTGATTTGTTAGTGACGGTTGTATCTCACACTGTTGAAGCTTCATCACATATGTGAAGAACTGAGATCTGACAATTTAATGCTTTCATTGTTTTTGTCGCCTCCGCTCATGCCTTCGCAAGTAAATTGCTGACGTTTCAAGTTTAATTACACGGGATAGTCAGAAAACTAATTCTACGCTTGAATTAAGTACGTAAGTATCATTTGGATCCTGAAATCTATTCTAATAAGAACCGCTCTAAAAGTTTTAATTAATTTAATCAGTCCTAGTATTTCATGACATAAAAACGTGTATCAAATTAACGCACTGATTACAATTTTTCAAATGATCATATTCACATTTTCTTATCGCACACCACGCGTAGATAAGAAAATGTGAATTCGATGATTTTAATCATAGTCAGAGAACTAATTCTACGCTTGAATAAAGTACTGTAAAGAACCGAACTAGCACTAACAGCACTTCATTCCACGGTGACGACCACAATTCAACTGATTTCCTATTACCATTGACAAGCCTATTTATACCCTCAATTACTCGACTTCGTTAACCACATTTGAGTCGTTATCTTTACAATAGCCCACAGTTGTGATTCAGAATGTAAACAACCTAATTCCAATCAGGCACCTGTTTTGGCATAAACACCACCTGCTTTTGCACAAACACCAACTGATTTGACACAAACCACCTGTTTCACCTTATATAATGCCTACTATTTTAGGCACTAACAGTACGTAAATATCATTTGGATCCTGAATTCTGTTCTAATGAGTACCGCTCTAAAAGTTTCATTTAAATTAATTTAATCAATCATGGTACTTCATGACATAAAAAAAAACGTTATCTCACTGATTACAATTGTTCTTATCGCACACCTTCTGGCTTCCGCAACTAAATTGCAGACATTTTGATTCGGTAACTTGAGGTATTCAGAAAATTAATTCCACTCTTGAATTAAGCGCATAGATAACACTCGGGTTTTGATTTCTATTCTAATAAGAGTGGCGTTAGTTTGAGTTGCATGAATTTGATCCGTCCTCTCCAATTATACGGTGAAATTGTTTTTCTTGTCTAGAGCTCTCTTTGATTTTATTTTCAGAAAAGTTGGATGACTTTAAAGTCGTTTTGGCGACAGGTGCTTAAAGTATTTATAACAAAATATATTCGGAGCTTTAATATTCTGCGTTCGCCTTCCAAGCAAGAATATATTAATTTCATTTTTATTTTCAATTAGCTGTGCCCGCGACTTCGCCCGCGTTAGAATTTATGATTGTTCGGTCTACCCGGACGAAGTCGTGGGCGCATCTAGTATAAAAGTAACTCCTTATTACATCAGCTATCTGCCAGTGAAAATCCCGTTAAAATCGGTCCAGCCGATTCCAAGATTAGCCCCAACAGACAGACAGACATGTTACAAAAAATGTTGTTTCGGTATATGTACCGTGTATACATACATATGCATTTAGTAAAAAGCGGTTATTTTTATATTACACACAGACACTTCAATTTTATTTATTTGTATAGATTAATGCTTTGTGTGATGATTGGTTTGAATTCGGCGAATATGTGTGAAATGCATGTTAATGGTAAATAGTTACTGTAGTACACAGATATAAACAAAGGTTAAGCATGTAGTTGCGTAAAAAAAGGATGTAAATATCTGTCAAAGTACTAGGGTTTGACATTTATATGGGCTTACGCAGCATTGATCGTGCTCCTCAACTGAAACAGTATCTATCTGCCGCCAAATCGTAGTGTTCAGCACTATCATGTAATGGTAAATGTATGGCTCCGTAACAACTATCACAGAGACATAACAACTTAGGTCTCAGGGGTATCAACGCATCTGAATTTTGTCATTGTGTAGATGTCTTTAGGCTGCAGTCATCACTTAACATCAATGTAAACTGCATGTTTGTATGCCACCTTCATTACATAAAGTGTATGTATGTATACACGTATCTTCTTGCCAGGTAAAAAAGTCAGGAAAAATTATGAGTAAATTTATTAGTTTTCTTCACATAAAATAAGTTAGTTGAAAACCAGTTTCCTTAATACATAAACGTATTACGTATCATAAACCAAAATGATTGACTACCAAGTTCATAAAACATACCTAATGTTACAGACTTACAGACGAACAAGAATATGTTGCCTATTTCGATGAAAGAACAATAACGAAAAAAGTTCTCTGTCTGGCAAAAATGTTTTAATAAAGCCAAATGGAAGGAAGCGTACGTATGTATTTTATATTCAAAGTCTCTCGAAGTCTTCGCCATGTATAATAATATGTATGTAAGTAATACGCCATATCAGACATACAAAGGCCAACCATTCCGCTTTATGTTTGTGCAAGTTAAATAGGAACTTATGCTCGTCGTGAACCTGCTAGTGAATATGCAATTAGCATCTTCATCTTTGTTTAATTGGTGCGATACGTTTTGTATGTCACTCATATTCAAAAAACGAGATTTCGTAGTCAGATTTCTATATGAAAAAAATGCAAACGAAGCAGCCCATTATTTTCAGCTTATTTTTTAAGTAAATAGGAAAGTGTCATTTGATAAAATTGCGCAACTCGTCACTTCCCTCTTCGGCATACGGGGTTAAATATAGAATATTAGTTTTCTTCTCTGTTTTTATTATTATGTATTTGATGTTTTTTTTTAATTTTTTAAATTATTATTGTTTATTTAGGTATTTAGTGATGTATTGTGGGTGTCAAAAAATTAACTATTCTTTCTTTCAATTAAAAGTCAAATCATTGCTTTACTTAATATAAGCGACAGGAACGAAAGGATAACCAACATAAAATCAAAACTTATTTAGGACATAAGTGATCAAGTTAGGGAGTCGACCTGCAGATCGTCCAATTGCTTTTGTAGAAAAATAACTTATTGTTACCTCTCGTCTAAACAAAAGGTTACAGCTTAATATCAAGAAGATAATAGAATGCAATTACCCGAAGTAATTTGCCTAATCATAATTACCTGGCAACACTTAATAGCTCACGACTGCCGAGATTGCAGGTTCGCCGGCTGTAATTACAGGAACAGTTTAGGCCGTTTTGTTACCCTGGAAAATTAAAGGATTTGTTTTTGGAATACTGATTAACTATTGAAATTATTTTCTAGTTTTCTTGTATTAGAAATCAGTGTTATTGTTATTAATTTCAGTCGATTGGGATTTTGAAGTATTACTATATTGAGCAGTAGGGGTGAGATTCAACCTGCAAGTCGGCCGCCTTATTTTATCGCTTTTGAAGTGGATTGGTTTAGGATAAAAGTGATCAAGTAAGGCGATTCACATACGGGACCGCGCGCCGCCGCAGTCGGCGGTGAAGAGGATTTCATGTCGCTTGGCCTGTCTATAAAATACGTTAATACCATTCACACTACACCGCCCGATCGCGCGGACTGGTTTACTCACCTCCACCGCAATCCCGCGCGTAAATCTTGTGTAAATCGCCTAAGGTGACTACACCCGTGAGTCGTTATGTTTACCAAGATGAAAAGCAAGTCGCCAAATTTCCATAACGTTCCTTAACGTCTAAACAAAAGCCGCGGTCTTATTTTCAAGAACAGATTGTAATTACCCAAAGTAATTTTCTTAATCATAATTACCTGGTTACTCTTAATGGCCGTCGTGTACATCATCACGGCTTCCGAGATTACGGCCGGCAGACTACGGCCGCTGTAATGACTGGGACAGTTTAGCCTGTTTTGTTACACTGGAAAACAGAAAATCCTGGAAAATTTGTTAATAACGATGAATTTTTGGAGCGCTAATTAATATATAGGCATACCTAACGTTTTTCTCCTTTTCTTCAATGGAAAGATGTGCATTGTTATTAATCTCTAATAGGGTCCAAGAACAATAAGAAATGAAGTTTCATATTTTGCAGGTAGCTTAAGGGGATTAGGCGTTCGATTAGGTAAAATATTTCAGTTAATTTTTGAGGATTACTACATTGAGCCTACTGCTCAAGTTAGATACAACCTGCGTTTGCTAACTTTATCGCTTTTGATCTGGCTTGGTTTAGGAAAAGAGTGATCAAGTAAAGTGGTCGAGTTATGTTCCCCTCGTAGGAAAACCAGTCGCCAAATTTCCATAACGTTCCTTTACGTCTAAATAAAAGGCTTATTGTCAAGAATGTAATTTGTAGATTGCAATTACCCAACGTAATTTCCATAATCATAATTACCTGGTAACTCTTAATGACCGTCGTGTACATCATTACGACTTGCGAGATTACAGGTTCGCAGGCAGATTATGGCCGGCAGTAATTACTGGGACAATTTAGACTGTTTTGTTACACTGGAAAAGAGAAGATCCTGAAAAATTTGTTTATTACTATGAATTTTTGGAGCGTTAATTAATATATAGGTATACCTTGGTACCTAACGTTATTTTCTCCTTTTCTACAATGGAAAGATGTGCATTGTTATAAATCCCTAATAGGGTCCAAGAACAATAAGAAATGAATTGTCATATTTTGTGGATAGCTTGAGGGATTAAGCATTCGATATGGTAAAATATTTCAGTTATTTTTGAGGATTACTACATTGAGCCTACTGCTCCAGTTAGATACAACCTGCGGTTGCTAACTTTATCGCTTTTGAAATGGCTTGGTTTAGGAAAAGAATGATCAAGTAAAGTGGTCGAGTTATGTTCCCCACGTAGAAAAACCAGTCGCCAAATTTGCATAACGTTCCTTTACGTCTAAATAAAAGGCTAACCCCCTTATTCATAAACGTACATTAGATACGTTTTAGCTATAGAATGCTTTGTCTTTGTCAGTTGCATTGTCAAATGTGCAGGAAAGAATAAGACAAAAGAAAGATTCGCAACACTTTAGCTAAAATACGTTTATGAATAAGGGGGTTATTGTATAAGAATGTAATTTGTAGATTGCAATTACCCGACGTAATTTTCTTAATCATAATTATCTGGTAACTCTTAATGACCGTCGTGTACATCATCACGACTTCCGAGATTACAGGTTTGCCGGCAGATTATGGCCGGCAGTAATTACTGGGACAGTTTAACCCGTTTTGTTACACGGGAAAAGAGAAAATCCTGAAAAATTTGTTAAATACGATGAATTTTTGGAGCGCTAATTAATATATAGGTACCTAACGTTATTTTCTCCTTTTCTTCAATGGAAAGATGTGCATTGTTATTAATCCCTTATAGGGTGCAAGAACAATAAGAAATGAATTGTCATATTTTGCGGGTAGCTTAAAGAGATTAGGCGTTCGATTAGGCAAAATATTTCTGTTAACTTTTGAGGATTACTATATTGAGCCTACTACTCAAGTTAGATACAACCTGCGGTTGCTAACTTTATCGCTTTTGAACTGGCTTGGTTCAGGAAAAGAGTGATCAAGTAACCTTACTTGATCACTCTTTTCCTAAACCAAGCTAGTGTCGAGTTACGTTCCCCACATAGAAAAACCAGTCGCCAAAAATCCATTCCTTTACGTCTAAATAAAAGGCTAATTGTCAAGAATGTAATTTGTAGATTGCAATTACCCAACGTAATTTCTCAATCATAATTACCTGGTAACCCTTAATAACCGTCGTGTACATCATCACGACTTCCGAGATTACAGGTGTGCCGGCAGATTATAACCGGCCGTAATCACTGGGACAGTTTAGCCCGTTTTGTTACACTGGAAAAGAGGTGTTCCTGTAAAATACTTTAAAAATTTACGTTGAAAATTTGGTGTACCGTTTCATTATTTACGTTATTTTCTAATTTTCTTCAATAGTAAATTGCGGAAATATAATTAATTTCGGTCGATTGAGAATGGAGATTAAAAAAACAATTAGAAACTTCAGACACTTCAGAAACCATCACCATAATTATCCAAATAATTTTCAGTATTTATTACTTGGTGTTACTAATTACTTGACTTTCGACTTTTTTCCTTACTTCACACCTGTAATCCCCGAAGAGGTAGGCAGAGGTTAATGCATGCATTCAAGCATACATGCAAATACCCACGATTCGCCAGTTACGTTTTGGCCTAAGTAACAAGTGGCAAGCCTGTTGACATCTCCGGGCACATTACCAAACTTCGAGGTACTGGGAAACTTCCAGAGAATTGAAAAATCCAAATAGAACCAGTGATAAAGGATTTTACACCAATATCTCTGATAGTCCTCGACCCGGGAATCGAACCCAGGACCCCAGCGAAGTAATAGTGGCCTGCTACCACTAGCCTACTGAGGCAGTTAACATTTTTTACGTTAAATTATTTAACAATAATTTAATTTCAATATAAATACGATTAAATTGCAAACGGCAAAGTAATGTTGGATATGGTTTGGTGGGTCAAAATGAAGTGTATCAATATTCTGAAGGCACAAATTTTAACATCCTTAAACAAATACGTAACTTCAAGGTTATGTGAGGTTATGCAATATAAAAGTGTCATAAAATTTCCCCGGCGCCAGTAAGTCTGTTTACTTTTTAACCATGGACATCATAAAATTAGTTCGGTGCCGTTTACCAAATTTTAAACAATCGGAGGTTTCCAGTTTCCTTTCTCCTTAAATAGTACGAAATCATTATAATTCAATATTTAGGCACATTATAGATTCATCTGGTGTCACATTGTTTTTGTAACAATTCCGAAACTGCTGGACTGATCATTATGAAATTTTGTGTTTATATTTGGTAGGTATGAGATTCGCTTGTAGTCTATTTTTTGTATCTCTTAATGGTAAGGCTGATTTCCCATCAATTTTTTTTAACATATTTTTTTATAACTCGTAAGACGATACGAAGTTTGTAGGCAGCTAGTATTTCTATATATATATGTGGCGAGTTGCTCACTTCCCTCTAAAGTGGTCGAGGAGGGCAATGGCTGTCACATGCGTCATACTCGTGAACGGGTGCTGTTGGTGGGGACTGGTCTGTTTTGGTTTGCAGGAGCTACATCACATTTAGTAGATAGCAGTTTATTTGCATCTATGCTATGGACGTTCACATTATTTGATTTTTCACGATAATCTGTACTGGATTTAAGCTCTCATTTAAAAGAGCTCTTACTGAGTTTGTTGGGTAGCGGAGTTCTTCTCAGTAGATACTGCACTTTTAACTCTGCTCAGTGAATAACTTTGATCTTGACGAATAAGTATTTCTTTTCCTTCATTTATCATCATTGAAGGAATTGAAAATTTTGTGATTATTATGTTTTAACTAAGTTTAAATTCTAATTTTAGATTTACTTTATATATATGATTTTGCTTTTACTATATGTAATGGTTATTCACTCTAGGTATTTTATGATTGCTTGACGTTTTGAAAGTATCTGTAAAGATCTATTCGAAATAAAAAATATTTTCTATTTCTGTATAAATCTATTACATGCATTCACCTCTGCCTATCACTTCGTGGAATACAGGCGCAAAGTTACGTTATACTTTCATGAGTTTCTAGCATTGTGTTGTAGCGAGTCATAATGTGCACCTGGCTTTAACTTGTTACGGTAGGCGAAGGCTACGTATTAATTATTTTTAATTGAATTTGTTATACTTATTGAGTTTCATTTATTGTTTCTAGTTCAAGATTCTGTTCAGGTGTTGTTCAAGTTATTCTTCGGCTCGTATATCTGTAGGTAGATAAATTTTAGCAGTAGAAAATATTGCATTTTATTTGATAAAATGAACTTATTTAAAATATGTAAATGTATGTATGTATCTTCACGCCAGGACCCTAACGGGGTAGGCAGAGAGTTTAGAGCGCCAGATATCCCGGTTCTGACAAACCTCTCGTGCCTCGTCTACTTTCATGTATGTGTGTGTATGTGTTATGTAAATGTATCTTCTTTTATGCACAGTCAGCCTTTGACCTTAACTTTTTTATTATTTTGAAACTTAGTGCTGTTAACATCTCCGGGCACATTACCAAACTTCGAGGTACTGGGAAATTTCCAGAAAATGGAAAAAACCCAATAGAACCAGAGAAGACTACACCATTATCTCTGATAACCCCTAACCGGGAATCGAACCCAGGACCTCAGCGTAGTAGTAGTGGCCTGCTACCACTAGGCTACAGAGGCAGTTTATTCGACTTGTGTTTTGTCACTTCGATAAAATGAAAACTATTGATGAGCTGTGAAACTATCTGTTTGCAACATTGCAACTATTTTGCAACGTTGCAATACAAAAATGAAAACAAAACGTGAAATTTGTTGACTTTATTAACAATTAGCCTGTAGCTTAAATGAACGAAGTATTGTGTATAAATTTCTTATCGTACGCGAGCCCACTCGCGCGCTCAAACACAAGGTCGTTCACGTAAAGAAGTAATTAAAAATCTTAAAATTAAATATAGTTAATTTGTTATTTGAAGCAGAAATCATTGAGAAATAATTCTAAGCAAAAGTTATTCTATCGAAATAAGTTAATAAAATAATAAATAAAAAACTTCGGAAATAACGTAATTATGAATCTGTACTTTTTAATAAAACCCATTACTGTCGTAATGGGTTTATCTTACAATATCTAGATCGTAAACATGACATAACCTAAATCAAACAGTGTTTGATCAAACATATTGGCCTTGACAGGATTGTATTAGGTCCGTCCCTGGTCGGGAGAAGTTTGCGACGCCATAAATTGTTTCCCTGGCAACAGTTGGCAGTACCTATAGATCCATTAGTTATGTGGTTCTTATTATATGTTTATCTTTTACTTCATTAATTATATTTTTAATGTGAAAAAATTATTGGAGTTAATGAACTATTTATGATTGTGATGTACTTATTATGATAGACCCTTATTTATATTATATGAAAATATACATAATTATTCACCTATGTGTTTGTGTGTAAGAAAAACTTGAACCACGTTCTCTTTGATTACATTTTGCTTCAAGTTTACATGAGCGAATTTTTGTGTACTTATTCGTTCTTAAGATGAATTCAATGTTCTATTTCTAGCACAATCTATACAAATAAATAAAATTGGAGTGTCTGTTTGTAATATTAAAATAACCGCTTTAACTAAATGCATATGTATGTGTACACGGTACATATACCAAAACAACGATTTTTACCATTTTTGTCTGTCTGTCTGTCTGTCGTGATGTATCTTTATTTAGCGTGATAGGTAACATCACGCTAAGACGAATAGGAAAGGGTAGGTAGCCGCGCGAAGCCGGGGCGGTCCGCTAGTATTAAAATAAAAGGAACAAATTCCTATTATTTTTAGAACAGTCATTTTAAATTTAGCTTGGACAATATCTTTGCTGTCGTGACTGCCAAATTCAATCATGTTTATTAAGTTTCGGAACAAGAAATGAGAAATTAATTTGATAAAGAAAATTCAAACGTCAACTCAACATTTTAAGGTAGTCAAATGCCTAGTCAACAATAAATTACAATATATAATACTAGACGTATTTCCCGACTACGTCCGCGTGCTATTTGGTTCTTACACAAAAGTAGCCTAATTCCTTTTTTACCTGAGCCGACGTCTGAGCTTAACGATGCGATGAAAACTTCTTGCGAGCTTATCGACAGTGAGAATTGAAATAGATTTTATATCAATCAAGTACACAGAATTTTGCTTTCTCTCCGTACTGGATTTGTGTTTAATAACGGCTTTCTGTTCATTGTACATTTAAATTACGAACTGAAAGGTAAAATCTTAACAATACCACTAAGTAATTTATAAATAGGTATAATGCGGTGAAAGAAATTTGCCTCCCGTACAGTGTGTTCTGCGGTTCAGCGGTTCTGCGGAAGACACACGACTAGGTAAAGTTTGCGAAGGCCTTGTTATTCTTAGAATCAGATTCAGATATTTATTTATTTAGGGGTATCATTTACCGCTCAAACGTACGTACCTAGACAATTAAAATAAATGATTGAAATAACTACAGATATACATTTCGATTTACAAACTAAGAAAGAATTGACAGTCGAAATAAATAACCTATATCTACTTCTGCATATTGTGCAAACTAATAACAAAGAGCCTAGGAAAAGACAAAGAGACATTCTCTGTCTTAACCTCCAGAAACAAACACACTCAGTACCTGCTGCTCTTTCAAAAATAATGTTACAAAAATCCAATGATTTAATGTTGTGTAACATTAAGTTGATACATAAACAGTTCACATAAATATTTCGTTTAATGATTCTTGTGGTGCCAGATCAGTCAAATGCCAAGCATTAATAAAAATGGCAACCCATTATACGTCCCACTGCTGGGCACAAGTCTCTCCCATTTTTGGAATAAGGCCTGGAGCTTACTCCACCACGCTGCTCCAATGCGGATTGGTGGAGGTGGTTGGGTTAGTGGCCAACCCGTTGTCGGATGTTTTCAAACCGTCCCATAAAGCCTCCGACAAGGTTTTAACGACTGCTATCTGTCGATAGCAACCGGGACCGACGGCTTAACGTGCCCTCCGAAGCACAGAAACGCGCATTTAATTTGCCACTAGCGGTCACCCATCACTCTACTCGACCGCGCCCGTAGTGCTTAACCGAATAGATTGCTTACGATCTACACCAGCCGCGGGGCCATACGCGCTTCTTTACTTAGCCAAGCATTACTTAGCCTTAAAATTTTTTCAAGGCATAACGAAGATGGTAAACGAAATAATAATCCAACCCACTGTATTAAGTTTGCTCGATCCAACCTAATACATAACATGATAACCGCATAATGTCGGCCACCCTTTCAATTTATAAATCTATTTCAAATAGGTATTCAGAGGGCATTTCCATCAAAACTTTTCCCTCTGCCCGTTCCCAAGCCATATCTTATACGTGCTTTGAAGTAACTGACGAGGGATGTTAGGACTTTGATATTTACTTTGCAATGTAGCGAAATTTACATTCGAATATCAAATTGGAGATCAGTGTCAATATTACTCTATGTTGCATTCTGTTCAGAGCAGTAGAATTCTTTTGTACGTAATGCTATAAGTAACTATGGTTAATATATTACATAACAATGTGATCAATTAACTAGGAGGGTGTGGCTTAAAAAGTTGTCATTATAATTATTATCAAAAGTACCTCATTATACATTATTATAATTCTACTGTACGTGTTCGACTCCGAACTCCTCCGAAACGGCTGGACCGATTTGAATGATATTTTGTATGCGTTTGGTTGGCGCCCTAGATGGTTTAGATTCATAAACCAGCCCGGCAGATAGTGCTACACTCGGTATCTAGGTTATTTATTTATACTGCCACTAAATGGCTCCACATCCACACTCCGCATCCACTTGAAATATTATGCAGTAGAACGTCTGTCGGATTCGCTATTATCATTATAAAAATATTTTTTTTGTTGTTAAAATTCATATCAGTTAGATGTCAAAACATGTTTTTTTTCTGATTCAGTGTTATTTAAAATATCACTGAAATAGAAAATAGACATTGAAACTTTTGTTACGAACCGAAATATCCGATGTAAATCCTTGAAACGGTGGTTTTCAACGGCTAGTTCATTTCAATTCAATTGGACATTATTCTCAACATTTCCACTTAATGTACTGCCAACCGTCTACAGGAGAGCTTTCACAGCAATTTTATCGCAACATTTTTCATTATCCATCGGCAAATCGTAAGATGCGATGCAGCTTCAGTTTCCAGTTTCATTATTCATTGCGCTTTTCTTTATCCTTTTTTTGTCATTTATTGCTCGTTTAAAATTTACGCCGCTCTCTTGATAAGATGCACTGAATTTTCAAATAAAAACAAATTGAAGTATTGGAAATGCCAATGTTATTGTTAAGAATTGTTGTTGTTAAGAATGCATATAATAATAATAAGGGGGCAGAGCAGCTTGTGGCGAGCTGTTGGTGAGTAGCGACACCACCCCCTACCATCATCTCGAGTTCCTCCGAGAGAACTGGGCTCCGCCTCGTCCGCCACACAGAGGTACGGCCGGACAGAGCATCAGGTCTCTCACCTCTGGCTTGCCTTCATTGGCCGGTCAGAGTGAGGCGCTAAAGGTATGGCATTTGCAGAAATTTAGATATTAGGCTGCTGTCTAAATTTCTGAAAAATCCATACACTCGGGGGTGGAAGTGTCTAAAGGCACAATAGCGGGGAAGCCCGCTCCGAGCTCGAGATTACTCGCTCGTGATGGTGAAACTGGGGCCACACCTCTCGACACCCCCAGTCTCTCTCAACAGTGTTGCCCCCTGTCGACCATCGGGTTGGCTGTTTGGGGGGCCCACCAAGGAGAGGCAAGTCACCACCTGCTTAAAGTAGGATTCGATAATGTGAGATGTTGAATATAGGCAGGTGCCGGATCTCACTCCATAGGCCCAGCCAGCTAGTCCCCCCAGTTCACCCACATAGCCCAAAGTTTGGCAAATCCCTTTTCATTACAATAGTCCCATTATATATAATTGATTAGTTAATTGATTATATTCTGCGGGGTCAGTCTGTGTCTGTATTAACTATTGATGCAGTCAGAGAGAGGTCCCGCCGAATATAACCCATTACAAAGTAGATCAAAATTCTCGAAGGGGCCTCTACGTGTTGGACCCCCCATGTCCCCGCGCAAGCCTGACAAAGGTCCGGGGTTCAAATTGGACCTCGTGCTGACGAGAGACATAATAATAATAATGGCAACCCATTATACGTCCCACTGCTGGGCACGAGTCTCTCCCCTTTTTGGGGGGAGGCCTGGAGCTTACTCCACCACGCTGCTCCAATGCGGATTGGTGGAGGTGGGTGGGTTAGTGGCCAACCCACTGTCGGATGTTTTCAAACCGCCCATAAGGCCTCCGACAAGGTTAAACGACTGCTATCCATCGATAGCAACCGGGACCGACAGCTTAACGTGCCCTCCGAAGCACGGAAACGCGCATTTAATTTGCCACTAGCGGTCACCCATCACACTACCCGACCGCGCCCGTAGTGCTTAACCGAGCAGATCGCTTACGATCTACACCAGCCGCTGGGCGATGCGCGCTTCCAATGCATACATTACGGCAATAGTAGCTATATAGGGAGAGTCTGGTATTTTGGACCGTTTTTTTCAAATGCATTTTAAATATATATGTGGGGTGGTGTGTGTTGGAAGTAAAAGCCAGAAAACTCTTGAAACACTTATTTATTTTTAGCTCCACGTAACACATCCTTCACTTTCCGCCATCTTCCTATTATATCTCCCTCTTTCATTCACTCATCTCATCTCTCGCTCGCTCATCCTTACGTTCCGTCCCTTGCATCCGACAATTCCCACAATTCGGCCTTCCTGCTCCTTGTCTGTCCCCAGACAACTTTCACTCTGACTCTAATTAATAACAAAACTATATAAAACAACATCACACATTCACACCTTCAATTTACAGCTTCAGCTTACTTTAATTAACACATGACATCTTAAGTTAATACATTTAACACGTTTACCTATCAAACTAGTCTTAGGCTATACACCCTACAACTCCAACTATAAGCTTTTAGTAACTTACAACTTTAGAATTAAAACTCCTTAGGAAAATTTCAATTACATGCTAATAAGACCAACATAACATTAACATCGAACATCTTGAACCTCTCAAGTGAAATTTTACATTTCAAGTAACATCTAACAAATCTAGCTAGAAAACAAACTTGAACACAAACCAAAATATTTAAAGTAAAGTGTAAATATTTTAATTAAGTACACAACAACTTACAATATACCTACTAAACTTAATTAATCTTATCTTAAAATAACTCATAGACCAGAAACTAAAATAATGAAAATAGAGTGCAACTACTTTTAGGTAAGTTTACAACTTTAGGAATGCCTACTGAGCTTAAATAGCATCTTTCTTTAAAAAAAAAAACACACAACAGAAACAAAACCTTTGAAATACAAATTAACAATTTTGTTTGTTACAACTTTAGGTTACAATTCCCTTCATATGCATAACTGTTACAACAAAGAATCAGTTTCAAAATTGATTGAGAAAAAGTTCAAAATTGCTTTGACAACTGCTTGCCTGAAAAAAAAAAAGAAATAGGTATTAAACAAATAAATATGTTAATCATCATAGCGGTCACTGTGCATAGGCCACCTCTTCATATAATCAGCAGACGTGGTTGTTTTATTTGGGCCTTCAGTAGAATGATCAACTTTCTCAACTTCATACCTATCCTTCCCCTTGCACTGTGTTACTTCATAAGGGCCTAAGTATTTGGGACGCAACTTTAAACCAGGGCCATATTGTGTCCTTTTTATAGCAACATGGTCTCCTAAATTATATTGTAAACTCTCTTTTCTCTTTTTGTTGTAGGTCCTCATATTCTCCTCTTGTATTTTCATAATCTGCTGCCTAGCCTTAAGTCTACTTTCCTCTCTGTCTTCTGAGTACTGTTTGGCATCTTCTTCTTGTAATACTTCAATAATTCTTAAGTCTTCTGGACATCTCATTTTGGTACCCATGAGTAACTCGAAGGGTGTAGTATTTATACTACGCTGGAATGTACTGTTCAAAGCTCTCTGAACCTTGCTTACGTAACGGTACCATATCCCATTGTTCTCTATACACAGCTTAGTCAAAGCGGGTATAATGATTCTATGGACTCTTTCTACTTGGCCGTTGCCACGAGGAACTCCAGTAGTTATCTTAATGTGTTGAATATTCTCTTCTTCACAATATTCCTGAAACTCCCGGCTGGTAAACGCAGTACCTCTGTCTGAAATTATTCTTCTTGGATTACCAAAGGTCTGTTGATGTATTCGCAATTTATTAAGTGTTTCTGAACTCGAAGTCGTCTTCGTAGGGAACAACCACACAAATTTTGTGAAGGAATCTATAATTGTAAGTATATGATTATACTGTTTCTTTGTTTCTGTCAGTGGCCCCAAATGATCTAGATGTAAAGTGTCAAAAGGTAAGCTCTCTTTATTAATCGGGTTTAGAAACCCTTCTTGTTTTCCCTCCTTTCTGGCTGCTAACAGGCATGGAATACAGCTTCTTAAGAAATCATCCAATTTCTTATCAACATCTTTGATATAGTAGTCCGTTGAGAGTAAATCTTTCATTTTGACTTTGCCGAAGTGGCCATTACTATGTACTCTCTTAATCGTCTCTCTCTCTAGTGTTTTGGGAACTACTAGCTGCTTCTGGACACCTTTATACAACACATCATCTTCTAACCAAAAATCTTCATAAGAGCTCCTCTTTAAAATTTCTTTAATGGCTCTCAAAGCGTCATCATCATCTTGTGCCTTTTTAAAATTATTTTTCAGTGTTGTAGTAACTGCGACATAAGGAATTCTGCTCAGTGCGTCTGTATGCCTCATCTTAATGCCAGCTCTGTGCTCTATTTCAAAATCATATTCATTCAACATCAACACCCATCGTGCTACTTTTGCAGTTAAGTCCTTTTTCTTAATCAAATCCCTGAAAACAATGCTGACATAACGCATAAAAGCCTTCGGACAAATTGATAACCCAAAAGGTGCATGTAAAAACTCGAATTGCCCATGATGTGTCACAAACGATGTGTACCGTATAGAATCTTCACTAATGCTTAAATGGAAAAACCCATTCTTCAAATCAAGAACGCTAAATACCTTCGCTCCCAGCAATTTATCTATCAAGTCATCTATAATTGGCAGTGGGAATTCGTCCTTCACTATCTTTGCATTCAGTCGCCTGTAATCTACACACACTCTAACTGACCCATCCTTTTTACGAACCAACACTACTGGGCTTGAATAATCAGAATAGCTTACCCGTATAATTCCGTCTCGTAACCACTCTTCAACCTGATTCTCTACCAGCTGTTGTTCTGCCAGTGCCAGCCGTCGAGGTCGCTGCGCCACAGGTACGTCATCTTTCAGTACAATCTTAAGCTCCATTGGCACCTCATGAGTCTTCATCGGCTGGTAACCTTCTATACGTCTTATCACCTCTTCTTTAACATCCTGGTTGCGAACATGATCTAAAAAAACATTTACACACCCCGTAAAACAATCAACCCTACCTAACCAGTCACAGTTGTCAGGTAAAAACCTTATAGATCCATCCCTAAATAAAACAGTGCATAATTTAAGGAAATCGCTACCCAAAATTGCCTCATATGGCATTGCTTCAACAGGTACTAAGTGAAAAACAACATTTTCATACAACTTGCAGTTAATTTCGATATTTAAATGTACTTTGCCAAGTGAAAAGACTTTAGTTTGTCCGAGACCGGTTAAAACAATCGGATCATTACACAAAACATTTTTATTTCGGAAACTACTTTGAAAAGCTATCATTGAAAGTAAATTTACCTCTGATCCAGTGTCAACTAAAGCCTTAATCGACTTATCACAAATCTTAATTGATATTAAATTATTCTCACAACTATCTTGACATATAACCTCACTTTGTACACTTGACACATTACTGTCACCTGTCAAATCCGCGTTTCGTTCCTGCTCCGACGTTGTCACGCACAAAGTCTCTGATGACACCAACATTTTATTATTTTCACACCGCGTTTCGTTCGTCGAATAATCTTGAGACGGCGTCACGGTTGCCTCGTCTTTACCACGTGACCCGAACATTGCCGACCGGGGCCGAACCGCACCCGAACTCTTATCACCGCCGGATCCGCTCGTATTCACAACAACTTGTTTCTGAGTACAATGGCGACTTATATGCCCGTAGGAATTGCACTTGAAGCATTTTACACCATTTGGACACGCTGATGCCACATGACTCCCTTCTCCACAATTATAGCACCGTCCTTGACCCGTACTCCGCCTGGAACCGCCACTTTGATATGTAGCATTCTGTGCTTGTTTTGGTTTAGAATGTTGCTTCGTCTTATCATTCTTAACTTTTTCGTAAATCAGTATCTTGTCTTTCAAGGCCGCGTACGTCGTAACACCATACAACATGATTTTATATGGGTCGTCGTCTTTGTCGATCCCATCGATGATGTATTGTATTGCTACATAATCGGGAAACTTGGCGCGCTTGCCCAATTCCTTCATGATGAGCATATATTGGGTATATGTTTCGTCTTTGCGTTTTCGCCGTGTCGACATAATCTCATGCATTTCTTTTGCGTTAATTATGTCAGGGAATTCTCTAAGAAGGGCGGCTTTCAAATCTTCGTATGTCTTAAATGTTTTTTCAGACCTGAGCCATAGTTCTGCAGTCCCGGTGAGGGATCTACGTGCCACTATTAATTTTTGTGTGGTACTCCACTGGAAAATATCGGCGTTGTCGTCGATGTCCTGCGCCCACTTCACCGAGGAATATGTTTTATCATCCCCGCTGAACTTCGCTATGACCCCATCCAAACAAAACTTGGCCGCCATGCCATCCATACCATGAAGCATGCTGCCACTTCCACTTCTATCGTCTTTTTCTGAAGCCATCCTTGATTCTGTCGTTTAGTAATCGTCTTATGGTCGTCTTATAATCCCTTTTCACCTTGATTTTCGTCTTATTTTCGTCGTATCGTCGTCCTTTCTTCACAACATGCCGCCATCGGCGCACACGTCTCGTCGTAGTAATATTTCGCCACACTTTTTACTTCGCAAACACCATCCCGGACGAGCCTCCAAAGTTGCGGGGGAGGTGTGTGTTGGAAGTAAAAGCCAGAAAACTCTTGAAACACTTATTTATTTTTAGCTCCACGTAACACATCCTTCACTTTCCGCCATCTTCCTATTATATCTCCCTCTTTCATTCACTCATCTCATCTCTCGCTCGCTCATCCTTACGTTCCGTCCCTTGCATCCGACAATTCCCACATATATTTTTAGGTTTATTGTTTAAATTGAAACAGAAACTATTCAACTTGATAATTATTCAGTATTAATGAAAGTAATTCTGATAGATTTTTAAAAAATCGACAGAATATGAGAGCCCAGCTTTGTTTCAATTTAGCCAACTGGTTGTGTAATTTGAACCACAGGGTTGCTAAATTGAACTTTTATAGACTCTAAAGTAATATAAGTAGGAAAACTAATATAATAATATATGATAATAAAATATTTTAACATACATCGATGTCCAGGTAAGAAACATAAACATTATATGAACAAGTTTTCAGTTAAATCACGTGAATGTGAATATTAAAGTCTCAATGAGACAATCATCACAAATGTCAGGATTTTGAATAGAAGTTTCATGATTTCAGTAATGGCAACATGCACACTGTATCCAATTAAGTAAGGCCTTAAGTAGGGTGAATTGCCTAAATTCGTACATGATTTAAGTCAAATTCTAGAAAAAACTGTTAATTGAATCCGTAATATAGAAATACACAACGACAGACAAGGATTCAATGAACACTTCTAATTGAACAGAATGTTAAATTTGCTAACCCCCTTTTAGAAAAAACTTCAAAATGCCCACTTTTTTGTCTTAAAATGCAAATGTTCTCCAAAACGGCACAGTCTTTTTGCTTCGTTTTTATTGCAAAAGAAAAGGCTTTAAATTACTCACAGTTTTTTTTTTTTTTTTTTTTATGTCATTAAGTTGACAGACAAGCAGACGGGCCACCTGATGGTAAGTGGTCACCGTCGCCTATGGACATTTGCAACACCAGGGGAGTTGCCAACGCGCTGCCAGCCCTGAAGGACTCTTTTGACGCCATTTTTGAAGAACCCCATATTGTAGCACCGAGGGAACACCTCAGAGGGAAGTTCGTTCCACAATTTACACGTTCTGGGCAGAAACGAACGAGAAAACCGCACCGTTGAGCACTGCCAGGTGTCCAGTCGGTGAGGGTGAAACTTTTCTCTTCGGCGGGTAGTACGGTGTAGAAAAAGAGACGGTGGCACCATGTCGAACAGTTCGACAGAGCACTCACCATTGTAGAGACGGTATAACACGCACAGACAACCAATATCTCTGCGCAGGCTCAGATGTTCGAGCCTGTCTGTAAGTCTCGGATCGTTAACAATACGAACGGCGCGTTTTTGTAGGGAGTCAAGTGGACCAAGCTGGTACTTGGGGGCTCCCAGCCCACAAATGAGAGCAGTATTCCAGATGGGGCCGCACTTGAGCCTTATAAAGCTGTAGTAGCTGCCCCGATGTGAAATACTGCCTCGCTTTGTTAAGCACCCCCAACTTTTTGGATGCCAACTTGGTCTTACACTCAATGTGACTCCCAAATTGCACTTCGTTCGATATGTCAACGCCCAGGATACCGATACTCTTACCAATGGCAAGCGGAGTGCCCTGGAACTGTGGTGCTACAATGAATGGGTTTTTTTTTTTTTTTCATTAACAGTTTTAATTAAGAGTTTTATTTATTTTGGTGTTATTTATTAATGAAAATTAATAAAATGTCTAAAATTCCCTGCATGAGCGCGAACCTCTTCGTCACGCCATACTGTAATCTCAATCATCGTCAGTTGGCTAGTCGGCTGCGGCCCTTTGTAAGGGGAGGATGTACAGCGCGCTGCCGAAATATAAACTTACATATTTTGGGATGTTACTGCGAAGTTATGAGTAAAACCTGTAAAAAAATATGTATTACTATACAACACGAGTGTTTACGGCCTTAAGATTTTACTAAATAGTGGCTATCGTATTTTAACTGGTGGTAGAGCTCCAGTGACGGAGCTCGCGGGCGTAGGCACCACCGCATTACCTAATATACTTGCCGCTATATGGTAGTGTTCAGCACTATCGTGTTCCGGTCAGGTGGTAATGTACGGCCCTGTAATTTCCGGCACAGAGGCATAACACCTAATGCCTCAGGAGTAGCAGCGCATCTGCATTTTGACCTCTGGTCATTGTGTGGGTGTCTATAGGCTGCAGTCATCACTTAACATCGATGTGAACTGCATGCTTGTTTGGCACTTTTATAAAATAAAAAAAATAAAAAAATCGCCTATGTTTTTGTAATTGATGTCTTGTTGTTGTCAAAGAATATAAATACATTGACAATATTGACATTGCAACACGGATAGTTGACGTAGAAAAAGAAACACAAATGAATGAACTGAAGGAGTATTTAGTTGATTACTATTTAATACTTATTATACCTACGTGTAATTGACCTACATTGTTACTTACCAAAATTATATTAATAAGTAAGTAGGTATATTAAGTGGTTTTATTTTGTGTAAGATATATTAAAAATTAATTTAGGTATCTACACAGTTTTTTCAATCTTACTATTATAAATGTGAAAGTATGGCTGTTTGTTTCTTTGTTGGTCAAATCATGCTAAAGCGGCTGAATTTCGATGAAATTTTCTCCATCCAAGATGGCGGACATAATAATTTTTCCAAATTGTGTAATGGGTGTCAATTTCGAGGTTTCTTAGGGTGCTGATGACGAAAATAAATGGCATCCATTTGCAGATCCAAGATAGCTGACAGATTTTTTTTCATAATAAGTATGGATGGGTCTCAATTTCTAGGTTTCTTGGTGCGCTGATTACGAAAATGGCACCATTTTTCAGATCCAAGATGGCGGACATAATATTTTTTTCGAATTGTGATATGGGTGTCAATTTTGAGGTTTCTTGGGGTGCTGATTGCAAAAATGTCATCCGTTTGCTGATCCAAGATGGCGGTCACATGTTATTTTCAAAATATGATATAGGTATCAATTTCTAGGTTTCTTGGGGTACTAATCACGAAAATGACATATTTTTCAGACCATTTTAGTAATCAGCACCCCAAGAAACCTCGAAATTAACACCCATATCACAATTTGGAAAAGTTATTACGTCCGCCATCTGGGATCTGAAACATGATGCCATTTTCGTTATCAGCACCCCAAGAATTCTTGAAATTGATACCCATATCATATTTTGAAAAAAAAATCTGTCAGCTATCTTGGATCTGCAAATAGATGCTATTTTCGTAATCAGAACTCCCAAGAAACTGTAAAATAGAAAAAATAAATAATCTGTCCACTATCTTGGATTTGAAAAATGTCTACCTCATGAAACCGTAAAATTGAAATCCATATCATAGTTTCGAAAAATAATTATCTCCGCAGTCTTCGATTTTAAAGGAGTTGCATTGCATGAGCATTTTCGTAATGATCACCTCAAGGAACTCTGACATTGATACCCACATTGCTTACATACTATTATCGCTTACAGTAGGTACCATTTAGTGAAATGTAAATTGAGAAATGCGGTGGTGCTCACTCACCCTGGAGCTTGGCCACTGAAGCTCTACCACTGTATACTACCACCTTACCAGAACATGATAACGGTGGACATGGAGTTATCATTTACTGGTAGGTAAAGTAGATGATATGGAGGTGTTCACGCCTTCGAGCTCGTTCATTAAAGTTCTATCACCATACAGTCATACATAGCACTACAGCCCACCATTCTTATGTACATAAAATATTAAGTTTTTAAATTATCCAAGATTAGACCGTTCACAACGCAGAAATAACTAACGAGCAAAAATCAAGCAAGTTTCGCACGCTACCCGTACCAATAGCGAAAGTTGTATTCAAAACCGTTCTAGTAGTTTAATCACTGTGATTCAATATGAATAAGCACAGCAATGCTTGTCTCCTCTACAATTACTTAATCTTTGAACTTGTCGACCAAGTACAGCGAGTATCCGCTAGATCGCTCAAATTTTGACAAATATATGATGAGCTCCGTTTTGCCAAGGTCATTCAGGCTACTGAACCCCTTAACTCCCCATAGTTAAGGGGTTCCTTTTTTATCATAATAACTTTTCATCATTTCATCATTCAACCGAAAGACATCCACTGCTGGACAAAAACTTAAAAACAAAGCTTGCCACAACGAACGATCCTGAGCCGCTCTCATCCTGCGATTGCCCGCAACCTTTACCTGTCAATCCGAACATGTGTGGTTCTAACTTCAAAATATGATTTGCTAAAATATATTCAAACTAATTGCTAAAAATAGTCGGTCTTCCATTATTAATCTCTCCAGACACGAGAAAAATATGACAGTTGAAATTCAATTGTGTCTCGCCGCCGGTGGCCGTACGATCCTTGAAGGATTAACTTCTGTGGACTCACTTGTGTCACCTATGGCTAAATGTCTCTTCAAAGTGGCTTTAGAAATCTTATGTAATCTTGCACATTTGTTAAGATTGATCTCGTTATTTCTGTAATCATTTTACTAATTTTCTTCTGTCCATTTAGAATATGTTTTACCAGTCATCTGTTACAAATAAGAATGGGAACAGTAAAATGGACCGGTTCATTTTAACCAACTCTCTAGGGTTCATTTTATCGAACAGGGTAGATATACTCAAAAAATAATCTACTAAAATATAACCTATAAATACCAGCAAATGTTTCACGTAAATATATTGCACATTAATTCACGCTTCTTAATCGTAAATCATAAATACTGTATGCTTACCTTTAACTTTAGCATACACTTACCAAAGATCGATGAAAACTACATGAGAAAGACCAAAAAAAGATTTTTCAATATAAAATTCAGTCGTTTTAACTCATAGCAGAAACAATATGGCCGATATGCAATGAAGTTAGGTGCGTATCACTTGGTGTTGACAATGAAGAAATTAAAAAAATACTTTTCGAGATATGATGGTGGGCCAATTTAGTTGCAGGTCCAATATACTCTACTTTCCCCTATATAACAAAATTAAAAGGAAAGCTATCACACTAAGGTTCACTTTACAAGTTTGCGAGTAATAGTCGATCAAATGTATTTTACTCGAAAATTTCGAACATGTCCATAGAAAATATTTATTTATTTTTTAATTACATTATTCAAACCTAAAAACTACGGAAACCTACACCGCGCATGGCCCGACACACACTTGACCTGTTTTTATTGCAGATGTGAGTGTAATCGTATTTTATTTATTTCAGTGTCAATGTTTATTTAACTTATTTTAGTTGTGGAATTTAATAATTTCGAATAAGCCATTTACCAGCTTCCTGCCCAATAGGTAAAACCTAATCAACAGTAGGTACGTCATTACATCTTTATAATTTTCAAAATAATTTTCGACGTATAAATGCTGGTTTTCAGACAAATAATCTGTTACTTAGTCAAAATTTCGTACAAACAAGGCATTGTTATGTAACCAAACATAAATAGACCGAGCCTCCATTACAAATATATCTTCGACCTGCCATAAAGGTCGGTGTTAATGTCAATCGATGGCGCATTCTTTAAATAATGTACAAACATCATTTATGAAATAGACACACAGACAAGCTACACAGACATTATTACCGTCTCTGTTTTTAATGGAACTGCCGCCTCGAAACGTTTCAGTGGCAGTTAAATCGATCATCTTTCCTTATTGAAAATGAATAGAAGCATTAAGACGCTTGAGCACTGCAGTAACTCTCCCGAAGTCCATTCAGAAACCTCGTAATATTTTAACTACGGTCTCCTTCAATAAATCCAATTGGCCGCAATTTAACGGTCAAGAGTGGTTTTTGTGAGTGGGCCAGCTAACAAGTGCCTACGCAACTCTCGGTAATGGTAAGTGGTGACTGCTGACTGGCATAAAAGGCCTTGAGGAGATTATTAAAGTTAATATAACATCGCGCCTGTTTTTCACGGGCAATATAGGCGTATGTTTTCATTCGTCGGCTAACCTTTTAATTTTAGAGTTACATGTAAAAGAAAACCAGGAGGTTTCGGCTTGTATTACCGGTCGGTAGGTCGAAGTGGATAGAAATTGTATACATACACTCTTAAGAGAGCTGTACTCGCTAAATCAAAAGTATGCCATTTTTATACCATGCTTCTGATGTAGCGGCAAGATCTGATCGGCAATATACCTAGGTATAGGTAACAGTAAAGAAGCTGGCTTGGCGCTAGCCGTTATTATTATCCCAATTGAATACCAATATGTGGCTCCGTACATAACCGTTATTAGTATACACACAACATTAGTCTTACCAAACGCACACGCATTGGACCGTATAAGGATAATGAATTAAATGTTCGCCAAGAAACCAGTGGAAATCGAGAAATTTCCTGTGTTACGTTTAATACCATAAACTTCTTATAATGTTCCTGGAATGTTAAGTCAAAAAATTGTTATCTTTTTAACGGACCCAGCAGTTTCGGTGATTCCTTAAGTGGAATGCTCAATCCTTGTCTATTTTGTTGAACTATTTAAAATTATGTGTTTGAAATTCTCGCACTAAGATCGTTTATTTTTATGCTGTGCAATTTCCTGATTTATCCCGCAAAAGTGAATGAAGGTGAAGTTTGAAATATCTTTATTTACAGCGTGTAACGTCCATATTTGGGTCAGTCATTTACATATTATGTGTACCTTACAACGAAATCGACCCAGTGGATTCGAAATCAATTCGGTTGTGACAGACGGACAGACGGTTCCGTTTTTCTCTTTGAGTTACAAAATCTTAAAAACCAAACAATCAATATGTAACTTCATCGTGAATGAATATCCCTTCTTAGGGCGCATAATATATCTACAACATACCTTATTTATTAAATCCAACTATCTACACCTCGAAATTCAAGTATCACATTCTCAAACCGTTTTATTTGGAACACCCCTCGACGTTTGCACCTCAAAATATCGCACACAAGCGAGCAATAAACTCTCAAGCTGTTCTGTAAATGGCTCCTAGATAAGGGGTAACACCAGGTCGGCAGCATTTCAATGCTCAGTGGCTCGCTATTATGATAATACTGCATTACTTGGCTTGTTAATACTTAGTTCCAGTCACTTTTTAATTTTACTGAATGTGTCCAAAACTTTTACTACTCATCGTCATGTTAATGATGATTTACAATCGAATAAAGAACGCTTTATTAGGGAGTACCTTTTTTTGCGTATCATGTAATTTCCGGTAAACATTTCTCATGCATGTATAGTATCTTTAGGCCAAATTACTTAGGGGGTACGCAAAGAGTGTGGAGCCCCAAATATCCCAGTTCTTACACACCTCTCGTGCTTCTTTTACACTCATAATTTATCTTTTTTTTTTATTTGTATAGACAAACGTTTGATTACCAACTCACTTGATGGAAAGTGAAGATGTAGTCGAAGATGAAGCACTTTGGTCTAGAAAGTACCTATTTACTCTAGATTTGAAGATGCCCAAGTTATAGTTTTTAGGAAACAAAGACGCCTGCAAAGTATTCCATATCTTAGCCGTACGTTTAATAAATGTAGATCCAAAACACTTACTTCGAATTTTTGAATGTTTACTACGTAAGGATGATATTTTGTCGTTCTCCTAGTTGTCCTATTGTAAAAAGGTGAAGAGGGAATTAGATTGTGTAGCTCGTTTGCACATTCTCCGAAATGGAGCCTGTAGAAAATTGAAAGACACGCCACTTTACGGCGATGTTATCACTTTTCATCAAAGTTTAAATCGTGTAGTACGTCACTCCACACTGTCTGCCTACCCCGTTTGTGACCTGTCGTGAAGATACATACATACATACATCACTGGTCCACACGTAACTAAATCACCATGAGTCTTCAAGCAAAGCACAATAAAATACACACCATATTCAATAAAGCCGACTATCTACAACTCGGAATTCAGTTGTCGCGTTCACAAACCTGTTTATTTAGAACACCTTCGACGTTTGCACCTCGAAATATCACACACAAGTGAGCTATAAACTCTCAGCGTTCTGTAAATGGTTGCTAGATAAGGGGTAATACCAGGTCGGTTGCATTGCAATGACTCGCTATTATGTTAATAGTTCATTATTTGGCTTGTTCATTTTAAAGATACTTTCATTGTCGAATACATCCAATTATATTTTTACAGACACTTTTTAATGGTTAAAGTTTCAAGATACAAAAGCCCGCCATCGGGCTGATAAACTAGGAGATCGACGTAAAGAAGTGTCTTGAGATTGCAGAAAGAAATCATTACCTCGGGTGTAATAAAGCGCCCGTGGTGAGGTTTTCTGTGTATGTCTACAGTTTTCGGTAAAGTTAATTGTTTGATACGTAACTCGCATAAAATCATCGTTAGTATCATCATCAGTAGATTACGTACAAAACACACATGCTCCGACCGAAGCACGACCCTCGTGGTCGTTATTCCGGTGACCACTAACGGATGTCTCGAGCGATAGACCGCCGTTGTATGTGTACAACGGCACCCATTACACAGGTTTATACCTGCTGTGGGGCTGTGACTGTAAGCGTATTTTATTTATTATTATTTATAGACCGCCCCTAATCGGATATGTCTTACAAGCCCTAAGCCACCGATCGGACCTGCAGGGGTTTTCCTTACCTGCCCTTGGGCTGTTGCGTAAATTTATTTGGGCTGAGTGAGGGCCCTTTGCAATCGCCAATTGCCCAGTGATGTAGACTAGTGTCGTCTAGAGACGAGCCGCCTACGTAAGTCCATTAAAAAAAACAATACACACTTTTTTCACAAAATTCAAATCAAATTCAATTTACAGCGTGAAATTTATATGTCGCGTGCACGAATCGGTTTATTTGGAACAACTCCAACCCAATGCTTGCACCTCGAAATATCGTACACAAGTGAGCTATAAATTCTCCGTTCCTTAAGTAGCTCTTAGATAAGGGGTAACACAAGTTCTGTTGCATTTCAATGTTTAATTCTCGCTTACAATTAACATTAGTGTATTAAGATTGCTCAGTTTTGTCTTTTGTTTTTAAGATGAATTGTTTTGTTTGATTAATATGAATGCTGAAAATTTATGTAATAGCCCATTAGAAAAAGTACCACTGATAAGAGATTTAGGTATTGTTATGGATTCAAAACTTCACTTTGAAGCTCACATAAATATAGTCATGAACAGAGCTTTCAGACTGTATGGTTTTGTCATGAGGACATGTATTCCTTTTAAAAGAACTGCAACTTATTTACTTTTATATAAATCTCTTATCCGATCTCAACTAGATTATGCTACTTCTGTATGGAATCCATGCTATGATAAATACAGCGAACAGTTAGAGACCGTTCAACGTAAGTTTTTACGATCCCTGAATTATCGCTGTTTTGCTTCTAAGTCCACTTATGAAACACTTTTATGAAAATTTTCTTTATCAACACTCAAAATGAGAAGATTGCTTTTAGATCAAATGTTACTATACAACATATGTCACTACAAATTTGACTGCAATAGACTTAATAATCAAGTTTATATTAGTATTCCATGTCGTTCTACGACACGAAATACCCGTAAGAACTACCTATTTGCACCCCCTAATTGTAAAACTAATGCAGGTGAGCGAGCCTATAAATAGACTCATGAAACAATATAACAAATATTCACTAAGGTAAAATTTTTTGAAACGTCACCTAATGCATTTAAGCGAAATGTTCTAAATGTAATGCAGAACGTTAATAATAACATAATGTAAAATTAACTATTGTTTACTTTGTGTTAACATCTGTGGAGTATTCTTTTTGTTTTTTTTTTTTTGTTCAAAAAAATTATATTGTATTTTCACACCGCTACCCTAAAATGTCCTAATAGTTAATTTGTGGACAACGGGGTTGATTACGCTCCTTGTAAAATTATGTACCGAGTAATTGTCCTTGTTACTTTATGAGTGTAATTGTTTGTTGTCCTAAATAAAAACTTTTCCGAAAAAAAAAAATGCGCTCTAGATTTTTATGAGGTTCTTTTTGATTACAGGTAATAAAAACACCTATTAGTGTGGGCAGCACTAGGTATGTTTTTATAACTTACGCTTTCTCGATGTATTAAGCAAGTACGTAGGTAAGTGTTTTTATGTTTTAGGCCAGTAAACATTTGTCTGTGTACTGCCTTCATCAAATTGCTCACTTAGCGTATTTTTTTCTACAAGTTGAATCCATTTGGCGGGCCAGTTGTTACAGCGGCGTGAGACGACCGTTTTTTTTTTAACCAAGCATCATGAGTTCGATCCCCGTACCGGGTTAAATATTTGTTTGGCCTGCAGGTATAAGTTTTAGGTCTGGGTGTTTGTGCATGTGTTGTGTGCGAATAAAGGCACCCAACCGAAACACGACAACGCTAAACTAATGTGAATTAGGTAATGCGGTGGTGACTACGCCCGCGAATTCCGTCACTGGACCTCTACCCCCAGTAATGTAATCTTATCAATGTCTTCGTGGGAGACAAGCCTCAACCTATGTCTTCGTTATTTAAAATCGAGTCTAATCGAAATATCGACAGATACCGCCGTTTTCTTTTCCTAAAATTGCACTGTTTTATAAGTACTTAAAAATTCGCGGCCAATTTTTCCGTCGTGTGTCCGTTAGTGTTGTCCCCTAGCCCCAATATCGCTCGGACGTCCTTCACCGTATTATGCGTTGCGTCAAAGACGCCTCGCGTCGGCGCCAGCGTACGTGAACAATAATTCAAGATCTCTGTATTGAATTTCATCAGATATTGTCTGAAAATAGGTCGGCAGGTTTCACGTGTATTCCACGTCAAGATACAATATGTATTGTAGTTTATTTAATAAATAGAATGTTACGTTGCCGTTGTCAGATCATCAGACGTATCTTTTCCTTCAGTATAAAAAAAAACTACACGAGAAAGAAATGTAAACTATGTCTTGTAATATAATTTATTTTTGGATAAAATGTTTAATACTTTCCCCGTTAGGGACCTGGCGTGAAGATACATACATACATGTTTAACAAAAAACTAACGTTACTTCTATTGGGAATCATCTGCTGATATATTAATTATGATCACCAGACACCGTTGTGGGTTGTAAAAGTTAAAAAATGTTTTACTTCATCCATAGCGGTAAACTTGATAGACATCTATTAATTACAGCGACAAGCTTACACTTACATAATAAGCTTGTGGATTTATTATTAATTGATTTCCTTATTAGCGTCCGTGTGGTACAATAGCCTTGTCCCATATCTTTGATATTCAGGATCACATTCATTCGAAATCTCCATCGACAGGTATTGACGTTTTCTTTTCCTCGAATTATCCACTATTTTTACCTTCGAAAAGGTTTCTGTCGCGGGCAATTCATCCGTCGTGTGTCCGTTCGTATAATGGTGCTATTTCGTGGTGTGTAAATCACTCAGGGTATCGGGGGCCCGATTTATCCCCTCGCCCCAATATCGCTCGGACGTCCTTCACCTTATTGTGCCGTGTGTCAAAGATGCCCCGCTTGGGTGCCAGCGTATGTGAACAATAATTTAAGATCGAGCTATTGAATTTCATCAGATACTAGTACTGTCAATGTAGGTCGACAGGTTTCACGTGTATTTCACAGCAAGATACAATATTTTGTTGTAGTTTATTTATCAAATGAAATGTGACGTTGTTTTTGTTGGGTTCTTAGATGTATCTTTTCTTTCAGTAAAAAAAAACAACATGAGAATGAAATATCTAGTCTTGCAATATTAAAAATTGCATGTTACGTTGTCGCTGATTTATTAGTTTTAAAAAAAAACATCATAAAAAAGAAAATCTTGTATTTCTTTCATTATTTAATGGTTGTAAATGTTGTCTTGTGTGCATGTATGAAGAGTATGATGAAGGTACTCGTAGATGAGGCATGGGAGGTGTGTCAGGACCGGGATATACTCATTACATCAAATCCGCTCCGTATCACCTCAACCGCAAGCCGCCAACGCCCGGGTGGCGCGCGGTCTACGCGCGGACTGTGAGTAGACCACTTGTCTTGCGTTGACTTTGCATTGCCAACTCGCTGTTCCCAAGAGGACCGCGCGCGATCTGCGAGTGGTTCACAAGTAACATCGCGTCGTTCACCCGTGGACCACCCGTCGACAATGAGTGGACGCTGTAAGCGAGGCCGTGCTGGTCGGGTGCCGGGTGACTGTAGTGAGCTATGACCCTAATTCTCATCACCTCGAAAGTGGGAGAAATTGAAGTGAGTTAATAAACGTATAAATGTAGTTATTTACTATGTACGACTTGAATTAGTGCACGTGTAAATCATTCCATGTATCGGGGGCTCGATTTATCCCCTCGCTACTCGCCCCAATATCGCTCGGACGTCCTTCACCTTATTGTGCCGTGTGTCAAAGACGCCCCGCTTGGGTGCCAGCGTATGTGAACAATAATTTAACATCGCGCTATTGAATTTCATCTGATATTGTCTGAATGTAGGTCGGCAGGTTTCACGTGTGTATCCAGTCTTGTAATCTATACTTATAATAAAACTGTAGAAGTGTAAATTCTGTACATTAAAAATATTGTAAAAATAAATACCAGGGGATGTTACTAGATCGATACCGAACACAAATATGTGATTAGAAAAAAAATTGTCTGTCTGTTTGTTCAAGCATCACAGAAAAACTACCGGTCCGTTTACAATGAAACTTGGTATGATTATACTTTAACCTTCGGCGCACAACACTGGGTACTTTTTATCTCGGAAAAAATTATGTTTGTCTGTGTGTTTGTGCATGCTAATATCAGAAACGGCTTATTCAATTTGCGGTTCTCATATATATTGTGGTAAGTTTCACTAAATATTTAGTGTTTGTTTCACGTGAATCGGTTCAGAAATAAAAAAGTTATGTCATTTTAAAGAAGCTTATCGATTATTTTCAAGCTATTCTGTATCTTAGTTCTATCTTTTAGGAGGTGTCGTACCTAAAAGGTAAAAACGGACCCACGTGATGTCACGGATTACTAATCCTCCGCTTTCTGTCAGTCTGTCCGTCTGTCTGTCACCAGCCTCTATCTCATAAATAGTGATATCTAGAAAGCTATCATTTTTACAACATTTTTATGTCTTATGTTGTATATTACCTTCCATAATAAATCTATATATATAAAAATCAATTGCTGTTCGTTAGTCTCGCTAAAACTCGAGAACGGCTAGATCGATTTGGCTAATTTTGGTTTTGAATGATTTTGGAAGTCCAGTGAAAGTTTAAAAGGTGAGAAAAAATCGAATAATTACCGGGAAAACTCTAAAAAAAGCCGGTTTCTTTTTCCATACAAAAGTTTTCTAACTAAGTAAAAAAAAAACTACATAAACCGTAGAGTCAATTGGAGCTTTATTGCTATCATCTTTGAACTTTCTTAATATCAGCCGTATCGAAACAAATTATTATAAACAGGACAGCGTTCGTTAAACTCCTCACTTTTTCAACAAATCGGCCTGACTTAGTAAACACGACCCAATTAAAGTTTCCTTGAGATCATTTTCTTGGTAAAGTTCATCGTGCGAACAACTTGTAATTGAATAACACGCTCGGGCAACAAGGATCTTTGTAAATTTCTATCATTCGCGACGTGTTTCCTTGATTGACTTAAATTGAATTTCGGATGTCCCATTAGCTATATTTATTCAATTTATTATCACTTTTCAACGCGTTCGAATTGGATTTTTATACAAAATTTGTAACTATAGCAAGAGATACAAACAAGAACGTTAAACACACATTTTACACGTGGTAGAGCTCCGGTGACAGAGCTCGCGGGCGTAGGCACCACCGCATTACCAAATATACTTGCCGCTAAATGGTACGGCCCTGTAATTTCCGGCACAGAGGCATAACACCTAATGCCTCAGGAGTGGCAGCGCATCTGCATTTTGACCTCTGGTCATTGTGTGGGTGTCTATCAACATCAATGTGAACTGCACGCTTGTTTGCCACTTTTATTACATAAAAAAAAACTCAACAGTTAATATTGCACATCGAGCCTGTGAAAGAGCCGATCGGCTCGTTTCGACTTCGTAGAGCGTTATCTCTGTTGCACACTGCCTATGTAAGCACTGACAATCCGTTAGTGTTCAAAACTTTATCTAAATGGTCGACAAACGTCAAATAAGTACGGTGCGAAAGAAATAACGCTGTACAGACCCGAAATAAGCCGAAGTCTTCTTCCTAGGCTCGATGTGCAATATTTATTGTTGAGCACTGTAATATTATTAAACACCACGAAACCTAAATTGCCTGAAATTTGTCACGAGCGAGCAGGTTATTATGAACAAATGCAAAAACTTTCGTAAAGAACGCTCCAGTATTTTGATAGTATCAATATAAACTTTATACTGTCCCGCGCAGCAAGATATACGAGTATTGTGGCCTCGCTCTGGCCGCGAACGTCTCCAACGTAAGTATCTGAAACAAATTGCTGAGATATTTATTGTAGGGCAATCTATTTACTTAGATGGGTATCGTTAGAAAGAGAACCACTAGTTGAGATTGCATCACGTAACCTGCTTTTTGCTCTTGTGCCAAGAATTCTGCTGCTGTCTTCGTACTAGCTAAGATCGTTACGTTTATTGAGTTATTGTTTTCAATGTGAGTAAAGCAGCTAAGAATAATAGGGTATTTGACTAATATTTTTAGGGTTCCGTACCTTAAAAGGAAAAAAGGAACCCTTATAGGATCACTCGTGCGTCTGTCTGTCTGTCTGTCCGTCTGTCACAGCCAATTTTCTCCGAAACTACTTGAGTTGATTTGATGAATAAATGTAAATTGGTGACCCAAAGATGAACACGTCAGGTAAAATAATAAATTTTAAACAGGGGGGGACACATTTGGGGGGGTAAATCAGAAAGTTTAAAAAAAAATTCGTTAACTGTGTCGTGTGACATATCAAATTTGGAAAGAGGTTGTTGTCAGCATGTCAGATATATTTTTTTAATAATTTTTGCATAAACAGGTTTGAAGTTAATTAAGAAAAACGACGTAAATTGACCATTCCCCCCCCCCCTATCTCCGATACTACAGAACTTAAAATTTTGAAAAAAATGTGGAAATTAGTTCTTTGCCTATAGATTACTGGAAAACCTATAAGAAGTTTGAGTATCCAAATTAAATCGAAAATTCTTAATAATATAACCCCCCTGCCGGTACCACCGTAACCGCTATGTCCCTGCATTTTAAATCTGTAATATTTTCGAAAATATTTATCTCGTACTTGTCCGGTTTTTTTATTGTGATATCTAAAAGTATAAGAAATGTTAGTAATTATCATTGGAACCACTAGTCTATAACTAGTAAGCTTTTGAGATATCACCATTCGAAAGTTGGAAGTTGTGAAATTGTGCCTGCTTGTGACTTCACAGTACTTCACAGGCTTGTGTTGTAGGGACCTACGATATCAATGACGAATAAAAAAAACTTTAAATATCTTCGTTAATATCGCGTTTTTGTAAATAATAAGAATGCTTAGTGAAAGCTGTTGGGGTTTGTACTAGGAATATAATACATACTGTTATCATTTTTAAACTAAATCAATTTTTGTTTTAATCAATTACCAATTTATTAAAATTATATTTTAAACAATTTTTTTCAATATTTTATTTTTATTCTCTTTTACCTACTTCTAAAATAATGCACCGATTTTAATAATTTTTATGTTTATACTTTTCATTTCCCATAAAACTAATTATTTTAAAAAAAAATACACATTGTCAAATACCCTATAACAATTGTATTAGCATTAATGGCGCCATTGCCGAGACAATGCCGATTTGAACAGTCTATATCAATATTTTTTTAGCACAATGTTCTTAGTCTATCTAGAATTTAATTGTGTATCAATGTAATGCCTGTTTTTAATCCGATTGTAGAATATAAAGTTTTATTCTTAAAAGCTTGGTTTGTAGAAAAGATATGAAATAGTTATTAAAAAAAAAAACATTAACTCCTACAAAAGTTTTATTCTTGGTTAAATTGTGGAACAAAGATAAGGTGGATTTTTTAAATTATTTTATTTAAACTTGAGTTTGGTAAATAGAAAATGTTATCAAAAAAAGTTAATAACGTTTAATGTCCTCCCAAGAAGGGGAGAGACACGTGCCCAGCAGTGGGACGTATCAAGAGCCCCTATTATTATTATTATACAAATAATGTAAATGCGTCGGGCATCCACTAACCTATATTATTTATGCACACTGCGTTACTTAAAAATAAGAATGAACAAAAAAAGAATAAAATTAAACAATACGACTAACATTATAGTATACCTAACTTAAGAAGAATAAGAGACTGTAAATGTTGGCCACACTTGAAGAAGTATCTGTCAGTATGGTTACCGATTGCCGATATTGATTATAATAGAGTTTCGAAGTAAACCCGACAGGGACATCCTTGGAATGTCCAAAGTTTCACCCTAACTTAACTAATAGGTAAACAAGAGATGAACTTTATCACATTCGAGTAGATTGAATGGCTTATTTATGTTACTGCAATATTTTTCTGTCCATGTATATTATAAAGGACTTAACAAGCACAAAATGCCATGAAATAAGTATCAATGTCTCTGTGTCTGTGCAAAGTGGGTCTTTATGAAAAGTTCAAAGAATTTCAGTTTGATTAGCGGTTTCGTATTTCGTTTCAAACGACAGGTATTCCACGACCCAATTAGTCAGTGCGCAATTTATTGCTCGATTATTTGAAGAGGTGATGAATTGCAAATTGTGGGTAGAATTAATAATTTAATTGGGTACTTATATAGCAAAGACATTTTGTGTACAAGTAAATGTCATAATTTTATATTTTATTTTAAATTTAGATATTTTTATTTATAGCACTCATAAACTATGATTATTTATTTTTAAAAAGTATGATTATTTTTCATTTGATATTGTCGTTCGCAATCGCCTTTAACCATTTACTTGGAAGTATTAGCAATATGTTAACTATGTACGAGTACATCAATTTATTATGGTAGGTACTTGCTGAATATCGTTGCAGTTCTCATCCGACGGTTTCAGAAGTACATGAGATTTTCGCCATCGCTGTCATTGAATATCAAAACTTAAATAAATTCGAATGCGCAGCACAACCTTTCGCGGAGTCTCCTTATTTGCTCCAAGGTGCGCTCTGTCGTTGCTGACTTATTGAAACTTTATATAGTTACGTTTTCAATATAAATTGAATGTTGTCTGTAGTGAATTGAGTTTCAACTTTGTTAGGTAACACGTATGTCACGCACGCCTACTTTCGAGCGCGTCCAATTCGTGAGAGAATTTAATTTACTTTCAAACAATGCCGTTATAAAATATAAGATGCATATGCCTGAAATACCTGAGAAGTACCTAAACGGATTCTTATACTGCCTGTGCCTATACAAACTGAAAATGTTCGAGGATTGAATCGGAGCTACGTCCGCGTCTAGTGGAGGGGAATCTATAACACGACGATGCCTAGAAATTGGCGAGACGTGACTGAGAGGTTGATTTTATACGACACTCGATGGCGCAATTTGGAACGAATCGAGAGCGATTTTACTAGTCTATTCTCTTGTCTGTTGTGTATTTTATATTTCCAGTGGGAAATTGTGGAAATTTTAAAGTCTAGGTCGTGACCCGGACCGCAAAGTGTACGACATGTTGGCTGATTGTATTGAATTGCAGTGGAAGTCTCGCGAGGCGTCCGTAGTTGCTGTCGTAAAACGATGGAATTTCATGTTTAGTCTGGCGCTGTGACTATAAAATAAAACTTAAGTGGCCAAACAAAACAACGAATGTTTCAACTGTATAGTGGAACGTTTTCTGAAAATGTTTTTCATACTGTACACGAATATCGAACAAGTTATGCAATTTAATTCGATATCATAAGGACTTGAATGGGAACTTCATTTGACCATCACTGGCAACACACACTGGTCAAAGACCTTTTTCTTTAGACTCTGCTGTAAATTGGACGAGAAGATGTATCGTAGCTTCCCAACCGAGTTGGACTTTTCCTTTTATTTCAGAATTATTTTATATGTAGTGTAGTGTAGTGTAGTGCCCGGAGATGTCAACAGGCTCGCCACCTGTTACATGGGCCAAAACGTAACCGGCGAATCGTGGGTGTTTGCATGTATGCTTGAATGCATGCATTTACCTCTGCCTACCCCTTCGGGGATTACAGGCGTGAAGTTACGTATTTTATATTTTTGTAAATTCTATTTGGGCTAAGTCGCGGGAACAGCTAGTTCGAAATTTGGCACAAGTATACACCTTAACCACGCCGACAAAGTGGTTGAATAAAAACATGAAAAAAAAAATATTTAGGGTCTCCTCCCCTACATGTCACGCGTGGATATATTTTTTGTCATTTTCTATAATTATGTATAGTGTAAAATGTAAGAGGTGTGCAAATATCATTTTTCGATCTAGTTAACTGTTCGTGACTTATTAAGCTTTATAGTGCCAATTTTCGTTAGAGTGAAGCCCTCCAACTAAACGGTTGTTGTCAAAAATTCAAACGTTACGGAGATAGTAGCTATATATAACGAAATTAAAAGAAAAACTGTCACACTTAAGTTGGCTTTACAAGTTAGCGAATAATAGTCTACTCGAAAATGATGAACAACTCCATACGTTTTTTTTTATTACATTATACAAACCTAAAAACTGCCTCGGTAGCCTAGTGGTAGCAGGCCACTACTACTACGCTGAGGTCCTGGGTTCGATTCCCGGGTAGGGGGTTATCAGAGATAATGGTGAAAAAGCCTTTATCTCTGGTTCTATTGCGATTTTTCCATTTTCCTCAAAGTTTGGTAATGTGCCCGGAGATGTCAACAGGCTCGCTACCTGTTACATGGGCCAAAACGTAACCGGCGAATCGTGGGTGTTTGCATGTATGCTTGAATGCATGCATTTACCTCTGCCTACCCCTTCGGGGATTACAGGCGTGAAGTTACGTAAAACTACGGAACCCTACGCGTAGCCCGACACGCATTTACCCGATTTTATTATTTTAAGGTAGTATGTGTAAAAATGGTTAGCACTTTCTCATGTCACTAAAAATATACACTATCTATAATATCATATTTAAGACACTATCTCAAAGCTTGATATATAATATATCATACAGCGGCCATCCATCATCGCCTCCAAAATTGCTTTAGCATACAACGTTTTTTATTTTCGTCAATTACTTAGGTTAAGTTGGTCGGAGATAAAATTGTCATTTATCTTTCTCTGTGTAGTTGCGGTAGGTAGTGCTCGTTGCAAATAGAATTTGTCATTGTATCCGCGCTCCCTCTAATTGTTGTGGTGTGAATTTTAATGTAGCTCTTTGTTGACATCTACGCTATTTTACTTTTATGTAGTGGACGCGCTGTTATCACAATGTAACCATTTACCAGTAGATATTTTAGTTTGGAATGTGTCTTTTTAAATTTTTAAGCTATTGCATAGCTTCTATCACGGGCCTTGAGCGCGGGGGCCGAATTCAGAAATTCCGTAACGCAAAATACCGGACGCTCCGGATTACAAATTTTAAACTCAGATAAAGAAAGTCATGTATAATTTCGCCGTCCGACCTCGTGGGTAGCGTGGCCGAGCGGTCTAGGCGCCGGTTTAAGGCACCAGTCTCTTCGGAGGCGTGGGTTGGAATCCCACCGCTGCCAAGATTGTTTTTGTTCATTTTTTTTTATTGTTTGTTTTTCCATTCAATATTTAAAAAGTGGTAAATATTAATAGAAAATTATTGTTTCATTTTTCTTTTTTTTTTCTTTTATTTGCATTTTATTTTGTTTTGCATAATTTTAGATAATTATGTAAATGCAATAGCTTTACCGCGGCAGTCCCCGAGTGCCACACGTCTTTTTTTTATTAAAACGTAGGTATACGTTGTATTTATTTGGCAAAACTCCCTGTGGATCCTGTCCCTCAATTGGTGGATATACCAGTAGATATTTTAGTCTGGAAGTTGTCTTTTATGGTTTTTTTCCTTAAGGGTAGGCTATTCTATTTATTTGGCAAAACTCCCTGATTACTACAAAGTGGCACCATCCATCATCGCCCCGCAAATTGCTTTGTTTAGCATACAACGTCAGATTTTTATTTTTGTCGATTGCTTCACGGTTAAGTTTGTTGGCGATAAAATTGTAATTTATCTTTCTCTGCGTAGTTGCGGTTAGTAAGCGGTGCTCGTTGCAAATAGAATTTGTCATTGTATCCGCTCTCCCGCTAATTGTTGTGGTGTGAATTTTAATGTGGCTCTTTGTTGACTCCTATGCTATTTTACCTTCTAATGGACGCGCTGTTATCGTAAACCATTTACCAGCAGGTATGTGATTTTGAAAGCTTATTTAGTCTTTTCTAAATTTCAATCAGCTAGGCAATTGAAATTTTCCGAAGACGAATCAATGATTTATGATGTCATGATAAGTATTTTCTGAAATATAAAACTAATTATGGAGTATACTAAGTATTGTTAAGCAGAATCTAATCAGAATACTACTGGCTCCAGTGACGGAGCTCGCGGGCGTAGGTACCACCGCATTACCTAATATATTTGCCGCTAAATGGTAGTGTTCAGGACTATCAGGACTATTTCCGGCACAGAGACATAACACCTTAGGCCTCAGGAGTGGTAACGCATCTGCATTTTGACCTTGGTCTTTGTATGGGTGTCTATAGGCTGCAGTCATCACTTAACATCAATGTGAACTGGATGATTGTTTGCCGCTTCCATTACATTAAAAAAAGGATCGCTAAGTACCAACTTGTAATTCAACTCAACTAGGTAACTTAGAAATTACTTATTGCAATTTTTAAATTGTCCATGTAACGAGCACTACAGAATTCTGATCTTAATTGAGGAGGTACTGAACTGTAATTTACAAATTTTGCCGTACAGTGTGGCATACCTCAAGTTATAACGAATATAATTAAAAACTTTTTAATTATGTAGAGCTCGAGTTTACTCAATGTTCGATTAATAGTTCGCGCGCTTTGAATTTACGTGTGTTGTAAAACCGACCGCACACCACTTTCAATATCAAGCTTAACTTGAGCTGTTTTCGGTATTGGCAGTTATGAAACGGGGTATTCTCATGTCAAAATGTGTATACCGATGTGCGACTATGTTACTATGTAGAATATTTCAATAATTTTAATCTTGACTGCAGTCAAATGCAAGCTTTATAATATTATTTAGAATTTAAATAAAAAACGGAAAGTAAGAAGTCCCACACCGATGCGTCAAATTTTGCTTTCCCTTTTTGATTTTTTTACCGATTCGGTTGCTTAGTGGTAAAGCGGCTGGACTGGTTATCCCGAGGTCGCAGATTCGATTCCTGCCCGAAGTCAAATTTTTCTTTCCGTTTTTTTTTTAATTTCTATAGTTCACTCGCATTGCGAAAAAACAAATAGTACAATTAATATTATTTAGTTCAGTTAAAAGCGAATGCTCTTAAGCAAAATTGCTTAATATTGGGGAACTAGGACTATTAAATCTTTAATCTTTGCTCACTGCATCCTGATAAAAATTATGAACTTCTTTAAATATTTTTCTTACTATAATAATGAAAACACAAATTTAATGTAGAGAAGCTCAACAGACCATCATTCATCATGCGTGTCAAGCCACATCCTAGTCCCAAGTCCGTGTTTGGCGACCAGCCGGTCCGGATGTCCGCTTGCACGACATTCTTGCTTATGACGATGGTTTTGTTGTTTTTTTTTATATCCGGACGTTTGCATACTTTTTATAAGAAGAGTCTTGTATGATGACTTAAAGTTTTAAGATTTTTTAATTTTATGTTTTGTGCGATCTGTGGCGTTACAAAAGATGTCCAACATTTGATCTTGGAGTGTGTTCGGTATGAATCGGAAAGAAATAATTTATTTAATATGTTACATATAAATATGTTTGATTTAGGAGTAATTCATAGCATAGTAAGTTTTCCTTGTAGTAATAGTGCTAAATGCTTAGTTAAATTTGTTAATTGTTGTCTCAAGCTTAGAACTGTACCATAATACTCATATGTAGAAAATGTTTTAACTTAAGGTACAATGGGGCTGGCGTGGTTTTAACCAAAAGTCCCTTAAAAAAATAAAGAGAAAAATAAAATATGTATTTTTTTATTTTTAGACCTAGGCTATTTATTTATTCTTGTGCATCAGCACAAGCGTTAATAAATAAAACCTTTAAGTCGTGCTATTAACCCTTCCATCAACCATGCTTTTATTGCCATTATTTATAGGTAGATATGCTATACCTATAGGTATAAGCATACTTATATATTAATGTTAAATTTTTTGTTATAATAAACCTAAGTGCATATTTTTTTAATAAATTTCGTAAAGGTTATCTTTGTGACGAATTCCATATAAATACACAACAACTGTCAATCAATTATTTCGTTAAACTACCTCAAAGGCTCCTTGGAAAGTATAAACTAGATATTTTCAATTGAAAGTACGAGCCAGTAACTTGTAAAACATTTTCGTCTCTACTTACATAACTTGCGGTTTAGATCGTGAGTATATTTTCCTTGGCAACAGCAAAGCAAGTGTACGAGTATCAATGTACAAAAGTTCAACAGACCATCATTCATCACATAAGTCACGTCACGGTCCGAAGTCCTTATTCGGTAACCGACCATTGCGGATATCCGGCAAGGCTATTGTTACGGATGACGAAGGTTTGGTATATATTTTTTATTCCTTTTTGTTATCTTTATTTTTAGGGACTCTTACATAATATTATGTCACCCCATTCGTACCTTAACTTAATACATAAAAAGTGAAATAATTGTTGTATGGCACAATAGATTTAAAAGTAAAAATGCACAGAAAATGCTTAGCATGAGTGTAAATATCTCCAGCGAAGTACACTAATACATTTCTAATGAAGTAATTTTGGTATGTGGGTGGCACACAGCTATTTTGGCTTTTATAAGTGCGGACCTACTTAATGTACAGAAAAACCAATATATTTTATATGCACAGAAAAAGCGTACAAATGTAAAGTGTAAGTATCTCCAGTGAAGGTACTAGAAAATTTGCTCAGATTTGCTTTGGTACCACTTGGTACAAAACACAGTGAACCACAATTAACTCCTTTATATCAGAGCCGTAAAACGGGTGGGTATACTGGGTTAATTTAAATTAGCGCATCACCTCTTGCAGGCAGCCTCTCTGCGTCAATCTCAACATTTGTTGTGCGACTTTGTACATATTTTCATTAATAACATTAAAAAATAAACAAAAAAAGTGCAAAAGAGTATTGCCACCGCGCCCACGGCTGCGTCACCCCGCAATCCCGCGCCCCGATGCCCGCGGCCATATTTTGCCTACGCAAGGCCACGTGGCATACCTACGCTCAGGGTAAATTTATTTTTTGCCTTTTTGTTGCCTGTTCTTTGAGTTCAGTTTGGTAAATTCAATTTAGTATGAAAAAAACTCAGAATCAGAATTAATGTATTGTGGAATAAGGGTACATTTAAGATGTTAGTTAAGATACAATGATCGTGCCAAATTCCTGCCACAGATGGGCGTACAATATTTATATTATTATTAAGTTAAGTTATAAAAATTCAGTATAATAATAGGATTTAACTGTCAATTTTATCATCTAAAAATTTATGCAACTCTTGCCTAAAAGTAAATTATGAAGCTTCTTTTTAAATATTTCGAAATTTGTAATAAATCGAAATGGCTTTGGAAATTTATTGTAGATGGCATGAGCTCTACCAAAGATACTTTGCTTATACAAGTGAGTCTTACAAGGTACAGCGCAATATGCCATTTCTACGAGCGCTACTGCAAGTTTCAAACATATGAAAATTGTTTTTTTATAAATAGTCCACATTCGAGAATGTGCAGGCATGGTAACGTTAAAATTTAAAGTTTTTTAAAATATGGTGTGCACGACTCTCTTTGTGTGATATTGCAAATAGATCGCAAGTCTAATTTATAAAAAATGTTAATTCAAAAGTCTTACACCCTTATTCATAAACGTTAATTAAATACGTTTTAGCTATAGAATGCTTTGTCTGTGTCAGTTGCATTGCCAAATGTGCAGGGTAGAAAAAGACAAAGGAGAGGTTACCAACACTTTAGCTAAAATACGTTTATGAATAAGGGGGTTAGAATAAATGTTCTTGGAATTGGTGTAGAGAGGCTGCCTGCAAGAAGTGATGCACTAATTTAAATAAACCCTGTATACGATATTTCACGTAGGTATAAAAGCTGAACACACTGTAATTGAATCACACAAGTGACACCGCATTCTGGTCCGAAGTCCTTATTTGTTGACCAGCCGTTGCGGATGTTCGCTAGAGCATGCACTTTTAGGAATTTCCTGTTTCGAAAATGGCTTCTCAAATTGGTTTTATCGATTTCTGACGATAGTAACACGAAATGAGATTCAACTTTCAACAGTTGAATATTACGTATTCAAGGTATTTTTCCTTTATCCTCTTCAAAAATTTTTGTTTTTAAACTTATATAACAGATTTTTTTTGTCGGAGAGAGTTTTGATCTATTCTTTTATGCCATGAAATGACTAACACGTATACAGTTCACGTTAATGGTGATTGAATACTATGAACTATAACCATAGGTATCCATAAAAACCAATGTAGATGCGTAGTCACGCTTGAGGTTTGAGTTGTTGTGTCTTTTTGTGAGAAATAACAGGTCTGTACGTATGACTATACGTACAGAATATACGATATATATAAGATACGAATATGAAAGAGAAAGAAAGAAAACATTTTTTACTGGTGGTAGAGCTCCAGTGACGGAGCTCGCGGGCGTAGGCACCACCGCATTACCTTATATTCTTGCCGCTAAATGGTAGTGTTCAGCACTATCGTGTTCCGGTCAGGTGGTAATGTACGGCCCTGTAATTTCCGGCACAGAGGCATAATACTTTAGACCTCAGGAATGGTAACGCATCTGCATTTTGACCTCGGTCTTTGTGTGGGTGTCTATAAGCTGCAGTCATCACTTAACATCAATGTGAACTGCAGGCTTGTTTGCAACTCCAGTAATATAAAAAAACAAATATTTAGACAGCATAGAGATATAAAGAAGCGAAATTTCCATATTTCATAATAGGGTACAATTAATCAAGAAAAAAAGAACAATAACAATAAAAAAAGAGATTATATCTCACGGCTGATCACGAATGTTATTTATTCAATTTTCAAATAACTTGCTTTGAAATGTATCAAATAAGTAAACAAAATAAATAGTCATGCACTCAGGTATCCTAGTGAACGTTAGTTTAAAAATCCCCAAGTAAATAACTTATTTCGCAACACCGATTCGTACCTTCAGTAATCGTCGTCCTTAGGACTATATTTAACCGGGACACCATGGCAACCAGTCGCTCCACTGACTGTCCGAGTGAGAAAAGACACCATACAGCGCTATAGTAATTAGTGATGGCGCAACCAGCGTGGCGGCGCAACCAATGAGTATAGTTAAATACAGATTATATTAAAAAGTATTAGAATTGACAAGTATAAAATAAACTAAATGTAAAATACTAAAAATACTAACAAACTTAACATAGATTCACTGTCAATAAATTTACTTACCTCCTTGACATGTGAATATATTTATTTTTTAAATTATGAATAAGGCAACTAGTTGCACCTTATGTTTGATGTGCCCTTACAGGGCGTGTACTTTCGTATTTTATATAAGATCTGACAAACCTGTGACGTGCAATAAAATAAATAAATAAATGACATAGCATGCCAGCGTCCGAACTGGTCGCGCCGCCAAATTGGTTGCGCAACCAAACGGGCACCAGGTAAGTAGCGCTCTATAAAGCGCTGTATACATTTTTTTGGTGGCGGCGACTGTTTGCGCCGCCATAGCGTCCCGGTGAAATATAGCCCGTAGTCGCAAGAGATTAGGTTTTTTATATGTAATTAAAAACAGAGATTTAAATGTAGATGTGTTGCCACTCTAGGTCAAGATCTAAGTTTTTGTCCATGGAAATTGCAGGACTGTACATTACCATCTAACCGGAAAACGACACTGCTGAACACTACCATTTATTTAACGTCAAGTAGATCAGATAATGTGATGGTGCCTCTGGCGCTCAATATAATTTGATCCAATCCTTCTACAATGGAACCAAAAAAACGAGTCCTTGATATATGATGCGAAAATGGGAATACCGTTTTCCCATTGAAAAATTCCCATTCCCGCAAACTAAAAAGCTGTATATGAGATATTCTATGAAGGATATACGAGTATCCTGTGTAAAAAGAATAAAAAGAATGTTTTTTTTTCAGCTTCAGTTGTGTAGCGTTGAGATTTTGTTCAGTCATCCCCCCGTCGTCGGTATTTGAATAATAAGTCATTAGTGTTATGGAGATTCTTTTGAATTATATTATTAAGTATATGAATAATAAATGGCTTTATGCAAAACTCTTGGGTGATAACTCAGTTACTGATTCTTGTTGAGATAAAACTTTAATTTTGATTTTTTTTTTTGCGTGAATCTTATTATGATTTGACAGGGATTTTATTGTGTGACATAATAACATAGGTGGCCTTAATTTTGGTGTCGAGTGATGACAAATGTTTTGATGAAATAGGTGCTTTTAAAATATAATTAAATTTCAAAAAGTGTCCGCTTTTATAGTAGTTACATACGACCGAATTCGGTTCGGCGGACAAAACCCGCGCGAGTGGACCGCATCGGACTTGATTAATAAAAATAATGTCCGCCGGTCACCTCTACACGCGACCAGATTTGATTCGGAGCGTACAGAAAACAGAATCCACTGTCCGCTCCGTACCAAATCCGGACGTGTGTTACTATTATTATTATACTTGATATTTGATATTAACCTAATAAAATGTGACGGAATTAATGCGTTACGTTTACGTTACGTACGTACGTAACGTAACGTAACGTATACGTTTTATTTGTTTGTTGGCTTTGAGGCGCAGTTGGAAGGTATAGGTAATCAGAGAAATTAATTGAGAATTCAGTATTTTCTTATTCAGTTTGCTATTTATAAATTCTTCAACCATATTGCATTTTCATAATATTTATGCACTACTGTACTACTCGCTATATGTCACAATAAAGATTCGGACGAATTGAGAACCTCCTCCTTTTTTTTTGAAGTCGGGTAAAGACAAAAACGATTTTGGTACAGGTACGTACCATTTTACACGTAATAGGTAATACATATGTATTGTAATTAATAATTTCGTATTACACTCATAAATCACCTACATAAATGTTATTTATTGTTGAAATAAAAACTTTTTACACGTTTGTATTATTTTGGCGTTCACAGCACAAGTAAATCGGATCGGAATATAATAGTACATAGCATAGATTTTATGAATGTTTCATGGTAGTTGTGGTTGTTCGAAGCTCGAATTTCTTTTTTCGTTTCTCTTTATGAAATACGTTTTTGACGCTTCACCACTATCGATAGGGATTTTGGCTATGTTTTTCATTTATTGCAAAAGAGCAGGTATTTTACAATGTTTGCATGTTCGAAAATCTCTCTATTCAAACGTATTATATTTTTTAGAAACTGTATTTTACACACGCTGCTGATTTCAAACAAAGAGGTATATATTTTTTTTTATGTCTGAAGGTTGACAGACAAGCAAATAGGTCACCTGATGGAAAGTGGTTACCGTCGCCTATCAACATTTGCCGCGGACGTTAGTCTCTTAACAACGCAAACTTTGTATCTATTTAATAATATTAAGTATGAGTGTAAATATCATAGTAGTTCGTAGTATGTGTTTTCGCTCTCTATTTGCAATACTTTCTGCTTTTTGACAATTTTTATGTTAATAGTATACCGATATGTATATGAAACAATCAGATTTCATTGTCTTTTAAGCCGTCAAAAGAGGCGTGTTCAACCTAGATTTGCGCAGTTGACTCTTTAAACGTGTCAAAAAAATAGTGGGCGACATGCTTGTAATTCACTTTGATAGTAAATGTAAATTTATACCTGTTAACATCTACACAAGAATCAAATCGTAACTCAAATGCTATTCCAATTCAGGCTTTAGATTATTCGCTGCTGTTCCAGGAATTACAGCTCCATATGGCATCACCTAACTGAAACATGTTAGCGCTTAAAACTGTCATAGGTCAGTTCAGTTCATAATCAGTTAGATAATGCGTTTTTAATTCGTTTGTTAATCAGCCATGTGAACTTCATGCTTATTTTGCAATTTAGCATGTAACATTTCATAAAAGAAAAACATGAGTTGTGAATCACGGCTCTTTGAATGTAGTTAACTGGGGACATGTGTAACCGTGTAATTACTCCAACAATACCATTTAAACATGTTTGTTTTTATAGATCACATCATTGTCTCTGACATTAAATATGAAGTTTACAAAGCGTAGCACTCTGGATATTAGAAAAATGTATTGTAAAGTATCCCATTGAGCGTTTGTTGTGGTTGTCGGCAAGCCGAACAAAATAATGAAGGCTGCATTGTGAGTGGCAATCCGAGCTGAACTGCACTAGCGGGAGGTAATGTACGTGTGCGTAGTGACGTGCAATGTCGGTGTATCGACTTGTCGATAGATAGAACGTTGATGTACATAGGGAACGTTTTGTACAAATCGACATTCAGATATTCCGTATATCTTCATACTAGCGGTAGCATAGCACTACTGCTACGCTGAGCTTAAGGATTCGATTCCCAGGTTGGTTTTATTAGGATTTTTCCACTTTTCTGAAGTTTTCCAGTTCCACCCTCGGAGATTGTGTTCGAAAGTGCCAATAGGCGCGCCACCTGTTACATGAGATACCAGTACGAGCCTTATTGCCATGAATTATTATTTATCTGCTAGTGTTTAAATGTTATAACTAGTTAAGCTTGACCCAAGAATGCAAAAATACTGAGCTACTCAATAGCAAGAATAGCAAGGATTAGCCTAATTAGCATAAAGCATTCATTTTAATTCTTTTTATTTATTCCTCAACTCGATAGGAGCCACGGAATTATCACTTTTTAAGTTAAAATTGATTTTTGTCTAATTTTGGTTGTGATAAAAAAATTGTTGTAGTAAATTAGTTTGTAAGTAGATAATTCGAATTGGAATATGCGAAGGTATGTATCTAAATTCGTCAAAAATCGAGTTTCCGTCATTCATGGAAAACTTAATGATTCTTACTAGGTATTTAAACTGAGTAGGTATCACTTAGCTGCATTTCCGTCCAAAGAAAATATATACCCACGACTGGGATAAGACACATGTTTTTAATGAAATAAAACTCGTTTTCGGATTTATCTTGCGTAAGTATATTAAATTAATATCATTATTTAAAATGAACCCAATCAGGATTCATACAAAAATTACTAATTTTATATTGAGGTCTTACTTACATGTTGCAGTTGGGACCTAATTCTACTGAGAATCGGATCCTGTGGTGGAGACAATCGCTATCCGTCCTCTCTATTTATTTTTTTATAAATCTCAATCGTCGGGTCTATTTTATATCATCATTTTAATTTAATCGCGTATATTAAGATCTAAAAACTAGCTTTTCTATGAATCTAACTCGCGAAAACCTTCATAAAATCTGATAGTAACCAGTTTTGCTATTACATTTATGTTTCGCAGCATTCCTAATCTATAAGTTTAATGAAGATGTCTGAAAATTTCTGACGAAGCGTGTTCTGGGCGTTTATTATAAAATCAATTTGATTAAGTGCGCATGTAACGGCTACGCAGTTATTCACTTTAATAGATAAATCTATTACTTCACTCTGATAATAGATATAATATGCATCTTCTGTAACGGTGTTGTCAGTATATGGATAATGAACTGGAGTTCGATACAATGTGTTTTGCAGGGTCTTCATATATTTGGGATATTTTCATTGTCTGGAAGTTACCCAGTACTTCGAAGTTTGGTAATGTGTCCAATGTTTCGTAAATATGTCAACAGACTCGCCACCTGTGACACGGGGCAAAGCGTAATCGGCGAATCGTGAGTGTTTTTGCGTGTAGGTATGTTTAGATGCATGCATTTATTTAAATCTGCCTACTCGTTCGGGGATTAAAGGCGTAAAATTACGTTTTCTTTAATATTGCCAGCAATGCTTTAAACCAGTGTTTGAAGTTTTGCACTATTTCTTTGAGTACTTTAGTTTTATCACTACAAAGTAACAGAAAGTATACGATAAAGACGCATGAAAATATAACATTGATTTTTATTAAATTGTCCCTAATTAGTCGATCACGACTGTATGTGTGTGTCTCCACATCAAAGTCCTTACACACCACGCGTGTTCCCATCACATTCATAACTTGTTTCAGACTTGCACACAGACGCCGAAGACTCTTATCGATATAAAATGGTATATCGATATGTTACACATCTCTATTGGCCACTATTCATTTGTCTATGTATGTATACTTCCGACGAAATCATTCGTGCAAAACATACGTCACGTCACAACGATAACGATTAGCTCGATATAGCTAGCCTTGCGTCCATTAGTACGTATTGGTTTCCTTCCAATCCGACTGGTTGGTTATGAAATAATATTCATGTCTTTATGACTCTGAAGGGATAGGCTGGTCTATGTATGCGTTTTTAGCCGCGTGTTATAGGTATCGCATCTATTATTATTAAAGCAATTAACCGAAAAACGAGGTTACTGCTGGATAACCTCTGAGATAAATATTTTTTTAAGTGAAAACTACTGGTCGCTTTGGACATTTTTTGAGATAATTAGGACCCGCTATACCGTTACCATAACCGACACCTCAGTATGTGACAAAAGTGTTACACAATAACTCGTATAAATCATAATAAGGCGTAACAAAAATGACTCCGAAATACGAAAACGAGAATTACCTTAATTCGATACATCATTCCCTGTCGTCAAATAATCTTCAGGTAAAGCCACGTCTAACGAAGAAAATAACAATGGGCGCTGGGAATTCAGAAGGTAACAAAGTCCTGATATTTGGAATTTTGAACGCATTTACTAGCTAGGCTTGTTGTCTAAGTATAGCTGTTTTTTCGTTCAGTAATTTTACCTAGATTAAGTATACATGATAAATACAGCTTTCTAAGGTTCTGTTGCACCACTGCAATGGTTAAAGTAATAGTTTTATCTTACTCAACAATAAAAGTAATGTTGGTTTTAAAGTTTCTGTGGAAAGCGATACACCAACTTATAGAGCTCAACAATAAATATTGCACATCGACCCTAAGAAGGAGACTTCGACTTATTTCGGCTCTGTAGATCGTTATCTCTTTCGCACCATACCTATTTGACGTTTGTCGACCATTTTGATCAAGTTTTGACCAATACCGGACTGTCAGTGCTTACGTAGGTAGTGTATAGATAGTAATAGATGTGGCATAGATAACGCTCTACGAAGTCGAAACGAGCCGATAGTCTCGTTCGCAGGCTCGACGTGCAATATTAATTGTTGAGTACCGTATATAGTTTTAAGTAGGTATTTATTATTAAATATTGAAACCATGCATTTTATTGAAATAATTTTTAAATCCATCCAATGAACCAAAACACTCTCAAAAGCGAATACGTCTATTAAATTTCATTATCAAAAATCAACACTTGAATTTGTCTATTCAAGTAAATTAAATTTACCCTTGTCAGAAAATTTGAACCAGCATTTAGGAATATCCTTTAAAGACTTGTATTTTCCGTTTCATCTCAACCAGCAAATCTAAAGGGAACTTTAACAATTACAATCGGCAATAGACATGTTGACTTTTAGTGTTCGCCACGCAACAATATTCTGAAGGTCGGCAGAAATACGAGCTCATAATGAATTCACAAACGAAAACAACAGCCCCGGGGTGCCCTTTTGACAATGTGGTAAAGTAAAATTTACGCTACATTTAATTTAGGAGTTCGGGTCGATACCAATGCCACGTCAAATTGATCGCCGAATATCTTGTAATAGGATTATGTGTCCTCGTACGTTTTGTGTAGTAATATATATGGAAATACTTAACTATATAACAGGCCAAACCCAATTTTAAGACGCAAGTGCTTTTGCTTCGGTTTAAACATATGATGTTGACGACCCGGTTAGTCCAGCGGTGTGAAACCACCGTTTCATTCGAAGGGCGCGAGTTCGATCCCCGCACCGGGACAAGTATTTGTATGGCCTACAGATATCTGTTTCGGGTCTGGGTATTTGTGTATGTGTTGTATGTGTACAACGGCATCCACAACACGGGTTTAAAAAAAACCCAAAGGGGAGTGTAAAAAAAAAAAAACAAAATGCGAAATGCTATAATTGCAATGTTTGGCATGCGGATTGGCGATCGGAGTGTTGGTAGTTCGCGGGACGCTGCTGCCTATCGCGCGTTATTATATTAATTTTGCTGCCTCCTATTGGTATGGAACGGACCGCCATTTCTGTTCGGTCGACTGATTGTACTAGCTCCACTACACTACTGGGCGGTGGGATCGTCAGTTTTTAAGTTTTCGTGGTATTTCATAATACAAATGCTAGGGCAAGTTTTACTTTACCTTGAAATCTAATAACGAAACATTTATAGTAGAAGCCTATTATAATATTTGGTTGGTTTGGTTCTTATTAGAATAGTTTAGTCCAGGTAACAGATTATCAGTATTACCTCGCACGCAGTACTGGCTTATCCTAGGAAAAACTAGTTGGTCCTGAAGTTGAATTCTGTCGGTTACATGAATAAGCTAAAATGATTCTCTTGAGGCCTAATTATATAGATCCGTAGTATAATTTACTGAGAATATTTTAGTGTTTTTGTTGCGTTACTATGCTGTTTGTATGTTATCTGTTCCAACTGGCTAAGTAAGTTGTCATTCACTATTCCTAGGCTTCAGGTTCGGGCAAGGTGTTGTTCCTTTGTGCCAGAAATTACAAGGCCGTACATTACCACTTTACCGAAACACAATAGTGCTGAACACTACCATTTAGCGGCAAGTAGATTATGTAATGCAGTAGTGCCTACGCCCGCGAGGAGCGGTAAAATCCCCCATAATTTGGAATCATATTCGAGTAGTGGTAGGCAGCATACGCTCGCAATTATTATTTTGTAATTAGTGAGCGTGGTACTACAAGTGGGACTTTTAATTTGCCCGTGGATGTAGCTTACTCGTGTAAATGAAGCTAATGGCATCAAACTTCTCCCGTGCACTAATTAGATATATCGTCTAACCATACAAGCAACACGGGCCACCGGTCGCCGCGGCGGACTGGAGGGGAGTAGCCATAGCGCTTATTACCGATACAAAACAGTCACAAATCGTCTATTACTGCGAAACTCACACCTTGACTTTAACAAAATACATAAACGATTTCAAGCACACTTTTCAACATGTGGACGGCAGGCGTAGCACTATTTGGGCTTGTACTTTGACAGAGGGGAAAGCCTGCATGTGGCTACTCCCCTCTGGTCCGCCCCGGCCGGTGGCCCGTGTTTCTCTATGCGTACAAATGAACGTTTAACTGGACTGTGAGCCGGTAACTTCAATTCCTCTCGGTCTACGTTTGTGCATATGTTGATACGAAAATTTGTATATATATCCACCTTAAACTTTAGTTTCAACAAAATATATTCGCAGTCTTAAATCTACTCAACATATATTTCGACCCTTTTCTCCCCTAGCCTGACAAACGAATTGAACGGGCTCATTTATACATTTTTTTATGGACTCGAAAAACTAAGCGAATTATTTGTGAATGACCTATATTAGCATGACGTGTGACTAGAAAAATATGCATTATTACTAGCTGAACAACTCCAATAGTACCTAGATAAAAACAGATAACAACAGTGCCTATGTACTGGTGCCTATGCACCACCACATTTCTCAATTCATATTAAGACAGAGAGGTAACAGATCTTACGCCTGAATTAGTGGCAACGCGTCTTTGTCGAGACATGCAGTACCTACGAGTATACCTATGTAATAGGTACTAGCTGACCCTGCCAACTTCGTATTGCCTCAGAATGAAATAATGTGTCAAAGGTTTGATACATACGGAGTATTTGTATCGGAAAACCATGTACCACATGTGTCCATTTGCATTGTTTTAACTATTGTGGCTGCTTGAGGGCAGTGAACGTGTTAAAACAACGTTTATATGTGAGTAAGATTTTAAAGGTATTTCTCATTTTTGGAAGAGTCTGCCAAAAATCATTCAAAACCAAAATTAGCCAAATTGGAGCTGTTATCGAGTTTTAGCGAGACTATTGAACGAAGATTGTTTTTCATATGTTAAGATGTATGCTTGTTAGCTTCTTGATCCAGAAAATGAGAAATATCTTTAAAATTTTACTCACATATAAACGTTGTTTTAATCCACAACCTAGATATTTAACGTTTGTGTAAATGTCGTTCCTTAAAAAATATTTTCCAATAAATAAAACCCGAAACTGCAGCAAGCTGCGCCTCGTAACTTCAATTTGGCGGTTCGAGACAAATCCACCTAATTACCGGTCCAGTTGGGGGACTCTAAAATACGACGCCCCAGGGGCTTGTCGCTTGCTTTGCGGTAATTGTGCATAAATAATTAAGCTTGCTCTCTTGTTACCAAAAACTTAGTTGTTAAGGACTTAAGTGTTTTATGACGGAAAGACATTTTTGATTCATTTGTTGGTTAATTAATTTTACTGGTGGTAGAGTTCCAGTAGGAGCTCGAGGGCATGGGCACCACCGGATTACCTCATTTATCTTCCGCTAAATGGTAGTGTTCTGCACTATCGTGTTCCGGTTAGGTGGTAAAGCTCCCGTAATAACTATCACAGAGACAATACTCGTAACTAAGGTCTCAGGAGTGGCAACGCATCTGCATTTTGACCACTGGTCTTTGTGTGGCAGTCATGTGAACTGCATGCTTGTTTGCCACCTTCATTACATAAAAAAATATATATGTAGATGACACTACGAATTACTGATTAAATTCTTAAACCTACTTAGTGTAGGTATTAGTGTTGTTACTAGACATTAATAGCATTAATAGGCATACGGTGCTATAATTCTGGACACAGAGCCGAAAGAAACTTACAGGGAGAGCTGTAAGTCGTCTGTAAGTCGTCTGTTCAAAAAAAGGCTGACACAATGGTTGCAACAGCACTGTTTTTATGACATTAATGAATATATGACAAATAAAATAAAACTGTAATTACCTAATTGTTTCCTAGTAAATCAAATATTAATTTGAGACATAATAATTTCTGACTTTCTTTTTTTGACATATTTAATCACACAACTTGACATAATTACTTTAATATAATTTGACTTTAATAATTGAAATCCAAACTTAAATGCAAAATCATGACATTTTACAGGTATTTACAATTTTATATTAACACCAATAAATTTAATTGTTGTGTTTAAAATATTAGTAATAATATAGTAAATTTTATGACTTTCTCTGAAAAAAAATTCAACAGAAAAAATGTCTTTATTTCTAATTTGTTTTTACACACCATTGTCATGGTAGAATATTATTATCTGATTAAGCTGTACTCTCACCATCTGTACAAAACTATGTAATATTCTCGTAAATAAATGAATATGATTATGATTATGATTATGTAAGTTAATTGTTAATGTAGGATTGCAGTCGATGAGCTTGGAAAATTTGAATTCCATCGTTTATCTACTTGTCTTCTAGTCATTAAGGAATACAAGTGTTGCTAAGCGCAAAACCCTAGAACGGCTTTACCGATTTCGCTAATTCCTTTTGTATTGTATTTATAATTGTCCGAAGAAAGTTTTTATGAAAGGAAAAACAGATAGATTCGCGGAAAATTTGAAATGTACTAATGTAAACCTTATAGCCCTTGACATAACGGTTAATCGTCAATTATCATTTTAAATAGATGAATAGGTAGGAATCGATGATTGAGAATGGCATCAAATTACCAATAACAATCTAGGTATTTTGCACCGGTCGAAGCCGGTGCGAATTGCTAGTCATCAATAAAATCTGGCGGTGCATTTTTCCACGTCATTATAAAAATGAGAACCTGACAGTCATATAGAAAAAGAAAATAAAAGTGCAGCGCCGCTCAAGTCTTGACACCGCTTAAATAGTACGTTTACCGTTACCGTTACTAAATTATTTGTAGAAAAGCCGCTTAAAATGGGTATCCAACTCTAAACTCTAAAGCAATACGAATTCGGAAGAATACGACAGGGTCGAAGGATATATTTATTACTGCCGAAAAAATTGCGTATTTACGCTTTATAAGGGAACAACTGAGAGAATCTATCGCTCGATACGATACTTAGGGGACCAATTGTGCAGGATCGCACAAGAAATGTAATTTTATCAGCGGTAACGTATGCGGATCCTGAGATATTAAGAGAGAGGGGGTGAATTTATTTCAGTAGAGAGTATCCCACGCTTAACTACGCAATACTTAAGGAGCGAGAAATACGGACTCCGGTGCTACGTCTACTAAATGAATACTCTTCAACTTAGAGTGCTTTATGGATCACTTGTACATGCATTCTTATTTATTATGCTTTTTGCAACCAGTAGAAAACCTTTAGGTAATTTGAAAATAGAAAACCAAAGACAAAAAAAATATTTAAAAAGGGGACCTCAATAATTTCCACTGTAAAACCTAAAGCAATACGAGTTCGAAAAAATACGACAGGACCAAGGGATATATATGTAACTGCTGAAGAAATCGGCCAATTTACCCGTTATAAGGGAAGAACTGAAAGAATCCATCGCTTGATACGATACTTAAGGGACCAATTGTGTAGGATCGCCCAAGATATGTAATTTTATCAGCGGTAACGAATGCCGATCCTGAGATAAGAAGAGAGAGGGTGAATTTAATTCTATCGCGAGTAACGTGCGCACATACTTAAGGTGAAAATATGGATGTGACGCCTGTAAAATGGATATTGCTTCAACTCTGAACGCTTTATATCCTCCTGGTATATTAAAAGTCTTTAAGTCTTTCTGGAACGTGATTTTTTTTTCTCTCCGTTAACCTAACATCTCGACTGCTTTGCAGGGGTAGGCAGAGGAATAAAATCTTTACAGCTGAGTAGTACCTTATAAACATCTACGAATAAAGAGACAGTAAGAAAATACTTTTTATGGATATGATAAAAATTATATCTGACTTCACATATTCCTTAAATTCCCCGATGGATTGAGCAGGGAATGACTCTGGTTTTTATGTAGACGTGTATAGGCATTGCTAGGTATTTACTTACCATGAATGCGAACTGTGTGCTTATTTGCCAGTTCGTACGTATAGTGTACCTATACAACATTGTGTGTAAGCTACTTTTCATGTGTGACGTGTTTTTACAAACAGGAAACCACAACTGCATAATTATTCACGTGGGTACTCCCAGAATATGTTTTTATTAATTCCGTTTCTTTATTACTTCAGGCGAGTATGGCAAACCCCAATGTTATAAGTACAATAATTTGCAATTGCCCTTGGAACAACGGAATGCCGTCAGCATTCCTGAAGAGCAGATCCGAGTGATCCGAGTGATCCGTACTGTCAAAGAACAGGCAACTTGTTCACATGGGCACCTTATAGTAGGGGAGCCCAGGATGCTATTTTTGAATTAACTCGAGTGCGTCAGATTAAGATATGGGATATACCTTGATACCTGTTGGTTACCACCACTAAATCGAAGGTTTGTATATAGGGCCGCGCCCGAAGGGTAGCCCTTTAAGAAATTGAAAGGTCGCTACGATCTTACTCCTCTGGCGGATCGTCTGAATTTTGGATAGAAGTATTGTTTGGGCACATTTCACACCCTCTCAGAATATCTGACACGCTCTTGACCAATGACGTTTTCCTCATTCCCTTTTCAAAAACATTTCATTCTTTCAATGAAGGTTAAAAATTACTCAAGAATGTCAGATACTCAGAGATAATGTCAGGTGAACCCAATCAAAGCTCGCAACTAAAATTCTGCCTATTTGGATGCGAGGCAAGCTCGTGGTGGAAGCCCACGGCCTAGGTTTCAACCCTTTATGGAAATCTTAGATTTGGTGGAGGTACTGAACGGAGTGCAAGATATCTCCTATATCTTAATCTGTCGCGCTGGAGTAAATTCAAAAATCCCCTCTTGGGCTCCTCTAGGTACTATTTAGCGCTTGTAATAAAATCTATATTTGATTCATTTGGATAAGTGGATTCCCTGGCTGTACTTGTGTGACTATAAAGAATACCACTACCTATTTGATACAAAGCGTCAGATACGTACGATGCAGGCATGTGAACACCGTAAGTTAAAATAGTCCGAAGCGCCGTGAAACAGTAATATTGCCCGATGTTCGGCAATTAAAAGGATATTGTAAAAGCACCCGCAATAACTGATCGTGGCCATTTATAACCAATTCCAGGGATTATTGTGATTTACGAACTTAATACTCGTGTTGCACGTGCACGTTTTCGGAGGCATGTAAGATTATGGCTTTACTGGTTGGGGAGCTCTTTTTTGGAACTCGAGGGCAAAAGTTTTACCATATTACCTTGTCTATCTACCACCGAATGATTCAACACTATTGTTTTCCAATTAGACGGTAATGTATGACTCCAGTCTGTTGATGTTATTTTCTGTTACAGACGTAAACCAACTTGGGCCATTGAGGTGGTACACTGAACTTATCACTTACCATTCGTGCATAAAAGTATTACTAATATTCTTGATAAAATTTGTGGGAGTGTATTTTAATGATTTTTTTTAACATTAACACGGTTCGATCTACACACATGTATATAAACAATTACCTAATGATATTACCTATTTTTGAAGTAAATAATTAACAAGAATGAAAGCTTAAAGAAAGTACGGGGATAAAACACGAAATTGAATTCCAAGTAAGCTTCCTATTATGAAGAATATTAGCCTGAATCGATACCACCAAGGACATCTCATTGATTTAAATCGCTTTGTTTAGTCTATAGGTACGCGGTCTGTGTCTACACGAGGGACCAAACTTACATAAATTGTCTCTGAAATTCATTAACCTACCTTTAGCGTAGGTTTAATATTATATATTTATTGCTTATTTCGTTTCAGAAAAAGTAGCTTTTATTATTTTAGTGGAAAATAAATTAACAGAGTAATTTCTACATGGATACTCCATTATTATAGCGACAAATACATCTGATGTCTGTGTCGTTTAAACGACGCGACGTGTTATTTCATCGAAATATTGTCTTTATATGAATATTTTAAAAATTAATACACGTATTCGCTTTTACCTAAATCGTTCTTTAAATATATCTGTTTTGTATTCATTTGGTAAGGAACGTTTTTAGTATTTGATGAATCTCATTAGGTGACCTAAATTAGTAGCGGTGATTGTACATGTTCTGTCTGAACTGGCACTGACTTAATTGATTTAATAGCGTGCTGCCTACTGCTTGAATATGAATAACCTAATATGAGAGATATTTTCGTTTGAGGAATCATTTTCATTTGCACATGGTGCTATATGATCCAAGAGCTAGTGAATCCTTCGAGTATCAGAACGCCTGTAAGCCTAGAATTTTTGTAGGGGTGAGTCATAATAGGTTGGGGAAAAAGTCTTTTCGCATTATAGTATGTATGAACTTGTAATAAAATCTCTTTGGCTGTAGTATTTGTATCTGGCTGGTTTTGGTATCATTGAAAGTTAAAATTTTAAAGAACATATTCCAAATTCAAATTAGGCAAATGTGTGATTTTCATTTGTTTTTCGTACTGTCAAGATGAGTGAATCTAATGAAGAAATTCGATACATTTTAAAATTTTACTACAAAAAAGGTAAAAATGCAACGCAAGCCGCGAAAAAAATTTGCGATGTTTATGGACCTAGTGCAGTGTCTGTGAGAATAGCACAAATTTGGTTTAAGCGTTTTCAATCCGGAAATTTTGATGTCAAAGATGCACCGCCCTATTACGGATAAAATGGATGCCGTTTTTGAAAAAGTGGAGCAAGATCGACATATCAGTAGTTACGACGTAGCTGAAGAACTGAGAATTGATCACAAAACAGTTTTGGCACATTTGAAAAAAGCTGGGTACAAAAAAAAGCTTGATATTTGGATACCTCACGAGCTCACTGAAAGAAACCTAATGAACCGTGTACTCATTTGTGATTCTTTATTACGACGTAATGAAACCGAATCATTTTTGAAGAAGCTGATAACTGGTGATGAAAAGTGGATCACGTACGACAAGAACGTGCGAAAAAGGTCGTGGTCAATGGCCGGTCAGGCTTCACAGACTGTGGCGAAACCCGGGTTAACTCGCAATAAGGTGATGTTGTGTGTGTGGTGGGATTGGAAGGGCATTATTCATTATGAGCTATTACCACCAGGCAGGACTATCGATTCTGAACTCTACTGCGAACAACTGATGAGATTAAAGCAAGAAGTTGATAGAAAGCGGCCGGAATTGATCAACAGAAGGGGTGTGGTGTTTTGATCATGATAACGCTAGACCTCACACATCTATAGCCACTCAGCAAAAATTAAGAGAGTTTGGCTGGGAGGTGTTAATGCATCCGCCGTATAGTCCTGACCTTGCACCTTCAGATTTCCACCTGTTTCAGTCTCTTCAGAATTCTTTATGCAATGTTCAAATCCACTTGTCGCGGTATTTTGATGAGAAGTCCCAAAATTTTTATAGCAATGGGATCATGTCCCTACCTACAAGATGGCAAAAGGTTATCGAACAAAATGGTACATACATACTTTAGTTAAATTTAAATGAACTATATTAAAAAATGTTTTGAATTATCTTAAAAAATGCGAAGAAACTTTTTCCCCAACCTAATATGTTAAGTACAATAACCATCGCCTGGCAAGGATCAGCCCGTCACTTCATCTGGATTTCTGATGAGAAAAGTTACTTCTATATTTTAGATCTAGCAGCCATAGTTTTGCGACGATAATTATTACGTCTTATTTATATTTGTAGTGGTGTTTCTATGACAACGAAAGTGTTTCCATGTCGATTAAAATGTTAGGACGAATTCAATAAATTATGTATCGAGCGTATCATGTAATGTAAATTGTACATCAATTAGCCTGCTGTTGATATACGATTGAGTCGCTCATTTGCAGTAAAAAATCGTGGTTTTCTTCAAGTATCCGAACACAGAAAAAATTAACTTTAAGAAGCAACATAAATGGTCGCAATAGAGCCAGATCTTAAATATGAAAGTAACTTTTCTCATCAGAAATCCTTGCTAGGCCATGGTTTTTGTACTAAGTGTGTTATGTTCATCCCTACAAACATTTCTAGCCTTACAGGGCCAACGTTACTCGGAGGGTTCAGTATCTCTCCTACTAATATAACAAACCTTCAATTTGTCTAGATATAGTTAATATATATATATTAGATATAAGTCATAACGTTGAGGCAGTTGAGCCACAACTAAGCATGCGTTAAGTTAAAAGGTACCTACTGCAACCTATAGACATCTAAACAAAAAATCTGTAAAATGCAGATGCGTGGCACATTATAGTGGCGATTGCAGTGTCGGTAGTTTTATTGAGGGACGCTGCGGTCCATCATGCGTTATTACACTTACTACAGCCCCATTGGAATGGTTTGACCGCCATTGACTGACTGCACTAGTGGAAGAATTCTCTTCCAATAGAGAAAAATTCTTCCGCTAGTGGCCGGAAGGGTAGTCGCCGGCCCGACGCCACTTCATGACATACAAAAAAACCGGACAAGTGCGAGTTCGACTCGCGTGGTGAGGGTTCCGTAATTTAAAAAAATATTTTCGAAAATATTACAGATTTAAAATGCAGGGACATAGCGGTTACGGTGGTACCGGCAGGGGGGGTTATATTATTAAGATTTTTCGATTTAATTTGAATACTCAAACTTCTTATAGGTTTTCCAGTAATCTATAGGCAAAGAACTATTTTCCACATTTTTTTCAAAATTTTAAGTTCAGTAGTTTCGGAGATACGGGGGGAAATAGTCAATTTTCGTCGATTTTCCTAAATAACTTCAAATTTGTTTATGCAAAAATTATAAAAAAAATATATCTGAGATGCTGACAACAACCTCTTTCATTTGATATGTCATACGACACAGTTCACGTTTTGTTTTATTTTTTCTGAGTTACCCCCCGAAAGTGCCCCCCCCCCCCGTTTAAAATTTATTATTTTACTTGACGTGTTCATCTTTAGGTCACCTAAATTGGTGACATATATTCATATATTCATAAAATTTCAACTCAATGGGTCGAGTAGTTTCGGAGCAAATTGGCTGTGACAGACGGACAGACAGACAGACGCACGAGTGATCCTATAAGGGTTCCTTTTTTCCTTTTAAGGTACGGAACCCTAAAAATACAAAAGGAACTTAATGAATACAACAAAAATATGTTAATCTTTTTACTGATCTATGTACATACCTGTATATATACCTTCTTAGAACAAACTTTACTAAGAACTAAGTTACTCGTATTTGTTTTTGATTATATTGCTTTACACTCGAGATGAGTTTCAAATGATATACTATCATATCAAGAAGATATTCTCGCAACACTATTCTAGTTGAATATATGGAAATATCGACATTTTGTAACGCATGTTGTTTACATATCTAGAACTTCTACACAGCCTACGTATGAACATTAACCTATCTGAATCTCGAAATGATAGATGTACGTGGTATCCGAGAATGATCTCTTTGGAATGTCAGATCGGGGCCTGTAATTTCCGCAACATTATACAAGATTATGTACACGGAATACAATAACAACATATTAATGTTGTTTATACAAGTATTAACAATTATGCTAATTGCAACTGCAACTTCGTTTACTTTTAGCGTATTTAAGTAGTTTTTTAAATTGTGTAAATATTTGTCGTAAGTATCTAAAAGAAATGAAGCGGGCATGGTCCTGCGGCTGGTGTAGAACGCAAGCGATCTGTACTCGGCTGTGCGAAACGGGCGCGGTCGGTTCTGTGATGGGTGACCGCTAGTGGCAAATTAAATGCGCGTTTACGTGTTTCAGAAGGCACGTCAAGTCGTGAGTCCCGGTTGTTATCGATAGATAGCAGTCGTTAAACCTTGTCGAAGGCCTTATGAAAATATCCGACATCGGCTTGGCCACTTACTCGTACCTCCAATAACCTGCATTCGCTCCCAAGGGGAAAGACTTGTACTCAGTAGTGGGACGAAAGAAGGGTTGTTGCCATGAGCAGTTAACATTTAATTACCCTTAAACCCGTTTGGATACACTGAGTAGAATTGAATTAAAGTGAACGCATCCGTTCGATTAATTATTTATACGTTAGACGGCTCAAGATGGTTTGTTCCTTAAAGCTTAAGTTCCTGAAAACGCGTCATGCCCGCCTATCGGTGGGTTCGGTATGTAAGAACAGAAACGCTTTAATCGAAACCTTACAATATCTGTAAGCTTATATAGCTATGACTCAGTAATGACTCATGAAATTTCAAAAAATATATATTTTCATGATGTTAGGGCATTCGTTTTCAGTTTGAAATCCAACCGCTCATGTGCGGTCTCGGCTTGTGAATGAAAAGTTTAAACCGCCGATGGGTGGGCAACGCACTGACTGGGATAATAGCGTGAAATCCAATAGGAAAGGACAAATTGAATTCCATAATCCTTCCCTACTGGTTAACTCGACCACACCGCGGACACTCCGCCAAAACTCCATACAAACGCTTAATTTCGTCTCTATTACACAGACATCAATCAGTGACGTGTATTTACACGTGCACCTGTGTGCGTAGCACGTAGAAAATACCAACCGTCGCCCATAAGAGGCGAGGTGGTTGGGTGAAGCCGGGAAATCGGGCGGGACGTCGATTTGTCCATTCTATACGTAGTATTATTACATATTCTCTGACTTGACTCTAAAAATTGTTTTAATTAAATTGTTATCTTCTATAAAACATTGTTTAACACAGACGTTTTTTGTTCACAGGTAATTAATTCGACGACATGACGACATAATGAGAGGTAAAGAAATTACGAGCGGCACTTAAAAACGTTAATTAACTCAGAAATATAAATAATGTTTAGTACAGTCTTAAAACTTGTTACGTGATTCTGTGAAGGTCTTCTTATATATTAACTGGTGGTAGAGTTCCAATGTTGGATCTCGAGGGCGTAGGCACTACCGCATTACCTAATCTATTTGCCGCCTAATGTTAGTGCTTAGTACTATCGTGTTCCGGTTAGATGGTAATGTATGGCCCTGTAATAAGTATCACAGAGACATAACAGCTGAGGTCTCAATGCATGCAACGCATCTTCGTTTTGACCTCTGGTAATTTTTTTATGTAATTGAAGTGGCGAACAAGCATGCAGTTCACATTGATGTTGAGTGATGACTGCAGCCTATAGACACCCACACAAACATCAAGGTCAAAATGCAGATGCGTTACCGCTCCTGAGGCCTAAGGTGTTATGCCTCTGTGCCGAAAATTACGGAGCCGTACATTACCACCTGACCGGAACACGATAGTGCTGAACACTACCATTTAGCGGCAAGTATATTAGGTAATACGGTGGTGCCTACGCCCGCGAGCCCCGTCACTGGAGCTCTGCCATCAGTAAAAGTTTGTGTAAGCTGTAGTTATCACTTGACATCCATGTGAACTGCATGCTTGTTCGCCATAATTTCTGATAGCCCTTGAGCCGGGCATCAAACCCAGGACCCCTGCTGCGTCTATACTACTTAGGCAGCTAAGTAGTATAGACGCAGCAGGGGTCCTGGGTTTGAAGGCTTTTGCGAGTGCTATTCATATCACTCGCATTTGATATGACGACCCGGTTAGTCCATCGGTGTGTGACTATTTGTATGGCCTACAGATATTTGTTTCTGGTCTGGGTGATTGTATATGTGTTGTGTGTGTAGGCTGGGCTGTGAGTGTATTTATTTATTTATATATATCGCCTCCCAAAATGTAACGTGTCACAAGAATCACAGTAGACTTTGATGTAGAACCTCACTCGACATCAGCCGTAGCCTACCTTTTTAAAACACGAGTTGTATCATGTCCGCTTGTTTTCATTAAATTGATAACGAATTCCGCCAACCGTTGCCAAAGCGGCTCGACCCGAAGATTTTTAACTTATTTAATATCGGTAAAAAAAGTTTCGCCATTGACTTTTTAAATTGGACCGCTGTTTCGCTGGGAAAATGAATTATTGGACTAGGGAACTGCCTTTTCGGCTTGACAAACAATTTTGTACACTCGTCGGCGGAATTTTACGGTTTTCGCTATCCAAAATGTATTGTCTCTTTACCACTGGAATAGTTCAGATAGCATCTAAATTGCGTGACGAAATAAAAATTCTGGATGGTTTATGAAGACACACCTTGTAGATAGATATTCTACATAATTATCAATATCATCCTCATTATTCTAACCAAAAATCTAAACTGCTTGGTAAAAGTCTCCCAAAGATATCCTATTGCATCATATTATGAGGGTATAAGCGTCACCCTTGGCATGCAGATTGGCGATCACAGTGGCATTAGTTTTATTGTGAGACAGTACTGAACTCGTGTTCAGCACTATCGCTATGTGGTAGTTAATTAAGCGACCGATAAATTACGTAATGCACTCTGCCACCTTAAAATTTGGTAGCAAACCACTGTTACTACGCTCAGTGCTACCTTTGGAGTTTGGTACACGGCCCGAAGATGCAACAGGCTATCCCATTAGACAAAACTTGGTGAATTGTGAGTGAATGATCTTGAATGTTTCTTTTTCCAACCCCGTCCTATATGTATGAATTCAGGCTTTATGCAGAGATATAGCACATAGAGCGAACTTAACGCTGCCAAGCATTATATACCTATCATTGGGTTATATGTCGAAAAGCGAAGTATCTGCACTAAAATCAAATTTTGTAGAAATAAGTTTGCATGTTTCTCTCTTTACTTTATTATCGGATGTTTTTGTGCTATAAACCCAGGCAGAGAGAAAAATATGGCCATTGATTTCTTACTGTTCGTGGACCATATCGTCTCCGCGGTGCTCAACTTATTAAATATGTATGTATGTATGTATCTTCACGCCAGGTCCCTTACGAGGTATGCAGAGAGTGTAGAGCGCCAGATGTCCCGATCCTGACACATCTCCCGTGTTTCTTCTACATTCATCGCTCTACTATTAAGTCTTAAAAACATAATGCCTTAATTTTAAGGCCATTACCATTCAAAGCCATTACGATTTATGGTTTATCTCATTTATAAAAAAAATGGATGCCTATTTGCGTAAAAATTAAGTATCAAGATTTTGTAAGTTTGTGGAAATGTGGCCTAAGACAATAAAGGGAAATCTTGAAATAATTGACGTTGGGGGCTGTTTACTTACGTTTGTTTGAGGTCCTTCCTCCGTGTTAGCACAATAGCTTTATTCATTTACACCATTATACCGTGGAAATATTTCGCGTCTTTGTATGAAATGGTTATTTAATGTTTTTGCCGGAAATAAAAAATAATAGCATGTTTCGATGGTAGCCGGGTTTTCTTTTCATTTTCAAATTTTTGAATAAATGGCATAGCATGTAAACTTACGGTCTACATCAATTGTGAAATTTAAATTTTAGAAGATATTATATGCGTAGTCTAGTCATGTAAGGGGTTCTATCTCGGCATGGTGTACTAAAAACTCGTGTGCGTAAAATTTTCGTAAAATTTCGTGTCCGCGTTCGTCGGTACGGTCGGTTCTCGTGTTATGGCAATTTATTACTAAAATTGATAATTCGCTAATATTTTTATTTCTATAACTCAAATAACATTACGATCAATAAGAAAAGTGTAAGACGTATACAAATACAAACCTACTTGTTTAAAAACGAAGTATCAAGTGTAAGTAAATAGAGTCGTGGCCTAAGACGGCGGGAGTTTCATTTCAAATATTAATAAAGGGAAATCCCTAAATAATTGATGTCGGCTGCTGTTTACTCACGATTGTTTGAAGTCCTTGCCTTGTAAGTTAACACAATGGCTTCCGCTTTATTCATTTACACCATTATGCCGCGAGAATATCTCGCGTCTTTGTATGGAATGGAATTTTATGTTTTTACGGGAAATAAAAAAAAATTAAGTACGTAAAGCGTGTTTGGGCGGGAGCCGGGTTTTCTTTTCATTTAAAAATTATTGAATTATTGGGGTTAGTATCTAAATTAATTCTAAAATATGAACTTTTAGAAAATGTTTCACATAGTCTAGCCATGTTAGTGATCCCACGTTGAACTTCGGCATAAGAAATAATAAACTGAAAAGTCGTCTACCTACACCATTAATTTGGTATTCTAAGTTTCTGAAAATGTTCATAATATCTCGTGTCCGCGTCGTAATTTATTCAAGGCCGTTTGTTACTAAAAATTGATTTTTCGCTTATCCGCAAATATTTTATTTCTACAGCTGAAATAATGTTATCATCCATAATGAAAATGTAGGCATATAAAAGTACAAACCTACTTATTTAAAAGCGAAGTATCAAGTCCTTGTAAGATAATAGAAACGTGGCCTAAGTCGGCGAAAGCTTCTTTCCAAATATTAATAAAGGAAAATCCCGAAATAATTGATGTCGGCGGCTGTTTACTTAATTGTTTAAAGTCCTTGCCTTGCGTGTTAAGCCGCGGATCCACCGCAGCGCACGCTGTGCACGGGCACGCGACGCATGGGTTCATTTGTTTGACAACATCGATCAGCGTTTCCACTGCAGCACACGCTATACACGAATATGAACGCAAAAGTCACGACTATGCATAGTTTTAAATCAGTTTTGTGGAATCTACGCATATCGTATTGCTCGTAACTAAATATAAACTTATAGAATGCCATCAGAATTGACTTTCTCGCCCGTCTCACCCTCCACCCGGTCCCGTTTCCGTGTACCGCGTGTATAGCGTCGCCAGCGTTGAACTATCCGGGCGCCAAACCAAAACCAGGCTACGTGTGTAAATTCATGCATAGCGTGTCCGTGGGTTGCAATGGACACACTCTCATATATTTTCTTGCAAGGCGAAGCTTCTGCCTACGTGTGTATCTTCGTAGGCGTTCGACCTAGGCGAAGCTTCTACCACCGCAGCGTACGGAGGGGCCGTACGCTGCGGTGGGTCCGCAGCTTAAATACAAGGGCCTCGGCCTTATTCATGTACACCATTGCATTATGCCGCGAAAATATATCGCGTTTCCGTATGTTAAGATTTTTATATATTTTTTTGTTTTGTGTAAAAATAATAATAATAGTTATTTCATTTCATAAAAGAAAAAACATCATTACAAGTTGTAGCCTATATGTTATTCCAATGTATAACCTATATTACTGAAAAAAATCATTCAATTACGTAATGTTGTTTTTTTGTGAAAGAGTAAGAATCATCCATCCATCCATACCATAGAGCAACACGGGCCACCGACCGCGATGGACTGGAGGGGAGTAGCCATAGCGTTTATTACCGATGCAAAACAGTTCGAGAGTCCGAGGGGAAAATGCGTGCGACACACGATTTATATAGTGTGCGTACTATATAAATCGTCTATTACTACGAAACTCACACCTTGACTTTAACAAAATACAGAAACAAAACATTTAAACATCTAGGCGACATGTATAGGCCCATTTGGGCTTGTACTTTGACAGAGGGGAAATCCTGCATATGGCTACTACTACACTGGAGGGGCCAGTGTTGCTCTATGATCCATACTCACAAACTTTCGCATTTATTATATAAGCAGGATGTTTTTCATACAAAACATGATCGTGTTTTCAAAATGCATGTATTCGTAATTACGGTCTATTTCAATTTGAGGGTATGTGCAGTACTTATAAGGAAATAGAACATTATTAGATAAAAGGGAGAAAAATCCAAGGGTTCAAGCAGGGTCTGATCTACAACATTCAGAGATATCTTGGTGCTTTATCGAATAACCTACTGAAGGTTGTTATCTCGACACCGAATCTTTCTCCCATTTTTCATTGAGACCGTTCAGAATTCTAGTCATTTCGAACTTAAGGTAAGGTATAATTTTTATCCGATTTTTTTCGCCACGAAGCGAGCGTATTTCTCGTGACAGAATCTAGGTATTGTTTTCGTATTTTTTTTTAATTCTATTTTTTAAAAGGGGTTTTGTCCCACGACATGTCAACCCCATCGTACCCAATACAAACTTAAACCATTATTATAATATAAGGAAATAGAAAGGAAAATGTTACTGGCGAGGAATTATCTTACATAATTCTTTTGCAATTTCTGCACTAGCAACATTCTCTCATTTCTGTTCCGTACACACTCCATCAGCAAATGCTGCACGTCTTCAATTTTGTTGCACACTTCACAATTTGGTGATTCTTTCTTTTTCATCAAGAATGCAAATTTCGCTAATGGATAGTGACCGGAACGTAATCTTAAAACTAACTTAACGTAATTCCTATCGCTTATATATCATTGAACCACGGGAAACGAGGAAGTTCACCCTGAATACTTTTATACCAATTGCCAATTTTTTTTTTAATAAGTGTTTATTGAAAACTGTAATTATTATGCCCATTTACCGCATTGTTTAAATGTAAAAGTCAGAAATGAGGTTCTGAATTCGACGTGTTATTTTTTTTTTTAATCCTTGCATTGTTAACCCGTCAGCTCAAGAGAAAAATATTATTCTATTGTTATGCGGACGATAACATGCGCTCGATCCCCAAGTACAATGAGGTTTGAGAAATAGCATAGATCTAAAGACACATTGTAAAATTAATTATAATTATTATATGGACTAAGGTATCTATATATATATATATATATACATAACTTGATTTTGACATGTTGGTTCCTTGTTGCATAAGTAGGTCCATATTTATTAAGTATTCTATTACCAGGATCAGGATCTCAATTCATACATTTCTAGGAAGTCCATAATAGGTATTCTGTTACACTTTCCTATTAGTTATAAAATATTGACCAAAATTGATAGACTGTGTTTTCTGCTAAAACATTCATTAATTATTCTTCTGCTGTTTCGAAAGACGTGACTCGTTTTTTGGTGCCATGCAGTGTTGTGCCTTTTTTTTACTCTCTTTCACAGCGCATTCGCTCTCGTATCGCAAACATTTACAAATTTTTGAATTAAATCAATAATCCTAATTTACCTACTTCCTTCATTTTTATTGTACGTCTAAAATTCCGTTAATTTGCGCGCTTTGCTGGAATGTTTTTCAACGCCATCTATACAATATACAAAACATTCTTAAACTCTGTATTTCAGCACACTGGAAAGCTTTCCACAAAGCGCCATCTGTGAGAAACTCGAGTTGATAAGAAAGCATGTTACTTGTGCTGCCATCTAGTAATTTACCGGTGAGAGATGTACGAGGGGTAGAAAGCATGTCCAAGTAGGGGTAGATGATTCGTTTAGTTTCGCAAAGATGCTGAAAGAGGGCAGCCTATATATATTTTTTTTATTCTTTTTATATCATTCCGATTGCGTTGATGGTAAGTAATATTGTAGCCTGTAAACATCTACATAAAACTAGAGATTTCAAATTAAATGCGTTGTCACTCCTGAAGCCTATGGTATTATACCACTGTGCTAGAAAATACATGGCCGTAGGTACATCAATTGATCGGATTCAATCATGACACCAACCTGACCGGAACACGATAGTGCTGAACACTATCATTTATCGGTAATGTGTTTGTATCTACGCCGTACGTTGATACAAGCTTCGTCACTGATACTCTACCACCAGTATTTTTTATATATTATTATATTTAGATATATTTTAAATATTTATTTATTGTTGTAATTCCTCTACTTGTATTTTGGCGCATTGAAAAATGAGTGTTCATTGAAACGATTCTAAGAAGTCTTAACTCTCAGGTTCTTAGTGTAATTTATTCACTGATATAATTATACTTGCAATACGTGGTCAAGCCCTCAAGCAATCACCGAGTATTGTCACAACAAGCTTATCTTCTTATCTATCTACATATATAAAAATCAATTGCTGGTCGTTAGTCTCGCTAAAACTCGAGAACGGCTGGACCGATTTGGCTAATTTTGGTTTTGAATGACCTTTGAAAGTCCAGGGAAGGTTTAAAAGGTAAGAAAATATGGAGTAATTGAAGGGAAATAGTAAAAACCATAATTTTATATTCCCATACAAATACAAATAGTCCGTATCTATCAAATTTTTGACACATTATTTCATTCTGAGGCAATACGATTTTGCTGGGTCAGCTAGTGTACAATAAAAAAGAAAAGTAGGAAATAAGAAACAAACCTACTGTAAAAACGTACTGAAAACTGTATTCAATTATACTTTGTTTAAAGCGTTTTTACTTGCATGCGGATGTTACACTTAACATAATAACATAAGGTTTCTTTTTTTTTGTAACCAAAACAGGAAAAGCTCCGAACGAAAATGTTATTTTATACTATGATACTCGTTTAATGCGCGGTCGAACCCGCAAGCCGTTATATATATATATATAGACTATGCGAGTGTTGCCACATGCTAATGATGTCGTTTTTTCCTGTCAATACCGCACTTAATAACAGAGACAACGGATTTATAGCATTATTTGTTTGTTACGTTTGTTTTTGTTTACCATCGGAATATTATAACATCTATCGGATTGGTCGCTTCGATTTACTGTATTATTCTCGCTGTGTTCTTATGCGTAAACAAGGTAAGTGCTATTAGGAATATCCATTACTAGATTGGTAAAAAAATTGGACTTGAGTAATGATGATACATTTCTTAATGAAAATTGTGAAGCCGTCACGACGTACTGACAGGTTTCTCTTGAGAAGTGTACGAAAAATAGAACTAACCAAAAAATATGCTAATGATAAAGTAACAACTTCCCTCTGAGGTGCTCCCTCGGTGGTACAATTTGGGGTTCTTCAAAAATGGCGTCAAAAGAGTCCTTCAGGGCTCCCCTGGTGTTGCAAATGTTCATAGGCGACGGTGACTACTTTCCATCAGGTGGCCCGTCTACTTGTCTCAATCCTTTGACATAAAAAAAAAACTGTCAATTTTGTCGTGTCTGGTAAATACTCTTTGGCGTACAACAATTATCAATGAGCTCATATGTTGGGATATTATTTTTATGTTTGTTGGGTTTTTTATGTTTTATTGATCTGTCGTTGACTTTTACACAATTACAAAAATGTGTGCATACAAGAGAACATGACATGTGATTGTTCCATAATACTGGTGGTAGTTCCAGTGTAGACCGAGAGGGTGTAGGCACCACGGCATTACCTTATTCACTAATTAATTCATTCATTCAACCGCATTAACTTATCTTTCTGCCGTCATTGGTAGTGTTCAGAATTAAGTATCGTTTTTTGGTTAGATGATAATGTATGACCCTGTAATAAACATCACAGATACAAAACAACTATAGACTGTTGTAACAACCATAGACTATACACATTTGCACATTTGCATTTTGACTCCCTAGTCTTTAAGTGTCTATAGGCTGCAGTCAGTCCTTAACATCAATGTGAACTGCATGCTTGTTTGCTACCTTCATTACACAAGAAAAAGATTGAGATGTTTCAAGGTGATTTACGATTTTTAATTATCTTTCGATAACTGGTGATATATTTAGCTTCTATTTAGTAAGGTAACATCAATTCGAGCCTCGTTTAACTCAAGTTCTGTGATTCCGTCTGTAGCGCAAACTTTGAAAACACACTAATCTGAAAACAATAAAATTGACGTATCGGAAAACAATCTGCTTCGGAAACCGATTGGCCAATTTGTCATTGAACTCTGAAATTTCCATAATAAGCAGACGAAAACAAGATGCTTAAGTCCTTTATGCGACGAAGGTCGCGAAAGATATTTCAAAGGTGAAGAAGGTAGTTCTACTGTGAGAGCAACCAACTTTTGTCAAGTGAAAAGTGTTTTCGAGACACTTAAGTAATAAAGAGTAGAATTTATGGTAAATTTATGTCTTTGTTATGCTGAAATATCTTATCATTGGAGTTTTTACGCCTATATCCATATCATCCATATTTTATGTGAGTACGCGAAGTATTTAAAATGATGTGAATTTCTTTGTTTCCCCGGCTCAAGTATTCTTTTGTAGGGCCCGAAATGTTTTCTTTGTGAGGATTCTTTGCATGACTGACATGATCCCCAAAATATTTTAGCTAGCAATAATTTAATTCCTTCTAATGTATCTTCACGCCAAGTCCCTTACGGGGACGGCCATGCACTCCGATTCCTAAGATTCTTGGCTGCCGTAATCGAGCTATTTCGTTAAGTTAGGTTCAGTTTTGGTATTCTTTGGTCTCAACAACTATCCAAATTGGCATTATATATCTGTTCAGTCATTCGCTCATTCGACATTCGTTCTACATACACCATCGGAGTATCTATGCCTATTTTTATTTTTACTCCTATACTCTCATTCACACAAAGCCTCTTTCTTACATCTTCATTTAATGTGTGAATATATCATACAATCCTTTCACGTTACGATTTTTCATAGGTTTGGTTGCACCTAAATATTTGTTAACTATGATATTTATGTTATTATTTGTTTTTTGTCAAATTTGACAATAACAGTAACATTGACTTTAACAGTTACTGCAAATGCGTTGCACCAGCGTAGTTGTGACATTGTAACTTACCAGAATTGTAAGTTACCAGAGTTGCAAGTGACGTAACAGTATCTGACATGTAATTGACATTAAATATAACTTTAACCAGCGCCTCTTGGCCGGTTACAATTAACAGTTAATCCCTGAAGCTGCAGGTAGACCGTTTTCATTCAAAAATTTTCAAACGCTGCCAATCATTTTTTTTGCTTAACTGGTAGATACTTAAACAAATATGTTAAAGCTAAAGTAAGAAACAGAGCCATAGTTTTGATGAAAAGATGTAGTTTATAAAGTAACCTTGTACCCTAAAATTAATACCTAACATAATATTACATAAAATCTTCATGGCAAAATTGGTCTCATAACAGATTGCGTGGGATTTGTTGATTACAATCGTCTCAACACGAAAAAAGTTGATCCAAATGAAATTTGTTTTCCTTATTGCATTTCCTGTCTTTTGACTTCGCTCTAATTTAATGAAAACTCTTAAATGACGGTCACGTACCAAGATTCTGTTTACCGCACCCCAGAGGCTCAAAGGCTCGGAATTGGCGAGCTCGCAAGATTGAAGACCGGCCGATTGGGGACACTTAGTTGCTCTTTCCCCACTTATCCCCCTCGAGCTGCGTCGGCCGTAACTAAACTTGTGGCAGATGCTGCGACTTGAGCACGTGCCTGATAACCGCGAACTAAGAATATAGATTGTCACTAGAATCTTCTACGTCGCGAGATTAACTTTTCAGTGAATGAGAGGTCTCGATATTGGCCTTTTGATCGCCTCTATATTGCCTCTTCAAACTCCGCTTTTGGCTATCGAAGAAACAATTTTATTTAATCAATCAATTAACAGATAAAGTTGTTAAGCCAAATGGCAGAGAAATATTGTATTAAGTTAGTTTTTAAAGTTTCTCGCTATGTGAACTATGTAAAGTTCTTATTGAAAAAGTAATGTCTTTAACCCTTTTTATATGAATGATTTAACACAGTAGGAATCGCAGATTTTCATATTATACCGATCAAAAGTCTTTGGGATCCGTGTGCATGTGTGAAGAGAGTGATAAACGTAGAAGAGAATGGGAGGTATTTAAAAATGAAATACTCTCGCTCCAAGCACTTTTCCTACCCCGTAAGTGATTGGCATGCACACATTCCAAAAATGCTGCTTAGTAAATCACTGTTAAGAAATATTGTAATTACAATAGCAGTTTAATTATCCCAGGACGCGCGGACGCTAGAATCGTCGCTGTAGTTTATAGTCAACACTGCGAAATTAATCTTAGATTAATATAATGTTAGGCCGCGACATACACGCTATGAATATAAAATGAGAAATAGAAACGGAGAATTTCTAATGAAATTCCAATAGAGTCCTCATATGCAAAGACAATAAGGTTATAACCTTTTCATGTTAATTAGCACTCATGAATCACTAACAAACTACAATGGACACACAAGAAACATTAAGACATAATCTTTTCCTCTAAGCACGTAAAAGGTTGAAAGGACCTTGTGGCCACTTGCAGAATACAATCATATCTATACACAAAGATCCGGACTAAGTACGAAAGATAGGGGTCGAATTACGCTGTATGTCTACTTACTGGAACCATTTTAACACGTTCTCCGCTCCCAGTATACGCAGAATTGATATTATAGGTCAATGAAATAAAAATATACAGCGTAATTTCAGTCACTTTCGCATATAAACGCAACTAGGTACTATAATTTTATTGATATTAATTTTATTTATAAAGTGTGCTTCAATATCTGTATTCTTTTCATTTCTGTATGTTCAACTATTGGTATTATTATATTTCGTGTAAGCGCTCTTTGTCGTCCTCATCGAAAGTTTTAGTATTCAATCACAACTTTCCAAGTCAAATTATTCGTCCTTTGTCTTTTCAGTAGACCATCAAGTTTTAAAAGATTTTCTGTTTGTCCTTTATATTAGTTTTCTGAGCTGAAACAATGAATTATGACGGTCACTTAATTAATCATTGCCCAAGAGATTCTTTGAAGCAGTTCGTAGGTCAATTTATTACTGAGGGGCTTATTTAGTCTTGAGATTGTTTTGAATTTGAGATTTGTCTTTTAAATAGATACGTTAGTCGAAATTCTGAATAAATATTAGTTTCACCCGAAACGCCTTGTCGGCAATCAATTCATTTTAAAACTTTGTTTCAAGAGTTATACATTAAAAAAATAATAAATGATACGTATGAATAAGTTTAAAGTACATTACTAAATTAAGGAAAGATCTACGACACAAAGAAATATGTATACCTGATTGCTCACAGCTGGTGTTAGGTCCTGTAGGTATAGATCTACTTGTTGACGGATGGCATAGCGACTCGGCTGTGTCCAATGCATCTGAATACATGTAAATCAGTCTCCTGCATAGTAAGCTTGATCCACGAATTGCTGGAAGTGTTCCTATGAGAAAATGGGCATCGGTGCGAATTGCTGACTACATAAATATGGGCATCGAAGTGTCGACACGTGTTCGTTGAATATTTAACTAAATACAGAAAGTATTATGAATATTAGTGCATTTATTATTATTTTAATACTTTTACTTACTTCTTTAGATATCATTCTTACAATATAATAAAGAGATTCACGTAATATAAATCCAGATGCGTTTCATTTTTCAACAGTATACTACTAGAGAGTGTTATTAAATTACTGACGCGAATTCACACTTTAATATTATATTTATATTCACACAATTTAATCGATGTTTTTTTATTTTATAACGAAAGTCGTAAATTCAAATATTACCTTCATTTGAAGCAAACTTTGTTGCATCTAATACAGTATAGCTTCCGTTGGTGGCAAAATGGTATTGCTTCGCCGCAGACATTGTAAACTCGGAATGCAATATTGTTTTATGATAAGTTCCGTGTAAGTGTCTTGACTTACTTGACTTAATGTCCTATTTCCCCTAGATGGGGCAGAGAGCATCCACAATACTCCGCCATCGCAATCTGTCTTGGGCTGCGCGCTTCACCTCTGACCATGTCAGCCCGATAGTCTTAATTTCGGCCGCTACTGAACGTCTCCAAGTGTATTTGGGACGGCTACGTTTCCTCTTCCCCTTTGGAGTCCATTCTAGAGCTTGTCTAAGAATGTAGTCGGGAGGTCTTCTGAGAGTGTGGCCAATCCATGTCCATTTGCGGCGTCTGATTTGCGGACCGATCGGGGTTTCACGACAAAGATTCCATAGGACTTCGTTGGAGATCTTTTCTGGCCAGAAGATGCCCAGGATCTGTCGTAGGCATCTGTTTATAAAGACTGGATTCGCCGCGTGATGTCTTGGGTCACCCTCCAAGTCTCGCAACCATAAAGCAATACAGTTTTCGACATTAGAGCGAAAAATTTTCAGTTTTACTCTCCGTATCAGCTTTCTAGATTGCCATATAGGTCGCAGCTGTGCAAAGGTTGCCCAGGCCTTGGCTATCCTCGAAGTGATGTCCTCTTCGGTCCCTCCATTCTTTGACACAACAGTATCGTCGGTCGAAACCTAATAACAGTGGCGAGGAAATTCTTTCTTCAGTCCGCAGCTCTTATGTCTTCCTCGGATTGATTTTCAGCCCCTCAAGAGCGGCCTCGAACTGCAGATCGTTTAGTTTGGCTTGTATATCATATATATATGTGCCTGCTCAGTCACAAATACGTCGATAGACGTATTTGTGACTATACGCCGCCTTCCGCCGTTCATCCTGTGCATTATACCATCCAGTACGATGAGAAACATTAAAAGCGAAAGAAGACATCCTTGTCTGACCCCTGCATGAACATTGATTTCCTCGGAGATGAGACCCTCGTGTTCAACTTTGCAAGAATATTGCCGATAAATGCACTGTAAGATGTTTGTGATCTTGGACGGGACTCCAATGTCATCCAGTCGAGACCAGATTCTGGACCACCTGACTGTGTAGAAAGCTTTTTCGAAATCAACAAAAGTGAGGTATACCTCTCGTTGCCATTCTGACGCTTCTTCCACAATGATTCGAAGTGTATTTATCTGGTCTGTACAGGAACGATTGGGCCTGAAACCTGCCTGTTCTCTCCTCAATAGAGGTTCAACGGCCTTGGATAATCTATCCAAAAGCACCTTACACAGTACTTTTGAAGGTACGGACAGTAATGTAATACCTCTCCAATTGGTACATTGGCTAAGGTCACCTTTTTTTGGTACGGCAATCAAAAGACCCTTGTTTCAGTCATCTGGAAGATTTTCAGCTGCCCAGATCTTATGTAACAGCGATGTTAAGCACTCAACGGCGGTAGATAGGTCGGCTTTTAGCATTTCCGATGTTATAAGGTCTAGACCGAGATGAGATGTATTCAGTGAAAGTATCGCACCTTCCACTTCTTCTTTGGTTGGTGGAGATGTGTCAATATCCAGTAGTTCGGGCATTGGGGTATTGACTAAGGGGGCGGGCGAATCTGTGTCCGATATACGAAAAGTATCAGCAAAGTGCTGGCGCAATCTGGGCCCGATATACGAAAAGTATCAGCAAGGCTCCTGAGGCCTAAGGTGTTACGCCTCTGTGCCGGAAATTACAGGTGATGAATGATGATTATTGTGTGACTTCCACTCATCACGCTTTCTCGTTTGGTGACCTAGTATTTTGGAGCAGGTTTCTTGTAAGTGTCTACTCAACATTAATAGATTCGTTCATTAGACTGTGCTACTACTGTTTAGTCAAGTGCTTCCACGGCACCAGTTTCTTCATTCATCATTTTACATCGTCTACTTCTACGTTATTTGTTAGCTACTGTATAATTTATTGTCAGTGGAGTTATTAGAAAAATATCATAGTTTAAACATTTTCTTCATAACTTTTATTTTCTACGGGTTTGAATGCAGCAATATCATTAAAATCTCATTTTTTCAGTGCTTTTTATTTAAAAAATGACACTGCATTCATCGAAGACTTCTAGGGTTATCTAAATTGAATTTCCTGTGCGAGTTTGAACCAGATTTCTGATTCTAATACCGATGTACTCGTACTACGGTGGTTTCAAAATGATATTGCTTCACCGAAGACGTTGCATACTTGGAATATAACATTGTTCTACGATCCGTGCAGTGTGAAGTGCTTGCCACTGTATCCTTCATTAATAATTTTACAGTATCTACTTTATACGTTATTTGTTAGCTACAGAATAGTATTATTTATTGTTAATGAGATACTTAAATCCATTTTTTTTACATAGTTAAAACTTCTTCTTCATAGATGCATTTTTCTTTTCAACGACATTGCATGAGCAACATCATTAAATTCTCACTTTCTTTGTTAGTTCATTTTCTTTTGAATATTTGTTCATTCGTGAAACAGTAGGTATCGACTGCACACAAAGTTATTGTTATAGAAATTCATATGATAATATATCATCTGAAGCAGACTTCGCTGTATCTAATATTGCAAAACTATGGTGGCCACAAAATGATATTGCTTCGCCGCAGACGTTGCATACTCGGAATGCAATATTGTTCTTCGATTCGTACAGTGTGAAGTGTCTGCTGTTGTGTAGTCAAGTGTCTACTTCATACGTTATTTGTTAGCTGCAATACGATTTATTGTTAGTGAAAAACTTCAACCCATAAATATGTTGTTTTCGACATAGTTAAAACTTTCTTCATAGATATATTTTTTCTTTCAACGCCATTGCAGCTATTAAAATCTCTTACTTTAAAATTATAGTGTCGTTATCGACTAAATCCACAGTCTGTTATTGCGATTGAATATACTATGTTATTAAGCGAAGCCGACTTTGCTGTATCATGGTGGGTTTCACAATGATATTGCTTCGCCGCAGACCTAGCATACTCGGAATGTATTTTTTTGATGATTTACTTGATTTTCGTACTTCGTTATTTTAAAATTGCATGCAGCATAATATATTCACTTTAATTTCATAACCCATAATATCCATCATTTACGATCAACAGCGATGTAGAACTTTCGCCAGTTTAAATTTTCACTTCACTTTTATCGTCTGAAAGTTTTTTGTAAGTAGAAACTGTTTGTCCAAAAACCAATGTTATTTCATGTAACTGTCCTGTAATATTCTCCTCTGTTAAAACTAAAATTAATTTTCACATGAAGAAATTTGCGCACGTTCCGTTCGTGCACTCAGCTATGAGTGCCTTCACACACACGTGCAAATATAAAACGTGTATTGAACATTATTCGAGACGTGGTTCAAATAAAAATGTTATCAATTTTATTGAAATACAAGCAATTCACATTGAGTTAGCAAAAGTAAGTCTATAACGCCTAATGGCGACCGGTACAAAATTATGGACCCTACCCTTCAAGTAAAAATATAATATTGTTTGTGCGTGGTTCCTTGACTAACTTGTCATGAAATAAAAAACTACACAGAAGTTTACTTGTGATTTTAGTTCCATAACACTATCTAAATATGTCCATATGCAATTTCAAATTTCATAAGCAAGTTGAGTGTTACTGCGACTGTTAGTCTAATGAATATAACATTGTTCCTGTCCAATACACTCCCACAGTAATATGTCACGCGCAATCTCCGGCTTATCAAGTTTGAATGAACTGATGCCGTCTGTACTCTCCTCTTTACCTATTGTATTGAATTATGTATTGCTGACAACATTGTTTAGTAAATTACGAGAGATTCATTGAGAGCTTTTTGTATTGAGCTCTCAAAGTGGATTGTTGTTATCTAAAAATCGGTAGTTAAAAGCTATGATTGCACTTTATGTCCGACTGAGTGGAGATCAATTATTTACTTAATAAAAACTGAATTATTGAAGTAAATGTCATAATTTTGTTTTTGTCGTAATAAAAAAACGGGATATTTTCGACAAAAGAGTTGACTTTCAAATATACATCTATTTATTTATTCAAATCGATTACAAAGACGGAAACATTTTTGAGGTCACTTTAAATCTGATATTCATACGCTGAACACCAATTATGGACTGCAACAATTAATTTATAAGAAACTTCTTTCCAGTTAAATCCTTGCTAAAAATCTATGAAGTTTATGTCTATGAACACAACAATTTTGCCTTCATTGTCTAATAAAACGTTCGTACTGTACACACTACACGATCTAAATTCAAAACCTGAATTGTGTTTCACTTATACAGTTCATAAAAGTCTCAATGTAAATAAACGATAAAATGTTCTAAATGAAAAAGTTCCAAGTTAACATTAAATGTTGATCTGATAACCTCACCGGCTTGCATTGTCTCCCGTTCCTGTGACATTTATTGCATTGGGTCTCCGGATTTGTCCGGATTTACATTGGTATTCCACTTCTTCCTACAGTTTCAGACAAGTTAAACCTATAACTGTTCTTATTTGAAAATTAAATGGGAGAAGATTTCTTTTTAGTTTACATATTTTATGGTCGTTTAAGTGTGTTTATTTCATGTAATGAAGTACCAAACAAGCGTATCATTTACATTGATAGTAAGTAATACTGTAGTTTGTAATAAACATCAACATGAAACTAGGGATTTCAATGCAAATGCGTTGCCACTCCTGTGGCCCAAGGTATTATGCCTGTGTGCCAGATATAACAGCGCCGAATCACGGTAGTGCTTAACACTACAATTTAACGGCATGTAGATTAGGTAATGCGGTGGTGCCTACACCCCTGAGCTCCGTCACTGGAGCTCCGTCACTACCTGTAAACTTGTGTTGAACGTGTACTGATTGTGACGTTTTTAATGTATGAGTAAATATTACGAGCAATAATAAGGAAAAATGCCGGGGTTAAACTTACAATATTGTACAAAAATTCGAAGAAAATTTTTAATGACTTTGTTATATTTACAATAAATTATACTTAATGCTTTAAATTTATTGAAAACTGATTCAAAAATATTCCTACACAGAAATATTTAGGGTTATACAAAAGGGGTAAAAGGTAATGTGAGTGGATAAGAAGACATTATTTGTGACAAATAAGACAATGTTTATGATAAAATGAATGAATAGATAGAAGATAAATGAAAATTGTCTTCAGAGAATTTCATTTCAACATGACTCTATCCTGCAATGTACAGTCGGGGTATTATAAATCGGCGTACTGATATGAAGAGAATAAAAAATGTAGTAAAAGCACGGGAGGTCAAACTCAAAAATGTATTTAATCACATGGAAATAATAAAATTTGATTGTGATTGGTCAAATCCCAAATATAAAATTAAAGCGAATATCAAAGTAAACAAAAATAAAATAAGTAACAGTCCAATATTAGTAATGGTAAAATACTTAATAATTGAAATAGATATGTAAGAACCGGTATATTTGACGCTCCTGTAGGTAGACGCACTGTCTACCTACCCCGTAAAGGACATGGACATACAGTCGGTTAACTCTGTGCTTATCAAATGTCAATCAAATACAGCTTTTATTACGATCACATCAGGTAGGTACTCGTGGAATCAAGTAGCCCCATTTTCATTTCTCGGAAAGACCGAGATCAAATAGATTTTAACGTTCGCCTACTCCAATTTGACTTGAATAAGTCAAATTGGAGTAGGCGAACGTTACAGAAATAAGAAAAAATGAAGCTCCCAGGCAAACTGCCTCGCTCAATAGGTAATAAGGCAAATAAAACGAAATACCCATCATATCGCATCATCCATGTAATCCACTTCCCTTTGATGCCCAAGGCGGCAATAAGTATTGGTGAGCTGAGTAAATACAATCTGTTTTATTGCTATTTATGATCTTGCTACATGCGAGAGGTTTGTTTGTATAATAAATACGTTAGTCTACGTTTGTTTTATTTATGGACGAATAGATTTGATTACGTCGCGTTAATTGGTAGAATTAAGAAAGCAGAAATTTGCTGCCTCGTTAAATTTGAACACTTTTAGGGTTCCGTACCTTAAAAGGAAAAAGGAACCCTTATAGGATCACTCGTATGTCTGTCTGTCTGTCTGTCTGTCCGTCTGTCACAGCTAATTAGCTCCGAAACTACTCGACCGATTGAGTTGAAATTTGATGAATGTATGTAAATTGGTGACCCAAATATGAACACGTCAAGTAAAATAATAAATTTTAAACAACCCTTTTTTTTATTTTTTATTTTTTGATAATGTGGCCCACATTATCAAAAAATAAAAAATAAAAAAAGGGGTAAATCAAAAAATTTATAAAAAAATCGTAAACTGTGTCGTGTGTCATATCAAATGAAAGAAGTTGTTGTCAGCATCTCAGATATATTTTTTTTATAATTTTTGCATAAACAAATTTGAAGTTATTTAAGAAAAACGACGAAAATTGACCCCCCTATCTCCGAAACTACTGAACTTAAAATTTTGAAAAAAATGTGGAAAATAGTTCTTTGCCTATAGATTACTGAAAAACCTAAAAGAAGTTTGAGTATTCAAATTAAATCGAAAATTCTTAATAATACGATATAACACCCCTGCCGGTACCACCGTAACCGCTATGTCCCTGCATTTTAAATCTGTAATATTTTCGAAAATATTTATTTAAATTACGGAACCCTCACCACGCGAGTCGAACTCACACTTGTCCGGTTTTTAATTTCACCCGTTTCTTACTACTGAAACTTAGTTGCTTGCTACATGCACGGTAAGTTGTTTGAAAGCATACCTCTGCTTCCCTCTTCGGAGAATACAGCCCTGTAAGTACATTTTGTTATTTCATGTAAATGAGACAAGAGAAGACGCTCACAGTGTTGTCAGCAGTGTTGTGCGTACCTAATGACGCACAACACTGTTGTGAGGGGATGTTATTTCATGTAAATGAGACGAGAGAAGACGCTCACAGTGTTGTCAGCAGTGTTGTGCGTACCTAATGACGCACAACACTGTTGTGAGGGGATATGTCATAATCGTCACGCTTGGCAGGTGGAATGGCAATCGCAGTTATTTTGACTACAGACCTATTGGAATGGTTTGTCCGGTATTTGTTCGCTTGACTTATTATATGTATAAACACTAGATAAAAAAGATATACTTAGATATAGTTACCTACACATCCTGGCAGCAATTTTATCTTCGGAAACAATATCGTTCATATATTTCAAATTTCCTTTTTTTTACACAGTAAATACGGCAGCTGAAAATGCAGTCTGTTTAATGCATTAAACTCATTACGCTTTTGTTTTAATACTATTTTGTGCTCAATTCTCGAGTCCATTTCACATTTTTATTCCGTACAAGAGAAATCAATTCATTTTATTTTATAGCATTAATGCTTTGTGACGGGTTGTTTATTTTTATTTAAAGTAACTACATACAAACATCATTCTCATTTCTTTACTTAAACAATATTATACATGTATGTTTCTTTTGAGAAGTACTCTTATTCCTTATGTTTGTTGAGATATCTATCAGGAAATACTTTTTGCTAGTGGAGTTGCAGTAATGTGAAGCGCGAGAGCGTAAGCACCACTGCATTATTTAATGTATTAGCCGCTAAATGGTAGCGTTCAGCGTTATAGTGTTCCGGTCATGTAACGTACGGCCCTGTAATTTTCGGCACAGAGGCATATCAGCTTAAGCTTCAGGAGTGGCGACACTACATTTTTTTTTTTTAGCTTTATATCTATATGCTGCAGTATATACTTAACATCAATGTGAACTGTATGCTTGTTTTTGCTACATCATCACATAAAAAATACTTCTATAAAAACTGTTACAGTAGCGACAGTTTATAGTTTCATTGGTGGTAGAGCTCCAGTGACGGAGCTCGCGGGCGTAGGCACCACCGCATTACCTAATATACTTACCGCTAAATGGTAGTGTTCAACACTATTGTGTTCCGGTCAGATGGTAATGTACGGTCCTTTAATTCCCGGCACAAAGGCATAACTCCTTGGGCCTCAGGAGTGACGCATCTGCATTTTGTTTGTTATGCCTCGGTGGTTTTAGGTTGTTATGCCTCGGTGCCAGCAGTTCGGTTTTGCTGGAAAGTAAATTTACTGAATCGTTATCGTACCTACGTCTGTATCGGTGCTGATATTTACTGAGTTCAACTGAATCTTCTACAATGCGTCCATTCGTTGCTCCAATGTTATACGTAACTCCTGAAAGCATCAATTTTGCCCCATCGCCTTCAATTGTTTCTATTTTATTTTCAACTATATCAAGCATGACGACTATAATAGATTTCCTTTCAAGCACAACAATGTGTTGGAAAGATTGTATTGTGAAATATCATGAAAATATCAAGATATAAGTAATTTTCTTCTAGAGGTTATTGTCCTTTTTAATAGTAATACCTCCCTAAATGTATCCTGAAATGGTTTTTATTTAATTATTTCATATTATCATAATTATTTCGTGAGATAATTATTTATATTTAGTCTTACGTTGCTCTCTTTGTTTATAATTTTTTAAAGTTATAATTTGAAACTAACTTGTTTTTAGTTTCAGTCGCATCAACTCACAAAGCGTTAGCTGAAATCTGGGTCACAGTACGTATTATGTAACAGAATTTCAAATTAGTGAGTAATCTTGATCAGTTTTATTTACCAGCATGAAGTACACTCATATCTTCAAGATTTGTTGAATAACTAAAATGCTGTGTGAACTTTAAAAGTACTACTTTTATCTTGGTTTCCTTTACTATTTAGGTTAGCAGGACTGAATAGTTCTTCAACTTTTATTCGCAAATCCGTTTTGTGGAACAAACATTCAAAGATAGTTTTGATCATAATATTTTCCAATAATTATTATTTTATTTAATAACTAGCTGTGCCCGCGACTCCGTCCGCGTGAGAATGTATGATTGTTCACAATCTGCCCGGACAAATTCGTGGGCGCAGCTAGTGTAATAGCCTAAGTTACTCCTTATTAGGTACATAAGCTATCTGCCAGTGAAGAAGGAAGTCCTGTCAAAATCGGTCCAGCCGTTCCCGAGATTAGCTGGAACAAACAGACAAATAAACAATCAGACAGACAAAAATAGTAAAAAATGTTATTTTAGCATATGTACCGTGTAAACATTCAAATGCATTCAGTACAAAGCGGTTATTTATATTACAAACATACACTCCAATTTTATTTATTGGTATAAATACAAACAGACACTCCAATTTTATATATTTGTATAGATCAGTGATTCCCAAAGTGGTCCATATAGTTTTTTATATTATTTCGCATTAACACATGCTTGTGAAATATATTTTATTTAAAGAAAAATGGTAATAAAAATTTGACTTCAGGCGAGACTCGAACTCGCGGCCTACTGGGAATCTAGTCCAGCCGCTCTTCCAATTGAGCTACTGAAGTCCTGCCCGATTTGTCAAATCTTTCCTTCACATTTATTGTATTGCTTTATGGTAGCAGCAGCGCCATCTATTGCCAACAGTCCATATACCCCCTATAGAGGGTCTATGGGAGACTCGATGGGGTCTATGTCTATGCGTAAATAAAAATGGGATATATGGGATGGGTGGGATATATATATAAAAAACGTGTTATTGCTAATGTAAGCTTGCAGTTTAGTGACACTAGACAAAACTAGACTATTTTCATTGTTCAGTTTCATGTTTTAGTCTCTAATATTAAGCCAGTTCTTAATTATCACTGTTTTACATTAAATATTTTTATAGTTGTTGCATACGTTAACCAAATGTGTTCCAGCTTTTACGACAACTATAAAAGGTGAGGCTATCAAAAAATAAAAGATTTATTATTATATTACTAAGTATACTACATTTTATTCTAGAGTGAATATACTTGTTACCTTGTTATCCGAATTTCGAGGCACAGAAGCGTAATACTAGGCCTCAGGTGTGGCAATGCATCTACCCGTACATTCAAATGTCTGGTTTCATGTAAATTTTAAAAGGCAACTCATCATTAATCTAAACTGTATCCTTGTTTGTACGTATCTAATGGTTATTGGCTACAGTCTTCGCTTAGCATGATTGTAAACTGTACTCTTCGTTGACACTTTATTACTTATAATAATAATAATGGCAACCCAATATAATCCCACTGCTGGGCACGAGCTTACTCCACCACGCTGCTCCAATGCGGGTTGGTAGAGATACGGGTTAGTGGCCAACCCGCTGTCGGATATTCTCAAACTGGCCATTAGGCCTCCGACAAAGTTTAACGACTGCTATCTATCGATAGCAACCGGGACCGACGGCTTAACGTGCCCTCCGAAGCACGGAAACGCGCATTTAATTTGCCACTAGCGGTCACCCATCACACACCCGACCGCGCCCGTAATGCTTAACCGAGTAGATCGCTTACGATCTACACCAGCCACGGGGCCATGCACGCTTCCCTTTATTACTTAAAAAAAAGACGTGTGGCACTCGGGGACTGCCGCGGTAAAGCTATTGCATTTACATAATTATCTAAAATTATGCAAAACAAAATAAAATGCAAATAAAAGAAAAATGAAACAATAATTTTCTATTAATATTTACCACTTTTTAAATATTGAATGGAAAAACAACCATTAAAAAAAATGAACAAAAACAATCTTGGCAGCGGTGGAATTCGAACCCACGCCTCCGAAGAGACTGGTGTCTTTAACCAGCGCCTAGACCGCTCGGCCACGCTACCCACGAGGTCGGACGGCGAAATTATACATGACTTTCTTTAAATTAATTTAACATTTGTATTTCCGTAACGAAAAAATCGCACGCTCCGGGCGTGCGGTTTTTTCGTTACGGAATTTCTGAATTCGGTTCCCGCGCTCAAGGCCCGCGATAGAAGCTATGCAATAGCTTAAGAAATAAACATTTCGCTCTCGAGCTTCGTACACATACAGAATCATAGAATATCTGTATAATTTTCAACATTTAAGCTAACGCGACACTTTTCATTCAATACTAATCCGACGTAGGCCCGGTGAGCTTGAAGTTGTCGGCTGTGTGTTATCACACGGATTACCTTCGCATGGCCAGCAAACCTAATGGACAGTGGACGTGTGGACGTACTCTTATCTCTTGGTTGGCCATAATTCCTAATACCTACCTAATATTGAATTAAGTTTGAAATAAAATTTGTAGTAAAAGTGGGACTCAAAAAATAGACGGAATAGGCTACATAGGATATAAAAAATAAAACTTTAGAATAGGAGTTGAAGGAAGGTACAGAGGTGTGAAAAACACATCAATTGCATGGTTCTGTCAAGATAAATCAAAAGGAGAGACACTACTTTTAATTTTTTTTTTCCGTATGTCATCACTGGCAACACACACTGATGAATGACCTTCGCCTTGATAAATAATTGAACGAAAAGATGTGCCATCGAATAAATGTTCGGTAGATCACGTCGGTTCCCTATGTGTGGCGATAAAGTTCAATTTGCAATGATTTTGGATCACCGGAAACTTCTTCGATGGTACCTATCGTAGCCACCTTGAAAATGTTATTACAAAGAAATTTTAACATATTATTATGTTATTTTGTTTCAGGTACTGTGAGAGACAATTTGAGCGGTACATGTAAGCATTTATGTGATAAAGGTTATTTTGCAATGAACGGTTTTTTGAATCGGGAATACCTACTTTTCCTCAAAGATCTAGAATTCTTGAACCGCAAGGATCTCAAAAAAAAATTAAACCTCTGTAAGACCGAGGGCTTTTTAGTTTATTTGGTACATGTTATCCGGTTTATTTTTTTAGTTGATACTTAATTAGTAAGAACACAACTTAGACAAAGACAAATTTTAAGGATAATTTGATCCTCGTCTATATATACCTTTGATATTCGTCTTGTTAGGACTGCCTCCGCAACGCAACCTTTAAGTTTCATTAAAGAAAAATGTTATATTTTATTTTATTTTAAAGAAAAATGGAAAGAAAAATTTGACTTCAGGCGAGACTCGAACTCGCGGCCTACTGGGAATCTAGTCCAGCAGTCTGGGAATCTAACTAGCATGGTTGGCAATAGATGGCGCTACTGCTACCATAAAGCAAGGAAATAAATGTGAAGGAAAGATTTGACAAATCGGGCAGGACTTCAGTAGCTCAATTGGAAGAGCGGCTGGACTAGATTCCCAGTAGGCCGCGAGTTCGAGTCTCGCCTGAAGTCAAATTTTTCTTTCCATTTTTCTTTAAAATAAAATATATTTCACAAGCATGTGTTAATGCGAAATAATATACAAACATGTTATATTTTGTTGATGGTGTTGATGCGTGTAATATTACTTATTTATAAAAGTAATATCTATTACATATCTCGCTAGAGGCCTTTCCTACTATACGTTACAACAAAAAAAAATGGATGTCATGTTATAAAGACTACAATGACATACTTAGGTATCGATCGTACTACCGTTCACATTGGTTACTTTTTTATTGGATTTACATAGCCGACTGGTCTCGAGATGGCATTTATTATTCTCAGTATTTATTTTCAGTCTAATACATTAATACTAAATTATTACTATATCTCATGGGCATCTTCGAAGAAGACTGGTACTCTGTCTGGGGACTAGTCTGTTCTGATTTGCAGGAGCTACATCACATTTAGTAGATAGCAGTTTATTTGCATCTATGCTATGGACGTTCACATTATTTGATTTTTCTCAAGATGCTTTGAGTTATTTCATTACAATAAAGAATTCGTCATTTTATTTTAAGTTGTTTGTTTTCGGAATTATTTAAATATATAGGTATATTTATTATGGTTATGTATATATTATATTTATGCATATATGTATTTATGTTATTGTCTAGATATGTATGTATATATTTTCCTATATGTATTTCTTAATGTATAGTCGTATTTATTCATGAAATATGTTTTTATATAATGACTTTTAACTTACCGTATTCTACGCATTTTCAATGCACTACCAATCTACGTTTTCTACACAACCCTAAGGTTGACTGGTAGAGAATGCTGTCTAGCATTAAATCCGCCTCTTGTGCTTAATTGTGCAGAAAGTTTAAATAAATAAATAAATATTTTTTTTTTCATCTAATTTTTTTTTGGCGTATTTTGTCCACTGGAGGATATGCCAGCCCCATCATATCCTTATCTACAATATACACCTATTCATTGAGAAAGACACTTATTTATGTAATGATATAATACTTACCTAGTAATGATTTTGCTGCATCACTAAACGGTTTATGTTAATAATGATTACGGGCGAAAATTAGAACACGACGAATTAAAAAGTTCCTTTCAAATTTTCATTTATCTCAATTATAACAATTTTGAAAAGATTCCACATTGTACCCTTTGCGAGAAGTGTGTCCTTTTTCACTGCACCAGTGCCCAACTGCTATTTGATGTTGCAGTCGGCTTACAACTTCTCGCCCGCCTCAGCTCTGCAGGAAACATGGACATTACCACATGTCTGAATGCGATTATATCATTTACACTTGAATAGACCAGCTCGTATTGTACAAACGCTCCTTTTGAATAACCACAAATTGCAATTCACGAGATAAAGTCGACAGTGGAATGGAGATTAGCTGATTTTGTTGGAGAGTATAATAATTTCCGGATATTAAACGCGAAGCTAATATTCCCGAGAGATGTAATATTTTACGACTTTTTAATCGGAAATGAAGTAGCCGATGAATAGTCTCAGCTAATAGATGACAATTTTGAAAGGATGCCACATTTTGCTCTTTGCGACAAGTGTGTACCTACTTTTTTACTGAAACAGCGTCCCGAGTTTGACGCTGCAGTCGGCTTACAACTCGTATTGCCACATGTCTGTATGCGATTATATCATTTTCACTTGAATAGATCATCTCGTATTGTACAAACGCTCCTTTTGAATAACCACAAATTGCAATTCATAAGTTAAAGTCTATAGTACAATGGAGACTAGCAGATTTTGTTAAAGAGTATTATAATTTCAGGAAATAAAAGCGAAGCTTATATCCCGAGAGTTGTAATGTTTCACGACTTTTTAATCGGAAATGCAGTTGCCGATGAACAGTCTCAGCTAATAGATGACAATTTTGAAAGGATTCCACATTTTGCTCTTTGCGACAAATGTGTACTTTTTTTACAGAAACATCGTCCCGACTTTGACGCTGCAGTCGGCTTACAACTTCTTACCCGTCTCAGCTCTGCAGGAAACATGGACATTGCATCTGAATGCGATTATAAAATATAATTTGCACTTGAATAGACCAGCTCGTATTGTACAAACGCTCCTTTTGAATAACCACAAATTGCAATTCACAAGTTAAAGTCGATAGTATAATGGAGACTAGCAGATTTTGTTTGAGAGTATAATAATTTCCGGATATTAAACGCGAAGCTAATATTCTCGAGCGTTGTAATGTTTCACAACTTTTCAATCGGAAATTCAATAGCCGATCAATACTTTAGCTTATTTTAAAATCGTGACTTCATGATGAAAGAATGACGTTCTTATTAAATTATAGTTTAACGAACACGATTAGAAATATAAGATCTCGAATAAATACATATCAAAACTGATCCTGAGAACTGAAAATATGATAAAATATGACTGTGCTTACTATGGAAATAAAATATACATGATGGAGGTATTGTGATTCCACAAAATAAACACTGGCACTCTCTTTATTCTTCTTTTCATCCGTTTACATTAATGACAAAAGAAATATATCTTTTTATACATATATTTTTTTAACTATAACAGAGATAACAACTAAGGTCTCAGGGGTGGCAACACATCTGCATTTTGGCCTCTGGTCTATGTGTGTGTGTCTATAGGCTGCAGTCATCACTTAGCATCCGTGTGAAATGCATTCTTGTTTGCCACCTTCATTATATAAAAAAAGATTATTTACGGAACAAACAAAAACCTCATTTTATAAAAACACCCATTATGTCATCAACAAAAATATTGGAAAACTTGTGTCGTAAATGTAAGTAAGGGTATCAAAGTGTATCAACCATTTTTATCCCCAACAGTGCCAATTATTAAATCCGTTCCGTGTTCACTTGGATATTTTGTTTTTTTTTTTCAACGCTTTTTATCGTAAAAAATATGACCATGCAATTGTCGCAGACAACCGCTGTATTAGGGCGGCCCAGGACCGTTCTTTTTGGTGATCTTTGGGGGAACTAGGCCATAGTCCAGCTGTGGTCGTCTTTTAAATAAAATCAGATGATATTATACTCAAAGTTGCCTGTTATTGTTTACGTTATTTTAATATTGCACATCGAGCCTGCGAAAGAGACGATCGGCTCATTTCGACTTCGTAGAGCGTTATCTCTGCTGCACACTGCCTACGTAAGCACTGACAGTCCGGTATTGCTCAAAACTTGATCAGAATGATCGACAAACGTCAAATAGGTACGGTGAAAAAGAGATAATGCTCAACAGACCCGAAATAAGCCGAAGTCTCCTTCCTAGGCTCTATGTGCAATATTTATTGTTGAGCACTGTACAATTTTTTTACACGTTTTGCAATATGTTTCATTGATGCTCAGCTTTCTTGGTTGTAGCGAGATGTTATAGGTATAGCCTATAGTCTTTCTCTATAAGTGCTATCCCACATTAAATATTTTTTCAATTCAAACAAGTAGTATCTACCGTAGTGACTAATATAATGCACTTGAAGCTCTTGTTCACCAGCACCGACGTATTTTTATTATTACTTGGGATATTTTTCTTGAGTACCTATCTGATAGTTTTGATGTCTGTTTAATATTCAGCCGTTAAGTCTTTTATTACATTTCAGTATTCCCAGATCGCCAGTTTTAACATTGCGTGTTCGTTGCCATAAACCACATCGCTGAACGTTACGATTGTTGCTTAAACCTTATTCCAAGTGAATAAATAATATTAGCCCCGAACACTACTATGTATCAGTGAATTTATTGGTTTATATCAATAAGTTCACAAAGTACGAGTAGACGCGTCAGCTGATTGAAAAATATACCTACTCCGTTATATAGTAAGGAACCTTGTTGACATAAAAAGTAGCTGCGTGTGAAGACCCTTCAGGCAGAAGGTATATTGATATTAGTTTTGTTTTTGTTATTGTAAAATGTAAAAAAGATAGTACGTAATGTAATGCGTTTAAACGCCTCTACTAAATTTTCTCATGCTCCGATGGTTCGGGCGTACCTATAGAAAGAATGTCGAATGAGCGAATGACTCATGCTCCGATGGTTCGGGCATATAGAAAGAATGTCGAATGAGCTAATTACTAAACAGATGTACAATGCGAATTTGGATGGTTGCAGAGGTCCAGGAAAACCAAGACCAAATAGGTCGAGTTCTGTCTGATGGTGCGGTCAAATCGGCGTGCATGTATGAAGAGAACGATGAAGGTAGATGAAGCACGAGAGATATGTCAGGTCCGGGATATCTGGCGCTCTACACTCTCTGTCTACCCCGTTAGGGACTTGGCGTGAAGATACATAATACATACATTCTAAATCTTTTTCGCCTGTTGTAATGTTCATTACCGTGTTGGAACTAGGAAATCACGATACAAGAAGTCATCACTTAACTTTGTCAACTGATCCATCAATGTCTCAATCAATGGCAACGTAGCTTTGTTTGCTTTGTACTTTATATATTATTCGCTCTGAAAGGGTTCTTATAGTGTCTAGGCTTATATAGGGTTTGTGTACTTTGTGATGGATCGGAGAAAAATATGTAAGCGACCCTTCGTCTTTGTCAACACCACTTTGGTTGTACGTTCAACCAAACACAAATGTTAAAGATCGGCCTGAGATTTTCCGAGAGATGATAAGATTTTTTAAAGGCAAAAAAACATTACCGTGTTTTCAATTTCTTAATTTCATGAAGTGGCAATCAGGCATAGATTTCACATAGGTGTTTAACTGTAGCCCATAAACATTAACACATATTATAAATGAGTCTCAAAGCTGTTTGCTACCACTTCGCTACCGCCTCAGTAGATAGCAGGCCACTACTACTATGCTGGGGGTCCTGGGTTCGATTCCCGGGTCGGGGACTATCAGAGATAACGGTTTTAAAAAAATTCTTTATCTCTGGTTCTATTGGGATTCTATTCGATTGGGATTTTTCCATTTTCTGCAAGTTTCCCAGTACCTCGGAGTTTGGTAATGTGCCCGGAGATGGCAACAGGTTTGCCACCTGTTATATGGGCCAAAGCGTAACCGGCGAGTCTTGGGTGTTTTCATGTATGCTTGAATGCATGCATTTACCTCTGCCTACCCCTTCGGGGATTACAGGCGTGAAGTTACGCTTTTTATTTTCAAAGCTGTCTTGAATAGGAATTTGAAAAGATCGGCCATAGATTTTCTGGGAGATAACAGATTTTTTTGACACTAGCACTACCGCATTCTCTAATTTAGTTATACCTGTCGCTAAATTGTTCCTAATGTTATTGTATTTTGGTTTGAATAATTCTAAATAATTTCTGGCGCAGAGATAAAAGATCTTAATACTCAAAAGAGACACTAATTTTTACTACTACACATACAATTGAATTCATAAACGATCTTGTAGATTATGCCACTCGTGGAACACGTGCCTCCTTCTTGAGATAAAAGTATGATAACTGCTTGCAGGCAATTCGTCGTTGGCTCATTGTGAGCCATATTTGATTTATGATTGAAGACTTTGTACGCATACGACGTCTCAGTTAGTCCAGCGGTGTGAGATGACCGGTTGATTCGAAGGGTCGCGGGTTCGATCCCCGCACCGGGACAAATATTTGTATGGCCTACAGATATTTGTTTCGGGTCTGTACCTACTGTGGTTTATACCTACTGTAAGGTTGTGAGTGTAAGCGTATTTTATTTTGATTATTTTTATACCTTAAGATGCACCTAAAACCCAAGGCACGTACCTAACCCTTCTCGTCTCGATCCACGCGAGATAATAATATGAACAGTGCCGGTAACAATATGCATATAGCTCTGCGGCTGGATCAGCAAAGATTGCTTTCGTTATAAAAGAGTCTTAAATGCATTCAAGTTGAGGATATATATACAATATTATGTGATAGATTGTCAACAGACTAGAAAGGAACGCTAGTTACTGATGAGCTAAACCTGCATTAATTTAAATCTAATTCAAAGTTCTATCAGTATACTCCACAGAAGCTCCTAAATGTATGTCAGTTAATTTAGAACTGCCTTATTAATATATTCCTACCTATAATTTAATTGTCTCGGTAGCCTAGTGGTAGCAGGCCACTACTACTACGCTGAGGTCCTGGGTTGGATTCCCGGGTAGGGATCAGAGATAATGGTGTACAGTCCTTTATTTCTGGCTCTATCGGTATTTTCCAATTTCTGGAAATTTCCCAGTACCTCGAAGTTTGGTAATGTGTCCGGAGATGTCGACAGGCTCGCCACCTGTTACATGGGCCAAAACGTTCCCGGCGAATCATGGGTGTTTGCATGTATGCTTGAATGCATGCATTTACCTCTGCCTACCCCTTCGGAGATTACAGGCGTGAAGTTACTTACCTATAAATTCATTGCATTTTTATGTTTTTATATCATTAAGTGGTAAACAAGAATAGTAAGTAATAAGTAAAGTAAAAGTAAGTTATAAAATAAAGAATATAGTTCGCATTGATGGTAGGTGAATACTGTAAACATATATATTTTATTTTAAAGTAAAATGGAAAGAAAAATTTGACTTCAGGCGAGACTCGAACTCGCGGCCTACTGGGAATCTAGTCCAGCCGCTCTTCCAATTGAGCTACTGAAGTCCTGCCCGATTTGTCAAATCTTTCCTTCACATTTGTTGCGTTGCTTTATGGTAGCAGCAGCGCCATCTATTGCAAACTATGCTAGTTAGGCAACCGATATAATAGACTTTGCAGTATATTGAACATCGTAAAGAAGTCGCTTTTACCCTTAATAATTGTTTTATATTATTTCGCATTAACACATGCTTGTGAAATATATTTTATTTTAAAGTAAAATGGAATATTATATTCCATATTTCACAAGCATGTGTTAATGCGAAATAATATAAAACAATTGTAACCATAAATGTTAAAATCAGATACATTAATACGTCGTCGTATTTTATACGTCGCCACTTCCGAGGTATAAGTTACTGTGCCTCTGTACCGGAAATAATACGGCCGTACATTAGCACCTAACCAGAAAACCAGTGTTGTGCGTCAGAAGAGCTTTACCTAGCCTCAGTAGTAGCAAAGCGTCTATGTTGATAGAAATCACATAGTTATCAATACTGTAAATTCATATAGGCTACACACAGACTAAAGGAATCCTTTAGTCTGAGAGGCTACAGTATTTCTAAGCATTTTTTTAGGCACAGAGGCATAACACCTTAGGCCTCAGGAGTGGTAACGCATCTGCATTTTGACATTGTTCTTTGTGTGGGTGTCTATAGGCTGTAGTCATCACTTAACATCAATGTGAACTTTTTACTTGTTTGCCTAAAGGATTCCTTTAGTATGAGTGTAGCTTTTACATATAATGTATATGTTAATGTCCGCTCTGATACTTGGTAAAGGAATCCTTTAGTCTGAGAGGCTACCGTATTTCTTACCATCTGTGTGAACTGTATACCTACTTGTTTTCCTAAAGGATTCCTTTAGTCTGAGTGTAGCCTATATAATGTATATGTATATGTCCGCTCTGGTACTTGGTGAAGGAATCCTGTAGTCTGAGAGGCTACAGTATTTCTCATCTGTGTGAACTGTATACTTTTTGCCGTTTCATGACAGAAATAATACCGTTTCTTGTTAGTTACACACCCTTCATAAGCCGTGGCATGGACAAAGTTCAAATGTAACTTGAGTTCTAAATGTTACTGATATCACAACCAGATTGCGGTTTTGTGTTCGACTCAGGTAGATTTTATAGGTCTATTATTTTATAGTTATTGTTTCTATTTTCAAGGATCATGGTAATGATTGTTGAGCTCGTTATTGGCTCATTGATATCATTCATAGAGCAACACGGCGGACTGGAGGGGAGTAGCCATATGCAGGTTTTCCCCTCTGTCAAAGCACAAGCCCAAATGGTCCTACGCCTGTCGCCCAGATGTTTAAATGTGTGCGTGAAATTTTTTATGTATTTTGTTAAAGTCAAAGTGTGAGTTTCGTAGTAATAGACCAACCGACGTAGGAAGGAACCCTTATAGTTTCGCCATGTCCGTTTGTCTGTCTGTCTGTCTGTTTGTCTGTCTGTCTGTTTGTCTGTCTGTCCGTCCGCGGTTTAGCGCAAAAACTATTCGTACTTGAGTCTTGAAATTTGTCACAAGTATAGGTACACCTTAATCACGCCGACAGAGTGGTAATATAAAAACGTAAAAAAACTATTTAGGGTACCTCCCCTACATGTAACGCGCGGATATTTTTTATATTTCTCGTTTTCTATACTACGCAAACGTTACGGCAATAGTAGCTATAGGTCGCGCCAGGTAAAAAGAACGCTGGCGGTCAAGCTGCGCAGTAGACGATTAATCGATCTATTTGGTGGTATGAGGTGCGGCGTTTTCAATCTGCCTACCAATACACGAAACCGCAAGCGATAGCTAGATCAAAAATAAACCAATAGGGCTAGTACTTTCGTGCGCGAGTGTACCGATGCGCGAACACATCCCTTCTACTTTCCTCCAGCGTTCTTTTTACGTGGCGCGACCTATACATATAACGAAATTAAAAGGAAAACTATCACACTTAAGTTGGCTTTACTAGTTTGCGAGTACTTAATAGTCGATCAAATGTCTTTAACAATTTTTTTTAACAACTCCATAGAAAATATGTATTTACTAACTGACCCGGCAAACTTCGTATTGCCTGAGAATGAAATAATGTGTCAAAAATATAATAGATACGGACTATTTATATGGGAAAATGAAATTGTGGTTGTTTCTATTTCCCTTCAATTTCTTCATATTTTCTTACCTTTTAATCCTTTCCTGGACTTCCAAAAATCATTCAAAACCAAAATTAGCCAAATCTGTCCAGACGTTCTCGAGTTTTAGCGACACTACTTTTACTGGTGGTAGAGCTCCAGTGACGGAGCTCGCGGGCGTAGGCACCACCGCATTACCTAATTTACTTGCCGCTAAATAGTAGTGTTCAGCACTATCGTGTTCCGGTCAGATGGTAATGTACGGCCCTGTAATTTCCGGCACAGAGGCATAACACCTTAGGCCTCAGGAGTGGTAACGCATCTGCATTTTGGCCTTGGTTTTCATGTGGGTGTCTATAGGCTGCAGTCATCACTTAACATCAATGTGAACTGCATGCTTGTTTGCCACTGCCATTACATAAAAAAAAACGAACGAATAGCAATTGATTTTTATATAGGTATATAGATTTAAAAACAACGTCATGCACTTGACCAGTTTCTCTTTAATAAATTAATTAAATATTCATTTAACATAATTTGAAGCCCTAAACAATGCCTTCATTTCAATTCGTTGCAATGCAATAATGTAACATTAATAAAATAAATTTATGTAAATAGAACCTATGATTCGGAAAGTAGCTTATCACTTCTCATTACGAGAAGCTCCCTTTTCCATTCAGGAGTTCAGTCTGAAACACACGACGTCGTGAGCGGTCGCGTGCCGCCCGCTCAACTGGAGCGCGACCGAAGTTTGTGACGAGAGTTAATAATTGTATCCAACCCACGCTAACATGTTGCTTTTAGTAAATATGTTAGATCCAGGCTATGTTAATTAAAGAATAATGTCTTTGGAGACATTTTTGGTGACCTTGTTTTACTTGTCTAATTACGCTGTTGACTTCTCTGTTTAGTTTCTTTGACGCGTTGTATATTCTTTTAGAGTTTTTGGACTTTAATATTTCGTGTGTAGGTGTCTCTGAAAACTGGATAGTTATAAGTTTAGTCTCTTTTCTTCTTGTGCGCTGTCTGATAAGAAACCTGAAACAACATTTTGACAGACCCTAAAGCACTGTTCTATTGTTTAATTTTACTTTTACAACATAAATATATGTCAACATATTATCTTGTGTTGATACATTCCTAATTGTCTGAAGACCTACAAGTTGTGTAACTTTTTAACCGACTTCAAAAAAAAGAGGAGGATCTTAATAGAAAGTGGTATATTTATGTGTGTATTAGGTATGTAGGTATGTGATGTGCGATAGATGTTTTTGAGATGGAAGTGACTTGGACAGACATATGCTGTGAGCGTTTGAAATGGACATGCCGTTGAGATATACCAGTTGAAGCCGAAATGCTTTGCTATGTAAGTTACTTGAATATGTTATTGTGAAGCTTATTACAAAAACAGGTATATTTTTAAAATAAATAGTTATTATTGCTTATGTTGGGCATTTTTCTAAACAGGGACGTTCAGATGATATTTCTATTTGGACAGCTGTAGGACTTGGTTCTTCATATGAACCTGAAAGCCGCCGTTTTTTATCAATATAAAAATTATAGAAACTAATCAAAACCTGTTAGATACTTTGATATGTATTTTTCACACAAAGGAGTTTTAACTTTTTGTTTTATTTAAACACGTTCATTAACTGTTAATAAAGCTTAATAGAAAAAAAAATGTTTTTTTTGTCGTAACCGCTAATTTCTTGCAAAATTATAAACCAAACGAGAGAGTACAACAAGATAAAAGAATAGGTTCGGCCCCGTATTTAGTAATATTAAAAGTTTACAAAGGAAGCGGTCAAGTGTGAGTTTCTCAAGGCGATTGACTTCCAACTATCCCTTTTATATTTAGGACAGTGTTTATGTTTGAAATTGAAATTCCTCTCGGCCTTTTAGTTTGCTTTTGGCCTTATCTTTTCTCTTGCTTTTTTCTTCTTGTTGCTCTATTTTATTGTACTGTACTCGGAGATTGTTGATTAAGTAATAATTTATTTAAACATACTACCTGCCCCTACGAACTACGTATCTCCTATTTAAGTTAACAGCCAATACCGCTATCAAAAATAGGGGTTGGTAGGTAATAGCAGAGTAAAAGTTAAGGATTATATTGTATTTTTGAATGCCACATTATAAAAACGAAATAAAAAAAAAACTCTGAAATAAAAAAAATATTGTAGTGGATGCTTTTATAACTTAGGGGTACGAAAAATAGATGTTGGCCGATTCTCAGACCTACCCAATAGGCACAGAAAATTTCATGGGAATCGTTCCAGCCGTTTATGGAGGAGAGGAGTATGGTAACTAACATTGTGACACGAAAATTTTATGTAGGGATGGATTTTTTTCTGATTTTTCTTATTTACCATCGTCGATAATTACCATCTATCCCAGTATCTACCCAGTTTCGGCTCGACGTTGAGTGTTGGAACACTCTGTATATAGAGAAGTTGATATAGAGATATATTTCAAAATTTTTAAAATATAAAACTTGATCAAAAAAAAAAACAACGTAACTTCACGCCTGTAATCCCCGAAGGGGTAGGCAGAGGTAAATGCATGCATTCAATCATACATGCAAACACCCACGATTCGCCGGTTACGTTTTGGCCCATATAACAGTTGGCGAGCCCATTGACATTTCCGGGAACATTACCAAATTTTGAAGTACTGGAAAACTTCCAGAAAATGTAAAATCCCAATAGAACCAGAGATAAAGCATTTTACACCGTTTTCTCTTATATCCTCCGACCTGGGAATCGAACCCAGGACCCCAGCGTAGCAGTAGTGGCCTGCTACCACTAGGCTACTGAGGCAGTGCAAAAAGTAAAACGATTAACATATTTCCAAAACAATGTATTATATAAGGATAGTTATCTCGGGTTGTGAATGCAGCAATTAGCTTTGCTTCTATTCGCTTAATTAATTTTTATAGCGTCTTAAGGAAAGTGTTTCCTGGTGTAATCGGGTTCCGGGTGGTAAACTTAACATTGAAATGGAACAATTTTTAGGTTTAATTTGCGTATATTGAACAAAAAACTTTTAGTGTACTCGGCGTTATTTCATCATGATCATCTTCGCCATTATCATTACTTCAGCCGAAAGAAATCCTCTACTGGACAAAAGTCTTCCCCAAAGTCTTCGCCAAGCGTGGCGATAGTGGCATATGATATGACATAATCGCCATGCTTAGCATGCGATTTGGTGATAGCAGAGGCGGTAGTTTAATCGCAGGACACTGCTACGTTGCGATAATGGCATATTCTAGAAAATAAAGAAAAATGGGAAAGAAAAAATGGAGAAGTCAATTTTTTCTTTACAATTATTTTTAATTGTCTAAATTTCACTCACATGTTTGTACCAGTCCAGCCGCTTTACCACTATACCACCTTAGTGATATATACGCCTTAGTGATAAAGTGGCTGGACCGGTTATCCTGAGGTCGCAGGTTCGATTCCTGCCCGAAGTCAAATTTTTCTTTCCAATTTTTCTTTATTTTCTGAAGTAAACTTTAGAAATTTAACAAAAATCGCATGCACATTGCGAAAAATAAAATGTTACAATGGCATATTATCTCTTAATGACGCACAACACTGTTGTGGGTATCTTTGGGAAGGTTTTGATTAAGCAGAGGACGTTTTATGGCTGTAATTAATAATGATGGAAATCTCGTCTCACGACGAGTCGCAACCTAATAGAGACCTATCTCTAATTCTTTATCTATATCTTTAGCTTTTTTAATTTGTTTGTGTCACAAGGTGAACTGATTGTTTCATGAATGTGTAAAAAAAATATTCGAAATGACACGACAGTTGCCAATGAATGTTTTGCAGAAAAATATTGCTTCATAAAAGGTGAAAGCGGAAATGTGTCCCAAATATCGGATTGAAGCTAAAAATTTAATGTAAACGAGAATAAATCCGTAAAATTACCCGAAATGTCGTGTTAATGTCCAATTATCTCGGATGTCGAGTAAACACATAAAAATCCACCAGCGATTGCGATATTAAAGAGCGTTATTTTCGCAATGGTACATGCAAACAAAATCCCAATGAGCAATGACATTTCATGGTATGTATGGTATACAAGTATACATGTTACCTTATATACATACTACGGTTAAAGAAAAATTCCGTTATTACGTGTGATATAATAATATCCACTTTTTTATTATTGTGTTATTCAGTAACGATGAAGAGAAAATACAAAGAGCTATAAATATATTTAAATATATATGGATCCAAGAGTTCGAAGCCCGACCAAGAAAATGAAAGAAAAGTGGGTCTCATTTTATTTTTATTTTTCGACATAGTCTCGACACACTTCTTTCACCTGAACTGCAACTTGTTTATCCCCTCGAAAAAAAAAGATTCCGGAAGGTCGGTGAAATACTCGTTTACTGCGACTATCACCTCATCTTTGGTCGAAAATTTCGAGCCACCCAAATGTTTTTTTAAATTTGGAAATAAATGATGATCTGAGGGGGCTAGATCCGGCGAATAAGGTGGGTGGGGCAGCAATTCGTAGCCACAATCATGGATTACAGACATTGTTTCAACCGAAGTGTGAACACGTGCATTGTCTTGATGGTACAAAACTTTCTTACGCAACATTCCCGGCCTTTTTTCTTTTATTTCTTCTCGTAGTTTTCGTAAAAGGTTACAATAATAACTAGAATTAATAGTTTGACCTTTCGGTAAATAATCTACAAAAATAATGCCCTTCGCATCCCAAAAAACAGAAGCCATGACTTTGTTAGTCGACAAAACGACTTTAGCCTTTTTCGGTGTAGGTGAGTCAGATCTTTTCCACTGTTTGGATTGTTGCTTTGAACCTTATGGAATCCCAATTCTTTCGTTATTATGTGTTGCACCCGGCCATAACTAATGTCTGTTGTCTTAGCTATCTTACCAATGGTCAAACGTCGATCACCCAGTACGAGATCACAAATTTTATCGATGTTTTCTTTCGTGGTAGAGGTTGTAGGCCGTCCACTCCTAGGATCATCTTCAATGCTCTCACGACCGCGCTTAAACTCAGCTACCCACTTCTTGACACTGGAATACGATGGAGCAGACTCCCCCAAAGTGCCCACCATATCTTGATGGATATCTTTTGCTGACAGGCCTTTTTTATTGAGGTACTTAATGACTGCACGATGTTCAATTTTCTCCATTATTGAAAATCGCGTCAGAATGCTTCAAACAAATAATCACAGAAAATTTATATTGTGCAGTATCGGAATGAAACTGCGCACAATAAATCAATAGAAGACATACTAACAAATGACGGTAAATTTAAAAAGATGTCATGTCTCCTTGTAGTTTGGGCCACGAACTTTTGGATCCACCCTCGTATTTATATATATTTAAATATATTTTTTAGTTTGTTTGACATGTTAGGTATATCAATTGTTATTCACTTTAATTTATTTTGTTTATGTTTGACGTGTCTTTAGGGTGACCCTAAATGAATGAATGGATTTCTGATTCTGATTCTGCACGAGATAGTAAGAGTTAGCAATATTTTTTAAAAATTATAATATGAAGAAGGTATAGAAATTGATGGTTCTGGACCGTCTCGATAACTATCCTAAAAAGACAACTTCTCAAATAGCCAACTCATCAGTTCTATTTCCTAATTCACCAACCTCCCACTATACCAACTTCTGCCTAGTGCCAGTTGGTGAACTGCCCAGTTCAACAACTTCCCTAGTTCACCAACTTGCCCAATTCACCAATATCGTAGTAAGTAAATTTATGTTAATAAAATGGAAAACAATCACGCATTTCACGTTGGAGATCTATGATCTTTCATCTCTATGCAGAAGTTTATTACATCCGCCCAACTAAACTATGGAAATCCCGAATAAGTATATAAAAGCAGAAAGTATCGTATGTAATAATTTGGGGTTGAGATATGGAGTGCTTAATATTTCTTCCTATCCATAAAACGACCCTAACATCGTCTATATTCATTGCTCTTTTCAAATGCATCAGGGATCTAAAACATTTTATCCGCATTCAATCACATATAAAATATATGTTGAAAGGTACAAAAAATGGGTTCCGACGTTCCCAGTTTAATACTAGTAATCCCTCCAATAAAACTGTCAAGGTTTATACAAATCGTCACCCATATCGAATCTGGTGACGTCAACGCATACCTACGAGAACTATTACCATATTTTTGAATATTCCAGTTTCAACTACAGAATTTTTTAGTGTGTATTTCAAATCAAACTTTTGCATATTCAAACGCTCTGGTTAAATCAATAAAAGTTGTAAAAAAATTGCTGATGAACCACCAACAGGAAATGAAATTATTATTGATTTTTCTGTTACTAATGTTGGGGGAATTCGAAAATGTTAAATTCAAACTGGTCTTCCTTTAATGCGTATTTATAAATATGGTAATTAGGATACGTGTTTAAAAAGTATATATTCCAAAACATATTTCGCAAAATTTAACAGTCAAATATCACTTTAATCTTTATATGAATACCATTAAAATTAAGCGATAACTTGATATAAAACTATTTTTGCCAATTTATTAGCATAAGTGTGAACTGATTTGAAAGTCAATTTTTAGGTCAAAGAATCAGCATTGCCATCCAACGAGGCAATGCTGCCAGCCTTCTGGGTACCATAACACAGGAAGTAATTAACACAAAGTATTAAACAGAAAGTATTTTATGTAAATATTATTTAGCTTTTAAATATATTTTAATGTTTTTTTTATTATGTAGATTAATTAAGGTTTTTTAATATGTTTAGAATAATGTATATTCACAGGCAAAGTAAATATTGAAAAATTGGAAAGTTAAAACACGTAATAACTACAACTTTTGTATTAACAATTTATTTGTTTACAAAAGTTATAGTAAATTAAATTAGAAATGCAACAAGAACAATCACAATAGTCTAATTTCAGATGAATGCAAACCCTTGGTAGGCGCGAATAGTGGAATCTAATTTCGGCCATTTTGGCCAAATGTTACGGATTACGCCCGACGGAGTATATTTGCGTATCTAAAGTTTGAAGTGCGCTTGATGTGACTTAAGGATATATTCCTTTGAACATTGAGCACAATCGTTTGGATCTTATGTTGAAAGTGCGTTACGCTTTGCTATAGAATATGTTGCAGTATGGTTCGGACGCTGTTAAGCGATAATATTGACATGCTTTGCTTGGATCTGAACCGAAAAGGAAACGAAAAATCTTAAAAGGTCTCTTTGGCATCTGTCTGTCTTTCTGATTGTGGGTCCAACACAGTTGAAGACTGTATTCCAATAATTTAATTTATTGATTCTTAATGACTTTTCGAAAATGTTTGTATAATCTTAGGTAGATACTCGAAATAAAAAATATTTTCTTTCTTTCTTTCAAAAATCACTAGAAAATTAAAGGCATTCGTTTAGATCTTACGTTGAAAGTGTGATGTGAATCGCATTTCCTTTCAAACATGGCTTGTGGTTTTTCTGAAGGTTAGATTGACCTGGGCATGAGCCTGTAGTAAAACTTTTTGTTTGAACACAATTACGTTTTTGGTAAGAATATTAGAAATTAGGTATTCTAGACATGTGCTATATCTAAGGAGGGTATTTAATCCGAATCACTATTAAGCGTAAGAAGTGACCTATTAACGGATGCGAGCTTCAGCCAGTAGAATATATTTACACTAAGAAGCTAATCTCCTTTTTATTACCCTGAGAATATCATGCGACGCGCTATATCATTTCCAAAGATGTCCCTGAAGGGAATTAAGTGTGTGCAAAGTAAACAGCTCTTTGGCTCAAACCCTAGGTTACAGTGCCAAAACAATTAGTAACAATCACCAACCCCTTTGTTGCAATCCATTTCCGCAGTGGTTTGATCTTTCGCAAATCTAAAAGTTTAGGATTCTTGTAAAATTTGGCTGCTTAGTAGATTCTTTTTGTTTTTTGCTAAATCATTTGCAGTGAATGTTGTTGTGTAACAAAAAGTAGCATGTGTTCTTTCTTAAGCCTGGGTTGCACCACGACTTTTGTTAAAGTTATTCTATTCTAACATTTTACATCCTACTCTAACTTTAATAGATTTCCTAAAGTTGGAGAAGGATGTGCAATGTAACAATTACTTTAACTTTAACAAATGATGTGGTGCAACCCAGGCTAAGTTTCAAATTTGTCCCATATTCAATTTTATCACATTTGGCGTAGGAGATTGATCGTGAAAGCGTAACAGATAGACAGAGAGTTACTTTCACATTGATTGTATTATTATTAGTAAGAAGCGCGCATGGCCCAGCGGCTGGTGTAGATCGTAAGCGATCTACTCGGTTAAGCACTACGGGCGCGGTCGGGTAGTGTGATGGGTGACCGCTAGTGGCAAATTAAATGCGCGTTTCCGTGCTTCGGAGGGCACGTTAAGCCGTCGGTCCCGGTTGCTATCGATAGATAGCAGTCGTTAAACTTGTCGGAGGCCTTATGGGCGGTTTGAAAAACATCCGACAGCGGGTTGGCCACTAACCCACCCACCTCCACCAATCCGCATTGGAGCAGCGTGGTGGAGTAAGCTCCAGGCCTCCCCCCAAAAAGGGGAGAGACTCGTGCCCAGCAGTGGGACGTATAATGGGTTGCCATTATTAGTATGGATGAGATTCACACATCGCACTCAGCCTTACTTTGAATGAAAGTCCAATTTTCAATACAGGTTTACGTTCACAAATTTGTCAAACGTTTTTGACTCCAAAACATTTGATTAACGATATGTACTCAACAGTCTTTCGTTGGTGGTATTGTGGTCAAAAGAACTTCGAATAGATCAACCACGAGCGCTCTGAGTATTTGCTGAATTCCTTACATTTTGTGTAAATGTTGAATCTGCTACATTAATGACGGAGTACTCTTATTAAATCAATTCCACGTGGGATTGACGGCATTAACATTGTTGATTGTACGACGAATAATCTAATTACATTAATGAAACTTCCGTGTTAGTTAGACGTGTTCGATATTAATTATTGTCTCAGCTGCTTATACAACGTGTAACGTAATGATCGCACAACCTGAGAGCAGTTTGTTCAGAATCGATTACCGAATCGATTTCAAGCATCTTTAATATAGGTTTTTTTTTTCAAAATTAATTGTCTATCTTCAGTAAAATGCAAGTCTCAACAAGTTCAATACAAATTTGATTATAAATAATGATTTAAGAAATAAAATACATAGTGAAAATTTAATTACTGGCGGTGTTTCACAGGTTACGCTATACCATATTGCGATAGTGTCTGTGAGTAGGTTTGTGTTTTTTGCGGCCGTAGGTAGAGTTAGGGAGTACTCACACTTATTCAGCTCAATTCAGCTTATGTCCATAGAAAACAAACATTTTATATGCTGTCTGCATACGCATCTGTTCAGCTTGCCGCGTCTATTCTGCTTTCGCGGCAAACGAATAAATGATGACAAATGTGTTTTTATCATGAGAGTGCTGTAGATAGAGTACAGCGCTGATCTCTCGCGTTCAGGCCTGTTCCGCCGCATTCAGCGTCGATAAGTGTGACCAAAATCGTTCAGCGAAACGCGAATGGAGCTGAATAAATGTGACTAGTCTTTTAGGGTAATTATCCGTGCGTAGAATGTGCATACTGTTCGTACAAATTGAAGACAGTACATCTCTGATCAATTATTGTATTGATCAGAGATGTACTGTCTTCAATTTGTATCATGCCTCTGGGTATAGTAAAGAATTTAAAGTGGCTTAAATTATGAACATTATAAACATCGATTATGGGTTTTTTTTAATGTAATGATGATGGCAAATTATACAGACAGACAGATAAGTGATCCTTTAAATACTTTTAGAACCCTTAAAAGCAAAATGTGGTAAAACATTAATAATTACATCAGTAAAAAACAAGCCCATAATAATAATAAATAATAATGGCAACTCATTATACGTCCTTCGCCTCTTGTTATCCGAGTAGATCGCTTACGATCTACACCAGTCACGGGGCCATGCGCGAAGTCCATAATACCTACTCTCTTTGCCATTAAAAAAATAACAGTTTAAAGTCAAATAAGCTGTAACTGCCTAACCATTATTATCTTCTTTCGTTTTCATCATCGAGATTGAAAGAACCGTTGTTATTCAGTAACCAGCTTTGAACGTTAAAGAATCAGCTAAAAGATGAATGTACTTACAAATGACGTCGAACCGTTTAACTTTCAGGAAGCGGTGTGTTGGGAAGGTCGATGGGTCTTGTACGTGATCGACTCAAGGATTGAATTCAAACCTATTGCTTTTTGATCCGACCGAAATTGTCTTTAGAGACCTCATATATACGCCACTGGGTATAGGAAGGAATGTAATGTGGTTCAGATTATGTACGATATTAAGTTCTGATTGTGTGTGTATGTGCAAAGTTTATCTTTTTTGCCCAGAACGTGCACACTGTGACACGAACTTCCTTTCGATGTGTATCTCTGGCGCTACAATATGGGATTTTTCAAAATTGGAGTCAAGGGAGTCCTTCAAGGACAGTGCGTTAGCAACTCCCGTAGTGTTGCAAATGTTCATAGGCGATGGTTAGACCACTTACATCAGGTGGCACGTCTGTTTCTGTGTTGTCTGACCTTTGACCTTGAAGAAAAACCGCCTTCAAAAAAATTAAAAACTGAATAGACAAAAAACACTAAAAAGCAATAAATAAACTCAATTAGATAATTTCACTTTAAGGGAGTAAACACGTAACCTATTAATTATAATGAGACAATTACTTTATTAAGGGCTACGTACCTACCTACTCATAGGTTTGAAGTAGTTACCAAGTTGAATAAAAAAAAATTGAGCCTATTTCACTGCGATTCATTTAGCCGCATTTGTTAACACTGCAACAACACAACATTCGTTATACGCGCGGGCCGCACTATTGGCTTGGCACCGATATTTCTCATTCCTCCATCACATATTGACATGGTTACAATGGGACCAACTGTGAGGCACACCCTTTCAAACAAAACCAAAATTATCCAAATCGATGCAGGCGTTTTCAAATTATCGGTGAACATACATAAAAAAAAATGTTCCGGACGAATTGAGAACCTCCTCCTTTATTTGAAGTCGGTTAAAAAGTAACATTTCAATGACGTTTAATCACTAGCAATACTTTGCTACTACATAATAATATCTGCATGTAGAGTTTTCACTACAAGCCAAGCCACCCTTCCGATTGTAACAAAGCTTTACGTGATAATTGTTTGAATCCCAAAAAAAAACTAAAAAAACACTACAAAAAGTGCAAAACAGTAATAAATTTATACATACATTTTTTATAAACACATTAGCGGTATATTTTATCATGTTTGCTTAAAAGAGGATCTCAGCAACGCGTGTTTTTGTAATATTTTGGCTACAATGACAATAAACGATATATTCTTTTTAATCTTAATATATATATAAATCTCGTGTCACAATGTTTGTCCTCAATGGACTCCTAAACCACTTAACCGATTATAATAAAATTCGCACACCATGTGCAGTTCGATCCAACTTGAGAGATAGGATAGCTTACATTACGCTATGACTAATAGGAGCAGAGCAGCGCGGGCGAAGCCGGGGCGGGCCGGTAGTTTATTATAAAATGTGTTTGAAACTTTAAGTTCAACCGACTGCTAAATCGTGTTGTTAAATCAATTGCTAGACATACGAACGTATGTCTCGCTAAAACTCGAGAACGATAGGACCGATTTGGCTCATTTTGATTTTGAATGATTTTTGGAAGTCCAGGGAAGGTTTAAAACGTAAATAAATATGAAGAAATTGAAGGGAAACAGTAAAAACCACAATTTCATTTTCCCATACAAATAGTCCGTATATATCAAACCTTTAACACATTATTTCATTCTGAGGCAATACGAAGTTTGTCGAGTCAGCTAGTATTTTAGTAAAATTGGTGATTTCTAGGAAGCAATCATCTCGTAACAATTCATCATCACATGCCATATCAAAACTACTTCGACCTTTTCTGTCTTGACTTGAATCAGGATAATGTTTTAGTTCTATTTTAGCCAAAATAATGTATTCTAATGTCGTATACTGAAATGCATTTCATTCACTAACTTGAATAATGCGTGTAACATGAATCTTCATAGTGTATGTTATTGCGGTCTGAGGACCAATTCTGGAAATTAATTGTTTCGAAATAATAGCTGTTTCACCGGTTTCAGTTATCTAAACTTATAATATTATAAAGAGGTAATCTTTTTTGTTTGTTTGTAATGAATAGGCTCAATAACTACTAGACCGATTTTAAAAATTGTTTCACTATTCGAAAGCTACATTATCCACAGGTAACATGGGCTATATTTTATTTTGGAAAAACTAGGGTTCCGTAAGATATTTGGGTTTTTGAGACACAAGGTGTAAAAAATCAACCAGAAAAGTTACTTATTTCGCGTACGTTGCCTAAACTATAAAAGATATCGAGGAAGACTTAAGGCTATATCTATGTATAATCATCACGCTAAGACGAATAGGAGAGGATAGGCAACATTGGCCGCTATTGGCTACTGAATATACATAACCTATTGATGAATTCAGAAGGTATTGATACTTCATCGTTGACATTTTTGGCGGACCCATATTATGTAAAAGTATAGGCGTAATTGGATTTATCGAGAGCTTCTGAGAATTAATAGAACAAACAGAGCTTCTGAGAATTAATAGAACAAACAGCAATTGAAATAAAAATAGCCTTAGTTCCAATTCAGAGTAAATAAGCGATATTGTTATTTCCAATTGTATCTAAAAATCTGAAGTTAAAATATGACAATCAACTGTAGATTGAACATATTATTATTTGAAACAGTTATAGTCTTTAAAATAATTGGACACTCAATATTGTATTCTCTTTCTATTTGTTGTCAGGCGTGTTGCAATTACTCAAACAAACAGGTAATAAAGAACCTGAAATTCTATTCACCGAAATGCAAGTTGATTAATCAGAGAGTTGAGCTCAACACGAAAATAAAACCTGCGTACAAAAGCCTCATCCGTAAACATTTCCCGTGCTAAGCCATCTCTAGTGACACAAGATTTATTACCGTCACTGTTTCGTGCACGGTAACTCTCGGTGTGACGATCAAGTGGTCTGCAAAACGGGGATGCGAATTTGCTTCCGCTTCCAGCGACCAATCAAAACATCACAGCCTTCGCTGTCGCACTTACGTAACTTCAATCTTGTCCTCCCCAAAAGGGGAGATATAGGTAAATGCATTAAAGCATACATGCAAAGAGTCCACGTGGACTCTGACTGCGAGACTGGTCCATAAGTTCAACGTCGCACAACGAGCGATGAAGCGAGCTATGCTGGGTGTCTCTTTGGCGGATAAAATCCGAAATGAGGTTATCCGTCAAATAACTAAAGTGACCAATGCAGCTCGCAGGATAAGTAAGTTGAAGTGGCAATGGGCCGGTCACGTCTGTAGAAGGGCTGATAGCCGCTGGAGCAGACTTGTGCTTGAATGGAGACCACGTCTAGGTAAACGTAGTGTAGGACAACCTGTTGCGCGTTGGAGTGACGACTTAAGAAAAGTGGCTGGAGTCGGTTGGATGCGAGTTGCTCAGCATCGGGATTGTTGGCGTGCTCAAGGAGATGCTTACGTCCAGCAGTGAACGGCTGTAGGCTGATTAGTATACATGCAAATATTCCAAACGATTTGCCCGATACGTTCCTGTTTATTCTGAAGTGGCGCTGGGAAGTATGAAAAAAAATACGACTCGAACCCCGGACATTTTAATGTATGGCCCCGTAATATCTATCACAGAGACATAACAATTAAGGTCTAAGGGTGGTAAGGCAATGCATCATTTTGACCTTCGGTCTTTGTGTAAGTGTCTATAGGCTGTAGTCATCGCATAACATCAATGTGAACTGCATTGCTTGTTTGCCACCTTCATTAGAGAAAAAACTTGTCGTTTCGTTCCATTGTAATGGCCTGCTACGATTAGACTTATGAGGCAATCAAATTACTCCAATACAAGTCCAATTTAGATTTATATTAGAACTATTAAATCGGTTCTTAAAAGACTATTGTTAACAGTGTTATAAGTCGTGCAATCTTAGTCAACCCTTAACTTTGAGAATCCTTCCTTAATTGAACATAGCTTCTGGACTTTCAACTAAGTACTGCTTAGCGAAATTCAAGATCTCACGATCGGGAGTTCGCTCTATAAATTTTGTGCCATCTGCGATAATCTGGACAGTAAAAGTTTTTCGTGGATAGATGCTGAATTACTGTTCATTTCTTATCTCTCAATTAACTGAGAAACGTTTTTACACCAAAAGTCTGGACATTGTGACGTCACCTTCAAGTAAAACTTGTAAATTGTGTGGTGAAATCAAAACATTTTGAAAATTCTTCGTCAATACTGCGTTTTTTCTAAAAATACTCGTACTAATAATTTTTGCAAACCGTATCAAAAATCTAATAATGAAATTTGTTTTTTTCTTTTAAATATAGAAGTAATGATAATTAGTACCAATAGTTTACAAGTAACACTTTATTAGTAAATATTATTTCGTTTTAAAAAAGTAATTTAAATTTTAAAGTTTAACCTATATACAAATTTCGTCACTTTCAAGTTTTAATCTCATAGGATTCAACCTCAATTCCCATAATTTTGCAAGTCACTTTCATATGATATGTTAAAGGAAAAATGATTTCGTACCGACGAAACATCCCTATTGTATGGAACCGTGTGCACTCGAGTCCGATTCGCACTTGTCCGGTTTTTTGCAATGCTTTTCTAAACTGTTATCATACTTATCTAAACTGTTATCTTAATGAGATTTCTCTAACACGCGACAACATAACAGCTGATTGGTAATTTCCTTGATGTGTTTTCTAAGCAAACTTTAAAAGGTAAGTGCTGTTAACTATCTATGCACACGTCTTCCTTCAGAAATTACCGGTACGTTCGGTAAATGGCGAACTCTTGTGAGACTGGCAGAATAAATAAGGATAAATGGGTCGGCGCAAGTCATACCTACTTGAATGATAATTTATGCGAAAATAATTCAAGGAGAGTTTGGTTTGGTATGTGTAATTGTTGTGTGTAAAGTTTTACAAATTTTGTTGTGAAACATAATTGTCTATTATGAAACAACTTTTATTGTTAGGATTTCAAACTATATAAATTATTTTGAAGTTATTTATGAAAATATATGAAAATTCATTCCAGATAACTTTATAGAAGAAGAAGGAGTATCATTGTTCATATAGCAGGCAGTAAAAAACGGAGTAGTCATTGCTCTATGCCTTGTCGACTCTGTTATCATTTGTTTATTCTTTATCAAAATGAGGTTTACCAAAATATCTTTGCAAGCTAATGTTTCATGACTTTATTGTTTAATGTTTTATAAATATTTATATATTAATATATATAATATTCATAAATAGATATATATGTATATTTGTTAGTATGTTTTATTAATAATATTAATTTTACAATTTGCGTAAATGTATATCTGCCTTTAAAAAACTAATTGTTTATGATTGTACACCCGTTTTTCTTAGATATAATTTTGTCGCTAATAACCTAGGTTGTCTGAAAGAAATTGGTTTAAAGAAATTGCTTTAAGCAATAAGACCGCGTATTGCGCATATTCATATATAGTCTTTGTTGATTGTTACTTTTGGTGTACAATAAAGGGTATTACTACTACTATATTTCTGTTCTAAATCAAGAAATTTTTTTTGTATAATTCTATACGTTGAAGTGATATTTAGGACTTTTTCATGTTGAAATTTCCATTTGTGAGGATTATTTCATTAAGTAAAAAGCATTTCTGTATTATAACAATACGTAGACGGTTTGTATGTTATAAAAGACGAATATTCTTTTCATGATAGCAAGTCGTTTTTGTTATCAATATTTTTTGTACGCCACGACAATACCCGGGCCGAACTAGCCGAAAATATTATTTTGTGAACAGTTTTTTTACGCGACTCATGTGGACGTAATATAAAAATTGAAAGAAAATTTTCGACATCAGAGAACATTCTAATCAACCAGCTGATTTTATCTGGCCTCTTTAATAGGAGAAAAACATTGCGTAGCAAGATATCACTGGTAGCAGAGCGGTGGTGGAGGCGGTGGAGCTCGAGCGCGTACGCACAACCGCATTGCCGCTAAATGGCAGTGTTCAGCGCTATTGTTATTCAGTAAGGTGGTAATGTGCAGCACCGTAATTTTCGGTACAGCGTTAAAATAGTTAAGAGCTCAGGAGTGACAATGCATGCACAATCGCATTGCGGCTAAATGGCAGTGTTCAGCGCTATTGTTATTCAGTCAGGTGGTAATGCAGCGTAAGTTTCGGCACAGCGGTAAAATAGTTTAGAGCTCAGGAATGACGATGCATGCACATTGAAATTAATGTTTTCATGCAGATGTTTATAAGCTTCATCATCATCTTTACTAGTGGCAGATTTCCAGTGTGCGAGGGCGTAGACACCACCACCCACCTAGCATTACCTAATCCATCTGCCGTCAAATCGTAGTGTTCAGCTCTATCTTGAGCGGTAATGTATGGCCCCGTAATAGCTATCACAGAGATAACATCTAAGGTCTCAAGGATGGCAACGCATTTGCATTTTGACCTCTGGTTTCTGTGTAGATGTTCATAGGCTGCAGTCATCAGTTATGTTTTGAAACCGACTATAAGGCCTCCGATAAGATTTAACGACTGCTATCCATCGATAGTAACCGGGACCGACGGCTTAACGTGCCCTCCGAAGCACGGAAACGCGCATTTTTAATTTGCCACTAGCGGTCACCCATCACACACCCGACCGCGCCCGTATAGCTTTACCGATACCGTAGATCGCTGCCGATCTAGATCAGCCGCTGGGCCGCGCGTGACAAGAATAAAGCGTGTTAAAAAATCTTCATAACATAATAAAATGTATACAATATATAGGCCACTTTCATAACATGAAAGAAAACAATTATTAACCGAGTTCAAAAAACGAAAAGGTTCTCAATTCGGCCGCTATATATATATATATATATATATTTTTATGTATGTACGTAAATTTCGCCGCGATTTCTGGACCGATTTACGTAATTCTTATTTTGTTTGATGCGGAATAGTTTCGAATTGGTCCCATAAAAATTTGATTCAGATAGGCCAACTAGTTTTTATTTTATGAGCATTTTTTTACTTACTTTCACCTCAGACTAAAGGAAGAGACGGCGAGTTTTCATAGAGTGCGTTGAATTCACTGACGTCCTAGATAGTCCTAATGCGCATGACAACAAGATGACAACAGACAATGACACATTTACTCATCGACGACACAACACAGCATATTAACTCCTTCGTGGATAAAATTTTATCATTGATTTCGTATAGTAGTGTAATAATTTTGTATCGACACACCTAAACAATTTAAATTAGGTCACGAAGCTAAAAGATTCAGATTTTACAAATTTAACAGATGTGAACATTAATCTAATTGACAATGCAGCAATAAACTAAAAAGTATTAAATAAATATAACTACGTTAAGAAAAACCGACTTCAAAACTGAAAAGTAAAAAATAAAGATTTAATTGTAATTATATACTAATTATTATTTAAATGTGCTTTTTACTAAAAGGTTTGGTTTCTAAAACACATGCTTGTGAAATATATTTTATTTAAAGAAAAATGGAAATTTGACTTCAGGCGAGACAAATCGGGCAGGACTTCAGTAGCTCAATTGGAAGAGCGGCTGGACTAGATTCCCAGTAGTTATATTTATTTTAATGTTTCTATTATTTCAGGTTTTGAAAAGTATTCCTAGGTAGACCCAACTTAAGCTATTCATTTAAAACAGACACTATCTATCAATTTGAAATCCCTACAATCCCTACGACAAAATAAATCCGACCGAAGTGAGTGAATTTCAAGTTCTTTCAATAAATCAAACGAAGTTAGAGGTTATTTTATTTTTAAAGAAAATGGAAAGAAAAATTTGACTTCAGGCGAGGCTCGAACTCGCGACCTACTGGGAATCTAGTCCAGCCGCTCTTCCAATTGAGCTACTGAAGCCCTGCCCGATTTGTCGAATTTTTCCTTCACATCTATTGCATTGCTTTATGGTAGCAGTAGCGCCATCTATTACCAACTATGCTAGTTAGGCAAAAGTTAGAGAAGTTAGAGGTTTCTATTCCGTCGATCAAGTACTCCTTTAAGCACTAAATCGCGTATATCTAGGCAGCAAATTTGTTTCAGATTCAATAGGTCCATTCACAGGCAATAGACTATTCTGAATGCCTACCTCTTTTTTAGGGTTCCTTAGCCAAATGGCAAAAAACGGAACCGTTATTAATTTCATGTCTGTTTGTCTGTTTGTAAATCTGTCCGTTCGTCCGTCCTATTCGTATGTCACAGCCACTTTATTCCAAAACGATTACTATATAGAACGAATAACAAAATAGGTGGTTCATACTTGAAACTGAAATTTTAAAATATACGCCAGTCCATTTCGTGTGGAGTGACTATATTATAATGTATAGATAGATCTTTGAAAATGATATTGAGGTTTCAAAACCTTTTTAGGGTTCCGTACCTTAAAAGGAAAAAAGGAACCCTTATAGGATCACGCGTGCGTCTGTCTGTCCGTCTGTCACAGCCAATTTGCTCCGAAACTACTCGACCGATTGAGTTGAAATTTGATGAATATATGTAAATTGGTGACCCAAAGATGAACACGTCAAGTAAAATAATAAATTTTAAACAGGGGGGCCACTAACGGGGGCTAAATCAGAAAAAAAAAATCGTAAACTGTGTCGTGTGACATATCAAATAAAAGAGGTTATTGTCAGCATCTCAGATATTTTTTTTTCATAATTTTTACATACACAAATTTGAATTTATTTAAGAAAAACTACGAAAATTGACCATTCCCCCCGGAATGCTATATATCATAAGCTTACATACTGTAGAAAAATTGTAGAAGTAAATTAGTAGCCAATTCAGCTACCGGCTACAGTTTTCTTTGAGACTTTCCTTAGCGGTTAGAGCAATTAAGCGTTTTTTGAAACATATTATTATAGAACGTTCAAGAAATTCGCCACCAAATCGTTTCACCTATCAGGAACGCACCTGCAGTTGTTTAACCTTATCCGTCAAGAATCTTAAGAATACCAAAATATTTTTTATGTCATGTAGTGGCAAAAAACTAATATTCAGTTCACATTGATGCTAAGTTAAGTGAAGTCTATAAAATTGCTTAAAAGCCCGAGATTCATTATAGATTCCTTACCATTCCCTTATAATCTTTCATGCCTCTATGTCAAAAATTACGGATCCGTTCTTTACAACCATTTTTTTTCTCTTTTTTTTATATCATGAAGTAAATAGGCGTACAGTTTACATTGATGGTAATCAAACAATATAAAGTGAATATCGAGTGATTCTTGAGTGAACTAACTGCGATTGTGTAAAAGCATTTTTGTCCCGACAACGGATTTACACAATTGCGGTTAGTTCACTCAAGAATCACTCGATATTAAAACAATATGGCGCTAGTTTCGTATTCAAGAGTAGGAGATGTCATAATTATTGGATAATCCAATCATTACGATTGCGGTTTCACGATATCGGAATCAAGAGTGGGCCTGCTGACCGTAACACGATAACGCTGTCACTACAGTGCTGCTTATGCCTTCGAGCGCTGTCTCAGGAGCTCGACCAAAAATCATCTAATACTAAAACGTTAATGTGGAATAAATATTATAGGACTCCGAATATACGTATCATCTCAGAATGCCAACTTCGCAAAATGCCAACCGCTCGCAAAAAGACTACTTCTCAAAATGCCAACTTCTCAAAACGCAAAATTCACGAAAATCCAAATTTGCGAAATGCCAACTGCTCAACATAGTATCTTTACTAACCTACGTTACCTAATTATTCAACTGTAATAACTGTTTCCTGCACGTACGTCACGTTCCGGCATTAAACAAGGATAAATTTAATAAAATTCACATCAGCGTATCACGCAAACATGTTAATTTATTACATAGGGTACACGTATAAGCTTTTCCCATTTTAATAAGTATCTCCATTTTTTAAGCGCTTGTATACATTTAGTCTTTCATAATCTCCAGTTTCCATGCTGGCGATTCATCACGCGTTGAAGGCATCCCCCACCGGATGTTTGGAATATCAACCATGGATAAGACTAGTTCCCTTGTCGACAGCCGCTGCACTCCCACTAAATCATGCTCAGATGTTATCCATTATAGAGGACTTTCTGAAGTTTATAAAAGCCATGGCGTAATGTTGCAAGATTACTTATCGCTGGTGATGTGGAAAATATTGCCTCGTTTGGCGAGTTTGTTGTTTTTTATCGTTTCTTTTGACGAATTTGTGATTGGTTTGTTGAATACTTGGATTTGTTTTTAATGGCTTTAGGTGTGAGATAGACTGTGAAAGTGGTCGTGCTGACGTCTTATTTAATTGACTGTGCATCAATTTTGTTATGTCTGACTTATGTACCATCCGACCGCAAGAATATTATCAAGATTTCGATTTTAACATATATTTATTTCTGTCTTATGCTCGGAATATGATTTTTAGTTTATACTTTTATATATAAAAACATGGCGCGAACATGAAGCGCGCATGGCCCAGCGGCTGGTGTAGATCGTATACGATCTACTCGGTCAAGCACTACGGGCGCGGTCGGGTAGTATGATGGGTGACCGCTAGTGGCAAATTAAATGCGCGTTTCCGTGCTTCGGAGGGCACGTTAAGCCGTCGGTCCCGGTTGCTATCGATGGATAGCAGTCGTTAAACCTTGTCGGAGGCCTAATGGGCGGTTTGAAAACATCCGACAGCGGGTTGGCCACTAACCCACCCACCTCCACCAATCCGCATTGGAGCAGCGTGGTGGAGTAAGCTCCAGGCCTGCCCCCAAAAAAAGGGGAGAGACTCGTGCCCAGCAGTGGGACGTATAATGGGTTGCCATTATTATTATTATTATGACATATAAGAACACCACGAGTGTTCTTATATGTAGACAACACATATGTAAACAATACTTTTTTTTTTTTTGCCCACGCTTGAAAGTTCAAAGTCAAATTCTTCATCTGGAAGTTCAATCCCTACTCGTATCATTAAACTAATCTATGATTTTTTATCATTTATCGCTAACGTGTTTTTATTTCATTTTTTATTTATTCAATGGCAGTGGCAAACAAGCATGTAGGTCAAATTGATGTTAAGTGATGACTGCAGCCTATAGACACTCACATGAAGACCAAGGTCAAAATGCAGATGCGTTACCACTCCTGAGGCCTAAGGTGTTATGCCCCTATGCCGGAAATAACAGGGACGTAATCAGTAGTACATTAGCATCATTATTGTCACAGAAATTAACTTGTTCAAACTTGTAACGGGAATAAGTAATAACTATTCAACACTATATTGTGACCTCAGACATTTTTCATATCCACCTTTAGACGTGAAATCCGTTTTTCACCAGATGACTTCCAGTTGAAAGCCAACGTCAGTCTGAAATGCTGAACTGAAATCATTTTGGTTCAGCCGTGAGATGAAGCTCATTTATCTATGGGTTACTTTGTTTTTTCTTTGTTATTTTTATATTGATTCTTTAGTTTATTGTGTATGCTCCAATAAAGTAATTTCTGTTATTTTCACATCGTGCGGTTGGCCTATATTATTATGGTATTGATTTACTGACCTCCTGTTAACAGTATTTTTTGTGCCTCTCCGTTTGAATAATATTTGAATTGGTTGTTTGAATTAATTTACTTTAGACCATCCTTTGATGTTGGAGTAGCTTTAGAAACGATGTCGACTGTGAAGATGTATCGGTCGGACTGCTAATTGGGTTCGACCTAGGTTTATTTAGTTAAAGTTGAACTGTGTGATTGGTAGTATAATGCCGCTTGGCCTTATTTGCCTGTTGGAAATTATTTTAAAACATGAACGTCCCAAATGTGTGTTCATTTACAAGTATGATGCATATAAAGATGGTGGTAGAGCTCCAGTGACGGAGCTCGGAGGCGTAGGCACCACCGCATTCCCTAATATACTTGCCGCTAAATGGTAGTGTTCAGCACTATCGTGTTCCGGTCAAATGGTAATGTAATTCCTGTAATTTCCGGCACAGAGGCATAACACCTTAGGCCTCAGGAGGGGTGAAGCATCTAAATTTTGAACTTGGTCTTTGTGTGGGTGTCCAGGCTGCAGTCTTCACTTAACATCAATGTGAACTGCATGCTTGTTTACCACTTCCATTACATTAAAAAAAAAGTTGCACGAAAGCTTTGCGAAGACAGATGTTTGAACCTATTTGTAAGGAAAATGGGTTTTCGTTTGAACTTGATTTCTAAGCTATTGCATAGCTTCTATCGAGGGCCTTGAGCGCGGGGACCGATTCCAGAAATTCCGTAACGAAAAAACCTCACGCTCCCCACTCCGACGGGCACGGAGGTGTGGCTTGAAGGCCGTGCATTGTCTAACGTCGTTTCTTTTCGGCAGTTTTCGACACGGTGTTTGTGTACGTGCAACTAGACGTATTGTACGACTCTACGAAGCTCGCACGAATCGAGACGAGCTGCTCCGAAATCAGACGAATACATAAGCAGCTGTTTATATGTATTGTAAAATAATAAAAATATTTCAACAATATTAACTTTTTATTTATTTAATAAAAGAAAAAAAAAATGTTTTCTTATCGGTCACCATGCTCAAAAAGTGTAACTTGAATTAATATCAAAGAAAAAAAGAAATACTGCATAAATAAAATAAATAAATAATTATAATTGCATAAGTTGTTACAAAATGCTATGCAATAACTTTACCGCGGCAGTCCCCGAGTGCCACACGTCTTTTTTATATTACGACTAGCGGCCCGCACCGGCTTCGCACGGGTGCAATTTAGGTAGTAACAAAATATTGGTACCATAAATTAAGATAAAACCTACCCTATCTCTCAAGTTGGATCGAACTGCACATGGTGTGCGAATTTTATTATAATCGGTTAAGTGGTTTAGGAGTCCATTGAGGACAAACATTGTGACACGAGATTTATATATATTAAGATGGTGGCAAACAAGCATGGATTGCATAAAAATGATGAGAGAATGTTGAAGCCTATAGATATGTAAACATAAACCAGAGGCCGAAATGCGTTACATATTGATCTCTGTGATAGTGATTAAGAGGCCACACAATTTAAATGTAATTAACATAACTTCACTTCTGTGTGAGGCAATATCTGTTAGGTAATTTAGATTTAAGACACTTTTAGATATACTTTCTCAAATAAGGAAATAAAACAATTATAACTATAAAAATGATAAAATAAATAATTAGGAAATAAAACAATTATACTAGTTATAAAATATTCTCCACTCGTAGATTGCCAGTTTTTTGATACACGGAGAAGGTGTATTAAAAAAACTGCGTCGAAAACTTCTAGTTGAGTTTCAAGATGTTGATCACTTGCGACAACAAAAATATTTACTTTTTTCTTCGTCAGTATAATATTATATGTGACTGTTTGCTGACTGTTCGAATTTGTTGTGTGAATTATTTCGCTTCGACTCTTACTTTGATGTTGGTTTCTCCTTTGGTTGTGATGTCGACTGTAAAAAGATTGATTTGATTATTCATTACGTATGATTGAGGTTTATTTCAGTTTGCTTGGTTTAGCGCTTTGATTTAACTAGCTGTGGCCAGGACTTCGTCCTCCTGGATACTGAACAATAATTTTATTAAGTAAATTCTACGCGGACTAAGTCGCGAGCACAGCTAGTCTAAATTAAATACGTTTATGTAAACCGCATTTAACTCTGTTTCAAAAGCAGTGCTTGAAGTAAATTTTCAATTGTCCATAACTTTTTTTCCCCTAACCGATTTTGACGAAACAACGCACCGTATTAATTTTTAATTATAAGTAATTCACATGTGAAAACCGCGTTCAAATCCGTTGAGTTGTTTCGAAGTTATAACGTACCAGACAGAAATATGCCACATTTTTTTGTTTCTGTTACTCTTCTTTAATCGCCCCCTATCAGATTTTCGGGAAAATATTTAATGTACAGACGCTCAATTTTTACCTTTACCTCTATGTATAGAGTAGACAAGATATATTTTTAAACTTTAATGCTACTTTCTATACTGCGTTACAAACCACAAGACTGACGATTTGATAATTAAATTTAAGTTTGCTTACATGGTTGAGTTTAAGCTTAATTCGAAGCGTGGCTTCGAGGGAAGCTTTTGTCTACATATTACCAACTTTCCGTCCATTCCAAAAAAAAGTTGAGGTACAATATAATTTCGGCCGATATGCTGCCAACAAAAGAAAGTTTCTTCTAATGTGGGCGGAAATATGAGATTCGTCACTGGCAGTTTTTTAGGTTGCGGATAAAATAAATGTGGGGATATTATTTCTAGAGATCTTTCATTGTCTTGGTGTAAGTACGGTTTGATTTATATTTGATGGTAATATATTATAATGTTATGTTATAGTTATAGAGTTGCTCGCAACTTTTACTGGTGGTATAGCTCCAGTGATGGAGCTCGCGGGCGTAGCTGTAGGCACCACCGCATTACCTAATATACTTGCCGCTAAATGGTAGTGTTCAGCACTATCGTGTTCCGGTCAGGTGGTAATGTACGGCCCTGTAATTTCCGGCACAGGGGCATAACACCTTAGGCCTCAGGAGTGGTAACGCATCTGCATTTTGACATTGGTCTTTGTGTGGGTGTCTATAGGCTGCAGTCATCAGTTAACATTAATGTGTTATGCCTCTGCGCCGGCAATCACAGGGCCGTACATTACCACCTGACCGGAACACGATAGTGCTAAACACTAACATTTAGCGGCAAGTATATTGGGTATATATGCGATGGTGCCTACGCCTGCGAGCTCCGTCACTGGAGCTCTACCACCAGTAAATTATCAGTCATATTTTGCAGACATGGCAATATATATTACCGCACTAAATATATCCGAAGTTAATTCTATGTCGATGCTCTTTACATATGAATATCTACACAAGATCGATCATCATCGGTTTTGTCGCTCGGTCTACTCCAATTTCGTCCTTGAGCAGCTTGCTTATCTAAGCGTCAAATTGTGCTTAGAAAAAAATGTTTTCACTAAAATCCTTCAAAATAAAGGCTTTTTAGACCACACGATTTCTCAGACCCTGTCTATAAAGACAGTGTGGTAATATAAAACTGGGCGTTAGCGTCCCCAATAGGTAAGGACCCCACTGCAGAATCATTTATAAAGTCGCATTAGGAACGATTTCTAGTAGATGCCGTATAATATTAGGCTGAAAGCTCATATATATTATTGTTATACGTAACTTCACGCATGTAAATCCCGAAGACGTGGGCAGAGGTAAATGCATACTTTCAAGCATACATGCAAACACCCACGATTCGCCGGTTACGTTTTGGCCCATGTAACAGGTGGCGAGCCTGTTGACATCTCCGGGCATATTACCAAACTTCGAGGTACTGGGAAATTTCCAGCAAATGGAAAAATCCCAATAGATAAAGTGATGATATGGGTAAATCCCCAGTGATAAAGGACTTTAAACCATTATCTCTGATAACCGCCTACCCAGGAATCGAACCCAGTACCTCAGCGTTGTAGGAGTGGCCTGCTACCGAGGCAGTTATTATTGTTATAAAGGATAATATTAGGCTGAAAGCTTTTTGTGCTCGCCGATTGCCCGATGCAGTCGACTACGTATTGAGACGAAGCGAATCGACATCATTTCAGCCATCTACTGCTGGATCAACGCCTTCCCAGTAAGGGAGCATATGCCATAATTGCTACGCTTTGCATGCGGATTGGCAATTGGAGTGGCGGAAGTGTTATCGCAGGATGCTGCTGCCCATCTGGCGTATTTGCACTTACTATTGCCCCTTGTGAGGTTGTGACGTCCCAACGCTATCCGCGACGAAGCGAATACATACGTCTAATTAAAAAGTTAGTATAATTAACGCCATGCTCGTAGGGAGATAAAACGCTTAGTATGGCACATAGAGCAACTCGGGCCACCGGCCGTCGCGGCGGACCGGAGGGCCATAGCGTTTATTACCGATGCAAAGCAGTCTGACATTTTTTGCGGGGGGAAATGCGTGTGACACACACACACATACAACAAAAATCGTATATCACTGCGTAACTCATACCTTAACTTTAACAAAATACATAAACAATTTCACGCACACATTAAAACATCTGAGCGGTAGGTATAGGCCCGTTTGGCCAAGTACTTTGACAGAGGGGAAAGCCCTTATATGGTTATTCTCCTCATAAATCATCATCATATATAAATCATATATCTAGTGCAACAAGTCACGAAAAATCGTGTAGTATAATAGACCCGTAAACTATTTCAGTTTTGGTGCTATCGTTAGATATGAACTTGTCGTGAATTTTTATCTAAACGTGCTCAGTTTGTAATGAGGTTGTTCACACTAGGCTCTGAAAGACGGAGTGGCCTATTCAAGTATTCCATGAGTGTTGGTATACATAAATAACATTAATTCTCTTGTGTTTATATTTAATATAACTTACATATAATGGACGGTTTATTCACTTCATGAGTACCGTTTTTCTTATAAAAATAAAATCATTTTATGCTCTGTAAAGGAGAGATATGGTTTGCCTAACAGAGTATTTCTTGGTAACGTAATGGCTCGAGATACTGAGTTTTTTATAATAATTTATTTCTGTCTTTTTCTTTGTTGATTAACAGTTACAGTTGGGTTTTTATAACTAATGGAATCTTATGAAAAATGGTACTACAGAATTTGCAGATACTTGTTTTCAAGATAATAGAGCAAGCATAGTTTGTTGCTCTTAAAATCATAGATTGTTTTAAAGTAAATTACATACGCTTACGCTTTTCGCGATATTTACTAATTAACGATGGCTCCGTTTAATTATAGTAGTCCGTCCGTGACCATATTAGCTGCAGTGATATTGAAACGACAGATAAATGAAAAGGAGTTGGATGTGCTGCACACGAGGTAAGAAGCCGCCAATATAATAGGTATATGAAAATTCCATTCGAGAAAAATGCAAGAAGTCACAATACGGAACCTGCTAATTTCAAACATGCTAAACATGCATTTGACCTATTTTTACCTGAATTCAATCAATTATTTTACTTCAAGTCATTGGGGATTCCAACGACGATCGGAAAACGTGAAGTGCTATAAATCGTGTCCAATGCCTGAATTCCATATTAATCAGCATTTATACTCCAAGAATTTCCATTTAAAACACCCTGTTGTCGTCCATTAAAAACTCTAAATTTCCTAAAGGAAATTAAGCCTTGGATTTGAAACTTGATTTAAGCTGACACTCGAAACACCTCGCGAAGTTGTAGAATACCAAGCAAAGAGCTGTTAGCTGCTATTCTAAATATATCAATGTCTTACGCAACTATTTATGTTAAGAAGTTCGTTACAGTTTATGAGTTCAGGAGCGCTTTGATTTATCGTTGGTTCTTTAGAGTGTGTTTGTACATCCATCATGGTTTTTATAGCCTGATACTCTGTGTACGCTTTCCTTTGACTTTTACATACGCAAGTGTTCATATTTATCTTAGTACATCAATTTATAAAAGCACTTTGTATAATAACCGTGATAACGTACGTTATTTAATTTCACTCGCATTAATTTCAGTAATTGTCAACTCGGTATGCCTTGACTGCTTATTAGAACTTATGTATCTTTATATAAAAAATGTCTGGTTTGTGGTAGAAATTAAAAAAAAAATGTTCTGAATTGGGGGAAAATTTAATCTTTGGAGGTTGAATCTTGAATGTCAATTGAATTAAGTAATGTTGGAATTACCTAATATACTTGCCGCTAAATGGTAGTGTTCAGCACTATCGTGTTCCGGTCAGGTAGTAATGTACGGCCCTGTAAATTCCGGCACAGAGACATAACACCTTAGGCCTCAGGAGTGGTAACGCATCTGCATTTTGACCTCGGTCTTTATGTGGGTGTCTAGGCTACAGTCATCACTTAAAATCAATGTGACATAAAAAAAAATACGGAATAGGAATGATAAAATTAATCTTCATATGTTTATTCCTGTTGCCTAATGGCGTGTTATGTATAAGTATTTTTGAGTATAAGTATGAGTAAGTATTTCAGAAATTTACAACATTTAACCCGTTAAAGCATATAAAATAGAAGTAATGATTTACTTACCTCAGAAATTACTGTGAGCCAAAACGAATCAAAATATTCCGTTCTTTTTTCTGGTGGTAGTGTTCCGATATAGACTCCAATGTGTACTCGAGGGCGTAGTCACCACCGCATTACCTTATCCATCTGCCGCCTAATGGTCCAGCACTATCGTGTTCCGGTTAGATGATAATGTATGAATCCGTAATTACTATCACAGAAACATATAAACTAAGATCTGAGGAGTGGGCAACGCACCTGCATTTTGACCTCTAGTTTTAGTGTAGATTTCTATAGCACTCTATAGGCTGCATTCATCACTTAACATCCATGTTTACTATATGCTTGTTTCCCAACTTGGTTAAATAAATAAAAAAATCTTCACACATTACAGTAAATAAGTCATTTTTACCTTAAAAGGAAAAAAGGAACCCTTATAGGATCACTCGTGCGTCTGTCTGTCTGTCTGTCACAGCCAATTTGCTCCGAAACTACTCGACCGATTGAGTTGAAATTTGATGAATATATGTAAATTGGTGATCCAAAGATGAACACGTCAAGTAAAATAATAAATTTTAAACAGGGGGGCCACATTCAGGGGGTTTATCAAAAAAAAAAAGTCGTAAACTGTGTCGTGTGACATATCAAATGAAAGAGGTTGTTGTCAGCATCTCAGATATATATTTTTTATAATTTTTGCAAAAACAAATTTGAAGTTATTTTAGAAAAACGACGAAAATTGACCATTTCCCCCCTATCTCCGAAAATACTGAACTTAAAAAATTTGAAAATAAATTTGAAAAATAGTTCTTTGCCTGTTGATTACTCGAAAACCTATAAGAAGTTTGAGTATTCAAATTAAATCGAAAATTTTTAATAATATAACCCTCCCTGCCGGTACCACCGTAACCGCTATGTCCCTGCATTTTAAATCTGTAATATTTTCGAAAATATTTATTTAAATAACGGAACCCTCACCACGCGACTCGAATTCGCACTTGTCCGGTTTATTTAATGTTGTCATTCATACAATTATATAATTTGGAATATATACAACATCCTTCAGCATGTTTTTCATCGACGTCCAAAAAACGTTATCACCAGGCCAATTTATGGAGTCATAACTTTATTAAAGCGTTTCACTTTACTCCCACCGCCTTTATGTCTCCCCCGGGATGACTGGCCTACTGCATTGTACACTCAGCCTTATCCAAAACGTAGTGATATTGCTTTCTAGGCCGTCGGAAGGCTGGACGGAAGCGAGTCAACGAGTCAACGAGATTTATTAGAGATTTCATCTTGACTCGTCACAATTCGGTTGTATTGAAAGAGAATTTTCTGAATTTCAGTCTTGATATTACACGCTCTATAGGGCTGTGTGTTAGAAAAATATCGTGTTTGAAGACACAAAAATAGTCACAATGTTCAACCCCAATAGACGCTCTAAAGTGGTAAAATGTAAATATAGCCTTACCACCTTACCTATTCATTAACGTATTAGAGAGTCTGTGAGACCTCAAGATACAATTAGTAACTATTGTGTTAATCCCTAACGTTACGCAACACGTTTGCGAAATATATGGAAGTAGCTGCACATAATAATTTTTCAAACTGCTGTCAGACAAATGTCATCTCAGTCTGCCTAAGACCACGGAAGCTGAAAAGCGACCGAAACGTCGGGTTCGATTTTAAATAATCATTTTAGTTAAAGATACTCGAGATAAATCCGAATACTAGTTTTATTTCATTGAATGTAGAGACGATTTTGCTATAATTGGTTTATATTTGTCAGTTTTATTGTCAATTGTGTCAGAAGAAAAATACGTGACAGTGATTACGAGTACCAACTCTTGAACTAAAATTTAGTCTCAGGTTAGAAATACGTTTACGAATAAAAGGGTTAGAATTAATGGTATTGTTATACATAACTGTTTTTATCTAATGAGGATTTGATCAATTCGTATTTTATTTAACGATATCTAGAATAATTATCGGCTTTGGTTTATTTCAACGTTTCACTTTCTCGGGCCGCCTACCATTCCTACTCAAAATAAAGTGATATTTATTCTAGGCCATCGGAAGGTTGAACGGAAACGAGTCAACGGGATTTTATTTATTAGTGTCTTCATCTTGACTTTTCACAATTCAATTGTATTGAGGCAGAATTTTCTGAATTTTATGCCATTTATGCCGATACGCAGTATAGGGTAATGTGTAACATACAGTATCCAACAAATAATAATGCACATTGACCATAGGAGGAGACTTCGTTTTTTTTCGGGTCTGTGGAGCGATATCTCATTCGCACCTTACCTATGTCAGAGAATATATGATAATACTACGTGTAGAATGGACACTTCGACGTCCCGCCCGACTTCCCCGCCTCACCCAACCTCCTCCCCTCTTATGGGCGACGTTTGGTATGCTCTACGGGCTACGCACATAGGTGCACGTATAAATACACGTCACTGATTGATATCTGTGTTATAGAGGCCAAATTAAGCGTTTGTATGGAATTTTGGCGGAGTGTCCGCGGTGTGTCGATGTGACTTTTGTCGACTATTTTGATCAAGTTTTGACTAATACCGTTTTTTTAAAGCTTACGTAGGCAGTGTGTAACAGAGTAAACGCTCTACGAAGTCAAAACTAGCCGATTGTCTCTTTCGTAGGCTCGATGTGCAATATTTCTTGCCGCGTACTGTAAATAACAAACAAATGACTCACACAATTTAACCCAAAAATAATCAAATGTAAATGCAGCCTTCGAGTTTACTGATGAGAATTTTATCAGACAGCATTTTTTTCAGCCATGTCCAGAACACTTAATAATGGCAACCCATTAAACGTCCCACTGCTGGGGAGAAGGCTTGAATCTTACTCCACCAGGCTGCTCCAATGCGGGTTAGTTGAGATACGGGTTAGTGGCCAACCCGCTACACGAGCGATCTACACCAGCCATGCGCGCTCTTAGCGCCAATTAATTTCTGGCGTCTCCAACTGGCCCGCTGCATTGTAAACCCGACCTTATCAAAAACAAGGGATATTGCTTACAAGGCCATCGGAAGCCTGGACGTAAGCGAGTCAACGGGATTTAATTTATTAGTGTATTCAATTCAATTTTACTGAAGAACGTACTGAATATTCCTTTATAACATTTCACGCATTGGGTTGTACGGTGGCAAAACTAAAGCGTGCTAATACAAATTATTAAATTACATAAACACATTTTTTTGTTACAAGTATTTGCGTGCCAACCAAGTTGTCTAAATTAACAACAAACCGTGTAAAAGGGGTATTTTGGAACACCTTAAAAAATCACCATATTTTTATAAATTAGTTATTTTTAGGCTCTATTTGTCTTCACAATGTACGGCATTTGTATACCTAAATAATATATTTTTGGCAATGTCCAAAATTCTATCGACTCAATATAACAACAATACGATTTTTGACCAGAGCAAATATTAACTACTGTAGTCACGAACCACTACGCAGTTGTCTATCTATATTCAGTTCCATTCCGGCATGCACCAGGATATGCTGAACGCACACATACCCGTATCGGTAATCGGCCTGGCGCGATGCCCGCTTTTTTACCGGTTTTACGTTCAAGCAGGCTTATGAGAGAATTTGAAATTTGGTTCACCGAGCGTGTTGAAAGCGGATTGTCGGAGTTGTATATTTTATAAATTTAATGCATTGTTTTCGCTGCAGATTATTTTATTTTCTTACATTTTTATGTGTATAAGAATACTCGTATATTATATTAGGCAGTTCCTATCAGATAAATCATTGCGGGATCGATAAATAACTATCGCAGAGACTTAACAACTTAGGTCTCAGGAGTGGCAACTCATCTGCATTTTGACCTCTGGTGTTGTGTAGATATAAACTGCAGTCATCAATTCACATCCCTGTGAACATGATGGTTTCAAAGATACTTAACCTTCGTAACATAAAAAAAAATTGTCGGTGTTGTAGTCACGGAATAGATTAAGGACAAATGCCACGTTGGGCCCGCACCTTGGACACTATATCAAAAATAGATAAAAATACGTGAAGAATTATGGAAAAAATTCTCCAAAAAATAATTTAACTCGTTGTTTTTTTTGTCGGAAATATTATTTATTTTATGTAATTTTTGTATTACAACAATTTGTCACCATATTGCTACTTTGACATTCTTGTTTTAGGGTTCCGTAGTAAACAAGGAACCCTTATATTTTCGCCATGTCCGTCTGTCTCTGGTGTCTGTCTGTCCGTCCGCGGTTTAGCGCAAAATCTATTGGTACTAGAGACTTGAAATTTGGCACAAGTATAATTTAATCACGACGAAAAAGTGGTAGAATAAAAACATGAAAAATAAAATTGTTTAGGTAAATTATATGGTTGTTGTTATGGTTAAGGTAGGGAAGGTTATGTAGGGTAAAATTGATTTAGGTAAAATAATTTTTTTCACGAACAAAAATAATTAAAGTTATTTAAGAGACAATAATGTACACGTTATTCTATATGTTGAATTTTTAGACAGTCAAAAAGGCATTTACAAATACCAGTAGTATGTATCAATCGCCGATCAATTTATGTGAGTTTATACCTTTGCGGCACGTTTCGCACAGGGTGTGATATGAACAAACGTTATTTGGGTGTACATGTGACATAGATACAGACCGACAATAGGCTCGCAAACCTCAGTGTTTGTGTCACTTTCGAACATTGAACACGAATGAGTTTTGATATGTCGAACGTAAAAACTCAATAATGTTTTCATTCGGGATCAATATACTGAGAGCATTGTTTCACGTTTGTAATGGAGAGTCAGAGAGGCATTGAAAATGTTTTAATGGTTTCAATCAAAACGCGCATGGGATCTCGCATGTCAGAAAACTCGCCCCTTGACAACACGGGCACCTTATGCCGCCGTCACAAAAGCTATGTTTGGTTGATTTTGGGCAAGTGGTAAGTTCCCTGACTGTATATTGTAGGTATATTCAACAAAATAGGAATGTCCCTTAGTAATTTACTGATTCCGATTTGTTTTGAATTAGATGTTTTGTTCAATGATTGCTGCTGGATAGCATGGTTTAAATGAAAAACAACCTTTTTTACGACATTAAATAGATAAAATAAAGTGTGGTGGTAGATTTTCATTTACTGGTGGTAGAGCCAGTGACGAAGCTCGTAGTTGTAGGAATCACCATATCACCTAATCTTCTTGTCGCTAAATGTTAGTGTGCAGCACTATAATGTTCTGGTGAGGTAGTAATGTATGGTCCTGTAATTAAATAATTGAGCACTATCAAGGATTGTCACCACCTAATTGAATGAGGCCATTGTCAGATAAACTGGCAACTCTAATAGTCTCGACTATTCTCATATTGGTCGATATTATCTATTCTGCAAGCATCCTTTGACAAACTTCCAGCTGTTAAAAAAATCGGGCAGTCGGGCAGTCGGGCAATCGGGCAGGCAAAAAGTTTCAGTCTATTAACTCAACATTGCCAGTTTTTAAAACTCATTGACAACACATTCGAACCACATTGGAATTCATTAGATAATGGATTAATACAACTATCTACTCGTATTGTTGGCAATGGATTACTACAGAGAGTGCAAGATACTTACGTAAAGGCTTAGACATGCAATTACTTCGAATGCTAGACTGCCGTATGTAAATACAATAGTTACTTCATGGAACGAGTTGTTCCCGGGGTTAAATAAAAATAAATACATAAAAACTACAGTATGTATCAATTTCCAAATTAAAAACATATTTATTATTCAAAAGCATAAAAGCCATCCGTTACAATATGGAAATATAAAAATATTGCTCGTGTACAAATAGGGACAGAAAAAGTGTTGATTTGAAATGGCAGAAAAATACAGATTGGTATTTTTTTATGAAATCAGAATAGGCTATATTTCAACTGGCCATGGGTGTAATGAATGATCTCTCATGTTTAATGAGAGTTTTTTTCATACATGTATACCTACTGGTGTTAGAGCTCTAGTCACACCGCGGACACTCTGCCAAAATTCCATACAAACGCTTAATTTGGTCTCTATTATACAGACATCAATCAATGACGTGTATTTACACGTATACCTGTGTGCGTAGCACGTAGAGAATACCAAACGTCGCCCATAAGAGGGGAGGAGGTTGGGTGAGGCGAGGAAATCGGGCGAGACCTCGAAGTGTTTATTCTATACGTTGTACGATATTATTACATATCCCCTAGTGACGGAGGCCGCGAGCGAAGGCACCACCGTATTACATTATATACTTGCCGATATATGGTAGTGTTCAGCGCTATCGTGTTCCGGTCAGGTGGTAATGTATTTCCAAGACAAAATCATTTCGCTAAGGGAAAACATTCCTATTAGTAGAGAAGCTCAGGATGCTATTTTTGGATTTACTCGACCGCGTCAGTTTAAGATACGGGAGATCTAGAACTCTGTTGGTTATCTCTACTAAATCTAAGGTTTGTAATAGGTTGGGGAAAAAGTCTTTTCGCATTATAGTATGTATGAACTTGTAATAAAATATCTTTGGCTGTAGTATTTGTATCTGGCTGGTTTTGGTATCATTGAAAATTAAAATTTTAAAGAATATAATTCCAAATTCAAATTAGGCAAATGTGTGATTTTCATTTGTTTTTCGTACTGTCAAGATGAGTGAATCTAATGAAGAAACTCGATACATTTTAAAATTTTACTACAAAAAAGGTAAAAATGCAAAGCAAGCCGCGAAAAAAATTTGCGATGTTTATGGACCTAGTGCAGTGTCTGTGAGAGTAGCACAAATTTGGTTTAAGCGTTTTCAATCCGGAAATTTTGATGTCAAAGATGCACCTCGCTCTGGTCGCCCTATTACGGATAAAATGGATGCCATTTTTGAAAAGGTGGAGCAAGATCGACATATCAGTAGTTACGACGTAGCTGAAGAACTGAGAATTGATCACAAAACAGTTTTGGCGCATTTGAAAAAAGCTGGGTACCAAAAAAAGCTCGATATTTGGGTACCTCACGAGCTCACTGAAAGAAACCTAATGAACCGTGTACTCATTTGTGATTCTTTATTACGACGTAATGAACCGAATCATTTTTGAAGAAGCTGATAACTGGTGATGAAAAGTGGATCACGTACGACTAGAACGTGCGAAAAAGGTCGTGGTCAAACGCCGGTCAGGCTTCACAGACTGTGGCGAAACCCGGGTTAACTCGCAATAAGGTGATGTTGTGTGTGTGGTGGGATTGGAAGGGCATTATTCATTATGAGCTATTACCACTAGGCAGGACTATCGATTCTGAACTCTACTGCGAACAACTGATGAGATTAAAGCAAGAAGTTGAGAGAAAGCGGCCGGAATTGATCAACAGAAGGGGTGTGGTGTTTCATCATGATAACGATAGACCTCACACATCTATAGCCACTCAGCAAAAATTAATAGAGTTTGGCTGGGAGGTGTTAATGCATCCGCCGTATAGTCCTGACCTTGCACCTTCAGATTTCCACCTGTTTCGGTCTCTTCAGAATTCTTTATGCAATGTTACCCTACAACATCACGAGAGGACTGCCAAATCCACTTGTCGCGGTATTTTGATGAGAAGTCCCAAAATTTTTATAGCAATGGGATCATGTCCCTACCTACAAGATGGCAAAAGGTTATCGAACAAAATGGTACATACATAGTTTAGTTAAATTTAAATAAACTATATTAAAAAATGTTTTGCATTATCTTAAAAAATGCGAAGAAACTTTTTCCCCAACCTTATATATAGTGCCGCGCCCAAAAAGAAGCCCTTAAAAAATCAAAAGATCACTAAGATCTTACTCATCTTCCGAATCGTCTGCATTTTGATTACGAGCAATATTTGGGCACATTTTACACCCTCTCAGAATATCTGACACGCTCTTGACACATGTCGATGATGCCGCGCCCTTTTCAAAAACATTTGATTCTTTCCAAAATGAAGGTGAAAAATTACTCGACCATGTCAGATACTCAGAGAGGATCTAAAGTGAACCCAATCAAAGCTCCCATCCAAAATTCTGGCGATTTGGATGCGAGGCAAACTCGTGGCGGAAGCCCTAAGGGTTACTGAACAGGGAGGTATTGAACAGGGTGCAAGGTATCTCCTATATCCTAATCTGACGCGCTGGAGTAAATTCAAAAATCCTCTCTTGGGACATGTACGTACAGGACGGGGTATGTATAGTTTACACGCTGCGTTAAAAACTTGCATTTAACGGCAAATAAATTAGGTAACACGACGACGCCTATGACTTCGACCTCCTAATAAACTGGAGTTCCACTATCACCAGTAAAAGTGGATAGTTTTAATATTAATTCAACAATCTATCTAACTTAACGGCAAAAGTTTCGATATCACACAAAGTGAAATGGTTTCCTTCCCCAAGTTAAGTTGGAAATTATTCACGAGTACATTATTGATAGTAAATTATAGACAGTGTTGTATCTAACTTTACTGTCTATAATTTACTTTCAATAACATTTAAGTGGCGGACTAAGGGGGCAGGGGCGATCCGCCATGGGCCTCTGGATCTGGAGGTCTCCATAGGGACCACAAATCGACTGAGATAGAAGTTTAATAAAAAAAAAAAAAAAATTAGTCCACAGAGGGAAATATCGTTCTTTTTCCTTCTTTTTGAAAAATATTGTATATACATCTTTTTAAATGTAAGAGATTATACAGACCATGCAAAGACAAGGAAGGTACAGTATCCAACTAGAAATAATGCACATCGACCTCAGGAAGAGACGTCGGTTTATTTCGGCTCGGTAGAGCGTTATCTCTTTCGCACTTCACCTATTTGACGTTTGTCGACCATTTTAATCAAGTTTTGACCAATACCGGACTACGGATGCTTACGTAAGCAGTGTGCAGCAGAGATAACGCTATTTGAAGCCGAAACTATCCTATTGTCTCTTTCATAGGCTCGTTGTGCATTATTTCTTGATGAGCACTCACTGTAAAGATGTTTTTATGTTTGCGCGTTTTGATTGCTCCTTAATCTAACTTATATGTCAGAAAGAGACTAGAGGCGCCACAATATTCTTGCCCAGGGTGTCAATGGTTGTAGCTCTTTAGACTACAAGGCCTCCAAATGCCGCCCCGGGCTTCTGATGACCTTAGTCCGCTACTAATTGAAATAGACCTAATTTCGAGCATTGCTCTTTTTCCACTGCTTCACTAACTTATTTCAATTAGGAGATATCAGCAGAGAAGACTTCCTTTTCTTCTTTAAAATTTATGATATAAATAATGAATCTTTTCAACATTCAATTTCTTTATCGTTTACCTGCTTCGTTCGTATTTTGAATTTGGATCTTGTTTAAATAACTGAACCGCGATTTTACCTTCATTTAAAACTTAACGTATCTGATACAACGCTTTTGTTGTACAAATGTTTTTGATTTTACCCTTGGGATTCTTAGGGATATGTTAGATAAAGGTGTATTTTTTTTTCAAATCTGATGGCTTTCTACAACATTGCGTACAAATATAATCAGTATGGAAACTACATACAAAGCTTTCGAAACGGCACACTCACACAAACATGCGCCCGAGCCATTACGAGCCCCTGATTCTCGCGGTGCTACAGTAGCGAGTCACTTGCTACTTGAGCGTCAATGCGCATGTTTGTGTGAGTGTGCCGTTTCGAACGTTTGTACCTAGTTTCCATACTGTTCATATGTGTACTGTGGCGTAACAAACAAAAAACTGTTCAACTTAATAATATCCCTTAAGTACAAATGTTTCGAGATTGAATAGATTCGGCATGTAAGCCACCTAATCCAACCTAAATGATATCTTCAACAGCTGTATAGCCTCTGAGGCAGAATCTAACTCGGTCCCACTGTTCCGAATAGCTCTATTTGTATCGTTCGCCGTTTGTTCGGACCACTAAAACGGTTTACTCTCCCCCGACATCGGCCGGCGATGTCTCCGGAATTTCCTGCAGGATACGTCAGTGTATCTGAGGTCGTTTACGCGATTTGTGTATTGTTATCACAACTTGATATTGATATTAAATAAGACATTGAAAATGGAATCTGAAAGGGAAGTGAGAATTCACAGAGAATAGAATACAAGAAAATATAAAAATGCAATATCAATATCGATTCGCATTGAAACGAGCGACTTTAATTATAATGTTACTTGACATATCAGAACAAAAATAAAAATCTATAAGAGTGAAGTATAAGTATAGTTGTATGGGCATACTTGAATATAGTAGAACACGAAATGAACTTGAAATGTTCACTAAAAAACTTTAGGTCCTTAACGATGGACCAGTCATGAGGCTCAACGCCAACTGGCCTCATTGGTGGCAGAACTTTGCGATCCACTTTGCGAAGACAGGTAATCCGAGAGATATTTGTCCGAATTCAATGACCATGCCATTGAAATTCGTCACATAAAATACATTGTGAAGATTGTGAAAGACAGTTTAAAAATCTGCAAGTAAACTTAGTTTAGTTGAGGAATAACGCATTCGCGAAATGACTACAGAGTCTAAGATTGATCGATTATTGGAATGTATAATTCTATAAATGACCGATTCTCCAAATGACCGGAAAACTTGTTTCGCAGCACTAATTTGTATTTTCAGACATCGTTGTCTTCTATGTAAGAAATTAGGTTTTTCTTATGGTTACAAACAAGCATGCAGTTCCCACTGATTGTATGTGTATATTGCAGGCTATAAGCATCTGCACAAAAATCGATGTGACCATCCGTTTTTGCTAATGCAAATGCGTTGCCACACCTGAGGCCTTAGTGGTTTTGCCACACACGTGCGTACACGTTTCGATTACAACATTAGCAATGTTTGTACTAATGTGACAGTTAATGGTGTGTTCATTAATACATCTTCTGTTTCCATTGGACGTGGACTTATGTCCATCACCACAATGCTGATATATTGCGTCACGGTTGTCCTAATTCGTTCTAATAATTTGTTTCTTTTAATTTTATGATGCTGGCAAATCAGCGTGCAGTTAACTTTGATTGTAAGTGAAGTGACTGCAATGCGATACGACGCCGCATCGCAGGCGATGTATTAATGCGAGCTCGCAGATATTTGCGATGCGATGCGAATTTTGCAGTTATGTGTGGGATCCCATAGACATCTGCATAAAAACCGGGGAGCAAAATGCAGATGCGCTGCCATCTTTGAAGCAAAAGTTGTTTCACCCCTTTGATAGTTATCACCGCGTCACCCATCTCAAATACTGAAATTTTATGATACGTAAGTTTGAGCTTAATTGTAACTCAGAAGAAGAAAAATAATCTTATTTTACCCAACAACCTCTATAAAGGGTCTTTGTCACCGTCTCGTCTAGATCGCAAATTGAAATAATGAATTCAATTTAAATAATTTATTGTTTGTCACAGGTTATAAATAGGTTTTACAGAGCTCTTGTTTCTCTGCAACAATACCCTTAGGTGTACAATATTTTATAAATCAAATGTTATCACATAAATTATTTATTAATCAGACATCCGACCGCGCCCGTGATACTTAACCGAGAAGATCGCTTATGATCTACACCAGCCGCGGGGCCTTGCGTGCTTCACCATTACCACTAGGTAATAAAAACTGTATTTTTGAAAATTAATAACTGAATTCACTGAAATGTGTTATAGCGAAAAATACTATATTATGTATACCGTGAGGGACGTAGCGTGAAGATGTCATGCAATATACAAGCATTAAATTAGTACTAGTAAGTATGAAACTACCTGTAATTAATTAATTTAATCTGCTACATTTGTAACGATTTCTAAATCGTTAAAATTTGTAACTATCGAATGTCATTTCGAATACTTTCATATTCATTATCACATATTTCATTTCATTATCACATTCAAAGTCTGTGACAGAAACAAGATGCCAGAATAAAGATTCTTCTATCATCATGGAATTTATTCAATCTATGGAACCCCGCAAATAAAAAAGCAATAGTGGACAATTCACAAACGCCATCAGAATATGACTAGCATGTATAAAGTAAACCAGGTAATTCGTAATTTATCATGCGACATAATTCAGTTCCGCCGGTACCGCGGCAACAAAGCTCTCGCAAGACGAATACACATTAAAATATTCAGGTTTGTTTTTGTTTCACGAACTTGGGTAAATTTAGTTAGGTGGTCTCGCTGTGGGACCACAAAGGGGAGAAAGAATGATTTAGTGCTGTTTCGCCGATGCGGAATTTTAAAAGCGGAAATAAGGGACATCCAGTCCAGTGAACGCGAAAATTGAACAATTAGAAAGATTAATAAACGAAATTTTTAGCGAAATTTATTTTTAATTGAGAAAGCTTTGCAGATTACGCTCGTGATAAAAATAAATAAAACGCCGTCGGGGGTCATTTTCAATTTATTCTAACTCGAATGACAAAGGATTTAAATTTTGATGGTCTAATATTAGCGACGAAGTTTTATACACCCAAAAACATTGCAAATCAGACTGTATGCGGATACAAATACCTTTTTTTTTTATTTTATAAAAGTGGCAAACAAGCATGCAGTTCACATTGATGATAAGTGATGACTGCAGCCTATAGACACCCACACAATGACCAGAGGTGCAAAATGCAGATGCGTTGCCACTCCTGAGGCCTAAGGTGTTATGCCTCTGTGCCGGAAATTACAGGGCCGTACATATCTACAAAATTTCTTCAATAGGACCTAGAAAACGTAAACGATTGTAGCTCAGCGACTTGGTTAAAAGAGCTGGTCCCAACCATACTGGGGTCGCCCAGTATGGTTGGGGTACCATGGGTTCTAAGGGTACTAACAACTAAGGTCTCAGAGGTGGCCACTCAACTGCATTTGGACCTCTGGTTTTTGTTCTCACTTAACATCCATGTGAACTGCATTTGTATGCTCGTTTGCTCTTTCGTTACAAAAAAAAACCATCAACGTGAACTGTTTTCTTATTGGCCACTTCGTAAGATAAATAGCAATAATAATATGTGGATATTTTTATTGTTATCTGGATTCTTTACTTCTGGTTAAAAAGATAGTCTTTAAAAGTTTATCTTGATTAATTTCTGTATTTCAACTAAGCAAGAGAAATATATATTTCTCGTGCCGCGATATTTCATTTATATGAGTTCAATTCTAGCTAGCTTGAAAGAACTAACAATTCTGTTCACGTAAATCTTGATATTTCGTATCAAATGATATTTTCAGTCTTTCATAGTACAATAATCTAGTTTTGAGGAAATTTTAAGGCACGTAGAGGTATAAAAAGACCGTTACACAATACCCGCTTGCTTGACGAGCTCTTTATCACAGACAACTGAAAGCGTTCCAAATGAGAATCGTCTTAATTAAAATTCGCTACTTATATTATGAAGTTCTAAGTCATTGTGAACACTTCAACTAAATGGAAACTGAGCGGATTAATTCGTGATTAGATAATTGGACTGATAAATGAGTAAAACTTTAAAAAATATATATAATTTTAAGTCAAATGTCATAGTAATAGTATTTTTTTCACATCAGATGTTTGAATTAGTCACGTGACTATGAGTAAACATATTCGATTTATATTAAAATTTTTGAAAATTAAATTGACTTTTAAAAGCATAATCGCATACGATGTAATTCAATTGGTTGTTTGAAAATATATATTTTACTAGCTAACATCGTATCGCCTTAGCGGTATAAAAATAGTAAACGACCTATAGTCAGGCTTACCGAATATTGAAACTTCGTAACTTCACCCCTGTAATCCCCGAAGAAGTAGGCAGGGTGTTTGCATGCATTCAACCATACATGCAAACACTCACGATTCGCCGGTTACTTTTTTGGCTCATATAACTGGTGGCAAGCCTGTTGCCATCTCCGGGCACATTATCAAACGCCGAGATACTGGGAAACTTTCACAAAAATGAAATATCCCAATAAAAACAGAGATAAAGGATTTTAAACCGTTGTCTCTGGTAGCCCCCGACCCGGGAATCGAACCCAGGACCTCCAGCGTAGTAGCAGTGGCCTGCTATCACTAGACAACTGAATCTCCACAAAGAAAATTATTGATTTCAGTTTAACCGTTTCGGAGGAGTTTGTTTACAAACACTCTGACAGGGTAATTTTATATGTACATAAGATTTCTTGTGTCAAAAGTATGATTCAAATTTCCGCAAATTGTCGGGAATTACTTTTTTCTTTAATAGACATATTTTAATAGAAACGCCACCAAACAATTGCTACATCCATTACTCACGAAATCCTCATTACACCATTCCAAAAATGCAGCATCTCACGGAAAGCCTTTATCATGCAATGAACGGATTTTAATTACGTGATTTAGAGTTAGCTCATCTTGAGCTCGCTGTACAACGCACTTAGAGACAGCGAGAGTTAAATCTCATTGCATTTCATTGTTTCGGTGGGAAACACGCTTCAAATAAAATTGGGTATGAAAAATTAGGTTACGTAGAAGTCTGCATTTCCGAACAATGGAACAGTTTCAGTGGCGTGCGCTGCGAGAATATAAGTGGATTTATTAGATTTTCAATTGGCTTTAGTATTGGGTTCACTATGGGTTGTTATGTAATGATGGAATCCATTAGAAATTCGAACGTTACGGCAATAGTAGCTACATACCTTTATTGAAATTAAAAGGAAAACTATCACATTTAAGTTAGCTTTACTAGTTTGCGAGTAATAGTCGACCCAATGTTATACTCGAAATTTTTGAACAACTCCATAGAAAATATATTTTTTTTTCATTGCATTAATCGAACCTAAAAACTACGGAACCCTAAATTGCGCGTGGCCCGACACGCACTTTACCCTTTTTTTTTAAAGACGTTATTAATTAAACAATTTTCACCAATAACTGCTATATAATTTACGAACCACCGAGTAAATACATCAAGAAACTACTGAAACGCCTGTTATAAATTAATTAATACTTACATAAACAAACGCTAGTGCTTACATCTGCCCCGTTAAGTTCGCAACATTTTGCCCACTAGACCAAGTTTGCTTCCAGTTTCACGTTTTAAGTGCCCCATATGCGGGCGACGAACAATCTCTTCAACTCTTCAGGCTACGTTGGGCCCGGCTAAGCGAAAGTCTCGAGTGTTCCATTGTTGTCGAAACCTTTGAATGGTTGGGCCCAGTGTGAAACAGCAAAACAAACAGAATCGTGTTGATGTTTTCGTTTGGTATGCGAGCCTCTTTCTAACTTCAAACTTATGTAATCCCGTTTTCTTTAGTTGGTGTTTGCTTGTAGAGTACTTACAAAAATTGTGTTGATGATATTTAGGTTGCAGTTAGGCCTTAAATTTTTAAAGGACATGAAGGGAAGATGAATTTATATTCACGTGTTTCATGGACTTGCTTTTTTTCTGTAATACATACTGTGCGACATGTTTTTAATAGGTTCCTTAAACATTTACCCCCTTATTCATAAACATATTTTAGCTAAAGTGTTGCTAATCTCCCCATTGTCTTTTTCCTATCGTGCACATTAGACAATGCAACTGACAAAGACAAAGCATTCTATAGTTAAAACGTATCTAATGTATGTTTATGAATAAAGGGGTTAGTTTATCAAGACAATTGATTAACTAACCAATAATTAACTGTATTATGTCGTCACCGTCACTTCAAAATTACTGTTTCAGTTTTAAATGGCTAAAATATTTTGAGTGTGGCTTGTTGACAACTCGCATCTCGCCTTGGGCGACCAAACAAAACTGCGATGCGATGCGATGCCACATCGCAGAAACTTGCGATGCGATTCAGGTGAACATACTACTCAACAAGTCGAACAATTCGTTCCAATATCCTATAAATAAAATTACAATCAAAATTTAGGCATGTATTTATACGCCCAAAAAATCACTAAAGACTTATATTCTCCAATTAATTGGTTATCATATGAAACCAGTTATTGTTCCGATAGTTGTGGTGATGATATACTGAAGTTATTTAGATAAAGATTTTATAAACTTAATTATAAATTCTGCATTCAACAAACAACCGAAAGAAAATAAGTGGCAGCAAACTAATGAAACTATCTGCCGAACTTCTGACGCCTCCGTTTACTGCGAGCACTGAATTTGCATGAGTTATATTCCCGCGTTCCCACTTCTCATTCCGACTTCTGCTGGTTTTAATCCATTGCATTCTTGAATATATTACCGTTTTATTCCTTTTCTCTCACTGCTTTATTTACAAATATTGCTGTCTTTGTTGTATGCTAATGGATTATTATCAATTACAATTAAATTTCTAATTATTTCTTAGGATATTATTTATTTATTCTTTTTATGCACAGAGATGGTACATTAATGCAGACTTAATGCCACTAGGCATTTTCTTCCTGTCAACCTTTGGGTCATGAAGAGAGCGACGATGTAGGTGCAATACCAGTCTAAATGCTGAAATCATGAGTGGTAAAAGTTATGAATATATTATCTTATTAGTAATGTGTACAATTTCTTTACATTTATGTGATACACATGACAGTGAGATAGTAAATAAATATTCTTAATACAATTCCCATACACACTATAATCTTCAAAAATCAAGAAGATCAATCTAAACCCATGACTGTTGTACAGGCGAGAAAAGCTGTGCTTCTATGTTTTTGATGAATATTTATATTCCGACTACTTGAAGGTATTAACTATGGGTTTCTTAAGTTCAACCACTGTAAATATTTCCAGTAATAAATCTACTTATAAAAAGGGTTTCAGCTGCAAAACTTAAAATATTCTAGGCAATACTAGAACGGCAAATCCATAAAAGAATACCGCAACTTTAAATAGCTAATGCAGTCCACCTAGTTAAAAGTAAAATACTTACATAATCCCCTAAGTCCCTGTACAAACTGTAACAGAATACCTTATTAAGTTTCACGTCGCCTGGTATTTCAATAAGTTCATCACAGTTTCAATAATGTGGCGCAATAAAAATTTACTTTAGAACAGTGTCGAACGTGAGTGCACTAAAAGTTTGAAAGTACTGTGTGGTATGTCAACAACAGAGTTGAAAGAAAATATAGAGAGCACCCGCGGGACGTTTTTCTTGAAAGTTTCACGAATGGTTGAATTTTGTATAATGTTAGCACGGTAAAAGTAGTCTGCTTGTTTTAAATTTTCATATTTGTTTCACTGCGGTCCAGTCATTGTCTTGAGTATCGAATAAGTTTTAAATAGAGCACTTACATAAAAATAATTAAAAAAGCGGGATTTAAGTAGCCTAGCGGTAGCAGGCCACTACTGCTATATGGGGTAGGTGCTATTGGGATTTTTCCAATTTCCGCAGTTTATTATTATCACCGTCGCAGTTTGACATATAGTGTATGCTTGATCGCATTCATTTAGCTCTGTCTACACTTTCTACCAGTTTGCCGCCCTTCTAGTGTTAAGTTGCCTCGAAAGTATTACAAAAAGTACATGACAGTTTCAGTATTGCTTCACAATGAAAATGTACTTTAGAACAGTGTCGAACGATAGTGCACTGAAAGTGTGAAAGTACTGTGTGGTATGTTCGTCTATGTCAACAACAGAGCTCAAAATAAAAAAATAGAGGGCACCAGCGGGACGTTTTTTTTTAAGTTTCACGATTGGTTGAATTTCACAATTAAACATAGTATGTACTTAAGTTATCACGAGCTACACTCATTGCAGTTAAACTAGTTTTCGAATTTGTCTTGCGTATATTAAACATAAATGGTTATTTAAAATGAACCCGACGTTTCGGTCGCTTTTCAGCTTTTGTAGCTTCGATCGGACCAATACAAATTGTCGGAATTACATTTTCGGAAGGAATAGGTGAAGATAAATTCAGTACTCAAGCATACATACAAACATCTCCGGGCACATTACTATTTACTTTAAAGGACTTGATAAGAAGCAGTGGCTTACTACCAATAAACCACTAAAGCATAAAAAAATATTTTTGTTTTCTTTATTAATCATGTGAGCCATTTTCTCGTTCCACTTCCTATTCGTATAACACTTCTTTTGTTTGTCTATAGCTTGTGTTAGTGCAATTGCTTTCTGTAGTAACATATTGTTGTTGAGAAGAGAAGGGACGCGCATAAATCGACAACCGGCGATAACTCCCGTTGACATTTTTCTTTCTTTCGCTTATAGGTGTACGTAACATCGCATCTGTATTCGATTTTGTTTTTGTTCGCTTTTGTATTGTTAACTTGTGTTTACAATTACGCCTGATATTTATTTGTATTCATCATCTACTAATGGGGTGCGTCCGCCTATTGGCATTGCTGTCGTCATTGTCGTTGCTGTCTATGACAGGGGGCCCATCCCTGTTGTTGTCCACAGACTAACACCCATATTCTAAGACATACCTTGAAACATTGCTTGACTCACACTCAGCTTAAGATACTTTATGAGGACGCCTCGAAATCCATATTCTTGGTTGTATTTTGACAGTAACTCAGGTGTATGGATTATCATATAGATAATTCATAGTCATGAATATCCATTTTTATAGAAAAATATGGTATTTAATTATATTTATAAAATATGGTATTTAATTACAACAGGCTCGGCACCTGTAACATGTGCCAAAAACGTAACAGGCGAATCGAGGGTGTTTGCATGTATGCTTGAATGCATGCATTAACCTCTGCCACCCGCTTCGGGGATTACAAGCGTGAAGTTACGTAATTATATTTCCAGACGGTAGTTATGTTCTAGCTAGCGGAATTAGGGTTTTTAAAAACTAATATTTTATTACAAAATTATAATGAAAGATGCTGCAGACTTCCCGGCACCTCACGGTGCAACGTCAGCTGGAACGGAGGTTTTATTTATTTATTTATTTATATTTATACTTTATTGTACACCAATACATTAAAGAGACAAAAAATAGAAGAAATAGACGATACAAAAGGCGTTCTTATCACAAAACTGCAATCTCTTCCAGACAACCTTTGGGTTTAGGAAACTGTGTAAATTAGAATATCAAGGGTGTACTAATGCAAGTAAATTTAAAATTGTAGCTTACAAAGAAAAAAAAATTAAAATAATAAAAATAATAATAGGTAACTTTAGGAGGTTATGCCTCCGTAACTCGGTTCCTACACGAAAAACTTATTGAGCGCAAGAATATGGCGCAAATGTAACTTCAAGGTTGGTCGTGACGTACCTTGGAGTTTGACAATTGCTTTCTTACCGAGAACGTCGAGTTGGCGTTATTAGTTACAACTAAGAATACCAATTCCATTGAGTAAAGTTGAGTTAAGGTCGAGATTACGACTTAGAATATGGGTGTTAGACTTCATGGACGCGTCTACATTTTTACCTTTTTGCGTATATGTCTATGAGCTTGCATTTTTTTTACTGATGGCATACCTCCTGTAACAATGCTCGCCTAAGGGGCGTAAGCACAACCGCATTTCCTAATCCACGTACCGCTAAATGACAGTGTACAACGCCATCGTGTTCCGGTCAGGCGGTCATATACGGCCCTAAATTATAAGCAACAGCTAGTATAATTATGAATTCAATAAAAGCGCATATAATAGCTTGCACCAGTCATGTGGAATCTTATATGGAACATATGAAATCCCTCCAGACTTGTTTGAACCCGCGAGAACTAATGGGTTATTTTCACATTGTCACTCCCTTTAGTTTACTCATTTGTTACAGATACTCGCACCTAAGTAAATATTGTGATGGGTGACAGGGTTAAAGGCGACAATTTAAGTTAAATACAGCTCTAAATATGATAGCATATAATAATATAGCATTATTAGTTTGTTTATAGTTAATAATATAATACTTACACTTGTAAGAACGAAAGAGGGGAAGGCGATTGAAAGTAGGGAAATAGATATCTTTTTTCCAGTCATCAATCATAATTAGTATATATATTTATTTATCAATTTTTATTAGTATATAATTTTGAATTGAAGCGCGCATGACCCGGCGGCTGGTGTAGATCTTAAGCGATCTACTCGGTTAAGCACTACGGGCGCGGTCGGGTAGTGTGATGGCTGACCGCTAGTGGCAAATTAAATGCGAGTTTCTGTGCTTCGGAGGGCACGCTAAGCCGTCGGTCCCGGTTGCTATCGATAGATCGAACAGTCGTTAAACCTTGTCGGCTTTATGGGCGGTTTGAAAACATCCGACAGCGGGTTGGCCACTAGCCCACCCACCTCCACCAATCCGCATTGGAGCAGCATGGTGGAGAAAGCTCCAGGCCTCCCCCCAAAAAAGAGGAGATACTCGTGCCCAGCAGTGGGACGTATAATGGGTTACCATTGTTATTATTATATTTTGGACAAGAATCGAGTATTGAGCACCCTGTACTAATATGTCCCATGATTCACCAGTCACGTTGTACATATAAGCAGTAAGCTCATTATGAGCAAAACAGACACGCTACTTTTTGTATATTGTAATTACCTACTCCACCTCTATAATCATTTAGTAACATATGGCATCCCTCTGAACTGTTCTCACACGCAACTAATGGGTTTTTCACGTTGTCACTCTGTATCAACAACTCATCAGTTACTTCCTCCTTTCAGTAATGCAACATCATTAAAGTTTTTATCACGAAGCCTGTTAAGTTCTTATTAATATTATAAATGTTTCTGTAAGGATGGACGTATTTTTTTAAATGTATTACTAGCTGTGCCCGCGACTTCGTCCGCGTGAGAATTTATGATTGTTCAGTATCTACCCGGACGAAGTCGTGGGCGCAGCTAATATAAAAGTTACCTAAGTTACTTCATATTACGTCCGCTCTGCCAGTGAAAATCCCCTTAAAATCGGTCAAGCCGTTTCCGAGATTATCCGGTACAAACAGACAGACAGACAGACGGACGGACGGACGGACAGACAGACAGACAAAAATTGTAAAAAATATGGTTTTGGAATATGTACCGTGTATGCAAACATATGCATTTAGTAAAAAGCAGTTATTTTAATATTACAAACAGACACTCCAATTTTGTTATTTATATAGATGTATAAGTATGGAAGTGGCAAACAAGCATGCAGTTCACATTGATGTTAAGTGATGACTGCAGGCTATAGACTATCCACACAAAGACCAAGGTCAAAATGCACATGCGTAACCACTCCTGAGGCCTAAACTGCTATGCCTCTCTGGTGGAAATTGCAGGGCCGCACATCACCAACTGACCGGAACACGATAGTACTGAATACTACAATTTAGCGGCAAGTATATTAGGTAGTGCGGTGGTGCCTACGCCTATCACCAGTACGTATGAATCTTTATGAGTCTTTAACGCCAAAAAGTGTCGCATTAGAATGTAATTCTCCTGTTATAAGATACGAGCGATACCCGTGCATGCATAAATCAGTATGTTCTTTTCTGCCGCGCATGTAAATATTAACACGTTCACTGTCCCTTAAGCAGACACAATAATCAAAACAATGCAAATGGACACATGTGATATATGGGACAGGGAATGGGTTGAGCAATCCCATCGTCCACTAGTGTGAGAGATTTCTTCCGCTTGTTCAGTCAAACAACCGAACAATGACGGTCAAACTATTCCAATGAGGCGATAGTAAAGTGACAAAGTGAGTGAGCAGCTGCGTCCCGCGATAATACAACCGCCACTGCGATTTCCGATCCGCCTGTCAAGCATGGTGATATGTAACTTAGTGCTGCGTATAAAAAAAATACGCTTACATTCACAGCCCCACAGTAGGTATAAACCTGTGTCGTGGGTGCCGTTGTACACATACAACACATACACAAACACCCAGACCCGAAACAAATATCTGTAGGTCATTTGTCCCGGTGTGGGGGTCGAACCCGCGACCCTTCGTATCAAACGGTTATCTCACACCGCTGGACTAACCGGATCGTCAAAAAACATACCCTTGCAAAACCGGGCAGCTAGTTCATTTAACCCTACAATTACCTCCACCTTTTATTATTACATCGAAACATATGGTTTCCCTGTGGACTATTCGCACACGCAACTAATGGGTTTTTCTCACGTTGTCACTCCGTATCAACAACTCATTAGTTACAGATATGTCGCCGTTCACCAGACGAACGTGAGCATTGTGATGGGTGACACGGCTCTATTTTTGTCCACGTGTTTTATTTGCGATAGGCATGCGGAGGTGTCCGATTGTGTTTCGTAGTACTTCTCAACAACTATTGCATTCTACAGTATTTCTATATAAACAACTACATTGAAGTTACTTTATTCGTAACCACTGTTATGCCGCCAATTACGCCAACTAAAGATCTATGCATGGCTTCTATATATTCGAAAAGTATGACGTACTTTGCTCTTTGGGATAAAATCTGTATTTTGTTATTTTTTCCCATTTTGGTGATGCATTTTTGAAGTTCGTATTTTTTTTGTCTTGTGTATGTATGTATCTTCACGCCAGGTCTCTTACGGGATAAGCAGAGAGTGTTGAGCGCCAGATATCCCGGTCCTAACATACCTCTCGTGCCTCATCTACCTTCATCATTCTCTTCATACATGCACGCCGATTCCTAAGACTTTTAACCGCACCATCATTTTTCTTGTATGTTGTAATAACCTACTCCACCTGTATCATTTCATCGTCATATCGTAAGAAGAAGAAGAAGAAAAAACATTTATTGGCGCAGCCGATCAAGTACTGCATAAAAAAGCAATAGAAAAAAAATTAAACATTTAAAATATAAGTAAGTTGGTACGACAAAAAAAAACAACATTTATGAAATCATTGACATTAAAACACAAAAAAAAAAGAAAGAACACTGTTAATATAAAAAGAAATAGGTACCTTGTAACAGTAGAAAAATAAAACAAGATCTCACGGCTGCACCAAATAGTTCCCAGTTCAGCAAAATGTCAAGCCGGAGCCTGACGCTGGTTTTCAACTGGAAACTAGTTGGTGGGACACGGATATCAGTCTATATCAATATAATTAATACTTACTAGGAATAAACCGATACATAAGTGCAAATAAGTTATATTATATTTATTATATAAGTAGATAAAACAGGTTAAACTAAACAAAAACAAAAATAAAAAATTATACGTACTTGAATACCAACAAATTACATAATCGTACTATAGTGTATCCCAGTGGTCAATTCGCACACCCAACTAATGGGTTTTTCTCACGTTGTCACTCCGTATCAACAACTTATTAGTTACCGATATGTCGTCGTTCATCACACGAACGTAAGCATTGTGATGGGTGACACGGCTCTATTTTTGTCCACGTGTTTTATTTGCGATAGGCATTCGAAGTTGTCCAATTGTGTTTCGTAGTGCTGTGCCGTCATTGTTCGCTGTGAAATGGATATTTGGAATTTTTGCTTTTGCTTGATAAGATTTTTGTGTTTTGATTTAGAATAATTTGGGTATCTTCCATTCTGTTGTCAATCGTCAATAGTCAGTAATATTTTTAGCTTGATCTTTTGTGGGTCTTATTTAAGTTTTATTGCTAGTATGAAAAACGTAACTTCACGCCTGTATTCCCTCCCCGAGGGGGTAGGCAGAGGTAAATGCATGCATTCAATCATACATGCAAATACCCACGATTCGCCGGTTACGTTTTGGCCCATGTAACGGCGTGGCGAGCCTGTTGACACCTCCGGGCACATTACCAAAATTCGAGGTACTGGGTAATTTCCAGAAAATGGAAAAATCCCAATAGAACCAGAGATAAAGGACTTAACACCATTATCTCTGATAACCCCCTACCTGGGAATCGAACCCAGGACCTCAGCGTAGACCTCTCTCGGACTGCATCAATAGTTAATACAGACACAGACAGACCCCGCAGAATACATGGGACTATTGTAATGAAAACTGACTTGCCAAACTTTTTTTTTTTTATGTGTAATGGGCTTGGCGAACAAGCATGCAGTTCACATTGATGTTAAGTGATTACTGCAGCCTATAGACACCCACATGAAGACCAAGGTCAAAATGCAGATGCGTTGCCACTCCTGAGGCCTAAGGTGTTATGCCTCTGTGCCGGAAATTACAGGGCCGTACATATATTGTTGTTATTGTAAGAATTTATTAGTTAATTGACCACGGAAAACGGCACGGCAACGGCAATAGGAAGTCAGTATTTGTGTCAAGGTGCTACGAGTCTACGGAACTCGTAGCGGGCGCTACGCAAGCTACGAAAGGAATGTAATAGGTTGGGGAAAAAGTTTCTTCGCATTTTTTAAGATAATTCAAAACATTTTTTAATACAGTTTATTTAAATTTAACTAAAGTATGTATGTACCATTTTGTTCGATAACCTTTTGCCATCTTGTAGGTAGGGACATGATCCCATTGCTATAAAATTTTTGGGACTTCTTATCAAAATACCGCGACAAGTGGATTTGGCAGTCCTCTCGTGATGTTAACCTAACATTGCATATATAATTCTGAAGAGACCGAAACAGGTGGAAATCTGAAGGTGCAAGGTCAGGACTATACGGCGGATGCATTAACACCTCCCAGCCAAACTCTCTTAATTTTTGCTGAGTGGCTATAGATGTGTGAGGTCTAGCGTTATCATGATGAAACACCACACCCCTTCTGTTGATCAATTCCGGCCGCTTTCTCTCAACTTCTTGCTTTAATCTCATCAGTTGTTCGCAGTAGAGTTCAGAATCGATAGTCCTGCCTGGTGGTAATAGCTCATAATGAATAATGCCCTTCCAATCCCACCACACACTCAACATCACCTTATTGCGAGTTATCCCGGGTTTCGCCACAGTCTGTGAAGCCTGACCGGCCTTTGACCACGACCTTTTTCGCAAGTTCTTGTCGTACGTGATCCACTTTTCATCACCAGTTATAAGCTTCTTCAAAAATGATTCGGTTTCATTACGTCGTAATAAAGAATCACAAATGAGTACACGGTTCATTAGGTTTCTTTCAGTGAGCTCGTGAGGTACCCAAATATCGAGCTTATTTTTGTACCCAGCTTTTTTCAAATGCGCCAAAACTGTTTTGTGATCAATTCTCAGTTCTTCAGCTACGTCGTAACTACTGACATGTCGATCTTGCTCCACTTTTTAAAAAATGGCATCCATTTTATCCGTAATAGGGCGACCAGAGCGAGGTGCATCTTTGACATCAAAATTTCCGGATTGAAAACGCTTAAACCAAATTTGTGCTACTCTCACAGACACTGCACTAGGTCCATAAACATCGCAAATTTTTTTCACTGCTTGCGTTGCATTTTTACCTTTTTTTTTGTAGTAAAATTTTAAAATGTATCGATTTTCTTCATTAGATTCACTCATCTTGACAGTACGAAAAACAAATGAAAATCACACATTTGCCTAATTTTAATTTGGAATTATGTTCTTTAAAATTTTAACTTTCAATGATACCAAAACCAGCCAGATACAAATACTACAGCCAAAGAGATTTTATTACAAGTTCATACATACTATAATGCTTTTTCCACAGCCTAATATAATGATAATGTATATATCTGACAGTATGTATTTATGTTTTTATGGTATGGATTTGCACGCATCATTTACTATTGCTTTACATGTTCCTATATGTGTATACATTAAAATTATTGAATTAGAATTTACATAAAATACACGACCAAAATTTTTCCGTCCCGATTCCAATAGATGCTCCGCAATCGCTGACTTGTTCACCTAACGATTCTTAACTGCTGCTATTAACAAATAAATACTTCGATTAAAATAGTACGCGATTAAGTCCCGTTTACAATATAAAGATATGAGTACAAATCGTGAAAGCTTAAAACAATTTGTAGTTCTTGTAGTTCAATTAGTAGTAATACAAACATAAAATTACCAAAAAAAAAAAACTTTTTTTTTCTTTTAGTTAACAAAGTTCGTTTCTGCAAGATGTATGTGTATGTATGATCGCGAAACAATTTTTTCCTATTTGTTTAATAAATTTTAATTCATTTTTTTTTCAATTGATTATTGCAATCTATTAATAGTAATTAAAGTTTGACGCTCTAAGGTTCATTAAAGAAACAAGTTCACGAAAATTTGTAAGACGGCATTACGGTCACGGCTATTGAGAGATAATTGTAAAAGTTTTGATCGTAATTAATTAATCATTTAGCAAAGGTCTCGTTTATTTGTTTTCTTTCCTTTCATCTGTACACTGACAAGTTGGAAACAATATTCATCTCATTAGTATGAAGATCTAATTTAAAAGTTTTGAAAAAAAAATGCAAAATAAAAATTGTGTGTTCTAAGATATTGATTGATGATTAGAATATGTAAATATTACTTATTAATAATACATTATTTATTTAACTTCTTAAGTTGTCTTGTGGTAGCAGGCTGCTACTGCTACACTGTCTGGGTTCAATCCCCGGGTTGGGAGATATCATAGATAAAGGTCCTGAGCCTTTATTCCTGGTTGTTATTGAGATTTTTCTATTTTCTGGTTGTTTCCAAAAAATGGAAAACTGACATCACATGTTTGCTTCAACGCATGCACTTACATTCACGCAAACAAAGTTGCTGGTAAAAGCTGCCATTTCTATAAATCTTGGTGTAGATCTTACGCCGCTTTAATCGGATAATTAGGATTACGCCAATATATTTACATTATAATATTTTATTTAAAGAAAAATGGAAAGAAAAATTTGACTTCAGGCGAGACTCGAACTCGCGGCCTACTTTGGACTTCAGGACTTCAGTAGCTCAATTGGAAGAGCGGCTGGACTAGATTCCTAGTAGGCCGCGAGTTCGAGTCTCGCCTGAAGTCAAATTTTTCTTTACATTTTTCTTTAAATAAAGTATATTTCAGAAGCATGTGTTAATGCAAAATAATATTATAAAAAAAAAAAAAATAAATAATAATAATAATATTGTATATGAAGATAATGGAATGACTAAAATAATAATAACCCACTTTGATGTTTTTTATGTACTATCCTAATCAAAGCTTATACAGCTAACAACAGAATAAAGGCACAATTAACTAGAACCTCGTCAAGAAAAAAAATAAACACAGTCGTAAAAATCCAAGCAACATCAATATATCAGTATTTGTGTAGACAAAAATGTGTATACTAATCAAGACTTATACAGCCAACAACAAAATAGCAAGATTAAATTAACAAGAATCTCATCAAGAAAAAACATATAGTAAAACATATAGTAAAAGATACTTAAAGAACGGCTGGCTACAGTAATGATTACCGACATGAACTCATTTTTTTAATGTAATTAGGATGGCAAACAATCGTGAAGTTCACATTGATGTTAAGTGATGACTGCAGCCTATTGACATCCACACAAAGACCAGAGATCAAAATTCAGATGCGTTGCCATGCCTTTTTTTTACGTAATGGAAGTGGCAAACAAGGATGCAGTTCACATTGATGTTAAGTGACGACTGCAGCCTATAAACACCCACACAAGGACCAAGGTCAAAATGCAGATGCGTTGCCACCCCAGATACCTAAGGTGTCACGTCTCTGCGATAGTCATAACGGGGCTTTACATTACCATCTAACCGGAACACGATAGTACTGAGCACTACAACTTACTGACACTACACTTGCAACTTACTTACACTACACTTACAACTACACTTTAACGGCAAATGGATTAGGTAATGCGGTGGTGCCTACGCCCGCGAGCTTCGTCACTGGAGCTCTACCACCAGTAAAAATATACAGTAATTATATACATTTCTAATCAAGACTGTATACAGTCAACAACAAAAGAACAAGGTCTAATTATTGTACTATTTATTTTTCGTAATAACACATTTGAGTTTCTTTAATTTATAAGGTCAAATTAACTAAGAATCTCGTCAACAAAGGAATACGTACAGTCGTAAAGGTTCTCAATTACATTACTATATTAGTCCTGTCGGCAAAAAAAAAATGTGAAAACCTAAATGACGATCCTTTCCCACGTTCCCTTGCCATTCAAGTCAAAAAAAACATGGTCTCTCGTTTCATATAAAATGTAGGAATGAGTTGCCTCAGCGTCGACAATAGTTACGATGTAGTTCTGAGGAGACGTGTTTTGTTTTTTTGCACAAGTTAAGATAAGCGGGCGGCTTTGTTGATTCGCTTTTTTTTCTTTACATTTTTCGTTCACATTTCGTATGTGCGTGAAACGAAGAGTATTTGGGTTGTCCTTTGGTAGACAGTCAATTAGTAATATGACATCATTCGAGGCAACTTATTGTTATTAATTTAAAAAATTGGCTTTATAGAAATTAATGATTATTTGTTAAGTACGATTTTATTTTCCAGAAATGAAGAAGTTGTGTTTTTTATGTCCTGAAGTTGCAAACAAACATGCAATTCCTTTTCTACTGATGGTAGAGCTCCAGCTCGTTGACGGAGCTCGCGGGCGTAGGCACCACCGCTGTTGACAAGTACCACGCGACCGGAACTCGTGGGTCATGCCAGGTTCACTCACTATTGACCACTCAACGTTCACAAGTAACAGCGCGTCTTTTACCCGTGGACCACCCGTCGACAACGAGTCGACGCCGTAAAGCGAGGTGGTGCTGATCGGATCTTGAGTGGCTCTAGTGAGCTGTGAACTTTAGCCTTCATTTTGCGGCAAGTACGTACCTTAGATAATGCGGTGGTGCCTACTCCTTCAAGCTCCGTCACTGTAGTTCTCCCACCGGAAAACGTCGCTATTGTATAAATTCTTCTTTCAATTCAATCTTAGCCAAAATATAATAATACTACGTATAGAATGGACACTTCGACGTCCCGCCCGATTTCCCCGCCTCACCCAACCTCCTCCCCTCTTATGGGCGACGTTTGGTATTCTTCTATTCTCTACGTACTACGCACACAGGTGCACGTGTAAATACACGTCACTGATTGATGTCTGTGTAATAGAGACAAAATTAAGCGTTTGTATGGAATTTTGAATGATGAAAAGTGTCCGCGGTGTCTTAGCTACCGTATGAACCTTTTATTTCATCCAATTTCATAATATACCTTTTCATGATAAAACCGTCAAATACCTCTTATCCAACTAAAGCAGTTAATTCGCAGAATGTTTGTTCATATCCATTACACCCAACATTATTAACTTTTTCCTGGAATATAGTCCTAACTTATTGTACTCGTAGTTGTACGAGTATGTGACCGTCCCTTTTGTCACGTCCCCAGAAACATACAAATAAATCACACAAAATATAAATTGTCATAATGTAACGCAAATATATTAGAGAACCATTTCATTATGTGGTCACATAAAACAAAACGGTGTCAAAAACATGTTTGTAATTCATACGTGGTACAATTTTAAACTTCAAAATATTCGTAAGAGTCAATGCTATATCTCGTTTTTCTCCCATGTATATTCTTATGAATTTATGTGTGAGTCTTTTTACTGTGGCTTGTGTTTACTAATTGGCCTCAACTCAGCGTGTGCTGGCTGTGGGACAACCAGCGCTGGTCTTCCGTTAGGGCCATTTTGTTCGTCATAGACGGCTATACATAATAACAGCAATAGAAATATAAAAGTTTATAAGAACAAAATACCTAATTGTGTACTTATAATAAAACTGAAAAATAAAACATTATTTAAAAGAAAAACTAAGTTATTGGTCTGTGATCCAGTTTAGTCCATATTGGTCTGCAGTTTAGTACCCGTGCTCTGTGGCACAGAATAAAAAAATATATGACGACTCAAACTCCTTATACCAACATATAGTAGATAATAGATTGGGGAAAAAGTCTTTTCGCATTATAGTATGTATGAACTTGTAATAAAATCTCTTTGGCTGTAGTATTTGTATCTGGCTGGTTTTGGTATCATTGAAAATTAAAATTTTAAAGAACATAATTCCAAATTCAAATTAGGCAAATGTGTGATTTTCATTTGTTTTTCGTACTGTCAAGATGAGTGAATCTAATGAAGAAATTCGATACATTTTAAAATTTAACTACAAAAAAGGTAAAAATGCAACGCAAGCCGCGAAAAAAATTTGCGATGGTTATGGGAAAAAGTTTCTTCGCATTTTTTAAGATAATTCAAAACATTTTTTAATATAGTTTATTTAAATTTAACTAAAGTATGTATGGAATTGAATTGGATGTATGTTTGCCACCGCCACCATCATAAAATAAAAAATAATGCGATGTATTCTTATAGCAGATATCTACATCATTAATTATCACACAGCGATATAATTCACTCAGAAGCGTAGGGACCTGAAAAAGAACTTGAAATATCCCACCGGGGAGCCATAGAATTTATTATGCGATTCCTTGCCTCCGCGAACTGAGCATTCTTATTGCTATGCAAATATCTCGCTGTAATGTTACGTGTTTGGGACTTTTTGGATGTATGGGCATTTCATTCTTCAACTTTATAGTTTCTGTACACTTTATTTTGTTATTATAAATTTCACCACTAAAGTAGTTGCGGTAGTAGAGCTCCAGTGACTCTACCACCAATAAAGCCTACCACCAATAAAGCCTAATAAAGCCTACCACCAATAAAGCCTAGGCACAAGCGCATTACCTAATATACTTGTCGTGAAATGGTAGTGTTTAGCACTATCGTGTTCCGGTCAGGTGGTAATGTACGGCCCTGTAATATCCGGCACAGTGGCATAACACCTTAGGCCTCAGGAGTGGTAACGCATCTGCATTTTGACCTTGGTCTTTGTGTAAGTGTATATAGGCTGCAGTCATCACTTAACATCAATGTGAACTGCATGCTTGTTTACCACTTTCTTTACATAAAAAAATACCTTATTTTTCATATCATATGATAAGAACCTATACGTACGTACCTAGGAAACATCCCTATAGTTTGACATGTCCTCGCTTCGATTAGATATATAGGCGAACAGAAGGTAACGCAAAGAAAAAAGCAATCTCCGATAATTCGATCCTGTCCAAATTTCCATGAACCAATACGGGGACGAACGAAAACATCTCACATCGAGATTATCAGTCGAAATAGTCACCGCAGTCAATATGCGAGATTTATTTGTATGTTTTCGGAGACGTGACAAAGGAGACAGTCACATAGAAAAATATAAATGACGGGCGGGAAAAAAAAACATACAGCACAACAATAAGTTAGGACTCCATTTTGGGGAAAAAGATATGAATGTTGAATGTTATTGATATAAGCAAATGTTCGGCTTCTGGTCGATCATATGATAATGAAAGTGGACTGTATAATTATACTTGGTTTATTGATTCGTAAATTGTTCTACAATGATTCGTCCGAGACGCAAGCGCGCGCGTAGTATCGCCGGTGGTGAGATGGCAAGTGGAAGTCGCGGCCCGCGCGCCGCTCCGCCCGCCGCCCGCGCCGCTGGCTCGCCTCCTCCTCTTCGCTCCGCGGCCCTCGTCCGCTGCACCTTGCGCACATATGCGCACGGTCGCGCAGACAGCAAATGCACGTGAATTTATTTCATGGGATTACATTTTTTTTTTTGGAGAGAAATCTTCTTTAGCTCCATTTTTATTTGAAAAGGAGTAGTAGTAGTCCGGAGTCTGGTCGTGCCTCGGAAAGCACGTAAAGCCGTCGGTCTTACGCCCGATCTCTCTCCGGTGGTGTCGGATGGCCGTCCCATCGGGATATGAAAGTGAAGGAATAGAGAGTGCACCCGTGTTTGCGCATACACTTATGCACTTTATTATCTCCCGCGCAGTCGGCTAGTCTCCGTTGAGATTCGAAGAAAGTCGAAGAAACGAAAAAGCCACAGTAAAAAGAGTCTCACACATAAATTCATAAGAATATACATGGGAGAAAAACGAGATATAGCATTGACTCTTACGAATATTTTGAAGTTTTCAATTGTACCACGTATGAATTGCAAACATGTTTTTGACACAGTTTTGTTTTATGTGACCACGTAATGAAATGGTTCTCCAATATATTTGCGTTACATTATGACAATTTATATTTTGTGTGATTTATTTGTATGTTTCTGGGGACGTGACAAAAGGGACGGTCACATACTCTTACAACTAGGAGTACAATAAGTTAGGACTATATTCTAGGGAAAAGTTAATAATGTTGGGTGTGATGGATAATTATTATAGGTAATTATTGCATAATGTTTCAATAATTGTGTTGTTCATGTACTTTGTTACAAATAAACGTTCCTTTCTTCCTTCTTTCAAAAATGAATCATAGCTGTGTTACAATAATACAACAGTACCTGGTTGACCGAGCTTCGCTCCGTAGCGATTAGTATGAATTGCATATACGACCAACGTTAGTAGACTAATGGTTCTTCTAGTCACCAATAGATGGCGTTAGTCGGCGGTTATGAAGAAAATTTATTATTAACTTGGAACCGAGCTTTTCTTCTATTCATCAATAGATGACGTTAGTCGTCGGTTATGAAGAAAATTTATTATTAACTTAGAACCGAGCTTTTCTTGGACCTGGAACCTAAATAAATCGATTTCTTGACCCGAAAAACCCCTTATCTGTAAGTTTCAAGAAAATCGTTTTAGCCGTTTCCGAGATCTTGATTCTATATATATATACAAGAATTGCTCGTTTAAAGGTATTAGATATACAACAATAGAACATCTTCCCACTCCACACGCATAACGCAGTATTTTTTTTATGTCAGGAGAGTGGTAAACAAACTAAATATTCATAACGGTAATAAGTTCTCAGCGTCACTTCATCAGAAAGATGCTTACTGCCGAACAAAAGTCTTATGGTGAGATTCACAGACCGCACTACGACTTTACTTTGAGCAAAGTATGCTTAGAACTGTCAGAAATGTATGGGTTTTGACAGTTCGAAGCGTACTTTTCTCGAAAGTAAAGTCGCGTCGTCTGTGAATCTCGCCCTTAGTGGTAAGTACTGCGGCTTTATACTGTATGATCGGTGAGATACTTTCAATATTTCAAGACATTTTACTCATGATTATGAACAACTTTTACTGTGGAACTAATTCTGAAATTGCGAAATAAAACTGCTACATAGGCCAACCTTTTCGGCCGGCGGGCAGATTATTTTTTTTTGTGATTTCAAACATAGGTTAGGCCCTATGACTGCTATGCCGTAAAATTGGTTATGTGTGATGAGTTAAATTAACACTTGAAATTGTCAAACGTAACTTCTTGCCCATATTTCCCAAAGGTGTATGGTTGCCATGGTTCCCAGAGCATACATACAAATACACGATTTGTTAGTTTTTAAAGTGTTATGTGTATAACGGGTATGTTTTTCTTCAGAAGATATTGTGTTTGTACCTACCAGGGAACCCAGCAATTTAAACAGAAAAAAAACGTTACATTTAAAAAAAATGGTAAATTTATTCTAATAGAGCATGTCCTGGCTCGCACCTCCGTTATCTATCATCAGAATTACGTGTACAAAATGCCACTTGCCAACGATTTATTGTGGCAAAAAAGGTAACAAATGCCCCACTCTCCGCGCTGTGCCACGGACTTATCTCGACCGAAATACCCTGAATTTATGCAAACAATTGTACGCATACAGCTCAAGCTATGTGCTTAGCTTAAGCTAGGGTTGGTCGGTGCAGTAAACTCGATGTGTGTGATAAACTCGACGAATGAATTGATTGCAGCTTGTTTTGGAAACAGTTGTGTATTTACAAGATATTGCTGTACTTACAGTGTCCATGGTAACGAAAATGTAAATTACCAACTTTCCTTAAATATGATACTGAAACAAACGCGATGGCGGGTTGACGGGTGGACGAGTGGACGGAAGGACGAATCTACGCATGTAGAGTTTTAATATCAACAACTAATCCTTTTAGCAGTCCAATCATACTCGCATGTTGGTCAAATCGAGTCATAATTTCGTATCGGGAGGCCCTCAACTCACTCAGTATGACCTCAGTGGCGTCCATCTCAGCGCTTGCCTTCGCTCGACTCCCGCCCTTGGTGTTGACATTATCGCTCTCGTAGTTGTTGAACGTTGCATTTGCGACTGGTGTATTACCTCGTACCGGTGTATCTATATTGCTGCGTTTGGGAATAGCGCAAACACACTCCGGGGCACGTCCACTGGATCCTTTTTTCTTGAGATAACAATCCAAAAGCCTTTGCACCCATTGCTAGACATTTCAGATCTAACAATTTCTTGCACTTTCCGTTCGCACATTCTATGTAACAGGTGCTAATAATAATAGAATAGGGTGATGAATTAATGGAAGGATAGATGGATGTGCGCATAGACGAATGGACGAATTAATTAATAAACGCATCGAGAGAAAGATAGAGAGAGTATCAGTCAGTTATATCTTTTATAGTTAATGTTATTTAGTGGTGTTATTTCTTCCCTAACATCACACAACCATGTTGTAGGTATCCTTGGAAAAGGTTCTTGTCCAGCGTGAATCTTTTAGTTGAAAAGATTTCTTTTTTGGCTACTAGTAGATTGTCTACAATCGACGATGGCTCTATTCTGTGGAACATTTATACTCTACCATTGTATATTGTGCCTGCGCCAAGTAAAGTGTTCAGCTCTGCAGTATTATTGTTGGCTGCGGTAGTCATCATACCGTCAACCAAAACTCCAAGCTTGTTTTTACTGAACTCGCATAAAATCTGTAATAATATCGCATAAAGTCTGCCTGTCTGTGTGTCTGTCTAATAAAATCATTGCCAATTTCTCTTTCGTACCGATTATCGATATATCTCCAAACTTTCCTATCTCACCTCTAGTTTAACCGGCACCATTGTAAAGTGCACACAATATTGCTAAATTACGCAACCGAACCGAATACAGTGAGCGCTCGCAATTAAAATTTTCATTTCAAGTGAATTGTCCCATTGCAGATTGTTTATTAAACCTGTTCTTGTGAAATCTTAGGATGACCGTCGTAGACGGTAAAAGAACGTCTATTTACAAATTATTTATGTCTGTAACTTACTACTTATTGACTGACTGCTTGCTTTGGAATCCCATTTTCGACCGAATTCAAAAAAAGGAGGAGGTTCTCAATTCGTCCGGATCTTTTTTTTATGTATGTTCACGGGTAATTTAGTAACGCGTGTACCGATTTGGATATTTTTTTTTGACATTCCATTTTCTTGACTAAAACATTGTTGTGGATTTTTGGATCCTGCGAGTGAACCGCCGTCTCATAGTGCGCGGCCCCCGCGCGCGCTAATGTTCGATGGTTTGCCGCAGTTAATTTGTACGCAGCTTTACATCTTATTGTTATGCAATTATGAATCTAAATGCTTAAACACTTTTCGTCATAATACATCATATGCGTCATGTTTTATTGTTCGCTATGACACATGCATATGCGAGGGAGTTAAAAGGTGTTGATAGAAATAATGAAAATGTGACTGCCGCCAGAATTTGAACCCGCGACGTCTGGACAAATTACCAGCACAGTTACGGTTATAGTTAAAACTGATAAAATTCGACGGTCTGATGTGAGGCTTCAGTAGTTTAGTGGTAAAACAGCCGGCCTAGTAATTCAGATGTTGCATGTCATCATATTTTAGCAAATCCGGCCATGTTCCAAAATGGCATAACACGAAACCAGCATCAGGCCCAAAACGCCTTAAATTATCCTGTATGCTTATATGTATACCTATTTCGAAATGTATGTACACACCAACCTACGTATTTCCTCCATCACTATTTTATAACATAAAGGACGATATTACAAAGGCGGAGTGGCGATGCGTTAAGCCATAATCATGCACATTTGGGCCTACGTATCACCATTATGGCCTAAGTGACGCTCGACGGTGAAAATTGAAATGTCTTGTATGGTACCCAGGTGGCGTGTAATTTGCAAAGGTTTCGGCCATTTTAGTCTATTACTGTAGGCGGTTGTTTATTTCTAGAGGACCCTTAACGTAGTGGTTTTAATTAGGGTTTAATTATGAGTGATGGACTGACTCGGTGGCTTAGTTCTGGCATTAATTGCTGCTATGCCTAAGGTACATTGTTGTAATTTATTACTGGTGGTAGAGCTCTAGTGACGGAGCTCCCGGGCGTAGGCATCACATTACCTATTATACTTGCCGCTAAAGCGTAGCATACAGCACAATCATGTTCCGGTCAGGTGGTAATGTACGGCCCTGTAATTTCCGGCACAGAGGTATAACACCTTAAGCCTGAGGAGTGATAACGCATCTACATTTTGACCTTGGTCTTTGTGTGGGTGTCTATAGGCTGCAGTCATCACTTAACATCAATGTGAACTGCATGCTTGTTTACCACTACCATAACATAAAAAAAATGAAATGAAATGTACTCGATAGTGTATATAGTAAAATAATTTACATAATTAATATGCCTTCAAGCCGTGTAGGTCATGTACTTAAAAGTCAAAAGATACTCTACAGTCCAAATATAATGCCGAAGAGAGAAGTTCCACCCTCACCGATTGGACTCCTGGCAGTGCTCAACGGTGCGGTTTTCACGTTCGTGCCTGCCCAGAACGTGTAAATTGTGGAACGAACTTCCCTCTGAGGTGTTCCCTAAGTGCAACAATATAGGGTTCTTCAAAAATGGCGTCAAAGGAGTCCTTCAGGGCTGGCAGCGCGTTGGCAACTCCCCTAGTGATCCAAATGTTCATAGGCGACGGTGACTATTTTCCGTCAGGTGGCCCGTTTGTCTGTTAAAAAAAAACAGCAGTCCAAATATAATGCGAAGCCTACAACCACGTGGGTGGCCTTGATATAAAGCGAAACATTATAGTGCACGCGCTAAGTAAAAAGTTTCACACGAGGCCGTTTTAAACCCTCTGTTTGTCCCCACGCCACATTCCACTGACAATTAGGCTGTTTGTCCCCGAGCTTGGGATCGCGAACTTTTCTGTTTATTTTTCCATCGTTGTTTTACATTCCGTTGGTTGGAGTAACAATTTGTATGTCACATAGCCGTGTCCCGCTCGACCCTTATCACTTACCACCGGTTCGAGATTATGTCACTTGAATTTTTAGAACGTTTGTGATAATTTTCATACAGGTTATTTCTGGGTAAAATTATGTATGTATGTATATTCACGCCAGATCCCTAACGGGGTGGGCAGAGAGTGTAGAGGGCCAGATATCCCGGTTCTGACATACCTCTCGTGTCTCGTCTACCCTCATCATTCTCTTCATACATGCACGCCATGAATGTATGAAGCGCTAAGAATTTTGACCCCACCATCAGACAGAACTCGACCTATTTGATCATGGTAGGTCAATCTTGGTCTACTTGGGCTTCTGCAACCATCCACATTCGCATTGTATATCTGTTTTGTCATTCTCTCATTCGACATTCTTTCTATATGCCCGAACCATCGGAGCATACCTTTTTTCATTTTTACACCGATACTATCATTCACACAAAGCCTCTTTCTTACATGTTCATTACGAACGCGATCGGTGAGTGATACACCGCAGATCGTGCAAAATTGTTCTCGTATTTCACTTGCGCTGTGAAAATAGCAAAATGATTACTGGTTATTTAGTCGCTTGAGAATTACATTGATATAAAGTCTGTACAAGATATGATTCCCTTCTCCTATTCGTCTTAGCGTGATGATTATACATAGATATAGCCTATAGTCTTCCTCGATATCTTTTATAGTTTAGGCAGCGTACGCAAAATAAGTAACTTTTCTGGTTGATTTTTTACACCTTGTGTCTGAAAAACCCAATTTTCTTACGGAACCCTATTTTTTCCAAAATAAAATATAGCCCATGTTACCCGTGGATAATGTAGCTTTCGAATAGTGACGATATCTTTTATAGTTTAGGCAGCGTACGCAAAATAAGTAACTTTTCTGGTTGATTTTTTACACCTTGTGTCTGAAAAACTCAAATATCTTACGGAACCCTGTTTTTTCCAAAATAAAATAAAGCCTGTGTTACCCGTGGATAATGTAGCTTTCTAATAGTGAAAGAATTTTCAAAATCGGTCCAGTAGTTATTGAGCTTATTCAATACAAACAAACAAACAAAAAAATATTACCTCTTTTTAATATTAGTTTAGAAATTTAAAAGTTATAAAAGTACTTGGTCACTCACACACTCTCAAGTCTATGAGAAGTCATCTTTATCCATCTAACTAACTCCATTCCCAGAAAACTAAGATGTAGTACCTCGGCCATTTTGATTTCTTTTTAAATGGCAGATTTAAAAAGACTCCATTTTTCGTAGTTCTTTGAATATTCCATCAGGACGTGAATCTCGAGAGAGACGAATTTATTGGAGTGTTCATACCGAGTCAAAGTCCGTTTAAAGGGAAATGTGTAAAGAAATGCATTTCTAGAGCTCAATATATTTTATCACTTAACTAGATGAGAGCCGAAACTTGGATGGTTCGAAGCGTTTTCTTTTATTCTTATAGATTTAATTTTCCTTTTAGTACTTTCCAGTCTACGTGTAACGTCTAACGTACCAATTCATTTGTATGTACCAGTGATAAATCTGTTGACATATCCCTCTGAGACGTGGTCATTTAATGCTGGACTAACACAGAAGCTCCTTTGAGCTTCTTTGTTCGTCAATCATCATTGTTTATGATATAATTGTTTTGGCGCGATTGGAAAAAAAATTTGAGAACGAAATTTTTTCGATGCGCGCGCACACGGACTTATTAAAGTGACAGACTGTAGTGAGTTGCTAAACTTTTGTTTTGTTTTATTTCTGTTGGATTGTTACGCTTCAGAAGTATAACTTTAAAAGTGCGTGCATAAGGACATATACTGTTTTTTGTTTCGTTTTTTCATTCAATGAGCTATGGAGATGGCTTGACAAGATCTGAAACGGGGTTATTTGTAGAAGAACCAAGGTTACCGACGTAGTAACCATTGTATCACGAGTGACAACGTGTCTTATAAAAACCTAATATTTAAAAAGATATCTTGTGACGTTACACGATAGTTATTATTATATTCTTCAAGTATTTGCCACGGTCAGTTTTAATCATGATACACTTCAACGTCTGCAACGTGAACTGCATTCTGCAGAGATGTGACACTTTATTTTTAGCCAAACTCTAGTCAGGCTCGCGAAGTTGATTATATCCGCTTGTCAATGGTTACTTTCTCATTATTTTAACTTGTAATCTAACTAAAATGTCCTTAATTAATTCCCAAATTCGAATCAATTTTCGAATGTTTCGAATCAATTTCATTCGAATCATATTATATTGTCTATGTTCTCGGAATAAAATCGGCGGCGCGATCGTCCCAGGGCTCAGCGCTAAGGCCGGCGCCGACATAACCGCCCCTCGAAACGTTATTGTTGTCTAGAATCTAGAATTTTGTAGCTCCATTGTTGTTTTTTTCTATTAAGTCTTTGCACGTTTATTTGTGTTGATTGTATTGTCAAACCTTTCTTTGAAATAGCTGAGTATTCATAAATGATTGCCGTGGCTGTTATGTGGTAATACTTGCTTTTGACCGCAACTTCGTATGCATATGCCCACTCTACAGCGTATTCCGGCTAACCCCCTTTTAAATTTTACCTACGGTTTCCAAGTAACCGACATGATAAACTTCAACAATTTGTGATTAGTAGATACGGCTGTGTATTATCTGTTGGTCTGAAACCAAAATTATTTGCTTAGTAGATGACCGTGCGAATTTTGTACCGCCTCAGAATTAAATACAGTGTCAATGATATCACAGGTACAAAGTATTTGATATGGAAAAATGAACATTTTGTTCTTACTTTTTTTTATGTCATGGAAGTTGTAAACAAGCATGCAGTTCACATTGATGATAAGTGATGACTGCAGCCTATAGACACCCACACAAAGACTAAGGTCAAAGTACAGATGCGTTACCACTCCTGAGGCCTAAGATGTTATGCCTCTGTGCCGGAAATTACAGGGCCGTACATTACCACCTGACCGAAATACCATAGTGCTGAACACTATCATTTAGCGGCAAGTATATTAGGTAATGCGGTGGTGCCTACGCCCGCGGGCTCCGTCACTGGAGCTCTACTACCAGTATATTAATAATAATTATACAATTTTCGTTACAATTTTTTTTTATAGTAGGTACATAATACGGTATTGGGCGGGACCATACCTTTAAGTACTTAATGCGCCTAGAGATGTCTGTCTAATCATCACCTGAGTCATTTATAATTATTCATTGAATAAGCTAAGTTTATCGTGAGCCATTGCAGACTATCGATTATCGATAATACTTGGGAGTCCAATAAAATATTCTCACCAGCAATTTATATTCCGAAGTCTCGCTTTGATTAGCTTTCAATACGATAGTAATAGCTGAATCTAACTTTGATAGCGCCCGCCTTGTGATCCCGCGTCACTGCGGTTTTTATCCTTTTCGACTTCGTAATAAGAGTTATAATGGCCCGTCCGAGTTACACGAGCTAGAAAATGCATTAAGCCAGCTTTTTTACAAACGTTCCTTTTTTTGGTTATTAAAAAGTTGTATTGGTTTATTAAATTAGCAATGCCCGGGTTCTCGTTATAAGTTAGATTCGTCCTCCGTGTTTATATTATATTGTACGGCCCTGTAATTTCAGGCACAGAGGCCATAACACCTTAGGCCTCAGGAGTGGCAGCGCATCTGCATTTTGACCTCTGGTCATTGTGTGGGTGTCTATAGGCTGCAGTCATCACTTAACATCAATGTGAACTGCATGCTTGTTTGCCAATTTTATTACATAAAAAAAAAAAAAAAAATATTGCAAATACGAATATGTTGTTAATGGAGGAAAAAAGTAGATTATTGTTGACGGTCTGGAATCTAGATTATTGATATACATAGAGTTTGATGAATCTTCCTTTTACTAGAAGGAAAATTTACTAATTTTACCGTCATAATTTCTCTTGTTGGCCAAAAAATACTAGCCTACGCTTTTGATGTGCTACAGTACCCACTTTTAAAAATTAAAAATAAATTCATATCCTTTCAATAATTTAACTTAAATTATTTATATGAAACCAAACATAATCTGAGTTTACACTCTAACAATAGTTTTAAAAACCAATCAGTTTACTAATTAATGTTCTTGTAATCTTACTATTGCGACAAAGACCAGTCTTAGAGTAAATTGGAGCTTCTACAGTCTACAGTTTCTAGCAAGCTATGCCCTAGTTCCCGCTAAAATTCAACAAACTACGAGAGCCCACCGAGCCCCACAGATTACATCGACAATCACAGATAAATAATAAAGTCTTCTTTCATCGCTGTATATCTAAAAATCACAAATCAAGGTTAAACTGTCAAGCGTTTGCTGATAAAAAATATGAAATTACTAGCTGTTGCCCGCGGCTTCGCCCGTGTGAATGTCGTTTATATATAAATAACTAAATAGCCTATGTTTTTTCTCAAAGTCAGCTCTATCTCTCTACCAAATTTCATTAAAATCGGTTCAGTCGTTTGGACGTGAAAAGGTAACAGACAGACAGAGTTACTTTCGCATTTATAATGTTAAGTAGGGATAGAATGTCACAATTTTATAACACGACTCGTCATGTAATTAAATCGTATCGTAGTGTATAAATCATGACTTGACTACAATTAAATTATGTACTACATATTTATGTGGTAGCGAGGCATTCTTAAATAATTTTCAACCACTTCATTCACCGAAACATTAAAGTTAAATTAACACCTAACATATCCTTATTCGCCATCGCCGTCATCTTTCCTGTCTCGCATTGTGGCTGCACGGAGTCTCGTGAAATATCAAAAGGTTTCTTTGTTTCCCACCGCGCACTTCGCTCGTTTCGGCTTATGATTTCGCATCTAATTTCCAACAGCCGAGTTTTGTGTCGCCCGCCTGTTTTATTGTTTCGCCTGCCGCTATTTAATTTGTATAAAAATATAAACAATTTTGACAACTACTAAATAGTAATGAATTCTTAGATTATTTACAGAACTGCGTTTATTAATTTCGTCGAGCGTTGAGGAAATTTGATTTAGACATAGACTACTTTGACGTAATAATAAAAAAATAAAATGAAATTTGCAAAGGTGCTTAATATTTTTTTTTATGTTATGGAAGTGGCAAACAAGCATGCAGTTCACATTGATGTCAAGTGATGACTGCAGCCTATAGACACCCACACAAAGACCAAGGTCAAAATGCAGATGCGTTGCCACTCCTGAGGCCTAAGGTGTTATGCCACTGTGCCGGAAATTACAGGGCCGTAATATTCCACAAATTCAACATTCAGCAAAACATTTCTGTTAAATTTACACCCAACGTGTCCGCATTTACCGTCATCGCCGTGTTTCCTGTCTAGCATTGTAACTGCACGGAGTCTGTTGAAATATGAAAAGGTTTCATTGTTTCCTACCGCGCACTTCGCATGTTCCAGCTTATGATTTTGCGTCTGATTTCCAACGTCCGAGTTTTGTGTCGTCCCCCTATATCATTATTTCGCCTGCCGCTATTTAATTTGCATAACAATATTGCCAAATACTTAATTTTATCATATGTTACGAGCTACACTCATTGAAATAAAATTGTTTTTACGGATTTATCTGGCATATATTTAAGTAAAATAATTTTTGAAATCAATTCGACGTTTCGTTTGCTTTTTCAGCTTCCGTGGTCTCGCGACTGAGGTGACATTTGTCTGACAGCAGTTTGAAAAAAATATGAAATATGTAGCTACCTCCATCGATTTCGTAAACGCCTTGCGTAGCGTTCAGGATTAACGCAAAAATGACTTATGGTATCTTAAGGTCTTGCAGTCTGCCGGGACTACGGAAGCTGAAAAGCGACCGAAACGTCGGGTTGATTTTAAAAATCGTTTTAGTTTAATGTACGCGAGATAAATCCGTAAAAACAGTTTACTAAATTTTAATTCATTCAATTTCAGATTATTGGCAGAAGTGCCTTTATGACTTTCATAGCGAGTCGCGTTGACCGAGAAAATTTGATTTACGCAATAGGTCGCTTTTTCGCATTTTAATCCGAAATTGGTCCCTAGTAAGTAGCCCTAATAAAAACATATTAGCATATTCATCATATGCTTTTGCTTATGTAGATTTAGGAATGCTGTATTATTTCAGAAACCTCACCGTCTGAACATAAATATAACTTGAATGGAAAAAACAATTGTAATGAAATCCAGAAACGTTCGTAATAACTTTCACCAAATTTATCATTTAGCAAAATATGTATTACTGTTTTATTAAGACCCAGTTATCCATTGTCTCGCATTTAGGCTGCACGAAGTCCGTTGAAATATCAAAATGATTCATTGTTTCCTACCGCACACCTTGCTCGTTCCAGCTTATGACTTCGCGTCTAATTTCCAACGACCGAGTTTTGTGTTAGTCGCCTGTTTTATTATTTCACCTGCCGCTGTTTAATTCGTATTACAAAATTGCAGCGGTGAACAACTACTGTATAGTCCAAGTTTTTGGTTCGATTTGAAGTCATTGATGTGATCTGTGCTGTAAAAGCTGTGTTTATGGGCTCGAAATAAGGCCGCGGAACCCCTTTTTACTAGCTTTTATTTAACTTAACTTGTAGAGGAGTATGTTGAAAATTAAAAATTAATTAGTTAAATTTGACATATCTACTTTATGTTGTTCGATTTAACTAATTTTTTATATAGATGACACAGTTTTATTACACTGCAACGTCTTGAGGTAAATGCTTTTTTTAAATCTAATTGACTTCATTAATTATGAAATAAATCCATAAAATCATATGGCATGGTTTAAAATTACCGCAAAATTAATACCTCTCAAGCAATTTAAAAGTTTAATAATGTATCAAGAGATTGTAACATCAGGTAGGTAAGGTATAACATGAGATTCAACACTTGAAATAATAAGGAATTGTTGTAATTTCAACTACAATTAATCTGCAAATTCTCCTTATTACCGGCACAGTACATCAAAACAATTCAGTTATTAAAGTAACAACAACCTTGTCCACATTTCATAACTGTCATCTTTCCTGACTCGCGTTGAAACCGTACGTCGGATTCGGTTGAAATATCAAAAGGCTCATTGTTTCCCACCGCGCACTTCGCTCGTTCCAGCTTATGATTTCGCATTTAATTACCAACGGCCGAGCGTCGTGTTGTCTGTATGTTTAATTATTACGATTATTCGATTTGAACAATTTTACGGCAGTGAGTAACTGTTGGACTATTGTTTTATTGAATAATTTGCTTCAACTGCTACTGTCAGATAATAATTTTAACGTAGAACGGGTGTTGACAAAAAAAAAAGTTTTATCATGAACTGATTTTAGGGACCTTTTTGATGAAAGTTATAAAAAAATGTCGAGTATAACCAAAGTGTAAAGCTAGTTAAACTCGTTATTCAAGTAGATACATAGTATATTTCAACGGTTTATAGGTAAACTGTGTAATCCTTTATTTGATCTCAGGCAATTTCCCGCATTTTGGCCAGATAGGCTGATATGATGCACGACGACGACACGATACGAGCAAGAAATGCTTATACGACAGCAAAACTTTTTTTTATTACGATTGACCGATTAGCAGACGGGCCACCTGGTGGAAAGTGGTTACCATCGCCCATGAACATTTGCAACATCAGGGGAGATGCCAACGCGCTGCCAGCTCTGAAGGACTCATTGACTCCAGTTTTGAAGAACAATCCCATATTCTAAAAGTAATTTGAGGTCTATTATACAAATATAGCATACAGAAACAAAAAAATGCTCATAAAATAAAAACTGATTTGCCTATCTGAATCAAATTTTTATGGGACCAATTCGAAACTATTCTGAATGAACTATGCGAAATTCGCGTACATATAATAAATGTATATATATATATATATCGGCCGAATTGAGAACCTTCTCGTTTTTTGAACTCGGTTAATAAAACTATACGTTCTATAAGAAATAGCAACGTCAATTACACATTAACGAAGTCCATTACGAAACCATTTTATTTGCTTATTTTTGTAACATGTCATGTCACATGTAATCAATCACTAAAAGCAAATAAAATCTGTAGAAAATAATTTATAATGTCAACAGAGAAAGCAATATTCTTTTGACTTAACTCCTCCCCTTAATTAAATATGGTGGGACACCCTTCTCCTTACATGTTTTGGTACGCTCTAAATTATAATGTAATATGTTTATTTTCATAAAGTATAATTATCAATTTTGTTCCCTTCAGTTTTAATGAGATTTCGCCCCTACCATTTAGGAGTCACGTAATTAATGAAAGGCTCCTCGATGGAGACAACCATTAATCAAGAAGCCTTTTATGATACAACTGTTTCACTTTTAAAGCACGGAGTGGTCTAGCCGAAAATGTATTCAATCATTTGAGCACTCCGTATTCCATAATGTTAAATGGCTAAATTTAATGCTGGTCAGAGCTTTTATGTTTGCGCGGTCATTTGTCAATTATGTACGTCCGTGCTATTAATGGTGTTTACCATCTTTCATTTGTCGCGTCGAACGTAAGATGGATAGTGTTCCGATTTCAAACTCTCATTTGAGCCTATGTTTTGTTTTTTATGTTACGACGATAGCAAACAAGCATGCAGCTCACATGGATGTTAAGTGATAACTGCAGTCTATAGACATCTGCACAAAAACCAGTGGTCAACTTGCAGATGCGTTGCCGCTTCTGAGACCTAAGTTGTTATTGCATACTAGCTGTCCCCGCGACTTCGTCCGCGTGAATATTTACGATTGTTTAGTATCTACCCGGATGAAGTAGTGGGCGATGTTAAGGTATAAAAGTAGCCTAAGTTATTCCTTATTACATCAGCTATCTGCCAGTGAAAGTCCCGTCAAAATCGATCCAGCCGTTCCCAAGATTAGCCCCGCCAAACAGACAGACAGACAGACATACAAAAGTTGAAAAAAATGCTGTTTTGGTATATGTACATGTGTTACATTTAGTAAAAAGCGGTTATTTTAATATTGCAAACAGACACTCCAATTGTATTTATTTCTATAGATGTGTTGCCACCCCTGACACCTAAGTTGTTATGTCTCTGATAGTTATTACGGGGTCATACATTGTTTGTATGACCTACACATATTTTTTTTCGGTTCTGGGTGTTTGTGTATGTGTCGTTTGTGTACAATGGCACTCATGACACAGAAGCCTGTGCCATGGGTGCACAAAAAATAGTCCTTTGTGATATTTAATATTATATGTTTCATTTTTTAAGTACGAAGCATTAAATCATTTGAGCACTCTGTATTGCACAACGTTAAATGCCTAATGATGGTCAGAGCTTTTATGGTCGCGCATTCATTTGTCAATTGTGTACGCCATTATGGTGTTTACCATCTGTCATCCATCGCATCGAAAGAAATAATGATCTGATGAATAATGTTCCTATTTCACATTCACTTCCTTGTCTTTTCTTTAGGCCCTTGGCAATTACAAACTATTAGGGAAATTCTACCAAGATCTGTTGATAGAAGGGCCACCTAAAGATAAATATGGCCAGTAAAAAGATAATTGCCCAGTGTGAACAGTATTTCTAGTTCCAGTTTGATTTAACCCGGCCTAAGAGCTCATACACAAAAACACGATACGACAAAATTGTGCGACGTCGGCGTCGTACTGAGTCATCGTGATTTATATCTTCATTCTTCGTTACTATATATTCTTTTCTTCTTCCTTTTAGTTTTTTGTACACCCTACTGTTTGATTATTTATAATTATTTCTCTTGTATTCATTGGTGGTTGCCTGGAAGAGATCGCTCTCTTAGTGATAAGGCCGCCAATTGTACATTTTTTTTTGACGTGACAACGTCTTAAATTAGGTTGCGGCTCGGAGTCACTCATGAAAAAGTGTAACGCCCGGTAACTTAACGATGAGTCACCGAACGAGAGAGAGGCCTGCCGGACCGGCGAATGCCTTTCTACCGAGAAAAAGACGTTGTCACGTGGTGATGGAGCTCCAGTGACGGAGCTCGCGGGCGTAGGCACCACCGCATTACCTAATATACTTGCCGCTAAATGGTAGTGTTCAGCACTATCGTGTTCCGGTCAGGTGGTAATGTACGGCCCTGTAATTTCCGGCACAGAGGCATAACACCTTACGCCTCAGGAGTGGTAACGTATCTGCATTTTGGCCTTGGTCTTTCTGTAAGTGTCTATAGGCTGCAGTCATCACTTAACATCAATGTGAACTGCATGCTTGTTTACAAATTCCATAACATAAAAAAAAAAATACTACCGACGTCGCATCGTGAAACGATATCGCATCGTATCGCGATTTTTGCGATTGTGACATCGTATCGTCTTTATGTACAAGTAAGTCATAAGATATTTAGGGATCTGTAATTCAAATCATACTCTACAGAGCAGTATCGCTGAACAACGTTATCAGTCGACAGATAGATTGGGGTATTACCCAAATGTATTTACATTGTATTGGTATAGGTCGCGCCACGTAAAAAGAACGCTGGAAGAAAGTAGAAGGGATGTGTTCGCGCATCGGTACACTCGCGCACGAAAGTACTAGCCCTATTGGTTTATTTTTGATCTACCTTACGCTTGCGGTTTCGTGTATTGTTAGGCAGATTGAAAACTATATTACATAGAATAACATAAAATGAAATAAATACACATGACGCGCAGCTTGACCGCCAGCGTTCTTTTTACGTGGCGCGACCTATAGTATTGTACTCTATTTGTATTGGTAGTGGCTACGCTCCCGAGCTCCGTCACTGGTACTCTACAGTCAGTAATTGCACGTATAATACCCCCATGCATACCAAAAGGCACTATTGATAGCCACGTACGCTATCGAAATGGTTTTAGTGAGCTCGATCCCTCTCGTAAAACAACCGGCTTTGCTGAGTCACTCTTCACTCCAATCGTGTAGTCGATGAAATCACTATTTCAGTTCATGTAATACTAAAACTAAAGGAAAAAATAAAAAGTGGGTTGGGAGAAATACATATCTAAAAAAAAACCGGACAAGTGCGAGTTCGACTCGCGTGGTGAGGGTTCCGTAATTTAAATAAATATTTTCGAAAATATTACAGATTTAAAATGCAGGGAGATAGCGGTTACCGTGGTACCGGCAGGGGGGGGTTATATTATTAAGAATTTTCGATTTGAATACTCAAACATCTTATAGGTTTTCCAGTAATCTAAAGGCAAAGAACTATTTTCCACATTTTTTTCAAAATGTTAAGTACAGTAGTTTCGGAGATAGGGGGGGGGGGTGGTCAATTTTCGTCGTTTTTCTTAAATAACTTCAAATTTGTTTATGTAAAAATTATAAAAAAAAATATCTGAGATGCTGACAACAACCTCTTTCATTTGATATGTCACACGACACAGTTCACGTTTTTTTTTTTTTAATTTTCTGATTTAAACCCTAAAGTGGCCCCCCTGTTTAAAATTTATTATTTTACTTGACGTGTTCATCTTTGGGTCACCAATTTTCAACTCAATCAGTCAAGTAGTTTCGGAGCAAATTGGCTGTGACAGACGGACAGACAGACAGACAGAGGCACGAGTGATCCTATGAGGGTTCCTTTTTTCCTTTTAAGGTACGGAACCCTAAAAACAATGCCCAATTCGTGGTAACATAAAAACGTAAACGTAACTTCACGCCTGTAATTCCCGAACGGGTAGGCAGAGGTAAATGCATGCATTTAAGCATACATGCAAACACCCACGATTCGCCGGTTACGTTTTGGCCCATGTAACAGGTGGCAAGCCTGTTAACATCTCCGGGCACATTACCAAACTTCGAGGTACTGGGTAATTACCAGAAAATGGAAAAATCCCAATAGAACCCGAGGTAAAGGACCTTACACCATTATCTCTGATAACTACTACCCGGGAATCGAACCTAGGACCTCAGCGTAGTAGTAGTGGCCTGCTACCACTAGGCTACCGAGGCAGTGGCCGTGGTAACATTTTATCTTTAAACAATAATAACGTATTCATCACCAGTATTGTTGATTTTTTTTTTCTATCTTTCTGCTATGGTCCTGTAGTTACCGGCACAGAAACATAACAGCTTACACCATTGGAGTGGCCACGCTTCTACATTGAGTGATTCTCTAGTTTTTACCGACTTCAAAAAAGAACAAGGTGCATGTATGTTTTTTATGAACACCAATTTCTCCGTCAACTCGTGGTCGATTTTAGAAGTTCTAGGTCTCATTTGAAAGGGTACTTCCAAGTTTGTCCCCTTGTCAAGAAGTTGGGGTCTGATAATGGCATTCTTGGTAAATCGATAGACTCAACAGTTGTTGTATCTTGTTGTTGTATCTTCACGCCAGGTCCCTAACGGGGTAGGCAGAGAGTGTAGAGCGCCAGACATCCCGGTTCTGACAAACCTCTCGTGCCTCGTCTACCTTCATCATTCTCTTCATACATGCACGCCGATTCCTAAGACTTTTGACCCCACCATCAGACAGAACTCGACCTATTTGGTCATGGTAGGTCAGCCTTGGTCTTCCTGGTCCTCTGCAACCATCCACATTCGCATTGTATATCTGTTTAGTCATTCGTTCATTCTCACTCAACAGTTATACGAACATATTATAGAGTTTTCGTTTTATTGCAACTATATGGATTTTAAAGTCTAGGCATTTTCTTGTAAAAAGTTTGTTATAATGGATGTCGGCATACAGTCTCCGATCGGATATCATGGTTATGTTACCTGTCTATTTTTTCCATAATCTCATCTGTAATTAATGTTTGTGGGCGTCTGTACTTAAGCAGTTGATAATAAAAAGGTGCGGTTTGGCAGAAGTGAATGAAGTAGAGGTGTATTATTCACTGGTGATAGAGCTCCAGTGACGGAGCTCGCTCTACGAAAATTCGTAGGCACCACCGCATTACCTTAGTAGTGTTCAGCACTATCGTGTTCCGGTCAGGTGGTAATGTACGGCCCTGTAATTTCCGGGCCTCAGGAGTGGTAACGCATCTGCATTTTGACCTTGGTCTTTGTGTAAGTGTCTATAGGCTGCAGTCATCACTTATACCACTACCACTATATACCACTTTCATTACATTAAAAAAAAACCTTACAAATTTCACAGAATTTTATCAAAGAAATCTGCTACAAGTCGGCCAGACCATCTCGTTCATAAATAGTACATAAACAGACATATACTAAATGAGTTTCCCAGGCTAGATTTTCGGCAAATTCTTGTTGGCCCTCGGCTGGATAACGGCCCTAAACCCGTCGCCTATAAAACAAGCGGCCATTCCCAACTTATTATAGTATATTGGCAGTTAAAACAAATATCCTTGTCTTGGTCCTTGGACGTCCACTGGACATGTGAGATTGGATTAGTTTCATTATTTTAATAAATGAAACATTTCTTAATATCCGGCGACTGTACGAAGAGTGACGACAAATAAAAAGCAAGACTGACGTTGATATGGAACATCGACGACACAACGCCGCTTCTCCGAAGAAATATGAAAGTGTAAAATGCCAGCGAATGATAGCTGTGTAGTGAAACTTTCTGTTTCGAATGCACTGCCTCGCGCTTGTCTAAACATAGCTTAGTTAGGCCACTTTACTGTGGCCTTCGTTCGCATGAGAGTTGTTTTTCTCTGTCGCTAGATAAATGTCAAGAGCAATGAATTGTTGTGAGAAATTCGTATGAAACTTGGTAAAATACTGCTCGAAATATAAAAATAAATATTTATTTTTCGTGTGTCATATCGCTTGAAATTAAGATTTCTGGATTCACCGTAAATAAAGACAAACTTTTAGCAAAATATACAGTATATTAGATGAGAACTTATTGGAATTGTGCCACTAAAACCCCGAACGTAAATTACGAAGTGAATAATGTGTTTCGATCTGGTTCTCTGTCACCTGTAATCACTAAAACTCCTTAATATGACATTGAAGTTCTTACAATTTATTACTACTCGTATATGCTCGCAGAAATGTTAGAAATGTTAGTAATGAATGCTTTTTTCGTAAGACCTACGTGCAAGTCTTATCTGTTCCTAAAGGTGAATTCTGAATTAAATAAAAGTAATAAGATTTTAGACTTTGAAGTTGTGCTAGAGGAAGCCACCGCGTTCCGAAGGAGCTCAGGGTATGAGACTTTCAGCACTGCTTTGCATAATAGAATTCGTAAAGAGTGTTATTTGTTTATTTAAAACACGTCGTCTCTATATTGCTTCGTGTCATTCACGTAAATGTAACCAAAAATGCACTCAGTCCAGGGCCCGTACCATGACATATTACTGCGATTCAATTTAGGGACTGTTTAAATTTTGCTTATCATCGCGCCGGTTTAGACTTATTACACAGACCGGTATTCAGGGTACGATAGCAAGGGTCGGGGTAGTGTAGCAACATAGCCTTTTATGTCTTGAGGTAACGATGCAGCATACTATTCTCGTGTGAACATGGCCGTAGGCACACATATGCCACGAAACGGGATCCTGCATGGAACTAAAACAATACGTGGTGACATGTGCATAGGTTTTGCTGATCTTTTTTAAAAAAATGTACCACTGAAGATAATCGACGACAAAACTTCACGGCGGCTTGATTGTAAAAAAAAAGTTTTAAAGATACTCCAATATGTAAATATAGTTGTATTTCAATGAGAATAATAATAATAATAATACGAGATTACTCGCTCGTGATGGTGAAACCGGGGCCACACCTCTCGACACCCTCAGCCTCTCTCAATAGTGTTGCTCCCCGTCGACCATCGGGTTGGCTGTTTGGGGGGCCCACCAAGGAGAGGCGAGTCACCACCTGCCTAAAATAGGATTCGATAATGTGAGATGTTGAATATAGGCAGGTGCCGGATCTCACTCCATAGGCCCAGCCAGCTAGTCCCCCCAGTTCACCCACATAGCCCAAAGTTTTTTACTGGTGGTAGAGCTTCAGTGACGGAGCTCGCGGGCGTAGGCACCACCGCATTACCTAATATACTTTCCGCTAAATGGTAGTGTTCAGGACTATCGTGTTCCGGTCAGGTGGTAATGTACGGCCCTGTAATTTCCGGCACAGATGCATAACACCTTAGGCCTCAGGAGTGGTAACGCATCTGCATTTTGACCTTGGTCTTCATGTGGGTGTCTATAGGCTGCAGTCATCACTTAACATCAATTTGAACTGCATGCTTGTTTGCCAAGCCCATTACATATAAAAAAAAAATGTTTGGCAAGTCATTTTTCATTACAATAGTCCCATGTATTCTGCGGGGTCTGTCTGTGTCTGTATTAACTATTGATGCAGTCAGAGAGAGGTCCCGCCGAATATAACCCATTACAAAGTAGATCAAATTCTCGAAAGGGCCTCTACGTGTTGGACTCCCATGTCCCCGCGCAAGCCTGACAAAGGTCCGGGGTTCAAATCGGACCCCGTGCTGACGAGAGACATAATAATAATAATGGCAACCCATTATACGTCCCACTGCTGGGCACGAGTCTCTCCCCTTTTTGGGGGGAGGCCTGGAGCTTACTCCACCACGCTGCTCCAATGCGGATTGGTGGAGGTGGGTGGGTTAGTGGCCAACCCGTTGTCGGATGTTTTCAAACCGCCCATAAGGCCTCCGACAAGGTTTAACGACTGCTATCCATCGATAGCAACCGGGACCGACGGCTTAACGTGCCCTCCGAAGCACGGAAACGCGCATTTAATTTGCCACTATCGGTCACCCATCATACTACCCGACCGCGCCCTTAGTGCTTAACCGAGTAGATCGTTTACGATCTACACCAGCCGCTGGGCCACGCGCGCTTCAAATGAGAATAACTCGCGATAACTTCAAAACATAACGATGTCACTTACCCGTTTCACATTTATAAATAAGCAGTGATTTACTTCTACTATGTAAATACTCGTTCATCGTAGTAATCACTCACAAATAATAAACAGAACCAGATAGAGTGGCAATTCTTTATTTTCACATAAAAATGTATTATCATATTTATCATACAACGAATCTAAATGTGAAAGGTTCAATTTTGGTCTTTCCATTTTTCTCTTTGGTATGTATGTATGTATGTATGTATCTTCTCTTTGGTCCCTCTGATATATCTAAATATATAAGGCAAAAACAGAATTATTTTTCTCCTAACTGAACGTTATCTTCATTCAAGTGGCGTTTAGATGCCGTTAATGTTTATCGCCCGGCAATTGTCGTCCTACCTTCTTTCTTATCGTCGTATAGTGTAAAGGGTCGTTCAGATCAAGGCCGCTTTGGAAAGCTTGCAATTCGACGATTATATAATATCTTGGAGTTTTTTTTTATGTACTGGAAGTGGTAAACAAGCATACAGTTTACATTGACGTTAAGTGATGACTGCAGCCTATAGACACTTACACAAAGACCAAGGTCAAAATGCAGATGCGTTACCACGCCTGAGGGCTCAGGTGTTATCCTAAGTTCTATGCAAATTTGCTTTTGGGCTGGCAAAGTGTACCCTTATAGTACTTAGTTCTCTTTATTGCTCTCATGAGCTATTACTTAAATTGTACTAGTAAATAAGTGGACAAAATCCTGAGGCGGAGACCAGGAGACTCATAGCACAGGGTTTACCTAGTTTGAGCGCTCCTGTCTCCACAATACCCTGAGAAAAATGTTTGAAAAAAATAATTCAGTATAATTTTTAAAAATAAAATAAGTTTCATATGATGTATTTACCATAAGAAAACATTGTGGAGAAAATAAATAAATTCTTATATTCTTATATATTATATCCCTCTGTGCCGGAGATTACAGGGCCGTACATTACCACCTGACCGGAACACGACAGTGCTGAACACTTCCATTTAGCGGCAAGTAATATATATTAGGTAACGCGGTGGTGGTGGTATACTACGCCCGCGAACTCCGTCACTGGAGCTCCAATCACCGTATTGTGTAATTTTTTTTTAATATAACAAACAAACAAATTCATTTATTTCAGCTCATTTCCACCCTTATCCACCCATATAACGAAGGGTTGAACGAAGTATTAACAATTTTTTTTAATCCTTTCGTTGGGTGACATATTGGACGAGTAACTCGTCCAATATGCAACATTTTTACATGTCTTGTTGTTATGTTACTGTAGCGGATTATGGAATAAAATTGTGTATAATTTCGTTGGCAATTGTAACTCTATCATTCTCTTTTTAGGGTTCCGTACCTTAAAAGGAAAAAGGAACCCTTATAGGATCACTCGTGCGTCTGTCTGTCTGTCTGTCTGTCTGTCCGTCTGTCACAGCCAATTTGCTCCGAAACTACTCGACCGATTGAGTTGAAATTGGTAAATTGGTAAATTGGTGACCCAAAGATGAACACGTCAAGTAAAATAATAAATTTTAAACAGGGGAGCCACTTTCGGGGGGTAAATCAGAAAATTAAAAAAAAATCGTAAACTGTGTCGTGTGACATATCAAATGAAAGAGGTTGTTGTCAGCATCTCAGATATATTTTTTTTATAATTTTTGCATAATTAAATTTGAAGTTTTTTAAGAACAACGACGAAAATTGACCATTCTCCCCCACCCCTGCCCCTATCTCCGAAACTACTGAACTTAAAATTTTGAAAAAAATGTGGATAAATAGTTCCTTGCCTATAGATTACTGGAAAACCTATAAGAAGTTTGAGTATTCAAATTAAATCGAAAATTCTTAATAATATAACCCCCCCTGCCGGTACCACCATAACTGCTATGTCCCTGCATTTTAAATCTGTAATATTTTCGAAAATATTTATTTAAATTACGGAACCCTCACCACGCGAGTCGAACTCGCAGTTGTCCGGTTTTTTAAAGATATAATTAGATTACTGTATTACTCTACTGTAATGGACTAGTGGCTCAGAAATAGCGTGTTAAAATTCCCGCTTAAAGTAAATTTGGGTTTACATTTGCACCTGAAAAATATTTCACTTGCATGTGTTATTGTGAAAACCCCAATAAAATAAAACAACCAATTTCATCATTAAGATTGATAGAAATTAACACAATATTACTATGCAGCACTGCAATATTTTTATGTTAACAATCTAAGTAGTTTTTTCGTATAAAGGAATAAAAAAAAAATAACACGATTTGTCTTATATTCTTGAACTAGTTTCTTTCCTCTAAGTCTTTTTATAATAATTCTGATAATTCGCTGAAAATGTTTATCTGCTTTTCCAAAAACTGACGTATTGCTTAATCGGTTTGTCCGTCTTGATTGGTTTTAATTATTGTATCGGCATTCCACGCTTTGTGGGCGGGATGCTGACGACCCCTGAAACGGTCATCTATCGGCCGATTAACCGATGTAATTGGTTGCTGATAGGCGTTGGAATTATCTCGACCGAGAATACGAGGTAATAGATGTTAGATCGAATGGAATAGATGGTTTCGATTGAACTCGAAAGGTTTGTTTTAAGGACTGATGTTAGAGAACTAAGAGTACTGAATACGGTCAACAGTGGGCCACTTAATCTTAAGGGCGCAAGAATTTAATCTAGCAGATAATTACATGAAAAAAGCCTATTAACACTTTTGTAGTTTATATTGGTTAGTGTAGCGCAAATAACACGAAAGAAACAGACATAAAATACTTAGATATGTTTTATTTTATGTAAGGAAGGTGGCAATAAAGCATGCAGTTTACATTGATGTTAAGTGTTGACTGCAGCCTACAGACGCCCGCACAAAGACTAGAAGTCAAAATGCAGATGGGTTCCACCCCTGAGACCTAAGGTGTCATGTCTCTGTGATAGTTATTACGGGGCCGTACATCACCATCTTACCGGAACACGATAGTGCTGTACAGTACCATTTAGTGGCAGATAGATTTTTTTTTTTTTATGTTATAAAAGTGGCAAACAAGCGTGCAGTTCACATTGATGTTAAGTGATGACTGCAGCCTATAGACACCCACACAATGACCAGAGGTCAAAATGCAAATGCGCTGCCACTCCTGAGGCATTAGGTGTTATGCCTATGTGCCGGAAATTACAGAGCCGTACATTACCACCTGACCGGAACACGATAGTGCTGAACACTACCATTTAACGGCAAGTATATTAGGTAATGCGGTGGTGCCTACGCTCTCGAGCTCCTACAGTTGGAACTCTACCACCAGTAAAGTATTTAAGACTTGTAAAAACAATGCATGGACCCACCTGCTAATTCGGTTTCTTTAAAAATAAAATAACTCGGTTATTTCCTATCCGCGTTGCTCTATGGTTATCTCTAGCATGTTATTGTGCGTATACTTAATACTTTCCTTTTATAATTTTTTTATATTTTATAGACTTTTGCCCCCATCCCCTAACAGAAGGGGTGAAATTTGTATTGGACTTAGGACAAAAATTGGTATGCAGACTCTTTGTTACTAAAAAAAACAACGTTAAGTTTCTTAAAATATATGTAAGTAGGTTACATATACTTTTTTTGAAAATCATATTGAAGACTGTATGTTATAATAAGTATTTATTAATAATTTTGTTTAGTTCATAGAATTTTGGCTTCGTTGATTATTATTATTATTATAAACATATTGTTATTAGGTACCTATGTTCAAATTCAAAAAGATATATAAGTCTATTTCAGATTGAGACCTATGACACAAGTTGATATTGCATCATTCACAATAAAAACTGATTATTATATACTAAGCAGTATGATTTTAAAGTTCAATCGCTTTCTTTGATGCATGTAGTGAGTATTTCACAAATAACGAGGCGTATCCTCTTTTCTCCCCTTACCGGGGACGATGGCACTTGATTTGTGTCATCTGGCCCGGTAAGCATATCACCGGGCCAGTTAAAACTTTTTTTTCCCAAGTGGCCCGGTGGCGGGCCAAGTCACCGGAGCAGATGGGATACAGCCGGGATTTCATTGTAGATGCATTATCACTTTTGAGGTCTAAGTTGTTATACCACAAAAAGAAAGAGTACCTAAAATTACAGGGCCGTACATTACCACCTGAACGAAACACTATGTTGCTGAACACTACCTAGTAAATCTAGTAAATTAGGTAATGGGGTGGTGCTTACACCCGCGAGCCCCGTCTGGAGCTCTACCACCAGTAGCAAAATAATATCAAGTAGCGTAATAAATCTAAAGAAACTAAAACAAACAGAAAACTATTGGCATCACTTATGAAGTCAGATTCCAATCCAAAAATCGCGTTCCAAAAATCCGAACCGATCATAAGATTGGAATAAATTGAAATGGTCAGTATATTCTGCCAAGTCAAAAATTGGTTAGAGATGCAATACCGGTGCCAAGTGCCAAGAAATTTGATAAGGGAACCTAGATAGCGATCAAACGATAAGATTTGAATCAGTATGCTTGCAAGGAGATGATTATAATGGCCAAAAATAGTCAAAAATAACTCCATAAATTATTTAAGGAATAGCGGATAGAATCTAGATAGTAATCAAACGTTAGATTCGAATCAGTAGGTATACCAGCCATATGGTGAACATGAAGATAAAGAAAAGTAAATAACATGATACTTACATAATATAAGGAATTGTTATAAGTACAATACACTATTTTATAAGGTAAATTGACGACTGCATTTCTTAAAAAAAACTGGTTGCCTGTAAAGTCGGTTTTACGGGCGAATATTTTACGTGGCAACGTCTTTTTCGCGGTAGAAAGGCATTCGCCGGTCCGGCAGGCCTCTCTCTCGTTCGGTGACTCATCGTTACGTTACCGGGCGTTACACTTTTTCATGAGTGACTCCGAGCCGCAACCTAATTTAAGACGTTGTCACGTCAAAAGATATTGGCGATTTTTTTGTTATGAAGGTGGCATACAAGCATGCTGTTCACATGAATGTTAAAAGATGACTGCAGCCTGCAGCCTATAGACAACCACACAAAGACTAGAGGTCGTTGCCAGAGAGATGCGTTGCCACCTCTGAGACCTGACTTGTTATGTCTTTGTGATAGTTACTACTGGGCCATACACATTGATGAATATCAAAAAACATAACTGGGTTATTGTGCGTATACTTAGTACTTTCCTTTTATAATTTTAATCAAAAAAATTATGAAATTAATGATTTTCTTAATTCTTCCTACCTCTATAATTTTTGTACCCGATTTAGAAATACATTAGATACTTTTTTTTCTATTTACGAGTATGTATGGTCTATCTATAGGGTAATGAAGAACAAAATAAGAAACAACCTGCCGGCTAAACGACCTGCAAAAAATCAATTTAAGATTGTATAATTTACGGATATTAGAAAAGATTTTTACGGAAGATTGAATATAGTTAGAAATACGAGTAGATTGGTCGCAATGTGAAAAATATAAAAGGTCGCAGGCGTCGTAAAAAGAATATGTAAATCACCCTTTTTAAAGTTTTATGCTCCTGTATCAAAGGCTATTCTCAGACTTCCAAGTTATGAATCCTTCTAAAGGATCGTAAAGTCAGACCTCAAAATATTTTTTTTTTATGTAATTGAAGTGGCAAACAAGCATGCAGTTCACATTGATGTTAAGTGATGACTGCAGCCTATAGACACCCACACAAAGACCAAGGTCAAAATGCAAATGCGTTACCACTCCTGAGGTCTAAGTTGTTATGCCTCTGTGCCGGAAATTACAGGGCCGTACATTACCACCTGACCGGAACACGATAGTGCTGAACACTACCATTTAGCGGCAAGTATTTATGTTATAAATAGTACCAAACATGTAGCAGGTCATCAAATGACTAGAGAGCACTACTCAGGCACATCCAATTTGGGGATTGAATCCGAGATCTCAGGGTTTATCCCGGATTTGACCCTCCGGTATCCCAGACTTGATCCGGGAATCGGCCGGATCGTGTGATATGTTGTGTTTTGCAAAGACAAAGATTCGCAGTGGCTGCCACGAGTTTGCTGATGTGTACAATTAATTAATGTCAATAAATTCACCACCTACATGGAATTGGGTGTACCCACAATTCCTCAGTTATGTTTTTTGATATTAATTAATGAAAAAAAAATAACTTCTGCTTATTTTTAGGGTTCCGTACCTTAAAAGGAAAAAAGGAACCCTAATAGGATCACTCGTGCGTCTGTCTGTCTGTCTGTCCGTCTGTCACAGCCAATTTGCTCCGAAACTACTCGACCGATTGAGTTGAAATTTGATGTATATATGTAAATTGGTGACCCAAAGATGAACACGTCAAGTAAAATAATAAATTTTAAACAGGGGGGCCACTTACGGGGGGAAAATCAGAAAATTAAAAAAAAAAAATGTAAACTGTGTCGTGTGACATCCCAGGTTTTTATGTGAATGTTTAAGGTTGAAGTATTCATTTACCATCGATGTGAACTGTATGCTACTATGCCATTTCATGACATAAAAGAAAGATAAAATTAATGTGTGTTTGAAAAAAAAGGACAGATTTACCTAGTTTGTTATATCAGGATGGCCACAGGCTTTATATTTTCGCATAACAGACAGGGAAAAACCCGCCTGGCTCCGTTAGTTTTAAACAAGACAGTTTCAAAATGGCTACTATACATTTTAGTAGACCATTAAAAAGCAGAAAGAATATAATTTAAACACTTTACTTTTTTACACTACATTTTCTTCGAAATAAGGAGTAGCCATAAAGTCAAAAGGAACTTAGAAAAAAAATTATTTTGCAAGTATTCTTTTAACCTGATATACCTACTGATACTCATTACAGTTTACAGTCAAATCACGAGTGCAAATATGAGATTTTGAAACATAAATAATAATAAAATAATGGCAACCCATTATACGTCCCACTGCTGGGCACGAGTCTCTCCCCTTTTTTTGGGAGGGGGAGGCCTTGAGCGTACTCCACCATGCTGCTCCAATGCGGATTGGTGGAGGTGGTTGGGTTAGTGGCCAACCTGCTGTCAGATGTTTTCAAACCTCAAGGCCTCCGACAAGTTTTAACGACTGCTATCTATCGATAGCAACCGGGACCGACGGCTTAACGTGCCCTCAGAAGCACGGAAACGCGCATTTAATTTTGCCACTAGCGGTCACCCATCACACTACCCGACCGCGCCCTTAGTGCTTAACCGAGTAGATCGCTTACGATCTACACAAGCCGCAGGGCCATGCGCGCTTCATTTGAAAATTTGAAACTTATTGGGTGGTTATTCAAAATCACAATAACGTTTAATAAAACTTCTCTAAACGCGCAATCCCACAAACTCGGCTGATATTCAATAGCAACTTAGTTGCAATCAGAAACAAACCCGACTATATTGAAACTTGCAATACCGAGTTGAAATCAATTCGGTCTAATATTGCCGCATAGCCAGTTCAGAACTCGGCTGCGGATAGTTAATATGCGTAGCGCGGCGTTTTCGTTTTGAGCATGAATAATTATTGTTCATGATTTAGACAGGACGCTCTGTTGTTTATGGCTCTATTAGAGTAGGCTAATTCGAGAAATAGGTTCGAATTCTAAATTCAAAAGGCGTCCTTGACATGCTAGACATCGAGCGTGGGACTACCTTAGCTAAATTTTAGAAAATCTTGCTGTCCTTCGTTGGTAAAAATAATTATTTTTGAGGAAATTTGTAAAAATACAAAAGTGTGTTATCGGTTTTCGAGTTTAGATTCTGCGTCTTTTATTTTTAAGTCGGGGATGGGAGTCAAGAACAGTAGACTGAATATTCTATAACATTGCAACTTTTCATGCTTGGTTTAATTTTTTTGGGACAATTGACAATAATAATGGCAACCCATTATACGTCCCACTGCTGGGCACGAGTCTCTCCCCTTTTTGGGGGAGGCCTGGAGCTTACTCCACCACGCTGCTCCAATGCGGATTGGTGGAGAACAACATCTAATCTGAATTGATGGTTTCCCGTGTCAATTTTAAACCACTAATACATTTATTTATAAATTTAATAATTTGTCATTATCACGACATGACAATGTATGTATTACATTATTCTTAAAAATCTTGTAAAGATAATAACAAAAACCTCATAGACATGGCAATTATACTGAATTAAAGTAAGAAGCCATTTTTCTTTAAAAATAAAATATATCTCACAAGCATGTGTGTTAACGCGAAATAATATAAAACAATTATTAAGTGTAAAAGCGACTTCTTTACGATATTCAATAAACTGAAAAGTCTATTATATCGGTTGCCTAACTAGCATAGTTGGTAATAGATGGCGCTGCTGCTACCATAAAGCAATGCAATAGATGTGAAGGAAAGATTTGACAAAATCGGGCAGGGCTTCATTAGCTCAATTGGAAGAGCGGCTGGACTAGATTCCCAGTAGGTCGCGAGTTCGAGTCTCGCCTGAAGTCAAATTTTTCTTTCCATTTTTCTTTAAAAATAAAATAAAGTAAGAAGGTAAGGTATACCTACCTATACGCGTGTTAAAAGTTAAGTAACTTTATGAACTTATGAACAAAGCAATTCAACAAAATTATCATACAACGTGTCCACTTTTACGATGTTTTACATTATAAGTTTTCTAATATCCTTCATATAAGTTCTTAACACAAAAGAGTGGGGGCTAAAATATAACAGCTGAAAGGCGTTCAAATGTTATAAATGTGTCACATTAAGGAGATAGTTAAGCTGGAAGTACCCGACCGCCTTTTTGGTGTATATTTATAAGAAGTATATTTTAGTATTTTTTTAAGGTAACTGTATTCAATATATAAAAACTTGTGATGCCTTTTTAAAATTATGTTTTATCCATGGTTGCATAGATTTTTAATTTTAAAATCGAACTGTATTAACCCTTTAATTGGTAGTAGAGCCTTTTATTGGGCCTAGGACCCCAGTGTAGTAGTAGTGGACTGTTACCAGCCTACTGAGGCAGTTGAATAAAATTATTATATTTCTAACTAGCTGTGCCCGCGACTTCGTTTCGAGAATTAATGATTGTTCATTATGTACCCAGACGAAGTCGTGGGCGCAGCTAGTATAAAAGTAGCCTAAGTTACTCCTTATTACATAAACTATCAGCCAGTGAAAGTCCCGTCAAAATCGGTCCAGCCGTTCCTGAGATTAGCGGGAACAAACAGACAGACAGACAAAAATTGTAAAAAATGTTTTGGTGTATGTACCGTGTATACATTACATATGCATTTAGTAAAAAGCGGTTATTTTTATATGACAAACAGACATTCCAATTTTATTTATTTGTATGTATAGATACCGTCTCTCGTACTACGTACATTATAAGTTTTCTAATAACAGTAATAACTCATATCTAAGTCGTAACACAAAAAGTCGGGTCTAAAAATGTACCAGCTGAAAGACGTTCATACATTATAACGGTGTGACATTAAGGAGTAAGTTAAACTGAGAGCACCCGAGCACTCTTGTGGCTCAAAGTAGTGTAAAAGTCGAACGCTGTTCGTCGGCCTGTTTATTATTCAGTTGCGCCTGAATGGCGGAGTCAAATGAAAACTTCATACTGGAATCCTGGACTGCACTTTGAATACAAGTGAGGTTTAAAGTTTGGATTTATTAACGAACACTTATTAAGGAAGAAAGAGAGAAAGAGATGCTGCTGCCCCATCTTGAGTTATTGCACTTGCTAACACCCCATAGGAATGGGTTGACCGCAATTGTTTGGTTGACTGCTATAATTTTTCGCACTAACAGAAAAAATATCTTCCACTAAGTATAAGAGACAATGAAGCGCACATGGACCCGGCTGGTGTAGATCGGAGGCGATCTACTCGGTTAAGCGATACGGGCGCGGTCGGGTGTATGATGGGTGACCGCTCGTGGCAAATTAAATGCGCGTTTCCGTGCTTCGGAGGGCACGCTAAGCCGTCGGTCCCGGTTGCTATCGATAGATAGCAGTCGGAATAGCCTTGTCGGTGGCCTTATAGGCGGTTTGAAAACAGACAGCGGGTTGGCCACTAACCCTTATCTCCACCGACCCGCATTGGAGCAGCGTGGTGGAGTAAGCTCCAGGCCTCCTCCCAAGAAGGGGAGAGACTCGTACCCAGCAGTGAGACGTATCAAGGGTTGCCATTATTAAGTATAATTAATAACTTAAAGATAAGAGAATACTTCCGCTAGTGGGCGGTGGGGTCATCACGATCCGACGCCGACCGTCGTGTCTAATGTACGTTTATGAATTAGTATTTATAACATTAAATTTTTCCATAGGTAGCGTATATTATTATATCGCATCTAGGTGAGTCTTATATTTTTCAAGTTTGGTATTTACCGAATAGGTACAATGAACTGGATTTACTAAATTTAGTTTGTTTGGATTATAATTTGCTTTAGCGAAGAAGGAAACAAAGTTATTTTGTAAACTTTTGTGATCCTTATGACGAAAACGTCCGCTATGAGGCTAACTGCCTTCTTCATAGTACCTACCTTTATTTTTTCACTGTAAAACCATAATTATTTTCAAAAATTGTAAATTATGTTTGATATTTACAGGAGTTACCTTATAATGCCAATGATGATAACAAAACCCTGGCTTATTACATAGACGTAATTTTATATGAATAATTATCAGACCCTTTTTACGGAACAATTGCTGCCAGATGCCGAGCTCTTTACAGCTCTATAAATAATCGTGGCTGTTGGTTGTTGCATTGGAATTATAATATGATGTATTAAAATTTAAGGTGCGAAATCTATGGATATTGTTACGAAATGGAGCTGCTTTTATATTTATGGTGGAAGTAATGATGCGTTAAAAATAATTTATCTATTTTCGACAAAAAAAAAAGGATCATAACACTGGAATGTTAATTTTATGTTCACACCGAAGGGCCCCGAAAAGATTTCTGAATTGTAAATTTCAAAAAAATATTAACAAAAAAACATACCATCGCATACCGGCGATCGAAATATAAATGACTTATTTTTAGGGTCAAAACCGAATTCGATCTTCTATAATTTAAAATATTAGACATTCAAGTTGTTTATTACAAGCGACCTGCCCCGGTTTTGCTCGGATACAATGTATTGTTTATTTCGCAGGGCCTATCATATTTAAGTGAGACCTTAAGCAATATAACTGTGAAAACAGTTCTAATTTCATTCTGTACAGTTTCCGTAAAGTGCGTACAAATATACAGACAGATAGAGAAACAGACAGAAGAGTTTTTATACATATTGCCGTGAAGTGGACGACATTTTATTGAAAAAACAAGTAAAAAAAAATCTTCCCCAAAATTTTTTACCCATTTTTTGATAGGCAACCTAGTGGATATATTTATTTTCTTAAAATATGCGTAAAAATTAGGTTTGCAGCATACTTATCTGGATGAACGAAATGATTCTGCAGTGGGATCGTAATCTATTTGTATATTATGCAAATTCACGTGTGACTGCCGAGCGTAGAAATCCTAGAACAAACGCTTGTTACCATTTGTGTCGCCATTATTGTTTGGCGCTATTTTTCATCAACAAATAATTCTTTTATTTCCTATCCTAGTTTTTGGAAGGAAGAAATTTAAAAATGTGATGATATTTTATCTGTATTGTTTTTATTTCAATTTAATATAATATCTATTTTACTTTATGTAATAGTTATTCACTGTAGGTAATTTTTAATTTCTAATATCGTTTCGAAAGATTCTATAAAGTTATATTCGATATAAATATATTTTCTTTCTTTCGTACATCGGTACTTATACAAAATCTCTAAATGTCCAGTACTGTCAGAAAAAATCGGCTGCGACAAACGAACAAACAGACAAACGCACGAGCGATTTTTAAGGGTTTCGTGTTTTTTCCTTTTGAGAGCCCGAACAGAACAAACTTACATTTTATTGTGAACAAAGCATATAAGTACCCCTTGGATTACCTACCAAGCGCGCGAGACAAATTATACGAATTAATCTAGTGTTACCACATATTTCAATCTAAGCCTAGGCTTGCGGGTAAAAAAATCCCCAAATTTTTTTACCCGCAAGGCCATTGAAATAATGATGACATCTTCAACTCATTTAACTCTTCCATTATTATTATTATTATATTATACATATGTGCCAGTTTAACTATAAATTAATGCAAACATGTTCAAAGCGGTGAGTAATATTTTCAGAAATTATTTAGCCTATTAATATATACTTTACCTACTAGCCTTGTACAGGGTGCAAAGTATCTCCTATATCTTAAACTTACGCTCTCAATAAAATCTAAAAAACTTCATGGGCTCATAGTATAAACTCATTAGATTAACATTTAGACATGAAACAAATATTAATAGAGTCGTACCGAATTTTATGCCGTTGGGACGGGCACAAATTTCGGCTCAAATCCACAACGTATTTACAAACCAGTACCATTACAAAGTTGGTGAGTTTATCATTGGGTCAACATTAATCGTGCAAAATCATTTTAAAAATATACAGAAACTTGATTTCAGAGCCCACGCAGACAGAGAGCGGTCAGAGTTCCGCATTCTAGTGACGGTTGACCGCTCAAGAGTTCCGACGCACACAAGTGGCGTTCAAATTCTCGCATTCTAGTTTCATTAGTATCTTTTTAGTACATGCAACATGTCCCTGGAAAGTTCATCTTTCGATGAAGAATTATGGATCCTGTGGAGCTTAGAAGCTTTAAAAACCCAATCAACACAACGCGAGAAGAACAAGGCGAATTCAGTAGTATTTTTCAGTATTTACTATTTTTTAAATATATTTTTTAAGATTTCATTTACATGACTTAAATCATATAATTAACTCCTTTCCCTAACCAATTCAATTAATTTTTCCATGTTTCCAACCTCAGACATCGCGGCGTTCTAGCGGTCTCTGTCTCGGCGGGAAAAGAACTCTTAGAACGTAACGTTCCGCTTTGACCGCCGCGGTCTGACTGCCCGCTATGTGCGTTGTTGTATTGACTCGGTACATTCTTAACAACGCAGAACTCAAGACTGTCTTCGTGGGCTCTTAATGTCAAAAATCGACGAGAGCGTCTCTCGTGAAGTCTCGTGGATGCAATGGGACACTTGCCAAATAATATGACTCCACAATGACCGGTCCATCCATATTACATTCTGTCTCAAAATCGGCACCATTTATATTCCCTAGTGCAATTTCATTTGGACCGGGCGCGGGCGTTTGAATAGCGCGACCATTAATTGTTTTGCAGTGGTTCGCGTAAATCTAATTGCTGCACTAATATTCTTTTGGTTTAGTTTGCGCCAATGTTGTGTGCTGATTTAGTTGACAACGTTGCTTTTCAACAAAGTTGGTAGGGATGGCGATACTTTGTGAAAAAGATAAATTTTAAGGTCGAGAGTGTGATAAACCCATCCACGATAAAATCGACGTAACAATTATCGATTTGCGATTGATCGTCTATCTTCTACAAATTCAAACATGGCCAGCAAAGAGGAACAAAAGAAAGGATTTGAAATTGGGCGAAAATGTCATTTCTTTCACTGTGGTTGGATAATATCTACATTTCACTACTTGTGTGGTTGTAACTAAAACAAAAATCGAATCTCAATTTTCTAGGGTGGAGTATCTATTATTATTGGATACTCCACCCTAGAAATTCGGTCCAAACTTCGATTTCCCGATTAATCTATCTTAGATCGCGATCCCTACTTTATTGTTCAGCCAGAAATATGTCCATCGTTTAAGGATTTTGGGTAGACTTACAACATTGCGTTATAGTACTATCATCACTTAAACGTTTAACAACTATTTGTTACACGCGATGTCTGCACTTTAAAGAAGCTCAATACTACTACTGCTACTCCTGTGTCTACACAGAACCCTATACGACGGTCTTTAAAATTTACTTTCGGTCCCGGGGAGTAAATTATTTTTGCATTTGAAAGTAAATAAGTTAAGTAAGCTCGGCCTTCAGTAGCGGTATAAACACACATTATAAGAAACTTACTATTGAAATCGTTTTTCATCATCACTATAAATTGTATCCGCTTCCTAAATCCATTATAGCTACAGTAGAATCGCAGTCTCACACTGCTGTCTTCTTGGATTATCTTGTCGCGTCTGAACAACGCCGACAATTTTCCCCAGCTCGAGCGAACAACTTGAATTTTAATTTGCCGACATAATTGAATCATTTGCGTGGACCACGAAAATCTTCCATCATTTCCCTGTTTGAGTTATTTGTTGGTGACGCATACTTGAGTTGCTGGTCGTGTCTTCGCTTTCTAGATTTCGTATTGTGAAATGTCGTTTAGCTGATTTGTTTTGCGTTTCCCATCGCCATAATTGTTTTGAGAAAATTGAGTAAGAGTTGCTTCAAATAGGACAGGATGAGTTTAATCTACTTGATTTGTAGTTTTTCGTAAATCAGTGACGGATATAGTACATTTTCCAATTGATAATCGTGATTGTACTTCATTTAAGTTTAGTGCGTCTCTTTATTTTAGAAGGTATTGTAGTCATAAAATCAACAATTGGGCGCGTGTGCTATTCCTAAGTCCTGAATTTTCTCCATACATTACTTATATTTTGTTTTGTTTGTACTTATCAAAATTTCGTTCAAAACATTCCTTAACTCTGACTTTGCTCAAGTCTCCGAGTAGCATGTTTATTCGGGTAATGGTTCATATGGTACAGTTTCGATATCGAATCCATTGTTATCAACCTAACTATGACGTTGATAGGTTTAGCTTTGTATTATTTGCAGAACTAAATTTTAAGATAGCGAACTTGTTGAACATTCAAAATCGCCGAGGCTACGTTTGCATTTCAAACATTTGACAAATAGGTGCGCTGTTTTAGCCACAAGTTATAGGAACAACCCTTGTGTGGAATACACATGGTTACAAGATCCTCTCTGCCTAAACTTTATACTAAGTGACCCATACGTCCACTATTAATACATTCCCCAGGTCGTACGTCGCTTGTTCTGTGTAAACATGGTCAAACGTGCAATATGCGGAGGCGGCAATGTATCTTGCCCTCGATGCATTTAGCCGACAGTGGGACTTTCGTAATAACAACGCTCGGAATATTGCATTCCTAGTGCAGATTACCTCCATGCGCCTGCTTCAGTTGCCTGATTGTGTTTGATATTAAATATGGCTCGTGGATACTATTTCAGTGGAAGTTATCCGTGCTCAGATATGTAATTTCAGGTCCTAGCCAGCTGTGATTGCGTATCTACTAACGAATTTCTAACTGGAATTTGGTTGGTTTAATGTTGCTGAAGGATGTAGGTATAACTTGATAACTGAATTAGCAACTGACTTTCTTATTTCTCTTCTGTTTTCGCTTTGGTTGTGTTGATAATTTGGACATAAATAAGACTAAGACTCGTAAATCTAGATATTTTCTCTCTTCTAATCTAGGTATTTCTCTGCAAAAGTCTCATATTTGTTTTTTTAAACTTTGTGTTGCATTTTCACCGTAGTAATTTCATTTTGACTCATTTGATAGGAATTGCAACTCATGCGTCACTTAGAAATGCAATCCAAATTTAATTTTCACCGTTTCTTAGCTCTCTTTCTTCAAAACGTAATTAATTATTATTATATATATATATTTTTTTTATGTAATGGAAGTGGTAAACAAGCATGCAGTTCACATTGATGTTAAGTGATGACTGCAGCCTATAGACACTTACACAAAGACCAAGGCCAAAATGCAGATGCATAACCACTCCTAAGGCCTAAGGTCTTATGCCTCTGTGCCGGAAATTACAGAGCCGTACATTACCACCTGACCGGAACACGATAGTGTTGAACACTACCATTTAGCGGCAAGTATATTAGGTAATGCGGTGGTGCCTACGCCCGCGAGCTCCGTCACTGGAGCTCTACCACCAGTAAAAGTAATTAATAATAATCAATTGCCATTCATATTTGGATACCATCAGACGAAATCAATTCATGTAAGTAACTTTTGTTCTCATTTATATCTTTATAACAGGAATACATCATATCCTAGTGACATTATTTTATGTATACTTTCAACCAGAATATATTATTCAGTGTAACTGAAAATCTGTTCCTCTACTGTCCAGCAAAAGTCTCATATTTGTTTATTATACGATACATCAGAATATCCTGTTCGAGGGGCATGTTATTACTCACAGATCACCGCCAATAGATACCGCATTAGTGAATATTTGTTCGGATTCGTGTTCACCGTTCTTTGAGGTACGCGGGGGTAGCGGGAGACGTAACTAAATCGCTGTGATTGGCTGTCAGCAGCGTCGCGATTTTGAGCATTGCGTTCTATGCTAACAAAATGCACTAATGTGTTGTGAGCGCCGGTTGCCCTGAATGCGGTATCTATTGGAGGTTATCTATGTTATTACTGCATGATCTTGTCGTCTGGTGCGTTTGGGGAATTTTCTTCAATGTTTCTCTAGGAACCCGTCCTGCAGATTATGTGTAGCTATGTGTTGTGTATGCCATATGTATTGGACCTATAGTTTCCTCTTTTACCGGAATTTCTTACTTGGTTTGTCACCGGAAGGTTACACATTCGTGTTTTATCTTGTTTTGTGAGGAGACACATTGGTAATGTCATGAGACATGTCGTTAGTTTAGCTGGTTAGGTTAGCAGTAAGCTAGTCTAATGGCTGGTCTGAATTGGCAAATTTAGTTTTGAAGTATTTGTAGAAGTAAAAGTATATGCAACAACAACAAAATTACTCTTTATTGTACACCAAGTAAAATACATAGTAGTAAGACAAAAGAAGCAAAGTACAAATGGCGGTCTTATTGCTAAAAGAGCCAGACAACTACCAGACAACTATCCAGAGCACGGTGCAGCGACTGCGATGGGTTGAAGGGGAAAATAAAAGGTAGGTACATAACTTCACGCCCGTATTCCACGGGGAAGGTAGTGGTGGAGGCATACATTCAAGCACACCTACAAGCAAACAGTGACGTTTTTCTGTTAGTTTTGTCCTATGTAATAGGTAGAGCGAGCCTATTGCCATCTCAAAGCTGATTACCGAACTCCTTAAGTGGTAATTTTGGATAAACGAAAATATCTCAATAGCACTTACCGCCATTTTTCTAGCGGAAGAGTTCACCTCCAAAAGTGGTCATGTGGGATCGCCAAGTCCCGACACCGTCTGAGACACATATTTGATCTAAACTCAATTTTAACTTATTAAAAGGGCTCGCTCATACTCAAATAGTTGTCTAAGGTTTGCCCTTAAAATCGAATTTAGCTAGTACACAGAAACTATCATATAATTTAGATTTGACTCGAGCTAGATTTATTCTGTTCCCGGGAAACTGAATTATATTAAACTGGATTGTGGAGGATTCGAGTATGCTTCATTATTACCCATTAGGTATTATCTCTCTCGAAGGAACCAGTTGATCTTGATTAGGAGTATATATTTGTAGATATATCGGTGGAATTGTCATTAAATATATATTAGTAAAGTATAGCTTATGTACCTGGCTGTAGTTTTTAAATTCTCAAACTTAAGGTTGAAAAATATCGGTGATGATAATATACTAGTTTCTACGTTCCTTGACAACATTTAGACACATGGCAATTAATACATAAATACTATAATTAAAAAAAAGTCGGTTTTGCGGGCGAAGATTTTACGTGACAACGTCTTTTTCTCGGTAGAAAGGCATTCGCCGGTGCGGCAGGCCTCTCTCTCGTTCGGTGACTCATCGTTACGTTACCGGGCGTTACACTTTTTCATGAGTGACTCCGAGCCGCAACCTAATTTAAGACGTTGTCACGTCAAAAGGATTGTTATTATATAATTATCTGTATGTTTTTTGTCATAGGTTTAATATAATTTGACATAATGTAAAAAATGTATGAACACCCTATTTCCATTTAATAAAGATACAATGAGGCTAAATATAAAAAAGTAAGGTTAAATTGAAGACAATTATTTTGGAGAACGTATCGCAATGACAATCATACTAATCGCTGATCCGCCGCAATGCAACACGGCCCTGTTTCTAGCCGTTTTACAGCCGTAATTTAATACCTACGTCTTTTTATCTAATCCGAAAGCGCTTTATACACTAGAACATTTAAACTAGATATAATTTTAGACTCATCAAAAAGATCATTCGGCGTCAAAAGACGTCCACTGTTTCCCCAAAGATATTCACGATCGGTAAAATCAGCAAATCGTTGTGATTTTCGACTATCCCGTCCTAATTGGCAGGTCTTTGGAAACGCACCTCATGCTAAATTGGTCAAAGCTTGTCTTGTCCACACATGACTACACTTTCCATTTGATTAATAGGTGACAACACCAAATATATTCACATTACATGAATACATTTCAATATTAATTTAACATTACTGTACACGTCGCTACACTTTGCTTTGGATCGATAGATGACAAAGTGCTTGATATTATATTAATACTAGCTGCCCCGACGAACTTCGTATGCCTTAGAGGCATAAAAAAATAAATTACCAAAAATCAAAATAAAACATTTAGTGAATCACCTTACCATTACGGTATTCAGGGTACGATAGCAAGGGTCAGGGTAGTGTAATAACATTTAGGGAGTTCGGGTCCTTATTAGGGCGACCGCTCCGGTCAGCCTAACGCCCTAACTACACACAGTACAAATATGAACAGTATGGAAACTACGTACAAAACTTTCAAAACGGCACACTCACACAAACATGCGCATCGACGCTCGAGTAGCGAGTGACTCGGAGCAGCAGCACCGCGAGAACCGCTTTATATGTGCATGTTTGTGTGATTGCGCCGTTTCAACGTTTTGTACGTAGTTTCCATACTGTTCATGTTTGAACTGTGACTGAGTTAGGGCTCTGTCGACCGGATAGTGTAATAAGCGGCAAACCGGCGCGAGGGCACGCCCACCCTTTCTGACCCGGACCCTGAATACCGTGTCGTGTAATAGCCTTTTATGAAAAAAAAATAATGTTGGCCGATTCTCAGACCTACCCAATAGGTACACAAAATTTGATGAGAATCGGTCCCACCGTTTCGGAGGAGTATGGTAACTAACATTGTGACACGAGAATTTTATATATCGAGAAGATGATTCAATGTTTTATTACTATCATTATTTTTACTAGATGCAGTTTAATTAGTGGTGCATTTGCGCCACTGCATTAGGCTCATGATCTTTAATAATTTCACGCCTGCATTTGCACCGAAACAGTGCAGATATACATTATACAGACTGCAAAAACAATGTTGCTAGCAGGGTGCCATGGGTCCTCATTAGTGGCCCCGCGCATTAGGCCGCTAGCCGCGCGGCCAGCGGCCAGAGCGTTAAGTGCGCGAGGGAAAAATGCGGCTAAACAGCCGCATGTTGGGTTGCGATGTTCTTGTTGGTCGCGCGGCCAATACATGGCCGCCAACGGCTGGCCACATAATGCGCGTACTTCCATATAAAATATCTTGGAACAATGCGGCCAGCGGTCAAATGCGCAAAGGCACTTAAAAGCAAAGATTTTATACTATCATTATCGCTTGTTAATCACCTATGAAAATAATAATGTCAGTTATATTGGCCCCGTAATAACTATCACAGTGACATAACACCTGAGGTCTCAGGGGTGGCAAGGCATTTGCATTTTGACCCATGGTTTTTTGTAGATGTCTATAGGCTGCATTCATCACTTAACATCAATGTGAACTGCATGCACCTTCATTCCAAAAAGCTAAACTATGGACAGACTGACTAAGTCATAGCGAAACTATAATAATATGAGTTACTTGTAGGAGAGGCTACAAAATCCTAACAACCATACATCATCCTCTTAATTTTTTACATCTTATATAGATGTAAAAAAATATTATAATATATATATTACAATATATTATATTATAATATCTTATATAGCTATGGACTGAACAACCTGATAGTCGTAAGGAATAAAGAACGTCACATTCATATGCCGGCCATTGTGCATCCGACATTATATTTGTCGAATTCAATGAGCCGTTATTTTCATTTGGAAACTTCGATTATTTGTTGCGCGCCACTGAACCACCTCAATGCGACATTATGAATATATAATATTCATTTTCCAATACATTCAGAATGTCAGCAAAGAATGTTGATATAAATTCGATTTTTTTCGGTATGAATCACAAAGGAAAAAAAACCTTTATGATTCAATTAAAAAAAAAAGTGTTCTATAGAAAACACGGGGAACAAACAGCCAGTTCCGTTTTTAAATTGATTTGAGAGATAATAATAATAATAATAATAAGGGGGCAGAGCAGCTTGTGGCGAGCTGTTGGTGAGTAGCGACACCACCCCCTACCATCATCTCGAGTTCCTCCGAGAGAACTGGGCTCCGCCTCGTCCGCCACACAGAGGTACGGCCGGACAGAGCATCAGGTCTCTCACCTCTGGCTTGCCTTCATTGGCCGGTCAGAGTGGGGCGCTAGAGGTATGGCATTTGCAGAAATTTAGATAATAGGCTGTTGTCTAAATTTCTGAAAGAGCCATACACTCGGGGGTGGAAGTGTCTAAAGGCATAATAGCGGGGAAGCCCGCTCCGAGCTCGAGATTACTCGCTCGTGATGGTGAAACCGGGGCCACACCTCTCGACACCCCCAGCCTCTCTCAACAGTGTTGCCCCCTGTCGACCATCGGGTTGGCTGTTTGGGGGGCCCACCAAGGAGAGGCGAGTCACCACCTGCCTAAAGTAGGATTCGATAATGTGAGATGTTGAATATAGGCAGGTGCCGGATCTCACTCCATAGGCCCAGCCAGCTAGTCCCCCCAGTTCACCCACATAGCCCAAAGTTTGGCAAATCACTTTTCATTACAATAGTCCCATTATATTCTGCGGGGTCTGTCTGTGTCTGTATTAACTATTGATGCAGTCAGAGAGAGGTCCCGCTGAATATAACCCATTACAAAGTAGATCAAAATTCTCGAAAGGGCCTCTACGTGTTGGACCCCCCATGTCCCCGCGCAAGCCTGACAAAGGTCCGGGGTTCAAATTGGACCCCGTGCTGACGAGAGACATAATAATAATAAGGGGGCAGAGCAGCTTGTGGCGAGCTGTTGGTGAGTAGCGACACCACCCCCTACCATCATCTCGAGTTCCTCCGAGAGAACTGGGCTCCGCCTCGTCCGCCACACAGAGGTACGGCCGGACAGAGCATCAGGTCTCTCACCTCTGGCTTGCCTTCATTGGCCGGTCAGAGTGGGGCGCTAGAGGTATGGCATTTGCAGAAATTTAGATAATAGGCTGTTGTCTAAATTTCTGAAAGAGCCATACACTCGGGGGTGGAAGTGTCTAAAGGCATAATAGCGGGGAAGCCCGCTCCGAGCTCGAGATTACTCGCTCGTGATGGTGAAACCGGGGCCACACCTCTCGACACCCCCAGCCTCTCTCAACAGTGTTGCCCCCTGTCGACCATCGGGTTGGCTGTTTGGGGGGCCCACCAAGGAGAGGCGAGTCACCACCTGCCTAAAGTAGGATTCGATAATGTGAGATGTTGAATATAGGCAGGTGCCGGATCTCACTCCATAGGCCCAGCCAGCTAGTCCCCCCAGTTCACCCACATAGCCCAAAGTTTGGCAAATCACTTTTCATTACAATAGTCCCATTATATTCTGCGGGGTCTGGCTGTGTCTGTTTTAACTATTGATGCAATCAGAGAGAGGTCCCGCCGAATATAACCCATTACAAAGTAGATCAAAATTCTCGAAAGGGCCTCTACGTGTTGGACCCCCCATGTCCCCGCGCAAGCCTGACAAAGGTCCGGGGTTCAAATTGGACTCCGTGCTGACGAGAGACATAATAATAATAGTAATAAGGGGGGCAGAGCAGCTTGTGGCGAGCTGTTGGTGAGTAGCGACACCACCCCCTACCATCATCTCGAGTTCCTCCGAGAGAACTGGGCTCCGCATCGTCCGCCACACAGAGGTACGGCCGGACAGAGCATCAGGTCTCTCACCTTTGGCTTGCCTTCATTGGCCGGTCAGAGTGGGGCGCTAGAGGTATGGCATTTGCAGAAATTTAGATAATAGGCTGTTGTCTAAATTTCTGCAAGAGCCATACACTCGGGGGTGGAAGTGTCTAAAGGCATAATAGCGGGGAAGCCCGCTCCGAGCTCGAGATTACTCGCTCGTGATGGTGAAACCGGGGCCACACCTCTCGACACCCCCAGCCTCTCTCAACAGTGTTGCCCCCCGTCGACCATCGGGTTGGCTATTTGGGGGGCCCACCAAGGAGAGGCGAGTCACCACCTGCCTAAAGTAGGATTCGATAATGTGAGATGTTGAATATAGGCAGGTGCCGGATCTCACTCCATAGGCCCAGCCATCTAGTCCCCCCAGTTCACCCACATAGCCCAAAGTTTGGCAAGTCATTTTCATTACAATAGTCCCATTATATTCTGCGGGGTCTGTCTGTGTCTGTATTAACTATTGATGCAGTCAGAGAGAGGTCCCGCCGAATATAACCCATTACAAAGTAGATCAAAATTCTCGAAAGGGCCTCTACGTGTTGGACCCCCCATGTCCCCGCGCAAGCCTGACAAAGGTCCGGGGTTCAAATTGGACCCCGTGCTGACGAGAGACATAATAATAGAGGGGGCAGAGCAGCTTGTGGCGAGCTGTTGGTGAGTAGCGACACCACCCCCTACCATCATCTCGAGTTCCTCCGAGAGAACTGGGCTCCGCCTCGTCCGCCACACAGAGGTACGGCCGGACAGAGCATCAGGTCTCTCACCTCTGGCTTGCCTTCATTGGCCGGTCAGAGTGGGGCGCTAGAGGTATGGCATTTGCAGAAATTGATATAATAGGCTGTTGTCTAAATTTCTGGAAGAGCCATACACTCTGGGGTGGAAGTGTCTAAAGGCATAATAGCGGGGAAGCCCGCTCCGAGCTCGAGATTACTCGCTCGTGATGGTGAAACCGGGGCCACACCTCTCGACACCCCCAGCCTCTCTCAACAGTGTTGCCCCCCGTCGACCATCGGGTTGGCTGTTTGGGGGGCCCACCAAGGAGAGGCGAGTCACCACCTGCCTAAAGTAGGATTCGATAATGTGAGATGTTAAATATAGGCAGGTGCCGGATCTCACTCCATAGGCCCAGCCACCTAGTCCCCCCAGTTCACCCACATAGCCCAAAATTTGGCGAATCACTTATCATTACAATAGTCCCATTATATTCTGCGGGGTCTGTCTGTGCCTGTATTAACTATTGATGCAGTCAGAGAGAGGTCCCGCCGAATATAACCCATTACAAAGTAGATCAAAATTCTCGAAAGGGCCTCTACGTGTTGGACCCCCTATGTCCCCGCGCAAGCCTGACAAAGGTCCGGGGTTCAAATTGGACCCCGTGCTGACGAGAGAAATAATAATAGCAACACATTATACGTCTCACTGGTGCACGAGTCTCTCCCCTTTTTGGGGAGGCCTGGAGCTTACTCCACCACGCTGCTCCAATGCGGGTTGGTGGAGATACGGGTTAGTGGCTAACCCGCTGTCGGATGTTTTTCAAACCGCCCATAAGGCCTCCGACGAGGTTTAACGACTGCTATCTATCGATAGCAACCGGGACCGATGACTTAACGTGCCCGCCGAAGCACAGAAACGCGCATTTTAATTTGTTACTAGCGGTCACCCATCACACACCCGACCGCGCCCGTATCGCTTAACCAAGTAGATCGCTTATGATCTACACGAGCCGCGGGGCCATGCGCGCTTTGAGAGATATTTATGCACAATTTAGACCCTCACCAAGAAATATTGGACTCATCCCTGACTTAGGCAAACGAAAGCGCGCATAATTGTATGTATACACTCAGTATTTCAAAGATAATGTTATTTTATTCTATCGAAGCACATGCAAATACATACTTGTGTGATGTACAAATACTTTGTCTCCAAGATTACTTCTTACATTCGTAAACTCTGCCCCTTTATTATGTTTTCCCGTCGACACGCGGCTGTCGTCTGTTTCTATTTCCTCATTTCTTTATGGCTTTGTGGCGAAAAAGGTTCACTGATAGATCAAAAAAATCCTGATCAGAAGTTCGATTGCATATCTCTTGTGGATTATTTATTTTGGTGGCGTGGATGGAATATTGTTATTCCTATTTTTTGTGTTATTACGATCATGGTGCTGATACGAAATGAAAGTCATCCTACTTATGTGGTGTGCATGGCCGCGAAAATTTCGATAGCAGGGATTGTTTTAGTTTGCAACAAAATTCAAAGTGGGTTTATAATTTAAATACGTGAGCTTAAGATAACTTAGCATGGTTCATGTTAATTTCTCATATATGTATCTTCACACCAGGTTCCAAACGGGATAGACAGAGAGTGTCGAGCGCCAGATATCCCGGTGCTGACACACCTCCCGTGCCTCATCTTATTCATCATTATTCTCTTCATACACGCGCGCCGATTCCTAAGGCTTTTGACTCCACCATCCATAGAGTTACACGGCCCACCGGCCGCCGCGGCAGACCAGAGGGGAGTAGCCATTATAATATGCAGGCTTTCTCCTCTGTCAAAGTACAAGCCCAAATGGTCCTATGCCTGTCGTTTAAATATGTGCGGGAAATTGTTTATGTATTTTGTTAAAGTCAAGGTGTGAGTTTCGTAGTAATAGAAGATTTTTGTAGTGTGTGTGTGTGTGTGTGTATCACACGTAGTTTCCCCCCGCAAAAAAACTGACTGTTTTGCAACAGTAATAAACGCTATGGCTACTCTCTTCCGGTCCGCTGCGGCGGCCGGTATGCCTTCAACAAGCTTGGTATTAACATTTCCTATATTTGAAAACATCTCATGAATGTGATATCGCCCTATTTTCTGTGAATACGAAACGTGTCAACCTAAACAGTGATTTGTGAAGATAGATGGATTAAGATAGATTCGATAGCGCTTGTCGAATCAATACTGATTCACTAGGGTATTTACTTGATTCGTATGAAAACAACGTATTATGTGTCAAAAATCCCTTAATTCTTATTATTAGCGTACAGTTTCGGCAGTCAGGTTAAAGCAATGTATTATATTCGGTTTGACCAAACTCGAATACTCGCTACAGAACACATACCAATTCCAAGAATGGTTCGCGAGGCTATTGAGATTAAAAAACATCCAAATTTCAATGGAGAAGATGGTTGGCGATTGTCACCAACATGGGAACCAATACTCAGTAGAATAAAATCCCAACCGCAACAGTCTGTAAGACCTCAAGATACAAATAGTAACTTTTGTGTTAATCCTGAACGCTACGCAAAACGTTTGCGAAATAGATGGAAGTAGCTGCACATAATAATTTTTCAAACTGCTGTCAGACAAATACCACCTCAGTCTGCCCGAGACGACAGAAGCTGAAAAGCGATCGAAACGTCGGGTTCGATTTTAAATAATCATTTTAGTTTAATATACGCGAGATAAATCCGAAAACTAGTTTTATTTCAATGAGTGCAGCTCACGAAAACCTAAGAACATACTAGGTTAAAGCAAATCTAAGGTCAATTTAACTGACATTAACTTGGTTTATAATGATTGATTGATTATTCCCTTTTTTTTCCTTTCTCATTAATATTTTTAATGCTGTGACGGTGGCAAACAATTATGCAGGTAAATATGGATGTTCAGTGAATACTGGAGATCATACATATCTCGCTAAAAACCGTAGGTCAAAATACAAATGCCTTGCCACTTCTATATTGTTTTGCCTCTGCGATAGTGATCACGCGACCCAACATGACCATCTTGCTAGAACTTCATAATGCTGAACGTTATAATTTGCTTCAGATAGATTAAGTGATTCCCACACTTCAGAACTCCACTACCATTAATTCGCATAAAGTAACTTAGCTAATTAAGTAGGTATATGAATCGTCGCAGTGTCCTCACACGTTTTGTATTAGATCCGAAATCGATATCATAGCATTCGCTATCTTTGATATGTTGCTATTATTTCAATCCACGTCGTCTTCAAGTGTTGCCGTTTTATTTTACCGATATGGAAATCAGCCTCAGTATCTAAACATCCACATGAGGGACATTCCATTCTGGCTTTCCGGTCACGCACCGAAGAAATGTGTTGCCGAGAATTGTATTACGAAAGTTGCGTTCATTGTCGATTTATTTTAAATTATTATTATTATAACAAACCCACTGGTCGTTTGACAGTAATCGTATTGGAAAGAGGAAACATTGCATAAATTTTGATGTTCCGAGTATTTTTTTTTCTTTTTTTTTTTTTTTTTTTTCTCTTTATTTTTTAAAGAGGGTTTGATCATTTTTGACCATGCCACCCTCATAATTACAAAACCTTATACTTAACAACCAACATAACAAAATATTACAATATAAAAAATAAGAACTATGCAAAGAACACCGAATTGATTGCGCTCGTTCATAACTGAACGAGCCAATTTGTATAAGCTTTTAGCCTCTTCACATAGAGGTAGAGATAAGATGGTATTACAAATACCAACATTTTTATCTGTTCTAGGCATAATGTTACAGCGTTGAGACTTGCTCCGTGAACATTCCATAAGAATATGGTAAACATCTTCTACGATGCCACATGTAGTGCAATTTGGAGAGTTGACTTTACCCATCATGAAAGCAAAGCTGTTCAGTGGTATATGACCAGAACGAAGTCTCAAGGCCGTAACAATGTCATTTCTGCCCATTTTACATAGTTGGAACCAGAGGGAACGAGGCAATGTTGGTTGGATCGTTTTGTACCAGATACCTTTAATACGAGATCTTTCATCGAAGTATTCTGACCACAGCTTATCTGAGTATTTTTTTGCTTCAGATATGCATTCAGTATACCAGGTGACATGGGAAGTACTTTCCCCCTCTGTAATCGCTTCTTTGGCTAATCTGTCTACAATCTCATTTCCTTCTAGTCCAATATGAGCAGGGACCCATTGCAAAATGACAGTTTTATTATTGTTAACAAATTTACGTAGAGACTTTACAATATCAAAGGCCAATGGAAGTCCTCTAAAGCCTGAAGTACATTTAATTAAATGTTGAAGCCCACTTTTTGAGTCAGAAAATATGACAAAATTAGTATGGTTTATTGACTCAATATAAGACAACGCTTCCGCAATTGCAATTAGTTCGATGTGCATGATTGATAATCTCTCATTATTAACATTTAGTTTTATATGTGAGTTAGACATATGATCAAAAAAAGCTGCACCTGATCCGTTGTTATCTTTGGCCCCGTCTGTATAAATTTGATAAAAATTCGAATAATTAATATTTATGAAATTGGCACATTTTTGGTGTAAATCAAAAATATTATAACCTTTTTTTGGTTTATTTAAAATATCAATGTTGGTCAGTATGATATGTTCCAAATTAATATTGCTGATCCAGGTATCTAAACTAAATATTTCTAATTGTTTACTGGAATATATATTGTTATGTACAGATTTTAGTCGGTCGTGGATTTGTGATAATATCGGTTTCTTTTTGCGTAGCCAGTAAAAATTTTGACAGAGTTCCGATAAGTTATCTAATATATTTATTAAAAAATCCTTAGAAAAAGAGCGTGCCTTAAGCCAAACTTTTGCTGCCAAATAATTTCTACGTATATATAGCGGCTGTAGTTGCAGTTCTGCCTCCATGATATAAATGGGCGTACTCTTTATGTATCCGCCTATTAATCTTAAAAATACATTTTGCACTCTATCAAGCTTAACTAAATGGGTATTATGACTATTATCATATAATACACAAGCGTATTCCATCCTACTTCGAACAAGTGCAATATATAAACGCCTTAAGTGTGTCGGATGGACGCCCCATCCTGGACCTACTAGTATTTTAAAAATATTGACAAATTTTAGAACAGCTTCTCTAAGTTCATTTATATGTTTTGTCCATTTCAATTTACAATCGAGCCAAACCCCTAAATATTTTACATTGTTTACCACATCCAAATTAATCCCGTTTAAAGTTACTGGAAAATTATCCCTACGATATCCCCTTTTAAATATACAAATTTTTGTTTTACTTATAGAAATATCTAATCCTACTTTTTGTAATTCATTATTTATGCAGTCTAATCCATTTTGTATTTTCCTTCTACCTTCTTCAACTTTTTTAAAGTGGCAGTATATGACAAAATCGTCAGCATACTGAGAAATGAACAAATCATTTTCAAGTATTTTACATATATTTGTTGTCCCTATATTAAATAGTAGAGGCGATAACGGATCTCCTTGAGCTAGACCTCGACCTGTATACCTCGTTATAGTGTGTTCGTCTATATTAATACTAAGGTGTCTTTCCTGAAGAAAATTCTTGCTTCTCGTTTCTTTTCGAGCCGACTAGATGTAAAATGTTGTTGCATGTTTATTTTATGTTATTTGATTATTTTAAGTAGATTTATAATTTACAAATAATTTATCGTCGACATCTTTGCATTCGTGTTTTGGTTAGTGCAATGTTTCATAGATAATACATTCAGAGAAACTGGGATTTATAATTATTCTCGATTCTCTATTCGTTATTGATATTTTGCCGCTCTGTATGATTACGAACTATATGAATTCAATAACTAATTCATTGTAGATTATATTGAGCAATTAGACATATAATTTATAGCAAATAATTCATGATTTACTCTGTGTATCAGAAAAAGTTACTGATTCAGTTGAGCGAGTTAAAAAAACCGGACAAGTGCGAGTTCGACTCGCGTGGTGAGGGTTCCGTAATTTAAATAAATATTTTCGAAAATATTACAGATTTAAAATGCAGGGACATAGCGGTTACGGTGTATACCGGCAGGGGGGGTAATATTATTAAGAATTTTCGATTTAATTTGAATACTCAAACTTCATATAGGTTTTTCAGTAATTTATAGGAAAAGAACTATTTTCCACACTTTTTTCAAAATTTTAAGTTCAGTAGTTTCGGAGATAGGGGGGGGCAATGGTCAATGGTCGTCGTTTTTCTTAAATAACTTCAAATTTGTTTATGTAAAAATTATAAAAAAAATATATCTGAGATGCTGACAACAACCTCTTTCATTTGATATGTCACACGACACATTTTTTTTAATTTTCTGATTTAGCCCCCGAAAGTGGCCCCCCTGTTTAAAATTTATTATTTTACTTGACGTGTTCATCTTTGGGTCACCAATTTACATATAGTTATCAAATTTCAACTCAATCGGTCGAGTAGTTTCGGACCAAATTGGCTGTGACAGACGGACAGACAGACACACGAGTGATCCTATAAGGGTTCCTTTTTTCCTTTTAAGGTACGGAACCCTAAAAACAGATTTCTACGTACGAATGTATGTAAATATTTTTCATTCAAGTCGGGGATTCATTTGGCAAAATCTCCTGGGTGTCATACGTTGATGTAGTTTATTTATCGCTTCAATTTAAAACCATTTATTTTAAATAACGTTGTATTCATTGAATCTTCTTCAATTGTTATCTGTACAAATTATTTGAGCTCAATTTTTTAAATATTTACAGTTATGTTTCTTTGTCGTTAATTTCTTGTTTAAACTTTAATAGTTTAAACAATTTTGTTGAAATAAATTGAATTTTACACCGTAAGGCTCTTTTAAGGTTGCTAAGCAATGCATTCCGGGCAGTGTTTGTACGTTATCATACTAATAACATTTGCTTTTAACAGCTTGAAGTGCTTGCATATTTGTAGGTCGCCCTTGGCGTATCTCTGATGCGCTAACCGCTCTTCATGTTAGATCGGCTTATTACGAATTGTGTGTATTTGAAATTCTGCAATATTCCTCAAATTAATAATCATGCCTCAGTAATGTAGTGGTAGCAGGCCACTGCTACTACGCTGGGGGTCCTGGGTTCGATTCCCGGGTCGGGGACCATCAGAGATAACGGTATAAAAATCCTTTATCTCTGCTTCTATTGGGATTTTTCCATTTTCTGGAAGTTTCCTAGTACCTCGGAGTTTGGTAATGTGCCCGGAAATGGCAACAGGTTCGCCACCTGTTACATGGGCCAAAACGTAACCGGCGAGTCGTGGGTATTTGCATGTATGCTTGAATGGATGCATTTACCTCTGCCTACCCCTACGGGGATTACAGGCGTGAAGTTACGTTAATAATCATTTTTCTGTTACTGTTACTTTCTTTTCTCTGTTTGTTCTTTAGTAAACAGACTTTAGGAGTAGCATTTACATCTTTAGTGGTTCTTTTTTGTCACTAACGTAAAATGTCAATTCCGTTTTTTGTTTTGTTTTTTTTTTTACATAAGGTTTTAGCACAAATTATAATTAATATTTTCAATTGAAATAACATGTCTTTAGTGACCTGCAACTCAAATGCCATAATATCAACTCCCACAAGAAACTGTCGCAGTGGATCCCATGTTTGTTTTTGCTCTTTCATATATACAAACACAAGATCAAAGCGACCTTCGTTGCTATGAATATTTGAGTTAAGTCCAACAGTTTCTCAGACGACCATGTTCCCTTCCGTTCGGTGAGCAAAGCTGTAATTGTGTCAATAGGTTTTGTAAAGCGTAGAGATTCATAAATCAAATAACTTCTATTTAAATATTGATTTATTTTGTTTTTAGAAAATATAGATAGCTGCAATAAATAGTTTGAACTCCCGCAGTAGTTTAGATGTAGCAGGCCACTACTACTACGCTGGCATCTTGGGTTCGATTCATGGGTCGAGGTCAATCAGAAATTAAAATGTTAGGTGGTGGTGGTGGCGTTCTGCGCAATATTATTCATTGTTAATACTTTTTATTTATGTTATAAAAGTGGCAAACAAGCGTGCAGTTCACATTGATGTTAAGTGATGACTGCAGCCTATAGACACCCACAAAATGACCAGAGGTCAAAATGCAAATGAGCTGCCACTCCTGAGGCATTAGGTGTTATGCCTCTGTGCCGGAAATTACAGAGCCGTACATTACCACCTGACCGGAACACGATAGTGCTGAACACTACCATTTAGCGGCAAGTATATTAGGTAATGCGGTGGTGCCTACGCCGGCGAGCTCCGTCACTGGAGCGCTACCACCAGTAAAAACCTTGTGCCTTATATAACTTTAAATACATTTTTTTTTTGTGAAGATCACTAAAAATACTGTGCACGTCCAACACACACAATTTTTTAGAAGTGTTACATTTTCATATAACTGTCTTAAAAGAAGTCAGGTGCTTAAAAAGATTCGGAAAGTTAGGATGTAAGTAAGGACGTAGCAATGCTGCCAGCTTATTCTTTCAAACAACAACATGGTGAAGTTTTATGCAACTATACTCAACTTAACATCGCTGCAATAGCTGCAGCCCAGCTTATTCTGTCAAACAATCACTGAACTTCCCGTGTAAATATAGATGCTCTTTAGAAATTCTCGAAGTTCCTTCGTAATGCCCTTTTCCTATCAGAAACATTGTAGTAACCTCTGGTGCGCGATAGGATTGATTTAAATGCAGTTTTGTCTTGGAGCGCTATTGAAATATTGGACGGACGTTTTCGTTGCGAAATTTTGTTCAGTAGTTCTGTATCGTCTTCATTCTATTTTATACTTTTATAATGTTCTTTCATTTATTTATTCTTCAATGCACTGAGTACATTAGGCTAACTTAATGCCACTAAACAGTTCATACAGTCAACCTTTTTGTGGGATAGGATTGTGGAGGTTTTAATTTTATTCGATTGTTATTATGTCTGCTTTTACCCTACCCTAGAATACAGACGTAAAGTTATGTTTTATATATTTTTTTGATTGCTATAAGAATTATCAATCCTTATAACAAACAGGGTGTAAGTACAATTTGGTACGGTCAAGGTGTAAGTGCAATTTAATTTTATGTTGACAAAAGTTTTTGTTCCTCAATCCTCAAAAGCATCCACATGTGCCTGTTTCGTCATAAATCAGTCTGTAAAATCTAATTGCAAACAGGGTTAAAACTGATAGCCCGTTCACTATGTTTGCCAACACCAGGTATTACACTCAGAAAAAACAGAACAGTCAAATTTCAAGCGTACAGCCAGCTTGAAATTTGACGAATCTTGTAATTCCAAGCGGAACCAGATGATTTACTCAGTTTTCGTAACCGCAACCGCTTATTAACTACGTTGATCCAGTTTGTTAAATTGATCGACGAGTTAATTGGTATACAATCAAAATTATATTTTGTTATAATCCAGCTTCATTTTGTAATAGGTCACTTCGAAGCTCTGGGAATGGCACTCGTAAAGTAAATCTGCAGAGATGGTAGCTAGATAAAATTAAAAAAAATATGTACTTATGTAGAGAGCGCAGTGGAGTGTGATGGGACAAATGTCTTTATCTTTACAAAGCTCCCACGCTTCTTCTAGCATGCGAGCCGGAGACTCGACCCTCGGATAGTACTTATCCGGCCCAATTGATTAAGGTAGGTCAGATTTGATCTGCCTCTGTTTCCATAACGTTGTCTCTTTCGCCATTAATTAGTCTCTTAATTCTCAATCAAAACTTTTTTTTCACCCCTCTCTTCAAACATGGACAGTATTTACCCGACCTGATTGAAAGGTCAGGCTTGACCGGCCTCTATCTTCACGATCAATTCATTCGCATTATAACGGTATAGCTATTAATCAGTCTCTAAATTATCATTGTAAACAGGATCGAAACTGATAGCCGGTACATGATGTTTGCCAACACTAGGCGCCCGCATTACCCTTGAACGGCTATAAATAAGCTTGAAGTTTGACAGATCGTATAATTTCCAGTGGAACTAGATTATTGAACTCTGTTTTCATAGCCGCGACCACTTATTACCTACGCTCATCCAATTTGTAGTATAAATTGGAATATAGCCGAAATAAACCTTTGTTTTGATTCCAGCTTAATTTTATAATAGGTCGTTTCAAAGGAAATTTACTATCCGCGGAGAGATATCTCTGATAATTAAGTTTGTGTTTATCTTGAGAGTATGGTGAGACAAACGTCTTTTTCTTTATATGCTCTCGAGCTTCTTTTACATTGATCAAGAACAAAGATGCTTGCCGATTTTGAAGACTTTTCGTCAAGTAGGTACTTACCCAACCTGATTATAGGTAGGTCAGGTTTGATCCGCGTCATTACCATTTCACATATAAAATTTTTGCTTTGGTTACTTACCTCACCCTCCTCCATGTATAATATACAAAACAAAATACCAAAAATTCTCACCACGTCAGAAATAATATGTTAATCATAATTCATATCTTCTTTGATGTTCTTAATTTATTTTATTTGCACATTTATCTTTTATTTATACAAATACACGTCTCGTCTTGGGAATTCTTATAATCTCATGAACGTCAGGGTTGAGATATTACTACACAGGTTATTGTTAAAACTGGCTGGAATAAGATAAGCCCTAGTATCGGATCAGTTTTACGAGACTATAAAAGCAGTCGTTAAAAGTATTAAACTTAAAATTAAAGTAAGATTATTATTTTAAATTATCTCTACAGATTCAGATAAGTTTTACATTATTAAAACGGGAACTTACCATGAAATGGTAGTAAATCTAAGCCGTCATCTACTTACATTGTAATGCGACAGTAGAATACTTGGCAACCATATATCTTTCATTTCCGCCGAAACTTTTGAAAAGGATTTCAGTATTTGAATATCGACTTCGCACGATTTAATCTCTATTTCATATCTCATGGGTGTTTTGTGAATATAGCGATAAATCTTTACGGCTGCAAGGAAGTTAAGGTTTAGACGTTTTAAAACATACAATCATACAAATACTAAGTTTTCTTAAAATGTTGATCCACATCACACGCGTAGCACGGTCGTACATGTTTGTATGAGGAAAACGTGATTAGGGAAGAAAAAATCATAACGTCGAAGATTTTTTTTAGAAAAATTGAGTCGCAATATGATTTCATCTCTTCATTTGACTTATCTACACATACCTACATACAAATAAATAAAATTGAAATGCCTGTTTGTAATATAAAAATAACCGCTTTGTAATATATAAAAATAAATGCATATGCATACACGGTACATACCTGTGTATTCGGTACCTATACCAAAACAACATTTCTTACATTTTTTAAGTCTGTCTGTTTATTGGGGCCAATCTCGGGAACGGCTTTACGGATTTCGACGGGAGTCTCACTGGCAGATAGCCTTTGTAATAAGGAGTAACTTAGGCTAATATAAAATATAAATAGGAGTAATTATATTATAAACTAGCTGCGCCCGCGACTTCGTCCGGGTAGATACTGAAAAATCATAAACTCTCACGCGGACGAAGTCGCGTGCACAGCTAGTTTATAATATAATTGTCATTCATAACAAAATTATACACGTACCTATAGGTCTACTCAACATGTCTAAGCCAGAAACTTGAGTTAATGTCATAATGTTAATGAAATAACTGGCATAAAATAATGGTTGAATAAAAGAAGTTATGTGGGTAACAAAACAATAATAAAGAAATTTATTTAATTAAATATAAGTAGTACTTTTATGGAATATACCAGGATTATAGATTTATAATATATTTCTCTTCCTTATTTATCTATGCAAAATCTACATTACACTTCAGTGTTTGTAACTCTGACAAGTCTCCATAACAAAGTTATTTTTTTTTTGTGCGCAGCTTTTAAAAACACACTCAACTCGTTCAAGTTGCGGCTAGTTTGCTCCAACAGTTTAACACTTCTCTGTCCTTTAACCTTATTTATAACCTCCACGAGACCGTTTATTTTAAAAAAGCGACAAAAGTGGAACAGTTTTCTTTTGTTTCACGGTTGGGATTCTGTTTTATTTTTGCGTAAAAGTGCAGGCCATTGTAATGGGCAATTTATTGAACTTACTTTTTGATATTATTCTACCAGTGTCTAGTAAGAAACGAATTCTGTAGAAATAATTATTATAATTCCAGTAAAGAAATTTCTTGCCATTTAGTTGTCTCCGCTCATTTATTACATAAACAGTGGCAGAACTCCGGTGTGTTCAGGGTGAAAAGTAACATCGCATTGCGTAATTACAAATGCTTTTAAAAATCATCAAATCAATTCACTGGTGGTAGAGCTCCAGTGACGGAGCTCGCGGGCGTTGGCACCACCGCATTACCTAAGATACTTGCCGCTAAATGGTAGTGTTCAGCACTATCGTGTTCCGGTCAGGTGGTAATGTTCGGCCCTGTTATTTCCGGCACAGGGGCATAACACCTTAAGTCTCAGGAGTGGTAACGCATCTGCATTTTGACCTTGGTCTTTGTGTGGGTGTCTATTGGCTGTAGTCATCGCTTTACATCAATGTGAACTGCATGCTTGTTTGCCACTTCCATTACATAGAAAAAAAAAATCTTACATATTTCTTGTCCGTTTCCTTTTAAATCACCTTGTTGTTTCTTTTTCTTTTTGTTTGGGTGTACCTACTTACCAAAAACACAAAACTTTGTTTTTAATGTAATCGCTATATGGTAGTGTTCGACAATAACCCAAAATATTTTCAATTGATACTTACACACGCATGGAAATTACGTGATTAGGGAAATGATGTCCATTTTCAGGAATTTATCGCCTGTATTCCGCGCCAAACGTTTACTCTTCCAACGGCGTACTGTGGTGCAATTAATCGCGATCCGCAGCAACTTTGCGTGTTTTCCGGATGAAGCCGGACCGGCGTAGCGCGTCCGGGTACTACATTTTGCGGATTACCGGATCGGAACGGTATTGGCAGTGTTCGCGCAGTGCTTTATGTCGAATCGTTCACATGAAAAAATGAACGCATCGCTAAATTGGCGGACGATAACATTTTTTCTTTTATATCTTTTCAGCTCGGGGTTTTTAACTTTTTTTAACGCTGTTCAAAGTATTTTTGTTTTTCTTGTCAATTACTCGCGTTCTGGTTATTTTTATTTATTTATTCTTTTTCATTAAATATTCTGTAATAATTGCATCCCTGCTTTGGTGCAAAGGATTACTTTTTGTTTATTAAACAAAATTGTGTTCAGAACAGCTGTATTATAAAAACGTAACAAATTAACTTGAATTAAAATATTTAAATACTTTAAAATTTAACTCTTTATAAATCTCATTAAAAGAGATGATGCCATGTTAGATTTTTTTTAGAAATCGGTCTTTCCTGTATTTTAAGCTTTCGATCCTCTTAAACAAATTGAATAATCAGGCTTTGTTGTTTTTAATCCTCTTTCTTACCTTATTTAATTGAAAACGGCTATTGTATAATAAAATGAAAAAAGTGTAAGTAAAAAATTAATCATGAAGTGAAGATAGGTACATACATACTGTTGCTCGTCAGCCATAATGCGTGAACTCTTCATTTCGGTAAAGTTTTACCTAAATACAAATTTTCTCGTTTGCTGCAGGCCTTACTACAAGCTCACGATGTGGTCGCGCGCGAGGTGTACGGCGAGGAGTCCCTGCGCGCGTCCCCGCCGCCGGTCAACGGACGAGCACAGCCTGCCGACGACGAGGAGGACACCGAGCCGGAGTTCGAGAACGTGACCAGGGTGCGCCTCGTGCAGTTCCAGAAGAACACGGACGAGCCCATGGTAGGAAATAGTTTGATCAATAAAACAATTATTCTGTTCCCATTGTAGATAGATCATCATCATCATCAACATAACAGCCGTAAGATGACCACTGCTGGACCAAAGCCTCCCCATAAGGGGATATGCCATAATCGCCACGCTTGGCAAGCGGATTGACGATCGCAGTGGCAGTAGTTTAATCGCAGGACGCTGATCTTGCGTTATTGCATTTACTACCGCTCATTGGAATGGTTTGACCGATTCGATTGAATGACTGCACTAGTGTAATCGTCACGTTCTGACCCCTTAGTAGATAGATACGCTTATTGAAATTCTTTTGACACAGCACACCTCCCTACCTGGGAATCTATTCGAATAGAAAACCCACGCGTGTGAGGTGTACATTACCACAATTGCTAAAGGGTGCGCGAGGCCTACCAACAACAAGGAGGACACCGAGAATTTGGAGAATTTTTTCAGAATTTGGAATTCAAGGACGTAACCAGGAAGCGCCTCGTACAGTTCATAAAGATCACGGACGAGCACATTGTATGTAGGTAATACTTTACTGAATAAGCAACCACCTGTTATTATTAACTACCACTCTCACGGGGCGAGCCTATTGACATTAATTTATCCGGCGGATTACTGACCAGGGTGCGCCAGGATATAATTCTGAAACTGCATATTATTTGTTCTTGGGGTACCCGAAGTATTGAGGAGCCATTGAAAAAATCCCAATATCACTTTTTGCCAATTTTCCAAGCTATGTACCTAGACTAGCAGAAGAGGCCTGCTGCTTTTGCCAAAGAGGTAGGCAGAGGCGCCTGTGATCGTACTCGAGGTTGACGGTGAGGAGTCACTGCGTGCTTCCCCGCCGCCGTTCAACCGTCGCGTAACCTACTGACAACCAACCGTCGCGTAACCTACTGACAACGAGGAGTAATGATACGGCAGTTATGTAGTTTTAAACTTTCATTTATTAGGTCTATTGACCTTCATCTGGCACATCGTAATCTGCGGGAGCACCACTGGGAATTCATCTATTAGAGGATGAGCCTATTGATATTCATAGAGCACATTGTGATACTCCGGACTTGGCACTGAGGATCTACTTACATAATTGGAAAAACCCAATATTATTAACTTGAGCTGACTCGGGGATCGAAACTCCGCTGGGGTTTCAGTGGCCTATGAAGCTAGCGAGTGAAGTACTCTTTTACCTCACCCTCGACCTCATATAACTCGAGTTTGTAGTTAATACCATTTGTTTTGTAGGGCATAACCCTGAAGCTAGCCGACGACGGACGCTGCATCGTGGCGCGCATCATGCATGGCGGGATGATCCACCGGCAGGCGACGCTACATGTCGGCGATGAGATCCGCGAGATCAACGGCACACCCGTCGCCAACCAGTCCGTTGCGCAGCTGCAGCGGATGCTGGTATAGTACTTGGAATACTTGGAAATATTTGGAGGGACAATTACGGTGCTTAAAGGACGAAATGGGACAAAGCAGGACCAATTCTCAAATTGTGGTTTCAATAGACATAGTTTGAGATTATGAGAGATATTTTGAGAGTGGTGAAAGAGTATACACCTAGATAATATAGTGTGAACCCTAGTGAACCCCTCTTTTATTATGATAATGGCAATCAACGCAGTTTACATGGGTGGTAAGTGAAGGCATGTACACAAAAACCGAAGATAAAATACAGATTCGTTGCCTCCCTTGAGGCATACCTTGTTTTGCCTCTGTGGTAGTTATTACAGGGTCTTACATTACCATGTAAGCGGAACACTACCATTTGTCGGCATATAGATTAGGTAAGACGCCCTCGAGCTCATGAACTCTACCACCAGTTTTGAAATCATGGGACCCTTTATAGATTATATTTTTATGTATTTATGGCAAACGACTATACAACTACATCATGGTCGGTGGTCACAATATAGATGCGTTTTTACTCTTGAGGACTAAGCTTGTCAATGTGCCCTAAATGTAGGGACCATGCATTACCATCTTACTAGAATGTGGCAGCGCTGAACATTACCATTTAGGCGCAAATTGATAAGGAAGTGTGGTGGTGCCGACGCTTATGAAATGCGTAACTGGGGCTCTAGTTGAGGTGGAGCAAAGTCAAACCAATTATATGGAGATAGAATATATAGACTAGACTACTAGACATGGAATACATGCGTAAATTACAAACGTTAAATTTCTACGTAGCAATCATATCTACATTATTGTAAATGATTAATTTGGTAGTATCATTGTTATTTAAGAATTTATTTTTTTGTATTCGCTATTTTTTTAAGTCAATAAAGTGTTGAACCGTGTTTCTTGTATAGATGAAATAACTGTTTTACAATTAATTTACAGCGGGAAGCCCGAGGATCTGTTACATTCAAGATCGTGCCATCGTACCGTTCCGCCCCACCACCTTGCGAGGTAATGAAGTTTGTGGCTGTCCGGCCATCGAATATTCAAATACTTAGACCGCTAATCTAATCTCCCTAGCGCTCTGTGTCAAGGGAATGCCATGCATTTTGAATTGCTAAACCCTTAACAGAATAACTCAATCGTAATGAAACTAACGATGAGATTGTTTCTGATGTAGTGGCGATATTTAATATAATTGTTTGAAATAGATGTGTGACTAACGCTTATGAGTTTGAAGAAGTAAAAACAAACTAAAGTAGACAGACTGAAAAGTCGACAAGCGCACATAAATCTTGTTGTAAGTAGCTTGTCCTAAACGCATAATGATTGGTTGTGTTAAAAGAGTAAAAACTAAAAGCATCTTTTCTTCTAACTAGCTCTTCCGGATAAAGCCTTCGCCCGTGCTAGTAAGTAGCGATTACCAGAGCCGTTGCTACTTTGTGTTTGTTATGTTGGTCATGTTTATGTTGTGTTGTGTTTGTTTCTGTCGTCACCCGGGCATGGCTGCGCGTCCCCGCGATATCTCCGTTTCTGTGCGCTTGTTGTTCTTTAACGCATCCTACCATCATGTCATCGTTTTATGTAGCATCATCTCCTATCATCCAGTTATCAAAGGGACATATTTTGTTATCTGTAAAGAAGTATTTAGCTCATTCACAACGATCTTAAATTCAGAATTATTTTTTTAATCATTGTCCTTTGTAATCATTTTGAGTTCATTCTCTATAAATTATCTTTTCATTTCAGTGTCTTAAAATGGAATGGTAGCTCTAAACTATCTACTTAGTTGATTCTTTGTTAAGATGCATATCTCTGTATGTCTCAGTTTGCTGATTTTCTTTTTTAGTTAGTAGTGTTTGTTAATCAACAATTTGTCCATCCGCAGATATTTGTGAGAGCGCAATTCGATTATGATCCCTTAGAAGATGAATTGATACCATGCGCTCAAGCTGGTATTGCTTTCAACACTGGCGACATTCTGCAGGTAATTTATTTTGTGTTATTGATTTATTTGATATTTGCTAACTAATTGATAACTTCTAATTAGTAACTTTTGTATTGAATGAAGTTACTGAAGTGTGTGAACATTGTTCATTATTACGACATTAATTGACTTATGTATAAAGGTGGAATAATACACGTGTCGAAGCTAATTCCGGGAAATATTTCCTGTTGTTTGAAGGAAAACCACGCACCCTCTAATTAGGAAGCACATCAAAGGGATATTTAAAATAGAAACAAATTGGTTTGTGTAATTATGAAGTGTTCATCAAAAAATATGTCAAGGAAAACAATTTTATTTGCGTGCGTAAAATGAGTTTAATATTTATTCAAAACATGTTTCTTACTTGACGTCATTTCTTAATCAAACTTGACTGCTAGTACTCTGAAGTGGAAATGATAACATTACACAAATTCTGAAATCAGTTTTTGAAACAACATTTTACCGAATAGTATTATTATTCGTATTTTTGGGGTTTTTAAATGTGAGCACGTACCACCCCTAACTTTATAAATAACAAAGTGATAAATATTTAGATAATTTAAGCTAATTTAAACTTTTACCGAAATTTAGTTTCAGATATATTTTCAAAAAGTGCAAATACAATTTTTTTATATACATATTACTTACTACTACGGAACCCTTTTTTTTATATTATTACCAGCTGTGCCCGCGACTTCGTCCGCGTGAGAATTTATGATTGTTCAGTATTTACCCGGACGAAGTCGTGGGCGCAGCTAGTATAAAATTAGCCTAAGTTACTCCTTATTACATACGCTATCTGCCAGTGAAAGTCCCGTCGAAATCGGTCCAGCCGTTCCCGAGATTAGCCCCAACGAACAGACAGACAGACAGATAAAAATTGTAAAATAAATAGTTTTTGGTATATGTACCGTGCATACATACATATGCATGTAGTAAAAGGAGGTGATTTTTATATTACAAACAGACACTCCAATTTTATTTATTTGTATAGATGTATAGATAATTGTATTTTCATACTATGAGTCAAATTTAGTTTTTTCACAATGAAATGAAATCTACGTCCGCTTCCTATTACGTAAACCCTATAATAACGCTGTATTTGGATATATGCTTACATCCATCATTACAGAAATTGTTGGGACGATTCCCAAAGGCATAATTTGAAAAGTTTCCCTTCGGATCAAACTTGAAAAAGACCACAAGCTAGAAAACAAAGTTATGCAATGCAATATGCTTTTGAAAAGTTATGTTCTTACTAGCGTACGCGTTATCTCAGATAGGAGTAGCGTCTACTTATCATATCTCTAGTCATGGTGCTTCTTATTAATTAAGAAGTTGTCTGTTAGTCAAGGTATAGTGGTCCATAATATTACGTTGATAATATCGCGTGTTTAATTCGTTCAATTGACTTGATAATTTGACTTATTGATCGATTTTATAAAAAAAAACTACCAGTAACTGCCCCGACGAACTTCGTATCGCGTTAGAAGTATAAAAAATTAAACGTCCAAAAAATTGGAAAGCAAAATATTTGGTGAGAATCAACCTTACCATTTAAAGAAATAAAAAATAGACTACAACCGATTCTCATACACCAGAGAATATGTAATAATACTACGTCTTCACACTAAATTTCATAATGATCGATAAAGCCGTATCGGAGGAGTATTGTTGCAAACACTGTGACACGAGATTTTTTTGTTTTAAATCTTATTGAGATGTAATTGTTGTTGTGGCATTATCTCAAGGTAAAAATAAAGTAATGAACTCATAAAAGTAATGGACTGACTGATAATTTACGTGTATTCCCCAGCTATTCACTTGATTTGATGATTGTTGACCTGTTTTAGTGCTACCTGAATATGTTTAATTTATGATATGAATTATATTTCACTAGCTGTTGCCCGCGGCTTCGCTAGCGTGGCTGTCGTTTAAAAAGTAGCCTATGTTCTTTCTCAAAGTCAACTTTATCTCTGTACTAAATTTCATTAAAATTGGTTCAGTCGTTTGGACGTGAAAAGGTAACAGACAGACAGACAGACAGAGTTACTCTCGCATTTTTAGTATGAGTAGGGATTTAAGATTGTGAAATTAAATATGAGCAATATTATGGCGTTCTTGTATTATTACATTTTTGTTCCTTGCTACAAATACATGACTATACGTATACGTTTTTCATCTTATTACAACACAAAGTTTCATTTTATATTTAGTGTATTTGGCATAAAATTAAGTTAATTTTGGTGACCTCTTTGTAATACAAATTCATGAAGTGTTATTTGAAATATGGATGGACACTAAGGACTAAAAATCTCAAATCATGAAAAAAATCACAAATTTATATGAAAATATTGCAATATCTATGTCTTATGGATCATCAATTTAAAATCAACGTAATCATTGCAATAAAAGCAAATATTGTAATTTTAATTTTCCAGATCATTAGCAAAGATGATTCACATTGGTGGCAAGCTCGTAAAGACGCTTCTGGTGGATCGGCCGGGCTCATCCCGAGTCCTGAGTTACAAGAATGGCGAGCAGCGTGCGCTGCCGCTGAAAGATCGAACACCGATCAAGGTTACTACCAAATACCTGTTTACTAAGCATAGTTAGGATTAGGCATTAAATGTTTGTAATCAATGTGGTTTTAGGTTTAGATGATGGTAATATAAGTGGATTAACCGATATCATATAGTCTGCATACTATTTTACATAAGTATATATGAATTAATAATTTTCATAATTAATGTACGCTTACCTCGATGATTTTGTTCAAAATTCTACTAATTGAAATTATGCCCATTTGTATTACCATGATTAGATATTCATCAAAACGATTCGTGCGTACAGCTTTCAGAAATCTGAGTACAATTTTAATAATGCAAATGAAATAATCCTCTGTGCTCCAATTCTATTACTATATCCTGTGATGGGTTTTATCGCGTTTTGTAATCATTTTTACTCTGAATAGATCCAAATTAAATTTTGTGTCAGTTGTATTCAGTTTTCAAATATTGGATCGCTTAGACAAAATTAATCATTGAGTCGCCTGCTGTGTATACACTTTGTGATTATTCGTGTTAGTATCATGGAGCGCTTCATGCGTAACTATGTAGCCATCTTGGTGTTGTATTAGGTCGTAGGTATATGACTTGTGTATTTCATATTCATTTTCTTTCAGCGAATAAGTGTATTGAGTTTGATGTAGATTATTAAACGACTTCACATCATACAATTTCCCCTTATGCTATTAGTCCTATGTTCGGTTTACACGTGATATTAAAATTTCATATTGCGCTTCGATGAAAATTAATTATAAAACCTTCATTACTTGACGGTGAATCATCATTAAAGGAATAATATTTACAGAACCTATTTCTGTATAATTTATACTTTGACAGTCGTGGATTTTAGGTGATTTTATTTATTTCACTTTTATGATTGTATTCAGCAAGTTACTTTGCGTTATTATATTTATTTATTCTGCTGTGACTTACATTAATGTTTCGTGTTTTGCTTTCCAACGTAAACATTTCGGACGAATCTACAGTCGGTATGTAATATTGCTTTTTTATATCAGCATTACAACATCTCCCCATATCATTGACATATTCTATCACTGTCTCTATGCATGGTATCGGTACCATTTGATTGTCTATTGGATTGTAAACTGTGAAGTATGACCTTATCCGAATACACTCTGTGTAACCAATTTGTGGTAGGTAGTCAATTACCAACCCAGAAGTTGTAGACAGTTATAAGACGAATAGAGTGAGTTTGTGGATTTCCGATTGTGTTATGGATATTTTGGGAATTGTTATGATGTTCATAACTTTTGTATCACATTACGAAGTTTTTTGCCAAGATTCGAAAGAGAAATATTAAAAATAATAACGTAGACGCGAGTTTAGTGTTAATTACAATATGCGCTGTTAATGAATTCATAACTAATTTTTTATGTTTCTTCTTTATGAATCATAATTTCAAATAATCAATATATTATTTTTCAAATATTTAATGGAAATATTGGTTATAAATCCGGATCGTGTCACTATATTAAATTTTATAAAAGTGATTTTAACTTTTCACTTGTTACTTATTTTCGACGACGAATATTTAGCAGTCATTATCTTAAGTGCCTGTGACATTATAGAGATAATCAAACGCGCACGTGTTGGTATTACTAGATAAACTTTGTCACACATCTATCGAGGATTAGTATCTCGACACGACCCGTATTTAAAACCAGCCTAACGTGAAACGCGATCATTTTAAAAGTTACAACATTTCCCAAAATTCAGTCCCGAATAAAGTAGTACGCCCATACCACACCAAACCATTCCATTGCGAGTTGTTTGCATGAAACCGTGTTGTAATGTTGTGCGGCTAGGAGCTGAAGGCTGCGTGTCACATACCGACGGATGCGAGAATACAGGTAACCTTTACCCTATTTTAAATGTCCCGAATATTAACAAAAACATATTTTTATAGTTGTGGCAAATACAATAATGCCAGTTACTACATTACGTTTTACTTCGTTCAAATCAGACCTGCTGCACTCCGCATTTTCGGTGTAAACTTGCAAGTACATTGGCATGTCCACCTTGGCGAAGCACTTGTTATAAGCATGCTACTGTAACCGCGTCAGGAAATACAAGACTTACGCAATAGGAGAGGCTCAATCTAGATAAACATAATATGGGGAGCATGGAAATCTATATTGTATTTGAATGTATCGTGTCAAGAATTGACATTTGTATAACAGTTTTTTGTTTTGAATTATTCTGTACTCAATTTAGACTGGCCAAAACCCTTTAGATTTATGTGGAAAATATCAAAAATTGGCCACTTCTTTGATGTAAAGTTAGCAACATGTATAGTATACACAAATCAGTTAATGGTGAAAATTGGTGTAATGCTTATCTATTGTGTGAAAATTGGGTTGATGTGGAAAAGGATGGAGGATGTCTACATCCGAAATGGGACTGCATCTTAATAACACTACTAACATAACATAAGATAGGAACTAACAAATTACACAAATCATAAACTTGTTAAAAACAAACTCAGTATGTAATTATGACATGTAAACTTGTAACCATATACAGATACAGAATAAAAAGGCTTATTATTATTATCTATTTTCAAAAATGGTCTTGGTGACGTGTATACTTTGATGGTATTGCCACATTTGAAAGTTCTTGCGTTCAGTATGTTAACATAGCATCAACTCGTTTGTTACAGTGAACTGTTCGATATTCGGACGCAAGAAGAAGCAATCGAAGGACAAGTACTTGGCGAAGCACAACGCGGTGTTCGACCAACTGGACGTGGTCACGTACGAGGAGGTCGTCAAGTTGCCATGTATGTATCACACGATTTTAGAGTCTATGTACAAGGACATAAGTTTTAATATATGGGGTTATAGGGCGGCCGGAAATTCTAGTAGTGTTATATTTTGTTATGTATGTGGCTAAGCAAGCAGTGTCACACCGCGGACACTCCGTCAAAATTCCATACAAACGCTTAATTTGGTTTCTATTACACAGACATCAATCAGTGACGTGTATTTACACGTGCACCTGTGCGCGTAGCACGTAGAAAATACCAAACGTCTCCCATAAGAGGGGAGGAGGTTGGGTAGTGCGGGGCAATCGGGCGGGACGTCGAAGTGTCCATTCTATACGTAGTATTATTACATATTCTCTGGCAGTGTCTAAGCAGTGTTCCGTGATAAAACTGTCACCACTGCGATCAACCCGCTTGCCAAGCGTGGCGACTATGGCATAACTCCCTTAGTCCAGTGGTTGACGTCTTTCGGCTGAAATTATGATGATGGTGTGGCTAACTCCACATTGATGGTAAATTACCTCTGCAGATTAAAATATTGACACAAACACCAAAGGTGCTACAGAAATGTTGTCATTGACCTGAGGTTCCTGGTTCGACCCCAGGGAAGGAAGTGATTGTTTTAAGCTTTCACGATTTGTATTCATATTTTTACATTGTAAACGGGACTTAATCGCGTACTATTTTAATCGAAGTATTTACCTCAACATTCGACGTTTCGGCGGTAATGCAACGGCCGTGGTCACAAGTAGGCTGAGACGAGAGGTAAATACTTCGTTTGAAATAGTACGCGATTAAGTCCCGTTTAGAATATAAAAAGAAGGAAGTGATTTTTCTCGCGTTTTCTCACTCTAAAATTAATTAATAAATGAGCTACCTTGTGTGAACTTTTTCCATTCGCCGTATTTTTTTTATACATATGTCAAAAGTTTAACAAACATGCAGAAGAGCCACCAAAATGATCACCGTCTCCTATGAACATTCGCAGTATCAGGGGACTTGCCAACGCGATGTCAGCCTTGAAGGACTCATTTGGCGTTATTTTTTTACTGGTGGTAGAGCTCCAGTGACGGATCTCGCGGGCGTAGGCACCACCACATTACCTAATATACTTGCCGCTAAATGGTAGTGTTCAGCATTATCGTGTTTCGGTCAGGTGGTAAAGTACGACCCTGCAATTTCCGGCACAGAGGCATAACACCTTAGGCCTCAGGAGTGGTAACGCATCTGCATTTTGAACCTGGTCTTGTGTGGGTGTCTATAGGCTGCAGTCATCCTGTTTTAAATTTATTATTTTACTTAACGTGTTCATCTTTGGGTCACCAATTTACATATATTCATCAAATTTCAACTCAATCGGTCGAGTAGTTTCGGAGCAAATTGGCTGTGACAGACGGACAGACAGACAGACAGACGCACGAGTGATCCTATAAGGGTTCCTTTTTTCCTTTTAAGGTACGGAACCCTAAAAAAATAATAATTAAATCATGATAATAATGTTACAGCGTTCCAGAGGAAAACCATAGTGCTGCTGGGTGCGCACGGCGTCGGTCGACGCCATATAAAGAACACGCTCATTTCGCGTCATCCTGATCAGTATGCTTATCCTATACCACGTAAGTACTCTATCACTTCACTATAATTTTGCCATCAGAGTGCCTAGTGCGAGATTTTATGCGAATTCGATCGAATACGATCGCGTAAGAGTAAACGCAGATTTGTATGGAATTGAAGGAGCGTCATCTAGCGGTGAATATATGACGTTCCTTCGATCGAATTCGCATAAAATCTCGCACTAGGCACTCTGTAAGTCATAGTTTTGCTGTGGGGGAGGGATTAACGGTAATTAGTTAACAACCCGGTGAGTCCATCGGCCAGCGGTGTGAGACGTCCGTTTGATTCGCAGGGTTGCAGGTTCGATTCCCGCACCGCGACAGATGTTTGTATGGCCTTCAGAAATTTGTTTCTGGTATGGGTGTTTGTGTATGTGATGTGTGTGTACAACGGTACGACACAGGTTTATACCTAGTGTGGGGATGTGAGTCTAAGCGTATTTATTTACTACTTTATTTATTTACTACTAGCTGAACCGGCAAACTTCGTATTGCCTCCGAATGAAATAATGTGTCAAAGGTTTGATAGATACGGACTATGTGTATGATAAAATGAAATTGTGGTTTTATTATTTCCCTTCAATTTCTTAATATTTTATTACCTTTAAACCTTCCCTGGACTTCCAAAAATCATTCAAAACCAAAATTAGCCAAACCGGTCCAGCCGTTCTCGAGTTTTAGCGAGACTAACGAACAGCAATTTATTTTTATGTATATAGATTTTTCCGTACAGAATATAACCCCAATAGAACCAGAGATACAGGACTTTACACATTTATCTCTGATATTATCTGACCCGGGAATCGAACCCAAGGCCACAGCGTAGCAGTAGTAACTGACTATATATAGACTATAGCTTGCAACAATATAAGGAACCTTCACCTGCTTCTCACCCATCAAGTTCCTGGCCACGTCCGTCGGTGCTTAACCTTTAACTTATATTCGGTTTCAAGGATTTTCTCTGATGTATTAAACGTTAAAACTTAACATTCCAGATACGACACGTCCACCGCGCTCCGACGAGGAGAACGGTCGACACTACTATTTCGTCACGCACGAAGAAATGATGGCCGATATCGCCGCTAACGAATATTTGGAATATGGTAAGTATAATAATAAGACTAGAATTTGTAAGAATGAGGCACATCCCTAATTGCGAATGGTAATCACCATAGCGTAGGCACTATCGAAGGAATGTCCGGTAGATCACTTCGTTGCCTTATTTGTGAGGCGATAAAGTCTAATTTACAATATTTTTTCGATCAAGAGTCAAAATTTTTATTGAAGTGAAAGTGAATGAAATGAAAAAACGACACTGAATAGAGCATAGAGCAACACGGGCCACCGGCGGGCCGGAGGTGAGTAGCCATAGCGTTTATTACCGATGCAAAACAGTCTTTCATTTTTTGCGGGAGGAAATACGTGTGACACATACGCACACTACAAAAATCGTCTATTACTACGAAACTCACACCTTGACTTTAACAAAATACATGAACAATTTCACGCACACATTTAAACATCTAGGCGACAGATGTTTAAATGTGTGTACTTGTACTTTGACAAAGGGGAAAGCCTGAAAAATGTGATACGAAGCGTTATACATAATAATATGCAGTGTCTCTTATGAACATTTTTGAAAGTTTCGTTTTCAAGGATTATAACAATCGCTTATGATACGTCCAAAATTAATAACTATTTAAAAACAATGGTGAATAACAATAGATTGTCATTTCTTTTTACAAACTTTATAAAATTGATATTCAAGAATGTCACTGAGAATAAATACCTATATTGAAAAGATACTAATTACATGAATGTATCATTTTCTCTTCTACGAATTGATAACAACATTTGAGGAAAGAAAAGGTGACATTCTGATTCTGTGTAATTCGCTGGCAGGGTTCAAAAGGCTAACCCCCTTATTCATAAACGAACATTAGATACGTTTTAGCTATAGAATGCCTTGTCTTTGTCAGTTGCATTGTCAAATGTGCAGGATAGAAAAAGACAAAGGAGAGATTAGCAACAATTTAGCTAAAATACGTTTATGAATAAGGGGGTATATATTCTGGAAAAATCTCGGTTTTTGCTCTTTTTTAAAGTAATTTAACGATAACACATTATTTTAAGTATCTACACTATCTAATTATTAGTTTTTTTGGAACGAAGTTCCTTATCGCGCGGTACGCTGGCTAAGGGGGCTAAGGGGCCTAGGCGAGCGTCACGAAAAATCCTCACGACACTTTTGCTATAGTGCGTAGCGCTCGGAGAGGGGACAGGCCCAGTATAGAATTCGACTTATTCGTTCTCTCTCTCTCTCTCTCTCTCTCTCTCTCGACAATGACAAGCCGAGACGCGAGACATTGTTTTGTCGTGTTCGTGTGTATGTTGTTTTAATTATTTTTAATATTTTTAAAAATAAACAATGGTTTAACTGCCTCGGTAGCCTAGTGGTAGCAGGCCACTACTACTACGCTGAGGTCCTGGGTTCGATTCCCGGGTAGGGGGCTATCAGAGATAATGGTGAAAGTCTTTATCTCTGGTTCTATTGGGATTTTTCCATTTTCTGGAAATTTCCCAGTACCTCAAAGTTTGGTAATGTTCCCGGAGATGTCAACAGGCTTGCCACCTGTTACATGGGCCAAAACGTAACCGGCGAATCGTGGGTGTTTGCATGTATGCTTGAATGCATGCATTTACCTCTGCCTACCCCTTCGGGGATTACAGGCGTGAAGTTACGTAAACAATGGTTTGTGAAAGTGATTCATTAGAAGTTAAAGAGGAACTTCGTTTCAATGGGATGTCCCACATGTGACACCTCAGACAGTTTTTTTTTTATTCTTATGGAGTTAGGTCTGCCAAATGCCAAGCATCTCTATCCTCAAGATAGTCATTGAATTTATCATCGGATCCTTCTCCGATGGTGCATATACCTAAATTGTTTTGCCTCTGTGACAGTAATAACGGAAGCCATATCTTTCTGAAAGTATAGATTAGAATTATGGATATCAGTAAATCGTTTTTCAGGCACCCACGAGGACGCAATGTACGGCACGAAGCTAGAGACAATCCGCCGCATCCACTCGGAGCGACGCATCGCGATATTGGACGTGGAGCCTCAAGCGCTGAAGATATTGCGCACTGCTGAATTTGCGCCGTACGTGGTGTTTATTGCCGCACCACCGCTTAATAATGTCGCTGATGTGAGTATTATGATAACGGAACTTCACGCCTGTGATCCCCGAAGTGGTGGGCAAAGGTAAACGCATGCATTCAAGCATATATGCACCACGATCGCTGGTTACGTGTTAGCCCATGTGACAGGTGGTATGGTGGATGGCCTGTTGACATCTCTGGGCACATTACCGAACTCCGAAGAACTGGGAAACTTCCAGAAAATGGAAAAAAAACCCAAAACCACCAGTATTAAAGAATTTCACACCGTCATCTCTAATAGCCTCGATCCGGGAATCGAACCTAGAAACCCAGCGTTGTAGTACCAGTAGGTAGCAGGCCATTGGTGGCCATTGGTGGTAGAGTTGCAGTGTAGGAGCTCGAGGGCGTAGGCATCACCGCATTACCTAATTTATCTGCCGCTAAATGGTACTGTTCAGCACTATCGTGTTCCGGTTAGATGGTAATGTATGGTCCCGTAATAACTCAGTTCTAAGTGGTGACAACGCATCTGCATGTTGTTTAAGTGCCTGTAGGCTGCAGTCATCACTTAACATCAATGTGAACTGCAAGCTTGTTTGTAGGCTAATAGTAAATCGTTTTCGAAGTCAGTTAGTAATTATATTGTTCTATTACAGTATGAGGGCTCGTTAGAAGTGCTGGTACGTGAATCCGAACAACTACGTCGCACATACTGCTTCGACCTCACTATCGTGAACAACGACAGCCTATAGACATCTACACAAGAACCAGAGGTCAAAATGCAGATGCGTTGCCACTCCTGAGGCCTTAGTTATTATGTCTTTATAATAGTTACTAGCTGTTGCCCGCGGACACGCCCGCGTGGATGTCATTTAAAAAGTAGCCTATGTTCTTTCTCAAAGTCAACTCTATCTCTGTATCAAATTTCATTAAAATCGGTTCAGTCATTTGGACGTGAAAAGGTAACAGACAGACAGAGTTACTTTCGCATTTATAATATTAAGTAGGGATTACAGAGCAATATATAATTTGTTACAAAATTATGTTATTCTATTACAGTACGATGGCTCGTTAGAAGTGCTGGTACGTGAATCCGAACAACTGCGTCGCACTTACGGCCACTACTTCGACCTCACCATCGTGAACAACGACATCGACGATACGCTGTCGCAACTGGAATCGGCGCTCGTCAGACTACGCTCCACCCCGCAATGGGTGCCCGTGTCCTGGGTGTATTGACAAAATGACATCTACTTGTAAATTATCCACGGCTAGGCCTCGCCCTGAAGTTTTTACGAATTTATCTCGCGTATGTGTAGTAGTTGGCGTTGGCGCGTGACGACCCTACCGCCCACTAGCGGATGATCTTCTACTGGAAGAGAATTCTTCCACTTGTGCTTTTTTTTATGTCATGAAAGTAGCAAACAAGCATGCAGTTCACATTGATGTTAAGTGTTGACTGCAGCCTATAGACATCCACACGAAGACCAAGGTCAAAATGCAGATGCGTTACCACTCCTAAGGCCTAAGGTGTTATGCCTCTGAGCCGGAAATTACAGGGCCCAGGGAGAGCGTTAGTACTGTCAGCCGAACAATGATGGTCAAACCATTCCAATAGGACATAAATAACAACGCGTTATGGGCAGCAGCGTCCCGTGATAAAACTACCGCCACTGTCATCGCCAATCCGCTTGCCAAGCGTGGTGATTATGGCATATTCTCTCCTTGGTTATATACACTGTTATGGGCTTTTGGGTCTTTGGGGAAAACTTTGTCCAGCTGTGGACGTCTTTCGGTTGGAGTAATAATGGTGATTTGTAGTAAAATTGTGAAACAAACTTCCAGTAGAGGTATTCCTTTGATATATAACATGTGGTACTTCGAAACTGGCAACTCTAGACTTGAAGACGATGACCAATTTTCATAAGGCGGCCCCGTCTTGTATGTCAACCCTTGCATAAAATCTCGCTGATGCTGAAAGCGAATTGGAAATGGTGATGGGTTGAAAATTATTTAAGGTCGGGTTTAAAGTGTATAAAACATCGGGTTATAAATTATAAAAGGTCGGGTTGAAAATAATGAAAAAATGTGTAGATAATTATGAAAAGTCGGATTGTAAATTATAAAACGTCGGGTTGAAAATTATTAATCGTTGGGTTGAAAGTTAAACAACGTAGGGTTTAAAAATTTATGTTGTTAAAATCACTACTTCAATATACACGTACATGAGATAAATAAAAAAAAAATGTTTTGATTCACTGAACGTAGTTTTAAATCCTAATGAAACTTAATTTACTCGCAACTTTATAAAAAAACTTGGTGATGGTTATGGAAAAAATAAAAAAATATATATTTCTGTCATAACAGCGTAATAATATTACAAAAAATGCAAATACTATGTGTCTAGTTAGCGATTCATTACCATGAATCGAGCTCATGATAAGTAAAATTATATGCAGATTTGTATGAAGTCGTTTTATATTATATGCAGTAATATAATATGATAAATATTGTAACAATATATTAATGTTGCGCGGTATAATATTCACGAAATTTTGTAAAATGTTTAAAGGGCGAGGTTTTTCCGTTTATGCAAAATATTCGCACACAACTACTACACCAATGTGACGGTCCACAATAGAATTCTCTAAACTCTAACACATAATCAAATTCGCTGAAAAAACCTTTAAAAATATTATCAATTTTAAATATACTTCATTCGGCAAAATGTTGTCGAATTTTCTATAAAATCTTTGATGAATTTTAAATACACATCATTCAAATCTGTAAAAACCGACTTAATAGGGAATAACACTGTTAAGAAATTTGGGGGCGACGTAATGTCTTCGAATGAAATGACTTCAAAAGTAAGTAAAGGAGAAGAAACAACGATTTTAGAACGTATTGTTAAAGAATAAAAAAGAACGTGAGCTTTACAAAATATCTGTTCGAGAAAAAGGACTTAGAAACTATTTCAGAAAATTCTAGAAAGCTCAATAAATATCATATACACAGTACCTACACTTCAAATTGCTATTGGATTGTATTATTTATTCCTGCAGTTATTATTGGAATAATCTGAATACAATATAGATATCTCGAATTTTTGAATACGAATACCTACATTGTAGTATTCTCATTTTAAGACACATACACGTGTAACTTGATATTACTTTTTTAGGTTGGCACTTGCATATTGCATGAAATATTTGTACACTTCGTTTCTAAATTAAAAAAGGAATTAAAAAAATGTATGAAAAAAACGTTCGGGTGCGATTATTGTGCCATTTTTTTCTTTACAGTCAATTCCTCTCGATATATATGAAAAAACATTGTTAACCCATACTAGGGTATGTTAAAAGAAGAATTAATAATAAATATTGCAATTATTGTAACTAATAACTGTCAGAAAAGAAAACTGTATATAAAAATTTAAACCTGTTTAAATACCCGTGATTTCGTAACGGTAAGTATCACGCATAGAGCAATACGGGCCACCGGCCGCCGCGGCTGACCGGAGGGGAGAAGCCGAAGCGTTTATTCCCGACTAACTGTCCCCGCGACTTCGTCCGCGTGAGAATTTATGATTGTTCGGTATCTACCCGGACGAACTCGTGGACGAAGCTAGTATAAAAGTAGCCTAAGTTACTTCTTATTACATCAGCTATCTGTCAGTGAAGTCTCGTCAAAATCGGTCCTGCCGTTCCCAAGATTAGCCCCGCCAAACAGACAGACAGACAAAAATTGTAAAAAAATGTTTTGGTATATGTACCGTGTATACATACATATGCATTTAGTAAAAAGCGGTTATTTTAATATTACAAACAGATTCTCCAATTTTATTTATTTGTATAGATGCAAAACAGTCTGTCTTTTTTTTGCGGGGGATACTACGTGTGATACACACACTACAAAAATCGTCTATTACTACGAAACTCACACCTTGACTTTAACAAAATACATAAACAATTTCACGCACACATTTAAACATTTGGGCGTAGGAACACTTGTACTTCTTGTACTTTGACAGAGGGGAAAGCCTGCATATGGCTACTCCCTGCGGTCCGCCGCGGCCGGTGGCCCGTGTTGCTCAACGTATCACGGGAAGTTACGTTTTAAACTTGTGTTGTTAAATCAAATTATGTTTTTAACTTATTCAATCAAATAACGTTACTTAATTTAAAAACGAGGAGTATTTAATTATAATTGTGATAATTATTTATTTGTTGACATTTTTGTTTATTCTATAATAATATTTTGTTCTTAAATAGATAATACGGATAACGAAAAGTCTTACAACAGCTTGCATATTATTTGGTGCATTGCGCTCAACACACGTGCCAAATAACCGACTGCGTTTCATAAAACAGTTTTTTAAAACGCACCCGATATACTCACACGATTTTAGAACAATGTACATAAAATATACATTAGTGAGTAATTTACAAAACAAAAATAAATTAACACTCTAGATGCGTACAGTAGCTCAAAAATGTTTAATTCAACGTATAAATTTAAGATCTATCCTATTTCTTTAAGACATGATAAATACATTAGTGATGGCACCGTTTCTTAATCGAAGTTTTTATTTTGTGTCTTATTTGTTCTTTTAATTTTTAAACGTTAAGTACAACGCTTTTTCTCACTAACTGTACATTCGTAAACAATGACTAGATGCTGGATATTGTCTTTACAGTACATCTAATAGACAGGAAGACGTTAAGAGTCTATAAATCTATGAACGCTGGTTACACGCACGAAACAATGTCAGGTTCCGCCCGAGCTGAGCGTGCAAGTGAGAGCGCGGAACAAGCGATAGAGAGGCACGATCGGCCTTAGCGCTCAGCTTGTGACTGATGATGACGTTATCACGTAAAATTATAGTCTGTAATTATGGCAACCCATTACACGTCCCACTGCTGGGTACGAGTCTCTTCCATTTTTGGGGGAAGGCCTGGCAAGCTTACTCCACCACGCTGCTCCAATGCGGGTTGGTGGAGATACGAGTTAGTGGCTAACCCGCTATCGGATGTTTTTCAAACCGCCCATGTGGCCTCCGACAAGGTTTAACGACTGCTATCTATCATAGCAACCGGGACCGACGCGCTTACGACGGCTTAACGTGCCCTCCGAAGGACGGATACGCGCATTTTTATTTTTGCCACTAGCGGTCACCCATCACACACCCGACCGCGCCCGTATCGCTTAACCGATTAGATCGCTTACGATCTACACCAGTCGCGTGGTCATGCGCGCTTCAATAGTCTGTAAACCGACAGATAACCAATTTTTTAATTAAAACTAATTTAGTGTCGTAACTGCAATATATTATATTTCGATTGTGAAACGGTGTGCAACGACTACTTTATCACAGGTTTAGAATTCACAGGGTTGCAAGGATCATAGTATTTTTATTGTACTATATAATTTATTGCATACTATTGCATCTTGTACTTATTTGCGTCTTCGTTTATTTAATTGAGGTGCCACGATATTAAGTTATTTTATTATGAAAATTATATGCTTTAGAATACACTTAAATACCTTAAACTACGAATGCAATATGATTCAATAAATATAATGAACTCAGAATAATTGTATTTTCATATTCAGTGGCACCCAACTATTTTTGCTTTGATGTTTCACCAGTATTTTCTCCTTCTTGTACCTACTCAATCGATGAGGCGGCAATCTGATTTGTAATAATGTCTTTATATTCAATTATTATCATAATAAATTAAGTTGTTGCAAAATTAAAACAAGTAAGCCATTATTTTGGGCACGAAACAAGGTGGCCGCCCCATTGATACTTTATTAGTAGTTTTTTTCCACGTGTGCACGAATGCATTCCTGTACAAATAATACTACTAGTAGCAAAATTTTACTATAACTGTCACTTTCACTATTTTTACTTTAAGTAATTTTAAGGGTAAGTAGGGTTTAATGTAAGAATTATTTTTTAAATTGTTCTATTTTTATGTTTATGAAATTACAAGTGAAGGTGCGAGACGTATTTATGCTATTTTGCTCAATATTGTGTATGCTGAATTCATTGAAATTATTTCACTAACAAACCGAAAACTGATTTTATGTATTTTAGCCACTCGTATATATTTTAAAAATATATTTTCGTTTATTTCATAACAACTGATATACGTTCGGATACCTGCACTTGCAATTCATACTATTTAAATTATATCAAAAACATTATTTGTTTTCTATTGTGTCTTGTAAGACAATTTATAAATTAATTTTGAAGTACATAAATCACATTTTCGTGTGAATAATACACAGATGCCCAGCTCTTTTTGTTCTTAGAACAAAATTTAAAATAATGTAAATTAGGGTTGGGCATGTTATCATTTAGTTTTCATTATATTAATTAATCTTCTTTGATCTTTTCACTAGTTAAATATAAGACCATTGATAGTGAATGACGAGTATAGTTAAATTAATCATACAATATTGAATTTAATTAATAAGTAATTATGAAAGAGATATGGCGCGCGAGTAGCACTGTTTGAATCATTATATGTTTTAATATTGTTGTCGATGGAGTGATAATATAGAAAATGTTATATACGCAATATAAAATGGCGTCGCGTTGCTGTTTTTCAATAATCAACATTATATAGTACATATATTAGTTTCAAAAATAGGAAAATATTTCAATTATATATAGACAAATATATGAAATTCATTCAAATGATTAAATAACAGATTTATTTATCGCTATGGGCAAGTTTTTATTTGATGCGAAATATTTACAAAGTAAAATATATGATAAATTGTTTTTCGTGAATATACGTCGTTGATTTTCTAACAGTCTTAGACTAAAATTGATATAATATGTGCTTAAAATTATTATGTAGAAAATTTTATTTCTAATTATGTTAGTGCTGCTCCTAAAGGGATGTGTGTTTGAGAGAGTCTATCTTATATAGTAATAATAATATATAATTAATATATTATATTCAATTGAGACTATTTTCAATGTTATAATCATCACAAAAATTTAAACAAGTCACCCGATACATTCCATTACCGTCTTGTTGTTTATTAATTTGTAATTATTAATAATTATTATAAAAGTCACTAGGGTAATTAATTATTGTCATTTGTTTGATGTGATTTTTTTGTTTGTCGTTTTGATGTTCAATTTTGAATTGTATTTTTGTGGATATTTAATTTTATAATTATTATATAGTGCTAATTACGGTTACATCACTCATACATACAGCTAATCGATGGAAAATCAGTAGAAAAACATGTATCTATTCGAAGATATAATTATTGTAAGTACTTAATAAAAATTGTGAAAACGAAACGAAACTAAAACCACAATGAAGGATAATAGTTACCTATTAATTTTTAACATAACAATAGGGCATTAATATAATGTATTAAAATGTAGTCTGTTTTGAGATGATATGATGACTGTGGTTATTGGGTGCCATATTAACTCGATTCAGACCGTAAACGCATGTCAAGTGGTTATAATATTGTAACATCGGCTGTAACAGATTCATTTCCAACTAACGATGACTGAAGTAAAATCTTATAATAACTGTTAAAATTGAATAAATCGCACAAAATAATTTGCTTGTTTTATTTTTAAGTAGCTGACCCGGCTGTATCGCCTCAAAATAAAAATATAATGTGAATCGATACCATAGATTTGATAGTGCCTCAGTGGCGTAGTGGTAGCAGGCCACTACTATTATGCTGGAGGTCCTGGGTTCGATTCCCGGGTCGAGGGCTATCAGAGATAACGGTTTAAAATCCTTTATTTCTGGTTCTATTGGGATTTTTCCATTTTCTGGAAGTTTCCCAGTACCTCGGAGTTTGGTATTGTGCCCGGAGATGGCAACAGGTTCGCCACCTGTTACATGGGCCAAAAAACGTAACCGGCGAGTCGTGGGTATTTGCATGTATGCTTGAATGCATGCATTTACCTCTGCCTACCCCTTCGGGGATTACAGGCGTGAAGTAACGTTTTAGATTTGATAGTGGTGCGAACTATTTGAATAGGAAAATTAAAACTGTTGTGTTTAATGTTTTCTTCTTTTTTTTTCATATTTTCTCACTTTTTCTTTCTTAGACTTCTATGAATATTTCAAACTTAAAATTATCCAAATCGATTCCGCAGTTCTCGAGTTTCATTTTAAATAAAAAATCTCGAGTTTGGGCGATAGTCTATGATACATTTTTACTGGTGGTAGAGTTTCAGTGACGGAGCTCGCGGGCGTAGGCACCACCGCATTACCTAATATACTTGCCGCTAAATGGTAGTGTTCAGCACTATCGTGTTCCGGTCAGGTGGTAATGTACGGCTCTGTAATTTCCGGCACAGAGGCATAATACCTAATGCCTCAGGAGTGGCAGTGCATCTGTTTTTTGACCTCTGGTCATTGTGTAAGTGTCTATAGGCTGCAGTCATCACTTAACATCAATGTGAACTGCACGCTTGTTTGCCACTTTCATAACATAAAAAAAAAATACATACATTGATACAATCGATAGCAGACAGATAGCTGTCATATCGATGGTAAAATAAACACGCAAGAATCTGAGATTTCTAAATACTTAGGTTCGGATGCAACTTAATTGAAGTTAATGTGAAATTGTACATCCAGAAGGAAGTAAAATTTTACGTGAACACTAACAAATATGGCAGTCTATTCCGCCAGTGACCGGATGAATAATATATAATTATTAGCTGTCCCGGCAAACTTCGTGTCGCCCTAGAAAATTAAAAAAAAAAATGTCCAAAAATGTTATGAAAAATAGATGTTAGCCGATTCTCAGACCTACTGAATATGCATGCAAAATTTGGTTAAAATCGATGAAGCCGTTTCGGAGGAGTACGAAGACAAACATTGTGACACGAGAATTTTATATATAAGATTTGTTGTAATAAAATGCACGTCTTCGATCCTGTACGGGCACCGATCTTCACGAGGCCCTTCAACTCGCCAAAAACCGGAAAAGGTGGAAGGAAATGGTAAAGGAGAAAGTGATTCGGAGGGGCACCGATCTTCACGAGGCCCTTCAACTCGCCAAAAATCGGAAAAGGTGGAAGGAAATGGTAAAGGAGAAAGTGATTCGGAGGGGGAGTCACGACCCTCAGCAATGAGGAATACGACGCGAGGAGGAGGAAACGAATTCTAATAAACTTGATGAGACTAGCATTTTATTTTGGACTAGCTGTGCCCGCGACTTCGTCCCCGTAAGAATTTATGATTGTTAAGTACCTACCCGGACGAAGTCGTGGGCGCAGCTAGTATAAAAGTAAAATCCGTCCCGTCAAAATCGGCCCAGCCGTTCCCGAGATTAGCGGGAACAAACAAGCAGACAAAAATTAAAAAATGTTATGTTGGTATACGTATCGTGTATACATACATATGCATTTAGTAAAAAGCGGTTATTTATATATTACAAACAGACACTCCAATTTTATGTATTTGTAAGTATAGATACACGTTAGTCTCATTTGGGGCCATCCATAAATTACGTCACACGAATTTCGGGACTTTTGGACCCCTCCCCCCGTCCTTGTCACAGGTTGTCACATTTTTATAAGCCCCCCCCTCCTGATGTGACGTCACATATTTTTAAAATTTATTCATGTACTCAAAAATAATCGAGAGAAAACAGCTTTTTCCATTTTTTGCTTATTTTGACTGTCACTAAACAATAGGAACGTATTGAAGTCACTGCGCCGGCGCATGTGGCAGTACTTGTCGCAGGTCTCGCTAACAACCGACGCGCGGAACGGTAGAAAAGCGAGCGAGCACTCGCAGACGACTTAAACCTATTTAAACCCTTACCATTCAAAATTCTTGTGAAGTTGAGTCTCACTCGAATCAATAAATATAGTGAATTATTGATAAATATAGATCAAGTTCGTAGATTTTTAGAGTTTTTTATTCACATCTAGATTTCACGTTTCAGTATTTTAAATTTTAACATGTGACGTCACAAAACTTTCGACCCCTCCTGCCCCTTGTCACACATTGTCACATTTCGGTGATACCCTCCCTCCCCATTTACGTGTGACGTAATTTATGGATGGCCCCTTTTCGTTTGTATTGACAGTATGGAAACTAAGCCCATTTTGTAGAATATTTACCTACACTCCATTGAAGCAATAGGGATGTCACGATATTTTTTAAATAATGGTGTTATTATTTTAGCATTTACTGACCTTTGATCAATCGTATTGGGATGTTGACATTTTTTTTATTGGTTACCCTGTAATAGTATTGGATAAATATATACTATTTGTCTTTGAAACATATAGTCAATAAGTACTTAAAAGTTGTTAAGATATAACGATTCAAAATGTTGCGAATAGTGAAATGATTCATATCCTATATAAAATTGCAGCACGTTATGACGTCACACCGCGGTACATCAGTTTACAAATAATATTAAGAGTAGTCTATGTAAATAATCTTATGGTGTTGGTTAATCCCAGCAAAAGACGATTATTATTACTATTCACTAATTTATTCTTGTTCTTATTTAATATTTTTACATACATAAATACCTAGTTATAAAAAAACAAATATATATAAGAAATTAAAAAATAGTGCGCCGCCGGCAGCGGGAACAGGGTCCAAGCTGTCGGTGGTTAGGATCACAGAGACAGGAACCTCCTCACTATACGTGCCGTGCCGAGGAGTACCGCCTTCTGTACCAGACCCATGATCCAACCTTGATCTTATTATTATTATAGTTTTAAGTACGGAAAACAGTTTAATATTGATATAACTTGTATGATCTATTGATATAATCTGTGCAATACTGCAGTATTGCACAGATTAGATCATATACGAGTTGTCGAGACCGGGCGAGTTTGTCTTCCCCTCACCCACTCGGGTAAGCAGGATAATAAATAGCTGCCCCGAAGAACTTCGTATCGCCTTAGTTAGTATAAACAAATTACCTATCCAAAAAATCGAAAAAAAAAATTGGTGAGAATGATCCTTACCATTTAGGGATATAAAAAAAGACTACAACCGATTCTCATACCTACCAACTGTACACACAACATTTCATAATGATCGGTCTAGCCGCTGCGAAGGAGTATTGTTACAAACAATGTCACACGAGTTTTTTTTTATATGTTATATATTATAACAATATATCATTCTTGCCTTTCAAAATCACCAAGAAGTTTAAAAAACGATAGCTATGGTTTTGTTGATGCAGAGTTCAAACAGTCGTATACCACGCAATACGCTCGTGGCATCTTTAAAACACTCGTGGAAACAAAAATAAATCGCAACGTGACCGCTCGTCTCGACGCGACACTCGCTACTATAGCACTGCGAGAACCGCTTAGAGGCCTCGTAGATGCGCATGTTTGTGTGAGTGTGCCGTTTCGAACGTTTTGTACGTAGTTACATTACTGTTTATAACTGTACTGTGAAATAGGTGACCCAGCTTACATGGGTGGCACTCGGCGCAGATGAGCAAAAAAAAAGGAAATACTTCCCTTTATGTAACCGAAGTGGCAAACAAGCATGCAGATGACTGCAGCCTATAGACACCCACACAAAGACCAAGGTCAAAATGCAGATGCGTTACCACTCCTGAGGCCTAAGGTATTACGCCTCTGTGCCGGAAATTACAGGGCCGTACATTACCACCTGACCGGAACACGACAGTGCTAAACACTTCCATTTAGCGGCAAGTATTTTAGGTAATGCGGTGGTGCCTACGACCGCGAGCTCCGTCACTGGACCTCTACCACCAGTAAAACTACTACCTATCTACTACCATTCTTTTGTATCTTATTTCTCCATTCTCCACCGTTGCGCCCCTCTATTTGAGCAAGTTCTGCCTCACTTGTCGCACCCCAGGTGTTATGAAAAAGTGAGTTGTGTTGCGCTTTCACGTCTAAACAGCTCAAAAGAGAATGCCAAGTGCCCTTAACAACCGTCGGCTAAGAACCGACATAGATAATTTATATGTCAATATAAAGGCAATTCATTATAGATTAAGAAAGTATAATGTTGATTTCTGATAAAATTCACCGAAAAAAGTTATAGCTGTTTAAGGGAACGAAGATATGGTTGAACTAGCAGTATTAAAATATAAATATATAAATAAAACGAGTTTGAGATGGTTATTCCTTAGAAAAACCACATATTATATACATGCCAACCCTACATTTTAAGCTTACAAACACTTTAATTAGTACCTCCAAAACGTTAAGTTAGGCTCAATTCGACATTTACCTTGCGCCTCTGTACTACTGGTATACTCCGTTCTTATAAGTTGGAGTTAAACACAAGTTAACAAACACAATACAATTTTAAATGTTTCTTATGCAAGGTTTGTTCCTTTTTAATGTAATTTAAAATGTGATAAGTGTGCATGGATTACGGTTTATTTAATAAATTAATTACGAGTAATAAATGCATAATAGATAATATTTATAGAGAAACAGATATTAAAAAAAGATTTAAGTATTTCGTATAATTTTATTCTTCATCAAATATAACATCATCATATTTATTTGTTTTTATATTATTTCGCATTAACACATGCTTGTGAAATATATTTTATTTTTAAAGAAAAATGGAAAGAGAAATTTGACTAGATTCCCAGTAGGTCGCGAGTTCGAGTCTCGCCTGAAGTCAATTTTTTCTTTCCATTTTTCTTTAAAAATAAAATATCATCATATTTAATTAATTTTTAATAAAAAAAAATTGTGCAGGAGTTTTAAATATTTGCTTGGAATCTTGCCCACCTGAGGTTCCACAAAACAACATACAGTTCTTCGTCCAACTAAGCAATTACAACAATATTGTGTAATTGCAGCTCTCGCTATTTCACTATCATTTATTATAATTTATACATACATAATATAAACGAGGCACGAGAGGTTTATCAGGACTGGGATATCTGGCGCTCTATACACTCTGCCTACCCCGTTAGGGACCTGGCGTGACGATACACACACACACACACACACACACACACACACACACACACACACACACACACACACACACACACACACACACACACACACACATAATATAATATATATTTTATGACTGACATGTCGACTTTGTATTTTTCCTCTTAATAACCAGTGATTTGTGTGTTTTGAATTCTACCCGTAGGTTGCTGAGTTAAGATTCTCCACACACTTCAATAATATAGAAACCATTAAATCTGATGGGTTCGCCATAATAAGACCTAGCCTGTTTTATTTTATATGTGCCACAAGCAATAAATATTAGGTCTTCTAATGTTAACTGGGGGAAATTACTAACATTTTGTGAAACAACATTTATGTTCATGAAATGGGCTCTCCTTCTGTTGTAATTGTTGTTGATTACAAAATCAACCAAAGTATTATTTTGAAACATTTTTTTCATTTATCATTTGTAAAATCAGTCCAGCATCAGTTCTGTTAGTATGACGAGCAAGAAATCGGTTCATCAAAGCAGCAGTCATGGAAAAATATATCATCAGATGGGCAGATACTCTGTTAAAATATATCATCAGATGGGCAGATACTCTGTTAAAATATATCATCAGATGGGCAGATACTCTGTTAAAATATATCATCAGATGGGCAGATACTCTGTTAAAATATATCATCAGATGGGCAGATACTCTGAGTAAAAAACAACGTGCCTGTGTGTCAGCTGCTCTTCCATACTGAGACAATACTATTGATGGTACTTTGTGATTAAGAGAAGGAGCAGATTTTATTTCACTACTCAGAGCTACATGTTCAGGTGATGCAGCCAGAAGATTTGGAATAGGATTTGTATCAATACTCAACAATATCTGTTCAGGGAATGTAGCTGGAAGATCAGTGGTAGGTTCTGCTGATGTTGTTGGCTGCAATTGAACTGAAGATGATGTTGATGGTTCAGTATATGGTTCAACCAAACTGTCACATCTCTGCCAACATGGATGACAAATCTGATCAGTTATACGCAGCTGTAACAAAAGAAAATAAATAACATTCTTACATAAAACAGGACAGAACATAATTAATGTTGACCTACGATTATTCAATTAAAAAGGTTACAATTTGAAAAATATAACATTATTTTAAAACATTTAAATAACAGAAAACAAACAGGAAAAAATACTTCCAAAAATAAATATTTTAGCTTTATTTTAGTATTACTTTGTACTATTTCTTGAGGGCATAGACACCATCATATTTTAAAAGTAAGTTATTGGGATTTCTAGAGACATTCTCAGGGCTATCTTTGGAGTATATAAAAAAATAATTTACACTCACGGCCCCACACTAGGTAAATAACCTGTCATTAGGTGCCATTGTAAACATATGGCCGAATACTCAAACGTCACTCAATTTTAAGTAACTCTCAAATGTGCGCTATCACTATAGTTTGAACGAGTTTTATAAAGACAGAAGACTTTTAAGTCCGACTTAGATTTGAGTGACGTTTGAGTATTTGGCCGATAGACAAACACCCAGACTTGATAGAAATATCTGTAGGCCATACAAATATTCATCCCGGTGGAATTGAGTCCGCAACCCTTGGTTGAGTGACGGTTGACACACTACTGGACCAACTGGGTTGTCAAAGTATGTGCCTAATAAATAGACTCGCCCAAAATAACATAACTGTTTGATAGGGACAGATAAGCATGCATAATAACTGTGTTGAATGCTTTTACTTCTGCTTAACATTTTAAATAATTTTTATAGAAATGTAATTACTATAAAATTTGTTAATATCTCAATGATAGTAGATAAAATAATTATAATATATAATAATTATGGTATAATGATAGCTCATCTTGGGATTATAGCGATTGCTGCTAGGCTATTTCATGAAATTGTACTTATGTTAATATGGATATTGATATTGTGTATGCTCTGGCCACAAACAGATTTTCTTTTCATCTATAATGCTATCTATATACTGGTAATCATAACAGTCATGCTCACTTTAATATCTTTGCCTTGAAAATGGTCGAGGAGATCAATGGCTGCCACATGCATCAAACTCGTGAACGGGTGCTGATTGCGGGGACTGGTCTGTTATGATTTGCGGGTGTTATTTTCTATCACAATATTAAGCTGTTGATGGGTATTTGCGTATGTGTTTATATGCAAATATTTATATGCCATTAATGTTGACATTATCTTTATTCTATTTGAATTTTAATAATATTTGTATTAAATCTAAGGTTTTGACAAAAGAGACAACACACTGAGTTTGTTGGGTAGCAGAGTTCTTCTCAGTAGTGCCTGCACTTGGAACTCTGCTAAGTGAATGACTATGATTATGACGAACAGATTTTTCTTATTCTTCTACGAAAAAATTGAAAACTTTGATGATTTCCATATCGGTTAAATATTATTATTAAATTGGTATTTATGAATACCAATTGGATTATTATTTTAAGTCATTATCTCTAGGTAGCTTATAACCCGACAATGCAAGTGTCCTTGTAGACCAGTGATTCCCAAAGTGGTCTATATCGACCCCTGGGGGTCTATGACGACGTGAAAGGGGTCTGCGTCAGAGAAAAAAAAATTTGGGGGTCCATGAAATGAAAATGGGGGTCCACGATAATGGATCTCAACACATACATTAATAGTACCAATTTACTTACATCATACCAGTGATTCCCAAAGTGGTCCATGGGAGACTCGATGGGGGTCTACGTAGGCGTGAATAAAAATTGGAAATTTGGGAATGTGATATAAATGTAGCAAGGACAGGGGTCCACAGAAACCAGAAAAAAATGTAAAGGGTCTACAAGAAAAAATAGTTTGGGAACCTCTGTTGTAGACCAATTTGAAATAAATGATTTGAATTTTGAATTTTAAGAAAATAAATGCATTAAGTTTTTATAAAAAATACATTTTTCATAAAAAGTTACTCACTCTTTGTGGCAAAATCCTCTTAGCCACAACATTTCTTATATGGGTTTCCCTTTCAGTATTGTTCACTAAATTATGAGCTCTTGAGCGATATAAGGATCTTCCACAATGTACACATATGTTTCTATGGCCAATACTTGTAGTACATGCTCCGGGTGATTCAATCGTTTGATTAAATAGCACCCAACAAGCATGACAAACAACACTACCATTGGGTATCTGTAAAAAAAAGGAATAATTTATTAAAATATCATCTTAAAAACATAACACATCTTCGGTGTGCAGGTATGAAGAGAATGATGAAGGTAGATGAGGCTAGAGAGGTATGTCAGGACCGGGATATCTGACGCTCTACACTTTCTGCCTACCCCATTAGGGACCTGGCGTGAAGAGACGGAAATATTAAAATGACAATTCAGCTTTTAACATAAGATGCGCTATGTTTAAGTACAAATTTTATATAATTGTTTTATATTATTTCGCATTAACACATGCTTGTGAAATATATTTTATTTTTAAAGAAAAATGGAAAGAAAAAATTGACTTCAGGCGAGACTCGAACTCGCGACCTACTGGGAATCTAGTCCAGCCGCTCTTCCAATTATGGCGCTGCTGCTACCATAAAGCAATGCAATAGATGTGAAGGAAAAATTTGACAAATCGGGCAGGGCTTCAGTAGCTCAATTGGAAGAGCGGCTGGACTAGATTCCCAGTAGGTCGCGAGTTCGAGTCTCGCCTGAAGTCAATTTTTTCTTTCCATTTTTCTTTAAAAATAAAATAAATTTTATATATTTTAATAAAGTCATATTTTTATGCAATTGTACGTTTGAAAGTAAGAAAAGTAGGTACTTACTATTTACATTGGCGAGAGCATTTTGTTCTTGGATGAGTCGATGAATTTCTTCAGATGCAGACTGTAAGGAATGTCGTCGCATCCTGAAGACGTTTATACCACAATTAATGCAGCGAATCATTATTCAGGTATCCGGTATCCGTAAGATAACAAGCACAGTCAACAGGTAGGCAGCTAGGCAGCTAGGCAGTTTCAGAAGTTCAGATCAGAATCCGTGTGAGTAAACAGAGGTCAGCAGGTAAATCAAGGTACAGTCAGGGTCAATATCAAAAGGTTGTCGTAAGCAGCAGAAAAATCGGAGTCCAAAACATAGCAACAAACACGCTAAAGACAGAAAACACTTCTTTTTATTTATGTACAATTCATATAATCAACATAAAAATAGTTCGAATCGAACGGAAACGGACAATCAATTTCATTATTTTTCATTTGACATTATTTGACATTTGACAGTTTTTTTTTTTATAATTTATTCATAACCATAGATACAGAGTCTTTTAGTCGTATACATATTGAATCTCACATTTCTTTAAATTCATAAATATTCATACGGAAGATGACGATGATTAAATGCTTCCATGAGGAATATGATGAGATGATGGGATGGCTCCAGTAAAGCGAGGGGGACTTTACTAGGAGTATTTACGAAGTTTTGGAGGCAATACGAAAAATCACTTTTCACTTCATAATATCACTTTCATACACTCGTGAACATTATCGAATGCTTTATGATAAAAATCCCACCATTTTTACAAATAAAAACGCGACTATACACAAATTTCGAAAATAATATCACGCAGCGACACAGCTCTTTTCCGCGTTCCCGCCAAAACTCCCATTTGACAGTCTAAAATAGTTGCTGTTGCTAGTACCTACTTTATTAATGAATAATATTTTTTAATAATTTGATTCGATGAATCGATAATTGTATTAAAACTAAATAAATTAAACTATAAGCAGATAGGTTGAAGGATGGAGACGGTTGGGCGAGATAGGATCAGTGTCCCAGCTCACCATTATAAGTCAGCACATTGGCTCGTTTCAGTCTACTAATGCTTGGCTGGAGCAGTGGTGCAGTGAGTGGGTTTGGGTGAGTTTTGGGACGGTCTCTGTGATAATAAATCTATGGTCTCTGTACTTTAATGAGTAGTGTTTTGATTCTTCAGAGATGGTTGGCATTTCCAAGTATTCATGGATTTCTGAGTTGCGAATAATCTATGGTGCTGATGATATGACCCTGAGGATATTATTTTGGGCTCTCTGGAGGCACATTATGAATAAAAAAATACGTGCTTCAGTATTTTGTCAAAATCACCGCCAAACTTTCAAATATGTGAGGTTAAAATTAAACAGAGATTTTTAAGTTCGATTTTTATTATAATTCATGTTCTTGGTGTATTTTTAATTTATATTGAATAAGGTTGGTGTCATTTTGTTTGATATAGGTTTATTTCAGTGCCCGTGTGTACATAGTGAAATATAATAGCAGTGCGAATACACCATCTTTCAGGTTGCTTCCAAAACTCCATTGTTAATGTTCTGGTAAAGTAGCCATCGCTTTACTCGAATAACTGACTGTAACTCACTTGACTGAAATACTTAATAAATAATAGACTGATTATATTATAATAACTTTTACGCTGCATAAGTAAATACGAATATGAAATATCGTTTTACTTGACACTGGCAATATGCGTAATAGCGATGCCATAATAACAAAAAAAATCTAAACCTGTCTGTCAAGTGTCATTAGTGTCAATTGTGATGCGTGTGTTGTGTTGTGTTTTGATTGAATAATTTCACAATTTAAAGTGCTTTCTCTAGAATAAATGCGGACTATCATGTTAATTTAGGTTGTATTCTTCAATTGAATATTAATTTATAGTAATTGTATATAAAACTTAATACAAAATGGCGCAAAGAGAGCGTCGATCCAATGCTGGAAATCGTATGGCTAAGTTGCTTGACGACGAAGAAGAGGACGATTTCTACAAGACCACCTACGGCGGCTTCCAAGAAACTGAAGAGGACAATGAATACGTGTATGTTTTAATTATTGTTATAAGTAACTAGCAGTTCCCCGCGGCTTCGCCCGCGTTGAAATTTTTCCTGAATTTTTTTTGCTATAAACCTCACGGAGCCCGAGACCTTGCCAACGAATGAAAAACCGTGGAAATCGGTTCATGCGTTCTGGAGTTATAGCGTCAGGAAGAAAAACCTGACTTATTTTTATATTTAAGACTAGCTGTTGCCCGCGGCTTTGCCCGCGTGGATGTCGTTTTATAATCCTAAATTTTCTTTGCTATAAACCTCACGGAGCCCGAGACCTTTCCAACGAATGCAAAACCCTGGAAATCGGTTCTTGCGTTCTGGAGTTATAGCGTTAGGAAGGAAAACCCGACTTATTTTTATATTATAGACTAGCGACCTGACCCCGCTTCGCACAGGTGCAACCAAATTACCTACAAATTCTGCAATATCTCGAGATTCTGAGATTTTGTGATGAGTGAGTGACCTTTCCCTTTTACGAGGGCCACACTAAAAAGTTCTTAGAAAATCATAAACTGTGCAAACTATCAAGTTATTAGTTATATTATATCTTTTCAAAATAGTGTCCATTCACATCAACACATCACTGCATTCGGTGAAACCACTGAGAAAAGCACTTTGCCCACTCGTCTTGAGGGGTCTCTTTCGATTTTGAAACGCAGCCACTGCTTCCTCAGCGCCCATTAAACGTTTTCCTCTTAAGTTTTTCCTTTATTTTTGGGAATAAATAAAAATCGCAAGGTGCGAGGTCGGGCTATATGGTGGGTGACCTAGTAACTCCACTTCTAACGTCGCCAAAAGTGGTGAAGGAGGATCCTACTGCGAGGTTGTTTCTCCCAAACTTTTTAGCTTGAGATCACTTTATAGGTAGACTATCACAGGAAAATAACATTTTTATTTAGTTTAGCTTCTTTTACATTGAAATATGATAATTAAAGAATCATGGCAAGTTTCATACATTGATTTGTACAAAAAAAGTTTGAAAAAGGTACAAGGTAAAACGGATTAGAAATATTATCTAGGAAGAACCTAAAGAACATCAAAATATTTTTAAATCACCGGAATAAAAATCGTCTTTCCTAACAACAGTAGAAGCACTCCATACTAAAGTTCAAATTCAAACTTTTTATTGTGGAGAGTTAAAAATATTTTAAGTATCAGGAAATGTTGTTTAGGTTCACTGGTTAATATTTCCATGCTGTTTTACCGTACCTTTTTTTTCATTTTTTCTGTACAAATCTTGCCATGATCCTTTAATTCTCTGAAGTTGATCTATTTTTTTACATTTTAGTTTACAAAATGTAAAACAAACAAAATCACCATCTGCGTCAATTTGTAACACAGGAAACAAACAAAATATATATGTCTCTCTGTGATATATTTCCAGGCAAGAAAAAGAAGTGGATGACGTAGTAGACTCGGATTTTGATATTGATGAAAATGACGATCCCGTGTCCGATCAGGAGACCGAAGAGAAACAGAAGCGTAAAGTCAATGCAAAGGCATATAAAGTATGTTTTGTATTTTATTAATTCACTTAAATTTTAAGAGAATATTTTACAGTTACATAATACAAGAACAGTAAACTATTTTGGCTCAGTTCTATATGGACCAAAAACAAAGCATGCGAAATATGCAAAATACCCAATGTTCTGTTAAGGCTTCTTGATATCCTAAGCAATCTATGACTGTGGTGTTCCCCTATCCAAGCCATCTTACTTGATGAGCAAAAAAAAAAAGGAAAACTCCATTCTTTTGTATCTTATATCTACACTTGTGTGTACAGGCATATATTGAGCAAGTTTTCTGTCTCGTGCCCCCCACAACGTTATGCCCTATAATCCAAGACGGGCCGCCTACATGATCCCATTAAAAACAATGTTCTATGTAAGGGCGCGTCCATACATTACGTGAGATGTTTAAGGGGTTGAGACAAACCTCATCTAATCTTACGTTGGGGAGAGAGGGGGGTCTCGACAAATATCGCTCAATTTTTTTCTGATTTAAACAAAAAAAATATAATTAGGTACTACTTTTGCACGGGCTGAATTGGAGTTGATATTATTTTTTTAATCGTAATAGTTTCGATTTATGTACTCTATTGTTTAATCTTTATCACACTTATAGCTATCAGCAATATTAATTACTCGTCTTAACTAGTTGTAAATTAATGTACGAAGCATATTTTTTTTCTTTTTCAATAAAAATCCACATTTTGAAAAATCTCACGTGAGATTGGGGGACGGGTGAGGGGGTTGAATAAAATCTCAAGACATCTCACCAGGGGGGAGGGAGGGACAGAAAATTAAAAAAACACCTCACGTAATTTATGGATTATATGAAATTGAAATGTTACTCTTATTCATATTCCAGGATCCAAATAGAAAACGCAAGTCTGCTGCGGAAAAGAAAAAAGTTGCAGCTAAGAAACCTAGAGAAACAATACCAAGAGAAGAGACTACAGATAAAGTTGAAAAGCAATCTGCTGCAGCTGATACGTCTATCGGTCTGTATATTTCATACATGATGAAAATGGGAATAAACCACGCAATTGATCAATTGTATGGGTATCTATTAAAAGTCACATATCTGGGACATTACAGTTCTTGATGGGGAGCTCCAGTGACGGAGTTCGCGGGCGTAGGCACCACCGCATTACCTAATTTACTTGCCGCTAAATGGTAGTGTTCAGTACTATTGTGTTCCGGTCAGGTGGTAATGTACGTACTGCCCTGTAATTTCCGGCACAGAGGCATTACACCTTAGGCCTCAGGAGTGGTAACGCATCTGCATTTTGACTTTGGTCTTCGTGTGAGTGTCTATAGGCTGCAGTTATCACTTAACATCAATGTGAACTGCATGCTTGTTTGCCACTTCCTTTACATAAAAAAAAAGTTCGGAGATGGACTGACGACCTGGTGAAGGTTGAGGGTAATGGCTGGATGAGGACGGCCCAAGTGGCAATCTTTAGGGAAGGTTTTTACCCAGCAATGGACGTCTTACGGCTGAATTAATAACGTTAGGTATCTATTGACGCATCCCGCTATAAAATATAGCCACTGCGATCACCAACTCGAATGCCAAGCATGGCGACAGCTTTTAGAATGATAGCATAGTTTGAATTCAAAAAATGTATATTTTCCACAGAACGCAAGTCAATAAGGCAGAGCACAGCTGTGAAGTCATTAGAGACCCAACAGAGGATAAAAATCAGGTCTGAGTTGAAAAAGAAGAAACCAAAGAAGGTGGAAGAGAAGGTTCTAACACAGGAGGAGTTATTGGCCGAAGCTCTTATCACGGAAAAGGAGAATCTTAAAAGTTTGGGTAAGTCTGCAGTACTGTGGGCGTATGACGTAATTTGGTGGCTCAATTAGAAAGATCACTATAATAATTATCTCTATCAAAGTTATGTTAGTATAGTTACATAATAAAGGTACTTTATGGGCATGGGACCATGGTAGCAAAATTTATTGACGATGAAGATTCCGTTTCATGCCAAACCGCTAGCACACCCCGGACACTCAACTAAAATTCTATACAAACGCTTATTCTGGTTACCTATTCCACCGATACATAAACATCATTCAGTACACGTGCAGATAGAAATATAGCACGTAGGGTTAAACAATATTTGATTTTCAAATGATTACAGATTCATAATGGACACAGAGATATTGGGGCGCCCAGCACATAAAGCGCCAACTAGTAGAACACCGAGGAAACACAAGTACATGTCTAGCACGGAATATGGCGTACGACCGTGCTGAATCGCACTTACGAAGTTTTCATACGAGTTAACCTACATACACAATTTCCCAATGTTGATCGTTGGGCTGTGGCTCACCATATGCTACCTCGCCAGGGGTGTCAACGCCTATGTATAGTGCTGTTGACATTGTAATTGACATGACAAGTACCCTCAGAGTGATTTGTTTGCGGATGAATGGAGGGATCTATTTAGTCCAGCGGCGTGAGACGACCGTTTGATTCGTAGGGTCGCGGGTTCTATCCCCGCACCGTAACAAATATTTGTATGGCCTTCAGATATTTGTTTCGGGTTTGGGTGTGTGTGTATGTGTTGTGTGTATACAACGGCACCCACGACACAGGTTTATACCTACTGTGGGGCTGTGAGTGTAAGCGTATTTTATTATTGTTAGTATGTATGGAATTCTGCGAGAGTTTTGAATGATAGCGTATCTTTGATATTAATTGGTATTATGTATCATTATAATTTTATCAAAGAAAAAGATAAAGAATTATTGACTTTTATCTCCTTTAAAAGCAATAGTGACACCCTGACTGATGTTCTTGTGTTCGTAGGTGATAAACAAGTCATACTCATAGTTATCTCATCGTTGTTACTTTTAAATAGTATTGCAGACAATCATTTCGATAGAGAGATTCTCCCTGTTCGTCGGATAAACAATGACAATATTCAACTAGATTTTGCAGGCACATTCAATAATAATACATGATTGAACAACCCCCCTTTTTGTGTTAGATGCGAGCTTCGGATGTAACGGTGCCAGGACAAACCCAATAAGGATTTTTGGTATCCATATACTTTTATTCATATGTTGTTATGTAAAAAATCTTAATAAATAAATAAAATTAAAATAATGTGATTCCAGTTTAAAGCTCGCAAGTGTATTATAGTTTTGTCCACATATATGTATTATTTCGTTTCAGAGAGATTCGAACAGAGCGAGTTGGAGAGAAAGAAGATTCGACCTATAAAAAAGGCAATCACCGGCCCTGTTATTCGGTAAGGGTTGTTTACATTAAAAAACTCAAAATATTCCGTCTGTTTTTAAAATGACGTAATGTTTTGGACAGTCATTACACGTACGCTTTCCTTTCTTTATTTTAGATTTTTTAGTTTTAAATGTATGTTCGAGATGACCATTTGATCCAAAGGGTCGCGGGTTCGATCCCCGCACCGGGATAAATATTTGTATAGCCTACAGATATTTGTTTCGAGTCTGGGTGTTTGTGTATGTGTTGTATGTGTACAACAGCATCCACGACACAGGTTTATACCTACTGTGGGGCTGAGAGTGTAAAGCAGTGTGTATACCAGTGTATTTTTACGTTAAAAAAAATGTTGACGGTGTCGCATGTCGCTACACGTATTTTATTATTTATTATTTTATTAAGTACTAAATATTAAAAACAAAACTTTTTTCGTTTCGCCCTAATGATTCAATTGCCATACTGTGGTAGTACACTCAATCTATGCTTTTTATGAGGTCCAAATCTACTAGGTACCTATATTTATGTGCTTCTATATTATTTTTCTGTACTTACTTGATTTTGACATACGTGAACCCTGATAGCTACTTATCATCTTTTGGTTCTTATATTTCATTTTTTTCAACAATAATAATAATAATAATTATTTGAGAATCTATAATTAATCAACGAATTATTTTATTTTCAATAAATATACCTTCCTCTATTCTGTAAAGGGGAAAAGAGACATTCTACTGATATACTTTTACATACGTTTATTACATTTAGTTTTATCTTAGTGATATTCTTGACTTTACATATATTTTTTATCTTGTTTGACATTTATATCAATTGTTATTCGCTTCAATTTATTTTGTTTGTTTTTGACGTGTCATAAGAGGTGCCTGTCACCCTAAATGAATAAATGAGTTTCTGATTCTGATTCTGATTCTATTGAATGATATCAAAATCTTCCCTCATGTGGTTCCATTTAAAACCAGCGTCAGGCGTTACGCCTGACTTCTGTGCTGAATTGGGGACCATTTACCTACTTATTTGTTTGTGTTACTGTGTAGTTGGTTCTATTATTGTTTATGTGCTGTTATTGTTTTAAAATCATTTTTTGACGTGACAACGTCTTAAATTAGGTTGCGGCTCGGAGTCACTCGTGAAAAAGTGTAACGCCCGGTAACGTAACGATGAGTCACCGAACGAGAGAGAGGCCTGCCGGACCGGCGAATGCCTTTCTACTGAGGAAACGGCGAATGCCTTTCTACCGAGGAAAAGACGTTGTCACGTAAAATCGTCGCCCGTAAAACCGACTTTACAGGCAACCAGTTTTTTTTGTGTTTTTTCAACCTGTTTGTTTTTTTTGGGATTTTCAGCTATGCGCCAAATAAACGCCTTTTCTTTCTTTCTTTCTTTCATATCTTTGCAGGGAGAATGAAATTTATAATTATTTTTGTTAGAATTTAATCTGGCACCATCTTAAAAAAGAGTTTAATCAAGCACAATGTGTAGTGCAGTGCAAAATACCCTCATATTAATTTAGATTCTAATGTAGATTATAGATTTTGTATAGCCCCGTAATAACTATCACAGAGAACTAACAACTTAGGTGTCAGGGGTGGCAATGCATTTCCAGTTTGACCTCTGGTCTTTGTGCTGATGTCTATAGGCTGCAGTCATCACTTAACAAAAACAAGATAATCTAATTTTTACGTACATTTTATTTCACTGTGAACCTTGGCTGAGGCTTGTACAAAAACTAGTCGTCCGCGTTGAAAACGTTTTTTAACAACATTTTTCATTGCTACTCCTCTCCTATTGGCCGTAGCGATGTTATAGCCTTCCTCGATAAATGGACTGTCTTACACTAAAATAATTTTTCAAATCAGTTTAGTAGTTCCTGAGATTAGCGCGTTCAAACAAACAAACAAACTCTTCAGCTTTATAGATTTAGGTAAGGGGTAGAGACCAACATTATTGTGGAACCCCGACATACGCTTTGTACACCAGACATAACATTAAAAGAAATGCAGAAAAGAGAACTTAACACAGTACAATAGACGGCCTTATCGCTGCTGGCTATATATGAGCGATTTCTACCAGACAACCTTTGGGTAGAGGAAAAGATGCGATAGAAAATAGGATAGGGGTGTACATACTGAAAAATATACGTTAGAAGTATGCATTACATATCGTACCTTTAGAATTGAAGTGGCATATCTCAAAAAAATAAAATATTTTTTCTATACTGTTTCCAGATATCACTCGTTTTCGGTGCCTCTTATAACGGAAGTAACAGAAGAGGACAGGACCAGCTTAGCACCAATAGCTGACCTCAATTTGAGTGACATAATCAAGAGTGAAGAAGGTATTTTAATTACATTTTCACTAGCGACCTGCCACGGTTCCACTCATCGTCATAATTTCAACTGCAAGACATCCACTTTTGGACATAAACTTTCCCCTAAGATGCCTTTTGCATCATATGGGAGGATAAGCCGCAATTGCCACGCTTAGGGTTGGTGCAACCTTTACGAAGTAAGTAAAGTAAATCAAATAAAATAACCCAAGTTTTGGCGGGACCTTGAAAGGGCGTATGGTGCTCCTATTTTATTTCATTTTCTTGGTGTATTTTTGAGTTATATATATATATAACTCAAAATATATATATATAATATATATATATTTTTTTTTATGTAATAAAAGTGGCAAACAAGCGTGCAGTTCACATTGATGTTAAGTGATGACTGCAGCCTATAGACACTCACACAATGACCAGACGTCAAAATGCAGATGCGCTGCCACTCCTGAGGCATTAGGTGTTATGCCTCTGTGCCGGAAATTACAGAGCCGTACATTACCACCTGACCGGAACACGATAGTGCTGAACACTACCATTTAGCGGCAAGTATATTAGGTAATGCGGTGGTGCCTACGCCCTCGAGCTCCGTCACTGGAGCTCTACCACCAGTAAGTTAAATAAAATTGGCGGCATTTTGTTTGATATAGGTTTATCACAGTGCCCGTGTTTAGTGAAATAGAATAACAGTGCGAAAACACGGCTTTTCAGGTTGCTTCCAAAACTTCATCGTAAATGTTCTCGTAAAGTAGCCATCGCTTTACTCGAGTTACTGACACTTGACTGACTTAATAAATAATTGTCTGTCTGACTCTATCTTTTACACTGCTTAAAATACGAATACAAAATATCATTTTACTTGACACTGGCAATAAGCGTAACAGCAATGCCAAAACTAAAAAAAAAATACCCCAAAACATATTAGGTTGGGGAAAAAGTTTCTTCGCATTTTTTAAGATAATTCAAAACATTTTTTAATATAGTTTATTTAAATTTAACTAAAGTATGTATGTACCATTTTGTTAGATAACCTTTTGCCATCTCGTAGGTAGGAACATCCAAATAGGGGATTCCAATGCTATAAAAATTTTGGGACTTCTCATCAAAATACCGCGACAAGTGGATTTGGCAGTCCTCTCGTGATGTTAACCTAACATTGCATAAAGAATTCTGAAGAGACCGAAACAGGTGGAAATCTGAAGGTCAGGACTATACGGCGGATGCATAACCACCTCCCAGCCAAACTCTCTTAATTTTTGCTGAGTGGCTATAGATGTGTGAGGTTCACGTTATCATGATGAAACACCACACCCCTTCTGTTGATCAATTCCGGCCGCTTTCTCTCAACTTCTTGCTTTAATCTCATCAGTTGTTCGCAGTAGAGTTCAGAATCGATAGTCCTGCCTGATGATATTAGCTCATAATGAATAATGCCCTTCCAATCCCACCACACACACAACATCACCTTATTGCGAGTTAACCCGAGTTTCGCCACAGTCTGTGAAGCCTGACCGGCCTTTGACCACAACCTTTTTCGCACGTTCTTGTCGTACGTGATCGATCCACTTTTCATCACCAGTTATCAGCTTCTTCAAAAATGATTCGGTTTCATTACGTCGTAATAAAGAATCACAAATGAGTACACGGTTCATTAGGTTTCTTTCAGTGAGCTCGTGAGTTACCCAAATATCGAGCTTTTTTTTGTACCCAGCTTTTTTCAAATGCGCCAAAACTGTTTTGTGATCAATTCTCAGTTCTTCAGCTACGTCGTAACTACTGATATGTCGATCTTGCTCCACTTTTTCAAAAATGGCATCCATTTTATCCGTAATAGGGCGACCAGAGCGAGGTGCATATTTGACATCAAAATTTCCGGATTGAAAACGCTTAAACCAAATTTGTGCTACTCTCACAGACACTGCACTAGGTCCATAAACATCGCAAATTTTTTTCGCGGCTTGCGTTGTATTTTAACCTTTTTTGTAGTTACATTTTAAAATGTATCGAATTTCTTCATTAGATTCACTCATCTTGACAGTACGAAAAACAAATGAAAATCACACATTTGCCTAATTTGAATTTGGAATTATGTTCTTTAAAATTTTTACTTTCAATGATACCAAAACCAGCCAGATACAAGTACTACAGCCAAAGAGATTTTATTACAAGTTCATATATACTATAATGCGAAAAGACTTTTTCCCCAACCTAATATTTAGCTTGTATTTTTGTTATGATGAAGGTAGACGAGGCACGAGAGGTTTGTCAGAACCGGGATATCTGGCGCTCTACACTCTCTACCTACCCCGTTAGGGACCTGGCGTGAAGATACATATATATTTTTGTCATTTTAATCAAGGATATTATTTAGTACAATATCTATTTGTACAAATAAACTCTAAAAAAGTGATCCACGACACGACAAAAAAATAAATGATTCGTCTTTACTTAAAAGTTATCTATTTAACTGCCTCAGTAGTCTAGTGGTAGCAGGGGTCTTGGGTTCGATTCCTGGGTCGAGGGATATTAGAGATGATGATGTAAAATCCTTTATCTCTGGTCCTATTGGGATTTCTCAATTTTCTGTAAGTATCCCAGTAGCTCACTATTTTCACTGGTGGTAGAGCTCCAGTTGACGGAGCTCGCGGGCGTGGGCACCACCGCATTACCTAATATACTTGCCGCTAAATGGTAGTGTTCAGCACTATCGTGTTCCGGTCAGGTGGTAATGTACGGCCCTGTAATTTACAGAGGCATAACACCTTAGGCCTCAGGAGTGGTAACGCATCTGCATTTTGACCTCGGTCTTTGTGGGTGTCTATAGGCTGCAGTCATCACTTAACATCAATCTAAACTGAATGCTTGTTTGCCACTTCCATTACATAAAAAAAAACCTCGAAGTTTGGTAATGTGCCCGGAGTGTCAATAGGTTCGCCACCTGTTACATGAGCCAAAACGTAACAGGAGAATCGTGGGTGTTTGCTCATGCAAACATATGTTCATACATATGTTTGAATGCATCCATTTACCTCGAATTGTTTTGGTCGGAGTTTGTGAACGTTATTGAATGCTTTATAATAAAAATACGACCAATACACAACTTTTGAAAATAATATGCTGCAACACGGTTCTTTCCCGCACTCCTGCTAAAACTCCTGAAGCTCTTTTAAAAACAATACTGATAATCTGACTGATAATGATAGATTCTCGTTATTGCTTTTAAAGATACTAATACATGCCAGTGAATGACAAAGAATGTCTCGTCTTTTCCACCATACTCTTTGTTATCAGTTAGTAAAAGGGGAAATGAGACATTTTTCCGTTATACTTACCTACATTAGTAAATTTTATATAGTCATATCTTAGTGATATTATTGATTATGTTTTTTATCCAACAATACATATTGTCATCCACCTCAGGAACGAGATTTCGGCTTATTTCGAGTTTTGCAGAGCGTTTTCTTTCGCACCTGACTTAAATGACATTTGTCGATCATTTTGATCGAGTTTTGACCTATACCGGACTATTAATGCTTACGTAGGCAGTGTGTAGCAGAGATAACGCTCTAAGAAGTCCGAACTAGCCGTTGTTTACTGTAATTTATCTTGTTTGCTTGTCACCCTAAATGAATAAATAAAATTAATAATCCTCATCTAATTTAATTGCATGCTATACCCTCCCGGGGGGCGGTACTCTTTTTCTTAACACAGACTATTCTAATAAATAGTCTAGCAAGAAGAATGGTACAATGCCCATACTATAACTATTGTGCACCTATATGTCAATTTGTTCTGAAATATGTACCTATTCTAATAATTGTACTACACATGTTAACGTCAAATATATTTTTTAATTTATTTTATTTAATAAATGTCTTATTCTGATTGACTTGAAAAATTGACTGCTATAACAATGTCAATAACAATGCGCCCCAGTAAGTGGTATATAGTCTATTGCGACCATACTAAAATTCACTTATTGGTGTTTCCAGGGCTTCTAACACCCAGCGACTTGGGAATCACGACGGAATCGAAGCCAGAAGTGGATGGTTCCAGTCAAAAGCCGGAAGATATTCCCAAAATGGACGTCGACGTGGTTGGGCCCGACGAAGAGATCAATATTGACGGTGTTCCATCGTAAGTGTTACTTAGGGTCATAGCTCAGTACATCCACCGGGCACCAGACCAACACCGCCTCGGTTTACGGCGTCTACTCGTTGTCGACGGGTGGTCCACGGGTGATCGACGCGATGTTACTTGTGAACCACTCGCGGGTGGCGCACGGTCCACTTGGAAACAGCGCGTTGGCAATGCAAAGTCAACGCAAGACAAGCTAGTGGTCACCGAGTGGTCCACTCGCCGCCCGAGCGTGGACCGCGCGACGCTTGCGCTTTTACGGCTTGCGGTCGAGGCGATACGGAACGCAGTTGATGTATTGAGTGCAGACCGCTCGAGGCGGTCGGGTGCCGGGTGACTCTAGTGAGCTATGACTCTTATACAACGTGTAACGTAATAAACGCACCCCTGAAAGTAGTTTGTTCAGAATTGATAACTGAATCGATTTCAGGCATTTTTAATATAGATTTTTTTATCCCAAAATTATTTCATGAATTTTTTTTTATGTGTTATTTTATGTTTTATTTATTTGTTTAGATATTATAAACGTAAATTAGACTTTCATGCAAAATTAAATGCAAGTCTGAACAAGTTTTATTTTGTTTTTGAATTTTATTTTTAATTATAAATTAAGAAATAAAAAAATGTATCTTATTCAACACATAAACATGCAATTTCAGTTCATGTATTAATAATAAGTCGATTTTCTATTTGAAGTGTTTGAGGGTGTGCTTTATTCAGTTACACGTTGTATATACAGCGTGTAACAGGATTAAATGTACAACCCGAGACAAGTGTGTTTAGAATCGATAACCGAATCGATTTCAGGCAATTTTGAGTTAACATTTTGTCCCAAAATTAATTACAATTAAGGAAATTATGGTCACTCATTTCAAACAGTCAATACAAACGAAAATGAGACAAACGTCTGTCCAAAATAAAATGCTAGTCTCAACAAGTTTATTAGAACTCGTTAAGACGTGCTTTTTATTATAAATAATAATTTAAAAAATAAAATAGTAGAAATTAATCTTATTACTAGCGAGTGTTAAATAAGGGTACTTACGTAGATCATATCACATTGCAACAGTGTGCATGTGTGAGTAGGTTTGTGTTTTATGTGCAGTCGTAGGTAGAGGTAAGGTAAGTATGCATAGGGTGTGCGTACTGTTCGTACAAATTGAGGACAACTTATTTTTTAAATAAAAAATATTGATTGAATACATAAACATGTAATTTCAGTTCATGTATTATGACTATCACTCGATTTTCTAATCGAGGTGTTAGAGAGTGTGCTTTATTCCCGTTACATGTTGTATAAATGATTTAGTATTGGTGACAAGCCATTGCTACTATGCAGGGTTTCTAGGTCAGGGAGTGAGTCAGAGAATATGTAATGAATAATACTACGTATAGAATGGACACTTCGTCGTCCCGCCCGATTTCCCCGCCTGACCCAACCTCCTCTCTTATGGGCGACAGACGTTTGGTATTATCAACGTGCTACGCGCACAGGTGCACTTGTAAGTACACGTCACTGATTGATGTCTGTGTAATAGAGACCAAATTAAGCGTTTGTATGGAATTTTGGCGGAGTGTCCGCGGTGTGACTGAGTTCCAATTTGGAATTTATACATTTTATGGATTTGTAAATGAAAAAAAAAAAACTGTGTGCTTATCGCACGTAAGAAGTTATATTTCTTTAGCGTAACAATCCAATGTACCAGAAATAAAACAAAATGACAAATAAATATTATATAATAATTTATAATTAACAATGTCAATAAATTATACATACCGACAATCAATCTCATATCTATAAAATGCACTTAATACAGTAGGTATATTAAAACCACTTTTACCACGAATATTGAAAATAAATATTTTTACTGATTATGAATAAATATCGTTACCGTCGTGTCGTATATTATATACGATTGAATTAATAAAAAGTTTAGCAACTAACTTCAGACTGTCGCTTTTACCTGTCGGTGTGCGCGCGCATCTTAAAATTTCACTTTAATGATTTTTTCCAATCGCTCCAAAAGACGTACACCTTCAACAAATTGCATATTTCCGATTCCAGAAAAGACGAGAAACCCGCGAAAAAGAAGACCAATGTCAAATTTCACGAGCGGACGTTGATATCATTTGAGAATGACATCAAAGATGAGGCGTTTAAAGCTTGCTTCCCATTGTCGAAGCCCAAAAGACGACGCGAGATGTTATGTGCTGTTACCAAGTAAGTATACATTATCTGATGGTCGAAGTCGTCGGTAGAATTTTCTTCTACTGGAAGATAATTCTTCCAGCAGAACAGTCAGTCAACCGAACAAAGCCGGTCAAACCAATTCAATAGGGCGGTAGTTAAATGGTAGTGTTCAGCACTATCCTGGTTCGGTTAGATGGTAATGTATAGCCCTGAAAGAACTATCACAGAAAAATGACAATTAAATTCTCAATGAAGTTCTCAATCACTTTCGTATTTATTTAAGCACCGTAAAAGTTAGTATAATATTATAGTCAGTCAATTATTTTTAAAGTATGGCAGTCACGTGAGTTACAGTCAGTTATTCAAGTCAAACGATGGCTACTTTACCAGAACATTTACAATGAAGTTTTGGAGGCAACCTGACACGTCGTCTTTTCGTACTGTTATTCTATTTCACTATACACGGGCACTTTATTAAACATATATCAAACAAAATGCTACCAACTTTATTTAATATAATTTATACGCCAAGAAAATCAAATAAAATAAGAGCACCATACGCCTCTTTTAAGGTTCCCGCCAAAAACCATTTGCACGGCTTGTACAGTGTGCTTCGCCCGTACTCTATTTGGCGGTCTCTGTTACGAAAACAGATGGCGCTAGTAGTATTTAACATCGCACTAGTGTTGTTAACATTTGAAGCATAATAAAGTTTTGGCCCGGTCTTGTTCTTTCTAAGGTGTTATGCCGAATTACGTGTCAGTAATTCAGGTCATATAATAGTTTTTGATTGTCGTCTACCCTCTGTGAAGAGTGGGACGATCTATAAGTTACAGAAATGGGTCGTACTTGTCTAGTAGGGATGTGATATAGCTTGCAAAAAATTGTTGTTTTATTAATCGATTATTTTTAAAGCTAGAATTATCGATTTCCAAATAATCGATTAATCCATCAATTATAATCGAATTTTTTTTATCGATTTTTATAGTTTTTACTTAAAAAATCGTCAATTTAAAGCTGTTATTAAAAAAAAAAAAGATTTATATGGTTAAATTTAAAAAATCGAAAATTCGAAGCTTTTACAATTAATTATCTTTATTTGTTCATCGAAACAACTTGCTAAACAAACATAAACAATTATCTTCGGGCATGAATAAAGAAAAATATTAGTGACACGCTTTATTAAGTGACGAAAATCATCTCTAATACTTATTTAGATACGAGTATAAAAGGACAGAAAAGTTGTTGAAATCATCATATCGATATGTAGTCTAGCAATTTTTTTGCGCGCATTTTTAAGAATTCACTTGTGATCGGAAGTCCGGATCTACGAATGAAGTTATCGGTCATGCAAAATGAGTCAGATTCAGATCGTTTTTCCTGAGAGGTTAAAAAAAATGTATTAATTTACGAGGAAATGGATTTAAAAAACCACAGTCTATTCAATTCAAAACCGATTGAGTTATATAATGTTTTCAAGGCGTTGAAAATAATATTGAGTTGCTGTTAATTTAATAAAAGAACAATGGGAAACTACGAAATAAATTAATAATCTATTAAAAAACTAAAAAAAAATCGAAAGCATTACGTAAAATAGCAAAAATTTAAATCGATTCAAAATCGATTATTATTGTGAAAAAAAACGAACAAATAAATCGATTATTCAGAAAAATTAATCGATTTTTTAAATAATCGATTATTTTTTCACATTCCTAGAAAAAAGGTACCAGGGTGACCATGTACGTCCATCATAAAAGACCAGTGCCAAAAACCTGATAAAAAATACTTGAAAGTGTTTTTGCAGTATAGGTACTTTCAGGGGAAAAAAATACAATTATTAATAATACGTCGATTCGTGGGCATGTATCATTGCATTTACCTCTACCTACCTCTTCGGGGAATACTGGCGTGAAGTTAATAACAACACGATGCCCCAGGTTTACCAAAAAAATACTTGCATATACTTGAAACAAAAATATTTTATTAAGTAATTGAACTCTTTTCGCATGAAAATATGGATGACAGTCGCTTAAACTGAAAAAGACTCATGCCCGCAAGTATTTAATTGGTTGCGGAGTCTGGTAAATACTTTCAAAAATACTTTCATTGGAAATTGACCTCAGTTCCATACATATACGAGTCACAATCGCTTACACACAAAAATACTTAAACAGCCCCGGTTTCGGATACTCGTAAGAACTTCAAAGACTCGTAAAAATACTTTCATAGGAAATTGAATTCTGTTCTCTAAGGAATATGGGTCACAAACGTATGAAAAAAAAAACTTTCATGCTTTCAAGTATTTGGTGCGTTTTAAACTTGTTAAGTTTTAGTAGAAATATTTTGTTTTTAAATGTTTAAACACAGTACAGATTTATATATTTCCATGGATTTTATTTAATTAACATCTAACTAAGTTTAAGTAAAATACAAATAAAGAACTTAATTAATAAATATTACATAAAACCTAAGTACATAAAATTTGAGTAAAAAATCCGGTTTCTGAACGCGCGTAAGGGAGAGGAAGATTAACCAATGAGAAACCTAGTCTCGATCACAGTGTCAAATACAGCGTCCAATAGCAACACAATATTTCTTATCGTACGAATACCGCGAAATTCAACGCGCCTCGAAGCGACTCGACGCGCCATCTCTTGCACATCTGGCGGAATGTGTCAACCGCGAGCCGTGACCTATGGAGTGTAGATGGTGCAGAGTTAAGTTTTCCGCATCGATGTGGTGCATGGTAGCATGGTGCACTTTACGAATTGTGCTTTAATTATTTGGAAATCATTAAAGCAATAGAAAATACATTGAAATATTTTATTTTTCACATAACACATGCGAGTAAACTTTAGAAATTAAAAAAAAATGGGAAAGAAAAATTTGAGTTCGGGCTGGCTGGGCTGGCAGCTACTTCGGTAGCTTAGAGGTAAAGCGGCTGGACTGGTTATCCTGGGGTCGATTCCTGCCCGAAGACAAATTTTTCTTCCCCATTTTTTTTTTAAATTTCTAATGTACACAAAATAAATTGCTTAGCAATGTCTTGAAACACTGTGCTAGCAAAATATGTTTAAATTGGAATGAAAACTCAATTCACTTAACGCATTAAACAACAGTTAAACAAAAATCATATCTCGATGGTACTCCTTAACTCCTTATCTCTACACTCCATACCGTGATTGACTTCGGACGCCATTTCGATTTCAATAAATTCGCTTTTCTGGTCGCAAAAATGTATCGATCTTTATCAAAATCAATGCTTTTAATATATACATAAAGATTTTAAATTTACTTTACAAACAATCCAATAAATTGACTAACGTCACTTCTTATTTCGCGCGCAAGTTATCCAAAATATGTTTTAATCTACTTGGATGTTGTGTTTGCCGGAAAGGGGAAAGACCTAGCTTCCCGCTTCGGATTGAAAGATTAAATTAAACCACAATTATCTCCCATTGAAAATGATTCGATTTTTAGACTTTTTATATTTTGCGTGATAAGTTAGGATTTTATGGGGAATAATAACATACATTTTAATAAAAAAGTATGTAATGTTTTATTTTTGAGAAAAAGAATCGCCGCGTCGTTGAAGTAATTATTGATTTTTAAATATATTTTTTTGTAAAAATAGCTAATAAATCTTATTTATAAAAAAAAAACAGGGTCACAATAACCAAAACAGGCATTACATACAAAGTTTAAAAATATACAAAAGACGAGCCGGACGAGCGCATTCGTGACCCGTGTCTGCAACTACCAAAAGTCTCACAGACAAACGATTGAAATTGAACTTTGAATCGATACAAATACGCATCACAATTGTTTAAATAGAAAAAATACTTCCATGCCGCAAGTATTTAGGGACTTGATTGCGGAGGCTAGTTAATACTTTCAAAAATACTTTCATAGGAAATTGAACTCAGTTTTAATACATATACGAGTCACAATCGCTTAAGCAAAAAAATACTTTTTTACAGCCCCGAAGCGAGCAACACGAGTTTAACGAATCTCGTACGAAAGGTGTGTTCATAGAGTACATTATGCTTTGTGGAATAAAATACTTTCAAAGTCTTGCGAGTATTTCTTACTCGTACCAGGTTGACGCACTTGTTAGCAAATACCTGGTGCAAAAACCTGGTCGCACAAATACGTCCCATCTCTATAAGTTACTTCTGACGCTGAGTAGTGAGTGAGTAGCGGTCTGACTGAGCGTTACTTTGGAATCGCAGTGACCGTCGTTACATTCCTAAAAAATCACAGTGATTTATCACCGTGACTTTGTCACGTCAATCACGTCACAGTCTAAATAGCATGGTTCATGTGACAAACGTTACCAGCTGCTATTGACTAAAGTTCTATACTTAAATTACTTGTTATTTTATAATTCTAATACTAATATAAAAAAAAAACATTTTTTTTATTTATTGCTTTATTTTGGCTCATAGCGCACAAAGCACAAGTACGAAATTAGGTACCTAAATGTATGTATAGTAATAACAATTATTCGAGAATCTTTATTCATTGTTATATTATTATTTCGCATTAACACATGCTTGTGAAATATATTTTATTAAAGAAAAATGGAAAGAAAAATTTGACTTCAGGCGAGACTCGAACTCGCGGCCTACTGGGAATCTAGTCCAGCCGCTCTTCCAATTGAGCTACTGAAGTCCTGCCCGATTTGTGGCGCTACTGCTACCATAAAGCAATGCAATAAATGTGAAGGAAAGATTTGACAAACTAAGCATAGAGTTATGTTTCCATTAGTTATAGTTAATAGTTATTGATTCAATAAAGTTATGTGTAATGTGTATGTTAAACGCCGTTAACTTACTTTACCTATCAATGCGTTTTTTTTTAGAATTAATATTATGGCATCGCTATTACGCATATTGCCAGTGTCAAGTAAAACGATATTTCGTATTCGTAATAAGCAGCGTAATAGTCTGAGTCAGTCAGACAATTTATCATTGATCAGTCCGTCACAGTCAATAATACGAGTAAAGCGATGGCTACTTTACCAGAACATTTACAATAAAGTTTTGGAGGCAACCCGAAAGGACGTTTTTTCGCACTATTATTCTATTTCACTATACACGGAAACTGTAATCAGCCTATATAAAACAAAATGCCACTAACTTTATTAAATATAACGCAAAAATACACCAAGAAAATGAAATAAAATAAGAGGACCACACGCCTCATTCAAGGTTCCCGCCAAAACTCCATTTGCACGGCTTGATGGTGTGCATCGCCCGTACTCTATTTGGCTGTCTCTGTTACGAAAACAGATGGCGCTAGTAGTATTTAACATCGCACTAGTGTTGTTAACATTTGAGGCATAATAAAGTTTTGGCCCGGCCTTGATCTTTCTAAGGTGTTATGCCGAATTACGTGTCAGTAATTCAGGTCATATAATAGTTTTTTGACTGTCGTCTACCCTCTGTGAAGAGTGGGACGATCTATAAGTTACTGAGTACTGATTAGACGTGGGTCGTCGACGGACTCGACGGCTCGACGGCTTTCACGTCAATGCAACGAGACCGTTTACCGTGAACTATAAACTAGTCGAAAAAACAGTTTATGAAGCAGTCTATTTTTCGACTAGTTTATTTCGTGGACTAGTTTTGAAATGTAGTCGATTATGTTGTTTGACCGTTTACCGTCCACGATATATGAGTTTATGAAGCAGTCTATTTTTCGACTAGTTTATTTCGTGGACTAGTTTTGAAATTTAGTCGATTATGTTGATTACGCTGACCGTTTACCGTCAAGGATGCATGAATTAATGAAATATTTTTCAACAAGTTTATTTCATACATTTTACTAACAAATGACGGTAAATTTAAAAAGATGTCATGTCTCCTTGTGGTTTGGGCCACGAACTTTTGGATCCACCCTCGTATAATTAGGAGCGTTGTCAAAACTTCGTCAAAATCGCTTTAGGGAAAGAAGTTATGTTCAATTGAAAATTTACTTCAAGCACTCTAAATAGTTAAATCAATAAATAAAATACGCTAACACTTACAGCCACACAGTAGGTATAAACCTGTGTCGTGGGTGCCGTTGTACACATACAACACATACACAAACACCCAGACTCGAAACAAATATCTGTAGGCCATACAAATATTTATTCGGTGCGGGGATCGAACCCGCGACCCTTCGAATCAAACTGTCATCTCACACCGCTGGACTAACCGGGTCGTCAACTTTTGCTACAAAACTTTTAAACAGAGTTGAATGCGGTCTATAAACGTTTTTAATTTAGACTAGTTGTGCCTCCGACTTCATCCGCATAGAATTTAATAAAATTATTGTTCATTTCATCTATGCAGATGAAGTCGTGGACACCGCTTGTACTATAATATAGCATTTAAATACTATAATACTAAATACAATGAAATTTCCTTCATGCTTTATCCAGGCTTAGGACTGGCTGCTTGCCTTGATCAGGCATAATGCTATTAATAAAATTATTATGGAAAGTAACAGTATACAAATAGCAGGCGCATTTCAAAGTTCATTGTATATACATAATCAAATCTAATATACAATAATTACTAATTACATTATCTTTCTTAAATTATTTTTTACAATTATTTTTCGTGTTCAAATTACGTAACTTCACGCCTGTAATCCCCGAAGGGGTAGGCAGAGGTAAATGCATGCATTCAAGCATACATGCAAACACCCACGATTCGCCAGTTACGTTTTGGCCCATGTAACAGGTGGCGAGCCTGTTGACATCTCCGGGCACATTACCAAACTTTGAGGTACTGGGAAATTTCCAGAAAATGGAAAAATCCCAATAGAACCAGAGATAAAGGCTTTTTCACCATTATCTCTGATAACCCCTTACCAGGGAATCGAACCCAGGACCTCAGCGTAGTAGTAGTGGCCTGCTACCACTAGGCTACCGAGGCAGTTTTCAAATTAACATCCAAAAATGTTAATTGAGACACTTTGTTTGATGTCAATCGGGTCCTACGTTCACCTATCGTCAGGCCCGTCTTACTAAAAATTCGTTCACATGGAACGGAAGTCGCCATGATATTGCCATAGCACTGAAACAGCTTTGTCAGGTTGAGATACGTAAAACGATGATTCCAAGGGACAATTCCATTTTCCTTGACTGTTGAATACAGCCAACATTTCGTCGCTTAAATATGTATCTACTTCTTTTATAGCCTTCGAGAGTGGAGTTCCGACTGCTTGTTGTGTACCAACAATATCGTTTAAAATTGTCCATGGCGAGAAAGGGTCTTTGAGTTGGTTTGACGAGGATGGCGCTGATACTTGCTCAGGGTTTTGTGTACGAATGAGGTCCATGACCATTTCTTGGATTTTTTAATTAATTTCGCATTATTTTGATCTAGGCTGTTTATCATATATCTGGACAAATGCCTCCAGAGGGTGAAGTTGATGGATGTGGGAGTGCGTATGGGTGACTTAGTGGTGAACTGTCTGCTTTACGCAGATGATGCGGTAATTGTTAGCTCTACACCATCTGGGCTACAAGCACTAGTCACAGTCATGAAAGAGGATTGTATGGAGAAAGGCTTACAATTGAATGTGGATAAAACTAAAGTATTAGTATTTGAAAGAGATGAGCAGAGAACAAATGCAAGGGTAGTAGTAGATGATGCAGTGTTAGAACAGGTGGATGAAATTGTATATCTTGGATGTGCTTTTAGCAAGGATGGTAGGTACACCACTGACATAGAAAGAAGAGTGCTTGCTGGGAATTGCGTGAATGGAGCGTTGGGTAAGCTGCTACAATCTAAACATCTCAGCCAGCGGGCGCGACTAGCCGTACATAATGCTGTACTTACGAAGAAGCGAGAGCTGGGTATGCAGAAAAGAGCATGAAAGTAAGTTGAACGCGGTCGAAATGAGATCATTGCGCAAGATCTGCGGTGTATCACTCACCGATCGCGTTCGTAATGAAGATGTAAGAAAGAGGCTTTGTGTGACAGTATCGGTGTAAAAATGAAAAAAGGCATGCTCCGATGGTTCGAGCATATAGAAAAAATGTCGAATGAGCGAATGACTAAACAGATATACAATGCGAATGTGGATGGTTGCAGAGGCCCAGGAAGACCAAGACTGACCTACCATGACCAAATAGGTCGAGTTCTGTCTGATGGTGGGATCAAAAGTCTTAGGAATCGGCGTGCATGTATGAAGAGAATGATGAAAGTAGACGAGGCACGAGAGGTTTGTCAGAACCGGGATATCTGGCGCTCTACACTCTCTGCCTACCCCGTTAGGGACCTGGGGTGAAGATACATATATATTTTGATCTGCAAAAACATTCATTTTGTAACGCGGGTCTAGGAACGTGCATATTAAAAATGTACGACTCTTCTCAATGGCTACAAAACGATTCTCTAGCCCGTTCTTTAAGTCGGTAACAACTGTAATAGCAGCTGGACAAAAGTTTTCTACCATTAATTTGTTACATGCTATTATGAGGCATCTTGTCATTACTATTACAGAGCTACCAGTCATATAGTTCTCTCCACTCAAAGACTTTGGAGCATCGTCAAATGGCTTAAGATTTTTTCTTATATCTTCATATACTCGTAGCTTCCATTCTTCATTAGAGATAGGTGGTTTTAATTTTTGTTCAAGACTGCGACGGTGGCTTTGACAAATTGTTGCAGTTCAACAAATCTGTCGATCTTAGAGCAGGTGGATTTCCACCTCGTGGGCACTTCTTGCACTAAACGTTTAGGTATAACATCACGATTTTCTAATGTTTGGGCCTTCAAAAGTTTTTCAAGAGCAGTGGTGCTGGTCTTAAAGTGTCGTACAATTTTTTTTTTTATTTTCTCTAGGTTGATGGCGACGGTTTTAATGACATCTTGCACTATTAAATTTAAGGTGTACCCATAACAACCGCAATGCTTCCAGCCAATTGCAGATATAGCTTTTTGTATATTTGCGGCATTATCAGATACTGCAAAGTTTATTTTAAAGCGCAGGTCCTATTCATTGACTATATCAAGTAATTTTTCTTGAATGTTAATGCTACTATGAGCTTCTTCAAATTGTGAACACTGAATGAGTAATGACTTTTACTCAAATTGTTTAGTTATGTAGTGTCCAGTTACGGCAAGGTAGCTTTCGTTGGCGCGCGAAGCCCACAAGTCAGTAGTCAATTACAATTTTACATGATCACTAGACCTCACAAAATTGAGTTCTTCATGTACGTTTTGTTTAGTCTGCTCGTAAAGCGCGGGAATCATAATGTTTGAAATTGTTTTTCTGCTTGGCAAAACATACCCTGGTATCCAACTAGCGAACTTTTTGAATGCCTTTTCTTCCACTAGAGAGAATGGTTGATAACCTTCTATAAACAAGTCTAAAAGGTCCCGGGCAATAATTGTTTTTTTGATTGGCTGTCACTTTTCGTGCCTTCGCGTATCTGTCCATTGTTAAAGGATTCCGTAATTGGAGGAATTTATTGCGGTGGGATGACAGGTAGTGGGAGCGCAAAATCATTCTTACACAGCACACAATACATAATCTAACATAGTTTATTTATCGAATTCAATTCTTGGAGTTCGGTCTAGGATATTCTAATTAAATATATTTTATATTATGTCATACAAGGCTCGTTTGAAAAATGACGATCACATTTTATAACGAAAAATAAACAAAAGAATGGATATTAGACTAGAGCAGGATAAACTCAGAAATACATACTAAACGGCAATGCTGCGCTGTCTTAAATATTATTTTAATTAAAATATTGTGTTGCGATAACAGATGGCGCTAGTAGCATTTAACATCGCGTTAGTGTTGTTATTATTCTGAAGGGTAAGTAATTCTGTTCCGGTCGCGTTCTTTCCTAAGTTGTTTTGCCGAATTATGTGATAGTAATTCGGGGTTTAACATTTTTTGTTGTCGTCCACCTCTGTGAAGAGAGTGACGCTGTATGCCCTAGTGTTATGTAGGACACGCTTTCAGAATGAGTTTGTAAGAGGAGCCTCTTTTTTGTACTGAGCCAGTACTTTGTCCCACTCCAATTACGTGAGGCGATGACGTAACGCGAGGCCGCCGACGCGGCGAGGCGGCGAAGAGATTTGACGTGGCGAGGCGGCGAAGTGATTTGACGCGTCGCGGTGCATTTGAAGTAACATGACAAAATTTGTCGAGAGACAAAATTTGTACTGGCTCTTTCAAAGTGTGTCTGACTCACATTTTGTAAGGGACAGGACAAATTTTGTCATGCGATACATTTGAAGATTTTGAAGTGACAGAATGGACTTGTTTGTACCTACTAAACATAGTGTTAATAAGATGAATATCGAGAGATATTTATATTTTTAATGATTGAGCTAAGATTGGTTTTGTAATTTGTAGGTTTTGTTTAAATTAAAAGTTAAGTAATTTTTTATAAAATTAAACAATGTCAATAAATTTTATTATTATAATGAAGTGGACTGGCTCAACGCCCGCGGTATTTTTGCGATAGTGGAACGACAATTTCAGCGGTCGTGGTCGCGATCGTTGGGGTCGTTTGGTCGAACGTACCCTATGTGGTAGTACATTCTTTGCCCTAGTCACACACGTCACACTTGACTTAAGAGTACAAAAGAGCAAAGATTACATACGCGGCGACATTTTAATACGCGGCGCTTATTGGTCTGTTTTGAGGAGTAGTAGTAGTCTCATTGTCCTCACCTCAAACCAATCACGTTACACTTTTTGTCTTAGTCACACACGTGACACACTACGTAAGAGTACAAAAGCAAAGAGTAACGCGTCTTAATATTTGAAGCAGTACAAATTATATTTTTGTCGCGTCCTTACAATGTCAGGTTTTGTCCGGGACAAATGTAAGGCCTCTTGTAAGTCCTACTCAACACTAGTATGCCCTGTATTGTATGGCTAGAAATGAAATTGATTAAACAAGGGCCAGGTACCAGTAAGTGATGTCGTTACTACCCATAGAGCAACGCGGCCCACCGGTCGCGGCGGACTGGAGGGGAGTAGCCATAGCGTGTATTACCGATGCAAAACAGTGTGTCATTTTTAGTGGGAAAATGCACACACGCACACTACAAAAATCGTTTATTACTACGAAACTCACACCTTGACTTTAACAAAATACAGAAACAATTTCCCGCACACATTTAATCATCTAGGCGACAGGTATAGGACCATTTGGGCTTGTACTTTGACAGAGGGGAAAGCCTGCATATGGCTACTCCCCTCCGGTGTTGCTCTATGTTATTACCCTTTAAACTCGAGTACTACTGCGGTGCGGGTTAACCGAATTGATGTACATTTCTGTTTTTCTGATAACAAGCTAATCACGTTACCTCATTAAAATTAAAAAAAAACTCGCTGTTAAAAGGCATCTAGAAAGTTCTAAAATAAATCTAAAATGGGTCAACCCCTTCAAATATTTGTACCCGTCGCGTCTAGAGTTTAACGATAGTAAAATTTAATTTAACACGTTCGTCTATTTTTTTATTATAGTAAACTTTACATCGTAATTCAAACGATCATAAATAGAATATGTATTTGATTTCGAGCCCGTATTGTAATTTAACGCCATCTAGTATCTAAAACTATAATAGCTACTTTTTTTTTTTGTTATTATGACATCGCTATTACGCATATTGCCAGTGTCAAGTAAAACGATATTTCGTATTTATTTAAGCAGCGTAAAAGTTAGTATAATATAGTCATCAAGTATAATATGTAAGTATTAAGTATATAAGTTATCAAATATAATATGTCAGTCAAGTGAGTTACACTCAAGTTATTCGAGTAAAGCGATGGCTACTTTACCAGAACATTTACAATGAAGTTTTGGAGGCAACCTGAAAGGTCGTGTTTTCGCACTGTTATTCTATTTCACTATACACGGGCATTGTAATAAACCTATACATCAAACAAAATGCCACCAACTTTATTCAATATGACTTAAAAATACACCAAGAAAATGAAATAAAATAAGAGCACCATACGCCTCTTTCAAGGTTCCCGCCAAAACTCCCTAATGCTACTTGAGCGAGAGAATAGACTCGTATTTAAAAAAAAAATCTTTTGGCATTGCTGTTACGCATATTGCCAGTATCAAGTAAAACGATATTCGTATTTTAAGCGGCGTAAAAGTTACTGTTAGTCAGTCAGTTATTATTTACTAAGTCAGTCTTTAGCTCTTTGGTCAGTCTAGTGAGTTACAGTCATTAATTCGAGTAAAACGATGGCCGCCGATGGCTAGTATGGCTACTTTACCAGAACATTTACGATGAAGTATTGGAGGCAAACTGAAAGGCCGTGTTTTCGCACTGTTATTCTATAGTGAACTATAGACGGGCACTGTAATAAACCTATATCAAACAAAATGCCACCAACTTCATTTAATATAACTCAATAATACACCAAGAAAATGAAATAAAATAAGAGCACCATACGCCTCTTAAGTAATCAAGACTATATCAAGTGTGTTGCTTTTTGAAAGGACTCCCCTTTTTTTTTGAAGGTGTCTCGCCCTTAATTACCTTTTCGTCCTTTAAGACTCCTTTTAATGCATGATCTGCGTCACACTCTTATAGAGGTAGACGTCAATCAAAAAATGTTAAACCCCGAATTTCTATCACAGAATTCGGCATAACAACTTAGGAACGAGTGATGCCGTATCAGAATAACTTAAGCATCAAAAGTATAACAACACTAGCGCGATGAAAAATACTACTAGCGCCATCTGTTATCGTTGTGCAATAAGTTTATCATTAAAAGCGCGGCTGAATCGCACTAGGCTCGAAATGCCGAAGCGGCATGTAAAGTCGTCTGTGTGAAGTGTGTGAACCGATCTGTGTCATGTAAACCGTGTAAACCTACTGTGGTAAGCCAACCGTGCTTTGTGACTGTACACTGCCGGTCCTTGAGATGCAACTAGTTTCGCCAAGTGAACGACTATTCTTAGGCCGAAAAAATAAACTAATCATTAAATATAGAATCTAACTAAAATAGTAATCTCTTTAAATATAAAAATCTATTGCTGTTCGTTAGTCTCGCTAAAACTCGAAACGGCTGTACCGATTTGGCTAATTTTGGTTTTGAATGATTTTTGGAATTCCAGGGAAGGTTTAATAGGTAGTAGGTTTTCTTCTTCTTTCTTCTTCTTCTTCTTCTGAGGCCTTAGGTGTTATGTCTCTGTGCCGGAAATTACAGAGCCGTACATTACCATCTAACCGGAACACGATAGTGCTGAACACTACCATTTGGCGGCAGATAGAGGTAATGCGGCGGTGTCTACGCCCGCGAGCTCCGTCACTAGAGTTCTAGTAGAAAACCAAACCAATTAAATTACTCTTTTCTACCCACAGGAGGCCAGCACGATACATAGATCCCATTACAAAACTGCCGTATCGCAGCGTGGACGCGTTTCGTATCATACGTGCGGCGTATTACCAGCAACTAGAAGCTCGGGGTGACCGCTCGGAACCTCAACTTGCGAGGTGGCTGCAGTACCGCCGTGAACACGCCGCTAGTAATTACGTTCAAATACATATCAAATGATGAACTGTTTAGTAATAAAATTTGCTTATTATGTGTACGAGTAAGTTAGAATAAAGTGAAGGAAAGTAGCTGTTTGTTTTATTTAACACCTTAAATGTAACGCTAAATATAAAATTGTAGGCGCGCGGTTCAGCTCACAAAAAAACCTACTGTACGTCACTTATCGTGCGAAAAGTAAGTATAAAGGTCATAGCTCACTACAGTTACCCGACACCCGACCAGCACCGCCTCGTTTTACGGCGTCCATTTGCTGTCGACGGGTGGTCCACGGGTGAACGACGCTTTTACTTGTGAACCACTTGCGGACCGCGCGCGTTTCACTTGGGAACAGCGAGTTGGCAATGCAAAGTCAACGCAAGACAAGCTAGTGGTTACCGAGTGGTCTACTCGCCGTCCGCGCGTGGACCGCGCGTTGCCCGCGCGTTGAGGGCTTGCGGTCGAGGCGATACGGAGCGGAGTTGATGTAATGAGTGATCCGGGTGGCTTTAGTGAGCTATTATACCCTAAATCATAAGCACTACCATATTATTTAAGTCATCGGCACTGCGTACTATACAGGGTTAATTGAAATTAGCGCATCACCTCTTGCAAGCTGCCTCGACATCAATCTCAACAACATTAAATTTGTTTAACGACTTATTAAAATTAAAAGTTGTTAAAATTTTTAAATTTTCACATAGAAACATTAGTTTTTCCTCTGAACTGGCATTTATTCTGAGCTTAAGTAGGTATGCCACGCAACTTTTCTAGGCATAATATCGCCATGAACAGCGGGCCGCGGGTCTGCGGGATGACACAGCGGCGGCAATTCTATTTAGAACTTTAAAAACATTTTTTCTAATTTTTTTTGGGTTTTTTTATCAAGATTTGCAAAAAGTCGTAGAACAAAATTAATTCTTGGGATTGATGTAGATAAGCCTGCGAGAGGTGTTGTGCTAATTTCAATTAACCCTGTATACTTTCAATTGGAAGCTCGGGGAGCAGTATTCAGTGGTGTATCACCCCCAATGGGTGGTACCAGGTGCGGGCCGCCCCCTCTAGCTACACCACTAGCAGTACTGCTGCGACCATGTAAATTGTTTGTATTTTTACCCTTCCTAAAAGAGTGAAGTAATGTAATATACAAGGTGACTGATGAATCAGTGGACTTATTAATACTTAATAGTAGTATAAGTACTCGATTATCGTCCAATATATTAGTAGTAGTGATGCGCCGAATAGTTAGTTTCACCGAATAACCAAATACCGAATATTATTCGGTTTAACCTACACCGAACAGAATATTCGGCCGAATTATTCGGTTTACCATTTCACTGTTTTTCCGCGTAAACGCGGTTCTAACTTGTCGCTGCTTGCTAAATAGCCGCGTCTATACCGGACGCATTCTCGGGCGATGCAGTCTTGTGAGCGAAATACTTGGTCCGTGACAGTCAGTGTGGACGTGCATCAGGGTTGTGCGGGCGCACGGTGCCTCGGCCGAGCATGCCTCGGAGCCGCGCCATGCGGCGGTGGTAAAGCGCGCGAGCTCTAAGGCACCTCAGTGTGTGGTGTGCGTTCTTTTTTTTTTATAATTGTTTTACGGCCATGGATTCAAGTCCTTAACAGCCAATCTTCAGTAATATTTATCTTCATTTCTTATGATAATGAATATCCACATTGAAGATGACGATGATTGGGTGCTTCCATGTGGAATATGATGAGATGGCTCCAGTAAAGTGATGGGGACTTTACTCGGAGATTTTGCAAAGTTTTGGAGGCAACATGAAAAATCACTTTTCACTTCATAATATCACTTTCCTACACTCGTGAACGTTATCTAATGTTTTATGATAATAATCCCACCATTTTTACACATAAAAACGCGACTATACACAAAGGAGATGTTGCGAGCTCGGCTCTGGTTCGTACACGTCCTCAAAAAATGGGTAAATTAACGAAAAATCCGAAAAAAATACAATTAATTTAATCAAGAACATATTTTAGAGTTTTCATTTCATTCAAACGATTTTATTATTTTCAGCTATGTTCAACATGGCGGCGATACAGCCGACGCTTGGGATCAATCGATTTCGATAGTATTTAGAAAATATTACTTTTTCTCCAAGTAATATATAATCAAAAAACAATAAAATAATGAAAATGTTAAAATGACGTCGCCGGCCATATTCGCCATGTTGGTTTTGAGTTGCAATTCTAACTGGAAATAATGTTTTGTAACTGCAAACAAGGCTAAACAAGTGAAAATATGCAGTAAAAAACGTTTTTACATTAATTTTGCCTGTTTAATGATATTGTGTACAATACATGGCCGGAGGTCCATACATTTTTGCAACATCTCCTTTTGAAAATAATATCACGCAGTGACATAGCTCTTTTCCGCCTTCCCGCCAAAAACTCTGGTGTGCGTTCATGATGCGTTCGGTGGGGACGGTAGTACCATAAATAATAGTAATAATAATGGCACACCTTGACACGTCCCACTGATGGGGACAAATCTCTCCCCTTCTTGAAGGGAGGCCTGGAGCTTACTCCACCACGCTGCTCGAATGCGGGTTGGTGGAGATAAGGGTTAGTAGCCAACCCGCTGTCGGATATTTTCAAACCGCCCATAAGGTCTTCGACAAGGTTTATAGATTGCTATTTATCGATAGCAACCGGGACCGACGGCTTAACGTATTTTATTTTGTGGTAGTACTGGGAGTAGACTGGGATGGCTCGGGATAGCTTGATTTTAATTGATGTTTAAATATGAAAGTTTAAAAATAAATGACGATTTAAGGTTTACAATAAAATGTTGACTGCATGTAACCTAACTACAGGGCTACAGGTTAAGAATATGTTGATTTGAGGTTTCAAAATAAATGTTGATTTGTAATTTAATGTAACGTATCTTCACGCCTGTAATCCTCGAAGGGGTAGGCAGAGGTAAATGCATGCATTCAAGCATACATGCAAACATCCACGATCCGCCTAATACCTACGTTTTGGCCCATGTTACAGGTGGCTAAACTTCGACGTACTTGGAAATTTCCAGAAAATGGAAAAATCCCAATAGAACCAGAATTAAAAGACTTAACACCATTATTTCTGATAACCCCCTACCCGGGAATCGAACCCAGGACCTCAGCAGTAGTAGTAGTGGCGTGCTATCACTAGGCTACCGAGGCAGTACCTAAGTATAATTTAATGTTTTATTTTATTAGCTTTATTCAACACATTCTTCATAGGATTTCTTTGGCTTATAAAATAACATGAGAATTTTTATCTTGTAAATAAGTATGCAGATACCGTGTCGTGTAGCCAATAAAATAGAAATATTCGAACCGAATATATTCGGCATCGAAACCGAATAATTCGGCCGAATACGAATAGTGGAAATGATGCCGAATATGCCGAATACCGAATACGAACCGAATATTCGGCGCATCTCTAATTAGTAGTATACCAATGAATAAAAATTGGCAACGCGTGGGCCGATTTTAGTGCTGTTTTTTGACACAGAGGTAAGTGTACCTAAGCCTAACCCTTTCACACTCGGTTTCACCACGCCAGTCAAGTACTGGCGCCGCGATATCGCAGCAGTATGCTCATGTGAACACATCCATTTTACTGGTGTTATAGTAGTAACACATGTCCGGATTCGGTACGGCGGACCGAATCCACATACCAAATCCGCGCGAGCGGTTTTGATTAATAATAATTATGTCCGCCGGACTACTCTACACGCGGCCAGATGCGCGGCCGGTGGTTCGGAGCGTACCGAATCCGGACCAGGGTTCTAGAAGGAATTGTTGGGGTCAGGTTGCTTACTTCCGACCGGATTCAATTTGTCCGGTCACCAAGTACCTGCCTATTATGAACGTGCTGAGTTCAGGAGCTAAAAAACAAACAAAAAAAACTGTAAAACTAGGACCAAGTACTAGCACGGACCATCAGGAAACAAATACAAAGAGAGCTGATTTATTGTGGGTTGAATTTTTTAAAAACTTTTTTTCTTTTTTGACCAAGTATGATTAGATTTTTGTTGTCCGGTTATGGCGGCTGTAAAAGTTGGCAACCCTGATCCGGATGTGTGTTACTACTCGTAGAGTTACAGTGTAGGAGGTCGAGGACGTAGGCGCCAGCGCGAAATAGAAGAAAATTAAATAAAGACAAAATATATTCGTAAACTTTAATGCCGAATAAATTATAATTACATTTATTTCTTACGTTACCAATTAGATTCAACATCTGTACAAAATTGTACAATAAACTTACAATCAAACATAACGAGGCAATTGTGACTTTAACGCAACTTAAATCAAATTGTTAAAAAGATAAACCAATCTGAAATGTAAAAATAAAAATGTCGATGATTTAACGAACTAATACTATAAGGTACAAATAAAATACTGTATTTTGCTTATTATATTATAGATCAGCTGTGAATGTAGGATTAAGTCGTAAATCTGGGACGCTATTTCGCCTCGGTTTCTGTTTCAAAACATCGTTGTATGATATCAAGCCAGAAGCAGTAGCATCGATTCGTGAATGATATTTCGAGGGATCTGTTGTAGGCAAATACGGATATTCACTAAGATATGTCTGAGCATTCTTTATTTTGTTCTCTTTCGCGAAATCGTTCAACTGTGACACAGCTAATTCGTATGAACTCTGCTTATCAGACACGTTTTCCATAGACTTGAACGTTTCTAAAACAGCTTTCTTATGAGGAATACCACGTAAGCTGCCCTGACGACTCAATCTGCCTTCCATTACGTCAGTAAATAAGTCTTCTACGTTGAATTTTTCCGATATCTTTACCAATTTTGTGGCGCAATTATTCTGAGTTTCTTGAAATTCGTTCCAAGTTTTAGATATTTCAGATGTCGGCAGCGAGTGGGCTTTTATATTCTTTTTTACTCTTTTAGGCTGCCGTTCATCTTGAACAGGAGATTCAGAATTATTCTGTAGTAGTAATTCACATTCGTTCATCTTCTTTGTCTTTTTTGGTTCTCTCAACTCTTCAAGCGATTGGAAATATTGTTTGGCCATTTTAAATCGATTTTTGTATTCATAAGCATCGGTGTCTCGCTCTGGAGTCGATTCAATAGATTTGTTTGGGCTACTTTCAACTATTTCTAGGTCGATGTCTGATAGACTCAAGTAATTAACCTCCTTGTCTTGGTTTGAGACGATCTCGATATCGATCGAACTACTTTTTGTTTTTGCTTCGGTACTTTCACTGCTTACGCTGTCGAAGCTTTTGTATTTTGATAATGAAGAATGTCTTGGATTGGTGTTTGGTTCAATATGAGTATCAGATGTAGGTGTTTCCATTGCAGTTTCACTACTTAATGTGTTTATGCTTGCCGTTCCTGTAATTTTTATACTTTTAAGTATTCAGTTGGTAATAGATCAACGAAAAAACGAACAAGATTCGCGAGTCGACATAATCTGGTCACAAGAAATATTTGTTTTTACTGGCGACAGATTGCCAGTGTCAGAGCAGGGTGTAGGCATCGCCACATTCGCCACATTACATAATAATCTATCTGACACCAAATGGTGGTGTTTAGATCACCATCGTAGGTATTCCGGTTAGATGGTAATGTATAGCTCTGTAATAACTAAAACAGAGACGTAATAACTAAGGTCTCGAGGGGGGCAACGCATCTGCATTTTGACCTCTGGTCTTTGTGTGGGTGTCTATATGCTGCAGTCCTCACTTAACATCAATGTGAACTGCATGATTGTTGGCCACCTTCTTTACATAAAAACACACGAATCGCCGGTTATGTTTTGGCTAATGTAATTAGTAGTGTAGATGGCCTATTGACTTATCTAGACACGAGTTTCAGTAACGGAGTTGGCCACCTTTTTTTTATAATGGAAGTGGTAAACAAGCATGCAGTTCACATTGATGTTAAGTGATGACTGCAGCCTATAGACACCCACACAAAGACCAAGGTTAAAATGCAGATGCGTTACCACTCCTGAGGCCTAAGGTGTTATGCCTCTGTGCCGGAAATTACAAAGCCGTACTTACCGGAAATTAAACTTGCCGCTAAATGTTGTTCAGCACTATCGTGTCCCGATCAGGTGATATTGTACGGCCTCTTAATTTCCGGCATAGAGGCATTATGACTTTGGCCTTACGAGTGGCAATGCATCTCCATTGAGATCTCTGGTTTTTATGTAGATATTTATAGGCATAAAAGACGAAACTGTAATTACAAACTGTAAACTGTACCTACAGTATACATTTGCCATTAATTTAACATTAATGGCAAATGTATACTCTTTGCTTGTTTTACATTTCATACCAAAACTAGGTATATTTAAAAAAAAAACTGATTGCCTGTAAAGTCGGTTTTACGGGCGAAGATTTTACGTGACAACGTCTTTTTCTCGGTAGAAAGGCATTCGCCGGTCCGGCAGGCCTCTCTCTCGTTCGGTGACTCATCGTTACGTTACACTTTTTCATGAGTGACTCCGAGCCGCAACCTAATTTAAGACGTTGTCACGTCAAAATATAACGTAGTAACAAAAAGTCGCGGGTAAAACTACTAACTATAAAAAAAAAATATTTATTCTTTCCACAATAACATTAACAGTACAAAATCTTTAACAGACAGTAACTTTTACCAGCCACTTTGTCCGTATGGACTTCGTAATACTTAATTTAAAAAATGGTGTGTTCATTGTACATACCTGATATTGTACTGGCGATTTCAACATGCTTACGGGAACCTACAGATTCTGTTCTTGTCCTTCTCATGGGATTAGATTCTGAACTTAATTTTGATACATCTTCATATAGTGATATGACATTTTTAACATTAATCTTCGGCAATTCTTCACATGATTTGTACTTGTCTAGACTATCATCTGGTGGCGTATTTGTTATTTTACTAAATATATCCATTTCTGATTTACTCGTTAGCATTTTCGGTTTACTTGGTATATATTTGCTGTGAGATTGACTTTGTTCATTATATCCTCTGATTGTATGTTTGACATAGTTTTTCCTTTGCACAGTTTCATTGTCAATATCTTCATCGAAACTTAGGTTGTACAATTTTTGGGAAATTCTGGCCCTTTTTTCTTTTAGTGATACTTTATTGTTAAATAGTTTGTCGCTGTCATCACTTGATTGTTGTATTAAAACTACATTGTTGGCTTCAGTAGCATTAATGTTTTGCTGTGTTTCCTCAGATTCATGAATTTTATTATATACAGTTATGTTTTCATCTTCTGTGCTTATACTATCCTTTCTTTGATAAATATTTTGCATAGATTGACATTTCCTTCGTGTCCACGGTAGTTCTTCAGTACGAGATATGCTATGGAATAGCGAAATACGACTAGAAACTAAACCACTCTCTTGACTGACACCGCCCTCATCTGATGACGACGAATCTTCCATTATAGGTTTTCCCAAGAAGTTATCAATTTTATTCAATATTTGCTTTCTCGAAGTTCCAAAAAATCTCCTAGGACTTGTCTCAAATGCTTTGAAAACTTCTTCAGGTAGTTCTTGTTTAGTTGGCAACGGTGATGTTGTTTTTTCTTTATTGTATAGCGAAGAATTTTGAGAAATAGTCTCTTTTTCTAAAGCAGGGCTTATTATTTCATCATGATCAGATTTATTTATTTGCAAAGTTACAGGTTTCTCAGCGCTTTTTGGTGACTTTGACCTCAAGGACAAGGAGTCAAATTCTTCTTTTTCTGCTTCAAGTTTATGGTCCCAATAATTCTTCCATTTCTCGACTAGTTTTATATCACTTTGTGTTTCTTCTGGTGAAGGTGGCGGTGTGATTGTATCGTGGATAATAAGTGGTGTGTTTTTTACATCTGTAGATTTGGAATATTTTTGATATTCACCACCCGCGTTCAAAAAGTTTTTAACAGTTTGCTTACCTCTTTTTTTACTCAGAGAATCATTTTTTCCATATTTCAAACACAAGCGCTTTTTCTTTTGAAGAGTTTTTGTTTCTTCCGATTTAGCTTGTATTTGGCGTATTTTTTCATCCCAGTATTTTTTTCTTTCTGACACAATATTTGAATATGTATTGTCACCGAACTGAGTTTCAGTTTTGTTTTGAATAGCTTTATTATCATTGTCTTCTTCGTCATGAAGGTTTTGACTTGCTGAAACTGATTCAGTAACATTTGCCTGAACCTCAGAAATCGTTCCTTCTACTGCGCTTGCATGTCTCATCACATCTGATAAAAGTTCAGACGCAGAGTCGACATGAACGTCATTTCTCTCCGTAGTGTATTCTATTTCCAGGTTTTGCTTGCTAACTTCATTCAATGTAGTGATGGAACTATTTTCAGATGGAAAGTAGTCGTCATATATATTATTCAGTTCAGCAAATGCCATTGTTACTGGATCAGTTTCAGTATGTTTCAGTGATGTTTCCATCTTTATTTCCTTCATGCCGGATGAAAGACTTCGATCGCTTTCTTCAATAATGGGTGTAAAAGTAGGCCTCTTAATATCCCATCTATTCGGTCTCACTTCTTCATATCCACGAACTGTGTTGTCTTTTAAATCGTGACATGTTTGCCAAATTTCTCGTTCAGCTGGACCCATATTCGATATTACGTCACTAGAGGAAAATTTCTGTTTACTTAGAGAGTCGTTCAACGAACTATCATTATTATTGCTGTCGGGTGAACTGTTACTATCATCAATACTTACATATGCAGAATCCCACATATCTCTATGAAAAGTTTCAGCTTGGTCATCATTTGAACTTAAAAATGGTATATCTTCAGTATTTTCTGTTAAATTCGAGTCCAAACTGTGGAATTTGGAGTTCACAGGTGATGCACTCATATCAGTTCTTGTGAGTGCCAGTGTGGAAAAATCTGAATGACTTTGGTTTTTCAAAAGGTTATTATCATCGAGTGATCTAAATTTTTTTGATTTGTTTGCATTAATTAACATTGACTCCATGCGTGTTTCTGGTGATGATCTCAAAACAATTGGTGGTAAAGAAACAGGTGCTCCGATTATAAAGTCAGTGGTAGGTACGTTGTCCAAGAAAGGACTTGACTGATGATGATGAGCAAAAAATGGATTTATGAATTCGTTACTAAGTATTTCTTGCGCTTTGGCATCTACGTACAGGGAATCATTACGATGCTGTGTATCACCTGATATTATTTTTAAAACCGGTGTTTTGGGACGTTCGAGATTAACTATATCGTAATCCATAAAAGGGTTTCCGATCGGTGAAACTTCTGCACTAGCATTTTCCACAAGTATTTTCACTGTGTCGTCTGTTTCTTCATTATGAGAATTATTTGTTTCATACTCGCTTGTTAAAAATGACCCGAGTTTTTTCTCAGTTATATAATCTTCAGTATACATGTCACACAAAAAGGGGTTATTAGATGATTGCGCGGTATCTGTGGACATATTATCTTCTTCAAATAAATCTTGTCCCATTTTATATTTATCTGGGGATTCAGAACTGGTGAAGACTAATTCTGTGTTGGGTGGACTGTAAACGTCTTCCTTTAATGTCTTTATATGATAGTCATCAAGGGGCTTTGCTTTTTCAGTTAAAAGTGACACAGATATACTTTCTGGTATAATAACTCTGTCACGTTTTTCTGGTATCATGTATGCATTAATATTGCAATCAGCGAATGTAGAGTTAACAATATCAGGGATATCTTTTTGTGGTCTACACCGTATGGTTTGTTCTTTTTTCTCCGCTGCAGAATTCTTTTCGTATAATAAATCATTAAATATTTTAGAAACTTTATTCATGGTTTTAATTTTATTCACCGTGATGTAAAATTTTCTGGATTTTATCACATTGGAAATATCATCACTTTCTTCAGTATCAGTCGTCGTATGTGGTTTCAAAGTCTGAGAAGAGTCAGTGTGTTGTATAAAATCGTGTTTGCTATCATTTTCCATTAACAGCTTTGCCTCGTCATCGCTTATTTTTTCTAAAGAACCGTTTTCCCTCAACAACATCTTTTCCGTGACAAAGTCTACTATTCTAAGCACTACTTTTCTGTCCGTTTGTACGTCAACAATGTCAATTTCTTCACCGTCTTCTAAAGAAAAGCTTTCCCTTTCTAAAATACCAAAGATATTTTTCGATGCTGTTACTGTGAACGGTGATCCAACAATACTTTGTCCTCTACTGGTAATGGATAATTCGTATTTTCCTTCATTATGTACAATATAGCCTACCCTGGTATAATCCGATTTAGATTCTGATTCGATTTCAATGTCGTATTTCGTTTTTGGTATATAATAAGTTTTGTTCATATCGTTCCTGCCAAAGCTCCTCAAATAAGTTGCACCTTGAGTTATAGGAAGGACATTTTCAGTGTAGTTCACTTTGGGTTGAAGTCCAAGAAGATTTTGTCGGATTTTCTGCGGTTTTCCCAATATAGGTGGTATAATGGACATGCCATAGGTGTCTTTTGGACCTCGTATCAATATAGTTATCTCTCCGGGATCCAAAGACTGTTGAGTTGTCGGATATATTTTAAAATATACTTTGTTGTGTACTTGGGCGGCTGATAAGCCTGATCCGCGTGCGATATAGTCTAGTGTGAATTGAGTGGTTTCTGGAGACGTTCGTTGGGAGGTTGGTTTGGAGACGGGTGGAGTAAGTTTGGCGAGAGCTTGGCGTATTCTGTCCAAGAAAGTTGCTAGTTTCCATTCTTGATGCTTGCTCAAGGAGTCATTGGATTCTAACTCTTGACGGGTGAAGACCTGTAAATTTAATACAATAAATAATAAATTAATAAACGTTTAAAGAAGGCACTATAAATTTACTTTTCTTTAAGTCAATCTCGGGGGGATACAAAGCTTAGGTATAATATTAGAATAAATGATTTCGATAGCAAATATACTTCGATTTTTCCTTTAACTTCAGACGATGTTTTGAAAACGATCGTTCCACCTGAATAATATTATTAACCATTAGTTTAAGTGAAAACCAACATTTTTTGTTATTGCAATTGTCACCAACAAAAAATGACATTTTAAGTGAAATCAATATAAACGATATCAATGGCGAAATTTGATTTTTTGATTTGAAGAAAAATATTTACTATAATAATATATTTATTAAATGACTATGGCGTCGGGACGTGACGACCCACTGCCTACTTGTGGAGGATTATTCTTTCGCTAGTGCAGTCAGCCAACCAATAGCCAATAGTGGCGGTCGATTAATTCCAATATAGTGATCCTAAATTTTATACAAAAACGCGAGATAAGCAGCAGCGTCCCTCGTTAAATACCGCTTCTGCGATTGCCAATCCGCATACCAAGCGTGGCAATTATGGTATAAGTATTTCCCCCTAATGACGCACAACATTGTTGTGGGCATCTCTGGAGAAGATTTTTGACCACCAGTGCGATATAGTCTAGTGTGAAATCAGTGAGTCTCAGTGGATGTCCATCGGCTGAAGTGGTGGTGGTATTAAATGACTTGGTAGAAGCAGGCCATTGCTATACTGTCGGACTCGATATTCGGATCGGTTAGTGCGTTTGATTTTAAACTGAATTGGATTTCTAATTGGGGAGACCTTCAGTGGCAATTTCGAACTACGAAAATATGCCAAATTAAAATGATTAGTTGTTGCTCGCTGACTGCGCCTCAGTGAGAGCTTTGCCGTCAGATTGCCTGCGCACGCGCCGGGGTGGGCTGCATCCAAAACCCTGTGTGGCCTATGGGTATGGCCTATATAATAGCCTGTACGTAACTCCACCCTGATAAATCTATGTGCAGGAAGCCATCTTGGGCTAGATCGTTTGTGTACTTCACAACTTTTTGTGTCACAAATAAGTACAAAAAAACTTACTGGATCAACACCTAAATAATGATCAGCAATGGCCTGCGCGTGCTTCAGTGAGAGCCTCGTCGGCGGGTGGCCTGCGCAGGCGCCGGGGAGCGCTGCGTCCAGGACCCCGCATAGTATCCAACCGTGCCGCCACACCGTATCCAAATGCTCCACTCTGATCGGTCCGGCTTCTGCTAGCCATCTTAGGACGGACTGTTTCTGTTCTTCACTCGAAAATACGACTGAAAAAAAAGACGGAAGTGGAATCAGTTGACGATCATGTAATGAAGGTGTTAAACAACATGCAGTTCACTACTACACAAAAATTAGTCAATTTGCAGATGCATTGCCACCCCTGAGGCATAAGACGGAACACGATAGTGTTGAATGCAACCATTTGGCAGCAGATAAATTAGGTGATGGGGTGGTGCCTACGCCCTCGAACTCCGACACTAGAACAACATTACTCTTTATTGTAAGTACACTATAAAAAATTTACAGCAGTTTACATAAAATCTATCAAAAAGGTATAGTATAATTGGCTGTCTTATCGCTCATCAGCGATTTCTTCCAGACAACCACGATAGAGGAAACTGGTATAAATAGTGTGGGGTGTACTGATTACTAAAAACATGTATGTCACTAAGAATAATGAAAATGACCTTATGAGTCAAAGATATCTTTTTATGAGTTATGCAGTATTTTTCTAGTTTTTGAAAGTTTCTCAGTGCCACATTTGGAGTTTGGTAATTATTAAACTCCGAGGATCCGTCGAGAGATGTCAACAGGCTTGCGATGCGACCAGATACATGGACCCAAAAAACGACAAAAACGTAACTGGCACATCGTGGATGTTTCCATGTACCTATAACTTGTATTGAACTTTGCCTTCCCCTTTAGAGAACACCTACAGGCGTAGAGTTACGGGAGTCTTAGTAGAGAAAAAGTGAAACAAAAGGTACAAGGTAAAGCAGCTTAGAAAATTAGATTTATTACCTACGGAACCTAAAGAATATTTCAGTGTTCAAAATGCTCTTTCCTAATAACAGTAGAAGCACTATTTATAATAATGGCAACCCTTCATACGTCCCACCCACTTCTGGGCACGAATCTCTCGAATCTCTTGCGTAAATACCTACACAAGATGTTTATTGTTGACTGACCGTTGTCTCAGTTAAAAAGTTAATATGGTCGTCAAGATTTCTTGAAATTTCTAATATAATATATAGTATATATTTAAAAAAAAATTTTTTTTTCTTTCATGCAAACCTTCTCCGGTCAATTATAAATACAACACAAAAAATTAACGATTTCAGTCCAGCCGATCTCGAGTTTTGCGCTTGGCAACATATTTAGCGATTCCTTTTTATTTATATACCTACCTAGATGTTCTTTTTTATTAATTATTTAACTACATTACATTATCTATCTATTCATAAGACTAGATAATTATCTATTCTGTTGTCGTTATTTTGTTTGTGACTTTTTTATTTTATTTTTTTATTAGCACCATTCTTGGGGTTCGTAACCTTTGTCGGGCCCATCAGAATACCAGCGCTGTAGTCTCGGCTACAGCATAATGCTGAGATGGGTTCCATTTTTCTGGCTTCACACATTGAGCACATCTGCTACTACATAACTATGTCATTGTAGTTAGTGAGTACTCATCTTTATTATTTTATTTATTTCTTTTGTTCTTGATGTGTAAGCCAAAGAATAAAGTATTTTTCATTTTTCATTTTTTTATTAACGTATGTATGAAGTGTCATGTAAAACCTATGGGAGTAAGTAATATTATAGTGACTGAAATTGGCTCCCATGTAAGTACCTACTACATAGCATAAATTAATAGCTTCTATCAATTCTAACGTACCTACCTACGTTTTTTTTTTATGGTTTGGAAGTGGCAAACAAGCATACAGTTTTCATTGATGTTAAGTGATGACTGCAGCCTATAGACACTTACACAAAGACCAAGGTCAAAATGCAGATGCGTTGCCACTCCTGAGGCCTAAGGTGTTATGCCTCTGTGCCGGAAATTACAGGGCCGTACCGTACCTACGTAAGACTGATGTAGCTTTCCTTTTTTATGATATCTATAATCTGTAGTTAATTTCACACAAGAACGTAATCAGTATTTTCTCAAATTATCTTCTCGGTTACTTACTTACTGTAATATAATACATGAATATGTAAATAAGGAAGTATAATAATACAGCGTTAAGTTACGCTTCGTCGGCATTAAGCAGTTTAGAATTACATTACAATAATGGTACACTATCACGCGCAGAATGTTTTCTCATAAACTTTACATCGCATCTGAGTTTTCTCGAAAGGTGTTTACACATGTTACCTTGGGATGAGATAAAGGATAGTATCATCGCCTTAGGGGCCGTTTAAGCATTACATGAGCAGATTTATAACAATTATTTACACCCCAACTTATATTTCTTCTTTTTACTTAACTTTATAATAATAATTATGGCAATCCTTTATACGTCCCACTGCTGGGCACGAGTCTCTCCCCTTTTTGGGGAAGGGCCGGAGGTTACTCTACCACGCTGCTCCAATGCGGATTGGTGGAGATAAGGGTTGGTGGCGAACCCGCTGTCGGATGTTTTCAAACCGCCCATAAGGCCTCCAACAAGGTTTAACGACTGCTATTTATCGATAGCAACCGGGACCGACCATGTATATATATAAAAATCAATTGCTGCTCGTAAGTCTCGCTAAAACTCGAGAATGGCTCTAACGATTTGGCTAATTTTGGTTTTGAATGATTTTTGCAAGCCCAGGGAAGGTTTAAAAGATAAAAACTATTAAGAAATTGAAGGGAAATTGATTGTAAAAAAGCACAATTTAATTTTCCCATACAAAAAGTCCGTATCTATCAAACCTTTGACACATTATTTCATTCTGAGGCAATACGGAGTTTGCCGGGTCGGCTAGTATACAATTCTTCTTCTCTTGCGTTACACTCTTGTCAGAGTGGTCGTGGTCGTATTTCCAGGTGTAGTGGCTCGCTTCACAATCCTTCGCCACTCGTCGCGCCTCTTTGCTTTACTGGAGCATTCATGGAGTGGACCGCCCAGTGCAGATTTTATCTGGTCTGTCCACCTCATAGGCTACCTGCCTCTAGCACGTGTGCCCTCAACTCGTCCCTGCACTACCAAGCGCTCGATTGAGACCTCGTTACGACGCGATACGTGGCCGAAAAAGGTACGGATGCGGGATTGTACTATAGACGACAGACGCTGCTTGATGCCTAGTTCTTGGAATATGGATGGGTTGGTTCGGAATTCTGTTCACGATACCCCCAGCATTCTTCTCCAACACCAGATCTCTAGTGCATCTATACGCTTCCTTTCACTTTCCCGTAGTCTCAAGTCTCGGCTGCGTAGAGAAAAATGGGAAAAATCAACGCTCGTACAAGTCGGGTTTTAGTAGCTTTAGTGATGTTGCGATTTTTCCGAATCTTCTTCATCTTCTCCATGGCCGATCTTGACATGGCCATCCGTCGCTTGATCTCATCAAGGCATCCACCATTGTTTGTGATCAATGTTCCCAAGTATATGTATGATTGTACGACTTCACAGTTCGCAATTTCAGTAACTTCCGGCGAGTTGTTATTGTATAGTATTTGTATAGTATACAATACTTATATAAAATATAAGCTTGTGGATATATCAAACAGAGGATCAATATGTGTGTAAATAAAAGATAACTTTAACAAATGCCGATGTTTGGTTAGTCGGCAAAATTAGTCATGCCTCCAACGTTTTAGATTATCTTTCCTATAAATGTACGCAAACAGTTGTAAAACTTATATGGGTTTACGCGATGAAGTAAGCCTTACACATTCTATGAATAACTTACAACTTACCTATCTACATGAATTGCGTACATTTGACGTTGTAATTTCTCCGAAGAGTATGCTTATGCCTCCGTTTAACCGAGTTGTTCGTCATCTCGCACGAAAATAAAGCGCAAGATCGGGCGACTTAACACCTTTTGAATTTACCTAATATTTCTGTCGTCAACTCTTGGTGAGGATCCCGACACATGACCTGCCGACTTATACAAAGGAGGAGTTCTGGCCGCAGGGAGTTACCTATTTCGGAAATTCCGGGGACAACTTCCTGCTGACAAACCGCGTATCACGTCGCCGTCATCACGATACAATTAGTGTTAGTTTTAATAAATATGTAGGTATGTTAGTTTAAACTGCGTCGGTAGCCTAGTGGTAGCAGGCCACTACTACTACGCCGAGGTCTTGGATTCGATTCCCGGGTAGGGGGTTATCAGAAATAATGGTGTTATGTCTTTTAATTCTGGTTCTATTGGGATTTTTCCATTTTCTGGAAATTTCCAAGTACGTCGAAGTTTGGTAATGTGCCCGGAGATGTCAACAGGCTCGCCACCTGTTACATGGGCCAAAACGTAGGTATTAGGCGGATCGTGGATGTTTGATGCTTGAATGCATGCATTTACCTCTGCCTACCCTTTCGGGGATTACAGGCGTGAAGTTACGAAGTTTTAAGCTATATATTTGTAACTGCCTTTTGTTTTACTTCTAGTGTTCAATTTTTGCCCGAATTAAATAAATAAAAAATAGATATAATAACGGAGCATGGAGAGCAGCGTCCGGCGATTTACTACCGCTACTGTGTTCGCCAATTCACGTGCCAAGTGGGGGTTCGATTAGGGCTTAGGACCAGCAGTGAACGGCTTTCGGCTGAGATGATAACGACGTCTAGTGGTTAGAGCTGTGCATTGATGTATTAGTCGCCTTTCGTATTTTACTTCTTACTCATGTTACTGGTGGTACAGCTCCAGTGACGGATGTCGCGTGCGTAGGCCCCTCATTACTTAATATACTTGCCACTAAATGGTAGTGTTCAGCAGTACCGTGTTCCGGTCAGGTGGTAATGTACAGGCTTGTAATTTCCGGCACAGAGCCATAACACCTTAGGCCTCAGGAGTGGTAACGCATCTGATTTTGACCTTGGTCTTTGTGAGGTGTCTATAGGCTGCAGTCATCACTTAACATCAATGCGAACAGCATGCTTGTTTGCCACTTTCATTACATAAAAAAAATTAAAAACACTTACTAGCTCTAAAAGCGGAGTCGATATGTTTCAGTAGTTTGAACAAAAAGCTCTGCTGTCCCCAGAATATGGTGAGCAGTGTCGCCGGCGCCAAATACCGCAGCGTCGTCAATATCGCGTCCAGGGCCGTTGACCACATACCTCGACCCTCCAGCTCCGGATACTCGGGGATTGGGAACAATCCTGGAAACAATAAGGATACAAAATTTATCCTGACCTACCATGACCAAATAGGTCGAGTTCTGTCTAATGGTGGGGTCAAAAGTCTTAGGAATCGGCGTGCATGTATGAAGAGAATGATAAAGGTAGACGAGGCACGAGAGGTTTGTCAGGACCGGGATATCTGGCGCTCTACACTCTCTGCCTACCCCGTTAGGGACCTGGCGTGAAGATACATACATATATTCATACAAAATTTAGCAGATACTACTATCATAATACTGTGGTTGCAAATGAAATAAAACGCGATGAGCAGCAGTGTCTCGTGATAGAACTACCATCTTTGGGAAGGCTTTTGTTCAGCTGTGGACGTCTTTTGACTGAATTGATGATGAACAATCGTGAAAAAAATTGTTTATAAGGCTAATAATTATATAGCACAATCGAATTATCATCAGATCTTTTACTGCCGGGCAGCTGAAATGAGTACATTGTTGGCGTATTCTAATGTTCTTTCAATACCTCTTCACCATATTAGCTTTGTATCCAGCTCGTTTCTACTTCAAGCAAAACGTCTGTGGAATGCTCTTTCGGAGGACATGAAGGCTCACCACCTTATTGTTGATGGTTACTGCATACTGCAACCTACTTTGATTCGGCGCCAGATGCTAAGGGACTGTATTTTTGTAGCAATTGACAAAACACTCAGAGGCGGCCGTTAAGTTTTTCTATTAGCCACCTTGTACTTGTTTTTGTTGGGGAATATTTTCCCATTATTTAAGTATTTGGGAACAGTATTAGACAGGATAGATTTAAACATATCTTCAGTAAGATTATCCATTATTATCATCCATCTTCTAGAGGGAAAATCACTTAAATTTTTCTTTTGGCAGGTTGTTAAATCCATATGTATATACATAGGGTAAACTGGTTAAATACGCCCTACTTTTTAATTTTGTCAAAAAAATCACATTTAAAAGCAAATCATATTTATTTCTTGGTAATTATTTGTTAAATAAATAATCAGCTTCTTATTATTTGGTCATTCAGCCAGTAATTCTAATTAGTTTTTGACTTGCACGTTATTTTAAAAACTATAGAAAAGGGCGTATTACCCAAGGGGTCTGTGAAAAATGTCCCATAGTAAAAAAAAAACAAAAATATTAATAGTAATAAAGAAATATCAACATAATATCTAAAAAAATATTACTTGTGTAGCTGCCGCACATTTGAGCGGCCACACTTGTTACAGAAATTGTTGTACATCGTACAATCTTCATTCAACCATTTCAAGCATCTTGTACACTGTATCCAGTCTACTTGCCAAGGGGCAAGTAGACTGGATACAGTGTACTGGCTTTGTTGATCCTTAATTCTTTACTGGTGTCTTACAGCCGTCCACCACGCTCTGCATGTTTTTCTTTTGTAACCGTTTACTCATAATTAATCTGTATAACAAGTTTAAGCGCCAAAAATTGAGGCATATTTCACCTACAAAATCGGGGCGTATTTCACAAAACGTACGCAAATACGCCCCAGCGCTTAGTACCAAAAACTAAATGAAACTTGCAAAAAAATACGGTAATTTTATGAAGGTTAAGAACCCATCTAAAATCATAAATAGTTCACACTCATTTAAAAATATTACATAAATATATTAAAAATACTACTAATAAAGGTGTGTTACAATCCAAACTATTTTTTTCAAGAATTTGTTTTTTTTCTCAACTACAAACGAATTGCAGCCGCTTGCCTCAACGAATTTGAGTACTAATGCAATCTATCGATTGGCGCTCTAACTATTACAAATGATAGTTCGGTGTGCTTTATATTGCAAGTGGGGCATATTTCCTGATAGGACGTTTTTCACCATTTTACCCTATACTCTTGTAAGAACTATTCACAACCAGGGCCTGTACCATGACGTCTTATTGCGATTCAGTTTAGGCGCTGCCAAAATCTTGTTTCATTTGTCTTATGTGACAGCGCGTATGAAGAAACGAGACAAAGCTAATAACGTTTCAGTTTAATTTGACAATAGAAGGTCATGTACGGCAGCAGAACGAAACAAATCTGGGTGTTCACCAAGGATCCATTCTGGGGCCTTTTTTAGAAAGTATCTGGCAATGATAACTTTGAATAGATTAAATGATGATAAATGTAATCGGTGACTCAGATTATTTTTAATCTAAGGTGTCTTATGTCACTAAACAAGCAGACATGTTAGTCATCGCAGTATCAGTTTAACAGACAGATCTTATGGAGAAGAAAAAGCTGATCATTACGAAATTTTTAATATTTTTTTTTTTACTTTTAATTGTTATACTAACCAATACTTCTGGGATGTTCTTCGTTAAGTACATTCTCACCATATTCCTTTGATAATTTTTCTATTTCGTCGGACATTTCAGATAATTATTATTAAAATTTAGTATCTCAACGCCATATCTCGCTACACCTATTATTATAAATTATTTATATAACACAACTAAAAATTTATAAATTAATTTCTGAATTTTTTGCGGATTTGTTATGGTCTGGTAGTGATAATATTAATTTAATTTCAGAATGAAACCCTTATTATTTTTATACCCATACCTACATAGTGTTGAGATATATATACAGTCTAGAATTTGGAAATTTGATTTTTATGCTCTCCTTTTTTACTGTATATCTAATACATTGTTTCGAAGCAAAATATGTTAAGTTTATTCTAACAATATTATTTCGTTCTCCGTGTTAATTAGTCACAATAAATGTAAAGCCTGCAATATGAAATAAAAATAATATTTTTGTGAACTTTCGTCAAATTAAGTTAGGTACAATAAATAGTTTAAATATTTTTGCAAGATAAATCGACAGCACTTGAATCTAAAAACTCTATAACACGTCAGATTTATAACTCGCTTTATCACATAAAGATGTTCAATACACTTTCCACAACATAAACACATAATAAAGATTTATTATCATTCAATTGATTATAGGAAACAGCCGGTACTTACGGTATCAGATAACATCAATTCACTTATAAATACTTTTACAGTTCACAGCCAATAACAACGATCCGAAAGTAACTGAATATAAGCTCACTATAGAAATCTGTACCAATGCACGAAGTTACTAAACTGACCAAAATTTCATTAAGTGTGCAGTAAACAGAATAATCTTATCAATTTTATCTACACTAGCTTAAACATTCGGTTAGAATACGTATGACTAATTTTCTCCGAGTAAAAAACATGATCATGATTCTGGTTCAAGTTTTAGTACCTGTATACTAATAAGAAGTATTTTTTATACCTACTTCAGAAAAAGCTGTATAGTCAACTGAATTAGATTTGATGGTTAGTCAATCATCAATTAAAAAAAAATTGTTTGCGAAGTCGGTTTTCGAGCGATAAATTTACGTGATAAGAAAAAATGCGTCACAAGCCATCAACATACCTTTAGAATCGATAATCTAATTAACTTAATGATATCAGAAACTTATGCGTTCATTCATACTTTTTGTTGCGCCTGTTTCACCGTATCTAATCCTTTGATAAAACCAAAACAAAATTATAGCTTACAACGTAACCTCATGTCTGTATTCCCCGAAGGGATAGGCATAAAATCCTGCATTTAAATGCATAGGTACAAACAAGCAAACACCCACGATTACGATATGGGCCATGTACCTAACAGTTAGCGAGTATATTGACATCTCCAACCAAATTATGCTCAAGAAGTCATTTAGTTGCTTCAGCATTTATCACAGCGACATTTCATCGAAATGTTGAAACTATTTGGTTTATAAAAAGATGCAAAGTGATAGGTTACTAAAACATGCTAAAATGTGACTTGCTGCTAATGTTGCTTGCTGACCACATCTTATAAGGTTACGTTAGTACCGCAATCAGGGCAAATTGGGGCATCTACTGGGGAGTTCCTACGGAGAAATACGAAATACAGACAGAGAGGTTTTCTAACTCAAGCTAGAGAGCTTGAGGCGTCAAACATCTCAGTAGTGAATAGAGAGAGAGAGAGAGCGATACCCTTAAAATCTTAAGTAAATCCTTATATGTATATATTATAACAATCAATTGCTGTTCGTTAGTCTCGCTAAAACTCGAGAACAGCTGGACCGATTAACCTAATTTTGGATTTGAATGATTTTTGGAAGTCCAGGGAAGGTTTAAGGTTTAAGGTTTAAGAAAATATGAAGATATTGAAGGGAAATAGTAAAAACCACAATTTTATTTTTCCATACAAATAGTCCGTATCTATTATTTAATTGTGAGGCAATACAAAGTTTGCCGCGTCAGCTAATAGAAAATAAATATCACATCAAACACTGAAATGAAATTTTAAGTTTCACAAAAAGCCTTTTTGTGTTCTTATGTAGTGTTTAGCACTATCGTGTTCCGGTCAGGTGGTAATGTATGGTCCTGTAATTTCCGGCACAGAGGCATAACACCTTAGGCCTCAGGAGTGGTAACGCATCTGCATTTTGACCTTGGTCTTTGTGTGGGTGTCTATAGGCTGCAGTCATCACTAAACATCAATGTGAACTGCATGCTTGTGTCCACTTCCATTACATAAAAAAAGAAGTGTCCATTCTATAAGTAGTATTATTACGTATTCTCTGCCTAGATGCTATAAAAATTTGCCACGCCCCACTAATCTTACTAATAACACACACAGACATAACTTATCAGTATTGTGATTATAAACTACACAAGTACGTATTTTATTTTAAAGAAAAATGGAAAGAAAAATTTGACTTCAGGCGAGACTCGAACTCGCGGCCTACTGGGAATCTAGTCCAGCCGCTCTTCCAATTGATCTACTGAAGTCCTGCCCGATTTGTCAAATCTTTCCTTCACATTTAGACAAGTACGTGTCATATACGTAATGAGATAGAAGGAAAGATCCGATATATTATTTTTTTTTTCTCTATACAGGGTTTTTTTTGTGACTAGCGCATGATTCTTAAGGGGAGGCCTCGCTCATCAGGATCATAGAACTAAAGTTGTTAGTCTTGACGTACCTAAATCACCTTTGACGATTAATGCGTTGGATGTACTTAATTAACCCTGTATATTCGTTTAATTTAATTTTTAAATTTACTAATACATTGTAAGTTACGTGCCAGTGAATTTATTGTGTCGCAGGTTCTCACGACTGTGTCAATAAAGTGTTTTTTTCTTTCTTTCTTCTTTCTTCTTTATATTGCGATAAACTGCTCTTCAATGGACAGCACAAAGATTAATCAGTGCAAACTATGACAGTGTTAATTTCTTTTAGCCTTTTGTTTATGGTGATCATATCTGTATCGTTATGTTATTGGTTTTTGAATTCCGTTTTATTAAACTCTTACACTTCCCTTGTTTAAATATAATTTTGAAGTTAAAACTTCTATATCATCGTTGTGAATTGAAAGTCGATTAAACGTGCAGGGGCGGCGTAACCTTTAGCAGAGAATATGTAATAATACTAGGTACGTATATTAGAATGGACACTTCGTCCTCCCGCCCGATTTCCACGCATCACCCAACCTCCTCCCCTCTTATGGGCGACGGTTGGTATTTTCTACGTGCTACGCACACAGGTGCACGTGTTAATACAGGTCACTGATTGATGTCTGTGTAATAGAGACCAAATTAAGCTTTTGTGTGGAGTTTTGGCGGAGTGTCCGCGGTGTGCCTATAGTGCAGGGTGTGTAATGCACACGGGCGCCGGCGTCTCGGGAGGCGCCGCGTCGCTTCCTGAGACAGGTAAGAGCATCGTGTTGGACCATCATGGTACAACAATGATATGACGGAAGCGGCCAGCCAGCGCGGTGGCGGCAGTTATCAAACGCAGAAAGGCCGTAACTAATACCAGAGAATATGTAATAATACTACGTATAGAATGGACACTTCGACGTCTCGCCCGATTTCCCCGCATCACCCAACCTCCTCCCCTCTTATGGGCGACGGTTGGTATTTTCTAAGTGCTACGCACACAGGTACACGTGTAAATACACGTCACTGATTGATGTCTTTGTAATAGAGACCAAAATAAGCGTTTGTATGGAATTTTGGCGGAGTGTCCGCGGTGTGCTAATACCACACTGTCAGCTATACTTACGTATAAAATAGCTTGTTGGAATATGAAAAAACTTTCTTGTTACGAAGGTAAAGTAGTATGTAGTTATAGCCGCGGGGGGGAAGGGGTGGGGAGACCTAGGGGGCGCCAGGGTTTCATTGAACACGGGCGCTACACGAGCTAGAGCCGCTGACCACGTTTTTTTTTATTTGTCCATCACATTGTGTCAGGGCAGAACTAAAATGTTTAAAAATGATTGGGTCATTATCTTTGTATATTTAAGGATGGTCCACTTAACAAAATTTGATCACATCAGACGGTTTCTAAATGTTATTTAATGCTTATGTAAGAGCTCTAACTAGGTAGCGTCATAATCTATGTAAAATAAAAACTATTTAGATAAAACAAACAAATAAATAAGACGTCAGACAGGTTAATTTTCAAGAATAGTCGCTTTTTCTTCAATTAATGTGGCGAGCTGTTGGTGTTTATCCTCTACGGTCTATCTTAACAAAGTTAATACTCTGTATTCTATCAAGTCGTAATCAATATAAAATTAAATCAATTTACACCATCAGTAAGTATGCATGTTAAACTTAATTTTTATACACAAAGTCATTTGTCTAACGTCTGTATTTTTTATGTCATGAAATGACAATCAAGTATACCTACCTACAGTTCACAGCGATCGCGATGGTAAGCGGTTTTAGCGGATACTGTAGTAGCCAATAAAAATCTACATAAAATAGCAAATTTCAGTACTAATAGATGCGTTGACTCCCGAAGCCTATACTTATTTACGAAAATTACAGGTCCGTAAGTCCGTACCACTTGACCAAAACACGATAGTGCTGAACACTACCAATTAGCAGCAAGTAGATAATGTAATGGGGCAAAATAGCCACCAAAAAGTGGCACCATAGAGTTTTTTAAAGACTATTTGGATTCTAGAATATAATCAACTAGATTCGCTCGCGTGGATGTCGTTTAAAAAGTTCTAAAGCCTATGTTCTTTCTCAAAGTCAACTCTATCTCTGTACCAAATTTCATTAAAATCGGTTCAGATGTTTGGACGTGAAAAGGTAACAAACAGACAGACAGACAGACAGAGTTATTTCCGCATTTATAATATTAAAATAGGGATTATAAAACGATAAAATAATATTGAATTTTCACCATAAATGCGGTTCGCAATGCTGGTAGCATTTGATAGATATTTTCAGTACCGCTCTATCGCCCTTTGCCTTGTTCAATCATTTTAGAGGTTGCGTTGATACGGGAGTATTTTTTACTGTACACGAATTAGAGCTTTATGATTCATGAAATAGAGATTAAGTGAGAACTGTTAACACTTGAGATAATATTGCGATAGTGTCGAAGGATGAATGATGGCTGAGATGGGCATCACGTGTTAACCGTCTACTATTTTTTTAGGACGGTCTTAGCAAGAGTTTGCATTGATGAAACATTCACCTAAAAACATCTCTGTTTCTTGACATGTATCGTATCGCGTTTGCACTGTCATGAAACATGTAAAAGCAAAACACATATCGCGGAATCAATACGGAAGACTTGAATTGGTTTATTTTGCAACATGTTTTATCAATAATAAGTCTTGGAACATGTTGTTTGTTTAGGTTGTCAGATTTACACTCAGGGTATCGGATCTTGTCCACTACATGTTTCGTGTTTACCAGATGGTTCGAAAAACTTTAAAAAATCTAAATTTGACAAATTGTGTGATTTTTAGAGCGACAATGCAAACGTCAACTTAGACAAATCTATTGACAAACATGACATGTTTTATGTCAATGCAAACACAGATAACAACAAATCTTAGATGTTTCACAAAAATTAAAGGTTTAATAGCAGTGCGAACGCAAGCACCAACAAGACATATCGCAATACCTACATATTTAATGCGACGAGTTGCGAAACATCATATGTTTAATGTTTTTAGTGCGAACAATTTTAGGCGGCACTTCTCGAGACGGCACTAGTCTACTTCACCGGGCAATCGGCGAGCGTCTGAGCTCCAGCCTCAGCAAAAACTTACTGTGTTTGGCTAAATGCTGATCTAGCTCCATAAGGGTGTTAAATGTAATAATTAAAGTGTAATGTTGATATTATATTGTTAATTTTAAATTTGTTTAAATTATGGAAAATTGTAAAAATATACCTAAGAGATATTTTTAAAAGAGCCGACTGAGTTTTTGCCGGCAAGTTTTTCTCAGATCATATTGGCCTTTGGAACTTTGCCGGTGAATGACAAAGAATGACTCTTTTTCTTTTCTTTTTACTGTTTGTTATCAGTTTGTAAAGGGGAAATGAGACATTCTACTGATATACTTTTTACATAAGTTTATTACATTTAGTTTTATCTTAGTGATATTCTTGACTTTACATATATTTTTTATCTTGTTTGACATGTATATCAATTGTTGTTCACTTTAATTTATTTTGCTTGTTTTTGACGTGTCATAAGAGGTGCCTGTCACCCTAAATGAATAAATGAGTTTCTGATTCTGATTCTGATTATTAGGCCTCAGAAGTGATAACGCATCTGCATTTTGACCTCTGGTCTTTGTGTGGGTGTCTATAGGCTGCAATCATCACTTAACCTCAATGTGAACATGCTTGTTTGCCACTTTCATTACATAAAAAAATGGATCACAGTCAGTGAGGACTTTGCTGCGGATCATTTATCGCAGTTTTTAATAAAATATTATGTCTATTACTTTTTTATGCTTTTATATTTTCAATTATATTAAATTGATGAACCTTACATTTTCATTAATAAAAACAATCTACGTTTTCATAAAATTTTCACGGAGAATTATGGTAAAACAAAAGCTACATCCTCTTTCATTTAATACCAACAATTTACAACATCCATACAAAGTATAACATGCTTTTAATACGTATTTACGAACAACGGACTTAATTAAAATTTACATAACATGTTACAGCCGGCGTTTATTTTGATATAAAACAAACATTGTTAAATAATGCTGTCGAAGATAAATTTCAACTGAACCTCACGCCTGTAATCTTTTTGTCTTTTTTTATGTTATGGAAGTGGTAAGCAAGCATGTAGTTCACATTGATGTTAAGTGATGACTGCAGCCTATAACTCACACAAAGACCAAGGTCAAAATGCAGATGCGTTACCACTCCTGAGGCCTAAGGTGTTATGCCTCTGTGCCGGAAATTACAGGGCCGTACATTCCCGAAGGAGTAGGCAGAGGTAAATGCATACATTCAAAGATACATACCACTCACGATTCGCCGGTTACGTTTTGGCCTATGTAACAGGTGGCGAGCCTGTTGACATCTCGGGGCACATTTCGAAAATCCGAGGTACTGAGAAACTGCCAGGAAATTGAAAAATCCCAATAGAACCAGAGATAAAGGGTTTTACACTGTTATCTCTGATAAACAAAGTGTTTTAAAATAGTATATGAAATATTGGTAACTACTCGTATCTTGGTTCAGAGAATAAACTTTATTTATTTTATGTACAAACTATTATTGGAGTGCTTCCCTTCTGCAGTTAGAACATATATAACTACATAACCACACACATCTAACATTTCTAACAATCCCCAACCGGGGAATCGAACCCAGGGCCCCAGCGTAGTTTTAGTGGCCTGCTACCACTAGGCTACCGAGGCAGTCAAAAATGTCAAATTAGTATTAACTTTCGATAGTCATAAAACTTGCTAAGTTTTATTAAGTTAAAAATATATGTTTCGTCGTAAGTTACCTACTAGTTATTTCTTATATCACGAAGTGGCAAATAAGTGTACAGTTGTTTTATATTATTTCGCATTAACACATGCTTGTGAAATATATTTTATTTTTAAAGAAAAATGGAAAGAAAAATTTGACTTCAGGCGAGACTCGAACTCGCGACCTACTGGGAATCTAGTCCAGCCGCTCTTCCAATTGAGCTACTGAAGCCCTGCCCGATTTGTAAATCTTTCCTTCACATCTATTGCATTGCTTTATGGTAGCAGCTGCGCCATCTATTACCAACTATGCAACAAAATTAAGGGTAAACAAGTATTAAGGGTAAAAGCGACTTCTTTACGATATTCAATAAACTGAAAAGTCTATTATATCGGTTGCCTAACTAGCATAGTTGGTAATAGATGGCGCTGTTGCTACCATAAAGCAATGCAATAGATGTGAAGGAAAGATTTGACAAATCGGGCAGGGCTTCAGTAGCACAATTGGAAGAGCGGCTGGACTAGATTCCCAGTAGGTCGCGAGTTCGAGTCTCGCCTGAAGTCAAATTTTTCTTTCCATTTTTCTTTAAAAATAAAAAGTGTACAGTTCATATCGATGGTAAGTAATACATAAAAGCATAGCATATTAAAATCTTCATCGAACGGGAGATTTTAACCTAAAGGTATTTTTTCAACTAAGTACCTACTAATAAGTAGGTACTATTAGATAGTTAAAAAAAAAAGTAAAATTAGTTGGGGTTAAGTGTATTTTTTTTAGTAGGCTGTTTTCATTTATGTTTATTATACCTATTGTAGCCACGTTCGCACCTACATCATAAAATATCGGTACCTACGCGTAATTAATCGTAACATAAACATTGTTTATCAGCAAATTTACGTAAAACAACGATAACATAGCTCCTTAAACGGAGATTAAAAAAAAAAAAAAAAAAACGATAACATTGATATAAAAAAACTATCTAGGCCATGATCCCAAAATAACTTTGCTCATACGTAACGAATTGTCAACTAATCTTCATAGATTATTATTATACACTAGTTTTTCGCGACTTCGTTCGCATGTACTTTTAACCGTTACAATTGTGGCCTTATATGTAATTTCAATGTATAAACTATATTACTGTAAAAACGTAACCGGCGAATCGTGGGTGTTTGCATGTATTCTTGAATGCATGCATTTACCTCTGCCTACACCTTCGGGGATTACAGGCGTGAAGTTACTGTAAAGTTTCATCCAAATCCGTCCAGTAGTTTTTTCGTGAAAGAGTAACAAACGTCCATCCATTCATCCATCCGTCTATTCACAAACTTTCGCATTTATAATATAACCCTCTTATTCATAAACGTATTTTAGCTAAAGTGTTGCTAATCTCTCCTTTGTCTTTTTCTATCCTGCACATTTGACAATGCAACTGACAAAGACAAAGCATTCTATAGCTAAAACGTATCTAATGTACGATTATGAATAAGGGGGTAAGATTTTTCCCGCGACTTCGCCCGCCTGTATTTTTTATAATTATAAACTGTGGCCTTTAATAGGTATATGTTATTCCAAGGTGTAACCTATATTACTGTAAAGTTTCATCCAAATCCGTCCAGTAGTTTTCCGGGAAAGAGTAACACACACCCATCCATTCATCTATACCTACTCCCAAACTTTCGCATCTTTTATCTATTATATAAAAATCAATTGTTGTTCGTTAGTTTCGTTAAAACTCGAGAACGGCTTTACCGATTTGGCTGATTTTGGTTTTGAATGATTTTTTGCAGTCCAGGGAAGGTTTAAAAGGTAAGAAAATGTGAAGAAATTGAAGAGGAATAGGAAAAACCACAATTTCATTTTTCCATACAAATAGTCCGTATCTATCAAACCTTTGACACATTATTTCATGCCGAGGCAATACGAAGTGTGCGAGGTTAGCTAGTTTATAATAATTCATTAATGTATACCTATTCTTCATATTACTACATGAAAATAAAATTGGGTACATATACCTTATGTCCTATATGTACTCTATTTCTTCTTCGTATGGGTTTTTTTTTAAATAAAACATTTTTATGTTACCCTATTTCTTTTTCGTAAGTTTTTTTATTACTTCAACATTAATTTTATACCCAACTTATTTTTTAAAAAATGAACAATTATCTACTATCCGCTTCGCAATTAATTTCATGCATTGTCAATGATTAATGAAAATAACCGAATCGAAACAGATAATAACAAATCCAATGGGATTATTAACACTGACGCATTAGAAATAAATCACAAAATATACAGTTAAATTGGATTTCCCGTTGTATCTAACTCACGTGATATATTTACAATTATTTCAAAATCACCACTAGACCATACACATTGCGAATTATATTCCGTCGTGATTATAATTATACTGTAATTACGGTTGTATTTTCGACACAACACCTCACGCACAGGCACGTAAAGGACTGATAACAGGCCCCGATTGTTATCAAATTGTTTGGTGTGGTAAAGATGTGACGGACATGTTTTATCGGTTTTTTAGGGTTCCGTAGTAAACAAGGAACCCTTACAGTTTCGCCATGTCCGTCTGTCTGTCTGTCCGTCTGTCCGTGCAAACATAATTTTTCGATTTAGTTAACTTAGACTTATTAAGCTGCCGAAAAATTAAAAGGAAAACTATCACACTTAAGTTTGCATGCAAGTCTTCGACTATTAGTCGACCAAATGTATTTTACTCGAAAATTTCGAACAACTCGATAGAAAATCTTAATATATATAAATCTCGTGTCACAATGTTTGTCCTCAATGGACTCCTAAACCACTTAACCGATTATAATAAAATTCGCACACCATGTGCAGTTCGATCCAACTTGAGAGATAGGATAGCTTACATTACGCTATGACTAATAGGAGCAGAGCAGCGCGGGCGAAGCCGGAGCGGGCCGCAAGTATATATATAAAAATGCAACCCGTTTTCCTTGGTCACGGCATCACGCGTGAATGGCTGGACCGATTTGGCTAATATTGATTTTTAATGATTTTCGGAAGTCCAGGGAATGTTTAAAAGGTAAGAAAATATGAAGAAGTTGAAGGGAAATAGTAAAAACCACCATTTCATTTTCCCATACAAATAGTCCTATCTATCAAACTTTTGACACATGTCATATTTTCATTCTGAGGCAATACGAAGTTTGCCGGGTCAGCTAGTATATATATATTTTTTTCATTACATCTCTTACTCTGTAACTACGGAACCCTACACTGCGCATGGACCGACACGCACTTGACCGGTTTTTTCAATGTTCCTATTATATCTTCACTTTGATAAAGGATAAAGAGATGTGAAGGTATGTTATCGGGTTATGATAAAAATCGGTAGTTCATAAGGGCCCGTTCATAAATTTTATATGTTCGCATACGAGGAGTCTTGCTGAGCGTGATGAGTTGTGATGGAGGGGACGGGGAGTCTAACGGCCAAATACTCAAACGTCACTTAAATCTAAGTGGGACTTAAAAGTCTTCTGTCTTTATAAAACACGTTCAAACGATAGAGATAGCGCCCATTTGAGGGTTGCTTAAAATTGAGTGACGTTTGAGTATTCGGCCATTACACCCATATTCTAAGTAGTAATCTCGACCTTAACTCAACCTTACTCAGTGGAATTGGTATTCTTAGTTGTAACTAATAACGTCAACTCGACATTCTGCCTCCGTTTGGGGTAAGAAAGCAATTGTCAAACTCTTAGGTACCTCACGACCTACCTTGAAGTTTCGGGGAGTATGCGCTCTTGCGCTCAATAAGTTTTTCGTGTCGAAACTGTCTGGAAATATAATTAAATACCACGTTTTTCTTTTGTGAATTATCTATATGACAATCCGTACACATGAGTTACTGTCAAGATACAACTGAGAATATAGATTACGAGGTATCCTCATAAAGTATCCTAAACTGAGTGTGAGTAAAGCAATGTTTCAAGGAATGTCTTAGAATAACGTGACGTTCGCACTTCATTAAAATATTCGTTAAAAAGATATTAATTGATTTATTTGTAACTAGCTGGGACTTCGTTCGCGTAGATACCTACTAAACATTTTTTTTTTAACTTCTACGCGGAAGAAGTCGCGGACACAGCCAGTCTACATTAAATACGTTTATGTAAATCGCATTCCACTCTGTTTTAAAGTTTTGAAGCAGTGCTTGAAGTAAATTTGCAGTTGACCGTAACTTCTTGACAGACAAACAGAGCACACAACAACATTATATGTAATCCACATGTGAAAACCGCGTTCAAATCCGTTGAGTAGTTTGGAAGTTATAACGTACCAGACAGACACACAGAAAAATGTTTTTCTGGTTTCTGTTACTCCGGTTTAATCGCCCCCTATCAGTTTCTTGGAAAAATATTTATTGTACAGACACTCGATTTTTAGTGTCTTATTATAAGTACGCATGTATTGATTTTATTATAAAAACTAACTAAATTATTTCTCAACTTCACTATTAATTGATCATGTTCAGAGCGGAGGTTTTAGTTTTTATGACGTTATATTTTTAGAGAGGGTCACAAATAGTGTGACAATAGGAGGGAGTCAGAAAGATATTATTTTAGCGGGAATTTATGAACGGCCCCTAAAAATAAGATGAATATTATGAACCTGGTAACCATTTTTTCATGCCTATCTTAGCTATTTATAATGGATAAGAGTCACGAAGTGATAAGTATGTATATTTAGATAAAAAATGTAATCACTGAAAAACACTCCTGTTTTTATAAAGACAGTAAAAACGACGAGCGCTTAGCACGCGATGTGAATTTTAAATAATATAAAAAAAAAGATTTTATCAACAGATGTTCAACTGAACATAAAAAAATAAATTGTTTATGATGGCGCTCTATAATTATAGTGATGTTTTTTTGGAGTAGATCGTTAGTGCGATTTTTTTTGTGTATTGTTTTTATGGAGAAGAATTATTATTGCGAACGAACGCACATTGAATTTGAATTTTTAGAGAATTCAGTTGTTGATAATACCTATAAATGCATACATAGTGGACACCAAAGGACAAATTCTCTTTACAACTACATATGAAAAACACACAAATTCTCTTTACATATGACATAATCTCAATCTAAATTTACTAGTGATAGAGTTCCAGTGTAGGAGCTCGAGGGCGTAGGCGCCACCGCATTAACTAATTCATCTGCCGCTTGGTAGTGTTCAGCACTATCGTGTTCCGGTTAGACACAGAGAGACACAGAGACACAATAACTAAGGTCTCAGGGATGGGAATGCATCTGCATTTTGACCTCTGGTCATTGTGTGGGTGTCAATAGACTGCATTTTTTTTTTTTTTTTTTTAGGTCGGGCTTTGTGTAGGCGGCCTGTCTCGAGACGGCACTAGTCTACTTCACCGGGCAATCGGCGAGCGCAGAAGGCGCTCCAGCCAAAAAAGTTAGCGCAACTGCCTCAGGGTGACCCATGCGGGTCCGTACCTCGGCTTAGGACGTTGCGGAAGGACATATGAGACATATGCGATTATGGGCGGTGCAACTTTCGCTCTACTCCATTCGGTTGGTGATAACCGGAATGTCATCGGCCTCGCGGGGCCGGAGATAGGGTCTGGATCAGGGGCGGGCGCGGCGCGTGGTATTGGCAATAGACTGCAGTCATCACTTAACATAAATGTGAACTGAATGCTTGTTTGCTACCTTCATTACTATAAAAAATTCGCCACGCTTGGCCTGCGGCAGAGAATATGTAATCTTGCGGATTAGCTTGGCAGTGGCAGTGGTTTTATTGTAGGACGTTGCTACACACTTACTACCGCCTAATGGGAATGGTTTGACCGCCGTTGTTCAGTTGACTGACTTGCGAAAAAAATCACATCCACTAGAAGATAATTCTACCGCTAGTAGGCGGTGGGGTCGCCACGTCCCGACGCCGTCTTTACAATATATAGTATCGCTGGTTTGCTTAATATAAAAAGTTGTATTATTGTTATTCAATAATTTAGGCGACGTCAGATATTAATCAGTCTTATTTAAGCTAATGAATTTGTTAAACGCCTGATTTGACACATGTTTTTTTAAAACTTATTTGAATTTTGATTATACAATTTATTTTTATTGCATTTTATTAATGCAATAATTGATTCTCCAACAAACACGCAGATTTCTGATTTTTATAATATAAAAATCAATTGCTGTTCGTTAGTCTCGCTAAAACTCGAAAACGGCAATACCGATTTGGCTAATTTTGGTTTTGAATGATTTTTGGAAGTCCAGGGAAGGTTTAAAAGGTAAAAAAATATGAAGAAATTGAAGGGAAATAGTAAAAAATGTTTCTTTCATATTTTATTGCGTCGCCGTGACGTGTCGGTAAGTGACCACGTTCATTGCCTCTCAAAACCGGTCATTTTCGTAATTATCTATTATGGTCACGTTACACCTATCATTATAAATAATTACTAACTATTTTGTTAGTCGTAATTTATGTACATAACTAATATGTAAGCGTTAAAATTAACGCCTGTTTAACAAAGTTTTTTAATAATATTTGAATACGGACTTCGGTTCAAAGATCTTTAATTCTCAAAAAGACATTACATCACTTAGGTATATCATTAGAAAAAAGACCGCATCGATACCAGAGAATATGTAATACCTAATAGGTATGTCGATACTGAGAAGACTGCGCCACATACCTACTGTGATTGCGCTCAAGTTCAAACAGCATCCTAAACAGGTAGGAAAATATGTCCGTATGTTAGCGGCTAAAATTGATTCGCCGATGCTAACGCATTTTCTGCATTTGCTAATAAGACAAAGCCTTATTACTGTCCCCTTATTGTATTTTATAAAATGTCGCTTTACGAACGTAGTCATAACATTTTTGTTTTACTAACAAGTGAGCCTATGTTGCCTCAAGTAAAGAAAAAATATTGTATACCTATTATATTATTATGAGAACAATACATTTTAAATAGGAAAATATATGATGCCGGTGTGGGTAGTTTTACAAATTGAATGTTTTTAGACCAGACTTGGTTTCTAGCTCAAACAAATTATTTTTTAAATGATACAAGAACGAGGCCGCCATAATATACTCAATACCTACTTCGAGATATCGCTCAGAAAAATATAGAGATCTATTCAAGATCATCGAAGCTGAAAAACAAAAGTCATAAAATAAATTACACGATTTACAAAAACATATTACTTAATAAGTTTGTACAAAAACGAAGTATGGATGACGATATTTTTTTTTTATTTCTGCATACAATTCACAGGTGTTTTTACGTGGTTTTAACCACGCGTGACGTCAATGTTCAGTCATTTTCAAAGAGCCGTTTTGAGTCAGTTTCACAACGTTTTAAAACCTCATGACGACCCGGTTAGTCCAGCGGTGTGAGACGACCGTTTGATTCGAAGGGTCGCGGGTTCGATCCCCGCACCGGGACAAATATTTGTATGGCCTTTAGATATTTGTTTCGGGTCTGGATGTTTGTGTATGTGTTGTATGTGTACAACGGCACCCACGACACAGGTTTATACCTACTGTGGGGCTGTGAGTGTAAGCGTATTTTATTTATTATTTATTATTATTATCATAAAATATCATAATAACGATTAGTTATTGAGTAGATGTTGAAAAAAAAATATTTGTATCGTTTTGCTATAGGTACTTTTGGAAATGACCTAGATTAAGAAAATCTATTCACCATCCCGATCGTAATAATTCCTACAATGTTGTTAGGAAGCTTGGAGATGATATTTGGTAACCAACTAATTGTTTATTTTTTAAGATGACGGATGACTGCGTTTACAATATATTTTGAAAGGAAATCATATTTTGAATACATCTTAGTGACATAACTATTAGATTGGCGTGAAAATACTTCGTTATGAAACACAATAAAAGTGGAACGACAAGAAATATCTAGTGTAAATTGGATCTTATTCCGTTATCAGATTAGGTTTAAATAGTTCGTGTGTCTCCAGGTGATTTTAAATTCGATACTCAATAGAGACTAGCAATCGCAATGACTATGAAATGAGGCGATCGTAATTTTCCTATTGTGAATTCAAAATTATTGATGTTGAAAATTCGAAAAAAAACGCCATCTACAAATTGCAAAAATCCATTAGGTACTTTTTTACGCCAAATTCGTGGCGAATGGACTGGTACCAATTTGAACTTTGCTTTTTTATGTAATGGAAGTGGCAAACAAGCATGCAGTTCATATTGATGTTAAGCAATGATTGCAGCCTATAAACACCCACACAAAGACCGAGGTCAAAATGCAGATGCGTTACCACTCCTGCGGCCTAAGGTGTTATGCCTCTGTGCTGGAAATTACAGGGCCGTGCCGTACATTACCACTTGACCGGAACACAATAGTGCTGAACACTACCATTTAGCGGCAAGTATATTAGGTAATGTGGTGGTGCAAACGCCCGCGAGCTCCGTCACTGGAGTTTTACCACCAGTAAAGCACTTTGCTCCGAAATCATTCTTGTCTAATGATTATTATACGTTGTGTTAGTTTGTTTGTCCTTACATTAAGTGACATAAAGTCATCATTAAATCAGGTCTCCATTAGAATACTACACCTACCCAAAATAAAGTTCAAAATGTAGTAGTCCCCTGAGACTGCCGTTTCTAATAACATGTTAACTGTGTTAACTCCGTTGTGTTAACCAATCACTATAAAACAAGTATTAAATGCCCGCATGTCACCAAGTAGGTATACCTATGCATGATCGATATTCTAATGGGAGACGTCATTTAAGAGCAATTTTCTCGAACATTCTCATAGTTTTTAAGATATACCTACTTAAATATTGGTCTAGAGCTAGAGTATCGCTTTATTATTATGATTAATTAATTATAATTAATTATGAAAGAATTGTCTTAACGCTTTTGTCTTATCAAAAGATTTTACTGGTGGTAGAGTTCCAAGTTGAGCTCCAAGGCGTAGGTACCACCGCATTACCTAATCTATCTCCAGATGGTAGTGTTCAGCACTATATTATTCCGGTTTGATGGTAATATATGGTCCCGTAATAACAATCACAACCCGTAATATCACAGAGACATTACTTTTACTGGTGGTAGAGCTTCAGTGACGGAGCTCGCGGGCGTAGGTACCACCGCATTACCTAATATACTTGCCGCTAAATGGTAGTGTTCAGCACTATCGTGTTCCGGTCAGGTGGTAATGTACGGCCCTGTAATTTCCGGCACAGAGGCATAACACCTTAGGCCTCAGGAGTGGTAACGCATCTGCATTTTGACTTTGGTCTTCATGTGGGTGTCTATAGGCTGCAATCATCACTTAACATCAATGTGAACTGCATGCTTGTTTGCCAAGCCCAATACATAAAAAAAAAAAAACTTGAGTGTGAAAATAGTTTACTAATAGCGCTCTACTAAGATTCATTTCTATGGTATCAATATCGTTTCACCCGACTGTCGAAATAGCCACTTTGTTTTTATGTTAACGATACATGCATAAAACGGAGTACAACATAAAGTAAAACCGAATCGAACGTGACTGTAACCGGAGATGGATTCGTCACGCACATGCTTACGTTTTATTGCTGTACTAGATACATGCGTCTGCGCAGGTTGACACTAAAATTCACTACCCAATTACAAAAATCAAAATATATCGTTGATAGTCATAAAAATTATGAAAAGAAAATTACAAAAAAAATATTTTTTTAAAAGTTCACCTACTGGTCGCATGTATAGCCAGGTTCTGCCTGTCCAGTTAGTGATTTTATTTTTAGCTTAGTATAATAATTTCCTCATCGAATTATATTTGAATTTTTCCACTGGCATTCTATCACAGCTGGGTTATATGTTTTCGTTCTGTTTTCTTAAGTAAATAGACACTTTTTCATAGATGGTATGTTCTTAGGTTTAACTCTCTTTAAGCCTTCATAATGGGTAATATGCACATTTCAGTTCCAATGTCATCACTGGCAACACACACTGGTCAAACCTTCATCTTGAGATACCTTTTAATTGGACGAGAAGATATACCTACATGAATGTGTGAAGATACATACACATATAGAAAACTAGAATTAATCACAATATGAAAAATAATAATAAAAGAAAACCATTGGAAAATTAACCAACATGAGATAGAACGCATTCTTAATAAAATCGATTATTCACTTTCACATTAAACTGAACCGAGACAGAATTTATGATAATGAAGGAATATTAACCATGCTTACATGTAATAAAATTTGTACTTAAATATATTTATAACATTCATTTATTTATGAGCATAATAAAGTACATGATTGAGAAAGTTTGTGTACTTTCATAAAACGTATTATTTTGGAGATTTCTTTACAAGCAACAGACATACAATGAATATGGAGTTTAGGGTATATTATTATTATGAATATAATGAGTTTAGAGGGTGAATATGCTTTAGTGAACAAAAATCCAGCCAAGCGAAAGCCGTATTCTGTTACGAAGAGTTTCGTTCGTCGGGCAATATTTTAAACAAAGCAATAAATACTAACATTTAACGTTTTTCTTTACGTTATATTTTTGCTATAGATTAGGTAAGTTGGTAGTAAAATCTAATTATAGTAACGTGCCAGTTTTTTAAGACTAATAGAAACTTATGGAAAGTGAATTGGATCGAATAAATTCTCACATACTTCCGTCAGGTAAAGAACTATTTTATAATTTTGCGCATTTCATGCGTTATTTAGCAAGACAATGATAAATCTTACCAGCTATTGGCAGTTGTAGTAAAGTGACGACTGAAGCTAATGGCTTGATTTGTTGCTTAATCACTGGGTTTTAAGTTAGTATTTAAGCAAATGATATAGGTAATATGAATTAGTAAGAATCTCAAAGATGCTATAGTGAAATCAAAGCCGAAGAATGGATTCAAATGTGGACGTGCATCGGTTAGCGCGCGCAACCGAGCGCCCGAGCCATCTAGTGTCGGCCACTGTCGGCAAATGCCTCGCGAGGCTGCTCGCTCTGTGTGGTGCCTCTTGAGCATCTTTGCTGGTGGTACAGCTCCAGTGACGGAGCTCGCAGTTGTAGGAACCACCGTATTACTTTATCTACTTGCCGCTAAATGTTAGTGTTAAGCACTATCGTGTTCCGGTTAAGTGGTAAAGTACGGACGGCCCTGTAATTTCTTACACAAAGTCAAAATAGCAAACTGTCTCGAACAGTCAAAATTGCAAATATTGTGTACCTTTCGTCGCATTTGGCCCACTTTGCATTTTATAAAATGCATTAATAAAAAAAACCTAACACCTGACATCAACCTTTCGACCTAACCTGCCAAAATCGGGGATGACCACAGTTGTTATTTATTTATGACTTTATAGGTAACCCTCTCATTGTCGAGAGTGGTCCAAATTCCAAATTAAAATAATCGACCGAGTGCGATCTTGTCTGTTTGCTAATTTGATCGTTCGCGATTAGAAAATCACGTGAACTAGACCATTCGCGATATTGAACAATCGCTATTTTGACCGTTTGCGATTTTGTCGGTTTTTTGTCACTTGACCGATTGCGAATTTGACTATTCGCGACGGAAAGGGACTTTGATTGTTTTTATTTTACGGGCTGCAGTAACAATTTTCCATCAAAGTAGTTCACTTGTTTATTACCACTCGAATACACTTTTATTCGAGTACAATATGGTGAATCAAAGTTCTGCATAATACGAGAGGGTAAACCATAGCAATCGACGTAACTTCTTCACGCCTGTAATCCCCGAAGGGGTAGGCAGAGGTAAATGCATGCATTCAAGCATACATGCAAACACCCACGATTCGCCGGTTACGTTTTTGGCCCATGTAACAGGTGGCGAGCCTGTTGACATCTCCGGGCAAATTACCAAACTTCAAGGTACTGGGAAATTTCCAGAAAATGGAAAAATCCCAATAGAACCAGAGATAATGGACTTTACACCATCATCTCTGATAATCCCCTACCCGGGAATCGAACCCAGGACCTCAGCGTAGTAGTAGTGGCCTGCTACCACTAGGCTACCGAGGCAGTTATCGACGTTCCAATCGACGTTGTGGAAATACTGGTTTGTGTTCAGACGATACCAGATAATTGATGCTTCAGATGCAATACGTTTTAGCAAATTCTCTTGTACACGTCAAATTGGAAACCACGTTGTGTTTTAACCACAACAACGAGTGTTACAGTCTAAGAGCGGATTTCACCGTTTGCTCTGAGAACCGAGCTTAAAAAAACGCGGTTTAGCTTAAAATTTGCATCCAATTTCAACCTTATCTCGCACAATTTTCGTCGGTGATATCTAAATAGTGTTATTGAACTTGTTTAGGGACGAAAATCGCTTAGGATATTCTCTTTATTTTACAATTTTTATTTGATAAAATCAATGAACAGACTTACAAAGCACAGTTTCAACGTGGTTTTATCAATGGCAACTACAAACAACGCGCTAAGCAATTGCAGGCATTGTGTAGGTACACAAAATTTAGAATAATTCCCATTTGTCCCCTTCAATTTTGTGCCAGAGGGAATCACTGGGCACTGTTTAATGAAAATGTTTCCTAGTTGTCACTCGAAAATGATATTTACAAGTAGCTAGTTCAAACTGTTCCAATGGGGCAGCGGTAGTAAAAGAACGCATGCCAAGGAATGGCATATTCCCCTTATGGGCGGGCTTTAACCCAGCAGTGGACATCTTTCGGTTAATATGATGATTATGATGATGACGATGATGACAGGAGTTGCAGTCGTCACTTAACATCCATGTACAGTATAATAATAATAATAATGGCAAGCCATTATACGTCCCACTGCTGGGCACGAGTCTCTCCCTGTGTCGCTAATCTCTCCTTTGACTTTTTCTATCCTGCACATTTGACAATGCAACTGACAAAGACAAAGCATTGTTTAGCTAAAACGTATCTAATGTACGCTTATGAATAAGGGGGTAAGTCTAGTTCAATGTTGTCGAATGAGGGATGATAAGAATTAGTTCACCGAATTAATGTTGCATGAACGCAAAACGCAAATACACAACGTACCTATATGATGTAAGTTAGTATTCTAATTTTAAGTAAATAATATAATTAAACCACGGTCTAGGTAGGTACAAGGCAAACAATATGCACAGTTTAAGCTAGAAATACGTTCAAACATGAATATTTACATCGTTACTATGCTGTGTTTTGGACAGACAGATAATGTTAAATCCTATTTCCCATTGATATCTTTATATCTAAGGCTGGTGATAGAGTTCCAGTGTAGCAGCTCCAGGGCGTTGGCAACACCGCATTAGCTAATCTATCTGCCGCCAATGGTAGTGTTCAGCACTATCGTGTTCCGGTTAGATAGTAATTTATGGCTCCGTGATAAGTATATATATTTTTTTATGTAATGAAAGTCGCAAACAATCATCCAGTTCACATTGATGTTAAGTCATGACTGCAGCCTATAGACACCCACACAAAGACTAGAGGTCAAAATGCAGATGCGTTACCCCTTCTGAGGCCTAAGGTGGTATGCCTCTATGCCGGAAATTACAGGGCTGTACATTAACATCTGACCGGGACACGATAGTGCTGAACTCTACCATTTAGCGGTGAGTAGGTATATTAGGTAATGCGTTGGTGACTACGCCCGCGAGCTATTTCACTGGTGCTCTACTCTACACTATCACAGAGACATGACAACTATGGTCTCAGGGGTGGCAACGCATCAGCATTTTGACGCAAAATGAAATGGTAATGGTAAAAGATGTTAGGATTGTTTTAAACTTTCACGATTTGTATTCATATTTTTATATTGTAAACGGGACTTAATCGCGTACTATTTAAATCGAAGTATTTACCTCGACACTCGACTCGAGTAGCCGGCTACTCGTGACCACGGCCGTCGCATTACGGCCGAAACGTCGAGTGTCGAGGTAAATACTTCGATTAAAATATTACGCGATTAAGTCCCGTTTACAATATAAAAAAAGATGTTAGGATGTTAGGAATGGTAGCCGTACGCGAACTGGTAGTAGGGTGAAATTGGTAAATGTGAACCGGCGTTAATGGTGCCTGCACGTGAACTGACTATTGCGTTATACGTAAATGGATGCGCGGCGGCGAAGTGATGACGGTGCATCATAAAATACATGATTGTCCCATACAAACTTGGAAGTAAATCGATGACAATTGCGTGTCAATAATTTAATAGCCGGTGAAATTGAACGCAAATCAACATTATTACTCAATTATAATCCGATTGGATCGGAAAATTAAACTTAAACAAGCACAATTACATTATTAATTGATAACCATGCATCGTCAATTACTTTTCTTAGTAATGTGATAATCTTGGAAGAAATTATATTGGATTGAATGGTTAACTTTCATATCATCGCGTGAAGGTATTTGGGCTGGATTAAAGGTTTGTTCATATTAATACTAGATTACTCGCGGGCCAATATGTAAGAATGTCTGTGGGTACATTGTATTTTTTTTATTTAATAAATGCATATAACTTTACTATGAGCCATGAGTGAGAGCTTGAAAATTAAACATTTTTTGAGAATAAAAAAATAAGATGACAGAATATTCACACAATCTGTAGGTATAATTGTGATTCTGGAAGATATACATAATCGAAATATATACCTCCTTAAAGTAAATTAGGTCTTACAGTTACAAAACAAGCGAACGAAGGTTTCCGTGCCATTATCTTTGAAAAAAACTTCAAAGAATCACGTTTTTTGTATGCGAGCTCCCCTTAAATATTTATTTTGTTTAAATTATTTATTTTTAAAGGGAATATAAAATATGTGAATATTTCAAGCGTTTATCTGCTACCGTAATTACTAATTTACTATTTATTTTAATAAAAATCTGTTTTTAATATTTGTTGTTAAAACATATCATCTATGAAAATTTCAACTCTAGATATCACGGTTCATGAGATACAGCCGGTAGGACAGACAGACAGACGGACGGAAAGCGAAGTCTAGTAACAGAGTCTCGCTATTTCCATTTGTACGGAACCCTAAAAGCCATAAAAATAAATGCATATAAATATCAGTTTCTATTACAAAACGTGATCATAATATGCAGAATTCCAGGACATAAATTACACAGGTAAATTTTCTGCAAGACGTCGAAAGATTTATAGTCTGATGATTTATTTTTACTGCAGTTCTACGATTACGCTAAAGACGGAGGGGGGGAGGGGGCGGTACTTTATATTATTATGTATCATCAACTTCATGTGTGTTTTTCTAGATGATATTAGAATAATAAAAATCCAAAACTGCCTCGGTAACCTAGTGATAGCAAGCCACTACTACTACGCTGAGGTCCTGGGTTCGATTCCCGGGTAGGGGGTTTTCAGAGTAAAGTCCTTTATCTCTGGTTCTATTGGGATATTTCCATTTCTGGAAGTTTCCCAGTACCTCGGAGTTTGGTGATGTGTCCGGTTATGGCAACAGGCTCGCCACCTGTTACATGGGCCAAAACGTAACCGGCGAATCGTGGGTGTTCGCATGTATGTTGGAATGATTAAACAGAATATCAAAACACATTTGATTCGACTAATTAATGATTATTAAACAGTCCAATTTGCCTCAGACGTATTATGAATTACTCTTTATGAATATGTATGTATCTTCACGCCAGGTCCCTAACGGGGAAGGCAGAGAGTGTAGAGCGCCAGATATCCCGGTCCTGACATACCTCTCGTGCCTCGTCTACCTTCATCATTCTCTTTATACATGCACGCCGATTCCTAAGACTTTTGACCCCGCCATCAGACAGAACTCGACCTATTTGGTCATGGTAGGTCAGTCTTGGTCTTCCTCTGCAACCATCCACATTCGCGTTGTATATCTGTTTAGTCATTTTTTATATATGCCCGAAGTGGCCCGAACCATCGGAGCATGCCTTATTTCATGAATATGTGATTTTGTGAACAACGTTTATATCCAATCATCACATCCCACGATTTGCGTTAGGTATGTTTGAATTTTTTTTCGTTTATCGAGTAAATGTAAACTGCTTACAATAACAAACCGTCATGGATAGTGTTCATTGCTAATAATCTGTATCAATGGATCAATAGTATGGAGTATAACAACAATGAATTTAAAATAATGCTAATTGACATCATCGTTAATTCTTCTTCTTCTTTTATTATTTAGTGGCAATTACCGACATAAGGCTTTGACATCTCCGGGCACATTACCAAACTTCGAGGTACTGGGAAATTTCCAGAAAATGGAAAAATCTTAATGGAACCAGAGATAAAGGACTTAACACCATTATCTCTGTTAACCCCCTACCCGGGAATCGAACCCTAAACCTCAGCGTAGTAGTAGTGGCCTTCTACCACTAGGCTACCGAGGCAGTTCAGAAAGCTATACTATTCAGGAGTGCTATAGGCTATCTTTTATTATGATAGTAGTTGTGTAGGTAATAAATTATCCATTCTGTGATTGCACCCGAGCGAAGCCGGGGCGGGCCGTTATATTATCATAAAGAGGTAAAGTTTGTAACTTTAAGTGTGTTTGTATGTTTGTTTGTAAGGGGCGAATCTTTTTACTGGTGGTAGAACTCCAGTGACGGGCCTCGCGGGCGTAGATACCACTGCATTACCTAATATACTTGCCGCTAAATGGTAGTGTTCAGCACCGTCGTGTTCCGGTTAGATGGTAATGTACGGCCCTGTAATTTCCGGCACAGAGGTGTAACACCTTAGGCCTCAGGAGTGGTAACGCATCTGCATTTTGACCTTGGTCTTTGTGTGGATGTCTATAGCCTGCAGTCATCACTTAACATCAATGTGAACTGCGTGTTTGATTGCCACTTCCATTACATATAAAAAAACAATGGATCAATAGGATGGAGCATATCAACAATGAATTTAAATAATGCTAATTGACATCATCGTTCATTCATACGGGATCTCGGAGTCGGTAATGTGCCTCGCCACCCATGTAACCGGCAAATCGTGGGTTGTTGGCATGTATTCTTGAATGCATGCATTTACCTCTGCCTACCTCTTCGGGGATAACGGTTTAAGGCGTGAAGGTTGTTGTTTACGTTATTTTTACGATTACTTGTAGTATCGTCGGAGTCTTTCATCACTCACAACTTCAACATTCCACCTGAATGCTACACTATTCAGGAGGCTATATTTTAATACAAAGTAGGTAAAATTGCGCCCGTGCGAAGCCGGGGCAGGCCGCTAGTCGCATATAAAACTGAATTTCGTTTATATAATGTGAGTAATTCACTTTCACTCTCAATATCATGTAAATAGAGTAGTAAACAAAACCACTTTTCACGCTTGTTGGTCGACGAAACTGAAAGTAATATTCAGAGAATCATTGTTTTCTTTACCACTTACAACGAGCTTCTCTTTCTATTTTAAATAATCTGTCTTTTATATCATATTATTTATTATTCGCAATAACACAAATCTAGAAATTAAAAAAAAATGGTAATGTAAAAAGACTTGGCGCTGGAATCGAACCTCGAAGGTATGATATTGAGTCCGAGCGTTGAGATCTTTAGAGGAACTTCGGATGTAGTGTGAGTATTTCATGTACTTGTTCCGAAGCTTATGGCCAGTAGGATATTAGGAAGTGACAATAATAATAAAAAAAATATCGTAGTTTGATTTGGAGCAAGGATTGATGATGAAAGATTTTAATCAAAGTTGTCCACCGCTGGACCAAAGCTTCCCCATAAGGGGTTTGCTATAATCGCCACGCTTAGAATGCGGATTGGTGATTGCTATGGCGGTAGTTTTATGGCAGAACGCCGCTGCTCATCTTACGATATTGCACTTACTACACAGATACAGATAACCTTCAATAGATACCGCATTCAGAGCAACCGACGCTCACAACCCATTAGTGCATTTTGCTAGCATAAAACGCAATGCTCGAAATCGCGACGCTGCCTGACAACCAATCACAGCGCTTTAGTTACGTCTCCCGCAACCCCCGCGTACCTCAAAGAACGGTGAACACTGATCCGAACAAATATTTACTAATGCGGTGTCTATTGGAGGTGACCTGTGACTTACTACCGCCCCATTGGAATGCCTTTGACAGCCATTGTTCGGTTGACTGACTACACAAGTAGAAGAATTTTCTTCCCGTAGAAGAAAATTCTAGTAGGTGGTGGGGTCGTCACGTCCCGACGTGGGACCTTGTGAGAAGATTTTTTAAATTAGGCATAATCTCAGAAAACATTGCGATGGAATAACAACAAGAGCACTTACTTTAAATTGAACCCGCGAGTTATTAAGGCATTTTTGAAGTTAGAAAAATATCTCTACAATGTTGATTTAATAATACACATGCTACTAAGAAAACACCACATAAAAGCTTGAAAATAAATAACATACATTTTGTTCCATTTCAAAACAACAGTAAGTTACTTTTTCAACGACTACCGCTGCGAAATAAAAGCCGAGTAAGGCTTACAACAATATTGTTCCCCGTCATACGATACTGTAGACAAAAAACATCGGAACATTAAAAATAAACGGGACTTTGTGGTGTGGTTCAACGCAGAGGCATCAGCGGGACAGTCATTCTAAATCTATACTAATATTATAAAGCTGAAGAGTTTGTTTGTTTGTTTGAACGCGCTTATCTCAGGAACTACTGGTCCGATTTGAAAAATTCTTTCAGTGTTAGATAGCACATTCATCGATGAAGGCTTTAGGCTATAACATCATCATCATCAACGCTAAGATGAATAGGAGAGGGTAGGTGACATTGAAACCGCGCGAAGCCGGGCCGGGCCGCTAGTGGGTGATATTTTGTGTGTGTCAGTTTTTATTATCTTGCTGACAAACATGTGTGCCGTTCAAATCACGAATGGATAATAAGTGAATGGTGCAGTCTTAAGGCACATTAAAAAAACTGAGGTTATAATACAATGCATTTTACCTCTGTGACAATCACAGATATTACTACTAAGTATTACATTTAGCGGTAGACAGATAAGGTTATGCGCTGGTGCACTAGTAAAAAATCCAGTGACTGAAGCTAACCTGAGTCAAAGCTGCTACTGACTTATTTCACAAAAAAATTGTTCCGAAAGGAAGTCAAGAAAACAGTTAAACTGGCGCTGTACTCATATTATCTGCTAGCTGTGCCCGCGACTTCGTCCGCATGAGAATTTATGATTGTTCAGTATCTTCCCGGAGGAAATCGTGGGCGCAGCTAATATAAAAGTAGCCTAACTTATTCCTTATTAAGCTATCTGCCAGTGAAAGTCCCGTCAAAATCGGTCCAGCCGTTCCCGAGATTAGCGGGAACAAACAGACAGACAGACAAAAATTGTAAAAAATGTTGTTTTGGTATATGTACCGTGTATATACATATGCATTTATTAAAAAGGATTTATTAAATAAAAAAGGTTATTTTTATATTACAAACAGACACTCCAATTTTATTTATTTGTATAGATGTATAGATAGAGATAAAGTGCTGTAAATGCGAGAAGCAAGGTTTGTGCCTATCCACGCAAGGGATCTGAAAATAGCAAATTCATGCACACTTCCATTAAAGAGAAAAAAACCGCTGTAGTAAAATTAGGCTTCTTAAGTGAATCCATATTTTTGAGAAAAGCTTTCTCTCATAACTTAACTGCCCTATTCCGATAATGTAATAAAATAACAGAAAGTATTAAGTAACGGACTGCAAATATTTCAAAGATGGCTTCACTTGAATACTGTTTTCATGTTTTGTTCTATTAAATACAGAATCAAGACTGTTGCACTTAATTGTATTTTATACTAGCTGTTGTCCGCGGCTTCACCCGCGTGGATGTCATTTTATAAATAACTAAGTAGCCTATGTTCTTTCTCAGAGTCAGCTCTCTCTCTGTACCAAATTTCATTAAAATCGGTTCAGTCGTTTGGACGTGAAAAGGTAACAGACAGACAGTCAGACAGAGTTACTTTCGCATTTATATACTAGGGACTAGGGATTGAAATGTTTCAAAGTCTAGTATATTTTTTGATGTAATATCACATTCATGGTAAGCCAGTAAGCCACACAACTGAAGCCTACAGACAACTACATACAAATCAAAGATGTCGATGTCACCTACATTGACTCCTGAGGCCTAAGTTGTTTTTTTTATGTTATTAAAGTGGCAAACAACACGAACACGATAGTGATGAACATTACCATTTAGCGGCAAGTATATTAGGTAATGCGGTGATGCCTACGCCCATCGAGCTCCGTCACTAAAGCTCTACCACCAGTAAAATAGGTTTATATCTACTGAGGGGCTGTGAGTGTATTAAAAAAAAATCGGACTTAAATGAGTCCGATTTTTTTTTTTTAATTGTGTTACCTATGTATTTATTTTTTTAAAAGCAATAAGCTAAAACGTGTGTAATAATTATTCTACACACTGCACATGTTTGATACAGTAACATGGAGCAACACGGGCTACCGGCCGCGGCGCCTGGAGGGGAGTAGCGGATAAAACCGATGCAAAAGAGTCTGTCATTTTTTGCGGGGGGAAATGCGTGCGACACACACGCACACTACAAAAATCGTCTATTACTACGAAACTCACACCTTGACTTTAACAAAATACAGAAACATTTTTACGCACACATTTAAACATCTAGGCCCATTTGGTCTTGCACTTTGACAGAGGGGAAAGCCTGCTTATGGCTACTCCCTTCCGGTGTTGCTCTATGTACAGTGACTGTGTAAATCATTTGAACAAAGAGTCAATGTTTAACTATTAAGTTAAAATATTAATCATAGGTATATCATTAGATACATTATTTGTGAAAAATATATTAGAGGTTACTATTTACTTTATTATTATAGACTGAGGAACGGCAGAAAAAATGGGATACAACTAGTTTGCCAATATTACCAAGCAATACTTGTAACGTCTTCTATTGATAACAACTCGCTAATTATACAGCGAAACTAATAAAATTTGCAATTACTTCTTCAGTAGGTACCTACTCTTTGTAACTACGCCGTGTCCTGGGAGTTTACTTCCTTTTTTCAGTTAAATGTGACTGTATGCTGGCTTGACCTAAGCAAGTGCGTGTCAGTAAACATGCAATGTAGGGTTCCGTTTTTCTAAGTACATTTAACTGCTGGAAGTATTCCAGTGTAGGACCTCAAGGGTAAAGGCGTAGAGTTCAGCACTATCGTGTTCTGCTTAGATGGTAATGTATGGCCCCGTAATAACTATCATCATAACAACTATGGTCTCAGGGGTGGCAAAGCATCTGCATTTAGTCCTCTTCGTCTTCGTGTCTTTAGGCTGCAGTCATAACTTTACATAAATAAAGAAAAAATATATTTATAAGTTGATAGACTGTTACTCGGAAAGTTGTTAAGTCTATTTAGCCGTTAAATTTTGTATACTTTAACTTATTACTTCACTAACACTTTTAGTAGGTTTTTACGTAATGAAGGTGGCAAACAATGAATGTTAAATGACGATTATAAACCAGATTATCCGACCGATTATCTACACAAAAAGTAGAGGTAAAAATTAAGTTGCCATCTCTAAGGCCTAAATTTGCTTCTGTGATAGAAATTATGAGGTACAAATGGTACAATACAATAAAATTACTTTGTTAATTTCATCTCCTTCATTTTTAAAGTAGGCTAATACAAATTCTTAATCGAATTAGAATTGAGTTCACGATCAAAGCAATCAAACTGCACCCGGAACTACATTCACATCTTCACTCATGTTCAGGGCTACCATCACTAATTTTTTTTACGGAAAAATTACAAAAACCTCAGTCATTTGTTATAAATTAAATTTATTTATCGCGTACCTAATTGAAAATGTTCAACATACTGTAATCATTTTTCGTTCACATTTTATTGTCATGGCCTTGATTTTTTGTTTTTCCATTTTTCGCTAAATTATTTCATTGCTTGTGTTATTTCTAAAAAATTTGGGAGCTCTTACGATAATCATCCCTACTAATATTATAAATGCGAAAGTAACTCTGTCTGTCTGTCTGTTGGTCTGTTACAGACCTTTTCACGTCCAAACGACTGAACCAATTTTAATGAAAATTGGTACAGAGATAGAGCTGACTTTGAGAAAGAACATAGGCTACTTATTATTTATAAAACGACATCCACAACCCGCGGGCAACAGCTAGTATTTTTTATATGTGACCAAGCTGGCAAACAAGCATGGAGTTCACATGGATGTTAAGTGATGACTGCAGCCTTTGACATCTACACAAAAACCAGAGGATAAAGTACAGATTCGTTTCCACCACTGAGGCCTAAGTTCTTATGTATCAGTGATACTTATTACGTGGCCCTAAATATTTTTTTTATTATAATGTTATTAATCTGACCTCTATCTTGACCGCTATAATATTTTCACAACAGTCAAAAATCCTAGTAGAAATTAAAAGAAACAATTCCCAATTGCCAAGCATACTTTTAAAAAGCCCTCAACGTCCTCCATTCTCCTCGCTCCGGACAGATGACAACCCTATTGTTACCACAAATACTCGTAGGTACACGTGCTTTGAAGCCACATTGTTAATGTCACGTGTATCTCATTTGAGACCACAAACAAATAAAAACGCTGCGGTAAATTCGGAGGTTAGTAACCTGTAGATTAAAAAAAAATATATTTTTACGTCATTAATATGGCAACAGTGTATCAAATAATGCAGGTTAGAATTAAATAGTTTTGTTTTCACACACACACACAATTACTTACAAAATCAATAAAAGAGAGAAAAAAACAGAAAAGACGGAGTGGTAAAAATATATTTGTGAGGCCAAAATACATCATACATAAGAGGGTCGCGGGTTCGATCCCCGCACCGGGACAAATATTTGTATGGCCTACAGATATTTGTTTTGGGTCTGGGTGTTTGTGTATGTGTACAACGGCACCCACGACACAGGTTTATACGTACTGTGGGGCTGTGAGTGTTAAAAAAAAGTGGAGCCGATTTCAGCTAATTGCTGTAGCTGGCATTACAGCGCTGATTTTCTGATATAACCTTAGTTAAAGAATTTCACGGATATGATATCCGATATTCGTATGAGACAGAACTAGTGTCATAAAATTCTGTATTTACTCGTATAGTAGGTATTTCAAATAAACATAGCACTGAACTTGACGACATGCAATTTGTTCACTAAATTCAACAACTCGATAAAACTGTAAAATAATGCAGTTACATGTTAGAAGTTAAGTTTTTTTTTTTTTTTATGTAATCGAAGTGGCAAATAAGCATGCAGTTCACATTGATGTTAAGTGATGACTGCAGCCTATAGACACCCACACAAAGACCACGATCAAAATGCAGATGCGTTACCACTCCTGAGGCCTAAGGTGTTATGCCTCTGTGCCGGAAATTACAGGGCCATACATTACCACCTGACCGGAACACGATAGTGCTGAACACTACCATTTAGCGGCAAGTATATTAGGTAATGCGGTGGTGCCTACGCCCGCGAGCTCCGTCACTGGAGCTCTACCACCAGTAGAAATATATTAGTATTCGTATATTTGTTCAATGCGGCTTTTACGGCTGATAACATAACACTGAACTATTGTTATGAAGTTTGTTGCTTATAACCAGAGAAAACAAATGTATTTTGAATTATTTAAATAAGTACCAATCGTAATTATTGGTGGAAAACACAAATTTCACTATTTTCACTGCTGGGCACATGTTTTCTGTTGTTTATTAGGCGTAAACTTGTAGAATATCCCCGGGTTTTTCAAAATATTACACCTATTTATGGTTAACGCGTTATATTTCATTTTGCCACTCGGTTTTGGTTAACCGTTATAGCATAACTTCGACGGGTTCAAATAACATTTCCCATTTTCTGCTCATCTTCAAACATCACAAGAAATGCTGATCTTTAATTAAGAAAAGTACACAGAACCGTAAAATTGGTAGTTAGACTAACGAGGTATGTTACCGGGGGTAAGGCACAGCCTGTGAAATTTGAATAGTGGTTTTTCCGCAGCAAGACGGAGAGGAGAGACTTTTAGTTTAGATTGCCCTCTGCATGACCTGGAGCATTCATAGGAAGCCCAGAGCAACGCCGAGGATCCGTTACCAGGCATTATACTTCACAGCCTCATCCTTTGTTATGTTATGATGGTGGCAAATAAGCATGCGATTCACAATGATGGTAAGTGACTACTGTAGTCTTGGACATCTACACAAAAACCAGAGGTCTGCACATGCATTTCCACCCCTGAGATATAACATATTATTGTTAAGGTCCAAGATGGAGCGATACATTACTATCTAATCGGTACACGATAGTGATTAAGGGTCATAGCTCACTAAAGCCACCCGGCTTTAGTGAGCTTGAGCTTTAGTGAGACGTCCTTTTGTTGTCGACGGATGTTACTCGTCAACCACTCGCGGACAGCGCGCGGTTCTCTTGGGAATAGCACTTTGGCAATGCAAAGTCAACGTAAGACAAGTTAGTGGTCACCGAGTGGTCCACTAGCCATCCACGCGTGGACTGCGCGCCGCCCGCGCGTTGACGGCTTGCGGTCGAGGCGATACGGAGCGGAGTGACCATAAGATGTAATGTAATGAGCGCAGACCGCTCGAGGCGGTCGGGCGCTAGTCGGGTGCCGGGTGGCTTTAGTGAGCGATGGCCCTTACACTGCCATTTGGCGGCAGACAGATTAGGTAGTGCGGTGATGCCTACGCCCTCGAGCTCCGACACTGGAACTCTATACTAGTAAAAGCTGTTCCATTCTATTAGATATTTGTAACCCACCTTCGTCTCTCAACATAATTTATAGGATATTGGAATCAATCGCTTACAATACTTAGAGATTGATACATGGATTGTGACGCTGACCTTAGCGGCTGCGTCACCAAGCATTTATAACGGTTTTCTTTAATGTAATTTAAGTGGTAAACAAGCATGCAGTTCACATTGATGTTAAGTGATGACTGCAGCCTATAGACACCCACACAAAGACCAAGGTCAAAATGCAGATGCGTTACCACTCCTGAGGGCAAAGGTTATGCCCCCGTACCACCTGACCGGAACACGATAATGCTGAACACTACCATTTAGCGGCAAGTATGTTAGCGGCATGTTAATTATGGTAAAATGCATAATAAATATACCCATTAATGCGTTAACAACCTTTTACGTATAAAATAACTAAATCCACTAAAAAACTTTCACGGTCGGCTCACGACAAATTAAAGAAAAATCGATTTCACGTTATGAAAACCATTGATATAATAAAATGTTCGCGTGTTCTGGGTTACTTATACAAAAAAATCGATTATGCCAATGTGCGGATTTAATCGGATTTATGCAATTGGATCAATTACTTTTTTATTGGCAAAAGTGAATTCGGGCAATCGTGATACGATTGTGTTTAAAGTTGTTTTTGTATTCATACCTATATCAGTTATTGTTCATATAATGAAGAATATCGTGAATAAGAATTATGTATTTTTATGTTTTTTTTATGTCTGACGATTGACAGACAAGCAAACGCTCTGATGGAAAGTGGTCACCGTCGCCTATGAACATTTGCTACTCCAACGCGCTGCCAGCCCTGAAGCACAATACACAATTTACTGTGTCTGAAGGACTCTTTTGACGCCATTTTTGAAGAACCCCATATTGTAGCACCGAGGGAACACCTCAAAGTTCAAAGGGAAGTTCGTTCCACAGTTCGCACGTTTTGGGCAGGAACGAACGCGAAAACCGCACCGTAGAGCACCAGGTGTCCAGTCGGTGAGGGTGGAACTTATCTCTTCGGCGGGTAGTACGGTGTAGGAAAAGAGACGGTGGAACCATGTCAAACAGTTCAGCAGAGCACAGAGTAATGAAGGTGGCAAACAAGCATGCAGTTCACATTGATGTTATGTGATGACTGCAGCTTAAAGACACTTACACAATGACCAGAGCTTAAAATGCAGATGCGTTGCTACCCCTTGTAGTTGTTTTGTCTCTGTGATAGTTATAACGGAGCCATACGAATTGCAGATCTTTATGTTAACAACCCATTATTATTACTCCCAATCTAAATGTACCATCGCACGTTACTACCGCTTTAGTATACCTATCAAGTGTTATAAACTTTCTTTTGAATTAAAGAAAGTAAACATTTCATTACAATTTCCATATCATCATGACACCCATATTCCTTCAATTTCTCTACATTACTTGAAATTACATTTTGGTCTCACTTTTTAAAATAGGTAGGTTGTATGTTTGTAAGGGGATACTGCTTTGGTTGATATGAACTTACTAGATGCAAGAGCCAAAAATCTTAAGACCTTAAGGTATATTTTTTATGTAAGGCAAAGAGGCATGCAGCTCACATTGATGTTAAGTGATGACTCCAGTATACACAAAACCAGAAGTCAAAATGCAGATGCATGAAAACCCCTGAGACCTAAGTTGTTATATATCTATGATATGTATAGTTATTATGGATCCATACTACCATCTAACCGGAACACGATAGTGCTGAACACTACCATTTGGCGGCAGATGGATTAGGTAATGCGGTGGTGCCTACGCCTTCGTGGTTCTGCACTGAAACTCTACCATCAGTAAAATTTTGTACGAGGCATTAGCATCAAAAATTATAGGCCTATATATAAACTAACATATAATACTATAACCGCTAGTAATGGGTTGATTAGCATTCGCATTAATTGATAGCATGCTAACGCTGTATTAGCATTTCACAAACTAAATGAAGTTGTGAAATTCTGCGAAATGTGAAACGCTAATTAACGATTATTTTGCTATTATCTTCGATTTTGCATTTAAGATCGTATATTGAATGAATGCGTGAGATTTTTGAATAACAATTAGGGTGGCACCCTTTAACATTAATAAATTTGCATATTAACAGGTGTTATTCATTCATATTATTATTTCACTTCATTAAGTATCAATTATTACCATATTCGCGAATAACAATAGCAATTATTTACTGGTGGTAGAGCTCCAGTGACGGAGCTCGCGGGCGTAGGCACCACCGCATTACCTGATTTACTTGCCGCTAAATGGTAGTGTTCAGCACTATCGTGTTCCGGTCAGGTGGTAATGTACGGCCCTGTAATTTCCGGCACAGAGGCATAACACCTTAGGCCTCAGGAGTGGTAACGCATCTGCATTTTGACCTTTGTCTAAGTGTGGGTGTCTATAGGCTGCAGTCATCATTTAACATCAATGTGAACTGCATGCTTATTTGCCACTTCCATAACATAAAAAAAAAAAAAAAATTAACGAGAAATAGCATTAATTTCCATCGCTAATAACCGCAACACCATAGTGCTGAACACTATTATTTGGCGCGCCGTCTAAGTTGCATGTAATCAAAACATCCCCACGATTTCCCAATTATTATTTGGCGTTCTCCGTGTAAAGGTATTGAGATATAATTAACACAAATCGTGAGCTTGGATGCCGTTAAAACTTGCTGATTATAAATAAAACCTATTGCTAGTCGAACGGAGTGTCCATATTAATAATTACTGTTTAGATATTGAGGTATGTAAGACAATCTTACTACTATTATAAATGTGAAAGTATGGATGTTTGTTTGTTGCTCAATCACGCTAAAGCGGCTAGATGGATTTCGATGATTTTTTTTACACAGGTAGAGTATATATGGCTGTAACACATAAGATACTTTTTATCCCGTTCAGAGGTTCCTTAGGGAATTTTTAAATAGATCTTCACATAAACGTTGCCGATTGCTATTGCTGTTGCATGCATTCGTACGTAGGCAGATGACAGCTGTCGTCATGATTGATGTTCATCAACATTTTGACTTTTTGACAACAAAAGGACTTACAGTATCCAACAAGAAATAATGCACATCGACCTCAGGAAGGAGACTTCGACTTATTTTGGGTCTGTAGAGCGTTCTCTCTTTCGCACCTTACCAATATGACGCTTGTCCACCATTTTGATCAAGTTTTGACCAATACTGGACTATCAGTGCTTACGTAGACAGCGTGCAGCAGAGATAACGCTCTACGAAGTCGAAACTAGCCGAATGTCACTTTCATAGGCTCGATGAGCAATATTCTTATCTGTAAATTATGTACTTCTGCTTATTAATTAATCTTTTTAGGTTTCAAGAGTACCGTAATTTATACCTGACATCTGCGCGGACGAAGTCACGGCTAAAAGGTAGTTAAAAGTACAATGATCTCATCTAGTTATTCATGATTAATGAAAAGTCCTTACAAGTCTTTTTATATTACATCAACTCGTGCGCGATTCTTAGTTGAATAACATAAAAAAAAATTTACATACAGCATAATTTAGCTATCCATACCCACTTAATGTTAAAAAAAAGAAAACACATAACCCGGTGAATATTCTAAAAAGCCACACCGAAATGAAACATCACTCTCAAAAGATAATCTCGACATTCTAATAAAAGTATGCAAATTGCAGGCGTTATCTGTCTGTGCGTTGAACTTACTTACCACAAATTGTTAGGGTAACTGGTTAAGGTGTGTACACAAAAGGCTTAGATCGAATAAGATAAATAAAGAGAGCGTGAGAAGGGTAAAATATTCAGGTGAAATGTATAATTATTGTGTCATTTCAGCAATTTCATTCAGGTGAAAATAACCCAGGCGATCTTGTATTGTTTTTTTTATTTTATCAGTAATGGTCGCTAACTTTTAATTATCTCTTTGGCTAAGCAATTGTTTACTGGTAATTGTCTTTTTTTCGAGGTGGAATTAAATAAGGACTCCCACCACACTAAGACGGTGGGTGTCCTTGTGTCCACCTCGGATCTAAGGGTTTCACCCTTTCACAGACCGCACTACGACTTTACTTTGAGCAAAGTACGCTTAGTACTGTCAAAACTCATACTTTATTGACAGTTCTAAGCAAACTTTGCTTTTGACAGTTTTAAGCTTACTTTGCTCAAAGTAAAGTCGTAGTGGAGTTTTTTTGGCGGGAACCTTAAAAGAGGCGTGTGGTGATTATTTTATTTCATTTTCTTGGTGTATTTTTGAGTTATATTAAAAAAAGTTGGTGGCATTTTGTTTGATATAGGCTTATTACAGTGCACGTGTACAGTTAAATGGAATAATAGTGCGAAAACACGTCCCTTCGGGTTGCCTCCAAAACATCATTGTAAATGTTCTGGTAAAGCAGCCATCATCGCTTTACGAGAATTATTGATTGTAACCGACTGACGGACTGATAAATTGATTGACTGACTCTGAGTTTTACGCTGCTTATGACGAATACGAAATATCGTTTTACTTGACACTGGCAATATGCGTAATAGCGATGCCATAATATTAAAAAAAAGTCAGTGCAGTCTGTGAAATTCCAGCGTATTTAAATTAAAAGTATGGTGTCGTAGTGTTGCGGCACCGGAGCGGTGCAGTTGTCACACGTCACACGACACAGGAACTGTTTGCTTTTCTACATACACATTTGATGCCGAAAGCCCTTTGCGATTGTTTATTGTCCGGTGAAGTAAGATTGGTGCCGTCTCAAGACGAGTCGCCTACATGCATATTATACAAAATGGGTATAATATGTGTATGTAATGTACGGCCCTGTAATTTCCGGCACAGAGGCATAAGACCTTAGGCCTCAGGAGTGGTAACGCATCTTCATTTTGACCTTGGTCTTTGTGTGGGTGTCTATAGGCTGCAGTCATCACTTAACATCAATGTGAACTGCATGCTTGTTTACCACTTCCATTACATAAAAAAAAAAAAAAAAAAAAAGTAGGCGACTCGTCTTGAGACGTCGACTCTCAAAAAAATACCCAGTACCTCGAAGTTTTTTTACAGGCGTGAAGTTACGTTTTTTTTTCATAGCACGCCGATATCTAACCATGACATCAGTATGAGTTACAAAAGCTACGTAGGTACAATGGATTAGAAATTACATACATAGAATCGCGAATTACATTATGAGAGTATTGCTGTATAATCATTTTCATAATTTCGTTTGTTCTAACTATTAGGTAATCCATTTAAAATAATATTAAATTACAATAAACCGATAAAAATTACATTTAATTTTTTTTTTATTGGATGTTGGATGGATGCTGATTTTTGTTTTTTGTGTAGATCTGTAGATATTTAAGATATTTTTTCTTATATTTCATACCTAATTTCTATTATATAAAAACATAACTGCCTCAGTAGCGTAGTGGTAGCAGGCCACTACTATTACGCTGGAGGTCCTGGGTTCGATTCCCGGGTCGGGGACTATCAGAGATAACGGTTTAAAATCCTTTATCTCTGCTTCTATTGGGATTTTTCCATTTTCTGGAAGTTTCCCAGTACCCCGGAGTTTGGTAATATGCCCGGAGATGGCAACAGGTTCGCCACCTGTTACATGGGCCAAAACGTAACCGGCGAGTCGTGGGTGTTTGCATGTATGATTGAATGCATGCATTTACCTTTGCCTACCCCTTCGGGGATTACAGGCGTGAAGTTACGAAGTTACATAGTTTCTATTTGGATATAATTTTAAATATGTGAAACTCAGAAAATCCGCTCAACTATTATCATAACCGTATAAAAATAGATTTAAGTGTATTTTTAAACATAATAAAATTTATTTATTATTAAAATGTATACGCTAATAATGCGGCTTATTAAAATATTTATATAATCTTTTATATAAACTGCGCATTGAAGCATAGAAATAGATATAACGTTGAAGAGGCGGGTTATTCGCCAACTCGACATGCCTCCACGAAGAAAATAAACATTTTCGTAAGTTTATTTTCACAAATTTTGAGAAGTTTTGAGTTGATTGGTTTTTAAATTATCAATTTTGCATATTATTTTAAGTTATTAAAGTGGCAAACAAGCATACAATTCATACTGATGGTAAGTGAACACTGTGAGTCTATACCATTCACATTAACACCAGAGATTATGTAGATCCTGAGGCTTAAGCTGTTCTTTCTTTAGGCATCTCTGCCCGAAATTACGGGGCCATATACTACCACGTTACCGGAACAGGATAGTGCTGAACAATACAATTTAGCGGCAAGTAGACGTCCACGAGCTCCATCACTGGAGCTCTGTTTTTACAGGAGCGTATACATTAATTATTTTTATCCCAAAATTTGAGAGAAACCTAACATTTAAAACACTATTTACTTTAACACGTCTTTACAATCGTACTCGTACTTCAGATACCTAAGCATGGCATTTAAGTATTTATTTATATGTACAGGTATATATACCTATAAGTATTGTATATTCTCACAAACTGTTTAGCATCGTGTCTTACATATTAACACACTACAAGGCCTAAAACAGTGGACACAATATAAAGGAAATTGACGTAATGACCAACGGATAGCTATTTCGGATAGTAAAACCTTAGCAATATGCTGTAACACAGCAGTGTAGCAGCCAAGTTCGTCAAAAGAACGATTAAAAAAAAAAGCAGCTATTCTCAGCATCGTTATTTTTTTTAACCGACTTCGAAAAAAGGAGGAGGTTCTCAATTCGTCCGGATATTTTTTTTTGTTAAACCTATCGTGTAATGTTTTACATAAAATAGTGACATTCTTTGATCTTAAATTTTACACGAAGAACTCTTCCACAAATAAAATGATATAGGTATATCTCATGAATATTGTTTAGAATTCTAAAAGCGCCTCCAAACACACGCCGAGAACTCTCGAGACAATCCGAGAAGTGTGAATGTGATCGCTTCCTTGCCGTTTCGTTTTCGCGCTCGCCTGTTCTCCGATTGGCCGAGATGTCTTCTCGGTTCTCTCACAGAGACATTTTCTCGGCGAGACATCTCGCTTGAGTTTGTAGCCGCTATAACGTTTTTGTACATTACAGACATAATAATATTTTACACAATAAACTGTCACAGATCATCTCACACTGGTCAATTGAGTTACGTAAAATCTAAAACGGATTCAAACCAATTTAATCATATCACGCTTTTTTTTTTTAATGTAATGGAAGTGGTAAACAAGCATGCAGTTCACATTGATGTTAAGTGATGACTGCAGCCTTTAGACACCCACACAAAGACCAAGGTCAAAATGCAGATGCGTTATCACTCCTGAGGCCTAAGGTCTTATGCCTCTGTGCCGGAAATTACAGGGCCGTACAATACCACCTGACCGGAACACGATAGTGTTGAAAACTACCATTTAGCGGCAAGTATATTAGGTAATGCGGTTGTCCCTACGCCCGCGAGCTCCGTCACTGGAGCTCTACCACCAGTAGAGTTTAGGGCCTACTAAGCGATTGTAAATATTAAAAAATAGAATCTATCATGTTCCAGTCAATTAAAATACTATGGCTATTATGTAGGTATGATTTTGTAGAAGATTATATTGACTGTGTAGCTGTCTGTATATTAATTAAATGAGTAATGTTAACGTTAGTAATCTATTTTATAACGATATTATTATCTATGGTCCTTATATTGAAATAACGTTATAATGCTTTTACTATATCATGAAGTGGTAAACCAGTATATAGTTTACACTGATGGTAAGTAAAACTGTAGCCTGTTAACATCTACTTACATGAAAACAGAGCTTTCAATCTAGATGCGTGGCCATTCCTGAGGCCTGAGGTGTTAAGTCTCTGTGTCGGATATTACAGAGCCATTATAACATTTACCTCATTATTCATAAAAGCATTTTAGCTAAAGTGTTGCTAATCTCTCCTTTGTCTTTTTCTATCCTACGCAATTAACAATGTGACTGATAAAGATAACTAAAACGTATCTAATGTACGTTTATGAATAAGGGGGTTAGACTTTTACGTTACCTTTGCGTATTTTCGGTCTCGTCTTGTTTGTACGTTATTCGAGTGACGTATTTTACTTGATTGATGATTTCTTAAGTTGCTGAATATCATAGACCTACTTTTTGTACATTGTTACAGGTCATCATACACTGGTCAATTGAGTTACGTCAAACGAACCAACATCAATTCCATCATATCACGGTTTATTGCCTACTAAGCAATTCTAATTCAGAAAAGTGTGAATCGTGCGTGATTGCTGCATTCATTAATCTTATTAAAATCTGGCTGTGATGTATGATTTACTGGTTCCGTAGGTTGCGTAAAGCGAATCTTACTTTCGTTATAGGTAGTTTACGTAGAAATTAGGTATACAATCAAGCCGTTTTATACTAGTGGCTCGCCGCGGCTTCGCACGGGTGCAGTGAATGTAATGCAGCCTTTGACTCACTGAATTAGCCTAAAAAAATATATACCTATGTTATTCAACAAAACAAAAAAAAAATACAAAAAAAACAAAAAGGGGTAAAAATCTCCCAAAAAATAATCTCATTAAAAAAACGAAAAAAGGCCTCTCTCAGCTAGTTTTCCCTGCGTGCCAGCATCCCGTTCGAGGGCAGATAGGCCCGGGGAATAAGGAAATCCTCGACCCCCGAACCATCCCCCCCTGTGACGTTTCACGTGCTGAGGGAGGGATGATGATTTGTCAGTCAGAATTTTTTTTATCGGTTCTGTAGTTTTTGTGTTACGTTTACGAAAAAATTAGGTATGCAATCATACCGTTTTATACCTAGAGAGAGTATCTTTATAATATTATACCTTACATATGAGTACATATACCTTATAAACAAGCATGCAGTTCTCATGGATGTTAAGTGATGACTGCAGCCTATAGACATCTACACAAAAACGAGACATCAAAATGATTATTCGTTGCCACCCCTGAGAAACTGTCGTGGGCGTGTTTGGGAAGGTTTTGTCCAGCAGTGGGCGTATTTTCGGTTGGAGTGATGAACGCACAATATTCCGCATATTGTATATCGCATTATTATTGTATCGATTCTGTATAAATTAATATTTCGATATCAAAATTACCATATATAAATACCTACGCAACATTCGAAAGTAGGTAAGCAATTACCTAAGTTGATACCTATTACTTTAGAATTATTCATGGTTTTTTAGTATTCATTCTTACTAACTATACCTACTTACCGTACCTATAAATAAAGTGAAGTAAGTAGGTACCTATACTTACCTATTGCAAAAAAACAAATTAATTCACATTGCGTTTTTATTGCTTTATAATTTAATTTAAAACTATTAACCACTTGAATATGAACAGAAATGAACTAAGAAAATTTATTCGGTGTCTTTATTTTACCAATTTTAATTATATGCATTCTGGAATATTTTAAAATTTTAACGATTGTGTATCGCGTATTTTTTAAGTTTTCAGTGAATTATAAATTCGCAATTAAGATAAACAATGTAAAGAATAAAAAAATCTGATAAAAATACCAACCTACTACTTAAATATATTTTAAACTTAAGACGGAATCCAAACAATTCAATTCCGATAAATAAGACAGTAACTAAGAATCGTTAAAAGAAACGAACTACAGTTAAACACTTTTACCAAACAAAAAAAAAGAAACAAACACAGAAACCTACCTTCGTTAATGACACTCCATTTTTCTCACAACACAAAAACAAACAAAAAAAAAGGTAAAACAATCCGCTTATCAGTACAATGAAAACCGATAACGTAACTGTAACCGGCGTGTTAACGTTGCGCCTCTAAATAAAAACGTTTGATTTTTGTCGCGAAACGGTTAACGCGGTAGACGCCCGCGGCAGTCTCATGTCACGGCGCAAATGGCGGTACGACCATGTTGTGACGTCACGTTCAAATGAAATTAAAAATGGAAAAAATCTAATAGACAGGGACATCTGTAGAGCGGTCATTGCAATATCGATAAAATGGAGAATTGGAGAAAGTGCTGCTTTTGAAAGTGCAAGTTTTGCAAGCACTGGATTTAGGCTGAATGTTGATGGGATGACTGGCATTTTTTCACTTTTTTATTCTTTCGATACAATGTTGTGTCTTAATCGATAAACACATTTGAACTTCTCACATATCTTTAACTGTCAAGCTTACCTCCTGGTAAATTGCGCCCGCGCATGGTGGATATGTTATTTAATGATAATATTATGGTATTTTGTAACTATTTTATTTCATGAAATTTAATTCCGTTTTTTTTATTAGATAATCTCTAGATTACCTAAGCAGGTAATCTAGGGATTACCTACTTAGGATCCTTAATGGAAAAAAAGGGGACCCAGTTAGGTTAGGAAACCAAATCATCAAAGTCCAAGTCATTAATTCTGGCTCAAGCCTCCTTCCTACCAAGATTCTGGATGCGTTTCTTTTCCGAAACGGTATGAGATCAATCAGATAAGTAATTAGGCAAGTAACTAAATTACAGATACCGCCTTTCTCAAGAGTCGTATGCAACACAAAGGTGCCTACTCGTAGATAGGTACTTAGCAATTCAGGTATTCCGAAGATCTATTTCTAGGTCGAGCATTACCTAATATTTTTGTTTGTAAGTGCTGTTGGTAAAAAAACGAAAAATACCAATATACACTTATCCATTATTTATATGAATAAATAATAGGTACGTAGGTATACCGGTAATTTTTTGGCGTTTGAGGCTAAACAGATACTAGATATCTACTAGATGTTCAATTAATTTGGATTAAGCACAAATAGAGACTTCATCAGCATTTTTATAGGTAAAGTAATAATAATATAATCCTTCAAGCAGCAGCTGGACCCTATAGGGTTCAAGAAAAAAGTGTATTTTTTTAGAGGCCTGAAGGAATAATTATTTCCACGAGCGTTAACAATAATGGTTGACCATATGTCATTTGAATCCGTGCAGATCACGTATGCTTAGATAATATTATGGCACCCCGACGAGATTTTAAACGGTTTATTCCCGCTGTCCCCGAGCCCCGTGTCCCCATGCGCCGTGTCCCCGCCACGGGGACAACGGGAAAGAAATTTATAGATGTGCCTCTGTGCCCGTCACGGGGACACGGCGCACGGGGACAACGGGAATAAACCTTTTAAACTAGAGGAATTGTGGTTGTTAAATATATTATTATGTTGATATGCAAATTAATATATTAACAGTATAAAACGCACATTCCCTATGCAAAATATAAGGAAATATTCAACACTCATTTAAAATTTTACGCAACCACAAAACGGTCTCATTGCGGTAGTTTAGTTCCGTAATCTACATTCTTATCTAACTGGAGATTTAGTTAAATCTACGTGCCTTTTGTTCCAGATCTAATCATAATAATCTATATGAATAGATGGAATAAGTTGTCCGTCTGTGACTGTGATTTCAAGATAAATGTAAACATTCAATGATATCAACATCTTTGTCTTTATATCTATCTGAACATTATTTTTTTTTATTTTATATCATTTGTCTGTCTGTCTCGACTAGCTAACAATTTTAATTTTTGTTAAAATTTTCATTGGATCTATTATATCATTAACTTTCGTTTTTTTTAAGAACAGCCTCGTGGTAGCAGGCCACTATTATTACGCTGGGTTCCTGAGTTCGATTCCCAGGCAGGGAGCTTTCAGAGGCAATGGTGTAAAGTTGCTTATCTCTGGTTCTAATGGGATTATTCCATTTTCTGGAAATTTCCTAGTACCTCGAAGTTCGGTAATATGCCCGGTGGTGATAGAGCTCCAGTGAAGAGACTTACGGGTGTAGGCACCATTTAGGTATTCATAGCACACCACTAACGGCACAAAGGCATTTCATCTTAGGCGTCAGGACTGGCAACGCGTCTACATTTAAATATCTGCGTTCATGTAAATGTTGATGGGCTAGCGTATTAATTACCTAATTATATTATTTATATTAATTAGCGTATTAATTATTTGTAAACTGCTTGTTTACCATGACGTAAAAAACCGTAAACTTTACGCGAACGAAGCCGCAGGTGCAGATAGTTGTATAACGTAAATGCTCGATTCAGAGTCTTGAGAGTGACCCAGAAAAATATTCTCACCTTTGTTAGATATTAAAGTCGAGTTTAAAGGGATTTTGCAGACAGAAGACGGTCACTCGTCCAAGTTTGCTGCGGTCTAGTTTACATGAAGCAATATATAATTATAATAATTTGTTTGCAATTGGTACATTGTTTGGTTAGCAAATGTACTTGAATTTTAATTAAAATTTTTATTTCCCAAGAAGATCGGAAAATGGGCGTATAAATATCCTTCGCGATAGGTGTATTTGCGAGTATTTAATCACAAAAAAATGTATGTACTGTACTCTGAAAGTAATGTTGTATTACAACCCATTGCTTTGAGGAAAATAACTGGGGAGAACATTATAGACAAACTCAGTTTGTTTAGTGGAATCTATAGCAGGTGAGGTAGTTTTTAATCAAAATAAAGTGAAGGGTGTAGTCTTGGTTTTAGTTATTTATACAGGTTTAACAACAATGCATCTTTTGTTCGATAACAGCACAGATAAAACACACCACACTGCAGAAAGCAATGTATTATGATTACGTTCTGAACGGTTTTTTTTTTAATCTAAATTTATTTGGAGGCTTTTGTCCACTGAAGGATATGTCAGCCCCATCATAAGTTCTGAACGGTAATGTCGTGCTTTTGCCTATTTATTGACTGAGACCCCTGCAATTTTTCACATATACCTAAGGTAGGTATAGAAATGTAAACTTGTATTTGAGTGCGGCATAATATACATTATATTAGAATTTACGGCTCAATTTAATTAAAAAAATAAAATAAATAAATAAATGAAATACGGTGACACTCACCGCCCCTCAGTAAGTATAAACCTGTGCGGTGAGTGCCGTTGTACATAGCCATACAAATATTTGTCCCGGTGCGGGGATCGAAGCTACCCTACGAATCAAACGGTCATCTCATACCGCTGGATTAACCGGATCGTCCAACAAATAACACTGGTTTTATAAATTAAATCGTGGCGAAAATACATTCGAAGTATTAACCTACTTCAATAAAAGCAAAAGTTTATTAACATGCAATCTATTTTCATCTAGTAACAATTTAGCTTGTTGTTGGAAGCACGTTCTCATCATACATCATAACGGAACTGTACACTGAAATTAATGTTCTGTTTGAACCCATTGCTTTGCACAAATATACTGAGGAGAACATTCTAGATAAACCTAGTTTGTATAGAAGTTTATATGGCAAGTGAGGTAGTTTTTAATCGAAAGACATAATAATATGTTATTAAGTTCAATAAGAGCAAAAGTCTAACATTGAATCACGTTGGAAGGTCGTTTTCAGCATACGTCATAATAGAATTGTAAACTTAATACCTACCTAATTAATGTTCTGCTTGAACCCAATGCTTTGCACAAATATAGGCACAGGAGAGAATTCTAGACACATCCAGATTGTTCAGAAGATTTTATGGCAAGCGGGTAAGTTGAAATTGTTGGGAGCATACTTAAACATTTTATTCCGACAAATCCAATAAAAATCTCCTAGTAAAACCCCTTCTACACGGTCAGATCGTGAGTCCAGCGGTGTAAGATGACCGTTTGATTCGAAGGGTCGCGAGTTCGATCCCCGCACCGGGACAAATATTTGTATAGCCTACAGATATTTGTTTCGGGTCTGGGTGTTTGTGTATGTGTTGTATGTGTACGACCGCACAACACAGGTTTATATCTACTGTGGGGCTGTGAGTGTAAGCGTATTTTATTTTATTTATTTAATGAGAGAAATAGAGTTCAAACAACAATTACACATTAACCTTCTACGAGGCAACTGCGTTCACCTTTATTTGATACTAGTATTAATGTGGGATCTGCGAAACCAACGGTACTCTGTATTTGTTACAAGGTAGCTAAAACAATAGACGATGTACTTGTGATAGGAATGGGAATTAGTATACCTAATCTATAAACTCTTTATGCGGGGCGTTGTTTAAAAAAATACTACTAAGGTAGTAAATTTTAAAGATTAACTAGCTGATCCGAAAAACGTCGTTCTACCATACAGCAAATGTCCTAAAAATAAATTAAAAAGAAAACCACTGTAGCCATCATCGGTGTTGGCAATGCGTTTGAATTAAATTTGTTAGCCCGCGCACCAATTTTTGTGACAACTTGATAGGTATTAATTTCAATTATACCAATGGTGTAATATGTTCAAATAATTTGTATGAAATGCTTAAGGTAACTAATCTATTCAATTTAATAACGATTAATATGGTATTGGTGTAAATAGATTTCCAAATAGGTATAGCCGAACAATAAGCATCTTTAGTTATAATTTTTTTTGAAGATATAAAGTAAGCTACTTATCCTTCTTAAATATAGATTTACTACGATGCATTGTACTACTTATTTTTTGCAATAATTTTCTTTAATTTCTACGATGCATTATTGACTTAAGCGTGTGAGGATTCGTGAATATAAAGGTACGATGCTGAACTCGGCAGCACGCAGCAGTGCTGCCGCAGCATTACTAGTCTCCATATCTTATCTTTGAGTTTATATGAGATTACATGCCGAGCTACGCGACACTGTCGCGGCTGCATGCAATAGAAAATAGACAAATATGGTGCTGCGGCAGCACTGCAGCGGGAGCACTGTAGCGAGAGCACTGCAGCGTCAGCACTGCTGCGGGTTGCCGAGTTCGGAATCGTACCTTTATATTCACGAATCCTCACACGTTTAAGTCAATAATGCATCGTACAGTACTACAGTAGTACCACAGTACTACAATTTATTTAGACAAGTTACTTAGAGGTACCATACCTTTATATAACTTGTCTAAATAAACTGTACAAATGTCTTATATTTCATCCATATACCTACGTATTGCTAGATTATACCTATTGGATTGGTAAGCCAGATTAAACGTTTTTGAATCGTTTTATTATTTCAAATCTGAGACGAATCCTTTTTTATTTGTAAACATTACATTTTATGTTCAACAACTTAAGGTGCGACTCAAAGTTTAGGGGTTCAGTGGATTAAATTCATGTTTTTCTTAGGTACCTATAGGTATTTGTTGTATTATATGCAAATTACAACTGTACCGAGTGTAATCTATAAGTGGCAGTTTAAAAAAAGATTGTACATCTGAGCTCGGGTTTTGTTTAATGTCGGTTACACTCGTTACGTTGAGGCCCGCATTAGTTATTAGGCATAAATAGGGTTGCATCTGATAGTCTCATAATTATATAGGTAAGCCGCGGACATACCTTCTAAGAAATTGTTTGCGAGACCGCGTCGCTGAAGGCGGATAAGTCGCAACAGTTTTGGTTCACATTATCCGTTAAGTAGGTATATGTTTCTCTAAACAGCAAAAGAAAATAATGATCGCATTTATTTAAGTACAAAGCCTCTTCTGGCACAGAACCCTAAAAGTTAGAAGCATGCGGTAACAACTATTTTGAAATATTCACGCAAATCTCATAACAACGTTTTGGTCGATTTTCATAAAAAGTACTTACACGTAGTTTGGTAATAATATTTAATAAAAACTATCTTCTATCTATGATTCCATACAATGAAGTATGACGTCCTAATAAAATCTACATAAGTTTATCATTTTGTAACAATCCATTTTCGCTGCAACTGTATCTAAACTATTGTTTTACATTATTTCGCACCAACACATGCCTGTGAAAAATATTTTTATTTTTAAAGAAAAATGGAAAGAAAAATTTGACTTCAGGCGAGGCTCGAACTCGCGACCTACTGGGAATCTAGTCCAGCCGCTCTTCCAATTGAGCTACTGAAGCCCTGCCCGATTTGTCAATTCTTTCCTTGTTAAAGAAAAATGGAAAGAAAAATTTGACTTCAGGCGAGGCAATTGTTAGGGGTAAGAGCGACTTCTTTACGATGTTCAATAAACTGAAAAGTCTATTATATCGGTTGCCTAACTAGCATAGTTGGTAATAGATGGCGCTGCTGCTACCATAAAGCAATGCAATAGATGTGAAGGAAAGATTTGACAAATCGGGCAGGGCTTCAGTAGCTCAATTGGAAGAGCGGCTGGACTAGATTCCCAGTAGGTCGCGAGTTCGAGCCTCGCCTGAAGTCAAATTTTTCTTTCCATTTTTCTTTAAAAATAAAAATGTAGGGTCAAAAGTCTTAGGAATCGGCGTGCATGTATGAAGAGAATGATGAAGGTAGACGAGGCACGAGAGGTTTGTCAGAACTGGGATGTCTGGCGCTCTACACTCTCTGCCTACCCCGTTAGGGACCTGGCGTGAAGATACATACATATAATAAAAATGTATCTAAACTATCTAACTTATACTGCGTAGAAGTTATGGAATGGGTATTGCTTATGGTTTACTTTTTTATGATTTACTTACATTCGTAAATAAGGTACATAATAATCACGTTTGTTGTATACGAGCCCCCCTTTATGTATTTATTTTATTATGTTAAAAACATAACGTACGTATTTGTTGTCATAGCAGCAACAGAAATACATCATCTGTGAAATTTTCAACTGTCTAGCTAGTAGTATCGTGGCTCATGAGTAGTGTTGCCAGGTCCGGTTTGTTTTAAATCTTACAGAAATAAATCGGGACCAAGGGGTAAAAATCGGGACAGTAAAAAAAGCAAGCCAAAAGATTTAAATTAATAGCAAAGATTATTGATCTTTAGACAGGTTTTTGTCTAGCAGTAGACGTCTTTCGGTTGAGGTAATGATGGTCATCAGGTGTTAATCGGGACCAGTCCCCAGAGCCCTGAAAATCGGGACGTCCCGCGCAAATCGGGACACCTGGATACAGCCTGGAAACACTACACATTAGATACAGCCTGGTGTGGTGACATACAGACAGACGGACAGCGGAGTCTTATGGCGAGATTCACAAACCGCACTACGACTTTATTTACTTTCGGCAATGTATGCTTACAAACTTAGAACTGCCAGTAAAGTATGAATTTTGACAGTTCTAAGCGTAAGTACTTTAATGGAAGGTAAAGCCGTAGTGCGGTCTGTGAATCTCACCCTAAGTAATAGGGTGGCGTTTTTACGTATAAATTACGGACCCCTAAAAATATACCCTCTCTAAATACGCTCCTACTTACTCGTGACACAAATCAAGGCTTTCAAGCACGTTTTTAGAATTGTTCATATTTAGTCACAGCGAGTGGTCCTTAAATTAGGACAACCGATCAAAGTGATCAAAGAGTTTGAAATAAGAAAAATGATCGAAACGTGACATTACATTTTTGGGGTTCCGGAATTCTAAAATAAAAATCGTGTCAGACCACGTAGGTATAATGTAGGTTCCTTAGATGTAAATTTTTGAGTTGATCTAGTGTTAGGTACTCGTTAAACCCTGCTTCCTTTTTTTAATCGATAGCATTCTTTTGAAAGTATAATTTGTTTTATTATACCCTGATAATTCATAAATTATACCTTTAGTACTTCCCGTTAAATACAAATCCTACAATTTGGAAGGTTTCAAAGCATATCTAAATAAAGGAAAAAATCCGCAAAAACCTAAATAATACACAAAACGGTACAAACATATTATTTGCAATTAGTAAAGTGGCCGTGACCACTAATAACAGCAAAGATAAAAAAATTAAAACAAAAACAATCGAATAAAGTTTACCTTTTCATAAAATCAATGCGTACCTACCTACTAATTTATTCTGTACGGAATCCTCATTGCTAGAGTTTGATGCAGACTTCGCTGTAATTTTTTTTTTACAGAGGAATCGGACACGTATCTGTTGGTACGTGATGTTGATCGCGCTGGCCATTATTAACATAAAATAAACAGGTTTAGGAAGGTAATGCATTTTCCAACACTTTCGTTTTAAACCTCTGACCCGTTTGGTTGCAATGCTTAGATTGCCTTAGATACATTTTACTTATGAAAGATAAAAGTTATTATATATATCATTTATGAACTTACTTATGCATTTTTTTATAACATTTATAATTTTATTATAGTGGGCACTCTTCTGAAAATGAAGTAAATTTAAAAAGAAATCTGCAAGACTTTCACAAAATATTTTCATAATAGATATTGTTAACGTAACAAACCCGATAGAGACAGCAGAAGTTTTAAGCATGAAATAATTTTTAATTCCGAGAAATAGACAAGAATCTGAAATTCTTCAATGAGTAATAGAAATTTTCTTAAAATTTCTAGTACCTACCGTTATGTGAACTGCATGCTTGTTGGCCAGGAGCTCTACCACCGGTAAACCATAAACGTAGACTCTAAACATGTCATTGTATACTTAGTACAAAATGACCACGTAATCTAAATAATAAATACACACGATGATGATTCCAGATACGCATAAGGTACGTTAAATACGCATAAGTTGGGAAAACTTTACTTTTAAACTCTCCTTTGTATCTCTTCATGAATATTAATTATGGTATTATGCAGCTGACTTCGCACGGTAATCACCTACGCAGTAACATGACGGAATTGGGTGTCTATTATGGAGATTCGACTATAAAGTTTATCGAATGATATTCTAGTACGACAAATGTTAAGTGAGACTTTATTTTACGTAATGGAAGTGGTAAACAAGCATGCAGTTCACATTGATGTTAAGTGATGACTGCAGCCTATAGACACCCACACAAATACCCAGGTCAAAATGCAAATGCGTTATCACTCCTGAGGATTAAGGTGTTATGCCTCTGTGCCGGAAATTACAGTTGCCGCTAAATGATAGTGGTGAACACTATCATTTAGCGGCAAGTATATTAGGTAATGCGGTGGTGCCTACGCCCGCGAGCTCCGTTACTGGAGCTCTACCACCAGTAAAGTTTTTGAAACGATTAAAATATAAATATAAACATATTTCTTCAAATCAAAATTATTTTTATTAATAAATAAAAAAGGAATCATGCTTCATCTGAATTTTTATACTTTGTACCTATAGTATGTACATAGTTCATATTGTTGTTTTTTTTTTTTATTGGTTCCGTAATAACTTTCACAGAGACATAGCCCGACGCCTTTAGTCTGAAAGATTAGGCCGATATGCTAATAAATGGCTTAAATAGTAAATACCTATAGGTATTTAAGCTCGTACTCGTTGGGGATACATATTTGCGCCGTTTGAGAGACTCCGCATTAGCAGCAGCAATAATGGAAGGACAGGCACCAGGATGTGAACGTAGGTTGCTACCGCCAATAACCCTGCCCGTCTTCTAAGCCGTCTAGGCGTCTTTGGCGGCGCAACCAGTCGCGCCACCGTGGTGTTCGGACTGGCGGCCTAATGAGTAAGACACCATACAGCCCTATAGTAATTAGTGGTGGCGCAACCAGCGTGGCGGCGCGATAAGTAACATTGTGTGATTGTGTGCTGGGGTCCGAGCTGGTCGCGCCGCCAAATTGGTTGGGCAACCAAACAGATATCAGGTGAGTAATGCTCTATAGAGCTGTACACCTATACCCCATTCTCCTGCAAAGAATTTAAATAAAGTAATCATCCTTTACATTGGATAACATTCCGTTCTCTATCCTTGTTTTGTTCATTTAATCCCATCCCTATAACTGAACGTCAAACTCGAACATAGTCTATATAATCTGTGGAAAGTAGTTGCGTCGTATTATCGAAAATAAATGGATTTACACTGTTTTTTTTATGAAAATCAATGTGTAACATAATAATGTGTTATGAACTAGTGTCCTCAATCAATTACAATGAGTAATTCTCCTGGAATATCGTAATTTGTGACCGAGGGATGTTTGTTTATTATTTGTGCCAAGTTTATCTGAATGGAGTATACATTTTATTGGTGGCGGCAACTGGTTACGCCGCCATAGCGTCCCAATGAAATATAGCCCTAGGAAGGCGTAATTTTTTATACAATCCGTAAAGTAATTAAAAAGAGTACTGTGATGTACGCAAATAACGAGTATCTTTATGATGGCATGCTTTATCCAGAATTACTTACCAGAAAAAAATCTGTAAATAATAGCATTATACAGCAACTATCTCTATAGTAGACTCTACCTCCGTTTTAACGACGTCAAAAAAAGGCATTGTTTTCTTGGCTTTTCCCGCTAAGTTGTAATTACTAAGAATAATTGGTGCTAATCGATAGAAACGACAAAAAATGGTCCACGCACGCAATCTTAGTATGCAAACTATCGGTTTGAAATCGAGATCCGATTGTTCGTGATGTAGTTCGCATCACGATAACGTAATTGATTCTAGTTCCGGTCATACGTAGCGTTGATAATGTCTTGGATTTCAATATTTTTATATAATTGTATCTTTTTATGAAATTAAATTGTATCAAAATATTTTCAAGGATAGGATGTAATGTGAACAGTACTTACCTGAATTGATGTCACTATAACGTAACTTCACGCCTGTAATCCCTGAAGGGGTAGGCAGAGGTAAATGCATGCATTCAAGCATACATGTATAATATGCAAACACCCACAATTCGCCTGCTACCACTAGGCAACTGATGCAGTTGATGTCACAATAATATTATAAATTATAAACATAAAAGCCAATTTGAATATATTATTATAAACCAATCCAGCCCCTTTACTTTTAAGTAACCGAAGGGTAGATACTTTTAAGTAACCGAAGGGTAGATATTATAAACCTAGGTTCAAATACGTATCTATATCGAATAATGGCGGTCGAACCATTCCAATAGTACCTTAATACATAAGACGGACGCAATACAACGTACCTACAATAATACGAGATAGGCAGCAGCGTCCCACGATAAAACTACCGCCACTAAGATCGGCAATCCACATGCCAAGCGTGGCGATTCTCTGCGGCTGAATTCTCCAACATTAGGGGCGGTGGGTAGTCACGTCAAAAAAACATTTGTGTCGAATTGCCGTCGAGTATTAAACTTACTCGTACAAGAAACATTATAATTACGCTTTATTATAATTACATTATTATTAGGTTACGCTTGTTCGATCAATCCTGTTTCCCATTTTAGATTATGCTGACATATGTTATCTCGATCTAACCCAAGAGCAGCTAAATAAACTTGAGCGTTTGCAAAACCTTTGTATAAGGTTCGTATTTGGTATACGAAAATACGACAATATTTCCCAATTTCGTGTACAACTCAAGTGGCTGCCAATCCGCCTTCGCAGGAATACTCATATTCTGTCTCTTCTTTATTGTATACTTTTTTATCCTCACTATCCTCAATACCTCAAAGTGCGTTTCCGTTACCTTAGCCTCTCCAACTCCCTCTTTCTACGCTCTTCCAATAATCTACGACTTATGACTCCTTCCCATTCTTCGTCCTTCGTGTCAAATTCCTTTACTAATACAGCTGTACGTCTGTGGAATGCCTTACCATTAGATGTACGTCAAGTGCAAACCCTCGAGACATTTAAAAAACATTTAACTGAGTATTTTCTCTCCCATAATCAATAGTCATTGCTTTCTTTCCCTTCAAATAGTATGCTTTTATTTACCTATTTATATTTTACTTTCTTCCGCACGCCTATCCTTGTAAGTATGTTATTAAACAGTTATGTATGTATTTATTTAGTTGTATAATATTATCTATTTATTTATATACTATTTATTTATTAATTTGCCAGTATAACGTTATTTATTTATTTATTCATAATCGTACACCCCTGTCTTATATTACATAGCCACTCTTTTCCTCCACCTGGTTGTCTGTAAGAAATTGCGTCAGCGATAAGACCGCCAATTGTGCATTTTAATTCTTCTTTTTATGTAACAATGTTTCAATAATTGGTATACAATAAATAATTTATTATTATTATTATAATTATTGACCAATAAGTAGGAAAAAATAAAAAATATACTTATGTATTATTTTCACTTTAATTTGTTTACGATCCAACGTTATCTCCATTCTCCAAGATTAAGGTACTTTGTAAGCTTCTTGGGTAGGTAAAATACAAAAGTCATCATTCCAATTTCTTCTTACGTGCGTAGGGATGTCAATGTCATAAAGATTTATCGATATATCGATGTTTAACAAAAATTACAAATGTGTTCGATGTTTTGTATAGGATGTTATAATCTATAGAAAAATATGAGTCGGTTATAGAAATTGGCAAATAAACATCTAAAGTCCGTATTATTAGAATACTTGATATTTTTTATCCTTCAAAACTATACAGCCACACCCATATTATTATTATATTCATCCCAAATTATCAAAAGTTAATGGCGATAATATTACCTTTTTAAGTACAGGTGGTAGAGTTTCAGTGTCACAGCTCGAGTCCGTAACTAGGTACATGATTGAGTGACGGACAAAAAACTTACGTGAGCAATTTATGCGACGCGCGTGTGAGGATGCAAACTATATGTTGTTGATGTTTTTTGATATATCAAAGTTTTTCTAGTGAAGTATCGACATTTCAAAACATCGAACGACACGACGACGTATCATTTGCATCCCTATACGCGTGTCGCATCGCGTGTTCACGCAAGTCATGTTAAAAATTTGATTGTCTGTCACTCATGTAGACACGGCTTAACTTTGGAATGGTATAATCATGGGCATTATACGATAATCTAATGACTTTGTACATAATTTGTAGTGATATTTGGCGTTCCTTAACTGATGCTAATGTAACATTATTGCTAGGATTATGCCGTCAATCTATCCCTCACATGGGTGAATTTTTGAATTGTATTATGATAACTAAAAAAAAACGTAACTTCACGCCTGTAATCCCCAAAGAGGTAGGCAGAGGTAAATGCATGCATTCAAGCATAATGCAAACACCCACGATTCGCCGGTTACGTTTTGGCCCATGTAACATGTGGCGAGTCTGTTGACATCTCCGGGCACATTACCAAACTTCGAGGTACTGGGAAACTTCCAGAAAATGGAAAAATCCTAATAGAACCAGAGACAAAGCACTTTACACCATTATCTCTGATAATCCTCTACCCGGGAATCGAACCCAGGACCTCAGCGCAGTAGTAGTGGCCTGCTACCACTAGGCTACCGAGGCAGTTAAATGTTATAATGGTACTTACAATATTTGTCTGGCGTCGGGACGTCCCGACCCCACCGCCCACTAGCGGAACAATTTTCTTCTACGGGAAGAGAACTCTTCCACCATGGAAGTCAGTCAACCGAATAATGGCGGTCAAACCATTCCAATGGAGCGGTCATACGTGAAGTGACGTAAGATCCTTCGATAAAACTATCGTCCTGCGATGAAACTATCGCCGCTGCGATCGCCTATCCGCATGCCAAGCGTGGCGATTGTGGCATATCCCTCTTATGGGGCTTTGGTCTACCAGTCGATATCTTTCAGCTGATATGATGATGATGACTTACAATTTCGACTCGTTGGTCCAGTGGCATCAATCGTTATGCTGAAGCCAAAGTCTGCATGTATGCATGCAGAGACCTGCATGTGAGTTTTATACCTATAGTGATCTATATAAATAATTGAAACTCCTGCAATTTTCCTCTCTCAAAATCATGCGGCCGTCATTAGGTACATCAAATCTGGTACGGAATATTTTTGGATATCTCTGTAGATATATATATATAAAAACTCACATGCAGTTCTATCAGTTGAAAGTAGTCAACTCCTGCTAATTTACTCTAGCCTATGCTAATGATACCTATTCTGAACTTCATGCTTTTTTATCACTTTCAAAACTTATACGGAACTTCCATGCGCGGAGCCGATTCACACTTGGACGATAATTATACTGTTCATTGATAGAATTTCGAACTTTCTAGCTTAAAGGTTATTTTCGATTAATTTCACAGTTGTGCAAAATCTTAACGGAATATGATCACGCATAAAAATAATGGTCGAAATCGGCAATTGTGACATGACATTCGTATTAATGTTTTCGTAACGTATTGGTACTAAAATTATTGAAATGTCGTATTGGAAAACGTATCCGGTATTTGAAAGGAACAAAAAACTCGGCTAAGTGAAAGACGGACTCGTGTAATAAATAAAATAAAAAAATAAAATACGCCTACACTCACAGCCCCACAGTAGGTATAAACCTGTGTCGTGGGTGCCGTTGTACACATACAACACATACACAAACACCCAGACACAAATATCTGTAGGCCATACAAATATTTGTCCCGGTGCGGGGATTGAACCCGCGACCCTTCGAATCAAACGATGGTTTCACACCGCTGGACTAACCGGGTCGTCTAAACAGGTCGTGGTGAACAGGGTTCCTATGTTACCTTACTTATTTATATGGCATTGACTTCTTTTATACGCGGGGAAACGCGCATGGGCACCCGTAGTCTACACGAACCGAGGGGTTACAAGAACCGAGTCCTCCACAGATATGCCCTAACCAACACTAATGGCGTGCGGAACACGTGCACGCCATCCAGCTTGGGACCTGTCTACATTCGGGCGACGGACATCCTCTAGTCCGACGATCGAGACCGAGAGAGGCGTCCCAAGAGGGTGGAGAGGTTTGGACACATAGTTCGGCCTCGAGGGACCGGGAGCGTCGAAGCATTTCGATCCTCAGCCGCCCCTCTACGTCCCTACCAGACAGTGGGACCACCGTTAGGCGGCTGGGGATAGGATGCAGGGCCAATGACATGCACTTATTCCCCAGCCGGCTCCTCACCACAGCAGCGAGTAGCAGGCAGAACCACGCCAAATGCCGTTCCCTCTCTGGGTTTCTCTTTGCTTCGCCGGTGTGGGGACAACCACCGGCTACTAAGTCACGACAAGGCAGAAACCCTCGGAGGAGGGAGGAGGCTAAGGAGAGTAGCGTATATTGACAATCATCGATCTTATTTACAAACCTCAAGGTTGTAAATAAGATCGATGAATCTTACTCGATACTTTGAACCTTTTCAGGGGTAAAATAATTCTAGTATTACCTACCATAACCAAATAGGTCGAGTGTTGTCTGAGTGTGGGGTCTGGAGTCAAAAATCTTAGAAATCGACGTGCATGTATGAAGAGAATGATGAATGTAGAAGAAGTACAGGAGGTGTGTCAGGATCGGGATATCTGGCGCTCCACACTCTCTGCCTAACAGTACATACATACCTACTTTTTCTAGCATTCGATAATATAACCTTTGTTCCATCACTACTGCCAACTATTTACATAGCATTGAAAGAATAATTTCAGCCTTCTCAACAGATTTGCCTCGTTAGGTCCAAGAAAATAAATTGATTACAGGATCAGTCTTACTTTGCATAATACATTGTATGATTGTGTGATACTAGCAATAATCTTTGCAACATAGTTTAAACAGATTCATTACGTTCAATAAATCAATACGTTCAGTCAGCGAAACATGTATTTAACCGAGTTCAAAAAACGAGAAGGTTCTCAATTCGGCCGGTATATATATTTTTTTTATGTATGTACGTGAATTTCGCCGAGATTTCTGGATCGATTTACGTAATTCTTGTTTTGTTTGATGCGGAATAGTTTCGAATTGGTCCCATTAAAATTTCATTCAGATAGACTCATCAGTTTTTATTTTATGAGCATTTTTTTACTTACTTTCACCTCAGACTAAAGGAATAAGAATAGACGGCGAGTTGTCATACAGTGCGTTAAATCCACTGACGTGCTATATATTCCTAATGCGCATGACAACAAGATGACGTGACATGACATGACAACAAGTGACAATGACACATTTACTCATCGACGATACAACACAGCTTATTTAATCCTTCGTGGATAAAAAGTTTTCATTGATTTCGTATAGTCGTGTAATAATTTTGTATCGACACACCTAAACAATTTAAATTATGTATCTAATTGTCACGAAGCTAAAAGAGTCAGATTTTACAAATTTAACAGATGTGAACATTAATATAATTGATAATGCAGCAATAAACTAAAAAGTATTAAATAAACATAACTACGTTAAGAAAAACCGACTTCTAAACTGAAAAGTAAAAAATAATAAAGATTTAATTGTAATTATATACTACCTATTATTTATATGTGCTATTTACTAATAGGTTTGAAGTCAGTGAAAACGTTTTGTTGTTTTGCTATTAACGCCGACTAATTTATAGGAAAATAAGTAAATTAAAAAAACAGTCCAAATGTTTTTTAAGTCTCTCAAACTGATAGTAAATAAATATAAAAATCTGTAGATATTATGTCGATCGAAAAAGTAAATAAATATAAAAATCTGTAGATATTATGTCGATCGAAAACTTGAGTGGACGTGTGTTGCCACTAGAATTCGAAGTCGTTTCTGCTTCTGTACCTACTGTATAATTTTGGAGCGTAAGATAAGATAGCGTATTATCATAGCATGATAGTTCTAAACACTACTAGGTATTTGATGGCAGGTGGATTAGGTAATGTGATGATGCCCAAAGCCTACATACTCGAGTTTCGTTGCTAAAATGACTATGATATTCTACCTTTACTTTAAGGAAATTAAAAAAATGTATAATCTTTGTAAAGATTAATATTTTCAACTGCGGTGTTCAGTTGTGACGGCTTTTCAGTGGTGAAGTGGCCGGGCTTAAGATCCTATAGTTGCAATACAATAATCGTTCATTTCCATTATCAGCGGAGACACAGATACAAAATAGGCTTAAAACTAAACGAAAATAGACATGGTTTGTATTTATCGCGAGATAACCGTCGGGCCCCAAACTAGGCAGAGCCTGTGGGCTCTCTGAGACCAGTTAACATTATCTATTGAGCGTCTAGTTTTGTACACATCCGTATGATAAACAAGGTGTTAAGTTAAGATAAAAAAAACTTCGGTTTGTGGCTCACCTCGCTCCACATTATACATGTATTTTTTCTTTGTACTTATTAAAACTTCTTAAAGTTCGTATGTGTTTTTGTTATAAATAACAATATGTAAAAAATACAAATATTTGACGATGGTAAACCTGAATAGAGTTATAACTCTTAGGCCGCACCTCCAGTAAAATAAACATTACACAAAATATCTGCCGTGTTTCGTTGAATCGACTATATTTGTACATCTTAATAACCCGCAAAGTTTTCGCGTTTTATGATTCAGTGAAACTTCACAAACAAATCAATTGCAAGCGAAAGGAATTTATTGTTATATTTCTTCATATAATTATAAAGCAGTTTGAGCGGTTCATTAAGCTTGCCAGTTTTTGTCGAGATAACATCTCGTGAAGGAAGAGATAGGACGAGATAGGGTTGGCAAAGCTAAAAACTGCGGAACCGGTACTAACGATAACAGTTACCGTTATTTAAAATTATCGAAATGAACTCTAGCACAAACTTTACTGCGCAACATTTTTTATCATTAATATCATTTGATACAATATGAGTTGGACTTGATATTATAAAATCAAAGGCGGAGATACGCTATTGACTGTATTATATCTCCGCGTAGTAACTATTATAGAAGCAAAACAATTTAGACTTCATTATTACTTTTAAAAGATACTTTTGGTTTGCCTGAAATAATAGTAGCTGAAAAGCGACTGGACTGGAACTTAAAATTTATTTTAGATTCAATTATGTCTCCTCGAAATCCGAAATAGTTTCATTTCAATACTTAAATTATGTAGCTCGCAAATTTCTAAGATATAATCGAAGATTTTCGTGAGTTGGAGTTTCATAAAAATGATAATAAAATTTTCGCTTGAAACATTTCTCTTTATTTGATAGTAATGAATGAATAAGACAGATTATGCATGTTGTTAAAGATAACTAAATGTAGAAATACATTATTTGGTCGATTAATTTAATATGCATTTTCCATTTCTTCACGCGAGACCCGAGAAACTTTACTTTCAAACCAACTGCTGATAAGAATTGACCATTGTACAATAATTTTACTTATTTTATTGAAATAAACAGATTAAATAGTTTAGCAACCCTAATTTCAAGTAAGTAGGTACCTCCTGTGTAATTACAGTTTTTGTAGGAACTTAATGATGATGATACTCTAAATGTTTTTATTGATACATTTGATGGCCTCCTTGACGTAATGAATCTATAACAAACAGCATGAATGGGTTAGGGGTTCGATCTGCCGATAAACATATATTTAATATTTATTTTTAAAGGAAAGGGTAAGGTTACTGCCATTTTATACGTGGCAAGCCTATTAACATAATTGGGATATTATCGATGCATACATACAGACACCAATAGGGTTCTACAAAGTAATAGTGAATTTACGTTTACGAAATTAAAATACTAAATAAACGAGTAGACTTTGATATCATTTTCAATCTGTTTTTTATATGTTTTTGTTTTGGATGAGATGTTAAAAACTTATTTTATAGCACATAATGTTAATTAGAGCCTATCTCCAATGAAAATTATGTGCTAAAATAAGTTTAATAACTTATATTTCAGCCGAAATACATCCACTACTCAATCAATCAATAGCTCTATTATAATACTTTGATGATTGATCGTCAAGAGACCAAATCGCCGAGTCAGCAGTGTGTAAAAGTACTGAGACATCCATAATTAATACATATGTTTTAATCGCAATTATGTTAATTCGTGTTAAATAATGGTAAATTGGTATAATAAAAGTAACGTACCTTCACGCCTGTAATCACCGAAGGCGTGGGCGGAGGTAAATGCAACAAGCATACACGCAAACACCCACGATTCGCTGGTTTCTTTTGGCCCATGTAACAGGTAGCGACAGGTGACATCTCCGCGTACATTACCAAACCCCGTACAGAGAAATTTCCAGAAAATGGAAAAATCCCGATAGATCCATAGATAAAGGATTGCCATGATTTAAAATTTCATAGTACTCCAAAAGCGCAATTTTTGTAAAAAGGTTTCCAAAGTTTTTGCTTCACGTATTGACTTTACGATACCGTGTACTTTGACGATTATCGTCAAGAGACCAAATAGCCGAGTCGGCAGTGCGTAAAGGTACTTAGACATCCATCATTAATATTTAATCGCAATTATGTTAATTCGTGTTAATTGGTTAATGGAAGTGTTCATGCATAAAGAATGGATTACAAACATGCAATTTAGGTTTGTGTGATTTATGTGGGGATGATTTTATATGACAGCTCTAATATAGTAGAATCAGTAGAAAAGTCACGCTCGAGTTGGTATCGTATTAACTAAAAAAAACTGAAAAAAGAGATTCAACAACAAATTGGAATTTAAAATTGTAACTGAGTATATTTAAAGCGGCGGGTTGGCCACTAACCCGTATCTCCACCAACCCGCATTGGAGCAGCGTGGTGGACTAAGCTCCAGGCCTCCCCCCGAAAAGGAGAGAGACTCGTGCCAAGCAGTGAGACGTATATTGGATTGGCATTATTATTATTATTATACATTAATACGTTTACACTCACAGCCCTAGGTAAAAACCTGTGTCGTGGGTGCCGCTCTACACACACAACATATACACAAACACACAGACCCGAAACAAATATCTGCAGGCAATACAAACATTTGTCCCGATGCGGGAATCGAACCCGACCGACCCTTCGAATCAAGCGGTCGGCACGCACCACTGGACTGACCAGGTCGTGAATTAATCAATCCATCCAATTATCAATCGGTCCAATTTTTATACATGTACATGTATCTTAAAAGTACCTACTAAGTCGTATTAGTGACTAAGCTCGTCTAAACTAGCTGTTCGACGCGTATGATAAGTGGACTTTTTGCTGACAATAAATTACCCTCATATTCAGGTCACCTACATTTGTTAGGTTTATCTTGTTTAAGCCAGCTCCATTTGCAATAAGTAGCAGATCATGTTCTGTAAAGCTTATTACGTGAAACATGTTGTTGTGTATAAATGAAGGTATAAGATGATATGTTCTTAGGTTTTCGCGAGCTACACTCATTGAAATAAAACTATTTTTACGGATTTATCTCGCGTATATTAAACTAAAATGATTTTTTATTAAAAAAATATTAATTATTAATTTTTAAAATCATTTTAGTTTAATATACGCGAGATAAATCCGTAAAAATAGTTTTATTCCAATGAAGGTATAAGTATTATTTAGTCTATCTAGTCTTTTTTTATGTAATGGGAGTGGCCAACAAGCATGTAGTTCACATTGATGTTAAGGGATGACTGCAGCCTATAGACACCAGGACAAAATGCAGATGTGTTACCACTCCTAAGGCCTAAGGTGTTATGCCTCTGTGCCGGAAATTACAGGTCCGTACAGTACCACCTGACCCGAACACGATAGTGCTGACCACACTACCATTTAGCGGCAAGTATATCAGGTAATGCGGTGGTGCCTACGCCCGCGAGCTCCGTCACTGGAGCTCTACCACCAGTTAAAAAAGGCAGATGCTTTGCCACCCCTAACACCTGAGTTGTTATGTCTCTTTATTATTCCTCTTCTTCCTTTAGTGCAGAAGTCACTTCAGTAATTGGTTAGTCTTCATTGCGTAAGTAAGTAAATCGTTAATGTCAGTCAGGGGCGGATTTGATACGTTGGTTGCCCTAGGCCTATGAAAGATTGCTGTCCCCCCTCCCGCTGTGCTGTAAAGCATAAAAAATTAGATAAACTACAGAAATTAAATTAAAATGAAAAAAAAACCATAGTAGGTAAGTGATTTAATTAATTCTTCTAATAATCGTTCTTGTAAATTTTTTCGCGAGATGCTATATGGACACATTTTTGAGATTTTACACGAATGCGCGTAGGCAATAATTAAAAAAAAAACAACTAAATTTTGCCACCCCCTAAATTTTGGGGCCCTAGGCCCGGGCCTACTCGGCCTGTACAGAAATCCGCCCCTGAATGTAGTAGGTGTATGTAAGAAAGGTTTCACTCGCCTAGAAGCCCTATGTATAAGAAATCATATCTGAAACACGGAAACGTAGTAAAACATACATTTTAACTTAAAAGGCTTTGTTACTCAATAATTCAATTATATGGGAATCTCTTCACATAGTTTTGCAGCGGGAAGGCTTCTCTGCAATGCAGGTGTCGCAAAATGCGTTGCATTATGTTATTGTATAACAAGCGTTGAGTTAATTCTTTTACTAGCCTTTATTGTGTTATGAAAATTATAAAAAAGTTTACATTTTGATGATAAGTGAATATTGGTGTGAAGGCTCCATATAAAGCATCGTTTTTGGGGTTCCTTTTTTTTCTTTTGAGGTGAGGAACCCTTATGAGTCTCAGTCGATTTTCTGCGTACTGGACTGGTGGAATTGAAATTTGTTACAGACATTGTAAAATGATAACCCAAACAAAAAATATAAGAAGAAAATAAAAAAATAAAATTAATATAAAAATAACATACACATAGCTCGGAGAACCGATAGCCGCTGGGGCAGAAAGGTTTTCTAGTGGAGACCACGTATCGGCAAACGCAGCGTAGGACGTCCACCTGCAAGATGGACTATTCATTCATCATTGGGGGAGGCCTATGTTCAGCAGTGGACGTCCTATGGCTGATATGATGACGATGATGATAAAAATTACTTTCAGACTCTTTATGCGATTTCCGACAACTTATTAAATCTACATATCTATATCAAAAACGCAGTATTGACGAAGATATTTAATAATGTTTTAATAATAATAATAAAATACGCTTACACTTACAGCCCACATTAGGTATAAACCTATTTTATTTAAAAGAAAAATGGAAAGAAAAATTTGACTTCAGGCGAGACTCGAACTCGCGGCCTACTGGGAATCTAGTCCAGCCGCTCTTTCAATTGAGCTCCTAAGTCCTAATAGGACTCCAGCCGCTCTTTCAATTGAGCTCCTAAGTCCTAATGGTCCTAAGGTCTAAGTGGACTAGATTCCCAGTAGGCCGCGAGTTCGAGTCTCGCCTGAAGTCAAATTTTTCTTTCCATTTTTCTTTAAAATAAAATATATTTCACAAGCATGTGTTAATGCGAAATAATATAAAAACAATTAGGTATAAACCTGTGTCGTGGGTGCCGTTGTACACATACAATACACATAAACACCCAGACCCGAAATAAATATCTGTAGGCCATAAAAATATTTGTACCGGTGCGGGGATCGAACCCGCGACCCTTCGAATCAAACGGTCATCTCACACCGCTGGACTAACCGGGTCGTCAATAAGCCGAGCTTCCATTGATATCGACAATAGATATATAACTTCTGCTTTTAACAAGTCTGCTCTTAGTCAACTTTGTAACAACGCAAAATCAGAACTCACCTTAATAACTAGGAGTTGATCGGCTGAAATTAAAAATCCAACAGCAAACTTAGAAACGCAATGGAAAAAGAAATATCAAACAAAATAACTTTGCTAATTAAAAATTTTTCGCTGCCACTGACAGCCTTTTGGTAAAGTGAAATGAAAAAAGATATTCCTTTCATCGTAACTTCCTTTTTTTTCGTTTAACTTATTAAACGCAATATGCTGATACGGAAATTAGGGTGGGTTTAATTTTTAAAACTTTATATGATTTTTTTGGACTATGAATGTAATGAATCACTTCTACATTTTTTAATTTTAAAGTTAGAACGACAGCATTTTTCATGCTTGGATTCTACCTCAATTCTATTATAATGATGCATCCATATGTTTTATTGGTGGTAGAGCTCCAGTGATGGAGCCCCAACCAATCTAGATACCAGCCTAGGAGCTCAAAGGCGTAGGCACCATTGCATTACCTAATCTAAGGCGGCCAACTTTCTGAAAATAGTATGCGGGACTTTTTGTGGATAGATAAAGTATGGTGACTGCGAAGTATGAAGTTTTCTCAGTATACGTACCAAAATTGCATAAAAACACAAAACGTACGTAATGCGTGTTGATCTACGTAGATGCTCCGCTGTTGTTTGTATGCGTGTGTGGGTGTAGTGTAGTGTACGTTTTATGTACGTGTATGACTGTGTAGTAATGTAGACTACCTACCTACTTACGTCAAAGTATCGAATGCGGGACATGCGGGACGCATCCAATGTTTTGCGGGACAATTTTATTAATTCTTACAAAGCGGGACTACATTCAGCATTACGCGACGGTCCCGCAGAATCTGGGACGGTTGGCCGCCTTAACCTAGTCTATCTGCTGCAAATGGTGCTGTTCAGCACTTTCGTGTTCCGGTTGTATGAAATTGTATGGTCTCGTAATAACTATCACAGAGACATAAAAACTAAGGCCTCACGGGTGGTAATGCATCTATATTTTGACCTCTGGTGTTTTACGGTCTATAGGTTGCAGTCATCACTTAACATCAATGTGATCATCACTTAACATCAATGTGAACAGCAAGTTTGTATGCCACCTTCATTACAAAAAAAATTCCATCCCTATAACCCCTCTATAACGCTTATTAATCTATACAAATAAATAAAATTGGAGTGACTGTTTGTAATATAAAAATAACCGCTTTTTACTTACTGCATATGTACACGGTTTTCACATTTACCAAAACAACATTTTTCAAAATTTTTGTCTGTCTGTCTGTTTGTCCCCGCTAATCTCGGGAACGGCTAAACCGATTTTGACGGGACTTTCACTGGCAGATTAGCTTATTTAATAAGGAGTAACTTAGACTTGGGTAGCTACTGAACAATCATATCACGCGGACGAAGTCGCGGGTACAGCTAGTTATGATATAAAAATACTAACTGAATTAGATCATAAGTTATGAGTGTGCAAAAACTTCGGCAGTAAATCTTCTCAAGTTTTTTATCAAAACCGACCATATATCTCTGATTCTAAATATTACGGAGTCATTGTATGTGTCGTGATAGACGACGCATGAATATAACATTTAAAGTTTGAGTACCTACATACAATGTGATATGATTTTTTTTATGTAATGAAAGTGGCAAGCAAGCATGCAGTTCGTGATGCCAGCAGCCTATAGACACTTACAGAAAAACCAGAGGTCAAAATGCAGATGCGTTACCACTCCTGAGACCTAAGGTGTTATGCCTCTGTGCCGGGAATTACAGGGCCGTACATTACCACCTGACCGGAACACGATAGCGCTGAACACTACCATTTAGCGGTAAGTATATTAGGTAATGCAGTGTTGCTTACGCCCTCGAGCTCCGTCACTAGAGCTCTACCATCAGTAAAAAAAACGTGTGGCACTCGGGGACTGCCGCGGTAAAGCTATTGCATTTACATAATTATCTAAAATTATGCAAAACAATATAAAATGCAAATAAAAGACAAAAAAAATAGAAAAATGAAATATTAATTTTCTATTAATATTTACCACTTTAAAAAAAAAAATGAACAAAAACAATCTTGGCAGCGGTGGGATTCGAACCCACGCTTCCGAAGAGACTGGTGCCTTATACCAGCGCCTAGACCGCTTGGCCACGCTACCCACGAGGTCGGACGGCGAAATTATACATGACTTTCTTTAAATGAGTTTAAAATTTGTAATCCGGAGCGTCCGTTTTTTTGCGTTACGGAATTTCTGAATTCGGTCCCCGCGCTCAAGGCCCGCGAAAGAAGCTATGCAATAGCTTAAAAACCTACGAACTTTAATATTATAACACATCACTCTGCACCACCTTACCATAGGTACGTTTGCAAATAAAACAATACAAAACATACTATTAAATGAATTGACAAATACATCTCCACAAATTGACTTGATGGAAGCCGAAAATCTATTTGTTATATGGATTATAACAAAAACCGTTCGATTTGACCTAAAAACGATATGAATCGTTCCACCGAGGAAATAGGTTTCGTGCCGAGAGAGATTCGGGAAATGTAGTTAGTATTGGTAAAAAGAAAGAAAGAAAGATACATTTATTTTGAACCCAACTGCTTATTTTGAAACATCGACGACACAACGCCGCTTCTCTCCATAGTCGATGAATAGACAAAACACATAAAATCTAACAAGCATGACCAATACAAAAGACAACAATATTATACAGTATTCTACCCTATCTTCAAAGACCTAAGTGGTTAAGTCTCTGTGATGGTTATTACTGGTCCATACATTATCTTGCCGTTTGTAAAAGAGAGTATGGAACATTTTGTTGATACTATTTCTAATATTAACTATTTTTGGACCAATAATTATTTTATTTTTGTTTACTTTGACATATTAATCAACGTATCAGTTGTTATTCGCTTTAATTTTATATTTTGTAATTTGACCTATCACAAGCAAATTCTATTATTTCCAAGTAATTAAATGAATTTTTGAGTTTGAGTTTGAGTACCATCTAACTGGAACACGATAATTTCCGGCACAGAAGCATAACCTTAGGGCGCAGGAGTGGTAACACTTCTGCATTTTGATCTTGGTCTTTGTGTAAGTGTCTATAGGCTGTAGTCATTTCGAACTGCATGCTTGTTTCCCACTTCCATTACATAAAGAATCATTGATTGAATCCAAAAACCTATTTGTAATGTTATAGTACACCGAGACATAAAACTAACCGATTTGATGTGAAAAGTTATGAAATATTCCATCTAGGCAAGAGCTCTCACGTTCGAGAGCGCTCCGCGAAATGTTGTTAGTAACTGTAAAAACGTTCAATCTATTTACTTTCTTACGGAAATAATCCAATTTTATGATGTTACACACAGTACTCAACATTTAATATTGCACATCGAGCCTGCGAAAGAGACGATCGGCTCGTTTCGACTTCGTAGAGCGTTATCTCTGTTGCACACTGCCTACGTAAGGACTGGCAGTCCGGTATTGGCCAAAACGTGATCAAAATGGTCGACAAACGTCATTTCAGTGAGGTGCGAAAGAGATAACGCTCTACAGACCCGAAACATGCCGAAGTTTCCTTCCTAGGCTCGATGTGCAATATTTATTGTTGAACACTGTTAAAAAAAACGTAACTTCACGCCTGTAATCCCCGAAGCGGTAGGCAGTGGTAAATGCATGCATTCAAGCATATACTGAGCACTGTACCTACAGTTTACGCGGATGCAGAGAATATGTAATACCTAATACTACGTAAAGAATGGACACTTCGACGTCCCGCCCTATTTTCCCGCCTCACCCAACCACCCCCCACTTATGGGCAACGCTTGGTATTCTCTACGTGCTACGCACACAGGTGCTCGTGTCACTGATTGATGTCTGTGTAATAGAGACCAAATTAAGCGTTTGTATGGAATTTTAGCGGAGTGTCCGCGGTGTGACGGATGGTAAGTGCAATAGGATGTAATAGAATAGCAATGAATCTGCATTTTGCCCTCTTATTTTTTTATGGGAATGTCTATAGTGCGGTTTATAGATATTCCCAAAAAAAATAAGAGGGCAAAATGCAGATGTAATGCTCCCCCTGAGGACTAACAATTCTTGTCGTGCGAGATGACGAATAACCCACTTGTTTTGCTTCATAGTGATAGTAAGTAATATCGGAGGCACATACCTATGGTTAACTAATTGTTGATTTTGAAATAGTTTGCAATGTTATAGAAAACCGACACACATTAAACCAACCGATTTGAGGTTATGAAATATAACATCTATCCAAGAGCTCTTACGTTCGAGAGCGCTCCGCGAAATGTTGTTAGTAACTGCAAAAAGGTTCAATCTATTTACGGCTTTCTTACGGAAATATTTCAAATTGTATGATGTAACACACTTGTATGTCCACGTCCATTTTAAGTGACCGTGTAGGCGGTATTCTTTGAGTCATGGAAGTGACAGACAAGGGTTCACATTGATGATAAGTGCCATTATAATGCAGCATAAAAATACTTTGCTCTTCTGGTTATCCTGGGTGCCAAAAATTTGTACACATTATCATCAACAAATTAAAACATGTGAGCGAAATATATTCAAGACTAGCTGTGCCCGCGACTTCGTCCGCGTGAGAATTTATGGTTGTTCAGTTTCTACGCGGACGAAGTTGTAGGCGCAGCTAGTATAAAAGTTGCCTAAGTTACTCCTTATAACATAAGCGTTATAAGGAGTAACTTAAGCAATAAGTAATTTTTTTTTTTATGAATTTAAATAGGCAATAAATAAGATATAACATCTGCCAGTGAAAGTCCCGTCTTAATCGGTCCAGGCATTCTCGAGATTAGCCGGGACAAACAGACAGACAGACAAAAATTGTAAAAAATGTTGTTTTGGTATATGTAGCGTATATACATACTCGTACCTATGCATTTATTTATTTATTTAACTTTATTGCAATCACAGAAATGTTGTACAAAAGGCGGACTTCATGCTACTAAAAGGCATTGTCTACCAGTCAACCTTTGGGTAAATAGAAAACAATGAAAGGCGCGTAAAACTTATAAATTAAATAGTTAATTATAAAATAAGGAAATAACCTACGAATAAATATTACACTATATAAAATATATATCTATACATATAAAATACATAAATAAATACATAATATACAAACATACATATTATAAATATATATCGATATGATTGAGAAGAAAACGGCAAATAATATAATGATAGCAAGAAGAGATATTATGATTGTCTATGATGATGTTTTTAAATAAAAGTTACGTAGATTACGCTTGAATGACAACTTGCTCGGAGCTTTTTTGATGGAGGCGGGAAGCGTGTTCCAGAGCTTGATAGCTGTGACGGCGAAAGAGTTGGATAAAAAGCCAGTACGGTGAGAAGGAATTTCTAAAATGAGATTATCCAAGGAACGGAGGTTGAGATGATGACTCCAAGAAATTTAAATTTACGTTTGAGATAATGAGGAGAGAGTGGATCGTAAAGGATAGAGAACAGTTGACAAAGAATCCTAATGGATCTTCTTTGCCGGATGGGAAGCCAATTAAGTTTGGCACGGTATGAAGAAATGTGATCATATTTACGGAGACCATAGATAAAACGGATGCAATTGTTAAGAATGCGATCCATTTTGTTCAGGAGTTTTTGAGATAAATCGGAGTAACAAACATCTGCATAATCAATGGCCGGAAGAATGAGCGATTGTACTAAGATAAGTTTAGTTTTAGAGGGAAGAAAATTCTTGAATCTAGTAAAAAGCGGTTATTTTTATATTACAAGCCATTTTGTTTATCAAGCCATTGATAAACAAAAAACCCTGTATATCAATGTTACAAGCAGACCAATTTTATTTATTTGTATAGATTCTAATCGCTAAACCCAATGCAATAGAAATTCGACGAACGGGTGTAAAACTTCGGTAGCTTAATTGGTAGAGCGGCTGAGCTAGTGAACCCAGTGGTCGCTTTTTCAAGTTCCGCCCGAATTCCATTTTGACGTGACAACGTCTTAAATTAGGTTGCGGCTCGGAGTCACTCATGAAAAAGTGTAACGCCCGGTAACGTAACGATGAGTCACCGAACGAGAGAGAGGCCTGCCGGACCGGCGAATGCCTTTCTACCGAGAAAAAGACGTTGTCACGTAGAATCTTCGCCCGTAAAACCGACTTTACAAGCAACCAGTTTTTTTCTTTCCGTTTGTTGTATCTAATAGATGCGGCAGACAAATAAGGTAATTCGGTGATGCCTAGGTCCTGGAGCTACTGCACTGGTACTCTACCACCAGTAAAAATGAAATGTGCCCCAATTAATTGAGTAAGATAGTCTGTCTTACTCAATAAATTGAGTAATCTGTCAGCCGCCACATGGTAGTGTTCAGCATTATCGTATGGTTCCGTAATAGCTATCACAGAGAAGGTCTCTGGGGTGGCAACGCCTCTGCATATTGACCGGTTTTTCTGCAGTCATCATTTAACATTAATGTGAACTGCATGCTTCATGCTTATTTGCCACCGTCTTTAAAAAGTGCTGGATGACTGGGCTAGTGAGTCCAGTGGTGGCAGGTTCAAGTCCACCCACGAAATATTTTTTTTCTTTCCGTTTGTTCCATCCATCTACCTACATCTTTTTATATAGCACGATTCACCACGAGAGCTCTAGATACCACTAGTAAAGCGACAGTTGCTCATAAAACAACGTATCTAAAAGTTACTTAATAATTAACTTTAACATGTAATTTAGATTTTTAATTTAGATCGTCGCAATTTGATTTTATCGGTGTTTTAATATGAGCGGTTAATTTTCGTGTGATTTGTTTGGTTACGACCAGTTAGGAATGAGACTGTTACATAATTACTCAATAGGCGCGTCACAGAGCGAGCTGCCTCGCGCGGAAAATGCCTCGCGAGGCATCTGCTCGCTCTGTGTGGATGTGGACGCGCCCAACACTACATGGCTCGAGCGTTCGGTATCGTCGCGCATAGATTCACGCGTTAACTGAGGCACGTCCACACAGAGCAAGCTTGGAGCAAGCAGCCTCGCGAGGCATTTGCCGTGCCGTGGACCAAGCTAATTACTAGCTTTTGCCCGAAAAAAAATTAATTCAATTCAATTGAAAATTTTATTTGTGAACAAGAAAAAAGTTATTGTTATTAAACCATTGAACAATTAAACGTTCTATTTTTCTGCAACATATAATTTTGAGCTAAATGTATTTAAATATTTTATAAGCAGGTATGCTACAAAGAATACGAATTTTTATTTGAGTACCTCGTTGTTGATATGACATTGGGCGAATATTTCTTTCTTGTTTTAAAAAAGATTATAACATAAAGACAACGGCATAAATCTAACACCGCTTTCACGTAGCCATACTTCTCGTATGTGTTTTTATTTATATTAAAAACACCAGTTGGTACGGATAAAGAAACTAAATGGAGGCTTTATGAAATAAATATATCCACATACAAAACCGTAAGTGGACATTCGTTATTTATGAACTCTCACGAAATAGACGAGCATCTCAAATAAACCACAAAATCGATTTTCATGACCCCAAATTAACATTTTAATGTAAACGATGGCCGACCGTATCAAATCGTGATTAAATGGGGAAGAGGAAAAAATATATCCAAAAAATATACTGTCGACTCATTTGTGATTCCTCTCGTTTCTGTACAAAATAAACTAGAGCGTCCCGCTTGGGCCACTAGGCGAGCGAATTTACATCCTGTGAAGGTCCATTTAGCGAATGCTCATTACATGCCCACTATATCAAATTATTTTAGTGGAAACAGGCGTAGAGAATTATTTCGTTGTTTTCAGAGTGTTCGCAAAGATTATAAGGAATATTCTAAGAATGCTCGCTCGCTCGATGTCAACGGCGCTAGAGCGCGCGAACAGTGTGTTTGGATGCGCTATCGCCCCTGAGCGGTTTCTTCAAAACGTTATTGTGTTTTAGCGATTGTATACATATCTTATCGATTAAACTAAAGAAAAATGTGTATTAATTATAGAAGCCTACCAAAATTCCAGATGTCGCTGATCAGAGATAGTAAATGTTCAAAATCCTCTGGCGGCATTCTACAAAAGTAGTAGGTAATAATAGTAGAATTACCACTTCATTTTCTTCTTTTTGTATATCCTTCATTGTTTCACTTACATTATCCAGTGTCCTTCGTTGCATTAAATTCATACCGTACCAACAACAACCTTGACAAAATAATAAATGTAGCACTTGCAATTATGATATCGCTGTCAGAGTCAGACATAGCACTACCAATATACCAATACAGATGTGACACGAATGAGCAGAACAGAACATTCGATGAAAGAATACTCTTGTTTTAGCTCTAGCTATGAGTAGAATATGAGTTTTCATTTACACTAAAAGATCACGAAATAATGCTCTTGTTCAAGCTCTAGCTCTGTGTTCAAATCGACCTTAACGGGTTGCTCACTTCTCTTCAAAATGGCCGAGGAGAGCGCTGACAACATATTTTTTATGAATCTAACGAAGATGGCAAGCAAGCATGCAGTTCAAATAGATATTAAGTGATGAATGCAGACATCTACATAAAATCCAAATGCGTTTCCACCCCTGAGACCAAAGTTTTTATGTTTCTGTGATATATGACGGGGCCATACATTACCATTTAATCGGAACACTATAGTGCTGAACAGAACATTACCATTTAGCGGCAAATAAATTAGGTAATGAGGTGCCGACGCCCTTGAGCTCCTACACCTGGAACTCTACCACCAGTAATGAGTCACTCTCGTCATCGGGTGCTGATTGTAGGGACTGATCTATTGGTTGTGTCTAGTGGTTTGCGAGTGTTATCCTTTATCACGGTGTTACTTGTCGGTTAGTACTCGTATATGAATGTGCGCATACATTAAAATGAATATGCCATGGACCTTCACATTATCTACTTTTTTAATGTTATGGAAGTGGTAAACAAGCATGCAGTTCACATTGATGTTAAGTAACGACTGCATCCTACAGACACTTACAAAAGACCACGGTCAAAATGTAGATGGGTTACCACTCCTGAGGCCTAAGGTGTTATGCCTCTGTGCCGGAAATTACAGGGCCGTACATTACTACCTGACCGGAACACGATAGTGCTGAACACTACCATTTAGCGGCAAGTATATTAGATAATGCGGTGGTGCCTACACCCGCGAGCTCCGTCACTAGAGCTCTACAACCAGTAAAATTCAATTTTAATTCAAATTTTAAAATTACAGTGGTTTATTTGTTAATTACAATTAAACATAAATAACCTTGGCTCCTTTGACTTGACTACACTAAATGTTTTAACGCATTATGTTTATTTCTTTTCTATACTACACTTTGTTATATATTTAGGTATACCTACCTCGAACATTACAATCGAAACGTTACTGATATGAGAAAATATTATTATTTGATATTTCATCATTTTTATGTATGTCAAAATTTTTTAAATTATTCATTAATTTTGTTAATTGATATCCGCTACACAACTCGCTATTTCTATGGCTCGATCCTTTAGCTGCACTGGGAATCTGTCTAGGGAAATATATTTGTTGGAATTAAACGCCCGGCAGTTCGCAACTTTATGACTTGTATGTAATGGACATGGGAGTTATGAACGTGTGCTCTATTGTCTTATGTTCTGATCGTTTTAGGTTTTATGATTGTGCTTTTGAAAGTATTTTTGGACGTGAAATTGTGAGAGAGATTTATTTTGTGAGAGTTGAACCAGTTTCATATGAATGTTCTCTAATGGCAACTGGTAGAGTAATGAAGTGAAGTGGGATCAACTTACTGGTATGTGTATCTTACTGGTGGTAGAGTTTCAGAATTGGAGATCGAGGGTATAGGCACCACCGCATTACCTTATCTGCTGCTAAATGGTAGTGTTCAGCACTATCTTGTTCCGGTTGGATGGTAATGTATGGCCCGTAATAAATATCACAGAGACATAATAACTTAGGTCTCAGGGGTGGCAGTACATCGGCATTTTGACCTCTGGTTTTATATAATGTGTATATTCAAAATAATGACTAAATAAACAGTACAACAGTAGTAGAACGTACGTAGTACGTACGTAGTACGTACGTAGTACGTAGTACGAAGTAGAACAGTAGAGTGGCAGTTAGAAGCTATTTCAAATCGGCATTGGAATAAAACCTCTTGTTAAAACATTCCATTCATCAGATTCACCTGAAATTTAAGTTTTTACAAAACGCCACTTCCAGCGTTTTGAAGGCTATATTTCCATTCCATTATCATACACAATATGCAAATGGCAACAAAATTTTCCCCAGAGAAACATTTCAAAATGTCTCGCACCGTACGACGAACCAAAAATCCGTTTTCGTTTACAACAATACTAACATTCGCAGAATAAGCCTTCGCAACGGTATCTGCGAAAATTTTAGCAATAAACGCGGCTAATTCATAAATCGTCCTTATTACAACAGCAATAAGGTCCAAATGAAACTTTAGTGCGGGGTAATGGGCCGAATGCGTCGCAAAGCCAAGCCGCAGACCGCAGACACCGGCACATGTCTGACACTTTCAGATAGAAATTATGGGAATAAAGGATTTTACTGATTTTACTTTCTACATTTAATATCGAGCGTGCTTAGTTACAGTAATAATAAATAATAATGGCAACCCATTATACGTCCCACTGCTGGGCACGAGTCTCTCCCCTTTTTGAGGAGAGGCCCGGAGCTTACTCCACCACGCTGATCCGATGCGGGTTGGTGGAGAAAAGGGTTAGTTAGGGCAACCCGTTTCGGATGTTTTCAAACCGCCTATAAAGCCTGCGATAAGGTCGTCACGTCCGTCACTAGAGCACTACCACCAATAAAAAGTAAGTTTTTGAAGATTTCACTTCTGCCACGTATGAATTGCACACATGTTTTTAGGGTTCCGTAGTAAACAAGGAACCCTTATAGTTTCGCCATGACCGTCTGTCTGTCTGTCTGTCTGTCTGTCCGTCCGCGGTTTAGCGCAAAAACTGTTAATACTAGAGACTTGAAATTTGGCACAAGTATACACCTTAATCACGCCGACAAAGTGGTAGAATAAAAACGTGAAAAAAAATTTTTTTAGGGTAACCTCCCCTACTAGTAACGCGCGGATATTTTTTTTTTCGATTTTCATATAGCGTGGGGTATCGTTGGATAGGTCTTTTAAAAATATTGTCATTGTACATCATTTTGTTAACTGTTAACTGTTCGTGACTTATTAAGCTTTAAAGTGCACATTTTCGTTAGACTCAAGTGTCCCCCCCACTACAGACTAAACGGTTGTTGTTAGAAATTCAAACGTTACGGCGATAGTAGCTACATACAACGAAATTAAAAGGAAAACTATCACACTAAAGTTGACCTTGCAAGTTTGCGAGTTATAGTCTACCAAATGTATTTTAATCGAAAATTTCGTATAACTCCATAGAAAATATTTATTTATTTTTTTCATTACATCTCTTACTCTGTATTTACGGAACCCTACACTGCGCTTGTCCCGACACGCACTTGACCGGTTTTTTTTTATTTCTTGCAGAATAATTCTAAATCTCCTTCAAAGATTGCAAACTCTGCGAAAAATTCAATTAAAATTTAATCGATTAAAATATGACTTTATACTGTGTCGAATTCGATTGGACAGTTTCCGAGAAATGGCATGCTTTTAATGTAATCGTCGTTGTTTCAATGTTAACATTTGGACATTTTTGAATGAGCTGTGTTTCACTTTTCAGTGCAAGTTTTGTTTGGATTCCGTAGCCAAATAGCAAACACGAGGGTTATACATTCATCATGTCTGTTTGTTTGTAAGTTCCCCGATATGTCACAGCCAGATATATCTGGTTGTTGAAATCGTATTTTGTGAAAAAAAATAATTGTCTCATTAGCGTAGTGTTAATAGGCCACTACGTTGGGGTCTTGGATTCGATTCTCGGGTTTGGGACTATAAGAGATGACGGTGTAACATCCTTTATCTCTGGTTTTATCAAATTTTTCCATGTTCTATTTCCTTCTTCTTTACACATAAAGAAACATTATATACGCGTCGAAAAACGCGTATAACGCGTACGCGTGGCAAATAGGCATGCAGTTCACATTGATGTCAAGTGATGACTGCAGCCTATAGACACCCACACAAAGACCAAGGTCAAAATGCAGATGCGTTACCACTCCTGAGGCCTAAGGTGTTATGCCTCTGTGCCGGAAATTACAGAGCCGTACATTACCACCTGACCGAAACTCGATAATGCTGAACACTACCATTTAGAGGCAAGTATATTAGGTAATGCGGTGGTGCCTACGCCCACAAGCTCCGTCACTGGAATTCAACCACCAATTGTGTTTTTTTTTTATTTTTTTTTTTTTTATGTAATTGAAGTGGCAAACAAGCATGCAGTTCACATTGATGTTAAGTGATGACTGCAGCCTATAGACACCCACACAAAGACCAAGGTCAAAATGCAGATGACCACTCCTGAGGCCTAAGGTCTTATGCATCTGTGCCGGAAATTACAGGGCCGTACATTACCACCTGACCGGAACACGATAATGCTGAACACTACCATTTAGAGGCAAGTATATTAGGTAATGCGGTGGTGCCTACGCCCACAAGCTCCGTCACTGGGATTCAACCACCAATTGTTTTTATTTGTATAGATTAGTACCGCATTAGTGATTGTAATTTAGGTGACATTGCACGCGTGCGAAGCCGGAGTGGGCCGATAGTTTTCTATAATCAACAGTATTCTTCAATGATAGGTAGTTGTAGTTATGTAGAGGAATCGATAGATGTTCATAAGCTTAAGTAGTCATTCATAACAGGTTTGAGTGACGCCACGTGTAGACCTTTGAAGGTGCAGAATTTTTTCAAACGCGTTTGATTGAAATGAACTTGAGTGTGTCACTGAGACGGCTTTCAAAAGGTCTGCATTCACGCATACTGCAGCGCGGTGTTGTTGAAGCATATACCCAATAGGATGAAATATAAAGTTGTGTTATACATACATATGAAATGGAGGTGTGTTTCTGTTAAACAGTAATTTAAATTGTCTTACCCAGTGGTTTTCTAGGGTTCATTAGTAAACAAGGAACCTTTGTAGTTTCACCATGTCCGTCTATCTGTCTGTCTGTCCGTCCGCGGTTTAGCGCAAAAACGATTCGTAGTAGAGACTTGAAATTTGGCACAAGTATACACTTTAATCAAGTGACCGACAAAGTGGTAGAATAAAAACATGAAAAAAAAATATTTAGGTTAACCCCCCCCTAACATGAAACGCGCGGACATTTTTTTATTTTCGATTTCCATATAGTGTCGCGTATTGTTGGATAGGTCTTTTAAAGATATTATGGATGTCCGAACATTATTTTTCGATTGAGTTTACTGTTCGTGACTTATAAAATGCAAAATTTTGTCAGGTCAAGTGTCCCCCCTCCCCATCAACTAAACGGTTGTTGTTAGAAATTCAAACGTTACGTCAATAGTATCTATATATAATGAAATCAAAAGGAAAACTATCACACTTAAGTTGGCCTTGCAAGTTTGCAAGTAATAGTCGACCAAATGTATTTTACTCGAAAATTTCGAACAATTCTATAGAAAATATTTATTTATTTTTTCATTACATCTCTTACTTTGTAACTACGGAACCCTACACTGTGTGGCCCGCCACGCACTTGACCGGTTTTTAATGTAGCGAAGATGACAAACAAACGTGCAGTTCACATGTTTAGTGATGACTGCAGCCTATGTGATGTCTGTTCACAAAAACCTGGAGGTGAAAATGTAGCGCTGAAGCCACTTCCGCGGTCTAAGTTGTTTTGCTTCTGCGATAGTTATCACGGATCCATACATTCTCTAAATATTATTGTACATTTTACCGATTTTCAAGTCTCATTTAACTAGTAGTAGTAGTCCCCAAATACCAACTTGGTCCGCTTGACTCCTTACAAAGACGCGCCGTTCTTATTGTTAACGACCCAGGACTTACTGACGGGCTCGAACATCTGAGCCTGCGCAGAGACATTGGGAGTCTAAGCGTTTTATACCGTCTCTACAATAGCGAGTGCTCTGCTGAACTGTTCGACATGGTGTCACCGTCTCTTTTCCTACACCGAACTACCCGCCGAAGAGAGAAGTTTCACCCTCACCGACTGGACACCTGGCAATGTTCAACGGTGCGGTTGAGGTGTTCTCTCGGTGCTACAATATGGGGTTCATCAATAATGGCGTCAGGAGAGTCCTTCAGGGCTGTCAGCGCGTTGGCGACTGCCCTGGTGTTGCAAATGTTCATAGGCGATCGTGACTACTTTCCATCAGGTGGCCCGTCTGCTTGTCTGTCAATCCTTTGACATAAGAAAAGTATTTTTTTTTGTTGATGACAACGCAGTTTTGTTAACCCATAAAGTTTGTCAAGTCGTAGTCTCTGCACACATAAAAATGATCAGTAAAACCACAGTCTAAACAAAACGAACGTGTTAATTAAAACTGTAAGAAAAGTCACCAGCTTTGAGAAATGTCCCGTGTAGGTAATTACTTTGAAGGTGAGTCTTTTTAAACGTGTTTGAATGAAATAAGCTTGAGTAAGCTTGAGTGTGACACTGAGACGGCTCTCGACAGATCTGCATTCACGCATGCTGCGTCGCGGCGTCGTTTGTAAAATGTCTCGGGAATATACTGCATATAGCTACCTAATGTGACATTAACGTTAAAATATCAGATTTTAAAATACGTGTTTTTGGGACTGTGAATTAAGCCCTGCGTTTGAGATTATGCTGGGAAATGATTGTCTCATAAATATTCAATAGGAACTACAAAAAATAAAAGATGTACCTACATTTTGCGAGTTTTTACGAAATGTTAGTTAATATACTAGCTGTGCCCGCGACTTCGCCCGCGTGAGAATTTATGATTGTTCAGTATCTACCCGGACGAAGTCGTGGGCGCAGCTAGTATAAAAGTATCGTAAGTTACTCCTTATTACATCAGCTATCTGCCAGTGAAAGTCCCGTCAAATCGGTCCAGCTGCTCCCAAGATTAGCCCCGCCAAACAGACAGACAGACAAAAATTGTAAAAAATGTTGTTTTGGTATATGTATCGTGTATACGTACATATGCATTAAGTACACATAATACACTCCAATTTTATTTATTTGTTTAGATGTATAGATTATGTATAGAGTTTTGAATTTTGAAATTTTTTTACCAACTGAGCGGTGTATTCTGTAACTCAGTGACTGTCAATTTGAAAGCCTTGCCTTTACCATATTGTTTGCCACCATAATTAATAAAAAAATGATTGTCACTACGGTTGCCGTCTCAACAGTAAAAATAATTATAATATTGTGTAAAGCTCATGAATATAGGCACCACTGCATTACCTTATCTACTTGCCGTTAAATGGTAGTGTTCAGTGCTATCGTGTTCTAGTCAGTTGGTTATGTCCGACCCTGTAATTTCTGTCACACAACCATTCAGGGAATACAGGCGTGAGTTTACGTTTCAAATCACTCTCGAGCTCCTTCACTGGAGCTCTACCACCAGTTAATGAATTATTATGGAGTTGTAGTCACGCCGCAGTGAGGGAGGTGTGGCATTACGCCTTTATATCCACTTAGTCTGTGGAGTACAGTCTGTGAGATAAGGATGATTTTTTTTGATGTAGATGTTTGTAGACTATAGTCGTGACTTATTATCCATATGAAATACAGACTTATTACATAAAAATATCTAAAAACAGTAGAAAAGTTATCTTTAAATAAATGTATTTAAATAATAATGGATTTGGATTTGCTGTATGTACAAACTTTCAACGTAAACTCGTAAACTTATGCCTGAATTTTCTGAATACGAAAGCAGAGGTAAATGCATGGCAGCATGCACCACAGATCTGCTACGCCCATAGAGTTGGTAACACGGGCCCCTGGCCGCGGCGGATCGAAGGGGAGTAGCCGTATGTAAGCTTTGCCCTCTGTCAAAGTACAAGCCCAAGTGGGCCCGAGATGTTTAATGGTGGGCGTGAAATTGTTTATGTATTTTGTTAAAGTCAAGGTGTGAGTTTCATAGTAATAGACGATATTTGTTGCGTGCGTGTGTGTGTCACACTAATTTCCCCCCGCGAAAAATTACAGACTGTTTATTGCATCGGTAATAAACGCTACGGCTGCTCCCTTCCGGTCCACCGCGCCGCGGCCGGTGGCCGTGTTGCTCTATGGCTACGCCGTGTTCCTGGGTTCAATCTGCGGGTCGAGGACTGAAATGAACACGAGAAAAAGAGACCAGCTAAGTGATACTGACTTATTTAGGCGATTTTAGGCGTCCGAACCTGATGACCCCATTAGGGAAGGAGATTTCTTCCGCTGATGCAGTGAGAACTAAATTCAAACGAATAATTGAACAAGAAAAATTCAACCGAATAAATGGTCAAAATATGACGATCAAATCATTCTAATAGAGGATTAGTAAATGTAGAAACGCGAGGTAGCGAGGGGCAGTAGCGTCTATCAACACATTAATAAGACGGTAAAAATCGAGTGTCTGTACATAAAATAATTTTCCAATAAAATGATAGGGGGCGATTGAATGCGATAGGGGACTTCGAGAAGAGTGAAAAAAATATTGGTTGTAATTTTTGTCTGTCTGTGTGGTACATTACAACTTCGAAACCAATCAACGGTTTTCGCAAGTGGATTATCTACATTTAATTAGTAGCGTTCTCAAAACTTTGTAGTCAATAGAAAATTTACCACCCTAGATTGCCCTGTCGATTATAGTCACGATTTCCAAGTTTCGTTCTTGAGTAAAATATGTCTGTTTCTTTTTGTTTCAGGGTATTTTTGTATAGGTATCTGTCTTGTTCTTTGCTAAATTATCTATAGATTAAAACCGAATGTTCAATCTGTGCAATGGAATAAAAAAACCCGGTCAAGTGCACGCGCAGTGTAGGGTTCCGTAGTTACAGAGTAAAAGATGAAATAAAAAAAAATAATAAATATTTTTTAAGGACTTGTTTGAAATTTTCGAGTAAAGTACATTTGATCGACTATTACTCGCAAACTTGCAAGGCCAACTTAAGTGTGATAGTTTTCCTTAATTTCGTTAGATATAGCTACTATTGCCGTAACGTTTGAATTTATAACAACAACCGGTTAGTCTGTAGGGAGGGGGACACACTTGAGTCTAACGACAATTTGCACTTTAAAGCTTAATAAGTCACGAACAGTATACTAAATCGAAAAATGATGTTCGGACACTCATACTATTTTTTAAAAACCTATCCAACAATGCTACACACTTTATAGAAATCGAAAATAAAAAAAATATCTGCGAGTTACATGTAGGCGAGGTTACCCTAAATATATTTTTTTTCATGTTTTTATTCTACCACTTTGTCGGCGTAATTAAGATGTATACTTGTGCCAAATTTCAAGTCTCTAGTACTTATAGTTTTTGCGCTAAACCGCGGACGGACAGACAGACAGACAGACGGACATGGCGAAACTATAAGGGTTCCTTATTTACTACGGAACCCTAAAAAGATATGTAACGTCAAACTAGTCAAGGCGTGAGTGCGCAGTGACGTAGTGTTCAGTGCGTGTTGTTTTGTTATTTTGTGATGTGTTTGTGATTTTGAAGACGTTAAAGTTTTGTTATTTTCAAGGTAAGTAATGCACTAATACTAATAAGGATTTCAGCATGAGACACAAAATTTAGCATTCTTAAACCCAAAACATTAGGTGATATATTTTGGCGGATGACGTAACAATTTGATGCTCATTTTTTACATTTTTGGATGTTTTAGCATCCTAAATGTAAATAATACGATGAATCACGTTGTTACCTGCTGAAATATCAAAAAACAAAAGTAAAATACGTCAATTTAGTTTAGAAAATGTGAGTTTCAAATGCGCGCAATTGTTATGGCTCGTGCCTCCAGTTTTTGCGTTTTTTTTAAAGGGCTGTAATGAAATTAATTTGTAGGAACAGGTGGTTGGTTTTATTTCTTACACTAATCTGTATACTATAGACATTGTATTTAAAAATAAAAAACCCTATGTCATCGCTTTACTTTTTAAGATATGATCGTTTAAACATAGGTATTGTTCAAAAACGCGCTATCTCTGTGTTTAGCGTCTCATAACTCGACACTGTTGTTGAATATTAACAGGCAAAACACTTAAGTTTATACCTGCACTCATACTAAACATAAAAACACCACTTGACAGTATTACTGTTTCAACTATAGGCACAATCATTGTTTATGTGAAACCCGAGCCGTCGGCGCCGGGCGTTCGTATCAACAAAAAATCTTGCGGGACATTTTAGGCATTTCAAGGTCACGGCGGCGGGCAAGCGAGCGGAGGTCTGCATAATTTTAGTTTCCACAGGTTACCACAACAGCTGGTAACAAATAGGTATTATGTCTTTATTTAATCAAAAAGTATATGCGCACTAAGTGAAAGTTAATTTGAATCCACCTGTTTAATGTCATATTATTATGTAATTTCTATTATAATACAATTAGGTAATAAACGAACCGTGAGGTGACCTAAGTTTGTGGAAGTTATAAATAATTACATAACGATGTTAACTTTTCTCTAAATAGAGACAAGTTAACATAGTTATGTAATTGCTACCGATGATAATTCACGGTAGTGCTTATTTGTAAACATTATATGCAGATTATAATCATTTGCGGTTGTTTAAAATAATTTTATGAGACACTGGTATACGCAAATTTATTTAATTGCGAATTAATTGGTAACAGAAAACATTTTACGTTACATTATTTGTTTGTTTATTATAATGCTAAATATTAGCATGTTTTTAATAAACATAGGTACATAAATAAAAATGTAATATCGAATCTTTCATATAACTGAAACATAATGTGTCTTCACACCAGGTCCCTAACGGGGTAGGCAGAGAGTGTAGAGCGCCAGATATCCCGGTCCTGACATACCTCTCTTGCCTCATCTACCTTCATCATTCTCTTCATACGTGCACGCCGATTCCGAAGACTTTTGACCGAACCATCAGGCAGACCAAATCATCTACCTATTTGGTCGTGGTAGGTCAGTCTCGGTCTTCCTGAGCCTCTACAACCATCCACATTCGCATTGTATATCTGTTTAGTCATTCGCTTATTCGACATTCTTTCTTTAAGCCCGAACCATCGGAGCATGTCTTTTTTCATTTTTACACCGATACTATCATTAAATAATATCACGAAATATAATTCGAATCATAGGTAATATGATTTTTGTTTTTTTTTGTATCTTGCCTGATTGTTTTGTATTGGAGGCGGAGGGGTTCTTAACTTCTAAGTTTAGTATTTGCTTGGGTACTAATTTTAAAGGAATATTTCATTTTACAAAGATATGTTAAACTCAAAATTTATAGTGATTTATGAATTTAATCGCTATTTCAAGATCACAAAAGATTAATCTTGCCTGAATTTCTTGTATTGGAGGTGGTCTGTTTTAGTCCAGAAGTTTGAGGACCATCTTCCAATGCAGCGGAGAACAGTTTCGGAGCTATAACATCGCCCTATCTTGTGAGACAAGTGTGCCTCGCTGCAGTTGGGTATGTCTATCGAGTTCTGAACCTGAAGGAAAACCGACATAGCGGCTTTTTGTACAAGCGAAGCTTGCGCTCAGCACCTCGATGTATCGGTAGTCTACTTGGCACCACTGGAGTGACTGCCCAAGTCTCGACCGAATCGAAGTCCATAAACGATAGAAATAGGGGCTGGTTCTTTTGTCTTTAGTATGACCTGCCACAGAGTGTGTAGTAGGTATATGGTCTATGTTGACATTATACTTAGTAGATAAATGTAGGTACTTCATGGAGTATTCGAATCTAAAAATGTATTGTGGCTACAATTTTGCATAGATTAACTTTATTTTTACAATTGAATGTTATAGGAGCGAAGAAAATTCTTTCAACCTACGCGGCTGACTGTACCTGGACTGCTAAACAGATTACCATGCAATCTCAGTGGGTGTGATTCTTGTTAATCTAGAAATCGAGTTTCACTCGTAACTCAGGTGCGAGTGATATGAGCTGAAGATGACATGAATATTTATATTGTTAATCACGTGATAACTATACATATACTTAGCCATACTTAGCTATACTTAGACAATGGCGAGTTTAGATTTGTCAATAATGAATGACCAAGAATACCTACATTTATTGTTTGCTGTGGGGATCGCTTGGGGATCTAGGCTGAGGTCTTTGTTAAGATAAAATAATAAATAATATTAGTAATATAATAATAATAAATTGGCAGGGGGCAGAGCAGCTTGTGGCGAGCTGTTGGTGAGTAGCGACACCACCCCCTACCATCATCTCGAGTTCCTCCGAGAGAACTGGGCTCCGCCTCGTCCGCCACACAGAGGTACGACCGGACAGAGCATCAGGTCTCTCACCTCTGGCTTGCCTTCATTGGCTGGTCAGAGTGGGGCGCTAGAGGTATGGCATTTGCAGAAATTTGGATAATAGGCTGTTGTCTAAATTTCTGCAAGAGCCATACACTCGGGGGTGGAAGTGTCTAAAGGCATAATAGCGGGGAAGCCCGCTCCGAGCTCGAGATTACTCGCTCGTGATGGTGAAACCGGGGCCACACCTCTCGACACCCCCAGCCTCTCTCAACAGTGTTGCCCCCTGTCGACCATCGGGTTGGCTGTTTGGGGGGCCCACCAAGGAGAGGCGAGTCACCACCTGCCTAAAGTAGGATTCGATAATGTGAGATGTTGAATATAGGCAGGTGCCGGATCTCACTCCATAGGCCCAGCCAGCTAGTCCCCCCAGTTCACCCACATAGCCCAAAGTTTGGCAAATCACTTTTCATTACAATAGTCCCATTATATTCTGCGGGGTCTGTCTGTGTCTGTATTAACTATTGATGCAGCCAGAGAGAGGTCCCGCCGAATATAACCCATTACAAAGTAGATCAAAATTCTCGAAAGGGCCTCTACGTGTTGGACTCCCCATGTCCCCGCGCAAGCCTGACAAAGGTCCGGGGTTCAAATTGGACCCCGTGCTGACGAGAGACATAATAATAAATTGGAGAAAATATATTAATAGTTCCGTTGAAACAGTTCGCCTGGATAGTAAATAGACACCGCAAACCTATACATACCTATACCAAAACCAAGGGGCAAAAAGTGTCACCCCTGTTGATCAAGCTGCTTTGACGTGGATGTTTTTGGGAAAGGCTTGTCCCTGGATCCACAACTGACCTTATCGGCTTTACGTGTATCTATGTTCATAGAAATCAATTGCCGTCATGAATCTATCAAGAACTGTAAAGTACTTACTCATAGAATTAACTCGACTAATTTGAAAGAAACAACTTCACAAATAGTTTAAATCACCCAAAACACCAACAATGTTAAGGGCATTTTGTAACAAATAAGTATTACTTAGAAAAGATTCACTTAAATTCCTTTAGCTCCTCCGTTCTAAAACCGAGGAATATCTTGAGCCTTTCGAATCGCAACAGGTTAACTATTTCAAAGCTTCAACAGCAAAAGATTCTCGGTAAAAATGGGTAGAATGTGATGGAGTACTCAGTGAAAGATTTTCAGAGGAGTGAAGTGAAAGGGAGTGGAGAGATATATAATTGAAGCGATCCTTTAGATATTGTAGGACACGGGGTTATATAACACGCCATAGAGAGAAAGAATATGTGTATTATGGTCCAGTCGATTGGGAGCCATTTGAGTGTCTAGGGAAATGTAACGTAACGCTTGTATTTACTGAAGGTATGGGGCACTTTTAGGATTCCCGGATCGTGCCAATAGCCGTTATACCTACTACGGCTATTGAGTTTTTCAAATTTTCCGAATCGCCCCACTGCCACCTTCGGAATCTATTATTCGGAGTTTATTATTTAATTATTCTTTCACTCATTTATTAATTATTCATATTGATTATTTTTTTACATATATAAGTAACTTAATTAAATATAATAAAAGATAATATTAACAAAGCACAAATATATATAAAAAAATAGATGATTAGGGTTACAGAGACAGGAACCTCCTCACTATACGTGCCGTGCCGAGGAGTACCGCCTTCTGCATCAGACCCTTGACCCAACTTCCTAGCTTGAGCCTCTTGAGGTGTTGGTCGAGGCTCTTTGCTATAAGTCCGTTGACCGTAACGACTATTGGCACAATGATGGTCGAATCTACGTCCCACATGGCGACAATCTCGTGAGCCAGATCAAGATATTTAAGTTCCTTGTCTTTCTCGGCCTTCACGAGATTCCCATCATGAGGGACGGTGACATCGATAATCACTGCGCGGCGCTCCGAGCGGTCTATCACCACTATATCAGGCTTATTGGCTACAATAGTCCTGTCAGTGATGATAGACCGGTCCCAATACATTGTGGCATGGTCGTTTTCCAGAACTGGGTCGGGCACATACCTGTAGTATGGCACCTCCACGGCCACAAGACTGTATCGCAAGGCAAGTTGCTGATGGATAATCCTGGCCACTTGGTTGTGTCTGTGCAGATATTCGCCGTTAACAGCCGGACACAATATGCCTGATTGATTCACCCGGTCGGTGGCATGCCCGACATATGTCGACCGTGCCATCCTTCAGGATAAACTTCCGGTAGTTGTTGGTCATTACCACTTCGTCCATTATTGCACAAACAAAACCTTCGGTTTCCCCAAATAGGTCACCGAATCGTAGCCAGGCCACGGATGCTAAAGTGTCTACGTCAGGCCCGTGTAGGGCCCGGTAAAAACGTCCATGTAGCTCCTTGCCCTGCCACACACTCCTGCGGTCGCTGGTCGTGAGTACCTCAGGTTTGCGCCAGTTCTGTTTAGCCAAAGAGAGAGTGGTGAGTCCACTGTCGACCGCCACCATATCCTTATGCATATCCCCGTCGGCGGCCAGGAAATATTCTCTGAGGCTGCACACCTCACGGTTGTGTAGGGTCTTGGCGCTAAGGAAGCCTCGACCGCCACACCTCCGCGGGATGTACAGTCTCATGACCGACGACCGCGGGTGATGTATCCGGTATGCCGTCAGCAAAGAGCGGACTCGCCTGTCAAGAGCATCCAGGTCGGTCTGAGTCCACTTGAGTATGCCGAAGGAGTACATCAAGACCGGCATGACCCAACCGTTGAAGGCGCGGACCTTATTACCACCCGACAAAAGACTTTTCAGTACTTTTGTCAGGCGACCAAAGAAACGTTCCCTCAACGATTGCCTCATGTCGCCCTCGCGTATACCTAAGGCCTCCGACATACCCAAGTACTTATAGCTCTCGGCGGCAGAGAGGGTTCGGAACGAAATAGAACCTGGGAGATTTGTTCCCTCAGATTCCATTATCTGCCCTTGTCGTACATGCATTACTGCACATTTTTCGATTCCGAATTCCATCCTGATAGAGTTACTAAAGTTTTCAGTAACCTCTAGTAGCTCTGTCAGTTGCGAATTACTGGAGCCGAATAATTTCAGGTCATCCATATACAACAGGTGAGATATCATCCGACCGTCTCTGCGCAGCCGATAGCCAAGCCCCGAAGCCTCTAACAACGTGCTAAGAGGGTTCAAGGCCAGGCAAAACCATAGGGGGCTCAGACTATCGCCCTGGAAAATACCCCTGGTGATTCTCACAGGTTCACCGACCGCCAGGGGCTGCCGAGATCCTGGATAGTGAAGGACCGTGCTCCATTGCGTCATACATGAGCCCAGGAAAGCACGTAGAGTTGTATTTACTTTATACAACTCCAGAACCCTCATGAGCCATGTATGCGGTACAGAGTCGTAGGCCTTCTTGTAGTCTATCCAGCAAGTCGAAAGACTCTTTCGGTAGCGGCGAACCTGCTGGCTAATTGCCATGTCAATGAGGAGTAGCTCCTTAGTACCGCGGGACCAGCTCCTACATCCATTCTGAGAGGCAGACAAGATGGAAAAATCTTCAATGTGTTTAGTGATTTTCACTCTCAGAATGGATGTAAGGAGTTTATATACCGTTGGGAGGCACGTAATAGGCCTGTAGTTCTTAGGTTCCGCGGTACTACCTGATTTATGGAGCAGGTGAGTCACACCAGTTGTAAGAAATGATGGGAGCGTTCCTGACTCCAGAGACAATTGGAACTGGGTCGCCAAGCGAGCATGCGAACTTCTCAGCCATTTCAGCCAGAAATTATGCAGCCCATCCGATCCCGGAGATTTCCAATTCGGCATCGGACGAGCTGCATTGGCTACGTCTTCTTCAGTTATAAGGATATTATCCATTTCTTGAATAGATTCGCATGCTCCCTCGACATCCCGTATCCAACCGTCCTCGGAATGAGAGACCGGTTCCGACCAGATGTTGCGCCAGAACGCTAGCATGGCGTCATCATCCGGTCGGTTCGGGTCAACCATTTGCGAATCAGACCGCTCCCACATTCTATAGACTCTCCTTTGGTCGCCTTGAAACATGCTGTTCAATTGATACCGGCCCACACGTTCTTTAAAGCGTTTTATCCGGTTTGCCCATGCGTAAACTTTCTGCTTCAGGAAGTCGATGCGCTCTGTGAGGTGAGCTGAATAATTTTGAGGGCTGATTCCCGTTCCTGAGAATGCTATCCTCACAAAGCGCATCACTCGGGGGCGTGTATTGCCCATCCTGAAGCAGAGTAGCTTGCCAATGAGCGCTCTGGTCCCAGCGATACGCCGCTCAATCCGGCACTGCCAGGCTGGTACGGCGGGTCTTGGCCGTGCACCTGCATCAGATTTTGGGAACTTGACGCGGGCTACACGGCACGCCGCAGCAGCCGCACAGTACAGAACCGAGTGAGTATCGCCGAGATCTTCGGTGTCATCGAAGTACTCTGGTAACAGTGAATTCAGAGCGCACACCAGCGCCACATTCCGTCTATGCATAGGCAACCGGGGCAAACGTGGCCTGTCCGCGGGCAAGGTGGACCGATATTCACGAAGAGCATGCTCCAAGGCGCTGCTCAGCTGTTCAATGTATTGGGTACTTACTGTGGTTACCTGGTCCGCTTCCCCCCCGTCACCGTGTTGAGGCGCATTCGCGATGTCACTTCGCTGCGTCGGTGCCGTGGGAGGTGGTGGGGCAGGAGTTGAGCGGTAACCCTGCATCTCGGTGCGTAGCCGATCAAGCACATTGTCATCCAGTATGTGACCACGCTGAATGACACGCACCTGATCCGACAGCCGTTGGGTTGACACGTTGATTGTTGGTTCAAGAGCCTGGAACAGAAGCAGCATACGACTACGATACGCAGTAAGGTTAGTTCCTCCCTCTGTAGCCCCAAAATATGCGCGCATGACGTTTTCGTTTATTAGCGATGTCCATTTCATGCGCGGCACATTACCACCGACAGCGGGGACCCTATTCGGAGCCGGTTGGCGCCGAGGTCCCAAGCAGGACGGCGGCCGGGGTCTCACTCGACGACGTGCAGGTGGTGGTGACGGCGCCGGGGAGAAGTACTCGTCGCTGGAGCTCGACGCAACTACAGCGGCCGGTGACACGCTCGCGATAGGGGCGGCGTCCGGCAGCTGCGAGGCGGAGCTCAGCAACGAGTCCGGTGGTGGTGGGTGTGCTGCTTGTGCATTTCTGGCTCTGGCCCTTGTTATCATTCCATGATTTTAGTATTGGTTGCTATCGGGTAACGTTTTATATTAATTTGCACTGCATTTTGTACATATTTTATGATTAATTTATTGTCAGTATTTGTCATCACTGCACTGTCTGTCATCAAATTTTTTCATTACAATTTTTGGAAATATATATAGTTTGTTATGCTCAAAATCATTGTTCACTGCACTTATTTTTTATTTATAAAGTAACTGATTACTGTTATCAAAAGAAATATGAACTCTGAGTGCAAAATAAAATTATATAAAATCGGAGCAGATTGGAATGTGACTTTTTCGTAAGAGGGTTGCCAGGTTATTATTAATTATTTATTATTAATTATTCTTATTCTTATTCTAATTAGGGATGTAGTGTCACATTATCAAGTGTTAGATAAATATCTGGACACCGCAAGCTTACACTTGGCGCGTCAGTTGTCCCAACACTTTAGTGCAATACACTCGCATGTCGCTACATAGGTCTTTTAATCCATGCAACGTATAAAAGAATAATAATATAAATTTTAAGGATCAGTCACTCATCACGAAATCTCAGGACCGACAAGTGTTAGGAGATTCAAATTTTGCATGGGAGTTCTTTTTAGAACGTAGGTGCTCACTAATTTAACGGAATCACTGCAGCCTCCAAGGCATCCAAATTATAAAAACCAGAGGTCTTATAGATGCGTTGCGGTCCCTAAGACCTTAGTTGTTTTGTCTTTAAGATAGTTATCACGGGGCCATACATTACCGTCTAATATGAACACGACAGTGAGCACTACCATGCCACATATGCCCTCGAGCGCCACTGGAACTCTACCAGAGAATATGTAATAATACTCAGCAAAAATATGTAATGAAATGTAACTGCCTCAGTAGCGTAGTGGTAACAGGCCACTACTATTACGCTGGAGGTCCTGGGTTCGATTCCCGGGTCGGGGGATATTAGAGATAACGGTTTAAAATCCTTTATCTCTGCTTCTATTGGGATTTTTCCATTTTCTGGAAGTTTCCCAGTACCCCGGAGTTTGGTAATGTGCCCGGATATGGCAACAGGTTCGCCACCTGTTACATGGGCCAAAACGTAACCGGCGAGTCGTGGGTGTTTGCATGTATGATTGAATGCATGCATTTGCCTCTGCCTACCCCTTCGGGGATTACAGGCGTGAAGTTACGTTTAAAAATATGTAGTTATATATAAATACTATAAGTTTAAGATTCCTGCCTAACAATTAAGAATTCTATAAATCTTAATTACTGTTCACGACATTTAACTCGAAAATCAAATATTGCTTTAGGATTAAACTTACGCCTAGGCATTCTCATTTCGCATTCTAATTTATGTAATAAAGTTTGTTAAGTTTACAGACGACTCATGAAGGTTTCATGAAAACATATTTGGTTCGATGCTCTCTCGATCTTGAGAGTTCAGTATTAGGTCATGAAGTTAAATTTTTTTTTTTACCTAATATTTCTGTCGCCAACTCGCACGCTTATACAAAGTACAGATAAGTAAATAAATTTTAAATTAAAGAATCATGGCACGTTTCATACATTGATTTGTACAAAAAAAGTTGGAAAAAGGTACAAGGTAAAACCGATTAAAAATATTATCTAGGGAACCTAAAGAACATTTTCTAGTATGTAAATTATTTTTAAATCACCGGAATAAAAATCGTCTTTCCTAACAACAGTAAAAGCACTCCATACTAAAGTTCAATTTCAAACTGTTTTTTCCGGCGAATTAAAATTATTTTAAGTATCAGGAAATGTTGTTAAGGCTCACTGGGTAATATTTCCATGCTGTTTTACCGTGTACCTTTTTTTCATTTTTTCTGTACAAATCTTGCCATGATTCTTTAGAAACGACATTGCTACTGCTGCTGACTAACTAGTGTTGTTTTATTATATCTAAAATAGATTTATACATAAAAATAAAATAAAAAATCGGTCGTATACTATATTGACAATTATTTTTGTTATAACGCAACTTCACGCCTGTAATCCCCGAAGGGGTAGGTAGAGGTAAATGCATGCATTCAAGCATACATGCACCCACGATTCGCCGGTTACGTTTTGGCCCATGTAACAGGTGGCGAGCCTGTTGACATCTCCGGGCACATTACCAAACTTCGAGGTACTGCGAAATTTCCAGAAAATGGAAAAATCCCAATAGTACCAGAGATAAAGGACTTTACTCCATTATCTCTGATAACCCCCTACCGCGGAATCGAACCCAGGACCTCAGCGTAGTACTTAGTAGTGACCTGCTACCACTAGGCTACCGAGGCAGTCAATGAAATGTAGATTTGTAATAACGCGGCTTAAAAATAAGTGAACATGGTATTTAGTATTGTGTTATGTCTATCGTCAGCACGGGATCCAATTTCAACCCCGCACCTTTGTCAGGCTTGCGCGGGCAAATGGCTCCAACGCGAAGAGGCCCTTTCGAGAATTTTGATCTTCTTTGTAATGGGTTGTATTCGGCGGAATCTCTCTCTGACTGCTAATACGCCAGACAAACAAAACGGTATTAAAAAACGAAATTAAAGAACATAATGTTGCAAAAACCGTAGATCAGGGAGGTCTGTAGTCTGTGATCACATAACGGACGGAGCTCGCGGGCGTAGGCACCACTGCATTATCTAATATACGAGTACTTGCCGCTAAATGGAAGTGTTCAGCACTATCGTGTTCCGGTCAGGTGGTACGGCCCTGTAATTTCCGTCACAGAGGCATAACACCTTAGGCTTCAGGAGTGGTAACGTATCTGCATTTTGTGCTTGGTCTTTGTGTAAGTGTCTATAGGCTGCAGTCATCACTAAGCATCAATGTGAAATGCATGCTTGTTTACCACTTTAAAATAAAAAATCTAAACCATTATTTTATATAGTGGTAAACAATTTTGGACTCTATAAACATCTACATGAAACCATAGGTTACAATGCAGTCTGCAGTTATACGAGTAAATATATTTTGTTTTTACGTGTCAATAATTTTGTAAATCTCATTTTTATAAAGGGAACAAATAGTCACAGTGTTGATTCAGTTTGCCACAGTTTTTGGCAACCATCCACGAAGATTCTGTATCGATTTCAAGTATTGGTTTTGTAACATAAATAAATTATGCCAAATGTTAGCTGGGACGGCAATACATCGGTCGAGCCGTACCGATAGCTCTTCGCGGATTTATGTCAAATTACCTAACCCATAGCCCATTGACCTGTTTCGAAGTGGGCTTTAAAATACGAACTGAGACGAATTATGTACGAGTTTGAAATATATTGCTGTGCAGCTTCACTTGTTTTACAATTGTTCCGTGTCTTGGAAACTTATTTATTTATGACTAACTGACCCGGCAAACTTCGTATTGCCTCAGAATTAAATAATGTGTCAAAGGTTTGATAGATACGGACTATTTGTATGGGAAAATTAAATTGTGTTTTTTAGTATTTCCCCTTCAATTTCATCATATTTTCTTACCTTTTAAACCTTCCCTGAACTTCCAAAAATAATTCATAACCAAAATTTGCCAAATTGGTCCAGCCGTTCTCGCGTTTTAGCGAGACTAACGAACAGCAATTGATTTTGTATACTCATATATATAGATTTTCTCTGCATCGCGTTATATTTAGAAACGCGTTTGTTCATAGTTGATTTAGACGAACATTTAAATATGTCTTATTAATAACGTGACTACTTTTGTAACTGGAAACGGGACAGATTCGAAATTACCCTATAAGGAATTTAACTTTTTCAAATAGACATTTCCATTTCAACAAAAAGTAACAGTACCTACATACTATGTTTTCATAATAAAAAACGCAACTGCTTATGCCTTGCTATTCGCTAAATATGCCGAATTCCCTTTTTCATTTATTACGAAGAAAGGACAATGATTTATGTAATACCTACGCCTTAGGTTTTATTGCCCGAAGACCGACGGAATTCCTTTTGAGGATGCTCATAAACTTTTCTTTTTTCATTATTATCTTTCCCTTTTGCAGCTGATATACATATTTTGCATAAGTAGCCAATAAAAAATGCCGGACTATGGGACGAAATATTGGAGTGCTTTGTGAGATCTCAGCGTTTATGAAAGGCTGTTTTTACAATAGCTTTTTTGATCTTCAAACTTGAATGTATCATTTTATATAATCGAATGAAGGTAATGTATTTTGTTACTTTTTCCGCGTGATAATTGGTGATTTTTACGATATTTATAACGGGATGGTTCTTTATTTGTTATTGCATTTGTTACTATCCTATTGGAACGTTTTGACCGCCATGGTTCGGTTTTATGGCGTGGGAACGTCACGCATGTCGCTGCACTGTTACAAAATCGTGTTTTTTCGCTCCATTATATCAATGAAGAACACTCCGCAGTGGTATGCCCAAAATCAATAGACTGATATAAAATGTAAAAGGTACGAGTACTAGATAGATACTGCAGAGTTTACCGATATTCCCCAAACGTCTTTTTGATTTGAGTACGCTTTAAACAAGTCATCATATTTTTATGATAACGTCCTTAATTCAAAATAAGGAATGCTCAAGGAAAAAATCCAATAAGATCTTAACTTTTATACACGAAAATAGCATCGGACTTTGACCTGCTTATATCGATAGAGCAAAACATCGATAAGCAAGTGTTATAAATTACGCTCCACCCTTATTATCTTTAGGTCTATATTGGAGTTTTGGCGGGAACGCGGAAAAGAGCTGTGTCACTGCGTGATATTATTTTCGAAATTTGTGTATAGTCGCGTTTTTAATGTGAAAAATGGTGGGATTTTTAACACTAAACATTCGATAACGTTCACGAGTGTAAGAAAGTGATATTATGAAGTGAAAAGGGATTTTTCATGTTGCCTCCAAAACTTCGTAAAATCTCCCAGTAAAGTCCCCATCACTTTACTGGAGCCATCTCATCATATTCCACATGGAAGCATCCAATCATCGTCATCTTCCATATGGATATTCATTATCATAAGAAATGAAGATAAAAATTACTGAAGATTGGCTGTTAAGGACTTGAATCCGTGGCCGTAAAACAATTTTTTTTAAAAAAAAGGTCTATATTCGAAGCGACTTCATTTTTCCTAAAACCCAACATAAAGTGTGGCGAAAAAAAACGACGTATGTGGGTATTATGAAAACGAATTTCCTGTTCACTTGAAATAAAACAACGCCTGGAGGTGGGTGAAAGGCAATTTGCTATAAATTTGCTGTAGATGGAAATTTTTGTAGGCGTTTCTGGTTCTGCTATTGTTTACATTCGGTAAATGGGTTAACATTCTCGTTCCGGGGTTGATGTATCAATAAAGGACTTTTTACGTTATGATTGGTAAAGTGAATTCTTTTTTTAACAAGTTTTTATGCTTATTGTTGCATTCGAACAATGTTTGCGTTATTTGCACAAAATTGAAGACTCAAATATTGTGTATTTAATTGTATAAAATAAATATTACAAATATTGTGTTTTCGAAGGCATTTTAACGCATTTACCAAAAATCCTAATATAAATAAGTTCTTAAAGGTTTCTAATAGTAAATTTGTTTGCACTCTTCGAAGGGGAAAGCAGAGGACGGTGGAGGTAATTGAATGCGTACGATTCATCGGTTAAATTTTTGGTCCGTGTAACAAGTGGCGAGACTATTGACATCTCCGGGCACATTACCAAACTCCAAGGATGACTGAGAAACTTCCAGAAAATGAAAAAGAAAACCCAATTGAACCTGACAAAAATAATAATACACTTTTATCTCTGATAGTCCCCAACCCAAGGATCAGACCCAGTGCCCTAACGTAGTACCAAGTAGTGCTCTACTACCACAAGACTGCTGAGGCAGGCAGTTAAAGTGTTTTTGAACGAAGTTGGTAAACAGCTTACATTGATGTTAAGTGATGACTGCAGCCTATAGACATCTAAACAAAAACAGAAATGGAAACAGATGGTAATGTACGGCCCTGTAATTTCCGGCACAGAGGCATAACGAATAATGCCTCAGGAGTGGCAGCGCATCTACATTTTGACCTCTGGTCATTGTGTGGGTGTCTATAGGCTGCAGTCATCTCTTAACATCAATGTGATCTGCACGCTTGTTTGCCACTTTTATTACATAAAAAAAGTAATAAAAAAAAATCAACATGTAGAAACGTTGCTTCCCCTGTGACCTAACTTGTCATGTCTCTATGGTCAGAGAATATGTAATAATACTACGTATAGAATGGACACTTCAACGTCCCGCCTGATTTCCTCGCCTCACCTAACCTCCTTCCCTCTTATGGGAGACGTTTGGTATTCCCTACGTGCTACGCACACAGGTGCACGTGTAAATACACGTCACTGATTGATGTCTGTGTGATAGAGACCAAATTAAGCGTTTGTATCGAATTTTGGCGGAGTGTCCGCGGTGTGTTATGAACGGGGCCATACATTACCACCTCACCGCAACACGGTAGTGCTGAACATTACCATTTAGCGGCAGATACTTAAATTAGGTAATGCGGTGGTGCTTACGCTCTCGAGCTTCGGCATTGGAACTCTACCACCAGTGATGATTAAATATTTTCAATCGAAGATAATTCAAACCGCGGATCACAGCGAGTGATATAAAACAGTTAACAATCCGAACTTTGTTTAAAGCCAATCATTTAAACAAGTTTCGACTGGAGCCATCTGAAACGTCTAGCAGTAGTCCTACAATTTCCAGATAAAGTTTATCATAATTGAATACAATTGTTGCATTGCCAAATGGTCATTGGAGGTAATTTTAGTTTGAAAGTTTTTGAACTCGTTGTGAACCAAGTTTACATTTTAGTATAATTTCTATCTGTGTACCTAATCGGGACTTTATGTTTTTTTATGTAAAAAGGTTGATAGACAAGCAGAAGGACCACGTGATGGAAAGGGTACTACGTCTGAACGGACCAAAAAGAATGGACCGTAGTCCATTCGGCCGTAATAAAAAAACGTCTACATCCCAACGGCCCGGTCATAAAATAATTTAAAAGTACAGTCGCATACAAGCGTAACAGTCGAATTATTTATAAATTGTCACTTTTTTTTTTTTAAAGTAGTATTGAATCTGATAGTTGTAATCTAAGTACGCAAAATCGTTAACATCTTCGTTTCTAGTTGGCACGACTTCAGGTACCTAACTCAACAATGATCCTTTCTTATCCACCAATCACAAGCAGGTAGTTTATCTGTTACGTCAGAGGAGTGGCGAAAATAAGGTTCATAATAATATGCAATCAATGTTTTTAAGGTTCCGTAGTAAACAAGGAACCCTTATAACTTCGCCATGTCCGTCTGTCCGTCTGCAGTTTAGCGCAAAAACTGTTGGTACTAGAGACTTGAAATTTGGCACAAGTGTACACCTTAATCACACCGACAAAGTGGTATAATAAAAACATGAAAAATAAAATTATTTAGGGTATTTTTTTTTCTATAAAGTGTGGGATATCGTTGGATAGGTCTTTCAAAAATGCTAGGGCTGTGCTTACATCATTTTTGGATTTACTTAACTGTTCGTGACTTATTAAGCTTTAAGGTGCCTATTTTTCGTTAGAGTCAAGTGTCCCCCCCCTACCAACTAACCGGTTGTTGTTAGAAATTCAAACGTTGCGGCAATAGTAGGTACATATAACGAAATTAAAAGGAAAATGATCACACCTAAGTTGGCTTTACAAGTTTGCGAGTAATAGTCCACCAAATATAATACTCGAAATTATTGAACAACTCCATAGATTTTTTAAATATATTTTTTCATTACATTAATCAATTGTACTATTTATTTTTCGCAATAACACATGCGAGTGAATTTTAGGATTTGGAGGTTCAATTCCTGCCCGAAGTCAAATTTTTCTTTCCGTTTTTTTTTTAATTTCTACATTAATCAAACCTAAAAATTACGAAACACTACACTGCGCGTGGCCCACCCACTTGACCGAGTTTTCTTTGTCAATATGTTTAAGTGGTTGATTATTTTTACAAATATATCTTCACGCCAGGTCTCTAACGGGGTAGGCAGAGAGTGTCGAGCATTGTTTTTATAAAGAAAATAATACAAATTTAAGAAAAAATTAAGACTTAAGCGTTTCAATTTATAACTTTTGCACTCGAATGCACTCCATGTATACATTTGTTAACAATATTTTATGATCGGTCCGTTGAGACGTAGACGATTTTTTATTACGGTCGAATGGACTACGGTCCATTCTTTTTGGTCCGTTCAGACGTAGTACCCGATGGAAAGTGGTCACCGTTGCCTATGAACATTAAAATTTGAAACAATACTAGGTGAGTTGCCAACGCGCAGATAGCCCTGAAGGACTCTATTAACGCCTTTTTTGAAGAACCCCATATTGTGATATTGAGTGGACATCTTCGAGGGAAATTTGTCCCGCAATCTACACAATCTCGGCAGAAACGAATACTGCAGCGTTGATGACTTAATGTCTTTATCATTAAAACCGTACAATTTCATACAAAACTGTAAAGTTCAATTAAATTCAAACACATTTTTCGGCATGCTTGCACAACCATGACCGGATACGCAAACAAAAAAAAGGTTGAAAAAAGAACATAACTTATTTGTAATTAGTTAAATAAAGATTATCAAGCCGTTTATCACATAGAGCAACACGGGCCACCGGCCGCGGCGGACTGGAGGGGAGTAGCCATAGCGTTTATTACCGATGCAAAAGAGTCTGTCATTTTTTGCGGGGGGAAATGCGTGCGACACACACGCACACTACAAAAATCGTCTATTACTACGAAACTCACACCTTGACTTTAACAAAATACAGAAACAATTTCACGCACGCACACATTTAAACATCTAGACGACAGGTATAGGCCCATTTGGGCTTGTACCTTGACAGATGGGAAAACCTGCATATGGCTACTCCCCTCCGGTGTTACTCTATGGTTTATCAAGACGGCTTAAAAGTGACAAATCTCACTCTCTTGATACTATTGAATCTAAGCACCCTTGTTATTAAAAATGATAACTATTTAAAATTAAATTAAGCATTGAAAGTACATGTACGTTTTTATCCCAGTAGATGACGATCACGCGGATGTAGTCATGGGTAGAAGTTACTATCACAGTTTAAGAAAGGACTAAAACCAATCTCTTCTTATATTATTTATTATTTTAATATTATACATAATAATAAATTAATACTATAAATGCGAAAGTAACTCTGTCTGTCTGTCTGTTACCTTTCCACGTCCAAACGACTGTACCGATTTTAATGAAATTTGGTACCGAGATAGAGCTGATTTTGAGAAAGAACATGGCTACTTTTCGACATCCACGCGTGCTAAGCCGCGGGCAACAGCTGTTTTAGCCTGTTTTATATATTTAGACTGTCCTAATACCATCAAAAATCATGTTTGAGCTTAGGCTGTTCGAAACTCTTTACAGGATAAAAGGCGCTTTTTACGCTCGTAATATCATAATCTTCTTTTGTTAATCTAGTGAAACTAGTCTTTACGAGGTAAAGCAGTACTTTTGTTATTTCTTTGAGGAATTTATTCTCTTACTTTTGTATTTTTGGCTAGTGGGCGTTGTAAACGGACAACGGACAAAGAAATATATTGTTGGTTAGAAAAACATAAGTTATGTCTTACATTTGTGTTTGATATTTATAGACGTACAGATGAAATTTGTGCTATAAACATTATGTTATAATTTTGCGGTGCCCCTACGCGGTGTTACGTGGTAGTACAAAATATTTAATTGTAAGACCTTATGATAACCATGTGACAAGTAAATAAATAAATAAATAAACATGTACTTCAAACTACGTCAGAGACTTCAGTGTAAATGCGTTGTCTCTCGCAAGTCTTAAGGTGTTAGGCCTCTGTGCCTGACATTACAGGGCATTACCATCTGACCGAAGCGCGCATGGCCCCGCGGCTGGTGTGTATCGCAAGCGATCCATTCGGTTGAGCGATACGGACGCGGTCGGGTATGCGATGGGTGACCGCTAGTAATTAATTAAAATGCGCATTTCCGTGCTTCGGAGGGCACGTTAAGCCGTCGGTCCCGGTTCCTATCGAAAGATAGCAGTCGTTAAACAAACATTTAGTTAAGAAAACATCCGACAGCGGACCTGGAGCTGGCACTGTAGCAGCGTGGTGGAGTAAGCTCCAGGCCTCCCCCCAAAAAGGGGAGAGACTCGTGCCCAGTAGTGAGACTTATAATGGGTTGCCATTATTATTATCATACCACCTGATCTGAACATGATAGCGCTGAATATTGATTACCTTTTGGTGGTTGATTAGGTAATGCAGTGGTGCCTACACCCTCGAGCGCTGTCACTGAAGCTCGGGGGTGTGTGCTTTAGCTAAATATCTGTGCAAAGAATAAACCAGGGCCAGTATAGGTTAGGATCCCACTGCAGAATCGTTCTGCTGCAATTTCGTTCATCCAGATATGCTGCAAACCTATTTATTACGCATCTTTATAATCTAGAGAATATATACACTTAGTTGCCTATCAAAAAATGGCCGCAAATATTTTTTTTGGAAATATTTTTTTTACTTGTTGTTTTAACAAAATGTCGTCAACTTTACGGCACTATGTATGTACTCTGAAAAATCACGACTGCCGTTGCGCACATGGCCGCTCCTACATATTATTTTTACGTCCATAACGTACATGTACCTAGGTATTATTTACAAGCGGCCCGCCCCGGCTTCGCGCGGTTGCTATGTTACCTACCCTCTCCTATTCATCTTAGCGTGATGTTATATAGAAAGCCTACCTCGATCAATGAGCTATCTAACACTGAAAACAGTTTTCGGACCAGTAGTTCCTGAGATTAGCGCGTTCAAGCAAACAAACAAACAAAAATATGAATTATTTTTATATTTAGTGCTCAACACTAGATAGCATGTTTAAATCATCATAATATTTAATTCCCTTGTTTAATTCACATGTTTACAGCTTACAGGCCTACAGTATTACTAACCATCAATGTGAATGCTTGTTTCCCAGTTCATGACATAAAAAATGTCTGTACTCATCTTTCATGGTAGACACTGGGTATCCCTCTACCACAACAAACAACTAAAGATCGGACAATGGCGTTTGTCGCCTTTCAGTATATCCCTTCGTCAATGCGTGTCGGGAAACACATTATCGATAACATCACGGTTCGTCACTTTAACTACTAAAGTTGGGAAAAGAAACGATACAAATAACGTTTTGGTATCCACTGAAGAATTTAGAGACAATAATCCAGAGCTCACCAACTCAAAGCCATCAATGGAAGGCATAGTGAACAAAGTTGCTGTGAGAAGTGAAAACAATGAGACACCAGGAAAAGATAAAAATGCTAAGGGTGCATATTTGATCATTTTTGATGAAAGTGACTATGTAGTAGCACTGCATTGTAAGGTTGAGGAAATGCCAGATGGCCTTAACGCGGCTTTTGGTTTTTTGAATTTGAGTGAATAGGTATTATCTTTGGTAAACCAGACGATGCTTTTATATTTGAAGAAATACAATCATATCCGAGGTAACAACAGAAAGAAATCAATCGTGTACAAAAATAACAAAAACTGTTTTATAATCAGTGCTAAAATTAGCTACATACACTGCAGTTATCGTTTAACATCCTCGTGAACTGCACGCTTGTTTGCCACCTTCATTATTTACATAATAAAAAACCTAAAAACCTTGTTATGCTTAAAAGATAGGTAGTAATTACGCGACGTACTTATTCCTTTTTTTTGATGAAGCCGATAACCGATAACCTAACTGAAACACGATAGTGCTAAACGCACATCAACCAAAAAAATAACAGATCATAGCGTGTATGATTGGATGTAGATGTGATATACTTATGAACAACGTAATCTTCTTATAAATATAAAAATCAATTGCTATTCGTTAATCTCCCTAAAACTCGAGAACGGCTTTACCGAATTGGCTAATTTTGGTTTTGAATGATTTTTGGAAGTCCAGGAAAGGCTTAAAATGTAAAAAATATGAAGAAATTGAAGGGAAATAGTGAAAACCACAATTTCATTTTCCCATACAAATAGTCCATATATATCTAACCTTTGACACATTATTTAATTGTGAGGCAATACGAAGTTTATCGGGACAGCTAGTTACTTATAAAATTATATCTACTCCTTTAGAAAAACAAATGCGTCGATCTACTTCCTCAATTTTTATTTGTTTCTTCAAGAGCGAAACCATTTTGTTAGAATATGTGCTGTCAAGGAAATACATTGTTCCCATTGTATCATCATCATCGTTTGAACCCAAAACCTCTATATTCGCAATCACATACTTCCAGTCCCGTTTAAGTCAATAGCGGTTATAAATAACGAAAGAAACAAACCCTTGAATTGAAGAAAACACATCGATTACATTCAATCGCTACTTAACCTCAAAATATAGCAATCACATATTTCCAACCGCTTTTAAGATGATGAGGATCATAAATAACGAGAAACCTATAAACATCAGAGATTTTATACATGCTGTGTACAAGAAAACAAAAAATACTCGTAGTGTCTAATGGTGGAGTTAAAAAAGTCTTGCATGAATGAAGAGAATGATGAATGTAGATGAGGCACGGGAGGTGTGTCAGGACCCGGATATTTGACGCTCCACACTCTTTGTCTGAGTATCTATCTTCACGCTAGATCCCTAACGGGGTCGTTAGGGATTTAGCGTGAAAATAAATACTCGTAGTAGAGTTCCAGTATAGAAGCTCGTAGGCACCACCGCATTACCTAATCTATCTGCAGCGAACATAGGGCAACACGGGCCACCGGCCGCCGCGGCGGATAGGAGGAGAGTAGCCATATGCAGGCTTTCCCCTCTGTCAAAGTACAAGCCCAAATGGTCCTACGTCCGTCGCCCAGATGTTTAAATGTGTGCGTGAAATTGTTTATGTAGTGATTTTTGAAGCCAGCGGCTGGTGTAGATCGTAAGCGATCTGCTCGGTTAAGCACTACGGGCGCGGTCGGGTAGTGTGATGGGTGACCGCTAGTGGCAAATTAAATGCGCGTTTCCGTGCTTCGGAGGGCACGTTAAGCCATCGGCCCCGGTTGATATCGATAGATAGCAGTCGTTAAACCTTGTCGAAGACCTTACGAGCGGTTTGAAAAACATCCGACAGCGGGTTGGCCACTAACCACGCTGCTCCAATGCGGATTGGTGGAGGTGGGTGGTACCTTGGTACATTGGAGCAGCGTGGTGGAGTAAGCTCCAGGCTTCCCCCCAAAAAGGGGAGAGACTCGTGCCCAGCAGTGGGACGTATAATGAGTTGCCATTATTATTATTCTTATTATAGATAATTTTTGTAGTGTGTGTGTGTATCACACGTAGTTCCCCCCGCAAAAAATGACATACTGTTTTGAATCGGTAATAAACGCTATGGCTACTCCCCTCCCCTCCGTTCCGCCGCGGCGGCCGTCGGCTCGTGTTGCTTTATGGCAGCGAAGTAATAGTGTGCAGCACAATCTTGTCCCGGTTAGATGTTAATGGCCCCGTAATAACTATCACAGAGACATAACAACTTGGGTGAGGCAATGCAACTGTATTGTGAGCTCTGGTTTTTGTGTAGATGTCTATAGGCTGCAGTCATCACTTAACATCCATGTCAACTGCTTGGGGACCGTCCATAAAATACGTTTGCAAACAAGGGGCGAGGGGTCTCGCTGAGCATGACAAAATGTGACAGGGGGAACGAGAGTTCTCCAGCAACGTGACGTAAGAAGTTCTTTAAAATATTCGTCTTAAAAGATATTTAATTTATTGATTTTGTTCTTTTTTTGCAATAAAGGTGGCAAACAAGCATGCAGTTCACGTTGATGTTAAGTGATGACTGCAGCCTATAGATACCCACACAGTGACCAGAGGTCAAAATGCAGATGCGTTGCCACTCCTGAGGCCGAATGTTATGCCTCTGTGCCGGCAATTACAGGCCCGTACATTACCACCTGACCGGTACACGATAGTGCTGAACACTACCATTAAGCGGCAAGTACGAGTAGGTATATTAGGTCATTACCTAATATACCTACTCGTAACTAATATCATTATATTTACTTATTATTTTATTATAACACTAAATAACTAAACATTTTTGATTCCCAATATTAGTGAGCTTTGTGACGTTGCACTTTTAGGGGGGTCACAGATAGCGTGACACAGCGTGACAATAGGGGAGGGGGAGTATAAGCCTATTTTAGCGTGACGTATGTTATGGACGAACCCTTGTTTTCTACCTCTGTTACGTAAAAAAATATCGATCCCTTCAATCCCCATTTAACCCCAAAACATCTAATCTCATACCAATCACATATTTCCAGTCCCCTTCAAGGTAATGAGAGTAATAAATAACAGGGGAACATTTTACTTATCTGCTTGAAAAGAGATTTGTCCCTACCTTATCCGATTGGGGACGTTAATTTGGTGCAATTGGGGATATTATTGGATTGTGAATGTAATTCGAATTTAGATTTCATTATAATCAGATTAGTGTTATACTTATTCTATTTCTTTCAGAGAAATGAATACGATTTCTGCTTTTGACGATCTTTATTAATCGCAAGACTTTTTTTTATTGATACTAGCTTTAAACGGTATAAAAAGTACCTATCCTTTGTGTTACAGCCTATATGCTCTTCCTGTACACAAAATTTCATCCGGGATGTTGCTGCCCATCCCCCGTTATTGTATTTTTATTTATGTCATGAAGTGGCAAACAAGCATACAGTTTACATTGATGGTTAGTAATACTGTAGCCTATAAACATTTACATGAAAGCCATTCCATTGTGGTAATAAATACTGGTGGTAGAGCTCCAGTGACGGAGCTCGCGGACGTAGGCACCACCGCATTACTTAATATACTTGCCGCTAAATGGTAGTGTTCAGCACTATCGTGTTCCGATCAGGTGGCCGTACATTATGCGGCCCTGTAATTTCCGGCACAGAGGCATAACACCTTAGGCCTCAGGAGTGGTAACGCGTCTGCATTTTGACCTTGGTCTTTGTGTGGGTGTCTATAGGCTGCAGTCATCACTTAACATCAATGTGAACTGCGTGCTTGTTTGCCACTTCCATTACATAAAAAAAACCAGAGATTTCGATGTAAATGCGTTGCCATTCCTGAGACCCGAGGTGTTATGCCTCTGTGAACACGTTAGTGCTGAACACTACTATTTAGCGGCATATATATTAGGTAATGCGGTGGTACCTATGCTCGCGAGCTAGTAAAAAAAAAAACTGGTTGCCTGTAAAGTCGGTTTTACGGGCGAAGATTTTACGTGACGACGTCTTTTTCTCGGTAGAAAGGCATTCGCCGGTCCGGCAGGCCTCTCTCTCGTTCGGTGACTCATCGTTACGTTACCGGGCGTTACACTTTTTCATGAGTGACTCCGAGCCGCAACCTAATTTAAGACATTGTCACGTCAAAAGGAACCTTACATTGCACATGTTCCGATACGCCCTTGTTTTTTTTTTGTTGTCATTGAGCTTGCAGAGTCACTTTGAAATAAATAATATAATTATGCAATGAAAGCAACAATATAATAAATAACAGCGTTATCAATTACTAATTTACCTTAACGACATTTTTCATTTGTTATATTTATGGAATAGATAACAATACGCTTTTCATTGTGAATGTCAAATAACTAATTATTAGATTTAGTTAAATACATTGTAATAGAAGCGCGCATGGCCCGGCTGGTGTAGATCGTAAGCGATCTACTCGGTTAAGCACTACGGGCGCGGTCGGGTAGTGTGATGGGTGACCGCTAGTGGCAAATTAAATGCGTGTTTCCGTGCTTCGGAGGGCACGTTAAGCCGTTGGTCCTATCGATAGGTATCTATAGCAACCGTTAAACCTTGTCGGAGGCCTTATGGGCGTTTTGAAAACATCCGACAGCGGGTTGGGGTATTTTCATTTTTTTTTTTAATGTCTGTTCCTGATATTATTTAGACAAAAGTGACTAGAGTGTATGGAGTAAGAACCTATGGATCTTACAGGGCGAGGTTCTATAGGATCTTACTCCATAGGCCCTGCCAGCTAGTCCACCCAGTTCACCCACATAGCCCAAAGTTTGGCTAGTCAATTCTCATCACAATAGTTCCATGTATTCTGCGGTATCTATCTATGCCTGTATTAACTATTGATGTATTGATGTAGTCAGAGAGAGGTCTTGCCGACTGCAATCCATTACAAAGTACATAGAAATTCTTGAAAGAGCCTCCACGTGTTGGACCAAAGTTCCTCTGTAAGCCTAACAAACCTTCTTCTTTACCCAGCGCTGACGAGAGGCAAATTATTAAAATTAAATACGCTAATGGCCGAATACTCAAACGTCACTCAATTTTAAGCAACCTCAAATATCTCTATCGTTTGGACGTGTTTTATAAAGACAGAAGACTTTTAAGGCTCACTTAGATTTAAGTGACGCTTGAGTATTTGGCCGTAACACTCATAGACCCACACTAGCTGTAAACCTTTATCGTGAGTGCCGTTGTACACACACAACCGATACCAACCCGAAACTAATATCTGTAGGCCATACAATTATTTGTCCTGGTATGGATATTGAACCCGTGACCCTCTGTTCAACCGGTCTTCACACACCAGAGCAACTGGTTCATCTCACTCATATTCATCACTCCAGTCGGTAGACGTCCACTGTTGGATAAAGCCTTTCCCAAAGAAGCCCACAACAGTGTTGTGCGTCATTACGGGAAAATAAGCCATAATCGCCACGCTTGGCAGGCGGATTGGCGATCGCAGTGGCGGTAGTATTATCGCGGGACACTTCTGCCCATCCCGCACTGTTAATTTTACTATCGCCTATTAGAATGGTTTGACCGCCATTGTTCGGTTGACGTCGTTATGTCCCGACACCACACTCACTCATAATAATTACGTAAAAATAAGGCATTCACTCCTTAGGCACTGAAGTTAAATGCGAACGCACACGCGGTGACCAAATGTAATTAACCACTCGGTTCATACATTATTCGGGCTACAGGTGTCGGGTCAGTATTTCGCCGACAATTACTTAGAATGACATTAGTTACAACGTTGCCAGCAGCCGGGCAAATAAACAGGATCCTTTACTGCCACCACTTAAAGGTTGCGGTAAAAGAAACTGGGTGTATGGTCTGAGTGTAAGCGGCGATGAATGGCGGAACAAAACTTAATTATTTTTGAACTGTTAAGACTAAATGCCAGTAAAATATATTGTATTATTTTTTATATTGTGAAATCTATATCTGAGTCGTAAAACAAAAGACACTCAGTCACTGATGGGTACTTACACAAAATACACCAAAGAAATGCTATCAAATTAGAGAGCATTTCTTTGGTGTATTTGGACTGCAATTCGATTATTTGGGGCGGAGGAACTTAATCCTTTTACTTGATCTGACCATCCGCGTAGGCATCACCGCAATTACCTAATCCACCTGCCGCCAAATGGTAGTGTTCAGCACTATCGTGCTCCGGTTTGATAGTAATTTATGGCCCCGTAATACAGAACTATTATTGGTAAGAACTATTATTATTAGTAAACTATTACAAACACATCACAACGAAGGTCTCAGGGGTGGTAGTGAAGTGGTGCATTTTGACCTCTGGTCTTTGTGTAGGTGTCTGTAGGCTGCAGTCATCACTTAACATCAATGTAAACCGCATGTTTGCTTACCATCTTCATGACATAAAAAATGTCACCAGTGTGAGGCGAGCACCGCTTACTGAGCCCCTGCTATAAGAAAACCCGTGAGACAAAATAAGGAACTAAACTAGGAACCCAATAAATATGTAATATTCGAAATTATTTATACCGTCTCTACAATGGTGAGTGCTCTGCCGAACTGTTCGACATGGTGCCACCGTCTCTTTTCCTACACCGTACTACCCGCCGAAGATAGAAGTTTCACCCTCAGTACCTGGACACGTGGCAGTGCTCAACGGTGCGGTTTTCTCGTTCGTTTCTGCCCAGAACGTGTAAACTGTAGAACGAACTTCCCTCTGAGGTGTTTCCTCGGTGCTACAATATGGGGTTCTTCAAAAATGGCGTCAATAGAGTCCTTCAGGGTTGGCAGCGCGTTGGCAACTCCCCTGGTGTTGCAAATGTTCATAGGCGACGGTCATCACTTACCATCAGATGGCCCGTCTGCTTGTCTGTCAACTTAATGACATAAAAAAAAACGAAAATAAAACCGCTCTCAGTGAGGCCACACGATAAAGCTGCGGCGACAAGAGAAACCCCTAGTAATTTACAGTCCCGTAGTTTGTTGCGCCTAAGGAAACACTTTATTACTACGACGGAAAATGTGAGAGTTCCGGGATAACTGCGGGAACTTTACGAGTAACTACGTATTTTATACCTTATAAGTTTTGCACATGGTTCCTTGTAATGAGCATAGTAATATGTGGTGAACCACCACTATTCGTGTGCCGTTATTCAGGTATTAAGGTATAGAATTAACTATTGAATCAAATAATGCGTCAAAGGTTTGATAGATACGGACTATTTGTATGGGAAAATGAAATTGTGGTTTTTACTATTTCTCCTCCAATTTCTTACCTTTTAAACCTTTCCTGGACTTCCAAAAATCATTCAAAACCAAAATTAGCCAATTTGTTCCACCCGTTCTCGAGTTTTAGCGAGACTGACGAACAGCAATAGATTTTTATATATATAGATAGATAGAACATAGATTACGTATCTAGGATAATTTTCAATCCTGAGATACATCAATCAATAAATCTTTACTTTACTGGTAGTAGAATCTCTTTTTTACTGGGAGCAGAGTTCCAGTAGCATTTTTTTTTTTTTTTAATCTTTATTTAAAGAGCTTGGTCGCCATTGCGACTACGTCCAGTAGCATTGATGTGGTTAACTTTTGGCTTCTGTTCAGCAGTGGATGTATTTTGGCTGAAATGATGTCGATAATGAGAGTTCCCGTGTCGGAGCGAGAGCGTAGGCACCACTGTCGCACCTAATCTATCTGCCGAGTTTTGGAAAAGTGGGAAAGAGCCGAGCACCGATATTATTTGTGTTTTTGTGGTCAAAAATGGTGAGATTTATGTTTTTTTTTTATGTTATCGAATTTGTAAATAAGCATGCAGTTCACATTGATGTTAAGTGATGACTGCAGCCTATAGACACCCACAGAAAGACCAAGGTCAAAATGCAGATGCGTTACCACTCCTGAGGCATTAGGTGTTATGCCTCTGTGCCGGAAATTACAGGGCCGTACATTACCACCTGACCGGAACACGATAGTGCTGAACACTACCATTTAGCGGCAAGTATATAAGGTAATGCGGTGGTGCCTACGCCCGCGAGCTCCGTCACTGGAGCTCTACCACCAGTTAGAGCTATCTATGTCATTCGCATTCGAGCATTCGAATACGTACACGGTTTTTTTTTGAAGCCATTTATTTCAAATCTATTAAATACATAACAAATTACAAAATTGTGTAAGTATATTGATTAAATTTGGACCTCTCTTTGGGTGTAGGCCTCTTCCAGCTTGCTCCACCTGTCGCGGTTCTGTGCGCGTGGAGCCATTTCTGCCCTGCCACCCCAGCTATATCGTCCGACCATCTCTTGTATTGACGACAAACCCTTCGTTTCCCTGTGGGCCCTTTCCATTTGGTCGCCAGTACAGTCCATCTGTTATCTTTCATACGGGCTTTATGACCGGCCCATCTCCACTTAAGTTTCAGGGTTTGGGTGAGCGCATCTTGTATGTCTGTTCTTTTTCCTATGTCTTCATTACTAATTTTCTGAATTTTGTTTAAGCTATATCCGTGTACGTTAGTTCGTACACGGATATAGATAAGTGATTTTTCGTGTTGCCTCCAAAACTTTGTAAGATCTCGTAGTAAAGTCCCCATCAGTTTACAGGACCGATTCCATCTCATCATAAATCTAAATAGTTCCTGCCCCCTTATTGTATTTACTGTTGTCCATTGAAATGATTTGATCGGTTGGCTGACTGGACTAGTGGAAGAATTATCCTTCACTGCACGCTAGTGCAGTGGAGTCGTCACATTCCGACATAATTTTAATTTCAAATAATATTATCTTACTTACTTATGATACAATGTTTATATTTATAATCTCTTAGTAAATTTCCATTACCTTTTTGTTGATAAAAATAAATATAAAGTTGAAAGTTCAAGCGATTATTATTTTTGTTTATAAGAAAAGTATCTGTTATAAACATAATGCAGTTATTGATACGAGAAATTAATTCATTTTGTTCATACGTTTGGTTTGTCCCTTGTACACACTGTTGTAAAATATTTTGCAACTGTTTTTCTCCGAAAGGGTTCGCAGAGAATATAGCCTGTGTTATATGTTTTTTGATTAACTTGTACCTAGGCGCCACTAGTAGTTCACATCGCACTAGGGTTTTGTCCTGTCTCAGCTATATAAGACCAGGGTGAACATCGTCGACTTAGTCTGCCCGTGACTACGGTAGCTGGAAAGCGACCGAAACATCGGATATAAGAAGAAGTTTGGGAGAGTTATATACGCGAGAAAATCCGCAAATTTAATTTCTACAATGTATGAAGCTCACGAACACCTGCGAAAACGTTATAACTTGTACCTAATTATCTGTAGATGTGTGTTCCAAATGGTGTGTTGTAGTGTTCAGCACTATCGTGTGCCGGTCTGATGATAATGGTCCATGTTATACTTATCTCAGAAACTTGGCTCAAACCTGAACTTCTCTCAACTACTTTCAGTCTTCCAGGCTTCGTTCTTATTCGCAATGACCGCATAGGTAAAAGAGCCGGGGGTGTTGCTATTTATTTACGTAGCAACATCGCATTTAAAACTGTTTCTTCTTCTCCAACTTTATATTCGGCTGGTCCCGAATATCTTTGCATAGAATTGACTGTCAAAGGCGTCAAAGCGGTTCTCGGAGTCTTCTATTGTCCCCCAGCTATTGATTATTTCTCCTCTATAGAGAGCCTCTTCATGTCCCTCTCCTCGGAATATCAACATATCATATTTATGGGCGATTTTAATACTGACATGCTCAAATGTAACTCTAGGTCTCGTTTGCTGTTATCAATTTTGGAGTCGTCAAATCTGACTATGTTGAATCTTTGTCCCACACACCATAACATTGGATCTGACGACTCTTGGATTGATTTGATAATTACTGCTAATGCTGATAAGATTTGTCACTATGGTCAACTTGCTGCGCCAGGCCTATCAAGGCACGATTTGTTGTATCTATCTTATAAAATTAAAGCGCCCAAAGTAAAGCATCCTATCATCTATATGCGAAATTTTTCAAAAATTAATTTTGAAAACCTGAAAGCTGATGCTTCTTCGATCGATTGGTGTCAAGTTGAGGAGGCGGCGACAATTGATAAAAAAGTCTCAGTGTTAAATACGCTAATTGTAGGTTTATTTGATACCCACGCCCCTCTTCACGCTGTTCGTGTCAAACGCCCTCCAGCTCCCTGGATTAATAGAGGAGTTCGGATGGCGATGTCCCGTAGAAATAGGGCTTTTCGGACTTATAAAAGGGATCGATGCGTGGCAAATTGGGACCTATATAAGCGTGCTAGAAATCGTTGTAATCAAATGGTGAGAGCAGCGAAACGCCATTATATCAATGATAACGTAAAAAATTCTTCACCAGCTGATGTATGGAAATTTTTGAAATCATTAGGCTTCACAAAGCCTCTCCTAAACATAAATAGTTTGAACCTATCTATTAACGATCTCAATTTACATTTTTCTAAAACAGTACCTCTTGATCATGCTACAAAACTTGATACCTTCATTTATTTGACTTCCATACCAAATCTTACTAGCAGTATTTTCTCTTTCTCTTCTGTTACTGGTGACGAGGTCCACAAAATTTTTAAGACATTAAATTCTAAAGCAGTTGGTTGTGATGGAGTAGGTAGAACCATGTTATTACCTTTAATCAATTTTATTCTCCCTTCTCTTACTCACATCATTAACTTTTCTTTAGAGTCTGGGATATTTCCTGATGTTTGGCGTAAAGCTTTCGTTATCCCACTTCCTAAAATGTCTAATCCCAGTCTTGTTAACCATTTTAGACCCATATCTATTTTACCTTTTTTATCAAAAATTTTAGAGGTGGTAGTTCATACACAATTTAGTAATTACATTCACAAACATGACCTCCTTTCTCCATTACAATCTGGCTTTAGACCTGGTCATAGTACTGCCACTGCTCTGCTCAAGGTTGTTGAGGATGTCAGGTTAGGCATGGAACATTCCAAATTGACAGTTTTGGTTCTCATCGATTTTTCGAATGCTTTCAATGCCGTTGACTATGACATTCTAATTGCCATTCTTTCGAAGCTGGGTACCTTGCCACTAGTTCAGAAATGGTTTTCATCTTATCTTCGTGGTCGTCAACAGGCGGTTCGCATCGATCGTGATATCTCCGATTGGAGTGAATTGTCCTCAGGCGTACCACAGGGCGGTATTCTTTCTCCTTTACTTTTTTCACTTTTCATTAATTCTGTCACTTATTTCCTTAAATGCTCTTACCATTTGTACGCGGATGACCTCCAGTTGTATGTGCAAACTGATTACGAAAATATGGACTACGCTATTTCATCACTTAACAAAGATCTCCTTTCGTTATCATTGTGGTCACAGAAATTTGGTATTTCTGTGAACATCAATAAATGTCAGGCGTGTATTTTGGGAAGTACGTATTTTGTGAACAAATTGGACCTTAACAATTTATCCCCTTTAATTTTTAATAACACACCAATTAGATTAGCACGTGTGGTGAAAGACCTGGGTTTATATCTGGATACAACCTTAAGCTGGGGCTCTCAGATCACTAACATTTGTAAGGTCACAACAGCCACGCTTCGTTCTCTTTATAGGTTCAAACATTTTCTTCCCTGGAAAACTAAACTACTGTTGGTGCAATCGCTCATTTTTCCAGCAATCGATTATGCCGATGTTTGTTATTCCGATCTCTCTCAAGAATTTCTATCTAAATTGGATCGTTTGCTCAATAACAGTATCAGATTTATTTTCGGCCTCCGCAAATATGACCACATTTCTTCCTACCGTTCCAAGCTGAAATGGCTCCCTATCCGTCATAGAAGATCCTTAAGAATTCTCTGTCTATTATTCTATATACTTAACGATCCATCATCTCCTGCTTATCTCAAATGTAAATTTAAATTTCTCGGTGACTCTCACCATCTTGATCTTCGTTCCTCGGTTAATCTCATTCTTGACATTCCTTCTCACCATTCTGGTTTTATGTCCAATTCCTTCGCTATCACCGCGATCAAACTCTGGAACACGCTGCCTATTGACATTAAAAAAGCTCCGAGTAAATTTACATTCAAAAGAAAGCTTCGCGACTTCTTTTTAAAATCTGCTAGTTAATGTTTGTTGGTAATTTAAAAGTAAACAAACTATTTAATCTATGACTTGTACATCGTATATATCTATGTATTTTTTATATTTATACATTTTTATATTTTTATATATATATACATATGTGTATATATATTCTTATAGTTATATACATACTTATATATTACATATCTATGAATTCAGTTTATTTTCTGTTCATTTATTTTATTATTTATATTATGTATTTATTCTCTACGTACTTAATATGGATATATTGTAACCTCTCAGCACCTATTCTTCCTTTTTCATTACAACCCGAAGGTTGACTGGTTTGATAATGCCCTGGTTGCATTAAGTCCGCCTTATGTGCCTTATTCGTGTGCATTGAAGTTAAATAAATAAATAAATAAATAATGTATGGCCCCGTTATAACTATCACAGTGACAATCACTGATATATCAGGGGTGGCAACGCATCTGCATTTTGACTTCTGGTCTTTGTGTGGATGTCTATAGGCTGCACAGCAGTTATCACTTAAAATCGAAATATCCACTGCTGGAAATAGACCGTATGATCGCGGTAGTTTAATCGCTTGATGCTGCTGCCCATCCCGCATTATTGTATTAACTTGGAATGGTTTGACCACCATTCGGTCAACTGACATTTTTTTTTTGTCATGGAAGTGGCAAACAAGCATGGAGTTCACGTTGATATTAAGTGATGACTGCAGCCTATAGACACCCTCACAAAGACCAAGGTCAAAATGCAGATGCGTTACCACTCCTGAGGCTTAAGGTGTTATGCCTCTGTGCCGGAAATTACTGGTGATAGAGCTCCAGTGACGGAGCTCGCGGGCGTAGGCACCACCGCATTACCTAATATACTTGCCGCTAAATGATTGTGTACGGCACTACCGTGTTCCGGTCAGGTGGTAATGTACGGCCCTGTAATTTCCGACTTGACTGAACTAACCTCTACTAGTACGTACAGTAGAAGATTTATTTTCCACTAATGAGCGGTAGGGTTGTCACGTCCCTACACCTCATCAAAAATTATATAGGTAATTTAAATAACTACCTTTACCTAGCTTTTTCCAATCCAGTAATTGAACCTGAGCCCTTAAACTTAGCAGTAGTAACACACTACCACTAAACCACTGAAACAGGTGAATTCTTATATCTTAAGTGGTAACAATATAATTATGTATATATTTTTTTCGCAATGCGTTTTATCAATGCTCTTATACTTTTATGCAATTATCTTAATTAAGATACCGATATGAAATTTAAGACATGCTCATAATGTTTTTAATATTTCGTCGACACCAAATAGATACCAATTTTAGTATGAGGCGAAGAATGACTTGTTTTACGATTATTAACCGAATTCAAAAAACGAGAAGGTTCTCAATTCGGGTGACATATATATATATATATTATGTATATACGTGAATTTCGCCGAGATTTCAATACCGATTTATGTAATTCTTTTTTTGTTTGATGCGGAATAGTTTCGAATTGGTCCCATAAAAATTTTATACAGATAGACCTGTCAGTTTTTATTTTATGAGCATTTTTTTACTTACTTTCACCTCAGACTAAAGGAATTAGAATAGACGGCGAGTTGTCATACAGGGCGTTGAGTCCACTGACGTCCTAGATAGTCCTAATGCGCATGACAACAAGTGACAATGACACATTTACTCATCGACGACACAACACAGCTTATTTACTCCTTCGTGGTTAATTTTTTAATTGATTTCGTATAGTCGTGTAATAATTTTGTGTCTATACAAAATAATTTTGTGTCTAAACACCTAAACAATCTAATTATTACGAAGCTAAAAGACTCAGATTTTTCCAATTTTAACAGACGTGAACATTTATCTAATTGGCAATGCAGCAATAAACTAAAAAGTATTAAATAAATATAACTACGTTAAGAAAAACCGACTTCAAAACTGAAAAGTAAAAAGATTTAATTGTAATTAGGTATATAGGTACCACCTATAATCTACACTCTCTGCCTACCCCGTTAGGGACCTGGCGTGAAGATACATACATACATACATACCTATAATTTATACGTGCTATTTACTAATAGGTTTGAAGTCGGTGCCAAGCCAAAATCACTAAAGTAGGCATTTCATTGTATTAAAACTCTACTTCACGCCTGTAATCCCCGAAGGGGTAGGCAGAGGTAAATGCATGAATTCAAGCATACATGCAAACACCCACGATTCGCCGGTTACGTTGTGTTCAGTGTATTAATTTGCTCGTATTCATATTTAAGTGATTAAAATACAATTATTTGTTTAAGGCTTGGCACTGACTTCAAACCTATTAGTAAATAGCACATATAAATAATAGGTAGTACCTATATACCTAATTACAAATAAAACTTTATTATTTTTTACTTTTCTGTTTTGAAGTCGGTTTTTCTTAACGTAGTTATATTTATTTATTTAAATGATTTCGATTGCTTTTTTACCATATAATTAATCAATAAGAATAGAATGGATGGTATGGATTCCTACATTCAGACATCAGTATATTTTCTAGCCTTTAAGCCTATACGTAAGTATTTGTATTTTTTTTCGGATCGTTTGTGCGTAGGTATTATTAATTTTAATTTATTAGGTCCATTATTATTTATTGTGAGGACTCTTAGTTACTGTCAAACAATGCCTACGGCACACCATTTGTGTGTATGTAAATTTTCATTATGTAAGTATAATCAAAACTTCCTTAACCATACTTCAAATCTATTTGTTTATACTACGACTATGCATACTAATAAAAACTCTAGGGTTGCTACAGTGATTGCTAATAATGAACTGAAGGTCCCAAGTTTGGTCCTATAGTCAACAATATATTAATAAATGGATTAAAAGATTTAGATAGATTTAGAAAGATTTAGTTCAAAAACAAGACGTCTGCAAAATCCACACGAAATCAGACATATTAAGTTTAGTGCAATTGTTTTAACAAATTTATCTCTAGTTTAATCGCAGACGAGGGTCAAAAAAGTTTAAAAGATTAATTAAAAATATATTTTTTTAAAGCGGCCAAGTTTTATTCGGATTCGGGCTGTTATGCGCAGTCTCGCGAACGTTTTCGTTTCGTAAGTACAGGAGAGGTATGGTCAATTTTCATCTAATTTCTTAAAGAACTTCAAAGCTGTTTAGATTTAAAATTATTTAAAAACTCGGCCATGCAAACTTGTGTCATGAAAAGCAATCTAGGGGTACTACCACTAAAGAATAAAGAATCCGTTTTTCCTTTAGAGGTACGCTAAAAAGAAGTGATTGGTAGTTTCAATTATTTATTAAATAAATTATCATTGGTGTTACTGTGTAATCAATTGAATAAATATTGGCATTGTTTGTTAAAATGCCACTTACAGACAGGCATATTAATATTGGGTGCGATCGGCATAACACTTCGGATCGCATTTGTCATCGATCAGTGTGGACCATCCTTAACTTAAATAAACCGCCTATAAATATTGGTGCAATGTATAATACATTTATTGAGATCTAGGGAACGGTATAGTGTGCATCATGGCTAAGAAGTTACATTATTTCAATATAATAGGGTTGGCCGAACCTATAAGGTATATTCTGCATTATGGAAAGGAAAAATTTGAAGATGTTCATTATAATTTCCAGACCTGGCCTGTTGCGAGTGTCAAAGATTGTAAGTCGATCATTTATTCATAACTATTGAGTTTTTGCCTTTTTTTTATGTTGTGGAAGTGGAAAACAATCATGCAGTTCACATTGATGTTAAGTGATGACTGCAGCCTAAAGACACCCACACTAAGATCAAGGTCAAAATGCAGATGCGTTACCACTCCTGAGGCCTAAGGTGTTATGCCTCTGTGCTGGAAATTAAAGGGCCGTACATTTTTTATTTGGGTGTGATCTATATATACAAAAGTGAAAGGTCTCACTCGATCACGAAATCTCAGGAAATACCTTCAAGTGTTAGAAGTTTCAAATTTTTTTGGGGGGCTCTTTTTAGGACGTACTTGCTCAATAAGACGGAAGTTTGCCCTTTCGGAAATTCGATCCCTAAAGAGTTGTCTTCAGGGTTGATAGTATGTATATGAAAATTCGTTACTACAAGATCTAATGTGTCAAATTTTCATAGGGATCCAGCACGTAGGTGCTACTTAAGACGGAGTTTGCAAAATTCATAGAGCAACTGGGCCCACCGGCCGCGGCGGATCGGAGGGCAGTAGCCATAGCGTTTATTACCGATACAAAACAGTCATATTTTGTGGGGAGAAATGCGTGCGACACACACGCACACTACAAAAATCGTCTATTACTACGAAACTCACACCTTGACTTTAACAAAATACAGAAACAATTTCACGCACACTTAAAAACATCTAGGCGACAGGTATAGGCCGATTTGGGCTTGTACTTTGATAGAGGAGAAAGCCTGCATATGGCTACTCCCCTCCGGTGTTGCTCTATGGCGAAATTCAACCAATAATAAGCCCTGTAATTTCCGGTACAGAGGCATAACACCTTAGGCCTCAGGAGTGGTGACGCATCTGCATTTTGACCTCTGGTCTTCGTGTGGGTGTCTAGAGGCTGCAGTCATCACTTAACGTCAATGGGAACTGCATGCATCTTTTCGACTTTCATGACTTAAAAAAAGCTTGTTTTTGGGGTTGATAGTATGTATGAAACAGATACGGCGGGGTCTGTTTAAGGGAAAAAATTTTTTTTCCCTTACAATCTCAATTTTTGCAATCCTATACATTAGTACCGTACCTTGGTAGTAAAATACGCTTACACTCACAGCCCCACATTAGGTATTATATAAAGCTGTGTCGTGGATGCCGTTGTACACACACAACTCATAAACAAACACTTAGACCCGAAACAAATATCTGTAGGCTATACAAATATACTTGCCTTGTTGCGGGGATCGAACCCTTCAAACGGTCGTCTCACACCGCTGGACTAACCGGGTCGTCAAGTAGGGGTGCGAAAACGGAATTTATAGAACTATCTGATTTGAGCACAGACCAATCAGCCTTCCTTATTTGAGTAATTTATTTTTTGAATTTGTAAAGATCGTTATAGTCGTGCCATATTTATGTGAGTAGTATTTTATGATTATAACGTAACTTCACGCCTGTAATCCCCGAGGGGGTAGGCAGAGGTAAATGCATGCATTCAATCATACATGCAAACACCCACGACTCGCCGGTTACGTTTTGGCCCATGTAACAGGTGGCGAACCTGTTGCCATCTCCGGGCACATTACCAAACTCCGGGGTACTGGGAAACTTCCAGAAAATGGAAAAATCCCATTAGAAGCAGAGATAAAGAATTTTAATCCGTTATCTCTGATAGTCCCCGACCCGGGAATCGAACCCAGGACCTCCAGCGTAATAATAGTGGCCTGCTACCACTACGCTACTGAGGCAGTTATTTTATGATTATAATATACAGTAACTGTTCTTTAATTATGTTAACTGCCTCAATATTTAATATATTGAGGCAGTTAACAATATTTTATTGCAAGCAGGCCATTGCCGCTTCGATTTCCAGGTCAGGGGGTAACTTTTTATGAGATTTTTCGCAGTGCTTTGAACAGAGAAATAAGTTACTAGTGGCTATACTGTTTTTCAGTACATTATACTTGATTATGAACGTAAAAAGGTATCGAGGGGGAACGTGCACCTAAATATGTAGGGGCGGGCGGCCAAGTGCGCAACGGCAGCCGTGATTTTTCGGTGTTTACTCTTTATACATATTGCCGTGAAGTGGACGATATTTTGTTGAAGAAAGTAGTGAAAATATTTTTTTCCCAATATAATTTAAGAAAATACTTGCTTTTGATAGGCAACCTAGTAAATATATATTTTCTAGGTTATAAATATGCGTAAAAATTAGGTTTGCAGCGTATCTAGATGAACGAAATAATTCTGCAGCAGGATCCCCTCATCAATATAGTTTCATCTCGAGGACCGGCGGTGCACAGTCACGAAGTATGGTTGGGTTACCACAGTAGGTTTTTTTCAGCCACTCTTTTAGGGCCGATTTCATAATAAAAGGCGTTTTACGTTCTTAAACGAGTTCAATAACACTACTTGGAATATCACCTACAAAAATTGTTCGTGGTAAAGTTGATATTGGATGCAATTTAAAGCTAAAACGCGTTTTATTTAACTCAGTTCTCAAAGCGACCGGCGAAATGTATTGATAAAAAACTTTTGAGTCACGATAACAGATGGCGCTAGTAGTATTTAACATCGCGCTAGTGTTGTTATACTTTTGAGGATTAAGTTATTCTGATTCAGCTATTCTCGTTCCTAAGTTGTTATGCCGAATTCTGTGATAGTAATTCGGGGTTTAACATTTTTTGATTGACGTCTACCTCTTAAAAGAGTGTGACGCCGTAATAAACAAATTAATTAATATATTAACAAGTGACTACAAGTGTAACAAGTTAGTTGAAGGCGCTGCTGTGCTGAACTGCTGATGCTGAATTTGCTGATTATTGCTGATATGATAAGTGAAAAGTGAAGAGGTCAAGTTTGTATTTATGTAGTTAGGTCATTGACGTGATTGACGGCTTTCATGTCTATTTAATGTAACTGTTTTGCGTCACTGATCAGGTTGAAAAGCTGTTGATTCGTCAACTGGTTTTTCAATGATCCGAATTGTTCAATGTTCGTTACTTTCGCATTAGGTTAGGTGAACACGTTAAATTAATGCATTAATATTACGGCAACGTATTCGCTCGCAACTTCAAAAGCAGTCTTAAAGTAATTTATGCATAACAATAGTTAATTGTATACAAAATATTTTTTTTTTAATGTGAAATGATCTTCCCTTCTTACTTTTTCTAGGCTTAGGATATATAAAATTGTAATTTTAAAAAAACTTTTAAAGAAAACACGTATAGTTTTCGTACTCAGTTACCTATATAAATAAACGTAAATAACTTTACAATTAAGATGCGCTAAAAATCACACCTAATATGAACTATGACCTTGACCGCACTGAATAATATTAGTAAATAGGTTTAAATACTTTTTTTTTTTTGTTATGTAATAAAAGTGGCAAACAAGCGTGCAGTTCACATTGATGTTAAGTGATGACTGCAGCCTATAGACGCCCACACAATGACCAGACGTCAAAATGCAAATGCGCTGCCACTCCTGAGGCATTAGGTGTTATGCCTCTGTGCCGGAAATTACAGAGCCGTACATTACCACCTGACCGAAACACGATAGTGCTGAACATTACCATTTAGCGGCAAGTATATTAGGTAATGCTGTGGTGCCTACGCCCGCGAGCTCCGTCACTGGAGCTCTACCACCAGTACATCTCGACTTGAAATACTATTTTTTGTGGCTTGCCAAATTATATTATGGCGGCCTGACGGCTGACTTAAACAACTAACCCGCGAAAAATTGGTGCTGGTTTTAACACCTTTTTAATAATTGTTTACCTCAGACAAGCAGACGGGCCACCTGATGGAAAGTGGTTACAGTCGCCTATGAACATTTGCAACACCAGGGGAGTTGCTAACGCGCTGTCAGCCCTGAAGGACTCTGACGCCAGTTTTGAAGAACCCCATATTGGAGCGCCGGGGGAACACGTCAGAGGGAAGTTCGTCCCACAATTTGCACGTATGTACTGGGCAGAAATGAACCCGCGAATAGAACCGTTGAGCACTTTTTTTTTATGTAGGTAAATGAAGTGGTAAACAAGCATTCAGTTCACATTGATGTTAAGTGATGACTGCAGCCTATAGACACCCACATAAAGACCAAGGTCAAAATGCAGATGCGTCACCACTCCTGAGGCCTAAGGTGTTATGCCTCTGAGCCGGAAATTACAGGGCCGTACATTACCACCTGACCGGAACACGATAGTGCTGAATACTACCATTTAGGGGCTAGTACATTAGGTAATGCGGTGGTGCCTACGCTCGCGAGCTCCATCACTGGAGCTCTACCACCAGTGAAAGTGTCCATAAGCACTTCCAAGTATTTTATCAAAAATTTAATATTAATAAAGACCTGTTAATTTTTTTCAGCATTACCATACGGCCAGTTCCCTCTATACGAAGAAGGAGATCGTAGTCTCCATCAATCCCTTGCTATAGCTCGCTACCTTGCTAGCAAGTATAACCTACTTCCTTCAGATCCTTGGGAACAGGCTGTCTTGGATTCTGTTGTTTACACCATTTATGATTTCTGGGGAAGTAAGTATTGTATTACATACCACTGTCTTAGATATATTGCTATTAGTTAATTTGATTTTATTATAATTAGATATATTGAATAAATTTGATTTTGCTATTAGTTTTAATCATAGAGCAACACGGACCACCGGCCGCGGCGGACTGAAGGGGAGTAGCCATAGCGTTTATTACCGATGCAAAACAGCCTATAATTTTTTGCGGGGGGAAATGCGTGCAACACACACGCACACTACAAAAATCGTCTACTACTACGAAACTCACACTTTGACTTTAAAAAAATACAGAAACAATTTCACGCACACATTTAAACATATAAGCGACAGGTATAGGCCAATTTGGCTTGTACTTTGACAGAGGGGAAAGCCTGCATATGGCTACTCCCCTCCGGTGTTGCTCTATGGCTTTAATAGTACCTTTTTCATGCACTAGCGGAAGAATTCTCTTCCAGTAGAAGAAAATTCTTCCGCTAGTGGGCGATGGGGTCGTCACGACTCGACGGCGACGCCAGTCGAATTGCGAAATCGAATCGGCAGTGCAGTGATTCTGAATTTTTAGACGCATGTTGCTTTTAATTTAGATATAACTTTAGCTTTTAATTAAATTTAATGTTTTTTATTATGTTAATTAATTAGGGTTTTTCAAAATAGTATGTATGTATGTATCATCACGCCCGTTAGGTAACGGGGTGGGTAGAGATTGTGGAGCGCCAGATATTCCGGTCCTGACACACCTCCCGTGACCTCATATTTACAATTCCAGTTATAATTAAATGAATAATAATGTGTATCAATTTCATAAATTTATGTTTTTCAGAGGTTCTCCAGTATTACAGAGAAACCGATCCAGCGAAGAAGCAAGCCATGAAAAAGGAAATTCTGGATGAAACAATAGATTATTTCTTCTCGAGATTTGAAAAACAACTTAAAACCAACAACGGTTATTTCGGAGGAAAGGTAACAAAACAACAACAACAATACACTTTATTGTACACCAGTAAAGAATACAAAGAATAACACAATAGAGTTACAAAGTATACAAGAGGCGGCCTTATCGTTAGATGAGCGATCTCTACCAGACAACCTTTGAGTAGAAGAAAAAATGTAAAAGAGTAGGTTAGGGGTGTGTAGAACAAAATTTAGAACAGTAAATAAAAAAATGTGGATGGTTGCAGAGGCCCAGGAAGACCAAGGCTGACCTACCATGACCAAATAGGTCGAGTTCTATCTGATGGTGGGGTCAAAAGTCTTAGGAATCGGCGTGCATGTATGAAGAGAATGATGAAGGTAGACGAGGCACGAGAGGTTTGTCAGAACCGGGATGTCTGGCGCTCTACACGCTCTGCCTACCCCGTTAGGGACCTGGCGTGAAGATACATACATAAATAAAAAATAATTAAAGAAAAAAAACAGATTTACATATTAATAAACAAATAATATATAAAATTATATAGGTAATAAATACCATATATCATAAAATATAATAATTTAAATACAGGTACTTAATAATATATAGAATACATATACAATACATATATACAATAATACATAAAATAATAACAATTTCAAATAAATAAAGTATTATATGCGAGTGCATATCTACAAGACTTGACAACCAATATACCTGATTATTTGTATGTTTGTTTGTATGTAGGAGTTAATTTATGAAATGCTCCATTTTGTTACTAAAATACTTTCACCAATAAATCGATTTCTATAAAAAGTAATACGAGGACAAATGTAGTAAATGGATAAAAGTTTTTTGCATAGAACTGCAATCGACTCCGATTTTCGTACGCTTCCAGATCGTTCTTTTATTTAAATTAAAATGGAACAAACTTGGAGGTGCATTACATTGCTTAAAAAAAGAATAATGCAAATTTATTGGACCACCCAGTTATGCACTTATCCGTAACAAAAGAAGAGACCTTTGTTTTTACCGGTTGAAAATAGTTATTTTTCTATAGATTTATTTTTTATGAAATGGAGGTGGCAAACAAGCACGGAGTTAATAAGTGATGACTGCAGCCTAAAGACATCTTCACAAAAGCTCTAAAAGGTCTAAATGCAGATGCGTTGCCACCCCTGAGACCTTAGTTGTTATGTCTCTGTATATAGTTATTACGGGGCCATACATTACCATCTTACCGGAACACGATAGTGCTGAAATCTACCATTTGGCTGCAGATATATTAGATAATGCAGTGGAGCCTACGCCTTCGAGTCTCTACACTCCAATTCTACCACCAGTATTTTTTTTTAAAGAGAAATTTGACTTCGGGCTATACTTGAACTCGCGGCCTTTGGGATACTTGAACTCGCGGCAATTTAGTCCAGCCACTCTTCCAACTGAGCTACCGAAGTGCTGCCCGATTTGTCAAATCTTTCCTTCACATTTATTGCATTACCTTTATGGTATATATTATTCACTAGCATGTATTTGGAAATACTATAAAAACAAACACCAGTAAAATTGTATAGAACCCGGTCGACCTGAGTTCAACTAGTACTTGGCCAATTTTGTAACAACGCCTCACAAACATAACTTTTCACCCTTTTGGTGCATATCCCGTTAACATTCAATGAACGGATATACGGTTTATAACATACATAATTGTAATGTATGGTCGTCCATATAGGTTAAGGGTGAGTTTTCACTGAAGCAGACATAAACAGAGGTAAAGGGTTGGACAGAAATAGATCAATCATAATTTGAAATACACATCTCGTCTCCCTTCTGGTTCAATGCCAGTAATTTCAGGCGAGAGAACCTGCCTACGAAAGGCCTACGGGGTGCCAGGGTTTCATTGCACATGGCATAGAGCAACACGGAGGGGAGTAGCCATATGCAGGCTTTCCCCTCTATCGAAGTACAAGACCAAGTGATCTAACTCCTGTCGCCTAGATGTTTAAATGTGTGCGTGAAATTGTTTCTGTATTTTGTTAAAGTCAAGGTGTGAGTTTCGTAGTAATAGACGATTTTTGTAGTGTGCGTGAGTGTCGCACGCATTTCCCCCCGCAAAAAATGACAGACTATTTAGCATAGGTAATACACGCTATGGCTACTCTCCTCCAGTCCGCCGCGACGCGGTGGACCGTGTTGCTCTATAGCACGCGGGCGCTACATGAGCTAGAGCCGCCCCTGCATGTACAGCAAGTAATATTACACATCGAGCCTTCTTAGGCTAGGCTAGACAATCGGGGACATACATTACCATCTAATCGGAATACGATAGGTAGTGTTGAAGTTGAACTTTACCATTTTTGCGGCAGTAAGTAATGCGATGATGCCTACGCCCCCGAGCTCCTGGAACTATACCCGAGAATATGTAATAATACTACGTATAGAATGGACACTTCGACGTCCCGCCCGATTTGCCCGCATCACTCAACCCCTTCCCCTCTTATGGGCGACGGTTGGTATTTTGTACGCGCTACGCACACAGGTGCACGTGTAAATACACGTCACTGATTGATGTCTGTGAATTAGAAACCAAATTAAGCGTTTGTATGGAATTTTGGCGGAGCGTTCGCGGTGTGACTCTACCACCAATTGTTTACAATATAAGTATTATTTATTTTCAGCTATCGTGGGCGGATTTCGTTCTAGTCACAATCGTTGAGACTGCAAACATATTCCTCAATTCGGAGATACACACCAAATACCCAACGATCGTCGCTCTCATTCAGAAGGTGAAGAATCTCCCAGGAGTCAAGGAATATATCGCAAAAAGGAAAATGATCGCACCCAAAGTTGAATAATTTATTAATGTATATTTTTTGTGTGGATAATAACAATGTGTATTTATTTATGAAATCCCGAAATAAATTGATCTTTTAAATTAGAGTGCAGTCTTTCGTGTGTAGTAACTATAGAGTAATACGTACCTAGTCATTATCTATACTCTAAAAAAAATAAAAAATAAATAAAATACGCTTACACTCACAGCCCCACAGTAGGTATAAACCTGTGTCGTGGATGTATCATACACAAACACCCAGACCCGAAACAAATATCTGTAGGCCATACAAATATTTGTTCCGGTGCGGGGATCGAACCCGCGACCCTTCGAATCAAACGGTGGTTTCGCACCGCTGGACTAACCGGGTCGTCAACTCAAACTCTATACTAATATTATAAAGCTGAAGAGTTTGTTTGTTTGTTTGCTTGAACGCGCTAATCTCAGGAACTACTGGTCCGATTTGAAACGTTCTTTGAGTGTTAGATAGCCCATTTATCGAGGAAGGCTTAAAGCTATATAACTTCACGCTAAGATAAGGAGATAAGGAGAGCGCGAACCGCGCGAAGCCGGAGCGGGCCGCTAGTTTTATATATTTGAAAACATTTTTACCATCACTTCAGCCGTAAGACGTCTGCTGCTGCACGAAAGCCTTTCCCAAAAGAACGTGCATGCGGATTGGCGATCGCAGCGGCGGCAGTTTTATCGAAGGATTTTGATGGCCACCCTTTGCTACCGCCCTGTTGGATAGGTTTGATCGACATTGTTCATTTCATTGATGATCGCTCGCAGCGGCGGTAGTTTTATCGCGGGATGCTACTGGCCACCCTTTGCTACCGCCCTGTTGGATAGGTTTGATCGACATTGTTCAGTTAATTGATCATCGTTCGCAGCGGCGGCAGTTTTATCGCGGAAGGCTACTGGCCACTCCTTGCTACCACCCTGTTGGATAGGTTTGATCGACATCGTTCAGTTGATTGATGATCGTTCGCAGCGGCGCCAGTTATATCGCTGGAAGCTGCTAGCCATCCTTTGCTACCGCCCTGTTAAATAGTTTTGATCGACATTGTTCACTTGATTGACTAACGCATTGGCGGCAGTTTTATCGTGAGATGCTGCTGCTCACCCTTTACTACCGCCCCGTTTGATAGGTTTGATAGATGATCGCTTGCAGCGGCGGCAGTTATATCGCTGGAGGCTGCTAGCCACCCTTTGCTACCGTCCTGTTGGATAGGTTTGATCGAAATCGTTCAGTTGATTGATGATCGCTCGCAGCGGCTGCATTTTTATCGCGGGAGGCTGCTGGCCACCCTTTGCTACCGCCCCGTGGGATAGGTTTGATCAATATTGTTCGGTTGATTGACTAACTCATTGGCGGCAGTTTTATCGCGAGATGCTGCTGCTCACGCTTTACTACTGCCCTGCTGGATAGGTTTGATCACAGAATAGATCTATTCCATGGGATTGATAGACATTGTTCAGTTGATCGACTGCTTAAGAACTCTCCTCTACTAGAAGTGGTAGGGTCGTCACGTCCTGGCGCTTACGTTAGTTGTATTATAGTGAAAATATTGTTACTTAAACATAATGTTCTAAGTCTTACAGCAGTTTGTTCTTGATATCACTAATTCGTTACTGTTATTTCAATCCAATAAATAAAACAGTTTTATTTACACCGAAAAGGATCCCAACTTTGATCATAAGTCTTATATCATCAGGGAGTTTGCCCAACAAACTTAATATAAAACTCTTTGTCGGCAGGAAAGGTGAAAACTCGAAAATTAGTTTTGTTCTAATTGCTTCCAGAAAGTTGGTGTTTATTTTGAGAATCGTCAGTTTGGAGCATAAACACGATGTTGATTCTGCGAGCCGTTAGAAAAGTAAAAAGGCTCACTTGTAGTTCCAATGTAGTAGTTTGATCACAGATAACCTTCAATGGTATTCATTAAATCGATTAATATAAAAAAAAAACTGTTTTAATCAAGTTTAAGTATTTTATTATCTAAATAATTTTATGATGGCAATAAAGTTAAGTATATATATGTAATAAGTAAAATTTATAAAACGTGATGTTTAAAGTTGGTATTAAATGTGATCAAGTTGAAGACGGCGTTAGCTGTAGCGTTGAAGCGCTAAAAAGTGACTTGTTGACGTGTACCGTGTTATTCCATGTAGCTTATAACATACAATATATTTCATTTAGTTTATAAAGAAAGTACTAATAGTCAGTCCACTTTATGGTTTGTATGTATCTTCACGTCAGGTCCCTAACGGGGTAGGCAGAGAGTGAAGATACATACATACACTTTACGGTTCAAATGTATTCAGAAACTTGTCATGGCAAAACACAGTCTTTATCTCTGTGTACAGGAAGTCAATGGTATGCGGGGGAGGTTACTAGATAGTATAAATATAACTACGTTAAGAAAAACCGACTTCAAAACTGAAAAGTAAAAAATAATAAAGATTTAATTGTAATTTTATACCACCTATTATTTATATGTGCTATTTACTAATAGGTTTGAAGTCAGTGCCAAGCCTTAAACTAATAATTATATTTTAATCACTTAAATATGAATACGAGCAAATTAATATACTGAACAAAACGTAACCGGCGAATCGTGGGTATGCTTGCATTCATGCATTTACCTCTGCCTACCTCTGCGGGGATTACAGGCGTGAAGTTACGTTTTAATACAATGAAATGCCTACTTTAGTGATTTTGGCTTGGCGCCGACTTCAATCCTATTAGTAAATAGCACATAAATAATAGGTAGTATATAATTACAATTAAATCTTTATTATTTTTTACTTTTCAGTTTTGAAGTCGGTTTTTCTTAACGTAGTTATATTTATTTAATACTTTTTAGTTTATTGCTGCATTGCCAATTAGATTAATGTTTACATCTGCTAAATTTGTAAAATCTGTCTCTTTTAGTTTCGTGTTAATTAAATACCTAATTTAAATTGCTTAGGTGAGTCGATACAAAATTATTACACGACTATACGAAATCAATGAAAAAAAAAATCCACGAAGGAGTAAATATGCTGTGTTGTGTCGTCGATGAGTAAATGTGTCATTGTCACTCGTTGTCATGCGCATTAGGACTATCTAGGACGTCAGTGGATTCAACGCACTGTATGACAACTCGCCGTCTATTCTTATTCCTTTATTCCGAGTTAAAAGTAAGTAAAAAAATGCTCATAAAATAAAAACTGATAGGCCTATCTGGATCAAGTTTTTATGGGACCAATTCGAAACTATGCCGCATCAAACAAAAAAAGAATTACGTAAATCGGTCTTGAAATCTCGGCGAAATTCGCGTACATACATAAAAAATATGTATACTACTCGAATTGAGAATCTTCTCGTTTTTTAAATTCGGTTAAAAAATACGCAGACACAGATTCTAATCACAATTGATTTGTGATTAGAATCCGTGCGTTTGACATTTAACAGAAACCTACGTTTGTTAACTAATCACTTAACACTGATTTTATTAACCACTTAACACTTACACTTATTACACTTGTACTTACTTAAAAATGCGTAAGGGGCGTCATAAGTTCATTTACTTGTTTATTGATCTTGAAATATTTGTTCGTAGTAGTAGGAATCACCAACTAGCTATTCATCAAACTTATTTATTGTATCGCCGGAGATTCGTGATAGAACTTGTGGTGTGGAAGTTCCAACGTTGGCACCCGTATTTCTAACTTTCCTTATCGTCAAAGTTTTCGTCGTGGACAGTAGCTTACGCTTTTCGATACCTAGACAAATTGTTCTCTTTATAGTTTAGGGATGTTAATGTGTCTATATTTGTACAGCTACGTACGATACAATATCATTTTTGGCATCCCTACTTTGATAATTGACAGTAAATGCCTGAGAATGCATTCAAGATTTCATGCAGACACCCACAATTCGCTAGTCACTTTGTAACAGGTGGTGAGCCTATTGACATATCCGGGCACATTGTCAAACTCCGAGGATGATACTGTAAAACTTTCAGAAAATGAAAAAATCTCATTAGGATGGCTTCGTTGTAACTATCACTCGTATTGACTATACCGATTCGACCCGGGAAACGAATCCAGATTGTAGCAGTAGTGGCTAACACTAGATAACGGAGGCAATTTATAAACTACATATAACTAAAAGCTACCTGAGTAACACCCAATTATTTAAAACACTGCTATCAAATAAAACCGTTAAGTTTCATCCTAAACTTGCACAGTCTCTTTGGCAAGAAAAAAATATTCCAAGTACTCCAATAGCCAACTACTAAACTAGTTGGGAACTGCTGGAGCAGTTTACAGGCGGAGTTCATTAAGATCGTCGCTGTTTGTTAAAAAAATGGAGGGCAAATGACGCGCGGTAGCGGAATTCCTTTGAATTAGCTCAGTTTAGTTGCCCAATTTGAGGACAAATTTGTTGATGTACACCTGGTAAACAGCACCGCATTATCTAATCTATTTGCCACTAAATGATAGTGTTCGAGGGGTAATGTATAACTTTGGAATTTCCGGCACAGAGGTACAAAAACTTAGACCTTCAATGTGCCAAAAATGTGTATGCCTGTAAATGTGTGCCTCTGGGGAGCAACCGCCTAAATAACGCCTGTTGACATCTCTGGGCACATTACCGAAATTCGAGGTACTGGGAAATTTCCTGAAAATGGAAACATCCCAATAGAACAAGAGATAAAGGACTTAGCATCATTATCTCTGTATATACATGTATATATATATATATATATATATATATATACAGAGGGCTATATATATATATATATAGCCCTCTGTATATATAGCCCCGGGAATCGAACAAGAACCCAGGACCCCAGCGTGGTAGTAGTGGCCTGCTACCACTAGGCTATTGAGCCAGTTATCTTGTCAGTTTTGTATCGTTTATGAAAACATTTTGCTCTTAATATTATCTGCGGACGAAAACACTTCCAGGACAAAGTTAGGCGGTAGGAAACTGACAAGATGATGTCATAATCGAAAGCTAAACGAAAGCGTTAGAGTGAGGCGGTCAGCCCCCTGGTGTTGCAAATGTTCATTGGCGATAGTGACCATTTTCGGTGAGGCTTGTGGTCCGTCTGCTTATTATTATTATTTTTTTTATGTAATGAAAGCATGCAGTTCACATTGATGTTAAGTGATGACTGCAGCCTATAGACACCTAAACAAAGACCAGAGGTCAAAATGCAGATACGTTACCACTTCTGAGACCTAAGGTGTTATGCCTCTGTGCCGGAAATTACAGGGCCGTATTACCACCTGACCAGAACACGATAGTGCTCAAAACTACCATTTAGTGGCAAGTATATTAGGTAATGCGGTAGTGCCTACGCCGAGCTCGTTCACTGGAACTCTATCACCAGTAAAAATTTATGCTTTAACTCATCTTTCAACCATGTGACATTTCAAAAACATATGGTGTTAAAACAAATTTATGTTTCAAGAATTTTATATTTAGAGTTAACTTATCTTTTTAAATATCTTTGAAATTCGATCGCACGTGTTATAGTGAAAAATACAACATGAAAAATTCTCAATCGTCATTATTATTCCACAGTACGATACAGCGAAACGTTTTTTGGTCAGCGTTTTTCACTGACTAAGTTTTAAATTGGTTAAAACCTTCACCGCTCATCCATTGCTCGTGCCAAATTCCGACTTCGAAGAAACTTGCCCACTTTCTATACGGAAATGAAGTTTCAGCCACTCATTTAGACTTCGATGTAATTGGACTTCATTAGGCATTGTTTGACATCTCTGCTCAAGTTTGAACGATTGATTAAATTGGGGTTAATTGACAAACGGCTATATCAATTTCTCGTATCTGATCGTCAAATCGATCAATCCTAACAGTCAAATTGATTATTTTTTGTATCTTTTAACTAGATATATTTTTTTACGATGTTTCTATCCTAAAATGTGTCTGATCGTAAAATTGTACTTACTTCATTTTTTTTTGTTTGTTCTCTGTTGTTGTTATTAATAAAGAATATATAGCCGTCTATGACGAAACTTGGTGGTCCTAACGGAAGACCAGCGCTGGTTGTTCCTCAACCAGCACATGCTGAGTTGGGACCAATTTGTATTAATGTAATTTTTACTTTTTATTTAAAGAAAAATGAAAAGAAAAATTTGACTTCAGGCGAGACTCGAACTCGCTGCCTACTGGGAATCTAGTCCAGCCGCTCTTACAATTGAGCTACTGAAGTCCTGCCCGATTTGTCAAATCTTTCCTTTCACATTTATTGCATTGCTTTATGGTAGCAGCAGCGCCATCTGTTGCCAACTATGCTAGTTAGGCAATAATTTTTACTTGTTGTTACTTAAAATACTCTTCGCACATTGGTACAAGTAAATGTTCTTTCTTCTTCTTAAATATTCGACAACTCCGTATATGTTATATCCTTTTTGGTAATTACACAGTATTTATAGTACATAGAGTAATAAGCATATCTCGCTACATAGAGCAGTCGCGAGACATGCTTATTACTGTAAAGGATTATTTGTTTGTTTCTTTCTTTAAATAGTCTGACATAATAAGTTTTATTATCAACAACGAGAAGGATAACGTAACTTAACGCCTGTAATCCCCGAAGGGGTAGGCAGAGGTAAATGCATGCATTCAAGCATACATGCAAACACCCACGCCGGTTACGTTTTTGGCCCATGTAACAGGTGGCGAGAATGTTGACATCTCCGGGCACATTACCAAACTTCGGGGTAATTTCCAGAAAATGGAAAAATCTCAATAGAACCAGAGATAAACGACTTTACCCCATTTTGTCTGATAACCCCCTACCCGGGAATCGAACCCAGGACCTCAGCGTAGTAGTAATGGCCAGAAGGAGGCAAGAAGGATGAATAATACGAAATTATCCTATGTGAGACTAATATTTTTGACGACAGTCGTGCCCACAAAAAAAAGCTTATACGTGACAAGGCCAAAAATTTAAGGACTGAAATTAGTGCTAAAAATCAATGAGGTTTTTGTAGCATAACTCTTGTGTTTAATCTTTGAGTTAATATTTATACAGTCATTTTTAAATAGGTATGTGTATGTTTTAAATATGTAAATACGCAACATAGGTACATAGGTTTCTAAAAAAAACTCGAAAACGATCAACTTTGCGCACATTTCAGAAAGAATAATCAATTGCAGATAATAATTTCATCAATTATCCTTATCTATTGTACCAAAAATTATTGAAATTGAACATTGGATTCACATCAGAAAACTCGAATCTCATTACTTTTAAGCGTCAATCGCAATTAAAATCCGTTAATAACTGTGATAAGTGCGGAATGAATTGAAACTCATTCGGCAAAATAACGCGGATGATTGCGATTGTTAACTGAATTTGAAATGGGTTTAAAGTTTATTTTGAGTTCCGCGACGATTTTGATACCTTTGGTTTGTAGCGGTAAGTTTTTTCTGTACTAATACGAGCAACAACATTTGTGTTTTTTTGTTTAGTTTTTTTTCTTATTTACAAAGTTTGCAAACAAGCATGCAGTTCACATTGATGTTAAGTGATGACTGCAGCCTATAGAAATCTACACAAAAACCAGAGGTCAAAATGCAGATGCGTTGCCACCCCTGAGACCTTAGGTGTTCTGTCTCTGTGATAGTTTTTTCGGGGTCTTACATTTCTATCTATCCGGAACACAATAGTGCTGAACACTACCATTAAGCGGCAGATAAAATAGGTCATGCGGTGGTGCCTATGCTCTCGAGCTCCTACACTGGAACTCTACCATTGGTATGTATGTATCTTCACGCCAGGTCCCTAACGGGGTAGGCAGAGAGTGTAGAGCGCCAGATATCCCGGTTCAGACAAACCTCTCGTGCCTCGTCTACCTTCATCATTCTCTTCATACATGCACGCCGATTCCTAAGACTTTTGACATCAGACAGAACTCGACCTATTTGGTCATGGTAGGTCAGCCTTGGTCTTCCTGGGCCTACTTCCTCTACCATTGGTAAAAAATAATATTGTATGTTTATAATTTTTTCACATAAAAACTATTAGACCGATTTTAAAAATTATTTCACCGTTAGAAAGCTGCATTTTCACTGAGTGGCAAGCTATGTTAATTGGTCCCGTGCGAAGCCGGGGAGAACCGCTAGTAGATAATTATGCTTAAAATATCAACGATTTGCTTCAATAACATAGTGGTAGCAAGCCGCAACGGTTTTGCTGAAGTTACTAAGCGCTATTTTTTTTTGTTAAATTTAGTGCTAGTCACGGGATTTGTAATGTGTCGGGTAGCTTTTGATCAAATTTGAATATGTAGTGCAAAATCTATTTACATTCTTCTTTGGGCCAATAGTTGCTAACCGGAACTTGACGGTGCTGAAATGGTGTCCAGCTCTTCTAGTGTTCTAGTGTTCAATGGGAGTCCATTTAGCGATAAGAAAACTGGTGGTGGAGCTCGCGGGCGTAGTCACCACCGCATTACCTAATATATTTGCCGCTAAATGGTAGTGTTCAGCACTGTCGTTCCGGCCAGGTGGTAATTAATGTACGGTTCTGTAATTTCCGCCACAGAGATATAACACCTTAGGCCCCAGGAGTGGTAACGCATCCGTATTTTGGCCGTGGTCTTTGTGTGGGTGTCTGTAGGCTGCAGTCCCCACTTAACATCAATGTGAACTACATGCTTGTTTGCCGCTTCCATTACATAAAAAAAAGATTAGGTAAAGCGGTGGTGTTTACCCGAGAGCTCAATCACTGGAGTTATGATCAGCCACCAGCAAGTATGATACCAGTTTATCTGTTGCAGTGGATTTTGACTACGTCTTCAGCTCGCTACGTTCTCAGAGGGCATCAGGATGTTCTGATCGTCGTCAGGAATTATGTGAGCTGAGATGTGGACCGAGTGCTGCAGCTTGCTCTTCTGGACGATGCCGCTGTGTTGATTTTGGTAATTATATAGTTATATGTCTGCCTATCTCTAGCCTAGGAGTAATAGTTAAAATTATTACAAGTACTAACTGCTTGTAAGTAACTGCCTCGGGAGCCTAGTGGTAGCAGGTCACTACTACTACGCTGAGGTCCTGGGTTCGAATCCCGGGTAGGGTTATCAGAGATAATAGTGTAAAGTCTTTTATCACTGGTTCTATTAGGATTTTTACATTTTCTGGAAATTTCTCAGTACCTCGAAGTTTGGTAATGTGCCCGGAGATGTCAACAGGCTCGCCACCTGTTACATGGGCCAAAACGTAACCGGCGAATCGTGGGTGTTTGCATGTATGCTTGAACGCATGCATTTACCTCTGCCGACCCCTTCGGGGATTACAGGCGTGAAGTTACGTGTTTTTATTACAAGTATTACTGGTTTTATGCGGGGAATCCTTTCTAGACCCGCCGTCTAGGGGAACAAACGGCGGGTTGTGTGGGTAGTATGAGACTCATACCCACTAAAACCCCGCGGTGTTCCTTCTCGGCGCCTTTTGTTGCGGAGCCACGGGAACTCCGACGGCGACTGCCCGCATCCGGCCACCATGTTACCGAATCTATCTTTTTTTATGTTAAGGAAGTGGCAAACAATGTAGCTCACATCGATGTTAAGTGATAACTGCAGCCTATAGACACCCACACAAAGACCAAGGTCAAATTGCAGATGCGTTACCACTCCTGAGGCCTAAGGTGTTGTGTCTCTGTGATAGGTATTACAGGGCCGTACATTACCACCTGACCGGAACACGATAGTGTTGAACACTACCATTTAGCGGCAAGTATATTAGGTAATGCGGTGGTGCCTACGCCCGCGAGCTCCGTCACTGGAGCTCTACCACCAGTGATAGGCTACAGTCATCACTTAACCGCGATGTAAACTGCGTGCTTGGATGCCACCTTCATAAAAAATAAAAAATAAAAAATCAAGCCAGCAGTTCAGTCTATCCAGACATCTATACAAAAAGTAGTGGTCAAAATGCTATCTGAATTTTGACTTTGTTGTCTATCCCTGGAAGTTATTACGGAGCCATACATTACCATCTATACTTATAATAAATCTGTAGAAGTGTAAATTCTGGACATTGAAAATATTGAAATAGGTTTGATACAATGGCAGGAGGACAAGCACAAATGGCGGCCTTATCGCTACACAGCGATTTCTACCAGGCAACCAGATAACAAGGAGAATACAACATAAATAATAAGAGGGGCGTACATATCACAAGGAAATTACTTTAAAAAACTAAATAATTATAACACTATATATATATATATCTATCTTCTATCTTTTTTAGGGTTAAACGGACCCTATTACCAATCCTCCACTGTCTGTCTGTCTGTCCGTCCATCCGTCCGTCTGTCACCAGGCTGTATCTCATAAACAATGATAGCTAGAGAGCTAAAATTTTCATGTCATTGGTGTCGTTGGTGTCGTAGGTGTTGTTGGTGACTCTGATGGTGGTGTTGGTGGCGTTGTTGGTCCGGGCGGAGGTTTTTAGTGGCGATGGAGGCATTGGTGGCGTTGGTGACGTTGGTGGTGTTGTTGGTAGTTTTGGAGGTGTTGGTGGCATTGGTTATAATGGTGGTGGTGCTGGTTTTGGTGGTTTCTGTGGCGTTTGTGTCATTAGTAGCATTGATGGCGTAGGTGTTTGGTGATGGTGGTGGCGTTGATAGCATTGGTGGCGATTGTAGTGGTGGCAGTGGTGGAGGTGGTAGTGGTGATGGTGGTGGTGGTGTTGGTGGCATTAGTGGGTAAAAATGCTCAACGTTAATATTCAATTTTACTTTTCTGCCGGCTCTTACGGAGTGCCCATATTATGCATATATCTATCTTTTATTCTCTGTTAGAAGCACTAATTGACTGAAACTTTACAAAACTTTATAATAATTTTCCAAAAAAAAAATTTTGCATAGAAGTTTAAAATGGCCTTTTCGAAATAACGGTTCAGCATAGGATGGATGCACGTTTAAACACATACCTAATTAGCAATTTTGCGCAATTCTAGCAGCCTGTGTGCTTTTATCCCCGATGGCCATACGTCTAAAATCGTGTACAGAGAAGCATTACCGCAAAGTAGATTTTTTTTAGCTACCCAAATGTGTTCATGATCCAAAATGTATATTCAAAAGCGCTGCCCAAAGTCCCAAAGCCACTTCCACGCAAACTCAGTTGCGGGCACAGCTAGTCTAAAATAAAACACGATAGTGCTGAACACAACCATTTGGCGGAAACCGTTGTAATATTTCGTGGAAAGTTTTTTTTTTTTAATTCTCTAAGAAATATTTTTTTTTCAGGCTCTGATGATAAATTTATACAATCAGCACTTGAAACGGAGTTGAGAGAACTAGGCTTCGATCAGGCTGTAGACTTTACAGGTGAATATAACATCAAAAATTGATTTCCAAATAGAGTAATTTACTAATGTGATTACCGTTGTCAAAGATTAATCCACAGACAGCATGAAAATACATGTTTCAAAGAGTATACAAAGCGAAACGCCAAAATTTTTATACATGCCCCGGCTTTGCAGGTTGCCATTTTACATAAAGTAAGGCTCCCCTACTTTTACCAAGAGGGGATGTTAATAGTTTTTCGAGCGCGTCAGATTAAGATATGGGAGATACCTTGCATCCGCTGGAGTACCTTCACTAAATCAAAGTTTTCTATATAGGTCCGAGCTCTTAGCGCTACCGCCACGAGCTTCATATTCAAAACGTCAGAATTTTGGATGGGAGTTTGGATTACGGTCACTTAACGTCCTATTTGAAATTCTCAAGTAAATTTTCACCTCCATTTTTGTAAGAATCAAATCTTTCCGAAAAAAGCTCAGCATCAACATCGTGGGTCAAGGACGCGCCAGATTTTCTCAGAGGGTGTAAAAGGTGTTTAAATCTGCAATCCAAAATTCAGACTATTCGGAAGTGAAGTAAGATCGTGGCAGACATTTGAAATTTTTAGGGCTGTTTTACGGGCGCGACCCAATCCATCGGGTCCAATGGATGTACCCATCGGGGTGTAAGGTTTCTTCCATATCTTAATCTAACGCGCTCGAACTACAACAATAGCATCTTGGGCTCCCCTACCACTACATTACTACTACTAACACGGTACTAATCTATAGGGTTGCGAAAGCGATTATTACCTCTTCAACCGACTCTGCTGTATCTTTTTCAAACATTCTATCAACCCAAAAACTGGTTGCCTGTAAAGTCGGTTTTACGGGCGAAGATTTTACGTGACAACGTCTTTTTCTCGGTAGAAAGGCATTCGCCGGTCCGGCAGGCCTCTCTCTCGTTCGGTGACTCATCGTTACGTTACCGGGCGTTACACTTTTTCATGAGTGACTCCGAGCCGCAACCTAATTTAAGACGTTGTCACGTCAAAAATACACTTTTAGAGCTGGAATTTCGCAATACGTGCTTAAAAGAATCCCTATCAAAAATTGTAAACTTTTAGCACTCTCGTTTCCTGAGATTTCGTGATTAGTGCCTGACCTTTCACTTTTATAAATATGGAAAACTCCATGTAGGTTCACTTCGTAGGTAGGTGTATGTACTATGAATTTTCGAATCACTTTTTTTCTGGTGGTAGAGGTCCAGTGACGGAGCTCGCGGGCGTAGGCACCACCGCATTACCTAGTATCCTTGCCGCTAAATGGTAGTTTCAGCACTATCAGCAACTAGTGTTCCGGTCAGGTGGTAATGTACGGCCCTGTAATTTCCGGCACAGAGGCGAAATACCTTAGGCCTCAGGAGTGGTAACGCATCTGCATTTTGACCTTTGGTCATTGTGTGGGTGTCTATAGGCTGCAGTCATTACCTTAACATCAATGTGAACTGCATGCTTGCTTGCCACTTGTATTACATTAAAAAAAAACAGATTTATCATTATATTTTCTATATACCTCATTTAGGTCGTCAAGATTTTAATACTCGACCCATTCTACGCCACCACATTGCCCATTTCTGCCCCAATCTGGACATCGCAAGAGACTGCATTCGGAGTTGTATGAAGGTTGGAAAACCAGCGTTCTGTGGTAAAGATCACGTATGTTACTGCGGTCACAGATACACGAATGTGGATAGAAACGAGAAAATAAATGCAAGCGATGTTTACAATCAATTCAGAGATCTGTACACAAAATATTTCGGGCCTAATACAAAGTATAGTCGAGGGAAATAAAGTTGTTGTTTATTGTTCTGTTTATTTTGTTATGAGCGAGCCTTGGCTGACGCTTCTGAACTTCTTTGCCTTTTACTTAATAAATTATTTAATGTAATTAATTTATTTTCCCACTTGGTTTTAAATAATAAAAAAGATGATGAATAAAATGTGCCACTGAATATATAATAGACATTGAGTTAGAGTGTAGAAAATAATAGTGATTTAAAATAATTTGTTAGTCAAGTAGGTACAAATAAAAAGGCGCCTGGTCTAATCTAAGGGACATAGCTCACTAGAGCCACCCGGCACCCGATTGCCTCGAGCAACAACGCACGCGACCGGCGACACGCAGTACAAAAACGCTACCGGCAAGCACGCGGCACAATGATAGCCACTATGGAGCTTCATACAAATTGCACGGGTCGCGCGCGTACGCGACCGGCGACATGCTGCAGAATGAAAGTAGCCTAAGAGCGGTCGGCGAGTGGACCACTCGGTGACCACTAGCTTGTCTTGCGTTGACTTTGCATTGCCAACTCGCTGTTCCCAAGTAAAACGCGCGCGGTCCGCGAGTGGTTTAGAATAATATCGCATCGTTCACCCATGGTCCACCCGTCGACCACGAGTGGACGCCGTAAAACGAGGCGGTGCTGGTCGGGTGCCGGGTGAGCTATGACTCTAAAACGTAACTGATATCTGAAACTTCGTAAATAGTTTCACTTAAAAAAAAAGTAATATTAGTTAGTTGTTTACATATTAAAATTCTCTCGGTGCCAAATAATGTTTCAAGAAAAATGTAGCTTAAAAATTGTGAGTACTCTATAACTTTAAAAACTGTGGGACAGAAAATGTTAAGGGATTTGAAGGCCTGTTATATCGTTTGACGCCATAGCAACTTTGTAGTATATTGCTGTTTTGACGTAACATGGTAATTACGAGCATTTTAAGAATACAGCAATGTACTGCAATATGCTTTCAAATTGGTGGACACCGAGATACAGAATACGCCTGAAGAAATATATTTCAAGTTATAGTACACGCTTTAATTATGGAATGATATCATTAAATGATACTGCTAATAATAAGAACAAATACGTTTACTAATTGTTTTATATTATTTCGCATTAACACATACTTGTGAAATATATTTTATTTAAAGAAAAATGGAAAGAAAAATTTGACTTCAGGCGAGACTCGAACTCGCGGCCTACTGGGAATCTAGTCCAGCCGCTCTTCCAATTGAGCTACTGAAGTCCTGCCCGATTTGTCAAATCTTTCCTTCACATTTATTGCATTGCTTTATGGTAGCAGCAGCGCCATCTATTGCCAACTATGCTAGTTAGGCAACCGATATAATAGACTTTGCAGTTTATTGAATATCGTAAAAAAGTCGCTTTTACCCTTAATAATTGACACAGCCCCACACTAGGTATAAGCCTGTATTGTAGTTACTGTTGTACACACACAACACATACACAAACACCCAAACCCGAAACAAATAGTAGGCTATTCAAATATTTGATCCGATGCGGGGATCGAACCCGCGACCCTTCGAATCAAACGGCCGTCTCACACCGCTGGACTAACTGGGTCGTCCCGAAAGCACGCGTGCGAGGCAGGCGTTAATCTATACCTATGATAAAACTGTAGAAGTGTAAATTCTGTACATCGAAAATATTAAAAAAATAAATACCAGGGGATGTTACTAGATCGATACCGAACAAAAAATATGTGATTAGAAAATTGAAAATGAATGAAAATTTTTGTCTGTCTGTCTGTTTGTTCAAGCATCACACAAAATCTAACGATTAAACTTTGTATACTTATACTTTGTATACTTATATTTTTGTCTGTCTGTCTGTTTGTTCAAGCATCACACAAAATCTAACGATTAAACTTTGTATACTTATACTTTACTAGCTGACCCGGCAAACTTCGTATTGCCTCAGAATGAAATAAGGTGTCAAAGGTTTAATAGATACGGACAATTTGTATGGAAAAATAAAATTGTGGTTTTTACTGTTTCCCTTCAATTTCTTCATATTTTCTTACCTTTTAAACCTTCCCTAGACTTCCAAAAATCATTCAAAACCAAAATTAGCCAAATCGGTGAAGCCATTCACGCGTGATGCCGTGACCAAGGAAAACGGGTTGCATTTTTATATATATAGACGTGGCCAGCTATGCTCACACCAAAAATTTAAAAAGTGGAAATTATTGAATTATACGTTATTTCGTTCACTAAAAAATAAATTTAATTAATTTTATAGCGTCGACAACACGTGGTAATTATGCTGTTAAATGTTGCTTATATGACACGTTTGTAGATTTACCATAGCAGCGCCATCTATTGATTACTTACTCAACCCAGTCGAAAGGTATCGACATCTGTTAGAATCATTTGGAGTTAACAGATAATTGTGACTGTCAAATAATAACAGACAAATAATTAGCAATAAATTAAAATTGCGACTATAATTTGAGATTTAAACTATCCTATCTCTCAAGTTGGATCGAACTACACATGGTGTGCGAATTTTATTATAATCGGTTAAGTGGTTTAGGAGTCCATTGAGGACAAACATTGTGACACGAGATTTATATATATTAAGATATACTTTATTAACCTTTGGCGCACAATACTGGCTACTTTTTATCCTGGGAAAATTGCTGTTTGTCTGTGTGTTTGTGCACGCTTATTTCAGAAACTGCTTATTCGATTTGTGGTTTTTACTAATATATTTTGGTAAGTTTCACTTAATATTTACTGTTTGTTTCAAGTCAACCGGTTCAGAAATAAAAATGTTACGACAAATTAAAAAATCATATCGCATATTTTTAAGCTATGCTGTATCTATATTCTGTCTTTTTCAGGGTTCCGTATCTAGTAGGTAAAAACGGACCCTATTACTAATCCTCCGCTGTCTCCCTGTCTGTCCATACATCACCAGGCTGTATCTCATAAACAGTGATAGCTAGAATGCTAAAATTTTCACAAATTATGTATTTCTTTTACCGCTATAACGACAAAATAAAATTTAGGTTGGGGAAAAAGTTTCTTCGCATTTTTTAAGATAATTCAAAATATTTTTTAATATAGTTTATTTAAATTTAACTAAACTATGTATGTACCGTTTTGTTCGATAATCTTTTGCCATCTTGAAGGTAGGGACATAATCCCATTGCTATAAAAATTTTGGGACTTCTCATCAAAATACCGTGACAAGTGGATTTGGCAGTCCTCTCGTGCTGTTAACCTAACATTGCATAAAGAATTCTGAAGAGACCGAAACAGGTGGAAATCTGAAGGTGCTAGGTCAGGACTATACGGCGGATGCATTAACACCTCCCAGCCAAACTCTCTTAATTTTTGCTGAGTGGCTATAGATGTGTGAGGTCTAGCGTTATCATGATGAAACACCACACCCCTTCTGTTGATCAATTCCGGCCGCTTTCTCTCAATTTCTTGCTTTAATTTCATCAGTTGTTCGCAGTAGAGTTAAGAATCGATAGTCCTGCCTGGTGGTAATAGCTCATAATGAATAATGCCCTTCCAATCTCACCACACACACAACATCACCTTATTGCGAGTTAACCCGGGTCACAGTCGCCACAGTCTGTGAAGCCTGACCGGCCTTTGACCACGACCTTTTTCGCACGTTCTTGTCGTACGTGATCCACTTTTCATCACCAGTTATCAGCTTCTTCAAAAATGATTCGGTTTCATTACGTCGTAACAAAGAATCACAAATGATATGTTCTTAGGTTTTCGCGAGCTACACTCATTGAAATAAAACTATTTTTACGGATTTATCTCGCGTATATTAAACTAAAATGATTTTTAAAATCAACCCGACGTTTCGGTCGCTTTACAGCTTCCGTGGTCCCGGGCAGACTGAGGTGACATTTGTCTGACAGAAGTTTGAAAAAATTATATGTAGCTACCTCCATCGATTTCGTAAACGCCTTGCGTAGCGTTCAGGATTAACACAATAATTACTTATGGTATCTTGAGGTCTTACAGACTGCTGCGGCTGGGATTTAATCTTGCTAAGTATGGGATCCCATGATGTTGATAATCGCCATCCATCTTCTCTATTGAAATTTGGGTGTTTTTTAATTTCAATAGCCTCGCGTACCATTCGTGGAATGGGTTTGTGTTCTCTAGCGAGTATTTGAATTTTATCAAACCGGATGTAATGGTTCGGCTTATCCGCTATGTGTTCGCAGACTGCAGACCTCCCTGTTCTTCGGTTTTTGACATCAGCAATGTGCTCTTTAACGCGGGTGGATACAGCTCTCTTCGTTTGACCAATATATGAGAGTCCACAATCACAATCTAATTTATAAATGCCAGAATTTTGTAATGGAATATTACTTTTAACGGGTCTTAAATACTGATGAATCTTTTTATATGGTTTGAAAATTGTTTTAATTGAATTCTTTTTTAAAATGTTGCTGATTTTATCTGTGACACCCTTAACGTAAGGTAGTATAGCTGGTTGTCGTTCTACTGTAGGTGGTTTCACGCGGCCTCTGTGACGGATGGGTGGTACATGGAGCTTGTTGTTATGTAGCACCTGGCGTAGGTGCTTCAGCTCCCCCTGAAGATGGTGGTCGTCACAGATGCCTCGTGCTCTCTGAAATAGAGATGAGCCAACGGCAGATAAATGTGCCGGGTGATGGTGTGATTCACCATTAAGGTACCTATCAGTATGGGTAGACTTCCTAAACACATATTGTTCTGCATATTGACGGGGCTCACAATATGCCTAATATGGGCATATTGTGAGCCCCGTCAATATGCAGAACTACTTGAATGGTGCCTGACATCTGGCTATCTAATGTGGAATGGGGAATTCTACCTACAAATAGACGGAGTTGCCATGGGCTCCCCAGTTTCTCCCATAGTCGCCGATATATTCATGGAGGACTTTGAGGAGAGAGCCCTGAGCACTACAACCATAACACCTCGCATTTATAAACGATATGTAGATGACACATTCACCATATTGGATAGCAATAATGTTTCTGTTTTTCTTTCACATCTCAATTCCATACACCATAAAATCAAATTCACTATGGAATTGGAACAGGACAATAAATTAGCCTTCTTAGATACTTTTTTAATTAGAAAAACCAATAACACACTCAGTCACACTGTGTTTAGGAAGTCTACCCATACTGATAGGTACCTTAATGGTGAATCACACCATCACCCGGCACATTTATCTGCCGTTGGCTCATCTCTATTTCAGAGAGCACGAGGCATCTGTGACGACCACCATCTTCAGGGGGAGCTGAAGCACCTACGCCAGGTGCTACATAACAACAAGCTCCATGTACCACCCATCCGTCACAGAGGCCGCGTGAAACCACCTACAGTAGAACGACAACCAGCTATACTACCTTACGTTAAGGGTGTCACAGATAAAATCAGCAACATTTTAAAAAAGAATTCAATTAAAACAATTTTCAAACCATATAAAAAGATTCATCAGTATTTAAGACCCGTTAAAAGTAATATTCCATTACAAAATTCTGGCATTTATAAATTAGATTGTGATTGTGGACTCTCATATATTGGTCAAACGAAGAGAGCTGTATCCACCCGCGTTAAAGAGCACATTGCTGATGTCAAAAACCGAAGAACAGGGAGGTCTGCAGTCTGCGAACACATAGCGGGTAAGCCGAACCATTACATCCGGTTTGATAAAATTCAAATACTCGCTAGAGAACACAAACCCATTCCACGAATGGTACGCGAGGCTATTGAAATTAAAAAACACCCAAATTTCAATAGAGAAGATGGATGGCGATTATCAACATCATGGGATCCCATACTTAGCAAGATTAAATCCCAGCCGCAGCAGTCTGTAAGACCTCAAGATACCATAAGTAATTATTGTGTTAATCCTGAACGCTACGCAAGGCGTTTACGAAATCGATGGAGGTAGCTACATATAATTTTTTCAAACTTCTGTCAGACAAATGTCACCTCAGTCTGCCCGGGACCACGGAAGCTGTAAAGCGACCGAAACGTCGGGTTGATTTTAAAAATCATTTTAGTTTAATATACGCGAGATAAATCCGTAAAAATAGTTTTATTTCAATCACAAATGAGTACACGGTTCATTAGGTTTCTTTCAGTGAGCTCGTGAGGTACCCAAATATCGAGCTTTTTTTTGTACCCAGCTTTTTTCAAATGCGCCAAAACTGTTTTGTGATCAATTCTCAGTTCTTCAGCTACGTCGTAACTACTGACATGTCGATCTTACTCCACTTTTTCAAAAATGGCATCCATTTTATCCGTATAATATGGGCGACCAGAGCGAGGTGCATCTTTGACATCAAAATTTCCGGATTGAAAACGCTTAAACCAAATTTGTGCTACTCTCACAGACACTGCACTAGGTCCATAAATATCGCAAATTTTTTTCGCGGCTTGCGTTGCATTTTTGCCTTTTTTGTAGTAAAATTTTAAAATGTATCGAATTTCTTCATTAGATTCACTCATCTTGACAGTACGAAAAACAAATGAAAATCACACATTTGCCTAATTTGAATTTAGAATAATGTTCTTTAAAATTTTAACCTTCAATGATACCAAAACCAGCCAGATACAAATACTACAGCCAAAGAGATTTTATTACAAGTTCATACATACTATAATGCGAAAAGACTTTTTCCCCAACCTATTACTAAAAATAAGAAAATGAAAATATCAAGGGGTCCAAGGGGGCATATAATGAACGTGTTTTTTTTTCGTATATTTTTTGCTCGATATCAATAACGGTAGCAAGTAGACTTGAAATTTTCACAGAAATTTTAGGTCTTTGGTATATTGTATATTATCTTCCAACAAACATTTTTTTTACGGAACCCTTCGTGCACGAGTTCGACTCGCACTTGGTCGGTTTTTTCTCTGTTAGTAACGATAAGCATACCTCATAGCGGCGTCCCGGCATAAAACAATCGCCGCTATGATCATTATTCAGGATGCCAAGCGTGGCAAGTATGGCGTATTCTTTTCTTATGCCGCACAACACTTTTAGGAGCATCTTCGGGTAAGGCTTTGTCCAGCGGAACGTCTTTCGGATGTAATTATGATGATGGTGGTGGTGGTGTTAATGGTGTTGGTGGCATTGGTGGTGTTGGTAGTGGTGGCGGTGGTAGAGGTGGTAGTGATGACAGTGGTGGTGGTTCTCTTCTGACGGCTCTTACAAAGTGCCAATATTATGCATAGATCTATCTTTTATCTTTCTTTCTCTGTTAGAAGCGCTAATTGACTGAAACTTTACAAAAGTTTATAATAATTTTCTATAATAAATATTATACTTAGAAGTTTAAAATGGCCTTTTCGAAAGTGCGGTAAATACGCGTTTAAAAACATAATTAGCAATTTTTTGCAATCTTAGCAGCCTGTGTGCTTTTATCCCCGATGGCCATACGTCTAATTTCGTGTACAGAGAAGAATAACTGTAAAGTAGATTTTTTTAGCTACATAAAAGTGTTTATGATCCAAAATTAACCAAAATGTATATCCAAAAGCGTTGCCCAAACTCCCTAAGCCACTATTCCACGCAAACAAAGTTGCGGGCACAGCTAGTATAAAATAAACTTTAAATTGATTTATCTAATTAAGAAAATAATTCATGTAATCTTAACGCCCTACGTATGACTCTGATTTATATGAAAGAAACAAAGCGAGAGTGTATTTAAATTGCTTATAACCCTTGTAAAGTCTTATCATAGACTTAAGATCACTGGAAGAGTTACACAAAAATTAATGCTGATATAGATTATTTGACTTTAAGTTCGCGAAAGTTACTCTCAGGCGCATCTACTGTTTCCATCACCAAAATGGAAACGGCAGAAAATATCCCAACAGTGACGACGTTGCTGATTTGCCGCGGCGACGACTGTAGAGTCATCTGTAAATTAAAAAATAAAAAAACTAGCGTTCAAATGTTTATTCTAAATTATATTTTATGTAAATATTTACCTATGTACGATTATGTAGTAGTAAATATGTGATTTTTATTTATTATGTAGTGCTGGTGATCTTGTAGCCGGCTTAGCCATCTAAAGTTGATCTCACTTGGTTACATCCAGTGACATTATATCTTTGTTTATGAACGTTGGAGTTTTCTAACATTTTATTGGAATAATATAAACTTATTAGAAAACCCTATGTAATAACTTTAGTTGATATTTTGTAAATAAATTCAAGTTTTATTTATATGAAAAATAGATAGGCTTAAAATATAGTCTTATTAATTTTTACTTTCTGTAGTCAATCTTTGTCATTAATTCTTTTCAATAATTATCAAATTGAACATCCTTCTTCTTTTTCTTTTAACGTTAATATTCTTACAGTATCATTGTTCATGCGTCAGCTCTTCGATTAATGTTAAGAAACTCTGCATAATCCGTTAAATATGTAAATTATTTGAAAAAGAAAAATATCTAGCTATATACAACAAATCTCATTTTCAACGAGTTACATCGTTAAGGCCACAGATGTGCGTGCGTGAGATATGTACCGGGGATGGATTTAATTTATTTGAGCTGATGAATAATACGCTGCTATCAGTCTTGGGTGGTGAGCTGGTGCGGGTTAAGCTGGTTCACGAGTTCACGACGCTGACACGATGTGAAAGCTCGGTTCTCTGTTCTTGTGCGGTTTCATATTATTTATAGACGGTGTATATTATCTTATATGACTTTTTTATATTTTTATCATTGGTAACTCACAAGTTTGTAAAACCTTGGTGGAGAGGTAAATAAATGTATTTTTATTATTTGTTATTTTACACGATATAAATAAAATAACATTTTTGAATATTTTTCATAAAATCTGTTTTTGTTATGTTGCGAAGGCGGCAAATAAAGCATGCAGTTCACATAGATATTAAGTGACAACTGCTGCCTATAGACACCCACACATAAACTATAGGTAAACATACAGATGCGTTGCCTGCCCCCGCCACAGGTCTCTGACCTTAGTTGTTATGTTTCTGTGAAAGTTATTACGGGGCCATACATTAATTTTTTGTCTGCCGTAAAATTATACTCAAAAAGAAATATGTACTTAAATTTGCTTAAAATACTCGTAGAAAAAGGTTTAAGAATATACAACAAATCTCATTTTCAACGAGTTACGTCATTAAGGCCACAGATGTGCGTGCGTGAGATATGTAGCGGGGATGGATTTAATTTATTTGAGCTGATGAATAATACGCTGCTATCAGTCTTGGGTGTTGAGCTGGTGCGGGTTAAGCTGGTTCACGAGTTTACGACGCCGACACGATGTGAAAGCTCAGTTCTCTGTTCTTGTGCGGTTTCATATTATTTCTAGACGGTGTACATTATCTTATATGACTATTTTTATATTTTTATCATTGGTAACTCACAAGTTTGTAAAACCTTAGTGGAGAGGCAAATAAATCGATTTTTATTATTTGTTATTATACACGTTGAAATTTAAATGATTTTTGATCCAACATTGTCAAACTTGATATAAATAAACTAACATTTTTGAATATTTTTCATGAAATCTATTTTTGTTATGTTGTGAAGGCGGCAAATAAGCATGCAGTTTACATAGATATTAAGTGACAACTGCTGCCTATAGACACCCACACAAAAACTATAGGTAAAATACAGAAACGTTGCCACCCCTGCTGAGACCTTAGTTGTTATGTTTCTGTGAAAGTTATTACGGGGCCATAAATTTTTTTTCTGCCGTAAAGTTATACTCAAAAAGAGTTATGTACTTACATTTGCTTGAAATAGAAAAAGGTTTAAGAATATACAACAAATCTCATTTTCAACGAGTTACGTCATTAAGGCCACAGATGTGCGTGCGTGAGATAGGTACCGGGGATGGATTTAATTTATTTGAGCTGATGAATAATACGCTGCTATCAGTCTTGGGTGGTGAGCTGGTGCGGGTTAAGCTGGTTCACGAGTTCACGACGCTGACACGATGTGAAAGCTCAGTTCTCCGTTCTTGTGCTGTTGTACTTATAGTATAAAATATATTGTATAGATGTATATAAAAATGTTATAATCTCAGTTCCATTTTAGCAGTTTTTTATGTAAGGAAGGTGACAAACAGGCATGCAGTTCACATTGATGTTAAGTGATAACTGCATCTTATATAGACATCTACATAAAAACCAGAGGTCAAAATGCAGATACGTTGCCACCCCTGAGACCTAAGGTGACATGTCGCTGTGATAGTGATTACGGGGCCATACATTACCATCTAACCGGAACACGATAGTGCCGAACACTACCATTTAACGGCAGATAGGTTAGGTAATGTGGTGGTGTCGAATTATTCCCAGTTGCCCCCGCGGCGATTGCCACCGGAGGCAAATGGGAAAAAAGTGATTGCACCCACTTCAGTTTCGCTGTACATTGCTTTCTCCATTACGTTCTTGAGCTCCTACACTTGGAACTCTATCACATCGCATCTTTGATGTGTTTCATGTTTTGTTATGTCAAATATGATTAGGTAAGAAATAAAGAGAGACAAGTAAATCAGGCTAGTGGCCTAATACTCAAACGTAAAAAAAAACGTATCTTCACGCCTGTAATGCCCGAAGGTAGGCAGAGGTAAATGCATGCATTCAAGCATACATGAAAACACCCACGACTCGCCGGTTACGTTTGGGCCCATGTAACAGGTGGTAAACCTGTTGCCATCTCCGGGCACATTACCAAACTCCGAGGTACTGGGAAACTTCCAGAAAATGGGAAAAAATGCCAATAAACCTGAGATAAAAGATTTTAAACCGTTATCTCTGATAATCCCCGACCCGGGAATCGAACCCAGGATCCCCAGCGTAGTAGTAGTGGCCTGCTACCACTACGCTACTGAGGCAGTTACCCAACCGTCACTCAATTTTAAGCAACCCTCAAATATGTGCTATCTCTATTGTTTGAACATGTTTTATAAAGACGTAAGACTTTTAAGTCCCATTTAGATTTATGTAATCTGGAGAATGATCAAAACAGAGTTTCTCCTTTCTCACCCATCAAAATAAATATTTCAGTACAATACGAAATCCCTTAAAGCCTAAACCGAAAATCTGTATCAACATTTTATAGCTGATATTTAAATGGATTCAGCTTTGTAGTGGTTTCTCGCACCCTTCGTCATTGACATTGTTCGAGCAGGCCGAGTGGCCCATTGTTAATGCCTACAAGCCAAGCCAAGAACTATTTATTACAACAACACCCTTCTTGTAAGCAGATAAGGTTCAATTTCAAATAATTCAGTATATTGTTACGTTTGAAAGCCTAAAAGCAAGATTTGATTAGGAGTATTCCATTTTGAAATCTATTGTACGTATTTTATGCATCGCATATTGAGAGTATGCAAATATTATGTTCATAGTGAATTGTGATTGAGTTGTTGATTGGCTAGATGACAGATAAGTGTCTCTGATACTTATCTTACTATTTATTACCTAACGTTTTCTAGAGAGCTCTAATTATCCACATCGGTGTCGTAGGCCCACCGTGTTACGCAAGCTACCTGCCACTCACATAAATAGACAGGGTTCTCTTTAGCGATAAATTTTAAGTCGTAGAAATATATGTTTAGGGCAATCATTGAATTTGGAACTAACTCAGTAATTACCGCTACCCTGAGGTCCTGAGTGCAAATCCCGAGTCGGGAATGCTAATGGGATTTTTCCCTTTTTATAAAAAAATCTACCCTCAGCTTGTATTTGCTTTTGGTAATTGGATTGCTAACTATAATATGGGATAAAACGTAGTTGACGAATCGTGGGTGTTTGTATGTATACGTGTATATTGGTTGTTGCATGTATGCATTCACCTGAGCCTATCCCTTTGGGGATTATAGGCGTGAGGTTAAGTTGGGTTTAGGTACATTAGGCAATAACTAATCTTCATCTATTCTCTTCATTTTGACAACAATTTTGCGGGGATACCAAAATGTCAATGTTCTAAAAATAATCATCAATCGTCGTCTGCTAAAAAAATCTATAAAATGTTGCAATAGTAAAATATATTATAAAATACTTTAAAATAATAAAATACTTTAAAATACAGCCATATATCTACATTGTGTGTTGGATCACCCCTAAAAACAGCCCTCAACGTTTGTAACATAAAAGGCTTAGTTAAATGACGCGTCAGCTCAAATGCTTTTGTTAATAACCACTAGTTGACAGTGGATAAGAGAGTGCGGTCAGCGAAATTTCGATTCGTACGGTAATAAATATTGCAAATCTATCCTACGAAAGAGACAATCGGCTAGTTTCGACTTCGTAGAGCGTTTTCTCTGCTGCACACTGCTTGCGCAAGCACTGATAGTCCGGTATTGGTCAAACTTGATCACATAGATAAGGTGTAAAAGTTATAACGCTCTACAGATCCTAAATAATTCAAAGTCTCCTTCCTAAAGTCGATATGCAACAGTTCTTGTTGGACATTGTAATTATGTTTGACAACCTATTTATTGATCGATAGTGGTTACTTAGCCTCTGATCTCTAGCTTGCAGGCTCGAGTTTTCTCATTCAACTGAGTTTAATTGCCTTTTTTGAAGTTGAACATCCAAGCGTTATTCAAATAAAATACATTCAACTTAAAAATGAATTCTCGTCTTACCCTTTGCTCTATGACGAGATATGGACCCCTCAGGAATGCCCTTATGCAGTTGCTTAAGTATTAAGGCTGAGACCGACTCGCCACTTGCTCAGTTAAGTAGACAAAAAAGCGGCCAAGTGTAAGTCAGACTCGCCCATGAAGCAATATTTGACTGGATGTTTACCATTTACAGTTTTCGAAAGCAAAAAAGAACTTTATTTTCCAAATCACAGATGTAAAAGTGTTGTGCCTATAGTATTAAAATAAAGTAGCTGTGACATGCAGACAGACAGACGTGACGAATCAATCAGGGTCCCGTTTTTTATCTATTGGCTACGGAACCTTAAAAATGGTCGTGTCTATATCCTGAATTTTTATTCTTCACGCATATAACGCTAAAATACTCGCTACCGCTGCCGTACCCGCTGCCGCCTACAGCATGAACGGGCGTATGGTCAGCATAAAGCTTCCATTATATTAATACGACGCCCCCGATTGACGTGCCCTGTAATTTTCTCTGACTAAATGCGCTGTCGGTGTACTGAGGGGATGTCATGTGCACTGATGTGGTGTGCGGATTTTTTGAGAAGTATTTTGTTTGATACGTTTCTTGGATGATAATAAGATGCGTAGTTAATTTGTTTTGTCATTTAATTTACAACGTAACCTCACGCCTGTAATCCCGAACGGGTAGGCAGAGGTAAATGCATGCATTTAAGCATACATGCAAACACCCACGATCCACCGGTTACGTTTTTGTCCTATGTAAAAGGTGGCAACGCTATTGACATCTCCGGGCATATAACCACACTTCGAGGTAATGGGAAACTTGCAGAAAATGGGAAAATCTCAATAGTAATTAAAAATAAAATATATTTCACAAGCATGTGTTAATGCGAAATAATATAAAAACAATTATTAAGGGTAAAAGCGACTTCTTTACGATATTCAATAAACTGAAAAGTCTATTATATCGGTTGCCTAACTAGCATAGTTGGTAATAGATGACGCTGCTGCTACCATAAAGCAATGCAATAGATGTGAAGGAAAAATTTGACAAATCGGGCAGGGCTTCAGTAGCTCAATTGGAAGAGCGGCTGGACTAGATTCCCAGTAGGTCGCGAGTTCGAGTCTCGCCTGAAGTCATTTTTTTCTTTCCATTTTTCTTTAAAAATAAAATAAATCTCAATAGAACTAGAGATAATGGATATTATACCGTTATCGTAGCCATACGGTGACTTATGGTCCTTAAAACGAGGCCGCTTTGTAAGGACCTTATAATAAGCTTAAGGTCACGCAGAGAGCAATGGAAGAAGGCGTATATATCGGCGTTTCGGATACAAATAATCGGTTCAGAAACTGAATGATGTGTTATGTGCGACTGCTAGAACTTTAGTAATCGTTTCTTATCGTTTCGCTACCGAGGCAGCATTACACTGACATAATCAAATCAGGCCTTGCAAACATTTTTATCAAATCCATGCTTTATGTACCGGAAAAATAGATAAGATTTAACGGCGTTCCATAAATGGCCCCATTACGAAAAAGCAAAGTTTCTTGACGCGCTTTCTCATAATGGTCTTCTGAACTACTTTAAGGAGTCTTGAATACCGCCGTAGAATGATAATTGGCGAATACTTTGTTGGGTGTAGTTCAGTAGAGCGAGTAAGTGCAATCAGTTTTGACTATTATGAAATTCTACTTGTATGCAGCACTGGATCATAACTGGTAAATTGAAATTCTATTAATGGTTTTGAAATGTGACATTATGAATACACGTTAATCTCAAAAGAACTGCCTCTACTTTTAAATATTTGGTTAAAAATTTGTTGTGTATAAATTATGATCCTGTTTATGATGAAATAAGAACAAATCAACATTATTTATATCCGACCCATTTAAGGAACGGTCATCACCTCAAGTTCAAGCCTTAGGGTCATTGATACAGTAAAATACGCTTACTTAATGAAGTCAAAATCCAATTCATACTTTATATACCTATAAATAAAAGGATACAATTTTAATAATTTTCAGAAAATAAACACTTTTCAATATATAATGTTGGTATTAAGGCAAAGTTTCTTGACGCGCTCTCTCATAATGGTCTTCTGAACTACTTTGAGGAGTCTTGTATTCCGCGGTGGAATGATAATTGGTGAATAGTTTATCGGATGTAGTTCAGTAGACCGAATAAGTGCATTCAGTTTTAGTTGTTATGAGATTGTAGTAGTTCTGGAACACTAGATTCTGATTATAACTGGTATTCGAGTTGGAAACTATGGTTTTGTAATGTAGCATATGATTTTATGTTTCTCTCAGAAAAATAAGAACTTCGTTTCGTTTTAATTATATAGATTTTTTTTTTATGTAATAAATGTGGCAAACAAGCATGCAGTTCATATTGATGTTAAGTGATGACTGCAGCCTATAGACACCCACACAATATTGTATATTTGATAAAAAAAAAATTTTTTTTATGTCATGATTATATTTGGTAAAAAAATGTTTTATATATTATGATGACTATGTTTATCATGAAATAAGAAAATCCCAACATCACTTACTTTCTGACCCAAGGATGGAACGGTCATTATTTGAAGCTTTTAATTAAGAGTCACTAAACTATCGAGAGGCAGTTAAATACAGAAAGCCTAACAAACATTTTTATCAAATCCATGCTTTGTATACTGGAAAAATAGGTAGACCTTAAGAGCGTTCCTTAAATGGCCCCCAATAGATAATGTTGGAATTAAGGTTAAGCAAAGTTTCTTGAAGCGTTCTCTCATAATGGTCTTTTGAACTATTTTGAGGAGTCTTCAACTCCGCGGTGGAATGATAAATTGGTGAATACTATGTTGGATGTAGTTCAGTAGAGCGAGTGAGTGCATTAAGTTTTAATTGTTATGAGATTGTAGTTCCATTTTCTATGTAATATAGTATATTCCTTCCAAGATATTCTGTAGAAACTGGATTATTGACATTTTCAAGTCACATAATAATATTGTGATGTGGTAAATTATAACGAGAAATTAAAATAAATCAGAGACTTATCTTATGTCTTTAAGCATAACAATATTATTTCATATTGAGAACTCTTTTGTTGGGAACCTATGATGGTGATCTAAGGCCTACAGCTCAGGGCCTCTTTCTCTCCAATTCCTTACGCCCAGCATTCACAGGTCCTGCTCTAATCAGATGAGGCACGAGAGGTATGTCAGTGACCGGGATATCTGGCACTCTACACTCTCTGCCTAACCCGTTAGGGACCTTGCGTGAAGATACATAAATACCACCATTTGGCAGCAGAGATGATTAGGTGGTGTCTGCACCGTCGATATACGACATCACATCTCTATCATCAGTTGCTATAGGTCCAAACCCGAAAAAATGTTACGAATCATGGCTGTAAATACGCATTAGTCGATTTTTGAGGGCGGTACTTCATCCAATATTTCACTGGCATATCAAAATAAAACGTTGTTTTTAAAACGCTCACAACCGAAAAGGCAAACGTAAGATAATATTTCAATTTGGATACTTAAATACGTATTCATCAGACAGACCTCTCTTGATTCGTCTATGTTTATTAACTTTGTTTGTATTAATCCACGCTTGTATGCCGAAACGAGAAGTTCCTTCGCTCCCTCCGGGCTTACAATCACGTTGTTAAGAAATTCATTAAAGGTTTATTCACTGTTTGATTAGGGGACTCGGTGTTTGCTTTGCATCATATCCGTCTATGTACTGCGAAGTCTCCGACACGAATTATGTGAAGTGAAATCGAATAACGCATTATTTATGCATTATGTTCCGACTTTCACATACTTGGACTGAAAGTTGAAGGAGTTCTATTTAAGTTTGTTCACTTGAAACCCTTTGTATATGTGTTGTATCATTCTCTGTCGTGGTAAAGTGGTAGCTGACTTATTGAAATTCATCGTCTTCATCATCATCATAATTTTAGTTGGACAGGGCATCTGCATTTTGATCTCTGGTCTTTGTGTGGGTGTCTAGGGTGTCTATAGGCTGCAGTCATCACTTAACATCAATGTGAACTACATGTTTGTTTGCCACGTTCATTACATAAAATAAATTACGTAATTTCCGGCACAGAGGCCTAACACCTCAGGCCTCAGGAGTGGTAATGCATCTGCATTTTGACCTTGGTCTTTGTGTGGGTGTCTATAGGCTGCAGTCGTCACTTAACATCAATGTGAACTGCAAGCTTGTTTGCCACTTCCATTACATTAAAAACAAACAAAACATCCAACCGGAACACGATAGTGCTGAACACTACCATTTGCCGGCAGATTGTAACCTGTCTGCCGTAGGCACCACCTAGGGCGAAGGCAGCATCGCGTTATCAACCTACGCCCTCGAGCTCCTATACTGGAATTCTACCACCAATTATAAGTTTTCCACTCTTTCTATCATTATACCTACGAGTACAACACTGATAGCTGTGGAAAAATGTAACGCGAACAATAATTTTCACATTTGTTTCAAAGTCTAAAATGAATATCTCCGTAAACACGATTATCGGGTGCCATTAACCCTTTGAACGACAAAACTCGATTAATGCGTTCGAAAATTTCCAAATTATACAGAGTCAATTACCAAAATAAAACATAATTCATTTCAATAATTTACCGAAGAAACTTTGGCCTTTCTCACTGTTCCTTACGAATATACTTCTGTCTCCGTCTAACTCAGTGCACTGACAGTGTTGCGTAGTGCTATCTCTATCTATCGCACGGTTGAAATTGCCCAACTTTGACTGTTATCTCCTTCCTATATATTTACAATGCGCAAGGAATGAGGGATGCTCTATTGGAGAATTATTTTATTGATATTGATCTGTTTAGTTTTGTTGTTTGTTTATTTGTTATGTAATGATGTCTTTGATATTAATGTTGTTTATGAAGAATAACTTTTTCGTTCGGGTAAAAAACAACTTTTTATGATCACTGTTTTTGTCGGTGTATTCTATAGAAATACATGAAAGTCAACTAAATTACAAGTTGTTTTCTTTCACAAAATCAAACATAATCTATTTATGTTAGTAAAGTTTGATTCTTTTGTTTAGATTTGTATGTTACTGGGAAGATATACGCCAATTAAGCTTGACCACAAATATGATAATACGATGGGAACATTTATTTATTTATCCTTTTGTTACCATGTAAAGTAATATTAAAAATTATGTATTAATAAAAATTATAAAAATATTATCAAACATTTTTCGCATTTATTTCAAAGGATTTACTTTGGGAAGACTACTGCTACGCTGGGGTACTGGATTCTATGTCAAATTTTTGGAAATTTCCCAGTACCGCCCTCGGAATTTGGTGATATTCCCTTAAATTTACTCCCAATGAATGTTTGAATGCAAGCATTTGGGTCATAGCTCACTACAGCCACCCGGAACCCGACCAGCACCGCCTCGTTTTACGACGTCCATCCGTTGTCGACGAGTGGTCCCCGAGTGGCCCACTTGCCATCCACGCGTAGTCCGCGTGCCACCCGCGCGTTGACGGCTTGCGGTCGAGGTGATCCGGTGTCGATACGGAGTTAATGTGATGAGCTCAGCTCCACACAATTTCATATAAAGAATACTAACCGCTCGAGACGGTCGTGCAATGGTTGGGTCCCGGGTGGCTCTGGTGAGCTATGACCTTTAATCTGTACTCACTTATCGGGGAATATAAGCATAGAGTTAATTTTATTTTCTAAGAATGTCAATATTTATTGGTAGTTATTGATACGAGTATAAAGCAATTAACAAACTGTAGACATTTTCTCAAAAGAAAATATTTCGATGGTACATAGGTTGCTACTCTTGGTGAAAATGCTTCTAATATGTGTAATAATATAAGCTACATTTCGAATGCTAAGATGCGTCTAAATAAACATTACGATCCTTATTAAATCAGACTCACTATCAATATCTGAATCTATGATTTCAAAAGACTCCTTTACCATTAAATAAACGTAGATGAAAATTCTGAGTGAAAATGAAGGTATCATTTTTGCTAGTATATTCTATTAAAATAAAAAGAATCATTGAACTATTAACAACCACTACGTTAAAATAAATGTTGCTTAGCAAATTGATTGCACCCTCACCACACGCTCCAATTGAAGCTTGTGTTAATAGTTTAAAAATAGAATTATATTTTTTTTATTTTCAGATAAGTAGAGCAAACAGCAATCCGTGCAGCCTCTCTTCGATTGGCTACGGATCTCCCCTCGTAGCTCGTAGCAACGTGAAGCTGTCGTACGTGAGGTTCGCTACAGTGCGGACGTCTACGCCGTAGCGCTACGGAGACCTTGACACGAATAACCCCGCCTGCGTTTACGAATAAGCTTTCGCGATTTTTTTGTTAAATTTGTGAACATTTTGACTATTGAACTGTAAATGGTATGTGTTCGTAGTAAATATCTGAGTGTTTGTTCTGTGTGAGTGAACGCACGTGGAGTTTTGGAGGTAAGTTTCTAAATAAGAAAGTCAAATACAACATTTTTTATATTGTTTATGTTACAGATATAAACGGCATATTTCATCTCCATATTTAATATTTTTCCTCTTTATTTTGTTCGAGCAACACGAGAATATTTACTTGCTTAGAACAGGCAGAATGTTCAGCAATGTTATTACATTATTAATGTGGGACCCTTTTCTCCATTTCTGATGTTTTTTTTATTTAAGTCACGATTTTTTTTGTATTGTTTGTTCTATCCAATGAAAATTCGTTGAAATGTTTATATTTTTTGTGTCCGTTACATAATAACATACTAATTTATATCAAAGCAATATATATTATAACAATAAAATGTGGAAGGATTTACCAAAATCTTTTACGTCATAAAATTGTTTTCTTTGACATGTTTTCTTATGTTTTTCTTCACATTTTAACAAAACGTCCAATTTTCTAAACTGTAACTAAACCTTAGTATAAGTTTGGTATAGGTACATAAAAAGTACCTTATCACAAAAGAATGAGATCTGACTTAAAAGCCCAATCAACTGTTCCACTCAACAATAACGCACTTCGCATTCGATTTTATATCAAGTCTCACTGAGATTAATGGCTCTAGGCATGATAAGGCCTATTTCATTAACAAGCCGACTCTAATTAAATGGGATAAACTGGTAGTTTCCACTCCATTGTCGTATATTTAAATAAATAGATAAAGCCCTCATAATTGATAATACGATTTGAAAGCTGTGCCAGTTTCAGATCATACCTAATTTTTAAATACATCTCTGTCCAATTATAAAAAATATTACTGGCTCAGTATTTTAGAGGTAGAGGCCACTACTTATTGGTTCAAGGTTCTGGATTCAGTTCCTGGCTACCAAATGGCCATATGCCTGTCGCCCAGAGCTTTAAATGTGTCCGTGAAATTGTTTATGTATTTTATTGAAGTCAATGTGTGAGATCCGTAATATGAGTGTGTGTCATACGTATTTCTCCCCGCAAAACTGATGGACTGTTTTGCATCGGTAATAAACGCCATGGCTACTCCCTCCGGTTCGCCGCGATCGGTGGGCAGATTTGCTCTATGAGTAAAATACGACTATCGACTATCGCATTTTCTACGACAATGCGGCCGCACTGTCCAAGTTGATTCAATGAAATCCCGAGGGAATTAATTAGACCATAGTTTGATTTTGATTTTCCTACCGCCATGGTTTGACCGCCGTTGTTCGGTTGACTGACTGCACTAGAGGAAGAATTCCCCTCCTAAAAGAGAATTCTTCCTCTAGCGGGCGATGGGGTCGTCACATTCCGTCGCCCGAAGAGAAGCCACATAGCTCGCAGGACTGACGGCCGATGGGGCAGAAGAGTTCTAGAGTGGCGACCACGTACCGGAAAACGAAGCGTAGGCAGGCCCCCTACGAGGTGGACCGACGACCTGGTGAAGGTCGCGGGAAATCGCTGGATGAGGGCAGCCCGGGACCGTTCGTTGTGGCATTCTTTGGGGGAGACCTTTGTTCAGCAGTGGACGTCTTTTGGCTGAAATTATGATGATGATGAGGCTAGGTTAGAACTCGAGTTGGATATTAACCCAAGCAAGTCACAAGAAAAAATGTGATTAGTGTTTATTAATTGTTACGTAGCCGCCGGCGGCTTCACATTTCTTGAAGAGAAGTATTAAGTGATATTATTATGGCGTTACTTACTGTATGAAAGTTAAGAGTCTTAGAGATCGGCGTGCATGTATCAAGAAAATGATAAAAAAACGTAACTTCACGCCTGTAATCCCCGAAGGGGTAGGCAGAGGTAAATGCATGCATTCAAGCATACATGCAAACACCCACGCCGGTTACGTTTTGGCCCATGTAACAGGTGGCAAACCTGTTGCCATCTCCGGGCACATTACCAAACGCCGAAGTACTGGGAAACTTCTAGAAAAAGGAAAAATCCTGATAGAACCAGAGGTTCATTTAAATTAAAAGCATTTTAAACCATTTTCTCTGATAGTCCCCGACCCGGGAATCGAACCCAGGGCCCCCAGCGTAGTAGTAGTGGTCTGCTACCACTACGCTACTGAGGCAGTTTAATGAGAATGTAGAAAAAGCACGAGAGGTTTGTCAGGACCGAGATATCTGACGCTCTACACTCTTGGCCTGCCAAGTCAGGGACTTGGCGTGAAGATACATACATACATACATACATAATTACATGAAAGTATAAGCAGTATGCTAAAATGCATTTATAAACATCTGTCTAACCGGTCGGGGTAATATAGCCGTGTTGTTATTTTTCTACCATTACTTAATCAGTTATTAATTTTATTGGTGGTTTAGAAATTGGGGGTAAATTGCTATATTTATGTATTCATGTATAAGCATAAAAGTAAGATTGATTTCGTCCCTATTGTAAGGAATGCCTAACAGTAAAACTAGAATAACATTATGATTGATATAAATTCGAAAATAATTTGAGCGCGTACTAGAGGAAAAATAAGATCGCATCCCTATTCTTAGCGCAGAGTGGAAAAGATTATGCGGGATTCCGCGGGATAGTCCCGGGATCGCCGCGGGATACGTTAACAAGAGACTAGGTCAAGGCGCGACATTTTCTTCTTTGTACAATGTCTTTATAATAGGATTGTCCGTACATTATTGTGTCCTGCATGCATAAGCACATAGGGATATTTTTTTTGTAATAAGCGAGATGACAATACTTTTTTTTTATGTGACTAATGTTGTGAATATCATAGAGCACCATAGGGGAGTAGCCATATGTAGGCTTTCCACTCTGTCAAAGTACAAGCCCAAAGGGGCTTATACCTGTCGCCTAGATGTTTAAATGTGTGCGTGAATTTGTTTCTGTATTTTGTTAAAGTCAAGGTGTGAGTTTCGTAGTATTAGACGATTTTTGTAGTGTGCGTGTGTGTCGCACGCATTTCCCCCCGCAAAAAATGACAGTCTGTTTTGCATCAGTAATAAACGCTATGGCTACTCTCCTCCAGTCCGCCGCGGCCGGTGGCCCGTGTTGCTCTATGTGTGAATGTACGTTTATGGCTCCGTCATAACTATTACAAGCCATTTTGTAGAACATTGTTGTTTTCCTGAAACTATCGTAACTTTACGACAACACAGCAATGTACTGCATACTGGCTATCGAGATTATGTGAACCGATAATACGCCTTCAGGGACAGGTGAATGAAACCATTGTAGGTGGTAGTAAATTCAATAAAGCGAAGTGAGCAGCAGCATCCCGCGATAAAACTACTGACACTACAATCACTATCCCGCATGCCAAGGCGACTGTTTTTTTTGCAGAACCCGCATTCTTTATTGTGCTTACTACCGCCGTTAGCCAATTTTCGGTTAACTGACTGCTCTTCTGGAAACATTCTCCTCCACAACTGGGTGGAAAAGTCATCACGTCCCAACGCTATAGATTTCAACACAAATAAATTTACCAGTTATTTTGGTTGTTAAAGCGTCAATATCACTAAATAATTGTACCAATTTAATAATTGCTCCCAATTAATGTTCATTATCAAAATATTCTAAGACGCAACATTGAATTAGGACTAATTAAGAGGATCAAATTCATAGAATATGAAAGCGAAACCGAAAACAAGTACGGTTAATTGGAAGAAAGCTGAATTACCCTTAAGATTGGTGAAACAATATGGTGCTAATCACAAAACAACAACGTTAGTATTTTCAGGAGAGAGTATGGAAATGGTTAAGTTATATTCAATTTCTTCTGGATGAGAAGGAGGTGTATTTTAACATTATTTCAGTATCATTCAAAACACAAAAACAGCCATTGAAAATAATTCCCAATCACACATTTCACGTTTTACGAAATTTTAATATGCTCCAAATCGGAGATCATAAATTATTGAGTCATCCACATCGCTCACGATAGGTTCATCGCTCAACATGGTTTATGTAATATAGTTCAGAAAAAATCGTCTAGTTCACGATCCACAGCGTTAAGACCATACGACGTAAGGTGACGAGGACTTTAGATGAATAATGTGTACAGTTGATAAAACAAAATTAATATTCCTAAAGCGAAACGGAGTCCTAAAAATTGATCTATTATTTTAAGGACAGACGATATCTTAAACTAATTATAACATTTGGCCAGCAATCTCATTTATTATAATGAATTACGACCTTGTACTGGACCTTTTGTTAAGTCGTTGAATTTGGCAGCGACATAGGCATAACAAAGCATTTAAACATTAAAGCCTGTAGAAAGATATGAACTGTACGCGTCTTTTCCTGAAGAATTCCCTCGGAAACTGTTCAATCTGCTGCCTCGTTGATTCCTTAACTGTATGGTATGTCAAGTTCGGGATATCTGGCGCTCTACACTCTCTGCCTACCCTGTTAGGGACCTGGCATGAAGATACCTAATTCCTTAACTTATGCGAGTCGCTCGCGTACTCATATACAAGGAAATTGACGTTAACCAGATATTGTACATCTTTTATACATATTATATAATATGATAGTCCTAAATACTTTTGCGGTAATTCTTAAAACTAGTGTGTTTAGTGTTATTCATTATAAATATTATTGTGTTGTTATTATCAAAATCATATAAGTTTTTACATCAGAACTTTTATTGTTTACCTGAACTATGTTTCAGCAGATTGGTGTAGTTATTACGTATAGGAAATCAGTAAACTTATCATATAAAAGGATAACGGGACGTCGGGCGAACGAACAATCGCTTAGAATTCTTGGAGCTGTGTAATCAAGACAGGGTGACTAGGAAGAGGAAAAACAAAAGGGAAATATAGAATGGAAAAGGTCATATCTCGGTGGAAATTATTTTTGTTGCGTTACCGCCAACATTTCTTATATTATACGGGCTTGCTAGCGCATAAGGAGTTCCAATAAAGGAAAAATATGTCTTAACGGATCGTTTGCTTGCGTTTTCTGGCGTTACTTTATGAGGGTTCTGAGCAACTCGTATTTGAAGACTTTATTCATCTAAACTGGATTAACTGTCTTAGTTTTCGAGAGATAAGTGAAAGTGACTCGTTTAATTATTGAAGGGTGTTTAGTGTGTAACGCACTTGAATTTTAGGGTGTACTACAGGGTAACATTAACGGACCTGTTTTTATCATAGTTTATTAACATACCTTTTTAATAAAAGCCTTGATTAGGTACGTAGGTAAGACTAGATGGGAAAATTAATTAAAAAATAAAATAAGAAGGCATAGTTTTAAAAGGACCAAAAAACCAATGAGAAGGTTATTACGATTGATTGGTTAGATGTCTTTTACTTTTTACATTACAGAATAAGCATTTTATTAATCTTGTTTTGAGTTTTTCTGGTAGACCAGGAAATTATAAAACTCATAACAGATCTCTAGGTCTAAAATTGATATAGGTATGATATAGTGACAATTACCCTAAAACAAACAAAATTAATGGTGATTGGCTGAATATTTTACATTCGGATACAGTAAACTGCAAAACCGAACAGAACCAATAAAATCACATTAAATGAACTCGATATTTCAAACCAAAATGGTACGTTTGACAAATTGCTAAAATGCACTCTCGTAAATTTTGTTCAACGCAAATACGCGTGTCTGTAAATAATGTGAAGTGAGCGCGATATTTTAAACTTTGAACTTAGATTGAAACATTTTGGAAATTGGAAAACAAATATCTATAAAAATATTTAAATCGTATCTTATTGATTTTTTAATTGAAGCACAAATTGATGAAGATCATACTAGTGGACATCTTTATAAGAAGTATAGTGGACATCTTTATAAGAAGTATAGTGGACATCTTTCGGCTGTAATGATGATGATGATTACAAATATACGACATAATTAAGCGATGCTGCAAAAAATAAGCATTTATCTGTTATTTATCCCAAACTTAAATTACATTTTATATGAAACATAGTTAACTGCTGATTCACGTGGTCAGATCTCGTCCCATTATAAGAAAATTTTCAAAGGAATCCGCTTATAAAGTTTCCCGTACAAAGTCGGTGGGTGTTTCAGAAAAACCACTATGACGCACTTCAACTTCAGCCAAGTACAACTTAAGGCACGTTTTCCCTTTTAAATTTATTATGTTGCGTGTGTTATAAATTTATACATCCAGAAAAAAAGTGTCTTCTTTTATATTAGAGACAACTGCGTGTAGTCACAATGCAAATGTACTGTGGTCTAGTTTACGATTCACGCGGACGAATTCTCTTGCACAGCTAGTTGATAGGTATATAATAATCACAGCCCCACAGTAGGTATAAACCTGTGTCGTGGATGCCGAAACAAAAATCTGTAGGCCATACAAATATTTGTCCCTGTGCGGGGATCGAACCCGCTACCCTTCGAATCAAACGGTCAACTCACACCGCTGGACCAACCGGGTCGTCAAATTAGGGCTGAAACATTAAAAGAGCTGCTATTTGAGTAAATGATTTATGAGGATTTATCTTTTTTGGATTAAATACTAATAGAGTTATAATCTATAATATTAATTGAATCAAAATGGTTGCATTTTGTAGATCGAGCAGACCGAACATTTGGCTTTATAAGATTTAGAACAGATGAATGAGTTTTCACCATTTATGAGATTGCATTTGAACAATAATATAATGACTATTAAATATTTGAATGCAGCAGCAGGGCTCTGTTAGGTACAAGCTCGATCCCCGGGGTCTAAATGAACATGTTTGCATGTATGCATGAATACACGCTTCTGCCCATCCCTTCGGGTAATATCGATGTGAAAAGGTGTGAAGCTATGTAATATTTTTTATTGATTATTAACACACAAATCGCATCTCTCTGTTAAATATTAAGGACAGCACTTTAGGTCACGAAGTCTTGCAAAGGGCTTAAAATATTTACACCGCATTAGGACTCGACGGTAGCAGTAGAAATAAATAAATAGAAGCTTTAAATCTTCGACAACTTTCTCTCGTACTAAAAGTTCTTTCGGCTTGAGATGAAACATTTCAGTTTTCTTGTAATGTAATGATAATGGCAAACAAGCTTACAGTTTTTTATATGTAATGGAAGTGGCAAACAAGCATGCAGTTCACATTGATGTTAAGTGAAGACTGCAGACTATAAGACACCCACACAATGACCAGAAAACAGGTTAAAATGCAGATGCAATACCACTCTTGAGGCCTAAGGTGTTATGCCTCTGTGCCGGAAATTACAGGGCCGTACATTACCACCTGACCGGAACACGATAGTGCTGAACATTACCATTTAGCGTCAAGTAAATTAGGTAGTGCGGTGGTGCCTACGCCCGCGAGCTCCGTCACGGGAGCTCTACCACCAGTGAAAAAGTTTAAGTAAATGGTGGACGTAAATTCACGCCTTATCCCCGAAGGATTAGGCAGAGGTAAATGCACACATTCAATCATACATGCAACCACCCACGATTCGCCGATTACGTTTTGGCCCATATAACAGGTGGCGAGCCTATTGACATCTCCGGGCACATTACCAAACTTCGAGCTAATGGGAAACTTCCAGAAAATGGAAAAATCCCAAAAGAACCAGAGATAAAGGATTTTACACCATTATCTCTAATATCCCCCGACCCGGGAATCGAACCCAGGACCCCAGCGTAGCAGTAGTGGCCTGCTACTGAGGCAGTTGGTGGTTGGAGTAAATAGTGGACATTGACACAGAAGTCAAAGGACAAAAGACTAATGCATTTTCAACCTTAAGGTCTTGATTTGCTTATGATTGAAATAACGGGGCCATACATAACCGGAACGCGCTAGTGTTGCATACTATTATTTGGCGGCAGATAGAGTGATGCGGTGGTGCCTATGCCCTTGAGTACCGACACTGGAACGCTACCACTAGTAAAACTAACATCTCTGAAATAATGCAAGTAATATAATATTAAACAACTGTTAAAATACGGAACGCCATAATCGCTGCTTCTTAAAAAAAGTGAAATGAACACGCGCGTGTAATGAGATGAAATTTTTGATGTAAAAGTGGACTGTATGCGGGGTTTGAACTGGGAAGAGAAACAGGATATATATGCACGTACCTCAGGCTGAACAGGCGACGTAGCTACGGCGCGTAAGCGAGCCGGGGCGCGCACAAATCCTTCGGGATCACTCTTCCCGCGTTCGGGAACTCACTTTCACACGTGTTCAATTAGCGGGGCGATATACGGAGCACAGGAGCACAATACAGCGTGCTCACGTTAATATTTAGCGGTATGTTCAATAATATTTAGTACACAAAGACACAAAGTCCCAGGGCGGTTTCAGCAACGCATAGAGGCGCGTGCGGCGGTTAGAAGACGACTGGGCTCTTCTCACGCCCTCTGACGGTGTTGCGGTGCATGTGCGGAAACAGAGGGATGTATAGATAGGTGTAAGGATATAGGTGTAGGTGTCGCATAAGTCCTTAATTGGGTTTTATTATAACTGGCGTTACCATGAAAAAAACTGTTAAAAGAAAGATAAACTTAATTGAGCACTAGGGATTGTTGTCGACTGTCAACGACTTTCATTTTATTAGCAGGATTTTTTGGGTATTTGATAAAACTATTCGATTTGTAATTATATAAATATCATGATAAAACAGTAAACATCAGACTATCGTCTAGGCTGAACACTAAATTCTATCCTCCTTATTCATAAACATATTTTAGCTAACGTGTTGCTAATCTCTCCTTTGCCTTTTTCTATCCTGCACATTTGACAATGCAACTGACACGGACAAAGCATTCTAGCTAAACGTGTGTTTGTGAATAAGGGGGTTAATGTTATGCATTGTATTTTTGTTATAGAATTTTGTAGAAAATTAATATTACACGCGAATTTGAAGGCAGGTCCTGTCTTTTAAGATGTAGAATCGCTTGTTTAAGTAAATGACTTTGTGTATGAGCCCGCGGGTGGGCACATTTTAGATAAGGAATTAAACTAGGATAGTCTGTATTTTCATAGACAATAGTCATAAATTAGACATCAAAGCTAAAACTCCGTACCAAACATTTTAAAATAAGTTATTGTAGCTCTAATTATATCGTTATTACGTTTCAACTTTATAACTAAGAATCTTCATTAACGCGAGTTACTAAAGAAAGAAAATAATAAATGGACGTTGGAGAAAAAAGTAGAATAGTACTTAATTAATTTTCCTTGAGGTCTGCATAAAGCGAGGCAGACAATGTTCTGCAACAAACAGTGGCAAAGCGGATTTTAACTGCCGCTAAATTATTTCCTTAGGGCATAGGGAAATGTTTTATTTGAAGATCGAGCGTAAAAGAAAGATTGTCTTGTTCTATTGTTCATACTGAATAACTGTTGTTTTATATTATTTCGCATTAACACATGCTTGTGAAATATATTTATTTTAAAGAAAAAATGGAAAGAAAAATTTGATTCGCGGCCACTGGGAATCTAGTCCAGCTGGACTAGATTCCCAGTGGCCGCGATTTCGAGTCTCGCCTGAAGTCAAATTTTTCTTTCCATTTTTTCTTTAAAATAAATGAATAACTGTTGTTTTCTAAATAAAGTCTAACCTCCTTATTCATAAACATAGATACATTAGATACGTTTTAGTTTTAATATGCTTTCCCCCTTATGCATAAACGTACATTAGATACGTTTTAGCTATAGCATGCTTTGTCTTTGTCAGTTGCATTGTCAAATGTGCAGGTAAAAAAAAGACAAAGGAGAGATTAGCAACACTATAGCTAAAATACGTTTATGAATAAGGGGGTTTGCCTTTATCAGTTAAGATCTCACTACAGAATTATTTCATTCATCCAGATATGCTGCAAACCTAATTTACGCAACTTTATAACCTAGAGAATACTCGTATATATTATATCGTAAGTATTTTTAATTAAATTATTTTATCTTTAACAGCCAGCAACTCTTATTTGCGGCTGATTTAATTTGGCTCCCGTATACCATAACAATAAGAGAAAAAAAAAGTTTTAATTTGATATATACTACTCCAGTGACGAAGTTCGCGGGCGTAGGCACCACCGCATTACCTAATATACTTGCCGCTAAATGATAGTGTTTAGCACTATCGTGTTCTAGTCCGGTGGTAATGTCCGGCCCCGTAATTTTCGGCACAGAGGCAAAACACCTTAGGCCTCAGGAGTAGCAACGCATCTGCATTTTGACTTCTGGTCATTGTGTGGGTCTGGCTGCAGTTATCACTTAACATCAATGTGGACTGCATGGTTGATTGCCACTTTATAACCGACTTCAAAAAAAGGGGGAGGTTCTAAATTCATCCGGATCTTTTTTATTACATAATAAAAGGTATAAACATGTGTCGTGGCTGCCGTTGTACACATACAACACATACACAAACCGACTCGAAACAAATATCTGTAGGCCATACAAATATTTGTCCCGGTGCGAGGATCAAGCCCGGGACTCTTCGAATCAAACGGTCATCTCACAGTGGACGTTTGGCTGGAGTGATGATGGTAGTATACCAGCGCATACAACTTGTACCTACAGTCTGCGATTATGCAGAAAATAAATATTTTATCAATCGCTGTTTAGGTTATATTGTTGTACCTAGTTGGTCTACTTTCAAGATATGTATTTTTTTTTTTATGTCATTAAGTTGACAGACAAGCAGACGGGCCACCTGATGGTAAGTGGTCACCGTCGCCTATGGACATTTGCAACACCAGGGGAGTTGCCAACGCGCTGCTAGCCCTGAAGGACTCTTATGACGCCATTTTTGAAGAACCCCATGTTGTAGCACCGAAGGAACACCTCAGAGGGAAGTTCGTTCCACAATTTACACGTTCTGGGCAGAAACGAACGAGAAAACCGCACCGTTGAGAACTGCCAGGTGTCCAGTCGGTGAGGGTGAAACTTCTCTCTTCGGTGTATAGTAAATTACTAATTTTAAGATATGGTATAAATATCGTAAACTTATTACATTATTTTTTCTGATATGTTATTGTTAATGAACCATGACTAATTTAAATTTGTTTGACCTGCTTGACATCCGTGAAACGCAGGGTCCCAGATGAAAATCAGCGTCAAATCGATTCATGTTATCGACTTGACATGAAGCTCTGAAGATCTGGGCTCCCATTTGGATCAGCCGTGAAACTTTTTTTTTTTTTATTCTTATTGTTTTTCTTTCTTGTATAATTGTACCTATGTATCAAATCTTCTGAAAATTTTGCATCGTCATGTCTCTGTGCCGTCCAAATAAATGTTTCCTTTCTTTCTTTCTTAATCGAAATGATAACATTGCTATATCCCACCCTACAAAAGTAGCCACGAGGTTTATAAACGACTCGAGTCACAAGCGGTTAATGTGATGGTTTAGGACGCTTATTAGCATTATGCAAACGCAACGTAGGCTTGAGATACTGTTGTAATGAAGATGTTCGCACTGCGCTCAAGTTCATGTACAAACGTATTAGCTTACATACCTGATGATCAATGGTAATGTAAGAGTTACCGCATGGTAAGTAGGTACTGCTATTTTTCCGTTCGATGTAGAAGATACATTGATATACTTTTTTTATAATTATAGTCACAATATTTATTCACACAAAGTATCTTTATGCTTACTGGGAACGGACCTAGCAGCTACTCCCGCGATTATTAGCATTTTGCAAATGCTAATAATAATATACATTGGGGGGCAGAGCAGCTTGTGGCGAGCTGTTGGTGAGTAGCGACACCACCCCCTACCATCATCTCGAGTTCCTCCGAGAGAACTGGGCTCCGCCTCGTCCGCCACACAGAGGTACGGCCGAACGGAGCATCAGGTCTCTCACCTCTGGCTTGCCTTCATTGGCCGGTCAGAGTGGGGCGCTAGAGGTATGGCATTTGCAGAAATTTAGATAATAGGCTGTTGTCTAAATTTCTGCAAGAGCTATACACTCGGGGGTGGAAGTGTCTAAAGGCATAATAGCGGGGAAGCCCGCTCCGAGCTCGAGATTACTCGCTCGTGATGGTGAAACCGGGGCCACACCTCTCGACACCCCCAGCCTCTCTCAACAGTGTTGCCCCCTGTCGACCATCGGGTTGGCTGTTTGGGGGGCCCACCAAGGAGAGGCGTGTCACCACCTGCCTAAAGTAGGATTCGATAATGTGAGATGTTGAATATAGGCAGGTGCCGGATCTCACTTCATAGGCCCAGCCAGCTAGTCCCCCTAGTTCACCCACATAGCCCAAAGTTTGGCGAATCACTTATCATTGCAATAGTCCCATTATATTCTGCGGGGTCTGTCTGTGCCTGTATTAACTATTGATGCAGTCAGAGAGAGGTCCCTCCGAATATAACCCATTACAAAGTAGATCAAAATTCTCGAAGGGGCCTCTACGTGTTGGACCCCCCATGTCCCCGCGCAAGCCTGAGAAAGCTCCGGGGTTCAAATTGGACCCCGTGCTGACGAGAGATATACATTGAATATGTACGCAATGCGCTCATGTTAATGTACAAACGTATTAGCTTATACACCTGATAAGTAATGGTAATGTAAGAGGTGCCTAATGGTACTTGAATCCAAAAATGAAAGAAAAAAATTGAAAGTATTTTATTTCGGGGAGGAATCGAAACTTACCGAAATTTTAACTCAAAAAGCGTATTTTTGGAGAAAATCGACTGTGATAGACGAACAGACATACAGACAAACAGACGAGCGAAAAGGGTTCCATTTTTTCTATCAAGGTACGTAACTCTAATAACTAATAACCATAGATTTACTATACTATTTCGCTTATAACAGTAAAAGCCCACTATTGAAAATAGTTTACAGCGTCTTCCTTATTACCCAATTCGGAAAATGTGCTATAATTTCCTAATAAATAATCGAAGCAGGTATGCCATAAACAAAGGAAATATTTCCAAAACAACAGTAAAATAATATTGCCCGTCATAACATCAGTGCATCTTTATATCACAGCACGAAACGTCATCAAAGAAAAAGTGCTTCCGTATATATAAACCGCAAACAAAAATACAAACTCCTCCACCGCTAATTTCGCTATTGCACGCAACGTTAGTGGAATATCTTGCAGGATTAAGTGGTGATAATACAGCTAATATCAGCGTCTGCAAAATAAATATAGTTTACTAACGACCCGCCCTGGCTTCGCGCGGGTTCAATGTAGATTGTTACTGGTAATTTGATGCCTCTCTACTAATAATCATCATCCCTCCCGCCACACGTGAAGCGTAACAGAGGAAGGGGATAGTTCGGGGGTCGAGGTGCAACCCTCCTACCCTGGGCCTAGCTGGCCCCAAAGTGTCGGAGGCGTTATTCAATTGGGTAGATGGTGGCACACAAGGAAACTCACCAAGGGGACCATTCTTTTTTTTTTATTTTCCACTCACCCACTTAAACCCACTCACTCACTCAGGCCAACTGTTGAATTGACAACGACGATTCTGACGTTGGGTCCCCAAAAATTAGGCGTACGTAATTCTGTTTACGTGTCCGTCTTATGAATTTTCAATTAGAGTCCCGTGTCCTAACGCCAGTTTAACATTTTTTACGCATCACAAAAATGCTCAACATCGCAAAAAATTTTTTCAACTCGATCTTTTTCGCTCGCTCTTTTCTCTCGAACCGCATCGAATCTTGCGAACAAAGGCTCCATGTAGCAAACAATTACACAGATTTCGCGTGCATACCCTAATCTCGGTCTTCATTTGTCCTGTATTATGTTTCTGTAACATAACCACCGAATTTACCCTCTGAGGTTATCTTTTGTCTGTGCAAAGTATGGGACAAATTGCCTGAGAATAAATGCTATCACAAATGAGTGGATCTCTTGTGGTTAATGTTGGGAACTCAAGGCATTGTTATGTTAGATGGGGTTTTGTTGTGAAATTGTTTATCGTATGCATTCAAATGACGACAAACAATGCAGATTAAATAAAGGAACATTAGGATGGTGACCATGCTATTTATAATCTTAAGACATCAACAAACAAGATAACGTAACGTTTAAACTAATTTAAAGCAATATATACGGTAGGTATTTTATATCATACTCTATTATTTCTAACAATTCTTTTCTACATACATTATATTTTTTGTCAAACGAAGGCGAAACAAACTCGGAAGTTATTGTACGGCCCTGTAATTTCCGGCACAGGGCACACCTTAGGCCTCAGGAGTGGTAACGCATTTGCGTTTTGACCTTGGTCTTTATGTGGGTGTATAGGCTGCAGTCATCACTTAACATCAAAGTGAACTGCACGCTTGCTTGCCACTCCCATTATATTAAAAAAAAAACATAATTTTAATTGGATATAAATACGTAAAAGTAGTTAAATATTATTTTGAAAACGGAGGGCGTAATATTCAAATCAAAGATTTTTACCTTTGATTGCAGATGAATGAATAATTAAGTGCAATTGTAGATGCAGCAAACAATTCATTAATATACTTAATTATAAATAATGAAACAAGTGTTTAAGTAAGTATTTTTGAATGTCCGATTCTTATGGATGAAAATTAAAATGAGATAAAAGGTTTTTTTTTACCTAAATTACCTAACTTTAGGAATATTCCGATGCGCAATAAATATTCACATTTTTCACCCATAAACATCCAGTATTTTTAAACCATTTATCTTAAAGTTCCGCAAGCGAAACTTCTAAGTTGCGAAGACAAAACATTCGCAACTCCAAATAGAAGCAGCAAAGCAAAGACTTTACCCTGGAATTTATGAGTCAGAAATTCGCAACAGTCCCTCGGAGGATAGGATAAATCTGAAGAGAAATTTTCAGGAAAAGTCCGAACATTTGGAACAGAGGTTCGTTTCGCTGTAGAAAACGTTATTAACAGACAGACGCAAACTTATTTCAGTCTTCATTGATATTACAGAGCAAATCGCCTTTGGCATTTAGACTGAAGATTTATTTAGGTACAATATTTGGGTGAAAGGGCGACTTTTTCTAGGTCTGAAGTTTCAGTTTATGTTAACATGTATAGTCTGAAAATGTCAGTTAACACTTACGCCAAGAATAATAGCAATGAGTATAGTCTACACAGTTTAACATAAAAACCGAAGTTGCGAGGAAAAGCTTTATACGAATGTGCCGATGCGCAATAAATATTCTCATTTTTCACCCATAAACATGCAGTATTTTTAAACCATTTATCTCAAAGTTCCGCAAGCGAAACTTCTAAGTTGCGAAGACAAAACATTCGCAACTCCAAATAGAAGCGGCAAAGCAAGGACTTTACCCTGGAATTTATGAGTCAGAAATTTGCAACAGTTTCTCGTAGGATAGGATGAATCTGAAGAGAAATTGACAGGAAAAGTCCATACATTTGGAACAGAGGTTCGTTTCGCTGTAGAAAACGTTATTAACAGATAGACGCAAACTTATTTCAGTCTTCATTGATATTTCAGAGCAAATCGCTTTTGGCATTTAGACTGAAGATTTATTTAGGTACCTACAATACAGGTATAAAGGAGATGTTGCAAAAATGTATAGACCAACGGCCGTACACAATATCATAAAACAGGCAAAATCAATATAAAAACGTTTTTTACTGCATATTTTCACTTATTTAGCTTTGTTTGCAACTACAAAACATTATTTACAGTTACGAGTAGAATTGCAACTCAAAACCAACATGGCGAATATGGCGCGTAATAGCATTTTGACATTTTCATTTTTTAAATTGTTTTTTTGATTCTATAGTACTTGGAGAAAAAAGGAATATTTTCTAAATACTATCGAAATCGATTGATCCCAAGCGTCGGCTGTCCCGCCGCCATGTTGAACATAGTTGAAAATGATAAAATCGTTAGTAAATTAAATGTGGTTGTAACTCTAAAATATATTCTTGAAAAAATAATTGTATTTTTTTCGGTTTCTTCTTTAATTTACCCATTTTTTGAGGACGTGTACGAACCAGAGCCGAGTTCAGAACATCTCCTTTTCTCGGTGGATAATCGCCACGCTTGGCATGCGGATTAGCGATCGCAGTGACGGTAGTTTTATCGTGGGACGCTGCTGCCCATTTTGCACTTACTACCGCTCCATTTGAATGGTTTGACCACCATTGTTCGGTTGACTGACTACACTAGTGGAAGTATTCTCCTCCAGTAGAAGAAAATTGTTCCGCTAGTAGGCGGGGTCGTGACGTCCCTACGCCATTAAAATATAATAAAAATTAATACGCTACCTTATTTTTCAATCGCACAGTCCCGAACAGATTCTTTATTAGTATTTTGTTACTTATATAGTATATACGAGTATGTTACACCCGTCCGAAACCGGGACGGGCCGCTAGTCTATACATCTATAAAAATAAATAAAATTGGAGTGTCTGTTTGTAATATAAAAATAACCGCTTTTTATTTAATGCATATGTATGTATACACGGTACATAATGATATCAAAACAACAATTTTTAAAATTTTTGTCTGTTTGTCTGTCTGTCTGTTTGTTCCCGCTAATCTCGGGAACGGCTCTACTGATTTTGACGGGACTTTCACTGGCAGATAGCTTATGTAATATGGAGTAACTTAGGCTATTTTTGTACCAGCCCCACGCGCCCACGACATCGTCCGGGTAAATACTGAACAATCATAAATTCTCACGCAGACGAAGTCGCGGGCACAGCTAGTCATTAATAAATAAGACGAAATCGTAAAAATCACTAAAAATGCTCGGAATTATTTTGTGTCGCTCAGTGGAAATACGTATTTTTTATATTGAGTGCTCTCAAAGCATCGAAATGCTTTGAACGTTTGAATCGCAATGAAAAAGGCTTTTGGGTATTAGTTTATGAAATTCTACTGAAAAACATCTATTCGATGAGATATCAATTTATTCATACAACTAAAATCAATTAAAAGGGCTGTACAAACATACTTTTTTACATTTTTACTGGTGGTAGAGCTCCAGTGACGGAGCTCACGGACGCAGGCACCACCGCATTACCTAATATACTTGCCGCTAAATGGTAGTGTTCAGCACTATCGTGTTCCGGTCAGGTGGTAATGTACGGCCTTCAGCCTCAGGAGTGGTAACGCATCTGCATTTTGACCTTGGTCTTTGTGTGGGTGTCTGTAGGCTTCAGTCATCACTTAACATCAATGTGAACTGTATGCTTGTCTGCCACTTCCATTACATAAAAAAAAAATATAGCAAAGTTCTTTTATTTCCAAACGAAGACAATAATTAATCAAGTTTACTATTTATTCATTCAATATTAACGTTGTTTATGTATATATACCTATATCTGTGGCGTGCATTGCATATAAGCAGATAGATAGAGATCACCTCGCCACCGGGGTTACACTCCGGGAGTGCCGGCAGAAGTAAAAACCACCGCCACCACTGCACCGAAAAGAACTAAGTTGTTTAGTCAATATTGAAAGCACGTACATTACCTGTAAAAGGCTATTACACGACACGGTATTCAGGGTCCGGCAGAAAGGGTGGGCCTGGCCTCGCGCCAGGTTGCGGCTTATTACACTGTCCGGTCGACAGCGCCCTAATTCAATCACAGTACAAATACACGGGCCGCTCCGGTCGCCCTAATTAGGGCCCTAACTACCTAAATGTTATTACACTACCCTGACCCTTGCTATCGTACCCTGAATACCGTGCCGTGTAATAAGTCCTCTAAGGCTGACCGGGCCGCTCCGGCCACTCTAATTAGGAACTCTAACTCCCTAAATGTTATTACACTACCCTGACTCTTGCTGTCGTACCCTGAGTACCGTGCCGTGTAATAAGTCCTGTAAGGCTGACCGGGCCGCTCCGGTTGCCCTAATTTGGGCCCTAACTCCCTAAATGTTATTACACTACCCTAACCCTTGCTATCGTACCCTGAGTACCGTGCCGTGTAATAAGTCCTATAGGTAGGTAATATGATTTTATACACGTATAGACAAAATGCTATAAACATCCACTCAAGATGAAACGTTGTTAGTATCCACAACACAGAATATGTGTATAATAAAATATTTGTAATTTCATTAACCTGTAACAACATTATAAAATATAATAATTGGACATTTTCTTAACGGTACTTGGAAGTTACATCTACACGTTTGTAGATGGAAAACAAGAATGCAGCTCACACTGATGTTAAGTGATGACTGAAGCCTATAACCCACCCACAGAAAGAGCAGAGGTCAAAAAGCAAATGCGTTGCCACCCCTGAGACCTTAGTCTATGTGCTTGTTATTATAAGGGCATACTCTATGCATGTTTAATCGTTCTACTGTGATGGTATTTGTCTTTCAGTCTTTGTTCCTTAAACGATTTCATGTTATAATTTACACATACAGAATCCTTAAAATGTTAATAATTACAAAAATGTATATATTCATGTAATGCATTAGTAGGTACATCTTACTTTAAAAAACCACATTAATGCTAAGAGGAAAATGGTTAATACGGAATATGCAAGAGAAAAATACATTAACGGAAAATAAATGAGAATGAAGAATAAAAAAGAGCGCAGAAGCAAGTGCAGGGCAATAATGGACAGAGAAGCGAAGCAATTAAATAAACAGAACTAGCTTAAGTAGTGAGACTTAAGGCAGTTTATTATTTTAGTTTTTCTTTCTACTTCGCAGAGACTTCTTGATTGGGACTTGACATTTCATTTAGTTTCAATTTCTTATTTATCTAAGATTCATTAAGTATACGGCTAAGATGTTTTGTTATTATATTTTTACATTAAATTTAGTTTTCTTAGAATTTATTACGTTCCTACTTTTTTTAAATAACTCTTTAAAAAATGTCAAGTTCAGGTATATTTACAACGTAGTTCTTAATAGTATTATAATAATAGTCAACTTTATTGCACACATAAGTACATCGGTTAACATAACATTTTTGACATATGTGACAATGGGCGACCTTATCGCTAGTAGAGCAATTTCTTCCAGGCAACCCAACAATCAAAAGAAATACAGAAAAAAAAGGTAGGTATTCTTAGTAATTTTGTATCTATTATCAATGTTACGTATCAGTTTTAGTTTAAAAAAAGCATTTTCTTGACTTTTGACATTTTTTTTAGTTTCAATTCCTTATTTTCTCTAAGACGTGTTTATATTATACCGTTTAGTTGTTATGTTATTATTATGTTTCTTACATTGTATTTCGTTTTGTTAGATATGCTTTCCTTAACTACAAAATACCAAGTTTAGATACTATTATATTTACTAGATAGCACTCAAATATTTTGTTTATAATATAAACTATTTTAAGTAAAAAGAGCTCTTTTATTTTATTAAGCTGCATTTTCAGAGAACCAGGAAATTCTAGGCGCCAAGGAAGTGCGTTTTATATTATTTTAAATATAAAACTGAGGCAACATTGCAAATCTTATTTTAAAAATCTTAAGCGCTTGGCAAAGTATTTTCAAAGGAAAAAATAAATTGCAAAAGTATATTCCATTTCGTTTCAAAACTCTAGCTACAAGACGAGTTAAGCTAGCTCCGAGAAAGTTATTTTTGAAGAACATATTTGATATGAACATTTAATAGCTTAAATAGCTGCCGTTCGCAATTTTATTTACTTGGTCTGATATATGCCTTTTTTATGGTCAAATCACAATCACAGTTTATATTATGCGCACGAAACAAAAACCCAAGCTCTGACACGTTTTTGCGAGATGGATGAGATTTTTTTAGCAGTTTTACAGTACCAGTATCGGTACTTGAAGGTGTAGGCGCCACCGTCTACCGTCAAATGTGTGTTCAGCCATATGGTGTTACGCTTACTCCTAGTTTGCACCAAAAACATTAAACATGATGATGTTTCGCAACTCGATACCCTGAGTGAAAATCGGACAACCTATTCAAACAACATGTTCCATGACTTGTTATTCATAAAACTTGTTGCAATTGAAGTCTTTTGATTTGTTTCCGTGATATGTGTTTTGCTTTTACATGTTTCATGACAGTGCAAATGCGATACGATACTTTGCCAAGAAACAGGGATTTTAACATGTTTTATGTGAATGTTTCATCAATGCAAACACACGGATATAGATGGCAATGTTTGGCCGTATATTAACTATCATGGTGACAAAACAACGTGGGCTTTAAGGGTGGCAATATTATCTGTATTTTGACGGATATTATAAGTTATTTATAAATGGGTTACAAATAAAAATCATAAATGTTAACGCCATAAGGACATGTAGATCTACACCACTAAATTAATAGATAAGTACGTTCTTAAGACTGTGCTTGTATGCTAAAATAAATACAATAACACAAAAAAATTGATGGGGAATTTTCCTTGAAACATTACTTATATAAAATTTACCCATTGACTTGAGATTCAGTCTCTCTATACTTGTATAGAATGTCAATACTGTGCAGTTATTTTACTATGGACACACAAGAAAGCGTTTTGTTGAAATACACAGCTTCAGCATTTGCCCTCTATGAATGGCAAACTTTGTCCCAAAACAAATTGGCATCGGTAACCTAACCCTAACGCCGCCAGATATTAATATTCCTCGAAATTAATACAGATTCGAGTTCGGGCATATAATGTATTCTAATGAAGATCACCCCAAATAATAAAGCGATGATGCTTGTTAATATGAAAACCTTTAGCATTGCTTCTAGCCACGCTTTCATGTTCTACCCACCTGTCGTCGGTGCCTAATTGGATTCTTTGCATGAAAATGTTGTCCCTTCTGTCCACTTATGCTTCCAGATAAGCTTGACCTCCCTCCTGTTTTCAAATCAAAAATGTTTAATAGGACTTAAGGGAAATCTAACGCTGTTGAGGTGGCAGAATACACTGGTCGGATGGCCACGTTGACCCTTCCGCTTGCCTTGATTAACGCAGGCGAGCCTTTGTAAAATGTACCTTTTAACAAGAATTAATGCGATGTTATGCGTGTTGGACGTTACAAGGAGTTATTGTACAGAATGTTTTTAAAAACAGAAAATTAGGGTTATAAACGCAAACAGCATTCTTTACTCGGACCTTGAATGTTTTAATGTTGTTTTAATGAATTAATTCCGTCTGCTTACATTTTTTATGAGGTGTTGCTGGATTATTATTATTATTTTTTTATGTAATGCAAGTGGCAAACAAGCATGCAGTTCACATTGATGTTAAGTGATAACTGCAGTCTGTCTATAGGCCCACACAAAGACTAAGGTGAAAATGCAGATGCGGTACCACTCCTGAGGCCTAAGATGTTACGCCTCTGTGCCGGAAATTACAGGGCCGTACGTTGTATTTGCCGTACGTGATTATGTTTGCTTGGGCATGTTGGAGATGTTTGATGGTTCTGAAACGATTTTTTGTATTGTAAAACTGACAGATGATTAGTCGTTAGTGAATAGAGAGTGCAGCTTAGATGTATCAAAACAAGGAACCAATAAAAAGAAAGAAATTGAAAATATAAATTTCAACACTTGAGCTTCAGAATTTTTCTATTACAATTACTAAAAAGAAGACAGTTACCTTTTTAAAATTATCTAAACTTCTTTTTTTAATGCATTGAAGTGGTAAACCAGCATACAGGTCTAATTGACGTTAAGTAAATTCTGCAGCCGATAAACATCTACACAAAAACCAGAAATTTCCGTGCATAGATGTCGCCATTCCTGTATTGTTACGCTTCTCTGCCAAAAAATGAAATTACAGGGTCGTACATTAACACCTGAATCAGAACACGATGGTACTGAACACTGGTATTTTACGGTAAGTACATAGATTAGGAAATGCAGTGCTGCCTACATCCGCTGGAGCTCTTACACCAGTAAATAAAATTAAACTAAATTAGTATAAAATAACAAAGAATTTTAGATAATTTAATTCATTAGAGTTTTTAAACCTATTAGTAAATAGCACACATAAGTAATAGGTAGTATATAATTACAATTAAATCTTTATTATTTTTTACTTTTCAGTTTTGAAGTCGGTTTTTCTTAACGTAGTTATATTTTAACGAAATACAGTCCGTAGTTTTTGAGTTTTATTATATTTTCTTAAACCGTAAATATATCTTTGTAAGTTATGTTTATTGTATGAATGCCAAAGTTATATTTACGATTTTGAAAATAGTAATTAATGCTACAGAAAAATAATATAAGTGAATATTACATACTTTCTACTACGAACACCTTAACGAATCCGACTTGCACTTGGCCGCTTTTAATTACTTACAATATAATTAGAAGCGTAGATTATTATGAAAATGAATAACGCTTAATACGCTTACACTCACCAGCTCGCTACAGCCCCACAGTATGTATAAACCTGTGTCGTGGGTGCAGTTGTACACATACAACACATACACAAACACCCAGACCCGAAACAAATATCTGTAGGCCATACAAATATTTGTCCCGGTGCGGGGATCGAACCCGCGACCCTTCGAATCAAACGGTTGTCTCACACCGCTGGACTAACCGGGCCGTCAATAGATTCGATAAGATCACAGATGATGATGTGTAAGCGTCGAAGATTTTGATTTAAAAGTATATAAAAGTATGATCCACACTTAGCAAACAAGTATCCAATAGTCAACTTTCTTCACTCAAATACATTAAATGAAAAATGTTTCCAGCCCCGTGATTAGTGTTCAAATTGTAAGCAAAAGACAAACAATTTTAATACCATTAACTGGATACAGACACAAAAAGCGCCGACTAACATTTCTCAGCTAGTAGAATGATAAATAGCGTTTTGCAGACCGTAATTTATGCGAAGTACCAAAAAGTTCCGCGAGCGCCTGTTGTGACCTACTTCCTTTAAACAAATATTGTGAGACAGTTAGTGTATGTGATGTGGGTTCTTGACAACAGTTATGCTTCATACACTAGTTTGAATGAAATAAGGGAATGATGTATGACAGATTACTTTATTGTTGTGTACATCATTTGTAAACATTTCATTGTTGAATTTTTTTACCAGTAGAGGAATTTCAGCAACGGAGATTTTTTTTTTTTCTTTTTTTATGTTATAAAAGTGGCAAACAAGCGTGCAGTTCACATTGATGTTAAGTGATGACTGCAGCCTATAGACACCCACACAATGACCAGAGGTCAAAATGTAAATGCGCTGCCACTCCTGAGGCATTAGGTGTTATGCCTCTGTGCCTGAAATTACAGAGCCGTACATTACCACCTGACCGGAACACGATAGTGCTGAACACTACCATTTAACGGCAAGTATATTAGGTAATGCGGTGGTGCCTACGCCCGCGAGCTCCGTCACTGAAGCTCTACCACCAGTAAAGTGCGTAAAAAGCTTGAGTTGCCATTAATCTTCTTGTCGTCAAGTGGTAGTGATCAGCGCTTTCGAGTTCCGGCTCAGGTAGCAATGTACGGCCCCGTCATTTCCAGTACAGAAGAATCTTTAATTTCAGGAGAATAACAGCTTACGCCTCAGGAACGGGGACGCGTTCATATTGAAACCTTAAATTCTTATGTTGATGTTTTGAGGCTATTTTTTTTTTTTTAATTTTATTAATAAAAACAAGTGTTCATATAATTGGGTGTGGGAACTCTTCTTTTAAGTTGTAATAACTTGTGTTAGAAGAATCCCCTCTCAGCTGCGGTGTTTCACAGTATTAAACAGGTAATAAACTTATAAAACTAAATTTCGAAAGCACTTTGATCACATGGAGTACATAATTATAACTACTTGACACGAATCAATTTTATTATTACTAAATAATATTATTTTAAAGAGACTACTTAGACAAAGGTCAGTAAAAGATAAAGTACGTATTGATATAACGCCACTGTCAACTGTATTCCTAGTTTTCCACGACATTTTAGTAGTGGTAGAGCTCCAGTGACGGAGCTCGCGGGCGTAGGCAGCACCGCATTATCTAATATACTTGCCGCTAAATGGTAGTGTTCAGCACTATCGTGTTCCGGTCAGGTGGTAATGTACGGCCCTGTAATTTCCGGCACAGAGGCATAACACCTTACGCCTCAGGAGTGGCAACGCGTCTGCATTTTGACCTTGGTCTTTGTATGGGTGCAGTCTGTTAAGTGATAACATCAATGTGAACTGCATGCTTGTTTGCCACTTCCAAACCATAAAAAAAAAACATAAAAATACAGACATTCTTTTAATTTTAATACATTTTTTTTTATTAAACTAACGTAACTAGTACATACGAATAAAAAGCGTTTTTTTAACTTTATTTTCATATTTAATAACACTCACAACCCTGCTGATAACCTTATGTCTTAATGAGACGTAAATATAAATATTTATTAAATCTATATTTCTACCGGCTCTGTTCATTCTATTTCAATTTAAAATTAATTAAATGTTGAGTCTGAGAAACTTAATCAAGGGCTTAATAAAAACGTATTTTATAAAAATATTTGGTAAATTGTATGACATTCTATATTTTGTTGCACAGACATGCTTTTTGTTATTTACTGTGCTTTGGAAATAGAATTAGAGTGAGCTAACAAGAATAGATATTTCCTTTAAAATGCCTCCCGCATCATGTTGCATGGCTCGTTGCTTCCGTATCAACTCATTTACCGACATCCTTTTGATAGCACCATTTAATATGCCGCGAGCGTTCCAAATGGAAAAAACAAATTTTTTCTCCAATGAATTACTCGGGCCATTTTGGATTTTGCATCTATCATTCGATGCGATGATGATTTTATTCCGAGGAAAAAGTTAATCTGAAGATTTAGCCGATTAAATTCGAGTAGACGCGGCGGGGAAATTGAAAAATGGGGATGAGCCACGCGTTTGACTGGTTCGCATTTGCATATAATTTTGACGACGCCACGATTATTTGCTTGTTCCGGAACTTCACTTGACAGCTTCCATTGTATTGCTTTTATTTTCAAATTAATGTGGTAATTTGCATTTGAACAAACTGTGATAGTTTGAATAGCGGATGCAATTTCAGATATATTTGTAAAGGTGTACTCCTGGGAAGTGTGGTTGTTCCATTATTATTTAATTTATGCATTGAAGCCTCGGAAATCAAAATACCTTTTGTGTTAGGAAATTCCTTTTTCATATTTAATACCTATATAGGGTGAGCTAAATTAAACAGCATTAAAATGCTTTGTATTTAAATAGAATTAATATAACATTTGGGGAATTTCAATTGAAAATGCATGAACTATTACTAACTTTGAAAACTAGCAACAATATGAGATACATAATGCTACAAAGTTCACACGTTGTTTTCAAATTATTCAAATTTAATAAAAGAACTAAGAATTCGATAAAGAACGAGATTGTCAATATTACCCTGGGAGTAATCGAAGGAAGATATCTCCAAAAAAGCAATATATTTTCATTTTATTTATCCAACGTGGATGGAGCAATCAATCGGCAGTGACAACGCCCAAAACGCGGCAAAGAGACGTCAACGGAGTACAATAAATGTATCTTCGGAAGTAGGAAATTGAAATGTATTTCGTATATTCGCGCAACAAAATGATAATAATGTAGCTGTAGTATAAACATGTGAACATTGTAAACAATATCTTAATTCTATTGACATTTGTATTTGTATAGAAATATTATTAGCCTTCAATGATAACTTTATTAATTTACAGATGCTATTTATTTTACGTCTGGTTCTGTTCTAAGCTTGGGTTGCACTACGATATTTGTTAAAATTGTTGTAATTCTCTAAATTTACAACATTTCTTTAAGTTAGAGAAGGATGTGAAACGTTACAATAACTTTTACAAATATCGTGGTGCATCCCAGGTCAACTATTTTTTTATCAACATATCAGGTTTCTATTAAATATCTTCTTATATTGGAATAAACTTTTGAAGATATTTCTTTCTAACGAATAACTTCTGCGTTGCGTTTTTAATAAGTAAGCTTCTCTAAAAATGAGTTTCGCAGACCACACTACGACTTTAATTTGACTTGGATTTTGATGTTTATTATGTTTCATAGATGTGTTAAAAATCTTATTTACTTCAGACATCACGCATTCAAATACAAAGAACAAATAAATAAGAAACAAAATTAAAGTTTGACACGTCTATAAAACAAAATAAGGATGGAAAGTTGATTGAAAGTTCGTCTGTAAGTCAAAGTAAAGTCGTAGTGCGGTCTGTGAGTCTCGTCCTAAGAACCTTAACATTAACATGCATAGGAAGCGGTGGGATTCAAACCCACGCCTCCGAACGAAGTTTGGTATATCGGTGAACACCAACAAATGTCAAGCTATTGTGTTAGGTAGGCATCATCACACCAGCAAGCTTAATTTAAATAACCTAGCGCCATTACTCTTAGATAACATTCCAATTGTATTTTCCCATAATGTAAAAGACTTAGGTATATATTTGGATGTTAATCTTCACTGGGACTACCAAGTTAGTAATATCTGTAAAAACGTTACTGCGTCACTGCGTTCTCTTTATAGATTCAAGAATTTTCTTCCCTCTAAAACTAAACTTCTCTTAGTACAATCGCTTATTTTTACGGCCATTGATTATGCAGATGTTTGTTACTCCGACTTATCTCAACAACTTCTGAACAAAATGGATCGCATACTCAACAATTGCATTCGATTTATTTACGGACTCCGTAAATATGATCACATTTCTTCATACCGCGCAAAACTTAATTGGCTTCCCATCCGGCAAAGAAGATCCATTAGGAATCTTTGTCAACTGTTTTCTATCCTTTACGATCCAGTCTGTCCACATTATCTCAAATGTAAATTTAAATTTCTTGGAGTCTCCCATCATCTCAATCTCCGTTCCTTGGATAATCTCATTTTAGAAATTCCTTCTCACCGTACTAGCTTTTTATCCAGTACTTTCGCTGTCACAGCTATCAAGCTCTGGAACACGCTTCCCGCCTCTATCAAAAAAGCTCCGAGCAAGTTGACATTCAAGCGTAATCTACGTAACTTTTATTTAAAAACATCATCATAGACAATTGTCTATGATGATGTATAATTATAATATTATAATTATTATGAATATTATAATTATAATATCTCATCTTACTATCATCATATTACTTGTCGTTTTCTTCTCAATCATGTCGATATATTTAAAATATATGTATATATTTATATATGTATGTATTGTATGTATTTATGTATTAATAGTATATGTATAGATATATATTATATATAGTGTAATATTAATTCGTAGGTGAATTCTGTATTATAAACTTAACTATTTATTTTATAAGTTTTACGCGCCTTTCATTGTTTTCTTTTTACCCAAAGGTTGACTGGTAGACAATGCCTTTTAGTAGCATTAAGTCCACCTTTTGTACGACATTTCTGTGTGTGCAATAAAGTTAAATAAATAAATTATTTCTACGATAGTCTAGAATTCTTATATATTTTATTACATTGCATATTTTAATTATATTTTTATTAACTTTTGAATGCTACATGTAATAAAGTACCTAAGTATATAGGTACCTAAATTCTTGAGGACTGCTTTATATCCACCAAGTGATTTTGACCTTAACCTTTTATTGGAGTAATAAATATTTTCCAAATGAGTTAATTACAATTTTATTTAATCCAATTCGTTTTCCCGTATATTTAATCAAATGTACTGTATTTTTTGAATTCATTACTTAGCTACATTCAATTAAGTGTGAAAATGTATGTACGAGGTGGATCCAAAAGTTCGAAGCCCGACCAAGAAAATGAAAGAAAAGTGGGTCTAAATTTATTTTTATTTTTCGACATAGTCTCCATCTACCTCAACACACTTCTTTATCCCCTCGAAAAAAAAAAGATTCCGGAAGGTCGGCGATAAACACGTTTACCTCATCTTTGGCCGAAAATTTCGAGCCACCCAAATGTTTTTTTAAATTTGGAAATAAATGATAATCTGAGGGGGCTAGATCCGGCGAATAAGGTGGGTGGGGCAGCAATTCGTAGCCACAATCATGGATTACAGACATTGTTTCAACCGAAGTGTGAACACGTGCATTGTCTTGATGGAACAAACATTCTTACGCAACATTCCCGGCCTTTTTTCTTTTATTTCTTCTCGGAGTCTTCGTAAAAGGTTACAATAATAACTAGAATTAATAGTTTGACCTTTCGGTAAATAATTTACAAGAATAATGCCCTTCGCATCCCAAAAAACAGAAGCCATGACTTTGTTAGTCAACAAAACGACCTTAGCCTTTTTCGGTGTAGGTGAGTCAGATCTTTTCCACTGTTTGGATTGTTGCTTTGATTCAGGAATATGGTGGTGAACCCAGCTTTCATCCATGGTAACAAATCTAGACAAAAAGTCTACGGGATCAGTCTCAAAAAGTTTCAAGCAGTCTCGCGAAATTGTGAATTGAACTCGTTTTTGTTCAGCTGAAAGCAATCTCGGGACCCAGCGAGCAGAAACCTTATGGAATCCCAATTCTTTCGTTATTATGTGTTGCACCCGGCCATAACTAATATCTGTTGTCTCAGCTATCTTACCAATGGTCAAACGTCGATCACCCAGAACGAGATCACAAATTTTATCGATGTTTTCTATCGTGGTAGAGGTTGTAGGCCGTCCACTCCTAGGATCATCTTCAATGCTCTCACGACCGCGCGTTTTTTGAATTCATTACTTAGCTACATTCAATTTAGTATGAAAATGTATGTACGAGGTGGATCCAAAAGTAAAGCCACCCACTTCTTGACACTGGAATACGATGGAGCAGACTCCCCCAAAGTGCCCACCATATCTTGATGGATGTCTTTTGGTGACAGGCCTTTTTTAATTGAGATACTTAATGACTGCACCATGTTCAATTTTCTCCATTATTGAAAATCGCGTCAGAATGCTTCAAACAAATAATCACAGAAAATTTATATTGTGCAGTATCAAAATGAAACTGCGCACAATAAATCAATATGAGACATACTAACAAATGACGGTAAATTTAAAAAGAAGTCATATCTCCTTGTAGTTTGGGCCACGAACTTTTGGATCCACCCTCGTATCTAGATGATCTAGATGTTCTTAATCAGCGCTCACCGTACCAACAAATTGGATGTATTAAACAGATAATAGGTTGGGGAAAAAGTCTTTTCGCATTATAGTATGTATGAACTTGTAATAAAATCTCTTTGGCTGTAGTTTTTGTATCTGGCTGGTTTTGGTATCATTGAAAGTTAAAATTTTAAAGAACATAATCCCAAATTCAAATTAGGCAAATGTGTGATTTTCATTTGTTTTTCGTACTGTCAAGATGAGTGAATCTAATGAAGAAATTCGATACATTGTAAAATTTTACTACAATTTTCGGAAAAGAGGAGCAAGATCGACATATCAGTAGTTACGACGTAGCCGATGAACTGCGTAACTGGTAAGAAGTCCCAAAATTTTTATAGCAATGGGATCATGTCCCTACCTACAAGATGGCAAAAGGTTATCGAACAAAATGGTACATACATACTTTAGTTAAATTTAAATAAACTATATTAAAAAATGTTTTGAATTATCTTAAAAAATGCGAAGAAACTTTTTCCCCTATTTAGATACGTATTTGCTACTGTATTACAAACTGTGTTTTACTGGTGGTAGAGCTCCAATGACGGAGCTCGCGGGCGTAGGCACCACCGCATTACCTAATATACTTGCAGCCAAATGGTAGTATTCAGCACTATCGTGTTCCGGTCAGGTGGTAATTTACGGCCCTGCAATTTCCGGCACAGAGGCATAACACCTTAGGAGTGGTAACGCATCTGCATTTTGACCTTGGTCTTTGTAAGTGTCTATAGGCTGCAGTCATCACTTAACATCAATGTGAACTGCATGCTAGTTTGCCACTTCCATTACATAAAAAAAAAATGTAAGCGTCTTTAAGTGTCATTTTGGGCCACTCTACCACTTGTCAGAGTAGTAACTCTGCGATAGAAAATGGTAAGTAGTTTGATTGTGTTTTTTTTGTAGGTACATAATTTGTAAAAAAACACGCGTGGTTCGATAGACGGAATTTATTCATAGTCACAGTCAGAGACCGCAATTTAATCGCTCATTCGGCAGATCCCGGTCATTCGCATTAGCATAACTAAAGGTTCGATACAAAAAAATCTCTTTTCGTCGTTCTTCTGTGTGTGGTTCAAGGGATATACTGACGTAGGAATAAGATTCACTGTATTTTTCTTTGCAAATTTCACCTAATTTAAAGTCAAGTTAAAATACAGTTGCTTAAAAGTTATTTAAAACGTGGAATATGTTCTTTGTTACTCATGCAGAAGAGAGCGATAGATAGTGTGATTATGTATACATATATGTGTATAGTAATATATCAACTGCCTCGGTAGCCTAGTGGTAGCAGGCCACTACTACTAGGCTGAGGTCCTGGGTTCGATTCCCGGGTAGGGGTTATCAGAGATTGTTATAGTAGGTAAATAATATTGTGTTGATTGGAGGTATTCGTAATAAATAGTGATTGTCTAGCACTCGCGTTGTTTCATTAAATCATAACATGGTGACAGCGGAAAATAGTATTCTAGCGTGAATATCTCGTGTGACGAAGTTAAACTGTGAGATTGTGTGGTTATTACACGTGATCGGTGTAATTTGGAAAGTTTGAGAGTGTTTTCTTTATATTGGGTGACGATTTACAATGGAGCACGCACGGCCACCCGCAGAATTAAATATGGACGGCGCCGGAGGGCCCGTGAGTCGCGCAGATGCATGGAAAAAATGGAAACAACAATTTGTCCTGTTCCTAAAGGCGTCGGGGGTGCAAGCAGAGACATCCAGTGTTCAAGCAAGCCTATTAGTAAACCTAATAGGGCCCGATGGATTCGACATTTACCAAACGTTTTCTTTCGTAAATGACAAAGAACGTGACGATGTCAACGTGTTGTTAAAAAAGTTCGATGGCTATTTCGGTACTAAATCGAATATAACACTGATGAGATACAAATTTTTTACAAGGAATCAGGAAGAAGGTGAAGCCATACAGCAATATGTGACTGCGCTGCGTCTCCTGAGTAAGAGTTGTGAGTTCGCGTCATTAGAAGAAGATTTGATCAGGGATCGAATCGTATGCGGAATCCGCCAGTCGACGGTCAGGGATCGGTTGCTGCGGTGCGAGGAGCTCACACTGGAGAAGGCGGTAAAGATTTGTCAGGCCGAGGAGGTATCTCAGGAAAGCGGGCGGCAACTGAATGTCAATGGTGCTAGTGCGTGTGCGAGTGAGAGTGCGGGTCACGTAGATAGTGTCGGGGTGCCGTATAGAAGCAGAGGCAGCGGACGCGCCCCGGGCGGCGCAAGCAGCAGCGTCGGCGTGGCGGCGCGCCGCGAGCGCGGCCCCGCACCACCCGCGCGCTCGTTTGCGCGCCCCCCGCCACCCCGCGCGCTCTTCCGTCGCCCGTGTGCGGGCTGCGGCCGTGCACGCTGCGCCGATGGGGATGGCGAGTGCCCGGCGCGATTTGTAAGCTGTTTTGTATGCGGTAATAGAGGACACTACGCCAGAATGTGTAAGTCGATTCAATTCCGTAATAATGTTAGTGAGAGAGTACGCCGCGTTTATGGGGTCGAGTGTGATCGTGAAGATAGTCACGAGAATGATTCGGGAGACGGTGAGGTGTTTTACGTCTCGTCTATAAATGCGTGCGCGAATAATTCGGACAGCTGGTTTCAAGTGTTATCGTGTGAGAACGGCACTGAGAAATTTAAACTTGATACCGGGGCCGACTGTAACGTTTTAAGTTATCGCAGATTTTTAGAATTAGGTTTTAGTGATAGTATAATAGTGGTGAAAAATGTACCGTTAATGTCTTACACTCACAATGTGATACCGACTAAAGGAGTTTGTGTTTTGCCGTGGTCGTACAAAGGTGAAATTTATAAAATCAAATTTGTGATTGCTAACATGCGCTGCAGTAGTGTGCTGGGACGAAAATCATGCGAAGCTTTAGGACTAGTTAAACGTCTTCAGTCGATAGAAATGTCATCGTTAATATCCAAATATGATGATCTATTTACTGGCCTAGGGTGTCTACCTGGAAAGTACCACATAGTGGTGAATAAATATGTCCGTCCGGTTATTTGCGCATCCAGAAAAATTCCTCACGGCTTACGCGATAGGCTAGCCAGTGAGTTAAAAACATTAGAAGAGATGGGAGTCATACGGAAGGTCATTCACCCCACTCAGTGGGTTCATCCATTAGTATTAGCGGCTAAAAAGAATGGCGGCATGCGCGTTTGTCTCGACCCCCGTGAACTGAACCGTGCGGTACGGCGCGCGCATTTCCAGCTCCCGACAGTGACGGAGCTCGCGGCAAGGTTGCACGGTGCATCGTACTTCACGGTTCTGGACGCTAATTCTGGATTTTGGGCTATACAGCTAGATGATGAGAGTGCGGACTTGTGTACTTTTGCAACGTGCTTCGGTCGTTATCAATTTTTGCGCCTTCCATTTGGAATAAACTGTGCGTCCGAAGTTTTTCATGGGAAAGTGCATCAATTACTAGAGGGCTTAGAGGGCGTCGAAAATTATATAGATGACATTATATGCTGGGGTGAAACGAAGGAGATTCATGATCGGAGGCTTGCACGGTTGTTGGAAAGAGCGAGAGAGATTAATTTAAAATTTAATAGAAGTAAATGTAAAATTGGTGTAAGAGAAGTAACATACTTAGGGCATGTGTTCGACGCCAACGGTATGCGGCCGGATTATAATAAAATAAAAGCTATTAAAGAGATGTGTACACCGCAAGATAGGAAAGAGTTAGAGAGGTTTTTAGGGGCTGTAAATTATTTATCTAAATTCATTCCTCACTATTCGGAAATAGCGATTCCTTTGACGGGGCTTTTAAAGAAGGATGGTGAATGGCGATGGGAAGAAAGTGAGAGTAAGGCTTTTGAGGAATTGAAAGAATGTGTGAGTGGGGCTAGCGTGTTAGCGTTATACAATCCGGCGAGGCCTGTCCGGCTGGCGGTGGACGCCTCGGCTGCAGCACTAGGCGCTGTGATTTTTCAAGATGGTCGTCCGGTGGAGTACGCTTCACGGACACTTAACGATACACAAAAAAGATACGCGCAAATCGAGAAAGAACTATTAGCCATCGTGTTTGCTTGCGAGCGATTTCATCAATACATTTATGGTAAAGAAGCCGTCGTAGTAGATTCGGATCATAAGCCCTTGGAGAGTATATTTAAAAAACCGTTGATGTCCGTTCCAGCGCGTCTGCAGCGCATGATGTTAAGGATTCAGGGTTATGATTTAATAGTGAACTATGTACCCGGCAAATACATGAACATTCCCGATATGTTGTCTCGCGCGCCACTTCCCGATCTATATACTGATGATGTTAGCAAGAACGTCTTATATCAGGTGCAGATGGTTATAAAAAATGTTCCTATCTCAAATGATAAATTAACGGAAATAAAAAAAGAAACTCAAAAGGATATAGATTTAACTGCAGTCCTGCAGTATGTCAAAAATGGATGGCCAAATCATAAATGTGAAATATTGAATAAGGTAAAAGATTATTGGTCAATAAAGGATGAGTTACTTGTAGTTGACAGTGTAATCTTTAAAAACAATTTAGTTGTGATCCCAAAAAGTCTACGGGAAAAAATGTTAGGCATTGTACATGAAGGGCACTTAGGGGTAGATCGGTGCAAGAGACGAGCGAGACAAGTTATGTTTTGGCCGCATTTGTCGCGTGATATTGAATTGTATGTAAAACGCTGTAAGATCTGTCAGGAGTTCTCAAACGCGCCATCAAAAGAACCTATGTTGCCTATTGAAATTCCGTCACTGCCGTGGAATAAAGTTGGCTCAGACATATTTGAATATCGGAAGAAATATTATTTAATCATAGTAGACTATTATTCGAATTACACAGAAGTATGCAAATTAAATAATATCTCTTCTAATTCTGTTATTGAAAGCATGAAAGAAATTTTTGCACGCCATGGGATACCAAAAGTTTTGATAAGTGACAATGGCACACAGTACAGTAGCCGTGAATTTAGAAGATTTGCGCAGGAATGGGGATTCGATCATGTGACATCTTCGCCGAATTATCCTCAAGCGAACGGAAAGAGTGAACGTGCCGTTCAGTCGGTTAAGAGAATGTTAATTAAGTCACTCAGAGGGAATGGGGATTTTAATTTAGCTCTTCTAAATTTTCGTAACACACCTAGAGACGGTTTGAGTTCTCCTGCACAGCTTTTGATGTGTCGAAGGCTACGATGCCAGTTACCTGTGCATCCTAAACTCTTGGAGCCACAGCCGGTCAAAGCATCGGAACATAAGATCATGTTAGAAAAACAGAATAAATCTAAATTGCGATACGATGAGCATTGTAAGATATTACCTAAGTTAAAGAATGGAGATACTGTAATTTACTTGGATGGCAAGAAGAGAGGTAGGGGCACGGTAGTTGGGGTCGCGGATACCCCACGGTCCTACATAATACAAAATAAAGTAGGGGGCAGATACAGACGTAATCGACGTCACCTTATTAAATGTGAACCTGGTGTAAATACGACACAAATTTGTGATACTGACAATGACCAAGGCGATGAAGACGTGTACAGTGATGCGTGCGGTGATGTTGATGGGCAGGTGAAAAATAATATCGATGAGGAACCTAAGCCTCTTAATAACCAAGGGAGAACCACCTCCTTTACATCCCCGCTCGTACGCAAAGCTAAGAAAGTAGCTCAGCAACGCATCGCGATGAATCACTAGCTGGGCTTTATCAGTGGTATATATATATGTAATAGCCTAGATTGTTAATAAAAAATAATATGTGTATGTAATAATAGTTATTGCCCAATGACACATATCAAAATTTACTTTCTTTTAGGTGAAAGGAGAAGGGAAACATATATAGTTAAAATCTTTGATAGCATTTAATTTTGATCATGACACATGGGGCAATACCTACCAGAGCTCTGTTGACTTGTTAACTTGTTTGGGAAATGTAGTGTTAATAGTAATTGCATTGTTTAAGGGGGGGATGTTATAGTAGGTAAATAATATTGTGTTGATTGGAGGTATTCGTAATAAATAGTGATTGTCTAGCACTCGCGTTGTTTCATTAAATCATAACAGAGATAATGGTGAAAAAGCCTTTATCTCTGGTTCTATTGGGATTTTTCCATTTTCTGGAAATTTCCCAGTACCTCAAAGTTTGGTAATGTGCCCGGAGATGTCAACAGGCTCGCCACCTGTTACATGGGCCAAAACGTAACCGGCGAATCGTGGGTGTTTGCATGTATGCTTGAATGCATGCATTTACCTCTGCCTACCCCTTCGGGGATTACAGGCGTGAAGTTACGTTTAGTATATCAAGACTATTACATATTATGTTCAAAATATCTAAGAATCTAATGCATCCAATTATTAATTTTCTAACTGATCTGGCAAATTCTAAGTTTTTTTCATACACACCTTTTCTTGACAATAACGACCTCATAAAAGAACAGAAATATCTGTTTTGGTGCATTAGTTTTGAAGTTATGCGAAAAACACTTCGGTGATTCATTTTGATTGATATAGATATATAAGAATAAATAACAAGAGCATAAACCAGGAATGATTAGCAAACGTATGTGTGTATTAAAGTATTAAACATCAATTCTAACAAGATTTTAACCAGTTTCTATTTTTTTTTTCACACTTTATGAAAACAATAAATTGATGGATTACTGTGCCCAAAAAAAAAAACAGTGTAATACACCTTAGCTATTCTCGAAGTGAGCGTTGGCCACACTGTTTTTATATAGGTATATTATTATGTTGTAAGTTGGCAATACCACAATACTTACAGGGGGAATCCTCTAATATTATTTTGGATTCCTTTTCTTAAATAATAATAATATATAATAATGGCAACCAATTATACGTCCCACTGCTGGGCACGAGTCTCTCCCCTTTTTATTATTTACAAACTAAATTTCAGTAGGCAATGTAACTCTAGAGTAGGAGGGCCCTAGGGCCCCATGGTCATATTTGCTACGGGCCCCGCACCAGCTTTATCCGGCACTGCACTGGATCATAAACTTTTTTGGGCAATCGATATATCACAGACAACGTATATATATCAGCGATGAATCCGCCAATATCGGTATCTCGAGCCAAACATTTGTAGCTTCTTCAACCACCAACAGTGAACGGAAGATTTATAGAGGTCACCAGCCATTCTTTTCACAACCAGGGGCTAAACTGATCGGTCGCGTATTTATTCACAAGTGAGCCAAAATGGGTCAACGGTTTCGTTTCCACATTGTAAATAATAATGCTCTGAATTTTCCACTGATGTCCTTTTCTCAGGCTTCCATTTGAATAAGTCATCATGAATGTGTATGAGGGATGAATTATTGATTTTTAGAACGGTCCCGAATGCTAAAATGTTGGATAAGGATTCAAACTAAGTAATAAATTATGAAGGTTCAACAAATAATGTACGTGCACTTACCCGTCCTAATAGAACGAATATATTATAAAACTTTAATACACAGAATGTTTTGGATACAAAATGGGTCACATTGTTTTATCAAGTTTGAATAACATACTCGTATAATATTTTTTAGTGTTCAAAATCTCAGTTGACTTGCTAATATAATTATGCTAAGTAGTTTCAGACGTTGGTTACATTTTTTCAATTTATAAATGCAGCCCAAAAGTTAGCATCAATCAAGGAACTCTCCTCTTACTTGAACTCAATCAATTATAGCTTTTATTACCACCGCATAACGTATTTAGGTGGTCAAGAAATCAGTTCTCTGATAGTACTTCTTCAATCAATAAGTTTAATCGGTACCTACAATAACATAGCCCTATATTTTTGAAATTGCATATTATCATTCTTAATGTTTTGGTTATGTTATTCTTAATTTTTCAAAACATAAATATTACTAAACTAATTAAAAATTAAAATTAAAATAAAAAAATCCTTAACGTATTTTTTTTTCTCTAATTTCCTTCTAAGTGAGCCATATTACTATTTAGTGTGATTTTCTATTTTCTGGAAATTTCCCAGTACCTAGAAGTTTGGTAATGTGCCCGGAGATATCAATAGGCTCGCCACCTGTTACATGGGCCAAAACGTAACCGGCGAGTCGTGGGTGTTTGCATGTATTTTTGAATGCATGCATTGCATATACTTCTCCCTACCTCTTCGGGGAATACAGGCGTGGAGTGAGGTTTTGACGTGACAACGTCTTAAATTATGTTGCGGCTCGGAGTCACTCATGAAAAAGTGTAACGCCCGGTAACGTAACGATGAGTCACCGAACGAGAGAGAGGCCTGCCGGACCGGCGAATGACTTTCTACCGAGAAAAAGACGTTGTCACGTAAAATCTTCGCCCGTAAAACCGACTTTACAGGCAACCAGTTTTTTTTTGACGTGACAACGTCTTAAATTAGGTTGCGGCTCGGAGTCACTCATGAAAAAGTGTAACGCCCGGTAACGTAACGATGAGTCACCGAACGAGAGAGAGGCCTGCCGGACCGGCGAATGCCTTTCTACCGAGAAAAAGACGTTGTCACGTAAAATCTTCGCCCGTAAAACCGACTTTACAGGCAACCAGTTTTTTTTTTTAATTTCAATGGTAGAGCTCAATTACATATATGAGTCATTGCATTAACGCTATCGGCTCTAAGTAGTGTAACAAGCCGATATTAGTGTTTATCACTACCACGTGTTAGTTAGAAGGCAATAATTATAGTACCTGGTTGACCGAGCTTCGCTCCGTAGCGATCATACTGAAGAAATATGAATAAAAACAATTGATTTTTTTGGTCTAACCTCAAATCCAACACTTCTTCTTTGCTAAAAATACGACTAACGTTAGTAGACTAATGGTTCTTCTATTCATCAATAGATGGCGTTAGTCGTCGGTTATGAGGAAAATTTATTATTAACTTCGAACCGAGCTTTTCTTGGACCTGGAACCTAAATTAATCGATTTCTTGACCCTAATCTGTAAGTTTCAAGAAAATCGTTTTAGCCGTTTCCGAGATCTTGATTCTATATATACATTTATACAAGAATTGCTCGTTTAAAGGTATTAGATTAAGACCTTTTTATTTTTTTTATATAAGTAACTAGCGGCCCGACCCGGCTTCAATGTTACCTACCCTATCCTATTCATCTTAGCGTGATGTTGTATGCCGAAAGCCTTTCTCGATAAATGAGCCATCTAACACAGAAATAATTTTCAAATCGGACCAGTAGTTCCTGAGATTAGCGCGTTCAAGCAATATAGTAGGTATCGATATATAATATTAGGGTAAATAAACTCACAGTTCATAAGGATGGTATGTGAATACTATAGGCTGTAGAGGCGTACATAAAATCAGAGGTTAAGATGCGTTACCATCACTGAATCCCAAAATATTCTTATTCTGTCATCGTTATTCCAAGGCCATTGTTATCTTACAGAAACATGCAGTTCACAAAGATGGATGACTGCAGCTTATGACACGTATGCACCACCGCATTACCTATAGGTACTTGCCGCTAAACGGTAGTGTTCAGCAATATCGTGTTCCGGTCAGGTGGTGATGTACGGTCCTATAATTACCGGCACAGAGGCATAACACCTTAGGCTCAGGAGTGGTAACGCATCTGCATTTTGACCTTGGTCTTTGTGTAGGTGTCGATAGGCTGCCGTCATCACTTAACGTCAATGTGAACTGAATGCTTGTTTACCACTTCCATTACACAAAAAAAAAAGGGTAATGCGACGAACAAGATCTCTGACTATATCACCAGTAGACTAAGTAATTCTTATTGATATGTCTATACCTAAGTACTTACGATAAGTGAATACTCCAAACTTTTTGAAGATGAATCCGAACTACGTGCTTGTTTGCCACGTTCAGCATAAAAAATATATCAAAGTCTTTCTTTCGCCGTACAACTAAATATATTATCAGAAGCTAAGTTCTAACAAAGACTTTCTTTTTTGGGGTTATTGCTTACTGAGATGGAACAAGCAAATCTATTGGAAAAAATCCTTACTTGTATGGACTAACCCAAATTCTACGGTACGGTTTATGGTTTGGTTCAATCAACTAGAAAAAGCGATAATATTAATAGTCAGATAATACTTAGAATGCTCAAATCGGGATTGAAAAGGATTCAGGATTTAGAAAATTGTAATACGTACAATAGACTTCTACTGATGGTAGAGCTCCAGTGACGAAGATCGCGGGCGTAGGCACCACCACATTACCTAATACACTTAAAGTAGTGTTCAGCACTATCGTGTTCCGGTCAGGTGGTAACGTACAGCCCTGTAATTGCACACTATTTCATGCCTGCAGGAGGCGGAGTAGAGCGAAAATTGCACCGCCCATAATCGCATATGTCTCCTATGTCCCTCCGCAACGCCCTAAGCCGGCACGGACCCGCATGGGTCACCCTTAGGCAGTTGCGCTAACTTTTTTGCTAGGCTGGAGCGCCTTCTGTGCTCGCCGATTGCCCGGTGAAGTAGACTAGTGCCGTCTCGAGACAAGCCGCCAAAATAAAGCCAGACCTAAAAAAAAAAATAAAAAAAAAAAAAATTATCGTCGGTTTATAAGACGTTATAAGGTCAAAAATACAATATAATAAATAATAATGGCACGAGTCTCTCACCTGTTTGGGGGAGGCCTGGAGCTTACTCCACCACGCTGCTCCAATGCGGATTGGTGGAGGTGGGTGGGTTAGTGGCCAACCCACTGTCGAATGTTTTCAAACCGCCCATAAGGCCTCCGACAAGGTTTAACGACTGCTATCCATCGATAGCAACCGAGACCGACGGCTTAACGTGCCCTCCGAAGCACGGAAACGCGCATTTAATTTGCCACTAGCGGTCACCCATCACACTACCCGACCGCGCCCGTAGTGCTTAACCGAGCAGATCGCTTCCGATCTACACCAGCCGCTGGGGCCATGCGCGCTTCAAAAATACAATAACATCAACAATTTCCGCTTGTCTCTTATAACCAACACTCAACCGCAGCATATTGTTTGGCACGGCGCAAATCCCTTGGGTGTAGGCTTACAACTGCTGCATTGTGCATCGCGGCGTTAGACAGAGCGTGAACGAGTACATTGGATTCTATCAGGATCCTAGATATTATAATCATATTTCATAACTAGCTGTGCCCGCAACTTCGTTCGCGTGGAATGGTGACTTTAGGCAGCATTTTTTGGATATAACTTTTGGTCAGTTAATGCCACCAACGCCACCAACACCACTACAATTGACACTAACGCCACCAATGCCACTAACACCACCACCACCACCAATGCCAGAAACGCTACCAATTCCAACAACGCCAGAAATGCCACCAACGTCAGAAACTTTTTAACTTTGTTACTGGTGGTAGAGCACCAGTCGGAGCTCGCGGTCGTAGGCACCACCGCATTACCTAATATACTTGCCGCTAAATGGTAGTATTCAGCACTATCGTGTTCCGGTCAGGTGGTAATGTACGGCCCTGTAATTTCCGGCACAGGGGCATAACACCTTAGGCCTCAGGAGTGGTAACGCATCTGCATTTTGACCTCGGTCTTTGTGTAAGTGTCTATAGGCTGCAAGCTTGTTTGCCACAACGCCACCAATACCAACAACGCCACCAATGCAATCAACGCCACAATCGCCACCAACGCCATTAACGACACCAACGCCACCATCACCACCAGCAACGCCACTAACGCCAATAAAGCCTATGTAAACCGCATTCAACTCTGTTTAAAAGTTTTTAACAGTGCTTTGAAGTAAATTTTAATTAACCATAATTTATTTAGCCCTCAACCGATTTTGTCGGAATAAAGTTTCGACTACGCTCCTAATTATTTGTAATCCACCTGTGAAACCACCATGTTAAACCGCGTTCAAATCCGTTGAGTAGATTTCAAGTTATAACGTACCATACAGACACTCATACCAAAATTCCAAAAAATATTTTGGGTTTCTGATACTTTTTTTTAATCGCCCCCTATCAGTTTTGTTTGGAAAAAAACAAAAAAATATATCCAAAGAACAGGCGTTTCCAATTATCGGTAAACATACATAAAAAAAAGATCGAGACGAATGAGAGCCTCCTCTTTTTTTTGAAGTCGGTTAAATATTTACCCCCTTATTCATAAACGTACATTAGATGCGTTTTAGCTATAGAATGCTTTGTTTTTGTCAGTTGCATCGTCAAATGTGCAGGATAGAAAGAGACAAAGGAGACATTAGCAACACTTTAGCTAAAATACGTTTATGAATAAGGGGGTTAATGTACAGACATTCGATTTTTACTGTCATAATACAGTGTAGATGTGAGATTTTCTTCTTGGATGCGTCTCTAATTGATCGAAACGTTTCTATTACTGGTCTAGATTTAAACATTATTTTGATTGTAAACACTACACACAACATAATAAAAATATATTACATTAAAAATGCACATTTTCGTAACAATTCATACAAACAATACTGACATGATTTATTTTTACGTCCGAAAGTTATTTGATAATGCTTTTTTATGTTATTCGTAGCCAAACAAAAAGAAAACTTTTATATGTTTCCGGAATACGGACAATACAAAATTGAGGTCACATGAAATAGAGGTTATCGAAAATAAAATACAATATATTGCCGGATTGAAATTTTATTGGAAGGAAAGGAGTCCGCGGCACCACAGCATTACCTAATATACTTGCCGCTAAATGGTATTGTTCAGCACTATCGTGTTCCGGGCAGGTGGTAATGTACGGTCCTGTAATTTCCGGCACCGAGGCATGACATCTTAGGCCTCAGAAGTGGTAACGCATTTTCATTTTGATTACTGGTTCTTGTGCAGATGTCTATAGCCTTCAGTCACAGTACAAATATGAACAGTATGGAAACTACGTACAAAACGTTCAAAACGGCACACTCATACAAACATGCGCATCGACGCTCGAGTAGCGAGTGACTATATTATAGTATTATAGGTATAAAAAATTATAAAATCTTGTATTTAAAAAACTTTTGTTCCAACTTATGTCGCCAGTTTTCAATTCAAATCTTTTTATTATCTGTCGCACTACTCCAAAGTACGCAACGATGAAAAGTAAGAATAAAAGCATCACTCAATATTTATAAAATGAAACCCTCTAATAAGTGTATTCGTAAAAGCTGTTGTATTTTTAACCTTATCGCTTGGTGATAAGGCTAGTCTAGACAAGAAGCTTTAGTTTACGTTTGTTAAAGTGAAGGGCATTGCGAAGATTTATAGGGGTCGAGTCTAGCTCTTTAAACAAGGGCTCAGAATAAAGGAACGAGCGTGCGTCAATCTCCTCGTAGTGAGTCACTCGATACAAATTGAACCAATAAACATCCTTTCAGAGTGTTGGGTGACACCTAATTTAACGCATAATAGGGTACCTATTTGACAATGCGTATTTTTTTTTTTTGAGTTAAATGACATAGTCCGAAAGTTACATGGAAATGAAAAGTGTATTCATGAAAAATATTAAAATCGGTGCATTATTGTAGTAGATTTATAAAAAAATAACTGGTTGCCTGTAAAGTCGGTTTTACGGGCTTATAATTCCCTCGTTACATGGCCTAGATATAAAAGAAAAGAAAAAAATAGTGTTCAAAATCACGGTAGGTATATACTAAGCAGGGTTCCAAACACTGTTACTACTTAGAAGAATTCCACTAAAAATTAATTCAATGTGAGTATATCATGGCGGGTTGACCATTAACCCGTATCTCCACCAATCCGCATTGGAGCAGAGCAGTAGGGTAAGCTCCAGGCCTCCCCTAAAAAAAGAGGGGAGAGACTCGTGCCCAGCAGTGGGACGTATAATGGGTTGCCATTGATATTATTATTATATCATGTTAATTTTTTTTTGTGAAGGTAAAGGTTACTGTGATATTACAGCACGTCATAATCACGCCGGTTGGTATCTTGAATGATTTTTAAAGGGTCCCGGTAATTACCTGGAGAATTATCTATCTAGGGTATCTCAAACTTGCTTTGAAGGCATCCTACAGAAAACCGATATCAACCTGCTTAATAATAGCAACCGATTATACGTCCCACGGCTGGGCACGAATCTCTCCCCTTTTTGGGGGGAGGCCTGGAGCTTACTCCACCACGCTGCTCCAATGCGGATTGGTGGAGGTGGGTGGGTTAGTGGCCAACCCGCTGTCGGATGTTTTCAAACCGCCCATAAGCAGCCCCTCCGACAAGGTTTAACGACTGCTATCCATTGATAGCAACCGAGACCGACGGCTTAACGTGCTCTCCGAAGCACGGAAACGCGCACTTTATTTTGCCAATAGCGATCACCCATCACACTACCCGACCCTGCCCGTAGTGCTCAACCGAGTAGATCGCTTACGATCTACACCAGCCGCTGGGCCATGCGCGCTTCTCAACCTGCTTAGAGGTGTAAAAAATCACTTGAAATATTTTTATCAGTATGAGGCTTGAGTGCCTAAATAAGATTTTTAGTATGTATGTATGTATCTTCACGCCAGGTCCCTAACGGGGTAGGCAGAGAGTGTAGAGCGCCAGACATCCCGGTTCTGACAAACCTCTCGTGCCTCGTCTACCTTCATCATTCTCTTCATACATGCACGCCGATTCCTAAGACTTTTGACCCCATCATCAGACAGAACTCGACCTAATTGGTCATGGTAGGTCAGCCTTGGTCTTCCTGGGCCTCTGCAACCATCCACATTCGCAAGATTTTTAGTGTTATTTATTTTTCATGTAACGAAGGTGGCAAACAAGCTTGCAATTCACAATGATGTTAAGTGATGACTACAGCCTATAGACATCTATACAAAACCAGAGGTCAAAATTAGGTGATCCACCTGAGATCTGAGTCGTTATGTCGCTGTGATAGTTATTACGGGGCCAGACATTGCCACCTAACCGAAAAACGATAGTCGTCAACCATCGCCACAATTACAACCGAATAAACATCTCACTTGGCGACAATTTGATGAGACAAATCGAGATATTTATTTTCTTTTCCTTTTTCCGTTTTCACGTGATTCTCGTCATGGGTAATCGTGCATAGATCAACACGGGCCATCGGCCGCGGCGGACCGCAGCGGAGTAGCCGTATGCAGACTTTCCCCTGTGTCAAAGTACAAGTGCAAGTGGTCCTGGCCTGTCGCCGAGATGTTTAAATGTGTGTGTGAAATTGTTTATGTATTTCGTTAAAGTCAAGGTGTGAGTTTCGTAGTAAGAGACGATTTTTGTTGTGCGCGTGTGTGTCACACATATTTCCCCCCGCAAAAAATACAGACTGTTTTGCATCGGTAATAAACGCTATAGCTACTCCATTCCGGTCGGCCGCGGCCGGCGGCCCGTGTTGCTCTATAGTAATCGTGACATCGACAATAATCGCGCGGTACTCCAGTAGGTACATTTTGTGTGTGTGTTAGAAAATTATTTTAGTGATTAAATACTTTTCTATGTAAAAGGTTATTCAAGTAAATCCAGACGTGAAATAACATTTTCCTAGATTCATGGTTCATACATTGTGAATTACAAAGAAATATCAAATTGGAATTGACAGACGAGTAAATTGTATCGAAATTAATTTTGACGTTCAAAGAAAGGTACCTGCCCGTTATAAAAATCCATAAAAACTGAATCTGCCAATACTACCCTTTTGTTCAAGACGAGTCTTTTCTTTTCTATTCATATTACATAATTCTGTAAAACGTTTTCTTTTGAAAGTACCTTGGCTGTCTTTCTATTTCATTTACGTAAACGAGAAAAAGAGCGATGATATTCACTTTGTCTATTACTTCGCAATTCATTGCGCATCATGATCTCTCTTATTTAAACACTAGCTGACCCGGCAAACTTCGTATTGCCTCACAATGAAATAATGTGTCAAAAGTTTGATATTGTATAGTAAAATGAAATAAAATGTAGAGATTCCCGTGGGAATGAGTGATTTTCCCGCAGTAAAAAGTAGCCTAAATGTTGGCCAGGCTTAGTATCTATACACCACAAAAAGTTTCATTCGAATCCGTCCAGTATCTTCGGAGATTGGCCTGGACAAAGGGACAAACAGGCAGACAAAAAAATTAAAAATCATTGAAAAGTGTTCTAGTACTATTTTAACATCGCCCCCAATTGGTTTTTCGTAAATATATACAATGTACAGACACGCGGGTTTTACTGTTTTATTATATGTATAGATTTGTTATAACTAAACCAACTGAAATATTGCTCTCTGCTAACATGGCACCATTCTCAAGCCATGCAAAGTCTGATGGTTAAATTAAAAACAAATGTGAAAACAAAGTCCTGCTTGCGCAATAGGTATAGAGATCATTATAGACGCAAGTTTGATTACTCAGTTAGTATAGAGGACAGTGACGATCGCTTGATCCAAGAGTCGTGGTTTCATTACCCACACCGTGATAAATATTTCTATGGCCTTCAGATGTTTGTTTCACCCATGATATAATTTTACTTGATTGTATCTGGTGTGGAGCTGTCAGTGTTTGCAAACGTATTTATCACTATTTATAATAAGTTAGGATCCCACTGCAGAATCATTTCGTGCATCCAGATATACTACAAACCTAATTTTTACTCATATTTATACATTATGCACAAGATACATATCCAGATAAGATACAAGATATATTTTACTGGTGGTAGAGCTCCAGTGACGGAGCTCGCGGGCGTAGGCACCACCGCATTACCTGATTTACTTGCCGCTTAATGGTAGTGTTCAGCATAGGTTGCCTATCAAAATCTGGCCGCAAGTATTGTTAGTGAAATTATTTTATTTTTAACAACCAGCAACTCTTATATGCGGCCAATATAATTTGGTTCCCGTATATCAAAATAATGAGAAAAAAATAGCTTTAAGATAGGCAACCTAGTGGATATATATATTCTCTAGATTATATAGATGCGTAAAAATTTTTGCAGCATATCTGTATGAATGGAATGATTCTACAGTGGGATCCTGACCAATAAAGGTTTGCTTCAACAATGAGACTTTAAAACACAAAATCTATCGTGCAGTCCCATGAGCACGTTCAAAGATATAAACGAGAAACGAGCTTTCCAATATTTACTAGCTTTGCTCAGGTGCCACGATTTTCTTTAAGTAGGTACTGATTCCTGCCGAAAGTTAATAGCGGAATGTTATTTCATTATTTTTTTTTATTTATCCTTATCATCATTAATTACTGATGGTACAGTTTCCAGTGTCGAAGCACAAAGACATCACATCACCTAATCTATGTGCCGTCAGATGGTGTTTTTATTGTTCAGAACTATCTTGATTGCCACAAAAAAAAAACAAAAACAAAACAAAGCGTGTTGAAGCGCGCATGGCCCCGCGGCTGGTGAAGATCGCAAGCGGTTGAGCGATACGGACGCGGTCGGGTATGCGATGGGTGACCGCTAGTAATAAATTAAAATGCGCATTTCCGTGCGTGTGGTGGAGTAAGCTCCAGGCCTCTCCACAAAAAAGGGAGAGACTCGTGCCCAGCAGTGGGACGTATAATGGGCTGCCATTATTATTATTACTGTCTTGTTCCAGATAAGTGAATGTCCCCTAATTGTAATGTTTTTTTAGCATAATGATAATTTCATGGTTACAAATATTTTAAATATATGTTTTTTCTTAAACTAAGGAGGTTTGCATGAAAATAAAATAATAGCTGAGAAGCTTGTGGTTTTATTTACGAATCCTGAGCCCGTATAAAACGTTATTTTATTTTCCCTTTAACGAAATATCTGCCAACCGGGCTGAAAGCGTAAAATATTCAGAATAAATTCTATTTTATGCACAAGCTGCATTTTTACCGGATATATTATTCATGTACATTTACTGTAATTCCTCATTGCACGTTCATTTTTTATTTACCTGTTCGTAAATTGCAGAACGAACGCACACCTAAGTACAATTTTCCGGGAGAACATTTTTATCCTTTTTAATAAAGGTATTTTGTAATATCAGACGTGAACCAGTGGGAATTAATATCTGTAAAAATATCTATGCCATGAAGTCTATTTTGTAGGGTTCTGTACCTCAAAAGAGAAAGACGAAAGCCTTATAGGATATCTAGTGTGTCAGATTGCAGCCAATCTCAATTGGTACTATTGGGCCGATTGAATTGAAATTTAGTATAGGTCGCGCCTTATAAAAAGAACGCTGGAAGAAAGTAGAAGGGATGTGTTCGCGCATCGGTACACTCGCGCACGAAAGTACTAGCCCTATTGGTTTATTTTTGATCTAGCTTTCGCTTGCGGTTTCGTGTATTGGTAGGCAGATTGAAAACTATATTACATAGAAATAAAAACACATGACGCGCAGCTTGACCGCCAGCGTTCTTTTTACCTGGCGCGACCTATACATGTTGGTTTGTATTAGAGAATATTAAGTAAAGCGGCCCACCCCGGCTTCGTTCGGGTGCAATGTTACCTTAAATTTGTACTATAATCTATACTTATAATAAATCTGTAGAAGTGTAAATTCTGTACATAAAAAATATTGAAAAATAAATACCAGGGGATGTTATTAGATCGATACCGAACACAAATACGTGATTAGATTTTTTTTTCTGTCTGTCTGTCTGTCTGTTTGTTCAAGCATCACATAAAAACTACCAGTCCGATTACAATGAAACTTGGTATGACTATACTTCAACCTTTGGCGCACAACACTGGGTACTTTTTATTACCCGGAAAAATGTCTGTTTGTCTGTGTGTTTGTGCACGCTAATAACAGAAACGGCTTATTGCGGTAATATATTGTGGTAAGTTTCACTTAACATTTAGAGTTTATTTCATGTGAATCGGTTCAGAAATAAAAAAGTTATGTCAATTTAAAGAATCGTATCAAATATTTTTAAGCTATTCTGTATCTTAGTTCTATCCTTTAGGGGGTTTCGTACCTAAAAGGTAAAAACGGACCCTACGGATTACCCGCTTTTTACTAAACGCATATGTATGTAGACACGGTACATATACCAAAACAACATTTTTTATAATTTTTGTCTGTCTGTCTGGCTGTCTGTCTGTCTGTTTGTTTGGCGGGGCTAATCTTGGGAACGGCTTGACCGATTTTGACGGGACTTTCACTGGCAGATAGCTGATGTGATAAGGAGTAACTTAGGCTACTTTTATCTCCATACATCCATACACACATACATACCTACATACAAATACATAGAATTTGAGAGTCTCCGATTTTGATGGGACTTTCACTGGCAGATAGCTGATGTAATAAGGAGTACGTAAATAATTGGAGTGTCTTCGACTTTAGCTACTTAGGCTACTTTTATCTCCATACAACCATACATACATACATACATACCTACATACAAATAAACAGAATTTGAGTGTCTCCGATTTTGACGGGACTTTCAATGGCAGATAGCTAATGTGATAAGGAGTAACTTGAGCTACTTATATCTCCATACAACCATACATACATACATAACTACATACAAATACATAGAATTTGAGTGTCTCCGATTTTGATGGGACTTTCACTGGCAGATAGCTGATGTAATAAGGAGTAACTTACGCTACTTTTATACTAGCTGCGCTCACAACTTCGTCCGGGTAGATACTGAACAATCATATTTTTTCTCACGTAGACGAAGTCGCGGGCACAGCTAGTAATAAAATATAGCCTTTAGCACCTCTGAATAGTAGTGTAGCTTTCTGATTGTGAAAGAATTTTCATGATCGGTTCAGTATTTCCGAAAATTAGCCACTACAAACAAACAGTCAAAGTGACAAACTTTCTTACTTTATAATATAACCCCTTATTCATAAACGTATTTTAGCTGAAGTGTTGCTAATTTCTCCTTTGTATTTTTCTATCCTGCACATTTGAAAATGCAACAGACAAAGACAAAGCATTCTATAGTTAAAACGTATCTAATGTATGTTTATGAATAAGGGGGCAAGTATTTTTAAAGTATCTATAGGTGCACTTGTACACATACATTTGTATGTGACATACAGACCACCGAATCAGTATCCTTAACGGTAGTTTTCTACATATTTAAGGTGTATCAATCGCACAAATTCCAGAACCATTTTTGTTCGGTTTATCAAGATATAAACATCAAAAATCTTACAACGATAACACTAAGTCTCTAAACATTCCAAAAAGAAGCAAAAGGAGATGTTGCGAGCTCGGCTCTGGTTCGTACACGTCCTCAAAAAATGGGTAAATTAAAGAAGAATCCGAAAAAAATACAATTAATTTATTCAAGAATATATTTTAGAGTTACAACGACATTTAATTCAAACGATTTTATCATTTTTAACTATGTTAAACATGGCGGCGATACAGCCGACACTTGGGATCAATCACTTTCGATAGTATTTAGAAAATATTACTTTTTTCTCCAAGTACTATATAATGAAAATACAATTTTAAAAATTAAAATGTCAAAATGACATCGCCCGCCATATTCGCCATGTTGGTTTTGAGTTGCAATTCTAACTGCAAATAATGTTTTGTAACTACAAACAAAGCTAAATAAGTGAAAATATGCAGTAAAAAACGTTTTAATATTGATTTTGCCTGTTTAATGAAATTGTGTACAATACATGTTTTGCAACACATTTTTGCAACATCTCCTTTAAGCTGAATTCAAATTTTTCAGTCGCCGAACAAATCTGTATAGGCGGGTTATAAGCTGATAGAAACTGACTTGTGCGGTACACGGCTGGATTCCTTCAGCCGATGGATTGGAAAATTATTGGATAACCTGGAATCTAAAATTAAATATCGTATTGCTTTTGTTTGATGTGTGGATCAGCGACAATTGATAGGATGGTTGCTATTTACTTTGATGTACTGACGGAGGGAGCAACGGTAACGGTAATAATAAAATAATGCCGTTGATATTCTCAGAATTCAAAAACGAACGGGACGAAACGTAAAGAATTTCAAACAACGTAAGAAAGGTTAACTTTCGCTGTAGCTAAGAAACAAATTCAAGAAGATGGCGCTGTTTCTCGGAAAGCGAGTATTCAATTTATTTCAATGAAATTAAAGAAAAAGAGAGTGATTAATGTGATCTTGCGAATATGAAAATCATTTTTCCAATTCGAGATTATTGATAGCTATAATTTCGAAATAAAGTGAAATGCTTTGGGTTATGTGGCTTATAAAAACTTTACAGTTTCGCCATTTCAATTAATAAATTTTATCGACTGTGACTAATGTAATACAGTAATTTTTTTAAGAGCCGTTGTTGCCAATTCGCGACATGCGTGTCTACATTATTGCTTGACTTTTTTTTAAATCACATAAATAATTTTTAATAAAATTATCCCTTGGATAGCTAAACAGGATTTTGTTTTCAACAGGAAATTTCCAAATTTTCCAAATTGCTACGTTAGTGCTGTGTGTAAGTTGCTTGCTTTTGTGAAAACTTATTGCTTCTTGAGTTGTAGTTAAATCTTGAATTTCTCGTATATTGAAGAGTTTTGGTTGAAGTTCCTTTTCCAATATTCATATATCGTAAGATTTATAATACTGTAATCTATTGGAGATGATAGCGTACATTCGAATTAATTTAATCTTTAAAATCTCTCTTGACAATCTTGTAACAGTCAGTTCAGCGTACTAAAAACCATTAATGCATCTGATATATGCCCAAAAATAAGAATAATATTTAGATTTCTGTGGATGAACGTGATCGCTTGTTGAAATGTTGAGTGTCAGAGAGTCAAACGTAATAGAGTTATTACGTGTGATGGTAATACCAACAGACAATCAGTTAATATCAAACTACAAATTAATGTGTCATGAACAGTTTCTGCACTGTGCTAGATAGCAAATCCGTTGAATTTGAGCAATGATTGTGGTTTGTGGTTTCACGGTAATAGACAAATGTAGGATAACATGACGTTGGCTGGTCTAAAAAATGGGTAGTCTTTGAAATAAAATTTAAAAACAAATTGGATTTACCTCGCGTAGATATTAAAATAAAATTATTTGAAATAAAACTTGTTTTCGGATTTATCTCGCGTATATTAAACATAAATTATTATTTAAAATCAACCCGACGATTCGGTCGCTTTTCTGCTTGCATGGTCTGACAAAACAAAACATGAAAACAGTGATTTAAAGATCTAATAAGTTAGCAAGTTGGCGTTATGTGTTTAATACGTGTGTTACAGCGGGACATATTTTATAGTAAAACTACTTCATTGAACATAGCTGACAACTAAGTTCATAAATCATAATGTTGATGTTGGAAATGTCTCAACAAACAAAACTTTAGATTATTGCCTCAAATTTATTTAACTTGTCACAAACATACCTAAATGTTTGTGTCAAATGAAATGATAATGGTAGACAAATCTCTCAGACAGTGTAAAAAGAAATTTAAATGTTTGAATATTCTGATTTTCATAAAATATTCATAGACTCCAGCTTTAACACCGAATGCCTTTGTTCTGTATTCAGTGAATTCAAAATAAAAATTTGATAGATATCTATAGGGATCTAGACATTTTGGTACTGGCTTCAATTAAAGGAAATGTTATTGATTTCCTGTCTAGAACATATTTTCTTTTTCTGAAATAGTTTTTATTTAAGCATAATATTCTGTGTCGATTTTTTAAGATTCAGATTTGTAGGTCTAATATTTACCAAAGTTGAAAGCATGAAGATGAGATGAATGTAGAAGAGGAACGGGAGGTATGTACGGACCAAGATATTTGGCACACCACTCTCTCTGCCTACCCCGTAAGGGACTTTCTATGCAAAAAAAGCATGCACTTTACATGGATGTTAAGTGATGACTGCCGCCTATAGAAATCTACACAATAACGACAGGTCCCATCGAGGTTACCATCGAGCCGGAACACGTAGCATTTACCGTATTTATATTCCTATAACTTAAAAATTTCGAAAATAAATCTTATCTGGTTAAACATTTTCATTTACTTGCAGCAAACAATATGCCAAAGTACTTCTAAAACATAAAAGTACCAGTCAATAACGTCACCTTAACCTAAAACGTTACGAATAGCATTTCAAAATAATTCTAATCAGCCAATATACTCTCCAGTCAATATAGAGCTACCCTTCATTGCCAAGATATTTGGGATGCATGACTCAACGAAATTCTAACACCAATTAATTCCATCGAATCACTCATTCATTGCTCGTCACCTTCGCTAGGAGCTAATACAGTGTACGGTCAGCATAGTAGTAAGCGAAAATCAAAATTATTATTGAAATATTTGGACACGAACATTTCATTTAAATCGACTATTTTCAATGCAGCGCGCATGGTTCCGCGGCTAGTGTAGATCGGAATCGATCTACTCGGTTAAGGGATACGGGCGCGGTCGGGTGTGTGATGGGTGACGGCTACTGGCATTTTTAAAATGCGCGTTTCCGTGCTTCGGAGGGCACGGTAAACCGTCGGTCCCGGTTGCTATCTTATATAGATACCAGTCGTTAAACCTTGTCGGAGGCCTTATAAGGGCGATATCCGACAGCGGGTTGGCCGCTAACCCGTATCTCCACCAACCCGCATTGGAGCAGCGTGGTGGAGTAAGCTCCACGCGTCCTCCCGAGAAGGGGAGAGACTCGTGCCCAGCAGTGGGACGTATCAAGGGTTGCCATTATTACTGGTGGTAGAGCTCCAGTGACGGAGCTCGCGGGCGTAGGCACCACCGCATTACCTAATATACTTGCCGCTAAATGGTAGTGTGCAGCACTATCGTGTTCCGGTCAGGTGGTAATGTACGGCCCTGTAATTTCCGGCACAGAGGCATAACACCTTCAGTCTCAGGAGTGGTAACGCATCTGCATTTTGACCTTGGTCTTTGTGTGGATGTCTATAGGCTGTAGTCATCACTTAACATCAATGTGAACTGCATGCCTGCTTGCCACTTCCATTACATAAAAAAAAAAAAAATATTATTATTTCCAATCAGACTCTGTAAATATGGACAAGTCGTTTAATATATTCGGCACTGAGTAGAGTTAGAGTTGTTAGTATGTTTAGGATGTTAGACTTCCGAAGAAGTAGTCTAGAGGCTTTGTGTGAATGAGAGTAGGTGTATCAGTGTAAAAATGAAAAAAAGGAAAACTCCGATGGTTCAGGCATATAGAAAGAATGTCGATTGAGCGAATGACTAAACAGATATACAATGCGAATGTGGATGGTTGGAAAGGCCCAGGAAGATCAAGACTAACCTACTATGACCAAATAGGTCGAGTTCTGTCTGATGGTGCGGTCAAAAATCTTAGGAATCGGCGTGCATGTATGAAGAGAATGATGAGGGTAGATGAGGCACGGGAGATGTGTCAGGACCGGGACATTTGGCTCTCTACACTCTCTGCCTACCCTGTTAGGGACCAGGCGTGAAGATACATACATACTTATTATATATTTTTTTATGTAATGGAAGTGGCAAACAAGCATGCAGTTCACATTGGTGTTAAGTGATGACTGCAGCCTATATGTAGATACCCACACAAAGACCAAGGTCAAAATGCAAATGCGTTACCACCCCTTAGGCCTTAGGTTTTATGCCTCTGTGCGGGAAATTACAGGGCCGTACATTACCACCTGACCGGAACACGATAGTGCTGAATACTACCATGTAGCGGCAAGTATTAGGTAATGCGGTTTAGCCTACGCTCGCGAGCTTCCCTCACTGGAGCTCTACCACCAGTAAAAGTGTGATTTCATTGTTATTGTTTACTTCAAATAATTTGAAACTTGATATGGATGAACACCTTCTGATATGGTTGGACCTTTCCAGCTACACCTTGTATATTCCTGGGTTGAGGAGAGGTTCCGTCAGCATCATTGGGAATAGAATAAAGATAATCAAATGAGTTGAAAGACTTAAATACTTCTATTTGTTGAAAACATTACTGATGATAGAGCTCCAGTGACGGAGCTCGCGGGCGTAGGCACCACCGCATTACCTAATATACTTGCCGCTAAATGGCAGTGTTCAGCACTATCGTGTTCCGGTCAGGTGGTAATGCACGGCTCTGTTATTTCAGGCACAGAGGCATAACACCCTAATGCCTCAGGAGTAGCAGCGCATCTGCATTTTGATCTCTGGTCATTGTGTGGGTGTCTATATGATGCAGTCATCACTTAACATCAGCGTGAATTGATGATTGCTTGCCACTTTTATTACATTAAAAAAAAACAAAAAAAAACATCATTTTGCATGACTGACATCTGATGCAAAATTTTATCCTCGGATTCTGGGATTTCTGCATTAAAGAAAGGAGATGTTGCGAGCTCGGCTCTGGTACGTACAGTACCTGAAAAAATGGGTAAATTATAGAAGAATCCGAAAAAAATACAATTAATTTATTCAAGAATATATTTTAGAGTTACAACCACATTTAATTCAAACGATTTTATCATTTTCAATATGGTTATTAGTGGCATTTGTCAAAATGACATCGGCCGCCATATTCGCCATGTTGGTTTTGAGTTGCAATTCTAACTGCAAATAATGTTTTGTAACTGCAAACAAAGCTAAATAAGTGAATATGTGCAGTAAAAACCGTTTTTATACTGATCTTGCTTGTTAATGATTTTGTGTACAATACATGGCCGGAGGTCCATACATTTTTGCAACATCTCCTTTCTAACTAAGTAACGTTTGCTGATGATGAATTAACACAGTACCTACTTACCATCACTATGCCGGTTGCTAGTTTCATGAAATGTATAATCACTTAATCAGGTCATGGTGAAATTAGAGCTCATCAATTACCATGATATTTGAGATGCGTAATTTGGCGGCATCCCAACAGCAATTGATTTCATCGGATCATTAATCTGTTGCTCGTCACTTCCGCTGAAAGGTAATAAAGTTATGTTTAGGTATGGATGGCATCATAGTTCATTCATCATCATACAGCCTCACGCTAGACGTCTCGCTGAGAAATCTTGCCGAATAATTTTGACATCCGTCAACGAAACAATTTGGCTTTAAGTATACAAAATACTTTAGCTTACATGGCATCGCATAGGTATTCTGTGTACAATCAGAGAAGAGAAATTTATTAGTAACTAGCTGTGCCCGCGACTTCGTCCGCGTGAGAATTTAGGATTTTTCAGTATCAGGACGAAGTCGTAGGCGCAGTATAAAAGTAGCCTAAGTTACTCCTTATTACATAAGCTATCTGCCAGTGAATGTCCCGTCGAAATCGGTCCAGCCGTTCCCGAGATTAGCCCAACAAACAGACAGACAGACAGACAAAAATGATAAAAATTGTTGTTTTGGTATATGTACTTTGTATAGACACATATGAATTTAGTAAGAAGCGGTTATTTTATTATTACAAACAGACACTCCAATTTTATTTATTTGTATGTATAGATGTATAGATGTATAGATGGAGGATTTCACTTCGTCCCGATGATGTGACGCGGTCCAACTTCATTAAACTCGAACCGAGTACGCCTGGAGTTGATGCCTTTGTTAACACGTGACTTGAATTCAGGGTATTCAGATATTGAGCTAAGATTTCCTTTCATTTGTGAGCACCGTTGGTTTTGAAATAATGTTAGTATAATGAATGTTCTTTACTTTTTAACCGAGTTCAAAAAACGAGAAGGTTCTCAATTCGGCCAGTATATATATATAAGTCTGTTTTACTACATGAAAGAAATAAACCTTGTGTTGCTGTAAAGAAGATTTATTGTTAGTTTTTTTTATACAGAGACTATTTTATTTAGGTAATATAAAACAATATGAACTCAAACCTGTAAAGAAGAAACGACAATGAAAGTTTATTCTTTCACTTTTAAAACATAAAATAATATAATATTAAAATTTTCATTGATTATCCAATTGTCAATCAACTCGTATTTAAATCTGTCATCTGACATTCTGAATTCGTTTCTTCTTTAAAATCAGACAATTAAAAAGTTAAAAACTATAACCAAACTTCATGGTAAGTAAACACACAGAGTGCGAAGAAAGAAATAGTATTTCTTTACATCTCCCCCCATGGGGAAGAAAATTCACCCGTGAATTTTCACTCCAGTTCTCCATTTGATACTTGCACATTCTCATCCTCTGTTATCTGTACTGGAATTAGTTTTGTGATATGAAAAAGATTTGACTCTGTTTTTCTATGTCCTGTATCTATCTCGTAAATTGTATTAGATTTCTTTTTAATTATTTTATATGGTCCAATTCTCAATTCATCTAGCTTTTTCCTATTTAGTTTATTCCCATTTTCTATATATACTAGATCTCCCACACTGAATTCTCTTTGTTTTCTATTCCTATCATACCTCATTTTGTTATAGTAATGTGATTTCAAGGTATTATTAAGCGCTGTTTTCTTATCTCCGATCCAGTCACTATTTATACCTCCTTGTTGTAGTTCTTTTGGTAAAACTGATTGATATTGTTGTATTAGCTTATTTATTTCTTCCCTTTTATCATCATCTAAATGACCAACCTTTATTTCAAATTCCTCCTCTTTGATATGTTCATTAAAATTAATTTTGTTTTCGTTTTCATATTTATTACCTTCATTTTCACCTTCGTCTATCTTTTTCTCCATTTTTTTACTATTCTTTTCATGTAAGTATTGTTTCTGAGTTATTTTTAACTCCTCATTTTGTACTAGCTTGTATTTCTTTATCATATCTAATCCTATTAAGAAATCATATCTGAATTTGTGTTCGTCAATGATGTACACATCCACATTTTCTTCTATTTCAAAAATTTTTATTTTTAAATTTGTCAAACCACTTGTTTTTTGGACACCATTAATTGTTACTATATTTTCTTCATTCGAGTTATGTCCTTTTGTATTTAGTTTTAGTAATTTGGAATTAATTAGAGATACATTTGAACCTGAATCGTATACTCCATAAATTTCTAATTTATTATTTAACAGTAGTTTGATCTTAATTAATGGTGTCACTACTAGTTTTTTTGTTCTGTTTCATTTAACTCTGCTTCAATCACTGAATTATTTACATGTTTAATATATCTTTTATTTAATTTATCATCTTCTCTTACTCTAAACCAGCATGCAGCTTCGGAATGATAGCGAACCCCTTTATTTAATTTTACGCATATTTTGCATGGATAACGTCCTTCATTTGTAATATTTATCCTTTGATTTTCATACTTTCTGTACGTTCCATTCCTATTTTTATTTACCAAATGTTCATACTTTCTCACCTCATTGAATAAACATACTATATCGTTCATTGCTTCTCTATTTATCTTCTCTAATACAAAACCTGGCAAACCTACCGCTATCAGATCCACCAGTGTACCTGTATCAATTGAATTTCTCATGTCCAATAAAAGTTTTTCCTTTTTAATGGCATAGTCCACTAATGAACCATCCTTATATTTAAATAACAATGCATAGGTCACTTGGTTCCAGTTTTGGTTTGCAAATGACTCACACAACTTTTCTTTCCAAAGTATCCACTCTGAGTTGAGTGTTAATTTTATAATCATTGAGCTGTACCAATCAACACAACTTTTATCCATAAATAGTCGGAGAATCTCAATTTTTTGTTCATCTTTCATAATACCGAAGCGAGAACATTCTCTCTCAAAAATGTCAATCCATTGCCTTGCATTCGAGTTTTTGCTCGTAAATTTCTCAATCACAAACTTCTCTGCGACATATTTCAGATTCTGTTTTTTTAAATCATGTGTATTTTCTATTAACTTTGTAAACATTTCTTCCAATAAATTCGAATCTCTAATTTGTTCTTCAGATGCTCGGTTATGTTCAATTTCCTCCAGATATTGTTCTCCAAATTGTAAGTTACCATCAGCATCTATGTAAATTTCTCGTAATTTATCTGTCATAGTTATCCAAACTCTTCGTGTCTGATGTCTTTTCTTTAAACTATTTTTTACTTTGTTGTACACAGCTGTCTCAATTAATTCTTCGTGAAATCCAACAGACTGTAATTCCTCTGGTATAGCAAATGTTTTTTCATCTTTAGTTGTGATTGAGGTTACACAACAAATATTAGATTTTCCATCATTCGCCGGTAAAATCGTGAATTCAAAACGTAACTGCTCCATTTGCATCTTTTTATAAACAAAATTGTCGTTTTATAAGTCTGTTTTACTACATGAAAGAAATAAACCTTGTGTTGCTGTAAAGAAGATTTATTGTTAGTTTTTTTTATACAGAGACTATTTTATTTAGGTAATATAAAACAATATGAACTCAAACCTGTAAAGAAGAAACGACAATGAAAGTTTATTCTTTCACTTTTAAAACATAAAATAATATAATATTAAAATTTTCATTGATTATCCAATTGTCAATCAACTCGTATTTAAATCTGTCATCTGACATTCTGAATTCGTTTCTTCTTTAAAATCAGACAATTAAAAAGTTAAAAACTATAACCAAACTTCATGGTAAGTAAACACACAGAGTGCGAAGAAAGAAATAGTATTTCTTTACATATATATATTTTTTTTGTGTATGTACGCGAATTTCGCCGAGATTTTTGGACCGATTTACGTAATTCTTGTTTTGTTTGATGCGGAATAGTTTCGAATTGGTCCCATAAAAAAAATTGATTCAGATAGGCCCATTAGTTTTCATTTTATGAGCATTTTTTTACTTACTTTCACCTCAGACTAAAGGAATATGAATAGACGGCGAGTTGTCATACAATGCGTTGAATCCACTGACGTTCTAGATAGTCCTAATGCGCATGACAACAAGATGACAACAAGTTTAGTGACAATGACAAACGAACGAATCTTCATCATCCCTCCCTCAGCGCGGGAAGCGCAACAGAGGGGGGGGATGGTTCGGGGATTGAGGGGAATCCTCGTACCCCGGGCCTATCTGCCCCCGAAGCGTCGAGGGCGTGGTCCTAAGTGAGGGATTGTGGCACGCGGGGAAACTCACGTTATTCCCTCGCGTGCCGCTTACAAATGGTCCTGATTTAAAGAATTAAATATATTTAAGTTCTCTATTGTGAGGGGCCACACGTCCGCGCCATCTCTTTGGCCTAAGCCGGGCGGCGCAGCCGCGGACCCGATCGGCAACTCCGTTCCTCGACCAGGGCTTGTACTCGGTAAGTGGACGGGGCTCGAACCCGCCCAGTAGGATGCGGGTGAGTGGGGCCTGTCAATTGGTATGTGTGTGTAAGTCTGATTGTATGTGTTGGCGGCCCTAACTGTGATCCGGGGGATGGGGGCCTCCGGAGGGATGAGATGGGCGACATCGGTTCGACGCGCTCCCGGCGATGCAGGTGGGAGGATCTCGCGCGGCAACGGACGACCCTCGGGCGGCCGGCTGTGGAGAGGGGCGAATCCGCGGAGATGCTCGTGGGGTCCATTATCCGCGCGGTCGAACATTCGACGCGCTAGACGGACCACAAACTCCTCCACGGACTCAACCCCTAGGTCCCGGGCGATGACGTCGTTGCGCACGTACCTCCCCGCGCCTGTGATCAGCCGGAGAGACACGTTCTGCTGAGCCTGAAGCCGACGTCGCTGCGAGGCCGAGCATAAAGCATACCATGCTGGCGCAGCGTACGTCAGCCTCGAGCGGACATAGGTTTTATAAAGCCGGATTTTGGTCCGGAGTGGCAGTCTCGATTGTAACACCGGTCGCAGCATCGAGCGCGCAGCAGCCGCCTGCTGCACCACGTGGTTCACAGTGGGCACCATGCGGAGTGCGCGATCGATGCTACACCCCAGGTATTTAACCGTAGACTGCCAGGCTATGTCCTGGCCTCGCAATCGGAGCGGCTGAGGCCAGCGGCGGACTCGTGTGACGATTGCGGCCGTCTTGTCAACATTGACGGTCATCCGCCACTTGTCCAGCCACTCCGGCAGCAGGTCCAGCAGGTGTTGCATTTTTGCGATTGCTAAATGCAACCGAGCCGATGTCGCTATATAGGCGCTGTCGTCGGCAAACAGGGACAGCATGACGTCCCTCTCCCCTTCACGCAGATGGTCGCGTAGGGTGGGAACGTCGTCTGTGTACGCCGTATATAAGCACGGCGACAGACAGCTGCCCTGTGGTACCCCGGCACGGATTGGATGCTGGGCCGAATCGCAGCCCTCCACCGTGACGTAGAACCGCCGATCTTGGAGAAAGTCAGCTACCACCCTACAAATGCCGGATGGTAGTCTGGCGGCTACTTTGTCGAGGAGGCCAACGTGCCACACGCGGTCGAATGCTTTTTCTATGTCTAGAAAAACTCCGACCGCGTAGTGATCTCGGTTGACCTCGACGGCAAGGTGATGTAGCACCCGGGTCAGTTGGAGCGTGGTTGAGTGTCCCGCGCGGAAGCCGAATTGCTCCTCCCTACTCGGGAGAAGTGGTCTCAGCCTCCGCAGCAGGAGACGCTCGAACAACTTACCCAGGTGCGACAGTAGAGTTATAGGGCGATAGCTGGACGGGAGTCGGCGGTCCTTGCCCGGTTTCGGGAGGACAATGACCCTTCCCAGCTTCCAATCGGTGGGAAAATGGCCAGTCCGGAGCACTCCATTGAAGAGTTTGGTTAAAGTCACCAAACTCTTCCATGGTAGATGACGGAGCGCTTCGATGGGGATACCGTCAGGCCCAGCAGCTCTCCGACTGGGTAGTCGGAGGACTGCTTTGCGCAGCTCGGAAGGGGAGATAAAGTCTTCTCCCCGGAGCGGCGTGGCAGGGGCCGACAGGAGTTCCCTCACTCGGCGCTCACAGTCATCTAAGTGCTCAACGACAGCGCCATTGGCGGGGTTGGGGGTAAACACCCCCTCCAGGTGGTTAGCCATAATTTCGGCGCGGTCCTGTGGCCTGTAGCACCGTCTACCGCTGCTATCAAGCAGCGGATAGATAGGTGCGGCTTCGCGCGTGAGCGCTCTCGTGAGCGCATAGAGATTCGTGTCTGTCTCTCCCGCTCGGTCGATCGTGCCTTCCCACGTCGACCCGCGGTACACGCTCACGGCAGCGCTCAGGCGCTCAGTCAGGCGGTTGAGGTCACTCTTCACTGATGGGCAGCGGGTGCGCGCCCACAACTGGCGCAGCACACGTTTCCGCTGGCGCATGGACTCGAGTGAGGCAGGCAGGGCGCCCCTGCGGTACGTCCTCGGCGGAAGGGTCGTGGTAGCCGCTTCCTTGGCGGCCTTGATGACTGAGGCGAGGCGGCTAGTGGCCGCCTCCACCTCCTCTGGAGATTGCAGGGCGCCCAGAGGTTCGGCCTCACTCATAGTGCGCGCGAAAGCGTGCCAGTCGGTGCGCCGACGCGGCGGGCGCGCAATGGTAAAGCTGCTTGACAGTGATAGAGTGACCAATAGAGGGAGGTGCTGAGTGTCGAGGTCGTACAGCACCTCTACATGGACCGGCCATGGCAAGTGTTTGTGTATAACGATGTCCAAAACGTCCGGCTGGTGGGCTGGGTTGGTCGGTACATGTGATGGTGCATCAGGCCCCACCACACTGTACCCACCAACCTGGCTATCCTCGAAGATCTTTCGACCTGGCGGAGAAATCACCCTTGACCCCCAAGAGGGGTGTTTGGCGTTTAGGTCCCCCGCCACAATGGTCGGTTTGTCCCCGAGAAGAGCATGAACGTCCCGGACATCGACACTCCCACCTGGAGGTCGATAGGCGGCGAATATGTTGAGCTCCGTGCCGTCCGCGTTCACGCACACTCCCTTGGAGCGCACGGATTCGAACGGCAAAACCCCCAATTCGTCGTGCACAACATCACGACGCACGAGGGCGGCAGTACCTCTGTATGCCAGCCCCCGCGGCGAAACCTCGTCGTGACGGTACACGAAGAAGTTAGGTATTCGGAGCTCGTCCCCGCTGCGGAGTTTGGTCTCGCCCAGGAGAACTACATGGATGTCCTGCGACTGGGCGAGATCCCTCAGTTCCCGAATGTGACCCTTAATTCCTCCCGGATTCCAGTAGAGTATCCGCAGGAGGTGTGAGTGTAATTGTGTGGGTGAATTCTGTATTGCGGTATTTGGATTCGTGGGGATGTTTGTGTTTTGTGTGGGTGGGTTGTCATCATTTACCGTGATTGGAGCTGTGTCAATTCTGACAGGCCCCGTAAGAGTGCTGGAACTATGTCCTGGCCCGCGTTGTAGGCCGTCAGTATCCCTGTCAGGGTACTTATGAATATCCCTAATAACTGGGACACTGACGGCTCCCTCTGAAAATCTGGACCAGCAATCGCCGATCGGGACGCGGCTACGGGCCCGGCCATCGGCTGCGGTTCAGGTGGCGGCCCGTGTGGCTTCCAAATATGGGGGGTGGGTGTTATCTGTAGATGCGAGGGATATGACAGGACTTCTGTGTCGCGTGTGCGGAGCGTCCTTTCACTTGGCGGCTGGCTGACGACCGGCAGCGGCGGCTCAGCGCGTTGAGTATGCCTCAGTCGCGGGTCGCGCGCCGTCAGGCCGGACGTGATTGGATGCGGTGGCATAGTGGCTGCAGGGGTTGCTGCTGTGGGGGGGTCCAGTGTACCCTCTTGGTGACTGGGCTGGGGAGCCTTGCTTCGCCCCTCGTTTGTGGTGAGTTCAGCCGGCACAGCGCGCGTAGCCTCAGCCGCGCGCTGTCGTCGTCGACGAGCAGCACGCGACATCGTCTTCTTCTTCCTTGGTGCGTTATGTGCCAGCACGAGTTGGTGATGGTTGTGAGCAGGCCCCGGCACGGAGTGCACCAGGGGCTGAGAGGGCCCCGGCACTTTATGCGCCAAGGGCTGGTAGGGTTCCGGCGCGCTCTGTGCCTGGGGCTGGAAAGGCCCCTGCACCGACTGCGCCAGGGATTGTTGATATGGCCCCGGCACAACTTGCGCCAGGGGCTGGAAGGGTCCCGGCACGACCTGTGCCTGGGGCTGAGTGGGCCCCGGCACGATTTGCGCCAGGGGCTGGAAGGGTCCCGTCATGACGTGCGCTGATAGCGCCTGGGGCTGAATGGAGCCCGGCACTGTTGTTTGGGGCTGAAATGGCCCTGACGCGACGTGCGACTGTGGTTGGGAAGGTCCCGGCTCAAATTGCGCCTGGGACTGGTGAGGCGCTTGGGCGCCCGGGAGTGGCGGGGGGATGCGGTCCTTGCGCCTCCTCGCCTCCTTGACGAAGACCGGGCATCTCCGGTCGCTTGCAGCATGTGGGCCGCTACAGTTGGCGCAGTGCGGTTGGTCTCTTGGGACCACACACTCCGCCACTGGATGGCCGCCGGCGCATCGGACACACTTCATTGGCCGGTGACAATTAGCAGAGGCATGCCCGAGCGCCTGGCAGCGGTGACATTGTGAAGGCCCGATACGGCCCCTCCAGGCGCGGATGGTTACCCCCCTCATATAGAGTAGGGTGTTGATGTTGTACAGCCTGGCCAGTTCTTCGTGGTTTAGGTGGCCAAGCTGTACAAAGAATGATTGGCAGGGTCGATCGCGGCGACCCTCGAGGGGGCGCGCCGATTGCGCGTCAAACCCTTTGGCCCTCAAGGCGTCAATAATTTCGTTGACCGACGTGTCAATCGGTAACCCGCGGAGGCAGATTTTGGTTGGCAAGTCTGCCTCTACCGAATAACAAAACCATTCTATGGACTTATCTGTGTTGGACTCGTTCACTAGGTACGCTTGAATAGTACGGTACTCTTCGGCTGTCATCGGCAGAAAGCGCACCCCTGTGCCGAAGGTTTTGGCATGGGGCGTGAACCCTAGTTTTTGGGCTAGGGCCGCCAAATGTCGCGGCCAATTTGGCAGCTTTTCCGCGATAATCGGTGGATAGGTAGCTCTGATGGATGGTACGGCATTATCGATTGTTGCTTCAACGTGCTGGCGTGGGCTTGAAGGCGCTGCGGCCATCGCTGCGTAGGATACTGTCGGCGGTGGTGTCGCGAGCCGCTCAGGAGTTGATGTTAGTGGTGGCGTCTCGCCCTCTTCAGCGGGACGCATCTCCACGTCGGCGGTCAGTCCACGCGGGGATTCTAGTCCCGCGTATGATGTTGAGGGACTTGGCGTAGGTGAGGCCTGGGAGGGACGCGAGCTATGTCTCGCTTCTACCTCGTCGGCCTGTTCCTGGGAGGTGTTGTAACTCGATGATGAAGAATTTCGGCGTCTAAGACGTTTGTCTTCTGGGACAGCCGAGTTGTTGCTACCAGAGGAGTCTGCCTCGCTTCGGCGCCGTTTGGTGCTATCGCCGCCAGCCTCAGCCAAAGATGCGGCCACGGCGGGATGAGCTGGTATCGACGAGGCACGGCCCTCTTCCTGGAGCTCTGACAGTAGGTTGGGGGAGGCCTCAAGAGCCTCGAATGAGGGCGTTGGTTGGGGTATAGGCGACAGGATAGGACCCAAGTCCTGGCCCACCGCCAGGGTTGAAGATGCTGTCGTGCTGGTGGTGCTCTCCAAGGCTACTTGCGGGGCGGGGCGGCTCACAACTTGGCGAACGGGGAGCTTAGTTCCCCGCGGCTCAAGTCGCTCTCGCTCGCGCCGTTGCATGGTTCGGCCCGAGACAACTTCAGTTTGTATGTATACACTTATTGGGCATGTTCACTCTATTTGGATATAAGTGACCCGGCTTTAGCGATTTCGGAATGCACTGTTGTCTGTGGTCGGTCGTAGCACTGCCGGTCACTTCCCGCGTGCAACACTACGTTTCACTATGGAAGTGGGGCAGCACTGCTTTGCTCCGCGCTACTTCGCGTCCTGTCGCTCAATTTGTCACTTTAACGTCACAACAATCCCCTCGTGGGACACACGCGCCTAAAGGTTTCCCGGCTTTTACGCCACCGGGATACGATAGTGAGGTCACACACGAGGGAGGGGAAGCAGGGATACACGATTCGACGCGGTTGTGGGTCGTACGCCAGGGGATTGGGTTCCGCGCCTGGCGGACGTCACAGCGGTTCGACACTTGGGCGATGACTGACAATGACACATTTACTCATCGACGACACAACACAGCATATTTACTCCTTCGTGAACAAATTTTTTTCATTGATTTCGTATAGTCGTGTAATAATTTTGTATCGACACACCTAAACAATTTAAATTAGGTATCTAATTGTCACGAAGCTAAAAGATTCAGATTTTAAAAATTTAACAGATGTGAACATGACAATGACAATGCAGCAATAAACTAAAAAGTATTTAATAAATATAACTACGTTATGAAAAACCGACTTCAAAACTGAAAAGTAAAAAATAATGATTTTATTGTAATTATATACTTCTTATTATTTATATGTGCTATTTACTAATAGGTTTGAAGTCGGTGACAAACTTCACGCCTGTAATCCCCGAAGGGGTAGGCAGAGGTAAATGTATGAATTCAAGCATACGTGCAAACACCCACGATTCGCCAATTACGTTTTGTTCAGTGTATTAATTTGCTCGTATTCATATTTAAGAGATTAAAATGTAATTGTTTGTTTAAGGCTTGGCACCGACTTCAAACCTATTAGTAAAAAGCACATATAAATAATAGGAAGTATATAATTACAGTTAAATCATTATTTTTTACGTTTCAGTTTTGAAGTCGGTTTTTCATAACGTAGTTATATTTATTTTACATGGCGGTAGAGCTCCAGTGACGGAGCTCGCGGGCGTAGGCACCACCGCATTACCTAATATACTTGCCGCTAAATGGCAGTGTTCAGCACTATCGTGTTCCGGTCAGGTGGTAATGCACGGCTCTGTTATTTCAGGCACAGAGGCATAACACCCTAATGCCTCAGGAGTAGCAGCGCATCTGCATTTTGATCTCTGGTCATTGTGTGGGTGTCTATATGATGCAGTCATCACTTAACATCAGCGTGAATTGATGATTGCTTGCCACTTTTATTACATTAAAAAAAAACAAAAAAAAACATCATTTTGCATGACTGACATCTGATGCAAAATTTTATCCTCGGATTCTGGGATTTCTGCATTAAAGAAAGGAGATGTTGCGAGCTCGGCTCTGGTACGTACAGTACCTGAAAAAATGGGTAAATTATAGAAGAATCCGAAAAAAATACAATTAATTTATTCAAGAATATATTTTAGAGTTACAACCACATTTAATTCAAACGATTTTATCATTTTCAATATGGTTATTAGTGGCATTTGTCAAAATGACATCGGCCGCCATATTCGCCATGTTGGTTTTGAGTTGCAATTCTAACTGCAAATAATGTTTTGTAACTGCAAACAAAGCTAAATAAGTGAATATGTGCAGTAAAAACCGTTTTTATACTGATCTTGCTTGTTAATGATTTTGTGTACAATACATGGCCGGAGGTCCATACATTTTTGCAACATCTCCTTTCTAACTAAGTAACGTTTGCTGATGATGAATTAACACAGTACCTACTTACCATCACTATGCCGGTTGCTAGTTTCATGAAATGTATAATCACTTAATCAGGTCATGGTGAAATTAGAGCTCATCAATTACCATGATATTTGAGATGCGTAATTTGGCGGCATCCCAACAGCAATTGATTTCATCGGATCATTAATCTGTTGCTCGTCACTTCCGCTGAAAGGTAATAAAGTTATGTTTAGGTATGGATGGCATCATAGTTCATTCATCATCATACAGCCTCACGCTAGACGTCTCGCTGAGAAATCTTGCCGAATAATTTTGACATCCGTCAACGAAACAATTTGGCTTTAAGTATACAAAATACTTTAGCTTACATGGCATCGCATAGGTATTCTGTGTACAATCAGAGAAGAGAAATTTATTAGTAACTAGCTGTGCCCGCGACTTCGTCCGCGTGAGAATTTAGGATTTTTCAGTATCAGGACGAAGTCGTAGGCGCAGTATAAAAGTAGCCTAAGTTACTCCTTATTACATAAGCTATCTGCCAGTGAATGTCCCGTCGAAATCGGTCCAGCCGTTCCCGAGATTAGCCCAACAAACAGACAGACAGACAGACAAAAATGATAAAAATTGTTGTTTTGGTATATGTACTTTGTATAGACACATATGAATTTAGTAAGAAGCGGTTATTTTATTATTACAAACAGACACTCCAATTTTATTTATTTGTATGTATAGATGTATAGATGTATAGATGGAGGATTTCACTTCGTCCCGATGATGTGACGCGGTCCAACTTCATTAAACTCGAACCGAGTACGCCTGGAGTTGATGCCTTTGTTAACACGTGACTTGAATTCAGGGTATTCAGATATTGAGCTAAGATTTCCTTTCATTTGTGAGCACCGTTGGTTTTGAAATAATGTTAGTATAATGAATGTTCTTTACTTTTTAACCGAGTTCAAAAAACGAGAAGGTTCTCAATTCGGCCAGTATATATATATATTTTTTTTGTGTATGTACGCGAATTTCGCCGAGATTTTTGGACCGATTTACGTAATTCTTGTTTTGTTTGATGCGGAATAGTTTCGAATTGGTCCCATAAAAAAAATTGATTCAGATAGGCCCATTAGTTTTCATTTTATGAGCATTTTTTTACTTACTTTCACCTCAGACTAAAGGAATATGAATAGACGGCGAGTTGTCATACAATGCGTTGAATCCACTGACGTTCTAGATAGTCCTAATGCGCATGACAACAAGATGACAACAAGTTTAGTGACAATGACACATTTACTCATCGACGACACAACACAGCATATTTACTCCTTCGTGAACAAATTTTTTTCATTGATTTCGTATAGTCGTGTAATAATTTTGTATCGACACACCTAAACAATTTAAATTAGGTATCTAATTGTCACGAAGCTAAAAGATTCAGATTTTAAAAATTTAACAGATGTGAACATGACAATGACAATGCAGCAATAAACTAAAAAGTATTTAATAAATATAACTACGTTATGAAAAACCGACTTCAAAACTGAAAAGTAAAAAATAATGATTTTATTGTAATTATATACTTCTTATTATTTATATGTGCTATTTACTAATAGGTTTGAAGTCGGTGACAAACTTCACGCCTGTAATCCCCGAAGGGGTAGGCAGAGGTAAATGTATGAATTCAAGCATACGTGCAAACACCCACGATTCGCCAATTACGTTTTGTTCAGTGTATTAATTTGCTCGTATTCATATTTAAGAGATTAAAATGTAATTGTTTGTTTAAGGCTTGGCACCGACTTCAAACCTATTAGTAAAAAGCACATATAAATAATAGGAAGTATATAATTACAGTTAAATCATTATTTTTTACGTTTCAGTTTTGAAGTCGGTTTTTCATAACGTAGTTATATTTATTTTACATGGCGGTAGAGCTCCAGTGACGGAGCTCGCGGGCGTAGGCACCACCGCATTACCTAATATACTTGCCGCTAAATGGTAGTGTTCAGCACTATCGTGTTCCGGTCAGGTGGTAATGTATGGCCCTGTAATTTCCGGCACAGAGGCATAACACCTTAGGCCTCAGGAGTGGTAACGCATCTGCATTTTGATCGTGGTCTTTGTGTGGATGTCTATAGGCTGCAGTCATCACTTAACATCAATGTGAACTGCATGCTTGTTTGCCACTGCGATTACATAAAAAAAAAAAAAAAAAATGTAACGGCCGTGGTCACAAGTAGACTACCCGTGTGCAGTTTGATCTACATAGCTTACATCACGCTATGACTAATAGGAGCAGAGCAGCGCGGGCAAAGCCGGGCCGGGCCGCTAGAGGTATATGTATATGTTTGACACAATACTATGAATTTTATAATTGCACAAGCCTGTGAAAGAATAAAGAGTGAGTGTAATCAGACCAATGACTCCATGCAGATAGATATTCGACAGATAGATTAGGAAATGCGGTGACGCCTGCGCCCTCAAACTCGGATTTTTACTCTATCATGAGCAAAAATCGTTGGCACTTTCATGAGATAAAAAATAAAACAGTCATACGCATGAAATATGAATATTCTTACTGTTCTATCCGTTATCCTGTTGCCACGCACGTGAAAAACAAAGGGTCGTCGTTGGAGCCTTGGGGCAGTCCCGGCATTCACAAGTTTCTATTCTAAGCGAACGACAGCTGGATTGACGGAATATCCACAGTGATATACATCCAATTTTTATGATGATATCTTTAAATTGTAATCTTAATATTGTGGGTTATTTAAGGTACCTTTAAAATGAATTAATATTGATTGGTCTCCTGCAATGGGCCTATTTAGAGGTCGAATCTACAACTTTTATTCCGGGGCACGAATATTAGGCGACCAGTGGGTTTCGACCCTTTTTAACTACATGTTTGTCCTTTTCTATGCCCTGAATACAACGAATTTAAAACGCAAGTTATCTTTGAGCTGTGAATTATACAAAATGTACATTGCCTAAATCGAAAGATAAAAGGAATTTTGCACGAAATATTCTTAAAAAGGAAAGAATATCAAACGAGACTCGACGTCAATTTACGGAATAGCCTACCAGAGACAATAAAGAAGCCATTTTATAAAATCAGCGAACAAAAGACGGACGCAATTCATTGAAGGTTCTCTTATAAATTGCCTTGTAATAAAGAATAATAACATCTTTATTAATCCGCTCCCGATATTCTCCAAGTGTCTCGCTTTGACAGCCAATGATGATATTACGGTCGGCCCTTGAGATTTAATCCATAAGTCAGAACATAGCTACTCGGCCCTTTTATCCTTGTATAGCCTAGGTTTTACTCACGGAATAGATAATTCCGTGGTTTTCCTCATATTGTCTACCTTTTTATTCATTCACATTACAATCAGTATTATTAATAGGGAAAAATCTAAAACGAAACTTAGCACAATAAATGTAGGTACTCTTTCTTGCACACAACTGGTCTAAGTAGGTAGGTTTTTTTATGATTCAAATAGCAAATTACTGAATGTAAAGTGGATGTAGTTCCAAAAAAAAAATATTTAAAAGTTGAATCGAGATAATATTGACTTCTTACTGTGAATATTAAATTGCGAGCATTTAAGATAAAAGGATTTTAGCTCTTCCTTTTGCAGCTAAAAGAAGTAAAGGAAATATGCATTCGTTGTACGTTCATAATGGGTGATCTTAAAACATAATAATATTTATTAATCATTTCCAGCAAATATAAGCTTCTAACAATCAAAGATAAAAAAGATTTTGCTCGAGATTTTCTTAAAAAGGAAAATATATATACGACTCGACGGAATAGCCTACCAGAGATAATAAAGAAGCCATTTTATAAAATCAGCAAAAAAAATAACGGACGCAATTCATTGCAGGTTCTCTTATAAATTGCCTTATAATAAAGAATAATAATAGCTTTATTTTAATCCGCTCCCGATATTCGCCAAGTGTCTCGCTTTGACAGCCAATGATAATACCGTCGACCTTTGAAATTCAATCCATAAATTCAATTACGAACGTAGAAACACTGTAACTGTGTATATGACACAGTTACAGTGTTTCTACGTTCTTAACTAGTCTGTCTTAGGTTACATTAAATTTGATTTCACTAATTCGACAAATCATACTCGTATTAATATGTAAATGTTCAGCACTCAGTGATATAAAAATTGATGACAATAATTTACAGTTACTTTGATAATAAAAAGTCTATATTATACAAACAAAATCATTTTTCATATAATTGGAAAATAATATTTTATTTATATCTTTCATCATTCATTTATAATATCTGCCGAAGACTATGGTATTTGAAAAGTGACTGAAAAGTTGGGATGATTTTAAACATTATTTTAGGTAGGTACTCCAATATACGCTATATACCATACCCATCATGCTTATTGTATGTCACCAGTGTAGTAAACTAAATATATTTTCAATCAATCAATCATTTTCAATCATTTATTACAATCAAAAAGAAAAGAAAATACATTTATAACAGATCTAAAACAAGGTGGTAAGGTAAAGCGAGTATTGGTTCGGTTTGGATTTGCCATCGCACCCCAAACCAGGCGGAGAACCTGTATTTTGGGCGCTCTGCAGCCAGTTGAACAAGTAAGATGCGCTTGTTCATGTTCACGCACGCACACATACGCATAGATAAGTGAAAAGTCTATGAATTATTAAAGTAAGGTAACATAATTACAAATACGGATTTATTGTTATTAATTCTATAATCTATATTTATATGTATTTAAATAATGTGGTTACAAAAAAATTATAATATTCCACATATATTTCATCATAAAGCAACACGGGCCACCGGCCGCGGCGGATTGGAGGGGAGTAGCCATGGCGTTTATTACCGATGCAAAACAGTCTGTTATTTTTTGCGGGGGGAAATGCGTGCGACACTCACGCACACTACTAAAATCGTCTATTACTACGAAACTCACCTTTAACCCCTCAAACCTTAACTGTAACAAAATACAGAAACAATTTCACGCACACATTTAAACATCTAGGTGACAGTTATAGGCCCATTTGGGCTTGTACTTTGACAGAGAGGAAAGCCTGCATATGGCTACTCCCCTCCGGTGTTGCTCTATGTATTTCATTAACACATGGTTTAACAATTGGTACACACATGACGTGGCATTTTCCCGGCAAGATTGTTCACGTACCGCACCAAGAGGCAACGTAATACACTTAAAAGGATTTCGGGCTATTCAATCAACCAAATAATGTCTCCGTAGCAACCAATTCATTAGACCTTTTCCCCTATTGTGGTCACTAAAATCTCTTCAGTGACTTCCTTAGTACCTACTTTATTAATATGAAGAATTTATCCCACAATAGTATCCCTGTTATTGATCATTTCTTCACTTTATTATATGGTACACTAAGCTGAATAAAATACATCCTACTACTATTATAAAGGCGAAAGTTTGTAAATATGGATGTATGGATGTTTGTTACTCTTTCACGTAAAAACTACTGAATGGATTTGAATGAAACTTTACCACAATATAGCTTATACATCAGAATAACACATAGGCTATAGCTTATACATCAGAATAACACATAGGCTACAATTTTTGAGGTTTTTAATGTGAGGTCGTAGAAAAAACACATTTTTTGCGCTTACATTGCAAACGCTGACTGAATCCTACAAGATAGATCAAAACAATTTACTACAGTATTGTACAACTTAAAAAGGTCTACAAAAAAGTCCGTGATGGTATATGTTTATCTCTTAGGAATAACCCACAATAACCATTTTTTATCCTTTACTTTGTACGAGAAATAATGGCTTATTTACGAAGCGATTTTAAGCAATACAGTATTAATCCTTATCCAATTAAGTATCTTAAATACATTGTGCATTTAATAAGGATCAATATTGCTTTTTACAGCATGTAAATTAAATAAATATTTTCGAAGATATCACAGATTTAAAATGCAGAGTCATAGCAATTTCGGCGATAAATACCGTTTCGGTGATAAATACCGGCAGCGGCGCCAGGCGAACGGGGCGTGGGGGGAGCGGGGTAGGTGCGGTGGGGAAGAAGTGGCTCATCGCTGAGTGCGCGACCCGAACGCGGGCAGACGCGTGAGGGCAGACATCGTTGACGGTTGTGTCCGTTTTGCGAATTTTCAAGGCACTAGCGATTTGATAAAAACGTATGGTCGCCTCCGCGCATCCCAATCATACCCAACAACTTGCCATTCAATTTTAAACGCCTGCAGTTCCCATTAAAAGTCGCATTTTCAATGACGATCAACAAATCGCAGGGTCAAACCTTGAAGGTAGCAGGCCTACATTTGGGCACGCCATGTTTTTCTCACGGTCAGCTCTATGTGGCTTGCTCACGTGTTTCCAAAGCGAAGAATCTGCATGTTTATGCTGAAGGAAAAAGATCGTTAAATGTAGTTTATAGGAGCATACTGCAGTAGCTACCTATTGGCCTATGATTAGGGCTCTGCAGTGCTTAGTTACCGTATTTCTTACTTATTACTAGACTAGACGGGACGAACCTGAAGTCCACGCGAACGAAGTCGCGGGCAAAAGCTAGTATTATAATATTTAAGAAACAGGTAAACATGTGAAGTAAGAATAAATGTAGCGCTACTTTAAGATCTTTAATATTTAAAGACCACGGTGTAGATTTAAGGAATTTAGGTGAAATCCAAAGCATCTTAGCTGAGCCTTTGAGTGATATTAGTAAAATGCTTTCCAATGGTATATGTAATATTTTAAATTCTTGATTAGGCGACATTAATTAGCAACCACGGGGCTGGCATAGTCGAACGACGACTCAAAGTCCAAAATAAATAAGAGACAATAAAAAAAAAGGATAAATGTAAGCAAAAGGACAATTTTAGAGCGTCCAAATATGTACCATTTCACCAAGTGCGCAAGGAAAATATTGCTTTCAATAATTTTACGCTAAAGGTGCTTCTACACTTGAAGAATTCACCTTAAATGCAACGTAATAAAGTCGAGCATTACATCAGTGAGGGAGGAGAACCGAGCATTGCAGTGCGCAAACTGTAATGTTACAGATTCGAGTATTAGGTTAGTGAGGGAAATTTTCAAGTATTAATTACAGTGCGCAAGTTGTTGACACAATGCTAAATACAATAATTCATAAACATCAATACGGATCACTTGTAATACAGAATGGTGGCGGATGCGTAGAACTTTATATCAGTGGCCCACATGATAGTTTCTTTTTTTATGTTATGGAAGTGGCGTTGCTTACAGTTCACATTGATGTTAAGTGATGACTGCAGCCTATAGACACCTACACAAAGACCAAGGTCAAAATGCTGATGCGTTACCACTCCTGAGGCCTAAGGTGTAACGCCTCTGTGCCGGAAATTACAGGGCCGTACATTACCACCTGACCGGAACACGATGGTGCCGAACACTACCATTTAGCGGCAAGTATATTAGGTAATGCGGTGGTGCCTACGCTCGCGAGCTCCGTCACTGGAGCTTTACCACCAGTAAAAACATTAATACGCATCACTAGTAATACAGTATGTGGTGGATGCGCTGCACTTTATATCAGTGGCCCACATGATAAGCAGCACTTTATATAAGTGATCACACGTATACCTACTGTTGGAAGCAACTAAATTCTCAAAATCGAATCTTAAATAACATTACACGCGAATGCGCGTCATAGAGGCAATACTGTAATGTTATGCAAAAAATCGAATCTGAAACTTTACATTACAGGCGAATGCTCCAAGTGAGGGACCACCTTAAGGAATATTTCTGCGAATTGTAAATGTAAATGTATATGTGAAGTATTTACTCATAGGTACACCCACGCTCGCAAAGATAAACCTATCGACAGGTTTCAAGCACACCAAAATCCTAGCCGCTGCAAACATTCTTAGGAAAATATCCAACATCAATGTCAGATATCGATACGGTACCCAAAAGCACATACGTAAAATGATGTCCACAGCTGAACAAACCTGCTCACAGATGCTCACAACTCTAAAATACTTTAAAGAATACGAGGGATAGGATTTATATTTTATTTTTAGAAACATCAGTACTTGTGTATGTTAAAAATATGATGGTGATTACGCCCTCTAGTTTTGAAAACACTTGAAATCTACCACTGGTACCTAGGACTTAATTAATAAAATTCAGAATCTTTTATGTTCTTAGGTTTTCGCGAGCTACACTCATTGAAATAAAACTATTTTTACGGATTTATCTCGCAACTTAGCAAGATTAAATCCCAGCCGCAGCAGTCTGCAAGACCTCAAGATACCATAAGTAATTATTGTGTTAATCCTGAACGCTACGCAAGGCGTTTACGAAATCGATGGAGGTAGCTACATATAATTTTTTCAAACTTCTGTCAGACAAATGTCACCTCAGTCTGCCCGGGACCACGGAAGCTGAAAAGCGACCGAAACGTCGGGTTGATTTTAAAAATCATTTTAGTTTAATATACGCGAGATAAATCCGTAAAAATAGTTTTATTTCAATTCAGAATCTTTTATTAAAAAGTTGCCAATGGATATCTTCATAAAATTTACATTGGCATCTTTATTAAAATTGATGCCTTTAAATAACTGTTAACTATAGAAAATATCTTTCAGATAATTAAGAAACTTCATAATTAGTTGAAATAAAACTAGTTTTCGGATTTATCTCGCGTATATAAAACTAAAATGATTATTTAAAATCGAACCCGACGTTTCGGTCGCTTTTCAGTTTCCGTGGTCTCGGGCAGACTGAGGTGCTATTTGTCTGGCAGCAGTTTGTAAAAATATTTTGTGCAGCTGAACGCTACGCAAGACGTTTGCGAAATAGATGGAGGTACCTGCACATAATAATTTTTCAAACTGCTGTCAGACAAATACCACCTCAGCACACCGCGGACACTCCGCCAGAATTCCATACAAACGCTTAATTTGGTTTCTATTACACAGACATCAATCAGTGACGTGTATTTATTTACACGCGCACCTGTGTGCCGAGCACGTAAAAAACACCAACCGTCGCCCATAAGAGGGGAAGCGATTGAGTGATGTAGGCAAATAGGGTGGGACGTCGAAGTGTCCAGTATTATTACATATTCTCTGACCTCAGTCTGCCCGAGACCCCGGAAGCTGAAAAGCGACCGATACGTCGGGTTCCATTTTAAATAATCATAAATCCGAACATCCGAACACCTCCACCAACCCCTTACTCTAACACGCTGCTCCAATGCGAGCAGCGTGTTAAGCTCCAGGCCTCCCTCAAAAAAAGGGGAAAGACTCGTGCCCAGCAGTGGGACGTATAATGGGTTGCCATTATTATTATTATTTATTATAATTTAACTTCTATGAGTATGTAAGGCGTATTCAAATCACACTAATAATATCATTCAAATTTCAGATCATTAGAAATCCAAATGTGAATTTATTTTCAGGATTCGTTGAACAATAATAAAGGCCTATGAAAACGATATCTTCCAAAGATTTTATGTTAATTTTCACATTTGAATCAGCTCCGAACTGTTGAGTACAATGTAAAGGAATTAAAAACATAGATAGGCGGCGATCCAGGCCAGTTTTGAATAATTCATAGTATGTACTAGCTGTGCCCGCGACTCCGTCCGCGTGAGAATTTATGATTGTTCAGTATGTACCCGGACGAAGTCGTGGGCGCAGCTAGTATAAAAGAAGCCTAAGTTACTTCTTATTACATAAGCTGTCTGCCAGTGAAAGTCCCGTCAAAATCTGTCCAGCCGTTCTCGAGATTAGCGGGAACAAACAGACAGACAGACAGACAAAAGTTGTAAAAAATGTTGTTTTGGTATTTGTACCGTGCATACATACCTATGCATTTAGTAAAAAGCGGAAATTTTTATATTACAAACAGACACTCCAATTTTATTTATTTCTATAGATTTAATTGAAAGCTTAAATCTTACTTAATTCAAGGGCGTTTTAAGGTAATGTTTATTTTTATATTTACAAAACCATTAATACTCGTTCTTGGATTCCATAGAGTACCACGGGCCAACAGCCGCGGCGGACCGCAGGGGAGTAGCCGTATGCAGGCTTTCCCCTCTGTCAAAGTACAAGCACAAGTGATCGTATGCCTGTCGCCGAGATGTTTAAATGTGTGCGTGAAATTGTTTATATATATATAGTTAAAGTCAATGATTTTCGTAGTAATAGACGATTTTTGTTGTGAGTGTGTGTCACACACATTTCCGTCCGAAAAAAATTATAGGTTTGAAAAAAAATGACATGGGTGGCAATGCATCTGCATTTTGACCTCAGGTTTTTGTCTATAGGCTGCAGTCATCACTTAAGATCGTTATGAACTGTATGCTTGTTTGCCATTTATGTAACATAAAAAATGCTCATTATTACTTGGTATGACAATGTGTGAACCGATATCTGTAAATGGAACATGTGAACAGCAAACAACGAACACAAAGAAGCTTCAACTCATAAACAGAACTATATTATTAAACAAAAATAAAAGTCAGGCGATAATTTGTTTGGTCATAATGAATCGAAAAAGAAATATTTGTCTAGCATTTAAACATTATCGTACATAACTGGCGTTGCCGTCGGTACATTATAAATTATGCATTCGTTCCCTCAGGCAGGGGCTACCCCGATTAAAGGTGTGCGAAATAGGGTTGCTACGTGCTTGCAGGTATTTAATTTTTTTGAGTAATAAGGAAAAATCCTTTACATATATCTTGGAGTTTGATGAAAAATAAAAAAAAAATAAACCTCTTTTAATAAAATAAATTGCGTTACACCTATATCAAAGATGTTTACGTTCCGAAAGTAGAATTTTTTCTGCGATTAATTTATCAAACTCTGTGTCACAATGTTTGTAGTCAAACTCATCCGACAAAGCTATATTGATTTTATGCTTATTTGTGAGTAGGTATATTCAAACAGAGTTGGCAATAGAATTGTGAGCATGTTGTAATGTAAAATTGATAATGTTAATTATATTTTCATTAAAAGGAAAATTAAGCGTCGCCAGCCCTATGGATACCCCACGCGTTTATCACGCAGTCAATTTAGTAGCAAAATCCATTATTTTAAACCTTATCCTCTAAAGCCTAGGGTTTAAATTCGTCGAAATCATTTTATGAAGGTTCTGCAGTGCGTTTTCTACTTTCGTTTCTATGCCATCAATTTAGTTATTCAATCAGAATGCATTTTGAAACAAATTGTTTGCGTGCTTCAAACGTTTACTTACAAACGGAGAATATTGATTAAACTGAGTTAATAGTCTCAAGGTAGATATTTTTTGTTTTATTGTTTGGGGAGCGTGCAGTTCATGTTTATGGTAATTGAATATTGCAGACGTATTGTTACTTTAAGGGCCAAAAATATAAAAATATGCAAATATTTTCACTGGTGGTAGAGCTCCAGTGACGGAGCTCGCAGGCGTAGGCACCAACGCATTACCTATAAAGTTGCCGCTAAATAGTACCCGTTCAGCACTATCGTGTTCCGGTCAGGTGGTAATGTACGGCCCTGTAATTTCCGGCACAGAGGCATGACACCTTAGCCTCCTCAGGAGTGGTAACGTATCTGCATTTTGACTTCTGGTCTTTGTGTAGGTGTCTATAGGCTGCAGTCATCACTTAACATCAATGTGAACTGCATGCTTGATGGCACCTTTGTCCATCACTATAGAATTCGGTGTATATGATATCATTATTTTACAGTTGTACGTTTATGTATATCGTTTAACGTTTATTTGCTTCCATCAAAGTATATTATAGTTCCACAGATATTTTTTGTACCACTGCTAACAACAATCACTGAAAAGGTACACCTACACTTGTGTTCTAAATCTTTCTAACTCTATTTAAGTGGAAGCAGAAAAAAATGGGACAGGATGAAAATTATTAAAAAACAAAGCAAATATAGTAAAACCAGCTGGCCCGACGACCTTCGTATCGCCTTAGAGGCATAAAAAAATATTGTCTAAGAAATCGAAATAAAATATTTATGTATCTTCACGCCAGGTCCCTAACGGGGTAGGCAGAGAGTGTAGAGCGCCAGATATCCCGGTCCTGACAAACCTCTCGTGCCTCGTCTACCTTCATCATTCTCTTCATACATGCACGCCGATTCCTAAGACTTTTGACCCCACCATCAGACAGAACTCGACCTATTTGGTCATGGTAGATCAGGAAAGAAAATATTTGGTGAGAATCACCCTTTAGGGATATAAGAAATAGACTACAACCGATTCTCAAACCTACCTAATAGGCACGTAAATTCTTATAATGATCAGTGCAGCCGTTTTGGAGGAGTATTGCTACATTGACTGTGACACGGGAATTTTATGATTAGACTAGCTGACCCGGAAAACTTCGTATTGTCTGAAATAATGTGTCAAAGGTGATATAAACGGACTATTTGTATGGGAAAAAGAAATTATGTTTTTTACTGTTCCCCTTCAATTTTTTCATATTTTCTTACCTTTTAAACCTTCACTGGACTTTCAAAAATCATTCAAAACCAAAATTAGCCTAATCGGTGTAGCAGTTCTCAAGTATTAGCGAGACTTACGAACAGCAATTGATTTTATATATATATAGATAGATTAAAAAATGATGTACGTATTGTTTGTTAAACTCAAGGAGTTCACATACCGAGTTTTAACTTTCTATCTTGAAAATTGTGGAATGCTCCATACAAATTTCCATCCCCTATTTTAGGGGGCTGGGGATAATAAAAGGAGACAAAAAGTAGCTTATGTTCTTTCTCAAAGTCAACTCTATCTTTGTACCAAATTTCATCAAAATCGGTTCACTCGTTTGGACGTGAAAAGGTAACAGACAGACAGACAGACAGAGTTACTTTCACATTCATAATATTAGTAGGGATAGATTAAAGGAAAAATAAATCAATAAAACATCATAACATTATGTTCGTGATGCAACATTTTGAAATTAACACATATCTTCTCTTGTTACAGGTAAGCTCTATGCAGAGGAATATTTTAATGTCAGTCGAGAGCATTCCATTTTACTTTAATTCCTTTATTAAATTGCGTACACCTATTCTGCATATTGCGGCACTCGAGCTTTCAGATGTGTACGAGGTATGTTAGACTTCTGTTTCATTTAATCAAAATCTTTATATGTCACTGTATTGCATTGCAACGCCCTAATTCAAGAATTTTATGTAGGTACGTAATTTTTTTTTATGTTATGTAAGTGGCAAATAAGCATGCAGTTCACATTGATGTTAAGTGATGACTGCAGCCTATAGACACCCACACAATGACCAGAGGTCAAAATGCAGATGCGCTGCCACTCATGAGGCATTAGGTGTTATGCCTCTGTGCTTGAAATTACAGGGCCGTACATTACCACCTGACCGGAACACGATAGTGCTGAACACTACCATTTAGCGGCAAGTAAATTAAGTATTTTTAATTGCATGGGGGTAGTTGCAAAGTAAACATCTTTTAAAAATATCTCTAAGTTATATTTACAATTAAAATATTTTAAAGCTATATATATGATCAAAATTAATATTTAACTGAAGTTACCCATCAGCATTTACTGTCCTAAGATAAAGTTCACACATTCATCACTTGCAAGCAAAAACACTAATTGACATGGAGTCCATCAACACCAGCTTGGCCTCAATGCAGCAATTATTCACAGAGAAGATGGACAATTTCCAGCGGAAACTTCAAAAAGCATCTCCGTCCAACACCACTCCTTCACTGCCTGCACTCTCATCAGAATTTAATGCATTCCGAAAATTTATGGTTCTGGCGCTGAATACTTTGCAGCGTCAAGTTCTTGTCCATAGAACTTGACAGGCAAGAGATGAGATCTCGACGCAAAATGCTGTTGTTCCATGGATTATCGGAAAAAAAGAAGAAGATCTCCATAGTGTTGTTTTTGGCTTGATTGCAGACAAATTGAATATTTCTGATCTCTCCAGCACCTCGATCAGCCGTTGTCAGCGTATAGGACGTCGAGACGAAAAGCCAATGCTTGTCTTGATTAAATTTAAGGATGTTGCAGTCAAGAACCGTGTATGGTATGCGAAATCACATCTCAAAGTTACTGGCCTTACACAGTCCGAGTTTTTAACTAAAGCAAGACATGAGTCGTTCATGAAGGCTCGGCAACACTTTGGGATCACTAAGTGTTGGTTAAAAGATGGATCGATCCACATTATTGGTCCTGATGGATCACGTCACCGTATTGAGACTCTCGCTGAGCTGGTCGGCACCGGAGTCTGAGAAAGCTGGAGCATCCAGGGCGCCGCCAGTGGACAAATTGGCGTCCCAGCGCTCAAAACGAGAGAAAGTGCGAAAGTTAAGTGATCTACATATAATCTCAATTTTCATGGTGCTGTAGTTTGTCTTCTATCTGGACTGTGCGGTATTCGTGATAAACTTTTGGTATTTCTTTTAGTAATCATAACGTAGGTGAACTTATTTTAACTTTGACATTTGTACTGTCATTTTCAGTGTTATCAGTGTCAAGTGTCAATTTAATTGATAAACGAAACGAAAACTCAGCGGTTCTCGCGGTGCTGCAGTACTGAGTCACTCGCTACTTCGATGCGCATTTTTGTGTTAGTGTGCCGTTTCGAACGTTTTGTACGTAGTTTCCATACTGTTCATATTTGTACCACTAACACGTTCGTTTTCTTTAGACTATATTTGTGCTGTGGCCTGGGTTAGGATGGTCGATCACTGGTGTGGAGTGAAAGCAAATTGCAGTTCTCAGTAGCATCCATTCACTATTTTCTTGCGTACCTAATATTTGGAAATCGGTATGATAAACATCGAAAACAGATATTGGATTGTGATTATAGGATCCTATACTTCAACTGATTTATTATATTGTACAGGGAAAGGTTCTTTAGGCGTAAATCCAATTCGCAAAATGTCCAGCACTCGCTAAAAGCGCATTTAGCAACATGTTCGTTTCCCAGAATGTCCATTTCACAAATTGTTATTTTTATAATTGCTATTGGTAGAGATTCAGTGACGGAGTAATCTACCTGGCAATAAATTGAAGTGTTTATTGCTACGGTGCTTCTTTTAGCTGGTTATAGAAAGCCGATTATGCCGTAGAAGTTTTAAGGTATTAACCCTTCTTACTGTTCTGTGGTATATTGGTGGTAGAACTCCAGTAACAGAATTCGCGGGCGTAGGCACCACCGCATTACCTAATATACTTGCCGCTAAATGGTAGTGTTCCGATGAGGTGGTAATATGTGGCCTTGTAATTCCGGCACAGAAATATAACAACTTAGGCCTCCAGAGTGGTAACGCATCTGCATTTTGACCTTGGCCTTTTGTGGGTGTCTATAGGCTGTAGTCATAACTTAACATCAATGTTAACTGCATGCTTATTTGCATAAAAAAGTGCTCAATATTACCATTAATTTGTCAGCACATTGATTAGGTAATACGATAGTGCCTACGCCTTCGAGGTCCAGCACTGAAAGTCTACCACCAGTAAAAATGTAGCACTTGAATGGATCTCATTATGTTTTATCTTATCTTTTTTATGTAAAGGCCTATTAATCCTTCAAGGATCGTACGGCCACCGGCGGCGAGACACAATTGAATTTCAATTGTCATATTTTTCTCGTGTCTGGAGAGATTAAACGTCTTGTAGGGACGAGGTACCACTGCATTAAATATTTCATCACGCGTTAATGAGTCGTACTCACTGCTATTGTATAGCCCCGTAATTACTGTCGTGCAGACATCTCTGGATTTAGGAATGGTAAAGTAGGTGCTTGTGCTGAAAAAAATGTCGGAAGTAGTATTTTGATGTTAATATGTATTGATTAAAATCTTCTGTAAAGGAGATGTTGCGAGCTCGGCTTTGGTTCGTACACGTCCTCAAAAAATGGGTTAATTATAGAAGAATACGAAAAAAATACAATTAATTTATTCGAGAATGCATTTTAGAGTTACAATCACATTTAATTCAAACGATTTTATCATTTTCAACTATGTTAAACATGGCGGCGATACAGTCGACACTTGGGTTCAATTGATTTTGGTAGTATTTAGAAAATATTACTTTTTTCTCCAAGTACTATATAATCAAAATACAATTAAAAAAATGAAAATGTCAAAATGACATCGCCCGCCATATTCGCCATGTTGGTTTTGAGTTGCAATTCTAACTACAAATAATGTTTTGTAACTGCAAACAAAGCTAAATAAGTGAAAATATGCAGTAAAAAACGTTTTTATATTGATTTTACCTGTTTAATTATATTGTGTACAATACATGGCCGGAGGTCCATACATTTTGCAACATCTCCTTTATTATGCATTTTCTTTCCATATGTTAAAAATACCATTAATACCCGCATAATTCATAATATTGCTTTTATTTACGTTTTTGATTTGTCTTATAAAAAACATTTTTAATAGACTGACTTACTGACATATTTGTACTCTCTTTAAAATTCTTACTAGATTTTGCAAATGAAAAAAGAAATGTGATCATCTTAGTACTAGCACAGTATAGTTAAGAAACATAGTTAGGAATATGGACTAAATGTAAGTACATAACACGTTCGTTTTCTTTAGACTGTAGTACTAGTCTGCCGGTCATTCACTAAACAATAATACAAAATCTACATGTCATGTTGCCATATTCGATGGAAATAAGTCCAATAGAAACATTCCTACAAGTACTGGAAAATATCCTTGATATGTAGGTATATCCACAGTGAAATTTGAGCCATTAGGGAATTGGGTTATATTTTGCCTAATAGGTACGCAGCGGACAGCCCGCCAAAGAGTAAAGTTACTAATTGCTTAGAAAGGTGCTCGCAGATCTGTCGGTCATACGTTTTCGTATTTCATATCCAATTTTCGTATATTTTCGTAATAAGTAAAATGTTTTTGATGTGGGTCTAAAGTTACAAAATTAATTTGTGGGAAGAAGCCTTTGCTCTTTACCTTCGTTAATGGTTTGATTTAATTTTTAATTATACAGGATGAAAATTAGGTAAGTTTGCGGCTGTTTTCGCCAAAATGGTAGGCAGAGATAATTGCTTGCATTTAGCAAACACCCATGATTGGCTAGTTATGTGTTTATCCTACGTACCTACATGTGGCGAGCCTATTGTCGCATCAGATGACATATCGTATGTTACCATTCTCCAAGAGTGTCGTTGAGAAACTTCCATAAAATTTGAGATATTCGGGAATCGAATTCAGGATAACCCGACGTAGCAGTTACTATGGTTACACATGTTGAAATTAAACTTGCGGATTTTCTCGCATATAGAACACTCCCAAACTTCTTCATACACCCGACGTTTCGGTCGCTTTCTAGCCACCGTGGTCACGGGCAGACTCACAAGGTTGTATACGCGAGAAAATCCGCAAATTGAATTTCTACAATGTATGAAGCTCGCGAAAACCTACGAAAATGGTTACACTTGACTACTGAGGTAGTTAAAATTATAACGACGACGGACCTGCTAAATGATAAGCACTCTTTTTAATATATAATCATTTATTGACAAAAACATTTTTACAATGGTTAATATTGAATCCATAGATTCCCGAACTAGTCTACACTGTATTTCGGGATTCAGTGGCTTCTCCGAGTTATAACTTCACTTAAAATTATTTTGTCATTAAACATTAAACAAGGTAGATATATCAAGTAATCAAAAATTTTACAAAGAAGGGTGAGTATGTGTGTGTGTGTATGTGTATGTGTGTGTGTGTGTGTGTGTGTGTGTGTGTGTGTGTGTGTGTGTTTGCGTGCGTGTGTGCGTGTGTGTAATAACTGTGTGTATCAGAAATCGTGTACGTCTATACTTCGCCATATCATGAAAAAAACAAATTTGCTAACATAACTTCAATACCATCATAGTCAAAATTCCTGAGCCATGCTGAAATAATCTTCTTAAACTCATTATTATTTGTATTTTTTATGTTTTTATTTTTATTTATAGGAGTTTTAAGTAATTTATTGTACAATTGTGTAGTAACTATATCGTACTGCTTTTGAGCAAATCTAGTCTTTGCCCTCGGAACATGTATTCGGTCTACTCTTTTTAATGAAGTTGGTAGATAGGGTACTTGTTGGCGATGAAAACGACGCAGACTTTCATATATATACAGCTTGCGTACTGTAAATACTTTAGCTTTTTCATATAAATCTGTGGTGGGATGTTTAAAAGGAAGGTAGAGCAATACTTTTAATACAGCACGTTGGGCACGTTCTAGAGGGTTAATGTTAATTTTAGCCGCGCAGCCCCAAGCACATATGCAATATCTAATGAGACACTCGCATAGAGCTTTATATGTTAGAATAAGTACTGACTTTTATCGAGTCTATCATCATCATTATCGAAAGACATCCACTGCTTGATAAAAGATTCTCCCAAAGCTGCTTGCAAGGAACGCAGGTATAGCGCATCTAACGGGGGATACGCCATCGCCACGCTTGGCCTGCGAGTTGGCGATCGCAGTAGTGTTTATTTCATCTCGGGACGCTGCTGACAGTTAGTTTTATAAAACAGTATTTTTAAAAACGTCAATATTAAAAAAAAAGTATGCTGAACGCCAAGACAAAAACATCGTCTGTTTTTATTAGCAGTATCAAAAGAAAATGGGTCTAAAAATATTTGAATAATCCTTAATATTTCTGAGAACCCATCGAGATATTTGGGTAGGGATAAAATGTCACAAGCAATTTAAATTAGAATCCCAGAACCCTTAACGGTGGAGATAAGAAACCGGCGAATAAAGTGAGAATTAAAGATAATACCGCTAATCCGGCCTGCACTGATATAGCTGCTTTTAGGAAATGCCTTAGAAGATTTTTTTGTATTAAATACGATAACAAGATATGGTTCACCTCAAACTAAAATTGATGGTATTTTATTTTTAAAGAAAATGGAAAGAAAAATTTGACTTCAGGCGAGGCTCGAACTCGCGACCTACTGGGAATCTAGTCCAGCCGCTCTTCCAATTGAGCTACTGAAGCCCTGCCCGATTTGTCGAATTTTTCCTTCACATCTATTGCATTGCTTTAGTTGGTAATAGATGGCGCTACTGCTACCATAAAGCAATGCAATAGATGTGAAGGAAAAATTCGACAAATCGGGCAGGGCTTCAGTAGCTCAATTGGAAGAGCGGCTGGACTAGATTCCCAGTAGGTCGCGAGTTCGAGCCTCGCCTGAAGTCAAATTTTTCTTTCCATTTTCTTTAAAAATAAAATATATTTCACAAGCATGTGTTAATGCGAAATAATATAAAACAATTAAAATTGATGGTTTTTTAATCCAATTCAAGAGTGATAAATAGAAAAAGTTTTACTGGTGGTAGAGCTCCAGTGACGGAGCTCGCGGGCGTAGTCACGCATTACCTAATATACTTGCCGCTAAATGGTAGTGTTCAGCACCATCGTGTTCCGATCAGGTGGTAATGTACGGCCCTGTAATTTCCAGCACAGAGGAATAACACCTTAGGCCTCAGGAGTGGTAACGCATCTATATTTTGATCTTTGCCTTTGTGTGGGTGTCTATAGGCTGCAGTCATCACTTAACATCAATGTGAACTGCAAGCTTGTTTGCCACTTCCATTACATAAAAAATAATAATAATAGTTTCGGTGGATAGAGCGGTTTAGTTTCATGCCTACCCCTTCGGGGATTACAGACGTGAGGTTACGTAAAATTGGTTCTATGGAAAATGTGGTGCATAGCAAAGAGTTAATATTTAATAGGTAGGACAGAGACGGAGCTCGGGGGCGTAGGCTTACTGGTGGTAATAGAGCTACAGTGATCCGTCACTGGAGCTCCACCAGTAAGCCTCGGCTCTACGGCTCTCGGTTCTACCACCAGTAAGCTCGGGAGCTAGGCACCACCGCATTACCTAATATACTTGCTGCTAAATGGTAGTGTTCAGCACTATCGTGTTCCGGTCAGGTGTAATGTACGGCCCTGTAATTTCCGGCACAGGGGCATAACACCTTAGGCCTCAAGACCGGTTCAGTTTCATGCCTACCCCTTCGTGGATTACAGACGTGAGGTTACGTAAAATTGGTTCTATGGAAAATGTGGTACATAGCAAAGAGTAAATATTTAATAAGTAGGATGAGTAATTCATAACACACCATTGAGTAATCGTTCTCGTTAACGCTGCGCAAAGGGACACCGAATGTAATTTGTATAAAACCTGTAACGTCACGTAATGTGCAGTTATGATAATATATTTTCAGTGAATGTGGTATGCAGCAGAAGTTTCATGTTGAAATATATCCTGAAGCTAAATTAATAACCGACTACACAAAGGAGGACGATCTCAATTTGGATGGCGTTTAACGGTTAAATATTCGTTTGGCCCGGTAGTATACATTATACGAGCATTTTTACTAATTTAGACTGTAGACTTTATATAAAGTTCGAGAAAGAACTATCTGATGCATTCGATTTCTCTCGAAGAAATAAGTATTACCTGCCGGCTTCTTATGTAAATAGGTTGACATCAATTTGATAACTGCTTTGCAGTGCATTACTGTTTTCTTTGAATTATAGTAATAATCACGTTACGTCAAAGCAGCAATGTACTGCGCAATCCCTATTAAATTTATGTCGGTAAAAAGTATTCTTCATCCCCAGATATTACCGAATTGAATTTGAATAAAAAACATTATTCATGCCCAGGCATTACTTTTGGGGTTTTACCCTATCCACCAAAAGACTAAAGCAATATTTTAAGTGCTTATCAACCGTTCACCCATTCATTTGTTCGTCAAGGTATTTTCTCTTCATAGAGTCAAGTCTATTACGGCAAAGAATCTGAAATGGAATATCGTTCCGTACGTGTGTATTTCTTGGAAGTTGTTTATACATGAGTTCGTGTAAGGAAAAAACTATTTTTTACGAAAACGAGAAACTTAATAAATTCAAACCTGAGTTTATTATACGAGTACATCAGCAAAATGTTTTACTGTACTGCACTGTGAAGCTTGGAATGAGGTGATATATAATTTTTTTGGTAAAGATCAGGTACAACCTACATGAAAAAGTTTCGGCACAACCTTGTTGGCAGGTACAACCTACATGAAAATGTACCTAACGTGTTTTTTATTTTAGGTAAAAAAATGAATAGAATAAATGAGATTTTTTATGTTCATAAGTGATTTAATACGCATTGAAATTAGAGCTAGGACATTTTTATTTTCCCCTCCAAACTTAGCAACTGCACTAAATGGACGCGAACTGGCGAACCGACCCTATATAATAGATATCCTGCCAACGCTATCCATACTCTATTATTAGTAGTACAGACTTTAATGATTCAATCTATACTACCTTCCTATATAGATTGAAAGCTTGTGCTGTTAAATAAAATACATGTTTTGATGGAAAACTCTTAGTATTATGCTAGCCACCAAATTATTAGTGCTTACCAATCGTTTTGGTAAGTGAATGTAGATGAGGCACGAAACGTATGTCAGGACCGGGATATCAGGCGCTCTACACTCTCTGCCTACCCCAGGCAGAGAGTGTAGAGCGCCTGATATCCCGGTTCACGTTAGGGACCTGGCGTGAAGATACATACATACCAATCGTTTTTATACTTTCATTTGCTTGTCAAGTTATTTTCTATTCAAACAAGCCAAGTCTATTACGGCTATAAGCGCGGCTAAAAATTTGAAATGGAATATCCTTCCGATATGAATATTTTTCTTTGGAAGTTGTTATTATACTCGTATAAGCTCCTATAGGGAACAAATGACTGAAATTCAACGTTGTGTTATAGTGGTATTATTCATAACCATAATGTCTTACCTACTTTTGTACGTACGTACCCAGTAAGAATTTTTTAAATTTCTAAACATGATGATTAGCATAATTGAGCATAAATGGAAAACATTAATTTCAACGCGCTCTATACTTAGTCGTACAGATTTAAATGATGTAGTACACACTTCCTTCCATAAAAGATTGTTGAGCTTGTACTGTTAGTTAAAACATTGTATATTATGATGTAAATCCCTAAGTATTACATGTCACTATCCACCAAAATCTAAAACAATATTCTAACTGCTTATAAACCATTTTCATACTCGTACTTTCATTTGCTCGTCAAGTCATTTTCTTTTCATAGAGTCAAGTCTATTACGGCTATAAGCGCAGCTAAAAATCTGAAATGGAATTTTCTTCCGATGTGTGTATTTCTCTTTGGATGTTGTTATTACATAAGCTCCTATAGGGAATAAATTCCTTTTACGAAAAGGGAACTGTTTGAAATTTTACCTTGTGTTTATTATTCATAACCATAATATTTTTCTCTTCTGTGAAGTGTAAAATGAGATGATAATCAAAATATATAAAAATCAATTGCTGTCCGTTAGTCTCGCTAAAACTCGAGAACGGCCGGACCGATTTGGCAAATTTTGGTTTTGAATGATTTTTGGAACTCCAGGGAACGTTTAAAAGGTAAGAAAATATGAAGAAATTGAAGGGGAATAGTAAAAAGCACAATTTCATTTTCCCATAATATGTTCCGTATCTATCAAACCTTTGACACATTAATAAGTTCTGAGGCAACACGAAGTTTGCCGAGTCAGCTTGTAGGTATATAATATATTTTTGGTAACGATCAGGTAGGTACCTAGTCAGATTTTTAGGGCCTAAAGACAATGAGCATAGTTTATATTTAAGTTTAAAGTAAAATTGAACAGTCATACATGCCAACGCAATTCATACTATTGTACTTAATCGTGCAGACTAACATCCTCATTCATTAACGTACATTAGATACGTTTTAGATATAGAATGCTTTGTCTTTGTCAGTTGCATTGTCAAATGTGCAGGATAGAAAAAGACAAAGGAGAGATTAGCAACACTTTCGCTAAAATACGTTTATGAATAAGGGGGTAAATGATTTAATACGTGTATACGCTATTTTCTTTACCAGATTATAGCTTGTGCTGTTCATTAAGATATTATATAAGATATTGATACAAATCCCTAAGTATTAATTGTTACTATCCATTAAAGACTATAGCAATATTGCTTAATAACCGTTTTCATACTTTCATTTGCTCGTCAAGTTATTTTCTCTTCAAACAAGTCAAGTCTATTACGGCTATAAGCGCGGCTAAAAATCTGGAATGGAATTTTCTTCCGACGTGTATATTTTTGTTTGGAAGTTGTTATTACTAGCAAGGAATAAACTCCTTTTACGAAAAGGGAAAACTGTATGAAATTCAGCCTTGAGTTTATTATTCATCACCATAATATTTTACTGTTCTGTGAAGCTTGGAGTAATATAGGTGATATTGTAGTTTTTTGGTACTGACCCAGAGAGAATTCATGTGCCTAAGTATAATATTATGAATAGGTTCACAAGAAAAAAAACCGGTTATTGCATTTTTTTGTAGGATAGAGTCCAAAATCAACCTTTGAATGCGCAAAACGTGCCTAAATTGTCTGTAAAGTCGGTTTATAGGCGATAATTTTACGCGATAACATGCGTCACAAGACATACGATCGTGCCTCTCTATAGTTTATCGCGCTCTCCCTTGCACGCTCGGCTCAGGCGGCACGTGTCACTTTTTCGTGCGTGCAGCCCGCGATTTTTAATGCGTTATCACGTCAAAAACATCAATATGTTGTTGACTTTTAAAAGAAACCGGTTTGGAGCACATCAGTTGGATGGTTTTAAAGTCTACCACCATCGACGACACAACGCAGCTACAACGGATATAGAAACACTTTTTTAGGGTTCGGTAGTAAACAAGGAATCCTTATAGTTTCGCCATGTCCGTCTGTCTGTCTGTCTGTCTGTCCGTCTGCGGTTTAGTGCAAAAACGATTAGTACTAGAAATTTGAAATTCTGCATATATACACCTTAATCACGCCAACAAAGAGGTACAATAAAAAAATGAAAAATAAAATTATTTCGTGTACATGTAACGCGCGGATTTTTTTTTTATTTTTCGTTTTCTTTATAGTGTGAGATATATATAGGAATACGATAGGTATTTCAAAAATGTTGGTGGTGTGCTAACATAATTCTTGGATTTAGTTAACTGTTCGTGACTTATTACGCTTTAAAGTGACAATTTTCGTTACAGTCAAGTGTCTCTACCAACTAAATTGTTGTTGTTAGTAATTAAAACGTCACGGCAATAGTAGCTACATATTATATAAGGAAAACAATAGGAAAACTATCACCTAAGTTGGTTTTACAAGATAGCGAATAGTCAACCAAATTTAATACTCCAAATTTTTGAACAACTCCATAGAAAATATTTATATATTTTTTCATCACATTAATCAAACCTAAAAACTACGAAACCCTACACTGCGGGTGAGCCGACAGGCACTTGACCGGTTTTTATTGAAGATTTAATCCCCGTTGATTGTAACACAAATAAAAAATATTTTACACAATTAGTAAAACGAATGGACCGCCGTTCCGTTCTTTTTGATCCGTTCAGACTAAGTACCCAAAATATCATGTGTGCCTTTAGAAGATATTTGCAAATTTAATTTATATAGAGACCCCATCGGGTCTTAAGGGATTTCGCCTTTATTGTTTCATTAAAAGCTTTCTCACCCAAAGATGGAACTCGAAGGGATTGTAATTTTCTTATGTTTTTCCCTGAAAATATTTTACTGGTTCCGTTATTTGATCATGTACTCCTTTGAACAGAGTAATATATTTTTTCTATCCATTTTAGCGCCTGTCTTTTATACGTGGTAGAATATACATTTTATTATTTCGTTTCACGTCTTAATAATATGCGTTGCGGGTTAAGACAAAATTTGGTACAAAGGAGATGTTGCAAAAATGTATGGACCTCTGGCCATGTATTGTACACAATATCATTAAACAGGCAAAATCAATATAAAAACGTTTATTACTGTATATTTTTACTTATGTAGCCTTGTTTGCAGTTACAAAATATTATTTGCAGTTAGAATTGCAACTCAAAACCAACATAGCGAATATGGCGGACGATGTCATTTTGACATTTTCATTTTTAAATTGTTTTATGATTATATAGTAGCTACTCGAAGAAAAAAAAAATCCAAATACTATCGAAATCGATCGATCCCAAGCGTCGGCTGTATCGCCGCCATGTTGAACATAGTAGAAAATGACAAAAACGTTTGAATTAAATGTGGTTGTAACTCTAAAACATATTCTTGAATAAATTAATTGTATTTTTTTCAGGTTTTTCTTTAATTTACCCATTTTTTTAGGACGTGTACGAACCAGAGCCGAGCTCGCAACATCTCCTTTAGATTCTTTAATGGTTAACTAAAACAAATTCGAATAAGAATATTATTACTGGTGGTTGAGTTCCAGTGTGGGGGCTTGAGGGCGTAGGCAACACCGCATTACCTAATTTATCTGCCCTATATAATGTGTAAAAAGTATCTTATTAAGTAAAAAGTGGCTTTCGTTATACTGAACCAAAAATACTAGACCACTGGATCAAAATTAAACTAAAGCATTTTTTTATGTGACCAAGGTGGCAAACTAGATTGCAGTTCACATGAATGTTAAGTGTTGACTGCACCCTATAGACATTTACATAAAAACAGTGGTGAATATGCCTAGTACAGATGCGTTACCACGTCTGAGACCTCAGTTGTTATACCTGTTTCTGAGCATAGATTTATTTTCTGAGGTAGTTATTACGGGTCCATACATTACCATCTAACCAGAACACGATAGTGTTGAATACTTTGGCGGCAGATAGATTAGGTAATGCGGTGGTACCGACGCCCTCTAGTACACTGGAACTCTACCACCAGTAAAAGCATATACCTACACATCAATAATTTTGTTTATAAAAATCTATTAAATAGTAAAAAAAAGTTCTTTCGCAAAAAACTAAAAAATACTTGCGGCCAAATTTTTATAGGCAACCTAGTGGATATATATTCTCTAGATTACAAATATGCGTAAAAAATAGGTTTGTAGCGTATCTGGATGAACGAAATGATTCTGCAGTAGAATTCTAACCTATACTTCTCAGTATAATTTGGAAAGTACAGACACACCGAATATCAAACCCCAAAACAAACTCAATCAAAATAAATATTTATAATGCAATTACGTCCCAGGTGACAGACCCATCCCCGGTCATACATATTTATCGTTAGCTAGGAATATATTCTACGGGTACACTCGCTGAATTCACAAACAAAGTCCTTTGATATTGGCATTGTGGGATTTATAAAAAAATCTGCTTCCCAAAGCGGTTTATTGATGATGGATAAATATGGACGTGTCGTGTCAGAATTTTGATTTTGTTTTTTGATTACGAAATTGAGGACGTTGACATCGGTCATAGATCGCAGATTAATAATAATATTCAGCTATTTGTTTGTAAGTATTCGATCATTCGACATTCTTTCCACATGCCAACTTGAAGATCATGTAGGAATAAGGGTCATAGCTCACTAGAGCCACCCGGCATCTGACTTGCGCCCGACCGCCCCGAGCGGTCTGCGTTCATTACATCAACTTTGCTCTATATCGCCTCGACCGCAAGCCGTCAACGCGCGGGCGGCGTGCGGTCCACGTGTGGACTCCGAGTGGACCATTCGGTGACCACTAGCTTGTCTTGTGTTGACTTTGCACTGCCAACTCGCTGTTCTGGTTCGCCGTTCGACGCCGTAAAACGAGGTGGTGCTGGTCGGGTGCCGGGTGGCCGTAGTGAGCTATGACCCTAAGGCAGCAAATATTATACACGTCAAATTAGAATCAGACACCATGTTTTACGACCCTGATTACAATACAGCATCAATTAATTATGTTTTACGATGAGTATGAAATTTGCGAAGAGCGTTATGAGGCAGGAATGTGGAATTTTACTGCGTAAAGTTACTGAAATCATGATAATGGTACATTGTTTTATGTGTCAGTATATACAGCTACGAGATATATTTTCATTGTAATTTTAGATTATGATGAGCGATGTTTTTAAGCTCATTTGTAGATTTACTGGTGGTAGAGTCTCGAATAAGGACTCAAGGGCGTACATACGACCATATATATTCATACACGGGGCTATCTCTGTAATAAATACCACAGAGGCAAAACAACTTAAGCCTCATGAGTTTCAGCGAATCTGTAAACTTTGTCAATTTTTACAGGTGGTAGAGCTCCAGTGACTTAGCTCGCGGGCGTAGGCACCACCACATTACCTAATATACTTGCCGCTAAATGGTAGTTTCAGTACTATCGTGTTCCGGTCAGGTGGTAATGTACGGCCCTGTGATTTCCGGCACAGAGGCGTAACACCTTAGACCTCAGGAGTGTTAACGCATCAGCATTTTGACCTTGGTCTTTGTGTAGGGTGTCTAGAGGCTGCAGTCATCACTTTACTGCAAGCTTGTTTGCCACTTCCATTACATTAAAAAAAAACTGACCTCCAGTTTTTGTGTGTTTGTAAGCTGCAGTATTCATTTACCATCAATGTTAAATTTAAATGTGCTAGTTTACCATCATCATTACACTGAAACTCCAATAATGGGACATCTCCACCACTAGAAGACCTATGTCTTATTATGGTTCTTAATAATGGCAACGTCTTAAACTCAAACTCAAAAATATATATATTATAATCACTTGGAAATAATAGGATTTGCTTGGGATAGGTCAAATTACAAATACAAAATTAAAGCGAATAACAACTGATACGTTGATTAATTAATATGTAAAAGTAAACAAAAATAGCATAAATAATGGTCTAAAAATACTTAGAAATGATAAAATTAGAAAATAGGTATCAACAGAATGTTCCATACTCTCTTTTACAAACGGCAAGGTGTGAACAAAAGAATAATGGGACATTCTTTGTCATTCACTGGCAGAGAAAAAATTAAATCTTCAACAAAAATTGAATTCTTGAAAAAATATTTACTGTTTTGCCATTTTTTTTAATATTATTTAAAATCAATCCTACGTTTCGACGAAGTAAATTATAAATAAACTTACACTCACAGCCCCACACTAGGTATAAACCAGTGTCGTGTGTGCCGTTGTACACACACAACACATACACAAACACAAACAAATATCAGTAGGCCATACAAATATTTGTCCCAGTGCGGGGATCGAACCCGCTACCCTTCGAATCAAACGGACGTCTCACACCGCTGGACTAACCGGGTAATCAAAATTTGTTATGTCCCAGACCATAGAATCCAATTTAATAACACTGGGATCGATATATGGAGTCTTACATTGTTTTTGTGTTAAAGTTTTAATTTGAAAAAAAAAGGTAAATAATGATGATTTTTATTTTTTTTGATTGATGATGATTAGATTTTTTTGACGTGACAACGTCTTAAATTAGGTTGCGGCTCGGAGTCACTCAAGAAAAAGTGTAACGCCCGGTAACGTAACGATGAGTCACCGAACGAGAGAGAGGCCTGCCGGACCGGCGAATGCCTTTCTACCGAGAAAAGGACGTTGTCACGTAAAATCTTCGCCCGTAAAACCGACTTTACAGGCAATCAGTTTTTTTTAATTTGTTTAAATATAAAGTACTACGGGAATAAAATGGGGGATATTACTTAACATCATACAAAAAGCTAATCAGCCTTTAAAAGCGCACACACATAATTATGACGTGTAACAGTTACTTACATAGTAACAGAATGCAATTTGGTGCCAAGTAAGCAGATCGCTCCAATTTTCCACTCCGTCGTATTTATTTATTTTAACTAATGAAGTGAACCGAGCTTTCATAACTTTACACATTATTTGACTGTGTTAAAATATTTATAAGCAGAGAAATCTAGGCGCGTCTGTCCGTTTGTCTGAGCGCGGTATCAGCCTTTAAAGCCGCAAGGGATATGTAACAGTAATTTACACAGCAACTGAATGCAATTTGGTGCCAAGTAAGCAGATCGCTCCATTTTTCCACTCCGTCATATTTATTGGCCGGAACCGCTGACCGGCCGTATCTGTGCGGAACTAATGAAGTGAACCGAGCTTTCATAACTTTACACATTATTTAACTGTGTTAATATATTTATAAACAGAGCAATCTAGGCGCGTCTGTCCGTTCGCCTAAAGCTTCAAATCACCAATAGGATTTTCATATAAATAGTTTTCACCAATGAACGAAGTGATTTAATTTTATGAGTAGGATTTAAAACAATGATTTCTGGTTCCCACTATTTTGTAACGGTATGTAATTTTGTAAGTCGGTAATGTTGGTTACGTTGTAATAAACTACTACACTACCTTGCCCGTGTAGGTTTTGTCAAACATTTGGTCAAGTTTTGACCAATACCGGACAATGCGCGTTTCCGTGCTTTGGAGGGCACGTTAAGCCGTCGGTTCCGGTTGCTATCGATAGATAGCAGTTGTTAAACCTTGTCGGAGGCCTAATGGGCGGTTTAAATACATCCGACAGCGGGTTGGCCACTAATCCTTACTTATTATTTACTGGTGGTAGAGCTCTAGTGACGGAGCTCGCAGGCGTAGGCACCACCGCGTTGCCTAATATACTTGCCGCTAAATGGTAGTGTTCAGCACTATCGTGTTCCGGTCAGGTGGTAATGTACGGCCCTGTAATTTCCGGCACAGAGGCATAACACCTTAGGCCTCAGGAGTGGCAACGCATCTGCCTTTTGACCTTGGTCTTTGTGTGGGTGTCTATAGGCTGCAGTCATCACTTAACATCAATGTGAACTGCATGCTTGTTTGCCACTTCCATAACATAAAAAAAAAAAAAATAAAAAAAAAACATCCGTTTCCCCACCAATCCGCATTGGAGTAGCGTGGTAAGCTCCAGGTCGCCCTCCAAAGAGGGGAGAGACTCGTGCCCAGCAGTGGGACGTATAATGGGCTGCCATTATTATACGGAGATTTATTAAGCCGAATCATATAAAACATCATAACAAAAACACCAATCAGCATTTTAAATCCCAAGGGAGATGAATACATAGTAACAGATCCAATTTGGTGCCAAGTAAGCAGATCGCTGCAATTTCCCGCTCCGTCATATTTATTGGCCGGAACCGCTGACTAGCTGAATCCGAGTAGAACTGATGAAATGAACTATGCGTTTATAACAGTTGTTATGTAGTACTTTATTTATTCTTTAGTTATCTCCCAGTCAACCTTTGGGTTATGAAGAGAGCGACGATGTAGGTGCAAAACGGGTCTAAATTTAGAAATTAAGAGTGAAAAATGATTTGATTAAATAATTATATTAATAAGCATAGTATATAAATAGATATATAATAAATATTACAAATATAGAGCAACTATACATGTGGTATATATATATATATATATATATATATATATATATATATATATATATAAATCTACATATGGTATAATACATTATATATATGTCGGAGTGGAACCTAAATGTGACTATTAGCGCCATCTAGTTTATCGGAGACGTAACCTAATTACGACTAGGGTAGATTGTTCAATAGAGAATTCTAGGTGGCGCCACGGTCGGCGTAGGTTCTTGAAATTGTTATCTTAGAGGGGATAGTTACTAGCCGATATCGGGTTTATAAAGGCTAGAAAATAGTTCATGACGTTCAGTCATAGAGTAACAGTCAGTCAGTCACAGTCACACAGTTGAATCGAATTATTATAGCGCAGTGATGCTGCCAGTTAGAACAGTGAACGTCAGTGATATTAAAGTGATATAAAGCGGGTAGTCCTGAACTTGTGATAGTAGTACTCGTAGTATCGTATCCTGATAAATATGGTTGCCCGGTCCGAAGGGTTTCTTGCCCGTTCTTCCCTGCCGGAAGTAATCGAATGGGCGGATCTTTGGCAATATACGACTTTATTCTGCCAACCTGTGCTTTATTTCATCATCCGCTCGAGTACCCACCTACAGATGCCCACAAACACGAGTAACATGTCGGCTTATGGAAAGACACGCCCACAATACTACCCACATGTCCGGACTGGAGGCCCTCCTGCCGATATATATATATTATGTATTATACCATATGTAGAAAGTAAATTCAAATAGTGTTCTCTAATATTCCGCTTTTTTTTTTATGTAATAAAAGTTGCAAACAAGCATGCAATTCACATTGATGTTAAGTGATGACTGCAGCCTATAGACACCCACACAATGACCAGAGGTCAAAATGCAGATGCGCTGCCACTCCTGAGGCCTAAGGTGTTATGGCCTCTGTGCCTGAAATTACAGGGCCGTACATTACCACCTGACCGGAACACGATAGTACTGAACACTACCATTTAGCGGCAAGTATATTAGGTAATGCGGTGGTGCCTACGCCCACGAGCTCCGTCACTGGAGCTCTACCACCAGAAAAGGTGAATTTACAAGTACTTACGTACTTTAGTACTTATGCACTTTAGTAATTTACACAACAACAACCTTAGACCTCAGGAGTGGTAACGCATCTGTATTTTGACCTCGGTCTTTGTGTCAGTGTCTATAGGCTGCATCATCACTTTACATCAATGTGAACTGCATGGTTATTTGCCACATCCATTTCATAATTAAAAAAAAAATATTTACATTAGGTAAGCGCACATTTTACTCATGATAGAGTTCCAAGTTAAGAAGGCGTAGGCACTACCGCATTACGTTATCTTTCTGCCAAATGGTAGTGTTCAGCACTATCGTACACAATAACTATCACAGAGACAACAACTAAGGTATCACGTGGAATCGTATCTGCATTTTGACCCTTGGTCTTTTTTTGGGTGTCTTTAGACTGCAGAGGTCACTTAACATCAACGTTAACTTACTTACTTGTTTTCCACCTTCATAACATAAAAATAATATAAACAGTTTCGTAGTTTCGCCATGTCCGTCTGTCTGCCTGTCTGTCTGTCTGTCTGTCCGTCCGCGGTTTAACGCAAAAACTATTAGTGCTAGAGACTTGAAATATGGCACAAGTATACACCTTAATTACGCCGACAAAGTGATAGAATAAAAACGTGAAAAAAAATTTTTTAGGGTAACCTCCCCCCCCTACTAGTAACTTTTTTTATTTTCGATTTTCATGTAGTGTGGGATATCGTTGGATAGGTCTTTTAAAAATATTATGGGTGTGCGAACATAATTTTTTTCATTGATTTAGTTAACTGTTCGTGACTTATTAAGCTATAAAGTGCAAATTTTCGTTAGACTCAAGTGTCCCCCCCCCTACAGACTAAACGGTTGTTGTTAGAAATTCAAACGTTACGGCGATAGTAGCTACATATAACGAAATTAAAAGGAAAACTATCACACTTAAGTTGGCCCTGCAAGTTTACGAGTAATAGTCGACCAAATGTATTTTCGTACTAGAAAATTTCGAACAACTCCATATAGAAAATATTTATTTATTTTTTCATAACATTTCTTGCTCTGTAACTACGGAACCTTACACTGCGCGTGGCCCGACACGCACTTGACCGGTTTTTTTTTTGTTACTTTTCCGAAATAAGCTTAATTAAATTTACGAGAACGAAATACAGAAATTCAGAGTTATAAAACACAAAGCCGTACGTAAGTAAAATTAATAACATCATTTGGAAATTACAGCAGCTCATACAGACGTATTTCATTAAAATTTGGAAGCTGCTGAAAATTACTTTTTTTTTCTTAAAAATAAACTTATTAAAACTGCTCTTATCTTTTTTGACGATCTTAACTAAAGGGAGCCAATTAAAAGTGAGTCCGTAACGGACTTAATAAGATAAGAGAAGTGATATTTAACGGGGGACTTTTAAAATTAGGTCAATGAAGTTGAAGGTTACGTTAAGTAACTTCACTGAATCCCTAGGTAGGCAGAGGTAAATATAACCATTCAAGCATACGTGCAAACACTTATGTTGCGTTTTGTCCCATGACGGCGAGCCTATTGCCTTACTGGTGGTAGATCTCCAGTGACGGAGCTCGAGGGCGTAGGCACCACCGCATTACCTAATATACTTGCCGCTAAATGGTAGTGTTCAGCACTATCGTGTTCCGGTTAGGTGGTAATGTATGGCCCTGTAATTTCTGGCACAGAGGCATAACACCTTAGGTCTCAGGAGTGGTAACGCATCTGAATTTTGACCTTGGTCTTTGTGTGGGTGTCTATAGGCTGCAGTCATCACTTAACATTAATGTGAACTGCATGCTTGTTTGCCACTTCAATAACATAAAAAAAACTCCGAGCACATTACCAGACTCCAAGAGTGAGACTGGAAAACTTTAAATAGGTAAATTGACAAATCTCAAGAGCATTTCTTTCTCCAACCTGAGTCAAACTTACACAACGAACCGGTGGCTTGCCACTATTATTAGGCTATTGTGGCAATTAAGTGGCAGCAGACCACTACTGATCACTACAGTTGAGGCTTGAGTTATTTAAAATCATGTTTGCAAGAAATTGAAATGCATTATAATGTTTCTTTTAAAGAAAAATGGAAAGAAAAATTTGACTTCATGCGAGACTGCATTATAATGGTCATACAAAAGTATGACCATCTAAAATTAGGTTTAAAATTAAATATTGGTATGGACATTAAAAAAGAATAGTAGAAAAGGAAAGATAACATGAATGCGATCATTATACAGGACGAAAGAGAGCAAAACTAAGAAATGTTATACAAAAATTGTATCAAGATTAATTAAGCACGAAGAGTGATAAAGAGCAAATAGGCACGGGCGGTCCCCAAATTCTAAAACAGTTAATATTTGACGATCTATGATCTCTTCTTCAAATTAATTTAAAATACTTAATGACTGAAATAACTTTACTACTTAAGTATCATGAATACTAAAGGTACGAGTACAATTCCGTGCATCGCGATCGATCGCGGCCGCGCGCGGCCTACGGCGTCGTGGGCCGTTGGCGACAATAAACATAGTATGAAAATGTATGGCAAGACACGACCGCGCGTGGCTCACGACAGTGGCCGCGCGCGTCTGTTGCGCGCCACAGAAGCGGTGCCATACATTTTCATCTGTATCTATTGTCGCAAGCGGCCGCGATCAATCGCGATGCACGGGATTGCAGCCTAAACCTAGTACTAAATTATGGGTAAGATTAACCTTAAGCTAAATTTTAAGCAAAGCGTCTTTAAACAAGTAACTTACAGCATTATAACTTCATAGGTATTTATCATACAAGTCACCCACGCCTCCTTTGCACTTATCTCGCCGAGCGTGGAACCGCCTCGGGCTATTGGCAATTTATACTGGCCTATCACACATCAAAGAGATAGGAAAACTTAGAGTGGAAGCTATTCATGTTCCCAGCGAGTAGGTGTTGATGAACTAGACTGGACCTGCTATAGATAGCTTTTTTAGTAGCCAAGCTGCAGGCGTTTGTTGAGGTCAAGATAGAATTTGAAATTTAACAGATTCCATGTTGCATTGGTGAGTTGAGATGATTACGCAGGATTACAAGCTAAGATGTTATCAGTTATGTTCTTCTTTAAGTTATAAAGGTAGGAGATAAATGTTTGTTTGTTTTTGTGTGTTATTTGAAAGGAATTGAGATTCATCATCATTACAACCGAAAGACGTCCCTGTTGGCATCTTCGGGCACATTTCCAAACTCCGAGGTACTGGGAAACTTCCAGAAAATGGGAAAATCCCAATAGAACCAGAGATAAAGGATTCCAAACAGTTATCTCTGATAGCCCCCGACCCGGTAATCGAACTCAGGACCTCCAGCGTAATAGTAGTGGCCTGCTATCACTACGCTTCTAAGGCAGTCACAAACACGGTAAACTGATTTACGCTGTAGATTACAAATACGGTAAATTTCTGACTTCACTTAGCAGTGAAAACACAATCTTATAGGAAATTTGGCAAAACACATATAATCATTTACGTTAAGTATTTGGTACCTAAGTCAGTCTTCCGTATCTAATCCAGCACTAATTCTCTGAACTCCAACTAGTCTAATACTGAAGATCACTGTATTTTCGAACTGCAAACCAGTAAACAACTTGATTGCATATTCCTATAAGCTGTTATGCACTTTATTCTGTAACGTGAAGATTCGTTTTCAGTTGTGCCCTTGCGATAAAAGTTTATCGAAATACGATTCTCTTCGAACTTCCTTTTACCATTTGATGGTATTGTAGCAGTATATTGCTATATTGTTAAGGATTTTGGGATAAATTTGGTCACTCGTATTTATTAGCGAAATTAAGTTACCGTCGTAACAAATTGTCAATTTTTTTTTAAACTAGCCGACCCGGCAAGCTTTTTAGTGCCTCAAAATTAAATAATCTCCCAAAGGTTTGGCAGGTACGGACTATTTGTATGAAAAAATGAAACTGTTGTTTTTACTATTTCCCTTTCAATTTCTTCATATTTCTCAAGTTATTAAGCCTTACCTGGACTTCCAAAAATTATTCAAAACTTAAATTAGCCAAATCAGTACAGCTGTTTTCAAGTTTAAGCGAGACTAACAAAAAGTATTTGATTTTTATATACATAAGACTGTCGTGATAAAAATCAAATTACGAGTTCAATAAATTGTGGATAAGAGATTGTTTGGGCGTGTAAATTAAAACAAAACGCATGATTTGAGCTGACACCAAGCAGTTAACGAACCACTACGGTTATTTACTTATTCTATCAGCCATCTATGATACTAAGCCTGGGTTGCACCACGACTTTTGTTAAAGTTAAAGTGATTGTAACATTTCACATCCTGCTCTAACTTTAACAGATTTCTTTGAGTTAGGAAAGGATGTGAAATGTAACAATGACTTTAACTTTAACAATACAGACTAAGAGTAATCATTGAAGTAACAATATTTCTACATTTAACAATCTTATTTTGACACACAAGCATACAGTTCACTTGGATGTTAAGTGATGACTGCAGCCTATAGACATCTACACAAAAACCAGAGGTGTGAAATGCAGATGCGTCGCTACCCCTGACACCTTAGGTGTGTCTCTGTGATAATGAACACGATAGTGATGAACACTACCATTTAGTGGCAGATAGGTTAGGTGATGCGGTGGTTCCTACGCCCTCGAGTCCCTACATTCTAGTGCAGTGTCACACCGCGGACACTCCGCCAAAATTCGATACAAACGCTTAATTTGGTTTCTATTTCACAGACATCAGTCAGTGAGGTGTATTTACACGTGCACCTGTGTGCGTAGCACGTACAAAATACCAACCGTCACCCATAAGAGGGGGAGGAGGTTGGGTGATGGGAGGAAATCGGACGGGACGTCGAAGTGTCCATTCTATACGTAGTATTATTACATATTCTTTGGCAGTGTGTAGTGTCCAGCTCTGCCACCAGTAAAGTTAATTCGTTCGTGCCTTTAACTCCCAGTTTCATTGCTAAGCACAAAAAAAACCTGATTATTATTAGATCGTATATTTTTCAATGGTACTACATTGACGATGTTATTTTCATCATGTTTAATATTTTCATTTTAATATCCGACCTGTTTTTTCCCTTTCCTCGTCCAAGTGAATTATGTTGGAGTGGTTTTTGTTACGGATTAACTCAAAATCAATTTCAGTTCGCTCAACGATACGAGTGGGATAAAATTCGGAATAATTACATAGGATACGCTCCCTTGTTGAAACTCTCAATTAATTCGCAACGAAAACATTTTCCGTTGCATCAAGTATCTACGGTATAGATTCATTAGTAATAATTATTTCATTAATTATAATTAACTGGTGGTAGAGCTCCAGTGACGGAGCTCGCTGGCGTAGGCACCACCGCATTACCTAATATACTTGCCGCTAAATGGTAGTGTTCAGCACTATCGTGTTCCGGTCAGGTGTTAATATACGGCCCTGTAATTTCCGGCACAGAGGCACAACACATTAGGCCTCAGGAGTGGTAACGCATCTGCATTTTGACCTTGGTCTTTGTGTGGGCGTCTATAGGCTGCAGTCATCACTTAACATCAATGTGAACTGCATGCTTGTTTGCCACTACCAATTCATAAAAAAAAAAAATGTTCTCTGCTCAGTATTAATTAATTTCTCTTCTATAACTTTAGTCACACGAGTCTTGAATGTATCAAGATGTGGAAATGTTCAAGCATTATCTATGTACGATTACTTGGATTAAATTTTTATTTTGTTAGGGGTTTTACCTTCTGATTAAATTTTTGATTAAAAATTACGTACCTAATATTCGTTAAGTATTATTTGCGAACGTTGCAAAATGAAAAAAAGATCTCCTACAAATGTTATGTTAAGTACTGTACAAAGCTTTATCAAATGGGCTAGTTCGTGGTTAGCTCACTTATAGGTATGTCAGGACAGGGAGATCTGACTGTCCACACTATCTGCTTACTCCGTGAGAGACCTGGCGTGAAGATACATACATACATACTCTCTCGTATCCACAGAGCATTATAATCATCATCATCACTCCAATCGAAAGACGTCCACAGCTAGACAACACCTCCCATAAAGACGCCTACAATTACGCTTGGCAGGCTGGCAGGCATTACAATATTTTCTGTTGAAAAATGAAAAAGGCATGCTCCGATGGTTCGGGCATATAGAAAGAATGTCGAATGAGCGAATGACTAAACATATATACAATACGAATGTGGATGGTTGCAGATGCCCAGGAAGACCAAGGCTGACCTACCATGACCAAATAGGTCGAGTTCTGTCTGATGGTGCGGTCAAAAGTATTAGGAATGGGCGTGCATGTATGAAGAGAATGCTGAAGGTAGATGAACACGAGAGGTATGTCAGGACCGGGATATCTGGCGCTCTACATTCTCTGCCTATCCCGTAAGGGACCTGGCGTGAAGATACATACATACATATACAATATTTTCTTTTAATTTTATTTAATTACCTAATAATTATAATATCTGTAATGTAATTCTTTAACAAATCTACTTATTCGAGAAGCTAAATCATTTCCGTAATATAGAAATCATAGACATACAGTATAGTCTATCTAAATATTTGCCCTTCGGATAGCGTTCACTAGCCATCAGACAGTACAAGTAAACAATCGGTGCCTAACGAACCCCAATTAGGCTCAGAACGATCCCTGTGGTACGAACGTACACATACAATTATACATTTATACGAACACAAACTTTATATACAACGCTGGTAGTCGGTGGAAATACATTAGCTGTACGCATAGTTGAATTAAAGTTCAACGTTATAGTTCTGAAAGTTTAATGCTTTTCAAAGAAGACGGTACACAAGCATGATATTTTACAGAAGTTGCTGTTGTCCGCGGTTTTCCACGTTTGTATTTATTAATGTGAATAGTTGTTCTTTAATGTGTTGTTTTAACACTCACTGAGTCACTTATGTAAGTAAGCCTTGAGGTGTAAAGTTCTGAACAGCAATTCGTTGGTGGTACAGTTCCGGTATCAGCTCTAGGGCATAGTCTATAATGTCTATAAGCTGTTGTATTCCCTGACCATAGAAGTGATCAGTATGTATCGAGAGAAGAAGACAATGAAACTAATTAGGTATGATTTCCTGAAAGTAAAAATGGTCGGAAATAATAGCATTATTTTAAATACTGCCTACCATTAGTGAAGCGCGCATGGCCGAGCGGCTGGTGTAGATCGTAAGCGATCTACTCGGTTAAGCACTACGGGCGCGGTCGGGTAGTGTGATGGGTGACCGCTAGTGGCAAATTAAATGCGCGTTTCCGGGCTTCGGAGGGCACGTTAAGCCGTCGGTCCCGGTTTCTATCGATGGATAACAGTCGTTAAACCTTGTCGGAGGGGCCTTATGGGCGGTTTGAAAACATCCGAGAGCGGGTTGGCCACTAACCCACCCACCTCCACCAATCTTCATTGGAGCAGCGTGGTGGAGTAAGCTCCAGGCTTCCCCCCAAAAAGGGGAGAGACTCGTGCCCAGCAGTGGGACGTATAATGGGTTGCCATTATTTTTATTATATTATTATTAGTGAACCGAATGTTTGACAAAACTGAGAATAATAAAAAAGTTTTTAGTAAAAGGTTAATCTAATACAGCAATAAATTTAGCCAAAACCAAGTTAAGCTTTATAGCCCGGTCAGTGAACGCATGTTTGCACGGTTCACCAATAGAGCAATGTTTGTATTTGTTTGATACACATGGGGGAGTTCAGTGGACAGGGCAAAACAATTTACATGTATGTACAGTATGTAGACAGTAGTTGCCACACCTTTCAGAGTTTTTCGTTCGCAGTCTCTATTGCTTCAAGTGGTTTCGATTTTATCGAATATATTCTTCAAACGAATTCTATGAATTGCATTGCAAATGGATTTCGTCTGAAGTGCTTTTAGATAATAAGTCTTCAAAACCTTTTATCCCTACTTTTAGTTTCTGATCATTTATTTCAATACACTTCAACGGAATCGACTCAACATGGAGTCTCAACTATTTAATTAATGTAACCGTATTTGGCGTTTAGAACTCAGTGGTAAGTAGTTATTTAGCGAATTTTTTTGCTTATGCTTTTTCTTTTATGAATAACAAATACTAAGCTGATTTGAAAATTACACAGCATATTCATTTATGTGATGAATTTTTGAATTCCATAACAAGTTAATTATTAAAACAGTATAAATATTATTTGTAATATGTACTGACGTCTTCGTAAAACAATATACCTATGTATGCAGTGTGTACCTACATCCTATACTAAATTGTTTTTTTTTTTATTTATTTTTTTTATTATTTTTTCTCAGTTTGCCACAATATGATAATTTAAATTACTCCTTTTCAATAAAAAATAACATCAAATATATATTATATCGGTGACTAAGGAGTGATCTAAGATTGATTCAGAGTTTAGGATTTGAAAACCCAGTGCACGACAGACCCCTTAAATTTTGACATAATATATCTAAGTCATTGTGGCCAAAGGTAGTCGATTCGAGAGTTTTCAACACAAAAGAATTACCTTAATTAATGAGCTCCTCTAAAAATATTATTTAAGACAATGATGGACTTAAAATATATATTCTATAAACTGTAAAATCTTTATCTCAGGTTTATCCTACAAACATAAATCCTCATTTAACTCCCCACTCTAACATCATCAATAAACACTATTACAAAAGCGTCAACTAAAATTGAATTGTTCTGCTCTGAAATTAATTACACCCAAAGTTACCCTAATAGTATCGTACGGGGTAAACTCTAAGGAAATCCTGTATCATATTGTGCTAGCAGCGAAATGGTAATTAGTGAATAAATAAAGGAGGTCTCGCACATATTAACAAACCATCTCTGTTTCGTTGGGTTTCAATTAGAATATTATTAGGGCGATCGTTGCTAGAGTTGGCTTCTATTTTGCTTGGAATTGGTGTGATATCGTATTTTATTAATTTGTTATCTAAACTTGGACAGTTGACGAATATTCCAAAATAATTCTAGAGACTAGCAGCTCGAGGGTGATAGGCAGATACATTACGTACTGTATTTCGCTTTCTCACTAAATGAAAGTGATGAGTACTATACAGACAAACGAAGAAACTTTTTCCCCAACCTAATATATATAAAGAGGTAATATTTTTTTGTGTGTTTGTTTGTTTGTAATGAATAGGCTCAATAACTACTGGACCGATTTAAAAAATTCATTCACTATTCGAAAGCTACACTATCCACGGGTAACACAGGCTATATTTTATTTTGGAAAAAATAGGGTTCCGTAAGATATTTGGGTTTTTCAGACACAAGGTGTAAAAAAAACAACCAGAAAAGTTACTTATTTTGCGTACGCTGCCTAAACTATAAAAGATATCGAGGAATATCTTTTATAGTTTATTTCACTACTCGAAAGCTACGTTATCCACAGGTAACATAGGCTATATTTTATTTTGGAAAAAATAGGGTTCCGTAAGATATTTGGGTTTTTCAGACACAAGGTGTAAAAAAAACAACCAGAAAAGTTACTTATTATGCGTACGCTGCCTAAACTATAAAAGATATCGAGGAATATCTTTTATAGTTTATTTCACTACTCGAAAGCTACGTTATCCACAGGTAACATAGGCTATATTTTATTTTGGAAAAAATAGGGTTCCGTATGATATTTGGGTTATTCAGACACAAGGTGTAAAAAATCAACCAGAAAAGTTACTTATTTTGCGTACGCTGCCTAAACTATACAAGATATCGAGGAAGACTTTAGGCTATATCTATGTATAATCATCACGCTAAGACGAATAGGAGAGGGTAGGCAACATGGCACCGCGCGAAGCCGGGGCGGGTCGCTAGTTTCTTTATAAAATAAGTGCCAAATTTCTTTCAAAATAACCAAAAAGCATTGAACGCCACATATCTCCATCCACAAAATTAACATTTCATAAAAATAAGTACATTTTTATTTCATCGTCAATCAGCATACTTTTTCAAATGAACCTACAACAACACATCCAAAAACAGAACAAAACCCGACAGGCATTCCGAAAAATGCAGAATCAACGAGCTCAAAGTGAACACGTTGGAAACAAATTTAATAAGTGATCACAAAAGCGCATAGAAATGAAAAAAAGACAAAAATGCAAATGGGAGCGAACTTTGCATAATGGCAGCAATGGATGCATATCAAACCTGAACTTACGGTTTAAACTCACCGTCATTCTAACCAGCCAGTTGCAGATGTATATAGACGATTGTATAGACGAAGGATTTGCTTTTGCACTCATACCGGTTGAGCGAACGTTTATTGATTGAACATCTGCTCATGACATTCTTATTAGTAGAGAAAAATTTTAATACCTAGGAATTGAGATTTATTGTAGAATGAGTGAATATAACTGATGATGAATGAATGGATTCAGTATTGCTTTGTGAAAATAATTTATCAATTGTTTTACTATTTTGCAATAACGAATAAATTGATTTGATGAATAAATTGTGTTTATAAGAGTTAACTGCTCTTTTTTACTTATACTTTCTAATTACCGTTACTAAATGGTTAATATAGATTAAAAGATACACAGATAATTAAATACGATAGTCTTCTCCATAATTATCAATTGTTATGTAAATGTATGATAATAATATATAAAGTGAATATAATGCACAATAAAAACTATGATCATCCACCGGATGTATAGTGACAAGGATAATCATGTTACACACGCATACCCTATCCAACTCTCTGGCTACATGGACGTATATTGTTGTAGGGATGTTATTATCAGTGGCGGATTTACAAATTTGCCGCCGGTAGGCTATCCAATTTAAGCCGCCCTTAAATTTTGATATCGTAGTCCACAATCATATCAATTACAGAACAATAATGAGAGAAGAATGTATGTATCTTCACGCCAGGTAGAGTAGAGAGTGTAGAGCGCCAGATATCCCGGTCCTGACATACCTCTCGTGCCTCGTCTACATTCATCATTCTCTTCATACATGCACGCCGATTCCTAAGACTTTTGATCCCACCATCAGACAGAACTCGACCTATTTGGTCATGGTAGGTCAGTCTTGGTCTTCCTGGGCCTCTGCAACCATCCACATTTGCATTGTATATCTGTTTAGTCATTCACTCATTCGACATTCTTTCTATATGCCCGCACCATCGGAGCATGCCTTTTTTCATTTTTACACCGATACTATCATTCACACAAATCCTCTTTCTTACATCTTCGTTACGAACGCGATCGGTGAGTGATACACCGCAGATCTTGCGCAAAGATCTCATCTCGACCGCGTTCAACTTACTTTCATGCTCTTTTTCTTCTCTTTTGCTTTCAATATTATTTTAATTTGTAAATCGAAATAGAAATAAAATATGTACTAAATCTGCCGCCCCTTAAAATTTGGCGCCCTAGGCTCCAGCCTACTCAGCCTAAGCAGTAAATCCGCCACTGGTTATTATTATCGATATCGCTTCTATATCGTTATAATTGTGTAATATATTTTTGGTAGCATTGAGAATAAATTACGTAACACGTAATTTGTATTTGTTTCGACTTATATTTTATAATCTGTGACGCACTCCAGCATCAATGACTGCTCTCACTCTGCCAGACATCAAGATACATCGTGACGCATCGCGATCACGACGACGGTGATAGAAAAAGCAATCGATACGTGACCACGACTACTCTGGCAAGAGTGCACGATTATGAAGAAGAAATTTTTAAATAAACGATAGAACCGCAATGCGTTCATTATCATTTATTTTGTGGTCATTACTGGTGACAACATTTTCGGTTATGAGATGTTTATTTTATATTGAAATATACAATACAGTCAATATCTATTAATAGATACATGTGGAGAGAATATGATAAAAACTATGCTCGTAAACCGGATGTATAGTAAAGTAACACGGATAATCATGTTACACACGCATCCGCTTTCCAACTCTCCGGCTAAATGGACGTACTCGTATATTGTTGTAGAGATGTTATTATTATCGTTTTCGATTTTATATCGTAAATATTTCAGAATTTAAATATGCCTTATTAATACTTATCACTGTTACTACCACAGCGATTATCGAGTCTATGACATGTAATGTTAACGCTGGCATATCGTATTCAAGTCTTTATTATCTTTCATACTTCTTTGTTGTTACATTTTATTGCATTTTAAAGAAATTTTCAACAGCAGACAATTAAAAAAATATATACATATACCCCCTTATTCATAAACATACATTAGATACGTTTTAGCTATAGAATGCTTTGTCTTTGTCAGTTGCATTGTCAAATGCGCAGGATAGAAAAGGACAAAGGAGAGATTAGCAACACTTTAGCTAAAATACGTTTATGAATAAGGGGGTTATTCTTTAGTATTTACAAGCACTTCCGCTTTTCAGATAGTTAAGTTAAGATAGTAAGCTTAACTATCTCAGAACTATTTACAACTGCATTCCCAGTCCTTATTTTTATGTAGTTTACTTATGTTCGTAAACACCAATAGTATTTAATTTATCATCAATGCAATTAATGGACTGTATGCTTATTTTATCTTTCATAAAACACACATCGGAAATAAAATGTATCAATCAATCGTTTCGTTTTAATTAGGAATATTATTTTTTGCAGTATATTTTAATCAACATCTAACTAACAACACCACTAATAATCTAATAAATAAATAACTTTTATTAAATTAAACAAATTTTATTCTATGTCTTCATGAAGTATAACAAAACAGTTTTCTCTCTTATTACACATAAAAATGCTACCAATCTAAACAACTGTTCATGATAAGTTTTATTTACAACTCTATAAATATCGATATAAAATTAATAACTCTGTCCCAACCCTAGTCCTACATAACAGGTGAGTGGTCGTAAACGCGCCCTCGATAGATAATATTAGATTCCGCGTGTCATCGAATTATACGACATACCCAAGTGTACAGGGATGTACGGTGTTATATTTACAACATGATTTATAGTCGATATTTTTATTAGCCTAGACGGTAATGGGTCAATATGGGATAACGCTGTAAGAGGTTAGATATTGTTTATGTTATGGGGTGAACGGAAGTGCTATGAAAGTAAATATGAGGAAGAATTCTTTTTGGGTTTATAAAATTGAACAAACAAAGGAAGGCGCGTCACATATTATATAATTTGTTTATAAAATAAAGACTTGCATTGTTTGAAAACGTAATGATTTAAATATTTTATACATTAATAATCTATTTTAATACAGTTAACATATCTCGTAATGAGATATTTAAGATAACAACGTCCTCCTTAACGTTTTGTACATCAACTGCATTGATTGATTGTAGAATGTCACAATACGAAATTTGACCATCATGGTATTATCTAATTTATTGGAAACTAACTCTACTCGACATTGCTCTATTACTTGGTTGACCTTTTTAAGTATATTTGTAATTAAATATAATTAAAAAGGTCATAATTATTTTCAAAATCTTATTATAATAACACATAGTAAAATATTTATACAAATAGGTATAGGTCGCACCACGTAAAAAGAACGCTGGAAGAAAGTAGAAGGGATGTGTTCGCGCATCGGTACACTCGCGCACGAAAGTACTAGCCCTATTGGTTTATTTTTGATCTAGCTTTCGCTTGCGGTTTCGTGTATTGGTAGGCAGATTGAAAACTATATTACATAGAATAACATAAAATGAAATAAAAACACATGACGCGCAGCTTGACCGCCAGCGTTCTTTTTACGTGGCGCGACCTATACTTGTGTTTCAAATTTGTATACCTAAAGGTGTTTACTGCTGGACGTCTGCCATAATCACGACGCTCAGCCTGGGTTGCACCACGATATTCGTTAAAGTTATAGTTATTGTAATAGGTAATTAGTTAAAGAAATCCATAATATTTTCTAAAAGTCACTCGCATGTGTATTTGCGAAGAATAAAAATATTACAATTAAAGAAATCTGTTAAAGTTAGAGAATGGTGTGACATGTTACAATGACTTTAACAATTATCGTGGTGCAACCCAGGGATGGTATGCGCATATAATTATTACAGGTCGCCGCTGTCCACCCGGTGATGTTGTATTTACAAATACAGTTTACGGCCTTATTGGAAAGATTTGATATTTTTTTAACTGACTGCACTAGCAGCAGAATTTTCCTCAGCTAGTGGGCAGTGGGGTTATTACCTGCCTAGTTCCTGAAACGTTTAACTAGCATGGTTGGCAATAGATGTCGCTACTGTCGCCATAAGGCAATGCAATAAAATGTGAAGGCAAAATTTGACAAATCCGGCGTGGCCTCCGGTGGCTCAGTTGGAGGCGCTGGACTGGATTCAATTTCTTTAAAAAAATATATTTCACTAGCATGTGTTATTTCGAAAAATAACATAAAACATTTAGGAAATAATAATTACCAAGAAAATTAACCGAATGATGCTTTACAAACTTAATTACAAATACTAACAAGAATAAGTTTTTGAATCCATGTTCCCTAATAAGACTTTTACAAAGCTTGAGTTTAATAGAAAAATGATAAAGAAACACGCACTCGTAATGTTATATCACCCCTACAGCACATCCGAACCTAAACAAGGAAACCAAAACTTTCTAATTTGATGAATAACAAACAGAACATTTCAGGAACTACGAAAATCCGTAAAGTGAATCCACATAAGAGTTAGGCAAAGCATGAGTCTGAGTCAATTTAGTGAACAAATACCGTTTGTCTTTGCCTAATGCTGCACCGGACTTGGGGATTAAATTTGAAGAGATGCAGTGAATCGTTTAGGGCGTGGTTAATGAGATTTTTTATTGGATTTTCTTTGTGTGGGAATTGGTTTGGGTTTTCAATGGAGGTTTTTTTGCGTTTAGCAATGGTGTAGTTCCGGCATGGATTAACTTTTGATTGGTTTTTGGTATGTATTGGAACTGTAATTAATGGTTTTTCTGTCTTTGTAGATTTGATGGGGTGCTATTTTCCTGTATCTTCATTTGATTTCTTTTGGATGGATTTCTTTGTGACAAGTTATTTGTGAGCAGACATACCTGCTGAAATTTGTTTTTTTTTATTTATATCTAGTCACGTTTGCTAATTCTGAAGGATAATATTAGCGATCAATAATCATAATAATGTGATTCATAAAATTACATTAAATCAATAAAAAAAAAACATTGCACACTACCATTATTTTGTAAAACATTATACCTACACAATACCATGCATTTGACAACACAATAAATTACGTTCATATTGTAAATGTCATAATGTCAAACCGAAGAAAATACCGTTGTCTACAAGTGAATTGCAATAAAATCTACGTAAACGTAACGTAACTTCACGCCTGTAATCCCCGAAGGGGTAGGCAGAGGTAAATGCATGCATTCAATCATACATGCAAACACCCACGACTCGCCGGTTACGTTTTGGCCCATGTAACAGGTGGCGAACCTGTTGCCATCTCCGGGCACATTACCAAACTCCGGGGTACTGGGAAACTTCCAGAAAATGGAAAAATCCCAATAGAAGCAGAGATAAAGGATTTTAAACCGTTATCTCTGATAGTCCCCGACCCGGGAATCGAACCCAGGACCTCCAGCGTAATAGTAGTGGCCTGTTACCACTACGCTACTGAGGCAATAAAATCTAACGCATCTTAACAATGTCTCAAATTGAGGTAAACCGAAGCATTTCTAGCAAACAACGCATAAAACAATAGCTAAATATTACCAAAATTCTGTATAGGTATTAGTAATATTGATGTAGGTACTGTTAGAGAACTGGTCACTTGACCACATTGCTCATTTGCCTTAATGCTGTGGCAATAAAAGCTATATTTCATTTATTTTCGTTAACCAGTGCGTCCTTAAACTGTATATTTATGAATACTCATTTGCTTAGGAAGCCCTGAGGGACTCTTCAATGCACACCACTGAAAAAGTAAACGAATATAAAACAATGATCTGACAGTTACGAGCTACGTTCAAACAGTGCAACTCTTACAAACCACGATAGGTACTCTAGACTAGTGTCTAGTCTTCAGTCAAGAGCCTTTAGGGCCTGACCTAAAATCCTGGTCTACTTTTGTATTTTATCCGCTATCTCTCATTTATGTTTTGCTGTATTTTATTCAATATAGTTAACCGTTTTTATTTTATTGTTCGAAATGTTAAGTTCCTTTGTGTTTAAGTGTATTGATTTTAACAAATTAAAATCAGTGATACTCGTATGGTTAATATAATTTTGATGTTAATCAATTTAGAGTTCAAGTGTTGGAAGTCGAGGGCGTAGCCACCAATGCCTAACTTGATAGAATTTAATTCTGTCTGCCGCCAAATGGTAGTGTTCATCATTATCGTTATTCAGTTAAACGGTGATATATGGCTTGCAATTACTACTCAGAGGCAAACAACTAAGATTTTAGGGGTTATAATGCAACTTCACCAACCCATATTGGAACAGCGTAGTGGAAGTAGGTCCAGGCCCTCCAGTGAAAAAAAAAACGAAGGGGGAGAGATTCGTGCCATTGAACATTGGGACGTAACAATGAAATGATACAAAGTAAATGGTGAGAAGGTAAGTTGCAAGAGGTTTTTTTTTTGTTGTATAAGCAAGCATGTGTCCCTGGCATGGCGCCAAATAAAAAGTTCATTTTCATGATGTTTCAAGTTTTTTAAAGTCGTTAGGATGTAATATAGATTGGTTGTGTATGTATTTGTCGTTGGAGGCGAAGTTGTATGACAAAACAGGATTATGGCAACATTTTGTGAAATCACCAAAAAAAAAAATAACGTTGGACAAAACGTCACTTGTAAATAAGGTGAAGTGTGTCACTTGAAATGGCGCAGCTATATATTTTATCATTTGTACGATTTCGTCTATGTGAGTCTTTTAAATGAAGCAACAAAGCAATTTTTATATTCGTATAAGCTACAACGTACGAGTTATTTTAAGGAACAGTTTATCTATACAAATAAATAAAATTGGAGTGTCTGTTTGTAATATTAAAATAACCGTTTTTAATTAATGCATATGTATGTATACACGGTACATATACTACATATACAAAATATTTTTTTTTACAATTTTTGTCTGTCTGTCTGTTTGTTTGGCAGGGCTAATCTTGGGAACGGCTGGACCGATTTTGCCGGGACTTTCACTGGCAGATAGCTTATGTAACAAGGAGTAACTAAGGCTACTCTTATACTAGCTGCGCCCACGACTTCGTCTGCGTAGATACTGAACAATCATAAATTCTGACGCGGACGAAGTCACGGGCACAGCTAGTTAGTAATAAGGCAAGTAGCTTTACGATACCCAAGGTTGAAAACCCTTACAAAATTTATGCACGGCCTTTGACAGAGTCTGTGTCTCGGAGTGGCCATTTTTTCCGACCAAAATTAATGACATGGCTTACGAAAGAAACGTTTTGTTCTTTCTGCACGACTAATTTTTTTACGGTTTACATTTGAAGTGGGAGAGACGAGACAGGGATTTTTGAGGGGAGTAAAATTGATGCAGTTTGTTATACTTGTACTCTTTAAAAAAAACGTTGAGACAGTTAAAATATTTATTAATTTTATTTAACGTAACTTCACGCCTGTAATTCCCGAAGGGGTAAGCAGAGGTAAATGCATGCATTCAAGCATATATGCAAACACCCACGATTCGCCGGTTACGTTTTGGTTTTGGATAATGTTCACTATGTTGGGTTGCATCAATATATTTGTTAAAGTTTAAGTTATTGTAACATTTCACATCCTTCGCTAACATAAAGAAATCTGTTAAAGTTAGAGAGGGATGTAAAATGTTACAACAACTTTAACTTGAACTGTTGGTGTAATTGTTGAAATTAAACTTGCGTATACAACACTCCCAAGCTTCTTCTTCTACGAAAACGTTACGTATTTGAGAAATAGTGGTAGAAGCGCTGGAAGTCCACGGGTTAGGTAAGGATGAGGCTTGTTCTATAACTTTAACCTAACCATAATCACATAGGATAGATAATAGGGTTCTCTCGGTGCTTACTTTGCAATGTGTGACATTTGATATGTTTTAGGTAATATGGTAGAAATCTCAAGATCATTCATACATTTCATCTTAATGGTTTGACAACCATTGCTCGGTTGACTGATTGCACTAGTGGAAGAATTTTACTGATGGTAGAGTTCCAAGAGTAGGAGCTCGAAGGCGTAGGCACCACCGCAATACCTAATCTATCTGCCTCTAAATGGAGGTGTTCGGCACTATCGTGTTCCGATTAGACGGTAATGTACGGCCCTGTGATTTCCGGCACAGAGGCATAACACCTTAGGCCTCAGGAGTGGTAACGCATCTGCATTTTGGTCTTTGTGTAAGTGTCTATAGGCTGCAGTCATCACTTAACATCAATGTGAACTACATGCTTGTTTGCCACTTCCATTACATTAAAAAAATGTATGGCCCCGTAATAACTATCACAGAGACATGGCCTTAGGTCTCAGGGGTGGCAACGCATCTGCATTTTGACCACTGGTTTTTACGTAGATGTCTATAGGCTGCAGTTATCACTTAGCATCAATGTGAGCTGCATGCTTGTTTGCCACCTCGCTTACATAAAAGAAAACTCTACTACTAGTGACAAATTCCAAAGACCCGACGTCTTTGATCAAAATCTTAACATTCTCACGATCTCTCTATTTTCCCAACAACTCGATCAATCTATGAGATTCTAAAGCCTACATTAATTTGCTGACGCAATCAACCATGCGAAATCTATTCCGGCAAAACCTAATGGTTTTACAATTAATCCAAACTTGAAGCTAATCACACGTTATCCTGAACGGAAGGTCGGTCAGAGGTCGTTCATACTAAATCGGGGTAATCCATTTTCGTAGACAAGTTTTATAAACCCACCATTTTAGCACGACCTCTCTACATGCGCGTTTCACCGGAATGGGAGAAGCTCCGACTGTTTTGAGGGCTCCAGTCAATATGGTCGCGTTTTACCAGGCCATAAATTTGGACGGATATCTGGTGTAACGTCAAACCGTCCAGGGGTAAAAATCATGGGCACACGTTTTCAGTATTTTTTTTGGCACTATATTATTTTTATAAGCCACTTGTCAGATAAGTCCGATGTTGTGAACGGTGATTCATTCTAAGGACGATAAGCGTTTATAGATCGGTATCTTTCTCCATGGGCTACATTTTCCATAAATTCTTTGGGTTAGGAAAAAAGGGTTGGTTTTTTGTGGATAATTATAACATGTATGTTTTGATGTTTAATAAATACATGTTACAAAATAAATTATTACTCTTTCTATCAGCAAGTCAGGAACAAACAAAAGTGTATAGTGAAAGTTAATTTCTTACTCGAAAAATGTATATTTTGTAGCCTTTTTAAGCACAAAGTACTCGTTTCCACGAAGCCAAAAATGGTTAAGCAGATTTCATGTAAGCTCGTTGCAATCTAACTTTGTATTTTTTATCAGTATAGCTTTATTATGTATAGGTATTTAATATATACGACAGACGTTTTGCTGGCGTGATTTAGGTCCTATGTCACGAAATCGGCCCCAATGGAAGACCAGCGCCGCTCGTAAGATCGGCTTTATGCTGAATTGGGGACCTTTTTGTAACAACTTTGATTTTGTGTTCTTAGTTTTAGTTTTTTTTTTTTTTTTATGTTTTTACAAATAAAGTTTTTCTATTCTATTCTATTCTATTCTATTCTATTCTATTCTATTCTATTCTATTCTATTCTATTCTATTCAATCTATGCAAGTAAGTTTGGGCTAAACTGCCGTATATTCAGTTTTTTGTTATTTATCGTACTACCAGCCACAGTAATAGATACGAGTATAAGGTGAAAGAGATTTTTTCTATCAGGTACTTAAATTGATTTGATTAATAAATGAAAAATAATTCTTGTATACTTCTCGAGCCGTTTTTTTTTTTTTTTTTATGTAATAAAAGTGGCAGACAAGCATGCAGTTCACATTGATGTTAAGTGATGACTTCAGCCTATAGACACCCACACAATGACCAGAGGTCAAAATGCAGATGCGCTGCCACTCCTGAGGCCTAAGGTGTTATGGCCTCTGTGCCTGAAATTACAGGGCCGTACATTACCACCTGACCGGAACACGATAGTGCTGAACACTACCATTTAGCGGCAAGTATATTAGGTAGTGCGGTGGTGCCTACGCCTGCGAGCTCCGTCACTGGAGCTCTACCACCAGTAAAAAACCGTTTCTTCGTTCATCACTCTTTTCGTGTATGCACGCTCATTCAGAAATTAAATGATTTAATATTCGCAATTATGTACTGTTTTAACAAACAATATAACGTTAATAAACAAGATTTAGATCTTTAATTACTTCAAGTAATACAGACATAACCCTCAACTTGAACCTTAAGCTTTCGCTTGAAGGCACAATTATGTATTATTTCGCCTCTATACACCCATAACATAATGCCATTACCATATTCAGGTCATATTATGTACCTACACGAAATACAGGGGACACTCGTTAGTCGCTTTACACCTCAAAAGGGTGTGAAAATTAGTATCTTGCACTAGATAAAGTGTAAAGTGGTGCTTATCTTGCCGAGAGACCATGAGGGACATACTCGTACCGCGTGACATACGGCTTGGTGTTTCGGACGGTTATGAACAAAATATATTTATACATATTTTTTTTTATGTAATTGAAGTGGCAAACAAGCATGCAGTTCACATTGATGTTAAGTGATGACTGCAGCCTATAGACACCCACACAAAGACCAAGGTCGAAATGCAAATGCGTTACCACTCCTGAGGCCTAAGGTGTTATGCCTCTGTGCCGGAAATTACAGGGCCGTACATTACCACCTGACCGGAACACGATAGTGCTGAACACTACCATTTAGCGGCAAGTAAATCAGGTAATGCGGTGGTGCCTACGCCCGCGAGCTCCGTCACTGGAGCTCTACCACCAGTAGTCTATATTACCTTAATGCCTTAACTAGCCTAGTGTGGTGGCAGGCTACTACTGCTACGATAGAGTCTTAGGTTCGCTCCCATAATGGGAAGTAAGTGCTATCGGCTTTTTCGATTTTATGCATGTTTCTTGGGTTTCTCACCGGAGTTTATGTCATGTCAATGGATCATAAGACAAGAAACATAACTGGGATGAGTGTTTGCATGTATGTATGCTTGTATGCATACATTTCCTCGAGCCTGTGATTTCGGAGAGAAAAGGTGTTAAGTTACGGACCGCCTGATGGAAAGTGGTCACCGTCGCCTATGAACATTTGCAACAGCAGGCGAGTTGCCAACGCACTGCCAACCTTGAAGGACTCTTTGACGCCATTTTCGAAGAAACCCATATCGTTACACCGAGGGAACACCTCAGAAGGAAGTTCGTTCCACAATTTACGCGTTTTGAGAAACGCATCGTTGAGGACTGCCTGGCATCATATCGAACAGTAAAAGGACTCACCAGTAAAAAAAGATCATTAGATATCTGTATTTGATACATACGTACTTACACCTACTTTTTAGGTATATATTTAAACATTTTCCCTTGTACAAAAATAATAAAAGCTCCCAAGTTTATTTCTATAGAGCAGAAAAAAGTACTTAACTAAAGTTTAATTTGATGGTAAGTGATTGCTGAGCTTCTACAAAATTCTAGACGTTTCTGTACAATTACTTTGCTGCAAAAATCTTAAAAGAGTATATTCTTTATTTAACTATTTAAAACTTGTGGCTAGTAAAAAGACTGATAGTTAATCATTCTTTTAAATAAATGGAAGATAATATTCCACGAGCTTTAGAGTTGATTGCGCACGAATTATTTCTAATGCAATTTATTTTTGTGTTATTTGACTCTGAAATGTATTATTATTTCCCTCGTTTAAAACTCTAAACCGATATCTTAGTGGTTATTGTCGTCCATTACTACGTTGTCACAACTGGTTGGTAGCAGCTGCCATATTTCAGTCTGAAAGTCTGAAGAACATTTGTTTCTTGCCGCAACAAGCGGCAAGTTATTTACAATAATAATAATAATAATGGTCGACAGCGGACTCACTCCCCTTTTATTGGCTAAAGAGAACTGGCGCAGACCTGCGGTACTCACGACCAACGACCGCAAGACTGTATGGCTTTAATTTTCTTGCATCGGTTTCCTGGTTACGATTCGGTGACCTCTTCGGGGAAACTGAAGGTTTTGTCTTTGCGATTATGGACGTACTTCGTCCATAATCGCAAAGACATGACTAATAACTACCGGAAGTATATTCTGAAAGACGGTACGGCTGACATATGTCGGGCGTGCCACCGTCCCGGTGAATCTTTCAGACATATAGTGTCCGGCTGTTCAAGTCTGGCTAATGGTGAATATCTGCATAGACACAACCAAGTAGCCAGGATCATACACGAGCAACTTGCTTTGAAATATGATCTGGTGGTCGAGGAAGTGCCATACTACAGGTATGTGCCCGACCCAGTTCTCGAGAATGATCGTATCACACTGTACTGGGATCGATCTATCATCACTGACAGGACCATTGTTGCTAACAAGCCTGATATAGTGCTGATAGATCGAACGGAGCGCCGTGCAGTGATCGTCGACGTCACCATCCCCCATGACGAGAATCTCGTGAAAGCTGAAAAGGATAAGAAATTAAGATATCAGGACCTAGCTCACGAGATTGTCGGCATGTGGCATGTGGTTTCGGCGATCATTGTACCTGTTGAATATTTTAATAAATTAGACGACTTCTATAGTGTGTGCTGTCAACACTTGTATGTCAATGCTCTGTCTAGTCTGTGGTGTCAAAAACTCTGTGATGTTCCTCTTCTCTATGGAAATATATCTGTACTGTTGGTTCGCAAGAGTGATGTGTTTAAATATAAAATAATCCTTTTAAATCTGCTGAAAGACAACAGTGCCGATAGTCGTCTCGGTGAATGGCCTTATCGCCAAGAGCCTCGACCAACACCTTATGAGGCTCACGTCGGGCGGCTGGCTCAAGGGCCTGATGCAGAAGGCAGTGCTACTTGACACGGCATGAATAGTGAGGAGATTCCTCTCTCTGCGTCCCTAACCACCGGTAGCTTGGACCCTGTTCCCGCTGCCGGCGGCAAGCTATTTTTTATTTTTTTATGTATACATTTGTTTTTGATATTTATTATATATGTATAAAAATATAAAATGAGTTCGAAAATAAATGAGTGAAATAATAATGGCAACCCATTATACGTCCCACTGCTGGGCACGAGTCTCTCCCCTTTTTGGGCTGCTCCAATGCGGATTGGTGGAGGTGGGTGGGTTAGTGGCCAACCGGTTGTTATTTACAAAATTGAGTAAAATTAAAATTTTATCCCAATGCAAATTAAAGTAGGCGACGTAGACGCGATATAAAATAATCATGAAGCGTAGCTACGAAAACCTATCCACAAGATATATTATTTGATTGGTAACAAGTTAAAAGCAATTATGGATTCGGGCCGTGTGTTTACAACTACGTATAAAACTTTTATACGTACCAACTGGCGTACCAACTGTCAGGCGCATCACACGGCCTCGTGAGTATTCGCGGCCTAGTTCTTCAGGCTTTGGCTTACAATTTCACATCTTATTATAGCAAATACATCAAATGTTTTGAGATAAGTACATGATTTTTATACTGTAGGTAGAGCTCCAATGACGGGGCACCACCGCATTACCGCTCTAATAACCGTATAATATACTTGCCGCTAAATGGTAGTGTTCAGCACTATCGTGTGTCAGGTGGTAATGTACGGCCCTGTAATTTTCGGCACAGAGGCAAAACACTTTAGGCCTCAGGAGTGGTATTAGCATCTGCATTTTGACCTCGGTCTTTGTGTGGGTATATATAGACTGCAGTTATCACTTAACATCAATGTGAATAGCACACTTGTTTGCCACTTCCGTAACATAAAAAAAATATGATTTCGGAAGGCGGCTGTATATTTTTCAGGCACAAGTTTTTATATTTGTAAAATTTACACAAAAAAAACCCCTTTTTTTTTTATGTTATACGACACGTATTTTAACTTACTCCCCATTGTCTATAAAATCAAATTAAAAAATATTGCACTACTATAACTACTATTGCACTTACGATAACTGTACGATTTGGCGTAGGTGGCAAGTACCTACACCAAATTGAAGTTTTCTCGAAAGATTTACGGAATTAAGTATCGTTCAAATTGAATCCGACTATTAAATTATACTTAGTCGGCGTGAAATAAAATAATGATTTAGTATAGCTATGGAAACTTGTCCACAAGTTACATGACTTGTTTGATGACAAGTTAAAAGCAATTATGAATTCGCGCCGTGTGTTTTCAACTCCGTATTAAACTTTGCTTACCAAATGTCAGGCGCGGCCTCATGCGCATTTGCAAACTCTTCAGGCATTGGGTTGAAATAAAAAAACTTATTTTATTATACAAAATAACTCGAATATAGCATTTTTATGGTACATGATAACGAAAGATAATCATTCATTATACATTGGATTTTTCTAATATTGTTAAATAATTAACCCGTAACCCGTCTCACAAATAAATAAATAAATAAATAAAAATGTATTTATTGACAAAAAAAAAACATACGAGTACATCGTTTTAAATATTGACTCCATAGATTCCTGAAATGTGAACTGTGTTTCGGGAATCAGTGGCTTGTCAAGATGATTATCATATTAAAATTTTGTCGTATAGAAATAATACCTATGAGTATCAATTTCAAATATTCAAAATGCGGTATTAAAATTTTGCGACTTGTACAATGCGTGTGTAGCTAACATCGGTAGATACACTAAATTAAAGTTGCCTCGAAATAATGAGTCACCGAAATAAGTATCGTTCAAAAACTTTATACGAGTTTGACCTTAAAAATTCCTCCCCCAAACCAACTCTATTTTAAATTTAAAGAGGTACCGAGACCTGCCGGAATGCCGATGATGAATGCTGGACGGAATGATTTTTTTCGTACCTACTCCCTTCGATCCTACATGATTAATGGATGACCTCTTACTACACCTATAATATAATCGGTTATGATCCACGGAAGCTATCTCCTGAATGGCATGTACGTACTTACCTAAGTCTAGTCAAGTGTAATTTGTGACTAAAAGAATCAAAGTTTGAATAATTCATTAAAATCTTACGTTAGATCAATTTTGAAGATTTCGAAATCAAAGAAAAAACGAACCAGTATTGGTCCTCCCGGTTGTTTGCTTGACTATCCGTCTATCGCAAACAATTGATTAGGGAATTGACCATTATACCGTAAACTCCCCTCCACCTCCCCGCCCGTAGAGTCATGGACAATAACTATAAAATTTTATCAGTCAAAAGGAATTAAACCTAGCAATGGGTTTAAAACAGCACGCCTGCGTTTTAGTGTTAAAAATATCTTATTGACTCTCGATAAGGAAAATAGATGGCGCTAGTAGTATTTAACAACGCACTAGTGTTGTTATCGGTTGCGGCATTAGATGTTCTGGCCCGACCTTCTTCGTCCTAAGGTGTTATGCCGAATTACGTGCTAGTAATTCGGGGTCAAAATAGTTTTTTGATTTCGTCTACCTCTGCGAAGAGAGTGACGACTATAAATTATATGAAAATATAAACAAGTTGAAACAACTCGACTGATTCTATGCCGATGCAACGTTAACGTAAGAAGATACATATAACACAAATGTTTAAAGGATTGAGGAAATGAGGAAGGACGTTAATTTTAATAATTAAGTTTGATTTAATTTAATATTTCGTGGCCGTAGTGCCGTAAGATATTAAGGGTTAATATTTTAGGGAAAAAACGTTTATTATGTAAAAACGAATGACCTAAGTTGGAGAATATAGTGTTTTTTTTATTAAATATTTTGATCTTAAGGAAGGGGAAGAGCGGTGTGTCCAAACATTGATATTTTATGTTAATGGAGACACCAATGGTCCAATGTCAATGTCATGATTTTAATAGACAATTGTAGGCTTTGCCTTATTAGTACCTATGGTTTACAGTCTTTTTCGAGGCTAGGGTTGCCAGGCGTCCGTTTAAAGCCGGACGTAGTTAGGCATTTTGATTCCGTGTTCGGTCAAAATAAATGTAATTCGGGTTTTGTCAGACTTTTACATTTCGCAAGCGCTCACTAGCACTCAGTACACATTCTGTCGCGGGTGTTTGTCAATTTTACCCAAATGTCCGGCCAGGACTGAAACTAAAATGCTGGTGTGTCCGGTTATTGGATGTGGCAACCTTATTCGGAGCTGAATGTTTGCTCTGGTTACCAAATTTATAAGCTCTGACCCGGCAAACTTCATATTACCTCAGAATGCAAAAATGTGTCAAAGGTTTTGATAGATACGGAATATTTGTAAGGGAAAAATGAAATTGTGTTTTTACTGTTTCCCTTCAACTTCTTCATTTTTCTTACCTTTTAAACCTTCCCTGGATTTCCGAAAAACATTTAAAACCAAAATTAGCTAAATCGGTCTAGCCGTTCTCGAGTTATAGCGAGACTAACGAACAGCAATTTATTTTTATATAGATGTAATATTGTATGGGTACAAACCGTTGTACACACACAATATTACTTAAAAATAAATAAATAATAAATACAAGTTTATATATCTAGTGTGGGACTGTGAGTAAAAGCGTATTTTTATATTACGACTAACACGTTCGTTTTCTTTAGACTGTGTTACTACTATATAACTTAACCTACCCTTTCGGTGCAATACATGCATTATGATAATATATTACACCTTTTTTTTGACAACCTGGTTAGTCCAGCGGTGTGTGACGCCAGTTTGATTCGAAGAGTCGCGGGTTCGATCCTCGCTTCCTTACGAATATTAAAATTTGTATGGCCTATAGATATTTGTTTTGAGTCTGGGTGTTTGTGTATGTTGTGTGTGTACAACGGTATCTACGATATATACGATATCTAGTGTGGGCATGTGAGTGTAAGCGTAATTTTATATGAATACTAGCTTAACCTACCTTCTCGGTGCAATACATGCGTCTTTTTTTATTTTTTTATGTTATGAAAGTGACAAACAAGCATGCAGCTCACATTGATGTTAAGTGATGACTGCAGTCTATAGCCCCACAGATAAACCAGAGGCCAAAATGCAGATGCGTTACCACTCCTGAGGCTTAAAGTGTTTTGTCTCTGTGCCGGGAATTACAGGGCAGTACATTACCACCTAACCGGAACACGGTAGTGCTGAACACTACCATTTAGCGGCAAGTATATTATGTAATGCGGTGGTGCCTACGCTCGCGAGCTCCGTCACTGGAGCTCTATCACTATTAAATGAGACATGATATTACCTCAGTACTACAGTAACTGCCTCAGTAGTCTAATGGTAGCAGGCCACTACTGGGGTCCTGGGTTCGATTCCTGGGTAGTAGGGGCTATCAGAGAAAATGGTGTAAAGTCCTTTATCTCTGGTTCTATTGGGATTTTTCTATTTTCTGGAAATTTCCCAGTACCTCGAAGTTTGGCAATGTGCCCGAGAGTGGCAACAGGCCCGCCACCTGTTACATGGGCCAAAACGTAACCGGCGAATCGTGGGTGTTTGCATGTATGCTTGAATGCATGCATTTACATTTGCCTACCCGCGCCTAAACGCACCGCGCCGTGTGTTTCCAAACTTTGCGTACCAACTGTCAGGCGTGTTACATATTTTCATGACCATTTGCGGCCTGGTTTTTCAGTCATGGAGTTTTAAATTTTATCACCTAACTAACAAATGCTTAATAGAAGTCCTTTTGTAATTTAACAAGGTAAAAGGGTTATGTTGGGACCAGAGTTACGTGATGCTATTGTATTTAGAACTAGCTATGCCCGCGACTTCGTCCGCGTTCGAATTTTTGATTGTTCAGTACCTATCAGGACGAAGTCGTGGGTGCAGCTAGTATAAAAGTAGCCTTAGTTTGTTTGAAGAACAATGCTGCCAGTATTAAAAAATAATAATTAAAAATAAATTAATAAATTAAATAACCTAACACAATGTTGCGTTGAACTCCTGAGGCCTAAGGTATTATGCCTTTGTGACCGGAACACGATAGTGCCGAACACTACCATTTAGCGACAAGTAGAACCAACAGTAAATGCAATGTAATTTCAAAGATCAGTAAATAATAACCTCAGACCTAGCGTCAATACTAAGTTATTTTGCTTTCGCCAGCTATTAGATATATTTTATACATATATAAATAACGTCATAGACTACCTGAATCTAGGTTAACCTTCACCTGTCTGTTTACCGAATGTATATTTGTTTATCTAACAAAACAAGGACACATGATTAATACAAATATCACTAATAATTTGCATGCAATTTGAAAATCCAGCAAAAATCCCAGGCCCCCAAATCTGTTAATGGTGTTAAAGCCCATGTTTACCTCCAAAGAACGGTTAATACTTCGTATTCAATAGAATTATATTCAACTTAATCACATTACAACTGAACGTGGTTGGCGTCGTTAGCGAGGGTCCTAGAAAACCACTTTTGTAATTTGTGAACTAAAAGGGTCTCACAATTTATGTTCCACCTGTCTCCTCCAGCTGAGTTTCGTCCTTAATTCCGTGTCCATATGGTGTTGCCCTAACAGTTAGCACCTTTGTGTTGAGCCTGTGTAAGGGTGCTTAACCGAAGGGTTCGCTTTGTACGATCGGAGTTGGTTTTTTCTTATGAATCGTGGAAAAGGGTTAGGGGGAGAAAACTTTTACTTTATTTCAAACGGTTCTTTGATTGCGCGGGTGCTTCGTGGATAGGTTTATTTTGTACATGTTGGAATTGTTTTTTATTGAATTTTCTTTTTCTTACGCCAAGTTATTAACTTGTTATAGATTCGAAATGTAAGTTGATATTGATTCTTTGTAACTTAAATTTATTTCTCAAAAGCGGTGTTTGCTGTTTGGATTTCAAATCTTATAACATAGTTTACGTTTAGTGAAGCACACTTTTCAAATAATGTTTTGATCAAACCTTGCAATAGCTAAGTCGTATTAAAATTTGTTTATGTAATGAAAGTGGCAAACAAGCATGCAGTTCACATTGATGTTAAGTGATGTCTCAGCCTATAGACACCCACACAAAGACCAAGGACAAAATGCAGATGCGTTACCACTCCTGAGGCCTAAGGTGTTATGCATCTGTGCCGGAAATTACAGGGCCGCACATTACCACCTGACCGGCACACGATAGTACTGAACACTACCATTAAGCGGCAAGTATATTAAGTAATGCAGTGGTGCCTACACCCGCGAGCTCCGTCACGAAATTGTCTATTAATTTACTGTACCAATTGAGTCATTTATGTTTCTCAACAAGTCAACCACAAGTTATGTGCATGAAGATGGATAGTAATACCAATCAGGGCTATGTCATTGCAGTTAATATTTTGAACCTTTAGATTTCTGTTCTTCTGTGAGCTTCTTTTAGCTTTAAATTTCCCATTCATATCTTCCTAATCAGATTGATAGATTATGTCTGTTCAAGTTTCCTCAATCTTACACCGACAATATCTATAGTGTATATCCCTTTTATCGTTTGAATGTATAGATAGATTAATCAGAACTAAACCCACCTTTACCGTAACAGTCAGTTTGCAACAATACAATAGACGGTATTATCGTTCGTCCACGATCCATTCTATTGTAAACTGTCTAATTTGAAATGTTAGTTTTGGATCGAATTCCATTTATTAGTTATTCGATATTCATTTTGAACGTACATTTCACTAACGGTAATGGAAGTGCAGAATTCATGAGTGCTTTAACGATGATGTTCACTATGATAGTAATTGATGGATTAAAAAAAATGATGATATTTTTATAACTGTTTTTGAAACTGTGTTTTAAAAACTGAATTTTATAACTGCCTCAGTAGTGTAGTGGTAGCAGGCCACTACTACTACGCTGGGGGTCCTGGGTTCGATGCCCGGGTCGGGGACTATCAGAGATAAAGGTTTAAAATCCTTTATCTCTGGTTCTATTGGGATTTTTCCATTTCCGGAAGTTTCCCAATACCTCGGAGTTTGGTAATGTGCCCGGAGATGGCAACAGGTTCGCCACCTGTTACATGGGCCAAAACGTAACCGGCGAGTCGTGGGTGTTTGCATGTATGCTTGAATGCATGCATTTACCTCTGCCTACCCCTTCAGGGATTACAGGCGTGAAGTTACGATGATATTTTTATGATTGAACTAAGTGCTCTTAGAGGACATAGAAATGGCTTAGACGCCAAGTAGGCTATTCATGTTTGATCAAAATGAATAAAATTATAACTTACGTTTTTTAAAGCTAAACTTGTCTCACGTTTTTACGTAGATGTCTGGGCAGAGTCGATTTTTAATCATGAATCATAACATCTAAAGTTTATGCTTGCTCATTACTTCTTGTCTGCCATAAAAATGTTTTTTTTTTAATTTATCTTTGGAAAAATCATTATGTTATAGGTAAGGTGGCAAACAAAGCACGCAGTTCACGTGGACTACAGCAACCTGTATAATGGTTAATTTCATTACGTTATGTATCTATTTTACTTTTAAAGAAAAATGGAAAGAAAAATTTGACTTCAGGCGAGACTCGAACTCGCGGCCTACTGGGAATCTAGTCCAGCCGCTCTTCCAATTGAGCTACTGAAGTCCTGCCCGATTTGTCAAATCTTTCCTTCACATCTATTGCATTGCTTTATGGTAGCAGCAGCACCATCTATTACCAACTATGCTAGTTAGGCAATCTAGTTAGTTATGTATCTTCACACCAAGTCCTTTACGGGGTAACCAGAGAGTGTGGAGAGCTTATATCCCGGTCCTGATATACCTCCCGTGCTACTTCTACATTCATCATTCTCTTGATACATGCACCCCGATTCCTGCACTTTTGACCCCACTTTCAGATAGTACTCGACCTATTTCGTTAAGGTCAGTCATGCTCTTCCTGGGCCTATGCAACCATTCACATTCGCATTGTATATCTGTTTAATCATTCGCTTATTTGATATTCTTTCTACATGCCCATACCATCGGCGCATGTCTTTATTGATTTTTACATTTTTCATTTCATTATATTCTCATCAAGTTATTTAACGAAGTTTGTAATAACGAAAGTTACAAAATCATAACAATTGTTTTCTAATATTTCGCATTAACACATGCTTGTGAAATATTTTTTTTATTTTTAAAGACAAATGGATAGAAAAATTTGACTTCAGGCGAGACTCGAACCCGCGACCTACTGGGAATCTAGTCCAGCCGCTCTTCCAATTAAGCTACTGAAGCCCTGCCTGATTTTTCAAATCTTTCCTTCACATCTATTGCATTGCTTTATGGTAGCAGTAGCGCCATCTATTACCAACTATGCTAGTTAGGCAACCGATATAATAGACTTTTCAGTTTATTGAATATCTTAAAGAAGTCGCTTTTACCCTTAATAATGTTTTATATTATTTATGAAGGAAAGATTTGACAAATCAGGCAGGGCTTCAGTAGCTCAATTGGAAGAGCGGCTGGACTAGATTCCCAGTAGGTCGCGGGTTCGAGTCTCGGCTGAAATCAAATTTTTCTTCCATTTTTCTTTAAAAATAAAAAATAAAATCATAACAGTTAAAAAACTTGACCATTTGAAGTTCACCAAAGCCCTGCTCATCTCACAAACAGTGGCAAAGTCACTTGACAATTTGATAAACGTCTGAACTGGACCCGTGGTAAGTAATTAGCGAAAATACTTTCTTGTGACTCATTAACGTTAGGACGGTTGGCAAACTTCATTGAGCTCGTTTAAAAATGTACATTATTTATTTAAAACAAAGGCTTTTTAAAGTCTTCGCATAAGTAATTTGAAGAAGTTTTTGAAGAAGGTCAGCCGCTTGAAGTTTGTATAAACTTTTATGCTGTGTTGAATAATAGTATTACTTACTTCTAGCGGTTTGTACAAATGAAATATTCAATAGATGTTTAGATATTTTAAATAGTCTGTTCTAATATATAAACGGTAATAGCAATACAGGTGGTAGAGCTCCAGTGACGGAGCTCGCGGGCGTAGGCACCACCGCATTACCTAATATACTTGCCGCTAAATGGTAGTGTTTAAAACTATCGTGTTCCGGTCAGGTGGTAATGTACGCCTGTAATTTCCGGCACAGAGGCATAAGACCTTAGGCCTCAGGAGTGGTAACGCATCTGCATTTTGACCTTGGTCTTTGTGTGGGTGTCTATAGGCTGCAGTCATCACTTAACATCAATGTGAACTGCATGCTTGTTTACCAATTCCAAAACATTAAAAAAAAAAAACTCAATAAACGTAATTTACACATAGTAAATTACGTTTATTGAGTTTTTTTTTTTTTTTTTTATGTTTTGAAAATTATTATATAGAATACCTGAGGGCACGACAGAGCCTCCGCAAAGTCGATTAATAACAATAACAAAAGCACAGCCGTAACATTATTTGCTCAATGCTGTTTAAGATATCTTAGACTTTATAGGTTATTTCCCACTGCAGATTAATTCCATTCCTCCAGATATGATGCAAACTTAATTTTTACGCATATTTATAATCTAGAGAGTATATATCCACTAGGTTGCCTTGCCTATCAAATTTTAACCGCAAGTATTTTTAATATTTTTTTTTTTATGTTATGGAAGTGGCAAACAAGCATGCAGTTCACATTGATGTTAATGTGATGACTGCAGCCTATAGACACCCACACAAAGACCAAGGTCAAAATGCAGATGCGTTGCCACTCCTGAGGCCTAAGGTGTTATGCCTCTGTGCCGGAAATTACAGGGCCGTACATTACCACCTGACCGGAACACGATAGTGCTGAACACTACCATTTAGCGGCAAGTATATTAGGTAATGCGGTGGTGCCTAAGCCCGCGAGCTCCGTCACTGGAGCTCTACCACCAGTAAAATAAAATTATCTTATCTTTAACAGCCAGCAACTTTTAATTGCGTCCGATTTAATTTGGCTTCCGTATACCATAATAATGAGAAAAAAATAGCTTTAATTTGATATACATGTACGTCATGGACGTAAAAAGTTATCCGGGCTGAACGAAAATACGTAGGGGCGGCCAAGTGCGCAACGGCAAACGTGATATTTCAGAGTCTTTATACATATTACCATAAAATGGACGATATTTTATTAAAAAAAAATGTCCCAAAAAAAATATAAAAAAATACTTGCGGCCTAATTTTGATTGGCAACCTAGTGGATAAATATTCTCTAGATTATAAATATGCGTAAAAATAGGTTTGCACCATATCTGAATGAACGAAATGATTCTGCAGTGGGATCTTAAACTATAAACGGAAGCTGAAAACGACCGAAACGTCGGGTTAATTTTAAAAATATTTTTAATATACGCGAGATACATCCATAGGAATAGTTTAATTTTAATTAGGCTTATTTACGTTATATTTAAAGTAATTTGTTCGCAAAACAATGTGTAGAATTAGAGACACAGCCAGTTATTGGAAACGAGCTTTGTAAGCACATTATCATTATGAAATGATAATGAACAGTGAATAATTTGGTATATTTTATTCTATGACATTAAATGGAGGTTGTCAGTCGTGTCACGTTTCAACAATGACATCGAGAATAACCGAGATGAAATACAGCTTTTTTCTTGATCATTATTACAACAAAAAAGGCTGGAAGGAAGGCTGATTGGTCTGTGGACACCACGGACTTGAATTGCCATTTGTTGTTAACAGGCAATGTTATGAGCAATTGCATATTGAGTTTGACGGTATTAAGATTGTTGAGGACGCTAACTATTTTTGGAGATACTTATGACCGATTACACTTCTCCCAACTGCCTCAGTAGCCTAGTGGTAGCAGGCCATTACAACTATGCTGGAGGTCCTAGGTTCGATGTCCAGGTCGGGGGCTATCAGAGATACCGGTTTAAAAACTTATCTTTATCTTCTCGGTTTTATCTCTGGTTCTATTGGGATTTTCCCATTTTCTGGAAGTTTCTCAATACCTCGGAGTTTGGTAATATGCCCGGAGATGGCAACAGGCTCGCCACCTGTTACATGGTCCAAAAATGTAACCGGCGAATCGTGGGTGTTTGCATGTATGCTTGAATGCATACATTTACCTCTGCTTACCCCTTCGGGGATTACAGGCGTGAAGTTACGCTTCTCCCAATTATTTGTGACAAAGATCCTAAGTACAAAACACTCCTTTTTTGTAAGTCACGTATTAAAATATGCGTTTACAGTTTAAAATCCTATAATAATACAATCAAGTGTTTTATAAAGTAGCCCGAAAGATATCCACGGCTGGACAAAATCTCTGATGCTTACATAAGTGTTGGGCGTCATTAGAAAAGAATATGGCATAATCGCCATGCTTAGTATGCGGATTGGCAATTGCAGTTGTGGTAATTTTAATGCGTGACGGTGCTGCCCATCCTGCGCTATTGTATTTAGGTACATATTAAAATGATTTGACCACCATTGTTCGCGAAGAGTTGTCCTGGGTGATGGGATCGTCGCACATACTTACAGCACACATTAATTGCATTACTTAAATTTAAGATCATTCCTATTCTAAAGTTGACGTAATTTAATTTAAGGTATCTCGTACCAAGTAATTAGCGAAGAGTTAATTTTTCATTATATCGTTAAGAAATTATATGACAATAAATTGTGGAGATGTGTTTTATTAAAGCCGTTATATTATTATGTTGTTTCCTAGTCGTGTCACGTTTGAACCGATGATATAAGGTCAGAATCGAATATCGCCGCAAGGGAAAAAGCTATTGTTGTGAACATTTTTACTACTTTCCTCTTTATAATTGGCTTCGTCTGATTGTTTGTTTATTTGTTGTTCAACTTTTTCGGTTTCACTATCGATGTTATGGTTTTTGTATTGTGTATCTTTTGTTTTTACTAATGGAAATTCAATATGTATTGTTAAATTCGGTATGCAGTATCTTCATCTTGCTTATGTTTGCTGTAGATATTACCTTTTGTCTTTTATATTTCAGTTCCGTTTACTGTTTTTCTCTCTCTATAATTTTATGTTACTACAATGGTTGATGTATTATTTATCTTATTTTGTTTTCTTTATTTTGTCAACTTATTTGTGTTTTAGATATCATACTATATTTAAGTGTTTTAGAAACAAACTAACTTTATTTATAATAGCAAGTTAAATTAATATCTTATAAAGTTTGCTATTTTTTCTTCTGTATTATACAATCTTAAAGCATGTGTCTATAAATTTTACATCACTATCATTCAGCCACAATTTATAATTGAAATCCAAGGTCATTCGTATTCTAAAGTTAACGTTAAGATTTCTCGAAACAACTAATAAGCAAAAAGCTCCTTGTTCATAAGAAACTATATGACTGACTGTAAATTGTGGATATATGTTTTATTAAAGCCATAAGGTGTATGGAGTTTCATAGTCGTGTCACGTTTGAACCGATGATACAAGGTCAGTATCGAATATCACCGCAAGGGATAAAGCTTTTGTATTGAACATTTTTACTACTTTCCTCTTTATAATTGGCTTCGTCTGGTTGTTTCTTTCTTTATACTTCAACTTTTTCGGTTTCACTATCGATGTTATGGTTCTTGTATTGTGTATCTTTTGTTTTTGCTAATGGGAATTCAATACGTATTGTTAAATTCGGTATGCAGGATCACAATAATATCCTTTATCCATCATTGTGTCGTCGTCACCCATTTTTCTCTGTGAAAAAAGTCGAGAAGAGGATAAAGTTTTCGTTGGTAGCTATCTGTCTAAGACATCTACAAAGAAGGCAACAAACTTAGTAAATACACAATAGCACCTTATAGAAAGGTTTTATGCACTAAATTAGAGGCTCTCTTGTCAACTTTCATGCGTTCAAAATCTATCAGTGATGGTCGGTTTCTTCTTTCGTAAAACCTGAGTTACATAATCTAGTCGAAATCTTTTACATCCAATATCAATTTTAATGAGAACTTAATATTAATGTAGATGGAAAAGGTTTTCTATAGATGTCAGTTTTTACTTACCACCAACGCACAGTATGCATCTTTTCCATGTTCACGACAAAGGAAAAAACGATGAGAAAAATAGCTTAGGCAATATGAATGTTGCCAAAGTCCATCGCATCGGCGTCAGCTTTATCACCTTTATCGACTTGGACAATTTAGGTCAAAGGGACTGTCGAAGTTGTAAAACGGTTTTATGTATCATAAATAAGGCTTAGCAAGTTTAAGTGCTCCCAGCGCTGTTATGTGGAAGTAATCAGACATTCGATCCACTTTGTATCAATAATTAAAATGCACGGGAATATCAACTTTGTGTTCAGTGGAATGTTGAATTTTGTATAATGTATGAGGTTTAATGAAGAAAGGGTTGTGATTAAGAGTTTTGAGGATGTTACTTAAATAGGAGGTCGCATTACCTATTTTGTTTACCGCATGGCGGTAGTTTTAAGCATTGTTTTTCTTGTTTGATAGTAATTAATATACGCTCCTAATAATAAATATAACTACGTTATGAAAAACCGACTTCAAAACTGAAAAGTAAAAAATAATAAAGATTTAATTGTAATGATATACTACCTATTATTTATATGTGCTATTTACTAATAGGTTTGAAGTCGGTGCCAAGCCTTAAACAAATAATTATATTTTAATCATTTAAATCTGAATACGAGCAAATTAATACATTGAACAAAACGTAACCGGCGAATCGTAGCTGTTTGCATGTATGCTTGAATTCATGCATTTACCTCTGCCTACCCCTTTGGGGATTACAGGCGTGAAGTTACGTTTTAATGCAATGAAATGCTACTTTAGTGATTTTGTCTTGGCACCGACTGCAAACCTATTAGTAAATAGCACATATAAATAATAGGTAGTATATAATAACAATTAGATCTTTATTATTTTTTACTTTTCAGTTTTTCGTACCGTAGCTATATTTATTTAATTATTTTTAGTTTATTGCTGCATTGCCAATTATATTAATGTTCACATCTGTTAAATTTGTAAAGTCTGACTCTTTTAGCTTCGTGACAATTAGATACCTAATTTAAAATGTTTAGGTGTGTCGATACAAAAATATTACACGACTATACGAAATCAAAGAAAAAAAAATATTTACGAAGGAGTTAATAAGCTGTGTTGTGTCGTCGATGAGTAAATGTGTCATTGTCACTTGTTGTCATCTTGTTGTCATGCGCATTGGGACTACCTAAGACGTCAGTGGATTCAACGCACTGTATGACAACTCGCCGTCTATTCTTATTCCTTTAGTCTGGGGTGAAAGTAAGTAAATAAATGCACATAAAATAAAAACTGATGAGCCTATCTGAATCAAATTTTTATGGGACCAATTCGAAACTATTCCGCATCATATAAAAAAAGAATTACGTAAATCGGTCCAGAAATCTCGGCGAAATTCGCGTACATACATAAAAAAATATATATACCCGAATTGAGAACCTTCTCGTTTTTTGAACTCTGTTAAAAATACGTATCTAGTTTCGAACACAAAGGCAAAATATCTCGCTTTAAGTGTATCAAGGTTCAGCATCACAATTTATAGTGTTTGTTTCATTCTTTCTCCGTCATAGTGATTTCAAAGAGTACTAATGTTTACCATGTACATTTACAAAGTTAAAAAAATGAAGTTATATTTTGTCCCTTATGGATAGCTAGACTATTGACATCTCTGGGCATCGACCGAGACCGAGAGTGAGATTCACAGACCGCACCATGACTTCACTTTGAGCAAAGTATACTTAGAACTGTCAGTTACTTTGAGCAAAGTATGCTTAGTTAGAACTGTGAGTACCATAAGGATTTTGACAGTTCTAAGTTTACTTGGCTCTAAGTAAAGTCTGTGATTCTCACTCCGAGTGTGTCACTGGGCAACTTCCAATAAAGTGATAAAATTTGAATAGCACTTGCTCTCCGATCTGGGGACCAAATCCCAAGGTAGCAGTAGGTTACTAGGCCTACTACCACTAGACTACTTAACTGAGACAGAATATAATGAAGAGAAAATGCTCGTTTTTACTGAGATCACACATACCTAAATATGATATACTTTTATGTGAAACCAGCTTTTGAAGGCAAGAACAATCGCTTTCTTCTTGACAACGGTTCAATATTTTTTTATCCTTTTTCCCTAAACTTATACAATGAAAACTTAGTGAAAATTTCCTTGTTGCAGAGACACCATCTGAAGGCAATGCGTTAACATCACATTAAGATGAGAGGAGTGGAGTGGATATTGTTGGTGCTGCAGTTAGCAGTTGCTACTGCTTCTAAATGCAACACGTAAGTGATAATTTGATTCTAAAATACCTATATTATTATTTAATGGAAATAATATTTGTCAAGATTTTTTTTAGGTAATGAAGGTGGCAAACAATAATGTGCAGTTCACATTCATGTATAGAGATAACTGCTGCCTATAGACACCCACACAAAGACCAGATGTCAAAATGCAGATGCGTTGCCACCCCTGAGACCTTAGTTGATAGGTATGTCTGTGAAATAAGTTATTATGGGACCGTAATTACCATCTAACCGGAACACGGTAGTGCTGAACACTATAATTTGGCGGCAGATAGAATAGGTAATTTTTATTTATTTTATTTTTATTTTTCAGGGAAACAAAAAGTGGTTTATGTCAAAAAAAAGCCAAACACCAATTATATGTTTCCGTATATAAATATCTAAAAAAACAGGTTTTTATGAACAATAAAAGAAAGTAAAAATGCATGACTGTTTGGGACTAACTTAGACTTCTAAAGATCTATTATCTATTGAACCGCATTCAATCCATAACCTAGTCATTGTATTTTTAAATACAATAGGTGAACTATTAAACAAATGCGGTAATGCGGTGGTTTCTACGCCCTCGAGTTCCTAAACTGGAACCCTACCACTAGGAAACTCTCTAGACTCATATAATATTACCGAGCATCACTGTTGAATGTTTAAGATAAATATGAAATGCATGAATGTGTACTGTAGGTATGTATGTATGTATGTATCTTCACGCAAGATCCCTAACGGGGTAGGCAGAGAGTGTAGAGCGCCAGACATCCCGGTTCTGACAAACCTCTCGTGCCTCGTCTACCTTCATCATTCTCTTCATACATGCACGCCGATTCCTAAGACTTTTGACCCCACCATTAGACAGAACTCGACCTATTTGGTCATGGTAGGTCAGCCTTGGTCTTCCTGGGCCTCTGCAACCATCCACATTCGTGTACTGTAGGTACCTTATAATATTAATAACTTAACCCCTTGGTGGCAAGTAACGCAAAAATATATTATGCACTGATTAACTGATAAAATATCAAGCAAAGTTCTTTGAAAATATTTCCCTAATTTTCCTCGATTTATTAATCCCATTCATCCACAAAACTTGTATTATAAAAACAGCATATAAATTAAGAAAGAAATATTAAACCCCTCTTGACCTTCCGAAAGGCGAGACTGTGATTAAAATGTAAAAGCAACCCTTATGTATGAAAAAATGCTGGCTCTAATTTTGCGGCAAAAGTGAAATCATGTCAAGTGAAGTGTGCGACGACATGTGGTTGGATAACACTGATATGTTGCCATGCAAAATTAAACCTTATGACCTTGACAGAAATAATATTAAACTGTTTATTAAAGGATAGGCACATATTTTTATTATTGTGAAAGACCTGATTGGAAATAAGCTTGATTGGTGTGTCTAATAGTGTCGATTTTCACTGGATGACCTAAATCGCACGATTTTTGTCCAGCTGTGGACGATTTTCGGCTGAAGAGATGCTGAGTTATGATAAAAATATAAATAGCTACGCAAATATTAAATTCTTGATCGTTAAATATCCTTAAAAACTTTTAGATCGTTTTGTTTAATGTAATGAAGGTGACAAACGAGCTTGTAGTTCACATAGATGTTAAGTGAGAACTGCAGCCTATTGTCATCTACACAAAACCAGAGGTCAAAAAGCAGATGCGTTGCCACCCTGAGACCTAAGCTGTTACGTCTCTCTCTATCATAGTTATTACACGATAGTGCTGAACACTATCTCATTTTTCTGTAGATAGTTTAGATAACGCGGTGGTGCCTATGCCTTCATGTTCTTACACTGGAGTTTTACCACCAGTAAAAAATACTAAATAAGCATAATTAAGCTTAAAACGTGAAATGTTTGCATCACATTCGCACCTTTTTTGATTTCACACCAAAAAATCAAGTTTTTTATTTACAAAATGTACTCTTTTCCGCGTCTGAAAATTATCTTAGCCATCTGGCATAGGCGTGGGACTTATCTGAACGATCACGACAATAGCCTATACGGACTATGGTATGCTGACCCACTCCGGCGAATATTTATGGACAGTATGAAATCTACAACATGTTCGGGAAGCACACGAGATCTTCATAGTGAAAATAAAATTATTCCTAGTATGTATAAAGAGTGGCATTTTTAGAGTTTTGTAATGCATGTCAATAGGCTCCATTACTTAGTGCACAAATAAAAATCTAAGTACATGGTGGGTCTATACATGAACCTATACCTCTCATTGCTGTTGAAGAATAACATGAGAATAACACTCTCGGTCTTGGACAGGTACATGAAAGGAACAATGTTTATCTATTATTCTTAATTTAGACATTGAAATCAGAAAAAAACAGAGCTCATTTTTCACCACACTTACCCTCGATTGTTACACAGTATGACTTTTAACTGAAGAGTTCCAGCGTAGGTTCTCGATGATGTCCGAATTACCTTATTTATCTGCCGCCAAATATGTATGTGTTGTATGTGTACAACGGCACCCACGACACAGTTTAAGAATACCTTCTGTGGGACTGTTAGTGTAAGCGTATTTTATTATTATAATGCCTTTGAACTTTAACTAAAGATCCTTTCAGTAAAGACCTGTCTCAGTAAAAAGTTTGAAATTATTTTTTTGAATTTCCATCTTATTTAGCGAAAGCGCTACTTATTTTTTTTAAATCTTCTTATGTTTGCCACGTTTGTTCATCAACATGTTTGAATAACTAATTTACATGTATGCACCAAATTCCAACTCAATCGGTTCAGTACTTTCGGAGAAAATTGGCCGTATCAGACAGCCAGACAGTGTGATACTCACAGTCAGACGCACGAGTGAAAGATTTTCTTTAGAGGTACGAAACCCTAAAAAAAATTACCCACTAAAAGTGGTTTTGCTAAAATGAAAAAATACTTTATCAAAAATCAATAAGTAAACGTGTTGAAATAAATTATCATTTCTAACATAAATTACGTAACAGAAGTCGGGTGTCTCAATCAAATACTTTCTTAGTATCAGATTCCGATAACCTGTCGTGTTTTATTCAACACGATCACTGCACATGCATCTGGGGTTAATATCATGAGCTTTTATTGCTTCTACGAAGCAAAATATAACATTGGATTGTCTAGGTAACTATATTAAGAGTTTAAAAGATTTTAAACCTTATAGTCCTTGTTATATCGACTGTATTGCAGGGTGTGCACTTATGTTTATTGAGCTAGTAGAAAACATTAGACATCGCAAATAAATAAACCTTCAGTTGAAAGGTTTTTCTTTATTTCAGCACCATGTTTTTCCAAAATATTTATCTGTAAGAAAGGATCATGTATCTTGAGGAATACAAAACAAGCTCTTAGTCGGGACTTTGTTTAGTTTAATTAAATTTTTTATCAAGGACACCAGTCCTTAATAAACAAGGATGCATGAATTTAATTTGTCACTCAGCGAAGGTGCAACTTTCTAATGGTGAAATAATGTCTGAAATCGGTTCAGTAGTTTTGGAGTGAAAACGTTACAAACATACATGAAAAAACACAATTGTTTTTTCTTTATAATATAGACTAAAATACAGTCTAAATATTTTTCAGGCTACCATATATTCGGTAGTAATATTTAATAATAGTATGTATGTATCTTCACGCCAGGTCCCTAACGGGGTAGGCAGAGAGTGTAGAGCGCCAGATGTAATATTAGTAGTTCAATAGTCATTTTAATGGCGATAGTTCCCGCGGCTCAAGGCATCAAATAAATACAAAAAAGTTTAATAAAAAGACAGGTAAATAAGGTATGTGCACCTACCTACTTTATTTATTTACTAGCTGTACCCGCGACTTCGCACGCGTGAAAATTTATGATTGTTCAGTATCTACCCAGACGAAGTCGTGGGCGCAGCTAGTATAAAAGTAGCCTAAATTACTCCTCAATACATCAGCTATCTATAATAGGTACTATGGCTCTTCCTTTATGACGCACAACACTGTTGTGGACATCTACTGGGTAGGCTTTGTCCATCTGTGGACATCTTTCGGCTAGAGTGATGTTGATGATGGTGATGGTGATGGTGGTGATGATGTTGATAGAGGTGGTGATGAAGATGATGGGGTTGATGATAGACATGGTGATGATGGTGATGTTGATGGAGGTGATGATGAAGATGATGATGATGATGACGGTGATGATGATCATGACACGCATAATAATATGAACATCTCCTTTATGATCATCACTTTCATCATCATCACCTCCATCATCATCATCTTTGTCATAATCACCTCCATCATTAGTACAGTATTACTACAGTAAAAGTAGGTATTTCAACTAAGAAGGTACCATATATAGTCTTCATCATCATTTCCACTTCATCAAATTGTGCCTTCCGAAAGCAAACACACGGAACACAATATAATAGCCCTTCTTCTAAAAATTAATACACTTAAAACATAATGATTGTTGAAATAATCCTAGTCTGCTAATATAAATGCTAAGAAAAGGTAAAAGGTGTTTAATTGTTTATATTATTTCGCATTAACACATGCTAGTGAAATTTATTTTATTTTTAAAGAAAAATGGAAAGAAAAATTTGACTTCAGGCGAGGCTCGAACTCGCGACCTACTGGGAATCTAGTCCAGCCGCTCTTCCAATTGAGCTACTGAAGCCTTGCCCGATTTGTCAAATCTTTCCTTCACATCTATTGCATTGCTTTATGGTAGCAGCAGCGCCATCTATTACCAACTATGCTAGTTAGGCAACCGATATAATAGACTTTTCAGTTTATTGAATATCGTAAAGAAGTCGCTTTTACCCTTAATAATTGTTTATATTATTTCGCATTAACACATGCTAGTGAAATTTATTTTATTTTTAAAGAAAAATGGAAAGAAAAATTTGACTTCAGGCGAGGCTCGAACTCGCGACCTACTGGGAATCTAGTCCAGCCGCTCTTCCAATTGAGCTACTGAAGCCTTGCCCGATTTGTCAAATCTTTCCTTCACATCTATTGCATTGCTTTATGGTAGCAGCAGCGCCATCTATTACCAACTATGCTAGTTAGGCAACCGATATAGTAGACTTTTCAGTTTATTGAATATCGTAAAGAAGTCGCTTTTACCCTTAATAATTGTTTATATTATTTCGCATTAACACATGCTAGTGAAATTTATTTTATTTTTAAAGAAAAATGGAAAGAAAAATTTGACTTCAGGCGAGGCTCGAACTCGCGACCTACTGGGAATCTAGTCCAGCCGCTCTTCCAATTGAGCTACTGAAGCCTTGCCCGATTTGTCAAATCTTTCCTTCACATCTATTATATCGGTTGCCTAACTAGCATAGTTGGTAATAGATGGCGCTGCTGCTACCATAAAGCAATACAATAGATGTGAAGGAAAGATTTGACAAATCGGGCAAGGCTTCAGTAGCTCAATTGGAAGAGCGGCTGGACTAGATTCCCAGTAGGTCGCGAGTTCGAGCCTCGCCTGAAGTCAAATTTTTCTTTCCATTTTTCTTTAAAAATAAAATAAAAGGTGTTTAGACTATGTTATAACAAAATAACTCACACAAACAAACACACATTAACCCTAATGCTTAATAAGTGGATAACTAAAATTTCACTCTTTTACTGACTTTTATAACAAATAGGTACTGGCAAATTATTAATTTTAGATTTTAGTATTAGTGAACTTTAGATTTTACTACTAGAAATCTTTATATTATAATAGTAATAGGATTAAAATCTCCTCAAACATAATGTATAACACTCATAAAAATATTGATACATGTACAATCATCTAAATTATCCGAAGGGTGTGGACCTGGAGACCTGTAAAACAGGTTTTATAACTTTAGTTCAGGCTCCAGTCTCCACAATAAATTAAATGACACGACAGAATGTTTTGTAATTAACATAATGTTGTTCTGTTAATGTTATTGTGGAGAGAATAAATACGTTTTTTATTTTTTATTTATTAATATCGAAAAACTTTCAAGTGTGCTTTGAAATTTGAAGAGTTTTCTCGATTTCTCCAGGATCCCATCATGACATCTTGTTATGGTGACAATGGGCCCACCTGTGAGGTATACGGCCACAAGACACGGAACATTATAATCATAAAAAACATCGAAAATGTTTCAAGTGTGCTATGAAATTTGAAGAGTTCCCTCGCTTTCTCCAGGATCCCATAATCACACATTGACATGGTTACAATGGGATCAACTGTGAAGCACACCCTTTCAAACAAAACCAAAATTATCCAAATCGGTATAGGCGTTTTCAAATTATCGGTGAAAATACATTAAAAAAAAAAAGATCCGGGCGAATTGAGAACCTCCTCCTTTTTTTGGAAGTCTGTTAAAAATAAAATAACCCTCGGCTCAACTAGCCGTCATCACAGACCAATCAGCCTTCCTTATGGTCGTCATACACCGCTGCATCAACTGAATCTGTCAGTTATTTATAAAATACCTGTCGCATAAAAAATACATTCGGATTGAGAAAATCCACCTCTTTTTGAAGTCGATTAAAATTGTACTAATCCCGATAAACATATTTCTGATGCGGTTCATCTGAAATATAAGAAGCGAAACTGACAGTCAAACCAAATATTTTGCACTAGAAATTTCTGTGGAAACACATAAGATACTATGACCTGGTCTGTTGTAACAGTGCAGAGTGATGTAGTTCAGTAGTAGTTATAATTCAGTGTGCTAAAAGCTCGCGAAATACTGCCATCTGAAACGCACTGAACTAATTGTAACATGCATGATCTGTGACGAGATAATGCCTAGTTGATACTTGTATCCATTTGCCTATTGGTTCACATACGGTCGAATGAAATAGATTTGCGCATATTTTTCCGCGATTAAGATGATAGATCTTTATTTTTATTAATACGCAGTGGGTCGTCGTTCTTGGACGTATTTTAGTATTCCTTTCATGTATTTTTGTGATGGATTTTTCGTATTATGGTGCACCATTTTTTTAGGTTAAACTTTCATAGGTTTAACTTATGTTTTACTACGATATTTTCTGTAAACCACAGGTAAGAGAAGAAAGCGATAGAGTGAGAAGATGATTTTTCAATATCTTATTGTGAGGATTATTTTTTTGTAAGACTAAAATATTCCAAGGAAAATCAGATAACAAAATTACTCACACGGAAGCTGACTACGGAAAAACAGTGCTCAGTAATAGCACACAACATGAATTCCAGCTAGCATAATTCAGTGTGCTAATAACTCTAGAAATAACTTGCGCTGGAACAGACTATGGAAACACATTATGATTTCACGGCTTGTTGTGACTGTGAACAATGATATTACACTATACGTCACCTGTTATCGCACTGACCAGGATACATTCAGCATGAATCACAGATAGCGTTGGGATTCAATGTGCTCATAACTTGCGAAATACAGCCATCTGAAACGAGCTGAACTAATTGTAAGATGGATTCACTACGATGAGATAATGTCTTTGATGATACTGTTAGCTGTTTAGAAGTCAAACGAATATTACGTGTATTTCTGCGAGGAAGTGGACAGATCTATCTATATATTTTTACGCAGTGTGTTGTCATTATTTGTATACGTATCTGAAGGTCAAATTCACAGACGGTACAACGATTTTACTTTGAGCAAAGTACGCTTAGAATTCTCAGTAAAGAATGACCAGTATGACTTTACTTTTAGCAAAGTACGCTTAGAATTCTCAGTAAAGTATGAGCACTACGACGTTACCTTCAGCAAAATACGCTTAGAATTTTCAGTAAAGTATGAGCACTATGATTTTACTTTCAGCAAAGTACGCTTAGAATTCTCAGTAAAGTACGAGCACTACGACTTTACTTTCAGCAAAGTAAGCTTAGAACTGTCAAAACTCATACTTTACGGACAGTTCTAAGCTTACTTTGCTGAAAGTAAAGTCGTAGTGCTCCTACTTTACACAGAATTCTAAGCGTACTTTGCTGAAAGTAAAATCATAGAAACTCCACCTCTTTTTGAAGTTGATTATAATTGTACTAATCCCGATAAACATATTTCTGATGCGGTTCATCTGAAATATAAGAAGCATAACTTAGAACTGTCAAAACTCATACTTTACGGACAGTTCTAAGCTTACTTTGCTGAAAGTAAAGTCGTAGTGCGGATTCGGTCTGTGAATCTCGCCCTCAGATACGCAAAATAATGACAACCCACTTCGTTTCATACAATATGTATTGGTTCTGTATTACGATTTTTCAAAAAATCTGTTGTATATCCTTAGTAGTCGTACTACTAAGGATATACAACAGATTTTTTGTAACAATTCAATAGTAATAACTAAAAAAGCTCTTATCTTTTACACCAACAAATCCAATAAAGTTGAGTCCTATTTTTTGATTTTTGATCTCCTTTCACTTAATAAGCTTCATGTGACATCACGAAAGTCCAAGTACGAGAATTGTATAAAAATTCAAAGCCACTTTAAAGTCCCCATAGAGCACCGTGGTCACACCGCGGACACTCCGCCTAAATTCGATACAAACGCTTGATTTGGTCTCTATTACACAGACATCAATCAGTGACGTGTATTTACGTTACATTTGCGGATGAATTGTCACCTAAGTCGTATCTACACGTGCATCTGTGTGCGTAGCACGTAGAGAATACCAAACGTCGCCCATAAGAGGGGAGGAGGTTTGGTGAAGCGGGAAAATCGCGCGGGACGTCGTAGTGTGGAATACGTAGTATTCTTACATATTCTCTACCTTGGACCTACATAAAAAAGACACCACATAAGTCAGCGTCCCACCCTCATTAAACAAATTTACTAAGCAGTGACCGAGTGCCCTGAAATTTAACGACAGATACTGAAACTTTGGCGATTATAATTTTTCAAATGCCACAGGGTGATATAATGACTCGCAAACAAGAAGGGTCTTTAAGCTAATAAAGTTTTAGAGAGCAATCTTGTTAGTGAAATGTGTTGTTTTTCATTTTTATTATCATGTTCAATTTTTGTTCGCTTTCAACCCGAAAACTTGGAACTGTACATCAGATTTAATTCGTGGTAGAGCTCTAGTGACGGAGCTCGCGGGCGTAGGGACCACTGCATTACTTAATATACATGCCGCTAAATGGTAGTATTCATCACTATAGTGTTCCGGTCAGGTGGTAATGTACGGCCCTGTAATTTTCGGCACAGAGGCATAACACCTTAGGCCTCAGGAGTGATAACGAATCTGCATTTTGACCTTGGTCTTTGTGGGTGTCTATAGGCTGCAGTCATCACTTAACATCAATGTGAACTGCATGCCTGTTTGCCACTTCCATTACAGAAAAAAAAAACACAGTTTGCCAATGCATCATGTGACGTCACAGACTAGGAATCAGCATCTGTGTATCTGTATATTAAATGAAATTAAAATATAAGCGCTTCGAAGTATCAATGCTTAAATTAATGTTAGCAAAAATATTACTTACATTTTCGTTCACCTCATTCCTAATTTAGGAATTTCTTGTACTAAAGCTGACGCAAGTTTAATTAAAATCGTAGTTTCAGCCTTGTACAATTCCTATTACTGAGGTTCTAAGTATTTTCAATTTTATTCTAATATATCACGATTCATGTTTATGAAAATTGTCGTTCATTCCAAATGCTAAATCAAATTGGTGTCAACACGATCACCACCTATAACATGGTACAAAACGTATCCGACGAATACCAATGCATTTAAGTTTGCTCGAGTTCATCCATTTACTTCGTCTACTTCTGGAACTTCAGGCGTGAAGTATCGTTGCAGTCACTTTATCATTTAGTATAGAGCTTGTCCAGAAGGGGTTAAGGGGCGAATTCGTCGCGATGCTCACGCACGAGCGTTGCATCCAGAAGAGCTTATCAACGCGCGAGCGATTGGGGACGAATTTATTAGAAAACATGGAGTTGAATTCTGGAGTTCGCTTGTTAAATGGACGCAACACGGCTTTCCTAGTATCTCGTCTCGCGCACATCTGGCGCAGTGCACGCGATTTACCGTGTGTTTTTAATTCGTGCTACTCTTGTAAACACAATTCATACGCGCCTGGCATTTCGCGTATGAATTCGTGCAAAACGATTCGCGGCGAATTCGCCCTTTTTGAAGAAGGTCTAAGGCCGAAAGACTTCCTCTGGTGGAAAAAAACCTACTCTGAAAGTGCTCTATTGTATCATTTTGGGATATGATATAATTATCACGCTTGACATGCGGGTTGGCGATCAGAATGGCTGTAGTTTGAATGTCGTACGCTGCTATCCGTCTCACGTTATTGTACTTACTACCGAGCTATTGGAATAGTTTGACCGCCATTCTTCGGAGGACTGACTGGCTCGCGGCAGAATTAACCTCGACCACCCAACGCCCACCAGGTCGGCGTTAATGTTTGATAAATTAAGCCTGGTTTGCACCAAGATATTTGATAAGGTTAAAGTAATTGTAACATTTCACATCCTTCTTTAACTTAAAAAAAATCTGTTAAAGTTAAAGAAGGATGTAAAAAGTTCCAGTAACATTAACTTTGACAAATATAACATGATCTTGGTGCAACCGAGGCTAAATCTATTTGGGATCGATTTACAACGTCGATAACAATCGTCTGCAATATAAAGTGCCCTTAGTAATACAATATTTAAGGAGTAAGAAATTCTTTGCTAAAAATACACTTACCATTCCATATTTTATTCTGTCTTAAAAATATGAATCGTAATTTGAAATTCTGACACACTGAAATATTATCAACATTTAAAGTACATCCCAGGTTCATCTCTCTTCATAATTTTTCCTCAACAATGTCAAGCGTGACGTTGAAATTGTCAGTTCTCAGTCTATTTACCGATCATAATAAGCGGGATGTCAAGGCGCATAATGAGAGAGCCGAGGGACTGAAGTGGTATCATTAACAATGTGTCCATCAATCAAGAATGTTTCGTCTAATCGTACGAACAGGAATGATGACGAGGAAAATTTCAGTAAAGGTGAAATGTACGATGGGTCTGAAATGACTTTTGTTATTTCTCTGGAAAATTATACGCTTTTATTCACCAATGTATCAGCAATTCCCAACGTAATAAAATGGTGGTCGTTTCTGAATGTAATTATTATATATTGTATGTATATACGTATTTGATAACGAGCCCAGGGTATTGATCTAAAGACTGGAAAAGTATCCTGCTTGAAATAGATTTATGTAGCTACTATTGCCGTAACGTTTGAATTTCTAATAACAACCGTTTAGTTGGTAGAGGGACATGACTCTAACGAAAATTGGCACTTTAAACCTTAATTAATAAATAACGAACAGTTAACTAAATCGAAAAATGATATTAGCACACCTCTAACATTTTTTAAAGACCTATCCAATGATGTCCTAAACTACATAGAAAACGAAAAATAAAAAAATATTTGCGCGTTATATGTAGGTAACCTAAATAATTTTATTTTTCATGTTTTCATTCTACCACTTTGTCGGTGTAATGAAGGTGTATACTTGTGCCAAATTTCAAGATTCTAGTATCAATTGTTATTGCGCTAAACCGCGGACGGTCAGACAGACAGACAGACATGGCGAAACTTTAAGGGTTCCTTGTTTACTACGAAACCCTAAGAAATCTTTAGGTATATTGCAGACACATTCTATCCTAATAACTTTTCCCCAACAATGTCAAGTATGACGTTGAAATTCTCAGTTCCTCAGTCTATAAGCGTGATGTCATGGCACATAATGAGAGAGGCGGGGGACTGAAGTAGAGTCATTAACAATGTCTCCATTAATCATGAACTGTTACGTCTAATCGTGTATGTACAGGAATAACGAGAAAAATATCATTTGTACACGCAAATTGTACGACGATTATAGAATAACATCTTTATTGCCCTGGCGAAGAATATGCCCTTAATCATCCATTTTTATTTTGATTTATCAGGTTAATTAAATGGAGGCAAGCTCTGCATGTTTTTGTGATGTAATTTATGATATATGTATATACGTGTACTACATTAGCCGAAAAACATCCACTGCCGGGCAAAAATCCTACCCAAAGATGCCCACAACAGAGACGTGATGACATTATTGGAGAATATGCCAATATACCACCACAATCGGCAAGCGAATTGACAATTTCAAAGATCGGAGAGGCAGTAGTATTTTTGTGCGACTCTACATCCCATCCCACATCACTGCATTTATCACCGTCCTATTCGAATGGTTTGACCACCTTGTCTGGTTGACTGACTGCAATAGGGGAAGAATTCTACTCTGCTTGTCGACGGTGGGGTCGTCACGTCCCGCTTAATATGTAGATACATAATAATATGTAAGTAACTTATTTGGTGTAGTATCCAGAGTACTGATTTAAGGACTTTTAACATCCTGCCTGGATTTTTTGTCATAAAATTGCAAATAAATTTACACTTCACAAGAAATTTTAATTTGAAACTCTGAAATATTTAAATATCATCAACGTTTAAGTACATCCCAGAGCACGGGTACCAGAGACATTCTATCCGCATCATTTTTCCACAACAATGTCAAGCATGACGTTGAAATTGTCAGTCCTCAGTCTATTTACAGATCATAATAAGCGGGATGTCAAGGCGCATAATGAGAGAGCCGGGGGACTGAAGTGGAGTCATTAACAATGTGTCCATCAATCATGAAATGTTGCGTCTAATCGTGTACGTACAGGAATAATGACGAAGAAAATATCATTTGTAGCAGCAAAATGTACGACGATTATGGAATTATGTCTGTATTTTCTTGTATAGCTCTTAATCATCCGTTTTCGTAATGATAATTATATCAGCAATTTTCAGAGTATTTCATTTTTTTATGTATCGAAGTTGGCTAACTAGCATGCAGTTCACATTGATGTCAAGTAGCCTATAGATACATATCTACACAAAAACCAGAGGTCAAAATGCAGATGCGTTGCCACCCCCGATACCTAAGTTTTTATGTCTCTATGATTGTTATTACGGGGTCCATTACATTACACGATAGAGCTGAAAACTACCATTTGCGGCGGCAGATGGCTTAGGTAATGTGGTAGTGCTGACCCGCTCGAGCTCCTGCACTGAAACTCTACCACCAATAAAATCATAAAAGGCCTTAATATTAAACTAAAACATACACACACACACACATATGTCAAACACGGTACATATTTGTCAAATACCTCACTTTGTTCACATTATATTTACATAACATACATTTATATTTTTTAAACTATATGAAATCCTTTCTTCCTTAACTAAACAATATCGAATCTTAAATGTATTACCTGTCTTCTCTTACATATAAAATTTATTTGTTTGTAGCAATAAATAATATAATAACAATAGCAACCCTTGAGACAGCCCACTGCTGGGCATTAGTCTCTCTCCTTTGTTGGGGGAGGCCTGGAGCTTACTCTACCACGCTGCTCCAATGCAGGTTGGTGGCGATACGGGTTAGTGGCCAGCCCGCAGACGGATGTTCTCAAACCGCCCTTATGACCTCCAACCGAATAGCAACCGTGACCGACGGCTTAACGTTCCCTCCACTAGCTGTCACCCATCACACACCCGACCGCGCCTGCATCGCTTAACCGAGTAGATTGCAATCTACACCGGCCACTGGGCTATGCGCGCTTCGTAGCAATACTCCTGCAAAACGGCTGTACCGATCATTATGATAGTTTGTGTGTATGTATTTGGTAGGTATGAGAATCGGTTGTAGTCTATTTTTTATATCCCTAAATTGTAAGGGTGATTAGCACCAATTTTTTTTTCGATTTTTTGGACCTTTAATTGATTTATACATCTAAAGCGAAACAAAGATTGTCGGGACAGCTAGTAACATATATAATAATAAAATAATAATGGCAACCCATTATACGTCCCACTGCTGGGCACGAGTCTCTCCCCTTTTTTGGGGGGAGGCCTGGAGCTTACTCCACCACGCTGCTCCAATGCGGATTGGTGGAGGTGGGGGGGGGTTAGTGGCCAACCCACTGTCGGATGTTTTCAAACCGCCCATAAGGCCTCCGACAAGGTTTAACGACTGCTATCCATCGATAGCAACCGGGACCGACGGCTTAACGTGCCCTCCGAAGCACGGAAACGCGCATTTAATTTGCCACTAGCGGTCACCTATCACACTACCCGACCGTGCCCGTAGTGCTTAACCGAGCAGATCGCTTACGATCTACACCAGCCGCTGGGCCATGCGCGCTTCGTAACATATATAATCGTTCCTAATAGATCATCGTTAGTTACCCAATCAAATACTCACTTCGTTAATCTTCTAAACTGACTGGTCCACGCACATGTGAACACCCCTTATAATTAATTTAACCCTGGAACGATGTATTCGTAACCAATTGAACGTAATAACTTTGATCAAGATTTGTATGTTTACATACACTTGACACCAATTTATATATATACTGTGATTTAAATATGTAAAACTCTACAAAATACTGGGGTTAGAGTTGCAGCGACGTTACTCTTGCGCAATGCAATTCGTAAAGTCACCTTACATGTAATAGTTTTTTTTAATAATATAATAATAATGGCAACTGCTGGGCACGAGTCTCTCCCCTTTTTGGGGGGAGGCCTGGAGCTTACTCCACCACGCTGCTCAAACACGGGTTGGTGGAGATACGGGTAAGTGGCTAACTCGCTGTCGGATGTATTCGAAGGACTCCGACAAGATTTAACTACTGCTATCTATCGATAGCAACCGGGATCGACGGCTTAACGTGCCCTCCGAAGCACGGAAACGCACATTTTAATTTGCCACTAGCGGTCACCCATCACACATCCGACCGCGCTTGTATTGCTTAACCGAGTAGATCGCTTACGATCTACACCAGCGCTTCAACTTCTTTCTTTATTCTTTTTCTTTTAACTACGTTTTATTGAAAGGTTCTACCGTGATTTTTTATACATTCAAACTCAGCGATAAATCGACATCCTCATAGTTGAGTCCTTTAGGACTCAACTATGTTTGACTCATAAAAAATTGTCAGCCTTATATTTTACAAGGAATGCATTTTAAAAAGTAGTTTCTGTAGTAGTAATCCTACTTAATATTATACAACATGTAACGAGAATAATGGGAATTTAATTGAATTTAATTTTTAATTAAATTTTGGGACAAAATATTACCTATATCAAAAATGTCTGAAATCGATCGATCGAACTAATTAGTTTCGGGTTGTTATTCAATCCTGTTACACGTTGTAAATGCGAAAGTCTCTGATTATGGATGTTTGTTACTCTTTCACGAAGACACTTTACAGTAATATGGGTTACACATTGGAATAATTGAAAGACTACAATTATTCGTAATTATTAAAAGTACACGCGGACGAAGTCGCGTGAAAAACCTTGTAATTTTTACTGGTGGTAGAGTTCAAAGTGTAGGAGCTCAAGCATAGGCACCACCGCATTACCTAATCTATCTGCCGCTTAATGGTAGTGTAAAGCACTATCGTGTTCCAGTTAGATGGTAATGTATGGCCCCGTAATAACTATCACAGAGACATGACTCCTTAGGTCTCAGGGGTGGAAACGCATCTGCATTTTGACCTCTGGTTTTTGTGTCAATGTCTATTGGCTACAGTCATCGCTTAATATCAATGTGAACTGCACGCTTGGTGCTTGTATGCCACCTTCATTTCATTAAAAAAAATTTGATAATTGTATGAGATTGTTATTGACATGACACCTTAGGTCTCACGGGTGGCAACGCATCTGCATTTTGACCTCTGGTTTTTGTGTCAATGTCTATAGGCTACAGTCATCACTTAACATCAATGTGAAATGCATGCTTGTTTGCCACCTTTATTTCATAAAAAAATTATAAGTTTGATCATTGTATGAAATTGTTTGCTTAGCAGAATGAAGTGGACGGGCTATGACCGATCTATCAAAAGCTCACTAACAAATTCTGTAGCTGACATGGCTGGACGTTTATTATTAATTTGTCATTATTATCTACTGGATTAAGCGTTGTGGATTATGATTTATATCTATTCTATTATATCAATCACAGTCCAAATGCCTTTGAAAATTTGACACAATATTAATGGATGGTCGGTTTCTCGAATATTTTCAGATCTTTATTCACGTACTAGCTAACCCGGCAAACTTCATATTGCCTCAGAATGAAATAATGTGTCAAAGGTTTGATAGATACGGACTATTTGTATGGAAAAATAAAAATGTGGTTTATACCTTTCAATTTCTTCATATTTTATTTATATATTAAACCTTCCCTGGACTTCCAAAAATCAAATTAAAACCAAAATAAAAATGGCAATAATCCCCTCTTTTTTTTTTTTTTTTTATGTAATAAAAGTGGCAAACAAGCATGCAGTTCACATTGATGTTAAGTGATGACTGCAGCCTATAGACACCCACACAATGACCAGAGGTCAAAATGCAGATGCGCTGCCACTCCTGAGGCATTAGGTGATATGCCTCTGTGCCCGAAATTACAGGGCCGTACATTACCACCTGACCGGAACACGATAGTGCTGAACACTACCATTTAGCGGCAAGTATATTAGGTAATGCGGTGGTGCCTACGCCCGCGAGCTCCGTCACTGGAACTCTACCAAAAGTAACTATACATAATAATATGTTATTAGTATGTCAAGAACGGTTAAAATTTTAAATTAATTTGCGTCCCTATCATTATCCTTTTGTCTCTTCCGTGCTTTTCGTAATTGCTTTCGTATTTTCAGGGAACACTAATCACACTATCACTCTAATGTCATAAATGTGAAAGTTTCTTTGTTTGGATGTTTGTCCGTCAATCACGCCGAAACAACTGAACGGATTTTGATGAAATTTGTTATACAGTTACACCCCCTATTCATAAACGTACATTAGATACGTTTTAGCTATAGAATGCTTTGTCTTCGTCAGTTGCATTGTCAAATGTGCAGGAAAGAAAAAGACAAAGGAGAGATTAGTAACACTTTAGCTAAAATACGTTTATGAATAAGGGGGTTAGGGTATTAGCTGACTTAGATTATAGGATACTTTTTATTCCGAAAAAATGTTCCTGTGGGGTGCCATGGGATGAATTGATGAGTTTCCAATGGTTACGCGAAAAGCGACTACACGCGGGCGGAGCCGCGGGTAACAGCTAGTGACACAATAAATGTAACACTAAATGAATATGATGTATCTACTTATAAAATATGATTATCTTCTGAGCTGATTAAGGGACCTAGTTGATAAATTTCATCTGCTTACGGCCAGTAGTTTGGGATGTCTGTCAGTCAATCAGTACCGGAAGAGATTTATATAAATAGATTAAACCCTAAAACGCTGTGTAACCACTCCATCGGAATCGCTTTGATCACTCGTATTTAACATCTCCATACACTTGACATGAATTTATCTACAGGCTGTGGGTAAAACATTGAACAATAATGATTTACTTTGTAAATTCTGCATTGAACAGCGGGTTAATCGAATTATCGAATGTCTGCTCGCGCGGAAATGTTCAGATTGTTGGGTAATGGAATTGTTGGATCAGAAAATGTCAAATATAAATACAAACGGGTTTTTCTGATGGTAATTTGATAGCATGTGGCATTAGATAAGAATGATGTTTTTATATCAGTTAATATTGGCGGTAAATTTCCAGTGTCTGAACTCGATTAGTGCCAACGCATTACCTAATGTATCTCTGCCCCTAATTTGCTATTCTTTCTTATTTTGCCACTTTTTGTGTCTTTTTTATGTGGCAAAGGCAAGGAAGGTGGCAAAGAAGCATGCAGTTCACATTGATGTTAAGTGATGACTGCCTATAGACATCTATACAAAAATCACAGGTCAAAATGCAGATACGTTGCCACTCCTGAGACCTAAGTTGTTTTTCTCTGTGATAGTTATTACGGGGCCATACATTACCATCTAACTGGAAGACGAACTAAACACTAAATTCGGCGGCAGATAGAGGGTAATGCGGTGGCCTACGCCCACGAGCGACGTTACTAGAGCTCTACCACCAGTAGTCTTTTCATTATCTAAAGGTTTTGTCCTGAGTATAGCTTGATTGCGGTAGTTTTTCGTATAATTATAAGACTAAGAGAATTTTTTTTTAAAGTATCGTAGTTGGCAAATCACCGTGCAGTTTACATAATTGGTAAGTACATACTGCAGCCTATAACATCTACACAAAACCGGAGACCATTTAGCAGATCCTTTGCCCGCTGAAGCCTATGCTGTTTGTCTCAGTGATAGTTATTACGAAGCCATGCAATTCCAATGTTTACCCTATTTCCCGCCAGGTAATTCTGAATACTACCATTTAGCGATTGATAACCAATGCAGTGGTGCCTACGCCCTCGAGCTCCAACACTGGATCACTACCACCAGTAAAATGTAGTAGGAAGTATAATACAAAAATTACTGCCCTACCAACAATCACTGATAAATTAACTAATGATAACTTCTTTTCCATTTTATTTCAGTACCAACATCCTTTTTTTTTAATACACATCTTATAATTTAAAATGATATTCGATCTATTCGATTAAAAAAAAAAACAAATTTAGAAAAAGCGTTTCGAATCAACCTGTATATATTTGTTCACGAAAGACGGCGAAACCGTGAACCAATTAATCATTTTCCTTCACGCTAATAAAATTTACTACTCGACGTTTCGTCGGGGTGCCTAAATTCGATTTATTTTAGAGAGTCATCTATTTAATTGAAGCAACTTCGCGACATGAAAGTATCAGGGGTGTTTTGCCCCTTAAACTCAAATATTTAAACCTTACCGTTTTCATGTTTAGCAAAATATTTATTTCGTTGATTACTTTTTAAAATTTTGTGAACTATCTGAATCTAATAATAATAATCATAATGGCAACCCATTATACGTCCCACTGCTGGGCACAAGTCTCTCTCTTTTTGGGGGGAGGTCTGGAGCTTACTCCACCACACTGCTCCAATGCGGATTGGTGGAGGTGGGTGGGTTGGTGGCCAACCCGCTGTCGGATGTTTTCAAACCGCCCCATAAGGCCTCCGACAAGGTTTAACGACTGCCATCTATCGATAGCAACCGAGACCGACGGCTTAACGTGCCCTCCGAAACACGGAAACGCGCATTTAATTTGCATTAGCGGTCACCAATCACACTACCCGACCGCGCCCGTAGTGCTTCACTGAGTAGATCGCGTATGATCTACACCAGCCGCTGCGCCATGCGCGCTTCCATCTGAATCTAATGTGGTAGTGATATTAGTAGGGGAGCCCAAGAGAAGATATTTAATTTACTCGAGCGATCGTGGTGCAACCCAGGCTTAGGGTGGCACCCTTTAAACTCACGGATTCACATACTTATAAAATAAACGAGAAATAGCATTAATTGCCGTCGCTAATCACCACATTATCTAATCTACATGCCGCTAAATGGTAGTGTTCAGTACTATGTTTTGCTTTTAGGGTAGGCTCTAGGGTTCCGTACCTTAAAAGGAAAAAAGGAACCCTTATAGGATCACTCGTGCGTGTCTGTCTGTCTGTCTGTCTGTCCGATTGAGTTGAAATTGATGAACACTTATATGTAAATTGGTGACCCAAAGATGAACACGTCAAGTAAAATAATAAATTTTAAACACTTTTGGGGGGTAAATCAGAAAATTAAAAAAAAATCGTAAACATATCAAATGAAAGAGGTTGTTGTCAGCATCTCAGATATATTTATAATTTGTGCATAAACAAATTTGAAGTTATTTAATAAAAACGACGAAAATTGACCATTTCCCCCCCCCTATCTCCGAAACTACTGAACTTAAAATTTTGAAAAAAATGTGGAAAATAGTTCTATGCCTATAGATTACTGGAAAACCTATAAGAAGTTTGAGTATTCAAATTAAATCGAAAATTCTTAATAATATAACCCCCCATGCCGGTACCACCGTAACCGCTATGCATTTTAAATCTGTAATATTTTCGAAAATATTTATTTAAATTACGGAACCCTCACCACGCGAGTCGAACTCGCACTTGTCCGGTTTTTTCTCCTTCTCTGTCTTCCTCTTTAGGAATAGAAGTGTATAATTTGAATGAAACGAAACATTTTGTGATAATTATATTTTTAGTACTTAAGTGCTTAAAAGTTCAATTTTAATTTACTATATATATTTTTACTTCTACTATATGTAATAGTTATTCAGTCTAGATAATTTATGATTTCTAGACGTTTTAAAGTAATCTGTAAAGATCTCTTCGAAATAAAAATATATTCTTTCTTTCTGCTTTGCCTGGTTTTCCCGTTCAGATCCGATTTTGATTGGCATCGCACTTCATAAATAAATGAAAAATACAAAGGCGAGCGCTGCATTCAATACAAACAAAGCCAACAAACAAGCCACCTGTCCACAGATAGCATGAAATTGGCGTTGGCGATGTAGAGCAGCTAGATGTGGTATTGTTACTAGTTGTATGACTGACTAAATAGAAACAGCTGAGTATGTTTATAATTATGCTGTGTTCGGTTGAGTAATACGTTTTTAGGAAATAGATGAAAGTAGCTCCAAACAAAATCCAATTTTCAATAAAAAATCAATAATTTTAAGTTAAATTACTTACTGATAAGCACACTTATTTTCACCTTTTGGAACATAATTTCACGTCTTTTAGTTCTTTCTAAAGAGTGAACGAAAGAACTTGGATGTATGTAGAAATACCTGGCAACCAGCTCTAAAACAATTCTATTCAAAGGCTAGCGCTGTATTCAATAGAAACAAAGCCAACAAACAAGCCACCTGTCCGCAGATAGCATGATATTGGCGTTGCCGATGTAGAGCAACTAGATGTGGTATTGTTGCTAGAACTAGTAGAAGAGTAAAATAATAATATTGTTTAATCATTATGAGATTCTAACAATGTATGTCTCTGCCTCAGTAGCCTAGTGTTAGCAGGCCACTACTACTACGCTGAGGTCCTGGGTTCGATTCCCGGGTAGGGGGTTATCAGAGATAATGGTGAAAAAGCCTTTATCTCTGGTTCTATTGGGATTTTTCCATTTTCTGGAAATGTCCCAGTACCTCAAAGTTTGGTAGTGTGCCCGGAGATGTCAACAGGCTCGCCACCTGTTACATGGGCTAAAACGTAACCGGCGAATCGTGGGTGTTTGCATGTATGCTTGAATGCATGCATTTACCTCTGCCTACCCCTTCGGGGATTACAGGCGTGAAGTTACGTTAACAATGTATGTTATTTATGTTTGTTTTGCTGTTTCCAATGTTATTTGTTACATGTTTATTTGGCAATTAATATAGTCCACTAATTTTACTTATTAATTAAACTTACCTACTTGTTTTGACTAAACAAAGTTAAAACAATAATGTTAATTAAACTAATTCACCAACTCAAAATCACATTCGTTTCATTTTTCTTTTTTTTAAAAGCAGGGAATAATCACATCTAGAAAAGAAACATATATTTCTTACATTGTGATTAAGCTTCATACCTAAAAATAAATAGCAAAATATTCACTTCCAGTAACACTATATCTCTAAATCAGTTTCACGGGCCCAACATAGGAAGGCTTTGTGCCGCCCCACTCGCTAGCTGAAGTGAACCGTTTTGAATTGTGCTGGACTTCGCAGAATTTACTGTTCAATACTCAATACTAGCCGAGTTTTTGTGATGTCACATTCTTTTATGGGTAGAAATATTCAATTGCTTTAGCTTTTGGCTAGGCTTTGGCTATCTTACAATACACAAATATTTTACATCCTTCTCTAACTTAAAAAAATTTGTTAAAGTTAGAAAAGGATGTAATTTTTTTTTATTTTAATTAGTATTAACACATAAAATCGATTTCGATATTATTTAGAAAACATTACTTTTTTCTCCAAGTGCTATATATCCAAGGCCTCAGGAATGGTAACGAATCTGCATTTTGACCTTGGTCTTTGTGTGGGTGTCTATAGGCTGCAGTCATCACTTAACATCAATGTGAACTGCATGCTTGTATGAAACATACATTACATTAAAAAAAAACTTAATCAACAGTCACATTCACGTATTTTTACACCTTGTATCAAAAACTAAATATTCAACTTTGAAGCCTTATGATATTCAAAGTTGATTCATGCTTCGAGGTAGTCGTTTGCTTAGCAAACTCTATTCTATTATTCCCACGGGGGTGGTCACTGCCACGTGTTTTGTAGTGTTTCGCAGCTGCTGTGTTTGCATGATGTAAATCTGAAACACACGTTGTTCAAAACTACGTCTATGTTTTCCAATATTGCTGAATACTTCTTCAGTGGAGATAAAAGTTGTTTTATTGTTAAAAGCCTCTTCATTTATCGTTTTATTAAGTATGTTATTTTAATGGCTTATTATCTGTTTTATATCCGTATGTATGTACCTTGTATAAGTATAAGTATTAGTACAATTATCCTTTATTATAAATTTGACATCCGTGGTTCACTCACTAAGGGTCCTGTTGAAAACCAGCGTCAGGTACCTTTTATATGAAGGTACCTGACATTTGCTGAACAGGACACCTTTTTGGCAGCCGTGAGACACATATTACGTGTATAGGTATGTATTAATTTTTAGAAAATGTGTTGTCTTTTCTCTGTTACCTGTTATGTTTTATATCTGTTTTATGTGTCTCGCTGTGTGTCAAATAAATGTTTCATATTCTTATTCTATTTTAAAATGTAAAAGATTTCGATTATTGTTATTACAGACCAACCATTTATGTACAGATAAAGTTTCATCAGAGAAAATATTGTCGAGAAATGTAATATAAACTTCACATAATACCGCTTGTATAACAGCGTAACAAGACCGGAGAAAATGTTAAAACTATCCTATTCAACGCACCAAAGCCGTCCAAAGACTATCTATTACAGGATCTCTCGCTATTTATCCGTTGACGATATAAAAAGTGAAATGTGACGCCTAAAGACAAGTCAATGACGCTTTCGAACTGAACCCTCCGGGTCACTGGGTTCGAGGGGAGAGAGGGGGAGGCCTCCGAGGCGCCGGAACATGAATAATTTATTAAGACGTAATGAACTACGAGAAATCTATGGAAGGCGAGCGCTCAGTGATTTTTGTGAAATGACAACGCTGATAATTTTTTTCTGTCTCACATTCTTGCGGGGGATGGAAGGGGATGGCTGTAATTGATTTTTATGTCGATGATCTCGTGGTGTTGGAGGCTTGTAAGTCATTAAAGTGTTTACAGCTTAGTCGACGCTCGTTGGTGGCAGCAATGGCGCTTCTATGCTTATTGAACCTTGATAACAATTTAATGAATTAGTATTTTTTGTTATGCGGTCTATGTAATATTATCGTTCGAATGTCTCGATGGCTCAGTGGTCGCAATCACGATGGTGAAGCCTGAGGTCCTGAGTTCGATCTTTATTTATTTATTTATTTATTTATTTCACAAACTTAAATCTATCCTTACAGGTGGCTACCCAATGCGATAGACAAGCAATAGATATTATAGATTAAAATACATTCACAATTAAAATAGATTAAAATACATTAAATAATTTCAAAATACATTATAAAATTAAATTACATTAACATACAATAACATATTGATATAATTCCAATTTATTCAATTAAGTATGATTGCTAATTGTATTCCATTACTTATAACTAATGACACCTAAAGCTACCTTCGTAAATTCACTCAGAGAACAAGTGAATATATCTATATCTCTAGCAATGAGATTCATAGTGCGAAGACTCCGCGTCAGAGGTGCCTCTTGTAGCAGTTTTGTCCGACAACGTGGTATGGCCAGCAATGCTGGCATACTACGTTTCCATATGTATTTATCTGGCACATATATTTATTTCACCAAGTAAGTTGGTATTATATACTTTGCCTCTCAATAATTTTAAGATATATAAAACTAGAGCAAATTCCCTTCTTACTATCAGTTTATTATACCCGACCATCCCTAGAACAAATAAAGTTGGATATGTGAGTGGATAGGCAGGATATACACCATAGAGTCTAAAATATAAGTATCTCACAAATTTATTTTGAAGCCTTTCCAACATTGTGATGTATTTTTGCTCATGTGGAGACCATATAACTGCACAGTACTCCAATTGACTTCGGACTAATGCCTTATACAAAGATTCGATTGCTTTGATGTTTGTAAAAGTGCGAACTGTTCTCATTACAAATCCTAGAGACCGAAAAGCTTTCTTACAAATGTTTTTGATATGGCTAGCAAACTTTAGATCTGATGATAGGTGGACCCCCAGGTCTTTTACTTCGTTGACCCTAACTAACTCAGTCCCACTGACCTTGTATGTGTATTGGATTGGAGTGCGTGCCCGAGTGAAACTTATAGTGACACTTTAGATCGGGAAAATCTGTAATTGGGCTGTTTCTGTGAGGAAATTTCCAGTAGTACCTTCCGATCGGTCGGAATGGAGGTCATTGGGGGAGGCCTATGTTCAGCAGTGAACGTCCTATGGCTGATATGATGATGATGATGACCTAGCCCGGACTCAGCTACCCGTGCCTCGGAGAGCACATAAACCCGTCGGTCCTGTATCCGATCTCTTTCCGGTCTATGAGCTGTCCCATCGGACTATGAGGGTGAGGAAATAAAGAGTGCACCTGTGTTTGGGCATACACTTGTGCACTATTATACCTCCCGCGCAGTTTTTTTTTTTTTTTTTTTTTTTTTTTTATTTATTTAGGACAACAAACAATTACACTCATAAAGTAACAAGGACAATTACTCGGTACATAATTTTACAAGGAGCGTAATCAACCCCGTTGTCCACAAATTAACTAGTAGGACATTTTAGGGTAGCGGTGTGAAAATACAAAATCATTTTTTTGAACAAAAAAAAATAACAAAAAGAATACACCACAGATGTTAACACAAAGTAAACAATATTTATCTTACATTATGTTATTATTAATGTTCTGCATTACATTTAGAACATTTCGCTTAAATGCGTTAGGTGATGTTTCAAAAAATTCTACCTTAGTGAAATATTTGTTATATTGTTTCATGAGTCTATTTATAGGTGCTCGCTCACCTGCATTAGTTTTACAATTAGGGGGTGCAAATAGGTTATTCTTACGGGTATTTCGTGTCGTAGAACGACATGGAATACTAATATAAACTTGATTATTAAGTCTATTGCAGTCAAATTTGTAGTGACATATGTTGTATAGTAACATTTGATCTAAAAGCAATCTTCTCATTTTGAGTGTTGATAAAGAAAATTTTGATAAGTTGGCTAGTATCCTTTGAGATTAGCCGCGGTGACCGAAATCCGGTCTGGGGGATATTATTATTAATTTTATCATACATCTGAATTCACAAAATTGTGAAATCATAGTCGGTATTTAATTAATACCTTCCGATCACGCTCTGGAAATAGATGAGATGAAACGCCGTTGAGATTGACAGCGGTTAATTATCTATAGTCATTATAATTATCTTAGTCTTAAAACTGGGCCTCTGTGTACTCCTTGGAGGAATACCTTCAGACGTAAACTTTGGCCCAGTATTTTTTTTTTATGTAATGGAACTGGTAAACAACCATGCAGTTCACATTGATGTTAAGTGATGACTGCAGCCTATAGACACCCACACAAAGACCAAGGTCAAAATGCAGATGCGTTACCACTCCTGAGGCTTAATTAAATGTTGTGTCTCTGTACCGGAAATTACAGGGCCGTACATTACCACCTGACCGGAACACGATAGTTCTGAACACTACCATTTCTTTGAACACTACCGTCTCTACAATGGTGAGTGCTCTGTCGAACTGTTCGACATGGTGCCACCGTCTCTTTTTCTACACCGTACTACCCGCCGAAGAGAAAAGTTTCACCCTCACCGACTGGACACCTGGCAGTGCTCAACGGTGCGGTTTTCTCGTTCGTTTCTGCCCAGAACGTGTAAATTGTGGAACGAACTTCCCTCTGAGGTGTTCCCTTGGTGCTACAATATGGGGTTCTTCAAAAATGGCGTCAAAAGAGTCCTTCAGGGCTGGCAGCGCGTTGGCAACTCCCCTGGTGTTGCAAATGTCCATAGGCGACGGTGACCACTTACCATCAGGTGGCCAGACGGGCCACCTTGTCTGTCAACTTAATGACATAAAAAAAAAAAATAATAGCGGCAAGTATATTAGGTAATGCGGTGGTGCCTACGTCCGTCACTGGAGCTCTAACACTAGTAAAATTACTTTCGGTAATTCCGGTGTTATATTTTTTTCCACTTGGTTGCGGAACCTTATATCCGAATAAAGTATTTCTTACATAGACATAAACTACCATTTTGCCAGTGATCCTCACCCTACATTAAAAAAGTTAGGGAGGACGGAACACTCTTTACGACTTCAAAAGGTCGTCAAATATTGGCTTAAACAAAAAAGTAATTATGAAACATCTAGTTACGCCATTTTATACCATAGAGAAACACCGGAGGGGAGTAGCCATATGCAGGCTTTCCCCTCGGTCAAAGTACAAGCCCAAATGGGCCTATACCTGTCGCTTAAATTGTTTCTGCATTTTGTTAAAGTTAAAGTGTGAGTTTCGTAGTATTAGACGATTTTTGTAGTGTGCGTGCGTGTCGCACGCATTTCGCCCCGCAAAAAATGACAGTTTTGCATCGGTAATACACGCTGTGGCTACTCCCCTCCGGTCCGCTGCGGGCCGCGTTGATCTATGTTTTATACCATCTAACAATATTGCACACACCTACTTTAAACTCTGCGTTTTGTACTTTTACTATTTGCTCATATAATTTTTCGTGGTATCAATACCTTAATTGTATACCTTTAAACATAGACATAGCCATCGCGATGTTTCAAGCACACCGCCCACTAGCGGTAGAATTTTCTTCTACTGAAAGAGAATTCTTCCACCAGTGCATGCAGTCAACCGATCCACGGCGTTCAAACCATTCCACTGGGACGGTAGTAAGTGCATTAACGCTTGTGGGTGGTGTGATGACGCTTCCATACCGATTCATGTACTACACAAAATGGCAAGTCAAAATGCAAATGCGTTGCCACACCTGTGGCTTAAGATGTTTTGCTTGTGTCATATTTATTATTTACTAGCTGTGCCCGCGACTCCGTCCGAGTGAGAATTTAAGATTGTTCAGTACTACCCGGACGAAGTCGAGGGCACAGCATGTATAAAAGTAGCCTAAGTTACTCCTTATTACATCAGCTATCTGGCAGTGAAAGTCCCGTCAAAATCGGTAAAGCCGTTCCCAAGATTAGCCAGAACAAACAGACAGACAGACAGACAAAAATTGAACAGATGTTGTTTTGGTATATGTACCGTGTATAGACACATATGCATTTAGTAAAAAGCGGCTATTAACCGAGTTCAAAAAACGAGAAGGTTCTCAATTCGGTCGGTGTTTTTTTATTTATGTACGTGAATTTCGCCGAGATTTCTGGACCGATTTACGTAATTATTTTTCTGTTTGATGCGGAATAGTTTCGAATTGGTCCCATAAATTTAATTCAGATAGGCCCATCAGTTTTTATAATATGAACATTTTTTTTATATGTTCTTAGGTTTTCGTGAGCTACACTCATTGAAATAAAACTGTTTTTACGGATTTATCTCGCGTATATTAAACTAAAATTATTTTTAAAATCAACCCCACGTTTCGGTCGCTTTTCAGCTTCCGTGGGGAACCACGGAAGCTGAAAAGCGACGAATGTCTCAGTCTGCCCTCCCGGGCAGACTGAGACGTTCGTCGCTTGTCGCTTGTGACATTTGTCTGACAGAAGTTTGAAAAAATTATATGTAGCTACCTCCATCGATTTCGTAAACGCCTTGCGTAGCGTTCAGGATTAAAACAATAATGACTTATGGTATCTTGAGGTCTTGCAGACTGCTGCGGCTGGGATTTTTTTACTTACTTTCACCTCAGACTATAGGAATTAGAATAGACGGCGAGTTGTCATACAGTGCGTTGAATCCACTGACGTCCTAGATAGTCCTAATGCGCATGACAACGAGTGACAATGACACATTTACTCATCGATGACACAACACAGCTTATTTACTCCTTCGTGGATAAATTTTTTCATTGATTTCTGAAAGTCGTGTAATCATTTTGTATCGACACACCTAAACAATTTAAATGAGGTACCTAATTGTCACGAAGCTCTAAGTGTCAGATTTTACAAATTAAACAGATGTGAACATTAATCTAATTGACAATGCAGCAATAAACTAAAAAGTATTAAATAAATATAACTACGTTAAGAAAAACCGACTTCAAAACTGAAAAGTAAAAAATAATAAAAATTTAATTGTAATTATAAACTACCTATTATTTATATGTGCTCTTTACTTATAGGTTTGAAGTCGGTGCCAAGCTAAAATCACTAAAGTAGGCATTTCATTGTATTAAAACGTAACTTCACGCCTGACGTAGTTATATTTATTTTAATATTACAAACAGACACTCCAATTTTATTTATTTGTATAGATTAGTGCTTAACCATTTGGTGGCAAATAGATAAGATAATGCGGTGGTGCGCCTTCGGGCTTCATTACTGGAACCTTATCACCTCGATTAGAAAAGCTAACCGAGAATATTGAGAGCAAAGTAGGTATTAACACATTAATAAACGAGTTCTTTAGAATGTGGAATGAAATGGTGTGGTCTAATCCACTAGGTATTTAACTATTAGATATAGGAGGAGGCAATCTACATAATGAACACATAGTTATCTATTGAGCTATTATGTATCACATAATAACAGGAGTTGAATTGTAAACTGCATCAAAGCTAATCGTAGTTTGGGCTTTGTGATAGTCGATTGTTTGAAGGCAAACTGTATAGTTATGTTTAATCTCCATCCGCATTATATTTATTTGAATAAATTGTTTAATACAGAGGCTGCAGTCTTGAAGTCTTCGCATGGCTCCGCAGCTGGTGTAGATCGCAGGCGATCTACTCGGTTGTGCGATATATGCACGGTCGGGTGTGTGTTGGGTGACCGCTAGTGTCAAATTAAAATGCGCATTGTCGTGCTTCGGAGGGCACGTTAAGCCGTCGGTCCCGGTTGCTATCGATAGATAGCAGTCGTTAAACCTTGTTGGAGGCCTTATCGGTTTGAAAACATCCGACAGCGGGTTGGCCACTAACCCGTATCTCCACCAACCTGCATTGGAACAGCGTGGTGGAGTAAGCTCCAGGCCTACCCCCAAAAAGGGGAGAGACTCGTGCCCAGCAGTGGATAGTGTCAAGGGTTGCCATTATTATTTATTATTAGTCATCACTTAACATCCAAGCGTGTTTGTTTGCCACCTTCATAACATAAAAAAAATAAGATATGAATAATTGAAACACAGGGCCACTCTCTATTCTAGTCATCCCATTGCCCGATGGGATGACAATCGGATTCGACCGGTGAGAGATCAGATAAGTTTAAATTTAGACGTTGTGTACATTTTGCATGTCTGAGGTTAAACTAGTAATCCAATTTACTGAACAAGCCTGAGTTCAACAATAATTTAATGCTGACTCTCACCGTTAGATAACCACTAATGTATTTCATGGTTTGCTCCGGAATATCAAAGGGCCTGAGAACAACGGTAGATGCAATGTGTCGACGCTACGTGATCCGTGTTCGATATTTGAATAGTAGGAGTAGAGATTAGATATCCTTCAACGGAGTGTCTAGTGCTAGTTTTTATGTTATGGAAGTGGCAAGCAAGCATGCAGTTCACATTGATGTTAAGTGATAACTGCAGCCAATAGACACCCATACAAAGACCAAGGTCAAAATGCAGATGCGTTACCACTCCTGCGGCCTAAGGTGTTATGCCTTTGTGCTGGAAATTACAGGGAAATTTCTATTTCTATTTCTGTTACCACCTGACCGGAACACGATAGTGCTGAACGTTATCAAGTATATTAGGTCATACGGTGGTGCCTACGCCCGCGAGCTCCGTCACTACCACTAAAAAATACATTAAATGGTATTCGAATGACTTCACCACCGCGTTGATCAGAATAACAACAAACAATCATTGTGCCTAAAATAAATCAATTTTTATGGACAGTTGCTTCTAAGGTGCCGGGCAGACGGAATCGTAAGAGACAAAAACGTCGAAGTGATTTTAAAAATAATTCAATATAAATTTAAGATAAATCCATTAAAATATGTTTTATTCAATGTGTGCAGCTCAAGATAACCCAAGAGCACATCATAATCATCTAAGGTTTGTCTAAGGGCCCTAACTCACTAGGACGCCATGGTGACGTCGTCGGCTACGTATTCAAGCTGCTAGTATGCAAATACTTGATACCTAACTGACCTGGCTACCTTGTGGCGACGTCTCCACACCATAATAATTGCTTGGATACGTAGCCGGTGACATCGCCACGGCATCTTAGTGAGTAAGGGCTCTAATTATAAAAATTGTATGTCGAACCCATTGAACTAGCGTATTACCTCAATGGTCGAACGTGTATGAGACATCTAGTTCCCAAAAAACTTATGACCTACCCAAAGATGTGAAAAGAGGTTACTTTTTTAACCTATTTTAACGTCTTTGGGAATACAATTTTCTATTATTAACCCTAATTCTCCTTAAGTTATGAAAGGAGTTTGAAACTTTAAACCTAATAGTGGTAGGCAACACAGATATAAGATCGTATTTGTTTCAATAATATCCAATAACAACGTAAAATACACAATCAACATAAGTGCAAATCACCGAATCTAATTCGACATTTCCCGTTCAAATGGACTATTCGCGTAATAATTTTACGTGTGCCACGAGCGTTAAATAACCACTAATGTATTTTGCGGCTTGCTTCAGAATATCAACGCGCCTGAGAACAAAGGCAGATGGTGCGATGTGACGTCGTTCGATATTCGTGCACCTTTGGAAAATGATTTATTATTTGGATCCTCACGCATCTTTTGTTATAATAGAAGCAATCAAACAGAAATATCAAAGTAGTTGCCTACGTGTAACTGTTTGAAGCTTTTCTTTTTCGTTTTATCATTTTTTACACTTTTACACGTTGTATGAGCTATCTGTGTCGTTTTCTTAAAGACAAAACACTTTTAACATTTATGGGCCGAATACTCAAACGTCACTCAACTGTGCAACCCTCAAATGTGCGCTCTATCGTTTGAACGTGTTTTATAAAAATAGAAGACTTTTAAGTACCACTTAGATTTAAGTGACGTTTGAGTATTCAAATTTGTCCGCTAGAATGAATCATAAGTACAATTTTAAACGACAAACCCTGAATAGGTATTTGTGCATTAAATTATTCTCAGAATTTCAAGACCATGAGATTGCCATATTGCGGCAGTACCTACCGTTAGATAAGTGTATTTTACCATTTCGCGGTAAGTTGATCAATTAGGTACGTATTGTATTGATGCGTGCACCTTTGGGTTCATTCAGTCCCTCTTTCTTCAATACATCATGAGTGAAGTAGACGTGCATAGAATGAGCGAACGAAAGCACCCAAATGAGATTCCGGTCTTTGAAAAGTTCGCAGTCTAAATGGAGTAGCTACGTAACTACATAATTTTATTTGCGCTCTCAACGTTAGATAACAATTTTAAGTATTTCGCGGTTCTATCTAGAATATCAACGCGCCTCAGACGCCAGACCGCGCAATGTGCGACATTACGTTATTCGCAATTGAATCATCTTGTGTGCCGTTGACATTTTTCTTTCAGCTTAGTAAAAATATGGATTCTAACAGACTTTAAACTAGTAGACTAACAATAAATAAATAATTCATTAATAACAATGACGTTTAGGTACTAACAATTTTAAGCGAAAATTATGTCCTCATGTTCGTTCAAACATTGAACGTATTGATCGATCATTTTTAGTAGTTTAAGACATATAACGGAAATACTAATCGCTGAAATAAGTCAGTTCAGTACCATCGAAGCATGTCGATCACGTGGCCACGTTGGTACTTTACTTGTGTGGTAATTAAGTCTAATTTGCAATGTTTTTGGGAGGAGGGGAAACTTATTCGATAGTACCTAATGCAGTGATGTGTGTACCTTTTCATTCAGTCTCTCTTTCTCCAACATGTACACATAATAATATGAAAGCACACAGACTAATGGGATTCTGGTCTTTGAAAAGTTCGCAGTCCAAATAGAATAGCCACGTAACAACATAATGTTATTTGCCCTCTCAACGTTAGATAACTAAAGTATTTTGCGGTTCTGTTCAGAATATCAACGCGCCTCAGATGGCAGATGGCGCAATGTGTCGAAGCTACGTGATTCACGCTTTGACTACCCTTTATTAACCAGAATCAATGATAAGGCCAATCCCTCTGTTTTTAATTTGTTTTTGGTCATCCGTATCTCAACGTGCGTCAATCTTAAAGCCAAGCCTTAAACAAATAATTATATTTTAATCACTTAAATATGAATACGAGCAAATCGATACACTGAACAAAACGTAACCGGCGAATCGTGGGTGTTTGCATGTATGCTTGAATTCATGCATTTACCTCTGCCTACCCCTTCGGGGATTACAGGCGTGAAGTTTGGCACCGACTTCAAATCTATTAGTAAATAGCACATATAAATAATAGGTAGTATATAATTACAATTAAATAATTATTTTTTACTTTTCAGTTTTGAAGTCGGTTTTTCTTAACGTAGTTATATTTATCTAATACTTTTCTAGTTTATTGCTGCATTGTCAATTAGATTAATGTTCATATCTGTTAAATTTGTAAAATCTGAATCTTTAAGCTTCGTGACAATTAGATACCTAATTTAAATTGTTTAGGTGAGTCGATACAAAATTATTACACGACTATACGAAATCAATGTAAATATGCTGTGTTGTGTCGTCGATGAGTAAATGTGTCATTGTCAATTGTTGTCACCTTGTTTTCATGCGCATTAGGACTATCTAGGACGTCAGTGGATTCAACGCACTGTATGACAACTCGCCGTCTATTCTTATTCCTTTAGTCTCAGGTGAAAGTAAGTAAAAAAATCCTCATAAAATAAAAACTGATGGGCCTATCTGGATCAAATTTTTATGGGACTAATTCGAAACTATTCCGCATCAAACAAAAGAAGGATTACGTAAATCGGTCCAGAAATCTCGGCGAATATCGCAAAAATACATAAAAAAATGTACCGGCCGAATTGAGAACCTTCTCGTTATTTAAACTCGGTTAGTAAAATTAAAAGGGTTCTCCATTTAATTAAAACAACTATCAGTTTTCTGCACATAATGCTCCTTTATGCACTTAACCCTTTCCTGGACAGTATACGAGACACAATAAAAGTTAAAGCCTGGGTTGCACCACGATATTTGTAAAAGTTAAAGTTATTGTAACATTTCACATCCTTCTCTAACCTTAACAGCTTTTGATGTTGTTTAAATCATGTTTATTGACTGATAGGTACCTTCACCTTTTCCCGTACCGCAGTTCATAGTGTATGTGTAGCCTTTTCTTAGTGTTAAGTATATATTTTTAAGGTTCTGTAGATAACTAATTAGCTTATCCTTGTTAAATTTTATATCGCTCTCGAGAATATTGTAATATACCTAATTAGCTTTAAAGATATGTTTCAATAGTATTTTAATAGTATTAGAGCTTCGAATGTAAAGGTGCCAGGACAAACCCATTACCTAAGGGTTTTTGTGGCATTTTTGTAGCTACATTTAAATGGTTTTTGTAACTTTTCTTAATAAATAAATAAAATAAATAAAAACAGATTTATTTATGAGAAGGATGTGAAATGTTACAATAACTTTAACTTTAACAAATATCGTGTTGCAAGGCTTATTGTTACAACGACTGTAGACGTTTTCTGTCCGTGAAAGTGTTAACTTCCATCACACCATTTCAAATCTATTATACTCATGCATACAGGCATAGAAAAATAACAATTGTCCACATTACGGCAAACAAGTCACGTCTAACCCGTAATAAGCCATGGACAGTTGTGTGCCCGCCAGTAATTATTTCCACTTCTCCCTTCATCCGGTCTAAAAGACCTTCTATTGACCCAAAAGATCCATTATGACTTTGTATTGCGCAGGAAATATCGCCGGATCTGTTCAGAATATATTGCTTATTTGGAATGGAGTTATTGTGGGAAGCTTTTGACTAAAGCCCGGTGGAATGTGATTATTTATTATTATTATTGGGATAGTGGAACTGTTTTGGGTTATTGATTAATATTTTTTACTGGTGATAGAGCTCCAGTGACAGACCTAGAGCTCCGTCACTGGAGCTCTACCACCAGTAAAAAATATTAATCAATACCCCAAAACAGTAGTACAGAGCTAGAGCTCCGTCACTGGAGCTCTACCACCAGTAAAAAATATTAATCAATACCCCAAAACAGTTCCACTATCCCAATAATAATAATAAATAATCACATTCCACCGGGCTTTAGTCAAAAGCTTCCCACAATAACTCCATTCCAAATAAGCAATATATTCTGAACAGATCCGGCGATATTTCCTGCGCAATACAAAGTCATAATGGATCTTTTGGGTCAATAGAAGGTCTTTTAGACCGGATGAAGGGAGAAGTGGAAATAATTACCGGCGGGCACACAACTGTCCATGGCTTATTACGGGTTAGACGTGACTTGTTTGCCGTAATGTGGACAATCGTTATTTTTTTATGCCTGTATGCATGAGTATAATAGATTTGAAATGGTGTGATGGAAGTTAACACTTTCACGGACAGTAAACGTCTACAGTCGTTGTAACAATAAGCCTTGCAACACGATATTTGTTAAAGTTAAAGTTATTGTAACATTTCACATCCTTCTCATAAAAAAGAGTTCCATCTTTTATTTTGCCGTATGCATATCCGGAACAGTTATGCACGCTTAAATGTCTTTGCCTTTGGCGGCGTCGTGTGGCGGGTTGCTCACTTCCCTCTAAAATGGTCGAGGAGGGCAATGGCTGTCACATGCGTCATACTCGTGAACGGGTGCTGTTGGTGGGGACTGGTCTGTTCTGGTTTGCAGGGGCTACATCACATTTAGTAGATAGCAGTTTATTTGCATCTATGCTATGGACGTTGACATTATTTGATTTTTCACGATAATCTGTACTAGATTTAAGCTCTCATTTAAAAGAGCTCTTACTGAGTTTGTTGGGTAGCGGAGTTCTTCTCAGTAGTAGACTGCACTTGGAACTCTGCTAAGTGAATAACATTGATCTTGACGAATAAGTTTTTCTTTTTCTTCATTTATTATCATTGAAGGAATTGAAAAATGTTATGATTATTATGTTTTAACCAAATAGTTTAAATTTTAATTTTTAATTTACTATTAATATATGATTTTGCTTTTACTATATGTAATGGTTATTCGCTCTAGGTAGTTTATAATTTATTGACGTTTTGAAAGTATCTGTAAAGATCTATTCGAAATAAAAATATTTTCTATTCTATTCTATTCTAGAGAAAAACTCTAGAAAGTCGATATCCATCGTTATTTACAAGAATAACGTGACATTTCATCTTGTTACATTTTATACGAGTATGAACGATTTAGATGAAATGTCACGTTTTTCTTGTAAAAAGACGATTTAGTACAAATGTGCATATCTATTTGGTTCACTGATACACATATATTAAATTTCAACTCAATCAGCCCACTACTTTCAGAGAAAACACTAACAGACGGACAGATCGACAGACAGACGTACGAGTAATCTCATAAGGGTTCCGTACGGAACCTCAAAATCCCGTTTTAGTTTTGACAATCGCCCAGTAAATCACCATTTATATTCTTCCAGCGTACTCTTACTTAAAAAGTCACTACGCGTATGACAGATAATTTCATTCCATAAATTCCCTCTTACATCATCCCAAAGCCCTAAAACATTGTTACGCATGACTTTATTGTGCTATACTTGAAGTGGGTAAAAGTCCGCGACGCGAATAAATAGGTATCGTAACAGGCGGCACGTGATCGGATCGGGTTTTTCTTGTGTAGGCCGAAAATGCACTTCGTCGTACTATAACTACTTTATGGGTCGTTCTGAACCCTTTTAGTCGTTGATGGGGTTGGGTCAAAGTAAATTTTCAATTTTACGATGCAGATTCTCATTTTTTTTGTTGAGCGTAAAAGTGAATTTATTTTATGCGAGTCTATAGTTTATTAGTTCACTACTTTTTTCAGCCCATTTTAATCTCACGTTATTTGATAGCCCAAACTTTTGGATGCTTTTCAATCTTCACTGAGAGCCAGCCAAGAACAAACTTAGCAGGGTTTTGAACACTACTTAGCAGTGGCGGATAACGGAAGGAGGTGGGGTCCGCCTCCGGTTCTGGGGGTCGACTGATCCAAAAAGGCTCGTTTTAGTATATTCCTATGTTTTAAATATGTACATTTACTAACGTTACCCGTCCATTTTACTGGTAATAGAGATCCAGTGACGGAGCTCGCGGGCGTAGACACCACCGCATTACCTTATATACCTACTTGCCGCTAAATGGCAGTGTTCAGCACTATCGTGTTCCGATCGGGTGGTAATGTACGGCCCTGTAATTTCCGGCACAGAGGCATAACACCTTAAGCCTCAGGAGTGGTAACGCATCTGCATTTCGACCTTGGTCTTTGTGTGGGTGTCTTTAGGCTGCAGTCATCACTTAACATCAATGTGAACTGTAAGCTTGTTTCCCACTTCGATAACATTAAAAAAAAGTTTTAGTCAAATTGGCTGACAGACGGACAGATAGACAGACAGACGCACGAGTCATTTTATAAGAGTTAATTTTTTTCTTACTTAAGGTACGTTTATTACATTATATGCAACTAGCTGTTGCCCGCGGCTTCGCCCGCGTGGATGTCGAAAAGTAGCCTATGTTCTTTCTCAAAGTCAGCTCTATCTCTGTACCAAATTTCATTAAAATCTGTCCAGTCGTTTGGACGTGAAAAAGTAACAGACAGACAGACAGAGTTACTTTCACATTTATAATATTAGTAGGGATAATAACGCATTGGCCAAACTAATTTATTGAACAAATGAGTTCATCTGTATGCGTAATCTATTCCATGAATACCTATTGGAAATTTACATGATGCGTTCATTTTGTGCTGAATAATCGCTGATATTACGTAATTATACTAATATAATTTTTCGATATGAAAAGTGAATGCAATATAAGAGCTTTTGTATGTATGTTTTTATCTTCACGCCAGGTCCCTAACGGGGTAGGCAGAGAGTGTAGAGCGCCAGATATCCCGGTTCTGACAAACCTCTCGTGCCTCGTCTCTAGAGCTTTTGTGATTGGAATTAATTACGCAATACAGCTGGTGAACATTGAATGCAAATACAGACATCAAACGTCACGCCTGTATTTCCCAAAGGAGTAATCAAAAGCAAATGCCAACCAAAAATGCATATCAATATTCATATTTCGCCAGTTGCGTTTTGCATCGGGAAACTTCCGCAAAACGGGGCAATTCCAATAGCTAACCAGCCAGGGATTAAAAACAGGATCCAAAAGAAGCAGAAGTGGCCAGTGTTATAAATTGAGGTATTCCCGGTGCTCAGAAACAGTGCGCAGACGATGACGAGGGCGTAGAAATGGCCAATACCAAGAGAATTTTACTGGTGGTAGAGCTCCAGTGACGGATTTTGCGGGTGTCTGTCTATAGGCTGCAGTCATCACTTAACATCAATGTGAACTGCATGCTTGTTTGCCACCATACATACATAAAAAAATAAAAGTATGTTATAAGGTAAAATATAATCTATATCTAAAAATTTCATTTAAGGACGTCACATGATTTTTTTTCTTTGTGTTGACGATTTTTTTTTCTGCTGTACTTTCCATGTTCAATACAAATAAGCAACGAACAATAATAGAAGAGGAAGCGTCGAACGACGTAGTTATTGGAAACTTTCTCGAATGTCTCTTAATCCGGATGTTGGAATGACTACATCTAGTAGTTTGAAAAGGGAGTCTGAGTACCTTCTGGTTAAAAGCTGTAATTCGACTGCAACTGTTTAAATTCTTTCTTCTTAATGTTATCTATACATCTACACATATAATAAAACAGTAAAATCCGCGTGTCTGTACATTGTATATATTTACGAAAAACCAATTGGGGGCGATGTTAAAATAGTATTAGCACACTTTTGAATGATTTTTAAATTATTACTACTACTACGCTGAGGTCCTGGGTTCGATTCCCGGGTAGGGGGTTATCAGAGATAATGGTGAAAAAGCCTTTATCTCTGGTTCTATTGGGATTTTTCCATTTTCTGGAAATTTCCCAGTACCTCAAAGTTTGGTAATGTGCCCGGAGATGTCAACAGGCTCGCCACCTGTTACATGGGCCAAAACGTAACTGGCGAATCGTGGGTGTTTGCATGTATGCTTGAATACATGCATTTGCCTCTGCCTACCCCTTCGGAGATTACAGGCGTGAAGTTACGTTTAAATTATTTGTCTGTCTATTTGTCTCTTTGTCTACTGGACGGATTCGAATGAAACTTTTTGTGGTGTATAGATACTAAGCCTGGCCAACATTAAGGTTACTTTTTACTGCGGGAAAATCACTCATTCCCACGGGAATCTCTACATTTCATTTCATTTTCCTATACAAGCAGTCCGTATCTATCTAACGTTTGACACATTATTTCATTGTGAGGCAATACGAAGTTTTGCGGGTCAGCTAGTTGATAATAAACGCCCAATATTATTTAAAAATACTTTGGACCCTGGAGCTTTCTTTGCACTTTATTCTAACCGTTCTGAGTGTAATTTTCACCCCCCACTTCCATCAACGTTTTTACGCTCAATATCGTCAGAGGTCTTATTAAATTGGTTATCAAAGCTAGCTCATTGTTTATTTTATACATTGAAATATAGGGTGTGTGGAAAATACAGAAAGTGCCGATTTCTTGCAAAAACCCAAACTTGTACTTTTTTTTATTTAATGAAGGTGGCAAATAAGTAAATAGTTCACGTGGATATTAAGTGATGACTACAGCCTGTAGACGCCCACACTAAAATCAGAGGTCAAAATGCAAATGCGTTGCCACCACTGAGACCTTAGTTCCTGTTGTTGTCACTGCGAAAGTTATTACGGCGCCATATCATCTACCATCTATCTTACCGGAACACGATAGTCCTGAATATTGACAAAATGCTTATTTATAAAATTGAAAGTCGTATTCCAACTTTTTTTGAATATGCAATCTATAAACCTTAAAAATAGAGCATATCCTAGTACAATTATAAGAATCTTTCATTAATTAAGAAAATAAACTGAGCATTATAAACAGCAACGACAAAATTGATATCGTTGAATTAACTGAAAACCATTTACTGTTCAAATTTGGCTTCGCAGCGAACAATATTTCCGTAGCAATCCAACGCCCGCAATTCACGAATGGACATTTGCCAAGTTCTGTACCATAATCGATAGGGATCCGTTGAGAAAAGATTGCTTTCCTCAAGTGTTGGCTCATTCCGATAACACGATCTGCTATGTTAGATATGTGGATTCAGGTTGGGAATTTTATGTTTCTGTGTATAGCAGAAAATATTATTGTACGTGCTGTGTTTTGGTGATCGAAAACGGTCAGCTGTAAAAATTGTATCCAAGTATCCCATACAACTCGATGGGATAGTTCAATATACTTTTTACAGTTTCTGCAAGCTCGCGTATATTTTACGTAAAGAACTACAATTTTCTATTTCCTATTTCGATTGGATCGGAAATACGGAGGGAATAAGAAATGGAAGAATGGATAAACGGATATCCTAAAACTGCAAATATTCATAGCCCAGGTGACACGAAAAACTGAGACGGAATTTGATATTATAAGAAAATAATGTTATTTTGCTAGTTTTTTTTCATGTGACGTGTAAGAGACGTCTGCAGTCTAAAGACATAGATATATCTACAAACAAAGCAGAGGTTAAAATGCAGATGCGTTGCCTGTTATTACGCTCCTATAATAGTGATTATTAACTTAATATAAGCATAATATATGTACAGTAGGAACGTTCTTTGGACTGTGCTATTAGATATATCAACTATCACAGTCAAGCTCCGAAATTGAAACTCTAACCAGAAATATAAGAATACTTCCGCTATTTTCTTTCATAAAATGTCATAAGATAAAAATGAATAAATTAGTAAAAACTTTGATTTCTGCCAAACTCTTTAGAGAGACGTTGCGTTGAATTTTTGTGTCATTCTTATGTTGAAAAATTATGAATATCAACAAGATCGTCCGCGTGGTATTCAGAAAAAATACATTCGAGTTATATTTCTCCTCCTTTCACAAATTTCGACTAATATGAGAGAAATTATATTACTAAAGTAACTTTGTGATTCAATTTCCGTGATATCTTCACATTCGATAAACATTTCTGTATCAATGATCACAAGAACGCAGTACAGCAAAATATATTTACCCAAGGGAATTAGGTACATATCTAACTATAAATACCATAAGTATCAGCTAACGTAACTGATACCAGCTCTGCGCTAACGACCAGGAAGACACAACTCGACTTAAAGTTGGGAAGCAAAACTTTGCTCGCTCATTTGTCTTTTAAAAGTTTCGTTGTTCACACCTAACACGCTATGGAGTTAGTAAATAAACAAGTTGGTAGCATCAAGCGCTGGTATGTTCCTCGGAATAGTTGCTTATAACTTTTGCTCATCCTAATTCAAGGCCTCATGAGCATGTTTTACAGCGAGAAACTGTTTGTTGTTCTGTTCCAGATAATCAACTTTATTCCATCCTAGTAGATTATCGTTTGTGTTTCTGTGAACATTTTTTGAATACTTTTTTTATTCCACATACTGAGCACTAAAATATTATTAGTATTCTACAACTAGAAAAAAGGAATCGTTATGAAGATCATTCATATTTTGTCTGTCTGTTTATTTAACTGCCTGTTACAGCTGATTTTCTCCAAATTCACTGGACCAATTAAGTTCATACTTGCAAAATATTTTTTTACATTCTAAAAATATTTTAATATACATGAACGTAGCAACGTAGTTGTACAAAACAGTTTCTTATTTCTCATCAACTAAAATAATATTATGTAACTAACTATAAAAGCTACAGTATCAACTAACGCAACTGATACCAGAACTGCGCTAACTACCAGGAAGAGACAACTCGACTAAAAGTTGGAAAACAAAACTTTGCTCGTTCATTTGTCTTTTAAAAGCTTCGTTGTTCACACCTAACATACTATGGAGTTGGTAAATAAACAAGTTGGTAGCATCAAGCGCTGGTAAGTTTCTAGGAATAGTTGCTTATAACTTTTGCTTATCCTGATTCAAAGCCTCATGAGCATATTTACTCTTGTATTTATTGAGAACAAGAAACTGTTTGTTGTTCTGTTTTGGATAATCAACTTTATTCCGTCCTGGTAGATCGTTGTTTGTCTTTCTTTGAACATTTTGTGAATTATTTATTTTCAAATTTTCAGTTATAACCTCAAAGAAAAAATGGAATCTTTATAAGATTACTCCTACCTGTTTGTCTGTTTGTCTATATGTAACAGCTGCTTCGTTCCAAAACTACTGAACCAATTGAGTTGATGTTTGGCTCGCATTCCGCATAATAATATGAAAGTAGATGACCTAAACACTTTGGTCTATAAAGTCGAAAACTTTTGCGGTTGGATTATCAAATATCTTTTTTTATAATTACAGGATAAACCGTTTTGAAGTTAGTAAAATAAACAAGAGAAAATGAGGCCTTCCAAAAAAGCTTAGCTCCAACATTAAGAAGAAATACAAAAAAGACGTGTGGCACTCGGGGACTGCCGCGGTAAAGCTATTGCATTTACATAATTATCTAAAATTATGAAAAACAAAATAAAATGCAAATAAAAGAAAAAAAAATAGAAAAATGAAACAATAATTTTCTATTAATATTTACCACTTTTTAAATATTGAATGGAAAAACAAACAATAAAAAAATGAACAAAAACAATCTTGGCAGCGGTAGGATTCGAACCCACGCCTCCGAAGAGACTGGTGCCTTAAACCAGCGCCTAGACCGCTCGGCCACGCTACCCACGAGGTCGGACGGCAAAATTATACATGACTTTCTTTAAATGAGTTTAAAATTTGTTATCCGGAGCGTTCGGTTTTTTCGTTACGGAATTTCTGAATTCGGTCCCCGCGCTCAAGGCCCGCGATAGAAGCTATGCAATAGCTTAAAAATATATCTTTAGCTATAAACTATGGGAAACTAATAAGAAGTCTATGCCAGTTACAGTAACGTAGAATATTTCGTAACGAAACTCGGTGCAAGTGAGTCCGACTCACACTTGGCCGTTTTATTGTTGATCTTCCTAGTACACACATTGTTCCTATATGTCTGCAAGCACTTAAAGTTATGACATACACACTATGAATACAGACGGCATGCCTTAATGTATCATAATAATAATCTTTTGATATAGGTCCACTTTTACTGGCCGTACAACAAACATTTCCAAAGAAATGTATATTTTATATATTTCATGGCAAGGCTGGATAAATAAAAAGGTTGTCCCTAAAGGGCAAATCCACTATCCGACTTATAGATTGCAACCCTTATCAAATCGAATACGTGAACATTTATAAAGGAAAAATTAGAGATATTTAGAGCTGGAGTTCCAACAATATTTCCGCATTTTTGTGACTTATCAGCTAATGGATGGTCGGTGTATACAGCTATTGGGAAATTCATCTTCACAGCTGTGAGATTTTCTCGGTAAAATTTATCGACATATAACGGCATCGCATGTTTATCAAGTGATGTTTGAGAGCTTCACCAACAAAATATATTTCATTATAATCTTATGTTCATTGATGCCCACAACCATTTTTTTAAAAACAAAATGTTTTTTTTTCAAAAGTAATCTAAATTAAAAAAAAAGCATAAAGATACAATAGAAAACATGACACATATTGACCAAAACCTGATGAAGATCCAATTCTATTCGGTTTAAAACTAACTAAACAGTATCAGGAAAATCAAACACTATGTTCAAACAAGAACAAGCACGAACGGTCACGTCAAACAAAATTCAGTATTCGTCGCGCCGAAGGAAATACAATAATTCGAACGTGTCCACACGATTTGTCGCAGTGCAGCAAACGGATTTTTCAATATTCCGAGTCAAGTCGCGATATTTTTCGTATTGGTCACTTCGTTTCTCTTACGTGTACCAAAGTAAACACGATCCGGCGAATATTCGAGCTGCGGTTTTGATTTAGGCGTTGTGTGGGGCTGTGATCACGTCCTGTTTTTTCTGGAACAGAATTTTCTGTACTGATTGAGTGAGAGAAAGGTACGGATATTTATTGATTTTGTTAATGGAAGCTTCCTCTTTTTATGTTATCAAGGTAGGAAAATCAGTGCAGCTTACATGTTAGTCAATTCTGCTATATAAAGACATTTACCTACACAGAAACCCGCGAATCAAAATGTAAAAGCGATGTCACCCAGGCGGACTAAGTTTCTTGTTTCTGTAAGATAATAGGGCCATACATTACCATTCACTTGAAAAATGATTGTCCTGGCAGCAGAGATCCAACTGTACTCTACCACTATCAGAAACCTTCTGACCAGAGCTATTGAGATTGTTTATGAACAAAACGTTAATATAACCGTATTAATTTGATGGCGTAGAAGTATAAATCAATAAAAATCATTGAACATTCATGGACGTCACAAATCTATCCCTATTAGGTAAATAGATCCACCCAGTGATAAGCGAATAACATCTCGAGGTAAATCTAAAATGGCAAGCTCATTTAAGGTTTCTATCTTACTATGTGAATATTTTCGCAATAATTCTAAAGTAGATATCCATGTGTGGAGTTAAATAACAGTGCCAACAAACGTTACGTTAATTATAAATAATGTCATGATGATGTCTCTAAGGATTTCAATGTCTTTTACAGTGGCTTCTCAGTCGTGGCACCAGAAGTGGCAGTGCCGGGAAAGACGACAGCTGTCCTCGTAACCCTCCATGGAAGAGACGGCGATGAACTTGATCCTCTTAACGTCACTGTCAGATTGGAGACTCAGGATGCTGATAATGATGTGAAATTGCTGACTACTGCTAGCCAGATGATTACTGGTGAGTAATCTTTTATTTAGTTAGGCACTATTACTTATTTAAAATTGTATTGGTAGGCTTGAGTTCTTGGGAACGAACAAATGTGATGGTTCATATTTGTCCAATAATAGCCTATATCCCAAATATCCTAATAAAATATTGTTCGGGTCCCTACTAGATATACTAAATGTGATAAACATTTTGATTTTATTTATTATGGTTGAAATATCGCATTATTAATTCTAGATCTCGAAATATAGTTTATGATCGATTAAATTTACCAGACTACTACGAGTACATTTACCATCAGATTAGGTAGGTATTCAAATGTTTTGACATACATTGTTAAATTGTAATAAATGCAATTCAATATCATTATTTATCCACATTACTAATTGAAGTATTACTTAGTTCTCTATAAATGAAGTCCACAGTTAAGAAAATAACACTTATTATATTTGTATGCAATAACAATTTTAATGTATCAAAATACCACTATTTATCGTCGATACAAATTTTAAGAACAACAAAAGTAAACATTTAATCACAATTTTAACGTATAAACGAAATCGTTAACCAGTTCAAACTTCTAGCTATACCATTATTGAAATTGTAACACGCATCCTGCATCTGTATATTCCGAAGCACTCGATTTGCTTCGATATTGCAAAGCGTCAATAACACTATAAGGAAATACTTTTCCGGTCCATGCATCTTATAGAGTTGCTAACTCGGTTCAGTGCAATACAATTTTGTTTGACTTGTTAGATGGGTGAAGTGAAACTTATATACTAGTTGAGCTAACTTCAGTAGAAGTAGGTCGCGGTGGGAGCCGAAAAGCTGTTTATTTTTCAGACCGTCAAAATTTCCGTGGTAATTCCAACAAGTTCTGCGCTGATGATTCGGGCGTCCGTTAAACTTTCGTTGCAATAAAATCTTCTGCTGCAAATACTTCAATAAGAACAATATGTTTTATCATAAAAACTGAGACTGAATTTTTAAATCATGATTTTCTGTGATTAAGCAAACTTAATTCCAAAGAGAGAAACATTCCTGCAGCGAAATACCATTTATTCACGAAATTTAACTGTCAATATATTCAGGCTTAAACATCGAGACTGTTGTGAAAATTCTCTGGGGTACCCTTGGAGCTACTGCACGCCATAAAATAACAGGTTAGCCGTGCCCTGGAGGCTTGCTTGGACGTAAAAGCTTTGGAATTTTAAGTATTTTAATCTCTGTGTAAATTTATGTGAAAGAAACGTTGGGTTTACATATAAATATAAAGTTATATACTGTTGTTAAAACATCCTTCAATGTACTGATGATCGATAATATGAACCAATGTCACCGGCATATATTTTTTACTACTAATATGGTACTCAATAAATGTGAGCACAATAGTTTATTTTCATTTTAATTGTAAACTTTTTAATGAGATCAGAAATAAATATAAAATAATTAGTCTAGGGAGCAAATTCACTGATATACACCATATTTAATTTAAATAGATAGTAAGCAAAAATAATGCTAACTACTCCAAAAGTAAATTAAAACAAGTTTAAATTTAGATATAAATAAAATATTTCACAAACGCAACACTAAAAAGTTAGGACGCATTCTTAACAACGAAAACTGCATATAAAATATAGCTCTTAAAAATAGTGAGCAGCAGTTCATGGTTTTTAATAACGGCATTTTACGACGCGTGCATAAATCAAGGAATTCTCTAGATCTAGCCAACTAAAAATAGACTCAAGTACTTGCGGCCGAGATGGGATTTTCAGAATAAATATCAATTTACGATGTCTCCGGGAATCATAAAGGCATTTCGTCTAGGAAACTTCAGCCATTTCAGTATTCATGCTATGGAAGTCAACGTTCCAACTTTTATTGGGGTTCCGTACCTTCGGAAGTAATGCTTTAAGTTCTTCGTCTACATTGTTGTCTCATCATTCCATTGTTTTCGTTAAAATGTTAACATTTTTATATTTCAACTTTGTAGTTGAATCATTTTGTGATAATAGAAAAACTATATAGATAGGAAACATTCGATGGTTATATATTTTTGCATTGATGGTGAGTGATTTTGTAGTATATCTTCAAGATTATCTACCGTTTTTCCACTACAAGTAGAAGAAAAATAACATTTTTTTTTATGTAATGAGGGTGGCAAGCAAGTATGCAGTTCATATAGATGTTAAATGATGACTATAGCCTATAGATACCCACATAAAGACCAGAGGTCAAAATGCAGATGCGTTGCCACTCCTGAGACCTTAGTTATTATGTCTCTGTGGTAAGTTATTGCGGGGCCATACATCTAACCGGAACACGATAGTGCTAAACACTACCATTTGGCGGCAGATAGATTAGGTAACGCGGTGGTGCCTACGCCCTCGAGCTCCTAAAGTGGAACTCTACCACCAGTATTGATTGAATCAGCCAGTTGATCAATATTAGTTTAGTATGTTCATATTCGCGAGCTTGAAATAACACTATTGTCTTGGACTTATCTCGCTTGTATTAAATAAATGAAGAAATGCTTAAAAACTTTTGATTAAAACTTAATGTCGCAAGGAAAATACTGTCTGCCTTGTAATTAAAAATTTTTCTAACATACGCCGTACAAAAATCCATTTTGAAATAATGTACAGTCTCCAGTCTCCACACAATTTTCTTCTATCCTTAGTCTGCAGTAAGTATACTTTAATATTTTGTTGGTACATCGAAAATGACGGCTGCTTTGTGGGTAGCACCTTATTATAAATCGGAAGTTGTGTACTTTGCACTACCGGCATTATTTCTTGATAAGTGTTCGGGAATTTTAGATGCAGTTTTATCGAGCTATAATGGTGGGACCAGAAAGGTTTTTTTATTTACCTAACCCTGCGGAGCCTGAAGACGAATGTCCTTCAGTAATAAATGTTACAAATTAAAACAAGTTTTTTCTAAAATAGTTATATTTTAGAAAAAAATGTTTTAATTTGGGAGTAATTTTTATTATGTAAAGGTGGCAAATAAGCTTTCAGCTCACATTGATGTTAAGTGATGACTGCAGCCTTTAGACGTCTACATAAAAACCAAAGGTCAAAATGCAGATGCGTCGCCACCCCTAAGACCTAAGATATAATGTCTCTGTGATTGTTATTACGGGGCCATACATTACCATCTAACCGGAACCCGATAGTGCTGAATTCTACCATTTGGCGGCAGATAAATTGATGACGGCCGGTTGATTGTCATTTTTAAATTATTTGGAAACCATTTTTTCCTTACCTTCTTTTTAATTCTTATGTTTCGATAATACTTGGGAAGGGAAATCGTGCTGCCACAGAAAAACAACCACTGTTATTTCAACGTGTAGCTATACATCGAATTTAAAATGATAACTATCAAGCAGGCTTAACAACTCAAGCAAGAACAAATAATAGCCAAGCGAATAATAAAAAAATGTACTTGAAAAAACCGAACTCTGCATAGCGTTTGGCCCGACATCCACTCTTCAACGGTTTTTTTTATGATGTTTATCCGCACTCTTTTTCAGAGGTGCATTTCATGTAGATATAGTTCATTCAATGGTTCATTTCAGTTTAGGAAAACCTACCGTTCTTCTTGTTCTATTAGTACATTTATATTCTTGGCTGAAACAATCTCCGTGGGGGAACATTTGTCTCTGTCGAGATAGTGTCGCGATACGTCCATCTCATGCGATGCAGTTGGTTTCACGTAGCATAGCTCACACGAGTGTATTAGATGATTGCCGCAGTGCGCTAGCCATATCTAGGGTATATATTTAAAGTAATTAATTTTGTTAACAAAGAAAACGCAGTATGATTGCTGTGAAATTGTAATATGAGTGAATTAATTAAAGTTTTAGAATAAGTAGTTAACGTGTTATCTTTTTTGGTTATATAATTTAATCTGAAGCAGCCTTTTGAACAGGTGATTAATTAAGCAAAAAAATTGTCTGCATAATATTTTTGTAATTTTTTTTTTATGTACCTAATGATTGTGGTGATATAATACTGCAGCCGATAGACATCTACACAAGAACCGAAGGTCAACATCCAGATGTGTTGCCACTTGCCACCCTAGAGACTCATGTTGCCTTTAATACTCAAATTATTATAGCCTTGTGATGAGGCTGAACGTTATAATCTAACTGGAACACGATAGTATTGAACACTACAATTTGGCGACAAATAGATTAGGTATTGCGGTGGTGCCTACGCCCTCAAACTCTGACACTGGAGCTCCAACAACAGTATTGGAGCTCTACCACTAGTAATACCACAATTATACTTATAGTTGTTGCTGCATAATAACCAACTATAAGTATTCATAATACCACATTTCTTTTTATTACTTTTATCTTTAAATAAAAAACAGAATAGGAATTAAAAATATACAAATGTCCTACTCAGCGTAAAGGAGTACATAATTCTGTTAGATTTATGTATTTTAGATTTTTTTTTTCTAAAAGCGTCTTAAATTCTATTACTCATCAGAAAATACATGTCTATTTGACTATCTGACTAGTTGAATACTACATTAATGTAAATGAAGGGTCTCGTGGTCTGTAGACTCAGTAAATCACACTGTTAACAGCTCAAAGCGATTGGCAATCCCTTTCAAAGATATCGGATCTCGACCTAATGAATCACGATTGGAGTCTTGATAGTGATGTGAATGTCGGTGAACTGTGTACCGGTGGATTGGAAGCGTTTTCAGATATTTCACTTTTATATAATTAGCATTTATAGTACTTACCTATATTTTGACGTAAGTAAAACACGTACTAAATAAAACATTACGATACTACTTACGCTTAATAAAAGGTGAAATCCAAATCGTTCCAATCCAGATACGTAAATGTAGAATTCGATATCGATCGCGTAAAAGATTGGATCAATCTTTTTTTTTTTTAATAATTGATCTTCTCGAGTAGTTTAATACATGTTTTATGCTCATTCGTTTATAAGGTGATACCCAGCGATTAAAAGGTGTTTTATCGTCAGAATGTTTATTATTTGAATTAACACTTTAATCTTATTACTCATCAGAAAATACTTGTTTTTCCAATTATTTGATTAGTTTAAAACCATATCAGTGTAAACGAAAGGTCTCATGGTCTGTAGACTCAGTAAATCAAACTGTTAATAGCTCAAAGCGATTGGCAATCCCTTTCAAGGATATCGGATCTCGACCTAATGAATCACGATTGGAGTCATGATAGTGATGTGAATGTCGGTGAACTGTGTACCGGTGGATTGAAAGCGTATTCAGGTATTTCACTTTCATATCATTAGCCTTATATAATATTATAATTTGACTTATATTATATTTTGACGTTTATTTTCGTAGTAAATAAAACATATCTACGTACTTCATCAACATCATCATCAGCCTGTAGACGTCCATCAACATTTTCCAGCGTTAAAAATAAAACCCATAATCACAGGATCAACTCACACACGACGGGGTCTTTGCCCGTGGTACACCTAATTAGTCCACCTGGGTGAACCAGGGGCAAAATTTTCTATGGTGTGGTACACCTATTATGAGTGAGGTGTACCAGGGGTAATTATTTATTTCCGTTTTCCACCTTAGTTCACCTAGGTCCTAGGGAAATATATTATCCCGTAGTCCACCTGTATCAGTGTTTGCGTAGAATGCTAAAATTTGAGGAACTTGCGGGGAATTATCAAATGTTTTCTTATAAGTTGAGTGTAATGTACAACGTAATACGATAAATATTTTTGGATTCGAAACAGATTGGTTAGGATATGTTAGAACGGTGATCACACAACGCTAAAACATAATTTTGAATTTATAACCGAAAGGAATTGAAGTTGGACGTTTTTTATCTGTGTCAACGAGTATTTTACTCACAATTGAAAATTGTTAAGTGGACCATGGGCGATATATTCCGCTGAACTATCTAGTAGGTGGACCACCGGAAGTAGAGATTATCCCTGGTACACCTAACTCACAAAAGGTATACCATGGGCAGAAAAATTTACCCCTGGTTCACCCAGGTGGACTAAGTAGGTGTACCACGGGCAATGACCGGTCCACTGCTACACAAAAGCTTGGCAATACAATAAACGCTTTTCTTTCTTTCTTTCATAATCGCCACGCTTGGTACACGGGTTGGTAATTCCGTCGGTGGCTGTTTCATCGGAGACGACAACGACACGTCACGCGTCTACCGTCTTAAGGGAATCGTTTGACCGCCACGCGCCGTTGTACCTGACTAGCCGAAGAACTCGCCTCCATTAGTGGATAGTAGGATCTACATGTCACAACGCTGAAAAATGTATAATCGTATTCCATTTTGAGTTCCCAACGATGATAATCGCATGAAAATAGAATGGAAATCCAACAATTATGCAACAGGAATAGACGTTTCCAAGTTGTTAATAGCTAAAAGTGATTGCTAATTTCATCTCAAAGAAATTCGATTTGCCAGCAGCATCTAACGAACCGTGCCAGTGTCAGCTGTGCCTCATCAGATGGCACGGAAAAATTAGATCTCGAAAAAGGAAAACGTTCTTGTTAGCACGTTATGCTCATCGGGACGAGTAAATATAGGAATTTCTGTTTACATCGATAACGGGTTCCTCGTTTTATTCGGATTTAATTTTTTATGTTCAGACTTTATGCGGAAGTATTATCAGTTTCTTTTCTTTTATAATCGTGAACAAGTATGACGTTCTCATTTTTTAGTGTTTCAATTGATGTTTAGTTATATAATTGGTAAGTATTTCAGTATGGTTAACCAGTACGCTTAAATAGTAAACTTAAAAAAAAAATTTAGAAAAATTCGTACTGATTGTATACTTTAGTAACTCTATCGGTCTGTTACGTTTTGGCAAACAAACTGCTAAGCCGATTTTGATGAAATTCAACATGGAGATAAGCCCATATTCTTTCTCAAAATTCACCCAATTTTGAGAAAGCATATGGGCTACTTTTTTTGCTTAGAATATGGATTATGAGGGAAACAACTAGTTTTGAACAGACAACACAACAACAAGAAGTGTTTTGAGATAAAATGTATATATAGTATATTTATGAACGAAATACTATTTTAATAAATATTACATACTAGCTTTTGCCCGCGGCTTCGCTCACGCGGTAGTCGTGTTATAAATAACTAAGTAGCTTATGTTCTTTCTCAAAGTCAGCTCTATCTCTGTACCAAATTTCATTAAAATTGGTTCAGTCGTTCGGACGTGAAAAGGTAACAGACAGACTGACAGACAGTTACTTTCGCATTTAAAATATTCATTTTTTTTTTGTTTTAGTAGAAAATAAAGATAATGGAATAACCTAGTGCTAAAATATTCCACAACATTTTTTGGGTAATACAATAAAATTTTCTACGTAGTTGTTTTGAAAAAATAGCATTTATCCCCCGATCTGGCGACAAACGCAACGTAGGTTTTCTAGTGTTCCCTGCAACCACTGACCTACTGAGGCACTCAAATTTTAGTTTGAGGCATAAAATTCGTGATCAATATAAAAAATCGAAAAGTTATAACTGACACGTCGACATTCAACCATTCTCTAATTTGATAAACATAACCTCCAAATTATATTTTGTGAAATAGAAAAGGTCGTTCAGCGCGTTAATTCCATCAGGAAGGACGAAAATGTTGGAATTTCTGTATACATCGATAGCGGGTTCTCGATTTATTTCAATGGGATTGGACTTTTTGTATTTTAATTTTGTGTTTGTGTCATATTTTCCTGAGTTAGTGTTTGAAAATTACGAACAGTTTGATCTCAGCATTATTATGATATTATAAATACATTTTTTGATCTCCTCGTCTAATGAAAGTGGCAAAAAAGCATGCAGTTCACATGGATGTCAACACTACAGCCTATAGACACTTACTGGTGGTAGAGCTCCAGTGACGGAGCTCGCGGGCGTAGCACCACCGCATTCGCATTACCAAATACTACAAAATTACTTGCCACTAAATGGTAGTGTTCAGCACTGTCGTGTTCCGGTCCGGTGGTAATGAACGGCCCCGTAATTTAACGGCAAGTATATTAGGTAATGCGGTGGTGCCTACGCCCGCGAGCTCCGTCACTGGAGCTCTACCACCAATGAAAATTACAGTCTACATATCCTCATTGTACGAAACATAGAGCAACGCGGGCCACCGGTCGCGGCGGACCGGTCCGCCGCGACCGGTGGCCCTATGGTACGAAACCCTGTTAGGCAGTAACGCGCGAGTCCGGCTCGTCGGAAATAAAATCTATCGGTTGGTCTTTTATCCATCAATTTTATCTTCTATCTAACAATTAAACCTAAATATCTATTTCATTATTTATCACTGGCAACTTTTAGGCATTAAATCCTGAGTTTTACTGCCGAACAATTTAAAAAACTTATCACAAAACTTTGGTTTTTCATAAAATTACAAAAGTGTTCTTACACTGGGTTGCACCAAAATATTTGTTGAAGTTATTGTAACATTTCACATCCTTCTCTAACTTTAACAGAGTTCTATAAGTAAGAGAAGGATGTGAAATGTAACATGAAACAATAACTTTAACTTTCGACTGGTGGTAGAGCTCCAGTGACGGAGCTCGCGGGCGTAGGCACATTACTTAATATACTTGCCGCTAAATGGTAGTGTTCAGCACTGTCGTGTTCCGCTCAAGTGGTAATGTAGGGCTCTGTAATATCCGGCACAGAGGCATTACACCTAATGCCTCAGTAGTGGCAACGCATCTGCATTTTGACCTTCGTCTTTGTGTGGACGTCTATAGGCTGCAGTCATCACTTAACATCAATGTGAACTGCACGCTTGTTAGCCACTATCATTACATAAAGAAAAAACTTTAACAAATATCTTGGTGCAACCCAGGCTTATTTTAATTGATGACTATTCAGAACCTAATCTTAAGCAAATTAACAAATTCAAAGACGTCTAGACACGGAGTCATAGCAATTTGTAACTAAAACGTACAGAATACAAACTTATTACTCCCAAGGCTGTACAGAACAAGCCTGATTGATTTTAGTAGTGTCCAGGGACACCACAGGACCGGCGCCGTATTTAACATCCCGATAGGTCAAGCACACGGTTGCCATAGTAACGGAACAATTAGTTATCGAAATGGAACGTTAGTTAGCTATTTAGTTTGAAAACAACAATTAAGGACGGGTTTTGGCGGGAACCTTGAAAGATGCGTGTGGTGCTCTTATTTTATTTAGTTTTCTTGATGTATTTTAGAGTTATAGTAAATGAAGTTGGTGGCATTTTGTTTGATATAGGTTAATTACAGTGCCCATGTATAGTGAAATAGAATAACAGTGCGAAAACACGGCCTTTCAGGTTGCCTCCAAAACTTCATTGTAAATACTAATAATAATACTTGACACTGGCAATATGCGTATTAGCGATGCCATTATACTAAAAAAAAAACAACAATATTCTTTATTGTACACCGTATGAATACATAGACAATACAAAGACACATAAGAAAGTACAATACAAATGGCGGCCTTATCGCTCAGCAGCGATTTCTTCCAGGCAACCACTACTAAGAACAGATGAAAAAGAAATACATCAGAGTGGGGTGTACTGAATAAAACATTAACTAAACTCACAATTATTATATATCATGTATGTCAATTATGTAAAGCAAAAGAGAGATAACAACAATGTTATTAGTTAATTATTTAGTTTAAAAACAACAATAAAACATGATATTTGTTATTTGGTAGTATTTAGTAGTTATATGGTAGAGCGCCATTGACAGAGCTCGCAGGCGTAGGCACCACCGCATTACTTAATAGGTATACATGCCGCTAAATGGTAGTGTTCAGCACTATCGTGTTCCGGTCAGGTGGTAATGCACGGCCCTGTAATTTCCGGCACAGAGGCATAACACCTAAGGCCTCAGGAGAGGTAAAGCATCTGCATTTTGACCTTGACCTTTGTGTGTGTGTCTATAGGCTTCAGTCACCACTTAACATCAATGTGAACTGCACGCTTGTTTGCGACTTCCATTAGGTACATAAAAAAAATCTGTGTTTCCGGTTAATTGTGTGCAGTTGTCAACGAAATCATTACTGTCTAGCATTTTAAAACGTTTTTCACCTTTGTTTTATTGATAAGTGAGATATCGTGCTTAATTGGGTTAATGAAACTGTAACGTTAAACTTAATACCAAACGAACTAAAATTACTTCAGAAGGTAGTACGTCACCTATCTCAATATGTTATTATTTACCGCTACCGCTATTATTTCACGTTTTTTTTATATTCTCCGTTTAAGGAGCTTGGTCAAAGACCATGACGCTCTATATGTTCGCATGAATTACAATCTTCATTTAAAAATTGTAAGTAAACTACATTAGCTGAGTTTTGGCGGGAACCTTGAAAGATGCGCGTGGTGCTCTTATTTTATTTCATTTTCTTGGTGTATTTTTGAGTTAAATTAAATAAAGTTGGTGGCATTTTGTTTGATATAAGCTTATTATAATCCTCGTGTATAGTGAAATAGAATAACACTGCGAAAACACGTTTTCGCAGTTTCGGGTTGCCTCCGAAACTTCATTGTAAATGTTCTGGTAAAGTAGCCATCGCTTTACTAGAATTACTGACTGTGACTGACTGACGGACTGATAAATTGACTGACGACTCTGACTTTGCGTTGCTTAATACGAATATGAAATATCGTTTTACTTGACGCTGGCATTAAGCAAAACAAGCGATGCCATAACATTAAATAAAATAAAAAAAACTACATTAGTTCATTCACAATTGATATAGTTGCAACAGTATTCTGGCGTCATCCGTAGTAGGATCTGCCAGGACACTGTTGCAATGTCCTATTTCTGATGAAGCCCTGCGATGAGCCTCACCCCGAACACATTCAACCAAAATATGGTATACGTCTTTCACTTTACCACATATAGGGGTATCAGATTGATTCATTAAGAATTTTAACTTATTTAATGGCACATGTCCGGAGCGAAGTCTCATCATTGTGACCAGTTCTTTCCTGGACAGGGATTATTTCACTTAGAACCTGTAGGCTTTTATTACAGCGTATGTACCTCTTCAGAAAATACAGGCCTTTGATGTTTTACTATAAGACTTGAAGTATCTGTTGAAGCCCTTGTTAGTAAAATAATGTGATACCATAACTATTAAAAAAAACCGGAACAGTGCGAGTTCGACTCGCGTGGTGAGGGTTCCGTAATTTAAATGAATATTTTCGAAAATATTACAGATTTAAAATGCAGGGACATAGCGGTTACGGTGGTACCGGCAGGGAGTTATATTATTAAGAATTTTCGATTTAATTTGAATACTCAAACTTCTTATAGGTTTTCCAGTAATCTATAGGCAAAGAACTATTTTCCACATTTTTTTCAAAATTTTAAGTTCAATAGTTTCGGAGATAGGGGGGGGAATGGTCAATTTTCATCGTTTTTCTTAAATAACTTCAAATTTGTTTATGCAAAAATTATAAAAAAACTATATCTTAGACGCTGACAATAACTTCTTTCATTTGATATGTCACACGATACAGTTTACGATTTTTTTTTTAATTTTCTGATTTACCCCCGAAAGTTGCCCCCCTGTTTAAAATTTATTATTTTACTTGACGTGGTCATCTTTGGGTCACCAATTTACATATATTCATCAAATGTCAATTCAATCGGTCGAGTAGTTTCGGCTGCAAGCAAGCAAATTGGCTGTGACAGACGGACAGACAGACAGACAGACGCACGAGTGATCCTGTAAGGGTTCCTTTTTTCTTTTTAAGGTACGGAAACCTAAAAAAGTGAAAAAATAATTATTATGATCAGAGGCGAGCATATAAACAAGTGAGATAATACAAAAATAACTATTTTCATGAATGCGCCGTTTCATACGAAGTCACAATCGATTGATAAAAAAAAACAACTTCATTCAATCCAATGGTTTCCCGGGTTCAGGGAACTGAATGCCTTTGAATGCGAACTGTGCTTGTTTGTGCGTCCGAACAAAGCCAATCTCCTCACATTTCTATGCAAAAGACTTCGCCCAAACAAAATATAATATCGTACTCGTGTATTGTCGCTTTGTGCTCAAGAAAATTTTATGATGCTTGCCACTGAAGCTTAATAAGAAGCCAATTTAAGAATGTACCTATACATGAAAAAAGTTTTTAGGCGATTACATGAGTTAACGGTTTGTTAAGCTAAAATATGAAGTGTTTTAATTGAGAAAAATCATTTTAAAGTATCTATTATTATTTGTTATGTTTTAATATTTGATATTTTTTTTTGTTGCTAAAATACGTAACAGGTGAAAGCGTGAAGCGCGTACGTGAAGCGCGCATGGCCCAGCGGCTGGTGTAGATCGTAAGCGATCTGCTCGGTTAAGCACTACGGGCGCGGTCGGGTAGTGTGATGGGTGACCGCCAGTGGCAAATTAAATGCGCGTTTCCGTGCTTCGGAGGGCACGTTAAGCCGTCGGTCCCGGTTGCTATCGATGGATAACAGTCGTTAAACCTTGTCGGAGGCCTTATGGGCGGTTTGAAAAACATCCGACAGTAGGTTGGCCTAACTAACCTAACCCACCCACCTCCACCAATTCGCATTGGAGCAGCGTGGTGGAGTAAGCTCCAGGCCTCCCCCCAAAAAGGGGAGAGACTCGTGCCCAGCAGTGGGACGTATAATGGGTTGCCATTATTATTATTATTATTTATACGTAACAGGTAATACCTAAATCGGGCAATCGGGATGAGTATGTAACGACCACCACTAGGGCTTTATATCATTAAATTTTTACTGGTGGTATAGCTCCAGTGACGGAGCTCGCGGGCGTAGGCACCACCGCATTACCTAATATACTTGCCGCTAAATGGTGGTGTCCAGCACTATCGTGTTCCAGTCAGTTGGTAATGTACGGCCCTATAATTTCCGGCACAGAGGCGTAACACCTTAGGCCTCAGGAGTGGTAACGCATCTGCATTTTGACCTTGGTCTTTGTGTGGGTGTCTATAGGCTGCAGTCATCACTTAATATCAATGTGAACTGCAAGCTTGTTTGCCACTTCCATTACGTTAATAAAATGGGCATCAAACTTTTCTTCCATTTGAAATGTATTTTTAATTGAAATGAGAATATTGTCTTATTTTTCATAATATTTCAATTTAATTGAATATGTACGTTTGTAAACTGATTACCTATTACGTATGTATGTTACCTAGTAGAAACTGAAATTTTAAAAATATCTTCATCGTTCAAAAACATATTTGAATTCGACTCTGGATTTTAAAATCGATGGAATAGTCAATAGAATTCGTCCAGAGTCTTCCAGTTTTCCGGTTACAGACCAAGAAAAGCTTGACAAATACATTCTAGCAAGATTTTTCAACTCACAAAATTGCGTCACGTGGACAGTGAATATTTTAGAAGGTGTATCTTATTTAATTCCAACCTCTGATAATCATAATCATTAAGTGTACGTAAACACAAAGTCTAAAGTTCTGAAACTAGTTAATCTGAGATTAGTTAAGTTTTGAAATAACAGCAATATCGTGAAAAATTGTAAAGTTGATTTATCGGAAGTAAAAAAACATGAGCACTCAATAGAAAAGATGAAATAAGAGAAGGTTGACTTGCAAAACAGGGCTGAACTCGAGACGTTCATTATGCGACGTGACCTTAAAAACAACTTGATAGGTCACGTTTATGCTTAACTCAAAACGATCGACCGCTCTCATTATCGGTCTCCCTTTCCAAGTCCATTCGTATTTTTCATATGAAATATGTTTTACCCAGATTCCTCTCTGGTCGGACAGGTCTGAGCGATGTGTAGTCGTTTTTCATTCTGCGTTAGGAGCGAGTCTTCAAACGCGTAATTGAATTTACTCCACAAAAGCTTGTGGTAGGAATAGAAGTTTTCTAGCCAATTATGTGTAGAAAGTTATTAGAAGTTGAGTTCCCAATATTAAAAGAAAAACTTTTTTGCTGCCCCAGTAGCCTAGTGGTAGCAGGCCACTACTACTACGCTGGAGGTCCTGGGTTCGATTCCCGGATCGAGAGCTATCAGAGATAACGGTGCAAAATCCTTTATCTCTGGTTTTATTGGGATTTTTCCATTTTCTGGAAGTTTCCCAGAACCTCGGAGTTTGGTAATGTGCCCGGAGATGGCAACAGGCTCGCCACCTGTTACATGGGTCAAAACGTAACCGGCGAATCGTGGGTGTTTGCATGTATGCTTCAATGCATGCATTTACCTCTGCCTACCCCTTCGGGGATTACAGGCGTGAAGTTACGTAGAAGAAGTTACTTTTTTGCTGTGGCATGAACATCAATCGATGATTGCATTGTAATATTTTGCACAATCTATACATATAATAAGACAGTAAAAATCGAGACCTACATTAACTGTATGTATGTATCTTCACGCTAGGTCCCTAACGGGGTAGGCAGAGTGTGTAGAGCGCCAGATATCCCGGTCCTGACAAATCTCTCGTGCCTCGTCTACCTTCATTAAATGTTCTTCCAAAAAACTGATAGGGGGCGATTAACGGAGTAACGGAAACGAAAAAAGTAGAGGCGTTAGTGGCATTGGTGGCGTTGGTGGCTTTAGTAGCGTTGGTGGCGTTAGTGGCGTTTTTTATCTAAGGAAAGTTGCAAACAAGCATGCAGCTCACATTGACGTTGAGTTGTTATGTTTCTGTGATAATTATTACGGAGCCAACAGTTTGAGACATTGGTGGCGTTGCTGGCGTTGATGGTGGTGGTCGTGGCGTTAGTCTAATATCGTGTACAGAGAAGTATTTGTGTAAACCAGCTATCTAAGAGCTTATGATCCAAAAACTAACCAAAAGTTATATCCAAAAAATGCTACCCAAAGTGACTATTCCACACGAACGAAGTTACGGGCACAGCTAGTAATATAACAATTAAATTAAAAAACTCAATAAAAGAAGAATCAAATGTAACACAATAATTAAGTTGGAAAATTCTGAAATTGAGTAATCGAAACTTAAAAATAACAAAAGAACTTAATATTAAATATGAAATAGCAAGTTGACATGAAAAACAGGGCTGAACTCGAGACGTTCATTATTCGACGTGAACTTTTGAACAACTCGATAGGTCGCGTTTTTGCTTAACCCAATGCGGTCGACCGTTCTCGTTATCTGTTCGCCTTTTTTATGTCCACTCGTATTTTTTGTATGAAATAAAAAGTTTAAACCAGATCTCTCTCTGGTCGCCGCCGCACTGTTCTCATTGCAATGTGTAGTCGTTTTTTATTGCGCGTTAGAAGCGAGTTCAGTCTTCAAACGCGTAATTGAGGCTACTGAAACACTTGTAGTATGAAAGTTTTCTACCAATTATCTGTAGAACAGTCTTTGGAGATATTATTCGTTCGCTTACCAATAAAAACGTTCATTGTGGTATAAATTTAAATCTCTTCACTGTACTCTTCACTGTAACTGCCTCGGTAGCCTAGTGGTAGCAGGCCACTACTACTACGCTGAGGTCCTGGGTTCGATTCCCGGGTAGGGGGTTATCAGAGATAATGGTGAAAAAGCCTTTGTCTCTGGTTCTATTGGGATTTTTCCATTTTCTGGAAATTTCCCAGTACCTCAAAGTTTGGTAATGTGCCCGGAGATGTCAACAGGCTCGCCACCTGTTACATGGGCCAAAACGTAACCGGCGAATCGTGGGTGTTTGCATGTATGCTTGAATGCATGCATTTACCTCTGCCTACCCCTTCGGGGATTACAGGCGTGAAGTTACGTTTCACTGTATTCGAGTAGGTAAATTTAGTTCAAACTTTTAGAAGCCTTATTGAAAGTTTTATTAATTAGTAGTTGTAAATAAAGGGAGATCGTTTACAGAATTTTACATTATTAGTAAAGAATCAGTAAGTTAGGTACAGATTTTTTTTGTTTGTATTACATTGCTAGAAAAAAACAACAGTGTTAGGTACTGGTTATTTAACTTTTTTTAATAAACCTTTGTTGTCAAAAGTGGTACAGGTAAAAATCGAAGATTTGTATGTATAATTATACAAACACAAAGGAACTTGCATTCGAAACAAACTTTTTCTCAAAACAAAGTTTTACACTGAACGACTCGTTCCACTATTTATTATCAGCACCTGCGGATTTCATGTGACCTGCGCTCAGAACACTTCTTATAATGATGCTCAAAAGGGAAACATAATAGTAATAAAGTCAGATTAACTCAAATAAGTAAGCATCGTTTGAGAATTCTAATGTTTTCCAAATAGGTATGATATTATAGGATTTAATTACCTATTATTTAGGGTAAGTTAGTTACAATTAAGTATTCCCAAATATTAAAATAATAAATAAGTTATTATTCTCATTGCACAAGTGTTTAATGTTTTCCTCAAACATTCTCCCTAATAAATCTTCCATTTCACAAATCAGATGTACTAACTCAAAACACGCCTTCCATAAATATTTACTGCATTTACAAATTCGTCATTCAAAGCGAGCAAACGCCACTGCGGATACTAATGCTTGCGTCACACAACAAACGGGCTATCCACGTGACCTGCCGTACTAAAACGTTATACGCTTTTTGTCATTGTTCTTCAACTGAAAAGGAATTAATATTAAGCCTCTACTTATAAAAAAAGAGAGGTGAGGAAAAAAGGAGACCTACAAAAAAATTTGCCAAGTGCTAATCGGATTCCAAGTTCCGTTACACGTTAGAAATTTATTTTTACCTGAAGTACTAGACGTCTTGTAAGTTTTGTAAGTTTTCCTGTAATTTATTAGAACATAGCCTCTTCGGGCTATCTTCTAATAAATTTGAAAAAAAATTAAATCTAAAACCACAGTACATGATTTATCATACGATATGAGGCCTTCATATTCAATGTTACCATGTCGCCCTATATACGGCCCTTAGTTTTGAGCCATGATGTGTAATCTTCATATTCCGCAATCTGTTTCGTATAGTACGGAAATAGTAGGTACGCAACTACCAATGGGCAGTTGTTAAGTAGATACGGAGTGCATGCTATTGATGAATCGAGTAATTTGATAGCGTCTTAACAGGTTTAATGTCTTGCAGGTCACATAAATGGTCTATTTTATTGTTTAAACAATTATGTCCGGCTTCCGGACAAGAAACCTGTCAGTCCCGTCACGTCGCTTGTGTGGCGTAAACTTAAAACGGGCGCGGTTTTATCTGCCAAACAAACTGGGCGACCAACGTTTGCGTCGCCTCTTGATAAATCGGACTATTAATCTAACGTGGTAATTTCACTGAAGAAATGTTTGGTGCGTGAAGTTGCTAAATAAATTGATTACTGCCATCTTGTTTGCTGTCTCGTTCACTCTTTAATACCGTTATTTGTGTTAATTTGAGAGTCGTTTGTTTTTAATGAGATAATATTGTGAAGGTATTAAAATAATCTCTGTTACCCGACTTTGTTATTTTAGTTTGTATAATATACCTATAACTTAACTGTCTCATTTTAGGAAATTTTCGTGTGTGAGATTTCATAAAATCAGTTTATTATTGCGTGGTTGACCGAAGAAAAAGCAATAACTAATCCTAATTGATTTTTGGAACCCGAAACCTTGGCGTAGCTTGGTAATCTTATTTATTTTTTCTTCGGTCAACCACGCAATAGTAAACAGATTTTATGAAATATCACACATAAAAAATTCCTAAAATGAGACAGCTAAGTAACGATGAATACTAATATATTCAGCTTAGGACGAACTTCTCTCTTCGGCGGGTGGTACGATGTAGGATTGGAGCCGATGGCACCAGATCGAATAGTTCATCAGAGCATTCACCTTTGTAAAGGCGGTAGAAGATACACAGACAACCGATGTCTCTGCGTAGACTCAGATCTTCGAGTCGATCTGTGATTCTTGAGTCGTTGACGATTCGAATGGCACGTTTTTGAATGGAGTCAAGGGGACCGAGCTGGTATTTAGAGGCTCGCGCCCAATGACGGGAAGAGTTTCATGACATTCACTATGCATTACGTTATCATTTTTCTGTAGAAATAGTAGTTTTCTGTAGTATGATAGAGCAATGTAACTAATGTCGTGAAACTACTTTCGTAATGTAAATCTGGTCTTATTTAAAAGTTGATATGAAACTAACAGGAAATCTTTTTGAAATCAGTGCGAGTTAGATATAGGTCCAGCATTTCAATTATTATTTTTCCATCACCGCAGCAGCAGTTGTAACGCACAGTTCGGCAAAATTGCTATTTTAGCGCTTTTCAAAATACAGTTATGGTATATTACAAGAACTTCCTTCTGTGTACCTATAAAATAGTCATCCCTACTAATATTATAAATGCGAAAGTAACTCTGTCTGTCTGTCTGTTACCTTTTCACGTCCAAACGACTGAACCTGAACTTAATGAACAAATTTTAATGAAATTTGTTACAGACATAGAGTTGGCTTTGAGAAAGAACATTCGCCCGCGTGGATGTCGTTTAAAAAGTAGCCTTTTTTTAAACGACATCCACGCGGGCAAATCCGTGTGCAATAGCTAGTAATAATATAACCAAGCTCTTACTCTCGACTTCGTTTGCTCAGAATTTCGAGAAATCCTACCTTTGTTCAGCTTTCTACGACCTAAGATATCGGCTGAGCGTTGTTTGTCAGTCACTTGGACACTTAATCACTCAGAAACCGAAGTTTTATAAGTATAAATCCCTGAAGTAGCAGATGGACACTATAGCAGGAAATATGTGATAATACTACGTATAGAATGGACGTCCCGCCCGATTCTCCCGCATCACTCAACCCCTTCCCCTCTTATTGGCGACGGTTGGTATTTTGTACGTGCTACGCACACAGGTGCGCGTGTAAATATACGACAGTGATTGATGTCTGTGTAATAGAAACAAAATTAAGCGTTTGTACGAAATTTTGGCGGAGTGTCCGCAGTGTGCCTATAGGCTCCGAGAACAATAAGTAATCAATTGTCATATTTTTCTGGTGGCCTGAAGTATTTAATTACACGTAATGTTTGAACCTGTTTTTGTTCTCTCGATACTTCTTACTTTAGGTACATGGCGTAGCGGGGCGTGTGAACAAATATCAGAGTCTTTTGTCCAATCTCTTACGACTAAAATTATGATCATGATTACTCGTGTGTTACTCGCTCCATCCGACTTTTCTGTGATCTGAGGATATTTTGTACAAAGTCTCATCGCATTTTTTTTACCTACATGTCGAGACGGCACGTAGTCTACTTCACCGGGCAAAGCGCAGAGAGGCCTCTCAGCCTTTTTTTTTATACGAGGGGAAACCCTGCCTTTACCACTCACAACGCCAGGCGTCCCAAGACGCCCGGGTGGAGGAGTCCAGGGGCACACAGTCCGGCCCCGGGAAGCGAGAGTGACAGGGATGAACTGACCTTCAATCCCCCCCCCCGCGGCTTCACCATTCTTCCCTATCGAGCGGCGGGACCACCGCTAGGCGGCTGGGGATAAGGTGCAGGGCCAACGACATACCCATACACCTCTTTCCCAGCCGCTTTCCCACCACGTCCCCATCTGACGGCGGGACCACCGTTAGGCGGCTGGGGATAGGGTGCAGGGCCAACGAAATACCCTTACACCTCCTCCCCAGCCGTCTCCTCTCCACAGCAGCGAGTGGCGGGCAGAGCTACGCCAAACGCCGCTCCCTCTCTGGGTTCCTCTTGGCTTCGCCGGTGTGGGGACAACCACCGGGTATTGAGCCCCCCCCGCCACGACAAGGCGGAAACCCTCGGGGAGGAGAAATAAAGTTAACGCAACTGCCTCTGGAAACCCTTGTGGGTCCGTCACTCGGCTTAGGACGTTGCGGAATGATACATAAGACATATGCGATTAGATCGCCGCGACGCCTACAGATACGAACATTTCGAAATGGACTATTATACCTTGTACGGATCACATCGGTATCAGAACTTCCAGCGCGTTTCGTTGGTCGGTCGTTTTTCATTCACGCTTTAGCGTATTTAGCGAGTGAGCGTATTGAGGTTGCAAAGATTAATCTTATTTTTGATACTTTCTCATAATTGTCACTAAAACTATCATTTTGCCTTAGAGGCAGAATAATAATGGAACATTTATTATACTATTCATAATATAACGCTTTGAATAAATCAATGTTTAATGAGTAAAACATTTTAAGAGATTGACACGCTTTAAACTTTTGCGTTAATGTAGCGACTTATACAAAAACGATAGAATCTGTAAAGTAAATTCATTAAGTTAATTCCATTGAAGTTACTTTTGGTGATTACAACTGTAACCAAGTTAAACTGATGCTCAATGGATTCTAGTCAAAGTTTTGACTCGGCTCAACCACAATACTCGAGGTTTTAAGTAAGTTCGTTTGCTGAGGTTTCTTTTTGAATAGGATCAATCTTATTAAAATACAAATAAGAATAATTATGTTTCATTAAATGTAACTACAGGCTTGCATGTGCAGAAAGGGATAGGCTGAGATGATTACATAGAAGGAAAGAAAATATTTTTTGTTTCGAGTAAGATTTTACAACCATTTTCGAAAAGTCATTAAAAATCAACAATTACCTTGAGTGAATTATTTTGACACAAAGTAAAAATAAAACAGACATTAGGTAGGTAAATTAATAAGGGGATAAAAAAACTTACAATTAATATAAAAAAAATGAAAAAAGGCATGCTCATTCGACATTCTTTCTATATGCCCGAACCATCGGGCGTATAGAAAAGAAAGAGAATTACTAAACAGATATACAATGTGCATGTGGATAGTTGCAGAGGCCCAGGAAGACCAAGACTGACCTACTATGACTAAATAGATCGAGTTCTGTCTGATGGTGCGGTGAAAAGTCTTAGGAATCGACGTGCATGTATGAAGAGAATGATGAAGGTAGATGAGGCACGAGAGGTATGTCAGGACAGGGATATCTGACGCTCTACACTCTCTGCCTACTCCGAGTCCTGCCTACTTAGAGACCTGGTGTGAAGATACGTACATACAAACAGTTAAAATATCATACAAAAAATTCAATTCCTTTCTTCCAAAAACTATACTATAAGAAAAAAAAAATAGTTCGTCAAAATCAAAATCAAAGTTATTCAATACTGAGATTAGACATTTTATATTCAGAAGATCTCCGCTACTGAACAAACTAAATATATCTACGTATCTACAGTTTCCACCAAGAAATGTTGCATATCGACCTTAGGAAAGAGATTTCGGCCAATTTCGGCTGTGTAGAGCTTTGTCTCTTTCACACACTACCTGTGTGATGTTTGTCCCCGGTCAAAGTTTTTTGGGAAGTTTCCTAGTGCCACCCTCTCGGTTTGGTAATGTGCCCGAAAATGTCCATATCTCGCCAAAAAATACACATAATTGGCTAATCGTGAGTTTGGCGTTTGCTTGATGCATTTACCTCTGCCTACTCCTAAACGAAATACAGGCGTAAAGTTAAATTTTTAACTTATTCAAAATCTGCAATAAACACTCGTTTTCAACTTGGAATGCAAATTGATATTGCCTGTTTGATATTTACGTTTGCTATTTTCGCACTTATTATATTAATATAAAAGTATGGATATTCCCCACTGACCTATTCCGACCCCGTGTGCAGCAATTCCAACAATAGATTGCTCTGCGTGCACACTACCATCGAATGATCCCCCATGGTAAATTATGGCCCATTTCCTTCTCGCCCTTATTTACGAGTAGAACCTAGGTAGGTATAACAGTGATGCATGTGAAGCCTTATTTCCACATGAATGGCCAATTAATTATCCTTTGTGCAATATCTTTATAGAAATAAAACAGTTTTGGTGGAATAAAATTGTTATTACAGTTTAACTCACATATAACTAATCAGAATCAGAATCAGAATCTCATTTATTCATTTAGGGCGACAGGCACCTCTTATGACACGTCAAAAACAAACAAAATAAATTAAAGCGAATAACAATTGATATACATGTCAAACAAGATAAAAAATATATGTAAAGTCAAGAATATCACTAAGATAAAACTAAATGTAATAAACTAATGTAAAAGTATATCAGTAGAATGTCTCTTTTCCCCTTTACAAACTGATAACAAAGAGTAAATAGATAAAATTATAAAATTATTTTCAAAATTGATCCGACGTTTCGATAGCTTTTCAGCTGCGGTGGTCTCGGACAGATAATTCAGTAAAAATATTTTTACTCTAATGGAGGCTAGCTCGTGAAAATCTAAGAAAAAATATAATTTTCGTGGCGTACCTATTTTTTCTATGTGTGTTTACACCAGCATACTGTTCGGTCAGGCGGTAATTGCTCTGTCAAATGGTCCGGCACTAAGAATTACTGGTGGCAGAGCTCCAGTGACGGAGCTCGCAGGCGTTGGCACCACCGCATTACCTAATATACTTGCCGCTAAATGGTAGTGTTTAGCAGTATCGTGTTCCGCTCAGGTGGTAATGTACGGGCCTGTAATTTCCGGCTCAGAGGCATAACACCTTAGGCCTCATTAGTGGTAACGCATCTGCATTTTGACCTTGGTCTTTGTGTGGGTGTCTATAGGCTGCAGTATTCACCATCAATGTGGACTGCATGCTTGTTTACCACTTATTTTTTTTATAACATAAAACAAAATATGCTTGTTTGCCACTTCATGACATAATAAACGTCTGTGTTTCGCGGAACAAGGTGGCAGAGGTGTACGTATTCAAACATTCATACTTACTGGTGGTACTTTCTTACTGGTGGAAGAATTCCAGTGTAGGGTCTCGAGGGCGTAGGCACCACCGGATTACTTAATCTATCTTATTTAATAATCTTTATGTAATGAAAGTGGCAAACAAGCATGCAGTTTACATTGATGTTAAGTGATGACTGCAGCCTATAGACACGCACACAGACCAGGGGTCAAAATGGAGATGCGTTACCACTTCTGAGGCCTGGTGTTATGACTGTGAGCCGGAAATCACAGAGCCGAACATTACCACCTGACCGGAACACGATAGTGCTGAACACTGCCATAAAATAGGTAAATGCAAGTAAAACGATGGTGCCTACGCCCGCGAGCTCCGTCATTGGAGCTCTACCACCAGTGAAAAAAACATCAAGCACTTCGTCAAAACTTTTATACAGAGTTGAATACGGTTTACATAAACGTATTTAATTTACAATAGATGTGCCCGCGGCTTCGGCTTCGGCCGCGTAGAACTTAATAAAATTATTATATATATATTTATGTGGGCACTGCTAGTATAAAAATAAATTGAAAAATCTTTAGAAGCTGTTAAATACCGAATACGCACTGACGTAAATACAGTCACGTTACTTATAAACTGAATTAAGTTTCTGTAAACAATCTCTATCTAAATTCAAAATAAAGAACACCCACTTAATGTACCTTCTTTGAAATTTTCATCCTTATTAAATGTAACGCCATTAGCAAAGCGAAGAAAAGACTTGATTACGCTTCTTAATTCTCAAACTAAGCTAATTAGAGAGAGAGCTGTTTAGTAAATATTAATATAGCATTAGTCGGCGCAAGATTCTTGAAATTTTTAATCCGTTTAAGCAGAGTAAGGCGGGTCAAGTCACACTTGATCCTTTCTAATAGTCATTGTGCCACAGGGCAGATGTACCGGTGTACTAAGAGATAAGATGATGAGGCTATTGTTTGCTTTAAAATATTACTTGAAGTTATTTATCATGTTTATGGCAATCAAGCATGCAGTTCACAAGATAATTTGTACGGCCCTACAATTGCCGGTACAGACATAACACCTTAGGCCTCAGGAGTGGCAATGCATTTACACTGAAATCTCTGGTTGCATGTTGATGTTTGTTTATTTGAGGGAGGGGGAGTTTCGAAAATACCCGATGATTTTCCCCCTAGTATAATCTAATATATAAAATTCTCGTGTCACAGTTTTCGTTGCCATACTCCTCCGAAACGGCTGGACAGATTCTCATGAAATTTTGTGAGCATATTGGGTAGGTCTGAGAATCGGCCAACATCTATTTTTCATAACATTTTTGGACATTGTTATTTTATTTTCTAGGGCGATACGAAGTTAGCCGGGACAGCTAGTCTAATATATAAAATTCTCGTGTCACAGTTTTCGTTGCCATACTCCTCCGAAACGGCTGGACAGAATCTCATGAAATTTTGTGAGCATATTGGGTAGGTCTGAGAATCGGCCAACATCTATTTTTCATAACATTTTTGGACATTTTTTTTTTATTTTCTAGGGCGATACGAAGTTAGCCGGGACAGCTAGTAATAAATAATTTAATAACTAAACCGTAATAACTATCACAGAGACATAACAACTAAGGTCTCAATGGTGGCAACGCATCTGCATTTTGACTTCTGGTTTTTGTGTAGACGTCTATATGCTGCAGTCATTACATAAAATCCATGTGAACTGCACGCTTGTTTGCCACCTTGATTAGAAAAAAATATGTATTAAAACTGTATTTTCTACTCTGTGACTCAAGAAAACGTGACTCCTCGGCACGAACTTTTAATTGAACGCACCTCACAGCTTCGATAGATACTTTTCTAATTATTTCACAGCAAAAACGGTGGCATACGCGCTAATTGTTTTTGTTTACGTTTACTTTTACGTGGAATGTCAATTAAGGTAAAAAGTTAAGTATACGAGGCGATTTTTTTTATATGGAGCATTGCAGATCAGCTATAGCGTGTTCACTTTTTATTCATACGCTAAGGTAGGGAAAAGTATTTTGAAATAGTACTTTACTTTACTAATATAGTTTTCACTGGTGGTAGAGCTCCAGTGACAGAGCTCGCGGGCGTAGGCACCACCTTATTATCCTATAAACTTGCCGCTGAACACTAGTACCCTAGTGTTCAGCGCTATCGTGTCGGTAGTAATGTACGGCCCTGTAATTTCTGGGACAGAGGCATAACACCTTAGGCCTCAGTGTGATCAATGTGAACTGTATGCTTGTTTGCCACTTTTATTATATACAAAAATAAGGTATTTTGTCTATTTAGGGTGAAATTTGAACACTTTTAAATGAGTATTTAACATTTGAAACGCTCGTAGCCTCATGAATTCTTAATGTTTTGAAGTTTTAACGAATGCTAATGAAAGGTACTGACAAATATGATCAGCGCCTAGGTGATTAAGTTCATTTAGGATATATTATTTAATTTTGTACACAGGTACAGTAGGTATTTATGTATGTAAAGCATTGTAAAGTATGTAAGGCACTTTTCAAGTACACGCGCACGAAATCGCGGACAATATTTAGTACCTACGACGTATGTTTGGAAAGGCAATTATTTGTAATTTTTTAACTATGTAGTAAAGGAGAATGACACCGTTCCATACATTTCTGGGCCCAGGTGTTAACTCTGTACTCTCTCTTTTATGTTATTTGTTTTTAAGCTATTGCATAGCTTCTATCGAAGGCCTTCAGCGCGGGGACCGAATCCAGAAATTCCGTAACGAAAAAACCTCACGCTCCCCACTCCGACGGGCACGGAGGTGTGGCTTGAAGGCCGTGCATTGTCTAACGTCGTTTCTTTTCGGCAGTCTTCGACACGGTGTTTGTGTGCGTGCAACTAGACGTATTGTACGACTCCACGAAGCTCGCACGAATCGAGACGAGCTGCTCCGAAATTGGACGAATACATAAGCAGCTGTTTATATGTATTGTAAAATAATAAAAATATTTCAAACAATATTAACTTTTTTATTTAATAAAAGAAAAAAAAAATTGTTTTCTTATCGGTCACCACGCTCAAAAAGTGTAACTTGAATTAATATCAAGGAAAAAAAGAAATACTCCATAAATAAAATAAATAAATAATTATAATTGCATAAGTTGATACAAAATGCTATGCAATAGCTTTACCGCGGCAGTCCCCGAGTGCCACACGTCGATTTTTCCTTACTTTTCTGTATACCCTTACTTAAAATTATGGCGTACCTATTTTTATTTGGCATCTCCGGGCACATTACCAAACTCAGAGGTACTGAGAAATTTCCAAAAAATGAAAAATCCCAATAGGACTACAGATAAAGGACTTTACACCACTATCTCTGTTAACCACCTACCCGGGAATCGAACCCAGGACCTTAGCGTAGTAGTAGTGGCCTGCTACCACTAGGCTACCCAGGCAGTAACATACTTTTGATAGGTACTTATAACTAACTTATGTTTAACCCTAATGATTTTGCGGGCCTATTATTACCCGTCTCCTTTTTTAAGTGTTCGTCTAAAGACTAATAACACCGCGAATCGCGAATATTCTATCGCATATTATAAACACCATGTTTTCAAGACAACTGTGTACTCAAAATTCATTAAACAAACTAAATGCCAGAGACTTGTAAAGTGCTGCAAATGAAGCTATTCATTCTATGCGGTCGGCTAATGAAGCAGCCGGGCCACTAATTTGCTAAATTGTGTGCAGCTTCAAAATTAAGCCTAGAGTGCGAACGAATGGGATATGAACGAAACTATACAAAACCGTAATTAAGCTGAAGATGTTCAACGTATGAATATTAGTATTACTGACGGAACTCAAAGGGTTGCCATTACTTACCTAATCTATCGGCCTGTAAATGATACTGCGAAATAGATTTACGGCTCCGTTCTGTCTTATCAAAAGATCTGAGGGCTCAAGGGTAGCCTCTGCATCAGGACTTTTATGTTGATTTGATTACAATACATTTGAATGAAAAATTAAACAGAAAAATTGTTTAACTCTTATAACAAGTATGATACATTTAAGTAATTCCTTTATTCATGTCTATGGGTTGTACTGTTTCCGTACCATTGAACTAATATGTTTGCCAAAAAATTGGTTGTATGTAAAGTCGGTTTACGGACGACAAATTTACGTGATCACGTCATAAGGAAATATGCGTGTCAAGCCGAACGCTTGCGCCGATCATCATCATCACTTGTCTTCGCGCGCACTATACACACGACGTGGATGCAGCACCGGGGTATCCCTCTCTGCTGCAGCTCTTTCTGCCCTGCGGCTGCAGGACGTTTGGCCTCTTGGGGGCTGTGATGGAGGAGGTGGGCACTGCGGACTCATATCACCATGGTGTTGGTATCCAGGTCCTGCTGCGCTCTCATCCTCTACTCCATTCCCGATGGTTGTAGCGGCCGTCTTCGGCACTCCGCTGCAACAACAAAGGGTGGCGGGCCGATCATGCCTCTCTATGTTCCGCGCTCTCGCTTGCACGCTCAGCTCAGGCGCCACGTGACACTTTTTCATGTGTGCAACCAGCGTTCATCTCTACTAATAGGTATTATAAAGCTGAAGAGTTTGTATGTTTGTTTGTTTGCTTAATCTTAGTAATGGTCAAATTTGTAAAATTCTTTCAGAGTTAGATATCCCATTTATCGTCATATATATCACGCTAAGGTGAATAGGAGATGGTAGGTAACATTACCACACCTAGTTGATTTATAAGACGTGATAACGTCACAATTATATTTCTTTTTATCTCGTCATACTCGTATATACGAAAATTATGCGCAAATAGGGAATATTATTCAAATTCACAAAACATAAGCTATCAAAACAAAATGGGCTCATCAAGGTCACAAAGAATTTTAACCAAGAATAAGTTTTAATAGAATCAGCATTCCGCACCACATTTATCTTTCAAAGTGGATAGAACCAGATGTGCTCAGCAGCAGTGCCAACCTTACCAAGTTTTTATGAAAACACTCCAAGATATAAATCGCTGCTATTACGAAACGCGATCGGTGCAATTTAATCGTGCTGCGATGTAAGCACCTCAACATCCATGTTTTTTAACCGGAGAGGATCCATCAAACACTTTCCTAATTTAACGAAGTTGGAAACTTAACTATGTCGTATATATTGACTAGCTTTTACCCGTGACTTCGTTTGCGTGGACTGCAAGTAACAATACCGGTACTCTTAAAATATTTAAAGATTAATTAATAAGCGGTAGTCATTTATTCATTTTGTTTAATTAAGTAAGTCCTTCTGTTGTCAAATTGTTAAGGAACGTCAATCATGTCGTCAGCTGTCATCTGCCAACGAGTCTACGTTCGGATGTATATTATAAATGCAAGTAGTTATTAATAAGATTAGTTATTGATAATATCAATTTTGTCAAGGTGATATACGAATCTTTGTTCCACGTTATCCATGTATTCTGTGGTTCCACTAAGCCTATTCAACATTCGCAAAGTAAAGTAACCTACAAAACTAATAGAAATGCCATAATCAATTTCAGTAGGTAATGCAATATCACTCGTATTTAAAATGTATCGCTTTTAAATAGAATTTCTCCAACTGTAAAAGCAGCTCTACTAAATTATCATATTTTTCATCCTCTCATCTTGTTTATTTAACCAATAGATGGTTACTTTAATCAAATTAAACTCCTAATTTTCACAATCTCATTGTATAATGCTCTAGATACCTCGCTAAGAGAATTTGTACCGTGTACCGTTGAGTTAAAGGTTAAAAATATGAATGGAATATCTGAGGTGTACCAAGTTTGTCGTGGCAGGAGCGCAAGGGAGCATCAGTAATCAAATTACCCTTGTTTACTGGAACGCTAGCGAATTGAGCAGGACTCTTTTGTTCTAATACTGATCCCAGGCAATATGTGAGATGAAAGATGGAGGAACTCAATGGACAAGATAGCAATATTTAGAACTTTATGAAGATGATTTGATTTATGGAAGGTGGCAAACATGCGTGCTCAGATTGATGTTAATTGATGACTGCAGCCTATAAACATCTACATAAAAACCTCAGGTCAAAATGCAGATGCGTTGTCACCCCTGAGACCTTAGTTGTTATGTCTCTGTGATCGTTATTGGTAATGCGGTGGTGCCTACGCCCGCGAGCTCCGTCACTAAAGCTCTACCACTAGTAAATATACATTATATGTAAAATTGAGTCGATAATTCAAGACTAGGGGATGTCCGTCGGCCGAATAGAGAAAGGTCCCGAGGTGGCGTGCGCGTGTACGTACGTGTTCCGCACGCCACTATTGGTTGTTGGAGCCAAAGGGCTCAAACCTTGGAGGGCTCGGAGACGAGCAGCCGCCAGCGGGGTCGGATGCGTGCGTTAGCGTTCCCGAGTCGAACACTGAGGGATTTTAGTGAGTACGAGTCTCACACTACCCGCCGTTTATTCCCCTAGACGGCGGGTGCCCATGAGGGTTGCCTTACGTAAAAAAAGGTTAGAATGATTGGTCAAGATAGAAATTGGTTATAATGGCAACCCATTATACGTCCCACTGCTGGGCACGAGTCTCTCCCCTTTTTGGGTGGAGGCCTGGATCTTACTCCACCACGCTGCTCCAATGCGGATTGGTGAAGGTGGTGGAAGGTTAGTGGCCAACCCACTGTCGGATGTTTTTCAAACCGCCCATAGGCCTCCGACAAGGTTTAACGACTGCTATCTATCGATAGCAACCGGGACCGACGGCTTAACGTGCCCTCCAAAGCACGGAAATGCATTAGCGGTCACCCATCACACTACCCGACTGCGCGCGTAGTGCTTAACCGAGTAGATCGCTTACTATCTACACCAGCCGCCGGGCCATGCGCGCTTCAAGTGGTTAAAAGAAAGATAAAAAAAATAGTATGGAAGTACTATAATATATTTAACGTAATAATGGGTATATTTTTAATTTAGGCGATATATTCATTGAAATTTCTACTTATATTATTTTTACGGGTTTATCTCTCGTTTCAAAAAAGTTAAAATAAGTACGCTGACGCTGACCTAATATACATCGGCAAAAGTAGGCTACGGGTCAATCTATAATTACATTTTTCAAGGCTTTTGTTGGGTTTGATGATTAATTATCGTTCTAGCATTGCGACGATAATGCTAAATACTAAATATATTATTAACTATTGTTTTATATTATTTCGCATTAACACATGCTTGTGAAATGTGCTTGTGTGTGCCTAACTAGCATAGTTCGGCAATAGATGGCGCTACTGCTACCATAAAGCAATGCAATAAATGTGAAGGGAAGATTTGACAAATCGGGTAGGACTTCAGTAGCTCAATTGGAAGAGCGGCTGGACTAGATTCCCAGTAGGCCGCGAGTTCGAGTCTCGCCTGAAGTCAAATTTTTCTTTCCATTTTTCTTTAAATAAAATATATTATTAAAACTAGCTATTGCCCGCGGCTCCGCCCGCGTGTAGGTGGCTTTTCGAGTAATCTGTGGAAACTCATCAAATCATCCCATGGCATCCCACATCTGCCACTCTAATACCCTATCTCTATAACAAATTTCATCAAAATCCGTTCAGTAGTTTCGGCGTTCTTGACGGACAAACATCCAAAAAAACTACAAATTTATAATATTAGTGTGATTGAAAGAAAGAAATCAGATTTTAGTTAACACCGAACTTAAAACTATTCCTACCACAATAAATCATGACAACAAAATACGTAACTTCACGCCTGTAATCCCCGAAGGGGTAGGCAGAGGTAAATGCATGCATTCAAGCATACATGCAAACACCCACGATTCGCCGGTTACGTTTTGGCCCATGTAACAGGTGGCGAGCCTGTTGACATCTCCGGGCACATTACCAAACTTTGAGGTACTGGGAAATTTACAGAAAATGGAAAAATCCCAATAGAACCAGAGATAAAGGCTTTTTTCACCATTATCTCTGATAACCCCCTACCCGGGAATCGAACCCAGGACCTCAGCGTAGTAGTAGTGGCCTGCTACCACTAGGCTACCGAGGCAGTTACAAAATACGGTAACTCTTTATCGCGCCACTCACTTCGGAAGCTTACGCAATAAATAAATAAAATTGGACGGATTCGTTTCAGTAAAAGTAGAAGAAAGTTGCCTTGAAGTCATGAATCTCGCTCCCCGATATCAGTTTAAGGTTCACTGGTTCTAACAAAGATGCCACGAGAATTCGTTCACGGTACTAAAAACCAACGACCTTATTTATAAGAAGATTAAAGTTATCTATTTACATATATGACTCAATTCTCGTGTTGATCTTTAAACCCGAATGAAAAAAGTTTTTTTTATGTAATGGAAGTGGCAAACAAGTATGCAGTTCACATTAATGTTAAGTGATGACTACAGCCTATAGACGCATACACAAAGACCAAGGTCAAAATGCAGATGCGTTACCAATCCTGAGGCCTAAGATGTTGTGTCTCTGTGCCGGAAATTACAGGACCGTACAAAGACCAAGACATAACCCATTCCCTGTTCCGTTTTAAACACAATAGGCAAAACAATGCAAATGCTCGCAAAAAAACAAAAATAAAAAGAAAAAAAAAATTAATTGCCTCAGTAGCCTAGTGGTAGCAGGCCACTACTACTACGCTGGAGGTCCTGGGTTCGATTCCCGAGTCGAGAGCTATCAGAGATAATGGTGCAAAATCCTTTATCTCTGGTTCTATTGGGATTTTTCCATTTTCTGGAAGTTTCCCAGTAACTCGGAGTTTGGTAATGTTCCCGGAGATGGCAACAGGCTCGCCACCTGTTACATGGGCCAAAACGTAACCGGCGAATCGTGGGTGTTTGCATGTATGCTTGAATGCATGCATTTACCTCTGCCTACCCCTTCGGGGATTACAGGCGTGAAGTTACGTAAAAGGAAAAAAAACCTATGAGATACGAACCTACAATCAATAACCTAATTCAAGAAAATGTGAAATAATTAATAAAAAACACTGTAACATTTCTTATTCTAGAAGATTCATCTTATATATAAAATTCTCGTGTCACAATGTTTGTCTTCGTACTCCTCCGAAACGGCTTTACCGATTTTAACCAAATTTTGCATGCATATTCAGTAGGTCTAAGAATCGGCTAACATCTATTTTTCATAACATTTTTGGACATTTTTTTTTTAATTTTCTAGGGCGATACGAAGTTTGACGGGACAGCTAGTCTTAATATACTTATTTCTTCATCGTAATACTTTAGAACTTATCGTACTTAAGAATTTCTCGAACCTTTCTTGATATTTCGTGTAATATTTCTAATTTTGTATTCCAATAAAACTGTAGTGTGTAGAACTTTTCGCTGAATCAGATTTGCTTAGCAGGCAAAACTGTAATAGAAAACCCTTTTCTTTCAACTCTGGACGATGTTGTTGCTGGTTATAAAATTATTCAGTACAAGGGTCGTTGGTTCGGAAGTTATCTTAAAAAGAGTATTGAAAAATGCGTTTTCAGCTGATAAAATGGTATTTTATTCTGTACTGCCCGGAGTCAAGAGTGTCTGGAATCAGCATAAAGAAATTGATGAATACAGCAAAGTACAAGGCAAAAGTAAAATGAGGATTCTAAAAACCAAAATGCTCTCTGTTAATCCTGTAAGGGACTTTACGTATAGGCATAGAGCAACACCGGAGGGGAGTAGCCATATGCAGGCTTTCCCTTCTGTCAAAGTACAAGCCCAAATCGGCCTATACCTGTCGCCTAGATTTTTAAACCCTCGAGACACGAGAAAATATGACAATTGAAATTCAATTGTGTCTGGGCGCCGGTGGCCTTACGTTCCTTGACAGGTTAAATGTGAGCGTGAAATTGTTTCTGTATTTTGTTAAAGTCAAGGTGTGAGTTTCGTAGTAATAAACGAAATTTGTAGTGTGCGTGTTTGTCGCACGCATTTCTCCCCGCAAAAAATGACAGACTGTTTTGCATCGGTTTTGTATCAGACTGGTTTGCACTTTTCTCTTTGGTCTTTCGTACCAAAGAGAATAATGGTCTTACCACCACTGCCTTTATCACAGGCTTTCATTTACTCCCGACACATTCGTTATCGTTATTTACATTTGATGACTCACCTTCAAGAGCTGTTATTTTATGTTCACTCCTTATATTCTGTGGAAGATTGCCTTTCATTACCTCCTAACAGGTATATTCGTCGTAAAAAGCGACATATTAAATCTTCGCCGATTAGTCGTCCGTACCTCCAGAATAAGTTACGGCCTTATAATTATAAAGGTGATTTAATTCAATTATTTATTTAGAAAGATAATTGTTTCGCTTTTCTATGTTTACTAGATACTAATGATAATATGAAACTACGTAACTTCACGCCTGTAATCCCCGAAGGTAGGAGAAGGCAAAGGTATATGCGTGCATTCAATCATACATGTCAACACACCCACGATTCGCCGGTTACGTTTTGGACCATGTACTCATAACATGGTGGTGCGCCTATTGACGCACATTACCAAACTTCGAGGTACTGGGAAACTTACAGAAAATGGAAATATCCTAATAGAACCAGAGATAAAGGACTTTACACCGTTATCTCTAATATCCCTCGACCCGGGAATCGAACCCGGGACCCTAGCGTAATAGTAGTGGCTTGCTTCCACTAGGCTACTGAGGCAGTTGAAATGTTGAATGAAATTAGGTTATTTATCTTCTAATTTCGTATTCGTGGAATTAAATTATTAATTCTACGAATACGTTACGAGGTTATTGAAATAAATTTATATGAAGTAATAACTAATTTGTTAATTTCAATTAGTGTAGCTCATGAAAATCAAAGAAACAAAACATGCTTTTGATGTCTACTTTTTACAGCTTTTTACATAACTAATTATTTATTCTTCTTCATATGCTTTAACTTGTTAGTTAATCATACCCAAATGGGAATGATTTTTCACTCTTTAATCTCCATGAATGATACTCACTCACGTAAAATGTTAAGGCTCCCGGTTTTTGGCCTACGTCAAATCAAGAACTCACAGTACGCAGTAGGCCTAATTAATATCTGTAAGCTCACGTCACGTCATATACGTATGTATTTGATGATTTCTTAAACATTAATGGTAAGAAAATACAACAGCTTGTATTTTCTTACCGTGAATGTATATGAACTATAATACCAATGTAAAACTCCGATAAAAGCAATGGTATATGATGTGATGGAGCTCACAAATACTTATAACTCGTGCCTCAAAAAATCAATTCCCAACTGTTATTCTAACCTTTTAATAGTGTCTGCTTCATTTAAGTGCTTGCTTGAAACGGATGAATTCCAGACATCTTTTCCATTTGGAGACACTCCAACAGTCTTTTATTGTCGTTATTGAAGAGTCTCGAAGGTATGGTTTGAATGGAAAAAAATCTGCATTGGGATTTCAATATTTGAGAATGTGTTAACTTGAGTGACCGAGACGTTACGTTTTTCTTTTGTTGTTCTTGTTTTCTTAATAATGGTGTTTATTTTTCAGCCTTTATTTAATTTTAACTGCCTCGGTAGTCTAGTGGTAGCAGGCCACTACTACTACGCTGAGGTCCTGGGTTCGATTCTCGGGTAGGGGGTTATCAGAGATAATGGTGAAAAAGCCTTTATCTCTGGTTCTATTGGGATTTTTCCATTTTCTGTAAATTTCCCAGTACCTCAAAGTTTGGTAATGTGCCCGGAGATGTCAACAGGCTCGCCACCTGTTACATGGGCCAAAACGTAACCGGCGAATCGTGGGTGTTTGCATGTATGCTTGAATGCATGCATTTACCTCTGCCTACCCCTTCGGGGATTACAGGCGTGAAGTTACGTTTTTATTTAATTTTATCCACGTTTAATACAAATTTTACCTATGCAGTTTTTTGTTGTCTGAAAATGTTTATTCATTGCTATTGTTTAATAAAACTTGACTCTGAAATAAAAATATATACATACATTTATCTGGGAATATAAATATGTTATAGTGATCATGGGCACTCAGTTCCTGTTTGGTACTGAGTACAATTAAGTATATGACTTACCTTATACTGTACGTAAAATATTTGTTTTGATTACTGAATTCTTATGATTCCTTTCTCCTTTCATTTCGTTAATTCTCAAGCTGTTGCTTGTTACTCAATATCTTGATCGCCAAAAAAATCAGGGCTAACTGCGAGTAAAGGTTGAGAACGCAAAAGATTTTTATTTCTAAAGCAATTTGAACAAGAAAGCTGGAAGCCCTTCTAGATTTCTATTAAATAGCACTATTATTCTTGTTTGTCGCCCCGTTGCGTTTTGTAAACAAGAGGTTTATGTGAAATTTCATCATCGAAAATACTAAAATTCCATGCCACTTCCATTGCCAAAAAAAAACATTATTATACCCAACGTCATCTTCAACAGGTTACGGCATTATCCCGCTGAAGATACCATCGTCACCAGCCACACACTGCACTCTCCATACCACCGTCGGCTGCGTCGGCAGCGAGGAGTGCACGGCGAAGAGTCACAGCCTCATCCGGCTCCTTGGACCAGTCAGAGACGTCATTGTTCGACCGGCGAGACACCATTATAGGCCTGGTGAAACAGGTAAGCTTTTCTAAAGTAATTTAAAGCTTGATATTTGTATTTTCGATCTAATAACATACAAAAGTATGATCTGTCGTATGATACATGTAGGTATACACTTTTAGACTGATTATAAGAATCGCTCTTTAAGTCATGAAACATTTAAATCTTCTGGCTTAATGTAATTGTAAAAATAACAAAATTTTAACTATTTGAAGCCCTAAATAATTACAACAAAAGCTAATACAGTACCTACTCAACAATTAAAGAGACGACCGCCTCGTTTCGACTTCGTTGAGCATTATCTATGTTGCACATTACTTACGTAAGCACTGACAGTCCGGTATTAGTCAAAATTTGATCAAAATGGTCGACAAACGTCAAATAGGTACGGTGCGAAAGAGACAACGCTCTACAGACCCGAAATAAGCGAAGTCTCCTTCCTTGGCTCGATATGCAATATTTATTGTTGAGCACTGTAGTTACATTATCGCTTAATATTCACCAGAACTTCGATATAGTTGAAGCGACGTCTGTTTCGTTGGATCTAATCCCGGGGACTGTATTGGATAATTAATTAGTTCCAGATTGTTCTACACTACTACTGATTATCGTGACCATTTTGATTGAGTATTTTTGGAATTGGAACGAGAAAATCACCTAAATGATTCGAATGCCAACATTCTGTTTTATTGAGTAGATATTTGAAGATCTAGTTGTATCTTATATGGCAATTATGAGTACACATACAATACCATTATCAATTTAACATATCAAAAACATACATCCTCAAAAGGGAGCCAAGTTCAACATTACAAATAATAATTATGCTTTGCTGACGGCTTCGCCCACAAAATCCTGGATTTTAAGTAGGTAGATCAGAATGTAAGGATAATAAGAATGTATTTACTGTTGGTAGAGCTCCAGTGACGGAGCTCACAGGTTGAGGTACCACCGCATTACCTAATTTACTTACCGCTAAATGGTAGTGTTCAACACTATCGTGTTCCGGTTAGGTGGTAATGTACGGCCCTGTAATTGCCGGCACAGAGGTATAACACATCTGCATTTTGACCTTGGTCTTTGCGTAAGTGTCTATAGGCTGCAGTCATCACTTAGCATCAATGTGAACTGCATGCTTGTTTGCCACTTCCATTACATAATAAAAAAAAGTTATAGTATGTAGTTGCAACAATCTTATTTAAATAAGTTTATCACGATATCGCTTGTTTAGTTACAAAGTTAGACAAAGGAGATGTTGCGAGCTCGGCCCTAGTTTGTACACGGCCTCAAAAAATGGGTAAATTAAAGAACAATCCGAAAAAAAAATGAAATTAATTTATTCAAGAATATATTTTAGAGTTACAAACACATTTAATCCAAACGATTTTATAATTTTCAACCATGTTAACATGGCGGCGATACAGCCTACGCTTGGGATAGTACCTATGTAGATAAAACAAAACTAATGCTATCTGTATCTTACTAGTGCATCACATATTACCAAAAAAACGATATATCGAATGGATCAATATAAAGAAGTACCGACGATTTTTTTTTAATTGGAAATCGATTATTGTAGTATTAACACATGAAATCGATTTCGATAGTATTTAAAAAATATTACTTTTTTCTCCAAGTACTATAAAATCAAAAAAATGAAAAAGAAATGAAAATATCAAAATGACATCGCCGGCCATATTCGCCATGTTAGTAAAAAAAGTTTTATCCAAAATTATTACCTAATTTTTTGCTAATTTTGCTAGTCACAGTGAGTTGGAGAAAATTAATTACTTTGTTTTTTATTCTGATACAACCTAAAACTAAATTCCAGTTTCTAAAAAATTGGCTTTTAATATTAAAATCAAAGAAACTGTCATAATATTATAAAATAATTATTTTTAAATAGTAAGTTTGATAAATTACGTAAAACCAAAAACAATTTTGGTGTCGGAAATCTGTAAATAAATTAATCTAGAATTTTTGTCTATGTGACAAGTGTTTAAGGTATAATTTACCATTATACATATTTTTATGAAATAACACCTAAACACCATTGATAAATTCGTAGGTATTCAAATGTTACTATTAAACTAACTCTGGTCCCCTGGTGGTCAATAATGGAACTAAACTAAGAAGATAGGCTTAGTACCACCATTATTTTAACAGATGGCGCTGTATATTATCACCCAAATGCTACTTCGCGTTGTAAGGATTTCCTTGCGTGGAACGACTACCTCGAGGTTGGCTTGCACACTCATACTTACCTGGCGTAGGGGACACCGTGATCAAGAAGGCGGTTCCCCCAGGGCGAGACCTTTCCATTGCACTGCGGTAGGGCTGACTCCTGCGATTATCCCTTATGTGGATAACTCGGACGCGTAATTTTTGTTAGTGGGGGACTGCGTACGCGCTGTCCCCCTCATAAATAAGTAACGCTAATACATATAATGCGCACATAGTTTTAAATATTCATAATTATTGAACTTTGTAAAATTTTCGTTTTTAATCGTATATATTTTGGTTTACTATGTAGGTAAATAATCATTTAAAATTTGTAATTCATCTAGAAGCAAACAATTTAAATTATTGACTAAAGCCTTTTGCTCATGCTTTACTCAGCTTTACTGTACTGACATGTACTTTACCATAGAGCAACACGGCCACCGGCCGCGGCAAGTAGGCAGTAGGCAGGCTATCAAATTAAAAGTACAAGTGCTCCTATGTCTGTCGTCCAGATGTTTAAATGTGTGCGTGAAATTGTTTATGTATTTTGTTATAGTCAAAGTATGAGTTTCGTAGTAATAGACAATTTTTGTAGTGTGTGTGTGTGTCGCACGTATTTCCGCCCGCAAAAAATGACTGACTGTTTTGCATCGGTAATAAACGCTATGACTACTCCCCGGGTGCCTCTGGCCAGTCGCGATCGGTGGCCCATGTTCCTCTATATAGTACTTACTTTACGTTCAAAACAGTATCTACATTTCGTTATTTTAATTATTCTGAATAAACACAAGAGGAAAGCCTATCCCATTTCAATCCTTACTCAATAGGTCTTAACTTCATAATCTCTATGTTAAATCTTATAAGACGGACACGTCTTTATTCCCACGCTACGCATACTAATTATTACACCGGCATTCAATCCTGAATTCAGGGTCTTATTCTAGGGATGGTGATTCTTTTTGAAAGAGATCGTTTTTTAAATCGAATCGACGTGGGAAGTATCGATTCCAAAATAATTGATCTGTTTTCGATTCATAAGAATACGTACCTACTACAAGTTTTAATTCAATTACGAACACCAAAGATGACCAAACAAAGTTTTCATATCAACACCATATAATTTTTGTTTTTACCATGATTGGGTAATACCTCTGTTCGCTATTTGAATGATTGTTATTGAAACGAAAAAAATGAACTTGGATTTTAAGGTGGAGTATCGATTCACTGCATTATCTATGATATTTTATTTAAAGAAAAATGGAAAGAAAAATTTGACGGCCTACTGGGAATCTAGTCCAGCCGCTCTTCCAATTGAGCTACTGAAGTCCTGCCCGATTTGTCAAATCTTTCCTTCACATTTATTGCATTGCTTTTAGGTAGCAGCAGCGCCATCTATTGCCAACTATGCTAGTTAGGCAACCGTAAGAAGTCGCTTTTACCCTTAATAATTAAGGGTAAAAGCGACTTCTTTACGATATTCAATAAACTGCAAAGTCTATTATATCGGTTGCCTAGCTAGCATAGTTGGCAATAGATGGCGCTGCTGCTACTGCTTTTCTTTCCATTTTTCTTTAAATAAAATATATTTCACAAGCATGTGTTAATGCGAAATAATATAAAACAATTATCGATGATGGTAAGTAACGCTCTCGTAGAGCTCTGTCACCACATGCCAACTCTGAGGCCTATTTTTGTTTTGGTTCTATGATAGTAGGTAATAATGAGGCCACATAGCGAATCCTGGAACATTACAAAAGACCCTGTTTCATTAAACGAAATGAAAGACGAAGAAAGAAGAAGAAAGAAAAGAGAAAATTCAAGTGAACTTTAACATGTATTAAATCTATCTTTTGTATTTTATTCTACCCCCGGAAAAGAAACCGGAAGCCAACAAAAACAGTAAGAAAACCATAAATCGTCTAAAAAGCATTATCGGTAAAACCCAATGGCAACAGCCCGTTAACGGAGTCAACTTTCCCTTTATTGTCCAAGTTTGAGCGCAACCGGGTGTTAAGCGTAATTAATTATGGAGCAACTGCCCATACATTACAAGCCAACTGCTTTGTGACCATTTGCTATAAATCTATTCGCGAATGTTTTGGTTTTGGTGGTCGTGTCGAGCTACAGATTTGATGTACATTTGTGTTCGAATTAACATTACGCCAGAATTTCTCCGAAGTTGTGAGTAGTGATATTTACAATTTCTGGTGGAAGTGCTACAGTGCCAGAGCTCGAGTGCGTAGGCACCACCGTATAGCCACACCGCGGACACTTTGCCAAAATTCCATACAAACGCTTAATTTGGTCTCTATTACACAGACATCAATTAGTGACGTGTATTTACACGTGCACCTGTGTGCGTAGCACGTAGAGAATACCAAACGTCGCCCATAAGAGGGGAGGAGGTTGGGTGAGGCGGGGAAATCGGGCGGGACATCGAAGTGTCCATTCTATACGTAATATTATTACATATTCTCTGGTATTACCTAATTTACCTAAATCGTGCCGCTAAGCGACGTGGTACAATCAGTCACTGGGTGATATACGGAAGCGTAATTTATCGTATAGAGGCATAATAGGAGGATACTCAGGAGTAGCAACGCATCTAAAACTAAATACTTGATATTATGTATAATCTAAAAGTTTTTTTATGTCATAAGTTTAGTCAGAAAGACTAGGTGACGAGCCACCTGATGAAAAGTGGTCACCGTCGCCTATGAACATTTGCAACACCAGGCGAGTTGCCAACGCGCTGCTAGCCCTGAAGGACTCTTTTGGCGCAATTTTTTAAGAACCCCATTCTGTAGCATCGAGTACAACTCGAAAGGAAATACGTTCCACAAATAAAATCGTTCTATGCAGGAATTTTATGAAATTCGAACCCTGAGGGTGTGTTCTTGGAGTTGATTTGATGATTGAGTGATGCGGCATATATAACACAGATGATACGTAAGGTCGGTTAAAGAGAAAATAACCGCTTTCATCAAATAATTATCTCATTTCTTAATTTCAACAAAAAAAAAATTGTGATAGACCAATGAAAAATTCTATCAAGAGGTACAGAACCTGAAACAAGTGAATGTAAAACAGGTTGCATGTTTCTGCTTCGTTTTGTTCGCATTCCTTTTCTTTGTTTTTCCTTTGTACCATTTTGCTTTCTCTTTGGAATGCGAGTTGGTGTTTCAGAACAAATAATTGTGTTTATTTTATGAAGCACCGTAAAATGTAGTGAGTTCGTGAATTATTTTGAAGGATGCCATGGATACAAAGTAGTTTTTATTTAGTTATTTTAGATATTTAAGAAAAAGTATAACATTTTTTTTTTAATGTAATGAAAGTGACAAACAATTATGCAGTTCACATTGATGTTAAGTGATGACTGCAGCCTATAGACACTCACGCAAAGACCAAGGTCAACATGCAGATGCGTTACCACTCCGGAGGCCTAAGGTGTTATACCACTGTGCCGGAAATTACAGAGCCGTACATTACCACCTGACTGGAACACGATAGTGCTGAATACTACCATTTAGCGGCAGGTATATATATGGTAATGCGGTGGTGCCTACGCCCGCGAGCTCCGTCACTGGAGCTCTACCACCAGTAAAAACACATTAAGAGCACATGTAACGTAGTAGTGTAACTTACGTTACATGTGCTCCTTTGAGTCACAGATACACATAATATGTATACTAAATTTCAACTCAATTTACTTTCAAAGCAAATAGAGACAATAGAGCAACACGGGCCACCGGTTGACCGGAGGGGAGTTGCCATAGCGTTTATTATCGATGCAAAACAGTCTGACATTTTTTGCGGGGGGAAATTTGTGTGACACACAACAAAAATCGTCTGTCATTACAAATTCTACAAAACTCACACATTGACTTTAACAAAATACATAAACAATTTCATGCACACATTTAACCATATCGGTCCACTTGGTCTTGTACTTTGACAGAGGGGAAAGCCTGCATATGGCTACCCCCCTCCGGTCCGCCGCGGCCGGTCGGTGGCCCGTGTTGCTCTTTGGTTGTGACAAATGTACAGATAGACGCACTAGTGATTTTACATGAGTTCTGTTTTTTTCCTTTTGAGGTACGGAACCTTGAAGTAGCCGCGTTAATTTATTTTTATGTTAACTTATTTATTTTATTTTAATTATTTTCTATATCTTTTATTTTTTTTATTTGTTACAGTGACTTTTTGGATACTAGCATTGGATCACGATCTGCGTTTGGTGCGAGGAGAAATAGCTTCCGTAGCCCTTAGTGACCCCGCCGGGACGAAGGTCGCCATATGGGATCAACTTTCCATGGATGAAGGTCAGTAATATTTATGGGACATTTTATTAAAATTTTGAAGCTTTCACAAATTGTGAAAGAATAATAAAATATATATTTTTCCTGTTTTGAAGATTTATGTGGCTACAATAATTAATGTAGGCTACAAGGATAGTTCATATTTAGGTGAGTTTAGGTCTAAGACTAGCTAAGAGTCTTAGTACATTATGACCGAGGTAATTACGAGGTCAAATTATTGAAAAATTATGTAAAATAATAAAAATAATGGGAAACCTTGAAACGTCCCACTGCTGGGCACGAGTAACTCGTGCAGCAGTGGGACGTGAGGGGAGAGCCCCCTTTTTGAAGGAAGGCCTGACAACGAGAAAAAAGAGAAAAGAAAACTTAATTTAATTATAACAAACAAGTTCGATTCACTTTTTAGTCGAAACCGAATTTTCCAAATGAAAAAACCAGTATCAATTCAAATCACCGGGAGAACCGTAAAAACACTATTTGTTATCGGAAATTGAATCTGTCGGATACCACTATTGCCCTTGATCCGTATCCGTACCTGATGCGACAAGAGAACGCTTTTAGATAGATAAACATTACCTACAGCAGCTGTTTACATAATCTCCGTTGGGGATTTGTGACTTCTTATCTTTGGTTTGGAAGAAATACGAGTTAAGACTTAGAAGACTTCGACTAGCCTTGTCTTTTGGTTTTGCTACTTAATTTTAGTCTTAAAGAATTTATTATTCGAACTTAACATTGCAGCCATGTTAATTTCGAATCAGCTATCGGTAGTACGAGTTCTCTGTTTGAAATGTAAAAAAACAATAGTGGGATTTTATGGTATTTTTATATTAATGCATATCAGCATATTATATATAATACTAACGGCCCGCCCTGGCTTCGCACGGGTACAATTAACATTAGTCGCGAGGCTAACTATAGGTAGGTATCACAGAATATTTGCCGTTTTCTCAGTATTTTTTATTGCTGCTCCTCTCCTATTCATCTAAGCGTCATGTTATATAGCCTATAGCCTTCCTCGATAAATAGACTATCTTACATTAAATAATTGGACCAACGCTTTTCCCCCTCATGACTGGCGCGCACGCAAGCGCAGTACTCGATCATTATTTTGCTGTGATGTTATTTTATAACTGCGATATCTCCCAAGATATTAATTTAAATCAAATGTTGTTCAGTACAATTTTGGTTAAAATTAAATACTTGTGATACATAACCTATTTATTTGGATAAGGATTAATATTATGTTTATAAAAACACCTTCGCAAATAATGGATTATTTTAGAACAAATGTAAGTTTGTTTGTTACACTTTCCCGCGAAAACTACTTAACCAATCATTTAACTATGTATCTACACATATTTTTGGAGGTATTAAAAGTTACAAAGGATACTTTTTATTAAAAGAATAAAGTACACGCGGATGAAGTGGCGGGCAAAAGCTAGTAATGATATAATTCCAGTGACTGAACTGATTGTTCGTGTTATTGTTTTGTTTTCTGTTCAAATCAACTAAGGCTAAAGAAATAAGGAAAAGTGCTAACGCCAAGAACAATAGAGATAGAATAAAATGGGACAAAATAAACAAAAGTAGGCATTTTTCCTCGTAATTGAAACCGTGGGTGTGCATTACTAAATTTGATACTTATTGGAGAAGATATTATGGAAACTGTGTGAGCAAGCACGTACACATTAATCCTTCGATCTAAATCAGAATTTTGTATGTTGAAGAAAAAACCTCAAATACTTCAACTCACCCATCAGTATTTTTGTTATATAACGAAGGTGGCAACAAACATGCAGCTCACATGGATGTTAAGTGATGACTGCAGCCTATAAAAATCCTTACAAAAACCAGAGGTTAAAATGCAGAATGTGTTGCCACCCCTAAGATCTAAGTTGTTGACTCTCTGATAGTTATAACGGGGACAGACATAACCGGAACACGGTAGTGCTGAGCACTACCATTTGGTGGCAGGTATATAAAAATTATTTTTCAAGGAATTATTAAATAGATTCCAAGTTTTTGGTTCAAGTTAAAATGGATTTATGTAGGTATATTGTTCAGAAGAAGAATAAGTCGTAGAAATCTAATATCAACTTGTCAAGAGCGACAATATATTCACCCTTTAACACGCGTCTCAAGATTGGGGACGAAACACAAACCTGTGTTCCAATACGATTTCAATTTGTTTTTTGTTTTGACGTGACAACGTCTTAAATTAGGTTGCGGCTCGGAGTCACTCATGAAAAAGTGTAACGCCCGGTAACGTAACGATGAGTCACCGAACGAGAGAGAGGCCTGCCGGACCGGCGAATGCCTTTCTACCGAGAAAAAGACGTTGTCACGTAAAATCTTCGCCCGTAAAACCGACTTTACAGGCAACCAGTTTTTTTCGTAAACATACCATATACATATTATTAAACTATAACTGGAATGTCTGTACACAGGAGTTATCAAAATAAAAAATACGATAGCCGTTTTTAGGGTCGGAAGATGCCATGACCTTTTTTTTTATTTTATTTAAGTTGTAAACAAGCATGCTGCTCACATTGATGCTAAGTGATGACTGCAGCCCATAGACACCCACACAAAGACCAAGGTCAAAGTGCAGATGCGTTACCACTCCTGAGGCCTAAGGTGTTACGCCTCTATGCCGGAAATTACAGGGTCGTATATCACCACTTGACCGGACACGATAGTGCTGAACACTACCATTTAGCGGCAAGTATATCTCCGTCACTGAAGCTCTACCACCAGTAAAACCTGCCTGTATACTTTTGCCTAAACTTAAACCACCCTTAGTAGCCGTTATCTAACGTCTTTTTAATTTTATTCAGTTTCCAAATTTTACCTCATTAAGCTTTAATAAATTAAATACTCGCTAAAGTTTCGCGAAATAAATTGCGCGCAACCAAATGAAATACGGAGTTCATTAGACAGGTTGCCCGCAAACGAGGCAGTCAATTTAAGGCAACTATTCAAAGTAAATTGCTTCCCGTCACGCTTGAAGACAGTCGATGTCGAAACTATTGATGGGATGAAGGATAGGCCAACTTCGGAGAGAAACTAAAACTTTTTTCTGGATTGTATTTGGTCGAATATGTAATTAATCATTACAATATTTGGTCAAAGTAACTAAATGAAAAATGGATGTAAGTAGCTTTTTATGCTTATTACTAACCGTCCCGGAAAACTTCGTATTGCCTCACAAATAAATAATGTGTCAAAGGTTTGATATACGGACTATTTGTATGGGAAAATGAAATTATGGTTTTTACTGTTTCCCTTCAATTTATTCATATTTTCTCACCTTTTAAACCTTCCCTGAACGTCCAAAAATCATTCAAAACCAAAATTATCCAAATCGGTATAGCCGTTCTTGAGTTTTAGCGAGACTAGCGAACATAAATTGATTTTTTATATACATAGATTTGCTGGATTTCGTATTAAAGATAAACCAGTGTCAAGTTCATAAATAACTAGTCGATGCACAATTCACGTTGATGATAAAGAATGATCCAAGTAAAATGAAATGAAAAAGTTAACTTTGGCCAGTAAAACAAAAAAGTTCAGTGCTGCAAGTTTTTTTTTTATTTAATGGTAGTGGCAAACAAGCATGCAGTTCACATTGATGTTAAGTGATGACTGCAGCCTATAGGCACCCCCACAAAGACTAAGGTCAAAATGTACATGCGTTACCACTCCTGAAGCTAAAGCTTTAGTGACAAGTATATTAGGTAATGTGGTGGTGCCGCGAGCACCGTCAATGGAGCTCTACCACCAGTTCAAGTAGTAGTACATACAACCTTCATTAAAATACTCCAGACGCTTCACTAAGCCATAATAAATTATATTTGCAGCTCATCTCGATGAACGAAATAATTCTATAGCAGGATCCTGACCTATATGTAATTTACCTCATAGGTATGCTGTCTATCTACATAGAGCAAGGCGGGCACGGGGGGAAATGCGTGTGACATACACACACTACCAAAATTGTCTATTTCTACGAAACTTACACCTCGACTTTAACAAAATACTTAAACTATTTCATGCATACATTTAAACTTCTAGGCGACAGGCATAAGCCCACTTGGACTTGTACTTTGACAGAGGGGAAAGCCTGCATATGGCTACTCCCCACGGCCGGTGGCCCGTGTTGCTCTATGGCCTATCTAAAACAAATTTGTTCTACCTTTCAATTAATAGCCTCATGTTAATACAGGTGCCAAAAGCTCTGTATATAATATCCAAAATGCCAACATCGCGATAACCGTATTCTCACTCAAAGTCGATATTTATACCTACTAGGTACGAAAACATAAATTCTGGACAATAAACTCCATATTTTGAACAACAATAAAATTATACATTCGCTGCATGCATTGTAAGACAGTCGTAGTTTCAACCAGTTAACATTGGTCCCTCCAGCGCAATGATATTTAGTACGTTGGGATTTTATTGTATTTACAGCAACATTGTGTCAGGTCAACGTATGTTGGTTTTTGAACAATCTCTGTCTAATTGGGCAATAACTTTGTGACTGTTGGCGTTTCCTAGATTCAAGTTACGAGCGATATTGTGAATGAAAATTGTGAACATTGTTGTTTTCTGTGTCATTTGTCATTGTGACGTAAGTTTTTGTGACATGATTCTAAAAAAAAAATCCAAATCGGTACTGGCGTTTTCAAATTATCGATGAACATTAATATAAAAACTGGTTGCCTGTAAAGTCGGTTTTACGGGCGAAGATTTTACGTGACAACGTCTTTTTCTCGGTAGAAAGGCCTTCGCCGGTCCGGCAAGCCTCTCTCTCGTTCGGTGACTCATCGTTACGTTACCGGGCGTTACACTTTTTCATGAGTGACTCCGAGCCGCAACCTAATTTAAGACGTATTTCGTAGTTACGAAAAAAAAATCGTAACTTCCTCCTTTTTTCGACGTCGGTTAATTAAGTGATAAGAGATTTTTTTTCCGAATTTTGTACCCCAAAAGTAAAAATGGAATCCATATAGGGTGACTTATGTGTCTGTCTGTCCCAGCCAATTTGCTTCAAAACTACTAAACTGATTGTGTTGATAATTGGTATTTTCATTTTCGAGTTTTATATTAATAATAGATGCTTTTAATTCTTGTATATATTAAGACTGTTAATCTGCATTGAGACGAATCATGAAAATTGTATTTCAGTCTTCATCACAAATCCCACGGTTCGCAAGCCGCGTTAGTCTACTTTTAATGCTAAGCTTAAAGTTTGGCATCAAGCCTAATTCCATCCATCTATGCGATTAGACCCACTCTGTGTAATTTGTAAGAGACTTCAATCTAATATAATACCGCTCTATTTACATTTAAATTTACTGTCTGATAAAGTACCATCGACTGTCAATGGGACATTTGACTGACTGATTTTATTGTCATAGTCATAGTCATTTATTTGCTAACTAAGTAGATACATATAGGTCTTTAAATTAGGTTGTACTCGTAGCAATACTTAGTTGCCATTTTCTGGCACTGCAAAATTTAATTTTTTTTTTCATAAAGTTAAACTAAAATGTGTGATTTTTAGTTCAATCTGCATTAAGTTATTTATCTAATCTAATCCCTACTAATATTGTAAAAGTTAAAGTAACTCTGTCTGTCTGTCTGCTACCTTTTCACGTTCAAGCGACTGAACGGATTATAACGGAATTTGGTACCGAGATAGAGCTGACTTTGAGAAAGAACATAGGCTACTTTTCGACATCCACGCTAGCGAAGCCGCGAGCAAAAGCTAGACTAATAATATAACATAACTTCACGCCTGTAAGCCCCGAAGGGGTAGGCAGAGGTAAATGCATGCATTCAAGCATACATGCAAACACCCACGATTCGCCGGTTACGTTTTGGCCCATGTAACAGGTGGCGAGCCTGTTGACATCTCCACATTACCAAACTTTGAGGTACTGGGAAATTTCCAGAAAATGGAAAAATCCCAATAGAACCAGAGATAAAGGCTTTTTCACCATTATCTCTGATAACCCCCTACCCGGGAATCGAACCCAGGACCTCAGCGTAGTAGTAGTGGACTAATAATATAATTACTAACATTATTGATATAAACAGTGTTATACACATAACATTATTACATCGTCATATTTAGGAAAGTATGAATGAATATTATTATCAGTAGTAATTAATATATTATTGGAAAGTACCTGGTTGACCGAGCTTCGCTCCGTAGCGATTAGTATGAATTGCATATACGACTAACGTTAGTAGACCAATGGTTCTTCTATTCATCAATAGATGGCGTTAGTCGTCGGTTATGAAGAAAATTTATTATTAACTTGGAACCGAGCTCTTCTTGGACCTGGAACCTAAATAAATCGATTTCTTGACCCGAAAAACCCCTAATCTGTAAGTTTCAAGAAAATCGTTTGGAGCCGTTTCCGAGATCTTGATTCTATATATACAAGAATTGCTCGTTTAAAGGTATTAGATGCAACATAATTCTTTGAATTGCCATCAAAGTTTTAGAATAGAATGACAATACGATAAACTCCATACACCAACAAATAACTTATGCGTTTACTACTATCATGTTCTGGTTAGTTGGTAATGGGCTCGTAGTAAGACAAATTCTAAACAACTTATTACCTCATTGTTGTTATACCTTAGGGACGGCTCTGTTTTTGTGAAGATGTTTATAGGCAGTATTCACTTACCATCTATGTGAAGTGCAAGTGCATGATTGTTTGCCATCATCTATTTCTATATCTTATCTTATCTTGTTTTGTTTGCTTGAACGCGCTAATCTCAGGAACCACTGGTCCGATTTGAAAAGTTCTTTCAGTGTTAGATAGCCCATTAATCGAGGAAGGCTGTATAACATCACGCTAAGATTAATAGGAGAGGGTAGGTAACCGCTAGTCATGATATAAAAACCATGCAATTAAATTTCATGACGTCATTTGTTTCTCAACGAATAAATTAAACTACATCTACTAGAAAAATAATAAGAATAGCTGCATTGTTGCAGGCAGGTGACGTCACTTCAGAATCTCACGCGTTTTTAATGAAGTGGTATAAGTAAACATTAAAATTAAAATATTTTACTGGTTTTAAAACTCCAGAGACGGAGCTCGCGGGCGTAGGCACCACCGCATTACCATACTTGCCGCTAAATGGTAGTCTTCAGCACTATCGTGTTCCGGTCAGGTGGTAATGTACGGCCCTGTAATTTCCGGCACAGAGGCATAACATCTTAGGCCTCAGGAGTGGTAACGCATCTGCATTTTGATCTTAGTCTTCATGTGGGCTGTGACCTCTGGTTCTTGTGTACTTGTCTATAGGCTGCAGTCATCACATAACATTAATGTAAACTGAACCATTACATAAAAAAATGAATTTCTTTTGACATACAATTTTAAACAATGCGTTAAAATAAATACATGAACAGTAACAAAAGGAAATAATAAGACAAAAGTTTCATACTATTATATACTTTCATAGCAGTCTGCCCTATTCTAATGCACAAAACTAATTTAAGTTTTTCACTACACCAATTTGGTTAACACACTAAAAATGAGATACCCAAAACATACTCGGCTACCAACCCTGCAACCAGAGCTTTTCTTCTGTAAAAGCCTTTCGATGTCATGTTTCGAGCAACCCTTGTCAAATTTTGATAGATTGGTTTAGCCTTATATGGCTGACTGACTTATCACTAACATTACATTATTAAGGCTCGTTGGGTATCGAATAATATTTATCACAATTTCGCATTACTATTTGCTGGTTTTTTTATGTAATGGAAGTAGCAAGCCAGCATGTAGTTCACATTGATGTTAAGTGATGACTGCAGCCTATAGACATCCACACAACGATCAGAGGTCAATATGCAGATGCGTTATTTTTTTTTTTTTTTTTTTTTTTTTTTTTATTTTTTTTTTTTGGTCGGGCTTTGTGTAGGCGGCCTGTCTCGAGACGGCACTAGTCTACTTCACCGGGCAATCGGCGAGCGCGGAAGGCGCTCCAGCCTACAGATGCGTTAGCACTTCTGAGGCCTAAGGTGTTATGCCTTAGAGGCAAATTAGATTTCAATGTACATGCGTTGCTGGTTTCAAGTACATGTTTATAGGCACAGTATTACTTACCATCAATGTAAATTGTAGGTATGCTTGTTTGCCGCTTCATGACATAAAAAAAAATATTATTCTCTATTCTACGCTGAATGAGCGAATGACTTAACAGATATACAATGCGAATGTGGATGGTTGCAGAGGCCCAGGAAGACCAAGACTGACCTTCCATGACCAAATAGGTCGAGTTCTATCTGATGGTGGGGTCAAAAGTCTTAGGAATCGACGTGCATGTATGAAGAGAATGATTAAGGTAGATGAGGCACGGGAGTTGTGTCAGGACCGGGATATCTGGAGCTCCACACTCTCTGCCTACCCCGTTGGAGACTTGGCGTGAAGATAAATTCATACAAAGTAATCCATGCTACCAACGGATTAAACAACAGTAGGTACACAGAGAGAAAATTCGTGCTTTTCCACCAAGAGCGCAGTTATACAAAGCTTAGTCTATGCACGCTGTTTTTTACTCCTGTGAAGGCTCCAGCTAAACCTGAGGTGTCGGTTTCGATTCCCATGTTGGGAAAAAAATCGTGTTAATTTGCTTTCTTTGGGATTGTACACGCCCCGTGTGCTGTGGGAACTCAGACATAATAGACAAATCAAAAGAGATGTTTCAAAAATGTATGGAGCTTGTACCAACTTTGTATAGAATGTACAATAATATTTAAAATTAATCTAACCAATAATTAGCTTTAAATTTTACTCATCCTTGTGTCGCTTTTTGAACTAATACTAGCGTTACAAAAAAATATCAAACGTTTTCGCGGGTAAATATTTCACCAGATCCTGGCAAAATCAATAATCCTCTTACCCTAAAGTTAGTAATAGCCATTTTAAAAAGAAAGAAATAAATAAAGCAGCAAAAAGCGCCATAGTAATAAACAACTCGATTGTAAAAAAATATTTTTGATTACTCAAAGAAACTTAATTTTTCCCTACCTTGAAATAAACACTTCTTTAATGTATACCGAGAATACAGAATGAAACATCTCCTGTGTATACAAATGGGTTACCCTTATACCTTTTTGTCGAGGTAGCATCCCCACAGAGTATGGAAGTGTCATATTACCCGCTCAGGATTGTCCTCAGGGAGATAGCGGGTGTGACATTTTTACTCACTAACCACGCTATCATCTTCTTCCGTACATTCAATTGGTCTCGAGAAATTCATAGCTCCAAATAGACCGAAGTGGACATTACATATGGTGATAGATGTACCTACACTTATAGGAGTAGTAGTAGGAAGGCTATATTGAGAGCACAGACATGATCGATGACTAGTCTACTTGCTGCTAAATGGTAGGGCCCAGCACTCGTGTTTTGGTCAGGTGGTAATGTATGGCCCCGTAATTTCTCGCATAGAGGCATTACACCTTAGGATAGGCAACGCAACTACATTGAAATCTTTGGTTTCATGTAGATGTTGATGGGCAGTATGCTTATCATCAATGTAAGCTGAAAGCTTGTTTGTCACTTCTAGACTTTAAAAAAAATCGTATTACCCAATCTTTGTGTTGCTCTACGAATACCAACAAATGTAACTCTCAAATAATCGTTTCGATTTTGGTTCTAATTACACGAACTATAAACTGCAATCATAACAAACACTCACACTTTTAACTTAGACAATGCTTGTATTCGATTGGACGCGGCAAGGTCATTTCGCCGAGCAGCAAAGACACGTGCAATAGCCTGCGTTGCGTTGTGTCCTTCTTATGCCCCGCCTACGGTGTGTCTATTTACGTGGAACGTTTTTTTTTGGCTTTATCACTCTTCTTTACATTATTTATCGTATCGATAATGTAGGGCCTCGTAATCGCCATCACCGTGGCTAAAGATCGTAGTCTTAGTAGTCCAAAAGGAAAGAAATAGATATCGATTCCTCAGTAGAATGCAGAAGATGTTATAGAATGCATCCGCTGTGAATACTGGTTTACTACTTTCATTATTGCAAAAGAATACTTAAGGTACGAACATCAATTTTACTCTTCAAAAATATTATACATCAAAACAAGTCGTTCATTAAATAAGCTTTTTATTTGAAACCCGTCACAAATAAAATTAATAATGGTGGCACTTTGCCCTCGCTGGTCGTGGTTTGATTAATTACGTTTGTACCCTCTTAAAAGTCACATGTCATCGCAAAAACTTCGGCTCACGCGGCCCGTGGTGACCCGATTATGTTACTCTGTATCGTCTTTTGTTTTTCGTGTGAAATTTCGTGGAGAGTACTTATACTTTCGCACGTAATTTTGTGATGTCCTTACGTAACCCTTACTGCCAGGCGAGTTTGGTATGTTTTTTTAGGATTTCGTTGTCCTTCAGAAACCCTTGTAGTGTCACCTTGTCCGGTCGTCTGTTCGCCTATCAGAACACTGTTATTTTTGTTGTTTTGTCTTGAAAAATCAATATAGATACTCGTATTTTTTCCTGTATACGTAAAGTGAGGACGTATTTCTTTCTTGTGTATCCTTTAATGAGGAATGTTGTTGGATAGGTGTTTTCATTACCTAAAGAGTTTTGGAGCATAATTTTTCATGCTACTTGCTGAGGTATAAATTGTTTTGGCTATGTGATAGTTATTACGGGGCTTTATATTGTTATCTAACCGGAACACGATAGTGCTGAATACTTGTATTTGGCGGCTAAGAAATTATTTAATGCAGTGGTGCCTACGTACCTCGTCACTGGAACTCTGTAGTTAAAATGATTGATGATTCACACCGAGTGTTATCTTGTCTAATTCTAACAAATATTGCAGAAAATATATTTTCGGATTAACTCATTAATACCAACTTCAATTACTATGTATGAAGCTCGCGAAGACCTGCAAAAACGAATCTAACAAGTAATTTATTGTCTCTAGGAGTTCGGAAGCTAAGTGCAGTACTAGCAGCCGGCGCCCGATCCGGTACGTGGCGTATTGAGGCCAAGTGCGGCGGGGGATTGGCTCGGGTGGACCTCACTGTTGGCAACGGCTTGGGAAGCGCCGCTGCTGCAGCACCGGCAGCCGAACAGCACTATGTGGAGCTGCGCTTTGCTGACAGTATGCGGCGACGGTACAAGCCTGGCTTGCCTTTTGTGGGACGGGTATGTTCTTTTGAATAAGATATGATTTAGCTTCAACTTACTGGGAATGGTTATTTTATTGTATTATAAAGTGGTAAACAAGTATGCTCTTCATACTGATATCGTTGTATATTATACCGCCTCTACAATGGTCAGTGATCTGCTGAACTATTCGACATGGTGCCACCGTCTCATTTCCTACACCGTACTTCCCGCCGAAGAGAGAAGTTCCACCCTCACCGACTGGAAATCTGGCAGTGCTCAACGGTGCGGTTCTCACGTTAATTTTTGCCCATAACGTGTAAATTGTGGAATGAAGTTTTTCAACTTTATTTTAATGGTTTTAAAATAAATCATTTGAAGTTATTTTTAACAGGTATATTTGGCTGTAATATGTCAGTACTGCCGCATACCATCATCATACATCTCATATGTATCTAGGTACCTACCTATGCGGTAACTACCCCACAAATAAAAAGTATATTTTCGTACACGGCGGATTAGTGACCCAATTCCCGTTCAGTGTAGGCCTTTAGAATGATAAAGATCGAATGAAATAGAACATTCGTTATGAATTCAATGAACCTCGTAGAATTTTAACTATGTGAAACTTAGTAAAGTCTAACTTAGCTGAAATCCTGACAAAACTCCCAATCCGAGATACTGTGGCCGACCCGTATTAACCTGTGCCAACACTTGAATACTTAAGTGCCGGGTAAATTAAATCGCCTGTGATATTTTAGGTTGTGCTGAGAACCTCTTGAAATGATGATGCTGAGTGAAAGGTAAATTTTTAGATTTCAACAAATTGTTTTTATATCAGAATTTAATGACAATAAATATTGCACATCGACATTAAAAAGGAGACATCGGCTTATTTCTGTTTTATGTAATGGAAGTGGCAAACAGGCATGCAGTTCACATTGATATTAAGTGATGACTGCAGCCTATAGACACTTACACAATCCAAAGGTCTAAATGCAGATGCGTTACCACTCCTGAGGCCTAAGGTGTTATACCCCTGTGCCGGAAATTACAAGGCCATACATTACCACCTGACCGGAACACGATAGTGCTGAACACTACCATTTAGCGGCAAGTATATAAGGTAATGCGGTGGTGCCTACACCGGCGAGCTGTCACTGGAGCTCTACCATCAGTATTTCGGGCTTGTAGAGCGTTATCTCTTTCGCGCCTTCCGTTTGTCGATCGTTTTGATCAAGTTTTGACCAATACCGGACTACCAGTGCTTACGTAGGCAGTGTGCAGCAGAGATAACGCTCTATGAAGTCGAAACTAGCCGATTGTCTCTTTCGTAGGCTCGATGTGCAATATGTCTTGCTGGGTTCTGTACGTTACGTACCTACCTTCAGTTCCGTACCTCAAAGTCGTGTTGTTTCTAACAAAGGGGCATATAAACGAAGATGGTAATGAGTAATGACTGGTCTACTAGACTGGAATGATGGAACTGTAGCTAAATTGTGACCTCCTTTTTTATGAAATTTTATAAGTTAGACATCAATACCTGTTTGTTACTTGTTGTCACAAAAAAAACAACAAAACCTTTTTTTTTCTTTTACGTGTAGATTTTCAGTGTAACGATTCAAGGGCGTATCACTTAACATTCATGTGAACTGCATGCTTGCTTGCCACCTTTAAAAAAAGAAAATAATAAAAGTTTTGCAGGGATTCCAATTAAAGACAAAAAGATAAAGAAGTTATCTCAACGAATATTCTCATTCACAAATTACTCTTTGAAAGCGTCATTAAAGTCGCGCCATTAGGAGATGTAAATACTTTTTGAAACATTAAATATTGCAATTTCCAGTGACCTGAATAACGGCATTAAATGAAAACGTAAATAAATCTGAAATATGGTTCATTTAAGGCTTAAATTACACTGCAAAAAATTATGTGAGATAAATTTAACTTTTAATAGATGATTCTGATTATGAGCTATTTTTGTTGATGTTTTTACATAAGTACAACAGCACAAACATATTATAAGTGAATCAGAATCAGAAACTCATTTATTCATTTAGGGTGACAGGCACCTCACTTGACACGTCAAAAACAAACAAAATAAATTAAAGTGAATAACAATTAATAAGATAAAACTAAATATAATATGCTAATGTAAAAAGTATGTCAGTAGAATGTCTCAATTCCCCTTTGCAAACTGATAACAAAGAGTAAAAAAAAAGAAAAAGAGTCATTCTTGTCATTTACCGGCAGAGTTCCAAAGGCCATGTTTATAATATATCGAATTAAGTTCTTTTTATAGTTTTACAATTCACAAGTGCAGTCGATGATTGGTTGTGGTTAGACATGATCATTTGTGTATTATGCACGATGTGATGTGTGTGCGTGTCTTAAGCACGTCTTAAGGCACGTCCAGTCACGCGCCCGCTCTCACTTGCATCCACACATGCACAAGTGTGCAGATATGTCTGAACCACAGTCAACCTAACTGATAACGCTTCAAAGATGTTATCAGTACAATTCAAGCTTAATAATAATATAAATGAAAAACTTATCGAAACAAAGAATATTTTTTTAAAATATGTAAATTTCGGGCAGGATTTAGCTCAAACCTGTGAATTGCCATAAATGGGTACTCCTATTTTTTTAGTCTCTTAAATGCGTAACTTTGACAGAAAATCTTTTTCAAGATTAACCTATCACCTATTCCGTTTATGCGGATTACTAACAAAACATTGGAGATTGAACCAACTTTGACGAGACTTTCACTGTCACCTGTATGTTTATTTTTAGCACATATCATTTATAACACGAACATGAGACTAAAAAAGATTTAAATACCACTGTAATAAAAAAATATGATCCTGAAATTAGCACCTATAAAAAGCTTGCCTTTGATCGAGATTTTGAAAAATCTATTACATAAATCACTCGAGGAAATGCACCGGGACCTTTTCAAAAGAATGGTCTTTTCAATGCATTGTCCGTAACGATAATCAACGTGGGGCGATAACAAATGATCGTTCGTAAGTTCATACTTCGTTTGCTAAAGTTTTGAGAGTGCCTTTGGAGACAGTTGGCCTTATTGTTGATAAGACAGCAATTTTGAAGTATATTTGCCTCTAGCAGATATGCCGGCCTGGAAGGCCTGGCAGACGGTCTTTTGCCGAGATAACATAATTGTGTTTAAACACGGTTAATTTGTAGGATTTTGGTCACTTTTGTCCGAAATTACTCCAAAGACATGTATATGAATAAAAAAAAGACGTGTGGCACTCGGAGACTGTCGCGGTAAAGCTATTGCATAACATTTGTTATCAACATGTAATTATAATTGTTTATTTATTTTATTTTTGCAGTATTTTTTTCTTTGTTTTTCTTTGATATTAATTCAACTTTTTGAGCCGATACAACCAATGCCATATAGAGGCGAGTTGCTGAACTAAAGAGACAAGCATGATATTTAAAAAAAAGTCAATAAAAGTTCTGCTATTCATATCACCGCTGTGCCGGTCGGAGGTGTTAGGTTATTTTCGTTACATAATTTCTGGATTCGGTCTCCACGCTCAAGGCCCGCGATAGAAGCTATGCAATAGCTTAAAAATTACCTAGAGACGTAAAAATATTGCAGGTCTAATGTAACATCATAACAAAACGTTTCCATATAATTTACATCCGAAAATCTGCTGAATCAAGATGTTGTTTTGTATTCAGTCGCCGTATCCCATACTATTCTATCTCGTCTTGGCAACTGTACAATATAATACATTACGGAAGCCTAACGAAGGCCTTGTACCGTGATTCTTCTTTGTGGACGCTCTTTTGTTTTAGGATCGATATTGTTTTTACGTCGCTTCATGATTGAGTGCAGTGTTTTATTCAGATGAATACGCGTCGTCGCATATTTTTGGTTTCCCTCCACGTATGGGAATGTTACAAAAAATTATCTCTTTTTTATTTTGTCGAACGACGTTTTATTAAGATATGCGCAGTGAACGTTATCAAATTTAATGGGCTACGGAAAAGTTTTTTAAATCTATCTTTTCACTAGAAAAATTATGGACACTTACCTATATTACGCTGAAGACATATACATGAATAAAAAAAGTTACATAAGTACAAAATAATGCAGGTCCAACGTAACATCACATCAGAACAGAACGTCCCCATACAATTTATATCCAACATTCATCAACATTTCCATTGCAGAAGCTGAACAAGGATGTTGTTTTGTATTCAGTCGCCGTATCCCATACTATTCTCTCTCGTCTTGGCAACAGTACAATATAATACATTACGGAAGCCTAACGAAGGCCTTGTACCGAGATTTTTCTTTGTCGACGCTCTTTTGTTTAAGGATCGATGGAGCTCGAGGGCGTAGGCACCACCGCATTACCTAATCTATCTGCCGCCAAATGATAGCGTTCAGCACTATGGTGTTCCGGTGAGATGGTTAATGTATGGCCCCGTAATAACTATCACAGAGGCAAAAGATCTTAGTCCTCAGGGATGGCAACGCATCTGCATTTTGACTTCTGGTTATGTAGATGTCTATAGGCTGCAGTCGCCACTTAACATCCATGTGAGCTGCATGCTTGTTTGCCACCACCATCACATAACATATCACATAAAAAAATCTGCACCCCTTAAATTTGCCTGAAATTATGTAATGAATTTCTCAGAGTAAAAAAGTCAGTTGAAATTTTATTAAGACACCAGTACTAAAAATCCAGCATAACCGTGAAATGTGTTGATATTTTCAAATTACCGCAGTATTTCATATCAGCGGCATACGGATTGGAATTAAGCCAGGTCGGGCTCAAACTTAACGGCTTAATTAAAGCTAAGTCGCCGACGCAATATCGTTTTCACTTTAGTCAGCCTCCGGGGGATTGACCTTAAAATGCTTAAACGGTTCTAGGGGTCTATTCTTTGTCGACACACAAAGTTATGATGGTTCTTGTGTAGATGTCTATATGCCTGCAGCATGCAGTCTTAACATCCATGTCAAAAAAGACGTGTGGCACTCGGAGACTGCCGCGGTGAAGCTATTCCATAACATTTTTTATCATGTGTCAATATCTTTGATAATAATTCAACTTTTTGAGCCTATACAACAAATGCCACCTAGAGGCGAGTTGCTGAACTAAAGAGACAAGCGTGATATTAAAAAAAAAGTAATTAGAAGTTCTGTCAGACATCGATAGATAGCAAAACTAAAAAGTATCACCGCTGCTCCGGTCGGAGCGGTGTTAGGTTATTTTCGTTACGGAATTTCTGGATTCAGTCTCCACGCTCAAAGCCCGCGATAGTAGCAATGCATTATTTTTTTCCTTTGTTTTTGTTTGATATTAATTCAACTTTTTGAGCCGATCCAACCAATGCCACCTAGAGGCGAGTTGCTGAACTAAAAAGAAAAGCGTGATATTTAAAAAAAAGTCATTAAAGGTTCTGCTATTCATCGATAGATGGCAAAACTAAAAAACGCTGCCCCGGTCCGAGTGGGGGGTGTTAGGTTATTTTCGTTACGGAATTTCTGGATTCGGTCTTCACGCTCAAAGCTCGTGATAGAAGCTATGCAATAGCTGAAAAATCTTCATAGGAATAAAAATCGGCAACAGAAAAAAAGTTATTATTCAAAATCTCGATGGTGAAAGAAAGTCACAGAGATTTTACACACCATTTACATACACGTACATTACATTTTTCAACCACATTACATTTCTGTACCGGGTACGTTCCATTAACAGATCGCAACAACGCCACCAAAATGCTAACCCCCTAACACGTTTATGAATAATGGGGTTAATGTTTATCTTGGTCAAACATAAACTTCATATAACATAACTTGGACTAGAACTAGATTTTTTCGTATTTTATCGTATCACTCAATTTCTTCTTTGTCGTAGGTGGAAGCGATGAGCACAGAAAAGCGAGTGCGAGTTAGAGTGAAGCTATATGACGACAAGACAGACATCTACAGCCAGGATATCGACATGTCGACAGGTGAAGGCGGGTTCATCGTTCCAACTGTCATGGCTGACGCACCGTACGTCAATTTACAGGTGAGTCTTGAAAGTTTTATTGGTTGAACGAATTTTATATTTAAATTCTATATACCAACTGTCTGTTACATATCTTGTTAGAATTACGTCATCCACGCATACGGCGAAGTTATAAAAATACATTTAGTAGCAAATGTAATTCGATTAATATATTGTTTTTTACTGGTGGTAGAGCTCCAGTGACGGAGCTTGCGGGCGTAGGCACCACGCATTACCTTATCTAGCACAATAATCTAAGCCCTATCGTATTCCGGTTAGGTGGTAATGTAGGGCCCTGTAATTTCCGGCACAAAGGCATAACACCTGAGGCCTCAGGAGTGGTGGCCACCTCTGTCTGGTGGCCGTCACACATATGGTGGAATGGCGATAGAACCATTGCCTTGTGGCGTGACCCTTTAAAACATATTGTAGATGTCATTGTCTTGTCGTTGTCAGCTTGTCAAACTCGATGTAGGGCTGTGATCTTGTTATTTTAAAATATCAGTACCAGTGTTCGATATATCGAAAAAATATCGATCAATATAATTTAAAAAATCTTTGACCCTGCGTGTCGTCGATTAATCTCTTCCTTGATCCAACTACAAATAAAAAATATCAATATTATATCAACAGCCTGAGGGCTAAGTCGTTGTTTATAACTTTAAAACTTGTTTTTATTTTAATAAATAAGTTCGTAGCAGATTTTCATAGACTTCGTAGTAAGGATGGCGATTCTTTCTGAAATAAATCAATGTTGGAGTGAAGTGTCCAAAATCCACCCACGATTAAATCGACATTGAAAAAATCGGGGGAGGGGTCGTGTCAAATTTGAAATCTTGTCAATTACACTACCATTGAGCGGCAGATAAATAAGGTAGTGTCTACGCCCACGAGCTACAGTGGAACTCTACCACCAGTAAAATTCTTGTATTTGTTTATGGGGAAGGCTTTGTTCTGCAGTGGACGTCTATCCGCTGCTGAGGTAATAATGATAACACGTGTCTTTATACAATTCGGTAGTGAATTAGTAATTAGTAGTTGAGAAATTATTAGTTGAAGTTGTAACTTTGAAAATTGTGAAGAACTATTCTTGAAGACAAACATTTGACACGTTATTTGAAGGTCAATTCTTACAACGATTTTCGATATTAACATTGCTAAATAATGGAATATACGAAAAAACATCTTCAACAGAGGGCTCTCTAATTCGTTACGCTTATTCCCTTTGTTCAGCATTACTACAGTCAATTTAAATCCAAATTGGAATTCAAGAAACGCGCACCATAAGTCAAGTTTCGTCAAACGCAGACCGTCGAAATCGTATCACCATCCAAAGTGGCAGTTCGCGCCTAAACCTAATTTGGTTTAATCGCCTCATTAATTGGACCGACGAACTTACGAAACTTCAATACCCCGAGGATAGTAATAGTGGGACCAGAACGGAATACAAATGACCAGATTTTGGGTCCGTTTGCCTACGAATGCTGTTTTCAGTATAATCCCCCATGGAAGCTTGGTGATAGTCGGGTTAATACCGCCGAGATGTTTTGCATCGACACAAGAATTTTCTCTTTCAAATTATTTTACGTTGAAAAACTTTTTGTTTTATTTCGTGTACTCGGAATTTAAGATGTTCAAAGCTGACTTGAGCGGTGTTCGGTGAAACAAAAATAAAAGTTTTTGGTTTGGGCGAATCAAAATTGTTAAGAAAATTGACTCTTGTATTTGTTATGCTATTATATGGTTGCAAATTTTTCGGACAATACATTGAATTTGTGAATAACAAGGGGATGAATTGAAGTGTAAATTACTGAATAATTTATTCCATTACACTTAATAAATTCCTATAATTTAATAAACGCTAACACTCACAAGACATAATAAAATCACCGATAATTTAAAATTCGAATTAAATAATGACTATAAAATCCACATGTTTGATTTTTGTCTTGGTGTGTTTGTTACATTAAAATAATAAATTGAACCTATGTATTAAACATACTTAGATCAAATTATCACAGTTAACCTTTGCCTTTTTTAATTTATACGTTTTTATATGAAGGTACTGATTTGACTTTTGTTGATTGTCGATTGATATAATCAATCGTCCTCAACAGACAATACTGTTATCTTATAATCAACCTACAAAGCAAAAAATAAATATATTAGAGGGTATTTTAAAATTCATCACGTACTAGGAAAGCAATTACCGTGCCAGCGTGGTGACGTCATACAAACATCCCGTTCAACAGGATTGGCAATCCGGGTAAAGTGCTTTTAGAGACTGATAACTATCTTATGAATTATTATGTGAGCAAGCGTGTTAGGTACACTGCTAGTTTGTTTGATGGGTTTTTTATTGCACGTTACGTGCATTGCATCGGTAATTTTCTGGAATCGTTTTATTATTATCACTAGATGACCCCGACTGACGTTGTCCTGTCTTTACGTACTATGAATAATGGATTCGAATTGGTCTTATATAGGCCAGTGTCGAAATTTTTGCCTGTCGAAAACTGGTTTCGGTATCACTTGTTACGAAAATTGAAAATATATTTTTTTTATGTAGGTACTGGAAGTGGCAAATAGACATGCAGTTCACATTGATGTTAAGTGATGACTGCAGCCTATAGACACACCGATCAAGACCGAGGTCAAAATGCAGATGCGTTACCACTCCTGAGGCTGAAGGTGTTATGCCTCTGTGCCGGAAAGTACAGGGCCGTACATTACCACCTGACCGGAATACGATAGTGCTGAATACTACCATTTGGCGGCAAGTAAATTAGGTAATGCAGTGGTGCCTACGCCCGCGACCTCCGTCACTGAAGCTCTACCACCAGTAAAAAAGTTTCAAGTGATCATTCATTTTGAATAATTAAATGGTGAAGCCGGAGAAGAAAATATTTTGAGGCCGTAATAAATGTTTAATATTTTACAAGGCATGTTTTCGTCGGGGTGATTTTTTTGGGACTTGTCAAATATTGTAGCTGGTTTTCTATTACAAAATTTTAATGAAGTCCCCTTTTAAAAGTTTTAGTGAAAAGGGTCTGATTTGCGGGGCTTACCGCTTACCTACTACTATAAATGACCTCGATGAAGGTTTACCTTCAATCACAATAGAATAAATAAAAATAGTTGTAATAAAACTTTAAAAAATCAGTTTCGACAGGCAGATATTATATTATGAATCTTGTCCTGAAATATTGGGTTAACTTTCCTTGATTTTTTTATGCCTTACTCTCATGTGGTAGTTGTATCTACGTCACAAAAGCGAAATATAGCAATATATTTTCCTTTTATACTTCCTTCCGTCCCTTTTATGAGGAAGAATGAAATATCTGCACGACGAAATTCTAACCGAATATAAAATATGCAAATTCATTAGCAAAATTAAGCGCCTGTGTGTCGCAACCGTGGTTGTTTCGTGCTCATCTCAATTAGTGATGCGATTATCATTTGCCGGTCGAAAACTGCAGTTAGGTATCACTTAAAATGAAAATTGAAATTATTTCTTAGTTTAAGTGATCATTCATTTTAAATAATTGGATGGTAAGCCGGGGAAGATTTTAATTTGGAGCCCAAGTTTTTTTCAATTTACATTTTCGCCTGATGTTTTTTGGACTAGTCAGTTATTTTTATCTGCGTTTATATTACAAAATTTTAATGACGTTCCCTTTTTTAAATTTTAACAAAAAGTATTCAATTTTTTGCGTATTAAATACGTACGTATTACTTTTATTTTATACTGGCTGTGCCCGCGACTTCGTCCGCGTGAGAATTTATGATTGTTCAGCATCTACGCAGACGAAGTCGTGGGCGCAGCTAATATGAAAGTAGCCTAAGTTACTCCGTAATACTCCGTATTACATAAACTATCTGCCAGTGAAAGTCCCGTCAAAATCGGTCCAGCTGTTTCCGAGATTAGCGGGAACAAACAGACAGACAGACAGACCGACAAAAATTGTAAAAAATGTACCGTGTATACATACATACGCATTTATTCGGTTACACTACAATTTTATTTATTTGTATAAATTTCAATTACTACAACACTTTCAAATTTGAAGAATATATTTTAGGCTAAAATGAATTCTTTTGCCATATTTTTTACTGCCAACAGGGGAAGTTGCAGAAAGAAATGTCCAAAATGAGCATAAATCTGAAAACAAAAGACCAGCGCTCGAGTGTTCTTTAAAATAATCTGTTTATGCCGGAGGGAGATTAGTAGGCTAATTTCTTAAAAGCATCGCTTTTTACGGATTTAGTAGAGTGGTGGATTTATTTGGATGTGTCTTAACTAGGGTTGCCACTTGTAGGTAAAAAATAAAAGCTAGAAGCAACGACGAATAAGATCATGAAATGGACTCACTGGTAATATGTAGGTAGGTATACCTTTAAATATATTTTCAGTTGTAAGTAGGAGATAGATGTTGGATAAATGATTTGTATACGTATCAAGAAAACAAATCGGCTGATAAAAGGCATCACTTTAGCCGAAAGACGTCCACGGCTGGACAAAGCCTTCGCAGAGACACCCACAACGGTATTGTGCCTCTCTATCGTATCATATCTCTATCTATCGTATCATAGTAAACATATATTTGATTAAATATATTTATTTGAGATAAATGTTATTAGTGATATTTTTGTTTTTAGGAATGACCTTACGAACATTATGATTACTTAATTATACTTTAAGTACATGTATGAACGCTATTCTCAATAATTCTCATTTTCTGAATCAAAAAAATAATAATCATATTTTTGCTATCGATTAGACACTACCAAATTCTTTATATTAGTTAGCTGATTTAAACTTCAATGATAATTTAAAAAGAAATGGTGTTCGAGACAAACATTGAGGTATGAACAAATGAATAGTCTCCAGTATAATTATGTCGAAGTCTAAAGTAGATTTTGAATTTTCCAACGTAAGAGCCCAATAGACAATATTCCGAACTGATACAAAGTTGGGAATCAATTGATTTAGCAGATTTGCAGTCTGCGGTTCGACCGCAAGATCATTAATTGAAGTTGAAGACTCGTCCGGATGAGCTTGTTTGTGGTTACTGACTTACCAAACTGGCTAGTTACTTCCAACGGTAGAGTAAATGGCTGATGCATGAAATTGCTGAAGAAATATAGAAGAACATTAACTTTTTTTCAGTCAAATTTATTTTGGAAAGACGGTTATTTCATATTCATTTGATCTGAATTAATTTTGGTATAAAATATTAGCTATATTAATATGGCTGAATTCGATTCGGTGGTCAATTCTGAACAAACTAAATTCAGGGTGTGCGTTTATCTTGTAACATATTGTTTTTTATACGAGTATAATAATAATAATGGCAACCCATTATTCGTCCCACTGCTGGGCACGAGTCTCTCCCCTCTTTGGGGGGAGGCCTGGAGCTTACTCCACCACTCTGCTAAAATGCGGGTTGGTGGAGATATGGGTTAGTAGCCAACCCGCTGTCAGATAATTTCAAACCCATAAGGTCCATAAGGCCTCCGACAAGGTTTAACGACTGCTATCTATCGATAGCAACCGGGACCGACTGCTTAACGTGCCGAAGCACGGAAACGCGCATTTAATTTGCCACTAGCGGTCTCCCATCACACTACCCGACCGCGCTCGTAGTGCTTAACTGAGTAGATCGCTTACGATCTACACCAGCGGCGGGGCCATGCGCGCTTATTGTATATTAATGTCTTATAAATGGAACGCAAATGAGCTTCTAAATTATTCATTAGAGCAACATTCTCATCCAGTACAACGTGTTCACAGTAAACATAATTCTATTCGTATTTTATCGCAATTAGCCAACGGATCTTCAAAACGAGGCAAAAGTAATACAAAACTAGCAAGTCCACGTGCAGGAAGATTAATTGAATTAGCTCCTGGACCGATCCGATGTAGACAAGCTCGGATCAGATATCTTAATCAGGAATTGCTTTGCGCCGCTGATGAATTACGTCATTAGTAGAGTGCGCGATATACTTGGTTGAACGATATTAGCTCGTTTGTGGAGTTTCATACTTTTTTGGATCTAGGTTGTATTACAAACGTACGAGCATAATCAATATATGAGAAATGAGTAATGATGTTGTTATATTGTATGATTAAATTATTTTTGGCAATCGTGGAAATATATTTTCTGCTAACAAATAAGAGATACGGGAAGAAGTCTCTATAAATATGTAAATACCTAAGAATTAATGAATGAAAGAAAAAATGGAAAGTAAACTTTGACTTAAGAATCGAACCTACTACCTCAGGATAACTAGTCCTTCGGGGCTTCGGTAGCTTGGTGGGCTAGCGACTGGACGGGGGGCCGACCGCCTAACTAATGCTTTCGTGATGCTTTCGAGTATGACGTCGTCTTGTCAGTTTCGTATGTATGTATGTATCTTCACGCCAGGTCCCTAACGGGGTAGGCAGAGAGTGTAGAGCGCCCGGTTCTGACAAACCTCTCGTGCCTCGTCTACCTTCATCATTCTCTTCATACATGCACGCCGATTCCTAAGACTTTTGACACCACCATCAGACAGAACTCGACCTATTTGGTCATGGTAGGTCAGCCTTGGTCTTCCTGGGCCTCTGCAACCATCCACATTCGCATTGTATATCTGTTTAGTCATTCGCTCATTCGACATTCTTTCTATATGCCCGAACCATCGGAGCATGCCTTTTTTCATTTTTACACCGATACTATCATTCACACAAAGTCTCTTTCTTACATCTTCATTACGAACGCGATCGGTGAGTGATACACCGCAGATCTTGCGCAAAGATCTCATCTCGACCGCGTTCAACTTACTTTCATGCTCTTTCCTGCATTCCCAGCTCTCGCTTCCATATAAAAGCGTTGGAGTAAGTACAGCATTATGTACGGCTAGTCGAGCCCGCTGGCTGAGATGTTTAGATTCTAGCAGCTTACCCAACGCTCCATTCACGCAATTCCCAGCAAGCACTCTTCTTTCTATGTCAGTGGTGTAACTACCATCCTTGCTAAAAGCACATCCAAGATATACAATTTCATCAACCTGTTCTAACACTGCATCATCTACTACTACCCTTGCATTTGTTCTCTGTTCATCTCTTTCAAATCGTCAGTTTCGTACCTACCGCTTATCTTTTGCCTGGAAGTGTTTTCGTCCACAGAAGCAAAAAGTTTTGATAGGCGGTACAAAACTGACAAGATGACGTCATAATCGATAGGATTACGAAAATATTAGAGTTAGGTGGTCGGCCCCCTGGTTATCAATACTGAAGTCAATTTTGTCATTCCATAATCACACGCGTGTGTTATTGCGAAAAATATGACGAAATGCAGTGTGTTAATTTCACTAAAACTCGAGAACAGCCGGACCAATTTGACTAATTTTAGTTTTGATTATGTTTGAAAAATCCAAAGAAAGTATAAAAAAAAAGGAATTATCAAGCAATTGTAAGGAAAAACAAGAATTATGTGTTCTCATACAAATAGACAATTTTTCAAAATGTCTGTCTTATTATTTAAATCTACATAGGCGGTACGAAGTTCGTCGTGAGGACACTATGGCGAAGGAAATATTGAGGTTTTCATGGATTTTTAATGTATGAAATTGTAGATTGTTTTATATAAGTGGCCTTGACAACTATGCACTTGCATGGAACCATGGTTATTTCTGCCATAAACGCAAAAACTACAATATAACGCTAAACAACCTCACGGCCCACTCGTGGAGGAGAATTCTTCCGCTAGTGCAGTCAGTCAATCGAAATAAACGATCAATTCATTAACGCTGGGCAATGCCCCACAGTATCAATGGGCTATGTGCCATTGCTATCGCCAATACACTGGCCAAGCGTGGAAATTATGGCATACTCTCCTCTTATGACGCACAACCTTGTTGTGGGCATCTTTAAATTTCTCCAGCAGTGGACGTCTTTTGGTTAAAGGGACGATGATTGTAATGAACCTCAGGGATGCCAACGTATCTACACTGTGACCCTTGGTTTTTATAGGCTGCAGTCATAAGTTAACATCCATAAGAACTGAATGCTTGTTTGCCACATTCGTCCTATAAGAAAAATCACATGTTCTCTCGCAATAAAGAAAACAAACGACGTATTTTCATTATTGGCCATCACATTCATGCAACGCTGCCACTTCAGATCTGAAGGCACTTAACCTGGTTTTCGGGATATCTTCGGTCTGATCTTCATAATTAAGTCGGTGTTTGTCACCTATTTTCAATGCCTGTATGCTCTGTGTGATAATTACTGGGCTGATTTACTTTTACTTTACTATCTAATCAATTTCAGTACGAATTATACCAAAATTTAAAGATTGCGGAGATCGGGTGCGGCAAATCCAATCAATGGCGAGATTAATAAAATTAATAACTGGCATGGTGCTGACTTAGCTAAACTTGCTTGCAATTAACTTTTGAAATGGTACGCTTGGTTGGTACAAACCATAGAGCAACAGGGGCCACCGGCCGCGGCGGGCCGGAGGTGAGTAGCCATATATTATGCAGGCTTTCCCCTGTGTCATAAAACAAGCCCATGTGAGCCGGAGATGTTTAAATATGTGCGTGAAATTGTTTATGCCCGTGTTGCTCGTTATGTGTATGTACAAACATACAATCGTAAATACATAGTTTAAAATCATAAATGCTAAAGAAAAAAATGGGGTGTTTGAGGCAGTAAACATTTATTTTTATTATTGAATATCTGGAGTTTGGGTATTCAATCTTCAAATTAGGGATGCTAAGGAATAATTTGGTGGGAATATTGCGTTGTAGGAAAAAATGTTTTTTATGCTTTACACAAAAAATTTACTTCAAATCCTGGACTCGTCAGCATCGTTTCTGAAATCCTATGTAATATGAAGTGTTTAAGTCCGGTATGAAGACAATTTTTGTGCAATAGTTTTGCAACGAAAAATTACATTTTTTCAAATGAGTTCATTTTTATCGGGCCGCGGTCGCCATCGAAAAATGTGTAGTAAAAATTTGCAGGGAAACCATGTATAAATGGTGCGTGACTTCGACGCTGACTTGCCACTTGACAGATCTTGTACACGTGAAATGAATAATAATAATAATTCTTTCTTATTTTTCACTGCATATCCTTTTTACGATTTTTTGTTAGTATGACTTATAGCTAGAGTTAAGCTAAGAGCACGGGGGGGATCGGGGGTCCTTCCGTCCCCCGGACCAGCAAATTGCACCACCTCTGTGTGCAGATGGTCTGATGCACCTGCAACTTTGCCCCACGGGCGGTCGATACGGTGCACATCATTCTTTCCCTTATCCGACGCTGTTAGGAAGTTAAATATAAAAAAATGGTCAAAAAAAAGAAAAAAAGTAGAAACGCAGCGGACGCCCCTCCCACATTTACTGTGGACATGTGCAACATCAGGGGTTTACATACCAACCTTAACGCCGTTCACCACCACCTTGAAACGGCTAAGCCGGCCCTACTCTTTCTGACGGAGACACAAATATCCTCTCCACTTGACACTGCGTACCTTACTTACCCCGGCTACACTCTGGAGAACACTTTCGTTCGCCGCGCCGGGGTATGTCTGTATGTCCGAGAGGATGTCTGTTGTCGCCGTCTTGACCATTTTGAAGACAAGGACCTGTCGCTATTGTGGGCACGCGTGGATTACGGTGGATCTACCCGAATATACGCGTGCGTGTACAGGTCCTATAGCGGAGACGGGGAGACAGCTCGCTTGTTCGAGCACATCCAACAGGTGGTCGACACAGTGCTTGTGCAGTATCCTTCTGCGGAGTTGGTGATTCTTGGTGACGCACACCATACGGAGTGGTTAAGTTCCCGGATCACGGACTTCGCTGGAAGATCTGCACACGATTTCGCGTTGGCTAATGGACTCTCACAAGTTGTAACCGGGTTTACCCGGATACCAGATGTCGAGGGTCACACTGCCTCTTTGCTGGATCTTCTGCTGACCTCACATCCTGCCAACTCTCAGGTGGTGGTCGAGGCTCCCTTAGGATCCTCGGACCACTGTCTGGTACGCACAAAAACCTCATTGTCGGTTCGAGCGCCGCTGCGGCCCTCGGCAACTCGACAAGTGTGGCATTACAGGTCGGCAGACTGGGATGGACTGAGGGAGTTCCTGACGTCCTACCCATGGAGGCAGCTTTGTTTCTCGTCGGAAGATCCGAGCACGTGTGCCGATGCTGTAACCGATGTGATGCACCAGGGAATGGAATGTTACATTCCGTACTCTGTGGTATCCATTGGCGGACAGTACCAGCCCTGGTTCGATAAGTCCTGTGCTGTGGCTTCTAGTCACAAGCAGGAGGCTTACAGAACCTGGACTGCGGCTCACGCTTGTAAGGATCCTAATGCCTCCGGCCTTAAGAGAGCACTCAACGCTGCATCCAGGTCCACTAAGCGGCGCATGGCCAAAGCGAAGTCCAAGCACATCGGTAGAGTTGGCAGGAAACTAATGAGGCACCCTCCCGGGAGCCGTGCCTATTGGTCTCTTGCCAAAGCTATCGAAGGGAATTTTTGTCGGTCATCTTTCCCACCACTGCGTAAAATTGACGATAGCCTGGCCCACACGGCAAAAGAGAAAGCTGACCTTCTGGGCAGCCTCTTTGCCTCAAACTCGACTCTTGACGACATGGGTATCACAGCGCCTACCATCCCGCGCTGTGAAAGCTCTATGCCTGACGTCAAATTCACTCAGAAGAACGTCAGCTCTTTTATCCCTTGACGTCATGAAGTCGAGTGGGCCGGACTCCGTCCCTGCGGTGGTGTTGAAGATGTGCGCTCCCGAGCTGACCCCCGTTCTGACGCGCCTGTTCTCGCTTTCCTACGATCAAAGAACCGTACCGTCTGCGTGGAAGACCGCCCTCGTGCACCCGATACCCAAAAAAGGGGATCGCAGTGACCCGGCCAATTATAGGCCCATAGCAATAACCTCCCTACTCTGTAAAGTCATGGAGCGTGTGATCAATACTCAACTGCTGCAGTATCTAGAGGATCATCAGCTGATCAGTGACCGCCAATATGGATTTCGTCATGGCAGATCTGCTGGTGATCTTCTAGTATATCTCACGCACCATTGGTCCCACGCCTTGGACAAGAGTGGGGAGGCATTGGCTGTAAGCCTGGACATTGCTAAGGCCTTTGACCGGGTCTGGCACAGGGCACTCCTCGCGAAACTTCCATCCTACGGTCTTCCCGAGAGGCTATGCAACTGGACAGCCAGCTTTCTGTCTGAGCGTTATATACAAGTCTTAGTTGACGGTCAGCGCTCAGACAGACTACCTATCAACGCTGGTGTGCCGCAAGGCTCTGTGTTATCTCCCACGCTTTTTCTTCTGCATATCAATGAAATATTGGAGCAAAACTCCAATTTTCGTTGCTATGCCGATGATAGTACGGGAGATGCACACTACACTAGCCGTGCAAATGCCTCTCGGACACTTATCGAGGAAAGCAGAACTAGACTTGTGTCTGAAATCGAGCACTCTCTGGAGCGGGTCTCGGATTGGGGTCGACTTAATTTAGTACAGTTTAACCCCTCGAAGACACAAGTCTGCGCGTTCACCGCAAAAAAAACCCCATTCATTGTAGCACCACAGTTCCAGGGCATTCCGCTCGCCGTAGATAAGAGTATCGGTATCCTGGGCGTTGACATATCGAACGAAGTGCAATTCGGGAGTCACATTGAGTGTAAGACCAAGTTGGCATCCAAAAAGTTGGGGGTGCTTAACAAAGCGAAGCAGTATTTCACATCGGGGCAGCTACTACAGCTTTATAAGGCCCAAGTGCGGCCCCATCTGGAATACTGCTCTCATTTGTGGGCGGGAGCCCCCAAATACCAGCTTGGTCCACTTGACTCCCTACAAAAACGCGCCGTTCGTATTGTTAACGATCCAGGACTTACCGACAGGCTCGAACATCTGAGCCTGCGCAGAGACATTGGGCGTCTGTGCGTGTTGTACCGTCTCTACAATGGTGAGTGCTCTGCTGAACTGTTTGACATGGTGCCACCGTCTCTTTTCCTACACCGTACTACCCGCCGAAGAGAGAAGTTCCACCCACACCGACTGGACACCTGGCAGTGCTCAACGGTGCGGTTTTCACGTTCGTTCCTGCCCAGAACGTGTAAATTGTGGAACGAACTTCCCTCTGAGGTGTTCCCTAGGTGCTACAATATGGGGTTCTTCAAAAATGGCGTCAAAAGAGTCCTTCAGGGCTGGCAGCGCGTTGGCAACTCCCCTGGTGTTGCAAATGTTCATAGGCGACGGTGACCACTTTCCATCAGGTGGCCCGTTTGCTTGTCTGTCAATCTTAAGAAATAAAAAAAAAAAAAAAAAAAACTATCGTGTTCGGTTAAATGGTAATGTATGGCCCCGTAATAACTATCACAGAGACATAACAACTTACCTAGGTTTTTTTTATGTAATGGAAGTGGTAAACAAGCTTCCAGTTCACATTGATGTTAAGTGATGACTGCAGCCTATAGACACCCACACAAAGACCAGAGGGCAAAATGCTGATGCGTTACCACTTCTGAGGCCTAAGGTGTTATGCCCTGTGCCGGAAATTACAGGGCCATACATTACCACCTGACCGAAACACGATAGTGCTGAACACTACCATTTAGCGGCAAGTATATTAGGTAATGTGGTGGTGCCTACGCCCATAAGCTCCGTCACTGGAGCTCTACCACCAGTAAAAAGGTGTTAGGGGTAGCAACGCATTTGCATTTTGACCTCTGGTTTTTGTGTAGACGTTAATACTCTGTAGGCTGCAGTCCTCGCTTAACATGTGAGCTGAATGCTTGTTTGGCTGCCATCTTCCTTATATAAAAAAAAACTTTCCTTTTGCGTCCGCTGTGTAATTTTAACTATCCACATCTGATGCGGAAGACGCGATATGTGCCCTTACCCATTGCCACTTCATTTTTAAGGATGAATTATTACCTCTACCTACTTTAATCAACTTCAGTACAAATTACACCATAGTTTAAAGCTCTGTAAATCCAATGGCGAGATGAAATAAATTAGTCTGGCATGGAGCTGACTTAGCAAAACTTACTTGCGGTTATCTTTCGAACTAGCACGCTCGGTTGGTACATACGATTTTCAAATTAGCGATGCTAAGGAGTAATTTGGTGGGTATGAAGGAAAATGTAAGTTTATTTTATGTGCTTTCTTATTTATAGACTAGAAATGCTACTTCGTGAAGATCATAAAACATCCGATTACAACCACGATTATCCGGTAATGTTTTCTGAACAGCATGAAATATTTGTATAATAGTGTCTTTATCGATGTATGAATACAAACATTTTCAACAATAGATCTAAATTTCTCCAAACGAGTTCACCCTTTTGTTTTTATGAAGGTAATGAAGGTGCCAAACAAACATGCAGTTCACATGCATTTTAAGACGACTGCAACCTAGGTCAAAATATAAATGCGTTATTTTCTTTTGTCTTTTACAGAAGTAAGTATGGACTTCACTTGGCTGATCTGATATATATAATTATCAATCCTTTCAAATGTCCGCATTTTTAAAAAAAATCAGTACAAATTACACCAAAACTTAAAAAGCTCAGCAAATCCAATCGATGGTGAAGTAAATGAAATTTGTCTGTCATGGCGCTGGCTTAGCTAAACTTGCTTGCGGTTATCTTCCAAACTGAGACGCTGGGTTGGTACAAACGATCTTTAAATTAGCGATGCTTTGGAGTTATTTGGTGGAGGATGTTTGGGTAGTGCGATCGTTAAGTGTTAATTCATGTGGTGGGATGAAGAACTTAAACGTTACTTTCACGTACTTATTCCATATCATCATCATAATTTCAGCCAAAAGACGTTTACTGCTGAACAAAAGCCTCCTCCAAAGATTGCCACAAGGAACGGTCCTGGGCCGCCCTCATCCAGCGATTGCCCGCGACCTTCACCAGATCGTCGGTCGTCTTATTCCATATTTACGTAACCACATTTCACTGAATGTATTTTTTGCATTTAATCGTTTTTTTTTTTTAAATGGAACCTTTTCCATGTTAAATACTATTATTTCCGGGGATTGATCGCGAGAATGATATGGTATCGTTTGGGAAGCAGCATTCTTCTTGGTGTTTTTTCTTTCTGATCGCATTTAATGTGAGTCCATCTACTCTACAAAAAATATGTTTATAACCAATTTTAATAAAATAAAACCCTAATTTAATAAAACTGAAGGTATTCTTATGAAAGTTGAATGCAAAGTTTTCCCGACATAAATATTCAATATCGCAGTTCTGCAACTAATACATACAAGTACTTACAAACTATACCAGAATTTCTCAGGCATAAGAAGCAATCCATGTTAGTCTCATGAACTTATGTAGCGTTCAAACAACTTTGGAAAGGTCTCCAGAACTTCTTGAGAGCTGTTTGTAATGAGTCTAACCACTTAAAGCTGTTAGACAAGTTGAAGGAACGTTTTTAACTTGAAGACTTTAAATTGACGGTGCTCTTGCAATTATAAATGTCGCATTATTACTTTCTGGTTATCGCTTTCTATATTTTTTTTTTATGTTTTGGGCTTGGCAAACAAGCATGTAGTTCACATTGATGTTAAGTGATCACTGAAGCCTATAGACACCCACATGAAGACCAAGGTCAAAATGCAGATGCGTTACCACTCCTGAGGCCTAAGGTGTTATGCCTCTGTGCCGGAAATTACAGGGCCGTACATTACCACCTGACCGGAACACGATAGTGCTGAACACTACCATTTAGCGGCAAGTATATTAGGTAATGCGGTGGTGCCTACGCCCGCGAGCTCCGTCACTGAAGCTCTACCACCAGTAAAAATATATTACTTTCTTAACTTATTCTATATATATTTGGATATTTTATTCGGTCACATAGATCAAAATCGAGTGTTGAAAGCTATTCACTACTTAGAATTCAAATGCAATTTTAGCAGTTTATCTTGAACATCAAAAATCTCACTGCGATAGTTATAAATTAATTTACGCAGTAATTACTTACTTTGCTACGTTACGAAAACGGACTTCGGATTGCACTGTCTTTACGTACTCTTTGTAGCACACGCGTAGTTAAAATGATACTATTGTGATTTTTATACAAGTCGATTTTATAACTGCCTCGGTAGCCTAGTGGTAGCAGACCACTACTACTACGCTGAGGTCCTGGGTTCGATTCCCGGGTAGGGGTTTATCAGAGATAACGGTGAAAAAGCCTTTATCTCTGGTTCTATTGGGATTTTTCCATTTTCTGGAAATTTCCCAGTACCTCAAAGTTTGGTAATGTGCCCGGAGATGTCAACAGGCTCGCCACCTGTTACATGGGCCAAAACGTAACCGGCGAATCGTGGGTGTTTGCATGTATGCTTGAATGCATGCATTTACCTCTGCCTACCCCTTCGGGGATTACAGGCGTGAAGTTACGTTTTTTTTTTTTCGATTTTATAAAAACACTTTTGTACTGTGTTGTGTACACAGCATGTTTTGTCTCACAGGGTTTTTGGTAGCGTCTTCGATGAAAACTTCCTGGCGGCTTGTTTTTTTGCGACACCTTAAACATTTATCGTTGTATTCTAACCAATTGACACAAAACTTTAATATTAAGATATTTGTTAAAGTTAAATTAATTGTAACATTTCCTATCCTTCTCTAACTTTAACAGATTTCTTTATGTAAGAGAAAGATGTGAAATGTTACAATAACTTTAACTCTAACAAATATCTTGGTGAAACCCAGGCTAAGACATAAGGTATATACACAAACCTTCGCCATGAAAACACACTTCATCTACTGGAGATATGTAATCGTGTGAAAATGTAATTCGTGCAGAAGTCTTTTAATCGCGAACTGGCAGATAAACGGACAGATACGGCATAGGACTTAGTTTTATAAATGTATAGATATATATACATTCGAATAATGCCAGTAGGTAATATTAAAAAGGGCTCCGGGATGGATAGTTTGACACACGTGATAAAACATTACACCCGTGCAGAGCAAGGGCGGGTCGCTAGTATTAAATAAATGTAGACGTGAGAAATAGCACTTGCCAGAGACATGAGTAACGAACCTCATGAATTTCTATTTTGTTGTGAAAATTAACCTTGGCTCGGCACCAGCGCCGTAATGTCTGTTCCGCTGTGAGCTTACTCCATTTTAATTCTTTCCAACTTCGTCTGACTCTAGCCAACGTGTATGACTATTGTTTAATATGAAAGTGCATTATAATGTTTCTCTTTAATTGAATTCATAATTAACGTGATTACTAAGATCGTGCGCTCGGCTGCTAATGATACTAGAATTTTACGCAGTTAATGTATTATGGAATCTTAATGCACATAAAATATATAAAAAAACATCCTATACTACGTAACGTAAATTACTAGGATCGTGTGCTCGGTTACTACCTATGCTATTAGAGTTTTATGCAATAATGTATTTTGAGATTATTTGTTTTTTAAAAGTGTAGCGGACTTTTATCATAATAATATATCTATCTCTTAATCATAACACATTATATTATATTTTATTTTTAAAGAAAAATGGAAAGAAAAATTTGACTTCAGGCGAGGCTCGAACTCGCGACCTACTGGGAATCTAGTCCAGCCGCTCTTCCAATTGAGCTACTGAAGCCCTGCCCGATTTGTCAAATCTTTCCTTCACATCTATTGCATTGCTTTATGGTAGCAGTAGCGCCATCTATTACCAACTATGCTAGTTAGGCAACCGATATAATAGACTTTTCAGTTTATTGAATATCGTAAAGAAGTTGCTTTTACCCTTAATAATTGTTTTTATATTATTTCGCATTAACACATGCTTGTGAAATATATTTTATTTTTAAAGAAAAATGGAAAGAAAAATTTGACTTCAGGCGAGGCTCGAACTCGCGACCTACTGGGAATCTAGTCGAGCCGCTCTTCCAATTGAGCTACTGAAGCCCAGGGCTTCAGTAATCAATCTCTTTAAAAATAAAATATATTTCACAAGCATGTGTTAATGCGAAATAATATAAAAACATTATATTATCCTAAATATTGATCGATAAAGTGATTAAGATTGGATATGCAAAGGTGAACCCCGACTTACGCGAATTCGACTTACACTGCTTTCGCTTGGTCTCTACCTAACGCGTATCATAATAATAAGAATGGCAACCCATTATACGTCCCACTGCTGGGCACGAGTCTCTCCGTTTTTTCGGAGGAGGCCTGGAGCTTACTCTAAAACGCTGCTCCAATGCGGGTTGGTGGAAATATGGGGTTAGTGGCCAACCCGCTGTTGGAATGTTTTTATATTGCGCGCTTCATGTCCGGGTTATTACTGTACAACATAAAAAATGACGATAGCATAAAAATGAAGACATTACACCTCTCGTTATTTCTATTTTCACTTTAGATAGTCCTAAAGGCATTCGCATATCCATCAATAATCGACTGTCAAATCAAATGAATATTGAAGAGTCGAAGAATAGTAACACTTCGACGGCAATTCGTCTATCAATCACTTAAAAAGGGAAAGTCAACAGTAAACTTTTCCGAACACAATAATAATATGAGTGTGCTGTGATGGTGCGTACAGACATTGGCATTTTATTTACTAAGCCCCTTACATAAAACGTTCATTAGATACGTTTAACAACAATATACCATATTATGCCTTGTTATATTACATAATATATTGCCTATGTTTTATGTTAATAGACTAGATAGCTTGGGCGCTCGGCCGCGCGCTCTAACCGAGGCACGTCCATACAGAGCGAGCTGCCTTGCGAGGCTGCTGACTCTGTGTAAACGCGCCTAATGATTAAAAAAAGTGGTCCATTCTAAACAAATTAAGAATATTTTTTTAGATGATAGTATAATAATAAAACGTCCCACTGCTGGGCACAAGTCTCTCCCCTTTTTGGGGAAAGCCCTGACGCTTACTCCACCACGGTGCTCCACTGCGGGTTGGTGGAGATACGGGTTAGTGGCCAACCCGCTGTTGGATGTTTTTAAACTGCCCATAAGGTTTAACGACTGCTCTCTATCGATAGCAACCGGGACCGATGGCTTAACGTGCCCTCCGAAGCACGGCAACGCGCATTTTAATTTCCCACTTGTGACGACTTACTAAGAAACTACACGCAAAGTTTCCATATTGAACACATAGAATAAATGAGCTGTTGCAAAGGATGGACAGACATGATGGATCTTTAAGGATTCAGGTTTTCCTTAGGATCCTAAAACATTATTTATACATCTTGGTATATTACGAAATAAATTGACTGACTATAGGTGTACATAATATACTACATTTGGCCATGGCAACTAACCTTGGATTGAATACATTTATTAATTTAGTTACTCCTATCCCAATCACTCCCTAAGCGAGAATTATGAACCAGGGCCCAATACGCAGCGTATCAATTATTCAAAATCTGACATCAATAATGAAATTAGACGTATAAGCCAGCTATTGAATCCCTTAAATATTATTTAGTACCTTGACGAAGATAAATATTTTATTGTATTTGTTTTAAATTAAATGAGAGAGCGTAAAGACTAAAATTTAAAGAGAAAATTCTAGATTTTCGGATTCAGAAAGACTTAAGCTTTACCATTCACATCGTTAGTAACCTTCACGCCATATTTATTACAGGATAAGGCAAGTGAAGAGAGTGTAGAATGCCAAACGCCTTTACAAACCTCCCATGCCTCTTCTATGTTAATCGCTCATCATTCATGATCATCAATTCCAAAAACTCTTGAACCCACCTTCGGGCAATATGCGATCTATTTGTTCAATCTTGGTCTTTTGGGACGCTGAAATCCTCGACATTATACCCTCGTTTATTTGACATTTTGACGGAAATATCAAATGCATTTTCTCATTCTTATTCTGCTTTTCTCATTCACACATCGCCAGTTTTAGATAATAAAACTTCACGCCTGCCTAGGAGTAGATGCCACTCATGCTCCGTCTGATATATTTTTTGGGCCGCAAGTATTACGTAAAAATCGGAGACACTCAAATTCTATTTATTTGTATGTAGGTATGTATGTATGAATGTATGGTTGTATGGAGATAAAAGTAGCCTAAGTTACTCCTTATCACATCAGCTATCTGCCAGTGAAAGTCCCGTCAAAATCGGAGACACTTAAATTCTATTTATTTGTATGTAGGTATAGGTACTCGTATGTATGTATATATGTATGTATGTATATATCTATGTATGTATGGAGATAAAAGTAGCCTAAGTTACTCCTTATTACATCAGCTACCTACCCGTGGAAGTCTCGTCAAAGTCGGATAAACTCCAATTCTACTTATTTGTATGTAGGTATGTATGTATGGATGTATGGAGATAAAAGTAGCCTAAATTACTCCTTGTCACATCAGCTATCTGCCAGTGAAAGTCCTATCAAAATCGGTCCAGCCGTTCCCAAGATTAGCCCCGCCAAACAGACAGACAGACAGACAAAAATTGTAAAAAATGTTGTTTTGGTATATGTACCGTGTATATATACATACGCATTTAGTAAAAAGCGGTTAATTTAATATTATAGCGGTTATTTATATTATATTTTTTATGTAGCATCTTTGCAAATGAATAATGGTATGAGAGATGAGAAGAGAGAAATTTACCGTCGGCTCAAGAATGACACCAAGATTTTAGTGAATGAAAAGCGTGAGAGAGATAAAGTGGAAGCTGATGAGAGACTGGCGAAGAGCTTTGAGACTAACATCAAACTCTATTGGAGGGAGGTGAAAAAGTCTAGAAGCTCTTCTCCAGTTTCTGGAATGAATAGAATAAAATCTAAGTTGGGTGACATTCTTGAGAACACGCAGGATGTGTTAAAACGATGGAGCGAGTATTATGGGGAAATGTATGATTATGCTCACAACCCTGACGCCGGAGTTGCTGACTTGACGGTGCCGGCTTGTGAGGATATAACAATAGATGAGATTGTAAGGGCGATACGAAGTTTGAAATGTGGTAAGGCTGCGGGTATTGATCAGGTTTCTGCCGAAATGATCAAATATGGTGGTGCTGCCCTTTGGGATTCTTTCTGGGTGTTGTGCAACCTTTGCTGGAGGTCCGGAAGAATCCCAAAGGATTGGCGGTGTGCGGTCATCGTGCCTTTGTATAAAGGCAAGGGTTCACGTATGGACTGCACCAGCTATCGAGCGATCAGTTTGATCAGTTTGGCAGCTAAAGTGTATGGGAAAGTCTTAGAAAGAAGAATGAAAGAGAAGTCCGACGGGTTGTTGTGGGATGCACAGGGTGGTTTCAGAACTGGAAGAGGATGTATGGATCAAGTTTTCTCCCTCCGCAACATCGTAGAGAAGCATCTTGCTGTGAGCCAGAAGGTTTTCTGCGGTTTTGTGGATTTGGAGAAGGCGTTTGATAGGGTATTACGAAAGGAGCTGTGGGACATTTTGCCAGAGTATAGTATTGATGGCAGTCTGCTCCGTGCAATACAGTCCACGTATGTGGGCTGTCAAGCATGTGTGCGGGTAGATGGTAACATGTCACCCTGGTTTGATGTTAACATCGGTGTCAAACAGGGTTGCGTGCTTTCGTCTAGGCTGTTTATTATATATCTGGACAAATGCCTCCAGAGGGTGAAGTTGATGGATGTGGGAGTGCGTATGGGTGACTTAGTGGTGAACTGTCTGCTTTACGCAGATGATGCGGTAATTGTTAGCTCTACACCATCTGGGCTACAAGCACTAGTCACAGTCATGAAAGAGGATTGTATGGAGAAAGGCTTACAATTGAATGTGGATAAAACTAAAGTATTAGTATTTGAAAGAGATGAACAGAGAACAAATGCAAGGGTAGTAGTAGATGATGCAGTGTTAGAACAGGTTGATGAAGAAGAGTGCTTGCTGGGAATTGCGTGAATGGAGCGTTGGGTAAGCTGCTAGAATCTAAACATCTCAGCCAGCGGGCTCGACTAGCCGTACATAATGCTGTACTTACTCCAACGCTTTTATATGGAAGCGAGAGCTGGGTATGCAGGAAAGAGCATGAAAGTAAGTTGAACGCGGTCGAGATGAGATCTTTGCGCAAGATCTGCGGTGTATCACTCACCGATCGCGTTCGTAATGAAGATGTAAGAAAGAGACTTTGTGTGAATGATAGTATCGGTGTAAAAATGAAAAAAGGCATGCTCCGATGGTTCGGGCATATAGAAAGAATGTCGAATGAGCGAATGACTAAACAGATATACAATGCGAATGTGGATGGTTGCAGAGGCCCAGGAAGACCAAGGCTGACCTACCATGACCAAATAGGTCGAGTTCTGTCTGATGGTGGGGTCAAAAGTCTTAGGAATCGGCGTGCATGTATGAAGAGAATGATGAAGGTAGACGAGGCACGAGAGGTATGTCAGAACCGGGATGTCTGGCGCTCTACACTCTCTGCCTACCCCGTTAGGGACCTGGCGTGAAGATACATACATACATACATATTTTTTCTCACGTAGACGAAGTCGCGGGCACAGCTAGTTACCAAATAATTTATTACCAAATTATCTTTTGGAACCCCAAATCCAAGCCTAATGGCTAAACCATAAGTCATGGAATCAGTTAAATCAAATAAAAATTTACGGTTCTGTATGTATCGTCACGCCAGGTCCCCAACGGGGTAGGAAGAGAGTGTGCAGCGCCAGATATCCCGGTCCTGACACACCTCCCGTGCCTTATCTACATTCATCATTCTCTTTATACATGCACGCGGATTCCTAAGACTTTTGACCCCACCATCAGACAGTACTCGACCTATTTGATCATGCTAGGTCAGTCTTGGTCTTCCTGGGCCTCGGCAACCAACATTCGCATTGTATATCTGTTGGGTCATTCACTCATTCGACATTCTTTCCATAAGTCCGAACCATCGATGCATGCATTTTTAATTTACGGTTAATTTGTAATTATTCTGTCTCATTATAATACAAATCTCTAGTCACCCTTCAACAAACAAAGAAGATTCATTTTGAAAGTTTAGCTACCCTTCACCGAATCGTAAGTGAAAAGTATGATATAATAAAGCAAGTATTGCTATCTAGGGACAAGGGGACAAATAAAGCGGGGTTTCCAGCGAACTACAATAACTTGCGTTTATTGCCACTCTGCATACAAAGTTTTTAACTCACCTCGCTGTTCAAACAGACAAGTTTTGTGACGGGTCGGTTGAATCCTTTCAATCTTCAGTAGATTTAAATAATATCTCTGTTTCTATTATTTGCACAGGTTTTGAAAAAGACAATCTCAAAATTCTCCACTGAACTCCAAGTTCCGATATCAGGGAAGATATATTTTTTTATTATAATGAAGGTGACAAACAAGCCTGCAGCTTACATTGATGTTAAGTGATGAATGCAGCCTATCGACACTTACACAGAGACCAGAGGTCAAAATGCAGATGCATTGCCACCCATGAGACCTCAGTTGTTTTGTATTTGTGATAGTTATTACGGGACTATACATTACCTCTAACTGGAACACGATAGTGCTAAACACTACCATTTGGCAGCAGATAGATAATGTAATGCGGTGGTGCCTACGCAGTCGAGCTGCTACACTGGAACTCTACCATAAGTAAAAATGACTAAAAAATGTGACAGAGTCGTTTTGTTCAGGCATGTGCAAAAAGTAGTATAATACCAGGGGCATGTGGCATGTGAAGCACGTTAAGCACGTAGTACTACGCCTGTCCATTTGCTCACGGATCGACGCTTGGCAGGCATTTTCATTGATTGGTTAAGATCAATATCCTCGCTATGGTTGCGCTGGATATAAGGGAGGTTACTCTGTGCGCCTTCGCCAGAGTTAATGTGAAGTTACGTACTATAACTTTATTTTTGCCACATGTTTACGTGCTCCATCCGTGTGTAGTAAAATGTGCGTTGATAGATCTGTCTGTAAGGATATTTTTATTTTATCTTCTTATGTTATCATTATTATTTCAGTTTATTTCAGTTGACTGCCTCGTTGGCCCAGTGTTCGCAATCGCGATGGTGAAGCCTGAGGTCCTGGGCTCGATTCCCAGGTCGGGTAAATCTGTTATTGGGTTTTTTCTGTTAGGAAATTCCCAATAGTAGCCCGGAGTCTGGTCGTGTCTCGGAGAGCACGTAAAGCCGTCGGTTCTGCGCCCGGTCTTTCTCCGGTCGTGTCGGATTACCGTCCCATCGGGCTATGAGAGAAAGGGAATAGAGAGTGCACCTGTGTTTGCACTATAATATCTCCCGCGCAGTTGGCTAGTCTCTGTTGATATTGGCCGCCGTGACCGAAATTCGGTCTGGAGGACATTATTACCATTATTTCAGTGGTAAGACGTCCAATGCTGGACAAACTAGATTGGCAATCGCAGAGAGCTTTTCGCTGCTGCCCATCCCATGTTATTGAATTTATTACCACCCTATTGGAATGGTTTGAGCGCCATTGTTCAGTTGACTATCTAAAGAATTCACCTCCACCAGTGGGCGATACAGTCATCGCGTCCCTATGCCTTCCTATATCAGATGTTGCTAAAATATGTAACATCTTGGCTAGTATTTATACTAGTTTCATGATTTAAACCGAAACTTATTACAAGTACAATCAAAAGTTCATTAGCAACTCATTAAACATCAATACGAACTAGTCCTCAAGAAGCCAACTGCCAATAGAACAATATTAATTGCCTTCACGTGTCGTAGCGAAGTTGGTAACAGGTGGTCTTTGCAAACGTAACCGCACGGAACTTAAACTTGAGATGCCGTGAATTTTGAACGAATTTATGACAAAACAAATATAATTTACGCATAATTTACAATTGTTCTGGTACAAGGCGTATGAAATATAAATTTTCACTAATTTTTACGCTTTAAAAACTAACTGATTTTAGAGTTCCAGGGTCGAAGTTTGAAGATAAAGGCGCGATTGCATTACCTTTTTTTTTTTTACTCGGGGAAACCCTCATGGGCACCCGCCGTCTAGGGGTAAAGACGGCGGGTAGTGTGAGACTCGTACTCACAAAAACCCCGCGGTATTCCGACTCTTCCGCCATCAGTGGCGGAGTCACGGGAACGCTTACGCACACATCCGCGACCCCGCCGGCGGCTGCTCGTCTCCGAGCCCTCCGCAGGTTGAGCTCTTTGGCTCCAACCAACATTAGTGGCGTGCGGAACACGTGCACGCCACCCAGCTTGGGACCTATTTCCATTTGGGCGACGGACATCCCCAAGTCCGACACCCAAAGGTCCCTGCCCCGACCACTCACAACGCCAGGCGTCCCAGGACGCCCGGGTGGAGGAGTCCAGGGGCACACAGTCCGGCCCCGGGGGAGCGGAAGTGACAGGGATGAACCGACCTTCAACCGCCCCCCCGCGGCCCCACCACGATCCCTATCAAGCGGCGGGACCACCGCCAGGCGGCTGGGGATAGGGTGCAGGGCCAACGACATACCCATACACCTCTTCCCCAGCCGCCTTCCACCACGTTCCCATCTGACGGCGGGACCGTCGTTAGGCGGCTGGGGATAGGGTGCAGGGCCAACAAAATACCCGTACACCTCCTCCCCAGCCGTCTCCTCTCCACAGAAGCGAGAGGCGGGCAAAGCCACGCCAAACGTCGCCCCCTCTCTGGGTTCCTCTTGGCTTCGCCGGTGTAGGTACAACCACCGGGTACTGAGCCCCCCGCCACGACAAGGCGGAAACCCTCGGGGGGGGGGGCGATTGCATTACCTAATCTATGTGCCAATAAGTTTAATCAGCACCTCTTGGATGTTCAAATGTGTACACCACGATATTTGTTAAAGTAATTGTAACGTTTCACGTCCTTTTTTTACATTAACAGATTTCTTTAAGTTAGAGAAGGATGTGAAATGTTACAATAAATTTAACAAATATCTTGGTGTAACCCAGGCTGAAGGTATTTTTTTAATATAGTGAAAGTAACGCGAAATAATATGTACCATACTTTAAAACAGATTTCTTATATTTTTTTTATGTAGTTAAAAGTGGCAAACAAGCATGCAGTTTACATTGATATTAAGTGATGACTGTAGCCTATAGACACTTACACAAAGACCAAGGTCAAAATGCAGATGCGTTACCACTCCTGAGGCCTAAGGTGTTATGCCTCTGTGCCATAAATTACAGAGCCGTACATTGTCACCTGACCGGAACACGTTAGTGCTGAACACTACCACTTAGTGGCAAGTGCAAGTATATTAGGTAATACGGTGGTGCCTACGCCCGCGAGCTCAGTCACTGGAGCTCTACCACCAATAAAAAGTAATGATGTCATTAAACAATTATCAAATGGTGCAGCAAATTTTTTTGCTGCATAAAATATATTTTGTGCTAAATGTATTCTCTCACGGTAACATAAAAAATAAATAACTTGCTAATCATATTCAATGTAATTACATGGTTTCAATTTTTTTTATGTGATGGAAGTGGCAATCAAGCATGCAGTTCACATTCATGTTAAGTGAAGACTGCAGCCTTCTTGGTCTTAAAATTAAAGACCTATTCAGATGCGTTACCACTCCTGAGGCCTAAGGTGTTATGCCTCTGTGCCGGAAATTACAGGGCCGTACATTACCACCTGACCGGAACACGATAGCGCTGAACACTACCATTTAGCGGCAAGTAAATTAGGTAATGCGGTAGAAATTTAAATCATCAGTTACTAGCGGTTTGCCCCGGCTTCGCACGGGTGCAATAAATGTAATATACGTGAAGATGCAGCATCCTAATGGTGAACGAATTTCTAACATAACATTTTAAAACATGCATACAAAAACACAAATGTTTCCACTTTATTTACCCGTGCAAAACCGGGGCGAGCTGATAGTAATTAATATTCCAGTAATATCTAAGCGAAAATTGATTTAAATTCATTTATTTTTGATCACGGTCTCCATCACGGCGTATATTGGAACGAAACTTGGGTGTCATCAAAAACAGATAAAAAATACATAAAAAATACCAGTGAGGAGCCACCTTCTCATGAATTCTTTGAGGCAATTTAAATTCAGATCAATCTCATTAGATCTCACGACAGTTTGCGAACTCGCGCCGAAAGTTTTCTTGTGTTTTTAAGTTTACCGTTCGGCAAAATAACGTCGGAGGTAGTAAAGTTTATTTCTTATTGATTTTAGATGATTGAAATTGAAAATATTCTTACATTAACGTAACTTCACGCCTGTAATCCCCGAAGGGGTAGGGAGAGGTAAATGCATGCATTCAATCATACATGCAAACACCCATGACTCGCCGGTTACGTTTTGGCCCATGTAACAGGTGGCGAACCTGTTGCCATCTCCGGGCACATTACCAAACTCCGGGGTACTGGGAAACTTCCAGAAAATGGAAAAATCCCAATAGAAGCAGAGATAAAGGATTTTAAACCGTTATTTCTGATAGTCCCCGACCCGGGAATCGAACCCAGGACCTCCAGCGTAATAGTAGTGGCCTGCTACCACTACGCTACTGAGGCAGTTCTTACATTATATAAATATAAATTCTATGTTTTAGGTTGGTGTATTATTTTTTTTTTTAATTTCTTTAACAGTCACTGTTGCCCGCGGCTCCGCCCGCGTGTGGGTCGCTTTTCGCGTAACCTGTAGAAACTCATCAAATCATCCCACGGCATCCCACAGTAAAATTATTTCCGGATAAAAAGTATCCTATAATCTAAGTCAGCTAATACCCTATCTGCATAACAAATTTCATTAAAATCCGTTCAGTAGTTTCGCCGTGATTTATGGACAAACATGCAAACAAAGAAACTTTCAAATTTGTAGTATTAGTGTAATGAGATTTATGAAATTTACAATATTTGATACGATAGCACTAGATAATCAATGCGATTTGCTTTATGTGCTAAGGTCTACATCAGAAAACAAAATTAAACTACTAGCGGATTCGCACGGGTGCAATGAATAAGTATATAGTAAGCTGCATCTTCACTGAGTGACATAGGTTGCATATACAGGATTAATTTAATTTAGCACATAACCTCCTGCATGCAGCCTCTCTAGATAACCAACAACATTTTTACTACGACTTTTTACAAATCTTGATTAATACCCCAAAAAAAAAATAAACAAAAAATTATTTAAAAAGTTCAAAAGAGCCTAGCCGCCGCTGCGTCACCCCGCAACCCCGCTCCCCGCTGCACGTGGGGATATTTCGCCTAGGCAAAAGTGCGTGGTATACCTACGCTAAAAATAAAAACTGAACTAGAAGCAAAAAAAAATTTGAATGGGAAAATTTAAATTTTGATAGCTATGAATTTAAAAAGTCGTAGAGAAAATGTTGTTGGGGTTGATGTACAGAGGCTGCCTGCAAGAGGTTATGCGCTAATTACAAGTAACCCTGTATATGCAACCTATGTCACTCAGTGAAGATGCAGCTTACTAATGGTGAAATAATTTTTGAAATCGGTCCAGTAGTTTTTGTGTAAAATCGTTACAAACGTTCATACAAAAACACAAATTTTGCCTCTTTTTAGGGTTCCGTAGCCGCGTAGTATAAAGGAACCCTTATAGTTTCGCCACGTCCGTCTGTCTGTCTGTCTGTCCGTCCGTGGTTTAGCGCAAAAACTGTTGGTACTAGAGACTTGCAATTTGGCACGCCGACAAAGTGGTAGAATAAAACATGAAAAATATTTTTTTAGGGTACCTCCCCTGCAATACAAACACGCAAATATATATTTTTTTTCGTTTTTCATATAGTGTAATATCATTGGATAGGTCTTTTAAAAATGTATGCTAACATCCTTTTTGGATTTAGTTTACTGTTCGTGACTTATTAAGCTTGAATGTGCCTATTTTCGTTACAGTCAAGTGTGCCTCCCCTCTACCAACTAAACGGTTGTTGTTAGAAATTCAAACGTGCCGGAAATAGTAGCTACATATAACGAAATTAGAAGGAAATCTATTACACCTAAGTTTGCTTATCAAGTTTGCGAATAATAGTCGACCAAATGTACGAGTAATACTCAAATAAAATATTTATATATTTTTCTCAATACATTTACATTTAATTTTTACATTTTAATCATCAAACCTAAAATCTACGGAACCCTATACTCACTTGACCGGTTTTAATATTAGTATAGATAGCCCCCGATCCGGGTTCGTACCCAGGACCCCAACGTAGCAGTAGTGGGCTGCTACCACTGGACTATTCAGGCAGTTAATAATAATATTCTGAAATAAATTTAACAAAGAATAACAACACAGATAAACTATACATGAATATTATGAACACTGATCATGTATCATCTTTGACATATACCTACGTTTGAAGGATTTCTCGTCCCATCGAATCCCCATCAATATCTTATTTGCTAAGTAATATTCAGAAAAGGTTCCAGATAAGCACGTTAGATGGTGGAACAATAGAAAAGCAATGAGCCGTAAGTTATCCCCTGTAAAATGGCCGAGGGGCCGAAGTTCGAAAAACAAATTTCGCCCTTAATCCGTGAACGAAATGGTTCAGAAAGGTCGATAGCGGTACTAATGATGTCACTGTTTTTTCGGGAAGTTTTTAAGGGAATTCTTTCATGGTAGCTTTTTGGAGTGAACTGTACCTTGTTAACTGACTTATATGGTTTATTTTCGTCTGATTTTATTTATGGCATACAAAAACCTATTGAGCATAAACTCATGGGTTTTAATGGCACAAAAGTACACATTCAGTTACGCATGTTGAGACACATTTTGAAGCCATACATGGCCCACAATTTTATCGAAAAGGACTTTTACTACTATATATATTGTCTTACAAAAAAATATTTGTTTCAAGTTAGTGGAGTGATGATCCTTATTTGAGTGAATCATAGAGCAACGCGGCCCACCGGTCGCGGCGGACCGGAGGGGAGTAGCCATACGTGTATTACCGATGCAAAACAGTCTGACATTTTCCGGGGGGAAATGCGTGCGACACACACGCACACTACAAAAATCGTCTATTACTACGAAACTCACACCTTGACTTTAACAAAATACAGAAACAATTTCTCGCACACATTTAAACATCTAGGTGACAGGTATAGGCCCATTTGGGCTTGTACTTTCACAGAGGGGAAAGCCTGCATATGGTTACTCCCCTTCGGTGTTGCTCTATGGAGTGAATTAACAGATGTACGGTCTTGTCTTCTATACCTTAGTGAAAAGTGATTATTCAGGGTATTTATAGGTTGAAGACTCACCTTAACTATTCGATTCGAATTTTATTTTAATTTCCATTATTACGTGAATCTTAAAGATTGGCGAATAAAAGTAATTTAGGTTTGAAAAGAGAATTCTTGGAGTGAAATAAGTAGTTTGTTATATTAATGCTAACCGACTTCGAAAAAAGGAGGAGGTTCTCAATTCGTCCGGATCTTTTTTTTTTTTTTAATGTATGTTCACCGATTATTCGAAAACGCCTGTACCGATTTGGATAATTTTGGTTTTGTTTGAAAGGGTGTGCCTCCCAGTTGGTCCCATTGTAACCATGTCAATATGTGATGATGCGATCCTGGAGAAATCGAGGGAACTCTTCAAATTTCATAGCACACTTGAAAGATTTTCGATATTTTTTATAATAATAATGTTCCGTGCCTTGTGGCCGTATACCTCACAGGTGGACCCATTATCACAATGTCAAGATGTGATGATGAAATCCTGGAGAAATCGAGGGAACTACTCAAATTTCATGGCACACTTGAAAGGAGATGATGATGGCGGTGATGATGATGGAGGTGATGATGATGGAGGTGATGATGATGGAGGGGATGATGATGGAGGTGATGATGATGGAGGTGATGATGATGGAGGGGATGATGATGTATGTGATTGTGATAATGATAATGAAAGTCATGATGATAAATGAGATGTTCATATCGTTATGCGTGTCATGATCAGCATCACCGTCATCATCATCATCATCTTCATCATCATCTCCATCAACATCACCATCATCACCATGTCTATCATCAACCCCATCATCACCTCCATCTTCCTCTATCAACATCATCACCACCACCACCATCACCATCATCACTCCAGCCGAAAGATGTTTACAGCTGGACAAAGCCTTCCCAGAAGATGTCCACAACAGTGTTGTGCGTCATAAAGGAAGAGCCAGTTCCTATTGAAACAATCTATCACTACAGTAGCGGTTAGCGAGTTTTTTTAACATTACAAAACTTTTATCACTACACTTTGAATTAGCCTTTTGCTCGACTGCCTAAAAACCAGCTACCGGAATAGATAGTTTTCGAAATTGCTATTAGAATTCAACAGCTAGTTTCGTTTCGTTGCCATTCCAGAAAAGCCGCTATTATACACCTCTACAACTGACGATAAAGACTATATAGATAGTACTTTCGTAGTTGAAATACCTACCTACTTTTACTGTTATACTTAATACTAATAATAGTTACACCACTTAAAAGCATAAAATAAATTATTTTAAAATAAAAAAAAACCGTCTTCAAAAAAAATAAGGTGAAAATAAAGGTGTTTTTTGTCTATTCAGTTTTTATTTGTTTTTGAAGGCGGTTTTTTAAAAATACTTAGTGATTGAGATGACTACATTTTTGCATGGGCTTTTAAGGGCAATAATAATATATTTTCTACTGGTGGTAGAGTTCAAGTGCAGTGGCTCGAGGGTATAGACGCTACTGCATTACCTAATCTATCTACCGTCAAACACTATTAGTGTTCCAAGGAGATGGTAATGTATGGCCCCGTAATAACTATCATAGAGACATAACGACTAAGGTCTTAGGGGTGTTGAACACTAGTTTTTGCGTAGATGTCCAGCAGGATGCACATAATATCCATGTCAACTGCATGCATATTCGCTAGAAAAAAAATCATCCTTCAGCAATTAATAACTCTAAGTATTTAAAGATTTTTTCAAATTTCGATATTTGGATATATTTTTTAAAATAATTTAGATCTATCTCATGTCATTGGCATGACATAGACCAGGGCAACATAAACTTATTGCAGTGTTTGTGTAATATTTTATATTCTACAAAGTGAAGTGAACATTCGATTTATTTGAAGCGAGTATTAAATAAGACTTCGCCCAAGACTGCGTTCCGTGTCCATAAAGTCTTTAAGAAACTTTTTGAATGGTTGAAGTAGGTACTAGGAAGACATAAAATACCGGGCACTCTTTCAAACTGAAACTACTTTATTTTAAATTTGTGGTGCACTACTCAAATGTGAAGAGTTTGCGCTGCATTTATTTATAAAGTTCAGTTGGTTTCAAAATTAAATATTATTAGCCTAGATAGCACGTTCTACTGGTGGTATGTACACTGTGGTGGATACTTGACACTCAATAGTAATGTTCAGCACTATCGTATTGCGGTCAGGTGGTAATGTACGGCCCTGTAATTTCCGGCACAGATTCATAACACAGGCCTCAGGAGTGGCAACGCATCTGCATTTTGACCTTGGTCTTTGTGTTGGTGTCAATAGGCTGGAGTCATCACTTAATATCAATGTGAACTGCATGCTTGTTTGCCACTTCCATTACATTAAAAAAACGTTACTTACGAAAATTAGTTTTTAGAACAAAAGGAGCCTTACTGTATAGCTAATTACCTATGTTGTATGTTTGTCCTTTTTAGTGTGTTTTTGCTTAATATTCATAGATGAAACGTAATAACAAAGAAGGTACAGTAGAGGTAGAGGATTTTACGAAATAAGATCCCTAAGGGTGTGTTTTTGGAGTAGGTATGTATAAAACATATACAGCAGGGTCGGTTTAAGAGAAAAATATAAAAGATTCCGACCGAATTGATAACCTCCTCCTTTTATCGAAGTCGGTTAAAAATAACCACTTTCGTAACCCTATAGGTAAGTTCCATATTACAAGTACATACTTATGTAGGTAACATGGCACCCGTGCGAAGTGGGGGCTATACCATATACCTTCTATCTAAGCCGTGCAGTTCATTATAAGTTTTTTTTTCATTACCTAATATACTTGCCGCTAAATGGTAGAGTTCACCACTATCGTGTTCCGGTCAGGTGGTAATGTACGGCTCCGTAATTTCCGGCCCAGAGGCATAACACCTCAGGCCTACGGAGTGGTAACGCATCTGCATTTTGAACTTGGTTTTTGCGTGGGTGTCTATAGGCAGAGAATATTTATTTATTTATTTATTCTTTATTGATTTAACATTGAATACAAGTTAAAACAAAGGGCAGACATAATGCCTAGTGGCATTCTCTACCAGTCAACCCTCATCATGATGAAATATTGTGGTAGGTATTACAACTTATGAATAAAGAAAACTTAATGTAAAGAATACAAATATATGATCTAACAAAAAAATAAAAATAAATAATAATAATAATAAACACGTAAATCCGTATATAAGTAAATAAATATTTAAATACATGATATATATTTATAGGTATATTATAGTACATACAAAAGCTACAAAACATATATATGCATACATATATATATATATATATAATATAATATAAATGATGATGTGACGATCTTTACGAATCAAACTGTAGATAGTGCTCTCGGACAAGTCTTTTAAAAGAATACATGTAATAATACTATGTATAGAATGGACACTTCGACGTCCCGCCCGATTTCCCCGCATCACCTTCTCCCCTCTTATGGGCGACGGTTGATATTTTCTACGTGCTACGCACGCAGGTGCACCTGTAAATACACGTCTCTGATTGATGTCTTTGTAATAGAGACCAAATTAAGCGTTTGTATGGAATTGTGCTATAGACTGCAGTCACTGCAGTCATCACTTAACATCAATGTGAACTGCGTGCTTGTTTACCACTTCCATTACATAAAAAAAATATAAGCACACAAAAATAAAAAGTAGCTCTTTCTTTGATATCTTGGAAATACGCACATTACGAACTCTTATGAAAATAGCTTTTCTGAGAAAACTTCAGACTGAGAATGTACTTGGAATCACGCTTGTTGATGTTAATAAAATATCATATCAACGACATTTCGTTTGAATCACGTATATTCACATCACATCATAATAACTTAGGTCTAAGGGGAGGCAACGCATCTGCATTTAGACCTTTGAATTTTGTGTGGACGTCTAAAGGCTGCAGAGTCATCACTTAACGTCAATGTGAGCTGCATGTATCACTGGTAATAGAGCGCCAGTGACGGAGCTCGCGGGCGTAGGCACCACCCCATTACCTAATATACTTGCCGCTAAATGGTAGTGTTCAGCACTATCGTGTTCCGGTCAGGTGGTAATGTACGGCCTTGTAATTTCCGGCACAGAGGCATAACACTTTAGGCCTCAGGAGTGGTAACGCATCTGCTTTTAGACCCTTGGTTTTTGTGTAGACGTCTATAGGCTGCACTCATCACTTAACATCCATGTGAGCTTGCTTGTTTGCCACTTTCGTAAAAAAACGACATAAAATTGTGAAAAGGAGATGTTGCAAAAATGTATGGACCTCCGGCCATGTATTCGGCCATATATACCAATCAAACAACCTTTGTATTATGCAAAAGTCTTAGTTTCACCGGAACACCGAAAAATAATATCATCAAAATTCATTACGCCGCCAAGGCGTACAAAAACTTCCGTCCCCAATAGAGAAAATTCAATAAACATAAAAATAAAATGTAATAAAACTCCGTATCAGTCAGGAGCACGCGACTAAGGGTCGATCTTCAATATTTACGAGAGCTCCTAAACTGGCTCAATAAGAATAAGCGTTTATATATATATTGAATATTTCATTTGAACACGATATGAACGGTTTGTGCGTACACAGATAGATGCCAATCGAACAGGGGGCCGTCCGCCTATCGACATTGCTGTCGTCATTGTCACTATGGTCAAATTTCCGTGTTTTTTATTATTATTTTTTTTAAAGTAGTAGTGATAATCTGATTGATGTTCTTGCTTTCGTAGGATAAACAAACGATAATGGTAGATTATTTAGATAATTGTTATTTAGTTAAAGTGAAAATCGCTTGGTTAAGCAATACGGGCGGGGTCGGGTGTGTGATGGGTGACCGCTAGTGGCAAATTAAAATGCGCGTTTCCGTGCTTCGGAGGGCACGTTAAGCCGTCGGTCCCGGTTGCTGTCGATAGATAGCAGTCGTTAAACCTTGTCGGAGGCCTTATGGGTGGTTTGAAAACATCCGACAGCGGGTTGGCCACTAACCCATATCTCCACCAATCCGCATTGGAGCAGCGTGGTGCAGTAAGCTCCAGACCTCTCCCCAAAAAAGGGGAGAGACTCGTACCCAGCAGTAGGACGTGTCAATTGTTGCCGACCACTTTGATCAAGTTTTGATAAATACCGGACTATTAGTGCTCCCGGCAGGCAGGCAGTGTGCAACAGGGATAACGCGAACTCGAAACTAGCCGATTGTCTTTTTCCTAAGCTCGCCCGCGAGCTCCGTCACTGGAGCTCTGCCACCAGTAAAGTACAGTGAATTATTTGTTATTTTAAATTTCAGTGCCCTAGCATACTATAAAAATGCGCAAAAACAGTATTGTATACTACCTATAAGTTAATTAAGGCACGACTGAACAACGCCGCTAGTATTTGCATATGCAAATATCCCAATGCATGATTGTGTTGCTTGCGATACACTCGCTTCATATAGTGTATGTATAGGTTTGTGTTTGTTGAGAATTATTGTAATACAACAAATGCTTGATGTCACTCTTCAATTTATCAATAATAGGAACAAACGGCCAAATACTCAAATGTCACTTAAATCTAAGTGGGACTTCAATTTTGACATTCCAACGATAGAGATAGCGTACATTTGAGAGTAGCTTAAAATTGAGTTCGGCAATAAGACTTCTAAATATGGCATAAATGCACAGACCAATCAGCCTTCCTATAGACTGAGAATGTTCAATTTATTGCATACAATTCGTTCTGTCAACTACCTGAAGGCAGACGAAGTGGGACGTTGCGTTCTAATTCTAAAAATCATAATATATCAAAATCATAGGGATGACTAACAAACTTCGTTTATATCGAAATATGGCAAAGTTTTATAAACTGCTGAGGAAATGGGACTATTTTGTTAACAGATTTTCGTAATAATATAATACGAGAAAAAAAAAGAAGATTATTTTATTTCGGATAAGTATCTAAATTTTTTTAGATACCTACATAAGTGAAGTCATTAAACATTTAAAAATACATACAGCGAATAATATAAAATAAAAACAGATAGGTCATAGTAAATTAAAATCATATTAATAAAATTTCACATTTTCTACGCGATTAAGGTATACCTATACTTGTGCCAAATTTCAAATCTCTAGTGCCACTAGTTTTTGCGCTCAACCGCGGACGGACAGACAGACAGACGGACATGGCGAAATTGTAAGGGTTTCTTGTTAACTACGGAACCCTAAGAACCCTTATTAAAACTGAAAAAAAAACCTAATAAATTCTAGCTGCCCGAAGACCTTCTATCGCCTTATAGGTATAAAAAAAAAAAATATGTCCAAGAAAATGAAAAAAATATATTTGCCTAGAATCACTTAAAGATATTGTTGGGATTTCTGCCGTAGACAGTACCCTCGGTTGTAGGTTAAAGTTGTTAGGAGTTCACACCAAGTAAACCAACGTTAAAAGGTTATAGTAGAATATTTATTGAGTCGCACATTTTGTTTAGAAATACAATGAATCGCGTATGTTATGTTATCAAACTACGACTAGCTTAAACCCTCTAGACACGAGAAAAATATGACAATTGAAATTCAATTGTGTCTGGGCGCCGGTGGCCTTACGTTCCTTGACAGGTTAATTAGGTAATTAACATTAAAAATGCTGTATGAGCAATATTCGCTCGTACAGGTATAAAAAATTGATGTTGGCCCATTCTCAGACCTACCCAATAGGCACACAAAATTTCATGAGAATCGGTAAAGCCGTTTCAGAGAAGTACGTTAACTAACATTGTGACACGAGAATTATATATATGGAAATTAATAATAATATATAATCCTTGCTCCATCAATTTACCCCACTTTCCCTAATTATATCGACTATATCGATAAGACTTTAAGAGCCTCCCTAGAGTTCCATCCGTCTGTAATGTCAATTATTGACAATGCTCATGACGTCTATGAAAAAACGAAATAGCGAATTACGTGCATACGAAGAAAAGAGATATCAAATTTTTTAATACGTCAAAGAACAAATCATGGCCAGCGTAATTTGAGCTACCATGAATTATTCTGTACTATTTATTGTTTTATTATGTGTATTATAATACTGACCGGTGAAAACAAATACCATCCTTTATCAAATAAGAAGTGTTAGTGATTTTACTGCACCACTCACACTACAACTCGGCATCTTATGTTTTTTTTATTCGTTTTATTTTTGAAAATGTTATGCACTCTCAGATCACGGAAGTGGTTGGTATTAAATGAACATTTTAAGATGGCGGATAATATCAGCTAGATTTAGCGTATGCGTTGACAGAAACCGTTCGCCCTACATAAGGTGTCTAATGCATAAATGTGATGTGCATTGCTCCTCTGGATTAAATCTGGATTTTGTCATTCTTCTTTTTGTCCAAAAAAATATACTACAACCGATTCTCATACCTACCAAATATACACACAAAATTACATAATGATCGGTGTAGTCATTTTGGAGAATTTAATATATTAGAAGAAAGATATGGCTTCATAAACGTTAAAATTATTTCAACATAACCTTGAGTAAAATTTACTACGTACAGACGTAAGCTTACCTTAGATCAGAATGCAAAGCGCTCGGTAATAAGGAATGAGATGTGCTCTGTACAGAGTGGAGCACTTGTAACAATCCTGACTTGATATAAGTACAGCAGTCTAGGCGAATGAATTTTTCAATTGAACTGAGCACTCTTCAAGATGAGTCCTCTGTTATAAACATCTCGCATATAAATAATTAATTTCACTGTAATATTCCATTTGTTTTTTTTTTCGTGTATTTTTCTTGAGGTAACAAAAATAACAAATGAGCTAGATATGTATGATGGTGAGGTAACTCATATTGATTCACTCTTTGTAAATATAGAGCTGCATGCTTGTTTGCCACTTCCATTACATAAAAAAGATCTATTCACTGGTGGTAGAGCTCCAGTGACAGAGCTCGCGGGCGTAGGCACCACCGCATTACCTAATATACTTGCCGCTAAATGGTAGTGTTCAACACTATCGTGTTCCGGTTAGGTGGTAATGTACGGCCCTGTAATTTCCGGCACAGAGGCATAAGACCTTAGGCCTCAGGAGTGGTAACGCATCTGCATTTTGACCTTGGTCTTTGTGTGGGTGTCTATAGGCTGCAGTCATCACTTAACATCAATGTGAACTGCATGCTTGTTTACCACTTCCATTACATAAAAAAAAAAAAAAAAAAAAATCTAGTTGCCTAAAATAGTGCCACATAATAAAATATCAAGACTAAAATCAATTTTGCCATAGCCGAAAACAGTTATTTTTTGAAGTCTAGCAATACTTACATTGCATAACTTGCCGTCGAACGACTTGGCAAGCAACTCTTGGCGCCGAAAATTCGTTTCCGTAACCAAACCAATATTTTACATGAACTTTACCGGTGAATTTTATTTGAATATCGCGATTTCATGTACGAAATTGCTCCAACACGTATGTAGTATTGAAATGTAGTAATTGTGCGGAATCGCACTTTTGAATCCGATTCTGCGACTATTTATGAAGGCAAATAGCATTTTTTTTTTATTATGTTACGAAGGTGACAAACAAGCCTGCAGTTCACATTGATGTTGAGTGATGACTGACCAGAGGTAAAAATGCAGATGCGTTGCCACCCCTGAGACCTTAGTTTTTATATTTCTGTGATAGTTATTACAGCGTCATACATTTCCATCTAACCGGAACACGATAGTGCTGAATACTATCATTTGGCGGCAGATAGATTGTATTTTGTATCATCTCGCCTGTATTCCCGAAGGAGGCAAAAGTCAATGCAAGCATATAAGTATATATATATACTCCTTCGGAGAAAAAAGGCGTGAAGTAACTTTTTTTGGATTTTTAAGTGAAAACTTCTTAAGCAACGTTGTGCATTTTTGTGATTGTTTAAAAATGTTAAATCTCGCGTCAGGACCAGTGACCCTGATCGAAAACGCGTAAGACGGACATTACGCGACTCGAATTGCGTTCGCCTACTTTTTAGGGGACCCAATGTCAGCTGTCATTGTGGTGATGGAGGTGGTGGTAAAAATTGCACAACGTTAATATTCAAGTTTTCACTTCTGCCGAAACTCCCGGCGGGCAAAGCCTTTGTTTTTTTTTATTAAATCTTCTTATTTACAGGCCGAGTTGGTGGCTGTCGAGGGAAAAGAGATCGAAACGCACTACGTGCTGGCTCGAGAAAGGATCCGACGATGGAACTCCACCTCCAAATGCTATCTTCTTGTTGAAAATTTACCAACTCCACTACAGGTGAGTTGATTTTTCAATCATTGTATTATTACTATGCTTAGGTACTATTATACAGCGCATTCTCACCTATTTCGGTCACGCAGTTCGAAGATAACTTCGACAAACTGGTTGTGATGGGCAATGTAGACGGAAAAATACCCAAAGTTAATATGCTTTAGTACTGAAAAATGCGACAACGAAAAAGAAGATTATTACTTATATCACATAAGAAAGGAAGAGAGTCTTAATTTGGCTACTGGGCCTTAAAAGCCACGTTCGGCCACCACTTTTTATTCTCAGAAGCAAAAAAAACAATATTATCGACATTATGCTGTTAAGTCTCAATTCAACTAGATTGACTTTTTTATTAGTTACAAAAGCTGCAAGTAGTACGTTCTACAACAAGTACAAAAGTAACGAAACAGACATGCAACGTCCACCAATTTGCATACGCGTTGGACTAATCCCCAAACTTTCTAATGGTGCTTGGAGAAGTTTATACGATAGGAAAGGGAGTGTTAATGCAAATTATTTCACAAATTTTCATGACGAATTTTATTTTCTGCACAAAATTAAAATAGCAAATAAATTGAAAAAAATAACGTTATTCCCGAAAGGTAAGGCAGAATTAAATGCACACATTCGAGTATACATGCAAACACTCACGGTCAATTCACCGATTACGTTTTGGTCCATGTAACAGATGGCCAGCCTGTTGACATCTGGACCAATTACGATAGTGTTGGTTTTTAAATATTAATGGCGGAGCATTCTTCCACTACTACAGTCTATCAACTGAATAATAAGAGGTCATACCATTCCAATTGGACGGTCCCTTGTAAAGGATCGGTACCTTATAAATTAGATACTGACGACACAATTGGTAAATACAAACTACTCTCCTGTAAAGTTGCGGATTTTGACATCTCTGGGAGGGTTTTATCCATGGACTTTATCTTTCGACTGAATTGATCATTCTTTCCCAGGCTGGTGGTATAGCAAGTGCAAGCGTGTGGTCCTCCTGTGGCTGTCGACAGCGTCTGCTGGCAGCGGTCACCAGCGGAGGCAGAGCCGTCCACTGGGCCGCAGTTCCAGCACCAGATCGCAACAACGACACTGATCTATGCAGATTCAATTACACGTAAGTAGACTTCAACTAGATTTAAGCTGCGTAAGCGCGTAAACATAAAGCGGTCCAGTCCGTCCTGCGAAGGGCACCATGAATGACCGCGCCGAGAGTGCGTTGCGCGGAACGGGTTCCATTTCAAATGTTTGAACTGTATCGACTAAGCGTGCCTGACGCGCGTGGTGCCTCTTTTCCAGTATTTGCTCGTTCCAACATGCTGGTCAGTTGTGTACCAAAAACAGCGATAGATGAAGGACAAGAACATATTTTTCGAAAGTATCGTTTTTCTTTTAAAATAAAGGGAAAAAATATATAAATATTATAAATAGATATGAATATTTTGGTGTTTACTCCTTAAGAAACGATATAGCGACGAGTTATAAGGCCGGGTACGGAAATTTAATGAGGAGTAAAATCAAGTGTAACACAAAAGTTGAGGAGTTATGCGTGATTCCTCCGCGAGTGCTGTGACCGAGCGGATGTATTTAACTCGGCCCCATACTAGCGATCTCTTTACGCATACCGAGTAAACTCCCGTCGTGCGTCAGAGCTGAAACACAGGTTTTTTTTCTTAATTTTTGACACAATCGGAACTTATAATTCCCTGCTCTCTAGCGTGTACGCCAATGTGTTCATTCCAAAATTATATCAATTACGCGCGGTTAAAACGCGCCAATGTTCGTCTTCTTAAATTTTTAACTAATAAGCAGAGAATGATTACATAATAATTCTATGGACACTTCGACGTCCCGACCAATTTCCCCGCCTCACCCTACCTCCTCCCCTCTTATGGGCGACGGTTGGTCGCCTTTTTCTACGTGCTAAGCACACGGGTGCACGTGTAAATACACGTCATTGATGTCTGTGTAATAAAGACGAAATTAAACGTTTGTATGGAATTTTGGCGGAGTGTTCGCGGTGTGCAAATAAGTGTCACTTGCCGACAGTAGCAAGTGTCACGTCAGCGACAAAATGTTTGTTACACGTAAAAAAAAAACACAAAACAAACACATACATCGTGGCCGTATCCCGCATTCGGAAAGCTGAAATATTGTCAAACAGCAATTCCTGACACCCCTTGTCCTCTGTTAACGTCAGCGCAACCACTAAAAAAACAAGTTTCCGAAGTTTCTCATAAATCACATTATGCATCCCATCGGGGATGTCCCGAGTACTTTAAATGTTGACCCATTTATTTAAACTCGCCAAGTTAAATACAAGAAGTTTCTTTTTCGCCAGTCATGCCTTTTTACTGAAAATTCTTTGGGAAATAAACCCCAGTGGCCGTCACTGAAAGAGTTATTTAGGCGTAATTAGAATTTTTCGTTTATAATATATTTTTTTAAATTTATTCTCATATATATCAGTACTAAATAAAATAACTGACGCCTATGTTCGGCGAGGTAATAAAAAGGGTTAATGATCAGAAGTCAATTACGTCTCTAAAGGACATGACATTGTAACATGTTTTTATGTTATGTTATCTTTGAAAGAAAAACCTCAGTAATTTTATTCAACCAAAAAATATTCATTACAGTTTTATTGCAACATCTGAACCACACAGATATCAATATACGACAACCACAACAAAAAGTAAACAAAGGATAGTGGGGGAAAACGAATGAATAATATTTTTGAATGCGGCTATGTCATACCGGATACAAGAATATGGTGATATTGATAAATTAGCCGCCAGAGGCGCGTCCGGAACGTACCAATTTCATTGGTTTTTATTTATGTTTTTATACGGATATAGCAACGTGTTTTTTGTCCCTCGCTTGACGGGTTTAGTAATCAAATTGGATAGGAAAAGGGTCTAATCGATAAGTCTGAATAATTTAGAGGAATAATGGTATAATGCGGTTTTACTCTTACCCTTATAGCGCTTTTACCTTTGGTGCTTCATTTATAACCTTTTCGAAAGGGTTTTTATCTATTTTTAATTGGATTATATAAACTCGGGTAGTGAACTAAACTTTGAATATAGGTAGTACCGTATTGTTTAATTTATATGCCAATAGATTAATACTTTGGATTAATAGCAAGACTAGAATACGTGACTACAAGACTAGTTTTTTTTATTTTATTTCTTTTATTTTTACGCACATACAGGCTTTATTTTCCATCAATTTGAACTTTACACTTTATTGCCACTTTCATCTTCAAAAAATCAAACTTCCGGTAGCTTTAAAATCTATCACAAAAAATATCTATTTTTCTTGTATAATTGAAGTGGCAAACAACCGTGCAGTTCACATTGGTGTTAAGTGATGACGGCTGACTATGGACTCCCACATAAAGACCAAGGTCAAAATGCAGATGCGTTACCACTCCTGAGGCCTAAGGTGTTATGCCTCTGTGCCGGAAATTACAGGGCCGTACATTACCACCTGAACGGAACACGATAGTGCTGAACAGTACCATTTAGCGGCAAGTTACACGTTCATGTACTTTTAAAAAGCCTTTTAAATTTCTTTATCATATCTTTTGTGTTACATAAGACACAAATCACGTACCAGTACTACGAGTTCATGTATTTATTTATTTATTTATTTTATGTAATGGAAGTGGCAAACAAGCATGCAGTTCACATTGATGTTAAGTGATGACTGCAGCCTATAGACATCCACACAGAGACCAAGATCAAAATGCAGATGCGTTACCACTCCTGAGGCCTAAGGTGTTATGCCTCTCCGGAAATTACAGGGCCGTACATTACCACCTGACCGGAACACGATAGTGCTGAACACTACCATTTAGCGGCAAGTATATTAGGTAATGCGGTGGTGCCTACGCCCGCGAGCTCCGTCACTGGAGCTCTACCACCAGTAAAAAGCCTTCATGTACTTTTAAAAATCCTTTTAAATTTCTTTATCAGATCTTTTTGTGTTACGTAGGACACAAATCACGTACCAGTACTACGCGCCAATGATTACATTAACGTAGCTAGAGATGCTACGCTACGTTTCTACGTAGTTAGACCAACGCTGCTACGATTGACTGGGATAATTGCGATTCTAACAATGGCAGTTCAGGAAAGACTGATTTACTGAATTTTCGAATGACGGATTTAGTGTAACAACGCAACACCGTTATCTTTTTCTATGTCAGTGAAACAGCACACAAAACATAGACGGTAGTCCGTATCGGTGGTATAAATAAAAGACTAAACAGAAATTCTTGAATTATTTCAAGTTTAGCTGCCTCGGTAGCGTAGTGGTGGCAGGCCACTACTACTACGCTGAGGTCCTGGGTTCGATTCCCGGGTAGGGGGTTATCAGAGATAATGGTGTAAAGTCCTTTGTCTCTGGTTCTATTGGGATTTTCCATTTTCTGGAAATTTCCCAGTACCTCGGAGTTTGGTAATGTGTCCGGAGATGTCAACAGGCTCACCACCTGTTACATGGGCCAAAAACGTAACCGGCGAATCGTGGGTGTTTGCATGTATGCTTGAATGCATGTATTTACCACTGCCTACCCCTTACAGGCGTGAAGTTACGTCTTGAATTATTTTCACCAATCATCAATTTAGCGTCGTTTTCAATCTAGTTGTAATGCTTCTTAACTCCCGAACTAGTAAAGCCTGCTATTAACTTGAAACAAACCACACACTAACCAATTCAATGTTAATCGAATTCGGTTCATCTCTCTCGAGAAGATTACAAATTGTTCATGTTAGGTTTATTATGTCGCCATTGTTCGTCGTTACAATAGAGCTGTGTAATTGTATATTATTATATTATATAGGCTTTCAGCTTCATCTTCAGCTATCATAAAATTGAATAAGTCCCTCAACGTTAAATGAAATGCATTCTGAGCGGTCAATTGTTTTTCAAAACTTACATTTGTATGTACAATTTTACAAATCCTAACTAAAATATTTAAAAAATATTTCATGTTTTTATTTTTTTGAAGCGCGCATAGCCCGGCATAGTCGGCTGGTGTAGATTGTAAGCGATTTACTCGGTTAAGCACTACGGGCGCGATCGGGTAGTGTGATGGATGACCGCTAGTGGCAAATTAAATGCGCGTTTCCGTGCTTCGGAGGGCACGTTAAGCCGTCGATCCCGGTTGCTATCGATGTCGGAGGCCTTATTTAGGTTTGAAAACATCCGACAGCGGGTTGGCCTAACCCACCCACCTCCACCAGTTCGCATTGGAACAGCGTGGTGGAGTAAGCTCCAGGCCTCCCCCCAAAAAAGGGGGAGGGGGTCCAGCAGTGGGACGTATAATGGGTTGCCATTATTATTATAAATGTTTTTCGAGACGATGCTCTTGATTATCCAATATACTCATGTTTTATATTCAAGAAGCATCAGTGTCATGTTTAATTTAAATCTACTATGTTTGACGCGTACACTTTTTTTAATGAAATGTAAGTGGCAAACAAGCTTGCAGTTTACATTGATGTTAAGTGATAACTCCAGCCTATAGACACCCACACAAAGACCAAGGTCAAAATGCAGATGCGTTACCACTCCTGAGGCCTAAGGTGTTATGCCTCTATGCCGAAAATTACGTACGTTGAAATGCGTTCTGCTGGATCTTTCCAAACTAACATTTGTGAAAACAATTTTATGCTGCATGATTTATCTCAATTAGAGTATTAAAAAAATTTTTTTTTTTCAGTCACTAGTCTTGATCATCCAATATCCTCATTCTTTTATATTCAAGAAGCATCAGTGTCATGATTAATATTACAAAAAATTACGTTTTAAAATTTCACAAAATCTGCTGATTTATGCAATTTTATTCCATGGCATTAATTTGACGCAGCTTTTATTAGAACTGTAACACTTATCAGCACTCGCACTAGCTAAGCTTGCAATTAATTTGAAACAAACCACGCACGTACCGAGTCAATGTAATTCGAACTCGGGTCATCTCTCCCGGACAGATTACAAATAGTTTCCGAACGTTATGGGACGTTTATTGTGTCGCCATTGTTCCGCGTCACAATACAGCTGTGTCATTGGATAGGCTTTCAGATTCGATTCCATATTCCTATTTAGTTATACCTAGTGTAGATACTCTATCAGTTTGTGTGACTTTATCTTCAAACTGAATTAGTAGTTCAATGTAAGATGAAATGCGTTCTGCTGGATCTTTCCAAACTAACATTTGTGAATACAATTTTATGCTGCATGATTAATCTCAACTAGAGTATTAAAAAAAAATTGTTTTCATTCACTAGTCTTGATCATTCAATATCCTCATTCTTTTGTATTCAAGAAGCATCAGTGTCATGATTAATATTACAAAAACATTACGTTTTAAAATTTCACATACTCCGCTGATTTATGAAAGTTTATTCCATGGCATTAATTTGACGCCGCTTTTATTTGAACTGTAACACTTATCAGCACTCGTACTAGTTAAGCTTGCAATTAATTTGAAAAAAAAAACCACGGACGTACCGAGTCAATGTAATTCGAACTCGGGTCATCTCTCCCGGACAGATTACAAATTGTTTCCGAACGTTATGGGTCGTTCATTGTGTCGCCATTGTTCCGCGTCACAATACAGCTGTGTCATTGGATAGGCTTTCAGATTCGATTCCATATTCCTATTTAGTTATACCTAGTGTAGATACTCTATCAGTTTGTGTGACTTTATCTTCAAACTGAATTAGTAGTTCAATGTAAGATGAAATGCGTTCTGCTGGATCTTTTCAAACTAACATTTGTGAATACAATTTTATGCTGCATGATTAATCTAGTTGAGATTAATGTGTATTAAAAAAATTTTTTTTTCATTCACTAGTCTTGATCATTCAATATCCTCATTCTTTTATATTCAAGAAGCATCAGTGTCATGATTAATATTACAAAAAAAATACGTTTTAAAATTTCACATAATCTGCTGATTTATGCAATTTTATTCCAAGACATTAATTAGACGCCGCTTTTATTAGAACTGTAACACTTATCAGCACTCGCACTAGCTAAGCTTGCAATTAATTTGAAACAAACCACGCACGTACCGAGTCAATGTAATTCGAACTCGGGTCATCTCTCCCGGACAGATTACAAATTGTTTCCGAACGTTATGGGACGTTTATTGTGTCGCCATTGTTCCGCGTCACAATACAGCTGTGTCATTGGATAGGCTTTCAGATTCGATTCCATATTCTTATTTGGTGGTAGCACAGATTCTAATTCAACTCACTTCAGTTTTTCGCTGAGTTGAATAAACTGCTTGGGGAACTCATAGTGGTTTTACTCAATTGTCATTTAGATTAATTCCAATTTGGATGCTTTTGTATCCATCCACTTATTTGACGCACTTTATAATCACAAAATATCACAAAATTTTAGTAAAATATATCGTCTCTACGCAATTAATTAATTTAGGAGAAGATATTTTTGTATAATATCTGTTGTAAATTTTCTGGTCTACAATAAAGTGTATTCATTAATTCACTCATTCATATTTTAGTTTTTTTGCCAATCATTGAAAATATTTGTATGTATTTCTTAAATTTCTTCCGTTACTCACATAAATATCTTTATTTAAAAGTGATATTTGGTGTCTTTGGATAGAACGGAGTCTTACTCTGAACTTCAAAAAAATGGACGGGTTTTTTACCAAGCCACTAAAGTAATTTGGTAAGCAAAATTAAGAATAATGTTAGATTAAAAAATATTAAAACAAAATTTATTATGTGCGATTTTTTAAAGAGTTTAGGCCTCTAAAATATGCTTTACAAAATTTTGTCAATTTATTTATAAGAACTAACTTACCAACACATACGTACCAATATTATTCTCACTCAATGCAGCTAAAACATTTCTAATAATAACAAAGGTTAACCCACATTCGAGGAAACAACACTATTTGGCGAGCATAATTCATAAGATGCGTATAGGATTACCCCGGGGGCCACTTCATCACGCCGCCTGTCGGACCACACGAGATTATTGGCGTTTTTAGCTGATATCTCGGAAAGCTTAACATGAATTTCTTATGTTTACACATAGGCTGGTAAATGAATACGTACATGATCAGAAAAAGTATATATTACATTTTAATACGCGCTTTCGATGGCCCTTTCATATCATCCGGCTTGTCTTGTAATTTAAAGTTATGAAAAAGTACATATGTATATATTTATCTTCTTCACACGTGTATACTTTTACCTCCTTTAACTGCTGTACAGACTCAGTAGGCTGCTACTGCTACTCTCTCTGGTTCCAGAATCAATGGAACCGCTGAAATTCGGAAAATAATTGAGGAATGCTTATCTCTTCAGATATTTTAATAGATAAGATCTCTACAAATGCCTAGTACTTTGCGCATAAAGAAATCCTAACCCCGAAACAAATATAGTGGTAAAACCACTATAACCTTGTCCTTTCACTGAGCAAGTGTAAACCGGTTTTTGTCAGTCACAGTGCGTACAAGACCGATGTGTGAGGTCACGCACACACGCTTCGTATACGTGTAGTGACATCTATGAATGTATGTTTACCACATTTATCAGCATTGTTTAATTATTCAATTGATGTACATAAGTGAAGAATAATTTTATATTGAGTACCCTAATCTTATCTATGCTTACCAACTTTCTAAGAAATCATCTGAGTAGGTACCTCTTCAATGCATGATACTACCGAATTTCTGTTATTGTCCCGACTAGTTACTTGATTTTCAAGTTCTCAAATGATCAAAGTTAGCTGGAGGATATATTTTGTACCAGGCCTGAGACATTTTATTGATCTTAACTCTCCTTCTTGACAAATTCAAACGGAAGTTCTTTCCTTTCCTTTACACAAAGCTCGATTAATACTCTAATACGATATTTTTATCTAGACCTATGCTTCTTCTTACGCCCAACTTTGTGCCTGTATTCCTCAAAAGAGACGACGTGTAGGTATTAAACTTTTTACACAGTTACAATTATTGAGTCAGCCAATTGGTAAACATATTGAAATTCACCGGGCTCATAACCAAACTCTAGAGAAAGTACTGAAAATCTTACGAAATAGAGAAATCTGAATAACACTTACTCTCAGATTCTAAAATCGAACCGAAGACCTCAGCGTAGAAAAAAATGCGTTTATTCGATAGATCACATGATTTATATCACACTGTAGCCAGGTTCCCCTTTTAAGTTATACAATACCTGTGATAGGAGGTCCTGCTCTTCCTTAACAGTATTTAAATTTCAGAAGTGAACTACTTTGCCGTTTTTAAGATCTTAAATATCGAAGAGTTCTATTAGTTTAGTAATTTGAAAACCAATAGACTTAGAAGCTATATCTACTAAGTTAGCTTCGAACGTTTATGAAGCGATCAAGGAACTATCGGTTTAAACTTCCAAAAGTAATTTAAGTTTAACTTAAACATGCCTATGGCCGGGCGCGGTGTAATGGGATAACTTTGCTATTATTGAATAACGCTTACGCATTGTATCAGACGGTTTTCCTATTACAGTCTGTTCAGAATTCGCTTGGGGACGGAAATAATCAAATTTTTCTTTTCCCGTATTTTCAAATTATCCGCTTATCATATTTGTATCTGAAGGGTCGTTAGCGGAGAGGGACAATGGAAATATACATTTCAATACAATACATTTTTCACAAACAAGAGTATGGGAAATTGAAATTAGTTTTTCAGTGATCCAGCAATAAGGTTTGCAGTAGTAATGGATGAAGTGAAAATGTTAGCAGCGTTTTGTAGATTTGATTGCGATGACACGAGAGTAGTTCAGAAGCATACAACAAGTTAATACTGCACAGCTTATATGTAGATATCTACATAAAACTATAACTATATTTATCATATATCTGGACAAATGCCTCCAGAGGGTGAAGTTGATGGATGCGGGAGTGCGTATGGGTGACTTAGTGGTGAACTGTCTACTTTACGCAGATGATACGGTAATTGTTAGCTCTACACCATCTGGGCTACAAGCACTAGTCACAGTCATGAAAGAGGATTGTATGGAGAAAGGCTTACAATAATTGAATGTGAACAAAACTAAAGTATTAGTATTTGAAAGAGATAAACAGAGAACAAATGCAAGGGTAGTGGTAGATGATGCAGTGTTCGAACAGGTGGATGAAATTGAATATCTTGGATGTGCTTTTAGCAAGGATGGTAGGTACACCACTGACATAGAGAGAAGAGTGCTTGCAGGGAATTGCGTGAATGGAGCGTTGGGTAAGCTGCTAGAATCGAAACATCTCAGCCAGCGGGCTCGACTAGCCGTACATAATGCTGTACTTACTCCAACGCTTTTATATGGAAGCGAGAGCTGGGTATGCAGGAAAGAGCATAAAAGTAAGTTAAACGCGGTCGAGATGAATTCTTTGTGCAAGATCTGCGGTGTATCACTCACCGATCGCGTTCGTAATGAAGAGATGTAAGAAAGAGGCTTTTTGTGAATGATAGTATCGGTGTAAAAATGAAAAAAGGCATGCTCCGATGGTTCGGGCATATAGAAAGAATGTCGAATGAGCGAATGACTAAACAGATATATAATGCGAATGTGGATGGTTGCAGAGGCCCAGGAAGGCCAAGACTGACCTACCATGACCAAATAGGTCGAGTTCTGTCTGATGATGGGGTCAAAAGTCTTAGGAATCGGCGTAGGCATGGATGAAGGGAATGATGAAGGTAGACGCGGCACGAGAGGTTTGTCAGGACCTGGATATCTGGCGCTCTACACTCTCTGCCTACCCCGTTAGGGACCTGGCGTGAAGATACATACATATATTTTTTCGTTCGACTGGAGCAGCAATGAAAAATGTTTCAAAAAGGGAACAAAATGTTGGTTTAGTCTAGGAATTACTGATTCGCGAAATGACTACATAGTCTAGAAATGACCGATTCTTGATATGTACTATTCTTTCAAATAAATGACTATGACCGATTCTACAAATGACTGATTCTAGAAATGACCGATTCTATAAATGACTGATTATTTAAAATAATTCCTACACAATTTTAGTTTGATGTAAACGGACGAAGTTGCAGGCACAGCTTATGTCAAATATATTCTATGAGTCCAATTCTATGCCAATATCTACAAGAAGACACAAGTCATAGAATCGTATCATAAACACTATTGAACAATTTAATATCAGATTTCACTGGTGGTAGAGCTCCAGTGACGGAGCTCGCGGGCGTAGGCACCACCACATTACCTAATATACTTGCCCCTAAATGGTAGTGTTCAGCACTATCGTGTTCCGGTAATGTACGGGTCTGTTATTTCCGGCACAGGGGCAACACACCTTAGGCCTCAGGAGTGGTAACGCATCTATCTCCGTGTTGACCTTGTTCTTTGTATGGGTGTTTATAGGATGCAGTCATCACTTAACATCAATGTGAACTGCATGCTTGTTTGCCATTTCCATTACATAAAAAAATATCAGAATATAAACCACGATAATGATATCTCAAAATTACATAAAATTCCCTCATAAGACAATATAAATGGTGCTTTCTAAACAAACCTTTTAATAGCCTCGAAAACAATAAAATTGGCTATCAAGCCGCCATTATCAAGCAAGTAGAAACGTAAAATGCCAATCAATGCGATCCCTGAACCGTCTGTGACGTTACTAAAGAAATCTGTCAAGAGCGAAATGGAATGCGGTAGGGGTTCCATTGAAATAATTTTTATAGTGAAAATGGATCTCACTTATGTTTTTTTTAACGTACCAGTTGGCTTTGTGGTACCTATATGACGACCATAGAGCAACACTGGAGGGGAGTAGCCATATGCAGGCTTTCCCCTCTGTCAAAGTACAAACCCAAACGGGCCTATACCTGTCGCCTAGATGTTTAAATGTGTGCGTGAAATTGTTTCTGTATTTTGTTGAGGTCAAGGTGTGAGTTTCCTAGTAATAGACGATTTTTGTAGTGTGCGTGAGTGTCACACGCATTTCCCTCCGCAAAAAATGACAGACTGTTTTGCATCAGTAATAAACGCTATGGCTACTGCCCTCCAGTCCGCCACGGCCGGAGGCCCGCGTTGCTCTATGGTGACGAGCGTTTGCTTAGTCGAAAGTCGTATATTGTATTTTATTTAGTTATTTTGTCTATCAACATCAGACAGTGTCATAAAAGTTATTTAATTGATGTATTTAATTGTTATTTTTTTGTTGCTATAACACATGCAGTTGACTTCAGGGTTTGAGCCCGCGACTTATTTCTAGTCCAGCTGCTGTCCCAACTACTGAGCTACCGAAATCCACACCTGATTGTCGAAATTTTCCTTCCCATTTATTGCATTGTCTTGGGGTATTATTCACTTATATTGCACTTCGGTGTGCTATTTTTAGGCCACAAGGCAAGCGAGATACTAGTGCATGATGCTTGTTCTTTTTTATGTAATGGAAGTGGCAAACAATCATGCAGTTCACATTGATGTTAAGTGATGACTGCAGCCTAAAGACACCCACACAAAGACCAAGATCAAAATGCAGATGTGTTACCACTCCTGAGACCTAAGGTGTTATGCCTCTGTGCCGGAAATTACAGGGCCGTACATTACCACCTGACCGGAACACGATAGTGCTGAACACTACCATTTAGCGTGATAAACTCTCTTTATTAAAAACGTATAATAATTACTGCCTGAGTAGTCTACCACTTGCAAGTGACTACTGCGACGCTGGGGTCCTGGGTTCGATGCCCTATATATCTGCTGTTATTGGAATTTTCCAGTATTTGGAAGTTTCCCAGTCCACCTTCGGAGTTTGTTACACGGGCCAAAACGTCACCGGCGAATCATGCATTTACCTCTGCCTGTTATTTTTCGTATTTCACTTGAGTGGTTAAGAAAAGTATAAGATGGGCTTCAGAAACATGGAGAACTTTCCAAACATAACAAATTTTTCTCCTAACAACATGCATAAATCATCTCGAATCAATTTCGATCATACAATGTACCAACCATTCGACCAAAATACAGAACGCGAAAATGGTTGCCAATTATCCAAAAAGTCAATCCGCAAAATCAGAGCTTCGACGAAGTTTTCCGCTCCCAGGGGATCTCTAATAACGATTGGTCATTAATACCTCGGGACACGGGATACAAATTTGGTCCATTTAATTATACAGTACGGAACATCGAAATTGAAAATTGACCGGACTCGAAGAATAATTACGGTGCAGTAAATTTACGATCATACAAGAGGTAGATTTGTTATTACGAGTACTTTTACGATTTATTACGCTGTTGTTTTGTTTTAACCAACTTCAAAAAGAGGTTTACATTTGTGACTATTATGTATGTTATTTTATTTATAATAATGGCAACCCATTATACGTCCCACTGCTGGGCACGAGTCTCTCCCCTTTTTTTTTTTTTTTGCGGGGAGGCCTGGAGCTTACTTCACCACGCTGCTCCAATGCGGATTGGTGGAGGTGGGTGGGTTAGTGGCCAACCCACTGTCGGATGTTTTCAAACCGCCCATAAGTCCTCCGACAAGGTTTAACGACTGCTATCCATCGATAGCAACCGGGACCGACGGCTTAACGTGCCCTCCGAAGCACGGAAACGCGCATTTAATTTGCCACTAGCGGTCACCCATCACACTACCCGACCGCGCCCGTAGTGCTTAACCGAGGAGATCGCTTACGATCTACACCAGCCGCTGGGCCATGCGAGCTTCTTATTTTATTTTATTTATGTTCCACGATTATTCCAGCATTTGTAAACCAATTTTAACATTTCTTGTATCATTAGAAAGGTTTCACTTCCATCTTGGTCTCTTTGCCACTAAGTTGGAATCTGATGATGGCATTATGGAGATATCAATACGAACAAAAACCGCCAAAAATGGTTAAGCTTTAAATTTATGTACGTACTTGCATCTGAAAATTATCATTATCACACAGAACTCACGCTGGAAGTCACACGACATGTCAACAGAAAATACTATAAATCCATTAAAAATCGAAAATTAAAAAATCTCCAAATTAAATATCTTTATATGTACAAGTTGTAACAGGATTGAATGTACAACCCGAAACTAGTTAGTTCAGAATCGATAACCGAATCGATTTCAGACATTTTTGATATAGATAATGTTTTGTCCCAAACTTAATTAAAATTCAGAAAATTATGGTCACCCATTTGTTGAACAGTCAATACAAACGAAAATGAAACTAATGTCTATCCAAAATAAATTGCTAGTCTCATCAAGTTTATTAGAACTCGTTGAGACGTGCTTTTTATTATAAATAATAATTTAAAAAATAAAGTAGTGGAAAATAAAAATTAATCTTATTACTAGCGAGTGTTAAAGGTACGCAAGTTAAAATACGAACTGAAAAAAAGCAATGTAGCTTATGTGTGACCTTAGGTGGAGGTAGGGTAAATATGCATAGGGTGTGCATACTGTTCGTAAAAATTGAGGACAACTTATTTCTTAAATAAAAAATGTTTAATACATAAACATGTAATTTTAGTTCATGTATTGTGATTATAACTCGGTTTTCTAATCGACGAGTTAGATAGTGTACATTATTCCCGTTACATGTTATATACACAATGTTAAAGTTATAAAATCAAAACTTTTTTGTTTTGTTGCACAATGCACATACGTATTATAAAAACAATGTATTAGTACTTGTCTATTTGCATCTTCATTTTTATGTTTTTCCACTCAAAAAGTTTGCAATAAAACCGAATTTTGTGAATAACCAACAGAAGTCACGTCTTACATTACTGTTTCGCCCCAGGTTTCCGGTAACGGCAGACATGGCGCCAGTTAGCTCGCTGCTCGTGTACTACGTGACGGGTGACGGCGAACCGGTCAGCGATGTAGCCAGCTTCCATGTACGACTTCTGCATAAAGAGGTAAGTTCAGAATAATTTTAAGAAGCAAACGTATCGCTCATGCAGCCATGTAATATTTGAAGATTATGTGTGTTCTGGAGGTTAGTGAGGGATCTACATGAGAGTGATTAGCTCACTGTTCATGTTTTATATGACGGACAATGGCAAACCCGTCAACGATGTAGCTGGCTTCTATATTCTACTACTATAAAAAGTAAAGAGAGATATATGCACCTTAGACAGCTCTATTTGGCCCTAAGGTTGGCTGGTAGAGAATACCACTAGGCATTAAGTCCTCCTTATGTGCAAAAAGTATAAAGTGCAAAATAAATAAATACATATATGAGCTATCTTCTAAGGAGAAGTTGTGTTACATCTAATGACCAATACAGCACAATTTGGAACAACAGCGTCTTGTAACAGCGGGTACACATTATGGATGGATCGTGTTATTCTTTCGAGAACTTAGCCAAGATTTAATGACGTGTGAAAATGTAATCGTCTTTAAAATAAAGTTAAATAATGACGGAGCCAAGAGCGTCTCATGTGAGGTAGAAATGTTACTTTGGAGTTTGTTAGATCTGATTGAACAGTTTTAACCTACAGAAGAAGCGATGGCTGTAATTAAAGCTAGGCTATCAGGCTGTTTGAGAAAAGATTTATAAATCAATTTAATTGTGAAAACTTGCCTGAACATAAATAAATCTTTCGTTATATAATTTTGTGTATTTAATTATAAATCGAAAGCCAGACAGCGTGTAATTGAGCTGGCGTTTACCGAACATAATTAATGTAATGTTGATTTTGAGATCCCCATTGTTCGAGCCAATTTTTCGCCTTTATTCAACTACAGCAACGTTCAAAAGGAATTTGATATTATGTTTTTATTTGGGTTATTTCTATAGACATTGAAAATAATTTAAGGAAACATAATGATTTGGTTGAAATTCTCTCTAATGGTAATTAAGACTCTCTATTAAACTGGACTTTGAAAAAAATAACTGGAGAATATTGGATGAATACATACTACTTAGTACTTGAAAGCGAACGGTATTCTATTGTATGGAACAGAAAAATATGAAACAGTGAATTAATAAAGAACTGATAAACAAGGAACCCTTATAGTTTCGCCATGTCCGTCTGTCTGTCTGTCTGTCCGTCCGCGGTTTAGCGCAGAAACTGTTGGTATTAGAGACTTGAAATTTGGTATAAGTGACACCTTAATCACGCCGACAAAGTGGTAGAATAAAACCATGAAAAATAAAATTATTTAGGGTACCTCCCCTACATGTAACGCGCGGATAATTTTTTTATTATTCGTTTTCTTTAAAGTGTAGATATCGTTGGATAGGTCTTTTAAAAATTTTAGGAGTGTGCAAACATAATTTTTCGATTAAGTTAACTGTTTGTGACTTATTAAGCTTTAAAGTGCCAATTTTCGTTAGAAACAAGTGTCGCCCCCTCCCCTCCCCTTTTACCAACTAAACAGTTGTTGTTAGAAATTCAAACGTTACGGCAACAGTAGCTACGTACTAATATAAAGAAATTAAAAGGAAAACTATCACAATTAAGTTGGCTTTACTAGTTTGCGAGTAATAGTCGACCAAATGTAACACTCGAAATTTTAGAACAACTCCATAGAAAATATTTTTTTTTTTCATCGTGTTAATCATACCTAAAAACTACGGAACCCTACACTGCCCGTGGCCCGACGCACTTGACCGGCTTTTTTGTAACGATTGATATGAAAACAAAGAACAAAGAACCTAAAAAAATATATTTTCTATTTTAATGTTTTTTTTCAAATTTGAATCCAGAAATAGTATCTTTTTAATAATTCTTAAAGGAAAATTATTAGGTTAGATCTATACATGTTTTTGAACCACTATCTATGTTTTGAACTTACGTTAAATTATTTAGGGTACCTCCCCTACATGTAACGCGCGGATATTTTTTTACGTTAATATATAATTGGTCACTTCCCTTCAAAATGGTCGAGGAGAGCAATGGCTGTCACATGCGTCATACTCGTGAACGGGTGCTGATTGTGGGGACTGGTCTGTTGTGGTTTGCGGGTGTTATTTTCTATCACGATATTAAGCTGTTGATGGGTATTTGCGTATGTGTTTATATGCAAATATTTATATGCCATGGACGTTCACATTATCTTTATTTTATTTAATAATATTTGTATTAAATCTAAGGTTTTGACAAAAGAGCAACACGCTGAGTTTGTTGGGTAGCGGAATTCTTCTCAGTAGTGCCTGCACTTGGAACTCTGCTAAGTGAATGACTATGATTATGACGAACAGATTTTTTATTTTCTTCTATGAAGGAATTGAAAAATTTGATGATTTACGTATCGGTTAAATATTATTATTAAATTGGTATTTATTAATACCTATTGAATTATTATTATAAGTCATTCTCTCTAGGTAGCTTATAACCCGAAAATGCAAAAGTTTCCTGGTAGAGCAATTTGAAATAAATGATTTGAATTTTGAATATAAAATATTGAAACAATCACAGCTCTAAAATGTTCGACACATTAATTTGACATTTGACACATACCTAGTAACCTTAAGTAATACTTTTTGATGCCAACCATCATAATTAAAGAGGTATCAATATTTTTGTATGTGAACTAATAAATTGTCTTAGCTTCTAGGAACTATAAATTTATATAATTAACATCTAACCTTTAAAACCATTATAACAGTATATTTATAGTATCGTTACCTACCGTCGAGAACATTATATTATTAGGTACCCAGAGTAAAATTATACGAGTTTAAAGCAATATCAATTAAATTAAAGCATTTAGGAGAACTTCATCCTCCTAATTGAGACATATCCTACTGGGAAATTGCTGTAATCAAAACAAATTTCTTGGATTTTCCGATATGCCCACGCGTACCTTGTGGGCGAAACAGAAATGTCACCGCGTTATTCATAGCCTTCTTTCACATCGGCATTCCTTTTCTGACGGTAAGGAGCCCGAGGGGGTAGGCGCCACCGCATTACCTAATCTATCTACCGTCATATGGACTACCATTTGCCGGTTCGTGTTCAGCACTATCGTGTTCCAGTTAGATGGTTATGTATGACCCTGTAATAACTATCATAGAGACATAAAAACTTGGGTCTCAGGGGTGGCAACGCATCTGCATTTTATAGTTTATAGTTGTTCTTGATGCTCACATTCCTTAGAATTTTCTTTTTTTAGAATTCCAAGAAGGGAAAATCCTAATAGTACTTTAGGTAAATGACGACCCGGTTAGTCCAGCAGAGTGAGAACCCCGCACTATGTATGGCCTATAGATATTTGTTTCGGGTCTGGGTGTTTCTGTATGTGTTTTATGTGTACAACGGCACCCACGACACAGGTTTGTACCTAGTATGGGGCTGTGAGTGTAAGCGTATTTTATTTATTTAGGTAAAGGATAGTACACACCTTTATATTTGATATCTCCTGACCGGACGAAACTCAGGACTCCAGCGTAGTCGTAGTGGCCTGTTGGCACTTGACCACTGAGGCAGATAACATTATATCACTTCAATGTTTGGCTGAAATGGGTTCCCGACGTGTATCCATCCAACAGAATATCAGAAGCGAGTGTGTTTGACAGGCTTTATTACCTGCCTGAGGTTTGACGGTTTCCAATTTGATTTCAAAACAAAGATATATGACGACTAGCGGCTCGCCCCGGCTTCGCGCGGTGCCATGTTGGCTACCCTCTCCTATTTGTCTTAGCCTGATTATACGTAGACTTAGCCTAAAGTCTTCCTCGATATCTTTTATAGTTTAGGCAGCGTACGCAAAATAAGTAACTTTTCTGGTTGACTTTTTACACCTGGTGTCTGAAAAACCCAAATATCTTACGGAATCCCATTTTTTTCAAAATAAAATATAGCCTATGTTACCCGTGGATAATGTAGCTTTCGAATAGTGAAAGAATTTTTAAAATCGGTCCAGTAGTTATTGAGCCTATTCAAAACAAACAAACAAAAAAATATTATCTCTTTATAATATTAGTTTAGATTAATCGTTACCGACGACTGCGTTATTTTCCAATTGTAATTGGTTTTTCTTTAAAACTCATGGTTTTTCTTTAAATCTCATTTGTGTAAGGTGTATTTCTGACGCGATTTTGAAAGCTTTCTCTAGCTTTGAATTAATTCCACTTCTGTATTCACCGCCTTAAACAATATTAAATTAAAACTATCATGACTTTAGGTTTTTAATGTAACGTGATAAACGATACTTGAGGACAAGTAAACGTATAGATTCGTAAATTCAAACACCTACAAACACAAAGTAAAAATGGGCTATGACCGACAGACATACAGACGTTTGTTTTTCAATCACACACAAATTTATACATACAATATTTAAACAATCTTTTCAACTACGCTAAATAAAATATAAGTCTTTACAGTAATATGGATGAAGGAAAAGAAAATGTAATTAATAATTGAAAAAGAAAAACAACGGGTTGCACTCCGGGAGTGCCGGCGGAAGTAAAAACTTCAAGTTTTGCTAACGTATTGCATTTTTGTTTTGTTGCACCAACGCCACCAGTGCCACCAACGTCACTTACGCCACCAACGCATCTAACGCCATTGTACCACCAATGCTACCAACACCATTAACGCCACCAACACCACCAACACTACCAACACCACCAACACTACCAACACCACCAACACTACCAACACAACCATCAGCAGCACCACCACCACAACAGCTGTCATTGGATCCCCAAAAAGTAGGCGGATGCAATTCTGGTCTAGTGTCCGTCTTACGCATTTTTGATCAAGGTCACGTGTCCAGATGCAAGTTTATCATTATTTACCCATCACAAAAATTACAAGGCGCCGCTTAAGAAGTTTACACTTAAAAAAAACGCCTAGTCGGTGACAAACAGTAACGATATTATCATTATATCAATATCATCAGTTTTTAAATAAAAATGGAAGCCGTCAAACCTCAGGCAGGTAGATAAAGCCTGTCAAATACACTCGCCTCTGAAATTCAATTGAAAAGATACATTCGGTTTATGTTACGCATTTTCAGCCAAAAAAAGAATGTTTTTGTGTTTAAGGTAATGAATATTAACTAGCGTGGAAATCAAACCATCTATATTTGATATTCCCAAGCTCGCCACATAATATATGTAGGTACACTACGCTGAATTAAATTATCTTTTGACAAATCGTGTATGTTTGTATGAATGTATCAGTTCACCTGCTATCTACATACATAAAAATCAATTGCTGTTCGTTAGTCTCGCTAAAACTCGAGAATGTCTGGACCAATTTGACTAATTTTGGTTTTGAATTATTTTTAGAAGTCCAGCCTCTGCCTACCTATTCGGGTAATACAAGCGTGAAGTTTCGCAATAAGTCTACAAAAGGATATCATATTTTAAAATAGGACCTTTTGAAATAGGAACACGTCTTTTCGCGTGCCTTAATAAAAACACAGAGTACAAAAACTTTTGTATCTATTCCCATCGAAATCGATCTCTCTGAGATAAACTATTGTAAGTTTATTGAAAGGTCTCTGTTGACCTTTGTGTATGGAATCGTGAAAGTACGTTGCCAAGTTAGTCTATATTCACTTGTCAAAGTTTATAGGTTATGTCAATGACTTTTTATAAATAGACGCGTTGTCGGCACTTCTATTCTGGTTCTATGAAAACAAAATCATCAGTATCCAAGATCTCATTATAAACAAAGGCGGTTGTTGGGCACCGTTTAAAAAAACATCTTTGTTGAAATACTAACTCGTTACCCAACCCGAACCAAATACTTTTAATTATTTATTATTTTGGCACGCTCTGTGCCTACTTAGTTTAGGTAGAGGGCGTGTTTGCGGTTGCCGATTACCTGGTAATGGTATAACCACAAGTCCCATCCATTATTGTTTGGCCACTAAATAATGTTTTAAAAACAATGCTGCTATATCGAGAATATTGCTACGCCATACCGCTAAAGACGTGTCTACTTATAAACAACTACTTTTGAAATTCGATGTGAAAGTACAGATTGTAAAAATATGTTATGATTGCCTATGATAAAGTTCAAGCTAGATGGTCATGTCGTAAACCACTCCCTGACATGTTTTCATGAAACTGTGCCGATGCAAGGATGCCACTTTGCATTTTTTAACCTGTTCCATTGAGCTTTAAATATTTTTTTTTATTAACACTCTGTTTCCTTTCATTTTTTTCTTATGCCTTAATAAATAACATTTGCATTAAAAAAAATTGACAAGTTGTTTTAGTTGTTGTCTTTGATCATATCACAGTACCTGTTCGTGAAAACAGATGACGGCTAAATAAAAGAGGTCATAATTACAACATAGTGTTAACAAAACAACCTGTTTTGGCATAATCATTCATTCTTTAAAAATGTGAACAAAACGTGTCACAGATGTTAAAATACTACTAACCAAAGCACAGTTATTCCAGGCATAACTTTTTGACATATCAAATTGGAGAAATGCCTCATGAATTATCCTGATACAAAATTCAGGGCATAATTTTATTTTTGGTAAAGTTATTCTCGGATAAGAGCGTCGTTGGACCTTAGACACGTCTATTTGTAAAACGTCATTGGGTTATGTTATTTACAGTTTCATTTTAAAAGGCGAACTGGAATATAACTGTATGCCTTTATTTGGGATTTTTTTGTGTTGTTACACAAATTAAAAAATAGTGCTTTCGTAATTGGTATACCAGCAGCATCACTTGTATATTGTCCCTACCAAATTATAGTTTTTTCAAAATCGCTTCCTATTTATATGATATTTCATTGTTTATTTATTAAATTTATTTGAATACTGTACAGTGGAAGAAATATTCACTGAAAAATATTGGTAAGTAGCTTAGAATGAAGACGTAGTGATTTCGCGATCCCATCGTCACTAGAAGGAGAATAATTAATTCTTTCGCTAGTGCGGTTCATTAGCCGAACAACGACGGTCTAACCTGGAATGGTTTGATCGCCATTTATTTTTTTTTATGTAATGTAATTGGCAAACAAGCATGCAGTTCACATTGACGTTAAGTAATAACTGCAGCCTATAGACACCCACACAAAGACCAAGGTCAAAATGCAGATGCATTACCACTCCTGAGGCTTATGTTGTCATGACTCTGTGCCGGAAATTACAGGGCCGTATATTACCACCTGACCGGAACACGATAGTGCTGAACACTACCATTTAGCGGCAAGTAAATTTCGGTAATGCGGTGGTGCCTACGCACGCGAGCTCCGCCACTGGAGCTCTACCACCACTATTGATAATTGTAATATTTGTTGCCCAATAGCTATTACAATGAGTAGGGTTGAGCGCCAGAGACCCGTGATAAACATACCGCCACTGTGATCGGCGACCCGCATGCCGTGTATGGCGATTATGGCATGTCCCTCCTTAACACTCCCTCAGTTTTGTCCACTGCTAGACAAAGACAAGAGCAGTGGACGTCTTTCCGCTGAAATGATGATGAGGATTATGTGGAGTGATTACATAAAAAATGGTTGGGTTCGTTTCTTTTATTTTATCATTTCATTTTTTTGGTCGGTATAGAATATATTTTATTATTTCTCATATCTTCAAAAAATTCATGACGCTGTAGTAATGAGTATTACTACTAAAGATTTATGAAGAACTACAAATTCGTCATTAAAGGAAAAAAAATACAGCAAAAAAAAACGAATCTGAACGTTTACGAACACGCTATGGGAAACATTACATTAATATCCTAACTTCATTCGCCCAACAGTTCTAACGTTTAATACCTGTACAATAAAATGATAGCCAAAAGGATTCCCCGGGAGATCGGCCATAAAGCCGTATAATTGAAAAAGGCTTTCACTGTCACTAAACAGCGAGCAATATTAATAAAATGTTCCGAGTTAGGAATTAATTGGTGTCTCCTTTTTAATTAGCCTAATGGCAGAGCTTCCGGCTTATTTGGCGACGTTTTCCAATAAATTTTACTCTTAATCGTACCAATCCTCAATTTTATAGGTCTCCTAATGGTTTGGTGACATGAATTTGGGCAATATTTCCAGGGAATGGATACCTTTGGTTATTTATTTGGATAAAAATGCTATTTAGATTCGAAAAAACTTGGAGCCAATTGCAATATATAGCGCTCGGTTATTGTTTATTTTTTAAATTTGCTTTTGACAATGGCATAAAAAGATTTAAATTTTCTTTGTTCTCTAATGTCTTTGTATTTATATTGAATATGGTAGCAAACATGGGGCTTTATAGTAATTAATAAACAAGTATTGATTCTAGACAGTGTGACAAACAAAACTTGTTATGATATGCAAATCTCTAATCTCGGTGTATATATAACTTCTTTTTCCCTTAACCGATTTTGACGAAACAAAGTTTTGACAACGCTCCTAATTATATGTAATCCACCTATGAAAACCAAGTTCAAATCCGTTGAGTACATCTGAAGCTACCCGTTCATTCTGTAACTCTTCTTTAATCGCTTCCTATCAATTTTTAGGAAACATATTTAATGTTCAGACACACGATTTTTACTGTCTTATTAAATGTGTACTTGGTGACATAATATGGTTAGTGTCAATAACCTAAAAGAATCTGTGGTATTAAAAGTAACAGAAAAGGAGATCCGCCACTTTGTATGGGGCATTGGTACATAATTGTACATCAATAAAACTTTTCGTCCTCAGACATTAGTACATAAACTACTATTTAAAACATATTTCACTTCGTTGACGACGTTCATGAGATATACCAATTTAAAAATTGTAAGAATGAAATCGTTTTTATGCCATTTTTTTTTTATTTTCGCACTAATAGGCGCTCATTTAAAATTGACGGTTTGTAGATTGCTATTATCGCTTAGAAAGTGATTTGTACACTAAATAATCACGCTTGTATCCACAAATACCTACCTATGAATGCTTTTCACTGAACACCGATCACTTTTTTTTGGCAAACTCCAGTCTGCTTTTGCAGATTATAATAAATTGTTTACAGAAAAACTAACGAACACGATCAACTGACTTGAACAGAAACCTCTAGCACTACGTACGTATTCCAAATCGCAAAAGCACTCGAAATTCGTTTCAACAAGCACATAAACAAGCCATTACATTTCGTTACGTTCCTTTCTACGCCATCATAAATATCAAAAGTACAGATTTTTTCAAAAACTGTTTTAAATACTTTTCCGGTGGTTTTCAGTATAATATTATACTGAAAAATTTACAGCTCTATGCGCACAAATTTTATGTAAAGTATTTGTTCATGTACAATCGATGTACCATTTTGGCTGATCTCCTTTCAAATTTTAAAGGGATTTGCACGTGAGATACGGGATCTTATGCCAACCCTATGGAACCCTAGGCATTAACCCAGTCCTGGCCTGGTCTGGTCAGTCTGGTTATGTAATATAAAATTTCCCACAGGCAAACTCTGGCTTACAGTAACATATGGTCCCATTTAATCAACGATCGGACTAATAAGAGGCAATTTGCTGTCGGTTAAAGGCAACATTAGAGCCGGCTGGTGTGTCCATTCCATCGGAAATCGATTTAACTTGGGAATCACATTTATTGAGTTTGGAAGTATTATTGCGATTGTCAGGTCAGTCCTATTTGTAGGGCATAGATGAGATGACTCGCTTTTAGCGTTTTGAGATGGTGAAGTTAGTTTTAGAAGTAGTTATTTTGGTAAGGGAATGTAGGCATCAGAAAAAGTGTTTGATTTTTTTTGTCAACGTTGACAGAAAACCACGTGATGGGAATGGCCATCGTCACACCTTTGAACATCTAATAACAACAACATGAGAGTTGTCTTCGTGCTGGCAGCGCTCGCCCCTGAATGATTCTATAAAGGCCATTTTTGTAGAACTCCATACTGTAGCACCGAGGCAAATTTCATAGGGAAGTTCGTTCCATAATTTACACGTTCTGGGCAGTTGTTAATGCGAAAACCGCACCGTTGAGTACTGTGTGATGTCCAGTAAGTAGGTGAAGATGATTTTTTTTTCTTCAGCGGGTAGTGCGGTGTAGGAAATGAGACAGTGGCACCATATAACTATATAACATAACTATGTTTTGTCGGCAGTGGTGACTACGTACATAAGTACGTAGGATCATGGGTTCTGCAACCATACAGGCAGTTCCTCTTTGTAGTACCTATTGATACGATCACCATCAATTATTCAAAAATATTTTTTATGGCCCCATTATATCTATTACAGAGACAACATACCTAACAACTAAGGTCTCAGGGGCGACAACATATTATCTGCTTTTTGTAACTGCAGTCATCACTTAACATCCATGTGTACTACATGTTTGTTTGTCACCTTGATTACATAAAAAATGTAATATTCAGGATATAAATGAACGTACGTAACTTCACGCCTGTAATCTCCGAAGGGGTAGGCAGAGGTATATGCATGCATTCAAGGATACATGCAAAGACCCACGACTCGCCGGTTACGTTTTTGGCCCATGTTACAGGTAGCGAGCCTGTTGACATCTCCGGGCACAATACCAAACTTCGAGGTACTGGGAAATTTCCAGAAAATGGAAAAATCCTAATAGAACCAGAGATAACCACCTTACACAATTATCTCTGATAACCCCTTACCCGGGAATCGAACCCAGGACCTCAGCGTATTAGTATTGGCCTGCTACCACTAGGCTACCGAGGCAGTTTATATAAATGAAACCTGTCCAAATATGTATTACTTATAGGTATACCTATTAATATCTTGTTCACAGGTATCCGTAGCAGTCGAAGAGAGAAGATGGTGGTATCCTCGAGCTGCTCTGCAGTTAAGAGTTCTGGCTCTACCCGACTCCTTAATGTGCCTTATCGGAGCGCGATCACCGCCCGATACCAAATTTGATGCGCATCAATCGTAAGTATCAGTTTTGGCACGGAAAACGCGCTTAAAAATAAAAAAAATAAAAAGACCCTTTTTATGTGAAAACGTGTCAAAAATATTTCAGTAGGTACAATGACATTAAGGGAGACGTTCTAAAATGTATGGAGCTTGGGCCCGCACCTTGTACCTACACTAGGTATATTGAGAGAAGAAGCATAAAATACTAAATCATTTTCAGCTATTCAAATCGTTTATTATACCTTCAATTAACTGTCGTAAGTTTCAAAAACAAAAATGTCATAGTAGCAATATGGTGACATTTGATATACAAAAATTACATAAAATCAATAGGTATTTCCGGCAAAAAAACAACGATTCAAATAATTTTTTGAGTTATTTTCCATGATTCTACCTACGTATTTTTCTCTATATTTTGATATGTACAAGATGCGGGTCTAACGTGGAACTTGTCCATTGTATAAATCATCAAACTTACCTTCACTTGAAAATTTGAAAATTGAATCACTCCATTAGATCGAGTCATCGAGTAGAAACGTAAAGTTACTGAACAATTTCGATTCCTCGCGATTGTCGATTAACTTATCGAGCGTGATCATCTAAATTTAAATGATTACGTGAACAACTTTGCGACCCTTCTTAAGTATGTCAAGTGTACGAAGGAGAGCAAGATTTTAGAACACCTTTTTTAAAAAAATAACCTTGAATAATATACTCAATGAAATAAAATATTCATTGTTTAACAAGCCTGGTTGTTGATGTCAGTCGCTTCTAAACTAATATTATAAAGAGGTAATATTGTTTTGTTTGTTTGTTTGTAATAAAAGGGCTCAATAACTACTGGACCGATTTTAAAAATTCTTTCACTATTCGAAACCTACATTATCCACGGGTAACATAGGCTATATTTTATTTTGGAAAAGATAGGGTTCCGTAAGATATTTGGGTTTTTCAGACACAAGGTGTAAAAAATCAACCAGAAAAGTTACTTATTTTGCGTGCGCTGCCTAAACTATAAAAGATATCGAGGAAGACTTTAGGCTATATCTATGTATAATCATCACGCTAAGTCGAATAGGAGAGGGTAGGCAACATTGCACCGCGCGAAGCCGGGGCGGGCCGCTAGTACTTTATATTCGTTCGAGTAGTAGTTCTAGTAGTAAAGCAGTTAAACAAAGATTTTACGGCCAAGTTAACTCAACTTCATACATATTATGAAAGGGTATTTTTGCATGTTACAATGATTTAAAAATATAAAGAACTGTTAATGGAGATAGGAGATTGCGAGATAATCTCGAGACGGAGCTCGCGGGGGTACGCACCACCGCATTACCTAATATACTTGTCGCTAAATGGTAGTGTTCAGCACTATCGTGTTCCGGTCAGGTGTACGGCCCCGTAATTTCCGGCACAGCGGCATAACACCTTAGGCCTGAGGAGTGACATCGCCCGCCATATTCGCCACGTTGGTTTGAGTTGCAATTCTAACTGCAAAAAATATTTTTTAACTGCAAACAAAGCTAAATAAGTGAAAATATGCAGTAAAAACCGTTTGTATATTTATTTTGCCTGTTAATGATATTGTATACAATACATGGCCGGAGGTCCATACATTTTTGCAACATCTCCTTTGGGTTATCTAAAGAGAGGGTGTCACCCCCAAATACACAAGCCGCAGACACAAGGCATCTGTATTTTGACCTCTATTTCTTATTATATACTAGCGGCCCGCCCCGGCTTCGCCCGCGCTGCTCGTTCCTATTGCGTGATGATATATAGCCTATAGCCTTTCTCGATAAATGGGCTATCTAACACTGAAAAAACTTTTCAAATTGGTCCAGTAGTTCCTGAGATTAGCGTTTTCCAACAAACAAACAAATAAACTCTTCAGCTTTATAATATTAAGTACAGATTTATCTAGAATGCATTATTAACTTACCATACATGTGAACTGTCTCCTTGTTTCCCAATACCATCAGATAAAAAAACGAACGTGGAAAATACATCTTTCGATATTAAAATCATAATTCATCACTGAAGAGCTCGTTCATATTTTTCGAACAGGTTCTTTAAATTTCATCATTTGTCACCGCGTCATAAAAAAGGCACTCCATCGAACTTCAATACACCGTACATGGAAAAGGAAAACAACTATCAATCTATCGCTGACGTGCGATTTTCGACACAGTTTGATTAATGACGCATATTTTCTCTGTGAGAGTGCTAGTGATGATCGCTCAGTTGGGAATGTGCACTACTCAGTTTATTGAGAACAAATACAAACTCAACTCAAACTCAAAAATTTATTTAATCACTTGGAAATGATAGAATTTGATTGTGAGAGGTCAAATAACAAAATTATAAATTGAAGCGAATCACAAGTGATACGTTGATGAATATGTCAAAGTAAAGAAAATAAAATAAATAATGGTCCAAAAATACTTAATAATAAAAATAGGTATTGAAAGAATGTTCCATAAGACTCTCTTTTACAAACGGCAAGACAAGACTAAACAAAAAATTATACTTAAATATAAATGATTATTGGCCAAGTTTAGTGCGCTTCATTGGGAATGTACAACGCATTTCAATGAGGATTAAATGTAATAAGTTGATTCAAACATCATAAGGTAAGTACTAGTCAAGTTTTTGTATATCATCAAAGTGGAAAAAATACATGAACTTTATAATGAAGATAGGGAATAATGCAGTAATATGTATGGCATTGTTACAGAGCCAAAACAAAAAGACCTAAGAAGTGGAAAAGTGTCTGCATTTTAACCTCTGATTTTTGTGGAAATGAATAAAAACTGCATTATTTATTTACCATTAATGTGAACTTCATGCTTCCTTGCTACCACCATTGTAAAAAAATGGAAAGTGTAAAAAGCGTATTTTGGATATTAGAACCACAGAAAAACTCCAAAAACGTCCATATTTTTCGAACTGCCTTTCATCCTTTGTCACCGCGTCAAAAAAGACACTCCATCAAACTTCAATACATCGTGCATGGAAAAGAAAAACAACTATCAATCTATCATTTAAGTGCGATCTTCGACACAGTCTGATTAATGAGGCATATCTTCTCTATAGAGGATGTTAATGATGATCGGCCTTTTTTTATCTAATCAAAGTGGAAAACAAGCATGCAGTTCAAATTGATGTTAAGTGATGACTGCAGCCTATAGACACCTACACAAAGACCAAGGTCACAATGCACATGCGTTACCACTCCTGAGGCCAAGGTGTTATGCCTCTGTGCCGGAAATTACAGGGCCGTACATTGCCACCTGACCGGAATACGATAGTGCTAAACACTACCATTTAGCGGCAAGTATATTAGGTAATGCGATGGTGCCTACGCCCGCGAGTGCCGTCACTGGAGCGCTACCACCATTTAAAAGATCTTAGAAGAATCGCGTTTAGTGTTTGTAAGCGATTAGGTCTCCCACTCTGACTTATATATGTGAAGCCATGGTTCAACTTTGTGTTTTATAAAAAAGAAATCTCATTTTCTTTACATCAAATCATAAATTAAACGATCCCAGCAATACCAAATAATAAAAAAAGTGTTGCTGTTGGTCCCTCTGACTTCTCTGTCTTTATTCGGTATACCTACGTATGATTTTTTAAATTTCCTCCACATACCGATAAAACAGAAACACAAAGCAGTGTAAATCAATTCAATATTTTGAGCACCTCGCCACGGGCAGGTTGTATCGACAAGCAACTGTTTATTGCGAGTAGATCGAATAACACAAGCGCCATGGTATTATAAACACGTTTGGCTCAAGTCAAAAGAGTTAAATTAATGAATAGTTTAGTTATTCTATCTATAATATAAAAATAAGTCGGGTTTTCCATCCTGACGTTATAACTCCAGAACGCACGAACCGATTTCCACGGTTTTACATTCGTTGGAAAGGTCTCGGGCTCCTTGAGGTTTATAGTAAAGAAAATTAAGGATTATAAAACGTCATCCACGCAGGCAAAGCCGCGGGCAACAGCTAGTAACTGATAGATATAATCACATAACATATTTGATATTATTATTGAAATAACTTCCTCAGCGGTCTTATGGTAACAGGCCACTACTAGAGTCCTGTGTTCGATCCCCGGTCGATCGATCAGAGATAAAAGCGTATGTGTCATTCTTTATTTCTAATACTTTTGGGATTTTTTAAATATTTGGTAGTTTCCCAGCTTACCTCGGAGTTTGGAAATGTGACCAGAGATGTCAATAGACTGGTGCTTAAATTACAGACCTTCAATCACTAAAAGAAGAATCATTTCAGGCTCCAATAGGGGCAATGCATGCAATGCATGCAAATTTAGTGTCACTAATATGACTTGCATGCATGTTTAACACCGTCATCACATAAAAAACAGGTTGCTATATAAAATTTTTCAACGTTGAATTCAACGTATGGTTATGTAAACTAGATAGCCATATAAAATATAGGAATCAATTAACTATTACATTACGCTTTTAAAATATCAACACTATGATGAAATAATTGTAGTTTAGCAATTTAAAGATTATTCCTATTACAAATATATATTATAAGTTTGTGACTTGGACCACTTACAATTAAAGCATCGGACGCTGCCAGCATTAATAGCGGAAAACTAATTTTACAAACGCTTTTGAGCTGCAATTACGAAACAATATTATTCCGATGTTAATTCGTTTACAATCCTCTGAGAAGTGTACTTTCCGCCATATTCCTAAGTATCCTTTGATGTTCAAAAGATCTTTTTAACTAAACTTATTGAGAAAAAGAAATTATTTTAATTAAGAGCCCTATTTTCACACAATCATAGGGACGTGAAATGAAAAATGAAATTTGACTCCAGACAGCTTCGGTAGCTTAGTGGTAACATGGCTGGACTGGTAATCTTGAAGTCACAGATTTAATACCTGGCGAAATATTTTTTCTTTAATAAGTATCAATGAAATTTATTTTCTGATATGCCTGAACAATGAACATTTAAATAAAGCTGTACGTTCCATGCCTCAAAACTGATTTCAAACAATGTCATTGAAGGAAATTCCTTAATGTATGTTGAACCAGAAATATGTCAGCCGATTCCTCTCACTGCTTATTTGTCGGGGGAAATTCGGGGAAATATTGATTGCCTTTTCATCTGTCTAAATGTAAGATTGAAGACAGTTTCCTGTTCTGTATTCGTATTTTGTAGACTTTTTCCTTTGAATGGTTAATGATTGTATTATGTGGGTTGTATTGACTTGAACATTACTGTGCTTGTCACATTGCTCGTTACTGCCACGAGATTTTATATCTCTTTCTCCTCTTCCATAAATTAATAATTATTAAAAATATTATATTAATTAATAAATATTTTTATTGCTTACCTCCTGATATCCCTAAGTAAATTCGATTTAACAGATCACATTAAAATTTCTGTCTTTTTCATAGAACCGATCACGAAGAACAGCCGGGCCCTGAATTTGTATCAGCGGGCGTATCTCTCTTCGTGGGTGGTGGCACCTGCGGCGGTGGAGTGCTGTTTAGGCAGAGGACAGCGCCCGCGCCGCGAACTCCTGCGCATCTCGTACCGCCGGCGTCTCATGATAGATTATGGATGTGGAAATGCTTTAATTACACGTAAGTATATGTGATGATAGCAATTTCGTATATTTAATTCGATTTCCTACCGTCACTTCATCTTGGAGAAGAGAAACTATTCAGACTCACTAAAATCGGTATCTAATATTCCTCAAAGTATTGAGAGGGCTGTGAAGCGTAGAGTTATTCTCATAAGAAAAAGAAAAAGAAAGAAGAAACAGTCGAATCGATTTTAAAAAAATCGCGTGTATCTAATAGAATTACTTAACGAGTTTTCATATAAAGGCTCAATTATCAATGTTTGGTTATTTTCAAATACCGGACAGATATTCTGATATAAAAAATGTTTGTAAAGAGTGGAACATGGTACGCGTGTTTTTATTCACAGCTTGTGTAAAAGTATTGAAGAGGAGCAAGTGTACAAGTATTTTTGGAATCTGTCTGCCTTGACAATTTATAATAGGCATATTTTATGAGGACTAATATCTGAGGGAAAAAGAGACTTTGTGTGAATGATAGTATCGGTGTAAAAATGAAAAAAGGCATGCTCCGATGGTTCGGGCATATAGAAAGAATGTCGAATGAGCGAATGACTAAACAGATATACAATGCGAATGTGGATGGTTGCAGAGGCCCAGGAAGACCAAGACTGACCTACCATGACCAAATAGGTCGAGTTCTGTCTGATGGTGGGGTCAAAAGTCTTAGGAATCGGCGTGCATGTATGAAGAGAATGATGAAGGTAGACGAGGCACGAGAGGTTTGTCAGAACCGGGATATCTGGCGCTCTACACTCTCTGCCTACCCCGTTAGGGACCTGGCGTGAAGATACATACATACATACTATCTGAGGCAATTTTTACTACGAGTACTTTATTAGCGACTTGCCTCGGCTTGGCGCGGGTGCAATGTAATCTACATTACTGGCAATTTGATGACATTTTCAATCATCAATGCCTATTCACTGGTTAAAATGATAATTGACGACAGAAACCCGACCGTTCAGCCAAATGCCATAAGGCTTACATTAGAAAAATGAATACGGTCGTAAAATTTTCTTAAAATTTATAATTTTTCGCGCAATTACCCATTTTGACGTGACAACGTCTTAAATTAGGTTGCGGCTCGGAGTCACTCATGAAAAAGTGTAACGCCCGGTAACGTAACGATGAGTCACCGAACGAGAGAGAGGCCTGCCGGACCGGCGAATGCCTTTCTACCGAGAAAAAGACGTTGTCACGTAAAATCTTCGCCCGTAAAACCGACTTTACAGGCAACCAGTTTTTTTTTTTCTTACAAACCTATTCCGGATAATTATACATTCGCAACTCAAAAGGAATTATAGCGAAATCGGTCCAGCCGTTCTCGAGTTTTAGCAACGCATTTTAACATTTCACTTCCTTCTTATCTCATAACTTTACTTAACAGATTTCTTTAATTGTTGTATATTATTTCGCATTAACACATGCTTGTGAAATATATTTTAATTTTAAAGAAAAATGGAAAGAAAAATTTGACTTCAGGCGAGACTCGAACTCGCGACCTACTGGGAATCTAGTCTAACTAGCATAGTTGGTAATAGATGGCGCTACTGCTACCATAAAGCAATGCAATAGATGTGAAGGAAAGATTTGACAAATCGGGCAGGGCTTCAGTAGCTCAATTGGAAGAGCGGCTGGACTAGATTCCCAGTAGGTCGCGAGTTCGAGTCTCGCCTGAAGTCAAATTTTTCTTTCCATTTTTCTTTAAAATTAAAATAGATTTCTTTAAGTTAGCGATGGATGTGAAATTTTACAATAACATTAACTTTAACAAATATCTTGGGGCAACGCAGGCGAGGTTAATTTTTATTTATATAACTTAAAAAAACCTAACTTCACACCATGCAAACACTCACGATTCGCCGGTTACGTTTTTGGCCCATGTAACAGGTGGCGAGCCTGTTGACATCAACGGGCACATTACCAAACTTCGAGGTGCTGGGAAATATCCAGAAAATGGAAAAATCCCAATAGAACCAGAGATAAAGGACTTTACACCATTATCTCTGATAACCCCCTACCCGGGAATTGAACCCCGGACCTCAGCGTAGTAGTAGTGGCCTGCTACCACTAGGCTACCGAGGCAGTTGCCATGTAGGTACCTACTTAGAATATTATCCATAATGTTACAATAATTTATTGTTTAAATGAATACATTTTGCTTATAGGAAATAATAACTCCATGGATGGAGTATACTAAGTATGTTAATATGTAATAAGTTATTTGTAATAAGTAACTGGCCAAAAATTTGCATGCTAATAATGTGGTGAAATATAAGGTATCAATTTATGTTTGTAAGACCTCATGTATTATGTTTCTGGCAAATAAATTCATTCATTCATTCATTCATTCTGGGGGCCTTGGGATCACAGACTACTTAAATGCTTGTATGCATACGTTTATCTCTACCTACCCTTTCGAAGATTACAGGCGTGAAGTTACGTTTCGTTTAAACACAAAGATGTAAATGTTCTTCAAAGACTATCTATCAGGAATAACGTCCCTTATCTTGAGGTAAATTATATGAAAGAGTCTTACCATATATTTAACGACCTGTGGATTCTGGCTGAAAATGGTACAAGTAGTAAATGGGTCCCTTAACTCAAGAACGTTGTCTCTATTCAAGAATTCATTTATTCTATCGATTCTCGATTTGGCTGCAAATGTTAGTTGTCGTTTGTCTTAGAGTCTATTGTTTTAATGCATCGAATGATTCTGAATGTTTGAATTATACTTAATCTATCTGCCGCCCTCAACCGAACCGAATCAAATGGGGCGGTAGTAAGCGCCATAACGGAAGATGGGCAGCAACGTCCTGTGATAGGACTACCGCCACTGCGATCGCCAATCCGCATGCCGATTATGGCATAATAATAAAATAAATAATGGCAACTCTTGATACGTCCCACTGCTGGGAACGAGTCTCTCCTCTTCTTGGGAGGAGGCCTGGAGGTTACTCCACCACGCTGCTCCAATGCGGGTTGGTAGAGTTATCTTTCCATCAACCCGCATTGGAGCAGCGTGGTGGAGTAAGCTCGGTTTAGTGGCCGCTGTCAGATGTTTTTCAAACCGCACATAAGGCCTCCAACAAGCTTTAACGACTGCTTTCTATCGATAGCAACCGGGACCGACGGGACGTGCCCTCAGAATCACAGAAACGCGCATTTTAATTTGCCACTAGCGGTCACCCCTCAATATACCCGACCGCGCCCGTATCGCTTAACCGAGTAGATCGCGTCCGATCCACACGAGCCGTGGGGCCATGCGCGTTTCGCTTCTTACACACCATAGTTGAGATAAACGTTTTGAAACTTATTTTAATAGTTGCGTTACTCAATATTTAGAATTAGTAGATACTTTTAATGCTAATTTCAAATATACACAACTATTTACATAAGCCATTACGTTGTATTTCTATATAATGATTGTTTGGTTTTACGTTAATGAGCATAATTGCTAGGTAGCTTATTCCTAATCATTAATATAATAAGCATGTCGATTTCACGTGATATGAACCGATAAATTGTATTATATTGGATTTATCTCACTAAGCCCATAATATTGGATGGCAGAGCTTTACTTTGTGAACCATTTATAGATTTTTGTATAGTTTTTTAAAATTTATATCAAGGATTGTATTTGGAATGTATTTATTTATAGATTTAGTACATTAATACAATGTATAATATGTTAATACGAGTTAGAGATCTGCACTTTGATTGCTGTATTGAAATAAAAACAGGTTTTTGCGTAATTATCAATACATAATAATATAATAAGACAATTTAAATCGAGTGTCTGAACATTAACTATTTTTCCAAAAAAAACTGATAGGGGGCGATTAAAAAAGAGTATCAGAAACCAAAAAAAGAACTTTTTAAATTTTCATCTGTGTGTCTGACAACATGAACGCGGTTTTCACAGGTGAAGGAGTATTGTCAAAACTCTGTTTTGGGGAAAAAGAAGTTATGGTCAATTGAAAATTTACATCAAGCACTGCTTCAAAACTTTTAAACAGAGTTGAATGCGGTTTACATAAACGTTATCAATTTAGACTAGCTGTGCCCGCCACTTTATCTGCGTCGAATTTAACAAAATTATTGTTCAGTATCTACACGGACGACGTTATGGGCACAGCTAGTATTAAAATAAACGAAAATATATATTTTTTTTTTATGTAATTGAAGTGGCAAACAAGCATGCAGTTCACATTGATGTTAAGTGATGACTGCAGCCTATAGACACCCACACAAAGACCAAGGTCAAAATGCAAATGCGTTACCACTCCTGAGGCCTAAGGTGTTATGCCTCTGTGCCGTACATTACCACCTGACCGGAACACGATAGTGCTGAACACTACCATTTAGCGGCAAGTAAATCAGGTAATGCGGTGGTGCCTACGCCCGCGAGCTCCATCACTGGAGCTCTTCCACCAGTACAATAATTATTAATTAACAGTTAAATATTATTTAGTCTCCGACTCGTAGATTCAACTTACGTCGTAGATCTGACAGGGTAGCTTGCTATCACTAAGCAACCAAGGTAGTAGCATTTATATAAATCTGTATCATCACCAGGAACCAGCTTTCCACCGATGGAGTCACAATCGCCGCGCCGTCGGAGGCTGGTCGCTGGTCACTTTGGGCACTATCCCTCTCAAATCGAGGTCTAAGATTCTCATCACCGCGAACTATCAACGTGTTCAGACCAATACAGTTGGATTTCTCACTGCCGCCAGCTCTGAAAGTTGGTGAGACTGTGGAAGTGGATGTCAAGATCACCAACAACATCAATACCTGTATGGATGTAAGTTTCTAGTTTTTATCTGTAGTAAATTACTCATATTTTTCTTACCCATTTTCGGTAATTTATCGAAAATGGGTTGGATTGTGTTACCAGACATGATTTTAAGAACATATAAGAATTAATTAGTAAAAAAATATAATTTAGTTTTAAAGAAAAATGGAAAGAAAAATTTGACTTCAGGCGAGACTCGAACTCGCGACCTACTGGGAATCTAGTCCAGCCGCTCTTCCAATTGAGCTACTGAAGCCCTGCCCGATTTGTCGAATTTTTCCTTCACATCTATTGCATTGCTTTATGGTAGCAGTAGCGCCATCTATTACCAACTATGCTAGTTAGGCAACCGATATAATAGACTTTTCAGTTTATTGAATATCGTAAAGAAGTCGCTTTTACCCTTAATAATTGTTTTATATTATTTCGCATTAACACATGCTTGTGAAATATATTTTAGTTTTAAAGAAAAATGGAAAGAAAAATTTGACTTCAGGCGAGACTCGAACTCGCGACCTACTGGGAATCTAGTCCAGCCGCTCTTCCAATTGAGCTACTGAAGCCCTGCCCGATTTGTCGAATTTTTCCTTCACATCTATTGCATTGCTTTATGGTAGCAGTAGCGCCATCTATTACCAACTATGCTAGTTAGGCAACCGATATAATAGACTTTTCAGTTTATTGAATATCGTAAAGAAGTCGCTTTTACCCTTAATAATTGTTTTATATTATTTCGCATTAACACATGCTTGTGAAATATATTTTAGTTTTAAAGAAAAATGGAAAGAAAAATTTTGACTTCAGGCGAGACTCGAACTCGCGACCTACTGGGAATCTAGTCCAGCCGCTCTTCCAATTGAGCTACTGAAGCCCTGCCCGATTTGTCGAATTTTTCCTTCACATCTATTGCATTGCTTTATGGTAGCAGTAGCGCCATCTATTACCAACTATGCTAGTTAGGCAACCGATATAATAGACTTTTCAGTTTATTGAATATCGTAAAGAAGTCGCTTTTACCCTTAATAATTGTTTTATATTATTTCGCATTAACACATGCTTGTGAAATATATTTTAGTTTTAAAGAAACTAAAATATATTTCACAAGCATGTGTTAATGCGAAATAATATAAAACAAAAAAAAAATATAATTTATGTACCTCTATTTGATTACTAAAATAACATACCAATCTAAACGTAATTCAAATATAGAACTGGATTTATTAATAATTTAAAATGAGAATCAAAATGTGTACCAACTCACGCTTAGGGTCTGATTCACAGACCGTACTGCGGCTTTACTTTTAGAAAAGTACGCTTAGAACTGTCAAAACCCATACTTTACTGACAGTTCTAAGCATACTTTGCTCAAAGTAAAGTCGTACTGCGGTCTGTGAATCTCCCTTAGACTTCGTTCGTGTCGTTCTATATGCATTTATTTGTATATAGAACGACAGTCCAAACAAGAAAGCCGCTTTTGAACTGGAAATACTTTTGCATTCTTATCATTTTCGTTTCTCATATTAAGTAGCTATTTCTCTTTTTAATTTTAAGACATTACATTCCACTAATACTACAAATTGTTACTCAATATTCAGCAACAGCATCATAACTTTTAAGACGTAATATTACTAAGCTAATAATTACCAACCTAATTTGCTAACACTGAAGTTGAAGAGAAAATTGCCGGGAATTCCGGAGTATGTGTCAAAACTTAAACTGCGCGGCACGTATTAAAATAAAATTACAAGACATACTCGAGGTGGTACTAAGAGGCTGTTCCGATTTACACTGTACCACTGCGACAGTGCTGTACTGGTGAGAATTACGTTCCGATATTGACTGATATCTACGTCTGAGTATACGTCTAGGCCGCCTGCTATTATAGGTAGTAAGTAGTATTTTAAGTACGAAAGAACAAAAAAAACAATATGACGTCATTAATCGTCGTCATTTTTGTACTGTGAGCACTGGAGGTTTGGAGATTAGGTACTTTCAGTGGTTTGGTCACGTGATCATCAAGGCACTATTGTTTTATTTATTGAATAAAAAAACAGCACAATCGGTTGAAGATATTTCCTTCATAATTGAGTTCAAACATTCCGCCCGAACTGATATACTTACACACATACATTGCAAGAAAAATAAAATCTTTTAAAATAAAGGAAAATTACAGATATTGTTTTTATTGGAGTGAGAAACCAATATTTTGTATCAAAGAGAGTAACTAAAAGAAATGTATAATTGTGTATCCCTCCAGCATACTGCTGTCCAGTGTCGTTCCATTTTAATCAGTGACCAGTATAGTCAATTTTAAAAGAACTGCTTCTTAGTACATTGGCCTAACATTACATCTGGCTGTGCCCATAATAAATAACGGAACATGTCTTAAATATTTTCACCACAAAGCTCACCATTGTACAAAATTAAGAGGACGAAACTGGAATACAGAAATACGGGCTGTCTGTGTTTGCAAATATTGAGCGACGAAATAAATTGTATTTGTTTAGGACCCGTAATAAATGTTATCGTTTATTATTTGTATTACAATATAATCGTATGATATAAATTAATTTGGGGCGCGGTTTGCCCAAGTTCCTTGGTGCAAACATTATTTTGTTCAAATATTTTTTTGTTTGCGTTAATTTCGCTTCTGTTTTGTCACTGTTTTGTTTTTTGTCCGATTATTTATGTTTTAAATAATCGGGTTATGCTTACACAAATGTAAGGCTGTACAAATGAAAAGCAGCACTGAATCTAGACTGGATTCAGTGTAAAACCTGTACATTAAATTAATTATAAAACGAAAAAAAATGTCGTCAAAAATTTATGAACATCGGATTGCTACCTCGTCATGGCGAGTCTAAATCGCCATAGGCTGCTTTTTTTAAAATATTGAAAAGGAAATTAAATTATTCCATTTAATGTTTTACTGGCAGCGTTTCAGTGCGGGAGCCCCATTACCTAATCTATCTGCCGCCAGATTACGGTGCCATATATTAGGTACCATCTAATCGAAACACGATAGCTCTGAACACTACGCCCCTTATCTCGAGTGCTACTGGGATTTTCCAATTTTCGGAAAGATTCCCAGTGCCATCTTCGGAATTTGGTAATGTGCCCGGAAATGTCAAAAAGCTCCTCAGATGTTGATATGAGACAAAACGTAACCGGCAAATCGTAGTTGTTTGTTACATTATATTTTTTTATGTAATGGTAGTGGCGAACAAGCATGCAGTTCACATTGATGTTAAGTGATGACTCCAGCCTATAGACACCCACACAAAGACCAAGGTCAAAATGCAGATGCGTTACCACTCCTGAGGCCCATGGTGTTATGCCTCTTTGCCGGTATTTACAGGGCCGTACATTACCACCTGACCGAAACACGATAGTGCTGAACCATTTAGCGACAAGTATATTAGGTAATGCGGTGGTGCCTACGCCCGCGAGCTCCGCCACTGGAGCTCTACCACCAGTAAATTACATACATGCTTGGATACATACACTTATCTCTGACTACAACTTCGGGGAACCGAGACCTGAAGTAATGTTTTTTAAATATTACAAATTTAAATATTACGTATTAAATATTAATATTAAATATTATTATTTAAATATTAACTGCCTCAGTAGCGTAGTGGTAGCAGGCCACTACTATTACGCAGGAGGTCCTGGGTTCGATTCCCAGGTCGGGGACTATCAGAGATAACGGTTAAAAATCCTTTATCTCTGCTTCTATTGGGATTTTTCCATTTTCTGGAAGTTTCCCAGTACCCCGGAGTATGGTAATGTGCCCGAAGATGGCAACAGGTTCGCCACCTGTTACATGGGCCAAAACGTAACCGGCGAATCGTGGGTATGTATGTATGTATCTTCACGCCAGGTCCCTAACGGGGTAGGCAGAGAGTGTAGAGCGCCAGACATCCCGGTTCTGACAAACCTCTCGTGCCTCGTCTACCTTCATCATTCTCTTCATACATGCACGCCGATTCCTAAGACTTTTGACCCCACCATCAGACAGAACTCGACGTGTTTGCATATATGCTTGAATGCATGCATTTACCTCTGCCTACCCCTTCGGGGATTACAGGCGTGAAGTTACGTAAATATTACGAATTTCTGAAGCCTCCATTTTACAAGAACCCTTATCGGAATTCGTGGAGCGACGTCAATGGCAAACAATTTACTAACACACGTTGGCTATTCATTTGCCGTCGGACAAGTCCGTCGAATACCGAATAGAACTCTTTGCCTCTTTGCACAGTGCTCCAGTTTTGTCAAGTTTGCTCGTTATATATGGTTTAAAGACATTTGTATCCTCATAAAGATTTACAATCACCTACATGAGAAACAGTTGTACAGTATAAACGTTTTGTTGGGCTATTTAAAATTATCCTATTACAATCACAAATCACATCACATCACACCACAGAACGTAAAGTAACAATTTATTTGTGAACAATTATGAACTGATGTAGGTAGTTCTAGATAAGACTGAACTCGGCTTGCACTTAACGTCGTTAGTTCTCACTCACTAATTACACCGATATAGCGCGCTCCTGGATATGATAGATGTTTACAATAATTTTGTTCACATTAAAACTTTTATTTTTATGTTATTATACTGACACGTTACATACACACATAATATAATTAAAAGTACATATAGACATATATAAACATTAACATATAAACGTATACTTTTAACAGTCTTTTTTTTTTCTCGTTTTAGCCGCTTGATTATAAATTACTATTTTATTTACTTTATTCATTTTATAGCATTAGAAACGTAGTGTTTAAGAAGTCTCTTAAAGGTTGACGTAAATTTTGCCTCTTTAATATCTTTTGGCAATCTGTTATATAATTTGGCACCCTCATATAAAATATTTTGTTTTCCATAATTTGTTCGGGGATGACGTAAAATAAGATTATTTGCATTTCTCAGTAGGATTTTTTGAACTTGGTATTTTTTGTGAAGTTAATTTGGGTGTGTAATTTTTTATTTAAAATCTTTCGTATTAATATGCAAGTATTATAAGTATATAATTGGTTAATATTCATTAATTTTGTTTCTTTATATATCTTATCTCTAGGGGTGAAAAAGTTGTAGTTAAATAATCTTTTGATTATTTTTTTTTTAATTTTTAATTAAAAAAAAATAAAAAATATAATTATCTTAAGTTTGAAGTTAGTCTTTTTTGGTTTAAGATAATCTAAGAGATTTACATAAGTGAAATAAGACCAACCCCTTAGCTTTACATAAGCCAAAAAAAGACCAACTCGTATCATACTTTATACGCCCCTTCCAAAAGCCTTAAGCATACGCTTAGAACTGTCAAAACTCATACTATACTGACAGTTCTAAGCATACTTTGTTGAAATTAAAGTCCTAGTGCGGTCTATGAATCTCACCCTTAGCCTCACCACCATCGAATAGCCCTAATCGGAATTCTATGAGCAATCTCGATGGCAAACAAATCGCTTACACGCGTTCGGCTATAGTGCCCGGGTTTCGGCACGTTTGCTCATCGCATGTCTTTTGTTGAAATAACTACTGTTAGTTGAACGTGACATTATGCATCCGGTGTGCAGATGGATGTGGTTTTTTGTAATGGACGTGGTATTATGAAGACTCACATTGAGATAAAGTTTGTCTACTTTACCAAGCAATCCTAAGACTTGTATTGGCTGTATTCAAGTTGAAATACTAAACTTTTTTAAAAAACTAAACAGACAATCTCCATCGCTAATAAGTAGATAGACTAAAACTACAAATAACTGTCACCTCTTGTATTTAATTAATTAACATTAATAAGTGAAATCAAAACATTTTTAAAAATAATTTTGCATTGAAAAGTCGCCTGTTCTGCTTGTCCATTTGAATATGGCTAATGAAATAAACAAAGTAACTACAAATAGACTTGACGACCCGGTTAGTCCAGCGGTGTGAGATGACCGTTTGATTCGAAGGGTCGCGGGTTCGATCCCGCACCGGGACAAATATTTGTATGGCCTACAGATATTTGTTTCGGGTCTGGGTGTTTGTGTTTGTGTTATATGTGTACAACGGCACCCAGGTTTATACCTACTGTGGGGCTGTGAGTGTGTGTTATATATATATATATATTTATAGATTTTTATTTCTTTTGCACAACTATACGCCATTATCCTACATCCCTAAACTTGGCTATGGAAAACCACTAATGATATTGAATCTGTCATGTACACATGTTAGGGCGAAAATTGTTTAACAATTTTTCAATTCACAGGTGACAGCTTTACTGGCACTCAGCGCAGGCGCAGCGTTTGCTAGCACCGGTGCATTATACGTCACTGAGAGACTAAGACTTGGTCCTAGGGGTGGCACGCAGCTCGTGGTCCGGGTGGCTGTTAATACTCCAGGAAGGAAAAACATCACTGGTGAGTCTGTAATTTTTTTATCAAGTATATTCGTCTACGGAAAGAGCCCGAAGTATCAAATGAATACATTGTAAGTTTACAACACTTTTTAAGCCAATAAATTGACAAACAAACGTAATGAATATGGTAGGTAATGGTAAACGAATTCAACAGTCTATACTAAAATAACTAGAAATCTTAATGTTGATGCTTTCTTTACCTGATGCCTTTAATCTCAGCATCTGTTCCCAGGACTACGGGTCCGCACATCACCATATAGAACAAGATAGGGTTGAATAACACCACTCAGTATCAGTTCCTTATTTGTACTGACATTTAACAAATTCTACCTGAACCTTCAGTGTATTAACAACCTTAAAACGGTCTCAGAAATGTTTAGCCTACTTTTATTTTATGACATTGTTATTATTTTATAAGTATTTTTAATTAATTAATTAATTTTAATGTTCTTTTATTTAAAGAAAAATGGAAAGAAAAATTTGACTTCAGGCGAGACTCGAACTCGCGGCCACTGGGAATCTAGTCCAGCCGCTCTTCCAATTGAGCTACTGAAGTCCTGCCCGATTTGTCAAATCTTTCCTTCGCATTTATTGCATTGCTTTATGGTAGCAGCAGCGCCATCTATTGCCAACTATGCTAGTTAGGCAAATCTTTAAATAAAATATATTTCACAAGCATGTGTTAATGCGAAATAATATAAAACAATTTAATGTTCTTACCTTGTCATTTATGTAGGTACATACTTCACGTTAAAAAATAAACACGTTTTGATTTGAACTTAGTTCCATCCTTAGCAATTTCATACCAATGTTATTTGTGTTGTATTTGTTGTGAGTAAAACATAATATTTTGTTATCGCCAAAAAAACTCAAATCCCGAATCCTCTATTAGTGCTGCCGGAACAATTCCACAGTACCCTTCTTCGAAATTCTTTGTATACCAACCAAACTCATTTGGTTTCAAATAGAAACACATACCAAAACTCAAATGTTTAATTAGACCTATGTCAGGAAGTTTAATTTAATTTTTCGCGAGATCACGTATGGGTTAGTTGGGAAACTAGTCGTAAATTTTCATCGGAATGGGTATTTCATTAATAAGTTATTTGAATAATCGATTAATATCTTTCTATTTCGATGGTTTGGTAATTGTCCGTCGCTATTTAGCTTAAGTTAATGACATGTTATGTTATGAAAGTAATAAACAAACATACAGTGCTCAACAATATATATTGGACATCGAGCCTAGGAAGGAGATTTCGGCTTATTTCGGGTCTGTAGAGCGTTAATAGAGGCATAACACATTAGGCCTCAGGAGTAGCAATGCATCTGCATTTTGACCATGGTCTTTGTGCGAGTGTCTATAGGCTGAGTCATCACTTAACATCAATGTGAACTGCATGCTTGTTTGCAACTTCCATTACATAAAAAAATTACGAAAGCGTCTTTCAAAAGAAAGAATACCGATGATCATTTTCTGATGTAAATATTTGGAAAAATTCTTGGACTTTTTTAAAACTCTACGCGAAAATGTTGAAATAACTTTACACTAGAATTTACAGAACAAAACATTTCAATCAAGTATTTGATCCAAATTCGCGCTCTCCTTTTGTTAACCTAATTGTGAAATCCGCTCCAAAAGTTTTCGACTTAAGTGGGATCATCGTCCGGTGAAAAGTAGTTTGTTCTAATTAATGTTGAAATTTCATTAGAAAATCCATCTGAACATTAATAAATTAATCTAAGAAAGTTTTCATTGAAGGCCAAACTGAATTGTTTTTGTTAACTTGATCGGCAAAATCGTTAACTGTAATTATTTTAGGATGAGTTTACCGATTACACTAAGTTATTAACAATATCAATAGATATTATTAAGTCTACAACGAATTTCTTAACGCAAATCTTTTTTGCTCGAGTTTCAGTGTTGACATATTCTATCTGGCGCCAAATGGTAGTGTTCAGCGTTTTCCGGTTAGATGGTAATGTATTATGGCCCCGTAATAACTATCACAGGGACAGGGAACTGTACGGCCCTGTAATTTCCGGCACAGAGGCATGACACCTCAGGAGTGACGCATCTGCATTTTGACCTTGGTCTTCATGTGGATCTCTATAGGCTGCAGTCATCACTTAACTTCACTGTGAACTGCACGCTTGTTTACCACTTACATTACATAAAAAAAACTAAGATCTCAGGGGTGGCAACACAATTGTATTTTGACCTCTGGTCTTTGTATGGATGTTTATAGGCTGCAGTAATCACCTAACTCTGTCTGATGGTGCGGTCAAAAGTCTTAGGAATCGGCGTGCATATATGAAGAGAATGATGAAGGTTGATGAGGCCCGAGAGGTATGTCAGGACCGGGATATCTGGCGCTCTACACTCTCGGCCTACCCCGTTGGGGACCAGGCGTGAAGAGTATGTATCTTCATAATAATCACTTAACATCCATATAAACTACATGCTTGTTACTAATGAAGGTGGCAAACAAGCATGCAGTTCACATTGTTGTTAAGTGATAACTAATGTATGACAAATATATAAATAATCCATCTAACTGCAACAAAATCGTTGCACACTACCATTTGGGGGCAGATAGGATAAATAAATAAAATAAAAAGAAGAAGCAGAAACGCTTACAGTCACACCCCTCCTCTAGGTATAAACCTGTGTCGTGGATGCCGTTGTGCACATACACAAACACCTACACCATAGAAGTATTTGTCCCGGTACGGGGATGGAACCCGTGACCCTTCGAATCAAACGGTTATCTCACACCGCTTTACTAACCGGCTCGTCAATATTACAATTTACAGAATAGGTAGCTAATGCGGTGGTGCCTGCCTACACCCTCGAGTACCCTACCCTGAAACTCTACCACCACTAAAAATTGAGTAATTTTGATCAAGTTTTGACCAATACCGGACTGCCAGTGCTTACGTAGGCGGTGTGCAACAGAGATTAACGCTCTACGAAGTCGAAACGAGCCGAGCCTCTTTCATAGGCTCGATGTGCAATATTAATTGTCGAGTACTAATCAAATCTAAACCAAATTTAACAGAAATGCAAAACAGTTTAGCCTTAGGAGTGTCAATACATCTGCATTGAAACTAAGATTTATTTTCTACACATCATTTTGCAGCATTCATTCACTGTCATTCTTATTTCTCGTTATTTGTATATAAAAATAATCTATATTACATATGTTCAACCTGCACACGGTGTGCAAAGTTTGATTAAAATCGGTAAGTAGGTAGTTTAAAAATCCTTCGCGGATAAATAACGTGAGACGTAATTTAATATGAATAATATAACAACAAAAAATCTTAATTATTAAGATTGGTTGTTGATCTTATATTCGTATTCCCAATAAAAAATCGATGCTCTTAAAAGTTAAGTTGCCAATTTTTTTTTTTTTTTATGTAATAAAAGTGGCAAACAAGCATGCAGTTCACATTGATGTTAAGTTATGACTGCAGCCTATAGACACCCACACAATGACCAGAGTTCAAAATGCAGATGCGCTGCCACTCCTGAGGCATTAGGTGATATGCCTCTGTGCCTGAAATTACAGGGCCGTACATTACCACCTGACCGGAACACGATAGTGCTGAACACTACCATTTAGCGGCAAGTATATTAGGTAATGCGGTGGTGCCTACGCCCGCGAGCTCCGTCACTGGAACTCTACCAAATACCGAAAATGTTGTTTAAACATAATTTACAGCAAGCACACTTTATATTCGGTATTGGACTGGATAAGACTAACCCAAAACCTAAAACCCAAACAAAGTCCAAGTGCCAACACTATAATAACCTACGTACACGCGATTTTCCGCTTTATTACATAAACTTTCATAACTTTTATGAAGCATTTTTCCTTGGTAATATTTTTGTTAGTGGGGAAATTTCCTCGCCACGATCCAGTTTGCCTTGTCAACAATCTCAAAGACTTCACGGAGTTATCCGGATGCTCTTACGTAAGGTAACGGGTCTTGAAATTATATTGAGGCAACTTCTTTATCTTTTAAAGTTCGCTATTTAATAACAGTGCACTGTTTAATATATTGTGTCACTAGTGACCCGAACTGGTTTCGCGCGGGTGCAATGTAGATTGTTAATGGTAATATGATGCCATTTTCAATCATCAATTCCTACCGATCCAACTGTTTAAAACGATAATTGACGACTGACCGTTATGACATGCGTCATAAGGCTTACATTAGAAAAGTTAATAGTTATAGTACATTTTCTTTGAATTTCTTATTTTTCGCGCAGTTGTTTTAATGCTAACCGTCTCCGGAGAATTATAAATACAACACAAAAAGAATGAACGAAATCGGTCGGGTCTCGAGTTTTACGCGATTCTTTTTTATTTTTATAGATTATGAATTTTTAAATCATTGGAAAATATCCAATTCAGCTATGATATAAAATTAGATGACAATCTTAACGTTTGATGCTGTCCCCTTTTGTTGGATAGAAAGATACAACGACGCTTGATCTGATATCTTAGTTTTATAATATCAAGTTATTGAATATTGATAAAAAATAAAGCAAAATCTCGCCACGTTTTGTTGGCAATATGATAAATATTCGGGCATCTTGTTCGTTCCAATGGGAACTTCAGGATAATCCCTCAAGCTCCTAGACTGGAACTCTACGAGTAAAAATAAAGGTAGAGAATGGTAATGGGAATAAAAACCGGACAAGTACGAGTTCGACTCGCGTGGTGAAGGTTCCGTAATTTAAATAAATATTTTCGAAAATATTACAAATTTAAAATGCAGGGACATAGCGGTTACGGTGGTACCGGCAGGGGGGGTTATATTATTAAGAATTTTCGATTTAATTTGAATACTCAAACTTCTTATAGGTTTTCCAGTAATCTATAGACAAAGAACTATTTTCCACATTTTTTTCAAAATGTTAAGTACAGTAGTTTCGGAGGAATGGTCAATTTTCGTCGTTTTTCTTACATAACTTCAAATTTGTTTATGCAAAAATTATTAAAAAAATATATCTGAGATGCTGATAACAACCTCTTTCATTTGATATGTCACACGACACAGTTTACGTTTTTTTTTTTTATTTTCTGATTTACCCCCTGAAAGTGGCCCCGCTGTTTAAAATTTATTATTTTACTTGACGTGTTCATCTTTGGGTCACCAATTTACAAAATTTAATTCATCAAATTTCAACTCAATCGGTCGAGTAGTTTCGGAGCAAATTGACTGTGGCAGACGGACAGACAGACAGACAGACAGACGCACGAGTGATCCTATAAGGGTTCCTTTTTTCCTTTTAAGGTACGGCACCCTAAAAACAGTCGCAATGATGGTGTTATATTTCGAGACCCCAAAATATCTCCAGCAAACGTATAAACTAGTCCATAGATAGAGGATATTTGGAAATTATCATTTAAATTGAACTCGGCCGGAACAATCACGCTTAATGGCGTCGATTCCTGTATTATGCAGATGACATTACGTGTTACAATAATTTGCGGTGCGATCGGGTTCCGCGATATAATAATGGCAACCCATTATACGTCCCACTGCTGGGCACGAGTCTCTCCCCTTTTTTGGGGGGGAGGCCTGGAGCTTACTCCACCACGCTGCTCCAATGCGGATTGGTGGAAGTGGGTGGGTTAGTGGCCAACCCACTGTCGGATGTTTTCAAACCGCCGATAAGGCCTCCAACAAGGTTTAACGACTTCTATCCATCGATAGCAACCGGGACCGACGGCTTAACGTGCCCTCCGAAGCACGGAAACGCGCATTTAATTTGCCACTAGCGGTCACCCATCACACTACCCGACCGCGCCCGTAGTGCTTAACCGAGCAGATCGCTTACGATCTACACCAGCCGCTGGGCCATGCGCGCCTGTCCGCGATATAATGAAGCGATACTCATCTGATAAATATACACTTATATGTTATATATATACATTTAATTACGTATCTATCTATCTATCTTATATATAAAAATCAATTGCTGTTCGTTAGTCTCGCTAAAACTCGAGAACGGCTCTACCGATGTGAGTAATTTTGGTTTTGAATGATTTTTGGAAGTCCAGGGAAGGTTTAAACGGTAGGAAAATATGAAAAAATTGAAGGGAAATAGTAGAAACCACAATTTAATTTTTCCATACAAATAGTCCGTATCTACCAAACCTTTGACACATTATATCATTGTGAGGCAATGCGAAGTTTGCCGGGTCAGCTAGTATTATATATCGACGGTCCCTACGTACATAAGGACATGTTAAAAACCGAGTTTTTCAGGAGAGCGTATTTTGTGTTCAAACCGCTCTAGAAATAATTCTATGTACGAGTACAAACTTTTTTTTTCGGTAATGTTTTATTAGATTTAGACACTTTAAAATGATATTTATACATATTTATTTTTCTTACAATTTTCTGGAAAAACTGACAGATAACTGTTTCTACGCTGATCTTAAAATAAATGCGTGTCAGACAAGTCTTAGATAACTTTTTATACTCAGTCAAGAAGAAAACAGTGTCTACAATAGATTTTAAATAAAATAGTTTATAAAAACGTAGGATTGTGTTAATATTTTCAAACGGATGTATTATACGTTCTAAGTTCGCCACCCATGGATATAAAAAATACATCAATAAAGACATATCGCTTTATACGCGATTTCATTCATTAGGGTAGGACCATATTTCTTGAAATGTAAACAAAGACATGTCTTTAAATAAATTTTATCAGGATTGTGTTTTATGAATTACACTAGGTTTAACATTGAAAATAATTTATTGTTAAGTTACAATCTTCTTAAAATCTGAACAATTGGTACTTGTTTCATTGAAATAGATACTAAACATAAAAAATCACAGTTAAGATTTATAATTACATTTCTTTAAGACTATTCGAGCGAGGAAAGATAGTATTCATAAAGATGTTTTTTAAATGTTGTAAAGGTTTGCAACTGCTGAATGTTAACGGGTAATCCATTCCATGAACGAACAGCTGCATTAGAAAAAGAGTTAGAATAGAAGGAGTAGTATGGGAGGGAATTTTGAGTCGAAGATTATTAGAGGAGCGTAGGAAGAAAAACTTAGAGAGGCTAAGAAAACGTTCCTTGAGATATAGAGAATAGTGAGGATAGAACAGTACAACTTGGTCGTACACTCAATGTGACTCTTAAATTGCACTTCGTTCGATATGTCAACGCCCAGGATACCGATACTCTTACCAATGGCAAGAGGAGTGCCTTGGCACTGTGGTGCTACAATGAATGGGGGTTTTTTTAGCGATGAACGCGCAAATTTGTGTCTTCGAGGGGTTGAACTGCACTAAACTGAGTGGACCCCAATCCGAGACCCGCTCCAGAGATTGTTCGACTTCAGACACAAGTCTAGTCCTGCTTTCTTCGATAAGTGTCCGAGAGGCATTTGCACGGCTTGTATAGTGTGCATATCCCGTACTGTCATCCGCGCAGCAATGAAAATTGGAGTGTTGCTCCAACATTTCATTGATTGATGCAGAAGAAAAAGCGTGGGAGGTAGCACTGAGCCTTGCGGCTACTTATATTCAAACGTATTTTTAGCATGGCTTTTCATACTATTATCTCCTATTAAGACAAAAGCCGCAAAAAACTTATTAATGAATTTAATATACTTGATTTAAATCAGTTTGTGATAGTATATTAGCTGATGTGTAATATTGTTCTACATCTCTAGGTGCTTCAGCAGCTTGTCTTTAGTCATTTCGTCGTTAAAAACTTCCATTGAGCAATCCTCAAGGTCCATTGAAATGTATTTTTCACCACATACATTTGCCTCTAAAAAAAGAGGAAAATTTTAATGGTGTTTATTAAACTGTAGTCAAAGTAAATAAAGACAAATCCATAAATAAATTTATAGTGACACGTGTAAACGAACATGTAGGACATGACTTCATATACTTCAATGTTATGAAAAACTTTTCTTATCAATAAAAAATGATCGAGTAAATCATATTTTAAAGAAGTTTGCAACTCATTATAGTGATTTGCTTTTTTATTGGAGAACCTCCGTAAATGACGACAAGTCAGATAAGACCGCGTTCGCACCGAGCGGCGCGCATTTTAAAACACTGTACAAAACGATAAGTATACATATCCGCATCTACGGCACTTATTCGTCGAACTTATATTACTTCCACTCTTATACGATTTGTATTTTGAGTAAAATACATAATATATCAGCAAAAATCTTATATAGGTATGAGCACATGGACAATCTTAAACCGTATATGCAATAAAAAAAAAATTGCCATTTTTGACATGTCTTTATGTACGTAGGGACCGTCGATATTATTGACTAGCCAGTTGGTCCAGCGGTGTGGGCGACCGTTTGAAGAGAGGCTCACGGGTTCGATCCCCCGGGATCGGGGGGTATATGTATGGCTTACAGATATTTGTACCAGGTCACGGTGTTTATGTATGTGTTGTGTATGTACAACGGTACCCACGACACAGGTGTATAGCTAGTGAGTGTGGCTGTAAGTGAAATCTTTTTTTTTTAGAAAGACACCAATTTCTTTAATTTTTCTTTTCCAAATTGTCATAAGTAATAGCAACACAAGGTTTTTTTTTATATTTTCGGGATATTGTAACTGCTAAATGTCGCGTCGTCGCCCCGTCCCGGCACGCTCTCTGTCTGGCCAGACCTTTACGTTATTTTGATAGCCACTATGCAATACATTGCTGCTTTGAACTTGAAAGCCATCCAATTGGATACATAATACGTCATATTTCTATGCTTTTATGAATCAGCCTGGCAAATAAACAACTCCAATCTAGCGTGAGTAAACATTTTATAAAGTTACTGAGTGCATTTAGAATGTAAATAAAATATACTCTGCGAAGCTACTCGTGGACTCCTGTTTAAACATAATGGAAGATCAAAGCATCCATACCAAATTCTTTCGTTTCTCTTGAGATTTTCCTTTGTGTAATTTCTTTTGCAATTCTTTTCTCTTACACTTTATTCTAACGTTTAAATGTTAACAGCCTTGAGAACAAACTGACTCATTATATTACATTTTATGTTAATGATATGACAAAGGTGTTTAATACCCATAGCGCACTCTACCTCTCACCGAACTATCGCTTTCTGTTTACTTCTTTTACTGGTGGTAGAGCTCCAGTGACGGAGCTCGCGGGCATAGTCACCACCGCATTACCTTATATACTTGTCGCTAAATTGTAGTGTTCAGCACTATCGTGTTCCGGTCAGGTGCTAATGTGCGGTCCTGTAATTTCCGACACAGAGGCATAACACCTTAGGTCTCAGGAGCGGCAACGCATCTGCACCTGACCTCTGATCATTGTGTGGGTGTCTATAGGTTGCAGTCATCACTTAACATCAATGTTAACTGCATGCTTGTTTGCCCTTTTGCAATGCTCAGTGTCCATGATTTTACGTAGATTAATATTATCGGTATAAGGTCGCAAGTAATCGCTGAGGGTGGCCCAAGGCCGTTTTAAGCATATTCGGTGGAGATTTTTGTCCAGCACTGGAAGTCTTTCTACTGAAATTATGATGTTAAACTGTAAGATAAAAATAATTCTATATTATTCAATAAAACACACTTTAAATCCAAATTAAATTTCACACCCCTGTCATTGAACACAACCAAGGCATTTCAAACATTTTGATAGCTTAACACGTTTTGTTTAATATGCAGACGTGTTAATGTGAAAAGTTCCTTTTCTGCAAAGAAACTCAAAAGTTTTGTTAGGTACATAACTACCTGTCTTATAATATCTCCGCAAATGTGAAGTATCTCATCATAATTGCAGATATACCTAAGGACGTTGTGTTGAAAACATTATAACTAAGAAAATAAAAATGATAGATAAGTCGACTGAAGCTATTAAAATGATTTATTACTCGAAGAATACGAGTCACTCGAACGTTATTGTAATTATCCTTCTCAAGATCTTTCTTGTTTATTGTTTCATATTTGACGTTTTCTAGTTGAGACATTCATTTTGATTTTCGGCCTTTATTTTCTGGTTATATTTCGGCTTTGTTACTTTTCTGTGATCAATAGCTATTATTCCAACATTATCTTGATACTTATTATTGTCTGCGATGTAATAATGTCTTGTTTATATAGTCTGTTTTATTAACTGATCAACAATAAAATGCAATAGCGTTATGATAAGAACATTTGTAAGCTTGATTTTAAAACTCAGAATGTCAATCTCAGAATGTTTTAGTTTTAACTGATATTAAATTTTTCTTTTTCTCCGTTTATCATCATTGAAGGAATTGAAAAAAAATGTGATGATTATATTTTAGAAAAATATTTTTAATTCTAATTTACTATTAATATTATGTTTTTGCTTTTACTATATGTAATTCATTTGGTGGTTCCAATTCACTATAGGTAATTTATGATTTCTTGACGTTTTGAAAGTATCTGTAAAGATCGATTGATTCGAAATAAAAATTTTCTTTCTTTCTTTCTTTCATTTAGGTAATGTTTGTATACTTACGGTACTTTAAATGTAATTGCGTACTTTTTCATAAAGCTAATTGAAGCATATGTAGTAAGCTTCAATTCACGTGAGTGAGACTGAGAGTTAGTTTTATTGTAAAAATCTCAAAAAAACCTCGACATAATAAGGCTTGCGGGGACAACCCCTGTGAGCCTAACAAAGAGCCATTGTAATTAAAAGTTTTGTTTTCTTTATATAAGGTATATGCAAAGAGCCTTCTGTTAATTTAAATCTACCTAGCCAATTATGTAATTTATTTTTTTTGAAGTTGCTTTGTACTACGTAATTAAATTTACACTTTAGTGCCTTTGGGACATCGGCAGTAAATTTTTTGGTTCATTGTCAATCTCTGTTCGGCTGTAAAAAAAGATTATTCTTAAACAACGCTTCTTGTTAAACAACTAACTAGTAGTCCATTATAGTAGAATGATGAATTATTATTGATAGTAGAATGTTACTGTATTTATAAGGTACCTACAAGTTGCGAGCCGACAATCACTGAACGGCAGTTTAGTTAGTATAGTAGTACGTTGTTTAACAAGAAGAGTTGTTTAAGAAGAATCTTTTTTTACATTCAAACAGAGATTGATAATGAACCAAAAAATTCAACAATCATTGAACCGCGGCAGTTCAGTTAGTAATCGGATTCAGGGAACATAGGTGTGCACCTGAAGATGTGAATCGAAGTCAATTTGTTCTTCATTGTAACCTATGTTTTTTACTGTATCATAATAATGACAACCGTAAAAAATACGTCACACTGGGCATGAGTCTCTCCCATTTTTGGGGGAGGCCTGGAGCTTACTCCACCACGCTGCTCCAATGCGGATTGGTGGAGATACGGGTTAGTGGCTAACCCGCTGTCGGATATTTTCAAACCAGCCATAAGGCCTCCGACAAGGTTTTAGGGTTGCTATCTATCGATAACAACCGGAACCGGCTGTTTAACATCCCACCCAAGCACGAAAACGCGCATTTAATTTGCAACTAGCGGTTACCCATCGCACACGAGACCGCTCCCGTATCGCACAACCGAGTGGGATGCGCGCTACTGTATCATACACATTTCTAATAGAAAGTAATTAATATTTCAGTGGAGGTGACCGGCTATAGTGCAGACAATTGCTCCGTCTCTTACACGTCCTTCAACAACGAAACCTTGGTGGGGTCTGTCATCCGATCCGCCAGCGTGCTGGTGCTACCCGAAGGCTTACATAGAAGTGACACTCAAAGCGCTTATTTTTGCGCCAATGGTAATTATATTTTGATTAAAGAGGTCATTCAAATAATTATAATATTGCAATTAAAAGAGCAAATTGCATTAGTCAAATTTAAAAAAGAAGCGGTCATTTTGCAGATGTGTTTTTTTATGTTATGGAAGTGGCAAACAAGCATGCAGTTCACATTGATGTTAAGTGATGACTGCAGCCTATAGACACCCACTCAAAGACCGAGGTCAAAATGCACATGCGTTACAACTCCTGAGGCCTAAGGTGTTATGCCTCTGTGCCGGAAATTACAGGGTCTTACATTACCACCTGATCGGAACACGATAGTGCTGAACACTACAATTTAGCGGCAAGTATATTAGGTAATGCAGTGATGCCTACGCCCGCGAGCTCCGTCACTGTAGCTCTACCACCAGTGAAAATGTGTTACAGGAGTGCCTGAGACCTAAGGTGTTATGCCTCTGTCATTAATTACAGGGGCGTAAATCCACCTCACCGGAACACGATTATGCTGAACACTACCATTTAGCGGCAAGAATAGATGTAATAATGATGTAAACAGAATAACAAAAAACAGCTACTTCTTGTACAATCTTGATGAAAATATTTTTTAATTTGTATAAACTATACGTACTAGGCAATTACGATCAACTAATATTCCCTATAAAATTCTGCTACCTTCCAGAACACCTAGCAGTATCATCGCGAGGTTCGTGGGAATGGCAGTGGGTGGCTGCACCCAGGAACAGAGCGGGTTTGGTGCTGGAGTTACGGGCGCAGGGAGCAGCGCATGTCGCGTTGTCGGCCATACGAGAGCCCTCGGACGATATGTACAGAGTTGTGTTTGAGAGGAGCCGCGTTTGGATCGCTAAAGGGAGACATGGTGAGTTAGAGAACCTAACTGAGTTGATCGCTCGATCTGCATTGAGTAACGGCACCCAAGCAAAAACGGGGGTGCTACCGCATATTTGTACTGTCGATTTGTAGCTCCTTTAAAAGTAGTATTGATAATCTGATTGATATTCTCGTTTTCGTAGGTGATAAGCAAGCGATAATGGTAGATTATTTTCATTGTTGTTATTTTGTTAAAGTAAAAATCGACTTTAAAATTTGACAGCAATGACAACGGCCCTGTAATTTCCGGCACAGAGGCATAACACCTTAGGCCTCAGGAGTGGTAACGCATCTGCATTTTGACCTCGGTCTTTGTGTGGGTGTCTATAGGCTGCAGTCATCACTTAACATCAATGTGAACTGCATGTTTGTTTGCCACTTCCCTTACATAAAAAAAAAAAAAATGCCAACAGCAATTTCGATAGGCGGTCACTCCCCTGGTCTTTGTGACTGTGTTGCCGATTGGTGTGGATCACTAAGATGAAACAGTAGAATGATTGAAAGTACTTTTAGTCATATTGTCGTTGGAGGTAGACAGAGTATAAAACTAGCTTTCTAATTACAATCTGTGTGTGAAAACTTATCACTCTTTGATAATAAGAAATAACCTGGCATGTAGATATTTATCAAACCGGTTTAGTCAAAGATTTTAACTATTCACCTCTAAATTTCATAATATGTCTAGTCCTAATTTTGCTTGCTGAATGACGTAACACTACCACGATTTAATACCATGCAATAAGTAGTGCTTATCAAGAAATAATGCACATCGAGCTTAAGAAAGTGACAATCTGCTAGTTTCGGCTTCATAGAGCGTTATCTCTGCCGCACACTGCCTACGTAATCATCCGTAGTCCGGTATTGGTCAAAACTTGATCAAAATGGTCGACAAACGTCAAATAGGTAAGGTGCGAAAGAGATAACGCTCTACAGATCCGAAATAAGCCGACGTCTCTTCCCAAGGTCGATGCATTATTTCTTGTTGGATACTGTAATAGAGTTCATAGTATGTTTTTAATTGTTCAACAATCCATATTCCAGGCTACGACGTCCATCTAGCAAGTGCTGAACAAACAGAAAGCGACGAGGAATGTTCTGGACTAAACGCATGGTGCGCATGGTGGGTGTGGTGGGAGGGAGGCCGCTTATCCGTGGGACGAGGAGCCGCGCCATCTGAGAGAAGGTTGCTGGTCTGGCCACTGACATCAGATATGAGGATCAAATACGTTGGCTTCAGTGCGCTGTGGGGCGAGAAGGCTGACTTTCGGTTTGTATAAATAAGAGCATATTCTGATTTTTATGTGTGAATAAGTGTGAACACGTGTACTTATTGTAAGGACCGCGTCGTTTGAGAGAAGGTTTTGCTCGTATGGCTGCTGATATGAGGATTAGGTACGTCGGGTTCTGTACACTGGCAATATTATTAGGCCCAGTAATTTCCAGCACAGACGCATAACACCTTACGCCTCAGGAGTGGAAACGCATCTGCATTTTGACCTCGGTCTTTGTGTGTGTGTCTATAGGCTGCAGTCATCACTTACCATCAATGTAAACTGCATGTTTGTTTGCGACTTTTACATAAAAAAAGAAGGTTGCCTTCAGGTTTGTGAAATTTACTGTAGTTTTGTATTTGTGAATTGACGTAGCTGCCTAAGTTTAGAATGGAGGCGCACCGTCCGGAAGAAGACTGTTGGACTGGCTGTTGATAGATAATAATAAAATATATCAATATCCCTTTTTATTTTATTCTGTTTTTGGCAAATAAATATATTTTCATTTTCATTTTTCAATAGATACGTAGATTAAATAAATTAGCGAGAATAAAAAGAGAGAAGGCTGACTTAGGTTTGTGTAGATAAGATTATTTCATTTTTGTATGTCAATGGCCAAAGGAAGCAAGCGAGGTGTATCAGGACTGGGATATCTGCCGCCCTACACTCTCTGCTCACCCCTTAGGGACTTGGCGTAAAGATACATACATAATAAATGTTTATTCATAAAATGTGTGAAATTAATCGAAACACATTGTTATGACACTGTAATATTTGATTCACTTAATCTTTCAGAATTTGGAACTTCAACGAAGAAGCCGGCTTCTCTCAAGTCCTAGAATTAGGACTCCCCCACGGCGTGGTTCCAGGATCTGCAAGTGGCACTCTGCTAGTCTCAGGTGGTCTACATCTCCCACTGTACAGTCTGCAAACAGACTCTTCAGATCAATATGCTGATGTATGGAGAGATTCTCAATTATCTGCAGCGTCAGCCAGTTTGGCACCATTGCTAGCTTTGGAACACATTCCACATTTGGTGGATGAAGCTGAGAGGGAAAAAATCCTGAAGAAACTGCCTGAACAGGTAAGCGTGATATTGAACTATATTTATTTAAAGTATATTTAAAACTATGTGAATTGATCAATCACTACTGCGTGTACTGATGAGAACTGTAGCTTATAGATATCTATATAAAAAAAACATATGCATTAAGCTTTAAAGGACACAAGTTATGAAGGTAGATGAGGCAGGAGAGGTATGTCAGGACCGGGCTATCTGGCGCTCTACACTCTCAGCCTACCCCGTTAGGGACCTGGCGTGAAAATACATAATAACAACATGTGGCGGGAATAATGCACACTCGTAAACACCTCGATTAGAAAATTATAATCATAATACATGAACTGAAATAGCATGTTTATGTATTTAATATATTTTTTATTTAAGAAACAGTTTGTCCTCAATTTGTACGAACAGTATGCACACCTTATGCATACTTACCCTACCTCTACTTACGACCGCACATAAAACACAAACCAACTCACACACGTTCACTATCGCAATGTGATGTAGTGTAACCTGCGTATCCCTATTTAACGCTAGATAAAACATTCATTTTCACTATTTTATTTCTTAAATTATTATTAATAATAAAATGCACGTCTCAACGAGTTCTAATAAACTTGTCGGGACTAGCATTTTATTTTGGATAGATGTTAGTCTCATTTTCGTTTGTATTGACTGTTCACTAAATGGATGACCATAATTTCCTGAATTGTAATTAATTTTGGGACAAAATGTTACCTATATCAAAAATGCCTAAAATCGATTCGGTTATCGATTCTGAACAAACTAGTTTCGGGTTGTACATTAAAATAAAAAATAAATAAAAAAATATATGCTTACACTCACAGCCCCACAGTAGGCATAAACCTGTGTCATGGGTGCCGTTGTACACATACAACACGTACACAAACGCCCAGACCCGAAACAAATATCTGTAGGCCATACAAATATTTGTTCCGGTGCGGGGATCGAACCCGCGACCCTTCGAATCAAACGGTGGTTTCGCACCGCTGGACTAACCGGGTCGTCAACGTGTAACCGGGAAACACGTTGTATTTATAAAGGACACTTTGATCAGAACTAATATTTAAATAGCTCAACAAGAGTCTATGCAAAAAGAGGTATAGAGACGCATTAATAACGGCTGGAAGAGATACTGGGGACTAAAAGAAGCTATGAAGGGCAACGAACTACACATAAGCATGAAAAGCAAACTATTAAATACATGTATTCTACCTGTTCTCATGCTCGGCTGCCAATCGTGGACTTTAACTTGGGAAATGACAACCTGTCAATACGCAATGGAGAGAAGTATGCTCAACGTTAAGAAATCTAATAGAATGAGAAATCAAGTGATTAGAAACAAGACAAAAGCCATAGATATCACATTAAAAACCAGAAGACTTATATGGCGATGGGCAGGACACATGCTAAGAGGCCAAGACAAGTGGAGTAAAAGAGTAACTGTGTAACCCTAGAGAGGGCAAACGATCGAGAGGCAGACCCCAGAAAAGATGGGATGACGACAACAGGCAAGTGGCAGGTGTAACGTGGAACAGAGTAGCTCAGGATAGGGCAGAATGGAAAAGGTTGGAAGAGGCCTTTGCCGACTGGCAGACGGATCTGCAGAAAATAAAGAAAAGCGAAATATTGACAAAGATAAAAAATATATATATATTTTACATTCTTTAAGTTTAAGATAGATTTGTTAATCGTTTTAAGTTTAGATCCGAATAAAGGGCTATATTATTATTATTATTATATATAAAATGCATTATATATTATACAGTTATTTATGGTCGTTAAGCTAAAAATTCTAATAGGTATGTCTTAAACGTTGTCCTTAAATTCAATAAAGCAATTAAACATAAATAGATAAGGCTGCAAATTGTCCCAACTGTAAAAGTACTAAATTTCATTTCACAAAAGTTTATCTTTATTATAATAAAAGTGTTACAAAAAGACAAACATTTAATATTATGTTTTTGTATGTATGTATACGTGTTACGTTTTCATACAAAAAGTACTGGACCGATTAAAAAAATCTTTCACCATTAGTCAGCTGCAATTTCATATCATACATAGGCTATACTATGACATAGGCTAAATTACATTCACTGCACTCGTGCGAAGCCGGGGCGAGCCACTAGACAGCAATTAAATTAATGGTCGTTGTTCTTTTTGCTTTCCAGGTCCAAATTCTCCTTTCATTTCGTAAGAGCGACAATTCGTTCAGCGATCATCCAGCAATGAGCAGTCACATGTCCACTATAAAGATCTTAGAAATCTTGACCAAAATACAATTCTACTACCCCGTAGACCCAGATTTACTACAATCCATCAAAAAATGGATACAAAACCGACAGAATTCTGATGGATCATTCACTCCTTTACCGGCTGATAAGGAAGTGGACTACTATCCGGTAGATATCAAGAGAAATAATGTTACTGAAAAAGACGTTGATGTCAATGAATATTATTATTATGATAAAGATGGGAATATGACTCAAGAAGAGATAGATTGGGAAAGGAGAGTTGAGGTTACAGCTGAGACTCTTGTAGCTTTGCTGGAGGTTGGAGTGGAGAGTCAGGTACGTACAATCAATAGTCAATAATATTCTACAAATTCGACTATGTATAATGTCATCTGTGATAAACATACATTTTGTACAAATGTACCTAAATAAACAAAATAAAACTGTATTTGTGTGTGAGTGTGTGTGTGGTAGAATTTTAGTGACAAAGTTCGGAGGCTTTAGGTCGCATTACCTTGTCGGTAAATTTTAATGGTAGTGTTCGACGCTATCATCTAATCTAAACGAATATTATAAAGAGGTAATTTTGTTTGTTTGTTTGTTTGTAATGAATAGGCTCAATAACTACTGGACCGATTTAAAAAATTCTTTCACTATTCGAAAGTTACATTATCCACGGGTAACATAGGCTATTTTATTTTGGAAAAAATAGGGTTCCGTAAGATATTTGGGTTTTTCAGATACAAGGTGTAAAAAATCAACCAGAAAAGTTACTTATTTTGCGTACGCTGCCTAAACTATAAAAGATATCGAGGAAGACTTTAGGCTATATCTATGTATAGTCATCACGCTAAGACGAATAGGAGAGGGTAGGCAACATTGCACCGCGCGAAGCCGGGGCGGGCCGCTAGTGTTTTTATCAGGTGGTAATATACGGCCATGTTATGTTCGACATAGTATTAGAGCTAAAACATTAAGAGTGGCAATGCATATACATCGAAATGACTAATTTTATGTAGATTTTTATAGCCTAAAGTATTTACTTACCATCAACGTGAACTGTATGCTTGTTTGCCACTTCGTGACATAAAACAACTGTAGGTAATTCTGTTTTTGTTTGTTTTTTGTTTGCAATAATGCTACTAATGTTTGTTTAAAAGAAGTTAATTATAAAATAATTTTGAACAAAATTTCAGTTCGATGCGGATATTGCAAAATTATCACAAGCTTATTTGGAGAAGAATTTATACAATCTGACATCACCAGCCGCGCTCGCTGCTACAGTATTGGCACTTGTTCTTGCAAGGTATTGTTTTCATTTCTATAATAATGCGTATATGTTTGCAAAAGCGCTACAATAAGAGGTTTTTTAATAATGACGTGAATGAAGTTCTTTAGTGCTGATAACGCGTTAGAAAATTTCTAGTGTTGCAAATTTTCATGGGCGATAGTAACAATTTTCAATCAGAACTGATGTCCAGTCAGTCTGTTAACTTCTTTGATATAAAAAAATATGCAAACGCTTTCCACTACTGGAGCTAATTTTTTTTTCGGTCCCTAGTTTGACAGACAAGCAGTCGGGCCCCCTGATGGAAAGTGGTCACCGTCACCTATGAACATTTGCAACACCAGGGGAGTTGCCAACGCGCTGTCAGCCCTGAAGGACTCTTTTAACGCCATTTTTGAAGAACCTCATATTGTAGCACCTAGGGTACACCTCAGAGGGAAGTTCGTTCCACTTCCGTTGAGCACTGCCAGGTGTCCATTCGGTGAGGGTGGAACTTCTCGCTTCGGCGGGTAGTACGGTGTAGGAAAAGAGACGGTGGCACGATGTCGAACAGTTCAACAGAGCTCTAACCATTGTAGAGACGGTACAACGCGCACAGACTCCCAATGTCGCTGCACAAGCTCAAATGTTCGAGCCTGTCAGTAAGTCCTGGATCGTACAAAAATACGAACGCCGCGTCTTTGTAGGGAGTCAAGTGGACCAAGCTGGTATTTGGGGGCTCTCGCCCACAAATGAGAGGAGTATTCCAGATGGAGCCACACTTGGGCCTTATAAAGCTGTAGTAGCTGCCCCTTTATTCCCATCGGCCCCCTCTGAGACCGCTACTGGTGTGGCCGTTGGGAATAAATAGTGCCAACGGCCACCCCGGTGGCCGTTAGTTTCATTTGCCCCCTTCGTAGTTATACTGCAATGGTTTATTCGCATTTCGCATCGGACGTTAGGTACCAATAGTAAAAAATTGACTTGGGTGACAATTTTTCAATTTGACTATTTGTGTCAAAATGTAAATCCAAGATGGCGGCTGCATGGAGTTGACATCTTTTTCGTCATGGGTGTCGTTTTCATGGTTCATGGGGGTGTCGAATCCGATAGTGGTTCCAAAATGTAAATCCGAGATGGCGGCTGCATGGAATTGTCAACTTTTTCGTCATGGGTGTCGTTGTAATGGTTCTCGGGGGTGTTGAATTCGATCCACCATCGGCCACCGGGGTGGCCGTTGGGAATAAATAGTGCCAGCGGCCACCCCGGTGGCGGTCTCAGAGGAGGCCGATGGGAATAAAGGTAGCTGCCCGATGAAAAATACTGCCTCGCTTTGGTAAGCACCCCCAACTTTTTGGATGCCAACATGGTCTTACACTCAATGTGACTCCCGAATTGCACTTCGTTCGATATGTCAACGCCCAGGATACCGATACTCTTACCACTGGCTTGCGAAGTGCCCTAGAACCGTGGTGCTACAATGTACGGGGTTTTTGTTTAGCAGTGAACGCACAAACTTGTGCCTTTGAGGGGAATTACTACAGTATTGGATTTTTAAAGAGGAGGCATCTTATTTAGGTATTTATTTCTTTTTCCTACATTATATAGACAAAATCGTGACGACCCGATTAGTAGTCCAACGGTGTGAGACGACCGTTTGATTCGAAGAATCGCGGGTTCGATCCCCGCACCGGGACAAATATTTGTATAGCCTACAGATATTTGTTTCGGGTCTGGCTGTTTGCGTTTTGCGTTATGTGTGTACAGCGGCACCCACGACACGACATGCCTTGAGTGTATTCATATTTATTTATTAAAATATGTCAAAAAACAGAAGAGGTATAGCATGTAGGTATATATTGAGATCTCTCGTTTTTATAAAGCCCAATCGCAGGCAACGACTACGTAATAACAAAATTCACTCGATTGTAACAATATTAACAATTCTACCGCCACTAAATTGAAAATTAAGCATATTCATATTTTTTTCACATCAGGAGTCCAGTTGTACCTGAAGCTCTCGCCATACTGAGAAACGCGTCGACTACAGAAGAAGGTGAATTCGGATGGCCAGCTCCAAGGAAAGATGCCGCAGACTGGCTCTTGGAGGAAACTTCGAGGAACATCAAGACTACTTCTTACGGTAAATGTTTAAATAGTAATTAAAGTACAATTTTTTTTAATGTTATGGAAGTGGCAAACATGCATGCAGTTCACATTGATGTTAAGTGATGACTGCAGCCTATAGACACCCACACAAAGACCAAGGTCAAAAGGCAGATGCGTTGCCACTCCTGAGGCCTAAGTGTTATGCCTCTGTGCCGGAAATTACAGGGCCGTACAATACAACATCAATGATTATGACTGTTCTAATTTAAGTCACAAAATGAACAAACAAACATTGTACTATCATCGTCATCATTATTCACTGGTGGTAGAGCTCCAATGAATCCAGCGAGGATTCCCTCCGATTATAAGTAAGTTGATAATGCTTTGCGGCCAACGGTACACGCTGGTTATATTTTAAACAATTGTATTTTATCTGAAACTTTTAAGGTTCTTCTGTTCTCTTCTGTTAAACATACCTTTTTTTCGCCCTCCCCTAAGGAGAAATTATTGTGTGTGTGTTGTGCAGAGTTTTGGACCTCCCAATTCTGCACAACACACACAATAACTTCATTCACGACATACAAACACGCCTACACTTGGCCTTGTCTTATCCATGAATGTCAAATTACAGAAGCAGTAACAATGGAGCAATATGTAGCTGGAGTGAGGGTGCTCCTAGCGGCGTGCGCTCGAGGAGCCCTGGCCGAGGGAGAAGCGGCCGCACGTTTCCTATACTACCGCGCGTCCACTTTGCAACGGCATCCGAGCTTGGCTTACAGCGCTACCAAGGCTGCAGCTCAATACGCCGCTTTGGCTCACGACAGGTGGTTATCGTTAAAGAAACCTTAGCAATGTAACCAAAAACAATAGGTTGAAAGAGTGAGGGACTTTTGGTAGCGTACGTTCGCCGAGTACTGGCTGAGGGAGAAGCGGCTGCACGTTTCCTATACTACCGCGCGTCCACTTTGCAACGGCATCCGAGCTTGGCTTACAGCGCTACCAAGGCTGCAGCTCAATACGCCGCTTTGGCTCACGACAGGTGGTTATCGTTATAGAAACCTTAACAATGTAACCAAAAGCAATAGGTTGAAAAAGTGAGGGTACTTTTGGTAGCGTGCGTTGATCAAAGCTCAGTAAGCTAAAATGAAAAGCTAAATTGACAGAGGTTAGTTGAATGAATCCACACAAAAATCTCAACAGCGTAGCTAGTAATATGGTACCTGGTATGGTACCTGGCTTAGGGCCTGATCAATGGTGCGGCTCAATATGTATCTTTGACTCACGACAGGTGGGTGGGTCGGCATAGAAACCAATACAATAATGTAAATTTATAGCAATAGGTTGCGGAATCCTGTACTATCTCGCGTCCACTTTGCAACGGCATCCAAACTTGTCCTACAGCGCTACCAAAGCTGCAGCTCAATACGCCGCTTTGGCTCACAACAGGTGAGTATGGACACAGAAACCTTAACAATGTAACCAATTCCCGTTTACAAAATAAAAATATGAATACAAATCGTGAAGTTAAAGTTTAAAACAATTTCACATTTCAATTATTAAAAGGAGGAAACATTTGTGTTTTTGTATGTACATTTGTAACGTTTTCACACAAAAATTTCTCAATCGATTTCATCATTAGGAAGTTGAATTTTCACTGAGACATAAGTTGCACCCGTGCCACACCGTTGTGGTGATGCGGGGTAATCAGGCGGGACGTCGAAGTGTCCATTCTATACGTAGTATTATATATATTCTCTGCCCGTGCGCAAGCCGGGGCGAGCCGCTAGTTGCAAATAAACAAATCTACTTTGCCGATATTTGACAATGATTTATTATTTCCAGGCATCGCGCTCTGACAGTATCTTTAGCGACGGCAGGTATGGAACTGACGGATACATTGGAACTGAGAGCCAAGACACCTCCGCGACCGTTACAGCTCCCTGGACTGCCTACTAAAGTGTTTGTGTATGCAACTGGAGCTGGATGTGCTACAGTACAGGTAATAATAATAGATAATAATGGCAAATGGCCCTTGATACGTCCCATTGCTGGCCACGAGTCTCTCCCCTTCTTGGGAGGAGGCCTGGAGCTTACTCCACTATGCTGCTCCAATGCTGGTTGGTGGTGCGGGTTGGGTTAGTGGCTAACCAGTTGTCGGATGTTTTTCAAACCGCCCATAAGGCCTCCGACAAGGTTTAACGACTGCTATCTATCGATACCAACCGGGACCGATTGCTTAACGTGCCCTCCGAAGCAGTTCACATTGATGTTAAGTGATGACTGCAGCTTATAGACATCTACACAAAAACCAGAGGTCAAAATGCAGATGTGTTGCCACACCTGAGACCAAAGTTCATATGTCTCTGTTATGATCTACGGGGCCATACATTGAGTGAATAGAAAATCGGCGTTGGTGTAGTAGACTGCCTCGTTAGTCGTTAGACGCAATCGCGATTCTGAAGAATGAGGTCCCGGGTTCGACCCCCAGGTCGTAAAAATCTGTTATTGGGTTTTTTGTGTGGTAATTCTCAGTAGCAGTAACAGTGCCTCGTATAAACACGTAAAGCCGTAGGTCTTGCACTCGGTCTCTCCGGCTGTGTCATTACCGTCCCACCGGGCTGGGCATGAAAGTGAGGCAATAAGTTGCATCTATGTTTGCGCGTACACTTGTGCACTGTAATATCTGCGCAGTTGGCTAGTCTTCATTAAAATTGATCATCAAAGTCGAAATTCGGTCTGGAGGGCATTATTATTATGAAGTAGGTACTATGTATGTTACACACTGACACACTGTTCACATTGATGAAATAAGGTACTGTAGCAAAAACATCTCAAAAACCAAAGATTTCAATGTAGATGCGTTGCCACTCCTGAAGTCTTAGTTGTAATGCCTTTATGCCAGGAATAACAGGACCGTACATTACCGGAGCACGATAGCGTTAAACACTACCATTTAGCGGCAATTAGATTATGTAATGCGGTGGTGCCTATCCCACGAACTTTTGTCACTGAAACTCTAACACCAGTAAAGCATAGTTACTCACTTAAACGTAATTAGTTAGATACTAACTCAAATATTTCTCCGCAGGGTACGATCAGCTATTCAACATACACACCGAAGCCAGAAAACGCTTTGCTGAACATCCAGGCCGCTATTATAGAGGAAATAAGACCAGAGAGAAGTAGTATTGAAGATCTGCAAGGCAACTTACCTACATTGATTATGAAGACTTGTTTCAAGTAAGTTTATTATCAGTGTTTCGTGGAATATTTTTACACGCTGTTTACATTGGTGGTATTTTGATATTCCGTAAATGAAAGAAATCTAGGTGACGCTTTCAGAATCTTGAAATATGCCCAATATTCAATACGCTAATAAACCCGACCACGATAACGTGCAACTTAAAAACTGCAACTGATGAATAGTTGGTACATCCACCTGCACATATCATACATATGTTTTTGAGGTCTCAGTTGTTAAAAATCATGTTTTTTTTTTCAGGTGGAAAGGCAAAGAGCGTTCGGGCATACTTCGTTTAGAGTCCTCACTGTTCTCAGGATACGAGTTGCATTCTGTAAACCCTGTTGTCTTGGATGGAGCAACATTTGCAGACTTACATTATGGGTCTAGGGGCGAGTCTGTTTGGTTCGTGTTCGCTAATGTAAGTACATTATTGTAAACCAATAATATTTTTAATGTATATGTAATGGAGAGAATGTAATATTAAAAAATGCATTTAGTTCCTAAACGAAAATGGCATAATACATGTGAAAGCAATTGGATTTAGAGTTCTCTCTATTGAAATTCGTTTACACCACTGTAAGTTATTATGTCAAATTATAATTACAACAATCTTCTAACTCATTTACAGATCAGCTCAACATGTCCAGTTTGCGTGACCTACGAAGCAAGATCCAAGTTCGTGATCACTAGCCTACGTCCAGCTTTTGCCAAAATATATCCTTCCACGCGTCCCGACCTTGCTGTCGAAACGTTTTTCCATGCTAGACCCGGGAGTCCCTTACTCCGAGGTATAACTGATGATGATTTTATCACATGGTTCGATAAAACAGAACTAGCAAGTCTTAGAAGCAGCACAAATATAGATAACATATGTGAATGCGGACGTATATGCAGCAGAGATTATGAATTTAGAAAACGCAATGATTCAACTGGAAGTCATGTTACTGATACGACTCCAGCCACTACTGAAACGACAGCAACAATTACAAAAGAAACCACTGCAATGACCACTGACGATACTATACAAGATGTTTACAGTACTGTATCTTCATCTACGGTAAATACTGAAGAAGTTACCACTGTTGATCAGCAATCTACCAATACCGTATCAACAACTGATAACCCTACTTATGCGACTACAGAACGACCTGATGACCCTATAATAATTCCTACAATTACATACCTCAATACTACAGGTAATCAAAAAATTGATAATGACATTCAGGCTATTCTACCAAAATCAAATGGAGAATTAATTGTTCAAAAATTGCCGTTGACTAAGACATATTCCAAAAAGGATGATGCAAAGAAGAAGATTATGCCTCGTCGCAAAGGAACCCTAAAGGCTACGTATGGTGATAAACAAGAAAAGTACTTTGCAAAACTGAAATTTGCTAATGACATGAACGTAACAAACAAATCAACTGATGAAACAAAAGTAATAAGTAGCATCGGAGTCAAAACAACTGCATCTTCAAAAGTTGAAATGAACCCTACTACTCAGAATAGTACCCAAAATACTTCGCAACCCGTAAGTGTGCCAACAGGGACATTAAAAAAAGAAAATATATTATTATCTGATGCTAACATCAATTCCGAGAAAAAATATATCTCACATTCAGTGCCCACTACTTTACCGCACATTATAACAGCAATAACAAATACCAATATCAAAACCATACATTATAGAACTAAGAAACCAAAAGCTATAACACAAATAAAAAAACCTCACATCAATTATAATAATGCTACAAAAACGAACTATAATAATAAGACAAATAGTGCAGATGTAAAAGACAATAAAACTACTATGAAGGAATCAACCACAGAAAAAGTGATTGCTAAAGTAATTAAGTCAATAAACAAAGAAATCCACAAGATACCACCAACACCTATTTCAGAAACGTCACGATCACTGACTGGTCCTATCAAATCTGATATAGCACCAGAAAACAGAGGTGGATTCGAAATTCTTGATAAAAACAACCTCTGGGAATTACTCAAAGAAGGCCCGGAGCCAGATATTTCCAAAATAGAAGACAAATTACAAGTACATAACAGATTAAGTTTTGCGTCAAATTTAACGCATAACGACAACCGATCTTTATAAACTTTATTGTTATATAATGTATAAGACACAAAGACTTCAGCATATTTTTGTATAACACGTGCCACTAACTCGTACCGACTTGACTAATTGTTAATAAATTGAATCTCACTCTGACACTCCTATTCACATTCATTGTTGATTGTTAGTACGATATATTGCACTCATTGTTTATATAATTTACATTTAAGTAATGAAATGATTGTGTGTGTGCTGTAAATAATAATTTAAGCTATAAGATATATTAATGTTAACGATATGCGCTGTGACTATTATGAACGTGTGAGTAACTGTATTGTACAGCTCAAAAGCTGAAAATGAGAATTTTGAGTTACATTATGAAACTAGATATTCTTAGGAATACATGCCAAAGTAATCTTAGGCTTTGTAGTCTTGAACGCTATAGAGAAGAAATGGATAGTGCATACAAATATATGACAAGGGCTAGGTGATGATTACAATTTAAATGGTGAAGAAAGTTCAAAAGCGAAGTCTAATTAGGTCAGGCTAGGAAAGGTGAAATTAAAAATGTGATTCGAGGCTACCTATTTCTCATGACTTCGTTACCTATACTAGATATTCTACTATTTATTATTTGAGTCCCTGAGGTTTTAATGATAGAACGATATAAGAGTATTTTTCTTAATTTAAAATGTAAATACTTGACCCGAAGTTGCCAAAGCCAAGTCTATTAGATAGTCCTCTACTCCTATGTCTTCTTAGAAAATATTTACCCTTTAGAGGTACATTATAAAAATGTAGAGTTTTAGAATAATGTAATGCTAATGCCCCAGAGTTTCCATCCGTCTATACTATCTTCTGTACCTATTGTATGTAAATCGTAGACTCTTACTGTAGCATCCTAGACATTTGGTTTTGTAGTGGGAATTGTAAATTACTGATCAGTAAATTAATTTTATTTCTTATTATTCATTCCTCTCCGGATATTAGCACTACTTCAACACCGTATTCAAGCAAAGTCTGTTCATTTCATCCATTGTTTTCAAAAAAGATGTATGAGGCGAAAGATATTTGACTCTGTTTTCGTCAATAACTTTCAATCAAATAAGTTAAAACAAAATCTAATATAACATTTGGTTCTCAAGATTAAAATATTTGGTTTCATAAGATACACATTCTTATTAATAATGCTTCAGAATTTACAATTCCAAGATTCTGTGACTTTAGGAGGCGAATTTTTGAGATTGTGTGTACTGCCTTGTCTCACTCTTAACTTTAACGATTATCTCGATTTCAAACATTTGTAATTTAATTATTAGTTTATCTATTAGGGTGTATTTTAGATGGATTTCATCATTTTTGTAATTTTTATATTAACTTTTTAATTCTTTTCCAACAATATTGTTCTCTCAAGATCTAGATGTGATTTGTTTTTGATATTTAATTTATAGGATAGCGCTTATTTTTCGGGAATAGATATTAGATAGTCATAATTGAAAAAGTCATAAGTATAACGTACCTAACTTTAAATTCAAACATAATTATTGTGTAAATGTACGGTTGTATGAATTTAGGTGCTTGTGCGGAGAATTCTCGTCAATTTTCAAATGTAATAAATACACATTTTCGATGGTGGGTATTAATTCGATCTATAGTTTTAAATACTTGAATTTAATGTTTGTGCTTAATGACTAAGCTAGTCACTTAATGATAACATAATTTGATGTACTGACACAGAATAAATTAATAGAATGGATAAAGATATTTACTTTGTTTTTATTTATTTATTCCTAAAATAACGTATCCAGGTGCAAACTGTTCCAGACGGTTCTGAACTGAATTTCAGAGACGTCTTTTGTTGCTATTGTGATGGGACGGGTTGTTTTTCGTATCAGTAGGTCACAACTCATACTGTATGAGGGTTGACATGATTAAGGTTTGTTAAGGCATAGGTATTTATTATATTTTAAGAAAACTGCAAATAACACTGCATTGAAATTAAGCAAAGATATACTGCAACCTTAAGACATATTGTTCAAAAATGGACTTTTCGATAAAGATGCGTTGTCACTTTCAAAGATGCCAGGCCTTATACCTCTATACCAGAGCTATCTTCAATACAATTTTACCGAAACATGATACTGCTGAAGAGCGGTACCATCTGCGGTAGACAGATGATTAAGTGGTGCGGTGTTGACTACATCCTTAAACATCTTCGCTTGTCTACCACCAAAAAATCTGCAATTGGGAAAATTACCAGTACTACCCATATCGATAAAGCAGTACTACCCATACTGATAAAGTAATCTCCATCCATAACGAGACCATTTTTATTGTCACCACTCAAAACGGGACGTTCTCAAAATTAACCTTTACCTAACCTTAACCAGGGGGTGGGAGGGTTACTAACGAACGCTCAGCTATGATGCCCTTCTTCAAGTATCGTTTTAAGTACCTTAAGTATCGATTGCTTTGAGATTATTATAAATTTTTCAAAAATAATTAAAATTTCGGATTGACGCTTACATTACAACTTCAGACGGGTACGCTAGTTTTCTATACATTTTTGCTGAGATTCCCGATAACGGAACATTTTCGCTTCCCAAAAGTTTTTCTGGGACACCGGGACGGGCTGGCTCAAAACGGGACTGTCCCGTTCAAAGCGGGACGTATGGTTCGTGACATGACGTGAACCGTGACCATGGATCCATGACATGAACCTAAAGAAAATCTAATTCAACAAACAAACCGTTCACATTGTTAATAAGTGAAAACTATAACCTGTAAAAATGTACGTATATCAAAACTAGAGGCCTCAATGTAGATGCATTGTCACATCTGAGGCCTAAGCTGTTACGTCTTAATGTCAGGAATAACGTAGCCGTACATTCAATGGGCCTCAATAATCATACGTGAATATTAACGACTGCCAGAAAGTCCTGCTTAATTTGGTCTCTATTACACAGACATCAATCAGTGACGTGTAACACGTACACCTGTGTGCGTAGCACGTAGAGAATAACAAACGTCTCCCATAAGAGGTTGGGTGAGGCGTGGAAATCGGGTGGGACGTCGAAGTGTCCATTCTATACGTAGTATTATTACCTAAATATTCTCTGCCTAGGTACTTATATTAAATACTAAACAATTCCTGTGCGAAAAGCTACAGAGTTCTTTTTGGTGCACAACTAACCTTTATAATAAAAAATCATTTTGGTGAAACGACAAAGTCTGTGAGTTCATGATTTACACTTTTTAAGATAAAAAGTGACAATGAAACTACGCTTTGTATGCATAAGTAAGGTTGGCTTTGAAGTCACACTGATTTATCAAAAACATGAAAATATTTGCTCAGTACGGTTCAATCAATCTGGATATGTTTTTGGTGTGACAAAGCTAGAAAACTAAACACAATTCCCTGTGTCAAAGGATTCTTCTCTCTGTCTAGTTCCAAATTGAATTAAGTATTATTTGAGAACAGAGAACAAGATTTAAGCGACAAATCTAAAGGTCTCGCTTTTGGTAGGTATTGTTTCAAAAACTATGAAATAAATCATCAGATTTTTTTTCTGACACCAAACAAAATAGGTAGGTACGAGTACATTTAATAATATAATGTACGGCTGCCCTTCTTAAAAATTAATACAGGGAACTATTATCCATAACTTTAACATTTTCAAACTCCTCTGTGCAATACAATTCCACAATACAATCGTGTCGTAACCGTGAGTCGTGAACCAAAAAAACATACTGTAATTCAGTGTTTGATTTTTGGTTCACGACTTTGGATAAAGAATAAGAAGGTACTTCAGATGAAACTATTAGATAATTATATGAGTTGAGAGATATTTTACTGGCGGTAGAGCTCCAGTGACGGAGCTCGCGGGCGTAGGCACCACGGAATAGATAAATAAAGATGGAATGGTAATGTGGGCGTGGCAAGCGCACCACAACTATGCGTGAACACACACAGTTCGGCAGAACCATTCGATCGTTGTTCGTAGTATCGTGTAGACTGCTTCGAACGACGCATCTCTTGGTAAAATACCATGTAGTGCCAATTTTAACACTTAATATGAAATGTCAGACCTCAACTATAAAGCGATGAGGTATATCTTTTCATCGGTAAGTCACAAATAACATTTATTGTTATAATACTTGTAAAAAACATATAAATATACAAAGGAATATGAATATTCGAACTTAAACTGCATTATTTCAACGTTACTGCTAGTGAATACATTGCTCATTAAGCATTCGCTCAATTAACGTCATTACTGTCTCCGCTTGCAATGTACAGCATGTTATGCGTCCGCTACACTTCGACTAGTTTATTAGTGAGTATATTGTTGTGTGCGTGCGAGTGTTTATTGTCTACGGGCGTTACATCTTAGTATGCAAACTTACGCAAACGAATATCTGCCCTGAGGATTAATGTGTGGGTGATTGTCGAGATGGTGTTACATTTGTGTAAGAAATTGCATGGTGGGAGAAAAGCGGCGACACTGGTTCTAATACTAAATTGAAGCAAAGGCCTTTCCATCCTTATTTATCTATTCCGTGGTAGGCACCACCCCATTACCTAATATACTTGCCGCTAAATAGTAGTGTTCAGCACTTTCGTGTTCCGGTCAGGTGGTAATATACGGCCCTGTAATTTCCGGCACAGGGGTATAACACCTTAGCACTTAGGCCTCAGGAGTGGTAACGCATCTGCATTTTGACCTTGGTCTTTTTGAAGGTGTCTTTAGGATGTAGTCATCACTTAACATCAATGTAAACTGCATGCTTGTTTGCCACTTCCATAACATTTAAAAAAAGTGACGTGAATTTAACTTCCTACGCAGTTTTTTATACTCGTATGCCTAAGGTTGGCTTAGAAGTCAGCGAGACATTTAAGTACATAAAATAATTGCTCTGAACGGTCTTATCCATCTTTTGGCGTATCAAAGCGTAGATGTCTGTGTCAAGGGATTCTTCGATCTCTCTGTAATAGTTTCAAATTGAATCTATGTCTGGTTCACATTCAAAGAACAAGTGAAGCGACATATCGAAAGCGTTTGACATAAACTCGAGTGACCAGATTGTATTCACTGGTGTTGACTTAACATGATCTACAATGGGGTCTCATTTAATGGATGACTTGTATAAAACTGTGGTTTGCAAAGGTGAATCCATGTATTCGTTTGTATACGTGCATTTCTATGTACATACATTCACACATGTATATAAACATACATTCAAATACCTACCTACGTTCGTTTCCTCCCTCGGCTTCCGTTTAGATGACGAGCGCCTTCCGACATTACCATGCCCATAACCAAACTGTGAGTTTATTGGGAATCTTTCCAAAAAATAACACTTACCTTCTAACCCGGGTATATTATATATACCCGGAATAATTTTGGCCAGTGGGCCTCAGCCCAGTGGTAGTAACCAGAACCGGGTTTAGAGGTAGTAAGGCGTCTGGGTATCAAAAGAGTGGAGGCTCATAAGGAAGGAGGAAGATCATTATAATAATGTAGGGACATACATTTAAGGAACATAAACGTCAATTTAAAATTACTTTTTTCAATTGCTTTTATTCATTCATAACATTACATTGATATTATCTGAGGTACTTACGATTTTATTCAGATTTACACACTTAAAAGTCTCATTGTAACATATATCGTGATGAAACAGAAGCTTAACTAAAGTCAAGGTTACAATGTCAGATTTGAGTATGATAGACCAATGTGAATTTGAAAATTAGGAATAAGACATTGCTCGTTTTCACCTAGGAAAAAATAAAAATCCCGAATAGGAAACTTATAAGATTAGAAAGCTCCTAGATAACTTTTGTTTTGTTTGAGATGTTCACTAGATGTCTTAATTTTGGACGCTGTGCGCCGACCATCATGTCATTGGTCGGATCAACCAATGTTTGTAATTTGATCGACACGGTCGGGCAGTTGAGTCAACTTAGCAGTTCATTCAGGAATTCAAAGCCAAAGGCTGATTCACACATAACCGAACCGTCACAGTTCCGGCACAGAACCGCCACTTCACTGATATGTGTAAATCAGCCTTTATGTCTATCGCGTCGGCCGACAGCGATCCAGACGGTCGAAGCCGACCACGATGGCAGCTTGTCGGGAGTGATTCGCTCACGACCAAAGCCGTTCTTCAACCAAAATTGGTCGGGTCATCCGATTTCTACACTGTCCATTTTTACACCAACCCGACCAAGGACATGATGGTCGGTGGTTGGATCCGACCGTGTAGAAGGGTTTTAAGGTGTAATTATTTGACAAGTTTTTGAATACAAAGATTACCAAATCATCTTTGCCTAAGTGTCGTTTCAAGATCGTAGTAATTGCCTAAAAGTTAGTAGGAGATTATTTACGATCATTAACAACACAATAAAATATTAGGTATTTCATAGTCTTAGCATAACGTTAGCGAAAACGAGCACTACTTAGGTGAATGTTGCTTAATAATGAAATGCTAAATAGAATAGAGGTACCAGTGTAACACCGAGGAAAGCATATTTTTTAATGTAAAATAAACTGATTTATCTAGTACAAAGATTTCTAAATACGATTACAAATTGTCTAAGATGTTTTGAAATCAAATAATTGTTAATTATTCAAATAGCGGTATATTGTTTAGATACATTGTTAAGGTAGTTGATATCTCCTTTACTGTTGCGTCTCTCATCTCCTTCTAGCGTACGCCAGCCAGGCAGGTATGTCTGGTTTCTGTAAATGAGAAAAAGATATTTGAAAGATTTTGCCTCGTTTTATGTAACACTTTTTTTTCTTTTTTTACTGGTGGTAGAGTTCCAGTGACGGAGCTCGCGGGCGTAGGCACCACCGCATTACCTAATATACTTGCCGCTAAATGGTAGTGTTCAGCACTATCGTGTTCCGGTCAGGTGGTAATGTACGGCCCTGTAATTTCAGGCACAGAGGCATATCACCTAATGCCTCAGGAGTGGCAGCGCATCTGCATTTTGACCTCTGGTCATTGTGTGGGTGTCTATAGGCTGCAGTCATCACTTAACATCAATGTGAACTGCATGCTTGTTTGCCACTTTTATTACATAAAAAAAAAAAAAAAAAAAACTTACTGATGGTAGAGATCTAGTGCTGGAGTTCGAGGGCGTAGGCAACAACATCGTTACCCTATCTATCTGCTGCTAAATGGTAGGTAATGTTCAGAACAATCATGTGACCGGATACAACAAAAGGTAGTAAGCAGTAGGCAGAGGTAAATAAATGCGTGCGGAATGCAAGCATTTTGCTTCGGGGAATATTCGTGATAGTCCTTTAATTCCTCCAATTACATGTCAACCTATATCGATAATAAAAAAAAAAAAAAAATGATGCTTTCCATATTACACAAAATTGTTTAGTTTATTTTTAATGTATTTTGTGTTTTTGATTATTATTAGGGGTGATTCACTCTAGGTTAGTTTAAAAAAAAATTATGATGTTAATGTGCTCTCCAGGAGCCTAATTATTTGAAATAAATGAATAAACTGATAATATCTATGTTCGACAAAAGTACCTATATTCTAAATTCTACGAAATCTACTAGCATTTTTGATATGTTACTTACGTTATATTCCACCCACATTATTGTTACTGATGTGAATGTGAATAAAGCGTATTCATGAAAACAGATTTCAATACCGATATTATTTTAAAAGCTACTGAGCTCGGCTCCACGAAGACGTTTTATTGAGAAAATAAACGTTATTGAAATGTTGATCTAGCATTGTGATAAAACAGTGAAGAAATTTCATTATAATAATATACTTAACTACAGAAATAAAAAGGCCAGTGCCGATGACTCTGCAAAAGTTAAAAAATAAAATAATTAAACCGTATAAAACCTATTCGAAAAGTAAAAAAATAGTAACAATAAATTACGGGCGCGAACAAAGCAATTAAACGGTTGACAATGGATTAGCACGATTTTCGGCAAAACTACGAGTTCAATCGAAAGTTGTTGTAAGTAAAAAGATCTACAATTTTTACTTTGGAACTTTTTTACATAACTTCAAAAAATAAGCAAATACCTACGTAACCATTTAATTGGTTTTTTAATTTTATTATACCTATTTCATCCTTTTTGGTTTATAAAATTATCGGCAGTGCCCTAAAAATATAACGCGCCTCTACCTCTGATAGAGATCTGATTCCCGAGTCCCCGACTCCAGGACCCCTACGTAATGGTAGTGGACTGCTACCACTAGACTACTGAGGCAATGAAAGATGCGAATTATAAAGTCATTACATAATTGTGTCCAATATTTTTATAAGTCTGTTCCAGGGCATTCCGCTCGCCGTTGATAAGAGTATCGGTATCCTGGGCGTTGACATATCGAACGAAGTGCAATTCGGGAGTCACATTGAGTGTAAGACCAAGTTGGCATCCAAAAAGTTGGAGGTGCTTAACAAAGCGAGGCGGTATTTCACATCGGGGCAGCTACTACAGCTTTATAAGGCCCAAGTGCCCATCTGGAATACTGCTCTCATTTGTGGGCGGGAGCCCCCAAATACCAGCTTGGTCACTTTTTACTGGTGGTAGAGCTCCAGTGACGGAGCTCGCGGGCGTAGGCACCACCGCATTACCTAATATACTTGCCGCTAAATGGTAGTGTTCAACACTATCGTGTTCCGGTCAGGTGGTAATGTACGGCCCTGTAATTTCCGGCACAGAGGCATAAGACCTTAGGCCTCAGGAGTGGTAACGCATCTGCATTTTGACCTTGGTCTTTGTGTGGGTGTCTATAGGCTGCAGTCATCACTTAACATCAATGTGAACTGTATGCTTGTTTACCACTTCCATTACATAAAAAAAAAAAAAAAAAAACTTGACTCCCTACAAAAACGCGCCGTTCGTATTGTTAACGATCCAGGACTTACTGACAGGCTCGAACATCTGAGCCTGTGCAGAGACATTGGGAGTCTGTGCGTGTTGTACCGTCTCTACAATGGTGAGTGCTCTGCTGAACTGTTTGACATGGTGCCACCGTCTCTTTTCCTACGCCGTACTACCCGCCGAAGAGAGAAGTTCCACCCACACCGACTGGACACCTGGCAGTGCTCAACGGTGCGGTTTTCACGTTCGTTCCTGCCCAGAACCTGTAAATTGTGGAACGAACTTCCCTCTGAGGTGTACCCTAGGTGCTACAATATGGGGTTCTTCAAAAATGGCGTCAAAAGTGTCCTTCAGGGCTGACAGCGCGTTGGCAACTCCCCTGGTGTTGCAAACGTTCATAGGCGACGGTGACCATTTTCCATCAGGTGGCCCGTTCGCTTGTCTGTCAACCTTCAGACATAAAAAAAAAATACCTCCCTACTTTACGAGAGAGAACTATAGAACTTGAAATTTCCCCTTTTATTTTGTACCAGCTGGTGCCCGTGACTTCGTCTGCATTCACACAATATCTTCATTAATTGTAGACTATTCTGATAAGCTATATTATTGTAAGGTTTCATTAAAATCCATTCAGTAGTTTTTACGTGAAAAAGTAACGAACATCCATCCATACTTACAAACTTTCGCGTTTATAATAATATTAGGATAAAATCGTCATAAGGTTCCCTTGAATATTTACTGTTAGACCTAATCCGCAGATTAAAGCCCTTTTTGGCCTTGAAAATTTGTCCTTCTATCAACTTCAGCATGTACCTACTCAGAGCAGGTAAGAACACACATATTATTATGTTCCAAATTTGTGCTAAAATTACACATCCTTTAAACCAAAACTAATATTATCGTGACTTCAAAAACGGTTTCAAGCTAATTGATTTCATGTTTATTAGAACAACAAATTGTCAAAAGGGATCTGACCACACGAGGGGTCAATTAAGAGGTGGTGTTAGCTCTATTAAAAACAAAGTGTTAATTTGATTTTGAAGATAAACCGCTTTGTGGGTGTTCTGTCTGGTTCCATTGAGAAAATAAGGTCATAATTATTTATACTAGTCATACAGCTCTAGTCGGGACATGACGACCGGTGGTGGCCCACTAGTGGAAGAGAATCAGTGGAAGAAAATAAATGAAAATCTGCCGGATTAAACCCAGCACCCCAGCGTAGCAGTAGTGGTGCATCTACCACTGTGTCTGCTACCGCTAGACTTGATGTAGTTTAAAAATGTTTATATTTCAAAAGCACTTTTCCTCCGACCCAACGATCGCATGCCACTATTGCATGGCACTAACACGAGTACCCATCGCAGTCGCGGCGCCCGTTTAATCTCATCATCATAATTTCAGCCAATAGACCTCCACTGCTGAACAAAGGCCTCCCCCAAAGAGTGCCACAACGAACGGTCCTGGGCCGCCCTCATCCAGCGATTGCCCGCGAGCTTCACCAGATCGTCGGTCCATCTTGTGGGGAGCCTGCCTACGCTTCGGCCGAACGATATGACGGAATTGAACATCGACTGAAGAGCTTCTAGTACTGGCCTTCCGCCTGCTTTCAGGAGTTCAGCAGTGATTCCGTCATCACCAGGCGCCCTGTTGTTTTTGAGGTGTTTGAAAGCCGTACTAATCTCGTCTGTTTTTTTGCCCGGCTAGTTCAGTCGGTAGAGCATGAGACTCTTGTTTAATCTACTTTCACACAAAATGTTCACAGCCGTAGCACAGTATTATACTGTGGCCGTAGCCCCTTCCTGGCATTCAACCGTTGAATGCCAGGAAAAGCCAGTATGCGCCGGTCGTCACGTCCGTTTCTTGTCTGTTCTATATGTTTTATAACGTCGCGACGGTGCCCTGTCTGCGACGGGTCCACGTCTTGCGTCAATTCTGTGTGGCCAGCGTCTAACACATCAATAGTGCTTTGAGACAAATGAGACAGCTTCCAATTCTATTCTATTCTATTATATTTAAAAGAAAATCTAGTTTCAAGATATTTATAAAACCATGTCAACATTTTTCATATAGGTATTTTGTATAAACCTTATCGGAGAAAATCCTGTTACAAGATATTTATGGAACCCATATCAACATTTTTTTAAATGTTATATCCTACATAAACTTAATTAAACTTAATTATTCTGAGCACTTAATTATCAAAGACCGTTGAAAACAGGGCTGTAATTTTATAAGCTTGTTAATAAATTCAATTACTTGTTCTGTAAATGGATTTGGATATTGTAGGTTTGTGAGGTTAAATGTAGTGAAATTAAGGTGAATATTTTATGATACCTGAAGCTTATCGCAAGGTTATTAAATGAAACAAACTTTGACGAAGTTATAATGACAAAGTAGACTCAAGTTATTGTTATTCGTAGCTTTAGTTAGATAAACATAAAATCTGTGGGCGGTTAATATGTTATACGTAGAACACATTGTTATTTGCTCGTGTTTAATGATGTGTAAAAACACAAACGAAATTGATTAGTGTAGAATGTGTAGATGCTTAATAATTGTTTCTGTACTTCGTTCTTCGGGCGTGAGAGGAGCGAACGCGCTGCGTGAGCGTCGCGTCTTGCTGCCCTGCGTCGTTCACACGCCCGAGGAACGTGCACGCCTATTGTAGAGGAGGCTTTAGCAGTCTTGTTTCGTCGTTTCTTTCATACTTGCAAAATATTTGCAGTGAAACATTTAATAATTAATCACTTTATTTAAGAACCGTGTTCCTTATCGAAATTTTCAATGCGCTGAACACTACCTTTTAGCTGCAAGTAGATTGGATTATATGGTGGTTTGTAAGCACTCTTCACGTAGTAGACCCGCGAGCTGCATCATTGGAGCTCTACCACCAACATGACTTTGAAAACATAATTTGAATGTCAATTCTTACCTCAAGATCCTTAGCCCAGTTGGTGAAAGCATCAGAACGTTTCCCAAACCTGAGAACAAGAGAAAATGTTATGAGATATTTATTTAATCTTTTTTGCCACGAAAAAAAGCAACAAATGGCGTACTTAACGCTAAGAGCGCTCTCTACCAGTCAACCATTGGTAATGACGAGAAAAATGGTTGACGGTGCTGTATTAAACACCAAAAAAAAAACAGCTTAACAGATAATGTGTTATCATTCATAGGAACCTTAATAGTATCTATATATTTTTATTTTTTACGCATAACAAAAACCTCAGGGATCATCCACCCACAGACGAATAAAAGAAGGAAATTCAAATACAGTACCCAGCAGGATATTGCACATCGAGCTTAGGATAGAGACAATCGGCTAGTTTCGACTTCGTAGAGCGTTATCTCTGTTGTACACTGCCTACGTAAGTACCGATAGTGCAATATTGGTGAAAATTTGATCAAAATGGTCGACAAACGTCACATAGATAGTATGAGAAAGAGATGGCGCTTTACAGAACCGCAATTAGGCGAAATCTCTTTCCTAAAGTCGATGTACGATATTTCTTGGGACTGTACACACCTTTATCAATAAGCCTGGGATGCACCAAGATATATGTTAAAGTTATTGTAACATTGCACATCCTTCTCTAACTTATGAAAATCTATTAAAGTTAGAGGAGGATGTGAAATGTTACAATATCTTATAACTTCTTATTTTCTCTCTCTCTTCTCTAGCTCTCTCTTCTGTCATGAATTAATGGACCAGATCAGATAAAACATTTTTTCTACGTATTTGATCCATAAAGTGACACGAAAAGGATAATGCTGAACACTACCATTTGGTGGTAGATAGATTAGGAAACGCGGTGGTGCCTACGCCCTCGAGCTTCACGCTGGAACTCTACCACCAGTAAGAACAAAACAATATTTATTTTTTTTCTTTTATGTAATGGAAGTGGTAAACAAGCATGCAGTTCACGTTGATGTTAAGTGATGACTGCAGCCTATAGACACCCACACAAAGACTAAGGTCAAAATGCAGATGCGTTACCACTTCTGAGGCCTAAGGTGTTACGCCTCTGTGCCAGAAATTACAGGGCCGTACATTACCACCTGACCGGAACACGATAGTGCTGAACACTACCATTTAGCGGCAAGTATATTAGGTAATGCGGTGGTGCCTACGCCCGCGAGCTCCGTCACTGGAGCTCTACCACTAGTAAAAACAACAACATTCTTATCAACATCTCAATATTAAGTCTTACATAAACATTAAGTTATTATAACCCCAGTAACCTAAACCCAACGCAATACAATTTTGTTCATACAAATTAACCGTAAGCTATCTTGACTTAAATAATATGATGAAGCTAACAGCGTAATAAACGTCGTCTTAATGTTTGTTTACATCTGGTTAGCGTTATGTAGTGAGTACTATATTATCCATGTATTTACTAATGGAGTTCCTTAATTAAATAACATATCTTCGCTCTTTTATTTCTCCAAAGGGATAGGCGATGGGCGTGCAAGCGTCAGGTTCGACCTGACACGACGCTGAACTGGAATCTATTTGTGGTCGTGGCACACTGGGGATTATCGTAGAAGGTACCTCCTTACCAATATTTTTTCTGTGATTTTTTTTTATTTTTCTGTTTTTTAAATGTATTTTTTTGTTAATATCACAATAACTTTATGCAGTAGATAAGTACCCATTACTATATTTTTTACTATTCTGTACTTTTTAGTAGTTTTGTTTACTATAGTACAGTCTGTCTTGGGACTGCGCTAGTAAAAGTATTTTCAATTGACGCTGCTGCCTCTATCCCGCGTTGTTATTGTTACTATCGCCCTATTGGAATGGTTTGATTGCCATGTGTTCGGTTGCACTAGCGGAAGAATTATCTTCTAGTTAGCGATAGGGTCATCACGTCCCGACGCCTTCGACGTGTATACAATGTATAAATAATAATAAAAAAGGCAACCCTTTATACGTCTTACTGCTGGGCACGAGTTTCCTCCCTTTTTGGGGGGGAGGCCTGAAGCTTACTTCACCAAGATGCTCCAATGCGGGTTGGTGGAGATACGGGTTAGTGGCCAACCCGCTGTCGGATATTTTCAAACCGCCTATAAGTCCTCCGACAAGGTTTGACGATTGCTATCTATCGATAGCAACCGGGACCGACGTAACGTGCCATTCGGAGAGCACGTAAACGCGCATTTTAATATTCCACGAGCGGTCACCCATCACACACCCGACCGCGCCCGTATCGCTTAACCGAGTGGATCGCTTACGATCTGCACCAGCCGCGGAGCCATGCGCGCTTATTATTGTATGTATGCAATATAGCATACGGGGTAGGTAGAGAGTGTCGAGCGCCAGTATATATAAGCGCGATTCGACGAAGGTATATGTATTCAATTTTCAAATTTAAATATTACTATTGAATTCAAATTGCTCTACCGCCGGAAAACCAGCATTAAAATTTCACTCTGTATAGATAAAAACATTTCTCATGAATCGTATTTCGCATAACTATTTACAGATCCGCGTTTATCTTTAGACAATACCAAGAAACGAAGAGATAAATGTTCACTCAATACTAATTAGTTTTACATCTTAAACAAGCTTCTCATCTCATGTTACTAATTAAATGTTCATTTTAAAACGGAAACTATTGCCTCTATTCTATTTTTAATAGTTCCAGTATCAGACATCGAGGACAACAGCAATACCGCATGCCTAATCTATACGAGTTCAGCACTGTCGTTTTTTATGTAAGCAAGGTTGCAAACCAGCATGCAGCTCACATTGATGTTAAGTGATGACTGCAGTCTATAGACATCTACATAAAAACTAGAGGTCAAATGGTATTAGGTAATGCGGTGGTGCCTACGCCCGCGAGCTCCATCACTGGAGCTCTACCACCAGTAAAAATATATTAATTACGTGGCCATACATTACCATCTAACCGGAACACGATAGTGCTGAATACTATAATTTAGCGGCAGATAAGTTAGGTAATGCGGTGGTGGCTACGCCCTCGAGCTCCTACGCTTGGAACTCTACCACCAGTTGCCGGTAAATGATAAAGTGAGGTTATTGGACCATAATTAAAGATTCATTATCACAGCCGCATAATATCTTTTCTTTTGTCTGATTATTGTACGACTTACAACAATGCCACATCTGGCCGGTCTCACCTAATAAACAACGTTTTTATGGGGCAAACAAGCATGCATACGCCTACAATATACAAAAAAAATACGATACGCTTACACTCATAGCCCCACAGTAGGTATAAACCTGTGTCGTGGGTGCCGTTGTATACAAACAACACATACACAAACACCCAGACCCGAAACAAATATCTGTAGGCCCAATGTAGGCCACACAAATATTTGTCCCGGTGCGGTGATCGAACCCGCGACCCTTCAAATCAAGTGGTCATCTCACACCGCTGGGCCAACCGGGTCGTCAAAATATAGACATCATATATACAATAATCAGATGTCTGCAGATGCGCTGCCATCCTTGAATCCATATTTATTTTTTCCCTGTGAGATTTATTGCCTGACAATACATTACATACATGACAATTTTATTGTTAAACACCACCATTTGGCGACATTTATATTGAAAAAGACGGTGTATCCTATGCCCTCGAATTCGAACACTGGAACTACACCAGTTCAACATAGATTTCTGAAGATTATCAATTCAATCGCTAAAATACGTAATGAAGTGTTGTATAAAAAATATTATCGATAAAAACAACTACTCACACATCTCTAAAGTGTTTACAACAACAACTATATTAAAATTGAGGTGCCATGGGGCAAATATTTTATTGAATACTAACTCGCTATTATGCGTAATCCGTCAACACTTCGAATAGGAGAAAGCCATGCAGGAATATTAATCGTGCTTCAAATTGATCAATGGTTAAATTACATACCTATTTAATCTGTTGATTGTGCAGTGTACCTAACTACAAAATTAAATACTTCATTCGAGTAACGACGTCATTAATGAAAAATGCAGCGTGCCATATATAAATCAAATGATTTTGAAAATTGACAGAAATGTCAACAACAATGTAGATTTATGTAATATCCCTTCGATTTTTTAACCGAATCGTGTTCCGTTAGCTTGTGTTTTATTTAAGTGTAGTAAAAACGATTTGTTTTTAGTTCTGTACTCATATTATTATATAAAACAAGCACTATCGTTACGAAATTTTAAATATTTGGAGTCCAGTCCAAAAAGAATAGAAGAACAAGAATGACCTAAACGTCGAAGCGCAGAAGGAGTGAAGGAAATGGAGACAAGAGGGATGGGAAAAGGAGACATCGATAATCGTACCTTGGTCGGGTGTGGTAGGAGTAAATGCGGTCTAGGTTCTGCAGCTGTAGGAGCCGCAGCGCCCGATCTAACAAGTCTGGGTCGACGCGGTCCCCGTCCGCAACGTCGCGGCGGTCAATCCTGCCAATATATCGATATCGATTTGATATTCATTCACAACACTACTCGTTCTGGTTTGACAGGACCAAGATACGATCATGATTCTTTAAAACAACGTTTGTCTGTGTGTTTTCGGGAATAAAGGCCAATAAACACCAAAAAACTTTAGACCAAAATAAAGAAAGTAACGGACTTTTATAGCAAAATTACTTTTTTAAACTCTCTAATTTACTTTAAAATTGCTGATTGAGTTGAATTATTATAGTAAATTGTAAATTTCAAACATGGACTGCCTTCGAGCTATAAGTTCCAGAAATCGAGGTACAAAATCCCTTTAAAAAAAAGTTTCAGCAAATAAAATATCTTCATAGCATGTTGTGATATCCATGCAAGCATGGTCTGATTCCTGAAATACAGCGAAATCTAGTTCGGGAATCTATGGATTCAACATATAAATTGATGTAACTATCATTTCGTCACTATACAAATTATTATTATTATATTATATATCGGATAAAAGCTCTCATTGTGGGAATCAATTTTATTTTTACGAGTATTTACTTAAATATATTCAAGTTAGAACAAAGAAGAAATATTGATCGTTTTGGAAAAAAAACGGGAAATAGTAATCTATCTGTAGATTACAGAAAACCGTAAAGAAGCAATGAACAAAAAAGAAGTCTGTGGCATTTAAGGTAAAAAGGGAAACCTCTCAGATAAACGGCACCCTGTGCACCCGAGCCCGATTTACATTTAACTGGTTCATTACATTAACAGTGCTATTGACTAACAAACTTGATAGATATATTATGCAGAACTGTTTTTCCAAATATTTATGTTATTATTCCACAGTTACTCTTAGCTGAAAGTAAACTTATCACTATACTGCAGCTTATAACTAGGCTGTGCTATCTTTTATTGCAAACCTTAACCGAATCGCTATTCGCTGAAAAAACGAGACGGCTAATAAGCCGTCTCATTTTTTCATACACGCTATCTCATAAGACAAATAAAACAGAGATTTGTAATGCCAACACTGAATCGCAATCAGACGTCATGATACGGGCGCGCCCTGACAACGAATGAAAACTAAACTAGCTAAAATATATAAAGTGAAGTTCTATCACTAATTCTAGACAAGTAGTGAAGCTGATGACGTACTTTGAGGAAACTGATTTCGCAGGTGATGTTAGGCTCGAGGACGGAGGCTCCACCGCATTACCTAATCTATCTGCCGCCGAATGGTAGTGTTTAGCACTACCGTGTTCCGCTTAGATGGTAATGTATGACCTCTGTAATAATTATCACAGAAACTTATCCCACCACTTACTGACAGGCTTGAAATTCTGAGCCCGCGCAGAGACGTTGGGAATCTATGCGTTTTATACCGTCTTTACAATGGCGAGTGCTTTGCTGAACTGTTCGACATGGTGCCACCGTCTCTTTTCCTACACCGTACTACCCGCCGAAGAGAGAAGTTTCACACTCACCGACTGGACACCTGGCAATGTTCAACGGTGCGGTTTTCACGTTCGTTTTTGCCCAGAACGTGTAAATTGTGGAATGAACTTCCCTCTGAGGCATTCCCTCGGTGCTACAATATGGGGTTCTTAAAAAATGACGTCAAAAGAGTCCTTCAGGGCTGGTGTTGCAAATGTTTATAGGCGACGGTGGCTACTTTCCATCAGGTGGCCTGTCTGCACGTTGTCAATCCTTTGACATAAAAAAAAAATACCTGTGCAGTCATCACTCAACATCCATGGGAACTGCATGCTTACCGTCTTAGTTACATAAAAGAATATATCAAAAATTATAAAGTGCATTTCATTTTTGGTAAAATAGTGTTATATGCCGTAACTGATGTTAAAATGTGCTATATTTTACAAATTGCATGCTCAAACGTATAATATGTTATAGACATATTATACGTTTGAGCATGCAATTTGTTTCTGCTTCGTCGTTTCCCTGTTATAATTAATGGCTTACCACACTTGTCATTCCCTTCAATATTGGAAATGTCATTTTAATTAACACATCTCGTTTGTTCACCGTGAATTAATCGGAATATTATTATAATAATCATAATGGAATACGTACTCATAAAATATAAATAAAAACTGGTTGCCTGTAAAGTCGGTTTTACGGGCGAAGATTTTACGTGACAACGTCTTTTTCTCGGTAGAAAGGCATTCGCCGGTCCGGCAGGCCTCTCTCTCGTTCGGTGACTCATCGTTACGTTACCGGGCGTTACACTTTTTCATGAGTGACTCCGAGCCGCAACCTAATTTAAGACGTTGTCACGTCAAAAATTTAGAGTTTCGATACAATAACCAATGGAGAGCTTTAAACTTTAAGTTAATTTCATCCTTTTTTGTTTGAATGTACTTCTTTTGTCAACACCGTCATATTCTTAGTCTGAGTTGCACCAAGATTTTTTGTTACTAACTTAAAGGAATCTGTTAAAGTTAGAGAAGGATGTGAAATGTAACAATAACTTTAACATAAACGTGGTGCAACCCAGACTTAGATGTAGCTATATAGGAGACGGGTAACTTTGGACCCGAAAAATCGTTACTGGTTAACCCATCACACAGTACATTTTGTAATATAGTATAGATAACAATTTGCCGCTAAATAAATTGCCGCTAAATGGTAGTGTTCAACACTATCGTGTTCCGGTCAGGTGGTAATGTACGGCCCTGTAATTTCCGACACAGAGGCATAAGACCTTAGGCCTCAGGAGTGGTAACGCATCTGCATTTTGACCTTAGTCTTTGTGTGGGTGTCTATAGGCTGCAGTCATCACTTAACATCAATGTGAACTGCATGCTTGTTTACCACTTCCATTACATAAAAAAAAAAAAAAAACAATTTGCAATCTAACCCTACTTTTACTTATTCATACCTTATAATATAATTATTCTTCAATAACATACTGGCAATTAAGAAAATGCCGGAATTTCAAAATATTTATTTTATAGCCATTTGAAAATTAAATAATTTGAACAGTGTTAACAACTGGGCCAAGAAAAGTATTGAACAGTATCATTCTCCTTTGCGGTTTTTCGATTTTTTAGGGTTCCGTATTAAGCCAGGAACCCAGGAAGGAAACTCATCAAATCATCCCTTGGAATCCCACAAGAATTTTTTTTCGGGATAAACAGTATCCTATAATCTAAGTCAGCTAATACCCTATTTGTATAACAAATTTCATTCAATCCGTTCAGTAGTTTCGGCGAGATTGACGGACAAACATCCAAACAAAGAAACTTTCACATTTATAATATTAGTGTGATAGTGTGATCAGTGTAATAATATAAAAAACTATCTGACAGAGTAAAAGAAACATCGATCAAATCCAATAACGTTTTGTCGAAGAGCCTCTCAATGATAGCGTTATCGTGACGGATATGTAACATTAATTAGCATAACACTCAACTTACTCATTAACTCGCGTAGCCAAGCGTTAATGTCAACACTGGTGTTTGCGTTCGCATTGTTATAAGTTGGGGTTAAAATTTGCTAACCCATTAATGTATTTTGTGTATTTAACTAGTTTTAGTTATTTACATTGAAGTGTGACGTTGATAGTCTAATTCGAGAATATAGGAATGTACAGGGTTAATTTTAAATAGCACATCACCTCGTGCAGACAGCCTCTCTGCATCAATCCTGACAACATTGCGAGGGGTTTTGGCGGTAACCTTGAAAGAGACGTATGGTGCTCTTATTTTCTTTCATTTTCTTGGTGTATTTTTGAGTTACCTATACAAAATAAATAAAACTGGCGTGTCTGTTTGTAATATTAAAATAACCGCTTTTTACTAAATGCATATGTGTCTATACATGGTACGTATACCAAAACAACATTTTTACTACTACAACATTTAGGTTATTTTTATACTAGCTGCGCCCACGACTTCGTCCGGGTAGATACTGAATTATTAATGTGAATCATCATCAGATGATGACAATTTCCTGCAAATGTGTATAGATTGCAATACCTACTTACTTCCCATCCATAAGAACTGCATACTTTTTTCACATCTTAATTTCATAAAATATAAAATGTATGAAATTTGTAATCCGTAATATCTAAGGAGCGTCAGGATGAGTGATAACATTATAATTATATTTTTATTCGCAATATATGACATGAGGCCTACGTGACGTTGGGGAAACAGAGTAAAACGAAATCTTTCCGTCTTCCGTCCGCCGGACTTTCCCATAGGAATAGTTTTTCTTATGAAGGATATTCGCTAACATAATGGACGGGATAAATCTTGAAGCCATCATCTGTTGTTAGAATAATAAAATATATAGTAGTATAAAGAAGAAATAATAATAGGTTGGGGAAAAAGTCTTTTCGCATTATAGTATGTATGAACTTGTAATAAAATCTCTATGGCTGTAGTATTTGTATCTGGCTGGTTTTGGTATCATTGAAAGTTAAAATTTTAAAGAACATAATTCCAAATTCAAATTAGGCAAATGTGTGATTTTCATTTGTTTTTCGTACTGTCAAGAGGAGTGAATCTAATGAAGCCGCGAAAAAAAATTGCGATGTTTATGGACCTAGTGCAGTGTCTGTGAGAGTAGCACAAATTTGGTTTAAGCGTTTTCAATCCGGAAATTTTGATGTCAAAGATGCACCTCGCTCTGGTCGTCATTTTTGAAAAAGTGGAGCAAGATCGACATTTCAGCAGTTACGACGTAGCTGAAGAACTGAAAATTGATCACAAAACAGTTTTGGCGCATTTGAAAAAAGCTGGGTACAAAAAAAGCTCGATATTTGGGTACCTCACGAGCTCACTGAAAGAAACCTAATGAACCGTTTTACGTTATTACGACGTAATGAAAACGAATCATTTTTGAAGAAGCTGATAACTGGTGATGAAAAGTGGATCACGTACGACAAGAACGTGCGAAAAAGGTCGTGGTCAAAGGCCGGTCAGGCTTCACAGACTGTGGCAAAACCCGGGGTAACTCGCAATAAGGTGATGTTGTGTGTGTGGTAGGATTGGAAGGGCATTATTCAGATCAGGGAATTGATCAACAGAAGGGGTGTGGTGTTTCATCATGATAACGCTAGACCTCACACATCTATAGCCACTCAGCAAAAATTAAGAGAGTTTGGCTGGGAGGCTTTGGTTAATGTATCCGCCGTATAGTTCTGACCTTGCACCTTCAGATTTCCACCTGTTTCGGTCTCTTCAGAATTCTCTATGCAATGTTAGGTTAACATCACGAGAGGACTGCCAAATCCACTTGTCGCAGTATTTTGATGAAGTCCCAAAATTTTTATAGGAATGGGATCATTTCCCTACCTACAAGATGACAAAAGGTTATCGAACAAAATGGTACATACATACTTTAGTTAAATTTAAATAAATTATATTAAAAAATGTTTTGAATTATCTTTAAAATGCGAAGAAACTTTTTCCCCAACCTAATAATATATTAAATGAGATTTTAACTAATAATATAATAAGACATGACGAATAACAGATGCATTTTTAGAAGTTAGACGACCTGATTCTCTGCCTTAAGTCCATTATAGGTCTGGATAATTGTAGTTTCCACAGGTTACGCGAAAACCGATCTACACACGGGCGAAGCTACGGGCAATAGCTAGTTTGATAATATGATGGCGTGAGTGTTGTAGTTTAATTCAATTCAGTAATCCCCAAAGGAGTAGGCATGCATTCAAGCATACAAAATTACAAACACCCACGATTCGCCGGTTACGTTTTATCCCAGGTGAGTAATGGCGAGCCTGTTGACATCTCCGCGCATATTACCAAATGCTGAGGTACTGGGAAATTGGGAAAAATCCCAATAGAACCAGAGATAAAGGATTTTACACCGTTTTCTCTGATAGGCCTGACCCGGGAAACGAATCGAATAAAAAACAGTTCCAGTCGGCAATTTTTTATGTGGTAATTAGTAACAACCTACATTACAAAGTACGCTTGTAATGAGTCTGCTATATTTTCTACTCTTAAGGCTACTACATTTTCATTTTTCAATTTAAAAAAGTTCATGTAAACGTCTTGGTAATGGTCTCCTCTTTGCTTGCTTGCCGTGATAAAAACAGTAATGGGATATAAAAAAGTTAGCAAATGGCGAACGGTTTTATACAATTTAATAACAGCATGCTTAAGAAGTCGTGGCTGGCGTAAACAAGTATTATCTATTTGGTAAACTAAGTAGGTAAGTAGTTTTTTTATAACATTAACATAGTTAACTGCCTCGGTAGCCTAGTGGTAGCAGGCCACGCTGAGGTCCTGGGTTCGATTACCGGGTAGGGGTTAACATAGATAATGGTGAAAAAGCCTTTATCTCTGGTTCTATTGGGATTTTTCCATTTTCTGGAAATTTCCCAGTACCTCAAAGTTTGGTAATGTGCCCGGAGATGTCAACAGGCTCGCCACCTGTTACATGGGCCAAAACGTAACCGGCGAATCGTGGGTGTTTGCATGTATGCTTGAATGCATGCATTTACCTCTGCCTGGGGTAGGCAGAGGTAAATGCATGCATTCGGGGATTACAGGCGTGAAGTTACGTTTTAACATAGTTTTTTCGCCGAACCAGACGGTCGAACGGTGAGAGACGACTGTTTTAACGGAGGCTCATGGGTTCGAGCTCTGTACCAGGACAAATATTTGTGTGGCCTATTTGGTTCGGGTGTTTGTGTATGTGTTGTAAGTGCACAATGGCACCGACGACACAAACAGAAACGCTTATACCATTTCAAGGACGGTAATTCTTTATTTGAGTGTTATGTTTTAATTTTATAACTGCCTCGGTAGCCTATTGGTAGCAGGCCACTACTACTACGTTGAAGTCCTGGGTTCGATTCGAAAGTCCTTTATCTATGGTTCTATTGAGATTTTTCCATTTTCTGGCAATTTCCCAGTACCTCGAAGTTTGGTAATGTGCCCGGAGATGTCAACAGGCTCGCCACCTGTTAGGTAGGTAGGTACATGGGCCAAAATCGTAACCGGCAAATCGTGGGTGCTTGCATGTATGCTTGAATGCATGCATTTAACTCTGCCTACCCTTTCGGGGCTTACAGGCATGTTACGTTTTTTTTTTATTTTATAAATATGATTATTTTTTAACAATATATGCGAGTTTGTTTTGATTGATAATGGCAAAAGAAAAAACATCATGATGCCTATCTTAATATATATAAATCTCGTGTCACAATGTTTGTCCTCAATGGACTCCTAAACCACTTAACCGATTATAATAAAATTCGCACACCATGTGCAGTTCGATCCAACTTGAGAGATAGGATAGCTTACATTACGCTATGACTAATAGGAGCAGAGCAGCGCGGGCGAAGCCGGGCCGGGCCGCTAGTTGTATATATTTTTTGGCATATACCGAATATAGATTTTACTTCAATTTTACTCTTTATTCTAACACTAGCGGCCCGCCCCGGCTTCGCGCGGTGCAATGTTGCCTACCCTCTCCTATTCGTCTTAGCGTGACGATTATACATAGATATAGCCTAAAGTCTTCCTCGATATCTTTTATAGTTTAGGCAGCGTACGCAAAATAAGTAACTTTTCTGGTTGATTTTTTACACCTTGTGTCTGAAAAACCCAAATATATTACGGAACCCTATTTTTTCCAAAATAAAATGTAGCCTATGTTACCCGTGGATAATGAAGCTTTCGAATAGTGAAAAAATTTTTAAAATCGGTCCAGTAGTTATTGAGCCTATTCATCACAAACAAACAAACAAAAAAATATGGCCTCTTTATAATATTAGTTTAGACTACGTCAACGACATGATTGCTTCGCCGTAGCGATGTAGCACGTAGCTACGTGTAGCAGCCATACAATCAGTATAGGCCACGTATAGGCACACACTTTGGTCTCTATTACACAGACATCAATCAGTGACGTGTATTTACACGTGCACCTGTGTGCGTAGCACGAAGAGAATAAACTGTAGCAGCCATACAATCAGTATAGGCACACCGCGGACACTTTGGTCTCTATTACACAGACATCAATCAGTGACGTGTATTTACACGTGCACCTGTGTGCGTAGCACGAAGAGAATACTAAACTGTAGCAGCCATACAATCAGTATAGGCACACCGCGGACACTTTGGTCTCTATTACACAGACATAAATCAGTTACGTGTATTTACACGTGCACCTGTGTGCGTAGCACGTAGAGAATACCAAACGTCGCCCATAAGAGGGGAAGAGGTTGGGTGATGCGGGGAAATCGGGCGGGACGTCGAAGTGTCCATTCTTTACGTAGTATTTTTTTTTGTATGTAATTTAAGTGGCAAACAAGCATGCAGTTCACATTGATGTTAAGTGATGACTGCAGCCTATAAACAGCCGCATAAAGACCAGAGGTCAAAATGCAGATGCGTTACCAATTCTGAGGCCTAAGGTATTGTGCCTCTGTGCCGGAAATTACAGGGCCGTACATTACCACCTGACCGGAACACGATAGTGCTGAACACTACCATTTAGCGGCAAGTATATTAGGTAATGCGGTGGTGCCTACGCCCGCGAGCTCCGTCACTGGAGCTCTACCACCAGTAAAAAAGGAGTCATGAAAAGAGAGATGTAGATTCCGTTAGACATTTTATTTTTAAATAATGGAAACAAAGGTAGGCAAATATGTTTTATTTAGTAAACAATTTCATTTCTACAACGTGTATCTGTCACCTGTCAAATTCTGTTCTTTATTTATTTTTGAATGGTTAACCGAAATACCGATCTGGTATGTACGGAAAAGGAAAATATTCAAAACATTACACATTTTATTTGCTATATCGCATAACTCCTAGTAAATGTCAAATATTACTTTACTGAACTGAATGGTGTCTAACATCTGGTTATTTAATGTGGATCGGAGAATTCTGTATCGCCTATAGTTGAGTATTTTGTATAGTTTCCGACATCGAGATTCAGCCTCATTCAGCCAAATTCACTACTTATAAGCAAAGCTGTTGCCCGCGGCTTCGCCCTCGTGTATTTCGTTTTATAAATAACTAAGTAGCCTATGTTCTTTCTCAAAGACAGCTCTATCTCTGTACCAAATTTCATTAAAATCCGTTCAGTCGTTTGGACGTGAAAAGGTAACAGACAGACAGACAGAGTTACTTTCGCATTTATATTGTTAAGTAGGGATTATAGCAGGATAATAAATTAGCCTTTTTAGATACTTTGTTAATCATAAATACCAAAAAACCGAATGTGGATGGTTGCAGAGGCCCAGGAAGACCAAGGCTGACCTACCATGACCAAATAGGTCGAGTTCTGTCTGATGGTGGGGTCAAAAGTCTTAGGAATCGGCGTGCATGTATGAAGAGAATGATGAAGGTGGACGAGGCACGAGAGGTTTGTCTGAACCGGGATATCTGGCGCTCTACACTCTCTGCCTACCCCGTTAGGGACCTGGCGTGAAGATACATACATACCAAAAAACCCTCAGTATTTAGGAAGTCTACTCATACTGATAGATATCTTAATGGTGAATGATACCATCATCCGGCTCATATATCTACTACCCATCACACAATGAACCTAGAAACGTGGAAAATTTAAAGATATAGATAATCAGAATTCGCTAAGCTTTTGTATAAACCTTGAGTTTTTTAACGAAAATGCTTTAGTAACGCCCAATAAATTCTCATTCTTTATATATAAAAACAATGCTTCACTTGCAGATGGATTGAATAATACCTACTCTGCTGCCTGCGCAGTTGATTTTTTTCACTCACTAGAGCTCTAAAAATATCGACAAAAGCTTACATTAGTGTTTCCATTTAATTTTTATGTTCTACATATTTATAGATTACAGTATCATTGCAGTGGAGTGCAAGTTTTATCTTAGGACCCTGCTGCCTATCCCCCATTATTGCATTTACTACCATATTAGAATGGATTGACTGCTATTTTTGGTTGACTACAGTAACGGAAGAATTCTCTTTCACAAGTAGGTGGTTAGGTCATAACGCCACGGAAGAAGATAATATATATATATATATATATATATATATATATATATATATATATAAAATCTATTGCTGTTCGTTGGTCTCGCTAAAACTCGAGTACGGTTGGACCGATTTGGCTAATTTTGGTTTTGAATGGAAGTCCAGGGAAGGTTTAAGAGGTTCGAAAATATGAAGAAATTGAAGGGAAATAGTAAAAACCACAATTTCTTTTTCCCATACAAGTAGTCCGTATCTACAAGTATCATACCTTTGACACATTATTTCAATCTGAGGCAATACGAAGTCAGCCGGATCAGCTAGTCTATATATATAAAAATCAATTGCTGTTCGTTAGTCTAGCTAAAACTCGAGAACGGCTGGACCGATTTGGCTAATTTTAGTATAGCTATTTTAGTCCGTAGCTATCAAACCTTTGACACATACGAAGTTTGTGGGTTAGTTAATAAATAAATAAAAATAAGATTATTGATCTACTTTTCTACCAATTCCAGAAAAATGTACAATTGATACCTAAACATTCAATATTTTATCCGTAGCATGCAATCAAGAGATTACTGGCTATTGAATAATTTTACATCCCTTGGGCCTTATGATTGTCAATTGATTGTCAATTGACTTATTTATTTAGTGAAGATGAATGGCTTCAGTTGACCACAAATACGAAATACAAACATTAATTCAATTGTGTTTCCTAAAACTCATAATAGGGGAACATTTCAGGTCAAAGTCCTAACTATAGCACTTGATCATTACTACGCTATTATAACTTACACTTATTTCATACACCCGGACAATTATTTATACAACACAATATCATAGTGAAATCAGTCCAGCCGTTTTCGAGTTTTACGCTTAGCAACATATTAAGCGATTCACTTTATTTACAATCTGATTTAAATTGAATTTATTTACGTAACTCTACACTAGAGGTTCCCAAACTATTTTTCTTGTAGACCCCTTCCATTTTTTTTCTGGTTTCGGTGGACCCCCTTGCTAACATTTATATCACTTTCCCATATATCCTTTTTTTATTTACACATATACGTAGACCCCATCGAGTCTCCCATAGACCCCAGAGGGTCTATATGGACCACTTTGGGAATCACTGCTCTACACAGTGCTCTCCATAGAAGTAGAAGAGTAAATTAATACTACTTAGTATTTACTCGGAATATAAAGTAAATAGTCACGGAAATAAGATTCTAGTTAAGAAACAATATTTATTTTTCTCAGCAAACTACTTCGTCACTTTGATTCAGTGATGGCATTTTTAATAAAGAGTTATAAACAAAAACTGAAATAAATATCAAATACAGAGTTTAATATTAAATACTAGATAAGAATTATATTTTTGCAAATAAGAAGTTATTTATAATTTTAAAAACAGTAAATACATTTTATTTATTAATAAAATGTATTTATTTTAAAAACTCACAGATTTCTTATCTATCGTTCTTTTTCTAATGTTTATTTAGTGCGGGTCCAAAAAATAAATACTTAGATTGCATTTTCCCACACACTCCCACGTTTCTTCCAAGGAAGAAAGTCGTATTTATTGGCGCTGGAATATCACTGAATGGGTTTTAAAGCCCCATGAGGGTAGGGGTAGGGGTAGTACAAATGTTTTTATGTTCTTTTTATGTAATAAAAAGACTTATTGCAATATGTACCTCACTAGTGAGGTACCTCATTTGAGGCCCTCTCTGCGGTGGAATGAGAGAGTTCCTCGAATTGCAAAATTGTAACACTTCACTTGAGGTAAACAGAACGTAAGGACTGTATTTTTTTTAACAAGAGAGGTTATCAATTCATCGGAATCTTTTTTTTATGTAAAACAAAGGTGGCAAACAGCCTTGCAATTCACATGGATGTTAAGTGATGACTACATCCTATAGACATCTACACAACAACTAGAGGTCAAAACACAGATATGTTGCCACCCCTGAGAATCTAGTTGCTATGTCTATGTGATAGTTATACAGCACTATACATTACCATCTAACCGGAACACGATAGTCTTAAACACTGGTAGTGTTTAAGACTATTCTTTGGCGGCAAATTTAGATTTTAAAGATTAGGTAATGCAGTGGTGTCTACACCCTCGAGCTCCTGGGAGAGCACTGGAACTCTACTACCGGTAAAAATGCCTTAATGCAGATACCATTGCCATGGCTAAGAAAAAAAAAAACTGGTTGCCTGTAAAGTCGGTTTTACGGGCGAAGATTTTACGTGACAACGTCTTTTTCTCGGTAGAAAGGCATTTGCCGGTCCGGCAGGCCTCTCTATCGTTCGGTGACTCATCGTTACGTTACCGGGCGTTACACTTTTTCATGAGTGACTCCGAGTCGCAACCTAATTTAAGACGTTGTCACGTCAAAATATTTAAAAAACCTACACCCTTGAGCTTCTGCACTGGAACTGTACCACCAGTAAAAATTCCTTAATGCAGATACCTCCCATCTCTGAGGCTTAGATGTTTATTATTATCCGTTTATTCGCCTTACCATATTTGATTAATTTTAACATATATATATATATATATATATATATATATATATATATATATATATACCTATTAGCCGACTCGACAACCTTCGTATTGCCTCAGAATGAAATAATGTGTCAAAGGTTTGATACTCGTAGATACGGACTATTTGTATGGGAAAATAAAATTGTGATTTTTACGATTTCCCTTTCAGTTCAGATGTTCCGGTCAGGTGGTAATGAACGGCCCTGTAATTTCCGGCACAGAGGCTTAACAACTTAGGCCTCGGAAGTGGCAACGCATCTGCATTTTGATCTCTGGTCTTTGTGTGGGTGTCTATAGGCTGCAGTTATCACTTAACATCAATGTGACCTGCATGCTTGTTTGCCACTTCAATTACATAAAAAAAAACCTAATCAGTGCTTCTGGTGACTTATTCAATTCAAATAAAACATTATTGCCCCATTATTATTCAAGTTTAATCAGTGACAGTTTAATAATGAAGAAAAGTGCAAACAGTTATCATACGATAAATTAACGTAGTGAAATGTACACACACTTAAAAGCAATTTATGCCAACAATATTATAATTAATGGTTGACATGTGTGTACCCACTTCTACAATAGAAGACGCATAATCAACTTGATAAGCACAATTTATCTAATTGCAATGTTTATCTTAGGCTGTTGTTGCAGGTTCAATCAATATACTGAGACAAATGTTACTGTATTTTTAAACTGATGGTAGAGTTCTTCTGTAGTGACTCGAAGGAGTAGGCGCATTACATAATCTACTGCCAAATAGTAAGACTATCGTATTCCTTCACTGTTGGTAGAACTCCAGTGACGGAGTTCGCAGGCGTAGGCACCACCGCATTACCTAATATACTTGCCACTAAATGGTAGTGTTCAGCAGTATCGTGTTCCGGTCAGGTGGTAATCTACGGCCCTGTAATTTCCGGCACAGAGGCATAACACCTTACGCCTCAGAAGTGGTAACGCATCTGCATTTTGACCTCTGGTCATTGTGTGGGTGTCTATAGGCTGCAGTCATCACTTAACATCAATGTGAACACGCTTGTTTGACACTTTCATTACATTTTTAAAAAATCCAGTAAGATGGTTATGTATCGCCGCGTTATGACTATTACAGATATATAACAACTTACGTCTCAGAGATGATAACATTTTTTGACGTGACAACGTCTTAAATTAGGTTACGGCTCGAAGTCACTCATGAAAAAATGTAACGCCCGGTAACGTAACGATGAGTCACCGAACGAGAGAGAGGCCTGCCGGACCGGCGAATGCCTTTCTACCGAGAAAAAGACGTTGTCACGTAAAATCTTCGTCCGTAAAACCGACTTTACAGGCAACCAGTTTTTTTTTATCTAATGGAAGTGGCAAACAAGCTTGCAGTTCACATCTAATACCTTTAAACGAGCAATTCTTGTATATATATATAGAATCAAGATCTCGGAAACGGCTCCAAACGATTTTCTTGAAACTTACAGATTAGGGGTTTTTTGGGTCAAGAAATCGATTTATTTAGGTTCCAGGTCCAAGAAAAGCTCGGTTCCAAGTTAATAATAAATTTTCTTCATAACCGACGACTAACGCCATCTATTGATGAATAGAAGAACCATTAGTCTACTAACGTTAGTCGTTTAAGCAATTCATACTAAATATAATTTTCAAAAATCGCTACGGAGCGAAGCTCGGTCAACCAGGTACTTGATGTTAAGGGATGACTGCAGCCTATAGACATTCATACAAAGACCGTCAAAATGCAGATGCGTTACCACTCCTGAGGCCTAAAGTGTTATGCCTCTGTGCCGGAAATTACACGGCCGAATACAATCTGGCCGGAACACGATAGTGCTGAACACTTCCATTTAGCGGCAAGTATATTAGGTTACGCGGTGGTGCCTACGCCCGGAAGCTTCGTCACTGAAACTCTACCACCGGTCAAAACAATGCAAACATTGCATTTGAACTTTGGTTTTTGTGTCCATATACTGCAGTCATCACTTAAGATCCATGTGAACTGCATGCTTATTTGCTTATCTTCATACAATGTATGATAATTTTCAAACATCATTAAAAGTATCCCTAGAATCTTGGTTATAGCGAAGAGGCTAAAAATATGCTTACACTCACGTGCTGTTAGCTGTTAGTGTAAGTTTTTTTGTTTCTTACACTCATTCTTAACACACTATACAAACTTCCAGACCGAAACGAATAGTAGTCTGTGCCAAGATTTATCCCAGTGCAGGGATCAAACCTGTGATCTCCAGATCAAAGGAACATCACACACCGCTGGGCCCACTGGTTCGTGACACAAATGAATTTGAATGAACAAAAACCCCCTTTCAAATCAAACCCAGTTTTATAATTTGCTATCCTATGTGGAGCCGAAATAGCTCAGTTGGGAGAGCGTTAGACTGAAGATCTAGAGGTCCCTGGTTCAATCCCGGGTTTCGGCATAGATATATTTTTTTTAAGGATATTACAAGTTATTGGTGTTTAGTTCATCCTCTCATTTCTCTGTAAACTCGCTACGTTTTGAGAAGCTTATAATTTTTTTCGATATTATTTTTTAACTGAAAATTAATTTCTCCGCTATCTCATCAATGTGAAAGTTTCCTTACAAAATTATAAATACTTCATTTTTAATTTAAAACAACAGTTAGCAGTTTGAGAGATTAATTAATGGAGCTAAAAATGGTAACATACTTTCATAAAAGTTTAAAATTGTTTCGTTATATTTGAAAGCTCTACGAGTTAATTCTAAGAAACGTTCAGTTTTCCTTAATGCATTCATAGTAAGTTTGAAAAGCTCGGCAGATGCATTAAAATACAATTGTGGTTCAAGTGACGGTCTAAGGACTGAATAGACTCTAAAGACTGAGAAGGCTGATAGTTTAAAACAGTAAAGCGTTTCAACTAGTTTTAACTCTTTTCTAAAAAGGTCATTCATTCACGGGACGTGACGTCCCTATCGCCCTCTAATGGTGGCAAAATCTTCCGCAGTCAGCAACCGAACAATGACGTTTAAACCATTCCAATATGGCGGTGGTATATATAAAAACGTGGGTTATGGTGAGTCTTAGGGGAAGTCTTAGTCCAGCGTGAACGTCATTCGGCTTCTAACGCGAGCCCGCCCGCGGGCTCATGCACAAGGTCATTTACATAAACATCAGAAGGCTCGGCGCTTGGCCTCGAGTTCTATTGCATAAATTTATCTTAGAACCAATTTGTCGAGGCTCCTTATAAGTGTGAAAGTAGCCAGAATGTGTTGATAGATTATGGAGAGTCTGGTCTTTATTCTAGCTATGGTTTATTTCTCTGTCCAAGGTAAAGGCACAGCATCCGTCTTCAACACCACGTTTTACACCACTACGTGATTAACTTACTTATATTTCATTGTTTGTTACAGAAACAGACCAAAACGTACAGTGCTCATCAAGAAATAATGCACATCGAGCCTATGAAAGTGACAATCGGCTAGTTTTATAGAGCGTTATCTCTGCTGCACACTGCCTACGTAAGCATCCGTAGTTCGGTATTGGTCAAAACTTGATAAAAATGGTTGACAAACGTCAATTAGGTAAGGTGCGAAAGAGATAACGCTCTACAGACCCGAAATAAGCCGACGTCAGTTCCTGAGGTCGATGTGTATAGTAATAGTAGGTACGAAACAAATTATTTTCTATGACTTAGACCCAACATACTGTCGATCCGTACAAAGTTGTCACGTAGGTACTAAACATTGTGAATAACAAATTACACCCGTCTAGTATTCAACTCAGACAGAATATATTAATGATTTATATTAATAAAACTTACTTACCTTGTTAATTGATTCAGCCTTATAACAGTAAAACTTCATCAATCTATATATATATATCAGTTAATAATATATAGTTACACAATATATATATATATATATATATATTTATACATATTATTATATTTAATCTATTTCTGTTCGTTAGTCTCGCTAAAACTCGAGAACGACTAGACCGATTTGGATAATTTTGGATTTGAATGATTTTTGGAAGTCCAGGGAAGGTTTAAAAGGTAAGAAAATATGAAGAAATTGAAGTAAAATAGTAAAAACCATAATTTCATATTCCCATACAAATAGTCCGTATCTATCAAACCTTTGACACGTTATTTCGTTCTGAGGCAATACGAAATTTGCCGGGTCAGCTAGTTAACGATAAAAAAGCGTCCAATAAAGCGAAAATTCAAAACTTATCAAATCTGAAGTCAATGATAATGTAAAATATTGTTATAATAAAGCAAAAGCTTAATCGAAAAGAATCCTTTAAAACATAATTTGGCCACTTACGCAATATCGTACGCACATCTGTATTTTAACCTCTGATTTTAATGTAGAAGTACGGCTGCAGTCATCACTTAACGTTTATTTAAAATGCAAGAAAGCATTTCAAATTGCAAAATTGCCACCATCGTAAAAAAAATTCAATATTTTTTTTTCCAATCAGATACGGAACTTAAACCTAAAATGCCTAAATACATACTGCAAGATCTACTAAAGTGTAATCATTCAAATCTGTTACTAAACGTCTTGAAACTTATTTCATTAATAACATTGAAACTTTCAAATATTCAACCTCAACCATTCATGGCGGATTGCAAGTTAACCTCAAAACAAGAAACAATCCAAAGTCAAACCATGCGGGTTGCCACGCAGTAGAAATACCGTCGAAAGGAAGACACTTTGCAAAGTCAAAGTTTGCTTGAATGAATTCGACTGAACTCTTTGACAGAATGAATGCAGGACCAGTTATATTACCAGCGTCTTTGATCCTGAAATTCTTAAACTTATCCATAGTTTAATTTAAAGTTGAAAAGCTTTAGTATATTCTAGTTAAATTTAAATGTTATATATGCCTAACTTCACGTTGCCATATAGAATACGTGTTACAGCTAATACCAAAGTACGGCTATACTTAGTTCTATCACTGAGTTATATTCGCCGCACCGTTCGGTGTAAGGTATTTTTTTGCAGATATAATTTTTTTTTTAGATAGTTTTAATATTTTGAACCGTCAATAAGAAAGTTTGTGTTACACTTAGGTTTAAACAATGGCTACCGGTCGCTGGCTATTGCATATTTATATTAGCCGCAACATAAATGTAATATGTAATATATTTTTATTTTTAAAGAAAAATGGAAAGAAAAAATTGACTTCAGGCGAGACTCGAACTCGCGACTTACTGGGAATCTAGTCCAGCCGCTCTTCCAATTGAGCTACTGAAGCCCTGCCCGATTTGTCAAATCTTTCCTTCACATCTATTGCATTGCTTTATGGTAGCAGCAGCGCCATCTATTACCAACTATGCTAGTTATATTTTCACAAGCATGTGTTAACGCGAAATAATATAAAAACAATATGTAATATACTCACGGTTTGCAGGTATTCGTATTCCATGTAAATGAATGAGTATTTTTACAGAATCAAACAGATTACATTACAGATAACATTGATGATAAGTAATATTGTGCATAACCATCTATATGAAACCGTTGCCACTCCTGAGGCCTCAGGAGCCAACAGGGCTGCATTGCCATGCAAGCTTATCAAACTACGATCAACAACATGTTATGAAAAGCCACAACAACGCTTTCCATAATGACATCGCATGGCTTCAGATGAATTCTACTACTATAGAAATACGAATAGGTAACTCTTCGCTCATCGAAAATCAATAAAATATACCTTTTATTACTCCTGCACAAAGCATCTATGTGGGCAAACCGCCAGTTCCCATATAATATATTATTATAACACTTGTTCTTAACCCTTAGTTAATAAAATACACTCTTAATTTTTTCCCAACCAACGCTAACACAAACTTAAAATTGTTATCTTAACAAGACTGTCTTTCCCTTCTTAGTGGCACATTGTCTCAACATTTAACTGTGTTGCTCAACTTTTACTATAGCATTGGGTTCCAGATTAAATTCAAGAGATTAAGTTCTGAAACTTTTGCCATTATCTTGTAGATACGGGTTATGTTTTAAATAAATTATTACATTATTTGTGAAAACAGGCAATGGAAATAATAAAAACACGATTAATACAGATAAACGTATATTTCAAATAATAGTACTATTTATTTTTATTTTTTGCATCAACATAAAAATAAGCGAGTGAACTTTAGAAATTAAGGAAAAAAACGGAAAGAAAAAATTGACTTCGGGCAGGAATCTAGGCTTTACCACTAAGCTACCGAAGTAACTTAGTGGTAAAGCGGCTGGACTGGTTTTTCTGAGGTCGCAGGTTCGATTCCTGCCCGAAGTCAAATTTTTCTTTCCGTTGTTCTCTTTAATTTCTATATCTTTCAAATTTTAATGGATAAATACCTCCGTAGTACAGAAAGTTACTATTATGGTTCTTAGGTAATTTACTACATTAAAACGGCTGGGCTGATTATTAAGAGGTTGCAGGTTCGATCCCTGCCCGAAGTCAAATTCTCTTTTATTTTTTTCTTCATTAATCATTCATCATTATGTACCTATTTTTTTATGTACAACAAGCGTGCAGTTCACATTCATGTTAGGTAAGTGATGACTGCAGCCTTTAGACACCCATACAAGAACCAAGGTCAACCAAATGCAGATGCGTTACCACTCCTGAGGCCTTATGAGGAGTTATGCCTCTGTGCCGGAAATTACAGGGCCGTATATGAGGGGAACACGACAGTGAGTAACGAAATAAATTTACTTATACGTTTCGAATAATTACGTGATGAATAATTTTATACATTAACGAAATAAAATGGTTGCTGACAATACACGCCTGTTTTAAACAAACCAGTAATAAAATAAAGTTGCCTTTTTTACAATTTTCGTATATTAATATTTATGTTGCATTATTTTTCATACATTGAAGATAATGGATAAATGGAACCTTTGAAGTAAGTAAACGCTATTTAAACGTGATTGTGTAAGAACCGTGTAAGCTAAAAGTATCTATCAAGAATATTTTACTTTTTAACTCAGCCAAATCCGGAATGTTTGTTTCGTTTAGAGTAAGAAAGACAAACTTTTAATAATAATATAGTTTTGAAGTTGATTATACAATATTTTACTATGGTAAAGTTTCAATGATGCCGTTGCGCAACTACAACAATGATTCATGAGACGGTTTTTTTTAACATTAAAACTCTTTAAGGTTCAAATAATAAACTAACATTCCAAAAATATTCATTATATCAAGTACTTCGTTTACAAAATATGTGATTATATAAAATGACGGTACATAAAACTTAATAAAGGTATTCATAAAGATTAGAAATTAAGAAAAATTATACCTGATACCGAATAGTGAACGCATCCTTCAATCTAACCTAACAAAGCCTAATTTAAATTTATTCTGTATTAATTATATTTAAAAAATATTCCTCACATATTGTACTTTCACAAATCTTACAGCATTTCAGACTGTGAACAAATTAATTGGTGCCATCATGCAGAATCTTTTTACCGCTCGCTGCCCCTGTCGCAAAAATGCGACGAACTTGCGTAGCTTAAAATGCCCCTGTCGCATATATGTGACAAGAGTTCAAACTACGTTCTTGAGTGAAATATGTCTGTTTCTTTTTGTTTCAAGGTATTTTTGTATATCGGTCTTGCTCTTTGCCTTGTTCTTTGCAAAATTGTCTACGGATTTAAACCGAATGTTCAATCTGTGCAATGGAAAAAAAAAAGATATGTAACGTCAAACTAGTCAAAGCGTGAGCGCGGAGTGACGTAGTGTTCAGTGCGTGTTTATAGTTATTTTGTGATGTGTTTGTGATTTTGAAGACGTTAAAGTTTTGTTATTTTCAAGGTAAGTAATGCACTAATACATAGTAATAAGGATTTCAGCATGAGACACAAAATTTAGCATTTTTAAACCCGAAACATTCGGTGGTATATTTTGGCGGATGACGTAACAATTTGATGCTCATTTTTTATATTTTTGGATGTTTTAGCATCTTTTATGTGATTAATATGATCAATCACATAATTACCTGCTGAAATATCAAAAACCAAAAGTAAAATACGTCAATTTAGTTTCGAAAATGTTGAGTTTCAAATCCGCGCAATTGTTACGGCGCGTGCCTCCAGTTTTTGCGTTTTTTTTAAAGGGCTGTAATGAAATTATTTTTTTATGAACAGGTGTTTGGTTTTATTTTTTACACTAATCTGTATACTATAGACATTGTATTTAAAAATAAAAAACCCTATGTCATCGCTTTACTTTTTAAGATATGATCGTTTAAACATAGGTACTGTTTAAAAACGCGATATCTCTGTGTTTAGCGTCTCATAACTCGACACTGTTGTTGAATATTAACAGGCAAAATACTTAAGTTTATACCTGCACTCATACTAAACATAAAAAACACCACTTGACAGTATTACTGTTTCAACTTTAGGCACAATCATTGTATATGTGAAACCCGAGCCGTCGGCGCCAAGCGTTCGTATCAACAAAAAATCTTGCGGGACATTCTAAGAATGTCAAGGTCACGGCGCGGACAACCAAGCGGTTAACACATAGTCACCCTATTGTAAAAATGGACTAAGCATCAGCCAGCCAGTCCACTAAATACGAATGGGTTGCATATTGTTCATATTTAACGGACTGGCTGGCTCACTTTTACTAAACATAAACATAGATAACAAAAACATTCTGCCCAACTTTTCTGTTTCCTAACAACTCAGGACAACGCAGAATACTTTAAAATTACCATACAATATCTCTCCCTTTGAGATAAAACTACCTGAACACTGGGATTCCTACGTTGTAATTTAGCAGGTCTTATCTAGTCCACTTGTCCGGAATTACCATACGGCAAAGCGTACATTAGTGGAAATATTACCTAACTGGTAACGGTGGCTGTGGGTGCAAATGAACGTAAATTTTCCCCTTTGTGTACAATGCAACGTGGAAAATTGTCGCAAAATTGTTTTCGCCAATTGCTTTTGGTTCAGCTCTACGGTAGGTATTAGTTGCTTCTATTTTTTTTTTGAGATCGTGCACATAGTCTTTAGTTTTGATAGCTAGATAAAGAGGTACTACTGTTTGGAGTTTTTAAAGTATATACACAATTCAGGGCAACGCATATTAACTTGTTACAGTGGTCGTGATGAATGTAAATTTCTCCCTTTGTGTAATGTGCATCGGGGAAAATTGTCACCAATTTGTTTTCGCCAATCGCTTTTGGTTCTACAATACGGTGTGTTTAGTTGCTCCTAGTGTTTTTAAATTCGTGTTTTTGGGATCATGTAAACCCTTTCACTTTTAGAAGTTTATTGTACATACCTATGTACAATAAACTTCTAAAAGTGATAGGTTTTGTTAAAATTTGTCCATAATCATTTTGACGTGACAACGTCTTAAATTAGGTTGCGGCTCGGAGTCATTCATGAAAAAGTGTAACGCCCGGTAACGTAACGATGAGTCACCGAACGAGAGAGAGGCCTGCCGGACCGGCGAATGCCTTGCGTCTCTCTCCCACTCAACTATGATCGGTCCGCCGCGCGCGCAGCACTAGAGAATTAGGCGCATTGAATCGGCGCGTGCTTGTGTCTCTGTCTCTGTCTTTCTCAACAAAATATATATTGTCTAAACAAAATATATTTCTATAGTTAAAATTTGTGCAATTCTTATTTTCATTCAATTCCTTGTTCCTATTGTGCAATTTAATAATATTCATATCAATAAATATTCTACCGAGAAAAAGAAGTTGTCACGTAAAATCTTCGCCCGTAAAACCGACTTTACAGGCAACCAGTTTTTTATGTTTCAAGTTTAATGTCTGGTACCTCGATGACGCGTGACGGCAACCTGACGTGATGTAGAATCTGTTTTGAAAGGTCATAGTTGTAGCACAGTCTAAAGAAAACGAACATGTTAATATTGTAACTATAGGAGTTAAACCGGCTCGCAACTACATACTTCCAAATACGAAATGTTCTTTCGAGACGAAACTGACACAGGACGTACTATGCCGATGCCGTAATATAGCTACCGGTATCAAAAAAATCATTACGCCTTCTTGCGTCGCCCATTTTTGATGAGTGTTTTCCGTTTTTGTAGAGAAAAATGTCATATAATTTTGCAATATATCGGCTCAGTTTACCAAAATGAACAAACATTCGGTTTTTACTATATTTCGATTGTCTAGATTCTTCGATTTTCTCAAAGTTCCCCAGTGTCACTCTCAAAGTTTGGCAATGTGCCTGGTCTTATAAGGCTCGTTACCTGTTACATGGACCAAAACCGAAGTTCATATCAGACTCGCTACCTACTATATAGGCCAAAACGTAACCGGTGAATCGTAGGTGTTTGCATGTGTACTGAATAAACGTACGTAACTTCACGTCTGTAATCCCCGAAGGAGTAGGCAGAGGTAAATGCATGCATTCAAGCATACATGCAAACACCCACGATTTGCCGGTTACGTTTTGGCCCATGTAACAGGTGGCGAACCTGTTGCCATCTCCGGGCACATTACCAAACTCCGAGGTACTGGGAAACTTACAGAAAATGGAAAAAACCCAATAGAACCAGAGATAAAGGATTTTAAACCGTTATCTCTGATAGTCCCCGACCCGGGAATCAAACCTAGGATCCCCAGCGTAGTAGTAGTTAGGTTAACGAATGCATATACCTTCGTCTACCCCTTCGGAGAATACAAGCGTAGAGTTACTTATAGACTGTACATTCAGACGGTCATCAACTTTGTTCCTACATCGAAAACCTACAAAGTTCACAAGAGCATTCACATTTGGACGTTCTATATTTGTGTAAATATTAAAGATATCGTTACAATTTCAGCATCAATGAAATGACTTTATAATGTTGTTCCTAATTACTTTCCTCGTTTCTCCCTTATACATTTTCCAATAACGTGCGTTTAATAATCGACCTTGATGGGAAAAGTGAAGGTTGAAAGGACTTCTAGATTGTATAAATGCATTCGAAATATCGTGCTTCAAAATGCTATGCTAAATTTATTAATTGTAGAGTTCCAATGCTCGAGGGCGTAGGCACCGCCGCATTACCTTATTTTTTATGTTATGGAAGTGATAAACAAGCATGCAGTTCACATCGATGTTAAGTGATGACTGCAGCCTTTAGACACCCACACAATGACCAAGGTCAAAATGCATTTCATTTCATTACATTATACATTACCACCTGACCGGAATACGATAGTGCTGAACAATACCATTAGCGGCGAGTATATAAGGTAATGCGGTGGTGCCTACGCCCGAGCTCCGTCACTAAGGATCTACCACTAGTAGAAATCTGTCTGAAAGTCTGAATGGTAGAATAAAAGTGAAAGATCACTCACTTCAGTACGAAATCTCAGAAACTACAATTGCTTGGAGATTCAAATTTTGCATAAGGGTTCATTTTAGGACGTAGGTGCTCATTATCATCACTCCAGCCGAATGACCCTCCCTGCTGGACAAGGCCTTCCCCAAAGACGCCCGTGCATTCACGCACAACAGTACTGTGCATCATTAGGGGCGAATATGACATAATCACTACGCTTGGCAGGCGGATTGGCGGCAGTGACGGTAGCTTAACCGTGGGACGCTGCCCATCCCGCGTTATTATATTAACTATCGCCCTATTGGAACGGTTTGACCGCCATTATCTGGTTGACTGACTGCACTAGTGGAAAAAATATCTCCCAGTAGAAGAAAATTCTTCCGCTAGTTAGCGGTGGAGACGTCACAACCCGACGCCATGCTGCCGTAGGTGCTCTCTAAGCCCGAATATTGCGAAATTCGTAAGTAATGTACGAAATTGTAATATTTTTCTATTGCGCAATTACACATGCGAGTGAACTTTAGAAAATAAAGAAAAATGGGAAAGAAAAATTAAAATTCGGACAGGAATCGAACCTGCGTACTCAAGATAACCAGTCCAGCCGCTTTACCACTAAGTTACCGAAGTCCCACACCGATACGTCAAATTTTCCTTCTCTTTTTTCTTTATTTTCTAATGTACGAAAAATGGCAGACCCGTACGAAGTGCGAGGGAGGGGCATTTATAATAAATTCTCCTAACACAACGAATATATAGTAAGTTTTATTATTCATGCAAATTATTGTTACTTTAATAATGTCGTTGACCGCTAACAAAATCTGAAGAGTGATCTTCATATTGGCGAGTATCCAAGTATTGTATCTTTTGCTCTGATCACCCCTCTGATGTCAAACTGTGATAATATAATCCACTGAATGACGCATTACGAAGCCTTTCAACGTGAGTTATTTTGGAATTAAAAAGGAATATTATTTTTGTCGTCAGAATATTTTCTTTTGATATGAATGTTGTTTTTATGAAATATAAAAGAACCTGAATGAACCTGATTTTACTTAAGATAAACACGGTTGCCAGGGGTATCTGTATCTCGATAACCAGCAATTGGGAAGCCACTTTGCAGTAGATTTCTGTTTTCCTAGATTGATCATAATTATCACGTTACGTCAAAACAGCAATGAACTGTAAAGTGGCTATAAAAATGATGTCAACCGACGGTTGATGAAATGATATATAATACGCCTTCAGAAAAATAAGTATCCGAATTATTGTGTTTTGAAATATTGAATTATTTATTCTTATAATTTTTTATTTTAGTAACCAAATTTTGTATTTTCTTTGTAGGTATCCAAATTAAATATCAAACACAAGAATTGATAATTAACCAAAGATTGATTTCGTAGTAATAGAGTATTGTCGTGCAATACTATCATGGTTTACAATAAAATTGTCACCGGTTATGATTATAATGCAAAGAAAATTAAAAAAAAAACACGTAATCTTACCAACTACAAAGATTGTAGTCTATAGTAGTCGGTGTAGTAAAGTATTCTGATATAACAACGTCTTTAGGAGAAATTTAAAACTGTAACACCAACATTAATCACAGATGCCGATAGATGGCGCTAGCTGTACTTACATCGCACCCGTTACAAAACTATTTTTTTCTTTATTGGTCAATAAAAACAGGCTTTCATTCGATATGTTATTACACGACCAACTACTAGAAAATAAATCCTACTGGAAGAAGCTACAATAATAGATTGCAATCACTGACTCATCCGAGCCCCGAGCCCCGAGCCCTGACCAGTGATGCTAAACTATCGATAGTCGCGCTATCGATAGTTGACCTCTAAAAATAGTCGATAGCGCGATAGTACTATCGAAAATATCGCCATGCTGCAATACTATCGATACTATCGATAGTACGATACTAGCTAGTATTGTTATAAACAATAGTCAATAAGGTCAATAGTATCGATAGTATCGATACTATCGAAACTATCGATACTGTCGAAGCTAGAATCGATACTAGCTAGTATCGATACTAGGTTCGATACTATATATCGATACTATCGAAACTATCGATAGTATCGATAGTATTGCAGCATGGCGATATTTTCGATAGTACTATCGCGCTATCGACTATTTTTTCGAGGTCACGATAGTTCACAATACTATCGATAGACTATTACTATTGCAACAACACTAGCCCTGACTGATTCAAAAACTTAAGCCCTGGCTTAAGGGTACTTATCTACCAGAGATGTGCTATGCTACGTTACTATGGATGCGTTTGGTTTCCACCAATCATATTTATTGGTGCACATAGCTTAGCACTGGTGGAAACGGATTTAACTAAGATATGTGTTTTAAATGGAATGTGTGTTATGGATGCGAGCTATGGGCCATCGCGAGTGTTGTAGCAGTTGTATGAGTATATGCAGAGCAGAGTACCTTCAGTATGCCGCGCACTTTGTGGCGGCGCATCTTCATAGCGCATCTTCCTCGTACAGCTACTTATCATAGCATTAGTGGAAACGGTCATATATTTTTGTAGCCTAGATTTTACATCTTCGCAGCATAGCTGCATAACACATCTCTGGTGGAAAAGCACCCTTAGGCAGAGACTACCAGTATGATTTTCATGACCTCCATTTCAAACCTAATGTCTCGATTTATCCACCTAGAAAGAACTGTGAAGATCCTGCAATCCAGACTTACCTCGGTCTAGCAGCTTGGGTATAGTAGCGGTCCAGCTCTTGAAGCATGCGGAGAGCGTCGGCCATGTCATGAGGACCTTCCTCCCTGGCCTCAGCCAGACAGACGATAGCCAGCACCACAGCCACGGCGATCGCAATCCTCTTGCTCATCATGGTTTCTGCGGGAAGAGAGGAAATATGACGAATTAAGTATCAAAGATTTGAAGAATATGCCGAGTAAAGTATTTTAAATTTTTTTATATAATGAAGGTGGCAAGCCTGCAGTTCACATTGATTTTAAGTGACGACTGCACCCTATTTACTTTAACACAAAGACCAGATGTCAAAATGCTGTGCGTTGTCACCCTTGAGGCTTTAGTTGTTATATCTCTGTGAAACTTATTACGGGTCACACATTACCATCTAACTGGAACACAATAGTGCTGAACACTACCATTTAACGGCAGACACATTAGATAATGCGGTGGTTCCTACGCCCTCGAGCGAGTTCCTACGCCCTCGACTTTAAATTTAAGCAACCTGTCGCCTGAGACGTTTGCAAGGACTAAATTTAATACGAGACCAATTTTTAGTTGGTAACAGAGGCCCAGGAAGACCAGGACTAACCACCTTGACAAAATAGGTCGATTAGTGTCCTGATTAAGGTAGGGTTAAGAATCTTCGGAGTCGGCGTGCATGCACGAAGACTATAACAAGAGGCACAGGAGGTATGTAAGGAGTGTACGTATCTTCGTAGATCTCTGAGAGTGTGAAACTCCAAATAGTTGGGACACACTCTCAGAGGCCAACAAAGATATGTCTTTTTTCCACGTTCTTCGTTTACCTTTACCAATGTCACCCAATGTTGTTGTATTTGTTGTAAGTAAGTTAAACAATTAATTTATTAAGGTGTCGTCCAATTCGACAGTGTCAGCTTGAACGAGCTACTAATCGTCAGCATACAAAGGGGAAGAGCAGGTAAGGAGTTCAGTGACTGATTTAATAAAGATTGAAAATAAGAGAATAATACGACTTACTTAGAGCACTTGATAACAAAATTTTCCTACTAGCGCTACGAGCGACTTCGAACAAAACCAATGTTTTCTGGTGATGCATGTGTTATTTGTGGCCTAAAAAAATAATCACATACGTTTTTACATTTTGACACAGTATGAAATAAGTTAAAGTGCGCCAAATTCATGGTAGTGTATGAATTTTATAAGTGATTTTTTTTTTACTTGATATTTTAAAAAATATACGCAAAGGAGTTTGTTGAATATCGATAACCGAATCGATTTCAGGTATTAAATAATATAGGTTTGTATAATGTATAATTGTATAACCCAAAATTAATTACAATTTGTGGTCACCCATTTGGTGAACAGTAAAAGTGAAAATAAATGTTATTACTAGGGAGTGTTAAATAGGGGTATTGCGCAGGTTACGCTACATCCCATTGTATATAAACTACTAGCGGCCCGCCCCGGCTTCGCGCGGTGCAATGTTGCCTACCCTCTCCTATTCGTCTTAGTGTGATGATTATACATAGATATAGCCTAAAGTCTTCCTCGATATCTTTTATAATTTAGGCAGCGTACGCAAAATAAGTAACTTTTCTGGTTGATTTTTTACACCTTGTGTCTGAAAAACCCAAATATCTTACGGAACCCTATTTTTTCCAAAATAAAATATTGCCTATGTTACCCGTGGATAATATAGCTTTCGAATAGTGAAAGAATTTTTAAAATCGGTCAAATAGTTATTGAGCCTATTCAAAACAAACAAACAAACAAAAAAATATTTCCTGTTTATAATATTAGTTTAGATTTAGATAACTGTGCTATATTTCATACTACTCGGTCCGCATAATTATCGTATAAAGGGATACAAAGATTTTCCTTCACGTATTGCTATAATCATAACAAACATCAATAGATATTTTGGGATAAGTCGCCAAATTTATTTAGTGATATTGAATTTTCCGTCGAATAGGAGAAAACTGCGCCGTGAGTTCTTAGCCTAAGTCATATTGTAAAGGTTATCAGTTACTTTAAGGCGAAACCAGAGAATAAGTAATAATATTACGTATAGAATGGACACTTCGACGTCCCAACCGATTTCTCCGCCTCACCCAACCTCCTCTCCTTTTAGGGGCGACGTTTGGTATTGTCTACATGCTACGCACACAGGTGCACGTGTAAATACACTTCACTGATTGATGTCTGTGTAATAGAGAGCAAATTAAGCGTGTGTATGTAATTTTGGCGGAGTGTCCGCGTTGTGGCGAAACGTGACCACCCCACCGCCAGCTAGTAGAGGAGAATTCTTCCGAACAACGGCGGTCAAACCATCCCAATATTGAGGTGGTAAATGCAATAACGCGGGATGGGCGATCCGCGATAAAACTACCACCACTACAATCACCATCATGCCAACCGCAGCGATTATGACGTCATCATCATCACTACAGCCAAAAGACGTCCACTGTTGGACAACGTTTACAATAGTGCTGTGCGTCATTAGAAGATTATGCCATAATCACGACGCTTAGCAGGCGGATTGGCGATTGCAGTCCAGCAGCTCCAGTGACGGAGCTCGCGAGCGTAGGCACCACCGCATTACCTAATATACTTGCCGCTAAAGAGTAATGCTCAGCACTATCGTGTTCCGGTCGGAGGTCATGTACGGCCCTATAATTTCCTGCTGAGGCTTAAGGTGTTATGCCTCTGCATAACACCTTAAGCCTCAGGAGTGGTAACACATCTGCATTTTGTTGTCCTTGATCTTTGTGTGAGTGTCTACAGGCTGCAGTCATCACTTATCATCAATTTGAACTGCATGCTTGTTTGCCACTTCCATTACATAAAAAAAAATGTCTCCAATAACCTTTAAAAGTAAATGATGCAAGAATTTTGATCACAGGAACAATGTTTGATATCTCCACCAACCTCTTTAAAAACAAAAGATGCAATTTTAATCATAGAAACGATGTTTCCTTAAGGTAACCTTTGTGAATCTCCCCAGCCGCCGTTTCCAGGCTTTCTGGGAAATGCCTGAGGCACCAAACTTTATAATAAGGAGTTGTAGAATAAACAACGCTTATAATAAATATAAAATGGCTTGTAGCAACAAACAATTAACTCAATGTCAAAAGTTTCAAGATTACAGCTTAATGAAAAGTTAGGCCTACAAGATATCTTTTTATGTATTGTGAAGGTGGCAAACAAGCATGCAGTTCACATTGATGTTAAGTGATGACTGCCGCCTATAGACACATACACAAAGACCAGAGGTCAAAATGAAGATGCGTTACCACCTCGAGACCTTGGTTATGTTTAAACCATTATGTCTCTGTAACGTCTCTGGATTTTTTTATGTGTTGTAAGTAAGTGGTAAACAAGCATGCAGTTCACATTGATGTCAAGTGATGACTGCAGCCTATAGATACCCACACAAAGACCAAGGTCGAAATGCAGATGCGATACCACTCCTGAGTCCTAAGGTGTTATGCGTCTGCGCCGGAAATTACAGGGCCGTACATTACCACCTGACGGGAACCCGATATTGCTGAACACTACCATTTAGCTCCGTCACTAGAGCTCTACCAAAAATAAGTCTCTGGATAAACGAAACATCCGTGTTTAGGGTTCTGTAGCATTCTATTGTCATGTCTGTCCTGTCTTGTCCTGTCATGTTATTTCATACAAAATTACAAATTCCTGGTACTAAGACCCAAAGCTTAACTATGGGCAGATAGTTAAGCTTAGGGTCTTAGTACCAGGAATTTGTAATTTTGTATGAAATAATATGACTATACAAAATTTAATAAACTCTATTTCATGCCTGTCATGCCCGAAGGGGTAGGCAAGCATCATGCAAACACCCATCAGTTACATTTGGCCCCACGTAACAGGTGGCAAGTCTGTTAACATCTCCGGGTGCATTTCCAAACTTCGAGGTACTGGGACATTGCCAGTAAATCCCAACAGAGCCAGAGATAAAGGTTTTTACACCATTATATCCCCCGTCCTGGAAATCGAACCCATCACCCCTGCGTAGAAGTAGCAGCTTGCTACCACTAGGCTACTGAGGCAGTTAGGTATACAAAATATATATTAACGACTAGCTGACCCGGCAAACTTCGTATTGCCTCACGATGAAATAATGTGTAAAAGGTTTGATAACGGACTATTTGTATGAGAAAATTAAATTGTGCTTTTGCCTATTTCCCTTCAATTTCTTCATATTTCTTACATTTTAAACCTTCCCTGGACTTTCAAAAATCATTCAAAACCAAAATTAGCCAAATTGGTAAAGCCGTTGTCGAGTTTTAGCGAGACTAACGAACAGCAATTGATTTTTATATATATAAAAATAGATTGTAGTGTCCAAAATACTACTATATTATTCGTAAATTGACTCTGATTTTTATGTATAAAAATAGATTGTAGTGTCCAAAATATAACTATATTATTCGTATAATGACTCATGAAAATAGAGTATGCAATTACATTTTTATCAGTTTGTCAAAAGGCTCGCGTCGAGTATGGGGTCGATCGTTTGAGTTTCAGATCTGGCCGTTTGAGTTGAGATTTAGCTGCTTTCAACAGACATCGAAGTTTTTTACTTTGTTTGAACAAAATCAAGCGAAATGTGTGGGTACCAGACTGGTTTATATATTTTAAAAAATGTAATCTATCTATACTAAGCCTGGGTTGCATCACATCATTTGTTAAAGTTAAAGTATTAATTGTTACATTGCACATCCTTCTCTAACTTAAGGAAATCTGTTAAAGTAGAGCAGGATGTGTAATGTTACAATAACTTTAACTTTGACAAAAGTCATGGTGCAACCCAGGCTAATATTATAAAGAGGAAATATTTATGTTTTGTATGTATGTTTGTAACGTTTTCACACAAAAGTACTGGACATATTTCAATTTTTTTTTCACCATTTGAATGCTGCATTTTCACTCAGTCATATAGGTACCGTCTGTTTGCTATAGGTATAAATAGAATAATATTTTAAATCGTCAAAGATGACCACTGCTCAACCAAAGCCTCCTCATAAGGCTAATATACCATCATTGCCAGTATTGCACAACATTACTACCGCCTCATTGGAAAGGTTTGACAGTTTGACCGCCATTGTTCGATTGCCTGACTGCCCTACTGGAAGAATTATCTTACAGTAGAAGAAAATTCTTCCGCCCGCCCACTAGGCGGTCGGTCGTCACGTCCCGATGCCAGCACTTTGAATACCGTAGTCAAAACTGACAACGTATATTGTAATTTGTTGCAAAGATAGGGCACCGAAATTGACTCATTTAGTCCCCAGAGATGGCTAATGTTCATTTAATAGACATCCCAAACTTCGACATCGCTTGAATCACGCTGATATGAAGAAAAAGACAAAAAAATTACAGTACTCAACAATTAATATTGTTCATACTTCATTAAAATCGATTCAGTCGTTTGGACGTGAAAAGGTAACAGACTGACAGTTACTTTCGCATTTATAATATTATAAAGTAGGGAGTAGGGAAGTAGAGATTTCCTGGTATACTTGATGAGGCACAAATACCTGACAAGTGCTCGGACACCTGTTTTTCACACTGTATACCTACGAATGTGAACAATCCGTTCCGTAAAATCATATAATCTTCGTTCTCGTGTAATAATTAATTGCTTCAGATCTATTATAGCAACACTGCAGATGTCAGCGCGTCGAAGCGTATTATTGTACCGTAATGATATAAGTAATAAGACTTGAACGCAGCACTGCAAATAAAGTTTTTGGTTGAACGCTTATCGCTCACTTGCGGAATATATTATTATTAACGCATCAGCAAACGTCAGCGAAATGAAGATTCAGAAACCATTTTGCATACGTTAAGAAAATCTTATTCGATATTGTAACTGTAAGGTATGAATAAACACACTTAGAACTGATTTCTGCGTTTGGACCCCAGAGGTAAGGGTGGAATGGTGAATTTTCTTAAACTTAACTTCAGAATTATTAATAACAAAAATATGAAAACATGTTAACTAATAGAATATATTTCAGATGCTTACAATAAGACCCTGCTTTTAGTAAAATGTCACTCAACATGGAAAACTTTTTAAGTTTAATCCAAAAAATCCATTTATATTTTTAACCGACTTCGAAAAAAGGAGGAGGTTCTTAATTCGTCCGTATCTTTTTTTTTTATGTATGTTCCCCGATATTTTGAAAACGCCTGCACCGAATTGGATGATTTTTTTTTATATAATTTATTTGTGTTAGATGTTCTTGTTTGAGTTACTAAATCATGTGTACCAAATTTTTAATCAATCAGTCCAGTTCTTGGAGAAAAAAAAGACTGTGATGGACGGACAAATGTTCAGACAGACACATGTGTGATCATTAAGGGATTCCGTTCTTTTCTTTTGAGGCACGGAACCCTAAAGAAGCACGGGAGATTGTTTAGTTGTATTTAATTTTATTTGATGCAAGAGGTTTATTTTTAAAATCACAGAACCTCAAAAAAGGTTCGCCGCATTTATTTCTATATATTCAAACTATTCATCAATAACTATTTATCATAATATCTACCTAAGAGACAAAAACTATATTGCAATAAATATCTACTCGTATGACCAATATATCTGCCAGTAGGTATATTATATTTGGATCCAATATAAAATTGTATTGTGTCCCAAGAGCAAGGGCCATCAATCGAATTGTGTTTGTTTTATGCTGATGTACTAAATTCACTCGTCATTTCCATTTGGACCCGAGGTTTTGGGGTCCTCAGATAATGGTACACGGGAGCTCTATTCGTCCGAATTTATTGTTACTTAAATTTCGCTTTATTGAAGATATTCATAGTTTTGGTCGCTGGGGATTTTTTTACGAAAGATTTTGAAAAAATAGAATCTAAAATGAAAAAAAATAGAATCAAATAGGCATCATAAAGTTACCTAATTTAATAGTTTTAACTTTATAAGTGTTGTGTAACTTTTCACTGGTGGTAGAGCTCCAGTGATGGAGCTCGTAGGCGTAGGCACCACCGCATTACCTAATATACTTGCCGCTAAATGGTAGTGTTCAGCACTATCGTGTTCCGGTCAGGTGGTAATGTACGGCCCTGTAATTTGAGGCACAGAGGCATAACACCTTAAGCCTCAAGAGTGGTAACGCATATACATTTTGACCTCGGTCTTTGTGTAAGTGTCTATAGGCTGCAGTCATCACTAAACATCAATGTGAACTGCATAGTTGTTTGCCACTTCCATGACATAAAAAAAAATCCAGCACCTAATTTTGCGGTGTAATTTTTTAAGGTTTGTAGAGTAAGTTTTATCACAGAGACATAACAACTTAGGTCTCAGGGGTGGCAACGCATTTGATTGATATCTTGTCTTTGTGTGGATGTCTATAGGCTGCAGTCATCAATTAATATCAATGTGCACTGCATACTTGTTTGTCCACCTCCAGTACATGAAAAAAAGAATATTACAGATTGATTATTCCACCAAGGCAAAATCATATTGCTGCAGAAAAACATACAATAAAATTTCAACGTGTATAGATGCTTAATGTGAAATGTTTTCGTGTCTCTTGAGAGGATTATCATAAGTACAGTACTTAATATTTCAGCATACGTCAACGCTTACAAAGGCCACGACTTGAGAGCTTAGGATGCTTTACACATTTTTTTCTTTTTTTATCACTCAACTACTGGTTTCTTAAGCCATAATATGGGCGTATATGTTTTTTTTTTATGTAATCGAAGTGACAAACAAGCATGCTGTTCACATTGATGTTAAGTGATGACTGCAGCAAGACACACAAAGACTAAAGTCAAAATGCAGATGCGTTACCACTCCTGAGGCCTAAGGTGTTATGCCTCTGTGCCGGAAATTACAGGGCCGTACATTACCACTTGACCGGAACACGATAGAGCTGAACCCTACCATTTAGCGGCAAGTATATTAGGTAATGCGGTGGTGCCTACGCCCGCGAGCTCCGTCACTGGAGCACTACCACCAGTAAAATATGTGTACAGTATTGCATTTATCTACATGAAAACTAAATACTTAGTTATTGCAAAACTTCATGATAAATTTTTGAGTATGCACATATCAAAAATATAGAAAATTTGAGCGTAAAGTTAGGTTTTGCTTATGCTTTCCAACTGTTTTATCCATTTCATAGATGAAAAGGCTGCATTATAACTTTACCTGCTTATTCTACTTTTTCAATGTCATCGGAACTAAAATTTTCATCGGACTAAACTATAATTGACTTCAATAATGCGAAATTAGCGTGAAAATATGTTATCGAACAAATTAATTTTTAGTTTAATATAAATCACATACTAATATATTTACATCATTATAATCGGACAACTTTCCACGACGACCCTGGTTATTAAAAAGGAACTATTTCATTCCGGAGATGGAGGTTCCATTTAATAAGCACAATACGTTTAATGAACCAAATGCGAAGGTCTCGGGCTATTATATCCACTACAGCAACAAATGTGAATATGGGATTGATACGGTTTGAAGACTGTTGAGAGACTTTTTATAATTATAGCTTTTGAGTGACAATTGTAGTTGTTTTATGTATGATTTTATATTTAAATAGTTTGGGTGGAAAGGTGTCTCTGTGCCGGAATTACAGGGCCGTACATAACATAACTTCACGCCTGTAATCCCCGAAGGGGTAGGCAGAGGTAAATGCATGCATTCAGGCATACATGCAAACAACCACGATTCGCCGGTTACGTTATGGCTCATGTAACAGGTGGAGAGCCTGTTGACATTTCCGGGCACATTACCAAACTTCGAGGTACTGGGAAATTTCCAGAAAATGAAAAAATCCCAATAGAACCAGAGATAAAGAACTTTACACCATTATCTCCGATAACTCCCTACCCGGGAATCGAACCCAGGACCTCCGCGTAGTAGTAGAGAGACAGTTAATACATAGAAGACAGATATAAATATTTAAAATTACGCATTTTTAATCGAATTATTTTTGGTAACATACTCGTATTAATTGAATACACGCTACAGCTTAATGCTAAAAACATACTTTAACAAAGGCATATTATATTAAAATTATAGCTGTTAATTTAAAAATATATTTAGGAAAATTATATTTTCTACAGAAAGAGAACAATGGGTGGATATTGTTCAAATATTGAATTCAATTGTAACAGAAAGGTTACTCCAATGTAATGTGGATAAAGTATATTCACACTACATTTTCAGTATTTTTACTTCCATTGGCTATATCTTATTTAAAAAACAGGTCAAGTGCGTGTCGGGCCACGGGCAGTGTAGGGTTCCGGACCTTTAAAGTTTGAAACATGTACCTAATGAAAAAACCGGTAAAGTGCGTTGCGGGGCTACGCGCAGTGTAGGGTTCCGTAGTTTAGAGGTTTGATTAATCTAATGAAAAAATATATATTTAAAATATCTATGGAGGTGTTCAAAAATTTGGTGTATTACATTTGATCGACTATTACTCGCAAACTTGTAAAGCCAACTTAGGTGTGATAGTTTTCCTTTTCATTTCGTTATATGTAGCTGCTATTGCCGTAACGTTTGAACATCTAACAACAACCGTTTAGTCTCTAGGGGGGAGGACACTTGAGTCTAACGAAAATTTGCACTTTAAAGCTTAATAAGTCACGTACAGTTAACTAAATCCAAAAATGATGTTAGCATACCCCTAACAGTTTTAAAAGACCTATCCAACAATACCCCACACTAAATAGAAAACGAAAATAAAAAATAAAAAAATATCCGTGAGTTACTTGTAGCGGAGGTACCCTAAATAAAAAAAAATTACATGTTTTTATTCTACCACTTTGTCGGCGTAGTAAAGATGTATACTTGTGCCAAATTTACCAATCTAGTACCAATACTTTTTGCGCTAAACCGCGGGCGGACAGACATACAGACAGACAGACGGACATGGCGTAACTATAGGGGTTCCTTGTTTACCACAAAACCCTAAAAAATAATAAATATTTTCTTTGGAGTTGTTCAAAAATTTCGAGTTAAATACATTTGGTCGACACATTCGTAAAGTAAGCATATTGTTAATAATATGTGTTGATAACCCTAGGGATTGATATCTTTATCCACACTGATATAACAGGTATAGATATTGGAAATTACATTTCATAGTTTCACACTAACATTGTTACAAAATATAGAACCATTAAATACCCATAAAACGTAATTAAGTTGATAAGAGCTTTATCGAATCGATACTTTCAAGCGGTAATCCGGCGTATCATATTTCAAACTAGCTGTGCCCGCGACTTCGTCTACGTGAGAAAAAATGTGATTGTTCAGTTTCTACCCGGACGAAGTCGTGCTAGTACATAAGTAGCCTAAGTTACTCCTTATTACATCAGCTATCTGCCAGTGAAAGTCCCGTCAAAATCGGTCCATCCGTTTCCAAGATTAGCCCCGCTAATCAGACAGACAAAAGACAAAAATTTTAAAAAATGTTGTTTTGGTATAAGTACCGTGTATATACATACACATATGCATTTAGGAAAAAGCGGTTATTTTAATATTACAAACAGACACTCCAATTTTATTTATTTGTATAGATACGTTTGTATTGACAGTTTTTGTCGATTTTCATATCTGTGACTCAGTACAAAGATTATTAATTGGTGAAAAAGTTTTAGTGGAAAAGCTTGAAGTTATACGCTCCTTTAGGATTCCGTAGCCAAATATAAAAAGCAAAACCCTTATAGGTTCGGCATGTCTGTCTATCTATTAGTCCGTATGTCACAGCCACTTTACTCGGAAACTATTAAAACTACATACTTGAGACTCTGTAGTTAAATTTACCTGCTGTTTACCGCTTTAGTATCTACAGTATACTGAAATAAATAAAAATGTATGATGGGCTTCCCTCCGAGTCCCTCCGAATGCAATATACGCAATGTTATGTTTTTTTTCTATAGTTAGAATTGAAACAAAAAAAAAACTTTTTTCATCGAACTTATTTTGCGAGTTGGGAACTCGTATAATAATTATGGACTTTTGAAAATCATGTTGAGGTTTTTTAAACAAGTCAATCTTTTGAAAAATACACACTTCTAAACACATTTCAAACAAGCTTAATAACGTTTTAATATTTATGTCTGTTACCATTTTCTCGGTTTAATTACGTACCTTGAAATGTATTTTAAATCCTGTTCCGGACGAGTTTCTGGTTAGTTTTTCTCAATGGTCATACATATCTAATTGTAATTTGTTTTAAAAACGTGAAATGAAAATTTGATTTGATGAAAATTTTTCATCACATCATCATTTATATTATATATATATGTATACATATATATGTTTTGTAGCTTTTGTATGTACTATAATATACCTATAAATATATATCATGTATTTAAATATTTATTTACTTATATACGTATTCATGTGTTTATTATTTTTTTTTTTTTGTTAGATCTTATATTTGTATTCGTTACATTAAGTTTTCCTTATTCATAAGTTGTAATACCTACCACAATATTTCATCATGATGAGGGTTGACTGGTAGAGAATGCCACTAGGCATTATGTCCGCCCTTTGTTTTAACTTGTATTCAATGTTAAATCAATAAAGAATAAATAAATAAATAAAATTTGTTGAGATACAAAAAATGTATCACAACATTGAAAACACTTTAAGATGCTTATATCTATAATATAAAAATAAGTCGGGTTTTCCTTCCTGACGCTATAACTCCAGAACGCACGAACCGATTTCGACGGTTTTGCATTCGTTGGAAAGGTCTCGGGCTCTGTGAGGTTTATAGCAAAGAAAATTCAGGGAACAAATCAAGAGAAACTTCTGACTTTGAGAAAAAAAGTAGGCTACTTAGTTATTTATAAAACGACATACACGCGGGCGAAGCCGCGGGCAACAGCTAGTCTATAATATAAAAATAAGTCGGGTTTTCCTTCCTGACGCTATAACTCCAGAACGCACGAACCGATTTCGACGGTTTTGCATTCGTTGGAAAGGTCTCGGGCTCTGTGAGGTTTATAGCAAAGAAAATTCAGGGAACAAATCAAGAGAAACTTCTGACTTTGAGAAAAAAAGTAGGCTACTTAGTTATTTATAAAACGACATACACGCGGGCGAAGCCGCGGGCAACAGCTAGTCTATAATATAAAAATAAGTCGGGTTTTCCTTCCTGACGCTATAACTCCAGAACGCACGAACCGATTTCGACGGTTTTGCATTCGCTGGAAAGGTCTCGGGCTCTGTGAGGTTTATAGCAAAGAAAATTCAGGAAACAAATCAAGAGAAACTTCTGACTTTGAGAAAAAACGTAGGCTACTTAGTTATTTATAAAACGACATACACGCGGGCGAAGCCGCGGGCAACAGCTAGTTTAGTATAAATATTTAATTTAAAATCATTTTGAGCCATAGATGATGGACTTAGTTTCAAAAAGAGTAAGTTTTGAACTACTTACAATTATTATTATTCATAGCACAGTCGAAACTTCAAACAATTAGGTGCATTATACTTGATATTATGGGAGAAATAAATTGGCAATATACGATACAAGAGGATTATGAAACTCAATCAATTTTAAAGTGGTTTGTATCTATCAGTAATTTAAATAATGATTTCGGTGCCATTTAAACTTTATTATATTTTTGTTGAAGTTTTCTTTTCATAATACGGCCAACTCACATTTAACTAATGAGACGTGAATGAGACCATCAATGGGACGAGACTTGAGACCATCTATAACAGGTCATTATGGGCATGGACATAAAGTCCGATGCAGTCCGCTCGCACGTATTTGGTCCGCCGTAGCGAATCCGGTCGTTTGTAGCGAGAGCGGATTTGGTCATAGAGCAACACCGGAGGGCAATAGCCATATGCAGGCTTTCCCTCTGTCAAAGTACAAGCCCAAATGGGCCTATACCTGTCGCCTAGCCCCCTTATTCATAAACGTATTTTAGCTAAAGTGTTGCTAATCTCTCCTTTGTCTTTTTCTACCCTGCACATTTGACAATGCAACTGATAAAGACAAAGCATTCTATAGCTAAAACGTATCTAATGTACGTTTATGAATAAGGGGGTATATGTTAAAATGTGTGCGTGAAATTTTTTCTGTATTTTGTTAAAGTCAAGGTGTGAGTTTCGTAGTAATAGACAATTTTTGTAGTGTGCGTGGGTGTCGCACACATTTCCCCCAAAAAATGACAGACTGTTTTGCATCGGTAATAAACGCTATGGCTACTCCCCTCCGGTCCGCCGCGGCCGGTAGCCCGTGTTGCTCTATGGATTTGGTCGACGGATTCGGTCCGCCGTATCGATTTCGAACGTGTGTTACTACTTTAATCTACTCTAACACTAAGTTGCTATACCTTGATGAACGATACTGCTGAACACTCCCATTTAACCTCAAGTAGATTAGGTCGTGCGGTCGCCTACACCCGCGATCTCCGTCACTGGACCTATACCACACCGCGGACACTCCGCCAAAATTCCAAACAAACGCATAATTTGGTTTCTATTACACAGACATCAATCAGTGACGTGTATTTATACGCGCACCTGTGTGCGTAGCACGTACAAAGTACCAACCGTCGTCCATAAGAGGGGAAGGGGTTGAGTGATGCGAGCAAATCGGGCGGGACGTCGAAGTGTCCATTTTATACGTAGTATTATTACATATTTTCTGCCTATACCACCAGGCTTTTTTATCATTTTAATTCATCCACTGCCGGATTTAAGCAAAGGCAACATAGGTCTATGGGCCGCCACAACACCAAGAGGAAAAAAAATACTGAGTTTTGTTTGACTTGTCAAATAGACGAAACATTATGTTTAGGGATAAGTTAACATCTCTTCGAGATCAAGCAGCCCGAAATACGACCAACAGCAGCAGTGGATTATGGCGATTTGAGAGCCTCCACCATATTCTCTGCCTGTGTGCTGCCGGAGCCTAAGTCCGGCACTGTATTCAGCAGTAGACTTATTTCGTCAACTTGATGATAAATAATAACTAAGGGTGCAACTATATGAGATGTTAAATATAGGTAGGCCGAATCTCACTCCATGGCTCAGTTATCTAATTTCCTTATTTCATTCACATAGATTGAAGTTTGACAAGTCAATTTTCATTACAATAGTTCCTTGTTCTGCGGGACCTATATTCTCTGTGCCCGTATTAATTATTGATAAAGCCGGGAGGTCCCTCCGAATGCAATATACGCAATGTTATATATTTTTTTATGTAATTAAGTGGCAAACAAGTGTACAGTTCACATTGATGGTAAGTAATGCTGTAGCCTAATAACATCAACATGAAACCAGAGATTTCAATGTAGATACGGTGCTACTCCTAGGACCTAAGGTAGTAGGACGGAAATTACATTACCACTGAATCACTACCATTTAATTTTAGCGGCAAGTAGGTAGATTAGGTAATGCGGTGGTGCCTACACTCGTGAGCTCCGTCACTGGAGCTCTACCACCAGGAAAATGTACCATATGTTGTTTCCATGTGGCACAAACCTAACAAACTGCCAGAGATTAAATAAAAAAAACGCGCCCTGAAGTTCCGGGCTTATATAATAGGACTGAAGTATCCTCTACCTGTTGTAAGAGGCAATAAAAAGGGGAAATTAGCCGCGGGTGGCAAGATTGGGGGCAATGGTCCTCACAGCACTCGCGGCTCCGTAAGGACGGTGACTAAAGTAGCCGCATGTCATCGTGGCAAGTGACAAAGGGGGGGCTCACAAAGCCCCTGTGGACGAGCCTTGGATGAAGGCAAAGTGCAAGGGGAGGCCGGAGCAATGTTTATAGTATACCCGGATCCCTTTTCATGCACCGAGGTGGTTTAAGAGGGTCCAAATCCCCCATATCCCTACTCTTCCCCCAAAGAGTCGGTTGATTCTAAAGATATTTCTACCTAGTGTACAACAAGGTTTAAATGCAGCTGATGAGAGACGTAATAATAATGGCCTCAATACAAGCTCCGATGAATCTGATTCTCATTTAATAACAGCTTCCGATTACTGATTGGAATGCTGATTAACTCATTAGCTTGTTTGATATATCTTTTATATACGAGTAGATGTTCCTAATTTCCGCCTTCATATTTCGACAAAGAATATTTTTTATTTGTAATAAGAAGTCTGCTGGCGGTGAAACGTGACTACCCCACCACCCACTAGTGGAAGAGTTTTCTTCTACTGGAAGAGAATGAAGGATAAGATAGTTGTCTATCACATAACCTAACACCATACATTTACCTTACCCCTTAACATGATAAAATATACCTTAGCTGTCTCATAAAAAATCAAATCAGTCTCCCACTGGGAACTGAACCAGTTAGCGGTTGGGGTATCGATAAAACAATAGGAAAACATTGTTTGAACATATTGCACGTTGTTAGTCGCGCGGTAAACGGATAACTAAAATAACTTTAATAATTGTTTTTATATTATTTCGCTTTAACACATGCTAGTGAAATATCTTCACAAAGGTAAAAGCGACTTCTTTACGATATTTAATAAACTACAAAGTTTATTAAATCGGTTGGCTAACTAGCAAACTAGTATTGTTTGCAATAGAGGGCGCTACCTCCACCAAGGCAATGCAATAAATGTCAAGGAAAGGTTTGACAAATCGGGCAGGACTTCGGTAGCTAAGTTGGAAGAGCGGCTGGTCTAGATTCTCGGTGGCCGCAAGTTCGAGTCTCGTCTAAAGTCAAATTTTTCTTTCCATTTTTCTTAAAAAAATATAAGTAAAATAACTTTTTAATAATATATCTTGTTTTTTTTATTATTGTTATTCACTCTAGGTAGCTTAAAAAAATATCTAAGGTGTAAATGGGTAGGTTTAAAAACAAAATCCGATCGACTTATTTGGGAAGCAGACGTTTTTTTTACCTGTAATTAATAACTCTGTAGCTTGATGTTTTAAGAAACTGACACAAATTCCTATAATCCCAAATTACGTAATCGTCGGTTAAGGAAGTACATAAAAATATACAAAATGCTTAAAAAACGGAAAAAAATTATTTCTTATACGATTAATTTATTTTATTTATTCGTGCATCGGACGTCCGATCACTTTCGATATTTATTGCCTAGTGTATTATATACCTTAACCCATATGATAGTATAAACAGCTCTTAACTGTCTCACAAGAAATCAAATTGTACCCCGCAGTGAATTGAACCAGTTTTTTGAGATAGCGATATAATAATGAAAAATATTATTTGATACATATAGGTTACAGGTGTTAGTCGTCCGGTAGACAGATACATTTTTAGATTATTATTTAGTATGTATGTATCTTCACGCCAGGTCCCTAACGGGGTAGGCAGAGAGTGTAGAGCGCCAGACATCCCGGTTCTGACAAACCTCTCGTGCATTATTATTTAGTGCATTTACAAAATTACTTGGTATGTATAGTATGAAGTGGAAGTCAGAAAAAGCTTAAGCTCCAGGGCATAGGAATCAATGCATTACCTAATCTATTTGCTCCCAAATGGTAGTGTTCATCACTATCTTGTTTCCTTTAGGTAGTAATTTATGACCCCGTAATAACTATCATAAGAGACATAAGAACTGAGGTCTCTGGGGTGGCAACGCATCATCATTTAGACTTATGGTGTTTGTGTAGATATCTATAGACTGCAGTCATTACTTAACACCCATGTAAGTTGCATACTTATATATGCCACCTTCGGTATATATAAACGTATTAATCCGTATATCGGACGTCCAATCATTTTAGATATTGCCTACTACATCACATACTTTAACCCATATCATAGTAAAACACCTCTTAACTGTCTCGTAAGAAATCAAATTAGTCCCCCACTGTGATTTGAACCAGTTAGCGGTTGGAGTTTGGTTAAAACAATGGGAACAGTTTGTTGAACTTTATTGGATGTTTATAGGCGTCCAGTAAACGTATCACTGAAATAATCTTATTATGATACGATTTAATAATTTGACTGATGAATAAATTAATATTTAACATTAATTATTTTTTTCTTGGTTATCAATTTTTTTCATAATTGATCTTTCATGATAGGCTGCCCTTTTAAGACAATGTTTTATTACTTATATTAAAATACACCGCCTCTTAAAATAAAAGCAATTTATTAGCTGTGACTTTTTTCAAGATCCTATTTTTATCAATAGTTTATTACTTTCTTTTGGCCTTTTATAATAATATGAACTTTTGTAGCGAAATATATATATCGCTGATTTACTACGAGCTGCGCTACGTAGCGTAATTTCAGAATTTCCAGCGCATTTTTAACCGACTTCAACGAACTTCCAAAAAGATTCTCTATTTGGTTGGTTTGTTATTTTATTTGTGTACACCAACTATGGCGAGATTTATCTGATTATATCGTCATTGTTTGTTTACGGTATAGAATACGGTGTAGAATAGTTACATTTCAATACATAAAAAAATTAAATAATTTGGAAAAAAAGTTATGTGATGAGCAGTTTAGTCATCTTAGAAGATGTAATTTACCCGTTTACCCGGACGACCTGCTTTTTATTAGTGTGTACCTATATTGTGCACTCAGTCTGAACAATTAATGGACCATAGTCCATTCGACCTTACTTAAAAAACATCTAGGTACGTTCCTTTGGACCGGTCATAACAAATAGTTTACAAATCCACACACCGAGTACATTCGGGTGCAAAAATAAAAAATAAAAATAATTTATGTTTAACAGCCGCAAGAAAAAATATATATAACGAAAAAATCCGACTTCATTCGTTGATAGAAATTGGTAGAATTTATTTGGATATATCATTGGATAATACTTTAGTGACGCATTTTACGTCCTTTAATTTTAAATGTAGTCACTTTTTTACTGGTGGTAGAGCTCCAGTGACAGAGCTCGCGGGCGTAGGCACCACCGCATTACCTAATATACTTGTCGCTAAATGGTAGTGTTCAGCACTATCGTGTTCCGGTCGGGTGGTAATGTACGGCTCTGTACTTTCCGACACAGAGGCATAACACCTTAGGCCTCAGGAATGGTAACGCATCTGCATTTTGACCTCTGGTCATTGTGTGGGTGTCTATAGGCTGCAGTCATCACTTAACATCAATGTGAACTGTATGCTTGTTTGCCACTTTTATAACATAAAAAAAAAACTAAAACATATTTAGAGCAATCACTTATAAAAATGTCAAAGAATCAAAATCTAACTAAGAAAAAAAATATAACTTTTCTAAAAATATATAGTAACTTAAACAAAGAATAATTATCTTTTTACTGTAAGTTATTATATAGGAAATATAAGTTTTTTAATATACTACCTAATATTATCAAGAGGATACATATTTGTACTTTTGTGTGTATGTTTGTAACGTTTTCACACAAAACTACTGAACCGTTTTCAAAAATTCACTATTAGAAAGCTACATCTTCACTGAGTGACATAGGCTATATTACATTTTTTGTACCCGTGTGCAGCCGGGGCGAGGCGCTAGTATGAAATAATAAAAATACTATTTCTTGACTTATCTCTTAATAAAAGACGTAGGTAAATATTTTTATTTTATATTTTATCAGATTTAACTCCTTAGATTTACTTTTACGTCTTGTTCATTTTGTTTTTAACTGTCTATCACAAATAAGCAATTAATTTGGCAAATGTTATTTTTCTTTGTTTTTTTTTTGGAATAAATATTTTTACATATTATTTACCGCTGACGTTTCATAATAGCTAATTTAACATTTTTTTTAAATTTGTCCCTATTCTCAATATCATCAATCGCTGCAACTCAATCACTTACCTTAGTTCAAGAGGTCGGCTGACTTCGGAAATTGATGTAAAGTTTTTCAAACTTCGAACGTCGGATAGCGCGAAAGTGCAACAAGTTCTAATGGTGTAACTGTTCCGGCTGCCAGCATTTATAGCCAGCGTTTGGGCGGGCAAGAGGCGGAGCTACGCACGCGTAGGCAGAACAGACCTTTGCCGTCAGCGGAAATTAAAAAAAAACTTGTTTAAAATTAAGATTTAGCAGAATTTTGCATTCCACTAAGATGCTCTATTTATGGAGAACTTTCTCTACGATATTAATACTTCAATTTTGTAAGAGATTTACTCTGAACTACTCGTATTTTATAAAAAGGTGAAGTGGTGGTATATTCACATCATTAAAATGAGTCTAACTGCCTTCGTACTTTAATGATTAACTATCCACTATTTTATAGGTTCAAAATTCTCAGATAAGGTTAGTTCCATTGATTTCCAAAGATGAAATTATCAACTTCGTTTCAGAGCTCGGATAATTACGTAATATTATCGGCTGAATAATACTTCCTGTATTTTAGATGACCTCTGTTATCACTACATATATATTAACCCCCTTATTCATAAACGTACATTAGATACGTTTTAGCTATAGAATGCTTTGTCTTTGTCAGTTGCATTGTCAAATGTGCAGGATAGAAAAAGACAAAGGAAAGATTAGCAACACTTTAGCTAAAATACGTTTATGAATAAGGGGGTAAATCTCTAAATATTGACTTAAGTGTACCTACTAAATAGCCCTTGGTTCCGGTTCAGAAATCAATTTACTACACATTCCTAAAGTAACATGACAGATAACGTATAAAAGTCTTACATAAATATCGGTCAAATAAATTTGAAAATGGAATTGGCTATTTGTCGCCTGAGTCCTCACTTGTATTAACCTACTGTCTTTAGAATTAGATTTCACAACAAGTCTTGAAATACATCTAGGTATATCTGTTCTTTGAAATATAAAAAAATCAATCGCTGATCGTAAGTCTCGCTAAAACTTGATAACGGCTGGATCGATTTGGTTAATAGTTTTGAATTATTTCTGGAAGCCCAGGGAAGGTTTAAAAGGTAAGAAAATATGAAAATTGAAGGGAAACAGTAAAAAACACAATTTTATTTTCCCATACAAATAGTCTGTATCTATCAAACCCTTGACACAATCTTTCATTCTGAGGAAGTACGACGTTTGCCGGGTCAGCTAGTATATTATAAAATACATAATTCCAAATTATACTGGTTTACACAAAGGATTAGCGTTGCCATTCTTGGCACGTAACCACAGGATGACTGCGACGTGCAGTTCTACGATGCATGTTTGTAGGTGAATGGTGTAGAGTAAGAAGGTAGGTTCTTCAAAAGTAGTAAGAATTTTCTTCCACTGTAAGAGAATTCTACCACTAGTTAGCAGTACCTAGTAGTAGTTGGTATTAAATGCCAATTTAATAATAATATTTAACCGATACGTGAATCAACAATTTTTTCAATTCCTTCATAGAAGGAAATGAAAAATCCGTTCGTCTGACTCAAGATGAAAAGTGAGTATAAAGTGGATTAGGTGTATGTATTTTGAGTTCAGGTGTATATGGTGTATGTGATGATATTTCATGTACCTATTATTGAACTGCTTTAAGGTGTTAGCAATGTGTTCAGTGAAGTGATTGAATGTGTTTCTTGTACTTTCTTTTTGTAGGATGCTTTCTAATTTAGGTGTAAGTTATTGGTAGTGGTAGTATTTAGGTGTAATAGCGCAAGATTGATAGCAGAGTCGAATAGCAATCCGCATGCCAAGCGTGGCAATTATGGCATATTCTCCGTATGGGGAGGCTTTGGTCCAGCAGTGGACTCGTTTGTAATTAAAATATATATTTTTTAAATGTAAGTAAGGGGCAAACAATAATTCAGCTTACATTAATGTTAAGTGATGACTGCAGCCATAGACATCTACAAAAAGACCGGATTACAAAATGCAGTGCGTTGCCACCCCTGAGACCTAAGTTGTTATGTCTCTGTGATGGATATTACAGGGCCATACATTACCATCTTACCGGAACACGGTAGTGCTGAACACTATCATTTAGTGGCAGATAGATTAGGTAATGCGGTGGTGCCTACGCCCGCGAGCTCCGTCACCAGAGCTCTACCACCAGTAGAAAATGATACAATGCAATGAAGACGATGCAATAGTTTTTAAAATAAATATTTTTTACTATATAGATATGCGATCTATGAGTATAAAAACGTACTTATTCCATTTTAATAGTCATTGCAGACTTATTGGTAGATTAAATAGCCACTATATCTAAATCACAGGCAGGTATCAGACCACTTCAAAAGTGGCATGAGTCTGAGATGGAATGAAAAACCTTTTTGTAAACATCCATGTAGTATCAAGCCTGTGTAAGACAGGCTTCTTCTAATTGTAGGACGATCTTACCCTGTGGTGTTCCCTAGGTGGGAATTACACTATAATATGGGTTTCTTCAAACATGGCGTCAAAAGAGTCCTTCAAGGCTGGCAGCGCGTTAGCAAATCCCCTGGTGTTGCAAATATTCAAGGCGACGGTGACCACTTTCCATCAGGTGGCCCGTCTGCTTGTCTGTCAACCTTCAGACATGTATTATCACGCCTGTGTAAAATGTTTATGTTGTTAAAGTCGTGGGCCACCCCCTAACTTGTAAAATAGGTAATATTAGTATTACAGTGACACCTAATTGGTAGAATGCTTCATTTTAAAGTAACATGTTTTTTACCCAATTAATGTAATTAAATATTGACCCAGCTAACGAACTTCGGCAATCAACTGAGATGAAAGGACAGTAATTTATTTAAAAAATATAAAAAGGTGTGTTTTATTTTTATTTAAATTTATGTTTACGTATACTGATTTTAATAAAAATACAAACATCACAAGTGAATGCTACAGTTCTCATACATTTATATACAAACCAATATCTCAATGTAACAGCACGACCTGTCTATCCTTTTACAGCTGTCTCAGTGTTCTGTCCTATTTACAACTGTAAAATACTTGACAAAAACGTAGTTAAACGCACTAAGATTCATGAAATACTGCTTTTTATCCAAGTATTTTATAAGAATTATTTTAAGGAATTATAAGTACTACTACTACTACAGGTTTATAAGGCCCAAGTGCGGCCCCATCTGGAATACTGCTCTCATTTTTGGGCGGGAGCCCCCAAATACCAGCTTGGTTCACTTGATTCCCTACAAAGACGCGCTGTTCGTATTGTTAACGATCCAGGACTTACTGACAGGCTCGAACATCTGAGCCTGTGTAGAGACATTGGGAGTCTGTGCATGTTATACCGTCTATACAATGGTGAGTGCTCTGACGAACTGTTCGACATGGTGCCACCGGCTCTTTTCCTACACCGTACAACACGCCGAAGAGAGAAGTTTCACCCTCACCGACTGGACACCTGACAGAACTCAACGGTGCGGTTTTCTCGTTCGTTTCTGTTCAGAACGTGTAAATTGTGGAACGAACTTCCCTCTGAGGTGTTCCCTCGGTGCTACAATATGGGGTTCTTCAAAAATTGCGTTAAAAGAGTCCTTCAGGGCTGGCAGCGCGATGGAAACTCCCCTGGTGTAGCAAATGTTCATAGGCGACGGTGACCACTATCCATCAGGTGGCCCGTCTGCTTGTCTGTCAACTTAAAGACAAAAAAAACTACATTAGGTACCTATTGAAATTATGTCTGAAAAAAAAACAGACATATTTCGTTTAAGTACAAAACCTTAATGAAATGAATTAGACTAGTATAATATCATCGGGTCATAGCATAAACAAAATTAATAGATATATTTTGACCTCTTTATTGTTAAGTGAGTAAAGGCATCCATGATTCGTCGCGCGTCTTGGTATAGGCTTCGAGGCACGTGCCACTTCTCCGCAGCATTTTCTGCTCCCTTATAATAAGAGCGACGTCTTTTCGGGGTAGCGCAGGCATGAGCGCCACGTCATCGATTACGGCGCGGCGACGAAGTAGGCGCCTCCCAAGTGTGGTGGTGCCGCGATGACAGCGGCGCCGCAGCGGTTGGTATTGCGGCGGCGAGAGTGTCGTCACGACGCGACGCAACGCGGAGAGGCATGTCCAGTTATTATTATGCATCTACAACAATTATTTTGTTCCATTTTACTTACCAAGTTAATTTAAACCACTGTAAAATAAATGAGCTTAAGCAATTTGTAATTTGCGAAAATAAAAAAACTTCGTAAATAAAGTACTTATTAGAATAGTTTGAATAAACAACACATTAAAAACCAATTACATTTCTCCTTCAAAAAACTCGTAAACTCCATTTACAAATTACTGGTCACATTTAATAAAAGTCATATCACGTTAGCTATTTTCCACTTGAACTATTTCCCATTAACAGATAATTTCTACACAGGTCGCGTATGACAAGGCTTTGGCTGGGCCGACAGTGTCCCTCTGGAATAGAGCCTAAAAAAGTAATTATCTATAGTACACTTTCCGGACAAATTTCTGGACGATTATAATAGAGCACAAAGTCTATTTTTAACACGTTTTCAGATACAGATTTAAACGGCCTACACACAACCCTAAAATCAGTGGTGATATCGAGGAGTTAGGGTAAACAATACAATTCTGGGGGCCAACCACCTAACTGAAATGCTTTCGTTTAGGACGTTATATTGCCCATTTCGTACCGCCTAATAAAAATTGCACTTAAGTATATACCTGCGGACGAAAACACTTCCAGGAAAAAGTTATGTGGTACGAAACTGATAAGATGTTATCATAATCGAAAGCTAAACGAAAGCATTTGTGTTAGGCGGTCGGCCCCCTGGTTACGATTTGCCTATACACCAGGTGATTTATGGTATACGATGTAGAGTCCTCCCCACTACTTCGTCGATATAACCACTGATTTTTGGGTCGTGTGTAGGCCGTTTTACGCCGAAATTTCTAGACGATAATTATACTTACGCTAGAATACTCGTCTTTTATTAACAAAATTCTAAGTAAGTGGAACATTACGATCTAAGATTAAAGTATTTTTTGAGGATTCCTTATACGTGTATCACTGTACTTACTGTATTATCAATTTGAAGAGGCATGCAAGATGGAACTTGCATAATACATGCACGTCACTTGAGACGTTTTTAAATTGTAATGGGTGGCGAGCATAGAGCAACACGGGCTACCGGCCGCGGCGGACAGGAGGGGAGTAGCCATAGCGTTTATTACCGATGCAAAACAGTCTGTCATTTTTTACGGAAGGAAATGCGTCCGACACAACAAAAATCCTCTATTACTACGAAACTCACACCTTGACTTTTATCAAAATACAGAAACAATTTCACGCACACATTTAAACATCTAGGCGACAGGTATAGGCCCATTTGGGTTTGTTCTTTGACAGAGGGGAAAGCATGCATATGGCTCCGGTGTTGCTCTATGGTGGCGAGTGTGGCGACGCATATTGATAGGCATAAAGCACATTACGAAACTAAGAAGGTGCCACTTGAGTTTTTCTACAAGGGTACGAAATATAAAAAGTTGAAACATTTAATTTTCGCACTTTGTTGAGTTCGGGTGCGAATGATAAATGTTAAGTTTAGAAATTAAAGAAAAATGTAGAGAAAATTTCACTTCAGGCAGGAATACAACCTACGATCTCAGAATAACTAGTCCAGCCGCTTTACCACTAACCTACCGAAGAACTTCTTAATTGAAGTGGTACAGAGGCTGGACAGGTTCGATTCCTGCCTGAAGTCAAATTATTCTTTACATTTTTTTTAATATCTTTGCTTGCATTTGTTAACATCAATGTGAACTGCATGCTTGTTTACCACTTGCATTACAAAAAAAAAATGCACGTGTATTGTTTAAAAGTCGGGACCAAACCTTGGTACATCTATATTGATGCAATGACAACTTGACTTCTAAATATTAATAGAGCAATACCATTTTTTGGTAAGAATTTTTATAAAGTCTAACTTACCTCCAGGTTGTGTCCAAAAGCATAACCATCACCTCATTGCTTATTCTATCTGACGCTAGGCTCAATGGCGTGTTTGGCGTTCCCTGCTCAGATTAAAGGGTAATGGATGGTCCGCAATTTGCCAAAGCACAAAATATAATTTAGCCCTCACGAGAGTTCAAATCAGAAATGTTTATTTTAATTTCTTAAGAATCGTTAATGTATCATGTCAATTTACAAACTAAAAAAACCGGTCAAGTGCGTGTCGGGCCACGCGCAGTGTAGTTAACACCCCTAATATTTTTGAAAGGCCTATCCAACGATATCCCACACTAAATAGAAAACGAAAAATAGAAAAATTGTCCACGGGTTACATGTACGGGAGGTACCTACCCTAAGTAAAAAAAACATGTTTTTATTCTACCACTTTGTTTGCCTAATTAAGTAGGAAGGAGACTTCGGCTTATTTCGGGTCTATAGAGCGTTATCTCTTTCACACTCTACCTATGTGACGTTTGTCGACCATTTTGTTCAAGTTTTGACCAATACCGAACTATCAATGCTTACGTAGGCAGTGTGTACAAGAGATAATAGCCGATTATCCTACGCTCGATGTGCAATTTCATTTTTTTTTACAATGATTGATGGGTACTGTATACACATTAATCGCAACATTATACTTGGTGACATATAAAAAAAAGAATTTACACAAATTAGTCTTTAAATTGAAACAAAAAATATAATTCTTATCAAATAAGGCTTAGGAAAATACAGTCATTGCTTTTTATGAAGATGTTGAAGTTTACAAAGTTTGTGCTTAGAAACAATATATTTTATAGACTCCCAAAAAGTAGTCTACTATTCGACTGAATTATTCAACTGTAGCAGAGCAATAAGAAAGAAATAAAATGAAAGTGTTAGATTTAATCAGAGAAGAGTAACCTCGCTTGGTAAGATTGTTAGTATGAACACACCTTAACGATCTATTTGTTTTTATTCCACATTTGCAAATAAAACTAAAGGTTTTGGAGGTCATATTAGCCTACTCATAATGCGAGTTGGACAAAAATCCCCCAGGGCTTGTTATTTATGGATACTGGTGGAACATGATGGCCGCGCGGGAAAAATTGAATCATGTCAATTGTTGGATCATGTCCAGAGCATCGTGGTTGGTATATAAACGTAATGATTGAAGGGAACTTCATTTATTTACTTTTTTTTATTACATTAATCAAACCTAAAAAACTACCCAACCCTACACTGCGCGTGGCCCAACATGCATATGACCGGGTTTTTTTTTATTTATATGTTCACTTTACTCTCAAAAAGTTCCCTTTCATGCTACATATAATATAATATGATATTTAAGTACATATAAAATGCTTCTTGAATGACTGACTGACGGATCAACGCACAGCCTAAACCGCTGATCGCAAAGACCTGAAACTTCTCATTCTCTCAACTATGAGTCAAAGCTCCTAAGTACACACAACCCTCACTATTCAACCGAACTATGAAATAATCTCTATATGTCTATTAATAACCGACTACCAGTAATCCCTGTTCCTGTTAACGTCATACGATATTAAATTAAAATTAGAACGCGTATCGGAGATAACATCATAAATCCTATTTCGAAAACAGATAGTAACGCTCCAACGTTCTCATAAGCTCACTTGATCGAGCTCGCTTTTAATTAATCAGCATACCACTCAAGGTATTGCGGTTTGAGATTTGCGGATCGTGGGCTAATAATGGGTGGGGGTGCGGTATTAAGTGTTACCTCGTGTTTGGTTCATTGGTTTGGTTGCGCGTTAACCGTTTTATTTATTTTAATTTGAGAGATTGAGTCTTTATGTTGGCGGAAAGTTCATTGGCAACATTCATGTTATTTTAAATGTTGCGAGATTTTTTTTAACCATGATCGCAGATTTTTGGTGGTTAATTTCTTTCAACGATTCTAGGTTGACGATGCTATTCTGTAATTTAATAACTATTATGTATTATATTATGTATTAAGAAATAATATTATGTATTATATATTAAGAAAACTCTTCTAAAATACCCGTAAAAAAGATTTTGTTTTGTCTTTAAGTACGCCGTAGCATTCACTACGTAAAAATAAAATACGCTTACACTCACAGCTCCACATTAGGTATTTTATAAACCTGTGTCGTGGATGCCGTTGTACACAAGAAATACACAAATACCCAGACCCGAAACAAATTTAAGTAGGCCATACAAATATTTGTCCCGGTGCGGGGATCGAACCAGCGACCCTTCGAATCAAACGGTGGTTTCACACCGTTGGACTAACCTGTATTCTTGAAAAACTTTGACTGAACAAGATCGGGTCCGTCCAGCACAGGGCTCTGCTTGCGAATTTACTTCGGATCTTGCAAAGAGGCTTAAACTAAATACTGTTCCTATTTTATGTCTGTCTTAGCACTATACGCGGTCAGACTAATAGCCCATTATAGCTAGCCTGGTAGGTCCTTAGTTACTTTTGTATGATTTTGTCTCTTAAGGCATAGACACGAATGTCCCCAGGTAAATTGGACAAGGGGAGGTAATGGAATATCTATCGCTGTGTGGGCCACGGTAGGTAGATACCTAGCACCAGTTTCAGCAGTGAGGAAGAAGATGACCGTGAGAGTCTTACTCACTGAAACCTCGTGGAGTTCCGACTCGTCCACCATCAACACGAGGTCACGGGAAAGCTTGGGCACGCTTCCGCAACCCGGCTGCTCGCTTCTGAGCCCACCATAGTCCTCCACTGAGTCCTCCTTTGCTTAACTATACATTTCGGTGATTCATTTATATTTATACTTAAATTTCATACATTTAAAAATGAAGATACTACATACTTAATATCGCTAAAAATAGAGGTTGGTTGGAAGGATGAAATGAAATAGTTTGAATGACATTTAAAAAACTAGAACTAGAAACGTTACAAAACGCCAGATTATACTAGATTAATTTTGTGAGTACCTATTTGATGGATAGGTGTTAGGTCTGAGAATCGGTTGTAAACTATTTTTATAGCCCTAAGTGGTAGTTCTGGTTTTTTAAATGTCATTTTAAACTATTTCATTTCATCCTTCCAACCAACATATATAAAAAACATGTATTTGGTGTGGATCACCGTTAGGCACTATTTAGGACTATAAAAATAGTTTACAACCGATTCTCAGAGCTAACACTTATCGACCAAATAGCTACTCACAAAAATAATCGTTTAAAATCAAAAACCTATGTAATACCTAAAACCTATTTATTCTGTCAAGCCGTTACGGACTAATTTGGTTAAAAATAATTAATAACATTGTATTTATTAAGTACCTACATTTTACATTAAACCACCATACACTGTGAGTAGGTAAATACTATGACTAGAGATTTTGCTGTAATCCTCGTGCTAAGGTAAATGCATGCATTCAAGCATACACGCAAACACTCGCGATTCGCTAGTTATGTTTTGGCTCATGTAGGTAACAGGTGGCGAGCATATCATGTTATCATCTCCGGCCACATTACCAAACTTCGAGGTAATAGGAAACCTCCAGAAAATTGAAAAATGCCTATAGAACCATATATAAAAGATTTCTTAACATTTTTATTTTAAGGTAGCCCCGACCCGGGAATTGAACCCAGGACCCCAATGAAGCAGTTAGTGGCCTGCTACCACTAGACTACGAAGGCAGCTTACGAGAGTTGTAATATGATTGATTGAATGTTATTATTTCTCTTTGGAAAGATAATAATATAAAATAAAAACAGTTTTGTAGAATAATCCAAGAAATATTTCTAATAACATCTAGGTATATCTAATGAAAGTATAGGGAACATAATATCTATTAAATTTATTAATTATAAATATGAATATAATTATTAATAATAATTATATGATTATTTATAATATAATTAAATTAATAGATAATATTTGTGAAAGCAGATATTGGATTAATCTCAGATTATAAAAAACCGGTGTCATCAAGTGCGCGTCGGGCCACGCGCATTGTAGGGTTCCGTAATTACAGTGTAAGAGATGTAATGAAAAATATTAATAAATATTTTCTATGGAGTTGTTCGAAATTTTCTAGTTAACTTTCTAGTTAACTCTAGTTCGACTATTACTCGCAAACTTGCAGGACCAACTTAGGTGTGATAGTTTTCCTTTTAATTTCGTTATATGTAGCTACTATCGCCGTAAGGTTTGAATTTCTAAATCTGTAGGGGGGACACTTGAATCTAACGAAAATTTGCACTTTAAAGCTTAATAAGTCACGAACAGTTAACTAAATCGAAAATCAATGTTCCCACACCAATAATATTTTTAAAAGACCTATCCAACAATACACTATATGAAAATCGAAAATAAAAAAAATATCCGCGCGTTACTAGTAGGCGGTAGGATAGGTGGGGGGGAGGTTACCCTAAAAAAAATTTTTTCACATTTTTATTGTACCACTTTGTCGTAATTAAGGTGTATACTTGTGCCAAATTTCAAGTTTCTAGTACTAATAGTTTTTGCGCTAAACCGCGGACGGACAGACAGACAGACAGACAGACAGACAGACAGACAGACAGACAGACATACAGACAGACAGACGGACATGGCGAAACTATAAGGGTTCCTTGTTTACTACGGAACCCTAAAAAAAGATGATGATAATGATAATTTATTGATAAAATATCATACTTAAGTAGACGAGACACGAGAGGTCAGGACCGGGATATCTGGCGCTCTACACTCTCTGCCTACCCCGTTAGGGACCTGGCGTGAAGATACATGCATATATACATAATTAGGTATTAAGTTTGTATTTTTCTAAATATCTATAGCTATCTCAATATTGTCAAGTGAATTTGACGTTAACACGCTTGTTGAATTGTACGTTCCACATAACGTCCGCAACTCTTTTAACGGCAAGTACTGATATTGCTAGAGCTTCGATTATACGTATTAAAAAAAATCACCTTGATTTATTTTAAATAAAAAAAAAACAAAATAAATGCCATCTGTAACTATAAACTAACACCTGCAGAAGTCGCAGGAAACAAGAACCAGAGACTTTACAATCGTTGCAAACGCTAAATAGAACGTAGACAATACTATATGTCAAATAGCTGTCAGTGTCAGTCAATGACAGTCAGTGTTCCTGTCAATCATGATAATTGCAACGGAAATTCAAAAATCGAAATTCTATAAACAGTACTGTGCCTAACGAAATTTTATAGTTTAGAAATAATAAAACTAACAAAACGGTTTATAAAATCATGGAGTTATTAAAACCAGTGCAAGATTGTTATCTTAAATTAGTGATAGAAAAACAACCAAGCCCTAGCTTTGTAGAAATGTACACAAAATGTAATAAAGATATTGTGATGGTTTATGTTAAAGTATGTGCTCAATGTTCAACAATAAAACTCTGATAATAAGTACCTATCAATAAATCTAAATTTAAAAGTATTCATTATAATTTCAGGCTAAACAAACCAATACTGCCGGGGCATTTAGGAACAATGTTAGTTCAAAAGGTAAGTATTTTTAGCATTTAGTCTTTAGGAAAAGCGATTGAATAGAACTTCTATTATTGCTAAATACATAATAATTAAGTATTTGTAAACTTTATTGCTATTTTCAGATGAGTTTGAACTAACGGGTTCGCCTTTAAAACTGGATCTAAGTTTGCATACAATACTTGATGAAACATTAATACCCGATGAACCTCAGTTATGGAGAAGGGAAGAAGCTTTACATTGCCCAATTGATGTTGAAAAGGCTAGGTAGGTAGAGTAGCTTGATGGTATTAAGTAACTTCACACCTCCCCAAAAGGGAAGGCAAAAAGTAAATGCATGCACTCATGCATACTATAAAATGCAGATGCGTTACCACTCCTGAGGCCTAAGGTGTCATGCCTCTGTGCTGGCAATTACAGGGCTGTACAAGCATAATAAAACAGTTCACAGTTAAGTTAAAGCTCCTAGGACTAATTATGGCAAAAGATGTATGACTTTTGAGGGTGCACAGTTATTTAATGGCTTAGCTGACTCAATAAAAGCCTTTAAAACATTGTCATTGTATAAAAATAAATTAAAGAAACATTGTTAAAATAGTATATTTTAAAACAGTCTGCCTATTACTGAAATATGAATGTGATATAATTATTATGTAATGTTACTAAGCTCAATGTAAGTGAACGATGTTCTTTTTGAGTAAATAAATGTCTTGAAACCTTAAAATCTTATAAAACACACAAATGACAGGATGAATAATACAATAATTAAATTTTTAATTATACTTTGCAGAGAAATTGCAAATTTTTACAACAAGGCCTTAGCAAAGGTAACCAAAGATGATTCTATACCAATGTGGATACTCTGCAATCCAAATTCTGATGGCCACCCTTTGCTTATAACAATTAGTTCGGATGCTGAACATTTTACAAGAGGTATAGTAAGTTACGATGGCACTTTGACTTTGGAAGAGTTGGATTTCGATAAGCTGATTGAAGAATATGTAAATCAAGAGAGAATAAGTGAAGAATTGGTATGATAATTTTTTATGTTTTGTCCTAAGGAAAATGTTACTGGCGGGGCATTAATTTACATATTTCTTTTGTGAAAACTCAAAAGAATCTTAATACCAAAGGGTATTAAGATTGACTTGTATTATGATACTGCACTTGTTTCAGGTAAATACATACTTATAATATTTTATTAAAAAATTATACTGTGTTGAGTTTTTTTTTTGTAACTTGAATAGAATGGAAATAAAAGAAACCCTAAATAATGCATCTTGTGCACTATATTTTGTACCAAAAATTTATAAATTATACATCACCATCATCACTACAACGGAAGACGTTTAACTGCTGGACCAAAGCCTCCCCATGAGGGGGATATGCCACAACCGCCTCACTTCGCATACATATTAACAGATATTTGAATTCTTTTTACATTCAAACTTTTCTTAATTTTAACTTACAGTTATAATTTTGATCTTAGGATGTAATTCTAAAATTACATTTTGATAATAATAAGAGTATTTTCAGTTTTTAAAGCCTATTCTTAAATATGAGAACTGCAGAATTGCTTCACAATATTCCAGGTAAACATATCAATTGATTGTAAGTACCTAATATCGGGTATGGCATATGGATCACTGACGTCTGATGAAGCCCTCAACACTCCACATGGAGGTGTTACCCAATTACACTGTGAATGGACAGCTAAGACATTGTTCACGCCTTTCCGAAGCTGTAAAGTTAATTTTGTGAGTATTTTATAATGGTTACTAGCTGTTGCCCGCGGCTTCGCCCGCGTGGATGTCGTTTTATAAACCTGAATTTTCTTTGTTATAAACCTCACGGAGCCCGAGACCTTTCCAACGAATGCAAAACCGTGGATATTCGTTCGTGCGTTCTGGAGTTATAGTGTCAGGAAGGAAAACCCAACTTATTTTTGTATTATTGATTTTCATGGGCCTAGCAACGGTGGGACAGAGTGGGGCGCTTGCCCCACCCTGGCTATGGTCTGTAAGGTACCTAATCAGGTGGTGTAGGTAGGTGAGCAATAAGAAAGTGTTTTGGATGATTCGAATTATCCATACAGATACAGGGTGCTATGGTTTGTGGGGGTAACTTTCTTGTATGAAAAATTAACTGGGGTAAGACCGGCGGGTATAGTTTGCTAGTTGCAACATGTTACTTTAGACTGCTGCCCCCACACTGAGCCCATGGCTGGCTATGGTTATTTTTATTGAAATTAAAATTACAGTCAACATACACAAACATGACCATACATACACTACATTGCAAATGGATATACCCCGCAATACACTAGTTGTATTTTCTTGAGTTACATGCTTTGATGACTAGACAGATATACATTGCAAACATTTGCTGTAAAATACCATTTGGTCCGGCCCTTGAGCTCCTGCACTGGAAATCTACCACCATAAAAATGGTCCACATGCTTTTTTTTTTCTTTTTTTTCCCATACTCTATTTCAGGAATATGGGTCCACGGCCGTTGCATTAGGGCCGAAACGTCGAGTGTCGAGGTAAATACTTCGATTAAAATAGTACGCGATTAAGTCCCGTTTACAATATAAAAATATGGGTGTGTTCTGTAAAACTGATTCTGACTATAACAATATTGTATCACTTCCAGGAGCAAGAAGTAACGATAGGACATTTGGCGAGCCCTTGTAATGCTATATGGAAATCCGTTAGTGCCCTTCACAACATCAACCAGCTGCTAGTGGACATGACTGCTGCAGGATTTGGCTCTGTCAACTTGGAAAGTGCTCAAATAAGGTAAGATTATGTTATGAACTGCCTCAGTAGCGTAGTGGTAGCAGGCCACTACTATTGTGCTGGAGGTCCTGGGTTCGATTCCCGGGTCGGGGACTATCAGAGATAACGGTTTAAAATCCTTTATCTCTGCTTCTATTGGGATTTTTCCATTTTCTGGAAGTTTCCCAGTACCCCGGAGTTTGATAATGTGCCCGGAGATGGCAACAGGTTCGCCACCTGTCACATGGGCCAAAACGTAACCGGCGAGTCGTGGGTGTTTGCATGTATGATTGAATGCATGCATTTACCTCTGCCTACCCCTTCGGGGATTACAGGCGTTAAGTTACGTTTTTTTTATTATGTTATGATCTATTTGATATACAAGGTGTAACCACAAGGTCCAACAAGGTGTTAATCTATATCAAGTCTCAAAACATCTAACGTAAACGATAACAATGAAAACACATTTTTTTTTAAACCCTAACAAGTCGTCAATGACAATGCTCAGCTTTTCAAACATTGAAGTCCCATAGTCCCGATATCAGAGAACATATTTTTTTTTTATTATAATGAAGGTGACAAACAAGCATGCAGTTTACATTGATGTTTACAGTGATGACTGCAGCCTATAGACACTTACACAATGACCAGAGGTCAAAACGCAGATGCGTTGCCACTCCTGAGGCCTAAGGTGTTAAGCCTCTGTGCCGGAAATTACAGGGCCGTACATTACCACCTGACCAGAACACGATAGTGCTGTACACTACCATTTAGCGGCAAGTATATTAGGTAATGCGGTGGTGCCTACGCCCGCGAGCTCCGTCACTGAAGCTCTACCACCAGTAAAATATACTCCTCTCAAATCCTTTTTCCATGATAACTAATTCTTTCAGAAATTTGGTCGTCGGTATGAAGAAAGTGTATGCCGCCAAGCAACTTGAGAAGTTACTGAACGAGACTGAACACTACACGTATACCGCGGAATGTCCCGCGGGTGGGTGTATTTGTGTTACCGAGGACACTAGCAGCCTGCGGCAGTGCTTGTTCGATATGTGTTCCATCGGATCTAGTAACGATTTCACTTATAAGCTGTGGGATGTGCTGAGAGGTAACCTTTTTTAGCAATAAATTCATTATTTTAAAGAAAAATGGAAAGAAAAAATTGACTTCAGGCGAGAATCGAACTTCTTTCCATTTTTCTTTAAAATATATTTCACAAACATGTGTTAATGCGAAATAATATAAAACATTCATTATTATTTATTATTCACTAGCTGTGCCCGCGACATCGTCCGCGTGAGAATTTATGGTTGTTCAGTATCTACCCGGACGAAGTCGTGGGCGCAGCTAGTATAAAAGTAGCCTAAGTTACTCCTCATTATATAAGCTATCTACCAGTGAAAGTCCCGTCAAAATCGGTCTAGCCGTTCCCAAGAATAGCGGGGACAAACAGACAGACAGACAGACAGACAAAAATATTAAAAAATGCTCTTTTGGTATATGTATCGTATATATATATACATACATATGCATTTAGTAAAAAACGGTAATTTTTATATTACAAAAAGACACTACAATTTTATTTATTTGTATAGATTTTAGATTATTCAGTGGTGGTATAGCTCTAGTGATGGAACTCGCGGGTGTAATGACCACCGCATTACCTCTATTTGCGGCCAATGGTAGTGTAGCACTATCGTAATCCGGTTAGATGGTAATGTATGGCCCCGTAATAACAATCATAGATATATAACAACTTAGGTCTCACGGGTGGCAACTTGCATCTGCATTTCGATCTCTGGTTTTTGTCTAGACGTGTATAGGCTTCAGTCATTGCTTAATACCTAAGGCTAAGAATACATGAGAAAATGCGTTCCTTGCCCATCGCACTAGATTTATAATGATCTTTATTGTATCAGAGATCCAAAGCGTAGTATATTGCAATATCGTTTTATTGGTACATATTGGGACGCTGCGCTGCGACAATTTCTTAAAAAATAATTTCACGAAAATTGGGTTCTGGGGCACAATATCATTCCATCACAAAAGAGTAGTCTCTGACCAGACAAGGCGTTAGCGTCAGCGTCAGTTATATTCAGGAATTTCAATTATTTCTATGAATACTTCTTGTCTGATTTGAATTCTACTGATATACTTTTTACATTAGTTTATTACATTTAGTTTTATCTTAGTGATATTCTTGACTTTACATATATTTTTTATCTTGTTTGACATGTATATCAATTGTTGTTCACTTTAATTTATTTTGTTTGTTTTTTGACGTGTCATAAGAGGTGCCTGTCACCCTAAATGAATAAATGAGTTTCTGATTCTGATTCTGTCTTAGGTTTCTAGGGAAAGATGTGTGAAACAATATTTATGTCCTAATAGCACTTTATTATGTATTTTATTATTGCAGATTGTGAATCAGCTGAAGAGCTCATCGCTCTATTGTTACAAGCCTTGAAATTTGTCTCGTCGGGAAAAATACGACCATTTGTGAGTTATTCTTAGTTATTAGTACTTTATTATGATGGTGTTACTTTGACTTTAGCAAATTTGTTAAAGTGCCAATTAAGTTAAGAAATATGTTGCACTATTTCAAAAATTGTTAAATAATGTCAATTAATTTAAAGTTAACCTCAATTATACGTCAGATGAAGAAGGAATCTGTGTACCCTGATAAGTTTAACTAAAAAAACGTAACGCAACTTCGCGCCTGTAATCTCTTAAGGGGTAGGCAGAGGTAAATGCCTGCATTCAAGCATACATGCAAACACCCACGATTCGCCGGTTAAAAGTGTAAGTTTAACTATGCCAAAAAATAAGCTGACTTGTCTGTCTGTCTGATCCTTTACAGTATGAAGATGTTGGAGCTTCCCCATAGTTGTATCCCATATGTCCAGACAGGTCTGAACATAGTCTTATGTTCCATAACAACAACTTGATGTCAGTTGACAATATGCTTTTTCGGCCCAGTATCCAGAGTGGACACTTACCGAATCTTAAGTTCTTCCCTTTTAATTTTTAAGTGGTGTTGCTAAGTAAGCCGGTCTAAAGTAAATATTGATGTTATTTTTATTTTTTTATTTTATAAAAGTCGCAAAAAAGCATGCAGTTCACAATGATGATAAGTGATGACTGCAGCCTATAGACAGCCACACAATGACCAGAGGTGCAAAATGCAGATGCGTTGCCACTCCTGAGGCTTAAGGTGTTATGCCTCTGTGCCGGAAATTACAGGGCCGTACATTACTACTTAACCGGAACACGATAGTGCTGAACACTACCATTTAGCGGCAAGTATATTAGGTAATGCGGTGGTGCCTACGCCCGCGAGCTCCGTCACTGGAGCTCTACCACCAGTAAAACGAATTAAAAAACAATAACTTTTAACAATTTTGTTGGTGAAGCCAAACCTAAGATAAGTAATATTCATCACAATTTATGAATAGTCCAAAAATAAGTAAGTACCCAATTATGAGCTTCCATAAACAATTTCAGATCGACGTCAACAACAAAACATACCTATCAAAACTGGTATTAAAACTATCAAGAGGTCACTCCCAAGCGTCGAAAGTGCTCAAGAATCTTCGTTCAAGCCCACCACAAGCGTTGTCACTGGTCGCTCAAGTTGGCATAGAGAAGACTATGTGGGAATACACGCGGATTATGTCGCTTCTAGAACATTCTTTCTTGATCGCTGGGATATGGAATAATGATGCAAGGTAAGATCGGTTTTTGGATCTAAAATGTGAACAATATATTATCAGAGACCCAATTCTCGTAACATAATATTTATTGAATCTGTTCACTGTAAGACAGTAACATACAAATACAGACAGAGTTACTTTCGCACTTATAATATTAGTAGGTATAACTCAAAAATACACCTAGAAAATGAAATAAAATCAGAGCACCACAAGCTTCTTTCAAGGTTCCCACCAATACTCTATTAATTGTTGAGTACTATATGCCCAATTTATTTTACAGAACACACGAATCAATAGAACAAATTAACCAAACAATACAAGACATGACGATGGGTGGTGACTTCACTCTCAACCCGTTCGAAAGCATATCCACCCCCGAACATTCGATACGATTGGATTCGGAATCCTTCTGCGTTGAAGACACAAATGAGTTAACAGTTAATGACTTTGCGTCGCTTAAGAAACATGGGTTGGTTAGTGAAAGGAAAGATGTTAATGAAGTAAGTTGTTTACAACTAAGTTCGATCGGTAGCGGAGTTCTTCTCAGTAGTGACTGCACTTGGACCTCTGCCAAGTGAATAACTTTGATCTTGACCAGTGATTCCCAAAGTGGTCTATATCGACCCCTGGGGGTCTATGACAAACTGAAAGGGGTCTGCGTCAGCGAAAAATTTGGGGGTCCACGATAATGGATCTCGCCACATACACTGATAGTACCAATTTACTTACATCATACCAGTGATTCCCAAAGTGGTCCATGGGAGACTCAATGGCGTAGGCGTGAATAAAAATTAGAAATATGGGAATGTGATATAAATGTAGCAAAGACGGGGGTCCACAGAAATCAGAAAAAATTGTAAAAGGTCTACAAGAAAAAATCGTTTGGGGAACCTCTGATCTTGACGAATAAGTTTTCGTCGTTTTATATTATTTCGCATTAACATATGCTTGTGAAATATATTTTATTTTTCCATTTTTCTTTAAAATAAAATATATTTCACAAGCATGTGTTAATGCGAAATAATATAAAACAATTATTAAGGGTAAAAGAGACTTCTTTACGATATTCAATAAACTGCAAAGTCTATTATATCGGTTGCCTAACTAGCATAGTTGGTAATAGATGGCGCTGCTGCTATCATAAAGCAATGCAATAAATGTGAAGGAAAGATTTGACAAATCGGGCAGGACTTCAGTAGCTCAATTGGAAGAGCGGCTGGACTAGATTCCCAGTAGGCCGCGAGTTCGAGTCTCGCCTGAAGTCAAATTTTTCTTTCCATTTTTCTTTAAAATAAAAAAGAATAAGTTTTCTTCATATCATCATAGACGGAATTGAATAATGTTGGTACTACATTGTCACAATTTTTTTTTAACCATACCCACATAATGACCAGATATTAAAATGCACATGCGTTACCACTCCTGAGTCTTAAGGTGTTATGCCTCTGTGCCGAAAAAGCCGTACATTACCACCTGACCAGAACACGATAGTGCTGAACACTACCATTTATCGGCAAGTATATTAGGTAATGCGGTGGTGCCAACGCCTGTAATTTCTGCCACATAGGCCTACCTTAAGCCTCAGAAGTGGCAATGCATCTACGTTGAAATCTCTAGTTTCATATGAACATGATGCAGTATTACTTACCATCGATATTAAACTGTATGCTTGTAAGCCAAGCTTTTTCGTTATCTTCGCATTGCAATTTTAACCAAACCTTCTGCCGATTAAATGTGCATTACTATAATCCTAACGTGGATGAGACAAGCTCATTAACTTCATTTCAGGTGCCGTTGATAGCAGATGAAATTGACATCAGTCCGTGGAAGAGTCTGTTGATGAAGTTCGCGCAAGTTCACGTGTGTTTGGAGCATTTGTATAGAGCTGAGAGTTGTTTACGAGCAGATTTTGGTAAGTATTCTATGTGCGTACGTAACTTCACAATCTCCGCAGGTGTTGGCAGAGGTAAATGCATGCATTCAAGCATACTTACAAACACTCACAATTCGCCGCACATCTCCAGGCACATGACTAGTCTAGAGGTGCTGTGCAACTTCCAGAAAATGGAAATAACCTAATAGAACCAGAGATAAAGGATTTTTAACCATCATCTCTGATAGCCCTCTGACCCGAGAATCGAACCCAGGCGTTTTAGTAGTGGCCAGTTACCACTAGGCTACTGAGGCAGTAATTATTCTATTTTTTATTAATGCTAATTTGTGTAAAAGTACTTTATCATCGCGATTTTTTACCTTGTTCGGTATGACAGCGTGTTTCGGCACCGCGGACCGTCCGCCAATTTTCCATATAATCGCTTAATTTGGTCTCTATTACACAGACATCAATCAGTCACGTGTATTTACACGTGCACCTGTGTGCGTTGCACGTAGAGAATACCAAGCGTCGCCCATAAGAGGGGAGGAGGTTGGGTGAGGCGGGAATATCGGGCGGAACGTCGAAGTGTCCATTTAATACGTAGTATTATTACATATTCTCTGACTTAGGCTTGAGGATTGGCAACGTATATACATTGAAATGTCTGGTTTCATGGAGATGTTGATAGGCTACAGTCACAGACCAATCAGCCTTCCTATAGACTGAGAATGTTCAATTTATGCATACAATATATGCAATACATTGTATGCATACAATTCGTTCTGTCAACTGCTTGAAGGCAGAGGAAGTGGGACATTGCGTTCTAATTCTAAAAATCATAATATTTCAAAATCATAGGGATGACTAACAAACTTCGTTTATATCGAAATATGGCAAAGTTTTATGAACTGCTGAGGAAATGGGACTATATTGTTAACAGATTTTCGTAATAATATAATACGAGAAAAAAATAAAGAAAATGTTTTTATTTTGGATAAGTATCTACATTTTTTTAGAAACCTACGTAAGTGAAGTCATTAAAAATTTAAAAATACATACAGCGAATAATATAAAATAAAAACAGATAGGTCATAGTAAATTAAAATCATATTAATAACATATCACATTTTCTTCGCGATTAAGGTATACCTATACTTGTGCCAAATTTCAAATCTCTAGTGCCAATAGTTTTTGCGCTCAACCGTGGACGGACAGACAGACGGACATGGCGAAACTGTAAGGGTTCCTTCTTTACTACGGAACCCTAAGAACCCTTATTAAAACTGGAAAAAAAACTAAATTCTAGCTGCCCCGACGACCTTCTATCGCCTTATAGGTATAAAAAAAATAAGTATGTCCAAGAAATCGGAAAAAAATATTTGCCTAGAATCACCCTTATTACTTAGGGACAGTACCCTCGGTTGTAGGTTAAAGTTGTCAGGAGTTCACACCAAGTAAACCAACGTTAAAAGGTTTATAGTAGAATATTTATTGAGTCGCACTTTTTGTTGTGAAATATAATGACTCGCGTACGTTATGTTATGTTATCAAGCTACGACTGGCTTAATTAGGTAATTAACATTAAAAATGCTGTATGAGCAATATTCGCTCGTACAGGTATAAAAAATTGATGTTGACCCTTTCTCAGACCTACCCAATAGGCACACAAAATTTCATGAGAATCGGTAAAGCCGTTTCAGAGAGGTATGTTAACTAACATTGTGACACGAGAATTATATACATGGAAATTATCCCATAATCCTTGCTCCATCAATTTACCCCACTTTCCCTAATTATATCGACTATATCGATAAGACTTTAAGAGCCTCCCTAGAGTTCCATCCGTCTGTAATGTCAATTATTGACAATGCTCATGACTTCTATGAAAAAACGAAATAGCGAATTACGTGCATACGAAGAGATATCAAATTTTTTAATACGTCAAAGAACAAATCATGGCCAGCGTTATTTGAGCTACCATGAATATTATTCTGTATTATTTATTGATTTATTATGTGTATTTTAATACTGACCGGTGAAAAGAAATACCATCCTTTATCAAATAAGAAATGTTAGTGATTTTACTGCACCATCTCACACTATAACTCGGCATCTTATGTTTTTTTTATTCGTTTTATTTTTGAAAATTTTATTGAACATTTTAAGATGGCGGATAATATCAGCTAGATTTAGCGTATGCATTGACAGAAACCGTTCGCCCTACATAAGGTGTCTATTGGTTCCTTAGTCGATGGCTACAGTATTACTTACCATCAATGTGAACTGTATACTTGTCTACCACTTCGAGTATTAGAAGCGCCTGCTCATAGCGTCCTCTATTGTCAGGTTACTTTACGTTTATTTATGCTGTACTCATCGACGACATTATGTCGTCTTTGCTGCTTTGGTTCTATCGTCGATGGCTGTACTAGATAGTGAACGCCCTCTGCCAGAGTTTGGATAGATTGTGAGGTAAAGTTACAACACCGACCCGTGTGTCATTCTACTAGACTGGGCAGATAAAGCTTCTTATATATTGTTACCAGGTGGCGCTAAGAAAATAAAATGCTGTATAAAATTTCTCATTTAAACCTTAGGTACATCAGAAATAATCTATTATATAAAAATAAGTCGGGTTTTCCTTCCTGACGTTATAACACCAGAACGCACGAACCGATTTCCACGGTTTTGCATTCGTTGGAGAGGTCTCGGGCTCCGTAAGGTTTATAGCAAAGAAAATTCATAAAAAAATTTCAACGCGGGCGAAGCCGCGGGCATCAGCTAGTTATTTATAGAAATAATCATACTTTTTTGTCAAAATATTATTATTTAAAATACCGAGCCACTTTGAAATAATTCAGTTTTGAAATTATACTTTGCAAGTTGATTTAACATTTCAATACTGGAACAAAGAAACCTTACGATTAAGTAATTCTATAGAAGTGTAACTCTCATACAAAGCACGATAAAAAAGTGACACCACGTCTCGTTACGAATAAGGGTAATTGCTCACTAGAGCCCGACCAGCGCCCGACCGCCTCGAGCGGTCTGTGCTCATCACATCAACTCAGATATTTTTATTTCGAGTAAAATTTTACAACCGAGTTTTATTAGAAATTAAAAAATAGGGGTTAAATTATTAATCTGGAATGTTAATTTCACAGCACAACTAAAACCAATGACATCCCGGCTCCTAGAAATGTATGTATCAGAGAAATCGCCCATCAAGACTGTTGGACAACTGATTAGTGATCCCGTGCAGAAGATCTGTATACCAATCATGAATAACATCGTCCAAGATCATCTGAAGTGAGTATTTGACCTGAGTAACATAACTTAATCCCAAAGGGGTAAGCCAAAGTCATCACTCCAGTCGGATGACGTCCACTGCTGGACAATGCACATGTCCACAAAAACATTGTGCGTCATTAGGAGAGTATGCCATAATCACCACGCTTGGCAGGCGGATTGGCGATCGCAGTGATGGTAGTTTTACCGTGGGACGCTGCTGCCCATCCCGCGTTGTTATATTTACAACCGCCCTGTTGGAATGGTTTGACCGCCATTGTTCGGTTGACTGACTGCACTAGCGGAAGAATTCTCTTCCAGTGGAAGAAAATTCTTCCGATAGTGGCTGGTGGGGTCGTCACGACCCGTCGCCAGTATCATGTTCCACTTAGATGGTAATGTATGGCCTCGTAAAAACCATCATAGAGACATAACTAAGGTCTCAGGGATGGAAGCGCATCGGCATTTCGACCTCTGCCTTTTGTATTCACAATCCACGTGAACTCACCTGTCACCTTTGTTACAAAAAAGAAATTTTAGTAGAAAACTTTTTTTATACTGGTAGTAGAGCTCCAGTGACGGAGGTCGCGGGCGTAGGCATTACCGCATTACCTAATATACTTGCCGCTAAATGGTAGTCATCAGCACTATCGTGTTCCGGTCAGGTGGCAATGTACGGCCCTGTGATTTCCGGCACCGAGGCATAACACCTTAGGCCTCAGGAGTGGTGACGCATCTGCATTTTGACCTTGGTCTTTGTGTGAGTACTATAGGTTGCAGTCATCACTTAACATCACTGTGAACTGCATGCTTGTTTGCCACTTGCATTACATAAAAAAAAAACTCAGGTGCAATGTTATAATACTCAATCATTATATTTATTTCAGAAAATCAGCATTCTGGTATCGGATAGAAATGAGCAAGAAAGAGAGCGATATGGGTCTGAAAAGAGATGCCAAACAGATTCATGTTTTCTCACAACAGCCCGTTTTCCCACCATCTGTATGGCAACATTTAGGTGAGTTCGATATGAAATTTAAGAAATACTAGCGATCCCACCCGACTTCGCGCGGATGAAATGTTACCTACATTACTTACCGAAATAAAAAGTTTACTTTGTGTGTATACGTGTACAAAATATCATCGAAAGCCGTCCAGCTGCTTAAGCGCGATTGATTAACAAACAAACAAACATCCATACTTTCACACTTATAATAGTAGTAAGACTCTGCGACGTATACGACGATAGTCGTCAATAACGGACGGTAGTAAATTCCTTGGTACCCTACCTATCAAAGAATTTAGAGTTCGTAGGAATGAATTAAATTAAATAAATACGCTTACACCCACAGTCCCACACTAAACGTGTGTCGTGGGTGCCGTTAAATCCACACAACACATACACAAACACCCAGACCCGAAACAAATATATGTAGGCCACACAAATATTTGTCCCGGTGCGGGGATTGAACCCGCGACCCTTCGAATCTAACGGTCGTCTCACACCGCTGGACTAACCGGGTCACCTTCTGCTTAAACTAGAATTATTTATATATGGTGTTGTAATAATTAGATCGGAGCTCGCATCTGTATTTTGATCTCTAGTTTTGTATAGATGACTATAGGCTGTAGTCATCATTTAACATCCATGTGACCTGCACGCTTGTTCGTTACATAAAACTAATATAATGAAAACAAATATATTTGCGGGTTGGCCACTAACCCGTATCTCCACCAATCCGCATTGGAGCAGCGTGGTGGAGTAAGCTCCAGGCCTCCCCCCTAAAAGGGGAGTGACAAGAACCTTCTCACTATGCGTGCCGTGCCGAGGAGTACTGCTTTCTGTATCAGACCCTTGATCCATCCACCTAGCGAGAGCCTCTTGAGATGTTGGTCGAGGCTCTTCGCTATCAGGCCGTTCACCGATACGACTATCGGCACAATGATGGCCGAATCCATGTTTATTATTATTAAAATATTTCATTTTCCAGAACCACCCACCGAAGAAATTGCAGAGGTGACTACAATAGGAGAAGAAATCAAATACCATTGCACTAAATACACGTTTATTACCAACAAGATTACGAGGAAATTCAATATGAAGATGTAAGAGTATACCTAGATTTTATTTGTGTAAAACTTTTTATTGTGATATTTTACATTTTTGATCAAGATAAATTTTATAATTTACATATTATTGTTGTTCTTATTTCACATCCTGCAATAACATTTTAGGAAAAAACTGGTTGTCTGTAAAGTCGGTTTTACGGGCGAAGATTTTACGTGACAACGTCTTTTTCTCGGTAGAAAGGCATTTGCCGGTCCGGCAGGCCTCTCTCTCGTTCGGTGACTCATCGTTACGTTACCGGGCGTTACACTTTTTCATGAGTGACTCCGAGCCGCAACCTAATTTAAGACGTTGTCACGTCAAAAATACATTTAACATTGATGGCCATAAAAGATCCGTATTCATTAAAAAACGTAACTTCACGCCTATAATCCCCGAAGGGGTAGGCAGAGGTAAATGCATGCAAGCATACATGCAAACACCCACGACTCGACGGTTACGTTTTTGGCCCATGTAGCAGGTGGCGAGCCTGTTGCCATCTCCGGGCACATAACCAAACTCCGAGGTACTTGGAAACTTCCAGAAAATGGAAAAATCCCAATAGAACCAGAGCACACCGCCAAAATTCCATACAAACGCTTAATTTGGTTTCTATCCATCAGTGACGTGTATTTACACGCGCACCTGTGTGCGTAGCACGTAAAAAATACCAACCGTCGCCCATAAGAGAGGAAGGGGTTGAAAAAAAAACAATACAAAAAAAAACCTTTGTCTCAGGTAGTCCAGACCCGGGAATCGAACCCAAGCTTGCTACTACTGGACTACTGAGGCAGGTTTTTTTATTGTAATGGAAGTGATTAACAAGCACGCAGTTCACATTGATGTTAAGTGATGACTGCAGCCTATAGGCACCCACACAAAGACCAAGGTCAAAATGCAGATGCGTTACCGCTGCTGAGGCCTAAGGTGTTATGCCGGATATTACAGGGCCATACATTACCACCTGACCGGAACACGATAATGCTGAACACTACCATTTAGCGGCAAGTATATTAGGTAATGCGGTGGTGCCTACACTGGATCTACCACCAGTAAAGTTATTACCCGTGGTTATTACCTAATATATTAGATTTTTTTCTACCAGTTCACTCTTAACTGCAAGCCGCAATGAAGAAATACGTTCTAAAAATAATATAAGAAATATGTAGTACTTGCCTACAATGTTAAGATTTCACTGACCAGCCTTGACTTGGTGTACCAAGTAACACGTATATTAATCTGAGATCAAAGCGCATGTGTTCGATCTGTTTATCGATGTATCTAATGGTATTCTAATGTGTTTACTGTTAGCCACCGACTCTTTGTAGCTAAGCAATTGAACTTGAATTATTAACTGATAGGTACATTCTTGTATTGATTTACTTTGGTTAAGTCTAATTCTGTCTTGTAACGTGTTTGAGTTAAGAGCACTGACATCGGGTGTTGATTTTGCTTCCGAATATTTTTTTTTTATTTTTAAATACGTGTAAACCCTACCGTTATTTTGTTTTAAAAATTTCTTTCAAGACTGGGTCATCTGGAAGAAATTGCTCTAAGACAAGCTTGAAGCGCGCATGGCCCTGTGGCTGGTGAAGATCGGCAGCGATCTACTCGGTTAAGCGATACGGCCGCGGTCGGGTGTGTGATGGGTGATAGCAGTCGTTAAACCTTGTCGGAGCTCTTATGGGCGTATGAAAACATCCGACAGCGGGTTGGCCACTTACCCACCAATCCGCATTGGAGGTCCAGCCGTTCTCGAGGCTTAGCGGACTAACGAACAGCAATTGATTTTTATATAAAATACATAGATAGATTAAGGGTATATAGGTCCCCGTTAGGGACCTGGCGTGAAGATATAGATTAAATAGAAGAATCAGTTTTTACTTTATGAGGTTATAAGTAGGAGATTTATACTGATAGAGCTGCAGTGACATCGCTCGTGAGCGTAGCCACAGACACCACTGTATTACCGAATCTACTTGTAGCCAAATTGTAGTGTTTCTCGCTATCGCTATGCTGAACACTACCATTCAGATAGGTAAATAATGTAATGTGGCGGTGCCCACGCCCATGCCACGGTAGAGCACTTTCACTAGAACTCTATCACCAGTGAAAGATGTGTGATGATTTGCTTACAAAATTTTACATTAGATAGGTACTTGGTAACAGAATTTTCCCATGCAAATAGACAAACGGTCCACGTGTAACACACGTACCTTCCTACATATTTGAAGCCATAGAGCAACTCGGCCCACCGGTCGCGGCGGACCGGAGGGGAGTAGCCATAGCGTTTATTATCGATGCAAAACAGTCTGTCATTTTTTGCGGGTGGAAATACCTACGTGTGACACAAACTCACACTAAAAAATCACTACGAAACTCTCACCTTTACCAGAGAATCTGTAATAATACTACGTATAGAATGGACACTTCGACACACTTCGACGTCCCGCCCGATTCGATTTCCCCGCATCACCCAACCTCCTCCCCTCTTGTCCGCGATGTGCCTTTACTTTAACAAAACACTCAAACAATTTCCCTCACACATTTAAATATCTGAGCGACAGGCATAGGACCATTTGGGCTTGTACTTTGACAGAGGGGAAAGCCTGCATATGGCTACTTCCCTCCGGTCCGCCGCGGCCGGAGACCCGTGTTGCTCTATGTTTGAAGCCCACCAATCATCGGCTTAACGCGTGCTTTTTAATATTTGGGCATCTGGATTTTGTCGGGTAACCCACAGTACTGGACTTCGCCTATTAGATTCTTTACATATTTTAAAGGCCTGTTTTCTAAGCTCGTGTCAAGGAGTATTGAATTCTGATTATTCAAAGTTCAACGCTCTTTTAAAATGATATACCTAGGCTTAGGTGATCTATCTTGAATGTTAGAAAAGAAGAAGATCAACATCGAAGACACATCGAAGAAGATTTGCAGTGATCCAAAACCATTGCAAATTAGACTTGTGGTAGAGCTCCAGTGACGAAGCTCGCGGGCGTAGGCGCCACCGCATTACCTAATATACTTGCCGCTTAATGATTGTGTTCAGCACTATCGTGTTCCGGTCAGGTGGTAATATACGGCCCTGTAATTCCCGGCACATAGGCATAGTACCTTAGGCCTCAGGAGTGGTAACGCATCTGCATTTTGACCTTGGTCTTTGTGTGGGTGTCTATAGGCTCCAGTCATCACTTAACATCAATGTGAACTGCATGCTTGTTTGACACTTTCATTACATTAAAATTTTTTTTTTAGCAAGCAAGTAAAAATTTTTTTCATTTTTTTCTTTATCTCCAGCAAGTAAACCGCCACCATTATGTACCTATATTGTGGATCTCAAATTTATTGACAGACGAGCTATAGTAATAGTAATTGCTGTCTCTCAATCGAACCATGGTCACAACGACATGGCGGTCAAACCATACCAGTAGGGCGGTAGTAAACGCATTAAAGTGGGATGGGCGGCAGCGTCCTGCGATAAAACAACCCCCACTGCGATCGGCTATTCGCTTGCCTACCGTCAGAGAATCACTCACTGCATATTACAAAGTAAAATCCCCCTATTATCTGTCTGTATGTATGCGCTAATCTCGGAAAGTTGTGAACGGATTTTGTTTCTGTTTGAAATGTTGGAAAGAGGGTTTTCTGAGGAAGGTTTATATCTATAATTGATCAATATCGTACTCATATTTACGGTTTGTATCAAAGTAGTCGGTTCCCCACAATATTATAAATGCTAACCGTGCGAAGTCGGGGCAGGTCGCTAGTATGTAATAAATAATAAAACTGATAAATAATAATACTTCCCGCCTGTAATCCCCGAAGGGGTAGGCATTTAGGAGGTAGGTAAATGCATGCATTCAAGCATACATGCAAACACCCACGATTCGCCGGTTACGTTTTTGGCCCATGTAACAGGTGGCGAGCCTGTTGACATCTCCGGGCACATTACCAAACTTCGAGGTACTGGAAAATTGCCAGAAAATGGAAAAATCCCAATAGAACCAGAGATAAAGGACTCTACACCATTATCTCTGATAACCCCCTACCAGGGAATCGAACCCAAGACCTCAGCGTAGTAGTAGTGGCCTGCTACCACTAGGCTACCGAGGTAGAAATAATAAATAATAATACTACTTTGCTAGCGTATTGGTTATGGCATATTCTTCCCTAATGACGAGTCCTCCCTGTTTGCATCTAAGCATTGGGAAGGTTTTTGAACAGAAGTGATGATCGTCATCATGATGACGATTAAACTTTAGATTGGCAGATTTTTCAATTTCAATAATAAATAACTACGAATACACTACGTAGGTAACTGCAAATTCAAATTAAAATCAAAAGAACATACACCGATATATTAAATCGGTCACCAGACTTTCCAGTGACCTGGAGACGACCTTTACAGTCTAAATGCATGTGCCAAATGTACTGGCCCGGTTCTCTAGAACTATCAACTAACGGGACGCGGTGACAAGGATGAATCGATCTCGTACTCTCAAGTGGCTGGACCAACTGAACGCGTTTCGCTAGTAGGTATAGCGGAATTGCGAAGTGTTGACTTAGGTATTTAGTATTGTAAATAAACGTTATAATTAGGCAATACATAACCTAAAAGATGAATGATATAAAAATCAATTAGGTACCTACTGTTCGTTAGGCTCGCTAAAACTCAGGAACGGCTGGACCAATGTGGGTAATTTTAAATTTGAATTAATTTTGGGAGTCCAGTGAAGATTCAAAAGGTTGGGAAATAAGAAGAGATTGTATCTAAAGAAAATAGTCAAAACAACAATTTTATTTTCCCTTGCAAATAGTTCCTACCTGTCAAATCTTTGACACATTAAAGGTTGCTTTTCCACCAGAAATGAAAGCAGCTATGCTGCGAAGATGTGAAATCTACGCTACGAAAATATGTGACCGTTTCCACCAATACTAAGCGCACGGCAAAGTGTAGGCAAAGCGCACGGCAAAGTGTAGGTACAAATACTCTGCTCTCCACATAGCTGCACCATTCGCGACGGCGAGTGGTGTTTCAATATAAATATTAAAAAACTTATGAATAATATTTATACCTACTAAGATAACTGCAATCATAAGGCACAGACATAAATAAAATGAAACGCTGAATGTGTTGCTAAGCGTAAAACTCGAGAACGGCTCTCCGGATTTCGCTGATTCTTTTTGTGTTGTATTTATAATTTTACTGTCCGAAGAAGGTTTGTATGTCTCAGAATCATTTGTAATCAGAAATTTTAGGAAAACTTAACGACCATGTTAACTTTTCTAATGTAAAACTTATAAAGCTCGACATTACGTCCAATCGCCAATTATCGTTTTTAACAGTTGGATCGGTAGGAATAGATGATTGAAACTGGCATCAAATTACCAGTAACAATCTACCTACATTGCACCCGAGCGAAACCGGGCCGGGTCGCTAGTTTCAAATAAAAAAAAGCGATGTCTCGACTCTTAAATCGGTCACTACACTTTCCCGTGTCGTCGTGACCCAGAGATGACCTATACAAATGCCAAATGTACACACTGGTCGTTTATCTAGAAACTATTGACTAACGTCGCTCGGTGACTAATCGATCTTGTACGACTCGTGGGTATTAAGTACCTACTTATTTTATGGTATGATTTTCATAATACACAGTAGTACCAACATACAACCTACCCACTAAAGCTTGGTCTCCCAGATATTAAATATTTGTTTGTACGCTGACTTTCATCACGGGCATCTGTTTTCATTCTGCATAACATCATTAATTGTCAGTCATTAATAATGCGTGATATATATATTCACTTCCCTTGTCCCCTTAATCCAAATCTTTTGACATAAATAATATATCTTGAGTGTGTTTATGAGTACCAGACATAGAGCAACACGGGCCACCGGCCGCGGCGCGCCGGAGGGAGTAGCCTTAAGCAGGCTTTCCCCTCTGTCAAAGTACAAGCACAAGACTAAGGGTGAGATTCACAGACCGCACTACGACTTTACTTTGAGGAAAGTATGCTTAGAACTATCAGTACAGTATGGCTTTTGACAGTTCGAAGCGTACTTTTCCGAAAGTAAAGTCGTAGTGCGGTCTGTGAATTTTTTCTTACTTATTGACCATCGGAATGTCAGAAGTTATTAAGTCCTTAATCATAAATCATAAATCATTGCATCCACAAAGACATTCGTACATGACTATATTTAAACGAAATACTAAACGAATACAGGACTGATTTTTCTTATGCTAATTAGCCATCGGATCCCAAACTAGGCAGAGCCTGTATTTTGGGCGCCCTGAGACCCAGTTTACAAAATCCATTAAGCGTCTAGCCTTGTACACGTTCGCAGATAAACAAAGTGAATGTACGTTCAATGTATAAAGAAAGCAATAAACCCGACCTAATAAATAAAACAATAAACCTAAAGATGCGATGATCTTGAATTGAATCTGTATTTATTTAAAGAAAAATGGAAAGAAAAGAAAGATTGGACTTCAGGCGAGACTCGAAGTCGCGGCCACTGGGAATCTAGTCCAGCACCTCTTCCAACTGAGCTACCGAAGTTCTGCCCGATTTTGTCAAATCTTTCCTTTACATTTATTGCATTGCCTTATGGTAGCAGTAGCGACATCTATTGCCAACAATGCTAGTTTGTATCATAAATCCACGCTACTGAGCTCACGTTGGAAGCTACATCACTTCTTAGGGTCATAGCTCACTAGAGCCACTCTGCACCCGACCAGCGCCACCCGACCGCCTCGAGCGGTCTACACTCGTACTTGTAAGGAGTTAGACATTACGTCAGAAAACGTACGTAAACGTAACTTCACGCCTGTAATCCCCGAAGGGGTAGGCAGAGGTAAATGCATGCATTCAAGAATACATGCAAACACCCACGATTCGCCGGTTACGTTTTGTCCCATGTAACAGGTGGCGAGCCTGTTGACATCTCCGGGCAAATTACCAAACTTTATTTATTTATACTTTAATGCACAAGAACAGTACATAGGGCGGACTTAATGCCACTAGGCATTATCTCCCAGTCAACCATTGGGTAGTACAGAAAAACGACGAAGAGGTGCAGGAATAATTCAATGGAATCTTAAGATATAAAGAAAAGAAAAACAAAAAAAAACATATGAATAAAAATACACTTCATACCTAAAGGTGATGTAGTAAAAAAAAAACATAATAAAGACAAACTTCGAGATACTGGGAAATTTCCAGAAAATCGAAAAACCCATTAGAACCAGAAATTAAGGACTTTCACCATTATCTCTGGTATCCCCCTACCCGGGCATCGAACCCAAGACCCCAGCGTAGTAGTAGTAGCCTGCTACCAGGTAGGCTACTGAGGCTTAGATAATAATAGGCAAATAAGCTTGTTTACATGGATGGTAAGTGAATACTGCAGAAGCAGATGACACAATCGCCACTAATAACGCACGACGCTGTTGTAGGCTTCTTTTGGTCTAATGTCCAGCAGTGGACGTATTTTAGCTGGAGTGACTTAGTTATCTGGTTTTTACGCAAAAAATGTCACGTTCGTTCGACCATAGACGTAATCTCAAGTAAAGCTTCTTCTTTCATGAATCGTTCCGCGAAATTGAAGCGAGTTATTTTCTATTGTCTTCAATTTTTGATAAGCTGCAAACTTAATTTGGGAGCACGTACCTAAACATATTGCAACAGGACGCACAAATAACGTGTGTTTTCATACGCGTACCTGCGTGCTAGGGCTGCCACCATAGCGAAGAAATATTATACTGCAGTAGATTTGTATTGTTTTGTTTTTTATGTAATGAATGTGGCAAACAAGCTTACAGTTCACATTGATGTTAAGTGATGACTGCAGCCTATAGACACCTACACAGAGACCAGAAGTCAAAATGCAGATGCGTTACCACTCCCGAGGCCTAAGGCCTAAGGTGTTATGCCTCTGTGCCGGAAATTACAGGGCTGTACATTACCACCTGACCGGAACATAATAGTGCTGAACACTACCATTTAGCGGCAAGTATATTAGATAATGCGGTGGTGCCTACGCCCGCGACCTCCGTGCGAGCTCCTCCCACGAGCTCTACGACCAGTAAAAACCTTATTGCAATGCACGCCAAAGGAACCTATATCATCAGATATTAGATGTTACGTTACAATAACAAAGCTACAAAGATAATTAATATTTTACGTTATAAATATTTATTTACCTACCTCTTGCTAAAAGAAAATTGGCTATGTCTCTTAATATGTATGATGTCTCTCAACTCGTTAATTAGCTTGCCGCAGCATCAGCCGCCTGTAAAGATTTTCAGAGCATACCTAGGTAATGGCTTATTTTTGACAAGCAGCTTGGCTTGATTTTATCCTCGTTGATCCTGATCCCGTTGCATATCGGGCCATAAAGTATTCTATTTTAGTCAATGATCATTTCTTAGTCAATTGGTGAAATATATGTATCCTTACGCCACATCTCACACGTAGTACACAAACAGCGTGGAACGCTAGATATCTCGGCCCTTACCTGTACCACTTCTATGATTATCCTGAATGACGACCCGGTTAGTTCAGCGTTGCGAAACCACCGTTTGATTCGAAGGGTCGCTGGTTCGATCCCCGCACCGGAACAAATATTTGTACGGCCTACAGATATTTGTTTCGGGTCTGGGTGTTTGTGTATATGTTGTATGTGTACAACGGCATATACGACACTGGTTTATAAAATACCTAATGTGGAGCTGTGAGTGTAAGCGTATTTTATTTATCCTTCTCTTCATACGCCCACGCCGATTCCGAAGAATTTTTCTTGACATGTTTGCCGCATACCAATAATATCCTCCATAGTATAATATCAATGCAATACAATCCTTGGGTGACCTTTGTCCGACAGTGGACGTATTTCAGCTGAAATGGTGATGATATCTACCATTAGTATTTTCTCTCTTTCTCTACCTACTGTTAAATACTGTTTTATTTCGGTACCATCACCGCATTTGGCAGCCCTAGCGTGGCCCTATTTAATTGTTTACATTGTGGGCCACGTGCACTAATTAGCTTCTTATTACTCAATCATATTGTAGCTATTCGCGGTTTGTTTGGACAATCCCCGGGTTATGGGCCTTCTTGGAAACATCCCGTCTACATTCATACCCGTCATATAGTAATCGCGATGCCTTGCTTTAGAAAAAATCGAATACAATAGTAGAACAGGCATTGGTAGAACGTCAAAGAAGATAATAAATCTTCTTTGACGTTCTACCAATGCCTAACAATTAAGAAAAGTGTTGAAAACTAATTAAAAATATGTTGCTGGTGGTAGAGCTCTAGTGACGTAGCTCACGGACGTAGGCACCACCGCATTACCTAATATACTTGCCGCTAAATTGTAGTATTCACCACTATTGTGTTTCGGTCTGGTGATAATGTATGGCCCTGTAATATCCGGCACAATACGGCATGATACGGCATTGTATCAGGATTGCACATTACCTTGTACATTGACCATATATGAATACTGCAAAGTATAGGCCTACATGCTATTTAAAAATAACATTAAGCACGGTCTATGCTTTGAAGACTACGAGGTTGAAACTTCAATATTTCTTAGATTTTCGCGTGTTGGTTTTAAAAATTATTTAGTTTAACATGTGCGTTGCTTGTATCTTTCATTTGTATAACAAAAGAGCTCCTTGTGTGCACAAAAAGTTAAGTTTATATTACTCTGCCACAATATTACTTAAACCTACCTATGACTTGGCCACTATTGAAGGAAAATGCATAAAACCAATATTCACGACTCCGTACCTACTTAAAAGGCTAAAATAATGAAAAGTTGAATTGGTGAACCTATTTGTAAAGATATAGATTTTCATCACAATACAACACAGATCCTTATTGTAGATCTTTGTTAAGCTATAGTTCAAATACCTATAATTTTTTTTTATTTATTTTTTTATTTTGGCATCGCTATTACGCATATTGCCAGTGTCAAGTAAAACGATATTTCGTATTTATTTAAGCAGCCTCAAAGTTAATATAATATCAAGTATAATATGTAAGTATCAAGTATAAAAGTTATCAAGTATAATATGTCAGTCAAGTGAGTTACAGTCAAGTTATTCGAGTAAAGCGATGGCTACTTTACCAGAACATTTACAATTAAGTTTAAGGCAACCTGAAAGGTCGTGTTTTTGCACTGTTATTCTATTTCACTATACACGGGCACTGTAATAAACCTTTAACAAACAAAATGCCACCAACTTCATTCAATATAACTTAAAAATACACCAAGAAAATGAAATAAAATAAGAGCACCATACGCCTCTTTCAAGGTTCCCGCTAAAACTCCCATACCTATATTTAAATACTCGCTTAAAGCCAGCTCGTAGGTAAAGCCACGTTCAAAGTGCCGTCCAAATACGAGATCATCCGTCAACGCTCATTTTGAGTGTGTCAACGCGGCTTTAGGTCATAGCTATTAGATAGAGCAACGGATACGCGGTTGACCGAGTGACACAAGTCGGATGACACGACCTCTTATCCGATTCTATCTAATACTATTACGACAGGAACTGGCACAACGTAATGGCGCTGGTTTAAACATATGAACTTATGTAGGTACCTTAGTTGCTCGTCTATTTTATGTTTGAGTGTTGGGATCAATTACTTGCACCATTTTTATTTAAAATACCCACCAGGCAAGCCTGTATGTAACTGTAGCCAGAGATAATCAAAGAGCCATATGATAATAATGGATATTATAATTATGTAGTCTAGCATTTTGGCTATTTATTGTTTTACTCGTCGTACAGGCATTGCCTGGCGGCTTGAGGTTCGTGATGCCACTAGGACCCACCAGAATATCAGCGCTGCAGCCACTGTTGCAGCAATCAGCTGAGGTGGGTGCCGTTTTTTTTGGCTTCCCACAACCAAATATATAATAGTATTTTTTTTACTTGTCTTTAATTTTTATTATTGTTGTTGTGTGTGTGCCAAAAAAATAAATATTTTTCTTTCTTCTTTCTTTCTTTCTCTATATTATCTGTCAGGAGTACGGTAGGTAAATACCTTTAAACCTACTTAGTGCGTAATTTTTTTTAAGCACGAGCAATATTGTCGTTGTAACATTCGGGAGAATTTTGTAATTTTGGCTTTGGTACTTACAAAGGTATGAGATTTTCAGAATTCAGATGTTCTCGAGTGGTATTTGTATTGAAATCTCTTGTTTTAAAGTAGATTTTCTCTTGTTTTCATAAATTTCAGTAGGAATTTTTGTGTCATAAAGGTATTTAAGTTAGGTATATTTTGAAAATACTGTGTAGTCTTTAAAGATTTGGAAAAAAAACATGGGATTTAAATGTAAATGCATTTACCCTTCCTAAGGTCTAAGCTGTTTTGCCTTTATTTCAGAAATTATAGGGCTGTAAATTAATTTAATAAGGTTATCGCAAGTTTTAGCATCAGCATAGCAGGAAGCGCGCATAGCCACCTCCACCAATCTTCGGAGGGCACGTTAAGCCGTCGGTCCCGGTTGCTATCGATAGATAGCAGTCGTTAAACCTTGTCGGAGGCCTTATGGGCGGTTTGAAAATATCTGACAGCGGGTTGGCCACTAACCCACCCACCTCCAGCAATCCCCATTGGAGCAACGTGGTGGAGTAAGCTCCAGGCCTCCCCCCAAAAAGGGGAGAGACTCGTGCCCAGCAGTGGGACGTATAATGGGTTGCCATTATTATTATAAGGTAATAATGTCTCTGTGATAGTTATTACCCCCGTAATAACTATCAGAGACATAATAACTTAGGTCTCAGGGGTGGCAACGCATCTGCATTTTGATCTCTAGTCTTTTTGTAAGTGTTTAAAGGCTGCAGTCATCACTTTACATCCATGTGAATTGCATGCTTGATTGCCACCTTAATAACATAAAAAAAAAATTGGTCTTAAATAAGGCACCCAATAACTACGAAGAATCAATATGCCATCTCTAACCGGACAAACGGGAGTCTCTAAACTTGTGTAGGTACACTGCATATAATGCATGTAGCGTGGGCGCTGGCCCCCGACCCGTTTTAATTGTCGTCGAGTGGATAATAACCTCACAAGGAAGGAACTGTGACTAATCTTTGGCGACTTTAATAAATTATTTAGTTAAGACTTCCACTAAATGACGTAACGTGTTCTAAAATTACATGAAACATGTGCACCTGCAATAATACCGGCAAGGACACTACTATACACTGCCCAAATCACTCGACGACGACCCGGTTAGTCCAGCGGTGTGAGATGACCGTTTGATTCGAAGGGTCGCGGGTTCGATCCCCGCACCGGGATAAATATTTGTATGGCCTACAGATATTTGTTTCGGATCAGGGTGTTTGTGTATGTGTTGTGTGTGTACAACGGCACTCACGACACAGGTTTATACCTACTGTGGGGCTGTGAGTGTAAGCGTATTTTATTTTGTTTTTATTTATTTTTATTGCCTTACTCATGGAAATAGCTTACAAACGCAAAAGTTTGTAAGATAGTTCCGTTGTTTGCCGGCAAACCATTGAGGAAATGCAGACATAAATAAGGTCACAGAGTAAAAGGTGGATCAATAGGTACAGTGAGTCACGCTTTTACAGGGTTAACTAAAATTAGCACATCACCTCTTGCAAGCAGCCTATCTAGATCAGAAATCCCAACAACATTGTTCTACAACTTTTTACAAGTCTTGATAAATCAGAAAAGAATAATTTAAAAAAGGTTTTCAATAGTTTCAAAGAGCATTGCCGCCCCTGCCTGACCCCGCGATCCCGCTCTCCGCTGCTCGTGGCAATATTTTTCCTAGGCAAAGTGCGTGGCCTTATCCACCTACGCTCAAAATAAATGCCAGTTCAGACGCAAAAAAAAATATTTTGTATCGGAAAACTTAAATTTAAAACTATTTTTTTTTAAGTCTTAAAACAAATGTTGTTAGGATTGAAGAAGAAAGACTGCCTGCCTAGGTACAGCAACGTGTATTGAAATCTTTGACTGATTTTATGTGGATCCTAATGAGCCACAGTACCTATATACTTGCCAATGTAAACTATAATGCTTGTTTACCACTTTCATTCACAATTAATTAAGCATCATCTCCGTTGTAGGTTCAAGTTGGCGACAGCAAAACACGCTTGTCATTGGATCCCTGAAATCAACCTTGAGGAAATTAGCCTTTCAAAGTAATACGATTACATCTTCCCCCAAATTGGGCATGTTGGTGAAACCTTAGCAGTGGCCAGTTTGCGGTGGCAGGCACGTGTGTCCGGCCTGTGTGGCTTTCAATTAGGGTTTTTGACTTTGTAGAGACATTGAAGCTGACTTGTATGTCGATGCTTCTAATTTTAAGTTGTAAAGGCTGGTTCTTGAATATTAGAAGAACTTGGAACAAAATATCGTTTTTATTGGATCACATAAAACCGGAAGTGAATTGAAGACAACTTTTTACCTTTTAAATACAGATACAAAAAAACAGTGTTGCCATTGTACAGAAACATAACTTATGTTGCCATTGTAGGGAACAGACATAAGAACTAAGGTGTTTGGGGTGGCAACGCATCTGCATTTTACCTCGGGTTTTTTGTGTTGATGTCTATAGGCTGCAGTCATCACTTAACATCCATGTGAACTGCATGCTTGTTTGCCACGATTATTTAAAAAAAAACGAACATTTTGCGGCAGATACATTATGTTGGTAAAGGAAAATGTTCTTTAGTTGCAATAAAAAATAAAATGTAAATACATTTACATTTAAGTTGGAGCGTTCCTTTATACCTTTAATGAAATATGGGATAGCTTTAGTTTCCTCACTCTCACGGTAAGAGAGATGTGGGCCATACTAACCTTTTGTTCCACAAAAGTGTGCCACTCACTGCTGCGTATTCTGCCCGCACCGCACCTGATTTTTCTGCCGATATGAATTAAAATTAGATCTAATATTCTATAGGTACCTACCTGACCTAGGAGAATTCAACACCTTCATCACCTTAGTTATATTGACTTTAACATCGGTCGGTTTTTGAAGAATCTATACTTATATCTATACTAATATTATAAAGCTGAAGAGTTTGTTTGTTTGTTTGCTTGAACGCGCAAATCTCAGGAACTACTAATCCGATTTAAAAAGCTTTTTTAGTCTGTCTTTCTTGTTTTGTAGTTTTTGTAGTCAAATTTTTCTTTCCATTTTTCTTTAAAATATATTTCACAAGCATGTGTTAATGCAAAATAATATAAAAACAAGCTTTTTTCGGTGTTAGATAGCCCATTTATCGAGGAAGGCTTTTATTACATAACATCACGCTAAGGTGAATAGGAGAGTGTAGGCAGCATTGCGCGACCGCAATGCTACCTACGCCGCCGCCGAACCGCGCGAAGCCGGGGCGGGCCGCTAGTCTGGTAATATGAACACAAAAAGATCTCAAGCAAAAATGCTATTCCTTCTTTCGTTCCAAAATTGCCAAATCAATAGAGTTCAAAATGGTATTTAGTACTCTCGTTACTGATTATTAAGACAGAAACGAGAGTTATAAAATATCTGAATAAATATCTTTTATTGGTGTTAAAGCTCCAGAGACGGAGCTAGCGAACGTAGGACCACCGCATAAGCGCACGGAGCGGTAACACATCTGCATTTTGACCGTGGTCTTTATGTGGGTGTCTTCGTATTGCCTAAGAATGAAATAATGTGTCAAAGGTTTGATACATACGGACTATCTGTATGGAAAAATAAAATTGTGGTTTTTACTATTTCCCTTCAATTTCTTCATATTTTCTTACTTTTTAACCCCTCCCTGGACTTCCAAAAATCATTCAAAACCAAAATTAGCCAAATTGGTACAACGTTCTCGAGTCTTAGCGAGACTCACAAACAGCAATTGATTTTTATATATATAGATAGATAGACAAATCGATACAAGACTAGAATAATAATTAAAGAGGATGCTAATCACTTTCCTAAAGCAACAATGTACACAACCAGTAAACGTGGACATGGAAGCCGAGGAAATGCGTCTGAACCGGGGTAAGCCCGATTTAGCATTAATTCGCTTTTAATCAATGGCCAGTGTAGGGCTTTCAAAGGGCGTTCGAGCACTCTTGTTCCGCAACCACTATTGTTATCCTGCGATTAAGATCTGGGGTTTTCGACAAAATGAATTTCAACAAAATCTGGGTACCTACTTTTTTATGTAATGGCAGCGGCCATAGAGCAACACCGGAAGGGAGTAGCCATATGCAGGCTTTCCCCTCTGTCAAAGTACAAGGCCAAATGGGCCTATACATGTCGCCTAGATGTTTAAATGTGTGCGTGATATTGTTTCTGTATTTTGTTAAAGTCAATGTGTGAGTTTCGTAGTAATAGACGATTTTTGTAGTGTGCGTGTGTGTGGCACGCATTTCCCCCCGCAAAAAATTACAGACTGTTTTGCATCGGTAATAAACATTTTGGCTACTCTGACCTCCAGTCCGCGGCGGCCGGTGGCCCGTGGTGCTCTATGGCAGTGGCAAACAAGCATTCAGTTCACATTGATTTTAAGTGTTGACCAAGGTCAAAATGGAGATGCGTAACCACTCCTGATGCCGAAGGTGTTATGCCTCTGTGCCAGAAATTACAGGACCTTACATTACCACCTGACTGGAACACGATAGTGCTTTACACTACCATTTAGCGGCAAGTATCTTAGGTAATGCGGTGGTGCCTAGGCTCGTCGTACATCGTAGCACCGTCACTGGAGCTTTACCACCAGTTCTACCACTGTTCGCATTTTTTGTTCTTGTTTCAAATATCGATAACGGTAGCTACATATAATATTTTCAAACTTCTGTCAGACAAATGTCACCTCAGTCTGCCCGGGACCACGGAAGCTGAAAAGCGACCGAAACGTCGGGTTGATTTAAAAAATCATTTTAGTTTAATAAACGCGAGATAAATCCGTAAAAATAGTTTTATTTCAATTATATAGGTAATTTTAAGCAGACTGCCCGGGATCACGGAAGCTGAAAAGATATCCGAAAAGTCTATTACTCCAAAAAATATTTTTAGTTTAATAGGTACGCAAGACAAGTAGTTTTTGGTAGAGCTCCAGTGACGGAGCTCGCGGGCGTAGGCACCACCGCATTACCTAATATACTTGCCGCTAAATGGTAGTGTTCAACACTATCGTGTTCCGGTCAGGTGGTAATGTACGGCCCTGTAATTTCCGGCACAGAGGCATAAGACCTTAGGCCTCAGGAGTGGTAACGCATCTGCATTTTGACCTTGGTCTTTGTGTGGGTGTCTATAGGCTGCAGTCATCACTTAACATCAATGTGAACTGCATGCTTGTTTACCTATTCCATTACATAAAAAAAAAAACAAGACAAATCATAAAAAAATGTTATTTGAATTAGTGTATCTCGTGAAAACCTACCTAAGAATATATCATGAAATGCCGGTGTGGCAGCCATAAGTAGACCTTCAGAGCACAAAATAAAATAACTTTTGTGTAGTTCTGCAAAGTATATAGCGGAGTGAATGCGCTTCCTACGAATATTAATGCTTTCAAGAAAACTTGAAGAGGACGGAAAAGACTGCGACGACATACCTACTCATGTGTATATGGTCTTGAATGTTGAAAATTTAGATCTATGCTTGAATTTAAAGGTTCAGGTAAAGGTGGTAATGTACGGCCCTGTAATTTCCGGCACAGAGGCATAAGACCTTAGGCCTCAGGAGTGGTAACGCATCTGCATTTTGACCTTGGTCTTTGTGTGGGTGTCTATAGGCTGCAGTCATCACTTAACATCAATGTGAACTGCATGCTTGCTTACCTATTCCATTACATAAAAAAAAAAGACAAATCATAAAAAAATGTTATTTGAATTAGTGTATCTCGTGAAAACCTACCTAAGAATATATCATGAAATGCCGGTGTTGCAGCCATAAGTGGACCTTCAAAGCACAAAATAAAATAACTTTTATGTAGTTCTGCAAAGTAAATAGCGGAGTGAATGCGCTTCCTACGAATATTAATGCTTTCAAGAAAACTTGAGAGCTTAATAAGGACGGAAAAGTCTGCGACGACATACCTACTCATGTGTATATCATTGGTCTTGAATGTTGAAAATTTAGATCTATGCTTGAATTTAAAGGTTCAGGTAAAGGTAAGGTTAGTCCGCAAATGATTGTAATATAGGTCTTCAACTTCAACAAGTCAGCATTTTTATTTATTCAAATATCTATACAAATAAATAAAATTGGTGTGTCTGTTTGTAATATAAAAATAACTTTTTTACTAAATGCATATACACGGTACATACACCAAAACGACATTTTTTTAAATTCTGTCTGTTTGTCTGTTTGGCGGGGCTAATCTTGGAAACGGCTCTACCGATTTTGACAGGCCTTTTACTGGCAGATAGTTGATGTAATAAAAAGTAATTTAGGCTACTTTTATACTAGCTGCGCCCACGACTTCGTCCGAGTACATACTGAACAATCATAAATTCTCACGCAGGCGAAGTAGCGGGCACAGCTAGTGAATATATAAAAATGTGTTCGCATTAAAGAATTGGCAATTAGCTCCTTGCATTCACCGCTTGCAAGATGAAGTACGTAAGCTATGGCCGTCCCGAGACGAGTAGCCTTAATACCTCAAAAAAAATATCGTAAACACAATTTTATAATCCATAAGAATAGGCTTCATAATCCTTCATGAGTTATTAAATACTTTAACCCTTACCTACGTTATAAATTCAGTACTTTATTTTGATTAATCAGCGATATTAAAATTAATAAGGTGTTTGTAGAAGAATTGACAGATGTGAGATGAACAGCGCTTATTCGGTGACCTATTTAATCGGTTACATGCTAAAATTGGCTGGAAAAAAAACAGTTTATTGTAGGATTAGTAAAGATCCTGGAGGGCCAAACACCTTATATCTAGCAAATTATCTGTACGCCATCTATTCATTAGTTTCCTCATATATATTTACACTGGTGATAGAGTTCAAAGTGGAGGAGCTCGAGGGTCTAGGCACCACAGCATTACATAATATATCTGCCGCCATATGATGGTATTCAGCACTATCGTGTTCCGGTTAGATGGTAATGTATGGCCCTGTAATAACTCTCACAGAGACATAACAACTTAGGTCTCTGGAATGGCAACCCATCTGCATTTTGACATCTGGTTTTTGTGTAGATGTCTACAGGATGCAGTCATCATACTCATCACTTAACATCTATGTGAACTGCAAGCGTATTTGCCTCTTACGTTACATAAAAAAATTACGCCTGAAAATGTCTGCTGCCGCAACACTTTTAACATCATTGGCTTCCTTAATATTTTTGTTAACGGTGATAGACACCACCACACTTGTGTGAATGATAGTATCGGTGTAAAAATGAAAAAAGGCATGCTCCGATGGTTCGGGCATATAGAAAGAATGTCGAATGAGCGAATGACTGAACAGATATACAATGCGAATGTGGATGGTTGCAGAGGCTTAGGCAGACCAAGACTGACATACCATGACCAAATAGGTCGAGTTCTGTCTGATGGTGGGGTCAAAAGTCTTAGGAAGGTACAGCTTCAAGTTTCTCAATATCGGCAAACGATATTCAAACTATTTTTAGGCAAATTGCCTACCTGCTTAATATGTAGGTTCCCTTATTTCATATTCATGGAGAAATAATTGGTCTTCCCCACTTCTATAATATGTTAAATCATGTGTACGTAAATTTCAATATTTAATTATAGTATATATGTATGTATGTATGTATCTTCACGCCAGGTCCCTAACGGGGTAGGCAGAGTGTGTAGAGCGCCAGATATCCCGGTTGTGACAAACCTCTCGTGCCTCGTCTACTTTCATCATTCTCTTCATTTATAACTTATTTTTAGTTTATGCAAGAATTTAATTTAATTTAGAACATTTTATTTATTTAGTTGTTAATTGATGAAAATTCGGTCAAATTTTCAATTCAATAATAAAGACAATGCTCCAAAAATACGCTTATAAGTAAGTTCATAGTATGAATGTATGTATGTATGTATTTTTTCAGCAGGTCCCTAACGGGGTAGGCAGAGAGTGTAGAGCGCCAGATATCCCGGTTCTGACAAACCTCTCGTGCCTCATCTACCTTCATCATTCTCTTCATACATGCACGCCGATTCCTAAGACTTTTGACCCCACCATCAGACAGAACTCGACCTATTTGGTCATGGACTGACAAGTCTTGGTCTGCCTAAGCCTCTGCAACCATCCACATTAGCATTGTATATCTGTTTAGTCATTCGCTCATTCGACATTCTTTCTATATGCCCAAACCATCGGAGCATGCCTTTTTTATTATTGCACCGATACTATCATTCACACAAAACCTCTTTCTAACATCTTCATTACGAACGCGATCGGTGAGTGATACACCGCAGATCTTGCGCAAAGATCTCATCTCACCCGCGTTCAACTTACTTTCATGCTCTTTCCTGCATACCCAGCTCTCGCTTCCATATAAAAGCGTTGGAGTAAGTACAGCATTATACAAAGAATATTATTAAAATTCACTACATGAATTTAAGAAAGATGTCTTATATTAAGAATAACGTTTTAATAAAAATGAAAACAGAGGTCCTTATTAGATTTGAAATACACTTTCTTCAGCTGTAATAAATTTATCACATAAGTAATTACTTACATACTTACAAAGTGTTGCAGTTAGATAATAATAAATAACAAACCTAACAGAAATAATTGCGAACGTCTCAACGAACAACCGCGATTTAAGAACCGTTTCAACTTGTACAGTCGAGCACACCCAACGACCCGAGTTAAAATATTTCTTTAATAAAAAGTTGGAAAGCACGCGGTAATATTGCCGGATAAACAACTGCTGAAGTAAATCGTTTTAAGACTTTATTCAAAGTATGTTTTAGTAATTTATTTATTTCACATTCTTATTAGCATTACTCTAACAAATGCATATTCACAATTTAACAATTATTAATTATTAACAATATTTTAAGATAACCTCGATTAAATACCTTCGTCATAAAAATCGAACCCACATCTATTTTCAGTTCGCCCAATCCATTCCACTGAGCAACTGAAGTGTCAGCCATTTTAACTTTCTTAATATAAAGCTGAAGAATTTATTTATTCAACGAATCAGACTTGTATTTTTTTTTATTTGTTGAATTAAGATTTTAAATTTCAAACAACAGAGTCTTAAGTAAGCTTAAATAAATAAATAAACAGAAATAGTTGCCATTAAGTAAATAATAAAGTTATAGAAGCAATTAAGAAACGTATTAACCTGACGAACGACCGCAGCGGAGGATTAAAGGAACGTTTCAACTTGTACAGTGAAGCACACCCAACGACCCGATTTAAAATATTTCTTTAATAAAAAGTTGGAATGCACGCGGTAACGTTGCCGGATAAACAACTGCTAATGTTATTGATTTTAAGGCGTACATACAGTATGTTTTAGAAATATATTTAGACACTTAGCCTGTGTTGCACCAAGATATTTGTTAAGTTATTGTAACATTTCACATCCTATGTTACAATAACTTTAACAATTAATATCTTGGTGCAACCCAGACTTATTTTATTTCACATACCTGTGCCGCCAGCCTTATTAAATGCCATTGTTCCTAATCAAACCATTATCAACTATTTTCAGAGAATCTATGTTATACCCAAGGAATATTATTATCTATTCTGTGGTTATACCTACTTTTTGGTTGGTTTGGTTTTTTTAGTTCTCTAGATAATTTTCTACTGTGCAACTGTTAGCTATCATAACTTTCTTAATTATTGAAGTTGTTGTTTCAACGAATAAATTTCAAGAATTATTTTTTAATAAGAGGTTTTTGTTTAATCTTGCAATTTTAAAATTAAGCTGCAGAGATTTGTTGAAATCCTTAAATAAACATAACATACAAAGCGATGCAATTAAAGAAATAATAAAGCTGACAGAAGTAATTGAGAACGTCTCAACGAACAACCGCAGGAATATAGAACCGTTCCAATTTGTACAGTTGAGCACACCCGAGTCAAACATTTCTTTAATAAAACTTGGAATGTAATGTTATGCGGTAATGTTACTAGATAAACAACTGCTGATGTTATTGGTTTTAAAACACAATTTTAGCATGTTTTTACACGCTGTGACGTGCGTGACGCAACTTCACGACTGTAATCTCCAAAGAAATAGTCAGAGACAAATGCATGCTTTCAAGCATTTAACACAAGGCAAACCCACGATTCGACATGGAGAGCCCGTGAGATAAGAGGCAGGTATTGTACCTATATGAATGATTTTCTTCTATGACATAAAAACTTCACTAGGGAATACAATCCCGTAATAAGTTTAGTCACGGTATTCTCGGGTTCGGACACATTCGATATCACCGAGATCGAACGCCAGATCCCGCGTGGTTCGTATGTGAATTATTATATAGAAGTAGTTAATGGACTAATAATTTAAGATTACCAATTAATTACTTGCTAAAATTACAAATGTTGTGCTAAAACTTATATGGTTACATAAATATGCTTACCTAACCTATTTAGAACAATTATAAATATTGTACACCAAAAGGTATTATTGCAATGGAACAATATTGTATTTTTCAAAAACCTGTACACTTGTGACAAACAATAAATAACAATATATAAATTTAAAAAAAAAACTTAGTGTGACATTCAAAGACCACACAACGACTTTACTTTGAGCATAGTATGCTTAGAACTGTCAATGCCATAGAGCAACACCGGTGGGGAGTTGCCATATGCAGGCTTTCCTCTCTGTCAAAGTACAAGCCCAAATGGGCCTATACCTGTCGCCTAAATGTTTAAATGTGTGCGTGAAATTGTTTCTGTATTTCGACTATTTTTGTAGTGTGCGTGTGTGTCGCACGGATTTCCAACCTCAAAAAATGACAGACTGTTTTGCATCGGTAATAAACGCTATGGCTACTTCCCTCCAGTCCGCCGCGGCCGGTGGCCCGTGTTGCTCTAAGGTCAATACTCATACCTTAATGATAGTTCTAAGCATACTTTGTGAAAGTAAAGTCGTAGTACGATATGTGAATCTTACCCATAATCAACTTTAAATTATGTATAGCAAAAAATATTTGATATACGAGACCTACCTACGAATGAATAGAAATGAGCAATCACAATTTTCTCCATTATTTGATCCATCCAAGTAATAACAGAAGTAGACAGTAATTTTTAATGACTTCAGTATTGAGAATAGTAACAATTTCTTATTTAATTACAGCTACATGAACTCTCAACTGATTACATGTTCTTTAATTACAGTAATGGTAGTAATACGAAAGATATAGGTAAGACTTTCACTGGTGGTAGAGCTCCAGTGATGCAGCTCGTGGGCGTAGGCACCACCGCATTACCTAATTTACTTGCCGCTAAATGGTAGTGTTCAGCACTATCGTGTTCAGGTCAGCTGGTAGTGTACGGCCCTGTAATTTCCGGCACAGAGGCATAACACCTTAGGCCTCAGGAGTGGTAACGCATCTGCATTTTGACCTTGGTCTTCGTGTGGGTGTCTCTATGCCGCAGTCATCACTTTACATCAATGTGAACTGCATGCTTGTTTGCCACTTCCATTACATAAAAAAAGACCATTCAGAATACTGCAGAAGTATAAAGAATTCAATATCTGTATTTTTACGAAAATACACTGAACTGCATAACGGGTACAGCAATTAGATAAAATGAGGTCGGGGACAGGCGTGGAAATGTGTTCAACTTGCCGCTTAATTAAGGTCCTCAAAGTTTGTCAGCCGTCACTTACCGATTGCGTTTGTAATTTCAGGCGAAGGGAATGGAATTTTGGTTCATACCAAGTTACAAATTGTTGATTTGCAGTGATTCTTCTTTGAAAACAAAACTTCAGTGACCTATAAATATGAAATATTTTGCGCATCGACCTTAGGATGAGAAACTTCGGCTTATTTCGGATGTCTAGAGCGTTATTTTTTTCGCATCCTACCTATGTGACGTTTCCCGACCATTTTGATCAAGTTTTGACCAATAATGTACTATTAATGCTTATATAGGTAGAGTGTAGCAGAGATAACGCTCTACGAACTTGAAATTAGTCGATTGTCTCATCCGTAGGCTCGATATTTATTGCTGAGTACTGTAACTGCGACATGACTGAACTGAAGCGCCTGGCCCCGCGGCTGGTGCAGATCGTGATCTACTCGGTTAAGCATTACGGGCGCGGTCGGGTGTGAGATGGGTGACCGCTAGAGGCAAATTAAAATGCGCGTTTCCGTGCTTCGGGGGGCACGTTAAACCGTCGGTCCCGGTTGCTATCGATAGAGAGCAGTCGTTAAACCTTGTCGGACGCCTTATGGGCTATTTGAAAACATCCGACAACGGGTTGGCTACTAACCCGTTTCTCCACCAATCCGCATTGGAGCAGCGTGGTGGAGTAAGCTCCAGCCCCCCCCCCCTCCCCCCAAAAAAAAGGGGAGAGACTCGTGCCCAGCAGTGGGGCGTATAATGGGTTGCCATTTTTATTATTATTACTGTAACTGATATGAAAAACTTTTTAGTCTTTATTTCGCTATACTCTTAATTACATAGTGCTTTATGACCGAAAGATATTTTGTTTTATTTTATTTTCTTGAGGAGAACAAACAGTCATATATGCTTATATACCGTCAAACTAAAACTACTTAAGACCATTTAGAAGTTCCCGCATTTGAACAACTAAAGAATTGCATGTTGTTTCAAAACACTGTAACCTAAAAGAAAAAAAAAATAACAATAACATAAGTCTAGACAATAATTACCGAGAATCTAGTGTGACCTTTCTGATATGAAACCGACATTCCAAATACCGCTTAAACTATAAAGAATTCAATACATGTACTTTTCCTAAAAATACACTGAAGTGCAAAGCAATCTGATAAAATGAGGCCGGGAACAGGAATGGAAATGTATTTAACTTGCCGCATAATGAAGGTCCTCAAAGTTTGTAAGCCGTCACATACCGATTTCGTTATTAATTTCAGATCTAGGGAATTTCGATCCGACCAACTTACAAACAACGTTACAAAATGTTGCTATTTTGGATTGCTTTTGGGTTGCAATCACTCCACTGCAACTGCGTAATTGTACGCACACTAATACGTTCTCCTTTTATTTGATTATCAAACACAAATACATATTACGAGTACCATCTCACCGAAATAACTAACACAGAGTCAGAACAAGTAAAGCCTCAGGTTTAGGATCAACACCATGTCCATATGGTGCAGTAGGTATTCATTTATCATCCATGAACCGTTTAAAATATAGGTACCTACAATTTCTATCTCATCGTAAAATTCTGGTTTGAAAGTCAATAAATATGCATGCATGTATGAATCTTCTCGCAAGTCTCTCATGGTAGAGAAAGTGGAGCGCCAGAAAGCCTCATCTTTACACACCTCTCGTCAAAAAATATGTTCTATTATTCTGATCTCTAAAAACTGTAAGTATAAAATCTACTAAATCGACTGGTGGCTGTCGATCGAAGAGTTGTCCATGTTTCATTATGTTTAAAACGAAAAATCCATAATGCAGAACATCTTTAGTATTTTCTTTAAAATTACGGGGAATTGCATAAAGAGAGAGCAACAATCTGATGAAATGAGGTCGGGGGCGGCGAGGAAATGTGCTGCTTAATTAGGCTTTTCAAATTTTGTTGTTCGCTGTATACACCGTAATCTTTGCCTGCATTTTCTATTGAGCATCTTTAACTCTTTCGGTGATGGCGGCAAAGGAAGTTCCTATTGGAATTTTTAAAGGTTTTCATTTTGCTTAAAATGGAGTTCAGAGATAAAAATGACGCTAAAACCCCTTCTACACGGTCGGATCCAACCGCCGACCGTCGTGTCCTGATGCTGTAAAAATGGACAGTGTAGAAATCGATTGACTCGACCAATTTTGTTTGAAGTCAACGGCCTTGGTCGTCAGCGCATCCCTCCCGACAAGCTGCGTCCGTGGTCGGCTCCGACCGTCTGGAATGCTGTCGGCCGAGACTGACATAAAGGCTGATTCACACATATCAGTGAAGTGGCGGAACTGTGGTACGGATATCTGTGAATCAGCCTTTCGCTTTGAATGCCTGAAAGAACTGACAAGTTGACTCAACTGCCCGACCGTGTAGAACACAAATATTGGTTGACCCGACCAATGACATGATGGTCGGTGGTTGGTCCCGACCGTGTAGAAGGGGTTTAACTAAAATATTCAATTAACAGACATTAAATAAGATAAATCATTAATTAGGTGATGTTGCTTGTTGATTAATTATTTTATAAATATCAGTATATCGTAGGTATATCAGTAGAATCGTGACTCTATAAACCTGTATCCACATTTACAACGATATACAGGGGCGAAACTATATCGTAATTATTTAACCAAATCAAACAACGTTACATTTTTAAGTCCTCCTTATTTTCTACATAACCGTGAAACCAAGTACTTCCGTCACATAAGTGTGGCTTCCAGTAACTCGATTTGCAAGTCTTTCCCGCACAAATTGGTATGGTTTCCGTCGGGTTCACGCTTAACAGTTATTGTATGTACTTACGCAATATACGGGGAATATGCAGTTATGTGCCAGATTAAAATTAAATGAGATATACTATACGGGTTTCTAGCTAGAATAAACAGAGTATTGCGTGAAAGTGTTATTCAACATAAATCCAATTTGAACGCGATGAGCATTGGAAAGTATTTGTTGTAAAGCTTATTGTATTTAATCTGTAGAAAAAATGGAGACCTAGAATGTCATAAAAGTGCAAGCATACAACTTACTAAAACCTATAAATATCTATATCAAGACTCAAGGTAAAGAAGTGTAGATGGGTCGACAGCATAAAGCAATACCACCGGCAGCGGCGAAACGGAGGGGAGTAGCCATATGCAGGCTTTCCCCTCAGTCAAAGTACAAGCCCAAATGGCCTACGCCTGTCGCCTAGATGTTTAAATGTGTGCGTGAATTTGTTTATGTATTTTGTTAGAGTCAAGGTGTGAGTTTCGTAGGAATAAACGATTTTTGTAGTTTGTGTGTATATCACACGTAGTTCCCCCCGCGAAAAATTGACAGACTGTTTTGCACCGGTAATAAGCGCTGTGGCTACTCCCCTCCGGTCCGCCGCGGCGGGCGATGGCTCGTGTTGCTCTATGGTCGACAGTATCGAGCTCTAAAGGTAATATCTACCTACACACACCATATTTTGAACGAGTTACTAATTAAAATTTTCTTAGACGAACCAAACTTACTTTACTGGTGGTAGAGCTCCAGTGACGGAGCTCGCGGGCGTAGGCACCACCGCATTACCCGCTTACTTATTATACTTGCCGCTAAATGGTAGTGTTCATCACTATCGTGTTCCGGTCAGGTGGTAATGTACGGCCCTGTAATTTCCGGCACAGAGGCATAACACCTAATGTCTCAAGAGTGGCAGCGCATCTGAATTTTGACCTCTGGTCATTGTGTGGTTGTCTATAGGCTGCAGTCATCACTTAACATCAATGTGAACTGCATGCTTGTTTGCCACTTTTATTACATAAAAAAAAAAAAAAAACACTTTAATTTGGGGAGCACAAAACAAGAGTGAAGAAATAAATACATTGACATGGCCATATTGTCCATATCGGTGAAATCGGCCCTTAACTGGTATTGAAAACAGAACTTACATTCAAAGTAAAGTTTGTGTCGTCTGTGAACCTTGCTCGAAGAGCCTTTGTGCTTGAAATTATGGGGCCGTGAAGGTATTTCCAAGGTATTTCCATTTAGTCGGCACAGCAGCGCTGAACACAAGCGTTTCGCGATAAATTGATGGTAACTCGGTGGTGACGGTACCTACACACTAGATTGATGGAATAGGTTTTACGGCAAATTTCTCATATTATATTTGGTGTAAAATCCTTTATCTCTGGCTCTATTGGGATTTTTCCATTTCCTGAAAGTTTCACAGTACCTAGTAGTAGTAGTGGTAATGTGCCCGAAGATGTCAACAGGCTCTCCACCTGTTGAATGGGCCAAAACGTCACCGGCGAATCGCATGTATGCATTTACCTCTGCCTACCCCTTCGGGGATTACAGGCGTGAATTTACGTTGTTTTGTCTAATATTTGCGACGATTAACAAATATAACTTATTGTTTGAATACGTTTACGGCCACAATATGCATAAGATATGTATGCACATAGGTACACTACACTGTACGGAACTCAGCTGCATGCTTTAATCTACGGGATCAGCTTAATTCCCTTTGTACTATTAATTCATACAGTAAACTATAATTATTATACCTACTATGCAAATGCGGTGTATCACTCACCGATCGCGTTCGTAATGAAGATGTAAGAAAGAGACTTTGTGTGAATGATAGTATCGGTGTAAAAATGAAAAAAGGCATGCTCCGATGGTTCGGGCATATAGAAAGAATGTCGAATGAGCGAATGACTAAACAGATATACAATGCGAATGTGGATGGTTGCAGAGGCCCAGGAAGACCAAGGCTGACCTACCATGACCAAATAGGTCGAGTTCTGTCTGATGGTGGGGTCAAAAGTCTTAGGAATCGGCGTGCATGTATGAAGAGAATGATGAAGGTAGACGAGGCACGAGAGGTTTGTCAGGACCGGGATGTCTGGCGCTCTACACTCTCTGCCTACCCCGTTAGGGACCCGGCGTGAAGATACATACTATGCAAATGATTCCCAAAGGCTTGAATCAGAGGCGATATTTTTTTAGCCAAGGTATTAAACCTAACAATAAATCATTATTAACGACGTTTAAACCACGATAAAAATGTATCCTTAATTTTCAAAGCTGCATTGGAGTTTTTCATAAAATCCATGGATTACTAAGAACACAATAAATCAAGATTCTCGAAATAATCTGTCGTTGATGAGAGAATCCCAATTCTTACTGGTGGTAGTGCTCCAGTGACGGAGCTCGCGGGCGTAGGCACCACCGCATTATCTAATATATTTGCCGCTAAATAGTAGTCTTCACCACTATCGTGTTCCGGTCAGGTGGTAATGTACGGCCCTGTAATTTCCGACATAGAGGCATAACACCTTAGGCCTCAGGAATGGTAACGCATCTGCATTTTGTTGACCTCTGGTCTTTGTGTGGGGAAAACCTTTAAAAAAAATCCCAACGTCATGTCAACCCCGATAACTTTAATAGATAGGTTTTTGACACTGTGCTTTAACTAAAAAAAAAAACGCTGGTGCTAAGCATTTCGCAGCCACTGCTAATGTCAATAATTCTGTTATTGTTAAATTTGACAAGAACTGTAACATTAACAATATAGGTGTAAATTAAACTAAGAAATAAGACACACTTTAACCGAGCAAAACAAACGCCAGAATAATTTACCAGTCACTGAGGAGTTTCCTTCACAAAGTAGGAATATAATTGGCATATTTTATCAATTCCCTGCAAGCGATTTATTCTCCGAGTCAAGTCTGCGCATAAATTATGTTGTACAAAAATATGAGATGTCACTTGCAGTGGCATTCAAGATATTCTTCGATACTTTATCGGGTTAGATGTTAAAAGATATCACCAGATGTCTAATTTTATTGCACCCATGAATTAACCGCTTTGTAGAATTTGTGAGAGAGAGCTTATCGGAGTTTACTTTATGAAGTGGCAAATAAACATACAGTTTACATTGATTATAAAATACGCTTACACTCACAGCCCCACAGTAGGTATAAACCTGTGTCGTGGGGGTGCCGTTGTACACATACAAAACATACACAAACACCCGGACCCGAAACAAATACCTGTAGGTCATACAAAATATTTGTCCCGTGCAGGGATCGAACCCACGACCATTCGAATCAAACGGTCATCTCACACCGCTGAACTAATGGCCCAATACTCAAACGTCACTCAATTTTAAGCAACGCTTAATGTGCGCTATCTCTATAGTTTGAACGTGTTTTATAAAAACAGAAGATTTTTAAGTCCCACTTAGATTTAAGTGACGTTTGAGTATTTGGCCGTAACCGGGTCGTCATTAAGTCTAAGAGATATTTTTAAAAGAGCCGACTGATTTTTTTGTGCAGGTTTTTCTTAGATCATATTGGCCTTTGGAACTCTGCCGTTGCCTACCTAATATACTCGTGCTTGCCGCTAAATGGTAGTGTTCAGCACTATTGTGTTCCGGTCAGGTGGTAATGTACGGCCCTGTAATTTCCGGCACAGAGGCTCAGAAGTTTTAATATATCTGCATTTTGTTGATCTCTGGTCTTTGTGTTGATGTCTATAGGCAGTCATCACTTAACATCAATGTGAACTGCATGCTTGTTTGCCACTATTATGTTTGAAGTACCACATTCGGATTCAGAATAGATTAGATATTATTCTAATATACATTAAGACACAATTTATTAATTAAATTATAAACGTAACTTCAAGCCTGTAATCCCCGTAGGGATAGGATAGAATAGGAAATACATGCAAACACCCACGACTCGTCGGTTACGTTTTAGCCCATGTAACAGGTGGCGAGCCTGTTGACATCTCCGGGCGCAATACCTAACTTCGAGGTACTGGGAAATTTCCAGAAAATGGAAAAATCCCAATAAAACCAGAGATAAAGGATTTACACCACTATCTCTGATAACCCCCTACCCGGGAATCGAACCCAGGACCTCAGCGTACTAGTAGTGGCCTGCTACCACTACGCTAGCGAGGCAGAGTAGATTATATATATTATTCTAATATGTAATAAGACACTATTTATTAATTCAATTACCTTAACAACTTTACAGAATACTTTTAACTCTACTAAGAATTAGGTCCACGTAGAAGGTCTTTAGACTCTTTAGTTCGAGAACAAAAACTGCTTTATAGTAAGATACAGTTATGCACCAAATCAGTGTTACCATAACTTCATATCTCGAATATATATTTACTGGTGGTAGAGCTCCAGTGACGGAGCTCGCGGGCGTAGGCACCACCGCATTACCTAATATACTTGCCGCACTACCATTTGTAGTGTTCAACACTATCGTGTTCCGGTCAGGTGGTAATGTACGGCCCTGTAATTTCCGGCACAGAGGCATAAGACCTTAGGCCTCAGGAGCGGTAACGCATCTGCATTTTGACCTTGGTCTTTGTGTGGGTGTCTATAGGCTGCAGTCATCACTTAACATCAATGTAAACTGCATGCTTGTTTACCATTTCCATTACATAAAAAAAAAAAAACATATCAAAAATATGTATTCTAAACGCCTGTCATAGTTCCGCGTATTGGAAAACTGTCGTCCCTTTTTCCGCCATAAAGCCTTTTGTAACAAAATTATATTTAATGTTCCCACATTATGTCCTCCATTACGCTCAAAGGATAGCTAAATTTAAACACCGTTTAAATTTTGATGCTATAACTGTCCTACAATTCTCATTTTGTTATAATTTGTCGGACGGTAAAGAGGCTGTGAATTACTCCGCGTAGTTTTTCAGGGAAACACGATACCAATACTTTCATAATGAAATAAACTTTCTAGTTGGCTTCTGGGTTCAATTAGAAATATAATATTTAAAATCTTTATCAAATAGACAAGCTCGATGTAATTTAAATGCCTATAGGCACCTATTGCTTGTTTAAGAATATGAGAGTAACGTGTAATTTTTACTTGTGGTAGAGCTCCAGTGACGGAGCTCGCGGGCGTAGGCACCATCGCATTACCTAATATACTTGCCGCTAAATGGTAGTGTTCAGCACTATCGTGTTCCGGTCAGGTGGTAATGTACGGCCCTGTAATTTCCGGCACAGAGGCATAAGACCTTAGGTCTCAGGAGTGGTAACGCATCTGCATTTTGACCTTGGTCTTTGTGTGGGTGTCTATAGGCTGCAGTCATCACTTAACATCAATGTAAACTGCATGCTTGTTTACCATTTCCATTACATTAAAAAAAAATATATATCAAAAATATGTATTCTAAACGCCTGTCATAGTTCCGCGTATTGGAAAACTGTCGTCCCTTTTTCCGCCATAAAGCCTTTTGTAACAAAATTATATTTAATGTTCCCACATTATGTCCTCCATTACGCTCAAAGGATAGCTAAATTTAAACACCGTTTAAATTTTGATGCTATAACTGTCCTACAATTCTCATTTTGTTATAATTTGTCGGACGGTAAAGAGGCTGTGAAATACTCCGCGTAGTTTTTCAGGGAAACACGATACCAACACTTTCATAATGAAATAAACTTTCTAGTTGGCTTCTGGGTTCAATTAGAAATATAATATTTAAAATCTTTATCAAATAGACAAGCTCGATGTAATTTAAATGCCTATAGGCACCTATTGCTTGTTTAAGAATATGAGAGTAACGTGTAATTTTTACTGGTGGTAGACCTCCGGTGACGGAGCTCGCGGGCGTAGGCACCATCGCATTACCTAATATACTTGCCGCTAAATGGTAGTGTTCAGCACTATCGTGTTCCGGTCAGGTGGTAATGTACAGCCCTGTAATTTCCGGCACAGAGGCGTAACACCGTATGCCTCCGGAGTGGTAACGCATCCGCACTTTGACCTTGGTCTTTGTATGGGTGTCTATAGGCTGCAGTCATCACTTAACATCAATGTGAACTGCATGCTTGTTTGTCACTTTCATTACATGAATAAAAAAAAATTAAGAGAAATATATAAGAGAAAACATGAAACTAACAATAATATATTAACAATTGATTACTTCTAGGTACAGTGCCAGAGAATATATAATAATACTACGTATAGATTGGACACTTCGACGTCCCGCCCGATTTCTCCGCCTCACCCAACCTTTTCCCCTCTATTGTCCGACGTTTGGTATTCTCTACGTGCTACGCACACAGGTGCACGTGTAAATACACATCACCGATGAGCAGTGTCCGCGGTGTGAAAGTGCTCAACAATAAATATTGCACATCGAGCCTAGGAAGGAGACTTCGGCTTATTTCGAGTCTGTAGAGCGTTATCTCTTTCGTACCGTACCTATTTGAGTTTTGTCGACCATTTTGATTAAGTTTTGACCAATACCGGACTGTCAGTGCTTACGTAAGCAGCGTGGAACAGAGATAATGCTCTACGAAGTCGAAACGAGCCGATCGTCTCTTTCGCAGGCTCGATGTGTAATATCAATTGTTGAGTACGTATAGAGGTCGTTTCGTTGTTTGAAATTTCTCTTAATTTATTATTAGTAAATTGTGATCAATACTTAATTGCACTGTAAAAGTCAATGTTCGCAAGGATGGATGGAAGTATAAATAGATGGATGTTAATAGCTATGTAACTAATTCAACATACAGTTAGAATGCCTACTTTTTGGGCACTTAGAAAATAAAATGAATTTTATAGTTTTACGTTCAAAACTACAACGGGACTTGATTCCATCTAAAACAATGATCGTCAGAGTCAATCTCTTATCGCTCGGAAACTAGTGTTCAGTCTATAAATAAGTAAACTTACTTGAAAATGCTTCTATTTTTGATAATTTTGATATCAAGCTGGTTGTGGTCCACTTTGGTATTACAAAGACATTCTAAATCATAGTAAAACCGTACAACCAAAGTTTGTACCGTAGCAAACTGAAATATAATCTGATACAAATGCAAGCACTTCGCCAACTCGAGCTGTAAAGTTATAATGAACGGTAGCGGCCTTAGCGCCGTGTTTAAAGCAAATAAAATTAGGCAAAGTTTACGATGTTAACTTGTAAAATATTACATCCCTATTTAGCACCAGTACTATGCGCCACTTTATTGGATATTCCGTTATTTAATCCTAAAGTACCTACTCTTATTATAAATACTACTGTTATTTTGTCAGATTGACACGCTTTTTGGTGATTATAATAATTATAATTATTATAACAAAATGGAGTTTGAATGGCTTGTAAACACTGTAGGAACGTTGTGCATAAGGTATTTTATGTCTTTTACGTCATTATTTACCAATACATATGCCTTGTATCTTGCTTTGTGGCAAATACAACGTAATCAACTTGGATAGTTTTGCAAAACTCCGTTTTTTAAGGGCGTAAGCGACATTCAATGTAATTTCACTGGGGCGTAATGAATCGCTATTTCCTTTGATAGAAGACTTGCTCAGAATATTCTTTGATTAAGTTCTACATTTAAAAACTCTAAGAACTAATGCTCTTTAAAATTTTTTAATACTATTTGAAATGACAAAGTTATGTTTATATTATGGAAAAAAAAAACTGTTTTTTGGTTCTCCTGTAAAGTTGTATTTTGGTGTTTACGCCCTTTGAGACGCAAAGCATCGATATTATCTTTCATATGTAGTGTTCGCTTAAATTCTGTTTTAATCAAGTAGTTTTAAAGGAGTAGAAAATAAAATTTAACATGTTGCATAACGCGAAAGCAATATTATTTTAAATTGTATAATAAGATCGAAGGCATATTTCAGTATTGTCACTACATACTGAAATATGTCTTGGATTTTCACTAGAGTTTAAAATTTAGATACTAACAACTCTATCCTTTATAGGTACACAGTTCACAGATCCTTTCGATCTTACAATTAACGAGAAATACTGAGAACCGTGATACGTCGTACCAGGTAGAGGGTGAAAAGCCCCCATTTTACGAATATGACTAAATAATATATTATCCCTGTCATACATTTTTGCTCCACCATAAAATACCTGGCGCTGTCACAATACAGAATTAGCTCAATTTTTTTAATTAAAGATTGTATCACCACAACTCCAATGTCGGGGTTGAAATAAAGCTTTAGGCGTATAATTTAAGTTCTTGAATTGAGAACTGGAATGGGACCTGAGCAGTTTATGAAAGCAATAACTGTCTTCTCTTTGTGCCTATTAAATTCAAGTACGTTTTCATTCTAAGCGTAATGAGATTCTGTGAATTACTTCACTCAGTTTGCTGGATTGTATATTTTTAAAGGTGAATGTTTTTAAGGATTTTAATCTTGATACTAGGTTTTGGGTCTCGGTTTTGACCTTTGACATAAGTTGTTTTTTCAATTGTGAAGATTCTTAAAATTTTGTTACTCCCGAGATGATATTTGATATACCTTGGTCGATTTCAATTTTCTAGGTTTGTTCCATTCTTAGATTGTAATATGTTTTACTTTAACCATTTAGGAGGAGATGGACTACAAGTATAGTTGCATCATAAGAATATTGTACCCACATACTTATTACATTGAAGCGCGCATGGCCCAGCGGCTGGTGTAGATCGTAAGCGATCTGCTCGGTTAAGCACTACGGGCACGGTCGGGTAGTGTGTTGGGTGACCGCTAGTGGCAAATTAAATGCGCGTTTCCGTGCTTCGGTCGGTCCCGGTTGCTATCGATGGATAGCAGTCGTTAAACCTTGTCGGAGGCCTTATGGGCGGTTTGAAAACATCTGACAGTGGGTTGGCCACTCCCACCTCCACCAATCCGCATTGGAGCAGCATGGTGGAGTAAGCTCCAGGCCTCCCCCCAAAAAAAGGGAGAGACTCGTGCCCAGCAGTGGGACGTATAATGGGTTGCCATTATTATTATTTATTATACTTATTACTAAGTTGGATAGCTCAAGTATTAAATAAGTCTCCATTAACAAATTCTTCAGTTTGTGCCATCTCCTGCAAGTCTTCGGCATGGTCTTTCCCAAGTTCATTTCTGCTGTGATACTTGCGATCAACTTCGGGATGGAAACCGTAGGGCGTATTGTATGCGGCGGTGGCCAACAATTTGACATCTACTTTAATGTTCACTGCTGTTTTCCTAAGATGACGGTACTTACCACGTTACGCCATAACAGTTATGTACTGAAAATCGGCTATCAAAATAATGTCAACCGAGATACTTACACAAAAACCATTGAAATTTTTGAAACTAAACTACATTACATACTAAAAATGTTAAATTATTTTATTTTAGTTAATAATCTTTGATTAGATATGTAAGTATTTTATAAAGTTCAGTTGGAGCTCGAATGCAGTTCGTATATCGTCAGAATTTAATTTAAGTTCGCCTTTGCTTCTATTGTTTTCAATGCAACTTCATCAATTCGCCATGTTTATGTGTTTCGACAAACAATAAAATGCAATGGCTTTTCTTTGAATTTCGTACTTGTGGTGGGAATAATGGATCAATTTATACAATCCATGAGTTTGTAGGTGTGGTTCTAAACAGAGATTTTGTAGGAGGGGAAGTTATGACTCGCTGCGTGATTTTGATTCTTTTTTGTCATGTCTGATTTTGGATAAGGCCGATAAGGGTAATGACATACGACTTTTCTTTTTAATGCAATGGCAGTGGTAAACAAGCATGCAGTTCACATTGATGTTAAGTGATGACTGCAGCCTATAGACATCCACTATAGGCTGCATTCATTACCTAACATCAATGTGAACTGCACGCTTGTTTGCCACTTTCATTACGTATAAAAAAATAGCCTATGACCAGTTGCAGCTATTATCTTTTTTATGGTGTGCACGTACATAACCACAATACCGATTTGTATGACGAGTCAATGGGTATGGTCTTAATTTAATGAACCTTTTTTCCTGTACATTTTTCCTATGTGTCACAACTGCTACTACTGTAGGTATATCCGTCAATGAATATTGCACAACAAGCTTAGAAAAGAGACAATCGCCGAGTGTAGAGTTTGCAGAGCGTTATCTCTGTTACATATTGCCTACGTAAGCACTTATAGTCCAGTATTAATTTAATGGAAGTGGCAGGCAAGCATGCAGTTCACATTGATGTTAAGTGATGCGTTGCCACTCCTGAGGCCTAAGGTGTTATGCCTCTGTGCCGGAAATTACAGGCCCGTATTACCACCTGACCGGAACACGATAGTACTGAACACTACTCTTTAGCGGCAAGTATATTAGGTAATGCGGTGGTGCCTATGCCCGCGAGCTTCGTCACTGGAGCTCTACCACCAGTAAGAACTGGTCAACAAACGTCACATAAGTTGTATGCAAAGGAGATCGGCGTAAAGAGCCGAAATTATCCGAAATCTCGTATGGCTGATGTGCAATTTTTGTTGCGTACTGTACAACGTAAGTATTTAAAATAATGATCTTGGAGTTTTATTGTTGGGTGGCTACTGCGTTGGGAGACCAAAACCCGGGCTTTCAGCTCTAGACATAACGATCTGCTGCGGCCATAGAGCAACACCGGAGGGGAGTAGCCACATTATTATGCAGGCTTTCCCCTCTGTGAAATTACAAGCCCAAAATGGGCCTATACCAGTCGCCTAGATGTTTAAATGTGAGCGTGAAATTGTTTCTGTATTTGGTAAAGTCAAGGTGTGAGTTTCGTAGTAATAGACGATTTTTGTAGTATGCGTGTGTGTCGCACGCATTTCCCCCCGAAAAAAATGACAGACTATTTTGCATCGGTAATCAACGCTACGGCTACTCCCCTCCAGTCCGCCGCGGCCGGTGGCCTGTTTTGCTCAATGGCTGCGGCGGATCGTGTATTTCGGTTGGAGATGGGAAGTTTTATCAAACAATTACATTAGTAGGGAAAATTAATTGGATTATCGTTCATCGTCATAATTTCAGCCACAAGACGTATCTTCAGTACAAAAGCCTCCCCAAAGATTACCACAACGAACGGTCGTGGGCCGCCCTCGCCCAACAATTGCCCGCGACTTTCACCTTTCACCAGGTCGTCAGTCCACCTTGTGGAGGGGCCGTCTTACGCTTCATCTTCCGGTACGCGGTCGCCACTCCAGAACTCTTCTGCCCCAACGGGCGTCAGTTCTGCGAGCTATGCGCCCTGCCCGCTTGAGTTTTGTTTTTCGGTGGGCTATGTCGGTTACTTCGGTTCGGATTATAGTTAATAATAATAATATAATAATAATGGCAACCCATTATACGTCCCACTGCTGGGCACGAGTCTCTCCTCTTTTTGGGGGGAGGCCTGGAGCTTACTCCACCACGCTGCTCCAATGCGGATTGGTGGAGGTGGGGGGTTAGTGGCCAACCCACTGTCGGATGTTTTCAAACCGCCCATAAGGCCTCCGACAAGGTTTAACGACTGCTATCCATCGATAGCAACCGGGACCGACGGCTTAACGTGCCCTCCGAAGCACGGAAACGCGCATTTAATTTGCCACTAGCGGTCACCCATCACACTACCCGACCGTGCCCGTAGTGCTTAACCGAGCAGATCGCTTACGATCTACACCAGCCGCTGGGTTAATACTACTAAAACATTACGTCTTATTTTTAGGGTTCCGTACCTTAAAAGGAAAAAAGGAACCCTTAGAGGATCACTCGTGCGTCTGTCTGTCTGTCTGTCTGTCTGTCTGTCTGTCTGTCCGTCTGTCACAGCCAATTTGCTCCGAAACTACTAGACCGATTGAGTTGAAATTTGATGAATATAAGTAAATTGGTGACCCAAAGATGAACACGTCAAGTAAAATAATAAATTTTAAGCAGGGGGGCCACTTTTGGGGGGGTAAATCGGAAAATTAAAAAACAAAAATTCGTAAACTGTGTCGTGTAACATATCAAATGAAAGAGGTTGTTGTCTGCATCTCAGATATATTTTTTTATAGTTCTTTGCCTATAGATTACTGGAAAACCTATAAGAAGTTTGAGTATTCAAATAACATCGAAAATTCTTAATAATATAACCCCCCCTGTCGGTACCACCGTAACCGCGATGTCCCTGCATTTTAAATCTGTAATATTTTCAAAAATATTTATTTAAATTACGGAACCCTCACCACGCGAGTCGAACTCGCATTTGTCCGGTTTTTTATGGTTGGACTGGACTAGATTGATAAAGTGGAGAGAGGGCACAAAAAGGGCAAGTTGATAAATCAGATGTGTTGCTATAAATTGGGATTTTTTCCTGCCTCCCTCTGGCAATGACTACTATTATCACTAATTCATAATTCTGTGAGGCAATAAACTACAACTAATTTAACGTTAAACGTTTAATTTATTGCGCCAATAAACCATTTATCCAACAATTTCTGGGTCAATAGGAAAGTCGAAATCATTGCAAACGATTTCAGGGTGACACAGTTAACATAGCGTAAATAGGGTTGCGAGTTTACGGATATGAATAGGTATGTATTTTTATATATTAGGCAAATGGCAAATAGAACCTGCAGTTAATATGAGTGTAAAAGTAATTTACAATCTATTAATATCTACAGAAAGGTTTCTATAAAAGATATAGAACGTGTAAATTGTGGAACGAACTTCCCTCTGAGGTGTCCCCTCGGTGCTACAATATGGGGATCTTCAAAAATGGCGTCAAAAGAGTCCTTCAGGGCTGACAGCGCCTTGGCAACTCCCTTGGTGTTGCAAATGTTCATAGGCAACGGTGACCACTTTCCATCAGGTGGCCCGTCTGCTTGTCTGTCAACTTAATGACATTAAAAAATCGTAGATGGAAAGCTACACTTGAGGCGGAAATCGAGACGGAATTATAAATTACTGTGATATTACCAAATTGAACTCCTATACTTTATCTCTTTAACAAAGTAGGACCACGCTAATTACAACATAGGCACATCGCACCGTAAACAAGCACGAAATGAGTGATCGGTGATCGTGTGGATAGGCCTACAATCATGGTCGAACTTCCTTTGAGCAGCACTGATAAAACCTAGTTGATTGTCACCGATCATGGCCAACTACAGACGATTACGCCCTCCATACGATCGGCTATGATAGCTAATGGTTAATTGGCCATCATGGCTGATCGGGTGGAGGCTACATAAGACCTACCAGAGGAATAGAATATGTTTATAATAAATCAATATATCCAATTCCTAATAATTTTTATTTGTTGCAAATTAAACAAATGTTTGTATACTATAATTACTACCTACCGTGACCAAATAGGTCGAGTTCTGTCTGATGGTGGGGTCAAAAGTCTTAGGAATCGGCGTGCATGTATGAAGAGAATGATGAAGGTAGACGAGGCACGAGAGATATGTCAGGACCGGGATATCTGGCGCTCTATACTCTCTTCCTACCCCGTTAGGGACCTGGCGTGAAGATACACACATACACACATATTCTTATAACATAACACTACACATTCTCATAACATTTGTACGCCTCTCCTTGTATTGATTATTTAAAGTTAGCTATTAAATTATAGGTCCTTCCTAGGCATAACTAGTAAGATATAGTTTGTATTCACTGCCTTAACCTTGCAGTTCGTCGGAGTGCTCATACTTTTGTTCGCCCACTTATTTCTGAGTCGGCCGTGCAATGTTTGCTATGGTATGTAGGTACTTACTTCAGATTGCGCTCAGAGACCTTGAGGTACGGAGTAAAAGTCCACGTGGCCGTTTCATTAGTAAACTAGATCATAACAGCAACTACAACTGATATGAATGAATGATAGATACATCTATCATTCAGTTCAGCCTATTTTACTGGTGGTAGAGCTCTAGTGACGGAGCTCGCGGGCGTAGGCACCACCGCATTATCTAAACTTGCCACTAAATGGTAGTGTTCACCACTATCGTGTTCCGTTCAGGTGTATTTCTGACACAGAGGCTAGATCAGTGATTCCCATAGTGGTCTATATCGACCCCTGGGGGTCTATGACAACCAGAAAGGGGTCTGCGTCAGCGAAAAAAAAAATTGGGGGTTCATGAAATGAAAATGGGGGTCCACGATAATGGATCTCAACACATACACTGATAGTATCAATTTACATACATCATACCAGTGATTCCCAAAGTGGCCCATGGGAGACTCGAAGGGGGTCTACGTAGGCGTGAATAAAAATTGGAAATATGGGAATGTGATATAAATGTAGCAAGGACGGGGGTACACAGAAACGAGAAAAATTGTAAAGGGACTACAAGAAAAAATAGTTTGGGAACCTCTGGGCTAGATAGATGAGTTGCTACTCCTGAGGCCTAAGGTATCAGGCCTCAGTAGTCGCAACGCATCTGAAATCTCTGGTTTTATGTAGATGTATATAGGCTACAGTATTACTTACCATCAATGTGAAATGCAGGCTTGTTTGCGAGCCTCGTGATATAAAGAAAAACAAATATTGAGAAGGAGCAATTCTAATCTGACGGATTAGAATTAGAAAGCAAAAAGGGTCTTGATAGACAAATAGAGAATCATACAACAAAGTGGTCCTATTACGGTTCGTATTTTCCTTTAGGTACCTTTAAAAATATTTGAGATTATTAATTATACATCAGCATGTATACACAAAATATACATAAAAATGTCTCTTCTAATTACGCTCTGTCTCATTTCGAACTCAAGATTGCAGTGCGTTGTGGAGCCTGACGTCGCCAGAGCGGGGGTGATCTCCGGGCTGGCTTACATAACGCCGAGGAAAGCGGATGTACTACCCTAGCTGGCTATCTCGCTCGCACAGTTCAGGTAACGGTTACAATGGCAGCATTTTCCATGCGATTTTGCGATTGATTTAACTGTTCGTGTTTTAGGTTGCCGTGATGTATCGATCGTGATAGATTTGAAAGCGGTTTTCATGTTTGAATGAGTAGATTTATCGTTTAATGTGTTGAATGGTTGATACATTTAACTTTTGTTTCCTTTAATTATTACATTTTTTTGTAAAAAAATAAATGAGTTTGAGTATGATTTTGGTGGACAACTGTTTATATGGGTTTATATAAATTGATTTGTTTAGCTTTATAGCTTACTAGCTGTTGCCCGCGGCTTTGCCCGAGTGGATATCGTTTAAAAAGTAGCCTATGTTCTTCCTCAAAGTCAACTCTATGTCTGTATCAATTTACAAAATTTTTCATTAAAATCGGTTAAGTCGTTTGGACGTGATACGGTAACAGACAAACAGACAGAGTTACTTACGCATTTATAATATTAGTAGGGATCTGTTCCAATAGCTTCGTTATGAAGAATAGTTTTATAAATCTAGAAATTGATTTTAGTCACTCATGAAGATTTATACATTTTTACATTTATACATTTTTATCCCCGTAGCAAAATATTTTTGGTTGAGTAGATAGCTCTATTTTTTTTATATTTTCATAACTTTATTAAACCCGGCAGTTTGGTGTGTAGGTACCTATACTACTGCTAAGCTACCTATATCCAATCTCCGGTTAGGTTAGGTTAGAAATAATGCTGTTGGAATTATTCCATAAGCTATCCACCTATTGAGTACATTGGAAAAAACTTAACTGTTTGAGTATTATTTTGTATGTTTGAATGAATACATTTACTCTGCTTAACCACTTCAGGGCTTCCAGGAGTTAATTTACGTACCTACTTATGTTTCATACTGCTAACCATTGTTATAATTACTTGCCTGATTAACTGTAAGTGTTAAAATACTAAACCTTTTACTATAGATCACGTAACTATATACATTAGATTTGATTACATGATCAATAGTTTAATAGAAGAACGTACGACGCATTCTAATTAGTTAGAGCTATTTTTACTTCCTTGAGTAATTTTAATCGATTAGAGCTATTTTTACTTACTTGAGTAATTCAAGGAAGTAAAAAATAGCTCTAACTAATTAGAATGCGGCGTACATTCTGCGCTACGCAATAGCAGCAAATCTGTGTCGCAGGAAAATAGCGATCAGTATGCTTACCGCCTTATCTCAGCCCGCACATGTGCCGACCGCTCTGACATTTACGTAGTGAGCCCCGTGCTGCCGCGAAGACGCGCGTTCGAGGCGCGCCCTAAAAAATAACCAATAAAAAATCGAACGATATTATTTTTTCGAACAGCAAAAAGGTGCCTATATTTTTCTTTTTAATCGGTGCGTTCAGTTTTCATTTTGACATTTTTTTTTTAATTTTTTTGTTTTTTATTTTGAAAGTGTACGAAGCCCGTTTTCCCGGGAGAGCATTGCTATAGCAACGGATGACGTCAAGTTCAGGGGCGGTTGGTGCATTTTCGTTCAATAATCACTCTTTGAATTTCTTTGTTTCTTCAAATTTATCGGTGTTCGAAAATTAAAAGGTGAGCGTTGTTGTTTTTTATACCGTGATTTGGCTTCTCGTTTATCGTGTTTAAATAATTAATGATTAGAATAATTACGCTTGTTATTAAGTATAATTTAAAAGCAATTATCACTTCACTTACAATAAAATGATTTGGTTATATTTTTTAAAATTTTACAACTATTTTCTTTATTATCTAGGTTGTAATAACTTTATTTTACGCAATTTCAATTTTAAATATGTGAGTATAAAAAGCTTTTTAGGTACCTATATGATGTAATCACTTTAAATCTATAAAATAAAAAATATGGCTTCACACTATGACGAAAGTGAAACCTATACAACACGGGACTATGTCATTCCAAATCGGTCAATAGTTTGTACGTGACACACATATTAACACTTTGATTTACTTTTCTATTGTGAGTAAAGTAGCAATGTATTTAAAAATGCATTGTAGAGTCAAATATGTCTCTGAGAGATAATATAAATTGAAGGTCAAATTAGTATTCTTAGATAATAACTGAGCACGTCTTAATTTGATAATGATTATTAAAATAAAATATTTTTATATTTTTTTAGTTTCTTTGTCAGATTTATATAGTGTTAAATTAAAAAAAAAAATAATAAAATTAAATCGAATATGTGCTTTCCTGTATATCGTCACATCATCACTTCAGCCGTAATATGCTCACTGCTGGACAAAAGCCTTTCCCAACGATGCCCACAAAAGGGTTGCTCGTGATTTTGGAATATGCCGTAATCGCTACACTTGGCATGCGGATTGACTATCGCAGTGGCGGTAGTTTTATCGCGACATAGGTACTTACTACTGCCCATCTCACGTTATTGCATTTACTACTTGGCTGGTGCCTTTCAAATTGATTGTCACCGAGTTACAGAATATGCCTGCTGGACCTCTGACATTTGCCTCAGATGATTAGATGCCTGTATCATGAAGTCCCTTTGAATTTTAGGGACTGCTTAATTTTGTTCCATTTTTAACTTGCGACGCAAAAACGGGGTCTTATAAGTTTGCCCTGACCTTAGCCTGTAGCGGTGCCTGGTAATATACTCGTATAATATGTGCAATCAGGAAACTCTGCTTGTCCAAAATCAATCAATTAAAACTTTTATCACCACTGTAACTTGTAACTTTTTTTTTTTTTTTTTTATAATTTGCCCATGGCCGATCCGCCAGTATCCTGATAGTACATTGTGTAAGCTTCACCACTTCCACATATTTCATGCTCCAATGCGTCCATTTTCCTCTGTTTGATCCTGCAGGGGATAATGTAAAGGTGCTGTTTTATTACTGGTGGTAGAGCTCCAGTGACGGAGCACGCGGGCGTAGGCACCACCGCATTACCTAATATACTTGCCGCTAAATGGTAGCGTTCAGCACTATCGTGTTCCGGTCAGGTGGTAATGTACGGCCCTGTAATTTCCGGCACAGAGGCATAACACCTTAGGCCTCAGGAGTGGTAACGCATCTGCATTTTTACCTCTGGTCGTTGTGTGGGTGTCTATAGCTCTAGTATCTATGCTTGTTTGCCACTCTTAAAACATAAAAAAAAAAAAATTTCCCTGTCTTTTCAAGAATATAACTATTTGCAATATACTGATCATACACCTATTTCATTAGTTTAACCCGTGATGACTTGAACGCATTGCTCTATTTTCGGATGTGTTGTTAACCCTAAGCTCATTAAGTGCCAAGATATTGATGGTGCTTAATTGTACGTAGGAATCTCTACTTTACGTATAATGGCAACCCATTATACGTCCCACTGTTGGACACGAGTCTCTCTCCTTTTTTTTTGTTCAGGGGGAGGAATCCAATGAGGATTGGTGGAGCGAGCTACTTTACTTAAAATTCCAAAGCATAGTAAATAGGTGTATGGAAGTTTTAATATTAACTACTTTTATTTCCATACATCCATACATACATACATACCTACATACAAATAAGTAGATTGGAGTGTATCCGACTTTGACGGGACTTCCACAGGTAGGTAGCTGATGTAATAAGGAGTAACTTAGGCTTAACGTAACTTACTTGTATCTCCATACAACCATACATACATACATACCTACATACAAATGAATAGAATTTGAGTGTCTCCGATTTTGACGGGACTTTCACTGGCAGATAGCTGGTGTGATAAGGAGTAACTTAGGCTACTTTTATACTAGCTGCGCCCACGACTTCGTCCGGGTAGATACTGAACAATCATATTTTTTCTCACGTGGACGAAGTCGCGGGCACAGCTAGTTGATAATTATAAATATAACTGAATTACCTAACTATCTGCCGCCAAATATGTGCCATCTGTGTTCAGCACTATTGTGTTCCGTTTTGATGGTAATTTATGGCCCTGTAATACCTAACTATCAAAGAGACATACCAACTTAGGTCTCAGGGGTAACGCATCTGCATTTTGATTGCATCTGGTTTTTGAGTAGGTCTCTATAGGCTGCAGTTATCACTTAACATCTATGTTAACTGCAAAAAATTATAAAAGTACATTCAGTTTGCTAACTTAAAAAGCATTCAAAAAATCTGTGTTTATATTGTGTTAAATTCTTGTTCCATACAAATTCGAAGTTCGTGTTCGTATTGCATTATGTCATCAATATAAACAGTGTTGCGTGTATGCAAATTAGAATGAAGTTTAATATAGCCCGATTTTGTAGGTTGCCAGTAGTAAAAAATGCTGCGCTGATCGGTCCAATTCAGTTGGAACTTTTTCAAATTTAAACTTCGATTCTCGAATTTAAAGTTGGAACGACCTCGGTGTTTCAAATTAACGATTTGTTTTTTAATCGACTTTGGAAGGTCGAGTTATTTTTTGTGTATTAAAACATGATCATTGGAAAATTATGAAATGGCAACCCACACATTACAATAAGCATACCTTCAGTTTACATTGATGGTAAGTAATACTATAAACACCTACATGAAACCAGTGATAGAGCTCCAGTGACGGAGCTCGCGGGCGTAGACACCACCGCATTACTTTAACAAAAGTTTAATAGTAAGGTTTTTACCTGATTTACTTGCCGCTAAATGGTAGTGTTCAGCACTATCGTGTTCCGGTCAGGTGGTAATGTACGGCCCTGTAATTTCCGGCACAGAGGCATAACACCTTAGGCCTCAGGAGTGGTAACGCATTTGCATTTTGACCTTGGTCTTTGTGTGGGTGTCTATAGGCTGCAGTCATCACTTCACACATCAATGTGAACTGCATGCTTGTTAGCCAATTCAATTACATTAAAAAAAAAAAAAAAAAAAAAAAGGTGGTAGAGCTCCGTCACTGATCACATGGAGCTCTACTACCAGCAATTATAAATACTAAAACATTGTAAATTAAACAAACAGCTAAGCTTGATAAAAGTTCGTATACCTATATTGAATTTAAAGTAGGTACTTAGATACCTACCTAGTTGTGTTTTTGCTTCTTCATAATATCCGCATACAAATCCAAGATATACCTACGCTAGTTTATAAATTGATGACTATGAAACATGTATTTGTTGATTATGTATGAATATTTTATAAAATCACGTTTTGTACGCCTCTAGAACATGACTATGTTGTGCGGTATGGCGAAGGTCAAATGTTTAGAGCCCTATAGCAATTCAAGAGTCAGTTAACTACCTATTGACTCATTGATGCAGTTTATGAAGAAGTTTAGTTACCTACTGCTACTATTAAATGCTATGGGAGAACTATTTATTTCATTCTGTTTTAGTATGTAGATTTTTTATGTGATGGTGGTGGAAAACAAGCATGCAGTTCACGTGGATGTTAAGTGACAACAGCAGCCTATAGACATCTACACAATAACCAGAGGTCAAAATGCAGATGCGTTACCAGTTCTGAGGCCTAAGGTGTTATGCCTCTGTGCCAGAAATTACAGGGCCGTATGTTACATCTTTTTATAAATTCTTATCCTTTAGGTATAGTATCTACATAACACTTTGTAGTCGGTTTTTTATTTTAAAAGTGGTAGGTACCTATATCAATAGAAAGTTATAGCGGAGACTACGTCTCTGAGGTGAGGTAGGTATCTTTATGTGTAAAGTGCAGCTCTACTTTAAGGTTAAATAGGTGTAAAGAAATACTATTTCTTTCTTCGCACTCTGTGTGTTTATTTACCATGAAGTTTGGTTATAGTTTTTAACTTTTTAATTGTCTGATTTTAAAGAAGAAACGAATTCAGAATGTCAGAGACAGATTCAAATACGAGTTGATTGACAATTGCATAATCAATGAAAATTTTAATATTATATTATTTTATGTTTTAATAGTGAAAGAATAAACTTTCATTGTCGTTTCTTCTTTTCAGGTTTGAGTTCATATTGTTTTATATTACCTAGATAAAATAGTGTCTGTATAAAAAAAACTAACAATAAAACTTCTTTTCGGCAACACAAGGTTTATTTCTTTCATGTAGTAAAACAGACTTATATAGGTATAAGAAACTTAATGTGAATCTAAGTTGATACCTAACTTAATGTAAGGAAAAATGTATCTGTATCTATTAAATAAGCAGTGACCACACAAAATAACAAAGGGTTTAAAGTATCAAGGTCCTAAAACTCTGTTATGTGTGGTCAAAGGGTTTAAAGTACGAGTATCAAGGTCTTAAAACTCTGTTATGTGTGGTCACTGGGTTACTTAGCTTGTAATAAGTTATAGGTAAATTGCCTGATGAACGTATCTTACATAATAATAATAATAATGGCAACCTATTATAGGTCCCACTGCTGGGCTCGAGTCTCTCCCCTTTTTGGGGGAAGGCCTGGAGCTTACTCCACCACGCTGCTAAAATGCGGATTGGTGGAGTAAGGCTTTTCTTTTATTTTTAACTAGCGACCCGCCTTGGATTCCCGCGGGTAGCATTTATAAAAACCGTGACATCTCGGTAAATGTAAGTACGGTATTGATAAATTATAAATATAAACCTTCCCCAGGAAACCCTCTTTCCAACATTTCAAACAGGAACAAAATCCGTTCACCACTATCCGAGATTAGCGCATACAGACAGACAGAGAAAAAAAGGGGGGGGGACTTTACTTTATAATAGGTATGTATATGACAGTAATGAAGTGATGATAAAGTATTCACATCGGTGGTAGAGCTCCAGTGACGGAGTTCGCGGGAGTAGGCACCACCGCATTACCTAATATACTTGCCGCTAAATGGTAGTTTTCAGCACTATCGTGTACCGGTCAGGTGGTAATGTACGGCGCTGTAATTTCCGGCACAGAGGCATAACACCTTAGGCCTCAGGAGTGGTAACGCATCTGCATTTTGACCTTGGTCTTTGTGTGGATGTCTATAGGCTGCAGTAATCACTTAACATCAATGTGAACTGCATGACTGTTTACCACTTCCATTACATAAAAAAAAACGTTCTCAAGGCCAGCATGAGCCTTATATAATACAAAAAAAAAACAAAACACAACTGAGAAAAAAAAAAGGAAAAACTTAGTCGTAAAAATGAAAAATGTTTCCTCGACGCTAAGCATTTGCGAATATAAAACATGCCTTTCTTAAAATCAGTTCCCATACCAAAGCCAGTATTTCGTAACTTTATTAGCGCCTACTGACTTACTTAAGTGGGCAAGCAGAAGTAGATCTTATGTGTCGGCGATAGAGTCTACGGGTCATCAATGGAGAGCTCGAGGTCTCGTTGCGTAATGAATGTTGACACCGACCTATGGATCGTCTAGAGGGGGTATTACTAGTGGTTCTCAATGCAGAATGACGTGACTTCGAGTTTTTCCTGTTGCGTGTTTGCTTTATGTGATTAATAATTAAACGTGATTAACAGAAAAATGTTAACTGGTGATTAGTCATCAATCATTTGTTGACGTTTTTTGTTGTTCTGATCAATAAACTTGAGCATGACACCTCAGATTTTAACATTATATTCTATAGCAAAGTACATAGGTAGTTTATTTATTCTAATGTGGTGTATTCGAAGGTGTATAATGCTTAACCAACAAAAGATATTTTGTGAATTGAAACATTTCTGCATAACATCTTCCAATCGAAAAGTGAATTTTTACTGGTGGTAGAGCTCCAGTGACGTAGCTCGCGGGCGTAGGCACCACCGCATTACCTTTTATACTTGCCGCTAAATGGTGGTGTTCAGCACTATCGTGTTCCGGTCGGGTGGTAATGTACGGCCCTGAAATTTCCGACACAGAGACATAACATCTTAGGCCTCAGGAGTGGTAACGCATCTGCATTTTGATCTTGGTCTTTGTGTGGGTGTCTATAGGCTGCAGTCATCAAGGCCTATGCTAAATGGTCCCATGGCATGTCTCAAAGTCTAGTCTATCCCTGAAAAAACTCATTAAAATCGGTTTAGCCGTTTTGACGTGCAAGCGGAACATACAGACAGAACAAACACACACATTATCGCATTTATAATAAAGGTATATAATGTACGGGTTCTACTTTGTAGGTAGTCGTTAATAAATACTTTTAAGGAAAAACATACAACCCAATTCTATTAGTGTAGATCACGAAGAAATACGAATCTGTGAATTAGAGGATTTGCAAGGAATATCTCTGTATCCTCAACTTATTTTTCTAAGGCCTTTCGCTATCGAATACCAATGGTAATCCCTATATTTACTGGTGACCCAGAACACGTAGGTGTGTAAGGTTTAGGAACGCATAGCGGCGAAAAAACCGGTTTTGGTATTGGTGAAACCTGTTACAACTGTTGGCCAGCTGTTTATACTACGTAGTATTTTTTTAGCTATGGCTCCAGCATTAGAGATGCTGATGAATTTGTTAAATTATGGTTTTGCGTAATTACCTATTAAAAGGTTGGTATTTAATTCGTTTCTCGTTTGAAATTGTTTGCTGTACTTAAAAGGATTGTTAAAATCTTAGTTTGAAAATGTATTTTAATATTAATGACGACATTCATGCTTAATGCAAGTACCTACCTGGTGGTCACTGGTGATAGAGCTCCAGTGACAGAGCTCGGGCGTAGGTACCACCGCATTACCTAATAGGTATACATACTTGCCGCTAAATGGTAGTGTTCAGCACTCACTATCGTGTTCCGGTCAGGTGGTAATATACGGCCCTGTAATTTCCAGCACAGAGGCATAACACCTTAGGCCTCAGGAGTGGTTTAGCCTTGGTCTTTGTGTGGGTGTCTATAGGCTGCAGTTTTCACTTAACATCAATGTGAACTGCATGCTTGTTTGTCACTTCCATTACATAAAAAAACCACATACACATAAACCAGAGGTCTGAATGATGATGCGTTACCCAGATACCTACCTACTTAAGTTATTTTGCCTCTTTATACCTATGTATGTATCTTCACGCCAGGTCCCTAAGGGGGTAGGCAGAAAGTGTAGAGCGCCAGATATCCCGGTGCTGACAAACCTCGCGTGCCTCATCTACCTTCATTATTTTCTTCATACATGCACGCCGATTCCTAAGATAGGAAATTTAGAATTTGCCTCTATGATACCTAGTAATTACGAAGCTATACCACAGAAACACTTATTACTATCTGGATTATTGACCTCTATTTTATGTATTTTATCTGCTGCTTTCTCCTGCTAAAATAAATTTTCTTTCTTTTGTATGGAGAGAGTGATGACAGTCTAAAAAATCAGTAGATAGGTACCTACTCGGCGTTTAAATTAAACATGTAAAAATTTGCGAAAAAGAAAACTTTTTTGATATCTCGACTTTGTATTACTTTATCAAATCAACAGTTAATATCACGGAATAGATAAATAAGGATGGAAAGGCCTTTGTTTCAATTTAGTATTAGAACCAGTGTCGCCGCTTTTCTCCCACCGTGCAATTTCTTACACAAATGTAACACCATCTCGACAATCACTCACACATTAATCTCAGGGCAGCTATTCGTTTGCGTAAGTTTGCATACTAAGATGTAACGCCCGTAGACAATAAACACTCGCACGCACACAACAATATACTCATCAATAAACTAGTTGAAGTGTAGCGAACGCATTACATGATGTACATTGCCAGCGGAGACAGTAATAGCGTTAATTGAGCGAGTGCTTAACGAGCAATGTATTCGCTAGCAGTAACGTTTAAATAATGCAGTTTAAGTTCGAATATTCATATTCCTTTGTATATTTATATGCTTTTTACCAGGATTATAACAATAAATGTTATTTGTGACTTACCGATCAAAAGATATACCTCCTCGCTTTATACTTGAGGTCTTACATTTCATATTGCATGTTAAAATTGGCACTACATGGTATTTTACCAAGAGATGCATCGTTCGAAGCAGTCTACACGACACTATGAGCGGCGAACGAATGGTTCTGCCGAACTGTGTGTGTTCACGCATAGTTGTCGTGCGCTTGCCACGCCCACATTACCATTCCATCTTTATTTATCTATTCCGTGGTTAATATCGTAATAATATGGGAATATAGTTTTCGCTTATCACTGTGAAACAAGCTTTCAAAGAAAGCGAAAATGTTCTAAATAGAGTCGGCACGTATAGATACTACATAATGATGTTATGCAATACTTCTTTGCTTGTCAAGTTTTGCAATTCTAACATCCGATTTATACATTTTTAACGTATTCAATATTTTTATACAGATACTAGCTGTTGCCCACGGCTTCGCCCGCGTGGGTGTCGTTTTATAAATATTTTTTTTCTGAATTTTATTTACTATAAACCTCACGGAGCCCGAGACCTTTCCAACGAATGTAAAACCGTGGAAATCGGTTCGTGCGTTCTGGAGTTATAGCGTCAGGAAGGAAAACCCGACTTATTTTTATATTATAGACTAGCTGTGTCCGCGACCGTCCGCGTGAGAATTTATGATTGTTCAGTATCTACACGGACGAAATCGAGGGCGCAGCTTGTATAAAAGTAGCCTAAGTTACTCCTTATTACATCAGCTATCTAGGACTGAAAGTCTCGTCAAAATCGGTCCAGCCGTTCCCAAGATTAACCGGAACAAACACATAGACAGACAGACAGACAGACAGAATAAAATTGTAAAAAATGTTGTTTTGGTATAAAAAGCGGTTATTTTAATATTGCAAACAGACACTCCAATTTTATTGATTTGGAAGGAAGAAAAATGTAAGCTAATAGAATTTACAAAATAAGGATAACGTTTCACTGTTGGTAGAGTTCCAATGTACCACCGCATAACCTATTGTATCTGCCGCCAAATGTTAGTCATCACACACACAGTGTTCATCACTATTGTGTTCCGGTTAGATCAGTGATTCCCAAAAGTGGTCCATATAGACCCCCTGGGGTCTATGGGAGACTCTATGGGGTCTACGTATATGCGTAAATAAAAATGGGATATATGGGCAAGTGATATAAATGTTAGCAAGGGGGTCCACCGAAACCAGAAAAAAATTGAAAGGGGTCTACAAGAAAAATAGTTTGGGAACCTCTGGGTTAGATGGTAATGTATAGCTCCATAATAGCTATCACAGAGACATGTCATAAGAAACGTCTAAAGGGTGGTAAAACACATATCCTTTTTGACCTTTGGAATTTGTTTAGATGTTTAAAGGCTGTAGTCATAATTTAACATCCTTAACATTGTAGACACCATGCTTGTTTGCCAACAAATCATCGCTCGGGTTTATATACAGAAAAATAGTTTATCTACAGAGGAATAGCTAAATGGTAGTGTTCAGCACTATCGTGTTCCGGTCAGGTGGTAATGTACGGCCCTCGAATTTTCGGAACAGAGATATAACAGCTTAGGCCTCAGGAGTGGTAACGCATATGCCTTGCGACCTTGGTCTTTGTGTGGGTGTATATAGGCTGCAGTCATCACTTAACATCAATGTGAACTGCATGCTTGTTTACCACTTACATTACATAAAAAAAGGTATTTAATTTAATTTATTTCTAAAAAAAACAGTTCCGTGAATGCAAGTTAAAGCATCGTAATTAAATAAGTATCATGTCAAGGCCTAATCATGGAAGCCAATGATGCTAATGACGAACAACAATAGAATGGTGTCTAATAGTTTTGTTATGTAATTGAGCATCACCGGTGTCAGCACGACTGCTTGCAAATCAAGTTTTTATCAGAAACTAGCTGACCCGGCAAACTTCGTATTGCCTCACAATGAAATAATGTGTCAAAGGTTTGATAGATACGGACTATTTGAAATAAAATTATGGTTCTTACTATTTCCCTTCAATTTCTTCATATTTTCTTACCTTTTAAACCTTTTATATCTGGATGAACGAAATGATTCTGCAGTGGGATTCTAGCCTCTATGGGCTGCAGTATCACTTAACATCCATATGAACCGCATGCTACCAATTTTTTTCCAGTTTATAGAGATAATGGTAACCCTACGTGCGTGACTTCGACTCGCACTTGGCAGTCTTTTTATATATTGCAATGCATAGAGCAATACCGGAGGAAAGTAGCCATATGCAGGCTTTCCCCTCTGTCAAATTACAAGCCCAAATGGGCCTATACCTGTCGCTTAGATGTTTAAATGTGTGCGTGAAATTGTTTCTGTATTTTGTTAAAGTCAAGGTGTGAGTTTCGTAGTAATAGACGATTTTTGTAGGGTGCGTGTGTGTCGCACGCATTTTCCCCTGCAAAAAATGACAGACTGTTTGCATCGGTAATAAACGCTATGGCTACTCCCCTCCGGTCCGCCGCGGCCGGTGGCCCGTGTTGCTCTATGTTTCAATGCAACCCACCCAGCTAAATATAAAGTATATAATATGAAATACCTTTATCACGCTTACAAAGTATTCTGGTCGCTTTGTGTGAAAGCATTCTATCATAGTCCCATTCATCCCGCGACTGACAGCCCAAATAACGATCTCACGTTGTTATACAAAAGTCCATGCATACAATTTTTGTTAAAAAACGTGTAGATATTTCCACACACAATGACGAAGTTTGTGATGCTGAATTGAGGAAGAATTTTAATACTGTTTTTTTTTATGTAACCATTCATGTGAACCGCGTGCATGCTTGCCACCCACACAATGACCAGAGGTCAAAATGCAGATGCGTTGCCACTCTTGAGGCCTAAGGTGTTATGCCTCAGTGCCGGAAATTACAGGGCCGTACATTACCACCTGACCGGAACACGATAGTGCTGAACACTACCATTTAGCGGCAAGTATATTAGGTAATGCGGTGGTCCCCACGCCCGCTAGCTCCGGCACTGGAGCTCTACCACCAGCACTAACATGACTAGCGGCCCGCCCCGACTTCGCACGGGTGCAATATTACCTACATTACTAATATCACAATTGTGAATTCCGATTGTGAAAGAATTTCATGATGGGTTCAGTAGTTCCGAACAAACACATTCAAACAAACAAACAAATACGTAATCACAGTGACAAACTTTACCTCTTTCAATTCAATTCAATTCATTTATTTGCGAAAATGGGTACAATTAATGAAGATCTTATAAAATAAAGATAAGTAGCCATCCAGATTCAACCATTAGGCATGAAAATATCAAGTGAAAATGTAACAATAAATTTATCTCAAAGAATTTATAATTAAAAATTGATGATTAATTTAATTAAGTGGTGATGTCAAGTAGGTATTAAATATTTAATAAAGCGTCAATGCGATAAAAACTCTTAAATTAGGTCAAATTGAGTAATAGTATGTAATGTCAAACAAATTTAAAATTATTAAATTTATCATAAATAAAACAAATACAATATTACAATATTATTATGTCAGGTCATTATCGATTTACATTCTTGTCATGTCATTCAATGTTTCATCTGTTTTCATTAATTAGTTTGTCTTCCAAATATTCTTTCACACTATAGTATACCTTCTGAACTAATATTTTATTGAGTCTAATTTTAAGTTCTTGAATGTCATGAATTTTGCAAATGTCAACTGGTAATTTATTATAAATCTTAGTTGTCATACATAATATACTTTTATCTTTATAATATTAGTACTTATAGAAAACAAATCTACCATCTAATTTTAGTATTCATAGTTTGGTTTTGGTTTGGTTGGTGGCAATTGATCTACGACACTGGAACTCTACCAGCAACTCTCTCACTACTCATGTTTCTCACTATCTCTTTCTAATAATCTCATTAAATAAATCAAAATATCTTCCAGACTAAGTATTATTATATCTATACAAATAAATAAAATTTGAGTGTCTGTTTGTAATATAAAAATAACAGCTTTTTATTTAATGCACATGTAGTATATACGGTGCATATACCAAAACAATTTTTTTTACAATTTTTGTCTGTCTGTTTGTTCCCGCTAATCTCGGGAACGGCTCTACCGATTTTGACGGGACTTTCACTGGCAGATAGCTTATGTAATAAGGAGTAGTTTAGGCTACTTTTATACTAGCTGCGCCCACGACTTCGTCTGGGTAGATACTGAACAATCATAAATTATCACGCGAACGAAGTCGCGGGCACAGCTAGTCAATTAATATAATGCGACATTAATTCCTGACAAAAAGTTTGTCCAAAGGGTATCTTTTATGCTTAAATTACGTATCCATAAATTGACATCTAACTGGTATAAGGCAGCGATTAGACAGATTATCCTTCGATGTTCTACATGTACTGTATACGACACTTAGGTGTATATAGATAAGCCTTATAAGACGTCTCTCATTACGAAAGCCAATAAATTCTCGAAACAAGCGCTAACAAGTTTTATACACTCGATAAATTAGGGAATCGCTCCCCAAACAACCCAAAACATAGATTCACAATGTTTTACTCCGGTAATATAGGCTGAAGATAAATTATTTCCCTTTACAAAAATCAAAATTTGCAAATGTAATCAGATTGCATTTGTGATTACATGAATGCTCTTCACATAACTTAATACTGTATAAGCTTTAAAGCTTATCAACCAAATAATATAAAATATCATTTCAATGAATATTAATAAATAATTTTTTCTACTGTAATGGTAAATTACTTACTCCACAAAATAATTATTTAAAAAATGTACTCTTTATTAAACAAATAAGTTCAAGAGAAATGTCCAACAATTATAAAACATATCTTACGTTAAACAAAAATCTATTTGAAATTGCATATTGAGCAGGATAAAATTTTGTTAAGTATTAAAATAAAATGAATATATAATAATAATATACCTACCTCTGTCTACCCTTTGCGGAAACACCGGAAAAATAATGAATATTTATAAAAAATTGCAAATTTGTCAAGTGCAATACAAATATACGACCCTAATATTCACACAGATAAATAATTACAATCTAACAATAATATAACGACTGGTGGTAGAGCGCCAGTGACGGAGCTCGCGGGCGTAGGCACCACCGCATTACCTAATTTACTTGCCGCTAAATGGTAGTGTTCAGCACTATCGTGTTCCGGTCAGGTGGTAATGAACGGACCTGTAATTTCCGGCACAGAGGCATAACACCTTAGGCCTCAGGGGTGGTAACGCATCTGCATTTTGGCCTTGGTCTTCATGTGGGTGTCTATAGGCTGCAGTCATGACTTAACATCAATGTGAACTGCATGCTTGTTTGCCACTTCCATTACATAAAAAAAAAAAAGAAGTCAAGTAAGGCTGATTGGTCTGTGAACGAAGTACTCTAACCATTTTCAGTAATGTAAAACATGCCTTACTTTATACAGGCCAATTTATTTTGTAACAAGTGCGCTTATATCTCAAACAAGCATTACACACTCGATAAATCACCAAAACGCTTTCCAAACAGCCCAAGGCATATTTTAACTCCGTTTTAATGTAAAAGATAAATAATCTTATTTTGAAAAACATTCCGGATTTAATGTTTGTTGAGGACTGTTTTCGTTTCGCGTATCTAATTTCTCTTCAGATTAATTAATTTAAGGTGAACATTTAAATCAGAAGCTTAACGAAATTGTTAGAGATTTCATCAGTTCTTCCCTAAACATAGATACTGGTAGAGCTTATTTGGCGAAGCTCGATTTTTTTTCCCTTGAATGAGTATTTTTATGGCCGACGAAGGACTTTTGTCCCTAGGGGCCAAAAATTATCGAAGACTTTTCGGAATACTCATATGGCCGAATACTCAATTTTAAGTAAATCATCAAATGTGCGCTATCTCTATCGTTTGAACGAGTTTTAAAAAGACAGAAGACTTTTAAGTCCCACTTTGATTTAAGTGTCGTTTGAGTATTTGGGCGTTAGACTTTTGTGTGCGTTATTGCATACAGTTTATAAGAGATCTATATTGATGGATAAAAAAGTACTCCGAGGAGAGTACCTACTTCGTCTGCACAGGACTTACAGTCACCACCGAGGACAGTGACGGACTAACGTATGCAGAAATGCATCTCCCTAGGCTTTCATACAAACAGACATTACGTTAATGTGTAAACTTATATCTAACTAGCTGTGCCCGCGACTTCGCCGGCGTGAAAATTTATGATTGTACAGTATCCGGATGAAGTCGTGGGCGCAGCTAGTATAATAGTAGCCTAAGTTACTCCTTATTACATAAGCTATCTGCTACTGAAAGTCCCGTCAAAATCGGTCCCGCCGTTCCCGAGATTAGCGAGGATAAACAGACAGACACACAGACAGATACAAAAATTGTAAAAAATGTTGTCTTGGTATATTTACCGTGTATACATACATACATATGCATTTAGTGAAGCGGTAATTTTTATATTACAAATAGACACTAACCCCCTTAAAGTGTTGCTAATCTCTCCCTTGTCTTTTTCTATCCTGCACATTTGACAATGCAACTGATAAAGACAAAGCATTCTATAGCTAAAACGTATCTAATGTACGTTTATGAATAAGGGAGTACAATTTTATATACCCCCTTCTATAGACAGACACAAACAATAGTATTTACTCGAACTAATTACCATAACTCCAAATACATACACATGCTGACGTGAACGTGTACATTAGGTACAAGTTCACGTCAGCAATGATTCATCGCAAACGGATGAAGCTAATACAATAATTGATGCGACAAATGACGCCGCTAATTGTTATCAATCAAATAGAGCAGGTGTTAGTTAACGCAGGCGCTAATTGAAGAAAGTGCAGCTGTGTAATGGCGCATGCATTTGTGATCCTTATGAAATAGATCGTTAGGATCAAGTATCAAATTTTACTGGTGGTAGAGCTCTATTGACGGAGCTCGCGGACGTAGGCACCACCGCATTACCTAATATACTTGCCGCTAAATGGTAGTGTTCAGCACTATCGTGTTCCGGTCAGGTGGTAATGTACCCTATAATTTACGGCACAGAGGCATAACACCTTAGGCCTCAAGAGTGATAGCGAATCTGCATTTTGGTCTTTGTGTGAGTGTCTTTATGCTGCAGTCATCATTTAACATCAATGTGAACTGCATGCTTGTTTCCCACTTCTATTACATAGAAAAAAATCCTGTCCCACAAACACAGGAAACATTACACTATATCTGCCCCACAAACTTTGATTTAATTTTTAATTACTATTTCCACACAAGTATGTAGTACCTGACCCTAGTCGTTTATGAGGTATTTCGCAATTTTTACGCACATTTTATTCCAATCCAACCTCACCCGACTTCCGTGTGGCCGCCTCGTCGGGAATTTTATAATTGTGGACATAATTTATTCTTTACGCAAGCTTAGATGGGATTTAATTAAATACGTTGATACTTCATATAATTTCGACGCTTACAAACGAACTCAGAAGTGACATGTAGAGTTGTAGAGCGCTAGTTACAGAGGCGTGGTTCATTTAATTTACTAGAACAAGTGTATGAGTCAGAAGACCCACTCATTAGCATGTTTCTACTCACTGTAGTAGGTAAACGCATGCTTGTGACAAATCAAAATGATGGAGAATATTTGAATCGTAGTGTGGTTCTAATCAAACGTATTCCTCGAAACAAGGTGTGGTCGTAGAATCTCCGACAAGTTATAATATTTGAGTTGATTTAAGTATTTGATTTTTTTTATGAATACTGCAGCCTATAGACACCAAGGTCAAAATGCAGATGCGTTACCACTCCTGAGGCCTAAGTGTACGTGTGAGTGTTATGCCTCTGTGCCGGAAATTACAAGGCCATACATTACCAGCCGACTGGAACACGATAGTGCTGAACACTACCATTTAGCGGCAAGTATATTAGGTAATGCGGTGGTGCCTACGCCCGCGAGCTTCGTCACTGGAGCTTTACGATGTTTATTGCTGGACAAAGATTTCCCTAAACAGTGTTGTGCAACATAAGGGGCGAATATGCCATAATCGCTACGCTTTGCAGGAGGATTGGGGATCGCAGTGGCGGTAGTTTTATCGCGGGACGCTACTGCCCACCAACGTTGTTACTTTACTACCGCTCTATTGGAATGGTTTGACTGCCATTGTTCGGTTGACTGACTGCACTAGAAGAAGAATTCTCCTTTTACAGAGGGCTATGGGGTCGTCACGTCCCGACCCTTACTGATTCATTTGTATATTAATGATATTTCTTTTTAAGCATATTGCACACACGCATTACCTAGCAAGTTCTTACTTATCACGAATTTGATTATTTTGATGATAATAGAAGAAATTCTGAAAAACTAAAACGTTATGTGTTAGTAATTTTTTGCTTTACTTGGCGGTGGCACTTCCGTGGCCCCAGATACAAAAAAAAAGTCAAACAGAACGTTCAATATTATTTGTCTTAGGTAGTAGGTATTCCACTTTCCTTAAGTTCATTGTGTCCACGTTAACATTCAATGCCATATTTTAACAGTCATCTAGATATAATCATATATTAATATCACTTTAAAAAGCTCTTATTTTTTATATATGTACCTATATCTGTACAAAAAAGTACCTACAATATTTTATAGTAACACAAGCGAACCTATATCAAAAGGCCAGGCTACGCCAATGACAGTCCAAACCCATATTTTCATTGTTTACCCAACACACAAGAACACAAACCTGTCTGTCACGTAAACATTGTAAAAACAAGCGTAGTAAGCAGCTATTAAGCAAATCTGGACTTTATTCCCTCGTGATACGACACTAAAAGGAGGCTTTCGGTAAACACAGGGAACTGGTTGGCCTTAGTTTTTCTTACGTAAGCCGCAATCTTCATTCAGTTATGCTGACCTACTGTTTTCTACGCTTATATTTTGTGCTTTTAAGTATAGGTACCTACTTTGCGATATTACAGTGTTGTTATTGGAGTAAAAAAAACGTACGTAACTTCACGCCTGTAATCCCCGAAGGGGTAGGCAGAGGTAAATGCATGCATTCAAGCATACATGCAAACACCCACGATTCGCCGGTTACGTTTTGGCCCATGTAACAGGCGGCGAACCTGTTGACATCACCGGGCACATTACCAACTCCGAGATACTGGGAAATTTCCAGAAAATGGAAAAATCCCAATAGAACCAGAGATAAAGGACTTTACACCATTATCTCTGATAACCCCGTACCCGGGAATCGAACCCAGGACCCCAGCGTAGTAGTCGTGGCCTGCTACCACTGAGCCACCGAGGCAGTTTATTGGATTATGTCTGAGATGAAGCTTGAAGAAGGTGTGTTGAGTCAAATGTATTAATAAACTATCAGTGCCCGCGACTTCGTACCTACGTGTAGAATTTAGCTCTAATTTAAAGTAGCCCAATTAACTCCATATTACATTAGCTATCTCCCAGAGAAAGTCCCGTCAGCCATTCTTAAGATTTGCCGGAACAAACACACAGACAAAATCGAAAATGTTATGGTGTCTATTTCTTACAGTTCGATGATTATTTCGTAATACCTTTTCCGATTTCGTAATTTCATTACCTACTAGTACCGAAACTCCATGAGCTTAGCTGCGCATAGAATAGACAAACGGATATCATCATAATCATCATTTCAGCTAATAGACGTCCACTTCTGAACAAAGGCCTCCCCCAAAGCCACAACGAACGGTGCTGGGCCGCCCTCATCCAGCGATTGAACGCGACCTTCACCAGATCATCGGTCCATCTTGTGGGGGGCCTGCCTACGCTTCGTTTTCCGGTACGCGGTCGCCATTCAAGAACTGCTCTGCCCAAACGGCCGTCAGTTCTTCGAGCTATGTGCCCTACCCACTGTCACTTGAGTCTCGCTATTCGGTGAGCTATGTCGGTAACTTTGGTTCTCATGCGCATCTTCTCATTTCTGATTCGATCTCGCAGAGAAACTCCAAGCGAACCTATATCCTCTCTCCATTGCTTGACAAACGGATATGGCAAAACTTTATAGGTAGGTTGTAGGTTGCAGAAAACTACTAAAAATAAAATTCGTATGATATCGTATCAGCATTGAAAAATGAAATTTTTACTGGTGGTAGAGCTCCAGTGACGGAGCTCGCGGGCGTAGGCACCACCGCATTACCTAATATACTTGCCGCTAAATGGTAGTGTTCAGCACTATCGTGTTCCGGTCAGGTGGTAATGTACGGCCCTGTAATTTCCGGCACAGAGACATAACACCTAATGCCTCAGTAGTGGCAGCGCATCTGCATTTTGACCTCTGGTCAATGTGTGGGTGTCTATAGGCTGCAGTCATCACTTAACATCAATGTGAACTGCATGCTTGTTTGCCACATTTGGTACATAAAATAAAAAAATAAAAAAAAATGAAATAAATATCACATTCCTTTCATAAAAAAATATAATGTAGGTACATATTACCTTTGTGTGAGCTTTAAAAAATATATAACTTAGGAACTCGCTCGGTTCCCAATTAGCCCTTAATTAGTTCATACATCTTCGACGGTAAAATGTGGAATCATAACATGCTCTCGACTTTGTATACGGCAGACGGTGTATTTTTATTTAGTGCGCTCATTAGGCTACACTTCTAGACTGGTATTAAAATTACTTGGGACCGTGATACAGAAACTATGTGCTGTGTAAATATTTTTATTTTTAAATGGCTTTCATCAATATGTATTACGAGTACTATTATTTATTTTATTAGTGTACCCAATGATATTCTACACACAATGTCATTGAGTGTACCGCACACTAATTAAATATAGTAAAAACTTAAATAGGTACTACAGATTACGCTGATATTGATATAAATTTAAATGTCTGTAATGACGTTTTTTATTTAGTTAGTTTTATTTAGTTGGCGACTGGATTTATTTGGCTTACTAAAGTTTTTGAATATTCGTAGAAATGCAATAAAGTTTTAGAAAGTGAAAAAACATTAAGAATTTTAAAGGTATATAAAAACAACTACTTTATTTTTAACCGAGTTCAAAAAACGAGAAGGTTCTCAATTCGGCTGGTATATATTTTTTTTATGTATGTACGCGAATTTCGCCGAGACTTCTGGACCAATTTACGATATTCTTGTTTGTTTGATGCGGAATAGTTTCGAATTGGTCCCATAAAAATTTGATTCAGATAGGCCCATCAGTTTTTATTTTATGAGCATTTTTCTACTTACTTTCACCTCAGACTAAAGGAATAAGAATAGACGGCGAGTTGTCATACAGTGCGTTGAATCCACTGACATCCTAGATAGTCCTAATGCGCATGGCAACAAGATGACAACAAGTGACAATGAAACATTTACTCATCGACGACACAACACAGCTTATTTACTCCTTCGTGAATAAATTTTTTTCATTCATTTCGTATAGACGTGTAATAATTTTGTATCGACACACCTAAATAATTTAATAATAATAATAATACACTTTAATGCACACCAAAGAAGTTAACTCTTACATAAAATAAAATTAGGTATCTATAAATTTAAATTAGTTATCTAATTTTTTATTTTTAAAGAAAAATGGAAAGAAAAATTTGACTTCAGGCGAGGCTCGAACTCGCGACCTACTGGGAATCTAGTCCAGCCGCTCTTCCAATTGAATCTTCTTTTTCTTTAAAAATAAAATATATTTCACAAGCATGTGTTAATGCGAAATAATTTAAACAATAGTTATCTAATTGTCACGAAGCTAAAAGAGTCAAATCTTACAAATTTAACAGATGTGAACATTAATATAATTGGCAATGCAGCAATAAACTAAAAAGTATTAAATAAATATAACTACGTAAAGAAAAACCGACTTTAAAACTGAAAAGTAAAAAATAATAAATATTTAATTGTAATTATATACTACCTATTATTTATATGTGCTATTTACTAATTGGTTTGAAGTCGGTGCCAAGCCAAATACCACTAAAGTAGGCATTTCATTGTATTAAAACGTAACTTCACGCCTGTAATCCCCGAAGGGGTAGGCAGAGGTAAATGCATGAATTCAAGTATACATGCAAACACCCACGATTCGCCGGTTACGTAATTTTCTCATATTCATATTTAAGTGATTAAAATATAATTATTTATTTTAGGCTTGGCACCGACTTCAAACCTATTAGTAAATAGCACATATAAATAATAGGTAGTATATAATTACAATTATATCTTTATTATTTTTTACTTTTCAGTTTGAAGTCGGTTTTTCTTAACGAAGTTATATTTATCTTACATACATAGATAGAACCCAAACTTATAAAAGCGTGTTAAAAAAAAGAGAAATTACATTATTTAATTCTAAGGCGGTCGAAATTTGCCAGGCCACTAGCTATCCTAGCAAACTTCGGGGCAGAGGAAGGAAAACCTAGGGGCTGACCGAAATAAAAAAAAGCTAGCTACAATCAAGAGATTTGTTAATCCTTTCTTAGACCGGCATGACATTACGAACGTAAAGTTAATACCTACATTTGAAATAGCAAGATAGATACACTCTCCCAGTTCCATCTTCCATTTCCTTTCAGTAATTGTTCAAATTTAGTAACACTACGTGCTAAAAACGAACTGTTCTCATAAAAAGTATAATCACGATATCAATACAATGGCTTCATTCGGTCGTGCCCGTAATTAAGGTCAATTTACGATGGTCGTAAAAGCTATGGGCTAGCAAAGGTTAAACCGTCATATTAGACCATTTGGACGAGTTAGCACTTTATCCCTGATTTCATTTGATTATTTGTTGATTTATGGAGCTTCATTAGATCGCTTGCAACTTGAGAAGGTTTAGGATGAAATTATATAGCTTGAGATATAATTCTGTCAATTAACTAAGAATTAAACAAAGGAGAACGGCAAACAACAATTTTATTACGAAAAGACGACGGATAAAAGGTAAAATACCAATGTTCGTTTTCTTTAGACTGTGCTGTGATAATACTATAAAAACTCTTTCGTAAAATGTGTGTTTAAATACGAACATTTTCGAAATCATTCATCAAATAAATAAAAACAACCAATCCATTTAAAACAAATAAGTAATTAAAATCTTTTTTGCCCTTGCCTCCATTGTAGATTTTGGTATAAGAGGAAGCAACGTTTTCGAGAGAGAACTTTAGGTAGGCCAGTTTTTAAATATGCCATCTCTCTAACTCTCCCGGACGTCATACCGGTGGTCTGGCAGCCGGTAGGAGTTGCGTGCGCATCGTATCTGTACACGTAAAAATTCAAAATTTCAAATCATTTTACAATTAATTTCAGCCATACTAAATTGTTTTGAAAAACAATCTTTTTTTCATTCTACATTAGCGCTTGGCACTGTTTAAGCAACAATGAAGATGTCTGGCTATAATAGATTAATGTTGCAAAAAGGTCAATAAAAATAATAATAACAATAAAAAGCTTCCTAAAATGATTTGAAATTTTGAGTTTTTACGTGTACAGATACGATGCGCACTGGTGAACGCAACCACTACCGGCTGCCAGACCACCCATATGACGTCCGGGAGAGTTAGAGAGATGGCATATTTAAAAACTGGCCTACCTAAAATTCTTTTTTTCCCGACGTTGCTAGCTCTCGTACCATTTGGATAAACATTAAAAGATAGTACTAAAAGTAAAGAAATACTTTTGAAGAATAGTTTTCATTCCTGACACCGCCGTATACATTTTGACCTCTATCAATCTCACTAGTATTTTTGTATAAAAATGATATTTAAAAAAAAAAACGGTTGGCAAAAATTTTCCTGTCCGAAATTAATTTTTTATTTCCGTTTTTTCCTTAAAATATGATATTATATTATGTATAGTTCACTAATATTTTATATTTCATAATAATCATTACTTTACGTGTTAATTAACTATCTCGAAGATTTGTGTTCAAGAGAAAGTTATTTTTGCACTTCTCCTGTAGAAGGAGAACAATACAGTCCAATACTATTTATATGGAAACAATAAACAAAAAAGCGGAGAGATATTTCGTGAGAACTGTTTCGACACAGTTTCCGCTAACGCCAGTGTTATTTTGCCTATTACCTAACGTCTCTCAGATCCTGTCGGTTTTATGTTATGCCAAAGTCGTTTACCGGTGTCTTCGCCAAACAACTTTATAGCTTAATTTAAGTTGTATTAAGATTCTTTTTGTGTGGCTAATATATCGTTTATATTGTCAATATCTCTTTTGGCTTTTCTGAACTTCCTTGTAGTCTGTTTTTGTGTTTTCTTGAGTTCAATTTTTTACGTAAGGAAGTTGGTAAACAAGCATGTAGTTCACATTGACGTGAAACGATGACTGCAGCCTATAGACGTCTACACAGAAACCAGAGGTCAAATGCAGATGCGTTGCCACCCCTGAGGCCTATGTTGTAGTCTCTGTAATAGTTATTCCCCTTATGGTGAGGCTTTGGTCCAGCAGTGGACATCATTCGGCAGATATGATGATGATGATCAATCTAAAATCACCAACTACGATCAGATCAAGACCAAGGCCTAACAATAGTAAAGGATATAAGACGGTTACAATAAATTTAGCATAAATACAAGCTAAATAATTACTAGCCATAGAAATCCGTTTTCTGTTAATGTTATACATTAATGTTTTGCGACATGCAATCTCATCACAAATATTCCAATAGTAAGCTATTAGAATCTTTGTGATGAGATTGCATAAGCTAAAAGTCCCTCGAAACCTGAACACATCGTTTACTCGGCTTTCACTAATGCCGCGCGTCAAAGGATGCTCCGGACTTCGGAGTCAATAAAAAACAAATACAAAGTTTTCATTCGAATCGATCAAACTTGTAATGAGTTTGTCTTTGATCGAGCATTCGACGTTTACTTTGAAAAACTATCACTCGTAATTGCTATTGCTATAAATCATTTGTATTTAATTAATAACGCATATTTTGATTTTTTTGTGTGGCTAATATTATTATATTCTTAATATCTCTTGACTCTTCTCTTTTATCGCTTTTTATTTTAAGTTAAAACTTCTAGTTCACTTCACATCAGTAAAATATCATGAATATCATATCAGAATACTCCTTACATTCATAACCTTAAATTAAAAGTGAAGATATTGATATTGAAACCCAAATATGTACATATATAAACAGCCCTTTAAAAATTCACATGCGTTTAAACTCAATCGCGTATTTGTCCTCAAACACATTTACCTTCCGCTAGCATTCGATTACACTTACAAATACGGAGCAAACCTAATTTTCTTACTTAAAGCAAAGTTAATGAGGCTTGAACGCGAAATAACTTAGTTGGAATTGAACCAAATTGACTCGGGGCGTCATCAAAATGCACTCTACTTTGATTTGGTTTCAAATTCAATATTGAACATGTTACATCAACAACTTCTTCTTTACTATTTATCAAACGATTTCCTTTTTATTAAATTTGTATCATCGACAAGCTTTTAGTTTTAAACGTTCACACGTGTTTCAAATGTAATGGTGAATGACAAAGAATGACTCTTTTTCTTTTCTCTTTACTCTTTGTCATCAGTTTGTATAATTCTAGTGTTGAAAGTTTTGGAACTACGCTACAGGACGGACGGACGTGCCGAAATTGAAATTATAAAGAATCTTTGTTACACAACCGTTAAAACGCTGCAATTTGTACTTCAAAGCATATTATTGCTTTTGGAATAGAGGTAAGTAAATAATATAGGTACGCTACAACAAAAGAGGTTCACCAACATTTCAACTTTGAATTTCAAGCAATGGGCGCCCACTACTTCATTTTATACGGAACACAACACATCAAAAGAATTATAACAAGAAAAGAATCGTGAAAGAGAAATATGAAATAGCTGTACTCGTATTGTAGTTTGTTGGCTTGTTATTCAACCTAGATGTGTTGAAATTCAATATCAATGTGTAGATTTGACAAATCGGGCAGGGCTTCAGTAGCTCAATTGGAAGAGCGGCTGGACTAGATTCCCAGTAGGTCGCGAGTTCGAGCCTCGCCTGAAGTCAAATTTTTCTTTCCATTTTTCTTTAAAAATAAAATATATTTCACAAGCATGTGTTAATGCGAAATAATATCAAACAATTATTAAGGGTAAAAGCGACTTCTTTACGATATTCAATAAACTGAAAAGTCTATTATATCGGTTGCCTAACTAGCATAGTTGGTAATAGATGGCGCTACTGCTACCATAAAGCAATGCAATAGATGTGAAGGAAAGATTTGACAAATCGGGTAGGGCTTCAGTAGCTCAATTGGAAGAGCGGCTAGACTAGATTCCCAGTAGGTCGCGAGTTCGAGCCTCGCCTGAAGTCAAATTTTTCTTTCCATTTTTCTTTAAAAATAAAATATATTTCACAAGCATGTGTTAATGCGAAATAATATCAAACAATTATGATAGCTATATTCTTATATTTATAGCACGCTGTATGTATAAATATATCAAATGTAGTTTCGTATTACTACATTTCTTTTTATCAGCACCTATCTTACGTTTTCAACACAACCCAAAGGTTGGCTGGTTGATAATGCCTTGTAGTAGCATTAAGTCCACCTTATGTACCTTTTGTGTGCATTAAATTTAAATAAATAAATAAATATTTATTACCCATAATGTAAAAACTGAGACTACTGAGATTTTTCTGTTTTCAATGTTTCCCAATGCAGTCGTCAATTTTCGTGTAAGTTTCATTTTCCTTGACACGAATTCGCAAAAAAAAACATTTCAATAAGTGTAGAGATCTCGCAAAAATCTGCGGAAAAAAGAAAGCTACCGAAAAACTGAAATGATATATTGCTTCAAAGTTTTCTTATTACTTTGAGAACAGCAACATAAGTCTGTAATTGTCCTTACCCAATGACAAAATTGGTATCCGTATTGAACCTTGGGATTACATTAAAATCAATTTCATTAATCGCTTACACAAATATAAAGGACCCTCGACAGTTGTATTACGTTCAGAACGCACTTTATTGTCGACGATTCTTCGCTAATTACCCTCCAATAAATCATTTTTATCGCCCTCGTTAAGTCATTTAAGGTTTGGCTTCTTTCAGAAGAAAGATTTGAATTTATTTTCTCTCAATGTCAGCCTTTTTACGTTAAAAACAGAGAATATTTTACATTGCATGCTATTAGACTAATAAATGTTAGCTTGTCGTCTCCTTGTTACCTGCTTCTTATAATGAGGTCTGGCAAAGGTGCCTCTTTTTAAATCTCTGAGCTCTGTGTCAAATTTAGGCGTTTCTTTTTTTGGGTTTATTTGGCACGACTGAGCGAAGGTCGCTACAGTCTATGCCATCAAATCGAATTACTCTGAGATCGATGAGACGTCGTACTCTATCATTCTGGCCCAGGGAGGATTACCCGATTGAACGTGCCGGAATACCTAATATCAGAATTGTCTGAGATGATGTAGCTTATTTCGTTTAATAACTACGAGAGTCTAGTACTACATAGAGTCGATTTGCGAAATGTTTAACAGCTTCTTTTTTAGGGGCAAAAGCTGCAGAAAAATACATATTTCTTAAATGTGTGTGTGTGTTTTTTAATATGTGCTTTCAAAGTACAGCTCAAGCACAGTATCAAGCACTCGTACTAACCAAAGCTGTTCCAAAATAATGCAGTATTTGCGAAGGTGTTTATAAAAACATGATCTTTTATTATTAATCCTTATAGAAATAATTATGTTATTCATCACAAGTATTTCATTTAAAACGAAATTGCCCTTAACTTCATTCGATTCAAATCAATATCTTGGGATATATCGCAGTTTTAAATAGTCCGTATACATCAAACCTTTGACACATTATTTCATTGTGAGGCAATACGAAGTTTGCGGGGACAGCTAGTCTCTGATAACCCTCGGAACTCGAAACCCGGGAATCGAACCCAGGACCTCAACGTAGTAGTAGTGGCCTGCTTCCACTAGGCTACCGAGGCAGTTAATGAGCATAACATGTATGGAAACTTTTGGCTTCAAGCGAATGATAGCAAGGTTGCAGTATTGGATCTCGAGGATATTCTTGTTCGTTGATCTTTAGTCACTTTTGAATATCATCAACGAAATTAACGCATGACTTAGCTCCGCATACTTAAAATTCGACCACTGAAACCCGACAACTTTTTACGTGAAAGTTATCGCTACAGTTCGGATAAAAAAAACAAACACTAAGTTCCTTCAGTGAGCTTGTAAAATTTTAAATTAAACTTGATACTTGCCGCATTTTAAAAGTTAAAATATAATATATTCTTATTCCTTCCGTAGTAAGTACTCGTATTTTTGCGGTTTTCAAAGGTATAAAACGCAAGACGTAGCTCCGCATACTTAAACGTTCGGCCACTGAAACCCGAAAATACTTATGGCCGAACTTCGCAATCAAATTCCGTCTCAAACTTTGTCTTGTACTTGATTGCGAGGCTGTGTGAAGTGGAGATAGGGACATATATCTGTAAAAAGTTTCAAAAGAAACGTGAAAGATAAAAGGGGTGAGATTGGTGCTTGTTAGAGAAAATGTGAGGACGATTTTTGCAATTCTTTTCTTTAGCGAGTCACAAAGCCAATTACGACGGAAAACTAAGATTAAGGGTTCGATTGAAGATTTTCAGCAAACAAGCTTGCAGTTCACATTGATGTTAAGTGATGACTGCAGCCTATAGACACTTACACGAATACCAAGGTCAAAATGTAGATGCGTTACCACTCCTGAGGCCTAAGGTGTTACGCCTCTGTGCCGGAAATTACAGGGCCGTACATTACCACCTAACCGGAACACGATAGTGCTGAACACTGCCATTTAGCGGCAAGTACATTAGGTAATGAGGTGGTGCCTACGCCCGCGAGCTCCGTCACTGGAGCTCTAACACCATCCGTAATATTTTTATTTATTTTATTTTATTTTATTTGGAAGACAAACAATGTTAACAACAAGAAAAGATAGTAAAAAAAAAAAACTTAAAACCATTTACATGTCTTCGCTTAAATAAGACTAAGTGCTTGTACAGTCGCATCAAAAAAAAACGAGAAAAGAAAGAGAACCATAGCAAAAGAAAAAAATATAAGATTTTATACAAAACAAAAAAAAACAAAATGTAGATATAGATCCAAATCCAAATAATTACACTATGATTCGCTACTTACTTATTGTGGTTAAGCATCCACATTCAACCACTGACGAGTCCAACTACTTCTAACAATGTTGGATGAGGTGTTAAATATATCCAAGTCTGGAAAGTCCGCGAGATTGTTCAATTTGTTCTCACAAAGAAAGAGTTTTCTCTGTAGTTACAACCACAAACAGGAATGCCAAGTCGAGAATGCTTACGGGTTTCTCGCATACAAGTTCTAGGGGGTACTTTAATATTTATTAATGATAAAAGATAGGGTGAATTAATATGACTTTGAGCAATTTTAATATAAAGTACTATGTCATTAATCCTTCGTCTAACTTCCAAAGGCAGTGTGTGGTGTCTCCTACATCTAGCTTCGTAGGTATCATGGTACTTCTGGCACTTGAACTGCAGATACCGCATGAATTTCATCTGTATGGTCTCCAGCCTTTTAATGTGGATCTTGCAGTATGGATTCCACACTTGAGAACATTATTCTAAAGTACTGCGCACATATGCACAATATAGTACTTTCAATACCTTAACACTACTTAGCTGAGTGCATATTCGCTTAATAAATCCTAGAGTCTGGTAGGCTTTCTTTACAATGTTGTCAACGTGAGTAACATAGGAAAACTTCTTATCATGCATTACACCCAGATCTCGAATGTTGTCGACTCTCTTTAACTGAACGCCTTTAATGTGATAGTTGAATACAACTGGTTTCAGTTTATGAGTAAAAGTCATAGTAAAACATTTTTCCACATTCAGGTCGAGCTTATTTACGTGACAATATGCTTCAAGTCTCTCTAGATCCTCCTGTATTAATTGACAGTCACCAATATATATAAATATGTACTTACAAACTCCATAATTATTTTCCTCACCAGAATCGTTACTTGAAATGAAGACTACTGAGATACTCAGTTCTCAGTAACAAGGTTAAAATTCCTGTAATGATTTTCTTAGGTTGGATGGTATTCCTCTAATAATATGTCTAATACGAATATATCAGTTTAGCTGTAACTTGAACAGCTCTAACATCGAGTACCTACTATGATTCGATATTGGTATGTTTAAAGAGCAGGAATCGCTGAATTATCTAATTTATCCGATACTCATTGTTAACGTTACAGTTTGGGGAGAAAAAGAAGACCCTACAGCAATTTGTTAAAATTAAAAAAAATACGTAGCTTGTATGTATGTACCTTCACGCCTGGTCCCTAACGGGGTATGTAGAGAGTGTAGAGATACGTAACTTCACGCCTGTAATCCCCGAAAGGGTACGCAGAGATAAATGCATGCATTCAATCATACATGCAAAAACACCCACGATTCGCCGGTTACGTTTTGGACTATATAATAGGTGCTGAGCCTATTGACATCTCCGGGCACATTACCAAACTTCGAGGTACTGGGAAACTACCAGAAAATGGAAAAATCCCAATAGAACCAGAGATAAAGGATTTTACACCGTTATCTCTAATATTCCCGGGAATCGAACCCAGCGTAGTAGTAGTGGCCTGCTACTACTAGGCTACTGAGGCAGTTAAGATAAAAATTAAAATACGATTGATACTTACCGTCTCTTTACTATTTTACTCATATTTCGGTTGTCAAAATAATCGCAAGATATCTTCGCGTACTCAAACGTTCGGTCACTTCCGAAAATACTTATGGCCGAACTTCGCAATCAAATGCCGTCTCAAACTTCCTGTAGTACTTGATTGCGGACCTGTGCCAATTGAAAATAGGAACATACCTATATACTATATTTGTACCTTCAAAAGAAACTTGAAAATGGTATATAAGGAATAGGTAAAAAGATAAAAGGGGTGAGGTTGGTACTCGCTAGAGAAATTGTAAGGACAATTCTTGTAAATGTCGATTCTTCTAATATACATTTTTTATTCAAGTAGCCAATTATGATGAAAACAGAGATTGCATGTTCAATTCGTTTTCCTTAGCATTGGCATCCTGTAGCACCTTATTTTTTTCTTCTATGTAAACTACATACTAACTGTTCCATGCGACTTGGTCCGTATGTTCTTTGATTTTGTCTCAAAAAATAGCCTTGGTTCCATATAAAGATCTGCCATTATATATGTAGGTAAAAACTGAAGTACCTAATTATAAATGCATAGAAACATTTTTAGCACTAAATATGACTAAATGTTTAAATGAACAGAACTTCTAATTCTAATAGAAGGTCTGGTAATGTGTAGAATTCTGCCATTCCTTTCTAATATGCACAATGATTCTACAAACTAGGTGTACAATAATAATAAATATAGCCTTAAATTAACGTGTACAAAGGTTCAAAAGCCTTAATAACACTGAAGTCTCCATTCAGTTTCGACTAACAATATTGTACGTCAGTTCAACGAATCCATTGTCGATCCTCAGACCCTACTATTAAATATTCCATTGACTGGCGTAATTAAGGAGCTAACATACGCCAAATCGTGCATATCGCCTCCATGATTAGTCTTGTATTATGAAAAATCTATATACATGTTACTGTGTTTAGTGTTTTTATTTTCGTAATTTTCCTGGTGATGTTTTCCGTATGATGGCTGTTTTCAAAGTAACAAAGGTGGTAAACAAGCATGTAGTATTTGTTTTATATTATTTCGCATTAACACATGCTTGTGAAATATATTTTATTTTTAAAGAAAAATGGAAAGAAAAAATTTACTTCAGGCGAGACTCGAACTCGCAGCCTACTGGGAATCTAGTCCTAATCTTGCCTAACTAGCATAGTTGGTAATAGATGGCGCTGCTGCTACCATAAAGCAATGCAAAGGATGTGAAGGAAAGATTTGACAAATCGGGCAGGAATTCAGTAGCTCAATTGGAAGAGCGGCTGGACTAGATTCCCAGTAGGCCGCGAGTTCGAGTCTCGCCTGAAGTCAAATTTTTCTTTCCATTTTTCTTTAAAAATAAAAAAAATAAAGCATGTAGTATACATGGCTGTTAAGTGATGACTGCAGCCTATAGACATCTACAGAAAAGCGAGTGGTCAAAATGCGTTGCCACTCCTGGGAAATATCCCAGGAGTGGCAACGCATTTATTACCCGTAATAATGGGTTGTCCCTGTTATAATTATTAAAGAAAAAACGTAAAGAAAAATTTGACTTCGGGCAGGAATGGAACCTGCGACCCCAGGATAACCAGTCCACCACCGACCCTAAAATCGGTTAAAAATCGAAAAGGTATAGCAAAATTTGACGCATCGGTGTGGGACTTCTGTAGCTTAGTGGTAAAGCGGCTGGACTGGTTATCCTGAGGTCGCAGGTTCCATTCCTGCCCGAAGTCAAATTTTTCTTTCCGTTTTTGCTTTAATTTCTAAAGTTCACTTGCATGTGTTAGGGGCCGGTCGAGTATTACGTGAGCACTATGGGGGGTCGGGGGGGTCTTTGCTCTGCTTATTTTGGATGACATGGGGGCTAGGGGAGTTTAGATGATGATTACGTCATCGGTAGTTATTTACTTTTTTACACGAATGGCAACCCTCACATTGTCTTTGCTTGAAAACGAAACGCTTTTTCGGGGATTCCCCAAATAATTGCAAATAATGCATACGAATTAAAACATTATAATTATAATATTAAAAAAAAACAATACATTAATTGAAAAATGTTTACGTAAGCATGGGGGAGGGGGTAAGAGCTTTGCTTACTTTTGCTGACAAGGGGGATGGGGGATAAAGAATTGTAATAAATCTGCTTACGTAATACTTGAACGGCCCTTTATTGCGAAAAATAAATAGTACAATTATAATTATTAAATATGTATCGCCAGGTCCCTTACGGGGTAGGCAAAGAGTGTGGAGCGCCAGGTATCTCGGTCCCGACACACCTCCCGTGCCTCAGGGTAAATAATAAGGGACCATATATGAATCGGCGTGCATGTATGAAGAGAATGATGAAGGTAGACGAGGCACGAGAGGTATGTCAGGACCGGGATATCCGGCGCTCTATACTCTCTGCCTACCCCGTTAGGGACCTGGCGTGAAGATACACACACACACACACCATATATTACCATCTAACCGGAACGCGATAGTGCTGTTGTACCTATATCTTTGTTGCGTACCCTAATATATAATTGTGTTGTTATTTAGATTCCTGTTGTTTCGTCTCTTAATTCATTGTTTTGAAATAACTATATTTTCTGGTCACTAGGCAAGAGCACCTAACGAAAGAATTTGATAAAAAAACATGACATTTTCTCGTTCAATTTCATAATTTAATTCTTATAAAAATATATATAATTTATATAAAAACTAGCGGCCCGCCCCGGCTTCGCCCGCGCTGCTCTGCTCCTATTAGTCATAGCGTAATGTAAGCTATCCTATCTCTCAAGTTGGATCGAACTGCACATGGTGTGCGAATTTTATTATAATCGGTTAAGTGGTTTAGGAGTCCATTGAGGACAAACATTGTGACACGAGATTTATATATATTAAGATATATGTAGCTTTAGCGAGGGTAGTACGTATAGTTTGTCATTCTACTAGTATCATTGTTTTTTATATTATTTCGCATTAACACATGCTTGTGAAATATATTTTTAAAAGAAAAATGGAAAGAAAAATTTGACTTCAGGCGAGACTCAAACTCGCGGCCACTGGGAATCTAGTCCAGCCGCTCTTCCAACACTCAAGGTCATCGACGCATGTTTAGGCCTTAACGAATCTATTGTCGGCCCAATCCGTAATATTAAATATCCCATCGACTAGCGTGATTAACGACATCGTACATTGTAAATGATACCTTAATAATGAAAGCCTGTGTAAACGAAAAGAAATCGGTTTAGCGGAAGCCATATAAATTCTGTAACACAATACATTGTAGTTAATGACTGTTATGTATAGTTAAAATGGATTTGTGATGGTATTTTCACTGTACATAGGTTAGCTATAGATTTCAATAAGTTTTTGTGATGTTATTGACGTCTCTTACGTTTGTACGGTCTGATAAACAGTGAAAAGATTATATAATGGCAACCCTTGATACGTCCCACTGCTGGGCACGAGTCTCTCCTCTTCTTGGGAGGAAGCCTGGAGCTTCTTCACCACGCTGCTCCAATGCGGATTGGTGGAGATAAGGGTTAGTGGCCAACCCGCTGTCGGATGTTCTTCAAACCGCCCATTAGGCCTCCGACAAGTTTTAACGATTGCTATCTATCGATAGTCCTCCAAAGCACGGAATCGCGCATTTTTAATTTGCCACTAGCTGTCACCCATCACACACCCGAGCGCGCCCGTATCGCTTAACCGAATAGGTCTCTTGCGAACTACACCAGACGTGGATACATGCACGCTACTAAAAAAAAAAATATTATACCTAAGTAATAATTAAGGCTCTTTATCATTTTAAGAATGAGAAATTGTGCGATGAAGTAGATGACATGGCTATGGCTATCTCGTAAGTAATTAATATTGTGTTTTTTTTTTCAAATGCAGACATATACAAAATGCTATAAATCTTTTGCAAAAATATAGCGACTCGTTTATCTCTCTTTTAATTTAACTATGACTGGATAGATTATAATGGGTATTAAAAAAAACTGGTTGCCTGTAAAGTCGGTTTTACGGGCGAAGATTTTACGTGACAACGTCTTTTTCTCGGTAGAAAGGCATTCGCCGGTCCGGCAGGCCTCTCTCTCGTTCGGTGACTCATCGTAACGTTACCGGGCGTGACACTTTTGACGTGACAACGTCTTAAATTAGGTTGCGGCTCGGAGTCACTCATGAAAAAGTGTAACACCCGGTAACATAACGATGAGTCACCGAACGAGAGAGAGGCCTGCCGGACCGGCGAATGCCTTTCTACCGAGAAAAAGACGTTGTCACGTAAAATCTTCGCCCGTAAAACCGACTTTACAGGCAACCAGTTTTTCATGAGTGACTCCGAGCCGCAACCTAATTTAAGACGTTGTCACGTCAATAATATGAATGAATTACGTTGCGGAACTATTACTTAGTAGTTTCCTATGTCATACAACTTAAATGTTTTCAATTACTTAAGGAAAATATGGAGACAAATCTACATCAGCTGCATCTACACAAACGACAGTAAATTTATTTTATGGCGGCTACGTATCAGACAATAAGTGAGACATAATAATTGTTACCTACCGGTACCTACCGGCTACAACATATTTTATACATAGTTATAAGATATACTACATATTTATCAAAGCTTAGAAGTCTTGGTGATTCCTCGTAACTTCACCTACGTTGTGTTTGATTATTTGCTGTACTTCTGTTAATTTCACCACTCTATTTAAACATACATATTATTATGTAGGTACTCGATTACTTTGGAGATTCTTTCTGACGCTGCGTTGTGTCGTCGATGTTTCTAACAAAACATATCGTTCTTATCTTGCTTTCTACATTATTATTATTTTTTTTTATTTTTTTAGGTCGGTTATTTGTGTAGGCGGCTTGTCTCGAGACGGCACTAGTCTACTTCACCGGGCAATCGGCGAGCGCAGAAGGCGCTCCACCCTAAGCCAAAAAATTCTACAATTGCTTTATTTGACATGGGTATTTGGGCACTTCTATGCTCAAAGAATTGAAGTTAATAAATAGCTAACTTTTGTTTATCCCAAATATAATTTATATTCCAACCAAAAATATTGAAACTACCAATAATACGAGTAGATTACTTAAGAAATAATTTATACGTGAAGTCAAGGTCCGCTAAGCGGGTCAAGTGATATACCTAATTGTATATTATAAGCGAAGTCATAATATTTGAAGCTCAGAATAGGACCGTAAAACCGTCGTTGTAGTTTTGCTATAAATTTTTAACCGAGTTCAAAAAACGAGAAGGTTCTCAATTCGGCCGGTATATATATCTTTAATATATATAAATCTCGTGTCACAATGTTTGTCCTCAATGGACTCCTAAACCACTCAACCGATTATAATAAAATTCGCACACCATGTGCAGTTCGATCCACCTTGAGAGATAGGATAGTTTAAATCTCAAATTATAGTCGTAATATTATGTAAGTACCTAAATTGCAACCGTGCGAAGCCGGTACGGGCCGCTAGTATATATATATATATATTTTATGTATGTACGTGAATTTCGCCGAGATTTCTGGACCGATTTACGTAATTCTGTTTATTTTGTTTGATGCGGAATAGTTTCGAATTGGTCTCAGTTTTTATTTTATGAGCATTTTTTACTTACTTTCACCTCAGACTAAAGGAATAAGAATAGATGGCGAGTTGTCATACAGTGCGTTGAATCCACTGACGTCCTAGATAGTCCTAATGCGCATGACAACAAGATGACAACAAATGGCAGTGACACATTTATTCATCGACGACACAACACAGCTTATTTACTCCTTCGTGAATAAAATTTTTTCATTGATTTCGTATAGTCGTGTAATAATTTTGTATCGACACACCTAAACAATTTAAATTAGGTATCTAATTGTCACGAAGCTAAAAGAGTCAGATCTTACAAATTTAACAGATGTGAACATTTAATCTAATTGGCAATGCAGCAATAAACTAAAAAGTATTAAATAAATATAACTACGTTAAGAAAAACCGACTTCAAAACTGAAAAGTAAAAATTAATAAAGATTTAATTGTAATTATATACTACCTATTATATTTATATGTGCTATTTATTAATAGGTTTGAAGTCGGTGCCGAGCCAAAATCACTAAAGTAGGCATTTCATTGTATTAAAACGTAACTTCACGTCTGTAATCCCCGCAGGGGTAGGCAGAGGTAAATGCATGAATTCAAGCATACATCCAAACACCCACGATTCGCCGGTTACGTTTTGTTCATTATATTAATTTGCTCGTATTCATATTTATGTGATTAAATTAAAAAATAAATTTATTTGTTTAAGGCTTGGCACCGACTTCAAACCTTTTAGTAATCTTTATTATTTTTTACTTTTCAGTTTTGAAGTCAGTTTTTCTTAACGTAGTTATATTTATAGTGTCAACGTATGCTAAATAAGTTTGATTCTCAATTTTAAGGCTAGCTGTTAAATTTAAACTTGATATTTAAAATGTGAATAGAAATAGAGTATTTCTTTATTTACATTATTTATTTTGAAATGAAATTGATCAAGCTGAAGTTAAAATGATATTTTGACATCATTTTTTAACTTCTTTTATCTGCTGGTGATGCTAAAGAACTTCAGAAATTTTGACAATATCGAAGGAAAATGAAATAAAGATAGATCATAGTAAAACATAAATAAAAGAAGAACATATAACAAAAGAAGAACGTACAATAAAAGAAGTACTTACTTTTGTATCGTGACAATTTTGGTTGTTATCGTAACAAGTTTTGATTAATTTTAGTGATGCTTTAAAATCAAGTAGAAAGATATAAATCCATCTGTGTCAGATATTCTATAGGTATCTCATATGGACAAGTAGACACTGCTAATAACGTAAGCCGTACACTTTGCTGGATGCAATGTCTTGGTTGTGTTCTCATTTTTAAAAAATGGAGATATTTTACGTTATTATGACGTTTTTTATTATTATATTAATTTATTTATGGACATAAGATCAAAATCCCTGCATTTCCTCTAGAAAGAAAATATAGCCCATATTATGTACTTGCTGTTACTGATAATGTCAGTTTTGATAGCAGAAAGAATTATAAAATTTGATCTAGATTTTTTGCAGCCTATATATATGCATAGGTACTTACTCCTCATAACCTTAGCTTAAGCTGTTTTACAATTTAAATGAGCAAAAATTGTAACTCTATTACCCTCAACACTAAAAAAACGAAACACTGGAAAAGTATATCATTGAACCTGATCAAACGGTTCATACAAACAATACCAACTGCAACCAATGCCACAGAGTCAATTCCCATTTAGTCACTTGCAGACAATCAAGCAATTGAATGCAATGGCAGTGACCTTCCGCAGGGTACTCAAGTTGATATTTATTGAATCAGTCGATTGAGAGGAAATACGTATGATTGGTATTGAACGTTTTTTTTTTTTTATTGTTGTTGTTTGACGATGAAAAAATTGATTGGAATTCGTGAAAGCAAACACATAAGTAGCATTGATTAATTATAGTAGAAGTTATCTTTTTGTTGTTTATGTTTGAAGCTTTAATTAAAAAAGTAAAAATAATTTTGCATATTTTTTAAATTTTGTAAATATTTTAAGTTTGTGTATTGGATCTGTGTCAACCTTATAACCTTGTAATGGAAATTAAAATTGATTAATGCTTATCAATATTAGAATGCAGTTCAATATTAAATTCATACGAGACTTATTCAACGATAAATATTTCATGTTGTTGGTTTTTGTGATTGTAATAAGTTTATCGGCTGAAGTTTTCTCAATAATCACTTCCTTTACAAGTATGGTTGCGCTACTAACACCAATAATGTATGCATGCCGAGGTCTATCTATAGAAATTAGGTTAAAACTTAAAACCGATTAAATGAAATCAAAATCTTGATTGGATTCGTATTTTTTTTGAGATATTACTATCATTCATGTCGATCAGAATTAGTTAAAACTATGAATCCGCAGTTGTCAACTAAGCTCAATAAACGACAATGCATTCTCTTTCAATTCCTTACTATCATTCTCCACCCTCACCTTTTGTTGTTTGTAGCGTGTGTTGTAGACATCTAACGATTACTCATAGGGACACTATTAATAAATACATGAAATATTTTCTATAGTTTGTTCAACTCATTCCAAAATATCGCATTTTGCCTAAACATACATTTGAATCGTTATACACTTTCAAGCTTGTTTCCATTTCATGATGACAAAATCACATTTTTTAACTCATCTGAAAATTGAACCACAGCACCAATAAATTTGGAATACGATACAGTTTAACGCATATATTGTATTTCAAAGAAACGTACCTAGCGAACTACTTCTATAAGTTTAATTAAAACATTGAAAACATTATTTTTGGTATTTTATAATCAATACACATAAAAATTTCTATCTAAACCACTACAAATATAATGCTGTATTTTTTACATGTGTACCTAATATTAAAATATCACACATGTAAAAAAAATACTATTATTTTCTCAATATCCCTCGGGATCAGAAAGAACGCCGATGAAATCGCGGCAAACTGCTAGTCCATAACAAAGAAATGTAAGCATTGGGCAACCAATAAAAGAGGGTTTACGTACGCCATAAGCATCTCAATTTGAACATTGTTACAGTTATACTGAAATTTAATACTAAAACTTAAACCATTAAAACAACTGCTACTGGTGGTAGAGCTCCAGTGACGGAGCTCGCGGGCGTAGGCACCACCGCATTACTTAATATACTTGCCGCTAAATGGTAGTGTTCAGCACTATCGTGTTCCGGTCAGGTGGTAATGTACGGCCCTGTAATTTCCGGCACAGAGGCATAACACCTTACGCCTCAGGAGTGGTAACGCATCTGCATTTTGACCTTGGTCTTTCTGTGGGTGTCTATAGGCTGCAGTCATCACTTAACATCAATGTGCACTGCATGCTTGTTTACAAATTCCATAACATAAAAAAAAAAACTATTACCCACTCTGACCATAATTATCTATATCGATCCATTTGCGGTGATTTTACATTGCATCATTTTTCAAATTAGGTATCTGTAGGTATTATTTACATTTGACTCCCGTTTGATTACATACAATGAGTTAATTTTGTGTCCTCGATGTTTTGATTGTTTAGCTATTACATGCTAGGTCCGAGGTCTTGTGTTCGAGTTGGCAAGGCAGTGAAGATTACGTTTGTTGAAGTTCTTCTTCGACGAAACGAGAGGATTTTCCAAATAAGCAAGGTCAAAGTGTTGCGAGGGCCACTTCTCAACGATTAGCTTTGGGAAGTTGTCTAAATACGCAATTCATATGAAAACTTCGAAAGTGCGATTCAGCCCAACATTCATCATTTAAGCTTGACAAGTGGGTACTTATAATTCAAACTGACAATGTTCTACTAGATGAAGTGAACAGTCTAGTGAACGCTCGCGCTGCACGTTTCCTACACTTTTCTTTTCTCACTAAAATTCTTAGTATGATCCTGGCGTTTGGACATATGTTCGGTGAATGTCGATAAGTTCGCCCGCTATTACATGAGATATAAAGTGTATTACCCCCTTATCTATAAATGTATTTTGGCAGAAGTGTTGCTAATAATTTTCTTACCTTTTTCTATCTCATACAATTATCAATGCAACTGAAAAGTACTAAAGTATATTAGAGCTAAAACGAATCAAAGAATTTAATCGAAAAAGGGGGCTATAGGCGAAACGTGGGTAACTGTGCGTATACCTACTCTGCCTATATAATACAGGTATCTCTCTGGGGAAATACAGGCGTGAAACTATATTTTTTATTTTCCTTCCTTACACTGTCGCTCACGTATTGTCTTTTTGTTAAGCAGGTACATAAACGATACGTGTTAGTGCTATAAAGTTGCGAACGTAATAAAATAGCAAAGGCAGAAAACGGTTCACATCTGTTTATTCCGTGATAAACATAGATCTTTTGAAATTCTAACGCGGAATGGACCCTAGCAAATTACGTTACCTTCAAACCCCGGGTCAGGGTGAGAAGCGTTGTTCTAGTTTGCTCGTGAAATTTACTTTTTGCTCTCAACCGTGTTTGCGTTGGCAAATAGAAATTGCTTGACGCGTCGTTTTTCCACTTCAGGTGAATCTATTTGTAATGAAACTGTCAGAAAGATGTTTAGTACTTATTTATTCATGCCCACTCGTAGTCGTAGTTCTTAGAGCCCTTTCACACGGGCGGTTTTATTGGGCGAGCACGCGGCTTGCGGCGTGAACGCAACGACATCGCCACGAGTTATTAACCGCCGCGACAACGAACGAACTCGTTACCGTCGGTAACGGCTTTCGTCATTTACAAAATGGACTCAGACAAGAGCTACTTCGAGCTATCATACTCAAAAGACGATTGAATAGAAGAAAAAAGTATGTATGTATGTATCTTCACGCCAGGTCCCTAACGGGGTAGGCAGAGAGTGTAGAGCGCCAGACATCCCGGTTCTGACAAACCTCTCGTGCCTCGTCTACCTTCATCATTCTCTTCATACATGCACGCCGATTCCTAAGACTTTTGACCCCACCATCAGACAGAACTCGACCTATTTGGTCATGGTAGGTCAGCCTTGGTCTTCCTGGGCCTCTGCAACCATCCACATTAGCATTGTATATCTGTTTAGTCATTCGCTCATTCGACATTCTTTCTATATGCCCGAACCATCGGAGCATGCCTTTTTTCATTTTTACACCGATACTATCATTCAAAAGAAGAAGAAAAAAGAATTTTCCTATTTGGGAGGATCTCACGTGGAAACGGTGTCAGAATGAGGCTAGATTACTACTTACAAATGATTGCGTGAAACTTGCGGCGACATCGTTGCGTGGACGCCGCGAGCCGCCCCGCGTGCTCTCTGCGATCTCGCTCCACCAAGAAATCGCTGAATAAAATCGCTCGTGTGAAAGAGCCCTGATTGTTTTTGTACTTGTCCTTCTTGATTTATAAAAATGGTAATATGAGTAGAATCCTCAGCAGGTATACTAATAAATATGTTGACAGCGATGTATTCCTTTTTTTTTTCTTTGTGATTTCCACCCTTTTCAACCGTATTGGCTTTAGTGATAGAGCTTGAAGGCGTAAGCTCCACCACATTACCAAAATGGTAGATGGTAGTGTTCGGTGCTATCATGTTTCGGTCAGCCCCGGATATTCAATTTTTTATAGGTGGGGCAAAAACTGAAATATGCCGCCCCGCCCACTTATATTTATTTTAACCTTTATCATCTTAGAATTTCAACTGTCCACTAAGACATAGGAAGGCCTTCCGGAAATAATGCATCAATTGCTGTTCTTATCATGTTATGCTTATTTATCCACAGATGTATAGACATGAATGCGTTGGATATATATTTTATACACATTTATTCTGTGGTGTTTTTATGTATTAGTTCGGTATTTGTTATGAGTTGTCTATTCGTTTGTGTATAATGAATTTGGCCGCCCCCTCCCCTAGATCCGGGGCTGGTTTCGGTCTTCTAGTGGTAATGTACGACGGCCCTGTAATTTAGAGGTATACTAACTTACACCTCAGGTGTGGTAACACATTAAAATCTTTAGTTTTTATGTTGGTGTTTATAAGGTACAGCATTCACTTATTAGTAAATGCTTATTTACCACTTCATGAGATAAAAAAAATTTATTTTTTATTTTTTGTAAAATAGCTCGCCTGTCTGTGCAAGACATAAATTGAATTGGGTCGAATGAAAAGGTAAAATTGCATCGAATGGAACATTTTCCAGGAATATGTGTAGCTGAAATAACATATTCCGTACAAGATTGAAAAGAATGTTGAAATCTATTAAAATTTCAATCTATCTACTTTATGTTGGAAATATTGCGTCACGGTTCCTGTTTCGCCGTTGTATGTAGTGAATACATACTTAAATATGATAGGATCATAATTCTTCACTATTTTGTGAACCGATTACCTAACTTTTTCTTTTTTGATGTGGTAAATATTGATTTAGTTTAAGTGTTAAACTGCCTCAGTAGCCTAGAGGTAGCAGGCCCCTACTACTACGCTGGAGGTCCTGGGTTCGATTCCCTGGTCGAGGACTATCAGAGATAACGGTTTAAAATCCTTTATTTCTGGTTCTATTGGGATTTTTCCATTTTCTGGAAGTTTCCTAGTACCTCAGAGTTTGGTAATGTGCCCGGAGATGGCAACAGGCTCGCCGCCTGTTACATTTTTTTTTTTTTTTTTTTATGTAATGGATGTGGTAAACAAGCATGCAGTTCACATTGATGTTAAGTGATGACTGCAGCCTATAGACACCCACACAAAGACCAAGGTCAAAATGCAGATGCGTTACCACTCCTGAGGCCTAAGGTCTTATGCCTCTGTGCCGGAAATTACAGGGCCGTACATTACCACCTGACCGGAACACGATAGTGTTGAACACTACCATTTAGCGGCAAGTATATTAGGTAATGCGGTGGTGCCTACGCCCGCGAGCTCCGTCACTGGAGCTCTACCACCAGTGATTGGCCAAGAACGTGACCGGCTAATCGTGGGTGTTTGCATGTATGCTTGAATGCATGCATTTACCTAGTTACCGCGTGAAGGTACGTTATCAATAAAAAGTGGAATGGAAAAGAGTAAAAAAATCTAAATCTTTTTAAATTGATTCTAAAATCAATTCCATTCTGTAAAATTTACGTGTCTGAATATGCACATCTTTAGTATGCGCTCCTACTTCTGCCAAGGCAGTCGTTGGCGAAGCCTAAGCCGTAAATGAATATTAGTAAGAATGTAAAACGCCCTAAAACTCTCCGAATCACGTCCGAAATTAATTCGAAAACGTATTTTGTTCTTGATTATAGGGACTAATGTCGGCTCGATCGGACGGCGACCTAATTTCCTTATTCGACCCTAATCCGGCTTAAGTCAGAAACTGGCGATTGGGATCGTACAGAACTATTTTGTGCCTGATAACGGTTTGTTCCTGTGTCAATAAAATTATATGGACGGTAGGGTTGGATAAGGAAAAAGACAGAAATAAGATTCAAATATCTAATCAAAAATCAAGTATTTTAGTCTCGTCACTGGATTTTTAACTGGTGGTAGAGCTCTAGTGATAGAGTTCGAGGGCATAGGCACCAACTGTAGGAATTGTTATTTGCTACTACATCATATAAAATAGGTTTTTTTTAGTTAAACAAAGCTCGTATATGCAGGACATAAATCGAATTGAGTCGAATAAAAAGGGGAATTGCATCGAATGTAATAACATTTTCCAGGAATATGTGTAGCCGTAACATATTTTGTAGAAGATTGAAAATAATATTGGAATACATTAAAATTTGAAACTATCATACTTTTATGCTAGCCATATTGCATCATGGTTTCTGGTTTGCCGTCGTATGTAGTACCTAATCACGCAAATCATCTAGTTTACCAGCCCTCCGGCGGACTCCTGCCACTACACATACGCACATCTTAAAATACGAGCGCCATACAAGGCAGTTGTTGACGAAGCCTGAGCCGTAAATGAATATCAGTGAAAATGTAAAACGCCCTAAAACTCTCCGAATCACGTCCGAAATTAATTCGAAAACGTATTTTGTTCTTGATTATAGGGACTAATGTCGGCTCGATCGGACGGCGACCTAATTTCCTTATTCGACCCTAATCCGGCTTTTGTCGGAAACTGGCGATTGGCATCATACAGAACTATTCTGTGTTTGATAACGGTTTGTTCCTGTGTCAATAAAATTATATGGACAGAATTATATGGGTTGGATAAGGAAAAAGACAAAAATTAGATTCAAATATCCGATCACAAATTAAGTATCTTACTTAAATGTATAAAAGAAGAAAGACACAGGATTGACCAAAATATTATGAGACTGTTTTTATTTAACACTAGCTGTGCCCGCGACTTCGTCCACGTGAGAAAAAATATGATTGTTCAGTATCTACCCGGACGAAGTCGTGGGCGCAGCTAGAATAAAAGTAGCCTTAGTTACTCCTTATCACATCAGCTATCTGCCAGTGAAAGTCCAGTTAAAATCGGAGAAACTCAAATTCGATTTATATGTATGTATGTAGGTATGTATGTATGTATGGTTGTATGGAGATAAAAGTAGCCTAAGTTACTCCTTATCACATCAGCTATCTGCCAGTGAAAGTCCCGTCAAAATCGGAGACACTTAAATTCTATTTATTTGTATGTAGGTATAGGTATGTATGTATGTATGTATGTATGTATGGAGATAAAAGTAGCCTAAGTTACTCCTTATTACATCAGCTACCTACCCGTGGAAGTCTCGTTAAAGTCGGATACACTCCAATTCTACTTATTTGTATGTAGGTATGTATGTATGTATGGATGTATGGAGATAAAAGTAGCCTAAGTTACTCCTTATTACATCAGCTACCTTCCCGTGGAAGTCCCGTCAAAGTCGGATACACTCCAGTCTACTTATTTGTATGTAGGTATGTATGTATGTATGGATGTATGGAGATAAAAGTAGCCTCAGTTACTCCTTGTCACATCAGCTATCTGCCAGTGAAAGTCCCATCAAAATCGGTCCAGCCGTTCCCAAGATTAGCCCCGCCAAACAGACAGCAGACAGACAGACAGACAGACAAAAATTGTAAAAAATGTTGTTTTGGTATATGTACCGTGTATATATACATATGCATTTAGTAAAAAGCGGTTATTTTAATATTACAAACAGACACTCCAATTTTATTTATTTGTATAGATTAGCTGTGCCCGCGACTTCACCCGCGTGATAATTTATGAGTTGTGTTCAGTGTATCTACTCGGACGAAGTCATGGGCGCAGCTAGTATAAAAGTAGCCTAAGTTACTCCTTATTACATCAGCTATCTGCCAGTGAAAGTTGTTTTGGTATATGTACCGTGTATACATACATATGCATTTAGTAAAAAGCGGTTATTTTTATATTACAAACAGACACCCCAATTGTATTTTTGTTGTATACATGTATAGATTTTGAGTTTTTTATGCATAATAACTTAGTAATAACTTGTTTTATATTATTTTGCATTAAGACATGCTTGTGATATATATTTTAAAGAAAAATGGAAAGATATTTTTTTTCCATTTTTCTTTAAAATATTAGTAATAACTTCTTAGTTATTTTAAAATGGCATTAGAATAACACTTACTTAAATAATTGTTAAGAGTCGATGTAAATAATGCGTCTTCGAGATGGTTCTACATACTCGTAGATTACAGTAAAATTATCGCAAGTTATTGATTAATTGATAGTCCGAACCCAACGTTTATAAATTGCAGACGTTTTCTTAAAATAAAATATACGCTATGAAAAGTTTACCTACAATAACTTCAAAGATAGATGCAATCTTTTCAACAACTCAACTATACAGGTATGTTGTTACAAGTTGTTAAAGCGCGCATGGCCCAGCGGCTGGTGCAGATCGGAAGCGATCTGCTCGGTTAAGCACTACGGGCGCGGTCGGGTAGTGTGATGGGTGACCGCTAGTGGCAAATTAAATGCGCGTTTCCGTGCTTCGGAGGGCACGTTAAGCCGTCGGTCCCGGTTGCTATCGATAGATAGCAGTCGTTAAACCTTGTCGGAGGCCTTATGGGCGGTTTGAAAACATCCCACAGTGGGTTGGCCACTAACCCACCCACCTCCACCAATCCGCATTGGAGCAGCGAAGTACGGATACACTCAGTTCTATCCGGCTAAAACTAGGTGTAGACCATAAGCACCCCCGACTTTGTAAGGTTAGGTCGAAGGTGCGACGAGCGAGTTTCGTGACCTTAGGTCTTTTCTTTTTGCTGAAAGTAAAATTTTTACAGACATTGAACCGGCTACACTTAGTAATAACCGGAAATAAGTCTGTGTTACACATAGGTTTAACCAACGGCTACCGGCCACACCTAGTTTTAGCCAGATAGAACTGAGTATAGCCGTACTTCGAATATTAGCTGAAAAATATATACACACACCTTGCAGAGCTAATAGACGAAACTTCGACTTAAGTGTTCCAAAACTTCTCAGACTTCAGAGAGTCAAAACCATGACCAACTTTAATGCACCCTATTTCTAGAGCTACCAGTTTCGATAGTTTACGTTTACGTCATTTCCAAACTGTTGTTACAAGCGTACCATAAACTCAATATCGGTTTATCCAAGTTTCGCTGGCGGCAAATGCATGAAAGACGATGCGAAAACAAATTTCGTTTTCGTAAACTATCAATTTCCGGTGCTATGAGATGGATCTTTGCTTATAATACTATCATCAGAATCAGAAACTCATTTATTCATTTAGGGTGACAGGCACCTCTTATGACACGTCAAAAACAAACAAAATAAATTAAAGTGAATAACAATTGATATACATGTCAAACAAGATAATAGTTTAAGATGTGACATTTTTAACCGAGTTCAAAAAACGAGAAGGTTCTCAATTCGGCCGGTATATATTTTTTTTATGTATGTACGCGAATTTCACCGAGACTTCTGGACCAATTTACGATATTCTTGTTTGTTTGATGTGGAATAGTTTCGAATTGGTCCCATAAAAATTTGATTCAGATAGGCCCATTGGCTTTTATTTTATGAGCATTTATTTACTTACTTTCACCTCAGACTAAAGGAATAAGAATAGACAGCGAGTTGTCATACAGTGCGTTGAATCCACTGACGTCCTAGCTAGTCCTAATGCGCATGACAACAAGATGACAACAAGTGACAATGACACATTTACTCATCGACACATACACACAACACAGCATATTTACTCCTTCGTGGATAATTTTTTTTCATTTTTTTCATAATTTTGTATCGACACACCTAAACAATTTAATAATAATACACTTTATTGCACACCAAAGAAGTTAACAATTACATAAAATAAAATTAGGTATCTATGAATTTAAATTAGGTATCTAATTGTCACGAAGCTAAAAGAGTCAGATTTTACAAATTTAACAGATGTGAACATTAATATAATTGGCAATGCAGCAATAAACTAAAAAGTATTAAATAAATATAACTACGTTAAGAAAAACCGACTTTAAAACTGAAAAGTAAAAAATAATAAAGATTTAATTGTAATTATATACTACCTATTATTTATATGTGCTATTTACTAATAGGTTTGAAGTCGGTGCCAAGAATTAAACAAATAATTATATTTTAATCACTTAAATATGAATACGAGCAAATATGATGATGATGATGAGAGCGTTATCTCTTTCGCACACAATTTATGAGATGTTTGTCGACCATTTTCTCTGGATAAGAATCTGTCATATTATATAGACAGAGAAACTTAAGGCTTCGGCACACTGAACGCAGCAGCAGTTTTCAAGTTTTCAGTTTTCAACGCGTGACCGCGCTTAAACCGCGTTCAGTTTGACGTGTGCGGCAGGCAGAAGGCTGCAAGATGTCAGACGACATGAAAAATTCAGTGGTGTTTTAGGGTCTTTGGCAAAAAAAAAGAATTCGGGTTTATGATATCAAAACAAGAAAAAAGAATATGAGGAATTTCATCGTCTCTGCAGAGAGCTGGCAAGTCATGAAAATTTTTTTTTCACATATTTTGAAAATATGTGAATAAATGCCCAAATGTTCTTTTGAAGATTGCGAAAGACAGCTTGAAATCGGCAATCATACAAACATTTATTTTCACGCACTAATTCAATTATCTTTTCACTGATATTCATCACGCCGTTGTAAAAAAATACAACAGTCGCCAACCGCTCTCGATGCTCTGCGCTGCACTGCCTTCGGTGTGTCGTGACAAAATGACCGCCATAGTAATACAACAGCGTCGGCCCGCGCTCAAACTGCCCTGCGCTGCGCCTGCCCCGCTCCCGCGCCGCCTGGTTCGTCGTCCGGCAGTTGCAGCGCGGCGCGGCGCGGTGCAGTTTGAGCGCTGGCCCGCGTTCAAATTTAGTGTGACACAGTTCAAAGAGTTTCTTGTATTACAACTTGGGCGGGCCCGCACTCAAACAGCGATGCTACTGCTCTGCGTTTGGTCTGCCCAAGCCTTTATGCTTCTGATTTTAGTAATATAAGAAAAAATGGAAAGAAAAGTTGATATGTGGTTAGTGGGGCTTCAGTAGCTTATTGGTAAAGCGGCTGGAATGCTTATCCTGAGATCGCTGGTACAATAGGTACCTGCCCGAAGTAAAATTATTCTTTTCATTTTTTTTTAATTTCTTCAAAAAGTTGGTATGTAATGTAACAGAAAATACTAAGGCAATATTACATTGCCAATAACACGCGTGTGCTTTGAAAGGTTTTGTCACACGTGTGTTGTGTTTGTGCGAAAAATACGTGTATGCACCCAGAATCCTCCTGTTGTTATTTTAATGTTTTATTTAAATGCTGAAGTACCTATGTTGACATTCGTAGGGCTGGCACATTTTAAAATTCTGAAGATGTTATTTCTAAAATTTATCCAATTGAGAAAATACAATATTACAGCTGAAATACAAAATTGAATAATAAGGAATTTACATAAGAATGCGCTACAAGTAAACAATACATAATTCGAAGTTCTTATTTGACATGATCAGTAAATTTATATCATAAGCATTTTCGATGACGATTAAAATCACGTTACTCGGTAAAATGATCGTTAAGAGCCCGTCAATCAGATATTTCCGACCAAACGGTTTCAGCGTAAAATCAAATAAATTCTGTTTTAACGACCTTACTGGGAACTAAAAATGTGATAGCATATATTTCTTTTTTATGGGATGTGGAAGTAGAAAATGAGAACACAGTTCATATCGATGATATTTTTATTACAACAACCCTTAAATACTAGCAATACTGCCACCCCAAGACAAAGCAATAAATGTAAAGGAAAAATTCGACAATCAGGTGTGTTTTCGCTTAGTTCGCTTAGAAAGCGGCTTAATTAGAAACCCCAATGGTCGCGGGTTCAATTCTTTTTTTTTGTAATGGAATTGGTTAACAAGTATGCAGTTCACATTGATGTTAAGTGATGACTGCAGCCTATAGACACCCACACAAAGACCAAAGTCAAAATGCAGATTACCATTACTAGAGCTAATACTTCTTCGTTTAAAATCGTCTGTGTATTATAAGCCAATAAGTGAATTCTCAGTTCAATTAGAAGGTTAGCAGTGTTTTTAGTGTTTTTTGTTTACATTGATCTCGATCTCTACGATCGAGATCAATGTAAACAAAAGTTCGAGACTCTACGATTGTTAAGGCAAAGAAAATCAAGATGGAGAGTCCATTATAACGTGGAATGATTGATTGTTTCATTTACCATGTTGTTCAGATAGCAACCTTTCTAAAACCCGTATTCAGTCCCAGAACACGGCATTAAGATCCCGTTTAGTATGGAAAAACGCGATCTTAAGATCGTCCTAAGTACTGAGATCTGTCTATTAGTACAGAATTGTGTTTGTACCTACTTCCATGCACGCCATATTCAATGGCCAAAAAATAAGCCATTTCATGCGATTCAAATCAGGTAATGAAATATAAATGATTTTACAGCATTCAATCGTAAATCATTATTTTTAGATCTAGATATACTACTCCTATTCGCTTTTTTTTTTTTCATGTAATGGAATTGGTAAACAAGCATGCAGTTCACATTGATTTTAAGTGATGACTGCAGCCTATAGACACCCACACAAAGACCAAGGTCAAAATGCAGATGCGTTACCACTCCTGAGGCCTAAGGTCTTATGCCTCTGTGCCGGAAATTACAGGGCCGTACATTACCACCTGAACACGATAGTGTTGAACACTACCATTTAACGGCAAGTATATTAGGTAATGCGGTGGTGCCTACGCCCGCGAGCTCCGTCACTGGAGCTCTACCACCAGTAAAAGTCAAGTAAAAGTTACCACCAGTAAAAGTTGCTCCTTGTTGTTTGAAAGTTATGCGAAACAAACACATAGACATTATTTTATTTGCGCTGTAATATAGACTATCTGACCCGGCAAACTTTTTATTGCCTCAGAATGAAATAATGTGTCAAAGGTTTGATAGATACGGACTATTTGTATGGGAAAATGAAATTGTGCTTTTTACTATATCCCTTCAATTCTATCACATTTTCTTACTTTTTAAATCTTCCCTGGACTTCCCAAGAACATTCAAAACCAATATTACCCAAATCGGTCCAGCCGTTCTCGAGTTTTAGCGAGACTAAAAAACAGCAATTCAAATTTATAGGTTGATAGATTATGATGTTTTTTTAACCATTTACTTTTATATTTAAAGCAGCCTACTTGTATAAAAAAATCCAGAAGAAAGTTTACCTACGAAATAGCTTATAATTTTTTATAATACATTATTTTTCGTTCCTCTACCGTTGCAAATTTGAATCTCATTTATCTTTTCCTGCATCTTATTCGTAATTCGTATATTTTAGGAACGGCACGAAACAGATTATGGTGATATTTACGAAATATATATTTCAATGTTATTTCATTTTTCTTTGTCTTTTTGTCGGTACGATTTTAGACTTTATGCTTTAGTTAAAAAAAACGTAACTTCATGCCTGTAATCCCCAAAGAGGTAGGCAGAGGTCAATGCATGCATTCAAGCATACAACACCCACGATTCACTTGTTACGTTTTTGGTCCATGTAACAGGTGGCGAGCCTGTTGCCATCTCCGGGCACATTACCAAACTCCGAGGTACTGGGAAACTTCTAGAAAATGGAAACATCCCAATAGAACCAGAGATAAAGGATTGTCAACCGTTATCTCTGATGGCCCCCGACCCGGGAATTGAACCCAGGACCTCCAGCGTAGTAGTAGTGGCCTGCTACTACTAGGCTATTAACTTAACTTTTGGTTTAACTGCCATCGGTTTAACTTTTTGCTTAGGTAGTGTAGTGGCAGGCTAATACTACTACACTGAGGTCCGGGGTTCGGAGGTAAATGCCTTGGACTTTGATACGATACCCGGAGATGTCATTAAGACGAATCGTAGGTAACTGGGGAGTCGTGGGTGTTTGCATGTACGCTTGAACGCATGCAATTACTTCTGTGTAGTCCTTCGGGGTTAACTGGCGTGAAGCTACGTAGGCTTAAGTTGGAGCTCGATCTCGATCGTTTGGGAAGTAAATATAGAGAGATTATCTGTGACATTTTAGAGAGATTATCTGTGACATCTCCAGAGTTTGGAAATGTGCCCACTTGGCAATGTTAATATTAAAAGCACTTTATTGGTGGTGGAGCTTTTTTTTTTCATGTGATGGAAGTGGCAAACAAGCATGCAGTTCACGTTGATGTTAAGTGATAACTGCAGCCTATAAACACCCACACAAAGACCAAGGTCAAAATGCAGATGCGTTACCACTCCTGAGGCCTAAGGTGTTATGCCTCTGTGCCGGAAATTACAGGGCCGTACATTACCACCTGACCGGAACACGATAGTGCTGAACACTACCATTTAGCGGCAAGTATATTAGGTAATGCGGTGGTGCCTACGCCCGCGAGCTCCGTCACGGCATCTCTACCACCAGTAAAAAGCTCCAGTGATAGTGCTTAAAAGCGTAAGCATCAGGCTGGTTAATGAATCGTTCCGTAATTTTCGGCACTTAGGCCACTACTAAGGTCATAAGAGTGGCAACGCAGCTACATTTAAATCTTTGTTATTTTTATAGAAGTTTATAGCCTCAAGTAGTTGGCTTAAGTTTATGGGACTGACCATGAATGCGAACTGTATACCACTTCTATATATAAAAAATAGGTACTGGATCAGTCTCTCTAACTACCTTGGTAGTCGAGTGGTTGTAGGTAATAGGCCACTATCGCTACCTAGGTGGCAATCGCCGCGGGTGCGACTGGCAATATATCTTTTTCCGCCGGTTCTTCAACGTGTATTTCCAATAACCCCCTCCCCCCCCCCTTACAGTTCGGCAATGTGTCCGGTTAATACAAAAAAGGTGACAAATGTAGGTGGCGCTACATTGTTTACCTAACTAAATCGTGGATATTTCGCTCGATATTTTATTATTCGTATCGATTATGAACGCATACTACTTGCTATGCATGCTATTTTAAATATAGATAATGAAATATTAAGGTATTTTAGTTGTTTGTCAAAGAATAGGCATTGCCTGCCTTGAAATTTGTTATGCCATTGGTAAGAAAATCTTATTTTTTGACGTGACAACGTCTTAAATTAGGTTGCGGCTCGGAGTCACTCATGAAAAAGTGTAACGCCCGGTAACGTAACGATGAGTCACCGAACGAGAGAGAGGCCTGCCGGACCGGCGAATGCCTTTCTACCGAGAAAAAGACGTTGTCACGTAAAATCTTCGCCCGTAAAACCGACTTTACAGGCAACCAGTTTTTTTTTTTAATTATTTTTAGATGGAAGCCAATAATAAAGTTTTTAGTTTTTTCCTTCTTACTTCTGCCCATCTTTTCGTAGAGCACAGACGTGAAATTATTTTCTTTTTGTTACAGGCACGTGATCGAGTGAATGATTGAAACATTGAAGTGTAAAGTGTTCCAAGTGCATTGTGTTCCGAGTGACCCGAATGGGGTTTTATAGGGAAGTGCACTTACATTCGACATCATGGTAAGTGTTTATTGCGTGGTAACGATACTGTTGAGAGCTTTCAGTGGTTTGCTTTGGATTTATTATTAGCTTTATGTGATTCGAACGTGTAGCATTACTAAATTGGTTTATTGGTTTCATTCCTTTTACCAACGACTATTTATGTAATCAGTGTGGCTGACAAGCATGCAATTCAAATGGATATTAAATGAAAAGAATTATGACGTAGATGGGTAGCCACTCTTGATTTCTTGATGTGTCTCTTTGTCGGATATAATAGAGCCATACGTTACCAACACGATAGTTTTGAACACTACTCATCATCATCATATCAGCCATAGGACGTCCACTGCTGAACATCCAATGATGCCCCCAATGACCTCCATGCCGATCGATCGGAAGCGACGTGTATCCAGGGGGTACCTGCAGCCTTGACTAGGTCGTCGGTCCATCTTGCAGGTGGATGTCCCATACTACGCTTGCCAATACGTGGTCTCCATTCGAGAACCTTTCTGCCTCAGCGGCTATCAGTTCGCCGAGCTATGTGCAATGCCCATTTCCACTTCAGCTTTGAGATCTGCTTGGCTATGTCAGCGACTTTCGTTCGCCTACGGATTTCTTCATTTCTGATTCGATCCAGTAGGGAAACACCGAGCATAGCTACTATTTAGCGGCAAGTAAATTAGATAATGAAGTGATACCTATCGCCCACGAACACCGTCGCTTTAGTATTAGCATTTAGCGGGCAAACAGCTAGTATACAACACTATCAGGATCAGATGGTAATAATTTACGGCCCCGTATTTACCGGTAAAGCATAACCGCCTAGATCTCAGAATTAGTAACATTTATATCACTGGTTTTACGCAGATATTTCAAAGCTGGAGTATTCTAGTAGTGAATACTCCAGCTTTGAATCAGTATGAACTATCTACTGTATGTTTGCTTGTCCTTTTCATTACATAAAATATGCTCCCATAGAGCAACACGGGCCGCCAGCGACCGATAGCTCCTGTAGCGATCGTGTGTAAAGAAATCCTGGCGCTCCCTAGGCCTGACCATGATGGTCCAAGACGATGCTCTTAGCTGTCTCCCCCCTGAGACGGCGGCGCCAGTGTGCATTGCGCACCCTGCACTATAAGTTAAGCCGGCCATAGCCTTTATTACAGATGCAAAGCAGGGGAAAGCCTGCATATGGCTACTCCACTCCGGTTCGCCGCACCGCGGCCGGTGGCCCGTGTTGCTCTATGGATGCTTCACTGCGACTTATATTAGACGACAAAAGAAAAATTACAAACAAATTCAACCACTCCAGTCATTACCACTTACAACCAACAAAAGCAGACAATCATAGACAAAACTAAACCTCACTGTAAGCCTTACACGTAACAGCGGCACCACGAAATCACAGCAATGCCCTTGGCCGTAATACGCTCACATTTAACGCCGAAAAGAACGAACAATCAATAGCTACATTCCGATGCAGAATTAAGGATGAAAAAGGTATCGACGTTTTTGAAATATCGATCTTTTGAAAATCATCTATGTGTATTAATTTAATAAAGTGGCAAACAAGGATACTCATCATTTTGGTGGTAAGTAATACTGTTTACATAAAAATCAGAAATTGCAATGTAGATGCCTTGCTACTCCTGAGGCCTACGTTGTTCTGCTTTTGGATCGGAAATACCGGAGCCGAGGTTATAAATATTGAATTTTGCGTAGTAATCCCCGTTCATGTTGGAAACTCGGTATCTCCTATCCTAACACGCTATAGGTACGAGTATATCAGCTTTCTACGACGAGTAGTTTTGGCTGTGCGTTATTTGTCAGTCATTCAGTCAGTAACAAAAGAGAATGGGGGATAATATCTTAACAGTTAAAAAAAAGTTATACGTCCAAGTTATACCTCCTTCCCTTCATAGATTTGTTAACTTCCTTTTTCGTTTTTCCCTTCAACCCATCGCTGTCGCTGCACCGTGCTCTGGATGGTCTCTCAAATTAGTTATATGTAATGTTTTCTTTGTTCTTGTACACCCTACTATTTCTTTCTTTCTATTTGTTTTCCTTATTTATTTAGGTTGTCTGGAAGAAATTGCTCTTTTAGCAATAAGACCGCCATTTGTACTGTGCTTTTTTGTCTTACTACTATGTATTTTACTTGGTGTACAATAAAGAGTAATGTTGTTGTTGTTGTTGTAATTAAGATGCTAATCATTGCCAACACTAAAGGGGACTGAGAGTGAAAATCACACTATGTATTGGTAGTTATCAACACATTTTAATGTAATGGATGTGTCAAACTAGCATGCATTTCACGTTGGTGTTAAGTGACGACTGCAGCCTATAGACACTTACACAAAGACCAAGTTCAAAATGCAGATGCGTTACCACTCCTGAGGCCTAAGGTGTTATGCCTCTGTGTCGGAAATTACAGGGCCGTACATGACCACCTGACCGGGACACGATAGTGCTGAACACTACCATTTAGCGGCAACTATATTAGGTAATGCAGTGGTGCCTACGCCCGCGAGCTACGACACTGGAGCTCTACCACCAGTAAAAAACATAAAATTAAAAATATAGCAATTTATAAACAATTGAACGTTATTTGAAGCATAATTCTGAAATACATTCCAGTATGAATGCTTAAAAAAAAATTATAAGTAAGAGTGCTATATATATTTTCGAAGCGAGATTTATAAAGCGATGTATCGATACATCGATTACCTCTACCATGTTTGCATCCCTATGCAGAATTGGTTTATTTGTTCGTCTTTATGATAAAGTTTAGGTAAAACTAGGTCGTTGCTTGACGCAATAAAGATGAATCGATATTTATGCTAAACTGTCTGAAGGGTTGTTTTCTCTCGGTATGGTGTACGACCGCTATAATGTATACTCAATTTCCCGCAATGCCTTCCTCATGGTATCGTATAAATCGTATCGTAGGTATTTCGTATAAATATTATAAATGCGAAAGTTTGTATGTTTGTTTGTTTGTTACTCCTTCACGCAACAACTGCTGAACCGATTTTCATGAAATTTGGCACACACATAGGGTTAACTTGGATTAATACATAGGATAGTTTTTATCCCGAAATAATGTTCCTGTGGGATGCCATGGGATGATTTGATGAGTTTCCACAGGTTACGCGAAAAGCGACCTACAAGCGGGCGGAGCCGCGGGCAACAGATAGTCTGTAATATATAATTGCTACCCCCTATTTAGGGTTGATTAAATAAAAGGGTGTAAATGTTCGATCCAAGGCTTTCGACTATTATTATAATGCCAATTTTCATTTAAATCGGTTATGCGTTTTTTTTTTCATACAAACCGTAATCATAACAATTACTCACACTTTCAACATAGATACCTAATGGTCACGACAAGGTCATTTCGCCGAACGGCAATGAAATGTCCAATAGCCTGATGCGCTGTGGTGGACCATATTTAACCCCGCGGTCCACCACATTACGTAAAACCATTTTTTTTTTGGCTTACTTACACTTCAATACGTTAGTAATTCTGGTTATGTGACCATGTAACAAGCAAAATAAATAAATAAATGTTCATGATAAGCCAATTATTGAACACAAAGTGTGTCAGACAATGTGTTGACAATGTTTTTCGCAAAATATCATCAAATAAACAGTTGTTTTTCGATTTTGCGGTAATCTAGCTGCTAAGCCCGAAAAGTATGGATTTGGTGTAAGGACACATATTGCGCCTAGTAAAAATGTTTTCCTAAAGTAACTTTTATATGAAAAAAGCAAAATACCACGAAGTCCCTTATTATTTTAAAAGCCGGCGCGGCGGTTGAATGTGCTCGCAAAAATTGAAAACGTTAACAGGCCTCTTATTTGATGAAATATGAGCCGCATTTGTGGAAGAAAACGAAGTTTGTGAAGTATTCATTTCAATTGCGGGCAAAAATATTATTTCATAAAAGCAGATATTTTCCAATGACTAGTAAACGTTATTATTATCGCCCTATAAAACTAGGAGTCAAAATGCAGATGCGTTGCCACCCCTGAGCCTTAAGTTTTGTCTCTATGACAGAAATTATCGTGGTAAACCCTGTCATAGAGATCTGGGTAGCTTTATTTATGTACGTAACTAAAGTGGAAACATGCATGCAGTCCACATGGATGTTAAGTGACGACTGCAGCCTTAAGACATCTACACAAAAACCAAACGCCAAAAAACAGATATGTTACCATACCTGACACAACTGGTGTGAGATTTACAGACCACACTACGACTTTACTTTGACAGAGTATAGACGTAGTGTAGTCTGTGGATCTCACACTAGTTGTTAGGTGTCTGAGATACGAGGCCATACATTACCATCTAAAGGGAACACAATAGTGCTGAACACTACCATTAATCGGCAGATAGCTTAGTAAGCTTAGTAAGTATGTAGAGCTATGATCCAGGTGTAATCTCGTGATCGAGGAAAACAAAGCTTAGGGTACCGAAACCGAAGAAGAAAAAGCTGAACCCTTACAGCCTTACACGATCACTCACTTGTCTGTCTGTTTGCCCGTCTAATACAGCCAATTTGCTTCAAAACTTCTTGGGTAAAGTTATGTAAAACAGTGACCCAAACATGAACGTGTACATAGTGATTGAATTTCAAACGAAGGAGGCACTTTTGGCACAATTAAAAAAAATGTAAGTGTAGTAACGCAAGATAATTAAATGCCTTATTTATAATATACTAGCTGACCCGGCAAACTTCGTATTGCCTCAAAATGAAAATATGACATGTGTCAGAGGTTTGATAGAACGGACTATTTCTATGGGAAAATGAAATGGTGGTTTTTACTATTTCCCTTCAATGTCTTTATATTTTCTTACCTTTTAAACATTCCCTGGACTTCCAAAAATCATTCAAAATCAATATTAGCCAAATCGGTCCAGCCATTCACGCGTGATGCCGTGACCAAGGAAAACGGGTTGCATTTTTATATATATATATAGATTGTGTGAAGTAAAAACGTTTTTGAGAGGTTACTTTTTTGAAAAGCGAAATACCTTCAATAGTATAGGCTTATTTAAAAACTGTATGTGCTTGTATGTAGGTAGGGGCTCAGAAACTTTGATTTCTCATGGTCTAACATTAGATGAATTTTTCGGAATCGACATTTGAGTAACTTAATGCTGCTTAACTTTGAAAACTAGGTCATATTATATTGTTTTTATATTATTTCGCATTAACACATGCTTGTGAAATATATTTTATTTTTAAAGAAAAATGGAAAGAAAAATTTGACTTCAGGCGAGACTCGAACTCGCGGCCTACTGGGCTTCAGTAGCTCAATTGGAAGAGCGGCTGGACTAGATTCCCAGTAGGCCGCGAGTTCGAGTCTCGCCTGAAGTCAAATTTTTCTTTCCATTTTTCTTTAAAAATAAAACATATTATATTGTCCAACCAGCGATAAACATCAGCTTTTGCCCAAACGAGAATTTTAATTTGAGCCTCTACGTCGCGACACACGATCTTTTCGGCCGGAATTTTTTTATTCATGTAACGTAGCTCATTGTACGTGATACTGTGTCCTTTCATAAAGAGAGTGTCGTAAAATGATGGCCATGGCATCATCCTATGTTTTATGAAAATTTTGACATTTTCAGTCGGTAAAGTTGACGGTTTCAATTAGATATTAGCATAGTGGAAAAGCGGCTGGACTGGTTATCCTGAGATCGCAGGTTCGATTCCTGCCCGAAGTCAAATTTTTCTTTACGTTTTCTAAAGTTCATTCGCATGTGTTAATGCGAAAAATAATTATTACAATTATCGTTTAATGTTATGTTGACTTGGTTTCATTAATTAATGATTATGTATAATCCCTACTAATATTATAAATGCGAAAGTAACTTTGTCTGTCTGTTATCTTTTCACTTCCAAACGACTGGACCGATTTAAATGAAATTTGGTACAGAGGTAGAGCTGACTTTGGGAAAGAACATAGGCTACTTAGTTATTTATAAAACGACATCAGCTAGTTACCTATAATTGTAAATTTTGAACGTCGTATAACGACAAAATGTATAAGGCCACCAACATTTTTTGCTTTCACTGTAACCTACATTTTAAGCAAATAAATAAATAAATAAAACACTAGGTACGTTAACCAGTTGAGCCTCAGGAGTACCACTATACCTCCAACTTCTTGTTTTGGAAGGCTGCCAGGTATTGCTTCATTTTGTAGAGTTGCCAGGTAGTTTTTTATAGTCTTCGATAATCGAAATACTCGAGGTGTTATTCAGGAACTGGATGTAATTTCTAAACTACATGTTTTTTTTTATGTTATGGAAGTGGTAAACAAGCTTGAAGTTCACATTGATGTTAAGTGATGACTGTAGCCTATAGACACCCACACAAAGACCTAGGTCAAAATGCATATGCGTTACCACTCCTGAGGCCTAAGATGTTATGCCTCTGTGCCGTAAATTGCAGGGCCGGCCACCTGACCGGAACACGATAGTGCTGAACACTACCATTTAGCGACAAGTATATTAGGTAATGCGGTGATACCTACGCCCGCGAGGTCCCTCACTGGAGCTCTACCACTAGTAAAAACACGTTTTGTTATTAGAAAATTCCTCCGCTTCCAATAGCCTGACGCGCTGCGATGGACCACATTTAAGCCCCGCCTACAGTCCACGACACTTGGAACAATTTTTTTGGCTTCGTAATACTTCTTTACATTAGGTACCTAGGTATTATTCGTTTATTTTAACTGTGAATAACCAGCTGGAAAGCGACCGAAACGTCGGGTAGGTATAAGAAGTTTGGGAGTGATGTATAGGCGAGAGAATCCGCAAATTTAATTCTACAATGTGAATAACCATTTTTAGGGTTCCGTAGTAAACAAGGAACCCTTATAGTTTCGTCATGTCCGTCTGTCTGTCTGTCCGACCGCGGTTTAGCGCAAAAACTATTACTGCCAGAGACTTGAAATTTGGCACAAGTATACACCTTAATCACGGCGACAAAGTGGTAGAATAAAAACGTGAAAAACAAAATTTTTAGGGTAACCTACTGGTAGCGCGCGGATATTTTTTTTATTTTCGATTTTCATATAGTGTGGGGTATTGTTGGATAGGTCTTTTAAAAATGTTATGGGTGTGCGAACATTATTTTTAGATTTAGTTAACTGTTCGTGACTTATTAAGCTTTAAAGTGCAAATTTTCGTTAGACTCAAGTGTCCCCCCCACCTACAGACTAAACGGTTCTAACGAAATTAAAAGGAAAACTATCACACTAAAGTTGGCCTTGCAAGTTTGCGAGTTATAGTCGACCAAATGTATTATACTCGAAAATGTCGAACAAGTCCATTGAAAATATTTATTTATTTTTTTCATTACATCTCTTACTCTGTAATTACGGAACCCTACACTGCGCGTGGCCCGACATGCACTTGACCGGTTTTACATGTAAATTATTCTCGAAATAATAGCCGGCCAACATGTAGCAATTGTTGTATTATCTTACATCCCTTATGCCGAGACTACTCGTAAGGTTGAATAAGCCGATTGGAATCGTTATTTTGCAGAATGTTGTTGGGGATAAAACTTTAAGTACCCACTAACAATGGCGGTAGAATGTTTACCTTTGAATCGTGAAAGTAAATAAAGAATAAATACGCTCACACTCACAGCCCCATACTAGGCATAAACCCGTATCGTGGGTACCGTTGTACACACACAACACATATACAAACACCCAGACCCGAAACAAATATCCGTAGGCCATAGAAATATTTGTCCCGGTGGAGGGATCGAACCCGCGACCCTTCGAATCAAACGGTCTCACACTGCTGGACTAACTGGGCCGTCGGTAGGAAAGCAAGCGTGCTGTATTCGCACTGTTAACACATCTATACATACCTACATATACATACAAATAAATAAAATTAGAGTGTCTGTTTGTAATATAAAAATAACCGCTTTTTACTAAATGCATATTATTATGTATAGGTATATTCACGGTTCATAATATGAACCGAGAAATTATGCCAAATCATGACTTCTTCCGGTACAAACATAAAATCTCACGCGGACGAAGTCGCGGGCACACCTAGTGATGTAATAAAGTATTGAGTATTGAAGGGTGAAGAACAGGTGGCACTTTTTTATGTAACAAAGTGACAAACAAGTTCAGTTCACATGGATGTTAAGTTATGACTGCAGTCTATAGACATCTACATAAAAACTAGAGGTCAAAATGCAGATGCTTTGCCACCCCTAAGATTTTAGTTGTTATGTGTCACTTGGCCGCTTTTTTTGCCATTTAGCTAAGGTACCCTAAAACCGACAAAGGAAAGTTTTTTTATTCTTCATTAATAGAAATATTTTCTGAATAATTCTATAATCAACGATTAAGTAGGTACGCATGTGTCTACAGTCACAAATAATCATAAAAATAGGACAAATAAATGGAAATAAAATTCAACAGCTTATTTAACATTACGTACCGGAGGGAAATACGAAAAATATCACAACCACAGACAGAAAATCCACAACAAATAATGCTATCGAGTTGCTTCACTGCATCGGAAAACAGTGATCTTAAATTACAAGGAACTTGCAAGCTTAATACTAGGAGGTAAAGGTGAATTTGGCGTTGGAGGAATTGGGAAAATAATTCCAGGCACGCATTCGCCAGGCTGTTTGACGGAAATAACGTGTAGTCTCATTATTCGTGTCAAATTACGAAATGTTAAGGTATTTTTATTGGGTGTCATTTTAAGGCATTCATTTCGAATAAAATATACACGTGTTCTTCAAACACAACCAAGGTACATTACCAATACTGTACAAAAAAAAATATTCTTCGTACTTAACGAAGTAATGTACTAAGAAACATTCGTTCTTTGTAGGTACTCGTTTTTTTTTAAGAAATCGTTGTTCCTCGTGTTCCTCGAACAAAACCCCGATACGGATAGGCATGCATAACTAATTACGAAGATGATTACGAAATAAATTATTCATTTTATTTTCTTTCGCGATCTGGTGTTGATATGATATAATATTTTTATTTTTCGCAATAACACATACGATTGAATTTAAAAATTAAAGAAAAAATGGAAAGAAAAATTCTACTTCAGACAGGAATTGAACTTTCGACCTCGGCTTAACCAATCAAATCGCTTTACTACTAAGCTACCGAAGTCCTTAACCCGAGCGTCGAATTTATCTTTCCGTTTCTGATTAAGACCTATTTTTAAGCTAACGCTGATTGAGTTTTACTTTTTAATGGGGAATTGTTCGGTTAGAAGACGTAATAAGTATTTCGGATATCATAATCTCGATACCTTTTTTGGGGTACATTGCTTTTTTAACGTAAGGAGACAATTACGATTACATTATGAAAACAGGAATGTACTGCAAAGTGACTTACGAAATTAATGGCTACCGAGTTACAGAATACGCCTGCACATTCATAGAATGTACCAACTTTCATCAATGTTTCTTCGATTGAATTAGATACAAAAGAACCAATAAATCAACAGGTGAAGTTACACAAAGATGAGAACATAAAACATTTTAATGCATGTTAAATTATTTTATGGGTCTATGGGTTATGTACTAAAAGATAGACATTAACGAGTGTATTAAGTCATGTCGGCACGGTTGGCTTTCGGCTATATGTGTATCAATCCTGCATCAAAGTAGTTGAAGTTGTAAATTAAACTGTCTCAATAGTATATTGGTACCTAGGTGTTGTTGACCTACCACACATTTTGGACCAACGTTTGCAAACGCGGCACCCAACGCGCGGACTTCTTTCTCATGCCATTTAGAATGTGACAAACACGTTGTTTCGATGTGTTCATAACCTCTGCTATCTCTTTCAATATGATTCGGCGATTGTTTAGCAACATTTGGTGAACTTTGGCGATGTTTTCGTCGCTAGTTGCAATTTTACGACGTTCCGTGCGTTAATTGTCTCCCAAGCTCTTATGGCCACGTTTAAATTGAGCTGCCCAAAATTTCGCGGTGGTAAATGATGATGTAGAGTCCTCATACACAAAATCCAACGCATATTTAATTTGCGTAGACGTATTTCATTTCAAAAACAAATATTAGATGACAGCTCGATACTCGAATTAGTCAATTTCCAAAAAATCACTTTCATCAACTGACTCAAACAACTGTAACATAACAATTGCGCGTCCAAAATTGCTGAAACTGGGGTGAGCAACTGTCGATAGGTGAACAGCCGTTTTCATGTTCAGGTCGGAAACTTTTCAGACCACCCTAGTACAAGTGAGTCTGTTCTGGCCAAATTAAGACAAAATGGCCGTTCCTTTATTTTTCTGAATACGACCATTGTCTGTGCGCCTTTAGGAGAGCCTTCAAGAGTACAGTACCCTGGGTTCAACCCCCAGTCGTGGAACGGAATTGTCGTCCGGGTCCGCGGCTGCACTGCCCGGCTTAGGCCAGAGTGACGGCGCGGACGTATGGCCCCTCACAATAGGGAACCTATTTTTATTTAATTTAGAGCAGGACCATTTGTAATCGGCACGCGGAGGAATTGCTGAGGGAGTCAAGAAAAAAACCTCAGCGTGTTTCCCCTGCGTACCAGCATCCCTACAAGGATCATGCCCCCCGACGTTTCGGGGCCAGATAGGACCGGGGAGTGAGGAAACCTCGATCCCCGAACCCCTCTGTTGCGCTTCACGCGGGGAGGGAGGGATGATGATTAGTCAGTCAGAGTACAGTACCCGCCAAGTAATATTGCTGGTGCTGGCAATTTTTACTGGTGGTAGAGCTCCAGTGACGGAGCTAGCGGGCGTAGGCACCACCGCATTACCTGATATACTTGCCGCTAAATGGTAGTGTTCAGCACTATCGTGTTCTGGTCAGGTGGTAATGTACGGCCCTGTAATTTCCGGCACAGAGGCATAGCACCTTAGGCCTCAGGAGTGGTAACGCATCTGCATTTTGACCTTGGCCTATGTGTGGGTGTCTTTAGGCTGCAGTCATCACTTAACATCAATGTGAACTGCATGCTTGTTTGCCACTTCCAAAACATAAAAAAAATATATATTGCACATCGAGCTTGGGAAAGAGACAACCGGCTAGTTTCGAGTTATCTCTGCTGTACACTGCCTCCTCCTCCTCCTTGAATCGATTTCCTCATTGCTGAGGGTCGTGATCCCCTCGTTGGGAAGACAGTTTCTCTTTCACGATTTCCTTCCACTTTTTTCTGTCTTTTGCATTGTGGAGTGCGTCATGCAGCTTGGTATGGAGAGTTGAACGGACCTGGTCAGACCATCTGGTTGGGGAACGACCTCTCGGCCGTTTCCCGTCCACCTTTCCGACCATGAGTTGTTCCAGATTATTTCCGTCTTTGCGTGCGATATGACCAAAGAACTCTTGGGTTCTTTTTAGGCAGGTGGTAGAAAGCCGTTCGTGAATATTGAGTTCGCGAAGGATGGAGTGGTTCGTGCGAAAGGCAGTCCACGGAATCTGTAGCCTACGAAACCATTAATAGTCCGGTATTGGTCAAAACTTAATCAAACAAACACGATAGTGCTGAACACCATTTAGCGACAAGTAAATTAGGTAATGCGGTGGTGCCTACGCCCGTGAGCTCCGTCACTGGAGATCTACCACAAGTAAAAACAGAGTAGAGAGTTACAGAGCTGAAATCATGCGTAATCTCAGGTGTGCATTATACCTTGCTGCGTAGTGTACTTAGGTATTATGAATTTGTAAATCTTTTTTAATCCTTGTTTTATATTATTTCGCATTAAAAATGGAAAGAAAAATTTGGCTTCAGGCGAGACTCGAATGTTGCCTACGTTCGAGTCTAACACCGCACTACCTAATATACTTGCCGCTAAATGATAGTGTTCAGCACTATCGTGTTCCGGTCAGGTGGTAATGTACGGCCCTGTAATTTCCGGCACAGAGGCATAACACCTTAGGCCTCAGGAGTGGTAACGCATCTGCATTTTGACCTTGGCCTATGTGTGGGTGTCTTTAGGCTGCAGTCATCACTTAACATCAATGTGAACTGCATGCTTGTTTGCCACTTCCATAACATAAAAAAAATATTGCACATCGAGCTTGGGAAAGAGACAACCGGCTAGTTTCGAGTTATCTCTGTTTTTTTAATCCTCGTTTTCTATTGATCATTGGAGTTACCAAATAAAACAACACAACACATATCCACGATACGGTACCTAGCTACACAGATTTTATAATTAATGAGTATGCATATGTAAATATCACAGTCCGACAGATCTTATATATTATTCATCTGCTTCGTAAGTCCCGCTGGTCTTTAATTATAATCGGAAAAAATGGCTGTGCTCCTATATAATATATGTAGCGTATGTAGGTATTACATTTGAACAAACAAATTTCTGAACAAATTTATAGATAGATATGTATTATTTACATTATGATCTACATGTGTATTTATCATCATTTTACCCAGTAGACGTCCACTGCTGGACATAAGTGTCTCCCAGCATTGGACGGAATATGCCATATTTGGCACACTTCGCACGTGGATTAGCGGTCGCAGTCGATCGGTATTTTTTATAGCGGGACGCTGCTGCCCATCTCGCGTTATTGTATTTACTACCGCCCTATTGGAATGGTTCATTTGGAATTATTTAATCAAATTAGATCAAAGTATATTTATTACGTAGTTATCTGAAATAAGTAGGTACAGTGCTCATCTAGAAATAATGCACATCGAGCCTGAAATCGTCCGCTACTGCTGCCCGATCGGCAGTGACATTTTTTTTTATGTTTCGCCAGACTATTACCTTATTTTTAAAAATAGCCATGTAACTTTGTACCCACGCCTTATATCAGTCGAAAAGCTTTTTACCGACGCCAAATGGAACCATTGTGGGCTCGAAGAGGAAAACATGGCTCACTTCCCGTCCGAGAGTGCCTACAATACAACGTGCATCTGCAATATCAGGCGATGCTAATTGCCTGTTCTTCATGTTACGGTGTTTTGTACTGGACTTATTACACGACACGGTATTCAGGGAACGATAGCAAGGGTCAGGGTAGTGTAATAGGGACTTAGGGCCCTAATTGGGGCGACCGGAGCGGCCCGGTCAGCCTAAAGCCCTAACTACACACAGTACAAATATGAGCAGTATTGGAAACTGCTACGTACAAAACGTTCAAAACGGCACACTCACACAAACATCCGCATCGACGCTGAAGTAGCGAGTGACTCTGAGCTGCAGCACCGCGAGAACCGCTTAGGGGCCTCGTTGACGCGCATGTTTGTGTGATTTTGCCGTTTCAATGTTTTGAACGTAGTTTCCATACTATTCATATTTGCACTGTGACTGAGTTAGGGCCCTGTCGACCGGATAGTGTAATAAGCGGTAACCCGGCGCGAGGCCACGCCCACCCTTTCTGCCGAACCCTGAATAACGTGTCGTGTAATAATCTCTAAAATAATGTAGTTTGACTTACAGTTATTATTATCACAGACGTGTAGATGTATGTTTCAATTCCTATCACATTGAGGCAACGATTGAAACAATCGAATGGCTTGTTTTTTTGAAATTTTCAATTGATAAACTCAATTAAGTACAAAAATTAGGTACTTAATACATTTGCTCACTCGGTGCCAAACTAGTATTGAGAAAACGAAGGAATAGATTATTCGATGATTTTTTGATGTGGAAAATAACAATAGAATCTGATTGTCGCCTTATTGCAGTAACTCGGTAAATCACCTATCAGACACGAAAAGCTTTTAACTGACGCCGAATGGAACCATTGTGGACTCGGAGAGGAAAACATGCCTCACTTCCCGTCCGAGAGTGCCTACAATACAACGTGCAGCTGAAATATCAGGCGATGCTAATTGCCTGTTACTCACGTTACATTATTTTGTACAAAAATATGTCGATATTATCGCATTGCGTGCGAAACGACAGTAGGATAACCAGAATAACTCTGTTTAAACTTACCAAGTTAGAACATAATGAGCTCAACCAACAGTGAAAATTGTTAGATTGGCAAATAAACGAATTTATAAATCTTTTAAATTGTAGATACATGTAATGTATATAAAACTATTTTTACGGATTTATCTCGCGTATATTAAACTAAAATGATTTTTAAAATCAACCCGACGTTTCGGTCGCTTTTAAGCTTCCGTCTGCCCTGGACCACGGAAGACGGAAGCTGAAAAGCGACCGAAACGTCGGGTTGATTTTAAAAATCATTTTAGTTTAATATACGCGAGATAAACCCGTAAAAACAGTTTTATTTCAATGAGTGTAGCTCGCGAAAACCTAAGAACATATAATGTATATAAACATTATGTGAATCTACAAATTATTAAGTATTTATATTATGAGGGACAAGTCTCCTTGATCACATGCGCACTTAATTTAGTGGTTATTTGATTGTTTTTGGATAAGCGGAGAGATAAGAGAGATCCTGGCTGTACGATACGATGTAGATACGAGTACTATGATTATGTTTCAAATCGTTAAGAACAGTTCGTTTTCTGCCTTGTTTATAAACTGATTACTATTTTAACTTACGTACATATATAATAAATAGAGGTTTCATGAAATTTTTCGTAGTTTATTTATAGTCAAATTTTGGGGGAGGCCTTTGTTCAGCAGTGGACTTCTTTTAGCTGAAATGATGAATTATTCCCAGTTGCCCCCGCGGCGATTGCCACCGGAGGCAAATGGGACAAAATTTTCCCCCATCATGGGACAAAATTTTTTTGAATGATTGCCCCCGCTTCAGTTTCGCTGTACATTGCTTTCTCCATCGTAGAGAATAAAAGCGATTGGAAAGAAATATTATGAAAGTAAATTTTTAAGCACCGACAGCTAAAAGTATGTATGTATCTTCACGCCAGGGCCCTAATGGGGTAGGTAGAGAGTGTGGAGCGCCAGATGGGAGTCGTTTTCTTGGTTCTCGAGGGTGATGAATTCGATAGTGGTGTCAAAATGTAAATCCAAGATGGCGGCTGCATGGAGTTGTCAACTTTTTCGTCATGGGATGAAATAATTTATTGCGTTGCCTTATTGGTATTTGACATGGACGAGAGATTTAATTATTGTTTCTCTTTGTTTCAGAGTTTGATGGCGATTATCAAGTTTGGATATGCGCTGGTGGTGGTCACGTTACTGCTCATGATATGGGCCTCCTTATCCAGGGCTATTGAGGTAAGTGATTCTAATTGCATTTTGTACCCACTTCAAAAAAGGTTACATTTACAATTCGCTACGTATGTATTTTGATATTCTCGAAACTGAAAAATATTCCTAACGATCTAGGCTTCCAAAGTGAATGTTCAAATATATGTTTATTGTTTCACGCTTATCTCAGATACTTCTGAATGAATTGTACTTATTATGCCTTTTTTGGCTTTTACTTGTATTAGAATTATACATTTCTGCTGCGCTACTTTCCGCGGCTTGGCCCAGTAATACGCTCGAAGTTTGGGTAATGTGCCTGAAAATATGTATAATTTATCTGTACCTTAGCATTGCTTGCATTACATTAGAGCTTAAATTGATATAATGTATTTTTGTAGTGACAATGGCCATACAATACCGTCATAGATCACAATTATTAATGGGCGAAACGGAATACTTAATGAAGTTAGATAAACTTCACACACTGAACATACAACTGCCTCGGTAGCCCAGTGGTAGCAGGCCACTACTACTACGCTGAGGTCCTGGGTTCGATTCCCGGGTAGGGGATTATCAGAGATAATGGTGTAAAGTCCTTTATCTCTGGTTCTATTGGGATTTTTCCATTTTCTGGAAATTTCCTAGTATCTCAAAGTTTGGTAATGTGCCCGGAGATGTCAACAGGCTCGCCACCTGTTACATGGGCCGAAACGTAACCGGCGAATCGTGGGTGTTTGCATGTATGCTTGAATGCATGCATTTACCTCTGCCTACCCCTTCGGGGATTACAGGCGTGAAGTTACGTTACACTGAACATAATATATTTATGTGTTTTTTTAATAAACATACTTATCGACATTAAGAAAATTGTGTTGAAAAATGTTTTGAGGAAATATTTTTTTTTAATTGGAGCATGTTTACCATTGCAATTTTTAATTCAAGGTCACTTTTCTTTAGTATCAACACAAAACCAAAGTTTTCAATGTAGATGCATGGCTTCTATACTCCTATGGTCTAAGCTGTAAAGTGCCGGTGCCGAAAATTACGAGGCCTCACATTACCCCTGACCAGAACACGATAGCGCGGAACACTACCATTTAACGGCAATTAGATTTCATAATGCGTTGGTGCCTACGCTATCCAGCTCCATCACTGAGCTCTTCCACCAGTCAATGGAATTTTTGTACAATTTTGTCATTCACTCTATCAAATATCCTTTTACGTCGAAAAACATGAACGTATTGAACATCATGGCCCGAAAATAATTTCTTACCTTTTGTTAACTTGATATGGGTCCATAGTGATACAGGTAACATATTAGGGACACAAACCCTATCACATATTATGTTGTGTGAGAAACGACCCCGTATCTTCAGTTTTATATACCTATGGGAAATTTATAGAGCCTGTACGGGTACACAATTTGTTTTGGTTTACCATAAATCTAGTATTAGAGTTCTATATGATCGTAGACCTAGTATTAGGAAATCTTTACTTAGTAGTAGTATCATTGCTAAGACTGATACACTTATCTACAAGTACCTACTTAATATTTTTAATCATAACTTTTATAATTGAAGCACGTTCTTCTGTTGAAAAGAATGCCCTTTAATTAACATTTTTTTCCCGTGTCAAGCACGAATTTCGACTCGTCTCAAGATCAGATGCCCTAAAATAAGTCAATCAACTTTTGATACGCTCTTTTTTATTTTACGGATAGAGTATACGCAAAGTTGTTATCTTTATTTAAAAGCATTTGCGTCAATTACGTTTTGTTTTTGTTTTTAGGCCTCTGTAAGCGGATGATCTATTGAAATTAAATAGGCGAAATGAAATAGGTAATTAGAACGTTAGAAGAAGGAGTAGCAAAATCTTTTCTTGCAATTAACTAATATTATCTTTTATGTAATTAATAATGGTGGCTAACAACCATGCAATCCACATAACCATAAGCATAAATGCTTAGGCGTAGCCACCAAAGGCTTAAGCTGGTTTACCTAGATAGAAATGACAGGTCATATATTGCCTTCTAAGCAAAACATGATAGTGCCGAACACTAACATTTGGGGGAAGACAGATTGCTCCACACTGGAGCTGTAAATACTACATATTTAGGTACATGTGTTTTTAAGGTCACTGAGCTGCTTAAGCCCTGTGTGAGCTGCTTATAAATAGATGATTAAGTTGAACCAAAAAAAAAAAAAACCTGTTATAACCTATTATAGTTCTAACTACAGTAGCCAGTAATTGACTACCTACCTGTCAATTAACGATGTCCTAAAAAGTAATTTAGTCTTCGTATGATGCGACATGTCATCACTCCTTTAATAAGTTCTATTTTTGTTTCTTTCATAATTAGATATTTATAGGTAGACTAATGATAACCAAAAGGAGACATAGTTGATGTGCTAAGAGCATCGTAAGTTTGTGAGAATCATTCAATCTCTTAACACATTAATCATTGATTTAATTATATCGCAATTTTACTTGTGTACTAAACGAAATCTACTTTTACAGACAGAAAATATCTATCCTGAGCTAGCAACTATCTTCCATGTCCAGAGTAACCACAATAATTAAAATGTAAATTAGATTTTTGCAGAAACATCCTATCACAGAGATTTGTAATAACAACTAAGGTCTCAGGGGTGGCAACGCATCTGCATTTTGACCTGTGGTCCTCGTGTGGGTGTCTATAGGACTGCAGTCATCACTTAACATCAATGTGAACGGAATGCATGTTTGCCACCTTCATTACATAAAAAAACACAGATTAACACTTATTTTAACCATCTTTTATAAGCAAAAAAAAAATTAAATGGTAATTTCACAAAGAATCGAAACGGCAAGAAAGCTGAAAAAAAATCGAAAAAATGAAAATCTTAATAGCATGTACCTTTCGACCCGGTAATCGAATCGCGGAAAGTATTGGCCTGCTACCACTGGACGACTGGCAGTTGTGACTTGTGAGTTATTATTTATGGTAATGACTTATGATGGCTGAATACATAGAGTTATCGGCTTCGGTCAAAAAAGAAGCGTACCTGGGTAGGTACGCTGTACGTTGATTGACCCGTAGCCATAACAATACAGAGTAATGTTGCCGTAACATTATATTTGGCGTGGAATGACGTGGGTGGAGTGTCCGATGGTAATGACAGTTCAATCAGAATAGTAGTATCTACAATTTTTCTAATGATAAGGTTTGTTTTTATAAACAAGTATTATCATATGTTCTCTTTAGGATCAGAAATTAGTCTACCAATAATTTTCTCTTGGAAGTTATCATATTTTATAGAACCATAAAAAACTATTTGTCCAGCAGTAATGAAATAAGACAGACTTTGTTAGTCCCAAGAGACGAGGCTCACACTGACCTTGCTTCTCTGGCGTCCATGTTGCTATCAATAAGTATAGTATTTACGATTCTCTAAAATTCTACGGAATCCATTTGATCCGTAAAATTTGACCCTTATGTTTCTACTAAAATTAAACTGTATTACGGTCTGTTTTTACAGACTATAATCATTGTTCCACTAATTCTTTCACAGTTTTAAAAATTATAAAAGGAACAGTTTAAACAGTCTCTTCGCACCGTCCTATTCCTCATCACTGAGGGTCGTGATTTCCGTAATAGGAAAAAATCGGACAACATGTCCGAAGAATGTGCTTCACAAGCAGATGGTAGAGTGCAGCTATTCCTGATTTGATATAGCACTCATCCCCAATTTAAACGAAAATTCATTACGACCATTGACGACCCGGTTAGTCCAGCGGTTCCACTGAGCGAAATCACTGTTTAATTCGAAGGGTCGCGGGTTCGATCGGAACCCGCACCGGAACAAATATTTACATGGCCTACAGATATTTGTATCGGGTCTGGGTGTTTGTGTATGTGTGAGCAGGGAATCTTTCCGGATTTGTTAAAACTGAGCAAAGTCGTACCATTATTTAAATCAGGGGATAGTAAAGACCCGAATAATTATAGGCCGGTATCTGTTCTTCCCGTTATTAGTAAAGTTTTCGAGAAAGTGATACTTAATCAATTGCTGCAGCACTTTAATAAAAATAAGATCTTACACCACCAACAATTTGGTTTCACAAAAGGTTGTAATACAATTGATGCCGGTGTTGCTTTACTTAAACATATTTATGAAGCTTGGGAAGATTCGCAGGATGCTATAGGAATCTTTTGCGACCTTTCAAAAGCATTTGACTGCGTGGACCATAATACATTAATGTGCAAACTTGAGCACTATGGCCTTGGATGTAAAGCCCTTCGACTTATTAAATCATATCTAGAAAACCGGGAACAGAAAATACAAGTTAACGGAGTAAAGTCACCAGGCTCTAAAGTAGAAATGGGTGTACCACAGGGCTCGATATTAGGTCCATTTCTGTTTTTAGTATATATAAATGATTTGCTCCATTTGATGCCCATCAGTGAGCCTAAAACAATTTTATTTGCCGATGATACCTCGCTGGTCTTTAAAGTGAATAGAAAAGAACCAAATTATGATACTATTAATAAAGCCATACAAGAAGTACATAATTGGTTTACAGTAAATAATCTTGCATTAAATAGTAAAAAAACTAAATGTATTCGTTTTACTCTTCCAAATGTCAAAAGTAAAGAAGGGGAAATATTCTTCAACAATGATAAAACACAATTTGTTAGTGAAGCTGTCTTCTTGGGTATAACGCTTGATTCAAAATTGCAATGGGGTCCTCATATTAAACTGTTAGGAAAACTTCTAAGTTCTGCTGCTTATGCCGTCAGGAAGATTAGACAGTTAACGGATGTCGACACTGCGAGACTCGTTTATTTCAGCTACTTTCACAGTGTCATGTCCTACGGTATTTTGTTGTGGGGTCGGGCAGCTGAAATTGATTCAATATTTATATTACAAAAGAGAGCTATTAGAGCGATATATAACTTAAATAGTCGTGACTCCTTGAAAGAATTATTCAAGCAAATAAATATAATGACGGTCCCTTGCCAATATATTTATGAAAATATATTGTATGCTAGGAAAAACTTGCACTTATTTAAGAAAATTAATGATATACATACTTATAATACCAGAAATAAAAATAAATTAGTATTTCCAAGTTTTCGCCTATCGAAAACACATAAATGTTTCTTAACATGTTGTATACAGTTTTATAACAAAATTCCGTCCAACATTCTTGAACTTACAGATAATAAATTTAAGTCATGTATTAAACGCACACTATGTAAAAATGCGTACTATAGACTCGATGACTATCTAAAGGATAGAGATGCCTGGACAAATGCTGGTCTAGCTCCACAAGACTAAACAATAATTTTGTGAAATGAATGTGCATTGTACTTGATATTGTAAAACATAGTTATAAGTTTCATATTGTGAAAATAGTTTTAAGGAACATATTTTGAAAAGACCCTACTGAGTTTTGTTTTGGCAGGTTTTTTCTCAGTAATGTGGGCTTTGGAACTCTGCCAGTGAATGACAAAGAATGTCCCATATTTTTTTGTTTAGTCTTATCTTGCCGTTTGTAAAAGAGAGTATGGAACATTCTGTTGATACCTATTTTTATTATTAAGTATTTTTGGACTATTATTAATTTATTTACTTTGACATATTAATCAACGTATCAGTTGTTATTCGCTTTAATTTTATATTTGTAATTTGACCTATCACAAGCAAATTCTATTATTTCCGAGTGATTAAATGAATTTTTGAGTTTGAGTTTGAGTTTGTGTTGTATGTCTACAACGGCATCTACGACACAGGTTAATATAATACCTAATGTGGAGCTGTGAGTGTAAGGATATTTAAAAAAAAAACATTACAACGATAGAAATGCAAATACAGTGAAAGCTATCCAATTTAGTTCACAAAAGGGGACGCGCACCCAGTTTCATTGGCCCGTAGCAATAACAATATAGAGTAATGTTCCTGTAACATTATAAGTAACCTATTTGGCACCGTGGAATGACGGGAATCGAATATTCTAACTGTTTTTTGTAATTTTTTGTACGGTATTGTATTTTTCTACAAAAGTATAGCAGAATGTGATGCCAAACTCCCATGCTTCCTTGAATATATTTGAATTAATTATTATTTTTGTTTCCATATGTTTATAAAGAGGATAAACGATTCTTTCACTATTACGCATTTTCTGCCATTATTCTAAAAACTATAAAACCACGTAGCTCTTAAACAGCACTCACCGACAATTTTGGCGCAAATCTTCACAACGATGGAAACGTAAATACAGTGAAAGATATCGAATTCAATTCACAAAAGGGGAAGCGCACCCAGTATCAATGGCCCGTAGCAATAACAATATAGAGTAATGATCTTGTAACATTATAATTTGGCGCCGTGAAATGACATGGTAATGAAAGAATGTTCGCTGGTAATGAAAGATTTTTAAACTGTATTTTTATAAGCCCTTGTACGGTGTTGTATCATCACGCTCTTTCGCTTCTTAACTAACCTCCTATATATTATTGAACGGATTAGGTTTGGTTGTATGTGTATTCTCTGTTTAAAGTTATAATAGAGATTTGGTTATATTCCCAACCGAATTTGGTTTCACATGTCCTTTACGGACGATAAATGTTTTTTTCTGCTTCAGCATTAATTATAGATTTGTTTTAAAAAATATACAAGAAACACTTACTATCAACGTCAATTTTGGCGTAAAGCTATGGAAATATAAATACAGTGAAAGCTATCGAATTTAGTTCACAAACGGGGGAACGCGCACCCAGTATCATTGGCCCGTAGCAATAACAATACAGAGTAATGTTGGTATAATATTATAAGTAACCTATTTCGCCGTGGAATGATGTGGGCCGAATATAGACTGGTAGTGAAAGATTTTTAAACTGCATTTTACAAGTCTTGGCATGGTATTGTATCATTAAGCTCTTTCGCTTATTTACTAACCTCCTGTATATTTTTGAACAGATCAGGTTTGGTTGTATGTGTTCTCTCTGTTTAAAGTTATAATATTATAACTATAATATTATACTAGTTCGGGAATCTATGGAGTCAATATTTAAAACGATGTATGTTTTTCTTTTTGTTTGTCAATAAATTTATCTTTATCTTTAGTTAAAATAGAGGTTTGGTTACATTCCCTACCGAATATTGTTTATATGGACGATAAATGTTTTTTCTGCTTTAGGACTGATAACTCTACTGCGCTCCCTCTACCGCTATAAAAACTTACTGCCAATTAAAACTAAAATTCTTTTGGTTCAGTTGCTTGTATTACCCATTATAGACTATGCAGATGTTTGTTGCTCTGATCTAACACAAGATCTCCTTAATAAAATGGATCGGATCCTCAATAATTGCATTAGATACATCTTTGGGTTACGTAAATATGACCATTTTTCCATCTACCGTTCCCAGCTTAATTGGCTACCAATCCGTGAAAGGAGGTCCATTCGGATACTCTGTATGCTTTTTAGCATTGTTAACGATCCATGTGCTCCTAATTATTAAAAATCTAATTTTCAAATCCTTGGTGATTTTCATGATCATAATCTTCGTTCTGCCGAAAATTTTAAATTTCAAATTCCTTCCCACCGTACTGGCTTTTATTCAAATTCTTTTGCCGTAACAGCTATTAGGCTTTGGAACGCGCTTCCCCTTGATATTAGGAAAGCTCCGAGTAAATTAACGTTTAAGCAAAAGCTTAAAAAATACTTTCTAACCTCTCTAAATGAATGATTTTAACTTACACCGTCATCATTGTTCTCTTTGAATAATTCTGTTATATTAAATATACATCCATCATGCATTTATTTATGTTTGTACTAGCGGCCCGCCCCGGCTTCGCCCGCGCTGCTCTGCTCCTATTAGTCATAGCGTAATGTAAGCTATCCTATCTCTCAAGTTGGATCGAACTGCACATGGTGTGCGAATTTTATTATAATCGGTTAAGTGGTTTAGGAGTCCATTGAGGACAAACATTGTGACACGAGATTTATATATATTAAGATAAGTATGTATATTTAGTATTATTATTTATACGTTTATATATTAATATATACATATATATGTTATATGTATTATATTTCAGTTCTATATAACTGGATTTCTTTATAAATTAAATTAACCTTACTCCATAATGCACCTTCGACAGTTTTATTTGGCCCTAAGGTTGGCTGGTAGAGAATACCACTAGGTATTAAGTCCGCCTTATGTACATTATTTATGTGCTGAAAGTTTAAATAAATAAATAAATAAATATTATTAAAGAACTGTTTTAAAAATTATAAAGGAATCACTTTAACACAGCACTCATCGTCAATTTTGGCGTAAAGCTATGGAAATATAAATACAGTGAAAGCTATCGAATTTAGTTCACAAAAGGGGAAACGCACCCAGTATCATTGGGCCGTAGCAATAACAATACAGAGTAATGTTGCTATAACATTATAAGTAACCTATTCGGCGGACTGGAATGATGTGGGTCGAATATAGACTGGTAATGAAAGAATTCCAAATGGTGTGTTTTTGTAAATTTTTGTAAGGTATATTCATACTGTTCATACCAAGTTCTGGAGGAAGTGCTGAACAGAGTTTCCCTTTAAAAATCCTGTGACCCTTACAACAGTACCTTTACATCAGTGTTTTGAGAATTACCTTATCTATATCTCCAGTTAGTAATGTGGAATTACATATTATCTGGCTCTATTTTTTACATTTCTTATTTTTTATGGACGTCTGTAGGAGGCTCGTCTCGAGACACTAGTATACTTCATTGGGCAATCGGCGACCGCAAAGGGCACTAAGCTTTAATTTCTTATTGTATAATAAAAGTACAAAAAAATATCTTATCAATTACTGTATCCTGCTATGTATTATATGCTTGTTTACCATTCCATTTAAGGACTTATTCAAAACTGAGCAATATACCTACCCATTTAAATAATAACACAACACAACATACAATACACGTTGCACACTGCCTAAGTAAGCACAGACAGTCCGGTATTGGTCAAAGCTTGATCAAAATGGTCAACAAACGTCAAAAAGGTACGGTGCGAAAGAGATAACGCTCTACAGACCCGAAATAAGCCGAAGTCTTCTTCCTAGGCTCGATGTGCAATATTTATTGTTGAGCACTGTACCTAAAACATCATAAAGCCTGTAGCCCGTCATAAATAATCTATGAGCCTTACAAAAATTTCCCATTTACAACAAGGTGCTCCATACGTCACTGGTATTGGGATCACGTACTGGAAGGCTAAGTAATCGAATAGAATAGCTTGATGCCTACGTAAAGAAAATTCCGTAACATACAATTTGTCGTATGTCCAACATTGGAGCTGTATTAGATTAGAAGAAAAACACGCCGGCTTGCTATTTCAGGTCAATATAGGAGTATTTTGAGGTAACAAAATGAACGTAAATATTTCGCTTCTGGATAAACCAGACCAGTAAAATATTAGAAAATTAATAATAGACATCAATAAATGTTAGAAAGTTTACCGAACTGGTGCTTATGAAAATAGTTTAGCACTTATAACTTTGGATGAATGAGTTATCAGGGTTAATATTTTAATATACAGTGGCCTAAAGATAGATATTCAAAGATAAAATTTAGATGCCACATATAAAACCATCGTCACGTATGTTAAATAATGTTTAGTACAACTGGGATCCATGTTATTAATATTTTAATGATTCAATACCTTCGTGTGTGTTAAAAAAATTGAATTCTTAATTTTGTCTGAAAACAATAACTTAGTCTCTAGTGCAGTGATTAGCAAAGTGGACCATATAGACCCCGTGGGGTCCATGGGACTCGATGGGGGTCTACGTAGGCGTTGGAATTACGGGAATGTGATATAAATGTAGCAAGGAGGGGGTCCACGGAAACCAGAAAAAAATTGAAAGGGGTCTACAAGAAAAAATTGTTTGGGAACCTCTGCTCTAGTGGAAAATATAAGACTCATACACGAGAACAGTCATAAATCGAAACAAGTATATTCTGCCAAAAAGAAACAACTTCTATGGGACAAGAGTTGTTAGTTATCTAATAGATGCCTCATTATTTAAATGAGATTTACAAGTTATGTACCTACAGTAAAAGTATATTTTTTTGTAATACATTAAAAAGGTACTATATTTAGCCTAAAATAAGTGACTCACCGGCGCCCAGATAAACCCTGTGAGGTTTTCGTTGTGCGGTATTTATTCTATAAAAGTGTTGTATTTTTTAATGTTTTACTGGTGGTAGAGCTACAGTGATCTCGCGGGCGTAGGCACCACCGCATTACCTAATATACTTGCCACTCAACTGGTAGTGTTCAGCACTATCGTGTTCCGGTCAGGTGGTAATGAACGGCCCTGTAATTTCCGGCACAGAGGCATAACACCTCAGGAGTGGTAACGCATCTGCATTTTGACCTTGGTCTTTGCGTTGCGGTCTTTGAGTTGCGGTCATCACTTAACATCAATATGAACTGCATGCTTGTTTGCCACTTCCATTAATCCTAATTAAAAAAATGGAAATAAAAATTGACTTCTGGCAGAGATTGAATCTGCGACTTCAGGATGACCAGTCCAGCCGCTTTACCAGTAAGCTACCGAAGAAGTGATGGTTTTGATCCCTGCCCGAAGTCAATCTTTTCTTTAATATCTTGAAACTTGTTTTTTAATGATACAGTAATTTAAGCATTAATTTACCTCTCCCTATGAGCCTGATCTATTTAAATTGTTTCATACTAATATGGACACCGATGTTGCCAAGCCTACGTGATCAATCCATTAGTATATTAGGTTTGTGAGCCTACCCTATCTGACCCGTGTCAGATTTGAAATTGACGATCCGATAGCTAGCTATGTTACTAGTGCTTTATACGTGTTTCAGTTATTCACGGGTAGATATTTGGGTCAATCATCTTGTTATTTTCAGAACAAAAAAGATTTTTCGCTGTAAGACTTTATTCCTGCATTCGTAGATAGCATGATTCTTTCAGTGTCAGATGTCTTTTTTTCTCTGACCGGAACACGATAGTGCTGAATAGTACCATTTGGTGGCAGTTGGATTAGGTGGATCCTACGAGGTCGAGCGCGGACACTGAACCTCTACCACACCGCGGACTCTCCTCCAAAATTCCATACAAACGATTAATTTGGTCTTTATTACACAGACATCAATCAGTGACGTGTATTTACACGTGCACCTGTGTGCGTAGCGCATAGATACCAATCGTCGCCCATAAGAAGGGGAGGAGGTTGGGTGATGCGGGGAAATCGGGCGGGACGTCGAAGTGTCCATTCTATACGTAGTATTACTACATATTCTCTGCCTCTACTATGTTGATGGTGACTGAGAGTGTACAAGAGTAGAGTACTTAATAATGGCAACCCTTGATACGTCCCTGCTGGGCATGAATCTCTCCCCTTCTTGGGAGGAGACATGGAGCTTACTCCACCACGCTGCTCCAATGGGGGACTCGTGCCCAGCAGTGGGACGTATAATGGGTTGAAATTATTAAGCATTTTTTTACACATTGAACTACAGCAAACCTAGTATTCTAGTCCTCCTATAAATTCCAACGCCGCACGTGTAAAGCACAAATCCGCTCGGAAGCTACTACAGCGTACGTGTTTATTTACCCTACAGTTCATTATAAACATGGTACGAAATAGCTGAGAACATAATTTTTTCGCTGTTTCTACATGCTACGGTATGTAATAATAAATTGAGCTATATGATGAATGTTACTTAAGAGAATAAAGAAATGAGATAGGAAGAATTATTATATAAAGTGTACCTATTGGCAGATTTCTCTCGGCTTAATAGGTATTTCCCTAATGTCTGAATTTGACCAGTGACGGAGTTTGAAGGTGTAGATACCACCGCATTTCTCTATCTACACGCAGCTTTTTGGTAGTGTTCAGAGCTATCGTATTCCAGTCAGGTGGTAATGTATGCCCCCGTTATAACTATTACAGAGACATAACAACTAACGTCTCAGTGGTGGCAACGCATCTGCATTTTGACCTCTGGTTTTTGTGTAGATGTCTCATAGATTGCAGTCATTAGGTACTTAACATTCATGCTCACCACCTTCGTTACCTAGAAAATAAATATTTTACGAGAAATAGGAAAATGTTGCCACAGAATTATAGAAGGTCCTACCTACCTTTTCTTTTGGCAAGATTTAGGCCCGGTAGCCACCAAAGCGAAGAGGAGAAGTGTAGCGGAGAGGAGAAGTATAGCAGAGAGGAGAAGTGTAGCAGAGAGGAGAAGTGAGCTTTGTGCAGCAGAGTTGTGATGTGAGCTGTGAGAGATCGAAACCACTCAACTGGACATTTCTCCGCTCCGCCGCGCCACTTGCTCGCTCGCCGCACAATATTCTATAAGAAAAATGAGACATCTGCTCTCCTCTCCGCTTGATCTATTTTGCACTCGAGCAAAGCGTAGTAATGAAATCGGATTGGTTTATTCAAACACGTCGTCTCCTGTCCTCTCCGCTTTGGTGGGTACTGGGCCGCGTGAGATTCACAGACCGCACTAATGGTGAGATTCACAGACCGCACTACGACTTTACTTTGAGCAAAGTATGCTTAGAACTGTTAGAAATGTATGGGTTTTGACTGTTCGAAGCGTACTTTGCTCGAAAGTTTAGTCGTAGTGCGGTCTGTGAATCTCATCCTAAGACTTTACTTTGCTCAAGGTAAAGTCGTAAATTCTGTTTACTTGTTTTTTGGATAATAAAGATATGATGGAGTAAATAAGTTTAGATAAGTCAGTGAAATAAAATAACCGTTGAAGGTTCGTCTCCAAGTTAAAGTAAAGTCATAGTGCTGTCTGTGCATATCGCCCTTTTTGTCAAAAGCAGGACGCTGTTATTTTTCTCATAAATTACTTATATAAATAGCGATAAAATTTTGAGCACGTAGCGAATTCTAGAAGCTACTACCTATTGACTCTTCAATTATTTCCAAGGATAACATTTGATGTAAAAGATCCGACGGTAGAGACAATAATACTTTCACAGTTTTAGTCTTCGCTAAATCGGATTCGGAATGTATCTAATGAATTCGATTCATAAAGGTACTACACCTAACATCATAAAGCGTAGTGTGCCATCGGTAACTCGGTCACCGCAGCGCGGCTACTTAGAGATACAATTCAATTTGTTTTGGAATATCTTTCCAAGTTTAGGTAACACTTCACTATAATTTAGTAAAAGGTAACACAAGTAAATTCTCTCTCAGTCATGTCGTGTTATGTAATTTTTCAGTTTTTGCTCGTTAGAATCGTTTCGTTCGAAAGGTTTTCGTACAGCCGGTCAGTAAAAAAGAAAATTCAAAGACAAATTTAGATCAAAATCATATTTATTCCGTTCCAATCGATCAAGTTTTCGCAGAAAATGGTTTAGTCAACTTTTGCAATCCTGTTTTGCTGACAAGGACGTGAGTACCTGCAAAGTTTTTTTCTGCTGGTCCCAAGCGAGATTCGGGGTGTATAAGTTTTTTTATATTCAGATAACTTCCATCCACTATTTGGTTTTCATGATAGATGGAAATTCGGCAAATTTCATTTTCGAATTAAGATATCCATTTTAAACTACATAATGATTTTACATGCAGTTAACATTGATGTTAGGTGATGATTGCAGCCTATAGACACCCACACAACAACAAAGACCAGAGGTCAATATGCAGATGCGTTGCCACCCCTGAGACCTTAGTTATAATGTCTCTGTGATAGTTATTACGGGGTCCTACATTACCTAAACGGAACACGATAGTGCAGAACACTACCATTTATAGGTAGAAATTAGGTAATGCGGTGGTGCCTACGCCTTCGAGCTCCTACACTGGCGCTCTACCACCAGTAAAAAAACGCGACAGAAAATACTATGGCTACGCACAGACGTAGTTTACTGGTGGTAGAGTTCTAGTGTCGGTGGTCGAGGGTGTAGGCAGGCACCTCACAGTGCATTACCTATCTGCCGCCACATAACAGTACTGTTCAGCAATATCATGTTCCGATTAGATGATAATGTATGGCCCCGTCATAACTATTATTGAGGTATAAGAACTTAGTCCTCGGGGTTGGCAACGCATCTTCATTGTAATCATTGCATTGATAGCCATTATGGCCTTTCACGGCAGACGGTGAAGTCGACTGAATGCGACATAACCGCGCCATTAATTCCTTATTTATATATATATAATGTCATATTTATTATTATTATTACATATTATATATATATATATATATATATATATATATATATATATATATATACTAGCTGACCCGGCCACGCGATGCTGTGGCTAAAGTTTTTGTTATATTACATTATAGTAAACAATCTAAGAAGAGCAATAAGAAAACATCAGTCACGGAGTCCACTATGCTTTTTCTCACAGATGGTATTTGTAAAAAAATTTGGTGATCTCCTTATTTGACTTTCTACTTCTATAACCCTTTAGTACAATGAAATTATTTACGAACAAAGACGAAAATGTTGATGTTGGTATACAAATTCACTGGATTGAGATTTGAAGGGGAAGTACGTTGAACACAATTAATTAAAATGTTCTTACACTTGATATTAAGCAGAAATCAATAGGTACAAAATAAAAATTTATAGCGTCAACAAAACGTGGTAGTTATGCTGTTTAAAAGTAGCTTATATGACATGTTTGTAGATTTACCATAGCAGCACCATCTATTGATTACTTACTCAACCCAGTCGAAAGGTATCGACATCTGTTAGAATCATTTGGAGTTAACAGATAATTGTGACTGTCAAATAATAACAGACAAATAATTAGCAATAAATTAAAATTGCGACTATAATTTGAGATTTAAACTATCCTATCTCTCAAGTTGGATCGAACTGCACATGGTGTGCGAATTTTATTATAATCGGTTAAGTGGTTTAGGAGTCCATTGAGGATAAACATTGTGACACGAGATTTATATATATTAAGATATATTTATTATGAATAAACTTATGGTAAGTATGTACTTAATTTATATTATTTAAATTTAGTGTCCTTTTTCAGTGTTTTTTTTTTTAACTTTAGCTCTAAATTGGCAGCTGTTGGGCATCCGTAGTGTCACAGTATAAGGGCCCAATATAATACCAGCGCCGGGTTTATTAATCCGGCACAATGCTGAGTTTCAACAAGGGATCCTTTAGGACAATTTTAAAAATTTAGTTTTTGTTTTAGTGTTATTTTTTTTTTCTGTTTTGTTTTCTTTTATGTAGATTTTTTTTCCTAATAAATGTATTTTCTTTCTTTCTTTCTTTCTTTCTTATAAAAGACATTACAGTCTTTTTCATGATGAAGAGAAGTTTTTATGTCGATGATTAAAGGCTGCAGTATTCGCGTACCATCTATGTGAGCTCTATGCTTACTTGCCACTCCATGGCATTAACAAGCTCGTGGTGCTCAGCTTGCAGTCCTCTTGCACTACAATTCAACGAGACACTTACATCGTGATTAAAACATTACCAATTCTTGTCCACAGCTGCACGTAGACACGGGACATCCGCCATGCCTGTTCCAAGCGTTATGCACGTGTTCCAAACCAGCGGGCGACCTCGGCATCGTGACCTGCAATCACGTGCCCATCCTCCGAGTGCCAGCCGCTATTAACAGCTCCAAGGTCTTCATGCTGCAGCTCACTGACAACAAGATCAGAGATTTGGAGCCGCAGTTCTTTCAGGCTACTGGTGAGTCGATAGAGTATTTATGAAGGCAAACTGACTACAGAACTTGTTGTATCTAACTAATGAACTCCTAACTTAAAAAAATACATGATTTATTTACAACCGGAATACAGACAGCGCCAAATAATGCGATTCTGTGAATATAAACTCATATACTCGTACTTAATTCTGTGATAAAACGAATTTGAACTACTCTGATAAATCTTCGCCCATACGTTTTGCAAAACGTGTCTAAATCAGACTTTTATACAACCTTTGAACAAATCATATTTTTAACCGAGTTCAAAAAACGAGAAGGTTCTCAACTCGGCCGGTATTTAAATATATTTTTTTTATGTATGTACGCGTATTTCGCCGAGATTTCTGAACCAATTTACGTATTTTTTTTTTGTTTGATGCGAAATAATTTCGAATTGGTCCCATATAAATTTGATTCAGATAGGCCCATTAGTTTTTATTTTATGAGCATTTTTCTACTTACTTTCACATCAGACTAAAGGAATAAGAATAGACGGCGAGTTGTCATACAGTGCGTTGAATCCACTGACGTCCTAGATAGTCCTAATGCGCATGACAACAAGATGACAACAAGTGACAATGACACATTTACTCATCGACGACACAAAACAACTTATTTACTCCTTCGTGGATAAATTTTTTTCATTGATTTCGTATAGTCGTGTAATAATTTTGTATCGACACACCTAAACAATTTATATTAGGTATTTAATTGTCACGAAGCTAAAAGAGTCAGATTTTACAAATTCAACAGAAGTGAACATTAATCTAATTGACAATGCAGCAATAAACTAAAAAGTATTAAATAAATATAATGAAGATTTAATTGTAATTAGATACTACCTATTATTTATATGTGCTATTTACTAATAGGTTTGAAGTCGGTGCCAAGCTAAAATCACTAAAGTAGGCATTTCATTATATTAAAACGTTACTGCACGCCTGTAATCCCCGAAGGAGTAGGCAGAGGTAAATGCATGAATTCAAGCATACATGCAAACACCCACGGTCCGCCGGTTACGTTTTGTTCAGTGTATTAATTTGCTCGTATTCATATTTAAGTGATTAAAATATAATTATTTGTTTAAGGCTTGGCATCGACTTCAAAACCTATTAGTAAATAGCACATATAAATAATAGGTAGTATATAATTACAATTAAATCTTTATTATTTTTTACTTTTCAGTTTTGAAGTCGGTTTTTCTTAACGTAGTTATATTTATTTTTAACAACTAACTTACCTAGTTTAAAGCGGTGTGGTGTGGCGACCGTTTGAACCGAGGCTCGTAGGTACAATGGGACAAATGTTTGTCTGGCCTACAAATATTTGTTTTGGGTCTGGGTGTTTGTGCACCTATGTGTTGTGTGTGTACAACGGCCACCCACGACACAAGTTACACACTAGCTGTGAGAGTATTATTTTTATATTCTTTTTTAACGGACGACCACTTGGCTAATTCTATGATTGTCACTTTAATTTTGTTATAACAGAATTTAATGAGCATTTAATATTATGAATATTCATATTGACGAAAAGTAATTCAGAGCCTGTGAACCACTACCTACTGAAGCTCAACATAAGATAATCTATACAAATAAATAAAATTGGAGTGTCTGTTTGTAATATAAAAATAACCGCTTTTTACTCAATGCTTAGGTACGTATACACGGTACATATACCAAAACAACATTTTTTACAATTTTTTTCTGTCTGTCTGTCTGTTTGGCGGGGCTAATCTTATTCACTGGCAGATAGCTGATGTAATAAGGAGTAACTTAGGCTACTTTTATACTAGCTGCGCCCACGACTTCGTCCGGGTAGATACTGAACAGTCATATATTCACACACAGGCGAAGTCGCGGGCACAGCTAGTTTATGATAAAGTCTTACCCCCTTATTCATAAACGTACATTAGATACGTTTTAGCTATAGAATGCTTTGTCTTTGTCAGTTGAATTGTCAAATGTGCAGGATAGAAAAAGACAAAGGAGAGATTAGCAACACTTTAGCAAAAATACGTTTATGAATAAGGGGGTTAGAATCTAGCCGTTACCGCGTTAAATATTCATTTTACAACGTTAATATGTTAGTCAGGCGGGTCGGTGATAACAAAACTCAAAACTACGCTGTTATTTGTTCCTTAAACTAGTAAAGATAATAATGTTCAGCCTACACTCCCACTGCAGAGCTTACAGATTTTATCAAAAATGATTCTGAGAGGGATATTATATATTTAGGTCATATTCCTCTACTGGGATTAGATTGCAGACTCAAACGAACTGAATACAGATTGGTGAAAGTAGGTTAGTATCCTACTTTAATTTAGGACTACTGATCTGCCCAAAGGCCTGAGCTGAACAATGATCAGACTAGGAATATGCCTGATATATATATTAAATCGTCGGCGTCGTGTGACGGGTTGCTCACTTCCCTTCAAAATGGTCGAGGAGAGCAATGGCTGCCACATGCGTCATACTCGTGAACGGGTGCTGACTGTGGGGACTGGTCTGTTGTGATTTGCGGGTGTTCTTTTCTCACGATATTAAGCTGTTGATGGGTATTTGCGTATGTGTTTATATGCAAATATTTATATGCCATGGACGTTCACATTATCATTATTCTATTTCATAATCTTTGTATCAAATCTAAGGTTTTGACAAAAGAGCAACACGCTGAGTTTGTTGGGTAGCGGAGATCTTCTCAGTAGTGCCTGCACTTGAAACTCTGCTAAGTAAATGACTATGATTATGACGAACAGATTTTTCATTTTCTTCTATTATGAAATTGAAAAATTTGATGATTCACGTATCGGTTAAATATTATTGTTAAATTGGTATTTATATATACCTATTGGAATGCAAAAGTTTCCTTGTAGACCAATTTGAAATAAATGATTTGAATTTTAATCTATTCTATCTCCGTAATGGTCCCTAATCGCATATGGCACCCGCGGGAAGAGATGTAAGTACCGAGTATAGGATCGACACCACAAAGCTATTAACCTACTAGGGATAATAAAACGCCTTCTCTTGTACAGCCGCTATTCACTATTCTCTATTCGATAATCTTATATGAATTAACTGTATAGGTACAGGCTAGGATAGGGGTCGATAGGTGCCCTTAAAATAAATTCTTAGTGACATTACAGAATTAGAAATGGTGAAAAAATATTTGTATCGATTTATCTGAAAGGTCTAACCTGTTATTTGTAGATGTTTACAGTGAGTGTACTAATTTAATTGTGCTAAAGGCTTATACAAAAGAATACACTTACGCTTAGATCCCCACACTAGGTATAAACCTATGTCGTGGGTACCGTTGTTCACCCATAACACATATACAAACACGCAGACCCGAAACAAATATCTGTCGGCCAAACAAATATTTGTCTCGGTACGGGGATCGAACCCGTGACCCTCGGTTGAAACGATCGTTACATCACTGGACCAACTGGCTAGACAAAAATTGAGATAAATAAAAACATCCTACCCCAACCCCTACTTACTATGAAAAGCTCAATAAGAGGCTCCACCTAAAAGTATGTGTTTGCTAAGTTGCTACTTTAAAATAATATGATGAATAAGGAAAACAAATAATATTTATCACTAGAGATAAAAGCATAATAATAATAAATTAACAATATTATTTTAAAGAAAAATGGAAAGAAAAATTTGACTTCAGGCGAGACTTGAACTCGCGGCCTACTGGGAAGATTTGACAAATCGGGCAGGACTTCAGTAGCTCAATTGGAAGAGCGGCTGGACTAGATTCCCAGTAGGTCGCGAGTTCGAGTCTCGCCTGAAGTCAAATTTTTCTTTCCATTTTTCTTTAAAAAAATGTTTCACAAGCATGTGTTAATGCGAAATAATATAAAACAATTATTAAGGGTAAAAGCGACTTCTTTACGATATTAAATAAACTGCAAAGTCTATTATATCGGTTGCCTAACTAGCATAGTTGGCAATAGATGGCGCTACTGCTACCATAAAGCAATGCAATAAATGTGAAGGAAAGATTTGACAAATCGGGCAGGACTTCAGTAGCTCAATTGGAAGAGCGGCTGGACTAGATTCCCAGTAGGCCGCGAGTTCGAGTCTCGTCTGAAGTCAAATTTTTCTTTCCATTTTTCTTTAAAAAAATATTTCACAAGCATGTGTTAATGCGAAATAATATAAAACAATTAACAATATTAGGTAGTGGCAAATTAAAATGCGCGTTTCCGTGCTTCGGAGGGCACGTTAAGCCATCGGTCCCGGTTGTTATCGATAGATAGCAGTCGTTAAACATAGTCGGAGGCCTTATGCGCAGTTTGAAAACATCCGACAGCGGTTTGGCCACTAACCCGTATCTCCACTAACCCGCATTGGAGCAGCGTGGTGGAGTAAGCTCCAGGCCTCCCCCCAAAAAGGGGAGAGACTCGTTCCCAGCAGTAAATAAAAATAAATAAAATAAAATACGCTTACACTCACAGCCCCACAGTAGGTATAAACCTGTGTCGTGGGTGCCGTTGTACACAAACAACACATACACAAACACCCAGACCCGAAACAAATATCTGTAGGCCATACAAATATTTGTCCCGGTGCGGGGATCGAACCCGCGACCCTTCGAATCAAACGGTCATCTCACACCGCTGGACTAACCGGGTCGTCATGCACGCAGTGGGACGTTTCAAGGGTTGCCATTAACGGGGGTGAATTAAAGCTGAATGCTAGTTGATATAAGTTACTCAAAACTGTTACTATGTGTCTATATGAAACCAAATACACTTATCGAGCAAATACAAATTGTATGAATACAATAACATAAGCATCATAACAAATAATCAAATTTATTAACAAACTAGCTGACTCGGCAAATTTCGTGTTGCCTGAGAATGAAATAATTTGTCAAAGGTTTGATAGATGCGGACTATTTTTATGGGAAAATAGAATTGTGGTTTTTACTATTTCTCTTCAATTTCTTCATTTTTTTCATACCTTTTAAACTTTCTTTGGATTTCCAAAAATAATTCAAAACCAAAATTAGCCAAATCGGTCCAGCCGTTCTCGAGTTTTAGCGAGACTAACGAACAGCAATTGATTTTTATTTATTGTATAGATTACAATACCTATATAAATATATAGTGACTAATCAACGCGTACATATTAGGTAAAACCATAGCTGCGTTGTGTCGTCGATGGGTAAAACAAATACAATTGAATCATGTAAACTGAATACATAATGTAACCCACGTCATAACGAAACAAAGTTGATGCAACGTGATTGAAACTAGCCGTTGTTTGGTCTGGTAATTAAGTGATCGCAAACAGAGCCCTGTCGCCAACTAACGATCGGCCATGGTACACGGCAGTGTGTCAGGCAAGTTCCATAAATATACTATATCTTTATTAAAAAAAAACTAGCATCGCGCTTGTCTTGCCTTTGAAACTACAAATTTTGAATTAAATACGAGGTCGTGTCACCTAAAACCTTCGTTTTTTCTTAATGATTAAAACTAAATGTCGTTCGTACTAGTTTAAAAATTCGATACAAAAGTTTTTTCCAGACTGTCTAAAAAGTATTAACAAATTACAATACCTACGTCAGTATATAGGTTAGTCTTTCCCTCGAGATAATATTATTTGATAGAAAGTTACATATTCCTTATGCTCAACTATTCTAACGAAAATACACAGCACAAAATCGAATTAACAAGATATAGGTATAACATCATTTCTAATAATGAACTTGGCCCAGTTTTAACATTAATGTTTTATCTGGGATATGTTAATTTTCTTCACAGTGACTGCCCTCTCAAGTACGAACCAAAATATCTCATACAGATTAACGAATAGATGTTGCAAACACTTCTGTTGATAGAGCCTCCGACCTCTTTGATCAAGATGACATTGTTCCAAGCATCTCTCACACATTAAATAGAAAGAGTACCTGTGCTTTATTAAAATTTAAAAGTCAATGTTAATTTTTTACTACATGATAAAAATATAGAACACAACATATGAAAGATGAAAGTAGGTTTTTTTGTACAACTCTCATAGTTCACATTGACGATAAATTACTTAATATTGGATAAAGATATTACAGAGACGTAAAAATTGTGTCGAGGTTTTGGCGGGCACCTTGAAAGAGGCGTGTGGTGCTCTTATTTTATTGCGTTTTCTTTGTGTATTTTTGAGTTATATTGAGGTTTATTACAGTGCCCGTGTATAGTGAAATGGAATAACAGTGCGAAAACACGGCCTTTCAGGTTGCCTCCAAAACTTCATTGTAAATGTTCTGGTAAAGTAGCCATCGCTTTACTCGAATTACTGACTGTGACTCACTTGACTGACATAATAAATAAATAACTGACTGACTGATTCTAACTTTAACGCCGCTTTTATACGAATACGAAATATCGTTTAACTTGACACTGGCAAGATGCGTAATAGCGATGCCATTTTAAATTAAAAAAAAAAATTGTGTCAGTAAGATACACTTAAAAATATAAAATTAAATAAGAAATTACGGAAAAAATTACGTAACGTAACATCTTCGTTTATAATTTTATTAAGGCATTATTAAAATTAAGGTTCTCAAAGGGCTAGGTCACACCAGCTTTGCTATTTTAACGTTTTTCACATCTTTTGGCTTTTTACAAATACCATTGTTGAGGCCAGAAGTAATGACTGTACCATCTATATAGGACACGATAATAATATTTTATCATTTATTTATTTATTTATTTATCATGAACTGAACACTAGTTTTTAGCGAGAGATCGGTAATTAATCTACACAATTCAATAAAATTGGAGTGTCTGTTTGAAATATAAAAATAACCGCTTTTTACTAAATGCATGTGTATGTATGCACGGTACATACACCAAAACCACATCTTTTACAATTTTTGTCTGTCTGTCTGTTTGTTGGGGCTAATCTCGGGAACGGCGAGACCGATTTTGACGGGACTTTCACTGGCAGATAGCTTATGTAATAAGGAGTAACTTAGGCTTAATTCACTTTTATACCAGTTTCGCCCAGACTTCGTCAGAGTAGATGCTGAACAATGATAAATTCTCATGCGGACGAAATTGCGGCCACAGCTTGTCAGTAAATACATCAATATCTTGGGACGTTTTGGTTTGGCCCACGTAAGAGGCTCGCAACCTGTTACATGAGCCAATACGTACCCGGCAAATCGAGGGTGTTTGCATGCTTCTATGCATACATTTACCTCTGCCTACACCTTCGGACATTACAGGCGTAACGTTACATTACGAAGGACTTTTCAAGAATTTTTATAAATCTGAATGATTTTTTAGAACAAACACACGACCAGAATAATTTCAGTACACCAGTTTGCAGAACTATGCATGGGTGAAAATAACTCCCAATTCGACCTTCTTATCAATTCTACAACACATAAACTCGCTCTGGAAGTGACCATTCTAACTTTAAACGTTAAACAATATAACTTAGTAGGTAAACTTGTGGAATTAATGTGAATGGAACTTAACAAATCGTAGCTTATATCCGGACTGGTGGTGCTTAGTACCCCGACTAAGTACCACTTTGTACAATCCTTGGTTGTATACACATTAAACGGATATGTTCTTGTTATTTTCGTCACCAATTTAAATATGTTTCCAAATTTTTCGAGCACATAAATAAATTAATATTAAAGGTACATACTGTTAAATACACATCAGAGATTGATATTTTTTCCATTTCATGTTAATAGCTCGTTGATGACAAGTTTCAATCAAATAATTAATCGAAGACAGCAACAGCGGTAAGTGATTCGATGCGCTGCCAGCCCTTTTTAATGTCATGAAGTAGCAAACAAGCATACAGTTCACATTGATTTTAAGTGACGACTGCAGCCGCTAGACACTCACATAAAGACCAGAGGTCAAAATGCACATGCGTTACCACTTCTGAGGCCTAAGGTCTTATGCCTCTGTGCCGGAAATTACAGGGCCGCGCATTACCACCTGACCGGAAAACAATAGTGCTGAACACTACCATTTACCAGCAAGTAGGTTATTATGTAATGCGGTGGTGTCTACGCCCGCGAGCACCGTCACTGGAGCTCTACCATCAGTTTCTTAATATAATTAAGGAAGATTCAGTGCTAATTGGCACGTAATCCGTCAAAATCAGTACAGTCAATAAGGATTATCTTGATAGATCGGATTAATGGTTGAGGGAGGTGATTATAAGATCCTATTCTAAATGTTAGAGTGTATTAGATCGTAAAGGGCTTTGTTTTTGGGTCCTCGTAATTGCTTTTATTTGTTATCCCAGCGGAAAAAGAGGGATGTTTTATAGGGTGACCTCAGGGTAGCTTAAAATTTCTTTTCGGTCGGTGAAACTAGCATCAAACGACGTACCTACCTACTTTTTAAAATATATTTCTTATACTTTTTAAAACGTAACGAATGAACTCCTCATTCAGACACAATGTTATTTATTTTTCTAGTTATGTACGAAGTAGTTAGTTAAACAGTTCAAGGCAGTACACGATTGTTTACTCAATTCATTACTATGAACGTGTCGGTGTAGGTACACTATACAGTCATCCGTCCGTAATCGACGCATGGATGATGCTACGTTGAATCGTTGTCTGCTTCACTGGAGTCCTAAGTCGACAGTGCTTTTACCAATTTTGTGACTTTAAAGAACTTTTTTATGTAATGAAGGTGACAAACAAGCACGCAGTTCATATTGATGTTAAGTAATGATTGCAGTCTATAGACCCACACAAAGACCAGAGGTCAAAATGCATCTGCATTTTGATCTCTTTTTAAATATATTCTGTGATAGTTATAACGGAGCCAGTTTTTGCTGGCAGATTTTGGTGAAATTGTTATTGTATTAAATTTCAAAAACGTTTTATTTTTAAGATGACATTTGACGATTGCGATCTTTTGTAAAAATATATGTTATTAAGTTTTTGCTAGCTACACTGACTGTAAATCGTAATAATAGTTTTATTGTCAAATAAAACTATTTATTTTTAAGGATTTATCTCGCGTAAAGGTATTAAACTAAGACAATTTTTATAATCAACCCGACGTTTCGGTCGCTTTTCAACTTCCGTGGTCCCGGGCAGACTGAGGAGTGAGGAGACATTTGTCTGACAGCAGTTTGAAAAAATCGCCTAAACGCCTTTTTTTTAATGTTATGGCATCGCTATAACGCATATTGCCAGTGTGAAGTAAAACGATATTTCGTATTTGTAATAAGCAGCGTAAAAGTCAGAGTCAGTCAGTCAATTTATCAGTCAGTCAGTCAAGAGTCACAGTCAGTAATTCAAGTAAAGCGATGGCTACTTTACCAGAACATTAACAATGAAGTTTTGGAGGCAACGTGTTAAGCCGTGTTTTTGCACTGTTATTCTACTTCAATTTACACGGGCACTGTAATAAACTTATATCAAACAAAATTCCACCAACTTTATTTAATATAACTCAAAAATACACCAAGAAAACGAAATAAAATAAGAGCCCCACACGCCTCTTTCAAGGTTCCCGCCAAAACCTCTCCGTAAACGCCTTGCGTTCAGGATTAACGCAAAAACAACAGGACCGAAACGCCGGGTTGATTTTAAAAATAATTTTAGTTTAATATAGTAAATCCTGAGAAGCGACCACATAATTGCGTATTATTAGTACCAGCAACAAGTTTCTGACTGGGAAAGGTTAGAATTTGGTAAAATTGGTTCTGAAGACAGATGAAGTCGTGATATTATGTCATTAACCTTGGAAACCTTGTGGTGATTTATTTAAGTAGGTTCTTGCTGCTAATTACGCAATGGGGTTGCCATGGTACCTACTATAGTGAAAAGAAAAATTGTAGGCTATATAGAGCAGGGGTCGATTTACATTAATGATGACGAAAATGGCCAATGGCAAAAATCTAACAATTAAGATACCTATGTGTAATTACATAATTACATAGTACCTTATTATTTATGGAGGGCTAAAATGACTGAACAGAAATGAATTTCTCATTTTACGCAGCACAATTTTAATTGTTCAATTTCAATTGTTCCCTGTCCACAAAGTTACAGCGGGCTGTTATTCAACGTACAAGTCGTTTGTAACGTTGCCGAATATCGGTGACCTCAATTCCGTTATTAAATTTTATTATTAACCCGTTAAAACATGAAAAACATTTGAATAAAAGCGAGGACAGTGAACAAAAACCACATCTGACATAATCAATGCCAAATTCACTTAGGTATTAAAGTTGCATGTTCGTGTGAAACCGAGATAGTAAAGGAAATATTTCAAAAATGCTTGGAGCTGGAACCACTGAACAAAATGATCAGAGCTGAACCAACTCTATCTACAGATTAACAGTATATGATTTTTTTTGGGTCACGAAGTGGCAAACAAGCGCACAGTTCAAATGAATGGTAAATGAATACTGTAGCCTATAAACATCTACAAAAAAACAGAGATTTCAATGAAGATGCGTTGTCACTCCTGGTCTCCTGATCTAAGCTGCTGTGTCGGAAATTACTAGCTCTGTCACTGGAGATCTACTACCAGTAAATTAACAAGCAATAATAGATAGAATAGTTCTAAACAGTATTCAGCTATTAATTTTAGTCAAATTTGTGTAGCTCATTTTGCTAATTTAATAAAGTTTTTACAAAATTGTTACAATCGGGAACTGTCTTCTTAAACATGAAACGTTTTAGCAATTAAATAAAGTTACTATTTCAATAAATCCTGGCAGAATCAATAATCTTCCAATCCAAAAGTTAGTTATTGGCATTTCATAAAAAAAAGAAAGAAATAAAGAACTAAGAATTGGCATAATAACTAAAAGAATACATTAAATGGATTACCCACCCTTGTTATAAAAAAATTTTTTTTTTTATCCTTAAATCTTTGAAATATTAGCTTTTATTGGCATACTGTATGTACAATGAGTGTAATATAGCATAATACAACTCCTTCAATCTCATTATTTCCAGGTCTATACAGACTAGCGATAAACCAGAACCCACTAGAGAGTGTACACGAGGAAGCATTCTATGGTTTAGACAACACGCTTTGGGAATTGGAGCTGAGACAAGACAGACTGACGTCCGTGCCGAGCCGGGCGTTGAGATATCTGCAGAAGCTGCGAATGTTGGATCTGACGGGTGAGATGTAATTCAATTTGTTTTGCTTGGAGATTGCTATACGCCTTAATTTGAATAGAACTATTTGTTTGGAGGAATCGTATTCATTTATATTGAATGGAACGTTGTCTTTTGTTTTTGTTAAGCCGTTTTCTGTTTAGTTAACTGGCAATTTGCATCGCTAATTGAAATCTAACACTGAATGGAATTCATGTTAATTTCAATATTTGCAACATGTTTCGTTAGCAAGCGAATAGAAAAATCTGAAATGATTTTTTATGAGATAGGTCACTTATTTAATTTTGTAAAGGTGAATAACTTAAAAATAAAAAGGTCAAAGCAAGACATTTACACAAATATCTAAGTATATGTAATGTAAAAGGTTCATAAGAATAACCTGTTGTAGGAATAGCATAGTGCAGTTAAAAGCCTTGCTCTGACCTTTTTGTTATTTTTAGATAATCGTCCTATCCATTTTCGAGACTGGCCTACATGTATGAAGAAAGTGTTAAAATTAAAATAAGTTGGTACATAATGAAGATTTAGTGAAGCAGTTGATTTTTCTCAATCCCGTAAGAAATTTGAGTGGGACATTTATGCTTATAATTTTTAAGACGTGACTTGTCTCTATATCGTTTAATAACTCGCAATCTATTGTAGACCTTTTATCTCTAGAATGGATAATACTAAGACGCAATTATACTTACTTCAGAATGACTTATCCTCTTACATAAAATGTAATTGATGTCTTACTGCTTTAGTCGAAGATTTTTTCGATATCTACTGTTGGAACATAAATACTTATAAACAATATTGATAATGCGAAAAAAATGTTTTATTTCTTTTGGATTTATAAAGTTATCTGCTGAAAAGACTTTTGTGTATTACGTCTGTGTTATATATATTATTTCGCATTTACTCGCAGACGAGCTAATATCAGATTAGAAAATTCATCGTTTCCAATACCTTTCAGGAGTACCTAACCATTGTAATGGAATTCAGTTGCTTTGAGTTGAATTGGAACATTTATTTTAGCCCTTTTGTATAAGTATATCTTACGTTTGTCCAATCTAGTATTTTTTTCTATGGTTTGGTTTCAATATTTTTATTTTTTTGCAAAGTTCGAAGTTACATTAATTAATTTGTCAAATCAAATCTTTCAGGTAATGAAATCACAGAAATCACTGGCGACAACTGGCGTGGTTTGGAAAACACACTGCAGACATTAGTACTAGCGGACAATTCTATAGCGAACTTACCACTGGACGCCTTCACGGGCTTACCCATGCTAGAGACGTTGGATCTTCGAGGCAACCATCTGTCTGTGATTGACGGTGGTGTGTTTCGTGATGGCATGAATAGATTGAATAAGGTAAGAAATAAATTGGCAACATCGAAATTGAATGAAAAATTGGTTGTTCGTAAAATCGAAAAACGTATTTTCACGCCTGTAATCCCTAAAGCAGAGGTAAATGCATGCATTCAATCATACATGCAAACACCGACGATTCGCCGGTTACGATTTGGCCCATGTAACAGGTGGCAAACCTATTGACGTCTCCGGGCATATTACCAAACTTCGAGGTACTTACTGGGAAACTTCCAGAAAATGGAAAATCCCAATAGACCCATAGATAAAGAATTTTACACCGTTATGTCTAATATCCCCCGACGCGGGGGTCAGGACCCCAGCGTCAGGACCCCAGCGTCCAGCTACTGAGCCAGTTTATTGATGAAAAATTGAATACATTTATGAATTGAATCGATTTATTATCATGACGCATCGGCCAATGGAGTGGAAGAGAGGTAGATACGTCACAAGCCGAACGCTAAGGCCGATCGTTGATACCCCTGAGACCTTAGTTTTTATGTCTTTGTGATAGTTATTACAGGGCCATAGAGCCAACAAGGCTCAGATTTCTGTTTCTTACAAACGTGTTATATATTGTGCACTTGACAGGAGTTAGAGGAGAGTTGGAGTTGAATTCCAATATAATATTGATAAATTGATCTTGTCTCTCATACACTATATCAAATTGTTTTACAGTTACTACTCGGCGACAATCAACTCTCATACATTCCTTACGAGGAGTTGTCACCACTTAGACAACTGAGGTTTCTAGACCTGTCCAACAATTTGATCAAGCAAGTACCACCGGTTCACGAGTTGAATGGTGTCCGACTGTCATTGGATTCCTTGAAGTGAGTGTATGATTTGAGATTTATCACAATATCGATGTTTCCGTGTTAGAAAACCAATTTATCTTCTCCAATAGGTAAATTCTTCCACATCAGAACGACTTGTATTGTCTGGCCTTATTAGGAACCTATTATGCTTATAATGATGGTAGCAAATCAGCATTCAGTTCACATAGATTATAAGTGTATACCTAAAGCAGCCTATAAGCATCTGAACAAACACCAGAGATCAATATCCTGACACCTCTGAAGTTTAAGCTGAAGCTTAGTAGCCACTTTACCATCTTTCCAGAACACGATAGTGCTGAACTACTACCATTTGGTAGCAGATAGATCAGGTTCTGGGACGAACTCAGACACTGGCACTCTACCACCAGCATAAGAAGCTTCTTCTATTATTAATCAACTTCTTCATTTAGCGCACTGGTTCCAAACATTGTTTACCATTTTCGGCTGACCCTATTGATCATCTGAGGCTTGATCTATTTCGACCCCTGGAACCTTTCATGAACGTTTTCATGTCTTTTCAGATTGGATAATAACATGATCAGGATACTCCTTCCTGGATCATTCAAGTACTTCAACACGCTCAACTCTACGTCTCTTGATGGCAACTCAATCTACTCTATTCGGGTGAGAATTGAAAAAATATTTACCTACGTCTTCATTACTGGACTCAGTAATGAAGACATTTGGAAGACGTTGGCTTGACATTTTTACCAAACATGGTTTGGGTAAAGGACCTTTCACGCAAACCGTGGTTCGAATTGCATTCTTCTATAAAACACACAATCAAATGTCAAGCCAACAGTCGATATTACTGGCGAATACTTCAGCCGATAAGAAGAGAAGAGCTTTAACGTCTATGCCATCACCATCATATCTGGACACGGTAGCCCAAAATAGTATAATATAGTGGCATAGGTATTTAATAATGCAGTGGTATCTACGTTCTCGAGCTCCGCCACTGGAACTCTGTCATCGGCAAACCTGTCTGTACTTAGCCAAATACAATCATCAAATAAATGTCCAGACTCAAGGCTGATCATACAAAAAATTGTGACATATTTTGTCGTCGTGTTATTGACCATGTAATTAACTTATCATTATACCCACACCCAGGCTTCATTTTCTACGTTCTATGTCTACGTAATTAAGATGATTGTTTGGCCTTAATAGCAGGTCTAGGTAAATTATACCTAGGGTTATTTAATGTAATCATACGTTTTGCCTTCGGTGTACATTGTCCATAAGACTGCAAGTTGCAACAAAAAGTTTTGTGAAAAAATATTTTTATTTTAATCCCTGAAGCAGCAATGGACTCGATCGGGACCGAGAACAATAAGAAATCAATTGTCATATAACGTTTTCGTAGATTTTCGCGAGCTTCATACATTGTAGAAATTAAACTTGCGGATTTTCTCGCGTATACAACACTCTCAAACTTCTTCTTAACTTACTTCTTACTAATTCGACGATCGTCGAATTAGTCTACCCGTGACCACCGTAGTTGGAAAGCGACCGAAACGTCGGGTGTAAGAAGAAGTTTGGGAGTGTTGTATACGCAAAAAAGGCGCAAGTTTAATTTCTACAATTTTCATATTTTTCTGGTGGCCTTGATTTAATGGCAGCTTGGATGAGGGTGATCCAATGAATTAAAAAAAAATACTTACAATTACACTAGGTATAAACCTGTGTTGTGGATGCTGTGACACACAACATATACACTAACACCCAGACCCGAAACAAATATCAGTAGGCCATACAAACATTTGTCCCGGTGCAGGTATCGCACTCGCGACCTTTCGAATTGCACCGCTGGACTAAATGGGTCGTCAATAATGCGTTTTACTTCTAAATGGTAGTGTTCAGCGCTACTATGTTCAGTTTGTATGTATATATGAAAGGTAATGTACTTAAACCTACGTGATTTCTGGCACGTCAGCAAAAGATCTTATATTCTAGCAGGGACGTGTAGCTATGAATTTGTTTGAATGTTTGCCTTGGAATAGGTAAATTATAATATATACTTTGAGAATAAATACAATTACGTTAGTTCAGTCGACAATAGACAATTAACACTGCAACCCAGTAACATTTACTAAAAGCCAGAGTTCATGATGTAAGAAATGGGCTTATTGATATTCATCGGAAATAACTATGATTTGGAAAAGATTTGGTATTAAGTCCTGAATCACTAATGGTGAGATTCACACACCGCACTACGACTTTTCTTTCGAACAAAGTACGCTTCGAACTGTCAAAACCTATACATTTATGACAGTTCTAAGCATACTTTGCTCAAAGTAAAGTCGTAGTGCGGTCTGTGAATCTCGCACTATGAGTTTATCCTTAAAACAAGAACTATATCAAATGCTTTTCGATCAGGGGATCAAACTACATCTTCGAAGCTATCGAAATTGTTAACAAACGAAACATTCATTATTCTTCATTTATCATTACAGGAAGATGCATTCCGTAATGCGAAAATTAAAATCCTGTCGCTCAGAGACTGCGGCATCACGGATCTGTCTCCGGCGTCATTCGCCGGTTTAGAAAACAGCTTGCAGAGCTTGGACCTGTCTGAGAACAATCTGACAATGATATCCAAGTTCATGCTGAACAAGTTGGACTCGCTAAGGTTTCTGAACTTGAGAGAAAATAAGGTAAATAATGTTTTGTTGTGATTTAAAAAGCTATTAATTTTACCCACTGTCTCTAGGAATATAATAGAAATACACTCTTTTGTACATCTACCTGAATTTATTATTAGTAGTAGTGAATTTATAAGTGCGTAACTCGATCTCTTATTTAAAACCTATCAATCCCTACTTCCCTATTTATCCCTACTTCCCTACTTAATATTATAAATGCGAAAATAACTCTGTCTGTCTGTCTGTTACCTTTTCACGTCCAAGCGACTGAACCGATTTCAACGAAATTTGGTACAGAGATAGAGTTGACTTTGAGAAAGAACATAGGTTTTTTTAAATATTTAATAAAAGTGGCAAACAAGCGTGCAGTTCACATTGATGTTAAGTGATGACTGCAGCCTATAGACACCTACACAAGGACCAATTAAAATCGGTCTTACTGTTTCTGAGTAGTTTGGAAACAAAAACTGTGTGACACGAAAATTTTATTTTTTAGATTTTATTTGCCATGACACTAATTTAAACATTGGCAATATGCTTATGCATAAAATACCTATTTATGATTAAGATAGCATAACGTAAATTGTCAAGAGACTTATAATTACTAGAAATTAGGAAAAAATACGATAAAAATACTATGCATGCTACAAGTACTTAATATATTAAATATGAATTTCTATGCTACATTTCCAGGTGGACACAAATTTGTTAACATCTAATACGCCTTCAGAGTACTCTATGGCTGCAACATTCAACAATTTCCAATACAAATTGTTCTATTTGGACATCAGTAGTTCTTCATCTATTGAAATGACTTTACAAGATGTCAGAAGGTGAGATTTTAAGACATTCTAAATATGATATGAAGTGACATGTGAAGAAATTGATTAAATTTTAACATTCGGTCCTAATTTTCTAAGCCTTGGACATCGATATTGGAACGCCTTAGATATATTTCTAATTTTTGTTTAAATATGCACGAGTTTAGTAATTTTTCTGTCGAAATACGGTCGGAAATGTAGTGAAAATTCCATCTGGAAAAATGTCTTAAAAAAAATCTTTATTACATTTCAGAATGCGTTCACTCCGTTATTTAGCAGTGAGTAAGTTACTTAGGCGAGGTATATCAGCAGAAGACTTCTTGGAGTTCGGAGTGGAGTTGGAAGATCTCAAAATATTCGGAAGCAATATAAACAGGATCGAATCGAGCGCCTTCCAACACGTGAGGACGATCAAAACTTTGGATATATCCGAAAACAATATCGATTTCATCGATCCATTTGCATTTGCAGAGGTAAGGTTCAATTCGTGTTACAGATTTTTACCTCCTTTTAGTCTGACATTTTTACTTAAAGTATTTTGTGAAGTATGAGTTGAACACGACATGAAAATTAGTAAACAGTCATAGTGAAATGCGTTTTTTTCATGGTACTAAGGGCTACATGACGTTCTTCCAAACTGGAGTTAAAAGACCTTAAAACGGGGCGATTAGATTGACGTTAATAATGATGATAACTTTTTCTCATCAAATTATTCATATCATCTTCAGCAAACAAAATCATTATCGAACTCAATTGAATTAAACCACTTAGTTTATTACAAAATTTTTAATTTTCAGCTACACAGTTTGACGACGTTGAAAATGGCAAATGGATTAGCAGATACAGTGAAGATTTTACCCTTCGAACCACTAAAAGCGCTAATCGAACTTCAATATTTGGATCTCAGCAATAACAAATTAAAAAATGTACCAGACACGTCTTTCCATTTCCTATACAAATTGAAGACATTGAACCTGCAGGACAATTTAATCGATCATTTTTCCAAAGGCACTTTACAGGTCAGTAATCTAGATAATTATGTTAATGTCCTATCTACTAACGATTCATTTTATTTTCCTTAATTACCGAATTTCAGTCAGTAATTAATGTAATTATGTCTCAGAATTGTTCCTGATCATACGTATATTTTGATAAGTAATTCGAAAAAAACTTAATAAGCAACTAAATTAGACCTTGCTAGCAACCGCTTACAGATGGTTTGATAACGTATTTTAGTCAATTTATGGTTTATTTCTCGATTCTTTTATTAATCGTTCCGATAATCATACCCAAGGTATCTTGAGGAATCAGGGTCTGGAGGGTCAGAGACAACTTTTATCATCATCCTTAATTAACTAGGTACCCAATTGAATAGCAATCGGATGGTACACCTAATATGCTCAGTATTATAATCAAATATCTCTTATCCTCAGGGTGACATTCACAAACAATTAGAAAGCATCTGCCTATCAGTGAATCAGTTGAGACACATTGTCCAACACACCTTCGTTGAACTGAAGGAATTGCAAGAGATTCTCATAGAAGACAATCTGATAGAATTGATACAGAGGAGATCATTTACAAGTCTAGATAATTTGAAAGTGATTAGACTTAGAGGAAATAGAATTAATGAAATTAGCGAGGAGGCCTTCCAAAATTTGCCGGCTTTGAAAGAGTGAGTGTATTTTTTGATATTTCTTGTGATTTTAGTTTTGTGATTGTTATTATGTGGACATCAGAATATGGTATTATCATTAAATGCTTAGCATAATATTAAATGCAACACGCCGGTATTCTACCCCGGTTCGCCGCCAAATTCACTTTATATTTTATATTAATTCAAGTAATGTTCATAATATTAATGATATCACAACCATCGCTCTACAATCGTCACCGTGGGTGATTTGAATACTTATCGGCAAAAACTGAAACAAGTTGAAATTATAATATAATTTTGTATATGTATGTATGTATCTTCACGCCAGGTCCCTTACGGGATAGGTAGAGAGTGTAGAGCGCCAGATATCCCGGTCCTGACAAACCTCTCGTGCCTCGTCTACCTTCATCATTCTCTTCATACATGCACGCCGATTTCTAAAACTTTTGACCCCACCATCAGACAGAACTCGACCTATTTGGTCATGGTAGGTCAGTCTTGGTCTTCCTGGGCCTCTGCACCCATTCGAATTGTATATCTGTTTAGTCATTCGCTCATTCGACATATAATTTTGTGGACGACAAAATTATTACTTTGCGCTTTTTTAGGACTTAACTATTAAATATTTTAAACTTTCTTTTCAGTCACAAAACATAATTTGTTCTTGTACAAATTCCAGGTTGGACATCTCTTTCAACAATCTAGAAACGTTTAAATTCTCTATATTCGATCAAGTTGGTTCAGCGACTGCATTGAAAGTCAATGTGTCTTACAACAGAATCATTGCATTGACTGATTCTAATGCAGCTAGTTTCTTCGTCTCTAATTTCTATCCACCGCCTAAGGCTCAAAGTAAGTATTTTTCTACTTCATCAAAAAAAACATTTTAGGAAGCACGTGGATGGCTTCTTGCATAAGAATAAATTTGGCAGTATTTATTTTACAACTCTTTTGGTTTAGTTAACAAAATTAATATGTAACTGTTTCTTAATCGAAATTCTAAATTATAATAATAAATCTAAATTAATATTTAACTCATTCCTGTCCGGCATTAAAATTAAATATTCATCCAACTTATCGATATTTTTACCTTTTTTACTTTCACATGTATAAACGTTATGTCATATTTACTTGCCCGCTTTTTTCTTTTTCTCTATACTGTTTTTATTTTACATCTTTTTACATTTCATTTTCTTCTTTTCTTTATTATATTTGCTGTGATTATACCTACCTTTCTTACCTAATTAACATTGCAATTTGTCTTTATTTCTATCTTGCTTCTATCAAAGGCTTGCTTTCTGACGACGATGTATCTTTAGAACAAGGTGATTTTTATTTATCTTTGCTTCTTTCATTTCTTTATTTATGATTTCACAATATTTCTCCTACCTACTTCTGATTCTGATGATTTTTACTTATTTGATTGTTTTTCCTTGATTTTTTAGTTAATTTATACAATTTGAATTACAGGTTTGGGTACAGTGTCTGTAAATATTAGAGTTTTGGATTTCTCACACAATAATGTTTCTTATATTGCACCATATTATTTTAGGTGAGTCGATGATATGTTTTTGTAAACTTATAAGAAAAAAGTGTTCCAAATTAACAAATAAGGTATTTATTTACAGACATGCAGATTTGACTCTATCGGAATTACATTTGTCTCACAATTTATTGCGGAATATCACGAGGGAAGTATTTGGTTCAATGTTGATGCTACAGTATCTTGATTTGTCGCACAATCAAATATTTCATATGGAGTACGACTGTTTCAAGAAAGTTAAAAAGTTGCAGGTAAAGCAAAATTTCAACATTCTATTAATCAATATTAAACATCCAATTCCAACTAGAATAGCATTTTTATATTAAATAAGACGTATGTTAATTATAATAATAATTTTGTTTGATTTCAGATAATAGATTTATCACACAATTACCTAACAGATCTGCCACTAGAAGTTTTTCGTGAGATGGAAATGTTGACCTCAGTTGATTTATCAAACAACCATATACGAAACTTGGCTGATAATCTTATTCTTTCACCTGCTTTGGAAAGGTAAATTTAATTTGAATCTCTTTACACGATTTTTATTAGTAACTTAATTGACCAAGAAAAAGATGGTCACCCATGCGCTGACACCGCTGAAATTTTGTTTTTGTTATTGAATTGATAATTATTACGGGGCATATTATTATAATACAATGTAACTTAAAACACAATAATGCTGAACTGTACCATTTAGGGGCAGATATAGGTGGATAATGAGGTGATGCCTAAGCCGTGGAGTTTCACTTCCAATACTTTAACTCTATCACCAATCTTCCGAAACATATATATGACGAGTAATGTTATGTTGTTTCTTGCTTTATAGATGTTTTTATTTTATTTATTAGGTTAGATCTATCAGACAACGACTTATCGAGAATACCCACGAATTCATTATCACCAGCAGCTGCCGCAAATCTTATAGAGTTGGATCTCAGTGGGAACACAATCCCAGCAATTGCCATGGTTGATCTAGCTCAGAGATATAAGGTAAATATTATTTGTATTTATTGCCTTGATAATGACTTATGAATGTAGACTAACAGCTCTATAGTGTGTACGTTTGATATGAAATGTGATGTCTCTGTGTGAACGTAAAAAATATATATGATCTTCTGTTTACTTACGTTTTTATAATTGATACGAGCGTACTGTTCGAATGTACATGAAATTTGATGGTTAAAATAATAAAGCATAATAAAACAATATAAGTTTCGCTGTTTTTTCGAATAATGCTCTTATACAGTTCAGTAATATTAGTTTAAAAATCTCCATAGTTTTTTCATCTTATTTGAACGTATAATATACTTCACATCAATGGACGTTATATTGAAAATCTGAATTAATTTATCATGAAAATCTACTAGTGGTACTCTGAAAACATAAATGTCATTTATATATTTGTACAAGTATTTCATGATAATTTTAGAGACATTAAAAATTATATTTTAGTGTTCTATTCAAACCACATTTTGAACCACGAAAATAATAAAATAATAAAGTAAACAGAAGACAAACTAACCTCGTGTGAGCGTCAAGCAACTAACGTAGCTAGACAGTGTGTGCGTAGGCTAACTTGTTCCCATGTCCATGCATGTCCAGAGCGAACTTGGAGAGTACTGGCCCGACGAGCCCGACTACAGCGATGAGTACATGTACCACACGGCTAGGCGAGATCACACGAGAGTGTACCACCAAAAAAAGCAATATCCGCAGAATATTTTGTACAAGGTAGTTCGATTGGTGATTGTAAATGTTGCAGACTTTATTTATTCCGTAGCAAAATTTTCTGATTCTGTTAATTTTTTTAATTTAACGTATTTTAGATGGCAGTAGTGTATTTTTTTTAAATTTCATTTATTTAGCTATGTTGGTTTCTGATGTTGTGAAAGCTTTTTATAAATCTCAAATAATCAGAAACTGGTGAATACCACTCAAGTTCTCTATCTTTTTGGTCAACATTCTTATTTAACTTTTTTTATTGTCCTCTTTATTTGGCTACTTATATGTTACATAGTCTGCTACATTTATCAAATTCACACTAGCCTCATCCTTATAGTTTCATTCATCTACTCACCAATCATTGCTTTAAACATCTTTCATTATTAATCAATCATTATAGTTCAAAGTAAGTATCGTGCACGTATCTTTTCTTCAAAAGACTGGAGTTTGTTTGCTGTTTTAAGAATGTTAAAATAATGTATTGTTTTTCTTTTGAATGCAATGTTCCTAATTAATTCATTTAATCAAAATTCATAAACAACATTATGAGTCTGGTGAAAACCTAAAGAGACATCGTTAATGAAAACATAGAAATATGAAGAAAATTTTAGTAATTATCTAAATATTGTAAAATATACAAGTCTTGTCATCAAATTAAATCATCATCATTATTACAATAATTTTACTCTACTTATATGTTTTGTTCATGGCGCAACGTCTATTTCTAGTCACTCGTATGGTTGGACCTCTCAGACAACCACCTCGTCCGCATCGAAGGTGGATGTTTTGCAGCTTTACCAAGACTTCGCTGGTTAGATATAAGCAATAATTCTCCGTTCAATGGCGGTGAAAGAGGCAGCAGTGTTTTCAAAGGACTGGAGAGAAGATTATCGCATTTGGGTCTCAAGAATGTCAGCTTGATGGCTGTGAGTTTCTTTATTTATTCGTTTGTTATTATTAAAAAAAAAATTGTAATGCTAAATTGTTGCACGAATCTATTTCACACTCGTGCTTCATTACTAGAGCTAAACTGTTAAAAACTTCTAATTTATAAGGAATATTTTTTTAAAGGTGAATAGTTAAATTTTATCACTCATATTTTTGTTATTCATTATTGTTCATCCTTTTAGGTGCCATCTATGCCGTTGCCCAAGTTGAAAAGTTTGGATTTATCTTACAACAATTTACCTTCAATCCCCACCGACATGACTGCTAATCTTACTCGACTAAGATCTTTAGATCTATCATACAATGATTTGACAAAAGTGCCAGTTGTAAGTATAAATATCATACCAACGAATTTTTCATTTGTTTTCCTTCTCAAAAATATTACACCTAATTGTATAATATAAAATAACCTGAATGATTATAATCTCCTGGTGTTTTAATGGTTCATACGTTTCAGGCCACACATTCGCTGAGCGATCTTCGTTGGCTATCATTATCTGGAAATCCAATATCAGCTCTTATGAATACAAGCCTCTACGGTGTATCGCCTAGGTTGGAATATCTCGATGTCACGCGACTTCGTCTTAATATCTTAGAGGTAATGTACTTTGACCTTTTGATAGACCTTTGAATTAATGTTTCATTCATTTAATATGAATTTTATGTCTAAACAACATCACTGACCGATTATATTAAATAGTGAGTTTGTTTGTTTAATTATAATGACTCACACATCTCAGTTTTAATTGTTTCATCCAAATAATTTCAGCATGGTGTATTTAGCAAAATGTATGGATTAAGAACATTAAAAATTACCGCGTATGGCAATGTTAGGGAATTTAGTGCACCGAAGATGCTTACACAAAATGCAGCCTTGAAGAATCTTCTGATCGAAGTCGACAACACCCATATGGACCTCGGCAGAGAAATGACAGGCCAATTGCCTAATAAACTAAACAATATCACTATAACTGGACGGCATATGAGATACCTGTCGCAGTATGTTCTGACCGTAAGTATTTTTCAATCGCTTAACTTAACGCAATAGTCATGTTTTATTAAATGGCTGATTTACTTTCACGTACCTTTAATATTTAAAAAAGTAACCCATTTAAAGACAGCATATTCAATTGAAATATTAAAATTTATTACCAATTTATAATTACACACAGAATATCTTTCATACATGTCACTTTACCTTTCGCTAAACTGCTTAAAATATCAGAAGATATTTTTATTGTTAATATTGGTAATTCGTATTTTATATGCATATATCATTTAATTTTGTATTATTGAAATAAAACTATTTTTACGGATTTATCTCGCGTATATTAAACTAAAATGATTTTTAAAAATTTTGTTTTAGTTTTGACAGTATTTTTAAATTTTAACAGGGCGTTCAATCAAAAGTTCTGCGATTAACAATTTACAACACTAGCATTGAAGAGATTAGCAATGAAGTATTTTGGAGGCCAGGACGTATCAAGAATCTGACTCTTGACCTTAGGGACAACTACATAGTAAGAGTGCCAAACCCGGCTCACAAGGAGTGGCCTGGAGTGCCGAATAATTTGTTCCTACAAGACATTTTAGTAGCTGGAAACCCCTTAATCTGCGATTGTGGAATTGGGTAAGGGATATCAACAAGTAACAAAGATCCATCCAATTTTTTTGCAGGTTGTGGTAAACATTTAACATAAAACCATATTGCGTTGTTGTTGCAAATTATCGTTACTGTAGTTTGCCGCTCTAGGTGAACATACAAAATACACCAGTTATGATTTTTGAGGTTAAATTTAACAAAAATGCGAAATTATGCACATAGATGAATAGTAAGAGGCATTGTTAAAAGTAGAACTTCGATTTTTTTTGTCTTATTGGATATTTACGATTGGCTTTAGATGTTGAGATACAATATTATACTTTAAATCCTGGTCTATCCCGTGATGTTTGGGAAAATATTAGGCCAAGAGCCATCTACCTGCAGTCGCCACTTGCGCAATGAAGTAGATAAAAAACTGGCTCAAAATTTGCCGTCTACGTAAATTCAAATTAAGATATAATGCAAAAATGCTTCTATGTATGTATGTATCTTCACGCTTAGTTCCTTACGGGCCAGGCAGAAAGTGTAGAGTGAAAGGTAAGAAAGAAAATAACTTTTTTGTTTCTTGAAACAGATGGATTCAAGCGTGGGATAAAAAACGAAGACAGTATCTGTGCAAGAGTCCTTCGAAATGTATAGCAACACGAGATGATGTTCGATTTGCTACGTGCCCCTCTTCTGAAAATAGGACATTAAGTGATGTGAGTGTTATGAGTATTAAATAGACACTGCCTTAAATAAAAATTCATTTGTCGGTCCGCACATTCTTTTCAAGTTTTATTTGATTTAAATAAATAAGTCTTTGAAAGATGGAAAAATAATTATGAAGCTTTTGAATTCCCCAATGTGATAAATTTATAATACAGTAAAACAAACGAAAAATAATACGATTTACATACTGTATAAATGTCCTTAAATTCATTCAATCTTAAAAATTAATTATGTTTTCAGGTAATATCCAGAGATTTAGACTGCAGTTGGAACAATGCATTCTTCAGATCACCAAACCTATACATAGTAATAGGCATGTCGATTCTTACCTGCCTGTACATTTGAGGGCTGTTTTGGCTTCTTGGAGTTTACGAGGAGTTCCATCTCATATTGGCGAGGGTATATCAATTCTAAAGCCTTCAAAGACTTAATCGAAATGGTTTATAAAATCATCACTTAGAAGAAGTAGTCTTGGAATGATGGGAGTCCAGATATGAGTGAGACGTTGTAGTGATAAACACGTATTGTGTACCTGTTCTTGTGGCCTACTTGCTTGGTGATCCTGAATAGTCAAACCCAAGTTAGTATAGTGATAGTGGACGCAAAGTGTATGGTGGAATTGGTGGACATTTTAATTGTGGATAATGGATCCTAGTGAAGCCTACTCATTTTGATTGAATGCAGAAGTGATCTCAAAGGATTGAGTTTTTAGCCCACTATTAACAGAGCTCAATATTCGATTTAATACCAAATTCTAGCGTACAAAAATCTTAGCTGAGTCCAAGATCGGTCTTGAGCTTTGATAATACAGGCTTATATCATAGATACTAGATACATAGATGACTTGTTTGCTCTTTAGTTTGCGTTGTGTATCCCCGTTGATTTGCGTTTTAATATGACTTTATCTTATTGTGTGCACTGCCTTCCTAAGTTGTTTCTTTGTAATTATTTCCCATTGTTTGTTGAAATCGTAAACATTAAGTTCCATCGATTAATTTAAGATAAGCGACGTTAGACTGTCAATCGGAAGAAGTGCTTTATTGTAAACTGATAAAAACTGGTTATCGTGGGCACTGTAACGTCGTGGCAAATATTGCTGAGATTTTTTATTTTAATATTTTTTCGTTCAAAGGAAATCTAAAGTTATAAATAAGTTTATATTTTGTATATATTTTCAACTGGTAACAAGTCACGCTGTAAAAATATTAAAACTCTATCTTCATGAAATGATATGAATATTATATAAAACGTTTGAAAGTGCACTTAATGTGTCCTAGTTGCATTTACGACATTAGATAAGTTCACAAAAGCAATGACTTGTGTCTGAGTAGACTTCATTCGCTGAAATGATGTGTTCGTCCATTGTTAAGATTAGTGTATTATTTATAGGCGTATTCATTTGTATAATAGAAAAGTGATCTAACAATTGGATCATTTACAATTCTTATTCTTTAATTTCCTCAACCACTTCTGTAAAACGAATTATAGTTATAGCTTTAGTAACATCCCTCTTGAATGTTTCGCTCAGTAGATTTGTAAACAAAGCTTTATCTTTACAAATTTTATTAAAAATACCTATAATCGGAGAAACGCTTAAGTATATTTACTCTCTAACATTTCCAATTGTTTAGCTATTTTCAAAGTCTATCTGGTTATCTTATTTAAAAATATTTTAATACATATTTAATGTGTAAATGTCAGTAGCAATTGTATTTACGGAGCATGCTGTAAGATAATTGTCATTGAAATAAGAATAAGGATTTTATCGACTGAATTTAAGTGTTTTAAAACTGTCTGTCTACTGATTAAGAATTTGTTTAGTGTAGAACTTGTGTTGTTCAGAATGCTCTTTTGTTATTGTATACGGATATATTTTAGTTTTAAGTTTTATATGTGTCCCAAAGTTATACCAAACAGATTAATTGATCACTTTTATATCTCATGCAATAGATTTTTCTCTTTTAATAGCCAATGCATGACGTAGACCAAGCTTATTTAAATTTCTATTTATGAAATAGGAGATGAATGAATCAATGGAATACCTCTTCTTCAGTGGTCCATAATGAATGTTGTGTCAGGCTTACTTGTTGGCTTTTGTTTTCAATGCCATTACAAATGATTTGACTAATGTAGATAACGGTAAACTTATCAGTAATATTAATATAAAGAACTGTAATGTAACAGAAAAGCGAGTTCAAAGAAGTAGACATGTACTATTGATTGAAGATATTTTGTAATTTATGAATCAAATTGTTATAAGAAATAGAAAGGAATAAAATAATTTCACAAACTTTTTACATTAGTCATATCAACACAGCAGTTAATGGACTTTTCAACAATTCAGTCAATTTTTCTAAGTTCTATCTGGTATTGAAAACAAAAGATTGTCGTAGTAACAATGAATATATTTTGTGATATATATTACTCTAATCCTTCTATTTTTGATAAAGCCTACGAAGAATATTGCTAACCTAACGGGAATTGTATAGCTGAAATTAAATTTCTTATTATAGCAGATACCGCTTCTTAGATGATGCTGATTTTTCATTTGCTATGTTCTTTTTTATTGAAGCGACCATATTGTTTAATAGAAATCTATGTTCTGTAACGATATTATCACTTATAATAATATGGAACAGGTATAATTTGGAGAGTCTATTTTTATAGATCCTTTGTTGTTCTCTAATTACCAGTGAAATTTTCCTTCTTCCTATGAGAATATTTGTGTCTTGTTCAATAAAGTGTTCTCTTCCTCTTTATTTTAGTTGTAATGTTTAATATTGTCGTAAATATTAATATTTTGTCATAAATCAAAACCTTTATTAAATTTTAGTTACGATTTTTATACTTGTTAAAAAAAACAAATTACAACGCTATTTTTTTTAAGAATGATTGATATCTTCATCTTAAATATTATCTCTTATGATTCTTTTGTTTATTTGAAATACTTAGCTTATGTTTTTATAATAAGTAAATCACAAGTTTTCTTATTCATATACTTTTATTTTATCATGAATACAAAGAAGTGTATTTTTGCTAAAGTATTATTAATGCGACTTAAACAAAAAGTTGGTTTATCGTCGTAAAAATATGGTCGCTTCAGGTTCTTATTTTTATATAATACTAGTTTAACATTAACATTCCACTTGCCTCCTTATACAATAGATAATGATTCTACCTTACATATGAACTATTCATTTATGTACTTATTTTAATCAATATATAAGGTTTGGTGCGTCCCGTACTTATGTGACATATTCAGTCGGCTTATAGCATTTCATCTTATAAAGTAAAATTAAGACATAATAAAACATACAATTTCTCGAAGATGAAGGTATAATCCGTGGTCAAGTCAGTGTCAGTACACTAGCGATTTTATACCTCCATATTGGCACTGACGACTTACCCAAGATCCTTGCTGCGTGGCTGTGGCGGATTGAGGTCATCAAAGGCTCAGGGCGGCATTACGAGGCCCCGTGCCGGCATTACAACCATTCACACCCAGGGCAAGAATACTGTAAGGCCCCATTTCGGGCAAAAGTTAAATTAAGGAGCGAACAAAAACGCACGAGCAAACAAAACGCCTTTACTCTCTCCGTCTCCACGTGGCTCCTACTCTTGCATTTGCTAAGAGATTTAAAATACCTATTTAACAAGAATGCGCGATCAAAAATAAAGAAGGCCTATGACGGGACCGCCCTTGCCGGCGAATATAATCGCATTCTTGTTTTCACAAAGGGCGTTATCCTACGGTCATTAAAAAATCTGAATTATTTTATGGAAACTTAAAACGTTCACGTAACTTCGAAGATGTTCAGTTTTATGGAATGACCTCCCAAATTCCCAACATGTTTTGAGCTACGATAAAAAGCTTTTTTTATTTATTAGACAGGTAATCCATTCATTTTGTACATACCTTAACATAATGATCAGTAAGTATTGTTTGCGGGACGTCCAATAAAACAAATATTTTTGTTGTTTTATATGCAAATTTATTCAATTAAGAAAATGCACCTTGTAAGTACAGTTGACAACAGAAATTTTGTGATATATATGTTTTAATTATTTCAGCAGATTATGTTACGATGTAAGTAGTGAAACTATGTTTTGATTTTGTCTTTTTTTTTTGGCTTTATATAAAAATATTTGAGATATTCTTTAAATAATTATTGCTTCCATATTATAATGAAAATAAGTTTTTTTTTATTGCGAAGCTTCATCATGTATTTTATTTTTCTAAGTAATGTGATAATGTGCCATAATAAAACACATGAATTATAAGTTTCTTATACCAATAAAAATTAAAGCATTAATTTAGTTCTTAATTTGTCATCTATAAATTGAAAATTCATTTGTTATAAAAATATGTAATGCGGCAGTGACTTTAAAAAAAGGCTTTTTGATTTTTTATATCTGTTTATAGTGAAAATTGGACTATGGAGTTTATTCGCTACTTACATCGATTTTTATTTATAATGTTCGAAATTAATAATGTGGTGGCAAAGCAGTGCTGCATAGTTTCAATATCAATTGCTACTTGCTATGGTTGTCTATCTACAAAGGTCTGTATGTGATAAATATGTAAAAAGATAGTGCCAATCATGGAAATATAAGGATTAGTTATGAGATTAAATAATAGTATATGATCTGATGACTTTCTACTGAGATACATTTAACAAACGATTAAAAAAACACGTTTTTAGTTAGTTTTCATAAGTATTAAAAATTGATTATTATACATTGAATCGAATGTCACACAATAGTTTGTACTAACATGGATTTCATTAGAGTATCCAATACCTTTTTACAAAGTTTTCATTTACACAAGTAAAAGAAGAAAGAGATTTGTAAGAGCGTACGCTGTTACTAATTACTTACTTAATTTTGTTATTTAACTACTAGTATATTTTTTTTTGAAGCGCGCATGGCTCTGCGGCTGGTGTAGATCGTACGCAATCTACTCGGTTAAGCACTACGGGCGCGGTCGAGTAGTGTGATGGGTGACCGCTAGTGGTAAAATTAAATGCGCGTTTCCGTGCTTCGGAGGGTACGTTAAGCCGTCGGTCCCGGTTGCTATCGATAGATAGCAGTCGTTAAACCTTGTCGGAGGCCTTATGGGCGGTTTGAAAACATCCGACACCAGGTTGACCACTAACCCGTATCTCCACCAATCCGCATTGGAGCAGCGTGGTGGAGTAAGCTCCAGGCCTCCCCCAAAGAGGGGAGAGACTCGTGCCCAGCAGTGGGACATATAATGGGTTGCCATTATTATTATTATAGTTTTTTTACGGTTTCCAATTCTTACCTTCTAATATTGCCGATATCTTTTGTTTTGATTTCTTTGAAAGAAAAAGAATAAACGTTTCTGTGCTATCAAATTAATATTAAAAATATTATGGGTAGTCAAGCGTAAGTCCAGCAATTAGTCTCAATCCATGAACATCAACTTGTCATAAAATAATAATTTTCTTTTGAAAAAGTGTTTACAACTGAACGACTATATTTTTTTTTTTTATAACACTTGTAATGTTGTATCTCATAAATAAGAAAAGGGAATTGAAAAAAAAACAAGCGTATGGTTTCAATTTTGAGTTTGGTATCTACTTTTTTCGTTCAGATAGAAGCAATTTTATTAATTTATTTCGGCGTTTAACTGTACCTATCAATAGAAGTCATGCAGGTTTATATCTGAACTTATTTATTTTATGCTGTAAATAAAGAAAATCTTAATGGGTACCTAATGTAAAACAAATTAATGATTCAGTATTATAAGGCAATAAAAATATTTCTTCAGTGGTAGGGGCAAGGTGTGTTGTTGTCTTCACTACTTAAAGTCTTTAAAATAGTGTGAAATAAAATAATAATAATTGAATTATTAGTGTATTAATAAATTATTGCGTAAAAAAGTAAACATCTCTTTTATTTATATACCTGACTGTAGCATAACGCATAATCTGTTTTGTTTTTAATAAATTACTTATTCAATAGAAATTTGCCCTGTTTTGAGGTCCCATAAACTCTTTTGAGTGTGGCACTTACATACAGTGAAAAAAGAAACATTTTTCTAGGATACATTTAAAGATGCAGTTCTATAATGTCAAGCCTAGCTTTTTAAGCTACATACGATAGTACAATACTTAACCTGATGTTACAACTAAACCACTGAGGAATAGATGTCTATACTCTAGAGTCTAAGAGTATTTGCCTACCATCAATGTAAACTAGATATGAATACCTACTTATATTATGATTTATTTTTTTACTCCTATAACATAAAAAACATGAATCTTTTTATTATACAAAATATTCACAGAAAATATCAAGATAGAACTCGAAATAACACTTTTCGGGAACATAACACTTCATTTTTATGCTATGGCACCAACGTCGTAATGCAGATTTGTACATTTTATACGTAGCTTACGTAAAAAAAATTCAAGGAGCCAGATCTATTAAATCATCATCACTCCGGCCGAATGACGTCCACTGCTGGACAAAGCCTTCCCCAAAGACGCCCACAGCAGAGTTGTGCGTCATTTGGGGAGAATACGCCATAATCGCCACGCTTGGCAGGCGGATTGGCGATCGCAGTGACGGTGGTTTAATCGCGGGACACTGCTGCCCATCCCGGGTTGTTATATTTACTTACCGCCTTATGCATGACTGCACTAGCGGAAGAATTTTCTTCTACTGGAAAAGAATGGCGGTGTGGTCGTCACGTTCCGATGTGTACTTAATTATGGAGTATGAATACACTTAATTATGGAGATTGACTTTTACTGATAGTAGAGCTCCAGTGATAGAGCGGAGCTCGCACCACCTATTTGCTGCTAAATGGTATATAATATTCTTCGGTGTCGTGTTTTGGTTAGATGATAATGTAAGGCCCTGTAATTTCCGACACAAAGGCACAACAAGTAAGAGCGTTTTTCACCGATTGTTCTGAGAACGGATTTTAATAATTTATTTATTTATTTATTTAAGGAAACTTACAGCTTTTTGTAATACATATGGTTATGGTAGGACATGAATAATTCATTAGCCAAAATAGTTCCAATGCTAAAAATTACATAGCGAACACTACAGAATTTTGAATAAGTTTAAGTACATTCAAAAAATTTTAATACAAATAATTATTTCGTGTATATACAATACATGAAAAAGGCCAAAACGTAACCGGCGAATCGTGGGTGTTTGCATGTATGCTTGAATGCATGCATTTACCTCTGCCTACCCCTTCGGGGATTACAGGCGTGAAGTTACGTTTACGTTTATGAAAAAGTTATTTGTAGGAGGAAATTGACAAAAAGTAAACATTAGGTATTAACTTTTTTCACAGATAGAGTAAAATTACACAGTTTGCAGTTGAACATGTCAATGTGATTATATCGTTTATTATGTATGTTGCAAGCTCTGACCAAAAATCTATTTTTAGCATAGTTTGTTCTACAAATTGGAGTTGAAAAAACTGAAAAAACCGCATTGGAGCGAATGTTCACCTTGGGACACCTAAATAATATCCGGTTCATAAGAAATGGAGAATCTATATGATTATTAATTATCTTGAATAGAAATATTTGATCTCTGTGCTCACGTCTTAATTTTAATGTTTGTAGTAGTGCTGTAGAGTTTTTGAATATGTGACCTAATCGTCTTAAAAACTTATTCTGTATACGTTCTACCTGATCTATATAGGTTGTATAATATGGGTTCCATACTGTAGATGCATACTCTAAGTGAGTTCTGACTAATGAGTTATATAACATTATGTAGGTATTGATATTTTATTTTTAAAGAAAAATGGAAAGAAAAATTTGACTTCAGGCGAGGCTCGAACTCGCGACCTACTGGGAATCTAGTCCAGCCTTCTTTGACTTCAGGCGAGTTCGAGCCTCGCCTGAAGTCAAATTTTTCTTTCCATTTTTCTTTAAAAATAAAATATATTTCACAAGCATGTGTTAATGCGAAATAATATCAAACAGGTATTGATATTTTTAAAATCTTTACACTGTCGGTACACAAAACCCAACATTCTGTAAGCTCTAGATGTTGCCATGTTTATATGAGAAGCAAAGTCTAATTCACAATCTAAATACACTCCTAGGTCTCTGACCTCACTCACTCTTTCGATTGAGATATCATTAAGCATATAATTGTAAGATATTGGTTGCCTTTTACGGGAATATGTTATTATGTGACATTTACTAATATTCAATTTCAGATTATTAAGAGAACAATATTCACAAAATTTATTTAATTCATCTTGAAACAATTGACAGTGTGCAACAGATTTAACTAAAGTGATATTTTTGTATCATCAGCAAATAATAATGCTTTAGAATGAATAAAACAATGCATAACATCATTAATAAATATGTTAAAAAGAAGTGGACCAAGGTGGGAGCCCTGAGGCACGCCGGACGTGATGGGAACAAAACTAGATGTATAACCCTTGACCGCTACAGCTTGGGACCTTTCGCGTAAATAAGAGGTTAACCATCTTAGGAGATCACCGTGTATACCAAGCTTCTCTAATTTCGTTATTATCAGATTGTGTGATATTTTATCAAATGCTTTAGAGAAGTCTGTATACACGGCATCTACCTGATACCCCCTCTCCATTGCCTCCAAGGCCACATCCAAAAATTCACAGAGATTCGATTCCGTAGAGCGACCAGAGATAAAGCCGTGTTAATTAGGTATTATTAAAGGTCTAATTACCGGGAAAAGAGAATCGTAAATGTACTTCTCAAAAAGTTTAGGCACTACAGAGAGTTTGGAGATACCACGATAATTTGCGATGTTGTGCTTATCACCATTTTTAAAAATAGGCACTATAATCGATTTTTTCCATAATGTGGGCATAACGCCCAGTTTTAATGAAATATTAAATAATAAAGTTAGGGGAAACGCTAATTGTTTGTAACATCGCTTGAGAAAAATCGGATGAATACCATCAGGTCCAGTTCCTTTATTGTCATTGAGTAGTTTTAAGTACTTCTCAACGACGGCGACATCTATGCAAATTGAATTAATCATACATTCGTTTCTGACATTACTGACTGTGTCATCGGAAACAGTAGTAGGGGACTCAAATACAGATTGAAAAAAAGAATTGAATAGATTAGCAATTAATTGACCCTCTGATGCGTGAGAGTCACCAAGATATAAAGTATTAGGAATTTCACTGTTATTTCGTTTAGATTTCATGAAAGACCAGAAATATTTTGTATTGAATTGAATATTATATTCAGCGTAGCAGATAAATTTATCATAACGGAAGACCTCCAACTTTTTTACTTCAAAACGCACATTCGAGAAATAATCATAGTCACTTTGTCTACCATAAATTTTCCATTTCCTATGAAGTTTCTGTTTTCTATTAATTAGCTTGATCAATTGCTTACTATACCAAGCCGGATATTTGTTCTTATTTTTAACTAACCTTTGAGGCACTAGCCTATCTATTATATCGTTCACAATTCTATAGAAATTATCCACCGCAAGTTCAATATTATTTGAAACAATGATATTTTCCCAATCAATATTAGATAGCTCATAATTAATTCTGTTATAATCAGCTGCAAAAAAACGTCGTACTATTCGAGAGGCAGGACACAAATTCAAAGTGTAATTAATTTTGAAATCAATACTAAGCGAGGGGTGATGTCCATCTTCAGGTAATGATAATGGTTCGACTCGTTGCACGGAACATATTGAGTCGGATATTACTAAATCTAATTTCCTATTGTTCACATTATTAATATTATTAAATTGACACCAATCATTAAAACACAGGAACGCAAATAATTGAGATGTCAATATATTTTCATATGGGTTTTCAAGGTGCAACTTATTATCAAAAGAATTTAAATGAGCTACCCACCTAGCAAGTGTGATGTTAAAGTCACCCACTAATAAGAATTTATCATTGGGAAACTCAATTTTAAGATTCGAAATGTATTCGTAAAATGATAACTCAGCAGCTGATTGATAGTCACTTTGTGGAAAGTAGCAACAAAATAATCGAAGCATGGACATGGCGGGCGCTTGATTTAGTAAGATATTTACACAGGCTATATCAGCATCGTACATAAAAGGTAATGCTCTCGATCCTTTCAAACTGACACTTACCCCTCGGTGAACTGCAATTAATGTGCCACCACCCTTATTTACTGCTAAATTATCATAATCACGATCAGTACGGTACACATTGTATCGCGAATCAAACAATTCGGCATCATATATAGCTGGCAATAGCCAAGTTTCACTTATGCATATAACGTCATAGGTACAATTCAGTATATTACTGTAAAAAACTTTAGTTTTAGTCCGTAAACCTCGAACGTTTTGGAATAGAACGTGCTTCAGGTAAAAAAATTGCATCCAAACTTCGACTTTGTTACGAACAATTTTCGATTCACGTAAGAACGTTAAACGCATTCTATTAGGACCGTGAAATGGATTCTTAGAAGGCTTGGTTATTATGTACTCGTAGGTGTACCCGTATAGGCTACAGTATTAGTGTATATATATTTACACTTACCATCAGTGTGAAAGTGGGAACTGTATGCTTGTTTGCTTCTTGATATAAAAAGCTATGGAAAAACAAAGTTTAAAGCTGCTTCATAGCCTGCGGCTGGGGACGATACGTAGGTACGACAAAACGGTACGAGAATATCGTTGGCCCTAGACTGTATCACCGATCCCGCCGTCTGGTAGAGACATGGTGGGGTCACGGGGGGTGGTTGAGGGTCAAACTCCTTTGACGCTCCCGCTCCCTCCAGGCCGAACTGTGTGACCATGAACCCCTCCATCTCGTCGTTATGGGACACTTGGACATCCCACACACCGATCGCCTAACTCTAATGCTTTCGTTTAAGTAGTTATTTTGTGAGTTTTGTACCGCGGCCCTCTGGTGTTTTGAGCCAAAAGGCTCGGATTGTGTAGGGCTCGAAGCAGACGCGGGCGGGTTAGCGGATGTGTGCGTAAGCCATAGAGCAACACGGGCTACCGACCGCGGAGGGGAGTAGCTATGTGCAGGCTTTCTCCTCTGTCAAAGTAGGTACCAACCCAAGTGGGCCTATGCCTGTCGCCTACAAGTTTAAATGTGTGCGTGAAATTGTTTATGTGTTTTGTTAAAGTCAAGGTGTGAGTTTCGTAGTAATAGAAGATTTTTGTAGCATGTGTGTGTATGTCACACGAATTTCCCCCACAAAAAATGACAGACTGTTTTGCATCGCTAATAAGCGCTATGGCTACTCCCTTTCGGTCCGCCGCAGCGGCTGCTGGCCCGCGTTGCTCTATGGCATCAGCGTACTCAGTATAATTAATGTACTCTTTGGTACTCACTGATGGTGGACGAGTCGGAACACTGCGGATTTTTGTGAGTCGAGTCTCTCTATCCCCCGTGTATTCCCTTAGACAGCGGGGATACACGATGTATTTCCCCGCGTAGAAAAAAAACTAAAATCGAAACACAGCGTACAATTTTATAGTAAGGGAGCCCAAGAGGGGATTTTTGGATTTGCTCCAGCGCGTCAGATTAAGTTATAGGAGATACCTTGCACCCAATTCAGTACCTCCACCAAATCTAAGATTTCCATAAAAGGCCGAACCCTTAGGGCTTCCGCCACGAGCTTGCCTCGCATCCAAATTGTCAGAATTTTGGATGGGAGCTTTGATGGGGTTCACTTTAGATCCTCTCTGAGTATCTGACATTCTTGAGTAATTTTTCACCTTCATTTTTGAACGAATCAAATGTTTTTGAAGAGGACGCGGCATCAACGTCTTGGGTCAAGAGCGTGTCAGATATTCTGTGAGGGTTTAAAATGTGGCCAAACAATGCTCCTATCCAAAATTCAGACAAATCGGAAGATGAGTAAGATCGTAGCGACATTTATATATTTTTTTAAGACTATTTTTCGGCCGCGTCTTAATATACGAACCTTAGATTTAGTGGAGATAACCAGCGGGGTTCAAGGAATCTCCCATATCTTTATCTCACGCGCTCGAGTAAATCCAAAAATAGCATCCTGGACTCCCCTACTTACTAAAAAGACGTTTTAAGAAACTTCCTGACTGCCTTTGCTTCGGATAAATAAAGACGTAAACATATATGAGTAGAACAAAGTAGCATCGTCATTTACATGTGGATAGTAGGTATTATGTTTACAGCCTAATAAAGAGGCGAGAACGTTAGTTTGTACGACTTCCGAAATACAATTTGTGTGAGTGGTCCTAAATAGGCTGTCTACGTATTAACTGAAATTAGATACCAAGGTTAAAGACCTCAGCGCACTGTGGGATAGGATTATTAAATTATTATCTATACAAATAAATAAAATTGGAGTGTCTGTTTGTAATATAAAAACAACCGCTTTATACTAAATGCATTTGTATACACGGTACATATACTAAAACAACATTTTTTACTATTTTTGTCTGTCTGTTTGTCTGTCTGTCTGCCTGTATGTTTGGTGGGGTTAATCTTGGGAACGGCTCTACCGATTTTGACGGGACTTTCACTGGCAGATAGCTGATGTAATAAGGAGTAACTTAAGCTACTTTTATACTAGCTGCGCTCACGACTTCGTCCGAAGATAAACAATCATAAATTCTCACACGGGCGAAGTCGCGGGCACAACTTGTTATTAATATAAAGCATTTAACTGCCTCAGTAGTCTAACTATAGCAGTCCGCTACTGCTGCGTTGAGGTTCGAGAGATTCTGAGCGCTCTTGATATTTTGCCAATTTTTCCGAAGTTTTCCAGAGTTACCAATGTTTGGTAATGTGCCCGGAGATGTCAATGGGTACGTCACCTGTTACATGACACTAAAAGTGAACACACATTTATCTAAACCGAACTCGTCGAACGAGACAAATGAAATCATATGGAACCTTGCACACTTACCCGTGTCCGAATTTTCTATATCCGAATTTTCTATAATCGTTTCGAAATCGTCCGAATTTTTTTAATGTCTTGAAGCATACTTGTAAACTCCCACGATTCGCCGGTTACGTTTTGGCCCATGTAACAAATGGCGAACATGTTTACATGTCCAGGGACCTCTCAGGGACTCCTTACCAAACTCCGAGGTATTGGGAAACGTCCAGAAAATTGGAAAATCCCAATAGAACCAGAGATAAATAATTTTACACCGTTATCTTCCCCCGTCCCCGACCCGGGAATCGAATCCATCACCCCAGCGTAGTAGTAGTGGTTGCTGCTACCACTAGGCTACTGAGTCAGTTAATATTTATTCTAATTGTGCCCATAACCCCGGTTAGTCCAGCGGTGTGAGATGACCGTTTGATTCTAAGGGTCGCGGGTTCGATCCCCGCACCGGGACAAATATTTGTATGGCCCACAGATATTTATTTCGTATCTGGGTGTTTGTGTATGTGTTGTATGTGTACAACGGCACCCACGACTCAGGTTTATGCCTAATGTGGGGCTGTGAGTGTAAGCGTATTATTTTTTATTAATTATAGAAATCGCGTAGTGCGAAGAGTCCCCTATGCAAAGGTCACCCCACACTTGCCACCCAATTGTGGTGTCGCTCATCTCTGTGATGCTCCAAATGCAATAATTGAATGAGACTCCCCGGCGAGCCTGGAAATGGATGAACACTGTCTTCATAGTCAATTTTCAATAATAGTGCTAGATATATATCATATAACGTAATTTATTTAATCGTATTATGTCACTTGTAATGTGGTCTAAATGAGGTCGTTTGATGAATGGAGAGGGATTGTATTGTGTCTTGAAAAACAATGTGAATACGCTTACGGTCTTCATGAAAAAAACGGCAAACTTTGTATTCGCCACATATAGTTTTGGGGTTGTTGAAATTATTATAAACTAACTGATCCAGCAAACATTGTTCTGCCTTAGAATAAACTTTCAATAGTTAATAGAGATATTTCCTAAGTACGTAATTTGTAACACTTACCAACACGCTGTCAGTCCTAAAGGACTCTTTTGACCAGTTTCGAATTACTACACGAAAGTTTTATTATTAACTAGCTGTCCCGGCAAACTTCGTATTGCCTCACAATGAAATAACGTGTCAAAGGTTTAATTTAAACGGACTATATGTATGGGAAAATGAAATTGTGATTTTTACTATTTCCCTTCAATTTCTTCATATTTTTTTACCTTTTCCTTACCTTCCCTGGACTCCCAAAAATCATTCAAAACCAAAATTAGCCAAATCGGTCCAGCCGTTCTCGAGTGTTAGCGAGACTAACGAACTGCAGCTGATTTTTATATATATATATATAGATTATTGTTTGAAGACCTCAGAAGAAGAGATGTAATATTTGCTAAACTAATATAATAAGTCAAAAGTCACAAAGAACATCTTTGTACCACTACGTGTTTTCCGTGTAACTCGATGAACTAGATACGTCGAGGCCGAGTAGATAAAACAAATATTGTACCACAATCCCCGTCTAGCGTTACAAGAACTCCGGAAATTCATTATGTCACGCCGTCATCCTTTAGGTCTGTGAAGAGGATTTCATTGACGAAGACCTAAGCAAACTGGTTCAGTCTGTCCATTCGGAAATCAAAACGCCAATCCTATTTCATTCCTTGACATAAGACACATTTTATTGCACAAATTAGCCTTTGTGATCGGTGTAAAATATTTTGTTAACATAATTAAAGATTTTGTTTTTAGATGTATACTATTATATTTATTTTAAAAAGTCCGTTTCTTTTAAAACAGAAGAGTTTTTTTTAGGAAGCTGGTTTCCTTTGACTTTATCACAGACCTTTGTAGCACAAGTGTCTACTTACCATGATATTTATTATATTTTCACGGGTTTACTGCCCCAATTCGAATTATACTTTATGCTGTTTTATTTTATTACTCATATAAATTTTCATTTTTGTTGACATCCTCATTCAATATTGGCATTTATATGTGCTTAATATATAAAGCAATATTTTATTTCATACTACACAGGTTTGTTTTTATACTTCTAATGTATTTTATTCGCATCTTCTACAATTTTAGTTATAAAAGCTTCCAGACATGGTCTGGAATTCTTGTTCGTGAGCAATTTCTCCAAATTGCTTTGATTAATTTGCATATTCATCAGCGATTCCAGGTCGTGTCTGGATGCTCCATAGTTTGGGCGTTCTGTTAAAAGATGTTCGACCGTTTCAAATGGTGCACCGCAGATGCAGGATGGGTCAGCTTTGCATTTGAAACGGTGCAAATAAGCGGCGAAGCCTCCATGTCCTGTTAGCCCTTGGGTAAGCTAAACAGAAGAGTTTTAGGTACTTGTTTTGACTGAGAAGTAACGATGAAAAGATAGCTATTTAACATTTATGAAAACTGTATCTGAAACATTAGGATAATAGCTACAAAAACAAATGAAACACCGTTAATGAGTATAGATTAATCTCTAAAACTTTTATTCTTAGGTTCAACGTAAAGTACAAACTTTGTAGACGATACTCCACCATCATACCAAAGTTTACATTCAATTGCTAGTGATAAGCCCAGGGTGAAATCAGCTATTTGTATAGCCAGCAAAGGCGCTTTGCTTTGCATATCTAAGGGGTATAAATCTGAATCGAATCCCGGAGGATAAGGATAATAATGTATACTTTTGACATGTTCATCATCATACGAATGGATCCCTTTACATTGCAACCAAAGCATCTGTTTCTTTAACCTCCGCAACTTCTCAACTTCTTGGGGAACGTTCATACTTGAATTCAATGGTTTGCCTGACCATTTCAGCTGCTTGTTCAGCCTTATTATTACGCAAGGCTTGTCTCCGTAACCATACGGTGGAGTACCACAGGGTCCCAAATCAGTATGATTCTGTACATCTCGTTTCCTTCGACCAGATTTTTTATCTTCACTTAGAAGTCTATGTATAGAGTCAACATACTTCTGAAACTCACCATCTCTATACGATATCAGTGGATAGTTATTGACTGAAGCAGGAGTGGCAGTCAATCCGATGCCATCTTTTGAATACGAGAACAGCTCCGCTTTGTCGACTGTTAAATAATCGGCAGTCAGATTCAAAATCGACAACGTTGAATATAGAAAGATCATTGTGTATGTCGCTAAAAATAATAGATACATGATGGTATAGCCGATCATAGCCCACCAGCTCTTGCAGGTTCGACCACAGAACAGCTTCTTCTGCCTGTTGTACATAAAGTGAAGGCATCTCATGCAAAATGGATCTGCTGGCGGGTCAACTGGGTCACTTAAGCCTGGGTCTTTTGAAGTTGTTGGTATTGATGCTGGTATCGTCGGATCTTTGATAGTTAACGTGGTCATTGGTATTTGGAGCTCTGAAGTTTTTTTCTTTGAAAACATGTTTATTACTTATTTTACTAAGCTTGCATTGAACGGCGGATATTTCATCACAATTTTGACAATATCTAAAATACTGACAACCTAGTGCTATCAATCAATACGGTCGAGACAATCAGTCCTATTGTCAATTTTTTGTAAAAAGTTTTTACATCCAAATCTCTTGTCAGTATTTTGTGCATTTCACAGCAATAAACTATGAAATAGATAACTCATAGAGAACACTTTTAACTATTACTAGGGACTATTTAACGCTATTGAATATTTACTTAATAAACTGAGTTCTAAATAATAAATACATCGACGATAGAACTAAGCTGCGTTGTGTCGTCGACGAATAAATAAGATGTTTGAATTCAATTTCAACAAATCTAAATTTTTCATATCTTCGAAATACAGTTCGTTAGACACTAAACTCATATCATAACTCGGTCATCTCCAAATCTACTTGACACTTTTGGGGTAAACTTTTAAAGATAAGAGAGAGCTGTTAATCTTTTGTCTTTTCATTGTGTACCTTGAAAAGTTAGATAAGGAATTATTTTAAATTTTAAACTTTTGGACTTACTTTTGTTTAGGTCCTACGTATTATTTTTATTACGGATTAATTATTATTTATATAGTAAGTCTACTATATCAGTCAAATGCAGACCTTCAAACTGCTTATAACTACTGAAATATACATCTAATTTATCATTGCTTTAACTCGCGAACATAAACTGATGCATATCTTAAAGCTGCCGTCCTAAAAAAAAATATTGATTGATCCAACGTCTCAGATTACGTTCAACTGTAGCATGTAGATTGAAACTGTCTAAGCGTGATATTATTATAATTGTTGTAAGTAACCCAAATACAAACTATCATCCATTTGCTTTTGGAACGTGACTGACTCAATTAATTTAGACATATCTCAGAAGTAAAGTTTTGAAAACAGAAATTCCAGAATTCTTGAAATTAAAGAAACATATCAAATATAACCATGTTTTAAAGATTTTAACTTAAATTTTGTTACAGTACTCAACAATTAATATTGCACAACGAGCCTACGAAAGAGATGATCGGCTTGTTTCGACTTCGTAGAGCATTATCTCTGTTGCACACTGCCTACGTAAGCACTAATAGTCCGATATTGGTCAAAACTTGATGAACAAAATGGTCGATAAACGTCAAATAGGTACGGTGCGAAAGAGATAACGCTCTACAGATCCGAAATAAGCCGAAGTCTCCTTCTTAGGCTCGATGTACAATATTTATTGTTGAGCGCTGTACTTTATTTCGGATGCCATCTTAGGTCGATTGATGGTGTGCCGTATTTTACTAATCAAGTTTCATTTGATGCCCATATGGCGTAACCTGATCATGGAGTGTGGAGAGTCAATTCACTACTAGATATAGATAGAGCTACAATGAACGCAAATATTGGCACAGAAGGCAATTTACGTAGAAACGTACGTAACACCAACCCCACGTTAATAAGTGCCTACATGCAGGTTATGTCAACAAGCTTTGTTGAAGTAGCTCATACAAGTGTACAAGGCGCTTCACATTCATCAAATTATGTCTTGTTTACCCTTCTTTGTTTCCTATTGCACTGGGCAGATATGTTTTTTTTTCTACAATTAACTTTTGAAGCACTGAGTAGAATTGAAACGTTTTTAATGGATTATGGGTGTCTTATCAAACTAGGTTTAGTGTTGTGAAGAAGAAGAAGAAGAAAAACATTTATCGTGGGCTCTCCTACGTTGAAAAAAATACTTTTAAGTATTTGTCTGTACTTGTTTACAGCTTTTGTAATTTTATGTGCAAAATTGTTTTATTACACATTTCTAGATATCGCTCTAGATTTAATGAATCATATCGCATATTTGGACGATCATGAACTCTATTTTCAAATTGTGAACGAGACTAATAATATGACTTGATTTCTTTAATTTTATTTCTATAAATCCTGAACTATACGTCAATGTCATCACAAGCACTCATTTTTAAACTACCTAATGCACTTAGCATTTCACAATCCTATCTCATATCTAATAGCAATCTCTTTGGATATTATCTGTCATCACTGTCTTTCCAGGCGTTTGCTCAATTCTGAGCCACTATTCGCTATTAAAATTTCATCTGATAATCCTTGGCAATAATGTATAATGTCATAATTTAAAAGAACATGACTGCCTGTGGAGTTAAAAAAATAATTACTGGATTTGTTCCTGCCGCGTTCAAAACATTACAGTTCGTATTCATACTCGTTATTCACAATCCTATCTCAGTTTTGATAACAATATCTATTGGATATTATCTGTCATCACTGTCTCCCCAGGCGTTTGTTCAATTTCTCTGAGCCCCTATTCGCTACTTCAAGCGAGAGTCCTTGGCAATAAAGTATGACGTCATAATTTAATAGAACGTCTGTCTGTGGAATTGAAAAATAATCACAGGATTTGTGCCCGCCGCGTTCAAAACATTACGGTTCGTATTCGAATCTAATCAATATTTATGAAAACTAACTGCTTAGTCGTATATTTATATTAACTAGGATCGCTTGATGATTAAAATGGCCTACAATATCAAAAATCCGATGTTTTGTTGTTGAAATCAAAAATGAAAGATGAAAATAAAAATAAGACAAAAGACGGTCACATCAAAAAGGTAAAGACGTCAGTCCAAAATTACCTTCAGAATAAAACGTTTTTCAAAGTTTACTATACCCAATATTTTTAGCACAAAGAATTTCATAATGCCCCATATTTTTCCTTTTCACAATATAGACTCTGGACATACATTAAACAAGTGTTTTTAGTACTGGAAGAGTTCCAGAGTCGGTGCTCGAGAGCACGAACGTACAACCGTATTACCATATCTATCATCCGCCAAATAGTATTCTTCAGCATTAGGTATTGTGTTTCGGTTATATGGATATGCATGGCTCCATTATAACTAAACAAAGCAACATTTATATATAACAATATATATTTACTGGTGGTAGAGCTCCAGTGACGGAGCTCGCGGGCGTAGGCACCACCGCATTACCTAATATACTTGCCGCTAAATGGTAGTGTTCAGCACTATCGTGTTCCGGTCAGGTGGTAATGTACGGCCCTGTAATTTCCGGCACAGAGGCATAACACCTAATGCCTCAGGAGTGGCAGCGCATCTGCATTTTGACCTCTGGTCATTGTGTGGGTGTCTATAGGCTGCAGTCTTCACTTAACATGAATGTGCACTGCATGCTTGTTTGCCACTTGTATTACATAAAAAAAAAAAAAATAAGCCTCAGCGGTGGCAATGGAATCGTTACCTAAAAAATCTGCAATGTGTTTCAAATAGCCGTAGTGACCATCAGACAACTAATAGGTTGACTACATGATCAGCGTATGCGGTGATAATTCAATAATAATAAATAATGGCAACCCATCATACGTCCCACTGCTGGGCACGAGTCTTTCCCCTTTTTGGGGGGAGGCCTGGAGCTTACTCCACCACGCTGCTCCGATGCGGATTGGTGGAGGTGGGTGGGTTAGTGGCCAACCCACTGTCGGATGTTTTCAAACCGCCCATAAGGCCTCCGACAAGGTTTAACGACTGCTATCTATCGATAGCAACCGGGACCGATGGCTTAATGTGCCCTCCGAAGCACGGAAACGCGCATTTTAATTTGCCACTAGCGGTCACCCATCACACTACCCGACCGCGCCCGTAGTGCTTAACCGAGTAGATCGCTTATGATCTACACCAGCCGCGGGGCCATGCGCGCTTCATTCAATGGTACATTTGAATAAGCGGAGAGTTCCCTGACTTATTCCGCGTGAAATCCAAAACAAAAGAAAATAGTTTGAGGTTAGGAAGTAGGTAAAACCGGACAAGTGCGAGTTCGACTCGCGTGGTGAGGGTTCCGTAATTTAAATAAATATTTTCGAAAATATTACAGATTTAAAATGCAGGGACATAGCGGTTACGGTGGTACCGGCAGGGAGGGTTATATTATTAAGAATTTTCGATTTAATTTGAATACTCAAACTTCTTATAGGTTTTTCAGTAATCTATAGGCAAAGAACTATTTTCCACATTTTTTCAAAATTTTAAGTTCAGTAGTTTCGGAGATAGGGGGGGAATGGTCAATTTTCGTCGTTTTTCTTAAATAACTTCAAATTTGTTTATGCAAAAATTATTAAAAAAAATATACCTATCTGAGATGCTGACAACAACCTCTTTCATTTGATATGTCACACGACACAGTTTACGATTTTTTTTTTAATTTTCTGACTTATCCCCCGAAAGTGGCCCCCCTGTTTAAAATTTATTATTTTACTTGACGTGTTCATCTTTGGGTCACCAATTTACATATATTCATCAAATTTCAACTCAATCGGTCGAGTAGTTTCGGAGCAAATTGGCTGTGACAGACGGTCAGACAGACAGACAGACGCACGAGTGATCCTATAAGGGTTACTTTTTTCCTTTTAAGGTACGGAACCCTAAAAGTTTTTAATTTAAGCACGTTCTTTTTCGCTACCACTTAACCAAAGTAAAAAATTCCTAATTCACATTTTATTGAGCACGTTTCAAAGCAATTTTCACTACACCTAAGGCGCATTTCACAAATTGCCTGATCACTTGGTAATGTGACCCCCGTTGTTCACGGTTCTCTATATTTGTTATTTGTCATCCATTCCGTGTTAGGTGCGGTATAACTCGATATATCCGATTATTTGATCGTAATTTTATATCGTCAGATATATCTAATTTCTCATTAATTAAAATGGTGTAAATCGATGCTATCGTCATTTCTTGTTATAAAAATGTACGAATAAACAGTATCCAACAATAAATATTGCACATCAACCTTAGGAAGGAAACTTCGGCTTATTTCCGGTCTGTAGAGTGTTAGCCCTATACGGAAGTGAGACTTGGACCTTGACACAGAAGGATAGGGATCGATTGGAGGCATTTGAAATGTGGTGTTGGAGGAGAATGGAGAGAATCAGCTGGACGGAGAAGAAAACCAATGAAGAGGTACTTGCTTTGGTAAAGGAGGAGAGACAAATTTTGAAGATGATAGAAAACAGGCGGGGCAGAATGCTGGGCCACCTGGTGCGACACGACGATTACATCATGACAATCATGGAAGGGAAAATTGAAGGAAAGAGAAGCAGAGGGAGACCAAGAAGAAGTTATATAGACCAAGTAAAGGAAAAAGTAAAAGTTGTGTCGTACCAGGATGTCAAGAAGTTAGCACAGGATAGAGAACGCTGGCGGTTATTCCACCGACAAGAGCATAGCTCTTAAATATAGAAGAAGAAGAGTGTTATCTCTTTCGAACCTCACCTATGTGACGTTTATCGACTACTTTGAAGTTTTGACCAATATCGCACTATCAGTGCTTACGTAGGCAGTGTGTAGCAGAGATAACTCTTAACGAAATCAAAACTAGCCTATTGTCTCTTCTGTAGAATCGATCTGCAATATCTCTTGCTGAGTACCTACAGATTTTTCTTTGACGATTATTATTATTGTCATCTTCACCACTAAGTGTGTCAACAGACTTTGCCAAAGCTACGCGACGGCAGTTCGGCGGCTGATTTTACGTTCCGACTCTACGTGGCAGAACTTCAGTTCAGTGTGCTGTGTGTCGGCATATTGTGTCCCGTTCAGTTGAAAGCCGCGCGCGCGAATTGCGCGGCGCGGAAGCAGCACCGGGGCTTCTTCTGGCCTGCCATGCAGGTCGGTCGTTGGGTGCCCTGGGATTCAAGGGCTTCGGTGGAGAAGGCACGCATCGTCAGTCGAGAGAGGGTGGGGGCTTTATACATATATTTGTTCTTGTTTTTTTTTTTATTATTTTGTTTTTTTTTCCTTTTTTTTTTAATTTTTATTTATTTTTTTTGCCACTCCACTTGCCCCCTTCTGGCGTGCATACCTGCCTCTGTTGCCGTCGCTGTGGCTCGGACACGTCGTGACGTCTCGCAAGTTGCGGTCGCCTCGACAGCTGCAGCGGCCTCCAGTGACCACGGTGGTCACTGGAGGGCATATGTGAATTCAGCAGTCGAATCGACTGAAGTTACGCTGCACGCTATAACCACACCGCGGACAACTCGCCAAAATTCAATACAAACGCTTAATTTGGTCTCTATTACACAGACATCAATCAGTGACGTATATTTACCTGAGTGTACCTTTGTGCGTAGCACGTAGAAAATACCAACCGTCGTCCATAGGAGGGGAGGAGGTTGGGTGATGCGGGGAAATCGGGCGGGACGTCCAAGTGTCCATTCTATACGTAGTATTATTACATATTCTCTACTATAAAGCAGCGTAATTTCGACAAGATGTGTCGGTCGTCAGTAATTCAAATAGCATTGCTGGCATAACAGTGCCGAACTTCTGCCGCGTAGCTTTGGCATAGTGTGTTTACACACTAACCCCCTTATTCATAAACGTACATTAGATACGTTTTAGCTATAGAATGCTTTGTCTTTGTCAGTTGCATTGTCAAATGTGCAGGATAGAAAAAGACAAAGGAGAGATGAACAACACTTTTTAGCTAAAATACGTTTATGAATAAGGGGGTAAGATTTTTATAATCCAAGTGCGAAGTAACAAAACTCACGAATCCATGAATTAGATCGTAGCAAATATAATATATCAATAGTCAATTTATGTACATGTTTTGTTCTTCGTATGGAAACAATTCGGAAGTTCGGAAAAACAAACTAACATTTGCCCAAGAACATAACTATACATGTAAAGAAATACTATTTCTTTCTTCGCACTCTGTGTGTTTATTTACCATGAAGTTTGGTTATAGTTTTTAACTTTTTAATTGTCTGATTTTAAAGAAGAAACGAATTCAGAATGTCATATGACAGATTTAAATACGAGTGGATTGACAATTGCATAATCAATGAAAATTTTAATATTATATTATTTTATGTTTTAAAAGTGAAAGAATAAACTTTCATTGTCGTTTTATAAGTCTGTTTTACTACATGAAAGAAATAAACCTTCTTTTCAGCAACACAAGGTATTGTGTTGCTGAAAAGAAGGTTTATTTGAATTTGACATTATTATTTCATATTATTTTTGATATAAGTACCATTCAAACTTTGCTAGCATAGTTATTGTTGCAGGGACAAACAGTAAATTCCTATAAAGAGAGTAGTAATAAGCTGGCGTCTGTTCGAGGTGAGGCTCATCGCAGGGCTTCATTAGAATTAGGACATTGCAACAGTGTCCTGGCAGATCCTACGCCAGAATACTGTTGCAACTATATCAATTGTCAATGAGCTAATGTTGTTTAATTATTTTTTTAAATGATGAATGTAATTCATGTGAACGTATAGAGCGTCATGGTCTTTGACCAAGCTCTTTAAATGGAGATTAAAAAAAAAAAAAAAAAAAAAAGCTGGCGTCGTGACGATCCTACCGCCCCACTAATGTAAGAATTTTCTTCTACCGGAAGAGATTCATCCCACAAGTTTTTTTTTCTTTGTAATGGAAGTGGTAAACAAGCATGCAGTTCACATTGATGTTAAGTGATGACTGTACCTAAACAAGACACCCACACACAATGCAGATGCGTTATCACTCCTGAGGCCTAAGGTGTTATGCCTTTGTGCCGGAAATTACAGGGCCGTACATTACCACCTGACCGGAACACGATAGCTGAACACTACCACTACCATTTAGCGGCAGGTATATTAGGTAATGCGGTGGTGCCCATGACCGCGAGCTCCGTCACTGGAGCTCTACCACCAGTAAAATAATTTGTAGTCAGTGTGCAAGTGCAGTCAGTCAACCGAACAATGGCAATTAAAAACCATTGCAAAGGGGCGGTAGTAAGTGCAATTACTAAACTAAACTACCGCCACTGCTATCGCCATATACCAACGATTATAGCATATCCCACTTAATGGGAAGCTTTGGTCTAGCAGTGGACATCTTTCGACTAATATGATGATGATGAAGTAGTTGTAACATATTTTTAATGGATTTGAAACATCTCGCCATTCTATTGCATTTTTTTTTGTTAGTGCGATGCCTGTTCCATTTTGCACAAAGGAGATGTTGCATGCTCGGCTCTGGTTCGTACATTACCTCAAAAAATGGGTAAATTAAAGAAGAATCCCAAAAAAAAACAATTACTTTAATCAAGAATATATTTTAGAGTTACAACCACATTTAATTCAAACAATTTTATTATTTTCAACCATGTTCAACATGGCGGCGATACAGCCAGCGCTTGGGATAGTACCTATGTAGATAAAACATAACTAATGCTATCTGTATCTTACAAGTGCATCACATATTAACAAAAAAAAACGATGTATCAAATCGATCAATTTAAAAAGTTCCGATGAATTTCTTTAAATTGTAAATCAATTAGTATCGATTATTAGTGGAATTTGTCAAAATGACATCGCCCGCTATATTCGCCATGTTTTGAGTTGCAATTCTAACTGCAAATAATGTTTTGTAACTGCAAACAAAGCTGAATAAGTGAAAATATGCTGTAAAAACCTTTTAATATTGATTTTGCCTGTTAATGATATTGTGTAGGTACAATACATGGCCGGAGGTCCATACATTTTTGCAACATCTCCTTTAATGTTAACTAGCCGGCAAACTTCGTATTGCCTCACAATGAGTCAAAGGTTTGATAGATGCGGACTATTTGTATGGAAACATGAAATTGTTGTTTTTACTATTTCCCTTCAATTTCTTCATATTTTCTTATCTTTTAAAACTTCCCTGGACTTCCAAAAATCATTCAAAACCAAAATTACCCAAATCGGTCCAGGCGTTCTCGAGTTTTAGCGAGACTAACGAACAGCAATTGATTTTTATAAATATAGATTGAAAACACGTAACTTTAAAACCTATGAATGTTTGTATATTATCTTTGCCTTCAAACACAGCGTTAAATTAATTTTGTTATCAGTTGTATTTGTCTGTACACCAATAAATACTTCAACTTATTTGTAATATTTTATTTTTCAGCAATAACACACGCGAGTGAATTTTAGAAAATAAAGAAAAATGGAAAGACATATTTGACTTCGGGCAATCATTTTTTCTACTCAATATAATATATTACATTATCGCAATTTCATCTTTATTTATGTCCGCACCCGCGCCACATATTATTATGAAAAATATGGGGCGAAGTAACGTGTCCGTAAGTAATACATTTCCCCTGTGAACGAAAGAGCACAAACTGAGCAGAGGTCGATCATAAAAAGTCGCATATTATTTGTTTCATTTATCGCACAAAAATTATGATGTTTTTAACTAATTTAGATCGTAATACCATAAATCAGTATTGTTTAGAGTGCTCCTATTACATGTTGCACATGTGTAATTTATTTATCTAGCAAATTCCTATTTGCTGTACCTATATTATTAATTATTTTATTTACTATTTATTTCAGGCAACCAGGGCCCATATCAAACTACACAGATAAAACAAAAATACAATAATACTATACTATTTATAAATGTATCATCTTATAAGCTTGATAAATACATAGAGAATAAAATTACATATTTAAAAATATATTATTGCATATAGGTACCTATCCAAATCTAATAATTTTTATACATAGAAAACTTTGATGTGGAACTCCTCGTGAGTATTTTATCGTTATTCTTAGCGATAAACCGCAATATGCCGAAACCGCCTTTGAATCGTAAGAGAAGAAAGCATTGACCAAAGAAGGCTGATTTCTCAAACTTAGGATCATTAATCTTTCGGATAGTTACGTTCTCGGAATGTTTTTTGTAGCATACCTTGTATATATTATTTAAACGTGACGTGAAATCCTCTAGGAAATATCCATGAGTGTAATAATTCTTTGAAGGAACGGTATGGAATTATTATATTGATATTTCCGCCGACGATAAAGAGGAATCCTCCATCCAGGCAAGGTGATAGCGCCTGACGAGCCACGACCCAACGATTAACTTTGTCAAGTTGCAATATATAGATAAAATAACCCCAGAACGATTTAAGAAGATTTTTACTGGTTTTTCTAATGTAGGGACTCGAGGGCATAGGCACCACCTTTAAAAGGTGCACTACCGTGTTCCGGTAAGATACCCAGTAATGTAGGGCCCCGTAATAACTATCACATAGATATTACAACTTTAGACTTATTTACCCTGAGACTTATTCATCTGCATTTTACCCTCTAGTTTTTGTGGAGATGTCTTTAGGCTGCAGTCATCACTTAACATCCATGTGAACTGCATGCTTGTTTGCTACATTCGTTACATAAAAAAATCAGTCGACTCCGTGAAATACAGTCTCTCGTTCATCATAATTCTATCTAATCAAGTACTTGCGGTTAATCGTTCCTACATTTAGCTTCCAATATGTTCCACTAGGTGGCGCTTCATGTAGTAGACGCTATTATATCGCACGTTTTTATTTTTATCATATTTCGGTTGGTCGAATGTGTGAAACGCCGTAGTAGCCCCTTTGGTGCTATGACGAAAGTATCGTTTGATTTTATCACAGCTCACTAAAGCGATTTGCGTCTAGAGTTCTCAGCCGGTGCATTGCAGATTGCTTTTATTGGACCATTGAATAATGCTGTGTTGAGCAAAGTGCTCAAACCAAATAAGTAACATTCGTATTTTAACTTTGAGCCGTAACTTCACGAATGTATTCTCTAAGGCTAAGGCAGGTGGGGATGAATGCATGTTTCAAAGCATACATACAAACATCCACGTTTCGACAGTTATGCACAGTGGTCAACAATAAATAAGGAGACTTCGGCTTATTTCGGATCTGTAGAGCGTTATCTCTTTCGCACCTATTTGACGTTTGTCGACCATTTTGATCAAGTTTTGACCAATACCGGACTGTCAGTGCTTACGTAGGCAATGTGCCGCAGAGATAACGCTCTAAGAAGTCGAAACGAGCCGATCGTCTCTTTCGTAGGCTCGAAGTGCAATATTCAATGTGCAATATTCGATGTGGAATTGTTGAGTACTGTACGTTTTTCCCATTTAATAGTTAGCATGCCTTTTGACATCGCCGAGCACATTCATCACTTCAGCCAAAAAACGTCCACTGCTGGACAAAGCCTGCCCAAGATACGCCCAGAAACAGTGTTGTGCGTTAGGTGAGAATATGTCATAAGCGCCACGCTTGGCAGGCGGATTGGCGATCGCAGTAGCGGTAGTTTTATCGCGGGACGCTCCTGCCCATCTACAAAGGTTTGAGCACCATTATTCGCTTGACTGACTGAACTAGCGAAATAATTCTCGTCGAAAAAAAGAACTGTCGTCACGTCTCGACACCGTCCCACGTCCCGAGTGCATTACCAAACTTTATTTTTTCAAGGTATAACACCTTAGGCCTCAGAAGTGGTAACGCATCTGCATTTTGACCTCCGGTCTTTCTGTTGGTGTCTATAGGCTGCAGTCATCACTTAACATCAATGTGAGCTGCATGCATTTTTTCCCAATTTTCGGGCACAGGGTCCAAGCTGTTCACAGTGGTTAGGGTCATAGAGACAGGAACCTCCTCACTATACATGCCGTGCCGAGAAGTATGTACCGATTTCTGTATCAGGTTTTTTTTAAATACCAGGTGAAAATGCGTTACGCCTGCCCACCCTTGGGGAGGGGTGTGGGTTATGTGGGACTCCGGGAAAGGCATCTGTCTTCCCACTAAAAACCCCTGGGTGTTCCGACTCGTCCGCCGCCCCACCGGCGGCTGCTCGTTGCCGAGCCCTCCTCGGTGCCTTTGGGCTCCAACCAGCAATAGTGGCGTGCGGAACACCTGTACGCCAGCCAGCCTGGGACCTCTCCGACGGACATCCCCTAGTCCGGCGCCCGAAGGTCCCTGCCCCTGACTTTCTTACTTGAGCCTCTTGAGATGTTGGGCGAGGCTCTTTGCCATCAGTCCGTTGACCGTGACGACTAGCGGCACAATAAGTGAAGAAATATTTTCTTTATGTTCTCAAAGACGCAAAAACATACTTACGTAAATGAAAACGTCTATCTTCTAATAAAACCTTGGGTTTAAGGACACGAGACCTTTTCTCAAAAGCTCACAAGACTTAATTATCTGAATGACAAAATGGCCGTCATCGTAAACATCCCGACCCAACATCATAATATCATTATCACGTTGGAACATCGTAACAAATTTACGATATTACACCTATTAAGGCTAATCGGCGTATTAGAGGGCTTTATCTATACTTATAATAAATCTGTAGAAGTGTAAATTCTGTACATTAAAAATATTGAAAAAATAAATGCCAGGGGATGTTATTAGATCGATACCGAACACAAATATGTGATTAGAAAATTTTTTGTCTGTCTGCATGTCTGTCTGTCTGTCTGTCTGTTTGTTCAAGCATCACATAAAAACTACCGGTCCGATTACAATGAAACTTGGTATGATTATACTTTAATCTTTGGCGCACAACACTGGGTACTTTTTACCAGGAAAAATGTCTGTTTGTCTGTGTGTTTGTGCACGCTAATATCAGAAAAGGCTTATTCGATTTGCGGTTTTCACTAATATATTGTGGTAAGTTTCACTTAACATTTAGTGTTTGTTTCGTGTGAAATATCGAATATTTTTAAGCTATTCTGTTTCTTAGTTCTATCTTTTAGGGAGTTTCGTACCTAATAGGTAAAAACGGACCCTACGGATAACTAATCCTCCGCTGTCTGTCTGTCTGTCCGTCCGTCCGTCTGTCTGTCACCAGGCTGTATCTCATAAATTGTAATAATCGATAGAATTTCTTATAAATTAAAATAGAAAATAGTGATAGCTATTTATATATTAGAAAGCAAACATTTTCACAAATTAAGGTTGGGGAAAAAGTTTCTTAGCATTTTTTAAGATAATTCAAAACATTTTTTAATATAGTTTATTTAAATTTAACTAAAGAATAACTCATAATTTAATATTAATTAATGCGTTGAATCACAAATCCATCAGTCTAAGATAGACGGATGGATGTGTGAGAAAGAGGTAGAGCTCCCGAACGGAATTCGACTCTGGAGACGCCTCTTAAGTTTGGGAGATAAAAAAAACATAAGCCTGTTCTAGTTCGTGTTAGAAAGAATCGGGACGTGGCGACTTTATCACCCCCTCTCTCATGGGGGAGAGGGCAGTCAGTCAACCGAACAATGGCGGTCAAACCATTGCAATAATGGGGCGGCAATAAAAATAACAACGCGTTATAGGCAGCAGTGTCTTGCGATAAAACTACCGCCACTGCGATCGCCATTCCACCTGGCCAATTATGGAATGTCCTCCCCTAATGATGCACAACACTGTTGTGGGCGTCTTTCAGACGAAAAAGAGAGCTAGTTTCAATGTTGGCCTGTGTTAGCATAGTGACGATAAAGTGGGAGCCGCTCCTATCATTTACCAACCAGACAAACTACCTATTACCAAAAAAAACTGGTTGCCTGTAAAGTCGGTTTTACGGGCGAAGATTTTACGTGACAACGTCTTTTTCTCGGTAGAAAGGCATTCGCCGGTCCGGCAGGCCTCTCTCTCGTTCGGTGACTCATCGTTACGTTACCGGGCGTTACACTTTTTCATGAGTGACTCCGAGCCGCAACCTAATTTAAGACGTTGTCACGTCAAAAGTTTAAACTCCATCCCTGCTGTTGTTTATCGTCACTATGAGAAATAAACAACATAGACTCTACCAACACCATCGTTACATCAATTCAACAACACATAATAAACTCACCGATTCATATACAGTTCATATGGACAAAAGCCCACACCGGTATAGTAGGCAATGTGGCAGCCGACCAACTGGCTAAAGCAGCGGCTATATCCCACCGCGCCTATGACTTACCCCTTTTCCCGGCAGTGGTTACCTGGGATTGAAAGTTTTGACATCTTACATTCTCTAAATTACCCAAGTTTTCATTTAACACAAATTTTAACTGGCCATGGATATCATAAACAGTATCTACATCGTTTCAACATTACGCCCACCGACACATGCCCATGCGATAATACTACTACCCAAACCATTGATCATCTACTCAGAGATTGTATAAGATACAGCAAGGAACGCAACGACCACTTCACAATCTGCACCATGGTAAACATAAGCCCATTCGACCTCAATGAAATAGCCACAAAAGAAAGCACATGCACATCGTTCAACAACTTCACCAAATTCATCATAAGTACACTTAAACAGTTTAATCAAACATAAAGCTGAAAAAAAAAGGAATAAGCGCAACCAGAGTGCCTAGTGCGAGAATTCCGATCGCGATTTTCGATCGCGATCGCGTAAGAGTAAAACGCACGGCACGAGAGGTATGTCAGGACCGGGATATCTGGCGCTCAACACTCTCTGCCTACCCCGTTAGGGACCTGGCGTGAAGATACATACATACATAAATTACTTTAAAAGTACCTACTTATTTTATATTATCACCAAAAAGAAGAAAATATGACCAGCTTGCTTACTCATTAGATAAGCAACGAGCTATATGCAAATTGTTGGTTCTCATTTCTTCTTTTATTACTTTAATTTTATTTGTATAGATTATTTTATTTTTCAACACCTTCCGTAAACACGCATCACAACATTCACAACACGAGTGACGCCACGCTTATTTCACCGACATATTATTATGTAAGTAAACAAACTAGCCAATTCCTTCATCTAAGTCAAGCTGATGAGGAAAGTCGACGGAAGCTCCCGAAGGGCATTTGTTAACTATCTAGTTCATCGTGTCGATATGATCAGGTTATTAACGCTCTCTGATACAGAGAAACATGGACGATACTATTCCGCAGTGTACAGGAGGTAAATCTTTCGCAGTGCTTCAGGCAGACCATTAATGTAAGCTTGTTTGCCACTTCATGGCAAAAAAGAGCGTAATCTGGTTATGTGATAACAAATAAAATAATAATTTTTAAGACCATAAGAAGTTACAGATCTTAGACCCCATTCCCAAAAAGGTTCACCTAGCAGAGTTCCAATAGCTTCCAGCGTTCCAAAGCTTGTTAGGAATAATCCTTCTATTAAGTACCTACTACCTTCAAGTACGTTATGGAAAAGAAGCAGTAAGCTTGCTTTCTTATCTCATTAGCTGAACTATGTATGTATGGTTCGCATACCTAATCTAAATATGCATCACAACATGCACAACACAAGGAGAACCAAGATTCTTTAACTGGTGGTAGAGCTCCAGTGACGGAGCTCGCGGGCGTAGGCACCACCGCATTACCTAATATACTTGCCGCTAAATGGTAGTGTTCAACACTATCGTGTTCCGGTCAGGTGGTAATGTACGGCCCTGTAATTTCCGGCACAGAGGCATAAGACCTAAGGCCTCAGGAGTGGTAACGCATCTGCATTTTGACCTTGGTCTTTGTGTGGGTGTGTATAGGCTGCAGTTATCACTTAACATCAATGTGAACTGCATGCTTGTTTACCACTTCCATTAAATAAAAAAAAAAAAAAAAAAAAATCTTCCAACAGTATATATTACGTAGGTGACCAAACCAGCTCTTTCATTTCAAGATCTTTAGACGAGGAATGTCGACGGAGGCTCCCAAAGGGCATTTGTTAATTATTTAGTCCATCGTATCGATATATTCAGGTTATTATTGCTCACTGATACGAAGAAACATTGACGATACTATTCCACAGCGTACATGAGCTACGAAGCTTTCGCAGTGCTTCAGTATTTCAGTCAGTCGGGTTTGAAACTCCAATGAAGGCGCACGTTTCCTTGCTCTATAGTATTACGGAACTTTATGTATACGTTCGTGTTCCAATCAAACATTTGATTGATTATAGTGAGTTATTCATATCCGATACAGAATGCGTGAAATGTAAATTGGAATATATTCGATGCCAGGTGAGATTTGTTTTTTTTTTAATAAATGTGTTTGTTGGTTTATGTACTATTGGAGGATACATAAAGATGGCAAGTATATACTTTTTATAAATAAAATATACCTATTTTAAAAAAGTAACAATATTCTTTTAGTTACATTCCATTCCAAAAAAAATTTTTTTTGTATTTCAATCAAATGTATTTGTCTGCTTTTTTAAGTTTGGAATAATAGAAATCTACGTTTTATCAGCTTTGAAATCTTTATTCACATTATCCTTAATACAACCTACTTAGTTTTAAAAATTACACACACTTAGTTAAAAAAATTTTTGAAAAGCAAAAATGGTGTTATTATGTGAAATCGCATCACCTGTTCTTTACCTACACATTACACAAACACAATCCGATTTTGACGTTTTGCCCTACCTCCGGATAATTTGGAAAGGTTAAGAGGCCCATAAGAAGCTTATACCTAAGCTCAGATATTCATTCAATTGTGGAGAAAATCATTTGTACTTTCAATCCGATTCCAAGTATTTCAGATATAATTCGAATTATTCAAATTCCGTAGTTGATATTTCAATAAAAGCGTCCTGTGATCGTCCATCTATGTTATGAGAACAGTATGAGGTATTTCAATAATTGGTCTTTATTAATTATTGAAATACCTATCATGTAATAACCCCACACCTGCATTCACCGTAGGTATACAGGTAAATTTAAACATTCAAGGATTTTTTTTGTTGCAAAGATGGCAAACAAGCATGCTGTTTATGCTGCTGTTATCTCTCATATCCCCCGACCCGGGAATCGAACCCGGGCCGCCAGTGTAGGCTAACAGTCTCAATTACCTGAGACACTTGCCACTAAATGGCCGCTAGTGTTCAGCACTATCGTGTTTCAGTCAGGTGATAATGTACGGCCCTGTAATTGCCGGCACAGAGGCACTTAGGCCTTAGAAGTGGTAGCACATCTGAATTTTGACCTCTGGTCTTTGTGTGGGTCTATAGGCACTTTACAATAATTTCCCAAGTCTACTATAAACCTAACCTAACCTCTCTACACTCTCTGCCTACTTCGTTAGGGACCTGGCGTGAAGATACATACTATAAACCGATCATGTCAATTAGATGCTGGTAAACTGCCGTTGAATTGTTCTTTTATCTAAAATCAATGAAATTATCCCTTCAGGCAGCGGTCTCAGGACTATCGCAAGCGCCCACACACTGACCCGACTCAATGAACGATCATAAGACACTTTACAATAATTTCCCAAGTCAACTATAAATCAATCATGTCAGTTAGATGCTTGCTTGCGGAAGTATACCAATACTTCCGATTAAACACCAAATCTCTGGAGGCGGTGAAAATAATATTTTAGATGTCGGTCATTATGACCTCGATAGCGTAAAGTTACTGACACTATTGACGCTTTATAGTAGTAGCTCACGTCTGGATCCTATCAGGCTCTTACACACCTACCCGACTTAAAAAAATATTTATAAGACACTTCACTGTTATTATATATTTCTCTAGCCTACTTTAAACCCGTCAGGTCAATTAACCCCTGGTTCCAATTTGACACTTGAAAATCATATTAGAGCAAGTTGTTAGTCAATTAATAAGTTTTAGATAAATTGTCATCTATCGAGTCTTATCTCATCTTTAGAATATGTGAATACGCAATATGTGTTACTGCAACCTTTAAGGCCTGCACAGACGAAGTACTCTCCTCGGGTTCCTTTTTTATCCATCAATATAGATCTCTTATAAACTGTATGCAATAACGCACACAAAGGACTAAGAGTACCCCGAAAACTCTTTGAGAATGTTTGTCCCCTAGGGACAAAAGTTCTACGTCTGCGCAGGCCTTTACTGCACCAAATAATAAAGACAGAGGGACCCCTTTTGCCCAAGTAAGACTATGTAGAACATAGTCAATTTATGAACCATGTTAATCACTTTAGGAGCTGTCTCAAACGCTCACATACTCACCCAACTTAACGACCGATTTATACGACACTACATAATTATTTTCCAAGTCTACTTTAAACCAATCATGGCAATTAGCTCCTGATATGCTTTCAATTTAACACCAATCTCTGAATGCAGTGAAAATAATATTTAAGCTCAAGACGCAGACGTTGTGACCTCGATAGGGTGAAAGCCTATTTCCGGTGCAGAGCAAAATCATGCAATATAGGTACTTTGGTTTCGCTTAGAGAAGAAATAGATCAGACTTTAGGAATAAAAGGCGAACCTAGAAGCAAGTAAAGCAGAAAATAAGTACTCAGAAAGAAGCTTCTGGATAGTCTGGTTGAGTTCAGTAAATCGTATCATATTACCTACTTTAAAATTTTAATAAAGCTGATCTTACTCTGCGATTAATTATCCACGACTATTTTATTTTTAAAGAAAAATGGAAAGAAAAATTTGACTTCAGGCGAGACTCGAACTCGCGACCTACTGGGAATCTAGTCCAGCCGCTCTTCCAATTGAGCTACTGAAGCCCTGCCCGATTTGTCAAATCTTTCCTTCACATCTATTGCATTGCTTTATGGTAGCAGTAGCGCCATCTATTACCTAGTTGCCTAACTAGCATAGTTGGTAATAGATGGCGCTACTGCTATGCGCTATTTCACAAGCATGTGTTAATGCGAAATAATATAAAACAATTATTAAGGGTAAAAGCGACTTCTTTACGATATTCAATAAACTGAAAAGTCTATATGTTGTAAACATGGTTTAAACAACCCAATAATATATATAAGAACCGCTTAGAGGGGTCAGAGGCTGTATCAAAATTGACACATCTCACTTATCTCAGGCACCAGTCCTCTCCATTCACTAGGTCACAATATTTTATAAAAAACCTAATTGTTAAGTTTACGATTTGTAAACCTTGATGAAGAGAATAACCAGTCTTTGTGTTTGCAATTGCAAATTCTAAATCTACTAGTAGACATCGTAGAATTACCTACAGGCGTTACTTTCAAAACATCTATTTTTTTTGTTTTAATTGAGCATTGTATCCATATCCATACAACAATAAGTTCCTATATGCCTGTGGCGTGCATTGCATAAAGGCAAATATGTAGAGCTAGAACGAAAATATAAACAGAATTTGTTACTTTAAAATATTCAAAATTATAGGTTTAATTCAATCTCAGTATTTTTAAAGAAAACAAGTACTTAGGCAGGCTCATGCAATGCACGACACTGCCATATGCCCAATAATTATAAGGTCAAAACACAATAAATACAGTAATGCGTTTACACTCACCCATAATACCATCTATAGGTATAAACTTGTCCCTGAAGCCTAATAAACTGCTATTGACGGCAATATATCTACACCCAGTCACTGAATATTAATTTTGTCGCACCCTTTTATTGCAGGTTGGCTCGCCTAACGAGATAATCAAAGGAATCTATATAAATAAATAAAATCGGAGTGTCTGTTTGTAATATTAAAATAACCGCTTTTTACTAAATGCATATGTATGTATACACGGTACATATACCAAAACAACATTTTTTACAATTTTTGTCTGTCTATCTGTCTGTCTGTTTGGCGGGGCTTATCTTCGGAACGGCTCTACCAATTTTGACGGGACTTTCACTGGTAGATAGCAGAAGTGATAAGGAGTAACTTAGGCTATTTTTATCTCCATACATACATACATACATACCTACATACAAATAAGTAGAACTGGAGTATATCCGACTTTGACGGGACTTCCACGGGTAGGTAGCTGATGTAATAAAGAATATCTTAGCCTACTTTTATCTCCATAGCTACATACATACATACCTACATACAAATAAATAGAATTTGAGTGTCTCCGATTTTGACGGGACTTTCACTGGCAGATAACTGATGTGATAAGGAGTAACTTAGGTTAATTTTATCTCCACACAACCATGCATACATACATAAAACATATTATAACATACAAATAAATAGAATTTGAGTGTCTCCGATTTTGACGGGACCTTCACTGGCAGATAGCTGATGTAATAAGGAGTAACTTAGGCTACTTTTATACTAGCTGCGCCCATGATTTCGTCCGGGTAGATACTGAACAATCATATTTTTTCTCACGTGGACGAAGTCGCGGGCACAGCTAGTGTATAATAAATTCGATTCATGTCAGCCTACCGTGGTTTTTTACTGTCCACATTCTGACGTAGAATGGACAGGTTTATGAATACAATACGAAACATAACGGGAAGAGAAATTCGGATCCCTTTTATATTGCGCGCATGATGGACTGTGATATATGGTATCTATTACTAGCTTTTGCCCGCGACTTTATCCGCGTGAACTTAAAAAATCCTTAACCTCTTACCTTATCCCGTTCGGATAAAAAGTATTCTATGCGTTGCAGCCATATACTCTAACTGTAGACAAATATTGAAATCCGCCCAGTCGCTTAAGCGTGATTGACCAACAAACAAACAAACATCCATACTTTCATATATATATATATATATATATATATTTTAATGTGTTGGAAGTGGTAGACAAGCATGCTAGCACTGCAGCCTATAGACACTTACACAAAGACCAAGGTCGAAATGCAGATGCGTTACCCTTCCTGAGGCCTGAGGTGTTATGTCTCTGTGCCGGAAATTACAGGGCCGTACATTACCACCTGACCAGAACACGATAGTGCTGAACACTACCATTTAGCGGCAAGTATATTAGGTAATGCGGTGGTGCCTACTCCCGCGAGCTCCGTCACCAGAGCTCTACCACCAGTTTTTTTTTCTATATTTATACTTTCACGCACAGAATTGTAACATGAGGCGGACTTAATGCTAAGTAAAGAAAATTATGTAGAGAAAATAAAATGGTGCAGAGCTATGCAAAAAAAACTATCCAGTATAGAATCAAGATAAGTATAAATAACATTTTATATGTTAACTAGCGGCCCGCCCCGGCTTCGCCCGCGCTGCTCTGCTCCTATTAGTCATAGCGTGATGTAAGCTATCCTATCTCTCAAGTTGGATTGAACTGCACATGGTGTGCGAATTTTATTATAATCGGTTAAGTGGTTTAGGAGTCCATTGAGGACAAACATTGTGACACGAGATTTATATATATTAAGATAACATACACAGAAATATATAATTATTATTATATGAAATATATTACATAAACCAAAATAATACACTACTAATAATACACACGTTCCGTCTGTAGTATTATAAATAGTAGTAAGATTTCAGCAAGAAGTTCAGCAAACTGATATTAAAACAAACATAATTATAATAAAACAAAGTATTCTCTCTTTACATTTATATTGTCCACAAGCTGTGCCCGCGACTTCGTCCACGTGAAAAAAAATAGGATTGTTCAGTATCTACCCGGACGAAGTCGTGCGCGCAGCTAGTATAAATGTAGCCTAAGTTACTCCTTATTACATCAGCTATCTGCCAGTGAAAGTCCCGTCAAAATCGGAGACGCTCAAAATTCTATTTATTTGTATGTAGGTATGTATATATGTATGTATGTATGGAGATAAAAGTAGCCTAAGTTACTCCTTATTATATCTGCTACCTACCCGTGGAAGTCCCATCAAAGTCGGATATACTCTAGTTGTACTTATTTGTATGTAGGTATGTATGTATGTATGGATGAATGGAGATAAAAGTAGCCTAAGTTACTCCTTATTACATCAGCTACCTACCCGTGGAAGTCCCGTTAAAGTCGGATATACTCCAGTTCTATTTATATGTATGTAGGTATGTATGTATGTATGTATGGATGAATGGAGATAAAAGTAGCCTAAGTTACTCCTTATTACATCAGCTACCTTCCCGTAGAAGTCCCGTCATAGTCGTATACATTCCAATTCTACTTATTTGTATGTAGGTATGTATGTATGTACAGATCTATGGAGATAAAAATAGCCTAAGTTACCCCTTATCACATCAGCTATCTGCCAGTGAAAGTCCCGTCAAAATCGGTAGAGCCGTTCCCAAGATTAGCCCCGCCAAACAGACAGACAGACAGACAAAAATTGTAAAAAATGTTGTTTTGGTATATGTACCGTGTATACATACATATGCATTTAGTAACAAGCGGTTATTTTAACATCACAAACAGACACACAAATTTTATTTATTTGTATAGATTTATTAAGGAAGGTAATATACAACATAAGACCTAAAAATTCTGTGAAAATTTTAAGCGTCTACTTGCTACCGTTATTATTATCGAGCAAAAAATATATGAAAAATAATACACGGTTATTGTAGCCCCCTTGGACCCCTTAACATTTTAATTTTCTTATATTTAGTAATTAATTTTGTCTTTATCAGAAATACATAATTTGTGAAAATGTTAGCTTTTTAGCTATCACTATTTATGAGATACAGGCTGGTGACAGACAAACTGAGGGACGGACAGACAGACAGACAGCGGAGGATTAGTTATCCGTAGGGTCCGTTTTTACCTTTTACGAACCCCCTTAGAAGATAGAACTAAGATACAGAGTAGCTTAAAAATATTCAATATGATTCTTTTAATTGACATAACTTTTTTATTTCTGAACCAATTCACATGAAACAAACACGAAACGTTAAGTGGAACTTACCATAATATATTAGTGAGAACTGCAAATCGAATAAGCCGTTTCTGATATTAGCGTGCACAAACACACAGACAAACAGACATTTTTCCGGGATAAAAAGTGCCCAGTGTTGTGCGCCAAAGGTTAAAGTATAATCATGCCAAGTTTCATTGTAATCGGACCGGTAGTTTTTCTGTGATGCTTGAACAAACAGACAGACAGACAGACAGACCAAAATTTTTTCTAATCACATATTTGTGTTCGGTATCGATCTAGTAACAACCCCTGGTATTTAATTTTTCAATATTTTTAATGTACAGAATTTACACTTCTACAGTTTTATTATGAGTATAGATATAGATAAACAAGTGCACCTATAACTCATTTGGACTTTAATGAAACATTTGCACTGAGTACAAATATAATTATTTTTAATGTTATTCAGGCAAGAAACCAAGGCAATGCAATGCAATCGCAGTTGAATTATGAAGTCTATGAGCATTCACACAAAATCTGAGGTCAAAATGCTGATACGTTGTACCTCTATAAGCTAAATTGTTTTGCATATGACACAGTTATTTAGTGACTTACATTACCATTTAATCTAGCGCAAAACACTACCATTTAGAAACATGTAGCTTTGGTAACCGATGTAGCCTTAAAGCTCGAGCTCCATCACCGGTGCTCTACTACCGACATAATAAATAATGGCAACCCATTATACGTCCCACTGCTGGGCACGAGTCTCTCCTCTTTTTGGAGGGAGGCCTGGAGCTTACTCTACCACGCTGCTCCAATGCGGATTGGTGGAGGTGGGTGGGTAAGTGGCCAACCAGCTGTCGAATGTTTTCAAACCGCCCATAAGGCCTCCAACAAGGTTTAACGATAGCAACCGGGACCGACGGCTTAACGTGCCCTCCGCAGCATGGAAACGCGCATTTAATTTGCCACTAGCGGTCACCCATCACACTACCCGACCGCGCCCCTAGTGCTTAACCGAGTAGATCGCTTACGATCTACACCAGCCGCCGCGCCATGCGCGTATCGACATAAAATAACTTATTTCTTTTTGAGATACGAAGGTATAGAGTTTAGTATACCTAAACAATATTGAATTGAACAGCTAAAAAACAGCTAAAAATTTCGGACCAAAAATTAAAACATCGTACTTCAAACTTGTAACTACAGACAACATTAATCGGTGACGCAAACACTTTTATACCTCGTATATCAAAAACCACTGCTACTAAAAACAATCTCAAGTAAAACATATCATCTGTTGACGTTTTTTTGCTGTTTTAATCAATAAATCAAAGCTTGACGCCTCGCCTCGCATTTGAAGAGGAACAAAAATTCAACAGGAAGGTGGTAGCCGTAAAACACGGAGTAAAGCGTAGTCCCCATTATTTTCTTTACGATGGTCATTGTTCTCAATCGTTGTCTTTTACAAATCTGCTTAAGTCCTAGTAAATTTTTCCATTAGTTTTCTTGAGAATTCTGCGCGGTATTAGTTTGGTCACAAACTGTTCAATAAGTCCGTTTCCACAGCTGGCGCTAATAGTTTTACTACGTAGTTGTAAAGCCTGGCTTGATTTATTTCCGTTAATTTGTGAATAGCTGGATTTCAATTGAAGTGTTTGAATAGTGTTTTATTAGTTGCTGGCTCTTACACAATCATGGATTTAATATTGAATTTAGAATTAGCTCAGAACTACTTGCTCAGATTTCAAGCTGATTACGATCGTCACAAATTAAACCCTCGACGTACAGTTTGAAAAGTAACTTTTTGCTATTTATTTAATTACTATTAAACTCGCTATTGTCCACGGCTACGCCTTTTTTTTTTTTTTTTTTTACCAGTGAAAATTGCGTTACGCGTACCCACCCTTGGGGAGAAGGGTGGGTTATGTGGGACTCCGGGAAAGGACATCCGTCTACCCACTAAGAACCCCTGGGTGTTCCGACTCGTCCGCCATCAGTGGCGGGGTCACGGGAACGCTATCGCACACATCCGCGACCCCACCGGCGGCTGCTCGATGTCGAGCCCTCCTCGGAGCCTTTCGGCTCCAACCACTACTAGTGGCGTGCGGAACACCTGCACGCCAGCCAGCCCGGGACCTCTCCATTCGGGCGATGAACTTCCCCTAGTCCGTCGCACGATGGTCCCTGCCCCGACCACTCACAACACCAGGCGTCCCAAGACGCCCGGGAGGAGAGGTCCAGGGACACACAGTTCGGCCCTGGAGGATCGTCGAAGAAATTTTGGTTCCCTCGTCCGCCCCCCCACGGCCCCACCACGTCCCTATCGAGCGGCGGGACCACCGCTAGGCGGCTGGGGATAGGGTGCAGGGCCAATGACATACCCATACACCTCTTCCCCAGCCGCCTTCCCACCCCGTCCCGATCGAACGGCGGGACCACCGTTAGGCGGCTGGGGATAGGGTGCAGGGCCAACGAAATACCCGTACGCCTCCTCCCCAGCCGTCTCCTCTCCACGGCAGCTCTTTGGGTTCCTCTTGGCTTCGCCGGTGTGAGGATGACCACCGGGTACTGAGCCCCCCCGCCACGACAAGGCGGAAACCCTCGGGGGGGCCCACGGCTCCGCCTGTGTGTAGGTCGCTTAACTTCGCGTAACGCGTGGAAACAATAACTCTCCAGACCTAGAATAGACTTATAGTTAATTCTAAAGTATTCTATTCCCTTTTAAGTAAACCGCATTCAACTCTGTTTACAGTTTTGAAGCAGTTCTTGAAGTAAATTTTCAATTGACCATAACTACTCTTTCCCTTAACCGATTTTGACGAAATTGCTAAAACCGCGTTCAAATCCGTTGACTAGTTTCGAAGTTATAACGTACCAGACAGACTACCAGACCAAACTTCCAAAAATTGTTTATTTGGTTTCTGTGGTAGAGGAACGGATGGAAACGTTCCTCCGACAAAAAGGGAAGATCCTCCGACCAGGTAAGGTGATAGCGCCTGCCTGGCGGGCCGCGGCCCTACAATTGACGTTGGGAAGTTGTATATGTCAACTCTTGAGAAAACTTCGTATGTGCGATGTAATTCGACTAACACGCCATCTACCGGACTAGACAAGTGCTCTGGGAATTTAGTCTGTGTTCCACTAGTTGGTGTATTATTGTAGTGGACGCTACCCTGTTACTCTTCCTTAATCGCCCTATATCAGTTTTTGGGAAAAACATTCGATTTACAGACACTCAATTTTTACTGTCAGTATAGATAAATATAGATAAATATTGAGGACTGGCAAAACGGATACTATTTCCAAGAAATAACAACTTAAATAAGCGTATAAAACAACCTGAATTTTCCTTGTCCGACAAATAACAATAATAGGAGACTATAAAATGGGTGCTTTTATGCAATTTGCAATTGAATTTTTGACACAAAGAGTTTTTTTAACAACCCAAATGCTTTAACAGGTGTTCGCCATGAACGTTTTATAAAGTGAAGAGTACCCATCAACGACACAAGGCAGCTTTGAGTGTACCTAATCAAAAAAGATTTGTGTATTTTTGGCATCTTATTCTATCCTTGTACAATAATTACAGGTGTACATGAATCTTATCTGCTGCCAACAGACCTTTATTCCGAACGATACTATTAAGATTATCTTTTAGCTAATTAGAGAAAGAAAGCATTGATTTATCTTGAGATTTTTTTATGTACTTGGCGCTGAATGGTAGTGTTCAGCACTATCGTGTTCCGGTCAGGTGGTTCCTGTAATTTCCGACACAGAGGCATAACACCTTAGGCCTCAAGAGTGGTAACTCATCTGCGTTTTGACCTCTGGTTTGGTGTGGGTGTATATAGGCTGCAATCATCACTTAACATCAATGTGAACTGCATGCTTGTTTGCCACCTTCATTACATTAAAAAAATCATGATTATTATGTTAGAAGTTATTCCAGTCTTAATACAAATTCTTTTCGATTAACGATCATTCAGATACCAAATGACAAAGAATGGCTTGTGAACGGGGTAGATATGTTAATAGAGCAGTTGGTTCACAACAAAAAACCTTCATGTCTAAACAACTTTTGAGTATTTCCCTCGATTTTTTCAAGATGCCATCAGAAGAAAAAGTGTATCCCTTTAAAAAACATTCACAGACACTTAAGAATAAGGAAACGGTCAGAAAATGTGAAAAATTCAATAGAATCAGCGATAAATGATTTTACCGTCATCTCTGAGAGCCCGCGACCCTAGAATCGAACCCAGAAGTAATAGTGCCTTCTTTAATATAATATTTCGTAATTCCTATAAATACTCGTTAACAAAAAAAAGTGCATAGAATAATATAATATTTACTTATTTATTAAATAGTCTTATTAAATATTTTTTTACATAATATATAAGTAGAAAAATAATTATATGTATATATAAAAATAAGCAAAACAGCGTGCCGCCGGCAGCGGCAACAGGGCCAAAGCCACCGGTGGTTAGGGACGCAGAGAAAGAGAGGTTGCTCTTTCTCATTATTCGTACCGTGTCGAGGAGTACAGCCTTCTGCATCAAGCCTTTGACGCAGCCGCCCAACGGTGTATTTTATATTTATTACTAGTTGACCCGCCATACTTCGTATTGCCTCAGAATGAAATAATATGTCAAAGGTTTGATAGATACGGACTATTTGTATGGGAAAATGAATTGTACATATTTTCTTACCTTTTAAGTCTTCCATGGGCTTCCAGAAATCATTCAAAATCAGAATTAGCCATTTTGGTCCACCCGTTCTCGAGTTTTGGAGAGACTAACGAACAGCAATTGAAGATAGATTACTATTTTGCCACCAATACCACCACCACCATCGTCACCACCACCACCATCACCACCATCGTCACCACCACCACCATCACCATCACCAAATACCTACGCCACCAATCCCACCAATGACACAAACGCCACTAAAACCACCACCACAACCACAACCAATGCCACCAACGCCTCCAAAACTACCAACAACACCACCAACGTCACCAACGCCACCTATGCCTTCATCGCCACTAAAAACCACCGCCAGCACCACTAACGCCACCAACACCACTAACGCCACCACCACCATCACCAACGTATGGACGTCATAATTACATGACGCTCATCCGTTTCCGCTGGACAAAGCCTTTCCCGAAGATGCTCCTAAAAGTGTGGTGCGTTTTAAGGAAAGAATACGCCATAATTGCCACGCTTGGCATGCTGAAGTGTGATCATAACGGCGATTGTTTTATGTCGGAACGCTGCTATGCGGTATGCTCAATGTTACTAACATAGAAAAAACCGGCCAAGTGCGAGTCGAACTCGTGCACGAAGGGTTCCGTACAAAAAATGCCCTAAAAAGTACGTTTGTTGGAAGGTTAATACAACTAAGACCTAAAAATTCTAAGCGTCTACTCGCTCCGTTATAAATATCGAGCAAAAAATACACAAAATATTTTCATCCCTTTATATTTTCATTTTATTATTTTTAGTATTTAATTTTGTCGTTATAGCGGTAACAGAAATACATAATTTGTGAAAATTTTCTAGCTATCACAGTTTATGAGATACAGCCTGATGACAGACAGACGGATAGACAGACATACAGGCAGACATCGGAGGATTAGTAATAAAATAAAAAAAAATCCAAAAATGTTATTAAAAGTAGATGTTGGCCGATTCTCAGACCTACCCAATATGCTCACAAAATTTCATGAGAATCTGTCCAGCCGTTTCGGAGGAGTATGGCAACGAAAACTGTGACACGAGAATTTAGATACGGAATAGTTTAAAAATGTTCGATATGATTTTTTAAATTGTCGTAACTTTTTTCTTTCTGAACCGATTGACATGAAACGCACACTAAATGTTAAGTGAAACTTACCACAATATATTAATGAAAACTGCAAATCGGTTAAGACATTTTTTAAATTAGCGTGCACAAACACACAGACAAACAGACATTTTTCCGGGATAAAAAGTTGTGTGTGTGCGCCAAACATTAAAGTATAATTATACCTATATAATTATACAAAGTATAATTATACCAAGTTTCATCGTAATTGGACCGGTAGATTTTGTGTGATGCTTGAACAGACAGACAGACAGACAGACAAAAATTTTTCTAATCACATATTTGTGTTCGGTATCGATCTAGTAACATCCCCTGGTATTTATTTTTTCAATATTTTCAATGTACAGAATTTACACTTCTACATTATACTTTTATTATAAGTATATAGTTTGATTTTTTTTTTTTTTAGTTCGGGCTTTGTGTGGGCGGCCTGTCTCGAGACGGCACTAGTCTACTTCACCGGGAAATCGGGGAGCGCAGAAGGCGCTCCAGCCTAAGCAAAAATGTTTGCGCAATTGCCTAAGGGTGACCCATGCGGGTCCGTGCCTCGGCTTAGGACGTTGCGGAGAGACATATGCGATTATGGGCGGTGCAACTTTCGCTCTACTCCATTCGGTTGCTGATAACCGGAATGTCATCGGCCTCGCGGGGCCGGAGATAGGATCGGGATCAGGGGCGGGCGCGGCGCGAAACGCGTCGGCGCGTTGTATTGGCGGTTTGTGCAGTGTGATTCTGTAAATGATTGTTCATAGCGGCGATGGCCAACGTGGTCTCATCGTCCGGATCTTTTAAGACGTGCCTTGGACGTCTCCTTTTGGCGCGATCAAAAGGAGTGTAAATCGCGGCCGCTCTGACCAGCGGATTCGGGTGGTGACTCGCCCGATCGAAATAGCGAGCTGAAGCTCGCTTCATAAACTGCCGGATGGTAGGCAGGTTTGCGTCAATGTGCAAGTTCTTATTACGTACGTACCAAGGCGTAATGTAATGTTGTGTTTTTTGCGTGGGCGAATACCGGGGACTCGTAACATAGTATGGGCCTTATGCAGGATGTGTTTATAAAGATAGATTATGCATTGACCTATATTTAAAAATGTACTAGACGGGACACTCCCATCGATAGCATGGTTCTTGTCTCTAGAAGTCAATTTACCACTCTTTCACATAGCAGTAGGGCAGATGATCTGGAAACGTCTGTCAAATCAATTTAAAAATGGAACCGGCTGTTTATTTTCCGGTATCTTCTCTATTCATATTAAACTCGTTGCTTTTATGTTCTGTCCTCAATCTGACCACATCTGGAATCCAGAAACCGAATCTGAATTTCAAATTTGGAATACCGTAATGGATAAGCATTATGAATGGAAAAATTTTGCAAGTTGTATTTTCTTTGCCATAATGCTGAGTGTTAAATTGCAATTTAAATTCAATTTTAAGTTGCGCAAAATTTACATATTTGGTTTTTTTGTTATTGATTCATAGATTTGATTGTTGATTTACATATTATAAATTCCTTTATCTGTTACACAATAAGGATGTTGACTAGAAAGTGAGTAACTCTTTATTGTAGACTAGCTGTGCCCGCGACTTAGTCCGCTAGAGAATTTATTATTGATCAGTATCTACCCGGACGAAGTCGTTGGCGCAGCTAGTATACGAGTAGTCTAAGTTACTCCTTATTACATAAGCTATCTGCCAGTGAAAATCCCGTCGAAATCGGTCCAGCCGCTCCCGAGATTAGGCCCAACAAATAGACAGACAGAGAGACAAAAATAGTAAAAAATGTTGTTTTGGTATATGTAAAGTGTATACATGCATATTCATTCACTAAAAAGCGGTTTTTATATAACAAACAGACACTCCACTTTTATTTATATGTATGTAAACGCGCATTTAATTTGCCACTAGCGGTCACCCATCACACCACCCGACCGCGCCCGTAGTGCTTAACCGAGTAGATCGTTTACGATCTACACCAGCCGATACACAAAATAAGAAATAACTCGACATATAACAAGAACACAGCACAATTAGGCGGTTTTGTTGCTAGAGCATTTTTTTCCAGACAACCTGGTCTTTGAAAGAAATAGTTCAAAGAAAATAACGATCGGCAGAATGTACATAGTTAAAATTAAAAATAAGTATATACCTAGGTAGGTACGTTGAAAGAAACTTAAGATACTTTAGATAACACATAGTACGACTGCCTACCCCGCATGGGGCTAGGCGAGAAAATACATACAAACATAAATAGTAGGTACAAGACTGTTATCAGTGATATCACAATAAGGCAGTTAAATGCAAATAAGCTTTAAAATTGTAAAATTTACGAAAACTGTAATTTTATGAGATGAATTAATAAATGACGCAAAAAAGTGAAAAGAAACGAAACAGGTACTATGAAATAAAAACAATTTGAACTCTTCAAAATTTGCAACAACTTTTGATATTTATATAAAATTTGAACTACGACGTAATATTGACGAAGATCATTTCGTAATTAATATCTCCAAAACAACAAACGTACATACAAAAATACAATATTTTTCTCTTTATAATATTAGTATACCTACCTTTTAAATATCGTCAGTAAACGAAGTTAACAGAACATTGTCCGTGAAGTAGATTTGCTAAAGTAGCTGTAAATAATATTCATATAATAATGGCAACCCATTATACGTCCCACTGCTGGGCACGAGTCTCTCCCCTTTTTGGGGGCAGCCCTGGAGCTTACTCCACCACGCTGCTCCAATGCGGATAGGTGGAGGTGGATGGGTTAGTGGCCAATCCGCTTTCGGATGTTTTCAAACCGCCCCATAAGGCCTCCGACAAGGTTTTAACGACTGCTATCTGTCGATAGCAACCGGGACCGACGGTTTAACGTGCCCTCCGAAGCACGGAAACGCGCATTTAATTTGTCACTAGCGGTCACCCATCACACCACCCGACCGCGCCCGTAGTGCTTTACCGAGTAGATCGTTTACGATCTACACCAGCCGCGGGGCCATGCGCGTTTCAATAATAATATTAGTATACGTAGATATAAATATCGTCACTAAACGAAGTTAACAGAACATTGTCCGTGAAGTAGAATTTGCTAAAGTAGCTGTAAATAAAACTTCCTTATTACTTTCATTTACGCTGCGAACTTGTGTGTTTCGGGGACGAACGAAATTGATTGATCCATTTTCGATACAGAACTTCTATAATACATTTCGTAAAAGTTACACTAGATCGTTATCGAAACGTAAAGCTCTTTAAATGCTCATGTTCAAAAACTGTTCGACACAAGGTTAAGCTCTTACCCGTGTCTTCGTTCATGTGATCTTACCACTAAAAGTATAGAGAAACTCGGGCCACCGGTCGCGGCGGACCGGAGGGGAGTAGCCATAGCATTTATTGCCGATGCAAAACAGTCTGCCATTTTTTGCGGGGGGAACTACGTGTGATACTCACACACACTATAAACATTGTCTATTGCTACGAAACTCACACCTTGACTTTAACAAAATACAAAAAATATCACGCACACATTTAAACATCTGGGCGACAGGCACAGGACCATTTGGTCTTGTACTTTGACAGAGGGGAAAGCCTGCATATAGCTACTCCCTTCCGGTCCGCCGCGGCCGGTGGCACGTGTTGCTCTATGACTAAAAGTAGCCTTTTCTCTTTCTGAGGATTTGATTTATCTCTAATGTAGACAGACTCTAATGTAGTCAGACAAAAATTGTAAGAAATTTTGGTTTATGTATCGTGTATACATACATATGCATTTAGTAAAAAGCGATTATTTTTATATTACAAACAGACACTCCAATTTTATTTATTTGTATATATTAAAGCTGGGTTGCACCTTCTTACTTTAAATTTAATAAATTTGAAAAAAAAAAAGAGTTATACTTACTATTTGAATTTTTTGGCGGCAGATAGATAAGTAATAAGCAATTACGGCTTACTGGTGGTAGAGCTCTTGTGACCGAGCTCGCGGGCGTAGGCACCACCGCATTACCTAATATACTTGCAGCTACATTTAGCGGCAAGTATATTACACTACCATTGTAGTATTCAGCACTATCGTGTTCCGGTCAGGTGGTAATATACGGCCCTGTAACTTCCGGCACAGATGCATAACACCTAATGCCTCAGGAGTGGCAGCGCATCTGCATTTTGACCTCTGTGGTCATTGTGTGGGTGTCTATAGGCTGCAGTCATCACTTAACATCAATGTAAACTGCACGCTTGTTTGCCACTTTTATTACATAAAAAAAAAGATTAAAGCCTTACTTTAGCTTTAATAAATTTGAAAAAAAATGAGTTGTACTATTTGAATTTTTTGTCGGCAGATAGATAAGTAATGCGTTGGTGCCTACGCCCTCAAGCTCCTAAACTACCACCAGTAAAAATTCCGATACATTATTATCTCTGTGCCTAAAATTAGCATCGATAACGTAGTGATATCGGGTTAACCATATACTCATATAATCTCGAGGTCATGATGTAGGTATAAAATATCTCAGATAACGCATTAAGGTAACAAAAACATAAAAGGTATTTAACTGGTGGTAGAGTCCCAGTGACGGAGCTCGAGGGCGTAGGCAACACCGCATTACCTTATATACTTGCCAGAGGCACAGAGGCATAACACCTTAGGCCTCAGAAGTGGTAACGCATCTGCATTTTGACCTCTGGTCTTTGTGTGGGTGTCTATAGGCTGCAGTCAACAATTTACATCAATGTGAACTGCATGCTTGTTTGCCACTATCACGACATAAAAAACGGCATTAAAAACTGATAAATACCCGTACAAACTATCACCGCCTCTCTTAGAGGGTTGGGGCAGATTTTCAAAAAAAAGTATATATTTTAAGAATTTTAACGTTGTTTTCTTCAGTAACAAAGAGTCTGGGTACCAATTGTTGGCTTAAGTCCAATACAAAATTTTACCCCCTCTGATAAGGGGATGGGGGCAATGTCCAAAAAAAAATTTATGTACGAAATTATTTGTTAGACTCTAAGAGTCCGCATACCAAGTTTCATCTTTCTACCTCGATAATTGTGGAATGCTCCCTACAAATTGCCACCCCCTATGATAGAGCGTGGGGCAGATTTCCAAAAAAAAAAAATATGTACCAAATTATTTGTTAGGCTCAAAGAGTCCGCATACCAAGTTTCAACTTTCTACCTTGAAAATTGTGGAATGCTCCCTACAAATTGCCACCCTCTATGAAAGGGGGTGGGGCAGATTTCCAAAAAAAAAAAATCAAGTAAACGTTGTTTTTTTTAGTATCAAAGAGGCCGCATACCAATTTTTGGCTTTCCATCTTGAACACTGCGGAAAGCCCAATACAAATTTCACACCCTCCTTTAAGGGGATGGTAGTAGATAAAATAAAAAAATATGTATTTATTGTTTGTCAGGCTCATAGAGTTCGCATACCGAGTTTTAACTTTCTAGCTTGAAAATTGTGGAATGCTCCATACAAATTTCCACCCCCTATGACAGGGGGTGGGGCAGATTTCCAAAAAAAATAAATATCAAGTAAACGTTTTTTTAGTAACAAAGAGGCCGCATACCAATTTTTGGCTTTCCAGCTTGAACACTGCCGTAAAGCCCAATACCTTCAAATTTCATCCCCCGTATTAAAGGGATGGAGGCAGATTTCTAAAAAAAAATATGTACGTATTGTTTGTTAAACTCAAAGAGTTCACATACCGACTTTTATCTTTCTATATCTTGAAAATTGTAGGATGCTCCATACATATTTCCACCTCCTATTTTAGGGGGATGGAGATAATAAAAGGAGACAAAAAGTAGTATATGTTCTTTCTCAAAGTCAACTCTATCTCTGTACCAAATTTCATCAAAATCGGTTCACTCGTTTGGACGTGAAAAGGTAACAGACAGACAGACAGACAGAGTTACTTTCACATTTATAATATTAGTAGGGATTTTACTATTTTCACTTTTTTTCGGAAAGCAGACTGTGAAAATACTTTATATATATTTTAAAAATCTGCAGCATACATTGAGAATAGGTAAAACTACACACCATTTTATAGCTTTCACATAATAACATGACATGTGTTGGTTGGTAAGTATGTTTTTTTTTATTTCTGCCACTAAAGGAAAAAACGGAACCCTTACATATCCATCGGTCTGTCTGTCCATCTGTCACAGCCAATTTTCTCCGAATGTAGGTTTTGCCTGGAAGAAATCGCTCTTCTAGCGATAAGGCCGCCCATTGTCACATATGTCAAAAATGTAATCTTAACCGATATACTTTTGGTGTGCAATAAAGTGTACTATTATTATTATTATTTCACGGATTGAGTAGAAAGGAGACGGGTAATTTTGGGCCTGCAAAATCGTTACTGGTTAACCCATTACACAGTACATTTTGTATACAGTTAACAATTAGCATTCTAACCCAACTTTTTACATTATATACTTCAATTACTGGCAATCCAATTTTTACTGGTGGTAGAGCTCCAGTGACGGAGCTCGCGGGCGTAGGCACCACCGCATTACCTAATATACTTGCCGCTAAATGGTAGTGTTCAGCACTATCGTGTTCCGGTCAGGTGGTAATGTACGGCCCTGTAATTTCCGGCACAGAGGCATAACACCTTAGGCCTCAGGAGTGGTAACGCATCTGCATTTTTACCTCTGGTCATTGTGTGGGTGTCTATAGGCTGCAGTCATCACCTAACATCAATGTGAACTGTATGCTTGTTTGCCACTTTTAAAACATAAAAAAAATAAAAAAAAATCCAAAAAATGCCCGAAATTCAAATTATTTCTTTTATAATCATTTGAAAATGACATAATTTGTACTCTGTTAACACCACAGAAATGTATAGAACAGTATCATTCTCCTTTGCTAGAGTGAAACTAACGTGAATATGTATAAAACATAAGTGAATATTAAACACTGGGGCCAATTTTAGTGATAAATTGGGCATTTAACAAAATATTTATGGATATTGAGGGCGTAAACACTACCGCATTACCTAATTTACTTGTTGCTTAAAGGATCGTCGTTATCGTGTTCCGGTATGGTGATAATATACTGCTCTGTAATTTCGGGCACAGAGGCATTACACCTTCACCAGTTTCATTTACTTTCGGCAAGTTTTTTTTTTACATTTTTTTTTTCTTTAAAAGTTTTTTTTTATATTCTATTGTTTAACCCAACAAAGCAGTACTTCAACAAACATACCTAGTATAGGTATTGCTATACACGGGAATATCTGCCAAGACATATTATATTTACTATATCTGTTGATTCTGTATTAATTCAGTGACCTACAGGTAATATCAGAGATTGACCGCTCGACCACGCCCGTGTAGTACATGTACACGCGTAATAAAGGCTATATTTGACTGATTTTGGATAAGCGGAAAGTTCTCTGAATGTACATTATTATATCGATCTCAATACACAGGCAATCACGTTAACCGCAGCGCGACCGATAAGGAGTAACCTTCAATTAGAAGTTCATTAATGGGATTGTCATAAGCCATAGATACTTTAATCTATATATATAAAAATCGATTGCTGTTCGTTAGTCTCGTTAAAAGTCGAGAACGGCTGAACCGATTTGGGTAACTTTGGTTTTCAAAGATTTTTGGAAGTCCAGGGAAGGCTTAGAAGGTAAAAAAATATGAAGAAATTGAAGGTAAATAGTGAAAACCACAATTTCAATTTCCCATACAAATAGTCCGTATCTATGAAATCCTTGACACATTATTTCATTGTGAGGCAATACAAAGTTTGCCGGGTCAGCTAGTATTATATAAAGAAAACATTTGTACCTCTTTTCTATATTTGAAATTTACCTAACCCGTTTGTATTTTACCATATTTTTACATATCTCTATGGTCAAAATATGGAATTCACGTGGCCGCACGTTACTTTTTATGTAGCTGTAGGTAATATTTTGTATGTTTAAATTTTTCGGATGCTAAAAACCTGTGAGGAATCTTACAGTGAACATCATTTTAAGAACCAATTTCTTGCATGAATATAACCCGAGTAACATTATTAGCCACGCCTACACCGGGCGAATGGGCTCGCTAGCCCCATTCGGGCGAGCGGCTCGGCCGACGCTAGCTCGCGAGCCAGCTTCGTAGTTTACCGGAAACATCGTGGCGGGGCTCGCGAAGAAAGACGAGCCATCCTTTTAAATTCTTCATTTAAAGCTTCGTGCTCGCAAGCCAAACTCACTACCGTCCCCACCACGTCCACACCGACCATGCATTTCGCTCACGAGCCTGCCTCGCCCGAGCCTGCGTCCGGTGTAGACGCGGCTATCTATGAAACAGCTTTGCGGATTGCTAATTTTTTACCGACAGATAACTGACAAAAATATGACTGTTGAGTGGTTGATGAATGATAATAATAATGATCAAATAGACTGATAAAGAGATAAGTCTGTATCTCATAATCAATCATTATTTAGCTTGGACCAACTACAAGATGAGTCACTCACTGCAAGAATTTCAATCTCAACTCCATCTTCTTTTGGCAGTTCTTCACGCGAAGGCAGCGATGTGGTCGCGGAAGCAGTCAGTATGTAGTGCAGTCAGTGGTGCCTCCAAGGGCGATGACCAGGACGGCCCATTAGGTGGTGGTCTTCAATTATACCCATTTGCCATTGCGCTGAGAGTTCGTGTTTTGCAGGTACGTTATTTTTATTGCTGCTTTTACTGTCTACCTTTTACGTGACTCTATCATTGGATTCCTGTTACGAAACTTCTTATCAACCAAATACCACTATAACAGCTATATTATCTTGCATCATCAAACCACCAGCTCTAACCGTCACTGCAGCTCGACTGCCAACTCAATCGCTTTTGTATCATTTTATGTAATGAAGGTGGCAAACAAGCATGCAGCTCACATTGATGTTAAGTGATGATTGCAGCCTACAGATACACAAAGGCCAAAGGTAAACATGTAGATGCGTTGCCACCCCTGAGACCTTAGATTATGTCTCTGTGATAGTTATTATGGAGCCCTATATTGTTCTGGTTAACTTTAATAAGCACTTAACTTGTGTCTTTCTAGGTTTAATTTCTCAATAAACACAAAAAACGTGTTACAATACAATTGATCTTTGAAACTTACATTCACAGATTGGACACGATTCGTAGTCGGGTCTAAAACAGTAGTCGACAGAATAAGTGAATGCGTACATTTTTTTTTCTTTTTAGAACGCAAACTTGATATTTTCCTCCCATTGCCCCATGATTGAAAACTCCCGATTTGTGATTGCGGTGCGTACCGACAAACTGTTTTGTCGCTTCACATAAATAGAAGTGACAAAACATAGCGATTTGGATTAGGTTTGCAATCAAATAGCAATAAAAGATCAGAGTGCGTCCGGTCCAACAAAAGAACCATAAAAAGAGTTACAACCAATGGAGAATGTTAAATGATGTAAGAAGTAATCTAACTGTAGCACTACGTGATTCGGAGATTCAATTTGGGAATGGACCTATCGTTTTAGTATCTTATAATATTTTTAAACTTTGCTCTGAAACTGATTATTAGATAACATTTCCGTGAAAAGCATATTTGCAACCGAGCCAAGAGATTTTGATTGATCTATCAAACTGTAGTAAAGTAGTGTAAAACTATACAAACGTTTGGTTTTATATACATATTTAATGTAAATAATACTAAGTGTACTTATATATCGCAGTCGGATTCTATATACTGCCGCGCGTCGGCCGTTTAGAAAAACAGGGCTGTTTTATAAAACTGTGGTCTAAACAATTCGATCACGACGGGTTTTTTGTATATCAATGCATGACATACATAAATACGAATAGATAAAGTTTTGGCCTTAATAAAACTGTTGATGGTGGTAGAAACATTATCAGACTTAAAAAATATATGAAGATTTAAATATTGGAGAGAGTAAAAAAACATGTTCGTCATGTATTTTTTAAACACTAATACGTAAATATTTGTTATTTACTTTTTAAACAGTGGGTATACGTAAAACAATGTTAAAGATAGTAGGATATGTTTGAGTTTAGGGATCCGTCAAATATAATTAGTTTTCCAAAAGAATAACGTCTTCAAAAAAGTTTTAGAACCACTGATCTACCGCGATAATCGTGTACTTCGATATTACGCGTCATAAACCTATGTATGTCGGAGTGTAACCTAAATGCGACTACTAGTGCCATCTAGTTTGTCGGAGACGTAACCTAATTATGAATAGGATAGATTGTTTAATAGAGAATTCTAGGTGGCGCCACGGTCGGCTTAGGTACTTGGATTTGTTACCTTGGATGGGATAGTTGCCGATATCGGGTTTATAAAGGCTAGCAAATAGTTCATGACGGTCAGTCATAGAGTAACGATCAGTCATTCACAGTCACACAGTTGAATCGAATTATTGTAGGGCAGTTATGCTGCTAGTTATAACAGTGAACGTCAGTGATATAAACGGGGGTAGTACTGAATTAAATTGGCAGAAGACTAGTGATAGTTGTCCAGTTTAGGACTATAATTACTGTATTGAAAGACGCAATGCAACTCACCAAAAAGTTCTGGAAGACCACCTTTTCAGTTATATGATTCAATAACGTTCATTAATTAAACTCCGTTTTTACACAGACACTTCAGAGTCATTGGTTTTAGGCTTTTACTTAATAAAATGAAAATTCACAAAAAATGCATCTCGAATTGGCGGCAATTTTCAGGTAAGTAAGTGTTTTCTCTCGACGCCGCTAGCCGCGTGGCGCTAGTGTCGCCTCGACGTATGAAGGTGCAACGAACTCCTTGGTTTAGGCACGACACGGAGCTCGATGGCGCGTGAATTTGAATTCGGGCCGCGGTGGTGGTTGGTGATATGATTGGCATTGCTTATGAAAACCCAACATTTCCCCCCACCGAAATCCGCGAGGATTTCCCGGTTACGTTCCCAAGAGAGCACCAGGAAATAATAATAGTTAGGCAATTAATAGTGTAAGAGTTAGTGGACTGTATATGTGTTAAATTATAATGTATATTATTAAAAATACAACTTAATAATAAATATAGATAGGAATAGGTAGGATAGTAGGTACGAGAATTATAAGTAATGTCAACTTAATGTTCCTCCAAAGGAAGAATACTCAATTTAGTAACAGGTCTAGTAATTTCGCTGTTATTAGCGGTACGTACTCTGACTACTCGCATTTCACCATCTGGACCATAATGTAATTGCATAACTCTGCCTAAAACCCATTTCAGAGGTGGAGCCGAATCAGAATGAATGAGAATATTGGGACGCTTAATACACCATTTTTGACGCATTTGTAATGTATGTAAATAATCGCGTTTCCAAAGTTTCCAAAATCGCTGTGACATTTGTTGGATCGATTGCCAACGATTTAATCTAGAGTTCGATAAGTCGGTTAAGTCATATTCCGGTACGGATAAAAGCTCTCTGTCAATGAGAAAATGCGACGGAGTTAATATCTCAAATTCGTTAGGATCACTAGACACAGCACAAAGTGGCTTTGAATTAAGTACAGATTCTGCTCTATAAAAGAGTGTGGTTAGTTCCTCGAAAGATAAGGCTCGGGTGCCTACCGTTCGCTTCAACAGTAGTTTAGCGGACTTAATTAATGCCTCATAAAGACCACCAAAATGACTGCCCGCGGGCGGATTAAAGCGCCAGGTCACACCACGTGCTACAAAACCTCTGGCTATGCTATCAGAGTCAGTATTTAAAAATTGAGTTACTTCTTGAAGCTGCTTATTTGCAGAAACGAAATTAGTACCATTATCAGAGACAATAGAAGAACATAAGCCTCTTCGTGCTGTAAAACGATCGAAACACGCGAGAAAACACTCCGCACTTAAAGAAGATAAGACTTCTAAATGAACGGCGCGAGTGGCACAGCGTACAAAGACGCATAAGTATGATTTAGAAATACGCGCGTTTCTTCGGTTTGACTCTTTGGTTGGAAATGGTCCGCCAATGTCAATACCGACAGTGTGAAAAACATGAACATCGCTTGACCGATATTTCGGTAGTTCACCCATTATAGGTTGAGCCTTCGAGGGAGACACTTTAAAACAGGATATACATTTTGTGATGCGTGATCGAATAGCACTACAAGCGGAAATGATCCAATATTTCTGGACAATCAAACTTTGGAGAGTTCTTGGACCCACATACAGGTAAAGTTTGTGATAATAATCAATTAATGTATTAGTAAAATGAGATTTCTTTGGTAGCACCAAAGGATGCTTTTGTTGAAATGAAAGATTTGAGTGCGAAAGTCTACCCCCCACCCTGAGGAAATAATCGGCATCCAAAAAGGGGTTAAGCTTTCGCAAAGAAGGAGTACACTGATTGTTATTTGATAGCGCCGTTATGTCATCCGGAAAATGATGCTTTTGTACCAGTTCGACTAATGCATCATGTGCCTTGCGCGAGTCGGTAATGGTGAGATGTCTTGGTTGAACTGAACGAATGCGGCAAACACAAACAAATTGAAAGCACCTCGCTACAAAATTCACCAGTTTATTAAAATTAGAAAACATTTCTGTCAGTTCACACATCTCTGACGGTTCCGACACTGAAGTGACTACAATAGTTTTTTTACATTTTAACTCGGGAGGCTCGCAATCCCGAAACTCATTCATTGACCTGACTGGCCACTGTGATCGATCTAGTTTTAACCAGTCAGGACCATCGAACCATTCACGATTGACCAGTAATGCAGATGGTAAAGCGCCACGAGAACAGATGTCGGCTGGATTGAAAACACCACTAACATGATTCCAACAATCAGTAGAAACGCTATCCTGGATTTTAGACACTCTGGTCGAAACAAAGGTTTTTAAATTATAACTTGGAGTGTTAAGCCAAGCCAAAACGACAGATGAATCAGTAAACAATACGATCTCATTGACTTTAAGTCGAACTTCTAATATTGACTGAACATATTTCACTAATTTTGCTAATAGATGGGCAGCCATTAGTTCTGGACGAGGAACAGTTATAGTCTTTAAGGGTGCAACCTTAGATTTAGCCATGACTAAACTGATTTTCATCTCATCATCAGCATTGCGTGATAAGAGATACACTACCGCGGCATATCCAAGGGTAGATGCGTCACAGAACCCTAGAATCTGACAGTAGGTGTGACGAACTACTTTGATATGGCGATCATGTCGTATATTTGATAAAAAAGGAAGTTCGCTAACATAGGTCTTCCATTGTGACGCTAAGTCTGGTGGCAGGCTTTCATCCCAGCCAAACTGACGCGCCCAGAGTACCTGCATGAAACATTTGGCGTAAAAAATACTTGGAGCTACAAAGCCGAGGGGGTCGAGGAGGCGACCTATTTGAGACAAGACTGATCTTTTTGTCATATTTGGAAAGGACGTTCTTTCGTAGTGGACTGTGACACGATGAGAAGTGATGGTACTAGTCGGTTTAATAACACAAAAGGGTGGAATTATGTGCTTGGAGGTCACGTGCGGAGCGTCACCAAGGCATGTCATATCGCCCAAATCCTCATAACCGTGCATACATTTATAATATTGTAATTTAAGTTCAGGGTCTCGTTCCAATTTTGGCTCGGGGTTCAGTAGCCGACGCTTAGCCAGAGCGCTCGAAACACCCAATTCGATATCGCGTCGAATAGGATACTTCAGAATATACCGACCAGAGTCGTCACTACTATATTCTTTCGAAAATAAACGCTCAGCAAGCTGATCATCTAGACTACGAGTTACACCAACCGGTATGTTCTCAACCTCCCAAAATGAACGTACAATTTCATCAATATTTGTAGTGAAACCACAGAACACACTCTTTGACTTCGATGAGACATCCCTATCCCAATCAGGGAGCTTAATCTGTCCAAGTATAACATATCCAAAAACTGAATTCATAGCTACAGGAAGGCCAGGTCTATTTGGCAGTATCTTTTGACCGTCATAAATATACGGGAATAAATCTCCGGCTATTAGCATTTCAATAGGAGCCGATTTAAAATAACCAGGGTCTGCTAACATCAAATGTTGATATTCATTAGTGATTATCTCTGGTAATGACACTGTAGGTATATTACCCGCAATGCTTGAAACAATGACCGCATCGGTTGACATGATAGGACCATTACAGTGTCGTGGTTTAATATTACAAGTTGTTAACCCGAACTGCTGAATTGAATTGCCACCCAAACCGACCGGTTCAAATTTACATTTGCGGCGCGACAACCCTAGGCGATTCGCACAGTCTTGAGTTAGATAACTCGACATAGCACCGCTGTCAATCAAAGCACGTACGGTGTGGTACTGGCCCCAACAATCTGCGACGTGGATGACCGCGGTGCCGAGCAAGACTGTCAAATTAGCCGAGCAAGTCAACGCCACTGCACTAGCGTTCGAGTTTGTAAAAGAATCTATGTGCAGCGTATGATGATGCTTATTTTTGCAGATCGTACAACGTACCTTAGACGGGCAGTCGTCGAGAGAATGTTTGCGTAAACAATTTTCGCATAAATTAATTTGTTTAATTTTCTCTAACCGCTCTGCCGGCGTAAGGTCGATGTAGTCGATACATCGATATATAGAATGCATCTTGTTACAGTACAGACATTGCATGGATTTTGTAGACACAGCTTGGTCTGTCGTAACAGCAGTGACCGACAACGTTGGTCGCTGCGAACTTGTATAAATCGATTTTGTAGAAGGCTGATTGATCGCCTTCGACTTGCCCTGAGTGTGCCGTACACTATAATCATTTGTGGAATTAGGAACACACTTTGCCATTTCGAGGTTTTCAACTTGAATTTCAATGAAATTTATCAAATCGCTATAAGTAGGTATTTTACTTTTATCTAAGTCCCTCTCTAGTTCACGCCTAGAGACGGGATCAAGGTTTTGTAACGCAATATAAAACAGAATAAACCCTGACAAATCTGAAATCTGAAGTGTGTACAAGGCCTTAATATTTTCTTGAAATGTTTCCAAAAACTTGTGAAGTCCCGAAGTGGATTCATTTAGAAGAGGTTTAAATTCGAATAATTTATCAAGGTAGGTATTTGCTAACGCCCGTTTGTTCTCGTAACGTTTTTCTAAACTACTCCATACAATCTCATAATTATCTGACGTCACTGGCATCGACTTGACAATCGTCAATGCAGGCCCGCTTACCACCGTTAATAAATAGTGAAACTTTTCAACGTCAGCTAGATCATTATTTTCGTGAATTAATCGCACAAAAGTATCGCGAAAAGTAGGCCAGTTTTCGCGTTTACCATCAAATGCAATAAGTTCCAACTTCGGTAATTTTACCTTACTACCACCTGCGACTTTCTGAGACTGAGGCGTACTAGGTACCTCCTTGTTAAATAACTCGGACACCCTAAGAATATGGAAATACATTTGATCAAAACTTTCTAATTCGTGATATGATGGAATAAAATTAGGTTCATACTTCTTTTTAAGCACAATAATACTTGCTACACTAGCCTCGTACTTTTCCCGCCATACTGGTAAATCACTCAATCGAACTTTGAAATCGCCTAACAACTCTGAATTGTAACTAACTTTGTTGGAAATTTCGTACAGATTTTGTAATCGTAAGAAACACATTTCTTTCACGGTTATGTGAGGCTGTAATAACATATCATATTCACCCATTCCATCCTCGAACTTCTCTATTCCGGCTACATCTTTTTTAGGAGGCATTATTGTTATGTTCAATATATAATAACGATTGCAACTTACAAAGTATACAAAGTGTACAACAAAGAAAGTAAGATGGCGCCGTGCGAATAAATCGTATCTTTTTACGTAATTAATTTCGTACTCACAACTACAAATCGAGTACAAATGTTGGTTTTAACAGTTGAAACAGAGGGAAAGGAATGTAAAAATAGGATCTATGTACTGTTAATACGTGTAGGTAATGTACTTTTTGAAATATAGGTATTCAAATTGTATAGCACATGTACGAGTTTGTGCCGACAACAATTAATATTAAATTAATAATAAATAGATAAAAAAGGTATGTTATTCAGTTATGTTGATGCTAAATGATAACGTAACTGGGTCATCCGGCTCGAAGGACCAAAATGTCCAGTTTAGGACTATAATTACTGTATTGAAAGACGCAATGCAACTCACCAAAAAGTTCTGGAAGACCACCTTTTCAGTTATATGATTCAATAACGTTCATTAATTAAACTCCGTTTTTACACAGACACTTCAGAGTCATTGGTTTTAGGCTTTTACTTAATAAAATGAAAATTCACAAAAAATGCATCTCGAATTGGCGGCAATTTTCAGGTAAGTAAGTGTTTTCTCTCGACGCCGCTAGCCGCGTGGCGCTAGTGTCGCCTCGACGTATGAAGGTGCAACGAACTCCTTGGTTTAGGCACGACACGGAGCTCGATGGCGCGTGAATTTGAATTCGGGCCGCGGTGGTGGTTGGTGATATGATTGGCATTGCTTATGAAAACCCAACAATAGTAGTAGTATCGTATCCCGGTATGGATTGAATGTGGATTCCCGGTCCGAAGGGTTTCTTGCCCGTTCTTCCCTGCCGGAAGTAATCGAATGGGCGGATCTTTGGCAATATAAGACTTTCTTCTGCCAACCGGTACTTTATTTCATCATCCGCTCGAGTACCCACCTACAGATGCCCACAAACATGAGTAACATGTCGGCTTATGGAAAGACACGCCCACAACACTACCTAGATATCCGGATTGGAGAAGAAGCCATCTCCTGCCGATATGTATAGCTTGAGGGTGCAAAAAGGAGTACATTGTATATTTTAAAGACATGAAATGCAGCACGAATAAGTATTTTCATATACTAATATACTACTCATGATTCTGTTATGAACGCACATTTTGACTTAATTTCTCCTTTCCCGTTATATAACTCTCACGATGAAAGGAACATTTTAAAAAGTAAAGTAGTATAAGTAAAGTTTACATTAAAATTGCCTCTGCAGTAGACGCTTTTTTATCTAGGAGAACATTTGTACATTTGTATCGACATGACTTAAAAACTTATTTCTTTTTTTTATGTTATGGAAGTGGCAAATAAGCATGCAGTTCACATTGATGTTAAGTGATGACTATATGACACTTACACAAATACCGAGGTCAAAATGCAGATGCGTTACCACTCCTGAGGCCTGAGGTGTTATGCCTCTGTGCCGGAAATTACAGGGCCGTACATTACCACCTGACCGGAACACGACAGTGCTGAACACTACCGTTTAGCGGCAAGTGCATTAGGTAATGCGGTGGTGCCTTCGCCCGCGAGCTCCGCCACTATCAATACCACCAATAAAACTAGTGATTTTAATTGTACCGATTTTAATCATTCTTTCACCAAAAGGATGCTACGTTATAACTGATTATTTTGAGTAATGTGGACGTTATGACAGACATAACAACTAAGGTGTCAGGGTTGGCAATACATCTGCATTTTGATTACTGGTTTTTATGTAAATGTCTATAGGCTGCAGTCATCACTTAACTTCCATATGTACCGCATGCTTGTTTTCCATCTTCAATTCTTCAATAACCGTTTAGTTGGTAGGTGGAGGGACACTTGACTCTAACGAAAATTGGCACTTTAAAGCTTAATAAGTCACGAACAGTTAACTAAATCGAAAAATGATATTTGCGCACCCCTAACGTTTTTGAAAGACCTATTCAACGATATGGGATATAAAAAAAAACTGTATAAAAAAAGAAAAATTAAAAAAAAAATATCCGCGTGTTAAATGTAGGGGCGGTACCCTAAATAAAAATGTCATGTTTTTATTCTACCACTTTGTTGGCGTAGTAAAGATGTACCTATACTTTTTCCAAATTTCAAATCTCTAGTCCCAATAGTTTTTGCGCTAAACCGAGGACGGGCAGACAGACAGACAGACGGTCATGGCGAAACCATAAGGGTTCCTTGTTTACTACGGAACCCTAAAAATTATGCATGACTACATTCGATATTGGGTATAATGGATGTTTATTTTCCAATGTCAAGCTAAGCAAATCTAACTTTGCGCCTTGATCAAGAAATTTTATGAGACGTAAATTATAAATTGAAACGTAGGCAACGCAAATGCCTATCTAAATATTTTATGAGGTTTTGAGAAAAATAATTTCATTGACGAGGGGACCTTGACCTCTTATTGATGTTCAATTACGAACCCAAATGGAATTGAGAATGCTTTGTCTCGTTTCTTAATACCAATAATATCAAAGTAGTATTAGCCGTTCAATGACTATGTTTATGAGGAATAGATTTTTCATTTTCTTCTTTGAAAGAATTGAAAGATAATAGGTATATGATGATTTATCGGTTAAATTTTATTTATGAATTGATTGTTATTAATTCCTATTGGATATTTGGATAATAATTAGATATTAATAAAAGTCATTCACTTAAGGCAGCTTGTAAACCGACAATGCAAAAGTGTCCTTGTAGACCAATTTTAAATTAATATATTTTTTTCTTATCTTCTTTTTATCTAGTTTTTTGAAGAATATGTAAAATATGTAGATATTTTTGCTGTAAGTTGGTATGTTTTACTTTTATTTTTTTGAATAGTGATTCAATGTAGGTAATATTTGATTTTTGATTTTCAATATCTTTTCGAAAGTGATTGTAAAATTTCATTCGAAATAAAAAATATTTTATTCAATTTTTCTTGTTTCTTTCTTCTTCTACTAGGTATCATTTCTATCTTACACTGTGATTCTCGTTTTCTACTCGTATATCAATTTCCTTTTCGAATGATGTAATTCAAATATGGATATAAATTTCAGGCGCTTCTACTACCCTATTATACAAACTTTGTTTTGTTCAGATAGTCTGCGGCATCGGTGGATTGGTGGTGGGTGCGGTCGGTTGGCTGGAGGAAAGACAAAAACTAGAATTAGGATTGGGAGTACCAGCTGGAGCAGTCACTGTTCTTGCTGCAGGTAAAAGGAAATTCTACATCTATCTATATATATAAAAATCGATTGCTGTTCGTTAGTCTCGCTAAAACTCGGGAACGGCTTTACCGATTTGGCTAATTTTGGTTTTGAATGTTTTTCGGAAGTCCAGGGAAGGTTCAAAAGGTAAGAAAATATTAAAAAATTAAAGGGATATAGTAAAAATCACAATTTTATTTTCCTATATAAATAGTCCGTATCGATCAAACCTTAGACATATTATTTCATTCTGAGGCAATACGAAGTTTGCCGGGTCAGCTAGTTTACAATACAATTATTACTTCAACCGAAAAACGTCCACTGCTATATCAAAGCCTCCTCATAAGGGGGGTATGTAATGATCATTCTTGGTATGCGGATTGGCAATCACAATCTTATCGCAAGACGCTGCTGCCCATCTCGTGTAATTACACATACTACCGCTCCATTGGGAAGGTTTAACCGCCATTGTTCGATCGACTGATTTCGCTAGCGTAAGAATTCTCTCCTAGAGACACAGGCAACGTTTTACGCGTAATATAGATTAGGTAAAAACAACAACACCACAGAAATCTTTACTAAGATCGCTACTGGCAGCAACGCTAAATAAGTTTTTGTGTAATATTGTACTGTATGAACGGTGTCGGGACGTGATGACCACATAGTCCACTAGCGAATTTTTGGGCGATTTCATGGCGAGGCGATTTAGCCTCTGTGTATAGCCGACGTGCACTCTGCGTTGTCACGGCGATAAAATACCGTTCATAGGGTCATAGCTTACTACAGGCACCCGGCACCCGACCAGCGCCGCCTCGTTTTACGGTGTCCAATCGATGTCGACGGGTGGTCCACGGATGAACGACGTGATGTTATTTGTGAACCACTCGCGGATTGCGCGTGGTCCACATGGGAACAGCGAGTTGGCAATGCAAAGTCAACGCAAGACAAGCTAGTGGTTGCCACGCGCGCCGCTCGCGCGTTGTCGGCTTGCGGTACGGAGGCGATACGGAGCGAATTTGATGTAATGAGCGCAGACCACTCGAGGCGGTCGGGCGCTGGTCGGGTGCCGGGTGGCTCTAGTGAGCTAAGATCCTAAAACGCACATGTACGCCGCGAGCTCGTCGCAAAATTCCTCACCGTGATATCGTCCAAAGTCGCTAATGAGAAAATATATTAGCCTGGTATATAGTTACCACCAAGTTTCTGTACGTACAAACTTCTTAATCATGTAATTGGATCTGGTTTCGCGCATATATTATTACTCACGAAAGTAATTTATTAACTCAATTATTTTCACACTATGTAACTTAATCTACTAGGTATACTTATCTGGAACGTACTTGGAGGTAATCATAATAATATGTGCAAAATGTATTTTGTTTGCCGTTCAGTTTTTTTTTAACGGGATAGCCTTGCTCTACTCTGAAGTGTAGATTTTTAGGGTTCCGTAATCTACAAGGGGCCCTTATAGTTTCGGCATGTCCGTTCAGTCGTATGTCCGCAACTTTGCTGAGAGACTCTTGAAGACTTAAAGAAGTGAACGGGACGTACTTATGATTTTGTTCTCGCTTATCTACTCTATATTGTGGATATTGGCGTGTCGTTCGATAGTCTTTAAAAATGATACGAGTTTTGGAACACCATTTCTCGGTACAACTGTTAAAAATTTGCGTTTAACACTCATTGTACCGGGTCGTAATTATTCGATAAAAACCATTGACCTATATTCTAAACTACTAGACTGGACATTCCCCTTGATAGCTTGGTTCCAGTTTTTTGCATACAATTACCTGCACTTTTCCACAATAACATGACACCTGCACGTCATGACACGTCGTACAAAATATCTGTCAAATCAATTTAAATACGGAACAGGCTGTTTGTTCCCAGTGTCTACTCTACACATTTCGACTAGTATATATTGAAAAAGTGATCTGTGATTCCAACGTTTCGATTCGGTCGCACCAGTCTAAGTTCTCAAAGATTTTTTGACTCTGCAGCTATAGTTAGAGTAGTTTGGTTACATGGCTATATTTTCAAACATTATATTATTATTTTCTTAGGTTTTCGCGAGCTACACTCATTGAAATAAAACTATTTTTACGGATTTCTCTCGCGTATATTAAACTAAAATGATTTTTAAAATCAACCCGATGTTTCGGTCGCTTTTCAGCTTCCGTGAACGCTACGCAAGGCGTTTACGAAATCGATGGAGGTAGCTACACATAATTTTTTCAAACTTCTGTCAGACAAATGTCACCTCAGTCTGCCCGGGACCACGGAAGCTGAAAAGCGACCGAAACGTCGGGTTGATTTTAAAAATCATTTTAGTTTAATATACGCGAGATAAATCCGTAAAAATAGTTTTATTTCAATATATTATTATTTTTATCTCTTAACTTTTTTATTCCTAGCCACATCAGTCTACTACAGTCGTGGTTTCGGCGGCTGGGCGTCAGCTCGATCCAGGTCAACCAGGCTTTGGGGAGCGCCCTGGAGGGTCCTGGGTCCTTCGCCCTGCGCGGCCATACCGTTGACCATACTCTGGACAACGGCTGTTGCTGCCAACGTAGCCATGCTAGCTTTCTGCTTCAGATCCTTGTCTAATATTGGGTAAGTGACTACACACACTGTACACCCTGGAACTCTACTGCTGATAGAGTTCCAGTGTAGGAGCTCAAAGGCGTAGGTGCCACCGCATTACCTAATCCATCTGCCGCTAAATGGTAGTAAACGTAACTTCACGCCTGTAATCCCTGCTTGAATGCATGCTTTTACCTCTGACTACAAACACTGGGGCAAACACCCACGATTCGCCGGTTACGTTTTGGCCCATGTAACAGGTGGTGAGCTTGTTGACATCTCGAGGCACATTACCAAACTTCGAGGTACTGAGAAATTTCCAGAAAATGGAAAAATCCCAATAGAATCGAATAATAGTTCTGGGCAGAAACAAGCCCAAATTCCGCATTGTTTAGTAATGCTACATATTACCTAGTCCAGGATTATCAAGAGATTATAAATGCTATAGTATGTCATGCATGAAAATGTTAAGTAATCCTTGATTAAGACAAAGAATTTGTTAACACACGACCCAAGATATGTCACCAACAGGCGTCCCCGCAATTAGCTATCTCAAGGACGAAATAAAGACCCTTAATTTAAGCAAATGAGCTTGTACAACGCATGTTATGTCGGTCTTATGTGCGAGTTTTTATATAGAATATTTATATGTTTTACACATTAACACATGCCAGCGAATTATTAATGTGTGTATCTTTACGCCTAGTCCCTTACAGGATAGGAAGACAGTGTGGAGCGCCAGGTATTCCGGTACTTAAGGTACCAGGGTTTTTCACTGGTGGTAGAGCTCCAGTGACGGAGCTCGCAGGTGTAGGCACCACCGCATTATCTAATATACTTGCCGCTAAATGGTAGTGTTCAGCACTCTCATGTTCCGATCAGGTGGTAATGTAGAGCCTTGTAATTTCCGGCACAGAGGCATAACACCATAGGCCTCACGGGTAGTAACGCATCTGCATTTTGACCTTGGTCTTTGTGTGGATGTCTATGGGTTGCAGTCATCATTTAACATCAATGTGAACTGCATGCTTGTTTGCCACTTCCATCACATAAAAAAAAAATTACATACCTATATCAAAAAGTGATAAAAGGTCGGTTTTCGTTGGTTGATATACCTATTTAAAAAGATGGAAAAGAAAAAACTTGACATCGTTTGTACTGCAATTGATATGAAAGGGAAATATTAACACGATTTCAACTTTTAAAAATCAAACAGCGAAATGAACTGGCTTACACACTTGGTCCTTGTCTTAGTCCAAATATTAATATTATTGTTTGAAAATTCTATTATTCGTAAAAAAAAGCTATTCCTCAGTTAAAAAGGTTTCAATTACAACGTGTTACGATTTTTACGACCAAACTTTTGAGTATTGTTCAAAGTTAGATTAAAATTGGAGTTGTACATCTGCGGATAAGGATACAATACAATACCAACAATGAAAATTTTGTTTTAACTTGTCTATGTAATAATTCGAAAAATATCTAAATATTTTAAGAAATATAATCATCTTCTATCTTCTATATATATTAAACAAAGTCGGGTTTGTTACAACACTTATAACTCGAGATCTGCTGGACCAATTTTCATGGTTTTTGATTTGTTGGATTTGTCTCCGCCCCGAATAGCAGAATACATCGTAAAAAGAATAAAAATTGACGAATACTTGAAAAATGCGTTATTTTTCCTTTATGTTCTTTAGTTTCGGAGCTCTCAATTTTTTTGTCAAAATCTGTAAGTAATGATTGACATTTATGCATGCGTTCATAAACTATTTAAAATGTGTGAATAAACTATTAAAGTATTATTTTTTTTTTAGTTTGTACGTACAAGTTTCTGTACGTACAAACTTCTTAATCATGTAATTGGATCTGGTTTCGCGCATATATTATTACTCACGAAAGTAATTTATTAACTCAATTATTTTCACACTATGTAACTTAATCTACTAGGTATACTTATCTGGAACGTACTTGGAGGTAATCATAATAATATGTGCAAAATGTATTTTGTTTGCCGTTCAGTTTTTTTTTAACGGGATAGCCTTGCTCTACTCTGAAGTGTAGATTTTTAGGGTTCCGTAATCTACAAGGGGCCCTTATAGTTTCGGCATGTCCGTTCAGTCGTATGTCCGCAACTTTGCTGAGAGACTCTTGAAGACTTAAAGAAGTGAACGGGACGTACTTATGATTTTGTTCTCGCTTATCTACTCTATATTGTGGATATTGGCGTGTCGTTCGATAGCATAGTCTTTAAAAATGTTACGAGTTTTAGAACACCATTTCTCGGTACAACTGTTAAAAATTTGCGTTTAACACTCATTGTACCGGGTCGTAATTATTCGATAAAAACCATTGACCTATATTCTAAACTACTAGACTGGACATTCCCCTTGATAGCTTGGTTCCAGTTTTTTGCATACAATTACCTGCACTTTTCCACAATAACATGACACCTGCACGTCATGACACGTCGTACAAAATATCTGTCAAATCAATTTAAATACGGAACAGGCTGTTTGTTCCCAGTGTCTACTCTACACATTTCGACTAGTATATATTGAAAAAGTGATCTGTGATTCCAACGTTTCGATTCGGTCGCACCAGTCTAAGTTCTCAAAGATTTTTTGACTCTGCAGCTATAGTTAGAGTAGTTTGGTTACATGGCTATATTTTCAAACATTATATTATTATTTTCTTAGGTTTTCGCGAGCTACACTCATTGAAATAAAACTATTTTTACGGATTTCTCTCGCGTATATTAAACTAAAATGATTTTTAAAATCAACCCGATGTTTCGGTCGCTTTTCAGCTTCCGTGAACGCTACGCAAGGCGTTTACGAAATCGATGGAGGTAGCTACACATAATTTTTTCAAACTTCTGTCAGACAAATGTCACCTCAGTCTGCCCGGGACCACGGAAGCTGAAAAGCGACCGAAACGTCGGGTTGATTTTAAAAATCATTTTAGTTTAATATACGCGAGATAAATCCGTAAAAATAGTTTTATTTCAATATATTATTATTTTTATCTCTTAACTTTTTTATTCCTAGCCACATCAATCTACTACAGTCGTGGTTTCGGCGGCTGGGCGTCAGCTCGATCCAGGTCAACCAGGCTTTGGGGAGCGCCCCAAAGCCTGGTTCTTGTGTAGGCTGCAGTCATCACTTAACATCTATGTGAGCTGCACACATGTTTGGCACCTTCCTTACATAAAAAGAGGGAAATTTTGGGCAGAAGCAAGCGCGAATACCGCATTGTTTAGCAATGCTACATATTATCAAGTCCAGAGGCGTCTCTTCCTTAAGATCGCTGGTGCAGTGGACTCCCACAAAAATTATGTACTTACATATAGTAATTTATTGTTATTTTTATTTCTTTTTATAATACTATCCTTACATTACACTCTTATTATCGAGGTAGGCAGAGAGTGTGGAGCGCCCGATTTCCCGGTCCCGACATACCTCTCGTGCCTCATCTACATTCATCATTCTCTCCAGACATGAACGCCGATTCCTAAGACTTTTGACCCCACCATCAGACAGAAATCGACCTATTTGGTCATGGTAGGTCAGTCTTGGTCTTTTTGGAACTCTGCAACCATTTACATTCGCATTGTATCTGCTTAGTATTCGCTCATTCGACATTCTTTCTATATGCCCGAACCATCGGAGCATTTTTTTCATTTAACATCGATACTCTAGTTCCAATTCCATAACAACAAAAAAAGACCATCAATTTTAGCCAAACATTTGGGTTAGAACACCTGCGATAGCAGCGTTTAAGTAATGTAAAAAAGCCTAACAAAAGGCGGATACCGTTCTAACTATGTCCGGATTTATCCGGACGCCTGGCAACCCTAGCTGGGCGTGATGCGGATTGCCGATCGTAGTGGCGGTAGTTTTATCGCAAGACGCCATCTTTCGTTGCTTTTACTACTACCCCTCCCCCCTCCCTCCCTTCCCTTCCTTCTCCTCCCGTCTCCCGTGGTTGATCGCCATTGTTTGGTTGACTGACTGCACTACCACTTTTACTGGTGGTAGAGCTCCAGTGACCGAGCTCGCCGGCGTATGCACCACTGTATTACCTAAAATACTTGCCGCTAAATGGTAGTGTTCAACACTATCGTGTACCGGGCAGGTGGTAATGTACGGCCCTGTAATTGCCGGCACATAGGCACCTTAGGCCTCAGGAGTGGTAACGCATCTGCATTTTGACCTCTGGTCATTATTTGGGTGTCTACCTATAGGCTGCAGTCATCACTTAACATCAATGTGAACTGCATGCTTGTTTACCACTTTTATTACACAAAAAAACTAGTGGTAGAATATTCTTCCAGTAGAAGGAAATTTCGCTGGTGGCCCACGTCCCGGCGACGCCAATCTTCCGCTAGTGAATAAAAATTTAATGTAGTTCTTGCATAAAGGTATCATAATAGATTTCAAAAGCGACTAGTTTATGTAACTAGGCATGATCAAGCCACAGGCGAACAGAATTTTATCTGTTCGTTTTTTTCATCTCATTCATTCAGTGTTTGTAAAAGTTTTTCGATTTCAGATTTTCAATCCAACGTTTCGTTTCACGCAGTTACACGAAATTGCTACGTGATCCGCTCCATTGAAAAACGCCAAACGTTTATACAATGTTACGGGTTTACAGAGATATAAGAAACACAATTTCATAGTGAACGTGATTTAATCGTGCACTTAGTAGGTACAATTTATGCATGTATAGACCTAACCACTAAACAATGCTAACTTATATGCTAACTTACATGCTAACTTACATCCTATGCTTATCTTAAATATTTAGAGTTTTTGGACGCCAGGAGAGTTTTTTTTGTAGTGGAACTCTGCCAAAACCGAGCCTCGGCTAGATCAGGTCAGGGTCTCGTGAATTGTCATCAGATTTAATAAGGGGCATTCCTTCAGACTACGACAACATAAAATCGAGACTTTTATTATCGATTATGCACGACTATGATTTATACAGAAAAGAATCTGTAAACCAACTTACCCCCTTCACGAATAATACCACTCAACACTTTTACTTTATTGAAGTTATTCTCAAAATGTATTTCTTAGCAATAAAACACTTAACATGAATGTCACATATAACCCCCTAGTTGTGGGTACGTGTGTGTCTCATTCGACATCTCATGACGAATGACAACTACCTAGCGGAATGAAGGCCCCTCCACTCGCCTTCGGACCCGCTTACATCACAGGCATGAGCAATAATTCCGTTACATACTAACTCATCATAACAATTTCGCTTGAAAGTTCAAAGTGCTGAATAGTAAATTGTTACCATCATTTTATTAAGATCTATTTCGGCGTATTTTATGTTATACCATAGAGCAACGCGGCCCACTGGTCGCAGCGGACCGGAGGGGAGTAGCCATAGCGTGTATTACCGTTGCAAAACAGTCTGTAATTTTTTGCGGGGGGAAATACGTGCGACACACACGCACGCTACAAAAATCGTCTATTACTACGAAATTCACACCTTGACTTTAACAAAATACAGAAACAATTTCACGCATACATTTAAACATCTAGGCGACAGGTACAGGCCCATTTGGGCTTGTACTTTAACAGAGGGGAAAGCCTGCATATGGCTACTCCTCTCCAGTGTTGCTCTATGTGTTATACACTTCTCATTGGTGTGCAATTACTATCAAAACCATACATCACAATATAGTAATCCAGTTACTAATACCACTAAGCTATCGAAGTCCCGATTCGGCTGTCCAATTTCTGTTTCACATTTTTTACACATGGGCTGGTCACGCCTGTAGAAGGGCTGATAGCCGCTGGAGCAGACTTGTGCTTGAATGGAGACCACGTCTAGGTAAACGTAGTTTAGGACGACCTGTTGCGCGTTGGAGTGACGACTTAAGAAAAGTGGCTGGAGGTGGTTGGATGCGAGCTGCTCAGGGTATAGTTAGGGTATCGGGGTAGTTGGCGTGCTCAAGGAGAGGCTGCTGTCCAGCAGTGGACGGCTATAGGCTGATTACTAGTAGTATTTTTACAAAGCAAGCATACAGTTCACATTGATGTTAAGTGGTGACGCAGCCTATAGACACTTACACACTAACCAAGGTCAAAATGCAGATGCGTTACCACTCCAAGGTGTTATGCCTCTGTGTCGGAAACTACAAGGCCATACATTACCACCTGACCGGAACACGATAGTGCTGAACTTTACCATTTAGCGGCAACTAGATTTATTGCATCGCATTGAACTCATATACATGTATATAGCAACATGGGTCACCGACGCCGGGTCTCCAGTCTGCATTGCTCTATTTAAATCAGCGTTTGGCAACCCGCGGCCCGCATGCGGCCCTTGACGGCTTCTTTGTGGCTCGCGACTATGTTTTAAAGGGTGATAATGAAATAATATATTTAGAAATGTTTTTTAATCTAGCAATACTTAACCTGGTGATGCAACCCAGGACCCTAGCGCAGCAGTAGGAAGTGACCTGCTACCACTAAACTACTAGTAAACATTTTTGAGGCTTTTTTTAAATATTTCCATCATTTTTATTTAATACTTAACACTGCGTAGTCGGCAAAAGACCATAAACTGGTAAAATGAAAAATGGCGGGTCGCACTATCATAATTTGATTAATATTTAGGTACCTACCTATTTTACCAGTGGCCCTTTCCCGCAAGAAGGTTGCCGTTGATCTATATGCCTCGAACTAATGCTAGCTATCTTTTCAGTATATTTAATGTCGTCACTGTGTCCTTTGGGTCGTAGCTCAGTACAGCCACCCGGTACCCGACTAGCACCGCCTCGTTTTACGGCGTCTACTCGTTGTCGACGGGTGGTCCACGGGTAAACGACGCGATGATACTTGGGAACCACTCACAGTCCGCGCGTGGACCGAGAACCGCCCGCGCGTTTATTGATGGCTTGCGGTCGAAGCGATACGGAGCGAAGTTGATGTAATGAGTGCAGACCGCTCGAGGCGGTCGGGCGCTGGTCGGGTGCCGGGTGGCCGTAGTGAGCAATAACCCTTAATATAGATTAATTAGTCCACGCTGATAGAAGATAGCTTCTATCAGCGTGGTGGTAACAGATAGATCTGTCGATATAAATAAAAAATAATCTCTAAATGTGTCACTAAGCGTAAATCCCGAGAACGACTGGACCGATATCGCACATTCTTTTTCGCACTACTAAAAAAATGTTTCTAATTGTCCGAAGAAGTTTTTCATTAAAAAAAGTTGCGATTGCGCGTTAAATTAAAATAATTTAAATAAATAACAATTTTTAAATATACAACGACCGTGTTATTTTTTTTATATCCTTTGACATAACAGATTAACTGTGGCCGCGTTAGATAGCGCGCTGAAATTAAAGTTTTAAATTAAGTATGGCAGGAATTGATAAAATAATAGTATTTAAAATCGAACCCGACGTTTCGGTCGCTTTTCAGCTTCAGCTTCTGGTCTCGGCAGACTGAGGTGGTAATTGAAGAAGAAGAAGAAGAAAGGCGTTTATTTAGCGCTTAGCCGAGAAACACACAAAGACAATACAGGTTGAAAAACACAAACAATTAATTTTAAAACAGAAACAGCACAAACAATAATAATAGTAAGTACACAAAGAAAAAAAAAAGAAAAAGGAGACAGAAAAAAAAAACTAACAATAAATAATTACCTACTTAGGTATATATATATGTATGTATGTATCTTCACGCCAGGTCCCTAACGGGGTAGGCAGAGAGTGTAGAGCGCCAGACATCCCGGTTCTGACAAACCTCTCGTGCCTCGTCTACCTTCATCATTCTCTTCATACATGCACGCCGATTCCTAAGACTTTTGACCCCACCATCAGACAGAACTCGACCTATTTGGTCATGGTAGGTCAGCCTTGGTCTTCCTGGGCCTCTGCAACCATCCACATTCGCATTGTATATCTGTTTAGTCATTCGCTCATTCGACATTCTTTCTATATGCCCGAACCATCGGAGCATGCCTTTTTTCATTTTTACACCGATACTATCATTCACACAAAGTCTCTTTCTTACATCTTCATTACGGACGCGATCGGTGAGTGATACACCGCAGATCTTGCGCAAAGATCACTTAGGTATAATAGTAGTAATTGAGGTCTGCAGTCTGTGATCACATAGCGGACAAACCAACTCATTATATTCGGTTTGACCAAACGCGAATACTCGCCACAGAACACAGACCAATTCCAAGAATGGTTCGCGAGGCTATTGAGATTAAAAAACATCCAAATTTCATAAGATAAGATGTTTGGCGATTATCACCAACATGGGATCCAATATTCAGTAGAATAAAATCCCAACCGCAACAGTCTGTAAGACCGCAAGATACAATTAGTAACTTTTGTGTTAATCGCCTTTCTGTTATTGATTCCAAATAAAGATTATATTATTAGATTATATATTAATCCTGAACGCTACGCAAGACGTTTGCGAAATAGATGGAGGTAGCTACGCATCATAATTTTTCAAACTGCTGTCAGACAATTCAGACACCTCAGTCTGCCCGAGACCACGGAAGCTGAAAAGCGAACGAAACGTCGGGTTCGATTTTAATTTTCCGATTTCGATTTTAATCATTTTAGTTTAATATTCGCGAGATAAATCCGAAAATTAGTTTTATATTTTTATATTGTAAACGGGACTTAATCGCGTACTATTTTAATCGAAGTATTTACCTCGACACTCGACGTTTCGGCCGTAATGCAGTATAACAGTCTACTCGTGACCACGGCCGTCGCATTACGGCCGAAACGTCGAGTGTCGAGGTAAATACTTCGATTAAAATAGTACGCGATTAAGTCCCGTTTACAATATAAAAATATGAATACAAATCGTGAAAGTTTAAAACAATTAATTAGTTTTATTTCAATGAGCGCAGCTCGCGAAAACCTAAGAACATACTAAAATAACAGGAAGTTTAAAAATTTGTACCGAAAAAATGACATTAAATTACAGTGTACCCGTGCGAGGCCGGGGTGGGTCGCTAGTAATGATATATATATTCTACTGTAGTTTTTTGCAATGACACATGCAAGTCTCACTTGAGACTCTTCACTCTTCTTAATAAAGTTTTTAATAATGGTTTGTTTTTGAAGTGGCTTTCTGTTTTTATTTCTCTATTTTCTTTTAATATGTCATGTTGCTGTTGGTTCTCCGAATAATTGTTATTGCGAAAACATGGAATAAAATATATGAACAATACATGACCCACTGAACAATGTATAATAATACAAACAATAATAAGACTGCTCATTCTTTTTAGATATAATAAACGAAGCCTCGCAGTCGGGACGAACGTGTCTTATCTGCAAGGGTAGGCTTAGAAAATTATTTTCTGTATAGACAAATATAGCGTTGTAGGCCAAATAGATAAAACATGATATTGAGTCTTATTAGTATTTATTTTATGATTATCAAAGATAATCATAAATACTTTGTATAATAATAAATAAAATTGTAAAATATATGGACCTTTGTATAGTATCTGACCCGGTTCGGAAATTTTATGAGGAGTGGAAGTGTAACACGCAAATTGTGGCGTTACGGGCAATTCCGCCACAGATTCAGTGGTGGCCACGTACGTATTCGGATTCATATTTTTCGGAATCTCATTAGCCCAATGTCTGTGGCCGTCTATGGGTCTATAATTTATTAGTAGATATTTATTTATTTATGTAACTCGGGTAACAGAAGCCCATATAAATACATACCTTATACACTAACATATATATATAAAGATATAATTTAACACTGCACTATTTATAACGTACAGTTTTATCGGCGACGTGTATGCGCGGCTTCTCTGCAGGCATTTGTCCACGGAATCTGCGGAACATGACTCCCTGCGGCCTGAACTCCTCCTTTTTTTAATTTTTCACATTGATGTTAAGTGATGACTGCAGCCTATAGACACCCACATGAAGACCAAGGTCAAAATGCAGATGCGTTACCACTCCTGAGGCCTAAGGTGTCATGCCTCTGTGCTGGAAATTAGAGGGCCGTAACCTGACCGGAACACGATAGTGCTGAACACTACCATTAAGCCGCAAGTAAATTAGGCAATGCGGTGGTGTCTACGTCCGCGAGCTCCGACACTGGAGCTCTACCACCAGTAAAAAGTCCTTGACAAACGTTGGCAGATGGTGACTTGGAACTCTTTAGTATTTCGAATTATCATGAATACTGGTGACTAAAAATTGTGTTTATCATCGTAGATGCAGCAGCAAGACCTGCATCGGCGTAGCGGCAGCGCAGCTGTCAGTGTCGGTGACAACTCTGGCGGCAGCAGTGTTCATGATGCAACTGGACCTACGGTACGACGCTGCGCTGACGCCACCCCGGCCTTCTGACGCTCATATATGCACCGCTGTCTCTATGGTATGTGTTTTGGTCGGTATGCTTTTTTTCCCAATAGATTACTAACATGGTTTGTATGAATATCTACTGGTGGTAGAGTTCCAGTGTCAGTTCTCGACGGCGTGGCGTAGGTACCACCGCATTACCTAATATATCAGATCTCAAATGGTAGTGTTTAGTTCATGTATGACGTTATAACTATCACATATTCAAAAGAACTTAAGCCTCATAGGTGGCAAAACACTTGCCACATCTACAAAAAAAACACCATTATGACTGGTGGTTTTTGTGTAGATGTGTATAGGCTGCAGTCACCACTTTCTTAATTTAGGAAACTAACCCGTCATAAAACATAATCTCAAAATTATAAAATAAGTTATTGTTTCTATTATCACAATAACTACATTTACTTACCTAATTAAATTAAATATAGATGAAGCATTTGTTAAAAATATACCAATATTTTTGATATTTGTAGTAATATAACTGAAACGCTAACAATAAATCTACCACAGGTACCACTCACGTCAGTCGCGATCAACAGCGGCAACAGCGGGGACGGCGGACCTGAAGGTAGTCCACTCAGCAAGGAGAAGGACTCCCCACCCGAACCCACCTGATGCAGTAAACACGCATAATTAGACTAATGATACGAGTTGTCTCCACTAGCGCGATACACTTGCAACGTGTCTAAATGTAGCTTTAACTTTTATACTGGTACAGGCACTATCGTGTCCCGGTCAGGTGGTAATGTACGGCCCTGAAATTGCCGGCACAGAGGTATAACACCTTAGGCCTCAGGAGTGGTAATTTGACCTTGGTCTTTGTGTCTATAGGCTGCAGTCATCACTTAACTTCAATGTGAACTGCATGCTAGTTTGCCACTTCCATGGCATAAAAAAAAACTTGCAAGTTTTTTAGGCGTCCTTCACATGAATTAGCTAGAGTCGAGGCAGCGAAGTAACTTGTAAATCTTTAGGGGCGTCGCTCACATAATCAAGAGTCGAGGCGGCTTAGAGGCGCGGGCGCACAAGCGGCGCGATGCATCTAGCTTTCTTTATGAATAACAGTGCACTCTCATGCAGTATAGTTGCAGCACGGGCAAGGTAAAGTCGCGACAGTGACCAGACATTCCATTTCGTTTGTACAGTCCCCAAAAATAAATATTGCAAATCGACCTGAGGAAAGAGACTTCGGCTCTGTAGAGCGTTACCTATCTCTTTCGCACACATGTGACCTTTGTCCAAAACAATTTCACCAAACCAACCAACCAACCATTTTGACCAAATTTTGACCTATGACGCACTATCAGTGCTTACGTGCAACAGAGATAACGCACTACGAAGTCGAAACTAGCCGATTGTGTCTTTTCTAAGCTCGAAGTGTAATATTTTTTGGCGGATACTATTGCTCTGCTATTTTGTCATTTTTTTTTGTAGTTGGTATCGTTTGCCTCGACTTTACGTTGTTTACAACTTGCCTCGACGTCGCCTTGACGTACAAGTACGTGAAGCTGTGGGTCTGTTTGACTAAAAACATGAACGTATCCAAAAGTTTGTTAAATACAATTTTTTAATGGGAAAACCACCTCTCTCTCTGTAACGATTCATCTGCGTTTCACTGCGCACATAACAAGCTCAAGTTGCGCTTCGGCAAGTGGAGTCAATTCATAAGTTGCGGTCAGATAGCGACTCTTCGTAAGGATTTGAGAAATATGCAATGCAGTTTTGCTTCACCGGAGAAGTATTTTTTTATTACGATCAACCCTGACCTATATTTGATGGCTAGGAACTTTTGTCCTTAAAATTAATCAAACCGCATTTGGTTTCTTATTAAAGCAGGTGTTTACACTTAACAGTAAAGTTAACCACAGCAAATTAACGAATAAAAGTTACGAATAAATGTTATTTTATTATTATTATACACGATTATGGAATATAAAAAGACGTGTGGCACTCGGGGACTGCCGCGGTAAAGCTATTGCATAGCATTTTGAATCAACTTTTCTTTTTTTCTTTGATATTAATTCAAGTTACACTTTTTGAGCGTGGTGACCTATAAGAAAACATTTTTTTTTCTTTTATTAAATAAATAAAAAGTTAATATTGTTTGAAATATTTTTATTATTTTACTATACATATAAACGCTGCTTATGTATTCGTCCGATTTCGGAGCAGCTCGTCTCGATTCGTGCGAGTTTCGTAGAGTCGTACAATACGTCTAGTTGCACGCACACAAACACCGTGTCGAAGACTGCCGAAAAGAAACGACGTTAGACAATGCACGGCCTTCAAGCCACACCTCCGTGCCCGTCGGAGTGGGGAGCGTGAGGTTTTTACGTTACGGAATTTCTGGATTCGGTCCCCGCGCTCAAGGCCCTCGATAGAAGCTATGCAATAGCTTAAAAAATGGTAATCTGTCAATAAGCTATTTGCATTATATGATGAAAAGTTACTTCTGATTATTGTAGTCTATTTCAATCCAATACATGTGTTAAAAGACCAAAACCCTCCGGCAATATTACATAACTTTTTTTAAGAATTTGAAAACTCGTCTATCGGCTCCATAGACTATTTATTATTCATAATATTTCATTGTCATAATCACAGCATAATATTTGGCATATCATATTACTACTAGCGGTTATTTAGCGTTTAATTAGTAGCAACAACATCGAATATAACATGATATGGAGTAGACGTCAAAAGCAAAATACGTGTTACTAAGTATAGTGCCTAAAACTTTAATTTAACAGACCTTGAATGAGACTCAAGTGACTAATATGTATGTTGTTACAAACTACCTTAGTCGTGGAGGACAGCCTACTAACACAGATCACCTAACCTCTAGATATGCAAAGAAAGGGTGTCGTTTTATGTCGTGTATAGGTTCCCATGCACCAATTTAGCGTGTATCAGCGAGTGAAAATTATTGAAAAGATTGAAAACGCGCGGTCGTTCATTATTCGTCGACCCGTAACTTGTGTGCGAGCGGTAACAAAGACTATGAAAAACAATCTCAAATTGCGCTATAAAGTAATATAAAAGCAACAGTCGTAATAATAGTTACCACTAAGTACTGAAAAATGTAACATCTCTTTGCCCTTTCCAGTGCCACGTTACCAGAGAATATGTAATACGTCACCCACGCCCTCCGCAACGTCCCCATTTTTCTAACCTTGGCCGAAAGTACGGGATAATTATGGAACCCATTAAATTATTTTTCATTTTTTATCCGAAACAAAATCATGCTAATTAAGAAAATAATATTTGCGAATGCCGAGAAATCCGAGAGTATTTACAATTACCCTGAGAAGTCTATCTGACCGCCACATATCTACGTACGAAGCTTTAATGTAAAATTTACGCTGTCCTGTCTATGTCATTTAATTTGGTACAATGTTGTAAATAAAAATTATTGGTGCTGTATACTCCTATAAGAATTTAAAATACATTTTATTTATATTGTTTTCATAAATGTATTATCGGTCTCTTTAAATATAATAAACAACCTGTATATAAAGTCTAAATTTACTTCTTTAAAAAAATACAAAAAAAACTAAGTAAGATATTTTATAAGTTATGGTAGATATAAATAGATTTACGCTCTATTGGACTAATACACCTAATCAAGTGTATGATTCAATAAGCTCTCATCCTCAGACTTACCAATATTTTTTACAAAACCAAGCAAATTAATTTTATACATTGAAAAGACCAATCGAAATGCGGTTCTGTAAGTTTTATTAATATTTGAAATGTTTCTTTTCTCAGTGCACCTGAGTCTTATCTTAAAAGTGTAACTGTGTGTGTGTTGATTTGATTTGATTTGAAAAAAAAACTTTTATTATGTAATGAAGGTGGCAAACAAGCATGCCATCATTACAATCCAACCGAAACACGATAGTGCTGAATATTTGACGGCAGATATGTTAGGTAATCCCGTGGAGCCTACGCCCTCTAGCCCCCGCCCCCAACCTTCTACACTGGAACTCTACCATAGTAATCAAGTAAAAAACTAAGGTAAAAAATGGTTCCATGTAAAGAGACACCATGGGCGGGGCATGATTGGGACACACCGCAGCGCGTCAGGTTATTGGACGTTTCATTAACTGTGTTGAAAGTGTGAGTGTGTATTATGATTGCAGTATTTTTTAGTATTTTTACGTAGATAGGTACATAAATGGAACCAAAATCTAAGCGATGATTGTATGAGAGTCACATTTATATACTTACATTATTAGTGGCAAATTTAAGATGTTTTTGTTATATACCTTATTCTTTCTTTTATTATAAAATAAGTGTCTATTCAATTACCTTTTAGTTTTAGGTATTGAAATATAATTTAATCATGATAAAATCCACATTGATAAAATCTAGGTATCATTTTCTGACCGAAAGATTTACTTTGATAAAAGTGTTATAACAACCTAAAGAGGTGTGTAAATCAAACATCACACCTTAGGCCGTGTAGGTATTTTTTTCTTCATGATATGAAAGTGGTAAAGGAACGAATGTTAACATATTATAACATTATAGTTCATGTACATGGTAACTGAATACTGTAAGTAATAGACACAAGAACCAGAGATCTGAAATATCATCTTTCCCTTCTGAGAAATGTATTATTTAAGTTCTGTTTCAATTTTTTTTTATGATTACTTAATCTATAAGACTACCAACTAAATAAATTAATATTATGTAAAAATAAAAAACCTGTCTGTAAACTAGTCACTAATCAATATACGTTTTTGTATACAACCCAAGTAAAACCTTTTGTAAATATAAACATACCAAATCAACAGTATTTTATTTCTACCCTTCGGGGAAAGGTATACTTCAAAGGGATACAATTTCCGCACCCTCGATAACGACAGTAAAGCCTCCCCCACATTAGGCATGCGCGTTTCTTCGGCGTGTGAGCGACTTGGGCAGCAAAACGCGACGCTCGCAAAGCGCGGTAGCGCTTCTCCGCCGCGCACGCCTAATGTGGGGGAGGCCTAAGGTGTGGTGTTTGATTTACACACCTCTTTATTACAAACCGTAGATACTAGTTGGTGCCTTTGTATTTAAACGTAACTTCACACCTGCAATCCTGAAGGGGAAGGCAGAGGCAAATGCATGCATTCAAGCATACCTGCAAATACTCTCGATTTTCCGATCACGTTTTGGCCCATGTAACAGATAGAGAGCCTGTTGACATCTCAGGGCACATAACCAAACTTCGAGTTCGTGAGAAACTTCCAGAAAATTGAAGAATCCCAATAGCACCAAAGATAAGGAAATTGACACCGTTGTCTCAAATAGTTTCCTACCCGGGAATCGAACCCAAGACCCCAGTGTATTAGTAGTGGCCTGCTACCATAGACTACTGCGACAGTTAACCGTATCGTATAATCAAAATTCGCACTGGAAATAAATACCCTGTATAAGTAACATACAATTTATTTTTCAGCAGAAATTCAACGTCTATAGCCTCATAATTTGTGTGTAAACACAATATGCCGAAGCTACGCGACGGAAGTTTGGCAGCTGATTTTACGTTCCGACAGAGAACATGTAATAATACTACGTATAGAATGGACACTTCGACGTCCCGCCCGATTTCCCCGCAACACCCAATCTCCTCCCCTCTTATGGGCGACGGTTGGTATTTTCTACGTGCTACGCACACAGGTGCACGTGTAAATACACGTCATTGATTGATGTCTGTGTAATAGAGACCAAATTAAGCGTTTGTATGAAATATTGGAGGAGTGTCCGCGGTGTGGTTCCGATGTATTCGGCTTACATGACACACTATAAGTGCCGAACTTACGTGGCAGAACTTCAGTTCAGTGAGGTGTGTGTCGGCCATCTGCGTTGTGTCGTCGATGGTGTCGGCATAGTGTGTGAATTCAGCAATCGAACCGAACTTCAGTTGTACGCTCGACCGAAGTTACACTTGTGTATGCTAAAACGCAGCGTAATTTCGACAAAGTGCGTCGTCAGTAATTTAAATAGCATTGCAGGCGTAATAGTAGCAAACATCCGTCGCGTAACTACGGTATAGTGTGTTTATACACTTAGGTCTATTGACATAATATAATTCTTATACTCAATACTCAATACTTTATTGCACCATAATGTACCTACAACATTAGGATTATGGACCCTGTTGGGCACCGCAATGTAGGAGAGAGGATGATTTATACTCAATTAAATACCTAGTATTTTAACATATACAGACCTACATTATTTATATTATTACTATAATTTATTAATATTTTAATTTAATTTTACTTTGTACTTATATCTTTTTCTTGAAAGAATTCATTCATGATTTCTTTGAAATCTCTTCTTGCCTCTTCGAAATAATGGTACGATAATTTATTTATGTAATAATGGCATTTTCTTAATTCTGCATCGTACAACAATGGAATATAACGTCACGTAAATCCCACAGGATCGTTTAGAATTTTCCCGCCACAAGAGTTGACGAGCGGGTCACACGGAATGCTAATTTTTTTATTGAAATTCCGCCGGAGACTTCTCAACCGCAAACCGTTTGTGAACGGAAAAAAAAGATTTCATACAAATATAGGTATACGAGAGTTAACGTGCGTAATACATGCACGTCGCGTAATTTTTCAGTAAATTTATTTTTAACTAGTAATAATCCGTGGGTTCGCACGCTCGTATATTGTAGGCTATGGAGAATAAATCAAGGAATCATACAAATACGCTTCATTTATTACATTAATATTAACGCGCTAAGAAAGTTACATTTTCTTTCTATTTTTATAATTTTAAAATGGATTATCGGGACGTGACGACTCCATCGTCCTATAGTGCAACCAAACCATTGCAATAGGGTGGTAGCTATTATATACAAAAAACTAAAATAGGGTGGTAGTAAATGGGAGTCTCCGTACGCATAATCTTTTTCTTCTTAATAGCATATAGTTTTTTCGCATAAATTTAGATAAGCAGAGTGTTATTAACGCAGAATGGTTTCATTGGCATAATTCTAGGTAACTGTAATTTTATGATTTATTTTTAATGAACGTCATGCGAAATGAAGAGTATGCCAAAAACGGTATGCATTCTTAAATATGCATTTTTAATTTATGCATCCCAATATGGACCCGTAGTAAATTGGCAGCAGCGTCCCGCGTTAAAACCACAGCCACTGCGATCACGCACAACACTGTTGTGGGAACAGAACAGAAATGTTTTTTTCTCTTCTGTGGTTGTGGGCGTCTGGGGAAGGCTGTCCAGCAGTAAACCTCATTCGGCTGGAGTGATGATAGAAAGCCTAGAATATGTGTATAAAACGGTATTCTAGTATATATTCTAGTATATATATGAAAGGACAATCGATTTTTACTGTCTTATTATAAAAAGTACAGATTATTCAAAATGATACATCCAACGAATAGTTACAAAAACAAAAAATCTAAAACAGAAAATCCGTACAAACAAAGGAAAAAATGGTTCATAACTGCTCCGTGTTTGCCTGTTTGCATATAGATGGAGGTCAAACAATACATCGCCACAAAACACGCGTTTTTACTCTCTTTCACGTAGAAGATCAAACGAACATGAAAGATATCGAATGTGCGAAAAATTAAAGGTACCTAGCATTTGTTTCTGCAACTCCGACAAAGGCTGCAGTGTTACCAAAATAGTTGCTTATTGATGATTATCTAACTATTATTCAAATTAAGACCATTAATTTGAGTAATAGTTAGATCTACCAACTCCTTTTCTTCAAGGTTTATAAAGAATCTGCAATAAAAAACAAGCGAAGCGCGCGTGCCCCCGCGGCTGGTGTAGATTGGAAGTACCACTTGGATCTTCGTTAAGCGATACGACCGCGGTCTGGTGTGTGATGGGTGACCGCTAGTGGCAAATTAAAATGCTCGTATCCGTGCTTTGGAGGACAGCCGTGGGTCCCGATTGCTATCGATAGATAGCAGTCGTTAAACCTTGTCGGAGGCCTTATGGGCGGTTTGAAAACATCCGACAGCGAGTTGGCCACTAATCCTTATCTCCACCAACCCGCATTGGAGCAGCGTGGTGGAGTAAGCTCCAGGCCTCCTCCCAAGAAGGGAAGAGACTAGTACCCAGCAGTGGGACGCATCAAGAGTATCAAACTAAAAAACAGACTATAATATGTCTGCAGGACTGAGAAGACCTCAAAAACAAAAGACTACCAACACTTTTCGTTACTCGACTTGTCCATTAACTAACTTCAGAGAACTCTCCAACAACATTGATATAATCTCATATAATCGGCAGACGTTTATGGAATTCCTTATAATGTTAGATTAGTGAAACACGAGCGAAACCTGATTGGAATTCTGTTAGGTATTATCATAACTGATCTTAGAATATATAGATCCTTTAACTTTATGTAAATTATAGGATCAAACATGTGAATAGAAGTGAGGGATTGATAGGTAATCTGACATTGTTGGGTTATGCCCATGAATCTTAAAGTTTGGTTTGTGTTTCGTGGTATTTCCTTCCTTTTAGGCACATCTTTCTCTTCCTCTTGACTTTTGCAATATTCATCCGCTTCATTCACTGATAATGTAACCATCAATCAGTATCCAATGGAGTGACATCCACGGCGGCGGTCACTGGAGCTCTACCACCAGTAAATAAAATAAAAATATATATATTAAATATCGGCAGTATTTAAGTGTTTTATATTATTTCGCATTAACACATGCTTGTGAAATATATTTTTTTAAAGAAAAATGGAAAGAAAAATTTGACTTCAGGCGAGACTCGAACTCGCGGCCACTGGGAATCTAGTCCAGCCGCTCTTACAACTGAGCTACCGAAGTCCTTCGGTAGCTGCTCTAAGAACTGAGCTACCGAAGGACTTCGAGTCTCGCCTGAAGTCAAATTTTTCTTTCCTTTTTTCTTTAAAAAAAGTATTTTAGTGTACTGACAGACCCCGGGATATATATATCATCGTCATATCAGCCAATGTCCACAGCTAGACCAAAGCTTAGGGGATATGCCATAATCGCCACGCTTGGCATGCGGATTGGCGATCGCAATGGCGGTAGTTTTATCGCAGGACACTAGTGCCCATCTTGCGTTATTGAACTTACTACCCCATGGAATGGTTTGACCGCCACTGTTCGGTATCAGGTGGCCCGTCTGCTTGTCTGTCAATCCTTAGACAAAAAACAGACTTAGACTTCTTAAACCTACCAATAAAATGTATTTTTAATATAGTATTTAAACATACTACGGTACATATACGTTCTTCAGACTGTGTCGGTGCTGTGAAAAAGTGATTTTTATAACAAAAGCATTCTTGGACAGACCGCTGAAAAATTAATAACATGTCGTTGAAAAGCGAGCGTGTATGAGTAGGGAACATTCACTCTTCTCGGTGTTAATCAAAATATTTTCCGTTTTTTTATTGTTTGTCAAAACACGAGAGTCTGTTATTTTGAATCTGGATTTTTACGGATTAATTATAAATATCCCGCAGTTTTTTCTTTATGTCATGAAGTGGCTAACAAGCATACAGTTAACATTGATAGTAAGTAATACTTTAGCCTATAAATATCTACATGAAACCAAAAATTTCAATATAGATGCGTTGCAACCCCTAATGCCTAAGGTAAGGATAACCAGTCCAGCCACTTTACCACTAAGCCTCTTTTTTTATTCTGTAACTAACTGTGCCCGCGACTTCGTCCACGTGAGAAAAAATATGATTGTGCAGTATCTACCCGGACAAAGACGTGGGTGCCTAAGTTACTCCTTATTACATCAGCTATCTGCCAGTGAAAGTCCCGTCAAAATCGGAGGCACTCAAATTCTATTTATTTCTATGTAGGTATCTAGGTATGTATGTATGTTGGTATGCATGTGATGCATGGAGATAAAAGTAGCCTAAGTTATTCCTTATTACATCAGCTACCTACCCGTGGAAGTCCCGTCAAAGTCGCATATACTCCAATTCTACATATTTGTATGTATGTTGGTATGTATGTATGGAGATAAAAGTAGCCAAGTTACTCCTTATTACATCAGCTACCTACCCGTGGAAGTCCCGTCAAAGTCGGATACACTCCAATTCTACTTAATTGTATGTAGGTATGTATGGATGTATGGAGATAAAAGTAGCCTAAGTTACTCCTTATCACATCAGCTATCTGCCAGTGAAAGTCCCGTCAAAATTGGTCCAGCTGTTCCCAAGATTAGCCCCGCCAAACAGACAGACAGACAGATAGACAGACAGACAAAAATTGTAAAAAATGTTGTTTTGGTATATGTACCGTGTAAACATACATATGCATTTAGTAAAAAGCGGTTATTTTAATATTACAAACAGACACTCCAATTTTATTTATTTGTATAGATTTATTATGGACTATATAACACATATATACCACACTATACCACTATATATACCACATAAGATCTAAAAATTCTGTGAAAATTTAAAGCGTCTACTTGCTACCGTTATTATTATCGAGCCAAAAATATACGAAAAAAAACACGGTTATACCCCTTGGACCCCATAACATTTTCATTTTCTTATTTTTAGTAATTATTTTTTTCTATATAGCGGTATCAATTATACATAATTTGTGAAAATGTTAGCTTTCTAGCTATAAATATTTATGAGATACAGGCTGGTGATATCGCCTGCGATGCTGCGTCGTATCGTTGGAATTAAAATTAAAAAAACAATGGACAAACTTATTACATATAATTTACGATTTATTTTTTAATCTAAATAGAACAAGCTACGAAGCGCAGTCAAACGTACTAAGTGTGGTATGTTTTTCATTTTCTATGTTAAATATTTATTACTACACCGATTATTTAATTTTAATATACAATATATTTTTTTTTATTTTATAGCATTCGTAGAACGTTTGACTACGCTTCGTAGCTTCACAATACGAATTCGTTAGCTTTAATTACTTTTTGTAAGCTGCAAGATTGACATAATAATATTATTATTAAAAAAGTGTACAAATTTTGAGATCAATAACAAACAAGCGACGTGTTTTTTTTATATAATGGAAGTGGCAAACAAGCATGCAGTTCACATTGATGTTAAGTGATGACTGCATCCTATAGACAGACAGACCTACATGAAGACCAAGGCCAAAATGCAGATGCGTTACCACTCCTGAGACATAACATTGTCTCTGTGCCGGAAATTACAGGGCCGTACATTAACACCTGACCGGAACACGATAGTGCTGAATACTACCATTTAGCGGTAAGTAAATTAGGTAATGCGGTGGTGCCTACGCCCGCGAGCTCCATCACTGGAGCTCTACCACCAGTAAAAAGTTTGTTGTTATTCCTTTGAAAGCGACGATAAAGTCATTCTCATATAACTTCTTTTAAATAGCTCGCACTAGGAACTCTGTTTTGCAGTTAAGCCACGCAACCAATTAAGCCAATATCAATATTTATATTTAGTAAACATGTAATGGATTCATCTATGGCCATCCCTTCGGCCTTATGCAAAATTATTTCAGTACCCGAATTATAATAGACCTTTGCAGCACGTCAACACTTTCCGCTTAATGGTCGCATAATCCTCTCTCTAAGGTGAATCTACCGACCCAAGGTCCCATGCAAATTAAGGCTTTAACAACCCATGATTACCATAGTGGCATACGAAATGCGGTACGGTAAATTGATAGTACCTACTCAAAGTCCTTTAATAAATGTAACATTTTATGCCTCATTAATAATATGTTGGTAGTATTCCAGGAGCTTAAGAGCGTAGGCACCACCGCATTACCTAATTTACTTGCCGCTAAATGGTTGTGTTCAGCACTATCGTGTTCCGGTCAAGTAATGAAAGCCCCTGTAATTTCCGGCACAGAGGTATTACACCTTAGGCCTCAGAAGTGGTAACGCATCTGCATTTTGACCTTGGTCTTAGTGCCTATAGGCTGCAGTCATCACTTAACATCAATGTGAACTGTATGCTTGTTTGCTACTTCCATTACATAAAAAAATAAATAAATAAATAAAAAATGGGTCAGGATAAGGGTTTAATAATGTCTATGTTTTCCATGGACGGTATTAGGCTCCACGTAGACTGGAGAACAACCCCATTATTCAAATAAGATGGTAGAAGATGAATGTTATCGTAATACCAAACTTTCCTCTATGTGAGATCTACAATATAAGTTATGAAAACTAGTGACCCGATCGAAGGTTCGCTGAGGTTATGAGATTGCCTACGGACTAATATTATACGATTATATCTATAACAGTAGGCATCGGGACGTGACGACCCACCGTCCACTAGCCGGAAGAATTTTTTTCTAGAAGAGTGTTCTCCCACTAGTGCAGTCACTCAATCAAACAATGGCGGTCAAACCATTCCAATGGGGTGGTAAGTTCAATAAAGCAAGATGGACACTAGTGTTCTGCGATAAAACTACCGCCACTGCCATCGCCAATCAGCATGCCAAGCGTGGCGATTATGGCATATCCTCCCTAAGCAGGCTTTGGTCCTGGCTGTGGATATTAGCTGATATGACGATGATATCTATATACCGGAGTATGTCAATACACTTAAATACTGCCGATATTGTTTTAAAATTTATATTTATTTTTTATTTTATTTACTAGTGGTAGAGCTCCAGTGACTGCTTTTTTTTATGTAATAAAAGTGGCAAACAAGCGTGCAGTTCACATTGATGTTAAGTGATGACTGCAGCCTGTAGACACCCACACAATGACCAGACGTCAAAATGCAGATGCGCTGCCACTCCTGAGGCATTAGGTGTTATGCCTCTGTGCCGGAAATTACAGAGCCGTACATTACCACCTGACCAGAACACGATAGTGCTGAACACTACCATTTAGCGGCAAGTATATTAGGTAATGCGGTGGTGCCTACGCCCTCGAGCTCCGTCACTGGAGCTCTACCACCAGTAAAAAATGCTGCCGTGGATGTCACTCCATTGGATACTAATTGGTGGTTAAGTGACTAAGAATCTGATTGACCGACAGATAATTCACATCTGAAACTACTGTTAACTGACTGACTTAGAGGACTGACTTAACACTTGTGGATGAAGAGTATTTGGGGAAAACATGGAAATAATATATTATGCGAACATTTCTCGATATACTTACAGAAACAGGAATTTAACACATATAATCCCGCAAGATATAGTCATATGTAGGTACTTAAATCCTTTATTGACGAAAATAAATCAATGAATTAAAATATTCTTTATACCTTCAAAAAAAAAAAATTCTTTCCTCATTTTCATTAAATTCAAAAGAAAGACAACATTTTTCCTTCCAACGCAAATCAATGAAGAAAACCGAATGTTTTAACAACAGGCAATAAAAAGAAGCTAAGTTCGGTTCCAAAGAACGCTATATTTATGGTTCTCACCGACAATTAAAGTCAATATCGATGTATTTTACTATGGTACACTGAAATGTCTACATTAAGGCTTTTACGCAATTTTAAGGAGCGCCTGAGCTCGTAAATTGAACAAAATGTAATCGACGTTTTTTAAGTATGTTTTTTATGTGCCGCCTAGTCACTAGACTTGCCATTTATTACTGGTTACCGACTTGTTTTTGTGACATTAAAGAGATAAAATAAATGTGAACAATGCAGTTTTAAGAGGTTTCCCCTTAGGGCGCTCAAAAAAAACTGCGATGCTATGCAATGCGGCGCCGCATCGCACGAACTTGCGGTGCAATTTCGTGCGGCACGATAAAAGTATGCTGCGATGGAATTCAGATAAAAAGAAATACGCTTACACTCACAGCCCCACAGTAGGTATAAACTGTGTCGTGGGTGCCGTTGTACACATACAACACATACACAAACACCCAGACCCGAAACAAATATCTGTAGGCCATACAAATATTTGTTCCGGTGCGGGGATCGAACCCGTTACCCTTCGAATCGAACGGTCATCTCACACCGCTGGACTAACCGGGTCGTCAAAACCAAGGTGACCATACTTTCAACGTGCCGAACGAAATCGCATCGCATAGCATCGCAGTTTTGTGCGGGCGCCCAGTGCTAAGCTGTTTTGCTTCTAGCAATTACTGAGCCATCCAGAACAATTTATTTGGAATACGATTTTTTTTTATGTAATGAAAGTGGCAAACAAGCATGCAGTTCACATTGATGTTAAGTGATGACTGCAGCCTATAGACACCCACACAAAGGCCAAGGTCAAAGTGCAGATGCGTTACCACTCCTGAGGCCTAAGGTGTTATGCCTCCGTGCCGGAACTTACAGGGCCGTACATTACCACCTGACCGGAACACGATAGTGCTGAACACTACCTGTAATGCGGTGGTGCCTACGCCCGCGAGCTCTGTCACTGGAGCTCTACCACCAGTGAAGACATGCCTAAGTAGTTTTAGCCTTACGACAGAAATGACGCGACCATAAAACATTGCGGAGCTTTACCAACTGTTATTCAAAAAAGGTCGTTATCGATAAAGATGTTTATCTTTATTTAAATACCTATTTAAACCTACCCCTAAAATGAGGACATGGAAGAAGTCATCAAATATTACAATGGAATGTTTTTTTAATAGCCACCCCAAGGCAAGGGCAAAGTTTGGAAATAATTTGAAATTCAGTCGTTAATTCTTATTGAATTAGTGCGTTAAACTTCTTGCCATTACATTTTCAACTTTAAATTGACATTTTCTTTTTATGAATTCATCAACGACCTGCCCTAGATTTGCATGGATGCAATGCAACGTGGAATACCAGTGTGTATAACCCGTCATGGACGAATAGTCCGACGACGATGGCCACTCAACCCAGCGTTCATTAATTTATCTGTTATCTTCTAAGAAGTTGATTTTCATGCTGTGCTGTAAGTAACAATAATTCTGGTTATTAGTAACTGCTTAATATATTTAACGAGCTGAAGACGTCTTTCGGTCACGCAGGTAGCAAAGAGATCTGTGTTTCGCTTTGACTTCGAATCAGCAATAGATTAACATGACAACCAACGCAATCAATTTACACCACCGAATAGCAAAACTCAAGTGGTAGTGGGCAGAGTAAACAGCTTGAACTAACAGTCTTTGGGGCATCTCAAAGAGCGACTTCGTACTGGAAAACAAAACGTGAACAGGCCGTCTAGAGGAGGAGTCAATTTCGTAGGCAATCACTTGACGAGATTAGCCTTGGACTCTAGGAGATACTTTTTCTAGCAGTGAATGTTTTTCTAAAAAGAGATGGTGATAATCTAAAGTATTATTATTTCTTGTTTAAAGTAGGTTTATTTTTTAAATATGTATATCATTACTAACGTACGTAACTTCACGCCTGTAATCCCAGAAGGACTGCCTACCGCAAAGGTAAATGAATGCATTCAAGCACACATGCAAACACCTACGATTCGCCTGTTACGTTTTTTAATACAAAATAGTTGAAAGATACCTCCCATAGAAAAAAAGACGTAGATCAAGATTTTTTCTCATTTAAACGTATATTTTGCAGTTGCATTATACATATATCCAATCGATACAACGGTAGGTATATACACCACCGAATAGCAAAACCAGCTTATTCCAGCTTTAGCTTCAAAAATATCTATTGCATCATTGTAATATAGGTACATAAACTTATGCAGTTTCAAGTATAATCAGAACTTCAAGCTTTAGTTGTCCGTCTGTGAAAGATGCGTCGCTGTTTAAAACAGTGGTCTGTCATGAAACAGACGGCCATATTGCGTTCACAATCGAACATACAGGCACAGCCGGTGGAACACTTCGTCATGTTGGCCGGGCATCGGCGAGGTGCGGCGGCACCTTCGCACGGGGAAGTGCATACTGGTTCGAAACATGTTTGCATATCTGAAATGGAAATAAAAACGTTATTTTCAAAGTAGTATTAACAGCTACAGTAGCCTAGCGGTAGAACTACTACTATCCCGTGATGCCCAGATTTAGGTAAAGAGTTTTCCAATGCCATCCTTGGTGTTTGGTTGTCAACACATTGCCAAACCATTAGAAAGATACATTACAATTCGTTTCATGACAGTGGCTCACAATCTTACATTTTATTATAGCTTAGACTACCTCAAATCCAGATGTTTGATAGCAGATTACCATCTCTATAGCAAAACAGAATAATTGATTTACACTTAAAGTTTTAGTGAGTTACATGATCACCTTTGCAATATGTCAATACATTATTTACTCACATTTTTTTTTTATTTCCAACAAATCTTTTCTATTCCTATTCGTAAATTCATTTTGGCTGCAAACTCCGCTGGTGATAAGAATAATTAAGGCAATAATTGGTGAATTTATCATTATTTTCAGATTCTTACTAAGAATTTCGTCTTTCTTTTCCTTTTCTTTCAAAGTTTTTTTTTGTCTTCTTTTGACTGAGCCTTTTGACTTTAAACAACTTTTTTTAGGCAACCGCCTAGAAACATGTCTGCCAGCATCGCGTTTGTAGGTAATTTAGGTAATAATATAATTTTAAGCATTTATTATAAACAGCTTACGTTATTAACAACGTTATAGTCAGTAATATTTTTTAGTAACAAAATAGCAAGCAACCTTTCAGTTCATATTGATGATAAGTGATGACTATATGTGTATGAGATAGACACCCACACAAAGACCAGAGGTCAAAATACAGATGGGTTCCCATCCTTAACACCTTACTTGTTTTATCTCTGTGACAGTTATTACGGGGCCATACATTACCATCTAGCCGGAAAGATAGTGGCTAAACACTACCATTTGGCGGCAGATAGATTAGGCAACACGGTGGTGCCTACGCCCTCGAGCTCCTACATTAGAACTCTACCACCAGTCAAAATTGTTGAGTTTTAATCTGTAGATACTTTTTGGTGAACGCTCGTAAATATTCCGTGTGAATAATATGGCTTTTGTTATGTATTAGAGGTTATCAAAGTCATTTGATGTTTCGTTTATTTGAACTGCCGAACAAACGACGGAATAAACTGCCGACGAGCAACATTTTCACGATCTTTAGGTCATAACGACGACATATTAATCGCATGACTTTCCCCGACGGGATTCACTAAATATTCATAATAATTATAAAACAAAAACCCCTGCTGCGTCTGTCTATCTGTTTGTTCGTGATAAACTCAAAGACTGCTGCACTCATTTTCATGCGGTTTTCACCTAAAGATAAACCTCCATATTCATAAACGTACATTAGATACGTTTTAGCTATAGAATGCTTTGTGTTTGTCAGTTGCATTCTCAAATATGCAGGATAGAAAAAGACAAGGGATAGATTAGCAACACTTTAGCTAAAATACGTTTATGAGCAAGGGGGAAAGAACCTATTGTATTATTTGTTAAATTTTTTAGTAAATTGATTAGAATTCAACTATAAATGTTCGAGATGCTGTAATATAAAACAAGTCAACTGGGAGCTCTCATCAGCGAATATGTAGTAATGCTACGTATTAGAATTCAACCATAAATGTTCGAGATGCTGTAATATAAAACAAGTCAACTGGGAGCTCTCATCAGCGAATATGTAATAATACTACGTATAGAATGGACACTTTGACGTCCCGCCCGATTTCCCCGCCTCATCCAACCTCCTCCCCTCCTATGGGCGACGGTTGGTATTTTCTCCGTGCTACGCACACAGGTCCACTTGTAAATACACGTCACTGATTGATGTCTGTGTAATACAGACAGAATTAAGCGTTTGTATGGAATTTTGGCGGAGTGTCCGCGGTGTGCTTTCATACTTCTTTAACCTTTTGAGATTTATTTTTTAAAGAACGTAAAAAGACGTATTTTTTTAAATTAATTAAATTTATTCACATATGATTTTTTTTTTTAAATTGAATTGAGTTGCTTTTTTTATCTAGTACACATGGATGTTCAGTTACCTCTGCAGCCTATAGAAATATTGACATTATACACACAAAAAGCAGAGGTTAACATGCAAATGCGTTACCACCCTTCAAACCCGAGTTATTATTTATCTTTGATAGTTATTACGAGGTCATACATGTATGTATGTATCTTCACGCCAGGTCCCTAACGGGGTAGGCAGAGAGTGTAGAGCGCCAGACATCCCGGTTCTGACAAACCTCTCGTGCCTCGTCTACCTTCATCATTCTCTTCATACATGCACGCCGATTCCTAAGACTTTTGACCCCACCATCAGACAGAACTCGACCTATTTGGTCATGGTAGGTCAGCCTTGGTCTTCCTGGGCCTCCACATCCACATTCGCATTGTATATCTGTTTAGTCATTCGCTCATTCGACATTCTTTCTATATGCCCGAACCATCGGAGCATGCCTTTTTTCATTTTTACACCGATACTATCATTCACACAAAGTCTCTTTCTTACATCTTCATTAGGTCATACATGTAGTCATTATTGTAAGGGGTAATCCTACATTGTGTTATTTATGCTCTGAATGTGCTTATAAAAGTATGAATCCTACATTACAATTATTTTCAGTGGTGGTAGAGCTCCAGTGACGGAGCTCGCGGGCGTAGGCCCCACCGCATTACCTAATATACTTGCCGCTAAATGGTAGTGTTTAACACTATCGTTTTCCCGTCAGGTGGTAATGTACGGCCCTGTAATATCCGGCACAGAGGCATAACATGCCTCAGGAGTGGCAGCGCATCTGCATTTTGATCTCTGGTCATTGTGTGGGTGTCTATAGGCTGCAGTCATCACTTAACATCAATGTGAACTGCACGCTTGTTGGCCACTTTAATTACATAAAACATATTTAAATAGTTATTTGAGGTTAAGAGATAAAGATAGGCCTAAGTAACTTTTAAACAAATCCAGTATTCCGAGATCTTTCAGAATACGCTATAAAGATGTAACCGAACATTTTAATAACTAAACCGGAAAACCGAGGCTTTGGAGGAATTCGTAACAGGCTACATAAATATTCGATACCATTCGAAACAATTCGTAAAATCGATGGGTGATAGAAGATAGAAGACGTGTCGTTGTCGCTTATAATTTGCCATCAGATGATTGGTGATGCTTTTTAAAACTCCTGCTGTTGTTATTTTTAATGTTTTGTTTCTCTGTTTGAAGGATTTCGTTCTTACATCATTTTTATAAGCATTTTAGTACCTTTTTATATATTTGCAGTCTTCCGTATTCAAAGGGTAAAAGCGGAACCTACTACTTAGTCTTAGTAACTAAAACTCCGCTGTCCATCTGTCCGCAGACCTGTCAACAGACTGTGTCTGATAAACTATTGGAGACTCGAAATTTTCACAGAAGATGACTTTTGGTAGGGAATCGGTCTCTCTCTCTCTTTCTCTCTCTCTATACATGTTGTACTTACCAATTGATTAATTATATAAGTGAAGCACAGTAATCAAATCATTCAAAGCCAAGAATCCGACAAATAAAACTGCCAATACTCCAAGAATGTACATCTATTTTTACCATTTTTACTGAGTACATATTTTTATTCCTTGACCAATCGGTACAAGCCTTTAAAGTTAATATATTTTTATTTCCCTGTTTAATCTAACACTGTTCATGCTAGTATACAAGCATAAATCTGAAGTTCAATGAGGAAAGTGGCAATAAAGTGAGAATATGTTAGCAAAACGCTTTAACCCTAGTCACATTTAGGAGCTACCACCTCCTAAAAAAGGTTCATAAAGAGGCTTTTTCTGAAAGCGGTATAATCTTAAACTCGTGAAAGGCCAGAACGTAATCGTAAGTTAAAGGTCCCTGGGTTTATGTAACTTTTTTTTCATGTAATAAAAGTGGCAAACAAGCGTGCAGTTCACATTGACGTTAAGTGATGACTGCAGCCTATAGACACTCACACAATGAGCAGGGGTCAAATGCAAATGCGCTGCCACTCCTGAAGCATTAGGTGTTATGCCTCTGTGCCAGAAATTACAGTCCGTACCATTACCACCTGACCGGAACACGATAGTACTGAACACTACCATTTAGCGGCAATATATGCGGTGGTGCCTACACCCGCGAGCTCGGTCACTGGAGCTCTACCACCAGTAAAAAAAAAACGAAAACCTGCTATTACCTGAAAATATTAAAAGCTCATATTCATCTTAAAAGCTTACGTATGCGTTACGTTCGTTCTCAAATGGCTTGAGTGATCCAATGCCCTGTTTGGTGTACTTCACTCTTGTACTCATATCTTTTTCACCTTTATTATTTAAGCAAGGACTTTGTAGTTAAATACGTATTCTATAGTTAATAATATCATAAAGAGTTGTGTTTTTGCAGGTATGTTTGTAATGTTTCCACTCAATAACTACAGGAAAGAAAATGATTTCACCATTACAAAGCTGCATGGTCACTGAGTGAAATAAGCTATATTACATTCATTGCACCCGTGCGAAGCCGGGACAAGCCGCTAGTAGTTATTTAAATTAAAAAAAACATACGTTTGGTTGTTTCTTATTTACATCAAATTGGTCTTTCATAATGATCGATTCAAAACATAACTTAAGACTTTTTATACATTGGATATTTTAAGTTACTTATGAGTTAAATGTAAGTTTTTATATTATATTGAGTCCTGGTCACTTGAATAAATAAATGATTATTATTATTATTCTCATTTATTTAGCTTTTTACATATTTTGTATATTTTTACATACATATATTATTAAAAAAATAAAAAAAACATACAAAATAGGTTCCGCCGGTAGCGGGAGCAGGGTCCTAGCTGCCGGTGGTTAGGGGCTTAGGTTGACCGACTCAGAGTGACCGACCGATTCCGACCAGATGCTGCGCCAAAATGAATGCATAGCGTCATCATCCGGCCGACTCCGGTCAGCCACTCCTTGGTTAGGCCGCTCCCACAGTCTATAGACCCTCCTTTGATCACTTTGGAACATGCTATTCTGTTCGTACCGGTCCACGCGTTCTTTATAACGCCTAATCCGGTTAGCCCATGCATAAACTTTCTGCTTCAGGAAGTCAATGCGCTCTGTGAGGCGAGCTGGATAGTCCTGGGGGCTAACTCCAGTCCCTGAAAACGCTCGCCTCACAAAACGCATCACCCTTGGGCGTGTATTGCTCATCCTGAAGCAGATTAGCTTGCCAATGAGTGCTCTGGCCTCAGCGATACGCCGCTCGATCCGGCACTGCCAGACTGGTGTTATAGGTTTCGACCGCGTAGCTGTGTCAGAACTTGGTAACTTGACACGAGCTACACGGCACACTGCGACAGCCGCGCAGTACAGGATCGAGTGAGTATCACCGAGATTTTCGCTGTTATCAATGTATTTTGCTATAATCAATTTTTTTTGCTATAAGCAATTGTTATCCTTCGGATGAAAGAGCACTGCTGTCTGAGATACAAGCTTGTCGCTTAGTTCAGACGCAGATGCACATTGTAATATTTGTGATATTTTTGTAGCAAATAAATGAATTTTATTATTATTATTATTCTGGTAACGTTTATTTTTTCTCAGCTCGGGAGCTGGTATCACTGCAACTACGGGCTATCAGCCAAGTAGATTACAGATGGGGAACATGAGTTTAGATAATTTGGTTTTCTTCAAGCTGCAGGAACTTTCTCACTATTCTACAGGTATTCAGGATAGCAGCTTTTTGCAGGATAATATATAAATTATCTTTCAGGTCTAGTAGTTTTAAGCTATTGTGGATGTTGTTGGGAATTACGCCGGTGGTTGAGATGACTATGGGAACAATGTAAACTTTATCTTGCTTCCAAATTCGAATGATTTCTTCTTTTAATTCTGAATACTTGCTTATTTTTTCTGTTATTGTCTTTTGGATATTATGGGTATTGGGGACAGCAACATCTATTAAGTATGTGGTTTTATTGTTTTTGTCTTGTAAGGTGATGTCCGGTCTGTTGTAGTGGATGGTTCTATCAGTGAGTATAGCACGGTCGTAGTAAAGTTTGTAGGAGGCATTTTCCAATATGGTTTGTGGTATATATTTATAATATGGCGTGTTTGTGTCTTCTATGAGTTTATATTTGAGTGCTAGGTTTTGGTGTATAATATTAGCTAGTTGGTTATGTCTATGCGTTATTATTATTATTCCACTTATTTATTTATCCAACTTATTAAATAATTTTTTACATATATATGTATAAAAAAAACAACAAATATATATATAAAAAATTAAAAAATAGTGTGCCGCCGGCAGCGAGAGCAGGGTCCAAGCTGCCGGTGGTTAGGGACACAGAGACAGGAACCTCCTCACTATACGTGCCGTGCCGAGGAGTACTGCTTTCTGTATCAGACCCTTGATCCATCCACCTAGCGAGAGCCTCTTGAGATGTTGGTCGAGGCTCTTCGCTATCAGCCCGTTCACCGATACGACTATCGGCACAATGATGGCCGAATCCACATCCCACATGGCGACAACCTCGTGAGCCAGATCAAGATATTTTATTTCCTTGTCTTTTTCGGCTTTCACGAGATTCTCATCATGCGGGACGGTGATGTCGATCATCATTACGCGGCGCTCCGAGCGATCTATCACCACTATATCAGGCTTATTGGCAACAATAGTCCTGTCAGTGATGATAGATCGGTCCCAATACATCGTGACATGGTCATTTTCCAGAACTGGGTCGGGCACATACCTATAGTACGGCACCTCCGCGGCTACAAGACCGTATTTCAAGGCAAGTTGCTGATGGATTATCCTGGCTACTTGGTTGTGTCTGTGCAAGTATTCGCCGTTGGCAAGACTCGAACAGCCGGAAACAATATGCCTGATTGATTCACCCGGTCGATGGCATGCCCGACATATGTCGACCGTTCCATCCTTCAGGATAAACTTCCGGTAGTTGTTGGTCATTACCACTTCGTCCATAATTGCACAAACAAAACCTTCGGTTTCCCCAAAGAGGTCACCGAATCGCAGCCAGGCCACAGACGCTAAGAAATCTACATCGGGCCCATGGAGGGCCCGGTAAAAACGCCCGTGTAGCTCCTTGCCTTGCCATACAATCCTGCGGTCGCTAGTCGTGAGCACCTCAGGTTTGCGCCAGTTCTTTTTAGCCAAAGAGAGTGGAGTGAGTCCGCTGTCGACCGCCACCACATCCCGATGCATCTCTCCGCCGGCGGTCAGGAAGTATTCTCGGAGATTACACACCTCACGGTTGTGTAGGGTCTTAGCGCTTAGAACGCCACGACCCCCACATCTCCGTGGGATGTATAATCTCATCACCGAAGACCGTGGGTGATGCATGCGGTGCGCTGTCAGTAAAGAGCGAACTCGCCTGTCAAGGGCATCCAGTTCGGTCTGAGTCCACTTGAGTATGCCGAAGGAGTACAGCAAGACCGGCATGACCCAACCGTTGAAGGCGCGCACCCTATTACCGCCCGACAAAAGACTTTTCAGTACTTTTGTCAGGCGACCAAAGAAACGTTCCCTCAACGATTGTCTCATCTCGACCTCGCGTATACCTAAGGCCTCCGCCATACCCAAGTACTTATAGCTCTCGGTGGCAGAGAGGTTTCGGAACGGGATGGAACCCGGGGGATTCATTCTCTCGGATTCCATTATCTGCCCCTGTCGTACATGCATAACAGCGCATTTTTCGATTCCGAATTCCATCCTAATAGAGTTACTGAAGTTTTCAGTTACCTTCAGTAGCTCAGATAGGTTGGCATTACTGGAACCGAACAATTTCAGGTCATCCATGTATAGCAGGTGAGATATCGTCCGACCACCTCTTCGCAACCGATAGCCAAGCCCCGAAGCCTCTAGCAGCGTGCTGAGAGGATTCAGGGCCAGGCAAAACCATAAGGGGCTCAGACTATCGCCCTGGAAAATACCCCTGGCAATTCTCACAGGTTCGCCAACCGCCAGGGGCTGCCGAGACCCTGGATAGCGAAGAACCGTACTCCACTGCAGCATACATGAGCCCAGAAAGGCCCGAAGAGTTGAATGAATTTTATACAACTCCAGGACCCGCATGAGCCATGTATGCGGCACGGAATCGTAGGCCTTCTTATAATCTATCCAGCATGTCGACAGACTCTTTCGGTTGCGACGAACCTGCTGGCTAATTGCCATGTCTATGAGGAGTAGCTCCTTAGTACCGCGGGACCCACTCCTACATCCATTCTGAGAGAGAGACAAGATGGAGGAGTCTTCAATGTGTTTAGTTATTTTAACTCTCAGAATGGATGTAAGAACCTTATAAACCGTCGGTAGACAAGTTATTGGTCTATAATTTTTGGGTTCCGCGGTACTACCTGATTTATGGAGCAGGTGGGTCACACCAGTCGTTAGAAACTGTGGGAGAGAGCCTGATTCCAGAGATGACTGAAACTGGACTGCTAAACGAGCGTGCGAACTACGCAGCCACTTTAACCAAAAATTGTGCAGTCCGTCCGGTCCCGGCGATTTCCAGTTCGGCATCGGACGGACTGCATTGGCTACGTCTTCTTCTGTGATATTTATGGAATTCATTTCCTGAATTGGTTCGCACGCTCTTTCAACATTCCGCATCCAGCCACCCTCAGAGTGACCGACCGGTTCCGACCAGATGCTTCGCCAAAATGAAAGCATAGCGTCATCATCCGGCCGACCCCGGTCAGCCACTCCTTGGTTAGGCCGCTCCCACAGTCTATAGACCCGCCTTTGATCACCCTGGAACATGCTATTCTGTTCATACCGGTCCACGCGTTCTTTATAACGCCTAATCCGGTTTGCCCATGCATAAACTTTCTGCTTCAGGAAGTCAATGCGCTCTGTGAGGCGAGCTGGATAGTCCTGGGGGCTGACTCCAGTCCCTGAAAACGCCCGCCTCACAAAACGCACCACCCTTGGGCGTGTATTGCCCATCCTGAAGCAGATCAGCTTGCCAATGAGTGCTCTGGCCTCAGCGATACGCCGCTCGATCCGGCACTGCCAGACTGGTGTTGTAGGTTTCGGCCGCGTAGCTGTATCAGGACTTGGTAACTTGACACGAGCTACACGGCACACCGCGACAGCCGCGCAGTACAGGATCGAATGAGTATCACTGAGGTTTTCGCTGTTGTCAATGTATTCTGGCAACAGCGAATTCAGAGCACACACTAGCGCCACATTCCGTTTATGCATGGGCAACCGAGGCAAACGTGGCCTATCCGCGGGCAAAGTGGACCGATATTCACGAAGAGCATGCTCCAAGGCGCTCCTCAGTTGATCAATGCATCGGGTACTTACAGTTGTTACCTGGTCTACCTCCTCCCCATCATCGGGTTCCGGTGCATTCGCGTTATTGTTTCGTTGCGTCGGTACCGTAGGTAGTGGTGGGGCGGGGGTTGAGCGGTAACCCTGCATCTCGGTGCGTAGCCGATCAAGTACACTGTCATCCAGCATGCGTCCACGCTGGATGACACGCACCTGATCCGATAGACGTTGGCTCGACACGTTGACTGATGGTTCGAGGGTCTGAAACAGAGGCAGCATACGGCTACGATACGCAGTAAGGTTGGTTCCCCCCTCTGTAGCCCCGAAATATGCGCGCATGACGTTTTCATTAATTTTCGGTGTCCATTTCATGCGCGGCACATTACCACCGACAGCGGGGACCCCACTCGGGACCGGTTGGTCCCGAAGTCCTAAGCAAGTCGGCGGCCGGGGTCTCCCTCGACGACGCGCAGGTGGTGGTGACGGCGCCGGGGAGAAGTACTCGTCGCTGGAGCTCGACGCAACTGCAGCGGCCGGTGACACAGCACTCGCAATGCGAGCGGCGTCCGGCGGCTGCGAGGCGGAGCTCAGCGACGAGTCCGGTGGTGGTGGGTGTGCTCGTGCTGCATCTCTGGCTCTGGCCCTTGTTAACATTCCATGATTTTAGTGTTGGTTGCCATCGTGTAACGTTTTATATTAATTTGCACTGTACATATTTTACAATTTATTTATTGTCAGTATTTGTCATCACTGCACTGTCTGTCATCATATTTTTTCATTACAATTTTTGTACATATATGGAGTTTGTTATGCTCGAAATCATCATTCACTGCATTTATTTTGTATTTATAAAGTAACTGATCACTGTTAACAAAAGAAATAAGAACTCTGAGTGCAAAATAAAATTGTATAAAATCGGAGCAAATTGGAATGTTACTTTTTCGTAAGAGGGTTGCCAGGTTATTATTATTATTATTCTGGCAACAGCGAATTCAGAGCACACACTAGCGCCACATTCCGTTTATGCATGGGCAACCGAGGCAAACGTGGCCTATCCGCGGGCAAAGTGGACCGATATTCACGAAAAGCATGCTCCAAGGCGCTCCTCAATTGATCAATGCATCGGGTACTTACAGTTGTTACCTGATCTACTACCTCCCCATCAACGGGTTCCGGTGCATTCGCGATATTGTTTTGTTGCGTCGGTACCGTAGGTGGTGGTGGGGCAGGGGTTGAGCGGTAACCCTGCATCTCGGTGCGTAGCCGTTCAAGTACATTATCATCCAGCATGCGTCCACGCTGAATGACACACCTGATCCGATAGACGTTGGCTCGACACGTTGACTGATGGTTCGAGGGTCTGAAACAGAGGCTGCATACGACTACGATACGCAGTAAGGTTCATTTCCCCCTCTGTAGCCCCGAAATATGCGCGCATGACATTTTCATTAAGTTGAGGTGTCCATTTCATGCGCTGCACGTTACCACCGGCAGCGGGGACCCTGCTCGGGGCCGGTTGGCCTCGAGGTCCCAAGCCGGCCGGTAGCCAGCGTCTTCCACGTCGTCGCGTAGGTGTTGGTGTCGACGGCGGGGAGTGGTACTCGTCACTGGAGCTCGACGCGGCTGCCGTGGCCGGTGACACTGCACTCGCGGAGGAGGCGGTGGCTGGCGGTTGCGAGGCGGAGCTCAGTGACGAGCCCGGAGCTGGTGTGTGTGCTATACGTCTGGCAGTTGCTCTTGTTATCATTCTTCCATTTCTCACTCATTTTTCACACAACATTATATTTCTTCCGATCGTATTAGGTATTTATTGTTGTTTATATTGTTGACGGCCGTGACATTTTTTCTTGTCACCTTGTGCATATTTATCATCATATTTTTTCTAAATTGCTTTTATAATTATTGAAAATTGCTTTGAACCTTTTCGCAATTGCAGTTTATTGTGATTTTGTATTCATAATATTTGGTTGTTAGTACGAATTTAAATTACAAAGACATGATTTTTCGGAGAAAGGAATTTTGATGGCGTTCAGGCGGAGTGTTATTATTATTATTACTATAACGTTTTCGCAGGTTTTTGCGAGCTTCATACATTGTAGAAATTACCGCGGTCACAGGCAGACAGACTACTCGTGACCACAGTAGCTGGAAAGCGACCGAAACGTCAGGTATTAGAAGAAGTTTGGGAGTGTTTGTTGTATACGCGAGAAAATCCGGAAATTTAATTGCTACAACGATTCAAAAAATGTTACAATACTTTAAGATTTTATAAATATTTTTATTTCTTGATCAATACGTTTTTCTTTCCAGTCTAATCTTAGGCGATTCAATCTAGTAAACCAGCATTAAATTCAAATTCCAAAAGAAAGGTGACAATAATGTAAGAAAATATTAGCAAAGCGCCTTCACCCTAGCTTCCTTTTAAGCTTCCTTTAGGTGTTAACACCTCATAAAAACGTTCATAAAGAGGCTTTTTCTGAGAGCGGTACGAGTATAATCGTAAAGTAGTGAAACGCCAGGACGTAACCGTAAGTTAAAAGTCCCTGGGTTCACGTAATCTGAAATATTTTACGGCCAAATTCTCTTTAAAGCTTTCGTGTCCTTCCGAAAAGAGCTCAATATTGAATAATTTTATGAAAACCTTATTAGTTCTTCAGTGTCAATGGACTGTTGATTACATACATTACATACAGATTGATTGTATTTATCAATATGGATGAAATTCTCACTGACTGAGTGATTGAGTTGAAACTTCTGGTCGTAGCAAGCTGAAATTTGGTATGTATTTAAGTTCCTTGGTAGGTATTTAAGCGTGGATGCCTACGCCCACGAGGCCCTACACTACCAACGGAACTCAACCAACAGTAAAAACATCTGAACATTATACAGATACTAGCTGTTGCCGGCGGCTCCGCCCGCGTGTAGGTCGCTTTTCGCGTAACCTGTGGAAACTCATCATATCATTCCATGGCATCTTTCAGAAACATTTTTTCATGATAAAAAATATCATATAATCTAAGTAAGCTAATACCCTATCTGTATAACGAATTTCATCGAAATCCGTTCAGTTGTTTCGGCGTGATTGACGGACAAGCATCCAAACAAAGAAACTTTCACATTTATTATATTAGTGTGCAGTGTGATTTGAGAGCAAACCATAGATTTACACCCATATTCTAAGACGTTACTCGAAACATTCCTTGACTCACACTCAGCTGAGGACACTTTATGGGGACGCCTCGAAATCCATATTCTTAGTTGTATTTTGACAGTAACTCATGTGTACGGATTATCATAAATATAATTCAGAAAGTCTTGAGAATCTATTTATATATAAAAGTATGGTATTTAATTATATTTCCAGACAGTTTCGACACGAAAAACTGTGAAATGTAAATAATCCTCGAAACTTCAAGGTAGGTCGTGAGGTACCTTGGAGTTTGACAGTTGCTTTCTTACCTCAAACGGAGGAGAATGTCGAGTTCACGTTATTAGTTACAACTAAGAATACCAATTCCCTTGAGTAAGGTTGAGTTAAGGTCGAGGTTACGACTTAGAATATGGGTGTTAGTATCTACTTAGTATAAATCTATGGAGCAAACATGAAATACTGTGGATTGAGGATCATTATCAAACGTTTAAATTAATTCTGACCTCACTCACGTTCTCCGAAATCAGATTAATGCGCCGAAAGTGAACATTATAACTTTTTAAGAACCATATAATTAAGTCAATCTTCATCTCTCCGAAATAAAATTGATACGTGCCTTATTATGCCCTACATAAAGTTATAATAAGAAGATTTCAAACTCATTACCTACTTGAGCACTTTAGTCTTTTTATACTAAAGAAAGTTCGATATGATGCGAATTTGATGTAACAATCAGATTTTTATTTACAAAATCGATAGGTCCATGTTTTTTTTAATGTAATGAAGTGCAAACAAGCGTACAGTTTACATTGACGGTACGTAATACTGTAACCTTCAAACTTGTGGTAGAGCTCCAGTGACTTAATACCTAATATACTTGCCGTTAAATGGTAATTTCCGGCACAGAGGCATAACACGTTGTGAGTTATTAGGGGAGGGATGCCATAATCGCCACGCTTGGCAGGCGGATTGGCAATCGCAGTGGCGGTAGTTTCATTGCAGCACGCTGATGCCCATCAAGCGTTATTTTTGGAATGGTCTGACCAGCATTGTTCAGTTGACTGACTGCACTAACAGAAGAATTCTTCTCCAATAGAGATGGCGTCGTCACGTCCCGATTCCTACAATAAACTTACGGCTAAATACTCAAACGTCTCTTAAATCTAAGTGGGACTTAAAAGTCTTGAGTCTATAAAACACGTTCAAATAAATAGATATAGCGCACATTTGATGGTTGCTTTAATTTGGGTGACGTTTGAGTATTCGGCCATTAATCACTTACGGCCAAATACTCAAACGTCACTTAAATCGAAGTTAGACTTAAAAGTCTTCTGTCTTTATAAAACACGTTCAAACGATAGATATAGCGCACATTTGATGGTTGAATTGAGCGACGTTTTAGTATTCGGCCATTAATCTGGTGGTAGAGCACCAGTGACGGAGCTCGCGGGCGTAGGCACCACCGCATTACCTAATATACTTGCCGCTAAATGGTAGTGTTCAGCACTATCGTGTTCCGGTCAGGTGGTAATGTACGGCCCTGTAATTTCCGGCACAGAGGCATAACACCTTAGGCCTCAGAAGTGGTAACGCATCTGCATTTTGACCTCGGTCTTTGTGTGGGTGTCTATAGGCTGCAGTCATCACTTAACATCAATGTGAACTGCATGCTTGTTTGCCACTTCCATAATATAAAAAAAAAAAAATCTCTTAGTACCATACTCACAAAATTAGAATCAGCATCAGATATTTTATCTTCTGTTGAGAAAATGTTATCAATTTATATGATACTTACATTTTCTTACATTATCCTTCAGCGTATAAATAGGTCTGGCGTAAGATAAATGTTCTATAGATCAAATTCGCAGCCGTAAAGGTGCGGTGAGACAGGTTAGCCCATAGATTTATTATACGTACTAGCTGTTGCCCGCGACTTCGCCCACGTAGATTTCGTTTTATAAATAATTCAAATTTTACGATTCCGCGGAAATGTCCCAATCAAGTTCCAATTATTATCCAAAACCTTTTAGTATACCTAACTATTTTCATAATGTCTAAAAATGAGATAATTCTGTATAACTTTATATTGTTTTTTTTTTAGTGATAGTCTGCATACCAATTTTTGGCAGTCCTTTATCTCTGGTTCTTTTGGGATTTTTCAATTTTCTGGAGATTTCTCAGTACCTCGAAGTTTGGTAATGTGCCCGGAGATGTCAACAGGCTCGCCACCTGTTACACGGGCCCAAACGTAACCGGCAAATAGTCGGTGTTCGGACCTCTAATACTTTCATTTTCTTCTTTTAAGTATTTAATGTTGTCGTCATAGCGGTAACAGAAATGCATAATTTGGGAAAATTTTTGCTAAATTTTATTTTTTAGCTATCATTGTTTATGAGATACAGCCTGGTGACAGACAAACGGACGGACGGACAGACAGACAGACAGACAGCGGAGGATTAGAAATAGGGTCCGTTTTTATCTTTAAGGTACCGAACCCTAAAAAAGATAGAAGATAGATGCAGAATAGTCTAAAAATATTCGATATGATTCTTTAAATTGATATAACTTTTTTTATTTCTGAACCGATTGACATGAAACAAACACTAAATGTTAAGTAAAACTTACCACAATAGATTAATGAAAAACGCAAATCGGATAAGCCGTTTCTGAAATTAGTGTGCACAAACACACAAACAAACAGACATTTTTCTGGGATAAAAAGTACCCAGTGTTGTGCGCCAAGGGTTCAAATATAACTATACCAAGTTTCATCGTAATCGGCCCGTTAGATTTTGTGTGATGTTTGAACAAACAGACAGACAGACAGACAAAAATGTTTCTTATCACATATTTGTGTTCAGTTTCGATCTAGTAACATCCCCTGGTATTTATTTTTTCAACATTTTCAATGTACAGAATTTACACTTCTACAGTTTTATTATAAGTATAGATAACTAGCTGACCCGGCAAACTTCGTATTGCCTCAGAATGAAATAATGTGTCAAAGGTTTGATTAAACGGACTATTTGTATGGGAAAATGAATTTGTGGTTTTACTACATCCTTTCAATTTTTTCATATTTTCTTACCTTTTTTAATTTTCCTCTCAAACTCCTCCTCACGGAGCCCGAGACCTTTCCAACGAATGCAAAACCGTGGAAATCGGTTAGTGCGTTCTAGAGTTATAGCGTCAGCAAGGAAAACCCGACTTATTCTTATATTATAGATAAATCTATGGGTAGTACTAGTTCATATAAGGTTGAACCTATAGTTTTATTGCAACGACAATAATATTGAATGTATGTATATGGTGGTAGAATTCCAGTGGCAAAGATCGAGGTCGTAAACGCCACCGCATTACCTACCTTATTAATTTGCAGTATTTTTTTATGTAATGATAGTGGCAAAAACAAGCATGCAGTTCAATTGATGTTAAGTGATGACTGCAGCCTATAGACAACCACACAAAGACCAGAGGTCTATTTTGAGCTAGAGCTATGCCTCTGTGCCAGAAATTCCGGCACAGAGGCACAGCACGAAGTGGTAACGCATCTGCATTTTGACCTTGGTCTTTGTGTGGGTGTTTATAGGCTGCAGTCATCACTTAACAACAATGTGAACTGCATGCTTGTTTGCCATTAAAAAAAAAACCCAGTGCCGTACATTACCGGATTTGGGTATAATCTTTGATGATTCTCTTACGTTTCACAGTCATTATAATTGTATCGTGGAACGAAGCTCTAGGCTACTAGGTTTTATTTCAAGAAGCACAATACATTTTAAGAGACCGAAAAGTTTTATATATCTTTATTATACGCTAATACGCAGTATACTTGAATTTAATTCCTCCATCTGGTCTCCGTTCTATAAAAATCACAGTGACAGAATTGAGAGTATTCAGAAACGGTTGCTTAGAATTGTTAGCTACAGATGTGGCATGGGTCGCAGGCTGAATTCTTACAAAGAACGATTGGAACATTTTCATGTTGTTTCCCTTGAAAACCGCAGAATATATTATGATCCTAGCCTCCTTCACAAGATATTACACTCTACTTTAGAGTCGCCATCGCTCCTTACTCAAATAAATATAAATACCAGATTTAGATCTCGGAATCGTAACTTTAATATATTTACCTTGCAAGTGTTTAAAAATAATATCTCCTATTTCAATCCCATAGTAAGAATGTGTCGCCACTACAATAAAATTCTTGTCTCTAACAGAGACATTGACATCTTCCACCTTAACTTGCACCAATTCCAGAGGCAAATAAAAAATCATCTGAGTGAAGAATGTGGGTTTGGATATTATAATAATGAAATGTAATAACTATATTTATATTTTAATATGTTCAATAATTAATAATAATAATGATAATGAGTAATATAATAATAATTGTATTTTTATACTGTTTTTCCAAATTGTATTTAAATTATTTGTAAATTTTCTCATAAATGATTAGAACACAGAAAATTAAAAAAAAATTGTAACGAAAAAAAAAAAATAATATAAATTAAATATTAATTTATGTAGCTTATAGGCATGCATGTTTTGGATTACAATTTAGATCATTACTCTTATACAAACTCCTGAATGTTAAATGAAATTGTTATCTGTTTTGTGTGCTATATTGATAATAAATAAATAAATAAATTACCACCTGACCGGAACACGATAGTGCTGAACACTACCATTAAGCAGCAAGTATATTAGGTATTGCGGTGGTGCCTACGCCCGCGAGTTCCGTCACTGGAGCTCTACCACCAGTAAAATGGTGCCGTTAAATGGTAGTGTTCACCACTATTCTGGTTGAATGGTTCTTTGAGGTTGCCTCTGGTGGCAACTGGGATATTTTTGTCCCATTTGCCTCCGGTGGCAATCGCCGCGGGGGCAACTGGGAATAATTCCTTTATAACTATCACAGAGATAAAACGAATTAGGCATCGACGCATTTGCACTTTGATCATAGTTTACCACTCATGTGAACTGCATGTGTTATATGTATAAGACCTTTAATGTAATGTATATGTACATGTTGGCAATTAATAAATTGATTGATTGATTGATTGCATGCTTGTTTGCCACTGTCATCACATACAAAAATATTATATATGACGACGACGATGAAACTGTCGATGACAGCCACGATTTCGATCGGGGTGTCAGGTATCGGTCCAACCATGGTCCATTATGTGAACCAGCTCTTAGCCTGGGATATGTTGAAAAAATTGTTCTGTCAGTTTCAGTCTATATATTTTACATGAATAGGTTACCTATCTACGGATTTGCTAGTGTCTTTATGTATTGAATATGGCAAACAAGCACGCAGCGACTACTTTCATGGATATATTCACGAAAAACTGATCTTTCTAAATGCTTACGTAACGGTTCCATCCCTGAAGTCTAACCCTGGGTTGCACCAAGATATTTGTTAAAGTTAATGTGTGTGTTTTGCCTGGTTTTGATACTTTAATTAAGGAACTTTATCATTTAAGTTAGTTCTGTCATAATTAGTTACCTAAGCTATGGAAGAGCGGGGCCACCCGTCACAGGTCTATTAAATAGCCTACTGGGTTGGTCCTTGCACTTGTTTATAGAAATTAGTATATTTTGTTAAAAAAAAATGTTTTTTGATTTTATTTTTTTGATTGTAACATTTCACATCCTTCTCTAACTTCAACAGATTTCTTTAAGTTGAATGAAATGTAACAATAACATTAATTATTCAGTGGGATATAACCTATTCATGTAAACAATTCACACTGAAACTGACATTGAACCTTCTCGAACATAAAAATAATGTCCAAAAGTTCCGCCTCTTGTTTGATTTCACCTTTAGATACAGAAAAAAGGATTTTCCTTATTTCCCCGGAACATGAACTTTCTGTCGTTGTTCCAGCGTGAAATTCTATCTTGACGTGAACACGCGAAGGGTGATTCAATTAATCTTTGAAAATCATACTTTACGTATATGTATCAATCTTCATGCCAGGTCACTTACGGGGTAGGCAGAGAGTGTGGACCGGCAGACTGGTGGTAGAGCTCCAGTGACGGAGCTCGCGGGCGTAGGCACCACCGCATTACCTAATATACTTGCCGCTAAATGGTAGTGTTCAACACTATCGTGTTCCGGTCAGGTGGTAATGTACGGCCCTGTAATTTCCGGCACAGAGGCATAAGACCTTAGGCCTCAGGAGTGGTAACGCATCTGCATTTTGACCTTGGTCTTTGTGTGGGTGTCTATAGGCTGCAGTTATCACTTAACATCAATGTGAACTGCATGCTTGTTTACCACTTCCATTACATAAAAAAAAAAAAAAAAAAAAAAGATATCCCGGTCCTGACGTACCTCCCGTGCTTCATCATTCTCTTCATACATGCACGCCGATAATCAATTTAAACTTACGATGGTGTCGGGACGTGACGACTCAACCGCCCACTAGTGAAGGTGGTTTACCGGTGGTAGAGCTCCAGAGTAGGACCTCGAGGCAGCACACCGCATTACCTAATTTGTCAGTCGCTAAATGGTAGTGTTCAGCACTATCGTGTTAAACTATCACAGATAAATAACAACTAAGGTCGCAAGGGTAGCAACATATTTGCATTTTGACCTCTGGTTTTTCTGCATCAATGTGAACTATATGCTTGGATGCCACCTTCATTGCACAAAAAAGGTAGAATGTTGCCGCTAGTGCAGTAAATTAATCGAATAATAGCGGTCAATCCATTTCAACAGCGCAGTAGTAAATACAACAACGTGGGCTGACCCGCAGCATCCCACGTTAAAATACCGCCACAAGAATTTCCAATCGCCAAGTCCCTTACAGGGTAGACAGAAAGAGTAGAGCGCCAATTATGTCGTTCCTAAACATTTTTTAGAAGCACTAGTTTATAACAAGCATAATAGACTGAGAGATACTGAACCCTCGGAGCACCGTTGGCCCTGTAAGGCTGGAAATTTTTGTAGGGATAAACCATAACACGCCAAGTACAAAAACCATCGCCTGGCAAGGATCAGCCAGTCACGTCACCAACCCCACCTTTTTGAAAATGTAAAAAAAAAAAGATACTTGAACCTGTAAGCTTGAAATTTTTATATATTATAATTAAGTTCACATATAGTGAAGTTAAAAAAAAATTGACAGGCGATTTCGATAAGCACAAGTGCCTGCCAGGCGAACCGAAAGGTGTGCTATATGTATGAATTAAAATAAACTTTCTTCTGTAAAGTTGAAATTTATATAGGTGTTTGTCTTCGATATTTGAAGTAAGTAGGTTCAATAACAGGCCGTCCTGGAAAGCATAAAAAAATCGGCCAAGTGCGTGTCAGACCAGCGCACAAAGTGTTCCGTACAAAAAAAATTGCTTTAAAAATACGTTTGTTGTATGGGAGCCCCCCTTTGATGTTTACTTTATTTTTATTTATATTTATTATGAAAGGTAATATACAATTCAATATTCTGTGAAAATTTTAAGAGTCTACCTGCTACTGTAATTAATATTGAGCATATATACGAAAAAAAAACACGTTTATGTGTGGGGGGGACCCCCCTGAATAATTTTATTTTTGTAATTGTTGTTATAGCGGCAATAGAAATACATAACTAGTGAAAATTTCAGCTTTTTAGCTATCACGGTTTATGAGATACGGCCTGATGACAGACAGAAATCTGTTCTCCAGCGTCACATGACTCATTTTCAGCAGCATCAGCAAGTTTTTAAAACCACCCATAAGGTATCTCATATGCCGTTATAGCAAGAAAGCTGAAATTTTCACAAGTTATGTATTTCCGTTGCCACGATAACAACAAATATAAAAAAATAAAGGCGGTCGCCATGCAATATAAAGATTAAATTAATGTTATATAGATTTAATTAAGCAGTGAGAATGTGCTATCTTTGTTTCAATAAATGAAAATGTAATGACACACAGTACCTACCTACTGTTAAGCAAGAAAGACTGATGCAAGAACTTAAATACTATACCAATAAAACTTAAATATTATACCAATAACAATAAATATTGTAAATCGCGCCTACGAAAAAGACAATCGGCTAGTTTCGACTTCGTAGAGCGTTATCTCTGCTGCACACTGCCTACGTCATACGTGCCATGGCTAGATGGGGTTTTTTGTTAGGACCAGAATGTGACTGCGGTGCTCCAAAGCAGGGTATGGATACATCTGCTCTCCTGCCCATTGTACCCCAACAGTTGCACAAGAAGAGACCCAATGGAGGCTACGGATGCCGCTGTAAATTTATCTATGTCAAAAAATTGACTATGTCAGGCCATTGACATGAGAAGAAGAAAAACTGCCTACGTAAGCATTAATAGTCCGATATTGGTCAAAATTTGATCAAAATGGTCCACAAATGTCATATAAGTCAGGTGCGAAAGAGATAACGCTCTACAAACCCGAAATAAAACGAAGTGTTCTTCCTGAAGTCGATGTGCAATATTTGTTGTTGGATTCTGTAACTGCTAAATTCAATGTTACTTTGACTTTAGCAGTAAAGATGTCTAAATTTAAATTGAAAAAAAAACATACTTTAATCACTGCTATGGTGCGACGTGCGACTGAGCTTAACTTTTGCATATTTGTACTTAACATTCATTAAAAGCTGTTTATCAGCCTTAAACCTAAGCCTTATGCACTCAAAAATAATGTACATTTTGTACAGCAATCATTTTAGATACCAATAAATAACACCGTTTTGACTGTTCATTACACAAAGTGTACTCCCGAAGTCGATACAGTTTGCGATTTTCACTCATAAATCTGTACCGCTGCGCGCTATAAAAACTTAAACGCGATGTTACATTTTTGTGAAAGCATTTTCATTGAGTGTTCGTAAAACTAAACAATGGATGCTTTGGTGCGTAAAATATTTATAGCAGGAGAGCTAGTGAACCCTGCGTGTAACGGTAGGCCTGTAAGGCTAGAAATTTTTGTAGTGATGACTCGTAGCATGCTCAGTACGATAACTATCGCCTGTCAACGATCAGCCCTGCACGTCATTAACCCCTATATTTTTGAAAATATAGATAAATTAAAAAATGTTTTCGCTCTTAGCTTGAACTTTTTAAACGCGTTTGTTTATGCTTAGTGAAGTTTGAAAAAAAAATTACAGGGGTTTTCGATGAGCACAAGTGCCTGACAGATGAACTGAAAAGTGTGTTATATGAATTAAAATAAACTTTCTTCTGTAAAGTTGTAATTATATATGGAGAATTATCTTAGATATTTGAAGTAAGTATATACAATGACAGGCGGTTTTTTGCAAACACAACTATGAATAAACAAAAGCGTATTAAAAATTTCAAGCTTACAGCGACAAGTATTCAAAAAATTTATCTACATTTTCCAATATACAGGAGATGATGACGTGCAGGGCTGCCAGGCGATGGTTGTCGTACTTAGCATGCTACGAGTCATCACTACAAAAATTTCCAGCCTTACAGGCCTACCGTTACTCGGAGGGTTCACGAGCTCTTGGACCATTACTTTTCTGATTTACAACACAAACAGGGATGTTAACTCAAGGCTTTCTTATACAAAAAAGATATATTATTTCGATGACACTGAGAAGAGACGCTCCAAAAAATACGCCGCCCACTCCGCCGACGTCCACTGAGAAAATGTAACAAATTGTTAGTACCCACTTAAATAATACAAGAGGTGCTCTGGGAATATTAATAGTTGTTGTTGCCTAACTAGCATAGTTGGTAATAGATGGCGCTGCTGCTACCATAAAGCAATGCAATAGATGTGAAGGAAAGATTTGACAAATCGGGTAGGGCTTCAGTAGCTCAATTGGAAGAGCGGCTGGACTAGATTCCCAGTAGGTCGCGAGTTAAAAAACTGGTTATGTCAGTACCTAATTGCTTAAATAATTATTAGAAAAAAGAAAAGAACCGTTTATTCGTAACAACCAGCGCTGGTCTTTTTTTTTTTTTTTTATGTAACGGATGTGGCAAACAAGCATGCAGATCACATTGATGTTAAGTGATGACTGCAGCCTATAGACACCCACACAAAAACAAAGGTCAAAATGCAGATGCGTTACCACTCCTGAGGCCTAAGGTATTACGCCTCTGTGCCGGAAATTACAGGGCCGTACATTACCACCTGACCGGAACACGATAGTGCTAAACACTACCATTTAGCGGCAAGTATATTAGGTAATGCGGTGGTGCCTACGCCCGCGAGCTCCGTCACTGGAGCTCTACCACCAGTGAAACCACAAAAACGGTCTTCCGTTAGCATACGTTTCCATTTGCATCAAACGGATAATTATAAGATTCAGGTAAAAGATTTGACATTTGAGATGTACTTAACATTTTTGAGAGTCAAACTTATCTTACTGAGACATTTAGTGGACCTAAGATTACATAACCTCACTTTTAGGGCGACATTCACAGACCGCACTACGACTTTACTTTGAGCAAAGTATGCTTAGAACTGTCAGAAATGTATGGGCTTTGACAGTTCGAAGCGTACTTTGCTCGAAAGTAAAGTCGTAGTGCGGTCTGTAAATCTCGCCCTTAGTCCTCACATCACGTCACTACTGCTATGCTGGAGTACGGAGTTCAATCCCTGTAGTGTAAGTGACACTAATAGAATTAAGTAGTGTCCGGAGGTGACATGTCTGGTGGTAGTCCTCCAGTGATAGAGCTACCGGGCGCCACCACCGCATGACTTGTTATACTTGTACAACTCTGTAATTCCTACCTCGCTATCTGTAACGTAACTGATTAATCGTAGATATTTGTATGTACCTATATTTGTATCCAAGCTTAAAACATTTTTTAATGAAAATTGTAAAGGGTCGAATTGACCATTGTTAACCGTTTTGTTTAAATTTTATTTATTTTTAAGTAATTTGTTACAACAACGTAGAACTAAAGTAGCATCGTTACAAACCTCTGTGGTTTTTTAGATGCACTGTTATTATTTGCCAAGTGTATGTTCTTTCTTTATGATAGAAAAATAAAAAAAAAAAAAAAAAAACCTATACTTTGATGTACCTATACTTTAATCTTTATCTTTAAAATACTTGAATGGCTATATTTACATCTGCCCACCCCATCATACAGACGTGTAGTTGTACCTGAATGAACCTGACAATTTATATCGCACCTTTATAATTGAAGTGGCATATCACAAAAAATTAAGAAAATGGCTTTTATAGGTACATCAAACGATTTAAAACATGTAATATATTATTTTTTTTGAGTTAAGCCACTTCAATTCTAAAGCTGCGATATGTCGTGACAGAACACCGTATAGAGAACGATTCGGTTACTTAACCATTTTGATCCCAATCACGACTTGCCTTCGTCGTAAATTGAATGTTGATATTACGATCCACCTCCATTTCAATTCGATTTGAATACTTCATACAATTGAATCGATCCTTCGTTCTAATTAAATTCTCACCAAAGGTAAATATTTATGACGACGGTATTTAATGTTATGAAAGGGACGAGTGTACAGTTCACTTTATGAATCAGAATCAGAAGCTCATTTATTTATTTAGAGGGTGACAGGCACCTCTTAAGACACGTCAAAAACAAACAAAATAAATTAAAGTGAATAGCAATTAATATACATGTCAAACATGATAAAAAAATATGTATAGTCAAGAATATCACTATGATTATACTAAATTTAATATACTAATGTAAAAAGTATATCAGTAGAATGTCTCATTTCCCCTTAAAGGGAATCCCTATGAAAGGGACAAGTGTACAGTTTACTTTGACAACAATCCATGTAACAATGTGACGACCCGGTTAATCCAGCGGTGTGAGATAACCGTTTGATACGAAGGGTCGCGGGTTCTATCCCCGCACGGGGACAAATATTCATATGTAATAATGGCAAGCCATTATACGTCCCACTGCTGGGCACGAGTCTCTCCCCTTTTGGGGGGAAGCCTGGAGCTTACTCCACCAAGCTGCTCCAATGCGGATTGGTGGAGATACGGGTTAGTGGCCATCCCGCTGTCGGATGTTTTCAAACCGCCCATAAGGCCTCCGACAAGGTTTAACGACTGCTATCCATCGATAGCAACCGAGACCGACGGCTTAACGTGCCCTCCGAAGAACGGAAACGCGCATTTAATTTGCCACTAGCGGTCACCCATCACACTACCCGACCGCGCCCGTAGTGCTTAACCGAGTAGATCTCTTACAATCTACACCAGCCGCTGGGCTATGCGCGCTTCGTATGTATTATATGTAGGTAGGTATGTATTATAATATTTGTATGGCCTACAGATATTTGTTTCGGGTCTGAGTGTTTGTATATGTGTTGTATGTGTACAACGGCACGCATGACATAAGTTTATACCTAGTGTGGGGCTGTCTAATCCCTTTTTTTTTTTTTATGTAATGGTGTAATGGAAGTGGTAAACAAGCATGCAGTTCACATTGATGTTAAGTGAAGACTGCAGCCTATAGACACCCACACAAAGACCAAGGTCAAAATGCAGATGCGTTACCACTCCTGAGGCCTAAGGTCTTATGCCTCTGTGCCGGAAATTACAGGGCCGTACATTACCACCTGACCGGAACACGATAGTGTTGAACACTACCGTTTAGCGGCAAGTGTATTAGGAAATGCGGTGGTGCCTAAGCCCGCGACCTCCGCCACTGGATCTCAACCACCAATATACGTATTACGGAATATACGTTAGTACCTGAATTGTACCCGTGCAAATCCGGTGCGAGTGGCTAGTAGGTACAATATAAAAAAGGAACTTATCTTTCACACAGAACAATTTCTTCACAAAGCTTAACGTCCATGCTTCGAGTAATGAATCTCTGCGAAGAAATTCTGTCGCATCTCGTCGGAAACACTAATCAACTGCGGATAATAAGCTAGTCCTTAAGCTACAGCGTTTTAATTTACTAGACTAGACTAGCTGTGTCGGTGTAGTAAGCTACGACTTCGTCTGCGTAGAAATATAAAATAAAAGTAGCCCTAGTACATAAGCCAGTGAATGTCCTATCAAAAACGGTTCAACCGTTCCTGAGATAAGCCAAAGCAAACAGACAGACAGAAAAAAAAATTGTACTGGTATATGTACCGTGTATACTGCATTTAGTAAGAAGCGGTTATTTTTATATTACAAGCACGACACTCCAATTTTATTTATTAATTTATTTGCATAGATGTATAATTAGCGAAGCGCGCATGACCCGGCGGCTGGTGTAGATCATAAGCGATCTGCTCGGTTAAGCACTACGGGCGCGGTCGGGTAGTGTGATGGGTGACCGCTAGTGGCAAATTAAATTCGCGTTTCCGCGCTTCGGAGGGCACATTAAGCCGTCGATCCCGGTTGCTATCGAGATAGCAGTCGTTAAACCTTGTCGGAGGCCTTATGGGTGGTTTGAAAACATCCGACAGCGGGTTGTGTACTACCACTAACCCACCCACCTCCACCAATCCGCATTGGACCAGCGTGAAGGAGTAAGCTCCAGGCCTTCCCCCAAAAAGAGGAGAGACTCGTGCCCAGCAGTGGGACGTATAATGGGTTGCCATTATTATATTTATTATTCTTTGAAAGTGGTTACCAAACTGTGTTGTCTGTTTGTTTCCATTCATACAAAATTAATGTTATCCCATTCATCGTCGTAAAACAGGTACAATAGTTGAAACAATATAAATGCATGCTTGTGATGTGTGATAGAGCCTGTTCTATTTTGGTGTATAATATCAACCCAATAATTATTTTCGTAATTATTTCAGAATTTATAATACCTAAACGTACGTATTTACTTAATTACCTACAGTTAATTAATATACCTAATTTTACTGGTGGTAGAGCTCCAGTGATGGAGCTCGCGGACGGGGATCGCTTTACCTAATATACTGCCGCTAAATGGTAGTGTTCAGCACTACCGTGTTCCGGTCAGGTGGTAATGTATGGCCCTGTAATTTCTGGCACAGAGGCATAACACCTCAGACCTCAGGAGTGGTAATGTATGCATTTTAACCTTTGTGTGGGCGTCTATAGGCTGCAGTCATCACTTAACATAAATGTGAACAGCATGTTTGTTTGCCACTTCCACTACATAAAAAAAAAAACCTAAGTACGGTAATCCTTGAATCTCTTTTTTCGCATAACATTCATAAGGGACTAAAATTACCTCGAAAACGAGAATTTATTGATGTATTGAACATGACACAGCCTGAGGTACATGTGATCCAATTAACAGTATGTTCAGGTTTTATACACCGCTTTTCTTATCACATACCCATCGAATATAAAGAAGTTATTGTAATCGAATTCTGGGTCGTTAATTTATTTTTGTTCAGTATCTACCCGGACGAAGTCGTGGACGCAGCTAGTATGAAAGTAGCCTCAGTTACTCCTTATTACATAAGCTGTCTGCCAGTGAAAGTCCTGTAAAAATCGGTCCAGCCGTTCCCAACATTAGCCCCGCCAAACAGACAGACAGACCAAAAATTGTAAAAAATGTTGTTATGGTATATGTACTGTGTATAGTATACATACCTACATGCATTTAGTAAAAAGCGGTTATTTTTATATTACAAACAGACACTCCAATTTTATTAATTTGTTTAGATTTAGACTAGTGGCCCGGCTTCGAACGGGTGCAATTTAGGTATGTACTTACCATAATTTTTATATTGTAAACGGGACTTAATCGCGTACTATTTTAATCGAAGTATTTACCTCGACACTCGACGTTTCGGCCGTAATGCGACGGCCGTGGTCACGAGTAGACTGACCATAATATTATATATGTATGTATTTTCACGCCAGGTCCCTAACGGGGTAGGCAGAGAGTGTAGAGCGTCAGATATCTCAGTCCTGACACACCTCTCGCGCCTCATCTACCTTCATCATTGTCTTCATACATATTTATATACATTAAGAAGATTTTTATCTGTGACGAGCATATAGTCTCTGGGCATTTTCTTTATTCTTAATAATCCTAGATAATAAACAACTGCGCTCAGCAGTACTAGGCTTGTAGAAGACAAGTAAGACTAAAGTATCCTCTGCCTGTCGTAAGAGGCGACTAAAAGGGAGAATGAACCACGGGCGGCAAGAGTGGGGGATCTAGCCGTCCAGCACTCGTGATTCCGTGAGAACGGCGAAGTGGTAGCCGCAGGTCGTTGTGCTATGCGTAGAAAGGGGCTGTCAGTCACCGTGGACGAGCGTTATGGAGGCGAAATAGGTGGAGGGAACCAGAGCAGTGCTTTGGTGTTTCCGGATCCTCCCCATTCGTGCACTGAAGTCGGCACCGAGGTGGTTCTAGAGGGTTCCTGTCCCTCATATCCTGGCTCTCTCTCCCTACAGAGCCGGTTCATTGCTAAGACATTTCCACCTTTAAAAAATAGATAGTAAACAACTAGGCTGAGCAAGTCCTGAGCGTCGGATGTTCGCTAGCTGGACCCTCTCATGGGACGTAACGTGGTTTACATACATGCACTAAATATTCATAGGACACATTGGAAACTGCTAGCGGGTCTCTGGAAATTTTGCATTAAGGATATAAAACCGATGTGGTTTAAAAAGTACGCAGTTTTCAGCAATTACCGACTAAGCCGAGCATATCTCTGATGGCCAGTCGCCGCACCCTGAGTGTCGGGATGTTCGCCAGGTGGACCCTCGCTTGGGACCCTCGGGCCTCCAGCTCCGCAGGCAATTTGCCGCTATGCCGACTGAAATATAAATATATTTAGCTTAACTACGCTGAGGTCCTGGGTTCGATTCCCGGGTAGGGGGTTATCAGAGATAATGGTGAAAAAGCCTTTATCTCTGGTTCTATTGGGATTTTTCCATTTTCTGGAAATTTCCCAGTACCTCAAAGTTTGGTAATGTGCCCGGAGATGTCAACAGGCTCGCCACCTGTTACATGGGCCAAAACGTAACCGGCGAATCGTGGGTGTTTGCATGTATGCTTGAATGCATGCATTTACCTCTGCCTACCCCTTCGGGGATTACAGGCGTGAAGATACGTATAAAGCCAGAATTAAATTGAACATTGAGCCTACTGCCGAAGTATAATTACTATAACTGATAAGACTCCAATTTCAATATGCTATTGCTTTAGTCCATTAATGTACATCTACAAGGTACATGACGTCGACGATTTTCCAATATCGTCGACGATACGCTTCTGTCTACACCACTGGGAGAGAACACGATTTTTTCAATAATTCCTCAGGCTCTATATTTGAAATTCACTCATTTCTGTACCTAACTCGCTTATTTTTGGGTCACTGATTTACATGTGTGAACCAAATCTCAACTCAATTGGACCAATCGTACTTTCGGTGAAAATCGTCTTTAACGGACACAGACGCACGAGTCATCTTATAAGGGTTCTATTTTTCCTTTTGAAGTACAGAACCCGAAGAAAACGTAACATCAAAGGGACTCAGGAAGTAGTAATAGCCGCGGTACGTGAGGAAAGTGTGTGTGGACGATACGGTATTACAAGGCAACACGACTTGCGAAGTTTTCCCGCACGTCTGTACCATTCCCTACGCTGACCTTGTTCAAACATCCTGGCTTTCTGATTGGGAAATAACGGATACGATGTTCTTTCTTTTACAAATTCCGGAGATAAGCCCTAAACGGCATCAAATTCAAAACGTAGGTAGAACTGCATATAAGAAATAAAACGTACCACTAAAAGGACTCAAGAAGTATTAAGAGTTGTGGTACGTGATGAAAGTGTGAACGGATACGGTATCACACGACCTAGCCTAAGTTACTCCTTATTACATCAGCTATCTACCCGTGGAAGTCCCGTCAAAGTCAGATACACTCCAATTCTACTTATTTGTTTGTAGGTATGTATGTATGGATGTATGAAGATAAAAGTAGCCTAAGTTATTCCTTATCACATCAGCTATCTGCCAATGAAGGTCCCGTCAAAATCGGTCCAGCCGTTCCCAAGATTAGCCCCGCCAAACAAACAGACAGACAGAAAAAATTGTAAAAGAAATTCTTTTGATAAGTATATGTACCGTGTATACATACATATGCATTATTATTTAAATATTACAAACAGACTCCAATTTTATTTATTTATATTGATATAGATATAGATGTAGATAGTAGATGTATACATTTATTATGGAAGGTAATATTCAACATAAGACCTAAAAATTCTGTGAAAATTTTAAGCGTCTACTTGCTACCGTTATTATGATCGAGCAAAACATATACCAAAAAAAAAACCGTTTATTGTATGCCGCCTTGGACCGCTTAACATTTTCATTTTCTTATTTTTAGTAATCAATTAAAGTCCTTATCCTTATCAGAAATACATAATTTGTGTAAATGTTAGCTTTCTAGCTATCACTATTTATGAGATACAGGCTGGTGACAGACGGATGGACGGACAGACAGACAGACAGCGGCGGATTAGTTATCCGTAGACAAGAAGATACAGAATGGCTTAAAAATATTCGATATGATTTTTTAAATTGACATAACTTCTTTATTTCTGAACCGATTCACATGAAACAAACACTAAATGTTAAGTGAAACTTACCACAATATATTAGTGAAATTCGCAAATCGAATTAGCCGTTTCAGATATTATCGTGCACAAACACACAGACAAACAGTCATTTTTCCGGACATAAAAAGTACCAAGTGTTGTGCGCCAAAGGTTACAAGTTTCATTGTAATCGGACCGGTGGATTTTCTGTGATGCTTGAACAAACAGACAAACAGACAGACAGACAAACAAAAAAAAATCTAATCACATATTTGTGTTCAAATAATTGGTGAACTAAAGTATTTTTTTGTATTCGACTGTACATAACAAAGTAACTGGACAGAATCAACACATTTAAGAGGAACTCTTCGTCGATTCGGTCCACTTCCCATTTTGGGCCGAATAGCCCCATGAATAAAATGCTCATAGGCGTTTCGGTCCGCGGGACGAAACACGAGCGGACCGAAACGCCCCAACACCCAAAAAAACGTGTGTACATAAATACATACAATGTAAGTAGGTATAACTATTTTCTGACAATTGGTAATCTGGTCCAACTTAGTAGAAAGCAAAGCAATTTACAAATATTGAATGACTAAATAATAGGTTTCTCAATTAATTGACTTTGTGACTCGGTATTTCCAAACGAATTCACAATTCAAAAAGATTAAGCGAACAAATTCAATTGCTTTGAGGTTTATTTGGGCGAAATCAATTATGGTCTGACATTGTTATGAATTGTGTTCTGAAAATTAAATTCAATTAACATAATTAAAATCCGAGAGTACAACGCGAATGGTGAATTGAGATATTGAGTCGAAGAACTTATTTTTGAATTTACCAGTGGTAGAGTTCCAAGTGTAAGAGCTCGAGGGCGTAGGCACCACCGCATTATCTAACCTATCTGACCCTAAATGGTAGTGTTCGACACTATCGTGTTCCGGTTAGATGATAATTTATAGTCCCGCAATAACTATCGCAGAGACATGACTCCTTAGGTCTGCAAAACGCATCTGCATTTTGACCTCTGGTTTTTATGTAGATGTCTATAGGCTGCAGTCATCTTCAGTAATGAAGTAATAAAGGAAACCAAGATAAGCATTGTTTTATATTATTTCGCATTAACACATGCTTGTGAAATATATTTTATTTTTAAAGAAAAATGGAAAGAAAAATTTGACTTCAGGCGAGACTCGAACTCGCGGCCTACTGGGAATCTAGACCAGCCGCTCTTCCAATTGAGCTACTGAAGTCCTAATATAAGGACTTCAGTAGCTCATTTGGAAAGAAAAAATTGACTTCAGGCGAGACTCGAACTCGCGGCCTACTGGGAATCTAGTCCAGCCGCTCTTCCAATTGAGCTACTGAAGTCCTAATATAAGGACTTCAGTAGCTCAATTGGAAAGAAAAATTTGACTTCAGGCGCGACTCGAACTCGCGGCCTACTGGGAATCTAGTCTCCCTACTAGTCTACAACTACTAGATTCCCAGTAGGCCGCGAGTTCGAGTCTCGCCTGAAGTCAAATTTTTCTTTCCATTTTTCTTTAAAAATAAGATAAGCATTAATTAGTAACTATAACATATAACAAATTACATTTTACAACATTAAATTTTCGGGACCGAAAGGCCAATAAAACTATTTCAGATACATACCTATAGGTTTGCCTGTAATTGTTATGTAATGTTTAGGATACCAATTTATTATCAAAATTTCAGCCTAAAAAATAAGTTATTGACCTCATTGTCAGTACAGAAACAGAATAACGTGAGAAACATATTCTATTTTTAATACTTTTTTAAAGACTTTTTCCCCAACCTATTATATAATACATATCTTGTATATATATTTAGGTTTATGTATAATATAAATGATATAATATAAATGTTTGTGCAATTTTAAGAAATATATTGAATTGTAATAGTTTTTATTTCTTAAGTCTGTACACCCCTTGTTCTTGTAATTGATTGATGTCTCTTTTTCTATTTAGGTCGCCTGGAAGAGATTGCTTTAAGCAATAAGGCCGCCTATTGTGCATATATATAAAATTGTTTTTGCAAATTGTTGTTCTTATGTGTACAATGAAGAGTATTTATTATTATTATTATTTTTAATTAATCCCCCGAATGTGAGCTCTGTGCTCTAATTTATTTTATTCACGCTGAGCGTTCGCGTGTACCTATAGGTCTCTGATATGGAGTGGCCTTATTACACGACACAGTATTCAGGGTCCGGCAGAAAGGGTGGGAGTGGCCTCGCACCGGGTTGCCGCTTATTACACTATCCGGTGGACAGGGCCCGAACTCAGTCATAGTACAAATATGAACAGTATCGAAACTACGTACAAAACGTTGAAACGGCACAATCACACAAATATGCGCATCAACGAGTCCCCTAAGCAGTTCTCGCGGTGCTTCAGCTCCGACTTGGAGCCTCCGAGTCACTCGCTACTCGAGCGTCGATGCGCATGTTTGTGTGAGTGTGCCGTTTAGAACGTTTTGTACATAGTTTCCATACTGTTCATATTTGTACTGTGTGTAGGTAGGGCTGACTCGCCCTAATTAGGGATCCTAACTCCCTAAATGTTATTACACTTCCCTGTTCCTTGCTATCGGACCCTGAATATCGTGTCGTGTAATAAATTTCAAATCCAATCAGCGTAGTAGTTTCGAAGTAAATGACAGATAGATAGACAGACACACTAATTATCATATAAGTGTTCCGTCTTTCCTTTTGAGGTACGGAACCCTAAAATGTAAAATTCCAAGTCTAAAAGAAAACACTTACCGAGAGAAAACATGTACAGTCTTGTAAGTTGTTTCGTCGCAGCCCATTGGACATTCACAATTGTATTGTGTAGCTTTGTCCATTTCATCTAAAAATAAATTGTAAATCTTAGTCATAAATAACGTGATCTCTTTCTCACGAGACTATGATTTTATCGAAAAAGGTACAAAGGGGACGAAGAGGTCGGTACCCCTTCGTCCCCTTAAGAGGAGAAAGCGCTATTTAGCCATTACCATCGTCTTCCGGTTAGATGGTTATATATGGCCCGGTAATAACTACCACAGAGACATAACAACTGAGGGTTTTACACCCATATTCTAAGACGTTACTCGAAACATTCCTTGACTCGCACTCAGCTGAGGACACTTTATGAGGACGCCTCGAAATCCATATTCGGGCGAGATTCACAGACCGCACTACGACTTTACTTTCGAGCAAAGTACGCTTCGAACTGTCAAAACCCATACATTTCTGACAGTTCTAAGCATACTTTGCTCAAAGTAAAGTCGTAGTGCGGTCTGTGAATCTCACCAAACTTGGTGAGATTCACAGACTCATGTGTACGGATTATCATAAAGATAATTCAGAAAGTCTTGAGAATCTATTTATATATAAAAAATTGGTATTTAATTATATTTCCAGACAGTTTCGACACGAAAAACTGTGAAATGTAAATAATCCTCGAAACTTCAAGGTAGGTCGTGAGGTACCTTGGAGTTTGACAGTTGCTCTCTTACCTCAAACGGAGGAGAATCTCGAGTTCACGTTATTAGTTACAACTAAGAGTACCAATTCCCTTGAGTAAGGTTGAGTTAAGGTCGAGGTTACGACTTAGAATATGGGTGTTAGTGGTGGCGAGGGCTCTAAATTTGAACCACTGATTTTCGTGTAGAGGTCTATAGGCTGCCGTCATTACTTACTATCAATGTGAGCTTACAATCAACTCTACTACCGGTAAATTCGGTAATGACTATTTAATAAAAAAATACGTAACTTCACACCTGTAATCCCCGAAGGGGTAGGCAGAGGTAAATGCATACATTCAAGCATACATGCAAACACCCACGACTCGCCGGTTACGTTTTGGCCCATGTAACAGAAAATTGAAAAATCCCAATAGAACCAGAGATAAAGGATTTTAAACCGTTATCTCTGACTGTACCCGACTCGGGTATCGAACCCGGGACCAGCATAGTAGTAGTGGCCCGCTACCACTACGCCACTAAGGCACTAAATAGACTATTTAATATTTGTCAATTTCATATATATTTTACTGAAAATTGTCATTTTTGCGTCCCAAAGCCTTCCTCGGGGTGACAGACGGTATAGGCTCATTCAAAACGGAACGTATCATATGCCAGCCTGAGTCTGGACTGGCCTATAAATATTTTAGTAGAGCTGATGTAAGACTACTTTACGGCATCCCGTGGGATAGCTTAACATTTTTGATTTCCTGAAAACTGTAAACATGGCTTTCAGGGTATGTTTTTCTAAAAAAAATGAATTTTTAGAAAGAACATACCCTGAAAGCCTTACTTACAGTTTTCAGGAAATCAAAAATGTTAAGCTATCCCACGGGAATATTGCGAGATACAAAATGTGTATGTTCTATAGAAATGTAAGTGTTTGTTAACTAAAGATTTTTGGTGAATGTGCGTTGTGTAAAAATTCAACGCTCAAAATCAAGAAAAGACTTTTTGTTACATAGTAATGTAGAGTATTACAATAATCATTGCAATAATAATTGTATGTAATAATTTCTAATAGCCAAAAATTATAGAAAACCAATTTTTAAAGCTGCGTACCTAATTATTGTCTTTAGAAATTAAAGAAAAATTTGACTTCGTGCAGGAATCGAACTTGCGACCTCAGGATAACAAATCCAGCCGCTTTCCTAACGTTCTAGCATCATTTTTGCAATAGCTTAGATACCGTTCAAAGCAAATCCCTTCTTTAGTCGGTCTTTACGTCTTTACAAATAAATAATTAAGATACGAGATTTATAGCGTTAACACGCATACATGACTTACTAATGATTATCAGTATCTGGGGTGCGACCGCCTAACGACATTGCTATTGTCGTTGTCATTGCTGTAAAATTTTCATCTTGATTTGTAGCTCCTTTAAAAGCAGTAGTGATAATCTGATCGTTTTTCTTGCTTTCGTAGGTAAGAAACAAGCAATAATGGTAGATTATTTCGATTATTGTTATTTAGTTAAAGCAAAAATCGACATGAAAATTTGACGTCAATGACAACGACAATAGCAATATCGATAGGCGGTCGCACCCCTGTTATCACTCACCTTTGTGTTCATACAGACAGCCATAACCTTTCACACTGCACGCTGGCATCATAACTGTGAATTTTTTGAATACGGGTTAGTAAGGATATCCAACACCTACCTACTGAATACATATCTACTACAAATCTCGTCAGAAAATTATCTTCTTTATGCTCTTTATTACATTTCAGTACCGAGCGTATCAACTGCCGCGATGAGGGGTGCGACCGCCTATCGACATTGCTATTGTCGTTGTCATTGCTGTCAAATTTTCATGTCGATTTTTGCTTTAACTAAATAACAATAATCGAAATAATCTACCATTATTGCTTGTTTCTTACCTACGAAAGCAAGAAAAACGATCAGATTATCACTACTGCTTTTACAGGAGCTACAAATCGACATGAAAATTTGACAGCAATGACAACGACAATAGCAATGTCGTTAGGCGGTCGCACCCCTGTAGATGTTGAGTCACGTTTTATATAGATATGTAAAAAAATCACAACAAGCTCTATTGAACACTTTAGAATATTTTTGAAACTTTTCTAGGACTGGTAATTATTATACCGATCAGTATATCTGACCAGAAAAATCGTCAAAAGCGACTATATACATGTTTGAGAACTGCAATGCCACACATTTTTTACCGGAGGTAGAATGCCAGTGTAGGAGCTCGAAGGCGTAGGCACCACCGCATTACATAGTTTAATTTATTTGCCGCCAAATGGTAGTGTTCATCACTATCGTGTTCCGGTTAGGTTAGAGAAGAAATCATAAGGAGCAAAAACAGCAACAATCGTTATAATCATCTCTAATGCTTGGTCTAAGATTAAGAATTTGATAGAAAATATAAATCTACTAAACTCTCTTACCCATATTAGCGATGAAGTAATGAGTGCAGTTGCAGGCATTAAACTGAGCGACGGCCCTGCAGTATAAGATGCAGGCGCTGTACGTATAAGCAGGGAAGGGCCAGTCGTTGAAGAACGCGGGCCGCTCGTGTTTGAACAAACAACCGCGGATATCTTGCGATATTGATAGCACCGATACGTCGCTTACAGTTTGTTCGGCCTGAAATTGTTTCTGAAACTGTTACCCTTCTTTCACTAGGATATTTGGTTGCAGACGGTAATGGTTTTTGCCATATTGCCGCGTCAATCAAGTACTAAGATTAAGATACAGCAACAGTATGCTCGACTAAACACGCCCATAGAAACATACATCCATGCATGCAGAAACAACATCCTGCATCGATCCAAAACGTTATTTGGCTGTTTGAACATGGAACCGCTTTTTTTTTGTGTTGTGAAAGTGGCAAACAAGCATGCAGCTCACATTGATGTTAAGTGATGACTGCAGCCTATAGACACCCACACAAAGACCAAGGTCAAAATGCAGATGCGTTACCACTCCTGAGGCCTAAAGTGTTATGCACCTGTGCCGTAAATTACAGGGCCGCACATTACCACCTGACCGGAACACGATAGTGCTGAACACTACCATTTAGCGGCAAGTATATTAGGTAATGCGGTGGTGCCCACGCCCGCGAGCTCCGTCACTAGAGCTCTACCACCAGTAAACATAGACTAACATGGAAGCACAGCAATGTCGATACTGTGTGTTATTCAATAAAAACATCTTTCTCATTTATATCAACTAGAGTCGACGCATTTTTGGACGTCCATTCTCATAGTATGTATAAATGCATGAAGGTTTATCAAGCGATTGTACAATTTGCTAGATTAATTAGTAGTTAGTGATAAGATGGAAAGTTTTTGAAATAACCAAATTCTGTGGTGCCTTGGGTAAGTTGGAGTTATAGCAGTCATCATAATTTACTATATGATTCTTTTATAGTTAACTCAACAGTACTTAATCATATATGATTCTGTTTTAGTTAACTCAACAGTACCTAATCATATACGATTCTGTTATAGTTAACTCAACAGTACCTAATCATATACGAATCTGTTAAAGTTAAGTCAACAGTACCTAATCATGTATGATTCTGTTACGATTCTGTTATAATTAACTCAACAGTACCTAATCATATACGATTCCGTTAAAGTTAACTCAACAGTACCTAATCATGTATGATTCTGTTATAATTAACTCTAACTCAAAATTACTACATCAAACTCACTCGAAATTAATTAACAGTAATTTGGAGTGAGTTCGATGACAAACATTAGTTCTTGACTTATAATAGAATTCTATATACCTTTAAGATGATTTCAGACTCGGTAATCCAGGGCATAACTCCAGCCTTGCCGAGAGAGTTCTCCAAAGCGACAGAGGTTATATCGTAGGGTGACTGAACTCTAATCTGGAATCATAGCGAATTTATTATCTACAAATAACCAAACTAAGAATAAAAAAATAATTCTTAAAATAACTATGATGTGTCTTATTTATAATCAAAAATATTTTAAATGATCATTCACTAAAAATATTTTTGATGATATATGATATTGATTTTGTCGTGGAAGCTCCAAAAAAGAGAAATACCAATATAAATTAAAGTATTAATGAAATACAGTGGTATGATCAGTTCAAAAGAAAAACGACTGTCGGAGAACGCTTGCGCACGCAATAATACCTCATGGTATCCGTGTGTTACTCTTTATTGCTCAGAAACACGCTACTTTTAAATACGAGTATTCTCTGGTAAAATACATATTCTACACACCATTACAAGATTGGTGATAGTAGCTAATAGTTGAGGCAGTCCATCCCGGCGATTCACAGTCACTAAGCTGGAGTTGTCTAAAAGACCCGTGTTGAAAGCGTAGCATTCACCATATTCCGTTTCTATTGGCTGAAATCTTAAAACCAAATACCATATTATTTCTTTTTCCGTGTTGCTCTATGACGCTAAAATAACGGATTTCCACAAGGAAATATTTTGACTCCAACTTTATTCAACATCTAAAACATATCAATCAAGTAAGTACCAAAAATTAATAAATTATAAGAATATTTTTTCTCAGAGACTCACCTATCACAGCAAGAGAAATGTTTATTATGCCACCAACAATCCGTCAGCAATTCGGAGCACGACAATCTTATCTTCTTCACGGATTCCGCAAAATCTTCAACGCATGTTTGATTCTCTTGACAGTTGATACAGAGCTTACAAAATTTCATATTCCAAAACGCAATATCCTTGTAGAAGTAAAAAAGGGATGATGGCAATTTATTCCTGTAAATCATTAATTAGGATAGTTGCATTGCATAACCGTAAATGCATATAAGGAATTTGAACCGAATCGCTTAGTTTTGTTTCTTTCATTTGCAAGTCGCAGAAGTTCAAGTTTCAAATTCATGAAGAAACGAGATATAACTTTGTGATAAAAGTCGTTTTTTTTTCTCAAAAAAAAAGGGATGGGAACCCATGTAAAGAATATATATACAAAATAAACGGATGTACCTAAATAGGCAAGGAGTTCAATTTTATAAGAAAACAATTAATGATACAAGCAAACGAAAGACCAAAATAATATTGAATTTTACCAAAGAGATCTTACTTAGCAAGATAAGACTTAATACGATTCTCGTCCATCTGCTCACAAACAATGAGCGAAGGGAAAGGAGTCTCCCAGTCCAAGTAATTAGTCTCTACCGAATATGAAACGGCCCCGGCCGAATACAAACTTAACGCTGATTGTAACATCGTGGATGCTCCCAAGCAGCAGCATGATAGAATGAAAAGCCAGAATAATCTGAAAGATAAAAATTAGTATTGCACTCATGATACCTGGCAGACCGTCATATGGATTTGAGGACCTAGGGGTGCCACAAGTCTGAATCCAAGTTCTCGTGGCACCGCCAAGGGTGTGCTCTAAGGATGCCAGCGTTTTGAATGAGCTGTTAAACATGCAACCATTTCAATGCCATAATATATATATATATTTTTCAATAATTTCGGTAGATTTGTAGCTTTCAAAAAGAAATTCGGCCACATGGTTATCGAAGTCACTAATCCAAAAAATACCATTCATCTGAACTGAAGATGTCGTTCGTCGTCGTTATATATTTATTTTATAATTTTTATATTCCCATTGTTTTATGCACTAAAACATTACAAGTATGCAATAATCAAACTAACAGAGTAAATCAAAATCAATAATTAAGCAAGAAAGTTCAATTTAATTAAAACAACTAATTACCTCTCAAGGTAGGGTATATAATTCCTGGAAAATATATGGTGGACTCCATGTAAGCCACACATATCCCCATAATATTCTATTTTATTCTTGAGTTGTATAAATGTCCGACAGCATAATAAATCTTTGAAGCGATGGAACATTTTAAATGGATTCAATTAGGTGTCATATATTTTAGTTACAGCTTAAAACAAGAGAATACACAGCGATAGAGTTTATTTATTTCTTTAAAATATCCAAATGAAGACTTAAACATAAGTATATTTCTTACTTTAAAATATTATTTTCAAGCGTTTAATGGTCCCTGCGGTTTCATATTTTAAATAAAAGCCTGTTTTTCCCGCCGGTTAAAAAAATACGCACATCTCTATAATTGGAAATTCATTAGTGCCTACCGTAAAAAAGTCATACTTGTACGTGTGTACAGAAAAATAATTTACAAGACAATATTACTCGTACTTCTATGACTGTATGTTTGAAAAACCTAAATGGTACACTAAAAATATATAATGAAAAAATCTTATCCGTATTTTCCTTGCCCCGAAGCTAAGTAATGAATGTAAACAATGGTAGCATTTCTTAATTGTCGATTTAAATACTTTTTGAGATTATACCGAAGCCACAGCACTGTTAAGTATTCTTCTAGAGTTGAACATGGAATAATTGCTTTTATGTCTAGTATTTGTTAGAATATTGAATGCCTGACTCAAATGGTAATTATGTGGCAGTCGTTGTAATTATTTTTAATGTTTTTCTTTTATTGGTTTTACATCAATTTAGGTTGATCGCATACAAAACGACTGAAAAGAAAGACTGCACAAAATAGCACTAAACAACATATTATAAGTAATAGTAATGTTGTCAAGCCAAATTCATGTAAAACCAATATATGGTTTAACTGCTTGACATCAACCATATTAGAAGGTTATACAGTCGATGCTGCTTGAAGATGCTTCTCACGCCTGACATTTATTTAGACCATGATTGCTTTAGATGAACGTCCAGAGAACCATGGCGTCTTATCCCAATTTAATTGGGGCGCTGGCAAAGTTTTCTTTCGATTGTCATATATGACAGCGTGCGTGAAGAAACGAGACAAAGCTAATAGCGATCCATTTGAATTGACAAAAAAGGTCATGGTACGGGCACTGAAGTCTGTCTTGTATAGTTCTTGTTAAACTTATATAAAAGATATGACAGAGATTTCTTCACCAATTCGCACTTACATGTAAAATTTTAATCGATTTACTCAGACTTAGAGAGGAAAATGCGTGAATAATATTATTTCAATTCAATGATTACAACGGAAACTATTTTAAGTACCTATATAAAATTTCCAATGGATTCGACAAAATACTGTTAGTAACATTAGACGTAATAAAATAATGACCTATATTTGTCTGAAGTGAAATCTTGATTAAATAATTGAGTTAAATATAGAATATTCAATTTACTCATCGGCCTACAGTTTAGAGTAAAGACTGATCCACTCTCAAAATATTGATTAAGCTTTTAATTTATGAGTATTGTTATAGCAACCGGTCGTATTCCAATAATAAATTTGAATAGGAAAACGTAATTGGATAGGAGAAAACAACCACCTTTTAAAATTGACCTCAAATCAGATATAAAATAATTAATTATCAAATTTAATTCTCTTTTTCAAACGGGTATTAAATTTTTTAACGACAATGCTGTCGAATAGCTGAGCAACACCGCAACAGTAGGTATGCGATTGTTCATACGATGAACACTCTCATAAAAACACACGTTACTAAACGGGGAAAAGAAGTTATTAAAAGACATGAACGGTATGTAGCTGTGTAAACGGGGCAATCACATACTGAAAAAATCATACATACCTTCGTGAGTTTACCATAGATATATCACGCTCTTCATCTGTGATGGTGAACATAGATTATACAGTAGATACATATCGTGAATACACATCATCGCAGAACTAGTATGAGATGTATGAGAAGACTACAGTTAAATTATACGAATGGCTACATTAACTTAATTTATAATTTCCAATCGCAAATTTATTTGAAACTTTAATGAGAATAAATTAATGGCTACCAATATTCTCAGATTAATTAACTTCGCTTTTAATCACGTTAGTGGTAGCCGGTGATCCTTACGTGTCAGTGAGCTTCGTTTAAATTTATTTTGCATCATTAATCACGCGACGTTAATGTAGGATGTATGTTCCACTAAATTGCCTTATTAAATGCATTGCAGTTTTAAAAACTATTTTCTAATTACATAACATATTAAATTTTACCCATTGCATAACTCGCATTTTTTGTTTTTGAAAAAAATTTGTTTATTAAATGTATCTCCAAGAATATGTGTACAAAGTTTCATGATGATTAATTAAATAATTTTCGCGTGAAAGTGTGACAAGCAAACTTACATTCACATTTATTATATTAGTAGGGATCTCTCGTCAGCACGGGGTCTAATTTGAAACCCGGACCTTTGTCGACTTTGTCGAGGACGTGGGGGGTCCAACACGTAGAGGACCTTTCGAGAATTTTGATCTACTTTGTAATGGGTTATATTCGGCGGGACCTCTCTCTGACTGCAATAGTTAATACAGACACAGACAGACCCCGCAGAATACATGGGACTATTGTAATGAAAAATGACTCGCCAAACTTAGGGCTATATGGGTGAACTGGGGGGACTAGCTGTCTGGGCCTATGGAGTGAGATCCGACACCTGCCTATATTCAACATCTCACATTATCGAATCCTTTAGTAGGCATTATTATTACAATTAGACTACTACTTACATTAATTCAATTAAGTAAATAAAGGGAGTTTTGACGGGAACCTTGATATGGTGCTCTTATTTTATTTCATTTTCTTGGTGTATTTTTAAGTAATATTGAATAAAGTTGGTGGCATTTTGTTTGATATAGGTTTATTACAGTGCCCGTGTATAGTGAAATAGAATAACAGTGCGAAAACACGACTTTTCAGGTTGCCTCCAAAACTTCATTGTAAATGTTCTGGTAAAGTAGCCATCGCTTTACTTGAATAACTTGACTGTAACTCACTTGACTGACATATTATACTTCATAACTTATTTATTTGATACTTACATATTATACTTGATGACTATAATAAACTAACTTTTACACTGCTTAAATAAATACGAAATATCGTTTTACTTGACACTGGCAATATGTGTAATAGCGATGCCATAATACCAAGAAAAAAAAAAGAAAATAAAGAAAATAAAGCATTGAACACTGAATGCCAAACGCTACATTCGTAATGTCTCTTTAAAAATATAACAATACAGCTTTTTAATATGCAACATGTTGTAGTCATATAAAGAACTTTATGTATCTACTTAGTTAGCAAATAACGTAACTTCACGCCTGTAATCCCCGAAGGGGTAGGCAGAGGTAAATGCATGCATTCAAGCATACATGCAAACACCCACGATTCGCCGGTTACGTTTTGACCCATGTAACAGGTGGCGAGCCTGTTGACATCTCCGGGCACATTACTAAACTTCGACGTACCTACTGGGAAATTTCCAGAAAATGGAAAAATCCCAATAGAACCAGAGATAATGGACTTTACACCATTATCTCTGATAACCCCCTTCCCGGGAATCGAACCCAGGACCTCAGCGTAGTAGTAGTTAGCAAATAAATGACTATAACTATGTCTATGACCATAACAAATCAGTTTTCAATTAGGTACACATACATTACAGATTTCGTTCGTTTATATCCAGCTTTGGACAAACTTTAGGTTGTTGGTTCCTTTATTGATATTATAGTTAGAGTTCAATACTGTAACGTCAACAAGCTTCACATTGATGTTAAATGATGACTGCAGCCTATAGACACCCACACAAAGACCAGAGGTCAAAATGCAGTTGCGTTACCACTTCTGAGGCCTAAGGTGTAATGCCTCTGTGCCGGAAATTACAGGGCCGTACATTATCACCTGACTGGAACACGATAGTGCGAAACACTACCATTTAGCGGCAATTAGGTAATGCGCTGGTGCCTACGCCCGCGAGCTCCGTCACTGGAGCTCTACCACTTATAAAAAGTATAGTCTAATACAAAAACCCCCAATTACACCTAAATATTCAGTTTATCGTGTAACCGTTATGTACACGTAAATATATTTTAATATAAATAGCATCGACCGTCATTACGTTTGTCCCATTTGTTCCATGATCTTAGCTTCCATTTTATCGGGTATCGCAATAATCTGAAGAGTGATTTCTACCTCACTGTTGCCTCATTTGCCAATTGCGAATCATTAGCGAAGTATTTGCTAAATGTTATTTATCTTGTATATAAATAATAAATATAACTACGTTAAGAAAAACCGACTTCAAAACTGAAAAGTAAAAAATAATAAGGGTTTAATTGTAATTATATACCACCTATTATTTATATGTGCCATTTACTAATAGGTTTACAGTCGGTGCCAAGCCCGAAACAAATAATTATATTTTAATCACTTAAATATGAATACGAGCATATTAATACACTGAACAAAACGTAACCGGCGAACTGTGGGTGTTTGCATGTATGCTTGAATTCATGCATTTACCTCTGCCTACCCCTTCGGGGATTACAGGCGTGAAGTTACATTTTAATACAATGAAATGCCTACTTTAGTTATTTTGGCTTGGCACCGACTTCAAACCCCTTAGTAAATGGCACATATAAATAATAGGTGGTATATAATTACAATTAAACTTTTATTATTTTTTACTTTTCAGTTTTGAAGTCGGTTTTTCTTAACGTAGTTATATTTATTTAATACTTTTTAGTTTATTGCTGCATTGTCAATTAGATTAATGTTCACATCTGTTAAATTTGTAAAATCTGACTCTTTTAGCTTCGTGACAATTAGATACCTAATTTAAATTGTTTAGGTGTGTCGATACAAAATTATTACACGACTATATGAAATCAATGAAAAATTTTATCCACGAAGGAGTAAATAAGCTGTGTTGTGTCGTCGATGAGTAAATTTGTCATTGTCACTTGTTGTCATCTTGTTGTCATGCGCATTAGGACTATCTAGGACGTCAGTGGATTCAACGCACTGTATGACAACTCGCCGTCTATTCTTATTCCTTTAGTCTGAGGTGAAAGTAAGTAAAAAAATGCTCATAAAATAAAATCTAATGGTCCTATCTGAATCAAATTTTTATGGGACCAATTCAAAACTATTCCGCATCAAACAAAAAAGAATTACGTAAATCGGTCCAGAAATCTTGCTGAGCGTAAAACTCGAGAACGGCTCTACCGATTTCGCTAACTCTAGTTGTGTTATATTTATAATTCCCCGGAGAAGTTTATTATGATAGAAGAAAATAGTAGTTGCGCGGAGTCGTCAATTATCATTTTGAACAGTTAAATACGAGGAATTGATGATTGACAAATTCGCGTACATACATAAAAATAAAATATGTACCGGCCGAATTGAGAACCTTCTGGTTTTTTGAACTCGGTTAAAAATGGCATCCATTTGCATGGCATCTTATTACCAGTACCTACTACATTGCACCCGCGGGAAGCCGAGGCGGGTCGGTAGACCTGAATAACTTCAAATATTAGGAGTAAAATTATCAGGCTATATTCAACCGTAATATTGTGAACAGACTTTTTAAATTTATCCAATTAGAGCTGAACTTTAAGCTACTTATCCGTTTCTCAAGTTCAAAGACAATTACTTCAAATGTCGTTGCTGTAAGTTAACTGAGTCTAATTGCTACTCTTTTCAAGTAGTTAATAACGAGAATCTTGGGACAAAGGGCTAATTAAGTTAAAATGTAGCATTAGACGTTAATCGAAGATCACCATTTAGTCACGTTGTTTCTTAATAGCTTAGAATTAAGTCCATTCCAGTAAGGTATATGGATAAAGTAAAATTAACTGTTTTTGCAGTGGTTTCTACTGATCTTTGCATAAAAGTTAAATGTTCATTGGAATCATGTATGATAAGATAAGATAAGATAAGAAACATTTATTTGACACACAGCGAGACACATAGAACAGACATAAAACGTAACAGGTAACAGAGAAAAGACAACACATTTTCTAAAAATTAATACATACCTATACACGTAATATGTGTCTCACGGCTGCCAAAAAGGTGTCCTGTTCAGCAAATGTCAGGTACCTTCATATAAAAGGTACCGGTAAGGTATGAAAATAAAGGTTTCATATACATTGTTATTAATATAAGTACAGTGGGGCGGCTTTCGGGTTAAATATACAAGATAAGTACTTGAGACTGGCCTAAGGGCACCTTCGTGTTCACAGAGTAGTTGCATACAGTTCTGTGTAGACGCTTGTCCACCCTAAACGCTCCGTCAGCCGCTCTTTAGACGCTGGCGTCGGGATGTGACGCCCCACCGCCCACTTGTGGAAAAAATTTCATCTACTGGAAGAGAATTCTTTCAATAGTACAGTCAGTGAACCGAACAATGGCGGTTAAACTAGTTAACTGAGTCTAATTACTATTCTAATGAAGTAGTAAGAATGAAGTAAGTATAAATAAAGCGCGCATGACCCCGCGGCTGGTGTAGATCGCAAACGATTTACTCATTTAAGCGATACGGACGCGGTCGGGTGTGTGATGGGTAACCGCTTGTAGCCAATAAAAATGCGAGTTTCCGTGCTTCGGGGGGCACGTTATGCCGTCGATCCCGGTTGCTATCAATAGGTAGCAGTCGTTAAACCTTGTCGGAGGCCTTATGGGTTTGAAAACATCCGACAGCGGGTTGGCCACTAACCCTTATCTCCACAAACCCGCTTTGGAGCATCGTGGTGGAGTAAACTCCAGGCCTCCTGCCAAGAAGGGAAGAGACTCGTGCCCAGCAGTGGTACGTATCAAGTGTTGCCATTATTATTAGATACTAGCTGTGCCCGCGACTTCATCCACGTGAGAAAAAATATGATTGTTCATTATCTACACGGACGAAGTCGTGGGCGTAGCTAGAACAAAAATAGCCTAATTTACTCCTTATTACATCAGCTATCTGCCAAAGAAAGTCCCGTCAAAATCGGAGACACTCAAATTCTATTTATTTGTATGTAGGTATGTATGTACGTATGGTTGTATGGAGATAAAAGTAGCCTAAGTTACTCCTTATTACATCAGCTACCTACCCGTGGAAGTCCCGTCAAAGTTGGATACACTCCAATCCTACTTATTTGTATGTAGGTATGTATGTATGTATGGAGATAAAAGTAGCCTATTATCACATCAGCTATCTGCCAGTGAAAGTCCCGTCAAAATCGGTCCAGCCCTTCCCAAGATTAGCCCTGCCAAACAGACAGACAGACAAAAATAGTAAAAAATGTTGTTTTGGTATATGTACCGTGTATACGTACATATTCATTTAGTAAAAGGCGGTAGTATTTTAATTACAAACAGACACTCCAATTTTATTTATTTGTATAGATGTATAGATATAGATATATAGATGTATAAATTTATTATTGAAAGGTAATATACAATATATGACCTAAAAATCTGTGAAAAATTTAAGCGTCTACTTGCTACCGTTATGTTTATCAAACGAAAAAATGTACCAAAATTTTCATATTCTTATTTTTAGTAATAAATTTTCTCTTTATAGCGGTATCAGAAATACGTAATTTGTGAAAATGTTAGCTTTCTAGCTATCACTATTTATGAGATACAGGCCGGTGACAGACAGATGGACGGACGGACAGACAGACAGACAGACAGAGACAGACAGCGGAGGAAAATACCAAAAAAATAGCTCAAAAATATTCGATATGATTTTTTAATTGATATAACTTTTTTATTTCTAAACCGATTCACATGAAACAAACACTAAATGTTAATTGAAACTTACCACATTATATAAGTGAAAACCGCAAATCGAATAAGTTGTTTCTGATATTAGCGTGCATAAACACACAGACAAATACACATTTTTCCAGGATAAAAAGTACCCAGTGTTGTGCGCCAAAGGTTAAAGTTTAATTATACCAAGTTTCTTTGTAATCGGACCTGTAGTTTTTCTGTGATGCTTGAACAAACGGACAGACAGACAGACAGACAAAAATTTTTCTAATCACATATTTGGGTTCGGTATCGATCTAGTAACATCCCCTGGTACTTATTTTTTCAATATTTTTAATGTACAGAATTTATACTTCTACAGTTTAATTATAAGTATAGATTACTCTAATTGCTACTATGCAGGTAAGTGCAATAACGCAAGATGGGCAGCAGCGTCCTGCGCTCTACCCGTAAAAATAACACATTGAGCAAGTTATAGAAACTCCTTATCTCACATACCACTGTTGCGAAGCTATCATGCGAAATGATAACAGTTTGATAACAATATTTATCAAACAATCTATTGGCGATAATTGTATTACATTAAAATCAGTTACATGTAGAGTTTTTTGGATTCCGGTATAACTGTTATATTTTTACTGATTTCATTGTTTTGACGTGACAACGTCTTAAATTAGGTTGCGGCTCGGAGTCACTCATGAAAAAGTGTAACGCCCGGTAACGTAACGTTGAGTCACCGAACGAGAGAGAGGCCTGCCGGACCGGCGAATGCCTTTCCACCGAGAAAAAGACGTTGTCACGTAAAATCTTCGCCCGTAAAACCGACTTTACAGGCAACCAGTTTTTTTTTTTCCTAATTTGTAAGGAAATTGGCAAAGTTAAATGATACCTACATTATACACAATATTTGCAAAAACATTAAGTAGGTAAATTATTAAACGTTATTGACCTATCTAATCTTAGGGGTTTTCAGGAATATATTGTAAACTAGATGTGCCCGTGACTTCGTCCGCGTGAAAATTTATGATTGTTCAGTATCTACCCGGATGAATCGAGTCGGGGGTGCAGCTAGTATAAAAGTAGCCTAAGTTACTCCTTATTACATGAGCTATCTGCCAGTGAAGGTCCTGTCAAAATCGGTCTAGCCGTTCCCGAGATTAGCGGGAACAAACAGACAGAGAGACAGACAGACAAAAATTGTAAAAAATGTTGTTTTGGTATATGTACCGTGTACACATACTTAAGCATTTAATAAAAAGCGGTTATTTTTGTATTACAAACAGACACTCCAATTTTATTTATTTGTATAGATGTATATAAAATATAGATGACATGAAAATTGTAAAAAAAGCCTTAATGATAATTTCATTTTTCTCAAATAAAAATAAGTTAGGTCAAGGATACTATTTATCACCTTTAGATTGTATATTTTAAATTGACAACAATTATCAATTTAAAATATACAAAGTCTAATAAGACATCAAAATAAATTCATTATACGATACGTTCCTTTTCTTTGGACTGTGATATTACGTTGAATACATTATCAGATTATATAATAATACTTTGTTATACGCCATTATAATAATACCGAATTCTCTAATAAACAATAATTTTATCAGCTCATGCCGTCTCTGTCTTCAATAGAATCGCGCACGCGGCGCAAGACACTCCCGCGCATCGTTCAATATAGACGACCTTGAGGATCATGAAATAAATGCTTTAGAACATGGAATAGAAATTTTTCAGTGTCACAGTGACAATGTTAGGGTTCAGTAAGGTGGGAGTGAGACAGGTGACGAGATGGAAAGAGTGGAAAAGATACAGACGAGTGAAGTATCATAGTGGAGTGGGGGTTTTCGGGCATCGACCGCAGCAAGTGAATGATACTGGTATGTTTAATGGTAAAATGTATCCAGTTATTGTTTATTTATTTGTGACAGTAGAACATTGTTCATGTACTGTTATTAAAACAAACTGAGAACTAATTGTCCAGTTGATGATGAGAAACATTCTAGAACATAACAAAACTTCAATTATTATTCAAATTGAAATTAACTATGTTAACTCAACTTCACTATACACACACTCAGAATTCTTTTTTTCATTTCTAAAACTACATTTGGTTTAGTAAAGACTAATAAACATCAAAAAAAGAATCCATAGCAATTATGTAAATACATATTGAAAAAACAATTTGAAATTGATTTTGTTAATTCATTTTCGTTACTTCTGAATTATATGTTTATTATTTAAAATATGCTATTGGTTTTATAAAGACTTGAAACTTTATCAACTGACGGATTATAAAAGAGCGTTAAACAATGTGACTCAATAAACTCTACATAATTATGGAGATCTAAATGAAATGGGCTACAACACAATGACAGTACCATTATATTCTGCTGGAATTAGCTTCAGACTACGAATTGCTGAACTTAATGAAAAATAATTTGTCCTAAAGAATCAACATAAATCGGGACATATATTATTTATGTTCTTTAAAGGACACAAGAGCAAACCCTCATAAATGCGCAATGAGGTCAATATATACATAGAGCGGACACGGTTTTTAAATTGATTTGACAGATTTTTTGACCCCCTGACCGGAACACGATAGTGCTGAACACTACCATTTAGCGGCAAGTATATTAGGTAATGCGGTGGTGCCTACGCCCGCGAGCTCCATCACTGGAGCTCTACCACCAGTAAAAGTATTTAATGTTGCTATTACTCGGAATCCAACAAAAAGAATTGTCTGAAGCTTATCTAGAACAGACAAGGTTATAGTTCCCTCTCTCTAGTTACTGCAGCAATTAAAATAATATGCACCAATGACTTTAAAATTGAATACGAAGCTTCACAAATAAAAATTAGTAAATACCTAACAACGATAAGATAATAAAGAATGTTCGCCTATAATTATATACACATTCGTTCCTACACAATATTGTTTGCTCTTAAATATACTTACGTGATATTAAATTTTGAGTAAACTATAGTTTGTTTGTAATAATAATGGTCATATTACATTGAAATAACTTTAAAACTCATAAGCGAAAACGATTTTTGTACATAGAGATGTATGCACTGATTTACATTTAAAAAAAAAACGCTTTACCTACATACATAAAACAGCATAGATTATTCTTAAAAAAATTGAAATATCTTGGTACTTCCTTTTTCAATACATTGAGTATGTAAATCAATTAAACGACCGAAAAGAATAACAACAGTATAATAGGCACAACTGACTGAGAGCCATAATCAATTGCCTACGCCAATTGCCCAGTGCACCGTGACGTCTACTCTAGTACCGTCTCGAGAGCGAGACGAACCGTCTTCGAACGACCAATAAATAATTTTAAAATTTCACTGTGTAGTGGTTTGTACATCCAAAAAGATGCGATCAAAATGTAATAATTTTACAATATATGTAATAAACAAAATATGTAAGTACATCTACAGGGTTAATTGAAATTAGCGCATCACCTCTTGTAGGCAGCCTCTCTACATCAATCTCAACAACATTTGTTCTACGAGTTTTTACAAAAAAACCCAAAAACAATAAACAATGGCCCTGTAATTTCCGGCACAGAGGCATAATACCTTAGGCCTCAGGGGTGGTAACGCATCTGCATTTTGGCCTTGGTCTTCATGTAAGTGTCTATAGACTGCAGTCATCACTTAACATCAATGTGAACTGCATGCTTGTTTGCCACTTCCATTACATAAAAAAAAAATAATAATAATGTTTTGAAAGGTGCATGGCATAGGTTTACGTTCAGAGTAAATTCCAATTCTGAGACAAAAAAAATTGTATGGCAAAACTTAAATGTTTAAAAACTATTAATTTTTAAAAGTCGTAGAACAAATGATGTTGGGATTGATGTAGAGCGGCTGCCTGCAGGAGGTGATGCGCTAATTTATTAACCCTGTATTGTTTTTTGTTACATTTAATTTTGGTTTTTCTTTGGTATAGCTGTTTTGTATTTTGAATTTAATCATTTAATTATAAACTTAATATTAATTTATTTGTATTTTTTTTTAATTTATTCAAAACACAAAAAAAATAACATGTAAAAATTGTTTCATAACAAGGCATTACTAAAAACCACTGAGGTCTGTCTCGAATGCAAATCTGCGTCAAACAATTAACTACGTACGCAAGTACTATAACTATTTAGATGAGTTTCAAAAAATTGCAGATTATTAGAAATGCATTAGTAAAATAAAAATATATAAGTTAAACGGGATTGAACATACAAATACTTTCAAGTTAGATCTTATATATTTTCCAGAAAATAACGTAAATAATAATTGAATTTAATCTTAATTAATTTTGATTTAAATTGTAACTAATTGTGTTATGTAGCAAGTATTTTTAAATGATAAGATTAAATTTAGTAGGATTTACTTTCAGATGTGGCAACAAATTAATTTCTCATTACAATAATAATATACTGATTCGAATTTATTCATATAGATTTTGTAAACATACAGATACTCCCCAAGACATATTGGTGAAGCGATACGAGAACTGTCGAGGACATCAACTAGTCAACGCATATCGCACATACGGTCACTTGAAAGCACCCATCGACAACGTTGATTATAAGAAAGAAATCAGGTAAAGACAATCCAATTACAAAAATACAGTAAAGCCTTCTAGATATCGTAGGTTCTATCAGGACTCTGATGATTTTAACACATGGCCGCCTTATGCATTGGTAATAAATGCTATATTTGATCTACTAAAGAGATACCCTACTCAACATCCATAAATTTCGAAAAAGATTTTTCGAATTCCATTTAACTACGTCAATTTAACATTTTTAAGTAGATAGGTACTATCGTGTAACTCGTTGATTGTCCACAGGGGCACCTAAAATAAAAGCTATGTTTCACTGATTTTGAATTTGCAGAGAGTTCCTTGACTGTCCCTTCTTAGTACGTTTGAAACAATGTTCAGTCTACAAAAAGAGGAGTTTTTCTAAGTGAAAAGGTCTTTTTGTAAACTGAATGATAGTCGAATCTATGTTTGTGACGAAAACGTCCACATGCTGGACAAAACCTTTCCCAAACATGCTTACAATAGTGTTGTACGACATTAGTTGAGAATATGCCATAATCGCCATGCTTGGCAGGCGTTTTTTTTTTTCAACCCTTTCGGATCCTAGTGCTTTTCCGAAGAGGCATATTTTTTGGTTATACGCAACAAAGTTCTCGCGAGTGTATACGAGCAACTTTATTGTTATTTTTTAGGTCTGGTTGCGCGTATTCCTTTTTTTTAGCTTTATGTTTGATTAAACTGTTTAAGTGTACTTATGATGAATTTGGTGAAGTTGTTGAACGATGTGCATGTGCTTTCTTTTGTGGCTATTTCATTGAGGTCGAATGGGCTTATGTTTATGGTGCAGATTGTGAAGTGGTCGTTGCGTTCCTTGCTGTATCTTATACAATCTTTGAGTAGATGATCAATGGTTTGCTTGGCAGGCGGATTGGCGATCGCTGTGGTATTCGTTTTATCGCGGGACGCTGCTGCCCACCTCGTGTTCTTATATTATCAGGAACTGGTGGTAGAACTCCAGTGACGGAGTTCGCGGGCATAGTCACCACCGCTTTACCTAATATACTTGCCGCTAAATGGTAGTGTTCACTTTGTTCAGCACTATCGTGTTCCGGTTCCGACACAGAGGCGTAATACCTTAGGCCTCAGAAGTGGTAACACATCTGCATTTTGACCTCTGGTCTTTGTGTGGGTGTCTATAGGCTGCAGTCATCACTTAACATCAATGTGAACTGCATGCTTGTTTGCCGCTTTCATTACATAAAAAAAACTAACACCCAGGACAAACCCCATCGGTTTTTGGGTGTTCTCTAACGTTAAGTAAGTTATATGAACTTCGTTCACTACGTGAATAATGCCGAAATAAATAATAATTGCCTTTGTATTCTAAAATGAACGCTATACCTTAGTATCAAAATACAAAAGTTAATGTAATATCATCCTTCAAAGCCAACAGCGGTTATTGAGGCTTCCATCCTGAATAAATTATTAACCAACAAACAGCTAAAGCTTGTTGCATTTCAAACGTAACCTCAATTTTCAGGAACATCAAAGAACTCGATTTGGGCAGGTACGGCCTCTCTTCTGAGGATTCGGTGGATTTGGGCTTGTTATACGGATATAATGGGAAGCAGCCGGCGAAAAAATTGGTGGATGAACTGGAAAAAATATACTGCGGACCTATATCTTATGAGTGTTCGTATTTAGAGGTGAGTTTAATTTCTATTGTTTTGATCTTTCAATATCCTCTCCAAACTACAGTGATCAACAATTAATATTGGACATCGAGCCTACGAAAGAGACGATCGGCTTGTTTCGACTTCTTAGAGCGTTATCTCTGCTGCACACTGCCTACGTAAGCATGCTCATGGGCAGACTGATTATACAGTTTTGTTGATGTTAAACGTATAAGAGAAATCTGCAGACTTAATTTCTACAATGTGTGAAGCTCACGAAAAACCTTAATAACTTTCTTGAAAGACTTCACTGGCGTTAAGTGACAATTAAATGGGCCAAAGATTCATGAAAGGATCTGAATATACCTACATTTAAATTGTACGCAAGATTATTTTAAGAAGGACTTTATGATTGCACTCATCGTCATGAGAAAAATCTTGCTAAAGTCGTGAGAGTTGATGAATTGAATTGAGATTTTTTTTTTCTCGTCATTAATTCTTAAAATTAATGGTGCCTCAACCACTCACCATCTCCTTGAAATTTTTAAGCCATTTTTGACATAAGTATGTTAAAGAAATGTCACAAAAGAATGATATAAAATTTAAATAAATGTATAAAGACTAAAATGAGTTAAAAAAAATTGAATTGGATGCATACAATATAGATAGGTATTCTGGATGTCTTCCATTCCAATGCAGTAGGTGTGAAGTGTAGTCAAAGCTATATATTCAAAGCTGTCAGCCTTTGCGGTAAGAGTGTCACGAACACCCTTTGCGATGCGGCTTACGCTGTCACAATGTTTGTGTGGTTAATTTTAAAAGCTGTAAATCCGGCTCGAAAGACCAATAACGTAGATAATCTTTATATCGTTAAATCCATACGTCTATATCGGAATGAAGATGGCAAACAAACATACAGTATAATTGTAAGAGCATACTGCAGTCTTTTAACATCTACACAAAAACCACATATCAAATGCAGATGTGTTCGCAGGGGCAAAACATTGAATGTGAAAATATATCCAGACACTCATGATGTTATTCAACTAGAGATGCCACTTCAGGCAGTTTCAGTATAATTTACAAGCTATATATCTGTCATATGTGGAATACTTAATCATTTTTAGCTAGTTGTTGACATTATTTTGCCCTGCGTCAGCATTTCGCTTATGGTCTACAAAGATTGAACAATGATAACTTGAGAGAAAAGAAAACTTGTTTTATTCAGGCGTGGAATCTTTTTACCAATTTTACAATATGTAGGTATATGTACTTTCACGCCAGGTCCCTTACGGGGAAGGTAGAGATTGGATAATGATGCCTACAATATTGTAGTCGCTAATATGTGAGACACTTTTAGAATTATAAGAAGGTATTCATTTTATTAATCACTAGCTGTGCCTGCGACTTCGTATACGTGAAAAAAATATGATTGTTCAGTATCTACCCGGGCGAAGTCGGGGGCGCAGCTAGTATCAGCTATCTGCCAGTGAAAGTCCCGTCAAAATCGGAGACACTCAAATTCTGTTTATTTGTATGTAGTTATGTATGTATGGAGATAAAAGTAGCCTAAGTTACTCCTTGTTACATCAGCTACCTACCCATGGAAGTCCCGTCAAAGTCAGATACACTCCAATTCGACTTATTGTATGTAGGTATGTATGTATGTATGGATGTATGGAGATACAAGTAGCCTAAGTTACTCCTTATCACATCAGCTATCTGCCAGTGAAAGTCCCGTCAAAATCGGTCAAGCCGTTCCCAAGATTAGCCCCGCCAAACAGACAGACAGACAAAAATACATACCGTGTATACATACATATGCGTTTAGTAAAAAGCGGTTATTTTAATATTACAAAAAGACACTCCAATTTTATTTATTTGCATGTTTATAGATTTATTTTGAAAGCTACAATTCAACTTAAGACCTAAAAATTCTGTGAAAATTTAAAGCATTATAGCGGTAACAGAAATACATAATTTGTGTAAATGTTAGCTTTCTAGCTATCACTATTTATGAGATACATCCTGGTGACAGACAGACGGACGGACGGACAGACAGACAGACAGCGGAGGATTAGTTATCCGTAGGGTCCGTTTTTACCTAGGTATTAGGTACGAAACTCCCTAAAAGATAGAATTAAGATACAGAATAGCTTAAAAATATTCGATACGATTCTTTAAATTGACAAAACTTTTTTATTTCTTAACCGATTCGCATGAAACAAACACTAAACGTTAAGTGAAAATTACCACAATATGTTAGTGAAAACCGCAAATCGAATAAGCCGTTTCTGATATTAGCGTGCACAAACACACAGACAAACATTTTTCCGGGATAAAAAGTGTGTTTGTTGTGTTGTGCGCCAAAGGTTAAAGTATAATCATACCAAGTTTCATTGTAATCGGACCGGTAGTTTTTATGTGATGCTTGAACAAACAGACAGACAGACAGACAAAAATTTTTCTAATCACATATTTGTGTTCGGTATCGATCTAAAAACATCCCCTGGTATTTATTTTTTCATTATTTTTAATGTACAGAATTTATACTTCTACAGATTTATTATAAGTATAGATTATGAAAAAAATGTACTATGCGGCCAACTCTGAAATGGCAAAAAAAAACTTAATAAGCAGTTTATATGAAACGGTTGATTTGTTGGCCCCGTAGCAAAATTTCTTTAAATAATTACATTAAAAAATGTCGTTTGTTTCGATTTGGCGAATTTATTTTGGAAATATTCGTAAAAATCCAATGAAAACTTTAGAGGCGAGATAATATGAAGAAATTGGAAGTAAAATAACCTTCCTTTTTGCTTCGCCGTAGTCGGGTAATTATTGTAAAAGCAACAATTTTATTTTCACACCCAAATAGTTCCTAACTGTCAAATCACACATTATTGAATTAATTTTATGAAATCCACATTATTGAACACACACATTATTGAATTAATTCTAAGGAGGTACGAAGTTCTCCGAGTCAACTAGTTATAAATAATACCTATTTAATTGTGGTCCGAGTTGGTGTAATTCCCCGCTCCAATTGTGGACGCAAGATCCCGGGTCCCGGCCAGTTTGAAACGGTTAACTTTGATAATAGTCGGTACTCTGATTTAATATTCTTGGAATTCTAAGAGGAGAGAATATAACGCTCACTGTCTACCATATATCACTGCGGTGGTACCTACGCTCTCGAGCTAGGTGTAGGCACCACCGCATTACCTAATCTATCTGCCGCTAAATGATAGTGTTTTGCACAATCGTGTCCCGGTTATATGATAATGTATGGCCCCATAATAACTATCACAGGGACATGACACTAGGTCTCATGGGTGGCAACGCATCTGCATTTAGACCTCTGGTTTTTGTGTAGATTTCTATAGGCTGCAGTCATCACTTAACATCAATGTGAACTGCATGTTGTTTTCCACTCAATTTTTTTTTATGTAATGGCAGTGGAAAACAAGAACGCAGTTCACGTTGATGTTTAGTGATGAATGCAGCCTATAAACACCCACACAAAGTCCAAGGTCAAAATGCAGATGCGTTACCACTCTTGAAGCCTAAGGAGTTATGCCTCTGTGCCGGAAATTACAGGGCCGTACATTACCACCTGACCGGAACACGATAGTGCTGAATACTACCATTTAGCGGCAAGCATATTAAACCTGTTTTTGTGTAGATTTCTATAGGCTGAGTCATCACTTAACATCAATGTGAACTGCATGATTTTTTGTCACCTTCGTTACATAAAAAAGGACCTTTGATATATTCCGACTTCTATGACCCATGGCGTTAAATTTGTACCTCACTTACCATCAATGTTAACTGTCTAGTTTGTTGCTTCATGAAATAAAAATACAGCCGATCATAAAATTTCCCTGTTCCCTGTGTAATCTTTTTAAATCAACTGCCTCGGTAGCCTAGTGGTAGCAGGCCACTACTACTACGCTGAGGTCCTGGGTTGGATTCCTGGGTAGGGAGTTATCAGAGATAATGGTGTAAAGTCCTTTATCTCGGGTTCTATTGGGATATCCCATTTTCTGGAAATTTCCCAGTACATCGAAGTTTGATAATGTGCCCATAGATGTCAACAGGCTCGCCACCTGTTACATGGGCCAAAACGTAACCGGCGAATCGTGGGTGTTTGCATATATGCTTGAATGCATAAATTTACCTCTGCCTTCCCCTTCCGGGATTAAAGGCGTGAAGTTACGTTATTTAAATCAATTTATATCTCAGACAGAAGCAGAAAGGGAATGGTTTGCGGAACGTATAGAAAATGGTAAAGACACAGTCGGCAAGGAACGCCGAGTGGAAATTCTTGAAGAACTGTTACATTCCCAAGCGTGGGACAAATTCCTTTCAGTGAAGTACCCAACGGTGAAACGATATTGTGGAGAAGGGGCTGAAACACTTCTCACATTCTTCTCAACATTGTTTCAGCTTACTACTTCGGGTAAACTACCAATTTCATTATTTATCATCATATTATTATCAGTCGAAAGTTGTCCAAAGATTTCCACTACTAGACCAAAGCCAGAGAATATGTAATAATACTACGCTACGTATACAATGGACACTTTTCCCCGCCTCACACAAACTCCTCCCCTCTTATGGGCGACGTTTGGTATTTTCTACGTGCTACGCACACAGCCGCACGTGTAAATACACGTCACTGATTGATGTCTGTGTAATAGAGACCAAAGGAGATGTTGCGAGATCGGCTCTGGTTCGTACACGTCCTCAAAAAATGGGTAAATTAAAGAAGAATCCGAAAAAAATACAATTAATTTATTCACGAATATATTTTAGAGTTACAAGCACATTCAATTCAAACGATTTTATCATTTTCAACTATGTTCAACATGGCGGCGATACAGCCGACGCTTGGGATCAATCTATCATCAATCGATATTATTTAGAAAATATCACTTTTTTTTCTCCAAGTATAATAATCAAAAAACAATTCAAAAAATGAAAATGTTAAAATGACATTGCCCGCCATATTCGCCATGTTGGTTTTGAGTAGCAATTCTAACTGCAAATAATGTTTTATAACTGCAAACAAAGCTAAATAAGTGGAAATATGCAGTAAAAAACTTTTTTATATTGATTATGCCTGTTTAATGATATTGTGTACAATACATGGCCGGAGGTTCATACATTCTTGCAACATCTCCTTTAGCATTTGTATGGAATTTTGGCGGAGTGTCCGCGTGGGACCATAGCCACCCCATGGATGAATTTTCCATAATAGCCACGCTTGACATGAAGATTGATTTTATCGCGGGACGCTGCTGCCCACACAGCGTTATTGTATTGACTACCGCCCTATTGGAATGGTTTGACCGCCATTGTTCGGTTGACTGACTGCTCTAGCGGTTAGACTGCACGTGTTCCTCTCCACAAGCGGGTCGTGTTCGTTACGTACCGACGACAAACGCGAGTACAACATAAAATATACCTAAATAAAGAATTCTCAAACAAAATATTTAAAAGAATTTTACTTTGGCTGGTACTTGCACCTAGGATTGTGAGATTGAGTTATAAATGTAAAAAATAATGATAGAGTTACTTAGGTTAGAAAAAAATTTAGATAGAATTATTCTTTCCATTTTTCTTCAAAAATCTTTAAAATTGAACCAAAATTATAATTTTACACCTTTTATAATTTCAGAGGGTGTTCAACAAGTTATGTTAGGAATGGCTCACAGAGGAAAATTGAATGTATTAAGTGGCCTGTTGAAGTGTCCACCTGTTAAAATATTTCATAAATTCAACGGAAAACCTGAATTCCCTGACGAAGCCAATGCTGCTTGCGATATTTCTACTCATCTTAGTAAGTGCTATTTAATACCGTTCTTATTCTTTATCACAATTTTTTTTGTCTTGAAAAGCATGTAGTTCATACGGTGAGTGCATTCTTCGGCATTTATGCATTTTAACGCGCCTTTATCCATCCCAAACTTCAACTTTCAACTGCAACCCAAGCTTCAACTCTTAAAACAGGGCCTAACATAGGCCACCACGGCAACACGGACCATCGGCCACGGCGGACCGGAGGGGAGAAGACATAGCGTTTATTACCGATGCAAAATAGTCTGTCACTTTTTGCGGGGAGAAATTCGTGTGACACACACGCACACTACAAAAATCGTCTATTACTACGAAACTCACACCTTGACATTAACAAAATAGATAAACAATTTCACGCACATATTCAAACATCTGGACGACAGGCATAGGCCCACTTGAGCTTGTACTTTGACAGAAGGGAAAGCCTGCATATGGCTACTCCCCTCCTGTCCGCCGCGGCCGGTGGCCCGTGTTGCTCTATGGGGCCTAAGATAACCCAAAAAAAAATAAAGTACTTACTCTCGAGCAAAGAGAGCTCTACTCTTTTTACCTTCACATTTGGTTAGAAATATTATAAGAAAATGACATGGCGACGACCAATGTAACATTGTTAGCCTGGTATTTTAATACTGCTTACGCCCGAGCGCAGGCACCACCGCATTACCTAATCTATTTGTCGCTGAGGTGCCTGAAATTAAAGAGCCGTATATTACGAGTACGTATGGCACAACAACTAGACCTCAAAGCATCTACATTAAATCTCTGGTTTTTATGTAGATGTTTGTAGGTACTACAGTATCACTCGCAACTGGTGACCTCTACAGGCACCAGCAAATATGTAGGTACAGAGGAAACAAAATAAAACTTTGAATTTTTGCACATATTTATAAATAATGTGTTTCAGCTTTTTTGAACATTCAATCCTTGTGTAAAAATAAGGGAATTCCACGCGGATCAAGTCACGAGCGAAATCGAATAAAATAAATGATTAACAGGCACAACCAAATAAAAATATTTCTAAACTACCGTTAAATTCACTAGACATCATCTGGAACCGAGTTTACCCGATCCAGCATTACCAATTCGAACGTGACGATTCAATTTCATTCCGTTTGAAATTCAATATTGAAATTCAAATCATTTTCTTTCCAATAAAACGTGAGTCTTGATCAGTGAAGCCAAGTACCTTCACCGCTCGTACCTTTAAGCGCCGTTTGATTTAATTCACATCAGGGTTGCCAAACGTACGAGATTTGGGGTCCGTTATACGAGGTACAAAGACATTATCAACATTGCTAAAATGTACGACATTTGGAAATTATGAGATTTTGTAGGTTTTTAGGTTCAGTGGCGTTTTTTTTTTGCTCGTGCAAATTAGATTTAGCAGCTTAACTCCCTTATTCATAAACATACTTTAGATACGTTTTAGCTATAGAATGTTTTGTCATTGTCAGTCGCATTGTCAAATGTACAGGAAAGAAAAAGACAAGGGAGAGATTAGCAACACTTTAGCTAAAATACGTTTATAAATAAGGGGCTAGGTGTACAGAAAAATAATTAGACACACAAGACTGATATCTAATTTTCCGTGTGGCAACCCTCTTAGAAAAGTTTTACTTCAAGATTGTCGATAAAACTTTGGTGGTAGAGTTCCAGTGACAAAGTTTTAAGGGCGTAAGCTTCACTGCATTACTGAATCTATTTTCCAACACAAAGAGGGGTCTATAGGCTGCAGTCATCACTTAACTTCAAGTGAACTGCATGCTTGTTTGCCACCTTCATTACACAAAATAAAACTAATGTTTCGACGTCATGAGGTGTATAACCCGTATCATGAGCAAGAAAAGTAAATATCAATTCACGTCTATTCATAAAATGTCTATTAAACCTCTCTTGATCCAATTTAGTTTGCTTTTCCTCGGGGAAATAACGGGTGTAAATAACTTAAGAGCTTACAAAGTGCCATTATAGATTTTAATTAAAAGTTTTGTGCTGAAAGCCTGAAAGGGCTGCATTAACATAATTATTGTCTTCAAAGATTTCATTTTGACCTCTGGTCTTTGTGTGGGTACATGGGCGAGTCCGACTCGCACTTGGCCTCTTTTTGTCACTTTCGTGATATAATCGATGTTGATCAAAGTAAATAAAGGTACTTTATGCTTTGAATTGTAGTAAACATGTTGATGTATGAAGTGGTAAACAAGCTTACAGTTACTTTGATGAAAAGCAAATACCTATAGATCAGGAGCTCGCTGTAGAATTACTTCGTTCCTCGAGATATGCTGAAAACCTATTTTTACGCACATTTTAAATCTTTAGAATATAATATACACTAGATTGCCTATCAAAATATGGTTGCATGTATTTATAATTTTTTTTTAAAAAAACAAGACTTTTTTTTCAATAAAATATCGTCTACTTAACGGCAATATCTGATATACGGATGCCAAATTAAATATGGCCGCAAATAGTGGTTGCACGCTGTTAAAGATAAAATAATTTAATTAAAAATACTAGCGTCTATATTTTGATAGCCAACTTAGTGGATATATTATTATATTCTCTAGATCAGTGAGTCCCAAAGTGGTCCAGGTGGTCCTGGGGTCCTCGAAAGACTCGATGGGGGTCTACGAGAGCGTAAATAAAAATAGGAAATATGGGAATGTGATATAAATGTAGCAAGGCGGAGTCCACCGAAACCAAAAAAATATTTAAAAGGGTCTACAAGAAAAAATAGTTTGTGAACCTCTGCCTAGATCACAAATATGCGTAAAAAATAGGTTTGCAGCATATCTCGATTATGATACCTGTCGCAATGGTTTGACTGACGAATAGGTGAAACGATATTGTGATAGGTGACTCTGCTACAAATATTACTTTCATGAACTTTTTTTCTAATTTCAGGCATATCAGAGGACATTAGCGTTAATGGAAAATCAGTCAGATTCTCTTTATTGAACAACCCATCACATTTAGAGGTAACTACATTCGGGAAAACATTAATGAAAGAGTCACATGAATAAGGATTCATGTGACTCTTTCAATCGCCCTTCCTAGAAGTAACAATATAATCCTCGTACAATGAGACGAAATTGAATTTTGTTGTGTCTTGTTGTTTGCTTTTTTACTGGTGGTAGAACTCCAGTGACGAAACTCACGGGCGTAGGCACCACCGCATTACCTAATATACTTGACGTTAAATGGTAGTGTTCAGCACTATCGTGTTCCGGTCAGGTGGTAATGTACGGCCCTGTAATTACCTTAGGTCTCAGGAGTGGTAACGTATCTGCATTTTGACCTTGATCTTAGTGTAAGTGTCTATAGGCTGCAGTCATCACTTAACATCAATGTGAACTGCGAGCTTGTTTGCCACTTCCATTACATTAAAAAAAAAGTTATAATAATAGGCACCAGACAATATATTATCATGTATACCTGTTCTGCAGTGGCTTAAATTAAAGATTTAACTTAAATATTTGTCTGTTGTTTGAACATCTTCAAAGCTATATTTTTTATCCTGAACATTTTCAGACAGCAAATCCCGTGTCCATGGGAAAAACAAGGTCTCGGCAATTATACTTAAAGGAAGGTCATTACTCGCCCGACGGCTCATCCATAATGGGCGACAAAGTATTAAATGTACAAGTAAGTTAAATTGACTATATTTCCTGCAATAAACACGCATTCTCAAAATAGCACAGATATAGATAGCACAGAGGCATAGCAACTTACAGTACTCAACAATGAATATTGCAGAGTTCCTACTACGCTGAGGTCCTGGGTTCGATTCCCGGGTAGGAGGTTAACAGAGATAATGGTGTAAAGTCCTTTATTTCAAGTTTTATTGGGATTTTTACATTTTCTGGAATTTTCCCAGTACCTGGAAGTTTGGTAATGTGCCCGGAGATGTCAACAGGCTCGCCACCTGTTACATGGGCCAAAAACGTAACCGGCGAATCCGGGGTGTTTGCATGTATGCTTGTACGCATGCATTTACCTCTGCCTACCCCTTCGGGGATTACAGACGTGAAGTAACGTAATTAACTTTTTAAACGAGCTAATTTAAAAACTTCTTTAAATAATTTGTATTTTTTTCAGATTCACGGTGACGCTGCATTTACCGGTCAAGGAGTAAACCAAGAAACCTTGATGCTGTCGAGGGCACCGCACTTCGACGTGGGGGGCTCATTACACGTGGTTGTAAACAATCAGGTTAGATGTCTTTAGCTATCGAGTGATGGAATTAATTGTAGATTTTGATGTATTCACTTCTTTTTATGACTTACTAGCGGTCCGCCCCTCGGGTGGAATGTTACCTACCTTCTCCCATTCATCTTTGTTATAATAGGTATGTATTATTGCCTAAAGCCTTCCTCGATGAACGGGCTATCTAAGCGTGTCCCATTCGCTGGGTTGCGACCCGGTACCGGGCCATCAAAGCAAAATACCAGGTCGCAACATTCCCGCCTTGTTATAGAAAATATTAGCTACTATCGATCGACGCATTGTAAATAAAATTGTAATTAAATATGTATTAGTTTAACTTATGAAACCAGCTTCGGTTTACAAATATTTAGCGGGTCACAAAGGGGCAGATAATTACAATATTACATATAGATTCAATACATCGAATGCGAGGAGATCTACTTATACATATATATACGTATATATACGTACACTGTAGGAGAATGTTTTATACCATTAATAATATGTTATTATTTATTATCATTCATTGTATTTGTCAACTTTCTACTTTGCTTTATCATAATTTCACTATTGTAAAGTCAACAAAGAGCGTGGCGGGAATTTCAATGGAAATTCGAAGTAAATATTTTGATCTTCGATACGAAGAACTAAAAGAATTGCGTAAACAGAACACGTCTTATTGTTTACAGAAGGATTTCGCTTAGCTTTTTACGCATACTTATGAAAGTCTGAAGAACAAAACCTCCTAGCATAGGTACCTATTAGATATACGAAAATATTTTACGAATATATTTAATAAAACAAAGAGAATCGCACTCGTAAGTTTTTTGGTAATGGTAAAAAAAATTGTGTTGGATCGCAAACACACTTGTTAATACTTGATATATGGAAATAAAAATTGAGTTAGCAACTGAGAGTCACATGTGAATAAAATAAACGTAGTTCCTAGCGTAGTTTGGAATGCAGTTTATGTAGACTGTGGTATCTAAGAACTACAGTTTATTAGTAGTTCTTAGTGTGGTATAGACAGAACGAAAGCGTACGAACGAAACTCTAATGAGCTAATTATTTTTCGTCTATTAAATATAGAGTAAAGTTAAGTATGAGTGTAAAAATTTTTTTTTATTTTATACCTATACCTCCCCCAAAAATGGGGAGAGACTCGTGCCCAGCAGTGGGACGTATTATGGGTTGCCATTATTATACCTATAGGTACCGGTATATAATTATGTTCACAGGTTGGTTTCACGTTGCCAGCGGAGCGCGGCCGGTCGTGTCGATATGTCACAGATTTAGCGAAATCGATATCAGTGCCAGTCATCCATGTAAATGGGGATTATCCAGAGGTAAAATTAAAAGCTTCCTCAAAATATTTAATTATAACTAGCTGTACCCGCGACTTCGTCTACGCGAGAAAAAGTATGATTGTTCAGTATCTACCCGGACGAAGTCGCGGCTAGTATAAAAGTAGCGTAAGTTACTCCTTATTACATCAGCTATCTGCCAGTGCAAGTCCCGTCAAAATCGGACACTCAAATTCTGTTTATTTGTATGTAGGTTAGGTTGTAAGGTTGTATGGAGATAAAAGTAGCCTAAGTTACTCCTTATCACATCAGCTATCTGCCAGTGAAAGTCCCGTCAAAATCGGATAAGCCGTTCCCAAGATTAGCCCCGCCAAACAGACAGACAGACAGACAAAAAAATGTCTAATCACGTATTTTTTTTATTTGGGTTTGGTATCGATCTATTAACATCCCCTGGTATTTATTTTTTCAATATTTTTAGTGTACAGAATTTACACTTCTACAGTTTTATTATAAGTATAGATAATTTGAGTCACTTTAATTAATTCTGTTGATTGAAGGTACAATTGAGCAAAGAGTAAGATACTCGTACTTCCTCTTACACTTAACTTTTCAACATGTGCGGTGATTTTTATATCTTTTCCGCCTTATTACAAACGATCTTTAGGTTTGAACCGAAATTTAAAAGTTTTTATATGTTATGCTATTAATTAAAGTTTAGCCTCGGCGGAAATTCAATCTCATTACAAAGGAGATTGTTTTTATATTATTTCGCATTAACACATGCTTGTGAAATATATTTTATTTTTAAAGAAAAATGGAAAGAAAAATTTGACTTCAGGCGAGGCTCGAACTCGCGACCTACTGGGAATCTAGTCCAGCCGCTCTTCCAATTGAGCTACTGAAGCCCTGCCCGATTTATCAAATCTTTCCTTCACATCTATTGCATTGCTTTATGGTAGCAGTAGCGCCATCTATTACCAACTATGCTAGGCAGGGCTTCAGTAGCTCAATTGGAAGAGCGGCTGGACTAGATTCCCAGTAGGTCGCGAGTTCGAGCCTCGCCTGAAGTCAAATTTTTCTTTCCATTTTTCTTTAAAAATAAAATACAAAGGAGATGTTGCGAGCTCGGCTCTGGTTCGTACACGTCCTAAAAAAATGGGTAAATTAAAGAAGAATCCGAAAAAAATACAATTAATTTATTCAAGAATATATTTATGAGTTACAACCACATTTAATTCAAACGATTTTATCATTTTCAACTATGTTTAACATGGCGGCGATACAGCCGACGCTTGGGATCAATCGATTTCGATAGTATTTAGAAAATATTTCTTTTTTTCTCCAAGTACTATATAATCAAAATACAATTTAAAAAATAAAAATGTCAAAATGACATCGCCTGCCATATTCGCCATGTTGGTTTTGAGTTGTAACTGAATTGAATTCTAACTGCAAATAATGTTTTGTAACTGCAAATAAAGCTAAATAAGTGAAAATATGCAGTGCGTTTTTATATTGATTTTGCCCGTTTAATTATATTGTGTACGGCCGGATATCCATACATTTTTGCAAAATCTCTTTTAAGACCAGCAAGAGTTTTATTTAGTACCAAACTTTGTTTTAAGAGTCCCTGAATTTACGCACTCTCAGAAAAAAGGTAAACTTGTAAGGGGAGCAGTCTTCTAAATTTTATTAATAAATTGGTTATCTTTAATACATACCTATTGAATTATTATTATACTAGCTACTGCCCGCGACGTCGTCTGCGTGAAAGCTCTACAGCTCCTTCCCCCATAGGTGATAAGCGTGATAATATGTAGCCCGTATGTTCACTTGTAATATTCATGCAACATTTGAAATTAGAAATGAAGTAGTAATTAGTAAGTAATTAGTTGAAATTAGAAGTTTTTTACTGGTGGTCGAGCTCCAGTGACGGAGCTCGCGGGCGTATGCACCACCGCATTACCTAATAAATGGTAGTGTTCAGCACTATCGTGTTCCGGTAAGGTGGTAATGTACGGCCCTGTAATTTCCGGCACCGAGGCATAACACCATAGGCCTCAGGAGTGGTAACGAACGCATCTACATTTTGAGCTCGGTCTTTATGTGGGTGTCTATAGGCTGCAGTCATCACTTAACATCAATGTGAACTGCATGCTTGTTTGCCACTTCCATAACAAATATAAAATATATATATATATATATATATATATACGTGTAATACTTTTTGAGTTTATAACGAACATACATTCAGACAAACCGACAAAAAATCGAAAAACTATATTTTTGGCTTCGATATCGATTGCAGGTCACGCCCCAAGTATTCCTTTTAAAAAAAGTATTCTGTGTACATTGACTTACCTATAGATAAGTCATTCACTACAGATAGGTAGCTTGTTACCCGACAATGCAAGTATCCTCGCAGACCAATTTGAAATAAAACATTAATAGTTTAAATTTAGGACAATACATATTCTCATAAGAGTAATTACAGTTGTTGATTATGTTTTAGTATGTATGTATCTTCACGCCAGGTCCCTAACGGGGTAGGCAGAGAGTGTAGAGCGCCAGATATCCCGGTTCAGACAAACCTCTCGTGCCTCGTCTACCTTCATCATTCTCTTCATACATGCACGCCGATTCCTAAGACTTTTGACCCCACCATCAGACAGAACTCGACCTATTTGGTCATGGTAGGTCAGCCTTGGTCTTCCTGGGCCTCTGCAACCATCCACATTCGCATTGTATATCTGTTTAGTCATTCGCTCATTCGACATTCTTTCTATATGCCCGAACCATCGGAGCATGCCTTTTTTCATTTTTACACCAATACTATCATTCAGACAAAGTCTCTTTCTTACATCTTCATTACGAACGCGATCGATGAGTGATACACCGCAGATCTTGCGCAAAGATCTCATCTCGACCGCGTTCAACTTACTTTCATGCTCTTTCCTGCATACCCAGCTCTCGCTTCCATATAAAAGCGTTGGAGTAAGTACAGCATTATGTATGGCTAGTCGAGCCCGCTGGCTGAGATGTTTAGATTTAGTACTAAAGTTAAACTAGGGGTCAGGACGGTTTAACTTTAAAACCATATAAAAGCCTTGGTCTGGCATTAAACTAGTTTTTGTAGTAACCTTTATTTCATTTCATGGTATAAATTAGCTGTTATCGGCATTTTATTAAGACTTCGTTTTGAAATTTCACGTATTTTAGTCAACTAACTTCATTTAAATGTAAATTTTCGAGAGAACCGAATAAAACGGCTATTTATTACAAAGATACAACTTTACGTCAAAATTTGCGAACCGCACTTGGTTCCTGTTCGGTGTAAACAGTAATTTCATATTAAAAAATAAAATAACATGATTTTTTTTATTGATTCTTGTTTCATGTTGTGTATAACCCTTTTATTTCTATCACAGAGACATAACAACTTAGCTTTCGGTTTGGCAACGCATCAGGAGGCAACTCCATTGAGGTTTTTATGTAGATACTAGCTGTTGCCCGCGGCTTCGCCCGCGTGGATGTCATCTATAATATAAAAATAAGTCGGGTTTTCCTTCCTGACGCTATAACTCCAGAACACACGAACCAATTTCCACGGTTATGCATTCGTTGGAAAGGTCTCGGGCTCCGTGAGGTTTATAGCAAATATTTTTAAAATGACATCCACGCGGGCGAAGCCGCGGGCACAGCTAGTTTCATATATATTTTTCCTGAATTTTCATTGCTATAAACCTCACGGAGCCCGCGACGTTTCCAACGAATGCAAATCCGTGGAAATCGAATCGTGCGTTCTGGAGTCATAGCGTCAGGAAGGAAAACCCGACTTATTTTTATATTATAGATTTATAGCTGCAGTCGTCAATAACCATCAATGTGAACTGCATATTTGTGTAGCACCGTCATGACAATTAAAAAAATATATTTTAAAAAAAGTTTTTTTTTGTGATTTTTCTTTTATGTTCTCTCATTATCATTTTATGTTTTGATTCGTGTTCTATGTTCTTTAGTTTCAAGACTATAAAACACTATAATGTTTCTTTCAGCTCATGGTGAAGGCAACAAACATAGCATTCGAATACCAGAGGCGGTTCCGTAAGGACGTGTTCATTGACTACAACTGCTACCGGCGATGGGGACACAACGAGCTCGATGACCCTACCTTCACCAACCCACTGCTCTACAAACTTATCCATAGTAGGAAGTTAGTATTCTAGCTTACACCATTCTTAGTAAAACTCGTACCTCGAAACGAACATACTTAACACTTAAAATTATTATCGACTAGCTGTGCCCGCAACTTCGTTCGCGTGGAAAAGTGGCTTTAGGCAGCATTTTTTGAAAATAACTTTTGGTTAATTTTGGATCATACAAAAACAACACCCTGGGCGTCGAGATGCTCGGCGTCGGGACGCTGTCCGACATCGAGCGTCTCGACGCCCAGCGTACCGACGTCGAGCGTCTCGACGTCCAACTTCCCGACTTCGAGCGTCCCGACGCCCAGCGTCCCGACGTCGAGCGTCTCGACGCCCAGCGTACCGACGCCCAGCGTCCCGACGCCCAGCGTCCTGACGCCCAGCGTACCGTAGCCCAGCGTTCCGATGCCAAGCGTCCCGACGTCTAGCGTCTCGACGCCCAGCGTCCCGACGTCGAGCGTCTCGACGCCCAGCGTCCCGACGCCCAGCGCCGTCCCGACGTCGGCCGTCTCGACGTCCAGCGTCCCGAAGCCCAGCGTCCCGACGCCCAGCGTCCCGACGCCAAACGTCCCGACGCCCAGCGTCCCGACGTCGAGCGTCTCGACGCCCAGCGTACCGACGCCCAGCGTCCCGACGCCCAGCGTCCTGACGCCCAGCGTCCTTACGCCCAGCGTACCGACGCCCAGCGTACCGTTGCCCAGCGTCCCGATGCCAAGCGTCCCGACGCCTAGCGTCCCGACGTCTAGCGTCTCGACGCCCAGCGTCCCGACGTCGAGCGTCTCGACGCCCAGCGTCCCGACGCCCAGCGCCGTCCCGACGTCGGCCGTCTCGACGTCCAGCGTCCCGAAGCCCAGCGTCCCGACGCCCAGCGTCCCGACGCCAAACGTCCCGACGCCCAGCGTCCCGACACCCAGCGTCCCGACGTCGACCGTCTCGACGCCCAGCGTCCCGATGCCCAGCGTCCCGACGCCAAATGTTCCAACGCCCAAAGTCCCGACGCCCAGCGTCCCGACGCTTAGCGTCCCGACGTCCAGCGTCTCGACGCCCAGCGTCCCGACGTCGAGCGTCTCGACGTCCAACGTCCCGACGACGAGCGTCCCGACGCCCAACGTCCCGACGTCAAGCGTCTCGACGCCCAGCGTCCCGACGCCCAGCGTCCCGACGCCCAGCGTCCCGACGCCCAGCGTCCCGACGCCCAGCGTCCCGACGCCCAGCGTCCCGACGCCCAGCGTCCCGACGCCAAACGTCCCGACGCCCAGCATCCCGACGCCCAGCGTCCCGACGTCGACCGTCTCGACGCCCAGCGTCCCGACGCCCAGCGTCCCGACGCCCAGCGTCCCGACGCCCAGCGTCCCGACTCCCAGCGTCCCGACGCTTAGCATCCCGACGTCCAGCGTCTCGACGCCCAGCGTCTCGACGCCCAGCGTCCCGACGTCGAGCGTCCCGACGCCCAGCGTCCCGACGCCCATCGTCCCGACGCCCAGCGTCCCGACGCACAACGTCCCGACGCCTACGTCAAACGTCTCGATGCCCAGCGTCCCGACGTCAAGCGTCTCGACGCCCAGCGTCCCGACGTCGAGCGTCTCGACGCCCAGCGTCCCGACGCCTAGCGTCCCGACGCCTAGCGTCCCGACGCCTAGCGTCCCGACGCGTAGCGTCTCGACGCCCAGCGTCCCGATGTCGAGCGTCTCAGCGCCCAGCGTCCCAACGCCCAGCGTCCCGACGCCCAGCGTCCCGACGCCCAGCGTCCCGACGTCGAGCGTCTCGACGCCCAGCGTCCCGACGCCCAGCGTCCCGATGCCCAGCGTCCCGACGCCCAGCGTCCTGACGCCCAGCGTCCCGACGCCTAGCGTCCCGACGCCAAACGTCCCGACGCCCAGCGTCCCGACGCCCAGCGTCCCGAGTCCCAGCGTCCCGACGTCGACCGTCTCGACGCCCAGCGTCCCGACGCCCAGACGTCGAGCGTCTCAGCGCCCAGCGTCCCGACGCCCAGCGTCCCGACGCCCAGCGTCTCGATGCCCAGCGTCCCGACGCCCAGCGTCCCGACGGCCAGCGTCTCGATGCCCAGCGTCCCGACGCCCAGCGTCCCGACGCCCAGCGTCCCGACGCCCAGCGTCCCGACGCCCAGCGTCCCGACGAGCAGCGTCCAGACGCCCAGTGTCTCGACGCCCAGCGTCCCGACGTCGAGCGTCTCGACGTCCAACGTCCCGACGTCGAGCGTCCCGACGCCCAACGTTCCGACGTCAAGCGTCTCGACGCCCAGCGTCCCGACGCCCAGCGTCCCGACGCCCAGCGTCCCGACGCTTAGCATCCCAACGTCCAGCGTCTCGACGCCCAGCGTCCCGACGCCCAGCGTCCCGACGTCGAGCGTCTCGACGCCCAGCGTCCCGACGCCCAGCGTCCCGATGCCCAGCGTCCCGACGTCCAGCGTCCCGACACCCAGCGTCCCGACGCCCAGCGTCCCGACGTCGAGCGTCTCGACGCCCAGCGTCCCGACGCCCAGCGTCTCGATGCCCAGCGTCCCGACGCCCAGCGTCCTGACGCCCAGCGTCCCGACGCCTAGCGTCCCGACGCCAAACGTCCCGACGCCCAGCGTCCCGACGTCGACCGTCTCGACGCCCAGCGTCCCGACGCCCGGCGTCCCGACGCACAGCGTCCCGACGCCTAGCGTCCCGACGCCTAGCGTCCCGACGCCCGGCGTCCCGACGCCCAGCGTCCCGACGCCCAGCGTCCCGACGCCCAGACGTCGAGCGTCTCAGCGCCCAGCGTCCCGACGCCCAGCGTCCCGACGCCCAGCGTCTCGATGCCCAGCGTCCCGACGCCCAGCGTCCCGACGCCCAGGCGTCGAGCGTCTCAGCGCCCAGCGTCCCGACGCCCAGCGTCCCGGCGCCTAGCGTCTCGACGCCCAGCGTCCCGACGTCGAGCGTCTCAGCGCCCAGCGTCTCGACGCCCAGCGTCCCGACGTCGAACATCTCAGCGCCCAGCGTCCCGACGCCCAGCGTCCCGACGCCCAGCGTCCCGACGCCCAGCGTCCCGACGCCCAGCGTCCCGACGCCCAGCGTCCCTACGTCAAGCGTCTCGATGCCCAGCGTCCCGACGTCGAGCGTCTCGACGCCCGGCGTCCCGAAGTCGAGCGTCTCGACGCCCAGCGTCCCGACGCCCAGCGTCCCGACGTCGAGCGTCCCGATGCCAAACGTCCCGACGCCCGTTTTCGGGACGCCCAACGTCCCGACGTCGAGCGTCTCGACGCCCAGCGTCCCGACATCAAGCGTCACGACGCCCAGCGTCCCGACGCCCAGCGTCCTGACGCCCAGCGTACCGACGCCCAGCGTCCCGACGTCGAGCGTCACGACGCCCAGCGTCCCGATTTTTTTTAATATTTTTAATGTACAGAATTCACACTTCTACAGTTTTATTATAAGTATAGATTACAACTGATACGTCAGAAGGTAGTATTCTAGCACCATCTGTATACATTATAAAACAAAGAACCCCGCGGCGTTTGTCTGTTTGCAATAAACTCAAAGACTACTGTACGGTTTTCATCAATAGGTAGAGTAATTAAAGGGGAAGGTATGTGTATATAATTTGTTAAAGTTTTGTGTAAAATGATTGGCATTAAATAAATAGTAACTAGTAAGAGATATAACCATTACAGAAAATCGAGATGTCGTCAAAAACAGTCTTAATAGTCAGTATAAAGTTTTCAAACAATCACTATGGTCAGCATCATTAATTTTATCTATTGAATTGATTAGGTACCAATAACACGTAGTCCGATTCAGATCCACTGAAATAGAACTACACTGAGGAAAATAGATATCCCATCTTCATGAAAAAAAAACTGTAGCTATTCTACAGTTTTTTTTTGAGAGGAAAAGTAAAAGCTGAATCATCTTTTGAAAAACTGTAGATCTACAGTTAAAACTGTAGGATTGGCTACCACTGTCTACTCAAAAACCCAAGAACCATAGATCGAAATGCAGATGCGTTGGTAGCCTTGAGATCTAAGTTGTAATACCTCTGTGATGCTATTCCGTTTGTGTAAGTAATCGATGAAATTGTATGAGTAAAATACTTTCAAAATAAATTCGCCTTTACCACGTAATGTAATAAGGAGAGGAGCATGGAAAGAGCGGAAAGGATATCGCATTCCACACAAATGTCAAGTTGTCGCGCACGGGTTATAATGAGGGTAGCGCAACAAATCATTTTGATAAATAATAAGATTTTCTTCTTTGGTGATATCCTGAGTTCGATAGCCGGGTAGTGTGTGGGTTTTTTATTTTTTTGGAAGTTTCTCAGTGTCAAACTCGTTGTTTGACTGCCTATATTATGTATTGTGCCCGGCTTTGTCAATAGGGTCGCCATCACGAACAAAACGTCAGAAATCATATGTGTTTGCAAGTATGCTGTAATACATGCTTGTATCCATAGATTTAATAGACCACTATGCTTGTATCTCAACCTACTATTTTTGGAGAATACATGCGTGTAGTAAACGACTGTATTCTCCAAAAGGAGTAGGTTTTTTAAGTATTTCATGATAGTATGATACCGCTACTTGTACATTGGAGGCCACGGATGGTCAATAAATATGCAATCACCCATTTTCATTATAGCCCAGATTTTAGTAATGTCCCATGACTGTATAATAAGCTCGTCATGGGACTCAAAACATGTAACAAATCATACGTATTGACATGCATGCATTAATGCATTTTTTCATCACTGTCTACCCCTTCGGATAAAATACTAATACCGGATATAATTCCAGTGTGGAATGTTGAAGGCATAGGCACCATTCAGCTGAGCTACAGACAGACTGACACATGGACTAACGGACGGACGGACATTGCGAAATTATGAGGGTTCCTTGCTTCTACGGAACCCTAAATATGGAAGAAACGAATAGTATAATTAGAACAGAGGCTGTTTTAAACTACAAGAAACCATTTGTTCCAGATCAATACCAGATTTGTACGCGACGAGGCTGGTCTCCGAGGGCATTCTCACGGAAGACAACGTCACAAATATCACTACAGAGTACACCAAGTACTTACAATCACAGTTTGACCAAGTCAATACGTATACTCCTGAGGTTTGTGCCCTAGCTTCTATAAGGCTAAGATCTTTAGAAAATAATTTTCATTTTTCAATGGAACGTAAGTCGTTGTTCTAGGTATATAAATGAAAACTCGTTAATCGTAGTATACGTTCGTAGCAAATTATAATTGCGTAGTAAAGCAATCGTAGTTATGGGAAATTCGTAGCAAAAACGCTTCTATCTAATCTGTGTTGTAAATTATGACTTGACCGCCAAATCGATATTCAGTGAGATAAATATACCGCAATATTTAGTGGTGGTAGAGCTCCAGTGATTTTTTTTTATGTAATGGAAATGGCAAACAAGCATGCAGTTCACATTGATGTTAAGTGATGACTGCAGCCACACGAAGACCAAGGTCAAAATGCTGATGCGTTACCACTCCTGAGGCCTAAGGTGTTATGCCTCTGTGCCGGAAATTAAAGGGCCGTACATTACCACCTGACCGGAACACGATAGCGCTGAACACTAACATTTAATGGCAAGTATATTAGGTAATGCGGTGGTGCCTACGCCCGCCAGCTCCGTCCCTAGAGCACCACCATTAAAGTGAAGCTCCAGTGAAGTATTAAACTATGTTCAATTTTTGGATGCTTATAATTTTTTTTGGATAAGAGTTAAATTTTAATATAAGTCTTGTGGTAGCAGGCCACTACTGCTATACTATAAACCTAGATTCGATCCCGAATCTGAAGTTTTAATTTTTACCGCCACCCTCGGAGTTTTGTTATTAGCCCATAGAAGTATTGATATCTTCGGGCGTGAGGTTCACCACATATATAGCGTGGCAGAAAGCGTATCGGGAAGGTACTGAATGTGCATGTACCCTGTGAATGTTTACCTCCCCGCCTACACGTTCTAGGAATACACGCGTAAAGTTATCAACCAATTTCAATGAACATTGCTCGGGCGTTTGATTTAAGACGAGGACTGAGGACATGAATACCTTTTGTTCCAAAATTACATGAACAAACGCGACGACTATTGTTTACTAAGCTTTACTAACTGTTAACTAATCCTATACAAATATTTCTGTCTCTAGTTAGGATAATTATTTTGTTTAAAATCCTCTCAAGTGAAAATTAGACATGTATACGAAGAGTAATGTACACGATAATAGGAATACGTAAGGTTTTTAAGATATTTAAGATTTTTCTTTTCGGAAGAGCGTATGGCCCTTGGCTGCTTGAAACGGGCGCGGTCGGGTGTATGATGGCTAGTGGCGCATTTAAATGTGCGTTTCCGTACTTCGGAGGGTAAGTCAAGCCGTCGGTTCCGGTTGCCATCGATAGATAGCACTCTTAAAACCTTATCGGAGGCCTTATGGGTAGTTTGAAAACATGCCACGTTTGGCATGCTAGTTGGCAATCGCAGTGGCGGTCGTTTCATCGCGGGGCGCTGCTTCCCATCCCGCGATATTGCATTTGCAACTGACCTATTTAAATGGTTTCATCGTTGTTCGGTTGCCTGGCTGGACTAGCGAAAGATTTCCTCCATTAGAGGACCTAGCAATATTTAATATAAAATAGTTTTTAAGTGTACATCTTCACCCCAAATCCCTTACGCGGTAGACAGACAGTGTGGAGCGCCAGATGTCCCGGTCCTGACACATCTCCCGTGCTTCTTCCACATTAATCATTCACTTCATACATGCACGCCGATTCCAAAGACAGTACTCGCCCTATTTGGTCATAATAGGTCAGTCTTGGTCTTCCTGGGCCTCTGCAACCATCCATAGTTTATAAGTGTTGCCATTATTAATAATAAGCTTTTAAGCTTGAAATTGAATATTGAATATAATATCTTGTTTCGAATGTAGAATCATATGTAAAACAAGTGTGTGTTCGACTCTCGTGGTGAGCGTTCCGTAATTTAAATAAATATTTTCGAAAATATTACAGATTTAAAATGCAGACACACAGCGGTTACGGTGGTACCGGGGTTATATTATTAAGAATTTTCGATTTAATTTGAATACTCAAACTTCTTATAGGTTTTCCAGCTATCTATAGGCAAAGAACTATTTTCCACATTTTTTTCAAAATTTTTAATTTCCGTAGTTTCGGAGATAGGGGATGGTCAATTTTCGTCGTTTTTCTTAAATAACTTCAAATTTGTCAATGCAAAAATTATTTAAAAATTTATCTGAGATGCTGACAACAACCTCTTTCATTTGATATGACACACGACACAGTTTACGATTTTTTTTTTTTTAATTTTTTGTTTTTCACCTCGAAAGTGGCCCCCCTGTTTAAAATTTATTATTTTACTTGACGTGTTCATCTTTGGGCCACCAATTTACATATATATTATTTACATATATTCATCAAATTTCAACTCAATCGGTCGAGTAGTTTCAACGAGGAACAAAGGAACAAATTGGCTGTGACAGACGGACAGACAGACAGACAGACAGACAGACGCACGAGTGATCCTATAAGGGGTTCCTTTTTTCCTTTTAAGGTATGGAACCCTAAAAAGCACGGGAGGTGTGAATCACCGGGATATCTGGCGCTCCACACTCTCTGCCTACCCCGTAAGGAACTTGGCGTGAAGATACATGCATATTAAATTAATATTTCAAAAACTATTAAGAATATCTCCTTCAAACTTTCATTGAAGTTTTCATTTATGAACTAAAGCATTTTTTTTTTTTATTTTTCTCTCTTTTTTAAAAGTTAGAAAAACACTACACACGTTTAGGTATGATGAAAAAAGTTTTTATCATTTCAGTTCCAAGTATGGAGACCCTCCATAGAGGGATTCTAGGAGAGTTTTTACTTGATTAAAAATCATAAAACGGTTCTCAGAATACAACCCACTGAGTTTCGAGTTTGTAATCTTAATAGTGAAAAGCTTCAAATCATACCACATTTTTGGGAGATAAATTCTTGGAATCTTTGAAATGACCTAGTTTTAGTACGATGATGGATATTCCCCCCTGGCAACACTAACGGTCTTCATCAATAATTCGGAGTTTTGGCGGGAACGCGGAAAAGAGCTGTGTCGCTGCGTGATATTATTTTCGAAATTTGTGTATAGTCGCGTTTGTATGTGTAAAAATAGTGGGATTTTTATCATAAAGCATTCGATAATGCACACGAGTGTTAGAAAGTGATATTATGAAGTGAAAAGTGATTTTTCGTATTGCCTACAAAATTTCGTAAAAACTTCAGTAAAGTCCCCATCGCTTTACTGGAGCCACCCCATCATCTCATCATATTCCTCATGGAAGCATTTAATCATCGTCATCTTCCATATGGATATTCATTAATTTAAAAAAATGTGAAATTCAATATGTATACGACTGAAAGACTTTGTATCTATTGTCATGAATAAATTATAAAAAAAAAAATCATCAATAATTCGGAGTTTTGGCGGAACGCGGGAAGAACCGTGTCGTAGCATGATATTACATTTTTAAACTTTTCCATAGTTGTGTTTTATGTGAAAACTAACTGTGCCCGCGACTTCGTCTCCTTCAGAATTTATGATTGTTCAGTACCTACCCGGGCGAAGTCGTGGGCGCAGCTAGTATAAAAGTAGACTAAGTTACGCCTAATTACATCAGATATCTGCCCGTGAAAGTCCCGTCAAATTCGGAGACACTCCAATTCTATTTATTTGTGTGTAGGTATGTATGTATGTATAAATGTATGAATAAAAGTAGCCTAAGTTACTCCTTATTACATCAACTGTGAAAGCATCTACCAGTAAAAGTCCCGTCAAAATCGGTAAAGCCGTTCCCAAGATTAGCCCCGCCAAACAGACAGACAGACGAAAATTGTAAAAAATGTTGTTTTGGTATACGTACCGTGTATACATACATATGCATTTAGTAAAAAGCGGTTATTTTAATATTACAAATCGACACTCCAATTTTATTTATTTGTATAGATTGATGGAATTTTTAGCACAATTTGAGTATGAATTTTAGATTTTGTAGTCGAGGGCGTAGGTATAAGTCTGACGTGTGTAAAACGTACAGTATCCAACAATAAATAATGCACATCGACCTGAGAGGAAGGAGACTTCGGCTTATTTCGAGTCTGTAGAGCGTTATCTCTTTCGCACCTTACCAATATGACGTTTGTCGACCATTTTGATGAAGTTTTGAAATTAGCCGATTGTCACTTTCATAGGTACGATGTGCAATATATCTTGATGAGAACTGTACAGTTCAACTGTGTAAATCATACATTTTAATGGTGGTAGAGATCCAGTGTAAGGACTCGAGAGCGTAGCTACCACCGCATTGCCTACCGAGTGCTAAATGGTAGTGTTCAGCACTATCGTCATCCGGTTAGATGGTTATGTATGGCCCAGTCATAACTATCACAGAGACATAACCTCATCATGACCTCTGGTCTTTGTATGGTTGTCTATAGGCCGCATTCATCACTTAACATCAATGTGAACTGCAAACTTGTTTGCCACCTTCATTACGCAAAAGTGGAGTTCGTCATCCTAGATGAGAAAATAAAATTTCGTATTCTGATTTATTGCAGATTTCGTATTATCAAGAGCAATGGTCGGGGATGTCCAGCGCACCCAAAGCTATTGAAGTGTGGGACACGGGAGTTGACAAGGAGATGCTGAAGATGGTCGGTTTTGCTTCGGTATCTACACCCAATGATTTTGTAAGTATCTATTGTTTTGTATTGATATAAAGAAACATGGCATTGTTTACCAGAGGCGGCTATTGACGTTTTTAGTGGAGGTTCACAAGAAATACATAGGTACCTACTTCTTTTCTCATTTCATTTTAAATATTTATTTAAAAGAAAACTAGCCAAATAACTGACGAATCCGGCACGTTTGTTTGTGTACATAAAAGTTCATAAAACGGCGAAATCAACACAGCGTAGGTATTATTCCCGCGCACATGCAGACGCCGCGGTTCGGCAATGTCACGTGATCACGAGTGAGCGGCGCTCCGCATTAGCCTAATTTCTCATACAAATGTTTTGTTTCACGCGGCGGCCTGTGTCGATATTTCCCTTTCGCACTCATTAAATACAGAGCTAGGACTTCGTTTCATAGGAGCGCAATCGCTGACGCTCCGTTACAACTTGACGCAAAATGTACGCGTAATAAAGATAATTTAATAGACTTGTTTATGTATTGTAGAATAGAAAGAGTGTAATGTAAGGATAGTATGTTGTAAAAAGAAATAAAAATTACATAATATTATTATTATTACGTATGTAAGTATATAATTTTCGTGGGTGTGCACTGCACCAGCGCTCATAAGGAAAAGCCGCCATTGGTTTGTACAGAAAAAAATATAAAGATACACGATAAAACAGGTTTGAAATATCATTTATAACACTTCGGAATACAAATACAAAAAAGAAATTAACCTTTGTAGTAATTCAAATCTAATAGCTATTTATGCAATACCGCGGACTTTTTGTAGAACTAATAAAGACCAACATAAGATTGACATTGTGTTCGTGTATACACCCAACCGTTTAGCCAGCGCACGCGCGTTTTTATAGCATCACATGTCGCCCGCTTTTCACTGACTTGATTTACATATACTTTTGTTTTCCACTGTTCATTCATGATAAGAAACCTTCAACAGTCTTCAATAGTGTAGCTTTCTTTTAGTGAAGAATTTTTATGATCGGATCAATATTTCCAAAGAACAAAGTTAGAAACTTTACCTCTCTACAATGTTAGTTTATAATAACTAATATGATGATATGTTAATAATATGTGAAAATGATATCATTAATGGAAAAACTTTTGCTTAGCAAAACACATAACATATGAAACTTCTGAAAATCTCCATTGTAACAAATACAAAAATCCCGTAAAAGTAAACCTAGGGTAAAGTTTGAATAAACATTTGGTGAAACGAAGTAATTAACTTTACCCTATGTATTTTACTGTAAGTTTTTAGCAACTCTTAATTATACAAAACTTTATTCAGCTCATATTCACGTTACGCCTTCGCGAGCTATAAAACTTAATAAAATCAAAATGTCCACTCTCACTTTTATGCGGAGGTATCCTGCTTTTGACGTGACAACGTCTTAAATTAGGTTGCGGCTCGGAGTCACTCATGAAAAAGTGTAACGACCGGTAACGTAACGATGAGTCACCGAACGAGAGAGAGGCCTGCCGGACCGGCGAATGCCTTTCTACCGAGAAAAAGACGTTGTCACGTAAAATCTTCGCCCGTAAAACCGACTTTACAGGCAACCAGTTTTTTTCATTATTTTATTAAAGACTAGCTGTTGCCCTCGGCTTCGCCCGGGTGGATGTCGTTTTATAAATAATGCTGCCCGCGACGCTCGCGTCGTCTGCGTCAAGGCTCTACAGCACCAAACATACGTGTCGCTATAGAATTATAAGTAAACAACTTTTAAAATAGCATTAAAATATTTACAATACAATACAATAAAACTTATACCTACTTAAGGTATAAGTTTTATTTGCAAACGAAGAAAATGAAGAGAGTCAATATTCCTGCTGAGTTCAATCATATGCATGACCACTCGGTCATACGTAAGGGACTCGGAAATTGGTCGACTTCACAGAGCCTGAAACATGCCAAGAGAGGTATTTGGCGCGGATTTCCCAAGCGTTCAGCAACGTTTTTGGGATCAAAATATATGCGCTGGCCGTTCTCTAGGTGGACGCCTAAATGCATGACGGTTGCAGTAAGAGTTTACCCCGGACACACATACAGACAAACAAACAAAAAATCTAAAGACTATATTTTTGGCTTCAATATCGATAGTAGATCACGCCCCAAGTATTCTTTAATAAAATCGCTAATCCGATGCAACAAAGTCATAACTGTAAAATATTGATTTTACAGGAGTAAGTTTATTTCAACTATGGATTGCTTTTCACTTTTATTATTTTGGTAGATGAGGTAAGGTTTATTTTAAAGTGTATGTATCAGAGTGTTCAACGTGGCAATTTGAAACTGTAACCAAGTTAAGCTTTCGCAATATAAACCCGACAATAACAATAAATTAATTTGTATAAAATGGTTTCATTACACTTCGCTCGCCGTCTAATAAATCATTAACCAAATAAATGAACTTTTGGGATGTCGTTAGCCTACACTAAAACGTGGTATTGTATGAAATTATTGATATTAATTTTAACTGGGGGTAGAGCTCCAGTAACGGAACTCGCAGGTGTAGGCCCCATTATCGAATATACTTGATTATCAGGTGGTAGGTGGTAGATGCTATAATATATAAATCGCCCAGTTCGTTTTGAGGAAAAAGATATAGGTCAAATTCTACCCAGACCCCATATATTATTATGAAATTTCCATAAAAAAATACCCACTTAATATTTTCATTACTTTCAGAATATTCACGCACATTTAGCCAAGACGCATGTAAAGAATCGCTTGAACAAATTGTCAGCAGAAAAGGAACTGGATTGGGCTACTGCTGAGGCTCTTGCTTTTGGTGAGCCTTATTTATTATTGTGGGGGTTCCAACCACAACCATTGGTTGGGGAACCATTAAATTTCGCCGTACCCGTAATTCTACCCGTCCGCTTCTAAGCTCAGACTATTTGTAGCAGAAAGCTGTAATTTGGCACGAATATACATTTAAGTTATTCTGACAAAGTCTCGGGTACTTAAAAAGGTCTTTAGGTCTTTAAAATTATATCATGGGTTGCAGTTATCGTTTTCGATCGGGGATCCGTTTATGACATTTTTTTATAAGAGTCGAGTGTTGCTTGCCAACAGCTCTATGGCTGTCGAATTGTAAAAGTAGCATGCAGTTCACATTAATAGTAAAATAATACTGCAGCCTATAGATATTATATTTCAAGTTTACTAAGAGATGCTTGTAATCCTAAATTGAAATGAATTTGTTTTCAGATTCCTAGATGTCTACGGCCCTGTAATTTCCGGCACAGAGGCATAACACCTTAAGCCTCAGGAGTGGCAACGCATCTGCATTTTGACCTCTAGTCATTATGTAAGTCTATAGGCTGCAGTCATCACTTAACATCAATGTGAACTGCATGCTTGTTTGCCACTTTTATTACATAATGATATGTACATTATGACATTGACCGTTTGACAACTAATTTTGTTAATTACAATTAAATACCATCAAGGATACACCTTCCTAAAAAGACATCAATACTTCACTGAACAAAATTCTAGGTTCTCTCCTCATGGAAGGTCGCCACGTGCGATTGAGTGGCGAGGACGTGGGGAGGGGGACCTTCTCCCACCGCCACGTCATGCTGGTCGACCAGGAGACAGAGACCATACATATACCATTGAATCACATCACCAAGGATCAAAAAGGATTTTTGGAGGTAACATTATTTTAATATAAAACTGAACTAAAGGTTGTATTTCGGACTAGCTGTGCCCGCGACTTCGTCCGCGTGAGAATTTATGATTGTTCAGTATCTACCCTAAAATACTATAAAAGTAACCTAAGTTACTCCTTATTACATAAGCTATCTGCCGGTGAAAGTCCCGTTAAATTTGGTCCAGCTGTTCCCGAGATTAGCCGGAACAAACGGACAGACAGACAGATGGACAGACAGACAGACAGACAAAAAATGTAAAAAATATTGTTTTGGTATATGTTACGTGTAAATATATATTTGCATTTAGTAAAAAGCGGTTATTTTTATATTACAAACAGACACTCCAATTTTATTTTGGTATAGATTACGTAAGTTCACTTAAGAAGATATATTTTTTTAATGGATTTGTTTTATTTTAGATATACTATGATTCGTCAAACTTTTGTCACGTGTCGTAGTAGTTGAAAATAAATCTGCGTATCAAAATGAAACAAATGTATTTTTTCGGGTATTTGCAAAATAACAAACTACATGTGCTCTATCAATTAATTATTTATAAATTAATAATAAATAACATTTGATCAGTGAATTTATCTTTAATTGAATTTTAAGAACATTATTAATAATTTTAAAAGTAAATAACTGAGCACTTTATGACTGAAGTAAAGTAACAAAGCATACCTGTTGGTGACTTACTAACTTTTCCAGTTAAACTAACAAAAGTTTACCATCACATCACTTCACTTGTCACTAGTACAGATCCAGAATGGCCACATATTCGGATATAGTGGACCTCCATAAATCTGCGATGGCATCACTGAGTCAGAGGATGACTGAGTTCGAGTCGCACCTCAAGACAGCTACCCCCAGCACAGATCTAGGCTCCCTAAGTAAGGATTTTAGAACTTTTAAGGAGCATGTCTGGACTGTCTTCAACTCCCTGCAGCAGCAACTTTCAGAACTAAATCGTAGTGTGGATGCCATTGAAATGCGGCACAGGCGCAAGTTTCTCCTTCTGGGTGGTGTACCTGAGAAAGTTGGTGAGGATGTTGCTGATAACGTAATCTCCATCTTCCACAAAAAACTGAGCCTGAAAGAACTGGATAGCAGTGCTCTCTTAGTGTGCCACAGATTGGGAGAGGCTAATGAAGGCCGGACACGGCCCATTTTAATCCGTCCGTCCTCGCAGATTATCAGGTCAACTATTTGGAACAACAAGACGAAGCTGAAGGGCTCATCTTTCATTCTCTCTGAGTTCCTCACACGTCAGCGGCAGTCAGTGTTTTCATCAGCACGGAAGATCTTCGGCGTGTCTAACGTCTGGACCATGGATGGAAACATAAATGTTAAGCTTCCAAATGGTAAGCGGCGACGTATTTTTGCCCTGGAGGAACTCTTGTCGTTGTCAGCGGAGCACGGTAAAACGGGGGGGGAACAACCAGAAGTCACCATCTCTAAGTCAAGCTCGCAACTGAAACTTGAGACCATCACGTCCGCCAGGTCGAAAAGAGCTACGAAGAAGTGATGCTATGTCGTTTGTAATCTTGATATTACATATAGTTTATACCCGGTGTTAGCTTATCAATTCTCGCTTGCAGTGCTGTGTTTTTAGACATCCAGTATCATAGAAGACAATTCTGGGGTTTGCCCTCTTTTAAATTCATTATCAGTGTTATCACCATCGTAGTTTGTATTAGGTAGTTACATATTGTTATTTTTCTTTTTCCCTATTTTAAATTAATGTGATTGATTTGAACAATTTCAACACTGATGTTTGTTTACAGGGAGGTACTCCAAATCAAGTTGTCATCTGTCATTCTGTCAATCTGTCATGCGGAGGTTACCTACCACAGATAATTAAATGACGTTCCGTTACTCGCACGCACTGCAAGTTCATACTAATATTGTTACACTTATTTTTTTTTTCCTTTTGTTTTTTTTCTTTATTACGATCTTGTTAGTATATACCTCAAATTGTCACAGTCGACCGGCAGGTATGTGAATATTCTATATTCCCTTTTTTTTATTATTATTACCTTATATCATAATTATCTTATTTATTTACTATTATTTATAATATTTATTTTATATACTTACACATTTATATTTATTTAATAGTACTTTATGTCTGATGACGAAAGATTTTACTCTGCCTCAGATCTTTCATCTGTATCATTTTCATCCCTCGACGACAATCTCCCCTTGAACCGCTGTCTTAACGAAGAACTGATTAAATTTCCGAAGTGTCTTCATATATGTCACATTAATGCGCAAAGTGTACCTCAACACCACACAGAGTTATTGAATATTTTTGACGGCGTAACAGCTCATGCCATACTCGTTTCTGAAAGTTGGCTCAAACCCAATCTCCCTTCCACCGCTTTCAGTCTTCCTGGCTTCGTTCTGGTTCGTAACGATCGTACGGGTAAACGAGCCGGGGGTGTTGCTATCTACCTTCGCAGCAGCATCCCCTATAAAATTCTCCTTACTTCGCCTCCCCTTTACAATGGGAATCCTGAATTTCTTTTCATTGAAGCAAATGTCCAAGGGGCTAGGGTTATTCTTGGAGTCATGTACTGTCCGCCTACTATTGATTACTTTTCTATTCTTGAACCGCTCATAGAATCACTTTCCTCTGAACACAGGCATCTCATAATCATGGGTGATTTAAACACTGACATGCTGAAAGACAATTTGAGATCGCGTAACCTAGGTTCGATCCTGGAATCAACAAGTCTCTCTTTACTGAATCTCAACGCTACACATCACAATATTAATTGTGATGATTCCTGGCTCGACCTTATTTTTACATCAAACGAAAGTTTGTGTCTGAATCATGGGCAGTTTCCTGTGCCGGGTTTATCTAGACACGACATGATCTTTGTCTCTTATAACGTCAAACCTCCTAAAGTACGACCTACCACAATTTATATGAGAAATTTCGCGAAGTTGGATCCGAATAAACTTAAATCTGATGCTTTATTGATTGATTGGTCCTTAATTGAGTCGGCTCCAACAATTGATGATAAAATTTCACTTTTCAACAATAATTTAGTTTCTTTATTTGACGTACATGCACCTTTGAAGGCACGTCGACTTAGGCGCCCTCCGGCCCCCTGGATTACCAGTGGCGTGCGGATGGCGATGCGTCGGCGTGATAGAGCCTTTCGTACCTTTCGGAGGGATCGTAGTGAGGTAAATTGGATTAATTATAAACTAGCTAGAAATCGCTGTAACCAGATGATAAGAGCCGCTAAACGCCGCTATATTTTTGATAATGTTTCGCATTCTTCTCCGGCCGATATATGGAAGTTTCTTAAGACCCTCGGCTTCTCCAAGCCCAAGTTCATTCCGACTTCTCTAAACTGCACCCTTAACGATCTTAACGTACATTTCTCTACATCCCCTCCGTTTGACGTAAATACTAAATTAGCTACCATCCATAACCTTGCTTCCATGCCGATTCTGACTCGTGAATTATTTACCTTTTCTCCTGTGTCCATTGATGAGGTCTACAAAATACTTATTGCATTAAAATCCAATGCTATGGGAGTCGATGGTATTAGTAGAAGAATGATTCTTCTCATACTTGACTCCGTGCTGCCCATCTTCACGCACATTATTAACTTTTCCCTTCTCTCTGGTACTTACCCATCAGCTTGGCGGAAAGCCTTTATTGTACCTTGTCCTAAATCCTCTAGTCCCTGTCTCCCCACTCATTACAGACCCATTTCAATTCTGCCTTTTCTTTCTAAGGTTCTAGAAGCCGCAGTCCACAAACAAATGTCTAAATTTATCCTTTCTAATAACCTTCTTTCCCAATTTCAATCAGGATTTCGACCTGGGCATAGCACATCGACTGCTCTTGTAAAGGTGTTGGAGGATGTCAGATTAAATATGGAGAACTCTCAAGTGACTGTACTTGTCCTTGTAGATTTCTCCAATGCTTTTAATAATGTTGACCATGATATTCTCCTCAGCATACTCAACTTCACTGGGATCTCATCACTGGGCCAGGAATGGTTCTCCTCGTACCTTCGTGGTCGCCAGCAGGCAGTGCGCGTCAATCAGGAGCATTCTGGCTGGTGCAATCTTGTCGCTGGTGTCCCACAAGGCGGAATTCTTTCTCCTCTTTTATTTTCTTTGTTTATAAATCTTATTACTTCTTATCTTCACTGCTCTTATCATCTGTATGCTGATGACCTTCAGATTTACACTCAATCTGATATTTCTAATTTACATTCGGCCATCACTAACATTAATAGGGATCTACTAGCTATATGTGAGTGGTCACGTAAATTTGGGATTTCTGTAAATACATCGAAATGTCAAGCAATAGTAATTGGCAGCACATATTTTATTAATAAACTTGACCTGAATCATTTGCCTCCTGTTGTGTTTGACAATTCAATCATACCATTTGTAGATAACGTTAAGGATTTAGGACTACACATAGATTCAACTTTAAAATGGAAAAAACAGGTAAACAAAATTAGTCAAAATACTATCGCTACTTTACGCTCTCTTTATAGATATAAAAACTTTTTACCCACCGGCACAAAGATTCTCCTGGTTCGTTCTATTATTTTACCCACTCTTGATTATGCTGATGTTTGTTTCTCAGATATCTCACAAGAACTTCTCAACAAATTGGATCGATTACTTAATACTTCCATTCGCTGTATCTTTGGCCTGCGAAAATATGACCACATCTCCCTCTATCGTTCTAAGCTTAAATGGCTTCCTATCCGCCAGAGACGTTCCTGGCGGATACTCTGTTTTCTTTTTTCAATCATTAACGATCCATGTTCTCCGAATTATCTTCAAACAAAATTTAATTTTCTCGGTGACTCTCACAGTCTTTCTCTTCGGTCATCGGAGAATTTGACGCTTGCAATACCTTCCCACCATTCTGTTTTTTTTGTCGAAATCTTTGGTAATATCTGCGATTAAGCTCTGGAACACGCTGCCCCTTGACATTCGTAAGTCTCCCTCTAAGTTTTCATTCAAACGAAAGCTCTATAGTCACTTCCTGGAATCGATGCCTTAGTTTTAACTTTCTGTCGTCCTATGCATATATATCTATAATATATATTTATAATATATTATTATATATATTATCTATATACTGTATAAGCTATGTATATATTATTTATGATACGTAAATATAATAATTATATCTAATATATTTTTAATCTTTTTATTGATTGTTAAATACAATTTATAATGTTTTTGTTTCTAAACAATACCTATTTCTTACTGTCCATTTAGTTTTTATTATTGCACCCCTACTATCAGTATCCCACTACCTCAAGGTTGACTGGTAGAGAATGCCCTATGGCATTAAGTCCGCCTTATGTACTAGGTGCATTAAAGTTTAAATAAATAAATAAATAAATAAATGTACAGTAAAACTACGAAAACAACAAAGTATTTTATATGCAAATTCAGCGTTTTCCCTGCTCATGGACGTCAAACGCTGGCGTTAACCGAGTTGGGTTGTTTGTGCCGACTTGATTGTCAATTGTTTTATGTCGATAAATATTCCTCTCGATATTTGTATATTCCTCTCGATATTTGTCGATATTTTTTATGCTGCAGCTACAGCCTGCGTATTGGTTTCTGTCTCCAAAGTCAAATATATTTCATTATTAATTATTCTGATTATTTTTCTCCTACGCCTATTTACTTTACGCATATAACTATGGACCATTTATTTTGGATAAAATAGGGTCCCGTAAGATGTTTGGGTTTTTCGGACACAAGGTGTAAAAAATCAATTAGAAAAGTTACTTACTACTAGTATATACCATTTAACATCACGCTAAGACGAATAGGAGAGGGTAGGTAACATGGGACTCGCGCGAAGCCGGGGCGGGCCGCTAGTTTTATATATATCTAATGTTATTGAGTGTGGGGTTGATCTTGACAGCCGGTTCCAATGTCTACCAACATTGAAGAATCGTAACCGACTGTTCGGATCAAGCTATACAAGGTTAATTGTAATTAGCGCATAACCTCTTGCAGGCAGCCTTTCTACATCAATCCCAACAACATTTGTTATATGACTTTTAAAATGAGTAGTTTTTAAAATTTTAGTTTTCTTATACAAAATATTTTTGACGTGACAACGTCTTAAATTAGGTTGCGGCTCGGAGTCACTCATGGAAAAGTGTAACGCCCGGTAACGCAACGATGAGTCACCGAACGAGAGAGAGGCCTGCCGGACCGGCGAATGCCTTTGTACCGAGAAAAAGACGTTGTCCCGTAAAATCTTCGCCCGTAAAACCGACTTTACAGGCAACCAGTTTTTTTACCTCTGAACTGGCATTTACTTTGAGCGTAGGTATGCACGCACCTTCCCTAGGCAAAATATCGCCACGTGCAGCGGGGCGCAGGGTTGCGGGGTGAAGTAACGGCGGCAATGCTTTTTTGAAGTTTTGGAAACATTTCTATTTATTTATTGACGTGACAACGTCTTAAATTAGGTTGCGGCTCGGAGTCACTCATGAAAAAGTGTAACGCCCGGTAACGTAACGATGAGTCACCGAACGAGAGAGAGGTCTGCCGGACCGGCGAATGCCTTTCTACCGAGAAAAAGACGTTGTCACGTAAAATCTTCGCCCGTAAAACCGACTTTACAGGCAACTAGTTTTTTTATTCTTTTATGCACAGAAATTATACATAAAGCGGACTTAACGTCACTAGGCGTTATCTACCAGTCAACCTTTGGGTAGTGAGGATTTCGACGAAGTAGGTGCAGCAATCGTACAAAGAGTGAAAATATGAGTGACAACTTAAAATATTGATAACGAAATAATGTTCAATATGCGTGGGAATAATATTCAAATAATACATAAAATAATATATTTACTTACATATAAAAATAAATATACATAAGATGCAATATATATTTATAATAGGTATGTACCTATAAATAATTTTATTACGTAACTGGTATAGATTGATAGGTAATTAAGAAACATACTAATATCTTCAATAAGATATTATAATATCATGTATAACTACACTAAAGAAATATTTACAAATATACACAATAATAAATAACAGAAAGTCTGACTTGGGAAGCTACTAGCCGACCAAATTGAGATACAGTTCCCGAATTTTCCGCCTAAATGAATACTTGCATGAATATTTTTGTAATTTTTTGGGTTATCTATCAAGATTTGTAAAAAGTCGTAGAACAAATGATGTTGAGATTGATCTAGAGAAGCTACAAGAGGTGATGCGCTAATTTAAACTAACCCTGTTTTATCATCGTTTTTTTTTTTTATGTAATTGAAGTGGCAAACAAGCATGCAGTTCACATTGATGTTAAGTGATGACTGCAGCCTATAGACATCCACACAAAGACCAAGATCAAAATGCAGATGCGTTACCACTCTTGAGGCCTAAGGTGTTATGCCTCTGTGCCGGAAATTACAGGGCCGTACATTACCACCTGACCGGAACACGATAGTACTGAACACTACCATTTAGCGGCAAGTATATTAGGTAATGCGGTGGTGCCTACGCCCGCGAGCTCCGTCACTGGAGCTCTACCACCAGTAAAAATTCGTAGCGGTTGTTAATACTCGTATACTCGCCTAATCAAATTGAAAGTTCTGGGGTGCGACCGCCTATTGCTGTTGTCGTTGTCATTGCTGTCAATTTTTATGTCGATTTTTGCTTTAACTAAATAACAATAATCGAAATAATTTACCATTATCGCTTTTCTCACCTGCGAATGAAAAACGATCAGATTATCACTGCTGCTTTTAAAGGAGCTACAAATTGACATGAAAATTTGACGGCAATGACAACGACAGTCGCATAGTCGATAGGCGGTCGCACCCCTGATAGATGGACCTGGATTATCATATGTAAACTTCCTTTCCCCATATCTTGAAGAGTGTTTCCGTCCTAAAATTCCAAATAGCTAACTTGAATTATTCTTGAAATAAGGAAATTGGAGTAGTAACGATAGTCAGGATAATAAATTATCTCAGTGACAAAACTGGCACAGCGGGGAATTGCAAAATTCCAACACTCAACTTTGTGCCTTTGTGAGAAAACCAACCAGTCCATTGTCATCGACAAATGGACAATATTATGGATTGGGTATATCAAACCAAAAGTTTAACTCGCTTCGCTTTAGAGAACCAACTGATGGTAGAGCTCCAGTGACGGATCTCGCGGGCGTAGGCATCAACGCATTACCTACCTAATATACTTGTCGCTAAATGGTCGTGTTCAGCACTATCGTGTTCTCGTCACGTGGTAATGTACGGCCCTGTAATTTCCGGTACAGAGGCATAATACCTTAGGCCTCAGGAGTGGTAACGCATCTGCATTTCGACCTCTGATCTGTGTGTGGTTGTCTATAGGCTGCAGTCATCACTTAACATCAATGTGAACCTTGTACTTCGGAGATACACATTTTTTGTCACTTAGATACCTACTCATAGTCTGGCATTTTCGGAACTCTTATACATTTATTATGTCTATCTGTTTGTTCGTCCGTCCGTATGTCACAGCCAATTTACTCCGAAATGTAAGAAGTCACTGAGACAACCGAGCCTCTACGGCTCATTCCGATCCTGTGGCCCTCAGAACCGGGTCCCATAGCGGCAAGCAACTGCCTCCCCTCCCCGCCCCACCCCCTTAGTCCACAACAGCGTATTGAATATCAGTTAAGGCCTTATTTAAATGAATATTTACATACAAAAAACAACACAAGAAAATAATGAAACGATACCAAATTTTATTATTTCTGATGGTATTATTTTCAATATTATACTTGCCGTGTATTACTTGGAACAGATATAAAAATAAGAAGCATTCTAGGAAATATTTCTCTGTAAAATATTCGATTATCTACCTTCGACGGATTTTAATAAAATACTGTCTGCCTCGGCGAACGTCGCAAACTTCGTATCGCCTTAACGGTATTACAAAATAGTTTACGACCTATTTTCATAATATTCGATCAAATCGTTTTGGAGGAGCTTTTTTATGTAATGGAATTGGCAAACAAGCATTCAGTTCACATTGATGTTGAGTGATGACTGCAGCCTATAGACACCCACACAAAGACCAAGATCAAAATGCAGATGCATTACCACTCCTGAGGCGGGAGTGTTTATGCCTCTGTGTCGGAAATTACAGGGCCATACATTACCACCTGACCGGAACACGATAGTGCTGAACACTTCTATTTAGCGGCAAGTATATTAGATAATGTGGTGGTGCCTTCGCCCGCGAGCTCCGTCACTGGAGCTCTACCACCAGTAAAAGTTTGGTTACAAACAGTTTCACGAGAATGATATGTCAGTGCTCAACGGGGTTAATAATAGGTTGGGGAAAAAGTCTTTTCGCATTATAGTATGTATGAACTTGTAATAAAATCTCTTTGGCTGTAGTATTTGTATCGGCTGGTTTTGGGTATCATAGAAAGTTAAAATTTTAAAGAACATAATTCCAAATTCAAATTAGGCAAATGTGTGATTTTCATTTGTTTTTCGTACTGTCAAGATGAGTGAATCTAATGAAGAAATTCGATACATTTTAAAAATTTACTACAAAAATGGTAAAAATGCAACGCAAGCCGCGAAAAAAAATTGCGATGTTTATGGACCTAGTGCAGTGTCTGTGAGAGTAGCACAAATTTGGTTTAAGCGTTTTCAATCCGGAAATTTTGATGTCAAAGATGCACCTCGCTCTGGCCGCCCTATTACGGATAAAATGGATGCCATTTTTTTAAAAGTGGAGCAAGTTCGACATATCAGTAGTTACGACGTAGCTGAAGAACTGAGAATTGATCACAAAACAGTTTTGGCGCATTTGAAAAAAGCTGGGTACAAAAAAAAGCTCGATATTTGGGTACCTCACGAGCTCACTGAAAGAAACCTAATGAACCGTGTACTCATTTGTGATTCTCTATTACGACGTAATGAAACCAAATCATTTTTGAAGAAGCTGATAACTGGTGATGAAAAGTGGATCACGTACGAGAACAACGTGCGAAAAAGGTCGCGGTCGAAGGCCGGTCAGGCTTCACAGACTGTGGCGAACATATATCCAGACACGTGTTACGACTATTAAGTCGTAACACATGTCTGGATTTGTACCAGAACGGACAGCGGATTCTGTACGCTCCGAATCAAATCTGGCCGTGTGTAGAGTCCGGCGGACATAATTATTATTAATCAAGTCTGATGCTGTTCGCTATTTTTTATAGACGTATATTTTTTGGTAGGCGTATTTGGTCCGCCGTACCGAATCCGGACATGTGTTACTACTACGACACTGGAAATAAACAGCCAGTTCCGTTTTTAAATTGATTTGACAGAAATATATGTGAAATGTTTACAAAGTGTGGTAAATTGATTTCTGAAAACTGGAATCGTGCTGCCAAAGGGAGTGTTTTGTCTAGTACTTTAGTAGATGTAGATTAATGTATGTACAACGTGTAACAGGACTAAATGTACAACCCGAAACTAGTTTGTTCACAATCGACAAACGACATTTTTGATGCAGGTTATATTAGGTCCCAAAATTAATTACAATTAAGGAAAAATCATGGTCACCCATTTGGTGAACAGTCAATATAAACAAAAATGAGACTATCGTCTATCCAAAACAAAATGCTAGTCTCAACAAGTTTAGTACAACTCGTTGAGTCGTTATTTTTATTATAAATCATAATTTAAGAAATAAAATATTGCAAATTATTCGGAATTATTCTTATTGATAGCGAGTGTTAAATAAGGGTACGCAAGTTACGCTATATCACATTGCAACAGTGTGCGTGTGTGAGTACGTTCGTGTTTTATGTGCAGCCGGAGGTAGAGGTAGGTTAAGTATGCATAGGGTGTGCATAATGTTCGTACAAGTGGAGGACAACATATTTCTTAAATAAAAAACATTAAATACATAAACATGTAATTTCACATTAACACATGCTTGTGAAATATATTTTATTTTTAAAGAAAAATGGAAAGATTATTTATTTCACAAGCATGTGTTAATGCGAAATAATATAAAACAATTATTAAGGGTAAAAGCGACTTCTTTACGATATTCAATAAACTGAAAAGTCTATTATATCGGTTGCCTAACTAGCATAGTTGGTAATAGATGGCGCTGCTGCTACCATAAAGCAATGCAATAGATGTGAAGAAAAGATTTGACAAATCGGGCAGGGCTTCAGTAGCTCAATTGGAAGAGCGGCTGGACTAGATTCCCAGTAGGTCGCGAGTTCGAGTCTCGCCTGAAGTCAATTTTTTTTTTCCATTTTTCTTTAAAAATAAAATGTAATTTCAGTTCATGTATTATGATTACAACTCGATTTCCTAACCAGGGTGTTAGAGAGTGAACATTATTCCCGTTACATTTTGTATTAGATGTCATCTACAATATTTCATGATTTCAATCCAAATTCATAAGCAGCATCCTAACTATAAAATTTTATTCGCTTCATTCAAGATTAGCTAAATTGCTACGCCCAACGGGTATCATATCGACAACACAAATTGTGTTCATATTCCTATCTTACACATGAGAGCAGTAAAATACTTTGACTTTGGTATAATATTATAAAATAAGCATCATATAAGACCTTAACAGTTTTTTGTATAGCAAACAAGCGTTCAGCTTACATTAATTTTAAGTAATACTGTAGCCTATAAACATCTGCCAGAAACCAGAGATTTCAATGTAGGTGGTGGTAGAGCTCCAGTGACGGAGCTTACGGGCGTAGGCACCACCGCATTACCTAATATACTTGCCGCTAAATGGTAGTGTTCAGCACTATCGTGTTCCGGTCAGGTGGTAATGTACGGCCCTGTAATTTCCGGCACAGAGGCATAACACCTTAGGCCTCAGGAGTGGTAACGCATCTGCATTTGACCTCGGTCTTTGTGTGGGTGTCTATAGGCTGCAGTCATCACTTAACATCAATGTGAACTGCAAGCTTGTTTGCGACTTCCATAACATAAAAAAAAAGATGTATGCCACTCCTGAGACCTAAAGTATTAAGTCTCTGTGCCAGAAATTACAGGGCCGTACATTTTCCCTGCCATCTGACCTGAACTAGTGTAAACAACTATTGTATTCCGATCTACTGGCCGCTAAATGGTAGTCTATCTAGGCAAGTAGAATAGGCCCACGAGCTCCGTCAAGAGAGCTCTACCACCAGTAAGTTTATGCTTTATTCAAAATCCAGTCACATCACAAATTCACAATAACATGTAACGAAAAATAGGGAACAAAATAAAGCCAATCCACAAAAGTTTGTTGTCGGGTTCAACAACGGCCGGACAAATTGAAAAGACAAATTCAATGACCGAATTTCGGACCATGACCCGGACCATTACTCCTGGCGAAATGGTTTCGGCGCGTATTCCTTGGCTATGTTTGTATATTAGCTATGTTTGTATATTAGCTATGTTTGTATATTAGCTATGTTTGTATATTATTGAGACTGAAAACAAAGTAGGCAACAATGTCTGAACCTTATTTTCAATTATTGTCAATGAATGTGAATAACTTACGCGTAGAGTTTTGGGAAGCTTGAAAGATGCGTGTGGTGCTCTTATTTTATTTCATTTTCTTGGTGTATTTTTGAGTTATATCGAATGAATTTGGTGGCATTTTGTTTGATATAGGTTTGTTACAGTGCCCGTGTATAGTGAAATAGAATAATAGTGCGAAAACACGTTCATTCGGGTTGCCTCCAAAACTTTATTGTAAATGTTCTGGTAAAGTAGCCATCGCTTTACTCGTATTACTGTGACTCTGACTGACGGACTGATAAATTGACTGACTGACTGTGACTTTTACGTTGCTTATTACGAATACGAAATATCGTTTTACTTGACACTGGCAATATGAATAACAAGCGATGTCATTAAAACAAATTTTAAAAAAAACTTACGCGTAGACTCACAATCACACTGGATAAGAGTGGTAATAACATTGGGTAACTTTTAAACCTGTATCGTGAGTACTGCACACACACACACACACACACACACACACACACACACACACACACACACACACACACACACACACACACACACACACACACACACACACGCTTACACCCACACACGCACACGCGCAGGCACGCACTCACGCACGCACACACGCAGATTACTAGACTACTACTAGTTAGCGGTTATTTTCCCTTAAACCGACTCTGCTGTATCTGTTTCATACAAACTACGAGTATCAACCCCAAAACCCACCCTAAGGGATCGGATTTCGCAAAATCCCGTATTAGGAATCACGGACGTTTTTAAAAAATCGCTATTCAAAATTTGACTTGAACCACTTGAAATAACGAAATTTAATTAAAAAATATCAACCACTTAGGGTTCGATGTTCTTCTAAAAATAAATTCAAAATATTACTTTCTATGTAATATTTTTAACTTCTACTACTTAAGAGTTTATGCAGAGCGACGTTATCCAATATGTATTATTCCACAGGTCGCAAACTCAATTCTATCAGAGGAGGCCGTATTAGGGTTCGAATACGGGATGGCGTACGATGCGCCAGACAACCTGTACTTGTGGGAAGCGCAGTTCGGTGACTTTTACAATGGAGCGCAGATTATCGTTGATGCTTTCATCGCTTCCGGAGAAGGTAACTCGGAATAATTAGAATAATATTAGGTAAATTAGTCAGAATACATACAAACCTTAATTGCTTCCTAATGCTAACATTAAAGTGATCGTACACCAACGTAAATCAGGTTAGCATACATACAAACCTTTATTGCTGCCCATCGACTATGGAACCAAAGGAAGGCTGATTGGTCTGTGTTGCTGCCTAAAGTTTTTGTTAAACTTCAACTTTAACAAAAGTCGTGGTGCAACCCAGGCTTAGTGATACAATGCAATTTTTGGTAATTTAAATACAATAATACAAGTAAAAAAAAGATGCCCTATGTGATTTTGGTCATTACTTCTCGAATCATAGAGAAGTACCTACCTACAATACAATTTTGCTCGTAGTTCGTGGAGTCACGTCTGGTCGCCGCCCTCAAAACAAGAACGCGTTTCGTGGCGTCTCACAGCAGAATGACATATATGTATTATAGGCCTGCCACAAGCAGGGTATGCCGTTGAGTTGATAGCCTTCGTCGTGTTCGCAACAATACAATACAATACAACAATAGGTGTTGTATCGTATTCATCACTCACGCAGGACATCCCGTACGGTCGAACTGTCTACCGATGTAGAGTCGAGGCACTTGCTACGAACGAAATAGAATAGCGAAAGAGTCACGACTCAAGGCACCACGGCTCCCGACGACTGACATACTGTGTACGGCAACTGATTTTGCTGCGAAGGAAATATTGTCACAGCGCCAAGTGGCGTCGGGGCTAAAGTCTGATAAATAAGTACTTAGTTACATGCTATTACCAAAAGTCTACTGATTGCCCTGATTGCAGTTTTCTTACTAAAAATCACACTCTATTGTTCCAACTTTAAAGTTGGTAACACCGTGCGATAATAAGTTCTATAAGGTTTCGAAAATATGTACGTGGTTTCAAACTTTGCTTCAAACTACTTCAGTTCCATGAAGTTCAAGATAGTTAGCAAGCCAGACAAGTTTTCGTATTCGTTGCGTAAATTATTCTGTACACAAAGTTAGCGAGTGAAACTTCCGGAATTTGTTTTCAGAATTTTATTAATTTATTTAGTCGAGTGTTCTTTCTAAGTAGTAAGTGTGCGTTATGAAACTTTCAAATACTGTACGTATGTTTGTTTGCCAAATTGCTAATACTGCGTATTGCCAACACTGTAACTTATAGACAGAAAAATGGAAAGAAAAATTTGACTTCAGGCGAGACTCGAACTCGCGACCTACTGGGAATCTAGTCCAGCCGCTCTTCCAATTGAGCTACTGAAGTCCTGCCCGATTTGTCATATCTTTCCTTCACATCAATGCAATAGATGGATGGATAGGAAGAGCGGCTGGACTATTTTCCTAGTAGGTCGCGAGTTCGAGTCTCGCCTGAAGTCAAATTTTTCTTTCCATTTTTCTTTAAATAAAATATATTTCACAAGCATGTGTTAATGCGAAATAATATGAAACAACTTATAGACATCTATACAAAGATGTAGGTAAATTATAATATGTCTTGATATGGAAGCGTTATCACTCCTCACGCTGAGACTGTTTTACTGTAAGTATTGCAACAAACCGGAATCCGGTTTCCACGGACACACCATTTTTGCAGGAAATATAGTAGTAGTAATGTTGTGTTACATTTTAAGGCTCCAACATAGCTTTCAGTTCCTTTACTTACTATAATAGTCCTCTTTCACGAATCTCCTGTGAAGTTGTCAGACAAATGTTAATACACTCTGATGTGGAGGTATCATGAGTGGTGGAAACATCATGCAATTATTTTTCATACAAAACCCTAAGGGACATAACCAATCAGGGGTAACAAAACAAATCCATCCAGTTTATTAATGGCTCAACTTACCATTTCTCCCTTGGGAAATCTTCAGTTAAAGAAAGATAACTAACAGTTCAGCAGACAATTAAGATGATCAGAAGACTGTATTTATTTTTGTCAAATCTGTATCAGATAGGTAAATGTAGAGAAAGTAAAATACTACTTGACGACTCAAATTATGTTATCACTATTAAGTTAAAAAAAAATATGAGCATGAAAATAAAGTCCACTTATTCTGTTATTTTAACACTGTCTATGTTGATGGTGGCGAATCTCTTGCCATCTCTGAGCACATTACCGAACTCTAAGTAACTTGAAAATTCCGGTAAATAGAAAAGTCCCAATAGCACCTACCACTGACCTGGTAACCAATATAAGATAGTGTTTCCACTAGACTAGACTTCTAAGTCAGTTCAGGTAAAAACTGTATGCCTGCAAAATCGTGACTTAAATCTTTTCCAGCGAAATGGGTACGTAGCAACGGACTGGTGATGCTGCTACCGCACGGCTACGACGGTGCAGCATCAGAGCACTCGTCCTGCAGGATGGAGAGGTTCCTGCAGCTGACCGACAGCCTGGAGTCGGCACCGGACTCCGAAGCGGTGTGCATGCAAGTCGCCAATCCTACGACGCCTGCACAGTACTTCCATCTGTTGAGGAGACAGGTACTTCTTCATTGATACGCTATTATCTTAATATATATAAATCTCGTGTCACAATGTTTGTCCTCAATGGACTCCTAAACCACTTAACCGATTATAATAAAATTCGCACACCATGTGCAGTTCGATCCAACTTGAGAGATAGGATAGCTTACATTACGCTATGACTAATAGGAGCAGAGCAGCGCGGGCGAAGCCGAGGCGGGTCGCTAGTATCAGTATAAAATAGACTAAGGTTATAACGTTTCTGTAATCTATCTCCAATTCAGCACTATCGCGTTCCGTTACGTTATTATGGTCCCGTAATAACTAGAGACATAACTAACGCCAGTTTAGTACAAGTGCGGCGATACCGCAACACAACACTGTGTTCATGTGCAAATACGCCCGTACGCTCATACACAACTTAACGGGATCGTACATCGAGCCAGCTAATCTTCGAATCTATCAAGCGTGCTGTTGATGGTAGTTACAGCATGTAGATATTATTTCATTTTAAAGTATTTTTCACAGTTTTTCACTTCAATTCAATATGAACGAATAATTCGAAATAGGTATGAATACAGGAAAATTGGAGTTGAATCCAATTTTCACGTATTCATACCTATTCCACATCTACATTAGATGATCCTTCAATACGTGAACGTTATTGGCAGGTAATCCGTAACTACAGAAAACCGCTAGTGGTGGTATCTCCGAAGTTGTTGCTTCGACTAGCAGATGCTGTGTCACCACTTGCTGACTTTGCACCTGGCACGCATTTTAAGACTGTGATTGGTGAGTTAAATTTATCTTGTATCAGTGAATCAAATGTTATTAAATAATCAATAAATAATAATCCTAAAGCCGCTATTAAAAAAATACGCTTACACTCACAGCCCCACAGTAGGTATAAACCTGTGTCGTGGGTGCCGTTGTACACATACAACACATACACAAAAACAAATATCTGTAGGCCATACAAATATTTGTTCCGGTGCGGGGATCGAACCCGCGACCCTTCGAATCAAACGGTGGTTTCGCACCGCTGGACTAGCCGGGTCGTCAAATTATTTTATGATAATGTGGTAGAGCTCCAGTGATGGAGCTCGCGGGCGTAGGCACCACCGCATTACCTAATATACTTGCCACCAAATGGTAGTGTTCAGAACTACCGTGTTCCGGTCAGGTGGTAATGTAGGTCTACGGCCCTGTAATTTCCGGCACAGAGGCATAACACCTTAGGCCTCAGGAGTGGTAACGCATCTGCATTTTGACCTTGGTCTTTGTGTGGGTGTCTATAGGGTGCAGTCATCACTTAACATCAATGTGAACTGAAAGCTTGTTTGCCACATCCATTACATAAAAAAGAAATTAGAACCTACCTAATTTCAGGTTATTATTAATATTTCCCAATTGAAAAATTTCTCCATACTATAATTTTCTTACAATGTAAGATATACTGAAATGCAAGTTGACGACTTAAAAGTCGATAGATTTAACACAAACTACAAATTAATATGATTAAATAACTTAAACATCTTTTCGTTTACAATAGGCGACCCAATAGCCGATCCTTTGAAAGTGAAGCGAGTGATACTAGTGTGCGGCAAACATTACTACGAGCTAAACAAAGAGAGGGTTAAGGCGAAGATCGACGACGTTGCCATCTTGCGTCTGGAGGCTCTGAGCCCCTTCCCTCTGCACGCGCTGCAGATGGAGCTTGATAAATATAAGAACGCTAGGAGTAAGTATTACATAATCTCACTTCCCTCTCCACCTCGACGAGTCGTTATTCCGGTTATCGTAAACCGATGACTTGAGCCAGAGAATATGTAATAATACTACGTATAGAATGGACACTTCGACGTCCCGCCCGATTTGCACACATACACAACCCCTTCCTCTCTTATGGGCGACGGTTGGTATTTTGTACGTGCTACGCACACAGGTGCGCGTGTAAATACACGTCACTGATGGATAGAAACCAAATTAAACGTTTGTATGGAATTTTGGCGGAGTGTCTGCGGTGTGCTTGAGCGAAAGTAGCAACCATTATCGCACGTCTTATCCCCCCGAATAAGACATGCGATTAGTGGGACGCCCTAAACTTAAACCCACATCGAACCTTAAGGAGTTTGATAATACAGCATAGCCTTCGTCTCCAGATGCTAAACCTAATCTCAGATTCGAGTCTGAGAGTTTATCTTGATTTTTTATAACTAAGCCGATCCTAAATTACATTCCTGTCGTATGAAAATGTGTCCAATAAATTTCAGTGCCCGCTTACTATAGGTATAAATCATGGGACTAATCGAAAGGAAATATATACAAATACATTTATCCGTCTTATATACAGCTTTAAAATTGTAATGCAAGCAACAAACAACATTTAAAGATAACAAGATCAAAACAACAAGACGAATTATTGTCTTTTCTCTAGTTGTATAATGATGCAACCAGCTTATATTTCGAGCTCAACAAAGTGCGGATTAAAACAAACTGATTATATCGTATCCATATCCCTCGTGGAAGCACTGACCTCCTTTTCTCTTCAAGTGGAACATGACAAAGTATACTAACTAGAAATTTTTTCTGTCATCTTTAGGTTCTGTAACGTTGTACTATTGGTTTAACCATTAGCAAAACGTGCCCTTTACCTCAATAATCTAATAATATCATTGTTATGTAAAGCTTACCGTCCACTAGGGGCAGATTTGGCATCATGGATGTGGCGAGCATGTTTGTGTACTGTGTCCACTGGACCGAGCACTTAACTGTAAAGGTCAGCCTTAACCGCTAACAGAACGGAGTCATTACGGACTCTGTTCAACTCGCAATGATATTTCTTGAAATCTTAAACGTTTCTACGCAGAAAGGGTTATTAAGATTTTAACGAAGAAAAAGTTGAAAACGAGTTCGCTACAGCATTGCTGCCAAAATTATTTGTTAATGAAAATTTAAACCTGTTCATTTCAAAAGGAACCCGTCTCTCTTAACTACTCATTACTCTTCCGATGTGCAAACCGTGCTTAGGCAAACTATTGATGCTTTCCGTCGTGCATTTAATCGATGCATTTTCATATAGTAAAGGCTTTCTGCGTTGCTATCGGGCCCGAACAAACTCGTAGGTCGACAAGCTTTGAGCGTCCACTGCGTTACTCTCGAAAATGCCCGAAGATAGTTGAAGACAAGAGGTTTGTTGTACTTACTATTTACGTATCGACATGGAACTTCCAGCAAATTCATCCTCGCCTCGAGCAACTTGTGAACCATCAAAATGTCGGTTCATTGCGCCCAAGTCAAAGCAATTGATGTCCAAGTGTGATGTGCGCCATTTTGCTATCGTTTCACTTTTTCGATTGAAAATAGAGATCATAATAAGACGGCGTAGTAAGTTATACGCCGCACAGATGGATGAAACCGCTTTTATATTATACATTTCATCAAAAATCACAGTTTACTTCGGTACGTCTCTCGGTTATTTATTTGTTATCCACGCAAGGGATCTTGGTATGCTTTTCGCTATCTTTTAGACTTTTAGAGCGCCTTTTCCAAGAAAATACCGTTGTTCATTAATCTTTATTATCACGGAATAAATAAACGCCAGTGACAGCACCGCAACGCGGATTCCCCGGTTGCCTATAATTCATGTTCTATCAATATTTAAAGTTTTCATTTAAATGTGATTTAATAAATGTTACTCCAAGCCTGTATTCCTCGAAGGGCTATGAATAGGTAAATGTTTTTTTATTATATTTTTTAATAGTGACGTTCTCCAGAGGCTCTGTTATTCAAGATCGCATGGATACGGTGCTAAGTTTTTCGTGGTACCGTGCATTCGTTGTCACGTGTCGTGTTAGTAAACTTACGGGACGTGGTTCTTCTGGTTTCTGTGTTACACTTTTCGAAGTCCGGTATCACTCTCAATTTTAAGCCTTGTTACCCACAATTGTTGTCTTGTATTCCTGCAAGCATGCCTTCACTCGATTTATCAATTACGCTTCTTGATATTTAGCGGGCACATTACCAAATTCAGAGAGAGCTACTGATCTTCTCTAATTGAAAATCGCAAAAACACTTAATACCTGATCCGAGGATCGAACCCCAAACGTAGTAGTTGTGGCCTGCTACCTACTACACCACCGAGGCAATTGAGTGTCGTTCTTAAGTTATAAAATAAACACCCATGAAAAAAAATCTTTGTTTGAATTCGGCGGACCGAATATATGAATGACCAGCCTAGTGTCGGTCGGGACAAGCGTTTGTAGGAATCCGTTGTCCAATACCTGCTAGTCATCATCTAATATACTTGTGAAGTGCCTTCGTTACATAAAAAAAAATGGATCTCGTTCACTCAGTCCCATTTTCAAGTGTAGCTTTACAAACGTAAATACCTATTGAATTCATTTATTTATTTATACTTTCAAACAGAAAAATGTAACATGAGGCGGACTTAATGCTAAGTAGCATTCTCTGCCAGTCAACCTTTGGGTTGTATAGAAAAATAAAAAATATAAGAATCATTAAAATTATACTTTCTTTTTTAGAATTCATTTGGAGTCAAGAAGAGCATAGAAATATGGGTGCTTGGACGTTCGTGAAACCACGTTTTGAGAATTTACTCGGCAGAAAGGTATTAGTATTTTAACCTTAACATAATCATACTACACTTAAGACTTTCTTAACTCATTTAATGAATTCCCACCTTGCCATACGTATTTTTTGTGATGTTGCTAGTTTAAGATTTTCGGATGTTTTCCTTTACGTACTGTCAACGGGAAATATCCCATAGATTTTAGATTCCCTTACAAATGTATGAATATGTTCTCACAATGCACATAATGCTTATTGTTTTATTGCATTATTTATGTCATGAATGTGGCAATCAAGCATGTAGTTCACATTGATGTTAAGTGATGACAGCAGCCTATAGACACTTACACAAAGAACAGTGGTCAAAATGCAGCAGCGTTGCCACCTCTGAGACCTTAGTTGATGTCTCTGTGAGGCGTACATTACCATCTAACCGGAACACGATAGTGCTGAACACTACCATTTAGCGGCAAGTATGATAGGTAATGCGGTGGTGCCTACGCCCGCGAGCGCCCGTCACTGGAGCTTTACCACCACAAACTATTGAGAAAAAGGTACTTGAAAGAAAACCCTACCCATAGAAGTACCTTTTTTCTTAGAGAACCAGAAATTTCTGTTGTTACAGCTTCCATTACTAACATGTTTTGTACATTTTGTAAATGTTAATATTATTTCTAATGGCCAAGTAATTAATACCCATTTAAACTTCGTAAGCCCGCACGATTACGAACTTATGGGAAAGTTTGGCAACGTGCGTTTGGGCCTATATAAGATGTGCCGATAACCTTGAACATTATATATTTTGGATACATGTAAAATTTTTTCGTATAATACAATACAGGATAATTAAAATGATAAACAGATTAGGAAGGCAGTATTCCTTTGCCAGAATTTGACAACGCTATTTTTGTATGTAATAATACAGAATGTACCGTAAAATAAAGGGTTTAAAGATAACAACGACGAAGTTTCGTGTTTAATTAGTATTTTTAAGAAGTGATCACCAACCGACGTCTAGAGCGAATGATGCACCGCTTCTAATCGTATATGTCATATATATATATAACCCCCCCCCCCCGCCTCATAAGCCGAGGATTGAATCCACAGTGGTCTCCCTTAGGCAGTTATGTAAATTTATTTACGCTGCGAGCCATTTGCTCTCACCAATTGCCCATTGAAGCAGATAAGTGCCGTGTCGAGACGTGGGGCCTACATAAGTCTATTAAAAAAGACCATTAATAAAAAGGAAAGTGATTCTTAAGACTTTTTCGTTGATTGGTCACATTCACAGTCACACAGACAGGTCACAGTCATTACACAATAGGCTCATGTGATGTAATAGAGCTACGATAACATTATTTTGTGCTATTAATGATGATGCTGAATAGATTGTCTTATCTTATATATTTTTTTTGGCATAGATTAAATCGGTGAAAAACAGAATGGAACAACCTTGACATAATGCAATTTTTAATCTTAAGTATACATGTGAAGCATCTAAAAGTATCATATACCTCAGAGAATCGTATCGTTTGAGTCAAACTCTACATGCATTCGGTGTCGGTGTGTAGAACAATAAAGCCTGTGTGACACCGTCTTAATTGCAAGCTTATCTGCATGTCCCAATTTGTGACACTGTCAACGGAGTTAACGTTCAGTATCGCGTAGGCTAACTGGGATACAAATTACTTGATTAGTGAATACTACTTACTATCCTACCAAAACATTTACATGTAAAATATTATCAAATTGAGACCTTATTAAATGGCTTACACTGTGAAAACGTTTTCAGATAATATGTTAAACCAAGTAAGTTTACACACCCTAACTTTACAAGCCCTTCAGCAAATACGCTTAAGACTTTACATGCTTTTTCACTGGTAGTAGAGCTCCAGTGACGGAGCTCGCGGGCGTAGGCACCACCGCATTACCTTATATACTTGCCGCTAAATGGGGGTGTTGGGGCGTTTCGGTCCGCTCGTGTTTCGTCCCGGGGACCGAAACGCCTAACAATGCCTTCTGAATGGGTCTTTTCGATCCGCGGGACGAATCGCCCCATATGTTTATTATTATGGGACGATTCGTCCCAATACGAATACCTGTTTTGAAAGATTTAAGTACAGTTGGTTCCAAAAAATTGAGAAATAAATAAAAACCAATGTAATATAATAAAATTTAGATTTAATTATTAGGTTGGGGAAAAAGTTTCTTCGCATTTTTTAAGATAATTCAAAACATTTTTAATATAGTTTATTTAAATTTAACTAAAGTATGTATGTACCATTTTGTTTTGATAACCTTTTGCCATCTTGTAGGTAGGGACATGATCCCATTGCTACAAAAATTTTGGGACTTCTCATCAAAATACCGCGACAAGTGGATTTGGCAGTCCTCTCGTGATGTTAACCTAACATTGCATAAAGAATTCTGAAGAGACCGAATCAGGTGGAAATCTGAAGGTGCAAGGTCATGACTATACGGCGGATGCGTTAACACCTCCCAGCCAAACTCTCTTAATTTTTGCTGAGTGGCTATAGATGTGTGAGGTCTAGCGTTATCATGATGAAACACCACACCCCTTCTGTTGATCAATCCCGGCCACTTTCCCTCAACTTCTTGCTTTAATCTCATCAGTTGTTCGCAGTAGAGTTCAGAATCGATAGTCCTGCCTGGTGGTAATAGCTCATATTGAATAATGCCCTTCCAATCCCACCACACACACAACATCACCTTATTGCGAGTTAACCCGGGTTTCGCCACAGTCTGTGAAGCCTGACCGGCCTTTGACCACGACCTTTTTCGCACGTTCTTGTCGTACGTGATCCACTTTTCATCACCAGTTATCAGCTTCTTCAAAATTGATTCGGTTTCATTACGTCGTAATAAAGAATCACAAATGAGTACACGGTTCATTAGGTTTCTTTCAGTGAGCTCGTGAGGTACCCAAATATCGAGCTTTTTTTTGTACCCAGCTCTTTTCAAATGCGCCAAAACTGTTTTGTGATCAATTCTCAGTTCTTCAGCTACGTCGTAACTACTGATATGTCGATCTTGCTCCACTTTTTCAAAAATGGCATCCATTTTATCCGTAATAGGGCGACCAGAGCGAGGTGCATCTTTGACATCAAAATTTCCGGATTGAAAACGCTTAAACCAAATTTGTGCTACTCTCACAGACACTGCACTAGGTCCATAAACATCGCAAATTTTTTTCGCGGCTTGCGTTGCATTTTTACCTTTTTTGTAGTAAAATTTTAAAATGTATCGAATTTCTTCATTAGATTCACTCATCTTGACAGTACAAAAAACAAATGAAAATCAGACATTTGCCTTATTTGAATTTGGAATTATGTTCTTTAAAATTTTTACTTTCAATGATACCAAAACCAGCCAGATACAAATACTACAGCCAAAGAGATTTTATTACAAGTTCATACATACTATGATGCGAAAAGACTTTTTCCCCAACCTATTATATTACCTACACATAAATCAACTTTAACAAATAAATCACATAAATCAAATTATATATATTACACATAAATCAACACAGAACATTATTCATATTTTATATATATATATATATATATATATATATATAATATGAATAATGTTCTGTATAATAATGTTGTGTTTATATATAATACGGTGCCAAGCCAATAGTGCGGCCCGCGCGTTAGGACTAATGTTGTGGTTTGGCTATTTGAAGCGCACTATTGGCTTGGTACCGACTTCAAACCTATGAGTAGTTAGGTACGTAGCCCATATCAAAATAGTACTTGTCTTATTATAATTAATAGGTTGCCTTTAAATTAAATTATATAATTGAGTTTATTTTTCGCTTTTTAGTGTTTTTGTCTATTCAGTTTCGAATTTTTTTTGAAGGCGGTTTTTTTTTCAATTTTTATTGTCTGTTAAGGTTGTATTTGTAATGAAATAACGCAAATAAATGGTGAACGAAAGTATTTTTTTGAATTCGACTGTACATGACAAAATAACTGGTCCGAATCTACACATTTAAGAGGAACTCTTAGGCGATTCGGTCCACTTCCCATTTGTGGACCGAATAGCCCCATGAAAAAAATGCTCATAGGCGTTTCGGTCCGCGGAACGAAACACGAGCGAACCGAAACGCTAGGGTCTAAATGGTAGTGTTCAGCACTATCGTGTTCCGGTCAGGTAGTAATATACGGCCCTGTAATTGTTGTGTAAGTGAGGTGCGAGAGCCTTGGTACTCATAACACAAGTTTAATCTTACTTTGGGCACACCTCGGACACTCCGCCAAAATCCCATACAAACGTTTAATTTGGTTGCTATTACACAGACATCAGGCAGTGACGTGTATTTACACGCGCACCTGTGTGCGTAGTACGTATAAAATACCAACCGTCGCCCATAAGAGTCGGAGGACGTTGGGTGATGCGGGGAAATCGGGCGGGACGTCGAAGTGTCCATTCTATACGTAGTATTATTACATATTCTCTGCGTTGGGTACCAGGTGTTCAACCAATTCCATTGTACAAACATTATTTGTTATTACCAGTTTGTGATTAAAATGTGTGTATATTCTTGTGTCAATAAACTATTATTTTTTTACTATTATTTTTTTACTATTTTTATTTATACTTTATTAAAAATAAAGACGTATCTATGCATACAAAGGGAAGCAAGATTACGTGAATCGCTTACTAACGGGATAAACAGTGAAAAAGTCAAACATGGCCCACTTAAACCGCTGCCCTGGATCCACCCGGATCCTACAAGGACTTTTCGGCTGACGTATTTAATTTATTGTTTTTATTTATCTTTGCCTTAAGTTGGATTTACGCCGATATTCCTTCGATTCGGCACGCGACTGCGTCTTATAATTTCGTCCAGCTTTATCATTCTTTCATGTCGCTGTGTTCAATTTGGTAGATAATTATCGGATTCTATTCGGTTGATTTTTTAAAATATGCTAGAATATGTAGCATATTTTGAGAAGCATGCAGTTCACATTGATGTTAAGTGATGACTGCAGCCTATAGACACTTACACAAAGATCAAGGTCAAAATGCAGATGCGTTACCACTCCTGAGGCCTAAGGTCTTATGCCTCTGTGCCGGAAATTACAGGGCCGTACATTACCACCTGACCGGAACACGATAGTGTACACGAACACGATAGTGTAGTGTGGTAGTGTACGATACTACCATTTAGCGGCAAGTATATTAGGTAATGCGGTGGTGCCTACGCCCGCGAGCTCCGTCACTGGAGCTCTACCACCAGTAAAAATATGGGTGTATAATTTAAAACTCTACGAACCCACATTAAAAATTGTTAATAGGTACATATATTAACAATTTTATGTGATAGCATAGTAGCCTGTACAACATTCCTTATATTATTATAATTCTCAATATGATAGGTATTTCAAAAACTGTCCCTTAAAATAAAAAATACGTCATGTATTTTAACCACTTCCAACAAAAGAAAGAAAACTCTTTTATACCCTTGTTGTGACACAAAAGTGCTGACTCGTTGGAACACAAGTCAGAGAATATGTAATAAATACTACGTATAGAATGGACACTTCGACGTCCCGCCCGATTTCCCCGCCTCACTAACCTCCTCCCCTCTTATGGCCGACGTTTGGTATTCTGTTGGTATTACAGGTGCACGTGTAAAAATACACGTCACTAATTGATGTCTGTGTAATAGAGACCAAATTAAGCATTTGTATAGAATTTTGGCGGAGTGTCCGCGGTGTGCCCAAGTAGCGTCGTGCGGTGGCGCGATCGGCGAGTCAGTCAGTCCCTTCAGAAAAACGCAGTGCGTAACACGCCTTACTTGTAATATATACGTAACCTGTGTAGCTATATATATTACAAGACAGTGTTAGGACTACTGACTTTAATTATGCTCCCGACGAACCTCTTAAAAACCTTGAAGTTTTTTCAGTCGTAACGTTCAAAAAACGACTTCACGATCATTACGTCGCCCAGATCTTTCCCTTGTCGAGTTAAGTCCTGATCACCTAAAAGTTACCTATTATTATTTTTATTATTTTAATTTTTTTTTTCTTTGTAAGCTATAATTTTAAATTTACTTGCATTAGTACACCCCTAATATTTTAATTTACACAGTTTCCTAAACCCAAAGGTTGTCTGGAAGAGATTGCAGTTTTGTGATAAGACCGCCTTTTGTATCGTATATTTCTTCTATTTTGTTGTCTCTTTAATGTATTGGTGTACAATAAAGTATAAATAAATAAATAAATAAATAAAGTGACTCACTAAACCCTCTTCTTAGAAACGCTTTTACTAGTGGTAGAGTTCCAGTGACGGAGCTCGCGGGCGTAGGCACCACCGCATTACCTAATATACTTGCCGCTAAATGGTAGTGTTCAGCACTATCGTGCTCCGGTTCGATGGCAATGTATGGCCCCGTAATAACTATCACAGAGACATAACAACTAAGGTCTCAGGGGTGGCAACGCATCTGCATGTTAACCTCTGGTTTTGTGTAGATGTCTATAGGCTGCAGTCATCACTTAACATCCATGTGAACTGCATGCTTGTTTGCCACCTTCGTTACATAATTTAAAAGGATATACAGATACTCTATCTATTTCAATCACTTACAACATACGAAAAAGGTGAAAAAGCCTTTATCTCTGGTTCTATTGGGATTTTTCAATTTTCTGGAAATTTCCCAGTACCTCAAAGTTTGGTAATGTGCCCGGAGATGTCAACAGGCTCGCCACCTGTTACATGGGCCAAAACGTAACCGGCGAATCGTGGGTGTTTGCATGTATGCTTGAATGCATGCATTTACCTCTGCCTACCCCTTCGGGGATTACAGGCGTGAAGTTACGTTTTTTTTTTTTTTACAACATACAATACGCAACGAATCACAATTCAAATATCAACAAAACTTCTTCACACTCAAGCCGTTACACCAATCGGAAGCACTCAATAAGCGCGTCAGTCCATCCACCCGAAAAACGAATAGCGTTCCTTCCATTCCAGAGAGTATTGGATAGAAAATCGCCTTAACTGCTCGTAGATACAGTATCGTTATTTCATTGAAATTTATATTTTTACAGATTTTTATCGCTCATAAATTGGAAGTATGTTAAAATTTTCAAATTTATACGTACTCGTACTTCAGAAAAACCGTAAAAAAATATTCAAAATAGCCTGGGCACGTCCTATTTGTACACAAGAAGAAGAAGAAGAAAATGCAGATGCGTTACCACTCCTGAGGCCTAAGGTGTTATGCCTCTGTGCCGGAAATTACGGGGACGTACATTACCACCTGACCGGAACACGATAGTGCTGAACACTACCATTTAGCGGCAAGTATATTAGGTAATGCGGTGGTGCCTACGCCCGCGAGTTTCGTCACTGGAGCTCTACCACCATTAGAAAGAATGTCGAATGAGCGAATGACTAAACAGATATACAATGCGAATGTGGATGGTTGCAGAGGCCTAGGAAGACCAAGATTGACCTACTATGACCAAATAGGTCGAGTTCTATCTGATGGTGGGGTAAAAGTCTTAGGAAGAGAATGATGAAGGTAGACGAGGCACGAGAGGTATGTCAGGACCGGGATATCTGGCGCTCCACACTCTCTGCCTACCCCGTTAGGGACCTGGCGTGAAGATACATACATACCATATTGGGAAAAACTTTCATCTAGCAATGGACGTCTTTAAGCTAAAGTAATGATGACGATGATTGTAAAATCTATACAAATAAATAAAATTGGAGTGTCTGTTTGTATTATAACAATAACCGCTTTTTACTAAATGCATATGTATGTATACACGGTACATATACCAAAACAACATTTTTTTCAATTTTTGTCTGTCTGTCTGTCTGTCTGTTTGTCCCCGCTAATCTCGGGAACGGCTGGACCAATTTTGACGGGACTTTCACTGGCAGATAGCTAATGTAATAAGGAGTAACCTAGGCTACTTTTGTACTAGCTGCGCCCACGACTTCATCTGAGTAGATACCTACTGAACAATCATAAATTCTCACGCGGACGAAGTCGCGGGCATAGCTAGTATTACATAAATGTTTACGTATTCCTTCATTCCGCAGCTGACATACGCCGGGCGGGCGGAGGCAGCCACGCCGGCGGTGGGCGCTGCAACCTTGCACCGAGTAGAAGTGGAACATATTCTCCGAGAACCACTGTACAACATTCGTTAATACAATAAGAAAAAATTAATACTTTTTCACTTATATACTCTTCAAAACGATACAACCAACCAAATCAACGCGTCAATTGTACATAATACTTTTTGAACAAAGTTTTTATCGCGCGGTACGCTGGCTAAGGGGGCTAGGTGAGCGTCACGAAAATTCCTCACGACACTTTTGCTATAGTGCGAAGCGCTCGCAGAGAAGACAGGCCGAGTATAGGATTCGACTTATTCGTTCCCTCTCTCTCTCTCACGACAGTGACAAGCCACGCGACGCACGCGTCTACTGTGTATGCGTACATTGTGTTGTCGTGTTCGTGTGTATGTAGTTTAAGTTATTTTTAAACATAAACAATGGATTGTGAAAGTGATACATTAGAAGTTGAAGAGGAACTTCGTTCCAATCGGGTATCCCAAATGTGACACCTCAAACAGTTTTTTAAATGAATAACGAATTCTACTGGTGCTCGAACTACAGTGACGCTAAATGTTCGTGATCAGCACTATCTTGTTCCGGTCAGGTGGTAATATCTATATAGCCCTGTAATTTCCGGCACAGAGGCATAACGCATTAGCCCTCAGGACTGGCAATGCATCATAGAAATCTTTTTTTTTAATGTAAATATGTATAGGCTATAGTATTATTTGCCATCAATGTAAACTTTGCTTATTTGTCACTTCATGACATATATAAAAACATTTAAATAAAGCATTTATTAATCATTCTTTTGTTGTTTCATTCTTATCAAAGCATTTCACCAAGTTTCTCTGCCGACATCGTCAAAAAATAATCCACTTACTTCAAGAAAAGGATGGTACGGCCGTATCGTTTTTTTGCTCGACTTGGCAGGGCACTGCCGTACCCCCAGAAATTGTAATTTTAAAACATTTATATTTATTTCTTGTAATTATTATTTTCACTGGTGGTAGAGCTCCAGTGACGGAGCTCGCGGGCGTAGACACCACCGCATTACCTAATATACTTGCCGCTAAATGGTAGTGTTCAGCACTATCGTGTGCCGGTCAGGTGGTAATGTATGGCCCTGTAATTTCCGGCACAGAGGCGTAACACCTTAGGCCTCAGGAGTGATAACGCATCGGCACTTTCACCTTGGTCTTTGTATGGGTGTCTATAGGCTGCAGTCATCACTTAACATCAATGTGAACTGCATGCTAGTTTGCCACTTTCATTACATTAAAAAAAAAATCTTAATTTAACCTACACAATTTGGAAAAACCTACACAATTTAGACTACTGAGTCAGGTTCATTATTAATCGGGTGGTTAATAATGAACCTGACTCAGTAGTCTAATGGGAGTAGTCCACTACTGCTACGCCTGGGGTCCTGGGTTCGATCTCCGGATGAGGGGTTATTATTATGCTTTATCTCTCATGCTATTGGGACTCTTCTTTTTTTTCTGGTAGTTTCCTAGTGAGAGTTTTAATAGTTTCGCCACCTGTAACATGAACCAAAAACGTGACCGACTAATCGTAGATGTTTCCATTTTTTATGTTATCGAAGTGGCAAACAAGCATGCAGCTTACATCGATGTTAAGTGATTACTGCAGCCTATAGACACCCTCACAAAGACCAAGGTCAAAATGCAGATGCGTTTCCACTCCTGAGGCCTAAGGTGTTATGCCACTGTGCCGAAAATTACGGGGTCGTACAATACCACCTGACCGGAACACGATAGTGCTGAATACTACCATTTAGCGGCAAGTATATTAGGTAATGCGGGCCTACGCCCGCGAGCTCCATTACTGGAGCTCTACCACCAGTAAAATTTAAAAATTTATGCTTGAATGCATGCATTTACCTCTGCCTACCCCTTTGGAGAATACAGAAGCGTAAAGTAAAATTTTTAATGCAGATTTATGTAGCGGTTTTTTTATATTGGATCATGAGATGGTTGATTTTTCATGAAATGTTAAGATCCGTGTTGAACTAATACTTCTAAACTGGTATCGCTTATCAAACTCAAAAATTTATTTAATTACTTGGATATAATAGAATTTGCTTGTGATAGGTCAAATTACAAAATTAAAAATTAAAGCGAATAACAACTGATACGTTAATTAATGTGTCAAAATAAACAAAATAAAATAAATAATGGTCCAAAAATACTTTATTATATAAATAGGTATCAACAGAATGTTCCATACTCTCTTTTACAAACGGTAAGACAAGACTAAACAAAAAATATGGGACATTAATTGTCATTCACTGGCAGAGTGGAATTAATTAAATGAAATTTAATGCTTATGTAATTAAATGCAAATACTTTCAGTCAGTACAAGTAGAACACTACTCTAAATTAAGGTATCGAACTAACATCACGAATCACGACAGTTAATCGATATCACCTTAGTAACAGTAACTACGACGACGATTCCAGAATGGCTGGCAAACCTAAAGGAAAGAAAAAAGAAAAGAAGGAAAAAGACGATGGTGGTGATGCCGCAGCTAAAAAAGAGACCGGCGGAAAGAAGAAAGGGAAAGCTAAGGGAAAGTGCAATGCTGACATACTGACCCATGCTGCAATGGATAATGTGTACTACGGCTGCCACAATGTTCAAGAGTTGTTACAAGCTAGGGGCTTTCATCCTCCCGACTTTAACAAGAAGAAAAAGAAACGCTAACTTGATGATATTTAATAGAAATAAAAGTGAGAAGTGCAGCGAGTAGTACAATCGTTTTTAAAGTAAATGTGTGTCATTTTATTACGGTGGATACCTGTACTGGAAGGTAGCTCTAAAACGCACTTCTATCTATACATATTTTAAAAAGTCCCCCGTCGTGTCTGTCTTCCTTTTCGCCATAAGCTGAAAGGCAACGGATTTTCATGCGGTTTTCATCGATAGCTCTAAAGACGCTCCCTAACTCGTTTGAAATATTTAATAACAAAACAATGTTTGGGCGAGTAATTTAGCTGTGATTGCGAAATACGTTGCATTGTTGTTGTTGCACTGTCTGTCTGTCCGTCCGCGGCTTAACGCAAAAACTATTGGTACCAGAGACTTGAAATTTGGCACAAGTATACACCTTAATCACGCCTACAAAGTGGTAGAATAAAAAAATGAAAAAATATTTATTTAGGGTACCTCCCCTTTAAAGTAATAAACGCACGGATTTTTTTTTTCGTTTCTATAGTGTGGGATATCGTTGGATAGGTCTGGTCAAAAATGTTAGGGGTGTGCGAACATCATTTTTCGATTCAGTTAACTGTTCGTGGCTTATTAAGCTTTAAAGTGCCAAGTGTCCTCCCCTCCCCCTCTACCAACTACACGGTTGTTGTTAGAAATTCAAACGTTGCGGTAATAGTAGCTATTTACTCGTATAACGAAATTTAAAGGAAAACTGTAAAGCCAGCGTAGGTAGGACCTTAGTTGTCTTTACAAGTTTGCGAGTAATAGTCGATCAAATGTATTTTACTCGAAAATTTCGAACAACTCCATAGAAAATATTTATTTATTTTGGAATTACATTATTCAAACCTAACAACAACGGAACCCAACAATGCGCGTGGCTCGACACACACTTGGCCGGTTCTTTTTACTTACCTGTACTTCAAAAATTGTATTTGTCGATGTTAAATTAAAATGATAACCCGGCCTCAAAACGTGACAAAGGTGAAACGTGGTTGCACACAATGTAGGTATGTAAGGATACTTCCGCGTATCCCGTCGAATAAATACAATGGTGAAGTTGTGTTTATATTTTGACCACATTAATTTAACCACACAAACTCCGTTACAACTTAGATGACATTAATTCAGCAAATCCTGCTCCATTTGCAAACTCTGCATGAAGTTGTGTTTATCGCAAGCAAACTTTGAAATGAAAACCAGAAATTTCAATTTATTTAGCGGGCGTATCCGCTGTAAGAGGACTTTTAACGTATATATATTATATATATTTCGCTTTAAGTAGGTATGTGTTGTTCGTTCGATTACAATGAACCGTCTCAGTACACAAAGGAACCGAGTCTTTTTGTCAATGGATCAGCATTGACCCAAAGATCCGGTTCATTCGACCCGTTTAATTGACTGATTGCTTCGTTAATTCAAGGAATGGAAAAAGTCGTTAACTAAATCAGATTCTATGAAATGTGCCGTTCCTCATAGTTCAGCAGCTGATTTGAATCAGCGAGCCAGATCGATCGATACAGATAATTCATACGAAAAATTTGACCGGCCTCTCGGACCGTTTCAATCACTTAGATCGCCGCGACCTGCTACGCAATGACGAGGGTAATTTTCAAAGACACCGATGGATCGTGCAGATTTCAAGACCCGGTTCTTATGAATCGTTCAATCGTAAACGACACAGATATGTGAGTTTTCTTAGAAATACAATGCAAATGAGATGGGCAATAAAACATGCAACGAATTTATATTGCATACTTACTTGTTTTGTTTCAATTTTGTATGAGTAAATAAAATGTCAAATGGTGCATGCTCTGTTCGTGTTGTTGTTTATCAAAATAAAATCAGTCAGAAGTCTCAATGTAGATGTACCAAACGGCTAATCATGAGATCACAGTCAAATTACCTACAAAATCCAAAAAAAAAATGCACATCCACCTTAGGAATGAGATTTCGGTTCTGTAGAGCGTTATCTCTTTCGCACCTCACCTTGGTGACGTTTGTCCACCATTTTGTTCAAGTTTTGACTAATACCGGCATCGACGATAGAATTATAGACTGCGAATGTTTGAATTTTTTGTATAGAATTTAATTAAAATAGGTACCTGAACAATTTTCTGTAAAGTCGAACATTTTTAAGGCTCACACTTATCCGTACTAAATACTCGTAACAACGGAGATTGGTCAGAATATCCCGCTCCATTTGCAAACTCCCCGCGAAGTGCTTATCGCGTTTAAACTTTGAAATGAAAACCAGATCAATTTAGGTATGGGAAAACAGTGAACAGTTTCAAAGATTATGACTTAATGTCGCTTTCGCTACCTCAAGAATCATAGCAAGCTCCATAGGTACTACATAGAAAGCCTATAAGGCTTCCTCGATAAATGGACTATATTACACTCAAATCATTTTTCAAATCGGTCCAGTATTTAGTTTCTGAGATTAGCACGATCAAACAAATATACCAAATATACAATCAGTATAGATAGCACATAAGAAATAGTGACAGGTTATTGAGAACCATTTGAGAATATTCTCCTCATTTATTTATCAATACAGTGTGTAAAAAAAAAGAAAATAAAGTAATAATTGAAAATGTCAAACTCGTCAGTCAAGAATGTGGTCAACAACAATGACAAATTACAGTAACTTGAAAATTTGTAATTTTTGAAATCATACAATATGATCTGAAACAATAAATACTCCAGATTGACGAAATAATAATACATCTACTAGGTGAGTACAATCTTTGTGCTCAATGATGTTCTTCTTAGTTTATTTCAAAGACTGGTTTACCAACGATCTATCAGATCAGATCAAATCTTCGTAGGAGTCAAATTCTTTTTAATGCTATGATGATGGCAAATAAAATACATCGACAGTAAGTGAATATTGCTACCTATAAGTGCTATAGAGCTACCCACTTATAGATCCAATGATAAGTATATTTATAAGCTCACTTTGTAGATCTATCGTATCTACACAAACTGGCAGTCACAATGCGGATCCGTTGTCACCCCCAACGGAACGGAACCCTAAACTGCTTTGCCTCTCGGAAAATTATTACTAGGCCACAAAATAAGCTGTTTGTATCAACCTCAATTTACTTCGTCAGGAAACATTCATCTGTGGATCTAAGTACCTATTTAAAACTATGAAAACTGAAATTCGTTCCCGAAATATCAATATTCCCCATACAGGTTAACCATTGTAGAATGGGGAATATTGATATTACGGCAACGAATTCAGTTTTCACAGTTTTATATAGGTACTTAGTTCTACAGAACGAACTCAGCTTTACATTTTATACCTAGAAAATCGATAGTAAGCTATGCTAATGTTGATTTTACTTCCATTTTCTTGATGGCGGCAGTATCATGTTTGGGCGTATGTGATGACTGGCGTGACGTTTGCAGATCTGAAAGGCAAATTGTATGACGGGTAGATACGATGGATACGCATTGGGAGTTTATATACAGAATCGATTACTGGAATAATGCTCCGTTCTAGCATTCAAACGAGATTCACCGACCGTCTGTGTCTTTGCTTTGACTTCGAGTCGAATTTTCAACATTCATTAGGCGACCCGGTTAGTCCAGCGGTTTGAGACGACCGTTTGATTCGAAGGATCGCGGGTTCGATCTCCGCACCGGCACAAATATTTGTATGGCCTACAGATATTTGCATCGGGCCTGGTTGTTTGTGTATGTGTTATATGTGTACAACGGCATCCACTACACAGGCAGAGAAAATGACACAGGTTTATACCTAATGTGGGGCTGTGAGTGTAAGCGTATTTTATTTATTTTGTTGCCTAGCTATACCCTCGACCTCTATCAGTGGAGCTCTACCACCAGTAAAATGCTACTCATTGTAACGTTATGGATCTTATGAGTGAAACACAATATGGACATTGATATCACTTGTGTTAGTACACTTGCGAGCTTTAAACTTGAATCACATTAACGGGCCTTGTTAAATAAAATCTTTTTTATCAAACTTCATAAAATAACTTTAAGAAGGTAGTAAGTATATCACTTGAAAAGTAATTTTATTGGTTTTCCAACGCTAGTTTAGATATACATATTTTTTTTTTTCCAATGTAAAGGAGAATGACCAAACTCGCCCTGATTGGCGTATTAACAACTTGTATGTAGAAAATTGTTTTTTGAATTTAGATTTTACTCACATTTTTTTCACGTTAAAACGAATGGGGATTTACAAGATATTTTTTAAAAGTTAATAAATTATTTTCTAGTGAACTGCCAATCACAGAACAAAAATCAAGCTGCCAATGTCAACAACATTGTATTATTTACTTTTTTGCGTTGGACACTGGTCATTTTAGGACCCTTATAACTTTGTCGAAATAAAATCGATTTTAACCATCGATTGCTATAATATAGATATAAATAATAATAATAATAAAATAAAAATAATTAATATGTACAATGAATAAATGAGTGAAATAATAATAAAATAATTGTAATACAAATATTTGTTCCCGTGCGAGGATCGAACCCGCGACCCTTCGAATCAAACGGTCATCTCACACCGCTGGACTAACTGGGTCGTCAAGGTCGTCAGGATTGGATGCTGTCAATATTTATATTAATACGTATTAACTTCTTTTGGATTAGGAAAACATCTTCTACATTTGTAGCATTTCCCCATAGGATAAGGCCACAACTTAACCAAGAGTGTGCATATGCGTAGTACGCTGCTAGTGCAGTATTTTTATTAGTGCTTACTTTAAGTTCGTAGAGCGCATATGAGAATCTGCTGAGTTTAGATTTAAGGTTTTCAATGTGCGTTTTCCAGTTTAAATTAGTGTCAATTTGTAAACCTAACAATGTACACGTTTTAACCTTTTCTAGGCGGATATTATCAATTTGTAACTCAATGTCTAATGGTGATTTTTGGTGAGGTATGAATTCTATTAGTTTCGTTTTTTCGTAGTTTACTATAAGATTATGGGCCTCTAACCAATTTATGACAAGCCTGAAAGTTTGGTTTAAGCGATTCGTGAAATCAACAGTATTTTCATACTCAAATAAAAGCGATACGTCGTCTGCGAACAATACACAATGCGTGTCAATTATTTTAGGAAGTTGATTTATATATATAAGAAAAAGTATACATCCTAGGACGCTTCCCTGTGGAATACAGCAGTTAAGTACTTTTTTATCAGACACACACTTTTCTATTGTATTTGTTTTTATGTTGTGAAAGTCAATTTGAACATATTGTTTTCTATTTTTGAGGTACGACTTCAGCCATGCGTACGCAATACCTCTTATTCCTACGTAATATAGTTTTGAGAGAAGGATATCAAATTTCACTCTATCATATGCCTTTGTCATATCTACCTACCGCATATTTCTTTTCATTTATATATGAATAGGCTTGCTGGATATATTTGCACGAATAGAATTGCACAAAATGAAAAGATAATAATTTTTATGATTTATTTTTTTAAAACATTTTTTTTTCACACTTCGCCCATTTTATTAGGTTTCAGGACATGCAAACAATTTTTCGATTATTTAAAAAAAAATCAATGACTTTTGTTTTAACGTTCCGTGACATACGCTGACATAGTTTATGTTATGAAAACAAAAGAGGTTGAAATTTAATAAAATTATCCTTCAAATGTTATACCTTCATATCGCATTCCAATGATATTATATCTTACTATCCGCATTCCATTTTTTTTTTCATAGAAGGTTTTAAATAACCCCAGTTTATGTGATTCCAGTTTAAAGCTCGCAAATGTAAATAGGTAGGTATCTCTAGGCTGCAGTATTAAAAAAAAGTTCCAAATACCTATGCGTATTTGAGACTTGCTAAACAAAAACAAAACTAAGGTAGCTAATGGTTTTTGCTTTGGGTAAACAAATATAAACTTCGCTCTGAGCATCTAAATATTTACCTATTAGCTGCTACTCGCAAGTTAATCCGCGTAATCTGTAATCTTGAGATAAAAGGTAGCCGATTTTTCCTCAGAAATCGGGCAGGTCTATGTTTAAAAAACTCATTTCAGCGGCTTTGTGAAAAGATAACGAAGAGATTGATAAAATTTTGTATTCATGATAGATAGGCACGATTCCGAATTCCCCTGCCGCTGCAGTGCTGGCCCTGCACTACTGGTCTCCATATATTCTTTATAAGTTTATATGAGATTACATTCTGAGCCACGCGACATGTCACGATAGCATGCAATAGAAAGTCGATAAATATGGTGCTGCGGCAACACTTCAGCGGCAGCACTGTTAACTAAATAGTAAGATATCCTTTAGCCCTACCAATATATCTAACTAACAATTTGGCGGTAGAGAGAATTGCGGTAAGACACGATGGGCCCCATTTCCGCGCCAGAAATTAAGTACCGGCTTGGGTCATATCCGGATGGCTAAATTGACTTTTAGTAAACCACAGTACAATATACCTCTAAAAGACGGCAGTACAGAGTATATATCAGTAAGGTTTTTCCATGATTTCCATGTCGTCTTACTGAGCAAAAGTCGTACCTTGTGCAGGTACTTTCTTTAAAGCTTAAAAATGGATGATTAATAAGGATCTTCTTAAAGTGCCTCTTCTCTACGAAGGTTGGCGACTATCATGGCAATCTTAATTTTTGGAGCTGCAGCATGAAATAGATAACGAGTGCTTAGGTTTTGATACATTTTTGTTGAATAAAATCTTAAAGCAGAGGGATGTGTCGATCCGCTCAGTTATGGAATACAATTCTTCCGGTAGTGCAGTCAACCGAGCAATGGCGGTTAAACCCATTCCAATACGCCGATAGTAGACAATAACGTCATTCGTTCGCGCGCACTCCCGCGAGTTGGTTGATTTTTTTTCTTTACACTTAGCGAAACGCGATATTTATCGGTACAGAAATGTCGAAATGCAGCAATTGTATCAAGAATATTACAAAAAAGTCGCCGGGACTTGAGTGCAGCAAATGCGGTAAAATGGTTCATGCCAGCCAAATGTGCAGTGGGCTTTCAGCTAAACAACTAGCTGCTTTGCGGAACTCCGAAAGTCTGGAGTGGACCTGCCAAGAGTGTCATCGTGACTCTCCCAGACGGAAATCCTCCTTCATATTTCCAGACGAGGAAGAAGGTGAGGACGACGAAGAGATCACAAACTCAAGATCTGGCACTATTAATATAAATAGTTGCACATTGGACGTCGAACAATTTATGCGTGAAATTACCAGTGAAATGAAGAAAATATTGAAGAAAGAGCTAGTGTCAATTGAAAATACAACTAGCTCCTGTTGTCAGAAAGTGGAAGATCTTACAAGAGCTCTAGAAATACAGAACGAGGAAATGAGAGATATGAAAAAGAAATATATAAACCTCTCCAATAAAAATACTCATCTTGAGCTGAAGATCGGGTCACTACAACAACAATTACAGCAGCTGGAGCAAGATAAATTAAATAAAGTTATAGAAGTAGTGGGTATTGCTAAAACAGAAGATCTAGAAGAAATAGCTTCAAATATTGCAAAAAATCTAAAAATAAATGAGTCTGAGATTAAAAACGTAACTTGGATAGAAGGTAGATATGAAAAAGAAGGCCAACTACAAATTGAACTTAAAACCAGTGAACAGGCAGAAAAATGGATACAAACAGCTAAAAAGGAAAATATACTTGTTGGTAACGTCATCAATAACACCCCGAATGAATCGTCACATTCTAAAATCTACCTCAGAAGGGCCTTAACAAAATTCAACAAAACTTTGCTCTGGAAGGCACAACAAGCATTAAGACCGGCTCATAAATATGTTTGGTTTAAAGATGGTAAAGTTCTCGCACGTAAAGGTGATAAGGATAAGCCTATAATAATCAGAAGTCTAGAAGATCTTGAAAAATTAACCCCGTTAGTTGACTTGTCCAATGGCCAGCAGGCTCGGTTACGATAGTAGATACCTACTCGCTATGGGCACTCTCACCCCCGACTCGGACCACATTAATCACACAGAACATTTAAATTGTAATAATATAAACGATTTCTATAATTGTATTCCCCATGTTAATTCTAGCCTTAATTTAGCTCACATTAATATTCGATCAATAACAAAAAACTTTTGTCATGTTGTTCAATTTCTCAATTATTCTAAAATAATTATCGATGTCCTAATACTAACGGAAGTTAACATAAAGGAAAGCACTGTCTCGCTATTTCAACTAAGTGGGTATGAAATGTTTAGTTTTCTACGTAAAAATAGGAGGGGCGGTGGTATTATTGTTTATGTAAAAAACATTCACTCTTTTACGTTGATTAATACCTCGCTAATTCATTGTGAATCAATAGTAGGTAAATTGCATACACCACATACTAACTACTCAGCCTACATCTGTGCAATATACAGGCCACCGAATGATAGTAAACATCTGTATATACAAGAAATTAAGCACTTGCTATGCAACACTTCACTCTCTAATTATGATACTTATCTGCTAGGCGACATAAACATAGATTTAAAAACAAATAATATCATACGGGAGCATTACATTAGCGCCATGTCCGATTGCGGTCTAACGAGCACGATTTCTGAATATACAAGAATAGAATTCAGAAGTAACACTGTCAGTAAAACTTGCATTGATCACTTGTTTGCGAAGTCGCGCTCGTTAGATCTACACACGGCGCTACTCGACACAGTATTGGCTGACCATCGCATGATCGTACTGTCTTGCGTTGGTTTATCGCAGTCACGAATACAGGAGGATGTAAAATTTTTAAAATTAATAAATAATAACAAAACACATATGTTACTACGGGACATAGATTGGAATGAAAAAAATAAATTAAATACAGAGTGTCCTGATAAAATATATCAATCCATTAAAAAGAGCTTCTTGGCATGTTATAAGCAATGCACATATAAAAAATGTATTAATAACTCAAGTAAGCGAAATATACTACCGTGGATAAACGATAAAATCAATAACCTATGTTTAAAAAGAGATCAACTTTTCTCTCAATGGAAAAATGATACAGGCAATAAAATATTAAGATTAAATTACAATAAGCTGCGAAATAAAATTCATAAATATATAGAAAAATGTAGGAACAAATATTTTAAAAATGACATAAACCAAAATAAAGGGAACCCTAGAAAACTATGGCAGATAATAAACAATATATCAGGACGTAAAACGAAATCTGTAGATGATGTTATACTCAAATCGTTTGGCAGAGGATCTTCTATATCTAAAACCATTGCAAATAGATTTGCTGAAGAATTTGATAAGAGTGTGAAAAAGATTATGCTGAATTGCACGAAGCCACTACTTAACGAGATAGATTATACGTTCGCCGAAAATAAATCTATGTATTTCAAAAAAGCAACCGGCGAAAATGTCTCTAATATCATAAAAGGTTTAAATGTCAATAAATCTCCAGGAATCGATAACATTCGCTGCATAGATATCAAAAGAATTTGTGATAAAATAAGTAACGTAATAGCCAAACTTATAAATAGAAGTGTATTTACAGGCAAATTTCCATCAGAACTTAAAACTGGCATTGTACGCCCAATATTTAAAAAAGGTTGTCACAATGAGTACGACAATTATAGGCCAATAACAATTCTGCCAATTATTGACAAAATTGCAGAGAAATATATCTGTGACCAGATACATAACTTTTACGCATGGAACAATGTTTTATCAAAAGACCAATATGGGTTCCAACGTAAAAAATCCACTACACAGCTTCTTTCAAATTTCTCTGATGAAATTAACACTTACCTTGATGATAAAAAACACGTATTGCTTTTGTTTATTGATTTTAGTAAGGCTTTTGATACTTTAAAGCACGATATCCTAATTAAAAAACTAGATAACACTGGTGTGCGTGGACCCTTACTTAATTGGTGTAAAGACTACCTGACTGGCAGAAAATATGTTGTAAAAGTGGGTGACGCTTTTAGTAAAGAGCATCACGTGACATCTGGAATCGCACAGGGATCGGTTCTTGGCCCCCTTCACTACTTAGCATATGTGAATGATATGCAAAATATTATACAAAATTGTTCAACCTATAAGTATGCAGATGATACTTGTTTGGTAGCTGCCAGTAAAGATATAACTAAAGCTGCTGAGTGGATGCAAAATGATTTTACCCAAGTAGCTAAATGGGCACATGATGTTGGACTTATATTGAATGCCTCCAAAACTAAACTAATACATGTCCATTCTAGCTACGTTCAAAATGTTAAAACATGTAAAATTATAGCTCACAGTCATGTTTGTCTGCACAATAATACAAAAAATTGTCAATGTAAAGCTATTGAGCAGGTTACTCATCATGCGTACCTTGGACTTATCGTAGATAATAGGTTCTGCTGGAAATATCACGTGGACTTGGTTTGTGAAAAACTGAGGGCCTTACTGGCTCAATTCTATATTATTAAGCCCAAAGTACCCTTACTAATTTTAAAGAACATTTATTCGGCCTTAGCAGAATCTATTGTATCCTACGGACTAACAGCCTATGGTAGAACGTTTAAAACATATCTCGACAGAATATTCATGCTGCAAAGTAGATTATTAAAACTAATTGTACCTAAAAAAATAAAAACTACTTATAAAGACGACGTTTTAAAAATATTTCAATACTGCCGCGTAATGCCTGTTCATACCAGAGTCAAAATGCAACTTATGATAGAACAATTCGGAAACGACAACATAAAAATACCTATAACGCATCAAATAACGACACGAAAAGTATCTCAACAAAAACTTACAATACCTAAAATAAACAACTTCTACGGAAGGCGCACTATAAAATACATGATTCCAAATTTACAAAATGAATTGCCTCTCGATACAGTACAGAACGTTAACGCAATGAACTATAAACGGATATATAAAAAATATTATCAAAACAACATTACCTAAATCATTTTATACCTATTACACTGAAAATATATCTATATTTAATTTTATATATACTGTATATATATATATGAATATGTATCTATATTTTATGTATGTGTGTATATATATATATATTTTAAACCCATATAATAAATATAGGAAATGGGGCTCAATAAAAAAAAAAACACTAAGTAACAATACACCCTGTACTGTGAATTGCGGAATGTAGCCTGAAACCAGTTTTTATTGTTACCGTGCTCCGTGCTCGGCACCTCGAGCTCATTCATTCATTCGCTCGGTCAGTAATTGTAAATATACCCTCATTGTACCTATTTGTAATTATTGAATCGGTGTATGATACCTACCTAATTGAGTTTTTGTATTCAGATATCAGATATCAGGAATAGATTATTATTATTATTATTTATTTATTTTTTCTCAACTTTTATCAAAAGCAAATTGTGATTAGGTGTAATACATTTTAATTGTTTACATTGTTTTGTATAATAACACATTAATATTAAGACATTTACTTAACATTGTATCCGTTGGTAAGATGGAATACTGTTCCTACTTGTTATGAATTTTATATGTTGAACGAATACCTGCATCAGCACAAACCTCTTCAGGCTTTTTGATGTAGTTCAAATTGTAAAATAGTTTTAAGTATGGTTAAATAAATGAAAAAAAAAAAAAAAAAAGTAGCGTCCCGCGATACAACTACCGCCACTGCAATCCTGTTGACTGACTACACTAGCGGAAGAATTGTTTTTTTTATGTTACGGAAGTGGCAAACAAGCATGCAGTTCACATTGATGTTAAGTGATGACTGCAGCCTATGGACACCCACACAAAGACCAAGGTCAAAATGCAGATGCGTTACCACTCCTGAGGCCTAAGGTGTTATGCCTCTGTGCCGGAAATTACAGGTCCGTACATTACCACCTGACCGGAGCACGATAGTGCTGAACACTACCATTTAGCGGCAAGTATATTAGGTAGGCGGTGGTGCCTACGCCCGCGAGCTCCGTCACTGGAGCTCTGCCACCAAGAACAATGGCGGTCAAACCATTTCAATGGGGCGGTAGTAGGTAAGTGCGATAACGCAAGATGGGTAGCAGCGTCCTGAGAAAAAACTACCGCCACTGCGATCGCCAATCCGCATGCCAAGCGTGGCGATTATGGCAAATCCCCTAGGCAGTGGCGGACTTACAAATTTGCCGCCGGTAGGCTATTCAATTTTTGCCGCCCTTATATTTTGATATCGTAGTTTACAATCATATCAATTAGGTATATTTTCAATCAATAAAATTTCAACTTTATGTTTTGTGCTTCATTATCCTGAAGTTGATGTAAGCAACTTTTTTTCTATGGTTAGAATCATTGGGAACTATGATCTGAGCCTTAATAATTTTAGAAGAGAAATAAAAAAAATATGAACTAATTCTGCCGCCCCTTAAAATTTGCCGCCCTAAGCTCCAGCCTACTCATCCTGCTGGTAAATCCACCACTGCCCCTAGGTAAATATTCTTTTTTATATTATTTTTAAGCTTATGTAATACAAACAGTTATTCCCTTATTCACAAACGTACATTAGATACGTTTTAGCTATAGAATGCTTTGTCGTTGTCAGTTGCATTGTCAAATATGTGCAGGATAGAAAGAGACAAAGGAGACATTAACAACACTTTAGGCCCTGTAATTTCCGGCACAGAGGCATAACACCTTAGGCCTCAGGAGTGGTAACGCATCTGCATTTTTACTTCTGGTCATTGTGTGGGTGTCTATAGGCTGCAGTCATCACTTAACATCAATGTGAACTGTATGCTTGTTTGCCACTTTTAAAACATATAAAAAACAACACTTTAGCTAAAATACGTTTATGAATTAGGGGGTAAGTCATTAATCAAATCTTAATCGTCGAACCTCTCATAGAATCCTGTACGTACCAACCCTGTGTAGGTACACTGTAAATCTCTAGACTGAAACTTAGCTATTCAAAGTGGTACGGCTTCGTCAAAGTTATAAATTAGGATCGTATTATTATACAACAGCGGATCTATAACAAAGTGGAATATTATTATGGAGTCATGCCGTGCCGTTCGACCACATCGAACTTGTTCAATGCCGTTTCGTAACAATGCGGTGATACAGTTCCCATAGCAAAATCGGGCAGAACGCTTGGTTTTCGGAGTGGCTCGCCGTTTTTGTAAGTACAATTGTAAATGAATAAATTTAAATGCATACGTAACTTCTAACTTTACTGATGATAGAGTTTTAGTGATGAAGCTCGAGGGCGTAGGCATCTTTCGCGAAATTGTAGTACAAGGTAGTACAGAGGCAAAACCTCTTATGGATCAGGGGTGGCAACGACAAGCGTCTGTTGCAACAGATATCACTTACCATCCATGTGCCTTTTCCACCAACTTAATAATAGGTTGGGGAAAAAGTCTTTTCGCATTATAGTAAGTATGAACTTAATAAAATCTCTTTGGCTGTAGTATTTGTATCTAGCTGGTTTTGGTATCATTGAAAGTTAAAATTTTAAAGAACATAATTCCAAATTCAAATTAGGCAAATAAGTGATTTTCATTTGTTTTTCGTACTGTCAAGATGAGTGAAACTAATGAAGAAATTCGATACATTTTAAAATTTTACTACAAAAAAGGTAAAAATGCAACGCAAGCCGCGAAAAAAATTTGCGATGTTTATGGACCTAGTGCAGTGTCTGTGAGAGTAGCACAAATTTGGTTTAAGCGTTTTCAATCCGGAAATTTTGATGTCAAAGATGCACCTCGCTCTAGTCGCCCTATTACGGATAAAATGGATGCCATTTTTGAAAAAGTGGAGCAAGATCGACATATCAGTAGTTACGACGTAGCTGAAGAACTGAGAATTAATCACAAAACAGTTTTGGCGCATTTGAAAAAAGCTGGGTACAAAAAAAAGCTCGATATTTGGGTACCTCACGAGCTCACTGAAAGAAACCTAATGAACCGTGTACTCATTTGTGATTCTTTATTACGACGTAATGAAACCGAATCATTTTTGAAGAAGCTGATAACTGGTGATGAAAAGTGGATCACGTACGACAAGAACGTGCGAAAAAGGTCGTGGTCAAAGGCCGGTCAGGCTTCACAGACTGTGGCGAAACCCGGGTTAACTCGCAATAAGGTGATGTTGTGTGTGTGGTGGGATTGGAAGAGCATTATTCATTATGAGCGATTACCACCAGGCAGGACTATCGATTCTGAACTCTACTGCGTACAACTGATGAGACTACAGCAAGAAGTTGAGAGAAAGCGGCCGGAATTGATCAACAGAAGGGGTGTGGTGTTTCATCATGATAACGCTAGACCTCACACATCTATAGCCACTCAGCAAAAATTAAGAGAGTTTGGCTGGGAGGTGTTAATGCATCCGCCGTATAGTCCTGACCTTCAGATTTCCACCTGTTTCGGTCTCTTCAGAATTCTTTATGCAATGTTAGGTTAACATCACGAGAGGACTGCCAAATCCACTTGTCTCGGTATTTTGATGAGAAGTTCCAAAATTTTTATAGCAATGGGATCATGTCCCTACCCACAAGATGGCAAAAGGTTATCGAACAAAATGGTACATACATACTTTAGTTAAAATTAAATAAACTATATTAAAAAATGTTTTGAATTATCTTAAAAAATGCGAAGAAACTTTTTCCCCAACCTTATATTAAAACTGCCTCTGTGGAGGACACCATATTATCTAATCAGAATACGATAGTGCTGATCACTACCTACCATTTAGCGGCCGATATTTATATAAGTGCTGCGGTCATAGGGCGGTGTCTACGCCCGCAAGCTACTACACTGATATCGTAATATTATTACATATTATCTGCTGATACTGCCACAAAAATAATAATTATTAATTAAATCATTATTAGTAGCATGCTTGTTTGTCACTTTCATGCCAAAATAAGTACCTATACCATACATAAAAGCTATTACACCAATTGTACGATAAATAAGCCGAGAGTACACAACAATTACTCATAAATTAGTGTGGCAATGGGAAAAGGAATAAACAGCCATGCCTGCTGGACTCTATCCTCATTGCTTAAAAGCAAATCTAGACTAATCGATTCTTACGCACGTAAATAAACAAAACGCTACAAAACCATGTTTGTCGTGATGATATTGAAGCCCATTTAAAATCTGCCTTTGTCATGCAACAAATATACCTAAAACTAAGCAGAAAAACGGAAAAACAAGGCAATGAAATAATTGAGTTAAAGCAGTAAACCAACAAACGGCACGATAATGGAGGCGAACCTTAATCAAATAAGATTGGCGTTTTCTGTTTACGAGTGTACCTTCTGTAAAAGGTGTTTCTGTAAATTGTTATACGCAGAAAAGTGTATTGTGGGCAGTCGTAAAAGCTTGCTTTAATTCGGGGCCCTTTCAAATTATTGTTGCGTATTTCAATGAACAAAAGTAAATTATCACAAGAAAATCTTAAGGCTCAGAAGATTGTCACATTTTTTCCTAGTTAAAGTGCTCGTTTATCTTTACGAGATTTCTTTGTGCCCTCTTAAAAAATCACAGCGAGACTTGTTCACACAATCACACTCCAAATAAACACGTCTAGCAAATAGCAAACAGACGCGTGCACACACACATTTTTTAATGATATTTGTTTTCTTTCTAGTTTTCACCATGTTTTTAAATATTTAATGAGTATATGTATCTTCACGCCAATGCCCTTAAGGGGTAGGTAGAAAGTGTAGAGCGACAGATATCGGTCCTGACACACCTCCCGTACTTCTTTGCATTCATTATTCTCTTCATAGTTTACTGTGAACTGGCTGAATGTGTGTGTAAGTACCTACTGATACTTGCGACCAATCTCGCGACTCATTGTTTATACATATAATAAAACTATAATATGTATTATATGGACTATGGCCATCACTATGGCAGTAGGGGCGATATTAGTGGAAAAAATAAAAGATACCTTTATAGTTTGGAAAAAATTAATTGAAACCCAGGGTAATAATAGGCTGCTTTCTTTTCAATCCCTAGAGGATTTAAATAGGGGATGAAAGTTTGTATGGAAGTCGCGTCATTATTGTTACGAATTCCATGGCGACGAAGTCACTAAAAAAACTAAAATGACATATTCCCTTTACTTTTGCGAGTGTCAACGTTTACACCTATAGGTACCTATAATGTTCATTTTTTTTTTCAGTGTCTAACCGAACATGGTAATTCCCGCGGTGGGTATAGACCTTGGCACGACCTTCTCTTGCGTGGGCGTATTCCAGCACAGTAAGGTAGAGATCATTGCGAACGACCAGGGCAATAGGACCACTCCCTCTTACGTCGCCTTCAACGATTCGGAACGATTGATCGGTGATGCTGCAAAGAATCAGGTAACTACTAGATCAACACTACGTTGAGAACTAGTAGATCTTTTTTATTCTGGTGACCACTGCATTGCCTCATCTATCTACCATATATTTTTTTAATAAGTATTCATCGCTATTATGTATTTTTAAGGCTCCTCTCTGACAGGCAAGCAGACGGGCTACTTGAAGGAAAGTGGTCACCGTCTGACCTGTGGCCTGTGAGCATTTGCAACAATGGTAAATGTGAATAAAATGGTAAGTTTACCGTGTTTATAGATAGCTTATTATTATCAATGTTGAGTACAAACATTTCACCTTCTTTTGAATTTTATTATAAAACTAGCTGTGCCCGCGGCTTCGTTCGCGTGATAATTTATGATTGTTCAGTATCGCCGGACAAAGTCGTGGGCCCAGCTAGTATAAAAGTAGTTACTCCTTATTACATAAGCTACCTGCCAGTGAAAGCCCCATCAAAATCGGTTCAGCCGTTCCCGAGATTAGCGGGAACAAACATAAAAAATGTTTTTTAGTATATACATATAAAGTACATACATATGCATTTAGTAAAAAGCGGTTATTTTAATATTACAAACAGACACTCCAATTTTATTTATTTGTATAGATATATGATCACTTTAGCCGAAAGTCGTCATTTGCTGAACAAAAACCTTCCCAAAGATGCTCACAACAGTATTATGCGTCATTAGGGGAGATAAAATGTACTGCAAATCCGTACCAGGCATTTCACGTGGCCCTACACATATTTTGCCAGCTTTTTCGAATTTGAAATGAATGAATACAGTAATACCTAGTTTCAAAATTAGTGCAACAATATTAATCCTATTTATCCATCCATGAACTCGTTATTGTTCCTCTTCCTTTGTGTAAATATCGCGTATCGTACAGGTAGGTACCTAATACCAATCCCATCCATTGAGTGTTGGAACGTTTTCAATAAAATATAGGTCTATACATCCGATGCTTTGAATTCAGGTCGCAATGAACCCAAAAAATACAATTTTTGATGCAAAACGCCTCATCGGACGAAAATTTGATGATCCAAACGTACAAAATGATATTAAACATTGGCCTTTCGAAGTGATCTCAGATAATGGTAAGCCTAAAATAGTTGTTGATTACAAAGGACAAAAGAAGAGATTTTCACCAGAAGAAATATCTTCAATGGTTTTGACTAAAATGAAAGAAATCGCTGAGACTTATTTAGGGGGTACAGTCAAAGATGCCGTCATTACAGTACCGGCATACTTTAATGATGCACAACGTCAAGCGACAAAAGACGCCGGGACTATTGCTGCTTTAAATGTCCTAAGAATAATCAATGAACCAACGGCAGCCGCTCTCGCATACGGTTTGGATAAAGACCTGAAAGGCGACAAAAATGTTCTTATCTTTGACCTTGGAGGGGGCACTTTTGATGTATCCATTCTTCAAATAGCAGAGGGTTCACTATTTGAAGTCAGATCGACTTCCGGTGACACACACTTGGGCGGAGAAGACTTTGATTCGAGGATGGTAGAGCATTTCAGTCAAGAATTTGAAAGAAAATACAAAAAAAATATGAGATCAAATCCAAAAGCTTTAAGAAGACTTCGAACTGCATGCGAAAGAGCGAAGCGGACACTTTCTTCAAGCACGGAAGCCAGTCTAGAAATAGACGCTCTTCACGAAAGCATAGATTTCTATTCGAAAATCACAAGAGCACGTTTTGAAGAATTATGTTCAGATTTATTTAGACAAACACTAGGACCTGTCGAGAGAGCGTTGAAAGATGCTGGTTTAAATACAAGAGAAATACACGATGTTGTAATGGTAGGCGGTTCCACTCGCATACCGAAAATACAGCGGCTATTGCAGGTAAGTTAATTTAATAATTAACTTATAAATATGCAACGTATGGAAAGGTATATTTATCTAATGAAATTATATTCCTTGTCACAGGATTTCTTCAATGGAAAAACATTAAATCTTTCAATCAATCCTGACGAAGCCGTCGCCTATGGTGCCGCTGTGCAAGCTGCTATTCTCAGTGGTTCTAAAGACACTCGCATTCAGGACGTGCTCTTAGTAGATGTGACTCCATTATCTCTTGGCATAGAGACTGCGGGAGGTGTGATGACAAGACTAGTTGATAGAAATACAAGAATTCCTATAGCACAGAAGAAGTTGTTTACCACATACGCAGATAACCAACCTGCTGTAACTATTCAAGTGAGTTTTTTTGCACTTATACGTAAAACGTACCTACGATAGGATATTACGATTTTACTAACTACCAAATGTTAGTAAAATTGAGAAAAATAGATTTTGGTGTATCACAATGACATAGTTTCAGGATTTCAAAACATAATTTTCAAATATTTCTAGGTTTATGAAGGAGAGAGAACGATGACGAGAGACAATAACCTGTTGGGCACATTCAATTTAACTGGTATTCCACCTGCTCCAAGAGGAATACCGCAAGTTGAAGTATGTATTTTGTTCAAAAATCTATTCGGCATTGATATCAATGACAACGCTAATTTAACTTACATGAAACTTCGGTGCTTTACCTTATTTTTCTTTCACAGGTTACCTTTGACATTGATGCCAATGGGATATTAAATGTTAGTGCACAAGATAAAAGTACAGGACGATCGGAACACATCACTATATCAAACGACAAAGGTCGACTGAACAAACATGATATCGAAAAGATGCTGCAAGACGCTGAACGTTTCAAAGCTGAAGATGAAGCCGCAAGAATGAGAGTCGATGCTAGGAATCAGCTGGAAGGATATCTCTTTGGATGTAAATCTGTAAGAACCAATTTTATGAAATATTTTTTTTTACATATGAGCTTAATTTGAGTTAAAGAGTTCCTAAGAGGGCGTAGGCATCGCCATATTACCTAATCTAACTGCCACCAAAGGGATAATATAGCGTTATATTTTCATGGTATTTCGTGGTGCCTACCTACGTTATATCGAATAAACATTTTTATTGAACGAAACCACCGTCTTACACACAAATGTGACTAATATTAACATAACATTTGAAAAGGCGGAGATGTCAAAAACTGAAAGAGATAATACCTACATCGTTATCCTCACAATTCGGTAAAATGTATATCGTTTTTTTTCTTATTATATTATACTAATGAGTATGTCCTCCTGAAGCGCGCATGGCCCAGCGGCTGGTGTAGATCGTAAACGATCTACTCGGTTAAGCACTACGGGCGCGGTCGGGTAGTGTGATGGGTGACCGCTAGTGGCAAATTAAATGCGCGTTTCCGTGCTTCGGAGGGCACGTTAAACCGTCGGTCCCGGTTGCTATCGATGGATAGCAGTCGTTAAACCTTGTCGGAGGCCTAATGGGCGGTTTGAAAACATCCGACAGCGGGTTGGCCACTAACCCGTATCTCCACCAATCCGCATTGTATCAGCGTGGTGGAGTAAGCTCCAGCTCCAAACCAAATTGTCTAATCATGGCAGGCAGCAGAAAACGCGGGCAGCAGATTGACAGAAAATGAGAAGAAAACGGTGATCGACGAATGTAACAACAAACTGCGCTGGTTGGACGCCAACCCCGACGCCACCAAGTCTGAACTGGAGCAACGGTTGCAAGCCGCGCAGGCCGTGTGCCAGTCCTCCATGATGAAGCTGCATGGAGCTGGTGGGCCTAGTTGCGCCAGACCGGAGTCAGGGGGTCCGAGGGTGGAGGAAGTTGACTGAATATTGTGTTTTTATACTTACGTTATTCTTGCTTGCCTCTACTTCTGGCTTGCCTTGGCTTTCAATTTCGTTAGTTGTAAAATATACTCAGCACCTAGTGTTGTACAAAAGGATGTAAAAAAATTACGAGACACAAAAGCAAAGTAAAAAAAAATTGTTAGTACCGTAGTTACGTGCACTCACTTTCCATGATATATTTATATATGTATCTTCATGCCAGGTCCCTAACGGAGTAGGCAGAGAGTGTAGAGCGCCAGATATCTCGGTCCTGATATACCTCTCGTGCCTCGTCTACCTTCATCATTCTCTTCATACATGCACGCTGATTCCTAAGACTTGACCCCACCATCAGACATAACTCGACCTATTTGGTCATGGTAGGTCAGTCTTGGTCTTCCTGGGCCTCTGCAACCATCCACATTCGCATTTTAAATCTGTTTACTTCCATAATAGGTATATTATTAGGTTGGGGAAAAAGTTTCTTCGCATTTTTAAAGATAATTCAAAACATTTTTTAATATAGTTTATTTTAATTTAACTAAAGTATGTATGTACCATTTTGTTCCATAACCTTTTGCCATCTTGTAGGTAGGGACATGATCCCATTGCTATAAAAATTTTGGAATTTCTCATCTAAATACCGCGACAAGTGGATTTGGCAGTCCTCTCGTGATGTTAACCTAACATTGCATAAAGAATTCTGAAGAGACCGAAACAGGTGGAAATCTGAAGGTGCAAGGTCAGGACTATACGGCGGATGCATTAACACCTCCCAGCCAAACTCTCTTAATTTTTGCTGAGTAGCTATAGATGTGTGAGGTCTAGCGTTATCATGATGAAACACCACACCCCTTCTGTTGATCAATTCCGGCCGCTTTCTCTCAACTTCTTGCTTTAATCTCATCAGTTGTTCACAGTAGAGTTCAGAATCGATAGTCCTGCCTGGTGGTAATAGCTCATAATGAATAATGCCCTTCCAATCCCACCACACACACAACATCACCTTATTGCGAGTTAACCCGGGTTTCGCCAGTCTGTGAAGCCTGACCGGCCTTTGACCACGACCTTTTTCGCACGTTCTTGTCGTACGTGATCCACTTTTCATCACCAGTTATCAGCTTCTTCAAAAATGATTCGGTTTCATTACGTCGTAATAAAGAATCACAAATGAGTACACGGTTCATTAGGTTTCTTTTAGTGAGCTCGTGAGGTACCCAAATATCGAGCTTTTTTTTGTACCCAGCTTTTTTCAAATGCGCCAAAACTGTTTTGTGATCAATTCTCAGTTCTTCAGCTACGTCGTAACTACTGATATGTCGATCTTGCTCCACTTTTTCAAAAATGGCATCCATTTTATCCGTAATAGGGCGACCAGAGCGAGGTGCATCTTTGACATCAAAATTTCCGGATTGAAAACGCTTAAACCAAATTTGTGCTACTCTCACAACCACTGCACTAGGAAACCATAAACATCGCAAATTTTTTTCGCGGCTTGCGTTGCATTTTTACCTTTTTTGTAGTAAAATTTTAAAATGTATCGAATTTCTTCATTAGATTCACTCATCTTGACAGTACGAAAAACAAATGAAAATCACACATTTGCCTAATTTGAATTTGGAATTATGTTCTTTAAAATTGTAACTTTCAATGATACCAAAACCAGCCAGATACAAATACTACAGCCAAAGAGATTTTATTACAAGTTCATACATACTGTAATGCGAAAAGACTTTTTCCCCAACCTATTATATATACTTATTATTTTGTTCCAACCAGTACATCAGTACAGCAGACAGTTAAAACTTTATCTCATTTCAGCTATTTCTAGTAAAGACTTGTTATTTGAAAACATTATGGTTACAAACGTTAAAGTAAAATACAAAGTTTTTTTAAACGTTCAAAAACGTTATAATTGTTTTAACACACACACCTTAATGTATCTTCTGTGCTGTGTTCACTGATAATCCAAAAAATACATGTTTCGATTGACACCAACACCGGAAAAACCTTAAATTAAATCCAATTTGTCTATTTTTTTTAAAAGTTTGTACAAGTAAAACGTATGGTGTGTAACCGGCATTACTTTTTTATTCTATTAAACAACTAACCCTAGTTAAGCAATAAAATTGTGTGAATGATTTTTCGTAATAAAACTAAGCATGTTATACAAAATTATTTATTCCAAAAATATAACAATATCTCGAGCCTTTCTAATAATAATAATTTGGTAAACTAGTACAAAATTCGCGCGTGCTTAAGGTAACAATATGTGTGTACTTACATTAAATACTAGTGGTGTCTTTTACACATCGTTATGTCATACATTTTACATATTCAACATTTTAAATAAAGAAAATGTTATCAACAATTGTTTTCTTTTATAAGTAAACTTAATAAATAACCCACGCCTTTAACTTTCGTAATACAGTTCGGATCAGAAATTATGTTCTTATCAATAAACAGAAATCCAAGTTAGTTCGGTAGTAGTTTGGCAATTTACATTACTTATTTCGCGTCTATAATACAAGTATGTACGTAAGTGAATGGATAAGTGATTCGATATCGACTTACGAATTGTGATAATTAATACTCAGATAGACAAGACATTCGCTAACTGCGACAACTTCTAAGGTAAAAAAAGTACATTTGTCCGTGGCCAATCTTGACTTTGTTTACAAAAAAGAATTTTAGTATATCACTACAAATGCATTCAACTCGCACGCTTACAAAATGTGACAGACGACTATCGATATTTTTAGGACTCATTGCCATTTTTACAATATCAAATTTCTATCGTACTGTTCCTCTTATCCTACTGTAAAACTTATCTCATTAAGCAGATATTACCGACAACTCCAACTCAAACAAATGGTAATCTCCACATACTGGTACGTACCAAAATAAAGAATAATATATATATAAAACATGCTCGTAACAATATTTATTCGATGTTTTTACATATCTCAAGCTTGTAATTGTTCAATGATATTAATATATCAACATCTTACTACGATATCATATACTATATCAACATTATACTACGTTTCTAATGTGTAAAAATGTTGTTTGTACCTTATTCAAAGCGTGCGCCCTGCCCTATCTTTCAATTATTGCATTACTTTCAAGGCATAAATACACTTATAAGATTTATGATGCGATTTCCCGGCAATATCCTTTTCGATTCACTGACGTCTATACAAGTCCATAAAACACTTTTATTTCTTGATCTTGCTTAAGAAATACAAAACCACAAACATCATACTTATAAATGTATTAAGCCCACGATTGCATATTCGAATTATTCGAGTCATTTGATCAATGCCTACTTCTAAGAAAACTACATAAAAATCACGATACATGTGTTCTTATTCGTAAACAGTGCAACTAATATGTTAGTCCCACCCACGAGAACTGCGGGCGAACCATCTTTTATTAAGAATCTTAATTGAATCAATATTATCACTGTCTTGTTTCTTCACACGCGTTGTCATATGAAGAAATGAAACAAAATTTTGGTTCCTGAACAGAATCTCAATAAAACTGTAAACAAATAGTGGACTGGGTCCATCAGCCGTGACGGAAGACCATAAAGGCTTTAAATAGCTTGTACATTTCTCTATGGTGCACACTATAGATAGTTTGTGGATTTAAGTCGCAGAGGTGTCGTTGAGCGATCGTACGTCCGAAAGTGACCGGATCTCTTACTTACGTGCCTACCTGGCCGGCGGACAGACCCGTCCGACGATTTGTTTGCAGCTTTAGACGTCATGATACGAGTCCAGGACTTCTTCCGTGACCTCTTACTGCCATTCAAATTTGGAACCTAAACCGAATTGCTAAAACCTTGTTTCATTCATATATATTGATAAGAGTGATTCTGGGGTGTAGGCAGAACAGAAATGATGGGCGCAATCAGGTGTAAGTAATTAATGCAGCTCATAACATCAAAAATATGACTACTTCCTAAATCATTATAAATATTTAAAAAGACACTGGATTAAGCAAGCAAGCAATGTGCTTTAAGTGGACTCTGTTTATCTACAACAAACCTACGTCAGATTTCAAGTACTTCTTTGTACTATCTATATTGTCAAATACTTAAACAAATATGGAATATATTCCATAAAAGCAGATTTTCTAATACTTCTTAATACCTATTCGTCAATATGCTAGCGTTATAGTGGCTGAATATATATTCACGTTTCATTCAATTCTATCTTATCATTAAATACAAAAGCATTTGTATTTTATTTCTTTTAATTGAAGGCCGAATCTTAAAATATCATTAAATAAATTTGAGCTGAAAATAAATGCATATTTCTATATCATTTGGATGGCTTCTGATTCAAGGAACAATATTTGTGTATCTTGGTTGAAATACAGAAACATATAAAAGGTACGATTCCGAACTCCGCTGCACGCAGTAGTGCAGGTCTCCATAATTATATTCTCTATAAGTTTATATGAGGTTACATTCGGAGCCACGCGACAATTTCGCGGCAGCAACGCAATATTTTACTGGTGGCAGAGCTCTAGTGGAGCTCGCGAGCGTATGCACCACCGCATTACCTAATATACTTGCCGCTAAATAGTAGTGTTCAGCACTATCGTGTTCCGGTCAGGTGGTAATGTACGGCCCTGTAATTTCCGGCACTGAAGCATAACACCTTAGGCCTCAGGAGTGGTAACGCATCTGCATTTTGACCTTGGTCTTTATGTGAGTGTCTAAGGTGATAGGCTGCCGTCATCACTTAACATCAATGTGAACTGCATGCTTGTTTGCGACTTGCATTACATAAAAAACAAAAATAGAAAATCAAGAAATATGGTGCAGCGGCAGCACTGTTGCTTGCAGCGGAACAGCCCGGAGTTCGACATCGTACCTTAAATCATGAGTATTCCTTGTTGAGCCTTAAATGTCATCCAAAGAATGACACGTCATAATTTCGCCATGACGCACAGTCCCGATCAAGAAAAATCGCACATCGACTATAGGAAAGAGATTTCAGCTAATTTCGACTCTGTAGAGCTTCCTCTCTTTCGCACACTACCTGTGATGTTTGTCGATTGTGTGTCACTACTTCATGAAATCAGTATTCCAATTGTTAATTAAAACAATGTTTGTAAATATTACGAAATAACAAATTCACCGAAAAAAACTGACCAAAATAAGAGTCGTCGTCAAGAACATTCATTTGGTCGCCATCTTTGACAATTGTCAAACATTACTTAAAGTACGGTTACTGATGGATGAAGGAATCGATAAGATAAGTTGAGATTCAATTATTAATGTAATATGATGAACAACCAATTGATGATGAAATCGATTACATTAACTTTTAGAGGAGGATTTCGATGGACACAAGCTAACCAACCTAATATTTAAAGCGAAATGTTACAGAAAAACGTAAATTCGCACTAAACGGCTTGTTAGCAATTTCGAAAATTCCAATTTTGGTGGCCCATCATTACCATATTGCTGTTGAATACCGAGAATTATAAATATATATTTTTTAAAGTAATTAGATGTACTAAAATCAAACTAAAACGTAGGCTAAACAACAATACGACACAACAGATTTTATAGCGATACTGAGTTTCATAGTCACTTGGGCAATCTCCTTTGACCTATACCGCACTATCATTGCTACATCTAAATTATCCGAAGGGTGTGGACCTGGAGACCTGTAAAACAGGTTTTCATAACTTTAGTTCAGGCTCCAATCTCCATAATATAATATATTACATGACACAGCAAAACGTTTTTAATTGCAATAAACCTAATTTTGTGCTGTTAATGTTATTTTAAGGAGAATAAATTCTCTCCACAATAACATTTTTACACAATAACGTTTATTATTATATATGAGTACTTACCTGGGCAGTGTGCAACAGAGACAACGCTCTACGAAGTCGAAACTACCCGATTTTCTTTCATAAGCTCGATGTATAATATTTCTTGCTGGGTGCTGTATAATGACAAAAGATATGTTTGACCTCTTAAAGCAATTCGTGAACTTAAAATAACTTAAAAATAATGATAATTCGTCACTCATATTCCATCCATAAAACAAAACATCTTTTTCATATTTTTACATTCAATGGTTTCTATCGGCTGTGCCTTCTCTAACTTGAAGAAATCTGCTAGAGTTAGAGAAGGATGTGAAATGTTAGAATAACTTTAACATATATCATGGTGCAACCCAGGCTAAGTGTATTTGTTATTTCGCGTTCCATAACAATTTGTCTTTATTCCATAGAGCAACACGGGAGGGGAGTAGCCATATTCAGGCTTTCCTCTCTGTCAAAATACAAGCCCAAGTGCGCCAGTGTCTGTCGCCTACATGTTTAAATGAGTGCGTGAAATTGTTTATGTATTTTGTTAAAGTCAAGGGGTGAGTTTCGTAGTAATAGACGATTTTTGTTTTGTGTGTGTGTGACACACGTATTTCCCCGCGCAGAAAAATAACAGACTGTTTTGCATCGCTCCCCCTGGTCGGCCGGTAGCCCGTGTTGCTCTGTCTTATACAATACAAAATTCTATATTTAAATAAACATTATGCCATTGCAGAATGAAATAATTATGGCAACGTTATTGCAATTGATTCTTGAATATTACGAATAGTTTGCGGGTGAGATTCACAGACTGCAATACGACTTTACTTTCAGCAAAGTACGCTTATATTAAAACTGTTAAAACTCATACTCATCTGACACTTCTAAGGATGCTTTGCTCTGAAAGTAAAGTCGTAGTGCGGTCTGTGAATGTCACCCTGAGCAACAGTCTCACATAATTCACAGATCCTTAATAGCAAGATTCTTAGTTGGTAAGACATTAAGAAACATTTAAAAATGTAATATTATATACTTAACAAACAGCAAGCTTTTGAAACACAAATAACTTTTTTCTCATGAATATTACTTATTAGTCATATGAAATACTCAACACTATTCTCTACATCTATCAAAAACTCTATTTATTCGTCACTGTTGATCGAAAATAACAATAATGAAGCCGTCATGATAACTAATAGAGTATCATCACTATTTTTGCTTGATTGCCATGAATTGGCAATCAAGCATACAGTTTGATGTTAGGTGCAGTTAGCCTACAAACATTTGCATAAAAACCAGAGATTTCACTCCTTGTTATACCTGTGCCAGAAATAACCGACTGGAACACAACAGCTCTAAGCACTACCATTTAGCTCGCCAAGTCGATTCGTTAATGCAGTTGTGCCTACGCTCGCGAGCTTCGTCACTACACTACAGTGCTCAACAATAAATATTGCACATCGAGCCTAGGAAGGAGACTTCGGCTTATTTCGGATCTGTAGAGCGTTATCTCTTTTGCACCGTACCTATTTGACGTTTGTCGACCATTTTGACCAAGTTTTGACCAATACCGGCCTGTCGGTGCTTACGTAGGCAGTGTGCAACAGAGATAAAGCGCTACGAAACAAGCCGATCGTCTCTTTCGCAGGCTCGATGTGCAATATTAATTGTTGTGTACTGTAACATAATACCATATGTCCCAATATGAGACGCTAAAAGCGTAAGAAATATATTAAACTTAAAAAATGTTCGTGGATTTTAATGAAATTAAAATAATTTAAACAATCGCTTCAAAAGAAATATAACTTCAGAAATATTCAGCGCTCATATTGAATCATAAATAATAATTTGTATCGGCAGTAATACTCATATCGAGTCCGTTACTGGTAAGTCAGTTAACTAGGTAGACAGGGTGTCCCAAAGGTCACAATAAATCGTGTACTATAATAGGCCTTTAACGCTGCTTTCTTTCGTCAAAAAACAATACAAAATAAATAAAATCCCACAATGGAAAACAAAGTTGTCCTTATTCTGTGTCACCTGTTTTACATAAACATAAATAGATTATGGACACTCATAGGCACTGATAGAGGACAAGACTGTCTGATTATCTGAAGAAAAAATGTACAATTGAAAAAAATCCCTTGAACTCGACTCTAACCTCGCAACTTCGAGATACAGTGCTCAACAATAAAATAAATATCGCACATCGAGCCTAGGAAGAAGACTTCGGCTTATTTCGAGTCTGTAGAGCGTTATCTCTTTCTCGCCGAACATATTTGACGTTTGTCGATCATTTTGATCAAGTTTTGACCAATACCGGACTGTCAGTGCTTACTTACGTAGGCAGTGTGCAACAGAGATGACGTTCTACGAAGTCGAAACGAGCCGATCGTTTTTTCACGATGTGGATAATATTAATTATTGAGTACTGTTAATAACAGTGTCTCAGTCCGAGTTACATAAAAATACATTCAAAAGACTTAACCATCGCGTCAATCGAAATAACCACAAGCAGGTTTTATTAGGTCATAGGTGACAAACAAGCTTACAAGCTTATCACATTGGTGTGTTCAGTATCCAACAAGAAATATTGCACATCGACCTTAGAAAACAGACTTCGGCCAGAGAATATGTAATAATACTACGTATAGAATGGACACTTCGACGTCCCGCCCGATTTCCCCGCCTCAGCCGACCCCCTCCCCTCTTATGGGCGACGTTTGGTATTCTCTTCGTGCTACGCACACAGGTGCACGTGTAAATACACGTCACTGATTGATGTTGTGTATTAGAGACCAAATAAAGCGTTTGTGTGGAATTTTGGCGGGGTGTACGCGGTGTGCTTATTTCGAGGTTGTAGAGCGATATCTCGTTATCTTTGTATCGACCATTTTTATCAACTTTTGACCAATACAGATCTATCAGTGCGTACGTAGGCAGAGTGAAGCAGAGATAACGCTCTAAGTCGAAACTAGCCGTTTTTCGCTTTCGTAGGCCCGATGTGCAATATCTCTTGCTGTACTGTACGTGGATTCTTTATGACGCTCGCCGGACCAACTCCCCTATCAGTACATACACAGTTTTAGGAAACTAACCCTGCACGGATAAAATATTCGTCTAACATAAAAAAATCACAGACGTTCACCTAAACATTATAAAAACGATAATATATTATTTGCATTTCCTTACAGACAGTAAAATTATTCAATTGCACTAAACATAACACTCATGTTAAATACTTCTGAGCATCTTCTGTATAAAGGCAGCTTGGATCTCATCCGCTCTGCAACAAAAAGTCCAGTTTCAAAAATATAAATCTTGACGCCTGTAAATCCTAAAAGGCCATACAAAGGTTTTTTCTGTTACGAAAATGGCGAACAGACATGCACCTCACATGGATGTTAAGTGTTAACTGCAGCTTATAGACATATACACAAAAACCAGACGACAATTGCAGATTCGTTGTGACCCCTGAGACCTAATTTAAGAGGTCAAATAGTAGATGCGTTGTCACCCCTAAGACCTATGTTGTTACGTCTCTAAGTTATTACGCCTCTCTGGGGTCCTGGGTTCGATGCCCGGGTCAGAGATCTATCAGAGATAAGGGTGGATCTTATACCTCTGGTTCTACTGGGATTTTTGCTATTTTCGGGAAGTTTGGTAATGTGCCCGGAGATGTCAACAGGCTCGCCACCTGTTACATGGACCAAAAAGTATCCCTCGAATAGTGGGTGTTTGCATGTACGCTACCCTACCCCTTCCGAGATTACAGGCATCACGTCTACAATCATTTAAATACATGAAAGGTCAAGGTCCATGTAGGGCCCGCGTCTTGTACACTTTATCAAAAGATAGAGAAAAATACGTAGAATCATGAAAAAATACTCAGAAAATAATTTTAATCGTTGTTTTTTTATCGGAAATATTTATTATATTAATACGTAATTTTTGTATGTCAACAATATGTCACCATGTTGCTACAATGACATTCTTATTTTTAAAATGTACTTAAGACAATTCATTTAAAGATATAATAAACGATTTGAATAGTTGAAAATGATTAAGTATTTTATGCTTCTTCTCTCAATATAGCGCACAAGGTGCAGGCCCAAGCTCCATACATTTTGGAACGTCTCCTTTCTACAAGAGTTTTTTTGTAATGGAAGTGGCAAACAAGCATGCAGTTCACATGGATGTTAAGTGATGACTGCAGCCTATAGACACTTACACAAAGACCAGAGGTCAAAATGCAGATTCCTTACCACTTCTGAGAAATTACAGGGCCGTACATTACCACCTGACCGGAACACGATAGTGCTGAACACTACCATTTAGCGGCAAGTATATTAAGCAATGCGGTGTTGCCTACGCCCGCGAGCACCTCCACTGGAGCTCTACCACCAGTGTAAATATCTCCATAAAATACTAACTTGGAACTGGTGACGGTGTGCATAAGGTTGATGATGTACTTAGGACACACATCTTCGTGCATGACCCGCGCGTGGAACAACAATCCCTGGCACACGCAGTACAGCAGCTCTACCAGCGGCAAGTTCTTGGGTATCATACCCTTCTGGTACGCCCATGAACCTAGGATCTGGAATTTAAAATTATTATTTTTACGTAACTTCGTAACTTCACGCCTGTAATTAAGGCAAGGGTTAGGCAGAGATAAATGCATGCATTCAAGCATACATGCAAACACCCACGATTCGCCGGTTACGTTTTATTCGATATAACAGGTGGCGAGCCGGTAACTTCAAGGTACTGGGAAATCAGAAAATGGAAAAATCCCAATAGAACCAGAGATAAGGAATTTATAGCATTATCTCTAAAAGACCCCTACCCCGGAAGCGAACTGAGCACCCCAGCGCAGTAGTGGTGGCCTGCTACCACTAGGCTACTGGGTCAGTTAATATACATACTTTTACAACCTTTTCTAAGTTATTATGGTGGCAAATAAGCATGTAATTCACATGAAGAGACATTCCCTTCATGTATTGCATGCCTATAGATGTGTATGAAAACTGCCTCAGTACCCTAGCGGTAGCAGGCCACTACTACTATCGGGTTCGATTTCTGGATCGGGGTCTATCGGAGATAACATCCTTTATCTCTGGTTCTGTTGGAATTTTTCGATTTTCTGGAAGTTTCCCAGTACCTCGGAGTATGGTATTGTGCGTTACGTTTTTTATGCAAACACTAAAGGTCAAAAAGCAGGCGCATTGCCAAAACTGAGGCCTTACTTATTTTACATCTGTAATACAAATAGTCATGTGTATGTTGATTTGAAGTTGATTCAAAATTGAAATATTTCACTTCAAAATAGGTCTGGTCTACAAGGACACTTTTGCATTATTGGGTGTACAAGCTATTTTTTTTAAGTAAATCATTGATTAGCAATTTTTTACTTAATTTTATTACTATTAAATAAAATTAGCCGTTATTCAGTCTACCTTTACTTAATAAATATGCACACTATACTAGGAGCGAGAAAACCGCATGAGAAAATAGCATGTTACAAGTACAAGCTATCGCTAGCATTCGCTCGACGCAGCAGACACGCTACCAGCTTTTACAATATTTTTATATTGTAAACGGGACTTTTTTTTTTTATGTCATAAAAGTGGCAAACAAGCATGCAGTTCACATTGATGTTAAATGATGACTGTAGCCTATAGACACCCACACAATGACCAGAGGTCAAAATGCAGATGCGCTGCCACTCCTGAGGCATTAGGTGATATGCCTCTGTGCCTGAAATTACAGGGCCGTACATTACCACCTGACCGGAACACGATAGTGCTGAACACTACCATTTAGCGGCAAGTATATTAGGTAATGCGGTGGTGCCTACGCCCGCGAGCTCCGTCACTGGAACTCTACCACCAGTAAAACTTATCTTAGACTTGATCGCGTACTATTTTAATCGAAGTATTTGTAGTAGACTGTCTACTCGTGACCACGGCGGTTGCATTACGGCCGAAACGTCGAGTGTCGAGGTAAATACTTCGATTAAAATAGTACTCGATTAAGTCCCGTTTACAATATAAAAATATGAATACAGATCGTGTGAAAGTTTAAAACAATAATAGCTTTTACAATATTTAAGCTCACCTGTAACGTGGAGGTCAAGGGTGCCAATGAAATGGGCGTCGAAGGCGATGCTCTGAAAGCAGCTCCGGCGAGGAAACCCGCGGGGAGCGCATATAGCGCGCTGTCCTTGCCGTTAGCTCGACACAGTAGACACACTACTAGCTGTAACACGTTCATTAGGATTTTATGAATAATACTGTCATATATACGGTCTAAACTGCCTCGGTAGCCTAGTGGTAGCAGGCCACTACTACTACGCTGAGGTCCTGGGTTCGATTCCCGGGTAGGGGGTTATCAGAGATAATGGTGAAAAAGCCTTTGTCTCTAGTTCTATTGGGATTTTTCCATTTTCTGGAAATTTCCCAGTACCTCAAAGTTTGGTAATGTGCCCGGAGATGTCAACAGGCTCGCCACCTGTTACATGGGCCAAAACGTAACCGGCGAATCGTGGGTGTTTGCATGTATGCTTGAATGCATGCATTTACCTCTGCCTACCCCTTCGGGGATTACAGGCGTGAAGTTACGTTATACGGTCTATGAAAAATATTTTTCGATTAAATAATCCGCCTAATGCCAATTTTTGTTAGTCAAGTGTTCCTCTCTTCTGCCAGGTAAACTGTACCACTGTTTAGGACGTGTGAAAAAATACACGGTAGTATAAGTATATAATAACATTTAAAAGGAAAACTATCACAGCTAAATTGGCTCTACATACAACTATTTAAGCAATAGGTCTGGTAATCGTAGTCCTACTTTGCGCGTTGTCCGACACGCACTTGGCCGTTTCTTTTTACATAATTTTATTAATTTAAATATTAAATTCAAAGCTATAAGGTAGGAAGCAGCCATCACTGCTGCCACCGATGTTTCAAAATGGTATCCGATAAAAGCCAATTCAATTTTAAACTTCTAATATATTCTTACCCGATAAATACCGATATATCCACCAAAGAATAGACCGAGTTTTAGATGCGACATCTTGATAGACTTTATTGCCTTCGCCGGGGTCAACAGCCGCGGTATAATTGTACGGAGCATGGTCATCGCGCAACCCACACCGAACAGCTGTGCTGTGCCCTGGAATCCAAGAGGTTACACAAACATTATCGTAACCAACTTCGTAAATATGGTGTCCGAATGTGACGTGGCCACCTCGCGGACACTGCGCCAAAATGCCATACTTGATACAAATGCTTAATTTGGTCTCTATTACACATACATCAATCAGTGACGTGAATTTAAACGTGAACCTGTGTGCGTAGCTCGTAGAGAATACCAAACGTCGCCCAAATGTCGCCCATAAGAGGAGAGGAGGTTAGGTGAGGCGGGGAACTCGGGCGAGACGTCGAAGTGTCCATTCTATACGTAGTATTATTACATATTCTATTACTAATTTTCCATTTAATAAAATAACATCAAAAGTTCAAAATTGACCGGATGTTAGTTAAACACATTTTAGTTATGCCACGATTTATCATTGGTTGTGAAGGTAAATAAATACGCCTTAAACTAAAAAAATCAATAATTTTGCATTACAAATGTCGAACAATGTTTACAACAATGTATGTTTAATAGATGACGTCAATCGAACAGTAACATAAATATTAATTGATAGGTAGAAATATTTATAGAAACATAAATTGGTTGCATATGCAACCAATCTTACATAAAGGTAATATACCTTCACTGCGAAACATAACTCGTATATATGCATTATTGTAAAAGAATGATAGATAAAATTTTATTAAGAATAAATCTTTACAGATGATTTCGAAACGCTATTAGGTATCTAAATTTATATAGAGTATATTTATAGTAACTATGAACTCGTATAACATAAAAGATAATGTGAAGCAGGTATAAGAAGTCAAATAGTAAATTAAAATCGGAATAGGTATAAAACTTGCAGTTCGAATATCATCAAAGTTTTCAATCTCTTCCTCCCACAAACTATATATGAAATTAACAATTAGTATTTTTTTCAGTAATGTGTTTTTTAATCTAGGTGTACAAGCTCATAATTATTTAATTTGTTTTTGTAGCTTACTTCTTGTCAGTTTGCGAAAGATAAAATGGATAACTTATACTAGTTAACATTTCGAAATGTAAAGAATTAAAAAAGTATGTACATATATAAATTTACTGATAATAATATACATATAATATGTTGTCATTTACTCAGCCTATGTCGTTATTTAAAATTATATTAAATTTCAATTAATGAACGAATGTTTTAACTGTTATGTACATTTATTAATAGATAAACTAGTCTCGAAATGTAATCAGAATATTAATATATCTGTTTCTTTTGAATAAAAGCATAAATTATTCAATCCTTGAGTGTTCCGTAGCGTTAATTTATTGCTATCTTGTTGTATTTTAATTAAATAATTCAGCGTCGTTTTTTCTTTTGTTATTTATACCTGACAACAACGTTAACTGACTTGCTACAAGCAACTTAAATAAAAACGAAAACTGCGACAACCATAATGAGTTTGCGTTTGTATGGGTGAAGACGGCATTTTGCTGTATGTTTTTCGTATACTGTGATAGTAGTACCTACATTATGCTTAGTGAACTGCTGTCATATCTCACGGTTTTGTGATGACGATCATTTTTAAATTATTTAAAGACAATTTATTTATAATTTTAACTGTTATATTGAAGACAAATCGTTCTGCTTCGGAAAAACAACCGCTATAATTTTTTAAATTTTCATATTATTAACCGACTTCAAAAAAAGGAGGTTCTCAATTCGTCCGGATCTTTTTTTTTTAATTAAAGATCATGCAGGAAAACTTGTCTTATAAACAGTCCGTAGCGGTAAACAAGGTAACAATAGAACCGAATATACCTACTGTGGATAACCCCATTACCATTATTCGTTACAAATAAACATTGAAAATTTTCACACCAACGTTTTATTCAACCAAGGAAAACACAACGGTAATAATCACAGCAAAACTTATTCAGGAAAAGCCCAGGAAGACTTGTGTAACACTGGACTCAAAATAACAACCAGGATAACAATAGATGTATGTATGTATCTTCACGCCAGGTCCCTAACGGGGTAGGCAGAGAGTGTAGAGCGCCAGATATCCCGGTTCAGACAAACCTCTCGTGCCTCGTCTACCTTCATCATTCTCTTCATACATGCACGCCGATTCCTAAGACTTTTGACCCCACCATCAGACAGAACTCGACCTATTTGGTCATGGTAGGTCAGCCTTGGTCTTCCTGGGCCTCTGCAACAATAACAATAGATAACACACAGAAACATCTATTTTTTTTTTTATGTAATGGAAGTGGCAAACCAGCTTGCAGTTCACATGGATTAAGTGATGACTGCAGCCTATAGACACCCACATGAAGACCAAAGTCAAAATGCAGATCCGTTACCACTCCTGAGGCTTAAGGTGTTAGGCCGTACATTACCACCTGACCGGAACACGATAGTGCTGAACACTACCATTAAATTTAGCGGCAAGTAAATTAGGTAATGCGGTGGAACCAACCCCCGCGAGCTCCGTCATTGGAACTCTACCACCAGTGAAAAATTACTGCAATAACAAACAAAATTGTAATAAGCATGTTAATTTTATTGTTAAAACTAGCGGCTCGCCCTGGCTTCGCACGGGTGCAATGAATGTAATATCGCCTGTCACTCACTGAAAATGCAGCTTACTAATAGCGTAAAGAAAGAGTAAAGAATTTTTGCAAACACTCCAGTAGTTTTTGTGTGAAAACGTTACAAACATACATACGAAAACACAGTTTCCTCTTTATAATATTAACATAGATTACGCAAGCTTGTAATTCACAAACTGAGAAAATGAATTTAGGCACACACCTACGATTCTCGAAATATGTCAGTATTTGGATATGTGGTAGGTAGATTTAGAATTACACATAATATAGGAAGCATGAATAAGATGGTTGCAGAGGCCCAGGAAGACCAAGGCTGACCTACCATGACCAAATAGGTCGAATTCTGTCTGATGGTGGGGTCAAAAGTCTTAGGAATCGGCGTGCATGTATGAAGAGAATGATGAAGGTAGACGAGGCACGAGAGGTTTGTCTGAACCGGGATGTCTGGCGCTCTACACTCTCTGCCTACCCCGTTAGGGACCTGGCGTGAAGATACATACATGAATAAGATATAAAGGAAGCAAACAAAGCATAAGAAGCACAAAGAATAAGTAGCAGACACTGACCTATTGATTGTGTTACATAAATTTAAATACATTTTGTAATTTCTAGAATGTTTTACTTATTTTTATTTTAGTTCTAAGTTGTTGTTGCAAATAGAGTACTACCCACGACACACGTTTATATCTAGTTTGCGGCTGCGTGTAAGCGTATTTATTTATTTATTTTATTTTTACTACGATTAACCTTTCACAACGTTCATCGCAAGAGATTTTAATCTAAACGGTGGTCGAACGTGAGGATCGTTGACTGTACCTAAATATCAAGAAAACCCTGAACTATTTATGAGTCCACAAACAGAAAAGGTAACGTCAAGATTTATAAATTAGTATTGTGTTAATAATTAACTTTATCCTCACACACGTTTGTAATAAATACTTAATTAACAATATCCTTGTAGTTTATCACGCTGCGACACATAGTGTAATTGAATAAACAATATCAGTTTAACCTTTGCTCCTTATTGAAAATTCAATTGAATACACAAGATAATCTAACACGCTTACCTAAATTTTTAGTGTAATATGAACGTTAAATTAATCACATTTTTCTCATCTATCTATATAAATAAAAATGAATCTTAATGTGTTTGTAAGCGTAAAACTCGAGAACGGCTAAACCGATTTCTTTTTGTGTTGTATTTATAATTGTTCGGAGAAGGACAAACCTTCTCCGAACAATTATATGAAAGAAAAAAAATAGATGGTTACGAAAAATAAGAAATTTTAAGTAAACTTAATGACAATATTAACTTTTCTAATGTAAGCCTTAAGGCACTTAACATAACGGTCAGTCGTCAATTATCGTTTTAAACAGTTGGATCGGTAGAAATTGATGATTGAAAATGCCATCAAATTATTACCAGTAACAATCGACATTGCACCCGCGCGAACACAGGGCGGGTCGCTAGTCCTTACAAAAAACATATTTTATTTTAGTTATTCATGACTAAGAAGCGCGCATGGCCCCGCGGCTGGTGTAGATCGTAAGCGATCTACTCGGTTAAGCGATACGGGCGCGGTCGGGTGTGATGGGTGACCGCTAGTGGCAAATTAAAATGCCAGTTTCCGTGCTTCGGAGGGCACGTGAAGCCGTCGGTCCCGGTTGCTATCGATAGATAGCAGTCGTTAAACCTTGACGGAGGATTTATGGGCGGTTTGTAAACATCCGACAGCGGGTTGGCCACTAACCCGCATTGGAGCAGCGTGGTGGTGTAAGCTAAGCCAGGCCTCCCCCCAAAAAAGGGGAGAGACTCGTGCCCAGCAGTGGGACGTATAATGGGTTGCCATTATTATTATTATTCATGACTGACTGCACTCGCAGAAGAATTCTCCTTCACCAGTGGGCGGTGGGATTGTCACGTCCCGACGCCCCTACTATGTATGTATCGTAACGCCAGGTCCCTAACGGGGTAGGCAGAGTGTGGAGCGCCAGATATCCCGGTCCTGACACACCTCCCGTGCCTCATCTATATTCCTGACCAGAACGTGCAAATTGTGGAACGAACTTCTGAGGTGTTCCCCCGGCGCTACAATATGGAATTCTTCAAAACTGGCGTCAAAAGAGTTCTTCCAGGCTGGCAGCACGTTAGCAACTCCCCTGGTGTTGCAAATGTTCATAGGCATTAATGTACGGCCCTATAATTTCCGGCACAGAGGCATAACACCTTAGGCCTCAGGAGTAACACATCTGCATTTTGACCTTAGTCTTTGTGTGGGTGTATATAGGCTGTAGTCATCACTTGACATCAATGTGAACTGCATGCTTCTTTGGCCACTTCCATTACATAAAAAAAACACTTTAGGTCTCAGGAGTGGTAACGCATCTACATTTTGACCTTGGTCTTTGTGTGGGTGTCTGGAATGCAAATGCGTTGGCACCCCTGAGGCTTAAGTTGTTATATCTCTATAATAGTTAATACGAGGCCATACATTACCATCTAACCGGAACCCGATAGTGCTGAACACTACGATTTGGCGGAAGATAGAGGTAATACCGTGGTGCTTAGCCCACGAGCTACGTCACTAGAGCTCTACCACCAGTAGATTATGACGATGATGATAACTATTCGTAGTAAAAAGAAAAAGATCTTACTTTCAAGACATAATTAATGCAAGGTCCCTTGTGTGGACACGCTGGACTCCTGCCGTCGATGCCTTTCACCGGTTCACCAACTTCCTTAGAGATGCGGGGTGGCGTGAAAAACCTGCAGTAAAAATCTTAATAATAAATCAGATATCAATACATATTGTTAAACTCCTATTTTGGCAATACTATCCGCCTTAAAAACACTAAGGCTGGGTTGCACCACGATATTAGTTAAAGTTCTTGTAATATTTCACTTCTTTCTCTTATTTTAACGGATTTCTTTACGTTAGAGAAGGATGTGAAAGGAATTCCTAACGAGTCGCCAGACGGCGTAAGTGAGCTGTTGCTTTCTTTGATATTGAAAATTGGTCTCTATTTCGGTATGTATTATAGTACTCTGTGTTTTATACTACGTAGCGATTACACTTTATAGATTCACTCACCAGAACAAAGGCGTTCGTTTGCTATTGTCTCTATCTAGTCTCATGAGATAGAAGAAGATGGCACTTCCGAACATAAAGATGAGAGTTTCTTTGCCGGGCGACCGTCGCAGCCAGCCTTTCATTTCTAACGTGCGTACCCAGTATTCGAATACCTGTAATATAACAAAATGTTGATTTTAAAGAAGTTTTATTAGTAATCCAGAGTTGATATACCAGTATCACTTGCCACATCACTATCGATGGTATATAAAATCATAAGAAATATAATCCGCTGTACCCATACACCTACAATTTGTCAAAAATATTGCATCTTACACCTTTTTAGGAAGGATAAATAAACAAGGAACCCTTGTTAAATAGTTTCGCGATGTCCGTCTGTCTGTCTCTCTGTCCGTCCGTGGTTTAGCGCAAAAACTATTTGTACTAGAGACTTGAAATTTGGTACAACTATACACCTTAATCACGCCGACAAAGTGGTAGAATAAAAACATGAAAAAATAATTGGGGTACCTAGTAGTACATTTTTTTTTTCGTTTTCTATATAGTATGGGATATCCGGGATATCGTTAGATAGGTCTTTTAATTAAAGGGGTGTGTTAAAATCAGCTTTAAGAAAATTTCGTTAGAGTCATGTTTGCGAGTAATAGTCGACCAAATGTATTTTACTTGAAATTTTATAACAACTGCATAGAATATATATTATTTTTTTTACATTAATCAAACCAAAAATTACGGAACCCTACACTGCGCGCGGCCCGACACGCACTTGACCGCTTTTTTTAATTCACTCTTCAACGGTTGTAAGTTATAATGTATTGTATGTATGTATCTTCACATCAAGTGCCTTACGGGGTAGACAGAGAGTGTAAAGAGCCAGATATCCCGGTCCTGACACACCTCCCGTGCTTCTTCTACATTCATCATTCTCTTCCATAGAGCAAAACGGGCCACCGGCAGCGGCGGACCGGAGGGGAGTAGCCATATGCAGGCTTTCCCCTCTGTCAAAGTACAAGACCAAATGGTTTTATGCCTGTCGCCCAGATATTTAATTGTGTGCGTGAATTTTTTAATGTATTTTGTTAAAGTCAAGGTGTGAGTTTCGTAGTAATAAATGATTTTTGTAGTGTGAGTGTGTGTCATACGTATTTCCCCCCGCAAAAAATTACAGACTGTTTTGCATCGGTAATAAACGCTATGGCTACTCCCTTCCAGTCCGCCGCGACCGGTGGGCCGAGTTGCTCTATGTTCTCTTCATACTATGCACGCCGTTCCTAAGACTTTTGCCCTCACCCAGACAGTACTCGACCTATTTGACCAAGGTCAGTTTTGGTCTTCCTGGGCCTGCAACCATCCACATTCGCATTGTATATCTGTTTTGACATTCTTTCTATATTCCCGAACCGTTGAAATTATGATTGTAATTATCTGAATTTAGGTCCTCTGTGAAAAGTAGGGTAAGTATACATATGAATTGTTTTATATTAAGGTGGCGACTCTAGTAAAAAGTCAACAAAAACAGATAAAAAGTGATTTAATGCCACCTTTTTACGACGCCTTCATAAATTATTCAATTGTTTTTATAGACTGTAGCGTCGTTAACGTGTGTATTATAAATTACTTGGTAATATTGATGGGCATTACAATCTAATGTGACCAACGGAACAAATTCTTTTTTTTATTAACGAAGGTGGTAAACAAGCTTACTGGATGTTAAGTGATGACTGCATAGAGCAACACGGGCCACCGGCCGCGGCGGGACGCAGGGGCGTAGCCATATGCAAGCTTTCCCCTCTGTCAAAGTACAAGCACGCCTGTGCCTGTCGCCTAGATGTTTAAATGTGTGCGTGAAATCGTTTATGTATTTTGTTAAAGTCAAGGTGTGAGAACATTTCTTGTATTGGATGTTTGGATGTTTGTCCGTCAATCACGCCGAAACTACTGAAGAGATGAAATTAATGAAATTTGTTATACAGATAGGGTAACTGACATAGATTATAGGATACTTTTACTTATCCCAAAAATGTTCCTGTGAGATGCCATGGAATGATTTGATGAGTTTCAACAGGTTACGCGAAAAACGAACAACACGCGGGCGGAGCCGCGGGCAACAGCTAGTACCTAGCTACCTTTAAACGTAATCAATACATTACAGACTTTATCTATTGACACGGTTTGCAGCCAAATATGTATAAGGAAAACGTGATAAAAAACTTGGAATACACCATTTTTTACATTATCAAGTTTCTTGTTATGTGTGTATATAAGTGTATTTATTATTGATGATACATACTTCATAAGTATACGTAACGTAACTTCACGCCTGTAATCCCCGAAGGGGTAGGCAGAGGTAAATGCATGCATTCAAGCATACATGCAAACACCCACGTTACATGGGCCAAAACGTAACCGGCGACGGTTACGTTTTGGCCCATGTAACAGGTGGCGAACCTGTTGACATCTCCGGGCACATTACCAAACTTCGAGGTACTGCGAAATTTCCAGAAAATGGAAAAATCCCAATAGAACCAGAGATAAAGGACTTTACACCAGTATCTCTGATAACCCCCTACCCGGGAATCGAGCCCAGGGCCTCAGCGTAGTAGTAGTGGTCTGCTACCACTAGGCTACCGAGGCAGGTAAGTACATAAGTTCATAAGTATGTTTTTATGTATCTTCAAGCCAAGTCCCTTACGCGGTAGGTAGAGAGTGTAGAGCGCCAGATATCCCGGTCCTAACACACCTTTCGTGCTTCTTCTACATTCATCATTCTCTTCATACATACACGTCGATTCCTAAGACTTTTGAGCCCACCCTCAGAGAGTACTCGACCTATTCGGTCATGGTAAGATAGTCTCGGTCTTCCTGAGCCTCAGCAACCATCCACATTCGCATTTTATCTGTTTAGTCATTCGCTCAGTCGACATTCTTTCTAAATGCCCGAACGTCCGAACCATCGGAGCATGCCTTTTTTCATTTTTGCACCGATTATTCACACAGCCTCAAAAAAAACTTATAAAAAAGTGATACTGCTTTGAAATATTATCTTTATAATTGATAACATTTATAACTCAACTCACCGAAATACAAAATTCACATATAAACTTTGCATTGAGAGTCTACCACTGTAATTATATATTTAAAATACCAGAAAAATATTCTACATGTTCTCTGTGTAATATTCCACAGCTATAACACCTTAAACGTTTTTTCGAAAATTTTTGTACACATCAATGTATGAACCCTGCCATGTTTCTTTACGCACAAAACGGCTCTTTTACTTCCTTTTATGTGAGCTGGAAATTCTTTCGACTTAGTCTTTGGAAACGGGGATATGAAGGCCTTTGACTCTACTCTATACAATCTCGATTTGTACTTCAGCCCATTAGTTAAGAAAAGATGCGTCATTTATTTGCTAGAATACATATCACCGTAACATCATTTATCATCACTTAACAGAAACGGTTAACAAATATGGCGTGCCGATAAAAGTGGTGAATCATTAAGTTCTAAGGGTTCGATTCGAGTTCGAGATTCGCAGACCACACCACGACTTCACTTTCAGCAAAGTACGCTTAGAAATTAGAAAGGCAAGTCACGCTTAGGGTGAGATTCACAGAACGCACTACGACTTTACTTTGAGCAAAGTACGCTTAGAACTGTCAGTAAAGTATGAGTTTTGACAGTTCTAAGCGTACTTTACTTTGGAGGTAAAGTGTTAGTGCGGTCTGTGAATCTCACCCTTAGACAGGGCACGTAGCCATCGGGACACGTTAAGCCGTCCGTTCCGGGTGCTATCGATAAATAGCAGTCGTTAAACCTTGTCGGGGGCCTTATGGGCGGTTTGAAAACATCCGACAGCGGATTGGCCACTAACCTGTATCTCCACCAAACCGCATTGGGGCAGCGTGGTGGAGTTAGCTCCAGGCCTCCACTCAAAAAGGGGAGAGACTGATGCCCAGCTGTAGGACGTATCAAGGGTTGCCATTATTTATTATTATTAAGCTTAGAAACGATACTTTACTGCCAGTATGGTCTTTTTTTTTCAAATCGTACACGGATTTTTTCAAACAACTGTCGTCAACCTTGGACTCACCAGATTAACAAAAAGATTAACCACCAAAATTCTTCGGTACGGCGGCTCGAAGTAGATTGCCAGGCCGCTCACCGTGCATGGCAGCAAAACTGTCGTGTAATAATTGAAACGACTAAAAAATAGAGCCCTGGGAACAAATTATAGATCTCAATTTCACTATTCTAAAACTATTTTATACTATAGAATGTTCTTAGGTTTTCGCGAGCTACACTCATTGAGATAAAACTAGTTTTCGTTTCGGTCACTTTTCAGCTTCCGTGGTCTCGGGCAGGTATTTTATACTAAGTTTTTCTATGGACCAGGCCGGACGCATTTGTGTATGACTAAAGGACGTCCGTCGCTGAAACGGATACAGGTCCTGAGCTGGTTGGCATGCAGGTGTTCCGCACGCCACTAGTGTGGGTGAAGAGTCAGTGTTGTTCCTGTTGCAGGCGGCCGCTTGCGGCGTCGCGGATATAATAAGAAACTGTGCCCCGGATTTGACCCAGGCGCTGAAGGCAGACGAGTCGGAATCGGAACACCGCGGGGTTTTAGTACCTAATGGCCGAATACTCATACGTCACTCAATTTTAAGCAACCCTCAAATATGCGCTAGCGTGTTTTATAAAGACAGAAGACTTTTAGGTCCCACTTAGATTTAAGTGACTTTTGAGTATTTGGCCGTAAGTCTCACACTATCCGCCGTCTGAGCCCCAAGACGCCGGGTGTCTGTGATGGTTTTCCTCGCGTAATGGCTCACCATGACTAGACTAGGGAAAAGGGGCGGCAGCTTACAATAAACATAACTTTACGCATGCATACTCCACAGGAGTATTTACAGGTACAGGTATATGCACCCACGATTTGGCAGTAATCCTTTGTACCATGTTATAGGTGGCGCGCCTGTATACACATCACTGGGAACATAACCAAACTCCGATGATGGCGCTGGAAATATTCCGAAAAATGTCCGTCCGAGGAGTCCGGCGGACATAATTATTATTAATCAAGTCCGATGCGGTCCGCTCGCGCGGATTTGGTCGGCGGATTCGGTCTTCCGTACCGAATCGAGACGTGTGTTACTACTATAAGACGTTTATGATATTAAAATAACATGTTTGTATAATATAGGTACCTACCAACTTACCTGAATACGCAATTAAGTGTAACAAAAGAGCTTCCCACGGTGAGACCGAATATTCCAGACTTCAAGTACAGTATGAATTGTTCTAATATTTCCTTTTTCCCTAATTTCTTCCCTCTCATCAATATTTGAATCTGTAACAAATGAAGTAGTGGTAATGTGCCGTGTTTTTAATGTAAATACCCTGAATCTACGCAGGTAGCTTCTATTGTTTTAGGTAGACATCACGAAGCCGTCAATTAAGCAAAAACAGGTGAAACACAAAAACAGCAGACATAACAATGACATGTGTATCTATTGTTATTCACTTTAGTTTAAAATACTTATTAATTTTAGACGTAAGTATCATAAGAGATTCTAGTAATCCTAAATGATAGATAAATACTTTCCCCCTTCTTCATAAACGTATTTTAGCTAAAGTGTTGCTAATCTCTCCTTTGTCTTTTTCTATCCTGCACATTTGACAATGTAACTGACAAAGACAAAGCATTCTATAGCTAAAACGTATCTAATGTACGTTTATGAATAAGGGGGTTAGACTTGATTTGACTTGACTAGAACAGCACAAAATTATAAAAGCTTTTTTGTCGTCTTTAGCATTGATAGTTAGACATTACTTAGGTTCAGTTGCACCAAAATAGGTATGTACCTATTTGTTAAAGTTAAAGTTTGTGTAAATTTTTACACCCTGCTTTAACTTAAACAAATTTGTTGAAGTTAGAGTAGAGAGGGATGTACAATTTTACATTAACTTTAACTTTTATGAGCAAGTTACTTATTCCAAATGCAACAAATATGAAAAACTTTACATGTTTTTCAATTTCATTAAGATAACAATTATCTTATTGTTATTTTGCAATATTACGAACGCGTGAATAAAAAAACATGGAAAGAACGGAACTTCAGACGGGCAACATATTCTCTTAGGGGCAACTATGGTTCAGCAGACTTTGACATTTTATTCATTTATTTTGTCACACTTTAGATTTCACCCACATAAAATTATTAGTTCAAATATCAACAGTATAATAAGTGTTAAAATATGCATTATGAGGAAGATCTGGTGCTTCCACATGTTTCTTAAAAATATGTTAATAAATAAGGAAAATATCTTAAGGGGTTAAGTAGCCTGAATGACCTTGGCAAAACGAAGCTCATCATATATTTGTCAAAATTTGAGCGATCTAGCGGATACTCGCTGTACTTGGTCGACAAGATCAAAGATTAAGTAATTGTAGAAGAGACAAGTATTGCTGTGCTTATTAATATTGCATCACAGTGATTATACTACTAGAACGGTTTTGATTACAACATTCGCTATTGGTACGGGTAGCGAGCGAAACTTAGAGTACTGTAGATACCTAAATTAATTTTATTATATCTTACACAAGATAAAACCACTTTATATACCTACTTACTTTCTAATATAATTTTGGTAAGTAACAATGTAGGTAAATTACACGTAGGTATATCAAGTATTAAAGAGTAATCAACTAAATACTCTTTCAGTTCATTTGTGTTTCTTTTTCTACATCCGTGTTGCAATGTCAATATTGTCAATGTATTTATATTCTTTGATAACAACAAGACATCAATTCGCACAAAAACATAAGCGATAGCCACTATTTAGTAAAATCTTAAGTCCGTAAACACTTGTGTTGTATAGTAATACATATTTTTTTACAGGTTTTACTCATAACATCTACCATAACATATGCCACAATTAACATGCTTGACATGTTTTATCACCTGTTACTACTGCCCACCTCACATAATTGTATGGGTTGTTGTGTGTATATAAGCAAGGTGCGAAAATATCCGGTACTTATTATAAATATCAAAATATCAGATATTCATTATATATTCATGTATATATTATATTATATATATATATATATATAGTCATATATTACATTCAACTTTGATCTATATATATATCCATTATGTATGAGTCATGTTTTTATTTTATAGTATTACTAGCTGTCCTGACAAACTTCGTATCGCCTTAGAGGTATCAAAAAAAAATTGTCAAAATACGAAAAAAAAATGTTTGCAGAGAACATACATAACAACAACAATATTGAAAAAAACCCAAAGGACATGTCTTTAAAACCAATTTAACATAATATAAAAATAATACTGTTGTAATCAATTGAAAACAGACTAGAAACCAGAGGCGATCAAATAAGGATAGAAAGAGGAGTGAGGTGATCCTTTGTCACCAAAATTCTTTATTGCTGTCTTAGAAAACATGTTTAAAAACCTAAAGTGGGAAGCAAAGGGCATTTGGCAAGATTGGTGGCTACCATTTCAATCATCTCAGATTTGAAGACAATATAGTTGTAATGTCTGAAAATGCAGAACCAAATCAGATGATAAGCCAACTAGAGCAAGAAAGCACCAAAGTGGGTCTACAAATCGCCGGTTAAAAACCAGATGAACGTATCTACAATTTTGTCAATGTTGAGAAAACACAATTAACTGAACAGAAATGGAGGTCATTTTCTCAACATTGACAAAATTGTAGATACGTTCATCTGGTTTTTAACCGGCGAAATGTATGCTGACAAAACCAAGATTGTCGTAACTACTGATATGTCGATCTTGCTCCACTTTTAAAAAATGGCATCCATTTTATCCGTAATAGGACGACCAGAGCGAGGTGCATCTTTGACATCAAAATTTCTGGATTGAAAACGCTTAAACCAAATTTGTGCTACTCACAGACACTGCACTAGGTCCATAAACATCGCTAATTTTTTTCGCGGCTTGCGTTTCATTTTTACTTTTTATGTAGTAAAATTTTTAAATGAATCAAATTTCTTCATTAGATTCACTCATCTTGACAGTACGAAAAACAAATGAAAATCACACATTTGCCTAATTTGAATTTGGAATTTTGTTCTTTAAAATTTTTACTTTCAATGATACCAAAACCAGCCAGATACAAATACTACAGCCAAAGATATTTTATTACAAGTTCATACATACTATAATGTGAAAAGACTTTTTCCCCAAACTATTACATAAACAGATTTCATTCAGAAATAACAATAATGAAGAGGTGAACAGATATGATATCCTCTATCACTTCTATCTTGCATTTATTTTATATAACAAGCAATTAGCAGCCGGCTGGCTCTGAATCGGCAAAATTTGTGTTCTTTTCAAAGATGTGATACATTCAAACAATAACCAACAATATGACAGTTTTTAGTCCCAGGCTAGTTGTACTTATTAATAATAATCAGTCAATCACAAACTCTTATAGATACCACTAAGAATATATTCTACTGGAAAGACTCCATTGTCTCTTAAAACATTCTAAAGATCGAATTGAATTCACGTTTAGCAGAAAGTTAAACATTTGTGGATTTAAGTTTAAAGAGTGACATAAAAAATACTTACAACATAAACCATGGCATAAAACTTGTATGCCCCTTTAATACAGCTCATAAGCATGGTGGCAGTAGCATCAGAACAAGTCCGAGTCCACGGATGGATGAGAATATTGCAATCTGAATCGCTGCATGCCTTCTCGAACCAAAGTTTACTTGCCTCGACCATTGTAAATAATAAACCACAAAAGACACTATCCCACAAAAGACACTTGGTTGGAAGACACTCAATTTGTACTGATTATGCTTCTAAGACGCGATACGTTTAAATACCAATTCAGTTAAGTTCAGTTCTTTTATCTGCCAACTGCGCTCACAACACTGTCACGCAAAATAAAATACCAAATGTTTTTAATATAAAATCACAATTTTTTTGGAACTAACATTATCCGCGTATTATGAGATTCACACTTCTTCTGTTCTGTTTTATTATATGTTAAAATAGTACAGAACAGGATGTTAAACTCCGAGAACACTTGTTCAGTAAAACCAAGTAACAGCAAATTGTTTTTTTTTTTTACCCACGACTGACATCAACTGACATTGACATGTTCATGTACAGATGACCACAGACACCAGATGACAACCTGATGACAACGGCTATGTTCCGAAATACACACACATCATCTCCGCGGATTTGCCCCGCTGAACGCACGATCACCGGAGGGCTTCCAGGCCTTTCCACGCGAACTACTTCCCAGCACCTCGCCGAGAGCGCGTCGAGACGATGACGATAATGATGTCTCTGTCCCTGTCCCACGTATTGGAATTCGCCACCAATTGGTAAGCTCGAGTAACTACGCCCACCTACACCACTGGCGGTCGGATTCAATCCCCGACCCAAAGTAACACTTCTCCTTTAAGTAGCAATCGTAATGCCTGGCTGAGGCTAATGAGACGTTCCGTCGCTGCAACCTTGTGTCGGCACTCCACAACCGGCGTTAAAACCGAGACAGGTGGAACACGGCCCCGTCGTTACGCACGCGCCGCGAGGTCAACACTACGCATCCGAAATACAAAGCGAGTTGCGACCATCGCAAGAGGTGACGTCGTAGAAGGTAGTGCAGAGCCGTTGTTTTTTGGTTCGACTGTACCAGTATGTTGAATCGATGCACGATTTTAAATTTCATATGTTACTTTCTTTTTAAGCTAAACGTTAATTGCACACTGCGTTTTTTGAACTGCGAAATTCCAATTTTTTTCTATCGATAGAATGACAGGTTGGTCATGTGATCAAACCACTGAGGGCACTATACTGAGGTAAGCTCCAATGGCCACAATACAAAAATGGTGGTGGTCATATGCAGCCAACCTATAGGTACTGTGAGGTGAGCTGTGAGCTTATATCGAAACGAAATTTTCCTCAGCACCAACACTGTCGCAGTGATTTCAGTCTAAATCGGAACAGCCGAAACGGCCAAAACAATAACGATAGACCACAGATAGATAAATCCCCATTCTGCCTTTCGGTATGAAACTGTACTTCGTAATTCGAATGCTGATTTGTGCTGAAAATTCGGTTTCGAAAAAGAATACTTCGTCGTTACCCCGTCCTTGCCTTAAGGTGACCATATTTTTCGTTGAAAACAGAATGCTCTAAAACGAGCGTTCGTCGTGTTAAATTCATTTTTTTTAATGTCTGAAGGTTCAGAGACAAGCAAACGGGCCACCTGATGGAAAATGGTCACCGTCGCCTCTGAACATTTGCAACACCAGGGGAGTTGCCAACGTGCTGCCAGCCCTGAAGGACTCTTTTGACGCCATTTTTGAAGAGCCCCATAGTGTAGCACCGAGGGAACACCGCAGAGGGAAGTTCGTTACACAATTTACACGTTCTAGGCAGGAACGAACTAGAAAACCGCACCGTTGAACATTGCCAGATGTCGAGTCGGCAAGGGCGGAACTTCTCTCTTCAGCGGGTAGTAAAAGAGACGGTGGCACCATTGTTAAGCACCAGCTTTTTGGATGCCAACTTGGTCTTTCCTCGATAAGTGTCCGAGAGGCATTTGCACGGCTAGCGTAGTGTGCATCTCCCGTACTATCACCGGCATAGCAATGAAAATTGGAGTTTTGCTCCAACATTTCATTGATATGCAGAAGAAAAAGCGTGGGAGATAGCACAGAGCCTTGTGGCACACCAGCGTTGATAGGTAGTCTATCTGAGCGCTGACCGTCAACTAAGACTTGTATATTTATAATGCTCAGACAGACAGCTGTCTATCCAGTTGCATAGCCTCTCGAGAAGACCGTAAGATGGAAATTTCGCGAGAAGTGCCCTGTACAACCCGGTCACACCTTACGTCGATGTAAAGTAAATTAACACGCGGATGAAGTCACGAAAAATAGTTAGTACAATAATACAAAAATAAAAATGTAGCTATAGGATCATCTATATTAAGTCGGAAATCGAATACATACGTATTCGATTTCCTTGTATTGTCTATTGTTTCTGGATGCCGTTAACCCGATCCATACGTAGGTACCTATAATCCCTATTAATATGATGAATACAAAAGTGCTTATCTTTGTATGTACGAGTAAAAGGTGAAAATGGCACATGCCTATGTGCTATTTTCACCTTTTCCCCTCCGGTCACTTTCAAACCTTTTTTTTATCCTCAAAAACGAAAAAAAAAGAAACTATACAATGTGTTTCTAAAAAGGTTCGCGGGCGAACCATGGGCGAAGTCGTGAGAAACAACGAGCGACTTATGAAACGAACAATTTCACAATCACTGACTTGTACGAGTACAAAAATAAGTAATGCTATAGATATTGACTTGACATTTTGTGAGAACTTTATATTTTGGACGGAACTAATACGGTTATAACACATAACAATACATGATTAAATGGTTTATTTTGTTTCAGTATGTAGCCGTGAAACGATTTGCAAGAGCAAGCAAATCTCATAATAGGTTGGGGAAAAAGTCTTTTCGCATTATAGTATGTATGAATTTGTAATAAAATCTCTTTGGCTGTAGTATTTGTATCTGGCTGGTTTTGGTATCATTGAAAGTTAAAATTTTAAAGTACATAATTCCAAATTCAAATTAGGCAAATGTGTGATTTTCATTTGTTTTTCGTACTGTCAAGATGAGTGAATCTAATGAAGAAATTCGATACATTTTAAAATTTTACTACAAAAAAGGTAAAAATGCAACGCAAGCCGCGAAAAAAATTTGCGATGTTTATGGACCTAGTGCAGTGTCTGTGAGAGTAGCACAAATTTGGTTTAAGCGTTTTCAATCCGGAAATTTTGATGCCAAAGATGCACCTCGCTCTGGTCGTCCTATTACGGATAAAATGGATGCCATTTTTGAAAAAGTGGAGCAAGATCTACATATCAGTAGTTACGACGTAGCTGAAGAACTGAGAATTGATCACAAAACAGTTTTGGCGCATTTGAAAAAAGCGGGGTACAAAAAAGCTCGATATTTGGGTACCTCACGAGCTCACTGAAAGAAACCTAATGAACCGTGTAATCATTTGTGATTCTTTATTACGACGTAATGAAACCGAATCATTTTTGAAGAAGCTGATAACTGGTGATGAAAAGTGGATCACGTACGACAAGAACGTGCGAAAAAGGTCGTGGTCAAAGGCCGGTCAGGCTTCACAGACTGTGGCGAAACCCGGGTTAACTCGCGTGATTAAGGTGATGTTGTGTGTGTGGTGGGATTGGAAGGGCATTATTCATTATGAGCTATTACCACCAGGCAGGACTATCGATTCTGAACTCTACTGCGAACAACTGATGAGATTAAAGCAAGAAGTTGAGGGAAAGTGGCCGGGATTGATCAACAGAAGGGGTGTGGTGTTTCATCATGATAACGCTAGACCTCACACATCTGTAGCGTCCACTACATTAAGGCGCCAACTAGTGGAACACAGATGAAACCTCACAGTACTTGTCTAGTACGATAGATGGCGTACATTCGAATTACATCGCACATGCGAAGATTTCTCAAGAGTTGGCATATATACAACTTCCCAACGTCAATCGTTGGGCCGCGGCCCGCCAGGCGCTACCACCTCGCCTGGTCGGAGGATCCTCCCTTTTCGCCGGAGGAACACTTCCACCCGTTCCTCCACACATCTATAGCCACTCAGCAAAAATTAAGAGAGTTTGGCTGGGAGGTGTTAATGCATCCGCCGTATAGTCCTGACCTTGCACCTTCAGATTTCCACCTGTTTCGGTCTCTTCAGATTTCTTTATGCAATGTTAGGTTAACATCGAGAGAGGACTGCCAAATCCACTTGTCGCGGTATTTTGATGAGAAGTCCCAAAATTTTCATAGCAATGGGATCATGTCTCCCCTACATACAAGATGGCAAAAGGTTATCGAACAAAATGGTACATACATACTTTAGTTCAATTTAAATAAACTATATTAAAAAATGTTTTGAATTATCTTAAAAAATGCGAAGAAACTTTTTCCCCAACCATAACCCCTGGCAATTATTAACAGTCAGCTTGATGAGATGAAACTAGCATTCGCCCACACCAGAAATTATACAATGAATAATGCTAAATATCGATTTTAAGTAAATTCGCCTCCCCCCCCTCATCTGGATCCACCACTGCAAGTCATTGGTATCCTTGAACTCTATTACTTACGAGTCCTATCTTTTTTCTTAGTCTTCAAGAATAATATTTTAATTTTTATGATCCATGATCTTTGTTTCAAGCTTTATTTATTTCGCTACCCCGTTCGGTTCCAAATATAAAAGCATTATCAAGTCGTTAAAAAAATAGTTATGTTTAAAAATCAAAAGTAGATGCTAAATTAATAATAAGCTAAGGTTTTTGCCCTAAAAATGTTGGGTGGGTTGAAAAGATATTTCGTATGCTGAGCCCAAAATCTATAATACAAAGATACTTACTGCATGGAATCCATAAACGGGTAAAAAAAAATTAAGAGATCCCTTTAAGCACAATTTTATCATTGTTCCTAAAGCTTCAACACAACTATCTGTCCATGGGTGTAATAACTGAGCACAACTACAGTAACGTAGTTCTGAATTTTCTATCGATAATTTACTTATTTCCACCATGTTTCCTATGATGCACTTAACGTCTTCAGTGGTATATTACATTAACGGAACTGATTAAATAAATTCTCTAATAAATCTTTACTGAACAAAGAGCATTCAAGTAGGTAAATGTATTCCGAACAATTTCAAAAGCATTGTGAGTTCATTAGATCACGAGTTACTTACCTGTGCCATTCATTACCATTTATTTAAAATTAAAATTTTGGTACTTTCTTAATAAATTGAAATGTTCCTTGTACCTAATTGAAACCAAATATATTTTGATGTTTAAGCACAGTATAAGTACATACAGTAGTTTATCGCCTTTGAAGTTTTGCGATATGCCGCCTTCACCCATCAAAACGAAAAATCATTAAGGTGTCACGTTTTTTGGTTTTTATTTGGGTACGTTGTTTGTAACGCGTCAGTTTACGTTGAACATATATAAAATCCTAAAAACATCACGCCTGTAATCCCCTAAGGGGTAGGGAGAGGTAAATCGGATTCATGCATACATCCTAGATTCGCCGCTCACGTTTTGGCCCATGTAGCAGGCAGCAAGCCTGTTGACATCTCCTGGCACTTTACCAAACTTTGAGGTACTGGGAAGCCTCCAGAAAATGGAAAAATCTATCAAACTATAAATATCTCAACCTATCAACAATTTACCAGTCTATCATCAATCTACCAGTATTCCAGTTGGGCGGTCTATCAGTACGCCAGAATTCAAACAATTGTAATGTACCAATCCTAATATTCACCAATAACTTTTAACTCCGTCCAATATAACCCGAATATGAAATACATACACCCAAAAAAAATGTTTAGAGTTATCTTTAAAGATTTTTTGGTTTTAAGTGAAGTAAGTACGTACATAAAGTGTAAAATATAACAGACAATAATAATAAATGAAAATTAGAATAAAATATTAACAATAAAGTTGACATCAAATTTTTAATTTCATCTTTCCAAAAACTTTGTAAAAGAAATTTTAAATCTCACACCCCTTATCGCTAAGTCCCAAGTAGATGACAGTTTTTGTATGGGCTACTTGGTACCGCCCCCTCCGTCCCTCGCGTCGCGCGCCCCGCACGATTGCTCTGACATTACACGTTCGTTGGATGACTGTAGGTAATAACACGTTCGTTTTCTTTAGACTGTGGTTTAAGTATGATGAGATAGGTGTTCGCTAGAACGCCAAGATTACATACGGCCAAATACTCAAACGTCACTCAAATCTAAGTGGGACTTAAAAGTCTTCTGTCTTTATAAAACACGTTCAAACGATAGAGATAGCGCACATTTGAGGGTTGCTTAAAATTGAGTGACGTTTGAGTATTCGGCCAATAGTGTCTTTTAATGCCTTTTGGTGCCCTCTAGTGTCGTAGTAGTAAGAAGTGCTGAGTCTAAAGACTTCTATCTGGTTTGTGACCCGCTACTAGTCGCAAATACATTTCTAAATCGAATGTACCAGGTGGTGCATACAGATCAAAATGGTCGTCAATCTAAAACATACATAATAACATGCAATTATCTGTGACGACTGTTGATACGTAATTAATTTTTGATGAGTGAGGATAATGAACCTAACCGATACTCTTAGGCACTTGTTTTAATTCATAATAATCATAATTTCAGCTAAAAGACGTCCACTGCTGGACGTCTGGACGACTCTTATTACTGATAGTAGAGTTCCAAGTGCAGGAACTCGAGGGCGTAGGCACAACCGCATTACCTAACTAGTATATAGTGTTCAGCACTATCGTGTTCCGGTTAGATGGTAATGTACGGCCTCGTAATAACTATCACAGAGACGTAACAACTCAGTTCTCAGGGGTGGCAACGCATCTATATTTTTGACCTCGGGTCTTTGTGTGGGTGTCTACAGGCTGCAGTCATCATTTAGCGTCAATGTGAGCTAAATGCTTGATTCCCACCTTCAACAGAAAAACAAAGGCCTTCCCCAAAGATTGTCACAAGGAATGGGCCTGGGCCGCCCTCATCCAGCGATTAGCCGCGACCTTCACCAGGTCGTCAGTCCATCACTACCACTTAAGCATCTTTTCTTTATTTCTATTTTCCTTATTCGATCTCGCAGGGAATCACCCAGCATAGCTCTCTCCATTGCTTCCTACGAGACCTTGAGCCTTCTTATAAGGTCCCTAATGAGCGATCACGTTTCAGTTCCATATGGCATTACTGTCAACACACACTGGTCTAAGACCTTAGTCTTGAGTTGTCTTGAGACAATTCGGTAAGTCGGACGAAAAGATGTATCATAGCTTCCCGAAAGCTGCCCAACCGAGTTGAATTCGACGATTGACCTCTTTCTCGAAGTTTGACATTTGTCCTAGCTATACCTACATAATCGTCGTCAACTTCGAGCGTAGTGCCTTCAACCATAAAATCATCATGTGAGAATATTAAAAAAATATCTACAAAAGCCAAAAACACAGAAAAAAATTGGTAGGTACAAAAAGACAAATTATTTTTAGAAACTAAAAAATAAGTCAAGGCTCACCAAGTGAAATCCATAAACAAAAGACCAAAATTTGAAACCACCCGAAATTATATGCCGTGCTAAAATAAACTCAGCTTCAACACAATTTGTAGACCAAGGATGGCACAGATCACAAGAGAGATTAACCACTTCAGAGTTATCGAACATAAATTTACTGATCTCCACCATTATGTAACCAAAAAATCTAAGTAATAACGTTCAAGTTATCGACGTAAATGATAAAAATGACATAATGTCTTTTGTTATGTACATTTTAAAATGTATCTAGTAGTACTTGCTCGTCGTAAGTTCATTATGTCACATTATTGTCATTAATTTAAATTAATTACGCTGTTATAAATGTAGAGCATGGCGAATTATAAAAACCATCTTATTATTTAACTCGCCTTTATGTTACATATTTCTTAACATCAACTGGAACTCTACAACGTTAACCGGTATGACTTTATACGGCTTAAGCAGACTAATTCAGGGTGTCAACAAGTTCTTTAAGTCGGCCTATAGATGGTCTATTGTGTATACCGGTGCCGGTGGCTCTTATTCTAATAACACCCGGCAATTCGAGTTATGAAGACAGACCAGCATTATCTTTATCATAGGTGTCAGGTATACCTAAACCTAACAGCCTTCGACTAAAACTATAGAGGTAGGTAGTGGCGCTCACAGTCCCACTATCGCGTTACACCACGATATATTAATTTATAGAGATATTAGCTGCCCCGACGAACTTCGTATCTCCTGAGAAATCGAGAAAGAAATGTGGAGAATCATTTTTACCATTTAGGGATATAAAAAATAAACTACAACTGATTCTCATACCTACCAAATACACCAAAAAATGTCATAATTATCGGTGCAGCCGTTTCGGAGGAGTATTGTTTCAAACACTGCGACAGGAAAATTTTATATATTAGATCAGATTATATAATTAACTCAGATTCCAAATTTTCATAGAGTTCTCTGTTCATACTGTTAAATTAGTACGTTCTGTTATTAACTGGCTTCGGGTCGTGTCAAACCCACCGCTCACTAGCTAGTGCAGTCAAATGAGCAAGTTTTTTTTTTATTTTAAATAAATATTCCATTTTTCTCATATCGACAGCACTAACAATAAACTATTAACATTTCGATCTGACTGTATCCAGCGATTATCGTGATATATACTGCTAACTTCATTAAAATTTCGGAGTTTTCTAGCTTTAGTGGGTACGTAATGTATGTGGAAAAATGTATTGTTGCGAAAAATAAAAAAAAATCAATAAGGAATGCTACTGAAATTTAACATATAACCAATATTTCGCATTCTTAGCTTTAGAGTAATATTGACTGACATCCTTTCACAATGTGCGGGTCATCATGAGACCCTCATTTTGTATGTGGATTTGAAAATGCTACTAGAACCAAGGAACCAAAATTTGGCAATCTTAGATTCAATATTAACTGAGATCTTGTCGACTAGTTCGAATCAGTGCTATATGGATATTATTGTATATGAGCAATTTTCAGGTAACTGGAAACTGGCTTTCGAATGAAAATGGCTACGATGCCTCAAACCGACGCAGACACACAGATAGACAGACAGGACAAATGATGGTGGGGTCAAAAGTCTTAGGAATCGGCGTGTATGTATGAAGAGAATGATGAAGGTAGACGAGGCACGAGAGGTTTGTCAGGACCGGGATATCTGGCGCTCTACACTCTCTGCCCACCCCGTTAGGGACCTGGCGTGAAGATACATTTTATTTATTTATTTATTTATGAATACACAGTAAAATACATATTTGCCGATCAGCTTCACTCCCTTAAACCAGAGATGGTTTGTACGGAAGTTGCAATTCCTCATTAAACTTATTATTAGTAATAGATACGTTATACAAAAATAAGCAGAATATGTTTGTTTAACAAAATGTGAATCACACGCGGGTTATTTGAAATAATTAATCTAATGCGTAAACAACACAGTAGGTAAGCAATCGGCGACTCGGTGCCGAGCAGACAAAAGAAACAAGTTATCGGACTTGCACCTACAGGCTGTTCCAATTTTACGGCACTTATTTTTTTTTCTCATAATTTTTCTGAATTTATAGTGTAGAAAAGTAGTGTTGTTTAGTGACGTTTTTAAAATTTTTCTGGTTTAGTTTATTTTTAAGGTCGGGGGGCAGTTTGTTTATTAATCTCGGCAATAAAAAAGCTGTGGTGCGTTCTCCGTAAAAATTTGCTGCTGATATTTTTTGCAGGAGCTCTTTTTTTATTTGCCTACATATATATATTTGCACATACATATATTATGTAGCCAAAATATACAATGTACACCTGTATTCCCCGAATAATTTTGAAGCAAAGTTGAAAAACGATTTTATTTTTAAAGAAAAATGGAAAGAAAAATTTAGACTTCAGGCGAGACTCGAACTCGCGACCTACTGGGAATCTAGTCCAGCCGCTCTTCCAATTGAGCTACTGAAGCCCTGCCCGATTTGTCAAATCTTTCCTTCACATCTATTGCATTGCTTTATGGTAGCGACTTCTTTACGATATTCAATAAACTGAAAAGTCTGTTATATCGGTTGCCTAACTAGCATAGTTGGTAATAGATGGCGCTACTGCTACCATAAAGCAATGCAATAGATGTGAAGGAAAGATTTGACAAATCGGGCAGGGCTTCAGTAGCTCAATTGGAAGAGCGGCTGGACTAGATTCCCAGTAGGTCGCGAGTTCGAGTCTCGCCGGAAGTCAAATTTTTCTTTCCATTTTTCTTTAAAAATAAAATATATTTCACAAGCATGTGTTAATGCGAAATAATATAAAACAATTGAAAAACGATTGTAGGTATTTAAGTAATGAACACTGACCATCTCTTTACTTGCTAGAGAAAGGGGAACTCATTCTACGTATGAAGTAATCGGGGTTAAATAGCGGGTTACAGTTTATTTTTTTTTCACAATTAACACGGTAAGCGCGTTACAGGACAAATATGCCCGTTAATGATCTTCACCGCGGTGCGAACGCCTATAATTAGGTTTTCCCGCTCGCGCGGACTCGTGTTAGGTACGATATACGTGAGTAGAAAGGAGACAAATATATATTATTGCTTTATACTCCATGTCGATCTTATTAACACAGAAAAAAGATAGCTTTTTGCCCTGTACGTACTAAACGAAAACACTATGCGTTTAGTGCGTTACCAGACGAATACAACTTGTAAGTCACATAAATGCACAAAAAATGCAATACAGGACTATATGTCCTGTATCGCACCAGCGTCGATGCAGTATGCGTCAGTGTGGATCTGGACTTGATTACCGTTACACGGTTGTCGATAATATTATGTTTGTCGGCGCTTTATTTACGTATTAAGTACGTTTTCAATTCATAATGAGGCGCTCCCTAAAATTGTTGGCTAGTTTATTTGACGAAAAAATTGAAGACAGTAACATCATCCAATAAAAGCAAAAATGAAAGTAATTTCTCTTCCAGTGAAAAAAATCACAGTTTTAGATGATATAATAATTCCTTCACGTTCAGTAAAAGCTAAATCCCCTGGGTCATATTGGATTTGGCAGAAGATAAATTTACTTAACAAATATAAATCACATCGATAAATATTTGTTTTATTTATTAACATTACTACCTGGTCATCGACAATTTGTAAATTTTGATTCTTTAGGTGCACTACGTGACATTTAAGTCTGGTAAGACGTTTATATTTATAAGTCAAAAATCACTTAGCGAATTCTACAACTAAGAAAAAAGCATACAATTGAAAATTTTAAGGTATAGTCAATTAAAGATAAACATAGCATTAAAAAAAATCGTGTATTGGACACATTAGCCATGTTACGCACCAAAAAAATATTTAGTATTTAGCAATATGCTCCTGTACCGCAACAGTGGAAATATTGTGGTTTTGAAGTTTGAACTCCGCAGTCAACGTGTTAAAATATTAAGAAAAGTTTGTCTACGGTTTTATTTCTCTCTTTGGTTTTTGGACCATAAACATTTTTTATTTCTTGTAAAACCATAGTCAATCATTAAAAGTTCTAGAAACCGCCGCTATTGTCGATTGTCGCTGCAGTCGGTAAATGGACGTTTGATGTGGCGTTTGTCAAGATAGTGCTATTGTGTGTTTACAGTGATTTATTCCCCGTTACTATCATCCCAGTTGTAGTTAAAGCTTTTAAGGAGTAGATGAAGGTATGTTAAGTTTTGTCTTACAATAATTTCTTCTCAGAAACATTGGTAAATGCGAGTTGTGATTTGGCGCTTGGTGTCTTGACTGTGCGTCGACCCATCTCTCTTTATGTCAGCTGTATTCAAAGCTCATACGCATTTACAGTTTTATCGTCAAAATAATGAATAAAAACCGTAATTTTACATTGAATTAGGTGTCCTGTAACAATCGAATCCGTACTATGGTGAATAATTACTTTTAATCTTTAGGTTTACTTCTCGAACCACGGAGGTTATGGAACAGGTCCGCAGCCCGTATTTCATAAGCGAAGATAATCATTTATCGAAAAAAGTCTTTTTAGCAACACTAATGACCCCTCGAGGCATTGTGAAGGTACACAATATCATAAATTAAACGTTGAAACACTACGTAGTTACAATAACAAATTGGTATCAGTGTTGTTGTAGATAAGTATTTATAAATATGACTGTAAAAGTATAGTTAATTTTGGTTATTGCTGCGATTAAAATGCATCGGGCTTCGCCATCGGTCGTTTGGATGTCCACATCTTTTTCAATGTACGTACATCATACACTTGTCAGTGACACTGGCCCCATTTCCATACAGTGGTTTGATTAAGTTACTAAAGTTTTAGTGCAATGTAATTTGAGTATAAAATTGCTTCCTAATGTTTTTACAGACCAAAGTTATATATTTATGTTATAATATAATATTCACTCTCTAATGAAACAGCACCTTATTTATAAATGTACATTAGATTAATGATTTAGCTATGATACCTATAATTTAGTGTGTAGAGTTTTGTCTTACTTTGTCAAATCAGATTTTTTTGTTGTTCTATGGCAACAATATTTCAATAGCATTTGGTTTTAAGATCCAACAAAAAACCTCTCACTCAAGTTGACGTGCGATTAGGGGTGGTTATGTACAGCCCTGTAATTTCCGGCACAGTGGCATAATACCTTAGGTCTCAGGAGTGGTAATGCATCTGCATTTTGACCTTGGTCTTTGTGTGGGTGTCTATAGGCTGCAGTTATAACATAACAGCAATGTGAACTGCATGCTTGATTGCCACTTCCATTACATAAAAAAAAATACATGCATTCACAAGGAGAATGTTCATACCGACAAAAATACCTCCGTGTGAATGCAGCATAAGTTAAGTATCTAACACCCATATTCTAAGACGTTACTCGAAACATTCCTTGACTCACACTCAACTAAGGACACTTTATGAGGACTCCTCATAAAGTGTGTGTAAAAATCCATATTCTTAGTTGTATTTTAACAGTAACTCATGTGTACGGATTATCCTATAGATAATTCACAAAGTCTTGAGAATCTATTTTTTATAGAAAAATATGGTATTTAATTATATTTCCAGTCAGTTTCGATATGAAAAACTGTAAGATGTAAATACTCCTCGAAACTTCAAGGTAGGTTGTGAGGTACCTTGGAGTTTGACAGTTGCTTTCTTACCTCAAATGGGGAGAATCTTGAGTTGACATTATTAGTTACAACAAAGAATACCAATTCCCTTGAGTAAGGATTAGTTAAGGTCGAGGTTACGACTTAGAATATGGGTGTAATAATATTAGGTACTCTCCATAACTATAATATTTTTCTGAAGGGGTATTCAAAGCATTTACATTCACTCCCAATGTAGGTATTCAAGCGGCAGAACAGCCGCCGGCGGCAGTATACGTACACAAAAAACAACTAGTTGTGGGGCATTATTTATTATTAGATTTATTATTAGACTTTTATTTATTTATTGAGCCCAGCATAATTGATGAGGTGATGTCTATAAATACATTTCTGAACAGATATTTTATCAAATACTTTTTTCTTGTTATTTCAAAAAGTATAGGAAAGTTAATAAATAAATATCCAGATACCACCATTTAGAAACTAATTAACTCAAAAAAGTTGCTAATTCTGAAATGACTAAACGGCTCATACAAAATTTTACTTGTTTGTGATATCACAATTTAGTGTTCACCAACTGAAATCAATTACGAATTCAAGAAATCCTTCATCTTTCATTAAGTACTCACCTGATGTTAAATGCTTAACATTTTTTTAACAATAGGTACCCGCCAGGCGTAACATATCTCTGCTGTAGATAATCTGTTAGAACCCTTCTATGACATACAACAAGGTTTTCCACAAAATACAGTTTCATTGTATCTTTTTAACCGACTTCAAAAAAAGAACGAGGTTGGTTAGTAGGATACTAACCAAGGTGGAACTTTACAAAATTGAAAGTAGGTACTTTCTAGAAAATAACTGCCAAATTAAATAAACAGCTACTCCTTAATTAAAAAAAAAACTTTTTTTCATTACACTGATTCGGATTTCTTATTATTGCAATATAAATAATTCTTATCCCACATTGAGGTTAATGAACTGTGAGATGTGCATGACGAACACAATCCAAACAATTATCCTAGTACTGTTTTAGTACTAGGATAATTGTTTGCATTGTGTTGTAGTTGTAGTTGTTCAAACAAATAGAATTATTTAAATACTTAACTATAAAATATTCATACAGTTTTATATTATTATGAATACATGTCTGGTTTTCCTGTAAAGAAAGGTAAAAAAATAGCTTTTTTAAGTAATGAAGGTGGCAATAAGCATGCCGTTCACAATTGAAGACTGCAACACAGTCTATAGACATCTATACAAAAACCAGCAGTAAAAATGCTGATGTGTTGCCACCCCTGGGATCTTAGTTGCTATATGTCTGATAGTTGTTACGGGGCCATACATTAATATTGCTGAGCACTACCATTTGGCGGAAGATAGATCGGTGGTGCCGCCGTTCTCGAGTCCTACACACTGAAACTCTGCTACCAGTTTTAAGTAGGTATAAGTATTTATTTACTTATATTATTTGCGTTAATTGAGGTTTGCAAGGATATATTTTAAAGTATAATAATTATTAAATTGTTTTTATTACATGTTCGACCATGATAGCTTTTCTGAGCACATGATAGATCCTCTTTTAAGTAATTGTCTATTTTTAAAGGTGGTAGAGCTCCAGTGACGGAGCTCGCGGGCGTAGGCACCACCGCATTACCTAATATACCTACTTGCCGCTTAATGGTGGTGTTCAGCACGGTCCTGTAATTACCCGCGCAGAGGCATAACACCTTAAGCATCAGGAGTGGCAACGCGTCTGCATTTTGACCTTGGTCTTTGTGTGGGTCTATAGGCTGCAATCATCACTTAACATCAATGTGAACAACATGCTTGTTTGCCACTTCTATTACATAAAAAAAATATTGATGACTAGCTGTGCCCGCAACTTCGTCCACGTGAGAAAAAATATGAAGGATCTACCCGGACGAAGTCTGACTGTTTATTCATCATCCCTCCCTCCGCGCGTGAAGCGCAACAAAAGGGGGGGGATGGTTCGGGGGTCGAGGAATGTCCTCCTTCCCCGGGCCTATCTGCCCCCGAGACGTCGGGGGCGTGGTCCTTAACTGGAGATGCTGGCACGCAGAGGAACTCGCTGAAGGAGGCTTCGTACAGTTTTTTTTTTTTTTTTTTGTTTTGTTTTTTCTCCTTTTTTTTTTTTTTAAGCTTTTTAACCCATTTCTTTGTTTTCTGCGTTTTTTTTTTTTTTCTTATTTTGCTTTTGGGTACATTCTTTTCACTCCCTCAGCTATTCCTCCGCGCGCCGCTTACAAAAGGTTGTGTATGTTAACGTTGGCGATGGTAAGGGGCCACACGACCACGTCGTCACCTTGGCCTAAGCCTGACGGCGCAGCCGCGGTCCCGGGCGACGTCTCAAGTCCTCGACCGGGAGTCGAACCCGGTCGGTGGGCGGGGCTCGAACCATCCCAATAATCTGAGGGTGGTTGGGGCCTGTCGACAGTGGTATGAGTGTCAGTGTAGGTGTATGTCTGGGCGGCCTTCACTGTGATCCGGGGGATCGGGGCCTTTGGAGGGATGGGGTGGGCAACATCGGCTCGACGCGCCCTCGGCGATGCAGGAGGGAGGATCTCGCGCGGCAACGGACGACCCTCGGGTGGGCGGCTGTGGAGAGGGGCGATTCCGCGGAGATGCTCGTGGGGTCCGTTGTCTGCGCGGTCGAACATTCGACGCGCGAGACGGACCACGAACTCCTCCACGGACTCAACCCCTAGATCCCGGGCGATGACGTCGTTGCGCACGTACCTCCCCGCTCCTGTGATCAGCCGGAGAGACACGTTCTGCTGAACCTGAAGCCTGCGCCGCTGCGTCGCGGAGCATAGTGCATACCATGCAGGCGCAGCGTACGTCAGCCTCGAGCGGACATAGGTCTTATATAGCCGGATTTTGGTCCGGAGTGGCAGTCTCGATTGAAGAACGGGACGCAGCATCGAGCGCGCGGTCGCCGCCTGTTGCACCACGTGATTCACAGTGGGCACCATGCGGAGCGCGCGGTCGATGCTACACCCCAGATACTTCACCGTAGACTGCCAGGCTATGTCCTGGCCTCGCAGTCGGAGCGGCTGCGGTAAGCGGCGGACTCGTGTTACGAAAGCGGCCGTCTTGTCTACATTGACGGCCATCCGCCACCTGTCCAGCCACTCCGGCAGCAGGTCCAGCAGGTGTTGCATTTTTGCGATTGCTAAATGCAACCGAGCCGATGTCGCTACATAGGCGCTGTCGTCGGCAAACAAGGACAGCATGACGTCCCTCTCCCCCTCGCGCAGATGGTCACGCAGGGTGGGAACGTCGTCTGTGTACGCCGCATAAAGGCACGGCGACAGACAGCTGCCTTGTGGAACTCCGGCACGGATTGGATGCTGGGCAGAATCGCAGCCCTCCACCGTGACGTAGAACCGCCGGTCTTGGAGAAAGTCAGCTACCACCCTAAAAATGCCAGGTTGCATTTTGGCTGCTATCTTGTCGAGGAGGCCAACGTGCCACACACGGTCGAAAGCTTTTTCTATGTCTAGAAAAACTCCGACCGCGTAGTGATCTCTGTTGGCCTCGTCGGCAAGGTGATGCAGCACTCTGGCAAGTTGGAGCGTGGTTGAATGTCCCGCGCGGAAGCCGAATTGCTCCTCTCTACTCGGGAGGAGCGGTCTCAGCCTCCGCAGCAGGAGGCGCTCAAACAACTTGCCCAGGTGCGATAGCAACGTTATAGGGCGATAGCTGGACGTGAGTCGGCGGTCCTTGCCCGGTTTCGGGAGGACGATAACCTTTCCCAGCTTCCAATCAGTGGGAAAATGGCCAGTCCGGAGTACCCCGTTGAAAAGTTTGGTTAGTGACACCAAACTTCTCCACGGTAGATGCCGGAGCGCCTCAATTGGGATTCCGTCAGGCCCGGCGGCCCTCCTACTAGGTAGTCGGAGGACGGCTTTGCGCAGCTCAGACGGGGAGATAAAATCTTCTCCCCGGAGCGGCGCGGCGGGGGCCGACAGGAGTTCCCTCACTCGGCGCTCACAGTCATCATGGTGCTCGACGGCAGCGCCGCTAGCGGGGTTGGGGGTGAACACCCCCTCCAGGTGGTTGGCCATGATTTCGGCGCGGTCCTGGGGCCTATAGCACCGTCTACCGCTACTGTCAAGCAGCGGATAGATGGGTGGTGCCTCGCGCGTGAGCGCTCTCGTGAGCGCGTAGAGGTTCGTATCTTTCTCACCTGCGCGGTCGATGGTGGTTTCCCAAGTCGACCCGCGGTACGCGCTCACGGCAGCGCTCAAGCGCTCGGTCAGGCGGTTGAGGTCACTTTTCACCGACGGACAACGGGTGCGCGCCCACAATTGGCGCAGCGCACGCTTCCGCTGGCGCATGGACTCGAGTGAGGCGGGTAGGGCGCCCCTGCGGTATGACTTCGGCGGCAGGGTTGTAGTGGCCGCCTCTTTGGCGGACTTGATGATTGCGGCGAGGCGGTTGGTTGCCTCCTCCACGTCCTCTGGAGACTGCAGGGCGCCCAGCGGTTCGGCCTCACTCATGGTGCGCGTGAAAGCGTGCCAGTCGGTGCGCCGACGCGGCGGTCGCGGGATCGTGAAGTTGGTCGTCAGTGATAGAGTGACCAGTAGGGGAAGGTGCTGTGCGTCGAGGTCATATAGCACCTCCACGTGGACCGGCCATGGCAGATGCTTATGTATGACGATGTCCAGCACGTCCGGTTGATGGTTTTGGTTGGTTGCTACGTGCGAGGGCGCGTCGGGCCCTATCACACTGTACCCACCCACCTGGCTGTCCTCGAAGATCCGACGGCCCGGCGGGGAAATCACCCTTGACCCCCAAGAGGGGTGCTTGGCATTCAGGTCCCCCGCCACAATGGTCGGTTTGTCCCCGAGGAGAGCATGGACGTCTCGGACATCGACATGTCCACCTGGAGGTCGATAAGCGGCGAAGATGTTGAGCTCCGTGCCATCTGCGTTCACGCATACTCCCTTGGAGCGCACTGACACGAACGGCAAGATACCCAACTCGTCGTGCACAACGTCACGGCGCACGAGAGCGGCAGTACCTCTGTATGCCAGCCCCCGCGGCGAAACCTCGTCGTGACGGTACACGAAGAAGTTAGGTATTCGGAGCTCGTCGCCGCTACGGAGTTTGGTCTCGCCCAGGAGAACCACATGGATGTCCTGCGACTGGGCGAGGTCCCTCAGTTCTCGGATATGGCCCTTTATACCCCCCGGGTTCCAGTAAAGTAACCGCAGGAGGTGTAAGTGTGATTGTGTAGGTGTGCGCTGTGTAAGTGAGTGTTGGTGAACTGTTGGGATGTTATTATTGTTTGTGTTAGGCGTACTGGCACCCGTTACGGTGCCTGTAATTGTGTGAGGTCTGCCAGGCCCCGTAATAGGGCAGGGACAATGTCCTGGCCCGCATTGTAAGCCGTCAGTATCCCGGTCAGAGTACTGATGAATATCCCTAAAAGCTGGGACACTGACGGCTCCCTCTGAAAATCAGGACCTGGGTACGTTGGACGGGTCGCGGATACGGGCCCGGCGGTCGGCCGCGGCTCAGGCAGCGGCTCATGCGGCCTAGGGACGGATAGGGTTGGTCGAGTCACTTGTGCGTATGTAATGTATGCGGTGTCCACTTCGAGTCCGTGAGCCCTCCGCTTACTCAATGGCCGGTCGACGACTGGCGGCGGTGGTCCGGTGCGTTGAGAATCTCTCAGGCGAGGGTCGCATGTCGTCAGGCCCTCCACATTCCTTGGTTGAGCAGGTTGAAGGGCGACTGCAGGGGCTGTGGATGGTTTGAAGGACACTGCATCAGCATCGAGTGTGCGGGACATGCGCTCCGTCTCGGGTCTGTCACGTACTGATTGCGCGGCCGCGTCACTCGGAAGATGTCTCACGCGAGGGTCGTGCATTCTCCACGGAGGTGAAGCTTCATGCTCCTCAGCGATGGTAGGAGCTGGGGCGTGGGTCTCTTTTTGCTTCGCCAGCGTAGCGGTAGGCGGAGGGCCAGCTAAAAATGGTGAAGAGGTGGCGAGCGGTGCTTCAGTCCGCGCGCGCTGCTGTCGGCGTCGAGAGGAGCGGGACTTCTTTTTCTTACCCCTCGGCGCATTGTAGCTTGGTGGCGCCTGTGTACAAGTCCCTGCAGCGCTAAGCGGGGTCGGAGCGCCCGCCGGTTGCGCCTGCACTCTAGGTGGCGCTACCGGCGGCACGATAGTTGACGTCTGTAGCCCCGGCACAGGATGCGCCTGGGGTTGTTGATTGAGGTTGGCGGTGTCGGGGAGGGGCGGAGGGATGCGGTCGCCGCGCCTTCTCGCCTCCTTCACAAACACCGGGCATCGTCGGTCGCTTGCAGCGTGAGGCCCGTCGCAATTGGCGCAACGAGGTTGGTCCCTCGGGACTATGCACTCCGCTACGGGGTGGCCACCGGCGCATCGGACACACTTCATAGGTCTGTGGCAGTTCCCAGACGCATGCCCGAGCGCCTGGCAGCGATGGCACTGCGGTGGGCCTATACGGCCCCGCCAAGCCCGGATGGTGATTCCTTTGAGATGTAATAAGGTATCGACGGCATATAATCGGGACAGCTCTTCTTGGCTTAGGTGCCCCAACTGGACAAAGAAGGCCTGGCTCGGACTTCCCTTTCGTCCAACCAGTGGTCTAGCTGCCTGCGCGTCGAATCCCTTTTGCTGAAGGGCGCCGAGGATGTCTTGGGGAGGTGTGTCTGTCGGCAATCCCCGAAGGAACACCTTGGTGGGTAGGTCCGCCGCCGGTGAGTAGCAGTACCACTCAATCGATACGTCGGCGGCGGACTCGGCAATCATGTAGGCCTGAACGGCCCGGTACTCTTCGGCTGATGCGGGGATGAACCTGACGCCCTTACCAAATGTACGAGCGTTCGGTGTGTAGCCCAACTTCTTGGCCAGCGCAGCCAGATGACGCGGCCAGTTTGGCAGCTTCTCTACTATAATCGGTGGGTACGATGACTTGGGCGGTTGTGTTTCCGTCACCATGATGGAATGAGACCTAGTACTAGGGGAGGCCGCGGCGGCGGCGTACGATATCGCCGGCGGCGTCGGTGAACGTGACTTTATTTCATGTTGGTGCGTGGTCCCGGCTTGTACAGCCTGGGACATATCGACGTCTGGAACTATACGGCGAGGCGACTCGAGCCCCGCGTATGATGTCGAGGGGCTTGGAGAGTGACTCGGGGAGGGTCTCGAAGCATTGCCGCTCATGTTGTCCTCCTCTGCCTGCTCAAATTCGTCTTGCGAGGCCTCCGACGAGGAAAGGTGGCGGTGACGTGGCCGTTTGTCTTCGCGGGCGCCGGAGTCGTTGCTTGAGTTTATGGACGACGCCTCACTGCGGCGCCTTTTAGCGGTATCTCCGCCTGTGGCAATGATAGTTGTCACCACGGGATACGCCGGCGCTGTGGAGGCATTGCCGGACTCCTTCAGTTCTTGGAGTAGGCTCTGTGGACCCGCAGGGTTAGGTCCGACGGCGGGTGCAGGTGTTGGGATAGGCCGTAAGTGTTCGCCTACGGTCGGTACGTTGGGTGCTGGAGTACTAAGGGGGTCCTCCTGGGGTAATTGCGGGGCGGGGCGGCTAACTACTTGGCGCACGGGGAGCTTAGTTCCCCGCGGCTCAAGTCGCTCCCGTTCTCGTTGTTGCATTATATCCCAGGATGGAACTTCAGTTCAGAAGGCACTGATTGGGCATGTCTAGTTAATAAATGTAAGTGACCCGGCTTTAGTGTTTGAGAATGCACTATAATCTGTGGTTGCGTAGTATTGCTGGTCACTTTCCACGTGCAACACTATGTTCACTATGAAAGTGGAGCAGTACTACTTGCTCCGCACTACGCGTCCTGTCGCTCAGCTTGTCACCATTACAAATGTCAAACTCACACAATCCACTCGCGGGACACACGCGCCTGAACTTTTCCCGACTGTGATGCAGTCGGGATAGGGATAGGGAGGTCACACACGAAGGAAGGGGAGTTGGGATAACGCGACTGTACGCAGTTGTGGGTCGTGCACCAGGGGATTACGTTCCGCACCTGGCGGACGTCACAGCGGTTCGACACATGGGCGATGACTGGGGCGAAGTCGTGGGCGCAGCTAGTATAAAAGTTGCCTAAGTTACTCCTTATTACATCAGCTATCTGCCAGTGAAAGACCCGTCAAAATCGGAGACACTCAAATTCTATTTATTTGTATGTAGGTATGTATGGTTGTATGGAGATAAAAGTAGCCTAAGTTACTCCTTATCACATCAGCTATCTGCCAGTGAAAGTCCCGTCAAAATCGGAGACACTTAAATTCTATTTATTAGTATGTAGTTATAGGTATGTGTATGTATACTGACGACGATGTGTATGTAGGCTACTTTTATCTCCATACATACGTATGGAGATAAAAGTAGCCTAAGTTACTCCTTATTACATCAGCTACCTACCCGTGGAAGTCTCGTCAAAGTCGGATACACTCCAATTCTACTTATTTGTATGTAGGTATGTATGTATGTATGGATGTATGGAGACAAAAGTAGCCTAAGTTACTCCTTATTACATCAGCTACCTTCCCGTGGCAGTCCCGTCAAAGTCGGATACACTCCAGTCTACTTATTTGTATGTAGGCATGTATGGATGTATGGCGATAAAAGTAAAGCCTTGTCACACTCCTTGTCACATCAGCTATCTGCCAGTGAAAGTCCCATCAAAATCGGTCCAGCCGTTCCCAAGATTAGCCCCGCCAAACAGACAGACAGACAGACAAAAATTGTAAAAAATGTTGTTTTGGTATATGTACCGTGTATATATACATATGCATTTAGTAAAAAGCGGTTATTTTAATATTACAAACAGACACTCCAATTTTATTTATTTGCATAGATATTTTTTTAACCATATTTAATTTGAATATACCTATTCAATGAAGAGATGCGCCACCCAAATAAAGCCAAGCTCACCCAAAATGTCGGGTAAGCCGGGAACTATGGAGTATTTATTGCAACGTGAGAATTTTCGCAAATATAGGTAGGTAGGTCTAACGTACCTAATCTACGTAATTTGCCAAGAATGGATTTTGAAAAACGAACTACTGATGCGATATCTTGTAGAGCCGCTATGCCGGATCCGCCGGAATCCTCTACACACGACCAGATTTGGTTCGGAGCGTACAGAATCCGCTGTCCGTTCCGTACCAAATCCGGTCGTGTGTTACTACTTTTATGAGTACCTAAAGTAGACTTTATAGGCAAGGATCCGAATTGTAAGGGCTGCCAAACGCCGGTTTATCCATGACACAGTTGTGTTTTCCACATCAGACGTTAAATAGATTTCTGAAAACGAGATTTGTAAATAATTCTTAAATTTTGCTTTTTTCAAATTATTCGTCAATTAACGCAACAACCATTTTATTGAGATTATTTTTATAAAATTTTCCTACTCAACCAATATAAATCTGAAGCTCTTGTTTACCCAGGGCTGTACATTACCACCTGAACGGAACACGATAGTGCTGAACACTACCATTTAGCGGCCTACGACCGCGAACTCCGTCACTAGAGTAAAACTGCTATCTTTCTAAAAAATAATAGTAAGAAAGAACACATAATTCAGTTGAAATATAGGTACGTGTTGTTATGATAACATTATATTTGTCATTACTCTTGGTTCAGTCGCTTGTGTTACCCATTATTGATTATGCTGATGTTTGCTGCTCTGATCTTACACAAGATCTCCTTAACAAAATGGATCGGATGCTGAACAATTGTACCAGGTACATCTTCGGGCTACGTAAATACGACCATATATCCTGCTACCGTTCCCAGCTTAAGTGGCTACCAATTCGCGAAAGGAGATCCACTCGGATACTCTGTATGCTTTTCACCATCCTTAACGATCCTTGTGCTCCTAATTATCTAAAATCATATTTTCAAATTCTCGGGGATTCACTCAACCGCTATCTTCGTTCTGTCGAAAACCTTAAACTCCATATCCCGTCGCACCATACTGGTTTTTAATCCAATTCCTTCGCTGTTACAGCTATTAAACTCTGGAACACGCTTCCCCTACATATCACGAAGGCTCCGAGTAAGTTTTCATTCAAACGCAGGCTGAAAGAACATTTCTTATCTATCTCTAATCAAAATTAAATGTTGCAAATTGCACCGTCATCATTGTTTCTCTTTTAACTGTTACTATTTTCATAAATAATATTTATATGTATTCTTTTATATTTAAAAATAATATTTATTGTGCATGTATGTATACAATAATATATTTATTTATCTATATTTATATTGTAGCATAATAGTGTGTGTAACTACTTTATTTATTTTTGTTATACTTATGCCCCTATATATTAATTTAATTGTATTTATATAAATTACCTATAAGCATTACACATTTAATCTACTTAAATCGATTTTCCTCACTACCAATAATTGCACCCCTTCGACTGCTTTATTTGGCCCTAAGGTTGACTGGGAGAGAATACCACTCGGTATTAAGTCCGCCTTATGTACATCATTAATGTGCAAAAAGCTTAAATAAATAAATAAATAAATTTGTTTCTAGAGCTTCTAAATTGGCGAGGACCGATGACCCATTAAAATAAAACTCCCGCGGTCCCAACGGGAACTAACAATTAAAGATCATCAAGGCACCAATCAAAAGACGATATGTACTCATTTGACAATTTTTTACGACTAGTATATACGTAACGAATTCGTCGTCAAGAAAAACACAATAAATTAAATATTGCTCGTCCAACATAAATATATGAACATAAAACATTTTTCGTTGTTATTTATGGATATAGGCCAAGTGACGGTGACTTTTTGGCAGTATTCCGATTAAGAATTAAGAAAAATGTCCTCCTTAGACGCATTAAAAGGATGGTTTCGAATAACAACGTTCCTTTAAATACCGTAGCTATAACCTCGTTGTAGTCTTTTGTTGTTTTACAATTGGCCGAGTGGATTAACAATAAAAGATAAAGTGTAACATGGTAGACAAGTAGACTTTAACCACAGCGAGTTTGTTTACCAGCATCCCTAAAGGGATCACGCTCCTGACGTTTCGGGGGCAGATAGGCCCGGGGAGTGAGGAAGCCTCGATCCCCGAACCATCCCCTCCCTCGGTTGCGCATCACGCGCGAAGGAAGGGATGATGTCAGTCAGTAGACTTTCCCGTTTGTAATAATAGTTGTACTAAACTTTTCTGTGATCGTAGTAGATTAATAGATACTACGTTCTTTAGACTGTGGAAGTAATATGCGATAAATCCGGATTCAATTTCCTTTCATACCCAAATGGTCAATTTTCGTCGTTTTTCTTAAATAACTTCAAATTTGTTTATGCAAAAATTATTTAAAAATTTCAACTCAATCGGTCGAGTAGTTTCGGAGCAAATTGGCTCTGACAGACGGACAGACAGATAGACAGACAGACAGACGCACGAGTGATCCTATAAGGGTTCCTTTTTTCCTTTTAAGGTACGGAACCCTAAAAAAGATAAATAAGTACCTACGCTTCCACACTCAGCCTCTATTGCCTCATTAGGTTTAATTTTATTTTTATCTTACAAGACATAATACACAATTTTTCGAACGGGGATCAAACCCGTGGGGCTCGGCTTAACTGGCTCGTTTGTTTGTTGTTTTTTCAGTCCTTTCCAAGTATAACTATTAGGGGTTTGATCCTAGAAGATTGTTGACAGTGGTTCAAATCAAACCATTACAATAATCACGTCCTACTACACTACCGCTAAGTGGCGGCATATTGACGGATGAAGCAACGTCAAGCAATTTTGGATGTCGCCTTCAATGGATTAGAAATTGACCTACTTTTGTTAAAATAATGATTGTTGTCTCTTAGTTCTGAGTTGTTTGTCTCTAAAATCATTTGTAACGTTCCCATCAGCCTGTGTGATTTGATTTTTGAAGATATGTTTAAAATGATAAATAATATTTTACATCAATAGCAGTTTTGATTTAGGAATATCGCGTATGTGATCTGTCCTTGGAAGTTAGAAAATGGAAAAGATTGCTTGGGTTGATTTAATTTTTTTAACATTTAAACACAGCGACCGTACCCTATGCCGTGACCTTTTATTTTTATTGTTTTTAGGGCTTTTAACTTATTTAGAGACATATGCAATCTTTTATATATGTGAGAGGGCTACCAGAGATAAAGGGGTAAATACCTTCTTTATTGCTGGTTCTATTGGGTTTTCACATTTTCTGGAAGTTTCCTAGTCTCTCGGAGTTTGGTGATGTGCCCGGAGATGTAACTGGTGGCGAGCCTGTTGACATGGGCTCAAACGTAACCGGCGAATCGTATCTAGGTGTGTGCATGTATGCTTGAATGCATGCATTTACTTCTGCCTACCCCTTTGGGGATTAGAGGCGTGAAGTTAAGTTAATAGTATAGGTACGTCCTATATAAATCGTTCAAACAGAAAAAAAAAGAACACAATTCATCACTTATTTCGTGACAAACATGAGACAATTGTCCGTAGGCCGTAGGTATATTTTCTTGTTTCAAAACGAGGTGCATTTGATTTACGAGACCGTAGCTGTAGGTACGGAGTCAGGGTGTCGGAATACATTACAATACATTTGTACAGTTTACCTCTGTCCCAGCTAGATCTAAGTGTTCCCTCACAAACAAACGCTAGTTGCATTTAGCCATCATCGTATGTGGTTTCGGTAAACGCTTCTCGGCGGATGTGATTTTTGTAATACATACATCTAGGTATCCGATGACGTGAAGCGCGCATGGCCCAGCAGCTGGTGTAGATCGTAAGCGATCTACTCGGTTTAGCATTATTTTATTTATTTCTCAATTTTTTGTAACCAACTGTACTTAAATCTTTCAAATCAGGTATTCATATCGGGACGAATCGCCCTATAATAATAAAAATATATGGTGATTCGTCTCGCGGACCGAATCGACCCATTCAGAAGGCATTGTTAGGCGTTTCGGTCCGCGGGACGAAACACGAGCGGACCGAAACGCCCCAAGACCCTCTGAAACCTCTGAGCGTGTACCTTTATCTTTTTTTAATGTCATATTTTTTACTTTTAATGCTTTTTAGCAGATCCTAATAATTATTATATCAAGTATTACATAGTTAGGTGCATACCTCCATGCATACATACATATATATACAAATAAATAAAATTGGAATGTCTCTTTGTAATATAAAAATAACAGATTTTTAGTAAATGCATATATATATGTACACGGTACATACTTATACTTAAACAAAAATATTTTTTACAATGGTTGTCTCTCTGTCTGTTTGTTTCGGCTAATCACGCGAACGCGATTTTGACTGGACACTGGCAGATAGCTCATGTAGTAAAGAGTAACTTAGATTATGATTTATGTTATACTACCATTACATACCCACGACTTAGTCCGCGTGGATACCTACTGAACAATAATCTTGTTAAATTCTACGCGGACGAAGTCGCGGGCATAGCAAGTATACCATGACATTGCCTCCTTCGCAGCGACTTCTAACTAACGTCACAGACGCATTTAAGTTTTGCGCGTACTGTACATCATCTTTCACATGCCTTCAAAATAACTGAATCGTAAACACGTATTGTTGTTTCGGTGATAATTATTACAACTCACGCATCTGAAAATGATGTATGTAAATCATTTGTCTGTAATCACGAATAACGTTTGTCACGCTGCAACATTTCTTTCGTCGATGTACACATCAACACACATACGCATGAACGGCCTTGTCGGTTGGAACTCGTGTAACACACCTTTTTTATTTGATTAAGAATAATGGTAATTATTCTAGCTCTCGAATCTTAAATTTTACAGCCATCTGTAGCGCTATGAAGAATCATGGCAAGTTCAATACATTGATTTGTACCTACAGAATAAATAAAAAAGTAACAAGTTAGAACAGCTTTTTTTAGGTGCTCTAAATAATATTTCAAATCTCATCACAAATCTGTCCATGATCTTTTATTAAAAAATCGTTCGAATTTTTGATGGGAGCTTCTTTTGGGGAAATCTAACACCCCCTCAGAATATCTGACGCGTCCTTGACTCGTAACATTGAATAGGTGACGTTTTTAAAAGGATAAAAAATACAGGTGAAAAGTACGTTAAGTTAGTTAGTGGAGCTGTTAAATGAACGCGATCGAAGCTTCATCAAAAATTGGGACGTTTTTGAAACAAAGAACCATGATGGCTTTTCAAAAAAAATTGAACAGCTAACCCTAAGTGCGTACCCCTATATACAGGGTGTCTCAAAAATTAACGATAACGGGCGATAGGCCAAGACATGACAGTTATCAGAAAAATGTGAAAAAAATTGTCTTGTATTTTTAATATTATTGGGATTTTAATAACAGACTGTAGTTTAAAGAAGGGTTAGTCATGACTACAATACAGAGGGGGAAATCACAAGAAAGTAATATTTGTGGTCTTGGGACTTGAAGGATCATCGCAGGATGTCGGTTTTTCAAGATATTCAAGATACTGAATAGGGTGCAAGGTATCTCCCATATCTTAATAGGTAATAATGAGACGCGATCGATTTACCCTCTTGGACTGTCCTACTATTTGGAATAATGACTGCTATTGTTCTTCGCACAAGAATTCAACTAGTCACACCTGACACCTTACTGCTGCTAAATTAATGACGATAGCCAAAATATCGCTATCGCTATCATAGGCGGCACGAAAGGATAATGAAAATCAAAGACGTAAATAAAAGCGATTCAGAGACGGTCGAGCCGCTGCCTGTAGCCCCGCTGGGTTTGTTAGTATTTTTTTCATATATTCAGAAAACTAGTTGCTTGTAGAGTTACAGTGTAGGAGATCAAGGCCGTAGGCACCACCGCATTACCTAATCTATCTTCCACCAAATGGTAGGGTTCAACACTATTGTGTTCCGGTTAGATGGTAATGTATCGCCCCGTAATAACTCTCACAGAGACATAACAACTAAGGTCTCTCGGGTGGCATAGCATCTGCATTTTGACCATGGTCTTTGTGTTTGTCTATAGGCTGCAGTTATCATTTAATATCAGTGTGAACTGCATGCTTGTTTGCCACCAATAAAGCTCTAGGATTAAGACGTAAGACAATGTACAGTTGGTTGTATATAACCCAATCGTCCAAGGCCAATGTATTTAGTATGTTCTTAGGTTTTCGCGAGCTACACTCATTGAAATAAAACTAGTAGATGGAGATAGCTGCACATAATTTTTCAAACTGCTGTCAAACAAATGTCACCTGTCTGCCCGACTACGGAAGCTGAAAAGCGAGTGAAACGTCGGGTTCGATTTTAAATAATCATTTTAGTTTAATATACGAGAGATAAATCAGAAAACAAGTTTTATTACAACCAATGTACCTATCTAGTTTCCAAAACGATTACATGACGCTTTTACGACTCAGTACATATAATTGTTGCGTCAATTTTGCGTGAAAGTGCAGATGTTCATCTAATAGCGTGAGTTTGGCAGATTTCATTGACGCCGACCGGGTCGTGATTGTGTCAACTGTTGCAACACACGGCCACTCATGTTGTTGATAATTCGATTGCAGAAAAGTAACTGTTCCGATCACGTACGATTACTGGACTTCTTAAAAATGCCGTGTTTGGTATTTATCTGTTTCAAATATTTTTAAAGTGAAAACTTCTTTATTTGAAAGTCGAAGAAACGAAAAAGCGACAGTAAAAAGAGACAGACACATAAAATTATAAGATTTAACGTAGGAGAAAATGAGATGGGAAGCACTATACAGATACAGAACCCGTCAAGAACTATTGCACATCGAGCTTAGGTAGAGATAATCGGCTATTTTCGACTTATGTCTTAGAGCGTTGTCTGTTGCACACTGCATACGTAAGCACATTTTTTTTTAATGTAATGTAAGTGGCAAACAAGCATGCAGTTCACATTGATGTTAAGTGATGACTGCAGCCTATAGACACCCACACAAAGACTAAGGTCAAAATGCAGATGCGTTACCACTCCTGATGCCTAAGGTGTTATGCTTCTGTGCCAGAAATTACAGGGCCGTACATTACCTGACCGGTAATGCTGAACATTACCGTTTAGTGGCAAGTATATTAGGTAATGCGGTGGTGCCTACGCCCGCGAGCTCCGTCACTGAAGCTCTACCACCAGTAAAAATACTACTATTTATTTGATCAAAATGGTTGAAAAACGTCACATTGGTAGTGCACGAAAGAGATAACACTCTAGAGAGCCGAAAATGGCCGAAGTCTTTCTCCTAATGTCGATGTGTCATATTTCTTGCCAAGGACTGTACAGTGTCTTATAATCAAAAAAAATAAGGATACACCTTTACCACTTGTGACACTCACACGTTTTTTACGTGTCAGAAAAAAATAAAAAGCATATCATCAAAAAGTTTCACATTTGTAGTCATCATGAAATAGGCTAAAGTGGAATTTAAAATAATACTTACTGAAACAAAAAGCGTTCAACACTAACAATGGTAATACGCTTTCTTAATCATGTAAATCACATATGAAACACATTATTCAAGAATATTAAATGTACATATATCGCAATATGCAGACGATTTTGTTTTGTATGTGTCTGGTCAAAGTGTGAGACTAATGTCGTCATCTCTTCAAGAAGCTATAGTCTGTCTATCAAAATTGCTTGAGGATGTAGTTCTTGAACTTTCACCGGTCAAAAGTAAGTTGTGTTTATTTTCTAGGGGCAGATCAAAGCATCAGGTTAACATAACGATTAAAGGTATGAGTCTGAGAAATGTTCCAGTAGTAAAATATTTGGGTCTATAGGTAGCGAAACTATCTCTATATTATCAAAATTAACGACTATGTGCGATCTCCCTATTGGAGAAATAAGAAAAAACCTTTGCTGTCGATAGTCCACGGTGAGCTTTCTGAACAAACAGTACATTGTGCACAGAAATTGAAGATGTTTTCACTATCAACGTGGATGACTAACATAGACATAAAGTCACATATTAATCTTAATATTTGTGACATGGTAGGTCCTAAAAGATCTTATGATTCCTTAGTATTATTAAGAAATACTGTTCAGACTATTACACGCAATTATGATGATTTCTATCAGATCTACACAGACGCATTTTTTTATCCTTTATCCAACACGTCTGTCAGTTTCCAAGTTGAATCGAAACATATCTATTATGGGTGCAGAGTTGTATGCGATCTCAGAATGTTTATCATATATAGCATCTTGTGATCGTATGCAATTCTTAGTTCTTTGTGATTCTAAGAGTGCTCTGCAACACTTAGCTCGATGCACCTCGGGTAGCCGAGGTCTCCCCGTAGCTTACTCCATTTTAGATTCGTTCCTAAAATTACAACAGAGTAGCAAAGTGATTAAGTTCCAATGGATTCCGTCACATGTGGATCTGATAGGAAATGAAGAAGTGGATAGGTTAGCAAAAATAGGCATCGATGAAGGAATAGATTGGACCATTTATCCTTCTTTACAGAAGTATTAAGGGATGCAAAAATTGGCTGTTTAAAATTTATAGCATCTTGTGATCGTATGCAATTCTTAGTTCTTTGTGATTCTAAGAGTGCTCTGCAACACTTAGCTCGATGCACCTCGGGTAGCCGAGGTCTCCCTGTAGCATACTCCATTTTAGATTCGTTCCTAAAATTACAACAGAGTGGCAAAGTGATTAAGTTCCAATGGATTCCGTCACATGTGGATCTGATAGGAAATGAAGAAGTGGATAGGTTAGCAAAAATAGGCATCGATGAAGGAATAGATTGGACCATTTATCCTTCTTTACAGAACTATTAAGGGATGCAAAAATTGGCTGTTTAAAATTGTGGAAGGAATACTTCGATAAAAGATCAGAGGAGAAGGGTATTTGGTACAAAACTATCCAGTCTGAACCGCCAAAAGTTCCGTGGTTCTCGGAACAATAGTTAAATAGGAAGTTGTTGGTAACGAGTATGCGCTTACGCTCCGGACACATTCCGTTAAATGCGTTCGGGCACCTAATGAAGATCGTCGAATCGCCAAATTGTACAACCTGTAACGTAAGAGAAGATTTGTACCACGCTTTAGTGGAATGTGTCCGGATCGAGACTGAGCAAAAAGCGATAGAATCAGAGTCGGCTGTGATTTTGAGAGATGTTGGGGTTTGTAATGCGATCCTATCTAGACCTACCTCTAAATTAGCCATAAAAATATATTATCTTGTTCTTAAGTTACTAAACATTAGAAACTAAGTTTTTGTGTTACTAATGAGGCTGACATAATCGCTCAGCGATCAAAGCCACTTCCAAAAATATAGAGAAAAAAAATATTCAAGAATAAATTGTAGGTGATTCTATTTAATTGGACTGGTTTTTATCACAATTCATTATTATTGTGGACAATGAAGAAAGACTCATTCCATTTAACTCTGAGAATAAGTAAACAAGTTGACAATAGTTGTTGCATTGATTACATCTCAGATACAAATTTTCATCGATAGACACGTAATTGTTTTAGTGTTATCAAAGATATTATAGGTACTCATTTTCATGGAGGAACGTACAGGATTTAGTATATAACATTTGAACATAATTTATAATACCTGTAAGATTCTTGTAATCCTAAATGATAATAAACTTTGGCTTTGACTTAAAAGATGTGGACATATCTCACTCTAATTTTCATTTTTACTCAAATTTTATAGATTTTTTTAGTAATTTTAAAGAAGTTATAAAATGATAACTAGGTAATTTTCATCAATAGAGACGTAATTACTTTAACCTGGGTTGCACCAAGATAGTTGTTAAAGTTATTGTAACATTTCACATCCTTCTCTAACTTAAGGAAATCTGTTAAAGTTAGAGAAGGATGTGAAATGTTCAATCATAGAATTAGACAAATAATGTTAAAAACGCAAGAATAATTTAAAATCCAAGATGAACTACAGAAAATAATATAAAAACTAAGAATTATCCTGACGTAAAACTATTATCTAGCATAAGACATTAATTATAAAGTCACAACAAAAACCAAATGTTTAAACGCATACATAATAATCGTAAACATTGTCTTCAAGCGACCTACATGTCGACATTTATTGCATTGAACTAAAAATATGAGTATGATGTTAATTACCTCGATTTCAATGCATATTATTTTCCTTATTAATTTAGTTGAATTGTATTTTGAAATTAGCTTAGAACTGCGTCTAGTAGGGTAATTTGAATAACGCAGGAGTAATTATGTTCATGAGTATGATTATATCGAAATCGTAAACATTTATTACGTGGGTACAAATAGATAGATAGTAGATGAATAGATTATGTAGTTTCACCTCGACATGCGTGCGCATATATTCAAGCTGTACAAGTAAAAAGAGGAAGCAAAGCGAAGTGGTATCTACATTGTAATATGCCATCACGTCATTGGTAAGGTTATTCTCAAACAAGCAGAAAGCGCTGACACCAATCGATTCTATTTGCTTATTACGCATTTTATTAGTGTTCACGAGAATCACAAGCATGAAATTGAGACTGGAAACGAAATTCTCGTAATCGATTCGATGTGCATAAAATTAGCATGTGAGAAAGCGGTGCAAGGTTTGGATGTTTTTGCAGTCATGCGAAAATAATGTTCACCTACATCTCTCAGTGTATGAGGTGAATAAAGTGAGTCACAACACTATTATAGGTACTTCTGTAAAGAAAAAGATGAACTAACATTTTAAAAAATGTATCCATTTTGAAGTTGTTATCATAAACTAAATAGATACTACAGCTACGTATAATAACTGTAATGTAAACAATTTTATTATACATATACGATGTGTTCGTGACTACTTTACCCATTGCTGATCTTAGGTTCTCTCAAATTACTATGCGAGAGGCGACGCCCATACACTACACTGGTTCAGTGGGGTTTGGTGTAACAATTGATACATTTCCATCTAACATTGTACTAATATCTTGTTCTTAGAGCGGATTTCACCAACGTCACATTATACAAGTTTACGTAACTGTCAGTTCAATTTACAAGGTTTATCAAAACTGACATTTAATATTGATAAATATATATTTTGAAACCATATAGATACAGCCACAAAGTCAATGTTGAACATAGACGACATTCAAAATACAGTTATATGCAGCAGATGTTACGATAGTTTTTGGGAACTTGGATAATAAAACATTAAAGATGTGTAATCTTTCCAAAGTCACTACAATTCGTTGGTTTTTGTTTCTGCATGACAAAACAAAACTAAATAATAAATAAAATAAAAAAATAATTAAAAAAAATAGTTGTTGTTAGTTAGGTATGTTAATCTGTAAGTAGTTACGTAAGTTTCTACTTACACTTAGTTAGGTTTTTTTATTTTCTCAAATATTTCTTTTGTCTCGTATGTGTGTCTCTCGACTGCATCAATAAAGAGTTTTTCTTTCTTTCTTTTCTTAATAAAATTTAAAATTGTTTTGACTTTGAAAAACAAAACTATCTTAACATATGAATAGTCAAACAAGATCAATTAAAAAAACCTGTATTATTTGCATTTAGTAGCCGTCAACCTTAAACGTAGTTTAAAACGTTGGTGAAATCGACCTTAAATTATCGTTATAACTGTTTACAATTGATGTATATGGTACAGGTGACAGAATGTCTCGCAACAAAGACAAGCATGAGGGTGGCAGCGGGCGCACATACCACATTATGTCAGAAGCGGAGCGGGCGTCTGGTAGGCGCGGTGGCTGGACTACGCTTGAGGTGAGTTATAGAAGATTGAGAGACAAGGGCTTCGTCGGCAAAATAGAAAGCAGGTACACCAACCTCAACGATCATGAGGGTTGATAGATTATAGCAAATGTCTGTGACATTAGTCTATATAATCTCTAGAAAGATAATTGCCCGTCTCTGCCAGGAAACGCCCATGTGTACGGATGTTGGCCTCGGTAAAAGCCTAATCTTAAAGATTAGTCCTTTCATGTTATGACATATTAGATTTTTCCTAATCTTTTTTTTAACAGAACATGTTACCCAAGTCTAATCATTCATAATTCGGGATGTCAATAATAGATTCCCTGGCCTATGAATCACATGTGATCATTTGCATTATGTTTGCAATGGGGCAGGGAACGAGTTCATATTATAATGTTTATTAGACACACATGTCATGTACTACCCATTACACTAAATGTAGTAAACATGGGTACAGACTCTGGTCTTTTTCGTGCGTTCATGCGATATCGCGATCACTCAGCAACAGAGTAAACGCAAACAAAGTACATTTGCCATTCTCCCCGCCATATCTCTCTGGCGAGCCTGCTATTAGTTTTGGTGGCAGAGCGTGAAACTTGCAACTAATCGGCAACGCGTCAGCTATGCAGACATCCGTGACAGAAGCCGGTGACGCATCTTGCAGCGTTCCAAGTCTGCACAGGGGGCGTACTATGACTCCTTATTGCGAATCTGAACTGAGTCGCCAATGTTTTGTCTCGCTCCTTCATACGTGCTGTCATATAAACAAATGGAACAAAATTTTGGCAGTTCCTAATATGAATGGCGATTGAACGTCATGGTACAGACCCAGTCCCGGAAACCGCTTAGGACCGTTGCTCCGTTTTTTTTTGCACCACAATGTTTTACAAACAAACCGTAAAAACTCCAATTACCTACGGCCTTGCTGGAAGTACTCAAAAACTGGCACTTATCAGTCGTTCTTACTTTATTAAAACCAAGTGTTGTATACTTAGGTAATGCATGTCAATGACAAAACACCACGGTAGTTTTGGATTGAGCAACGCGTTTGTGTTGTAATTACAAGTTGCAGGTTGCTCCTTAATTTCTTGCTAGGAAGAAATTAATTAGTTTTTTGAAACAATATTCTTACATCCTTCCTTATTAATTTTCGTTTTTACGCATTTCAGTCATTCAGTCATTTCATATCTTTCCAGTATTTTTGTTCCAATTTTCCATCTTGGTTGTATTACAATTTATTCATGTATTCAACAATATTTATTTAGTATTTGAGCTGATCTTACTATTGTCATATGCTGAAAGGACAACGGTATATAGCGCTATTATTAAAATGTATTTTTGTACAATAGAAAAGAGCGCTAAAATTTATATTGTTAAAATATTATCATTTATCAGTGTCTCACCATGAAAAACTGAAATGATAATGTTTCAACATTAAACAATGGAATATTGTTTGAAATCTAGTTAGATATAAAGAATGATAATGAACGTTTTATATATGAATTTAGAAATGATATGTTGAATTAAATAACGTACCTATATTAAAATACGTACCTACAACAATCTTCACTCTCTGCCTACCCCGTGAGGGACTTGGCGTGAAGATACATACATACAATAATTTATAAGACACATACTTGACGAATGAATTGATCCAAAATACTGAATCTGGAATTGAGTTTCTGGTCTTCCAATTAATTGACGAAATATCGTAAGGTCTTTACAAAATTGGTTGCCAAGTAGCTAAAATACGAGGGTGGATCCAAAAGTTCGAAGCCCGACCAAGAAAATGAAAGAAAAGTGGGTCTAATTTTATTTTTATTTTTCGACATAGTCTCCATCTAACTCAACACACTTCTTCCACCTGAACTGCAACTTGTTTATCCCCTCGAAAAAAAATGATTCCGGAAGGTCGGCGAAATACTCGTTTACTGCGACTATCACCTCATCTTTGGTCGAAAATTTCGAGCCACGCAAATGTTTTTTTAAATTTGGAAATAAATGATAATCTGAGGGGGCTAAATCCGGCAAATAAGGTGGGTGGGGCAGCAATTCGTAGCCACAATCATGGATTACAGACATTGTTTCAACCGAAGTGTGAACATGTGCATTGTCTTGATGGAACAAAACTTTCTTACGCAACATTCCCGGCCTTTTTTCTTTTATTTCTTCTCGTAGTCTTCGTAAAAGGTTACAATAATAACTAGAATTAATAGTTTGACCTTTCGGTAAATAATCTACAAAAATAATGCCCTTCGCATCCCAAAAAACAGAAGCCATGACTTTGTTAGTCGACAAAACGACTTTAGCCTTTTTCGGTGTAGGTGAGTCAGATCTTTTCCACTGTTTGGACTGTTGCTTTGATTCAGGAATATGGTGGTGAACCCAGCTTTCATCCCTGGTAACAAATCTAGACAAAAAGTCCTCGGGATCAGTCTCAAAAAGTTCCAAACAGTCTCGCGAAATTGTGAATCGAACTCGTTTTTGTTCAGCTGAAAGCAATCTCGGGACCCAGCGAGCAGAAACCTTATGGAATCCTAATTCTTTCGTTATTATGTGTTGCACCCGGCCATAACTAATGTCTGTTGTCTCAGCTATCTTACCGATGGTCAAACGTCCTAGGATCATCTTCAATGCTCTCACGACCGCGCTTAAACTCAGCTACCCACTTCTTGACACTGGAATACGATGGAGCAGACTCCCCCACTATATCTTGATGGATGTCTTTTGGTGACAGGCCTTTTTTATTGAGATACTTAATGACTGCTCGATGTTCAATTTTCTCCATTATTGAAAATCGCGTCAGAATGCTTCAAACAAATAATTACAGAAAATTTATATTGTGCAGTATCGGAATGAAACTGCGCACAATAAATCAATAGAAGACATACTAACAAATGACGGTAAATTTAAAAAGATGTCATGTCTCCTTGTAGTTTGGGCCACGAACTTTTGGATCCACCCTCGTACATATTAATATTACGTGGTAGGTTTGACTATACGGTACTTTTATTTTTACATTAAATTTTATGTCCTTATTAGGGATGATAGACTTTTTAAAGTTTTTTATTCACTTCTGTGCCTGGAGGGCATAAAAACCAGTTTTATAAGTGAGGATGTCCTTAACTCAGGTCTCTCTTTAAATATGACTTAAAAATACCAATGGTGACACAAATATGCTGAAGTATGGAGATGCCAGACAAAATTGCGACTGATTGGTCACACTTACCAAACAGGATTGCCACCTTCTATCCCATCCAACATTATGTTTCCATTAAACTAAACCAGTGCTTCGTATTTGTCAAAATATTGGTGAATCATTGAAATCATTCCATCGATCTTAGAACTACAAGACATTTGTCAAATCATCACAATTTCCTCCCTCAGTTTGAGAACTACTTCAAGCGCAATTTCTACAGTACCTAAGCCGTCAATTATAGGCAAAGCAGATGTGTGCGTCCTAGTTTCCCTACTGTTCTTACTGGCACATCAAACTGAGCTTCTTTATTTTGAGAATCACCTCAAGCGTAATTTGAACTGCAAATCATTCTAGACTAGCTGTTGCCCGCGGCTTCGTCCACGTGGATTTCGTTTTATAAATAATTCAAATTTTACGATCCCACGGAAATGTCCCAATCAAGTTCCAATTGTTATCCAAAACCTTTAAGTATACCTAACTATTTTAATATAGTCTAAAATGAGAAAATTCTGTATAAACTTTTTAACTTTACTTTGTTTTTTTAGTGACAAATAGTCTGCATACCAATTTTTGGCAATCCTTTGTCTCTGGTTCTATTGGGATTTTTCCATTTTCTGGAAATTTCTCAGTACCTCGAAGTTTGGTAATGTACCCGGCGATATCATCAGGCTCGTCACCTGTTACATGGGCTCAAACGTAACCGGATAATAGTCGGTGTTTGCAAGCATTATGATTGCCTTTACTTCTGCCAACCCCTTCGGGATTACAGGCGTAAAGTAACGTTATATTTCAAAGTAAATTTACATTATTTTACATTACATTAAAAAGTATACCAAGTTTTAATTTTCTGCCTTGAAAATTGTGGAATGCTCCTACAAACCTCCACCCGCTATTTTAGGGCGGTAGGCAGATATCCAAAAAAAAGTTTAGTTTAAGTAAATGGTGTTTTTTTAGTAACAAAGAGCATACCAATTTTTGACTTTCCACCTTGAACACTGCGGAAATCCCAATACAATTTTCACTCCCTCTTATAAGGGGATGGGGGTAGATTACTAAAAAAAAAAGGTGTACGTATTGTTTGTTAGGCTGAAAGAGTTCGCGTACCAAGTTTTAACTTTGTACCTTGCTAATTGTGGAATGCTCCATTTACATTTCCACCTCCTATTTTAGGGGGGTGGGGAAATATAAGAAGACAAAAAGTTGCCTATGTCACTCTGCACCTGTTCAAGTATCTCAACATAGAAAATTACACCAATCCGTTGCTCCGTTTTGACGTGAAAGATGGACAAACAAACATACTTTCACATTTATAATCTAAGTATAGACAGTATGGATTTATTAAGGAAGGTAATATACAACATCATATTCTGTGAAAATTTTAAGCGTCTACTTGCTATGTACCGTTTTTAATATCGAGCAGAAAATATAGCGAAAAAAACACGTTTATTGTATGCCCCCTTGGTAATTCCCTTTCCCCCCTTAATAGTTTCATTTACTTATTTTTAGTATTTAATTTTGTCGTTATAGCGGTAACAAAAATACATAATTTGTGAAAATTTTAGCTTTCTAGCTATTATTGTTTATGAGATACAGCCTGGTGGCAGACAGACGGACAGACAGACAGACAGCGGAGGATTAGAAATAGGGTCCGTTTTTATCTTTTAGGTACAGAACCCTAAAAAAGATAGATAAATGCGGAATAGTCTAAAAATATTCGATATGATTCTTTAGATTGACTTAACTTTTTTATTTCTGAACCGATTGACATGAAACAAATACTAAATGTTAAGTAAAACTTACCACAGTATATTAGAAACCGCTAATCGGATAAGCCGTTTCTGAAATTACCGTGCACAAACACACAGACTAGCAGACATTTTGCCGGGATAAAAAGTACCCAGTGTTGTGCGCCAAAGGTTAAAATATAATTATACCAAGTTTCATCGTAATCGGACCGGTAGATTTTGTGTGATGCTTCAACAAACAAACAGACAGACAGACAGACAAAAAAAATTCTAATCACATATTTGTGTTCGGTATCGATCTAGTAACATCCCCTGATATTTATTTTTTCAATATTTTCGATGTACAGAATTTACACTTCTACAGTTTTATTATATGTATAGATAACTAAACGCCTCTTGTCTTCCGCTATTTGAGGACTACCTCAATTGCAAGCCTATATAGTTAGAAAGAGGTGTGTGTGCCCTAGCGCACCAACTATTCCAACTAAAGCACCTGACTGCGTTTTACCTTTTTCAATATGGGGACCGGACCACCTCAAGCTTAATTTGAATTGCATACAATTATAATTATAGATAACTGACCGCCTTGTGCCTTGTATACTCCACGAGGACTGCCTTAATAGCAAGCTTAAGATGGACTTTGAGCCTTGCATTACAGGTAACGGGATGTGTGCGCGCCCTATTGCAACAACTGCTCCATCTGTCGCAGCTGACAGTGTTGTACCTTCCTCAAATCGAACACCATCTCATGCGTAATTTGAACTGCAAACAATTATAGATAACTGACTGTAGTTTATTTGAGGAGTACCGCAATAGTAATCTTAAGTTGGAATTTGAATGTTGTATTACAGGTAACAGGAGGTGTGCGCGCCCTAGCGCCCCAACTGTTCCAACTGGCGCACCTGACCGCGCTGTACCTGAACGATAACTCGCTGCAGAGGATCCCGCCTGACATCAACCACCTGGTCAATTTGCACACTTTGGACGTGTCCAATAACAAGTTGCGAACGCTGCCCGCTGAGCTTGGTGACCTCATACAGTTGAGGTGAGTGACTTCTTCATGTAGCTTTTCGATCTTTCTCATCGTATTATAGCTAATTCCTGCACTCCAGAGGGCGAGCGTATTACTAAACGAAATTGACATCAATTTGAAAGACACTTTGCACTATAGGTACAGTTCATTGTTATTTTCCTTAAATGTTGGTAAATATCACGTTACGTGAAACGTTAAAGCTGTACCTACAGAAAAGCGCCACTCAAATTGATGACCACGGAGTTTATATAATACGCCTTCTGTTGGCTCTGTGAATCGATATTTTTTTAACAATATCAAAGGGGTATTGCAGAATAGACACGTTCTTGTTGACAATGTCTACAATAAATTAGGTAACTTTGTAACGTAACGTAACTTCCCGCCTGTAATCCCCGAAGGGGTGGGCAGTGGTAAATGCATGCATTCAAGCACACATGCAAACGCCCACGATTCTCCGGTTACAGTTTGGCCAATGTAACAGGTGGCGAGCCTGTTGACATCTCCGGGCGCATTACCAAACTTCGAGGTACTGGGAAATTTCCAGAAAATGGAAAAATCCCAATAGAACCAGAGATAAAGGACTTAACACCATTATCTCTGATAGCCCCTACCCTGGTATCGAATCGTCCTGGGTTCGATTCCAGGGTAGTAGTAGTAACCTGCTACCAGTTTTTTTTGTCACGAGAATTTTGCTAATGTCATTTTATTCTCCGATCCTAGCATGGGCGGATTCTAGGTGTAGTGGTATTTTCCAAATGCTTTGACTGTCTCGGCGAATCTTCTAGGGATAATTAGGGATTCTTCCTGACGATATCTGAGGCTTTCTTTGTTAAAATATAGATATTTGTGATCTAATATTATCTTCATTTTACTTATTATCCCTTATTTAGCAAGTAACATACAGGGTGTTCCAGGAATCAACGATAAATCGAAAACGGGTGATAGGCCATGTCATGACAGTTATTAGAAATATGTGAAACTGACTTAGCCTATCACCCCGTTTTCGGTTTATCGTTGATTTCTGTATACTATAGCGATATGGAATTCCTGAAATAAAGTGTCGAAAATGATTTAAAAAATGGACTCATTGTTGCCGTACCAGTAAAGCCAAGAATAAATGCTATGGACCGTTTGTTTGTAAACAGTTACGTCAGCGACTGAGTTGCTGTTGATGTGACGTTGAATTTTAGCATTGTTTCTAATCACAATTCATAAAATATTGCCCATTTTTAACTGTAACATTTACCATGTGATTCGTTTCTTGCACGTTTTTAGGTCTGACTTTTTTATGTCTTGTGTGTGTGGCAAACAAGCATACTGTTCACATTGATGTTAAGTGATGACTGCAGCCTATAGACACCCACACAAAGACCAATGTGAAAGTGCAGCGTAGGAGCAGGAGTGGCCTGAGGCCAAATGTGTTATGCTTCTGTGCCAGAAATTACAGGGCCGTACATTACCATCTGACCGGAACACGATACTGCTGAACACTACCATTTAGCGGCAAGTATATTAGGTAATGCGGTGGTATACGCCCGCGAGCTCCGTCACTGGAGCTCTACCACCAGTAAACTTCATGTTTTACATTTAATTAGGTTAGGACGAAAGTTAGATTAAATACATGCACATGACGCTCCGTAACTACGTAGACGTGAAGTCCATATTTGATATGATGCCTCGTTTGGCGCGAAACAACATTTAGAACAAGAGTTTAATTATGCATTTGAAATGAACATGAATATTTAAATGGATCTTTTTTTGGACCGGTTTAGGATTACTCGAATAGTTTTGTTTGTATCTTATTCGTAATGTACCTATTTCTCAGTTTTAATTGGCATTGAATTTGAATATCCACAAACTGCTGACTTCATTTTAAGTACCAGAAAATTCTATTTCGTTTAATGATTTGATCCCCCATGTAGATACTAGAGTATCTAAATACACATGTTTTTAACCGTGAGTTTGCATTGATGAAACATTCACACAAAACATATTAAAATTCCTGTTTTTTTGACAATGTATCGTATCGCGTTTGCACTGTCATGTTACATGTTAAAGCAAAACACATATCGCGAAATCAATTCAAAGACTTGAATTGCAACAAGTTGTATCAATAAGAGGAGCATGTTATTTGATTAGGTTGTCAGATTTACACTCAGGGTATCGGATATTGTCCACTACCTGATTCGTGTTTACCAGATGGTTCGGAAAACTTAAAAAACTGTAAATTAGACAAATTGTGTGATTATAATCTATGGACAAACATGAATAAAAGACATGTTTTATGTCAATGCAAACACAGATAACAACAAATCTTGAGATGTTTCACTAAAATGATAGGTTTGACAGCAGTGCGAACGCAAGCACCAACAAGACATATCGCAATACATATTTTATGCGACGAGTTGCAAAACATCATCATGTATAATGTTTTTAGTGCATATTAGGGGTAAGGGGAATCGAACTTAACACCTAAAGGGCAATAGATTTATATCTCAAAATTGGAGTTGTCGCTGATGACAAATACAATATAAATAATCTAGGTATCTAATGAAGTATGGTCTGCTTCATAATTAATACACGATAGTGCTGAACACTACCATTTGGCGGCTGATACATTGGGTAATGCGGTGGTGCCTACGCCCTCGAGTTCCTATACTGGAACTCCACGTTACCACTAGTGTAGCTTCATAAGCTACCCAATTTGGAGCACGTTTAATCTCATGAATGTTAAAACTTCTATCTGGTGGTTGTGTTGGAAAGTTATTATAATAATTATTAATTCAACTCGCTTAAAAGGGTTAATCGGGACTTGGACGCAATCTCGTACTAACTGTGCGTAGGATAACTGAAATGTCGTTGACACTACGCGCAATGACGTCACGAGGCTTGGGCGTAGGCGGTAGCGTTGTCGAAGGGTTTGACCTATTTTTAAAGTTCCTGTTTACTGTTTACGTATTACAGGGTGAACAAAACCAACAATGGTGAATTAAGTTAGAAAGATTTTTTTTTAGTCTTTAATATTTATCGAGGGCTTGTTCGGTTTCGAACATGCCACCCTCATAGTTACACACAAAATATAAAAAAAAACACATTATAGACGATTCTTCATACCAACGTTAACAACTTTATACAAAAATTTTGCATTACTGGATTAACAAACGATTTTTTTGAGGAACGTTTTGGAGAAATTTGCTCTTATGAAGGACTGTAAAGGCAGATTATTTTCAGTAAAAAGAAAAACTTCCCTTTTTTATGAAATGAAGGTGGCAAACAAGCATGCAGTTCACATTGATGTTGCAGCCTACTGACACCCACACAAAGATCAGAGGTCATAATGCAGATGCGTTACCACCCTGAGACCTTAGTTGATATGTCTCCGATAAAAGTTATTACAGGATTGGCGGTGTGCGGTCATCGTGCCTTTGTATAAAGGCAAGGGTTCATGCATATGGGTAAATGCATGCATCCATCAATCATATAAGCAAACATCCACGGTTCACTGGTTACGTTGACCCATGTAACAGGTGGCGAGCCTTTTGACATCTCCGGGCACACAACTAAACTTTGAGGTACTGGGTAACTTCTAGAAAATGGAAAAAAATCCAAAAAGATTTTACATCGTTATCTCTAATATCACCCGACCCGGGAATTGAACCCACGACCCTAGCGTAGGAGTAGTGGCTTGCTACCACTAGGCTACTGAGACGTGTTTGTTTAAAATTATTTAAACGCAGCGTCTAAGAACAATCTCGTAAACATAAAAACAAAACTAAGCACAAATTTGACTGAAATGTTGCTGACACGTTATGATGACGTGACGTATTCCTTGTGACGTCACGAGGTGCGGGCGTAGGCGGCGACGGGGTATTGGAAATATTTGATGTGACCTACTTTAATATTCCTGCTTATACGTAAACAGCATTTGTGGATAAGTGTTTGTTAAATTGAAATTCATTATTCATGTTTTGACTGGTGGTAGAGCTCCAGTGACGGAGCTCGCGGGCGTAGGCACCACCGCATTACCTAATTTACTTGCCGCTTAATGGTAGTGTTCAGCACTATCGTGTTCCGGTCAGGTGGTAATGTACGGCCCTGTAATTTCCGGCACAGAGGCATAACACCTAATGCCTCAGGTGTGGCAGCGCATCTGCATTTTGAGCTCTGGTAATTGTGTAAGTGTCTATAGGCTGCAGTCATCACTTAACATCGATGTGAACTGCATGCTTGTTTGCCACTTTCATAACATTAAAAAAAAATGTAACATAATGTCATGCTTAGTTGTAAAGTACCAATTTTTCGCCTAAAAAGCCCTAAAAATCCTAAAAAATATAACATGATATAGATCCTAAAAAGATCGCTTTGTAAATTTATATTTGTTTTGTTTTATTTTATTGAGCTGCGTAGTCCATATCTGACTGTCGAAATTTTTCCTTCACATTTATTGCATTGCCCTGGCGTGGCAGTAGCGACATCTAATGCTAGATAGGCAACCGATATGTCATGTGCAAATAGAAGAGTATTCCTCCGGGGTGTTCTTAAGAAAGATCACAATAGTCCTTCATGGCATTCAGCGCATTGGAAACTTCTCTGATGATGCTTCGGAAACCGTTTTCCATCAAGCGGCCCGTATTCTTTTTTGTCAACATTATTTACATAAAGAACCTACCAAGTGCAAGTAAGACTCACGTTTATAGGGTTCTGTACAATTGAATGGATGAATTAATTCACTTTACACGTGCATATTGTTACACTGTGTACCAAATTTCAACCCTATCGGTCCATTAGTTTTGAATCAAATTCGTTGTGATTGACGAACAGACGAGTGGTCCTAAACAAAGGTTCTGATTTTTACTTTTGAGGTACGTAACCCTAAAAAAAATTCGAACCTGAAGTGGCCTGCTACCTAAGGACCATAAGACTAAGCCAAGCCTCGTCTCTCCTGCATAGTTTGCGGAACTCCGTGTTTAGTATCCTTAAAGGTCGTGCATACCGGTGACAATGACACCGTTCGCATGTTCGTGACTTTATCGTGCCGTTCGCGTCGTTCGAAAGTTGTGTGACAATGAATGCGTGTTAGACAGGTGTATGTATGGCTTAAGGATCGTTGACGCGTCTACTTAATCCTTGTACTAATTCGGCATGTTTGTGGATTTTGCTATAATATGTTAAATTGTAAACCACTGAGCTTTTTTTTAATGTCGTGATGTGGCGAACAACCATACAGTTTATATTGATGGTAAGTGAACTGCCTCGGTAGCCTAGTGGTAGCAGGCCACTTCTACTACGCTGAGGTTCTGGATTCGATTCCCGGGTAGGGGGTTATCAGAGATATCGTGTAAAGTCATTTATCTCTGGTTCTATTGGGATTTTGCCATTTTCTGGAAATTTCCCAGTACTTACCTCGAAGTTTGGTAAATGCCCGGAGATGTCAACAGGCTCGCCACCTGGTACATGGGCCGAAACGTAACCGGCGAATCGTGGGTGTTTGCATGTATGCTTGAATGCATGCATTTGCCTCTGCCTACCTCTTCGGGCGTGAAGTTACGTAAGTGTATACTGCCTATAAGTATTTGCATAAAAAGCAGAGATTTCAATGTAGTTGCGTGTCACTCCTGACTCCCGAGGTCTAAGTTGATATGCCTCTTTGCTGGAAGTAACAATTTAATACATGACCACTTCAATACGATAGCGTAGAAACCTTTCATTTATTAGCAAGTAGATACGGTGGTGTGGTGGTGTCGATTACCGCAAGCTCATTAGCTGGAGCTCTACCACCAGCTAAAAAATAAATTTCAGTATTATTATATCTGCAACTGGTACTATTACCTATCTGTTTATATTATTAATTATACTTTACGTTATTGACTATTTTAGGTTGAATAATATGATGGCATTGTCATGTAATAAAAAAAACCAATTCAATTTCTTTCTTTATGTAATGAAAGAGGCAAAGTGACATTTACTGGTGGTAGAGCTTCAGTGACGGAACTCGCGGGCGTAGGCACCACCGCATTACCTAATATACTTGCCGCTAAATGGTAGTGTTCAGCACTATCGTGTTCCGGTCAGGTGGTAATGTACAGCCCTGTAATTTCCGGCACAGAGGCATAACACCTTAGGCCTCAGGAGTGGTAACGCATCTGCATTTTGACCTTGGTCTTCATGTGGGTGTCTATAGGCTGCAGTCATCACTTAACATCAATGTGAACTGCATGCTTGTTTGCCGAGCCCATTACATAAAAAAAAAAAACATGCAATTTACATTGACGCAATTATTGATACCACTTTTTTCAAACTGACTTTGAACATAGGTACCTACATATTCATTATTCGCATCACGTTTGTGTGTGTTCGGGCTGAATGGTATGGTGCCATTGTCATAAACGATAAAAACAATTCTATATGACAGGTGGTTCGATATTTTATGTGAAATATTGTCAGAATGGGAATGAAAATACCTAGTTCTTGGTACAATTCCTAGCATCTAGCATATAGGTCGCGCCACGTAAAAAGAACGCTGGAAGAAAGTAGAAGGGATGTGTTCGCGCATCGGTACACTCGCGCACGAAAGTACTAGCCCTTTTGGTTTATTTTTGATCTAGCTTTCGCTTGCGGTTTCGTGTATTGGTAGGCAGATTGAAAACGCCGCACCTCATACCACCAAATAGATCGATAAATCGTCTACTGCGCAGCTTGACCGCCAGCATTCTTTTAATCGCTCCACTACAAATGGTTTTAGTTGGCGATTGCTTAGTTGCGTAAAATTAAATCAAAACTATTCCTTGTCTTCCATTAATTTGTAGAAAACCTTCCTCGTGATATATTCTGTGCAATTAATGTCTTGTTTGTAATTTATATCTTATCAATTTCATTCAACTTTTCTTTTTATTATTCTACTAGCGGCCCGCCCCGGCTTCGCCCGCGCTGCTCTGCTCCTATTAGTCATAGCGTAATGTAAGCTATCCTATCTCTCAAGTTGGATCGAACTGCACATGGTGTGCAAATTTTATTATAATCGGTTAAGTGGTTTAGGAGTCCATTGAGGACAAACATTGTGACACGAGATTTATATATATTAAGATAAGTTTTAAATTTATTAACGTAATATGCGTAATACAATTTCCACTCCTACTTTATCATTTTGTTAAACAAAGATTTTATTTTAATATGGGCGCCATTGTGGTCAATTGACCAAATTAGGGAGTAAATTGTATAGTGTCCAAAGCATAGGCGTAAGGTGCGAAGTCCCAGACCCATTCTGTCAATATTTATGAAAACCAAACGTTCGAAATGATTAGCCGAGAGCATTGACCTCTGTTTTAAATAACCAAGGCATTTTAAATTTTATTGTTTGAAACATAAAGTTGATTGTATCTCGTATTTTTTTCCTTTTTATTGCTACGATTTTCACACCATCTTTTATAACCGAGCTGATATTTGCATTCCCGTTATCTTTTGTTTTATGATCATTATCATAATCGTATGATAAATTTGATATGGAGAGATTCGGAATAGATTGGATACGATTTTTTTTTATGCAGAAATAGTTTCTAGTACTGTGAGTTTGTGGGTCCTGTTGTCAGTACGTAATGTGATTAAATGATAGTGACATGTATGAAGAGAATGATGAATTAATAAGAATTACGGCCCTGTAATTTCCGGCACAGAGGCATAACACCTTAGGCCTCACGAGTGGTAACGCATCTGCATTTTGACCTTGGTTTTCGTGTGGGTGTCTATAGGCAGCCGTCATCAATTAACCTCAATGTGAACTGCATGCTTGTTTGCCACTTCCATTACATAAAAAAAATACGGGAGGTGTGTTAGGACCGGGCTATCTGGCGCTCCACCCTCTCTGCCTATCCCGTAAGGGAAGGCGTGAAGATACATACATACAATTATAATGGGTCACAAGAAAATCGAGTGATTATTGCGTTCCATTTTCTGAGATCTAGATATTTTGCCACATTGTGTAGCATCCTCGTTATATTGTTAATAGGTTAAAACAAGTCCAATTAGTCAAACGATCTCGGATTTATCGGCAAAACATAATCTACATTTTAAAAGTTTGTGAACAAAGAAAACTTAGTAAGATAATTAACTTTTACTGTAGAAAAGTAAGTTTTATCCAAAAATATACCTATACCATACCTTAAGTTTTCCTAAAAATTGATAAAAAATATTTTTTGCATTAACACATGCAAGTGAGTTTACTTTACTGGGTACCGAAGCTTAAATAGCGGCTGCGCTAATTATCCAGTGATCTTTGGTTCAATCCCCGCCCGAATTTTCTTTTAACATTTATCTTTTTAGATTTCATTTTTTTGTGTTGAGCGCAATATTACTCTCTCGGTTTGTTTAAATGTCCAACTAAGGTTTTAGGCACGCTTTTTGAATAATAATCATAAACAAATACGAACATGAACGTTCTCATTGTTTATTCGACAAATCCTCAACGGTCGACTGTATCACAAATATCACAATCGTAACCAATTGAATTGAATAGAAACAACCGATCGGCGAAAATGGACAATGACCTCAAAACGCAAGGAGTTCTGTTGCCATTCGAAATATAAATAAAATTCCGGTTTCAGCGTAACCGAGTCCGAAATCTAGTAAACATTATAATTATTAGCCGATGGGCGTGGTTCGGGTTCATTGAACTCGTTGATAAGATTGTCTCATTATGTAAACATGTATCAGTGCGAACTTGTTAGCGGCGCTACTATTTTTGAAGAGTAAAAGAATTGAAATAAAACTAGTTTTCGGATATATCTCGCGGATATTAAACTAATCATTTTAGTTTAATATACACGAGATCAATCCGAAAACTACTTTTATTTCAATGAGAGTAGCTCGCGAAAACCTAAGAACATACAGTAAAAGAATTGTATTGTCAGGGAACTCGCTTGATCACACGGGCACATATGCGATGGTAATAAAAGCTATATTTAATTGATTTTGTATAAGCGGAGAGTTCTCCGAATATACCTAGATTTATTTATGTACTAATCAGTCAGTGACTAATGTAGCTTATGGATGAGATATATACCTACTCACAAATTTCATTATTCACATTCACATTCAAATATTAAGATGTAAATAAATGAATTCTTGAAACAAAAAAGATTTTTTTTTGTTTCATGACATTTACCTATCTAAATTATTAGCGATTTCATTGCTTTTTTTTTGTAACTGAGGTAGCAAACAAGCATGCACTTCACCTGGATGTTAAGTGATAACTGCAGCCTATAGAGAAAATAAAAACCAAGGGACCAGAATTCAGATACGTTTCCACCCCTAAGACCTTAGTTGTGTCTCTGCGATAGTTATTACGGGGCCATACATTACCGTCTAAACCGAAACACGATCCAGCTGAACACTACCATTTGGCTCGAACACTGGAACTCTACCACCAGTGACAAAAGTACCTTTGCTGGTGGTAGAACTCCAGTGAGTGTAGAATGGAGCTCGTGGGCGTAGGCACCACCGCATTACCAAATATACTTGCCGCTAAATGGTAGTGTTCAGCGCTATCGTGTTTCGGTCATGTGGTAATGTACGGCTCTGTAATTTCCGGCACAGAGGCATAAGACCTTAGGCCTCGGGAGTGGCAACACATCATCACTTAACATCAATGTGAACTGCATGCTTGTTTGCCACATACATGATATAAAAAAAAACCTATTAGACAAAACTGCAGTGTTGATTTTCAGATGGAACAGGGGTTGTAACTTAAAGCAATATTTTTTTTCATAACTAATCAATTTACATTTAAACCAGTATTGTCCATTTGATAATTCGGTTGAACTCGTATATAAATATTTATTAACTCTCCATTTAAGTTGGCACCTGCATGCTTAGATTCATGAAGTCGTTGACTTTTGACCCAAACTTCATGGTTTTATTGAATATAGTGGCGCCATCTATTGAGAAATCGAAGTATTCTGAGAGGTCAAACTTTAGCCTGAATAACATTCAGTTGGCTTAAATATTGTCCCTAGCTGTTGAAATAGTATCAAAATATGTATACTCTGTGGACAAGTCTATGACTTGCTCTTTACTATGTCTTTGATGACTTGTAATTAGGGTTGCAAAGGATTCCTCTTCCTCTTCCTCATAATGAGGAAGTTCCGCAATATTTTGGGATCCTCAACAGTTTCCGCATCCTCAAAAATTAAAATTAAAAAAATCCTCTTCCGCTACCGCTTCCTCAAAATTTAAGAGGAATTTATGAGGAATTTTGTTGCGCATGCGCGTCGCGTATCGATGGCAACGCACACGCCGCAGCACGGTGCCAGGCCGAACAGGCGAGCGAGACCTTCCCACCCGCCACCGGCGCTGTTCCTTGATTGTTTGTTTTAATTTTATTGACATACATTATTTTGTTTATACGCGTACTCAACTTTCGAAATATTCGGGGCTTTACAGAACTGTATCTTTACAATACCTATCTTCTCTTCCATCAAATGTACCAGCAAACGACTTTTTAGCAATGCTGTATTGGTATATGATGAGCAATAAAACCGGTTGTTGGGGAAACAGCGTCCAAATATTTTTTTATAAAAATTAACCTCTCTGTTTAAAATAAATTTCGATTAATAGTATTCAATTCTTTTATTTTGATTAATAATATTCGACTTAAATAAATACCTAATTAACAAAGAAATAAAGACTGCATTCTTCTTCTTCTTCTTTATATTATGGCTTCTACCTCGGTTTGTGTAATCCTGCCAAATTCTGGTAATTAAGGAGGCACTAGACGTATGAGTTATGACCGGTGATCTGAGGGATGTCCGGTAAGAAAGAAAATAAGTGCCACTTTAATTATTCAGCGTTTTTCTGCCTAAAACAAGACAAAGACGATCACAGTTAATTAAAGGTTAGTATCAACAGAACACAGTATTGTAACACAAGTGGACTAAGCTAGTATTTGGGAGCTCCCGCCCACAAATGAGTATGAGTAGTAGTAGCTGCCCCGAAGTGAAAGTGAATACTGCCTGGCTTTGTTAAGCACCCCTAGCTTTTTGGATGCCAACTTGGTCTTACACTCAATGTGACTCCCGAATTGCACTTCGTTCGATATGTCAACGCCCAGGATACAGATACTCTTACCAACGGCGATCGGAATGCCCTGGAACTGTGGTGCTACAATGCATGGCGTCTTTTTAAGCGGTGAACGTGCGGACTTGTGACCTCGAGGGGTTGAACTGCATTAAATTAAGTCGACCCCAATCCGAGACCCGCTCCAGATAGTGCTCGATTTCAGACACAAGTCTAGTCCTTCTTTCCCCGATAAGTGTCCGAGAGGCATTTGCACGGCTAGTGTAGTGTCTAGCAATGAAAATTGGAGTTTGCTCCAACATTTCATTGATGTGCAGAAGAAAAAGCGTGGGAGATAGCACAGAGCCTTGCGGCACACCAGCGTTGATGGGTAGTCTGTCTGAGCGCTGACAGTCAACTAAGACTTGTATATAACACTCAGACAGAAAGCTGGCTGTCCAGTTGCATAGCCTCTCGGGAAGACCGTAGGATGGAAGTTTCGCGAGAAGTGCCCTGTGCCAGGCCCGGTTAAAGGCCTTAGCAATGTCGTTGTGTAGATATGTCACCGAACTTGTCCTTAACTGCTGGACCAATTTTGATGATTCTTTTTCGTATGTGTTTTGAGAATGGTTTAGATTTTAGATTCATAGTAAAAATAATTAAAAGAGCATTTTGTAGTGGCCCAACCACAACAAAATGCTCTTTTAATTATTTTTTATATATATATATATATATATATATATATATTATTATATATATATACTTAGTTAAGTAGATAGAGACAGGACAGCGGATTTTAGGTTGGGTCCGCTAGTATTTATATCTTCGTATCATCCTCTTCTCATCTTTCTGTAGCCAGCAAGGCCTCCCGGCTGGTGTAGAACGCAAGCGATCTACTCGATTAAGCGATACGGGTGCGATCACCCGATCGCACCCGTATCGCTTAATGTGACGTGTGACCACTAGTGGCAAATTAAAATACGCATTTTCGTGCTTCGGAGAGCAGGACGCCGACGGTCCCGGTTGCTATCGACAGATAGCAGTTGTTAAACCTTGTCGGAGGCTTTATGGGCGGTTTGAAAACATCCGACAGCGGGTTGGCCACTAACCCTTGCAAGTATCTCCACCAACCCGCATTCGAGCAGCGTGGTGGAGTAAGCTCCAGACCTCCCCTCAAGAAGGGGAGAGACTCGTGCCCAGTGCCCAGCAGTGGGACGTTTCAAGAGTTGCTATTATTATTATGTCATCTGCTTCCTCTTCCTCTTCCTCATCCTCATAAAAATATTCTCTTCCTCATCCGCATCCTCTAAATTGGCGCATCACAATTCCTCTTCCTCCTCCTCTTCCTCATAATCACTTCCTCAACAACCCTACTTGTAATATGGAGGATTAATAAAAACTGCCAGTCTATTCTCAACCAACTAACGTGTTTTAATAGATTTTGTTGTTTAAAGAAAAATGGAAAGAAAAATTTGACTTCAGGCGAGACTCGAACTCGCGGCCTACTGGGAATCTAGTCCAGCCGCTCTTCCTTATATATATATATATATATATATATATATATATATATATATATATATATATATATATATTTTTTTTTTTTTTTAATAAGTTAATGGTTTCTATTCACAATTAACAAATGATGAAAGTGATTATTATATTATTTTACTATTAACTCATTGAATTTATATACTTTGTTAGTAGTTCTCCTCTTCTTTAATGTCTCACTGGTATTCATAACTGTCATGCTTGCTTTAACGTCTTTTGCCTTCGGCGCCATCGTGCGTCCACAATTAGCCAGCCACAGTGAGCCAGATTAATGAGAGAAAAAGTTTAACTGCAAATTGTAAGAGTTTGCATGCATGTATGAGTGCATGCATGCACCAATACTGTCCCATTCGGCAAGCTGTCTAATGTTTACATGGCATAACCCATAATCTAATTTCTAAATTATGTCGTTACAGAGAACTGCACCTGCACAACAATTACTTGAGAGTGCTGCCATACGACCTCGGCAAACTCTTTCACCTTCAGATGCTCGGCCTCCAGGGGAACCCTCTCAGCAAGGAGATGCTCTCCATATACAACGACAACAACGGAACGGCGAAGCTGCTGACGTATCTGCTCGACAATTTGCAAGGTAAGTGCAGTTTTATTGCTCAAAATAGCATGGTGCATTTAAAAAAATATATATCGTATTCGACTGAAAATATTGTGAATCTGGCATTGTGTTGTTCAATTTTTGTGCTAATAGCGCCATCTCTTGGCGTTCTTGCGAAAGATAGTTGCATGAGTTACGTTATAGATGGCGTTACTTGTATCGTCCGTGCTTCATTCCTGAAAAGTAACTATGGTAAAATAATAATTATTTTAAACAATATAAAATATATTTTTTGCTTTTGTTGAAAAAAAAAAAGTTAAATCTTATTTCAGCAATCAATTGAGAGTTATATATTCATCATTAATAATAGCTACAAATAAAATTGTAACAAGTATTGAGTTATGGGGATCGTCAATTTCAATAAAATACCTACCTGGTTTTTCTTTATCTTTGTTTGGAAAATGTTATAGCTGTTTCATCATTTTGAGTTTCTGTAAAAAGTTAAAATAGAAGGTCTTTATCGCTTTATGCTTTAATAAAGGATTTGTATATTATTTTATTATGATCTTCACAGTCTAAGACTTAGTAAAAATCACAAAAGATAATTTTAGCTTCATTTAGCTGTTACTATTTTAGAGCTTCAGGAATGCCAGTTAAAGCAACCGATCATTCATCTACATAATCCTCCAATACCTCCAATATCCTATCCCGATTTTTAATTAAATTTGGTACAGAGATAGAGGTGACTTTGAGAAATAACATAGGCTACTTAGTTATTTATAAAACGACATCCACCTGGGCGAAGCCGTGGGCAACAGCTAGTCATACATTTTATGATATTGGGGTATCATCTTTCATTACATTGTAAAAATACTAACTAAAATAAGTACAGAATAAAATTAGGACAGAGATTGGTCTAAAATTAGAAAAGATTGTCTGTACAGAACAATATCTTAGTCAAGAGTAATGTTTCGTGTTCCAAGTAAAATATTTATACTTGCCTACTTCTATGATGGTTTGGATAACCCACTCATACATAATTAGAAACCACCAGGAAGGATAACTATAAAAGATATTATTTTTTTGTAATATATTTTACACATGTCATGATCTTTGCTGTAGTTTATTTTTTGATTACAACTTTCCTGGACCCTAAGCTTGTTTTAAATATAAAATGCTTTGTCAGTACGACCTTACAAGCTAAAAATAACTTTGGAAACTGTGCCAATTTTCCTCTTAAAGGTGAATCTGAGGATAAACCAATATGTCTGAGCTTGGTATTTTATTGTCATTGGACAAGGTTTATTCTTTTTAAATATGAACATGTTTTTTTTTATTTGATGATGTTCCCGAAAAATTTGTTTTGTAAAAGACATTGTTTTGTTTCCTGTGTTTTTTTACTGATGTGTAATAATGTGCTTGTTTTGATAATATGCGCTTGTTACTATAAGTATTTACGATGCCTTCGACGAATTCTAAATCTTTTTTATTGTTTTTTTTATGTTACGGAATTGGCAAACAAGCATGCAGTTCACATTGATGTTAAGTGATGACTGCAGCCTATAGACACCCACACAAAGACCAAGGTCAAAATGCAGATGCGTTACCACTCCTGAGGTCTCTGGTGTTACGCCTCTATGCCGGAAATTACAAGGCCATACATTACCACCTGACCGGAACACGATAGTGCTTAACACTACCATTTAGCGGCAAGTATATTAGGTAATGCAGTGGTGCCTACGCCCGCGAGCTCCGTCACTGGAGCTCTACCACCAGTAGAAGAATAATTCCATAAATATGTAGTACTTAGGGATATCATAGGGACGTATAAATTTCCTTGGACGTCCGAGAAAAATCAAAGCCTGTAATCTGTTCAAAATCTGAGAGCAATTATATTTTCACTTTCACCCGAGTATGACTCAGTCGCCCAGGTATGTACTATAGATTTAATAGACATACATTATTTAATAGAGTTAATAAATTCGCGGTTACTGCTATCGACGAGTTTTGCGTCGTGGAAAGGAAAGAAATGTCACAGTCGGCTGTCTATGAAACACGCCTACGCAACCGTACGACAGATGGCAGCTAGGGTGACGTCACGGTAGATGCGGAGGCGGGAGCGATATCAATACTTAGATCTGAGTTCTAGAAAGTCTGTCTTTCGGGTCTAATTTTGAAGATTCTTGAGTCTGTAGGTTTTTTTTAATGTTTTGGAAGTGGCAAACAAGCATGCAGTTCGCATTGATGTTAAGTGATGACTGCAGCCTATAGACACCCACACAAAGACCAAGGTCAAAATGTAGATGCTTTACCACTCCTGAGGCGTAAGGTGTTATGCCTCTGTGTCGGAAATTACAGAGCCGTACATTACCACCTGACCGGAACACGATAGTGCTGAACACTACCATTTAGCGGCAAGTATATTAGGTAATGCGGTGGTGCCTACGCTCGCGAGCTCCGTCACTGGAGCTCTACCACCAGTACAAAGGTATCTTTTGTACATTTGCAATTAGTTTCTTTTTTGATGTGCCAGAAAGGAATATGTGTGTATAAATACACTTAAAGTATGTATTTCATTCTACCGAAAATTGCATTTGTTTCAGTAATATCAATTATTAGATACTGCAAGAATACTGTAGTAGCTTCTTCCTGCGACTTCAAGTTCGCACGGAGTTTAACCGTCAAGAATATTGTTACACCCTTGGCACAAATCACTAAAAATTACAGTCAACATGAAAATATTTTTTTTTTTCATTTACAAAAACAATACCTACGTTGCATTTTTTTAAATAACAAGAATTATTCCGACATTTAAATGGCTAATGAACTGTGAAGTTAGTGACACGACTCTTCAAGTGTTGTCATGTATCAAATTATACTATTACTTAACCGGCTTTAAACGATGCTTCAATTAAGAAGGCGGTCCAATATACCCAACTTTCCGCTACGTCAAGTCAACTAGGTTCTGTACGCGACTTTCCGTTTTTCCGGAGTTTAGCCGTCAAGAAAAAAGGATCGTCCGTCTTGGACCTTTTTAATCATGTATGCGATTCTAACCAAATCCGTAGTTTTTTATGGTACCTACTAACTATTACTAAATAGCAAATGCTAACATTTTCACATTTGCAATTTTAGTGAAATCTTGAAACATGAACGTAATTAACATATCATATTTTTAATTAAAATCAATGTAATCATTACAATTCTTCAAATTAAAATAAAAAACGAATACGAACTTTTTCTTTTTACCTTTTCCATGTCTGAACCCATATTAAAATGATGTAAATTAAATGAGCTTGTTTTCTCTTTTATATTCGTCAAAATTTTGTACTTTTCGCATGAAATAGCTCTTTTAATTACGAATTTCACTCTGTGTTCCATAATCGCTCCGGACGCTACTGTCAGCATACCTCTACTGTCCCACTAGGCAATTTGTACAGAATAGGTTTACGCTCGCGAAGGTCGTGCAAGCTATAAATGAAAGTCAATAGCAGATATCCCGGTTGTTCGACAAAAATAATGTCGTGATTACACCCCGCGCAGCACAATAAATCCGGAGATATGATTGTCTCGTTCCATCACAATGGCGTTAGAAAGTGTGGGAAGAAGCCGTCTAGATAATTGATTGTTTTAGACATCTGCGGCCCGTTACCCGTCTCAATAAGAGAAAATGTTGGAAATGACAAAGTCTTCCTTGTTCGCTTTCCATTTATTTGTGATTGTAAAGATATTGCTCGTCTTAGTTAATTATACGGTAGCGATTTTGGACTAGTAACATAGTTCGTGCCGCCCGTTGAAGTGATTCAATGAGTCATGATAGCCAAGATAATGTTGTGATTCATATTGAGAAATGAAACACTATAGTTACAAAGGATGGTAAACGAACATACAAATCAGTATATTGGCTGTTGACCGTTTATAGCCGGGGAGTTTCATTGGAAGAGTTCAAGGGCACAAGAGCAACGCAATGTAATTACGAAGTCTATCTATCGTTAAGCGGTACGCGATGCTTTGATATTCTGATTAGATGATAAAATATATCCGTATTTAGTGGACTCAGGAGTATCTTACTCTAGGTTCTTTGTATTGTACTACTGAGGGCCTGTGGGTGATACCAGGGTCGCCGCATGAGTGCAATTGGATCTCTTTTCCATTTTTAGGAAGTTTATCTGAGTTTGGTGTTGTGTCTGCACAATACCACCAAATACTTTTACCTTGGTGGTAAAAGTATACAATTCACCAACGTCTATTTTGAAACCTCTGCTTTCGTGTAGATGTTTATTGCCTACAGTATTGCTTATCATCAACGTCAACTGTATGCTTGTTTGCCGCTTCATGACAATAAAAATGAATCACCGAAAGGTTTGTACGCGCAAATCATCCAAACGACTGCACCAAATTGAATAAGTCTTTATTTTATATTTCAGGAAAAGGTTGGTATGAAAGAAATAAACAAAATATTTAACTGGTGTTAGAGTGCCCGCATTACCTAATTTATTTAGCGCTTAATGGTAGTTTTCAGCACTATCGAGATCCGGTTAGATGGTAATAACTTCACAGAGACATGATAACTTAAGCCTTAGGGGTGGCAACGCATCTGCATTTCGACCTCTGGTTTTTGTGTAGGGGTCTATAGGCGGCAGTCATCACTTCACATCAATGTGAGCTGCGTGCTCGTTTGCCACCTTACGTACATACAAAAAAAAAGACGACATCGCTGAAGGCAGAGATTATTCCAGTTTCACCATCACAAGTTTATGTGCTATAGAATCGGTCGTAACTACGCGAAATAATTGGATTCGCTACAGTTTCACATTCACATATCCCCAGAGTTGTGTTAGTTTCTAACACAAATATTAAAAAATAATGTTATCGCTAGCATCGTCCGAAACCGAACACGTAATGGAGACCCAGATACATTCCTAATTCAGAGTTTCACTTTGGTTTTGTAACTAACCTATCCTAAAAACCATCAACTCTGAGCGATTGTTGCCGAGTTAATCGTTCAGATATGTTCGCAGACCGCTTTAATCTTTGCACCGGAATGGCTCGGTGTCGTTTTCTAATCTGATAACCTTATTTCGACATGAATGAGCCCTTAATTGAATTATATACTTGGTTCGCCGGAATTGTTCGGCTGTAATGAGTTTTAGAAGTTGTGGTGAGCTAAATGTAAAAAATGGATTAGTTGTTTATTGACCGAGTTAGCGAGTGAGGTCTATGTGATGGTGAAGCGTTTAGTTTTTGTTAATGTCTTTGTTCGATGATGACTCGGTTATTGTGACGTAATTTTTTATTTTAAACACGATTAGTTGTTTCTTCTGAGGTTTATACTTTGGGAGTGCAAGGGTTGAAAGCTATAAGGTTACCGTATGTGAATAAATAGGCTATCAAACACTCATAAGGGTTAACATCATGGATAATAATATGGGATTGATTTGATCATCATCATCATTATTGATTTGTTTCCATAACCTACACATCTTTTTTGATACTTTCGCGAACTTTTCGTGGATGTTGTTACAAAGCTCTTAGTAAGAAAATCTAATAATCGAAATGAACGAATCGAATTTCTACTGGTGGTAGAGCTCTAGTGACGGAGATCGCGGGTGTAGGCACCACCGCATTACCTAATTTACTTGCCGCTAAATGGTCACTATCGTGTTCCGGTCAGGTGGTAATGTACGGCCCTGCAATTTCCGGCACAGAGTCATAACACCTTCGGCCTCAGGAGTGGTAACGCATCTGCATTTTGACCTTGGTCTTTATGTGGGTGCCTATAGGCTGCAGTCATCACTTAACATCAATGTGAACTGCATGCTTGTTTGCCACTTCCATTACATAAAAAAAATGAAATAAAAATGTGATACCATTTTAAAAAAACCACCATTAAAAAAGTATTTATCTGTCCTATTGTCACATCATTGTGGCCAGTTGTGGTAACTTTCCCTGCCTACCATAAGTATTGTAAAAAGTCACTGTAATTATGGTTTTTATTCCAGTTTGTTTCCATTCACCCAGAAAAGAACCAAACTGGAATAAAAAGCGTCATTGACTGAGTATTTTCCGATAATAATTTAGATTAATATTTCCGAATTAATTTTAGTCATGAGGTTAAAAAAAGGAAAAAAAAAAGAAAGGACACATCCGGGACGAACTATAAATTAAATAGTGTTCATCATAAAAGTGTTTTAAGTATGACGTGAAATCATTACGTCCCGTTAGGGCTACCACCGTTAAATAGCAATGAATTGACCTACATGAAGAAATGTATTTGAATTTAATTTATTTAACCGTTCGGTGTGCAGGCGCATTTTATTTTTATTAACACTACGTTACATTATTACCTCTACTTTTATGTGAAACATTGATCAGCCGGTCAATCTATAAAAAAATATAACGAAATTTGTGAATTTATTCTAAAATCCAAAAAAAAAACTAAAATACATACACATACAATAAAGGGAGTCTCAAGAAATGATATCTCTCACGGGACGGTGTCGAGACGAATAATTCTCGACAAGTGCAAATGGACGGTTTCAAAATAATAACGGAGAAACACTTTATTGATGCTGTCTTGAGATATCTATAGACATCTACAGCCGTTATTGCAATAAAACTTTTTTGTGTCTCTTACATTGTCCGAATATGTTTTTTTTTATGTCATGAAAGTGACAAACAAGCATGCAGTTCACATTGATGTTAAGTGATGACTGCAGCCTATAGACACCCACACAAAGACCAGAGGTCAAAATGCAGATGCGTTACCACTCCTGAGGCCTAAGGTGTTATGACTCTGTGCCGGAAATTACAGGGCTGTACATTACCACCTGACCGAAACACGATAGTGCTGAACACTACCATTTAGCGGCAAGTATATTAGGTAATGCGGTGGTATCTACGCCCGCGCGCTCCTTCACTGGAGCTATACCACCAGGGTTAGGGTTCTGCTAAAGAGGAATTAGCTCGAATAGATTACTTATGCTGAAAATATTATTCAATACTATCTACATACGCACATTCCCCAGTGTGAATTTGTATTGGGGAACTGTGCTTAGGTATGTAACTTTTACTAATTATAGTTTTCGTTGTGTACCATCCCGGGACGATACGGAAATATCTTTTTTTTATGTAATGGAAGTGGCAAATAAGCATGCAGTTCACATTGATGTTAAGTGATGACTGCAGCCTATAGACACCCACACAAAGACCAAGGTCAAAATGCAAATGCGTTACCACCCCTGAGTCCTAAGGTGTTATGCCTCTGTGCCGGAAATTACAGGGCTGTACATAACCACCTGACCGGAACACGATAGTGCTGAACACTACCATTTAGCGGTAAGTATATTAGGTAATGCAGTGGTGTCTACGCCCGCGAGCTCCGTCACTGGAGCTCTACCACCAGTGAAATCTGTTATTTAGGTAGATATTATTTATTTTATCTGCCGTTAAACAATTTCTTATTCTATACAGGTGTTCGGTGTGATAAAAGATGTTGCACCTCCTCTCTCCTTGTATTAGTTTATCATAGTTATAGTTTATTATTTTGGTTATCATGTCGTCTTATAAGTTCTATAACTGCTGTGTTCACTTACCATGAATGTGGGTGTGTTTTACTACTTTGACGACATAAAAAATAGATAAAAAAAACTAAACCCACGTTAAGATGTCTTGTGTAACCGAAGGCGCTTATATTCTTGTAGCTTTTAAAGAAAGTTGTCAATTTATTATTCATAGCTCGCCCTTGTACGAACTCATCAAATTTTTACCCATAAATTAATCGACTTGCGACCTCAATCACGTTCCAATTTGATTTTTTAATCAATAAACACGTTAAGCTTCTGTATAAGAATAAATACGCATCAAACTGTCCGATATAAATTGACTTGAAAGAGTCTCATTGATCGATTAAGAAGCGACAATGGAGCCGTTTCGATACGTCGGCGCCGGCGCAGGCGCAGGCCCGCGGTATTTGACGGTGAAAGTGGGTATTGCGAAATGTACGCACGGCCCGTTCGTGATATGAATGTATGAAATATGATTTTTTTTCCAATACGTCCGTGATCTCGTAATGTGTGACTCAGTTTATCGAAACGGAATCGCCTGCCATGTAGAATATAATTGCCTAGTTACTATTCAGACCGTTATTTGTGCAGAATGAATGACAAATGCAAACGATGAGCAAAATATATTGTAGGTGTGTATTTGAATTTGTATTAACAAACTTCGAGCGGAAAATATAGATGTAGGTACTTGAAGTCTTGATTTATAATTGTATATTATTAGTAGCAAGTAGATTAAATACGGAAAGACCGTTACGTGTTCTCAAAATGAATTTGTTTTTGAATGAATCAACGAAGCCGCGCTTTTAACATTAAATTCGCAGATGATCATAGAATGGCTATTTTCTGTTCAAGACTAATGAACTTGGTATATTTTATCAAATATTTATCTACTTAATAAGTTACCTTAAATTTCGCCTTAATAAGGGGTCCACTTTATAAATGTAAAACATAAATTAAGTACGTATATTTACGAGTGCTGAATGACAAATGTTAGGCTACAAACTGTGCGACAGCGGACGGTGGCACGCGCGTTTTTGTAAAAATGCTTGATCGCTATCGTCGTCTTTCCTTGCCAATTAGTTTATGGACTCGATCTAATCTTAAAAACCATAAGGATGGTTTTATGCTAAATAATTGACAAAACTAATATGAAATAAAACTAAGAATTTTGTGTCAAATTATTATATTCCTACTTACCTATAAAATTTATCTTAAGATTTGTGAATTTCATTTGGTTTGTAATTTTTTTTTAAATCCACCAATCTATTTAAATATTTTTTCCGCTATATTCAAGGGCGTCGCCAGCCAGATGATATGGAGAGGACAGTTTGCCTATAGGAAAGGGCAGGTTGATTCTAGGACTTGGTTGGTACCTATACCTAGGTACTTGTGGCACATGTCAGACTTTCATGTAAATTGCGATATTTTTTCTATAGGAAGGGGCATCTGTCCTCTCCTGCTACCCCCTGGCGACGCCCATGCCCATATCCCTAATGGATACGGATTTTATCATTATTAGACATTCTCGAAAAAAAAATAGCCCCATTGTAGGTAAACCTAGCAGAAAAAAAGCTCTCTTTCTGCTAGGTAGCCCGCCCCGACGTCCGCTGTCGTCCAGTTTGCGGCCTTATCGATACATCGCCGGCACCGGTCCGACCGGTGAAAGTGTTCGAAAGTGAAGCCGGAACCGAATGCGGTGACGTCACGCGGATTTGCGCAAGCGACGGAGACATTGCGAAATGTTATCGTTGGGATACTCGCCGCTTTTTTGTTTCCCTTTTGCATTTGTTATGTAATAGTTGTTTCGATTTTGATGTGGTGCTAAATGAAAGCTTCGGTTTGAGGGGGGACCAAATAGAAAACGTACTGGCACCACAGTCATTTACAAATGAGTCAAAATTTGGAAAGTTTTTATACTCAATGTAATAGGTACCTACCTATATTAAGCTTCCATACGAGTTATTACGGTATCACAGTTTATTATCACGGTATAACTGGAAAGTCAAGTCTTGTGTCGAATCTGAATGATCAAAGTACGAAACTAATCTTGCAAAAGTATCATATTCATTATGCGAGTTTTTCTAGCAAGTGTAATAACAGTATCTTGCAATTAGACTGTGATTGAGTTAGTTTGGATATTTCAATCTTCTGTTGTAGTAATGTTACTTCAATATGATTAAACTTCGAAATCTGAATGGCAATTGAAAAGTTGAATTGATGTATGAGTGGAAAAACCGCCTCACAGTTAAAGCTATGTAGTTAGTTATACGAGAGAAAAAAAACCGTGAAATTATGTAAAGTCGACGAAACGGGTGTTGTTTTTGTCCATTATCAGATTATTTGGTGCTCAGATCCTATCAACATTGTATTTCCTGTCGGATTGAATTATTCTTATATCTCCTTAAAAGGTGATTAAATAAATCGGTAGTCAATCAACTTGTTCATTTTATCTTTTTCAACAAAATGTGATAATTTTTCTGATAAATATTAAGATATAGTTGGATAAATATTAAGATATTGTTGGAATTTGATTACAAACATGTGTATTTAATGATTTTAGAAATTAAATAAAAATGAATAGACGGTTGACTTTGAGCAGGGATCGATCCTGAACATCAGGGTAATCAGTCCAGCTCATACCACCACTAAGCTACCGAAGCTGTAAAGCGAAAGTGGTTCGATCCCTTCCCAAGTCAAAATATCCTTCCATTTCGTTTAACGATAATTATTTTTTCTGTTCTAATGAATCCAATACACATTAACCACTTTATTTACAAAGAGTTGAGATAGAGTCGGTTAACTTTACTTTTGTAACAACGTTATCAGTTCAAAGGCGTACTAATGAATTAGAAGTGACATTGAGCAATTGTTAAAATATGGCTCGGTAATTTTTTACAACAGTAAGTACGTCGCGAGCCGAAAGTCACCGCAAAGCAAGCCACTTGTTCATGATGAGCGCGTCTAATGAAGCTGACTTTTGTAACCGCATCACGATTCCGTAGAAAAAGAAATCATGACGTTAGATAAAAGAACTTTAGAGTTCGTTAGGGATTAAGGTCAAATTTCACTTGAGGCTTTGGTTTGAAATTTTGATGAGTGGACGTGACCGCTTCGTTCTGTTGAACCTGAGTGTTTTATTTTTAACTAGATTACCTGATGCAATCAAAGTTATGTCAAATAGAAGTCAGCCGAGACAATGGTTTTAACGAAACATTTCACTAGATTAACAGACACAAAAAACGTCCTGTGAAAATCTTGGATAAACTTGAAAAAATGAGGTGCCGTCATCAAAGCAAATTATACCTAAATAAATACGAATTTCGCTCAAAGGTACTTTTATAAAAAAAAACGTCAACCCTCATAACCAAAGTAATTTATTCACTTTACATTAACTGTCTACAATATAAAGTCTGAAAGTGGATTTACCTATTTGAAAAGGCCGTTGTTCACATGCTTTTTAATACAATCTTAGTCAGTGTTGCCCTAAGAGCGCAAAGGGCGGTTGCAAGGGCGGTACGACCTTGCTCCGACGGGACGAAGTCTAGAGGTCGCGGATGTGCCTTCGTCCCTTCCAGGCTTTATTGTTTGATCTTCTAGTATCTAGACACTGTTGTATATTTTTGTTATTCTGCAGAATATATTGTTGCTGTATGAATATCAGTCTATTGGGAAAGTTTTATACCTAAATCTGTAATATATGCTTTAGTAAATAAAATATTGCCAGAACACCTCAGAGTGAAAAGTTTTTTCCAGTGGCAAGTTCCAATAGAATGTTAGGGAAAAATACCATGAGGCCCGCCCGAAGCCCGAAGCTCTCCTTCCAGTGACCTCTTGGGAACGCCATTTTTATGATGTAGGTTGAGCTTTTTCCTGGCCGAGCTCTTAAATTTCCCACGGACCCCATACGGTATACCTAAGCTACACTATTTATAGAATAAAAAAACTCAAGGGGTGTTAAAGTATAATAACTTAACATTCTTTGCAAAGCTTTATTCGAATGCTCAAAATATCCTAGAGAAATCAAGTTATCTTAGTCTGCGTCAAGACAATGATACTTGAGAAACAAACGACTTTGAATTATTCATGGTCTTCATACTCCTCTCCTTGTTGACAAAGTTTCGATGAATAAATTAAAATCAATTCCATTCTCTGGTACCATTTTTTTCATTGTTTTATTTTACTGAATGTAGAACAGTGAACGACTGAATTGATGAAACGAAATGAACGAACGAATTAGATGACAGTTGAGACTTAGACGAAGTAACGCACCTACATTTAGACATCATTTTACATGTAGTTGTCTTATGGCTGATGTGAACTTATATTGATGTGAACGAAGCTTATTATTGATGCCAACAAAACACATTTAGCATTTCAAATATCGATATCGCCAATCAACATTAGTCATTATTAAAACAACAGTTAGGACATTAATCGCGCGGTCGTGCGACTTGCGATCGGGCCCTATCCCGGTCGTGAAATGTTGCTTCCCGGGGGTAAATATACCACTCGTACAGATGGTGCGATTGATGTTCATGTTGCATTACAAGTTCGCGATCATTACGCGCCTCGATGGTGGCGACACGATCGCTTAATCGCACGACTTGGTTACTAACGCGGTGGCATTTTGAATGATCGCAGGGAATCATGATTCTGTATCGATTGTTAAGTTCGGGTTTATTGGGCTTAAGTTAAGGTAAAAATACTGTCTTCACACTTATTTTTTCCAATGACTAAATAATAGGTATGTGAGGTTCTGGATGTGTATTGGTTTTTGTTTTTAATAAATGGACGTTTAAAGCTATATGCTACCTAGTTCCTAGACAGTGACAGAATGTCAACTTCATCGAGCTAGCGGCGAGCATAGATGCCTCTGATTTTTTAATGCCATGTAAAGTGTGAAGCCTAGCTAATCAAGAATCTTCGCAGTTGGAGAAAACCCAATATAACATGGTCTCTGATCTAGGGATTGGAACTTTCAGGCCTGGCTTGTAGTCATCTCTAAGCCTTTGAGAAAACTCCAAGAAGAGGGAGTAGCCGGGAGCACTAGGATGTGAGGATGTACATCCTTTATGGCGGATGTGACGTAGCTCGAGACCGTTAGCGCCACCGCATTGCTTATCTATTTGCCATTAAACGGTAGTATTCAACGCTATCATGTCTGGTTGGTAGTAATATATGCTCCCGTTATTTCTAACATGTATCAGAAATGGCAACGCATTTACTTTTATCTCTAGTTTTATATAGATGTTTATAGACTACAGTATTCACTTACCATCAGTTTTTGAATGCATGCTTATTTGCCACTTTCATGACATAAAAACATCTCCCCTTGTACTTTAATTGTGTCTTTGTTCTAAAAATAACTATAAGAAAGATGAACTGTGAAAGTGAAAGATGTTTTGATCGCGTGCACAACAAACGATTTGTATTCAGTTGCAGTGTCGTCGGTCCTTGTCACCGTCTGAAACGTTTACGCGGTATAAGCCAATTAGCTCGTAGACACAAGACGTGAGCTACGTCCCGTGGGTGTTGTACGTCTTTCACACGGTCTTAGTCTTAATATAACAAAAAGTCGTTTAGTTGTATCTCGAAATAATGAACGAGTTTAGGTCAAATATGAAATATGACTTTCTTCGAATATGGTTTTAATTTATAACTACGTTTGTGTAGTTTCACCTGCCTTTTAATGTTGTTTCTCGGAAAGTGGCCATGTCGCACTGTTCACGCGCAGGTCTGCTTACTTTGCATGTTTGCACTCTGCTTCTAGGGCTAATACTGTTATGTTATGGTATAGCCTTCGTCATGAGGACAAGAAACAGACAAACTCAGTTGTGGCGTCGTCGGTCCTTGTCACCGTCTGTACGCTTACGTGGTATAGGCCAATAAGCTCGTAGCTCATGTCTTGTGTCTACAAAACAAGAGCTACGTCCCGTGGGTGTCGTACGTCTTTCACTCGGGCTTAACATGACAAAAAGTCGTTTAGTTGTATTTGGGCACAATGAACGAGTTTAGGACAAATATAAATTATAGCTGACCCGGCAAACTTCGTATTGCCTCAAAATGAAAATATGAAATGTGTCAAAGGTTTGATAGATACGGACTATTTGTATGGGAAAATGAAATGGTGGTTTTTACTATTTCCCTTCAATTTCTTCATAATTTCTTACCTTTTAAACATTCCCTGGACTTCCAAAAATCATTCAAAATCAATATTAGCCAAATCGGTCCAGCCATTCACGCGTGATGCCGTGACCAAGGAAAACGGGTTCCATTTTTATATATATAGATTACTTCTATCGTAAACTAAATAAAATAATATAAAACCTTCCAATTACACTGCCCGTGGCTGCAGGCCTGCTTATTTCATACATGTCTACCGCACTGCTCCTAGGGATGATATAGACTTCCTCATCAATGTAGCTATCCGTTTGGTAATTCTATTAGCGCGTTCAAACACGCAAACAGAGGAAATCTTAAACTATGTCATATTGTGTGTGGATTGTATTCTGTTTGTGGCTTCTTTGGTTCTTGTCACCGTCTGGAACGATATAAGCCAATTAGTAAGTAGACACAAGACATGCGCAACGTCTCATGGAAGTTGTATATAATCCTGTAGGCATTCTTTTTCATTCATTCATCATAATTTATGGATCAAGAAGTTGCATTTGAGAGGATTGTTAGTATACAACATTCTTTCGCATCCGTACACTGTTCTTTTAATACAGAAGGGAACAAAACATTAAGAGTAGCGTTGAGATTCACAGTTATAAAATTCAGTATTATTTACTCCCAGACTCAGGGATCAAACTAGGGATTCATAGCCTTACGTTAATATACTGCCCTTTCTGGCACAGAGGCGTAGCACCTCAGGAGTGGCAACGCAACGACGTTGAGACCTCTGGTTTCATATAAATGTTTGTAGGCTACAGTATCCATTATTTGCCTTCAATATACTTGTTGTGTAGAGTCTAGAGATAGTTTAACTTATGACTTTTAATTTTTATTGTCGAATCACTTAAGTTTTTGTTAAGAATTCTATTAAAAAGGGCATATTACAGTTCCATCTTAAAGGAACCTAGACGCTGCATGCGGCCATTATCTAATGTCTAATATTCTAAAGTTATAAAACGTATAACTAATTATTGACATTTTCTTTATTTTTGTGAATATTAAGTAGGTAAGTTTAATATATATAAACATATTATTGTAGAGTACATATAGAATAGCCCATGACATTGAATTAAAAAAAAACACTTAGGTATAGTAATGTAACCTTATTACACGATAAATAAATTCTGATTCTGATTCCGATTCTTTTTCTTTACAGTTATAATATGACTAGATTACACGTCGAGCAAGTGCGACTGTAAAAATCGATTACAGTCCAGGCGTAAGGTCAAAGAGAACATTTTTGTTATCATTTAATAATCTATGAGGGTCTAACCTTTTTGTTTAAAGGTTAAATGCTCAATATTTTAGTTCATTCTGAATTCACTTTTACAGCTTTTAATAAATATCCCGTGGTCAATGTGGTCATTCATAATATTTATTAGAGAACTTATTTTTCGTTGTGCCTTGTAAACGAAAGCGAATTGATGATATTTGATACAGAAATAATTTATTAGACGATATTTTCATCATAGTAAATAACCAGTGCATAGGTGGTGGCGCGTGAAAACCCTAATTTAATTTGTCTATATTTGTTCTTACACCTCACCCTTTGGTCTCAATCATTAAAATAGGTTTGAAGATAAACTGTATTGCACATTTTACCTGTGATAACGCTCCAGTTGTGAAGCTTGAAGGGGAAGACAGAGACCTCTTTATTTTTTGTTTATTTATTTATTGACCTATTCGCAAAATGATCATCGATTCCGTAAACAGTGTTATTTCTGGCGCAAAGTTAAAAAATATTACGCACGTCCGGAATGACAACGCATTTGCGTTAAGACCTCAAATTTGAACCAAAACATTATCGTACAATCAAGTTAGCCAGAAGCGTCTTTGCAAATTTCTTGGCTAAAAAAAGATATCTTTTTTATGTCATACAATTGTATACAAGCATACAGTTCACATTGGTGGTAAGTAATACGGTAGCCATCAAACCAGAGATTTCAATGATGTGTTGCCACTCCTGAGGCTTAAGTTGTTACGTCCCGCCTTTGTGCTGGACATTACAGAGTCATAACCACCTGCCCGGAACACAGTAGCACTGAACACTACCATTTAGCGGCAAGTAGATTAGATGATACGGTGGTGCCAAGACCCTCTAGCTCCGTCACTGAAGCTCTCATCACCACAACATTAGTTCGACCGAAAAACGTCGACTACTGAACAAAAGCCTTCCTCAATGATCTCAGAACAGGATTGCGCGTCGTTAGGGGTGAATATGCCATATTTACTCACGCCCTATTCGAGTGGTTTCTCACTAGCGGAAGAATTTTCTTCCACGAGTAGGTGGGTTCTTCACGTCCCGACGCCTAAACTGAAAAATTTAAAATTTTACTGGTGGTAGAGATCCAATGTATGAGGGCACGAGGATGTAGGCACCCTCGCATTCTCTGATTTATCTGCCGCCAAATGATAGTGTTCGACACTATCGTGTTCCGGTTATATGGCAATGTATGGCCCCGTAATTACTATCACAGAGGCACAATTTATTTCCCAGGGGTGGGAACGCATTTGCATTTTGGCTGCAGTCATTACATAACATCCATGTGCGCTGCATGATTGTTTGCCACCTTAATTACATAAAAAAATTGAGCTCTACCACCAGTAAAATATCCTATAGGAAAAAATTACTGAGCCACAACATTAACTGTTTGGTCAGTAAAGTTTAATGATTGTGTAATCGCATGAACTCTGTTGGGCGTTCATGACGCTACGCACGATTATAATCCAATCCGACGAACGCTCGGATCGCCAAGGTCAGGACGTCTCGTCCTAAAGTCCTTACATCCAGAATGTGCCTTGCACAAGTACTGTTAATTACTTTGATTAGTTGCTTGCTAATTGTCGGTGTTGAACTGTTACCTCGGGCACGGAATGTTTATGACTTGGTGAATTTATGTGAGGATGAGTTTGACTTACTTTGATTACGTATGTGGTTTTCTTTTTAACCGACTTCAAAACGGAGGAGATTCTCAATTCGTCAGGATCTTTTTTTTTTCCTACAAATGCCTTTGGTTTTCTTTCCACAGTTTTACAGTTACTTAGCTTTGTTTTCTTCACTACTGCTGCGCTGTTCTTCTGGGTTCGATCATTCAATCCAAGAACCCCTTGTATTTGGATTTTTCCATTTTTCGGAATTCTCCCAGAGCCACCATCAGAGTTCGGTAATGCGGTCGTCCAGTGATTTTAATAGGATTGCTGACTATCACATAGGACCAAACATTTGGGTTAATCATGAGTGTTTCCATTTCTCTCTGTCTACCCCATCGGGAAAACACACCATTGTGGATTGGATAGCATTGAATTTGACATGACTAATTCGCTTGCAAAAACATTTTTACTGGTGGTAGAGTTCCAGTGACGGAGCTCGCAGGCGTAGGCACCACCGCATTACCTAATATACTTGCCGCTAAATGGTAGTGTTCCCTGTAATGCCTGGCACAGAGGCATAACACCTTAAGCCTCAGGAGTGGTAACGCATCTGCATTTTGACCTCTGGTTTATCTGTAAGTGTGTCTATAGGCTGCAGTCATCACTTAACATCAATGTGAGCTGTATGCTTGATTGCCACTTTCATAACATAAAAAAGCATTTTCGTACTTTGTCACAATTTAGTGTTTGGAATTCGCCAGTGATTGATGGCAATATTTGTAGTCTTCTATACAAAAGTTATAGTTTTTGCGCGCAATTTGTCTGCACATTTCGGACATGTGTTATCGTCGAATATTTTTTTCTAATCCTGACGCAGACGGTCAGTACGTGAAGGTGACATTAAAATATTACATTTTGTCTGACATTGTATTACGTCAGATTCTGAGTACATTTTTTGTTGATATATTTCGGTATCAATGATAACTTGTAGCTATAGCAAACAATATAAGTATGTGATGTTAAATGTCGATTTCTGACAAGCTATTCCGAAATATTCAATTTCAAACCCGCTACTTCAGTAGTCTAGTAGTAGTAGTCCACTACTGCTATGCCGGGATCCTGAGTTCGATTCCCGGGTCGTAGGTATCAGAAATGAAGGAGTATTATCGCTTTATACTTTTTTTTTTAGATTTTCCAATTTTTTGGAAATTTTCCAGTCCACCCTCGAAGTGGCAGTGGAAAGTGGAGTTTTATGGGGAAATACGTAAACGAATCGAGGGTGTTTGCATGTAGGTATGCTTGAATGTATGCATTTACCTTTGCTTCCGGGAAAAACGGGCGTGAAGTCACTTGATCTATTAAAAAAATCTCAACTTTGTTATATTTTTAGAGCCTGAATATCCCAAGCATTGTGAATCGTTGCCGAGTAATCATAACCACAGTTTGATTCGTATTGCCACAAAATTGTTTACATTTCTATCGAATGGTGGTGTATTTTTTGTTATGTCATTAAAAAGGGAATTCGGAAAAGCAATTAGGCGGCGAATGCCACATTGCTTATCTTGACGATTTGCGGTGGCTTCGAGCTCGTATTCTCGTAGTCCCTACTTTCTCTTTTCTATTTTTTTTTTACATTTCAATAGATGGTGTCTCGTTATTTGGTAACTTGAAGAAACATATTAATTACTTTTTACAATTCTGAACCGATAACGAGTGATCATAACATGAAAATTAACCAATTAAAATAGTGTATATTTTGATTTAACTGCCTCGGTAGCCTAGTGGTAGCAGGCCACTACTACTACTACACTGAGGTCCTGGGTTCGATTCCCGGGTAGGAGGTTATCAGAGATAATGGTGTAAAGTCCTTTATCTCTGGTTCTATTGGGATTTTTCCATTTTCTGGAAATTTCCCAGTACCTCGAAGTTTGGTAATGTGCCCGGAGATGTCAACACTCGCCACCTGTTACATGGGCCAAAACGTAACCGGCGAATCGTGGGTGTTTGCATGTATGCTTGAATGCATGTATTTATCACTGCCTACCCTTTCGGGGATTACAGGCGTGAAGTTACGTTATATTTTGATTTAAAAAAATGATTGAAATTCTGTTGCTTGTTATTTGTTACGAGCATGAATAAACATACATGACATGTATTTGTTTTGAAGACCTATAACTATATGGTAGACGAGTCCCGAACATTATAGGTTATTTATCACTCATGATGCAGTGTGCAGGGGTTCAAAAACTTGACATTAGTTTAGGTCTAAGTACAATAATTTGCCATTCAGGCACTTTTCAGTGTAATTCCCATGAAGAATTGGTTCTTTTCAAATTATTTTCGAAAATAGTTTCACAAATTGGCCATTTCTGGAGTATTTTTTAACAGGATGTAATTTCCCTTTTTAAAATAGTCGTTATTGGAAATTGGGTTATGAAATGGCCATTTCTGGAATTAAGTCTTTCAGGATTTATTTTTCCTTTTCGTAATAAGATATTTATTTTTTATTTAGCTACGTGCTGACCAACATATTAATTATTATGTATAATAATCATATTATTATGACAATCAGTTACATTAATACAGTCCAATGTTATTGTAGGTCATGGTTTATTTTACTCGCGTAAATTGAAACTCGGCGCGTCCTCGCAAATCAAGATGCCAGTGAGCCATTAAAAAAAAAATTCAACACTGCCAACTAATTCATATTTTTCCATACCAACATGAATAAATGCGAAAGTTACTTTGCTACGCTTTCGCTCAATAGCTGAGTTATGATATGGGATAGTTTGAACTCTGACACATAGGAATTTGATACCTTAGTGAAGCCGAGAGCGGTCCCCAGTTGCTTTAAATTGGATTTATATCGTTCTTAACTTTTCTTTCCTGTTCGTTCTCATTATAAGTGAGTTTGATAAGCTCTTCAATAAAAATTACAAGAATTTGTCGCCTACGTGATGTTTTGACTCGTGTATTTTATTAGAACCGTTATCAATCTCGCTTCATTTTAATCGGTAGCGTACTTGAATAGACCAAAGATTTTAAAGGTTGAAGAAAACTGCAGAAAATTGTACGTTCTTAGTTTTAGTCATCTTGTTAGATATGTTTAAATCATAAACTAACCTCCCACTTCACTTACCATCCAGTGCAAGGAATCGTAGTCAAGAGATTATAGAGTACCTACCATAATAATAAATCTCCTCTTTGCGTCTATTATTTACAAATCCCATACCGCATTACACATTTAAGTTATACCCTTAACACAGTCTTAAAGTTATGCGCTAAATTTGAATTCCGGCCGGTTCGTGCGTTAGCGCCATAGATCTGTTTTAAATGACGTCTCAAAAGATACTGTCGTACACAGCAATCTTTCGATTTATGGTCGAATGGAATACAAATGAGCAACGGTGCGGGTGGATAGTTCTTAATATTGAGAACCTAAGGGTTTTTGTAGACGAGCTGCTAGAAACAAATTAGGCCGTTCAAAATCATATGCACCTATTTAAAATATTTTTTTTTGCACTTGCTGATTAACTTAACTAAAACTTAAAAAAAAAACGTAAACTTTTGTACAAAAAATTGTTATTTAATAATATTCCCATTTTGAAACACCTATTCTATTATATCAAACTTGAAATTCAACAGGTCTGTCTTTGATTATCATTCGACTCTGATGATCAAAGACATACCTAACTTAACCTACCTACTTACTTAAATTCTATACTTCATATCAATAAGTACATACTTCATAATTTTTTTTATATCAGCAAAAGAAATCAAAGCTTCTTGAAGCATATCCAAACTAACTTTATTGTGGATGTAAGATCTGATGATTCATTATGTAGTTATATTATTAGTTATTATATAGTTGGTAAAAAGAAACCATTTTTTTTCAATTCCAAACTAAATTTACTATGGACATTAGATGCTGCGTCTGATGATTTCTTGGCCGGGCGGCGTTTTGAACGCGTGGTCATCCGCAGCCCTTAAACACTTGGCACAATGTTGTTTATTACTGCATAAAGTAACCTCGTGCCTGCAACGGGAATAACTCTGTATTAAGTTACAATAGCTTCATATTGCGAGTGTATTCCGAAAGCGTTGCACGTTTTGATATCGCCTACTGTTTCGTAGATTTGTGCGCGTTCAGCTATTGTCTGTTGCGGACTGGCGTGAGCGAGGATCTCCGCTTAGGTAATTTGTTAGTGGTCCTACCTGTTCAGGAACGGTGGAGACTGGATTTATCGTTGCCAATAAATTGCGGTCTTTATACATAACTGTAGGCGCAGTCAATACAAATGTTTTTATTTGTTCTTTTTTCGCTCGCGTAAACGATTGATTCGTGGAGAAAGTGATGTTTACGGTCACAAGAAATGTTTGTTTATATTTTTGAAGTAAAACTGGTTTTGGTCTGACATCATTTGATTAGGTTAGTTCACTCTTTTGATGGAATAGTTTTAGTGGAAATTACATAGGTATCATTCATATAGGTACATTATCTTAATTGAAATTTAGTAGAAGATTATACTTTTGAAGACAATGTAATCGATTGTACCATTAGAATATGTATATTTATTATGTTTATTGCGGTTTACTTTCACGACTTTTTTTTACTTGTGTATTTTGTGTGTTTTGCTTTTTTGTCATATTTGATCACAAATATCTATAGGACAATACAAGGCTCAGCTTATTTCCTTAATTTTAAAAATCAAATAAAACGTGTTGTATTTCTGTTACTGCTACGTTACAAACAAGTATTTGTCGATAAACATTCATACCACAGCCGTTTATATAGGAAGGTATCGCGTGCAATAGATTATATTTTCTAATCACGCACAAAGTGAACTATACTGATGGACGCTTGGCACTCGGCTTGGCGCGATCGCAAATTTCATTCGTCTCCATTGGTTCATCCATAGGCAATGAACATTTTGCAGCGATTTTGTTATGTTTTGCATAACAATAGGTTGCAATATTGTTACATATTAGTATAAGTCTAGGGCTCACCTTGGAATGTAATAAAAGTAATAATATATTGTACCCTGCGATATAAAACCTTGTTCACCTAATTTCTGCGCGGTAACAAAAGGTTACAGTAGTGGCAACGTATCCACGTTTTAGACCTAGTTTTTATGTAGAAGCCTTTAGACTGCAAGGTGCCTTCGGATGCTGTAGGTTAGGTACTCAACCGACCAAGAAAAAAATTGCTCGGTTTATCTAAAGTGTTCTAAACACTGGTCTTAACGTCATTAGTTTACCTACAAATTACACAACTGTTAAACTTGGTTTACTTTACTAAAATTACGTAACAAATTGAGCTTTTTCTTTGGTCCAACATAAGTGAAGCTTCAGTGAGAAGGCAGGCACGTACTCCGCAGTGAAAGTGGCTTTGAGTGGGTTCAATCAAAACCGCATTACATCTCGAAGTTCCGATACATAGCAATCGGCTCGTAGTGACGATATCGATAGTGTTATCGATGAAACGGTCAATGCGTATCGATTTTAATAATGGTTAACGATAATCGCTTAATATCTCTATTTAATTTATATTCCTTTGAACAATTGCCTTTAGTAAAACGTTTGATACCAATAAATTCGTAGATAAATGTATTCAATTTACTAGCTGTTTCCTAGTTCCAATTAAATTCTAAGATATTTTAAATAAATTCGTATGTTTTAAAATTGATACTCTAGTGGTAGAGCTCCAGTGATGGAGATCATGGGCGTAGACACCACCGCATTACTTCGTCTACTTGCCGCTAAACGGTAGTGTAGCGGTCAAGTGGTATTGTACGGCCGTGTAATTTCCGGCACAGAGGCTTAATAGGTACATTAGGCCATAGGAGTGGCATCGTATTTCATGTAGTTTTTTTATAAGCCACAGTATTAAGTACTTACCGTCAGTGGAAACTGTAAACTCGTTTGGCACTTCAAGACATAAAATATGTATGAAATATCGGTAAGCATGTCGGACAAATGACCGCACTACTTACTGGCATAGGTACGCCTTATGTTGCTGGAATTACGATTTGGAAAGCCTATAGATCATCGCCAATCCGAAAATCGAAGACAAATGTGGCTGCTGTGGCGTATGTACGAGGCAGTTTACATTTAATTAATATATATTTTGAATTGATTAATAAAAACCATAAACATTACCATCGATTTTAATCAAGTTCGTTTTCACAAGCTCGAACCGGAACAAAATACAATTTCACGAGTGTGATATCGCTAACTTCGCTTGCAGTTCCTGTTTAAATCGCGTGGAAAGTAGAATGCGATAATAATGATAACAGTCGAGCAAACAAACGCGTTTTAGCGAGTTTCCATCGATGTGTTGATCTTTGCTCAAGAACAAGCAATAGAAATGATATTGAGTAGCTTGTTTGTTAGGGTTCCGTAGCCTACAAGGTAATTTTGTAGTTTCGTCATCGTCTATCCGTTTGTTCGTAGCACAGCTTAGAGAGCTAGATTCACAGTTTTTTTTAAATGTAGATAATGGAAGTGGCAAACAACCATGATGACTGCAACCTATAGACACTCACACAAATACCAAGGTTAAAATGCAGATGCGTTACCACTCCTGAGGCCTAAGGTGTTATGCCTCTGGGCTGGAAATTACGGGGCCGTGCCACCTGACCGTAACACGATAGTGCTGAACACTACCATTTAGCAGCAAGTATATTAGGTAATGCGGTGGTGCCTACGCCCGCGAGCTCCGTCACTGGAGCTCTACCACCACCGACTCCGTACTCTACGACTTTGATTTAGATACGAACTTTCAAAAGCCTTCGTGTCGAAAGCCTTGTTTTACTATGACATCATTCAACAAGCTCATCTTTTAGAGTAAAATAAGAGTTTGACTCGTCTATGAAACATTGAAAGATCGACTTGAAGTAAAGTCGTATTTACTTTCCGCAAAGTATGCTTAAAACTGTCGATAACGCTCAGTAAACTGACAGTTCTGTATGTATAAAGTATAATAGCTGAAAGTAAATTCGTAGTGCAAACGGTGAATATCAGCCTTAGTACCTACTAAAAAAATGTTATTTGGCGAGAATATATAGGTATACATATTAGTTAACTGTACAATGGCGATCAAACTATTCCAATAACTAAACGAAAAGAATATGAGACATTTTTTGTCATCCACTAGCAGAGTTCCAAAGCCCACAAGTATCTTATGAGAAAAACCTGTCAGAAAACTCAATAATAAGTTCAAAATTATACCGGAAGAAACAGATGGAAAGCTTTTTTTTTTATATAATGAAAATAATACAGTTATGATATTAAATTACTTACATATTAAAGATATAGTCGCTCGGTACCCGTAGATTCCATTAAGATCAATTCGTAATCGAAAGCTCGCCTTCGCGTAATAATACAGCACCGTATTAGGCATAACGACTCCACCTTACGCAATTTGATTTACGGCCATAATTTTAGCAAGCGGATTCGTTTTTGTATTGTAAAATGTATATTTTAAATTCATTGTTCATCTGACACTTCGTAAAAAGATTGCTATGTAGGTACGTGGTTAATTTAGTTTTGAAAAGAGCAAGGTCTCTATTTTGGCGTGACGCTTACAGACAATAAAATTACGATGGCGATTAATTTTCCACTGCTAACAAATCAATATTAACCATGTTTTATTATTTAAATATATTTGCAATAAGGCCTCAGATCTGTGAAGTATCAAAGCGTTTGGTCGACACGTCTTGTGACCAGAGGGCTGGCCTGTTTTTACCATAGAGAATAAGCCTGGGTTGCACCACAACTTTTGTTAAAGTTAATAGACACCTACATACAAATTAGTAGAATTGGAGTGTATCCGACTTTACCGGGACTTCCACGGGTAGGTAGCTGATGTAATAAGGAGTAACTAAGGCCACTTTTATCTCCATACAACCATACATACCTACATTCAAATAAATAGAATTTGAGTGTCTCCGATTTTGACGGGAAGTTCACTGGCAGATAGCTGATGTAATAAGGAGTAACTTAGGCTACTTTTATACTAGCTGCGCCCACGACTTCGTCCGGGTAGATACTGAACAGTCATATTTTTTCTCACGTGGACGAAGTTGCGGGCACAGCTAGTCATAAATAATGATAATTGACTGACTATATTATACTAACTTTTACGCTGGTTAAATACGAGTACGGAATATCGTTTTACTTCACACTGGCAATATGCGTAATAGCGATGCCATAATAACAAAAAAAAATCATTCATTGTGTTTTTTTGATAATTCAAACTACCCTCAAATCTGCGAAGCGACAATTGTATTCAATAGACGAATCTGGGATCTATCCAAAGAAGTGCAGACATACCTACAGGAGAGCCATGGAATGTCATGTCACGTGTTAACACGGAACGATAACAGAATCGAGAGTTGTAACAGCTAGTATTCAATTGATGCAAAACACGATTTATAAAACAAGGTTTGATTTCGCAAACGATTATGATTTCCGCTTAACCTAATCTTAAGTAGATACTGTTATGCTTTGGCATAGAATTATAACGCTTTGGTATTTAGCGTGGAAACTGTGTTACGTAGATAGATATATCTATTTTTGTATTTATTAATTAGTAAGTACCTATATCAATAGATATATTATTATTATTATTTTTGTTTTGTACTTGATATCATAAGTATGAATAATACTTATCGTAACTTTTTTTTTTGCTCCCACACCCTAGACTATTTCTCCCATAACCCCATGGTTGACTGTCAGAGAATGCCTAGTGGCATTAAGTCCGCCATATGTATAATGTGCATAAAAGTATAAATAAATAAATAAATATCTCTCATATGTTAATTTTTGATCTGACCACATCAATTACTTACCTTACGAAGTAGGTAGAGAACTGGTACTTATATTGCTAATATAATATTAAGATTAATCTTTCTAGGGATAATATTATTCATATATCCATATACATAAATATGTTGCACGGTTGCAGATATTAGATTATTTTGGATAATCGTTGGATTGTTTCGGTTTCCTTTCGACTAAGAAGTACCTAATAGTTGAACTCTACTCGTTCTACGTGAACTCTATTTCGCATTTATTTGCAACTAAAAGTCAGTATTTTAGTTTCATCAGCTGGTTAAAAAAGGTCTCAGTTAGTAAAACATAATCGCATTTCACTTAAATGCAAGTAAATGTATTATCAGAGAGGGTACCTAGGATTTCTAGCCTGGTTAAAAACTGTGACAAAACGTCTTATTTGAACTGCGCTTGCATCTGAATTCATCTGAAACTTATATTTCGGATTCGGTTACGGTTACGGATACATAGACGTTTTGGATAACCAGTTGTTTCAGTTAGTTATGGTTATAAAAAATATCTACTGACGTTCATTAGGAACGTTTTTTGTGGTAGGTTTCTTTTATTTGTCAATCAATCTTCGCGTAGTTTAATACAGTGTTTGTTTTGTCTTTATTTCGTTAACCTTTTCTTTTTATATGGTACCCAGAGTTTCTCCTCTTACATCATGCTGACGTCTATAAATCATCTGTATACTTTGGATGAAAAGTAAGATAATTTTCTGTTATGTCGTAAGTAAACCCTGTCTAACTCTGGTACATTTACTTTTTATAAATTGACACCGTAAAAGACCATTAATGCGAGATGCGGATGATGTGTTGACATTAGGTAATTTGTTTACTAGGTACCTATATATGACTACATGGCGTTTTCGGGAATTCATTGCATTTGTAGGTACAGTAATCCATGATTTTTAGTATTTAAGAGGTAGGTACATGTCCCGAATTCTTGCTTCAAATACAATAAGAAATAAATATTTTCATTAGATACTTTCGATACAGGTCAACTAGCCTTTTGACGGTGACAACAACAAGGAAACGTTTCATTATCACGCCAGTCTCGTTGCCGTCCCGCTGCGAATTGAACTAAAATCGGCGCCATTTTTCCTACACCCTGTGTATCTTATACTACCTAATAACAACAACATTAATTCACTTTATTGCACACCAGTTATAATATTAAAAGAAATTCAGAGAATACTTACGTACGAACAGTCATTAAACATGCATGGACAACTTGTATTTGTTCTTGGACAACTTGTTTTGTGTATTTATCTAATCACCGGGATGACTTAAGGTATGGACAGACAACGGCCGTGGCATGACATACTTTTTCAATATCTGACAGAATATCTGAAGAGAGTGTAAAATATGTAAAAAAAAACTCCTAACCAAAATGAAGGCAATTCGGAGACGAGTGAAGCTAGTGAAGACTTTTTGAAAAATTTGAACGGCGGCCCTACAGTTGCTTTTCTATTTATAGAAACCTTAGCTTGGGTTGCTCCACGATATTTGTTAAAGTTAAAGATATTGTAACATTTCACATCCGTCTCTAACTTAAAGAAATCTGTTAAAGTTAGAGAAGGATGTGCAATGTAACAATTACTTTAACTTTAACAAATATTGTGGTGCAACCCAGGCTTAGATTTGGAGAGGAATTCAACGGGGTGCAAGGTATCCCCCATATTTTACCCCGACGCACTGTCTGATAATATTAATATACCTTACAAGAATCCCATCTTAGGCTCCTCTACTATACCTTTTATTACAATAAAACCTTATTCTTATGCGGTTGCAGTTTTGCTAATAGTTGACTTGCTATCAGTGTGAACTGTAAGTATTGTCGCCCGTTGGTGAAAGATGTAGAACACGACTCGTTCAATAATTTCCGCTTTCGTGCATTCTATGAGATATTAAGTTTCAAAACTGTTGTGCGCATAATAAAATGTTATACATTTATTTAGCATTTTTCTGAATTAATTCGTAGTTGCTCTCGTTTATACATGTATAATTTAAATTAATTGTGAGTGTATATTATGTATCCACTTATTGTAGTCACAAAGGTGTTCTTGAATTACTTGTTAACATTAATGTTGCACTAACAACAATTCTTGTTTACTTCTATTTTATTAGATTTCTTGTTGTGTTCATGCAATCATTTGTTAACACTGTTTTTCTCTTATTATATTGTTTAGGTTTAATTCGTTTATTTTATCAATTGATACTGGAATAATCGGTACCAGTTTGTTTTTGGCCTAAGCCTACATCTGAGTAGATTTTTCTTCAAGTAGGCAATGTTATGATGGCTATTTTTTTCTTCGTATTCCGGAAACAGTCGTTAGAACATCTTCATTTTGAATATTAATGCTTTGGTACATGGCATACGTAAATATCCTACATGTATAGTCTATGAGACTACGGCCGAAGCATTTGTGGTGATACACGCGACGGTGATATACCTTTAAAATGTGAAAAGCTTGTGATAAACTTTACATACTTATATATGCATGAAATAAATAAGTTGTCCACAAAGTTTTATGTATATAAACGCTAGTTGACCTCAATTTAAGAGTAAATGGAATCCAAGAACTGGATGTCAATGAAAAATATGATAATCAAAATATCAACATTCTACTACAGGGTTGAGGTTTCCAAATAATACTTACCACGCTGTTGAAGTTCATATTCGTGTAAGTAGTTTATTGCGAAGCCTACAATAAATCCCCTATCTTCTCGAGGGCAGAAAGGTTCTGATTTCGCTTGACGCTTGAATTAATTTACCATCGGATGCAACGGCTTAAACTTAACTGCTGACCACGACTCTGTTAAGCACCTCAAGCAATCAGCAAATCCTTAAAGCTTGTATAAAACGTTAAAGCTGGACCAGTATATGAGCGATTGAACCAGTTTATTAACGTGTATATTTTTTGCTGCTTATTCTACTCACAAGAGCATGAGCTTTTTACCTTCGCCACACATACCCGATATGGAGTTTATGCCTCTAAGTGAAACCTTTGCAAAAACCACAAAGTTCCGGAGGATTCACCGCGGGTGTTGCTTACGTGATATCTTTGTGCGACCACAAAGCGTTGGCGGACCATTTAGGTGGACCTAACGATGTTCCTTGAATGGGCTTCATTTTTTATAGGACACGGAATTTCCGGTACTTTATCGCAGCTTTTTCAAGTATATGCGAGGTGCTTAGCTGCATATAAAATATCAGTGTGTGTGGTCCTATTCTTTACTGACGATACATCACTAAAACTTAGTCATATTCATTGATGGTGGACGTAGACACCACCGAATCACTCCATCTATCAGCAAATAATAGTAGTATTCAGCAGTTCACTATTGTGGTGAGATGGTAAGTAATGTATGGACTTGATTTTTGTAAACAGGCCAATCAACTTAAGTCCTCAGAGGTGGCAACACATTGTTGTCACTTAATTACGCACGCTCGTTTGCCGACATTATTACATAAAAATACACGTGGTAGAGTTCGAACATCGACGATGGAGGAAGGCTGATTGGTCTGTGAGTTCGAATAACTGAGCTCGTTTCTTGCTAGTAGATTTTCATCGCTAACTATAGACGGGATTAGATAGATAATCATTAATAAATGACCACATAGTGTATAGACACATCTTTGATGTGGCGCCATCGCATTGAGACCTCAAGTTTCTTGTTTAATGTCTATAGGTAGTTTTTATCTATCGGCCATATTTTTTTTTGTGATATCTCATATTTTATACAGCTAAAACTTATCTCGAGTTGTCGTATAGTAAAATACTTCGGTAACTATGTATTTGTAAAAACTTTGCCCTTGATAAAGAAAACAGATTGAAATTCATGCTCAAAGAAATATGAATAACTGCAAGTCTTGTAGAGTTCGATTTTCAAAGTTATCCATCAAGACAAGACAAGAACAAAAAACCACAGCTCGATTGTGAGTCGAACTCTTACATAATATAAAGAGAAATCCTACAAGATGGAATCGACTCATTGGACTGGTCACCGGCCGGAAGCTGTTTGACGGTTTAATTTTCAAAAGTAGGTAGGTACGCTGCGGTTATGTAAGAATTCTTTTTTTTTGTTTTTTTTCCTGTTGCGACGCGGATGCTGACGGTTCTGCTCGAATACTCATTACTGAGGACATGTTTTTATCAATTTAATTAGTGTAGATATAAAGCCGTGAGATAAAAATGTAATTGACAGCGCTCAGGAGAAGATTTTTCAAAGTGGAGGTTATCGCCATCGCATTAAACTAGAAACGAACCTTTCCACGAATTATGTTAAAAATAATACTGTCTCACGCCTAGTTTTTTGCCTAGCTTTTTACATACACAAATATAATCAGACGTGGAAAGTAATGTAATACATTATACAATATTCTGTTGTATGGTGATTGATATTGCGGCCGAACGTAAATATGACATTTGTTTGTGCAACCTACGAGTATGTACGAATGGGTTTTTTGTATGCCTTTTGCGTATTTGCATATGAGCCTATTGTTTTGAGATGTGTGTGTGTAACTTTAATAACAATCTGCATGATTAATCTGCTGTTATAATTAGCTTTATCTGTCCAACTGTTACTATTTTCTACTACGTGTAATAATTCTACAATTTTGGTTCTCAATACTGCTTTGCGTAATAGCTTCACGAGTGGTGATACCTTAAAATACCCTGTTATAAGGTATAATATATAATTTATTTGTCTATCGTATTATATAAATCTATAGCATCAACCAGCTATTTACTTTGCGTATTCTTTTACCGAGCTAAAAAAGTATTTTCAACCCAATCTGAGTGTGAAAGTGAAAAGATTGAATCAACACATAAACAAGCAAAATAATATTATAACTTTCGCATCAATTTATTAGAACTGCTTCGGGCACTAACTGTTTGGTTTAGGGACATTCCTAAGTCAGGAAGGCCACCTCTTCTACTGAAATACTAGACTCTTATTTTAAAATATTCGCGATTGTATATCATATATATATATATTATCATATATATATATTATCATGTATATATATTATCCCAACCATGGAGATCTAGTCTGGCATTTCAGTGAAGAGGTAAGGTATTGGTGAATTACTTAAGTTGCTTAAAACTGTCAAATAGCCTATTGTAAAATGTGCGTCAAAACATGACTAAGAAGCCAACCACTGACGTATGTATGTATGTTATGTACATATGGTTATGGGTTTACTGGTGGTAGAGCTCCAGTGACGGAGCTCGCGGGCGTAGGCACCACCGCATTACCTAATATACTTGCCGCTAAATGGTAGTGTTCAGCACTATCTTGTTCCGATCAGGTGGTAATGTACGGTCCTGTAATTTCCGGCACAGAGGCATAACACCTCAGGCCTCAAGAGTGGTAACGCATCTGAATTTTGATCTTGGTCTTTGTGTGGGTGTCTATAGGCTGCACTCATCACTTAACATCAATGTGAACTGCAAGCTTGTTTGCCACTTCCAATACATAAAAAAAATATGGCTAAGAGGACCAAGGGATTCCTATTGGAAACACACCTAAAGTAACTTTGTTTTGTTTTTTTTTATACGCTTCCACTCACATTCTTACACTACGTATAAACCTGTGTCGTGGGTGCTGTTGTTCACACACAACACATACACAAACACCCAGGCCCAAAACAAAAGTATCTGAAGGCCATTCAAATATTTTTCTCGGTACGGGATACAACCCGTGAACCTCGGTTAAAACGGTCATCTCACACCGCTGGACCAAATGGCTCGTCAAAAGTTGATTTCGTTGAAAGTTGAGTTATTTATTTTATACTATAATGAACATGAGAAGTACTAATGGCGGACTTAATGCCAATATACTCGTACATTATCCTAGAAATATTAAATAAATTTATACAATATGGAATGGGGCAAGATAAATCTTGCATCGCTTGAATATATAACAATACAAGGATATTCTAAGTTCATCAGTTCGTCCATCACTAATGTGCATATCGATCACAACCATAACTCATTTGAAGCAGCGAGAGTGAGAGTTTTAGAATTAATTTGGCTGCAGCACGCGACGCGAGAGGTCGTTGCAACCGATCGCTTTCCATGCAACTGCGTCGGACGCGGTTAATTGCAGTCATTGCAATTATTCTACCGGTTTGTCTCGCGTTTTGTACGCTTTCGCTCGCGACATGGCGATAACTGTGTGGAATCAGTTACGCTGTTTTCAATTGCATTTCTAATAATAGGTTGGGGAACAAGTCTTATCGCATTATAGTATGTATGAACTTGTAATAAAATCTCTTTGGCTGTAGTATTTGTATCTGGCTGGTTTTGGTATCATTGAAAGTTAAAATTTTAAAGAACATAATTCCAAATTCAAATTAGGCAAATGTGTGATTTTCGTTTGTTTTTCGTACTGTCAAGATGAGTGAATCTAAAAAAAAATTTGATGTCAAAGATGCACCTCGCTCTGGTCGCCCTATTACGGATAAAATGGATGCTATTTTTGAAAAAGTGGAACAAGATTCGACATATCATTAGTTACGACGTAGCTGAAGAACTGAGAATTGATCACAAAACAGTTTTGGCGCATTTGAAAAAAGCTGGGTACAAAAAAAAGCTCGATGTTTGGGTACCTCACGAGCTCACTGAAAGAAACCTAATGAACCGTGTACATATTTGTGATTCTTTATTACGACGTAATGAAACCGAATCATTTTTGAAGAAGCTGATAACTGGTGATGAAAAGTGGATCACGTACGACAAGAACGTGCGAAAAAGGTCCGTGGTCAAAGGCCGGTCAGGCTTCACAGATTGTGGCGAAATTCGGGTTAACTCGCAATAAGGTGATGTTGTGTGTGTGGTGGGATTGGAAGGGCATTATTCATTACGAGCTATTACCACCAGGCAGGACTATCGATTCTGAACTCTACTGCGAACAACTGATGAGATTAAAGCAAGAAGTTGAGAGAAAGCGGCCGGAATTGATCAACAGAAGGGGTGTGGTGTTTCATCATGATAACGCTAGACCTCACACATCTATAGCCACTCAGCAAAAGTTAAGAGAGTTTGGCTGGGAGGTGTTAATGCATCCGCCGTATAGTCCTGACCTTGCACCTTCAGATTTCCACCTGTTTCGGTCTCTTCAGAATTCTTTATGCAATATTAGGTTAACATCACGAGAGGACTGCCAAATCCACTTGTCGCGGTATTTTGATGAGAAGTCCCAATTTTTTTATAGCAATGGGATCATGTCCCCCCTACCTACAAGATGGCAAAAGGTTATCGAACAAAATGGTACATACATGCTTTAGTTAAATTTAAATAAACTATATTAAAAAATGTTTTGAATTAACTTAAAAAATGCGAAGAAATGTTTTCCCCATCCTAATATGACTGTTGACCACAGTTATAGCAGATGTGGTTGACATTAGTGTGTACTCAAATCTTTGACAATTTTTTAATTAGAAAGCGGTACGAAGTTTGCAAAGGTAGGTACCAGCTAAAAGCTAACAGCCCTTATCTCTGATAGCACCCGACCCGGGAATCGAACCCAGGACTTCCAGCGTACTAGAAGTGGCCGGCTACTACTAGGTTACTGAGGCAGAATCAAATCTTACATTGTTATACAGCGGTAGGAATCTAAAATGACCAAGCTAATTAATATAATAATAATAATATAATAATCTTATATCAATGTAATCACAGGTTGTTATGGAATGGAAATGGGATGGAAAAATAAAAATCCAATATGGAAATCGCTTAATCGTCTGCGAACCTAGGTTGGTCGCTGCAGGGAAAACCTGGTTATGTGGGGTTTCTCAGCCAATACGATGTGCGACTGTGGAGAATCCGTTCAGACGATGGCTCATCTGATGGTTTGCCCTCTGTGTCCTTCTAGCTGCTCCACAAGCGACCTTAGCGGGGCTACGGATAATGCGGTGGCCATTGTCAAGTTTTGGGTCAAGATTCTTTAAAACTCAATACATTTCGCTTTGAAGTCTTTGACACGAAGAAGAAGAAGAACGTAATCTCATTACGACGTTAGTTTAGTGACGTATCATTGGGACCGTTCGCATTGCAGCGTTAACATTCCCAGGTCAGGAGTCGAGTACAGTCGTGACTGACGTTTTGGGATACCACCACGCTGTCTCACGATATTAGATAATGATAAGTACTGGCGGCGAAAACAATATCATGCTTTAGGGGGTTGTCACACTGAGGCGAACTGTGTCAATTGTCAAAATTAGAACTCTGCACCAGCAAAAGCAGTAGAGTAGACTCGTAAACTCTGAGGTGTTCATAGTGTTTTTGGACTCGACATGTCTATGTAGTATATCAAAATGGCAACCCATTATACGTTCCACTGCTGGGCTCGAGTCTCTCCCCTTTTTTGGGAGAAGGCCTGGAGCTTACTCTACCTCGCTGCTCCAATGCGGATTGGTGGAGGTGGGTGGGTTAGTGACCAACCCACTGTCGGATGTTTACAAACCGCCCATAAGGCCTCCGACAAGGTTTAACGACTGCTATCTATCGATTGCAACCGGGACCGACGACTTAACGTGCCCTTCGAAGCACAGAAACGCGCATTTAATTTGCCACTAGCGGTCACCCATCACACTACCCGACCACGTCCGTAGTGCTTAACCGAGTAGATTGCTTATGACCTACACCAGCCGCCGGGCCATGCGCGCTTCATGTAGTATTGTAGGTACCTATTATGTAGTGGCTACGGGACGTGACGACCTCTCCACCCACTAGCGGAAAAGTTATCTTTTAGTGGAAAAGAATTGTACCGCTAGTTTAGTCAGTCAAACGAACAATGGCGGAAACCATTCCAATGGGGCAGAGTAGTACATAATAAAACGCAAGACCACGACAGCGTCTTGCGATAAAACTACCGCGATCGCCAATCCGCATGCCAAGCGTGGCGATAATGGCATCTCCCCCTCTTATCGGGAGGCATTTGTCCAGTTGTGGACGTCTTTTGGCCGACATGATGATGATGATGATAATTTAGGGTATAATTAATTAGGGGATAATTAATGTCTAATTTAAGGTTAAGGTGTTATTCAATCTTGGAGTACACAGCTACTGTTTATTAAATACAATCGATCTGCAATGCTAAAACAAACTTGGCGAAATGCCGTATGGCAACAGTCCACTTTGTGTACATACATATTTTGTGTAATCCATGCGTTATAGATTAAAACAAATAATAATACCTATGTAGGAATACAAAATTATCGTATTGAACCTTGCGTACGCCTGATAACCTGTGTAAATTCAACCTTAAATCGTGACCACCCAATACGGGTAGCGTGAAAATATGAATTTATTTTGCATTATTAGCGGCACCCGTATGCGATGCGATAGCGGCGATAGCACGATCCCGTGAGCGTGGTGCGGAAATGCGATTATTTGCGATTATTGTATGTATCGTGTCTTCGGGAGTCGAAACTACACGAACACGTGTTAGGAGACTCCTGTGTGTCCATCGGTTTGGGATTTCGATATTTATGTGTCCGTGACTTTATGGATTACATTGTTGTTATCTTTTATGGTTTATGTACGGGTTATTCGGGTTTAGGACATTGTAACTAATGGGTTGCATCAGTTGTTGATATTCCTAATGGTGGAGGTTAGGTTTTAGAAGTGTTTGTATTAAATGTCAAATCCAATTTACAATTTAATTCATTAATTTTATTTAACACAATTATTTATTTTGAATTGTTTCAATCCTCATCCGTTTCTATTGTTGTCTGGTTTTCTTGGTAAACATAATTACAAAATAATAAAAGTTTTATTATGAAGGCTTGAAATTAAAAACTGGTTACATCTTGACAAAAAGTATAACAGCTATTTACTCAAAGACAAAAAAAAGCATCCCTCTGTAATGATACCGCATTGATTGACCAAAACACCAAACATTTCACGTTTCATTATTAAAAATTTAACAATAGGTATCCTCGATGTCAAATATAAAAAAATATATATTTGTGAAACACCTACATTTTCGTAATTTTATACACGTTAAAAATTACACACGATTTCACCAAATCAAATGAATGTTAAATGGTTAAACAAATTATAGTTAATCATTCCTTCACCATCATCTGGCAAGTAAATGTGAGGAAATAAACGTGGCGCAATGTTATATTGTTGGTCAAAAAGGAATATACCTATCTACCTATTCACGTGTGTTTGTGAAATTGTTTAAGCAAATATTTTCATCATAATTTCTATCGAGTGTTCGCTAACATTGTTTGATATGTGATTAAGCCTTTAGCATTAATAATTTCTGGCGACGTAAATTGTTCCTAACTAATAACTAACCCCCCTATTCATAAACGTACATTAGATACGTTTAAGCTTTAGAATGCTTTGTCTTTGCCGGTTGCATTGTCAAATGTGCAGGATAGAAAAAGACAAAGGAAAGATTAGCAACACTTTAGCTAAAATACGTTTATGAATAAGGGTATATAAGATATAAGGGTTAGTGTGTAAACAACTTGTGACTTTGAAAAACGTAGCGTCAGTCCTCTATGCTCCCGACTTTGGGTGAGATTCACAGACCGCACTATGACTTTACTTTCAGAAATGTATGCTTAGAAATTTCAATAAAATTGTGAGTTTGACATTTCTAAGCGTACTTCTACATCCCATAGAACATTACCCAGATAAACAATGACCTGCTACTACAGTATACCTAGTTCTTATGACATCAAAAGTTAACCACAGACTGCACTACGACTTACTTCGAGCAAAGTATGCTTAGAACTGTCATTAAATTGTGAGTTTGACAGTTCTAAGCGTACTTTGCTCAAAGTAAAGTCGTACTGCATCTGTATTTAACTTTTGATGGCATAAGAACTAGAGCAACACCGGAGGGGAGTAGCCATATGCAGGCTTTCCCCTCTGTCAAAGTACAAGCCCAAATGGGCCTATACCTGTCGCCTAGATGTTTAAATGTGTGCGTGAAATTGTTTCTGTATTTTGTTAATGTCAAGGTGTGGTCCGTGTTGCTCTGTGCATAAGAACTATACTGTTTTAGCAGGTCATTGTTTATGTGGGTAATGTTCTATGGAGATGGTGCTTATTTTTAACTAGCAGTGTGATTTTAAAGTATTTTTGTCCTTTTTTTATTGTATCTAAATAATTCAATTTTTAGCTCTAAATCTAATTACTGTATTTTTTATTTTACTAATATTATGTAAAATAAAGTAAAATAAAGGGGACGTTGGAAGGACATTCAGTATCTGATTATTTTGTTAAAAAGTACCAAATTTTGCTGCAATAGGTACAGCTTCGTGACCTTTGATAAGTTTGAAGTTAACTCACGCGAATGTCCTCTTGATTTACACACTTTATAATAATATGTTATATTTTATTTAAATATTTATGTAATTTATTTATCTTTCAAAATCAAGTTTCTTAATAAGGTGCGTGTGCACATGGTTTAAAAATGCTGCAAGCTTATTTGTGTATTGTACATAAATTATTAAGATAGCTATATCCATCGTATAACATGACAGGAAAAAAGTATATGTTAAAGAGAAAAGCACGATTTATAAAAGCCGAGTAGGTAACTTATGAGTAACTTATGAACGTCGATTAACATAAAAACTATGAAGCCAAACTTGGTCGTTTAACCGCAAAATATTCAAAAGTCACGAAACATGCAATCGAGTGAGTGATGTCAGACCAGCTTTCGATATGATGAAAGTTGGTGCATATGCAGCGCATATGTTGTATGAACAAAGTGGCTATCGAGAGAGAGGCGTGAGTCATCAAGTTCACTTTCACCGGCCCTGCGAGCGTTGACTTTACGCGTTACACGACGCGACCACGTGACGGGGTGGTGACGATTTTATATTTATTGCAGTAATTATATATTTTCTTGTACACACATTTGTTACATTGATATTATTTAGTCTGAATTATATTTATTTTCAGCGACTAAAAATAATAAAAATAAATCTGAATCAAGTGCGCTATGGAAGCTAAAACGGTGCTGCATTTGATACCTATGTGTAAAAATATATCTCCTGTGCGTTATAATAAATAAAACGTATTACGTACGTTACGTATTACGGGTTGGGAAGGGGAAGGCTAAAGTAAATGCATGTATGGTTACGTTTTGGCCCATGTAATGGGTGGCGAGCATGTTGACATCTACGGACCTATTTATTACCACACTCCGAGGTTGTGGGACACTTTCAGAAAATTGAAAAATCCAGATAGAACCAGAGATTAAGGATTTTACACCGTTATCTCTGATAGCCCCGACCCGGGAATCGAACCTAGGAGTAGTAGTAGTGGCCTGCTACCACTAAGCTACTGAACTATAAGATATTTATATACACTTATCACCTTTCATCGTGATATTGACTTAAGTCGCCCGTAAACCGTAGCGAGGACTTCTGTCAAATCATCCACAACGATGCTCCTCTTGTATAAATATACAAAGGAGGGAAAAAAGTATGTATAATTAACAGCTGCCTTTATTGTAATTTATAAAATTCACAAGAAAATAATATGTATTTTATCAAAATCTAAACAGTGATGGGGTTCTAACCAACAGTGAAATCATCAAATAATTTGTAGTAGGTACCTTTTTGATATTTAGGTACGTTATTTTACCCGCAACAAGAAAACAAAAAATATGAAATAAAAAAAAGTAGATCATGCGTTTTGCTCATACTTTATGAAGCACAAACTTTTTGTTATTCTTAACCGACTTCGAAAAAAGGAGAAGGTTTTCAATTCGTCCGGATCTTTTTTTTTATAAACAAATCTATTTATTTTGAAAGTTTTGTTTATTTTATTGTTGTGTTGGTATACCGACTATAAGAAACTCAAAGAATAGCCGCAATATTTTATCGAGGCATACCGTGAAATAATATTTTATTTAAAGCCGTCTCAAGAGTAATACGTAATTGTTATTATCATCAGTAGCAAGCTGATACTGTGACTTTGGAAACAAAACACAATATTTTCGTTGTTCTGATAACAATTATATTTTGTCTATTGACGATAAAGAAGTATTATTTTCACGGAAGTAATGATACATAAACACATACATTCATACATGGGTTCTTGACCCACATGCAGGGGTTACGCGAATAATAAGTCTTGTGTCAAAGATAACAATATTTTTTATAATTTTATTTAACAAAGAATACATTTTAAGCGCGCTGACTGCAAAATTTATACTTTTGTAATTTTTACACGGAAGTCTTATCTAATTTACGAAAGTGTCTACATTATTAACCAGCATTTTGACTCCGTAATAACTGTCACAGAGACATAATAACTTAGGTCTTAGACGTGGCATTGTTTCTGTATTTTGTGCTGATTGAGATAGGCTGCAGTCATCAAAAACATAAATGCGAGCTGCATGCTTGTTTGTCCTTACATAAAAAAAGGTTCTTAGGTCAGCTTATTAATGCAATAAGTTAAGTTGCAAGTTGCAGTTAATGCAGTAAGTTTGAGTAATATCAACATCATACTTCGACCGAAGTATGATGTTGATATTACTCAAACTCACGGAATACATTATACAGTTTTTTTACAAATTTAATTGATAGTTCCATCCAAACGCAGACAACAAACTCTTTAACTTTATCATATAGTGTGCATATCATTTGTTATTGGTTCTGTCGTTTATCGTTCAGATTGGAATTTAATATTCAAACGCACGAATAGCTGACACCGCAAGGAGTAATTAATATTTATATTTGTAATAGGTAATATGTTTTCTTGTTGCTAACTTTTTCATTGCTGTTGTATATATTTTCACGCCAAGTACCTCACGGAGATGGTAGAGCGTTGAGTCCCAAATATCCCAGTTCTTACACATCCCGTGCCTACTCTACATTCAATACTCTCTCAATACATGCACGCCGATTTCAAAGTTATTCAAGCACTGTTTATGTAGGTATTATGTTATCTTCACTTAGGTATTAAATGTCAGTTAACATTTTTTTACGAAGACGAAGCGTAGGCAGGCCCCCCACGAGGTGGACCGACGACCTGGTGAAGGTCGCGGGCAATCGTTGGATGAGGGCGGCCCAGGACCGTTCGTTGTGGCATTCTTTGGGGGAGGCCTTTGTCCAGCAGTGGATGTCTTTTGGCTGAAATGATAACATTTTTTTTGCCATTACTTGTAGTGAAAGTGTTGTTTTAGGGAAGCTCGCTTACCTCTTGCCATTCCGTAAGTTTAATTTCATCATTACTCCATGTACCTACTAAATTTCCAAATGTGTTTCCCTATTTGTAACAGTATTGTTCCGGTTAGATGATTCTGCATGCAACCGTTGTTACTCAAGATTAAATATTGTGGTTATAAAGATGTCTACAACATACCTAGTTTACTCTCAGAATCAACAATGTATTAATTTATTATATTTTAAGTTTCGTTGATCCAATAGATATCCACGAAATGCAGTAATATTTGTCTAGAAATGTGGGCAGCAAATACTCCTTTACAGTACTACAGCAAAACAACAAATAAACACTATCGTAATCGTCACGTACCCACATCGTCGACTGCAAGTGGCACCGCCGTACATTTCAATAACATTCACATACTAAACGACGTACATGCGGTTTCGGTAAAGATTTACTGTCCAATAAATACTTGTACTTTATTGCATCTCTTGTACTGCATTTACTTTAATGATTACAAATACATCGAAGTAAGTCTGATTTCCGTGTTTATTACGATATTGGACAACAGTATCAATGATGGGCGTTTTATTGTTCCAGGTAATTACTTTTATCATGTTAATGGAGGAATTCTGGTGGAGGTGATAGTGGTAAGTAAATCATTTTTTATGGTGGCATGTAATGGAATCGGCATCAGAAACTTAAGTGTTTTTATAATTATTTATAGTTTTATTGTTTAATACCATAAATGAATAATGCAGCTCAAATAAATTACCATGCACTGACGACACTGTCTTTGCATTAGTTTTCTAGGTCTGTCCTAACGTAAAATAATGAATGAACGAGAAATGTATGTATACAATCCGAAAATGGGAATATTAGTAAACACGCAGATCTTAAATACCTATATTTTTCTGTATCGAAATAATTGACGTGAAATCGTAATAAGTATTTGCTTTCACTAACTCAACGCAAACAGAAATCCTTATCTCGGCGGCAACCCGGTTTTAATCCGTTGCGGTGCATTATTTTTTAGACCGCCAGGAAAGTAAACAACGGTTTAATTGCGGCGCGATTAGGGCTGTAAAGCTTTCCGGTGCATCGACGCCGCACGCCGGCGATAGTCGCGTGGAGCGCGCCGGCACTCCCACTCGGGCGTCGCGGCCGCGGCTGGCCCGCGCTCATTCACTCAGTCCTCAGCCGACTGTCGCGGCGCACGCACGCCTCACCCCACGCGCCACCCATGTTAGTGTACGATTACGACATCGCGCCACGACCCGCACTTTTACCGTGACACCGGAACTTCATCCGAGAAATATGGGTTAAACCAACGCACCGGAGATATGAGTCCGGGCGAGCGCGCCGCCCTCGGGCGCCGCGAACCCCCTCGCCCTCAGTACGCGGCCACCGCACCGGGATTCCCGCCACCGTATTACCCGCCTTATGGGGTACCCCATCCGAACGCGTGGCTCGGCGCACCCCTCATATCCATGGCGGGTCGCACGCCCCAGCCGAGGGGTACGCCTGTCTCTAAGCTGGCGATGCACGCCCAAGGAGCGCCTCTCATTATCCAGAACCGGCACGATCGCAAGAAATACAACGCACCGGAACAGCGCAACCATCGGCCTCCAGGGAACATTGAACATCTCACCAGGGATAGATGCGAGTTGTCTGATAGCAGGCAGCGCAACCAACACCAGCAGCACCAACAACAACAGACCCGGTCTACGCGAAGCGGACGTAACAACAACACCGATGCCGTCAGCGTAGCCAGCGACGAAAGTTCCGGCTCCACGAATTCTGAAACTATGTTGCCCAGGATAATAAAACCAAGAAAACGACGCAAAAAGGATAGAAAACCCAATAATATAGTGCCGCACGAGTTAACAGCTGCCGCGTTGGAACTCGGTGATGTCGACCACTGTTCAGTGTCGGGCTTGGGGTCGACGCCTCACGGGATTTACGATGAATCTTTTTGCCGGGAAATGTCATTGCCGTACCGTTTAGATGTGAAAGTGTTAGAGTACCCGAATCCTATGCCCGAGAGATACCGGGTCGCCGCGCTAGGTGAAGTGTTGGAGGCTACCCGTTTTGGATTAGTGGAGGCGGCTTCTCCCGCGGAATCCGCCGTGAGTTCGTGTCAGTGTCGGTACTGTGATCCGGTTGGACAAATCTGGGATGCTGACTCTATTGCGGACTTACTCGATGAGAATTCTAGTGGAGATTTTGCACCTACCAAACTAGAGGACTCAATGAAAGTAGTCGGACCGCTGGGAAGACGAGGCGCTGATACCGTTTTGAGACGCAGTTGGAGCGATCCCTCTTCCCGAGTACCAGAGAGGCGTGATCTTAACAGCAGCGATAACCTCTCTTCACCGAATCTCTACTCACTATTTCCACCCACGAGAAGGACCAGTTCACCCGAGCCGAGGTCTCCCCTAGCACTGGAAATATCTTCTGAGATCGTCACTTCAATTAACGGTCACCGCGACTTGGAAATAAAGTTATTTTCAAGCTCGCCGCCAGCCACGAACTTCGACCGCCGCTCGTTCTTCGACGATAAAAGTGAAAGTGCTGTGAACAGATGTACAATCGCGAAGCGCGATCAAAAAGCAAACAGTGCAGTGAGTGAAAGACTCGTGTCTAGTGTAAACGATGACAAAAATAGTGATGCGGAAACGGGGTGCTCGTTTGAGACGTCGCGTAATATTTGTGATTTAGCGTTAGTTACTGCTCGAGGTCCTTGTGATTTCGAATAACGAGAGTTTATTAGTCCAGAGAGCTCAACGCTCGCCATTTGAGCTGGACTCAAATTGTCACAGCGTGGCATGCACGGAGCGTCTTATTGTGACCTAATTTCGAATCGGTTTCCTGTAGATTCTATAATTAATTTATTATTAACAATAGCTTAGGAAACTGACATGGGACTTTATCTGGAGATCATTATTTTTTCGCCGTTCGATTATCGTAACCGTGTTTGTGTTAAGTGTTTAAGTACACGCGTTTTGTTATGGTTAGGATTCTAATATAAATAGGCAACTAGTGTGTAATTAGTTAATTTTCTATTCATGTTTCATTTGAACTCGTTTCGATGGTAGGGTGGTCGCGAACTGCAATGTTGTTCCGCGCGAAAATCAGCCACAAGTGCGCATACTTGTTAGCGAGTCATAAAAACCGAATCTAATTTCCCCTTAAAAACTACTAAGCGCTAGATTTTGATTTAAATTTGCTAGGAACCGATATTCTAGTTTTCACTGTCCATAAAAATATAAGAAGTAAATGACTTATACACATGTCTTGTTCTTAGCTTAATAAGGCAAAATTCTCTAGATCACTTTATTGAGTACAGCTAGAACAGAGATTATAAATATTTTAAAGCATTCAATTGATGCCTTGACCTATGCAAATGTATTTGTTGCCCCAATAAATCTTAGCGGTCAAATCATGGCTCAATGTTATTTATTTATTTATACTTAAATGCACATGAGAAGTACATATGGCGGACTTAATGCCCCTAGGCATTATCTCCCAGTCAACTAGTGAGTAGAGCAGAAAGTCAACGAAGAGGTGCAGGAATATTAAATAACTCAATACAATTTGAAACGGGAAATATGAATAAATTTAACTCTGGCGAATATGAGGTTAATGTTACATTAAGAGTTTCACACCAATTACAATTTTTCATGTTCATGTCACTTTCACCGGCTTTCTAGTATCTCAGTAAATATTTACATGTGAAAAAACAGATAATGTCTTGACGTATGCAAATGTAATCGAAGCGTCAGTTCATTATTCTCGAGCGGTCCAGCCGCCGCAGTGTGGGTCGCCTAACGTGTGCAATTAGTGTTTCACACTACTGACACGGATCTGCACGAGGCGCTCTATTGCGGTTTCCCGCGGTTTTCACCGCGTCCGTGCCCGCGCCGTTCCGGCTGGCGCCTCCACTTGTACCGGTTACAGTTTATTTTTACGGTCTCGTTGCTCAAATCGTAAAGAGATTAACTCATATTGTCTCGCTCAGAGTATCCTTGTTCAGATTCTCAGGTCCTATTTCTTGTGAAGTGTGTTTGACAAAACCAATTGACTTCCCCATAATTTAAAGTTCAAGTCAGTCGTAAAGAATCTGAGGACCGTTGATATGTAAATATATTAGCTAAAGCCTATAAATAACCAAAAGTACTCAATATATCAAACACTTGTCATGCAAAAGATATACTCGTGTTTTACTTTAAATGGTTCACTAATATCATCATCACTTGCGACCGTTTCATGATCCATATGCTCACCGACTTTAAAATAATTTAATTCAACCTACTGGTATCATTTCATTTTTTTTATCGCAGTCACATACATTTCACTGCTAAAGTAAATTACCTTCAAACTCATTACATATCATATCATTAACTTTTAAAGGCGCATCGTTCCCATCACTCGTTAATTCTTCATCACATTGAACGTCTCTATTAACATTCATTAAACAATCGTTAATATATTATTTATTATCATTTACACATGTATAATTAAGTAGATGTTTCATTCTTTATCATTTAGAACAGTAGCGTCTAATTTTGTAGTCGATCAATCAATCATAATAGGTTTTTCAACTGCTATAGTAAACCGGTTGTTTCATTTCCTTGCATTAACTTGACTGTTATTAACTACATTCGTGCAGTTATCGAACGTAAAGGTGCAGCATTGATAAGCATATTTTTTCTAGTCCGGTAACGTTATGTTTGCTAACTAGCAATAGGTCATTTACCCCGCAGTGTTCACCTGGAATGCACTTAAAGTCAAATTAAATACATAACCATGCATATGACATTTTAATGTCCTGTTGAGTTAAACCTAACAACAATGACCTGTGTAAGGTGAACCGCAAAGTAATACAAAGTTGTTCTTATCTGTTTAAATTCACACGATTCTATCATATCAATTTGCTGCAGGTTTCATTGAATCATGGCGTATAGGTAGGTATAAACTGTATACCCCGTTGCTTGTTGTAGTAATTATGCACTTCACAATGGCAGTCGTAAATATAAAGCATCAAAACCGTGATCGCAATTACGAGGCGCGTTAATAAACACTTAAATGAATCGTTAAATTAATTCACGAACGGCGGATCGGTAATTTGCCCTTTGATGTTGCTATTGTATGTTTTTTTTCTTTTCACTTCGTGGGTCCAAGGGGACGTCCAGATAAAGTTCCATAATGTAGATAATGTGAATATGACTAAGTTATTCATGGACCGTACACCGGTTTATCTATCGTTGGGTTTTACACTCCTTATGCTGTTACAGTTCTTACGTTTTATTTTATTTTCGTGTTGTTTGCTATTGAGCGCGTTGGGACGTCATGATAAATCGGTTCTTGCTTTTTTTTTCACTACTATAGACTCGATGTAGACGATGATTTAAATTCTAACCTTATATTGCTCGCGGTCCAAATTACTGCTTAATTATTCGGTTTCTCTTTCTGTTAATGCCACTGGAGTGACAGCTTTATTTATTGCGTCGATAAGTTTTTTTTCGGTGATATCTCTTTAGGGGTTTCAAATATCGTAAATCGTACCAATTAACGCTCTCGTCGAGTCTTATTTGTGTTGGGTCAAAATGGGCACGGCATCATTGTAAAACTCAACGATACGTCACACTATGTAAACATAATAAATAGGCAATGTCTTATTGAGTGAATGCATTTTATACATAAAGAAACATAGGTTTAATATTTTGTTTGTGTACGTCGTGAGGCACGAGTTACACGCTTGCACACTATTTTTGTACAATAAAAAATCATCATGTCCCGATAATTTTGTTTCATTTAGAATTTATATGGTCACTGCATCCGAGACCGTTAAAAAGACGCAGATTGTCATAGAATCACAAATAAATTATTTTATTATGTTACAACATACTAGCACCACAAACATTAACAGACTCATAATATCACAGAAGAAACTATTATAGAAACCTGTTTCACAGTCGTTACTTCTGACCTTTTAAGGCATGAAGTAGAATACGGTATTGACAGGTTTTCTAAAATCTGTATAAACCCCATTCTTGTATTATAAAAGTTGACGGATACCTATAAAAGTAGAAACATTCAATATGGTTAATAAGAATACATTACTTAAGGTACGATGGACTGGCGTGGTTTTAACCAAAAGTCCCTTAAAAAATAAAGAGAAAAAAAAAGAATAGGTACATTATTTTATTAAGACCACTTTAGTGAGATATCTATGCTGACGAAGGTATAAATATTGCATGTTATAATGTTCTATATAAGCTACCAGTCTGTCTTAGGTCGGCCAGAGAGTTATACCAACATATTTATTAACGTTAAGAAATTAACACGAGATCTTCAATTACACTTTTAACAAACTTGGATCCCGCTGTTACGCTAGCAATTTTTCCAGGTATGGTGGTCTGCCAAAACGTGACAAATATAACGGCAAAATAAATGAACAGATAAGTCAGATAAAAGTATACAATTTAATGGTACTCATACAGAATATTTAATGATAAAATCTAACACGCGAAAAATTGAATCTTGTTTAGTAAACAGCGCCATTTACGTAACTGGCAAACACGACTTTCCATTGTAGTCGGTTCGGTCTGCTATGCGTTCTATTGTGCTTTTGTTTACAAAAGAAATAGGTACCTGGTTCCAGATCACCGACGACACTAATATTAAGTTCTATATTATTATGAGATGAATGTAGGACGTTTTGTAAATGGTGTAATTAAATTTGAGAATTGTTTATTTACTTCGCATGGATTCACCTTTTTTAAGGGAGTTTAAAAGTCGAGTTAAACTTTAATATAATGTATTTGACAAAGTCAAATGTCAGTTTATTAAGCCAACTTGGTACGTATAACTGTCAGTTACATTAACCGGTCTTATGTTAACCTCTGTAAAATCCAGTTTGGGTTTGAACGCTACTTATGAAAAATTTCAATTTGTCACAGCGGAAATAATTTTAGTTGACAGTAATCAATGGAGCTATTTGTCGTCTCTCGTCGTTTTTCATCGAAAATATAAAATCTGTTTAGTTTGGACCGTTTCAAATTGAACACAACTCACCTGGATTTTGCTAGGTCCCTAGTAAAAACCATAGCAAAATCTAACAACCGAGTTGTAAGAATCGTAAATTCATCCTCGAAAATAAAGAACTACCTAGTTATTATTTAACATTGGTAATCGAATTCATGTGGTTTTCACGAAAATTATTTTTCTTCTTGTGCTAAATGCAAGTGCTAAATCATTTCCAAAAATTCATTTATAAAAGACAGAATTCAAACTGACAGATTTGGCGGTAAAAAGCGTGATAAATAAAGAAAACGTTGTAAAATATGAAAGCGTTTTCAAACGTTTTACATGACTTTGTAACTGACAAGGACATTCTTGGTCAATGTCAACGGTGTTTGCGTTACGATTCTTTACGGCTACGCTACGGGCGAACGTTACTGCTTCTTCGGATTTTATGTATCGATGCGTATATTATTTTTATACGTTTTATGGTTTTATTTATGAAGACACTGAAGCTCAACCTTCAGACGGGTTTCGTCTGACCTTGGACGTTAGAAATAATTTTGACTCGAAATGTTAAAATCGAATTGAAACCGCCTTCGATTCAAATGTTACTGTACTCTGTCTGCCCTTGCTCTGTGATTATTTAAACAGACGGCCCGTGTGAATCGTTTAATTTATTGTTATTACTAAAATGAACCATTATTTTTTTTGCTCCAATTCTATTTGAATTTTATAAACACATTTTTGAATAAATCACAAATGGTGTGTGACCTTGTGTTTTAACATGACATAATATTTAAACATCAAACTTGTTTTGTATGAAATAAAACACGGTATAGGTTGATGTATCTGATTAAGGACCTAATCCTTGCTTTTTCCCTTGAGAGTGTACAAGCACACTCTCAAGGGAAGAAGCAAGGATTAGGAGGGACTTAACATTACCTACCTATCAGAGCGATGGAGACAACATATACCTAAAAAGAAGGCGGAAGAACCTGTACTTTAGCCTATTCATCATTCCTGCCGAAATTACGTCCACTGCTGGACAAAGCCTTCCCCAAACACGCCCACAACAGTGTCGTGAGTCATTAGGGGAGAATATGCCATAATCGCCACGCTTGGCAGGCGGATTGGCGATCGCAGTGACGGTAGTTTAATCGCGGGACGCTGCTGGCCATCCCGCGTTATTATATTTACTACCGTCCTATTGGAATGGTTTGACCGCCATTGTTTGGTTAACTTACTGCACTTGCTTCTTCTACTGGAAGAGAATTCTACCGCTAGTGGGCGGTGGGTCGTCCCGTCCCGACTCCAGTTTTGCCTATTAGGTTCGCGGAAATACAAACTTTTATTTGTAAAATGCGCTTGACTTATTTTAGCTTGAAAATGTTTTATTAGTTGAAGTAGATCTTACAAATAATTATAAAGTTAACCAAGTAGTCGGCGCGATGGTTTGATGGCGGGCAATTATAAACAGCTCACTTAATTTCTAGAATGCATCGTTCGCCAACAGAAAACACGGTTAGCTTTTACCGTGTAGAAAACGGCCGATGTAACTGTGTTAATTAAATAATTATAAAAATATATTTATATGACCATACTAGAAAAAAAAAAACTGTTACCTAAATTAGTTTGAATTATTTTAGAATTATTTTGTGAATCAGTTGAGGAACTACGTGACGTATGTTTGGTTTGTTTGTATGACAATGCGTACGAAAAAACGAGACAAATAATTGTTTTATATTATTTAAGGGTAAAAGCGACTTTACGTTAGTCAATAAACTGCAGTCTATTATATCGGTTGCCTAACTAGCATAGTTGACAATAGATGGCGCTACTGCTACCATAAAGCAATGCAATAAATGTGAAGGAAAGATTTGACAAATCGGGCAGGACTTCATTAGCTCAATTGGAAGAGCGGCTGGACTAGATTCCCAGTAGGCCGCGAGTTCGAGTCTCGCCTGAAGTCAAATTTTTCTTTCCATTTTTCTTTAAATAAAATACGAGACAAATACTTAAACTCTTTAGAATTCTATTTTTTATTGCGAACCTTACTGCTTCTCACGTTACCGCCGTAGGTATTCCTAAATTGTTTTGTATCTAAATATTTAACGATCAATAGGTAGATACTTTAAATAATAATAGGTAAATATATAATTTCTTTACAAGAATAATGTGACATTTCTTAAAGATCGTTATGAAATGTCACATTATTCTTGTTAAGAGGCGATATATGCATTCGTTTACGATTGGTCAGTTATGGCAATTCCTATTTCAAGTAAATCTTCTAATTAAAGTTTTAAAGCAGTAGGCAGCCAAGCTCAAAATTCGGACAACATGCAGCTCACATGGATGTTAAATTATGACTAGGTACAGCCTATTTCACTGCTGGTTGAGCTCCAGTGACGGAGCTCGCGGGCGTAGGCACCACCGCATTACCTAATATACTGCTGCTTAGATGGTAGTGTTCAACACTATCGTGTTCCGGTCAGGTGGTAATGTACGGCCCTGTAATTTCCGGCACAGAGGCATAACGCCTTAGGCCTCAGAAGTGGTAACGCATCTGCATTTTGTCCTCTGGTCTTTGTGTGGGTGTCTATAGGCTGCAGTCATCACTTAACATCAATGTGATCTGCATGCTTGATTGCTACTTTCATTACATTAAAAAAATCACATCTACACAAAAACTATAGGTCAAAATTCAGATGCGTTGCCACCCCTTAGACCTAAGTGGTGATCTTTGTGATAGTTATTACGGGGCCTCATACTTTACTAATTTCTCTTATATTAGAGTTGCCACACTTGCCACATAGTATCTTATCGTAGCGGTTACAACATGATATAACCACCAACCACTGTACAGTCAATGATAGTCAACGATAATCACTGGTGATGGATGACCTTTTAAAAATATTGCAAATTAGCCTCTATCGAAATAACTTATAAAATGTATATTCGTTTACAACTAAACTGCTTTTTCTTGAATATTTATGTAAGTGTACCCGCAGCTACTTTTAATTAAAATCAAAGCTACTATATGTTATGGGTTAATTTTAAACACGTGAAAATAACGGCTATCTCGTATATTTTTTTTTATTCTTTCCATATTAAGCTTTGTTTTTGATATATATTATGCATATACCTATTTGTATTTATAATGAATTGACTCCTTCGTATAGGATTGCTAAATATTTTTTTTGTAGTGAAGGTGCATGCTGTTCGCATGGATCTTAAGTGATGACTGCAGCTTATAGAAATCTACAAAAAAACTAAAGGTCAAAATAAAAAACATAAAATACGCTAACACTTACAGCCTCACATTAGGTATAAGCCTGTGTCGTGGGTGCCGTTGTACACATACAACACATACACAAACACCCAGACCCGAAACAAAGATCTGTAGGCCATACAAATATTGTCCCGGTGCGGGGATCGAACCTGCGACCCTTCGAATCAAACGGTCATCTCACACCGCTGGACTAACCGGGTCGTATATGCGTTGCTTCCTCTTGAAACTTTAGCTGTTATATCTCAGTGACAGCAATTATGGGGACGTACATTACCGTCTAACCGGAACACTATAGCGCTAAACTCTACCATTTTACGGCAAAATAGATTAAGGGTGAGATTCACAGACCGCACTACGACTTTATGTTCAGCAAAGCATGCTTAGAACTGTCAGTACAGTATGAGTTTTGACAGTTCTGAGCGTACTTTGCTCAAAGTAAAGTCGTAGTCCGATCTGTGAATTTCACCCTAAGTATTGCGGTGTTGCCTACGCCCTCAAGTCCCTACACTGGAACAAACCAGTTAAAGTTACAACACTTACTAATTTGACCAAACGCTAATAAACGCAAAGTGTCTCATTTTAACCCTTTTAAGTGCAAATTAAAAGATCCATTAGCATTTCGCAATCACTATCACCCGCTGAGATAATCGTCTAATTATATATTATCTTCCTCATTACGATTCCACTTACGCGCACACTTTCGCAATCGAACGCACCGTTGAAATAACAAAAACCCTAAATGGGTCATGGTAGGTATTTTATCTACATATTAATTGTAGACATATTCAAATATACTGACATTTCGCATATCAAAATCGTACGTATAAAAATTCAAACATAATCATCGATATTATCTAGTCATTACGATTCTCATGATCCGGGCCTAGATTTAATTAGGCAGGCGTAAGTGTCACGGTCTGATTTAATGCGATGAGCTTACATTTGTGAATTTTACGGATTTTAATATCGTGCCATAATAATGTATGACAAGGTTGCTTTAAGATCTTCGACTTCGACAGTTACAGGCCGACAGCGTCGACTTTGTCGTAGAGCGGTAAAGGACGACAAAATGCTAATAGACAATTTTGCGTTTTGCTTCCATTCATTTTTTTTATGATTTACAAATCTCGTGGCACAGTGTTATCGAACTCCTCTGAAACGATTTGACCATTTTTTTGTGTATGTCGTATATGGTTAGTCCTGAATATCGAAAGCAATGTTTTACACGATAATGGTGATAAGAAGGTGGCCTGGACAACCAGTAAAATTGTACTTATATAAGTTTTTCAAAACTTGATTCTTATTTATTTTATTTGAATAAATTATGGTTCATATATAATGATGTAAACGCGTCGAGTCGCTTATACTGATCAAAAGCTAGGACCGACTCTACACAGCGATAAAGATTTAAGAACTGTCTAATATTCTAGTGCGAAGGAGACTCCACTGGTGGTAGAGCTCCAGTGACGGAGCTCGCGAGCGTAGCACCACCGCATTACCTAATATACTTGCCGCTAAATGGTAGTGTGTTCCGGTCAGGTGGTAATGTACGGCCTTGTAATTTCCGGCACAGAGACATAACACCTTAGGCCTCAGGAGTGGCAACGCATCTGAATTTTGACCTCTGGTCATTGTATAGATGTCTATAGGCTGCAGTCATCACTTAACATCAATGTTAACTGCATGCTTGTTAACCATTTTTATAACATAAAAATAAAAAGAGCTCAAAAGCGGGAATTACAGCATGACTCTCATTTGTAGTTAAATAATGTAGTTCAAGATCTGCGGTCCGCCAGATAAACTGATGTGCAGGCTCTTTGGGTCACGTTGAGGATCTTTCAGATCACTTATCTTCCTAATATGTTTTTAACACGAGCTGTCTCCGAGCAAGTGAAATCATATTTTTACCAAGTCAAAAATTAACCTTGGTATCCCAAGTTAAACATGCGGAGTTGATATAAAAAAGGCTTACAAACAACGGATTGATAAAAAAAAACTGGATGATTGTATGCATGAATTCATTTTTGCTAAGCTAATCCCGTTATGTCAATATGTCCCACTGTAATAAAATTAAAGGCATACCCCCTTATTCATAGACGTATTTTAGCTAAAATGTTGCTAATCTTCCCTTTGTCTTTTTCTATCCTGCACATTTGACAATGCAACTGACAAAGACGAAGCATTAATATATTTAAAATAGCTAAAACGTATCTAATGTACGTTTATGAATAAGGGGGATTGACTTTAGTGTAGACTTTCAATACCGAAAAAACAACGTGCTGCAACATTCTTTAATGTAAACAAAGAAGCATCGACCTCACACATGTTTGCCTTAACTGTTTCTGCTACAATAAAAGTGATCAAGGCTTTCATACAACGTCCATAACCTGCCAAGAGTTCGTATGAAGGTTAAGTATGTTAACTTTGTTATGGTATTGAGGGACTTCCAATCGTTACACGCAGATATTTTGATTTGATCATGGAAAGCAAGATCTTTAACAATTTAATGACAAGCTGTGTTGGTGATATACACCAGAATAGTCCATTTGTCCAAAGGCTAAAGACAAAGCTATGTACCTATCGAGAATGCAATCGGAAATCTTTTACCAAATTATTAAATGAAGAGTTATTAATTCATGAGATCATAATGTTCCGAATGTTCCGATTGTTTCCAAACATCGTCATACACAGATAAGTAGAAAATTAATGCTATCTTATTTTTATCATCTTATTAAGATAAGGCGTATTTTACATGTATGAATCACGTCATCGATTTTGTTGTGAGATATTTGCCCGAGGACGTAAAACATCAAGTATTCTTTTGGAAATATCTTCTGTTTCTTCTATTTTAATCAATCGCTTCAGACACCGAGCTTGTGGACTTCCCTTTAAACAGTCATGCCTTGGTAACGAACGACTACCATCCCTGTAAGTGTTCATGTTCATACGCACTATGCGGATGCCCGCAATGCGGCTAGCCGTCCGGCTGACCGCAAGCACAATTATGTACGTAATATTCATTTCTATGCGCACTGCGATGCAGCTACCCGCAGACCGCTCCGGTCGCTCAGAGGGCTGCAGCTCGAGTGACGGCCACCCGGATGGTTGCTATACGCGCTGTGCGGTTCAGACTGCGGCTGCCCGCCATCGAGTAAGTGTTGCACGTGGTACGTCTTGCAAAACGGAATTCGATACCGGTAAATTTATCATCAATTTGGAACACCAAATTACCAGAGTAAATGTAGAAAATAGCTGCAACTTCGTCCACGTTCACCTTTGAAATGGATCGATGTCGCGATGATGCGGTCGTAAATCGCAACGGTTCTTCAACCGCACGTTGCGGTTGCGTAGGCGGCTGCCCGTGACCCGGTTGGTCGCATTTGCAACCGCATTCAGCGGTCAGACGTACGGCTAGCCGCATTGTGCCTACCCACATAATGCGTATGAAGACTAAGTACTGTACCATGCGGTTCCTGAGAAACAAGGTGTTAAAGGGATCGAATAGCTTTTTACTACTCGTATTCCGCTTATGTCTAATGCCGGCACTACACGTCGACATATGCTTCTGCAGACGTCATCTGCGTATGCGTCCGTCGACGTGAAATACCTACCACAGACGCTCAAATCACCTCTACACGACGGCGTATGCGTCCGCATGCAGATGCAGATGCATCTGTCGACGTGTAGTGCCGGTATAAGGAAATACCAGATTAGATCAGTAGTGCATTAATTTGGTGAATCCATAATTTTAATGCATTTATAATTTTGGTTTGAAAGAAGCTTGACCTAACTAAGCTAAAGGCAGAAAAGGTAAACACTAAGAAATTCAATTTAAGTTTCAACGTGATTTAGCTCATCCCGCAGGATCGGCCCGGTCCTGAGTCCATAGAATGTGAAAGTCATCATTGCATTGAACATACCGAGTTCTGATATTTTGTTTACAAGCCAAACAGGACTCGCAGTTGACAACATTGTACAGCAAAATGACTCGGAGCCTTTCGCCACGTAACCGGGCCTGTCATCGTTACGACACATTACACTGCTGAGCTGTTGCAGTTTTATGGCTGCGGCACTTGCCTCGTAATATATTGCCAGCCGTAAACAATATTACGCGAGATTATTACGCGTAAAGCAGGAATCCACGCATGTATTGTCTCTGCTTGATTGGGTGGGTGTCGTTGTATACAAACAACACATGCACAAACACCCAGACCCGAAACAAATATCTGTAGGCCATACAAATATTTGTCGCGGTGCGGGGATCGAGCCCGCGACCCTTCGAATCAAACGGTCATCTCACACAGCTGGACCAAACGTGTCGTCTTAATCAAGTAATTTCTTTCTTGACCTTATTTTTTAAGTTTTCTTTTTTTTAATATAATGGAAGTGCCAAACAACCATGCAGTTCACATTGGTGTTAAGTGATGACTGCAGCCTGCTCTGCAGCATGACTGCAGATGCGTTATCACTCCTGAGGCCTAAGGTGTTATGCCCCTGTGCCGGAAATTAAATTAATTTGACTACACAAAAACTAGACATGATTTTTCACCAGAAGACGACAAGACGAAATAGATAAGTTGTCGTGCAACATAAGCATGATAGATAAAACTTGTATTTTATTACAATTCTAATCTCATTAGGGAAATAAGCAACAAAATACTTATAAGTAAAATGTTAATAGTTCGTCGTTCATTGATTGAAGTACCTGCCTATCTTCTTGTTTTTTTACTTTCTTGTATGACAGTTATCGCACGATAAGCGATATAAAATTTCATATTTCGGAAAGATAATCGCAGATAAATATTCTACTTAAAAGGACTATGTATTTCTAAAGCGATCGTATTGTTCTCCATACGATACGATCCCTATAGAAAGGACGAAAAATATTTATTAATACGACACGGAGACACTAATAGGGCTTTTTTTTAAGATTGGAAACATCTTAGGCTTAACATGTAACAAAAAAATACTAAAAAAATTAACTGAGCCGTACGGTTGATCCCAAGTAAGCTTCATGTCAAGTAGATAACACCAATCTACTTGACGCTGATCGCTTAGTGCTTTTTCATAGGCAGTAAGAAATGAAAAAGTGCAATCATAAACGCAGACAAGACTTATGCGATCATGTAAGGCGGTCGAGTCGCAGATATAATCGTTCTAAATTTTAACTTTTATACCTACTTAATATACTTAAGTTTATTCCTATGAAATCCTTGATTAATAAGATAATATCTCTTTGTTATACATGTACAATCTCACTCATGCAAATGTTTAATGTTGAGTGACCATATTAACGAAGCCTATTTCTGTGAAACCGAAAAAGCACGTTAATACGCTTTTTAAATTCCGTCATTGAAGCAATAGCGAAAGTTATAAATTCACTTATAAAGTAAGTTTATTTTTTGCACGATTACTTAAGAGAAACTCACTTTCGTTTCAGTTCAGGCCATAGATAGGCATCGTATAATATGAATCGCTCGAAAAAACTGTTTTGTAGACTTAATCTTTAAACGTGATAAGTTTTCTCGTGCCGTTTCAAAAAAATTTGTATAAATTAATTTGTGAGCTTCATAACTCGTCACTTTTAAGTATAGCATAGCTAAGATTCAAGGAAAATGATACTAACCAATTAGATTTTGTGAGTCAATAAATATTTATCCATATAAAATTGATTGGTATACGAGAGAACTATACGAGAATAGTGAAATTAGTCGGCCAACATAATTCATAAAAAAAATAAGATGGTCATCTGAAAAACTAGGTATTTAAAACAAATGAGGTTATCATTTATTAAAGGTATTTGGAACCGCAGGTATTTGGAATCGCAGGTATTTTGTTTCCGCATTATTTCTGCCAATTTTACATAACGTCATGGCGTAACAAAGGCTATTAAACGAGCACGTGGCGAACGACCTTGCATTCGACCGAGCGAACAATGTAAAACATAGTTGCAAACAAACCCGTGGAGTGTGGATAATCGTCCTTTGCCGTGTAAGCCATTATAATTGCTGTGAGATCTTGAGAAATTGTACCGATAGAGGAATGTGTTTTCTTTCGTTTCTCATTAACAGTAAATTCTTGGTTACATGGTTCGATGTTTGCCAAAGTGTATTAGTAGATACAGAGAGAAAAGCTAGTAAATTTAGTTACATTATCAAAATTGAAGGCAGAAAAAGCATAATAATTAGGATTTAGATTTTTTCGAAAGTGGGCATTTCATCCATAAATAATTAGGTACAGCATTTTGTTTTGAAATTACTGCTATTATGAACGATTGTATTGTCTATGGGGTTAAGTCTTATCCTCAAGGGTGATATCGACGTAGATACCTATTAATATTTCCAATAATGGCACAGAATCACCTGTTGAATACGATACATGATTGTTTTATTAATGTGTACTCACTTATTGTATAGATTATTCCCTTAATAAATTATTTTATTTATTTTATTCTATCTATAGTTATAATCCATTGATCGTATGACGAGAATGTAATACCAGCCTTCGAATTGAACGGAATATAGGTATTGATGCATTTTAATGATCTAATATAAATATGTCGCCGCATAAGTAAGAGCCTAATTAACTTTAAATTATGTTGAAATCAGACTAGAATAACTTGACTTCGGTGATTTGACGAGTTTGGTAATTAAAAAGAGATAACGTTTATACGTGTGAGTATTTGACTTTTGGATGTCCGAGGGTCGTATACTTTGTCCATCCATCATAAAATGGATGAAAAAATAACGAGAACCATAAATGTCTCATCATTATTTATACGTTCCACTTAGTTTATATTTTGATGGATGAGGGTAATAATAGCTATAGACGAAAATAAGTGTTTGCAAAGAAAAAAAAACATAATTTTATGGTCGAATAGATGAAAGCAGGTAGGTATAATAGGTGTGATTTGCCAGCGTCAAATTTGTGTAGCAGGTAACATTGCGGCCTGTCCATTTGATATCAAGCTCTACGGGTTGAATTGAGTTTTTTCCAATTCGAACAGAGTAAATAATACTGGTACTGTTTTCAGATCCTAATATCACTTCTACTCTTCGATTTGGGGACGTGACCCACTATTAAACGTCACCGAACCATGTTTTTAACCCACTCTGATTGATCTACAAATTAAATTCTTTTTTCATAGGTACCTACAGTAAATATAGTAACTGCTTACGTAGGAAAATGTAGCAAGGATGTTAGGGCATTCACCTAAACTAATTATAAAAAGAAACAGCGATGAAGCTGCATAAAACCACGATATGATAGGCGCCTTTTATTTACTCTGTGGTTTAGGCGCGGTTACTTTCACATTTATGATACGAAAAGCTGAACCTAATCTAAGGAAGTAGTAAAGTCATGCTCCACGTCGCCGACAAGGCGTCCTGTCTGCTAATAGCGTATAACAACCAGGGTTAGTCGAAGGTAGAAAGCCGGCTTCCGAACGGATGTTTCACCTGCGCTTTCACTGCCGAGACCACTAGACACCCAACGCCTTATCCGTTCCACGTTAAATATTAATATGCTATAAATTGAGTACTTCATTTAACATGTTTTGCTGGATAATGGGCTTTTTATTCATTAGATTTCTTCAGCAAAATTGACCACATTTTCCTCGCATCTTTAATGTTATTTGCTTTTAATATAGTCTGAAATCAGTATTTACTTTAGATGAAGCTTTTGAGAACGATTTCTATTTAATGTTAAAACAATCTTATATTGATAAAAAAGGTTCAGTCGCTTGACTTAAACTACATTTTATTTTGTGTTGTACTTTGTCTTAAAAAAATGCATACTTGTTAATAATAGGTATGTCTAGTAGTGGAGAGCAGTACAGATATACGGATACTACATCCCACAGGCATCTATAAAATACTTATTTCTATAATTTTCTTTCGTCGCTTCCGTGCTGTCGGAATACTTAACGTTAAATTTTATATGACCTGGCGGATTACATCGTAGACCAAACGATTCATCCAGATTCACTCCGGTTTCTGTAAGCCAACTTTTCATTTCATTCACTCTGCACCGAATAAAAGGTTATGCGGGCGATAAAGTTGCTCGAGGCGTTTTGTGTTTTAAATGAAAAAGTTTTTGAATATACTAATTCAAAAAGCTCGTGCAGCTTTTTGAATTTGGTGCAAGCCGGTTTGTTTTTGTTCCACAGCTACATAAATATATTTTGTAGATTATCCCAAAAGAGCTTTAGTAAGAAATCGCCCGAGTTTTGATCCGTTGTTCTTAATTGATTCGTTTTGAATTATTTACAAATAACAGGCAGCTTAATTATCACAACAATCTATAGGAAAAAAATTGCAGTGGGGTGTGATTCAAAGCAAGGAAACAGTTGCCGTGCGTATAAATATCTAGTTTCATTCGTCTAGTACACGTTTCCTGGTTCCAAGTTAGGCAATGGTACGTGTGAGAATAGATTGAACTCAAAAAAATATGAAGACACTAAGATTATTATTAATGATACGTTCAAGGCGTGGGAATGGAGATCTGGATTTCGAAGGTGATTTACTAATGACAATAAAGTTAAGTGTAAATGTCGCAGGCGATAATTCAAGGCCATACGCAAATTATCCGGTGCTGTCGACCTTTAATTTTTCGTCCGAACAATGTTGTGATCTTCATTTGTCATACTGAAAGCCATAAATATTTCCGTCGCCGCCAGGGCGGTTGGCGGTCAGTTCAATATTCTAATTTAAAACAGCTTATCCGCTAAATGCAGTTGGGTCGTCGCACGGGCGTTTGTAAATGAAGGGTCATAGTGTCCGTGTCAATTGTTCAACTTTAATTTTTACTAGTGGTAGAGCTGCAGTGACGGAGCTCGCGGGCGCAGGCACCACCGCATTACTTAATATACTTGCCGATAAATGGTAGGTCTCAGAAGTGGTAACGCATCTGTATACATTAGGACTATCTAGGACGTCAGTGGATTCAACGCACTGTATGACAACTCGCCGTCTATTCTTATTCCTTTAGTCTCAGGTGAAAGTAAGTAAAAAAATGCTCATAAAATAAAAACTAATGGGCCTATCTGAATCAATAAATTTTTATGGGACCAATTCGAAACTATTCCGCATCAAACAAAAAAAGAATTACGTAAATCGGTCCAGAAATCTCGGCGAAATTCACGTACATACATAAAAAAAATATTTATATATACCGGCCGAATTGAGAACCTTCTCGTTTTTTGAAGTCGGTTAAAAATAGACGTACATTTTTTCGTTGTCAAAGCTGTCCCCAGCATTAGAATAGAAATGGCAATTCATCCTATTATTTTTATCGTGTTAAGTTTTTAGAATGTCGTCTCGTCGCTCTAGTGCGTTGGAAATATGACTATAGACAATCCTTTAAATAATTATATTTCGCTATGTTAGGTACGATTTCTTAGTATTCATAAATCGTTGTTAATAAATTTGGTATTCATGTACATTGTCCACGTGTTTAATCTAGATCTATACCTGCGCCATTGAATCCAACTTTGACAAATTAAGGATACACAGCTAGTTATCGATAGTTTATATAGACACATTGGTAAACACTTGTAAATAGGAGTAGAGATCAAACATATTTATAAATTATAGATTTTTTCAAAATGAAGCTTATCTAGAACCCTATTGCTTTTAGTGTAGGTACTGAGATTTGTGTCGAGTCATTTAATGAATTATTCAGTCGTGATCGCGATGAGGATCGCAGACCGGTCCAGTTTGTAACAAATCACCGCTCTCATTGTACAAACCATTATGAAGTATTACTCGCCACTTCTGTATATTTTACCTGTAAGATATTCACTTAATTGTGATTTATGTTAACTTCATTATATTTACCGACCGCCCGATCAATATTCTTTATTTATTTACGATGGGACCCAACTCATTGGCTTTTATAGTTCTCTCGATGACGTTTGTAAAAAATACACGTATTTACATAAAACGCAGCCTCTTCAGTTTATAAGAATGAACATTTGGATGTAAATCACAAACGTATACGTATATAGAAGCGTTTCTTTGCTCGCGACATCGTCGCATTAATCGGCCGTTCAACTTAATTCATTTTTGGCTTACGATAATTCCATTTAAAGAATCGCCGATCCGATAATTTGATGATGATGAATGTTTTGTGAGTTTTTATATCGAGTCGATTTTCGGCGAAACTTTCGTATTCGGAAAACCTTTAGCGTTCCCAAGTAAAAAGGCCATAATTTATTCGGACAATACAGCTATATTCACCTATAACGTCTGATATTTCGTCTACCCTATCAATACGTACAAATAAATAAAATTGGAGTGTCTGTTTGTAATAATAACCGCTAAAAAAAAACCGCTTTTTACTAAATGCATATGTATGTATACACGGTACATATACCAAAACGACATTTTTTTACAATTTTTATCTGTCTGTATGTAATAAGGAGTAACTTAGGCTACTTTTATACTAGCTGCGCCCACGATTTCGTCCAGGTACACTGAACAATCATAAATTCTCACGCGGACGAAGTCGCGGGCACAGCTAGTCTATAATAAGTTTGTCGTAATTTATAACCTTATAGAGATAATAAATGTTTTAATGGTGCTGATGACGTCCACTAGTGTATGCGTGAGAAATTTCATTTTAATCGGAGAGCTGTCGAGAGGTCCCTGTTCTCGTTAGAAATAGTGGGACATTATCAATCGTGATGTCATACTTGAATTGTAGAGTTTCTTTATAAAACAGCAGCATTAGCGAATAGTAATGTCGTTTTAATTGGCAAGGGATTGTTTGTTGATTTCCATGCTGTTTTACCGTGTTCCTTTTTTTCATTTTTTCTGTACAAATTTTGCCATGATCCTTTCTGATTGGTTGCAGTAATGTGAACTGTATGTTTATTTGACTCTTATGTCATAAAAAAGAACTGATAGAGTAATCTCTAGTCTAGAGTACCTACTACCGATAGAAGTTCCGTTTTCGCTCGGGTAGTTTATATTAGGTAGTTATTTGCCCCAATAAGAAAAGCCTATGAAGCGGTGGTAACTTGGAGATTGGAAATGTGCATCATGAATGACAACAAACTGAAGCTGTTAAGTAAAGTATAACTGCCCAAGATTCATAGTTGAATGCATGTTTGTGTAGCAGTGTAGTTGTGCAATAGTAAGTGTAGTGTATTCACAATCGCTATGATAATGTGGGTAAATTTTGGGAAATATCGCGAGTTATTTCACTGCTATTTATTCGCACGGTTGATATATTAACAAGTCAACTAGAATGTTATGTATAATAAAGCAATTATCATCAAACACTGCCAACCTGCTTGAGTTTGAGTGAAATGAGTATTAATTAGTTTCTAATTAAAAAGCTGTTCTAGTTGGACATAATAATTTCCATTATATAAATCTGATATGTATGAAATTAATGTGGGGTCATTTATTATTTTTATTTTAATTTCATCTTGATCGCTCTTAAAATCGTGCTAATAACCTTATTTTTTTGCAAACCGTTTTTTATGTAATGTAGGTGATAAACAAGCATGTGGTTTCACATTGATGTAAAGTGATGACTGCAGCCTATAGACACTAACTAGCACGAAGACCAGAGGTCAAAATGCAGATGTGTTGCTACCCCCTGAGACCTTAGATGTTATGTCTCGGTACTAGTTATTACGGAGCCATAACTGTTATTTCCAAATAAGTAAATGTTTTTTTGTTTTTTTTTTATGTAATGGAAGTGGTAAACAAGCATGCAGTTCACGTTGATGTTAAGTGATGACTGCAGCCTATAGACACCCACACAAAGACTAAGGTCAAAATGCAGATGCGTTACCACTCCTGAGGCCTAAGGTGTTACGCCTCTGTGCCGGAAATTACAGGGCCGTACATTACCACCTGACCGGAACACGATAGTGCTGAACACTACCATTTACCGGCAAGTATATTAGGTAATGCGGTGGTGCCTACGCCCGCGAGCTCCGTCACTGGAGCTCTACCACCAGTAAAATATATAAAACCATATTGATTGCAAAGGATTATAATATGTACTACATGTAGATCCTCTAATTAAACATTGTACGCGCAAAAGTAACATAACCCATGGCCCACCTACCATCTCGGCTATATGGGCCGAATCGCAGCAGATTCGCGCACGAACTGCTATAAGCTTTAGTCGCGCACACATGTAATCTTGACTTCCTATAACGAAGCGTTCAAGTATTACGCAACGCCCTTCTTTAAGATTTTTGAACCCTCTTCACTCCCATGTAACGTGCCGTAACGTTGCTATGTACCCCTCTTCCCCCTCTCAAAACGTTACGTAACATCCAAAGGAGCATTCTTACGTGTAAAAGTTTTAAATGCCCCTATATTTTTTTAATTTAATAACAAAATAAACGATTATACTTAACACGTTGTTTGAACCCCCTCCTGCCCTTGTAACGCATCGCAACTTGAACGCACCCTAAGTTCTTTTACTATCTCTGTTTACCTGCGTTCCTAGTTGCCACGCTTATCCTTCTGTATTTTGACGAGTTATCATTTTAGCCGAAAAACGTCCACTGCTATACCATAGCCTCCCTATAAGGAGAATTTTATGCCATATTCGCCACGCTTGGCATGCGGATTGGCAATCGCAGTGGCGGTGGTTTTATCGCAGGACGTTGCTGTCCATCTTGAGGTATAAACACTTACTACCGTCCCATTGAAATTGCTTGAACACCATTGTTCGGTTCACTGACTGCACTACCGGGATTCTCTTCTAGTGGGCGGTGGAGTTGAGTTGTTTTGACGAGTAATTAAATTAATTGTGATCAGTAGGTGGTCTGTTCTTGGATGGTGGTCGCGGCATAAAAATAAACATAAAAATAAAATAAATTGACTTAAATCATTCTATGATGAGACGTAAAGAACTCGAATTTCACAAACGGAAGCACTCACAAACTGAAGATATGAGTATCGACATATGATACTAATTAGTTATTTTGTAATACTATGAAAGTTTGATGTCGATAATGAAGACGATAATCCACAACTCATCCACACTTAACGGTACGAACATTGACAGAAATTATAAGCATTTTACGACTCTAATATGCAAATTATATATTAATTTAACTATTAATAACACGGCCGTATTATTATGAGTTATGCATTAATTTTATTAAAATGTGTCAAGTATTACTTAATTTTTGCTACATGTTAATGAGTATTAATGTATGTAATGTGTTTTACAAAGGTGAACCACTGTTAACATTTTGCTAATTTGTTTAATTATATAAATGTGACCGAACTTTGACCTAGTTTGATGATTTGACCGGATTTGCTTAAAGCCTTGTCCGATATTGCCTTGACGTCACGAAATTACCGATAATGTCGTTTTTATATACCGGCTTGTTATGTACCTATGTTGCGATTTTTATTGTGGTTATGTCAAACTATCATGACCAATAGGTAATCGAAATTGGTGCTCGAGGACAAAAGCATCAGCGTAATAGGTATACCTAGCTTACAAAATACAATTATGTATTTAATTATTTATGATTTCTACAGAAATAAGTGCCAGAACTTAAGTTATTTATTTACATGTCTGTACGTCCCTGTGTTAATTTTTTCACTTGATATCGATATGAACGGGTTGCTTTTTTGCCACTTTTTAACCATGAAAGAAGGAGATATTACAGGGCCGTACATTACCATCTGCCCGGAACACGATAGTGCTGAACACTACCATTTAGCGGCAAGTATATTAGGTAATGCGGTGCCTACGCCTCCGAACTTCTTCACTGGAGCTCTACCACCAGTAAAAACAGGTACACAGACACCCAGTGTGTTCATACTGTTCATGCTCAATGAGTTGGATGACTTAAACGGCTTAATTAATGCGAAATCTCTGAGAAAGTAGGGCCGCTGTACCTATTCTCGATTTATTCCAAGTTCTGCAAGCGAGTCGCCCCTATAATGATTTCGATATCTTGTCTGATATCAACGAGTCCCGCAATGCACCCCATTTGTCCTGACCAAAGCAGATTGATCTAATGCGGCAGTTGAATTACCACTTTCTTTATTGCCTTTGGGCGAGACTAAATGACATCAATACGGTAATTAACATCAGCTACAATCGTTTACTTATTACAAACATTTACAAACATAACAAATTTAGCGAGGTTTTTTCTTTATAATTCATGAACAGCATTGTTAATTTTCTTAGTGCTCCATAGTAAAATGTTCGCTCACATTTAAACATTAAGTGAAAACAGAGCTTATTGTAAATCTGTTCTACCTACCCTGCCCATAACGTGATTTTGGATTCTTTTTTGTATTCGAATGAAACCATACACTTGAGCCTTAATGAAGATCTGATACACAACCTACTGCACGAAACTTAAGTGGTCCGCAGTTAAATTTCTCAGAGCTGCCTGTGCGCCAATATCAAGAATTTTACCTCATTAAAGGAGTTAGGCATTAACATCGGCGATGTCTTGATAGAAACTAACATATGACGCGCGGTAGCCATTGGTGTCGTGTTACAGGGTATATGTAAAATTCTTGCTTAGATCATCACTTAAAATGCGACCAGAGCATGGCTATAACCACAATTCCACCCTATTAACGCCTACTGTCGACAGTTACGGTTTTATTTACGCTCCGCCCCGTGTGTTCGAAGTCAATATTTTCTCACAACCATCTGATGCCGCTTGTTGGACCTCGTAAACTACTCGTCTAGACTACGATGTCATGGCCATTGCTCCGCTACTATTTTGAGGTTGAAAATTGAACCGAAACTGGTCCGCTCTGGTAGCGGTCATTAAAATTTTGCTCGAATTCCCTGACATATGCACCTAATCTTGACCTCGGAACTTATCGGAACCACATTCTTAGGATTGTTGAATGTCACGTCCTTTTCATAGATATTTTAGCAGATAACGTATGAGGCATAAAAATAAATCTTCAGTATTGCCCAACCATCCGTTTACCATATTATTATATACCTAGGTAATTTTGTGATCCGCCATTTTAAAGATTACGTATGTTAATAAAGTTGGTATTCGTGGTTCATAAAGTATGTATGTTTATAAAGTAACTTCCAAGAGCTTTTTTTTTATTTAGTCACCATGACTTGCATTCCTTGGAAACTTTTTACGACCTTGAGTTACGACTCTGAATGTCCTAGTACCTAATACAAAATATTCTCAGTCAATGTCACGGATGTTACGTGGATCCGACCCAATCTTATTCACTTTGTCATACAAGTGACACACCGATAAATCTGTTCGTATTCTTTGTTATAGATTCCAAGGCCAAAATAACACTTTTTTCACAAAAGATTATAAAGTGGATGTTTTATTATTTATCTCTATGTAACCCAATAAAACATCAAACGAAATGGACGGCGAGTTTAAAATAAGAATTCGAATATCTCCTGTCCCTTGTCTATTAATCGCAGCCACATGACAGTATCCAGGGGTTCCCTTGGCACGTGTAAAATAATGATCCACATGTGATACTCCTGGGATGTGGAATGTTTCAGGATTTATTTCAGTTGGCGTTACGTTGGTATGTTTATTTTTATTGACCAAACCACCATTCAGACGGTTGTTGATATTTTTATCTTTGAATCAATTGAGAATTCTCATTTTTTATTCACAGGGTTATCTGGGTGCAATATGCGTATTGCGATCGCATCTAAGTCGTTTATAGTGAGGTGTGGGCGGCTATGCGGTTGTATAGAATACGTGTCTTAATTGAAATGCCTTAGGCATTGCGTGGCCGACCTAAAAAGGTTGCTCGGTGTTTATGTCAAATTCACGCCGGTAATTCATATACCTTGAGTAAGCTGCTTAAATGGCAAATCATGAATAGGTCTAATATAAGAGGTTTTCCGTAGCTTTTACTTTAAATTGATTGTCACTTGCATAATAATATTCGTGTTCATTGGAAAATCGGCTCTTGTAGGTATACATTCGATCGTAGTATAAAATCTCTCCAAAAGGCTGTCGGTCTTGGTCTTTTTCTTCAACTCGAATTATTTGATCCTTTCAGTTGCTCGGTAGAATTTTTTTTTCAGTTTTTTTCTTTAAATGGAACTGGGATTCAAATCTTTACCGTGAAACGAAACGAAGGCCTTATTTGGTAGACCCAATATTTTTTGTTCGCTGATAAAATCTTGAGAAGTTAATACGAGCGCTTCCAAAAAGACATTGGTATTATCACAAAACGCTGCCAACAGCGTCGGTGGCCAGGCTACGGTATCAATGACCGTATTGATTCGTTTTATCGATACCACTCATTCAGGCTAGCTTTATTTATCCCTATCTTTATTGCGTGTACCGATGCCGCCTCGCACTATTTACTCGGCTATCACATTTGCATCTGCGAATTGTTCTCATTCATTACGTTAGGCTACGTATCTATTGATTGTGTTATTTGTTTAAATATGTATGAAATGTACGTCCGTTTTAGACTCTGCAATTCGGAGCGTTAACGTCTAATTTGAACTTAGAGGTTAGGTACTGAAAGACACTGTTGGATATCTTAAGGATAAGAACAATCGAAATATTCTTGAATGCATATTTCGTTAGATACTGCGATAATCAGAATTTGTCTTAACATTATTCGACAATCCACATTCAGTTAAAGTAGTTAAGTTAAATTTAGGTTTTGAACATTAATTAACTTTTTAAAACGATGTTGTGGGCTACTATCTTTCTATTTCATTCTTAAAGATTTCTATACAGGTTCATCATCAGTGATGTATCTGAAATTAAATTTCGTTTTAATTTTTAATTGATTTAACAAAGTGTTCCATTAGATTATTTCTTTGTTTAGTGATTCATTCCTATATATTTACCCCCTTATTCATAAACGTATTTTAGCTAAAGTGTTGCTAATCTCTCCTTTGTCTTTTTCTATCCTACGCATTTGACAATGCAACTGACAAAGACAAATCATTCTATAGCTAAAACGTATCTAATGTACGTTTATGAATAAGGGGATTAGAGTATAGCGTCATCATTATGAAAATTGTCTTCAAATAAACGTCAATCACGTTTATTACCTATTCAGAGGACCAAAAAAAATATCATCTGAGAACGTATAACGATACCACGGTCATATCATTATTATACCTACCATCTAAATTGGCGGTTGAGTTAAGTTTTAAAGTAATATGAAATCAAACTGACAAACTTTATCTTCGGAGCCATAACCTATCGTTGCGGAGCATCGATAGTAATTTTGCTGTCGTTTGATATAACTGATGGTAGCCAGTTTGTACTCAGCCTTACTTGAGACTGCATTGCTGTAAAACAGGCAGTGTTCTTTTTGTTTTCGTATTATCATCGTGGACCGTTGCATCCGTTCTCTCATTATTTATACGATATCCTTCTTCGATTTCATGTCTCCAGTCCGCGGATATCTGTTTTCATGGCGGTAATATTACGATGAGTTTCTTTTGAAGACTTAATTTAATTTCAGTGTAGTCGAATTCGTGTTGTCTTAGAATATCGAGTTACTGTCAATAACACAAGAAGTAATTTGCGTATTATCGGTATCGATATCTCGATATGCTTTCGAGAGTGAAGTATTAGGTTTTAACACGTAATTAATTAAGAATTTTCTCATCTTCGATCGAGTTTAATGTTAATGTGATGAATGATTTACATATTAAATCGATTCATGATAGCTGTCGGTAACTTCTGATGGTATCGTTTAAAGTTGAATTTAGGTATTTTTATTTAAGCTCTTGTCTGTTGTTATTATCTCCTTGATAAAATAATTGGGATCTGGTGTTATTCGTATGTGTTTAAGACAAACTGTCTGTCTGATTTATTTAGGAATGGGATAGACGTTTACTTTGACCATAGGTACCATCATCACAACATATTCGTTAGATATTAATTATATTAACCACTGAAGACTAAAAAGTAAGGTAATAATTACGCAACTTCACATTCAAGCATCCATGGAAACAGACGGCGATCCTATTGACATATCCAGTTTATTTAACATTTATTTATATATATTTCACTTTTTAGATTTACCCCCTTATTCATAAACGTACATTAGATACGTTTTGGATATAGAATGCTTTGTCTCTGTCAGTTGCATTGTCAAATGTGCAGGATAGAAAAAGACAAAGGAGAGATTAGCAACACTCTAGCTAAAATATGTTTATGATTAAGGGGGTTATTAGTGTAAACGGAAAAAAGAATATTTAGGATATTTTCCTTGCACGATTCCTTTGGTGCATCCCTTGGCTCTAATATACTTGCCGCTAAATGGTAGTGTTCAGCACTGTCGTGTTCCGGTCAGGTGGTAATGTTCGGCCCTGTATTTTCCGGCACAGAGGCATAACACCTTAGGCCTCAGGAGTGGTGACGCATCTGCATTTTGACCTCAGGTTATTGTGTGGGTGTCTATAGCTGCAGTCATCACTTAACATCAATGTGAACTGTATGCTTGTTTGCCGCTTTTATTACATTAAAAAAAATATGATATTGAATAGTAAATGTCCACCTAGTTACATTACATCCGCTTCAATTGCCGTACCAGTGTACAATTAGCACTATGGCGTCGTTTAAAGAGCATGTTAATCATTGATTCACGACGGGTCACAACTTTGTCACTTTCTTTTTCATAAACACTCGAAAGTGAGAATTCGTGATGCGTCGCAATATCATTCCTTTCTCCGTTTTCGATTTATGCTCGGCCTTTCGTTTTTATTTTCTCGTAACATGTAAATTGTAATCGTGGAGTAAATAATGACATTGAATAACGAAAAACAGTCGCCGCTTTCGAATTAAAAGATGTATTTGATTTTACTGGTGGTAGAGCTACGGATGGTGCTCGCGGGAGTAGGCATCACGGTATTACAACATTTTCATTCGCTTATTTTTTTTTTTTGCATTCCTTGCAGAATTTGCATAATAATTTGTTTTGGCATAATAATACTATCGCATAGTAATATTTTGGTCCACTACTTTTTTGTCCTAATAAGCTATTGGACTTATTTTATTATTCATATTTTTCTTTGGCCTATTCATTATTTGTCATTTTCGTTATTTGGTACTCGACGGAGAGCTCGCACGCCGCACAACCTTTCATGTTTTTTGTAATGATGCTTATTTATTATTGACTTTCGTTATTTATGCTGTTTGACGTTAGTCGTTCTGATGGTTATGCTTTTTGTATTTATGATTTTTTGTTTTATGTTGAAACAATTATGCGTTGTGATTATTATACACATTGATATTAAGGCTTTAAGCTACTATGCGTAACAATATTATGATAAATACTTTTATGCAATTCAATAGAGAACCTGTTCAACACTATCGTTTTCCGGTCAGATAGTAATGTACGGTCCTGTTATTAGTAATCCTTGTTAGTAGTAACACACGTCCGGATTTGGTACGGAGCGGACAGCGGTTCGGTACGCTCCGAACCAATTCTGGCCGTTTGTAGAGGAGTCCGGCAGACATAATTATTATTATTCAAGTCCGATGCGGTCCGCTCGCGCATATTTGGTCGGCGGATACGGTCCGCCGTACCAAATCAGGTCGTGTGTACCGAGACCAGATTTGGTCGGCGGATTTGGTCGTGTGTTACTACTATTACTTCTACTGTGACACTGAGGTAAAAGATCTTAGACCTGAGGAGTGGTAGCCCATCTGCATTCAAATCTCAGGTTTTTATGAAGATTTTTCTATTGTTCAGTATTATCTTACCATTAATGTGAACTATACGCATGTTTGCCACTTCATGACATTGAAAAAACGTTAAAGTCGATGTTTTAGTGATAATTGATAAGTGGATCGATGACCTACCTCAATATCTAAAGCTTTAAAAAACTATAAATCTCATAATGTGGCTCCTAAGATCTCACGAAACTGAGACTATAAGAAAATTAACCGTTGTTATTTCTTATTAGTTTTAAGATAACAGTTAATTTCTATAAATAACTAAAGCGAGAGCAACTGTGCGACATAAATCTATATGTTCCCCATGTCTTCTACCGTTCTATATTGAACCTAACAACACCCAATTAATAGTTTTCAACCTTGAATATCAAACATCATGCCGCGGCAACTGAACTGTTTCTTAGGGTTGTCACCCCTACTACAGTTTAAACTATATAGCTTTCGTATTTGTCTCGCGTATATTAATCAACCCGACATTTCGGTCGCTTTTCTACTTCCGTGGTCTCGGACCGATCACGGAAGATAGAAAAGTTTTTTTTTTAATATAATGGAAGGCAAACAAGCATGCATGTCACATCGGTGTTAAGTGAATTTCAAATTAAAAACTAAAGCAAGAACAACCGTGCGAGATAAATCTGTGTTGCACATGTCTTCAACTGTTCTATATTTAACCTAACATCACCCAATTAAGCGTTTCGTTTTCAACTTTTAATGTAAAACATGTCGCGGCAACTGAGCTGTAACTTAGGGTTGTCACCTGTATTACGATTTACATTTACTGATAATTGTAGATCGCATCGCAGCATGGTACATTTCAGAATGAATATCTGAATACATGCTACGACTTGCACTATTTATTTTCATATATCCCTTTTTCTATTTAGCTACTACATTATTTTGCAATCGCTATGTCTACTGGTCTACTATAATGTGAGTTTTTCTTATTCGTACGCTCTTGACACAGTAGTCGTGGTCAGGCATGTGAGGCATTGTTTGAATGTTCCATTGATAGACACGGTGGTCAGGGCTTTAATTTGGCCAATTAAGCGTTATGCAAATAATTCTTACAAAATTATAAATACTTATTTCAAAAAGGATGTAGCAACCCTACAGTTGCTCAAGTAGATGTAAATAGAATTAAAGCTCACATGATGATACATTTATTGCGCGGATAGCGGTCTTGTTGCGGGAAAGTCCATTCGAGCGTTCGAAGGTCGGATCATTTACCCCGTAATGCGATATCGAATGTGTTACGTAACAGGAGACAACTTAATCAAATACAAACCCTGTGCTGATAGAATTTCGACTCATTTTCGTTCCCTCGACGATTCTGTCTCTAGGTACAAACATTGATTTAATGCGTGTCGCGTTAGATAATGTATAAAAGCTTTTCGTAATATCGCCGAAGCTTGTACGGCGTTGGTACATCGATTGGCTCTGAGTTTTTGATATAGATAACAGTTTTCTGTAAGTGTAAGTAGTAAACTGCCTCGGTAGCCTAGTGGTAGCAGGCCACTAACTACTACGCTGAATTCCTGGGTTCGATTCCCGGGTAGAGGGTTATCAGAGGTAATGGTGTAAAGTCCTTTATCTCTGGTTCTATTGGGATTTTCCATTTTCTGGAAAATTTCCCAGTACCTCGAAGTTTGGTAATATGCCCGGCGATGTCAACAGGTTCGCCACCTGTTACATGGGCCAAAACGTAACCGGCGAATCGGAGATGTTAGCATGTATGATTGAATGCATGCATTTACCTCTGCCTACCCCTTCGGGGATTACAGGCGTGAAGTTACGTTAAGTTAAGTTATACCAGTTTTCACAGTGTATGAGCGACAATTACGAACGTAACTTCACGGCTATTTTCACTGAAAGAGAAGTCATAGACGAATGCTTTACCAAATGGAGAAACGATATCGGAAATCTAAGAAAATTTGTAAATCCCAGATCCCAGTAGTAGATGCTTAAAAGAGTAGCAGTAGTGACTTGTCACCTACCCAGACAGGCAAGATTTGTGCAAATAAAAAAAGAAAGGTGTACAGCTTTGATATATTATTTTGAGAAATTTAATATCTTAAAATATTATTACCCCAACGAAATAAAAATGTAATTTACATATATATTTTAAATATTAGGAAATGGTTCTAAGATTCTCGTGATAATATTTCAAAGCTGTTTCACCCTTTTGTCGTATATATATTTTTTTATTTATTTATTTAACACATAAAAATAACATAATATACAAATTTTAAATCTATGTTTTGAACTTGCTGTGATTATTTAACTCGATAAGTATGAAATATTTGAAATTGGTGCGCTGCATTTAGTGATGCGTGATGATTGTAGCTTATGGTTAATCACGAACAACAAGTTTCATTAGTTCGAGTTCCTCTCATATAGATGCGTATCTTTAATGGCGAATGTGTCTAATATATTAGATAGTTGATCTCAGTCCTCGAGTCGTTTCGATAAACATTATTGTTGATTGGGTCATTATCATGATGTGTGGTGATTCCTGAAAATAAATATTCTGTATTCACATACATAACTGATAACTCGGCACGTGTGCAGCATCATTCTGGCGTCATTTTTATGGAAGGCGTTGGAACGTGACGTCCGTGACAAAATATTTTTGTATATTAATATTTGATGAACCCTCATAAGCGTATTTCAGCTAAAGTGTTACTAATCACTCTTTTATGTTTTTTATCTTACGCCATGGACAATACAACTGACAAAGGCAAGGCATATTATATTACTATCTCTACATATTATAAAGTAAAGTCCCCATATTTTCTCTATCTGTATGTATACGCTAATCTCGGAAAGATGTTAACGGATTTTGTTCCTGTTTAAAATGTTGGAAAGAGGATTTTCTGAGGAAGGTTTATATCTATAATTTATCAATATCGTACTCATATTTACCGAGATATCACGGTTTTTTGTAAAAAGAAGTCGGGCGCGTCTCCACAATTTGCTACACGTGCGAAACCAGGGCGGGACGCAAGCCGCGAAAAAAATTTGCGTTGTTTATGGACCTAGTGCAGTGTCTGTGAGAGTAGCACAAATTTGGTTTAAGCGTTTTCAATCCGGAAATTTTGATGTCAAAGGTGCACCTCGCTCTGGTCGCCCTATTACGGATAAAATGGATGCCATTTTTGAAAAAGTGGAGCAAGATCGACTTATCAGTAGTTACGACGTAGCTGAAGAACTGAGAATTGATCATAAAACAGTTTTGGCGCATTTGAAAAAAGCTGGGTACAAAAAAAAGCTAGAAAAAAAGATATTTGGGTACCTCACGAGCTCACTGAAAGAAACCTAATGAACCGTGTACTCATTTGTGATTCTTTATTACGACGTAATGAAACCGAATCATTTTTGAAGAAGCTGATAACTGGTGATGAAACGTGGATCACGTACGACAAGAACGTGCGAAAAAGGTCGTGGTCAAAGGCCGGTCAGGCTTCACAGACTGTGGCGAAACCCGGGTTAACTCGCAATAAGGTGATGTTGTGTGTGTGGTGGGATTGGAAGGCATCCATGGGGCGGCAAGCATTGCTCAACTACAATTCCCCCGATATATTTTTGTCCCACGCAACCAACCAAATGTAATGCAAGAGTACCAAATGAAAAGTAATACGAGGACTAAACGAAAAAATCGATGAAACATTGGTGTGTGAATCATCTTCGGTTTTCGTGTTCCTACAAATGTTTTTTCTCAATTAATTGAAAATGGGACCAACTTGGAGGTGTACATTATCAATCAAAAAAATAATTATTAAAATAAGATCACACACGAAAAAAATAAACACGTCGAATTTATAATCTCCTATCTTTATTTTTCGTCGGTTGAAAACTGATTTCATAGCATTTCATTGTCATGTCATTGAAATTCAACGTACTATAGGATAAGAGAATGGTGCTGCGATGATATTACCAAAGCGTATTTTTTATAACAGTGTTGCAATGACGAGTTTTTGAACCTTATTATTTTATTGTAATTTAAGAGTATATAATTGGGATTATTAAGCGTGAAGGATACAGTAACAAGCGGGTATGGTATAATCACAATAAGTGTAATTTCATTTTATTTCAGTTAAGTGTGCATTATCTGCTTTGGTTGTGTAACCAGTCTAGTTGTATTAACCCACTATAAGTAGGGCACGGGTTCCAAAACCGGGTAGGGAATTGTGATATTGAGATTTTTCTAATGCGAAGGTTTTCTAGCGACACTCCTGGAGTTTGTATTAATCAAAGATTTTTACGTCATTGGTATCAATTTCAGTTGCTTTTAGTCTGTTTTCTAATTCCCGAGCTCATTCTAAGAATATTTCCCTTTAAAGAAAATAATATCACAAAGTCCTTGATCTGTGTATCAAACCCAAGTCGTAAGTCTTAGGAGGAACAGCATACAGACACCAGTAGCTACTGAACTACTGACAGCACGCCCCCGGCGCGGTTCTATAAACACATTGCTTACGATATCTACATGAAAGGAACTCGGGAATAACAATTATAACATAGTAAATTCAACTTATCCACCGAAGTATTTTCTTTTCTTCAAACTCTAATATTAAAATAGCCATCGATTATATTATTAGTGCAGTCAAATTCTGAGCCGAAGCAATATTATACAGGTTTGTCGTCGAAACGCAGACGATTGCTTCAAATACGCGAAAGGAAAGGCACTCGCGAACCAACGAGCGTGGCCGGTTGATTGGTTAAACGTCACGTCCGTAGACAAGAAGACAGACACGTGTACGTTGTACGCGTCGCACTGTAATTATCTAGTGGCGTTAATTAAAAATGGCACGTTTCATTCGATCAATTATGAGAGCGAGCACGCGCGTCATCTCCTGTCTTCGTCGCGTTTTTCCATCCTTGGTGTAAATTAACTGTAATACATAATTGTAAGGAATGTATCCCATGCTGCGTTATAGATTGTCCTGTTAGCTTTTTTTATGCTCAATAAATATGTTTGCTTTTCTAATGGTTTTTTAAATCTGTTGAACATCTGTGTTTTTTTTAATTACGTCTCAGTTTCCAGTTATGTCGTAAATTGTTTACTGCTTGTCAGTTATTAAATATTTGTGTCTTCTATTATGCTTTTTTTTTTTAAATTAAGAGTAAACAGAAAGTTACTAAAATTTTAATAACATGGTTTTAATTGTGACACTTTTTGATGTCATATGTAAGCTGCAAACCAATAAATAAGCACTTATAATTGATAGGCCTTTCTGCAGTTTACAGACATGCATTGGAATTGATGGCCGAATACTTAAACGTCACTCAATTTTAAGCAAACCTCAAATGTGCCCTATCCCTATCGTTTGAACGTGTTTTGTAAAGACAGAAGACTTTTAAGTCCCACTTAGATTTAAGTGACGTTTGAGTATTTGGCCGTGAGGCTGTTAATTCTAAGAGTTGGCAATGTTACGTCTATGGGCCTTAAAATAGGTACTCGTAATTTATTTGTTCTTTATCAGTATGAATTTGCTATCATTAAGTACTATGATCCTAGTTGGTATATTTATGACATGAAAAATTAAGCATCAGCAAACATTTTTTTTACGTTCACACCATTGTACCTACTTTGCTTTAGGCCTCACGACAAGCTTGAACGTGGCAAAGAACATCAGGGCGTGATTATTTTTTTTAATGTATTTCGTATCTTTCATTCAAGTTCTTTTCACAATTACTTTTAGAATAACAGTAGTGTATTGGAATTGTTAAATCGTTGTAAACTTTGAAATATATTCGGTCACCAGGTATCCTTTATCCCAGGGTATTTATTCACCGTGATCGATAGCTGGTTTTGAATAATTTAATGACTATGACTGTGATAATTACGTTAGTTATGACGGATAATTATTAGGTGTTAAAAATGTCTGTCTTTCTAAACCGCCCGTGTTTAGAAAGGCAGACTTGCACTAGACGACGGTGTGTACTAGACAACGTTGCCAAGTAAAACTGTTACTGTATAATGTATTCAAACAACATTAAATTTGACGTATATTTTCAAATAAGGGTATTATAAAACGATACTCTATCAACGGAAATCGTAGTTTTATGATGCACCGTATATCATACGACGAAAATAATATTTACACGTCATGGGACACACCAAAACGGCCTATAAAAATTACAATAACACAATTGGTAACGGAGATCATTCGTGAAGATACTGCCCCGGCTTTCAATCTTACATCCCACACGTAACATATACACGATGCTCATAATGGTATACAACGGACGCATTCACAAACATAACGGAACCGACCGTGAATATTTAGACGTTGAATATTCTCTTTTTTATTGGCGCAACGGAGTAGGATCGTAAATGTCAACGGGGCAGAGTAACACGCGGCCATTGCCTAGGTATTAAACTACCAACCTGCCGGTGTGGTATCCCAAGCACGGTTCAAAGTTATTGGATTGTTGAACAAATATTTGGTTAGGTGTTCCAGAGAACTGATATCATAACAGACAGTTCATCACTGGTTAAACCATGTTATTTTGATGGTGAGTCCTCTGTCCATAGCCTTAGCATAATAGATACCAACCTATCAGGCATGTTCTTAAGATGAATATTATGGATACTTCATTATTACAGCGGAATAATATGTCAGGTAAAGAGGCGCTTTACAAGAATAATGTGACATTTCATATAGAACGATTTAAATGATTTTTTTTTATGTAATGGAAGTGGCAAACAAGCATGCAGTTCACATTGATGTTAAGTGATGACTGCAGCCTATAGACACCCACACAAAGATCAAGGTCAAAATGCAGTTGTGTTACCACTCCTGAGGTCTAAGGTGTTATGCCTCTGTGCCGGAAATTATAGGGCCGTACATTGCCACCTGACCGGAACACGATAGTGCTAAACACTACCATTTAGCGGCAAGTATATTAGGTAATGGGGTGGTGCCTACGCCCGCGAACTCCGTCACTGGAGCTCTACCACCAGTAAAGTGTTTGCAGTGTTGCATTTCATAAAGAACGATTTAGATGAAATGTCACGTTATTCTCGTAAAGAGGCGATGTGTCTTTTAAAAAGAAATAATTTAAATAAGAAATGACTTAGATTACTTCATTTATTATGTTGCAAGTGGAGCCCCACTCCCATACAACAAACGTCATATTTTGGCGTTTTGTTTTTTTGCAGAAAATGGTATGAAACCCTTTGCGTGCGAGTCCGACTCGCATTAGGCCGGTTTTTTTACATCCATCTTCGCATATCTTGAAATTCGTTTTACTTGCAGTTTTTTATTCAATTCAAATCATGAATGTAACAGATTTAGGTTTAATATTGTAACGTAAATTAATTAATGAAAATGTTGACACTATACGTACAAAATATTAAACCGTTATAATGCCTTGCATTCTTTTGTAATGTCGGGGTCAATGTCCTTACCGGTAATTGTAATTTAATTTCTGATACTCTGATGCCCTTCAAAATGATTCAATGCAAAAATAACATGTGTTACATTAATCATTTCTTACTGAATATACAGGCTGAGTTTATCAAGCTGAATATAAATTATATCTTTCGCTGTCAATATAGATTCATTAGCAACTAAATTAACGCTGTCGTTATTAACCTGAAAAACCACTTAGTTTTAAAAAAACGCCTCTATTTATCTTAGTTACGGTATCATCGTGAAGCTTCTTTTTAAAAACACCCTGTACAAGTTACATGAATTTTATTATGTTTAAGTGATTATGCATGTTGACTTTTTTATGTTAATCCCGATTCATACCTAATTGGAAATACCTACTCATAAGAATTTCAATGTACGTTATGAAGGAGCGTGTCAAGGTTTGATTAAGCAACCTGCGAGTAATTTGATCGCGTATCAAATACAGTTTCGAATTTGAAGTTTAATTTAAGTGAAAAAAAAGATGAATTAAGTATCCACGTGGTCAGTGGTACCTACTCTGTTCCTTGCACAGAGAAAGAGTGCAGAAAGCGATAGGTAATTCGTATAATAAAAAAAAGATAAATATTACACATCTTACCTACAAAGATTATACTATTACGTTTGACACACAATAAAAAACTTTAATGTCAAAATATTAAAACATCTGTGTTGCTGTATTTTTTCTTCTTGCAATAACACATGCGAGTGAACTTCAGAAAATAAAAAAAAATAATTGAACATGCGACCTCAGGATAACCAGTCCAGCAGCTTTACCACTAAGCTACCGAAGTCCCACAAAAAGTCTTAGTGGTTAAGCGGCTGGACCGATTATCCCGAGTATGCCTGAGGTCGCAAGTTCGATTCCTGCCCGAAGCCAAATTTTTCTTTCCCATTTTTTTTTCTAACATACGTGTTGTGTAAAAGCTTGATTGAAATGGTCTCACAAAACAAAGTAGAGATTATCATACAGATTAGTTATAGAAATAAGACTGAGGACTGAATCTACCTAAATTTCATGTATTGCATCGAATTTGTAAGTGTTTTTAATTGAATCACACAAAAACGACGGAAAGGATTTCAGTGAAATTGGCTCACAGTTTATGCCCTCGATTAAACTACATAATAGGCAAAATATAAATACAGTTTTTGTCCCGGTGACGATGTCATCCACGCAGACCTATTTAGACAATCTTGTACCACACATAAAAAAGGTACTCTTAGACACACAGCCCCACATTAGGTATAAACCTGTGTCGTGGATGCCGTTGTATCATACACAAACACCCAGACCCGAAACAAATATCTGTAGGCCATACCAACAAATATTTGTCCCGGTACTGGTATCGAACCCGCGACCCTTCCAATCAAACGATTGTCTCACACCGCTGGACTAACCGGGGCGTCTGGAAAAGAAACATGGAAAGAATACACCTGATGCCTATAGGATCTGAAGGCAGCACCCTCCTAATTAACATTACGGCATTGACTAATCGCTAACTCTCCTACCTGGCGTTAATAACCGCATTAATCAAAAGCTATTACTGTACAGTTGTTCTCAAAGTGTCCCCCTACATTTCAATCATCAGAAGCACAATCGCTTAGTAACAATCACAAAGTCAGAACATGCAAATTTTTTAAGCGCCGCCATGATGCGCCATGATGTTGCAATAAGAAAAGCCACAAAAAATTTCTGGTAAACGATTTCATTTGTGTACTAAACTTGTTTCAATTACAACGGTGTATTGCAACAGAAGAGTGGCAAAATTACGTGAGATTGCGAAATAGCGTGATAACAGTCATCTTGCTAGGCTATCTTATAATTATAGATTAAGTACACATCGTATCAATTGATGGACAGTTTCATCAAGTGTGCGTGTGCGTACTATATTTCTCGTGTTAACCTTTAAGCTCCCAACTTTATCTTCCACTCTTGAGTCGTAAATTTGTTTGCGTCGAGAACGCTTGCTTTCTAAGAAAGGTTGCCTGTTACCCTCAGGAAGTTCAGCTTTAATATCGCTAGCTACCTCGTATTTAATATCGCAGGTACAGTTGAAACATGAAAGAAATTAATACAATGATTTGTCTGAATTCACACAAAACATGAATGATCAAAATAGTAAAATAAAATGACACAATGTGGACACAACCATATAGATGAATGGATGTGAGCGAAAAAAAATTGTATCTATCTCAGCCAAATGCTGATTCTTATATTCGTAAGTTACATTATGAACTGCAAGTAAAATTTAATTAATGAAATACAGTCTTTGTTTTCCGTCAATTCCATCATTGTGAATATCAATATTATCGTGGTACTTATCTGTCATGACTTTGGTCTGGGGGTCTGTGCTGCAGCTGATAAGAATTGCGTTTACTTTGTGCAATATTTAGTAGCAACAGACCTAAAAATATTACCATTTGTGAATCTTGATCTAACGTAAAGGGAGAAGCGGCGCACGTCCAATCGAACAGAAATGGGCGACCTCGCTCTGAAACTAGATTTATCGCTCGTAATGCTCGCAGAGACGAAACAAACGCTGTGATCGTCTGGCGATGTAATAGCTATCGCTCCATGCCGTAATTTACTATAGCAATTGTCTATTTTGGATACATCCCACCGGCACCGCCTGGATTTTTCGGTTCTTTTGTTGTTCCCCAAGGATGTGGTCAAGCTGTGTAAGTCTTTAATTAGGTAATAAATGAATTAGATCAGACTAATAAGTGAAACTGCCTTAGATCATAAGGTTATACCTATTAGATCAGATGCATTTTCGGTAGGTCCCCCGTAGGGTATAGGGATTAGTTTCGATAGGAGCGTATTTATTTGACTTGAGACTTGTTCTGGTCCGCCTTATTTTTATGGGTTACATCAATCTCTGACATGATCTTACACTAGCTTGCTGTGTAGGTCCTTCAATTGTGATCCGTAGGTAGTATAATTGCCTGTACCGTCAATAATATGAGACAAGTTTATAAACATTTTACCGCTATCATAAAAGCTACAAAAAATCTGCGTTTGGGGAAATTTTATCTTCCAAGAATTTCTGACTTTAGGCAGGTTTCCGTAAATAAAAAATCTGTGATGCACTCTAATAGCAACGTTTGCTATCACTCTGCAATGCATCGAGGTACTTTCTGGAAACTGGCCGCTTGATCACATGGGCACCTATCACTATGGGCAATATTGTATATTCTTCAAAACTGGCGTCAAAAGAGTACTTCGCAGCGCGTTGACAACTTCCCTGGTGTTGCAAATGTTCAAAGGTGACGGTAACCGCTTTCCATCAGGTGACCCGTCTGCTTGTCTATCAATTCTAACATAAAAAACTTATGTGATTGCATTGATCTATTAGATATATGTACTGAAGTACCTACTAGGTAGCCGAGACATTCCCCTTGGTAGCATGGTTGCAGTTTTTTGCATTCAATTAACTACACTTTCCCATAGTATCATGACAGCTGACATGAAAACGTTTTACTCAATATCTGACAAATTAATTTAAAAACGTAACCGTTTGTTTGTACGTGGTGTCTGCTCTAATATTCACCTCATTGTGTGGTTGTAATAAAAATATAAGATTGATTTTGATAAGCTGACTGTTCCTTGACTGTTCTAGACGACGTATCGCGAAACCCTTAGTGATAGAAAATACAACAGATACATGACCACGATCACTATCGATATTGCACGACTAAAAAGAATGTGATTTCGATTTCAATTCAGCAATATATTTTTTTACTATCTGTCCAATAGGACAAGTTCTTTCTGTTTTGTAATCCATTGCGCACAATAATGTATTACTATAAATTTTTCGTCAATCCAAGACCTAACCCGATAATATAGGCACCTTATCTCATTACACGATTGTTACAAATTGCCTTACGATTTGTTAACAAGCGGTGGCACGCGAAACGAACTGGATGAAAAATCAATTCAACATGTTTAGTTTCGCTGGTTAGGAGTAAATTATATGATTTTATGTGCCGTATTTGACTTATACATGGCCCACTGCTGGGTTTAAGCCTTGTCTCACAAATATTTTACTGGTGGTAGAGTTCCGGTGACGGAGCTCGCGGGCGTAGGCACCACCGCATTACCTAATATACTTGCCGCTAAATGGTAGTGTTCAGCACTATCGTGTTCCGGTCAGGTGGTAATGTACGGCCCTGTAATTTCAGGCACAGAGGCATATCACCTAATGCCTCAGGAGTGGCAGCGCATCTGCATTTTGACCTCTGGTCATTGTGTGGGTGTCTATAGGCTACAGTCATCACTTAACATCAATGTGAACTGCATGCTTGTTTGCCACTTTTAACACTTATAAAAAAAAAATATATATATATATGATAAAGATGATAATTTTCTCTTCGGCTTAGTGGTACCAGTCCACTATAAGTACTTATTGCAGTGTCGGGCTTGATACTCAGATATATATATTTTTTTTATGTAATGGAAGTGGCAAACAAGTATGCAGCTCACATCGATGGTAATTGATGACTGCAGCCTATAGACACCCATACAAAGACCAAGGTCAAAACGCAGATGCGTTACCACTCCTGAGGCAAAAGGTGTTATGCTCCTGTGCCTAAAATTACAGGGCCGTAATCCAGGCTTTAACAATGCAAAAATCTCAGTGGTACCTCCGGAGTTTGGGAATGATCCCAATGGAATGTTGTGTTATCATTTTTTATTTACATGGAACAAAAGCTAAATAATAATATTAAAATATTCAGTGTAGGAAACAAATATCTTTAAATGTGCTCGTACAGCCCTAAACTCGCCGAAGCTAGATTTTTATTTTATTCTAAGAACCGTTGAAAGTCTCTGAAATACAGCACATGTTTTCCGCGTCCAAATGCTTAATATTAATATTCTATTGTATTTGTACGGTGTGAAACATTATTTACTTCTGAATACAATCGCGTGTCACCCCTCAATTCTACAGTGATAGGGGGGAGCTTCTTGGTGATATCTCCGGGTGCGCACGACTTATCGTGTCACACTATTGTTGAGGCTTTGTTCCGCTCCATCCCCTTGCTGCGTACGGAAACAGTTTGCTTTAGTATTGGGATTGGTTAGGTCCGATTGATTTTCGAATTTCAAGGAAAAAGAGCCAAAATATCAAACACGAATAGCAGATTATGTTGTAGTTATGTATGTCAGCGCAAGGACATTGCCAACAGTAAAGCTTTTATCTGAAGATAATATGACGGTCTTTTATTATATCAAACGTAACTTCATTCCTGAATTTCCCGAAGTGATAGACAGAAGTAGATTCATGCATACTTGAAAATGGAAAAACGCCAAAAGCACCATATAGGATAAAACACCTTTATCTCTGGTAGCCCCCGACCCGGGGATCGAACTCAGGTCCCACCGTAGCAGTAGGGGCCTGCTACCACTCGACCACTGAGCCTACCACTCGACCACTGAGCCAGTTAAATATCACATACTATTATTACATGGTTCGAAAAACGTGTAGGTAAGTAGGTTCCTACTTAACCTTAGGGCAATTCAAATATAGGTATGCGTGAAATTTAAGTTTTTTTTTTATTTGAAGACTATAATTATCTATTCTATCAGCTACTACCTGTGGGATACATACACTAACAAGGTAATGTATTTCTGACAATGAAAAAGCCCTCTTAATTTCGACAGGATGACCGGCAGTTTTTTTTTACAATTTTGCCATAAATACTTCAATTGTTAGGCCCGGTATACACCAAAACCGAGAGGAGACGAGAGGAGATAAATGCTGCAAAGCTGGTTGGCAGGTTATTTCCCCCTAAGCGGAGAGGAGAAATGTATCGGAGAGGAGATGTGAGCTTTGTGTAGCAGAGATTTGATGTGAGATGTGAGAGATCGAAACCAGTCATGTGCGGTCGGCCGGGTGACGCCCTCTCCGCCGCTTGGCCGCTCGACTAGATACTTCTTCGCTCTGCCGCGCCGCTTACTTGCTCGCCGCAAAAAAATCTATAGAAAAGTAAGACATCTCCTCTCCTCTCCGCTTGATCCATTTACACTCGAACTAAGCGAGAGAAGAGATGTGGAAATAACGAAATCGGATTGGTTTATTAAAACACAGCAGCTCCTCTCGTCTCTTCTCCTCTCCGCTTTGGTAGATACCGGGCCTTAATCTGCACGGCTGTTATAACAACAAGAACAATAGTTCTTAGAAATTTAATCACTGGAGTGTATATAGGATAATGTGTATGACCCCGTAATAACAAACACAGAGACATAACAACTAAGGTCTTCAGGGGTGTCAACGGCATAATTATGCAGATGGCATTTTGACCTCTGATTTTTGTATAGGTGTTTATAGGCTGCAGTCATCGCTTAACATTCATGTCAACTGCATGCTTGTTTTCCACCTTAGTTACATAAAAAAATATCCACATGGAACATTCAGTTCTTATTGAATAAACATATTTCTTTTCACACATCTAATGGTGTGCATTATATAACGACGACATAACATTCATTTTAATGAGATCGTAATTAAATGTTCTGCCCTGGTTCCTAATCTATTTCTCGTGTTGTTCACACGGCAACACAGCATTGCTTTTGGTGGCACAAATAAACAACCAAGTACATAACAAGTTCCAGACGGCGCCAATAGAACACGAAACTGATGCCCACCACGATTCCAAATAAAAGACACGTCAATACCGATGTACGTGTGAAAAAAAAACCCATCCTTTTGTATGCAAAAACGTCGAACGTAGATCTAATGCAGCGACGATTGTGAGAACTCTTATTCGTATTGATACAAAGTTGAGAATTCGTTGAGATCTCTATTGTATCATTGTTTGTTTGAATACGTGACTGTTGTATTGTTTTGCTGTTCGCACTTAAATCACGCGTGATTGGATGAAAGTACGATCGGTGCGATATCTTGAGCGTGGTGTCTTCCCACGGGCTTATGTTAAGGGTGGCACAGAAGAGACTGAGAAAGCAAGTAAGCTAGCATATATGGAACTAGCTGTTTCCCGTGGCTTCGCCCAGGTGGATGTCGTTTTATAAATAACTAAGTAGCCTATGTTCTTTCTCAAAGTCAGCTTTATCTCTATACCAAATTTCATTAAAATCGGTTCAGTTGTTTGGACGTGTAAAGGTAACAGACAGACAGGCAGACAGAGTTACTTTCGCATTTATAATATTAGTAGGGAAGTAGGGATTTAGTTGATTTGCCTTAGCAGGTCAGGCGCGTCGCACAAAGTACAATTGATTGAGTACAGTACGCGTCTAGCGTCGGGAAATGACGACTCCACCGTCCGCTAGCGGAAGAATATTCTTCTTCTGGATGAGAGTTCTTTTACTAGTGCAATGAGTCAACCGGACAATGGTGGTCAAACCATTCCAATGGGGCGGTAGTAAGTGCAATAACGCAAGATGGGCAGCAGCGTGCTGCGATAAAACTACAGACACTGCGATCGCTAATCCTCATGCCAAATGTGATGATTAAGGCATGTCCTCCTTATGGGGAGGCTTTGGTCCATCTGGCTGGGCCTCATCATATCAACCAGAAAAAACTTGACTGGTTGATATGATGATTACGCGAATAACTTAAATGCGCCTTTGAAGTTCGTCACAGGCACCTACAAAAGTAGGCGATTTAATGGTATAGAAGGGCGTGGAGGAAAACATGGGAGTAGTTTCGCTTTCATCGGGCCAACATTGTAACTAGCTTTCTTTCTTGTCTGAGTGATCGTCCGTCACAGGTCCTGCGAAGAAGAAGATTTAATTGTATGAAAGGGATACGTGAGAATGAAAATGTAACAGTAATTTAGTTTCATGAAGTTAAATAAAGTTTTCGTATCGTCCTTTTTCTTTTCTGAAAAATACATACTTAAGTACCTACCTACTTAAATTATAAAAAAGGTAAACCTACGAATAGAAATGTTAAAATATTCAACTGCGTTCAACCCTAAATAGAGTACGTACCATTGTAGTCTTAGATGTGGTATCTTTGTAGCGCTTGACATAAAAAAATCTAATGAAATCGACGTTATACATCTACAACCACGTACCTACCTGCATGATGGTTCCCTTGTACGTTGGCTGCATCTAATTATCGTGTAAGTAAATCAAAGTTGTGGTTGCGTACTTTTTACCTCTCGGGTAGATATAATAAACTGTCTTTGCAATTACGCTACGCATTTGATTATCTTATGCAGAATATGAACAAGGAAAATGCATAGAAAACGGGCATAAAAATCTGATATTTTTGATCGAAACACGTTTAACGGAGAGTCACACTTTTTCACTACTACTACGCCGGAGGTCCTGGGTTCGATTCCCGGGTTGGGGGCTATCTGAGATAACGGTTTAAAATCCTTTATCTCTGGTTCTATTGAGCTTTTTCCATTTTCTGGAAGTTTCCCAGTACCTCGGAATTTGGTAATGTGCCCGGAGATGGCAACATGCTCGCCACCTGTTACATGGGCCAAAAACGTAACCGGCGAATTGTGGGTGTTTGCATGTATGCTTGAATGCATGCATTTACCTCTGTCTACTCCTACGGGGATTACAGGGGTGAAGTTACGTCACACTTACTTTCACGCAAATTAAATTAAAGATTATATTTTGCCATTTAACCTATCTATCTTTAACCTTAGAGCCGATTTCAATTAATTAAAAAGTTTAAGAAATTGTTTCCTTTCAGATTTTTAAAAATGTTTATTGCATCTTGATCAAATTGTTAGGTACCTAGCTTTCTATCGTATAAAATTAGATCAACTTCTATAGAGTTTTGGTAACCTCCTTTATGATCTTCGACGAATTCTGAATCACTGAAGCCAATGTATTTTACCTCCTATCCCACATTTGAACATTCGCGATTGCTTCCGAACATCAAAAACGGCAAATTGAATGATACGGAACATTTCCAGCACGCCGACCCAGTGCGAATATGTGGGTTAGTGGCCAATCTACACAATTTTGTAAGGCCATCTTGAATTAACGATTACTGCAGCGATTAAATTGCTTCTATTGTGAGTTTATGTTTACACTGCTGTAGATGTACCCAAACAAATGTGTTATGTGGTAGACATTATTCACGAATCTACAAAAGCCTTGTACTTAGCTGAATTTCTTGTCGGTCGGTCGATTTTTGTTATCAATTGTAGTAGGTTAAAGATTTAAAAAATCTAACTGTTAAAGATTAAAAAAGACTAAATTGTTCATTTCACGTAGGTATAATTTATGTTATGTAATAGTAATCGATTCTGGAATCGTACATTTATATTTTTTAACATTAATTAGTCTTTCTCACGTAGTACAAATATTCATCTCAACGAATGAGAGTCCCATTACGACACGTACCTCTACGTTATTTATTTTACGTTACGTATGTTTGAAAGACGGGTGAAGGTGGTACGTGCTAGCTGGTAGAAAGTGATCACCGTCGCTTATGGACACAACTCCAGAGGAGTTCCCATCGCGTTGCCAGACATTAAAAACTCTTGACGCCTTTGAAGAATCACTTATTATAGCGCCGACGCAACACCTCAAACTGAAGCTCGTTGCACTATTTCATACGTCTTGGGCAGGACGAAAGCGAATTTTATTTTTTATGTCAACCAAGTCAGTGTCCGAATATCAACGGATATGAAAATCAGTCAAATTCTGAATAAGATTACAGTGTTGGGATAACTGTCAGTGAATATTTTTTTGCCATAATATTTCTTGGGGTGAGCAAGTCTCCTAAAAGAACAATGAGGATAATGTTCATCATGATTTCGATAAGTCATAAATTTCCAGTGATTGTGAATATCCAAGACTTATTTTTATTTAGGTGTACATAAAATAACAAAAACTTGTAAACAAGTTTCTGAATAATTAATTTACCTATTAATCTTTGAATGGTTAATTTTTTTTATTCAAAGGATCGAAGCTTTTAATTTATTCAGATTAATAAGTAATCTTGAAAATCCAACGAGCTCAAATCAAAGGTAATATTAAGGCATTCAGCTAAATATCAGCAAACGTGAGTATCTTAATCACTGACGAAATGTTGTTAACTCAGACCTGTTAAACTCAATTCTCAAATCCTATACAACTACCAAGCGATATAGTATCTCTACTTGTCAAGATAATTTCAACTATGTCATACACTATCATGGATTAAGTTTGGTGGGTAGTCGACGACTTTAGTCAACGGGTTTTATCATCAGACCTAATTATATTGTACTGTCAACAAAGTAACATATTGCCAAATTATTTTTTTTATGTTATCAAAATGACACATCGTAATGACATACCACATGTATGATGGACCTAATGTCATTAACATTATTAAAATTGGACGCCTACGATGAATCCAGAACACCCAAACGTCTAATGACTGGTAAATCGGGCGGGCGAAGAAACCGAGGTAGACCTAAACTCAGATGGCTAGACGGAGTAGAGCAGGACCTGTTGAACGCTGGACGTAAGGAATTGGAGAGAAAGAGCCAAAAATAGATCGGACTGGAAGAAATTTCATAATCAGGCCAAGGCCCACCCTGGGCTGCCACCCTGGGCTGTAGCGCCTTAGATCATCATCAAAATGACACATCATGCAGTTCACATAATTACTCGAATGAGTAACTAGCTACTGCAGCCCATTATCTACTGTCAATACATTTCAATCGATAGATGTCCACAGCTGGACCAAAACCTCCCCATAAGCGAGATATTCCATAATCAATACGTTTGGCATGTGAGTGGACGATCGCAGTTGGGCTAGTCGCCCATTCCGGGTTATTGCATTTATTACCGCTCTATTGAAGTGGTATGACCACCATAGTTCGGTTGACTGATTGAACAAGCGGAAGAATTTTCCTACTAGTAGGGGATCGTCACTTCTCTACGCCTTAGCGTGCATTTTTTTTTACAAATCTGGTAAACAATCGTGCAGTTCACATTGATGTTAAGTGATGACTGTAGCCTGCCTATAGGCTACATCTTATCTATCTGTCATACCCATTAAAATCTAGAGGTATCAATGCAGATGCGTTGCTTGACCTGAGGCCTAAAATCTTTTAGCCCTGGTCAGTAATTATTTATAAAGATCTGATCGCTGCAATTTGACTATAATTGGTATTTAATTCGGGTAGTGCCTACGCCTTCGAGCCGAGTTGTCGATTGGAACTCTTCCATCGGAAGCTAGCAAGCGTTTGAATAACACACAATTTCGGACCGAAAAAGGTATCACAGACACGTTAAGAAAGCTAAAAAATTTAATAAAAGCGTACACTCCAGGCCAAAATTGATAATCTCAAGTTTTACGATGAAGTTGTTTGATAAACAGGTCTATGACAGATAATGGGCACGGTAGTAGTTACGTGGGAATTGCTTGTTGCACGTAGTTATGTTATCTTTCTAGAGTGGAGTGACGTCAGTATCTCATAAATGTTTTACTGATACTAAAACCGGGTGGCGCCGATGTGAATATGATTCGAATTTAGTTAAAGTATGTTGCAATTTTAGGGAACAGTGACAACTATACCTGTGTATAATAGACTTTTTTTATATAATGCCATCGCTTTTACACATATTGCCAGTTTCAAGTAAAACGATATTTCGTATTCGTATTAAGCAGCTTAAAGTTAGAGTCAGTCAGTCACAGTCAATAATTCGAGTAAAGCGATGGCTACTTTACATTTACAATGAAGTTTTGGAGGCAATCGGAAAGGACGTGTTTTCGCATTGTTATTTTATTTTACTATATACGGGCACTGTAAAAAGCCTATATCAAACAAAATGTCACCAGCTTTATTTAATCACCACCACCACACGCCTTTTTCAAGGTTCCCGTCAAAACCCCTTATAACAAAATTGGCAAAAATTAATAATCGCTCAAAATACACATTGAAAATTGGTTACATTCGCGTGCTGATAGATGACTGTTGTGTTGTAAAGGTCTTATTGTGTGAGAAACTTTTCATGAATAAAATGTGTTCATAGGTTTTTCGCGAGCTACACTTATTGAAATAAAACTGTATTATTGTATTATTCACCTACTTACTATTTTATTATCGTTTTAGTTTAGTATGCGCGAGATAAATATGAAAAATAGTTTAATTTTCGTGAACACTTGAATTTCCGTTACCCTTAACTCTTTGAAACCTACACACTTTTTCGTTAGATTTTTATGAAAACCGATTTCGACTTTTTGATCCATTTACTACTCAGAATTCAGTGTTGGGATGTAAACGAGTTTGATGCCATCAATCACAACGCAAAGGGCGACCAAATACGAACCGTGACAATACCTTGGATTGAATTAAGCCGAGCACACGAGGTCGACTGTAATTTTGATATGTCGTATGGCGTGTCTATAAAAGTATTTTGAATTTTGACGAACACATTAATTGGAATTAAATTTACTAGTACCACCGATTGGTTGAACAATTACGGTTTTTCGTATAAAATGATCATATGGCTGTCCTTTTGCCATGAAAGTGGTAATCAAATTCTTATTGAATATACTAAAATGAATACTACAGCCATTAGATGTCTATGTTCATAGAAGCAGTAGATAACCGTGTAATTTTATTTAGTTAATACTATCGGGGAACTCGTGGCTTGACCACATGAGAATCTTATGCAGTAGTAATAAAAAACTATATTTATTGTGTTTGGATAGGCGGTGAGTACCCTGACTCTACCTTCCTACATTTCTCAAATTCGCTGTGCTGACACATCATCTGTGCTGACAATGTGATATATTGTGATTGCATGCTATATGAAATTTATAACTAAAATAAAAAAAAAAACAAAAGGTTCACACTACCTGTTTTTTTTTTTGAAGACGTCGTTCACTTTTTTTAACCCCGGAATTTGTTAACATCGAAGCCTTAAAGTGTTTTCTTGTGTAACCTTCCACGTATATTTCTTTTTCAAACTATGTTTTTCTGGGGTTGTTATATTGCAATAAACATTATATTAATATCTCTCTATTTTTGTTCGCAGGTATGTTACATCAGTCGGCATGCGCGTAAGTACTGAAATCATTGCGATTCTGTGCCGCAACATCCCATACAAATAGGGTTGACAACACTGACAATTTGCAACTTTAATATTAATTTAATAGTATCGATTTTTATCCCTGAAAAATAAGTAGCAGTAGGTACATTAGTAAGTAATGAATTATTGTAGCCTACTACATATTTAAAAACAGACTACTTAAAAACTAGTAACCTACATTTCAATGTATAATATATATATACCTCACCATATATATATCTCGGTTTGATATTGTATTTTTAATTACGGGTCACCTTATGCCCGCGGCAGGGTATCTAGTGCTGCAAATAACCTGTTTAGATTACATCGAAATGGATATAATTTAACTGTGTTGTCCCACGGATGGGAAAAGGTCTCCCGATTGCCGCTCTTTTCTGCCGCTGGCCAGATCTCTTCACCTTTCACTCATCGTTTCAAGGTGTTACGCTATCTCCGTCCTCCATCTCATTATATTACACATCGGCATCAAATATATTATGTCATTAACACAACCGTGTAACACACCTCAATACGCAACGCGTGACCGACGGAAGCTGTTAATGATCACTATAGGTTAGGTTAATAACCCATCGGGCAGGACGGTACGGAAGATGCTTGACAATAAACCGATTGTTCATTGTCACGTTAAGCAACTTTGGCGGTAGTCACCAAGGCTTGCTACTTAAGCCTCGACTTTACAGCGAAAATTTCGCGCAATACCGTTACGTGCTGTGCATATGCACTGTGCACTCGGTATTTTAAATTTGAGGGGTAGAAATGTGTGTTTCCATCCATACGAATTTGATTTTGTTAGCAGAATAAAAATGGATATGCAGGGTTGCGTTGCTTTACCGTTAAAAAAGCTACTTGCTCTAGAAGCAGAACGGTTCAAACCGTTCTTTAAAAAAATTGTGTCTCTATAGCATGTGCATGAATGACAATATAGCTTAAAAATGTCGGTTTATCCACACGTGTCGTCGCTCACGATAATGTCTTCGAATATCTTTTCTTGCTTGTTTTTCATATTATTTCGCATTAACACATGCTTGTGAAATATATATTTATTTTAAAGAAAAATGGAAAGAAAAAATTGACTTCAGGCGAGACTCGAACTCGCGACCTACTGGGAATCTAGTCCAGCCGCTCTTCCAATTGAGCTACTGAAGCCCTGCCCGATTTGTCAAATCTTTCCTTCACATCTATTGCATTGCTTTATGGTAGCAGTAGCGCCAGTAGTATAGATGTGAAGGAAAGATTTGACAAATCGGGCAGGGCTTCAGTAGCTCAATTGGAAGAGCGGCTGGACTAGATTCCCAGTAGGTCGCGAGTTCGAGTCTCGCCTGAAGTCAAATTTTTCTTTCCATTTTTCTTTAAAAATAAAATCTTTTCTTGCTGTTGATTTTTCTTAACTGTCCTTGATGAGAGTGACTTAACTCCATGAGGACAGGATTATAGTCGTGAGTCGTTGTCAGAATAAGGGTGAGAGGAATGTATCTAATTATTCGTTCCGTTTATTGTTGTTGAACCAACTAAAACCTAACCTACCAAATTCACTATAATATCTGTCATGGAAGCGACCATCACTAATTGGTATTGCCAATTTAAAATTAGTTATGCCAATTATTTCTCATTGACAGAAATACAGCAATTACGTAGGGCTTTGCTCCGTTACCAGGATATTGAGCGTGCTATTTATATTTATCAATTGATTCCGGTCAATTTTGTGGGCCTAATGGCTTTATTTGACTTATTCGAGTTACTGAGTCATTTGGAAGATAAATGCTTTATTGTTCATCGAATATTTTGACGAGTGTATAGTGTCTTAAATCCTTACTATACGAGTATTTGTCCATCTTTACTGGTTCTATATTTCTTTACAGTAACGACTGCTTCAGTATTTGCATATTCTATCGATAGTAGCGCTGCATAGCGCTGCATCTATTTGCAAGGATTCCAATAAATCGAATCAGTAATATTACCTCATTCGAAGGAAATCTATATACGATCAAATCCGATGCATTCGATATGATCCCACAGCGCCGCGAGCGTCGAGCATCACTGCGAAATATTCGCCATAGTGTGTGTGGCTTGCCCGGCAGCACCGATCACCCGTCCATTTGCCGCAATAGCTCGCGCTCCTTTCAATTGCCGGTACATGCCCAGCGCGTGCCAACCGCAACCATCAACCCATCCCCGCAATTCCGATAAAACCCTGTATTCATCTCGCCATGAACAAGCCCTGCGGTCGCTCCTCAAAATTAATACCACCACCTATATCCCCCGCTCGACTCGCGAGCGCCAATTTCGAAACGCCCACCAAATACAGGATTTCGTTTGATTGATTGCTAATGACCATTGTTACACTGTTATGCAATACCCCGGGCAATGCAATGACAGCAGACATAACGGCCGACGTCCTATATTTCTGTTCCGCGCCCCGTATATTTGCGGGCAACAATAAACAGATGCGTTGGCACCCTGAGGCCCGATGTATCTCTGATACTCGTACAAGTCTCCGCTGTGAACCCTGTAATAATCATTGATATGTTGTACCCGCGAGCTACGGAGGTCTGTAATGACATCGGAACATGATCGCTCCATATTTTTCACTCGCTCCATAATCATCAGTGAGATCGGGATAGTAAGTAAATACGTATTGGCTCGAAGGCGAATCGATTCTGCCAATTCGCGCTAACTAGTGAGTAATAGACTTGGCACGAATCGAAATGAGCGTTTTTAATGCATTCGGTCAGTCGAGCAGGCCCTGTTAGCGGCACGAGTTATTGATGGCTTATTGAATTTAATGCTCGAGCATCGCTTACAATGTTTTACAATTGCAAAGTTACTGCTAATGAAAAGTCAAAGTAGGTGCTTATTGGAATTGCATCCTCGGGGGCGTTTCTATTCGGATCGCAATTGAATCTGCCGATTCACTTTTATTGTTTATAGCGTCATTATGTAAGAATCGAGTGAATTACACCGGTAATTCATTCCTGAAACCCGTGACGTCGAATAATAGCACCACAAATGTTGTGATGTCGGATCTTGATTAGAATGATGTGCTATCGATCGATTAATCAGTTCCTGACGATTCTGTATCGGCGCTCCGATCCGTTGCCATTATGACCTTTTACGTGAAAATTGCATAAATTGCGCCGTGATAAATGGCCCGAGGTCGCGTCCGGTTAAAGCACAAGTTACGAGTATAAAAAGTTATATTCTTATCCATTTATTCATGGTTTTTGCGAAGGTCTGTTCGGAAGCCGTAAATAACTTTGTGCGAACCCTTTGTTAAGTTCGTCAGTTTGCTGTAATTATTTGGTTATATTTTTTAAATTTCTCAAGCAACTGTTACTCAAGTGCTATTGTTACGGATCCATGTTATAATTTAAAGAAAAGGGCTTATATTTTCAACGAAGTTTTGATGTTATAGGAACATCTTATGATAATTTGGTTGGATTGTTCGTAATTTTGTTCGTCATGTTACAAATAATTTTGTTACTAAATTATTAAAATTAAACGTGCACAGATCCTCGATCGTCATTTTGTATTTTTTACAATAGCATAATTAGTAATAACTTAGTGGTACCTAAAGCTGCCGAAATTATTAAAGAATCTCTGTCCTTAACTGTTAATAATTTGCAAACGCTTAATACGTCACAAATAATACCTACAATTACAGAACTGATCATAATTATTCGTTTCAGCATTTGACATCTCGTGTATTTCAAAGAAACGATTCTACATCGGATAAAGGTCGTTGTTTTCTCACATCTGTATTCCGTGATCGAGATAATTATCGCCGGCTAAGTAAAATGTGTATCGTGAGTAAACAAATGGGTCGGTCAGAGTGGAGGATATCGGAGCTCTTCCGCGGTGTCGGGTAACCGGTGACCGGCAACCGCAGTGTATCCGAACCCTTTGTAAACCGCGGCCGCGGAATTAGAAACCTCGGTACAACATATCCCGTTTTTGGCTCAAGTCATTGTTCGTTCCCTTATTTAGCCACGAATTTATGATATCCCCATATTCGGCCGCTTTGATAAGTAAGATTGTTTTGTGCCCCATTCCAGATTAAACAGCGGCACAACTAAATTCCTTGATTAATATTTATTTTCCTTCGCCAACGTTCGTTCACACGTTAATCTGTTGATGCGATAAACAACGTCGAATGCATTTTAAAAGTCATCTTCAATCATAAGAATTGCCACACCGCTCGTTGTATTATTTATACGCTGTCAATAGATTAATTTATTAACATACAATATTAGCGCTGGTACGAGACTAGTATTTAAAACGTGTTTGTAAACGAGAAAATTCCGGTTTTCGACCCTACCCTGGCACGAATTGATCTGACGCTATCGTATCAGAAAATAGTGGAGAAATTAGAGCACCACCGGTTCTGGACCGCACACGTCTACGCGACACGACGCGTGCAAACGGGATTCGAAGCGTCTTGATTAAAATTTGCACTGTGGGAGTGAAAACAAAAAATCAACGATAGGGGCGTTTCGTTTACGATGTTGTGGTTGTTTTTTTATTTTACTTTTATCGCAGGCTGCATAAATTTAAATGTTTATTTGAAAACATCTCTTTCTAAAGTAATATAGCCATTATAAATATACATACTCGCATCTGCAGCTGAAATAAATTGAACTTAGTGTTCATTGTGCTTTGGAGACTGTGTTTTGGCTTAATTCCCGTTAGAATAATTATTTGATTTTTTTTATTTCTTTATCTTTGGATGCCTACATCATAATAATTATCTGCATGCCAAATTTAAACTAATTCCGTTCAGTGCTTTAAGCTGTGCAATTATAGACGTGTGTGCAGTCATCTTTTACTTTTTAAGGATATCTGGCCTAGCAACGTCTGTAGTAGAAAATCGGCAAATTTTGTTAACAATTTCAGCCGTTCAGTATCGCAAGACACAGCGTAGGTGCGTCCAGGGCATTACCCTTTAGCCAATGAACATGTTATAGACAGGGCTATGGTTTCTTTATACGTGGCCTTAAGTAGTCCAGCCCGAGCTTATTTTATCCGTGATGCCTTGTCACCAACGGTTTCTCGTGTCACCCAGGAAAAAGGTGTCCGATTGCGGCTAAGTTTTTTTATTTGTGAACTTTTATCAGTTATGTGTAACGGTTGCAACTTAGTTGCGAGCTGGTACAAATACTATAGTAAAATAACAGTTCAGTAGCATTACTAGCAGGATTTTATTTCTGTACCCAAATGTCTAAAGACTAGTTTAGTCTTATTTCGATATTTTTGCCAGGCGAACTTCCATACCTACTATGATATAAACATGTTCTTCATGTATAAAACCTGTGTAAATAATATTGCATACTATCTACTGTTATATACTAATTACGTTTTAGTTTGTCCAGCTTTCCAGCAGCCAAATTGATTAGCTAAAATCGTTTGTACGCTTTAGAATACGGAGTTTAGAATTTCTTATGCAATTCTATTTAGGATCTGCCAACATTTTATTTCATTTGTTTACATGGAATCGAGACAAAGTGGTTTGCATTTAAAGGTCCAGACGGGGTACAATTCTCCGCTTATTTTTACTGGTGGTAGAGCTCCAGTGACGGAGGTCGCGGGCGTAGGCACCACCGCATTACCTAATATACTTGCCGCTAAATGGTAGTGTTCAACACTATCGTGTTCCGGTCAGGTGGTAATGTACGGCCCTGTAATTTCTGGCACAGAGGCATAAGACCTTAGGCCTCAGGAGTGGTAACGCATCTGCATTTTGACCTTGGTCTTTGTGTGGGTGTCTATAGGCTGCAGTCATCACTTAACATCAATGTGAACTGCATGCTTGTTTACCACATCCATTACATAAAAAAAAAAAAAAAAATCCTAAATCAATTAAATATTACTTTTATTACGGTTTCATAAGGTACCCATTCGATCAAGCGGCCAGATCCTTGACAGTGCGTGGTACACTCGCAGAGCTCAATAAAAAGAAGTTGGACTACCTGAATATGATTAAAGCTCAGTTCCTATTAACTCTACCGTATTGTACTCATAGAGCAACGCGGGCCACCGGCCGCGGCGGACCGCAGGGGAGTAGCTATATGCAGGCTTTCCCCTCTGTCAAAGTACAAGACAAATGGTCCTATACCTGTCGCCCAAATATTTAAATGTGTGCATGACATTGTTTCTGTATTTTGTTAAAGTCAAAGTGTGAGTTTCGTAGTAATAGACGATTTTTGTAGTGTGCGTGTGTGTCGCACGCATTTCCCCCCGCTAAAAATGACAGACTGTTTTGCATCGGTAATACACGCTATGGCTACTCCCCTCTGGTCCGCCGCGACCGGTGGGCCGCGTTGCTCTATGATTGTACTAAAATTTATGCTCTGCTCTGTGTGTCGGTATTGCACCCTGCTGCGTATACATATATTCAAACTTAAAATATACTTCCAAGCCTTAGGTTTATCGGCTTAACAAGGTTATCATCGTCCGTACAAAAACCCGCTTATTTGTCATATCGAGTAATACCTATAGTTATGACGGGAACATCGATTATGTTACGCCATCACTAAAAATATCTAATTTCTGTAAGTATTATTAATTATGTGTTTAGAATTTTTTAATACGAAACATATATGTTTGATGACGGTCATTAATTTTAATATGAAATTGTCGTAATCGCTTCCCGTTTCGATGTTATGATTTTTTTGGGATGTTTTTTTTGTGGGACGGAATTATGAAAATGAGCGATGGAATAAGTTTTGTTTTTCTTTATTCTGACATTCCGAGGGATGATATTTAGTATTTCTAATAAGTAGTTAATTAACTGCCTGGGTAGCCTAGTAACAGGCCACTACTACTACGTTGGGAACCTGGGTTCGATTCCCGGGTAGGGCATTATCAGAGATAATGGCGTAAAGTCCTTTATATCTGGTTCTATTGGGATATTTCCATTTTCTGGAAATTTCCTAGTACCTCAAAGTTTGGTGATGTGCCCGGAGATGTCAACAGGCTCGCCACCTGTTACATGGGCCAAAACGTAAAACAAAACCGGCGATCGTGGGTGTTTGCATGTATACTTGAATGCATGCATTTACCTCTGCCTACCCCTTCGGGGATTACAGGCGTGAAGTTACGTAGTGTTGGGAATGGGAATATTTATTTTTTCACTATTTTTATCGTTATGTCGTTCGGCGGAGGTAACGCAATTCTAATCTTGTATGTCAAGAGTCGTAGCAAGAAAATAAATGAATTGATTATCAACAAGTTGCTATTTCGGTGATTCGACGAATATCTGAAAGAGACAGTTTAGATATTTCTAATGGTAGAAATCGAGTACAATCTTTATAGTTATACCTAGCTGCGTATTATTGAAAATGTTGTTGCAACAGAGGCTAAAATTAAAATACCTTTTGTTCAACGAACGAAGGTCTAAATAAGGTATAATGATTTAGTGCATTTTTAACTGGATCCCATATAAAAACATTCACCATCATAGGTATATGGTCATATAGGTTTTTACTGGTAGTAGAACTACAGTGACGTAGCTCGCGGGCGAGATTACAGAAACATCTCCATTAAAATCTCTGGTTTGTATGTAGATATACACTCGAAATGTATGCCATACCATCAAACTGAACTATATGCTTGTTTGCTACTTCATGACACCTATTTAACGTAACTTCACGCCTGTAATCCCTGAAGGGGTAGGCAGAGGTAAATGCATGCATTCAAGCATACATGCAAACACCCACGATTCGCCGGTTACGTTTTGGCCCATGTTGTTGACATCTCCGGGCACATTACCAAACTTTGAGGTACTGGGAAATTTCCAGAAAATGGAAAAATCCCAATAGAACCAGAGATAAAGGCTTTTTCACCATTATCTCTGATAACCCTCTACCCGGGAATCGAACCCAGGACTTCAGCGTAGTAGTAGTGGCCTGCTACCACTAGGCTACCGAGGCAGTTAAACAACTATTTAAATAAAAATGAAACGCTAAATGCGTTGCTAAGCGCAAAACTCGAGAATGGCTCGACCGATTTCGCTAATTCTTTTTGCGTTGTAAATATTTATGATTGTCCGGAGAAAGTTTTTATGAAAGAAAAATAGATTTGATGGGTGAATTCATGATTGAAATTGGCATCAAATTTAGAAGAAAAATCAATTACCAGTAACAGTCTATATTGCATTGCGGGTAGCTAGTCTATACAAATAAATAAAATTGAAGTGTCTGTTTGCATGTATGTATGTATGTATCTTCACGCCAGGTCCCTAACGGGGTAGGCAGAGAGTGTAGAGCGCCAGATATCCCGGTTCAGACAAACCTCTCGTGCCTCGTCTACCTTCATCATTCTCTTCATACATGCACGCCGATTCCTAAGACTTGACCCCACCATCAGACAGAACTCGACCTATTTGGTCATGGTAGGTTAGCCTTGGTCTTCCTGGGCCTCTGCAACCATCCACATTCGCATTGTATATCTGTTTAGTCATTCGCTCATTCGACATTCTTTCTATATGCCCGAACCATCGGAGCATGCCTTTTTTCATTTTTACACCGATACTATCATTCACACAAAGTCTCTTTCTTACATCTTCATTACGAACGCGATCGGTGAGTGATACACCGCAGATCTTGCGCAAAGATCTCATCTCACTTATATATATATACTTTTTTTACAATTTTTGTCGGTCTGCCTGTCTGTCTGTTTGTTCCCGCTAATCTCGGGAACGGCTGGACCGATTTTACTAGGACTAGTATCTAAATAAATATGGATCTGTTACGTAAAAACGTAAAATATATGAATTTTAACGTAATCTGTACAGTAGGTACAGTCGTTCCTTGCATTTTTTTACGTTCCCACTCATGAGGTTGAGCAATAATTAATTATAGCGGATGCATTTTCAACGATGTTATATACGCTATCTGTGTACGTGCCAGCGATACCTGCTTTAATTTTTAATTAAACATTTTGCAATCAGACGGCCAAATACTCAAACGTCACTTAAATCTAAGTGGGACTTAAAAGTCTTCTGTCTCTATAAAAGACGTTCAAACGATAGAGATAGCGCACATTAGAGCGTTGCTTAAAATTGAGTGACATTTGAGTATTCGGCCATCAGCCACTCTAATTTTTAAATAAGCTATTCATGAATAACTGGATTAAGATTAATTTAAAGATAATAATCATATGCGGTTAATCTCTTAAACAGTTAATAATCAATTATTATAAATGGTTTTTCGATTTTTATTATTAAAATAAATTGTATTGACCAATGATCTATGACTTCGAAGATTTGTGAGTAGAATAGATTTTTAAATTGCATTATATTTTATGCTCGAATTATTTTAAGATGTTATTTAAACTTTGTAGGTAATCATAACCCTAATAGACGTATCTGCAATTACAAGCAAATTTTATTGCAGATACGTCTATTATCTACACAATTGCTCTTAGTTTCCTAGAAACATGAGATGAAATCAAAAATATTAAATTTTTACCACAGTAACCGAGAATGGTAACAAAATGATCTAAATTATTTTTTTAAATGTCCATAATTCTCAAAATAAATGGCGTGGAATTTTTCCTGGGTGTTCTCATGATAGTTACCATAGGTTTCGGCTTGACGTTGAGTTCTGGGACACTCTGTATAGAAAGGTCATATACGTAATGTTGTATGCCTGCTTTCTCGATGCTGCTAAAGCTATTGATACAATTCCAACCGTGAATGATGTAACCATCATAAAGTCCGGCCATTAATAGAAGCTCGTAAAGCGTGATTGCTTCATCGCTTTAATAAATTGTCTGCCAGTGAAAAACGACAGTCGCCACCATGAAATATCGAACGCGGTCATTAAGGTCTAAGCTTTAGCTTTAATTACATTTACAAAAAATACTGCTCTTGAGAAACAATTCTGCCTACTGTTCGTCTAGGAGACACGTGGCAGAAATTAAAGGCAAATGCGCACTACCTAATTTTTTTCTATGCGTTTCGGAGTATTTACAGGTATATGTAGCTTTTATTTCCTGGATCATGCAATAGATTAGACTAGCCGAGATTCTTAGTTGACGAACATAAACACAAACAACGTTTATCTAACCTACAGCTTTACTTTGTTAATTATTGCTTTAAGTCCTGTTGTACATACTTACGCTTATATTTCTACATTAAGCCGGACTGAATATCACACACATAATATTGTACTCTTAAGAAAGTATTTTTTTTTTTTTTTTTTTTGGGTTTAGAGATTTATTTGTTAATACTCATAAAAAGTCCACTTACAAATGAGTACATTAGTTCCTAAAATAATTACGTTAAGTAGTGCGAGTATAGTCGTTCAAGAAACGGTCGAAACAGTCTAACTCATAGAGATTATCTAATACATATTGTTTTAATTTACTTTTGTACATATTTTTTTTTTTTATGTAATGGAAGTGGTAAACCAGCATGCAGTTCACGTTGATGTTAAGTGATGACTGCAGCCTATAGACACCCACACAAAGACTAAGGTCAAAATGCAGATGCGTTACCACTCCTGAGGCCTAAGGTGTTACGCCTCTGTGCCGGAAATTACAGGGCCGTACATTACCACCTGACCGGAACACGATAGTGCTGAACACTACCATTTAGCGGCAAGTATATTAGGTAATGCGGTGGTGCCTACGCCCGCGAGCTCCGTCACTGGAGCTCTACCACCAGTAAAACTACATATTTAAAGATTCACATTATTTTACTTCACTAGGAAGTTTGTTAAATAACTGTGCACCATGAAACAATAAATTATTTTTGCCGTATTGCTTTGTCCTATGTTTACTGAGTGTTATTTTGTTTGTGTTTCTTAGATTATGCGAAAAAGTTCGTTTAGTTTATTTAATTTCTGTATGGATTTTATTTGTTGGTATTTTTTTCATTTTAATCATGCTACATAGCGTAGTTGAATCGCAAGTGTAGTTCCAGCGATATTTCTATAGAGCAAGTCGCTTCTGAATACACCCCTCTGCGATGACGTCATCTGGCAAATCTTATGCCATACATTTTTCTTCAGAACTAATTGCTTGTAATTATTCACCATTCATTGCTTAATGATCTGAATTCGTCGTTGTCCTTGCTCTTGATCTTCCTGCCGCCGTATTTTTTTGAACAGTAATTATTTGTTTTGTTTTTCCGTAGACATGTATACTGGACGCTTCGTATGACTAGAATGACTAAGATTAATTTTAGCTTTCGAGAATTAAATTACCATTATAAGTTATGCTTACCACAAATGTAATTATACTGCTGTACTTGCAAATAACTCCTTGAACATCTTATTTGCATCTACGATTTATGGATTATAATGTTAGCGAGTAATACAATTAAATCAGTTTGAGCAATATCATTTATTATTGTTTACGTTGAATATATTATTATTTTCGAAAATGGAATTATGTAATATTTCTCATTCTGATGAGAACTTATTCTACATAATCTCTTACCTCTAAGGTAACTTAAAATTGAGAATCGAAGAAGAATTAATTAAATCTCTGTCTCATTCCTATTTTATCTTCACGAGAAGAGATAAACAGAAGATATGAACATGATATAAGTATTTACCAACAGTGTAAGTTACCTACGTAGTTGTTACATTAATTTTTTTTATGTTAGTAAAGTTTTGTTAAGTGATGACTGCAGCCACATAAAGATATAGACACCCACACAATGACCAAAGGTCAAAATGTAGATGCGCTGCCACTCCTGAGGCCTAAGGTGTTATGCCTCTGTGTCGCAAATTACAGGGCCGTACATTACCACCTGACCGGAACACGATAGTGCTGAACACTACCATTTAGCGACAAATATATTAGGTAATGCGGTGGTGCCTACGCCCGCGAACTCCGTCACTGGAGCTCTACCACCAGTATATTTTTTATGAATAGCGAAGTCGATCGGACACAACGGGAGCTTTCACCCTAAAGGAACCTTTTGTTGACTTGGCACTATGCAATAAATTGTCGTCCCCTTCAATGTACGAACTTGATGTTATTATCAATGTCATTACGGTTTGCTTCCCCGCAGGAAGTTACTTCAATACAAGCTATGAACTTTTAGTGGTTCAATTTCGTAGGGAACGATAAAAAGTGCCCGTCAAGTAATAAGTTTGGGAATTTGTTGCAATCAATGTTGTCACCCTCCCTTAATATATTGTCTGGCGTTACGGGACTTTCCAATAGGTTGTATTCAAGAATTTCTGGCTGGCTTAACCTTTTTCTTTGTTGATATATGGCAATCTTTATGGACATCCGCACCTCGGGCAAGATAAGGTAAAGTTCGCATCTTAACTCTTATTCATAAAAATAATCTCGGAAGCTTTCCTCGGTTTGTGGTTTCGGTAATTTTGTGTGAGGGTTTTTTCTCGTAGACCTTCGATTGCTGATACCAGAGAGCAAGCGATCTGTTCACAGGTCGCGCGGCATATTATGTAATTCGTTTGACATCCTATTCCTAAAATTATGGTAATTATCATGTTATGTCAAAGGAGTATTGTAAAGCATAGAGTTACATAATGTGCCCTCAAGATAGTTAATATTATAGCAATACCGGCTGAAGGCGTCCGGACGTGACGACTTCTAGTGACACATAACACTGTTGTGGGCGTCTTTGCAGAAGGCTTTGTCCAGTAGTAAACGTCCTTCAGCTGGAGTGATCATGATCATTATAATGATGATGATGATTACTGTTGAAATATGTAACGGCGTGTATGCGAGACCGCTTGTATACACAAATATTTTCTGCAATTCTAGCAATGAAAACGTTATGAAACAAATGCTATGTATACCAAATTTCGGCGTAAATCATAAAAAAACAACCTGAGTTTCATTAACCAAAACAATACGCCTTTATCCATAAGTTACTCTTGAAATTGTGTTCTCTATATCTTGAAAACGGCAGACGGTAAGATATTACAATTGTATTGGCCCGTACAATAACCCTTTTCAGTAGAGGTCGAAACTCCACCAAGGGTAAAAGCACAATCGCCGTCATACTTTATCAGATTCGTCAATGTCATCTCATATTACTATTGCATCGCATAAAGGATAACTTTATGTGCCTGTTACTAAAACTGTCCGTGATAAATGATACGTCCAACGCTGTACTATAAATCAGCTTGATACCAAGTGAAAGTTAGTGATCAGTTCCACTGAATTGACTGACGCCCCATCCATTGACGTTACGACTTCCAAGAAAATCGCTGACACTCTTCTAACGAGCAATGGATTCCGAATATAACTCGGGATCAATTTATGCATTATAACATTGTATGAACTCGGGAGGTTGGGTTAGGTGAGCGTTCAAAGGGACCATGATTTGTGAAGCGTTTGACCTCTGATGGACGACAGTGTTACCGTTCGATTAGAGTCTTGATAAATGACAATGCTGTGGTGCGGCTTTAGTGATTCTAAATGTGTGGTCTGATAACAATGCAAGGTTTACAAGGAAAAAAAATGTTTTTCTCCTCGTATTATTGTTGTTTTTAAATTGTGTAATCGTGGATGGAAAAAAATATATACCGGCCGAATTGAGAACCTTCTAGTTTTTGAACTCGGTTAAAAATAGTTCTCTGTTCACTTAGAACATATGTATTTTATTTTTATAATATGGCCACCGTATGAATTCACAATGTGGAAGTTACAAATGCTAACTGATTATGATAAATTTTAAAGGATCAGACATCAGCACCTAAAAATTGGCTCATTTGGCACTCTTAGGTTCATCATCATCAGGGCATCATTTCAGCCATTCATTTCAGCTGGACAAAGACCTTCCCCAAAGATTTCCACAACGAAATGTCCTGGGCCGCCCTGCCCACTGCTACTTGAGTTTCGCCATTCGATGGGCTATGTTGGTTAATTCAGTTAGGATCTCCTTATTTCTGATTTGACCTCGCAGGGAAACTCAAAGCATAACTCAGATATTTGGTTACCGACAGTCAAATTAATATAAACTTTTTGATAAAAACCCAAGATTTCAATGTAGATGCTTTGCCTATGCCCGCGAGTTCCGTCACTGGAGCTGTACCCGTAAAAACAGAAATTAGGAAGACATTATCTAAACGTAAAACGGGGAATCGAACCCCAGCGCAGAAGTAGTGGCCTGCTACCAATACGCTACCGAGGCAGTCCATATCCACAGAACATTATCTATTATTATAATATAAGCACACGTTACAAAGAACGAGGTCAGGCTGGTCCAGCGGCTAGGCGCACCTATAAATAAGGCTACGTCAAGGTGATGCCCGTAATAGGTTAGGTCATTGTTAAGGATGCAGCTTTTGTAATACGTTGCTCGTATCATCGATTTACATCTGCTTCCTCATACCATATAGGTCACCTACTTACATGATCGTGCGTCTACCGGGGGCTCTTTTATGTGTAAGTTATCGTTTTAAAAAACAAATGTATTTATAAAATTATTTGGTTTTGGAAACATTTACAATTAAAAAAAAACAGTAGTAAAAAGTGTAATGTTTACTCAGTTGTGTGGCAGGATTGGGATTTTTATAATTTTCGGAAGGTACCCAGTGCCGTCCTCGGAGTTTGGTAATGTGCTCGGAGATGACAGTTGGCTCACCTAATTGGCGAATCCTGGATGTATCTTTGAATACATGCATTTACCTGCATCTATTGAAGCATATGTAGATTATGTAGGAACCTAAGTATAATTTTGCATAGGATTACAATGCAATAAATTCAATAATTTCGGGTCGATAGTTGATTTTTTCGTTGTGTGATCTAATTCTTAAAAAGAATTATGTCACCAGCTTTATTCACTGTAATTTAAAATTAATATAACGTACAGAGATGACGCGTGGAGGCATAACTACAATATGTGAACTATATATAAAAAGAATCAAACTGTGCAAGATAACTAGCGTTTGCTAGAGACAACGCGACACGAAACTTGTGCAAACCCTCGTAACCCGAGCAGACGTCATCGAGTTACACACGTGACACACGAACGTTTTGTGGAAAGTCGCGTATCGTTACATAATATCAGCGTTCTCAAGCAACGTTATATCACGAACGGTACACAGTTGGCGTCACTATATAGAACTATAATGTTGTTGTTTTGTTATACAAATGATGACTTGAAAGTATTTTGAGTAAAGCGTAACAATTTTTTCCTAAAATTGTAGTTCTCTTTATTTTTTTATGCTGCTCACAAAAAGACTGATTAAAATCAAGCATACGGTTGAAAATGTAAAGTGCTTTGATAGTATATAAAAGGATTCATCAAATTTATAACCCTACGGAGTCCTTGAACATTAATCATTTAAGAAGACGAATACTGTCCTACCGTGAGCCGTAAGTCTTGGTCTTCTGATTAGTTCGAGTATACTTCAAACGTGAGTTAATGCGTCTTAGAGTGGTCAAGTGAGTGATGAATCATGAATGTAAGGGCACCGGTGGTGTGTAAGATCCAGAATATCTGACGCTTCACGCTCTTTTCCTACCTCGTAAGAGATTTGGTGTGTAAATAAATACATGAATAGTTCTAAAATACATAGTAAGTAATGGTCTTCGCTAAACAAATAGCTGTACATCTTTATCATTGCATAGTTTCACTTTAAATCTGAACCTAAACCTGTTTAAAGCTAAATCCGATTACCAGCGAACGAAAACCCTATTTCACCCTCTCTCATATTGCAAACAAACAAGCCGTAATGGACGACACATGTTAAAACGTTTACTTGTTAAAAATATTCACGCCAATGAGCAGCTAGAAAAATTAAGAACACTGTGATATTGTGATGCAGGGCGAGGATTGAACAATACAATCCCAGTAGGTACCTGACATTGCAAATGGAAGGCATTTATTAGTAGGTATATTGACGATTTGTAACATTCGATTCTTGCAAATTAAGTTCGGTCTATGGGATATATACAATTTTCTTTGTGGCTAAGTTAAGATAATATCTTGCAATGCCCGACAGCCGATAAAGACTCTTCTTTATCGGCTGTCGGGTTCTAGCTTCCAAAAAAAATGATACCCTTAATATATCCAATTAAACTTTCGTAGAAAATAGCCACGTGCCACTTGGCCCGGTGACGTCGAAACGGGTCAACTAGGGCTTCTGATTAAATCTGGAATCACGTGGGAGGAAAATGTATATACCCTGTTGATAAATCCCTCTGAAACTTTCTTAATGGTGAAAGTATTTAAAAATAACCCGAGTATTGGTCACGTTTTGCACGTGGCAATGAAAAGTTCCGCGCAGCTTCCTTGTGCGACGTCCACGTGCGGCCCGACCCTGAGATGTCGAAACGGGTTAACTAGGACTGCTTATTGAAACTTGGCCAACAGATCGCGTGAATCGTGTGTTTATTTCACTGGTGTCTTAAGTCTCGCAATTACTGGAGCGTTTGATAGTTTGAAATTGTTGTTTCTAGTGAAACACCTCCTTTTCTTGTTGTTACTCGTCTTATTATCGACAGAGGGAAAAGCCTGCATCTGCATATGGCTACTGCCCTCCGGTGTTGCTCTATGCCTTTGAATTGCGAAAAATTGAATTGGAATACATGACTTATATTAAACAAAACAATTTTCTAAAACAACGTCTGCTACGTTTATCATTACCGCATTTTTATTACTAATTATATGTCGAATGAGACGGTCTTTAAAATGGAGCACAAAATTGTACGTGATTGTTTCATTAGCTACTTGTTACATCTTTATGGTGTTCTAAACAGGGAGCGACGAAAGCGGTTTTTATTTGTTTGCTATCTTGTCATCATTACGAGATATGTATAATGTTAAACACAAAATCGTCATTTATACCAACAGTAACCACATTAGATGACACGTTAGTTGCCGCGTGATCTGCGGTTTGTTTTATGGGCGTTACGCTCGGAACGTGATATTTTATGGTTATTGAATACTAGACGAAGGGTGTTCTGAATTAAAAAAAAAAACATATTTAAGTGTGCATGTATCTTCACACCAAGTTCTTATAGGATAGCCAGATACGAGTATCCCGGTCCCGACACCCCTTTATTTCTTCTACATTCGTCATTCTCTTATGAGAAACAACTTACGACGTTGCGATTCGAATTTAATGGTATGCGCACTCATTTCCATTAGTAAGTAACTAATGCGAACAAACCACTACTTATAAGCAAAGTCTCGGAGTCGATCTCCGGAAATCTATGTTCTTTGTCCTTAGGATTTTTGCAATGATCAATAGTTAATAATTGTCACGCTAATAAAATTGGCGGCGCCGATGCTCTCGGGCTACATCGAAAAATTGTGTCTTCATTCCCAATTAAATTACCTACTCGAAAAAAATCCATGAATTTAAATATCAAATAATTAATACGTGTCTAAATTACACTTTCAATTATAATGTGCCCAATAATAATTCATTATCTTTTAATAGGAGAGTTGTGTTTTTTTCCTAAGGAGTTAAAAATGTTTTTTCTCGCCAATAAATTAAACCCGTGGGTATGGTAATGAGTTCGTTTATATGCACGCCATTTCTTCGAAAAATAATGTTAAAGTTAATAAAAAACCAGACTTTATTAAGACAAGTTATTTTGTTCAGTATAGGTACCTAATATTGAGATAATCATATACTTTCGAACTGTTAATTTTTTCTTTACATATAGGTAAGTATACCTACATATAGTCGGTTCTGTTTTTTTATTTAGTCTACTTTTAAAACTTTTAATTAAGTATGAAGATTTTTTTATGGATTATTTAATTTCGTGACTGAAGACCGACTTCAGTAAATAAATTTTGCTAACCAGTTGCGAAGATCTTCAACATAATATTCTATATGACCATATTGAGGTACTACGTATCTTTATAGCAGCCGAAAGTATACCGAATAAATTGCATCTTATTTTTGTTCATTCAATATCTTCAAATTGTGCGTGCGCCTGAAATGACTGACCTGATTGGTAGAACATCTGACTGTCCTTCCTATGTAGTGGAAGAGTAAGGATGTGTCTCCCATTACAAGGCTGTATGGACTCCGCCTGTAAGGTCCAATTTTCTAGATCGCCAACATTCGTAGTATGTTTCTTCAAACACATCTATGACTGAGCGTAACGCTAACACTCGCAATCGGTATCTACCTACAACATATACAAAGTATAGTACATACACATTGATAAATTATTTGTTTTTAAATGACAATAATATGTACGAGTATTGGAGACCTTCGGAATAAATAATTCAATTCCAGGATTAAAATATTTGACTTCACTAACCAACTCCATCATTTTGTCAATAAAATTTACTGCTCGGAAAAATAGTTCTTGCGTTTTTACCTCAAGGCGCGCAAGATAATTTAGAATCGGCCCCCAGAGCTCGGGGCTCCGGGCTCTGGGAGCGGCTTGCGATGTGAAATTGAAATTAAACATGGCCCGCGAACCGCTTCGTTATAAAATTGAACTGTCTTTTGAACGGTTACCGCATAAATTTTACTAAGTGCTCCTGCACATTAAAACGTTAAATTGTCGTTCGTTCGTAGTCGAAATAAGTAATAATTTATATTGAGTGATTTTACGCTTTATCTTGTTTGAGGTTTTGTGTGTGGTCGCATTATATTGTAACTTACAGATTAAGGCATAATTGAGGAAGTTAAATGGGCTTGCAGTTGTTATTACATATTATTGCAATGCTAATTTAGTCATTAATGCTGTCCATATTTACCTTTATAATGCGCATTAAAAAATATGCATCAACTCTTCATCACGCTCTTCAGACAAAGACTGCAGTCACCACCGAATTGCCTGATCCGCCGCTTAATTGTAATGTTCAACACTATCGTGTTCCGGTTTAAATAGGAATGTGGACGTCATAATGTATGGCACAAGAAAAGCGTCTAGCCTCAGGGTTTCTTTCGTAAACGACCACACTGTGATCACAAATTTTATGTTGATATCTATAGGCAGCATTTATTGACCATCAATGTGAGCTTATTTATATTTCTAGGACGTAAAATAGTTCCCGTATTACGGCTCTATACGGAAGTGTTCATTCATATTAATAGGGAACCCTTCACCTCCCAACAACGCATCAATTTGTCCCGCTTCATCAATTTTATATCGGACCTATTTTGGCAACCGAGCTTTACTAGTCCTTAAATAAACATCACTAAAATTTGTAGCGTAAAAAGCTTAGTAAATCAACGAATCGAAAATCGAATTTCGTATCAATAACGGCAGCAACATACGCCGGTGAACAACCCAACATGAATATTGCTCTACAAAGCCGCCCGACGTGTTGTACTCACGCACCGCCAGACACCATCGCGTTAATTTGAAACTAAACCCCTAAACTCGTGTCGATTGCCATGTTCCGAAAAAAAAAAAGTATATTATACGGAGAAAAAAACAACACCAAATCGATGTTTCGGTATAATCTTTTTTGCGCTCCATTTTATTAATCGTTATTTGATATCGTGTCCTTATTTAAGAACAGAGGTTAATAATCTAAACCTGTAATGGGTTTATATTATTTAAGCGCTACAATTCTTTTAAAAAGCAATGTGCTTTTTTAGAAGTAAAATGTTGAGAAGCAAGAGACGGGCCACATGGAAAGTGGTTACTGGCGCCTAAGAACATGTGCATCAGGGAAGTTTCCAACTCACTGTCAGCCCTTAGGGACTCTTTAAACGATACGGTTTGTTCCAGCACTTGCGCCAATCGGACCGCTTACCTTTATTTATTACCTACCTTTTATTACCTTAATATATACCTTTACTAGGCGATATACAATCCTCATTTCTGATCCATGCAAAAATCCACATGTATTCCTGCAATCTCCGTCGAGACAATCGGTACAGCCAGATACTACCCCTTTTTCAATGATTCAGATTTTTTGTAAGTTGTGATGCAAATAAACATGCAGTTCATATGGATAGTAAGTGAATAAATACTGCAGCCTATAGATACCTGCACAAAAATTGAAGGTAAAAATGCAGATGCGTTGCCTCTCCTCCTTGAGTAAGTTATTTTGTCTGTATTATAAATGAACATTTTGGTGATAGTTATTACGTGGCTGTTTATTATAATTTAACCGGAACACAATAGTGCTAAACACTACCATTTGGCGACTGACAGATTAAGTAATGCAACAGTGCCTATACCCTCGAGCCCCACCAGTAAAGGTGAGACTTTGGTATTGGTGTGGAGCAGTTATTATCTATCTGGAGCAGCTGGTTAATTAGATTTTAATAGTTTTGCGATATGTACTTGCTTTTCCTTGATACACCACATCCATAATGTATTCTTAATTTTCCCATTGCCAAACATGAACACTTTTAACTTCAATGCATTTCTGTACCGATATTATTCACGAATGAATATCAAACCGAGGCCGCAGTAATGACGCTCCAGAACAGCGTATCGATCTCTCGACATCGATTTTCCACACTTGTAACGATGATCAATAGAAATTAGTCACACTCTTATGCAAATGTCATACTCGGAACACGCGATGCGGTCGTTTGCAATGACGAAAGACTTAATGAAAGAGCGTGCTGTGTCGTGACCTTTAAATTCATGTTGACACTCGCTACAGTTAACTTGTATGATTGATTTGAGACTAACAAATCAAAATTAGTTGTCCAACGATTGAACATTGAGTAAATGGATATTCCATTTACTCAATGTTCAATCGTTGGAACAAAAGGACGGAGTTGCCAGATATCTAAAGCGCAACCGAGACTAGGATTGTTCTGTCTTAGTTTATTTCGCAAAAGCCGGTAATCTCCGTAGATTATACTATGGCCGAGGCCTAAAACGTGATCTGGGCTTGTTTTTTAGTCCAGAACGCCGAAAACCGAGACCAAGATCTCGGTCGGGCCTTAGTTTAAGTGCCCAATGATGTAATGTATCGGGTCGTTAAAATAGCGTTTTTCAGCGCTGTCATTTGCCGGCTAGATAATAGCCGCGCCTACAACGGGTGAGGCAGGCTCGCGAGCAAAATACTGAGTCTGTATGGACGTACTTAGGGGTGGTTTGAACGCACTTTGCCTGTGCTGAGCTTGAGTGAATACCCCTTAAGGCTTTGGTTGGCTCAGTCAGCCTTGGGAGGCTTGGCCCTGTGTTGCCATTGCCTTATGGACAAACTGCTGCAGCGGTCACACGAGGTCAAGCTCGGGAGTCGCATATCGAAGCTGCCGCGTGAGGTTGTGCGCCCATTGTGAACTAGGCAAATGTACGGTCCAGAAATATTCAATTATTTCCAGACAACACTACCTAGAACTACTTAGGTTTTCGGTGGTAACGTGTTAGCATTTAAACTTCTAGTTTTATATTCAATCAGGGAACTCTCCAGTCATCCAAACTCAACCAAATAAAATGTCCACGTGTACCTATTACCAGATTTTTCCATGCTAGTACATATCTGTATTATCTGTGCTCCTCAGTTACAGTAAAAACTGACCTTCATTGTGATCTCTTGTTTGGTTAGTAGTTTACGACTTAAAGAGACGAGAATGATGAGGCACGAGAGGTATGTCAGGACCGGGATAACTGGCGCTCTACACTCTCTGCCTACCCCGTAGGGACCTGGCGTGAAGATACATACATACATACACACATACGACTTAAAAAGTCATCCGAGCAGTTGTATCCTCCATAGCACCACATACCTACTAGTATTTAATTTTCTAGGTAAAAAAATAATCCCACACGGAACGCATCGCGCACACGATTGTTGTATGAGACAATAATATACCTATACCTAATTATCTATAGAGTGTGGAAACACAAACACATGTCGTAACTATAATGTAGGTTTTTGAAAGTATTTTTTTTACACGGCCGCATTGTACGAGGAGTTGCCACGGACGCTTGGACTACCAAGGTCGGTAAACAAGGCCGATGTGTTGCGAACTCTTGGCTTAACTTTCAAGGCTGTATCGGAGCTGTCTTTCTTTGAACAGTTGGTAACAGATTGAATGGTATCGATTCAGTTTGTGTGTTCTGTTGGATTATAGGCGAAGGGCTTTTAAGTTGTTTGCCTACTTATTAAGAGTTATTAAGTCTGTCAGTCCGATTCCACTAATGCGACGTTGAGTTTCTGGGCTTAGATACTCGGTTCAGGAATAAGTGGGTTTTGAACTTTTGCATTTTCCGGATTTTTCTTAATGAAACTATCAAAGTTTGGTAATTTGCCATATGACAATGGGATCGCCAACTACTACTAATAGTTGGCGAATACGTTGAACTAAACTAAAACTTTGTGATCTTGGCTGATGTTAGCTGATCCTTATCTGGAAAAATTTAAGTGATTGTTTTTATGTAATAAAAGTGGCAAACAAGCATGCAGTTCACATTGATATTCAGTGATGACTGCAGCCTATACTATAGACACCCTCACTAAGACCAAGGTCAAAATGCAGACGTGTTACCACTACTGAGGCCTAAGGTGTTATGCCTTTGTGCCGGAAATTACAAGGCCGTACGTTACCACCTGACCGGAACACGATAGTGCTGAACACTACCATATAGCGCCAAGTATATTAGTAATGCGGTGGTGCCTACGCCCGCGAGCTCCGTCATTGGAGCTCTACCACCAGTAAAATAATAAAGTAATTTGAATAATAATTGTATTTGGTGATGAATAAATCCCGCCCACAATTAAAAAAAAAATTGAAATCTCACCCCCTCCTCTAGCCTACCTTATCGTGATCTACTGCCTCTACACGGCCGAGGTAGGTTTTTGGTACCATAATATTGTTCTTCGAAGTAACCAAATTCTTACTAAAAAATAAAAATAAGAAATGACCAACTTCGATAATCCTTTAAAAGTCTGATCCCATTTGAGATCCTCTAAAACCCTGACTATGATAAATATGCCTCTTATCCGCGTGAAGAATAAAGTTACATTATTGATAACAAAAATTTATTACGTGACACATAGAGATACGAAAGAAAGATCGTTATGCGAGTATTAAGCGAACAAATAAACTTAACAGCCATACAATGGGATGTACTATCGCGTTTGCCGCTGTATAAATCAAACAAACGACTGGCTTGTATCGCTGTTTCGGTTAATCCGTGTTCGGAATGTTGAATAAAGATAATAATTATTCTAAAATGTTTTCTTTGTGATATATTCAGCCAGATGATGAACCTGTGTCGTGTCACAGGATAAATAAGCCTGCGTTGCACCAAGATATATGCAAAGTTATTGTAAAATTTTACATTCTTCTCTAACCTAAACATATCTCTTTAAGTTAGAGAAGGATGTGAAATGTTACAATAACTTTAACTTTAACAAATATCTTGGTGCAAGGCAGGCTTATTTATCCTGTGACACGACATAGGTTCATCACGTTACATTTCACATCCTTCTCTAACCTTAACAGATCTCTTTAAGTTAGAGAAGGATGTGAAATGTTACAATAACTTTAACTTTAATAAATATCTTGGTGCAACCCGGGCTAAAGTGTTTCTTTATTGCCCATTACTAGATTTTACTCTGTGTCGTAGATATGGCGATCAAAACACATAACATACACAGGATTAAACAAACACCTAAATCAGAAACACATAACACGCACACGTAGTAAAAGCATAATTTTTTTTTTCAATACATGTACTTACTAAAACTGTATGAATCTGGACTGAAGAGTGTAAAGTGCAATGATAGCCGCGCTCAAGTATTTTTGCCGGGGCGTTTGTGCAATGCCGTCTTTTTTTTTAAAGTTGATTCGCGTCAAAATTAACGTCTTGCTCAAAATTTTCTGTAAACGAAAATAACACAACGCATATAAACACAGATGGTAAATTAATACTGCAGCCTTTTTTGACATTAACCTGTGTAAAAACGAGAGGTCTCAATGCTAATAACCATCTAAGGTCCAAGTACACCACTTTTCTAATGGAAGTTATGAATGCGCCTCCTGTGGGACCAAAAAACGTGTGTTACATGTCTTTTCTCTAACTTCATTCATTTACGACTATCCACCGCCGAACAGACAAAAGCCATATCTGTAGGTACTAAAAGTACATACAGTGCTCATCAAGAAATAATACACATTGAGCCTTTGAAAGTGACAATCGAGTAGTTTCGGCTTTATAGAGCGTTATTTCTGCTGTTCAATGCTTACGAAAGCATCCGTAGTCCGGTATTGGTCAAAACTTGATGAAAATGGTAAGGTGTGAAAAAGATAACGCTCTACAGATCCGAAATAAACCGATGTCTCTTCCTGAGGTCGATGTGCATTATTTCTTATTGGATACTGTAATTTGTTTTAAGAGAAATATTTGCTCAAATTCGTAACAATTTACACTAATCCTTGGTCGCAACCAATCTCACCTTCCCCAATCGACCTCTCCACCGCAAAGGTTAAACAGGAGATAAAACTCTTAAAATAGACACCTAAGAAAATTTCTGCAAACGTCTTATCGCTATAAATTGCTTCTGTAAGTGCTGATGATAATAAATAACTAAATTACTGCGACATAAGATGACTTTGATGGTTAACTAATTTATATTTATTTCACACGGTGCCGGTAGATATTTTCGCTGAAATGGATATGAATTATCATTTATAGAGCAGTTTGCATTTAACTGTGGAATATTGCACTTTACTGCAAAATCAATAACTATACAGTAATAGTACCTCTCTAATCGCTAGCGAATGCGTATGGCTGGTATTCAATTTATTAGGGTGTTTAACGGAGTAATTTGCGACCTATCGACACATAAGCTTATAATGGAAATTGTTAACCTTTTGTTTTATAGCAATTTGTATACTGCCTTTATTTATTTTACTAGCTGTTGCCCGCGGCTTCGCTCGCGTGGATGTCGTTTTATAAATAACTAAGTAGCCTATGTTCTTTCTCAAAGGCAGCTCTATATCTGTACTAAATTTCATAAAAAATCGATTCAGTCGTTTGGAAGTGAAAAGGTAACAGACAGACAGACAGAGTTACTTTCGCATTTATAATATTAGTAGGGAGTAGAGATTATACTATTTACCTTATCTATTTGTCGCTAAATGTTAGTGTTCACCACTATAGTGTAATTTACGGCCCTGTAATTTCCGGCACAGAAACATAACACCTTTGGCTTTAGTAGTGGCATGTATCTACATTGAAATGTCTGGTTTCATGTGAATATTAATAGACTACAGCATTAATTATCATCAATGTAAAGTGTACTTGTTTGCCTCTTCATGACAAAAAAGTTTCCTGAATAACATATATAAAAGTCAGATTTTATACTATGACGAAAGTATATTTATAAATAATTAGACTGTGAGGGTGTCTGGCAAGGGATTGCCACCGTCCAAAGTGTCCGCCGATAGACGAGGCGGTTTCTTATATGATTGTAAGTTAAAATATATGAAAACTAAGTTTTATACTATCTCAAATTTGATGTTATCTGCCAAAGCCACCGCGACCCAGGTTGTATATTTTGGTTTTGCTTATACCTGTATAGGGGACATATATAGAAGAAATTCCAGGTTTCATAATATAACGAAGGTCTGGGCGTCGCAGGCTCTTAGAATATAATACATATTTGAATTTAAAACTTTGATTGGGGTTCGGCTACGGACAGAAAACAGAAGTTTTCTCAATAAAAAAAAATATGTAAGTATTTTTTCATTTTGTTACAAAATAAATGTGCATATGACGCATATAAAATTCTTCATAAATCATTGTCTTATATTTCCATATGATTGCTTATTAACCTTGCTACGCTGATAAAATGATCATCCATATAAAGGATACCTACTCATTACGCTTTACATACATAGGGAATAGCCTTCTATGATCCATATAAATATTTGAATCCTTATGTACTCGTGAGAATAGGTGTGTTTTATAAATATTATAATAAAATAGTAAAGTAGTTCAACTGCCTATGTAGGTAATATTTTATCACTAGGTACTGCTGAGTACTTTCTACGTTTTTCGGAAAATTCACTGTCTCCCAGTTTGGTAATCTGTCCAATGATGTGCCAAAGGACTAAACGTATCCACGCACTTGCTTCTGCCTACCCCGAACTACTACTTCACGAATACACGCATGAAGTTACTTCACGTAACCTCATCTCTCTGTATTTTTACCCCTTTATTCATAAACGTACATTAGATACGTTTTAGTTATATTTGTCTAGCTTTAGCTTTGTCTTTATCAGTCGCATTTTCAATTGCGTAGCATAGAAAAAGATGAAGGAGAGATTACCAACACATTAGCTAAAATGCATTTATGAATAAGGGGGTAGAATATAAACGTTTTTGAACGTGGAAGTATGTAAGTTCTGAAAAATCGGCTTAGTATCATACGACTACAGAATTTTACCATAGATCGATGAAGACTTCTAAGCAAATAACCATAATTATTTAGTTCAAACTCAATAAGATCGGTGTCATGCGTAGGCTAGTTAGTAGCTTCAAGATCGGACCAGTTTTTATTCCAACCTAGACGAGGGCGAGGTGATCGTGAACTCTAATAGAAACAATACTATAGTGCGAGTTAAAAGAGGATAGCGATAATATTTATAAAATAATCATCTCGTTCACTGTCTCGCTTGTCAAGTGATTGTTTGTTGTAGTACGTTCGACACGTAAGTAGAACTAAGCCTCTCCAAAAATACGAAGGTGGATCCAAAAGTTCGTGGCCCAAACTACTAGGAGACATGACATATTTTTAAATTTACCGTCATTTGTTAGTATGTCTTCTATTGATCTATTGTGCGCAGTTTCATTCCGATACTGCACAATATAAATTTTCTGTGATTATTTGTTTGAAGCATTCTGACGCGATTTTCAATAATGGAGAAAATTGAACATCGTGCAGTCATGAAGTACCTCAATAAAAAAGGCCTGTCACCAAAAGACATCCATCAAGATATGGTGGGCACTTTGGGGGAGTCTGCTCCATCGTATCCCAGTGTCAAGAAGTGGGTAGCTGAGTTTAAGCGCGGTCGTGAGAGCATTGAAGATGATCCTAGGAGTGGACGGCCTACAACCTCTACCACGAAAGTAAACATCGATAAAATTTGTGATCTCGTATTGGGTGATCGACGTTTGACCATCGGTAAGGCATCATACTTGTCATCATCAGCAATATTAACAGACATTAGTTATGGCCGGGTGCAACACATAATAACGAAAGAATTGGGATTCCATAAGGTTTCTGCTCGCTGGGTGTCGAGGTTGCTTTCAGCTGAACAAAAACGAGTTCGATTCACAATTTCGCGAGACTGTTTGGAACTTTTTGAGACTGATCCTGAGCAGTTTTTGTCTAGATTTGTTACCATGGATGAAAGCTGGGTTCACCACCATATTCCTGAATCAAAGCAACAATCCAAACAGTGGAAAAGATGTGACTCACCTACACCGAAAAAGGCTAAGGTCGTTTTGTCGACTAACAAAGTCATGGCTTCTGTTTTTTGGGATGCGAAGGGCATTATTTTTGTAGATTATTTACCGAAAGGTCAAACTATTAATTCTAGTTATTATTGTAACCTTTTACGAAGACTACGAGAAGAAATAAAAGAAAAAAGGCCGGGAATGTTGCGGAAAGTTTTGTTCCATAAAGACAATGCACGTGTTCACACTTCGGTTGAAACAATGTCTGTAATCCATGATTGTGGCTACGAATTGCTGCCCCACCCACCTTATTCGCCGGATTTAGCCCCCTCAGATTATCATTTATTTCCAAATTTAAAAAACATTTGGATGGCTCGAAATTTTCGACCAAAGATGAGGTGATAGTCGCAGTAAACGAGTATTTCACCGACCTTCCGGAATCTTTATTTTTCGAGGGGATAAACAAGTTGCAGTTTAGGTGGAAGAAGTGTGTTGAGCTAGATGGAGACTATGTCGAAAAATAAAAATAAAATTAGACCCACTTTTCTTTCATTTTCTTGGTCGGGCTTCAAACTTTTGGATCCACCCTCGTACCTGCAATTGTGTAACATCTGGGGTGGATCCATGCCATATTCGCCACTCTTGACATGCGGATTGGCGATCGCAGTGGCAAAGTGCAGGACGCTGGTGCCCATCCTCCGTTATGGCACTTATTTCCACGCCCTATGAAATGGTTTAAATATGACAAGAATTTTGTATATCCTATGTATACAAACTTGCCTTAGTAGGTACTTAAATAGGTATTACCCCAATCGGTTCAGATCTATACTTTTAAAAACAAATTGTTTAAAAACATCCTTTTCGTATTTCTCTAATAAATTTGGTCTAAAGAAACGCTAAAAGCTCTGCTCTTACAACTTTCGGAATAGATCATTAATTAGCAGTAAAGTATGCGATGCGGTAGGTATTAGAATCACCAGTTTCAGACTAATTCATTGAAACCTTTGAATATATTTTCGTATTCGCAATTCACCCCGAGTCTTGGGTTTTTGTTGGTACAAAATAACATTCTTTTTTTTATGTTATGGAAGTGACACACATGCATACCTACAGTTCACATTGATGTTAAGTGATGACTGCAGCCTATAGACACCCACACAAAGACCACGGTCAAAATGCAGATGCGTTAACACTCCTGAGGCGCTATGGCTCTGTGCCAGAAATTACAGGGCCGTACGTTACCACCTGACCGGAACACGATAGTGCTGAACACTATCATTTAGCGGCAAGTATATTAGGTAGTGCAGTGGTGCCTACGCCCGCGAGCTCCATCACTGGAGCTCTTCGACCAATAAATCTTAAATGTTTAATATACCTACAAGAATAATGTAAAGGTATTAACACATTGCTTAATGAACGACGGTGAAAACAACGGTGTCTCGTTCACCTCCAAATGGCATGGTCACTTGGCTCTAGCCTTTTAAAGCGCTCGACTTTATTATGTCATGAAAGTGGCAACCGAGCTTACATTTCAAGCTAAGTTCACAAAGATGGTAAGTGAATTCTGTACCCTTTGAACCTCTTAAGAAAAAAACCAAACCAGATTGCAGACGCGTTGTCATTCTTGAGGCTGTAACGTAACGGACGCATTACAGCTCCTCAGTTGTTAAATTACGATCCCATGTTTTGGTCAAGTGGTAACTTAACCACTTGACCAAAACATGTGGAGAACGCTACCATTTAGCGCCAAGTAGATTAGGTAATAATGTATTGGTGCCTATACTCCCTAGCTGCGTCCCTGGAGGTCTGGAGCACTGGAGACCAGTAAAAAACTTAGTTGATTTACAAAATACCGCTTCGAAATTCCATACTTTATATGTGGGAATTTTCGACGCAATGGTGCCTAATGTGCCTATACTCCCTAGCTGCGTCCCTGGAGGTCTGGAGCACTGGAGACCAGTAAAAAACTTAGTTGATTTACAAAATACCGTTTCGAAATTCCATACTTTATATGTGGGATTTTTCGACGCATTGGTGCCTAATGTGCCTATACTCCCTAGCTGCGTCCCTGGAGGTCTGGAGCACTGGAGATCAGTAAAACACTCAGTTGATTTACAAAATATCGCTTCGAAATTCCATACTTTACTTAACCTTACATCTGAGAATTTTCGCATTACTTTTATTTGATTTTTTACTGAAATTTTTATATTAAAGTAAAATTTGAACACCTTTAGGATTGAAGTCTTTGGACAATCTCTGTGATGATGTGGGACGGAGCGAGAGCGTCAAGTGCCAATGCATGTAGCATCCCACACAAGAACATGTTCCATTGGCCATGGCAAAGTTGTCCCAAGCGTTGTCTTGCCATAATCTCTACGTATGTAAGGTATGATAGAGAAGGCAAGGAGGTTAGGTTGGTACATAACCTCTAACATGGTGTTAGAACACTCAAACTGAACTTTTGAAACTTCACGTATATAACGGAACTAGCGGCCCGCCTCGGCTTCGCGCGGTTGCAATGTTACCTACCCTCTCCTATTCATCTTAGCGTGATGTTATATAGCCTTCCTCGATAAATGGGCTATCTAACACTGAAATAATTTTTCAAATCGGACCAGCAGTTCCTAAGATTATTGCGTTCAAGCAAACAAACTAGGGTTTTCGCATACCCGACATTTTTTAATACCCGGGTATCGGGTATTATTTTTGCACATACCCGGATATACCCGGGTATTTACAATTAATACAGAAAAAGATACAATTTTCTTATTATATAAAAATAAGTCGGGTTTTCCTTCCTGACGCTATAACTCCAGAATGCACGAACCGATTTCCACGGTTTTGCATTCGTTGGAAAGGTCTCGAGTTCCGTGTGGTTTATAGCAAAGAAAATTCAGGATTATAAAACGACATCCACGCGGGTGAAGCCGCGGGCAACAGCTAGTTTTCTTATAATTATGTTGTATATTACGAAGAGTGTGTGTAGTATGTCAATAAGTCACCATAACTTAAAGTACCATCAATATATATATTAGGTTGGGGAAAAAGTTTCTTCGCATATTTTAAGATAATTCAAAACATTTTTTAATATAGTTTATTTAAATTTAACTAAAGTATGTATGTACCATTTTGTTCGATAACCTTTTGCCATCTTGTATCTAGGGACATGATCCCATTGCTATAAACATTTTGGGACATCTCATCCTCATTGGCAGTCCTCTCGTGATGTTAACCTAACATTGCATAAAGAATTCTGAAGAGACCGAAACAGGTGGAAATCTGAAGGTGCAAGGTCAGGACTATACGGCGGATGCATTAACACCTCCCAGTCAAACTCTCTAAATTTTTGCTGAGTGGCTATAGATGTGTGAGGTCTAGCGTTATCATGATGAAACACCACACCCCTTCTGTTGATAAATTCCGGCCGCTTTCTCTCAACTTCTTGATTTAATCTCATCAGTTGTTAGAGTTCAGAATCGATAGTCCTGCCTGGTGGTAATAGCTCATAATGAATAATGCCCTTCCAATCCCACGACACACACAACATCACCTTATTGCGAGTTAACCCGGGTTAATCCTTCAAGGATCGTACGGCCACCGGTGGCGAGACACAATTGAATTTCAATTGTCATATTTTTCTCGTGTCTGGAGAGATTAAGAGATAATATTTTGGGCATATTGCACACTGTACTGATTCCTTATTCTGTATTTTCTAAATATATTTTTACACTCCAGGTACAGATCTTTCCATTTTGTCAACGAAAAGTAAACCATCGTTTAGTAAAATTTTATAGGTCCACTCGATTCCTTTTTTTTTCTTTTGTTTTAATAACATTTAATTCAATTACTAAGCGTTCACTGCACAATATTAAAATTGTCAACAATAACAACCAACATTTTGTACACTTCTATGAAGAGGATCATCAGCTGATCAGTGACCGCCAATACGGATTTCGTCAAGGCAGATCTGCTGGTGATTTTCTAGTATATCTCACGCACCATTGGTCCCACGCCTTGGACAAGAGTGGGGAGGCATTGGCTGTAAGCCTGGACATTGCTAAGGCCTTTGACCGGGTCTGGCACAGGGCACTCCTCGCGAAACTTGCATCCTACGGTCTTCCCCAGAGGCTATGCAACTGGACAGCCAGCTTTCTGTCTGAGCGTTATATACAAGTCTTAGTTGACGGTCAGCGCTCAGACAGACTACCTATCAACGCTGGTGTGCCGCAAGGCTGTGCTATATCCCATGCTTTTTCTTCTGCATATTAATGAAATATTGGAGCAAAATTCCAATTTTCATTGCTATGCCGATGATAGTACGGGAGATGCACACTACACTAGCCGTGCAAATGCCTCTCGGACACTTATCGAGGAAAGCAGGACTAGACTTGTGTCTGAAATCGAGCACTCTCTGGAGCGGGTCTCGGATTGGGGTCGACTTAATTTAGTACAGTTTAACTCCTCGAAGACACAAGTCTGCGCGTTCACCGAAAATCTACGCCTTTTATTTTTACAGAAAAATGGAAAGAAAAATTTGACTTCAGGCGAGACTCGAACTCGCGACCTACTGGGAATCTAGTCCAGCCGCTCTTCCAATTGAGCTACTGAAGCCCTGCCCGATTTGTCAAATCTTTCCTTCACATCTATTCCATTGCTTTATGGTAGCAGCAGCGCCATCAATTACCAACTATGCTAGTTAGGCAACCGATATAATAGACTTTTCAGTTTATTGAATATCGTAAAGATGTCGCTTTTACCCTTAATAATTGATTTATATTATTACCTGGACTAGATTCCCAGTAGGTCGCGAGTTCGAGCCTCGCCTGAAGTCAAATTTTTCTTTCCATTTTTCTTTAAAAATAAAATATATTTCACAAGCATGTGTTAATGCGAAATAATATAAAACAATCTACGCCTTCCTTAGATTTATTTTTATTGTGTGTCACATTTGCTAATAAGTTTTATTTTTTAGACCTTACTTTGTAATTTTGTAATTTGCCGAGGATTTTGATGTTTTCCCGAACCAAAGTGGGTGCCCGGGTACCCGGGTCTGGCAGTAATACCCGAGTACAAAATAGTTGAAACACCCGGGTATACCCGGGTAGAAAACCCTAAAACAAACAAACAAACAGACTCTTCAGATTTATGATATATAACATTTTACTATATTTTGTAAACAAATTGGTGATAGCGTTCCTTAGTGCCTCCGCGCATTTCATTCCTTAGTCTCTCCAGCGCACAACTAATTCTTCCAAGATATATGGAAGTGCGCGCATTATGCGGCCAGCCGTTGGCGGCCACTTATTGGCCGCGCGACCAACAAAGACATCGTAACCCAACATGTGGCTACGTGGCTAGGCCGCATGTTGCCCCCGCGCATTTCACGCTGTGGCCGCTGCCCGCAAAGCGCGCGGCCAGCGGCCTAATGCGCGGAGGCACTTACTGCTATGCACCGGTTAGCTTATTAGTGATATCGCCAAGTGGTAAGCAGTCTACTTTGTGAGTAAGTTTGTAACGCGCCTTTTCCAGTAGTACTCAATAGATACAATTAAATTGCCTGGAGTTTAACACTTCAATACTTCTACTTAGAAGTCTGCAAGTGTCCTAATTTGGAGGTTGGCCGGATGAACGTGATAATGAGGTGTCCGAAACGGATTCACTACAGTTACTTCGACATGCGTGCCCTCCTTCCGATCAATTTCCGAACGTGTACAAACTTTGCCGACGTATATACATGCTATACCTACCTATAAAAATTATTGCGATTCGAAAACAGTGAACTGACTTTACAGTTCCTTTTCCTGAGTTGAACCTTTATCAGTAACAGTTATTATTATGTCCAGGAAGAAGCATGCCGGGTTTTTTTAAAAAGAAATTAAGAGCGATAGTGTACGAGTAGGTATGTTGATAAAAAACCCAAGTTATAATATAGTCAAAGCTTAGAACAAATTGAAGTTCTATAGGTATTCCAGGCTAGTACGAATAACAAACAGTGTGGTATACACATCTGCATCATTTGAATCTATAATATTGACAACAACTCAATACGGTATGCATCCTCAACCAGCAATCTAAAACTGTTTATCAATTTCAATACAATGTTCATTAAATTCATTCTATCCATAATCGATGAATTGTTTAGCTGAGTCATCAATCATCATCCCAATTACGTTAGTAATGAACACATAGCATTATAGGATCATGTGCGTGTCAAAATATTTATATATTGTCATTAATATCATGAATATGATGGTACACCTTCATTTAGGAATGTTTGTTATCTCAGCAAAGAGTCTTACAGAAGGTTAGGGGTTTTAGACTGTGTTGGTAATTATCGAAGTTATTAATACGAAGAACCTGAATACTGCACTAATGCAAGAAGAATTTCGCTGTCTGACTTTTTGATTTAACTTTGGAAGTCATTTGATTTTAACTGAGAGACTCATTTGCTGTTAGGGAAATCAATAATTATTGAGTTTTTTTTTCGTTCCATTAGCTACATGAATAAAGTAATCTGTCTGTTAGGTAGACTTCGTGCAAAACTTGCGTCCGTGAAGCTAAAAGTCACTGCAAAGAATACGATTTTATGGTTTAGTAAGGATACGCGAGGAGAGAAATGTGGTAGTTGTTAACTTTAGTCTAACTCATTAGGACGCTATGGCGACGTCGCCGGCTACGTGGCCATGGCATCCTAGTGAGTTAGGGGCCTTATTCAGGCCAACATTGAAACTTTTTTCTAGTCTGTATATTCGTCACGAGGTAAGAGAGTGGGGCCAAGTTTACGGAGGCAACATCATTCAGTGGCATTGAAGTTGTGCGTGTAGGCACAGTAAGTAATCTTGCAAATCTGCAAATGGAAGCGGTGGAATCTCTTTCTTCTCTTTACATAAAAACGGTTGGAGCACAATCATAGTTTTTCATCAATGCTTTGGTTTATAAATATTTATCTACTTAGGAGGTAAACCTCCATGTTTTTTTTGTAAATTAGAAAAAGCCGCACAAACGGAGGGGTCCTCGTCGTTCTTGAATATCGAACAAAGAACGTTAAATAACAACATTTCACGCTCACACTGTAACCCGAAGGTCTGATGCAAATCGTTCCCTTTATTGAGGTAATGAACTTTATAGATGTGGCTTTGAACTAATGGTGCGTGATTGACGTGCGACCGTTGTCGCCTTACGCCTGCCGCTAGACACAAGGTCAATGTGTTCCCAACACTTACTGCCAGTTGGGATCGGGATGTTCCGTGTTTTACGTCACGGCCAGTTCCACGAGGTTGATCCTCGCTTGGCTCAGTAACTAGAAGTGAATTTTAGGACGTAATACAAGTTCTTTGCTTTATTTTGAATGTGGAGCATCTCTCTCCAATTGATTTTTCAAAGATCTTCCAGGTCTATATTCAGAGATAGCTGGGGCGATATTATGTGGAAATTGTATTGGTCTCCCCATACATTAAATGGTCGCAATTCTTGTCTATCGTTTAACTTAATTGAACTAGCGACGACGGCGTAGCTGTCTATCTTTATATCATATTGATCTCAGTCACAATTCGGCATTCATTCAGTCTCTGAGAGATCTCACTAATCCTAAGGTTTTAAGATTTTGTAGTTATTGTTTTAATCCGTGTGCAGTTTTGTACTATTGATATTTGAGTGATGTGCGACCATTGTCACTTGCCACTTGTCGCTAGTGACAAGGTCAATTAAACTTATTGCGAGTTGGGGTCTGGAATGTTCCGTGTTTTTTGGACACTGGTTGTTCCACGAGGCTAGTCCTCAATTGTTGCTGTGGCTCAGAAACCTGAAGTGAGTCTTAACCAGCAATTTAATTCCGATTTCAGCGTCTGTCGTTACTTGATTGGTGCTGGTCTACAGTAACAACATAACTTTAACAATTTTTTTGAGAAGACCAATAGGAAATCGTCTAGAAATGGGACACAGGTGTGTACAGTTTCATAGCACTTCGATTTTCGTCCACTATTTCAAAATGATCAAAGTAGTTTAATTTCGTAAAAAAAAATGCTGTTTTGCATATTTATAACTCAAAAAAGTTTTTTCTTGCCTACATTCTTTGTGAGATACAAAGAATTAAGGCTTTATAATCGTGAATGCACAATGTTGAAACCAAATACTGTCTGTTGATGTTGATCTATAGCGACCAGTATACGACAACACTGTTGACGACAAAGAAAGATTTCTCACTGGTTCTAGGACAGACCTTCTCAACAAGAAAGAAGACGGAATTAATCACTGTGAGTTATTTGCATACAATCACACGCGCGAGTACCACACGGTGTTTGTGCACTGCCACTGAAATATTGGTGAGAACGCAATATTTTTACAAGTCTTAAAAATCTTTTCTTGAAGGTTTTTTTTATATTATTATAGTTTGTACGGCGAGAATTAACTATTACAGATGCATAATAATTTAGGCCTCAGGGGTGACAACGCATCCGCATTTTTACCTCCGGTTTTTGTGTAGATGTCTGTAGGATGTGGGTCATTGTGGGTATTTACATGTCATCCTTGTAAACCGCATGCTTGTTTGCCACGATCCTTACATTAAAAGTATGGGATCTTCAAACATTATCCCAATCTTTCAATGCAGTAGCAGTCATAAGGAAGAAGAGTCTGCAGATGAAAAGTCCAAATTCCCAATAGCCATGTTTGGTATTGTGTAGCGAACGTTCATTTCGTATTAATTGCCGACTTATTGATCGGAGTGGTTGCGGCATCAATCCTCATGCCATTCAGGTCTGACACCCATATTCTAAGACGTTACTCGAAACATTCCTTGACTCACACTCAGCTGAGGACACTTTATGAGGACGCCTCGAAATCCATATTCTTAGTTGTATTTTGACAGTAACTCATGTGTACGGATTATCATAAATATAATTCAGAAAGTCTTGAGAATCTATTTATATATAAAAGTATATTTAATTATATTTCGAGACAGTTTCGACACGAAAAACTGTGAAATGTAAATAATCCTCGAAACTTCAAGGTAGGTCGTGAGGTACCTTGGAGTTTGACAGTTGCTTTCTTACCTCAAACGGAGGAGAATGTCGAGTTCACGTTATTAGTTACAACTAAGAATACCAATTCCCTTGAGTAAGGTTGAGTTAAGGTCGAGGTTACGACTTAGAATATGGGTGTTAGTCTCAGTGCGAGTTGTCGGCACTTAAAATATCAACGATATGAAGCAAGACCAGTAAGTATAATCTGTGAGTATGAGTATTCATCTATTCATAATTGTTAATATTAAAATCAGTAACTTGCCCCGGCTTCGCATGGGTCTGTTTCTCAGATTCTATCCGGCGAATTAGGACAAATTTCACTCAATAATATTTCTGTGAAGCGCTTACAAAAATGCATGGGAAGAGACAGACATTAAACAAATATTTTGGCATCTGCAACATACCTAGCTGTAACATGTTTTGTATTCGATTTACAAATTGATAATAAACAAAAATCATAATGGGATGCAGTTAAGTGCAGTGCACAAGCGCTCTTCTGCACGAGCCGTCCTCGATTCTGCTTGTCAACGAGTTGTGCCCAAATATATTATTGGAACCGTTTTTTAATGTATGCGTTGAAACACTCAATTCCATATTTTCCGTTATATTCCCTACTGCGTACAAGCTTTCTGTCTTCGTGTTTGGGTCACCGGGTTTACGATTTCACTTCATATTCCTAAACTTATGCGTTCCAGTTTCTTTCGAGACATCTGTGATATTGGAAAAAATATACCTGATGTCGTCTGTTGTAACGAAACAGATATCTTATTGGATTTGGTTGTAACTAAAAATAGACAGGCTAAAAGCTACACTTACATTGATGCTTAGGTTAGAATTTGTCAGTTTTTTTTACCAAAACCTAAAAAAATATTGTAAACTGCCGTTAGTATTATTTTCTATTGGTCGTAGTTAACTCTTCAAATTTTACCTACCGTCTTTGTTCTCAGTGAATAATGACATCCATACCTCTGATTTAACAAATTCAGCCGTATACAAGGTAGATACGTTATTAAGATGTCATCACCATATTAATCAGTTACTTTGAGTCTGAGTGTGAGATTCACAGACCGCACAACTACGACTTTACTTTGACTTGCAGTCAAAGTTTCAACGCTTATTTTGTGTCACAGATGTGTCAGAAATCTTACTTTACTTTAGAAAGGACATTTTTACTCGTAGTAACAAAAAAATATAGTGTAAAGTAAATTACGGTTTTTAGGTACTCGTCTGTGAATAAAAATAGTCGTGGGTAGATTGATTTCAAGTCGAACTACAGTCATAGTGCAGTTGTGAATCTCGCTCTCAGAGTCGCCATAAATATATCTGCTGCAATTTAGGTAGCGCTCAATTTTACAGGGTTTGTTTTTGTTAGTAATGTACAAAATCCAAAATTCGGAATTTTGGATTTTGCTATCGTAAATCTAAATTTGAAGAGACTAGCAATATCGATTACGAGTTTCGTCGAATCGTCTCTCAAATTACGGCCAGTTAATATTTATCACTTGTAAATATCGAATTTAGTTTCATGTGATTCCGAGTATCGACTCGATTTTATCGGACTATAAAAGCATCGCTATTTGTTCTCTGCCTTCGTTGAGGGTTTCGTCGAATCGATGCTTCTGTCTATCCGATTAATATTTATTTATTGATGGAAGTCTTTTATTAGATTGTGAACGTAGTAATTTGTTTTTTTGTTTGTATTTCTTATATATTCGTTTGTTCGTATTTATTGGTACTTTTTCTTAAAACCCGGAGGAGCCCGGGTGGTTCGGTGGCTCCTCACATGCTCGGGGCCTGAGACAGACTCTTGCGGTAGGCCCCGCAAGCCAGACCCGTGGGGTACCCGGCTGGCGAATGCCACTTCTCGTGGCCATTGTACGGTAGATTGTGTACGGGACCTACGTTTTTAAGGTTTATACGGGACCTACGTTTTTAAGGTTTATCCTGAATCTTTTAACAACGATTCAATTTTGATAGTAGCCTATGTATACGATAATTTTATAATTCAGCGGAAACTAACCCGGCCGCGGTGAAAAATTGTTTAAGTGTGGCCGTAGCGTGTTCCCGAGTAATTTCCATTTGCATATTAAACTTTTAGCTTTATGTCTGCGACTTCATGTTGACATGACACTCTATCAAGTTACTTTTATGGTCTCTTTGTAGAATAATATATAGTTTTACTAAAATTCTTACCCTTATTTCATTTAACCGTAATTATGTGCTGGAAATGAACCGGCTTTACTAACAATAACGTCACTATTGCTGCTATATGAAGCGATCCTTTCAATCTCTATTCCAATGAAAGGATAATCGTCTGTGAATACTTAATAGGACCATCGACATTGGCCCGCGCAGAGAATGGAAGGTTGTATGGCAGTTGCACTCAATCTACGGGCCGTTGAACTTATTAAGAGATAAATTTTGCTCGATTGTATAATAATAAACATTAAGAGATCTGAATATAGTAGCTTCGCTTTTATTTCAGAAATTAGGAGACTGTAGGTCCAGTAGGTATTCATTGCGAGAGTACCAGTCAAGTGGCATGTACGTAACTTCACGCCTGTAATCCCCGAAGGGGTAGGCAGAGGTAAATGAATGCATTCAAGCATACATGCAAACACCCACGATTCGCCGGTTACGTTTTGGCCCATGTAACAGGTGGCGAGCCTGTTGACATCTCCGGGCACATTACCAAACTTTGAGGTACTGGGAAATTTCCAGAAAATGGAAAAATCCCAATAGAACCAGAGATAAAGGCTTTTTCACCATTATCTCTGATAACCCCCTACCCGGGAATCGAACCCAGGACCTCAGCGTAGTAGTAGTGGCCTGCTACCACTAGGCTACCGAGGCAGTCACCAATATACTATATATATTAACCAATATACTATTCTCTATTACTCTATTAGTTATTATTAATTTATAGAATAGTATTAAAACATAAGTTGAATTTATAAATTTAAAAAAATCCTTTCAGCGTCTATATATAATACCAAGGTTATATAAACTTGTATTATATATATATAACTATTATTATAAACTTGTCGAAAGAAATCAAAGTTTATTTTATTGGTAAGTACCTACTGGTTCTATCGATTCTAAAAAATAGGTAGTTAGTAGGCCTTTGTTCAGTAATGGAACATAATGTTTGCTGCTACCCTTTACCGCTTCACCTTATTTCATACAAACTACTTATACAATCTTGTCGCCCGTCAGACTGGAATTAAGAATTTCTAAACCTAAAAACCCACTTTGCGAGGTAGGACGAAAATGAATTTGCAAGTTTGAAGCAGTTTGAGCAGAGCTGTTCTATGTATTCTATGTATGGTACTGGGACCCGCCATTACACCAGACGTCTTATTGCGATTCAATTTAGGAACTGCCAAAATTTTATTGCATTTCTTTATGTAACAGTGCGTGTGAAGGAACGAGACGACGCTAGTTGCGATTCAGTTTGGGTTCGCAATAAAATCTCAAGTATATCCACTGCGCTCCGAAACCGAAATAGCTTGACGAGAGCTGCTTTGGATGGACACACCTCGTGCGTTGCCGCGTTCACTTTGCACCGACACCACATTCCCTCAACTACACTACAACCACGACGTAATTAGAACGACGCTGGAATGTTTACGGCTTGTGTGATCACTAGGGTTGCTCGCTCTTTTCAATTGAATCGACTTTTCTGGATAGATCAACCCAACTAAAGCGATTTTAATTACGGATATTTTTCTGGTCTTGTGTTTACAACAATTAACTTGTCAGAAGATCGCAATTATGTTTTGAGTCACATTTTGTTCCTGTTGTAAAATTTTCTGACAATGAGATCATGCTGATTAAAGAAGTTTCACTTCTTCGCAACTCTATTTCTAAAACACATTCGGTGTTATTAAATGTAATCCGATATAATTTGGTATCGTATTACAGGAAATCGATTAAAACATCGAAGATTGTTTGTTAATAATCGCCGGTTCGCGTCCTTAATGCTCGCAAGTTTAATCTATGTGGCTGCATTGACGCGGTATTGCAGGAAATGAATTTTGTGCCGACCTTGATGTAGATCCAGTATAAAAGTCGTAAACCGCATGGGCATTAAGATAAGGGCCGATTGCGTGTATCGATCAAACTGGGAGTTGCTTTCTACTTCAAACATTTAATTCTGAAGTTGTTATTAACGTTATGACGTAAGTAGAAACGGAAATTCACGAACAAAAAAGGCTTATTGGAACAACTATCGTTTCGAATTCCTGCTCTACCATTGCGAAAGTTGATAGGGTTCTGAAATTTTCTGGTATTTTTTGTTTGAGTGTACTATTACTATACCTCTAATTTACCGTCAAATTCAAATTCAAAAATTTTCTTATCGATATTTCGGATAATTGATGTTGAATTTACGTACTTATCTACATATCGATTCGAAAGTAAATTCGACGTCATAGAGTTAAATATCAACACGTGAAGCTGTTCCGATTGTTTTACATCTATGCTTTTTGCGAGCAGAGCTGCTATTTAATTCGTAGTTCCTTGGGGATTTTTGCCTTTATTTTTTCAGATGAAGTGAGTAGTAGGATAGGTAAATCCGTTAATACATGCATTTATAGTATTTATACGTATGTGTAGATAGAATAAAAGGAGCTTTTTGACATGTCAAACGGCAGAATGGTAATACAACAGCTATGGTGGTATAGCTCCAGTGACGGAGCTCGCGGGCGTAGGCACCACCGCATTACCTAATATACTTGCCGCTAAATGGTAGTCTTCAGCACTATCGAGTTCCGGTCTGGTGGTATTGGCAATATTGAAATAATTTGGTGCTACTGTTTCATTCAAGAGTAGCAATATAAAAATTCCTATGCCGATAGATCGGAATTGTAATAAAGAGGTAGGCCAGCTGATCTTTACAATAGAGGTCTAGCATAACTAGTCATTTAGACAGACCGAATAAAAATGTACGAAGTCACCACCCAAAAATATTTATTTACAGAGGATATTATTCTTTGTGAGATTGTTATTAAGATTATAAGCATAAGCATTTGATCTATCGTTATAAAATTTTAACTACGTAAGTAAATTCGAACAATTTCGTCGTTTTATTAAAATGATGTAAGTCCCATACGGGGTAACCAGAGAAAGAGGAGTGGCAAATATCATGGCCGTGCGTCAGACTATGGTGCCGTAGATTACATCTTAAAGGGAGTCAGATGGTTTTGTACACATAGCGGCAAAAAGATGAGATAATATGTTGGTGTCTGTGCCCTCGAACTGGCATATAAAAGCGTATTATGTATCGCCGTTAACATAATTTCTATAGCCTGTTTCCAGTACATTGCCGTTTTGACGATACGTGATAATTACGATTGTAGGTACCTATTAGGAAAACAACCATACTATAAAGTGGCTTTCAAATTGATGGTCACCAAGTTACAGAATACGCCGGCGGAGTTCAACCATCAATAAAATCTATCATTTTGTCATTTGCATTTGAACGGATGCAATCGAATGCTCAATCAATTCGAACGTTTAAATGAATTAATTCTGAATAATTGTTTCATTAACATTTGGCGCGCAACCTTGTATCCGTAGGTACGGGCGCGATGTTATTTAGATGTAGGCAATATTTCAAAGGGCAAAGGCGTGGTGGGGCCAAGTATAAATCAGAATACGCAGCGGGCGACCTCCTAGGTGTTTTGTTCGCGAATTACATATTTATTGCATCGCGCCCCGGCGCGGGCGCGTCCCGGATCAAATGTATTTCAAATGTACGATGATATTTGCGTTTACAACTAGGATTTACGAGTTGTTTTTCTTATTTTGTTGCGCCTACAGTTAAATTATTGTTGCGGATGATAGCTGCGTGTGAGCTGCGATGAATTCTGGAATGCATTTCGTCTTGTTAGATTTCCTCTGTATCTTTTTTATTTCTCTGATTGTTATTTATCTTTAGCGTTAAACATATGTCGACATAGTATATGAATAGTGTCGGAGATCGAGGGCGTAGCTGCAATATCACTTCACCACCTTCCATTCTTCTACCAACCTACCTTACGATATTCGGTGATAAACAAATATCAAGAAATAAGAAAGCGACTACTTGTGTCCATTTCTGGATCTCCTCTCAAGTTTTAAACTTTAATTTATTTTTATTTTGTTATTTTGCTTCCCCAAACGGGGCGTGTTCCCATTGGCTCAGGTATTTAAATAATTAGTGATGGTAGTGTTATGCTCTATCTTATTTAAGGTGAGACAGTAAGACATGTAGGGCCGTCACAGAATGTGAACTGCGGGTTTCACTGCCGAACCAAATAAACCATCGCTTCTATGTAATAATATTGATACTTAATGAAAACTGTTATTTCAGTTTGTAAAATAACAAGTACAACTAGAAGGCTAATTCAAATATGATAATTATCTAACAAATTGACATAGAGGTATTTATTTAATCCTTCATAGTATATTTCTCCACTCCTATGAAAGCAGCCGATATAAACCTACAATTATACGTTTACATTCATTCCAAAATATTAAACCACCTTTCTGTAAAGGCCTCTCCTAAAACAATAATTGTTTCTCAACTATGAACGCACTTCAAAGAATTTGTTTTTTCATACCTTTGAATACGTTAGCCGTTTACGCTATTCCTATTCAAATTGAATCACGACTAACTTGGAATTTTTAAATTTTCCATTTTCATAAATTACTTTTAAACTTAAACTAAGATGTAGGAGACTATGTATTCAACGTCAATCGTCAACTAAGATATGATCATTCAATTAAGTTTGGAATTTGATATAAATTTAATCTAACATGTTTGTGTATTGAACAGCATCACTACTTTTTTTAATGAACCGGTATTGAAAGGGTTATAGTATCACAAAACTTATAATCTGATCAAAAATATAAAAGTAAAAAATATGAAGATAACATTAGTTCTATTGGAAGCTGGCTAGTGAGTGATAAGTCGAACTGATGGAGCCGGATCAAATGCTTTAGTAAATTGGTTTCATGTTTCTTTCAATTATTCAATCAAGATTGTTTTTTTAGTTCAAACCTTCGATTAAACTATCTAGTGTAATCGAAGGTTAGAACGTATCTACGTATTCTCATTTTTTTATCCTTTGGACTTCTACGTATATTTCAAATTTTAACTAAGCTGTTTAGTGAGACTAAATAACTTCATTTAATTTTTAAATACATAGATTTAGAAATTACGTCAAACTCCTTTTGCAGGGTAGTGCTAAAATTATAGCATTAGTGTAATTCACTTTAAAATTTTATCCTGGTATGGTATTTTCGCCCTTAATGTCTCTACTTGCTTTCGATTTTTAACGGTTTACCAAAATCCCTAAGTGAATTTTTAGAGTTCCTTCATGCAATTTACAGATTGAAATTTTAGCAAAAGTTAACCAAACGACAGATATAGGTATAGATAGATATAACGATTGTTAACTATTCAAGACCTTACGAATCCAGACACAATAATAAACCGAGCTTACGACCTTTTCTTTTTACTAAGGTCATATTTGGTACAACACTAAGGCCCTGCTTATTAATATTTCAAACATGCCCCAGGCTACATGTTTCAAATAATATTTCACGTAATAATATTCAGAATCACTGCTATTGGCGTAAAATGTAAACAAACAAAATAATACGAACACAATTATGCATATCTTATTACAGACTCGATGTCACAGATTAAAACAAATTGCTTGGCCAAGATTAATGGGATAACGAAATAGGTGCACTCTATTACCATAAACATTTGGACATTTGAATGCATTCAAGCTATAATGTCGCCGGATTGCAACTCGTTTTACCTAACGCAGACTATTATCAGATGTATGGCGAGCCATCTGGTATCTGAGGTAATCTGATGTCACAGGTTAAACGATGGGGCAATGATGTTACTTGATGTTAAACATACGGCTCCGGTCAATCGTATAGGTATCTGTTGTGTTTTTCTTTCTCATTCTGTTTTTTTTTACGCAGTGGGTCGTCCTGCACGTATGCACCTTAAAGTGTCCCTTCCACACATTATCATGCAACATAAGCTTATCGTGGTTTTCGTTTGAATTATAATAGTGACCAGTTTTAAACTAATCCTTATTATAGGACTTATAATTTCTCGACTTCCACTAATCTCCTAATGTGTTGCGGACCTCGACAACAGAGATTTCTGCTGCTGTAGACATCTCTTGATCTTGTGCTGTTCTGTGTAGAAATAATGATACCCTTGGACATTTCATTGCATTCAAGCTATAATGTTATTTGTATAATAATGTATCTTCACGCCAGGTCCCTAACGGGGTATGCAGAGAGTGTAAAGCGCCAGATGTACCGGTCCTGACACCCCTCCCCCCTCCCCACCTAATAGTGATCAGTTTTTAAGTTAATCCTTATTAATGTTCTGGGCTTCCAATAAACTTCCTATCTCATCGCGATACGTGCTGTGGAAGGCAGATGACAGTGAGTAGGTGATATTCCAATGTATGGGCGTTAGAATATTTACCCATTTTTTTATTGAAACTGTTCATTCGGAACGTTTTTAATTATTGTCCATATGTCCATACTCTTACCATCTCCCAAAAAAAATATCGACGGTATGTAGCCAGCAACTGTTAAGTGATCATAGTAGGTAACTATAAATTATATTATTGTAATCAATATCATATGTATTAGTACCTGGGGTGCGACCGCCTATCGACATTTCTATTGTCGTTGTCATTGCTGTCAAATTTTCGACTTAGGTGACAATTCATCCGCAAATGTAACTTATCCGCGGATGAAATGTCACTCGTTAAAAACAGTAGTGGTCAACTCATCCGAAGTTTTGTTGTTATTCGGAGCAGTCGCCACCCAGGTAAATTACTAGTGGTCCTTTCATCCAAAGTTGAGCAACACCTATATTATACTTATCCAAGATGGCGGCTGCATGAAGTTGTCAACTTTTTCGTCATGGGTGTCGTTTTCATGGTTCTTGAGGGTGTTGAATTCGATAGTGGTGTCAAACTGTAAATTCAAGATGGCGGCTAAATGAAGTTGTCAACTTTTTCGTCATGGGTGTCGTTTTCATGGTTCTTGAGGGTGTTGAATTCGATAGTGGTGTCAAACTGTAAATCCAAGATGGCGGCTGCATGAAGTTGTCAACTTTTTCGTCATGGGTGTCGTTTTCATGGTTCTTGAGGGTGTTGAATTCGATAGTGGTGTTAAACTGTAAATCCAAGATGGCGGCTGCATGAAGTTGTCAACTTTTTCGTCATGGGTGTCGTTTTCATGGTTCTTGAGGGTGCTGAATTCGATAGTGGTGTCAAATGTAAATCCAAGATGGCAGACAGTTTTTTTTAAATAATGTGTAATGTGTATCAATTTCGAGGTTTCTTCAGGTGCTGATTACGGAAATGTCATTCAGCAGCAATAACTTCATGCAGCCGCCATCTTGGATGTATATAATATAGGTGTTGCTCAATTTTGGATGAAATGACCACTAGTAATTTGCCTGGGTGGCGACTGCTCCGAATAACTACAAAACTTCGGATGAGTCGACCACTACTGTTTTTAACGAGTGACATTTCATCCGCGGATAAGTTGCATTTGCGGATGAATTGTCACCTAAGCCAAATTTTCATGTCGATTTTTACTTTAACTAAATAACAACAATCGAAATAATCTACCATTGTCGCTTGTTTCTCACCTACGAATGCAAGAAAAACAATTAGATTATCACTACTGTTTTTAAAGGAGCTACAAATCAACATGAAAATTTGACAGCAATGACAACGACAATAGCAATGTCGATAGGCGGTCGCACCCCTGTTCAAGTTTAACGTAAAAGTTTAACATTCCGCAGTAGAACTTCGTCATTCTAATCAAGGAAGGCTGATTGGTCTGTGTTCTAATCCGAACCTCTTCCACTTTGGTCGAAAGTTTTGACAGCTTCTGTGACCTACTTCCAGCAATAGCGGCACTAGACCAGTGTGGTAGATTGTGATACACAGCTCTCACTCTAACTTGTCTGAAATTACCTCAGGCCATTCGTGATGGTAAACCTTTGTAACCTCTTCTCGATTCACATCTTGTTAAAACAGATACCTACCTACGCTTATCAGAAACTTGTTTGGCTTCAGATTATATTCTTAATCACTGTATAATGTTGCAGTCAAATCTTTTAATTGGTCTTAAGTAGCTACTTTTGACTGATACAAAAGGCAAGCATTATTAATTTTGGCCGAAAAAAAAAACAGTTAAAATCTCACTCACTAGTTAATCCCGACTAATATTATAAATGCGAAAGTAACTCTGTCTGTCTGTCTGTCTGTTACCTTTTCACGTCCAAACGACTGAATCGATTTTAATGAAATTCGGTACAGAGATAGAGCTGACTTTGAGAAAGAACATAGGCTCCTTAGTTATTTATAAAACGACATACACGCGGGCGAAGCCGCGGGCAACAGATAGTTAAGTATAAAAAAATACTTCTGACTGCCTCAGTAGTCAAGTGATAGCAGGCCACTATTGGCGACAAGGCGCAAAGTGCTATTGGAAAATCCTTTTTTTTATAGGCAATTTAATAGTAGTGGCAAACAAGCATGCAGTAAACACATTGATGTAAAGTGATGACTGCAGCTTATAGACACCCACACAAAGACCAAGCTCAAAATGTAATGTCCAAGCTCAAATGTGCGTTGCCACTCCTGAGGCCTAAGGTGTTATGCCTCCGTGCCGGAAATTACAGGGCCGTACATTACCACCTGACCGGAACACGATAGTGCTGAACTCTACCATTTAGCGCCAAGTATATTAGGTAATGCGGTGGTGCCTACGCCCGCGATCTCCGTCACTGGAGCTGTACCACCAGTGGAAGTGTCGTCACCCTCGACATTTAGTAATGTGCTCGAATATGTGTATATGCTCACCTTTAAAATTAATATATGGGATACCTACTAGTCTTTACCTGTACGCTTGAATGAATGCATTAACCTCTGCCTACACATTTGGGGAATACAGGCGTGAAGTTATGTAATTATACTACTAACCTAACCTCGAAATTACTCTTATCATTTCGTGGTTTTTAGCCTGCAACCGGTCGGTGTCGCGCGAGACGTGCATTTATGGAAAAATGCAGATTTTCGATCCCGACTAAGGCTAGTCAGCCATATATAGATATAGTTTCCTGACACGGAATTCCGTAGGTAACTGGCGCAGACGTTTGAATCTGAAGTAAGGTTTTCTTTTGGTGCTAGGACACTTTTTTAACATTTTTCTATGTGAGGCATGCATTTAGGTCTCCGAATTTAAATCCGTATCGGGAAACCGTCTAGTGGCCAGCTGAAGTCCAACTGGACTTTTGAGATAAAAAGAAAACTCTTTCGACAGTCTTAATATTTAGTCAAAAGAACTTTTGACCGGATACGACTTTTTACTACAACATATATAAAATACAATACAAAATCCCAGAGGCATTATAGCAGTGTTTTCGAAACTGCGCGGGCGCCGGTGTTACCGAGCTTGCGCAACGCCCGCGGCGATTCCCACGCGGCTTTCGTACAGGTGCCGCATTCAATGCAATCGAATATTTGCTAAGCGAATAATTTCATATCTGCTAGATTAGCTGGTTAACTCTTGGGATTTGTTACACAATTTTGTTCCAGTAAGTATTGTCAATGGTGGAGTCTTTCCATAGTTATTGTCCTGGTTGTAGAGACGAAGAAGTAGCCACTAACACCTAGCTATCTCATCCGCCGCCTTTACTTCCTAATGTATTGGCCCCTTAATTCATATTTGATGTCGGTAATACATTGAAGTATAATATATGATCTTTGGCCTTGGGGCTTCATTGATGTCTCCAATTTATAATGTAAGTAAATGAAATCGAACTTGCAATTTCTCAAAAAGTATTCTTTATGTTATTTCATTTTAGATACTTTTTTTGCTACGACTGGAAACTTCGCCCTATGAGATTGTCTGAATAGTACCTACATATAGTAGCTAGCAATGAGTGTTTTTTTTTAGTTAAAAAATATAGGTATGTAGTCAGTAGTTGACTTTTATTTCAAGCCTGGCTGCTTAACTAATGCTTTGGATCATGTCAATGATCCTACTCACTTTGTGACTATTTGAAAAAACAAATAAAGTGGAATGAAATTTTATACAACAGACAATTCAGGTTTAAACTGGAGCAAAAGTTTATGGCCAGAGATATAATATACACTGTTTTTAATACCTCATTATCATATCATCAAGTAACATTATTGTACAATTAACAGACAATCATTATTTCGTTTAAACGAAATAACGATTAACAAGAAATGTCAATTTTTTTTCACTAAGATTAGTTTTAAAGTTTCAAGGTTTAAACGATTACTTTAAATTATAGAACGCCACTGAATAAATTCTTAATTTAAATATTAATAATTTATGTGAGATAGTTGTGGCAGTAACACTGCTCTATTAATAGACTAACTTATTTGAAGGACATAATCAAGAGTGTAGATTATTTGAGAGTTGTATTTGCAGATTACGATTGTGTAGGCGATTTCTTCACCAATCCATTGTACTTACTTAGGTATGCCGTTAAGTCGAAAAAGATAGTACGGGCTCCTCGACTCCCAAGAGGGTATTATTGTATTAACTCGAGCGCATCAAATTAAGATATGGGAGATACCTTGCAACCTGTTGAGTACCACCTCACCAAATCTAAGGTTTTCACACTGTCGTTTTCGAAATAAATGCTATAAGAAGAATCACACATGAAATTGACTTATTTGCCAAACTTCAATCTAGCAATAGTGACCCAGTGCTGTCATGCCAAGCCACCGAGACACTCAAAGTTAGACTAAACTAGACTGTCGCCACAAATGACTTGTTAATGTAATCAGTAATAAACGCCGCAGGAGTTCAGCCCAGATCCATTTCCGCTCAGACTGTTGTCTATCTTGTTACCGTGTTGTTACCCCACTATCCTTATTCCATAATTCGATCGTCTCGCGACTTATTGCAGTGGAACTCTAAAAATGGCAAGTGAACAACTGCGGTAGCGTAAACGTTTCCGTTACTCAGTGGGACCATTGTTTGCGTAAATAGGCGAACGGTTGAATGCAGCATTTCACCGCGACGATTGTCCACTTTTTCTCATTTTTTTTTATCCTATTGATTTAATGAGAATTATTGAAATTTATCAAATAAAGTGTGTTTAGGTTTTCGCGAGCTACACTCTTATTATTATTGTTTATTTTATCTCGCGTATATTAAACTATAATAATGATTTAAAATCAACGCGAAGCCGACTTTTCAGGCGCGTCAGTTGTGTAGTCTCACAGATTTAACTTTACCTTCCAAGACTATAGTATATTTTCTCAATCGCCAGTGATGTGGAACCCTAAAAGTGTCAAGTGAACAACTCCGGTAGCGTAAACGTTTCCGTTGCTCAGTGGGACCATTGTTTGCGCAAATAGGCGAACGGTTGAATGCAGCATTTCACCGCAACGATTGTCCACAATTTAAAACATTTTCGCCATTGTAAAAGTGAAATCTACGAGCGGAATGAACGGGTGATAACGTAATTGAAAATGTTGGTTTTCTTCGCATTTGCTTTTGTTTGTTATTGGAAAGCGATGACGTAGGTACGTTATTTGAACGTTATGTAAGAAATCTAAACCAAAACACGTCCCTACTTTTTAATGGATAGATGAAAATGCTAATACGAGTAATAACAAAAATTACTTTGCTATTGTTTCACCGTCTTTAATCATAATAATTAGAGCACTTATTTAATTATGGCATTTGCAACATGTTTCTTTGCTTTCTTTAACAAACTTAACGCTGACCGGCAGATAATGAGATATGGTATTACATCAACCTTATGTATTTTATTTTATATGTGTGCGTAGTTTAACTAAATAAAAATGACATACCTAATTTCTGAAAATTACACGTTTATATTTCGGACAAAAACTCGGTCCCTTTCGGACAAAAACTGTAATATACTCAATCAGGCAGTTAACAGCTGGTTGAGCACTCAAACATCTAGATAACTTAAAATATTATGACAGTTGTAATAGAAAAAAAATTACATATCGAGCCCCTGACAATAAAACATGGCATACGAATGGTAAGTGCTTAATCCTAGCTCATAAAATAATGTCCTCGGTGAATAGACCATATTCTGTCATCACTGTCATAACTAAGAACAGTATGCCATAAATTACGTTTTACGAGGCAAGTATTCACTTACGACTAAAGGTTGTCGAATTCTTGGTACCCTCAATCATAGCAGACTTGTTTATTTATTGTTCTTTATGATTCATTTTGTGTTACTTGTACCCAATGAGCTTATTAATATCATTGCTTGTACCTATGTACAATTTATCGCCGATTTTAGTCCCACTGACTATGGAAAAATAGTTGCACATAACAAATCGGTTAAGGTCACATTTTGAAGAGATTCAGTCGCAGATGTGCAGAATAGTAGGTATGTAAAGATATGGAAATGTAAAGATCTTATAATCTAACATTAAAAAATAAGTCGGGTTTTCGTTCCTGACGCTATAGCTCCAGAACGCACCAACCGATTTCCACGGTTTCGTATTCGTTGCAAAGGTCTCGGGCTCCGTGAAAAAATATTTACAAAACGACATCCACGCGGGCGAAGCCGCGGGCAACAGCTAGTTAGGTATATTGATAAAAAAAACTTGAAATAACGCAGTTTCGCGGGGCGACCCGCTAGTAATGATAACTTCACAATATCACAATGTCTTTTTATGAACACTGTTTTATTTGAGTTAATTTAAAGTGCTTTCGGTATTGTCGGCGTCGGGACTTGTCGATCGCTCAAGAGTTGAAGAATTCTCTTCCGTTCGCTAGTACAGTCAGTCAACCGAACATAACCCACCAACCTTCCCAAGGCCCCATCCTGGTTATGTGGGCCGAATCTCGGGAGATGCGCGCACGAACCGTTCTTGACTCCCTACAAGTTCTTTCACTATCAGTGTTTACTTGCGCCCCTCCCTAGTGTCACTCTCCCCTTTCTGTGGCATGACGGTCGTCCTGCGATTGTGCTGCTGGTCTTCGCAGACTTATCTTCATTCTTGTCTTCCCTCTTCAAGTCCTCCCTCTTGTCTCTCTTCTCTATATAGTCTACTCTAGTGCGCGAAGTCCCGTAGTCAGTCAACCGAACAATGGCGGTCAAACCATTCCAATGTGGCGGTAATAAGTGCAATAACGCAAGGCAAGATGGACAGCTGCGTCTTGCGCTAAAATTACCAATATTGCGATCGCCAATCCGCATGCCAAGCGTGGCGATTATGACATAGTTTTCTCCTTGTTGGGGAGGCTTTGGTCTAGCAGTGGACGTCTTTCGACAAAATTCGGGTCAAATTCCCGAAGTTTCGTAAAGTTTTCGCAGGTTGTTGTTGTTGCAGTTTGGGAGTGTTGTATACGCGAGAAAATCCGCAAATTTAATTCCTACAATCCCGAAGTTCGGTTAGTCAGAATGTACGTATCTTAACGCCAGGTCCTTAACGGGGTAGGCAGAGAAAGTAGAGCGCCAGATTTCCCGGTCCTGACATAGTCAAAATGTACAAGGATTATATGCCAAAAGATCGTTTGCCGAGTCAGCTAGTCTTAATACCTATGGAAATGCAGCTTGTATTTTGCTTTCAACGCGAGGGTTTGTTGTATCTTCCTGGAGATCCAAGATCGCAATCGCCTGAATATTTTGTTTGAATTAAATTAATAGTGAAATGTCCAGCCACGGTTAGGACGTGTTCCACGAGAATGTATTTTACAGTTACCCCATTATAGATTTAATCTAGCATTATTTAAAGACTAGATTCGCAATCGGCGATTGTCGTTCTTAGTCAATGAAAAAGCCTTAATGCAAGTGGCCATTCTAACCTTGAATGCTATACCAGTTATTTGATTCCGAACAACACATAAACCGACATTGTCATTGCATGCCGTAATAAGTAATGTTGATATCTACTGGTGGTAGAGCTCCGTGACGGAGCTCGAGGGCGTAGGCACCACTGCATTACCTAGTATTAGGTTTCTACATTCTATAGCATAGGTACTTGCCGCAAAATGGTAGTGTTCAGTTCTGGTCAGGTGGTATACGGAGGTATAACATCTTAGGCCTCAGGAGTGGTAACACATCTGCATTTTGACCTTGGTCTTGGTGTGTCTAAAGGCTGCAGTCAGCACTTAACATCAATGTGAACTGCAGGCTTGTTAGCCACTTCCATTACATAACAAAAATATCATAAGTACGGTACGCGGTTTAGTACATATTCGCTTTTACGCACTGGAACGCTCGCACTGCGCGCTGTGCCGTTGAGATTTTGCGTTGACAATACCGAAATATGACGACAGAGTCACCTACAAGTTTCCGTGCGACTGAATCTATTGTTGCATCGTGGGATAACTGTAATTACTACAATGCAGACATTTTCTACATAAATTAAAAATGTCGCATAACGTATTGTTAGCTCGAATTGTTGCGTGCGCTCGCTTTGTTTGTGTTCGCCCCTTGTTGGTTTGTGTGCGCGTATATCTGTCCCATTTCCGCGGGCGCCGTGCCCGGTTGACGAGACAGGGATGGAGATGGAGACTGTGTCAGTGGGCGCGGGTGAACGGCCGGCACACATTCGCTTATCAGCCGCCGACTGATAGTGACGTCCGAGCACACCTGTCGTTTTCTGCGCGCTTTTTCCACCTAAAACAGGTTTCAGTTTACGTGAAAGCTCAGTTAATTTGTATTGAGGAACGTGTCCGCGTCAGTAAAGGCGATCGATAACATTAGGTCAGCCGACACTACTTGTCTCATACGGCACACATCCCTTTAATGTCGTCCCATAATTGGTAGAGCAATTTATACAAACATGTTTCGTATGGCAATAAAGTTAATGAGAATCATCTCGAAAATCGTAGGTAACGTAACTACTTAGTGTGTAAAATATAAAAAACGTGGAAAAATAATGCATTATATTCACTTTGTTTATCAACTATGGGGCACGACAGTGCCCTTAGAAAGACGAGCCAAGCAAAGCGGGCACTAGGTACCTACCTCCCCTGTCTCGAAACGCTTCGTTGTTTTTTTAAACCCTCGGAACTTGGTTTTGGATTATACCAGATAAACGAAATTTTCTGATTTTGATGTCGATAGTGGACTTATTATACACTAAGTTCCAATTGATTTTATTATTGATATTCTAAAATAACCGATTACGTCACACACTCACTCAGTCACTTAAATCATCAAAATGATATCTTTATCCACTGTTCATAACTTTTTTGTTATGCAATATGTAGATCTACTTGACTATACATAGAGTTCTGATTACTTTTTGTCAGCCCGAGTTGTTGCGAGTCTTGACAACATTTTACATGAAAATAATTTTGATGCTGATACATTTGACTAAAAGACTAAACTCATTCCGTACTCATAAAAAGTACATGCATAATTATAAATTAATTTCTTAGTGCCAGATTTGTGTCTACGAAAAAACTAAGATAAAGCGTAATTAATAAATCGTCTTACTTATAAATTAATAGCCGAAGAAGACGATGCGAAATAATTTACCTTAATTTGTATAAGTTTCCAATTAAATGGAAAATATAATGAGCTGCCAATTTTGTGGTCGAGGTAAACAACAATAGTGACGCAAATAAAATTTTATGGCAGTCCAGTGATGATAAAAACGCACTTTATAGTCAAATGCTATCCGAGGACAATCTACAAAAAAATATTTTATGTGCCATTTAACTTGAAATGATATACTTAACCATTTTCCATAAAAAACCACCGAATGTTAATAATAAATAGGTATATTTTTTTAGTTAAATAAATTAATCATTCTCCATAATACGTAAATTTTTTGGCGTAAGACATATTCTAATCGAGTAATGTGTTTAAGAAAAATCCAGCACTAGATGTGACCGTAGTAATGAAAACAGCAATATGTCGTTCCCTAAATTCATTTCTTTTTTTTCCAGTACTTTACTACTACTTACTTTATTTTTATTTATTTAACTTCTAGCACATAGAAAAGGTACATAAGGCGGATTTAATGCTACTTACAAGGCATTATCGACCAGTCAACCTTTGGGTAGTGTTGAAAATTTAACTGGTGCTGGTGAGAATGCTATAAATAATACGAGTATTTGAAACTTTACTGATTCTTACAGGATAGATGTTTTAATCTTGAAGATGCGCTTTTTCATATTATTTTAAATACATTCATCATTCTTTATTAATACAGACGGCACTGTTAGTTAATTCACACTAATATTGATGAAGATCTACTAGATTTCTATAAAATACATTATGTCTGATATCGTGACGGTTGTTATTGAATTCGTCGGGACTTCGGGAGGCACGTTCGTACCAATTAGCCCTAGATACAGTGTTAGAAATATATAACTTGATATGTTACCTACTTGATGATGATGAAGATTATAATTATGAATTGATAAATGGCAAATGGGTCACTTAGTTTAAACAGAGGCTAATACTGTAAGGTCGTTTCAATGTTTTAAAATAGCAAGGCACATGTTAAACCCACTGCGTTATCAATACCTATACTCTCATCAGTAATTTTTTTTATAAAATTGCAGGTTATTATATTTCATAGCATTAGGGTATTGGAGGCAACCCAATTTTAGTCATCGCCAAATAACAGATGAGGGTATAGGTGTATTTCTAACACCGTATCTTGTACTAAATGTAACCTCTCACGAATCATTCTGCAACCACGAAGAGTACCTATCATTGCACTCGATTATGATTTCGCAATGTGCATTATAAGCGTGTCAGTGATGATTTCCCAACCTTACATGGTGACAGTTATCGAAACTCAGCGATTCAGTTTTCAGATATGCTAGCGTTTTCATGAAGCCTAGAAATAATATTATGGTTTACTAGATTTCTAGTGTATAGCCGCTTAGGAAGGTAGGAATACTACAGTAGTGTACCATGTAGTATCTAACTGACGACGGATCAAAATAAAATAAATTACTAATAAACATACCCGTAATAAAATAAATTACTAATAAATATACGTACGAAACACCCAATACGCCAATTTTTAAATAGGATTTACTGTAGTACCTCTTCGTAATGAAAGGAAGAACTAGGAGTAGAACTACAGGGACACAAAGAGTCCTTCAGGACTGGCAGCGCTTTAAAAAAATGTTGATAGGTTTCATATTCTATCAAATGTATTAAAGAGGTTCAAGTATAGTTTAATCAACGATAATCGAACGCAGGATCGTCGGTCGATCGATCGGATCGGATCTTTTTTATGTATGTTCAGCAATAATTTGTAAACGCCTGTACCGATATGAATATTTTTATTTTCAGCGTCCGATTATAATAATTATTATTATTATTAAAAAAAAAAAAACAAAAATTAAGGACCTCCTTTTTTCGAAGTCGTTTAAAAAATATGAATGCATGATATGATTTAACGAATCATGTCAGCACCAATATGTAGGTTATCTTCGATAATGCGAAATTAACATTTCCTGTCTTCACTGTCTGTACTGTCACTGTCATACACGTTCTTCGTCTGCCGCCTAGTGATTTGTGATAGCTTAATTACCGCTCATCTATACATCTATACATCTATACAAATAAATAAAATTTGAGTGTCTGTTTGTTATATTAAAATAACCGCTTTTTACAAAATGCATTTCAGAATTCTTTATGCAATGTTAGGTTAACATCACGAGAGGACTGCCAAATCCACTTGTCGCGGTATTTTGATGAGAAGTCCCAAAATTTTTATAGCAATGGGATCATGTCCTTACCTACAAGATGGCAAAAGGTTATCGAACAAAATGGTACATACAAACTTGAGTTAAATTAAAATAAACTATATTAAAAAATGTTTTGAATTATCTTAAAAAATGCGAAGAAACTTTTTCCCCAACCTAATATGTACTCGTATACACGGTACATATAGCAGAACAACATTTTTTACAATTTTTGTCTGTCTGTCTGTCTGTTTGGGGGGGCTAATCTCGGGTACGGCTGGACCGATTTCGACGAGACTCACTGGCAGATAGCTTATGTAATAACTTAGGCTACTTTTATACTAGCTGCGCCCATGACTTTGTCCGGGTACAAACTGAACAATCATAAATTCTCACGCGAACGAAGTCGCGGACACACCTAGTAGGTATTATCTATATGTGTAAGTATATCTAACTGTCACTTTTTTCATTTCAGGTACGTGTTTCAACCGATGTTCAATCAAATGCCGAACGTAGGTAAGTGTTTTATGTTAGTGTGTTCTTCATTTTATATTCAACGCGTTGGTCGCCTCTCTCCGTCACGTGCCCAACGTGAGATGATATTGGCGAAATAATTGCGTCCTAGAAACATGATTATTACAGAAAATTGTATTTCTTATTCATAAATGTTATTCTCCTTATTGGAGAAATCAGCTGGTCGAGCCTCCGCGATCACTTGCCGAGAAACACGATCCAATCGACCCGACCGCTTGTGAAAATCTTATTGAAAAGTTAACTTTCTTATTAATCAACCGTTACAAGTATTATTTATATACTGAGATCTTAACTGCATGTTTCATTAAAATAAAGGCATGTTCTAACGCGTAGTGATTCGAATCGGTGCACATAAAACATTTCAAAAGCTCGCTTGGCTAATAAAGGCCCACGCTCATTTATTAACCTTGCACCTGATTAGATCCGCTTTACGGCTGGTCGTCTGCTTGTCGGCTAAATGAAGGTATTGTATTCTTAGATCGATGAAGAGTCTGTCCGTCGTCAGAGAATATGAGGTCGTTGAAGAGTAGATACCGTAATGATTCCACGACAAAAGTATGTTTGGTAGTGTTGTAGCTGGTCCGGGAATCAATGAATCTGGGAATTAAATATTGAAAAAAGTACCTAAGTACACGAATTTCGCTTCCGAATCAGTTGGTATATGAAATGTATCAAAGTAAAAATGGAATGAAAAGTAAAAACCACTATTAACATTTTTTCTTGTAGCAAGAGTTCCACGTGGTCGTACCAAATACCTATTACATAATAAACCCATTAAAAAGGATAATACTTCTTAAATGCCTGGTTTGGTAGGAAAGCAATAACCTTCATTGTTACGTATTAAAACTGACATCAATAAGGTATCTACTCTATAGGTTAGGTTCCCACTGCAGAATAATTTCGTTCATACAGATATGCTGCTATGCTTGCGGCCATTTTTTATTTTTTGCAATCTAGTGGATATAATATTCTCTAGATTGTAAATATGGGTAAAAATTAGGTTTGCAGAATATCTGGATGAACGAAATGATTCTGCAGTGGGATCCTAACCTACTATGTAGGTATATGTCACTAGCACCGCGCGGGTGCAATGATACCTACCCTCTCCTTTTGTCTTAGCGTGATGTTATATAGCCTATATACTTGCGGCCATTTTTTGATAGACAACCTAGTGGATATATATACTCCAGATTATAAATACGCGTAAAAATTGGTTTGCAGCATATCTGGAACGAAATGATTCTGCAGTGGGATCCTAACCTACTATGTATGTCACTAGCACCGCGCGGGTGCAATGATACCTACCCTCTCCTTTTGTCTTAGCGTGATGTTATAAAGCCTAAGCCTTCCTCGATAAATGGGCTATCTAACGTGGAAGAATTTATCCAATCGGACCAGTATCTACTCATATTAGCGCGTTCAAGCAAACAAACGAACTCTTCAGCTTTATAATATTAGAATAGATTAGATTAGAAATAATAGAATTTGCTTGTGATAGGTCAAATTACAAATATAAAATTAAAGCGAATACCAACTGATACGTTGATTAATAAGTCAAAGTAAACAAAAATAAAATAAATAATGGTCCAAAAATACTTAATAATAAAAATAGGTATCAACAGAATGTTCCATACTCTCTTTTACAAACGGCAAGATAAGACTGAAAACGTTTTTAATGTTGATTTCATCGTAATACATAATAGAAGTAACGACCGGTCCTAATATAAACTACGTACGAGTACATTGGACTTTATGCTTAACAGTTTTGCCTACACATACCGGAACTTTAGTTCGCAGACAATTACATTACCATAAATTGCTGAGATATCCGCAAAAGCTCGCATACACGCTGTGGTACGAGTTATTTGACATGACAGCACTAAATTCCTTCAATCTTCCTCGTATTTTATGTCAGTGAATGCTAATGATAGCCATGATAGGTACATTTGACTTCAGTATTTATTCATAGGAATTTCTTCTTTCGTATTGTTCTTTTTTTATATTTTTTGCTTTTCCCCCTTTGATCTTTTAGGTTGACTTTCCAAAAATGCGACGTTAATTATGTGCGACCTCTTCGGCCTCTTCCGTGTGTACCGTCTCCCGATTTATTTCGAGATCTTCCTGTGCCACTCTTTCCCTATTCCCCTATTCTTTAGTAACCATAGCAACGCGTGTTTTTTACTACAAGATCATCAGTTTGTACATTTACATGATCATGCCCCATCTTAAATGGATATTATATGAATACTAGTTTTAGCCCGCGATTTCGTCGCCGTGGTTTTCGTAACAAAAACGACGGACATCCATACAAAATTTCAATCTCAATTAAAACGTTTAGAGATGATTTGTAAAAAAGTTATGTCCTTTCCAGGAACTAGAACTATCTCTGCTTTTCAAATTTCATTAAAATCGGTTCAGCCGTTTTGACGTGAAACAAAGAACACCACTTATACAGACAGACAAACAAACATAAATGTTTATCTGAAATACGGAATAGAAAAGGAGATGTTGTACAAACACCACAAGATTGGAGAGAATCCAGTTAGAAAACGCGCACATATTAAACTGTATTTGACCGCAGTACAAGAACAGAGAGTGTTTCTGTGCAAGCTGTGTCTGCGGCTAATAACCGCAAATAACTTGATCGTATGCTAGGAAAGATGCCGCGGCCTCGGACACGCAATGGATTCACTGCGTTAATTATTTCATAATGCCTCGCGGGTCACCTTTGTTTTGTATCACGCTAGTTCTGTAAGCTTTAATTCCATCGCCGCTCCTAGTGTCAGTAATTAATTAATGGCAACAGGCTCGCCACCTGTTACATGGGCCAAAACGTAACCGGCGAATCGTGGGTGTTTGCATGTATGCTTGAATGCATGCATTTACCTCTGCCTACCCCTTCGGGGATTACAGGCGTGAAGTTACATTTATACCCGGTCAGATTACGTGAACCAATAATTTATATATATAATAAATACTAGCGGCCCGCCCCGGCTTCGCCCGCGCTGCTCTGCTCCTATTAGTCATAGCGTAATGTAAGCTATCCTATCTCTCAAGTTGGATCGAACTGCACATGGTGTGCGAATTTTATTATAATCGGTTAAGTGGTTTAGGAGTCCATTGAGGACAAACATTGTGACACGAGATTTATATATATTAAGATTTATTAGAAGTACTTAAAGTCTTTTCAGATTTGTTAGTTGTGACCTAGTGTTGCCAGGTCCGATTTGTTTTAGATCGGGACAGTGGGTGAAATAAATCGGATCAGTAAAAAGCAAGCCAATTAATTAATCTATTGATTTATCAACAGCCTCGGGACCCAAAGATGATTGATCTTTAGACAGGCTTTCGACTAGCAGTGGACGTCTTTCTGTTGAGGTTATGATGATGTTTGATTTATCATGACATTTAACGTCCCGATCAGGTGTTAATCAGGACGAGTCTCCAAAGCTCTGAAAATCGGGACACCTGGCAACACTAGTTGTGACTGAGTCGTGTATATACATAATTGAAAATGTAAGAAATATAAATGTTCTCTTCTTTTCATTTTATACGCTTAAATCTGTATTTTTGGTTTTGGCTAGTATTTTTCAATTTCATCACAATTTTAATATACATGTTTAAAATATTCATGACCCCATTAATGAATAGTGAAATATTACTCAAACCCACAAAGTGTAAACAAATTGGACGTATCTATTTTTTCTATATTTTAGAAAAATAACCAATAAAAACATTTTAAAGCCAATCGCGGTCTTGTATCAATAAGTCATTTCTCCGTTAACTTTCAATCAGTGCCTAATTTAATGTATCTCATGATAACCCCGAGCCCGAGCTAAAAGTCCAAGATACAGTATTAGAAATATATCCAATGAAATTAGATAATAATATATATTACTATCGTAATCCAAATCTGTTATTTGATTATGTTATAAGATTAAAGTAATGTTAGATAAAATCAAAACGCGTTGTCTAGTTAAATCACGGGCTTGTGCTGTAAAATGCTTTTTTTACCAACTTACTTACCATTTGTTCTTGATGGATTGATACTTTTTCTTACCAACCTACTGACCATCTTTTCTTTTAGTCCAACAATGAAGTTGAAGCGTACAAATTAACTGTCGTCGTTATCTATAATATACTATGTTATAATATACTGTAATCAGTTATTTAACAATTTTGTACGAAATTAAAGGTTAGTTTATACTATATCCATTAGGGGTTGCCTTTTTAAAAGTATTAGACGATCTAAAAAAATATTTAAAATTTGGTTAAATTTTTTAGTCTATAATTTGGCTAGTTAATCAATTAGCGATTTGACAACGTAAAAATTTAAGCCTATGCTCTTTCTCAAAGTCTACTCTATTTCTGTACAAAATTTCATTAAAATCGGTTCAGTCGTTTTGACCTGAAAAGGTAACAGACAGACAGACAGAGTAACTTTCGCATTTATAATATTATAGTAGGGATTTCTTATACGGTATCTCGTACTATACCTTTCTACCTCAACCTCTGTTCTTATTTATCGTGTCCATTCTTATCAATCTCAAATACATTATCATTCATCTCTATCTGACTATTAATTATAATAACACGATATTGAAGACATCTGTGAGCTCATCTTTTGTGCATTTAATTCAAATGACCGGTTCTTTTAGAGTTCGGTGCGTCAAATGGAAAAACAGAACCTATATTACAGTGTGCGGGCACGTAACTTGGCAAGAGTCGTTTGATCGTTAATTAGAACTTCATGAATTCCTCCCCTCCCTTCTTCAACTTCTTAAAAAATATAATTGCAATAACTTAATAATAAAAATAAAAGTGACCATTTTTTTTTTCATTAAGTGCACGATGCGCTAACTACCCCCCACTACGCCGAAACCTTGGCAACATTACGTGCCGTGCCGGCACACCACGGACACTCCGCCAAACTCCATACAAACGCTTAATTTGGTCTCTATTACACAGACATCAATCGGTGACGTATTTACACGTGCACCTGTGTGCGTAGCACGTAAAAAATACCAACCGTCGCCCATAAGAGGGGAGGAGGTTAGGTGATGCAGGGAAATCGGGCGGGACGTCGAAGTGTCCATTTTATACGTAGTATTATTACATATAAAAAAAAAAATATGCTTACACTCCACATACAGCCCCACAGTAGGTATAAGGTAAACCTGTGTCGTGGGTGCCGTTGTACACATACAACAAATAAACAAACACCCAGACCCGAAACAAATATCTGTAGGCCATACAAACATTTGTCCCGGTGCGTGGATCGAACCCGCGACCCTCCGAATCCAACGGTCATCTCACACTGCTGGACTAACCGGGTCGTCTCTATATACTCTCTGGTGCCGGCGACTATACTGGGGTCTCTTTTTTGACACGCCCTTTGTTTATGTAACGCAGGTGGCAAAAAGTATACAGTTCACGGAGCAAACTGAACATCGCATCAAGAGACATCGACCCAAAAACCAGAGGTCAAAATGCAGATGTGTTGCCCCTGAGACCTTAGCCGTTATGTCTCTGTGATAGTTATTACGGGGCCATACATCACTATCTAACCGGAACACAATAGTGCTGAACACTACCATTTGGCGGTAGATAGATTAGGTAATGCGGTGGTGACTACCTCGCTCGCGAGTCCCTACACTTCGACTGTACTACGACTCTGTCTCTCACAGTCAGTTTGCTGCAAAACTACTTATCCGATTAAGTTGAAATTTGGGGCACATGTAAACCAGTGTCCCAAACATGCACGTAACGATAAGTGAATTTCAAACGTAGCAACCATATATTACATTAGGTAAATTAAAAAAAGTATTGCCAACTGTAAGTTTTGTGTATTGAATGACATATTATTGTGAGACTACCCTTATTGTTAGGATCTTAAAGATTTTGTTTCCATTCATAGTTTTGAAAATGAATATATTTCTAAACCTACTATGAAAAGCAAGTTTAAGACAGCAAAAAAAAAACTGAATCGTATGGAACCATCAGCGTGCAAGTCAGACTCCCACTTGGCTAGTTTTTTTTAAATGGTCTCGTCTTGACCCAGTCCTACATTCAATGAGTACAGCAACCATTTAAATGTTAGTGTATTTGTTATATCTGATACTTTTACCGTGCATAAATGAATATGCAATTCGGTGATACCTACGTAATTACAAATCATATATATTTTTATTTAGTATCAGGGAACTGGTCGTTTGACCATATGGACAGCGATACATACGATAGATAGCATACAGGGCAATGGTAATAAAAGAGAGCTATATTTGATTGATTTTGGATAAGTTTAGAGTTCTCAGACTGTACCTAACAAGCCAATAGCATGACTTGTTAGGTACAGTCTGAGAACTATTAACCAGTTCCCTGATACTACATAAAAATATCTATGAGCTGTAATCACGTACGACATTGATGATGTTTGTTTCTTTTTTTATGTAACCACCCCTGAGACCTTAGTGTTTTGTCTCAGTCATAGAGCAACACGAGCCACCGGCCGCCGCGGCGGAATGGAGGGGATTAGCCATAGCGTTTATTACCGATGCAAGACAGTCTGTCATTTTTTGCGGGGGGCACTACATGTAATACACACACATACACACACTCTACAAAAATCGTCTATTACTACGAACACACCTTGACTTTAACAAAATACATGAACAATTTCACGCACACATTTAAACATCTGGGTGACAGGCTTACGACCATTTGGGCTTGTACTTTGACAGAGGAGAAAACCTGCATATGGCTACTCCCCTCCGGTCCGCCGCGGCGGCCGGTGGCCCGTGTTGCTCTATCTATGATCTCAGTAATCGTTATTAGTGATATTACCCCCGTTATAAGTAACACTGAGACATAACCACAGAACCGTAGCACGATAGTGCCGAATACTACTATTTGGCGGCAGATAGATTAGGTTGTGCCTACGCCCTCAAGTTGGGGTAAATTTTCTGTTCATGAAATATTTTTGAGCGAAACCTTTATCTGCATCAATTAACAGTTTTTTTTATAATTTATTCCTGCACCTGACACGGATTTACCCTTCGACCTTAATTAAGGTTATGGTTGTTATAAAATGTCTAGTGTCATAAGTGCGCAATATGTACTGCATGATGCAGAAAAAACATACAATTAAAAACGTATAACATTAATACTACATGAGGACTTCATAAATAAATAACAATGATGCGTTCATGTAAAAAATAATCGATCAATCATCTGCGCAAATAGACATAACCATTATAATAGGTCACTTACCAAGTTATTCAACACTTATGTAGGTATAGGTACCTACCTCAGAACATATGCCGAAGTGGAGTATATTTTTCACGGCATATCTAATATCAACTAAGTTACATAATTTATTTCATCACGCTATACACTACGGCGTCGCGCGCATTCTGAATCCGTTGACGTCATGTGAAATGTATACACCGTCAGGTGGTGGGTGTGTTATTAATTAATTAACCATTTCAATTTCGCCGTGTTATAAAGGAAATTACACACAATACGGTGACACATTTGCATATTACTCGCATAAAACCACGGTACATAACTCTTGTTTTATATTATTTCGCATTAACACATGCTTGTGAAATATATTTTAAGGAAAAATGGAAAGAAAAATTTGACTTCAGGCGAGACTCGAACTCGCGACCTACTGGGAATCTAGTCCAGCCGCTCTTCCAATTGAGCTACTGAAGCCCTGCCCGATTTGTCAAATCTTTCCTTCACATCTATTGCATTGCTTTATGGTAGCAGCAGCGCCATCTATTACCAACTATGCTAGTTGGTAATAGTGAAATCAAAAATTTTTCTTTCCATTTTTCTTTAAAAATAAAAGGTACGTAACTCGTTACGATAAGTTACCGATTACGGAGTTGATAATAACAACCCGAGCATTTTAGTTGGTATGGTGTTAATGCGTTTTATCCATAGCAGCATTTTTTGATATTTTTTTTTTATATAAATAGTCCGTATCTATCAAACCTTTGACACCATTATTTCACTACGGACTAGTCGGACTATTTGTATGGTAAAATTAAATTGTGGTTTTTACTATTTCCCTTCAATTTCTTCATATTTTCTTACCTTTTAAATCTTGTTTGGACTTCCAAAAATCATTCAAAACCAAAATTAGCCAAATCGGTCCAGCCGTTCTCAAGTTTTAGCGAGACTAACGAACATCAATTGATTTTTATATAAGTATATTGCAAACGAATGCGTCAACCGGTAATACTTTTTTTTTAAATATGCTTATCTGTCAGTTGTTATACCATTTTTAACAAATGAACCGCTGACTTATATTTTGGCTGAGTTGTTTTGTTATTCCATGTCAGTTGCGTTTTGTTTTATGTCACGTCACACGGGAACGACGGGAACGGGATAAAAAGTATCCTATGTCCTTCTCCCAGTTATTAGCTACCTCCTTACCTTAATTTTCAGCCAAATCGGTTCAGCCGTTCTGGAGTTATAAATAAATAGTGTAACTAACACGACTTTCTTATAGATATCAAACTTGATGTAACATATTTGTTTGTTAAAGGAGCATACTTATTTTACATTAGTTAGGGATACGTTTTATGTTAGGCATAGATGTTATATTTAACATAATACAGTAGGTATTCAACAAGAAATACGCACATTGATCTTCGGAAGAAGAGTTCGGATTATGTCGGGTTTGCGTTAGCTCTTTCGCACCTTACCTAGGTGACATTTGTCGACCATTTTTTTATTTATGTAATGGACGTGGCACACAAGCATGCAGTTCACATTGATGTTAAGTGATGACTGCAGCCTATAGACACCCACACAAAGTCCAAGGTCGAAATGCAGATCCGTTACCACTCCTGGGGCCTAAGGTTTTATGCCTCTGTGCCGGAAATTACTTACATTATTACAGGCCCGTACATTACCACCTGATCGGAACACGATAGTGCAGAACAATACCATTTAGCGGCAAGTATATTAGGTAATGCGGTGGTGCCTACGCCCGCGAGCTCCGTCACTGGAGTTGTACCAACAGTAAATTATGTTCTTGAAAACTTTCAGAATTAAATTTTATATTGTTGTCATTTTATATTGTTGTTGTACAGGCATCACTATGCTTAAATGGAGGCACCAAAGTCCGTATCATGTATCACCTTATACTTATGAAATAACGTTTATTGTGTTATTATTGTCATCATATTCTTTAGTTCTTCATGAAATGGACACTAACATTTTGCTATGCGGCACAACGATACTTAACTACGTAGGTATAACGTTTTCGTAGGTTTTCGCGAGCTTCATACATTATAGAAATTAAACTTGCGGATTTTCTCGCGTATACAACACTCCCAAACTTCTTCATACACCCGACGTTTCGGTCACTTTCGGAAAGTGACCGAAACGTACGAGTAATTTCTATTACGTAGGTATACCTACTGTCGATAGTGCACAACCTTTTGGATTATTGTAAATGACAACTTGAGCAATTGCAGAGGTTGAGAACTTCTGTTTGATGATGACCAATTCACCTTCTTTATAGTTTCAAATTGGTTATTTATATTAATTGGAGCTAAGTTGCAAGTGTGTCCACATAAGAGTCTGCGAACGGCTATAAGAGTCTAATGGCCGAATACTCAAACGTCACTCAATTTTAAGCAACCCTCAAATGTACGCTATTTCTTCGTTTGAACGTGTTTTATAAAGACAGAAGACTTTTAAGTCCCACTTAGATTTAAGTGACGTTTGAATATTTGGCCGTAAATCCGTCGTACGCACGCGACAGGTTTTCTGGATTGGAATTTGACAACTTGGCGGAAATGACTAAGTGTAGTATACATTTTACAGTGCCATCATGCGACGTTGCAGTAGATCTTTTTTATTTTAAATTTGTCATATTATTATGAACCTGTTTTAAATTAAAGTTAACATTTAATGTAAACTGTAGCAAAGTCGCAAGTATGCTCCCGCCTTGTAATGGCACGTTCGAGTGCGTACGGCTAATGTGTCGTACGCACGCGACAGGTTTCCAGACCTGGAATGTGACAACTCGACGATAATAAGTATAGTATACATTTTATAGGGCTGTCACATCGCCTAAGCAACATGACGATCATCACTTATTTTCACCTTGACATATTTTGCGGAATAATGAAATGTGAGTGTTACAATCCCTACTTCCCTAGTCCCTAGTCTCCAGTAATGCGAAAGTAACTCTGTCTGTCTGTCTGTTACCTTTTCACGTCCAAACGACTGAACCGATTTTAATGAAATTTGTTACAGACATAGAGCCGACTTTGAGAAAGAACATAGGCTACTTAGTTATTTATAAAACGACATCCACACGGGCGAAGCCGCGGGCAACAGCTAGTACATAATAATTTATTTTATCGCATAGTGTGACTCTGTTTTTGATTGTCACTGAATTCACGTATTAGGACCTTCAGAAGCAATGATTGTGTAGGTATTTATGTTTTATTAAGTAAACGTAATATACTTAAGTAAATAGCGGTGTTGTAATTCATGGAAAATGTATTTTGCGATCCTGATGTGTTTTTTATATTTTTGCGAGTAGGTACACTCCTTGAAATAAATTTCGTTTCATTTCAATCTTACTAGCCCCTTCTTGGAAGCGGAAGAACATCATAACCACTACATAATTATTTATCTTTAATTTTATTTAATTATACATAATACTGCACATGTTTTGTACCTATAAAAATTTGTACTATTTAGTAATATAATGCCCCGTAATTAATATCCAGTTTAACAAGCTTATCATGGGTATAACTAGCCTCAGGCATAACACGTCCCCACAGTGATCTTTTTCATAGGTAGCAGTCTACTATTATCGCTGCTCAAACTTAGTAGAAACAATGTCGATTACATGCTATTCCACACACAGATACGATACATTCCTTTTTTTTTTTTATTTGTCCTAACTTTATCAATATTGTTAAACCTATGGCTTAAATATAAAGGAAACCTGGCGTAACCTTAAAATCTGATCAATACGAACATGTTTCGAACGGTTTCGCAGGTTTTCGAGAGCTTCATACATTGTAGAAGTCATATTTGCAGAATTTCTCGCGTATACCACTCATTCCCAACTTCAAACGTCGGGGACAAGAAAAAAGGAAGCAAGAAAAACATGTAAATAATGGTTAATCAGAAAGTTACAGCCCTTTCTTCTGAGAGCATAATTATTCCCGGGAACCACAAAACTAACAAACGTATTTCGCCCTGGGGTACTTACCTACTATTATACTCAGTCTAGGTAATTTCACTGTAATATCTCAATTTCACTCAGGCAGTGGGTGAACGCGTGCCTTGGGCTGATAGCTACCGTCATAAGAACATCGTCCCACTGTCGACTTTTTTTTCTCTTTATTTAAGGAGCTTTATCGCTCAGCGATTATGCCGCTCCCGTAAAGACACAATTAAAATGTACTGTATTTTTTTTTTAGACGACCTATATATGTTATTATAAAATACGTTTTCACTCGCAGACCCACACGTGATATAAACCTGTGTCGGGTGCCGTTGTACGCGAACAGCACAAACAGTAAGCGAGTGAATGCGTGGCGCGTAGCGTGGAGGCTGACTGGCTACCGTCGCATCTGTCCCACTGTCAATTTCAAATTAAAAAACGTATTACGATATTTGGTTACATGTCAAAATCATCTTCTCGGACAATTTGCTCTGACGATGAACTGTTTTTGAAGAAACTCATATCTATACTTACAATTGACAATAGCTTTCAGCTTCTCTCGTGTCTACGGGGGAGGTGAAGTTAATTTCACAGTATTTATCTCAATTTATGTCAGCGGGTGAACGCGAACCCTAGACACACTGGCTACCGTCACTAATGCACGTATTCTATGCTGTTATTATAGGCGTGTTTTTTCTGCAGTAAGAAATTTGGCCCTTCTAGAAAAAGAAAATGCGAACCTACTCAGAAAATACGTTCATAATTTACTATCACACACTCACAGTCATTCCTAAGTATTTTATACAAATAGCAAGTTTCTTTATTTGTATACCATGCATGTAACACATTAGGTACCTATAATCGCAATTACAACGTGTTCAATAACTGGAGTAAGAAAATGAAATCGAATAACAATTTATATTATCCCTTTAAACTGCAAGCAACCTGGATAAGTGGATATCCTGTACCTAATGACCATCATTTGTACGAGCCGTATAAAAATTTGCAATTATCGTATACATTTTACACCTGTAAGTATTACACGGTACAAATCGGTTATTGAGTCGTTTTGTTTTACATTTAATTTATGGTAGGTACCTCTTGAACAATCCTACTAAGGCTGGTCTTAAGATTGCGACTCCGTTTTGTCGAAGAAGAATTTGTAAATTATTATTTGTTTTATATTATTTCAAATTAACACATGCTTGTGAAATATATTTTAAGGAAAAATGGAAAGAAAAATTTGACTTCAGGCGAGACTCGAACTCGCGGCCACTGGGAATCTAGTCCAGCCGCTCTTCCAACTGAGCTACCGAAGTCCTGCCCGATTTGTCAAATCTTTCCTTAACATTTATTGCATTGCTTTATGGTAGCAGCAGCGCCATCTATTGCCAAACTATGCTAGTTAGGCAACCGATATAATAGACTTTGCAGTTTATTGAATATCGTAAAGAAGTCGCTTTTACCCTTAATATTTGTTTTATATTATTTCGCATGAACACATGCTTGTGCAATATATTTTAAAGAAAAATGGAAAGAAAAAATTGACTTCAGGCGAGTCTCGAACTCGCGGCCACTGGGAATCTAGTCCAGCCGCTCTTCCAACTGAGCTACTGAAGTCCTGCCCGATTTGTCAAAGCTTTCCTTCACATTTCAAATCAAATTCAAATTCAAAAAAAAAAAAAGTTTCGATAAGTGAATATCCTGTAATGACCATCACTTGTACGAACCGGACGAAAATTTGCAGTTATCGTATCTGTACATTTTACACCTGTGAGTATGATACGCTACAATTCGGTCTTGAGTTGTTTTGTTTTACATTCAACTTATATGTGAATAATGTTACTAACACTAAGGATCTAAGTATTGCGACTGATGTCTGATCCAAAGTTATAAAGAAGATTTTTTTAAATATAATTGTTGTATAAAACAATCATGCTGAGTGGCGACTTGTGAGCGCACTTATTTTTATTCTATTCGTCTTGTCGAAATCGAAGAACCATAAATAATGCTTCCTGTTGCAATTAACGTCGATAAGAGTATATCCTGTAATGACCATTATTTGTACGAGCTAAATAAAAATTAACAATTTCCATGTTCAACTTGCAAGTTTAACACTTATGTAGCTACAAATCGATTCTTCAGAAGTTTAGTTTCACATTTAATTTTTGTTAACGGTTTGTGGAGAAACGGGTGGAGATTTGCCTTCGATGAAAAGGGAAGATTGTACCACCAGGCGAGGTGGCACCTGGCAGGGCGTGGCCCAATGATTAACGTTGGGAAGTTGGATATATTGCAACTCTTGAGAAAACTTCGTGTGTGCGATGTAACTAGGTCAAACCCCATCTTCCGTACTAAACAAGTACTTCTGTATTTATTCAGTCTTCCACTAGGTGGCGCCTTGTGTAGTGGACAAGTTAAATAATCTTACTAAGGCTAGCATCAAGATTGCGACTATCCATCGTCGGTCTGTTTGTTGTTACTTTTTTTTTATTTCTCAAAAGAAAAATATTAGCATGGACTGGATTAAAAGAAAGGTAGATACGATACTGCCGAGAGAATTAAAAACTACTCCTACCTAAATTCTGGTCAAAACACTCGTGCAGAAAAGTATTAATTACTCATTACCATCCTATTGTCACAAAGGAACGTTGAATTCAGTAACAGATAGATCAGTTAAAACGTAATAGGCCTTTCGCTTGAAATGCTTTTCCATCATTAATAATTGATGCAGGCAAATACTTACATATGTCCTCACACTCATATCTTCGTTAAAGTGGCAAACAGACAAATTGATGTAACCCACTTCTTACGTCGTAAAACACAATATAAAGGAAATCAATAAATGTATCCCCTGGCGCGGTCAATTGCTATGTTTAATTTGCTTCTTTTTCATCTTCATTTTACGACTTAATTATTACGGGAGTGTCGAACTGCCGACGCTACCAGTGAGTTGTAATTTTATTTTCAACTTGGCCCACTTTGTTGATTTTTGTCTATATTGGTTTAATTTGGAATCCTTAATTCGACTTTTTGTATTTAAACGGAGTGAATAAATCCATCATGGGGAAAGCTACTATTTCGCACACTAATCGTCGATTCTTTTACATTAGTTGTAAAGATCCAATAGTAGAACTCGAAAGGCGTACCTCCTATACGCCGCCACTATGTGACGCTGAGTGGTCATCAAGTTGAACAACGCTTCCGTGTTCCGGTTGGACGATAATGTTCTTTTATGTGTAAATATAATTTCCAAAATGTCTTCTCAGTAGTGGCAATACATCTGCATTGAGAAATCTATTTTTATTTAGATGACTTTAAGCGCTCTTCCCTCACCATCAATTGAAACTGTACGCTGGTTACCACGACTTAAATGATAAATAAAAGAAAATGATGGTCGAAACAGTCGAGGTAGCAACCATGCATTGAACACTAGCTTATTCCAACACCCAAATATTGCAGGGAATGCACACTTCGATTGCCTTGGAGGCAATAATTTGCTTCGAGCCCGAGATTCACCTGACCTAAAACTTACACTTGTACACTGCACACGATAATTGATGTTATAAATAACGACATATTTTCCATTTTGTCTACTACTTCCCTGTTTACTGTTTCCAGTAGCATAACATAAAATGACATTACCGATACTCATTCATCAATCACTCGTGCCTTTATACCGATACTGCAACCGAATTGAACTTTCAAATTCCAGTCAGTGAAAATCATGATAAATTAAATTCGAATCAGTGTGACACTACACATTACTATGTTTTTCGGTAACTTAATATATTACGTTCTCTGAATAATCGATTTCGCTTATCATTACAATGGCCGATACAATGATGAAAAATTTGATTTAATACAGTTTTCCGCTGGAGTGCCATTTTTATCGAGTATTTGTACAGTGCAACATTTGTTGAATGATTGATTGTACAGATTTTTCATCATTACAGTTACCACACGTACGTTGTAGATGAGATGTCACGGCTTATAAGTAGTTTAATTAAGATTTTCTTGTTAGAATTGGAAACAGTAATTAACTATTTCTCTAATTCACTCGCATGAAAGAAAAAACACAATATGAGTATTTAAAAACGAATTAACTATTTAATGTGTATTTATTAGTTATGAAATATTCGATGCGCCTATCCAGCCAAAAATCTCGAAGTTGGTTTTTGAGATCAGTAAGCTCGTGAGGTACCCAAATAACGAGCTTTTTTTGTACCCAGCTTTTTTCAAATGCGCCAAAACTGTTTTGTGATCAATTCTCAGTTCTTCAGCTACGTCGTAACTACTGATATGTCGATCTTGCTCCACTTTTTCAAAAATGGCATCCATTTTATCCGTAATAGGGCGACCAGAGCGAGGTGCATCTTTCCATTAATATCTATAGTAGGATTTTTGTATTGCTTTGATTATTTAGATTATGAGAAACTCAAGATTTGTTTTATTTTTACCATTAAATTAATTTTAAAAAATCATATAAGACCCCGTCTACATAAAGAGATTAATAATAATACCGAATAACATTTGTGAACTTGCTAATTTTTCACGCTTGTACAGTAATAAAACCAACAAAGACTGTAAGTATGATGTCGTATATAATGAAAAATAATTTGAAACTAACATGAAACCTAGTGCGATCGCAGTAGAAAGCTTTATTCCAAGTGTAACATGCAATGCCTTCAACTACAGGCGATATGAACATCGATCTAGTGGACGACTCTCGGCCCTCGGTATCCTATTTCCCCGAGTAACGTAAACACTAGGAACTCGAACACACTCTACGGATAAATGCTCTAATGTCACTTCACACGACCCTGGCCACTGGAACGCGTTTTTTTTATGTAATGGGAGTGGCAAACAAGCGTGCAGTTCACATTGATGTTTAGTGATGACTGCAGCCTATAGACACCCACACAAAGACCTAGGTCAAAATGTAGATGCGTTACCACTCCTGAGGCCTAAGGTGTTATGCCTCTGTGCCGGAAATTACAGGGCCGTACATTACCACCTGATCGGAACACGATAGTGCTGAACACTACTATTTAGCGGCAAGTATATTAGGTAATGCGGTGGTGCCTCTACCACCAGTAAAAGAGTGTTTAGTTGCTTTATAAGCTAACATTTGAATCCGGCACCTAAATGCGATTGACCGTTTTCGAAAACCGTTTGAGGTCCTAAATGGTAATGGCGCAAATCAATTTTATTCACCTCATGTCAAATTCATTTGTTAGACTAATTGGCAAAGCGATAGCTCTGTTATTTAAGGGTAATTTTTTTTTAAATATTTTTTTTCGACACATTTGATCTTTTAGCCTATAATTTATTTTACATAAAATTTAATTAAAAATCTGTACCTACTTTGAAGTAATAAATAATTTCGACTGTTCAACACGAAACTAAATCAATAAAAAGTTGCATGTTTATTGTTTACACAAAATATGTGTCACATTCTTTTGTGAATTTTAAGAGTCTGAAGACGCCTTACCTGCACCCTAGCTTAACCCTCGCAATGCAACGTTTAAAAATTAAAAGCCCTTTGTACCCATCGGCTAGTTTCTAGGAACGGCGAGGGAAACGTATTCAAAAAACCCCACAGCATTGTTTCCTTGTGCCTTTAATGGTGTTTGCGTATGTACAATCAGAATGTTACATGTTAGGTAACAAACGCTATGCGTCTGACCTCGCCGGTACCGAGAAATGTCCATTGTCTGCTTGATTCTTATGTGCCCAACTTGACCAAATCGGTGAAACTCTTGTTAAATTTTTGATAGGCATATTCTAAACATGTTTGCTATTATCACACTTGATAGATGTTCAATAACAGAAACTGTTGCTTTTGTATTGCATTTTTATATAGTGGGCTTATTCGTGCGATCGACATTGGAACGCTAGTGCGATTCCTAGTTCCTTACAAAATATTATTATCTTAAAAATTTGCTTGTAAATTTTATGTGCCTTCTTGTAAGTTTTATAATGGAATACGTAAGGCGATTATAAAATTGTAGAAATTAAACTTGCGGATTATCTCGCGTATAACACTCCCAAACATCTTACACCCGACGTTTCGGTCGCTTTCCAGCTACCGTGGTCACGGGCAGAAAATCCCATCGTCACCAAACATCGATAAAACAAGACGTGAAATGTTTACATAATGAACAATTTACTTCTAAAACTATTTGAGAATCGTAGATAGAGGTCCAAACAAGTAACGGTTAAAAGTTCATAGTAACAATCGTAATAAAAAGGAGTCTTACAGGGATGTATATTAGAACCTATCATATTTTTGTATTGCTATATCGGTATTGTAAGTGATAAATAGAATACGTTTGAGTATTTGATACTATATTTACGGCCAACATTTCTCTAATGACCATGGATTGAATGTTTGTACAGAGACAAAAGACTGATATTGTTCTTCAGATGTTTTGTCTATTCAGTTTGCAGTATTCTGACGGGTGTCCTTCGAATCGTTTTACTCAGTAATCTTTGCACAGCTGTTTCTTAGCCAATTCGAGTCGTCGTATAATGCGATTTATTATAAAATTATCTCTACAGACAGATTACTACACATGGCTTCTACTAAAGTGGTATATTAGATGCAATAAAGTGAGTATTCACAAGTCTCTACCGCACGCAACACACGCACCATTCATATGCTGCGTAGTTGTGATAAGTTGCTGTTACTTCAATTATTGAAAATGAAGTTATGATGGTAATCAGCTGTTATATGTCTCCTATTACGATATAAGAATATCATATCAGACGAAATCATTCTTGCACATATTTCTAATTAGCTATTACGGCTTTTATAAAAAATATTGCTTTAAACAATAGCTATTAGGCGCAATATAATTCTTAATTCTCCAATAGAATTCAAATCGCCTGTAGCGAAATATAATCAGATCATCATGAGTGATTTTGTAGAAAAGAAAACAAGCAGTCACAGCATAATGTATTAGCATGGGATTATTATGATCTTTATGACTTGTTTTATGTCTTGATTTCTCTCGGCTCTATGCTACGATCACTTCACAACTTCTCACTGGAATTCTGCCTGTGAAAAGATTTAATCCGTCTGAATTAATATATTGATTATTAAGACGGCTTTGAGACGTCTGCGTTGTCGAGGCAGGAGCAGTTAAAATTTTACGATTCGCCATAAAACGAGGACTAGTTTCGCGGCCCTTCGCCTCTATACAAATGTGGAGATTTCTATGATTTATCTGTCCAACGTCCCGTAAGATTTGCAACTCGGCAGTTTAGCTAACAATGTTGCTAACAACCTCCTGGTTTCCGGATCTCTCCCGGCTTTGCTTGCAAAATACACCGATGAACGTTCCGATTTATGTTTCTGGTCTGTAGTTTTCACTGCATTACAATTTTAAATTCGACTTCCTCACGATTGTAGTTTATTTAGTGGACCACGGCTTCGCACGATGTATTATACAGTTGAACCTGCCGGATCACCTGGATACTGAAACCGTATCAAAATCAATTTTATTGGAGTGGATAGTAGATAAATCCGTTTGCTACGTAATATTACGTACCTACGTTCGTATTTATGGAGTGATTTTATATGGCATTTTTTGTGTTTATTTGTCATATTGATCATTATATGGTGTATAAAGATTTTTATGAGAATTCGGGAGTCACATTGAGTGTAAGACCAAGTTGGCATCCAAAAGCTAGGGGTGCTTAACAAAGCGAGGCAGTATTTCACTTCGGGGCAGCTACTACAGTTTTATAAGGCCCAGGTGCGGCCCCATCTGGAATATTGCTCTCATTTGTGGTCGGGAGCTCACAAATACTAGCTTGGTCCACTTGAGTTCAAAAACGCGATAGTGACTTACAGACGACCATGTACCTATAGCGCTAGTTTCGCAGTTATCTTTATCACTGTAATTCACTGCCATACACAGAACTAAATATTTGTTCAGTGATGGAAGCGTTGTACACAAGACGTAAACTAGCCACGAGGCATTATTGATCAGCCGTTAACCTATTATGTATATTTGTTTATCAATGTAGACGGTGTTTGCAATTTGAGTTAGTCTGCCTGATTGTACATTCAATAACATATTGATATGTATGTTACTCAAGTCGTGATTGAGCTTACGTAAGTCATACTACCTTAGTTACACGGTTATATTTATTATAATTTGTATGATGTCCTTTATGTGATAATAAACATCGGATAATCTTTTAAATAACACGTCTCGCAATTATGTTTATGTGATTTATACAATTAACTTTGCTACTTAATAAAGAGGAAGGTGTTTCGAATTAGGAATTTGTATTTTTTTCTATTAAAAACGAGTAGGTAAATAGGTATATACCTACAGTATGTCCTTTTCTTCGTAATCAAAACGCAGCCGATCGACGTATAGGTACGTATTTTAGAGTCTTCTCTCTACGTTTCCCGATTATACATTATAGTTGTTCACATCTAACATTGAAGATATGTTCAATGTAGTATGTCTTATCGTGTAATGTGCATGGGAATGCAGGTGACTATGGTTAGATTGAGTAGATAATTTTCCATGACCTATAAAATTTGTAAACATCCACAGATTTTTTTATTGATCTGTATTTATCTCTCCTTTTGACACTAAGGGTGAGATTCACAGACAGAACTTTATTTTTTCAGCAAAGTATAAGTACCTAGTAAGTTAACTATCAGTAAAGTTTTGACAGTTCTAAGCGTACTTTGCTGAAAGTAAAGTCGTAGTGTGGTCTGATACCTAAGATATGGATCGATGCGATGTGCATCAACGCTCAACCGACTTTCGTAGTTGACATTGTAGTGAAATTGATACAACGAAGCTATAACTACTTCCAGTACTTGACAATTAATATTGCACATCAAGCCTGCGAAAGAGACGATCGGCTCGTTTCGACTTCGTAGAGCGTTATCTCTGTTGCACACTGCCTACGTAAGTCAGCAGTCCGGTATTGGTCAAAACTTGATCAGAATGGTCGACAAAGGTGCGAAAGAGTTAACGCTCTACGGACCCGAAATATTTGTGCAATATTTATTTGTTGAGCACTGTAATTACTAAACTGACTTGTAGCCACGGGTTAAATAAAAACAAACTGTAAAATTTATTATTTTACAGTTTGTTTTTATTTAACATTTTTACATGTGGCTACTATTTAAATAGACTAACAAATTAATAACAAGCAAATACAAAAGGGTTTAAGTAAAAATAGAAATGACTAATATTACGTATACAATAATCAGAAAAATCCTCACGTCTCTCTCAAACTACGAGTATGTCGCGACGCAGCGGGTCGCAGTGCCTTAAGAAAATCCATCCAACTTGTATTGCCCTTCACGTATCGAATAAATCAATATGATGCTAAATGTATAGGTACAATATATATGCCAATGGAAAATGGGATACCTATTTTTGATGATTCTCCGACTCTTGCAAGTTTGTGTTTGAAACGTCCATGAGTGTTATATTGCCGTTTTTTTTACAGCTAAGCCTATTGTTGTTCAGTTCTTTTTTTTATGAAATGGCAAACAAGCAGGCATGCAGATAATATTAATGGTAAGTTATTGTATCCTATAAAATCTACACGAAACTAGAGATTTCAATGAAGATCTGCGTTGCCACTCCTGAGGTCTAAGGTACCTATGCCTCTGTAACTATAATTACAGGGTCATACATTACCACCTGACCGGAACACGATAGCGCTGAACGCTTCCATTAGGCGGTAAGTAGATTAAGAAATGCGGTGGTGCCTACACCCCCGAATTTCACCACTGGTGCTCTACCGCAAGTAAAAGTTAAGAGGAAAGTTTAATTTTGCTGAAGATGCTACAGGAGCGGCAGTTCCACTAATTTACCAGTCGGTTCCATTTACACGTCTATAAATTTTAATGCCTTTAAGCATACCTACCTAGTCGTTTCGAAGAATAAAATAATGAAACACTTTAATAACACTAAAGTTATTTGAATAGCCATATGTTTTGTTCTCAATCGAATCCAACATGCACCTGGCGAATAAATTGGCGTCCGATAGTTTCAAACTACGTAATCTACGTAAATATTAGGTATTTTTCATACAAACGTGTCATAATCGAGCCTCCTCTATGTAACTGTATCGTGGACAATCTGCGCAGTCAACTAATGACTTGTACTAAAGGTTATTATTATACGCGGAGTCAACATGCTGCCTCCATGTGCGGCGTAGACGTTACGAACATTGATAATTGGACGTATGAAAAATCATGGTAATAGGACGTAGGTGCTTACAACGATTTTAAATGGAAAACTATCACACCTAATTAGCTTCTACAACTTTACGAGTAATGGTCGATCAACTTATAAAATAAATAATAAATAATAAAAAATAAAATACGCTTACACTCACAGCCCCACAGTAGGTATAAACCTGTGTCGTGGGTGCCGTTGTACACATACAACACATACACAAACACCCAGACCCGAAACAAATATCTGTAGGCCATACAAATATTTGTTCCGGTGCGGGGATCGAACCCGCGACCCTTCTAATCAAACGGTGGTTTCGCACCGCTGGACTAACCGGGTCGTCGTAAAATGTGCTTTTTAGGACGCAAACGCACGAGTGCTTTTTAACAACGCAGTGTGCGTTGGTGGGATAGCTTCAGTGACAGAGACCGCGGGCGTAGGCAGCACTGAATTGTCTAATCTACTTGACATCATCCGCATTATGCGGGGAGCCGTAATGCGGCTAGCCGTACGGCTGACCGCAAGCACAATTATGTACGCAATATTCATTTCTGTGCGCACAGCGATGCGGCTACCCGTAACCGCATCGGTAGTGCGTATGAACCCTAAATGCTAGTGTTTCGTTCAATTGTATTCCGGTCAGGTAGTTATGTAAGGCTCTATCATTTCCGGTACAGAGCCGAAAATGATAGAGCCTTCCGAAACGCAAGTACATGCGTTGTACCTACGTTGAAATCTCTAGTTTTTGTGTAGATTTTTCAAAGGTACAGAATTCACTTAGATACCAGGCATTACAACTGTATCCTTGTTCGTCACTTAATGACATAAAGAACGTAGTTAAAATGTGAAACAACTATTAAGTCAATCCACAAAATTTTCAAAATATCGTGCACGAATATATTATGTTGCTTAATGTAAATAGATTCAGCATTTGCATCGTTTGTTTCTGAATATGATAAATATAATATCTAGAGATTTAAATCACGGTCCGTCGTGACCTTTCGTTAAGCATATGACCCCTTCAGGTTATCTTATTCAAATATTAAATAGATTCAGATATATTTCAGTTTTTGTCTCGACGAAAGCAACTTCGCCCTCGTATTTCAACGGATTTATCAGACGAGAACAGCTCATTGGTAAACAAAACACAAATGGCGCTTATAAATTCAATCGAATCCTTTTGTTTTATTTCGTGTAACGTTATGTTTAGTGCTGTTTTATTCGCCGCTTATGATATTTACGATATAACGAAAATAGAATCGCGTTGATGTATTCAAATTATATCCGCGACGGTCCACGTAAGTACTGTACGCGCAAAATTTAAATAACAACTGAGTGAAGTTGCCTGCGTAAAGGAGAAGTTCCACGTTGGGCCCGCACCTTGTACACTATATCAAAACATAGAGAAAAATATCATGGAAAAATATCAATCTCAAAAAATAATTTATTTTACGTATTTTTTGTATGACAGCAATATGTCGCCATATCGCTACTATGACATTCTTGTTTTCGAAATATACTTACGACAATTAATTGAAGATTTATTAAACGATTTGAATAGCTGAAAATGATTTAGTATTTTATGCTTCATCACTCAATATAGTGTACGAGTACATGGTGCGGGCCCAAGCTCCATACATTTTGGAACGTCCCCTTTGCACCAGTCACATAGCCTGCGACGACAACACAGAAGAAAGCGGGACGTTTAGTGCTGTTTTATTCACCGCTTAATCATGTTGACGATGGAACGAAAATGGAATCGTGTTTTTTTTTTTTAGTAACGGCATCGCTATTACGCTTATTGCCAGTGTCAAGTAAGACGATTTTTCGTGTTCGTAAGAAACAGCGTAAACGTCAGTCAGACACTTAATTATCAGTCCGTCAGTCAGAGTCAATAGTCACATTCGAGTTAAACGATGGCTACTTTACCAGAACATTTGCAATGAAGTTTTGGACGCAACCTGAAAGGTCGTGTTTTCGCACTGTTATTCTATTTTACTATACACGGGCACTGTAATAAACCTATATCACACAAAATGTTACCAACTTTATTCAGTATAACATAAAAATACACCAAGAAAATGAAATAAAATAAGAGCACCATACGCCTCTTTCAAGGTTCGCGCCAAAACTCCGGAATCGTGTTAATGTACCTTTAAAATGGTATTTAAAATTGTATCCGCGTACCTACGACCACGCTAGCTGGTAGGAGTGTTGTAGCTATACGCTAGAAACTCCGCAAGTTTAATTTCTACAATGTATGAAGCTCGCGAAAACCTGCGAAAACGTCATAATAATATGCCATTTTATCAACTTACATATCAAACACAATATTAATCACCACCAAATTAATCAAATAATAGATAAGGGTATGTGTTTCTAATATCGTATCTCGTTCTACATGATTACTTCGATAGTTTTTGCAAGCCGTTAATATTTTTTGCTGGTTTGCGGTTTCAATAATTAAGAAGGATGTAGACCTATTAAAGTTTCTGAATGAAGATGCTTATTTTAACTGTGGTGATATTTTGTAGGTGAAACATATTGGCACTAAACGTACTTACCTACGTTTTCCTTGTTAAGTAGTAAACGTTCTCTAGTTATGGTTAAGTTTAGTCAATAGTCGCCTTTTAGTTATTGGTCAGTTGAATGAATTATTGTTAGTCAGTTAGCCAGTAGTGCAAAAATGGATTTATAACAATTTCACGCACACATTTAAACATCTAGCCAGACGTTCCCAAACAATTTTTTCTTGTAGACCCCTTTCAATTTTTTTATGGTTTCCGTGGACCCACTCCTTGTTACATTTATATCACATTCCCATGTTTCCAAATTTTATTCACGCCTACGTAGACCCCCATCGAGTTCCATGAACCCCAGGGGGTCTATATGGACCACTTTGGGAATCACTGATCTAGGCGACAGGCTTAGGCCCATTTGGGCTTGTAATTTGACAGAGGGGAAAGCCTGGATATGGCTACTCCCCTCCGGTCCGCCGCGGCCGGTGGCCCGTGTTGCTCTATGTAACCATCTAACCGGAACACAGTAATGTTTGGCGGCAGATAAATTAGGTAATGCGGTGGTTCCTACGCCCTCGAGCTCGTACACTGGAACTTTACCACCGGTGAATCCCTTTTTAAATTATGTTAAGGTGCTGTGATGAAAAAAAACCGTATAACGTTTAGTTTCCTGATTGTCTCACAATACGAGCATTCAAATTTAAATAATATCAACTTTGTATAGTACGCTATGCAAATAAGGACCGGTCCGTTTAAACACATGAATAGTCAAATATTGCGAGTTTTTTTTTTTGGACAGAGTATGTATGTATGTATCTTCACGCCAGGTCCCTAACGGGGTAGGCAGAGAGTGTAGAGCGCCAGATATCCCGGTTCTGACAAACCTCTCGTGCCTCGTCTACCTTCATCATTCTCTTCATACATGGACAGAGTTTTGCATAAAATCCCTGAAGTTCTCGATTCTTTGCCTTTTATGGCCAACTTGTTTACGATTTTATTATACTTTGTATAGACAAAACGGCTGTGCGGCGAAATATATGTTTTCTTCTCTCACCTGCTCAAGGCAAATGACAGGGACAGATAATATTCAAAATTCACTCGCTGAATACCTATACGTTATTATTTTTAAGCATGCCTTAGTAAGTCATCGCTGCTGTATACATTTTTGTACAGTGAAGTCAAGCGGTTTCGTAACCATGTTTTGTTTTAGTATTAAGATAAACACTACATATTTTACCTACCTTTTTCTTTTTGGGTAAATATGTAAGTGAACGAAACGACAATAGTAGATTCCTGTCCGAAGTCAATTTTTTCTTTCTGTTTTTTTTCTTTAATTTCTAAAGTTCACTCGCATGTGTTGATGCGAAAAATAAATATTACAGCAATAGTAGAGTGTAGTAGAACTATTTCTAAGAACTAGTTCTTAGAATTGTTCCTCCTTTGTTTTACCACAGTTCAACAATTTTATTCATGTCGTTCCTATTTCACATTGATTCCATTTCCGAGAATGACAGACATGTTTTTAATTTTGTTGGATCTGTGTTGTTTCGAATCGAGCCTTCGCTGGTTTTATACAAACGTCAATAGAACTCGGCATAATAATGAGATTTCCAAATAATGAGGCAATGGAATTGGGACAGAGTCGTATAACAATATACCTACACGTATTAAAATCTCATTAGTGTTTTGTTTGTAGATTATTGTGTGATGATGGAGTTTTGCTAGCTGGTGGTGGTGCCCTATCACGTATTGGTAAATATATCTGCTACGAAATAAATATGTTTTGGTTAGTTAGGTGGTAAAGATGGATGGAGCGTGGAGCGCCATTTGTTATGCAAAATTTTTCTTACTTCGCTACATTCATAACTCTATTCAAATGTATAGGCCATAGAGCAACACGGGCCACCGGCCGCGGCGGACTGGAGGGGAGTAGCCATAGCGTTTATTACCGATGCAAAACAGTCTGTAATTTTTTGCGGGGGAAATGCGTGCGACACACACCTTGACTTTAACAAAACACAGAAACAATTTCACGCACACATTTAAACATCTAGGTGACAGGTATAGGCCCATCTGGGTTTGTAATTTGACAGAGGGGAAAGCCTGCATATGGCTACTCCCCCCCGGTGTTGCTCTATGGCACAGGCTGATATCAAGGAGTCTTTTTCCCCTCCAGGTAGTATCAGACCTGTTTAATTTAATTTAGGAGTTAAGGAAGCCGAAAGCTGATGTCTTCAACCAACATTTGTTTTAAATGTATAGGTACCTTACATAATAAATATACATGTGGGTTGTCATTCTCGTATACTTTTTTAAGAGATTACGTATCGCGATTATATATTCCTATATCATTGTTATTCTATAACATAACAGATTTGCAGAATGTAAGTAGGTTTGTCTTGCCTGCGATAAATGGCTTAATTTACCAAAAAATCATAGTTAAAGGTTTCCCATGTGCAGGCGTCGGACACAATAGTAAATTAGACATAATTGTGCAAACTTCCTTCGAATAAGGCGCAATGCTTTTTTTTTTTGTTTAAAAAATATACAATTAAAAATATAAAACTGACCTCATCGTTTTGCAACGTAAAAGTGAACAAAATAATGCAACGATATGCAGTTCACCTTCGATGTTTCTTTGAAGTAGATAATTGTTGATAAATATAGTTTCGTCCTTCCACACCTGAGATCAACGCTCACCAAAGTTGTTACTTGGAACGGTTTTGTCAATATTTGTATTGGAGGGATTATTACAGCTGTCGGTGATAATCGGACGGCAGTCGGTGATATGCCAGGGTGTTTCCAAGGGGAGGGGAGAACGCAGGTTGATATGCTATATGTATATATGACTTGATGGGAATTTTATGAAATTGGCGACCATTAGAGGTTGCTTGTTCGCGTCTAAACGTGACCCCACCGTCCTCTATTGGAGCAGTTTTCTTCCGTTAGAGCAGTCACCTAACCGAATAATGCCGGTCCAATCATCACAGTAAGGCGGAAATAAAAATAATAACGCGAGATGCTTAAACTACCGCTACTGCTATCGCTAATCCATATACCAAGCCTGGCCATTATGACATAATCAATCATCATATTCAAAATGCAAATTTCAATCATATCAGCCTAAAGATGTCTCAGACTGTTTTACCAAAGCCTCTTCAAAAGGGTAATTATGGCATATTTCCCCCTAATTGCGCACAACACTGTTGTGGGTATCTATGGGAAAGGCTTCAGTTTAGCAGGGTATCTATGGGAAAGTCTTCAGTTTAGCAATGGACGTCTTTAGAGTGAAGTGATGATTGATGAACTACCTTATTAATTACTTGTCTCTCTATATGTATGTAGTTTCACGCCTATAGGCATATTCTTCTAGATGTCATCTCTTAGCCTTATGTGCTCGGCACAAATTACAGGACATTATTGTGAAGTTCTTCTGAACACCACCAGCGTTATTTTTAAGCATGAAAGCAGTCTATAGGTCTATTCATGTAAAAATCGAAAGTGTCATTGGAGCCGCGTGGCCTGAGATGTTTTGCCTGGGTCCAATACGTACTTAAAATGCAGTGTAAAGTGAACCCATAACTGTTTTTTTTTCATCTCAGCATCGGACGTAGAACTTGCTAACCTTTAGAAGTCGTACCTACATAAATGGTTCTCTACAAAAATATCTACGTTTAACAACAGATTCAAATGTAATTTTCCGTAAATTTTAGTTGGTAAGTAGGTATGTGCCCAGCCATACACTCGGGGCTATATTCGCAATGCAATCGAAATGAATTTTCGGCACGTATAGTTTCGTGGCAATATTGCATACCGGCGTCGCGGGAACAAGGATATTATTTACTGCAAAAGGTCACTCGGTTTGAGGAGACCGGTCAGCCTTGGGCCGCTTAATTCACTTTCGTACTCGACTGTACGGCGGCCCTTCTTGCGCCCTCATTTCTCAATACTGCTAAATTTTGTCTTTTTTGGATAAGTGCTGCCTGTCGGTGGAATTCACATTTTGCGTTTTGGGACTACGTGAATTTTAATGAAGATCTCGTCAATATGGCAGTCATAGAAAAATGGTTTCTTTTTGAAAAAACACTAATTCGAAACCGATTCAACAGTTGAAGAACTACGAAGTCGCAGACAGGCATGCCACATTGAACAATATAATGTCGGTAGGTCACTTCTATTCTTGCGGCAGGAGTTAAAAAGCGATATAAAACTATAATGCTGCTTAAAAGTTTATTGCTATAGAACTGTTCTAAGTTCCTGGTCTTTATTCAAGTCTCGAGGCGGTGACGAACCCAAGTCACGCGAGTTCAACTGGTTATAATTTTCTTGTCTATTATTAGGTCATTTGCTGACTAGGAAATGTCGCGCTATAATTGTTTTATTTTATACTGATCACGCGTTGGCATTATATTTTAACGATGTAGGCATTTTAAACTATTTGAACTTTGCACCGTTCGTGTATCAACTAAGTAGGTATTGTATTATTGATTGGTATTTTGGCATAGGTGTCTACTTATATATTTGGTATCAAAAGTTATAAGATAACGATGGGAAGAAAATGTGGATACGAATAAAAAAATAATTATACAAATCGGCTTACAAGCGCCAGAGAAATTGCGTAACATACACACAAAAAAACTTACAGGCGAATTGAGAACCTCCTCCTTTTTGAAGTCGGTTAAGAATTGATTTAGGTAACTGCGAAAATATGGAATTGTAAAGATTTATTTTCAATCAACTTACGTGAAGTAAAATCTTCATGTAATTTAATTTTTGTTAAGGTATTGGTGTAAATACGGCATGTTTCAAGACTGCTCCAATAAAGAAATTTCAGATAGTTTCTTCTTTCTTGACATTCGTACTTTCAAGCGACAACAGGAGATACCTTTAAATCTAGTTTTGATGGCTCGAGTTATACCTATGTAAGTCGCGAGTACGTATTAATTAAGCTATCGATGCCTTAGCAATAGAAAATTATATATGATCTTTCGTTGGAGTAGCAAGAAACAAATCAATTCCCGCAGATATTGATTTTCAATATCTGCGGGAAATAGTACTAATAATTTTAAGTTAATAACGCACACCCTACCTATTTTATCTTAAATATTTCCTGTTATCTTTTGGGTTGCCTGGAAGAAATCGTCCTTCTAGAGATAATTGTTTGATGTGTATTTCACACATGTGTTTGATATGTATTTTTTGTGAATTTCCTTTTGGTGTGCAAAAATGTGTATTTATTATTATTTATTTTATAAAATTACGTGAAGCTGTTATGTAATTTATCTTATACTTTACATCGCAACCATTCGTTCCAAATATTATTCTCATTAACAAAGCTCAGGTATCATATACCTAAATTGATTTCATAAGTAGCCTCCAACTACAATCCACTCGGATCACGGCTCTCGTTTCGTCCATTCATTCTTATTTACGTGACTTGGGTTTCATTTGAACGTTTGTGACCAATATTGTTTTTTTTTCATACTAACCTCTAGTCTCTGCCGTGGAGGAACAGATAATTTAACGGCCAGGATGTTAACAAATAAAATATAACCATATGTTTATGTATACCATACAAATGTATGATCGTGTAGTCCAGACTATGTATAATAATGTATAGAAATGTAACGCTCATACAATCATCCCTTCCATTTTGGTTCCATTTATGCAAACAAGCTAACTGCAATCATAACAAACGCTCACACTTTTACACAGGCTATGCTTGCAATTCGATTGGTCGCGACAAGGTGATTTCGTGCGTCGAAACGTGCAATACCCTGACGCGCTGCGGTGTGCCCTTTTTATGCCCCGCCCATGGTGCGTCTATTTACATGGAACCATATTTTGGCTTAGTTCTTAGTGTAGGTAGACTTGTTTACATTATTATTCGTAGAACCCAAAATATTAATATCGGAAAGTCTACCTATAGAGGTCAGGTCAGACTTGATCTTTTCTGGGCCTCTGCAAATACATTCGCAGTGTATATCTATTTTATCATTCGTTTACTCGCGGGTAGGACATTAATATTATCAGTTTTTTAATTTTATCAAACAAAACTTATTTGCGCTTGACACTATAACGACATAATACTACGACTACGTTAAGATGATGGCGAAATGAATACAACCTATATCCATAAATACAATGTAAGGTTAATGCTTTAAAATAATATTATTTATTAATAATTTAATAAACCAAAGACAACGAACAGAGGCCATTATTAAAAGTTTTAAATTATTTTATGATAATGACCTTATAGTTTGTAGGCCCGAGTGCTGTCCGACTAATTTCTTATGCGTATACATTTAATACCTTTTGAATATTAATAATACACACCACGTGTTTTGCATTTGTCGGTTACAAAAAAGGCGAAGGCCTTATGGTCAGGCTTTATCTTAATGTGTGGCCTTTGTTTAATTGGTTGATTGGGTTTATTTATTTGACCGGTCGTGTTATAATTCGTGTGGACTTGACCGGTATAAAAAGTGTTCTATAATTAATATTCATTGTGTTTTGAAATTCAGCCTCAGTAAGATAGCAGACTACTACTACTGCGCTGGGTATGCCCTCAGGTAGCAAGTAGCCCCACAGTAGGTATAAACCTGTGTTGTGGGTGCCGTTGTACACATACAACACATACACAAACACCCAGACCCGAAACAAATATCTATAGGCCATACAAATATTTGTTACGGTGCGTGGATCGAACCCGCGACCCTTCGAATCAAACGGTCATCTCACACCGCTGGACTAACCGGTTCGTCAAAATTAGTTAGACGACGACTCCGGTGGGTTCGATTCCCGATTGAATCTCCTCGGCAGGTACGTGCTATTTTATGTAACGATGGTGGCAAACAAGCATGCAGCTCACATTGATGTTAAGTGATGAATGCAGCCTAAAGACATCTTCACAAAAACCAGAAGTCAAAATGCAGATGCGTTGTTCCCCCTGCGACCTGAGCTGTCATGTGTTTGAGATAGTTATTACGTGGCCATACATTACCATCTAACCGGGACACGATAGTGCTGAACACTAGCCCCCTTATTCGCTAAAGTGTTGCTAATATCTCCTTTGTCTTTTTCTATCCTGCACATTTGACAATGCAACTGACAAAGACAAAGCATTCTATAGCTAAAACGTATCTAATGTAACTAGGCATTTAGCGATAGATAAATTGAGTAGGTAATGCAGTGGTGCCTACGCCATCGAGCTCCTGCACTGGAATTCTGCCACCAGTCCTAACCCCTTTAATAGTCGTAACACACGTCCGTATTTGGTACGGAGCTGACAGCGGATTCGGTAGGCTGCAGTCATCAACTTAACATCAATGTGAACTGAAAGATTGTTTGCCACTTCCATTACATTTAAAAAATCCTCATACCTATTATGTTTTTTCTAATGAAACCAGATATACCTAAATAACACAACCAGAAACCTCTAAACTTTACAATTTGTTGTGTTCTTTCAAGGGATCACAGAGAAAAGGAAGGAGAGCTCCAAATCTATATGCATACAGTATTGCATTGAAACATTCGCGAAACATGTCTGAACTCTTTTCGAAACTTTCCATTCCCAGCTAAAGCGACTACTTTAAGTAGCTACAGTCCGTCACAATAGTTTTCTCATAAGCAATTTCTTTTGCAGTTTAACAACGTAATATATTTCCGGGACAACTCTCTCCGGGTGCTTTGAAGATGTGTTTGAACTGAAGTTTAGTGTTATTGTTGTTTGCGTGTCCGTACGTGTAATTTAAAATAATATTTCTGTAGACGGATAAAAAATACTTTTGTTTCTCATATTAAGCTTACATAGACAGTTATCAAACAATATCTAAGTCTGCGATTTTTACCGTCTCTACAATGATGAGAGCTCTGCTGAACTGTTTGATACGATGCCACCATCTCTTTTCCTTAACCACTCTACCCGCCGAAGAGAGAAGTTCCACCCACACCGACTGGATACGTGGCAGTTCTCTACGTTAGAAATTGGCGTACATGTATGAGGAGAGTAATTAATGTAGTGCCTCTTACAACAGAGGTGTGTAAAGGATCGAAATATTTGGTGCTCCACGCTTTTTGCCTACCTCGTTCACCTGTAACAGGATGCCTGGCGCAAAGATACATGAATGGTGGTCTACATTTGCGAATTAAAGTCTATTTATTATATGACAGTTTAACTCATCCTTCCATTATAGATATGTTCTTAAATTATAGCTCTCACCGTCAAAAAGTTGTCCCACCTCTCCTAACGCTACAAGCCTAACTAACAAACTGTACACTTTAGTCAAAATGCGTGACTTGGTAGTCTATTATTAGGTTATGCAACAAAGATATTTTATATTTTATTTTTAAAGAAAAGATATTTTATGTTGTAACAGCACAAACAAACCAACGTAACGACTCGGGACCGATACACGTTGACTATTTTTTGCCACACTCGAGGTCCCAGTCGCGATTCTCGGAAGCCTCATAATAGATATAACAAACTGCTACACCGGTGGACTGGTGTAAAAGTTTTTTTCTACACGTGGACTCTTTTTTTTTTTTGTCTCGCTTACAAACTCTAAAACATGGCGCTGGACATGGAGTCAAAGTCGAAATAGTTTTTTGTGAGATGTGAATGATTTTTTTTTTTGTGTAATAAAAGTGGCAAACAAGCATGCAGTTCACATTGATGTTAAGTGATGACTGCAGCCTATAGACACCCACACAATGACCAGAGGTCAAAATGCAGATGCGCTGCCACTCCTGAGGCATTAGGTGTTATGCCTCTGTGCCAGAAATTACAGAGCCGTACATTACCACCTGACCGGAACACGATAGTGCTGAACACTACCATTTAGCGGCAAGTATATTAGGTAATGCGGTGGTGCCTACGCCCGCGAGCTCCGTCACTGGAGCTCTACTACCAGTAAAACTGGTCCTAATGCCAAAAATACATGCTAGGTATGTAAACTATTATTATTATAAATACACAAAAATCCGATCTACTTGCCGCTCAATGGTATTGTTTAGCGCTATTGTGTTCCAGTCAAGTGGTGATTAATGTACGGCATAATTTCACGCGCAGATATGAAGCTTGAACCTTAGAAGTGGCAACGTTTCTACGAGTAGATGGGTACATTGAAATCCCTGCTTATTATGAAGATGTGTATAGGTAGCCTTCAGTATTATCTTACAATCTTAGCTTAGCTTACTTTTATACTTACCATTAATACGAAATGTATGCTTGATTCCCAATCTTATACATACACATGAAAATAAAGTAGGAGGTAAAATCAGTTGGAAAAGCTTTCGATGTTTCACAAATATGAAATGTGTTGCTCGCTCAAGAAAGTCGACATCTTAATTCAAATTCATGAATGATCCTACAGATGGAAATGTTAACTCACAACGTTATGATGCAAATATAAAATTATACTCACAACACGTCACAGGTAGGGTTGCCAAGATTTTTAGAACGAATTTTATAGGTAGTATATTGGGATTCAGTTTCCGTAAAATGTAGTATATTAACGCACCGCCACGACGGGTACAATGTGTGTTTTATTTAGAGTGTCATTTAATAAGGAGTTCCCACAATAAACCCTTATAATTAGCAGTCTGTCCGCAGTTAAGAAATATTCTCGAAGCTATGATAATAAGAGCGGTAGTGATCCGTTCTAGATATACCTAAGAAGATAATGATTTTAGCGACTTTGCTGATAAAATATTGTAGAGTGGCTTTCTATATTTTGACGCCTACTATTCAGCCGGGTCGGGGAGCCCGAGCGGGCGTCGGCACCACCGCATTACCTTATCTATCCGCCGCCAAAGTTATGATTACATGGATTACAATAAATTAATATAGCCCCGTAATTCACAGAGGCAAAACAACTTATTCCTCAGGGGTGGGAACGCATATACGTTTTGACTGTTTCGTTTTTTTTGTAGATGTGTTTCACTTAGCATGAATGTGAATTGCTTGTTTACCGCCGTCATTACGAAAAAGTTTTTTAGGTGCATAAAATAGTAGGATATGTCAAGTAGGGTTGGCAACCCTAATCGCACCGGTCCACCTTCGATCACCTTGACAATAAATAATTTCGATTCAACATATTCCAGATTTCAGATAATACTGCCATTTGCGGTCGTACAAACTCGTGTACGGTTCACGGTACTTTGAGTTGGATGTATTGATTCTAGATGGTTCCACTCAGAGGCGGTTTTTCATTGGCAATTGAGGCAAATTGAACTATTCAACTGTACGTAATTGTTTGCCTTCCTGTGTCCGGATTATAATGCGATGACACGTGTATCCAGCAATAGGTATTTACTGAGCTGTATTTTCGGTGTACCTTTGAGACTGAGATGGAGACGTCTGCTACTAGGCCGCCAGGGTCATTTAATCAGTTTGAATATCTTACTGCGTATTAATTCGCCTAATTAACCAATGAAACAAAACATGAGCCAATCCCATTGATTGTTGGGCAATTTCACATTTTACGTTATCTAATGCCAATGCAAATTGGTAGTTCAGTCAGCCTCGTTTCGAAACTATTCTACACTCTACCCCTTGAAGTTAAAACTTCTTGGGCTGTAGCGCCTTCAAATTTTGGTAATGTGGGTACTCAGTGAATATCAATATTCTTCTCTGGTCATCAACTACATGGAACCCCAAAAACCGTACCTAGCAAATCTTGGGAAATTGCTTGAGTGCATGTATTAACCTTGAATTTGCGCGTCGGGGTATACAGCAAGCTTCTCTGGTCATCAACTACATGGAACCCCAAAAACCGTACCTAGCAAATCTTGGGAAATTGCTTGAGTGCATGTATTAACCTTGAATTTGCGCGTCGGGGTATACAGCAAGCTGTTACTAAAACCAACTCAAGCAACCAACCAACGTCAAGCAACTTGTTACTTAAACCTCCATTGGAGTCTCATTGATATCGTCAAATAATTGATGCCAAACAAAAAGTGTCATGCTGGGCGACAAACGGTCATTGACCCAAATTGCGACATTGATTAACGCCGATCAACTCGTGTGATCGATCGGCTACACGCCCGATGCGAGACGGCCATATGAATCGTGTTACGTGTGCCGAATGCAGCTTGAGCGCACTAATACATCACTTTCTTTTTGTTCGACTGCGATATTGTAAGTTGATGGTGCAATCGTATTAGTCACCTGTATACCGTGCGTCTTTAATGGGATCTTCATTCGTTAATAATCTATATTTATTGTCATTGAGTGTTACATTTATATTGCGTGCAGGGATACCACCATTTGGGGAAAAGATCGGGACAATCACACCAATCAATTTAGGTCATTAAATAGACTACAGGAAAAATAAAAACGGCCTTTTACTATTCTTGTAGCATAAAGAAATGTACATTGCTCGGGTGGGCATATTATGAAGGTAACGTTTTTATTCTCGGTACTTTTTGTCTCCATTGCGGGAAAATTTCGACTCAAAGAAGGTTAGTTGTGAAGCATACTTTTCAAATGATAAAGTTTCAATGATTACAAAGTTTTTTTTTCTCTCCTTTGCACGCATTTTCCAGAAATTGCAGAAACTACTTATTTTAAGCATGGCATTCGTTAGCGCACAAGGGAATCCAATATTGCTTTCCTTTGGCTGGCTCCTTCCCTTTTCCTTAGACTCGGCCGCATTAACCTCTCGACCAATGCACAACACAAATTAAATATGAAAAGACAATGTAGAGCTTCCTTTTTATGGTCAGCAGTGGAGCTTTTTATGTGAGAAGAAAACAAGCATGCAATGAAACCTGCAGTCTATAAATGATCCTACTGACAAAAAAATGTCGCTTCTGAGGCAAATGAACATCTTGTGCTGTTCTCCTCAGTGGCTGAAGTTACGCAGGCAAAAGGTAAGGTTAGGATAAACATATCAGTATCGAACCGTAGCGGTTCTATGGAGAGTGGAGCGATCTTAGGCCGTCATGATCGCCTCCCTGAAATCCCTTTGTACAATCGCTGATATTCCGCGCACAAAATTTTAGTCTAGGACCGCGCCTTGATGGACCCTAAAATAATATATAATAACTCCAAAACGCTAGAAACACAGATCTATGCACGTAATTTATAAACAAACAGAATTGAATGTACGGCGCTGTACGACGGAATGTAAACCAATAGCTTCCCTTCTCCTATCCTTGGCCGCAGTCGGCCCCTGCCCTCCGGAGATTAGCATAAACTAAACACATCAGACCACGCTCCATTGCACAATACGCCGTTAAATGAGGCTACGGTTTGAATGACGTCATGTTCATTGTAAATTGAGTTTGGATTTTTGACTTCAACTTCTCTTTTTTTTTTATGTAATAAAAGTGGCAAACAAGCATGCAGTTCACATTGATGTTAAGTGATGCCTGCCTATAGACACCCACACAATGACCAGAGGTCAAAATGCAGATGCGCTGCTACTCCCGAGGCATCAGGTGTTATGCCTCTGTGCCGGAAATTACAGAGCCGTACATTACCACCTGACCGGAACACGATAGTGCTGAACACTAGCATATTAGGTAATGCGGTGGTGCCTACGCCCGCAAGCTCCGTCACTGGAGCTCTACCACCAGTAAAAATAAGCTGGTACCGGCGGAGTTTATATTGGTGCATCAGACGGGCTATCGCTTATGTCGCCACTTGTTGAATCTTTACTCATCACGTCTATACCGTCAGAAACAAATCCACAAAGTGTGTTAATATAATTATTATCAAGAGTAACTTAATGACATATTAGAAGAATAAGAATTGAAAGTTAAAGACAGAGGCTCTGTAAACGCTTTGTTTATGAGTCAAGCGAGCTTATGACAGATGAGTAAAGTGACCACGCGAATAATTATATGGACTTAACTGCCTATGAAAATATGACGTTATGGAAACTGCGCGTGAAGAGCATCTAATATTTAAGACAAAACTATACAGGAAGTTGTTTTTAGTTTAATATTAAATGTTATGCAGGCTCTCTCGGCTCTTGAAACGAACATAGGCTGCTCATCTCGAGAGCTCGTAAGCCCAATTAAAACAAAAAAACAATTAATAATTCAAGAATTAATTCACATGAACATCTATAAATGCTGACTCAATATCACTTCTTTATTGAGAATTAAACTCTTAAACATTGAACTTAAAATAAAGTAAGCCACTAACTCAACTAAAACTAACATAACGTTAACTAAAAAGGTGCCTGTAATCCCCGAAGGGGTAGGCAGAGGTAAATGCATGCATTCAAGCATACATGCAAACACCCACGATTCGCCGGTTACGTTTTGGCCCATGTAACAGGTGGCGAGCCTGTTGACATCTCCGGGCACGTTACCAAACTTCAAGGTACTGGGAAATCCCCTTCGGGGATTACATACGTGAAGTTACGTAAAAAGGTGCCTATATCCACCATAAAAAAATTAAACAGACGTGCACCGCCAATAATATGAATAGCGATAGCAATTTCAAACAACTTAAGGGTGCTTTTCCACCAGACATGTGCAATGCTACGTTGCTATGGATGCGTTTGAAATCCACCAATCATATTCATTCATCACATAGCTTAGCACTAGTGGAAACGGATTCAACTAAGACATGTTTTTTTATATGGAAGGAAGTCTGCAATGGATGCGTGCTATGGGCCGTCGCGAGTGATGAACCTATGTGCAGAGCAGAATACCTGTACCTACAGTATGCCGCGCATTTTGCGGTGGCGTATGTTCATAGCGCATCTGCCTCGTACAGCTTAGTATTGGTGGAAACGGTCACATATTATTTAGTGATCGTATCGTAGCGTAGATTTCACGTATTCGCAGCATAGCTGCATAACACATCTCTGGTGGAAAAGCACCCTAATAGACCTCTTTTTTATGATGTAACACTAATGACACCTCTAGATTTTATATTTTTATTTCCTCTTCAATAAGCACGTGGACATTGTAGCAGCTTTGGCATATTAATCACTGTCGTCGTAATCAATCTCTTGTTTTACATTGACATTGCCTTTTTGGTATTCATCCGATCCACTCACCGCATTCACATTGTCCGGAATACTATCATAATAGTTCTGGTCCGCCTTAAATATGACGTCACAGATAGCCTTCTGTACTGCATTCCTCGTCGCGGGTGAATACTTCTTAATCTTAGTCTGAATAAACCTTGTAAATGTTTCTATCTCTTCCATTTCATCGCACGAATATCTTTTTTTTAGTGGCACATTTGTAAGCGTTTTGCTGTTTCCACTTGGTCCAGGTTGTAAAATCTGATCTTCGCTGTCTGAGGTTGCTTCCGTCTTTATAGCGCTCGATAAATCTTTTTCTATTTTTGTATGACCTTGAGGACCTGTTATTTGGATGGTTGGCGTTGAAGGCTTATTGTTATCCGATGCAACCTTTTTGTTTGAATGTGATGCTTCAGATTCACTTTCGCCGGTAGACTGTCAGAAAAAATATTAATTAAAGAACAAGTTCCAAAGATAGAGAAAAATACGTAGAATCATAGTATGTTCTTAGGTTTTCGCGAGCTTCACTCCTTGAAATAAAACTATCGTTTTTAAAATCGAACCCGACGTTTCGGTCGCTTTTCAGCTTCCGTGATCTCGGGACTGAGGTCCGAGGACTGAGGCATTTGTCTGACAGAAGTTTGAAAAAATAATGTGAGCAGCTACCTCCATCTATTTCGCAAACGTCTTGCGTAGTGTTCAGGATTAACACAAATGTTACTTATTGTATCTTGAGGTCTTACAAGACTGTTGCGGTTGGGCTTTAATTCTACTGAGTATTGGATCCCATGTTGGTGATAAAGCGACCTAAAGGTCGGGTTCGATTTTAAATAAATAATCATTTTAGTTTAATATACTTACGCGAGATAAAACATAAAACTACATAGTTTTAATTCGATGAATAGGTAAGAAATATGTATATATTCGAAATTTTAATTTACTGTCTTGGTTACAATAAAAAAGTACAAAGTGTAAAACTAAGCTCAGAATGAGACAGTTTACTTAAAATTATACAATACGCTTCTTTCACAGCCCGCACTAAGTATAAAGAAACGTGTATTGTGGATGCTGCTGTTAACATACACATAAACCCAAAAACAAATATCTATCTGTAGGCCCTACAAATATTTGGCCCGGTACGAGGATCGAACCCGTAAGTCTCGGTTCAAACAGTCGTCACACCACTCACTGGACCAACTAGCTCAAGGCAATGATAAATAACGAAAATAAAAAAGTTAATTTGCACGTACCGTCGCTTTTTGCATATACCGACTTAATTCCCCTTCACTCTGTGTATCGTATTGAATATATGTCGAAGATTTAGCTAAACTTTGAAGAATGCAATAATTTTTCTGTCTCGGAACACATTTTTGACACAGAGAAAGAAAAGTAGTTATGGTTACAATAGGTACATTAGCGTAAGTTTTAACTGTTTCAGATCTCATTCGATCTCGACCTGCATGATCGCCATCCATATGACACTTCTCAAGTATATCATAAAGTTCGTCCACGATCACGAAATATCTCATTGGTGATTTTCTAGTTACTAATCGTTTTTCCCCTTTGTCATCAGTGATAACCATAAATCTTTTCAAACGTCTACATTGCTTCGTTGATCTGTTTTTTGATAATTCTGCCTCCTCTACTTCTTCAATGAGCTGATTATATACATCCTTAGTAAGTATACTGAAGTGAGACTCCATTTTACCACTTTGCTCATTTTTCAATTTCACCATGAATTGTTCCCTTGCGTTCATGGCTAATAATTTATGTAAAAAATGCAAACAAAACACAGAAACGACCGCGCCTTTCGACTTGTATTCGGTTACTGCCTATAAATCGAGCGTACCACGCCGTCGCACTAAATCCCTGCTATACCAACGGTACGTGCAAACTGAAACATAGACTCTATTACAATAGAGTGTATTTTGGTTTGAACAAACATGTGACTTAGTATTTTATGTCAGTGGCATCTAGTTCTGACTGGGGCCAACTAGTATTGACGAACCTAGCTCTAACCGGTTATTACTAGTGATGTGTATTATTAGATCGATAAGGATTCTTTGAACTTTTGAACTGTTTTAAATTATAATTAAGCTTTTCACAGGCTCGCTATCTGTTACATGGACCAAAACGTATCTGGCGAATTGTAAGTGTTTTGCATGTACCTATGCTTGAATGCATACGAATTACCTTTGCCTATCACTTTGGAGATTACAGAGGTGAAGTTACATGAAGTTACGTTACGGTCCATACAAGTCTACTTTTTAACTCTCTCTACTCAAAAAAGGTGGAGTTATTTAATGTAGGTTTTGAAAGTATTTTTTATTGATAATTCTTAGTCCAATATTTTCAAATTCTCTTTTTTTCTGGTGTGTGATTATAAATACCACTTACACTGTAAGGATTAGAGTACCTATACATTTTTGTATTTAAATAAGTACTTGAATTAAGCTATATGAACTGAATGAAATAAAGACTTCTTTCAGGATTTTTATATATATTCTACCCGAGTATTTCAACTTTTTTCATGACATGACCCCTATAGTAAGAAAGAAAAAAAGACGTGTGGCACTCGGGGACTGCCGCGGTAAAGCTATTGCATTTACATAATTATCTAAAATTATGAAAAATGAAACAATAATTTTCTATTAATATTTACCACTTTTTAAATATTGAATGGAAAAACAAACAATAAAAAAAAAATGAACAAAAACAATCTTGGCAGCGGTGGGATTCGAACCCACGCCTCCGAAGAGACTGGTGCCTTAAACCACCGCCTAGACCGCTCGGCCACGCTACCCACGAGGTCGGACGGTGAAATTATACATGACTTTCTTTAAATGAGTTTAAAATTTGTAATCCGGAGCGTCCGGTTTTTTGCGTTACGGAATTTCTGAATTCGGTCCCCGCGCTCAAGGCCCGCGATAGAAGCTATGCAATAGCTTAAAAATCGCATGTACACATACACTCACAAAATTTAGCACACTTGGAAGCCTAACTTATTCATCATATACAAATATTAGCCAATTCTAACAATATCACATACATAAGTATATGTTGAAACTGATAACCTACTGATAAGTCTGTTGAAAATAGAACTAAATAACTATATTTGCGGATTTTTCTCTTCATTTTCTCGAGACATTTCGGTATGTTTCCAGGGCGATATATTATTAATAATATTATATTGTGTAATAAATAATAATTAGTTATTTATGCGATTGCTAATGTCATATGAAAATGAGTATGTCTCACCTCTCGGAGGCGTTTCTTATAACCAGTGCGATCCAGCATGAACGATAAGGCATCGAATGCGAACCACCTGCTCTTGCTTTCTCCGTTAGGATCTGCAATTATAAAGATGTGTTAGATTGAAAATTTGTTGAGCCATACAAAAATATTTCTTTTTAGATTTAACCTTTTTGACTTTTACCTTTTAAAAGCACTTTCCTAAGTCTACATTTCTCCCGTCGGAGCGAAGACAGTAAAACAGACATTTTGCTTTTACATTTCTCTGCTGGTACACCAAGAGCCATCCCGATACCTTCCCATGCGCCTAGTTTTATGTGTGGCCAGTAAAACTGTTTATGACTAGAGTCCCAGAGCACTGGCCGTGATTTGTACTCGCTTACGAGTTTGAGGCATTTCTCTTCCGTCCAGAACCTCTTATCAATTGAGCTTGCCATTTTCGCAGACGCTTAGCAACAGACCGAACAGTGATAAAACTGATATAAGTTCGAGCAAACACAACACTAAACACAAAATGGCGTCGAATCGTGCAGACAGCAGCGCCACGCGCCGCGTCTGTTATCGGGGCCTAGACGTAGTAAGCATGTGACTGTCTCTGTAGCGTTGCTATATCGCTCTCGCTTGTTGGGAACAAGCGAGAGCGGCATATCAACAGGGCGCGCGCGAGCGAGAGGAAACGATACGCTTATGTTGCACGCCAACGGGCCGCACCTTTGCTGTAGCAACGTGGTTCGAACAATAATTGTATTTCAGGCATGGTAGGGTAAAAAATAACATAGAAAATTGTACTGTACATGGTAGCAGGAGCAGGCGCGTGGCTCGCTCGCGGTAGTCGATTATTACATGTCTACTTCAAATCCGAAGGTCGCGGGTTCCCGGATATTCGGTATTAGGCCAAATCACTATTTGTTGCATCTCTAATAGGAACTTATATGTTAGACCTTATTTCTACACATTTTTTATAAGATGTGTAGAAATAAGATCTAATATTATCATATCTACTAGAACGGTTGTTTTCAAGATTCGGAAAATGACTTTAATGACGCACCACACATCTTCAAAGCAAGTCTACTCATTTACAGTTCTACACTTCTCGTGTATTATCTGCTGACAATAAGCCATACTAGAATTCCTATAAGTTTTGCGCATTTTGTACCAGAGGTACACAGAGGCCCTAAACTCGCCAAATTTGGAAAAACAAATATTTACATTAATTTACGTTCCGTTAAAATAAACGATCACAACAAAGGTAATTATGATCATTATAAAACCGTCGATGTATTAATGTTAGCTAAGTACCTACATATCAAAATAATTTGTATCTTTTATTACTTACCTGATTCATACAAATATTTACTTATCATGAATCTCATTAGTGCTAAGTATCTTAGCAAATTTTCATTGTATTAAATAGGTACCTAAATAATAAAAATAATATGAAACTATTTCAAACAACCGAAATGAAGACAACCTATCGTAAAAATAATCAGTACGTAAGTAATTGTCGCCTTTTTTTAAGTCGATATTCAAGAATTCCCAGTCGCGTTATCGGAGTTACACGCTTAAACGAAGTCAACAAATCTGTGTAATCACACCGGACAAACACCCCGGGACTGCTCAAAACAATAAGACGTTGCAGAAGAACTGCAAAAAACCAATCGTCAAAATACGATTAACATCACTCTCGGCAAAACTACTCCGTTCAACACACTTAGTTCGTATTATCACGTCAATTTCTTCCTTTGCCTAGTCTATAGGACTTAGTACACGGCACGGTATTCAGGGTACGATAAGGGTCAGGGTAGTGTAAATATCATTTAGAGTTAGAGCTAGGGCTCTATTAGGGCGACCGGAGCGGCCTGCGTATTTGTACTGTGATTTGCATAGTGTAATAAGCGGCAACCCGACGCGAGGCCACGCCCACCCTTTCTGCCGGACCCTGAATACCGTGTCGTGTAATAGCCTTTTATAAGAAGTATGGAAAGGATCGATTCACATTAACCTTTTTTTGCAAGTAAATAAAGAGAACATTAGGCGTTTTCGAAAAGAAACGAACAGAATTTCCTTCTACAGAAACACATTCGCAGATAAGCACAACTTTTTATGTGTGACGTCATTCGCCACGATGTTAGTTACGTAAGATATAATCGGTCTCGGTCGGTTGCCTATGGGCTGGATTCACATTAGGTCAGACCGACAATTTAACGACAAAAATATCGAGTTAGGATATTAGCTGTCTGACAAATCATCATCCCTCCCTCAGCACGTGAAGCGTAACAGAGGGGGGAGGATGGTTCGGGGTCGAGGATTTCCTCATTCCCCGGGCCTATCTGCCCCCGAAGCATTGGGGGCGTGGTCGCTAACCGGATGCTGGCACGCAGGGAAAACTAGCTGAGGGAGGCCATATACACTTTTTTTTCTTCTTTTCTTTCCCCTTTTTTTTGATATTTTTTTGTGAGATTTTTAACCCTTTTTTTTGTTTTTTTTTCTGTATTTTTTGGACATATTTTCTTCTCTCCCTCAGCTATTTCCCGCGCGCCGCTTACAATTGGTTAAAGCGATGTTAGCAAGTGTATTCCAATAGCCCTGTTCACATAACGGTGACCCGCTATAATTGTCAGATACGAAACAATCATCGGATCGGATAAAAAAGCCGGATCGGATCGAAATCGATGTTGAACATCGATTTCGATCCGGTCCGGCTTTTTTATGTTATGATGGTGGCAAACAAGCTTGCGGTTAACATTGATGATAAGTGAATACTGCAGTATTTAAACATTTACACAAAAACAGGTGGTCAAAATCCAGATGTGCTGCTTAACTCTGAGGCCTATGTTTTATCCCTGTGATAGTATAAGTATAATTACTTAAGTACAGTTTAGTTTAAGTCAACCTTACAATGGCAGTAAAATCGACAGTAACTACACAACTAATGGCCTTCACACTTGACCGGACCGGCAACTTAAATAGTGAACAGAAGAACCATAAGCTGACTGCAAAACTGTCGGTCCGACCTAATGTAAGCTAGCTTCAATCCCAATAAGGTTTTTCAGGGACTTGTATGACGGATTTAACACTATCAGTGAAAGTTATTGCTAAAAGGAATTCGCGCAGCACAATTTCTGCACTGAAATTGTTTTTTTTTGCTTTGTAATCGAAGGTGATTTATGTAAATGACATCGTTCGTAAACCCCTCATAAATATTACCCCGTCAATGCCACCACATTATGAGGGGTTTAAAGGTTTTTATTTTTCCACTAATTAAGAACGAAGGTAGCTTTTGCCAGCGACGTCGTCAACGCATGATTCCGTATGTGAGGCTCCGAAAATCTTCTCTGTGCTTCGCTACACTTCCCAGGAACAAAAATACAAAATCTATGTCTCCGACCAGTAATTTTGTCTTAACATAATTTGTCAGTCATTGAATCACTAACGCAAGAATTTAATAGTTATTAAATTGACGGCTTTCCTTTAAACGATTTAAAATGTGCAACTAAAATTGGATACCTGCCACAAAAATGTGTAATAAAAAATGGTAAAGCAGGTGCAACACACTACCTACATCATTCGCATATTAATCTTCTTTGTACAGATCCACCTACTGTTGTGTTAATAAATAACAATTAGTTAAAGCTAGCCCAAGTGGTTAGAATTTCACCTTACGCGCCAGTTAGCAGTGAAATTGGTGTTCGAATGAATGGTCCCTCAAAGGGGACATGATCCGCACGCAACGGACCGCGATTCCTGTGTCATGCCCCTCGTCCAACTGTCCACAAGCGTTGTTTGTATAGACATGCTGTCAGTCGGCTAATGTGCTGCCTTTTAATTCAATTTCGTGAGAGCAATTTTGGACATATTCGAGGATGCCCAGAGAATTAGGATCAAGTACCTATTGTTTAATTAGATGTTGATCTATCGTTTTGAGAGAAATAAGGAGATTATTGAAATTATTGAATAAAACAGAACTTGCTGTCTTATGAAGGCGAATGTTGAGATATTATGAAGCTTAAACCTCGTGATACACTATTGATTCTACAGTGATTGACCATAAGAAGTTTAGAAGACTTGTACTTTGTAGTTTCTAGCGACCACGACTAGGAAGACGCAGTACAAGACAGCTCCTCACAAGATGGGCCGACGATCTGATGCAGGCAGTCAAAAGCCATTCGATGCAGATCGCCCAAAAAGGTCGTTGCGGAAGCCATAGGCTTATGTTCAGCAGTGGATGTCTATAAACTGGTGATGATGACTTCCAAACTTTAATGGTAACTTTCAAAACAGTTCAAAAGTGAAAAAAAAAATCATGAACGCACTAACGCACCCACTATGCCTATCGCACATCGTTTGTTTAAAAGAAATATTTTGCTTAGTTTCTTTACGAATTTTTCTTGTGAAATTCCGACTCTTATGATTGTTTACACTCATGCAAATATAGCGTTTACTGCTAACGTATTTTTTTTTTCTATTATCTTTTTTTTCCGTCTACCCGAGCTACTTCGATATTCTAATTCCTTGAAACATATTCGTTACTAAGTTTCAGGTATTTCCGCTGTCGATCTTAAAAATCTAGACGTGCTTCAGCGGACGTTTGATATCGTTTTTGATGTTCCACCAGAGTAAAGTGCATCTCAAATAGCAAAATTTTCCATTGGCGGAATGTAGGTATGTTCTTGGCAGCGGTAAATTCCAGACTGATATTGAACGTTACAGGATTCAAGATATATATATTTATGCCTTTATGTCTGAAGTTGGTGTTTTCTTGTACTTTGTAGTTTACCTCTTTGAATTTTAAAGCAAACATTATTTACTATGCTCACACTCATTATTCTTCAGAAAATAAAAGATTAAGAAAAATGTAGGTACTGTTCAAAGTTCCCCAATTTAATTTTGTCAGATTTATTATTCTTGTAGATTTAATCCGCCTCAAACCCGAACTGAACCACTTTCCTTTCCGGTCTTTTTATTGCTAAACTAAAGTTTACATGTAGTTGCAGGTAACAATTAACATGTAGCAAAATACTAAATAAGACCATGTTTAAAAAAAATAGCTCATTTCTAATCACACTGGACGTCCAGTGTGATTAGAAATGAGCTATTTTTTATTTTTTCCGGTCTTTTTATTGCTAAACTAAAGTTTACATGTAGTTGCAGGTAACAATTAACATGTAGCAAAATACTAAATAAGACCATGGTTAAAAAAAATAGCTCATTTCTAATCACACTGGACGTCCAGCATACGCGACGGCGAAATGGGCAAACGGTAGGCAGATTGATTAATTTCCGTTTACGTCCCGCTGACAGATCGCAATCAGTTTACCGACGCTCACGTCATAATGCGTCCAGTTGTTGACGCTTTAAGATCCAAATTGGATAAATCAACCGCTTTATTCTATAGTGAGCTAGACACGCCTCTACATGGCAATGCTGTCGAAGACACACTCAGTATGCTTTTAGGTTTATTATGTAGACAGCAAATTCTGATGACAAATTATAATTAATCGGTTAGCTTGAGTTTTGGATTAAATTGGTCATGATTTAACATTATTTGGTATCAGCCAATGTCACTGGTTATGATAATAATGAAAACATACAAAATATATTACGGATGTAGCTCACGCATATTATAAACGCATAAAAAACTTGTGTGCAACTCACAAGTGGTAGAACTAAAATCTTTAAAAATTGGGAATATCATCTGAAAAAGTAACGATAAAGTCAAATGAATAATCACCATATTCTCATTGAATATGGTGATTATTCAATAGACGTAAAGCATGTATGAAGAGAATGATGAATGTAGAAGAATCACGGTAGGTGTGCCAGGACCGGGATAACTGGCGCTCCACCCTATCTACATACCCCGTAGGGGATTTAACGTGAAGATACAAACATACATACAAGCAGTGCGTATTAGTACAAAAGTTGTTTATAAAATATTCGAGTGCTTACTATGATCACTTTCACTATTTCGAACAGTATAATCATCATTATGCGTGATAGAACTATCATTTTCCACATTCAATAACGCTTTTCGGCGTGCACGAAATTCACGAACACGTTCCGTTGAACTTTTTGCTGCCTTTTTAATCTTGTTTTCCCTTTTCTTTTTTCGATAATCGCGACAATATTCTGCATTCGTTTTCGGCATAATTGAAGAATTTTATTCAAACCTCGAAATAATTAGAAAAATCTTTACAAACGTACTATACGTACACGTATACAAAACACCACGGTTATTGTGATGATTTTTCTCAAGCCTTGTACTACAGCACTGTATAAATGCTTCCTATCGAATTCTCTCCCACGTTAAGTCTTATGAATTTATGTGTCCGTCTCATTTTACTGTCGTTTTTTCGTTTCATCGCCTTTCAAATCACTTTAGCATCGTTGTGAGAAGATTTCACTTCAAAAATAGTTTTTGATTAGAAATACACGCTCAAAAAAAGTCTCTACTAAGTTCACAAATACGTAAACGAGTATGTAGAGTTAGGGATAAGTATAAAACATAAAAGTTAAACTATACAAGGCATAATCATAAAAAATGTTATCGGACACGTAATAAACGACTACATTCGAAACGCTTCCCCGAATTCGAAGATTACACGGCCATTATTATTTATAATCAACCTTTTGTATTTCTTACATAATGTTGTTATAATTGCATATATTCATTCGGCCGGCCCTTTCCTACCAGATTTTGGGGCGCGGCCAAATAAATTTTAATGTTTTTGTATCATGGCATTTCCTGTCTGGACTACAGACCCATTTAGGCGATTATAGCTTTGGCACTGGGATAAGTGGGAAAGCGATTCCCGTTGTTATTGTCGAATAATCGGATAGATAGAGTAATCCGCACGAGAATTGTGATGTGGTTAAATTATGCGCTTTAGTGACGAGTGACTTGTTATTTAAAAGGATGATATTTACGTGCAGTATCAAGAGTTGAGATTAATATGTAATCTGTTCTGTAGAAGATGACTATCACTCAAATCAATAGTTTTGTCTTATTTTGTAGAAATTAAAATTGCGGATATTCTCGCGTATACAACACTCCCAAACTTCTAAAAATCTTCTTCCCAAGTATGGGAAGCAATGTATTCAACGTATGAAGCTCGCAAAAACCTACGAAGACGTTATTATTATTATTTTTTTTATTAATGATATTAAAATATTGAATCATACATTAACCAACGCGTAATTTGTAACATACAGGTCAAACGGTCAGGAACTAGAATTGCATCAGCATTAACCTCTTGAGCATTAACAAAATGTGACAATTGATTCAACCTATTAAGGCGTCTAGTTTTTATCGGCTGCAGTACCTTTTATACGTATTATTAAAATAATTTATATTAAAAAACTTAGTTTAATTTTGGTGGAGTTCAAAACTATTCAACATATTTCAAAACGAATATTTCTGTGTCGGTTTTAATGTAAGTAGTATTATAACCATTTCAGATATCCTAACTAATTTAATTTCTAACATGATTGAAGTTGAATTTTTTAAGAAAGTTCTTATTTTATAAGTCAAAAATAGTACCTACATAACGAAAATGTAATTGCAATTTTAATAATATTCATGAGCCGACGGTTTGGCCGAAGGTGGACGAATCCTTAGCTTCGGTCGGAGACTACTAATTTTCTTACGAATAAATGCGCCATAATATTACCTACCTAGGTAAACTCCAGCAGCGAAAACCCTCCAACTCCAAACTCATTTTGCTACTGCTGCTCTGCCATACAGACAGACACGCTTCAGGACCGTTTTATTTTTTGCTCCATTTATAAATCATGCTCCTGCATCAAGCAAGTTTCAAAAGATCTGACTATGGCTTCATGCCAAATGGTGTATTTGCTAATTGGTTCTCTATGTTGGAGTACTTTTAACTCGTATTTTTGTAACTACGCTTGAAAGTTGCACAAAATTGAAGTCAGATGTTTAATCCGACTTTTAACTGTAGCTGATTTTGAGTACAATTTATGTTCGTGCTGTTTCAAAGAGTTTAAAGCAAACATAGGTTGTTTATCATCATGAAAAGAATTTGGCAAATTTACTCCATTTGCAATATCGCGATGGCCCCTCATAACAATGTTGATTCTGCATAAAACTGGATATAGAGCCTTACAAAGGTTGATTAGACGTAAAACGAACTGAGATGATTTCAATCCCTTAAGCAGCACGAAAAATATGACAATTGATTTCTTATTGTTCTTGGACCTTATAGGGTCCATCTGCTGCTTCAGGGAATAGTCCCAGGACACCAAGACATATTGCACATCGACTTTAGGAAAGAAAAAAAAAACGTAACTTCACGCCGTAACGTAATCCCCGAAGGGGTAGGCAGAGGTAAATGTATGCATTCAAGCATTGTATGCCCACGATTCGCCTGTTACGTTTTGGCCCATGTAACAGGTAGCGAGCCTGTTGACATCTCTGGGCACATTACCAAACTTCGAGGTACTGGCAAATTTCCAGAAAATGGAAAAAATCCATTAGAACTAAAGATCTTAAGGTCTTTACACCAATATCTCTGGTAGCCCTCTACCCGGGAATCGAACCCAGGACCCCATCGTAGTAGTGGTGGCCTGCTACCACTAGGCCACTGAGGCAGTTTGACCAATACCACACTAACAGTATTTACGTAGGCAGTGTGCAACAAAGATAATGCTGTACGAAATCGAAACTAGCCGATTGTCTATTTCCTAATCTCGATTTGCAATACTTCTTGATGGGTACTGAGTAAAATTAATACGAGTAGCTTTGTATTTTAGACAATAAAAAAGTTATTCTTTCTTTCCTGGCTCGGCTCCGGACGTGTAGTAGGTAATGATTTTTACATAGAGCAACACGGGCCACCGGCTGCCGCGGCGGACCGGAGTGGAGTAGCCATATGCAGGCTTTCCCCTCTGTCAAAGTAGGTACAAGCCAAAATGGTCCTACACCTCTCGCTCAAATGTTTAAATGTGTGCGTGATATTTTTTATACTTTGTTAACGTCATGGTGTGAGTTTCGTAGTAATAGACGATGTTTATAGTGTGTGTGACACGTGAGTATCACACGTAGTTCTCCCGCAAAAAATAACAGACTGTTTTGCATCGGTAATAAACGCTATGGCTACTCCCCTCCGGTCCGCCGCGGCGGCCAGTGGCTCGTGTTGCGCTATGGATTTTTATCGCAAATAAATTCTACATGACTAGAAATAAATATTTAATAAATATCATTGCTCATCCTAACTTCCTGGCTACTGAGCATGTTATGAAATCCGAGATCTTTTATTTGGAGATGTACTAAATCGGAATCACCAATTATTTTAATAACGTCTTACATCAACAAATTTTCTTAACAACTTCCGTCCAGCGTAAAAAAGCTAGTTGTATGCGAGGTGTCGAGTGGAGCGGAAATTCTAGTAGTGATGTAGTGTGCCCACCGCTACCTGTATTGTCAACAACATCCCAGTTCAAGTTATTGATCAGCTTTTCTCTGTATACTAGATTCTTTCACATATATTTTTGTGAAGAAAAATACCTGCAATTATGTCGTTTTCGAGATTAGTAACTTTCTGTAAGTTTTAGCGTTAATAGCGTATCGCGATTATCATTTACTTTTAACTACAACTCATGATAATAAATCCCTGGCCCAAACTTGACAACGGTTACTGCGTGACCTGTAGTTCTGCTGGTACGCATTAGAGGAGCTAGCACAGGAGACAAACCATCAAGTGGTTTGATCTGGTCTTTCACATTTACTAGATCCATGCACTGATTTATTTGTATGTTAACTGCGTAGTTAATGTTATTTTTTGTTTTCATCTTTTTAATCATCAATTAAGATTTAACTCATTCATTTAAATTATATTTTAAATATTTAAAAGAGTGAAACTGTCAATATTTCTTCTTGAATTAAACCCGGAAATGTTTTACAAATATCCTGACATTTGTTTAGTATTGATATGTCAGCGGTTACAAATATATCTACTAACTCTGTATTGCCTATCCTTCATTTACCTCAAGGCTCTATGCTTATGAGAAACATGCGTCACATTCAAGTCTCGACTCTAAAATGAAAATAATAAATCGCATATTACCATAAACATTAACACCGTTGATGTACGTACATTACAATTATCTTTTTTTAATGCCAAAGGTTTGACATTTACAACTAATAACATTTTTTTGAAACAAAAAACTAACAGGGTTGTCTACTTTAACGATGCCGACGCTAGATTATCAAGGGTTGATACTCTTAGAAATGTAGAAAACGCTCATTGTTAACGCAATTTATTTAATTAAAATACATCTGGATGCACGACTTCATTTTAGTATATATTTTAATTAGTATTAACGAGCTGTTTAATTAAATCATATATTAATGCTACACTAGGTACTAGTCCTTCGTATAAGGGTCTTCTTATCTGCACATTTTTATCAAGTTTATAAATAAAACATGATTGTGATTTGATTATTACTCGAGAATTGTTGATTTACATTTTTATTTTGTTCGGGCGTCTGTGCTGTGATGCTCTCTTTCATCACTCTTAAAGTAACATGAATAATAATGTTTTCTGAATGAGTAACTTCATTACCATTTTATCTTTGAGACAGTTCCATTATCGACAAAGCTAAATCGAAAAAGTTGAATCGCATGATAAAAAATTATCTTGAACGTTTCAGGTACCTACCTACTTAAACTTGAGAATGTAAGATAATACAAAACAGTTTAAGTTTAAGTTCATGGACATATGGACGCAAACTTTCTTCATCAACATTTCAGCCAAAAGACGTCCAATGCTGGATAAAATCTTACACAAAGCTGGCCATAACAAACAGTCCTCCGTCATACAGCTATTACCCGTCACCTTCACCAGGTCGTCGCTCCACCTCGCAATAATATAGAAGGTATGCAAGTTTTCTATTCTGACCAAAAATAGTTACAGTTTATTGAACAAACGCGTGAATGCGCAAATGAAATGTCAGTGCAAGTGAAAATCGCAGTTTCTTCAGAACTGAAATACTACGTCAAGGAAACACGAAATTACCGTTTGGTAGCCCTAGTGCACTCGGTGTTCAGAAATTATGCGAGTTTTATAGAGGTGCGCGGACGAGTTTGCGTATTTGCCTCATGTGCGACGGGTTGTTCAATAAACGTCAGGTAATTGGAAGGGCTAAATAACGGCACTTGCAACAACGAGGCGGCATATGGCAGACGGGATGGCGGGGAACTGGAGTGACTTAATTATACGCTTTTATTATTACATTTTAATTTGTAGATCGCGTAGACAGCTAATTGTATAACCGGATTTATTGATCCTGATGTTTAAATAGAAAATAGTTACCGTCATGCACCATCTGCCAATGTTATTTCATTGACAGATTTTACTGGTGGTAGAGTTCCAATGTAGGCACTCGAGGGCGGAGGTACCACTGCATTATCTTAATCTATCTGCCGCCAAATGATAGTGTTCAGCATTATCGTGTGTTGGTTAGATGGTAATGTATGGTCCCGTAATCATTATCACAAAGACATTACACAACTACAATCTCAGGATGCAACGCATCTGCATTTCGATCTTTAGGTTTTGTGTAAATATCTACAGGCTGCAGTCATCATTTTACTTCCATATGAACTGCATGTTTGTATCTGCCGAAAAACGAAAAAATACTCACTTTACACTCTGACCCAGAGATCAAACCCGGAACTTTAGCGTAGTGATAGCAAGCCACTTCTATACTACATCGACAGTTATTGTGTCTATTGTATTCTTTAAATTTTAAATATTCGTGATGAATTACCATACCAAACAACGGCTACGGTACATCTTCCTACTGGATCTTATAGAAGGTACGAAAGGACAACAAAAGGCTGAGACCTAAATCGGTCGAGCTGCTGATACGAATTCCACGTAACATGACAAACTAAGCGTATTGGAATACATAAATAATCCCATACTGTCTTGAATGTGGGGCATTCAATGAACATACACGCAAAAATAACACCGCCCACCCGCACGCCACACGAGTAAAACATAGTAATTTATACCTTCACCGAATTCACCTCAGCTCCATTTCTGTCCTATCCCAAGCTGTTATCGTATACTGTTGTATTTATACTCTTCTGATATCGCGGATGTCTCAACGGACCGTACCCTCGGTAAACATTGTGCTACATTTTAAGGATTACCTACACTTAAATATGTTTAACATAGCGTTTGATAAAATGTTTTTAACCTGAACCATCCTTTTAGATAGTTGCCTTTTCAAACAGTTTTATCACTTTGATATAATTTTGGTCTCATACCACTATTTTAAGCTTACAGAAACGTTACATAGAATCTTAAATGAGCTCTTCAGGTATATAAGTTATGTTATTGGTCGTCAAGATGACTTTGCATGGTAATATGAGACTATCGGAATACAAATTTGTATTAAATGTGTACGGCGATAAAGTTATATTCGTGTTCTTATATGTGGCTTTAAGATCACAGTCACATTATTGAGTAAGTACTAAAAAGTATTCAAGTACTCTTTCTAGAATTGACATAAATCTACGTAATAAAGTTGCATCAATATGATTATCGACATGAGATAATGATAATCCAAATTAGTCAGATTGCGACGATAATCTCACCTAAATTGCACCGAGCAGTTACGTCATCGTTTTCAAGTAACAGCTGAGCAGCTGAGGTGAATTCGGTAAGGTAAACAGTGATAACTACAGCTGTCTGTTCCGAAGGCACTCGTGAAGCGCATGCAATATTACTTGACGCCGACGTATCGCATGATCATAAAAGAGGAAGTTTCGAAGTGAATAGCGTAGTGTTTTGAACATATTGCGTTGATCGCAACAGCGACTATCGCAAGGCTCCGCTGATTGTATCTCGCGATTGTTCGCTTTCCACCGACGTTGCCGGTTGCGTCGAGTGCCTTCCCTCAATCGACTTTATCTTGTTAATTGGAGAGCAGCTATGTCGCCCGCTCCACTTGTGCTTATTGTTCGAGACTCGACACTTTCTAAACTTATCTGCGCCTCGTATCTGCCTTTAATGATCCCTCCGAGCATTATTAAACTCATGTTGCAGTGCTACCGTGTACGTGTAATGTTCACTTCACTCGTTGGTTGTTACGCTAATTAATTCCATACTTAGCAACTGGCTCTCTGTGAACTCCAACTAATACATTCGTCAGTGTAACATCGTTTGCATATTTATGTCCGACCGTTTCATATTTCGCGTGTAATTTGAAATTGTTTTAGAAAGTCGCAAATTTATCAGAACGCCTATTTGCTCGGCTACAATTGACCATACGTACTCGTATATGGTAGGAATTAACCCACTTGTCCATTTTATGTACCATGTCAGGAATTCTATAGCGCAATGTTTACGGTTGTTGCTCGGCTATTTGTTCAGGAATTCAAAAATAGTAAACAGCTTTTATGTCCGAACTAAAGGTGGCAATCGGTTTATACGGTTGTGCCAAACATTTCTGTTTATGTCCTAGCTCAAAATTATTTGCCCAAGATTTCAGTGCTACAGCGTAGCCAGAACTGCTCAAATTTATTAGAACTAGGCAACCAAATTTATTTAGACTGCCTAGCTGGCGCTGAATCAAATTTACCCTACTTCTAGTTATTATTGGCCTGAATTTGACTTTTGATTTAATTATCACGACTCTTACAACATTCTTATCTGCGCTCCCCATGAGTGGGCATAATATCTCTAGTATAATTACGATCTCGGCGGAGTTCTAATTCGTGAGTCACGGTGCAGTGAAATGGCACGCGGTCCATGATCGCGCCGCCTCATTCAATTACAGCGCGTGATATGACTCCGTAAACTATTGTTCCCAACTCGGATTTGTCGTCGCGTCGTATTCCCATAACATGCTTTCACCTTCTTTTGTGCCGTACAAGTATGACGGCTGATGGGCGGTCTAGGAGTCACGATGATACACCACAATTACGCCGATGGGGCGATGTTTGACGAACGTCAATATTCAAACGTATTACATTTGCGGAGTGACCGATAAATACACAATCATTATATTGTCACACACTGCCGACGGCTTCGGGTTGGTAACGGTGCACGTCAAAACTGGGACGCGGTACGTAATCCTATTATGAGCTTGTTAACGTAATCCTACTTGTACGTACACTAGAATGCAAACGCAAAGACTCTTCTATCGCTCTGATCGCCGGCCCTTTGTTATTTTGTACTTTCTGATAGACTCCATATTTGAATTGAAATGGGAAATTAGTGTTATGATAATGTCACGCTCCCTCAACAGTCGCTGCATACCGATGACCATCTATTAAACTGTTTTGATTTCAATAGACCATTAACAATTCAAAAAGATTATGATTACTGTTATAAGCCATCGTCTTTGAATAATAGTTACTTCGACCACAATAGACGGCCAAAGCTCCGCCTTTGACTCCTTACCGGAAAATAATGGTGACATATAGTTGTATAAGTCGGGAGTTATCTATTTTGCAACAGCGTTAAGGGTTATCAGGGCGGTCGTTGCGCTGTAGTTAAATGTTATCGGCCATATTTAATCGTTGGCAAATCAATTATTCGTCCTGCCCTAGGAGCCGGATAGCGATCTATTGATCTATTGTTATTAGCGACGCTTAATGGGAACTAACGAGTCTCCATAAAATCTTGGCACAAGATTAAGACCCACCGCGAATATAGTGCCACCGCAGCGGATTGTGAACTGTATTGTAGCCCCAATTTCTCGTGCTCATCGACTCAACGAGGGCATCACGCGTGGACGTCACGATAAACGTTTCCCAGAGGCTGCCTACGCCGTCATACGTTCCTTTTATTAGAGCTGCTCTGGTGATTTGTACGTGGAAACGACGTACGTGCCCGGTCCCAGCAATTCGTGTTCGAATGGGCGCGTCTATGAAGAGTTGTTGTTCGAGATCACCAACTAGATAAGAGCGACGGTTATATACAGTACCTACCTACCTACGTGACCGCTGCGACATTTTAAGCAGGATTTTTTCTGGGCTGCGGTATTATCCTTTTCGAGCCTTTAATTGGTCTAGTCTGGGGTAATCTGACGCTCGTAATTGCCTGAGAGTTTAAATTGTGAACTACTTTTTGTCCTTTGTATACATAAAAACAATTTCTGCGTTTCAATTTAATGACTTTCGCGTATCAGAGTTAATTTTGTGTTGAAAGGGATAGGACTTTTTATTGGTGGGAGAGCTCCAGTGTAGGAGCTATAAGGCGCAATCACTACCGTATTACTTCATCTAATTGCCGCTAAAATGGCATGGTTAATTGCTATCATTGTTTTATATTATTTCGCATTAACACATGCTTGTGAAATATATTTTTATTTTTAAAGAAATGAAAGAAAAATTTGACTTCAGGCGAGGCTCGAACTCGCGACCTACTGGGAATCTAGTCCAGCCGCTCTTCCAATTGAGCTACTGAAGCCCTGCCCGATTTGTCGAATTTTTCCTTCACATCTATTGCATTGGTTTATGGTACCAGTAGCGCCATCTATTACCAACTATGCTAGTTAGGCAACCGATATAATAGACTTTTCAGTTTATTGAATATCGTAAAGAAGTCGCTTTTACCCTTAATAATTGTTTTATATTATTTCGCATTAACACATGCTTGTGAAATATATTTTTATTTTTAAAGAAATGAAAGAAAAATTTGACTTCAGGCGAGGCTCGAACTCGCGACCTACTGGGAATCTAGTCCAGCCGCTCTTCCAATTGAGCTACTGAAGCCCTGCCCGATTTGTCGAATTTTTCCTTCACATCTATTGCATTGGTTTATGGTACCAGTAGCGCCATCTATTACCAACTATGCTAGTTAGGCAACCGATATAATAGACTTTTCAGTTTATTGAATATCGTAAAGAAGTCGCTTTTACCCTTAATAATTGTTTTATATTATTTCGCATTAACACATGCTTGTGAAATATATTTTTATTTTTAAAGAAATGAAAGAAAAATTTGACTTCAGGCGAGGCTCGAACTCGCGACCTACTGGGAATCTAGTCCAGCCGCTCTTCCAATTGAGCTACTGAAGCCCTGCCCGATTTGTCGAATTTTTCCTTCACATCTATTGCATTGGTTTATGGTACCAGTAGCGCCATCTATTACCAACTATGCTAGTTAGGCAACCGATATAATAGACTTTTCAGTTTATTGAATATCGTAAAGAAGTCGCTTTTACCCTTAATAATTGTTTTATATTATTTCGCATTAACACATGCTTGTGAAATATATTTTTATTTTTAAAGAAATGAAAGAAAAATTTGACTTCAGGCGAGGCTCGAACTCGCGACCTACTGGGAATCTAGTCCAGCCGCTCTTCCAATTGAGCTACTGAAGCCCTGCCCGATTTGTCGAATTTTTCCTTCACATCTATTGCATTGGTTTATGGTACCAGTAGCGCCATCTATTACCAACTATGCTAGTTAGGCAACCGATATAATAGACTTTTCAGTTTATTGAATATCGTAAAGAAGTCGCTTTTACCCTTAATAATTGTTTTATATTATTTCGCATTAACACATGCTTGTGAAATATATTTTTATTTTTAAAGAAATGAAAGAAAAATTTGACTTCAGGCGAGGCTCGAACTCGCGACCTACTGGGAATCTAGTCCAGCCGCTCTTCCAATTGAGCTACTGAAGCCCTGCCCGATTTGTCGAATTTTTCCTTCACATCTATTGCATTGGTTTATGGTACCAGTAGCGCCATCTATTACCAACTATGCTAGTTAGGCAACCGATATAATAGACTTTTCAGTTTATTGAATATCGTAAAGAAGTCGCTTTTACCCTTAATAATTGTTTTATATTATTTCGCATTAACACATGCTTGTGAAATATATTTTTATTTTTAAAGAAATGAAAGAAAAATTTGACTTCAGGCGAGGCTCGAACTCGCGACCTACTGGGAATCTAGTCCAGCCGCTCTTCCAATTGAGCTACTGAAGCCCTGCCCGATTTGTCGAATTTTTCCTTCACATCTATTGCATTGGTTTATGGTACCAGTAGCGCCATCTATTACCAACTATGCTAGTTAGGCAACCGATATAATAGACTTTTCAGTTTATTGAATATCGTAAAGAAGTCGCTTTTACCCTTAATAATTGTTTTATATTATTTCGCATTAACACATGCTTGTGAAATATATTTTTATTTTTAAAGAAATGAAAGAAAAATTTGACTTCAGGCGAGGCTCGAACTCGCGACCTACTGGGAATCTAGTCCAGCCGCTCTTCCAATTGAGCTACTGAAGCCCTGCCCGATTTGTCGAATTTTTCCTTCACATCTATTGCATTGGTTTATGGTACCAGTAGCGCCATCTATTACCAACTATGCTAGTTAGGCAACCGATATAATAGACTTTTCAGTTTATTGAATATCGTAAAGAAGTCGCTTTTACCCTTAATAATTGTTTTATATTATTTCGCATTAACACATGCTTGTGAAATATATTTTTATTTTTAAAGAAATGAAAGAAAAATTTGACTTCAGGCGAGTCTATTATATCGGTTGCCTAACTAGCATAGTTGGTAATAGATGGCGCTACTGGTACCATAAACCAATGCAATAGATGTGAAGGAAAAATTCGACAAATCGGGCAGGGCTTCAGTAGCTCAATTGGAAGAGCGGCTGGACTAGATTCCCAGTAGGTCGCGAGTTCGAGCCTCGCCTGAAGTCAAATTTTTCTTTCATTTCTTTAAAAATAAAAATATATTTCACAAGCATGTGTTAATGCGAAATAATATAAAACAATTATTAAGGGTAAAAGCGACTTCTTTACGATATTCAATAAACTGAAAAGTCTATTATATCGGTTGCCTAACTAGCATAGTTGGTAATAGATGGCGCTACTGGTACCATAAACCAATGCAATAGATGTGAAGGAAAAATTCGACAAATCGGGCAGGGCTTCAGTAGCTCAATTGGAAGAGCGGCTGGACTAGATTCCCAGTAGGTCGCGAGTTCGAGCCTCGCCTGAAGTCAAATTTTTCTTTCATTTCTTTAAAAATAAAAATATATTTCACAAGCATGTGTTAATGCGAAATAATATAAAACAATTATTAAGGGTAAAAGCGACTTCTTTACGATATTCAATAAACTGAAAAGTCTATTATATCGGTTGCCTAACTAGCATAGTTGGTAATAGATGGCGCTACTGGTACCATAAACCAATGCAATAGATGTGAAGGAAAAATTCGACAAATCGGGCAGGGCTTCAGTAGCTCAATTGGAAGAGCGGCTGGACTAGATTCCCAGTAGGTCGCGAGTTCGAGCCTCGCCTGAAGTCAAATTTTTCTTTCATTTCTTTAAAAATAAAAATATATTTCACAAGCATGTGTTAATGCGAAATAATATAAAACAATTATTAAGGGTAAAAGCGACTTCTTTACGATATTCAATAAACTGAAAAGTCTATTATATCGGTTGCCTAACTAGCATAGTTGGTAATAGATGGCGCTACTGGTACCATAAACCAATGCAATAGATGTGAAGGAAAAATTCGACAAATCGGGCAGGGCTTCAGTAGCTCAATTGGAAGAGCGGCTGGACTAGATTCCCAGTAGGTCGCGAGTTCGAGCCTCGCCTGAAGTCAAATTTTTCTTTCATTTCTTTAAAAATAAAAATATATTTCACAAGCATGTGTTAATGCGAAATAATATAAAACAATTATTAAGGGTAAAAGCGACTTCTTTACGATATTCAATAAACTGAAAAGTCTATTATATCGGTTGCCTAACTAGCATAGTTGGTAATAGATGGCGCTACTGGTACCATAAACCAATGCAATAGATGTGAAGGAAAAATTCGACAAATCGGGCAGGGCTTCAGTAGCTCAATTGGAAGAGCGGCTGGACTAGATTCCCAGTAGGTCGCGAGTTCGAGCCTCGCCTGAAGTCAAATTTTTCTTTCATTTCTTTAAAAATAAAAATATATTTCACAAGCATGTGTTAATGCGAAATAATATAAAACAATTATTAAGGGTAAAAGCGACTTCTTTACGATATTCAATAAACTGAAAAGTCTATTATATCGGTTGCCTAACTAGCATAGTTGGTAATAGATGGCGCTACTGGTACCATAAACCAATGCAATAGATGTGAAGGAAAAATTCGACAAATCGGGCAGGGCTTCAGTAGCTCAATTGGAAGAGCGGCTGGACTAGATTCCCAGTAGGTCGCGAGTTCGAGCCTCGCCTGAAGTCAAATTTTTCTTTCATTTCTTTAAAAATAAAAATATATTTCACAAGCATGTGTTAATGCGAAATAATATAAAACAATTATTAAGGGTAAAAGCGACTTCTTTACGATATTCAATAAACTGAAAAGTCTATTATATCGGTTGCCTAACTAGCATAGTTGGTAATAGATGGCGCTACTGGTACCATAAACCAATGCAATAGATGTGAAGGAAAAATTCGACAAATCGGGCAGGGCTTCAGTAGCTCAATTGGAAGAGCGGCTGGACTAGATTCCCAGTAGGTCGCGAGTTCGAGCCTCGCCTGAAGTCAAATTTTTCTTTCATTTCTTTAAAAATAAAAATATATTTCACAAGCATGTGTTAATGCGAAATAATATAAAACAATTATTAAGGGTAAAAGCGACTTCTTTACGATATTCAATAAACTGAAAAGTCTATTATATCGGTTGCCTAACTAGCATAGTTGGTAATAGATGGCGCTACTGGTACCATAAACCAATGCAATAGATGTGAAGGAAAAATTCGACAAATCGGGCAGGGCTTCAGTAGCTCAATTGGAAGAGCGGCTGGACTAGATTCCCAGTAGGTCGCGAGTTCGAGCCTCGCCTGAAGTCAAATTTTTCTTTCATTTCTTTAAAAATAAAAATATATTTCACAAGCATGTGTTAATGCGAAATAATATAAAACAATTATTAAGGGTAAAAGCGACTTCTTTACGATATTCAATAAACTGAAAAGTCTATTATATCGGTTGCCTAACTAGCATAGTTGGTAATAGATGGCGCTACTGGTACCATAAACCAATGCAATAGATGTGAAGGAAAAATTCGACAAATCGGGCAGGGCTTCAGTAGCTCAATTGGAAGAGCGGCTGGACTAGATTCCCAGTAGGTCGCGAGTTCGAGCCTCGCCTGAAGTCAAATTTTTCTTTCATTTCTTTAAAAATAAAAATATATTTCACAAGCATGTGTTAATGCGAAATAATATAAAACAATTATTAAGGGTAAAAGCGACTTCTTTACGATATTCAATAAACTGAAAAGTCTATTATATCGGTTGCCTAACTAGCATAGTTGGTAATAGATGGCGCTACTGGTACCATAAACCAATGCAATAGATGTGAAGGAAAAATTCGACAAATCGGGCAGGGCTTCAGTAGCTCAATTGGAAGAGCGGCTGGACTAGATTCCCAGTAGGTCGCGAGTTCGAGCCTCGCCTGAAGTCAAATTTTTCTTTCATTTCTTTAAAAATAAAAATATATTTCACAAGCATGTGTTAATGCGAAATAATATAAAACAATTATTAAGGGTAAAAGCGACTTCTTTACGATATTCAATAAACTGAAAAGTCTATTATATCGGTTGCCTAACTAGCATAGTTGGTAATAGATGGCGCTACTGGTACCATAAACCAATGCAATAGATGTGAAGGAAAAATTCGACAAATCGGGCAGGGCTTCAGTAGCTCAATTGGAAGAGCGGCTGGACTAGATTCCCAGTAGGTCGCGAGTTCGAGCCTCGCCTGAAGTCAAATTTTTCTTTCATTTCTTTAAAAATAAAAATAATTGCTATCATGTTTCGGGCAGATGGTAATTAATAACTGTAATTTCAAGCATAGTGGCAATGGATCTGTATTGAAATATCTTGTTTTTATGAATATGAGGCTACTGTATTCACTTACCATAAATGTGAACTGTATACTTGTTTGAAAATTTTGAGTTGAACTCACTTGTACTGGGTTACCTCTAATACCTAAGCTTTGAGTGATCAAAGGGTTCCTTTTTTTTTACAAAACTGTGTATACATTACTCGAACCCTAAAAGAGACCTGAAATGTTGTAGTAAATCAGTCATTACTTAATTGTGAGAGTGTCGAAACTACTGGAAAACGCGCCGACTTCCATCTGCAGATTGATTCGCGAGTTACGAGTCATAAGCTTTTTATAGGCAAGACGAATGCTCGGTAACCTCGTTACTGTATAAGCACACGGCTAGTCGCCGTATATTGCGGTACAAGGGCGTAAAAATCTCATCTCGTTAATACCGATGCTGTCTGGTTTGGCTTTTTAACCGGCCCTGGAAACAGCTTGACTGTGTTGGTTTCGATTTGTATTCTTTTTTTAATGATGAATAAAGATGGTAAAATAGGCTTTCCGTCTAAACCTTTGTTTTGAGATATTTATTTATTTATTTTTAACTAGCGATTCGCCCCGGCTTCGCGCGGGTGCATTGTAGAATGTTACTGGTAATTTGATGCCATTTTCAATCATTAATTCATACCTGTTTAAAGCGATAATTGACGACTGCCTACTGTCAAGCCCTATAAGGTTTTCCTTAGAAAAGTGAATATGGTCGTAAAATTTTCTTAAAGAAAATGGCCTATTCCTTATTTACTTACTTATCCTTTCTCATTGTTACTTCAGCAATTTAATATATTAACATTCTCTACGTTGTGAAATAATGCATCTCTTTTATAGGGCATGTGAACTTGCGGTTTTCTATCCTTCCAAGTTTTGTCCTGCCCCGAGTCGACATTTAATTAGAATCATACTGATTTGCTCACATTTGTTGACGTTGTCAAAATATACCTAGTATTTCCTTCATGTTGAAAAGGACTTTTAAGTAGATGCCAGATCATGGTTGTCTACTCGTACGAATTGTTGGTTTTTATAATTTACCTCTTCGATAGGGTAGTGGTCGCTGGCACATTTTTTTCCGAATTATACAATCCAACATAGCGATGTTGGATTTTATAATTCGGAAAAAAATGTTTGGTTCTGAGACATTCACATACCTAGTTTGTAATATAAATATTTTGCAGCATTTTAAGAAGGTTCTTACTATAGCTGTGTATGGTATCGCACCGACTTTATCTATGAAGAAAATCTTGTTAGAGTTGAATGACCACTTACAAACTTGCAGCCCCTATGACCGCCCATGTACTTGAAATATCATATATTTTATCAGCTTATCATAGACCTATCTATATTACACAGTTTTATAGGTTTTGTCCACTTTAAATTTGCTAGTTTTATGGCGACAGTAGGTTACCTAGATACGGTAAGGTAAGGTAATAATTTAATTGTGAATCCTGCCTGCAGCGGTAGCTTGCGATGTGTTGCAGCAGTCAGTGTCTTCCAATTTGTATACAATAAAATTATGCAGCAAAAAATGAAGATATATTTTTATTTGTAAGTATTGTAAGATAATTCTAGTTATACATTTTCCAGTATCAATGCCTACTTGGCGATCATTCAATCCATTCAACTGCATGAACGAGTACCCCTTAAATTGTTAACCCATTTCACCAGTTTGTTTAAAAACCTTGAATTCAGCTGTGTCCCGGTGTATTCCTCAGCTTAATCCATCAGCAGGTAAAGGCCACCTTTGCTTCTTTTGTCAAATAGCAGCCTCCAATTCGGGAACCGTTCTTTCCCTATCACCATGCGGATTTTTTAAATATGAACTCTCGCAGGGAACAGTCAAACATAATCTCAGTGTTGAGTATTCGAAGCTATTAAAAAGAATGGAATCTATTTAAACGAACCTGTTGTCGGCTTGTTTGGAGTTTGAAGTTAGAAGTTCGTTATACGTCTCATTGCCGACACCGACACTTCATCTAACTAAACTATGGCTTAAACATCTCCAATCACAATTTATGGGCCATCTGCTTGCGGGACTAGTAATGGAAATGGATTTCATAATTATCGTGCTTATAGTTTGTGACTAAAGTTAAACGAACCACCGGTAATGAATCTTGTATCCAATAGGAATTAAATGAGCATTTACGAAGCTCTCAACGTTTCTTATCAGTGGGCGAACTATCAGGAATACGTGTTAGTGTTTTGTACCGTCCATGAAACTTACACGCCGACGCCGCCGGCCGTATTACGAACATAGCTGCCTGGAAGAGCGCATAGAGCGTAGTCGGTTTACTGCCTCAATAGTGTAGTGGGAGCTGGTCACTTCTGTTGCGTTGGGAGCCTGAATTCAATACCCATGTCGGCGAGGGACTGCTATTGAGTTCCATTTTTCGGCAGTTTCCCAACCTACACTCGTGGTTTGGCCATTACGCTATATCCTCTTTTATTTTTTTTATTTTTTTATTTTACGGAAGTGGCTAACAAGCTAGCAGTTCACATTGATGTTAAGTGATGACTGCAGCTTATAGACACCCACACAAAGACCGAGGTCAAAATGCAGATGCGTTACCACTCCTGAGGCCTAAGGTGTTATGCCTCTGTCAGAGAATATGTAATATACTACGTATAGAATGGACACTTCGACGTCCCGCACGATTTCCCCGCATCACCCAACCTCCTTCCCTCTTATGGGCGACGGTTGGTATTTTCTACGTGCTACGCACACAGGTACACGTGTAAATACACTTCACTGATTGATGTCTGTGTAATAGAGACCAAATTAAGCGTTTGTATGGAATTATGGAGGAGTGTCCGCGGTGTGCCTCTGTGCCGGAAATTACAGGGCATTATTTAATTGTCCTTAGATGTTATGTCATAATATTACATGTGCCAAAATGTAACTGGCGAGTCGTGGGTATTTTCATGTACGCGACATATGCCTCTTCCTACACCATGGGGTCATACAAGCGTGAAGTTTGTATATAGGTAAGCTGGCACGGAGCATAGTCCGTTTGCGCAATCGACCTCGCTCGAATCAGAGCAAAAATTGAATCGGATGTCTGAGTATGACCGACATTTTTAATTGCCTCTTTTTGGGACGTGATTGGTGTTGAGGTTACGCATAGGTTATTTAATGTTATAGGGGGGGCATTCTAAATAGTTTCATTGGCTTAAATATGTGGCATAAAAATTGCATGTCAGTTCATGAAAAAAGTATTATGATACAATTTTTCTTTGAAATTGTACTCTTATTAATGTTATACTATAATGTCACAAATAGACATCCTACATGCTTTTAAATTAATTGTGTATTTATTTATGTAGAGTCTATCCAGTCCACGGACCAAATGCGTGTCACCGGGATAATTCTAGGTCAAGTATGTCAATTGTATGCAAATTTGTAACAATATGGTTCAAAAATACTTTTTATCGGGAATAAAATGTTTTTCATTCAAATAATATCAATCAAGGCTGTGATAAGTTATAAGGGTAATGAAAATGAATGGATGAAATGTTTTGTGAACCCTACACCGTATATCACATGGGTATGTTGTGAGCAATTTTAGGGTTCCATGTTACAATAGGAAAATACGGTTCCCTTGTGTCTGTCTGTTTGTCTGACTGTCTACCACATACATCCGCAGTCCGCCTTTTTTATGTGCGATATATAAGCAGTATACGTGTATAAATAAATAAATGAATAAATTTTAAACGAAGTAGTTCTCTATTCAATAATAAATTGAAGAATTTTTAATAGAAAAAATATCGCCGTCACTACTAGACTACAAAAAATTTGAAAGTAATAGGTATTGATCTCCAAGCTGAAGTGGCAATGGGCAGGGCACATAGCTCGGAGAACTCATAGCCGTTGGGGCAGAAAGGTTCTGGAGTGGAGACCACGTATCGGCAAGCGCAGCGTAGGACGTCCACCTGCAAGATGGACCGACGACCTAGTCAAGGCTGCAGGTACCCGCTGGATGCACGTCACTTCCGATCGGTAGGCATGGAGATCATTGGGAGAGGCCTATGTTCAGCAGTGGACGTCCTATGGCTGATATGATGATGATGAATAAGTATTTGATATAATACCTTACTTATAGATGACATCATAACCTGCAAGAAATCTATGGTATTTAACAATAGTAAAGAACCCTGTGCTCGAACTGACCCACACTAGGCCGTTTTTTTAAAAGATTTCTCATCTGAAGAAAAGCTTACCGTCGACAGACTTTACTAATAAATTCAGCGGCGGCGAGAGTCGATCACTCATCTCGGTTGACATGTGAAAATGGCTGTCTTTCTACAAGAGTGTTTTGTTCCATTATTGTTACAAATACCTACTGTTGGCACATGAAGTTGCGACGTCAACGTTTCACTCAACTTTTGTATATTGCGTTTTTATTTGCCACATCTTAGAATATGAAAACTATTTGGTTTGAAAATGTGCCCGAGCTTCCGCCCTAATAAAGGGGATTCGAGAAGGAAAACTGAGGAAACGCGTTTGTTTTTTTGTAACTATTAATGCATGTAATACCACCAGGGATTTGTCGCTTCTGTGTACAACGATAAGAGCCTTTAGACTTTAGTTTTGCACTTGATTCGGCAGTGCCATTAGGTTTTTTTTGTAAAACATAATCCTTTTGACTTGAGCATATTACTAAACGCCAAGGCTGGTACTGTGAAACTTCCAGAAAATGCGAAAATTCCAACAGGTCTCCCTCATCGCATCTGGGGTCGAACCCAAAACTCACATTCTAAGACATTGACCTCAGGAGAAGTACATATTTGGGTGCAGTCCGGTTGTCATTTTGAGCTGATAACGTCCAACGGTAGCAGTAGTGACCTCTACTGATACATCGGAATCTTGGGTTCAGGTAGCAGGCCTGGTATCACTAGACTAGGTACCTACTGAAAAATGTATGTCACATCCATTGTAAGTATACCTATGTTTGTTTCTCGCATCGGCTCGTTGAAAATGCTTAATGGGCCGCGTAACTTGCGTATAGGAAATGGCTGCCGGGTTATTTCGCTTTCGTCAGGTATCGCCCCATGTTATGTAGCCCCGTGAATGTACTCCCTGAGAACTGGACGTTTGACCACATGGAAACCTTATCCAGTGGAAACAAAAGCTACATTTGCTTGGTTTTGGATAAGCGGAAAGTTCCGGGACTGCACCTCGACAAATACGACTATTTCGATTTATTGAAATTGAAAACTGAACGGACAAGTCGTCCCTGTTTCCAATTATTCTTTTTTTTTTTTTTTTTTTTGTTTTGGAAGTGGTAAACAAGCATGCAGTTCACATTGATGTTAAGTGATGACTGCAGCCTATAGACACCCACACAAAGACCAAGGTCAAAATGCAGATGCGTTACCACTCCTGAGGCCTAAGGTCTTATGCCTCTGTGCCGGAAATTACAGGGCCGTACATTACCACCTGACCGGAACACGATAGTGTTGAACACTACCATTTAGCGGCAAGTATATTAGGTAATGCGGTGGTGCCTACGCCCGCGAGCTCCGACACTGGAGCTCTACCACCAGTGAATTCTCCCTTTATTGTTTGTTATTAAACATTGGAGAGTTTTTGTCTCTTTCGATTATTAAAATTAGTAGCGAATAAATCTCGACATCCAATTAATTACTATCAGGTCCTTATTTGTTTGCTCCATTAGGGTAAATAGGAACTTCAAGTTGACCTGCGTTTTATCCTACACCCTATATCAGACTTGTCATACCACAACTCCAAAGAAGGTACATATTATCACGAGTCATATCTTCACGAGTCTTTTTTTCAAGTCGATTTCTCCTACGCCGAATTGAACCATATTTAGCTTGGTGTTAATGCGCGAAAACTCAATTAGCGTCGTTATTTTTATGGTGTGCAATATAGCAGAGTTAATCTTTACAAGTTGGTGATGTAATGATGAGTGATACCATCATTCTGTAGTGGTTTCATAAATTGTGTATACCTATGTGTTTACGCAAAATTAACTTAATGATTTCTTTTATCTTATCTTTTTATGGAATTGATTATGTAAGTCAAATAACTGCGCTTGGGAACCAACACTGGTAGTGTGTATGATTTGCAATACATGTAATATTTAACAGCTTTCCAATAAAACATTTATTATTATGTGATGCAATTAATCTACAGACTACCAAATAATATTTACCGCTATTTCCTCTCTTAATTGCCACAAACATGTTTCGCAAATATATTTGTTACACGGGATGTTAATTAAAATCAGATTCTCGTTTATAAAATTAGAATATTAGTGGTTTAGATGACATTAAACACGTTAAAGCTTATGTTTTCTAATGGGTTTTTGTAAAGAAATAAATCATTTATTTACGTCCCACCGATGATTCATATCGGTCGCAGTGAACGGTGACGATAAACTTTCCATAGAATAATGGCTTGTTTTTATGTTTTTTTACGCTTATCTACTTCGGAGTTGGCGATAGCGCAAAGTTACAAATTACTCTGAACAAACTACCGTTAAATATACAAAGGTAACTAGGTGGTTAAGTGCGTTTACTAGAAATCGTTACGCGTTATCGATCGTGTTCGCGGTTTCGTAGTTTGTTAGTTGCTTTAGTGGTAGGTAGGTACAGTTTGGATTTTCTCTGCTCATCCAAAAGCAATCAAATAAGCATAGCATTTATTACTACCGCATAAGATGTCCATTTGGTCAAACGAACAGTTCCCTGGTAGAACCTCCGTTAAGTGGGCTGTCATTGTGAAATAAATAATTCATAAGTCGCGATTATGCTTCATGATGTTAAAGAAGTAATACTACAGTCCAAGACAATTCCAATCGATTTCCAAAATATAATGGACAGTTTAAAATAAATATTTTTGGTCAAATTTGAGTGTAGTTACATTGTCACACCCAGCTTAAATTTATGCGAAAACCTGGTGGAAAACTAGCGAGCTTTAGTGGCGTTCCTTATTTCTTCCTTCATCCTATTAAATAACTTGGAACAGCGGTGTAGTGATTTGATTCACTTTCCTTCACACAGGGCAATATGATTCTATGGAAGATATTTTTTTTATGTAATGGAAATGACAAACAAGCATGCAGTTCACATTGATGTTAAGTGATGACTGCAGCCTATAGACACCCACACGAAGACCAAGGTCAAAATGCAGATGCGTTACCACTCCTGAGGCCTTAGGTGTTATGCCTCTATGCCGGAAATTACAGGGCCGTACATGAGCTTGTATCGCAGTTCCGTCCACGTTTATAAACTCTTCTCCGATTATTTATCTTTTTGGGAATGTTTGCGTTTTAGATGCACTCGATTCTTTGTTTAACACCACCATTGCTTGAAATCGAGAAACTAGTCAATATTTAGTATATATTAGTTACTATTAGAAAACTCAATGACGATAAAATTTCCAATATGCCACGTCCTGAATCATAAACTTTACACCCTATTAAACAAATTTTACACTCATAGATGCATTATTCAAAAACATTACTAGATAGGCCGCGTTGGTTGCGCAGCTCAGAATTTATTGCACTTGTTCCAGCGCAATAAAACTGTTATGTCTTCATTGAACGCATAAAAGGCTATCGCGGGCGTCCATCACGCGAGCAATAAGCTATAATCTAATCTGACATTATTAATAGTAACAAGTTCGTGTTCTGGTCTCGGTCCCCGGGCTTTGGGCCTCGCCCACGGACGTATCGATAAGGGTGCGCGTGCACGTCACAATTGGTCGTGCGGACTAGGAGGCGTATGCGAAAAACATTTGTAGTGAATACAGTGTGTACCTTTGTATTTGTACACTGTAAAAATAATAGAAGCTTATCTATTTTGTCTGAAGTTATCAATACTTTTACTGGTGGTAGAGCTCCAGTGACGGTGCTCACGGGCGTAGGCACCACCGCATTACCTTATTTACTTGCCGCTAAATGGTAGTGTTCAGCACTATCGTGTTCCGGTCAGGTGGTAATGTACGGCCCTTTAATTTCCGGCACAGAGGCATAACACCTTAGACCTCAGGAGTGGTAACGCATCTGCATTTTGACCTTGGTCTTCATGTGTGTGTCTACAGGCTGCAGTCATCACTTAACATCAATATGAACTGAATGCTAGTTTGCCACTTCCAATACATAATATATATATCAGGATTTTTCTGGTTTTTATTGGAAAATCCTGATCTCTCCTGGCTACCCCAAATCTGGACACCATATTCATTACTTTAAGTTCGTTTTCCCGACGATATTCTGATATCAATGGAATTTCTGTTTCTATGAGGTATATGTCCTTAAATTGAATGGACTACTTATGGCAACTACTCGCAGTCATAATGGTAATCTGCTACATAATTAAATCACGAATGTCAGTCTGTCGTCATTCAGTACTGACTGGAATGTTCCGATGGCGGTCTGCCAAAGCAGTGTAACAGTTTTGTTGACACGTGTAGACATTAGCACTGAATTACTATTTGAATGAAGCTCGCTGTTCAATGTAAACGTTTTGAGCGTAGTTTCATGTGGTTTACATTTTGTGGTGTGGTCATTATTATTTTTTTTATGATTTCCAAACAAGCATACACATGTCAGAAGCGTGTGTTGAAGCGCGCATAGCCCGGCGGCTGGTGTAGATCGTATACGATCCACTCGGTTAAGCACTACGGGCGCGGTCGGGTAGTGTGATGGGTGATCGCTAGTGGCAAATTTAATGCGCGTTTCCGTGCTTCGGAGGGCACGTTAAGCCGTCGGTCGTTAAACCTTGTCGGAGGCCTTATAGGCGGTTTGAAAACACCCGACAGCGGGTTGGCCACTAACCCACCCACCTCCACCAATCCGCATTGGAGCAGCGTGGTGGAGTAAGCTCCAGGCCTCCCCCCAAAAAGGGGAGAGATTCGTGCCCAGCAGTGGGACGTATAATGGGTTGCCTTTATTATTATTTATACACACACACATGCCTAACTAAAATGCTTTCGTTTAGCTTTCGATTATGACATCATCCTGTCAGTTTCGAATAGCCTAACTTTTTCCTGGAAGTGTTTTCGTATATACTATACATTACCATCTAATGTGCCCAATAGTAAATTGTAGGATACTTTCACTCCCAGTTGTAATCCAAAATATATATCTACCTTAACGTAATCTCACAGATATCTGTTAGCGGTATAAAGTTGGAGCACGGGAATTTTTAAAGACGCTGTAAGTCCTATAATACCTATCTTATCCAATGGGTAATAATATGTATAATCGCTTCTATCCTGATTGGATCCGTCGCATGACAGCAAGGTGGCTTCAAACAAATACACATTTTGGGTCGCTATCTAAAAAGGTTAAGAACCTCTACATTACCTGATAAGCTTAATTACTAGATAAGAGCTGAATTTAACCACACATACCGTCAGTTCAACGACATCTAGACGCTGCATTGCATCTGACAGCGGCGTCCACTATCTGAGGCGCTTGCGATCTGAATGCTAACTTGACGTCTTCGTAGATTAGACATTCGACGCACTCGCGGTCTGTCGTTCACACGAGTCGAACCGATTCGACAGATACATCGCTGGGGTGGACCGCTTCTTGGCCAGATAAGGTACAAGTCCTGCTTGAGCGCATGAATTGGTGATCGTTGTGTTGTAGTCACTGTCTCTCTCTCTCTCACTGTAGTCACATTTGTCTTACAATCGCCAGTGATACCTCAAGCCGAGCCTTCGTCCCAAAAGTATTCCCTTAATCATTTGTACTCACCACTTGCCTGGTGAAGTAGATGTGAAGGCTGTTCCGTCAATCAGACGTGCACCTACACACATATTAAAAAATAATAATCTTGAAACATGTATTATATCAGTTTAACGAAACCATCATCTACATTTTGTATGATAAATTCAGGAACTTTTGCAAAATTAACCTAATGACGTATGGTCACCCTGACTACAATGGACGCCGCGTGCGCACGACGTATTACCATCGTTTTGATGTATCGCATTTTATTCTGCTAACGACTTGTAATCACGTTGACGTTTCCTATATTTATGTTTAATTTTGTTGTATGTATTATGTCATACAAGGTAGAGTTGTAGAGATAAATGTGCGGCATTTTAATTTTTGTCATTTTCTGGAACGTTTCCGTATATGTGTGACATTGTCCACTTTAGCCGTAAAACGTCCACTGCTGGAGAAAAGCCATCTCCAAAGATGTTTACAATAGTATGGTTGCCGCCAGAGGAGAAAAGATCTTCCAATTATTCGATAATTTGGCAAAAATATTAGGTGAGCTTCTGACGACATTATGGGACACATTTTCCCATTAACACCCGTAGTACTCAGAGTCAACAAATCGGATTGGTCAAGCGCATAGAACGCTAGATTTCAAGTGCAGCAATAGTTTAGGTGTTAGAAGTATACGACATGAAATCTTATTTTTTTAAATATTTTTATTTGACTGTAGTGTCGGAGCCTCTGAGCTAGAGGGCGAACAGCATCACCTAATCTATCTGCTACCAAATAGTAGTTAGTGTTCACGACTATAGCGTTCCGGTTAGATGGTAATATAATAAATAAAATAAAAAAAAAACCTTTTATTTCTTGCACTATAAAAAATTAACAAATGGTAAACTTAACCTATAAAACTTAACTTAACTGTGTAGATGGTAATATTCGACCCTGTAATAACAATCACAGAGGCAAAACAGTAGTCTAGTACAGTAGTCGTAGTCCTCGCGAGTGGCATCGCATCTGCATTATGTTTTTGTTTATTTTTGTAAACGAATATGCAATCGTCACTTACCATCCATGTGAACTGAATGCTGCATGCCATCATTAAGTTAAAAAAACTTAAATTAATGTAGGTAGTAATATGCATTTATCAGGGCGCAATATTTCAACAACCAATGGCATGGCTCACTTGAATGAAAACGATTGCGCTGTCATAGTAACGTTTTACTTGTATCAATTACCCATGCAAATGATGTCGTGTCATGAATATTTATGCGTCACTGTGGATATTGTATTATTTTAATTTGAGATCGAATGGTACAGCGTCTAGGGGCGCGCCTGACAGGTCCTGCATGTGAACTATATCTGTATGATGTCTGGTCTATTTTGTTTGTATTAAGTCGAGATAAGTAGGTAGGTGCTACAAACCGCCAGTATAAGAATTTAGTGCTGTTCGTAATGTTTCTGAAGTAATTAATACCATGTAATGTAGTATTAGTTTTAAAAAATTATGGCTTTATAAAAAAAATCGCATTTGCGGTTGGTAAGGTGAATTACCCTATCGGTTTATGGAGACACCTATTTTGGGTGTCATTTTCAATAATTTGGAGATTAATGTCTCCTTTTTATGTTACAATGGAACTGCTATGCATTTGATAGGTTTTGTAAAATTATGTAGTTGTTTCAAACTGAATTGTGTTCGTTCCATTTAAATGAAACAGACAAGAAAAAAATACTGCCGACGTCTCTTGACCGCGCGGCCTTTGGGATGCAACACTTTTGTCCACTAAGCTACCGAAGTCCAAACCTGAACTGGCGAAGAATAGTCCAGTTCCAGTTCCACACCTGACTGTCGGATTTTTCCTACACATTTTATTACTTTGCCTTGGGTCACCATACAGTGAAACGTTCCATTGTACTCCAAAATTTGGAATTTGCTGAATGGAAATCATTATTAAAATCAGGGGTAGTAGTTAATATAAGAAAACGGTAACAGGACTTATTGTAATTTTGACAAAGAAAACGAAATGTTTCCTAACCCTGTATCAAACTAAATTGTTTAAATCATGTCTCTTTATTGTGGTACTAAAAAAGGCACCTCAAAAAGGAACTAATAATATATCTTTATTTAGTTCTGCAGTGTTAATTTATTGATGATCATCGGTAAATAGGTAGCCTGTCACGTCTTAGCTACTTATCTTACGAAATAAGTGGTACAGATCAAACTTGTCAAGTATTTTTGTCTTAACTTGTCAAACTATGGATTACTGTTCAAGCGACAGACAGGAAAGTTTGCAAACATTATTACTATTTTTTTTCGTGTTAATTTACATAGGTACTAGGTATCAGGGTACCGGCCACTTGACCACATGTACACGTTATATCGGGATAATAAAAGCTATATTTGATTGATTTTTGAATAAGCGGGAAGATTCTTCACTGAACCTCAGTATGTACACATTTGTATGTGTACGAACACGGTTTCGTATTTGACGTCATACCATTAAGTATTCTCTTGTTATACATACGTATTTATTTATTTTATATGTACGTATTTATATATTATCTGCAGCCAGTATCATGTAAATTACAACAAAATAGCTTCAGTTAAGCGGTAAGTTAGTAATTGGATGTTAGGCTGTGCGTCGTGTGCAGGCCGCGTATCTCCCATTTTTATGGTCGGTCACACTCCCTCCTAAAGGAAAGTGCGGGACCGGGGCGCGACGGGACGGTAAGACATAGCTTCGAAACATCAGTTGTACTATGTTTAATTTTGTCTTGGGTACATAATATGTAGGACTTGTGACATTAGTCGGTAGACATGTTTTTTAATGTAATGAAGGTGAACAAGCATGCCGTTATATCAAGTGACGAATGCTGTCTATAGACACGAAAGACCAGAAGTCAAAATGGATATGTGTTGCCACCCCTGAGGCCTTAGTCGTTATATCTCTGTGATAGTTATTACGGGGGCATATATTCTAGAAATTGAAACTATAAGAAGAAGAATAAGAATAATTTATTGGCATAAAAGTACAAACAATCAGAACAATAGAAGAGTAGCTTAATAAGTATGCATGCTAGTAAAGATCGTAAGGGGTCTCAATCAACACCATCGAGACTCAAGCCAACCTCACCTGCACGAGGTGCACCCTGCTACACAACAAACGAGGCTCTGGCGACCTGCCAACAGGCACTGGACCAGCGTGGTGGGTTATGGTCTAAACCCCCCCAAGATGGAAATGCAGACGAGAAAAAGGGCCCAAGTGCCCGGCGGCTCCAGAAGCAAAACCGGCGTAGACGGGCGCTGGTCGAGCTCTGGAGCCAGGGGTGCTAAGAATCTCCGGGTGAGTCGCTTCCGTCAAACTACTTCGGCATGCACAACGGAAAACCGACGTAGGTTATCACTGGTGAAAACCGACGTAGGTTATCACTGGTAACATACAATACACGCACGTTAAGGACAGACGAGAAAATTACTGAGCTGGAAAAAGAATTGAACAAGTTGCACTGGGACATCTTAGGTCTATCTGAAGTCCGTAGAGAGGAGAGGACACGATAACCCTGAAGTCTGGCAACTTGTTCTACTACCGGGAGGGCGACCAGCAGTCCCAAGGTGGTGTCGGGTTTATCGTCCACAAGTCTCTCGTTAACAACATTGTATGCATCACGAGTGTGTCGAGTAGGGTCGCGTACCTGATACTCATAATATCCAAGAGATATTCCTTGAAGGTCATCCAGGTCTACGCACCGACCTCGGCACACCCGGATGACGAGGTGGAAGCTATGTATGAGGACATTAGTAGAGCCATACATACTTCCAAAACGTATTTCACTGTTGTAATGGGAGACTTCAACGCAAAGCTGGGCAAGAGATGCGATAATGAGCTGAGAGTGGGGCAATTTGGATGTGGGAATCGGAACCCTAGGGGCCAGAGGCTGGCCAACTTTCTGGAGAAGGAGGAACTTTTTATGATGAACTCCTTTTTCAAGAAGCCGCCTCATAGGAAATGGACCTGGATGAGCCCCGACGGTTCCACAAAAAATTAGATAGACTTCATTATGACCACCAAGAAATACATATTCAATGATGTCTCCGTGATTCACAGGGTGAAAACCGGAAGTGATCACCGAATGGTTAGGGGCACATTGAATTTAAACATCAAGATCGAAAGATCTCCTCTAATGAAGTCTACGCTCCGACCTACTGTTTACAAAACCCCGAGAGCTTTCAGCTCGAATTGCAAAATCGCTTTGCTTGCCTGGAGGATTGCATCACAGTGGACGATATGAATGACAGGTTGGTAGAAACTGTCCAGTCGGTGGGGTATAAATACTTTAAAACTCGCCGACGAAATAGACCTCAAAAACTTACCGATCAAACCCTCAACCTTATGGCAGAACGACGTTCAATGATACTGCAGATAGCCGCTGGGGCAGAAAGGTTCTTGAGTGGAGACCACATATCGGAAAACGCAGCGTAGGACGTCCACCTGCAAGATGGACCGACGACCTAGTCAAGGTACCCGCTGGATGCACGTCGCTTCCGATCGGTCGTCATGGAGGTCATTGGGGGAGGCCTATGTTCAGCAGTGGACGTCCTATGGCTGATATGATGATGATGATGAGTAAAGATGAAACATATTTATTTCACTGTAACATAAAAGTTTTATGTACAATATCTTTGATAAAGGTACGCATTGAATCGTAAACTGAGTCATCCTTGTATTTTAGGATTCACACAGGATAAACACTGTTAACACTTTCAAATGCGTCCTAATGCTAATTATCCTTCAAACCTACATCGTAATTTTAAATATGAAACTGTTAACATTAATCTGTGGTCTACGCTTGACCTCCGCTGGCGAACGAAATAAATATTGATAACATTATATTTCGTCTACCAAAATACATGAGGCGTATGATCACGTTTCATGAAGGAATATCTCTTTACACAGGAGTAAAGATAGGTACCTCAGAGGAGGTCACGTTTTCCTTCAATGACGTCGGAGCTTGCGGTAGTCGAGTGAGGTATCATACCACAGGAAATTGCTTAGATTTTAAAATGTTTAGGCTCTAGTATAACTCAGGATTACGGCCGGATCTTTATAAATGTCAATAAAAATTGATTTTACTTATAAACAAAAACGAAAATCATATTTTCTCCTGGTACGGTAACCATTCCACTAATATTATAAATGTGAAAGTTTGTGAGTATGGATGTTTATTAGTCTTTAACGAAAAAACCAATGGATGGATGAAGTACACGCGGATGTAGTCGCGATCAAAACCTAGTTATCTATAAAGAAACAACAAAAAATTGTTGTGTTTGCTGTATGGGAACCATACAGCAAACACAACGTCTTTTTTTTTGTATTTGTAACATTTTTATTAACAACAGAATCTGAAATTTTCAGCTGTTTTAACTATCACGGTTGATGAGATACATGCGATTCCTGGTGACAGAGAGACAGACAAACGGACAGCGGAGTCTTAGGGCGAGATTCACAGACCGCACTACGACTTTACTTTCGAGCAAAGTATACTTCGAACTGTCAAAACCCATACATTTCTGACAGTTCTAAGCATACTTTGCTCAAAGTAAAGTCGTAGTGCGGTCTGTGAATCTCGCACTTAGTAATAGAGTCCTGGTTTTACGTATAAAAAATGCACACTTAATACGCATACCAGATACCACATGTGCGAATCGAAACATTTCGCTTGAAATGTCGGCTAATAAAGGCCATAAAGGTAATTACTTTTATTATTAGCGCCATCAAATGGCCCGGTGGCTGGCGCGTGAAGTGTGCGATGTCAGTTGGTCGGTGTGTCACCGAGGCGCCATTACGTCGCCGTTTAGAAAGGTTAGAAACGAGTTTTTTTTTTATAAAAGTAAACATGAAATTATTCCTAATTGCAGAGAGTTGAGTACCAAATACGTTGACGTACGACAGATTGCGTACAGACAACATAATCTATCGTACGTGAACTCATTTAATTAAGCTTTTTTTTATGTAATGGCAAACAAGCATGCAGTTCACATTGATGTTAAGTGGTAACTGCAGCCTGTAGACACTTACATGAAGACCAAGGTCAAAATGCAGATGCATTACCACTCCTGAGGCCTAAGGTATTATGCCTCTGTTCCGGAAATTACAGGGCCGTACATTACCACCTGACCGGAACACGATATTGCTAAACACTACCATTTAGCGCCAAGTAAATTAGGTAATGCGGTGGTGCCTACGCCCGCGAGCTCCGTCACTGGAGCTCTACTACCAGTAAAACAGCTTACCTCGTGTACACTTATGCTGCAATGGTAGTAGCCAAAAGTTACTTTACGTGTATGTTTTCTGGAAGAAGTTGGCAGAAATTTTTGATTTTTTCACTGGTGGTAGAGTATTAGGTGTGGGCGTAGGCACCACTGTATTAGCAAATCTATCTGCCGCCAAATGGTAGTGTTCAGCACTATAGTGTCCCGGTTGGTTTATGGTAATGTATTGCCCCGTAATAACTATAACAGAGACAGCAACTTAGATTCCAGGGGTGCAGTCATCACTTAACATCTATGTGAACTGCATGCTAGTTTGGCACCTTGTTATATCGACGATCGCTTTGTTTCGATTTACCTAAGCATTTTTTAATCTTATGTGCCACGTTCATTTTCCAAAGGTACCTACTACTACTCACTATCTTTCCGATTAGGAAAATCATACGTTACTTCCTTTTCTTCCAACCTGGAATTCGAATTTCGAACCCTATACTGAGATATATACTATGCTGTACTTCTATGCTGTTGAACGCGGATTCGCCCGACTGGATGTCGTTTAAAAAGTAGCCTATGTTCTTTCTCAAATTCAACTCTGTCTCTGTACCAAATTTTATTAAAATCGATTCAGTCGTTTGGATGTGAAAAGGTAACAGACAGACAGAGTTACTGTCGCATTTATAATATTATAGTAGGGATAATTCCGATGTAGAACATGTTAAACGATAATTTACTTCAGTTTTTATATTGAATATTATGTAATTAGACTTATCACACCAATAAATATGTGTTAAGTTCAGTGGTTTCAGAGTTTTAATTTTTAAAGCTTGTAACTTTGAATCGGAACAAGCAGATTCAGCTTCGATATATTCACACTATCCAGATTGCTTGTCAAATCTTTAAGGGCTTACAAAATTCCACTTTTAAACTGACAGGATATTATCTAACACTAGATTCCAGTGAATTTTTTTTATATTTCCAAAAAGCGCGCTCTTTTTTGTAACTCTTTATGTACCTACTCTGGCGAGTTAAATGCAACACAATAACCTATGTTTCGAAATAAACAGTAAATCGCGTGGGTCGAAACGAAAGCTTTTCACCTTCTGATGCAATCTCAACCTTTATGCCCTAAGAGGACATAAAGAGAAATGTCGCCCACTTTGGTATGCCTGGCATCATAATATGTTTAACTACCTGCAATATGATTTCATCAGCAATTGTAAATAGCATGCCGATTTCACTATCGTAATTATATACCTACTTCTGAAATTATTCAGAATCACAATAGTGGGATAGTAATTTTTATTTGCAAATATGATTTAGCTATTAATTATACTTTGTAAGTAGGTAGTATTTTGCTTGAAATGTGCAGCAAAAATATTGAAAAGAAAATGAACGACTGTGAATGAGATTAATTCAATTTTTAATATACACTATTATGATATAGGGGGTTACCCCCTTATTTTTAAACGTATTTCAGCTAAAGTGTTGCTAATCTCTCCTTTGTCTTTTTCTATCCTGCACATTTGACAGTGAAACTGACAAAGACAAAGCATTCTATAGATGAAACGTAACTAATGTACGTTCATGAATAAGGGGGTATGAGTATCTTTCTGAATTGGGAATGTTAAATAAGAAACAAAATAAATTTTAAATTGCTGTGGATTGGAACTTTATGACAGATACGTTTTTTGTGTATATTACAAGTAGCAAATTGACATTCCGACCACGTTCGTGATGAAGAGGATTTAGATAGCAGCACTATAATCATTGCCTTTACCTCCGCCCGTATTCCTGGGAGGGTAAAAAGTTGCATATATTTTAGTCCTCTCTAGAGACAAGAAATAATATATTATTATAATTACTGAGCCGTCATTAGGTGTCATCTAATCAGAACATTTGTTGTGCCTTCGTTCCCTTACGCTGAAACTTTGCCACCACTTAGTAATTGATTTTAGTATCGCTTCAGATTGAAGAATCTTATTAGATTTCGAAAAGGGTTCACAAATTTAGTTATAAAACATTTTAAAACAAACTCTCGGGTCGCTTTCAATTCTTTAATGTTTTTATAGATTTGAATTGTGATAAACGACTAATCACGGGAATAGAACAACATAAATTGTTTGACGTTAGTGAGTCAGTCTTCCGTATCCTCGATCGGTTGCTAGAAACACACTTGATAAGTATTTAGATTAATCTGGCCTCGTTCTAATGTTGGTTTGATTAGTCAATGTGGTCAATTGTGTATCAGAAGTTGTTTGGTTTTTTCCATAAAAAATATACCTATGTAGGTATATAAAGTTCGCGAAATATTCTTAATGTTGTAATTTGTTACCACTTATGTTATTTCTGTTTAACAATAAAAAATTGGGTATTTTTTTGTTACTTAACTAAAACATTTACAGCTTGTTCCATCCCTGGAAGCTGGTGAAAGCTGTTTTATAGACTTACGAAGATTAAATACAAGCTTTTATAAAATTTCATCTGGTTCGGTATTACCTATAGTGGTAGCAGGCCATCATTGCTATGCTGCGATCCTGAGTTAGACCCCGGCGTCGGAGGATAAATGCTATTGAGTTTAAATCATGTTTCGAAAGTTTCTTACTGTCGCCCTCGGAGTTCGGTAATGGGGCCGAAGATAGTATTAGGCTCGCCACCTATTTTTGACATGGGACAAAACGTAACAGGCGAATCGTGGGTGTCTAAATGTACGCTTAAATGCATTCTCTTTCCTCTGCTTACCCCTTCGAGAAAAACATTTGTGAGGTTACGTATAAACTTTTACGAAAAAGGATAATTCTCAATGAGTTTCTATTTTCTTATTACGAAGATCAGTAGCGGCACCACAATTCAAAGATATGCATGTCATCAATGTTTTTATGTAACCCATTAATAATTTCTCAGGATAACGGGAGCTGAAAAGTGACTTGAACGTCAGAGTAGATTTTATCAATCGTTGTCGTTTTATATTCGAGAGAAAATACATTTATTTCAATGCGATTTCTGTGGTCGCTCGATTGAGCAACGAGCGACAAAATTGAGACTTTCGCTTTCATTTTCATTGTGTGGTGATCATCGACGATAGAACAAAGCTGTATAGCTTCAATTTCTGTCGCTACTTATTTAGTGTGTTAGAGATTTGACATGAAGGGTTTTCAAAAAACGCAAAAAAATTGCAATAAAAACACGGATTTTCTTTTTTTTTTTTAAATTGACTGTAGGTAGGTACAAAGGATAGGGTTAAGTGTAGTGTAGCTGGCACTGATATGACTGCTTGATGTGCTATCAAGCAAATGGCCTTCATGACTAAGTAGCCAGTACCTAAGCTATCAGCTGTTCTATCTGTCTATTATCTACTTAACTGCACCAATTATGCCAAATTCAAATCTAACGCTTTCGCGGGTTTTCGCGATCTTCACATATCGTAATTTCAAACACAATGTAAAAATTGATATTAAATAAATGAATTGAATTAAATTGTGGCATACATATATTGCCCATTTTTATTCTCCCAACTTGATCACCAACTCGACGTTTTGGTCGCTTTCCAGCAGCCGTGGTCACAGGCAAACTGCAAATTCAAATCTTGGCTACTTATTCTAATTAATGTTGGGACAACCAATAACTATACAACACTGGATGTGTCATAGACCGCACTTTCATCAATAAAGTATGAGATTTGACAGTTCTAAGCGTCCTTTGCTGAAAGTAAAGTCGTAGTGCGGTCTGTGAATCTCTCTAAACCCACGTATGTACCTATATTAAATTTTTTGACGCCTATCTCCCTGGAACTGTACTAGTTCACTACTAATTAATGATGTAAGTCCCCGGACATTTCAACAATCAAGAACGAAGTAACAGCACATCGCAAGTGCTTTGGCTACGTCATAGTTTTTATAATGTATGTGTGTCAGTTGGCTATCTCAGAGATTTTGTTTAATTATACACTCACAGATTGAGAGCGTATCTAACGTGATTACCGGCGCGTATCACAGTGCAACCCATTGATATACATTTGTATATCAATGGTGCAACCATTTTTTTTTTTTAATTATATTGGCATCGCTATTACGCATATTGACAGTGTCAAGTAAAATGTTATTTCGTATTCGCAAGCAGCGTAAAAGTTCGTTTTCTTTAGACTGTGGTAAAAGTAAGAGTCAGTCGGTCAATTATAAGTCAGTCAGACAGAGTCACAGTCAGTAATTCGAGTAAAGCGATGGCTACTTTACCAGAACATTACAAAAGAAGTTTTGGAGGCAAACTGAAAAGCCGTGTTTTCGCACTGTTATTCTATTTCACTATACACGGGCACTGTAATAAGCCTATATCAAACAAAATACCACCAACTTTATTTAATACTAGCTGTTGCCCGCGGCTTCGCCCGCGTGGATGTCGTTTTATAAGTAATTTTTCCTGTATTTTCTTTGCTATAAGACTCACGGAGCCCGAGACTTTTCCAACGAATGCAAAACCATGGAAATCGGTTCGTGCGTTCTGGAGATATAGCGTCAGGAAGGAAAACCCGACTTATTTTTATATTATAGACTAGCTGTGCCCGCGACTTCGTCCACGTGAGAAAAAATATGATTGTTCAGTATCTACCCGGACGAAGTGTGGGCGCAGCTAGTATCAAAGTAGCCTAAGTTACTTCTTATTACATTTTTATTTTATTTTTTAAATATTTTTAATGTACAGAATTTACACTTCTACAGTTTTATTATAAGTATAGATAACTCAAAAATACACTAAGAAAATGAAATAAAATAAGAGCACCACACGCCTCTCAAGGTTCCCGCCAAAACCCCATGGTGCAACCTTATTTAACTGTCTTACACACACTCTCTTCATCAATGAAGTGTTGGTGTCGATGACGCTGCGATGCGACAATGGAGGTTTTTGACATGGTAATTATCTATAAATTTTATTTTAAAGAAAAATGGAAAGAAAAATTTGACTTCAGGCAAGACTCGAACTCACAGCCTACTGGGAATCTAGTCCAGCCAGTAGGCTGCGAGTTCGAGTCTTGCCTGAAGTCAATTAAAAAATTGACTTTCCATTTTTCTTTAAAATAAAATATATTTCACAAGCATGTGTTAATGCGAAATAATATAAAACAATTATCTATAAAGCATTTTAATTAGAGAATGAAAATAATAACCTAAAGTACCTATAGTAAAATGGATAACTTTGATGTTTTTGTAAGTTTTGCATACTCTTAGTGCTAAACAGTATCGCGCTCGCGTTTTTCCACAATCCATTAAAGATGTAGGTATTCAAAACTTTGCTTATTTAGATTTTTTTTGCTTTCCACTTGGCATGGGGATGGATTATATTCTCTATCAGCCACTCGATAGTAGGTACATTTTCTAAATCAAAACTCTTTGAAGCTCTAGAGTTCAAAATCTGAGTTGTCAATTTTACGCAATACACGTGCCAGGTAGTATGATTCCATCGTTTCAGCCGAAAGACCAAGGCTTTTGTCCACTGCTGGACAAAAGCCTCCCCCAAATATGCCCTATTGCTTCATATGGGGGATACGCCTTTATCGTTACGCTTGCCATACGAGTTGGTGATCACAGTGGCGGTAGTTTCGCAGGATCGGAGGACGCTGCCGCCCACCCCGTGTGATTGCATTTTGGGATTGGGTTAACCGCCATTGTTCGGTTGTTTGACTACGCACTACCAAAAAAATTCTCGTCCGCTAGTGGGCAGTGGGGTTCACGTTCCGACGTCATATGGTTTAAGACATTTCATGCATAATTTTCCACTATTTTAAGTCTGTAATAATCAAACCTAGTGATTGATGTTGTGAGATTAAGAACTCTTTGACAGTAAAATTTTACGATTAATATTGAATTATAACATAAAACACACATAGCTCGCAGAACTGACGGCCGTTGGGGCAGAAGAGTTCTAGAGTGGCGACCACGTACCGGAAAACGAAGCATAGGCAGGCCTCCCACGAGGTGGACCGACGACCTGGTGAAGGTCGCGGGCAATCGCTGGATGAGGGCGGCCCGGGACCGTTCGTTAAGGCATTCTTTGGGGGAGGCCTTTGTTCAGCAGTGGACGTCTTTTGGCTGAAATTATGATAATGATGATTGAATTATAATTATTATTATTCTTTATTTGAAAATATGTACAAAAGGACAGTAAAAAATGAAATCCGCGATAAAATAACATTGATTAGCAATCTAAATGCATCTAACGATGAACGAATTGCTAATAAGCATTGTGTTTTCCACTGAACGACACAAAGCCATTGGTTACGCATAAACTGTTTCATTTAATTGCTTAGCTGTGTTGTGATTGATTTAACGATGACAGAACGCCATTCTTTTATGAGTCACATCGTATGTCATTGGTGGCATATGCTAATGATGACTAATTGTCTGCTTGTCTGATTTTTTTTGTATGAAAGCTTGAAGATGGATCGATTTGAACGCGCGGTTTTTACTATAGTAGACTCGAGTAAAATAAATAAACAATAGACTTTTCAAAGCCCCACACTAGGTATTGTGTCGTGGGTGCTGTTTTTTACACACAACAAATACACAAGCACCCACCAGACCCGAAACAAATATCTGTAAGACATACAAATATATTTGTCCCGGTACGGGAATCGGAAACCGTGAGCATCGGTTCAATCGGTCGTTACACATCGGACCAACTTTTTTAACGTAACGCCACGCCTGTATTTCCCGATGGGTTAGGCAGATGTAAATGTATGTATACAAGCATACATGCAAATACCCACTATTCGCCGCTTACGTTTTGGCCTATGTAACAGGTGGCGAGCCTGTTGCCATCTCCGGCACATTACCAAACTCCGAGGTACTGGGAATCTTCCAGAAAATAGAAAAATCCCAAAAAATCAGAGATAAAGGATTTTAAACAGTTATCTCTGATAGCCCCCGACCCGGGAATCGTACCCAGGACCTCCAGCGTAGTAGTAGTGGCCTGCTACCACTAGGCTACTGAGGCAGTTTTTGATCCATATATTTTTCTTTTTATTACAATTTTTCGCTTGGACAATGAAATTTATTTCAATGATACCTACTTATAGTTTTACCCTGCGGTTTAACCGCTGTTTATTAGGTTTTATATCGTTGCCCTATTAGTGCTATTAGGCTCTTGTTTCCTGCTTAGTGTATGTCTGACTTTTACCACACCGCGTACACTCCGACAAAATTCCATACAAACGCTTAATTTGGTCTCTATTACACAGACATCAATCAATGACGTGCATTTACACATGCACCTGTGTGCGTAGCACGTAGAAAATACCAACCATCGCCCATAGGAGGGGAAGGGGTTTAGTTATGCGGGGAAGTCGGGCGGAACGTCGAAGTGTCCATTCTGTACGTAGTATTATTACATATTCTCTGCTTTTACTCTCATTTTTATCAGATTCTTGATTTCAAAACGCTCTACTGCTATGACTCATTGTGTGCTGGTAGGTAGTTATCTAAATTTATCAAATTGATATGAAGAACAAAAGACCTGCAGGTGTATAACATTAGTATATTTGTTTTTAAAGAAAAATGGAAAGAAAAAATTGACTTCAGGCGAGACTCGAACTCGCGGCCACTGGGAATCTAGTCCAGCCGCTCTTCCAGCTGAGCTACCGAAGTCCTACCTGATTTGTCAAATCTTTCCTTCACATTTATTGCATTGCCTTATGGTGGCAGCAGCGCCATCTATTGCCATACTATGCTTTTTTCTTTCCATTTTTCTTTAAATATAAATATATTTCACAAGCATGTGTCAATGCGAAATAATATAATAAACAACATTAGAATAGAATCATTAAGAACTTTGTAGAGCTGTCAATCGACTTCTTAAGCAAATTTTTGAGTTGTGCTTATAAACGGAGTGTTTTAATGTATTCTAAAATGCTGTTTAAAATTTGAAGTTAGATAGCTCTTAATTCTAGTGCAGATATCTGTCCATACCAGTGACAGACATATTTTTTTGTGATTTTGAATCAGGGGCAATAATTTTTCATAATAATATCGAATTGAGATCAATGAGTCTATGTATCGTTAAGTGTAACATCTAATTTATTAGTATGTCTAATTAAAAAAAACCTGTTTCTTAGGTATATAAATATTCTATCATTGATACATTTGAGTCAAACTTTGCCTGTATATTTTTTCTATTTTATCTTCATTTATTGTTTAAATTAAGCAATTTGTTTTTATTTACCGATATTGATAACATTTTAACGTTTATGTTATTGTTTCAGGTAAATGCGACGTCGAATTGTAGATGTTGGAGCAATATTGTGTTCGAAGCTTTTGGTATGTGCTTACGTACCTACTTACTAATAATTTTTCTTTTAGATCCAATATGCTTAAAACTCTTACAAACGTTTTTAGTTGAATTCAATGACCATAAATTTTGTTAATAATATGAGAATATTGATTTGGTATTGATTAATTCTTGAGCCATTGCCAAAAGTGCTTTACAATCCAAGTTGTTCAGTATCCAGGAGACCATGGAATGATACTTAATCCATTCGACATTCAATACTATTCAGGTCAATAAAGTGTACTTCCTCGTATACGGAATACGCTTTTAGCATGGATTTAACAAGGCGTGAAACAAGGAGATGACGTGCAGGCTAGTTTTAACTGGACGTAGCCCGTGGCATCGATGTAGATTGTAATGCTCCACGGACCCGACGCTCGTTCGGTTCATTAGGTATCGTTCCCGGATTGACGTAATGTCGTCTAAACGAACCAGCCGATTGCTCGATAAGATAATGCGTTTCGTAGAACCCATAATAATCGGAGAAGGGATAGCCAATGGACAACACTTGATTTATGTAATCAGATGGACCACGATGAACGGACATCCAACATTTAATTCAATTGCGGGACCAGACAAAGACGTGCATCTGTCTCTATGATGGTACCTCCAAAAATAACACCAAAAATAAATTGAGCCCGTTCCGCGAAAGCACTTTCAATAGACAAATGATTTCGCCCTGTAAAACTGCCTCTTAATGTTTCTTTTGCTACATCGCAACATCACAATAGACACTTAATTTCCTCTATAATGGAAAATTTCTTCATTTCCACAACGTTCGTGATTGATAGCAGTTGCTGCTTTCTAACGACGTTAAGCAGTTGAAAATTTCTATAATTTTCTTGGTTCCATCTCCTTTGTTGTTGCTTTGTCATAGAATAAATATTGTTATGCGAGGCCGTGGAGTGTTTTATTTTTAACCTAATTCAACGTTTTATCGTCTTGCTAAACTGGCTTACGTAGCTTCCGCATATTCGACATTTAAGATACATCAGAAATGACCTCGATTTTCACGATAACAATCCTATTATTAACTAGCTGACCATTGTTTTTTAGCATGTCTCTTATGATTTCTTTGGAATTAACTATTAATGTATACAACACCCAATAAATTGAATTTATCGATCGAAACCAATCGGGTCAGAATATTTTTGATACTCCACCAATCTTTACTTCGGAATTTCGTTTATCGCTCTTTCGATCATGAATCAGTCCCTTTTATATTTTTTTTTTTCGAAATCGACTTCGTGTCTTACCTGAGGATATGGGATATGTTAATCTTGATGTAAAACTGTCGATTCTCATTCATCAGTGCAAAACACCAATAACATACAATATATCAGAATGATAAATAAAATTAAAAAATGAATCCTTTAGCTGTGGAATTCTATTTAAAAGGTTTTTTTTTAGTTTGCGTATGTACCTGCTAGAACTGATTACCGAAATTAGGTTATTCATTTTTAATATCTATACTAATATTATAAAGCTAAAGAGTTTGTTTGTTTGTTTGCTTGAACGTGCTAATCTCAGGAACAACTGGTCCGATTTGAAAAATTTAGTGTTAGACAGTCAATTTATCGAGGAAGGCTTTAGGCTATATATCATCACGCTAAGATCAATAGGAGCGGAGCACCAATGAAGAATGTTTCAAAATCGGGGTATTTTTTTTCCTATTGAGAACTTCCGCAGCGTGCACTGCGTAAACAGTAAAATTTTCGCAAAAATCATGTATTAAAGGATTTTTTCCCTTCAAAAAAAGTCCGGCACAGCATAATATGTCTATCTTTTAACCTTAGCTCACTATAACCGATTTTATGCTAACCAAAGTTGTTCCAAAATAATGCATTATTTGCGAAGGTTTTTATATTATTACTAAGTAAGTGTAGGTACGCAATCATGAAATTAATCAATACACAAAACTGTGTTTTAAGTATGAATTAAGTGGCGAGCATTGGTTTTTTTACTAGGCAAGCAGTTTGATGTAGTGGATGCAGGAGCCCGGCTCGCAATCCACCTCTTTCCTCCATTGTCTAAGTCCAGTAGTAACCATGATAATTTCTATTTTCTTTTTAAATTTTTATTTAAGAGTTTTAATATTTACCTTCATAGGATGAAGCAAATTCCTCCTTTTTTATTTGCGTGTCTAATTTGGATGTGAAATGATCAGTCTTATGTTTGTAAAAAAATATTGAGGGTAATACGTGTTAATTGTCTCTTATTTAACTCAGTTGTCTATAATATACTTCAACATCAGCGCTTCGGCTAATAAGGCCAGGGATCATCTTATTAATGCCATAAATATAACTACGTTAAGAAAAACCGACTTCAAAACTGAAAAGTAAAAAATAATAAAGATTTAATTGTAATTATATACTACCTATTATTTATATGTGCTATTTACTAATAGGTTTGAAGTCGGTGCCAAGCCTTAAACAAATAATTATATTTTAATCACTCTAAATATGAATATGAGCAAATTAATACACTGAACAAAACGTAACCGGCGAATCGTGGGTGTTTGCATGTATGCTTGAATTCATGCATTTACCTCTGCCTACCCCTTCAGGGATTACAGGCGTGAAGTTACGTTTTAATACAATGAAATGCCTACTTTAGTGGTATTTGGCTTGGCACCGACTTCAAACATAGTAAGTAAATAGCACCTATAAATAATAGGTAGTAATATATAATTACAATTAAATCTTTATTATTTTTTACTTTTCAGTTTTGAAGTCGGTTTTTCTTAACGTAGTTATATTTATTTAATACTTTTTAGTTTAAAATTACAGTTTTACAATTATATTAATGTTCACATCTGTTAAATTTGTAAAATCTGACTCTTTTAGCTTCGTGACAATTAGATACCTAATTTAAATTGTTTAGGTGTGTCGATACAAAATGATTACATGACTATACGAAATCAATGAAAAAATTTTATCCACGAAGGGGTAAATAAGCTGTGTTGTATCGTCGATGAGTAAATGTGTCATTGTCACTTGTTGTCATCTTGTTGCCATGCGCATTAGGACTATCTAGGACGTCAGTGGATTCAACGCACTGTATGACAACTCGCCGTCTATTCTTATTCCTTTAGTCTGAGGTGAAAGTAAGTAGAAAAATGCTCATAAAATAAAAACTGATGGGCCTTTCTGAATCAAATTTATATGGGACCAATTCGAAACTATTCCGCATCAAACAAAATAAGAATTACGTAAAACGGTCCAGAAATCTCGGCGAAATTGGCGTACATACATAAGAAAAAAATATATATATATATATATACCGGCCGAATTGAGAACCTTCTCGTTTTTTGAACTCGGTTAAAAAACCGCAATTTTTTTTATATTTATGTGATCTCTTTGAATTTCGGCCCTGGGTGCGTATTCAGTATTTAATTAATACAACTTGTCCGTGTGTGAGTAATTGTACAAAGTTTCGTGTATCCACGGCCTTGAGGCCGCCCCTTCACGTCGTAAAAGAGGTCAGGATGTAAAAACTGACTCGAAAACGTTGACTTTCTCTTAGGAAGCTCGTGGGTGGTGAAAGTCTGGCGCTGCCCTTGAGTCCCTGTTCAAACTAGAAGCGACGAGCGTGTTTGTTCCCTTTAACCATAGAGCAATACGGTTCACTGGCCGCGGCGGTCCGGAGAGGAGTAGCCATATGCAGGCTTTCCCCTCTGTCAAAGTACAAGCCCAAGTGGTCCATCGCTTGTCGCCCAGATGTTTAAATGTGTGCGTGAAATTGTTTATGTCTTTTGTTACAGTCAATGTGTGAGTTTCGTAGTACTAGACGACCTTCGTAGTGTGTGTGTATCACACGTAGTTCACCCCGCAAAAAATGACAGACTGTTTTGCATCGGTAATGAACGCTATGGCTACTCTCCTCCGGTCCGCTACGGCGGCCGGTGGCCCGTGTTGCTTTATGCCTTTAACAAACATGTCCTGTGTTTACAATTTCCTAGATACGTTTCTATCTTCACAATTGTTTGATTAAAGTATTATAGCGTCAATGGGGATCCGTGTTGTGAGTTCACATTTCGATTTAATTAGCGGAGGCGCGTTACCTATTTTTCTTTCTCTATTAAGTGTAATTTAGGTGTTGTGATAAATTATTTATGTTAGAACTCGTGTATTTTTAAACATCGATATTACTAACTGGGGGTTTCCTTAACGATCGTGTGAAGGACAGCTGTTCTTACTTACACATGTCATTATTTTAATATTATAGGAAAAATGTATCGTATTTTCTTTGGATTTCCCTTATTTTTTTACTCGTATAACGGGTTATTCGTCAACTCGACACGGACGACCAGACACACGTATGTCCAGTTGGTTAAACTTGAAATTGTAATGACTTGTTATTTCGTCGTCTGGACACGACAATATTAATGCGTGTGTCCACATAGTGAAACTTAAAAAAAATACAATTTTTTTTCGCCAACTGGACACACGTTCACATTTTAACCGAATTCATGTCAAAGTACAGTCACGCAGATTATTTTTCAAGACAAAGGACTTCATTTTGTTGCCAATATCCCCAACTTTCCGTCAACCGAACAATGGCGGTCAAACCATTCCAATGGGGCGGTAGTAAGTAAGTGCAACAATGCAAGATGGGTAGCAGCGTCCTGCGATGAAACTACCGCCACCGCGATCGCCAATTTACATGCCAAGCGTGGCGATTGTAGCAGGGGGGAGGGTATGTATCCGTATATGTATATGAGGGTATGTATATAATGAGGGTATGTAATAATATGGCTAATACAGTTAAACTTGAACAGTTTCAGCATGTAGATCGCATCGGTATTTTCGTTTTTGCCCATCACAACATGTGAGAAATTGTTGCCCGTTCAAAGAGATTCTTCTGTGATGATTTAAAACATGCGTTAGAGAATGCCATGAACTATTCACGATTCATGTCGATATTGGGCGTACAAAATATCATACAAACATGATTTCTATTATTTATGCTCTGCTTCCCAATAAAATAGTGGAAACTTATAAAACGTTATTTTGTTTAATTAAAAGCCAAATACCGCAGTGGCACCCAGAAACTAATACATGGTTGTGATTTTAAAAAGTACCTTAAACAGGCTTGGCAACATGAATTTAGTCTTGTTAAAATGATTGTTGTACCTACAAATGCCTAGCTCAATTATTACTGAAATACTATGTAAAAGTGACAAGTATTGTTGTTACAGAGTTAAGACATTCATCTTAACTCTGTAACAACAATACTTGTCACTTACTTACATTATTATTTGTAAATTTATACATTTTAGAATTGTGATGCCATAATTATGCTCTATTGATCATTTTTGTGATATTTTATTTCATTATTTCTTCGAGTACAATTCTCGTTCAAACTTTATTGCAACTACATTTAGTAAACAAGCAAACAAGCTTTGCAAGTTTGTATAGAACAGGAGTATATCTTTCAAAGGCAAAACTTCTTTGGCTTTGATAATAAATAGAGAAATTTTATTGCTACTTTAAATTATGTGTTGGTACTTACCTACTTCATTTTTTGTGATATTTGAAGTAATGATTTTAAATTATTATGTATATGTATGTATCTTCACGCCAGGTCCCTAACGGGGTAGGCAGAGAGTGTAGAGCGCCAGACATCCTGGTTCTGACAAACCTCTCGTGCGTCGTCTACCTTCATCATTCTCTTCATACATGCACGCCGATTCCTAAGACTTTTGACTCCACCATCAGACAGAACTCGACCTATTTGGTCATGGTAATTATTATGTATATTTAGAGAATATTGGCTATTTTCACTCTTTTCCTATAGGTAGTCAAACAGTGTCTTTATTTTAATAAATCGTACTTTAATTTGATTGTTTGAAACATATTTGTTTTATTTTTAAATTCAAACCATTAGGTTTTATCAGCAAAAATATGAGTCAGTTTATTTTCATTATGTAGTACTAGATTTTGCTCGTGACTTCGTCTACTTGACTTTACTGTAAAGTTTCATCCAAACCCATCCAGTAGTTTTTTCTTGAAAGAGTACAAACATCCATACTCACAAACTTTAGCATTTAAAATATTAAGTAGGATGTAATAAACCAGAAGATTATGCACATGACTGTACCTTTTTTGCAAAAAAAAGTGATGGTGTCCAGTTGGTGAAACCATAAAAGTGGTTTTATTTAAGTTTCACCATGTGGACACACGCAAAAATATCGTCGTGTCCAGACGACGAAATAACAAGTCATTACAATTTCAAGTTTAACCAACTGGACATACGTGTGTCCGGTCGTCCGTGTCGAGTTGACCAATAACCCGTATAACTGCTATTGCTACTATTTTGATATTAATTTTTAATGGTTTTCAAGACGTATAAACTAAGGTAACTGATGATTAAGGGTACATATAACCAGGAATTAATAAGATCTTGGGTAATTTAAAAGCATCGTAACGTAATAATATACATTTGATGGAAAGTAGGAAATGCTCACGCATTAATTTGTTCCCTATATTCGCTGTATTATTAATATTAATCGAATTGCAAATCAGTCGTAGTATTATTTTAGTCAACCAAGATGCTAGCATGGAAAACATATCCTCGTTTTTTAATACAAAAATTAACTTACCTATTTTTTAATACAAAAATGCATTTACCTATTTACAATTATTTTGAAGCGTTGAAATGTGTGGAATACAGATTTTTAGTTCGCAATTCACCACACTGAAGGGATAGTAAACATGGCTCTTTATTGACTTTAGTTTTAAATCTATTGTAACTTCAAAAAAAGTATCACCAAAAAAAAATAACGAATCACGGAAAGATTGAACTTTTTTTAATGATTACACAGAAAAATATTTTTTAAGCTATTGCATAGCTTCTATCACGGGCCTTGAGCGCGGGGACCGAATTCAGAAATTCCGTAACGCAAAAAACCGGACGCTCCGGATTACAAATTTTAAACTCATTTAAAGAAAGTCATGTATAATTTCGCCGTCCGACCTCGTGGGTAGCGTGGTCGAGCGGTCTAGGCGCTGGTTTAAGGCACCAGTCTCTTCGGAGGCGTGGATTCGAATCCCACCGCTGCCAAGATTGTTTTTGTTCATTTTTTTTTATTGTTTGTTTTTCCATTCAATATTAAAAAAATTGTAAATATTAATAGAAACTTATTTTTTATTTTTAAGAAAATTGGAAAGAAAAAATTGACTTCAGGCGAGACTCGAACTCGCGGCCTACTGGGAATCTAGTCCAGCTACTTCAATAGCTCAGTTGGAAGAGCGGCTGGACTAGATTCCCAGTAGGCCGCGAGTTCGAGTCTCGCCTGAAGTCAAATTTTTCTTTCCATTTTTCTTAAAAATAAAATATATTTCACAAGCATGTGTTAATGCGAAATAATATAAAACAATTAGAAAATTATTGTTTCATTTTTCTATTTTCTTTTTCTTTTATTTGCATTTTATTTTGTTTTGCATAATTTTAGATAATTATGTAAATGCAATAGCTTTACCGCGGCAGTCCCCGAGTGCCACACGTCTTTTTTATTTAGGTCATAATTAGAAGCTTAACTTACATGTAAACAATAGTCGGATTATACAACGGCACAAATTAATTAGATAACGTTTCGCAATTGCGACACTGCAAATGACATCGATGCAGAAACAAAAGAATTATAAATCGGTTTGAAATGTAATAAATGTCGTTTATTGTTTTGCTTAGTGATGTTCGTGTGTGTGTCGGTATTTTACGAGTTTCTGCATTTGTTTATTTCTATTATTTTGTATAGATAACACGTTTGTTAAGAATAGCATAATTGATTGTAACACTGATTTTCGTATTCGTTTGATGGACCGCCGACTAGTTTTTAGGTTTTTTTTTTATTTATTTACATTTGCAATATGCATGATTTGAGGATTCAAGATAGGTACATTTATTTTGTTTATTTGTGTCATCATACAGTTATTTAATTGCAGAAATATAGTGATTGAATGCCTTTGTTGAGTCGCGCACTCGCGTGTCCTTTGACCAGGGGTACGACCGCCTATCGACATTGCTGTCGTCATTGTCATTGCTGTAAAATTTTATTTTTACTTTATCTAAGTATCAATAATCTTAATAATCTACCATTATCGTTTGTTTATCTCCTACGAAAACGAGAACATCAATCAGATTATCAATACTACTTAGAAGAGCTACTTTACAAAACGACATGAAAATTTGAGAGCAATGACAATGTCAGCAGCAATACAGATAGGCGGTAGCACCCCAGGGCAGTAAAAAAAAAGAGTGTAAGACCACAGAATGTCTCCTCATGATTACGAAATAATGTGTTCCATAATCCAGAAGCCGGCATTTTTTCCTGCTAACGCACAAAATAACTCCTCTTCTCCCACTATCACTCTACCTAATTAATCCATTAACGAAACGAAGGAATACTCAAAGCGGAATTACCTATAGGTACAAGTAGTTGAGGCATTTTACACTACATTAGCCGCAGCTCGATATGTGCGTATGCGTATATGTATACATATACTTTTTGGTACACGTCGTAGGCATTAAGTCGCATGCTCGCGAATTATTTGACCCGGTTAATGAAAATGAAAAGACAGCCGTTAGACCACATATTATTACCTACCTCTACTCATTAATACAAGATAGTGTTTTATTTTTTTTATGTACCTACTTAATGAAAGTGGCCAACAAGCATGCAGTGCACATTGATGTTAAGTGATGACTGCAGCTATAGACTCCAACACACAAAATGCAGATGCGTTACCACTTCCGAGGTCTAAGGTGTTATGCCTCTTTGCCGGAAATTACAGGGCCGTACATTACCACCTGACCGGAACACGATATGAACCCTACAATTTAGCGGTAAATAGGTATATTATATTACGTGCCTACGCCCGCGAGCTCTGTCACTGGAGCTCTACTACCAATATAATGTTTGTTCCAGAATTCCGAACCTTAACCTTCCGAATCTCTTCGTCGCTTTCAAAATGTTTACACCCGAAACAGTGAATGTAAAAGCACTATCTGTTTCAACATAATACCATACCACGGACACTCCGCCTAAATTCCATACAAACGCTTAATTTGGTCTCTATTACACAGACATCAATCATTGACGTGTATTTACACGTGCACCTGTGTGCGTAGCACGTAGAGAACACCAAACGTCGCCCATAAATCTGGCGGGACGTCGAATTGTCCATTCTATACGTTGTATTATTACATATTATTTGATAATACGAAGTAACACGTACTGTTCGTCTGTAGCTTACGCCCCGAAGCGGCATCACGGTGCGTGGCGATGCAAACGCACAAAATAACTCCTCTCCCACTATCACTGTAATTAATCCTTTAACAACGCCGCATGGGGCCCAAACGAGGGAACACTCAAACAAGAATGTGTCTGTAACGTTTAATAAATTTGGTACGCTCGTCGCATTCAATAAAGGTTTGGACGGGCGGCGTTTTGTTGGGTTTGAGAGGTTTGCCGCGATGATAAAGAATATTGAAAAATTACGGTGCGGTGATTGTGTATATTATGTGATTCGTGTTTTTTTTGTTTGCACATGTTTACTTTGTTGGCATCACTCTATTACCCAAAACAAATAAGTAAAAGGTCTGTATTAAGACATCTTGCAATTTTAATATGGTCTGCAGTATACGTAAATATTAACATACTTACGGCCAAATACTCAGACGTCACTTAAATCTAAGTGGGACTTAAAAGTCTTCTGTCTTTATAAAACACGTTCAAACGGTAGCGCATATTTGAGGGTAGCTTATTATTAAGTGACGTTAGAGTGTTCGGTCATTACCCATTGTCGTCATGAGTACTGGATACCTATTATTACCTATTTACCTCATAATTCTCATAAAATAATGTGTTGGTCTATGTTATTATGGAGTATGTTTCTTTTTTCATGATTGAGAAACAAAGCTATTTATTTATTTTTCCTCTTTTTACTTAAGATTTATTTAAAATCGTCATAAAAGTAAAACATTAACAAATATTACATTAGGTACCTACTCGTAACGCGTGACTGTTTAAGCCCAGAACACGTACGTCTTCGTCACGGTTAGTTCAAATAAGGCATACCTATAATTAAGGGTACGATATTATAATATCAAGGTCGACACGGTTTGTACCATACCCTGATCGTGGGAAAGTCAGGTCAGCACCAAATTTACTGGTGGTAGAGCTCCAGTGACGGAGCTCGCGGGCGTAGGCACCACCGCATTACCTGATTTACTTGCCGCTAAATGGTAGTGTTCAGCACTATCGTGTTCCGGTCAGGTGGTAATGTACGGCCCTGTAATTTCCGGCACAGAGGCATAACACCTTAGGCCTCAGGAGTGGTAACGCATTTGCATTTTGACCTTGGTCTTTGTGTGGGTGTCTATAGGCTGCAGTCATCACTTAACATCAATGTGAACTGCATGCTTGTTTGCGACTTCAATTACATTAAAAAAAAAAAAAAAATTTGAAGAGTAACGGTTTCCAATATTTTTTTTACAAAGTAGATATGTGCAAATTGTTCTTTTTTTTTTCAATTTCAATCGCCGGGATGGTGACGTCTTTCGGTTTAGAAAATCAAATAAATGCTAATCGGATCGTTAGGTCAGTTACAGTTAATCGAAATCATCACGTTGGTTTAATGCGATACGGTTAATAAAGAAGTGGGTAGAAAAGAAAACATTTCAGCGTTATAGAATCACTGGTTAACGGTTTATGAAACGTGAAAGCTTCGAGGTCGGTACGAGTTCGGCACAGAGTTCTTTACTGAGAAAAGACGCTGAGAAGTAACCGGTAACTAATAATTAAACGCTTACACTACAGTTAGCAGGAATATTTGCGAAAAGATTTGGAATAATGCTCTTAATTGTCGCCCGTGACTGCGAATCAATCGTTAACCACCCGGACTCAGGACGTAATAGGATGAAACATTCAACCAGGAGCCATACCACCATCTCATATAGCAGTCTTATTGCAAACGTTTTGACGTATGCGGAACGTCAACGAACAGCTTAGGAGCAGTCTAATCTAAATTTGCCGTGACGCTTTTTATACGTCGATACAAAGTAAAATTGAAATAAATTTGGCCTTAATAGTTTCTGCTGTACTGTTTGATATGGTTCCATCGTCTCCTTTGGTACGACTACTCCATTGCTGGTTCGATACACACTATCCATATATGCAAAGAAGTGCTCGACGGTGGGACTTGCGCGTTCGTTTTTATTGAAAACCTACCCATTGTGGAACGGACTCTCCACGTAGGTAACCTATTTATTTCCGATGCGCTACATTACCTATAGAGTTCTTAAAAACTCGTATCAATAGAGTCATCTCCTGCTATTGCAAATTTCGATACGCAATAATATCTCTCCCGATGAGAGCAGCAGGATATTTCCTACCCACGCGTGATTAATTGCTATTTATTCAATAAGCAAAATAAAGAGTAATACGTCTTTATTCTACCTGTTATCAATATGGTATTAAATCAGTCTGCATCCATCCTCAAATTGCGCAAGTTCGCACAGCGCTCTTCTTTTATTTTTGGATTATCATATCAAAAAATCTTCAAAATGCGTAGGTATAAAAAAATCCTTTCTAGATGATAAAAATTTAAATTAACCTAAGTCATTATTTAAGGTAACAATTTTTACATACATTTTCTTTTACTAGTCATCACAATGAAGCCTCTACATTTCATCACATCCATCCGCCTTCGAGTACAGATTGACACAGATTGTAACGGAGTTGCATTATAACTGCAATAAAGGCCAAAAATAAAATCCGCGCTGATTGAGTCATCGCCAAACACGCCAGATGTTCGCGGGATAAGTGATATTTTACATCCATGTTATTTCACATTACGCCCCTCCCTAGCGTACGTTTTGTGAACAGCTAATGTGAAGTATGCGGTCGTAAATCTTGCAGATATGACTTTTGGCTGTGTTCGTATTTTCAGGCAAGCTTTGGACCAAGAGTTCTATTCACGTCATGGTATTTATTTATTGGCATTTTCAATATTTGCATATTTATTTATTGAATAAAAATGTTGTGAGTATAATTATTTTACTCAAACGCTAACCATGCAAAAACTCGTAACCAATCAACTCTAGGTGAATAAAACATAAAAGTTGTTTGACTGAATATTAAACATGTAGGTCAAAAATGGACTTAACGAAAATTTCAATAATGTAATTTTATGTCCCATTTAGTATATGAAACCGTAAAAGGAAAAAACTTCATATTCAACTTTTGTATTTTGTTTTCGAGTTTTTTTATAGGTACTTACCTATATTATTTCTTAAGCCAATGAAATCGTAAGTAAATTTACTTTCTAGGTATGACCGAGATTTCTTGTGGTTTCAGCTAAATAAATATTATTTACGGGGACAGTTGCTCCTATTTACTAACACATACGAACTCTCATATTCCTTTTTGTTATAAGCGTTTCAAATGACCTATAAATATTATTTTTCAAGTTACGTTAATAGTCATTAAAAAGTGTATCTCCAGTTTTTTCCACCAAGAACTATGTGCATGGTACCTGAGGAGGGTAAATGACCACCTGACCTATATCCCAGTGCCGACTTTCACCGGCGGCCGTTCACCCGGGAACCATGCCGCTCCAATTTCAAAAGTGGACGCGTTCGTGGCCATCTCTTCTCAAACTGTGTGTTGAATCGGTGTAAAGATTGAATAGTTCTTCGTGGTTTGTTTGAAATTTTTTGATATAAAATTTGTAGAAGTTCGGATGCGTCGATCTGCAACAGTTTTACTCTACAATACAAATTAGGAAATACAAGTAAATGAACAACAAATTTAATGATGAGATATAGGTATCGGCAGTAGTAGTAGGTGATCGCATATCGTAATGCGGGACAATGGCGCTAGTGGCAGATATAGTGTATCTATTATGAGATTTTAGGACAACATTTTAAACTTCACTTTCACGTGATAGAATTGCAGTGTAATAGCTCGAGGGCGTAAGCACCACCGCATTACCTAATTTATCTGCCTCTAAATGGTAGTGTTCAGCACTATCGTGTCCCGGTTGGATGTAAATTTATCGTCTTGTAATAACTCTTATCACAGAGACATAATAACTAAGGTCTCAGGGGTCAGCAACGTGTTTGTGTAAGTGTCCATAGGCTGCAGTCACCACTTAATATCAATGTGAACTGCATGCTTATTTGCTTCCTTCATTACATAAAAAACTAGTTTTACTTTAGGTATATACATACCTACCGGCGCGGCGCCCTCTGATAACTTATCGCTGAAGCATTTCAATTATATTATGTCGTGATATGGCACTCCATTGTTCATGAAAATTGAACTTGGTCGGTTAACCTTAGTAGTAGGTTAGCTAGGTACATATTTTTTGGGTAAGAAAATACGAAATTTTGTTCACATAATTCGTTGTGTAAAATAAGCTCAGGAAAAATAAATAACTTATTCCACTGTTGATTTTGTTTTTCACACTTGCTACACAAAACATGCAGACCGTACGTGATTTTTAACAGCAAATATTATTGCAATGGCTACCTACTGTGATTTACATTGTTCATGAAAATTGAACTTGGTCGGTTAACCTTAGTAGTAGGTTAGCTAGGTACATATTTTTTGGGTAAGAAAATACGAAATTTTGTTCACATAATTCGTTGTGTAAAATAAGCTCAGGAAAAATAAATAACTTATTCCACTGTTGATTTTGTTTTTCACACTTGCTACACAAAACATGCAGACCGTACGTGATTTTTAACAGCAAATATTATTGCAATGGCTACCTACTGTGATTTAAGTCGCTTTGATGATTTACTGTAATTGAATATCAAATAATTGTCTGCATAAATACGGGTAAACTTTATATAGCAAATTGAAAAATTAAACATAGTATGTCGTGTTAGATGGTTTACGAATACGTAAGTATATAAATTTCAATCAAATCTAAACTCCGTTTGTTCAGCTTTGAGGTAATATGTATGTATGTATCTTCACACCACAACAACCGTCTTACGGGGTAGGCTGAGAGTGTAGAGCGCCCGATATCCCGGTTCTGAAATACCTCTCGTGCCTCATCTACCTCCATCATTCTCTTCATACATGATAACAAACTTGTATAGGTAACAAATAAAAAATGTATGTCAGATGTTTTTCCATATTATTTTATTAAATAGGTATATAATTTAAATAGTGTTAGTGCAAACAGTACCTACATACCTACCTACTATTTTCATCACTAGTTTAAAGGTAAAATATTAAAAATCATCAAACGTGATTTTTTTTTAATTTTCCTTGCTATTTTTATCCTTTTGTCCCTGAATATGAATACGGATAAACGAACTATAATAATATAATAATATAACGATAATAGAACTCTTCTAAACACAGAAGTTGCCACGCAAACTTTGGGCACCGCTGGAGTAAACGTACGACGAGCGCTTCAATAATTGGGACGCATTCCAATTAAGTGGTCGTTACAGGCCTTACGCAATCGGCGATCCGGCGGTCATTAGCGGGGTCGGGCCCCGAAGAGGGTACCCCCTCTAATCTAATGGACGCTTGTTATAGTGGTCGTCGCTTTTTAAAGTTATATAACGTTATAACGTTTTAACTGGTGGTAGAGCTCCAGTGACGGAGCTCGCGGGCGTAGGCACCACCGCATTACCTAATATACTTGCCGTTAAATGGTAGTGTTCAGCACTATCGTGTTTCGGTCAGGTGGTAATGTACGGCTCTGTAATTTCCGGCACAGAAGCATAACACCTAAAGCCTCAGGAGTGGCAGCGCATTTGCATTTTGACCACTGGTCATTGTGTGGGTGTCTATAGGCTGCAGTCATCACTTAACATCAATGTGAACTGCACGCTTGTATGCCAATTTCATTACATATAAAAAAAAAATAATAATAATAACACACGGTTTAACGAGGTAACATTTTATATCAGAGTAAAATATTTTAATAAAATGTGTACAAATATTTTAATGACATGTAAACCGGTGGCGAGCCTGTTGACATGTACAGGCACATTTACAAACTTCGAGGTACTGGGAAATTTCCAGAAAATGGAAAATCCCAATAGAACTAGAGATAAAGGACTTTACACCATTATCTCTGATAACGACTACCCGGGAATCGAACCCAGGACCTCAACGTAGTAGCAGTGGCCTGCTACCACTAGGCTACCGAGGCAGTTGATATAATTGAGTTAGTGTATATTACTGTATATCTTTTAGTGTGAGTACCTTTGCCACGATATCCGCACAAGCAGTCAAAGCTACATGAAAGCTGTTTTGTCAAAGCTAAAGCTTACTTTGATGGTGTCGACGCGGCCTTCTGTGATCGGCGATCCGAATTGTAACTGTCCATGTGTTATTATATATAGGTATATCACGTATTCATTGAACAGAGTAATTTTCTCCAATGATAAGGTATATTGCCGTTCTATGGTAGTACCTGGTTGACCGAGCTTCGCTCCGTAGCGATTAGTATGAATTGCATATACGACTAACGTTAGTAGACTAATGGTTCTTCTGTTCTTCAATAGATGGCGTTAGTCGTCGGTTATGAAGAAAATTTATTATTAACTTGGAACCGAGCTTTTCTTGGACCTGGAACCTAAATAAATCGATTTCTTGACCCGAAAAACCCCTAATCTGTAAGTTTCAAGAAAATCGTTTTAGCCGTTTCCGAGATCTTGATTCTATATATATATACAAGAATTGCTCGTTTGAAGGTATTAGATTATGGGACTTTGTTAATTTGGATAACGTAGACTGACTTCATAGCACAAAAAGAGTCCATGCCAAAGTATTAGCAGTTTGAGTTAAGTATGTCAATTTATTTCTTAAAATCGTATTAAGAAAAAAAAACCGGACAAGTGCGAGTTCGACTCGCGTGGTGAGGATTCCGTAATTTAAATAAATATTTTCGAAAATATTACAGATTTAAAATGCAGGGACATAGCGGTTACGGTGGTACCGGGATTATATTATTAAGAATTTTCGATTTAATTTGAATACTCAAACTTCTTATAGGTTTTCCAGTAATCTATAGGCAAAGAACTATTTTCCACATTTTTTTCAAAATTTTAAGTTCAGTAGTTTCGGAGATAGGGGGGGGGGGGTGGTCGTTTTTCTTAAATAACTTCAAATTTGTTTATGCAAAAATTATAAAAAATATATATTTGAGATGCTGACAACAACTTCTTTCATTTGCTATGTCACACGAACAGTTTACGATTATTTTTTTTTATATTATTGATCTACCCTCCGAAAGTGGCCCCTGTTTAAAATTTATTATTTTACTTGACGTGTTCATCTTTGGGTCACCAATTTACATATATTCATCAAATTTCAACTCAATCGGTCGAGTAGTTTCGGAGCAAATTGGCTGTGACAGACGGACAGACAGACAGACGCACGAGTGATCCTATAAGGGTTCCTTTTTCCCATTTAAGGTACGGAACCCTAAAAATGAACAACATAAAATGTAATGCTGATGATAGCTCCAGTGTCGGAGCTCGAGGCCCTAGTCACCACCGTATTACCTAATCTAGCTGTCGCCAAATCACGGTGTTCCACACTATCGTGTAACGGTAAGATGGCATTGTACCTATAGCGCAGACAGAGGCATCTCAATTCACACCGCGGACACTCCGCCAAAATTCCATTCAAACGCTTAATTTGATATCTATTAAACAGACATCAATCAGTGACGTGTGCACCTGTGTGCGTAGCACGTAGAGAAAACCACGAGAAAACCAAACGTCGCCCATGAGAGGGGAGGAGGTTGGGTGAGGCGGGGAAATCGGGCGGGACGTCGAAGTGTCCATTCTATAATTATTACATATTCTCTGCCTATGGGGTGGCAGCACATTTACATGTCATATCGACCTCTGGTTTTTTATCGATATCTATAGACCGTATTCACTTATCATCAATGTGAACTGCACGCTTGTATCCCACCACATGTGCCACAAAACATAAAAAAACATCTGAACGGTTCCTGATGCTTGCGTTATAAAGAATAACTAATCCTAAAAATCCACATGAATCCATTCGATCGATTTAGAGAAATTCCTCCTCGTAACTGTAATTTCGTCTACGTCCCCTTCGTGACCATAAGGGTATTGGTTTTATGATACCCAAACACATCGTCAAGTATCGCTTTGGTCGATAATATTTCCTAACATCTATTTCAATTTATCAAGATATTATCAACGGAATGGGAACATTATTAAATGTAATAAATTAGATAAAGCGGCTTATGAATACCGTCAGTTTGCTATGGAATACATTATAAAAATATAACACATTCCCGTCCAAATGTGAATTAATTTATCACTATAACTGTTACTTGTTTTCCTATGTAAAATAAGTTACGATCTTAAGCGGTGCGAGTATAGCGCATTAATTTGTATATTAAATTGTAAATGTATGATTAATCCGTTATATTGGACGCATTTGATGTCGACACTTTCGTAGAGAAGTGCTATTGGCTGACACGGAATAAGGTTGTCGGGACACCGAGTTGAGTCTGGCGCCATCTGTAACTGAATCAAAACGCGTTGAGTCTTATTTCGTATGATACGATAATAATTTCTACTAATGGCTATATAATAATTGACGACTCGGTTAGTCCAGCGGTGTGAGACGACCGTTTGATTCGAAGGGTCGCGGGTCGATCCCCGCACCGGGACGAATATTTGTATGGCCTACAGATACCTATTTGTTTTTAAATAACAAGGATGTTCATAAGTATAAAATGTTCTTATTCTTTTTCCTAATGTTTGTTACATTTAATTCCCTTGTTGGTTCTATCCCAGACGTCTGTGTCGTAGGATATTTTCTCTGTCACGTCAGACAGCTTTCCATATATTCCTTTACGACACTTTTCATTTGGAATTGTTATTTTGTGATTTACTTTCAAACATATCTACTTGTTACATCCTCATATCTTCACGTATAGCAGTCGAATCCACCACTGAGCGGTCTGTGCTCTGTAATCATGATATACTGCACACATTTGTCGGCGGAACGGATCATTCGTAATTATGGCACCAAATTGTGTCAATAGACGCACGTTCTTGTTTTGTAGTCGTTCAAGGTCCGTTCCGTTCAATCTTTAACACCTGTTTAGTTGCAAACATAAACGATACACTACTATTTCATAATATTAAGTCCATCGGAGAATGCAATAAGTATAACTGTATATTTTCTAACCGATAAAAGTCTTATCTGATTTATATTTATATATGCTTGTCTTAATCGATTCCGCGAGAGCTGTGTGTCAAACGAATGATTTATCGAATGTAGTTTAATTAAATACCGATATTAGGTGCATGTATGTTGAAAACTTAATTAAATGCTTAATACCTCTGGATATACTCTGTACAGCTGAGTAAAATAACCACTTTGATCTATTTTCAATTTGAATTTATTTTACGTCGAAGGCTTTGTGGTAGCAGACAATAATATACTGTTTAAACACGTTGAGCTCAACTCGATAGATACATGTTATAAAAGTGGCAAACAAGCGTGCAGTTCACATTGATGTTAAGTGATGACTGCAGCCTATAGACACCCACACAATGACCAGAGGTCAAAATGCAAATGCGCTGCCACTCCTGAGGCATTAGGTGTTATGCCTCTGTGCCGGAAATTACAGAGCCGTACATTACCACCTGACCGGAACACGATAGTGCTGAACACTACCATTTAACGGCAAGTATATTAGGTAATGCGGTGGTGCCTACGCCCGCGAGCTCCGTCACTGGAGCTCTACCACCAGTAAACAATGTTACTTTGCAGTATATTGCTGTTTTCCTAAAATGTTGATGATTATCATGTTACGAAAAAGGAGTTGTGTACTGCATGGTACCCAAAGTACCCACCAAATTAATTTTAATAGAGTACCTCGCCTACATGTAAAGTGAGCCGGGGAAAATTCCCCTCCAAAACGGAGGTATTTGAACATACGAAAAAATATGATTAGAAATTACGATAATAGTATAAATTAAAATAAATTCAAAAGGAAAAATATCACATTTAAGCAGGCTTTACAACTTTATGAGAAACTAGCTGACCCGGCAAACTTCGTATTGCCTCAGACTGAAAATATGACATGTGTCAAAGGTTTGATAGATACGGACTATTTGTATGGAAAAATGAAATGGTGGTTTTTACTATTTCCCTTCAATTTCTTCATATTTTCTTACCTTTTAAACATTCCCTGGACTTCCAAAAATCATTCAAAATCAATATCAGCCAAATCGGTCCAGCCATTCACGCGTGATGCCGTGACCAAGGAAAACGGGTTGCATTTTTATATATATATAGATAGGCGGTAACTTATTAAATGTACATAAAACACGAAATCCTACATTACGCGTGGAGCGTGTGACGCACTTGCTCGGTTTTTTTTGCTAAATATTACGAAAATCTGTGTCTCTATAAAATTTATAGAAACACCGATATTTTGACAATCTAAGGCATTGTGAAAATATTCTTTATATAGTAATATCTTTTGAGCATTTATTTACTCTTCATTTGTATTTATGCGGGAAATCACTACATCAAATGGAGCTCTGTACATAAAATCCGAAAACTTATTGCTTATTCAACATAACCGTTTGTATTTCTTAAAATAAACAATGCTTGCAACGCAATTATAGCATTTGTGGACTTTGACCATGTAGATATTGCAACACTCGTGTTTCCACTGCAATGGAAGCAAAAAAGCAAAAACAAATAATCAACGGGTCACGTGCGGGTGATTTCAGCGGTATCACAATTACTATGGGAATACTTTGAGGGGGCTAAATAATGAGCATATTTCCACGACGCTCCGAACACTCTCGAAGGAATGGGACCGATAATCAGGACCTTTTTTCGCTTCCTCAATCCAAGTCATTTTCTTGGCACTTGAATAGCGGAAGGCGCTATTTGTTTTTCATGATCGATGTTCATTTATCGTAGCGTTTCATTAATCCGTAGGAGCACTTGTTTGTAGGCGATAAAACTGTAAAAAATTAACAGTTCCAAACAGTTTAAATCAGTTTCATAAGTGGGCAGTGGATATTGTTGTCTACAAACACATAAGAACTATATAAATGTCAAAAACAGCAACGCTTTTTGCGTTTTCATTTCTGAGGCCTCCAAGTCTTGCCTTTGTGTAGGAAATGACGGGATCATTATATTACCATTACCTAACATCTAACCAGTATAGGTACAATCGTGCTAGGCACAATTTTTACTATTTTAGAATATAAAGATTAGCCGGGGTGCCTTATCACCTAATTATATCCTTCATTGGAGTTGACTTGAGTCAACACTATACACAATTGAATTCAGTAAGTTGGATTATCAAGTCGTTGGATTATATTCTGTAAGCGTGTACCGCAATTATTTCATGTTATTTCTAACAATTAGAGAGAAGTTCTTCACTTCTAGAAGATTTGTCCGTGATGGTTCTGTAGAAAAGATATTCCTTCGCCTTTACAGTTAATAATGATTCATCCAGTTACACTATTCGCAGTCTATATTACCTATATCCAAGTAACACGGAGCGTTTTATAATTAAGTGGTTAAGAGGTTGCTGTATGAATCAATAAAAGATCTCTCAAAACACATACACATATTAAATTACTGACCATGAAAGTACACTATAGAAATGTTAGCGATAATAACTATAATCACTAGAGCCCGCCTGTCAGTCTGTCTGTCAATCCATCACATGGCTGGCTGCATCTGACGAACCGTAGCCGAAGCAGGTAGGCGCTTGGAGTTCACATAGGCAGGCCTTACTAACGACAGCTAAATGAAAATAATAAATGGATCATTCTTTTGTCAGACCCGCTATTCGGTGATATATATACCCGCTATATTTCCATGGACAATCCTTTAAATCCAACATCACAATCTAATATAAACGAATCTCGAGTCACAGTCTTTGTTATGGAACTCCTCCAAAAAGATTTTGACCGAATTTTGTTTTTTTTTTTGTTGCCGTTTGGTATAAGGCTGAGTCTCTGAGAATAGGTCGTAGACTATTGTTTATAGAGCTAACTGTACCCTTAAAATGAAGTTCGGTGAGCTAGGATTTTTATCCTTTGAACCCTTATTTTATGGTGATAAATCAATATTTTTTATTTGTTCATACGAAAACAGCTCAGCAAAATCATTCGCCATTCAATGGTGCCTTCGTATTATTCTATTTATTCCGTTCTAGGGTTTTGCGACAATATTATAAGAAAATATGAAAGTTTGACGTGTCTCCATGTAAAAACGATCAAGATTTTCGAGCCATCTAAGGCCTTATGATAAAAGTTCCATACAAAAACAGCGTGCGCGCCGCAAACTTAACCCAACAATATCGGTTTCAAGTATGATTAACGCATGATTCATCCGTTTACACTATTCAAAGTCTATAACAGGAGCGGGTTATTGTTTACCGGCTACAAAGAGATCATTCGGATGCCGCATACGGTACAATGCGTTCGGTACCATTGTCCTCGCGTTGCGAACAAAAGGATGCGTGGACTATCTGACACCATCGAATGTTGGGTTAATCTTGGGGTGACATTGCTAGGTCATGCAGGACTGGATCCTTGATGACATAACTTGAAGTCTCTTTTTCCTGGAAGAGGACATATGGATGTATGGATTACGTTAAATTTACTCCGAACCTACAAAAAAATTAGTTGAAATTTGGTACAATTTTGTAGTGAAACCAAAGTGTGTGAAGTAAATAAATTTAAAAAAAGTTTCTTCAAGTCCTGTGGGTAATCATTATTGTAAGGATGTTGCAATTAAAAAAAAAGTATTTGAAACATCTAATAATATTTGACAAGTTATTTAAGAAAATAGAAGAAGTTTTTAACATTTATCTCCTAAGCTACTGGACTTAAATAGCGCTGAATATTACCATCTAGCGGCAAGTAGGTAATGCGGTGATACCTAAGCCCGCGAGTTCCATCACTGAAGCTCCACCAGTGAATATAATATTTAGTAATTCCTCATTCCGTACTATTAATAACATGCGAATATAAGTTTGTCTGTTACACTTTCACGCGAAAACTGCTTTACCATTCATCATGAAACTTTATATGCATATTCTTGGAGGTTTAAAGTATGTAACATAGGATACTTTTCCCTTTTAAAAAAAAGTAATTTATGTAAATAGTGTACAGTAGTTAGCATTATCTACAGTAATTAGCATTATCTTATCTTAATTTATTTACCTACACTAGGTATATTTTTCATGACTTCCCCTTTTCACTTTCAATAACCTTAAGCCCTTTGTTTCTGCCTTAGGCAATGCAGGAATCCGCAATACATGTACAACCCGATATCGCACGCTATTAATGGGTATCCCGTAATGAAACCGTAGTACCAACCCAGTTCAACCGCAGTGAGCCCGGATGAGCAGAGCAGCTCAGTTGCAATTTTGTTGGGTTATTTTTATTGTAAACCCAGGGAACGATGGTTTAAATTTATCGGATCCTATATGTTTATAGCAGAATGTCTCGATTGGTAAATGAAAGAATTACAATGACTCAGTTTTAATTCGATAGAGATCTCCAACGGAACTAGAGAGCATAGGTACCACCGCATTAGTTAATCTTTGTATTCCTAAGCACCACCTACCACCGTTGTATGGCCCCGTAACTATCACAGAGACATAACAACAAAGGTTTCAGGCGGCGACGCATCTGCTTTTCGACCTCTGGTCTGTGTGGGTGTCTAAAGGCGCCAGTCATCAGTAAACATCAATGTGAACTGCATGCTTGTTTACCACCTTCATTGCACGACCACGTATTATTTTCTTACAAGACATAAGTCGTAGGCTGCAACCGATCTGCATTACCTACACTCATTTTTTTATGTAATGGACGTGGCAAACAAGCATTCAGTTCACATTGATGTTTACTGATGACTGGCGCCTTTAGACACCCACACAGACCAGAGGTCGAAATGCAGATGCGTTACCACTCCTGAGGTCTAAGGTTTTATGCCTCTGTGTCGGAAATTACAGGGCCGTACATTACCACCTGATCGGAACACGATAGTGCTGAACACCACCATTTAGCGGCAAGAATATTAGGTAATGCGGTGATGCCTACGCCCGCGAGCTCCGTCACTGGAGCTCTACCACCAGTAAAAAACTGAATTATAGATTTATCGTGAATACTCTTTTGGCATTTTCTCAACAATTCTCGATCAGCATATAAAACTGCCTACTAAAAACATAACAAAATATCTGAACAAAATACGTCTATTTTATCCTTTTAATTCTGCGTTCTCTGAATCGTTGCAATTCCACTATCTCAAACTATGCACAGACTCGGATCAAGGTCCTGTCCCTTCGATACTCGGTTAGCCTCCAAATCGTGTTTTGTAAAAAAAAAGCCACAAGTCCGCAATGAGGAAGAGCGGCTTTCCAAGGTGAAATTATTATTAAAAGCGTTCCAATGAACCGTGTCCCTTCCATTATGTTTTACGGATGTCGGCTGCTCACTTTTTCACCTTGCAACTGTTCCATATAAGAAACCTTGGAATTTACGCGCTCGTTTTGTTGAGGACTCGTTTGCGGATAATTTTTTAAGTTACAATTAAAAATTACAGTGATTGTTTGTCAAATCGTACTGCTTATCTGCCGTCACATTTGTTATTGAAGCCTCTTAGATTTTGTTTGAATTACTTTAACAATTAATCTTCAAAAGTCTTAGGAATCGGCGTGCATGTATGAAGAGAATGATAAATGTATATGAGGCATGGGAGGATATCTGGCGCTCCATACTCTGCGGTAATGTATATCCCGGTCCTTAACGGCTACTCCGTTAGGGACCTGGCGTGAAGATACATACATTAACTTTAATTATGCTCCCTAATGGCCAGTAAACAGCCTGCATCCCAAGATGTTCCAAAGCTCTCTCAGCAGATGCATCGCCATCAAGCTCAAAACGAGAGTTCTCCACAATGAAGTGGTTACAATTTGCAGTGCTAATTGAAAGTGGGCACCTAACACGGAGTGTATCCAGAGCGCTTGCAGCGTAACGTGAGGTTCGATGATAAATTGCACACTTTCTAAACTGTTCCTTAGTGCCGGTGTAATTGTCATTTAGATTTAGTGCTGGACTCGAGTCTGCGCGAATAATTTCGTTCGATTCGCACAGTTTTTTGATAACTAAAGCTAGACAAACTGAGGAAGCTGGAAAATTAGAGATTTTTAATTCTCTAAATGTAATGTGGTTGTATATAAAATAGATAAAATCCATGGTTACGCTGTGAATTTAAACTGTATTTCACCATAATCATTATTAATTTACTTCCATTTAAATAAAAATAATTTAAATGAAAATTAATTTGAATTTCCTTAGACTGTTTTATCCCATTAGTTTTTTAAAATTGAATTAATTGAAGCGGTCCGGGCATGTCATAGATACACGATTAACATGAACTCGAAAAAAAGTAAAAATTAAAAAAACCGGCGGAAAGAAAGAAACTACGTGGGTATAGCCACAATAAAGAGATAGTCTTTACTTGTATATCATACTTGAAAATTATAGTTAATGTATTACCAAACCAAAAATTACATCATCACTAGAGAAAGCGACTCTTTGCAATTGATGGGTTTCAATTAAGTTATCTTGGCATTGAAAAAAAAAGAAAGGTGAAATAATACCTTCATTACCTTTTTTATTACACATTGAAAAAACGGACGGTCCAATAGTTCAGTCCGGTTCTCCCCCGGTTCACAATTAAAGGGCGACGTAAAGTCACTAAGCTCTTCATTCGCACCTCCTGCTGTTTAGTTTTACCATCAAGGGACTCATGCATATCGATCGGTACCCGGGTATCATCACAAGTTATGTATATTGAATTTGCAAGAAACGAAGCAAGATAGTGCGAGAAGAATTTGTGATTATAGTTTCGAAAATGATCAACTCAACTTCACGCCCGTAATTGTCTCCCCATACATGTCTGCTTAAACGCCTTCTACCCTAATTCGGTTTGTCACGTCAACCCAGGATCCCAGCGTAGCAGTAATGTTCTAACACTAGACTAGATTACTGAGGCTTAATAAAGTTTTCTTGGAATTTATACAATGAATGGTTATGCGGCGTATATCAGTGTTGCAACACTTGCTGCAACTCACTGGTGGTAGAGCTCCAGTGCTCGCGGACGGAGCTCGCGGGCGTAGGCACGCATTACCTAATATACTTGCCGCTAAATGGTAGTGTTCAGCACTATCGTGTTCCGGTCAGGTGGTTATGTACGGCCCTGTAATTTCCGGCACAGAGGCATAACACCTTAGGCCTCAGGAGTGGTAACGCATCTGCATTTTGTCCTCGGTCTTTGTGTGGGTGTCTATAGGCTGCTGTCATCACTTAACATCAATGTGAACTGCATGCTTGTTTGCCACTTCCATTACATAAAAAAAAGATGGGTGCAGTTTTTCTTTTTCAGTTGGCTTCGAGAGAAACTAAAATTAAAGGTGTGGTTTAGTTTCTCTCGTCAGTCATTTGTATGTAAATGATACGTGGAACCGAGAGAATAAATGCTTTTTCTTTCTTTTTTTCGTATGCCTACAATTGTTATTTGTGTTTATTACTCACTGAAAAAACGAACCGTCCAATAATTCAGGCCGGCTCTTCCCCGGTTCACAATGAAAGGGCGACGTCAAGCTATAAGCTCTACATCCTCGCCGCCTGCTGTTAAGCCTAACCGTCGAGGGACGCTCATGAATATCGATTGGTACCCGGATATCCTCACTATGTATGTTCACTGAATTTAAAGAAGACCAAGCAAGATAGTGTGTTCTTTTGTCTTAAGCTGCGAGCCTGTTGACATTACCGCGTAGGTCGTTAGCAAAAGAGAGTGGCACTAGGTAACATCCAATAAATTAAAAATCCCATTCGCAATTACCTCTCGACTTGAGGATTGGTCTTTAAGGTAGCAGTAGTGGCCAGCTTTCTACTACCCACAGAGGCAATTAAAATAAAGTTTTCTTAGAGTTGAAAATAAAGCATCCGTGGTCTCGGGCAGACTGAAGTGACATTTGTTTGACAGCAGTTGAAATATTATTATGTGCAGCTACCTCCATCTATTTCGCTAATTAAGCTGAAATGCGACCGGGACGTCGGACTGATTTTAAATAAGCATTATAGTTGAATACACGCTATATAAATCCGAAAACTAGTTTTATTTCAATTTCGTTTGCAGTCAAAGTAGTTTAAACAGTAAACAATTACATTGCTTTATCATCGAGCAAAATAAATAGCAAAGTAATTTGCGAACAAAATATATTCTGTAAATGGACCAATTGGTCAAATTGTATCTGATTTTCTTTTATTTGGCGTCCGAGTCCATTCTTCTCGCGTGCGAGACGATTTTAATTGGATGCCGATAGAGATTTTACAACATAATTACAATCGAGAAGGCTTCTATTAGACTGCAGAATTAGAATTAATACGAATTGTAATTTGTTTGTCTATCGTTACAGTTTACCTAAAAAAAATGGAAACGTTATAAGATCATTTGTGCGTCTGATTGTCCATCTGACATTTTTTCCAAAAGTACTGGACCGTTTGAGTTAAAATTTGTTACACAAATGTCGCACAGAGCCGCGTACGAAAAATACGTGAATTTTAAAAATAGAGCCGACTTTTTGTGTATAAATTGGGAAATTGGATATTATTCACTCCTACTCTACCATCAATAAAAGTTAATTATTTCATCATCAATCTCGTTTTAGTACTGTTATGAAGTGAATATTGTAACAAAACAATACTCGAGTCTGTTCGATACGGCCGCGTCGGCGTTGGCGCTTGTGAGAGTTCGTGGATATTAAAGGTGAAGCGAAACAGCGAGTGTAGTGTGTACTGAACGTGAGATTGATCGTTTTTATACGGAAGCGAAGCTTTGTTTTATTCGATCGTCTTAAGTTTTTGTGTTATAACCGTTACGTGCATCAATTTTTGAAAAAAACACCATGTTTAGAGAAACAAGTACTGTAATTATGGACAATACAGAAAGATCCAGTTACCTATTGCGGCGCACTTATTACATCGAGCTCATCCTATGGTTCTCTAACATAAAAAAATAACTTGTCTGCTAATATCTCTGTCATTGTTTAATTCTGTTATGAACCTACAATTATATGGACTTATACATATAAAAAAGATTCCGACGAATTGACAACCTTTCTTTTCTCCTTTTTTTCGAAGTCTGTTAAAAATTGTAACAATCTTCGACATTGTTGTTCCGACGAGGCCGCATCGGTGCTGGCGCTTGTGAGAGTTCATGGACTCTAAATGTGAAGTGAAACAGTGAATGTGGGTGTGAACTGAACGTGAGAGTGATTGGTTTTATTCTTTTTCCTCGGATACAAAACTTTTATTGTCTTTAGTTTCTGTGTCATGAGCTGGCGTGCGTCGATTGTTTTGTTTTGAAGCAGTTCTTTGTATGTTTAGTTACATTAGTTTAAGATATAATTTACTGGATTTTTTTGCTCAACTACAATTGTGGATATGGATAAAAACAGAGAAACCTAGCAGGTTCAACTGTCCTTAAGATTTGACTCCATATATACCCAAAAAATAATCCTGAAAATCAGTCAAGAATCAAGTTCTTTAGAGATTACAGAATAACAGTTATGGTTGTGATCAGTACCTACAGATACAGCGAACACTGCGTTGTCACTTTTTACATCGATTGCTGATAATTTACAACCCATAAAAGTTAATTTCACATTTTTAATATTAAGATTACCTATTTTTGTTAAGTATTGTTACAAACATAAAATTGTAACAATCCCCGACTTTGTCGTTTCGATACGGACGCGTCGGCGCCGGCGCTTGCGAGAGTTCGTGGATTTTAAAGGTGAAGTGAAACAGAGAGAGTGGTGTGGACTGGACGTGAGAGTGATCGGTTTTTTTCTTTTTACGCGAATACGGAGCTTTGTGTGGTTTTATTGTCTTTAGTTTCTGGGTCATGAGCTCACGTACGTCGATTGTTTTATTTGGAAGCTGTTTCATTTAATTGAGTTCAAGAAATTATTTATTGCAATATTGGTATTTATGAAAGTGACAAACCAGCATGCAGTTCACATTGATGTTAAGTGATGATTGCAGCCTATATACCCACACAAAGACCAGAGGTCAAAATGCAGATGCGTTACCACTTCTGCGGCCTCGAGCCCAGTTCAGCCTAAAGACGTGCAGTTTATCACAAAAGTTACGCATAAGAACGTCGAAATCGATAAAACCGATTATTAAAGGGAAGAATTCCGAAGTTTAAGTGGAATGCTAGCGATCAGCACTTCAAAAATTCAGCACTTTCAATTAACGTCATATAGTGGCTTAATTATGACTTAAATCATACAAATGACAAAGTAGATTTAACGTACATCGGACGGATCATTTTCGCGTATTACCTACCTATCTTATTCGACATTTCAGTTTTGTCAACCACGATTTAAGCAATGGATAAATATAGATTTTGGTGAGTAGATTTAATAAAAATAACAACGTTAAGAAAAACCGACTTCAAATCTAAAAAGTAAAAAATAATACAGATTTAATATTAATTATATCCTATCTATTATTTATATGTGTTATTTACTAATAGGATTGAAGTCGCTGCCAGGCCTTAAACAAATAATTATATTTTAATCACTAAAATGTGAATACGAGCAAATTAATACAATGAAAAAAACATAACCGGCGAATCGTGGGTGTTTGCATGTATGCTTGAATGCATGCATTTACCTCTGCCTACCCCTTCGGGGATTACAGGCATGAAGTTACGTTTTAATACAATGAAATGCCTACTTTAATGATTTTGGCTAGGCACCGACTTCAATCCTATTAGTAAATAATACATATACATTAAATCTGTATTATTTTTTACTTTTTAGATTTGAAGTCGGTTTTTCTTAACGTAGTTATTTTTATTTAATACTTTTTAGTTTATTGCTTCATTGTCAATAAGATTAATTAATGTTCACATCTGTTAAATTTGTAAAATCTGACTCTTCTAACTTCGTGACAATATGATAGGTACATAATTTAAACCTTTTAGATGTGTCGATACAAAATTATTACACGACTATACGAAATCAATGAAAATAATTATTGATTTTTGAACTCTATGCATTTATCCACGAAGGAGTAACTATGCTGTGTTGTGTCGTCGATGAGTAAATAAGTCATTGTCACTTGTTGTCATGCGCATTAGGATTATCTAGGAAGTCAGTGGATTCAACGCATTGTTATGACAACACGCTGTCTAATCTTATTCCTTTAGGTGAAATTAAGTAAAAAATGCTCATACAATAAAAACTAATTAGCCTACCTGAATAATTTTTTTATGGGACCAATTCGAAACTGGAATAGTTTCGAATTGGTCCCATAAAAAATTTATTCAGGCATCAAACATAACAAGAATTACGTAAATCGGTCCAGAAATCTCGGCAAAATTGGCGTACATACATAAAAAAATATATATATATACCGGCCGAATTGAGAACCTTCTCGTTTTTTTGAACTCGGTTAAAAATACGCCTGCTCTTTGCCAACATTTTAAACTGAATTGAAAAGAATTGAATTTTATAAGAAAGTTCGTGATTTAACTCGACTCATTGTTTACGCTGCTTTAACAAGAAGAGAATTCAATTGTATGAACGTCTCGACAACATCCGGGTTCAATTTGATATTGTCTAATATTTACAGATGTAGCGTCGGTTATACCAAAACGAAGTCTTTTTCCACGTTTCACGATCGCTGATCTTGAAGCGCTATCATTTGGAAATGTAGTTTTAATGTTGTTTGTTTATCTCATAAAGAAATGTTTCTAGGGCAGTTTTCTGAGTTTCAGTCGAAACACCAGCTGACTAGTTACGCTACTTTATTTGTTGTTGAGAAAGAGAGAAGAAAAAATTATGTTAAGTCATCACACTCATCACTTAACAACATGAAAACCGCACTAAGTACCTAATCTATCTGCTATTTATTACTAGTGTTTTACACATTCATGTAAGTCATTTTATCTTTTCATAAGCTCTAAAATATCTCATGTAGCATAATGATTAACTATGTGCATTAAATTTATAAATATAAATACGCTTTCACTCAGAGCCTTACACTAGGTATAAACCTTTGTCGTTGTACACAATGTACACACACAACATGTACACAAACATCCAGACCCGAAACAAATATTAGTCCCGGTGCGGGCATCGAACCCGCGACCCTTTGACTGGACTAACCGGGTCGTCATATCGTTTATTGACGTCCCTATTATTTGACATGGATTTTAATTTGACATAAAACATCTATGTTTTCAATCAGGTGTTGATTTTAATTTTGATGTCCAATATCCGATATATTGGTGAAATAAATAAAGTGTCCGTGTTTACCATTTGACGTTTCTTTCTTTATTGCCATGGGATTATTGTGCTGTTACTTATTTATCTCAAATAAAACTCGTAAATCTCAAATCAAAAGAAATACATTTCTAACCTATCACGTCCGAACGGTGACGTGTGTTGTGTAATCGTATTTTGCAACGTTGCCATTGTTGCGATCTCGATGCGCCCGCGCCGGGGCCGACGGCCCAGTGAAAGTGTGAAAGTGATACGCGCACCTCGTCCCCCCTCTCCCTTCCGCTCCCCCCGCTCCACCAGACATACAATTGCCGATAGTGACCTGTGGCTGTTATGTAATAGCCGTGCTGGGGGCTCGCTTTCTCGATGTACTGAAAGTGGTAAACCGATATTAACGTAGTGTGATCTTGGGATTTCGCGAACTAAACTTTTTTTTAATGTAACGAGGGTGGCAAACAAGCATGCAGTTCACATGGATGTTAAGTGATGACTGAAGCCTATAGACATCTACACAAAAATCGCAGGTCAAAATGCCGATGCGTTGCCATCTACTGAACTTAAGTTAGTTATAATCCCTACTATGTAATATTATAAATGCGAAAGTAACTCTGTCTGTCTTTTTCCTTTTCACGTCCAAACGACTGAACCAATTTTAATGAAATTTGGTAGAGCTGACTTTGAGAGAGAACATAGGCTACTTTTCGACATCCACGCGGGCGAAGCCACGGGCAAAAGCTAGTAAACAATAAAATAAGCGAAGAGGCTCGGGCCGGTACGCATAGTGAGGAGTTTCCTGACTCTGTGTATGGAACACCGCTGGCAGCTTGGACCGTGCTCCTGCTTCCCACGGCTACTATTTTTAATACGAGTATTCGTTATTTTACATATCAATTTATTAGGAATTTATGTAAAAAAATATTTTTTGTGTCCGTGAAATTGCAAATCGCACTTAAGACTCCACTTAGAAGTTATGAATAATCACTAACAATCATAAAAATGGAACGTATTCACGTTGCCGTTCATACTGATAAAAGTAAAACGTAAAATTATAGCGCATTCTAAAGCCGTTTGCCGTACCTAACAAGTGAAATAAAATTAAAACGGCCATCTAGCATACGAAACCGTTCTGCACTATAATTTGGCCCGTTGTTACCACTACACCTCTTTGTCTAATTAAAGAGCGGCGTCCGCAAAAAGTGAACCGTCGACTTGTTAACGGTTGTTTTGTTTTAATTGCGTTTGTTTTAGTCGTTGTGACGTCATATTGCTGCAGGCTTTATGGTGACCATTGTCACACCCGTTGAACATACGAAACGATCGCACAAATACACGCATACATATGCTCGTGAACCCAAATGCGTCAACTCAACCCAACTTAAGCGCACACCGCGCATCCCTTAATTTATTTCTCCCGTACCTGCGATCCTCAAATTTAATTCAGTATAGTAACCATTGTTGCTACAATGGTTTATTATGAAGTAATATCTGGTGGTGGAAGCGCGCATGGCCCGGCGGCTGGTGTAGATCATAAACGATCGACTCGGTTAAGCACTACGGGCGCGGTCGGGTAGTGTGATGGGTGACCGCTAGTGGCAAATTAAATGTGCGTTTCCGTGCTTCGGAGGGCACGTTAAGCCGTCGGTCCCGGTTGCTATCGATAGATAGCAGTCGTTACACCTTGTCGGAGGCGTTATGGGCGGTTTGGAAACATCCGACAGCGGGTTGGCTACTAACCCGTATCTCTACCAATCCACATTGAAGCAGCGTGGTGGAGTAACCTCCAGGCCTCCCCCCAAAAAGGGGAGAGACTTGTGCCCAGTAGCGGGACGTATAATGGGTTGCCATTATTATTAGTATTACAATATCTGGTTATAGAGCATCAGCGGAAGAGCTTGATTTAATTCACCTGACTTTGAAAGTGGTGTAAGCGAGTAAATCGACAAAATATCGTGAGGGCGTTCAGAAGAGATGAGAGAAAATGGCGATCGCTCTGACGTTAGTTTTATCGCAGAACGCTCCTGCACTTACTAATGCCCCATTGAAATTGTTTAACCGCCACTGCAGTTAGTCAACCGGACTAACTGCACCAGCAAATAAATTCATAGTGGGCGCTGGAGTCGTTTTTTAGGATTCCGTACCTTAAAAGAAAAAGACCCTTATAGGATCACTCGTACGTCTGTCTGTCTGTCTGTCTGTCTGTCTGTCCGTCTGTCACAGCCAATTTGCTCCGAAACTACTCGACCGGTTGAGTTGAAATTTGATGAATATATGTAAATTGGTGACCCAAAGATGAACACGTCAAGTGAATAGTTCTTTGCCTATAGATTACTGGAAAACCTATACGAAGTTTGAGTATTCAAACTAAATCGAAAATTCTTATTAATATAACCCTCCCTGCCGGTACCACCGTAACCGCTATGTCCCTGCATTTTAAATCTGTAATATTTTCGAAAATATTTATTTAAATTACCGAACCCTCACCACGCGAGTCGAACTCGCACTTGTCCGGTTTTTTTATGTATTGGAAGTGGCAGACAAGCATGCTGTTTACATTGAAGTGATAACTGCAGCCTATAGACACTTACACAAAGACCAAGGTCAAAAAGCAGATGCATTCCTGAGGCGTAAGGTGTTATGCCTCTGTGCCGGAATTTACAGGGCCGTACATTACCACCTGACCGGAATACGATAGTGCTGAACTCTTAGCGGCAAGTATATTAGGTAATGCGGTGGTGCCTACGCCCGCAAGCTCCGTCACTGGAGCTCTACCACCAGTAAAAACGATACGTTCCGACTTCGATCTATTGAATTCATTTTGAACATATTTATACATATAAGACAATTTATAATTCTTTTTGGGAAATGTAAATGAAACTCTAATTTCTAATTGTGAATTTAATAACAGTTTGACTTTTATCAATGGTGTCATTATTCGTTTTTTTATCTTTATAATCAAGTTCTACATCAATCACTGAATTGTTTATGGTTTTACTGTTGTTTCTCCTATGATTATTTTCTTCTAACTGTTTGAACCAGGATTTTTCAGCTAGATGGAACCGAAAACCATTATTTAAATTTTCGCAAATCTTGCACGGTTTAATTTTGTCTTTTTCTTTATTATCATATTATATTCTTCTTTCTTCTTCTTCTTCTTATATTTCGTTTAGACATGTTAATATATGTCTTATTCATTACAAATTCATATTTTCCAATTTCATTATAAAGATTCGCAGTTGATATAACAGATTCTTTATCAATTTTATCAATTATATGGCTTGGTAGTCCCATTACGATAAGGTTTATCATTGTTTGAGAATCTATATTCTTGTTAACCTCTAATGATAGTTTTTCTTTTTTTGTAGCATACTCTAACAATGATCCAAATTGAAATCTGAATGTAAAAGCATATTTCACTTGAGACCAACCCCTATTTCCATATGTTTCACAAAAATTTGCTTTCCATAGTTCCCATTCAGAATTCACTGTTCATTTAATAAGCATACTGGTATACCAATCTAAGCATGCTTTTTCTAAGAGTTATTTCAAATTTTCTATTTTATCTGCATCTGCATCTATTATTTCATTTCTCCCACATTCTTGCTCAAACTCAATCATCCATTGGGTAGCGTTTGACGTTTTATTTGAGAATTTTTTCATCAAAAACCTTTCAGTAACCTTTCCTATATTTTTCTTCTCAGTGTTGTTATCTGAAACCATCCCTCCTGTGATTTCTTCCAAATACTGGTCACCAAGTTGTAAATTTTCGCCTTCATCAAGATAAATATTCTTTAAATCCTTACTGAGCGGAATCCATACTGAACGTGTTTGGTGCCTTTTCTTTAGAGATTTTTTTTATTTTTGTGTAAACATTTGTAGAGATCATGGCGGTGTGCTTATTTGCAGGCTTTAGATCGTCGGGTAATTCAAAAATGCGCCCGTCTGGTGTCTTAACTGATAATAAACAAATAACATTTATTTTTCCGTCTGTTGCTCCCATTACTACAAATTTAAATCGTAGTTTTTCCATTTTCTATAAATTTAACAAGAATTGTCGTTTTATAAGACAATTTATAGTCCTTTTTGGGAATTGCAAATTAAACTATTGTGTTGCTCTGAAAAATCAAAGAAACGACAATTAAAGTTATTATTTGAATTGTCAATTCCCTCTTTACATAATAATTATGTTTTATAACAATTTAACATTCTCTCTAATCTTCAATAAAATATTCTTCACCATTTGATTTTTCTATAACATGTCATCTCCTAGGTGATGACATGTGTTCTTTAATATATTTTGAAAATTAAAAGATAGGCTGTACAGAGATAGTAAATACTCCTCAGATACAATTACATGAAAGAATTAATATTCTTTACATACATATATCTGAATCTGAATGTTGATTGCCACCCCAAACTCTACTTGATTATCTAACCTCTAATTTTTGCTTTAACTAAATGACGATAATCGAAATAATTTACCATTATCGCTTGTTAATCACCTACGAAAGCAAGAAAAAAAATCAGATTATAACTATTGCTTTTAAATGAGCTACAAATCGACATGAAAATTTGACAGCAATGACAACGACAATAGCAATGTCGTTAGGCGGTCGCACCCCTGAACAAGATAGAGCTTAAAAAGTATGTGAAAACTGTGCGTCCTCTTCATATCAATTCACTTACATCTATACCTATACAAATAAATGAAATTGGAGTGTCTGTTTGTAATATAAAAATAACCGCTTCTTACTAAATGCATTTCTATGTAGGTATACCTAGATGTATACATGGTACATATACGAAAACAACATTTCTTACAATTTTTGTGTCTGTCTGTTTGTCCCGGCTAATCTCAGGAACGGCTGGACCGATTTTGACGGGACTTTCACTGGCAGATAGCTTATGTAATAACGAGTAAATTATATTATTAGCTGCGCCCACGACCAGGTAGATACTGAACAATGATCAATTCTACGCGGATGAAGTCGCGGGCACAGCTAGTAAAAAATAATATACTGATTCTACACATCTCCATATTCTCAATATTAAGTTCCAGTTGCATTATATCTATCAGTTTAATTATAGAGTTGGGTCGTTACCCTTCACAGTTAATTGGTGTCCAGACGCTGTCATTTGATAGGACGAGTGCACTCGCGGGAGTCCAATTGTTGTTTTGGTAGTCTGTCTCTTTCTATAATACTTTCACTGCTTGCGAAACATATATACCTATTAAACAATGGGATCTTTGATACGGGTAGTTCAGCCGGAACTTTTATTCTTGACAAATTTCTACGTTCGTAATGGGGATGTAAGAAAGAGGCTTTGTGTGAATAATAGTATTGGTGTAAAAATGAAAAAAGGCCTGCTGCGTTCTATATGCAGGTTCGGGCATATAGAAAGAATGTCGAATGAGCGAATGACTAAACAGATATACAATGCGAATGTGGATGGTTGCAAAAGCCTAGGAAGACCAAGACTGACCTACCATGACCAAATAGGTCGAGTTCTGTCTGATGGTGGGGTCAAAAGTCTTAGGAATCGGCGTGCATGTATGAAGAAAATGATGAAGGTAGACGAGGCACGAGAGGTATGTCAGGACCGGGATATCTGGCGTTCTACACCCTCTGCCTACCCCGTTAGGGACCTGGCATAAAGATACATATAGATTTCTACCATGTTCATTATCTGGCCAATTAATAGTAAAACTAAGCTTCCCAACGCCCAACGTCCCGACGCCAAGCGTCCTGATGCCCAGTGACCGGACGCCCAGCGTCCCGACGCCCAGCGTCCCGACGCCCAGCGTCCCGACTTCAAACGTCCCGACGCCCAGTGACCGGACGCCCAGCGTCCCGACGCCCAGCGTCCCAACGTCGAGCGTCTCGAAGCCCAGGGTCCCGACGTTGAGCGTCTCGACGCCCACGGTCCCGACATCGAGCGTCTTTACGCCCAGCGTCCCAACGCCCAGCGTCCCGACGCCCAGCGTCCCTACGCTTTGCGTCCCGACGCTCAGCGTCCCGACGCTCAGCGTCCCGACGCCCAGCGTCCCGTTGCCCAGCGTCCCTACGTCCAGCGTCCCGACGCCGAGCGTCCCCACGATGAGCGTCCCGATGCCCAGCGTCCCGACGGTCAGCGTCCCGACGCTCAGCGTCCCGACGTCCAGCGTCTCGACGCCCAGGTTCCCGACATCGAGCGTTTCGACGCCCATAATCCCGACGCCGAGCGTCCCGACGCCGAGCGTCCCGACGCCCAGCGTCTCGACGCCCAGGTTCCCGACATCGAGCGTTTCGACGCCCATAATCCCGACGCCCAGCGTCCCGACGCCGAGCCTCCCGACGCCCAGCGTCCCAACGCCCAGCGTCCCGACGCCCAGAATCCCAACGTCCAGCGTCCCGACGTCGAGCGTCTCGACGCCCAGGGTCCCGACGTCGAGCGACCCGACGCCCAGTGTCCCGACGCCCAGCGTCCCGACGCCCAGCGTCCCGACGCCCAGCGTCCCGACGCACAGCGTCCCGACGCCCAGAGTCCCGACGCCCAGCGTCCCGACGCCCAGCGTCCCGACGCCAAGCGTCCCGACGCTCAGCGTCCCGACGCCCAGGGTCTCGCCGTCGAGCGTCCCGACGCCCAGCGTCTCGACGTCCAGCGTCCCGACGCCCAGCGTCCCGACGGCCAACGTCCCTACGCCCAACGTCCCGACGCCTATTATATTTTTAATTAGAGAAATATATCTAGTTAAATCTAAGTAATAAGTAAATTATTACGCAACTTTGGAGTTTTGATCAGGGTTCATGCGAACACAAACAGCAGGGTTTGACTAGTGTTCGTATTTATAAGCATATTTAATTTTCTTGTCACGTAACCCTCTTATTAGCGTTGGAGGATGAGCCAAAGCGATTGTACAAGTCGTTTCAACGACTCTACTAACTGGGTAGTTATTTAACTTTGAAATAAAAAGTTTATTGTTTGATGTGTAGATTTGTTTTATGACTTATGTTACGAACGTGGTAGACGTTTAGCATACCTAAAGTTAAATCACACCTACAGTTCATTGACTGTAAGTTAATACCAAATAGGTAGGTAGCAGAAAGACACAGAGCTCTCAATGTGGAACTACACACCCATTACTTAGGAAGCTCATTATGTTTTTTGTTATGATGTTGGCAAAGCACGCAATTTACATGGATGGTAAGTGACGATGGCAGCCTATAGACGTTGCACAACACCCGGAGGTCATTGTGCATATGCGTTACCGCCGCTGAGGCCTACCTTGTTTTACTTCTGTAATGTTTATTCCATACATTTCCATCTTACCGGAACACAATAGTCCCGAATACTACCACCTGGCGGCATATACATTGTGGCGGTGGTGACTACGCCGTTGAGCTCCGACACTGAAATTCTACCATCATTAATTTTAGCCACTGCGGCAGCAACTGGGCGACGAGCGATTGAGAAATCAGCGCCATTGTATGAAATATGTGTTAACTTTCAAAATATTATTGTCTGCAAACATCAGGTCAAACAATCTGAATTTAAAAAAAAAACAGTTGACATAGTTGCGCTTGTAGTAGTGCGAACGTAATCAGTCCGAGACTGCATTGACATTAAAATTCATTTGTTTACATGGACTTTGGATGCCTTCATTCATTGTATGTGACAAATTCCTCATAATTGCAAAAGCATTTTTATTCGTTAATTCATCATTGAACTTGATTTCACATTAAACAAGTGCGAGTCAAATTACTTGTAATTATACGCTTTGCTTTGCCTTTAGAGATAGATTTTGTGACGATTTCTTCTAGGTATGAATACGCTTCTGGACATCAAACCCATCACAGTATCAGTCTATTACGGTTCAAAATATTAGAGCTAAATACGGGAAAGACGCGAACACTGTAAACTTAAATTTTATCCCGTTAACGCTCTGAGAGGAGAGATGAGGTGCTGGTCCCATCGCCTACACGTCAACACCACTGAACATATCAGCAAAAGGTCTTGCGGCCAATTGCTGATTAAAATTACAAAAAAAAAAGAAAGAAAAAGTTAGCACCCTGAAGGTACAAAACTCATAAACTTCATTTACAGGGAATGTCGAAGACCAGAGGTTATCTAGCAAATGACCAAAAACCGATCAATAATTGTGCTGCTAATGTTAGTACCTAACGTATATAAAACTATAGTCTTTTCGTAAATGCTTATAATTGACAAATTAAAAATACTTTAATGTATGGCCCCGTAATAACTATCACAGAGACATAACAACTTAGGTCTCAGGGGTGGCAACGCATCTGCATTTAGACCTCTGGTTTTTGTCGTATACGTCTATAGGCTGCAGTCATCAATAAACATCAATGTGAGCTGCATGCTTGTTTGCCCCCTTATTTACATAAAAGAAAAACTCAAAAAACAGATTTCCATATCGCAATAGACCTAGTAAGTAGGCATCAAGGCATTCGCAACATTTGACTTGAAATCAACACGTTTCAAGTTCTTGGTATACCGTTACAAATATCCAATAGTCTTAATTTATAAAACGTACCAATTCTCTTGGAGTAACTACTAAACGCCACATCACCCCCGTCACGCCGACGACGGCCCGTCAAGAATGTCGTGTCGGCGCATCCCCGATAATGCCACACACAATAATGACTTCAAATTATCGTAGGTACCGCCGAGTCACGTAATTGCGGTGCGATGTGCGACGTCGAGATGCTATGCGACCTCTATACAGCTCCGTCATGTTTTGGGGTCACCTTGGATATGGGTTAAGAATTTATATTCGCCTGTTTCTTGGATCAGTAACACGTATGTTCCTTTTGACTAGTATGTTAGTTCAGTAATATTTTGTCATACCTATTCTGGCATTCCAAATGTAGTGACAATTGAATTGTAACCGTAAGGTTTTTACAAGTTTAAAGCAGTCTACGTTGGCAATTGAGCAATTGATGAGAGATAGTAATAATAATAATGGCAACTCTTCAAACGTCCGACTGCTGGGCACGAGTCTCTCCCCTTTTTGGGGGAAGGCCTGGAGCTTACTCTACCATGCTGCTCCAATGCGGGTTGGTGGCGATTCTCTACTGCAATCTATCGATAGCAACCGGGACCGACGGCTTAGCGTGCCCTCCGAAGGGGATACGCGCATTTTTTATTTGCTACTAGCGGTCACCTATCACACACCCTACCGCGCCCGTATCTCTCAACCGAGTAAATCGATTGCGATCTACACCAGCCGCGGGGACATGCGCGCTTCTAGATGATAAATGGTTTAGATAAGCTTATTGTTCATCATTCGACTCCCATCATCTTCAAATCCTCGACTGTCTTATTCATGTCCATACACAGCAGTTATGAAAAATCGTGCCCATGATGCAATTCCCTCATTGTCACCTACAATCTGGGTCTAACCTACATTTATGTTAATGAGATGGTATAGATTTCTTAATCTTCATAAATATTCATTCTTTTCTTGATGTAGTTTTAACTATGACAGTTCAAAATACATTCTGATAAATGTATTTTAGTCTATTTACTTGATTATGTGACGTATTTCCTTGGTACTGTTTGATGTGGAAACATACACAACAGTAAACTGTAAACATCACATTCCCACCGTGCATTTTTTCTGTCGACTCATACAGTTTACTAATACGCGGCCTTGTACCGATTTCACGACAGCAAAACTGACATCCGCCCGGATTGTAAAGTTAAAACACTAGCGTATTGTTTGCGGGTTTTCGTCTAAGACAATGGGCTCGCTCACATTGCTACAAAACACAACTTGATCTCGTGTTAGAATTGTCTATCTTGGCTATTGATCCGAAGAACATCGCGATACGATTGGTGATAATCATCACTTAGCATAATTTGAACAGAAGAATGAGTCTCCTGTTCAAATTGTGCTAAGTGATGATAATGCAAGTATACATTATGCTGGGTCAAGAGATCTCACTGGTGGTAGAGTGCCAGCGATGGAGCTCGATCTAATCAAATGTTACCAATTAATAAGACTAGCTGGTGGTAAATGACGACTGAAATCGCTACCGAATTCCAGAGGCAAAATGGTTGTGAGATCCGGAATGAATTAGTGGCTGGACTGGTTATTCTGAGGTCGCAGATTTGATTCCTGTCTGAAGTAATTTTTATCTTTAATTTCAAGGACTTCGGTAGCTTAGTGGTAAAGCGGCTGGACTGGTTATCCTGAGGGCGCAGGTTCGATTTCTGCCTGAAGTATTTTTTTCTTTAGTTTCTAAAATAATCATGACGTTTACGAATCATTTCATCATCGGATTTACAGTCGCAGTGGTGGTAGTTTTATCGCGGGACACTGCTGTCCATCCCGTTATTGCATTTACGAGTATCTGCTACCACCCTATTCGAGTTTGTTAACACAAGTGGCAGAATTCTCCTCCACTAGTAGTGAGCTAGGATTCCACTGTAAAATAATTTCATTCATCCAGATTTGCTGCAAACCTAACACATCAGTCAGTGACGTGTATTTACACGTGCACCTGTGTGCGTAGCACGTAGAGAATACCAAACGTCGCCCATAAGAGGGGAGGAGGTAAGGTGAGGCGGGGAAATCGGGCGGGACGTTGAAGTGTCCATTCTATACGTAGCATTATTACATATTCTCTGCTGCAAGTGAAAGCAGTATCTACTTTATGTACACCTAACATAACTTTTGTGTACTTACAATTCATCGAATTAAAATTAATTCATTTTAACTTTTTTAACCCTCTCCCGTCAACCGTCATGAGCTCATGGTAATATTATCTCGACATGTATGATAAATCGATTTAAATAAATAAAGAAAACGCGATACTTGGATCAGGTCCGCATGTCACTGTCCGTCAAATGGTCGATAAAAAAATGTGATTGTTCATTCATTATATAAATGCCGAGGTCAAAGCATAGTATGCTATTCAAAGTAGAGTATTTAAATATGTATATCATAAAATTACAGATTCCATATTTATCTTTCACTGTAATGTTCGTGACTACCGTGTTTGTACTAAGTTGTTAGATTATGTTTTTAATATTATTTGCATACTCTTTTACTTTTGTTTATTCATTAATATATTAACAGTCGTTTGTTTATGTGAATGTTTTTGTCCTTTCCTATGTTTGTCGTCTGACAAAAAGTGATCCGTGTAGGAAATCTTCACGACCCTCAGCAGTGACGAAAACGACGCAAGGAGATGTTTTTCTTTATGGGCCTCCTATTATTTGTTGCAATAAACTGATGAACCGATATCAGCATCATTGTCGAAAAAAATCTGCAATTAATCAATTTGTGCAAATACCAAAGAGTAAAAGATCATGGGATTATAGCAGCAACTACGAACCTACGGATAGAACCTAATGTAAACAATTGTATATAACGTATAAAAATGGTTCCACGTAAATAAATATACGATGGGCGGAGCATATAAAAAGGACACACCGCTTCGCGTCAGGCGTGAGTGCAATAGCACTCAGCATTTTGTCGCCACCAATGGAATGCAAGCATTGTCTATTTGGAAGTGTGAGTGTTTGTGACGATTGCAGTAAGTGTCGTTTGCGTAAATGAAACCATAATCGAAGCGATGATAGTATGAGAGTAACATTTCTATGCATTATATTCTGTAGCAACCATCCAGTCATAGTTAATACTTTTGAGTCCATGAGGAAGGATCCAAATTCTAAACTGTGTGGATTGACTCCTTATAGGAGTTAGAGAATAGAGATGAAACTGTACTTATTGGGTTTTTTATTCTCAGGCGGTCTTCGTTCGGAAATGTGTCGACTTAGATTAAAAATATTAAGATTACCGGTGAATACCGGGTTCATAATTTATATATACCTATTCCTTCGTTCGGGGCAAGTCTTAATAAGTTTTTTATCCTTCATGTCATCAACTACTAATGTTTTTTTCAATTCCAAATTATTCATCTGGAATACTGCTCTCATTTGTGGGCGGGAGCTCCCAAATACCAGCTGGTCCACTTGACTCCCTACAAAAACGCGCCATCCGTATTGTTAACGATCCAGGACTTACTGACAGGAACATCTGCGCAAAGATAGTAGAGGTCTGTGCGTGTTGTACCGTCTCTACAATGGTGAGTGCTTTGCTGAACTGTTCAACATGGAGCCACAGTCTCTTGTCCTACATCGTACCACCCGCCGGAGAGAGAAGTTCCATCCTTACCGACTGGACACCTGGTAGTGCTCAATAGTGCGGTTTCAAGTTCGTTCCTGCCCAGAACGTGTAAATTGTGGAACGAACTTCCCTCTGAGGTGTTCCCTAAGTGCTACAATGTGGGGTTCTTAAAAAATGGCGTCAAAAGGGTCTGGCAGCGCAATGGCAACTCCCCTGGTGTTGCAAATGTTCATAGGCGACGGTGACCACTTTCCATCAGGTGGCCCGTCTGCTTATCTGTCAACGTTTAGACATAAAAAAAATCTATATTTTAAAACCTCCTGCACAAGGCGTGTTACCACGATTAGTAATGCATGAAGCCCGCGCATCGAGTCGCTCTCCCCATTGTGTCGCGTGACGTTTCACAATCTTTTGTCAGCGCGAAACTCATTGCGATCGTTTGTCGGCGTACACTTTTTTGTACACGCATGTCTTGTGCATACACGCATATTTTATTCGACATCATGTATCGTGTAGGTCATTGTTTAGATTACGCATGGAATTGTGATTGGGCGAATCTGATCCAATTTAGGAATTCAGTAGAAATTATTACCACTACCTCAGTAGTTTAGTGGTAGCAGGCGACTACTGTTTTCGATCTCCGGGTCAGGGGCGATCACAGAAAGGTGTATTATCCTTTGTCTTTGATGCTATTGGGATTTTTCCATTTTCTAAAAGCTCGCCAACTATTACATGGGCCAAATCATAACCGGCGAATTGTGGGTGTTTTCATTTTTGTCTGTCAATCTTTACTGGTGGTATAGCTCCAGTGACGGAGCTCACGGACGTAGGCACAATCGCATTACCTAATATAATTGCCGCTAAATGGTAGTGTTCAGCACTATCGTGTTCCGGTCAGGTGGTAATGTACAGCCCTGTAATTTCCGGCACAGAGGCATATCACCTTAGGCTTCAGGAGTTGTAACGCATCTGCATTTTGACCTTGGTCTTTGTGTGGGTGTCTATAGGCTGCAGTCATCTTTTAAGCAGCAGATCGGAGAAGTACGTAACAACGCATTGGAGGAGTCTTCTGCGGAAGTGGCTCTATATCTTAAGCTAACGAAAGAGTGTTTAGTCAGGACAGGATTTGGGAAGGAAATTTTTTAAATGGGTCTCCCATTTAAAAAATGTTGTCATTTAAGAAGGGAGGTAGATCCGTTAAATACCTTCGTACTATAGCCTCGCTTGGCCTACCCTGTGTACAGTTGTAACGGATACTTATAGGGAAAGTCTACGGTTATCGCATTACATTGCAACTTTGTTAGTTAGAAATGCTAATAGCATTTGACATTCAAAAATGCCTGGGGTGCGGTCAGTACCTAAAAGGCTTTTCCTACGTTACAATCTTGCAATGAAAGTGTGCAAGTACCAATTGTTTGTCATTAAGCCGATTTCTCCATAATGGAATTGGAAGAAACGCACATTATGTTATAGTTACATAATTACAGTCCAATAGTTCTTTGAACCTTTATGTCATGAAGTACTAAACAAGCGTACATTTTACATTTATGGTAAGTGGCCTATAAATGTATAAACATCTACATAAAACAACAGAGATTTCAATGTAGATGCAGGCCAATACTGAGCCCTAAGTTTTTATGCATTATTGCCGAAATTTACAGGCCCGTACGTAACATGTAGCGGCAAGTAAATTAGGTAATGCGGTGGTGCTTACTCCCGCGAGATTTGTCATTGGAGCTCTACCACCATCAAGCACTGTCAGAACCACATCAAATATATTCTTCTACTACAGCTGATGTAATAGGGTTGTCAAAAAATGTAAATAGCTTGTTAGTTAACTATCCGATACATGATAATCAATTTGGCAAGCTGCCTGCTACATAATTCAAAATAGTTAAATAATGCCGCTCGTTAACCCAATTGTGGTGTGCCCACGCGGGGAGTGTTCGCGGTTAATTGTGTTTTGTTTTCTGCAACAAAAAGTAGGTACCTACTACGGCGGCTACACGTGAATGATGAAATCGTTGCCGACCTTATGTAGTTGATGTGCAACAAAATTATATTCAAGGAACAATTTCAGACGCGATAGTATAAATGAACTTGGCTGAGATCAGAAGTATTGCGAGATGGATCAACCTACTTTTGATTTGACTCATACTTATCAAGAATAGCTGATAAGTGTGGAACGAACATTGCCTAAATACTGCCCCTTGTTTTCCATTTTCCTAACATCGCTATACATCGCTATACAAGCAATAAGAAAACGATATCTGGAGATGCAGAAAGTAGGGCTACAACTTGCAGCTCCTCAAGGACAGAGGCGTTAGTACGATGGGCGGTCCATGGGATAACAACAACAACATCAATGGAGTTTTGGCGGGAACCTTGAAAGAGGCGTATGGTGCTCTTATTTTATTTCATTTTCTTGGTGTATTTTTAAGTTATATTGAATAAAGTTGGTGGCATTTTGTTTGATATAGGTTTTTAGTGATTCTTGAGTGATATTGCCAATATGAAGGTTAGTTCGTGTTCTGGTTGTAGGAGTTGGATAATGAGAAGTCCATTGTTGGTGATCACCATATAATCCGGAATTTACAGAGTTACATTTTTACGGTTACATTAGGCGGGTTAAGGTGCGTGTGCGCGGCACTAGGATTACGGGACAACTGCAACTGACGACGCAACGCTAAGTTAAGCTTGCGGCGCCGTCCGAATGTTTATATTACAATGCTTAATAATGTGACGCTACAGGTTTATTACAGTGCCCGTGTATAGTGAAGAAGAATAACAGTGCGAAAACACGACCTTTCAGGTTGCCTCCAAATCTTCATTGTAAATGTTCTGGTAAAGTAGCCATCGCTTTACTCGAATAACTTGACTGTAACTCACTTGACTGACATATTATACTTGATTCTTACTTATCATACTTGATGACTGTATTATGCTGGCTTTTACGCTGCTTGGATAAATACGAAGTATCTTTTACTTGACACGGCCAATATGCGTAATAGCGATGCCATAATACAAAAAAAGAAACAATACTCTTTATATCTGGGATACCTTGTGTTTTGCGCCGACGATAGATTTTAAATTCGTCTATCTGCGCTTCCCTTTAGGTATCCATGTTTTGGGTGTAATAGTTTTAGTACAATAAAATTTAAATTGCTGTTGCGATAGCTTAGTGGTATGCCATCACTGCTGAGTCAGCGCGGGCTCGGATTGGATCTCCTAGAAGGAGTAGAGAAGGAGGGCTGGAAGTATGCACAATTAAAGTAAAAAGATTTGATCTGTTACATGGTTCTTGGTGCGGGTTTTCCAAAAATCCGAAAATACGGGAGTAAAGGAATAATATTATAATTTTAGAAAAATCCTTCTTGATTTAATACCGTCTTTTACTCCAGAACAGTGTCTAAGTGATTGACCATAATATGAGATTATTAATAACTTGCTTTATTTATATTTTCTTTTTGTTTCAGGTTAGTAAGAGCACTCGTCACTTAAAATGGCCATTAAGACGAAATTGATCAGTGTGAGTCGTATAATATATTTAAATTACCAATTTGTACTTTTCTGATTGTTTTGTATTGTGAATGGCTGCAAGAAAGTTTTTCCTTTTTAACTATTCAATTTTTTTTCTTCGATGAAATAACGGCCAAATACTCAAACGTCACTTAAATCTAACTGGTACTTAAAAGTCTTCTGTCTTTATAAAACACGTTCAAACGATAGAGATAGCGCACATTTGAGCGTTGCTTAAAATTGAGTGACGTTTGAGTATTCGGCCATAAGAGTTTCAAGCATTATTTCAACAATGATTGATCGATCATTTGAAAAATGCCAAGTTACATTAAAATAAGTGTGCTAGAGTTTTGTATCACAATTTTATCATAAACATCTTGTTGCGTTAGCATAAATACTATAGCAATGTAATGATTCATTCCTATGCTTAAGATGCATTCTGACAATATATCTTAAATATTATCCATAATGATCTTGCGTCCGCCAACTGACTACTTGGTCGAGATGCCTGAACCATATTTGGTGTGTGTACTTCACAATAACTATAACACTGTAATTGTAAACGTAGGCAAAGATTTCGAAATACAAACGAAGGTTGTTTATTTGATATACGTTGCGATGTGTTTTGAAACTGGGTGTCTCAATAATTTTAATTAGGTAATTGTAATATTACTCTGGTTTGTTTGTGGGCCAATGATCATTGAAGAACCTCCAACTTACATGAAAGTGAAACGATTAAGTTCTTATGAATCATCATTTCAATTATTTTAAACCTAATGTAACCTAAATTTACTTAAGTGGAAATTTTTGGAGTTAACGTTTTGTTTTTGAAAGAAATAAAGAAAAGTCTTTGCTCGCTTCTGGCATCCTCTCATAGTTTACATAACGCAATGTGTGCTCGGATCTTCGGCATTAAATTCTTTAAAGAACGATTCCATAAAAGCGTTTAAATAATTCAAGTGTCGGTGTGATGCAATAAAGTGCAATTTAGGTATTTTTATAACATAAAGTGGTAAACAAGCATACAGTTCATATTGATGGTATCTAAGTGTCTCTGTAGCTTTTTAACATAAACATCAAAACCAGAGATTATGTTTTCGCAGGCTTTCACGAGCTTCTCACATTGTGAAAGTTATATTATCAAACCAGAGTTTTCAAACTACATGCGTTGCGAACACAGATGCATTTTTGCAAATACGGTTTCATCAAGGCGGACGCACTAATTTTGTTTTAGGGTTTTGCCTAAAATACGGAGAGATGCTTTCAGACCCATCTTCATACACTTAACATCGCTAGAAAACATGACAGCTAGATCTACGTTGACCCAAACCAAGGAGTGACTCGTAGCGAACCGAAAATAACCCCTAGAGAGCGTGTGAACGTGTTACATCTGAATGCGACAGATCGGTCTCACGCGCGGCCGCAGATCGTATCGAATTGTTGCCTACTGAGAAAACTGTGATTCATGTTACAATTTAACGTCTGCCACAGTGCCATCATTCTCTTCTTTCGGCTTTGTATGCATGCGATGTTGCGGTCTGAATCGCACCACGCAGTTTTCCCGTGGTAGTACAGTGATTATGATAGTATACGCTAAAAGAGTAAGCAGCAGCGTCTCATATGTGAAATTAATTGTAACTGTTTCTGTGACGGTGATATCGATGTGTATTTGCCTGATATTAAATATTCTAAAATCTTTATATCCTTTGCAATATGTCCTGCTTGTTCTTGTTGTTATTATAAAAGTACTTTCTTTTTTTAATACATGTCTGGTAACTGTGTATTTGTTTTATTTTAAAGAAAAGCATGTGTTAATGCGAAATAATATAAAAAAAAACAACTGTGTATTTGTTTAATAAAGTTTATAGTTAGCCACCTCACGGGTCACGAGTTAAAAGCACGATTCAGTTTCGCTATGCAGTAATCTCTCCGCTTGCGGCTAGCCAAAATTGAAGCGATATTTTAAACAAAAGCACTAGACCGGAGCTGGTTCTAGAACTAGGACACGACGCGACGCTGAAATCTGACCCTGCTCTGTCTGCATGACCCGTCCCTGACACGGCGTAAACTGAGATGTCCTTAGTGCTTTATTTTAAAACGCTTAACATCGTCAAGGGTAAAAGTTTAGTGTTGCCAGACGTCTGGTTCTTCTTCACGGATGTCCCATATTTTAAAATAGTGGAAGAGGGAGCTGTTAGCTAGTTGGTAGCTAGTTGTTCAATGTTGTACGGTATACCGGTGAGGTTATGTAATACTCTGATTCTTAGACATTACAACATAGGCTTGAAAATGGCAACACATTGAGACCTGTATTATTGCTACCATAAAGTAGTCACTTACCACTAATCTGCACTTTTTTATATCACACAAATACACTGTTTGCTATTTTTATAACTTAAATAGGTAATGTTTCGCGGAGACTGGCTCTATCCCATATTTTCAATATTATTAATTCTGTAAAACTTACAAATATGAATTCTTAAAAATCAGTATGATTAATTCCAAGTTGCTCATTTGAACTTTAAATCGTTATCTTAGTTACGAATCGTTTTATAAAAGCTGCGAAATTTTTCTGAATTGGTGCTTTCACGAAAACACTGAACTGTCTCAAAAAGCTGGTAAATATTCTGATATGTAGAAGTGTAATGTAGATGCCTATTTAACAATCCAACATAAGAAAACAAATTCTGGCAACTCTAGTAAAGATATCGAGTAAAGACACGCCGAGAGAATCTGCTTGGTTTGAAAAGGATTCAAGAGAATATTTGCCGTATAGTAAGCAATTTGTTCGTAATTATAACCTTTCGCTTTACCCATGAGACACCAAAGAGTTACTGCTTTGTTTTTTACTGGTGGTAGTGCTCCAGTGACGGAGCTCGCGGGCGTAGGCACCACCGCATTACCTAATATATTTGCCGCTAAATGGTAGTGTTCAGAACTATCGTGCTCCGGTGAGGTGGTAATGTAACGCACAGAGGCGTAACACCTTAAGCCTCAGGAGTGGTAACGCATCTGCATTTGGACCTTGGTAAAGACCAGCCTATAGACAGCCACACAAAGGTGTGGCTGTCTATAGGCTGCAGTCGTAACTTAACATCAATGTGAACTGCATGCTTGTTTGTCACTTCCATTACATAAAGATACTGCTCAAAAAATTACTGTTAAATTAGTTTATCGATAGTTGTTGTATCAACCGCCTGTTAACAACGATCAAGTTATAGTGTGTGTTAACCTGTTAAGCATTCCCTTTCTATTACCTTTTACGGACTCATAGTTAGAACTTTGTTCATATAAAAACTAATATGTATTAAACGTTTTTTAAAGTTCAGTTATCTTTCCTTAAATTTTGCAAACAGGTTTGTGGATCTTAATGATCTTGTGGATTATTCTTATGGACTGAAATGATCCTAAGCTTTTGTACCTACTGACCACTTTTTGGTTTCAGTAATGTGTTTGCGCTACTTTGTGATGCCATTACAATAAATGTACTTTTACAACATTACCACGATTCGAAATTTAAATTTCAATACGAGTGTGAAATCGTTAAATTACAAAGAGTGACAGTTATCAAGATGCATGTAGATAACTATAGTGTTAATATAAATTTCATGGTTTAGCTGCTTCTAGTTTTCGTTTTTAATATTAACGATTTCAAGAGATAAATAGTGGCCATTACGAATTTATTATCATAAAATTATAATGTTGACTTCCTATCTGTGTCCGAAAAGTCGAGTGTGGAGAGATAGTAACTATGAAAGGTGAAGCTTTTTATATTCTTTATGAGAATATAAAAAGCTCTTATATCATTTTACCGAGCGAACTATACAGAATTGAAGAAGAACTTCATGTAAATTTGAATTAAGATCCCAGAAATGTTGTTAATAAATCCCTCAAGCTACCAGAAAAATATGGATAAAAAAGACAGAGAACACGTAATATATTTATAGTATCTCAAATAAAATAAAATTGAGTCGAAGAATAAAATTAGGTATTGTAACAAGTTGTATGTTTTCTTTACTTAATTATTTTTTGCATTATTACGTTATTTCTAAACAACTAACTCACATATAATATAATATTCTTTATTGTACACCATATAATGTACATAGACAATACAAAGACACAAAAAAAAATACAGTACCTACAAATGGCGGCCTTATCGCTCAGCAGCGATTAAGCCGCTATTTGTACTGCTACATATTTATATAGACTTGATCGCTTTGTAACAAAATCGTGCACATTTTCGAAATGTTTGGGGGTACCTAACACTGAGAATATCCTCAAATGGAAAAACTTGAATTTAATCTTTGAATTTAAATCATTTTCTAGAAACAATATTTCATGCGGCTTGCTTAAAGAAATCTTCCACGTGTATTATCACGAGTTCAAACAACCGGTAGCACGGCTTCACATGTTTCCAAAGCGAGGACACGTTCAAGTTCAGTGGCCCGATAGTTGTAAAGGTCTTGTCATTTAAAATTTATCACTTTAAAAGACGAAAAGCTAGTTCAACAAATGTAGGCGAAATAACATCATTAAGCATGTATGTAGAACTGAAAAGAAACCGGCACAATGCAAATTAGACTATGACAAACAATAAATCTCGGCTCTTCAAACTCGCACGCGTCTAGTTCCGCTCTAGTATCCCCTAAGTTGACGGATCGCTCTCACTCTTCAAAGGCTGAATACGAAATCGTCATTGTCTTGTCTACAACACTATTATCTAACGCTTCCTAAAGATCACTTCCGCACTGTGTTCCGCTCTCTTGAATTGGGTAAATGGTGCGTTCGAAACGAAACTTTACTGTGAACCACTTTACTCTCTTGTTTGCAGTCAATCATTGAGCATAAAAGTTTGATTTTCACGGTAACATTAGAGAGTTGTGGATTCGTCACGCGGATTCAAGAGACGTTCGCACGACTATCGGGAGCGAGACCGAACAACTGGAGCGGGTAATATTCAAATGGACCAGATTTACAAATCCATCATGTCTTTGCCGGACGGAGGTCGTTATGCACGTAATACTGGTTTTCAAATTAACTTTTGACCTCGGATGTTTGATATTATTTTTTATTCCTACTAAAATTAATTAGAACGAATTCTTCAGAAGCTTATCGTCATTAGACGACGGATTTGTCTAATATATAATTTACCTAGATATGTAAAACCTATTAGCATTGTGAAATTGTTTACTTTTAATCATAATGTTTTTCAAACCTCAATCGATGTTTTACCAACCGATTCTAAACAAACGTGATTAAAGTTGCGGTTAGACATTCTGACGTCGCATATTAAAAAACCATTAGCATTTTCCATTCGGGTTATGGTAATAGTCAGATCAAATACACACAGCTCAATAACGTTTGTAAACGGGTAAAAAGTACGGGTTGGTCTTACTAGTCCGGTACACTTTCGTTTGCAATATGCAAATCAAAGCATGAAAGAAAGAAAGAAAGAAAGAAAGAAATATTTATTTTCATGGCACACACACAACAACCAATAATAATAAAGTTAAAAACAAGTAAAACAATGGTTACATATTTGGTTGTGGGAAGCCAAGAAAAACGGCACCCACCTCAGCTGATTGCTGCAGAGTGACTGCAGCGCTGATATTCTGGTGGGTCCTAGTGGCATCACGAACTTCAAGCTGCCAGGCAATGCCTGAACCTCTTAAACGAATAGCCAGAAAGAAATAGACTTCTTATATATTATTCATATTTAAGTAAACTACCATCAATACATATATATATTACACTACGATAATAAAATAATAAACATATGTACCTAAAATAAAATAAGTTAAAAATACCTATATACCTATAAAGCTTAGAAATAAAATTACGTAAATAGCCGCAATAGTGGAAATTGAAAAGAATACATAAATACTCAAACCAACAGATAAATAAAATAAAATATTAAAATATTTATAAAAACAATTAAAAAAAAAAAAATAATAATAATAATAAAGGAAAAAATAATAATAAAAGGAGACAGTCGCATAAACGGAATGCAGCTACCACCACCGTCCGCCATTTTGTTTACTGTCACTGTCATGAGGCCTAGATATTCCAATTACGGATCGGTGATCGTACCCACATTTGACTCTAAACGTAATTCACTATACCACGCTACTGATTCCTATGTCTTCGTCATTATTGGTGTCATAACGATGTTTATTGGAAAAGTTAAACGCTTAAGTTGAACGCGGACGAGATGAGATCATTGCGCAAGATCTGCGGTGTATCACTCACCGATCGCGTTCGTAATGAAGATGTAAGAAAGAGGCTTTGTGTGAATGATAGTATCGGTGTAAAAATGAAAAAAGGCATGCTCCGATGGTTCGGGCATATAGAAAGAATGTCGAATGAGCAAATGACTAAACAGATATACAATGCGAATGTGGATGGTTGCAGAGGCCCAGGAAGACCAAGACTGACCTACCATGACCAAATAGGTCGAGTTCTGTCTGATGGTGGGATCAAAAGTCTAAGGAATCGGCGTGCATGTATGAAGAGAATGATGAAAGTAGACGAGGCACGAGAGGTTTGTCAGAACCGGGATATCTGGCGCTCTACACTCTCTGCCTACCCCGTTAGGGACCTGGTGTGAAGATACATACATAATAAGTGTCATCTGCCGTCGTCGCTTTCACCTCGATTTCAACAATTTCTCTGTCTCCAATCCTGAAACCACATTCACCCAGTAATGTGTGGGAAACGGGCGTGTCGACGTTTTTTTTTAATTGCACAAGGTTTGCCGCGCGGCTGTTATTATTGCGGAGTGTAATACAACCCGGGCCGCAGAAGTAAGGCGCCTAGCTGTCTCCGAACAATTTCGTTGTTAATTATCTCTCATCGGCCCGCTCGGTTCTGGTCGGCACGTCTCACTAACTGCTCCTTCGAAAGTAGGCGAAGCGTGTGTGCCTTACTGTCTTATGCTATATCGGTGTATTTTGATGCGCGGTGGTTCGATGAACTACATTTTTTATGTAATGAAACAACCTATAAGTCAAGAACGAAAAAGTAAGGCCCGAATGCTAATTATTGTCACTATTCGGGATTCTCCCGAAGCCTAAGATAATTTTATTCTAGAATGAAAGGAAAGCCATTACCATGTCGCCGGAACACGAAACCGCTTTGGCGGCAAATAGATAATGCGATGGTCCTTTCACCCTCGACCTCCAGCACCAGAAGTACCCAAGGCTAGGTGTGCATGCGAAAACAGACCGATATAGGTATAGACCTAGACCTAGGTCTAAAAAATAGTTTTATTTCATAGGAAATAAAACTATTTTTACGGATTTATCTCGCGTATATTAAACTAAAATGATTTTTAAAATCAACCATCAAATCATTTTAGTTTAATATACGCGAGATAAATCCGTAAAAATAGTTTTATTTCAATGAGTGTAGCTCGCGAAAACCTAAGAACATATCACGATATAGGTCTATTTTCATACGCGGTCGTTCGACGACTTATCTCCAGTTTAGTGTTTATTTTTATACGATAGCGATATCTGATAGATCTCTTTACTTGGAGCCAACAAACGGATTGCTCGCGGCGTTGACGTCGATATGTTGTTTCTTGACGACGTTTTATTGAGCCAGGTGACTTTAATGAAAGAGTTATGATGCATGCATCTGAAATCACATTCCGTGACGTGAATTGTATTTTTCCTTTTCAATTACAGTTTGAAAGTTTATTTCTGTCTATTGTATCATTCCTGAAAATGGTCCATGCATGAAAACAATGATTTTGGATGAAAAAGAAGTAAAAAAAAAAAATCGTTTGTAGCAGTAGCCAAAATATTACAAAACAATATGCGTTGCTGAGATCCTTTTTTAAGTAAACATGATTACTTGTGCCAGAGGATCTCGCTCTTCTACGAATCATTACAAAATGGTTACAGGTCGTGTTAAGTAAGAAGGTACTTAAATTAATTTAATTTAAACAATAAAATATAACAAAATAAGTAAATATTACTCAAGTGGCTCAGAACTTCGGTGATAGAAAGTAAATATCACCGCATTACCAACCTAGTCGCCGTGAAATAACTACTAGTGTGCAACGCTACGGTGATCCAAAATCTAGTGCTCACTCTGGTGAGATACAGTAATTATATAAAAATCGAAGAAAAACTGCCTGGTGGGGTATAAATCCGGGTTGTGTAGTATGAACGCTTCAACGTGAACTGTATTCTCCCTTGTTACTTTTATAATATTAAACAACAATATATCCGTGAATATCTGGTTCATATCTCGGCTTAATAACATGCCCAAGCCAACATAAAAAGACGGTATTTTTAATTAGAAAATAATTCACAACATCATTGCGTCTTCTTTCATTTCAATAATAAAAAAAGAGACGAGTACAGCGTTGTCCCGTGCGGGGGACCCAGTGAGGCTACATCGTAATCCGCCGTGAAGCCGTCATCAACCTCAATTGCACCCGCACGGAATTGAATACATGTTTGACACAGCCACTAAGCTGACGAGGTCACCTGCATCTTTTTTTAGGGTTCCGGGCGCTAAAGGCTAAAAGGGACCTTTATCTCTGAAGTTTTTGTTTTTCTTTACGAACGCGCTGATTTCAAGAATTATTTTTTTTTGTGGCAGATAGTCTGTTTACTGAGGAAGCCTATCATGTGATAAGGCAATATTACGGCAAACAATATTAAAACACACATGGAGCTGCGGGAAAGCTAGTATCTCATATAGACGAAACGTAACATCACGCCTGTATTGCCAGAAGATAGGCAGAGGTACATGCATGTATTCAAGCACACATACAATCACCCACGATTCGCTAGTTACGTTTTTGCCACATTTACGGTGGCGAGCCTATTGACATCTCAAGGCACGTTACCAAACTTCCGATGGTGGCTCTGGGAAACTTCCAGAAAATGGAAAAAATGGACAAATATCCTCCTACCCCAGTATTCCAGTAAATAGACACAAATGAAGCGATAATCCGATTAGCAGTTGGCAAAGTGGCCGTGACCAAAGTCGATGTATGGAGGGCGGTTTTCCACTGACATAAATAAAATAATTGTCATTGATTTGCACGGAACCCGCGGTACAAGAGTGCGACGAAGACTCACACTTGGCCGGTCTTTTTTCACAAGCATTTCCTCGTGGAATGAGGTCGATTGATAGTGACTCGGCAAATTGTAAAATGTGAAGTACTTTGCATAATAAATTATTATTTCATTTGTTTCTCACGGAACTACCAGGATTTCATAACGGTTGAAGAGATGCTGTTGTGGTATGCACAAGGTTATGAACGAATCGTATGAGCAAAGGAATTCGATGTGTATTGGACAAATACGTTATTTAACTGACATTCGTGTAGTTTTGCAGGCAGAGTTTCGTAGTTTTAGGAACAAAATTTTACCCCCGCTTACGCAGAACCTATGATCAGATCAACCAGATTTATGATTGTAGCATTATCAAACTCTGCCTGCCAAACGTGGTGATTACAGCGTACTCTTACCTATATCTTTAAATTACTAATAACCCAGTAGTGAGCAATTTTGCGTAAGGCTTTTGTCCACTAATGGAGATATTTCGGCCAAATTGACAATGTGACAATTTAGGCAAAAGGAGGATGCGCCTCTCTATCTGAGATCTTTTTTAGATGTTCTAAACAGAGGTACTACTCTAACTGCCGACATTCTTCACTATGTACCTATTTATTAGGTATACCTAACGAAAATGAATGTCGAACGGCGACGATGACGTTGACGAATATAATCATGAGAAAATACTCATCGAAACGGTGAACGTTCTTTTTATTTGATATCTAATTGAATATTTCCAATTTTTTGTAATCCACCGCAACTATTGGTTTCTTGTCATTAACAATCAACACAAATGACACAGTCGCAATAACTACCTTTGTTCTGTCGGTATTTGGCACGGCTGATACCGAGTTACGATCACCTCTATTATATCCCATCAAAGCCATTATCACATTCTCGTTCGTTTGTTAGGTTTCCTTAATCAGTGGGCAATTGGTATAGTACTTGGATGTGCAGCCTCATTAGGTTGAAGCAATTAATCAATCAGTGCATTTGTTGAAGAGATTGAGGATTTTAAATGAACTCCTCGGTCGGAGATCAAAGGTTCTGTATGTGATGATATTGGATATCTTGTTAATAGCATCGTGCAGTAATTCTTGGAATCCTGTTTATGAATATATCACTTGAATTGAACCTTGGACCATTGGGATTGGTTAAGACGTGTCTGAGATATATTGTAGGTGAATAAAGTGTGTCGTTAATAAGTTATAAAGATTTATGATTTAGCGTTTCTTTGTATTTTATGGACACTATTGCTTTGATAGATCTGTTGAAAATTGGCTACTTCTGCTAGAAGATATATCTTTTACCACTGTGAAATATTATTTTACTTCCCGACTCAGAATTCCGATTTGTAGTGTGATATTGAATCTTCTTTAGGAAAATTTATCAGTATTCTCTCAATTCTCAAAGTTTGAAAATGTTCTCTATAATTTCAGACGCATAAACTTAATTGGTTTATAATTGTTTTATATTATTTCGCATTAACACATGCTTGTGAAATATATTTTATTTAAAGAAAAATGGAAGGAAAAATTTGACTTCAGGCGAGACTCAAACTCGCGGCCTACTGGGAATTTAGTCCTGCCGCTCTTCCAATTGAGCTACTGAAGTCCTGCCCCATTTGTCGAATCTTTCCTTCACATTTTTATTGCCAATGCAAAAAAAAAATCAATCTTTATGGTACGCTGCTGCTACCATAAAGCAATGCAATAAAAATGTGTGTGCAAATCGGGCAGGACTTCAGTAGCTCAATTGGAAGAGCGGCTGGACTAGATTCCCAGTAGGTCGCGAGTTCGAGTCTCGCCTGAAGTCAAATTTTTCTTTGCATTTTTCTTTAAATAAAATATCTTTCACAAGCATGTGTTAATGCGAAATAATATAAAACAATTATTAAGGGTAAAAGCGACTTCTTTACGATATTCAATAGACTGCAAAGTCTATTATATCGGTTGCCTAACTAGCATAGTTGGCAATAGATGGCGCTGCTGCTACCATAAAGCAATGCAATAAAAATGTGAAGGAAAGATTCGACAAATCGGGCAGGACAGTAGCTCAATTGGAAGAGCGGTAGAACTAGATTCCCAGTAGGCCGCGAGTTCGAGTCTCGTCTGAAGTCAAATTTTTCTTTCCATTTTTCTTTAAATAAAATATATTAATTGGTTTATGGTGATTATATGTATGCATATAGGTACGCGTGCTAGCAGACATGTGTTGTTTAGGGGTAGGTGCTTCTACTTCATATAATAGTCGTAGCTCGTGCCTATACGATTAATAATAAGCATATTATTATACCCGACATATTAAAAATGCGAAGCCCTTGAAATAGGCATACCTATTTAACAGTTTTTCACCGTGATAAAATTACATACATCGAAATAATTAAATAAATACGCACACTTCATTGACTTGAAGCTGAGAGTCCTTTGCGCTCATCGATTTCCCGGCGAAGCAAGCGACGGGTGTCTCGAGAAGAGTCATCTTCGAGCAGAAGATAGCTCGTCATGATCATGATACGTCTGATTAAAAAAAAACTTAATTGAATCTGAACCGACAATCTGATTTTGCTCTAAAGATACATTTAAAGCATACTTTCTAATCAGGAACAGAGGAGTTCATTCATGGATTAAAGAAACCTAGACCACCTAAATATGAGATGACAAATCACATCTTCGAATTGTTTGTTGAACTTTAACCGCTTACCATTTTAGATGGAGTGTAGTATTCGGTTATTAAATGCGTTTGTCGAACCGATCAAACCGAGACTGTGTAACCGATTTTTATATTTAGTTGCAATTTTAGTCCCGTTCCTTCGTAAAGATAAATCATAATCTTCAGAAGAAAAAATCCACAAGGTGTACTTGTTAGACCTTAGGATTAAACTTTTTTTTTATGTAATGGAAGTGGTAAATAAGCGCACAGTTCACATTGATGTTAAGTGATGATTGCAGCCTATCCACACAAAGACCAAAGTTAAAATGCAGATCCATTACCACTTCTGAGGCCTTAATTCCCAGCACAGAGGCATAACACGTTAGGCCTCAGGAGTGGTCACGCATCTGCATTTTGACCTTGGTCTTTGTGTGGGTGTCTTTAAGCTGCAGTCATCACTTAACACCAATGTGAACTGCATGCTTGTTTGCCACTTCCATTACATAAAAAAAAAGTAAAGGAAAGATTTGGGGTCGAAAAAGTAGCTTGGGAATGCAATGTACTGGAGGCATGAAGTCGATTTATTTCTTTATTTAAACTTTTACACTGATGATAGAGCACCCGTGCCAAATAGTAGTAATCAGCACTATCGTGTTCCACTTAGGTGACATTTCTAATAGTTATTACATTACAGTTGCCACAGAGGCAAAATAACTTAGACATCAGACATGGAAAGACATCTTTATTTTAACCCCTTGTTTTTATGTAGAGATATCTATAGACTGCCACAGTGGCGTAGTGGTAGCAGGCCACTACAATTACGCTGGAGGTCCTGGGTTCGATTCCCGACTCGGGGGCTATCAGAGATAACGGTTTAAAATCCTTTATCTCTGGTTCTATTGGGAAATTTCAATTTTCTGTAAGTTTCCCAGTACCTCGGAGTTTGGTAATGTGCCCGGAGATGGCAACAGGTTCGCCACCTGTTACATGGGCCAAAAACGTAACTGGCGAGTCGTGGGTGTTTGTATGTATGCTTGAATGCATGCATTTACCTCTGCCTACCCCTTCGGGGATTACAGGCGTGAAGTTACGTTTTTTACGTTATCTATAGACCACAGTATTCACTTACCATCCATCTGAACTGTATGCTTGTTTAAAGTCATCTTTAGATAAAAAGTCTAATATATTTTATACCACTTATACTTCTCTTCCCTTAAGCTTGCCTTCGCCACAACCGTTAACTGTTTACAAGAATTTCGTGATCTTCGTCACAAACATAGGTTTCCACCGCATCAAACTCTAATAACACGGCGTATGTTGCATTCTCTTGTGACCTTGATTTATGAAGCGACCAACGGGACTTAAATTGCAACTTATTATAAAATCGGTTCAACAATGTCGAGTGAAAAAACAATCTACCGCAGCATGTAAATTCTGTTGCAAATTATGAATATGGTTTTGATAAATATGGATATAGGATAATTATATTTTTGGCTCTCTTTAAACGTCTTTCTTATGTAAATCAAGCGGGCAAGCAACTGTGTGATGGTAACTTACTGTGCGGTCTAACTATATACGCAAATCGCCGGTTAAAAACCAGATGAACGTATCTACAATTTTGTCAATGTTGAGAAAATGACCTCCATTTCTGTTCAGTTAATTGCGTTTTCTCAACATTGACAAAATTGTAGATACGTTCATCTGGTTTTTAACCGGCGAAATATACCACACAATATAACACAAAAATCAGCTGATAGTATCAATACACATGCAAACTCAAACTCAAACTCAAAAATTCATTTAATCACTTGGAAATAATAGAATTTGCTTGTGATAAGTCAAATTACAAATATAAAATTAAAGCGAATAACAACTGATACGTTGATTAATATGTCAAAGTAAATAAATTAATAATAGTCCAAAAATACTTAATAATAAAAATAGGTATCAACAGAATGTTCCATACTCTCTTTTACAAACGGCAAGATAAGACTAAACAAAAAAAATATGGGACATTCTTTGTCATTCACTGGCAGAGTTCCAAAGGCCACATTACTGAGAAAAAACCTGCCAAAACAAAACTCAGTAGGGTCTTTTCAAAATATGTTCCTTAAAACTATTTTCACAATATGAAACTTATAACTATGTTTTACAATATCAAGTACAGTGCACATTCATTTCACAAAATTATTGTTTTGTCTTGTGGAGCTAGACCAGCATTTGTCCAGGCATCTCTATCCTTTAGTTATTCATCGAGTCTATAGTACGCATTTTTACATAGTGTGCGTTTAATACATGACTTGAATTTATTATCTGTAAGTTCAAGAATGTTGGACGGAATTTTGTTATAAAACTGTATACAACATGTTAAGAAACATTTATGTGTTTTCGGTAGGCGAAAACTTGGAAATACTAATTTATTTTTATTTCTGGTATTATATGTATGTATATCATTAATTTTCTTGAATAAGTGCAAGTTGTTCCTAGCATACAATATATTTTCATAAATATATTGGCAAGGGACCGTCATTATATTTATTTGCTTGAATAATTATTTCAAGGAGTCACGACTATTTAAGTTATATATCGCTCTAATAGCTCTCTTTTGTAATATAAATATTGAATCAATTTCAGCTGCCCGACCCCACAACAAAATACCGTAGGACATGACACTGTGAAAGTAGCTGAAATAAACGAGTCTCGCAGTGTCGACATCCGTTAACTGTCTAATCTTCCTGACGGCATAAGCAGCAGAACTTAGACGTTTTCCTAACAGTTTAATATGAGGACCCCATTGCAATTTTGAATCAAGCGTTATACCCAAGAAGACAGCTTCACTAACAAATTGTGTTTTATCATTGTTGAAGAATATTTCCCCTTCTTTACTTTTGACATTTGGAAGAGTAAAACGAATACATTTAGATTTTTTACTATTTAATGCAAGATTATTTACTGTAAACCAATTATGTACTTCTTGTATGGCTTTATTAATAGTATCATAATTTGGTTCTTTTCTATTCACTTTAAAGACCAGCGAGGTATCATCGGCAAATAAAATTGTTTTAGGCTTACTGATGGGCATCAAATGGAGCAAATCATATATACTAAAAACAGAAATGGACCTAATATCGAGCCCTGTGGTACTGGTCACCAATTTACATAAATTCATCAAATTTCAACTCAATCGGTCGAGTAGTTTCGGAGCAAATTGGCTGTGACAGACGGACAGACAGACAGACAGACGCACGAGTGATCCTATAAGGGTTCCTTTTTTCCTTTTAAGGTACGGAACCCTAAAAATGGGCACCGTCAAGTATAACAATTAAATAAAATTGTCTGTTTGTAATATAAAAATAACCGTTTTTTACTAAATGCATATGTATGTATACACGGTACATATACCAAAACAACATTTTTTACAATTTTTGTCTGTCTGTCTGTTTGTGCCCGCTAATCTCGGACACGGCTGGACCGATTTTGACGGGACTTTCACTGGCAGATAGCTTATGTAATAAGGAGTAACTTAGGCTACTTTTATACTAGCTGCGCCCACGACTTCGTCCGAGTACATACTGAACAATCATAAATTCTCACGCGTATGAAGTCGCGGGCACAGCTAGTTTATTATATAAAAGACAAGCATAAACGAAATTTCATTTATAATCAATTATTATGTACGACGACAAGATAATAATCCAAAAATATATCAAATACCAAAACCCAATAGATCTACTCGTACCAAAGACAAGACGATCACTGTAAAAAAAGTGGTAATCAAGTTTTCAACTGAATGTGAATTTACTTAATGATTTCAAGTTATGTCATACCTTAATTAAATAATATTTAGAAACTGCGCAACGTGTTATTGTCCGCGACATTCGTGATTTTGAGGTCATTAAACCTTGACTAATGATGTATGAATTCGGTGGAAAAAAGTGTTAACACATGATGTTTCGATGTTACAGCGTCGATTGATTCGAGTGGAATCGATAATTTGTTGAGTAGGGGAGCGAGGGGCTAGTTGTAACATTTAAAATAAAAAACGATATATCTTGAAATGTGTTGGTTAAATGATCACTAACTTCATTTTGATTGATACTCTAATCATTCTTTTATAAGGTACAAATTAAAAAATATCAAATTTATAAGTAAATCAGAACTTTGATTTTTGTAAAAAATGGGAAGTGTTACAATTTACCCCGTGCTTGGGGTTAGTTGTAACAGCTATTGGGGCATGTTGTAACAAGACAAAAAACATTTAATTTTAAATTTTTATTCATTAACGTATATAATAATACAAATTACATTATAAATAACACGTCAATATATTATATAACAATATGTAATATGTATATAAATAATGTAGTTTACATTAAAAAAAAATACGATATAGGGGATTTTGTTACAACTAACCCCAAGGCATAGTTTTTAATATTTATTACTTTCACTATTAAATCAACTCAGAAATCTAGAAAATCGCTACACCACATCATGTATGCATAAATTATAACACCAAATCAAGTACAGAAAACTCCAATTAGTTGATAGTAATAAACTCAACCAAAAATCAATCAAAAATCACGAACGTAAAATAATATGTTACCTGCCGACAAAGGAACGCTTTCACACACACACTCACTGCGCCTCCTGGCGGGACAATGAGCGTGATGACGTGATGCGGGGGGTTATAACGACCATATTGAATCAAAAAAATACGTTGATAAAGTTTAAATTCCTAGTGAAAAATCACTGTTACTACTTATCCCTGTTACAACTAGCCCCTCGCTCCCCTACAGGAGAATGACCCGATCGCGATTGCTGATTGGGGACAACGGCAGTATTATTACATAATCTCTAATTGCGGTAACATAACAGACATAATACCTATATGTGATTGTTTATTACTTATAAGGTCCCTTTAAAAGATTTGATAGATTGTTAAAGTTTCTTTAAGGTGTTATGCTCTATTATATCTATACTTACGTCTATTCTACTTGGAGATTATCGAGTGGACGATACATAATATCTACGACCTCCACCAACGAAAATACGATATTATCTTGTAGATACTATGATTTGCAGTGTGTTGGTATCTTAACATTCGAGACACTGGAGTTTTTACATCTGTTATACGAGTATACCTTGTTGCCGAACAAATTCGTGATCTACGGTGTTTTAGTTCTCCAGCAATACCCAGATAGGACCAGATTATACCAGAAGATTTTTGGTGATGTCCACTGCTACTCGGTGATGTTAGGCTCGATTGCTATTACATGAATTAAAAAGGACCTAAATGACAAATCGCGGTTGTTTTGATGTGTGAGGATGTAAATATCTTCCTCTTATAATTCCTCCGTGATGTTACGTCTTAACTACCGTATATAGGTAATAGGTACTGAAAATATTACAGTTCTTGTCTATGTATGTACTCCAGTGTACACTGCAAGGACTATGGAATATTTAGTATATATCTGTGACCGCGAAACTTCCCAACTAGGCCATAGTTGGGAAGTTTCGCGGACGTCATGTATCGATTTCCGATTGGCATATACTTGAATTTCAAAATTGAATCGAGAGTTTCTATCTATTGCCGCGCCCATTAAATTTCATAAGGTCATATCCATTGGGACTCCGATAGAACTTGGCTTACCTTGCAGCTGACCTGATTTGACTATAAGCTTATTTTATTGCTTGTGATATGAACGTGGATAGCGAAACACGTTGTTTTAATATTAAGAACTGAATAGATAGTATGTTCTTAGGTTTTCGCGAGCTACACTCTTTGAAATAAAACTAGTTTTCGGATTTATCTGGCGTATATTAAACTAAAATGATTATTTAAAATCGAACTGCGAGGAACTGCTGTCAGACAAATACCACCTCAGTCTGCCCGAGACCACAGAAGCTGAAAAGCGACCGAAACGTCGGGTTCGATTCGATTTAAATATTCATTTTAGTTATTATTATTTCTTTTCTTTCTTGCTAATATACGCGAGATAAATCCGAAAACTAGTTTTATTTCAATAAATATATTTTAGTTTAAGGGGTTACAGGTAACAGCATCAGCAAGAGCAAAAGGCTCCTACCAAGAAATTGTAAACTTCAGGCACCATTTTTTTGGCTGCATAATGAAAAAGAAGGATTTGAGTATTTTGTTCTGTATTCTCCACGCATCAATGAACTCATGGCCTCGAGATACGGGTTAGTGGCCAACCCGCTTTCGGATTTTTTCAAACCTCCGACAAGGTTTAACGACTGCCATCTATCGATAGGAACCGGGACCGACGGCTTAGCGTGCCCTCCAAAGCACGGAAACGTGCATTTTAATTTGCCACTAGCGGTCACCCATCACACACCCGACCGCGCCCGTAATGCTTAACTGAGTAGATCGCTTACGATCTACTCCAGCCGCGGGGCCATGCGCGCTTCACTTTGATGTATATATCAATAAGATATTGTTTCACGTAGATGCTTATAGGCTTTTTACTTATTCATTAATGTGAACTATATGGTTTTTTGCCACCTTCATGAAACGAAAATTATCACTGCGGTTGGTGGTAAAATATCCAAATATTCCCTTACATATATCAGATATATCAGCATCATCCCGCGTCAATATGCTATCCCGTGTTACGTTGTAAATAAACACAATGAGTCACGCGCTAATAACGAGATAATCGTGACATGGAACGTGTAATTTTGTGTAAGATTTATGAGATGATTTGCTGACGATAAATGATTATAGTAATTTCGCATGTGGTTGCCGAAATGAAGAGCTCCGGCCGACCAACCCTAGGGTTGTCAGTGAATTGAATAGAAAAGTTTGGTTACAACCGGTTGTTATTTACAGGGTTCTGAATTGAAGATGACTTACCAGTCACAGATAGGGATGGGTATTATAAAAGTTACCAGACTTCGTTTTATCGCTATATCGAACTTCCAAAAGAGAAATGCTTTCGAATCAAAGATAAGGTGGATATTGTGAAAGTTACTAGACTTTATGGTTTCTAAATGTGGACTAAAAAGTCCGATCTGAAGTCTTTAAATCTTTTGTTTTAGCGCAGCGACCATTGCCTTCTACAAATAATTATATCGCTGTTTGACAACCCTACATTAAGAACAAGTACAGGCGATTGTCAGTGATAAGTGGGTGTCGGTGTAGTTTGTAATAATGCATTTACGGTTTGAAGATTGCGCTGCTGGTAATTGAGAGCTTTGGTGTTATTTGCACAAAAAGAATACAGACTTCAACTCCCCGAACAATGGATTTCGAACTTTTTATCGAAATAAAAGCCGCTTTTTTACAGCCACTAAATCAACAATTTTAAATTGATATAATGAGTTGAAAAATACACTAATTGAATGAATATCTCATGTACATTTAGTATATCAGAAAGGAATATCTTGATCTATCGTATGTTACATTTTCTTCATGTTTGGGATGTGGCAAATTGGGATAGAGTTTACGTTGACAGGAAATGAATGCAGTCTATGGAAATGTTCTTTAAAAAAAATGTTTATGCGTACACAATTATATCAATAAGTATCAAGATATCTATGTTTTTTTATGTACCTTATGAAGGCGGCAAACAAGCATGCAGTTCATATTGATGTTAAGTAATGACTGCAGCCTATAGACACAAATGCAAAGACCAGAGGTCAAAATGCCGATGCGTTGCCACCCCTGATATCTTAGTTGTAATGTCTGTGTGATAGTGTTTACGAGGCCATAGGTACATTACCATCTAACCGGATCACGATAGTCCAGAACACTAACATTTGGCAGCAGATAGATTGGCTTAGGCGCCACCGCATTACCTACCTCGAGCTCCTACAATATAACTACCACCAGTCTATGCCCAATTTCCACCGTGTCGGGAATCAACGTGAGTGAAACCGCGAAAAACTTGTTTTATTAAAAAGTCCGTATCGTCATCCATTTAGGTATTCTGTTTTTAAATGAATCACCATATTTGCCGACGTCGGCGTATTATAATTAAATCTAACCGCAACTGTGTAAATAAAGGTATAATTTTGTTAATCATGCCGTCTGCCGTTGTAGCTGCTTTTTTTTGCTGTACACTCTTTTGAGAGTTCATAGTGTAATTAGGGTGGATAGAGCTTCAAATTACGAATTTTGCGTGGGTTTTAATTTAATTGGATGATGAACAATAAATAGGACAATACAGAAAATTATTAGGAATTCTCTGAAATAAAATAGCCGATTCGGAATCACTTATACGGTAAATTCGTGAAAATCAATCAGAATCAGCTGTTTCACTTTGACGAATTGAGCCGCTTTGACGATACGGACCAATCGAATTATCGTTGCACTGATAAATCATTTGCCTTTGATTTATGACGCAATTCTTTCACCAGCTTTATGTAGTGCCTTATATAATTATGTATACATGTATGTAAGTATCTTCACGCCAGATCCCTTTCGGAGTAGACAGAGAGTGTGGAGAGTGGAGGTTCTGACACACTTCCCGTGCTTCTTCTATATTCAACATTCTCTTCCTACATGCACGCCGCCTCCTAAGACTTTTGATCCCACTCTCAGACAGTACTCGACCTATTTGGTCATGGTAGGTCAGTCTTGATCTTCCTGGACCTCTGCAACCATCCACATTCGCATTGAACCTATATCTGTAAAGTCATTCGCTCATTGGACATTCTTTCTATATGCCCCAACCATCGCAGCGTGCCTTTTTTATTTTTACACCGATACTCTCATTCACACAAAGCCTTATTAGGTATATAATTAGATCGATTTATAGTGTTGTGGCAAGCATAAAATACATATTGATTTAAAGTGAGTACTTTTTATGGACTATAGTCATAATATAATTATATATCAGAGATTTCAATGGTGAAGCGTTACCACTACCACCTGAGGCTTAAGCTGTAATAGTTATGTCTGCCCTTAGCGTTTAACGACATTATAATCAAATATCTCACGACCACTAAGTTTATTTTTTTCACACTTTCGCTTGCACTCATAGAAGTTAGAATAGTTCAAACTAGAGTATCAAAAGCTATTGAATCTGCCGATTTGTAATCTTTAGACCAAAAACATCGTTTATTCCATTAATGTACGATGTCAAATTTCTCAAGGCTTTCAAAACGAGACCCCTTTCTGCAAAACGGTTAATTCTGCCGAGTAAACCAACCACGACATTACTCTGTGCCGACAAAACGCTCAGTTCACGGGACGCTTGGCCGCAAAGCAATGATTTAATCATAAGCTTTAGCGTCGCCTCTCAATCTGAATTAGTCTGGACATTTTTGCATGTCAAAAAGTTTTTTGCCTCAATCTATCACCGTTTTGTTCTAAACCTTTTTTTCCATCCACCGCACAATGGAGCGGTGCGTTGACATCTCCATTGGTATACGCGACGGTGATTGTTTGGCGGTACAAAAACAGACTGTTCTTAGTTTTTCTGATTCCTTTGCTTCATATTGGGGACACGGTGTGCTGGTGAACGGTGTGTTCCCGAATGCTTTGGTGTCAGCTATCCTCTTTAATGGTTTAACTTTCCTGATAATTATGCAAAGTTATTTTAAGATGTTCGTAATGATCTGTTATGTCTATATCTAGGGTTGCTAGGTCGCTTAACCTTATAGCCGGACATACCATCAAGTTTAACCGGACATTTGGGTGAAAAGGCCGGACACCAGCAATAGAAGCAATCGGGTGTGCTTTTGGCCGGACACGCAATCAAAAGGCCTAACTATGTCCGGTTTTATCCGGACGCCTGGCAACCTTATCTATATCTTCAAATGTTCACTTCAGTTCAATGTACCTAGAAGTTTTGCGTTATAACACGAGTCGACTAGAAATTTGACTCTTGGCACAGGGGTTTGATACTTGAAATAATCTTAATTATAAAAGGAAATGTTACACAATTCATCTATGAAGCCTAGACTCACTCTATGTACAGTATGTATAGTTTATTAAACATGATTCTTAACAAATACTGTTGTCAATTTTATCAATCCATCTTGCGTTGACTTTTTTTTCGTACTAATACTTACAACAGAGATTTTAGAAAATGTTAATTTTAAACATAAAACTTTTTTGTAAATAGGGAAATGCTATAAATAATTAAAACTACTCGATTGGGCAAATCCATCTGTGTTGCCCAATCGAGTAGTTGTCAGAATGAAACAACTCTTCGTAAAGATATTGTTTCAAAAGCCTGATTATAGAACTCGCTAGACAAAAATAATTTATTTCCTACCTCAGGTAAGGGTTGATTTCATTAATTTAATGGAAACGCTTACGAAAATACGAATACTTTACGTTTCACACAGACTACAGATCGATATCTCTGACTTTGAAATGTTATCACTTGTCATCCTTCCACAAACAAATTCCATTTTGGAATTAACTATCGTAAAGTAATTATTTTGATTATTTAGTCGCATGGACGATTTAAAAAGACCGCACAGTCGTATGAGTACAATTCCACCCAACGGATTCGCATTACTCCCAGTCGCCTCCGATCATCCATCACCCGCTGTCAATCGCAATCAAGATCTCACAACTGCCACAAATTCAGTCCCCTGTATCCCGAAGGTCCTATGTCAGAAGACACGTAATTAAGCAAAAAGTTAGAAAACACGAAATCGCTTTTACGGTTTTTGCTGCGATGGTATTTTAATTCGTTAGCCTCAATAGTTGAGGTTCGCACTAGTCACATTGTTAGTGGCACAAATTGTGATATTAATATTGTGTTGTAGATAATGACATTTGGAAATATGATGTAGATTATTTTCAGTTCATTATTTTCGAGTAGGTACATTGATCTTTATAAACATTTTTGTCTATTTATCTGCCCAATGGATTAAAACTAACATTATTCCTTGATCAGTGTATCCGACCGGGAAGCTGAAGTCTAGAGTAATGACAAACATTTATTCGTTAAACCATACAAATAGGAACCGTTATCATGATGTAGTGTAAACACACGGAAATGAATTTTAAGCTTTTTAATATCGTAATTCCCTTAGTCTCCTTTTTTGTTTTAAGATAATTTGTCTAAGCCCAATCACAGAAAATCTATCATTTTACTTGTTGGAAATTAGGATACCTATGTACTTAATTTGTCAGATGATCATCCATTATTGTTTAATTGTTTGAATAGGTAACTAGTTCTTACTTAAAATGTTAAGCGTTTTTATTTAGTATTCTAATTCTTTGAACAGATATTGTCATAGCCCAGAGTATAAACTATCCTGTTCTATAAATTGTTTGCAAACAGTTTTCCGTAGAGATCAATATTCTCATAGCCCAGAGTATAAACTATCCTGTTCCTTTGCAGTTTTCCGTAGAGATCAAACGTCTCATTTATGGTTGAACTTTTCATATTCCCACATGTTTCTCTGCCAAAACACACGTGTCATGACACAAGGAGACGGCAATCAACCGAGCAGCCACCGCATTGGGCCATACCGACGTCTTTACAACCATCCGTCGCCTGCCAACTGCAGTTTGTCTTGGTTCACACCGATGCACGTAATAAATATAAATGTGAAAGTTTCTTTGTTTGGATGTTGGTCCGTCAATCACGCCGAAACTACTGAACGGATTTTGATTAAATTTGTTGTTATACCTACAGATAGGGTATTAGCTAAGTTAGATTATAGGATACTTTTTATCCCGAAAAAATGTTCCTGTGGGATGCCATGGGATGATTTGATGAGTTTCCACAGGTTACGTGAAAAGCGAACAACGCGGAGCCGCGGGCAACAGCTAATTTTAATAATGAAAATAACTCGCGAAAATCTAAGAACACGTAATGATAAATCTTACTAAGTTTTTTATTATTTACTTTGATAGCATTATCATGGATTGATTAAAGTCCATTAGAAATTCGATTAACCCTCTTCTATGAAAATTATGTCCTGAAAGTGGCAAACAAGTAGGTATGTAGTTCACATTGTGCATTAATGGTATAGGTATAGGTAGGTCCTGAGGTCCTTGAGACCTCAGGAACTAGAACACATCTACATTGCAATCTCTGATGTCTTTTTGGAAATGTTTAGATACCTACCTATACCTATACCATTAATGCACAATGTGAACTACATACCTACTTGTTTGCCACTTTCAGGACATACATAAAATCAAAGGTTATTGAAACACGTAGAACAGGTATCTCGGGTCATGAAAAGAGTATTAAAATGTATAATTTAAATTAAACGTATCATCAAATCCTTAAGTAAATACCATCAAGGTGCCGCATGTCAATAGCAGTACCTAAGCGTAATATTTGCTCATGTATAAATATTAGCAGAGTTACGACCTTACGTAACAAATAACAAACAGCCAGTCTTGCTATGTTACTAACAAAATACACTCGTACCCACCAATGTCGACACTCAACCACTGTTTAATGTTAACACGTACTTGTAATGGACAATTATACCTACTTGTGTTACAGTTTACTTGTACATTATGTTATTTTTATGCAAAGTAACACTTAAATGTACGTTTAATTTTAATTTATCTACATATAAAATAAAATCTAGCGTAGTTAAAATACGAAAATGTTAATTTTTTATGCTTCTGATTATTAACGACTTGTATCTACGTCATGGGACGGTGGTCGTTTCGAGAAGATATCGTCACTTAAAATCCACCACACAGGGAAAAAACTGCAAAGAATCAGCCGTCACATTTTTTAAAAAGTCATTTTTTTAATGCATTTTTTTTTCAGAACAACTCAAATTAATCAACCAAAATAAAAACTCGTTTAAACACAAAAGAAACGCTCTTTGCAGTACTGACTTACCATAAACGTGCCCAGCTTGTCGTAGCATGCTCGTGTTTACCTATGATAATTTTCATAGAAGAGGGTTAATCGAATTTCTAATGGACTTTAATCAATCCATGATAATGCTATCAAAGTAAATAATAAAAAACTTAGTAAGATTTATCATTACGTGTTCTTAGATTTTCGCGAGTTATTTTTATTATTAAAATTAGCTGTTGCCCGCGGCTCCCCGTTGTTCGCTTTTCACGTAACCTGTGGAAACTCATCAAATCATCCCATGGCATCCCACAGGAACATTTTTTCGGGATAAAAAGAATCCTATAATCTAACTTAGCTAATACCCTATCTGTAGGTATAACAACAAATTTAATCAAAATCCGTTCAGTAGTTTCGGTGTGATTGACGGACCAACATCCAAACAAAGAAACTTTCACATTTATATTTATTATCTAAACATTTCCAAAAAGACATCAGAGATTGCAATGTAGATGTTTTCTAGTTCCTGAAGTCTAAATTGTTATGCCTCACAATGCCTCACAGAGGCATAACAAGTCTAGTAATTACTGGTCCGTAGATTACCACGTGACCAGAACACGATAGCACTAAACACTACCATTTAGCAGGACCTACTGAAGAACCTCCAGTTTTTTTTTGTTTTTTACTTGAAATACCTTACTTGTTTTCGCAAAACAACTAGAAAAGTAAAAAAAAAACAATAAAATTCAAATACGGTTCGTTTACTTTGACATACGGATAATCAAAGGACAGTCGTAAACGGCATAAATATACGTACACCGCCTCAGCTTTGTTTGCGCTCGATATATTCTAGATACAAAACGGGGCACACTCAATAACGTTGTCACAATAATGATGTCACACGTCCAATATAGTTCTTCGGCACAAAGATAACGTTAGGTTATTCACCCTGCCGTACGCGGACGTCGCATGACAAAATACAATGCTTTTAACCGAACGGCGCCTATTTGAAAGCCAAAAGTACAAAGTACGGGTTCACGGCCTCCACGTTTTGATAGCTTTATGACGGTGACAACCTTGATCTGCTAGTGCGACGAACGTTGGCAGGTTACCTTAATGCTAGGGTTTCCACTTTTTATGTTGTGTGTCAAGTTTTTCTCGCTGCTGTGCGTACGCTCGCTAAGGCTCAATGAATTTGTTTTTTTGAAAATTTTTTTTTTTTTTTTTTTTTTTTTTTTATGTCTGAAGATTGACAGACAAGCAAACGGGCCACCTGATGGAAAGTGGTCACCGTCGCCTATGAACATTTGCAACACCAGGGGAATTGCCAACGCGCTGCCAGCCCTGAAGGACTCTTTTGACGCCATTTTTGAAGAACCCCATATTGTAGCACCTAGGGAACACCTCAGAGGGAAGTTCAGAAAATAATATGTTTTAGAAAATGTGGTTATTGTAGGAGGTGACTTGTCGAATAAAACGCCTTCGTTCAACTTCCGGTGTTATCTTTGACATATTAAACCTTAAAAGATGCTTGTGAACAGAATCATTTATAAAAAAAAATTGAATACTAAATTCCGATAGTCGTGTAACAGTGCAGTGTTGCCGGTTATCGTTCAGATATCCTAATAGGAGGATTTTTTAATGAGAGGAAAAGACTTATAATTAACTGTGACTTAAGATTGGTGCAACATTACTGTTGTGTTATCCCTGTGCTCTCTGTCCCTTACCCGATAATTATTAATTATCGGTAGGTTTGTGGAGAAGAAAATTATTGCCAGCTGATGCAAGGTTCCCTTTCGAAAATAAATCAATCTTTCTCTTAATATCCTAAGCATCACTCTACAGTAGGTATGTAATTTTTGTGAATTATGGATCGTTTAGTTTATTGTATTGCAGAACTGGTCCTTAAGAATCTACTTATATAGGATTTTACATTTATAAAGTCATAAATAGATTCTTAACTCTCTGGTGTTAGTCATTACGAGAAATATGTTTGTGAAAAAGCCTCATCTGATTCTCTTTTACTGGTGGTAGAGGTCCAGTGTAGACTCGAGCGCGTAGGCAACGCCGCATTACCTCATCTATCCGTCGCCAAACGGTAGTGTGCAACACTATCGTGTTCTTCCATGTGAACTGCGTGATTGTTTGCCACCTTCGTAACAAACGAAAAAACTGATATCATTCATACTATTCTGCATCAGCCCTGCGCACATGTCGAAGTTTAGGGCGAGTCCCACCAACGTGACCAACTCAAAATACTCGAGACCCATTTAAATCTCTTCACCTACACGTTAAAACATTCACGGAAACGTTATTACGGATATTCAATTTTCTCCGTCGCTATTTCGAAACATGATAACAATTCGTGTGAGCGTGCCATACGCTTTTCTTAACCTATTTTGCATGAAATTGCTCACCGGCGTATTTGTTCTAAATAGCAACACCAAATTGGTCTCGACATGGTAACGAAATGCCGTTTCGAATTACGGGTTGCTGGTTTTTAGTGAAGCCTAGAATTTGGTGGAGAATTATGCAGTGGTTTTACTCGTTTTACTAAAAATCTGATGTAATTGAACAGGCAAGCAAAGCAATCGGCAACAGTAGTAAATGCGCCAGATTTTCAACAAAACTTCGTTTCGTATTTATAATTTATTATATTGACATTCATGGTAAGTACCTACATACCTATGCTGTAAAATTACATATGATGAAAAAGTACACGTACAAATGCCGATTTTTAGGCAAATTATTTTTGGTAGGTACATGAACAATCAATCTTAGTTCTGGAGTGGCAAAATATTAATTTGATTGGCGCTTTAAATTTATGTAGATCTATAACACGAGGAAGAGCTCAACAAGCATAGTGTCACTTCTCTTTTGGCGATAGTGTGCCCAGCTTGATAACTTGCGTCATGATTAGGTTTATGATAAGTAAGTTAAAACATTGCAATTTGCAATTGATATAGGCGGTAGATAATGACAAAAACAATCATAAAATGTTACTAGTGGCAGGGTACCTTGCAATACCTATTCTATCTGCCGCAAAATGAGAGGTATATAATTAGGTACCCAATGTAGACACACCTACCGCTGTCATCATTCATCTATCTGCCTACCATTTGGATAGGCAGATAGATGAATATACAGGTAGATTAGGTAATGCTGTCCAGCACCATCGTGTTCCGGTTAGATGGTATGTCAACTATGACCCCGTAAGCACTATCATTGAGTCATAAGAAATTGGTCGTCAGGAGTGGCACGCATCTGCATTTGAACTACGTGAATTGCATACTTGTTTGATGATGAACACATTAAAAAACGTAACCGGGACTAAAGTGATCAAGTGAGACGATCGAGTTGCTGATCTGTAACAGTGAAAGTGTTCGTGCGGCGCCTGCGAACACGAACGAAGCCGGACTCGAACCCGAGCTACACGCGTGTCGAGTCTCATTGTCATGCAGGTACACGTGTTGTTCGGATGAAAAAAAAAACTACTTCGACGATCCGTCGTGAATTTTGATTCAGTTTTTCTTGGGTCGTAAATATTTGTTGAGCTGCTTAAGGAGTCTTTTGGGTACTTGTGATTTCAATGAAACAGCAGTTTTTTTATGAACAATACTTGTAATTTTAAAAACACACTTTAAATATAGTTGTCACTGTTGTAGTGGAGCGTAAAAAAAATTCTTACTCTCACAGCCACACAGTATAGTATACGTATGTATCGTGGGTGCTGTTAGACACACACAAAACTTAGACAGACGTTTTGCTGGCGTAATTTAGGTCCTATATGTCACAAAATCGGCCCCAATGGAAGACCAGCGCCGCTCGTAAGATCGGCTTTATGCTGAATTTGGGACCTTTTTGTAACAACCTTGATTTTGTGTTCTTAGTTTTAGTGTTTATGTTGTTGTTACAAATAAAGTTTTTCTATTATATTCTATTCTTAGGAAAAATTCAATCTACGCCTTTGGGCGGTAATAATACGTACCTCCACGATAAATTTTAGTGTTCCAAGCGTTTTTTTACATAGACTTGTATAACAGTGTTAGAAATCTCAAATACAGGATCCAACAAGGAATATTACACATCGACCTTAGGAAGAGAGACTTCGGTATATTTCGGGTCTGCAGAGCGTTATCTCTTTCGCACCTTACCTATCTGACGTTTGTCGAACATATTGATTAAGTTTTGACCAACACCGGACTATCAGTGCTTACGTAGGCAGTATGCATCAGAGATAACGCTCTACTAAGTCGAAACTAGCCGATTGTCTCTTTCGTAGACTCGATTTGCAATACTTCTTGTATGACTTACTGTATGATAGTTGATACCAAAAATGTATATTCAGATTTTTAGCACTTTACTTAATTAGGAACTTCGAATACATCCACTCTTCTTCAGAAAATAAGAGCTTAATTTGAAAATAAAGCATTTTCCCCATCACCCACGCAGTATAAACAATAGCATGTGACTAGACAGCTTTATCATTAATTACCGCCAGTATCTCCATCGCGAAATATTTAGTGAACGTCCACCCACGCCCAATTTATCCACTATAGGAAACGTACTAAAGAAATATCCGTTAAGCAAAATGCACCTCGCAAGTTTTGCAACAACAGTCTTTGCATTGAGACGTGCAATCAATTCATTAGTCATGGGGATTTCGCTATTGGTACTTTTTTATGTTATGGAAGTGGCAAACAAGCTTGCAGTTCACATTGATATTAAGTGTATATGGTATATTCTCCCGTAATGACGCACGACACTGTTGTAAGCGTCTTAGGGGAAGGCGTTTTTGGTCTTTGTGTGGGTGTTTATATGTTATATAGACACCCACACAAAGACCAAGGTCAAAATGCAGATGCCTTACCACTCTGAGGCCTAACGTGTTGTGCCTCTGTGCCGTAAATTACAAGGCCGTACATTACCACCTGACCGGAACAGGATAGTGCTGAACACTACCATTTAGCGGCATGCATATTAGGTAATGCGATGGTGCCTGCGCTCGCGATCTTCGTCACTGGAGCTCTACCACCAGTAACTAAGTAAGATACTTGTTAATCTTTTTTTAATTCTACCTTACTCGTGTTAGAAATTCAGGTCTATGGTGCATACTTAGCATTCACTGTATCATCATCGTCATCATCATCATCATCATCATCATCATCATCATTCCAGCCGAAAAACTTCCACTGCTAGACAAAGCCTTCCCCGAAGAAGCCCACAACAGTGTTGTGCGTCTTTAGGGGAGAATATGCCATATGCATAATCGCCACGCTTGGCACGCGGATTGGCGATCGCAGTGACGGCAGTTTTTATCGCAGGCAGCTGCTGCGTTGTTATTCTTACTACCGTCCTATTGGAATGGTTCGACCGCCATTGTTCTGACTGACAGCGCTAGTGGAAGAATTCTATTCCAGTGGAACAAAATTCCGTCGCTAGTGGGCGCGGTCGTCACGTCCCGACGCCATGGTTCACTGTAGTTTTTTTTAATAAATACGCTTACACTCACAACCCCACAGTAAACCTGTGCCGTTGTACACATACAACACAAACACAAACACCCAGACCCGAAAAAAATATCTGTAGGCCATACAAATATTTGTCCCGGTGCGGGGATCGAATCCGCGGCCCTTCGAATCAAACGGTCATCTCACACCGCTGGACTATCCGGGTCGTCGTTTATTATACTTCATGACCCAATGTTACCGCTGCTAAATAGTGATGATAATTCATAGTCATCTCGTACCTGATTTACGACTTGCCTTAAAAAATAAAACAAAAGATTTGAGATTAAAAAAAAATAAAAATACAAACCTACTGAAAAATGGGGTGAAATACTAAAAAGCGCATTGAAAAACTAATAATTGTTAAACACTGAACAGAAAACTGCAGTCAAATGGATGTATGTAATCCGTATCAGCAAACTACGTACGTATACGAACCGCTAAAAGTTTCCTGCGCTCGTTTTAAAGCGGGTATCGTTGCATACATTCGCTGGTTCTTGAAATGTCCGTACCGTGTGATTTATTGAAACTCCACCCTTTCCAAATGTGCAGCTTGTAACATTAAATTTTTACAGACTGCCTCTAAGGAGTGGTTTGGTTTTCTTTAAAAAAAAACTAACTTTGATCGGGTATTCCTCGGAAATCGTAGATAGGCGTGTTATATACTCGTACACGCGTTGAAGCATCATGTTTATCCGGAATCCATATAATTCACCATCACTTCTCTGATCGTTGATTACAACTACGATTTATTATCACTTACCTACTGATTTTTATGAAGCTTATCGTATACAGATAGAAATGTTTCGTGGATATAGTGAGAAATTGTCGTTTTTCACATTAGAAAGCCACAGCATCGCGAGGCACGATCTTAAATATGATTCAAATTAAATTTCCTAGAACCTACTGAAAATTGTACTTGTAATAGTTTTCCTTATAAAACCTAGGTTAGAGCCTGTATTTAGCTGAAAAATTAAGTCTGTGTATACGTATTCGAATAACTTGTTTGTCTGGAATCATATGATTCATCATCATCAATTATGTATGTTGAATATTTTTATAAATTAGACTTTCTACAGTCTGTGCTGTCAACACTTATGTCTGTGCTCTGTCTATAAGCCTGTGGTAAAAAATTCTGTGATGTTCTCTTCTCTATGGAAATATACCTGTACTCTTGGTTCGCAAGGGTGTTGGGTTTAAATCTAAAATAATCCTTTTAAATCTGCTGAAAGACAACAAGGTACTTTGAATTCAGAATTTCTTGATTCAAAACGACCAAATGGATTCGTTGATTTTTACAAAAATAATGAAAGCACGGTCAAAGGATGAAGACAAAGCCAAAACATTTTTTTTCGTGTAATTCGCGCCACAGTCAAATAAAAACATATATAAATAAATATAGGTACATTTAGCCAAACCTATCTTTTCTCGTCCATGCCCACAATTTCAATAGTGCCTGTATACATGTTGTAATTACATGCAATTAGATAACTGATCATGTTAAATCACTGCCATATACGGTTAGAAAAACGTCGTCCCGTACGATTGGACTTATTCCGTCCGCGATAATATGGTAACATCAGTCGTTTTTTCAGGCTCTGTATCACCGGTAACTAACTGGTGCGTGGTACTATAGTTGGCAATTAAGTGAAATTAGCCGATCGCGATGGTGAGAATCGATCCATCCGTTCCGCGATGTCCGGGTTCCTATTAGCTCGAGTTAATAGAATTCAAACGAGATGAAATTATTTTCTATTCAATCAAACGCTGAACAAGTGTTTTTAGCGTTTAATTTGACCGTTCGTGGCATTATAGGACATGTGTGGTGTCTCAAAATGAAGCTTTTCAACCAATAGGTATGCGAAAATCTACACAGAATTGAGGTTTGTTAAAAGAACCAGTAGGTGCCTACCGATCATTCTTTCCGTCCCATATTTACAAAACAGTGAAAATAGATTAGATTTTTTAAATTCCGACGAAAATGAAGACGTTGATCTGATTAATTTAAACCATAAGTTTAACTTGGGGCGCAGATTAGTACCCAGTCTACATTTTGGTGTAATAAATAAACCGGGTTTATTTTGTGAACTTTCAGCTGCTTTTGTTTATGCTCACACTTTTTTTTATGATGTCTCAGAGGCATTTAAATTTGTTGTCCTATGTTTACATTGTAAAGAATTTATACACTCAGCTGCTTTAATAGACGACAGTGACAAATTGCGATCTAGATTAAGCACGAAATATATTATGCCCGGCCAAAGAACTCGCGGATAAATGTGCGTGTGAAAGATGGATCCGACGCATTCCTTGTAAGGTTAAGTGATTCAGGTTATCAGATCCTGGCGGCCGGGTATACGCACAGCTGAATGTTACAGGTTACAGAATCCATTTCTTTTAATATTCTTGCGCAAAATATGTCACTGAAGTGAAATGGTTTGTTTTCCTGTGTCTTTTCTGGTCATGACTCTTTCATCAAAGAACTCGGGGACAATGTGCGTGTGAAAGATGGATCCGACGCATTCCTTGTAAGGTTAAGTGATTCAGGTTATCAAATTCTGGCGGCCTGGTATACGCACAGCTGAATGTACATAGCAAAAAAAAATATGGTGGGACGTGGAAATAGTCCACACCAAGGCGGATTATAAATCCTAAGTATAGTATGATGATCACCCTCAAAACTTCGGCACCAGATCACCTACCCCTCCGGATCAAACACCCCAATAACTAACGTGCAAGCCATTCACCAAATTGGAGACTGTACCGAGGTACCGCAGATCAGGTTATTGTTCTTGACGACACACGTAGTAAGGTTTTGTGTTGATTACTTCTCGACGCCGGCGTCTTCTTCGACCATAAATTGATCTCCACCAGCTTATTCGGAGAGTCCGATAACTGCGGAATTAAGCAAACGGGCATAAAATTCAGTGCAAATTCACTGATTTTTAATTAATATAATATCATGTGTTCACATTTGATAAAGTAAGAGAGCAATGAGCATGAGGTTACATAGTCCATTTCTTCTAATATAGTTAAGCAAAAAGTGAACTGAAGTGAAACGGTTTGTCTTCTTGTGTCTCTTCTGATAATCGCTCTTTCATCAAATAACTCGTGGATAAACGTGCGAGTGAACGATGGATCCGATGCATTCCTTGTAAGGTGAAATGATTCAGGGTATCAGATCCTGGCGGCCCTGTATACGCACAGCTGAATGTTACAGAGTCCATTTCATCTAATATTCTTGCGCAAAATGTGTACCTACTTTATTTTTCGGTCATCACTCTTTCATCAAAAAATATCGTATATAAATGTGCGAGTGAACGATGGATCCGACGCATTCCTTGTGATGTTTAGTGATTGAGGGTATCACAGGGTAGGTATGTCTTTTCAAGTCATCACTCTTTCGTCACTTTCGTATCCATCGCGTCGTGGTTCGCTTGTTAATCTATCGATAGAGAGATACTGACATACGAGCGTTATGGGAGTTATGAGATTGATAGTAATAACTGATCAACAAAGGCATTTAGAAAAAAGTATCGAAGGAGAAATTGAAACATCGAAAAAATTGGAATGAGTTTACTTCTATTAGGTAACATAATCCGAATATTCAACATCCATAAAATGATAACCATTCAAAGCATAAAATTAATCTCCGGTGAAATGAACATTCAGATTACAGTCGGCTTGACTATTTCGGTTTATTTTATTTGAAATCAAACCTTTCTTCGGTTAAATATAAGTGCCCAACAATGTGAAGGTACCAAATAGTAGATAGAATGTTTGTCTACTGTTTCTCACATAAATTATTAACGCAATCGCTAGCAACTGTCGAATGAAACAAAACATGCCCGTAATAGAGATAGCTACTGATCAATTCCACATATTCACATGTGATAAGTTGTTTGTATTATGCCGCCGCAAAGCAACCAGTTCATGAATACATAATAAATAGTTTGTTTAACATAATATCTACATAAATAATATAGAAAACAAATGTACTCAAGTACAAGTCAAATTAAACTTAGGTGTATTATGGAATTCGATCATGTAATTTGTTTCAAAATTATGTTTCTTGAATAAATAGAGCATTATCGTGAACATCATCATCTTAAATTCATCAGGAAGACGCACAGTGCTGGGCAAAAGCCTGCTCATAAGCCGTAATAGCCACGTTTGGTATGCGGGTTGGTAATTTTTACGGGTGGTAGAGCTCCAGTGACGGAGCTCGCGGGCGTAGGCACCACCGCATTGCCTAATATACTTGCCGCTAAATGGTAGTGTTCAGCACTATCGTGTTCCGGTCAGGTGGTAATGTACGGCCCTGTAATTTCCGGCACAGGGACATAACACCTTAGGCCTCAGGAGTGGTAACGCATCTGCATTTTGACCTTGGTCTTTGTGTGGGTGTCTATAGGCTGCAGTCATCACTTAACATCGATGTGAGCTGCATGCTTGTTTGCCACTTCCATAACATAAAAAAAATCGCCGTGGCAGTATTATTATCGCGGAAGGCTGCTGCCCATCCCGCGTTATTGCATTTACCTACTACCGCCGTATTGGAATAGTTTGACCGCCGTTGTTCGGTTGACTTACTTAAATATTTATATGATTTTATTAAACTATGACTGAAATAATTTCAATATTTTGGTCTCTTTTCAGGTAAATTTAAATCCTATCCGCACCAGTCAGCGAAACCTGAAGACACCGTAAGTCAATTTTGCGATAATCGTCGACGCTTCGCAAAATCCATTCCTTTACGAAATCCATGGAAGTAGTTGCGAATAACTTTCAAACTGCTATCAGACAAATGTCATTTCATTCTGTCCGGGACCATAGAAGCCGAAAAGAAAGCGACCGAAAGGTCCGGTTGATTTAAAAAATCGTTTTGGTTTAATATGTATGTATTTATCTTCACGCCAGGTCCCTAACGGGGTAGGCAGAGAGTGTAGAGCGAGCAGATATCCCGGTCCTGACATACCTCTCGTGCGTCATCTACCTTCATCTTCTTCTTGGTTTAATATACGCGAGATGTACCCTTAATGATTAAAAGAAGGTTCTTATATGCAAATAAATATATTTCGCTCTCTGGATATTCGTTTAACAAAATGTGGAGGTAACTTTATCATTATAAGATGACAAGGGATCATTAGCCAAAAAACTGATATTTTAAATTTTTAAAATGGGGTAACGTTATATTATGAAATTTAAAATTAATTGCAACTACACATTGTCGCTCGTAAATCTCTCCAATCGAGGCAGCTAGAGAGCATTCGAGTAAAAAAAGCTGTATATCCCAGGAGTCGCAAATTAAAACGTTCCCCCGCAGTTGTTTTTATGTTTTTAGGGTTCCAGGAATCTGAAATGAAAACCCGTTCTCCCCCATTTGTTTTTGATTTTCAAGGTTCCATAACATGAAAAGAAATAATGGAACCCTAATATTAGGTTGGGGAAAATGTTTCTTCGCATTTTTTAAGATAATTCAAAACATTTTTTAATATAGTTTATTTAAATTTAATTAAGGTATATATGTACCATTTTGTTCGATAACCTTTTGCCATCTTGTAGGTAGGGACTTGATCCCATTGCTATAAAAATTTTGGGACTTCTCATCAAAATACCGCGACAAGTGGATTTGGCAGTCCTCTCGTGATGTTAACCTAACATTACATAAAGAATTCTGAAGACACTGAAACAGGTGGAAATCTGAAGAACTATACGGCGGATGCATTAACACCTCCCAGCCAAACTCTCTTTTTGCTGAGTGGCTATAGATGTGTGAGGTCTAGCGTTATCATGATGAAACGGTTTCATTTCTCTCAACTTCTTGCTTTAATCTCATCAGTTGTTCGCAGTAGAGTTCAGAATCGATAGTCCTGCCGGTGGTAATAGCTCATAATGAATAATGCCCTTCCAATCCCACCACACACACAACATCACCTTATTGCGAGTTAACCCGGGTCACAGTCGCCACAGTCTGTGAAGCCTGACCGGCCTTTGACCACGACCTTTTTCGCACGTTCTTGTCGTACGTGATCCACTTTTCATCACCAGTTATCAGCTTCTTCAAAAATGATTCGGTTTCATTACGTCGTAATAAAGAATCACAAATTAATACACGGTTCATTAGGTTTCTTTCAGTGAGCTCGTGAGGTACCCAAATATCGAGATATTTTTGTACCCAGCTTTTTTCAAATGCGCCAAAACAGTTTTGTGATCAATTCTCAGTTCTTCAGCTACGTCGTAACTACTGATATGTCGATCTTGCTCCACTTTTTCAAAAATGGCATCCATTTTATCCGTAATAGGGCGACTAGAGCGAGGTGCATCTTTGACATCAAAATTTCCGGATTGAAAACGCTTAAACCAAATTTGTGCTACTCTCACAGACACTGCACTAGGTCCATAAACATCGCAAATTTTTTTCGCGGCTTGCGTTGCATTTTTACCTTTTTTGTAATAAAATTTTAAAATGTATCGAATTTCTTCATTAGATACACTCATCTTGACAGTACGAAAAACAAATGAAAATCACTTATTTGCCTAATTTGAATTTGGAATTATGTTCTTTAAAATTTTAACTTTCAATGATTCCAAAACCAGCCAGATACAAATACTACAGCCAAAGAGATTTTATTACAAGTTCATACATACTATAATGCGAAAAGACTTTTTCCCCAACCTATAATCCGTCGTGCGTCTGTCAATCCGTCTGTCACAGTCAATTTCCTCCGAAAGCAGTAGACCACAATTCAAAGATATAAAACAATCCATTTAAAATATTGGTGTCATTTTTGAGGGATAAATTAAATTTTAAAAAAGTTTCGCATAATGTTTTAGTGTGATGTGTCTTATTTTAAGAATGTTAAATATAATTTTGTCATAATTTTAAATTAAATAGTATTATATGGTTTTAGAAAACAGGAGGATAATTACCATTATCTTCTTCCACCTTTGTTTCCGTAACTACCCATTAGTTACGGAAACAAAGGTGGGGAGTTATTACACCTATTACCTTAGATTTTGAAAAAATATGAGGGGAATAGTTCTCCACTGATAGATTACAGGCAAACCTATAAGAAGTTTGTGATATTAAAGGTATTAGGTATAGGGGAATCTACAATTGTGCATAACCCTGTGAACGCGTTCGACTCACACTTAGCCGGTTTTGAACAGTAGCGACTGAAATAAATCCCGGTGTCCGGTAACCGTAAAACAAATCAGGGAAGTGAGCTCGTCACTTCGTATCGTGACGGTGATTAAAATTCGAGATGGGAGTGGTCGGATGAGAATCTATGTTTATTTTTCCTCTTGCTACGCTGCATAAGTTCGCTAAGAACGGATTTTGCTACAGGGCCGGATTAACGAGAACAAGGTCTAAGGGCACTCTGAAAATACTTTTTTAACTTGAAACTTGGTAGGGAGGTGGTTTGTAGGTTGTAGGCTTCGCTAAAACCGGATTTTGTGATGGGACCACATCAAGGAGGTCTTAGATCTCTCGCGTGTTTTTATTTGTGAAAATCCTTCACTCTTTTTTCTACAAACTTTGAAGTAGTTAGTAGACGTCCGCTAAGCGACAGTCCGCTAAGGATTTTGCGATAATAACGGATTAAAGAGGTCTCTTGCACGTTGACATATGAAACTCCTTCATTTTTTTCTACAAACTTTTACCTACTTGGGCAAGGAAGTAGTTGGTAGACTTCCGGTAAGAACAGATTTCGTGACACGTCAGGATTTAAGAGGTTTAAGGTAGCAAACAAGCAAACCGTTCACATTGATGCTTAGTAATGACCGCAGACATCTACCTACTCAAAAAGATATGCAGCGTTGTCACCCCCGAGGCTTAAGATGTTTTATTTATGTGATAGTATTATGCAACCATACATCTCACCGGAGCACGATAGTGCTGAACACTACTTTTGGGCGGTAGATAGATTAGGTAATGCGGCAGACACTAGAACTCTACCACCAGTGAAAATTTATTTGACCTTTATGAACACAACAAAACAAACAAGTGGATATAGCCGTATCTGTACAAGTAATGAATAAATTGAAAAAACAAGATATTACGCAGCATAAATAAACAAACGTAGTACCTATCTACGGAATGAATTCCATTACAGGTAGGTATTCATACCGGCAATTGAAAAGTTAATTAGAATGTGAATAGTGAATATAGCCTATTGTTTGTTGCTAGATGCTCTCATTTTGCCTATTAACTAGCTCATTTGTTCTCGATACATGCTATTAGTAATTGTGGTACATTTCTTTCATTTCATTGTTATTGTTAGATCTTCCCTGAATGTAAAATATACCTACAGCGAGACTCGGGGTAAAGTGGAATCCCGAATTAAGTATTGATACTGGATGTGCGATGTGTGATGACAAAATCCTAGACACACAAAACGTGCGAACCACTCGACGTCTCACTGCCATCAATGCCCGCTTCAAGTGCAGCCCAATTCGCGAATAATTAGCCCGAACAATGTCAGGTTATGACTGAATACTATTACCATTTAGCGGCAAGCAGATTAGGTAATGCAGTGGTGCCTACGCCCTCGAGTTCCGTCACCGACTACAACATTTACTACTGGGGAAACTGTCCCCAGTAGTAAATGTACAGTAATTTATGTATGTATCTTCGCCAAGTCCTTTACGGGGTAGGCAAAGAGTGTGGAGCTCCAAATATCCCGGCCCTTACACACTTGCCGTGCTTCTTCTACATTCATCATTACTTACATACATGCACGCCGATGGCTCTTGACCCAACTCTCAGACAGTACTCAGCATATTTGGCTAGGTAGGTCAGTCTTGTTCTTCCTGTACCTCTGTTACTATCCACATTTGCATTGTATACTCGTATCTGTTTAGTCATTCGCTCATTCGACCTTCTTTCAACATGCCCGAACCATTGGAGCATACTTTTTTTCATTTACGATTAGTTATGAATATTATTAACTACTAATTACTATGTAACCCTGCCCATCATTACAATATTATCGATGTTAACATAACTCATTTAACATACTGACAATCATATTATAATTTACAACATGTATTAAACAGAAGCAAAACAACCGCCGCACCAAAGTCTCCTTTTAACTTTGCGAACAGCCCCGGGCGTACGACACGGGAACATAATAAAAACATGACTTTCAACGACTCACCCGACGGCTAATTCGCATGAATATGTTCAGATGAAATTAGATAAACTGACATGTGTATTCGTACAAGTTTTTTCATTGTGTATACATAAATAAAATATGAACGTTTGAACACACCTTCACGCTAATTTCATCGTGTCTATCTGATACATTTCAGATTGAAGGAGCTTGAGGCTGTAGAAACTACTGCATTACCTTAACTATGCACTTGCCGCTAAATGGTAGTGTTCAGCGCATAGGTCGTAACATACGGCTCTGTTATTTGCGGCACAGCGGCATAAACCCTAGGACGCAGGACTGGCCGCAAGTTATAAACATTATGAACATAAAAACACCAGAGATTTCTAAGTAAACTCTCATAGAGTTGTGTGAAGTCTCTAGTTTTTATGTAATTGTTTCTAAGCTACAGTAGGTATTCACTCACCATAAATGTGAACCGTGGATATGCTTGTTTACCACTTCATGGCATAAAGTATATTATCTACATATATAAATAAAAATCAATTGCTGTTCGTTAGTCTCGCTAAAACTCGAGAACGGCTGGACCGATTTGACTACTTTTGGTTTTGAATGATTTTTAGAAGTCCAGAGAAGGTTTAAAAATTCATCTCATTCATTTCAGGTTATTTCACCCATAGTAATAACACATTATAAACATATAATTATAGAATACATACATACATTAAAAGGTAAGAAAATATGAAGAAATTGAAGGGAAATAGTAAAAAACACAATTTTATTTTCCCATACAAATAGTCCGTATCTATCAAACCTTTGACACATTATTTCATTCTGAGGCAATACGAAGTTTGCCGGGTCAGCTAGTTCTTTATATTTACAAGGTTACATACGCTTGCTTTGAAGTACATTTACATAACACATGTAAGCTATGTTAAGTATACAAACTTTTTTTTCGACGACCGGAGTTTTTTTTTGGAGTGAATTCTCTAAAACGTTTAGATCTCTACGATGATAACGCGCTACAACTACGTGGTCTTGTAGTTGTAAAGTTGGTATCAGTTGATCAAATTCTAGGAATACAAGACCTTACATCTGAATCGTTGCCTTTAGAATTATTTCTTGGTATTATGTCTTTTTTTTAATAATCTCTCGGACTCTGCTCTTGTAGCATGCCCACTATTACTATACTTTTAATACTTATCACGTGAAATGTCTTTTTTTTGTAATGGGAGTGGCAAACAAGCATACAGTTCACATTTATGTTAAGTGATGACTGCAACCTATAGACACCCGCACAAAGACCAAGGTCAAAATGCAGATGCGTTACCACTCCTGAGGCCTAAGGTGTTATGCCTCTGTGCCGGAAATTACAGGACTGTACATTACCACCTGACCGGAACACGCTAGTGCTCTACCACCAGTGAAAGTTTTATGAGAATCACGGTATTATATACTTGCTATTAGAATTAAGAAATATATTCAAATTACCAAGGCTACTTTTTTAAGCTGAAAAAAATACTTTATACATTTCGGTGCTTAAATAAATTACTGAATGCTTTGTTTGCTCTGGAAAATGTACCACTTATCTTTGAAAGACTGATAGACGTTTATTATTACACTTAGAAGTGAAATATAAAGTTAAACGCCGCTTCGACCTTCAATGGTTCATAAAAATACGTTCAGTCTGTCTGATATCGTATTTGAAAGGCAGACGTAACTTTACGAGTCTATCTCAGCTAAGAACAACATAGTAAAATATTTGTTTGGAACGAAAAATTTCTCCAAGATGACTTTTATTACGTATTTCAATATTGAATGGTATATAAACTGGGAATGGAGTAATTTTTAGGAGTCTTAAATGTGGCGCCAGACGCTGGTTATGTAGGTATGTATGTATGTATGTATCTTCACGCCAGGTCCCTAACGGGGTAGGCAGAGAGTGTAGAGCGCCAGATATCCCGGTTCTGACAAACCTCTCGTGCCTCGTCTACTTTCATCATTCTCTTCATACATGCACGCCGCTTCCTAAGACTTTTGATCCCACCAGCAGAGAGAACTCGACCTATTTGGTCATGGTGGTCAGTCTTGGTCAGTCAGGTACTATTAAAAATATTGAAACACTATATCTATGACTGTTTTCCTGCAATGTTTACTATAAAATGTTAGATATATTTGCAATGTGTATAAATGTCAAGTTTTACAACCTGCTCGTATCAAATATGTTTGTATAAATACATTATTTCAAAAGAAATTGGTACCATGATAAAATCATGATACACGCCTTTTATTGCTTTAAATTTATTAATTTACTTTATTCATATTTATATAGTTTTTTAATGTAACGTAGGTGACAAATGCTTGTTTGTACCAATAAATGTAAACTGTATGCTTATTTGCCACATTATGACATAAAAAAGATAGGTTTGATAAAACCAGACTATTTATTTATAATATTACTTAAATTAAATTTAATTAAAATTATTACGAAATAATTATTGAGAACATGTCTGTGATTGAGTGCCTACATTTTATTATATTTTTGTCGAATCAAGTCGAATCTTATAAAAATATTTGAAAACCTCATAGTTTGGATTTGTTTCCGTACTATCTCCAATCCATAGTCAACTTCCATATCGTATGTACTTATTTCGATTTTTATATTACAATTAAACATAATGAGACCCTATAGTTATGATTTAAGACAGCAGGTTAACCACCAATCTTCCTCCATCATTTCAGAAGTCCCACGTGTTTATATTTTACATTGCAGTTTGTGGAAAGTCTGAGCCCAGCTGTAGGCTATTAGGGAGATAATTGCGCGAGTGTTTATATGTATACATATTGTGATAATTAAAACATCCATTATAAGGAGAGTAACAGCCAACATCTGTCGGATTTCCTCGGCGGATAATTGGGCCGGTTACGGACCATTTCGGACGTGGTATGCGATGCTCTAGTGAGCCATAAAACTTGAGGTGTACGCATACAATGATGTTTTTTGTTGAAAGTTATTTATGTGGGTATGAAATGCTCACTCATTTCACAAAATGAGCTATTTTGCCGAATCTCGATCGAAAAATTATCCACGAAAATTGTTTTGGTTGTTGTGTTGTCATAAGAGGATTTGATTTTTTTTTATTCTTAAGATTACGTCTCTGGGACACGATTGCATATGTATTCCAATCATACGGCTGTTTTTTGTTTGGCTATAAATACTTTTAAATAAAGGGAACGAAAATAATTTAAGGAAACAAGCTGATGATCGCGATGGCGCTGACATGTATTAGTTTTTGTGCCTGTGGGTTTCTTTGGCACTAAGAGTAATTATTTTTGTGCTGTGAAAGTAACGTAAAGACAGCCATGTATTTATAATTCAAGCTATTTATATAGGCTTGCCAAAATTTTAAGGGTGTTATCATATCCATGGACCTGCAGATTGTCTCATATATTTCTAGAACATCTATTTGTTCTAAAATACCTCGTATTTTATACATGTACTTACCTTAATTGATGAGATGTTTCCAGTTTGTCAAATATATTAGTTCTTGATGAGTGCCGCGGGCTAGAAAAGTCACCTGTATGTGTTGAAAAATTGATGTTTCTTGGACTGCAAATTAACGTTTATGCCAAGAACATCGATCTATTAACACATCTAATATACAACACGGTTTTTGTTTAAGCATTGCAAGTAATACGTCTTTATACATTTCAATCACGTCATCTGGTTACCCACGTTACCAGTTCAGATGCCAGACTAACAAGACCAGTGATGACAGCTACATTGACAGCTCTCTTGCGACACTGGGAAAATCAGGCTGTCCAATGCTGTTTTAGGCCCGGTGCGCTCTACCGCTTTTTGTTGGGGCGAAAATGACATGTGTAAGCGGCAACTTTTCCTACAAGCGCGCGTGTTCCATGAAATTAGAAAAAATAATATGTTGAATTATTATTATTATATTTTCTTCTTGGGACGAAATGTACTTAAATTGTTGGATGTCAGTACTGGTTTTAAGAGCTGTTAATTAACCATACCGAAAAGAATATGTATAAATAATAATAATGGCAACCCATTATACGTCCCACTGCTGGGCACGAGTCTGTCCCCTTTTTTGGGGGGAGGCCTGGAGCTTTCTCCTCCACGCTGCTCCAATGCGGATTGGTGGAGATACGAGTTAGTGGCCAACCCGCTGTCGGATGTTTTCAAACCGCCCATAAGACCTCCGACAAGGTTTAACGACTGCTATCTATCGATAGCAACCGGGACCGACGGCTTAACGTGCCCTTCGAAGCACGGAAACGCGCATTTTTTGCCACTAGCGGTCACTTATTACACTTTCTAAACCAACCGCGGGGCCATGCGCGCTTCGAAACAAAATAATAGGTATGTGTAGCGTGTAAATTTGCTCACTTGTGTAGATGTACGTCTTGGAAAATGCAGCATCTAGAATGTGGTCTGGTCTAGTCTGGTGATACACTTTCAGTCTCGTAACTTAAACATGGAGGCTATGGATCACCTACCTATTCAATCAGATGATTTAGATAGCCTCCAAACTAATTCAACAATTTATGTAAAAAGTAAACAATCTGTGTGTAATGGGCGAGACAGAAAAACTTCGAATTCTAGGTAGGTAAACAAAATATATAGTTGTTGCCGCAATTCAATTCTGCAAATGTGACGTAACGATAAAATTTACAACTCGAAGGGAAAGCTATGAACTTTCCCAGGATCGGAGCAGGTTGTTAAGTTAAGGTAGGCTTCGGTCAGAGTATTGAGCGATGATATATTGGTAGTAAAGCTCTAGTAGTAGAGCTAGAGAGCATAGACACCACCGCATAATTTTAACTTCATGTTGTATTCAAGGCTACTGGGTTTCAGTTGGTGATAGGTGATAAAGTATTTAAACAGGGAGTGGTACTGAGAACTCTTGATTTAATGTGGATGTCTACAGCTAGAGTATTCAGTTTTATGCGAACTCTATGTCTCTTCAATTGCATTAAGACAATATGTGCACATGTCACGAGCCAAAAAAAATATATGTCTATCCAAAGTTTTGCACTAGTTGGCTATTTCTGGTCATAGACTGCATGCAATACCTACGTTGGCTGATAAAAGAAAAAAATGTCGTTTGTCCCAAACCGACAATCTTTGTATTCTACTTTATGTGTAGGTACTTACTACAAACATCAAGTTTGTTATTATTAGCATCTCCTCATATTTCCAACCATAGCCTACGAATCGGTAGCGAGAAGCAATCGAGAGTGGGTTGCGTCCACAGTTGTGCAACGTGAACTATTGGCCCGTCGTGACAGACGAGCGGGAAAGTGAGTGGCGAACTAATGCCGATAGTGTGACGCTCGTGACAGAACGCATGGTCGATTCGATCGGTCCTATGGTGACTATGCAATTTCTCTTGATTGATGGTGCACGCTGGATTTTTGCTGTTGATAGGCTGGTCAAGAAGAAACGAAATGTCCCCATGTGTCTGATATGTTTGACTAGGTACGTAGACTATCTGGTGACCATGTACATAAAAATGTATGTGTAGTAAAGCTCAAACATCATAACTTTTTACCGCATCCCTCCATCAGTCCTACCTACATCTAAGCATTAGTAGCGAAATGCAATCGAGAGTGGGTTTCATCCAAAGTTGTGCAACGCGAACTATTGACCCGTAGCGGGAAAGTGAGCGGCGAACTATCGCCGACAGTGTGACGCTCGTGAGTAGGTACCTACTCGTGACAGAACACTTGGTCGATTTCGAATTTCCCTATGTAGAAGGTTATAGCTGACAAATAAGAATACGTATAATACTGGGGTACTAGGATTGTTTTCTTTGTGTTTTTTCTCGCCGTATTTAGACGATATATCTGTACTAATAAAATAAAGCAGTATAATTAGTTTGTTTGTAAACCCTACGGGTATTAAGAGTAGAGCAAAAGATATGCTTAAAGGAAGCTTGCGTTAGGGCAATGATATGCGTTGCCCGAACGCAAGCGACATCACGAAAACAATAGAAGTAAACTGATAAAAATAATAAAATAGCTATATAATCAGCTTAAATCTGATTAGTACAAATGCGTACAATACAAGATATCCTCGAGTGGAAAAATGAACGATGAATAACGTGCAAAACGCTTGGTCGATTCGTTCGTTCCTATGGTGACTGGGAGGGTTTTCCCTGAATGTTTCATGCTCGACAAAGTTTTACGGCGACGCCCTTTTCAAATTTTTCCGTCGAGGATCTCTTCTGGTGTACGTGCTTTTGAATTATGTGATGTTTGTGTTAATCGACAGTATCTACCTACTTTATGTTTGTCTCGTTATTTGTTCAAATGTGTTTATGGCTCTTATCATACCTACGGCTTCGTGTATTATTATAAAAATATCTTGAATAGCTTACAAAATGCTATCCTTGAATCAAGTAGCGGACTAAAGCGGGGAACGGGCCTGCGGTTTTGGGGACCTCCCAAAGATCGACTGCTCGCTGGGAATCGCGAAAGATTTGTACAGCTTACGGAGGGAAATGTCGTTTTTTTTCTCGCGCGTTCTTCTTGACTTGTATTTTAGAATCTATCTACCGTATCAATAAATATCAATAATACGGGGAGGCTCTATATGTGCGTGTGCGTTAAGCTGATGCTGAACGTGATCGATAAAGGTTTTTGATACGATATAATAACCGATCGACTTTCACATCATAGAGTAAGAAGTTAATCTCTTATCAACAAAATGCCGCCTGTGGCATTATACAATGCCTGACAGCAATCAATGATAACGTTTTCGTAGGTTTTCGCGAGCTTCATACATTGTAGAAATTAAACTTGGGGATTTTCTCGCGTATACAACACTCCCAAACTTCTTACACCCGACGTTTCGGTCGCTTTCCAGCTACCGTGGTCACGGGCAGACTGGTCATGATGACCTTCTGAACGTAATGTAGATGTAATTAGAAGCAGGTAGGTACATGAGCAATAATTATATTGACAAGTCGTTAAATATAATTTCATTTTTCTCGAGGCAACTTATATAGGTAATTATTGTTTTCTATACTGTGTATTATAGTACCTATTAACAGAATGTATGTCATCAAAGATTTTTTGCTATGCACCGCCACTTTTATGTCAGTTCCATATATTTCCATCTAATAATAATAATGGCAACCGATTATATGTCCCACTGCTGGGTACGAAACTCTCCCCCTTTTCACCAAAGTCCCCTTTTTGGGTGGCCTGGAGCTTACTCCACCACGCTGCTCCAATGCGGATTGGTGGATACGGGTTCGTGGCCAACCCGCTTTCGGAATTTTTTCAAACCGCCCATAAGGCCTCCGACAAGGTTTAACGACTGCCATATATGGATAGCAACCGGGACCGACGGCTTAACGTGCCCTCCGAAGCACGGAAACCCGCATTTTAGTTTGCCACTAGCGGTCACCCATCACACACCGGACCGCGCCCGTAATGCTGAACCGAGTAGATCGCTTATTATCTACATCAACCGCGGGGCCATGCGCGCTTCAATTGTGGATAAATAATAGGTACGATAATAATAGTCCAGCGGTGTGTGATGACCGTTTGCGTCGAGGATCGCGGACAAATTTTTGTATGGCACAGATGGGTGTTTCGGGTATGGTGTGTGTTGTGTTAGTAGTAGTTAGTGCAGCGGCACCCACGACACAGGTGTTTATACCAAGTGTGGGGCTTAGTGTAAGCGTAAATATTTTATTTTCATGTTTATCAACAGGAAATAATTAATTAGCCCTGTAATTTCCGGCACAGAGGCATAACACCTTAGGCCTCAGGAGTGGTAACGCACCTGCATTTTGACCTTGGTCTTCATATGGCTGTCTATAGGCTGCAGTCATCACTTAACATCAATGTGAACTGCATGCTTGTTTGCCAAGCCCATTACATAAAAAAAAAATACGAAACTGAACTTGTACATTTGCGAAATAAAATGTTATTAAAAATCCTTATCAGTTTCGACACATGGTTAAGACATGAACGAAATAAAAATGGTAATACTTTCAAATCCACAGTCCATTATAGTAACAGACGGTTATTATAGAAATGGTTGGCGCGTGACGAATTTCGACCACTCCCGCATCGCAGCCAGTCATTCAGTCAAAAATCTCACGAACCAACTTTGAATAAATATTTGATTCTGTGTTCAACTTTACAATATCTTTATTGGTTTCAATTACTAGGTTGATAGGGGCAATATATTAATTAATGCTTTATGGTTTTAATGTAGATTTACATTGGTGTGTGAAGTAATTTATTTGAATAAAACCAAAATTCAATGTTGTCTTACGTTTTTATCGGTTGTGATACTTACGGCCAAATACTCAAACGTCACTTAAATCTTAGTGTGGGACTTAAAAGTCTTTTGTCTTTATAAAACACGTTCAAACGATAGAGATAGCGCACATTTGAGGGTTGCTTATAATTGAGTGACGTTTTTATTCGGCCGTCTATAATTTTATTTGATAGTGCTCAGCATGTACCATCGGTGAACTTACCGGTCATCCAAAAACATTACCTATACCTAAATTAAACTTTATCTTTACGTACTCAAATAAGGCACTTCTCTAACCGACCCGACATTTCTTTGATAGTATCTGATTCGATGTAACACGTGTCGACCCACTAACTCTTAAATCCGAAATCTCTATTTTCGCTAATGCACTAGTAATACCAATCACTTCACTCAGCTTTCTACTCCTATGTATATCTATTGCTGTAGTATTGAGTAAAAGTGTACCTAAGTTCTGTTCGTTTTACCTCACGGTTCATAATTTTGTTAGACGACTAGTTGACCCGGCGAACTTCGTTTGATAGATACGGACTATTTGTATGGAAAAATGAAATTGTGGTTTTTACTATTTCCCGTCATTTTCTCCATATTTTCCCTGGACTTCCTAAAATCATTCAAAACCGAAATAAGCCAAATCAGTTTACCCGTTCTCGCTTAAACTCGAGAACTCTCTTTTTTATTTATATGAAGAAGAAGAAGATTATTATAAACTTTTGTAGAGTTTCAGTCAGTTAGTGCTTCTAACAGATAATGAAATGAAGATAGATATATGCATAATATAGGCACTCACTAAGAGCTGACAGAAGAGAAAAAATGAATATTAACGATGTGCATTTTTAACCACTAATGCCACCAACACCACCACCACCATAGTCACCACCACCATCACCATCACCAGCGACACTGTCATCACTACCACCTCCACCACCGCCACCACTACAATCGCCACCAACGCCATCAACTCCATCACCATCACCAAACACCTACGCCACCAATGCCACCAATGCCTCAAAAACTACCAACAACACCACCAACGTCACCAACGCCACCAATGCCTCCATCACCACTAAAAACCACCGCTAGCATCACTAACGCCACCAACACCACCACCAGAATCACCAACAATGCCACCAACACCACTAACGCCACCACCACCATCACCATCATCATAATGACGTCCATCCGTCTCCGCTGGACAAAGCCTTTCCCGAAGATGCTCCTAAAAGTGTTGTGCGTCATAAGGAAAGAATACGCCATAATTGCCACGCTTGGCATGCTGAATGGTGATCATAGCGGCGAATGTTTTATGCCGGGACGCTGCTATGTAACAGAGAAAAATCCGATCAAGTGGGAGTCGGAACTCGTGTACGACGGGTTCCGTACAAAAAATGCCCTAAAAATTACGTTTGTTGGAAGGTAATACACAACATAAGACCTAAAAATTCTGTAAAAAAATTAAGCGTCTTCTTGCAACCGTTATAGAGCAAAAAATATACGAAAAAAAACACGTTTATTGTATGCCCCTTTGGACCTCTTTATATTTTCATTTTCTTATTTTTAGTATTTAATTTATCGGTATATAACAGAAATATTACATAATTTGTGAAAATTTCTAGCTATCACTGTTTATGAGATAAAGCCAGGTGACAGACAGACGGATGGACGAACAGACAGGCAGACAGCGGAGGATGAATAATAGGGTCCGTTTTTACCTTTTAGATACGGAACCCTAAAAAAGATAGAAGATTCAAAATAGTTAAAAAATATTCTATATGATTCTTTAAACTGTCGTAACTTTTTTATTTCTGAACCGATTGACATGTAATAAACAGAAAATATTAAGTGAATCTTACCACAATATATTACTGAAAACTGAAAATCGAATAAGCCATTTCTGAAATTAGCGTGTATAAACACACAGACAAACATATATTTTTCCGGGATAAAAAGTACCCAGTGTTGTGCGCCAAACATTAAAGTTTCATCGTAATCGGACCGGTAGATTTTGTGTGATGCTTGAACAAACAGACAGACAGACAGACAGACAATTTTTTTTCTTATCACTTATTTGTGTTCGGTTTCGATCTAGTAACATCCCCTGGTATTTCTTTTTTAAATATTTTCAATGTACAGAACTTACCCTTCTACAGTTTTATTATAAGTATAGATAAAATTAACAACTCCATTATAAATAATTCCTTACTTAAATATCATAATAATAACACCTACTTCCACCGCTAAACGTAATTGGACTTTTTCTGCCAACGTGATTCTTAAAAGACTAGTAAGTTATTATTTTCAAGTTTAATTTAACAGTCCCAAAGGGACTGCTAAATTAATTTTGCGCGTTGCATTCCCTCCGGCATGTGTTCGTGGCAGTCGCATGGTTAAATGTGCAGGATAGAAAAAGACAAAGAAGAGATTAGCAACACTAGTTAAAATAAGTTTATGAATAAGGGGGTAAGTCTACTGCTACTTTAAACCACTGAAATTTACGACCTTGGAATCGTACAAAAAAGTTTGAGATCACTATGCAGATACGAGGTTTACGTTGGAACTTATAATTGCTTGCAAATTGTGTACCTATAAATGGAGAGGACAGGATTTATTTTTATTTCTATCAGGATTTTAAAATGTAGGTTCAAGTTTATAATAATCTTTGAATAGCACTGTAATCATGAAGTAATTAATTAAAAACCGGTGGGCAATCTCAACATCTGTTTTAATGGCAAATTACTCTTCACGCTTCATGTCGGTAGTTAAGTCTTTCGTCCAAACGCATTCTTTTTTATTCTCGAATACAATGTATTGTCTCCATAGGTATTCGCGAGTTATATCTACTGAAATAACTCGCGAACCCTACTATTCTACCCTTTTATGTGACGTTTATTAATCTTTTTTTTTTTTCTAATTCAACCCGAGTGGGGTTGAAATTACTTTAAGGTACTTTTTATATTGATATTACTCTTACTTTTTCATCGTTTCTCATAACATCACTAGTATTCATTTTCATTTCTTTTTTTGTTTAAATATTCATTATCTGCAGAAATAGCTTTTATTTCAATTTCTTCTTGAAGGCTATTCCAATTAAAAGTTTATTCTTTCACTTTGGATTAGGACAAGACGCCATAGTATACAACTACGGAACAAAAAATACACTAAGTATAAAACTACAGAGATATAGAGGTTTAATAAACAACATAGACTCAGGAGTGGCAACGGATCTATCTACATTGAAATCTCTGGTTTTTATATTGATGATGATAGGCTAAGTATTCACTTACCATCAATGTGAACTGTATGCTTGTTTGCCACTTCATGACAAAAAACTGTAGGTTCTCACTCAGTTTTTTACACTGGACTCTCCAAATTTCGAATTCGCAATATAATTTAATAATAACAGTTTGCTCTTAAGTTTGAATATGCAATGATAAACAGAACAGTGACTGTAGCGTGAGCGATAGCTATCTTACTAGCAATTGCCCTGTTTGAATATATTATAAATTGTACGAAGACTCGCTTGTAGTGGAGTAGGCAAATCAAATTCATAGTGCATTATTTACGAATGTATATATCGTGATAAAATTGACATTTATTTCGGTGCAACTGATAGCCTAGGTATAGTAGGCTTATCAGCTCCTGTGTCCCCAGTGGTTAGAAGAAAGCTGAGAGCTCTAGTCTCGGGAAGTAAATGATATTGGTTTCTTTTAATTTAAGATTGAGGTTCAATAGCATTTTGTCTGGCTATTCTTTTATGTAGTGTCATGGATAATTAAAAAGATTTATATAAATAGATAGATAATTGAAATGATATTGCCCAATTGGCGTAAATACCTTTGGGGGAAATATTAGCGTTAAGTTACGGCCATGTTCAATAAGTCAGTAGCAAAATCATCGGTTTCGAATTTTTTTTATATACCTAAAGAAAAACATGCACGAAAGGTAGCTCCAGCTTATAAGGCTTCAGATCACTATCTACCGTATTTGTTTTGATTGTTAATTTACACGGAATATATAAAAAATAGAGTTCTAGAAGTCTTAACACTTCTGTTTGGACTTGTCTCGTGAGATGAAGAGATATATCAAGTGTAATGTAGCCATTACGTTAACCTTGAAAGATGTTTTTGCGCGTACAATAGATTTTATCATCAATTTTATTACGCTTAAGCGAATCACGCAGATTGGCATCTTTATGTTTCTAACTAAAACAAAGTTCTTTGAAAAAACTTCGCTGAGAAAACAAACGTTTTCCTCAACTTAGATTAAAGCCAATATTTTTACGCAAACTTTCAACGATAGAAGAGGTTGATATTGAATCTGTGGGTAAAACGACCGCTGTTATCTTTCAATTACGTCTACTAATTGACTGTTCATATAAGGTTACTAAACTGTTTACAGACATAGACTATTTTTTGTTAATCATTTATGGTAACCATAAAAAACTTATAACTCTTTTTTTACATTCAAGTGGTTTAATCACAGCTTATTTCATCACGGGGTGTGTATGACAGAGCAACATGGAGTGGTCTCGCAAAAAATTGATGGTAAAGAAATTTGCAATTAAATATTTAACGTTGTTTTTTTTTGCAAAGACGCGGTCCGCTGCTTATGGTAACTTAACCATTTTAATGACCCACGTACCGAGCATACTTTGTGCCGTTTTGTTTTATGGATGAATTTTTGACATTTATGAGGTATTGGGTATTTGCGTTAGTATTTTTATTTTTGTCGCTTACAATACTACGAAGATTCTGAGTTAAGTGCGGAATAAATCAATGAATAGGTGGAAACAAGCAATTTGAATCTGATTTACTTATTACTTTAATTTACTTTCCTTTTAGGCAGTTTACCAACTAATCGAAATCGATCCGTTGAATTCGACTAATGCTGACTGTTTACGTGTTGATCTGAGAGAATAGTGTCAAAGCCGTATCCATTTAATATTGATTGTAGTGTTTCTAGCTTCACGCATTGGTATGCTCAGATAGGGCGGTTAACATACGATTGTGCGTACCGAATGACATGACTGAGCCGTTTTCGACATGCGCCGCGGGTACTGTCGTTTGTCTCATTTGATCGTAGATTGTCCTCAGCGGCCTCTACAGGGTTCCCGCCTACTTTAGTGCTGTCCTCCTTAATAATTTTCTACAATTAATTGTTTGAAACCCAAACATGTCCCTTGTTCGGTCCCAAACTGTTTTGTCATGAGAAGTTTCTTTTCACTTCATCCTTTTATTTATTGTGTATGGATTTGGAATGGATTTAAAAACAGCCATTTACCCTATATTATAAATACTTATATTTTCGTAATGTTTTGGTCCTCCCACGTCAATCGCTAGGTTGTCCTCAACCATGCATTTTTGCCGTCATCCTGAAGAGGTTCCACCTCATTTGTTCAGTAGACATGAGCATATTTTATTTTATTTTTAAAGAAAAATGGAAAGAAAAATTTGACTTCAGGCGAGACTCGAACTCGCGACCTACTGGGAATCTAGTCCATCGGTTGCCTAACTAGCATAGTTGGTAATAGATGGCGCTGCTGCTACCATAAAGCAATGCAATAGATGTGAAGGAAAGATTTGACAAATCGGGCAGGGCTTCAGTAGCTCAATTGGAAGAGCGGCTGGACTAGATTCCCAGTAGGTCGCGAGTTCGAGTCTCGCCAAGTCAAATTTTTCTTTCCATTTTCTTTAAAAATAAAATATATTTCACAAGCATGTGTTAATGCGAAATAATATAAAACAATGAGCATATTTTTACAGCTTTAAGCTATTTGTTCCTCTAATCTCGCAATTTATCCGTATGCAAAACATTTTCATCTGAATAGGAATTTTCCACGCTGACAAACCCTTTACGTGTTATGTATCCATCCGCCTTATCCTATGCGTAAATCTCGACCGTCCCCATGAGAGGTAGGACGAGCGACTGTGATCTGGCAGCGGCATGAGCGATATGGCCAGGGTTATCGGTTAATTTGCAATGTCGGCACTCGTTGACTATTATCTTGGGCCTGTGAAGTGTGTGGCGTTGGTGGTCCGTGTGGTAAGGTAGCTTTTGTTAGTATAATCTCACGCGAATTCCTTTATGAGATATGCAGGGACTGTAGTCCCAAATATCCATATAAACAGGAGGAAATCTGTATCCAGTATTCCCAGCTATAATCGCTACTCTATTCCCTAACTTCGCTCAGTACTGGCTACCTAATATCGCTGGAAAAAACGGGTCTTACGAGGCCCGTTGTTAGCGACCATCGCATGTCATCACTGGCATGTGGTTTTTGCCAATGATAAACGGGTCAAAGACCTTAGTCTTGAGACATGGATGGACAAAAACTTGTATCGTAGCTTTCCAAACCCTGCCCATCCGAGTTGCATCCAGCGATTGACTTCTTTCTGGAGGATTGGACTGGGCCTGGACTGTTTGTCCTTGGTTTACATAATCGTCAATAACTTCGAGTGTAGTGCCCTCAACCATAATATGAGTGGGTGTAACATGAACTGCCCCAGTAGCCTAGTGGTAGCAGGCCACTACTACTACGCTGGAGGTCCTGGGTTCGATTCCCGGGTCGGGGACTATCAGAAATAACGGTTTAAAATCCTTTATCTCTGGTTTTATTGGGATTTTTCCATTTTCTGGAAGTTTCCCAGTACCTCGGAGTTTGGTAATGTGCCCGGAGATGGCAACAGGCTCGCCACCTGTTACATGGGTCAAAACGTAACCGGCGAATCGTGGGTGTTTGCATGTATACTTCAATGCATGCATTTACCTCTGCCTACCCCTTCGGGGATTACAGGCGTGAAGTTACGTAACATGAACATTAAACATGATCTTCGTCAACATGTTTAAGACTCGTTCGTTGGGAGGTCCTACAGAGGTCATCGATAATTGTGCTAAAGTCTTTCAGGGTCTCAGCAAATCATCGTCAAATCGGAAACCACTACTACAAAAGTTATACATTTGTTCTTTTATTTTCGTTGAGCACATATAAGAGACTTGTTATTGAGTCTGAATTCTCGCAAAGGTCGATTGCTTTGAGTAGATCTCACAAGCTTTGTCTTCAAGTATTTACATAGTTATTCCAGATGTATATTTTCATAGAGCACTCATGAGGAAACTCATTAATTTATTCGGTCGTTTTTTTAGGTACGTCCAATTATCAAACGTGTAAAACACTTGAAAGGAGTAAATATTTTTTTACGTTTACCATCGTAATAATCTTCGAAACTCTTGACGTCAACTATGGTCACACTAAACTTGGCAGATTTTTTTTTGTGAATCTGACATAATGTTTGTTCGTTTATTTACTTTGATGGTTTCGATGAGATACAATCACAGTGAAGCGAAATACAACATCGTGTGAGATTTCATTGTCATGGTCACAAAAAGAAACGTCGCGGCAATAGTCGTGAAATCGATCACGTAGTTTCTAAGTAAACATTTCAAACTTATTTTTATTCAGATCTATCTTATTTATATACGTCAAGTATGGAGATTATAAGCGTTAGTGCCACAAGGTTTTTTTTTTCACTTTGTTACAAACGAGAGGAGCGTTATGATCTTTGTTTTATGAGGTAACTGTAAAATGTGTTGGTTTATTTTATTCAAATGTTTATAAGGTACAGGTTAAGTAAACAATCTACTTGTAATCGTAAATATGAAAAAGTTTTCTTGTTCTTTGCTTAGGGTTTGGGTTGAAGTCATGTTAAACTGATGTTTACCTAGCCGGTTCATTCACCCGACGTATCAAGGTTTTATTTTCATACAACCCACACAATGCATTACCAAGTGCGATGCACTAGGCCCGGTGGAATGGGGGCGCGTGATGCGAATACGAGAGCGACCATCTATCGGGACATTATCTAAACGTTGGATCAGATGCCACCGCCACGACAAATTGAATTCGCCCGTACGCAAGGACAGTAATCTGGTTTGTGGACGTGATGCTCCGGCAAATAGAGGACTTTTATCCCTTTTGATATTCATGGGTTTAGAGTATCAGTCAGGCTGGCTGGCGTGGGCACGGTCACGATGACTTTTCTGTTGCTACATATTTGAGACTACAATGTCCTTCGTAATTGAGGCGTTTGTCAACAAGACCAACAGCTTCACGATTATTATGTAGGTATCCGGTGTAATCCGAAGCGCGAACATCTATTGAATTTGTTATTGCCTTCAAGTTTTCTTTTTTTTTATCTGCAATTTGACCTTTGTCCTTGTGTAAGTGTCTATAGGCTGCAGTCATCACTTAACATCAATGTGAACTGCATGCTTGTCTACCACTTCCATTACATAGAAAAATGTATTAAGAACTCTTCTATGCAAGTTGAATGTGTCTCGCAAACTGTCAGATGCAGAATATTAGCAGCATTCAATTTACTTGACATTTTCAGTTTTTTGACCCGGCTCGCCGCCGCTGTGTCTAGTGCCCGGGGACCATTAGTGGCGAAGAGAGTTATCGCGTGTTGTGATTTACGACGACCATCGCCCCGCACTGAGCGCAGCTTGACTGCTACTATCGCGAGAACTCGATACGCCGCCCTATTATCACAAGTGCTCATTTGAATAGCGAGACGCTATAATACTAAATGCACACAAGCAAAAAATGGTTGTCACGCGATAGTTTTCATTCTACATTTGTCGGTAGCATTGTAATTTTCCGAACCATTAAATCTCAAGCCTCGTCTATGCGAGAACACGTGGGTAAGCGCGCGCGCATGTTGTTTTTTTGCCCCATTCGTCAATTACTCGTTTATTATTCGCGTGGCCTTGGCCGTGAACGGACGGGGGGGGACGGACCGCTCTAGCGACGCCGTGGATTTGGATTTGATTGAAAAAATAGTTAGCACCCAACACACCATCGGTTTTCGTAAACACATACGGTAAAAAATACATTAATGTAATTTATTTTTGCACAATGATGATTTAATTATAGTGCTTAGTTATGGTGGTAAAAACGACGGCAGGATAATTGTGGGCTTGTTTTCGGTTTTTACTTGGAATAACCTAAATGTTTTCTTTAATTTAAATATCAGTCACAGCGTCACAGTTTTATCGCGGCTTTTATACCTATTTGGTTTCTACTCCATTGCATGAATTGACGTAGTTTTGAATTAATAAATCTAGAGATGTAAGATATATCTACCTATTAAGGGAAAATCGCCTTTATTAGATGTATACCTATCGATAAATTATAATTAACATGGCCCGAAGATTTTGAATTTGAACTACTTTAAACAATTTCTTTTAGTATGTCTGGATACTTCTGCAGAACGTAGATTTTTATCATTAAAATGTGAATATACCTACCTACCTATTTTTATTTTAAAGGACTACAAGCTTTAAGTTGCCTAGAAGTAGACATAAACTTTTAATAGGTATCGTACGATTTTGTGTAATATCCTATACAACCATAGAGCAACACGGGCCACCGGCCGCGAGCGGACCGGAGGGGAGTAGCCATATGCCGGCTTTCTCCTCTGTCAAAGAACAAGACCAAATGGTCCCACGCCTGTCGCCCAGATGTTTAAATGTGTGCGTGAAATTGATTATGTATTTTGTTGAAGTCAAGGTGTGAGTTTCGTAAAAATAGACGATTTTTGTAGTGTGTGTGCGTATCACGCGTAGTTCCCCCCGCAAAAAATGACAGACTGTTTTGCATCGGTAACAAATGCTATGGCTACTCCCCTCCGGTCCGCCGCGGCGGCCGGTGGCTCGTGTTGCTCTATGTGTACAACGGACAAAATGTTTATGAACTTACTTTAGAATAATATAACTGATTAGGTATAGCATCTAGAACATATACATCTGTTATACCAATTTTTTGGGTTATCAATCGTCAAACGATAGATTACCAGAAATAAAATTGTTATTCAGACTGTGTTTTTTACTCCGAATAGCCATACGGACATGGTAACAGATCTATCGAAGGTATCCCGCTGCGTTCACTGGACCGGAGAGACGGAGATCACCATTGAAAATGGCGATGCAACCAGACTAATGTAATCGTGGGTCCGTGACGTCATCCCCAGTAATTATAGTAAAAGTTCGTGACCGTCGCACGCTTCGCCGCCTAATGCATATTTGAATGGAATAATGAAACTGACGTGGTCGCTGTACGCGAATTGCTTGGAACGTTAGTTTCGAATAAATGTTGTATATTTTTTTCGGTGATGAGCTTTAGTTTTTTGGGTTCTAATGGTTTTTTTGAGGAGTACTTTTAACATTGTTCGTTTGCACAGATATTGTTATTGAACATCAAAAAGATTGAAGTTGTTGTCATCGGAATGTGAAGGTGGTGAAGGTGTCTCTGGAATAGGCCTAAATTAAAATTCCCTCGCTCCATCCAGATAATCGGTGCAGAATCTCAAGTCATACAATATAATATTTACTCAAATAAAATAACTACTGATACCATTGATTACAACATCCCAGAGTTACCTATTTAAGCTAGGAACACATTCGTTTTCAAATAATGCCAAAAGTTGATACGAGTAGCATAACGTTTCTTCAGTTCAAACTTCAAAATTACCTTTACTGTGATTCCAATATTTGTACTTTCAATCTTGATCAACGTCGAAAACTTAATTAAAGCAAATACTTATATGCAGGGATTAACATGTATAAATAAGAGATTTGGAAGTATTTTGATACTCCTACGGTTAGAAGATTGCTATATATTTTTATCTATTTTTTTTTGTATAATGATGGTAGTAAACAAGCATGCAGTTCATATAGATAGTAAGTGAATACTGATAGAGATACTATCTATCTGATAGTAATACAAACTGAAGGTCAAAATGCAGATGCGTTGCCACCCGTAAGGCCTAAGTAGCTTCGCCTTTGTATTTAATATCACGGGAACATACAGTGCCATCAAACTGGAACACGATAGTGCTGAATATTACCATTTGGGGGCAGATAGGTTAGGTTACGCGGTGGACTACGCCCTCTAGCTCCTATACTGAAACTCTACCAACAATTAACTGCGGTGGTGTCTATGACCTTGAGATCAGGGGTGCGACCGCCTATTGACATTGCTATTGTCGTTGTCATTGCTGTCCAATTTTCTATAATCGAAATAATCTACCACTATCGCTTGTTTCTCACCTACGAAAGCAAGAAAAACGATCAGATTATCACTACTGCTTTTAAAGGAACTACAAATCGACATGAAAATTTGACAGCAATGACAACGACAATAGCAACGTCGATAGGCGGTCGCACCTCTGGAACTAGAACACTATCACAAGTAAAACTCCATTAAGTTGCTGTAGTCCAGTAACATATGTATTATGTATCCGGTTCTAAGCAGCTAACAGACATCACTAAATCTCTGCCACCAATAAAAAACTATCATCAAAGTGATCTCAATTCAAGGCCACTGAACATTGTGCCATACAAAATTCTATTAACGCTGTGCTCTTACGTGAAATCGCAGTAGTCCTGCCAATTGTTGTGCTTGGGCTTGGGTAAAAGATATCGATATATCGACATATTAATATTTCTTCAAAGTAATAAGTCGATACGCATAAGCAAGAAATAAAAAAATGTTTTAAGGAATTGATGGTTTGCGATATTTTTATGATATTTTTACTAACTGTCAATTTTTTTTAAGGGTCATATATCTTTTTTTGTTCCTAAACGTCACACTTATGATCTGAGCACCAACTATTTTTTTTAAGCACCAACTTCATACCTTATATGAAGAAACACGCCTAGTCTATCACCTTTTTAAAGTCAACATGTTTATTTTTGTTTGTGTTTACAGGAATATAAATAAACACTTAGTTACTTTTGAATCATATTTATAATAAAAACTGAAAAAAATGTTTCTAATTATCGAATGTTTCGCTACATACCTAACTTGCAACCACGAATGATGCATAAATATTGATATATCCAAATATAGATACATATTTTTATCAAATGCCTATATGCCTATCTATGAATAGTTGGGTATAATTTACAATAATTCTATCTGCCGTCTATTGGTAGTGTTCAGCGCTATCGTAATTTGGTTAGATGGTGGACATATGGCCCCGTAATAGCTATCACAGAAAAATAACAACTAAATTCTCTGGGATGGCGACGTATTTGTATTTAGACCTCTTGTTTTGTGTAGATGTCTATAGCCTATATAAAAGAATACATATCGATACGATACGTATATCGATATTCTTGTTCCGTATGCCCATCCCTAGTATCGCGAAGAGCACGTGAGACCCATTAAAGATTTAAATTGGCTGTTGCCGGTTTATTGCCCGTTCTAATCCCGGTGTCCATTTGGGTCAATTGCATCAATCGGCAGGTCGATTAGGACTCCTTGCCGGCTCGTTCGCCCGGTGCAACTGTCTCGCTCCAACTTTATGCGCGTGCAAGGGACAGCGATGAGGTCCTTGTTAATCTTGGATTGACTTATTCGCAATGTCGTAAAACTCGATTTTTAGAATTCTTGTTTTGATATTTATTGAATGGTTTAGTGCTTTTTCAATTCTCGTGCATATACTTCTATAGGCAGATTCTTGATTTTTTTACCGAAAAATGAAAAGAAAACAATCTTTAGACAGAATTTGAACCCGCTAATGAAAACATAGCTCGTTTTGACGTATCTGTTACTCGTAAACTATCAAGATGGGTGTTTAACGATACATTTTTTGTCTCATTTTTTATTGTAACCGCTTAGTTGGCAAAAGCACTTAATTATTATTAATTCTAAGGTAGCGCAGGTTCAACTCCTGTATCTTTATTATGTAACTTGGTTGACAACAATTATTATATACATAAATACATATCCCACATGTGTGGTGCCTTGATGTAAGGTAAGGACTACCAACATATACATAGTACATACCAAGTCCTTTTTTCATTACAAGTCTTTGTAATTTACTCTAAGGCAAAAAATACGATATAATAATAACTATTCATAGTTTTATGTGCATAGTAAATTATTACATAAACCTGCATCGTCTTAAAATTTATGATCAAATAGAAATAACCAAGATATTAATCATCATAATCATTGTAAGCAACAGAGTGTTGACCTCACGGTAATAATTGAATGCTAATCATATATGCTAAAATATACTAATCTGTACTTCAAAATGAAAAATTAATTACCGAACGGACATGGCCATTGTGCGCGTTGTGTTTGAGTTAATATGGGTGTATTATGAGAGTTGCATCTAACACAGGATTATACATTTTGAAATGTTTGATAGCCATCTTGAATTCGTGTGCGGTCATTATGTTAGCTGCTGCTGTAAGGCTGAATCTTATTGAAATCCGGCTTTTTCTAAAAAACAAAAATAAAAAAACGTTGCTTCACGCCTGTAATACCCGAAAGGGTAGGCAGAGGTAGGTAAATGCATGCATTCAAGCATACATGCAAACACTCACGACTCGCCGGTTATGTTTTGGCCCATGTAACAGGTGGCGAACCTGTTGCCATCTTCGGGCACATTACTATACTCCGAGGTACTGGGAAACTTCCAGAAAATGGAAAAATCCCAATAGAACCAGAGATAAAGGATTTAAAACCGTTATCTCTGATAGTCCCCGACCCGGGAATTGAACCCAGGACCCCCAGCGTAGTAGTAGTGGCCTGCTACCACTACGCTACTGAGGCAGTTAAAGCTTCAATATGAGGCATCTTCTAAAACTAACATATTGACGATGATCTACCTAACGTAACGCCTGTTATCTCCGATGGGGTAGGTAAATGCATGCATTCGACCATACATGCAAACACCCACGATTCGCGGTTCGATTAGGTTACGTTTTAGCCCATGTAACAGGTGGCTAGCCTGTTGACATCTCCGGGCAAACCAAACTCCGACGTACTGGGAAACTTCCCGAAACTGGAAAAATCCCAATGGAACCAGAAATAAAGGCTTTTCACACCTTTTTCTCTGATAGCCCCCGACCCAGGCATCGAACCCAGGACACACCGCGGACACTCTGCCAAAATTCCATATAAACTCTTAATTTGGTCTGCATTACACAGACATCAATCAGTGACGTGTATCTACACGTGCACCTGTGTGCGTAGCACGTACAAAATACCAACCGTCGCCCATAAGAGGAGAGGAAGTTGGGTGATCCGGGGAAATCGGGCGGGACGTCGAAGTGTCCATTCTGTACGTAGTATTATTACATATTCTCTGCCCAGTATCCCAGCCTAGTTGTAGTGGCCTGATGCCACAAGGCTACTGAGGCAGTTATGATCAGCCGATGAGCGATTGAGAAGAAAATTCAATATTACCCTAATTCTTATTAGGTAGGTACCGTATTTCGACCCAGTCATGCATCTCAGTTCCTGATCTATTTGAGTTAAAAAGCGTATTAAGTATACGAATTGCAACTAACACAAGATTGTTAGTTTCGAAACGTTTCCATGGAATCTTCATCCACTCATTCCATGCAGTAATTATGGTAGCTATAATATATAATTAAGGCTGTATTTTTACATATTGTCTGAAAAGTTGATTCGAAAGGTCGCGGGTTCGATCCAAGCACCGGGACAACCGTATCGCCTACAGATATTTGTTTCGGGTCTGGGTGTTTGTGTTGTGTATGTGTGCAACGGCGGATGGTAGAGATCCAGTGACGGAGCTCGCGGGCGTAGGCACCACTGCATTAGCTAATGTAGGTACTTGCCGCTAAATGGTAGTGTTCATCACTATCCTGTTCCGGTCTGGTGGTAATGTACGGCCCTGTTATTTCCGACACAGGGGCATAACACCTTAAGCCACAGTAGTGGTAACGCATCCTTGGTCTTTGTGTGGGCGTCTATGGGCTGCAGTCATCACGTAACATCAATGTGAACTGCATATATGTTTGTCACTTCCATTACATAAAAAAACGGCACCCACGACACAGGTTTATACCTAGTGTGGGGCTGTGAGTGTAGGCGTATTTATTTATTTCTGATATCTTAACTATCCCTTAGACTAAACTAGACATCCTACCATTAATATGTCACGAGCCCTGTCTGAATGCGACAGTAATAGTATCTTCACACCTCATTACCTTCAAAGTATTCCGTGTTATTGCATAACTCGCCGCGTAATGTGGCAATTACGTATACAATGTAGTCGTGTGCTGAAGATATCAATGTTCGGTTCAGGTTGATGACTCTTTAAGCAGAATGTAATAGCTGCTGTGATTTACTGGCGGGAAATTATTGATCATTTTGTACTATGTACCATGTTTTGATATAAGTTTATGTCTTTAACACAAAAATCTATCTATATAATATATATAAAATCAATTGCTGTTCGTTAGTCTCGCTAAAACTCGACAACGGCTAAACCGATTTGGCTAATTTTGGTTTTGAATTATTTTTGGAAGTCCAGGGAAGGTTTAAAAAGTAAGAAAATATGAAGAAATTGAAGGGAAATATTAAAACCACAATTTCATTTTCCCATACAAATAGTCCGTATCTATGAAACCTTTTACACATTATTTAAAATACGAAGTTTGCCAGGTCAGCTAGTAAAACATAATTATTACAATGATGGTAAGTGAACAATACACTTGTTACTGAAGTCAGATATTATGTACCTCGGTTGACATAATTTTAATAGCCATTTGGAAGTGCATTGCTGTTTTTGCGTAGGTACTGTGATAAGTGCGATCACTTTAGGAAAATAGCCATATATTGATGACCATCGAGTTTCAATACACCTAACTGGTATCGGAGCTCGAAGGCGCAGGCAGGCATCAGCGCATTACCTAACCTATCCATCCCTATATGGTAGTCTTCAGCACTATTATGTTCCAGTTAGGTGGTAGCATATGGCCCCGTAATAACTATCACAAAGGCAAAATAACTCAGATCTCTCAGTGGTGGCCACGGATCTGCATTTTGACCTCAGGCCACGGGCAACACACCGGCCGCGGCGGACTGGAGGGGAGTAGCCATAGCGTTTATTACCGATGCAAAACAGTCTGTCATTTTTTGGGAACTACGTGTGATACACACACAAACACACACACACACACACACACAACAAAAATCGTCTATTACTACGAAACTCACACCTTGACTTTAACAACAGACAGAAACAGGCGACAGTTATAGGCCCATTTGGGATTGTACTTTGACAGAGGGGAAAGCCTGCATATGGCCTGCATAACACCGAAGGGGAGTACCCTTCGGTGTTGCTCTATGTCTGAGGCCTATTAATGGTGGCCTGATATTATCCTCAGCCAGTTGACAACAAACAACGCCTAGTGTAAATAATACGATCGCGTCCTATGTTTCTTTCACAACCGGTCGTAAATCATTACATTCAAATTTATGCACGAGTGATTACTAGTTGACGTCAGATTACTTTTGGTCGTTGATCATAATCACTTCTCCTCTTATATAATATACTAGCTGTTGCCCGCGTCGAAAAAGTAGCCTATGTTCTTTCTCAAAGTCAGTTCTATCACTGTACCAAATTTCATTGAAATCGGTTCAGTCGTTTAGATGTGAAAAGGTAACAGACCAACAGACAGAGTTATTTATAATATTAGTAGGGATTATCAAAATTCAGTAATAGAGCACGTTTTATTGAACACCGAAGTTGTCACTGGTCATTTTCACGTTGAAAAAACTCCATATCCTCATATATCAAGCCTGTTAGTAATAACCTCTCATTTAACTTTTTTTATGTTATGGAAATGGCAAACAAGCGTGCTTCACATTGATGTTAAGTGATGACTGCAGCCTGTAGACATCCACACAAATACAAAGGTCAAAATGCAGATGCTTTACCACTCCTGAGGCCTAAAGGTGTTATGCCTCTGTGCCGGAAATCACAGGCCCGTTCATTACCTGACCGGAACACGATAGTGCTGAACAATACCATTTAGCGGCAAGTATATTAGGTAATGCGGTGGTGCCTACGCCCGCGAGCTCCGCCACTGGAGCTCTACAATCAGTAAAAAAACTCAGCTATTAGCTGGATCGTCGTCTAAATAATACGGTCGCATCCTATGTTTCTATCACAACCGGTCGTAACTCATTATGTTTATGCACGAGCAGTTTAGCACAAGTGATTACTCGATGACGTCAGATTTTTTTAACCTTCGCTAAGTTTACTTACGACTCAGAGCGCCCCGATAACATCGACAGGTCAACGCACTTAAGATCATTTACCATTAGATACCCAAAATCACAATGCCGCCTCCTCGGGATTAATATACGCAATTATTTATAGCTTTATGACGTTCAATCATTAACACAGTATGTGTTCGCGGTCGCTTAGAACGTTCCAGATGGCTTTTGCAAACTTTAGAAATTATATCGGTTCACCGGTCAATGGCACAAAGTTGTTACATTAATTTATACCTATTATCCGTGTTATCATGCTGATATTTCAACGTTGAAATGTTTTTTTTGTTTAAGCATTATATTATTATGTGGATGTGCCGCACCGGTTGGATTTGATAATTTTTTGTATGTATGTATCTTCACGCCAGGTCCCTAACGGGGACTAATTTTTAATAACTATTTTTTTTGTATACCTATAAGGTATATCCAGATAAAAAAAGGGCTGTATAACGTAACTTAACGTATTTTTGCGCCTGTAGGCATTGGCAGAGTTAGATTTTATAAAATGCTTGTATTCAAATAGGTATGCGAAAACCCATAATTCACCAGTTAGGTTTTCTATCACGTAACGTTAAATTGGGACATATTACTGAACTCCGAATTCACTGGGAAACTTTATAAAAACGGAAAAATCCGAAAAGCACTTTACTCTCAACCTGAGACCGAATCTAGGACCTGAACCTAGATGGCCTGCTACCACTAGACTACTAGGTCGGGCGAAAGCTGTATCGTTATGATTCCCAGGAATAGAGGCAAGTCACTATTTATAATTATTGTGAGCTGGCCTGCGCTTAGGAAGTAGGTATGTAACAACAGGCGCCTTCAAGAGAAACAACGTCTTGTTTATTGGTTCCGACTGAAAACCAGCGCCAGGGGTGCGACCGCCTTTCGACATTGCTATTGTCGTTGTCATTGCTGTCAAATTTTTGCTTTAACTAAATAACAATAATCGAAATAATTTGCCTGCCATTATCGCTTGTATCTCACCTACGAAAGCAAGAAAAACGATCAGATTGTCACTACTACTTTTAAAGGAGCTACAAATCGACATGAAAATTTGACAGCAATAACAACTACAATAGCAATGTCGATAGGCGGTCGCACCCCAGGCCTATGCTTTGCAAATGTTGTATCGGCCATAAGGTATTTCAGTCCAGTTAGGGTGAAACTTGTCATTATCGTTTTTTGACATACCCATTAGGGAAGAGGATTTTGTAATATGATAAACTGTTTTGTGTTTGTATTCTTGTAAAAATGGGGAGAAATATTATAAAAAAGTCGAGAAACTCTGAATGTTATTTGATTATCAACGATTTTATCGACATTATTGTCTCGCTAGATTTATGCCTCGACCATGACGATAAACCTCGCTAAAAGATACACAGATATTTCGTATTTGTGTATTCCAGTCGCGTTAACTGCATTCAATGGGTTGTACACGAAAATGGAAATATATGCGATCGCTTCATAAAAACTCCCGGATTGACAGTTTATCGAGGTATGAGCAGTCGTCGCACGCATAGGTACATGCACGTCGTATTTTCACCTGTAAATGAATAAAGGACATTTTAGGGTTCGTCTACATAAGCGATGCTTACGATTTTGTTCTTTTTTTTCGGATTCTGCTGCCATATAGGCTTTGGCATAGTTTACCATCGTTAGGGTTATCCAAAAACGTATACCTACTCAACACAAAAACCCATGGTCAAATGGCGTTACCATCTCAGGGGCACAATTACCTGTGTGATATTTCTTACGAGGCCATATATTACCATATAACTGGAACGCGTTAGTGTTGAATAAAATCCACTTGGCGGCAGATTGGTGGCGTCTACGCCCTCGATTCTCGATACTGTAACTCTACCACCAATGAATCCGCGACTTCAATTCCGGAGACTCTAGACTCCACCTAAGAATGTATCATACATTCTGAGGTGGAGTGTTATAATCATGTAATAGTCCGTAGGTAATTTATATTCGTGTAATTTTTATTTTTTTTCTTATGTAATTGAAGTGGCAAACAAGCATGCAGTTCACATTGCTGTTAAGTGATGACTGCAGCCTATAGACACTTACACGAAGACCAAGGTCAAAATGCAGATGCGTTACCACTCCTGAGGCCTAAGGTGCTATGCCTCTGTGCCGGAAATTACAGGGCCGTACATTACCACCTGACCGGAACACGATAGTGCTGAACTCTACCATTTAGCGGCAAGTAAATTAGGTAATGCGATGGTGCCTACGCCCGCGAGCTCCGTCACTGGAGCTCTACCACCAGTGTCCTGTGCCAACCGAAGGGAGAACATGGGCGGGCCAGTTCGATTTATTTGCTACAGCTATAAAAATCATGATGTTACATCGATAACGCAGCGAAATCCTTTTTTGTGAAGAACATAAGATACCTCATTAGTGATTGATAATATAAGACTAAGTACATACTTCTCATCCACGACGCGATCCAACGTATTCCAAGACTCCAAATCCAACGTCCGAATAAATGTATCATTGGATATTTAGCCTTTTTTTTCTATTCGTGTAATTAAATGTATATTTGTCGAACTTGCTCGTTTCGGAAAACTTACGCGCCTCGCGCCAACCCTTGCCAACCAAAGCGCTGAGAACATGGGCGAGTGCGATTTATAAGCAACAGTTATGGATTATGGAAATCATGATGTAACATCGAAAACGCAGCGAAAGCCCTGTATGTGAAGAAGATACCTTATTCGGGCGTCACGTACTCGTATTTACATCGGATACGGGATTGTGCATTCAATGCGGATCGTTGAAAAATGTTCGAGCACTTTTGCCTGTGATTCATGCCGATCGAATGACAACAATAACAGTTTGATTTGTATTTTAAGGCGCTGGCGCGGATAGCTTCATACAAATTGATTTTGAGGCGGTACATAAAGAAAAGTAACATTGTGATCTGCCTGCATTTTCTCTACTATTCATGCTCACTGCGTATCAGCGAAATAAACGCTCGCTGAATTTTTGCAATCTTGTTATGTCTGTTATACATAATTCTACAGAATTTAGTCCCAAAAGCATGTAATTCTTGGAATGATTTACTTATTTTCAAGTACTTGAAAAATGATTTTTTTTTTAATGGAAATAAGAAATTGCCTTCAGGCGGGATTTGAACCACTGGAATCACTAGTCAAGTCGCTGTACCAACTGAGCTACTGAAATATTAGGTAGTACTACGGGGTCAAGCTCGCATGGCCCCGTGGCTGGTGTAGATCGTAAGCGATCTACTCGGTTAAGCACTACGGGCGCGGTCGGGTAGTGTGATAGGTGACTGCTAGAGGCAAATTAAATGCGCGTTTCCGTGCTTCGGAGGGCATGTTAAGCCGTCGGTCCCTGTTGCTATCGACAGATAGCAGTCGTTAAAACCTTGTCGGAGGCCTTATGGGGCGGTTTGAAAACATCCGAAAACGGGTTGGTCACTAACCCATCCACCTCCACCAATCCGCATTGGAGAAGCGTGGTGGAGTAAGCTCCAGGCCTCCTCCCAAAAAGGGGAGAGACTCGTGCCCAGCGGTGGGACGTATAATGGGTTGCCATTATTATTTATTATCACGGGGTCAAGTCAAAATATTCTTTCCAACGTATTTAACCTTTTGAGCTGCAGTAAAATATGACAATTGATTACATATTGTTCGTGTACGATATCGTCCACGCGTAGCTCAATCTATTACGATTTTTTTCATTGCTTGTTTAATTTGCGCTTAAATACATTTTCTTCAAAATGGGATGATTTTCGTAATTAGATTCGTACTTTTGGTCATTGGATCATAATCACTTTTAGATGGCATGTTTATTATATTAATTGTCTCCTTATAATCTCAATCAGCAAGTTTCGCTTACACCCTTATGTACGTATATTCAATTGTTGTTACCTTGCAAAAACTTGCAGCTCCGATAACCTTTTTAAAAATCTTATCCCTTATCTAAATAAATCTTTATCCCTCTGATTTTCATTTCTCGAAATGTTTTTTTGCCTTACTTCTTTATTATTAACATACAAATTGTAAGCAATAAAACTTGTAGTCGCGTTAAAAGTCTAATTATGTTCGAATTTTACATATCTCGACAGTCTATCTCGGTTCACGCGAGGTGATTTCGAGCTTTACAGTAGATGGTGTTGATATGATATGGTGGCTCATAAATTTGGGCTTGGTGCTAGGGGTCTATACCGGGGGAGCCAAGAATAAGTCTTGATGCTTTACTTGACCTGTTTTTTTTTCATTTCACATTTATAATAATATTATTAATGGCAACCCATTATACGTCCCACTGCTGGGCACAAGTCTCTCCCCTTTTTGGGGGGAGGCCTGGAGCTTACTCCAATGCGGATTGGCGGAGTTCCGGGTTAGTGGCCAACCCGCTGTCGGATGTTTTCGAACCGCCCAAAAGGGCTCCGAAAAAGTTTAACGACTAGACTTAACGACGAGCAACCGTGACCGACGGCTTAACGTGCCCTCCGAAGCACGGAAACACGTATAGGTCCGCCATAGGCATCCGGTTCTGGGGGGCTCCAAAGATCGACTTTGTAAGAGATTTGTAGGAGCATACGGAAGGAAATGTCTTTTTTTTTTTTTGCTCGCGCCATCTTTTTTATGTGTAAGCGTAATTTTTTTTTGCTCGCGCGTCAGTCTATTGGCCCCTCTGATGACTTAAGTCCGCCACTGGATAGTGCCTACGCCCTCGAGCTTTGTCACTGGAGCGCTACAGTGACGTAATTTCTACTAAAATAAATGTATATCAATTAAATGGTGGTCGTGTTAACAATGTTATAACTCGCCATCATAATCTTACTAAGTAATGGATTTGTTAAAATTTACAATCTTAAATTGTTTATGACAAGTCTATTATAATAATTACTTGACGACCCCTTTTTCACTAGCTATGTTTTGTACTTTATTGCGTGGATTGCCAATAATATGACACTGATATTTCTTAATTAGGATGATATTATTAAAAAGGAATGATGTATAATTTGCTCAAAACCAAGCATTTAGAAAATAGCAACTAATATATACAATCGAACGCAGTGTGATGTAGCGTTTATCTGTTCCATGTAATTATATATCATACACGGCACATACACGCTACAACGGTCGCCACGCCACTATCCTCATTTCGACTATGTTGCGACTCGTTTCGCCATACACAAACAGGCTCCCATAGTTTTTGCTATAGTGATGCAACGTTCATACCGGTTCTTGGCTCCCCGGTGTCTGGTGTTTGTAGTGAATGAACTAAAAATGTTTGCTTGGAATTGATTAACTCTTCAAACCATTTTATAATCACGTTTGGTCTTCTATTTCTCATGGCTTTTTCGTCGCTTATTGTAAGCCTATGGAAACTGGACGCTGGCTAACTGAGCTTGGAAATGATGATAGACCGTTTGCGCTTGCAATTAAGTTTATGTGAACTTTTTTAGCTAAAAAAAATCACTTCCTTAATGCGCAGGTAATTTTGAGTGCATTGAAAATACATGATTACCTTCGAAATGATTGTAAATGTGACCAACGTATCCCAATGAACTCGTCTTTTTTACCGTGGGCCTTATAAGCAAAATGGACTTGATGTTTGCTTGGATACACCTACTTATGAAAATTCTATACATACGTGTATTTGCTGAGGGTGGGAGGGGTCAAAAGTCTTAGGAATCGGCGTGCATGTATGAAGAGAATGCTAAATGTAAAAGAAGCGCGGGAGGTGTCAGAACCGGGATATCTGGCGCTCCGCACTACCTACCCCGTAAGGGAATTGGCGTGAAGATACATACATACGTATTTGCTCCTGGCGAGATCTCTTGAAGGAAACTGATACTCGTTTGTGACGTAAAAGCGTCAAATTGTCACCACCAACCCCGTATAATAGTCCGATTTTTCGCCATGTACGGAAGATATCTTTAGACACTTTGGACAAAAATAAACGTCTCCACTCAAGTTCCGCAGCGTTGAATTAAGTGTTGTACGAGTATATTCAGATCGCCGGCCGGATAGGGCTGTTAAGGGGGCTGGGCATCATACGAGGGGCGTTCTCACGGTAGCTGTCGAGTGAACCGGGCAAAGCCTTATCTCTCGTATCGCCGGCACAATGCGAAGAGCGTGCCGATGCTTATCGCCATCTAGTGCTCATTGGACTTTCACTCGGTTGCTCTTAGCGTCTTGTCCGCCGCCCGCCGTGTTGACGTAAAAGTCAGCAGTATTTGGCATTGTTTGTTGAACATGGTAAGGATGGGATGCCGCCTCGTGTTCATAAAGGACAAAAAGTACAGCTTATCTTCGGACCAGTTCGATTTGGTTCGATGGCACTAAATTATTGTGGGTATTGTGATTGGATTTTTGGATCGTGTGATTTTTTACATTTGAAATGGATTCAAGTCTCCAACATAGCTGGAAATGGATGTAACACAGATTGTAATAATTTTGATAATAAATAAAAAAAATATGATTTTTTTATTTATTATCATATCTTATTTTCCTTACATACTATAAATTTTAGTGTTTATTTTTAATAATTTAAAAAATAATGAATTAAAGTGATATAAGTACCTTGTTACAGAAGGAACTTATAGGAGCCTTTTAAATTGGTATCTGAGGAATGTGGTGAAGTAGGTAATACAATCTTCACGCCTGTATTTTCTCTACAACTTAATAATAATAATAATAATCTGGCAACCCTCCAACTAAGTGACATCAAAATTCCTTTCTCCGAATATTCGCAACTCTAAAAAATATAAATCTGCTCAAACAAACAAACCCGAATATAAATTTACAATAAACAGCAATATAGTGAAAAGGTTTACTATACATTTTACAATTTAATAGAGATTTTAAATGAAATAAACATAAATATGTACAAATTGACAAAAAAGAAATGTCACCACTGTCAGCAACAAATACAATAGAAAAGGAAATTATGTAACTTACACCGATAAATACAATGATACCAAGAAAGAAATGGAAAGATGATCACTAGAGCAAAAGCCAGACATCTAGAAGCACAGACACCAGCTCCGGGCTCGCCGCTGAGCTCCGCCTCGCAACCGCCGGCCGCCGCCTCCTCCGTGAGTGCATCGCCGCCGGCCACTGCAGCCGCGTCGAGCTCCAGCGACGAGTACCACTCCCCGCCGTCGACACCAACACCTGCGCGTCGGCGTGGAAGACCCCGGCTACCGGCCGGCTTGGGACCTCGAGGCCAACCGGCCCCGAGCAGGGTCCCCGCTGCCGGTGGTAACGTGCAGCGCATGAAATGGACACGGACAATAAATGAAAACGTGATGCGCGCATTCTTTGGGGCTACAGAGGGAGGAAATAACCTCACTGCGTACCGCAGTCGTATGCTCTCTCTGTTCCAGGTACTTGAGCCAACAGTCTGTGTTTCGAGCCAACGTCTATCGGATCAGGTGCGTGTCATCCAGCGTGGTCACATGTTCGATGACACTGTACTTGATCGGCTACGCTCCGAGACGGCGAGTGACCGCTCTGTCCCCACCCCGCCGCCGCGTGTGGTGCACTCACAGCATGGTAGTGTCGTGAATGTGTCGCAACGTACCGACGGGGGGGAGATAGACGAGGTCACCACAACCGTAAGTAACCAATACATTGAGCAACTGAGAGCCGCTTTGGAACATGCTCTTCTTGAGTATCGGTCCACCTTGGCCGAATTTAGACCGCGGTTGCCCCGGCTGCCTATGCATAGACGAAATGTGGCGCTAGTGGGCGCTCTGGACTCATTATTACCCGAGTACATAGATAATAGTAAAGACCTTAGCGATACCCACTCGATCCTGTACTGCGCGGCGATCGCGGCATGTCGTGTGGCTCGTGTCAAATTCCCAAATCTTGACATGACCTCACGACCGAAACCCGCCGTGCCTGCCTGGCAGTGCCGGATTGAGCGCCGTATCGCCGAGGCCAGAGCGCTCATTGGCAAGCTACTCTGCTTCAGGATGGGCAACACACGCCCAAGAGTGATGCGTTTTGTGAGGCGAGCGTTCTCAGGGACGGGAGTCAGTCCACAAAACTATCTAGCTCGCATCACAGAACGCATTGACTTCCTGAAGCAGAAAGTCTGTGCATGGGCAAGCCGAATAAGGCGTTATAAAGAACGCGTGGACCGATACATGCAGAACAGGATGTTCAAAAGTGACCAAAGGTGGGTTTACAGAACGTGGGAGCGATCTGACCCTGGAGTGGCTGACACGAGCCGACCGGATGATGATGCCATGATTGCATTCTGGCGCAGCATTTGGTCGGAACCTGTCGGGCACTCTGAGGATGGCTGGATACTGGATATCGAGAGAGCGTGCGAGCCGATTCGTGAAATGAACGAAGTATTAATATCTGCAGATGACGTAGCACATGCAGTCCGCCCGATGCCGAACTGGAAAGCTCCGGGACCGGACGGACTGCATAACTTTTGGTTGAAATGGCTGCGAAGCTCGCACGCTCGTCTCGCTGCTCAGTTTCAGTCATCTCTGGACTCAGGCTCGCTACCACAGTTTTTAACATCTGGAGTGACCCACCTGCTCCATAAATCAGGTAGCACCGCGGAACCTAAGAACTATAGACCAATAACTTGTCTTCCAACGGTCTATAAACTCCTAACATCCATTCTGAGAGTGAAAATTACTAAGCATATTGAAGACAACTCCATCATGTCTAACTCTCAGAATGGTTGTAGGGGCGGGTCCCGCGGTGCTAAGGAGCTACTGCTAATTGACATGACCATTAGCCAGCAGGTTCGACGTAACCGAAAGAGTCTTTCGACTTGCTGGATAGATTATAAGAAGGCCTATGATTCCGTACCGCATACATGGCTGATGAGGGTGATGGAGTTGTATAAAATCAACACAACACTACGCACCTTCCTCATGTCATGTATGTCGCAATGGAGCACGGTGCTTCGCTATCCAGGATCTCGGCAGCCCCTGGCGGTTGGCGAACCTGTAAGAATTGCAAGAGGTATATTCCAAGGCGACAGTCTGAGCCCTTTATGGTTTTGCCTAGCCCTGAACCCTCTGAGTACGCTACTGGAGGCTTCAGGACTCGGCTACCGGTTGCGAAGAGGTGGTCGGGTGATATCTCACCTACTTTACATGGATGATCTGAAATTGTTCGGTTCTAATAATTCGCAACTGATGGAGTTATTGAAGGTGACTGAAAACTTTAGTAAATCTATCAGGATGGAATTTGGAATTGAAAAATGTGCGGTTATGCATGTAACTCGAGGAGAGATAATGGAATCCGAGAGAGTACAACTCACGGATTCCATTCAACTTCGATCACTCTCCGCAACCGAAACCTACAAGTACTTGGGTATGTCAGAGGCCTTAGGTATATGCGAGGCTGACATGAGACAATCGTTGCGAGTACGATTCTTTGGCCGCCTGAAAAAAGTTCTTAAAAGTTTCCTGTCAGGCGGTAATAGGGTTCGTGCTTTCAACGGTTGGGTCATGCCAGTCTTGATGTACTCCTTTGGCATACTCAAGTGGACTCAGACCGACCTGGATGCCCTAGATAGGGGGGTCCGCTCTCTGCTGACATCATACCGGATGCACCACCCACGCTCATCGGTGATGAGATTGTACATCCCACGGAAGTGTGGGGGCCGAGGCTTTCTTAGTGCTAAAACCCTCCACAACCGTGAGGTGTGCAATCTTAGAGAATACTTTCGGACCACCAATAGGGGTATGCACCGGGATATGGTGGCAGTTGACAGCGGACTCACACCTCTCTCACTGGCTAAAGAGAACTGGCGCAAACCTGTGGTGCTCACGACCAGTGACCGCGTGAGTGTATGGCAGGGCAAGGAGCTGCATGGACGATTTTACCGGGCCCTTCATGGGCCCGATGTAGACTTTCTTGCGTCTGTAGGCTGGCTACGATTCGGGGACCTCTTTGGGGAAACCGAAGGTTTTGTATGTGCAATTATGGACGAAGTGGTAATGACCAAGAACTACCGGAAGTTTATCCTGAAGGATGGCACGGTCGACATATGTCGGGCATGCCACCGACCGGGGGAATCCATCAGGCATATTGTGTCCGGCTGTTCGAGCCTTGCCAACGGCGAATACTTGCACAGGCACAACCAAGTAGCCAGGATAATTCACCAGCACCTTGCCTTGAAATACAACCTTGTAGCCACGGAGGTGCCGTACTACAGGTATGCACCCGACCCAGTACTCGAAAATGACCATGTCACGATGTATTGGGATCGATCTATCATCACTGACAGGACTATTGTCGCCAATAAGCCTGATATAGTGGTGATAGATCGCTTGGAACGCCGCGCAATTATAGTCGATGTCACCATCCCTCATGATGAGAATCTCGTGAAAGCGGAAAAAGAAAAACAAATTAAGTATCTCGACTTGTCTCACGAGATTGTCGCCATGTGGGATGTGGACTCTGCTGTAATTGTACCGATAGTCGTTACGGTAAACGGACTCATGGCGAAGAGCCTCGACCACCACCTTAAGAGGCTCTCGCTGGGAAGTTGGATCAAGGGCTTGGTGCAGAAAGCGGTACTCCTCGACACGGCACGTATTGTGAGGAGGTTCCTCTCTCTGAGCCCCTAACCACCGACAGCTTGGACCCTGCTCCCGCTACCGGTGGCTACCTTTTTATATTTTTTTAAATATATGTTTTGTTTTTATTTTTTAATGTATATGTAAAAAAATATAAAATGTGAATTTTAATAAATGAGTGTCATAATAATAATGGCAACCCATTATACGTCCCACTGCTGGGCACGAGTCTCTCCCCTTTTTGGGGGGAGGCCTGGAGCTTACTCCACCACGCTGCTCCAATGCGGATTGGTGGAGGTGGGTGGGTTAGTGGCCAACCCACTGTCGGATGTTTTCAAACCACCCATAAGGCCTCCGACAAGGTTTTAACGACTGCTATCCATCGATAGCAACCGGGACCGACGGCTTAACGTGCCCTCCGAAGCACGGAAACGCGCATTTAATTTGCCACTAGCGGTCACCCATCACACTACCCGACCGCGCCCGTAGTGCTTAACCGAGCAGATCGCTTACGATCTACACCAGCCGCTGGGCTATGCGCGCTTCAAAAACTTAGGCAGCGGTTAATAGATAAGTAGTTAAATGCTTGCAAACACAAACAGTTCAACAGATATCTATTATATTTTTTCAGTCGCATGTAGTTCCTATTCGAATAAACTCTGCAGCTGGCATTTAGGAGGGAAAAGCAAATCGTATCCGAAGCAGGTTTAGGTGACATTTGTTACGACCCGTCAGTGTGCATGATGATGTAGTGCAGGGCCGCGACCCACGGCGCCAATTATAAAGTGTGATGAGGACCGCCCGCGCTTGCGTGGGTTTGACACTGGAGCCCTAAAAGTTAACTCGTTTTGTCTTTCGTTTATACGTAGCGATTTTAATCTTAATTTGAAAACAATGTGTCCTCACGCCTGGTCCCTTATGAGGTGGGCAGAGGGTCCTGCACCAAATATTCCGGTCCTTACATGCCTCCCATTTATACATGTACGGCGAATCCTAAGTCACTTGACCCCATCTTTAGAAAAAATATTATCATAGATCATTACGATCCATCGATCCACTACCACTACCTAAGTCGCCGAGGCAATCTAGTGCTTCTGACGCATTCAAACTGATTTGTTTAAATCTTTTTTTTGTTAGACTTGTTTTTTCAGACAACAGTCTGCAGCTCTTAACGTTTGAAATTATTGTTTCTCTTTCGTCACGTGGCGCGAGTAAGTCCAAGTGTTAATATTTCCTTTCTGGTTTCTGCATCTGGGTACGTAGGTACATTTAAAAAAGTCGTTTTCAATTTGTAGTTTAATAGCAATTACATAGTTCTGTTTATTATAATATTTATTTCTAGTTCTAATTTTATGGAAAAATGAAATTGTGGTTTTTACTATTTCCCTTCAATTTCTTCATCTTTCTTACATTTTAAACCTTCCCTGGACTTCCAAAAATCATTCAAAAACAAAATTAGGCAAATCGGTCCAGCCGTTCTCGAGTTTAACGAGACTAACGAACAGCAACTGATTTTTATATAGATTTGACAGCTGACAAGCCCAGCATTTTACTAAGGTTCATTATTACATTAAACCCTTGGTTTTCGAGACACGTATTGATTTAAACACGTATTAAAATACCCATAGCCAGTTGTTGTTTATTCAGAGAACGTATTATTGTATTAATGTTTGTTGTTTTTTTTTCACATCCATCGCACCCTTATCGCGGAGTCCAAACGTTATCGATCGGACCGTATTAAACGTGAGGTTTGTGTTTATGGTCTCGATTCTTTGAAACTGTTTATTTCTTATTGACGTTTCGTTGAAGCGATACCCCGGACGCTTGTCGACTTTATGGATGAGTCCGTGGAGCTTACGGTGAGGTACGATTATTACTTTTTTTTTGTTCGTTATGCGATTGATGTAGCTGGCGTGTAGCGTTTTGTCAGGTCGGCTTTATGATACCGTGCACATAACCAAATATGTTATCATATTTAGTCCAAATCGTCATTGTTACTTATTCTGAGATGGTTTTGATGGAAAGTGCAGATTTTACCGTCTAAATGCTTTATTTCGGAAGTGTATTTATTGACTGAACAGTGTCAACTCCAGTTCTCGATATTCTAAAAGCAGGCGCTGAGGACTTATTATTCAACTCGCTTTACATCATTGCGATAATCACTTTGCATTACTTAAATTGCTCTTTTTGACGTGAGGAAGGAACCGAGGACCGTTTTAGGAACCGAGATATATGAGCCTTCTGGTGCAAACACAACGCAAACCTCTCACTTTTCTTTCTTTTCTTCTCCAGTGGCTTCTGATAGCGTCTGATATCTGATAGCATATCTATGCATCGCCAATGTACACTTGTAGGTACATTCATTTTATGAAGAAAGAAGTTAGTATAAATATATTACGAAATAATATATTTTTTAAGACACACAATACGTTTGCAGCTAATTGTTGTAGTACCCTACGGACGATTGGAAAATCGAAAAAATATTCGACGTTGGATGTATTGATTCCGGTGGTTCAACTGTGAACAGTTGAGGATACAGAGTTGGAGGGCGTTTATTTAAATCCCATTAAAAACTAAAATATTCTTGAAGTTTATTTAGGACTGTTCAGAGAAGAAAATATAAAATGATAATAAATTATTTATTGATGTGTTTTTGATATTGTGATAAAAAATAACCAGAGGATTATTCAGCCCATGTTAAACGTGTTAACAAGAAGATACGAAACATCTTAAGGTCCTTCCATGATTCAATTTGCCGCGCCTGAGTTACAGCTCCGCACACCCACCGCGACTGGTTCCAACACAGTAAACAATGGACGACGACAGGGGATCGCGACCTGCCGGCTTTTACACGCACACTCGATGTACTTTATCCAGTGTCTGATAGCATCGCTTAGCATCGTCAATACAACCTTGTATCTTCACTTTGATCAGGGATCAAAAGCATTGATCTACATCTATGGTTTTTTAACGACATTTTTAATTGTTTCGAAATAAAGGTTGAAATTTTAAAATACAACGAGATGTACTTTGCAAGTACCGGAAAAAGTGAAAACTTGAATATTAACGTTGTGCATTTTTGATCACCACCATCCCCTCCATCACCACCACCGCCACCGTCGCCGTCGCCACCACCGCCACCGCCACCGCTGCCGCCACCGATGCCACCACCACTATCACGACTACCTACATTTATTACATCAAGCGACCAATTCCCTGATAGTACTTAGGTACCTTCAACATTCAGCTTGGCAAAGAGCGTGATGCGCCTGCGATCTAAATCCTTGCAAACCTTGCGTGCTAATTCTTCATCCATCGCCCTTTTCATATAGGTATGCACGACGATCTCGAAGATTCTCGACACCAACTTCGGACAATAGGGAATCTGACTTGTCTACATACATATTTGTCATCTTGGTCTTCCATACAATTTGAAAAAAAAAATAGATTAACTTACATTGTCGTATGGTGCGGATGATCTTAATTGATAAAAAACTCGTGTCATAATATTCCATTGCCTGAGAGAGAACTGAGAGAAAAAAAATACACGCTACTTACACATGAACATCTTGTTTACGATCAACGGGATCCATGAATATTAGAATAAGGTATGCATACAAATTGATTATCCAATGTTCCGGCGCTAAATTAGGATATCCTACGTTTCTATAAAATATCTGAATGTTGTACGCGCTTAATTATGCAAATGGATGTGTAAATTTAATTTGCATGTTTTTGTGTGTTATATCCATGTTTGAGATACGATATTCGTGTTTTAATTTGGCTTTTTTATGCAAATTAATAATTAAGTTTAATCGTCTATTTATTGATTCTCGATAATATATGACCTAAAATGATGTTGATTGAAAATTATATTGGAATTGGAAAGTAGCGGACTTGAGAGACGCTCGCCGTGTTAAAGTGGGCTTATCTGCTACGCAGCGCCTTCAATGGGTCAGGTTGACTTAGGTACATATTGTATGCCTGAAACAAAATGGCAATGTTTAACACACCAACATCCAGACATGTAATAATTTTATACATTTATGTAAGTAGATGACTTCTTACGCAATAGTAGTAAAAGTCTTAAACACCTCACACCAGTGACAAATGCTGAAATACCTAAACGTATGTTTTTAAAAATGTAAATGGTTGAAACTTTAGATTGAACTTTAGAGAAACATCTTGCATCTTATATATTGGCAACCCTTGATACGTCCCACTGCTAGGCACGAGTCTCTCCCCTTCTTGAGAGGAGGTCTGGAGCTTACTCCACCACGTTGCTCTAATGCGGGTTGGTGAAGATAAAGGTTAGTAGCCACCCCGATGTGGGATGTTTTCAAACCGCCCATAAGGCCTCGGACAAGGTTTAACGACTGCTTTAAATCGATAGCAACCGGGTCCGACGGCTTAACGCGCCCTCCGAACACGGAATCACATACTTGCATCTTATATATTGCATATTTTTCTTTTTACTTATATTTAGTACAAAGGTATTTAATGTCGAAATTGCTGATGTATGTATTGCGATCATTGCGATAGTCTTATTTTTGCAATTGCATATTTTTAGCTTACACTTTAATGTAAACAATATGCATACATAACACGTGTTTATCACAAAAACACATCGCGTTCCAACAACCGTAGCTTTGTGCGTTTGAAACGATCCGATAAATTAAATACACATCGACGAATGCCGCACTGACGCACGAGTATAGCATTCATTTGCCGCTCGGCCACGATAACATCGCTGCGTTGAACGCATCCATTATGTGTTCAGTGCAACGCTTAGAGCGTTAAAAATGTAAAATAATGATTGCACACTTGAATAGAGTTGAGTGAATGGATAGTTCAGCGGATCTTCTATTCTATTAGGCTCATCTTTCAAATAAGGTGCAACTAACAAAAAATATGTGACTGATATTCGTGCGTTGGTACCTAAATAGTAGTTTATAGGTACTATATGACCGATATTTTTGTTATGCTTCAACTTTTCTGTACTGCTGAACTGAATATCATTTTGATAAAACTGTGTGTGCGCTAGGTGATATTTGAAACTATTTCAAAATATTAAGGGGTTACTTTACTTATTTACTTATCATTATGAATTACTTGTAGGTACTGTGAGGCCGTAACTTCAATAGCGATAAAATATAAGCTGTTCCATACATTTTACTACAAGTCAATAAACATTTTGTATGGAGCAGAAGTTGCAAAATTTTGCAACACTCTCAAAAATCACCTTGTGTTTACTGAATTATGTTCCTTCATTTCATTCATAATAAGTAGTCCATTGAAAAGTTACATTTATCTGAAAAACATAAGGTAAGGCCTAAAAAAATTAACATTTGGATGGACTATAATGCATTTTCGTACAATGTTATAATTATTAATTCATCACACAATTTTAAGAACATAGTAGGTACCTATCACTTCCAAATATTTATTATAAGTCCCATTTTGCCACAGAATAGTTTAATTACCGTATACATATATTATAGGGTCAAAAGTCTTAGGAATCGGCGTGCATGTATGAAGAGAATGATGAAGATAGACGAGGCACGAGAGATATGTCAGGACCGGGATATCTGGCGCTCTACACTCTCTGCCTACCCCGTTAGGGACCTGGCGTGAAGATACATACATACATATATTATTATTCGCATAGTTTTCACTGTTATTTATCTTTCTGTCTTGTATTCTCAAGGTTCTCTCTCTCTCTATCTCTCTTTGTGTGTGTGAGAGACACCCACGGGTCACGGTTTTCGCAGGACACATGCAACAGATGAGTTATAATGAGAACTTTTCGTAACCCATCATTGAAATATTATGTCAGCGTTGTCGCAACCATCCATATTAATTATTGTAATGAACACTACATATTTTCGTGTAGGTATAGAAATCGCTTGACGCGTAAAGCTATTCGAGCGGCGCGGTTCATGGCTCTTGCGTGAGTTCCATTGAACGCTGTGAAAAATTGCACTCATACATAAGATATGACAGGCCTGAAACGCTGATAAATTTACTTTAACAATGGCGTTGTCATTCCGACTAGAGTTTTTGTTGTTGACACGATATCCGTGGTCGCATTTCACCTCATTGCATGAAAAGCTCGCGGTGGTATGGCGTTTCAATGATGTTGTATGATTTAAATTGTGATGATTTAAGCCGTGGCGAGCTTTTTGTCTCTCTAATAGAAATAGGTGATCTAGTAAGTTAGTATCTATTGTAAACTTTTTTTAAGAGTTCTCTCCAGTGTCGGGGTTCGGGGGCGTAGGTACCACTGAATTACCTAATCTACTTGCCGCTAAATAGTAGTTAGTGTTCAGAGCTATCGTGGTCTGGTTACGGCCCTGTAATATTCGGCACAGAGACATATAAATCTCAGAAGTGGCAACGCATCTACATGGAAATCTCTATTTTTATGTGGACGTTCATTAGGTTGAGCTACGCGTGGACATCGTCGACGAACAATATGAAATCAATTAATTGTCATATTTTACTGCAGCTCAAGAGGTTACCTAGTTAGGCGGTTGAATCGTACACAGTCTTTACTCTATCGCTCTTATTTTTTTAAGCACACAGGCGACTTATTATTTCAATGTTGCCGTATATTAAGTACCTTTTCTTGATTGAATTTCGATGTTTTAAATATTCTGCAATAAAGTCAAATTCAAAAATATGTATTTCTTTTACCTCACCGAATCGAAATTCACATTTTACAACTCTTACTGGTGGTAGAGTTCCATTGTAGGAGCTCGAAGGCATAGACACCACCGCATTACTATCTGCCGTCAAATAGTAGTATTCAGAACTACCGCGTGCCGGTTAGATGGTAATGTATGGCCCCGTAATAACCGACACAGACATAACAACTTAGATCTCAGGGGTGACAACGCATCTGCATTTGTCCTCTGGTTTTTGTGTAGAAGTCTATTGGCTGCTGCAGTCGTTACTTGGCATCCATGTGAACAGCATGCTTGTGTGCCGCCATCGCTTCATAAAAAAACTGTAATTGGTTCTACTACTCCTCTGCTTTATAATATTTCTATTGTCAAATATGTACTTAACTTCATACTTTTTTGGTCGCCGATAGTCATGAACTGGCACACCGATATCGATTTGAAATCGATCGATCAGAACCCTTTTGATCAGAAGTGGAGCGAACACCGTGAAACCATAGAAATGTAATGGCGAAGTTTTTGCTCGTTCCCGAAATATGAGAATTCGCATTGCGGTCCGATTGCGAAACATTAATCGCGATCGCAATACACACGCACGACCAGCAATTACAAACCAACGATCGCTTTTTGCTGCTCCCCTGCAAATGATTTTTTTGCAACCATAAAACAACTCGGCCTACCGACCGCGGCGGACCGGAAGGGAGTAGCCATAGCGTTTATTACCTATGCAAAACGGTCAATCAATGTTTGCCGGGGGAAATGCGTGTGACACACACAGACACTACAAAAATCGTCTGTTACTACGAAACTCACACCTTGACCTTAACAAAATACGTAAACAATTTCACGCACACATTTATACGTCTAGGCGACAGGCATAGGCCCATTTGGGCTTGTACTTTGACAGAGGGGAAAGCCTGCATATGGCTACTCCCCTGCGGTCCGCCGCGGCCGATGGCCCGTGTTGCTCTATGTTTGCAACCGATGGTTTTCATTTACGTACCAGTACAATTCGGACGTGCCTGAATACACTGTAGTAAACAGTGTTTTCCTACTCCGTATTGTATTTTTTTATGACTCTAGTAATCAAAGAGCGATGTAAACACGGTCGAAGAAAGAGGCTCTTCATTTCGATGGTGACGGAGCACTTGTGTTCAAGTTTAGTAGCAAAATAAAGAAAAAAAAAACCTGTTATACGCATTTAAATATTTGTTTAACTATTTACCTATAGGGGTTTCATATGTATTTGATTACTTTAATTAAAGAATACCTAGCTACCTTTGAGTATAATACCCCTGACGCTATAATGTGATGCTTTTCACTAGCATCACAGGAATCCTTTAGGACTTGCATTGTGAATGCATCTGGAGTTGCAAATAGGGTTGTCAACTTTTTTTTTTCAAGAAATATTGTGTATTAAATTTATTTTAAAGACCGTTAAAAATCTGTACTTATTTAGAAAAACACTACCAATATGTTATATTTATAATGTTTTCAAAACATGTTTTTGGACACTATTTGTCGATATAAGAGTAATTTTTAGAAGCTTCATCATTCATCATCAATTGGTAACCCAAGGTGTAAAAAATTAAATGAAATTTGCGTACATCTCGTGTACTTATAAATATCCTTTGTATGAACTACGAACGTGAAACGTCTGAGTGATAAACTACTTGTTTGCGCGCTTTTATTATAGTTGTTAATTGTATTTTTTAATTGTTATAGTGACTGCCACCTTACCACCGCAGAGGCCTTGGATCCCGTTGACCCGACCAAACAGAAGTCGACCGACATGTAAGTATACTATATTGTTATTTTATTTGTTGGAAATCGCGGGTCTACGTATTTGAGCAAGATTTATATAGAATTTATAGGAAGGCCGGCAAACTTTGCCTAAATACCTTTTACTTTTTGTTTTTTAATTGGTTGGGAATTTTACGAACAGTGTTATCTGCATACATAGAAACAAATACTTAGAATTATTTCCACTGAAAGTCAGCATGCAGCTTCCTTGAAAGATTTAAAAAACCTTGGAGGCGAGAAAAATTCGGTGAAGACAGGCAAATGAGAAAAAAGATAGTCAAGCTGGAGCAAATCTATGAGCACTATTTTCTTATTAAGGGACCGCCTGTTACACGGGATTCTGACTCGGTGTATGAAGATCGATATGTCGATAATATGTCGACCCGTAATGATCTTTTGTGATCAACCCCAAGGACCCTGTCATCTAAGTTCCCTTTAAATATGTCAAGGATGTATTAACGGTTTCATGGTAATGGGCGCCATTAAAATATGTCCTTGCAGCAGCAACTTACCTAGTTATTAAAGTCCCCCGTATTCTTATTTTCATGGAAATTACTATTTTCAGAATACATCCATTCATCAGACATGATTTGACATCGTAAATATAGATTATCCAGCCCATGCGATGATGTAAATGTGTCTTGTAAGCATCCTTCAAAAAGCGTGTCATTGTCACACTCTTTTTAAAAAATATAACCAGCTACCATCCCATTTTCTTGTTTATAGGTTTATAAAAAATCGTTTGATGGTTTCTAGACTACTCCCCGGACTTCGGACTTTTCTTATTTTAATCATGCATCATTTCAGCAATTTGGCTTTTGTAACTTTGCGTGTTTGGAAGAAGATATTTGATCATCTGATGACGGCAGAAATGGAGTGATAGTGTTTGCTATATATTGAATACCACCATAATAGATTAATGTTATGGATTCTATGACGCGTTCACAAGAATCTTTCAAAACTTAACTTTACCATGATACTGAAACTCCTTGTCACTATAAAAGCATCCTGATGTGATGAATGAATGATATAAAGTATTGAATGATAGATAAGAAGACATAAAGATACATATAAACACTGGCCATCGTATCATAATGGATAGGGATGTGAAAAAGGAATCGATTATTAATAATCGATTATTTTTTCTGAATAATCGATTTATTTGGGTGATTTCTTTTACAAAAATAATCGATTATTAATCGTTTTTTATTTCCGCTTTTTTTACGTAATGCATTCGATTTTTTTTTTAATTTTATAAATAGATTATTTATTTATTTCGTAGTTTCCCACTTGACAAAACTGATTTCTTAAAAATCTGCGCAAAAAAATCCTAGACCACCTATTGATATGATGATTTCAACTACTTTTCTTTTCTATTACTTGCTAAATAAGTATTAGAGATGATTTTCGTTATTCAGTAAAGTGTGTCACTAATATTTTTTTTTGTTTTCATGCCCGAAGTAAATTGTTTATGTTAATTTAGCAAATTGTTTCGATGAACAAATAAAGATAATAATTAATTGTAAAAGCTACAAATTTACGATTTTTTTAAATAAAACTATAAAAATCGATTATTTTTTTAAGAAAAAAAAGCATTGAATTAACGATTTTTTAAATATAAACTATAAAAATCGATTAAAAACAAATCGATTATTATTCGTGGAATAATCGATTATTTGAATATCGATTATTGTAGCTTTAAAAATAAAAAATATGAAAATCGATTTTTGCCAGCCATGTCACATCCTTCATAATGGATGCCTCAAGTCAATCGACATGTCGGATTGTGTCTGTAACGAGGAGCGACGCGAGATCGACACGAGTTAGCCCGTAGTACGCACTTCTGACTGACGTATGAACAAATAGAGACGGTGGGAGTCTGAATATTAACGACGCGACACTATTATATAGAAAGAAAGAAAGAAAAAAATATTTTGACACACAGCGAGACACATAAAACAGACATAAAACGTAGATAACGAAGAAAAGACAACACAATTCCTAAAATTAATACATAGGTGACACACATATTACCTACACGTAATATTATATGTGTCTCACGGCTACCAAAAAGGTACACCTTTGAGAGTGAGTGAGACACATTATATTATGTTCAGCAAATGTCAGGTACCTTCATATACAAGGTAATTGACGCTGGTTTTCAACAGGACCATTATAATAATTATCATTGTTTATTTCAAAGCAAAATAGCCATGGCTTAAAATAACCAGTCTCATCATGAGCATCACATCAAAATGCATCTGTCGTGGCAAGGACTTGCACTGGTGCAGTTTAATAGCTCCTGCGCAGTAGGCTAGTCTTCGATGAGATTGTCCGCCGTGATCGAAATTTGTTCTAGAATCTAGATGGTTAGACAATGATCACGATGACGTAGAGATGTAAACAATGTTGTATGGCCCCATAATAAGTATCACACAGACATAACAACCCACCAAATGGGTGCCACCTGGTGCGGACCGCCCCCTTTGAAATAATATTTCAAATCGGACCATTAGTTCCGGTGATTAGCGCGTTCGAGCAAACAAACAGCTTTATAATATTGGTATAAGTTTTATCCCAATCATTAAGTTGGGGGTGTAAGTGGCGCCTTTACCATCTCGGTGCCACAGCCAACCTTACCTGCACGTGGTACACCCTGCTGATCAACAGACAAGGCTCTGGCGACTGTTTTTTGGTTCCAAATGGTTGCTGGGTCGACACTATCAGCGTAATCCTTCCTAGTGTCCTGCATGGTGGTAAGGTCCCTTATAGGGCCTGCCTGGCTAGCTACCACCCTCAGGTCGTAATCTGCCGCCAAGCGTCTTCGGACGTGTTCCGGCTTCCGAGCCTGAGAGCCAGTTCCCCCCCCTTCCTCTTTCCCGTCCCTGATGTGTACCGTATTGTTCACCCCCGGACCGGTTGGTGTAAGGACGTCTTGCGCTCGGAGACGCAACATGTTGGCCTGGGGGCCAGGGAGAGCCGATTAAACGGTATCCGCTGCCGCCCGCCGGTCAGTAGGGGACCCGAACCCAGGCCTCACTTTTAACCTCTGGCCTGGGAGGCTGTCCCGCCAACCGGTGCAAAGTCCCGTGTGCAGTCGCCGTGCCGGAGTAAGAGACCGGAGTGGGGCCAGGCGCCTGTGCACGGGGGGGATCGGGGGTCCTTCCGTCCCCCGGGCCAACAATTTGCACCACCTCTGAGAGCAGATGGTCTAATTCACCGACAACTTTGTTCGTCGGGTGAGTAATGCGGTACACATCATCCTTCCCCTTTCCCGACGCTTCAAAAAAAACAAAAAAAAAATGGTCAAACAAAGGAAAAAAATTAGGCTTCTCTTAGCGGACACCCCCCCCACATTTACTGTGGACATGTGCAATATTAGGGGTTTACATACCAACCTTAACGCCGTCCATCTTCATCTGGAAACGGCTAAGCCGGCCCTACTCTTTCTGACGGAGACACAAATATCCTCTCCACTCGATACTGCATATCTTGCTTACCCCGGCTACACTCTGGAGAACAATTTTATTCGCCGCGCCGGGGTATGTCTGTATGTCAGAGAGGATGTTTGTTGTCGCCGTCTTGACCATTTTGAAGACAAGGACCTGTCTATATTGTGGGCGCGCGTAGATCACGGTGGTTCTAACCGAATTTACGCGTGCGTGTACAGGTCCTATAGCGGAGACGGGGAGACAGCTCGCATGTTCGAGCACATCCAACAGGTGGTCGACACGATGCTTGAACAGCATCCTTCTGCGGAGTTGGTGATTCTTGGCGACTTTAACGCACACCATACGGAGTGGTTGAGTTCCCGAATCACTGACTTCGCTGGAAGGACAGCTTATGACTTTGCGCTGGTTAATGGTCTCACACAAGTCGTAACCGGGTTCACCCGGATACCAGATGTCGAGGGCCACACCGCCTCTTTGCTGGATCTTCTGCTGACCTCACATCCTGCCAACTATCAGGTGGTGGTCGAGGCTCCTTTAGGATCCTCAGATCACTGCTTGGTACGTACTAAAACCCTCTTGTCGGTTCGGGCGCCTCTGCAGCCCTCCTCCACACGGCAAGTGTGGCATTACAGGTCAGCAGATTGGGATGGACTGAGGGAGTTCCTGTCGTCCTACCCATGGAGGCAGCTTTGTTTCTCGTCGGAAGATCCGAGCACGTGCGCCGAAGCTGTAACCGATGTGATGCACCAGGGTATGGATTGTTTCATTCCGCACTCTGTTGTATCCATTGGCGGACGGTATCAGCCCTGGTTCGATAAGTCTTGTGCTGTGGCTTCTAACCATAAGCAGGAGACTTACAGAACCTGGACTGTGGCTCACGCCTGCAAGGATCCAAATGCCTCCGACCTAAAGAGAGTACTCAACGCTGCCTCCAGGTCCTCAAAGCTGCGGATAGCCAGAGCAAAGTCCAAGCATGTCGTTAGAGTTGGCAAGAAGCTAATGAGGCATCCTCCCGGGAGCCGTGCCTATTGGTCTCTTGCCAAAGCTATCGAAAAGAATTTTTGTCGATCATCTTTCCCACCACTGCGAAAAACTGACGATAGCTTGGCCCACACGGCTAAAGAGAAAGCCGATCTCCTGGGCAGCCTCTTTGCCTCAAACTCGACTCTTGATGACATGGGTAACACAGCGCCTACCATCTCGCGCTGTGAAAGCTCTATGCCTGACGTCAAATTCACTCAGAAGAACGTCAGGCGAGCGCTGTTATCCCTTGACGTCAAGAAGTCGAGTGGGCCGGATTCCGTCCCTGCAGTGGTGTTGAAGATGTGCGCTCCCGAGTTGACCCCCGTTCTGACGCGCCTGTTCTCGCTTTCTTACGATCATGGAAAAGTACCATCTGCGTGGAAGACAGCCCTTGTGCATCCGATACCCAAAAAAGGGGATCGCAGTGATCCGGCCAACTACAGGCCCATAGCAATAACCTCCCTACTCTGCAAAGTCATGGAGCGTGTGATCAATACACAGCTGCTGCAGTACCTGGAGGATCATCAGCTGATCAGTGACCGCCAATATGGCTTTCGTCAAGGCAGATCTGCTGGTGATCTTCTAGTATATCTCACGCACTATTGGTCTCACGCCTTGGACAAGAGTGGGGAGGCATTGGCTGTAAGCCTGGATATTGCTAAGGCCTTTGACCGGGTCTGGCACGGGGCACTTCTCGCGAAATTGCCATCTTACGGTCTTCCCGAGAGGCTATGCAACTGGACAGCCAGTTTTCTGTCTGAGCGTTTTATACAGGTCTTAGTTGACGGTCAACGCTCAGACAGACTACCTATCAACGCTGGTGTGCCGCAAGGCTCTGTGCTATCTCCCACGCTTTTTCTTCTGCATATCAATGAAATGTTGGAGCAAAACTCCAATTTTCATTGCTATGCGGATGATAGCACGGGAGATGCACACTATACAAGCCGTGCAAATGCCTCTCGGACACTTATCGAAGAAAGCAGGACTAGACTTGTGTCTGAAGTCGAGCACTCTCTGGAGCGGGTCTCAGATTGGGGTCGACTCAATTTAGTGCAGTTCAACCCCTCGAAGACACAAGTCTGCGCGTTCACCGCTAAAAAAACCCCATTCATTGTGGCACCACAGTTCCAGGGCACTCCGCTTGCCATTGGTAAGAGTATCGGTATCCTGGGCGTTGACATATCGAACGAAGTGCAATTTGGGAGTCACATTGAGTGTAAGACCAAGTTGGCATCCAAAAAGTTGGGGGTGCTTAACAAAGCGAGGCAGTATTTCACATCGGGGCAGCTACTACAGCTTTATAAGGCCCAAGTCCGGCCCCATCTGGAATACTGCTCTCATTTGTGGGCGGGAGCCCCCAAGTACCAGCTTGGTCCACTTGACTCCCTACAAAAACGCGCCGTTCGTATTGTTAACGATCCGGGAATTACAGACAGGCTCGAACATCTGAGCCTGCGCAGAGATATTGGTAGTCTGTGCGTGTTATACCGTCTCTACAATGGTGAGTGCTCTGTCGAACTGTTCGACATGGTGCCACCGTCTCTTTTTCTACACCGTACTACCCGCCGAAGAGAGAAGTTTCACCCTCACCGACTGGACACCTGGCAGTGCTCAACGGTGCGGTTTTCTCGTTCGTTTCTGCCCAGGACGTGTAAATTGTGGAACGAACTTCCCTCTGAGGTGTTCCCTCGGTGCTACAATATGGGGTTCTTCAAAAATGGCGTCAAAAGAGTCCTTCAGGGCTGGCAGCGCGTTGGCAACTCCCCTGGTGTTGCAAATGTCCATAGGCGACGGTGACCACTTACCATCAGGTGGCCCGTCTGCTTGTCTGTCAACTTAATGACATAAAAAAAAAAAAAAAAAAAAAAATTATAATCCTTAGAAAATCCATAGGTATACGTCTTCACCTTGATCTTTTATCGAAGCTTTACGTATTAGAACGCTAACACCAAGCTAAGCAGATAGAACAATAAGACATGTTTAGTCATTAATAATGTGTCATACTTGGCACGTATGGGCGCGGTATCCATAAATAACGTGTACAGAAGAACGCCCCGCCCATCCATCTAGAAATGTAGAATAGATAATGTAATCTATCAACGCTAATAATGCCATAATGTACCTAATAAAACAGACTTTTAGGGCTGGCAGCGCGTTGGCATTTTCCCTGGTGTTGCAAATGTTCATAGGCGACTGTGACCACTTTCCATCAGGTGGCCCGTTTGCATGCTCGCCACCTGTTATATGGGCGAAAAACTTAACCGGCGACCGGCGTGGGGTTTTGCATGTATGCTTGAATTGGATGCATGCATTTACCTCTGCTTACCCCTTCGGGGATTACAAGCGTTACGTTTATTAATATTGCGTTACGTTTATTAATATAAGTACAGCTATAAGATTAAGGAATTAAAATTTTGTTTATTTAAGTTAAATTTGTTATTTAGTCGTAGATTATTTAATCCTAGGTTAAGGAAAATTGTGTAATCATGTCTACTATGTATGTATTGTATTTTGCGTAAAATCGAGGGTGACGTTTTCTATAAAGAAAAAACCCTCCATAAATAAATAGAAAAAAAAAAATACCTACCTACAAAATCAAATTAATTTAGACTAGGCATGCGTATTACAATCATGTAGGTAAGTAGCTAATATAATGGCGAGCGCGAGCACTCCGTCGAACCTGATCGCTGCACCGACCCACCTGACTTGTGTGTATACAGCATGTTGTTTGATAAAAGTACATAATGTGAGTGAAATTTTTTTTTTTTTAGAATTCGTGTATTGTTCCTTACGTTGTTGTTGTTAATTTATTTATAAAAAAATGTTTCAATTTATATTTAATGTTCTTATTATTTATTTCATTTCTCAATTCTGTTGGCAGTTCATTTATAAAAGAAGGTACGGTATATTTTAAGGTTCTTTTGCCATAAAGATTATTGTATTTTGGTAACAATAATTTGTTTTTATAAGAGCTACGGGTTCTTACGTCAGTAGAATTGTCTAAGTTATGTGTTGTTTTATTATAATTGAAAAATTCTTTATTTAATATACTTAATCTATATATGGCCTATACTTTTGTATTGATGCGAGGCCTGGACACTTAAAGAGCACTTGAGGAAACGCATTGAAGCCTTTGAAATGTGGGCCTACAGACGTATGCTGGCTATCAGCTGGACACATAAAGTTACTAATGAAGAAGTTCTCCGTCGAGCTGGTCAAAAGCGCCAAATCATGCAAACCATCAAACAGAGAAAAGTTGGTTATTTAGGTCTATTATGCGACATGACAGATACCAACTGCTGCAACTTATTATAATGGGCAAAGTGGCTGGAAAAAGATCAGTTGGCCGAAGTAAAAAGTCATGGCTGCGCAATATTCGCGAGTGGACCGGCATCAACAGCGCCGCTGAACTATTTCGTCTCGCAAAAGACAGACACAAAAAAAAAAAAAAAAAATTGGTGGAGCTATTTTTTGTACGAGACAATTGACAGAAATATAGATTGTGTTATGAAATTATACATCTGTGCTGATATTTCTTTTAGAACATATTTTTCAAGCCATGATACTTGACAGCTCGCTTGATGTTTACCTACCTTTAGTCCCCAGAAGTCAAGAGCAAGAAAGCACTAAAATAAAGCATGCGTGATTCACGACTCGTTCAGTGCCCACGCTGCCTACCGTTATTAAAGTTTGAATAATTCGAAGGGTGGGTCTGCCGCCGTCCGCCGGGACTCCAGAGTAAATATTCTGAGTGCAATTTTTATGAAACGACCGAGTCTATTATTCAGGCATGCCTTGATGGGATTAAATTTTGTGCTGTTTTACTTTAGTGGAACTTTATATTACATTAGTTGAGCCGCGGGTCGGGTCGTTTCTCTTATGCAATCAGTGGAACTCCTGATGTCTCCTTTATGTAACACAGAGAAAAGGTTACAGTGGTTCACGTTAATCCTTTACCTGCTGACATTGCTTGTATTCGTTTGTCACCATATCTTGTAAGCTTCGTGTAATTTTAAGGTACTAAAGATATTGTATTGTATTCAGAATTAGAATCAGAATCAGAAACTCATTTATTCATTTACGGTGACAGGCACCTCTTATGACACGTCAAAAACAAACAAAATAAATTACAATTGATATACATGTCAAACAAGATAAAAAATATATGTAAAGTCAAGAATATCACTAAGATAAAACTAAATATAATATGCTAATGTAACAAGTATATCAGTAGAATGTCTCATTTCCCCTTTACAAACTGATAACAAAGAGTAAAAAGAAAAGAATAAGAGTCGTTCTTTGTCATTCACGTTTGACATTCTCTTTGTTATTTGCCAAATATGTTTGAGTGACCCGTGAGCGCGTGGCGAGTCCATTTACATTAATCGAGCACATAACCATACTCCGGATATTGGCATGCAATGACAAAAATACAAAATCACATCGGAGATCCCGATGTAAAAACAAGAAGCCGCTTATGAAATAAAATTGTGTGAATTATTATATTAATAAATGTTTACTTTAGGTAAACGGAATTCTTGTTCCAAATAGGTACTGCCTAACTCTTTGCACATCATGTACCTTAGTTAAAAAGAACTACCGTAATCTACCGTACGTAACGTGCGCGTTTGGAACCAAAAAGTGCGTCTGTAGGTAAGGCACGAAAAATAAATAATTATTGAACCGTTCTCTAAAGCATTTGCACACAGATCGCGGGTAGACGCTAATTAATTTATTATTTGGTTTATTCTACTCTGGATCATCCCAGCTATGTTATCTTTGATGCATTTTGTATTCCCAATTTAATTTATATATTGTTTCCTCGAATCACCTGGATAAATAACGCAATATGTTTATTTGTTCGGAACTTAAATTATCTCGTTCATCAGATCAGCAGCCGTACCTACCGTGACGTTTATTTGTGAATCTAAACTGTATCCAGAAATGTTTTGTGTTGTTTATTCATACGAGCTGGCATATAAAAAAACATCAAACAAAATGTTGGCACTTTCTATACTATTTACACAAAGATGTCATGGTAGATACGACCCTTCAACAGTGCCACTGACGAAGGTACACGCGTTCTGTGACGCCGCGGCGTTATTTCCGTCACGCGCGATCGCAAATACCGCGCGCGCTCGCACTCAATTTAAATAAATCAAAACCACCATTCCCGCCTTTAGCCTTTCACCTTTTGTGCCGGCCCGTAAATAATATTTGTTGACCGTGCGCCATTGGCCCTGATCTCCGTGACTGACGTCCTCTGAATAATTTGCACTGTAAATTGAAATATCGGTCCGCCTGGAAATGCGCCGCGTAAGCGGTAATTTGTTTTATTTTGCCGGAAATAAGTTCGGGAGGAGGGGTTCGTTTCTGGAAAATTATGAAGTATTTATCAATTCTACGTAGCGAGTATAAGTCTGTTTCAAAGTCACATCAAGATTTGTGTTTACCGACGCGTCCAGTTTATACAAATATGATATACCTATAATTGTGTAATTAGGTATATTCTGTTTTCTATTCTGTATTCTGCGACGTTGACGGTACCTAGTGTACGAGGTGTATGTTCCTGGTTGTGGATTTTTGCACGTACCTACCTAATTAATGTTGTTCCAAATGGGTAGGTATAGTAATTATATTTGGTAATTTTAACTGTTCATTTTCATATTAAAAAAAAAATTGATTGTTAAGTCGGTTCACAGGCGACATTTTTGTCGTCATAACGTCAATATGAAAACGTTGCTGAAAAATTGCATATTTTTATGAATTGAATATAGATCCGTCACAAGCCGAACGCTTAAGCTAATCATGCCTCTATCGCTTTATTTTTTTAATGTAATGTAAGTGGCAAACAAGCATGTAGTTCACATTGATGGTAAGTGATGACTGCAGCCTAAAGAGACCCACACAAAGACCGAGGTCAAAATGCAGATGCGTTACCACTCCTGAGGCCTAAGATGTTATGCCTCTGTGCCGGAAATTACAGGGCCGTACATTACCACCGGACCGAATTACGACAGTGCTGAATACTACCATTTAGCGGCAAGTATATTAGGTAATGCGGTGGTGCCTACGCCCGAGCTCCATCACTGGAGCTCTACCACCAGTTGTTCCGCGCTCTCACATGCACCCTTGGCTCAGGCACAACGTGACACATTTTTATGCGTGCAGCCGCCGTTCATCGATTTATAAGACGTTATCACATCAAAAGATTGTCATTACATCTAACCTTTTTCAATTAATCGTTCATAATGCTAACGCAAGAATGAGAGACACGGTCCAATAATGTTGTTTTCTCGTTCCTTTCATTGAACATTAAACCCATAAGTTGCGTACTTCCGTGGACGTAGATATTCAAATTTGCCTTGAAGGTTTCTTTTGTACAACCTAAAAAAGGGCGATTATCATTGATTATGATTGGATACTACGTGACAAATTATGAAAGATCCGGGATGCGGAGTTCTTACTTGTATTCGTGTTTTTTTTTTCATGTAATGGAATTGGCAAACAAGCATGCAGTTCACATTGATGTTAAGTGACGACTGCAGCCTATAGACACCCACACAAAGACCAAGGTCAAAATGCAGATGCGTTACCACTCCTGAGGCCTAAGGTGTTTTGCCTCTGTGCCGGAAATTACAGGGCCGTACATTACCACCTGACCGGAACACGATAGTGCTGAACACTACCATTTAGCGGCAAGTATATTATGTAAAATATTGATTTGATTTAAGTTTTTTTTATGTATGCATACGCCAAGTATGTATACGCCAAGTCCCTCACGGGGTAGGCAGAGAGTGTGGAGCGTCAGATATCCCGGTCCTGGCACACTTCCCTTGCCTCTTCTATATTTATCATTATCTTCACGCATGCAGGCTGATTCCTAAGACATGACGCCCCACGCTCAGACAGTGCTCGACCTATTTGGTTATAGTAGGTAGAGGTCAGTCTTGGTTTTCCTGTGCTTCTGTAAGCTAAGTTTTTTTTAATAAATATTCTACTCTGCAGAATTCGTAGCGTGGCTCTAAGTCTCGGAGTATATTCTGACCTCCTTACTGATAAATGATGCATGCCGAATTGAGAAACTTCCAAGAAATGTCTTGGATATCCATGAATCTTCACGTGCCTAAGACAGGGCTTCTCTGCCCCATCACCACCCCATAGTTCACTTTAAGTCATAACCTAGTATCTACCTTAGCCTTATTCTACATTTCCGGATATTGATGACACGGGAAAACTCTGGCGTACCTTTTGCTGTCATGAGAAGAGATTAAAGGGATTCGGTGCCACGGGTAGTCCGTGTCCAAAGTCAGCACTGTCTTGGTGTTTCAAGGTCCAAGCCCTCAACTCATCTGACAGTCACGCTTCGAACTGTCAAATCCTATACTGTACTGACAGTTCTTAGCATACTTTGCTCAAAGTAAAGTCATAGTGCTGTCTGTGAATCTCACCATGAGTCTTCTACAGATGTCTGAAACAAATGAACTGTGGTACATTTGTCTCTATTAAATCTAAGAGCCAATAAACATTTCCCTAATATAACTTATACATTAAATTATTTCGTATTACAGGGATTGTAAAGCAATTTTATCAATATAATCGGCCCGAAGAATGTAAATACCTCAATACCGACGGCGACCCGGCGGGCACAGGTGCCGTTATGGTGCAGTAAATTAAAGGAAACAAATAAATATAATCGAATGACCCATATCAGGTGGGGGCGGGGTGATCTGGCTAGCTATCTCTTCAATCCGTTAGTGGTTCGTGTCACTGCGCCGCCGCCCCGGTTCAAGTCCTATTTATTTTGTATGTATTACAAATTGTAGTGTAGATGATTGGCTGTAATTGGGTAAATTGCTTTGGATTAGTAACCTTTCTAGCTGCAGTTACGAATAAGTATAATATGGATGCGTGTTGAATATCCTTTCCCTTTGACGAAATAAAGGCGTAAATCTTTGTTACACATAGTGACGTACTGTGAAGGTACTGTGTACGCTTTTATTGGCGTATGTAGGCTCGTATCGAGACGGTCTTACACCCCTATTCTAAGACATTACTCGAAACATTCCTTGACTCACACTCAGCTGAGGATACTTTATGAGGAAGAGGAGTTTGACAATTGCTTTCTTACCTCAAACAGAGGCAGAATTGCCGCAGAATGTCGAGTTGACGTTATTAGTTACAACTAAGAATACCAATTCAATTGAGTGAGGTTGAATTAAGGTCGAGGTTACGACTTAAAATATGCGTGTTAGTCTACTTCATCGGGCAACTAGCGAACGCAAAATGCTCTCAGCCTAAATAAATTTACACAACTGCCTAAGAAAGACCTCCAGTTTGCTCAATCCTCCGCTTAGAGCGTTGCGGAGAGACGCATAGGACGATTAGGTCCTCTTTATTTTGGGTGATCATTGTGCGTTACTCTAGGTGTATGTGTGATAATCATTCAGCATTGGTAATTCAAACATATTATTCAAATTTCGTTATTTGGGGACAAAACAAATAACCTTTGAGTTTCAAAAGCTATGGTTAATATATTCACACATTGACCCTAAGTAAACACGGATAGACAGTATACATATGTGAAGTATCCTTCACATCGATTGTTGTTTTGATAGTGAAATTGAGCGTGACCACATAAGTTACGATACAATAGACGCATCGACGGGGGTCACGGTCAGATGACGCGGAGACACCGCCCTTCGTGTGCACAATGAGCCGGAATCCGCGCATCCGTACCCTGATCTGAGTGTTTACATTGTATAAGTCTTTTATTACGCTTGAGTATTTTTCGGAGATAGTCGGCGCAAACTGCTCTTGGGCAATAACCTTTGCAGCGTTTCCGGAAGAGTGTGTCGAATTGAATGTTATATTATACACCTTGTGTATTAAAAAAAATTAATACTTTATTTAAAAATTTGCAAATGCGATAAGTTATCTGATGTAGCCGTTTTTAGTTCTCAATAAACTCAAGCAGCTCTAGAAAAGATAGGTAAATTAAAATACCGGCGCCCGTTGGGGTCGTAAAGGATTTAGATCGGCGATCTGAGCTAAAGACATAATGTGGTCCTCCCAATGCGGTGGTTCGACGAAGATGGTCCCACGCCCACATAAACGTTGGATGGGGATGTCTTAGAGGCCTAGAACAATAGTTAAAGTCAACTTTGGAGGATGTTTTTAAGAAGCAATAAGTGCCTCTTGGCTGATATCAGATAATGATGAGATGTATCGGTAGGGGTCACGATTAGATGACGCGGATACACTTTTCTTCCTGCGTACCGTTCCCTGATCCGTGTGTTTGCTAACATTGTGTGAGCCATTGCTGGCATGGCCCCTAAGAGGTAAGAAAAACGACACAAGATCCAGTATGAGTTAAAATAATGGTTAATTTTGTTGAATAATTTTAACTGTTATTGTAGGTACATCATACTGTTAGAGGATGTCCGTATATTACCAAAGAGCTTGTATAATTTAGTGTAACGATATTGACAGGGTACACCAATACAATTGATACGTCGTCACAGGTCACGGCCAGATTGACAAGGAGACAACGCCCTTCGACTACAATACACAATGAGACCCGACCTCCTGGCGTCCGCATCCGATATGATTTTGTAATATAGTGAATGTATGTTTTTGTGTTAGTTCTAACAAAGGGACATGTAATTTATGTTGAAGTTACTTGATTACTGCGATCGTAGGTACCATAGATTCATTGCAATAAACTGTTTTTACTGATTTATCTCGCGTATTAAAGCCCGACTTCAATGATTTTTAAAATCAACCCGACGTTTCGGTCTCTTTCTCTCTTCTCTCTTTCTCTCTTCTGTGGTCCCGAGCAGACTTAGACTTTAATTTACGCGATACGAATCCGTAAATATAATTTTATTTCAATCGGTGTAGCTCGCGAAAACCTAAGAACATATCACCATAGATTTTAAGATTCATGTTTAATTGGATCATGGTTCTAAAAAATGTTAAAGGGTAAGTAAGAAATGGGATTGTGTAGAAGGGGATTTGGCTCTTGAGTCTTTTAAAATATTAAAAAGTTGTGTTGGATCACTTGTATTTTGGGTACACCTGGTAAATGAATACTGTTGGGAAAGTAACATCCATTTGATGCAGTAGACCTGCCGGTAATATTGATGGCCCAGTCCAACGGTGTGTGACGACCGCTTGGTTTCGACCCCATCGCAACAAATATTTCTATGCCCTACAGATACTTGTTTCGGGTCTGTACGTGTCTTGGAGAACGGCAACCACGGTATAGGTTTATACCTTATGTTGGGCTGAGTGTAAGCGTATTTTTTAAAATAATTTCTCTAAGATCTGTCTGTTGTTCACAGATACCTCTTTCTTTTGCCTCTTTCAGAATTTATGGGAAGGACTACATTGTCACCTAATTGTAACACGGTAGCATTGAACTCAACTTCTTTATGATTTGGGGATCCTAGAGCTTCGCCATTAAAACTTTCCCATGAATTGTCTTATGTCTTAATCCTTCATTTTCAATTTGCACGTCATTCATGTTGGTGGTCTATTTCAACAATGACTTGCAAATAACATCTTCAAAAGATTATTCCTGTCAATACGGATCGAGATATGTAGATACTTACTCCAAAGGTATTGTAGGTACCTACAGGATAAAAATGCTACCTACTTATTTCTTTTCAAATTGATATAAAATTGACTCAAACGAAACGTTTTATACAAAACCTGAAAGGTTTTTCTCAGCATAAAATCTAACCTATTCACGTTTTAATATTATTAGCTCGACAAGGTTCTTTCAATAGGGTCGACTTTAACGCGGGTAGCAAATTAAATAAATCCAGACCAGAGAGCTTGTGCACTGTGTTCGATTAGATTGCGATACACGTTTCGTAAATTCTCGGACTGGACTTTGAAAATAATATTAGATCAGATTGGGATTTGGATCAGTTTCAGAAGACACTCATCCTTGAGTATTCTTTCGTATAAATTGTTGTAATATTTGAATGTTAACTTTTATTTTAAATTTTTTTATGTTAAATTTTCGTTATTTTCGAACATGATGTGTTGGAATGCTGAAAAACTTGGATTAAGTGGCACTATTAGGTACGTTTTTTTTGTTTAATGTTTTTTTTTTCTTTTTGACAAGATGAACATGAATTATTAGCTCCAGTTATTAACATAACATACAGGACTTTTCTCTCTTTTTAACCGAGTTCAAAAAACGAGATGGTTCTCAATTCGGCCGGTATATATATTTTTTTATGTATGTACGCGAATTTTGCCGAGATGTCTGGACCGATTTACGTAATTCTTTTTTGTTTGATGCGGAATAGTTCCGAATTGGTCCCATAAAAATTTGATTCAGATAGGCCCATCAGTTTTTATTTTATGAGCATGAGTAAAAAACTGTATCACGTCCAGGACCCATAAGAGCGATATTATAATTTCGAAGTCCTGCCCTCACATCCATATCAGATGCAGTGCAAAAGCGCCCTGACGTTGCCCGAGACTCATTCTAAAGGAGGCTTTACTATTCCCCAGAGATATTCAAATGTGACTCCATTACATTCTATCTCCTTATTCTCAATAGACGTATCGTTTTCAAGGCCGGCACGTATCTTTTATTCAGCCGGATCTAAGGAACTTCTTTGGGGGAATGTAATTTCAGGGAAATTGTTCGGATTATGTAGGTTCACGAGGCTTGAAAGGTGATATAATATTTTTTGGCGTTCCTTACAATGCTTCTAGGAAAATAAATCCTGAAATTAAAAAAAAAAATGGTGGTAGATTTCCAGTGTAGGAGCTCGAGGGCGTAGGCACCACCGCATTACCTTATTTATCTGCTAAATGGTAGTGTTCAGCACTATCGTGTTCCGGTTGGATGGTAATGTATGGCCCCGTAATAACTATCACAGAGACACAACATCTAAGGTCATGGGTGGCAACCCATCTACATTTTGACCTCTGGTCTTTCTGTGGATGTCTATAGGCTGCAGTTATCACTCAACATCAATGTGAACTGCATGCTTGTTTGCCACCTTTGTAACATAAAAAGCACAAATTTCAACGTCAACTATGTTAACTACGACTTGAATACTAGTTAAAGTACAACTGAAGTTGATTTCAGTAATAAATTGAAGTAAGTAACAAAGTTAGCTATATTAATCTTGCTCTTTACCAGTCCGTCCGTGAAAGCAATTTATCTTAGAAACGTCTAAAGTTATGTTATCAACTGAAAGAGATTGTTAATGAACCCTCCTCCGTTTGTAAAACGAGTCTCTTATTTACTGATTCTGTGTTAATTTTGTGCGATGGTCCCGAACCCTTTATGTACGATTCTGACTCACAATTGGCCGACATTTTAAATTAACTATCAAAATTGTACGTACAATCTCTATTTGAAATAAACGGTACAACATTATTCATTAAAAAAATAAATAACTTCTAACAATAGAAAAACATACAAACAAGACGTACGTGACATCATTTAAAATTGAAACAAAATCAATAGAGGTAACAATAAAAAAGCAATGAAGGCGTGGACACATTAAATAATAACACCGGCAAACTATTTTTGGAGCGGCGCGCGGGGGCCATTAGCAATCATTTCACGGGTCGTATTGTGGCAAAACAAACATGACTACCGCTAGTGTGGCCGCGGACTATACCCGTTAGTTCGCTGGTGAAAAAAGTTAATTGATGCGGGGTGCTCGCGAATTAGGGTTGGCAATGTGCATATCGCTAGGCCATGCCAGAGAATATGTAATAATACTACGTACAGAATGGACACTTCGACGTCCCGCCCGCTTTGCACACATACACAACCCTTTCCTCTCTTATGGGCGGCGGTTGGTATTTTGTACGTGCTACGCACACAGGTGCGCGTGTAAATACACGTCACTAATGGATAGAAACCAAATTAAGCGTTTGTATGGAATTTTGGCGGAGTGTCCGCGGTGTGGCCATGCGAAGTAGACGGATAGTACTATAATACAAAACAATATCTGACCAAACCTTCTACGTCTTTTTGTTTCGTCATAGCTGGGGTCAAGGGAATCTAAAAATCCCCTCTTGGGCTCCCCTTTCATTACCTATGGGATTGGCTAAGAATTTTTGACTTTAGTTGTAATAAACTAAATAATGTCTGACCCATCTGACCTATTTGTTACGTAATTCTTGGTTTTTTAACCTGGGTAAGTTAATTCATTCGTAATGATTAGTATTACTGTTAATATAGATATGTTCTGGGGATTGAATCTACTATAATTGTCAGACAAAGCCTAGCGGTTAAGTAAGCGACGTCTTAGTTGATATCTAAATTATTTTCGTTTTGTAATCGATCCCGTCGATTTGAGCTTTTATAGCCACAAGGCCTCCCCCCCAAAAAAGGGGAGAGACTCGTGCCCAGCAGTGGGACGTATAATGGGTTGCCATTATTTATTATTTTATTAATAGCCACAAACTTTGGAACCATTGGAAATACTCACAACATTTTTCAACAATAGCAACGATGCGTAGCGCGGAGCTGTACAAAGTAGACCAAAGTTTTTTCGACTAAAACCGCCTACTGCATATTTAACTCTAAAAATTTCGCTATCTCCATAGCCAGACCAATGGTTTTGAATTGAAATAAGTTCCTCAATATTGAACTCCACTAATTTGACCTGGCTATAGTCCTTTGAAAGAAGAATAAAGGAAACAAAATACGTTTATTTGGCACGTAGCCCGAGACTTTAAAAAAATTAAACATAAGATTAGTCAAAGAAAGTTAATAAATTGAACTCAACAATTTTTTGCACCTGCTATGGTCATTGCTGTTCTGCCTAGAGTCTTAGGCTATCTAGTGTAGCCGTGGTTAGCGTTTATCGAGGTGACTCGGGGAGATTGTGTCCACTTAATGGGGCGGCAGCTTGCCAAAGTTTAAAAGCGTTTTCAAACAATACGATAACGGCACGATAAGGGTGCGAGGGCCCGACATGCAAACGCGTTTCGTAACTTACGTGGTGATTACATTGGCCACAAGGCTATTCGTCCAACGTGGGGATCGGGAAATTAACGTTGGTCTCAATACTCGCGTAAAAGTTGGCCGATCTGTGTCGAAAGAAATTAGCACTACTCGTCGTTTGTTTAAGAACGGAATCATTAGATGTATGTTTGGATCAACGGACCATCGTTGACAAAAAGATCTGGCTCATTCGACTCGTTCCATCGATTGATTGGTTTAAGGCTAGGGCAATGTCGTCCACTAAATTCGTTTTATAAAATAGACGTATTCCTCGCAATAGCTCAGCATTTGAATCGGCGAGCGAGATCTATACAGACATTCGACAGAAGAAAAAAAAGGTTAACTTCGCGCTCGCTCGAATTTTATCAATGGAGCGAGATAAGATTTGGTTTCGGTCAAATAATTGTTGTCAACATTCACATTACATACGTTGGTTCAAATGTGAGCAGTTGGCTCTGAGCATATGTGAAAAAAGCCCGCATCACATTTCCCAAACATGAGCGTGAAGCTCATCAGTGGTTTCATTTAAAAAAAATTAAAAGCCTCAGTTTATTCGCGTCGCCAGAGGATTTAAGCGGACCTGCTCCTCCTTGGAACCAAACGGTTCTCTATAGATCGTCAACTGGTGACGCCCTCGCTGTGTAAGATATCATTTGCTACTTTATAAATTTTAGTATCTCCCAAACCATCGTCAGTGTATTCTGTAGCTTTTAGCCTATCAGCAAATAATGAGATTAATATAGAAAAGATCGTCTTTCATACCAACACGAAGCATTAGCAATATTTATCTTCTGTGGGGCGTAAATACGCGTCTGTAGCAAGTTATATCGGACACAATAATCTGGAAGCGTTTAATGCTTCTATCAAGTGTCAACTTATCGGCGCGCGTTCAAAGGGAGGATTTATCCTCCGCTGTTATTTCTATGTGCTGCACCTTTGTTATCTGTGACATTTTAGCGTTCGAAGAAAACGCTTTAAGTAGTTTAATGTTTTTAAAATGGATGATAGCGAAATATTACCTTTAAACGTTTACTTTCTATGTCGCATTTTGAACCTCAGGACCCGAACCATGATATCTTGGGCCAAAAGGTACCAGGTGAATCGAGGGCGTTTGCATGAATGCTTGAATGCACGCCGTTCATCTCTATTTGCCCCTTCGGGGTTACAGGCCTGAAGTTAAGTTAAAATAAATCGATGTGAAACGTTTGACGACCCGGTTAGTCCAGCTATGTGAAACGACCCTTTATTCGAAGGATTCGGTCCCCGCACCGGGACAAATATTTGTATGCCCTACAGATAATTATTTCAGGTCTGGGAGTTTGTGTGTGTGTGTGTTGTGTGTGTACAACGGCATCCACGACTCAGGTTTATACCTAGTGGGGGGGCTGTGAGTGTAAGCTATTTTTTTATTGATATATTTTTTTTAATATCAATGTGACACTCATCTGGTGAGATTACGGCGCATTATATCGAACTATTTTTTTAATCCATCCCCTCTCTAATCCCATAGTGTCGAGGAAAAGCGCATCTTTTTAGTACCGGTGTCATGTTCTTATAAGGATCGGTGTCGACTTACTCTTGTACCTATCCGAGTGGAGCTATTTACGAAACACGTCTCATTGTTTATTCGGTGCCGTGATTGTCTGCGCCTTTGTTTTTGTACGAGCAAAATAAGTTTAAAGAAATCAGTTGTATGTAAGTAATGAAATTGATGGCCGATATAGTGCAGATCGTACTGAAGTTGCTGCAGATATTACAATTACCTTTACTAAGCTTACGACTTCGTAGTGATGGCTTACCAGACTCGAAGTCGAATCAAGACTTCAATGAGACTCAGTTTGTTACTACTGAAATTTTAACTGATCTTTTTTGTATGTAATGGAAGTGGCAAACAAGCATGTAGTTCATATGGATATGGATGTAAAGTGATGACTGCAGCCTGTAGATGTTTACAAAAACCAGACGTCAAAATGTAGATGCGTTGCCAACCCTGAGACCTAAGTTGTTATGTCTTTGTGATAGTTATTACGGGGCTATAAATTACCTTCTGCCTACCCCGCTAGGGACCTGGCGTGAAGATACATACATATAAATTACCATTTAATTGGAACTCGATAGTGCTTAACATTACCATTTGACGGCAGATAGAGTAGTAAATGCGGTGGTGCTTACGAGCTCTGCACTGCAACACTGCAACTCCACCACCAGTTACATACATTTGTATTTTTTCATTTTTTGATTTACTGTTTATGTTATGAAAATTGCAAACAAATACACAATGCAGATTCTCTATCGGGCTACAGATAAAATTTGAGTTCACAACAAGTAAGTTACCACTCCATAACCAAAAGCTGTTGCATAAATGTAAAATGTTAGGGCGCTCACACAGAACTGCGATGCGATGCCATGCCAAGCCATTGCTGCGATGCGATTTAGTTGACCATACTTTTAATATGTCAGACGAAATCACATCGCAGCAATTCGCATCGCAAGTTCCTGCAATGAGGGGTCGCATCGCAGTTTTGTGTAGACGTGTACTTTAAACAATAACATTTGATGCTTTCCGATAGCTAGGAACCCATTAAAGAAACGTAGACACCATTAGCATTTAACATGGAGTTGCCGTGAATTAACATCTACAAAATACAATCAGCTTGTAGAACAGCTGAATAGTTAATTCGTACGCGGCCGTCATACTAATGTACATAATGACAGTGTCAATAAGCGGACGGCTCTGCCTACAGCCATTATATTCAGATGAGATGGGATTGCAACCGAGGCGCGATGGTACGACGTCTCGTCAAGAAATCTCGTCTCGTCAAGAACTTGTCGATCGACATTACTACATCTGTGGTTAAAGAAACACAGATTTACCTACCGAATAACAAAGTTATAGTTTGAACTAAGCGTGGACGATATCGTCCACGAACAATATGAAATCAATCAATTGTCATATTTTACTGCAGCTTAAGAGTTAAAGTCTTACGTAAATGGAATGTAAAAATACAAAATTGCAGGATTAAAGAATGAGAAAAATAATTTCAAAAATGACGAAAAATAGTGAAAACGAAGGTAAATGAAATTATTTCACTTTTAGAATCTTTGTACAATTTCCAACAAGTTTTTAGTATATCAATGTTAAACATATAAGTACTGACGAAAATATTTTGCAACATTTTGAATCGTTACAATAATGTCTTAACAACTATTACTGACTATATATTTCAAAGACAAATAGTATTTATTTATTCAATACTTTTTGAAATACCAATAGAATTAAATAGTCAACGTCCCAATTTCAAATTACTTTGAACAACGTCCGTGATGCATATAATTTATCAACCGTATCGTCCAACACTGCATTACCAAAGTTTCATCTGCAGCTATGTACAGAATTAATTGCGTTTCATGTTAGTGATTAATGTTCGCCGATGAATTCCCGTGAACTTTCCACATGCATCACTGTATTTCACGGAGCCGAGGCTTAGGGGCTAGACACACTAGTGCAGTGGTTCTGAACCGGTGGATTTTAATCTTTCAGAGGCCAGGTTTTTCTAAAATCTATAGGTAACACAATTTTTACCTCTAGAACTTTCGAAAGTATTGTTAATTTTTCGAACATTATTGAAAATTATGTACTTAACCTATTTCTTTTAAAACTAATTAAAAATATTCAAAATACATTTATTTACGTTACACGCACATGTTTGGATCACTGATTATACCTATTTAATTTTATGATATTTTCTTAGGTTTTCTCATTGAAATAAAACTATTTTTACGGATTTATCTCGCGTATATTAAACTAAAATGATTTTAAATCATATGTGCCAAATTTCAACTTAATTGGCCCACTACTTTCGGAGCAAATGACCTACGGAGGAACAGACAGACGCACAAGTGGTCTTATACGAGTTCCATTTTTAAGATACAGAACCCTAAAAAATCACAGTATTTGTTCAACAGACTTGATGTCTATTGGCATTCAGGTCCTGAGTATCCTTTTCCCCTCCTAGATCCGCTATTGCCTCCGTGGATCATTCGATTCGCGTATGTTTGAACGTTTGAGAACCACTGCACTGGCGTATGATCGATTATTGTCGCGCAACGTTGGGCATGACCTACTCATATCGTATTGACAAGAGAGTACTCCCTAATTAATGTCGGTGAGTTCAGACAAGCATACGCTCGCGGGGAATACATAATAATGAAAATAACTCTGTTAATTGTGAGCTGTGGGTACTCGTAAGTGGATGTGGATAATTTTAGGTGCAATGGATTAAATAGAGAAATTGTAGCTTAGTGCCTCAGTCTTGTTCTTGTTTGATTTCAAGCGATGTGACTGCGATTTTCTCGATGTTTTTTTTTTCAATTATATTGGTCTCGATTATTGTTTGCGTTAAGCTATAAAACTTCTGAAAAGTAGCTGATATAGCCTATCGAATAGCGAAACTCAGGTGGCAGCGGGCATGGCACATATCTCGAAGAACTGACGGCCTTTGGGGTAATGGAATTCTTGAGTGACGACTGTGTACTGTAAGTCCGAGTGTGGATAGACTGGCCAAGAGGTGGGCCGAGGACTAAGTCATGGTCGCTGGCAATAATATGAATAAGGTCGACCGTGCACCGTAAGTTGTGGGCATTTATGGGGGAAGTTTTTGTCTCGTAGTGGAAGGTTGAATGATAATGATGGTCACATTTCTGTTACGACAAGGTGTTCGGCAGCGTTCAGACCAGCGGATATTAGGTATTCAAAAGCAGATTTCTATATCGCCTTTAAAACGTAGAAATGTTGTACCTACGAGTAGATTGTCATTACTACCTGATATTTTATGACTAAAATGTGGTAAAAAGGAATATTTTATCGTGCCTAATCAAAACGTTTTTAGGAGACCATCTCTGGTCTCTTAAAGAGTGTTTCGTGTGAACGCAGGATTCATGCCACCAGTATCTCCTAGCTAGTAGTAGTATCGGTTAAGAAAAGAAAAAGAAATTCTGTTCGCAGCCTAACTCCACAGTGGACGTGAACCGCAGTCTACTGTAGACACTCTTGATACATACGGCGTTGGTCAACCGACGTACATCCTCGCCATTTCTCATTCACTGCCGGTCGTCGAGGCCACCATTGCTGTCACTGTGGTGAATGTACGCTTAAACGCTTCGCACTTTACGACTCGGATTGTAAATTATTTATATTATTATTTATTAGTTGCTTCGCTGATAAACATCGCGTTCAATTTAGTTAAAAACATATTAAAGTTTTATATTTTCACTTTACTGGTGGTAGAGCTCCAATGACGAGGCTCGCGGGCGTAGGCACCACCGCATTACACTTGCCGCTAAATGGTAGTGTTCAGCACTATCGTGTTCCGGTCAGATGGTAATGTACGGCTCTGTAATTTCCGGCACAGAGGCTTAACACCTTAGGCCTCAGGAGTGGTTACGCAGCTGCATTTTGACCTGGTCTTTGTGTGGATGTCTATAGGTTGTAGTCATCACTTAACATCAATGTGAACTGCATGCTTGTTTGCACTTTCATTTCATTAAAAAAAAACTTAGGAGGTTATCAAAATTCGAAGATTATTTTATAATTTTTCTGAAGAGATGATTATGAAGATCGATATAGCATGAGTATAAGGAACCAAGGACAATTTCGTTCTTTTAATGAGTTGTGTAAAACGTTACTTCACGCCTGTAATCCCCGAAGGGGTAGGCAGAGGTAAATGCATGCATTCAATCATACATGCAAACACCCACGATTCGCCGGTTACGTTTTGGCCCATGTAACAGGTGGCGAGCGTATTGACATCTTCGGGCACATTACCAAACTTCAAGGTACCTACTGGGAAACTTCCAGAAAATGGAAAAAGCCCAATAGAACCAGAGATAAAGGATTTTACACCGTTATCTCTAATATCCTCCGACCCAGGAATCGAACCCAGGTCCCCAGCGTAGTAGTAGTGGCCTGCTACCTAGGCTACTGAGGCTGTTATTGAGTTGTGTACACTCGTGTATCGCCATTTACAAACCGTCCAATACCCACTTGAATCGTATCTTGGCCGTTAACGGTTCTACAAGTCCTCGTGTAACGCTCTTTCAGGTGGACCGTTTCTCTACCACCTTTTTTTAGGGTTCCTTACCTTACTTCTGACTACCTCTTCGAGCATTAGGGTACAGGCGTGAAGTTACGTTTGTTTTTTTTTTTCGTTTAACAAGATTTACTATCAAACTGACTCCCACCCGCCCATTCTTTTTGAAGAGACAAATAGACTTTAGAAAAAAAAGTATTGAAAAGTATTTGTGTGACACATTAAATAAAACGAAATCCTTATGAGGTTCTGAAATAAAATTAATAAATTTATTATTAAATAGTAAATTTTTTTTTCCACTCCAACGAAAATTTACCACTTTTACCCTGTTATCTATATAGTGCGGATAATAGTTTTTTACCTATAGATTACAGGAAAACCTACGAGAATTCTATGTTTTTTTTTTTATGTTAACTGTAGTACCTACCTTTAGGAATCCTCTCCATTTCACAGAAACCTGTGAATGAGAGTCCCACTCGCACTTGGCCGTTTATATTAAAATAGAATTGTTGCGAGTGCAGGTGCCCGCGCCCACACGACCGGCACCACATGCCGTGTTTACCAGATCGATACCTCGGTTTGTGGTAATTACCCATTTTCTTATGCAAATTGTCCACTGCAGTTGATATTTGAGACTTACTGCATTGAACTGTGTGCCTAGCTCTATTTTTTTATGCATTCGAAGGCTCTTAACCTAACTACAGTATGTAAGGAATTGAAAAAACGCCTAGTGTCAATAATTGCAGACAAAATTTGTGAGCTCCTCGATCAACTACTTACCTACTAGGTAAAGATTTAGGATGCGATTTACAAACCGCACTACGACTTTACTTTGAAAGTACGCTTAGAACTGTCAAAAATCATACTTTACTGATAGTTCTAAGCATACTTTGCTCAAAGAAAAGTCGTAGTGCGGTCTGTAAATCTCGCCCTTAGTGTGAGATTCACGTCCTCCTAAGATCTCAGTCCCAGAACACGGCATTAAGATCCCGCTTAGTATTGAAAAACGTGATCTTAAGATCATCTTGAGGACTGAGATCTGTCCATTACTATGGGCCTTAGGCCCATAGCACACGAGATATTTTATACGCGCGGACGACGCGCGTATTAGGAACGCGATTCTTCGGCACTGTCGACGCTGACTGACAGTGACTGCGTAATGCTTTGAACAAATTGCTTTTTATTTTTTGTCATAGTTAAAATACCCTCAACGTCTGACAGATATTTGAGGTCAGCTTTAACATCCACCCGCTCAGCTCGACCGGTTAGAAGAGTAATATATCAATTTTCTAATTTCGAAATAAATTTTATTATTTTACCGGTATTTTAACAAATTTGTTAAAGCTAAAGTAAGACGATTGTAACTGGTGGTAGAGCTCCAGTGACAGAGCTCGCGGTCATAGGCACCACCGCATTAACTTATATACTTGCTGCTAAATGGTAGTGTTAAGCACTATCGTGTTCCGGTCAGGAGGTAATGTACGGCCCTGTAATTTCCGGCACAGAGGCATAACACCTTAGGCCTCAGGAGTGGTAACGCATCTACATTTTGACCTTGGTCTTTGTGTGGGTGTCTATAGGCTGCAGTCATCACTTAACATCAATGTGAACTGCATGCTTGTTTACCACTTCCATTACATAAAAATAAAGCAAGGCGATGCAACAAAAATTTCTCGATTAACGCGATGGTGAAGTCATTGGAATACCATGTAGTGAAACTCGCGCTATGTGCCTATTGGTGAGACATGAACGCACTCATTTTGCACTCGCCGACCTTCCAACATCATTGCTTTTTGTTCGGATATGATTGATCGCTACAAAAAAAACGTACGGACGAATTTGGATTACGTTACGTTAACGTCATTGTTGGTTTAAGAAATTTGCAGGATTAATTAAGAATACGTATCGTTTTCCTGGCTCAGTCGTTGTACACTGTTAGTGATTGTTCACCGCTGCTGTAGAGATTCTTCCAATGTGGCCGTATGGCACACGCACCGGAGACCTGACGCTGCGAATCCAAGCACAGTTCCCAAAAAAGTTAGTTTAGTAGACCACAGTTTAGCAGAAGTGGCCTGCTGCAAGACTGCTAACCGCGACAATTATAAAAAAAAAAAAACAAATTAAAAAAATAGGCCTGCCCTGGTTGATCTTCAAGCACCAACAATTTAGTCGATTTTCGCTAGTCGGCTATTCGGCAAGATTTCCATTCCTCACAAACATCCCGGAATCGTATGCATCCATTAAAGAATGTACTAGCTGCATGTACTATGTATTTCTACCACACTTTCGGGAAATTGCAAGCCCGATATTATGTAAATGTTTCAATTACCTAATAGAACAGCGATGATGGCCAACAATGTGTTAATAACTCACGTCTTGTTAGCGGCCATCGAGAAATTACGTCATATCGGACAACGGTCTTTGAACTCTCTAATGAGCTCTCTAGATCGACGAATAGAAAACTTCATTTGCATAAATCGATTTTAATGAATAGCATTTACTCGGCAAAAAACCTGTCTCGAGCGATCACGAATTGTATTGATATTATAGACTAGAGCATCATTACGGGAGCGTGACTAACTATTGTAACGGTGCGAGTTCATTGTTTAACGTTTTTATCTCGATGATATATTTTTACGCTTTCTGAAAAAAAAATCGCGACCGGCAAAAACTGGATGTCGTATGAATAAACACCGGTCACTTTTTAAGACCGCACGAATTGCCCTTGTTCGTTGATGACGGTATGACTCACCTATCGCTGCTTCCTACCTACTTGATTTTGTTAAGTACTTATCGAATGCACACATAGGTACAATCGTGTGTAGGTATGTTCATTCCCGAAGTGCAGCGATATAACCACAGTGTCACCTTCGACCATTGTTCGCTAGTACACGTACTATTTCATCACCGGCGTCGATTTACTCGAAATGAAGACACGCGTCCGCGCGTTCGTAAACATTACCATTTGTTATTGTGTCGGCGCGGAGCTTTCGTTTCGCTCGCTGTGCCTTAAACAACTAGCGATTATCGATGCCGCGCATTGTTTCGCCATGTTTGACATGTGCGGCGCGTCTTGCGACGACGCATCGGGCATACAATGGGCTTAGCACGTGCTGCGCTCGAATCGATCGCGCCCGTGTGTCGCCCTCGCCAGGTGACGCGCTCCCGCTCCGGTGCGCAACGATTAGCATGAGTGCGGGCGCACCTCGCACCTCGATCCTTATCAATTTGTCCGCGCCACGCCACCTCGCTTCGCCTCGCCGCATTGTCTTGTCCCTCCGCCCGTCAGGAGCGCTTTGTCTTCCGACCGCTCCCTTTGTCCGCTGATTGACTGAAGGCGATTAAACTCAGATAATTGCGCTGCCGAGATCTCTTACACGACGTCGACATTTAAGATGAACGGCAACCTCATCCATCCACGAGCCTTTTGATCCGAATAATGAGACGGGTGCGGGCTCGCCGCGTCGGCATAAATCCGAAATAATAGCGCTGAGCGTGAGAGAGCACAGTCGTGCTCGGTTAGTTTACGTAATAAGTGGATACCTACGTCGAAATGAGTCCGTCGCGCAGGACGCTTAAGACGCCCAATTCGTAGCCAACAACCAATTTAAACGGTCAGCGCTTCCTTATACACTCGACGCTTCGTCCGACGGTCTGTTGTATGACTCTATTTAGATACCATAATAAGGCTAGCTGTGCGTCTGCACAAATCGGAAACGTTTGCACCGTTGGCTCGTCATCAGCGGTGATCCTAATGCATTCTGCACGACTAGCTCGAGGGTTCTTGACGAAACGGTTAGGGCGTTTACTGAACTGCTATGTTCCTCCCTCTACCGTAAATGTGTAAACGTGGAAAAAGAGACGCGATTAAGGCGAGAAGCGTCAGTCACGATCGACGACCCAACGAAATGACGGGTTTAGAGAGTCGCGTGGAAGGGACGTGCTACGAGAACTTCACATTCGGTATGAAGCCACATACCGCAGAGAAGGCGCATTTTAATTGGATCAATTCTATAGGTCACGCCAAGCCCTGTTACACAACCGATGGGGGCTAATTGGCATTTGATGCTCGACATGCGACCGAGATGAACAAGCACAATTGAAAATACCGTGTCTCTTTTGATTGGCGGCATGTTCCGAGCTTTTTAATGCGGGGAAATGCGCCACAACTAGACTTCCCGTTTTAGATGTCGTTTAATATGTATGTTGTTCTTACATGACCGCAGATTTCTCTGGAATAATTGGATTGAATTTCCACTTACTTGCCAACTGGATACTTTGGTTCTATGACTCACGATTGGTCAGTCGTTGAAGTTTATTTTAACTTGTTCGCCGTGAATTATTACTTTGATTATTCGATTTTGATATTAATCCATTACTTATAAATCAATATTTAATTATAATTTCTTCATTAACTAGACTTATATACAGAAAATATTTATTAATGTATGTTTGTTTTGTAATAGTAATCAAAAAAGGATTAAATCCATTTAAAAAATATTTTCTCTTATCTAAGGTTTTTTGTTGACAAATACCTAATAAATACAGCCCATGATATATTCTTTTTCAGTCTGAGCTATGAGGAGTCTTGCTACTCGTAATTTCTATTAGAAAAATTAATAGACTACCCTAAGAGCTAGACCACACGGTGCGTTACGTCGTCGCTACGCAAAAATTTTGACTGACATTGCTGGTCGCACAGGCGCAGCCTCATAGTGGCTTAAGCAACGCACCGGCCCTTAATCATGAAATAAAGAAATAGAAGATATGAAAACTTATGTTCACATTTGTTTATTTGCAGGTATATTCACGGTGATGTGCTATAACGTGTTGTGCGACAAATACGCGACCAGACAGATGTACGGATACTGCCCGAGCTGGGCGCTCGAGTGGGACTACAGGAAGAAGGGTATCCTTGACGAAATCAGACATTATTCGGCCGACATCATCAGTTTACAGGTTTATACATTTTTACTATTACAATAATTATATAAAGTGTTTTTATGTAATGAAGGTAACAATCAAGCGTACAGTTCACATGGATGCTAAGTCACTAGTGTCACCACTGAAGTCTACATCTAAACGGAGATCTAACTAACGGAACACTACCATTTGGCGGCAGATAGAAGTTGATGTCGTGATGGTAGATACTCCAAGGTTCATACAATTCATGTGAGCGACCACTCACTTTCACGAATCTCGGAATCGCTGGCATAAGATCTTGGTACACTAGGCTACTACCAAGTTAAAGCTCTTTTTTCAGCGATGTTATTTGTAGTAACCACCATCGTTTCGGAATATAGAGACGCTAAATATGCCTTGGTTGGAGAGGTCAACTGTAGATATTATCTAATTTTCCCTCAAGCTAATTTGGTAATCTGAGTTCTTCTGCCAGCAGAAGTCGATTTATATAAGAAATATGATTATCAATCACCTTGTGATCAGTACCATCAACCATTTAAGTTTCGGATACAAAATGTATCGTCCCTTATATCTAGTTGCGTGGGGTCTACACTGGCAGAATAGACACCAGCCGCCAGTGCCGCATCATTATATGTCCACTAAACACCGCGTACCATCACGGCAAGATTAAACGTTGGCCGTACAATGGTTTGCGTCGTACAATTGTGTGCCATTAAATAATTTGTCAATGTCGGTGAGAGTTAATGCATGGAACACCGAGAGTAAAGAACGTAGGCTAGTTTAAACCATACGCGCTCGATCGACTCACACATAGACGTCGCTCATGAATACGAAATCGCACGCTGGAACCGAACCTTCGTGTCTGTAAGAGTTGCAATGTGTTACACATAAAATTCACCAAGAACACCGAGAGTATACAAGTAAATGTACCTTACGTAATGCGCGGCCGAGCTGCGTGCTATAGCATCCATAGGAAAAGAATCTCGATTCCAGCGTGTTCCAAAATTTCGGGTTTGGATTTAAAAATTAGCATAATTATGTCCTTTTTTAGAGTTCAAATAATTTCCATGTTATATTTCATCACAATCAGCTCAGCAGATTCGTCGTGCAATCGGTAGATAGACACATTTACCATTAATGTATTTTTATATAAGATAAACATTAACAATTTTTAATTTCAAACAAGTATTTTAAAAAGAAAACATCGCACACGTACCTGTTAAGTAAAAAAGATAATAATCAAGCTTTTAGTTATGCTGCTCACGGAAACAAAAACGACTCCAATGTGGAATACATTGGAGTCGTTTTTGTTTCCGTGAATATTTCACGTCCATGAGCATTTTCTATATTTCGTTATATGTATATATTCATATATTATTATTTCCTATATGCGTCCCATATTGTATAATGTTATATGGTTGTATGTTATTGTCTATTGTGCCTTTACCCGCGAAGCCTCCGCGAGGCGCCCTCGCGATTCATCCATCACACTTAGCGAATGCTTATTGTGGTTGCATTGTTAAGGGAATGATTATCTTAGGTTTTGGACTCTTCCTATATAAGTCTAGATTATACTGTCTGGGGAATCCAGAAGAAAGGGTCCATGTGTTTTCTTATATGTACTTTGTTTTCAGTTTTAGAAAATTACTACTATTAAGGCCTGCGCAGACGAGGTACTGTCCCCGGGGTACTTTTTAATCCATCGATATAGATCTCTTATAAACTACAATAACGCACACAAAGGACTAAGAGTACCCCGAAAAGTCTTTGAGAATGGACGGAACAGACGAAGGTCTTTTGTCCCCTAGGGGGACAAAAGTCCTTCGTCTGCGCAGACCTTTAGTTTAACTGGAAACAACTTCATGATGTTACGATTTCTGACCATACCTTTATGATTCGTTGGTTTCATGAACAAAATTTTCTTTGAATCCTCCATTACAAGGCAATTGGGGGGTTCTCCGAATTCCTAGTGATTATTATCGATGCCAGTATTAGTCATAAGATTAGCACAAGATACACAATTAATATGTAGGTATGTAAGAAGGCAAGAAGTGGAGTAATCCGGTAAGCTCTTGTTGTAGTGATTGTTACCACTGTGATTAATTCTTAACTCTCTAATGTGTTAATGATCCTAACGGAATATCCTCACAGTACACAACTGTCTACAACAAGGGTATTATAGGTCTTGTCAACACTTTTGGATAGCAAACGCTATTTACTTGTATCACTATGGTTTCTAATCTTTTTCGCCGGTGTCTAATAGGCGACTTAAATGTTTGGAGGACTAGGACTAGGTAATGTTTCACAATTCATCAACCCCCAATAGATTTAATAAATCCACTGACTTTCAAAACAACAATACAAGAAAGGAGACGTAAGCTGGTTTAGTTTCAAACATTCTTCATTCTAAGCTCATAGACTTTTATAATGATGACGTGATTACCTACTTGAAAACTTTATTACCGTGTGAGTCTTGCTAAGTTGAGTCGTAAAGTCTGTAATAAACTCAGTTATGTCTCGTGAATCGTGTTTTGCATTTCACAAAATTATGAAGACGTCAGGAAAAAAAAATTCCTATTCGAAAATGTATAAACTTTTTTAGGGGACATGGTAGCAATTTATTTTCTTCTTCGAATTTCTTTAGGAGGAAAAATGATAAAGAAACAGGAATGAGGAGTTTTATTTAATCAACAACGTTCCCGTTTAAGTTCCTTGTGATTTCTTATGGTGTTCCTTTTTAGGGTAATACTGATATTTAACGAACCCAATTTATTGACTCTTTAATTTTGCTATGTTATGACTGAGCAATTGCACTGTAGTATCCCCAGTAGCCAGCAGAGAACTTTAAAAAAGGTGGAGTACCTTTACTTTGATGTTTAGCTAACTTGTTAGAAGAAAAATCGTATTAATAGCGGAAACCTTCAAATAATGATGACGCGACGCGATGCTCTTGATTGTTGTTTGTGTAATGTGGTGGCAAACAAGTATGCAGTTCACATTACACAAACAGATTAGGTAATGTGCTAGTGTTTTGTTTACGTCCACGATATCATCCACTGGAACGCCACCACCAGTAAAAAATCGGTGATCTAAATGAAGTCAAGTATGTAATAGTGGACCTGGATTTTGAAAAAAACGTCGTAAAATTGCTAGCTTCCTTCAGGCTTCACGTTTAACTCTCATATTGGTAACACATGACGTTGTTTTAAGGAACCCTGACATGGGGTACCCCCTGAAATGACGAACACATAAATGAAAGGTTTATCCGATTTGGTGCAGTCGTTTGGCAGTTATGCGCTTTCAAACATTTCAGTGATTCATTTTTATGTCGGTATATAGATATTCTAAATTGAAATTTTGGTGATTACAGGAAGTAGAAACGGACCAGTTCTACAACTTCTTCCAGCCGGAACTAAAACAGGATGGATATGACGGGATCTTCTCACCCAAATCTCGCGCAAAGACCATGTCCGAGTCGGAGAGGAAATACGTGGACGGTTGCGCCATCTTCTTTAGATCTGCCAAGTGAGTAGTTATTTCGTTGTATGTACTTCTTGGGAATTGTTAGGCAATTCACAGATTTCAGGCCGATTGAACCGTTTTTTGACGTTTTTTTAGGTCAGCAAAAATAGGTAAAGTTTCATTATTACGTATTATAATTTTGAGTAACTCGTTTCCTTTTAAAGTATTATATATAGATTTATCGTTGTTAGTTTGGACAGTCAGTCTCAACACATCTGAAAAGTGGAACAAATAGTATTCCATAGAATAGAAGAACTGTTTTTTTTTTTAAGCGATATTTTAACGAAGGAAGTGGCATTGTCACACAGTGTCTTCTTCATCAAAATCCTTATGGCAATGTATATATTTATTGCCAATCTAAATATACGAGTATATTATCTAGATCTAAATTATATTTAGTGTCATTTTTAGGAACCCTGACATGGAGCACAGGTTTCAGTACTCCTATTACATTTTTTCCTTTTGTTAAGTTTTTTAATACGTATTTTTAATAGGATAGAGATTTTATTTTTTAATTAAAATTAAGTAGGTACACTTTTTTACGACGGGAATACTGTTCAAAGATTCCATATTTGTTCGAAGTCAGGTGCTCAATGCAAAAAATGAATTTTACTACTTCGACATAAGGAGTATATGCGCTATTTATTTATGTATTTATTATAAATATCTTCTTATAGGTTCGCTCTAGTAAAGGAGTACCTAATCGAATTCAACCAGTTGGCAATGGCGAACAGCGAGGGCTCTGACAACATGTTGAATCGTGTCATGCCAAAAGACAACATCGGACTCGCCGCGCTGTTGAAGACAAAAGAGGCTGCGTGGGAGAATGGTAATACTCTCGTTTCTATTTTCATATGTTAATTCACCATTAACAACGGTTTATACGACTCTGCTTTAATTTGCGAACTTGCTAAGCTAACTGTCAAGTCCATTCGAATTAACTTTTGTTAGTTATATGAAAGTGTTAGAATCTTGTTGTTGTGTATTATTTGTATGGACGTAATTTCTGTCACAGATAGGGTAGCCATCTACGAGAATAAGTAAGTGTGATACTATACCTGACTGATACCTGACTTCTTGTACTTTAGTGCGGCTTTTAAGCCGCACGTTATCTTATTTTGTTTGCCGTACATACCTTCTTTGAAGACACATTGTCATTAATATTCGGTCACGTGCCACCCCAAAAAAGCCAAACCTGTAGGGCTAAATCCGGGTAGATGGCAACCCTAATCACAAAGACAACGCAATTAAGACTTCAGGGGTGGCAACGATCCGTTATTTGACCTGTGGTTTTTATGAATAAGTTTATTCTATTTTCAACACTCTCTCATACATGTACTACATATACGCTATCCCCCTTATTCATAAACGTACATAAGATACGTTTTAGCTATAGAATGATTTGTTTTTGTCAGTTGCATTGTCAAATGTGCAGGATAGAAAAAGACAAAGGAGAGATTAGCAACACTTTAGCTAAAATACGTTTATGAATTAGAGGGTAGGTATTACTTTTGTTAGAGAGAATCGCCATACAATATCGACTCTTGTTAGTTGAATACTCTTAGCATTATGCAAGTACTTCTACGCTTGAATTTGTAACGATATACAGTAACTAACAAGAAATATTACACATCGAACTTATGAACGAGACTTCGTCTTATTACGGGTCTGTAAAGCGTTATCTCTATTGCCTTATATATGTGACGTTTGTCGACCATTTTGATCTTTAGGCCGCACTATGAGTGCTGACGTAGGTAGTGAGCAGCAATAATAACGCTCTACGAAGTTGAAACTTCGACGACCCGGTAAGTCCAGCGGTGAGAGATGACTGTTTGATTCGAAGGGTCGCGGGTTCGATACCCGCACCGTGACAAATATTTGTATGGCCTACAGATATTTGTTTCGGGTCTGGGTGTTTGTGTATGTGTTGTATGTGTACAACGGCACCCACGACACAGGTTTATACATACTGTGGGGCTGTGAGTGTAAGGGTATAAAAAAAAACTTGCCGATTGTCTTTTCGTAGGCTGGATGTGCAATATTTCTTGCTGGGTACTGTACTTACTGTTTATTGGCAATTAAGACGTAAAGGAGATGTTGCGAGCTCGGCTCTAGTTCGTACACTACCTCAAAAAATAGGTAAATTAAAGAAGAATCTGAAAAAAATACAATTTATTTATTCAAGAATTAATTTTAGAGTTACAACCACATTTAATTCAAACGATTTTATCATTTTCAACCATGTTCAACATGGCGGCGATACAGCCTACGCTTGGGATAGTACCTATGTAGATAAAACAAAACTAATGCTATCTGTATCTTACTAGTGCATCACATAATATATTAACAAAAAAACGATGTATTGAATTGATCAATTTAAAGTAGTTCCGATGAATTTCTTTGAATTGGAAATCGATTAGTATCGATTATAAGTGGAATTTGTCAAAATGACATTGCCCGCCATATTCGCCATGTTGGTTTTGAGTTTCAATTCTAACTGCAAATAATGTTTTGTAACTGCAAACAAAGCTAAACAAGTGAAAATATGCAGTAAAAAATGTTTTTAAATTGATTTTGCCTGTTAATGATATTGTGTACAATACATGGCCGGAGGTCTATACATTTTTGCAAAATCTCCTTTATTAAATTAAATTCTTCTCTTTACATTTATTACAGGCGTACCAACAGAGCCTTCAGTGCTCTCGCAGCCGATCCTTGTATGCACGGCGCATATCCACTGGGACCCGGAGTTCTGCGATGTGAAACTTATCCAGACAATGATGCTCAGCAATGAGCTGCGCACCATACTGGACGAGTCTGCTCGCAGTCTACGAATGGCTGGACAGAGGGACAACGTGCAGTTGCTGCTGTGCGGCGACTTCAACTCTCTGCCTGATAGCGGTATTTTTTCAAAAATAGTTTAAATTATTTAAATAATTCAACTATTATTATTTTTTATCAATTTTGTGTCGTTATTTTGTTCTAATACAACAAAGTTACAAAAGATAATCAGAACCAATTTGATGTCAAATGACATAAAACATTTTTTTTTTGCAAAGCAGTGAAGTAAAATATTACCACGACCTGGCAGAATTATAACAAGACGTTGAAAATTGCTATTTTAAGAAAAAAAAAAGAAAGAGGTAAATTTTGCCATAACGAGTCAAAAACAACTCGATTGTACAAATCTATCGTCGATCTAATCAAAATAAACTCGAAATTCAAGTTTATTTTTTCTCTCATCATTCCAGCTGAAAAAAACGTCAACTGCTGGACCAAGCCTTCCCCAAAGACACCCACAACAGTGTTGTGCGTTATCGCAGGACGCTGCTGCCCATCCCGCGTTACTATTGTTACTATTGGAATGGTTTGACCGCCATTGTTCGGTTAACTGACTGCGGTAGTGGAAGAATTCTCTTCCAGTGCAATAAAATCCCGCCGCTAGTAGTAACAATACTTCTTTTTTTATGTAATGGAAGTGGCAAACAAGCATGCAGTTCACATTGATGTTAAGTGATGACTGCAGCCTATAGACACCCACACAAAGACCAAGGTCAAAATACAGATGCGTTACCACTCCTGAGGCCTAAGGTGTTATGCCTCTGTGCCGGAAATTACAGGGCCGTACATTACCACCTGACCGGCACACGATAGTGCTGAACACTACCATTTAGCGGCAAGTATATTAGGTAATGCGGTGGTGCCTACGCCCGCGAGTTCCGTCACTGGAGCTCTACCACCAGTATAAATAGGCCCAGAATGAAAATATTATTGAAACAAAAATTGATTGTCGTCATTACAGGTGTGGTGGAGTTCCTATCGGCGGGCAGGGTGTCCTCCGAGCACCGGGACTTCAAAGAGCTGGGCTACGCGACGACCCTGCGCAGGATGCCCGGCTCCGAGCACGAGTTCACGCACAACTTCAAACTCGCCTCGGCGTACAGCGAGGATATTATGCCTTATACTAATTATACGTAAGTTTCATTTTTGCTTGTACCTTTATTACCTTAGTGTTATAATTTTTTATCGTATGCAAGCGATTAGGTACCAATTCCAACCAAGTATAAGTAACTATTAAACTCTCTCTACTAATAAGTCTCTCATGAAATGTGTTAGGCTATTGCATGAGGCGCTGCGGTGTGTCCTTTTTATGTCCCGCCCACTTTGTGTCTATTTACGTGGAACCATTTTTACACTTAGTTACACTTCTTTAGTAGTGTTCAGCGCTATCATCTTTACCATGTGTTTACCGTACGTGGGTACGTACCATGAGAACCGTATGTAAAACTTCTCTTTTACTCTCAACTTAGTAGATCTTAGGGAAGGGTTATGCATCTGAATTGTCACAATTATTTAAGTAAATTAGTTTATTTACATCCGCGGTGATTTCGGAGAATCGTATTCTTGGTCTGCTCATTGAACTTCTGTGATCGAGCCGTATGTCCGGCTATCATGCGTCTTTTAATATTGATATAAAACTATTTTTACGGACTTATCTCACGTATATTAGACTAAAGTGTCAGGGATTTTAGACTGCCTAGTGTCACCGTGTCACCACTGCAGCTGAAAAGCGAGTGAAACGTCGGGTTGATCTTAAACGGGAGATTACACTGAAAAGATTTTTTTTATTGCAATGAGTATATCTGATGAATACCTAAGAATAACCTCTTAACTATTTTTATTTGTGTCCTTTCCAGTTATGACTTCAAGGGGATCATCGACTACATATTCTACAGCAAGCAGTCGATGACGCCGCTCGGTCTGCTGGGGCCGCTCTCGCAGGACTGGTTCCGAGAGCACAAGGTCATCGGCTGCCCCCATCCACATATACCTTCAGGTATGTTTTGATAGAAGCGCGCATGGCCTGGCGGCTGGTGTAGACCGTAAGCGATCTACTCAGTTAAGCACTACGGGCGCGGTCGGGTAGTGTGATGGGTGACCGCTAGTGGCAAATTAAATGCGCGTTTCGGAGGGCACGTTAAGCCGTCGGTCCCGATTGCTATCGATAGAGTAGCAGTCGTTAAACCTTGTCGGGGGCCTTATGGGTTTGAATTCCCGTGCCGGGTTAAGCGATACTGCTAAGATGAATATTTTTCGCCAATTTTTTGATGGCATAAAAATCTAACAGTGCACCATCATTCCAGATCACTTCCCGTTGCTCGTGGAGCTAGAGATGTGCCCCACGAGCGGCAACTCGAATGGCCTCATCGGCCGCAGGTAGCAAACGTCGCCGCGCGCACACCGCCGCCGACACCAACATCACCAACACCACGGCGCTGCCAACACGTGACGCGCTCCCTAAACTGAACGGAGCCGAGGCGGACGTCGTCGACATCGCCAACATCGCCAACACCGACATCACGGCGCTGCCAACATGTGAGACGCTCTTGAAACTGGATGGAGCCAACTCCGACATCGCCAACATACGCCAACATCGACCGACACCACGGCCCTGCCAACATACGAGACACTGGAGTCTGAACAGAGCTGGGTTGCCGACACCGTACATCACCAATAACACGGCAACGCCAACACGTGAGACATTATCACAAGTGGCCGTGATCGCCGACGTGAGACGCTCTCAAGTGTAACTAACTCAAGTAAACTGTACAAATTCGTGGATACCAACATCGCCATCATCGACAACACAAACATCAAGGCACTGCAAACACAAGAGACGCTCTCGGGTCTCAACAGGCTGGGTTGCCGACACTAACATCACCAACAACACGGCATTCCCGACACGAGAAATTCTCTCGGATCTCAAGAGGCTGTGTTTCCGACACCAATATCACCAATAACACAGCGCTGCCAACACGAGAACCGCTCTCGGATCTACAATTAGGTTGCCAACACCAACACCATCAAAAACACGGCACTGCCAACATGTGCAACGCTGACGGATCTGAACTGGTAGGGTACTGCGTGGAATTGATTACTCAATGCAATTTGATCGTTGATGTCTGAAAATGAAGATCACTAAAGCAAAGCATCCATTTTGCTTTATACTGTGCCTAATGCAATTTGATCCTTAAATACATACAAACATTCAATTTTTGCATCATATACATTCAATACATTTTGTCTTGCTTATTGATTTAGTCGAAACTTCGTCTGTTACACAGATCTACCTTATGAACCGTAGTATTGTAATTAGATAGTTACATTTTTCATAGAAATTGATTTTCGGTCACCTCTATCATGACAAATGACCTTTTTCGATTCAATCCTGTTGATATTTTTGAACACTAAACTCAACATTATCAATCTGACACAAGCCGATATAGTGATGTGACATCTATCGATCAAAATGCAATTTTAACTTTATAATGAAACTCTGATATCGATTCCGATCCCCTCCAGTTCACCTCTTGATAGTCGGTCACGAATGGTCGAGACACGTTGTGGTATTGTTGATAAGTGAATTTCGCTTTCTAAGGCTAAATTGTTTTTAGACGTCTCTTTGTCTATAAGTGGCTTATACAAAAGAATTTTGAGCTTTGGCGTTGAATTTTATGTCGACTTAATAGAAAAACTAATTTAATACCCGAACTGGAATTAAGTCAATTTATGTTAAGCTCTTTTCAGCATGGTCAGTAATCTCATTAGTATGCCAATTGTTTCAAGAATTTTCGCTACGGAAGACTCCTTTGGTCGCTCTTTTATTGTGACAGTAGTTCGGTAGTTGACAAACTATGTTATGGCTACAAAAATCTCAATTTTGCTTCACCAGACTGAGTTCTGGTAAAATTTCACTTGTTTCTCAATGCGTAATTTTTAAGAATATGTATTAAGTGCAACAATGAACTGTTTCCTCGCCTGTAAATATAAATTGACGCCTTTGCTCAAAGCTAAAGTATTATTATTTATTCTCACAAATGTAACTGTAAATAATTTGGGGATATACAGAAACAATGTGCCTCGTACTAATCGTAGTCGACTTATTGTTAGCGCCTTCACTTGCCGAACGTCGATATCTGTTCACCGGATTGAGCACAACACTAGTTTGACTTATCAAAAGTATCAAAACTAGTTTTCCTACGATTCAGTGGGTAGATGATTCAGTGTTAGCTTTATTCACTCATGTGTATATCAACGGTACGATTGTAGTATAGAATGTAACGTATCGAATGTCCGTGAAAACTTAGTGTCGTTTACATAACATACCAATAGCTAGAAAATTTTGAGGTGATTTAAAGATTTCGGACGATCTTTCGGACCTACGCTTATTGTGTCAATAAGTATAAAGTTAATTGTAAATTATTGTGAAAAGATAAAAAAATATTTTCAATAGTCTAGTTTGTCGGATTTACGCTTAGTTTTCTTTCTTGATAAAACTATACAGTTGAGGAATGAGGGCGGCGGCCACGGATCGAAAACAGAGGGCAGCACCGATTGTATCGGCGCGTTCCGTTTTCCAAACACGCGGACCCGCAGTGTTATTTTGTAAGTATGTATTCGTTTAAAATTTTGTGAATATCTTATTAAAAAATTGACATCGTGACTGTTGTCAAACGTCCATTTACCAATTAGTGTTTAAAAAAAAAAGAATTCCTCCACTGTATATTATTTTAGGATTATATTTTTTAATCTGGGCATATTATGCAATTTGTGTGCGATCGGGTTCGCCCGGTCGATTTGCTGTGGGATCAGTGAGACATAGTGTTTTGGCGCTCTTTTTTACAACCATAGATTACAACTGTCGTGCCAATATTATTATTTTTTAATGTCAACTTCGACCAATACAGCACCTGGGGTTTTACCAAAGTCCTTGAGATTTCCTCGTAAGGACTGAAGGCCGAATCACTAAGCAATAATATATATAGAGTTATTTACTTCGCCGATTTTCTAATATGGCTGATATTTATTTTTGATACTTGATAACCTATTTGTAAATTGTATAGAGCGACCATTGACCGAACACTATCTCAGCGGTCGTGTGCAATAAGTATTGTTTTAAGATGATGGTTATAATCGCTAGCGTGAAAGCTACGGTAGGTACATTAAGATCAGATTATGTTGAATGAAAAATGTGAGTATGAGTAAGGTTGTCTTGGGTCGCATTGTATTTGTGAAAGGAAATTGAACTCTATGCAGTAAACACTATTCAAATGTAAAGGTTCTATTTCTAATTTGCTGACAAAGTTTGACTTTTGTTTTGTGTAGCATTTTTTGTTTGTTTTGACTGTTTAAGGAGATTCATTTGTCTATTGTATCCATGGTTTTACTTAATTTAATTTCGACTACACATTAATTCATTTGTCTTTTAATATGGACATACATACCTACTTGAGATTATTAAAGTGAGCCATTGTGAGATGGATGGGGAACGTTTTTGGTCGACTTTAGATATTCCTATATCTTAATTTTCTAATCTTGGTGATATTGGGGCAAATTTTGAACTTTTAGTCCTACTTAGTGTACATTTTTATAGTTCTATTTTTTTATTTTAATTAGTGGCACATCAAATTTTAGTTTTTAGATTTTAGTTGACACTTTTCGTCTTCTTGTGGTCACGTTTCACGAAATTTAGAATAAAGCATTTTACTGTCCAGTACGCGGTATAAATGTGTGATTGAGATTTGATTTATACATTAACAAATAAAACTAAACATTTAGATCGTCAATAAAATAACTAGACGAAATTGTATGTAGAACAATACAGCTGTGATTGTGTGTATTTACAAGTTTCTACGGTAAATTATAAAAAATACGGAGTGAATATTTAGTTTCCTAAAAGATCCAGATTAAGCCCCAAAAAAACCAAATTTCTACGTTGTAACATTGTTTAATGATCCGTATTTTTATGTTTTATTGATTGTTGTTATAATGTATTCAAGCATTGTCAATTTATTTTTGTCAGTTATCCTATTTATAAATCGTCAAACTGTCTCACTGATCGGTTAGTGTTGTGTAGGAATGTAATATTTCTTTGTAACGATACGAATTAATCAAGTTAATAAAATAACAATAGCAGAAAACTTGCTATTGGTTATTTTGAATCGCTTACAAAGATTTTTTTGAGTGTCGGATGGTTGTTATAATAACGTATTTGTCGTGTCGTTTCAAAGAAGATATGTTGGGTCGTTTAGGTGTACGGTGTAGTTACGATACGTAGGCACGGTGACGTTCGGTTCGGGTGTCGTGGTATCGGTATAGAACAAAGTCGGGCGGCGCTCGCTAGCGGTTAATGTCTTAGGTTAATGTCGCATCGTGTGTACCAACAAACTACTCAGCGAGACTCTCCCCCACCCTTCCCCCCCTTTCTACTCCTACCAACCCATACCTAGTTTTATAAAACGTCGGTGTACGTAAGTGGAGAGTTGTGCAGTCTAGGGTTTGTAAGTCTTTGGATTTCTTTTTTTTTTATTTAAGGTCTCCTTGCGATTCGCTGTCGCACATCTCCTTTAGTTTTAAGTAGGTTTTATATATGACTTTCAGTTTATCTTGAAATCAATTTTTATTCACACAAATTCTAATTAGCTCTAAGTTATGCATTTGCGAAATCAGCATTCGTTGTCTGGTCCGAAATTGTGGTGTTTAGATGCGTTATCATTTTTTTTATTTCTTTTTGTTTAATTCGGGAGTTGGTCGACAGCGAGCCGAGTTTTAGACATAGCGGGTAGCATACTGGCTTAGTACAAATGTATGTGTGAGTGTTTTTAAATGATATTGTGAGCGTGGTTGAAGCGTCACGTGATTTGTAACCCTCCCTCTGATTGGTCGTTAGATATATGTGCGTGGTATAGGTGCAACCAACTCGACGACTACTAAAATTCATTATTGTACTTAGGGTTACTGTATTTAGCTAGAACAAACACTATTTAGTTTATTGTAAGTAATGAGTTCCTTCTTCTGAATCATCGTTCCCTTATATCGTGGATGACGATTTTAGTATTATATTTTAATTTTGACTCAAAAATCAAATACACTTTTGGTCAAATCACGAGGCTAAGATCTTAGACTGTTTAAATAATATTGTAAAATCAGATTATATAATATACCTATATGCTAAATTATTTATGGTTAAACTTAGTCCAGTTGGGTGCCCTATATCTACGCGACGTTGTCATGTCTCCAATGTAAATTCCATTCGGGTTGCCATGGATCAGGAGCAGACTTTTTATCACTGCGTGTGATTTCATCCATATGAACATTAAAAAAAAAATATTTTACAAATTACCAAACTTGTGAAATGATTTATGTTTTTAGTGGAGTCTCCCACTTTTATTAGGGTATTCGCTATGGATGATATTCTGGGTTATTTTCATTCTTTACTTGAATCTTTTATTCATTATCACTAACGGTGTAACTTTTTGAAGCTTTAACTTTAAAATTCAGAGAATTTTTCGTCAAATCCATGGATTTGGATTTTATTTTTTAAGAATTGTTGCAGTCGTCAGGAAGTTGGCCCTGGACATTGTGATCGAATGGTGTTGCCTTGGGCACACGATGTCATAATTTTGGTTAGCTGACACGTGTTCGAACTAGTCATTTGGAGGAGATTGATGTGGTCTTTGCTCAATACACTATAATATTTAATCTGTCACAATCGTGTTTTATTTTTGATTGATCTTTTTTTTTTTAATATCAACCAAAAATAATAATAGTTTTATTGTTTATTTATGAAAATCTCATCTTATTTCGTTTTCTCTCGCCTACTGTCGTAAATACTCAACAATGGTTATGCGTGATGCTTTTCAACTGTTTTTTTTTTCAAATCTTGACGGTTTTTCTGCACTTGAAATGTATATTTATAACCAACCAAAAAGATCTGTCCTCCATCACAATATCACTAAAGGTTCTCCATATTTTTTTGTGTAATAATGTTTCCTGATGCGGTTATCTTTGGACGACAGCAGACTATAAAACGCAAACAATGCACTCTTTATTAAGCTTTAACTTTGTTGTAGTGTGATATAGTTTTAAATACAACTGATTTATTATTTTTGTTACTGTTTCGTATTTTTATGAAAGGCGTTCAACTTTAACCAATTACTGTAGGCGAGTGATTATTGTAGCGTAGCTTAGATGTCCATAGTCCTGAGCAAAGACCAACAAAGATCTGTCAATCTCGAGTCCTCGTTGTGAAGCGTTAGTTGTCTCATCGGAATAATTAGTGATATTTACTAAATCTTTTTTACATTTATTACAAACAAATTTGGACCACTGCATAGTAGTATCTACGCTTATTTTTTTTGCCCTCTCCATCGGAATTATATAATTTTGAATATTTTTTATTCATCATATATTATTATTATGTATATCAAACGATAGGTGCTGTTGTATTTAATTTTTAATGTTACTAAATGCGATTGTGATAGAGCTACGTCTCTCTTGTAATCTATCGGTATATTGTGAAGTAACAAATTTGAGCCAAATCATGAAAAAGGGTATATTGAATTATTACTTTTAGGATATTAAAATGGGGTTTAAAAAAAATGAAGTTTTATACGATGCAAATTTTACTACGGACGCTGTATAATTTTTCTAAGTACAGATAGGTTTAAAATCATATCACGACGATCTTGTTCTGTAACTTTTGTAAATTAAAGTAGTTTAAGATATGGACGTGCGCGTGTGTAGTTCCATCGCGCGCGTGTCGTGAGCACAAATTACTGACTACCCGCATTATTTTATGACGAACGTATCGATGGGACAACAGACGCGGCGTCACCTTGCCTTCATTGCGCTCTACAATTTCAATGTCTTCTATGTAAAGGTGATAGAATATTAACAATATAACATAATGATTGTAATACAAATTAAATTGGAAAATACAAACATATAGATTGTTCTTGAAAATAGTGAGTATTTTTGCATTTATAATGTTGTCGAATTTTTGCAGTTTGTGAAGCATAATATTGATCTATCGTTACAAACTTAACTGGATGTTAGTGGTAGGTACCCAGTCTTTGTCACACGGATTTGGCTATAAACATGTAATCAGTTTATTATTTGGTTGTGAATAGCAGCGTAGTGATAATAATAGATATGATTATTATTTCTTACACATACTTTAATAATTAGGTTATAATTTATAGTTGCTCAATGTAATGTGGTTTTAAAAATGGATATATTAGTCGAATTTATTGAGTTTAGTAAAAATTATAGATTCATTACATCACCGGCTTACAGCTCACACAGTTATTTCGTCTCTAAATTTTTTTCTGATTGCAAATATTTTCGATGTTATTAACTTATATAATTCCATGCTTCGCATCACTACGCTGCTGTACGTGTACCGCCAACAATTTATGTATGTAACTATCATAGAATTTATCCGAGAACACATAGAAATATGACCGAAATAGTTAATTAGTTATTGCAGTATTGAAACAAACCAATAGATAATACGACGCGAGTCGCTTACAAAGTTATGAATAACAAGAGCTTTACTGTAACAAGTTTATCTTATTCGTACGTTAGTAGGATATATGTGATCTCTTTATTTTTAATAGAATTTTGATGGACAATTTTACTTAATAGTTCTAGCAGTGTGTAGTATTGTATTAGGAATTTCGCACATTACATTTGTTATATCACTGTATATTATTATTTTTCTCATTTGTTTGTGTTTTTAAATAACTGATGCCATCCAAAATTAACTTGAAAATCGTGTTTTGTTTGCATTCTTGAAACTACCCTCAGTGTACCGCTTTCATTATTTCCAATCTATCTATTTGTACATATTTGTTTTATATGTAACAACATATATGTAAATATGTAACTAAATTCATTTATGGGTATGACTGATCATGTTTTTTTTGTTTCGTTTATATAAGTAATATAGTAAGCGGGAAGTTTCAACAATGCTCACCGTGTTTTGGATAGTAATTCGAATTTACCACGAGAAGCCTTTCTGTACATTTAATTTGTAAATATGTAATTTCGATTAAACAATTAATGCTAAACAACGAGCGAGCCGTCGCATATTGTCAGCCGTTTGGACTTCTGCGCAAACTGACAACAACAACAAACAACACACGACAAACAACAGACAACAGAAATAGTTGGAACAACACAAATCATTGGAGCATTTGGATCGGTTTCACAACATTACGCATTCGTGTTTTGATTTGAATTCCTAATTTCTATTAAAATATCACTATTGTCAATCAAACCACTAAGAGGGGCAATTGGTGAAAACCAGTAACGATTTTCACCAACACGTCATTTAATTTAAATAAAAGAAAATATCACTTTCTCTTTTTTGGGAAAGTTTAAAGGACTGTTGCTAGATAAAATCTTATTTTTTATTTTACTTTTTAATCAATGACATACACTAAGTTATCTTAATAATTTATTTACCAAATCATAGAGTAAATATATCCTTTTGTCGTGTTGTGAAATCGATATTTCGCTATTATAAGCCTCGAATATTAAAAAGGTGTATCTCGATTCACATTCCACAGGCCCTATTGAATTAGCTCAATACAAAAGACTGTTTGAGACTTTAAAAAAAAATGAATATCATAAATGAAAAAAAAAGTATTTTCTGAAGCACCTTAACGACTTTACGTGATTTAATGATAAGATCGCAACGTTTAACTCACTAGTATGTAAGGACAAATGCTTTACGCCACTGTGATAAGACAATACAAGTTGACCTGAGAGACACGATAGGCATTTATGTGTTTAAAAATGTTGTCTTATGATGAAAATTAATGTAATACTGAATGTTATGTACCTAACTCACTGATCGGAATCGGCGCTGCTTGCCTTTGAATGTATATTCCGATTAAATTAAAAATAAACCTTGAAATCCATGACATTGTCTAAAGTACGAAATATTTTCTAAAATTATGTAATTTACATATTTATCAGGTCGGTTAATTAACATGACTTTGACAGGCCGTTAAAATCGGTAAAATGACATTCTGACGTGACTACGAAGGGGAATTACGTGATATACTACAAACAAAGTCGAGCAGCGATCGATTCGTATAATGTATTAAAAAAGTACAAAGCGTATGTGCAGAAGTTCTGTGGCTCCATGTTCGAGCGGTTATGTGCGTGTGCGCATGTATGTGTATGTGTGTGGGTGTCTGCCGTGCGACGGCGCGGCGAGTTGAGCCGCGCGGCCCGCGTCCCGCGTCTCGCTGTTCCGTTTGTTGTCACATTATGTATATTTGAATGAATCAAATTATAAGAGAATATGAATTTTAAAATGTGTTTCATTTTTTATTTACTATAACTGCAAATGTGGAGTTGAAAATATGGTTATTTAAACATTGCAGTAAGCTTGATATGTACTCCATGTTCGAGAGGTTATCGAGGTACTTTCTTACATTAACCCCCCCTTTTGTCTATCATGGACTTAACCAATTACCAATTGAAAAAGTTTAGCTGACTATTAACAGAGCTTTGAAAAACTAAGGCTGGGTTGCACCAAGATATTTGTTAAAGTTATCGTAACATTACACATCTTTCTCAAACTAACATAAACAGATTTATATAAGTTAGAGAAGGATGTGAAATGTTACAATATCTAATTTTAATATATTGGTGCAACCCAGCCTCAATCTAAATTAGTAAATTATGATATATAAATGAGGGGGTGGAGTGTTAGTCTTAATAGGTTGAGCTACGTGGACAATATTGTCCATAAACAATATGAAATCAATGGTCATATTTTACTGCAGCTCGAGAGGTTCATGAAGGTAGGCTATATACTTCTTTTCCCCTTCTTCCCTCTTCCTATTTCAATGAAAAATGAGAGTTGAGAACCAAATCAAATTAAATAGTCTAGGTATATTAGAATGACTAAACTTTATTACAACTATTTACACTAAATAACCAGTACTACAATAAATTAGATATACTTGAACACCACATCTTTAGGGCTGTTGACAGTTTGCAGTTCCAGCGTGACAGGACATTGGAGCCAATTGGCTAGGAGTTCTTCAGTATAGCCAAGTAAGAAGTACATCTTTTGTGGCGATACAGCTCGACTTACGATGGCTGCCACTCTGATGTGGTTGAATTGCCGTTTTATAATGACCTGCAGATAAACAAAATTATACTTCTTCTGGGTTGTTAACCCAAGAGAAATAGACTGTCTAAATACATTCTATTAATATAGGCCTAGTTTAAAAGAACTGACTTATTTGATTTAACTTTTGAAGACAATTTTTTAAAATATTTGAATTTAAACATACATTAGAAACATTGTAAGTGGTATTTGATGTCTTATTTCAAACAATATAACACAGCATAGCATACAGATGTGCTACGGTATTTTGTATTAGTGCATGTAAATATTATTGATTGTTACCTGACTAAGAGATAATGGTATGAAATCCTATTTTGAGTTCAATTGGGATTTCTCTATTTTCTGGAAGTTTCCCAATACTTTGGAGTATGGTGCCTGAAGATGTTACAAGACTTGCCCTCATGGGTCATGCAAATCGAGGATGTTTGCATTTTGCATGAATGCTTAAATGTATGTATTTACCTCTGCCTATCCCAGGTGACACCTGTTATCTCTGTTATGTATTTTACTTTTACAGAATTGTTAGGTAGTAATTTTGTTTATTAAATAAAACTTACTTCACTACAAACAAGTCCATGCCAAGTGCCCGTCATGAATCTTCTGATAAACTCATCCTCTATTACTGTCTCAGGCCTGCGAAGACCATCTTTCATGCTCGCTGAAAGGATAAAAAGAACAAGAATTATGGCAAGTTCCATAAATTGATTTGAACAGAAAAATTGAAAATGATGTACACAGAACATCAACAGTAACTGTTTTGAAATTTTGTCCACAGAACCTGAAAAACATTATCAGGATTTTTTTTTACCCCTCGGAAATAAAATGGTCTTTCTTACCAACAGGTGAAGCCATCCACTAAACTTTTTATTTAGTCTGGTGAACTTTAAAAGATTTTCTGCTACTACCTATAGAAAAAGTACAGGCTAAACTTTCCAACATACAAAGTACAGAATATATGGTCATGTTTAGACTTATGTTTTCGAAATTATATAACATACTTACACGTATTCCAAGAGTTCCAGGATTTTCTATGGGCTATAAAATGAGGAGGATTAGCCATTTCATAAGTTAGTGGTCTGTCTCTTTTCTTGGTGATTCTATATTTCCCAGACACTACCCGAAAGAGTGCCGACGATGTATGAATCTGTGAGCTCAACATTGGTATCCATTGCACTGGATTTCTATTAGGAATCTAAAAAATAAACACAAGTTAAGTCTGTACCAACCAGCCACTCAAATTATAGGTTATAATTTACTTGGAGACTAATTACCTGTGCCAATTTAATTAAACATGAATTCATTTTGATTTATTTTTCAGTCAAGCTTTACACAATAGGAAGAAACTACGTAAATTCGATTATACGACGAATATAAAATCAGCCCCACAATCACAATCCCACAATTTGTCAATTTTGACATTGACATTTGTTTACATTGCAGAATACAGATAAAAAAGTACTCTGCAATTGGATTACAGAACAGATAGGGCGCGTTCCACTTAACGGCCACAATGATTGTAACGCTCACTGTATCGATCGCTCGCGAGTTCGACCACGGGCCTTAGGTTCCACCACACAGTTCGAAGTCACAGATGGCGTCACTTTTAGCGACCGCATCGCGAGCACACAGAGTTCAAAATGTGCGTTCCACTTATAAGAAAAGTAAAAAGAGTTATTTGACAGGGTGGAATAAATTTGTAAAAGCAGCACATAAAGCTGCCCGGGATAGTTTTCTTAACTGGGTAGTCTGGGGGAAACCTAGAGGTGGGGAACTATATAAGGAAATGGTTAGCTCGCGGATTTATTTTAAAGAAAAATTGAAATGGTGTCAAAATAACCAAAAACAAATTAAATTGGATATTTTGGCACCACATCGTGAAACTAATGATTTCAAATCTTTTTGGAAGCAAACTAGTCATATGGGTACCCGCTTGGGTGTACCTGGTTGTGTCGAGGGGGAGTGTGAGCCTCAAAGAATTGCAGAACTTTTTAGAGAACAATTTAAAGTTAAATCTCATTGTAAGAGGAGCCCTTTGCACAGTGAGGCGATGTCATGTCCGGGTAATGGTATCTTATTTACCATCAAGGAAACCAAGCATGTACTCGAGAGTATGACTAGTGGGAAATCGCCTGGGCATGACAGTCTCACTATCGAGCACTTGCTGTGTGCGGGTGTACATTTGCCTCGTGTGCTGACTTTGTTTTTTAATCTGTGTGTTGGTCATGTTCACCTGCCGGCTGATCTTATGCGCACGCTAGTAGTGCCTTTAGTAAAAAATAAGACTGGTGATGCTTCTGTCAGTTCTAACTATCGCCCAATTTCACTGGCAACAATAATTGCGAAAGTGTTGGACGGTCTAATAAGCAATAGACTCGCGGGTTGCAAGAAACTTAATGACGCCCAGTTCGGTTTTAAATCGGAGTTATCAACTATACTGTCAGCTATACTGTGCTTAAAACACACCGTCCGATATTACACGGATAGAAGAACACCAGTCTTTGCATGTTTCCTGGACTTATCCCGGGCATTCTACACGGTTTCATATGAAGTTTTGTGGGATAAGCTCATAAAGGAAACCAATGCGCCACGTGACCTCATTTCTATTCTGAAATTTTGGTATGGCAATCAGGTCAAACAGGTGAAATGGAATGATGCATTATCCTCTAAATACACCATGGAACGTGGCGTCAGGCAAGGGGGAAAAACTTCACCTTGGATTTTCAACTGTTATATGAATAACCTAATTGAGGAACTTAGTAGCACCAATGTGGGATGCTTAGTGGATGGTGTGTCATTCAATAATATAAGCTATGCGGATGACATGGTGCTGCTGAGTCCCTCGATCAGTGGTCTACAGAAGTTACTAAACATATGTGAAAGATATGCGAGGGAATATGGTCTTCAGTACAATGTAAAGAAGTGTGAATTCATGGTGTTCAGCTCCGGAGGTATGAAGTACACACATACACCGCAAGTTTATTTGAAAGGTCAACCTCTGGGTAGAGCTCTCAAGTTCAAATACCTTGGTCACTGGCTTACTGAAAAACTTAAAGATGACGAGGACATTGACCGGGAGAGAAGGGCTTTGGCAGTCAGGTGCAATATGGTTGCTCGTAGATTTGCACGCAGCTCTCATAACGTGAAACTGACACTATTCAAGGCTTTCTGTCAATCTTTTTACTCATGCAGTCTTTGGGTGAACTATTCGCAGGTAGCTATCAAGAACCTCCGCGTACAATACAACAACGGTTTTAGGGTATTTATTGATGGGACTGCCCAGGTACTGTAGTGCATCGGGTATGCCGAGAATGAGGTAGCTTCATTTCAGACTATATTACGTAAAAGAACTGCCTCCCTAATGCATCGGGTCCGAAGCAGTTCCAACAGTATGCTAAGAGTAATAGCCAGCAAGCTTGAGTATCTGGAGATACTGGATAGGTATGCATAAAATCTTAATGCATTGGATGTGGTTCACACACTCCCCGACATACTTGGTACTCATCGACTATAGGAAGGCTGATTGGTCTGTGTTGGTACTTGACATTTAATTTTTTTTTTATAGTACATACATATTTTAATATTACACTAAAAAGACTTTACATTAGATAATTTAGTATTTCCTTTTGACTTAGTTTTAAATCTGATGCAATATTTTTTTTTCTTAACTTTGTAATTGTAGGTATGATAGATTATGATAGTTGTATGTATAGATTGTATTTTTATATTGTGTGGAATTATTTTATTTTTTAATATGTAATTATTTTTTAATGTGTAATATGGAGAAATCTGAAATAAATGGATAATAATAATAATAATAAGATTTGCTGACAACGCCCGCGGCCTTTTTATGTTAGTGGAACGGCAATTTCAGTGGTCGTGGTCGCAGCCGTTGAGGTCAATTAATGGAACTTACCCACAGACAGTTGAGTGCCTTTGTTTTTACGGCACTGGATTTTGTCTTTACAAGTCTTTTCATATTCTTTATTTCCTATCTTGTTTTTGAATGTCTGAAAGATGACGATGATGAGATGATTCCATAAGGAATATTATTATGATGATATAGGGTCCAGGAAAGTGATCAGGATAAATGACATGAGAAGTCATTTATGTTAAAAATCCCACCGTTTTACTTCTTATTGGTGGTAGAGTTCCAGTGTAGGGACTCGAGGGCGTAGGCACCACCACGTAACTTTATCTATCTGCTGCCAAATGGTAGTGTAAGTAATCCTTTTTCCCCTTTCTTCCAGAAACTTTTTGTTTCGTATTCTAACTTGAAAATAATTACATTTTACTTATTATACATAGGCGCGCGGTAATTTCACGGTCATAAACTTTATATCTCAAGTACAGAAATCAATATTTCTTAAAATACCTAAATTTTATAATTAACTACGGTTTGTAATTGCTAATAAACAGTTATCGGTGATTTAAATGAGAACCTATGTAATTTCACATAAATAAACCTACTGCAGTAAGACGCTAATTTAAAATTATGCATATTTCTATAGTATTGATTTATATTTTCAGTTGTTATGGTAAATAATTATTATTCACTTATGTATTTTAAGCAAAGCATTATAAAAAAATGTCTAAGTACTTATTAATCTTCTTTTACCTATTTAGCACAAGACATTCAACCCCGAAATATGGGACATAATAAAAACATTATGTTCGATAGTATTATTATGAAAATTAATAAAATAGCTGAAGAAAGAGTAGCTAAAGCTCCATCTGATAAAAGAAAAGAAGTGTTTAACAATTTAGAAACGAAATTACAAGACTTGTCTAAGTCTTTCGGTCGGAACGGAGAAAAATATGTAAAAATTATATTGGATGGCGTCAAAAATCGATCAAATTTCTTGAAACCCAACCACGGCGAAAAGACAGAAGTCAAATTAGATTCAGTAGAAAATTTGCAATCTGAACCTCAGGCTAAAGTAATATCTGAACATGTATCCCGTAAATTAAACGATGAAATATTTAATAAACAATTACTTCAAGAAGGAGTAAGTAGGCTTGAATATGCTATAAACGAACATTTAGATAAAGCTACATCATTTCAAGAAAAACATAAATTCATAAGTAATGTAAAAGAAAAACTAATAGAATCGGCCATAAAAAAATTAACACAGAATGTATATGACGAAAGTGATATACACCCATATATTGAATTCATTGAACAGGCAATAGATGTGCTAATCAATAAAAACATATTATATGAAACAAGACGTATGGCTGAATTTGTCCCAAATATATCAATAGATTCAAGTATGTTAAATAAAATTGATTTTAAAACATTTAACTTTGAAGGAAATAACGATGATATTTTCAATATATTACAAACAGAAAAAGAATGTGAATATATTATAAATCGTACTTGTACAAATGTATCAAATATTAAATATTTTAAATGTCTTTATGACGGTTCCTTACATGCTGTAGATAAACTTTGCGATGGTAAAGTTGATTGTGCTGATAAATCTGACGAAAACCATTGTGCTTTACAAGGCAAGTACCTAGATATACAGCATAATTATATTCACCAAGATCATATTAAAGGGACAGTTCATAAAATATGTTCGCAATCAAAGGGAAGAGGGGTTGTGAAGCATGATGGTACATGTTAAGAAAATACCGTTATTATGCGTGACGTAATTTATGAACGATCCCTCAGCGTATCTTAAATTTAATTCATGTAATTTATTTCAGTGATGAATATTGTACAAAATGCGAACAGAATATTAATTGAGTTAGATTTGTCAGCAAAAATAAATTGTTTCAGTAGAGACATAAGCAATTACATTGTGTCACGTGAGAACATCGTACTGCATAATATTTTGCAATCACAACATGCTTTCATGGACAAATATAAACGTTTGAATGCAACCATTACAGCAAATCAGTTTAATAATGACACCGAAAACGATAGCATGAAACGTATAGTTAATGAAATATCAAAAATTTTAGTCACACTTTCATCCGCTCTCAACAATACACTTTGTGTCGGTCATGCTAAGATAAAAAATATTGTGACAAATATAAGAAGATACAATAATTTCTTAGATGAAGATCTCAATTCAGTATTAAAAGATACTGTGTGGCCTCCTAAGTCCTGTGCTTGTAATAAAGGGAATTGTCAACGTTGTAATAATAACTGTAAACGAGTTTGCCGCCAGATAAATAATTTAGAACAGTGGAGCTGTAAATCGTTGAATAACACACCAAGTATATCGTTAAATTTAATTTGTGATGGTAAATTTGACTGCTACGACGAGAGTGATGAAAAAGACTGTGTGTCTGGTAAGTTCCTAAAGTTAAATTAATGTTTAAGATAATTATAATGATATGTTGTAATTAGAACTCAACTGACATCTTTAAATATTTCAGGAATATCATTCGCAAAATTTGAATCTCATTTCATTTACAACACAATACTAAAAACATTATCACAGAAGACATCATCAACAAGGGAACCTACTATTCGAAACAAATTATTATCTTTGTATGATTCCATATTAAGCCTCAACAAGTTAAGTGTGTCAAACCCACCAGAATTAAAAACTTTGAAATCGTTAAGGAACAAATGCTTTTCATTATTGAGTTCGCTTTACTCAGAATACTTAAGTAGATCATCGTTCGCAGACGAATCGGACGAAGCTTATAATTTTTTAATGGTTTTAAATAAAAAGTTAGTATCAGCAATGAAGTTCTCTCACACGGGAAACAGAAGAATTATGGGACCTGGAAATTGTTTCTGCAGTAAAGGTAAATGTAATATGCCTTTCTGTTCAAGACAATGCAAAAGAGCTTGTATTGGAGAAATGAGACTTACAAGATATTATTGTAAAAGTACGGATTTTAATAAATCTATAACCATCAATGAAGTTTGTGATGGTAAAGAGAACTGTATTGATGGGTATGACGAAATTGATTGTAAATCAGGTGAGCATAAATATTTTTTATATAAATTAAAAGGTGGTCTTAATGTAGGACGAAATGTATTTAAGAAGTGAAACATATTAAATCAATTTAACAGACATTTGCCAACGATACCACTTAATCATGATACGCCAAAATGTTCAAGATGTTGGCAAAAAACGGGCTGGAACTGCGATGGGGGAGTGGATTAAAAAATGGAAAACGAAGGTAACGACAATTTATTTTTTTCAGTGTACATACATAACTACGTAACGTAACATAATATGTACACTTAATTTTTTTTCTTAAGGTCACGTCATCGTTGGTAGTGGCTGAAAACAACGGCAAACCACATCCAAAGACTATACGAAACATTATAACGGAATCCCTAAAAGATTTGGTGAGCACTTACGCTTCTGTAGAAGAATACCGAAAGAAAAATCAAGAGTATGCGATTGAAGAGTTCTTTAAAATCTCACAAGCATTAATAGAATTTTTGAAATTGTGTGACAAATGAGAACCGGGCAGACCGGAATAAATTATTTGATCGCCAGTAGACTTCTTGCTTTTTAAGTGCATGCCATCAATTTGAAAACCACTTCAGAGGGTATTGTTGTTTTTCTACAATGATGTTCGTTATTACAGTATGTTAGAAAAGCAATGTACCTACTGCAAAGTGGCTATCGAAATTATGTGAAGCGAGTAACATAATACGCTTTCTGATCTACAAGACAAACTATCTGTCTAATCTATCTGCCACAGATGCACAGGTCTCTACGGCAAGAAATGGCCCAGTTGTATAGACGGTAAATGCCTCACGGTTGTCAGTCGCCGCACTTGGCTTATTATTTTTGTTTTGTTTTTTTTTTTTGTTATTATGGCATCGCTATTACGCATATTGCCAGTGTCAAGTAAAACGATATTTCGTATTTATTTATACAGCGTAAAAGTTAGTATAATATAGTCATCAAGTATAACATGTAAGTATCAAGTATATAAGTTATCAAGTATAATATGTCAGTCAAGTGAGTTACAGTCAAGTTATTCGAGTAAAGCGATGGCTACTTTACCAGAACATTTACAATGAAGATTTGGAGGCAACCTGAAAGGTCGTGATTTCGCACTGTTATTCTTCTGCACTGTAATAAACCTGTAGCGTCACATTATTAAGCATTGTAATATAAACATTCGGACGGCGCCGCAAGCTTAACTTAGCGTTGCGTCGTCAGTTGCAGTTGTCCCGTAACCCTAGTGCCGCGCACTCGCACCTTAACCCGCCTAATGTAACCGTAAAAATGTAACTCTGTAAATTCCGGATTATATGGTGATCACCAACAATGGACTTCTCATTATCCAACTCCTACAACCAGAACACGCACTAACCTTCACATTGGCAATATCACTCAAGAATCTCTAAAAACCTATATCAAACAAAATGCCACCAACTTTATTCAATATAACTTAAAAATACACCAAGAAAATGAAATAAAATAAGAGCACCATACGCCTCTTTCAAGGTTCCCGCCAAAACTCCACTTGGCTTATTTAGGATCACTCCTAACCTTTTAACCCAAAAACTAGCGTCTAAGCGAGTTACAACTCCTTAGAACCTATAATCATGAAATATCACTGCAGGGAGTGTCTGTGGCTGAAGGCATATCATGGTTGTCATTTATAGGTACCAATATCATTCGTGTCTATTGAAATATTTTGTATTTGTTAATACGGATAATACGGTGATATAAACCCTTCACGGTATTGATTATAATATTAAAGAAACAATTTTTGTCACGACTTTATTGAAGAACGTTGTCGCCTGCATCTTGATAAAATTTTATATAAACCACAAATTAAAAGCAATTGATTTTTGACGACACCGCTGATTTAATATAATTCTTTTTATAATGGGTCGTTATGGGTCGTTAGATTAAGTTTCTGCATAGCGCTAATTTATTTATTTTTACTTTAGCTCTACACATTTGCAATTTTGCATCCTAAATTAAAAAATGGACTATATTTTAAATGTTTGCTACAACCTACACTTTTGAGCTCCCATGGCAAGCTCTACGTACGCTCTAGCTACTCGTACGTGGTATTATTACATATTCTCTGCTCTAGGTTGTAAATAGCACGACATACAATTTTTATCAGGCGCTAAAAATTATTTGTTCACCATCACTTAATTCCAGTAAGATTGCGGTAATTTTGACGTAAAGGCAAAAGATTTTAGTTCTCAATTTTAATAAAGCACCGTCACAGACCTCTTGTATGTAGGTAGATGTCTCTACGCTATAGCATTCACTTATAATGTCAACTGACAAAAAAAACCATTTAGATGATTTGTCTTCACAGAAAAAAATTGTTTGGGCGAATACTGGCTAATAGTGTGTCACTAATTATTTTATTTATCTATCAGAACGACGATTTTAACATTATCAAAAGATATCGTTAATGTTTTAAGTACATAAACATGTCTGGGTGAAGCGCGCAGTCAGTTGATTACAGCACTCCAAGATGGCAGGTAAGTGATATCTGATAAGAGATAACGTACTAGAATGTACTACAATGTTTCGTGAATTTTGTGAAGCAATGGCCAGTTTTTTTTTAATATATTTATGGGAAAATGTTTTCGTAATTTTCATCCTGTTAGTGTTGTACCGGTGAAATTGAAATAAAGTGTTTTAATTAGGTGGCAATTCCTTTGTTCGCATATCTAGTGCGAAAAATTAGGTTATAGTTTTTCATTACGTTTAATGGAAAATTAGTTCTTTATTTTAGTATTAGTAGTTACCTTTTCCTCTAGAATTTTAAAAATATTTTCATAACTTCGGAGCGAAGCAAAACGGAGAGTCTTGTAATTATCTATCACAATAGTTATTGATTTTAATAAATAATTTTTAACTTTACATTATATTTGTGTCCTCTAAATTGGAAAATAGTCGACACATTCATTTAAAATGTTAATACTATAATAACATTTTTATGTTTATAATCCTTCAGTCCAGAAGTCAATACTTTCAACTCCTATCGTGCTATTAAATAATTTGAGTCTGGGAAACGGGTTGGCGGGTGTAACTATTATATGTAGATATATAATAATATGTGAAAATTAAAATGCTTCAAAATATATCACCTTACAAGCTAAATAATGCTTATATTCAGTGCTAATGCTAAGAATTCAATCGCAAAAAGATAGCATTCAAAGAACTGGACATTCCCTTTTGGCATTTTCGATATCAGACAGATAAGCTGTGTTTTTTGTAGATAACAAACAATGAGACTGAAAATCAGACATATCTACAGTATACTTTTTTGATTAACAAATACCAACTCATCGGTATAGCCTCACAATTATTATGATTTATTTACCTAGATGACGTTTGAAATCGAATATTTTTAATGTATTTATCCTCCTTGCTGTCTCCCCGTGTTTAACAAATGTGTCATCATCAACTTACCTTTTCTATGTAATGGAAGTGGCAAACAAGCATGCAGTTCACATTGATGTTAAGTGTTCCGGTCAGGTGGTAATGTACGGCCCTGTTATTCCCGGCACAGAGGCATAACACCTTAGGCCTCAGGAGTGGTAACCCATCTGCATTTTGACCTCTGGTCTTTGTGGGTGTCGATAGGCTGCAGTGATCATTTCTCTCGGATTCATTGCATTGATTTGCAGTGAGCATTAAGTAACATATGTTAAGTAACATCAATGTGACTATTACTTAACTTCATGCTTGTTTGCTATTTTCAATAGGTACATATGCATTAAAAACTACATTTAAAAAAATAAAGGTCACCGGAGCCCTACCATTAGTTGCAATGAATAGGCATAATTCATCACTATAACCGAAACACGTCCACAGCTGGACAAAGCCTTCCCGAAAGACTGGGCGTCTTGTTGTCGGCAGTGTTGTGCGTCAATCGGGGAGAATATGCCACAATCGCCACGCTTGGCAGGCGGATTGATCGGAGTGGCGATAGATTTATGGCGGGACAATGCAGGCAATTATTACATATTATTCTCTGTTGCAGGCATAGTTAGTATCTAGTCTTTTATGAAAAAGTAATTGAAATAAATTTAAATGAAATTTCTAGTAGGTACGTTAGAGTATAACAAGACTTAGCAAAACCAACTTTGTTTATCTGGTGAATAATTGTTATGCAAATATATGACAATACAAGGGATTATAAGCTGTATGTCAATAGCATAGGATCTGTACCTGCATATACCAAGAATCCTTCATTAAAATGAATAGAGAGCAAGAACCGCAAAAACATATTGAAGAATAAAACCCATCTGTCTTCGTCACGAGATATTCATTGACGACCTATATAGGTACAGCCACTTGAAATAGATACCTACATTCTTGTAGCGAAAATCAAAGACTTTTAAAGAAAATAGAATTAACAAACAAATTCATTGTGTTTCGGTAACAAAAGATTCTTATATTATCCAGGACATCCTTATCCCGGTTATGGCCACCCGCCGCCGCCGCCACACGGCTATCCCCCCGGACCGCCCGGGTCGGGTTACCCCCCACATATGTATCCCCCTATGGGCGGAGTAGCCTTTTATCCAGTTCATCCCGCATACTTCTATCCCTATCCCCCTCCACCCGAGCCCGTACAAGTCGCGGAAGGTGATGAAGAACCAGTTCCCGAGTTACCTGGAGAGACAGTCGAGTTACCTTGGAGTAAGTTTTGCTTTGATGTGACGCTGAGGGCTGATATTTTCCATGTAAAACATGTAGGTTTCAGAAATACTTTCCAGATTATTTTGTCGTAATATCGTACAAAATAATATTTTAACGCTCAGTCATATTATCATAACTCCAAAAGGAGTTGTTTAATTGCAAAAGGAGGTTACAAAAATAATATGAGCTCCCAAGTTACATAAAATGATCAAAATATTATTTTTCCAATTAAACATTATTCAGTTTAGCCAGAAATACATTCATCAATATCCTACACTAAACGATTCCCCAGTTCCTAAGATTGATACTAGTAAAAACTTTAGTGTGGGAAAATAATTCAAAATTGAGTTAAAAGAAGATGAACACAATTATATCGCATTGAATTAAAGTTGTAGTTGCTACTTAAATGCATAAACTAACTAGGTTCATAGAGCATGGAAAATATTGTTCCTGGCTGTTGTCAGCATCGACGCAAGGTTTTGGGAAATAAGAAAGATAACACCTTGATTTATGTATTTATCTTATCCCACCTTACATCTACTTCACGAAATAAATTTGTGTGCACTTATTATTGTTTAGTTGAAAAAAGAACACTTAATATAATTATTATATACTTAAAAGAATTTTTTTTTTTCTCCAACTGGGTACTTCAATTAGGTTAAAATTTATTTAGGTTTTTAACGAACCTTTTATTGCACAATATTGATTATAGTATAGTGTTGCTTTAAATAGAATCATATCTAATCCGGTACATACCTTTATCATTATCATAACTTACGATAAATCATGAGTGAATGTTCTTAATGATACTCGTACATTCTTATGAATCATACTATGATGTTCTATTATATTTAATTTCAAGAACATAATTATATATCACACACATAATGTATAAAAAATCACTTTTCGATAATACTATTCTATTCACTCGTATTAAGTGCCTTTATTTTTTTACCGAGTTCAAAAACGAGGAGGTTCTCAATTTGGCCGGTATATATATTTTTTAACAATAACATTTTTTATAATATGTTTAGGTTATCTATCATAACCTGATTGAACCGGATTGAAGGTGTTATCTTTTTCAGATTGTCGTACTGTCTGCCGACTTTGGGCCAATCCTCTCTATGGTTCCTTTTATCCTCTTCTCTCCCTCACCTATTTTTACTTCATCAAACATGAAGATAATCGTGTAATATTGTCGTTGGACGTTTTTGTTTATTTTTTTACCATAAAGAGTTTTGGCCATTGCTTCCTGTGTTGTCCGTTCCGTGTTAATTAAATTGTATTTTGATATTCACTCACAATCGTGTCACTTTACGTGTTAATCTCCATTTAAAGAGCTTGGTCAAAGACCATGACGCTCTATACTTTACGTGTTATCTAACTGGAACCTTTCCCTTCATTGACTAATGATTGCTACTAGGTGCAAAAAAAAATTAGTAAAACAGTAACAAAATTTGTTTGTTCTCAATGTTCGATGCTGTGGTTTTCCGCCCGACATATAATTATGGTATTATTTATTTTACTCCAAAGCGGTTTCAGCAGATATGATTTGTGATATAGCGCAAATACACACGGATTACAATTTTTAAATCTAAAGTTGCCTATCTAGAGTACTCACCCAAAAATTGTTATAAAAGTGTAAAATCAATTGTAAATTATTCAGAAAAATAAAATAATTGATCTGTCTTAGAACATACTATCGGACCTACGCCGTTTCAACGCGAGTGTCAACGTTATCATTAGTTATGCAATTGTATTGTTCCAAAAATAAATAAATTTTGTACTTGTATTTTTATATTCGTGTCCATCTGTTGTTCGGTAAAAACGGAACTTCATAACTTACGAGTTTGATGTCTCGGAAGATATAAAATGGTAGTAAAAGAGCAATAAAATAGGCCAAGCGAGGTTCCAAAAAAAGGCCCGTTGCTCTGGAAGGTCCAAACAGTACAATTATATATAGAAATCATATTACTTATTCGAAGTCTGCAAAGAGACAATATAAACATTGAATAAATTATTAACTTCAAACTTAAATTATAAATTTAATATACACGGTCAAAAACCTGGCCTTGTAAACCGCGCTTTATTCACGCCAACTCTCTACTAACACAATTTGTCTTATCATAAACCTTTGCCAGGTACGTACCGTTGGGTCCCCGCTTGCCTCAGTCAACGCAGCATCCCGCCCGGTGCCCTAAGGGTGGGCACAGACGCTGATGGAGAAGAGATCTATGCAGGGAGAGCGCCTCATGAGGGTGACATCCTCCCCGCGAAGGTGATACCCTCGAAGAACGCTTGCTACGTATCGCATGGCGGCGAGGAGATTGCGAAGGACCAATTTGAGGTATGTTTTTAATTGAACTGATGATTATCTCTTTTACAGACACACTATAGCTAACGCCAAACTGAGATGGTTCTACGAAAAAATAGAGCAACCGGTAGCCTCGGGCAAAGCAGTTGGAGTATTCATCCCAAGAACACAGTTTTTCGTTTTTTTTAAGTTTTTGTTATTCGGCACCTCAGGTTTTTGTGAAACATATCTCTTGGAATACACTGAGTGTTAGTGTGTATCTACCTACAGTGAGTGAACTAGAAGAGGTAAACAAGTACCAAATCACCCATCTGGTGTTAAACATATGCCTTTGATTTTCTCTTAGGTAAATCTAATTGCCACTCTCCTATTTTATCAAACAACTTCAAGACAAAAATTAACTAAAGCATAGTTGTATCGAAGTAACTTGACACATTACTCGGAGAGTAGAACTGGGTAACTTCCAGAAAATGATAAAAACCCTCTTTTTCTCTGAAAGTCCCCGACCCGGGGATTGAACTCAGGACTCCAGGGTTGCATCAGTGGCTTGCTACCACAAGACTATCTACTTTTTTATGTTACAAAGGTGGCAAACTAGCATGCAGTTCACATTGATGTTAAGTGATAACTGCAGCCTATAGACACCCACCGATAGGCCAGAGGTCAAAATGCAGATGCGTTACCACCCCTGAGACCTTAGATGTTGTGTCTCTGTGATAGTTATTACGGGGCCATCAGTTTCTTGACACAAAAAAGTACAATGCCTACTAATCCGTTCTATCCATTGAATTCCAGGTGCTGGTGCCAGCAATGTTCTCATGGCAGTTCTCAACCGGTGGCGCGGTGCCACCCGGCGCGGTGGAGGCAGGTGTAACAGCTGACGGGGAGAAGCTGTACTTCGGCAGGGTAACGCATGATGGATGCACTACGCCTGGCAAGGTAATGTTTGTTTCAGCTAGACATGGTCATATTGTAGATATTTTGCACGGCATTCAACTGCATAAGTTGCCCAGTCTCTACCTAAGTGTCTACTAAGCTGTCGGAGTCTGATATCCTGTAGAATTTCTCTTTCGGTGGTGGTATACTATAAAAAATAATTATTATCTATAGGTACCTACTTCTATACTTTAATATAATAATATAAAGCTGAAGAGTTTGCTTGAACGTGCTAATCTCAGGAACTAATGGATCGATTTGAAAAATTATTTTAGTGTAAGATAGTCCATTTATTGAGAAAGGCTATAAGCTACAGCTAGCTACAGAAGTCGTGGGCACAGCTATGTAGTTAAGGATATAGCGACATCTTTACGATATTTTATTAACTGAAAATTTGAAAATAATATTTTATGTATAACCAGCTTTGTTTTTTGCTGCCTGTCTAAAATTTTGTAATCCTGCAATGTTTTGTAAGATCTTAATCCCTCTGAACAGACCCATCCCATTGTCCTGTTTTGCAGATAAATAAAAATACAGTTTTAGTGGAGCGCAAACTTTACGTGTTTAAAGCATCGAACATATTAATATCTAGTTTCAGAATATACGTAATTTAATAATTTTATTATCATATTTATTTTTAATTTCAGATCCACCCGAGCCACGGCACATGCTATTATCCTTTCGACGGCGAAGAGAGAAGTTCTGAGGAATATGAGTGCCTTGTTCTCCTGTAAAATAAAATCGTTTTACTTGCCATGGAATCGTAAACCTAGTTACAAAGTATTACAGGTACATGTGTCAGTTTTCATGTGTACACTGTAGTGTACAGTGTATTGTGTGCACTGTAGTGTACTGTGTACATTACAATATTTATAGACTTTTATGAATGGATGTAACTAGAGAAAAAAAGGGATGAGTTGAATAATAGATAAATATTATGTATTATATCAATAGATACCTACTTTATAATAAAAAAGACAAATGTATGTAATTAATAAAATTGATATAGAGTATTTTAATTAAAATGTTTTAAATAATTCATTGTTTTACTTAAAAAAATATTTTGAGTCCAATAATTAGGTGTGCGAAGGCATCGGGACGTGACGACCCAATCGCTCTTTAGTTACCACCGCATAACCTAATATACTTACCGCTAAATGGTAGTGTTCAGCACTATCGTGTTCCGGTGAGGTGGTAATGTACGGCCCTGTAATTTCCGGCACAGAAACATAACACCGTAAGCCTCAGGAGTGGTAACGCATCTGCATTTTGACCTCTGGTCATTGTGTGGGTATCTATAAGCCGCAGTCATCACTTAACATCAATGTGAACTGCATGCTTGTTTGCCACTTTTATTACATGAAAAAGAAACTGGCCATTGACACAAGAAGAAGAGAACTGCCATTCTAAGAGACCTGGCTAACACTCTCTGCCTACCCCGTAAGGGATTTGGCGTGTATATACATACATACATACCTAATAGGACAAAAGTCATTCAGCATAGTGGTCGTTGGTCGTGCTACAGGCGATTCGTAGTCGAAAATGCATACACAAAGTAAATTCAAGCGCAAAAATTAAAAATTGAAATACATTTCTTTTATCCTACTAATATTACAAATGAAAAAGTTTGTGAGTATGGATGCTCTTTCTAGAAAAAACTACTTTAATGGATTTAGTAAAAGGTGAGGCGCGCTACGCGGAGTCGGAGGTGTGATGAAATACAAGCAATGGATTGACATGTGATGTGATTTCTATACTGTTCGAGTCCTGGGATCGATTCCCGGGTCGGGGGCTATCAGAGATAACGGTGTGGAATCCTATTTTGCCTCTGGTTGTAGTTGGATATTTCAATTTTCTGGCAGTTGCTCAGTGCCTCGGAGTTTGGTAATATTATGTAATCCGGAAATGTCAACAGGCATTTGCCAAGGCAGGCCAATTTGCATGTATGCTTCTAGGCATGCATTTACTGCTTACTCCTTCCTTCGGGGATTACATTCGTGAGGATACATTAAAAATAAAATCAGGAAAAAACTTACGTAAGAAGTTTTCTTTACATCATGATGGTGGCAAACAAGTTCACAATGATGTTATGTAATGCATGTTTCCTAAAGACACCCACAAAATGACCAGAGGTCAAAATGCAGATGCGTTGCCACTCCTGAGACCTTAATTCTTACGTATCTGTGATAGTTATAACAGGGCCAAACATTACCATCTAACCGGAACACAATAGGAAAATAATAAAATTAAAAAATAATTTGCAAATCGGCCCACAAACGACGGAGAAATTACGTAACATATACACAAAAAAAACATACAGGCGAATTGAGAACCTCCTCCTTTTTAAAGTCGTTTAAAAGTCACTAAATTCGTAATAATCAGGGGTGTATTTACCCTAGGGCCAGAAGGGCTATAGCCCGGGGCGGCAGGTCGCGAGGGGCGGCCCAGGGGTGGCCGGCAGGCCGCCCCAAAGACTTTGGTTTAAACGTTTGAAAAAAAAAAACAAAAAAAAATTTAAGACGTAAGCCTAGAACGCCCCTGAGCCACCTTTCCACGTGTTGATTTCATATCTGAAGAAATTTTTAATTCAATGAATGTAGGAAAGCCGCCCCTTGTATTGTGCGTGGATTGCATGTCTGAAGAAATTCGAAATTCAATTGAAGTAAACCGTACCGTCGATTTTTTTCCGCCTCGGCTTTGCTTTATGCTATAGGCACCGGGGCGGCCACGGAATAAATAAATAAGGATGGAATGGTAATGTGGGCGTGGAAAGCGCGCCGCAACTATGCAAAACCAATCTTAGTTCGCCCGAGCCATTCGCTCGCCGGACGAAGTTGCATGTCTGCTTAAAACGACACATCTCTTGGTAAAAATGCCGTGTTGTGCAATTTTAACATGCAATATGAAATGTCAGACCTCAAGTATAAGTTCCCTGATTATTTTGGTGAAAAATCGAATTATTCGATGCATTTGAAAAAGCTGCAAAAGAAAAGTGTACGGAAGATTACAAAAATAGCCGCAAAAGGATAATAAAAAGAAAAAGCGAGACGAAGAGCAACGCGAAGGAGAAGTAATTTTACAAGGACGGGACTATTTTAAAGTGAATACTTTTTTGCCAATAAGGTGTAAAACATCACTGTCAGTAAAATACATAGGCAGGTATAATATGGTCAAGGTAAGTCAGATAAAAGTAAATACAGGCGAGAGATAATCAAACATCGTTATACTGTAAGTAAATATTTCTCAATAATCTACCTGTAGGATGTTCACATAGAGCAACACGGGCCACCGGTCGCGGCGGACCGGAGGGGAGTAGCCATATCATTTATTACCGATGCAAAACGGTCTGTATTTTTTTGCGGGGGAAATGCGTGCGACACGTGTGTGTCGCACGCATGTGTGCGTGTGCACACTACAAAAATCGTCTATTACTACGAAACTCACACCTTGACTTTAACAAAATACAGAATCAATTTCACGCACACATTTAAACATCTAGGCGACAGGTGTAGGCCCATTTGGGCTTGTACTTTGACAGAGGGGAAAGCCTGCATATGGCTACTCCTCTCCGGTGTTGCTCTATCGATGTTCAAGAGCTAACAGCATACGATAGTATCATTTTATACGCGAAACAAACGCTAGTACGTATTTAAAAACTTACGCTTATCACTCGTACCTGCACATTATTCTCTATTCTATGCACTTAACATAGTGTAAATCAGGCGTAATGTTACACGATGGTATCGGTTAAAGTTTATCCGCAAAACAAATCATTTCAGTGACGCACTCGTCGCCGATCGCTCGCTTGCGTCTGGCAACGAGTTAAAACAAATATATTTATATTGTTTTTGAAAACTTTGTGCTTGTGTTGAAAGTCTCGCAAATAGTGGACCATGAAGGCTGTAATCTTTTTTGTGATGTTTGGTAAGTTATCAATGCATTTAATAAGACAGTAAAAGTCGAGGGTCAGTACATTATTTATTTTTTCTAAAAAACTGATAGGAGGCGCTTAAAGAAGAGTAACAGGAATTAAAAAAAAAACAATTTTTGTCTGCCTGTCTGGTACGTTATAACTTCGAAAATTCCCAACGGATTTGTACGCGGTTCACAGGTGGATTGTAATAAGGAGCGTTGTCGGTCAATCGAATATTTACTTCAAGCACTACTTCAAAACTTTAAAGTAGAGTTACTTAAGCGTATTTAATTTACTGACTACCCGTGCCCGCGACTTTATACGCGAAGAATTTAACAAAAAAATATTGTCTAGTATCTACGCGGACGAAGTCGTGGGCACAGCTAGTCTTTTATAATAGAAGAAAAGCTTTATAAATTATCTTTATTGAATTTGTGGTTTGGTATTAATAATCAATAACAATTGGGATGTTGACTATCTTTTATTCATATTCCAAAAAGTATTGGGTAAATAATACCTACTTACTAGGTATTTGTCTGAGAAAATTAAACCTAGTCATAAAGTGTAATAGTTGTTAAGATATATCATAACGATTCAAAACATTACGAGTAGTGAAGTGACTCAAAACGGCCCATTTAAAATTGAAGCTGGTTATAACGTCACTCTAGTTATTTTATGATTTATTGACGTTTTTGAAAGTATCTGTAAAGATCTATTCGAAATAAAAATATTTTCTATTTCTATTTCTAACAGCGTGGTACAACACTGGTGAATTGGACGGTGAAATCAAGAAATATTAAAATATCTTCGTCAATACTACGTTTTTGTCAAACGTATATTGATACACTAAAGGTTTTGGAAATTTCGTTTTCGATGTTCACATTGTCTTTTTAAAATTTAATTCTATTTTAATTTTAATTCTATTTAATAATATTTGTATTAAATCTAAGGTTTTGACAAAAGAGCAACACGCTGAGTTTGTTCGGTAGCGGAGTTCTTCTCAGTAGTGCCTGCGCTTGGAACTCTGCTAAGTGAATGACTATGATTATGACGAACAGATTTTTCTTTTTCTTCTGTGAAGGAATTGAAAAATGTGATGATTTACATATCGGTTAAATTTTATTATTAAATTGGTATTCATTAATACCTATTGGATTATTATTATTAGTCATTCACTCTAGTTAGCCCGGTAGCTATAATCCGACAATACAAAAGTGTCCTTGTAGACCAATTTGAAATAAATTATTTAAATTTTGAATTTAGAAATTGTTACAAAAAAGTTGAGGGGTGATATTTTACATAATTCGATTTACTTGACCTTTACAATTTAGCTTTACAAGCTAAATGTATTAGTAGGCAGGTAGGTATCTAGTATAAGATTTTTAGGAATTTTCGGAACTTCATACGTACAAGACTTCTCCAAAACTTAGAGCGATACGAAATTCGTTTAATATGAATCAATTACAAGACTAATTTGATCTTTTTACATTGTAATTAAAAACGAATACAATTAAGCAACAGCTTAGTATTCCCGGAACAAGGAAATGCTTGAGGAAATCATCACTAAATAGTTACAGTCATCGGAACGCTGACCGCGTGGAACGTTTGCTTCAGTTCGAAGGTCGAGTCATAAAACACATGATACCTACCATCATAGAATTAATACAAACCGTGCTCAGATGCCACAGACATTTTTCCAAAAGCGTCACAGTTTTCGCAGACATTTTTCCAAAAGCGTCATACCACAGTATAAGTCACGTTCGTTTTCTTTAGACTGTTGTCATACTATCAGCGGCAATCTCGGGCAGGACAAGTGTCCAAACGCCGGACGCCACTTGAGAAAGAGCGAGAAATAGGTATTCTTATATCCTAGATAGGCTAAAATCGAGATTTTAACCGACGTTTGTCATTTGATACAAAATCTAATAAGCTCAGTTTTTGCAAGCGGTTTGCGTGATATAAAGACATAATAAATGACAATTCAAAAAAATTTACCGGGCTTAAATCCGCCCTTCTCAGGAATTATCAAAATCCAGTCAAACTGTGACAAATTTTTAAATTCTCACTGCTAATTACACTCATTACCTACTTTCGCCAATTGCGAAATGGGTTGCTTGAAAAGCATTTAAAACACCTTAATTTAACGAAACGTTGTTACCATCATTTAAAATCTATTGTCAAATGAAAACCTATGTCAAAGTGCATATGAATTCATACGAATGGCTTATGGCAGTTAATCATAGCTCAGAATTAACTAGACAGGTATTCCAGCAACCCGTTCATATTTGACGCAAATGTTAGTTTAAGAAAAAAAACACCGCCTTCAAAAAAAATTTCAAAACTGAATAGACAAAAGCACTAAAAAGCGAAAAATAAACTCAATTACTTTAATATGGGCTACGTACCTACCTACTCATAGGTTTGAAGTCGGCCAAGGCAATAGTGATATTATCATCATCATCACCTCCATCATCACCACCTCCATCATCATCACCTCCATCCTCATCTCCTTTCAAGTGTGCTATGAAATTTGAGTAGTTCCCTCGATTTCTCCAGGATCCCATCATCACATCTTGTCATGGTGACAATGGGCCCACCTGTGAAGTATACGGCCACAAGGCACGGAACATTATTATAATAAAAAATATCGAAAATCTTTCAAGTGTGCTATGAAATTTGAAGAGTTCCCTCGATTTCTCCAGGATCCCATCATCATATATTGACATGGTTACAATGGGACTAACTGGGAGGAACACCCTTTCAAACGAAACCAAAATTATCGAAAACGGTAAAGGCGTTTTAGAATTATCGGGGAACATACATAAAAAAAAAAAAAGATCCGGGCGAATTGAGAACCTCCTCCTTTTTTCAAAGTCGGTTAAAAAAGGCCTATTACGTAAACAGAGATTTGGAAAACGTTCGAGAAACCGGCCATTAGTGTTAAAGAACAAATGCTCGCAAACATCTGTGTCCCATTTCATTACCAAAATTCCAGTTCAGACTCTTTTATATGTATTATTAAATTACCTTATATAGCTGATAATTTTCTTATATACAAATGATTGGAAAATCATAAGTTTGTCGGTAACAGAATAGTAGGTACCTAAGTATGTGGTTTTGATGGAACGTAGTAAGTAAGTATGCGTATCAATTTACTATTTATACAATTGGATCAAATATTACATCATCTACATTATAATATAGTTACCTACCTTCTTACCTGCCTTATTTAATTGTGATAATATTATATTAGGTTGGGGAAAAAGTTTCTTCGCATTTTTTAAGATAATTCAAAACATTTTTTAATATAGTTTATTTAAATTGAACTTAAGTATGTATGTACCATTTTGTTCGATAACCTTTTACCATCTTGTAGGTAGGGACATGATCCCGTTGCTATATAAATTTTGGCACTTCTCATCAAAATACCGCGACAAGTGGATTTGGCAGTCCTCTCGTGATGTTAACCTAACATTGCATAAAGAATTCTGAAGAGACCGAAACAGGTGGAAATCTGAAGGTGCAAGGTCAGGACTATACGGCGGATGCATTAACACCTCCCAGCCAAACTCTCTTAATTTTATCTGAGTGGCTATAGATGTGTGAGGTCTAGCATTATCATGATGAAACACCACACCCCGTCTGTTGATCAATTCCGGCCGCTTTCTCTCAACTTCTTGCTTTAATCTCATCAGTTGTTCGCAGTAGAGTTCAGAATCGATAGTCCTGCCTGGTGGTAATAGCTCATAATGAATAATGCCCTTCCAATCCCACCACACACACAACATCACCTTATTGCGAGTTAACCCGGGTTTCGCCACAGTCTGTGAAGCCTGACCGGCCTTTGACCACGACCTTTTTCGCACGTTCTTGTCGTACGTGATCCACTTTTTATCACCAGCTTGTTCAAAAATGATTCGGTTTCATTACGTCGTAATAAAGAATCACAAATGAGTACACGGTTCATTAGGTTTCATACAGTGAGCTCGTGAGGTACCCAAACATCGAGCTTTTTTTTGTACCCAGCTTTTTTCAAATGCGCCAAAACTGTTTTGTGCTCAATTCTCAGTTCTTCAGCTACGTCGTAACTACTGATATGTCGATTTGTTTGTTTGTTTGTATGACTGATATTCAGAAATACTGAACCGATCATGAAAATTCTTTCACAATCGGAAAGCTATACTATACAGGAGTGCTATATGATAATTATCTTATGATTATAGTAGTAACGTAGGTAACATAGCACCCGTGCGAAGGCGGGGCGGACCGCTGGTACCTATACAATAACGACAAACATTTATAAAACCGTCCGTAAATTAATCACGTAACATCACGCCTGTAATCCCCGAAGGGGTAGGCAGAGGTAAATGCATGCATTCAATCATACATGCAAACACCCACGACTCGCCGGTTACGTTTTGGCCCATGTAACAGGTGGCGAACCTGTTGCCATCTCCGGGCACATTACCAAACTCCGGGGTACTGGGAAACTTCCAGAAAATGGAATAATCCCAATAGAACCAGAGATAAAGGATTTTAAACCTTTATCTCTGATAGTTCCCGACCCGGGAATCGAACCCAGGACCTTCAGCGTAATAGTAGTGGCCTGCTACCACTACGCTACTGAGGCAGTAAATTAATCAAATATTGCTTATTTAAATTACAAAGGAAGTAATAAATCGATTTACATTATCACTCGATTGCAATTTTTATTATACTTAAGATACTTGCGTTTTATTTAAATGTATTTACATTTAAATAAAACGCAAGTATCTTCAAATACAGCATTAACCCGAAAACAGTTGCTTGACACTAATTGAAATACAAAATGAAATTGTGGTAGAGGGGTTCCCTACTTTACTGCGAAATACGTTTCATCGAAAAATCATTGGCCGACAACTATACATCGAAGACTTCATTGAGCGATGCTTTATTTCGCCGAAACTTCATTGCTCGATGTACGTTTGATCGAAAACGATTCACCGATACCTTGTTTCGTCGATGCTTATTTGATCGAAGGTTTTTTTTACTTCAAATTTGTTTCCTCGAATGTAGGCTTGGTTTTTAAGGATAACTTATTCGACTTCTTAGTTTTAAAAAATGCGTGTGTGGACTAGATACTGTCGCCGGTACGAATCAATTTCCATAATACCTATCTATTATCTATATAACTTGTGGCCCGCCCCGGCTTCGCGCGGGTGCAATATTACCTACCCTCTCCTATTCGTCTTAGCGTGATGATTATAGATATACCCTAAAGCTTTCCTCGATAAATAGACTGTCTAACACTGAAAGAACTTTTCAAATCGGACCAGTAGTTTCTGAGATTAGCGCGTTCAAACAAACAAACAAACAAACTCTTCAGCTTTATAATATTAGTTTAGATTATAATTATAATTATAATATATAAATAGCTTAAAGCCTTCCTCGATAAATAGACTGTCTAACACTGAAAGAGTTTTTCAAATCGGACCAGTAGTTTCTGAGATTAGCGCGTTCAAACAAACAAACAAACTCTTCAGCTTTATAATATTAAGTTAAGATTACCGAATATGTTATCTTCAATTCCCGTGGTAGAGCATCTGCACACAACATATTTTTTTTTATGTCAATAGTGGCAAACAAGCATGCAGTTAACATTGATGTTAAGTGATGACTGCAGCCACGGAATAGATCTATTCCGTCACTGCAGCCTATAGACACCCACACAAAAACCAAGGTCAAAATTCAGATGCGTTACCACTCCTGAGGCCTAAGGTGTTATGCCTCTGTGCCGGAAATTACAGGGCCATACATTACCACCTGACCGGAACACGATAGTGCTAAACACTACCATTTAGCGGCAAGTATATTATTATTAGGTAATGCGTCACTGGAGCTCTACCACCAGTAAAAAAAAAACAATATTTTTATTTGTGCTAGGTGTGTGGAAGTGTTATGTACCTACTATAGTTAAAGGGGCAAAACCATAGCTTTGCATTAAAAAAATCAAACTTTAACGTATACATGTTTACAGACTGTATCTTACTGATAAAATACCCAATTTGAAATGTTAATTTTCCACGTGAGTACCTACATGACTTAAAAAAAATATTTAAAATCACAGTCGGTGCCGGGCTTAACGTCTTAGCTTGGATAAATGTTACAATGACCTCGATCCTAGTTACCTAATTATACATAAACACTTGAATTCCCATTACATTTTTTTTAAATAACATGAATCATTCTAAAATTATATATCACTAGGTCAGTAGAAACTTGCCATGCAAACCGTACCATATACAGCGTGTTGTCATATGAAATTGCTTATTAAATTGTTATTTATTGATGCATGGAAATGAACAGCTTATTTGAATAAACGACCTATTTAGTAAGCAAATTGTGTTAATCTTTAATAGAGGTGTCACAACAGTGTAGTGTTAACCATATAGAGTTATAAAATACGTATTAGGTATCACAGATTATCAGCCAAGGCAAATAATCAAATATTAAAAAAAGGTACACGGTAAAACAGCATGGAATTACTATCCAGTGAACCTAAACAACATTTCCTGATACTTAAAATATTTTTAACTCATTAAATTTATTAATAGAACGTTTAAAATCGAACTTTAGTATGGAGTGCTTCTACTGGTGTTAGGAGAGATGATTTTTATTCCGGTGATTTAAAAATAATTTACATACCAGAAAATGTTCTTTAGGTTCCCTAGATAATATTTCTAATCCGTTTTATCTTGTACCTTTTTCTAACCTTTTTTGTACAAATCAATGTATGAAACTTGATTCTTTTGTCTTCGCTTTGTGAATATTTATGAGTGAAAGATTCTTATACCAACTATTAATACCAGAGAGAAAATATTCCACCATACATTGTTTTATTATATCCTAAAAGATTTATATAGGCAGCGTCTTCAACGAAAGCGCCCAGACGGCTTGACTTTCGACACCTCCAACCTTTTTCCTCATATTCATGATACTCAATTATGATGATTAGGTTGTTGACCCATATGGTTAGGGACGCAGAGAGAGGAATCTCCTCTCTATTCATATCGTGTCAAGAAGCGGCGGATATTTATTTAATAATAATTATTTTTCTTAACTTTTTAATTAATTTCCAGTACTTGGCCCCGTACTGACAGATTTGGCGGGGGACTGTAACTTGGTAGGTTTCTACCAAGAGCTTGGTTGTACCTCGATACCTAATACAGACAACTCTACAAATTGTCCAGTTGCCTTCAACTGCCCTGACTTGCATCCGGACCCAAAGATGTGCTATTATAGGTAAGATTTGACACTACTACAGAATAGTCATTACAAAATAAGGCCTGTCTTGTAGTAATATTGTACAACACTACAAGAATCGTTACTCCGTTCTATACCAAATACAAACTTTATCTTTTTACAACTCCAGTCAGTTCCAAAAATTTACAAAGTTTTAAGGTTGCACAAAAATATTTGTTAAATTTAATGTAAAATTTTACATTCATCTCTAACTTTAACACATTCGGCCAAATACTCAAACGTCACTTAAATCTAAGTGGGACTTAAGAGTCTTCTGTCTTTATAAAACACGTTTAATTAAACGATAGAGATAGCGCTCATTTGAGGGTTGCTTAAAATCGAGTGACGTTTGAGTATTCGGCCATTTGAGAAGGATGTAAAATTTTATAGCAAATTAGCAACCGAATATATGTATTAAAAACAATGGACTAAGTGAGAGTCCGTTCTAACGAACAGGGACCCCGTTGGACTGAACTCAAAATTAGACGCCATTTTAGGCTAAACGAAGAAGGTACAATAGGTTTCATTTAGTACATTGAATAACCTTACCGTTTTTCATAACCGTAACCATCCGTAACCATCTTTCTACCTAAATTGAACCATACAACAAATCAAAGCTTCATATTCTAAAATAGTTAAAAACCAATTACCTTTATCAAATTTACGTCCATTATTAAGACTAAATAAAAAGTAATACAATAAACAGACCTTGTTACTGACCTTAAGATCCCAAGAAATGACCAAGTTTTTGCGTGTCAATACATTGAGACACACAAAAACAGAGGTTGTGACCTCAGGGGAATCACGTCACCTTCGACAATATGTATGTTCGATAGTCTGTCACAGAGTTTAGAGTCATGAAATAGATTATGATATTAAAAGTAACAGGTCTGTTGTTTGGGAGCCAGTCAAATATTTTATTTTATGTATTCTGTTTTTACTATTTCTTGTAATAGCCGCAATAGAAATACATCATCTATAAACATTTCAACTCTCTGGCTATCACGGTTCATAAGACCCAGCCTGGTGTCACACAGACCGACAGCGGAGTCTTAGTAATAGGAGCCCGTTACCTACCTGCAGAACTTTGAATTAATTTAATCTTGTGCTATCTGACGTAGGTACACTCTGGAGCTCGCTACTTTTTTACGCAGCCATTGGTGTCGCCATAACATTTACGTAAATTCACGCATGTAATCCCCGAAGGGGTAGACAAAGGTAGGTGTTTGCATGCATGCATTCAAGCATACATGCAAACACCCACGATTCGCCAGTTACGTTTTGGCCCATGTGTGTGTGTTGTGTGGTGGCGAGCCTGTTGACATCTCCGGGCACATTACCAAACTTCGAGGTACTGGGAAATTTCCAGAAAATGGAAAAATCCCAATAGAACCAGCGATAAAGGACTTTACACCATTATCTCTGATAACCCCCTACCCGGGAATCGAACCCAGGACCTCAGCGTAGTATTAATGGCCTGCTACCACTAGACTACCAAGGCAGTTACATTTAACTTTTATAAAACGTTGTTTTCAGAGGCGTTCCATACACCGATCGATCGCTGATACCGCAGAACCTCATCAACAACCCGTGCTCGCAAGCTTGCAGTTGTAGCGTGTCAAACGGGCCGCAGTTCGATTGTGCGGCAGTTGATTGTGTGGAGACTTTTGATAATGATATGCAGCAGCAATGTGTTAATACATACGAATTGGATTCTTGTTGCAGTGTTGGCAATGTTTGCGGTAAGAGTAATATTTTTATACTTTTTTTAAAAGGGATGTACAGTATCCGACAACAAATATTGCACTTCGACCTTAGTAAGGAGACGCCGGCTTATTTCGGGTCCGTAGAGCGTTATCTCTTTCACACCAAAATTATTGACAAACGTCACATACGTTTGTCAATAATTTTGATAAATTTTTGATCATTACCGCACTATAGTGCTTACGTATGCAGCGTGCAGCAGAGATAGTGCGCTCGCTGCGCTTCGTGCGCTCTACGAATTCGAAACTAGCCGATTGTTTCTTTCGTAGGCTCAATGTGCTATAATTCTTGCTGCGTACTATAAAGGACTTGGCGTGAAGATAGCTACATTACATACATACTTACTTTTTTTTAATGTAACGTAGGCGGTAAACAAAGCTTCCAGCTCACATGGAGGTTAATTGCAGCCTATAGCCGTCTTCACAGACTAGACAACCCAGAGGTCAAAATGCAGATGCTTTGCCACCCCTGAGACCTAAATTATTATGTCTCTGTGATGGTTATTACGGGGCCATAATAATTTAGTTTGCAAGAACTTACAAAAGATAATTTCAAAGCGTTGTACCTATTAATAAGTCAAGGTTTTTCCTGATACTTTCAAGTCACGTAGGTGCCTACCATAAAATAATAAAACAGTCTTATAATAGTTCTTTTATCACATATTAATCTCATTAAGTATCATCAGTCATAAATACGTCCACGTAGTCCTTAGCTCACATGATACAAACATAAGGCTATGATATTAAATGGAATACAATGGGGCACCTTAAAAAGTAAACTTAATGGTGGTACCGGAACAACCGCCAACGATTTATTGTTCTTTGGATTCTAGTCGCTTGTAACTTGGAATAATAACCAGTGTGTTCCGTTACATAAATTACTGGATGAAAATTACACCTGGCGATATTACGCAGAGAAATATCAGACATCTGTACTAGTTCTCACAATATTAATAATAATGGCAACCCATTATACGTCCCAATGCTGGGCACGAGTCTCTCCCCTTTTTTTGGGGGGAGGCCTGGAGCTTACTCCACCACGCTGCTCCAATGCGGATTGGTGGAGGTGGGTGGGTTAGTGGCCAACCCGCTGTCGGATGTTTTCAAACCACCCATAAGGCTTTCGACAAGGTTTAACGACTGCTATCTATCGATAGCAACCGGGACCGACGGTTTAACGTGTCCTCCGAAGCACGGAAACGCGCATTCTAATTTGCCACTAGCGGTCACCCATCACACACCCGACCGCGCCCGTAGTGCTTAACCGAGTAGATCGCTTACGATCTACACCAGCCGCCGGGCCATGCGCGCCTCGTTCTCGTCGCGCTTCGTTTTCACAATGATCTTACAGTATTATTCACATTTCGATGTAAATAACAATTTATCAACATTAAGTCATGTCCAATGTGGAAGGTGGTAGCGTCGAAGGACAATGCTTTTAAAAAAACAATTGATGCCAACTGATATTTGACATAATAAAGTTGTTACAGTTGTTATCGACTTTAATAGCTTTTACGTACGAGGATTACAAAAACCCTTATTACTTCTCTAAACTGGCACTTTTACCTGTTCCCGGATGTAGTGGAAACTGCCGTATTCACTCACAGGCCCAAGTGATAGCAAATCATTGAATAACACCTATCTATTCTGCCATACATTTAGGTAATGCCTGATTCACCTAGATTGGTGGCTGACGACGCTTGGGCGTTTATTTTTTTATAGTGTTCTACGGTTCATTCATAGGATCTGTGATCATGTCAGGGTATTCCTATTACATTCTCAAGATGTATGTATGGCAGTTGATTTATCAGCTACATCTAGATAATCGCTCCAAGTCGCCGAAACTTGATTTCAAGTCGTTTCTATTGATGGAGAACTTTGAATGATGTATCATCTAATTTTTTTATTGTTATTATTACTGAATTGTAATAAGAGATCATCGGTGGAATCCTTTGCTAATATTAATAATACACGCTACGACTTAACTTTAGCTTGAATTCGAATTTTAATGTCACAGATATGTCAGAACTCTTCAACGCTTTTAGACTGTAATAACGCGACATTTCTTATCCAGGCAAAGACGCAATCGCAGAGCTCAGCACGTGTGAAGTAGACGGTCAAACATACAAAGAAGGAGAGTCCTTCGAGCCGAAGAATACCCGAAAGACCTGCATCTGCACACCACAGTTCAACGGCTCAGTAGACGATCCAAGCTATTGCAGGGATATCAACTGTGGCCTGGAAATACATTACCAAGACAAATTGTTTGAGAACTGTGCCCCTGTGTTCGTTGGAAACATGCGCAGTTGTCCAATCGCTTTTCAATGTCGTAAGTCAATTATCCTTGACCATGTATTGTTGTATACGGGCTAACTAAACACTCTAAATTAATCGAGCTACTAAATTAACGACCCGAACGTTTGTAGAGATAAAACGTTATTTATTTCTCTAACCTCGCGCCAAATGTTGCAGGGCGAACCCAATTTATAATATAAATAACATGAAATCTAATCTATTCCAGCCTCTACCACTTCAAAAGTCATCCGTGGTCTGAACCTGCGCAGTGTCAGCTCTCAATGCGTGTTCGGCAACGTGACCTTGGGCGTGGGAGACGAGGTGACGGTGGAAGAGAAATGCACAAAATGCTCCTGCGATGTACCACCTTTTGTGTCATGCACGAGGAAGAACACTTGCGATGAATAATGTTTTTGAACACAGTTGAATGAAGGATCCGATTAATGTTTGCAAAACTTGGCTTTGAATGAATGAATTCAATGATCTTCAATTCCTCGGAATGTAAATGATGTGTGTAGTGATGTAAATGATGTGCAAGCGCTGGGGCAGCGCTAGTGCTGTGCATTACGACATCAAAATATTTGTTTAATTTTTTGTTTTTGTCAAAGAACATGTTCCACGTTGGGCCTGCGCCTTGTACACTATATTATAGGATAGAGAAAAATACGTAGGATAATGGAAAAATACTCAAAAAATAATTGGTTTCGTTGTTTTCTTGTCGGAAATATTTATTTTTGTAATTTTTTTGTATGACAACAATATGTGGTATTGCTACTTTAACATTCTTGTTTTTGAAATATACTGACGAAAATGAATTGAAGATAATGAATAAACGATATGAATAGCTGAAAATGATTTAGTATTTTATGCTTCTTCTCTCAATATAGCGTACAAGGTACAGGCCCAAGCTTCATACATTTTGGAACGTCTCTTACAATAAAATTCACAGCGTATTTTTGTCTTAGTTAAAGTTATCAACAGACTGTTGACAGATTCCCTCCAGTTACGATTAGCAGTCAAAGTTGAGACGTCATGAACGTCACTTAACAATTTGCAAATGGTGTAACTCATTTTCTACTTAACCGATACTTTAACAAATTTTTAAAAGTTAAAGTAAGACGATGTATCCAACCCTAAACGTGATATTTATTTACTTAAGTTAACAATGCCTTACTTTACATACGTACTATATAGTTTCATGTTATACGTAGGTAGAACACAATAGAGTATGTCCTAGGTACTATTTAGGAAACGATAGTTAGGTAGTACTTATTAAAGTTATAAATCTCATTAAATTATTACAATTGTTTTTTTTTTATATCCCGCTCACCTTCAATCTCTTTTTTCCTTTTTGGCGCACCATATCTTGACTGGTGAATGGGCATTATGCATACCAAGGAACAGATACGACGCAAGTAGAAATGATAAAAGAGCGCAGGTTGTCCATTTGATTCATTGAAATCAGACTCAAAACAACAGTCAACATTATTGTTGTAGTTTTACGTTATTTCCCGTAAAGAAAAAAATACACGGAGTGGCGTGTATTGGCTTGGCTTCTCGCGGTTCGAGTATAAATGCCAATATTAAATTAATGTAGGTTACTGTAGATACAGTTCAAATAGTGTCCATGTATAAACTAGGAAGAAGCGCGCATGGTCCCGCGGCTGGTGAAGATCGTAAGCGATCTACTCGGTAAAGCGATGCGTGCGCGGTCGGGTGTGTGATGGGTGACCGCTAGTGGCAAATTAGAATGCGCGTTTCCGTGCTTCGGAGGACACGTTAAGCCGTCGGTCCCGGTTGCTATCGATATATAGCATCGATAGCAGTTAACCTTGTCGAAGGCCTTATGGGCGGTTTGAAAACATCCGACAGCGGGTTGGCCACTACCCGCATTGGAGCAGCGTGGTGGAGCTCGAGGTGGTAAGCTCCAGGACTCTCCCCAGAAAGCGGAGAAACTCGTGCTTAGCAGTGGGACGTACCTATAAAGGGTTGACATTATTATATGATCTAAGAATAGGTTTATACCTAGCTTATACTTAGTCTTCTTAGAGGTCTTCTAGCAAAAATTATATAGGTGGGCATGGACACAAAATTTGGCGCGTCGAAACCCTATTACGAGTGGCATCGAGTTTACTTTCTCAACAATTCGTGTAATATCGATAATCGATATGACAGCAAGCACATTTTAATATAACTATAGAGTTGGGTTTTAACACGAACATTGTTGAAATAACAATATAATCATCCGAAGAAAGGAGAAAAACAAAAATGTATGATTGCACATTGATTATAATCGTAACTTAATGATACACGTTTGTCGATACATTAAATTGATATACCTAAAATAGTACTTAAAGCTATGATTATAGAAATCAAATTATTTTTACGTAAAGGGTAAATACTTATTCCATATTTCTGAGATACAAGAACATATTTACAATTATGTACAAAGCACACAGCCTTAAGAGGACCTTTATAAATAACTAAAATTAACTGTTGTGACGACTTAGCAACTAATAGTCATTGTTAAGTACTAGTTACATTAAGAATAATACTATATCTATAATACTATATCTATAATACTATATCTATAATACTATAAGGCAGTAAGTGAAATTGGCTAACACAATTATGATAAAAGAAAAAATATGATGACCATTTCATAACAACATCATCTCAGTGATCTTTTTATTTATTACGAAACTGATGATAACTATATCATTAAGTATATTGGTCTTAGTAAAAGCTTGTGACAAAATAATACACCTAGGTATCTTAATAAAAAGAAATGTCAATACATGGCCGATACATACACATTAATATTATTTGAATATACTAACACTTATTTAAACTATTGAACACATATGTTTTCCTTAATTATTGAGTGAGTCATTTACGTAGTATCAAAAGTAATTACTTTAGTAAGTTAAAATTAAGTAACTATCTTTAATATAGGAACTTAAACTAATATTTGGTATAATTCGACTACAATATTCCTTAAAAATGCGATATTGACTATGAGCGAGGATTTGCAAATAAAAAATATAATAATATCGTTATATATTAAACATTCTATTATAAAAAAGAAACTAGCTATAGTTCTGTACTTTACATTACTAAGTATGTATTATCACATAATAGGTGCCTTCCATAACTTTGAAATTATCGTAGCAATTGTTTCTGTAAAAATCTTTTTCTTCTACTTAGGTAAGCCAAAGATGAATAATATAAATTCGTTATACCTATAATAATAAAGTAGACTTGCGCAGTAAAAGATAATAATAGGTACCATACGGTTGCTGATCATACTGAGCCTCCTTGTGTGAGTGTGCACAAATTGAGGCAGATAGCAAAAGTTCCCTCACTGTTTATTCAACAGGACTGATTGAGAGAACCTACAGCTTTATTAAATGTACTAGCTACAATGAAAAGGAAGAATAGTAATTTCTCGATGATATTTCTATAGTAACTTGGTTAAGTAAGGTGGAAAAATATAGTTCCACTTCTTTAAAATAATAATGAATTGACAAAAGTTTTCTAAAATAGGTAAGGTAACCTATATCTTTCTTACCATTTCCAAATGTATCCTTGGCACATGCAGTGAGGTCCCATTTTGATTATGATTAGATAGTCCAGTCATGAGCATTAACATGTTATGTTTGTAGGTTACAATATATGTTCTAATGTTTTAAGAACGCTATGTAGAATTGTTTACTGATATAAACATAAGAATAATATATATCTACTTATATTATATAGCGAGACTTCACGGAATATAATCATAACCCTACCAGCATAGAATTATAACGCTTCTTTGCCTACCAGTTAGCGACTGCAGTTGTTAGGCTCTCGTCTTCACGGTAGTCTTACAAAGGTTTATGAGAGTCCAAAAATAATATCAGCAACTTACAACAGAATAACCTTTATTTTAACTTTATTCAGCTAAGTTCCTAGAAAGCAATATCTAAAGAAATAAGTTTCTTTACGAATTTGTTTCATTTTTGACGTGACAACGTCTTAAATTAGGTTGCGGCTCGGAGTCACTCATGAAAAAGTGTAACGCCCGGTAACGTAACGATGAGTCACCGAACGAGAGAGAGGCCTGCCGGACCGGCGAATGCCTTTCTACCGAGAAAAAGACGTTGTCACGTAAAATCTTCGCCCGTAAAACCGACTTTACAGGCAACCAGTTTTTTTTTTTCTGCATCTCGATTAAAAGTAAATATGTATTGAAAAATATTGACGCATGATGCTCATGGCTGAACTCTCGATAATACCATTAGTGTTATGTAAAGCAAGCTAGTCCCATTTCGACCCGGAACACCTGCTCCGGTCTGACAACGTCCCTTACAGCAACATCGAGAAGGGGCAGGCGACCAGATTTTTCTGTCTCATACTGCACTATCGTACGGCTCCATTCTTGTTTCTTCAACTGGAAGAACAGTGAATGTTTAATAAGAGTAATAAGGAGTGAACGTTCTAGAAATGGTTAGAGGAAAGCAGAGAATTTTGAGAAGTTAAAATGTAGGTTATTGCTGCTACCACTAGGCTACCGAGGCAGTTAAAAGTTACGTTCCAATTTTGCTTCCGATGCTTCGTATAAAATTCATACATGAAAATGAAGAGACATAGGTACAAGAGTTTACTTGGACCCATAGGGTTATAAATGAATCTCTCTCTGAAAAATAATGTGGAAAATGTGGAAATGTGATCCATATCATATTTTAATGATATAATCTATCTGTAGCTAATAGGTTATATTCAGTTCTCTCATGTAACATGGATGCTATGTATCTTCACACAAAGTGGCTTAGGGGGTAGGCAGAGAGTGTGGAGCGCCAGATAACCCGGTTCTGACTGTGAAAAGTATGACTGTATAGAACATACCTGACATTCATCCAGCAAAGCCTTATACCTCAACCTGTTATTGGCTTTGGGTAGAATCTCAGCGTCGTTGTAAGCGAGCAGTTTGAGGCCATGTCTATGGTTCTTCGTGGCGGGGTCGTAGTAACCGATGGTGTTCTTGCAATGTAGAGTTACGTTCTGGACAGCCTTAGCGGACAAGAGCTGCAGGTAGGTGAGTTGACTGTGGTCGGCTTTGTAGGAGATCTGGTGGAAAATTTTAATAACCATCTAGATCAGTGGTTCCCAAAGTGGTCCAGGTGGACCCCTTAGGGTACATGGGAGACTCGATGGGGGTCTCATCATCATCATCATTGCAGCCAAAAGACGTCCACTGCTGAACAAAGTCCTTCTCTAAAGATTGCCACAACGAACGGTGAGGGTCTACGTAGGCGTAAATAAAAAATCTAAATATGGGAATGTCATATATTTAAATATAGCAAGGGTCCACAGAAACCAGAAAAAAATTAAAGGGATCTAGATTCAAAGTCAATACTTGTTGTATTTATTAATTCTGAATTCTACAGCTTGATGTTTTTTTTTACATTTAAAGTGACTAATGGCATGGCGTCGGTATGTGACGACCCCATCGTCACCCGCCCTTAATGGAGGAGAATTCTAACTCTAGTGTCTAGTCAACCCAACAATGGCAGTCAAACCATTTTAATAGGGTGTCGCTAAATATAATAACCCGGTATGTATAAATCTACCGTTACTGGGATCGCCGATCAGCCTGCCAAGCGTGTTCGAATAGGAGATTATGGTTGGTATATTTTCTGCTAATGTCTCATAAAACTGTTGTGGTCGTCTTTGGGGAAGGATTTGCCCAGCATTGGATGACCAGAGTAATGATGATGATTATGAATGGCACCATGAAGAAAACATTTGACTTTTAAACAAAACTATTGACTATGACTCATATAAGCTGCAGATTGTGTATAATATGTAAATGATTATTTTCAAATACGTAACCAACATTAAAATACATATTAGAATTAGAAGACTAACCGTAAATCCACCCTCCATCTCACTAAGCCACTCCTCGTGCCCACGTTGCGTGATATCCTGGGACTGCATGGGTTTGGGGAATATGCAGCTGGCTCCGGTGGTCATATCGCAGTGAACCAAAATGGCGTCGGTCAGATCACCGCCGTTGGGGTCTATCCAGTACTGTCCTGAAAATAGTCACGGGTTATATTCACTGGTGCTAGAGCTCCAGTGACGGAGCTCGTGGGCGTAGGCACCATCGCATTACTTAATACACTTGCCGCTAAATCGTGGTGTTCAGCGCTATCGTGTTCCGGTCAGGTGGTAATGTACGGCCCTGTAATTTCCGGCACAGAGGCATAACACCTTAGGTCTCAAAAGTGGCAACGCATCTGCATTTTGACCTCTGGTCATTGTGTAAGTGTCTATAGGCTGCAGTCATCATTTAACATCAATGTGAACTGCAAGCTTGAATGCCACTTTTGTTACATAACAAAAAAATGTTGCTTTGACAAGCAAATGGTTGAAACATGAAAAATTACACTTTGTATCTTTAAATACACTTACCACTAGTAAAGTCTGGATGATGATACTTAATGTCACCACATGTGTTCGCTGGTGCTTCCTTGGAGCCGTCAGGTTTCAGGAATTTGTTCAAGGACACTTTCAACCTTTCGTATGCCTTCATAACTATTTCCTTTCTCTCTGATGCTGACATATCGTCCTTGAAGAACCTCGGGGGCATAGAGTTCGGGTCATCACCAAGTGGGTCCGGTCCTTTTACTGATCCTACATAAATAAAGTTAGGCAATGAGGTAATATTAAAGATAAAAGGTAAAAGATGTCTTATCCTTTTGGATATGATTATATAGGGGAGCGTAGACAATATTTCGAACTTAGGAGTTACCCTGGCTCCATAAATGAGGGCTGTGTGTAGCTGGATTGAAAGAAAATTAAAAATATCGTTGTCCCAAAAAAATTTAATTATAATGTTCAAATGCCGTCCGGAAGAGAGTAATCCGTCCTGATTTCTGCAAACCACGGATATGTGATACAATATACATACCTAATCACAACATTGAGTGAACTCAAAACGCCGAAGTCGGGTAAAACTTAACCCTTTTCTATCTATATGTTTTATGAACGCAATTTAACAAATTACAACACAAACCTTGCTGCAACATAGCTGCAATAGCAGCGGCGTCATACGCCAGGCCCTCGCCTGGTGGTCCGGGTGGTCCCGGGGGTCCGGCGGGTCCAGGTGTCCCGTGACGACCGGCTTCACCCACCGGACCTCGGGGGCCGGGTGGACCTGACAGGCCCTGTGGACCCGGGCTTCCGTCGCGACCCGCTGAGCCTATAAATAATGAATTCTAGAACAACTACGGTTTTTGGGGTGGCAACTCAGATGAGTTGCCACCCCAATGTAGATACATTTTGACCTCTGGTTTTTATGTAGATGTCTATAGACTGCAGTCATCACTTAACATCCATGTGAACTGCATCTGTATTTGCCACTTTCGTTACATTAAAAAAAACCTACGAACGAGAAAAACACGAAATGCATGATCGGCAATCGTGTGGACGGGTCTAAAATCATCGCCGTACTTCCTTTAATGATCGTCTGAAAGAAAGACTCAATGCCGATTTATAGAAGACTAGCTGTTGCCCGCGGCTTCGCCCGCGTGGATGTCGAAAAGTAGCCTATGTTATTTCTCAAAGTCCGCTCTATCTCTGTACCAAATTTCATAAAAATTGGTTCAGTCGTTTGGACGTGAAAAGGTAACAGACAGACAGAGTTACTTTTGCATTTATAATATTAAGTAGGGAAGCAGGGATTGTCATCATGGGCAATTACAGACTATTACGTCCTTCTCCAACTCCAATGGTTTATGATTGGCCATGATTGCCGATTGTGTGGAGGTTACATAACGTTCTTTCAATGACGACGTTGGACAAACACATTATAAAAATCACTTGAACAAGGATGCAAATAGTAGTTCACTACGACCTATCCCTACGAATTATTTAATAGTAACAATAAATATAGTTAATGCTGTTAATTTTACCTCTTGGACCAACTTCGCCATCCTTCCCAGGCGGTCCCATGGGCCCAGGTAATCCTCTCTCTCCTGATCTCCCCGGAGCTCCTACCATTCCCGGTAGACCCGGTAGACCAGCATGACCCTTTGGTCCATCCATCCCCGACTCGCCCCTTTCTCCCTTGGCCCCGTCCAAGCCTGGTGGTCCTTGCTTTCCACTCGGCCCTTGTGGTCCATCGACTCCCGGGGGACCTGAATCTCCCTTAGATCCTCTTTCACCTGTTGGTCCAGATGGTCCTGATGGTCCCGGTGGTCCCTGCGAAAAATAATTGTTAGCCGGTACCTACTGCTTACAGACTATGCATCTATATCACAGATTGTGATGATAATGCAATGCGATAAAATTAAATTAAGTTATGAAAGTCATACATCTCATTCAAAATTTTAAAAAAAGTTGCTCCTAACTTTCGAAACACAAAAAAAAACTTGGATCGGGGTAAAGGAGCAACATCTTCGACCATCATAAAAATTACTAAACCGCAATTTACTTTGATCGTATTTATCAATTTAGCAAGATACAACCCCTAAATTGAAAAGGTAGGATAATCTCGAATTATTTGATTAGAACTAAGGATTTATCATCAAATTCATTAACCAAGTGTTTTGCCACAAACTTTGATGTTAGATTATCTATTTATAAACTAGAAATTAACCCTTCGATTCTTCCTAACGTGCATTAACTGTGAAAGTGTTTGCTTCAAGTTATTCAAACTAAGAAAAGACTTTTAAAGCTGAAAACAGAGAGGGTCCGCTACTTATAGGCTGATCAAATGAATAATGCATATCTAATTCTGTACCGTCATCATATTATTTCAAAGTTGGTATACAATTCTCAAGCTTACACTTAGGTTGGCACTCCTTGGCACTCTTCACGGTCATTGGTCGATTCTGACAAGACGTCACTGACGTCACCACTCGCCACTACCTGTAGCGAATCGAACTTGCAACGGGAAAGGAGACGCTTGAAATTCGTGATCCCGAACGCGCGCGTTTTGTGGCTGGTCCAGGGCCACCCGTGACTCGACACCCCGGCCGGGAGTGAAAACCAAGAAAGAACTCGAAGACCACAGGATCAAGACAACATAAATGCCGAAAGCTGGAACCGCAGGTTAGTCAGACGACCTATTAGACCGTTCTCCCTTGTGGGAGTCCCTGTTTGTGAGACGCCAACCGAGTGAAACCGGGTCCTCACAATACATTTTGGTGCCGAAACCCGGGAATTATCCATTTTTCATTAACTTTCGTAAAACCATACACGTACAATTTTTCTTTCTACCGACTTTTTTGAACTCCCTAATTTCGGGAAAGTTGGGATATTCTGCCCTGTACACGTAACAATTATATTCAATTAACGTGTTGATCGATCGTTAACATTGGAAAGATATCCTCATCTTACGCATCCATATATATATATTTTTTTCGATTTCGATTTCTATAAATGAACGATTCTGAATAAATTAATAAATTCGATTTCTATGTAAAAAATTTTTAGGTCACCAGGAGTAACATACCTACCTAGTGTGATCTAGTAATCCGAAGGTACAACCGTTGCAAATACCAAGTGTTCCGTTCGGCATAATTATTGTGTGTAGCTACCTAGTTTACAAATCGTTTTCAATATTCAACGTTTAGCGGTTTGGATATAGGTAGGTACAAACCCGGTAAAATCCTATTCGTCTAAATGTTGTTTATAACATCGTATCATACGCGTATTTAAGTTTTTTTTTAAGTAAATAATTGTTCTTCGCTCCTAGGTACATACCTACGTACAACACAATAATACAATTGCTTGCGCCTTTCACTTATTCGCTTTGGTAAAAACCTATCGTAAAGAGGAGCAGCATTCTATTGTTGTTTGTTGACACAGGTTTGCCTTAATTACGTAGGTACCTAAAATTCGTCGCTTATCTCATAGACCTACACTATGTAAAAGTGGATAGGTATTCAAGTTGCAATTTATCGTTGCCTAGCGTTGTTTATACATTCTATTTATATCGCGGTATAACATCGCTGGTCCTCGCACTTGTTTATCTGATTCTTTTTAGTGGTGTAGGTAGGTAAGTATGCAACTATCGTAGTTAGGTCGTTTTTTATCGTAATTTACTTGCCTATTATAAATGGCTCGTAACTAATTCGGGCGTCCTATTCATCGAGCGACTTACCATAAGCGAAATTATTCAACTGCAAACAATAACAATCGTGTTTACGTAACTTAGCTCATTAGGTACTCTAAAGTGATAGGTACCTATCGTGAAGCACCATTATTATTATAATAATAGTGCTCGATCGCTCTCGTAAAAACTGGACCGTGCTATACCTACATATCGTTTAATTAGGTATTCTATTGTTTAACCTTTAATTATTCTCGTATAGTTCCACATCCCCTCGTAATTATAAGAGGACGAGTTCGGTTGGGAACCTGACTCGCGGGATATCGTAACACTAAATCGTTTTAATAGATAAATGGTTCTTCAATTCTTTTAATTAAATTATTTTTCACGTTTTTTAGCATTGCGCGTGCTAAGCCGTAGCTTGTGTACACTGCTTTGTCGTATTTCGTTTGTACTAGTCTCTCACAACGATGTACGCAACTCGGCGACGTTCTAAGCACGACACAACATCGAGGCGTGGCTCACATGCTACTTCCGAATTAACTATGCAAGACTTACCGGTTTTACGGAGGAAGCGTACACTAGCTCTGCGACGTCTTGAAAAAACTTTGGAGGCAGCTGAGCTAGCTCTAGATGATAGATCTCTTCTGAACACGTTTCTTTCTCATCATGCTGTCATGCCGCGACTTTGTGAAAGTTTTGAGCAGGCTCATACGGACATTCTTGGCATTATTGATGGCACATCGGAAGAGAAAGAAGATTTAATACGCGAACAATTTGATGACATTTACATTAAAATTGCTACTATTTATAGGGAACTTATTCCTAGTAACGATGAACAACGTACTGAACGTGATCGCTCGAGCGTCTGTAATGTTAAATTACCAAAAATCAAAATTCCAACGTTTTCAGGAGCTATTAAAGAGTGGCCTGAATTCTATGATGTTTTTAATTCGTTGATCCATAATAACGAAACATTGTCAGACACTGAACGTATGCATTATCTTATATCAAGTTTGTCAGGTGACGCACTTGGTCTTATTCGTACGTACCCAGTTAAGGGTACTTTCTATAGCGAAGCCTACCAAGCCTTGCTCACTAGGTATCGTGATAAGCGTGAATTGGCTTTTACGTGCTGGAAAGAAATATTAAATATTAATTTTAAATCGAGTTCTCCTTCAGAATTCCGTCGTGTACTTGATTTAATTAGTGAAAATTTAAATATTTTGAAAAGTCTTGATTTACCTACGGATCAGTGGAGCTTTATTCTGTGTTATCACATATTATCGAAACTCGATTCTAAGACTCGCTGTGCATTTGAACGAAGTCATTCAACTGCCGAACTTCCCGAATTTAGAGATTTGTATAAATTTTTAAATATGACATGCGAGGCCCTTGTTCGAGATACACATTTTTTGTCACAAGAGCGTAGTTACTCTACTACCAACCGTGCACACGATAAATCTATACCTAAAATACCACCAAGTAATAAATCGTTTAAATCGAAACCGACTACGGTATTCCTTTCCAGCACTAGCAACACTAAATCTACTGCTGATAAACCTAAAATTCGAACGATTACGGCATCTGAAGCATCAGTCACAACACCAATTGTCAAGTGCTCCTTCTGTTCAGAAAATCATTCGATCAGTTATTGTGAACGGTTCACAAAGCTTTCTGTTGCGGAACGGATTGAATTCGCTAAAACCAACCGTTGGTGTTTCAACTGCTTAAGACCTTCGCACAGTTTAAAGAATTGTAGATCATTTTTTAGTTGCCAAAAGTGTCGTCAACGTCATCACACCCTGCTTCATCGAGGTGATGATGCTAATTTATCTGCTTCATCAAGTCAAGCCGATTCGAGCAGTAGTCCAGAGCAACCTGTAAGAGTACTTACGAGCATAGGTGATAATTCTGTGGTGCTGTTATCAACAGCCACTGTGCAACTTCGTGATTCCTCAGGCAACTTCCAATCGTTTCGTGCTCTCATAGATTCGGGTAGCCAGGCTCACTTCATCAGTGAACGTGCTGCCACCATCTTAGGTGTCGCCCGCACACTTACTTCTCGTCGTGTTCGTGGTTTGGGACAAGCATCTTTGTCTATATCAGGTGCAGTTCGCCTTGAGGTTGGTGCTAACAGCAACAGCCTCTTTTCTATCGACGCGCTCACGTTGCCTAGCATTTGTGGTAGGATACCTTCAACTCGTATTAATAAATCGTCGTGGCATCATATCAAGGATCTCGCCTTGGCTGACCCTAACTTCGACAAGCCTGGTTCTGTAGATCTGCTTCTCGGCGCTGAGGTGTTTACTTCTCTTCTCCTTCCTGGCCGTGTGGATGGAGGTCCAAATCAACCCTCAGCTCTGAATTCAGTGTTTGGCTGGCTCTTACTAGGTGGTGCCGGCTGTCAGGACGAAGTTCAATCGTTTTTCAGCCAAGACGATGATCTGCTTCATGAGGAAGTCAAGCGCTTCTGGGAGTTGGAATCATTTCCGTCACCTCGACATCTAACCCCTGAGGAAACTCGCTGTGAAGAAATCTTCGCAACTCATCATACCCGTGATTCGGTTGGCAGATACGTGGTCACTCTGCCTTTCAAGGAAGAAGAGCAGGATCGTTCTTTTCCTGGATCTCGTGACATCGCTTTGCGTTTTTTTCACTCAATCGAACGAAAACTCAGGAGAAATCCAGAGTTGCATCACCAGTACAACGACTTCATGAAAGACTATCTCGATAGTGGTCACATGAGTCTTGTCCCTGTAAACAAACTTACAGAGGGAAAGTATTACATCCCTCATCACTGCGTTCTGCGTCCCGAGTCCGCCACAATGAAACTCCGTGTGGTGTTTAACGCTTCAGCTAAAGATGCTAGGGGCGTATCGTTAAACGACACTCTGCTCGTCGGTCCCAAACTCCAATCAAACATACTGAAATTCGTAAGGGACATATACTCACCTGTTTTTCCATGCAGTAGTCTTTTCGCGTGGTCTGATTCTACCGTTGTGCTTGCGTGGCTTCGCTCTCACCCTTCACGTTGGAAGACTTTCGTTGCGAATCGCGTAGGGCACATTCTTGATGTCATCCCTGGGGCTCGATGGGGTCACGTGGCCTCTGAGGATAATCCAGCGGATGTAGTCTCCCGTGGACAGCTTCCATCAGCTCTTGTCACTAATCGGTTATGGTGGGCGGGTCCGTCGTGGCTCTCTCAACCGCTTTCATCTTGGCCAAGTTCTGATGGTATTCCAGACTCAGACATTCTAGCTGCAGAAGAAAAGGCTCCTCGCTCGTTCCTTACTCATGGTGACGTTCCTAGTCCGTTTATAGACACTCTGTTGGATCGCTATTCGTCGATTCGTAAAATCCAACGCCTTTTGTGTGTATGGATAAAATTCATTGCATTCATTCGTTGTAAACGCACTCGCTGTTCTGATCCCATATCGACTCGGGTAGAACTACATAATGCCCTTATGATTATTGTGAGGTACGTTCAATCACATCATTTTGCATCAGAGATAAGTCACTTGCTAGACAATACTCTTCTTTCGAAACAAATGCGTAAGTTAAATCCGTTTCTCGACGCTAAGGGAACTCTCAGGGTGGGTGGCCGATTGGCCAGATCGGGGCTCGAATTTGAGCATAAACACCCCGCTCTGCTCCCTCGCGAATCGAAGCTTACCTATTTAATCATCGAAGCGTTTCATCGTGAAAACGTCACGCTGGCGTTAACACGATGCAATACCTTCTAACACAACAATTTTGGATCCTTTCACCCAAACGGGCAATTCGTCATTGCCTTTCGAAGTGGGTTCAGTGTTATAAAACGAACCCGACTCCTCTTGAACCGTTTATGAGCGATCTACCTGCTACTCCCGTCAATCAGGTTAAGCCTTTTTCTGTTGTGGGAACGGATTACGGTGGTCCTTTCCGCATCAAACTCGCAAAACATCGCGGTGCGAAAATCGGTAAGGCTTATCTCTGTTTGTTCGTATGCTTAAGTACCAAAGCAGTGCATCTCGAAACTGTTTCGGATCTTTCATCGGACGCATTCCTTGCCGCTCTTCGTAGATTTGTCGGTCGTCGCGGTAGGGTCAACGTCATCCAATCCGATTGCGGTACAAATTACGTAGGCGCGAATAATCAGCTTCAGTCTCTCATGCAATCTGCCGCTCAAACCGAACAGCTAGAGTTTCGTTTTAACCCGCCTTCGAATCCTCACTTTGGAGGAGTTTGGGAAATTCAAATTAAAGCAGTAAAATCGCACCTTTATCGAATTATCGGTGATCAAGTCTTAACGTTCGAAGAACTAAGTACGGTCTTCGTGCAAATTGAGGCGATACTCAATTCGCGACCCCTTTGTCCGTTGAGTTCAGACCCCAATGACTTGGTTGTTCTGACACCGGGCCACTTCTTAACCTTGGAGCCTCTAACTACCGTTCCCGATGAGGACTTAACGTCAGTTAATATTAATCGACTTAGTCGTTGGCAGCTCATTCAACGTTTCCAACAGGATTTTTGGAATCGTTGGAAGTGCGAATACCTCCATACTTTGACTCAACGGGCAAAGTGGACTAAACATTCTAAGCCGCTAATCGTGGGATCCGTGGTAATTCTGAAAACCGAAACTTCTCTTCCGTTACATTGGCCTCTGGCTCGGGTCGAGAAATTGCACCCTAGCCCGGACGGAATAGTTCGTATCGCAACGGTTCGTACAGTCGATGGTTCGTGCTTAACTCGACCGTTGGCTAAGCTATGTCCGTTACCTAACCTAGATTAATCCGTAACTCGTTAATTATTAGCTTTAGTCGTAATTAAGTCTTTTCGTAGGTTAGTTATTCGCTAGTTTTAGAAAATACCTATAACGTATTTTGGTGGGCGGAAATGTACCGTCATCATATTATTTCAAAGTTGGTATACAATTCTCAAGCTTACACTTAGGTTGGCACTCCTTGGCACTCTTCACGGTCATTGGTCGATTCTGACAAGACGTCACTGACGTCACCACTCGCCACTACCTGTAGCGAATCGAACTTGCAACGGGAAAGGAGACGCTTGAAATTCGTGATCCCGAACGCGCGCGTTTTGTGGCTGGTCCAGGGCCACCCGTGACTCGACACCCCGGCCGGGAGCGAAAACCAAGAAAGAACTCGAAGACCACAGGATCAAGACAAAATAAATGCCGAAAGCTGGAACCGCAGGTTAGTCAGACGACCTATTAGACCGTTCTCCCTTGTGGGAGTCCCTGTTTGTGAGACGCCAACCGAGTGAAACCGGGCCCTCACAATACAAATTCTTTTACAGTAATATCTAACACAGACCGGAAACATCGTCAACCTCAAGGGTGGCACCGCATGTGTATTTTGACCCCTGGTTTTTGTGTAGATGCCTTTAGGCTGCAGTATTCACTTAACATCTATGTTAACTAAGTATTAATAAATAAATATTACTTATTTAATCAATATTATTCATACTTGTAACCCAGGCAGGCCAGTAGATCCAGGCGAGCCGGGAGATCCCATGGGTCCCTTGTCACCCGGTCGACCAGGAATGCCGGGTTGTCCAAGTTTTCCGGGACGTCCTTCGGGTCCAGGTTCACCCATCGGTCCCATAGGCCCTTGCGGTCCTGGGCTGCCAACGGGTCCTGGGTTTCCATCTGCACCGGATTTACCGGGGGCTCCAGATTCACCCTGTAAAATGGAAAAATAAAGATAAATATTACAACTAGCTCCCCGACGAACTTCGTATCGCCATAGAGGTGATGTATAAAAAAATGAAATGTCCAAAAAATAGAAAAAAAAAATTATGTGAGAATCATCCGGGGTTTATTACGTAGGGGTATGAAAAATAGATATTAGCCGATTCTCAGACCTACCCAATAGGAAGACAAAATCTCATGACAATAGGTCCAGCCGCTTCGGAGGAGTATGGTAACTAACATTGTGACACGTGATTATTTTTATATTTAAGGGGGCCGTCCCTGAAAACGCGAGAATAGGGGTTTACGGTTTGCAAAATATTGTGAAATCCGCTATACTAAGCAACACCAAAAAAATATCTCAGACGCTCAATAAGTCTGCCAACAATAACACCGCGTCAGATTTTTGAGATCGATTATAATTTAAATCGACCTTTTCTATTGGCAAAATTTATACTATTTCCGATTCATATTTTAAAAATATTCTTGGCTTAATCGTGAGACGAAAGTATAAAGAATACAATCACCGTTTGTTTTTTTCGTATAATTGAACAGAAAAACAGTTATATTATAGTTATATTATATAGAGATTCACAGATCGCACTACGATTGTACTTTGAGCAAAGTACGCTTAGAACTGTCAAAACTCATACTTTACTGATAGTTTTAAGCATACTTTGCTCAAAGTAAAGTGCGATCTGTGAATCTCACCCAGAGACTTTGCACGAGTAGGTGCGTCGCCTGATCCCAAACGAACAATTTGATTTCCATAGATGCCACTCCGGTGTATATGAAGTATCTACATCGGATTACTGAGCACATGAAAATCGACACTAAGATGAAAGCTATAGGCAGAACTCATTTATCATAAGAGCTTCTTGCTTATTCAATACCTTAGCTAAGAAAAGAATAAGTTCCACGTTGGACCCGCGCCTTGTACACTATATAAAAAGATAAAGAAAAATACGTAGAAATGATTCTACGGAAAAATACACACAAAATTATTTGAATCGTTGTTTTTTTCGGAAATATTTGTTTTAAGTAATTTTTATATGACAACGAAATATCATCATATTGATACTATGACATTCTTGTTTTTTAAATATTATAATGAGTTAGTATGTAACGGAATTATTGCTTATGCCTGTGATGTAAGCGGGTCCGAAGGCGAGTGGAGGGGCCTTCATTCCGCTAGGTAGTTGTCATTCGTCATGAGATGTCGAATGAGACACACACGTACCCACAACTAGGGGGTTATATGTGACATTAATGTTAAGTATTTATTGCTAAGAACATTTTGAGAATAACTTCAATAAAGTAAAAGTGTTGAGTGGTGTTATTCGTGAAGGGGGTGAGTTGGTTTACAAGTTATTTTCTGTATAAATCATAGTCGTGCATAATCGATAATAAAAGTCTCGATTTTCTGTTGTCGTAGCCTGAAGGAATGCCCCTTATTAAATCTGGTGATAATTGACGAGACCCTGACCTGATCTAGCCGAGGCTCGGTTTTGGCAGAGTTCCACAACAAAAAAACTCTCCTGGCGTCCAAAATTTCTAAATATTTAAGATAAGCATAGGATGTAAGTTAGCATGTAAGTTTGCATGTAAGTTAGCATATAAGTTAGCATTGTTTAGTGGTTAGGTCTATACATGCATAAATTGTACCCACTAAGTGCACGATTAAATCACGTTCACCATGAAATTGTGTTTCTTATATCTTTGTAAACCCGTAACAAATAGCGCCCAACGTTAAAACTACCGGGTTGAGTCACTTTTATTATGTTTAATCAGTAGGTACGCGCATAAAGATTAAAGATATTATACCTAACTAAATAGGTTTTTGTAAAAACTTAACATTGGTGATATTGTACATTTTGATAGACCTTATTCTATAGTTCATACGAATTGTACTAATTGAATGTAACAAATATTGCTTAATTTAATATTACCTTCATAGTTCGCATATTTACAACGCTTATAACTTTTGTTCGTAGATTATAGTTTGAAAGGGGATATGGGGCACGGTATATAAAAAATATTTTGTTTGATGCAAACTTGTTACAAATCGTAATATTAGATTACAAATTTTTATAGGTATAAGGATAGAATGAATACTTTTACCTACTTTTTATTTTTATTTAGTTGATAATAGTGTTACGCATTACATTTAAATATTGTCCTTGATTAGTAGATTACACTGCACTTTTTGATAGCTAAAAGGTAGGTACCTAATAACCGACCTAAGAAAAAAAGGTATTCGATTCTTAATTCCCCACGTTTGTTTTGTATGTTTAGTGTTACTTGTAAAACGTGTATATTAAATATATTGTTAATTGATTTTTTTTTCAAAGGTAAATTAAAAAAAAAAAAACAAGTTTTAATTTATCTTGCATGGACTTTGTATTGCATTATTCTTACACAGTCAATGGATTTGATTTTTTTTACATACTTTTGTATACCTGACCTGTTTTTTTTTAGAATGGTTTGTAAAAGCATTTTTTTTGTTTTTTTTTGTTTTTTTTAGGTGTTTTGTCGATGTTATCGGTAACACACAAGCAGGTATCTACTTATAATGTTAATTGGGTATAGTAGTGGTAATATTACGCTTGGTAATTTTGTGTCATAATATTATACATTTTGAATATCTATTTAGTGTACACCTACAGTTTTAACCGACTTCAAAAGGAGGAGGTTCTGTGTTTGGCTGTATGTATGTTTTTTTTAATTTATTAAGGAATTTGTGTACTGATCGATGTTCAATATGGACCCCTACCTTTTGTTAAAAGATGAAGTAGAATTCGAGCTCGCGTGTCGGGGTTACACTCAACCGGGTCTAGTGTCTGCCTTAAAAAAAATACTTAAAAAAATGTTAGAGGCCGAAAGCTTAATGGAAGTGTCCTATGAGATTAAACCACCGAAATCTTCTGTTAATAACGCCAGTGAGGAGTTAGATATATGCTCAGATAAAATTGGTAATATTTTGCGTTACGTGTCTGAGTTAAAGGAGAAACCTGATAAACAATTGTATAGGCGGTTAGTTTCTCGATTATTTCATGTGGTCAATAGAGTGAAATTTGCATGTCCACTGGATGAGGTAGAAAAAGATAGGAAAAATGTTCTTTTAGATAAAGCGGTCATATTATTAAAGGATTTAGAGGAAAAGGATGACATGGAGGACAGTGAGGATATAACGCAAGAAATGAGAGAAGCATTACATAACTCTATTGGTGAGGATAGTAAGAAAATTTTAAATTTAGTAGATAGACAGGTCCTTGAAGAGAAGGTAAGTCAACCTTCTACTTCAAAAACAATCCGGGAAGTAGATTCTGAAGAGGTTCAGGTAATTAAACAAGATATGGCACAGAAAAGGGTCAGCTTTGCGCAAGATGATTTTGATATAGCTAGTTTTCATAACTTAAAACCCTCATCATCTAGATTGTTAAATTCTACATTTGAGGACATTCAGTCAAAGCGTAAGCACAAGTTGGTACCAATTAGTCAGTGGGGTGTTAATTTCTACGGAGATAATAGATTTAGCGTCAACGCGTTCATTGAAAGAGTAGAAGAACTTAGAGATGCCAGGAACGCTACTGATGATGATTTATGGCGGCATGCTATTGATTTCTTTAAAGGCAATGCTTTGATTTGGTTCCGTGCAAATAGAGAGTTTGTTAATAACTGGAAAGAATTAGTATTGTTATTAAAGCGCACCTTTCAATCGCCTTATTATCAAGAAGAGTTATTGACTGAAGCTAAAGCGAGGACACAGGGCAAAAATGAACCGGTTCTTATGTTTATCGCCGTTATGCAAAATATGTTTAATAGGCTACCTAATAAAATGCCCGAGTCAGAAAAATTGATGATCATCATTAAAAATCTGCAGCCATATTATCAAAAGGCTGTATGTAGGGACACTTTCATATCGATTTCAGATCTGGTAAACGTTATGCGTATTATCGAAAGAACAAAAATTAACTGTGACAATTTCCAGGAACCAAGAGTAGATGTTAACTCATTGGAGCCAGATTTAGCATACAAGTCAGATAAAATAGGTTCGACGGACACACAAGTTATAAGTGAAATAAAAAATACAAATAGTAAAACGAATATTAATATGAGATGCTGGAATTGTCGTGAGAATGGTCATTTGTTTCGTTCATGTTCTGTACCAAAACAACGTTTATTTTGCTATCGTTGTGGGCGTTTTGGTACAACCCTAAAAGATTGCACTTGCAAGGGAAACGCCAGCGGGGAGGGTTTGAAACCTGCCAACAAAGCCGTCCCCTAAGTTGCAATAAAGAGTGGCAGGACTGGTTAGAGTTTATACGAGCTTTCATGTCTCAAGGCAACGTATCTTCACTGACATTTAGAAAAGAAAATGATAACAGACCATATATAACATTAAGTATATTGAACTTCCTTTGTAATGGTTTATTAGATTCCGGTGCCACTTGCACAGTGGTAAATAAAGAATTTGCAGACAATTTAAAACGCCTTGGGGTAAAAGCTTATTTAATAAAATGTATGAATGTTGGTACGGCAGATGGCGCTAGCCATTCTATTACTATGGGGTTTGATGTGCCGGTCACTTTTAATAACCAGTTTCATTATGTTTCTATGTTGGTCATGCCCGATCTATCTCAACAATTGATCCTAGGTAAAGACTTTTTCGACTTATTTGGGGTTTCGTTTAATTTCAAGGAAAAGGTATTTCCTGAAGTAGTTAGTGCTGTTGAAGATAAAACAACGGCCTTAACAAGTAAAGAAGAACTAAATGAAGATGAGCAATTGAAACTTTTACATATAATTGAAGAAATACGGAAATGTATAGGTGTAGGTTTGGGTAGGACTAAGATTATCAAGCATGCAATAGAAACAGGTAGCCATAAACCAATATATCAGAAACAATATAATTTTTCGCCAGTCATCAGAAAAGAAATAGAAAAAGAATTAAACGACATGTTAGAAAATGATGTGGTTGAACCCTCTCATAGTTCTTGGTGCTCACCTGTTGTTATTGTAAAAAAAGCTAATGGCAATAACAGGCTTTGCCTAGATAGTAGACAGTTAAATAAAATAACGAAGAGAGATACATATCCATTACCACGGGTTTCTTATATATTAGACAATTTGCGCAACGCAAAATACCTAAGTACCATCGATTTAAAATCAGCATTTTGGCAAATTGAGCTCGAAGAGTCTAGTAAAGAAAAAACTGCTTTTGCCGTACCGGGTAGAGGTCTTTTCCAATTCAAAGTAATGCCTTTTGGCTTAATAAATGCTTCGCAATCACAACAGAGATTGATGGATATATTATTTCATGCATTAGAAGGTAAAGTTTGGACATATTTGGATGACATTGTTGTATGTTCAGAGACTTTTGATGAGCACTTAGAAATCTTAAGGCGAGTAACAAACATTCTTAAAGATGGCGGACTTACAATAAATGTAGATAAATGTAAATTTGCAAGATCAAGCTTACGTTTCTTAGGATATATTGTGGACAAAGAGGGGTTGCGTACAGATCCGGAAAAGGTTTCAGCAATAATGAATTTTGCGAAACCCAAAAACATTACTGAGTTGAAACGATTTATAGGAATTGCTAGTTGGTACAGACGGTTCGTGAAAAATTTTTCTGTAATAGCTGCCCCACTGCACGATTTGACAAAAGGTAAAAGAAATAAAAAGTTCATGTGGACAAATGAGGCAGATAAGGCATTTTTAAATTTAAAAACATTGCTCACTTCAACGCCGGTCATGTCATGTCCAGACTTCTCAAAACCGTTCATCATACAATGTGATGCTTCAAGTAGAGGAATTGGGGCTGTTTTATGTCAAAAGAGTAATAATATCGAACAACCTGTATCATATTTGAGCAGAAAGTTAAGTACTCGTGAACAGATGTATTCAACGTCGGAACGGGAACTTTTAAGTATAGTTTATGCCATAGAAAAATTTAGACCGTACGTAGATGGTTCTCACTTTACCGTCATAACGGATCACAGTGCGCTTAAAGTACTAAATAATATGAAGGACCCTCACGGCAGATTAGGGCGTTGGGCAATGAAATTGCAACAATTTAGCTTTAATATAGTCCACAGGCCGGGTAGAAGTAATGTAGTGCCGGATGCTTTATCTAGGACTATTGATGCACTGGCGAGTATAAATACACTTAATTTACAGATTTTGGACAAAAATAAAGATGATTGGTATAAAAGTGTCACAGCTAAAGTAGAATGTGGGCAAGATGACAGTGATGTTTGGCAGGTTAGAGATGGCTTACTGTATAAGAAAATTGGCTTAAAACAATATCCTGATAAAGCACACGATTGGAAACTAGTCATACCAGAGTCGTTGCGAATTGATATCTTAAAGCACTGTCATGATGATGTTAAGGCTGGCCATTTGGGCATACGAAAAACGTTATTTAAAATTAAACAATTTTATTTTTGGCCCGATATGCATAAAGATGTGAGACAGTATATAGGAAAATGTGAAACTTGTGCAAAAGTTAAAGTTTCACAAAAATTACCCTTAGGTCATATGGGTCAACAAAGAACTGTAACTGGGCCATGGCAAATAATATCTCTAGATTTGATGGGTCCATTTCCAAAGAGTAAAAATTGTAATACGATGCTTTTGGTAATAACGTGTTTATTTAGTAAGTTTACATTATTGTTTCCATTAAGATCAGGCAAGGCGGATAAGATCTGTGAAATTTTGGAGAAACAATTTTTACTATTTGGAAGGGTACACGCCATAATTTGTGATAATGGGAAGCAATTTGACTCATTATTGTTTAGAGACTTAGCGCAAAAATATGACAGTCAAATTTGGTATACTCCTAATTATCATCCCCAGAGTAACCCAACTGAGCGCGTTAATAGAGTTATAGGTACTATGATAGCGTCGTACATAAACTCCAAAAAACATAATGAATGGGACATACACTTACAGGAATTTGCGCATGCCATTAGAACAGCGGTTCATGAAGCTACAGGTTATACACCGTCTTTCTTATTTCTGGGCCGCGAAACATCATCACCAATGATTCTGACTAATCAGTTAGTTAATATACAAGCACTTAATCAGGACCAGCAAATACTGGTTGACGCTAAAGATTATTCGTTGAATTTAAAAGCTCGACATAAGTTATATAACGAGGTAGAACAGAGGCTTAAAATAGCACATCAAAAGAGTATAAAGTTCTATAATAGTAAACGTCGAGAAGCTAATTTTAATGTGGGTGATGTTGTATAGAAGAGAACAAAATTTTTATCTAAAGCAGAAACTAAATTTATGGCCAAATTAGCCCCGAAATTTGAGAAAGCTATAATAATTGAGAAAATATCTGACAATGTCTTTCGCTTGAACAATGTTTATGGTAAATACATTGGTGTTTGGCACGCTAAAGATTTAAAAGTACTGTGGCGTGATGATAAAGAAAGAAAATAAAATATAAGGGATATTTTTTTTTCTTCTCTGGGTTGGGGGAATATAATGAGTTAGTATGTAACGGAATTATTGCTTATGCCTGTGATGTAAGCGGGTCCGAAGGCGAGTGGAGGGGCCTTCATTCCGCTAGGTAGTTGTCATTCGTCATGAGATGTCGAATGAGACACACACGTACCCACAACTAGGGGGTTATATGTGACATTAATGTTAAGTATTTATTGCTAAGAACATTTTGAGAATAACTTCAATAAAGTAAAAGTGTTGAGTGGTGTTATTCGTGAAGGGGGTGAGTTGGTTTACAAGTTATTTTCTGTATAAATCATAGTCGTGCATAATCGATAATAAAAGTCTCGATTTTCTGTTGTCGTAGCCTGAAGGAATGCCCCTTATTAAATCTGGTGATAATTGACGAGACCCTGACCTGATCTAGCCGAGGCTCGGTTTTGGCAGAGTTCCACAACAAAAAAACTCTCCTGGCGTCCAAAATTTCTAAATATTTAAGATAAGCATAGGATGTAAGTTAGCATGTAAGTTTGCATGTAAGTTAGCATATAAGTTAGCATTGTTTAGTGGTTAGGTCTATACATGCATAAATTGTACCCACTAAGTGCACGATTAAATCACGTTCACCATGAAATTGTGTTTCTTATATCTTTGTAAACCCGTAACAATATACTTACGAAAATTAATTGAAGGTATAATAAACGATTTGAATAACGGAAAATGATTTTATGCTTCTTCTCTCAACATTGTACAAGGTGCATTCCCAAGCTCCATACATTTTTGGAATGGCTCCTTTGTATATTGAGTTATTCTTTATTCTACTATTGCAAAATTATGAATAACCGATTCGAATACCTACTTCTAATCTTATATGTGGTTCATATCTGTAACTCTCAATGACATGTATCTACAGGTTTATTTATCTCTGTAAATAGCTAAAATTGTAAAAATAAATGAAAATTAAATAAAAGACTTTATCTCGGGAGATGAAGTTATAATCATGTCACGTGTTTTAAAAGATGAATTTGATGATTTTATAAGAGACTAACGGGTCATTACTGAAGTAATAAATTTAGAAAGAATAGAGTGGTAAAATCAAAACAACTACATTAGCGGTACGCAAATGTTACATAAAAATTTTGCTTCAGAATGATTGCAATTGACCAATATTTTATATTAATAATAGATGAAAATAATATATGAAATAATTTTATGTTGTTTCATTCTAATCAGGTTCAATAACATTAAGAAAAAAATATATGCATAACATTTCCTAAATCTCACAGAATTATTAAATTAATACACACAACGCTTACACTAAAACCGCACCTAAACCAACAAAAAGGTTGCGACAAACTATGGCCCAATATATTGCGTGTTTTTGTAACGTTCTTAAACATTCTACCGAGGTAAGCGGTCGATGGATACGATAATTATGTCAGTTCTTGTCACTTCCTAGCGTACGTATACTATACTGCGTGATGTATTTGTGTGAGTAGAAAACTTCTATGTGTGCGTTCAAAAATAAATTCCCACGCTCGCAGACTGCCCTCTTAATTATTTTATTTGTTTTCATTCGTCATGTAGGCAAGAAAATCACCTGTACTCCTCGTAGTCCTTGCGGTCCGGGCGGTCCGGCCAAACCTGGCATGCCGCTTGGTCCCCGCTCGCCAACCGGACCTGCGGGGCCAATCGATCCTTGTGGTCCCATTTCTCCTTCGCTTCCTCTCTCACCCTTCGCTCCTTCGGGACCTTGAGAACCGGTAAGACCCTGTAGACCGGGGGGTCCTGGACGTCCTGAGTCCCCTGTTGCTCCCTTCGCTCCGGGAATGCCAGGGGCACCGGCTGGTCCTGTACTACCTTGAGGGCCCTGTGATTTGAGAATTATCGGTCATAAGTAATATCAATATCGTGATAAAGTTCCTATTATCAGATACTCGTTTTGTCTAACACAAATGCAGTATCCGATAAAAGGAACTAACTAATATGGGAGCATAACCGATGTTGAAATCATGATAGTCAACATCGATAGCATTTTGCGGTAAGATGATTCGGTATGTCCCTTATCACACTTTGTTAAAAAAATGAATACATAAATCTAGTAACATAATTTAAAGGAAGGAAGAAAGAAAGCGTTTAGCTGTGTTGGTTTGGTACTGAAGTTCTGATTATATAGGAATATCAGAGAATTTTCTGTAAGTAATATTTTATTAAGTAATTATTAAGTACAGGTCTTCACTATTCACTTGCTTCATCATTTTATCTGTTTTTTTTTGTTATTGGTCAAATTCATGATATATCGAATATCAAAAATGTACCTATCTAGCAGATTAGACAAAAATTGTCCTACAATTTTGCCACGCTATTGACTAATAAGACTTATTAAAAAAAATGTCTACTTACACATGCATACAAATACTTAAAAAAGATATTGTTATGAGCAATGTGAGTAATGATTATGTATATCTTTTCAATTTTGTATGTAAAAAGAAAAGAGTAAGTACGGTATACGGCAGTTTATGCAATGTAAAATTATTTATAACTATACAAACCGGAGGTCCCAATTCCCCTGGTCTCCCAGGTAAGCCAGCATGACCAGCTTCTCCTTTATGGCCCTGTTCTCCCCTTCCACCCTTAGCCCCCACTTGTCCGGGTAGCCCACGTTGACCCGGTTCACCAGGTATTCCTGAAAGATAATAAATATTGAAATTTTCCATTCAGTTTGAAGTGTAAAATAACCAGTTAATTTTATTGGATTTTTCGCAATAACACATATGCGAATATTTAAGAGAAAATTTGAAAAGAAAAAATCGCAGTACTAGTAGCAGTAGTAACATATTACTAATAAGTCATCAAAAAGTAGTTCATCGTAAACACTTTAACTCTGACGTTGAATCGAATCAGTCAGTCAATCTAGGGATTGATCTGTAAAACGAAATATTGTCATTTAATGATGAATTGGTATTGTAATAAAAAGTTATCAAACACACCTGGGCTTCCCGTAGATCCCTGTTGTCCCTTCGGACCTGAGTAACCTCTTTCGCCTTTCAAGCCTGGCATACCCGTCAGGCCTGGTGGTCCTGATAGGCCTGGAACACCTTGTAAACCCGGTTGACCTCTTTCCCCTGTGGATCCAGGCGCTCCTGGTTCTCCGGGAAGACCCGGGGTGCCCGGTTCCCCTCGCTCAGCTGGTTCCCCTGGAGGTCCGGCCGGACCCACTGGACCTTGCGGTCCTTGCTCTCCTTGACGACCTATATGAATTAGGGGTATTTATATTAATTAGTGTAGCGATATCTTCAATGATATTAGAGCTGGATGGTAAAATTCGGAGAGCATAACAGTAATGTAGAGTTGAATTAACGTCTAAGCTGTTTTTCTTCTGTAAGACAAAATTGAGTTTGAAACTGCAGATGAGAAAAATGAATAAATTATATAAATTTAAAATTTGTTCATGTGATTTAAACAAAAAAGCCTTAACCCTGTAATATAAGGCTTAAAGCCTTATATTACAAAATAAGGCTTTTCAGTTTCAAGAAAAATATTAGGTTGCGGAAATAGTTTCTTCGCATTTTTTAAGATAATTCACAACAATTTTTAATAAAGTTTATTTAAATTTAAGTAAAGTATGTATGTACCATTTTGTTCGATAACCTTTTGCCATCTTGTAGGTAGGGACATGATCCCATTGCTATAAAAATTTTGGGACTTCATCAAAATATCGCGACAAGTGGATTTGGCAGTCCTCTCGTGATGTTAACCTAACATTGCATAAAGAATTCTGAAGAGACCGAAACAGGTGGAAATCTGAAGGTGCAAGGTCAGGACTATACGGCGGATGCATTAACACCTCCCAGCCAAACTCTCTTAATTTTTGCTGAGTGGCTATAGATGTGTGAGGTCTAGCGTTATCATGATGAAACACCACACCCCTTCTGTTGATCAATTCCGGCCGCTTTCTCTCAACTTCTTGCTTTAATCTCATCAGTTGTTCGCAGTAGAGTTCAGAATCGATAGTACTACCTGGTGGTAATAGCTCATAATGAATAATGCCCTTCCAATCCCAACACACACACAACATCACCTTATTGCGAGTTAACCCGGGTTTCGCCACAGTCTGTGAAGCCTGACCGGCCTTTGACCACGATCTTTTTCGCACGTTCTTGTCGTACGTGATCCACTTTTCATCACCAGTTATCAGCTTCTTCAAAAATGATTCGGTTTCATTACGTCGTAATAAAGAATCACAAATGAGTACACGGTTCATTAGGTTTCTTTCAGTGAGCTCGTGAGATACCCAAATATCGAGCTTTTTTTTTACCCCGCTTTTTTCAAATGCGCCAAAACTGTTTTGTGATCAATTCTCAGTTCTTCAGCTACGTCGTAACTACTGATATGTCGATCTTGCTCCACTTTTTCAAAAATGGCATCCATTTTATCCGTAATAGGGCGACCAGAGCGAGGTGCATCTTTGACATCAAAATTTCCGGATTGAAAACGCTTAAACCAAATTTGTGCTACTCTCACAGACACTGCACTAGGTCCATAAACGTCGCAAATTTTTTTCGCGGCTTGCGTTGCATTTTTACCTTTTTTGTAGTAAAATTTTAAAATGTATCGAATTTCTTCATTAGATTCACTCATCTTGACAGTACGAAAAACAAATGAAAATCACACATTTGCCTAATTTGAATTTGGAATTATGTTCTTTAAAATTTTAACTTTCACTTTCAATGATACCAAAACCAGCCAGATACAAATACTACAGCCAAAGAGATTTTATTACAAGTTCATATATACTAAAATGCGAAAAGACTTTATCCCCAACCTATTACTTTATCGTGCAACGTTTTTTAATAACAATTTTATTCGTATTTGTCGTAATCCTTTACGATTTTACTTATGAACAAAATTAAATTATAAATATCATACATTCGTACCTGGTGGACCATCAGATCCAGTGGGTCCCGCGGCACCTCTCTCACCCTTTTCTCCAGACAGCCCCATGGGTCCGCGAGGACCGGGCATACCCATTGCACCCATTGGTCCTGGATGACCCTTTGTACCTCTTAAACCTTCGGGACCCTAAAACATTGTAAGTTTTGATTTGATCATGACCCCCGTAAAATTATGAATATTGAAAATTAAGAACATCGGAACCGCCTGCCATAAATTTAACATCGGAATTAATATGTAAAGCCATTCTCCTCAATGATTAAAGTTCAGTCTCAGTCAGCATGCAATGGACCAAATAATGAAAACGAGAAAAAAGGTGTTTCTAGTTCTATTGGTGTTCATCATGACAATGATATTGTCTGATTGAGTACTGGCTTGGAGTCATTAAACTTGAACGTGAACTGTCTTCTATAGTCGAAGACACTTATAGCAAAAATAAAATTTCTTACCGGTGGCCCATCGGGTCCTTGTGCGCCAGCCTCTCCTTTCTCCCCCGGTGTACCTGCCAAACCTGGGGTCCCTCGTTCGCCGGTGAAGCCTCTCTCTCCACGAGGTCCGGTGGGACCAGGAGGCCCAGCAGGCCCAGCCACTCCGGGCTCTCCTTCTTTACCCGGTGAACCGGGGAGCCCCGCCGCGCCGGGCATGCCCTGATGAATTTAGTTTAATTAAAGCTCACAACAAAGCTTAAAGGAGATGTTGCAAAAATGTATGGACCTCCGGCCATATATTGTACACAATATCATTAAACAGGCAAAATCAATATAAAAACGTTTTTACTGCATATTTTCACTTATTTAGCTTTGTTTGCAGTTACAAAACATTATTTGCAGTTAGAATTGTAACTCAAAACCAACATGGCGAATAAGGCGGGCGATGTCATTTTGACATTTTCATTTTTTAAATTGTATTTTGATTATATAGTTCATGGAGAAAAAAGTAATATTTCCTAATTACTATCAAAATCGATTGATCCCAAGTATCGGCTGTTTCGCCGCCATGTTTAACATAGTTGAAAATGATAAAATCGTTTGGAATTAAATGTGGTTGTAACTCTAAAATATATTCTTGAATAAATCAATTGTATTTTTTTCGGATTCTTCTTTAATTTATCCATTTTTTGAGGACGTGTACGAACCAGAGCCGAGCTTGCAACATCTCCTTTGGTGTTGTAATTACTTTATAATATTGCACACACGTTATCTACCGTCTACATCATGTGTCTGGAATATCTCATTCATCAATTATAAATCAGATCGCTCTATTACTTACTGCTTATTTAGTTTTGATCAAGCATTGTCAAAACATATTATGTCCGAACAAGTTTTTACACGTAGAAGGAGCTTTTGTCAATTGTTTCCATATTCGTAATAGAAAATGTAAGAAAAATTGGAGCCTCTTTTAAATTCACTGCGCGTTCACTTTCTTAATTTATTACGCCAAGTGATTGACATTATTTTTTTTATACTCGTATACAGAAATAGAAAAATATTTATTTGTTATACCGTCAATAGACATGTGAATATTTACTACATGTACATATTGTACATTATAAACTTAAAATTACTATGTACTAACAGGGAATCCGGTGGGGCCAGTGGGTCCAGATGGTCCCCTCTCACCGCCTGGGCCGGGTGGGCCCTGAGCGCCCTGGATACCGGGGCTGCCGTCTCTGCCAGCATCTCCTTTAGGTCCCATAGGACCGGCCACACCAGTCTCGCCGTCTTTACCGGGCTCTCCCTGATATGTAGAGTTTTGTTCATAAAATACTTTTTGTTAATTAAATAAACCATAAAAATACTGATTTGTTTAATTAAAACACATACCTATATATTAAAAGTATAAGCCAGTATTTTCTTTCTTTTTGGTTTTCATGACAAAACGGAAATATTTTGGGATATCTTTTAATTTACTAAAAGATGTTATCGATACTAACAAAAATAAAATAAACCCGCGAATTTTATTGTACAAGGAAAATGTTTTTCTTTAAATAATTACGTTTGAAATGCCATCTATACCTGCAAACCACGCTCGCCAGGGCTTCCCATCAATCCAGGTGGTCCTTGAAGACCCTGCGGTCCTTGTTCTCCAGGTCTACCATCAGCACCGGGTATTCCTCTCTCCCCGGGCGGTCCAGTCTTGCCCGTTATACCAGGTCGCCCCACGATACCTCTTTGCCCCTGTAACCCTTGAGGTCCAGGCCTGCCCGGGTCGCCTGTACTGCCTTTTGAACCAGGGAGCCCTACACCTCCTCTTTCACCAGGTTGTCCTTTAGCACCTATTGGTCCATCAGATCCAGGTAGACCCCTCATGCCTTGCAAGCCCCTTTCACCAGAAGGTCCCACGTTTCCAGCTGGGCCTCTTAACCCTCGTTTACCACGTTTGCCTTCGGGTCCAATACTGCCGGGCAGACCTCTAGGACCTGGTGCGCCAGTCTCTCCTCGGATACCTGATTCACCTTTCATCCCTCTTTCACCTGGTTGACCCTGAATGTTAAAAAGAAGATGAAAAATGAATAAAATCTATCCATATCAGAAAAAATATTTTTCATGCGAAACGATCAAAATCTTCACTTCAATATAGTAAATAGGTAAATGGGTAGTTCATTATCTTAACTCTGATTTACTTAATAATACTTTCTAGTTCATCAGTTACATCAAGAAGAATACAATACCTACCTAATTATTTTTTGTATAAAATATTATTTAAAATTAGAAAATATACTATTTAGAACATACCGGCATCCCTTTAGAGCCAGGCATGCCCGAGTCGCCAGCGACACCTGGAGTACCCCGGGGCCCAGGGAAGCCTTGAGGCCCTGCAGGCCCAGCTTGCCCCGGTACACCCTTCTCTCCGGGAATCCCGTCACGTCCCGCCAATCCCGGAGCACCAGCTTCTCCGGACTGTCCTGGGCGACCCGCTTCTCCCCTTGGTCCTTGGATACCTTGACTGCCTTTTGGTCCTACTATTCCTTGTTCACCTTTCAACCCTGGGGAACCAGGGAAGCCTGGCGCACCCGGTTTCCCTACGTTGCCCTGTGAGTATGAGGAGAATAAGGATTATTGTTAGTTTATTAGGTTTATTAGCTCTAAGGAAACGTTAAATAATATAAATATGCCACTTACCACCAACCCTGGTGGTCCCGGCACACCGTCAACTCCGCGTATCCCAGGAGGCCCGAGAGGACCTTCGCGTCCACGTTCGCCTCTTGGACCCAGGGGACCCTCAAAATAAATTTAATTAGAAATATTGTGCAAAAAATACGTAAGTATTTATGGATGACACGGATATCCGGTACCATGTGGTATCCGGCCTATCGGGTCTGTATCCAGCCGGATATCAGATAGTGATTCCAAATAGTAAAATTAATAAACTATCAATATTTTACATGATGTTAAACTTATAATAGTCTAAAAATCAAATTGACTTACAATAGGCCCGGGTGGTCCCATCTGCCCCGGCAGTCCAGTAGGTCCCTTTTCTCCTGGCATGCCCTGTTCGCCCTTAGCACCGTCCTTGCCATCAAAACCGCGATGCCCTTTAAGGCCCTGGATGCCGGGGACGCCAGGAGTACCTCGAGGTCCAGTTTGCCCCACAGCCCCTGACGGCCCTGGTTCACCATCTTCTCCTGGGGAACCCTGGAATAGAATACAATGTGTGTAAACAATTTGCTAAGAATGAAACTGATCATATATTTATGATCGAACTTTAGTTCAAACTTTTTTAACTGCGTTTACCTAAATCTACTTTAGATAATTAGTATTACATAAATCTAGGTATGTATATGGCATTTAAAAAGGTGAAAGAGCTTTTGGAGCTCATTAAATCTTCATGAGATATAGACAAGACATATCATTTATAAGATCTTAGCCTAAGTTATAGCATATAACTTGTTTCTGGAAATTATGGTCTTTTACTCCATCGACGTAATCGCCAATTCCCGGTTGTAGTCTACTCACGTAAGAATAATCGTCTAAGATACTTACATCCTTGCCTGTCAATCCTTGAGGACCTCTTTCTCCAGGTGGCCCCTGAGGTCCCGGTACACCGGGTTCACCAGGTTCACCTCTAGGTCCTTGGAAACCTTGCGGGCCAGGCGGGCCTTGTGGTCCTATAAAAATAACGGTTAGAAAAGTAAACAAATGCATGCCTAAAATTGTTTAGAATAAGGAGGAACTTATCATAGTTATGACTTCCTTTAGGAGTGTAGATGCAGATCATCTATACTCCTAAAGGAAGTCATAACTATGATAAGTTCCTAAAGGAAGTCTTGTAGAGTGCAGTATATTGTCAATATGAACTATTTACCCAGTAACGGATTTAAGATATGTATGAAAAGGGCAATAACCCAACTAAAACAAGGCATACGTAAGATTTGTCGCAATTAGACTGGAGTTGGATGATTTTGGGGGAAATATAGTTAATCCTAACTTAGAATCCGTATTTTTGTACCAGGATTTTATGGAGACGTCCGGCAAAAACCTCTCGAAAAAAAAAATACATTACGGAAGTCTTACCGGGTATACCCCGAATTCCCGGAGCACCTACGGGAGATTGCATGTACTGATACGGATCGAAGGCAGGCCCCTTGTCACCGCCGGCCGTCGCGGCTAGTTGCGCTAGATACGCGTTCACCTAGATAACACAAATAGGATCAAATGAAAATATTGATACATTTGACACAAACACAGTAACATAAAAATGTCATGTTGTGTTACTGTGTATGTGTTGTGAGTGTTTGTGTATATATTAGATTGTGAGTGTACGACGGCACCCACGACACAGGTTTATACCTGGTGTGAAACTATATAAGCGTGTTTGCAACTATTTTATCGACTAACGCTCTCCAACATTTTTTTCAGCTTTACAGTTAATATATAGTGTTGACTGGTTGTAAAGCTCAAGTGAGAGAGCTCGCGGGCGTGGGCACCAACGCATTACCTAATATACTTGCCGCTAAATGGTAGTGTTCAACACTATCGTTTTCTGGTCAGGTGGTAATGTACAGTCCTGTAATTTCCGACACAGAGGCATAAAACCTTAGGTCTCAGGAGTGGTAACGCATTTAGATTTTGACCTCTGGTCTTTGTGTGGGTGTGGGCTGCAGTCATCACTTAATATCAATGTGAACTGCATGCTTGTTTGCCACTTTCATTACATAAAAAATGTGAAATAACTTGTTTAAGTAAATGAGCTTGTGTTTGAGCTAGTGGACGGGCTCGCGTACTTACATCTGGCATAGGCCCAGGAGGTCCCGGCATTCCCGGAGATCCAGGCACACCGTTGACTCCCGGAGAGCCCGGGGGACCAGAAGGTCCATCATCACCCGGCACCCCCGGGACACCGCGGACTGGGGTCGTCGGTTGAGGACTTGCATTGAACACTGGAGGAGGCGGTGGCCGACTAGTGGATGGACCTATAAATGATGAATTACGTATAAAAATAAATAAATAAAATACGCTTACACTCACAGCCCCACACTAGGTATAAACCTGTGTCGTGGGTGCCGTTACACACATACAACACATACACAAACACCCAAACCCGAAACAAATATCTGTAGGCCATACAAATATTTGTGCCGGTGCGGGGATCGAACCCGCGACCCTTCGAATGAAACGGTCATCTCACACCGCTGGACTAACCGGGCGTCAGTATTCAAATTTATTTGAGAACGTATTTATTAAGAGCGAACATACAATAGCACTATTTAGCAACGAATAAGTCGGGCTGTGACGACCTCACCGCCTACTAGAAGAGCAGAACTCTTCCGCTAGTGTTCAGCATACAAAAACGCGAGGCAGGCAGCAGCTCGGCTATCCATATGCCAAACGTAGCTATAGTGTAGTAGTGGGGATTCATCAACCACTTTTTGAGTGGCACTCAAACCCTCTAACCTTTGAATGCAAACCTAGTGCACATGTTTAGTATTTACCATGAAAACTTACTAGATAAACAAGCAGGGTTGACAGAGCAGTTGACACGACCGCTGGAACACTGGCATAGAGTGCAGTTGTCCCGCTTCCACGTATCACCATCGGCCCACGATCGCCCCATATCGATACATCTCGCTTCTGCAGTAGGAACTGAAATTATTATCAGCATTCTTATAACGGGCTGTTGCCGCATCGGAGCAGTGTGGTTGAATTGGGGACTATGTTGGCTTTTCTTCCAAACATATTTGAGTCTGCAAATTAATTCTATGTTAATATCCACAAAGTGCAAACATTTTGATTTATAAATTATGAAAGTTTCTGAGCACAAAACTTGGAGTCAACAACGAATATAGTCGAGATAAAATGTTGACAAGGACATAGCAAAGTTTATGTGTTCCTCAGTCCATTAATTTTATTGTGCAATCAAAGATAATGAGCCTTCTTGCAAAGATAACATTGATTCTGGCATGAATTTAAGCTTCTTCTTTAACTTACCGCGAACTGTCTGTTGTGGACGATATCCGGGTGGATCTGAAACAATATTTTTTATTTTTCAGATTTTTTTTGTTTAATTTTACCAAAGAGACAACTTTGAGAGGTTATATTAACAACTTTCGAAAATATTGTTTTTTTTCATACAAAATTAAAACAAGTCAACTGAAAAAGCTGATAATAATATCAAACTACTTGAAAACTGTACGTAGAACTATTGACTACGCTACGTAGCTTTAAGCTACGAAGTTTGACAAGATTTCATAACTACGCCTACGCCACAGAGTCAAGAAATATCAAACAAAATCTGAAAAAAATATGGTTATTTTAGAAAAGTATAACGTTTTATTGGAAGAACTCCGGTGATAGAGCTCGAGAACGTAAGCGCTACAGCTTTACCAAATCAATTTTCTGCCAAATAAAGTGTTGAACACTGACGTATCCGCGTTAACGTATGGCTCCGTAATTTCTGTCACAGAGGCGAAATAACTCTTAGGTCTTAGGGGTGCGCATTTCGACCTCTGATTTATGTGTACACTATTAATCTGCGGCCTTTTACTGACATGTGAATTTTTTTGCCCCACTAATACACATATAAAAAAAACCGGACAAGTGCGAGTTCGACTCGTGTGGTGAGGGTTCCGTAATTTAAATAAATATTTTCGAAAATATTACAGATTTAAAATGCAGGGACATAGCGGTTACGGTGGTACCGGCACGGGGAGGTTATATTATTAATAATTTTTGATTTAATTTGAATACTAAACTTCTTATAGGTTTCCCAGTAATCTATAGGCAAAGAACTATTTTCCGTAGTTTCGGAGATAGGGCGGGAATGGTCAATTTTCGTCGTTTTTCTTAAATAACTTCAAATTTGTTCATGCAAAAATTATAAAAAAAATATATCTGAGATGCTGACAACAACCTCTTTCATGCCTCAACCTCTTTGATATGTCACACTACACAGTTAATGTTTTTTTATTAATTTTCTGATTTATTATATTACTTGACGTGTTCATCTTTGGGTCACCAATTTACATATATTCATCAAATTTCAACTCAATCGGTCGAGTAGTTTCCGAGCAAATTGGCTGTGACAGACGGACAGACAGACAGACGCACGAGTGATCCTATAAGGGTTCCTTTTTTCCTTTTAAGGTACGGAACCCTAAAAATGAGTAAAAACTCGTAGAATAATAGCGAACAGTGAACTGCGTTAATTTTGATATAATTAATTGATGACTGTTGTATAGACTTACCAGTCGTTAAACCGCGAAAATCTCTGTCTGCGCTCACCACTGTAAAAATATAAAGAAAAAGTAAATGAACATCAAAATAAAGATAGGGATCTAGTGATAATCCTTGAATGCATAGACCACATATACGCATTATCTAATATAGTTGCTGGTGAATGGCTCTACACAGCAGTGTGATCCCATAGAGCAACACAGAGAGGAGTAGCCATAGCGTTTATTACCGATGCAAAACAGTCTGTCATTTTTTGGGGGGGAAATGCGTGCAACACACTCGCATACTACGAAAATTATTTGATTAAATAATTATATTAATAAATAAAAATATAGTATATAAATAGATATATAATAAATATTACACATATACAGCAACTATACATATGGTATACCTATATAATATAGATTATATATTTATATATAATCTATATTTCTATTCTTATTATTTATAGTCTTTCATCATCAGTTGAAAGTCGCGCAGCGCGGAAGCAGCACCTCTGCTGCTGCTTCTTCTGGCGTGCCATGCAGGTCGGCGTTGGGTGCCCTAGGATTATTTAAGGGCTTTGGTGGAGGAGGCACGCATTTTTAGTCGAGAGAGGGTGAGGACTTTATTTTCAATTGAATTTCTTTTTTTTCCATATATCTATAAGGATATATTTTTTTAAATGTTTTTTTTTATTTTGTCTTTGATAACGATTAAGAAAATATCAGGTTTAAAACAAAAGAAGAAAGTTTTCATACGTTATTATAACAAACTAGCTGTTGCCCGTGGCTTCGCTCGCGTGTATGTTGTTTTATAAATAACTATAAAATGCTGCATACAAATTTCCACCCCCTATTTTATTGGTGGAGGAATATAAGGAGACAAAATGTTGCCTATACCAAAGTTCATTAACATCGGTTCTGTCGTTTGGGCTAAAAGCTAACAGACAAACAGACAGACAGAGTTACTTTCGCATTTATAATATTAGTAGGGATGTAGGGATTATAGAGTAAACTTCTAACTAAGTAGATGGGTAAGTAGATACGTACATTCATTTGTAATATAAGAACTAATACTGTATAATAATGTAGATGATAAAGAACGTTTATTATAAAAACTGCCTCGGTAGCCTAGTGGTAGCAGGCCACTACTACTACGCTGGGGTCCTGGGTTCGATTCCCGGGTAGGGGTTATCAGAGATAATGGTGAAAAAGCCTTTATCTCTGGTTCTATTGGGATTTTTCCATTTTCTGGAAATTTCCCAGTACCTCAAAGTTTGGTAATGTGCCCGGAGATGTCAACAGGCTCGCCATCTGTTACATGGGCCAAAACGTAACCGGCGAATCGTGGGTGTTTGCATGTATGCTTGAATGCATGCATTTACCTCTGCCTACCCCTTCGGGGATTACAGGCGTGAAGTTACGTTACGTTATTATAAAAACACAAATTGGCTTTCAAATTTTCCCATCCCCTAGATATTATTAGACAATGGGTAAAATCTATTCAGGCAAATTTAGCTCACTGTAGAATAAATATCTTTTTAATAACCATAAAATCTAACTGCAAATTACTTTCAGTTGGCGAGCGAAAATTTTATTTAAATTAAATTCACGAATTATTATTAGTTCTGGATTCAGATACTTTATATAATTCTTTATGAAAATATATTTTAGTAGGTATGCTGCTGGATTGAAAGAACTATATAAATTCATTTTATTTTAAAGAAATATATTTTATTTTAAAGAAAAATGGAAAGAAAAATTTGACTTCAGGCGAGACTCGAACTCGCGGCCTACTGGGAATCTAGTCCAGCCGCTCTGCCAATTGAGCTACTGAAGTCCTGCCCGATTTGTCAAATCTTTCCTTCACATTTATTGCCTTGCTTTATGGTAGCAGTAGCGCCACCTATTGCCATCTATTTCACAAGCATATGTTAATGCGAAATAATATAAAATAACAATTATATAAATTCATCATAAAAATTATCAGGAAGGTTCTCAACGGTGCAGTTTTTGTTCGATTCTACGCAGAATCTGAAAATTATGGAACGAATAAGGCGGCTAATGTGATTAACGGTGAAATTATTGGTGTACAATAAAGAATATTCTATTCTATTCTATTTGGACTCAAAAAATGAGGCCTATGTTCGCAAACAACAAAAGACTGAACACTAACCCCCTTATTCATAAACGTACATTAGATACGTTTTAGCTATAGAATGCTTTGTCTTTGTCAGTGGCATTGTCAAATGTGCAGGATAGAAAGAGACAAAGCAGAGATTAGCAACACTTTAGCTAAAATACGTTTATGAATAAGGGGGTAAGACTACAAATCCACATAAAACAAAAGCCCTCACTGTAGACGCGTTGCTTTTGCTAAATTTTTGTCATTACTGTGCCAGTGATGACAAGAATGCAATAGCGCTGAACACTATCTCTCTACCCAATTCAAAATACATGAGGAATTGGAGCTTAACCAAAAATGTTCTATTAAGTTTAGTAAATAAATAAAATACGCTTTTACTCACAGCCCACTGTAAGTATAAACTTGTGTCGTGGGCGCCGTTGTACACATACAACACATACACAAACACCCAGACCCGCAACAATTATCTGTAGGTCCCGGTGCGGGGATCGAAGCGACCCTTCGAATCAAACGGTCATCTCACACCACTGGACTAACCGGGTCGTCAATTATAAAAATACTCCTCGTTCAAAATTGAAAATGCTCATCGCTCTTACCGTTGCCATCAAGCTCGAAGGGATTGTAATCATCATAGTTGACTAGATCAGGTTCTTGTGCTAATTCCACGTCGGTGTCAACCAGCTGCTTGGTGACTACTGGTGCCACCAGTAGAGCCAGGCAAACGACTCCCGGCTGCCACATCCTGCCTGCCATTGAAATAAAAAAAATAAAGGTATATAGTCCTCGTACTCGAAAATATCTAATATAAACGTGCTACTTAATTAATTAAAAACTACTGCGAAGAAACGGGATATGTGTCAAAACATCAACAAATGGCAAACATCATCTACTCGGGAATCCCAAATCAAGATCGAAAAGGAATATCAGAATCAGAAACCCATTTATTCATTTAGGGTGACAGGCACCTCTTATAACACGTCCAAAATAAACAAAATCAATTAAAGTGAATAACAATTGGTATACATGTCAAACAAGCTAAAAATATATATACGTGTCAAGAATATCACTAATCTAAAACTAAATATAATATACTAATGTAAATAAGTATATCAGTAGAATGTCTCATTTCCCCTTTTACAAACTGATAACAAAGAATAAAGAGAAAAGAAAAAGAGTCATTCTTTGTCCGGCAGAGTTCCAAGGAGGCCAATATCTCGCCACTTGTATGCCGCTGATGCTATTTTCAAAGGTCAGACTCGGTGGTATACCTTTTTTAAAACAAAGCACTTTCCTTTAGTTAATGTCAAAAAAAAATATCTGTAATTGGATCCACATAATATAAATCGTAGTTCTAATGTATGTCTTTGAGTAAATCTTTAAAATAGGTATATTTGTTTTCAATTTCGAGTTGATAAATATAAAATACGCTTCATTAAATTTATTGCAATGACTTTTACAAGTCCAAACATTGTTTCAGTCCTAAGATTCAACGAAAATTGAGGCCGACGCCACTAGAACTTTCTATAATTAAGTCCAATAATGTAATGCATCCTAAATTCTCTTCAAGTGCAATACAAATTAAGAACAGCTCTACCACGGTTCAATTGTAGGACAATATCATCTTGTTTCTATACAAAGTGTCCCAGTAACCTTACGGTGGTCAGTTCTTACTCACATCTGTTTAGATGGAGGCGACAGCATCAATTGGTAGTTAATTATTTTAGCTAGGCGTTGCTTGCGACTCCATTTGCGTTAAATAATTGTACTTGAGGTCATTGCCCACTTTCGCCCAATGAGACTTCGACGCCTATTTAATGAATTGAGTGTTTGATTGGGAAATATTGTCAATGACACCATTGTCGATGATATTGTTTACTTTCTTTCAAGGAGGCGCGCCGAGGCGACTGGAGCCCGCCGGAGGGCTGCTAAGCTAGGTCATCTGGGTAATTTATTCAAGGTGAGGAAAGATAGAATATCATATAATGATAAATATCTACGATATGTAGGTACTCAACTTCTTTCTTGGACGCAAATTCTGAATAATAGCATGGTCTAGTATATTTAATTAACCTGCAGATTAATGAATTAAAGTTTTTTTTTCGTTTACTATATAGTAAAGACAAGGTAGTTACGTATAAAACAAGTAGTTCGTCCATTCCTTGAAAATCTTGAACACTGTATCGATCAAGAAAATTATTGGTATTGTTTTTCGTAACGAAACTGAAATGACTTTAATAAAAACTAAACTTGAAAAAAAATCCTGCATGGCCGTTTTTGATAACAGATAGTATTGTTTACATGTTGTTAACAATGATATTTGTGCTCCGTGCTCTGATACATAGCTGGCATTTCTACGAAAACTCGATTTTTAGGGTTTCGTACGTTTCAAAATTCACAGCGCAGATTAAAGAAATCGAAACCGAAAGCTTATCCTAAACTTTTATTCGGTTACGGATACGGATAGAAACATATTTCGGATATCTGGTAGGTAGTTTAAGTTACGGAGCTCCACACCACAACACCTCTAGTTTCGACGGGGGAGTCTAGGGATAGTTAAACGTAATTAGGATTACTCCACTTTTCGTAAGATTCAGAATGCCACTTTTTTGTATTTTTTACCTTTTTCTACCACATCAAGGACAAATGGCGTAAAGTATACAATGAAAAAAAACGACATTTTAAGACAATAAGGCCATGACATGTAATTATTTCACATGGGGGGAGCTCAATGAAAAAAAATTGAGACACAGTCATAGATAAACATTCACAACACTAACACTGATGGAGTATTTATGGTTATTACAAGACTCCCAGTCTTCAGTTGGGATCCTCAGATATCTAATGTGACTATTGTTGAGGCAAGAAATGTTGATATCTGGACAGGAAACACGAACATGTAATGATCAAGGAAAGAAAAAAAAATGTCTTCATTGATTTTCATGAGTGGGAAATTTAACCTAAATCGTTGATCAAAAATAGCTGTTAAGTGTATAAGCTATCTATATTTCATCAGGACGCCATGGCGGCGCAATTAGTCGCCACCACCAGCAAAACGTATACAGCTCTATAGAGCGTTACTCACCTGGTGTCCATTTGGTAGCGAAACCAAACGGACGGCGACTGGTTGCGCCGCCATGGCGTCCCGGTGAAACATATATTGGTCTTCCATGCAGGTCCACGGAAAAGTATCAAATCGAAGTTCATTCACATCAAACAAAAAATTGGGACCCAAAAATTGCAACAGCAAATTTTTTTTATAATTACAAAGGTATGTACCTATATGGCATTGATTTGAAATCACTGATTCGAATCACTGCTATTATTGTACCTTTCAAGATTCATTTTAAACTTTACTTACTATTTATGAAAAGATAAACAATATTTGATAAAATAAATAAGTTGTGAAAACCTCTCAAAACAAATATAACATACCTATGTTTGGAGACTGTAGGGGTACGCGGCCCGCCCGCGCCGCAATGCGCAACCTCCGCCATGCGTACCAAATAAATATGCGTGCGCGTTTGACCCGCACGCATCGCGATCTAGCGCCCGCAGGAAGCGCCAATCTACGGGTCGCGTTTTAATAATTATAAATATATTATACCTATCTCATACGGTCCTCTCCTAACAACCGAGAGATCCAATTTCCTATTTGTTTTTATTTACGTCACGAAGTGGCAAACATGTAAATAATTTACATTGATGATCAGTAATACTGTAAAAGTTGTTAAATTAAAAATGAAAAAGGGAGCAGGAAGGTTTTGGTCTTTGGAAGGGCCATATCATTTTCAGAAAGGCTAACTGTTTGTATCGGACTGGTCTTTTCAATAATTTGATATAATAAATATCGTGGGTGACAATCTGGGTACTCGAGCAACGAGAGTAGTAGGTACTATCAGTGTTTCTCTAATAAACCAGTTTATAACACAACTAAATTGATAGATCAGCCTATCAATTTAGTTGTATTGTACCAGATGGCGCTATTAGTTGCATTTTCTGACGACAATATGACCAAAACCTGACCGAACTTGCTCATAATTATTTTCCCATCCGCCATATTTAATGTTTTTTTCTCCCCGGAGAATTATCTGACTAAGCTCCTGCTTATGTACACCTACGCACTGTAACTACTTAGAATCACATGGCGGCTACACTCTAAAAATACTTAGCTCCGTACTGTAATTTCCGGCACAGAGGCATAACATCTTAGGCCTCAAGAGCGGTAACGTGTCTGCATTTTGACCTTGATCTTTGTGCTATAGGCTGCAGTCATCACTTAACACCAATGTGAACTGCATGCTAGTTTGCCACTCCCATTGCATTAAAAAAAAACAGCGCTCTACTCACAATACAATGACATGAATAAAGCGAAGAAATCATATAATAATTTCGTTTGTCCTTAGACAATTCCACTTAAACTTACAAAACTAAAACAGTTTATATGAGTAAACGGAAACACAGTTCAATCAAACGAGAAGTTCGATAGAACAAGCAGAATTATTCTATTTTGTATGCCCGGAGACAGATTCTGTCGACAATATCTGTGGAACCATTTCATTCCCAATATTAAGTATTCATTTTTGGACAAACGAAGCCTGGATATTCCACAGAGTTCAATTTCTTATTTCATTCCTCGTAATTGAACTTTAAAAATTGAGTAAAAAAATATATTCAATTTATTTCATATCTTTCATATAATTAGGCTCCTGCGGAGCACTTTTATATACTTTGTAATTTTTTCTAAACTTCCTAGAATTATTATTAACAGAGTTTCAAGTGCAGTCAACACTGCTACGCATAAAGAAAATCAGTGTAGCTCTTTTGATCTTAGTAACAATATTATTACACGTTTTGTTGCGTTCTTTTTTATTTTCATCATAGCTTTATGTATTTACCTATCTTATTAATTTAACCAAAACACTTCCGTATTCTGCAAAAGTATAAAAAAAATCAAATAATAAGCCTTGTCTGTAATCCTGCGACATGTTTATTATTTTCATAAAAAAAAATTAAATCATAAAGGACTATTGTCCGATTAACCACTAGCCTTAAATTAATTTTTTGAAAAGTATATTTGCAATGGCCCCACAGTTGAACATCCCGTTTTCAGTCGATATCTAGGCCGCGATCTAATGTGTATTTAGTGCGGCCCAGCAATCGCAATGCTAACGCACCAATTCTGAGAGCAAACGGACACTTTTTAATGCAGAGGTCAACTGTCGCACGCGCCGATCTATTAGCTGTGTGCAGAGCAGTAATACAGTAGAGATAGGCTAATAACAACAATGACAACTTTTTTTTATGTAATGAATGTGGCAAACAAGCATAAGGTTCAGTTGCATCAAATATTTGTTAAAGTTAAGGTTTTATCAAATTTAACTACAACAGTAATATTTATCTTAACGGTGACTGCGAAATGTGTTACACCAGCTTTTTTGGCATAGTTAAAGCTATCAGGGTTGACAGATTCCCTCATCATCTGACAGATAATTGAGGTTAACTTTAAAATTAACCAGCGCACTTCGGCCACTCACGGTAAGCAGTTAAAGTTATGACGTCAAGTAACAATTTTCAAAATCGTGCAAGACATTCTTTACTTAACCGGTACTTTAACAAAAATATTAAAGTTAAAGTAAGATTATGCAATCCAGCTCACTCTAACTTCAACAGATACCTTCAAGTTAGAGAAGGATGTGAAATGTTACAATAACTTTGACTTTAACATATATCTTGGTGCAATCCAGGTGTGTAAGTCCTAAGTGCATATGAAAGTATTCTTTAGATCTATTCTTATGTATAACAAAAAAAACAGTTTAAATAATTCGAACTCTTTGAAGTCTTACCTACGTACTCGTAGAAAGCATCTCTACGCTCGCTACGCTCTACGTTGTGTTACGAAGTCACGGCCTATTTACGCTATTTCGTTCTACGGGTCTACGGAAAAATCGTTTAGGATCAGAAAAAGAAAACATTTATTGTATCTTAGAACAAATTTCGCTTATTCTGTTTCAGGTAAACATGTTCTTCGGTTGTCTAGAAGTACACTACTATTAAGCTGAGGTCCTGATCTCCTGTCGGGATATATAGAAGTGTTAATAAAGAAAAGTTAATCAGATTTTAATATTTTTCTAGTACCACATAGGTAAGATGCGAAAGAGATAACGCTCTTTAAACTTGAAATAAGCTGATCGATATATTTTGTAGGATACTGTTTTTTTGTACAATGGATATTCTGGTGATTTACTGATTATCCACCGGTGACGAGACCTTTGCTTTTTTAACCGTCCATTAAACGAAAAATGAGAAGGTTACCCCGTCAAGTTAGGTGAACCCGTCAAGTCACGAGAAAAATATGACAATTGATTTCAATTGTGTCTCCGCCAATATTGCCCTCCTGATGAAGTAAAATAATTATTTTGTCTTGACATGACACGGCAACAATGTTTTGAAATAAATAAACTTTTAAGAAATATTCTGCGGGTACCATACTCTGTGAATATATGGGCAACGTTCGAGTGGAATATTGAGAGAAATGTCTTTTGCTTCAGATTTGTTTAATTGCGGGTCATATGGAGTGGTTCGCGCGTCGATTCACACTTCATTCACACCAATGAACCCAATTTGCTGGCACAGCATCAGCAGTGTTATGCTAGCCACACATATAATATACCTGCAGAGTCGGACTATATTGTCGATGTAGCGTTTGGCAATCGAGCCTGACCTACCCGGGCTTCCTACGGTTCTGGTTTGATAGGTTTGCCGCTAAAAGCTGTCTTATAGCCCAGGTACACTTTGTGGTGTTAGTCCCCGGGCGTGTGAGCAGCTTCCGAGCAACGCGGGCCCTTCCTGCCCTGTCCAACTCTGTACTTTCCCAAGTAGATAGTGAAGTGTGTTGTCTGACTTTCCGCAAAATGTACATATACCTATTTTAGAAAGGAGATCCCATAAAAATCTGAAACGATATCTGTTGTTGTGTTATGGTTACGTGTTACTGTAGTTTGTGTTTTATTACATAATCATAATATTATTTAAAGCAAATAGCGTAGATAAATGTCATACTGGAAAATTTGCGTAGGCATGTAATGGAGTATATCAAAAAATATTATTATTCAATTAACAGATACATTGGGCTAACCAAAATAAAAGCTGTTTCGTGTTTTTGGCATTATATGTAGGTCCCAATAACATAATATAATTATTTGACCTTGTTCCTGTCTGCTTCACTTAGCTATTATTGATGTTTAATTTTGTTTTCTAATCTTATGAATCTAAATAATTCTGTGCTTCCGATAGATTAATGGTAGAGCTCCAGTGTCGGGGCTCGCGGGCGTAGGCACCACCGCATTGCCTAATATACTTTCCACTAAATGATAGTGTTCAGCACTATCTTGTTCCGGTCAGGTGGTAATAGACGGCCCTGTTATTTGCCGGCACAAAGGCATAACATCTTAGGCCGCAGGAGTGGTAACATCTGCATTATGACCTTGGTCTTTGTGTGGGTGTCTATAGGCTGCAGTCATCAGTTAACATCAATGTGAACTGCATGCTTGTTTGCCACTTCCATAAAGTACATAAAAAACCCTGTTGCGAGCCAAAACGTAACCGGCGAATCGACGGTGTTTGCTTGTATGCTTGCATACATTTACCTCTGCCTACCCCTTCGGGCGTGAAGTTACGTCAATATTCTGAATAGTAAGGCAAGAAACATCGTATTTTCATCCCATCGCTTCGTACAAACTAAAACTAGTATCATGAAAATCTTCATGTTTACAGATTCAGAGACGTGACCATTTTGTAAGATACACTTATAATAAAGACCAAATACGTACAAATCCTTACGAGGGTACTGAACTGACGGAGACAATATAGTTTGGCGCCAATATACTTTTATTACGACTATTCAGGATTATTATCCTGAATAGTAGTAGGAGATTGCTGATATTATGCTTAGATTTAATATGGGTTTCTTTGTTGAAAGGCTTAAGGGTGTTTTTTTTTTTCTAATATGACTTCCATAGGAGGTTTTATGTACACGTATATTAAGGATGCCTACAGTATAGTTTTTAATGTGTACTAAGCACTATTCGTATACATTAAAAACCATACTGTAGGCATCCTTAATGAAGCGCGCATGGCCCGGTGGCTGGTGTAGGTCATAGGCGATCTACTTGGTGAAGCACTACGGGCGCGGTCGGGTAGCGTGATAGGTGACCGCTAGTGGCAAAATAAATGCGCGTTGCCGTGCTCCCGAGGGCACGTTATGCCGTCGGTCCCGGTTGCTATCGATAGATAGCAGTCGTTAAACCTTGACGAAGGCCTTATGGGCGGTTTGAAAACATCCGACAGCGGTTTGGCCACTAACCCACCCACCTCCACCAATCCGCATTGGAGCAGCGTGGTGGAGTAAGCTCCAGGCCTCCCCTCAAAAAATGGGGTAGAGTCGTGCCCAGCAGTGGGACGTATAATGTTTTGCCATTATTATTATAATAGTGCTTGACCACTATTACAACGCTAGTCCTGGGTCAAAAATCCAATGGTATCTGTAACTATCAGCTGAGTAATAGAACATGAATGACGTGGTCTTAACCGGTTTCATTACGAATGATCACGCTCAGCGGGTGTCACTGTCAGCATTTATTAAATAATACACAAGTAAGGGTGGTAGAAATCCAGTGTAGAAGCTCAAAGGCGTGGGCACCACTGCACTACCTAATCTATCTATCGGCAAATCGTATTCAGCACTATCGTGTTACGGTTAGATAGTAATGTATGGCCCCGTTATAACTATCATAGAGACAAAACAACTAAAGCATCATGGATGGCAAAGCATCTCTAGAAATTAAAGAAAAAAACGGAAAGATAAATTTGAATTTTCTTTCCGTTTTTTCTTTTAATTTCTAAAGTTGACTCGCATGTGTTATTGCGAAAAATAAATAGTACAAAACATCTGTACTTTTCACCTCTGGTTTTTGTGTGGATGTCTATAGGCTGCAGTCATCGCTTAACATCTATGTGAACTGCTCGTTTGCTACATTCGTAACAAAATAAAGTATAACAGACGTGACACTGTTAAGGGAACCCTTATATAAAAGGAATGTCCATTCTTTCACATAAGAATCACCATGCTCAGTAAAGGCTCAGAGTAAAGGATTCATCGATGTCAAGGTTACTTACAAAATTGGAGGCATACTTGCCTATTACATTCAACATAAAGATACCATCAGCTGAGTAATAAAACATGAATGACGTGGTCTTAATCGGTTTAATTAAGAATGAAAACTCTCAGTGGGTGTCACTGTCAGCATTCAATTAAGCAATAGGTTATTTAAATGCTGACAGTGACACCCACTGAGCGAGCTTATAGGTTATAAGGCATTTAATTAATTTTTACTGGTCGTAGAGCTTCAGTGACGGAGCTCGCGGGCGTAGGCTCCACCGCAGGAGTGGTAACCTATCTGCATTTTGACCTTGGTCTTTGTGTAAGTGTCTATAGGCTGCAGTCATCACTTTACATCAATGTGAACTGCATGCTTGCTTGCCACTTCTATAAAAACAAAAAAAGGACCCGGCACTAAATGGCTCGGGTGCTCGGTCGCGCGCCCTAACCGAGCCACGTCCATAGAGAGCGAGCAGCCTCGCGAAGCTTTTGCCGCGCGAGGCAGCCGAATAAACAAGGGGCTTCCAGGGATTCTTTTGAGGAATCCAAATAATCCAATTAGAAGTTCACTCAACATAACATTCGGAGTGTTTCATTCACGATCTGGGGAGGTGTGGTAACATGATTTTTTTTTATTATGTAATATAGAATTGGCAAACAAGCATGCAGTTCACATTGATGTTAAGTGAGGCCTGCAGCCTATAGACACTTACACGAAGCCCAAGGTCAAAATGCAGATGCGTTACCGCTCCTGACCTTAGTTGTTTTGTCTTTGTGATACATTGGATTGGTACACATGTGAACTGCATGTTTGTTTGCCACCTTCATTAGATAAAAAAAGAAATAAAACAAGTTTCTTGTAAAGAAATCCACAAAATTCACGGTAATAAACTTCTTTGATGCATTATTTGATTGATTAGATTTTACGGGTAGCTGAGTTCGTGTGTCGAAGCTCAAAAACATAGGCAACCTATTACCTAATCTATCAGGCGCCAAATAGTAATTTTCAGGTCTATAACGTTCCGGTTACAGGGTGATGTATCCTCCCGTCATAACTATCAATAGGCGAAACAACTAAGCTTGGATTGCACCACGACTTTTGTTAAAGTTAAAATTATTGTAACATTTCACATCCTCTTCTTACTTAAAGAAATCTGTTAAAGTTAAAGCAGGATGTGAAATGTTACAATAACTTTCTTTAACTTTAAACAAAAGCCGTGGTGCTACCCAGGCTACAGGGATGGCAACGCATCTGTTGCGAACGATAAATGTTGAAATCCGATTTTTGTGAAGATGTATGTCTATATAGGCTGCAGTATTCATTTACCATCAATGTGAACTGCACACTTGATTGCTACCATCATATAATAGAAAGAAGATGTAAATATTGAATTATCTCTCCAAAGTAAGCAGTATGGCTCCGTAATAACTATCACAGAGACATAATGTTAGGTCTCAAAGATGGCGACGCATCTGTATTTTGACCAGCAGTTTTTGTGTAGATGTGTACGGCCTACAGTCATCACTACACATCAATTTCGTTTGCTACCTTCCTTACACAAAAATGCATTTTTTTATTGTATTATTTTTCGAAATTATAAATTTCAACAATACTATTCCAGCATTGTCTAAATCTATTTGTGATTTAAAGTAAGTCAGCCGAATGATGTCACGCGCATCAATCATGCACTCTAAATTGGCTCTCTGATTCACAATGAGGCCAATTTGCCGGTGCCCTTCGAAGGACATGCTCTCCAAATGGGTTATTGCCACCTATTTAATCATTCAGGCCATTTGAATGGCAGTGCATTCATTTATATGATTACCTATAACCATTTACCAGCCTGTCCCTAACTTAGAATCCAAAATCTTTAAGTGAGTATACCTACTTATCCTTTAGGGAGTCGATTACGTGAGCCATGATTTATTGTGATTGAAAACCAGCGCAATTTACCGTTAAAAATACGGCAGTTACCTAAAGGGTTATACTGTAATACAAAATTCACTTATCCCGAGTAAAGTGATTTTATCGCGTGTTTAGTCTTACCACACCGCGGACACTCCGCCAAAATTCCATACAAACGCTTAATTTGGTCTCTATTACACAGACATCAATCAGTGACGTGTATTTACACGCGCACCTGTGTGCGTAGCACGTACAAAATACCAACCGTCGCCCATAAGAGGGGAAGGGGTTGAGTGATGCTGGCAAATCGGGCGGGACGTCGAAGTGTCCATTCTATACGTAGTATTATTACATATTCTCTGGTCTTACCAAAGCAAAAAGCACAAAAAGCTTGCAAAGCATCATGGCAGAGTGAGAAGAGAGAACCATCCACACTTTAATGAATTAGGACACCTTTTTAGTAAGCAAATGTAATTTATACGATATATAGATGCAGAAGGTCACGAAAAAAGCTTTTTTGATATATTATTTAATTGATTTGGTTTTATTTCTAGTAGCAGACAAGGGCGGATTTCTCTATAGGCCGAGTAGGCCCGGGCCGAGGGCAGCAAAATTTAGGGGACGCCAAAATTTGGTCGTTTTTTTTAAGTAGTTGCCTACGCGCATTCGTGTAAAATCTCAAAAATGTATCCATTTAGCATCTCGCGAAAAAATTTACATGTATGGCAATTACGATTATCAGAAGAATTAATTAAATTACTTACTGACTATCGTTTTTTTTTAATTTCATTTAATTTCTATAGTTGATCTAACTTTTTGTTAATTCTGGACTGGTTATCCTGAGCTCGCAGGTTCAATTCCTGCCCGCAGTCAAAGTTTTCTTTCCGTTTTTTTCTTTAATTTCTAATGTTAGGGGTTTGCTAAAATCATTTTTCGATTTAGTAAACTATTTGTATTTTATTAAGGTTTAAAATGCCCATTTTCGTTAGAGTCAAGTGTCCTCTATACCAACTAAACTGTTGTTGTTGAAAATTCGATCGTTACGGCAATAGTAGCTACATATAACGAAAGTAAAAGGAAAACTATCACACTTAGGTTGGCTTTACTAGTTTGCGAGCAGGTACCTAATAGCCGACCAAATGTAATACTCGATTTTTTTTTAACAACTCCATAGAAAACATTTATAATTTTTTTTTAATTGCATTAATCAAATCTAAAAACTACGGAACACCAAACTGCTCGTGGCCCGACACGCACTTGATCTATTTTTTTTGTTTTCTGATTTTATCATTTTGTTTTTTGACCCCGCTTTGCTGGTTATAAATGTTTCAAAATTCCACCCGACGCGTATCATTCAATGGTAATTGTCACCATTTACAAATAATCCAACGAGTCTTTTCCATTGCGCAATGTATGCGGCCAAATACAAAACAATGAGAGACGTGTAACGCTTCCTTAAATATTTTTCATAACAACTGCGTGTAGGGTTGCCACATTACATTCCTATGAAACGTGTTAAATTAATAATTACAGTATAGTAACTTACCTATTTTGTTTACATAAAATAAAATATAATTAATTATGATAGCTAATTACCCGTATAATACACTCACGTTAAATATCAATCAGGGTCATATAAAAGTATACTTTCCTGAAATTTAATCTTCCACTTCATTCGTAACTATTTATTTATTTCAGTTCAGTTTTTCAAATAGCATTAGATATTTTGAACTACTTAACAAACATGAAGGTCTTTTTACTGGTGGTGGACCTCTATCGACGGAGGTCGCGGGGGTAGGCACCACCGCATTACCTCTATCTGCCGTCAAATGGTAGTGTTCAACATTATCTTTTTCCGGTTAGATGGCAAATGTATGACGTATTTTGACCTCTGGTTTTTGTGTAGACGTCTATAGACTGCAGTCATCGCTTAACATCAATGTGAACTGCATGCTTGTTTGCTACCTTCCTTACACAATAAAATAATAAAAAAAGAGAAAAAATACATCCTCACGTAGGTACAGATTGATTATACATCTTCTAAACGAGGCTGATAGTTCAGCACTATCGTGTTCCGATTAATTAGATGGTAATGTACAGCCCCGTAATAACTATCACAGAGACATAACACTAGGTCTCAGGGGTCAACGCATCTGCGTTTTGAGCTCTGTTTTTTTGTTTAAATGTCTAAAGGCTGCAGTCATGTCTTAACATCTATGTAAGCTAAGTGCTTATTTGCCATCTTCGATACATAAGAAAATGATGTAGAATTTATGTCCCACACCATAGCCCATTGAAATCGCATACCTATAGCCTGCTTTTTATATTAACTGCCTCAGTAGCCTAGTGATAGCAGGCCACTACTACTACATTTGGGTCCTGGATTTGATTACCGGGTAGGGGACTATCAGAGATAATGGTGTAGTCCTTTATCTCTGGTTCTATTGGGATTTTTTTCCATTTTCTGGAAATTTCCCAATACCTCGAAGTTTGGGAATGTGTCCGGAGATGTCAACAGGTTACATGGGCCAAAACGTAACTAGCAAATCGTGGGTGTTTGTATGCATGTATGCTTGAATGCATGCAATTACCTCTGCCTACCCCTTCGGGGATTACAGGCGTGAAGTTACGTTTTTTTTTACGTTTTCGCAGGAAAAAGCAGTTTTTACTTTGTATATTGCAATCGAACAACAATTACCATAGAATATCATACTTAGAAATAATTTCGATTGCTGTCTAGACAATTTATTACATCTTTCTTAGGGAATACAATATGTAAGTAGAATTTATAATTAATGGACGTGCGAAGGTTTGAGGAAAGGCGGCACGCAATTTTGATGCTTATCAATATGTAATAGAAAGGATTGTGCCATGAAGATTGTAATAAAATATAACCTCCACTTTGGGTCAGTAAAACATACCCTTAGACGCGTAGTAGCAGCGTGAAAGCCTTATACAGTGGACGCGTCGCCCTTCATTTTTTTCTTTTTTATAAAGTTTTCAGTGATTTTTTTTGTGACTGTGGTGACTAATCAAAAAATTGTCAACATACGTGTTTTTTTAAAGGTATTCTCTAGTTTTGCTTTTTATTGCATTAGTTATAGTTTTACCTAGGTTTGTCAAATTCTGATTAAAATAATGTATGGAAATACGAAGTAGATAATAAATCTATGGGAAATATAGGAAATCTAAGTAGAACAAAATAAACTACTGAGATTCTGATTTAATAAATGTCGCAGGAATGGTTTATCACTTTTACATATTAGTTTTTTCAGATCTGTAAAATATTCTAAAATATGTCTATTCATAATTATTTATTCTATTCATCCAGTGTATCTTTTTTTTTGTTATTGATTCAGTAATTCTTAATTTATGGTCTTACCTAAATTTTTAGTTGACCACACGTCCGTAGTACCTGAACTCCAAAATGTACGGGTGGCTTCTTGAAAGTGTGCAGTACTTCATAGTGGTAAGTAATTTTTTTTATATACCTAATGGAAGTGGCAAACAAGTATGCAGTTCACATTGATGTTAAGTGATTACTGCAGCGTATAGACACCCACACAAAAACCAGAGGTCAAAATGCAGATGCTTTGCCACCCCTGAGATCTTAGTTGGTGTGTCTGTGGCAGTTATTACGAGGTCAAACATTATCATCTAACCGGAACACGATAGTGCTGAACACTACCAATTAAGAGGTACACACACTTGTGGCTGACTGACATCCGTGGAGCACTGGGTCCCAGACGAAAACCAGCGTCGATTAGGAGATAATATTTTCTAATCGACATGAAGCTGATCTGGGCACCCTTTTAGATCAGCCATGAGACATAATATGCTTCACCCTTGTTTTTTTTGTATGTATAGGTAAATATGTATTTTTTGTTAATTGTTTTCAATTTATTTTATTTTGTTTATGTCTGCGTGCTGTATGTCTGAATAAATTGTTTCTTTCTTTCTTTCTTACCATTTGGCGACAGATTGATTAGGTAATGCGGTAGTGCCAGCACTCTCGAGCTCGTACACTGGAACTCTACCAGTAAATCATTAACATAAAATGTGGAAATATGGCCTGCTACGGCTGCTACCTCTAGAATAGACAACCTTGGTTATTTGACCAGTCACGAGAAAAATAAGAATTGATTTTCAATTGTGTCTAGCCGCCGGCTGCTTTACGTTCCATGAAGTGTTAAAGGACTTGGAGTTAATCAGATTTTAGGCACGTGACGACCCCACCACCTACCAGTAGTGGAGAATTCTCCTGCTAATGCAGGTAGTCAACCGATTAATGGCAGCTAAACCATTCCAATGGAACGGTAGTAACTTTTCTGTAGTGGTAGAGCTCCAGTGACGGAGCTTGCGGGCGTAGGCACCACCGCATTACCTAATATACTTGCCGCTAAATGGTAGTGTTCAGCACTATCGTGTTCCGGTCAGGTGGTAATGTACGGCTATGTAATTTCCGGCATAGAGGTATACGGTAACGCATCTGCATTTTGACTTTGTGTGGGTGTCTATAGGCTGCAGTCATCACTTAACATCAATGTGAACTGCATTCTTGTTTATCACTTCTATTACATTAAAAAAGACATGCACGCCGATTCCTAAGACTTTTGACCCTACTATCAAACAGTACTCGACCTATTTGGTTATGGTAGGTCAGTCTTGGTCGTCCTGGGCTTCTGCAACTGTAAATATTAGATAATACACTATACTATTATTGTGAGTGCTAAAATAATTCCGAGAAGAAAAAAAACAGTTGATATAGGTAAAGCTGTTAACTATACGGATACCGCGAGGTACTAAGATAGGACTGCCATACTCCATGCACGCCACTGGATATGTAGAATTCAGGAGTCTTAAAAAAATGTGTGGATACGGTAACCTACTCATTTTTTAAAATGTCAATGACTTAAAAAATCCTTTTTATACAGTGTCAAAGACAAATATAGGTAACACACGAAATTCCTTTGGTGTTTGATATTTTAATGCGTTTATGACAATTAAGTATGTGAAAAAAGGTATGGGAATTAGGCGAAGCACGTTAATCTGGAGAATGCCCGATGGGTACTCAAAGTTAACTCTGTTGCTAATGTAGAACGTGCGTTTATGACAATTAAGTATGTGAAAAAAGGTATGGGCATTAGGCGAAGCACGTTAATCTGGAGAATGCCCGATGGGTACTCAAAGTTAACTCTGTTGCTAATCTAGAACGTGCGTTTATGACAATTAAGTATGTGAAAAAAGGTTTGGGAATTAGACGAAGCACGTTAATCTGGAGAATGCGCGATGGGTACTCAAAGTTAACTCTGTTGCTAATCTAGAACGTGCGCTTATGACAATTAAGTATGTGAAAAATGGTATGGGAATTAGGCGAAGCACGTTAATCTGGAGAATGCCCGATGGGTACTCAAAGTTAACTCTGTTGCTAATCTAGAACGTGCGTTTATGACAATTAAGTATGTGAAAAAAGGTATGGGCATTAGGCAAAGCACGTTAATCTGGAGAATGCGCGATGGGTACTCAAAGTTAACTCTGTTGCTAATCTAGAACGTGCGTTTATGACAATTAAGTATGTGAAAAAAGGTATGGGAATTAGGCGAAGCACGTTAATCTGGCGAATGCGCGATGGGTACTCAAAGTTAACTCTGTTGCTAATCTAGAACAGAGAATATATAATAATATGTCTAGAATATACAAGAATAACAGTAGGTAAGAAGCAAAAATACTACGCGTTAAAAAAGCGAAAATAAGTAAAACTCCGAGTTTGGCACTGTGAATTTTTAAAAATCCTTTGTCTTAGGGTTACCTCAAATAAAGCTGTTTCAATTGCAATATCCCAATAGCCCAATATCCCATTTCTCTACCGTAGATATCATACAAATAGAGAATTATATGACCGTGTATCGAATCTGTGACCATAGATGAGCAGGAGTAACCTGCTGAATTGGCGAAAATAAGGCGGAAATTAGTAATACTAATAGTATAATAACTTACTATAACAACTTTTCCAATCAAATGGTGGTCATCTTTTTTATACCACAGCTTTTTTAATGTAAAACTTTGTCGTTTTCTCGGCCGAGAGACGTAGACAAATGATACCAACTCAGTTAAAAGTTCAAAAGCCACTGTAGCAGAAATTAAGTGAGAAAGTTAAATCTAATATTTAATTGAATATAATTAAGAACAATGTTTACTTTTCATTAAGATTTAAAAATATTTTTTTGGTTTCTGTTACTCTTTTTAACAGCCACCTTTTAATTGTTTGGAATAAAATTTAATGTACAGACACTCGATTTTAACTCTTATTATAGTACTAGCTGTGCCCGCGACTCCGTCCGCGTGGGAATCGAAATCTAGTATATTATAGTGATCTGTGGTCGATATTCGCGGGATTTTAACGTTATTGTAACTACGGAAGGCCTCCCCCCAAAAAAAGGGAGAGACTCGTGCCCAGCAGTGGGACGTATAATGGGTTTCCATTATTATTATTATTATTATAACTACGGAACCCTACACTTGACCGGTTTTTTACTATTTGCAATAAATAAACCGCTAGATTCAGTAATAAGAAATTTAAACTTGATCGAAATTGTGTTTACTAAATAAGTACTTCATTACATAAGATCCAAATAAAATATATATGCAAAGCAAGTCAATTTGAATATAAAACGATGTTTGCAATTTTCTTCTACAAATAGTTTAGCTATGCAAACAAAGCAACGCCAACGTGAATAAGAAAAATATGGCTTTTAATTTTTTTTATACTTTTTTATATATATGTATATATATATATATATATATCTTAATATATATAAATCTCGTGTCACAATGTTTGTCCTCAATGGACTCCTAAACCACTTAACCGATTATAATAAAATTCGCACACCATGTGCAGTTCGATCCAACTTGAGAGATAGGATAGCTTACATTACGCTATGACTAATAGGAGCAGAGCAGCGCGGGCGAAGCCGGGGCGGGCCGCTAGTATATATATAGATAATGAACAATAATTTTGTTAAATTCTACGCGGATAAAGTCGCGGGCACAACTAGTCTTAACTAAATACGTTTATGAAAACCGCATTCAACTCTGTTTAAAAATTTTGAAGCAGTGCTTAAAGTGAATTTTGAATTGACCATAACGAAACAAAGTTTTGACAACGCTCCTAATTATATTTAATCCACATGTGAACCGCATTCAAATCCGATGAGTAGTTTCGAAGTTATAACATACCAGACAGACAGACTGACAGAAAAAAAACCATAAATTGTCATTTTTTTGTTCTATTACTTTTTTTTAATCACACCCTATCAGTTTTTTGAAAAAAATATTTAAAGTACAGACACTCAATTTTTATCCCCTAATTCATAAACGTATTTAAGCTAAAGTGTTGCTAATCTCCTTTGTCTTTTTCTATCCTGCACATTTGACAATGCAACTGACAAAGACAAAGCATTCTATAGCTAAAACGTATCTAATGTACGTATGTATTGATAATAAATGCAAAATACTTGTTTACAGCAAGAATGCGGCGAAGAAATATGGGAGACAATCTTACGAGAGGTTGGGGCAAAGAATACAGTATTCAGTACCAGGCAGGTGAGCAATTGGTACAGTACAGTTTACGTCAATGACGTCTTCAAGCTAAAGTGAAAGTTGGAAACCTCGCTTGATATATGTTCTGTATCTTCACGCCACGTTCCTACGGGGTAGGCAGGGAGTGTGGAACACCGGATAAAGAGGACACACCTTCCGTGCTTCTTTTAGTTTCATCATTCTCTACATACATGATCGCCGATTCCTAAGACTCGGTGTCATCCCACCCTCAGACAGTACTCGACCTATTTAGTCAAGGTCAGTTTTGGTCTTTCTGGGCCTCTGCAACCATCCATTAACATTCGGATTGTATATCTTGTTAAACTATTGTATCCATGCCCGAACAGTTGGAGCATGTCTTTATAGCCCTATTATAAATGCTTAAAGTAAATATCAACGTTAATTTATTGACAGTTTTCGAGATTATACAATTAATATTTACAGATGAAGAAATCAGTCACTTGTAACTCACTTCATCGTGTGTAAACTCACCATAGTACTTTAATTCCAGACTAAAGAATATATTATTTAAGTTAAATTTGCTTTTAGGAATATTCAGATACATTGATGCTTCGATTGGCAAGTGCATTGGCGCAATTTTATACAAAAGATCCAAACAGCCCCACCACGTCGACACCCAGGACTCCAACACCTAAGAAAGTTTCCCTGAAGTCCAAGCCCAATTGGCGAAGCGCGTCTGTCCACGCCGACAACAGGGCTCACACATACAAATGTCCATTCACCGCGACAAATGCCTTGACAGCTGCGACAAGAAAGGAATTTGAGGCTTTTAACTCTTCCGAAGAACTACGCTCGCTGCTCAGTAACATTTCCACGGACAGGATTAATGAGGCGGAAGAAAGAATTCGAGAAAAAATAAGGCATAGGAGAAGCATTGGCGTACGTTTGGACACTTCTACGGATATTGTAAACGAGTCTGAATTAGAAGATAAGCAAGTCGAAGATAAAAAAGATGATAATATTGAAACCAAAAAAGTGGACGACGTTAATGAAGGCAAAAAAGTAGAAGAAATCAATTATATCAAGGTGTCTCAACAAGAAAAGGGAGCAAAAGAAATTAAAGGTGTAAAAAACGCCGAACACCAGTCTCCAAGCTCTGAAGGTGCAAGACGAAGTTCTTTGAAGCCAGCAAGAAAGACCAGTTGCACTGTAGCAGTAGACGTGTATAGACGCCGTGGTTCTGGTGTTTCAGGTAGACTACGACTAAACAGTCTGAATTTAGGAAATGCGGAGAAATTCAACATGTTGAAAGAGAAATTTGCTACTCAGGAAAAGGTGCTGCATTTCTTTGGCAGGTGTTTTGTGAAATTCTTTTCTAACTATGGGTGAGTAGTAAACTGTAAATTGTTAGTTATAATACTATTGAAATATTTTGGATTGTAAAATAATGTATGTATGTACGCCAAGTACCTTACGGGGTAGGCATAGAGTGTAGAACACCAGATATCCCGGTCTGACACACCTTCCGTGCTTGTTTTACATTCATCGTGCTCTTCATACATGTACGATTCCTAAGACTTTTGACCCCACCCTTAGACAGCTACTAGACCTATTTGGTCATGGTAGATCAGTCTTGGTCTTCTATACTTATAATAAAACTGTAGAAGTTCAAATTCTGTACATTAAAAATATTGAAAAAATAAATACCAGGGGATGTTACTAGATCGATACCGAACCCAAATATGTAATTAGAACTTTTTTTGTCTGTCTGTCTGTCTGTCTGTTTGTTCAAGCATCACATAAAAACTACCAGTCCAATTACAATGAAACTTGGTACGATTATACTTTAACCTTTGGCGCACAACACTGGGCACTTTTTATCCCGGAAAAATGTCTGTTTGTCTGTGTGTTTGTGCACGCTAATTTCGGAAACGGCTTATTCGATCTGATGTTTTCACTAATATATTGAAGTAAGTTTAACTTAATGTTTAGTGTCTGTTTCATGTGAATCGGGTCAGAAATTAAAAAGTTATGTCAATTTAAAGAATCATATCGAATATTTTTAAGCTATTCTGTATCATAGTTCTATCTTTCATGGGGTTTCGTACTAAAAGGTAAAAGCGGACCCTACGGATTACTAATCCATCGCTGTCTGTCTGTCTGTCCGTCCGTCTGTCTGTCACCAGGCCATATCTCATAAATAGTGATAGCTAGAAAGCTAACATTTTCACAAATCATGTATTTCTGTTACCGCTATAAAGACAAAATTAATAACTAAAAATAAGAAAATGAAAATGAGGGGGCATACAACAAAGGTGTTTTTTCGTATATTTTTTGCAAGACAATAACGGCAGCAAGTAGACGCTTTTAAAATTTTCACAGAAGTTTTAGGTCTTATGTTGTATATTACCTTCCATAATAAATCTATACAAATAAATAATATTGGAGTGTCTGTTTGTAATATAAAAATAACCGCTTTTTACTAAATGCATATACACGGTGCATATACCAAAACAACATTTTTTACAATTTTTGTCTGTCTGTCTGTCTGTCTCTTTGTTCCCGCTAATCTCGGGAACGGCTAGACCGATTTTGACGTGACTTTCACTGGCAGATAGCTTATGCAACAAGGAGAAACTAAGGCTACTTTTATCTCCATACATCCATACATACATACATACATACCTACTTACAAATAAGTAGAATTGGAGTGTATCCGACTTTGACGGGACTTCCACGGGTAGGTAGCTGATGTAATAAGGAGTAACTCTTTCTACTTTTATCTCCATACATCCATACATACATACCTAGATACAGATAAGTAGAATTGGAGTGTATCCGACTTTGATGGGACTTCCACGGGTAGATAGCTGATGTAATAAGGAGTAACTTAGGCTACTTTTATTTCCATACAACCATACATACATACATTCATACCTTCACACAAATAAGTAGAATTGGAGTGTATCCGACTTTGACGGGACTTCCACGGGTAGGTAGCTGATGTAATAAGGAGTAACTTAGGCTACTTTTATCTCCATACAACCATAAATATATACATACCTACCTACATACAAATAAATAGAATTTGAGTGTCTCCGATTTTGACGGGACTTTCACTGGCAGATAGTTGATGTAATAAGGAGTAACTTAGGCTACTTTTATACTAGCTGCGCCCACGTCCGGGTAGATACTGAACAATCATATTTTTTCTCACGTGGACGAAGTCGCGGGCACAGCTAGTCCTTAATAAAGTAATGGAAATTACCATCTATATTTGGGGTCTGGACATGACGACCTCATCACCCACTAGCGGAAGAACTTTCTTCTCCTGAAAGATAATTCTTCCACTCAGTCAGTCAAGCGAACAATGGCGGTCAAACCATTGTAGTGCGGTGGTATTAAGTGCAATAATGCAAAACGGGCAGCAGCATCCTGTAATAAAACTACCGCCACTGCGATCGCCAATCCGCATGCCAAACGTGGCGATTATGGCATATCCCCCTTATGGCTTTGGTCCAGGAGTGGACTTGGATCTTTCGGCTGATATGATGATGTTTGCCACATCATGGCATAAAAAAACCTTTATCTCTAATGGCTCTCAGTGGGAACCGGGCATCACATTCGAAGCCTCACCTAGCATACTGTAGTCATCTTACTCTGGATTTTTCTTCAGGTACGATACAATGATCCGTGCAACTGGCCGTTACTTCTGCACATTCCTGCAGTCAGTCGACAGTATACATCAGCGCATGAAGTCCACGTTTCCTAACATGCGATCGCCTACCATGCAACTGACTCGTGCGCACATAAACGGCGCCGCACTTGTGTACCGCACCAACAGAACTGGATACACGCATTACTTGATGGGTGAGTGCTTTTATACAGAATTGTTACAAAAAGTATGTAAAATTTATAATCTACAGAAAATAAAGACCATGTTCTGCGTTTACATTGCAAAACACTATTTTAAAGATCTATGCTGCAAGCTTTGATTATATACACGTCGTATATAATCGTGTACGTCGTGTACGACGTGTATATAATCAAAGGCTGCAAGGCAGAGCTATATCACCTTATTAGTACTTATTACTCGAAAGATATATATTAGATTGCCTCAGTGGTCCTGGTCGCAATCGCGATGTTAACCGTGATGCCGGATTCTATACCTAGATGAGGAAAACTTGATGTTGGATTTTTCCTGTTAGGAAATTCCCAGTAGTAGCCCAAGTCTGGTACCCGTGCTTCAGAGAGCATAACGTAAATCGGTACTGCGCCCTATCTCTCTATGTTCGTGTCGGATTGCCGTCAAATCAAACTGAAAGTGAGGGAAGAGAAAGTTCATCTGAGTTTGCGCATACGCTTGTGTTCTATAATATCTCCAGCGCAGTTGGCTAGTCTCCGTCGAGATTGGCCGCCAGGAGGATATTCATATCGAGTTCCAGTACTATCTGCAGTGGTATCTGCCACTAAATGGTAGTGTTCATCACTATCGTGTTCCGGTTATGTATGGCCCCGTAATAACTATCACAGAGACATATTAACTAAGGTCTCAGGGGTGGCAACGCATTTGCATTTTGACCTCTAGTTTTTGTGTAGGTTTTGTGTATACTGCAGTCATCACTTAAAATGAATGCGAACTCCATGCTTGTTTGCCACTTTCTTTACATAAAAATAGGCTTTTAGCTTCTAGATTGTACCTGAATTTTAAAATTTATATTCAAAATCTCCACATAAAACCCTTAGGGTGCTTTTCCACCAGAGATGTGACATGCAGTTACGCTTAGTTGATGTGAAATCTACGCTACGAAAATATGTAACCGTATCCACCAACACTATGCTATGTAGCTGTACGATACACCACTCGCGACGGCCCACATCACACACCCTTCCATATAAAAAACATACATTAGTTGAATCCGTTCCCACCAGTGCTAAGCTATGTGCACCAATGAATACTATTGGTGGATATCAAACGCATCCATAGCAACGTAGCATATCATATCTCTAGTGGAAAAGCACCCTTATCCTCTATTTAACCGGATCTCGTGAAAGAAGTCACGGGCGAGGATTACTTACTATTTCAGATGTAAACAAGGCATTGTCTTTACACAGGACAACTATACGAGATAGCAGAGGACATATTTTCGCTGAAGCTGAAAGTATCCGTTACAAAGGAGTACACGGAAGGTGGTCAAAACGTATCTGTCTTGAGATTGGAGTTCGATAACAGCGATTATGTGAGTAGAGCAGTGTTTCCCATTTGCCGGGTCGCGACCCGGTACCGGACCATCTAAATAAAATACCGGGTAATACAAAACTTTCGTTAATTTTATTTATACGAACATGGATTTTAAAAAATAAGCACCAGCTCCCTATTTCGCACTAAAATTAAGTGACTAAGTGCCGATTTCATCGTCATAATAAAACGCGGTTTACATTCTTAAACGAGTTCAAGAAGACTAATTGGATGTCACCCACGAAATTTGTTCGTAATAAGGTTGAAAATGTATGCAAATTTTAAGCTAAGCCGCGTTTTATCAAACTCAGTTCTCAGAGAAAACGGTGAAATCTGCCCTAAATAGGCTTAGCCAAAATATGTAATACTGATACTTTTTAACTATTAAAATGTGTATTTTTTATATAATGGGACCAGCTTGGGTTTAAAAGTGTTAACTTAATGAGTCACGAAAGAGCGTTCTGAAAATTACCGGGCCATGGCAGAACTCCCCTGGTGTCGCAACTGTCCATAGGCGACGGTGACCACTTTCCATCAGGTGGCCTGTCTGCTTGTCTGTCATCCTAATGACATAAAAAACTACAAAACATAAATGCAAACCAGTATTTTACAGAGAATAGAAATAAAAAAGTAGGATAAAATAGAAGTAGACATATATTATAGTTGAGTGTGTAATAGCCGAAACAAACATTCGACACATTTTCAAGGTATCTTCGAAGGCCGCTGCATCTTTCTATTGCCTATTATCCTATTGTCTTCAAAACCTTCGCAATCGTGTTTTATGGGATCATAAAAATGTTTATGGAAGTTAGTCACCATGTACGTCCGACTAATAAACATAATGTGAGGATCCTGCTGCGTAGCAATTTATTTAAAAAGGTAACCTCTTTTCACAGTAGCTGCGTAGATTTCTAAGTCTATGGATTTGGATTTTTGGTCATGGTAGGTCAGTCTTGGTCTTCCTGGGCTGGATATAACTTTTGGTTAATTTTGGAACATACAAAAACAACACGCTGGGCGTCGGGACGCTGGGCGTCGAGCACCAATACAAACAGACACTCCAATTTTATTTATTTGTATAGATGGAAGGTAATATAAAACATAAGACCTAAAAATTCTGTGAAAATTTGAAGCGTCTAGTAGCTACCGTTATTATTAATGCGCAAAAAATATACGAAAAAAAACACGTTTATTGTATTGTTTATAGTGTAATTAATTTTGTCTTTATAGCGGTATCAGAAATACATAATTTGTGAAAATGTTAGCTTTCCTAGCTGTCACTATTTATGAGATACAGGCTGGTGACAGACAAACGGACGGACGGACAGACAGACACACAGCGGAGGATTAGTAATCCGTTCGTTTTTTCCTTTTAGGTACGAAACCCCCTAAAAGATAGAACTAAGATACAGAATAGCTTAAAAATATTCGATATGATTCTTTAAATTGACATAACTTTTTTATTTCGGAACCGATTCACATGAAACAAACATTAAATGTTAAGTGAAACTTACCACAATATATGAGTGAAACTGCAAATCGAATAAGCCGTTTCTGATATTAGCGTGCACAAACACACAGACAAACAGACATTTTTCCGGGATAAAAAGTACCCACTGTTGTGCGCCAAAGGTTAAAGTATAATCATACAAGTTTCATTGTAATCGGATCGGTAGTTTTTCTGTGATGCTTGAACAAACAGACAGACAGACAATTGTTTTTATATTATTTCGCATTAACACATGCTTGTGAAATATATTTTATTTTTAAAGAAACTAGACTACTAGAGAAGCTGGACTAGATTCCCAGTAGGTCGCGAGTTCGAGTCTCGCCTGAAGTCAAATTTTTCTTTCCATTTTTCTTTAAAAATAAAATATATTTCACAAGCATGTGTTAATGCGAAATAATATAAAAACATTTATTAAGGGTAAAAGCGACTTCTTTACGATATTCAATAAACTGAAAAGTCTATTATATCGGTTGCCTAACTAGCATAGTTGGTAATAGATGGCGCTGCTGCTACCATAAAGCAATGCAATAGATGTGAAGGAAAGATTTGACAAATCGGGCAGGGCTTCAGTAGCTCAATTGGAAGAGCGGCTGGACTAGATACCCAGTAGGTCGCGAGTTCGAGTCTTTTTCTTTTTTTCTTTAAAAATAAAAGACAGACAGACAGACAAAAATTTTTCTAATCACATATTTGTGTTCGGTATCGATCTAGTAACAACCCCTGGTATTTATTTTTTCAATATTTTTAATGTACAGAATTTACACTTCTTCAGTTTTATTATAAGTATAGATACCAGCTAATATCACAGTCTAAAGAAAACGAACGTGTTAATTATTATAAAGAGGAAACATTTGTTTTTTTTTAATGTATTTTAATGTTTTCACACAAAAACTACTTCACCGATTTCAAAAATTCTTACCCGATCCAGAGCTTTGAATAAATAAATTAATGATTACCGTACTAAAGAAAATTTGTTGAGTTCTATTTCACAGCAAAACTAATTTGTGGTTATTTCGGATCCGTAGAGCGTTATTTCTTTCGCATCGTACCTATTTGATATTTGTCGACCATTTTGATCAAGTTTTGACCAATATCGGACTGTCAGTGCTTACGTAGCTATATATAATGCCTTCAATTTCAGCTACAATCGCTTGCGCTACGCAAGTCTCTGCCATGTCCGCTGCCAAAAATACCAGTTTCATTGCTGCTACAGCTGTTCCCTTTCGGTGTTCTTTTGGACAGGACAATGAAAATCGTCAAAGCTGGGGACAAGGTATGATCAATTTCGAACGGCGAACTTAATATCAAATTCATGTTTCGAACCCAACCAGAACTCCGCAAGAACTAAGCCATATTATTTAAATAATACTAAATGGTTGAGTTCAGTGCGATCGTGTTTCAGTCAGGTGGTAATATACGGTGCCGAAATTTCCAACACAGAGGCATAACAGCTTACGGCTACAGGAATGACAACGCTTGTACTTTGAAATCTTTAGATTTTATGTTTTAACATAGCCTTTAGACGTCGGTCATAAGACTGTACATCCCACAGAGGTTGTGGCGGTCGAGGCTTCCTTAACGCCAAGACACTACACAACAGTGAGGTGTTATTCTTTCTTTCTTTTCTTTCTTTAGCGCAAACCCGTGGTGATCACGATCCGCGCCCGCAGCAGTGTTTGTTTTCAGCGACCTCTGACACAGCTTACAGCTTCGCTTAACCATTAGTTGTTTATTTTCAGATAATAGAAGCGTGGGGAGGACCATACCATATCATTAAAAGGTCCCCACTTAGTGTTACGGACGTACTTCGTCTACGAAAACCTAATGTACCGTTTACATGGGATAAGGTAAGTTAAAATAACGTTATCTCAGAGGCATCGCCAGTCGACCTATATTCATACCATGTCAATTAATTAATATATTATTATATAACCTATAACCCTTTTTTGTCTGGAGGTTGACAGACAAGCAAACGGGCCACCTGATGGAAAGTGGTCACCGTCGGCTATGAACATTTGCAACACCGGAGAAGTTAGTTGCCAACGCGCTGCCAGCCCTGAAGGACTCTTTTGACGCCATTTTTGAAGAACCCCATATTGTAGCACCGAGGGAACACCTCAGAGGAAAGTTCGTTACACAATTTACACGTTCTGGGCAGAAAATAACGTGAAAATCGCACCGTTGAGCACTGCCAAGTGTCCAGGCCGTGAGGGTGGAATTTCTCTCTTTTCGGCGGGTAGTGCAATGTACGAGTAAAATCGATTCGCAGGCCAAACGTGCATTATTATGGCATATCCCCTTATGGGGAAGCATGGGCCAGCAGTAGACATGTTTGGACTGATACGATCATTATGATTTCCAGGTGATCAGCATGCAAACGATGATATTCGAACTGGAGCTGATACGTTGGCGCTCCTCGCGAGCCGTGGCCGACACCCGGCGCGGTTCACAGGGCGCACGCGCTATTTTCCTGAAAGGCCCTATATATTTCCTGCACGAAATTGATTCTTTAATATTTTTGTGTAGTCCCATGTAAGTAGCATCCCATTTTTATCAGATCATTTATAGTATCCAACAAGAAATATTGCACATCGACCTTAGAAAGGAGAATTTGGCTTATGGGTCTGTAGAGGTTATCTCTTTCGGACCTTATATATGTGTAAGTAATAATAAGAGGGCAGAGCAGCTTGTGGCGAGCTGTTGTTGAGTAGCGACACCAACCTCTACCATCATCTCGAGTTCCTCCGAGAGAACTTGACTTCGGTTCGTCCGCCGTACAGTCGTACGGCCAGACAGAACATCAGGTCTCTTACCTCTGGCGTGCCCTCATTGGCCGGTCAGAGTAAGGCGCTAGAGGTATGGCAATTGCAGAAATGTAGATAGTTGTTATCTAAATGGGCGGGACATGACATTATACGTATGATTTTGAAACTTTTTGGTATGAATGTCATGTCTGATATTTAGGGGATGCTCGAGATTTAAATCTTCATAAAATCAACTTATTTTTACAGCTTCAACGAAATATCAGAACTTCAAGCAGCCGGCTTATATTTGAATGACTTGAACGGTCACGGACTCTCCAAGGAGATGCTTTTAGAAGGCTGGCAGCATGTATCTCGCCTTGAATTGCTGTTTGAGAATGCAGAAAAAAGGTGCCAATCGTTGGAAGAGTCCCATCGACTGCGGGACCAGTGGAAGAAACGGGGCGATCAGCTGCTTTACTCGATGATACCAAAAACTATTGCTGATCATTTGAGGGATGGAAAAACACCTATGTCGGCTTCTCAGGTGAACCATTAATTTATTTGTGTCGATTATTGGTATCGTCACAATTAATGTGACTAGGTAATCTATATGATGACCCGGCTAGTCCAGCGGTGTGAGATGACCGTTTGATTCGAAGGGTCGCGGGTTCGATCCCTGCACCGGGACAAATATTTGTATGGCTTACAGATATTTGTTTCGGGTCTGGGTGCACCCACGACACAGGTTTATACCTAGTGAGTGTAAGCGTATATGTAAGTACCTAAGTCTATGTAATTACGTCTCTCTCATATGGTCTATCTATATTAGGCACTGTAAATATCTCTGGGTATCCCATCTTTGATGTAGATTCTAGAAGAATTAATCGACTACTTATTAACGTATTCGTTTTTTCTTGTAGGGTATTGTAAATAATAAGAAGGGCAATCCTTGATACGTCCCACTGCTGGGCGCGAGTCTCTCCCCTTTTTGGGGGTAGGCCTGGAGCTTACTCCACCACGCTGCTCCAATTCAGGGCGGTAGATATACGGGTTAGTGGCCAATCCGCTATCGGATGTTTTCAAACCGCCCATAAGTCCTCCAACACGGTTCAACGACTGCTGGTGGGGGTGGGACCAACGGCGGTGCCCTCCGACGCACGATTTCTTTCGAGATCCCTCAGGTTTTGCCACAAGCGGTCACCCATCACACACCCGACCGCACCCGTATCGCACAACCGAGTAGATCGCTTGCGATGTACACCAGCCGCGGGGCCATGCGCGCTTCACTTGGATACTGTACTTACGATTTATTTCATGTGCAGGGTTTGGACTGCGTGACGATAATGTTCTGCGGACTTCAGCTCCCAGAGGCGAGCACGCGTGCCAACGTGATGCAGACCGTGGCCTACATGAACGACGTGTACTCGCAGATCGATAGGCTGCTCGATAAGCATAGGGTTTATAAGGTAAAAATGTGACTTAGGTGACAATTCATCCGGAAATGTATCTTATCCGCGGATGAAATGTCACTCTTTACAAATAGTAGGGGTCGACTCATCCGAAGTTTTGTTGTTATTCGGAGGAGTCGCCACCTAGGTAAATTACTAGTGGTCCTTTCATCGAAATGTTCCTCCGACCCAAAGACCATAGGAGACAGCTATTATGTTCTTTGTTTCCTTGCGAGATTGAAGCAGAAATGAGAAGATCCGCATGAATCAATCGCGTCCGACTTAAAAAGGCTATATAATTTTTGGCTATAAGATAATGACCAGCTCTTAAAAGCACAAAATCAAGTCAGCTTTTTATATTAAGAGGTGGCAACCCTACAGTTACTTGTATAGAATTATAGTAAAATATATATATATACCTAGTTTTCTCACACACATTTTTGTCACAGTGGTAATTTTAAGTGATTTCCACCCACCTCCACCTGTTTTACGTCTAGTGAATTACCCACTATCATTTTTTGCGTTTTGGAGTTAATGTTTTTTTTTATTATTTGTAAACATAAAGCAACTCGGACCACCGGTCGCGCGATGTTGCTCTATGTTTGAAGACAATCATAATTTTAAGTATTTTTTTTTAAGTTTACCTACCTACTGTTATGTTTATATATATGTAGGTATACTTATTAATACTGAGGACATATTGTTCTGCCGCGGGATATATACAGAGTACATATTTATTGTACTTTCTCTACGGCACGGGAAAATAACAATTTTTTTATGTAATTCAAGTGGCAAACAAGCATGCAGTTCACATTGATGTTAAGTGATGACTGCAGCCTATAGACACCACAAAGACCAAGGTCAAAATGCAGATGCGTTACCACTCCTGAGGCCTAAGGACTCATTTATTTATTCTTCATTGAATTAACATTGAACACAAGTTAAAACAAAGGGCGGACATAATGCCTAGTGGCATTCTCTACCAGTCAACCATCATCTGAAGAAATATTGTGGTAGGTATTTAAAGGAGATGTTGTGAGCTCGGCTCTGGTTCGTACACGTCTTCAAAAAATGTGTAAATTAAAGAAGAATCCGAAAAAAATACAGTAAATTTATTCAAGAATATATTTTAGAGTTACAACCACATTTAATTCAAACGATTTTATCATTTTCAACTATGTTCAACATGGCGGCGATACAGCCTACGCTTGGTATCAATCGATTTTGATAGTATTTATAAAATATTTTTTTTCTCCAAGTACTAGATTATCAAAAAACAATTTAAAAAATGAAAATGTCAAAATGACATCGTCCGCCATATTCGCCATGTTGGTTTTAAGTTGCAATTCTAACTGCAAATAATATTTTGTAACTGCAAACAAAGCTAAATAAGTAAAAATATGCAGTATAAACTTTTTTATACTGATTTTGCCTATTTAATGATATTGTGTACAATACATGGCCGGAGGTCCATACATTTTTGCAACATCTCCTTTATAAATAAAGAAAACATAACATAACATCTTATGCCTCTGTGCCGGAAATTACAGGGCCGTACATTGTCACCTGACTGGAACACGATAGAGCTGAACACTACCATTCAGCGGCAAGTATATTAGGTAATGCGGTGGTGCCTACGCCCGCGAGCTCCACCACAGAAGCTTTACCACCAGTAAAAAAAAAATCATCAAGGTAATTTGAATTTGTAGGTGGAGACAGTAGGCACAGTGTACATGGTAGTGTCGGGTGCGCCGAAGCCACGCTGCAGCGACGCCGCCGCTGCCTCCGCCGCCAGCGCTGCGCTCGACCTCGTGGCCACGCTGCCTATGCTCACTATCGGTACGATTATTGACTTGATCGGTGTGATACCTCATCATCATTACGGCCAAAAGACGTCCACAGCTGGACAAAAGCGTTCCCCGATGATGCCCACAACAGAGTTGTGCGTCCTTTTGGGGAGTATATACAACATATATCGGGAATAATGCACACTCTCTAACACCCTGATTAGAAATCGAGTTTTAATCATAATACATGAAATGAAATTACATGTTTATGTATTTAATATTCTTTATTTAAGAAATAAGTTTACCTCAATTTGTACGAATAGTATGTACACTGCACACCCAATGCATACTTACCCTATCTCTACCTACGGCCGCACATAAAACACGAACGTACTCACACACGCACACTGTTGAAATGTGATGTAGCGTAACCTGCGTAGCCTTATATTGGCCATACAAATATTTGTCCCGGTGCGGGGATCGAACCCGCGACCCTTCGAATCAAACAGTCAATTCACACCGCTGGACTAACCGAGCATATAGATAATCGCCACGCTTGATTTCCGATCGCAGTGAAGGTAGTTTTATTGCGGGACGTTGCTGCCCATCGCGCCATTGTTCGGTCGACTGACTCGACTCACTACACTTGCGGAGGAATTCTCTCCCAGTAGAAGAAAATCAGCACCGCAGTGTCTGAAGAAGAAGGTCTTTGACCAGTGTGTGTTGCCAGTGATGACATACGGAACAGAAACGTGGTCGCTCACTATGGGCCTCATAAGGAGGCTCAAGGTCACTCAGAGAGCGATGGAGAGGGCTATGCTCGGAGTTACCCTGCGAGATCGAATCAGAAATGAGGAGATCCGCATGAGGACCAAAGTAACCGACATAGCCCATCGAATAGCGAAACTCAAGTGGCAGTGGGCAGGGCACATAGCTCGCAGAACTGACGGCCGTTGGGGCAGAAGAGTTCTAGAGTGGCGACCGCGTACCGGAAGACGAAGCGTAGGACCCCCACGAGGTGGACCGACGACCTGGTGAAGGTCGCGGGCAATCGTTGGATGAGGGCGGCCCAGGACCGTTCGTTGTGGCATTCTTTGGGGGAGGCCTTTGTCCAGCAGTGGACGTCTTTTGGCTGCAATGATGATGATGATGATGATGAGAAGAAAATTCTTCCGCTAGTGGGAGATGGGATTGTCCGTCCCGACGCGAGTAAAATACAGTAGTACTACCACTTACAGTTACAGTAGTAACTGTATTTAACTGGTGGTGGAGGTCCGTGGAGGAGCTCGACGGTGTAGGCACCACCGCATTACATAATAAATCTGTCACCAAATAGAAGTGTTTCTTTCAAAAAAGATTGAGAGCCACTATTATAGAAATTACAAGCATTAAAGTGTCAAGAGGAAGGAGGATATATTCCCAGTTGTCTCCGCGGTGATTGCCACCGGAGAGCTGCTTAACAAGCTCGTCTTCGTAAACACGTGTCTTCAGATTAGGATGTTTTTCAGGTGTGCATTCGGGACCGGTGGTGGCAACGGTGTTAGGCCTGCGTCAGCCGCGCTACTGCCTGGTGGGAGACACCGTCAACACTGCCAGCAGGATGCAGACTACCAGCGAGGTAACTAATATTCATGAAATCTAAAGTTTTTAATTTATTTTTTCTCTCCTTTGTATGGCAATGTATTTACTTCATGCCAATGACAAGTGAATGCGGGAAATTCTTGTAACTAAAAATTAAAAACCATATGGAAGATGATAAGATGTAGGTATATAACCTTAGGTAGGTACTGGTGGTAGAGTTCCAGTGCACGAGCTCGAGGGCGTAGGCACCACCGCATTACCTAATGTACCTATCTGCCGCCAAATGGTAGTTTTCAGCACTATCGTGCTCCGGTTAGATGGTAATGGCCCCGTAATAACTATCACAGAAACATAACAACTTAGATCTCATGGGTGGCAACCATAGAGCAACGCGGCCCGCCGGTCGCGACGGACCGGAGGGGAGTAGCCATAGCGTGTATTACCGATGCAAAACACTGTCATTCGCAGGGGGAAATGCGTGCGACACACACGCACTCTACAAAAATCGTCTATTACTACGAAACGGACACCTTGACTTTAACAAAATACAGAAACAATTTCACGCACACATTTAAACATCAAGGCGACAGGTACAGGTCCATTTGGGCTTGTACTTTGACAGAGGGGAAAGCCTGCATATGGCTAGTCCCCTCCGATGTTGCTCTATGGTGGCAACGCATCTGCATTTTGACCTCTGGTTTTTGTGTAGATATCTAGGTATAGGTTATCACTTCACTAACAATGTGAGCTGCATGCTTGCTTGCCACCTTTCCAACATAAAAAAATGCATGCATTAAAATGATGGGGGAAGAAACGGCGCGTTCGTCGGGTGTTAGAATAAAATTTAATGTGAAATTAGGTAAATCTGTCTATCTGCTGCGCTTTCACGACCAAACCACTGAGCCCATTGCGATGAACGGTGAATGATACTGATCCATACATTTGTGGGCCCAGGTGTTAACTCTGTACTCTCTCTTTTATGTTATTTGTTTTTCTGACGTTTCTCGCTTTCTGTATACTAACTTACTTAATATTACGGTGTATTCTGTTTTTTACCTTAAAAAATATAACATTTTTTTGATACTTACTTCAATAACTTAGGGTTAACCAAAACGTTTTTGCGGGTCCATAATTACCATTTCCATTCTCCAGAAGACTTTAACATGGAGATGCGCTCGAATCTTGAGAGAGGACATAGGCTACTTTTGTATCAAAAATAAAGAGCACAAGGACAAAATTTCGAGACGCAACAGCCAGTTAGTATTAAATAACGGTCTTATGCATAAAAAACGCTTATAGAAGGTTTATAGCATTCATTAGTTAATGCTCTTTAAGCCTATCAAACGTTCTTTAAAATTATTTATTCTTATAGGTTCTATAAACCTTCGATAGATAAAATTCTGCTAATAGACAAAATGTTGCCATTGCAAGGAATTCAGTGGACAGATGGATCCAACAAGAGATCAAACACGCCAAATTGTCGTGTGAAAATGACCTTATTTCTAAAAAAAGGAAAAAAATCAACGTCAAAGGTGACATATAGTCTTAACAAGTCATTCCTAGCTTCGTTCCATTAATCGACCGCAACGACCGCGACCAAGACCGCTGAAATTGCCATAAATTGTCGTTTTGGTGAAAGCACAAAATATTGGTGGATCGGAGTGGACGCAATGCGGTCGCGAACAGTGACATTATTTATGACGTCAAACGACCGCTCGCGACGACCACGGGCCTCAGGTGGAACAATACAAAGGGCGTTACGGTCGTTGTGGTCGATTAATGGAACGCGCCCAATATCAATTTCAACAATCAGCTGTTGAATGTCGGCCCTCTTTTATCCATAGAGTACTGATAAAGTAGGGTTCTGGCCTCTATAACTTTATAGTGGGTTTATAGTGTTTTAGCGCTAAAATGCTATTATGAATAACGTTTTTCTTAAAGCAAACCTATAGCGCGCTCTTAGAGGTGTTATAACTTTTCATGAATAAGACCGTAAGTATTTAATATTTTCTAATATGATTGCAGCCAGGGCGTGTACAAATATCCGCGAAAACTGCGGCTATATTGCCAGCCGGCCGGTTCAGACTACGTCAACGAGGACTCATCAAAGTAAAGGTTAGACCGTAGCTTTCTTTAGATGTCTATAGTCTACATCTGCAGTACACGTACACATACTTTGCGATGTAGGTACTAACCATAGTGAACTGCTTGTTTGCCACTTGTAGATTTAAAATTAAGAAACGGGCCAAGTGCGAATCCAAAACGCGCACGACGGTTTACAATTATCTTTAAAAAACGGTAAAAATAAATATAATATAATAAATAAATAATATATATAAACTCACTTTATTATATTATTTATTATTATAAATAGCTATCACGGTTCATGAGACAACCTGGTGACAGACGGACGGACAGCTTTAGTCTTATGGTGAGATTCACAGACCGCACTACTTTGAGCAAAGTATGCTTAGAACTGTCAGTTTAGTATGGGTTTTGACAGTTCAAAGACGTACTTTGCTCAAAGTAAAGTCGTAGTCATCGAACTTCGATCTTAAGTTTCAGCAAAGTATGCTTAGAACTGTCAAACTTTACTGACAGTTCTAAGCGTACAGTACCTACTCAACAATTAATATTTCACATCGAGCCTGCGAAAGAGACGATCGGCTCGTTTCGACTTCGTACAGCGTTATCTCTGTTGCACACTGCCTTCGTAAGCACTGACAGTCCGGTATTGGTCAAAACTGGAAAAAAATGGTGACGTCTTAGACTAAGTACCTATAGACGTAGCCATGTTCGCCATATGCTTTGTGGAAGTGAGACAGTTATATACACAGAACATAAGAAAGTTGAAATAGAGCATCGTATCTTTTGTCCCTTACGGCGTGCCGGTTTTTGCTTGGCGAACTTCACGAAGTTAGCCAAACAAATATCTGTCATCGCAATTGCCGTAATAGATAACCTATCTTAGACGCATTTATTTATTGTTTTCGATTATTAATAAGTTTTTGGGTATTTATGAGAAAAGACTCAATTATTTAAGTGATTAGTGTATAAGGTGTGCAGTAAAATAGGTGGTTGCAGTATTTTAGCCTGTATAAACCGTACAGAAACGAGGCCTTTAAACGACATCACTTTTCATTCGTAAGTAAACAGATATTAGTAAATAATGTATGTCTATTGAACAAAATACACATTGAAGCATATAACTCTTGAACTGAATCACACTGAAACTGTTAGTTTTATTTAACTATTACTTACACGCAAATATTGAATGCCTTACCCGATACAGCAATCGTTCTGATAAACTATCTATAAGATCGCGGCCAAAGAAATAATACCCTGTAGATGATGTTTAAAAGTGCGAGCTGTGAAATATCTAGACCCTAGATTATTCACAATTCGCAGCATATGTATAGAAAAATGTATAGAATTAATTGAATGGTAGATGCACATGTTTTAATTCATCATTCAATCAATTCGTTACAATTCAACTAATCTGAATAAAAGTAAAATGCTTAGGAATGTTTAACATGAAAACTTGCCGAGATTTACTATAGTAAATGATTAGGAAGAAAATTGGGAAACTTTATTTACTAGCAACACTCATGATTTCATATGGCTGTCTCATGAGCGGCCACACGCTGGCTACATCTATAGGTACTTAATCTAAGGGTGACTTACTTATTTGACGACAAACGTCAAATAAGTACGGTGCGAAAGAGATAACGCTCTACAGATCCGAAATAAGACGAAGTCTCCTTCCTAGGATCGATGTACAATATTTATTGCTGAGCACTGTACTTTACTTTGAGCAAAGTAGATAGGCATCTTTTTTTTATACTTCTATATTTTCTTATTACACTCACAGCCCCACAGTAGGTATAAACCTGTGTCGTGGGTGCCGTTGTACACATACAACACATACACAAACAGCCAGACCCGAAACAAATATTCAGGCCAGACAAATATTTGTTCCGGTGCGGGGATCGAACCCGCGACCCTTCGAATCAAATGGTCATCTCACACCGCTGGACTAACTGGGTCGTCTACACTTATGGTGAGATTCACAGACGTGGGCAAAAATGGGACCCGATTACCTATTTTTGCCCATTGGCCATTACCTAATGACCATTCAACGTATTCTATTTTCTTTCAGGGCAAAGGCACGATGGAAACGTTTTGGCTTGAAGGTGAAGTCGGAGAAGACGATTATCAAGGAGAAGCCTTGCAGTTATTCTCCGCGTTGTGTGGGGACAATTAAAATACAAACACGTCATGTCATAATAAATAATAATTTAATATCAACAGGCGAATTAAATTCGTATTTCTTTTTTTATTTTCGATACATTGTTTCCATAGTTTATTTATAATAATTATATAGATAAATAAAGTTACTAATAGTTGGTAGTGATAGTGATTGTAACAAATATTTAAAGTGTTGCTATTAAATTATGTGAACTACCTACAATCTTATAAAGATTTATTTGTTTTCTAATATTTTCAAACTTAATTGGCAGTAACATCGTGAAGAATTAATTCGCTTAATTTTTTAATTATTTGAAATCCCACACATATTTTCGAAACCTGAGAGCATCCGAATAATTTACCTCTTTAATAACCTCAAACTTCAACTAATACTTAGCCTGGGTTGCACCACAATATTCGTTAAAGTTATTGTAACATTTCACATCCTTCTCTAATCTGTTAAAGTTAGAGAAGGATGTGAAATGTTACAATAACTTAACAAATATCGTGCAACCCAGGCTAAGTATTTTATTACGATGATCAGTTATGCAAAAAGACAATTCTTTCAGTAGAGAATTTCAAAGTTTATTTCGACGATTAAAAGAAAACGACTAACATAATTATGTACCTAGTCAAAACCAATTTAAAACTAAAATGCTCTGTGTGAAGGGCTATGAGTGTAAGCGTAAAAAAAAATCCTATTGTTAGTGCCTTTTAATTTTTAAAACAAACTTTGAAGTGTTCTACTGAAGGAATTCTCTTTTTGCAGAACCGACATTTACTACTTCATTCAAAACCCGCCAGAGGCGCTGCTTGTTTTTTATTTTAACAATTTGTGAAACATTCGGTTGAATCAAAAAATGTAATAGCTAATTAACTGAAATACAAAAAAAAAACAGACATCTCCGGAAGTGGTTTATGATAATGTGGCCATATCTTTATGTGCTTTTAAAAAATATTTTATTTCTTTTATAATGAATCGTACACACATCGTACTTCTTTATGCAATATGCTTGTATTTAATGCGATGTTAAGAAAAGTAGCGTGACTCTAATATAACAAACTACAGATCGAGAGTGTCATAATAACATATTTTGTCATACCACAGCTGATTAAAAGAGCGATGACAATTAAATATTAAATTAACAAAAAAGACATGTTTAGAATAATTATCTGGATATAAAACAACATCGAATATTCTCGATAAAAACAAAACGGCACTCAACTTCTAATTTGGCAAGCGGTGTTTATTTATCGATACTGAAAGTATCGTCACACTTAATACTTTTGTCGATAACTATAAAGAGCATAATTTACGTAGTAGGTACATTAATATATTCGAACAATTGAATTTGATTTTCAAAAATTTGGATATTTGCTATAATTTTTCAAATCCTGTAAATGTCTTGAATTCTTGACACTATTTCTGATCAGCTGTAATTTTTACATATTTTAATTGTTACATACCTATAGTATTATGGTAAGTAGATAGTACGTCTTAATACAGGCAGTATTACTTGATACATCATCGAAAATATAACTAAAAATATTAAAGATCACGAAAAACTGTAAAAAAATATAGTAATTATGATGACAATGGAATGTATTCTTTGTAATTCTCTTATCAATGAAATATTCAGATAATTACTATTAATTAAAAAAAGGATCTTAACATAATAACTTCTTTACAATATTTCTTACGAAAAATAGAACAACAATGAAAAAAAAATCTATTAAATCTGTGTGCCAACTTTATGTGCAATATAAAACTGTAATATTTTGTGGCTTACATTATAATTCTAGTGGTAGGAGTAGATTGGAGTAGGCGAAGTGCGGTCAGTGAATCTTACCCTCAGTAGAGTAACCCTCAAATTGAATATCACTTTGTACGATCAAATTTGATTAGATGATATTATTTTTCGCAATAAGACATGCTAGAGAAATATATATGTATACATATATATATACATATTTAATATTATTTTCAAATTTCTTTTAAGTAACCAAAAGAGTACCTACAAGTAGTCGTAATTTTTTTACTATTATCATAATGAAACATAAATATATCGATCGTGCAGCTCACACATTTTGCTGTCAATTATTGGCCGCGCTGTGTCTGTGTGCTGTAAATGCAGTATTATGGACTCTTTATCAACAAAATTACCGCGATCCGATACCCTTGACCCGACTTTAGAGAGACAGTATTGACTTTACATATTTACATTTCTACAAGCTGCGCCAAAATAAATGGTAAATAAATAAAATACGCTTACAGTCACAGCCCCACAGTAGGTATAGGCCTGTGTCGTGGGTGCCGTTGTACACATACAACACATACACAAACACCTTGACCCGAAACAAATATCTGTAGGCCATACAAATATTTGTCCCGGTGCGGGGATCGAACCCGCGACCCTGCGAATCAAACTGTTATCTCACACCGCTGGACTAACCGGGTCGTCAAAAATGTTATAAGGAGTTTCCGTATAGGTATTTAAATGAAAATATTTTAATCCAACTCGGATGGACCACGTATAAGTAGGTAGGTGTCAATTTGATTCATTACTTAGTGTAATCTCCACGAACATTTAGTAAACTATTCGGGAGAATTAGCTAATTGGTGCCACAATTGAGCAACTTTGGAAAAATTACTTGTGAATGTTCTAAATTACTAGTAATACTTACATATCATTATAGTACATATAGGTATTTTTTATCAGAATACATTATGTAATTTAAATTTATAGATAACTTAGGAAAAAACCACGAAATTATTTAATTACTAGGTATTACTAACAACCGCTGAGTTGTCAATTTTCAATACAAAAGTTTTGTGTACATGTTTTACTCTACACAGTAAGCAAAAATATCTACAAAACATTATTTGGCAACAACTCGAAAGTACAGACCTCAACAATAAATATTGCACATCGAGCCTAGGAAGGAGACTTCGTCTTATTTCGGGTCTGTCTGTAGAGCGTTATCTCCTTCGCACCGTACCTATTTAACGTTTGTCGACTATTTTAATCAAGTTTTGACCAATACCGGACTGTCAGTGCTTACGTAGGCAGTGTGCAACAGAGATAACGCTATGCGTAGTCGAAACGAGCCGATCATCTCTTTCGCAGGCTCGATGTGCAATATTAATTGTTGAGTACTGTACGTCTTCTAATAACAGCAGTTGAGCTATAAGCTTTCAATTCACAATTTGTTTTGTGTCGGTTGTGTAGTTACAAAAACGGGTGGGATGTATGGCCTTAGTTATACATATGTGTAGTCGCTTCTCATGCGACTAAAACCTCACATTGCAATACTTGGATACACCATTTTTAAAATAGATGTACGGGTCAATTTTTAAGTTTTCTGCATAGATCATACCAGAAAACTAAATCAGAGACATAATAGATGCATTACCATGACGTGTTACCTATTGCGATCCAATTTGGGCACTGTCTAAATTTTGTTTCATTTGTCTTATATGACAGGGCGAATGAAGAAACGAGACAAAGCTAATGAAACAAGGTTGAAAATAAAAGGTCATGGCCCAGCTGCAGAAAATCGTATGTATATGCGACCGACAACTGATGGCTTTTTGTCGAAGACGCGTCATAACCAATATCACTTTAAATGTAGGTATAATAATATCTATTAAATTAGAAAACAAGAAGTGATTTCACATATTTATAAGTGAAATTACATTTGTTTTTATATTATTTCGCACTAACACATGCTTGTGAAATATATTTTATTTTAAAGAAAAAATGGAAAGAAAAAATTAGACTTCAGGCGAGACTCGAACTCGCGGCCTACTGGGAATCTAGTCCAGCCGCTCTTCCAATTGAGCTACTGAAGTCCTGCCCGATTTGTCAAATCTTTCCTTCACATTTATTGCCTTGCTTTATGGTAGCAGTAGCGCCATCTATTGCCAACTATGCTAGTTAGGCAACCGATATAATAGACTTTTCAGTTTAATGAATATCGTAAGGAAGTCGCTTTTACCCTTAATAATGGACTCCACGTGGACTAGATTCCCAGTAAGCCGCGAGTTCGAGTCTCGCCTGAAGTCAAATTTTTTTTTCAAATGTATGTAACATATTTATTCTAGTCAGAATAGTCGCAGTAAAATAGTGAGTATAATTTACAATCAACAACAACTTAACAACACTTTACAGTATTCATTATTGACCCAATGTATGTACCTACATGACATGGCCCCACTAACCGTCATAATTATGAATCTTTCAGAATCGGAACAAATCCAAAACCAAGTTCTTTGACGATAGCAAGAGACATTGAAATCAATGAGGTTAATAACATTATAGAGAAGACAGGGTGAACAAACAGCCAGATCTGTTTTTAAATTTATATGACAGATATTCCACTTCACCTGTCATATTACTACGGGAAACTGTGGTAAATTGATGCAAAAAAAAAACTGGAACCATGATACCAAAGGGAGTGTCCTGCCTGTCTAGTACTCAAGTACTCAATGATTGAAATTACTTATCAGTGGGGCAACATGCATGTTTAGGACCAAGATTCTTTCGAACCATAAAGTATTTTTAAACAATATCTAAAGAGGAAATAACTCGACTTACGATCTACAGGATGTTGGCACTAAAGTACACTAGGACGGTGAAGATCTACTATAACAAAGATGCTTAAGATATATTTGCTGCAAAGTAAAAAATCTGTAATTACAAATGATATAATATCATTTAGTGTAAATATTTACGTTCTTACAAACTAATAATAAATCATCCTTTGTTGTTATCAACATGGAAATGTAAAATCTAAACCAACAAAATAAGCTAAGGCACTGCGATTATGTAACAAAAAGTAAAACTAAAAAAGAGCAGCCTATTGTGTAGAACCGTTAAAACAATGTATATCACTAGTATGTTAAATAGACTATAACATTAAAGGATTACAAAAACATCGTTTTGGTCCTCAACTTTGAAAATAAATATTTAATAATAAGTATGTAAATCTTGAATTAAATTTCTAGTATTATACGTATTTTTGGGCAAGATACGTAAAGTATGGTTTAACGAAAAATTCGTAGTGACCTTTCATACGTGACTTAAATACATTTAACATTGTATAAGTACTTTCAGAAATATAGCGATGGTCCCAAATAACAATGTCGGTACTGCAAAAAGAGCGAGTCTTTTGTCAGAAGAGTCGGTTATTTATACGTATTATTATATTCCGGTATGCAAAAAAAAAAAAACAAAAATTTAGTATCTTAATCGATTTTAATCGTTGAAAGAAACACTTAGCTGCTCTACTGACAGAACTTTCTTTTTGCAGAACCGACATTGTTAATTAGGACCATCGATAGGATACACTAAGTGAGGTGTCAGTCTTCCTAATACAAAGTGGAATCGCCTATAGACCCTTACTATTTTCAATGGTATCTATATACGACAACCATGTTAATAGCAACTATCACAAACAGTAGTATATACCTACTTATTGCAGATACCACTCGAGGGTGTGACATAATTCTAAATACCCAATGTTTATTTCTTGAACAGAGCCGTCACCTCTTCGATAGTCCTATTCTTAGTTTCTGGCAATTTGAAGTACGTGAAAGTGAAGAACAGTATCAAAAGTACGGTGAACGGCACGAACACTAAGTCACCGAGCGCTTCTGATAAGGATAGGAATGATAATCCCACAATGAAATTGGCTAACCAATTGACAGAAGCGCCAACACTCACAGCCGCACTTCTTGCTCCTTGCCCAAACAACTCGGAGAGAATCATCCAAGGAATCGAACTTGGGCCGACGCCGAAGAACGCGACGTACAAAAACGTAAATACAACAGCAAATATACTCATTGTTGCATTATTTTCGTAAGTGAAGAATGCGACTGTCATGAGCACAGAAAATACTGTCATACCCCCGAGTCCGACGAGTTGCAGAGTACGTCTTCCCAATCGATCCATCAACGGTATCGATACTAAAGCCATCACAAAGAGAACACTGCCGACACCGATCGACGCTAAACGAGCGACGTCAGTCTCCAAACCGGCGTTTTCAAATATCGTAGTAGAGAAATATAAAACAGCGTTTATACCGCCCAACTGTTGAGACAAATGCATGACGATGCCAATTATCAACGGCGTCCGTAAAGCCTTGATTCTGAATAGATCACCGATCGTGAATTTTTCTTGTTGCTTCTCAGCGCGGTCTTCAATGTGCATATCGTTTATTTCATTATCAATGTCCGCCGTACCACGCAGTTTAGCTAGAACCTGCCTGGCATTCTCCTCGTCGCATTGCACAAGTAGAAGGTATCTAGGAGATTCTGGGGCGAAAGGCAACATTGCCAGCTGCACGGCCGAAAATACGACTGTCAAGCCGAGCAACCACGGCCAACCTTCTTGGGTGCCCAGGATGACGTTAATCCCGAGAATCTGAGAGAAGGCCAAGCCAAACGCGACAGCCAGTTGGTTGACCGTGCCAAATGCACCACGAAGTCGCACCGGCGCCAATTCCGAGACGTATGTCGGCGAGGCGGTCGTCGCGAAGCCACAGTTAACGCCTATAAGGAATCTGCCGATTATGAGCATTTCGACAGAACCAGCGACTTCGCTAAAGCCCATCAAAGCGGCGCCGATAATACCAAACGCGGCGTTTACGGAGAGGGCAAACTTCCTACCGCGTTTGTCTGCGACCCAGCTGGCTAGTGGACAGCCGATCATTCCACCGACGGCGAAGATGCTGACGATGATGCTGAATATGAGACTTTTGGATCCGTAGTGTTGGCCGATGAAGGTCTCGATGAAGTCTCTAGGCGCGTTGATGACGGCAGTGTTGTAGCCGAACTGGAGCATGCCCAGTACGGCGGCGCACACCGCGTACATCAATGCGCCCGTTGCCTGCCCGTTCGTCATGTTTGAGCGTGTTGGCTCTGAAATACAAAAACAATAACATGTAGCAGCTGGCAAAGATAACTATACTTTACGATAAAACAGCAGTCTTTCACACATCAGATAAACACATAAATAGTTACGTAAAGATCATCTGGGATAAGAGTTTGATATAGGTTATCGCTGCTTTGCAATATTTTAACGGCCAAATACTAAAATGCCACTCAATTTTAAGTGGCACTTAAGAGATTTGTTTCATACTACAAAACACATCAAAAATACAAAAACAACATGAGTTCAAGCGTTTCGAATATTATAATTTAAAATACATATAGAAAAAAAGTAAAATATATTACTCGTATAATATGCGTTCCGTCCAACCTGTACACATACAAACACCCACGGTTCTGAAAACAACCACTGAACACCCCGACAGATTTTTTACTGTTTTGTGGTCTTTTCATAAAATGTCAATATAATGATGACGAATCTATTGATATCGTTCAGTACATTAGCAAATTAGTGTGGCACTGGTAATCTACCGAAATATTAAAAAATCCTAATAACATCGGCCCGAGGGCAGAGCCAGAAAGAACAGTCATAGTAGTGGCCGATTCGCTCAAGCCGCTACGAGTAACAGAATCAAAATATGAAGTAGAAAATTGTAAAAACAATCAATTAGCGCATTAATGTTGCGAAACATCTATCACGATTTACTGCTAATGCTCTAAATCCCAAGTAAGTAATGAATACGAGTCTATTAACACAAAACCAAATACCTACGATAGTTAAAAATCGATTTGTGAAATCATTTTTGCGTATGCAGCTTCAAAATGGTCTACTTATTAATATGAAAAATTAAATATGGAGAGCAATAAACCTATTTAGTTAAATTAATAGAGGAAACCTTTGGGACGTGGAATTATTCGGTTCTAAAGTAAAATCAGATTTTGTTTTTTTTTTATTTTGATTATCGTTTACATTTTACTCATGGTTACGAAAACAGGACCTTTTATAGCAGGAGAACCAAAGAGAGGATTTTTGGCTTTACTAAAGCGCGTCAGGTTGGGGAATACCTTGCACTCTTTTGGGTATCTCCAACAAATCTGAGCTGTCTTGTATAAGGTGACTGTTCAAATTTTTCAATAATCATCTTGCCTCATATTCAAATCGACTGAATGTATTGTTAGTAAGCTTGACTACTTTTTCGTTAATTTTGAATATGTCCTATTTAGAATGATAACAAAGATTCTCACGTTAAAATATACATGAAATAAAAATACGATAGTAAAACTATGTATTTATCAAAACAAAAGCCGGTTGAACGTGATCATCATAACTAACTCCACATTAAAGCAAATTCGGCACGCTGATAAGCATTTCCATATTTTACTTGTTGCTACAACTGAAACTAATCATTTCTTTTAGAACGAGCCAAGTCTATAGTTAAAACACTTAAACACAGTGTTTGACACACTATGTGACACTGTGTCGCATGCGGTGCATGTATGGTACATAATGTGGTGTAAACTACATAGCATCTTATAATACGTCAACATTTAAAAGTCTGCACTGCTCGCAACCAATGTCACGGTGTGTATATGTATATCAAAAACTAGTTCTAGATATATACCTACATAGGCAATTTAGTTTTCTTTCTACAGAATATTATTTAATCCAGTACAATGGTTTAAAGTCTAGAGATTAACATAGGAAATGTATTCCTTCAAAAATACTTACGTAAAATCTAAAACGTGTAACACGGCCAGTAGCTGTACCACAAGTAAACTGTCAAAAATAATTATCGCCACAGATAAAAGTTACGCGATAACATGAGAAAGACATGGGAAAGATAATAGAAATCCAGATTCAAACTACGAGTATTTGTTTTCACTTTATTCATATTATGTTAAAGTAAGTACATGGTCAGTGCTGCCAATTGACGACCATTACCGTCTCCTATCGTAGAATTTGTACGGACTTCGGGGCAAAAAAATTGGCAAGCCTTGAATTCAATTATTTTTTAAACGTACCAGTTCTACAGCAGATCACGTGATTGCCGTAAAACTTCAGTACGTAAATCATCTAATTATCTATAAATTAGGACAGTAAACTGAACGTATAAATAATGAACAAGATAAAGCAAATGGCGACCACGAGAACGACAGGAAATCCGTGGGAGACCGTCGACTTGACCAAGATAGCGGGCAGCCGTTGGGTACATACCGACCATAGTAGGTCGTTGTGGGGCAAGTCTTTGGAAAAGACTTATGCTCAGCAGTGGACGTCTGTAGGCTGAGAATGATATGACACCTTCAGGCGCAGGAGCAGCAAGGGAACTTCAACCTTTTTTTATAGATATTCTTAGGTTGCAGTTATCATTTTTGTGTTATTTTATCATCAATGTGAACTGAGTGCTCTCCTGTTAATTTAGGTCCATATTAATAGACAGATTTTAATCCTTGAGACAATCTTAAGATAACATTTTTCAAGGCTGAGATCTGTCTGACCATTACCTAATATGATATGTTGGTAAATAGGGAAGGCTTTTGCCCAGCAGTAGGTTTAGTTACAAAACAGTTAATAAAGCTTTAAAAAAAACTCACGAAATTTTGTAGTACCTACATTGAGTTTGTTATAATGTAAGTATTTATCACGTTACGTCAAAGCAGCATTGTAATGCATAGTGCCTATCAAATTGCCAACTGCTTCTTATTTGACCGGCAGGTACTGTATATTTATACAGTTCTTAAGTTATATACAAAAAATATATGTTTTGAAGCTTTAAGATATTTAATATACAGGAAAACCTTTCAAAACTAGCCAAGTCAACGTAATAATGCTGGAACAAAGAGCATTTTGCGGTGACCAAAAGGATGACTAATACGACAAATATGAATAAGGAGCGATCGTGCCTAGGGCTTGATATTATCATCATTCAAATGAGATATTATAGCAACAATTATAATTTATTTGCTCGTCTATAGCCCTAAGGTTCCCAGATCGAGAGTCCGTCATACCTATTAGGATCTTTTCCAGTAGGCAAGATTCTCAATGGCACGGCCAGAGTTTGGAACGATGTCTGATGAATGCCTATATTCTATGATGTCTGGGATAAAACTGGTGTATAGCGAATGTATGTATGAACCATCGACTATAGAACAGCTGCGTTGTGTCGTCGATGGTATGAACTTTTTTTGGATTTTTAGGGTTACCTTAAAAGGAAAAAAGGAACCCTTATAGAATCACTCGTGCGTCTTTCTGTCTGTCTGTCTGTCTGTCTGTCTGTCCGTCTGTCCGTCTGTCCGTCTGTCACAGCCAATTTGCTCCGAAACTACTTGACCGATTGAGTTGAAATTTGATTAATATATGTAAATTGGTGACCCAAAGATGAACACGTCAAGTAAAATAATAAATTTTAAACAGGGGGGCCAATTTCGTGGGGTAAATCAGAAAATTAAAAAAAAACTGTATCGTGTGACATATCAAATGAAAGCGGTTGTTGTCAGCATCTCAGATATATATTTTTTATAATTTTTGAATAAACAAAATTGAAGTTATTTAAGAAAAACAACGAAAATTGACCATTCCACCCCCCCCTATCTCCGAAACTACTGAACTTAAAATTTTGAAAAAAATAGTTCTATGCCTATAGATTACTGGAAAACCTATAAGAAGTTTGAGTATTCAAATTAAATCGAAAATTCTTAATAATATAACCCTCCCCCCCCGCCGGTACCACCGTAACCGCTATGTCCCTGCATTTTAAATCTGTAATATTTTCGAAAATATTTATTTAAATTACGGAACCCTCACCACGCGAGTCGAACTCGCACTTGTCCGGTTTTTTATACATAAGGAATGAAGGTGGCAAATTGTTAAATATGGTTCCTAATATACGCGGCTGTACAGAAAATGAATTCAGAAAGAAATTGATAGAAGATTGACATTGTAAATTTTTGTTTTATATGGGAGAATTAAATTGTTGCTTTTATTTTATTCCTAATATTTTTGTCATATTTACTATTAAACCACCGCTGGGCTTCCAAAAAAAATTAAAATCTAAAATTAGCCAAATCGGTTCCGCCGTTCTCGAGTTTTAGCGAGACTAACGAACAGCAATTTATTTTTATAGATATTTCATTTATTTACCTATATTGATTATAAAGAACACTATCAGAATAACACGCGGCAATTCTTAGATATTTCATTTATTTACCTATATTGATTATAAAGAACACTATCAGAATAACACGCGGCAATTCTAAGTTTATTTACATCGCAAACAGGCCAACCGGTACCCGACTGGCAGACCTTGTGCAGAGGTCGCCCCGACAACCGACAAACAATAAAACCATTCAATTCGCTCACTTTCGCTTAACTTTTACTTACTGGGGAAATGTGAACCAGTGGACGATAAAAATAAGTTATTGTCATCACGCAACAATGTTATTAAAATAAAACTAGTTTTCGGATTTATCTTACGTGTATTAAACTAAAATGATTATCAACCCGACGTTTCGGTCGCTTTTCAGCTTCTATGATCTCGAGTAGACTGAGGTGACATTGTTTTAAATCAGTGATTCCCAAAGTGGTCCATATAGACCATCTGGGGTCTATGGGAGACTCGATGGGGTCTACGTATATGCGTAAATAAAAATGGGATATATGGGAAAGTGATATAAATGGAGCAAGGAGGTCCACCGAAATCAGAAAAAAATTGAAAGGGGTCTACAAGAAAAATAGTTTGGGAACCTCTGTTTTAAATAATCATTTTAGTTTGATACACGCGAAATTAATCCGAGAACTAGTTCTATTTCAATGAGTGTAGCTTGCGAAAACTCAAGAACAACAATCTATGAATTTTAAATATAGAATACTGAAAATGTATCTACCAAATATAATCCAGTCAACAACTCTAGTCCGATTTCACTCATTATCGTGAAATGATGATGACACATTTAAAAATAAACGCCAATATAATGTTTCAAGAATATTCTGATTTTAGAATTCAGAAGTCTATGAAAAATATTTTAAAATAAATTATTAGGTATCACTAAAGCTATGTTTAAATGTGTCATCATCATTTCACGATAATGAGTGAAATCGGACTAGAGTTGTTGACTGGATTATATTTGGTAGATACATTTTCAGTATTCTATATTTAAAATTCATACTACAACAAGGCTTACGTTACGCTTGTAAAACTTCGCGAAATAGTTTGGTGGGTGAGGATACTCTAGTCAGTCGCTAATCAAACGACTCTTATGTATCCTACGAAGGTATGTCTGAATTGTCAGTAAAAAAAAGGTTTTTTTGGCTAAAAATAAAATAATATCCAGCTTTTGGAGCAAAAAGTCCCGCCTTATTGAACTCAAAGTCCGTTTTTTTTTAGATTAGGAGATGGCAACCCTTTACCCACGTGAATACCTACTTATTGGATAACCTATAGACATTAACATCAAGTGTCGTCTCCGGCCGAGACGACATAAACCTAATTAAAACAAGAACATAAACTACACGTGAAATCCTTCACCTCTACAGATACCATAGTACGACATCGTACAAAATGTTATTTGAACAATAAAAAGAACTGTGTGCAAAAAACACTAAATTAAAAAAAAAACTATTGGTTTGCAATTGATTGAGCAACGGTCGCCACAGCAAATTGGTGGAGGTCTTAAATTTCACTTTTCAATTGTTAGTAAATATCTAGTCTATACAAAATACTAGCCTCTGCCAGAGAATATGTAATAATACTACGTATAGAATGGACACTTCGACGTCCCGCCCGATTTGCACACATACACAACCCCTTCCTCTCTTATGGGCGACGGTTGGAATTTTGTACGTGCTACGTACACGGTGCGCGTCTAAATATACGTCACTGATGGATAGAAACCAAATTAAGCGTTTGTATGGAATTTTGGCGGAGTGTCCACGGTGTGCCTCTGCGACGGCTCGCGTCACATCGTCGTGGTGGGTCCAAGGAAGGTGAGAAGACAAGAGGAAGAAATGTTGCCTTTTTATTGCTTACTAGCTGACCCGGCAAACTTAGTATTGCCTCAGAATGAAATAATGTGTCAAAGGTTTGATAGATACGGACTATTAGTATAGGAAAATGAAATTGTGGTTTTTACTATTTCCCTTCAATTTCTTCATATTTTCTTACCTTTTAAACCTTCCCTGGACTTCCAAAAATCATTTAAAACGAAAATTAGCCAAATCGGTAGAGCCGTTCTCGAGTTTTAGCGAGACTAACGAACAGCAATTCATTTTTATATATATAGATAAACACATTCTTATACAACTTCACTGTCACTGTTAGACCCCTATCTTTTCGGCGTTACCCCGACGCCAACAGGTAATAAATACCTTCCAACTCATAACAACGCCTTTTTTGTGTCTCCCTTTTTGGGCCTTCCTTATTTTTTATGCCTTGTAGGAAATTCCTAGTCATGTCTTCGAGAGTCAATAAACGACGAAAAAAAATGAATATACGGGTAGACAAACAAACTGACAACTCTGACAAGTGTTTATAAGATATTCGGCCAAATACAAACACGGACTTTAATCTTTTGTGTCTATAAAAAACGTACAAACGACAGAGATAGGTTATACCTACTTATTTCAGGGTTGCATAAAATCAAGTAATGTTCTTCTTCTTCTTTCAAGTAAATAACTTTGATCTTGACGAATACGTTTTTATTTTTCCTCATTTATCATAATTGAAGGAATTGTCAATTTTTGTGATAGTTACATTTTAACTAAGTTCTTTAACCTGTCAAGGAACGTAAGGCCACCGGCGCCCAGACACAATGGAATTTAAATTGTCATATTTTTCTCGTGTCTGGAGGACTTAATTCTAATTTTAATTAACTATTAATACCTACCTATGTGTTTTTTGCTTTTACTATATGTAATGATTATTCACTTTCTAATTTATGATTTCTTGACGTTTTAAAAGTATCTGTAAAGATCTATTCGAAATAAAAATATATTCCTTCTTTCTTTCTTTCCTTCGACCAAATCTTGATTTCGTCGCTCACATTCCCTTAAAACGTTTATTAACTAAAATAACAGCAACAGAAGTCGAACGACATGAAAATAACATTCTAGAAAAGCAAAAGTAGTTCGCATGTAGGTATCATGGCCAACCGGTTTTCCCGTTGATTTACATTGCATAACAACGATTATAGTATCTCACCTGTGTAATTATTACAGCGTCACAATAAACACTATCAAAACACCATGAACACATCCAATAGCACCTCACAAGACACCAAGTTGTCCGGCGAAGGCAACCGAGCGCGACTAAGTGACGAACCGACTGACGTTTCCCCATCAGCAACAACACCGCAAATTATGTACTATGAATGCGAAGCGATTGTGGTTATTCAAATAAACACAAGTTTTTTTTTGGGTTCCGCCCTCAATGTTTGCGAACGCAACCCATTATTATAACACCGCAATTTTATAGGGAGGTCATTCTCTAATTTTAGCTTTTCAACAGCTTTCTACAACATATTTTCTCGAATGAATTTTATTTCACCCTAGATCCCGTTTTCACTTTTCAGGGGGGAAATTAAAAAAAAAGGATCATGCAAATTTTCAACCCGCACTTTTCCCCATTTAAGATGGAATTTTGAAAAGCCATTCCACCTGCTGTGAAAGGTATCTAAAGTGTTTGAATTTAGATTCCTTTTGCATCCGACACTTAGATATGGTTTTCATTTTTATTCTGCTGAACTGATCAAAAATAAATATTTGGATTCGGCGATACCTACCTACTCAATCTGTCAAACAGACAGTACATGGACACAACCCTACTATTGTTATTAAAAAAAATAACTACCACTTCCCGCAACTGTGTTGCGTGGTTTATCACATGATGTAGGTAATCTATTCTGTACTCTGTGTCTTTTCTTCACATTCAACCTATTTCCGTGTTAAATTTCATCACAATCAACTCAGCTGGTAGTAGGTTAGTGGTCGTTAAAGACGGACGTAGACGGACAGCGTCGCCTAGAGTATTTGCATGGATACACAAAGTTTTTAGGTTGCACTAAAGGTGCGAAGGCGACCCTATCGCCATTCTTCGGTTGACCGGTCACGGTCTTGGAATGTTTTGAACCGTAGCAAGCATGTTCAAATTTCGTAGCGACTTGAAATTGGAAATTTTTTGTACATTCATTAAATTGGGGATGAGGCTCAGTTCAAATCATGAATAAGATATGTGGAGCCTAATCTTCGTTCAAGTAATGAAATTATAGAATAATCCATAAACTAGTTGTCTACGGAATCAGACATACTCGTATTAATGTTGGTGCTATTGTTATAACAATTGTACACATTTACCCGCAGATGACCGTTTAATAGTCAGACATTTTATTATGTACAATAAGTATCACTTAGGTACGTAAAGATAGAATCCAATTAAGGATTGCATAATGTAATATCAATCCATTGTAACATAATACCAATTCTGTCGTGTTGAATACATAAATCGAAATCATTAGCTATTGAATAATAATTTAGAATGCAGTACAGTCAGCATCAAAATGAGAAGAAGTGCGATGTCTTCTGAACATAGGCATAAGACGCAATTTAAAGCTCAAGTTACACTACCACAAGACAAAAGTGTTGATTTCATCTCTGCGCGAGAAGACACGGGAATTCGCGAAACATGTTCTAGTTAAAGTCGTCCACAATCCGAAAATCCAAAATATTGAAAAATAAGTGTTTGTCAAAAACAATATAAACAACAATCCTTACTATATTGTAAATGCGACAACACTTCCAGGTATAACACTGCCCGTGGTTTCTCCAGGCAGACGGTAGCTGCGGAAATTTCCCATAGTGCGCGAGAATTTCTGTGATAGTTAAGGCGTTAATGAGTAGGAAAACCAAGGTAATAAAAACAAAGCTTGTAGACGCCGGAAAAAACATCATCTTTTTATTTTATCATTTTCGCAGGTACCTATTCGATGTAAATGATCCCTTTTTGTCCATTTTGAAAATAAACCACTATTTTCAAAATGGACAAAAAGGGATCATTTACATCGAATAGGTAAAAATTTAATTCAATTGTTAACTTTAACCTACATTTATAAATATAAACTTCTTAAAAAATAACAATACTATATCAATTTTATCATTAAAATATTCAATCCATCAATCTTATGGTTTAATACCCACGAGCTCCATTGCGGGTTCTCATTACGAACTGAAATTTCCACGCCCTAAGATTCCTTTCAACTCATGACTTCAGTCACTACAAAGAAATCTTAGGGCACGGAGTGGGCAAGTACTTGTAGATATTTTAACGATCCCATGATCATCCAAAAATATTATCATTTAATGGAAACAATACCAAAACATATTCATAACGGATACAAGACAATAATTAATTGTTTATCACTTTGTAGTTATTCAATTTTCCCAGAATTGTCTTAACTCGGAGTGTGGATTTACGACAAACAACAAATTAATTGCCGTGTTTTTCCGACAGAATTAATGTAAAGAACTCATTAGCATTCACCAAATAAAGGCATAAACGACATAATATATGATATTGTATTAATAAACTAATACTTAATTTAACAACAGCATAAGAATAAGACACTGAAATTAATTCGGCGCACATGTAACTAAAAAAAACCATAACTGTATTTCATTTATTATTCATCCCGACTGTATTTCTCATTCCCGGGAAGCGTAGGCAGACTTAAAAAAAGATTTCATACTAAGAAGGTACACGCCAATATATCATTCATGTAATGTGGGATACGTAGAGAGTGACTTTAATGAGAAAGTTTCCAATTTAAAAAATCCATACCCGATCCGGACATCGAATCAGACAACCCTATTACCGCTAAGTCATGGTGATAATTGAATCATTCAGCTGAAAGACGTCAGACTATCACAGCTGGAGCCTACCCCAAAAAATGCCACACAGACCGCACAGGGACTATCCCACTTCTGAGATGAAATAGTCAAGGCAACGGAGGCGCTGCTGATATTCAATAAATAGGTTTTCAATAAAAAAATAAATATGAGTATATCAGTTTGGACAGAGATTATTTTACAATCACAAATTCATAATCCCGAATGAAATCATCTTGTAATCGCTATTCATCCTTTTTCTCCATGGCAACCTAATGTTTCATCGAAAATGCTTCTGCACTGTGGCCGAAATCTGTAACACTCGGCGATACTGGGTCGCCAGAGCGGTTGCCCGCGTTGTTCTTCCCAGGTCGTCGATCCAACACGTCGGGGCCTATCATGGCTTTGTTTTCCGGCACGCGGTCGCCACTCGAGAACTATTCTACTCAATGATCGTAGGTTCTTCGAGCTATGTGTATTGTCCACTCCCATTTGAGTTTCGCTTTTCGGTGGACTATACCGTCATATGGTTCTCATGCAGATCTCCTCATTTCTGATTCAATTTGCAAGGAAACGAATAGCTCTGTCCATTGCTCTCTGCGTGGCCATGAGCCTTTTTATGAGGGTCATGTAGTGAGCGACCACGTTCAGTTCCATATGTCATCATATGTCTCGCTAAAACTCTAGAACGGCTAGTCCGATTTGCCTAATTTTGGTTTTGACGTTTAAATGATTTTTGGAAGTCCAGGGAAGGTTTAAAAGGTAAGGAAATATGAAGAAATTGAAGGAAAACAGTAAAATGTGGTTTTAACTGTGATCTCATTTTCCCATACATATAGTCCGTATATATCAAACCTTTGACACATTATTTCATTCTAAGGCAATACGAAGTTTTCCGTCAGTAGTTTTTAGTCAGCTAGTTAGTAATAAGTATTTAACGATGAGAAAAATTCACATACTTTCAGTTCAAATATTATCTCCAGTATTATTTGAATTTAATTCAAAAACCAACTAGAATGATGATATAAATAAAAAACCAACTCACATGAAAAGATCCTAATCATAATCACAGCCATCTTGTGGGAATGGACAAAATAACAAACTTGAACTTCATTTACGCTACTAGAACATATTTTTCTAAATAATTCATTGGATGATATATTCAGACTTTCCGTTCAGACAAATAAACTAGAATTATAAAGGTAATTCTAATTATATAAAAATTTTAACAAACATTTTTCGCACTCTATGTTAATATTTTTTTTACTTGCAGAATGTTTTGTTTGAATTAAACTTGTATACTTATAGTTTTGTCTTAATAAAATTAAAATTTATAAAAGAAATAAAGAATTAAAAATTTTAAATCGATTTCAATTTTTTTTTCTTTAATTAGGTAGGTAAGTTATGTTTTAAATCTTTCTTTTAAATCCTAAAAACTTTTTTTGGAATTTAATATATTAAAATAATGTCCATAGTATGCTTACTAAAGTATCACTATAACTTTTAAATCTTGTTATAAACACTAAAAACTTTTTTAGCATCTAATATATTATAATAATGTGCATGGAATACTTATAAGTAACAAAAAATCCCTATTTTAAATTAATTATATTAATTAAAATTTGCCTAACACTCGAATGCGCACCCCCAAGCGCCATGACTGGAACTCTACCACCAGTTACCTACTCAATTTTTTAGGTTTTTCCAAATGTCTGAATCATATTACCCTCCGCAAATCATAGACCGCCCTTGAAGAAAACAAGTAATAAATAAAATTATAAGAACCCCAATCATGCAAGCCCTTCATTCGACCCTTTTATTTCACAGGTAGGTACAACATAATCTAGAGATCCACGCTCGTAATAAAAACTATCTTTATTGCCTACTTAAAGTTAAAAATAATACTTGTATACATACGCACACTAGTTCGCTACATAAATAATTTGATTTCAATCCCTATATTGGCGATTATTGTATTAGACGTTTTGTATCCACCACTGAAACCTTAGTCGTTACGACTCTGTTATAGTTATGACATGGCCATACATTACCTTCGAACCGGAATGCAATAGTGCTGAACACTACCATTTGGCAGCAAATAGATTAGGTAAGTAATGCGGAGACTAATCTCCGTATTACCTAATCTATACTATCCTAATCTATGTATAGACGCCACCGCATTACCTAAGTATGCGGTGGCACCTATTTAATTATTAATACGCCTTGCGTCCCCACAATTACACATAGGATGAATGATCGTTTTTTTAAATACTTTAGGAAACCGATCATCATCATTTCAGCCTATAGACGTACACTACTGGACAAAGGCCTCCCCAATGTTTGTCACAACTAACGGTCCTGGAGCACCCTCATCCAGTGATTGCCAGCGACCTTCACCAGATCGTCAGTCCATCATGTGGGGGGCCTGCCTTCACTTCGGCTTCCGGTACGCGGTCGCTATTCGAGAAGAGAACTCTTCTGCCCCAACGGCTATTGGTGTGCCCTGCCCACTGCCACTTGAGCTTCGCTATTCGGTGAACTATGTCGGTAACTTTGGTTCTCATTCGGATCTCCTTATTTCTGATTCAATCTCGCAGGAAAACTCCCGAGCATAGCTCTCTCTACTGCCCTCTGTTTGACCTTGAGCGTTCTTATGAGGTCCATAATGAGCAACCAAGTTTCAGTTCCATTCGTCACTGGCAACTCACACTGGTCAAAGACCTTTTTCTTGAGGAAACGAATAAACTCCTATATTTATGTGTTCTAAACAATAAGACCTACTTGAACGCATACGCGCAAAGTCCATTAAAAGTATAATCAGTAAACGAATATTCACGGATTTCTATACGGAAGATAATGTTCTTAATCTGATAACAATTAGGCCTATTCATTATCTAATTCATAAATCTGTAATTAAACGGCCAATTTATTGAGTGATTAGCGTTATTATGACATCATTGATATCTTATTATATGATAGTGAAGATAATGAGTTATTATTGTTACTAGATACCGCTCAGTAGTCAAAATGATATGTAGAAATCTCGCCTGTTACTGACTGATTTTCATTTAATGCAAAATGAGAGATAGAAGAATTTAAATTTATGAAATCACCAATTTCATTCGCTGTTGCTACAAAATTTCGACCGCTATTGCACAAAATTTCTCGTGGCTTTCCTCTGCGAGAGATAAAACGGCGTAAAGATATAACAAAGGCGTCCTTTGACTACTATTCACAAACCGCACTACGACTTTACTTTGACTTGGGAGTCTAATGGCGAGATTCACAGACCGCACTACGACTTTACTTTGAGCAAAGTATGCTTAGAACTGTCAGAAATGTATGGGTTTTGACAGTTCGAAGCGTACTTTGCTCGAAAGTAAAGTCGTAGTGCGGTCTATGAATCTGACCCTAACTTTCAACACTTATTTTGTTTCACGGTTCCAGTTGCGCCTAAAGACATTTTTTTTCTCTAAAAAGTATCAAAAGTATACATTTGGCACCGCCTATACTCCATTCATACGGGTGTGAAGCCTACATTGTTTTTTTATTTACTCTTCTTATACAATAACAATGTGTATACCAACGTTTTTCCACAAAACTTGAAACTTCGCTTGAATAAAACTTACCACAAGAATCGCCACTGACCTAGATATTACGATGCCTAATCTAATATGATAAGCATAACAGATCATATAATTCATCAAGCCCAAAACACGAAGTGTGCATAAATTGCTTGGAGAGTCGACCCTGTGGCGCCTAATATAATAGTTCGAGATACGGTACTAAAAATATCCTCAACTATTATTTGGTGATGAACTAATGACATAAATTAATTATATCTTAAATATTTGTACATGGACAAATTGCAAATGGGTTTCTTAAGTACGGATACTGTACTTAAGAAACCCATTTGCGACATACAATAAATAATGCACATCGACCTTAAGAAGGAGAATCTGGGCTTATTTCGGGTCTATAGAGCTTTTTTGCAACCTACCAATGCGACGTTTGTACACCATTTTCTCCAAGTCTTGACTAATACCGGACTATCAGTGCTTACGTAGGCAGTGTGCAACAGAGATAACGCTCTACGAAATCGAAACTAGCCGATTGTCCTTTTCATAGGCTCGATGTGCAATATTTATTGATGAGCACTGCCAATACTGATCTACCTATACGGTAAAAAAACATACTGATTGTATGTGACAATGATTGCCCAATTTAAGAAAAATATTACCAGGAGTTAAGTAGTACATACATACCGTAAAAAAACTGTAACTGGATTATGTCTTAATAATAGATTTTTGAGAAAAAAATGGAAGAGGAAGGTAGAGGGTTTTTTATAGTTTGGAATAAAATTAGCTGAAGACCCAGAACCAAATATGGGCAACTTTTTTATAAAATGGTCCCTTAGAATTTAAGTAGGGGATGAAAGCTTTTATGGATCTTTTTTGATCCGAATACCACGCGGAAAGCTGGTAAGCATATTTTTAATTAAAAATGTAGGCATAAATGATGAGACACACTTGAAAAGGCAACCTTATGCTGTTGGATTTGAAATCAAGTAACCTTCAAAAAAGTTTATAGGTACACTGTTGGTAGTAGGTACATATATTGACAACGCCAGTTTACTTGTGCCTTGCATCTTTATAGTTGTACTCGTAATAAAAGAAAAAGACGTTTCTTGAATATTCTCTGTTCTCTATATTAATGTTCGACTTCCATCAAGAACAAATCAGACAAGTTGAGTTTAAAATTTTAAAACCATTTTTCAGTATTCGCCCGAGATTTTGTGATAACCCATTAGCCATTTATCAAATTATATATAAATATATAAACATGTAGTTTACAAAAATATAATCTTAATCATCATCAAATAATAAATGAGACATATATTTCTTATACAGTATCTTAGACTACTAGGCATCATACGTGATGTCAGCGTCAAATCAAACAAGGATATGTTTATATTCCGATGATACTGGCCTGGATATGGTGTGGCATATGAAACCTCATTACTAATTCCTAGGAGAACTGAAACAATAGGTTTAAAACGTAGCCGTTTTAGACATCACTGGAATTGTCCTAAGATAAAGATTCAGTTACGAGTTGGTACTTATTGAAATAAAACTTAATTTTGGATTTATCACTTTTTACTGTTGGTAGATATCCAGTGCAAGGCACCACCGATTCCCTAATCTATCTGCCCTCAGGTAGTGCTCAGCACTATCGTGTTCTGGTTAGATGGTAATGTATGGCCCCGTAATAACTATCACAAGACATTACAACTTAGGGCTCAGGGGTGGCAACAAATATCTGCATTGTGACCTCTGGTTTTGGTGAAGATGTCTATAGGCTGCAGTCATCACTTAACATCCATGTGAACTGCATTCTTGTTTGCTATATTCATAGCTTCATTACCTACATTAAAAAAACTGAGCTGCTTCAGTAGTCTAGTGATAGTAGGTCACTACTGTGACGCTGGGGTTAAGGGTTCGATTCTCGAATCAAAAGCGAGCCTGGATTTTTTTTTGGGAAGTTTTCCAGAGCTTTCGCTGGTTGTTCATGTGCCGATTGATTATCTATTGATATTGACTCGCCTCCTATTACACTTAAACATAACAGGCGAATTGTGAGTATTTTAGAAATTAAAGAAAAAAGGAAAAGAAAAATTTTACTTCGGGCAGGAATCGAACCTGCGACCTCAGGATAACCAGTCCAGCCACTTTACCACTAAGCTACCGAAGTACGTGTAGATTGGAAGCGATCTACTCGGTTAAGCGATACGGGCGTGGTCGGGTGTGTGATGGGTGACCGCTAACGGCAAATTAATACGCGCGTTTCCGTGCTTTGGAGGGCACGTTAAGCCGTCGGTCCCGGTTGCTATCGATAGATAGCAGTCGTTAAACCTTTTCGGAGGCCTAATGGGCGGTTTGAAAACATCCGACAGCGGGTGGGCCACTAACCCGTATCTCCACCAACCCGCATTCGAGCAGCATGGTGAGGTAAGGGAGGACTCGTGCCCAGCGGTGGGACGTTTCAAGGGTTGACATTATTAACATAGCTTCACGCCTGTAATCCCCGAAGGGGTAGGCAGAGGTAAATGCATGCATTCAAGCATACATGCAAACACCCACGATTCGCCGGTTACGTTTTGGCCCATGTAACAGGTGGCGAGCCTGTTAACATCTCCGGGCACATTACCAAACTTCGAGATACTGGGAAATTTCCAGAAAATGGAAAAATCTCAATAGAACCAGAGATAAAGGATTTACCCCTTTGGAAGGAACTCCCTACCCGGGATTCGGACCCAAGACCTCAGCGTAGTAGTAGTGGCCTGCTTCCACTAGGCTACCGAGGCAGTTGACATTATTATTATACCGAAGTACTAATACCTACGTAGTAAGTACTAGTACTTCGGTAGCTAAGGGGCCATCCATAAATTACGTCACACGAATTTCGGGACTTTTGGACCCCTCCCCCCGTCCTTGTCACAGGTTGTCACATTTTTATAAGCCCCCCCCTCCTGATGTGACGTCACATATTTTTAAAATTTATTCATGTACTCAAAAATAATCGAGAGAAAACAGCTTTTTCCATTTTTTGCTTATTTTTATTAAATAATCTTATAAAATCAACATAAATTCCAATATTTCAGATAACTGAAAAAACAACGACTAGTTAAAAAACAATAAACGACTAATTACGTTAATTATATATATAAAAAACTTAATTATCTAGTGTCCATGGGCTTTGGATCCACTCTTTTATATCAGCAATTACTGGTAAATCAGGCACTTCATTTTCGTTCTTAATTTGAACATCAGGAACATCCTTTATGTCGACATCATTTTCTTCCATCCATAAAGCATCGTCATCATTCATTAAACAGAGAATTTCTCGGGCACGTCTAGCTGCAATTCTTTGAGGACGAATTTTTGTTATAGGTAACATCTCTTGTTTTTTATGTGATTGTTTGTGTTGATTAGAGGCTTTATATGATGAAAAATATAAACCACATACGCTACACGATCTTTTAAAAATGTATGACTCGACACTAGGGCAATAACTGTCGTATGGAACTTGTTTCAAATGGGATGATGCTCGGAGATTTAATGACAATTGTAGTAATAATGGAGCAAACTTAGCCTCGTTGTCATCAGTTCCTACGACTACATAACCATTTGATTTTTGTTTCTACGGTAGAGAATACCTAAATCTATCTTTTTATTCATTTTAAAATAATTTAATGATAAATTAAAAATATTAAAATAAGTAAACTGAGATAACTTTGACTGTCACTCGGCAAAAGACAATGGTCAAGTAAACAATAGGAACGTATTGAAGTCACTGCGCCGGCGCATGTGGCAGTACTTGTCGCAGGTCTCGCTAACAACCGACGCGCGGAACGGTAGAAAAGCGAGCGAGCACTCGCAGACGACTTAAACCTATTTAAACCCTTACCATTCAAAATTCTTGTGAAGTTGAGTCTCACTCGAATCAATAAATATAGTGAATTATTGATAAATATAGATCAAGTTCGTAGATTTTTAGAGTTTTTTATTCACATCTAGATTTCACGTTTCAGTATTTTAAAAATTTTAACATGTGACGTCACAAAACTTTCGACCCCTCCTGCCCCTTGTCACACATTGTCACATTTCGGTGATACCCTCCCTCCCCATTTACGTGTGACGTAATTTATGGATGGCCCCTAAGCGGTATTTACAGCTTAGCTAGTACATAGTAAGAACTAGGAACTAGGCTGGACTGGTTATCCTGAGGTCGCAGGTTCGACTTCTGCCCGAAGTCAACATTTTCTATCCCTTATTTCTTTAATTTCAAAAATTCAATCGCATGTGTTATTGCGTAATATAAAATATTAGAATCGTGAATATTTGCCCTACCGAAAATAAAGGAGGGAAGTTCCGTTTGCAAAATAACGAAAACAAAGGACTCGAGACATAGTTCCAATTGAACTAATTAATTATTAACAAAAGTTAATCGATTGTAATTCGATAGGCATAGAATAATAAATAAGAAATCATATGAATAAATAATAAAAATGTGGTCGATATTATTGCTATCATTTCCAGTTTTAAAATTATTTTAACTGCATCACTTTTTATGGCATTATTGAAAAAGTACAGTACAGTTCACATTGATGGCAATTGAATACTGTAGTTTAAAAACATCTATATATTTAAAAATCAATTGCTGTTCGTTAGTCTCGCTAAAACTCGAGAACGGCTGAACGGATCTATTTTGTATATGAATGCATCTTGGTCTTGAAATGTTCGTGGAAGACCTCCACGGGAAGGGAAGGTTTAAAAGGTGAGAAAATTGTCAGGAAAATCCTAAAAACAGCCCTTTTCTTTTTCCGATACAAACGATTTCTAACTAAAACGTAGACTCAATTCGAGCTTTATTCTCTATTCTATTGTATAAAGTTCATATTAAATTACAAACACTCACTGTCTACTCAATGTAGGTGTGTTCCTAACGTCAAAGAGTCAACAAATCTTATTAACAGGACGAAGTCTTGTCGGGTCCGCTGGTCTATACATAAAAACCAGAGATTCAATGTAGATGCGTTACCACTCCCGAGGTCTAAGTTGTTATAACTCTGTGCCAGAAATTACAGAGCCCTACATAATCTTTTTTTTATGAAATGTAAGTGGCAAACGAGCATGCAGTTCACATTGATGTGAAGTGATGGCTGCAGCCACCCACACAAAGACCAAGGTCAAAATGCATGCCTCTGTGCCGGAAATTACAGGGCCGTACATTACCACCTGGCCGGAACACGATAGTGCTGAACACTACCATTTAGAGGTAAGTATAGAGCTCCGTCACTGGAGTTCTACCACCAGTAAAATCTATTGTATCATTTGACCGGAACACGATAGCGCTGAACACTACCATTTTACTCTCTACCATTACTCTTCTCTACTACTACCATTACTCTCTGCCTAGCCAGTAAGGGACTTGGCGTGGAGATACATATATACACCATAAGTTAACAAAACAAAATAAATTAAATAATTAATAGTATCACTATCTAACTTAATAACAAAAATACTAATCTAAGCACTAACTCTAAGCACCAGAGGTGTACTACTGACATTCTATTAAAATTAATGTAATATGTATCTCATTCTAAAAGAACTGTATGTTTTTATGAGAATAAAGATCTTTAAACCTAACCTAATTTTTACGAAGGACTGCTCCAGCCTACCCTGATTTAGAGCCTTATCATTCTAGCGGTTTGAGAGCGGCTGCGGGGCGAGGCGGGCGCGGCTTGCACAGCGACGACGTCGCGGACACATGGCAGATACGCAACGACTTCGTTGCGTGTTTGTAGCGAGTTAACGACGTACAATACACTCAGTAACAAAAATTGATTCCGACGAGGAAACATTGCTATTGGCTTTTGACGAAAACTAAAACTTCGACGGATTTGGGAGGATCCATTATCAATTAATCGAATGCAAGAGAGCGACTACTTTGTGTTGTTTTGCAAATTAATATAAAATAATCCAATACAATTTCGTTTCTACCTGCGAATGTTGACATTGTTGAGGTAGGAACGAAAGGACTTACGTAGGACTTACGTTTTATGAGTTATTGCATCTGATAGAATCTAACTTAAGAAGTGAAGAAGTGTCTTCAGACACATAATTTGAGATTTTCAGCTGAAGTGAACGGCAGTGGTGGTGGTTTGTACGAGACTGTAGAAAAAAGTCCGCAACGAATTTGGTGCGAATGCGCGGCGCATTCGTTACGCGCCCGTAACGTCATCGTTGCACACGTTTCGCTTTGAAGACGCTCGCAATCCGCTAGTATGATAAGGCCATTACTGTGAAGGTGAATTATCAGGGAACAGGCCGCATGACCACATGCGACATGGGCACCACCGTGATAATAAAGATTGTATTTTTTGATTGTTGATAAGCGAAGATTTCCCTAACTGTACATAGCAACGCCGACCTAGTTACCGCGATGCGCTTGGTAGAGATTTCCCAACGGCAAAGACATTTTAAGCGCCACCTTTGTTAAACGGTATGCTTGGAATGCTTCGCTTAGTGAGCGAACTTACGCGATGGAATGTAATGAATTATTATTATTTGATATCAATCGTGTTCTAATTTAAATAGGTATGTATGTATAAGAAGATATATTTTCTGAAAAAAAATACTAATTGCCGAATACTCAAACGTCACTCAATTTTAAGCAACCCTCAAATGTGCGCTATCTCTATCGTTTTAAAGTGTTTTATAAAGACAGAAGACTTTTAAGTCCCACTTAGATTTAAGTGACGTTTGAGTATATGGCCGTAAGTCCTATCAATAGTCTTCAAAGTAGTTCAAAGTACTAAGGAGGTGGTGTCGCGACGCGTATTGTTGGACAGAAGGAGCAGAAGATAATCCAGAATAATGGTGGTTCTGAAGCAATCAAAAATCATCGCGATATACACTTTCGTTACTCAGGGATTTAGGTTATTAAGTCCACGTAGTCACCTGTCAAAGATAGAGTAGCATATACAACAGGAGGAGAGGCGATGGGAAATGGAACTCCAAAAAAATAATAATTTGGTAAATCACACAAAATTTGGTACAATAACGCGTAGAACGTTTGGACGCCCTTGCGCTAACGACTGCGAGATTTCATAATGAAGGGTCATTACATTTGCGCAAGTAAATGACCTATAGGAGTTCAAGCTTTTTGTGATGCTTTAATATCACTAACTCAGTAGTCTAGTACTAGCAGGCCACGAATGCTACGCTCAGGGTCGTTCCTGGGTTCGATTCCCGGGAACTATCAGAAATAAAGTACCTATTATTATTAATTTCTGTAAGTTTCCCAGTTCACATTTCATAGGAGTTTGGTAATGTACCCGGAGATATCCGTAGGCTCGTCCCACCTGTAACACGGGCCCAAACGTAATCAGCAATTCGTGGGTGTCTACATGTATGCTTGAACGCATCGATTTACCTCTCCTATGTCTTAGGCGAAGACAGGCGTGAAGTAACTTTTATAATTACGATCTCTGATAATTGACATATTGCTTCTCCTAGCAATATATAAATAATACCGGCCTCACGCATAATTTTATGTTATGAAAGTCCTATTCAAGCACACAGTTCACATCGATGGTAAGTGAATACTGCAGCCTATAAACATCCACATAAAATCCAAATGCTTAATGCAATCTTTTTGATTCTAGCTCTATCGTTCTCAAGATAGTATTTCAAATCATTTTCATCTAAGCACTTTCGAAAAATACTTTTAAAAGATGAGTGTGATTGCACCAAATCATTGGCCATTCACGGGTTCATTTTAACTTCTTTTATACTAATAGTGAAGTAGTATCCTACATAATAATCAATTATACCCAATAATTCTATTATATCTACTGGTGGTATGGTTCCGACTCTGGAACTGTTTTCAGTATCGGAGCTCGATGATGTAGGAACCACCGCATTATATAATCTATCTTCCGCCAGATGGAAACAGTCATAACAACTTAGGCAGGTGGCATCGCATGTGCCGATTGAACTCCAGTTTTTAGCAGTGTAATGCGTAGAATATTAACTACATATGCTCATACTTCAGCTTCACCCCAATATGCTGTCCGCAAATTGAGGTGAAGTCATTGATAAAGGGTTTTTTGTATATCAATGGGTGAAGTGCATGCTTGTTTCCCAATGTCATTGCATAAAAGAATATTTAAATAATCTATGGAACTACGGTTGTCCACGGGGACACGGGGCTCGGGGACAGCGGGAATAAACCCTATTTACTATGACAGAGAATATACGAGTACTTTTATTGTTTTATTAAGTTTCAATTTTTATTTATGTTGTTTATATTACTGAGGTGAATTTTCTATAAATTAAGTATAATAAAATTCCTAATTTGTAAAATGATTTGCTTAACTATCACATTGGGGAAAACCTGTAATGATACATTTAAGTATGTGAAATAAATATAATAAACTAGCGGACCCGGCAAACTTCGTATTGCCTTAGAATGAAATAATGTGTCAAAGGTTTGATACATATGGACTATTTGTATGGGAAAATGAAATTGAGGTTTTTACTATTTCCCTTCTATTTCTTCATATTTTCTTACCTTTTAAACCTTCCCTGGACTTCCAAGTATCATTCAAAACCAAAATTAGCCAAATTGGTCAAGCCGTTCTTGAGTTTTAGCAAGACTAACGAACAGCAATTGATTTTTATATATATAGATAGATATAAATAATGACTATAGTTAGGCGCGCAATTACCTGACATATATCACTTATATGCATAAGACTGTGACTTATTATTTTAAGTACATTAGTCACGCTGATTCTCATGACCTCAGTTTCAAGGGATTCATTTTAAACGCTTCATAATTTTCCTTAACGTACAAGGCTTACTTAAATAATAAAACCAAAGTGGAAAATACATACATACTTAAACAATTGCACTCTATTCGAATACTTTTTTAGGTATTTGGTGTTCCAAAAGTATTCGTTTGCGTATTGCTACGTAAGTTCTCTTCCCTCGCAAATAAATAACAGACTTTATTGTTCCTCCTTTCAAACGCATGATGACTCCTGATTACTCCTGAATACTCTAAAGTGGGACTTCAAGCTTAGCAACAGTTACCACAAAATGGCCGAAGCATTTTTTTTAATGAAAGTGCAAACTCCCATGCAGTTCACATTGATGTTAAGTGATGACTGCAGCCTATAGACACCCACACAATTAATAACCAGAGGTCAAAATGCAGATGCGTTACCACTTCTGAGGCCTTAGGTATTGTGCCTCTGTGCCGACAATTACAGGGCCTTACATTACCACCTGACCGGAACACGATAGTGCTGAACACTACCATTTAGCGGCAAGTATATTAGGGTGGTGCCTACGCCCGCGAGCTCCGTCACTGGAGCTCTACCACCAGTAAAAACTGCTGAACTGCAAACAAAAACTGCATTAACCTATTTGACGATAATCGGCAAAAAACCCGTAGGTACCAACCTAAATGCAAGACTGTACTACACATCCGCTGGGGTCTGAATCATTGTCGCGATTTTTAACAATACCCATTATTATCGCAATTCGTACGGATTATGCATCACCGTTCACATTTATACCGACTTGTCGTTTAGTTTGTCGCCGTCCTTAAGTGTTCCCCAGTTGTGGCGCGAGATTATTGGTAAATAATAAGTCAAAGTATAGAATGCATACCTGGATACCGGAATCCCGAAATACTGGGATACTACACATGCGTGAGACTAATCCTGAATATTAACTGACCCCTGTCCCTTTTGGCTATTGGTAAGTTCAGCTCATGAAACGATAGGCAAAAAAAATTTAATCGTTATGGAAACGAATTGCTGAGCATTGGATTAGCTTGATTATTGTGTTAACCAAAGATATTAGAGGAGTGTTAACAATACAGAATTTAATATTTTTAACAAGCTACTTACAAAATAATGTATTTTAATATTAATCTTCTTTTTTCTAATATTTACAGGTAGTTACAATTACTTACATTACTATAAGTAATTACAATAATCTAAAAATATATTTAAAAAATATTATTTAAGTTCAATCTTACCTATTTATTATTATTTGCAAAATCTCGCTATATTCTAAGAGCCTGCGACGCCCAGACCTTCGTTATATTATAAAACCTGGAAATTCTTCTATATATGTCCCCTATACACCTGGAAATTCTTCTATATATGTCCCCTATACAGGTATAAGCAAAACCAAAATATACAACCTGGGTGGCGGTGGCTTTGGCAGGTAACAGGTAGTAAAGGTGAGTAAAATTGTGTTTCAAATTTGTGATAGTATAAAACTTAGTTTTCATATATTTTAACTTACAATCATATTAGAAACCGCCTCGTCTATCGGCGGACACTTTGGACGGTGGCAACCCCTTGCCAGACACCCTCACAGTCTAATTATTTATAAATCTACTTTCGTCATAGTATAAAATCTGACTGTTATTCAGAAAACTATACGAATAATGTTTCCACAATTCCCAGTCACTTTCGATGGTTCCCCTATCTTCCCAGGCACATTGAAGTCTACTCCAGGCGTGCGCGCGATGAATATACATGTACGTTGGTGCGAGTGAAATAGCATGATCGGTCCACGGCGATCTCTTTCTGCGCATCAGCTGTCTCGTACTCCGTAATATATATTGTGTAGTGGGAACTGTTATACGTACAGAAACCGTTGAATAATTAATTTGTAATAAAAGTGAGGGAAAATTTATTTTGTTCTCAAGAGACATTAAAGAAATGTCAAACTGACGATCCGCTTAGCCCAACGGTGTGAGAAGACCGTTTAATTCGAAGGGTCACGGGTTCGATCTCCGCACCGGGACCAATATTTGTATGGGCTACAGATATTTGTTTCGGGTCTGAGTGTTTGTGTATGTGTTATATGTGTATAACGGTACCCACGACACAGGTTTATACCTACTGTGAGGCTGTGAGTATAAGCGTAAGCGTATTTTTATAACTGAAAGTCAGAAAAAAACATAACCTTAAATATGCGAACATTATTTTACCTGATAAATATACAGATGGAGGTTATCACCGGAAATGCCATAAAACATTCACAAGCGTACTACAATTCTGAGCCTGCAGATTTTCAAAAAGAAAAAAGAGTAAACAAGAAGTCGTTCAGTGTAGACAACTCATCGCCAGATACACCGGTAGTACCTGAGTTAACTACTGAACTCGCAACAAAATCTCCGACACCATTATACCAAATTTTATCTTTTTACTTTGTTTTGTAATGGCTATAATTAAAAGAATTAAATTATACGATCTAAGTTATTTTCTCTCCTTATAGTAAAACCAACATACATAAAAATTGATCTCCTTAACTTTAAACTTATGTATGTATGTATCTTGACGCCAGGTCCCTAACGGGGTAGGCAGAGAGTGTAGAGCGCCAAATACCCCGGTCCTAACAAACCTCTCGTGCATCGTCTACCTTCATCATTCTCTTTATACATGCACGCCGATTCCTAAGACTTTTGACCCCACCATCAGACAGAACTCGACCTATTTGGTCATGGTATGGCCCTGGAAGACCAAGACTGACCGTCCTGGTCTTCCAGGGCCTATGCAACCATCCACATTCGCATTGTATATCTGTTTAGTCATTCGCTCATTCGACATTCTTTCTATATGCCCGAACCATCGGAGCATGCCTTTTTTCATTTTTACACCGATACTATCATTCACACAAAGCCTCTTTCTTACATCTTCATTACGAACGCGATTGGTGAGTGATACACCGCAGATCTTGCGCAAAGATCTCATCTCGACCGCGTTTAACTTACTTTCATGCTCTTTCCTGCATACCCAGCTCTCGCTTCCATATAAAAGCGTTGGAGTAAGTACAGCATTATGTACAGCTAGTCGAGCCCGCTGGCTGAGATGTTTAGATTCTAGCAGCTTACCCAACGCTCCATTCACGCAATTCCCAGCAAGCACTCTTCTTTCTATGTCGGTGGTGTACCTACCATCCTTGGTAAAAGCACATCCAAGATATACAATTTCATCCACCTGTTCTTACACTGCATCATCTACTACTACCCTTGCATTTGTTCTCTGTTCATCTCTTTCAAATACTAATACTTTAGTTTTATCCACATTCAATCGTAAGCCTTTCTCCATACAATTCTCTCTTATGACTGTGACTAGTGCTTGTAGCCCAGATGGTGTAGAGCTAACAATTACCGCATCATCTGCGTAAAACAGACAGTTCACCACTAAGTCACCCATACGAACTTCCACATCCATCTACTTCACCCTCTGGAGGCATTTGTCCAGATATATCATAAACAGCCTAGACGAAAGCACGCAACCCTGTCTGACACCGATGTTAACATCAAACCAGGGTGACATGTTACCATCTACCCGTACACATGCTTTAACTTTAAACTTCTAGAATTTTATCATCGACTGCCGATTTTTCTTATTATTTTCTGCACAATACTTAAAATTAATAGATATTTTTTTACAACATTCTTAAATCATACCTTGATTCCATAAAATTCACTTGAAAAAAATTCAAATTTTAGTTAAATGCAAAATTTAATGATAATTTGCAAAAGTTAATAGCGTTATGAATCGCATTCAATTGTTGACTAATTGTGCCCGCGACTTCGCCCCCGTGAGAATTTATGATTGTTTAGTACCTACCCGGACGAAGTCGTGGGCGCAGCTGTTATAAAAGTAGCCTATGTTACTCCTTATTACATCAGCTATCTGCCAGTGAAAGTCCCGTCAAAATCGGTGCAGCCGTTCCCAAGATTTGCCCCGCTAAACAGACAGACAGACAGACAAAAATTGTAAAAAATGTTATTTTGGTATATGTACCGCGTAAACATATATATGCATTTAGTAAAAAGCGGTTATTTTAATATTACAAACAGACACTCCAATTTTATTTATTCATATATTGTTGATATAAAAATATCATTATTTTTTTTTTTTTATTAACTGTTTTAATCGGTTATAAATCTACATAATTAATTTTTTTGATAAATATAGAGTATAGATCGCGCTATTTCACTCGCACCAACGTACTTAAATATTCTTCGCGGGCACGCCTAGAGTAGACTTCAATGTGCCTGGGAAGATAGGGGAACCATCGAAAGTGACTGGGAATTGTGGAAACATTATTCGTGTAGTTTTCTGAATAACATATATAAAAGTCAGATTTTATACTATGACGAAAGTAGATTTATAAATAATTAGACTGTGAGGGTGTCTGGCAAGGGGTTGCCACCGTCCAAAGTGTCCGCCGATAGACGAGGCGGTTTCCAATATGATTGTATGATTGTGAAATTGGACTAGTAGGTACAATACGCGCTAAACTTAAATGCCACTGAGTGAAATTGCCTGCGTAAAGTTTGCGCCAGTCTTTCATGATATCAAATGCGACAGTCTCTTAGCCTAGCTACGACCACGCAGGCAAGAAAGAAAACGTTTTTCAACGTTGACCTAATGAAAGCGAACTACTGCCACATTTTAATTCTCGCGTATCCCTTCTACACCATAGAAAATCACCTTATTCTCATTGGGATAGCTTAGGCGATTGCCCAACGAAACAGCACTAGTCTAGTGCCGTTTCGAGACGTGCAGTCTACATAAATCCGTCCTAAAAAAAACACTTTTTTCGCAGCGAATTTCTAGCGCCCTAAAAAAGTTAGTTATTTTTAGCCCGGTTCTGTCTGGTGTTGCGGTCAAAAGTCTTAGGAATCGGCGTGCATGTATGAAGAGAATGATGAAGGTAGATGAGGCACGAGAGGTAGGTACCTTTGTCAGGACCGGGATATCTGGCGCTCTACACTCTCTGCCTACCCCGTGAAGATACATACCTACATACTTTCTAGCGCCCTAAACATATATTCACAGCCATATTTAACTTCATGGAATAACTGAATTGTACGCTATGTAGGTACAAAAAATGTGGTGCAATAACAAAAAATTGAGAAAATTCCGTAAGAATAAGAAGTCGAAGACACAAGATACTTATAATACAGGTCGCGCCACGTAAAAAGAACGCTGGAAGAAAGTAGAAGGGATGTGTTCGCGCATCGGTACACTCGCGCACGAAAGTACTAGCCCTATTGGTTTATTTTTGATCTAGCTTTCGCTTGCGGTTTCGTGTATTGGTAGGCAGATTAAAAACTATATTACATAGAATAACATAAAATGAAATAAAAACACATGACGCGCAGCTTGACCGCCAGCGTTCTTTTTACGTGGCGCGACCTATACCTACCTATAAAAAAAAACAAGTCTTCCGACCGGTCTGTGCGCTCTCAAGAACTGCGTAGTAGTTTTTTTTGGGACGGATTGTACTATGAATGAGTACTACTAATGAGTAGGTACCTATCAACTACAATTATAATTACCTATATGTACCTAATTGTAGTTGATAGGTAAATCGAATACATATAGGTACCTACCTACCTACCAATACATACATTGGTAGGTAGGTACCTAGGTATATCGAACTATTGTTCGATTATAAAACACAGTTAATGTATAATCATTTTATAGTTAGTTTACCTATACTTATTAGTCCGCCTCATGTACCTACTTTTATTATGCTTGAACGATTAATTATATAAACATTGTAAGTTATAAGTAGGTACCTACGTACCTATCAAAATCTTTCATTAAATCAATGCCACGTTTTATAGGATGTAAAAACATAGGTAAGTAGGTACTTAGGTAGGTAACTTTCGTGTTTTAAATTTTACGATAAGTAGGTAGGTACCTAGGTAAAATTAAAATCGCGCAGTGCTTACGTTATGTGATTAATAATTAGTTAGGTACATACCTAATTAACATTCATTTAAGTAGGTAGGTAGGTAGGTATATCCTATTGGAAATAACAACATAATTAATTACTGTTGAATAATAGAGTAAGTGCAACAATTTCAATTAAAAAGGTGTGCATAAATAAAAAATATAGTTATAGAGCGTTGTAGAGATAAATAAACATGTGGTCATTTAAAAAGCTGTAGTTAGTAGGTACTTATGAATTGATTAAATTAAACCCACCTCTATTATGAAGTAATGGTGTAGCGTTGTCGACACGCATGTTCTTCAACTAGTTTTTTCAATAAAAACACGACTTCTTCACAATCTTCAAGCAAATAAAACCGGTAAAAATGCGTTTCGACACAGGTAGCGACAGATTGTTTATTTAGGTATTTAATTGAGGCGAAATAGGGACAATAGGTAAAGTGCGTAAAACTTACACCACGGAACAACATACGAGTGTACCAAATCGATTGTGGTAATGTGGTGACTATATATTTAATGCACTCTATGATGTGGTAGTCGTGGTGGGACGAAAATTGACGAAATCAAGCCGTTCGTTGCTATTGGTTTTGATGCCGCGTAGCACTCGATCTACGCCTACTAAAGCAAACAGCTTACCAAAGTAAAGTAAAAATATCAAACATTATGAAATAAAATTTAAAATTAAGATTTAAAAATATTTGAAGTTGAAAATTATATAAACTTTTAACTTTACATTAATTTACTTATAATAAATTCTCGTATTTTAAATGTAAACATACCTTTAATTTATTGAAGATTACTCAAGAAGATCGTCGCATTTCGCTTTATTAAATAATAGGAACTGGATGTTAAATCACTATTCAAAGAACAATAATTTCAAGTTCTACATAATCACTTCGATTATTTACATTCAAACAATCACGCCCAATTACAGATGAATTACAGATTTTGCTAACACTTTTAACAGACAAGCAAGAGACGAGAAACGAGATTGACGAACGAATTTGGAATTGATAACGACCACAGACTACTAACCACCCCAGTGTTGCCAACCTGGATTTTGAAAAAGACGTAGGTCAGATAAGAAAATTACGGAGAAATGGTCAAAGGAGATGTTGCGAACTCGGCTCTGGTTTGTACACTACCTCAAAAAATGGGTAATTTAAAGAAGAATCCGAAAAAAATACAATTAATTTATTCAAGAATATATTTTAGAGTTACAACCACATTTAATTCAAACGATTTTATCATTTTCAACTATGTTAAACATGGCGGCGATACAGCCGACACTTGGGATCAATCGATTTTGATAGTATTTAGAAAATATTACTTTTTTCTCCAAGTACTATATAATCAAAATACAATTTAAAAAATGAAAATGTCAAAATGACATCACCCGCCATATTCGCCATGTTGGTTTTGAGTTGCAATTCTAACTGCAAATAATATTTTGTAACTGCAAACAAAGCTAAATAAGTGAAAATATGCAGTAAAAAACGTTTTTATATTGATTTTGCCAGTTAATGATATTGTGTACAATACATGGCCGGAGGTCCATACATTTTTGCAACATCTCCTTTCCTTATGAAAAATACGTAGATCTACGTACTTTTTTTCTGAATTAGATGTAGAGAGTAAAATAGGTAAAAGTTAATAAATCGATAATTTATAAAACCTTAAAAGTAGCAAACAGCAGACAAATCAAACTTCGGTTAGAGATATCTCCGCGAACAAAAATAATATTTCAATAGCCGATATGGGTAATTGTTAGTTTTTGCATTATCTACATGTGGTAATTCGTAGAATTTTTTTTGACAACGGTAAATTTTTTAAAATTAAAAGAAATTTAAAATGGCTTCGACAAAATTATAAATCATAGCATATTTATTAAATTAAAAAAAATAACCATTAGCACCAAAAAAATTATATGAATTACCACATCTTAATAATTCGAGAAAGTTAACTACTTTTAGGGTTATCAATTTATTCAAATTATTCAATTTTTAGGTTAAGATTCACTATTACGGCGGCAAGATCACCTTAAAACGTTTTGTTTAACACAGTCACATGAATCACAGTTCTATAGAATCGACACTTGGTTTTTAAAATGAATGGTGCGACGTGTTAAGGGACGAGGCGAGTGCACGTTAGTATCGAACAGAAAGTTTATTAATTTTTTTTTGCGAAAGTAATGGAAATTATGGCCATTTAGTCTAATGAGATGTTATTTTGCAATTTTGAACTATTTTGATAGAAAATACGTAGATTCTGGGACTAAAGTACGTAGGTTTGCAGAAAAGGCTTAAAATACGTAGATCTCCGTAAAAAGACGTAGAGTTGGCAACACTGAACCACCCACTAACCAAGATAACGACCATACCACAGATAAAAGGTTAACACAATTAAAACAATCCCAAAATATTTAAATAAAATATTTCCTTAAAATAAACCGTGAGAACGTTTCAATCGGACCAATTCATGTTGTTAGTAATAGGTGGTAATACTTGGTAATACTTGGTAAGAGTTAGTATCATAATCTCTGTCTGAACCATCGAGATAGTACATATGGAGAGGGCCTACCTACAGAATTGGTGGGACTACCTACGAAAAGGGCGATTAATATGGCCGCCTTTCATAGGTTGTTTTCGATAAATATCGATATCATCTTTCCAAACATGAGCAGTTATTATCAATATTTTATCAACACCAATTCTTATTCTATATAATATGTATGCTTTGTCTTAATAAAATCCACTCAATAAATTAGAGTTGAGTATAATTGTAATAATTATGATGTAGTAATAAAATGTATTCTGTAATTTGCATGGCAATTAAATGGTGAAATATAAAAGGAAGCTATATTCTATACTGAAGATCTTACATACCTACTATATTTTTAGCAAATAAATAAATTCTTTCATTCAAATGAGGCACTCATAGATTACCAGCAGCTTGCGAAAGGTTCTCAGCCAGTACTCAAGCTAAAAATTGCAAATTGTGGTACTGTTAAATTTCAGACGAATTTTCTATATTAGCCTTCAAATCTGAGTCTTATGCTGACCAGCTCCTTCGAATGCATATCTGTAAATATTGTTGCTACGTATTCCAAATTTTAATCATTATGTATTTTTTATACTACGTGCTATTTAATCCTAACAGGCACAAATATTTAAAAGATTGTTTTGTTTTTAATCAGTCAACATAAAGCAAAACCTAGAATACCACAATAACTAGTTAAAAGATTTAGTTCTCAAGAAAACAGCAAAAATATTATGAGCACCTGTGTGTTTGACAACAGATCTACCACAAATCGGGCGCATACATTGGCGACGACGGTCACGCGAAGGCATAAGTATGACGTCACGTCAAATCATTTCCAAAATTGATACTCTGCATACATTTTGTGTCTCTTTTTACATAGGGAGCTACTGGTAAGCTAGAAAGAGTCAAAACCGTTTTTGTCAGACATGTGTCGATTTGACCCATTATTGTATAACTACTGTTTCTATAGTAGAATGTGCCCTCTCCGTGTGTATTAACTCAATAAGCTAAAGCCAAAATTATATTTATATTCTGTGGCCAAAACTGACATTGACATTAGAACGTTAGAAGATCTTACGTTCAGAAAATTCTTAATTTAGTCTAATTTAACATTAAAGTTTTTTAATAATGACTATTAAAAGTTCTGTTAAACCATTAAATCTATTCATAATATTTCACATAAATATGACATGCTTATCAATGCTATTAACTTTAAAAATATACGTAATTGTAAATGTCATAGGTGCAGACAAATACTTTCAAATAAATATTTTAGTACTTTCTTACATCTGTGCTTTCTAAATCAAGGTTATTTCTGAACGAAGAGACATCAATCAAATCGATGAATTAAAATTATCATTGGGTCATATTTAGGCATGTGACTTAGCTGACAAAAAGACTATTTTTTATTATTCGATTATTTTTAAAGCTAGAATAATCGATTCTCAAATAATCGATTATTCCATCCATAATAATCGTTTTTTTTTTAATCGATAGTTTGAATTTAAAAAATCATTAATTCAAAGTCCTTATTTTTATATATAATCGTTTCTTAGTTTTTATTTTAAAAAATGTTAATTCGAAGCTTTTACAATTAATTATCTTTATTTGTTCATCGAAACCACTTGCTAAATAATAAATAAACAATTTACTTCGGACATGAAAGTAAAAAGAAAATTAGTGACACGCTTTAATGAATAACGAAAATCATCTCTAATACTTATTTATATATTATTATAATAGAACAGAAAAGTAGTTGAAATCATCATATCGATAGGTGGTATAGCAATTTTTTTGAGCGCATTTTTAAGAATTCAGTTTTGATCGGAAGTCTGACACTGTGAATTAAGTTTTTTTTTTTTGTTATTATGGCATCACTATTACGCATATTGCCAGTGTCAAGTAAAACGATATTTCGTATCTATTTAAGCAGCGTAAAAGTTAGTATATTAAAGTCATCAAGTATAATATGTAAATAGCAAGTATATAAGTTATCAAGTATAATATGTCAGTTAAGTGGGTTACAATCAAGTTTTTCGAGTAAAGCGATGGCTACTTTACCAGAACATTTACAATGAAGTTTTGGAGGTAACCTGAAAGGTCGTGTTTTCGCACTGTCATTCTATTTCACTTTACACGGGCACTGTAATAAACCTGTATCAAACAAAATGCCACCAACTTTATTCAATATAACTTAAAAATACACCAAGTAAATGAAGTAAAATAAGAGCACCATACGCCTCTTTCAAACTCAAAAACTGCACTTTTTCAAGAGTTTTCAACAATTTTGGCTTTTCAGTTTTCCAGATTGTAAATTAAGTTGTCGGGCATGCAAATGTGACAGATTCAGATCGTGTTTCCTGAGGAGTTAAAAAATAAAGTTTTAATTCACGAGGAAATTAATTTAAAAAAACCACAGTCTATAAAATTCAAAATGTGAACTGACTGTATTGTTTTACCGATTGAGTTATAGTATGTTTTTGAAGGCACTAGATGGCGTTGAAAATAGTTCTATTATTGAGTTGCTGTTCATATATTAAAAGAACAATGGGAAACTACGAAATAAATTAATAATCTATTTATAAAATTTAAAAAAAAATCGAAATTGTTACGTAAAATAGCAAAAGTAAAAATCTATTAAAAATCGATTATTATTGTTAAAAAAATCGAACAAATAAATCGATTATTTAGAAAAAGAATCGATTATTAATCGATTTTTTAAATAATTGATTATTTTTTCACGTCCCTAGTCGTATTTTCGTTTCGTGCAGTGCTTGAAAACTCAACAAAATCGTGTTGGTATTTTTGTTGCGCAATTTGAAAAAAATCTGAGTAGTTGTCACCTATCATAAATAAAAACTATATCACTTCTGAAAACCTACGATCTAAATCGCTAAGTGTTGCAGAAATGGCGTATAACAACTTTATGGACAAAATCCGAACATATTTCGGAATACGACAAGAACCACCGAGAAATGAATTCCGAAATCCAATTTGGGGCAACGACGACGAGGACGACGACGACGAACTGTACGCAAGGCAGTATTTAGACGTTTATCGAGAACAAGCCGATTTACGTGAATTTTCTAGACATATGCAAGAAATGTTCCAATCTTTCGGCAGTATGTTCGAAGATATGCGGTCATTTTTTCGCGAAGGCCAGATGGACTCTTTCACGATAACAGAACCGCAAGAACCGCAGAATTTCAACAGCAAAAGCATAAGGGATTACTATCTGAATCCGGGCTACCATCACAAACATGATGAGCATAAAGAAGACAGCGATTTGGATGGTAAGATATCTTCAAACGATATCTCTGGCTTATTAAAACAAAATGAAGATTCTGTTACACCTTTTAATGGCAATTTGGTGCCAGGCAAATCATTTTGCCGAACAATAATAACTACCAGTGTTACAAAACCTGATGGTACAATGGAAACTAGGAGGATCGTTAAAAATGGTAATGAGGTGATTGAAGAAACTGTAACAACAACTGAATCCAGTCAACAAGGGCCATTTAATTCGCCCATAGATCCAGTTACAAACTTAATGCTATCCAAATTATCGTCAATATTTAAAAATTTCTATTAGTATTTGCAACTTTTTTCCTCCCTTGCTATCAAATAATGAAATTTTAAGGAACCCTCATATTAGATACTTCTTTACTTGTTGTTTTTCTCATAATGCATCAGTTTGGGTGATTCTTTCAAATCCTGGTACACTAAACCTATGGGACCATATCGTAAAATACATTTATATACAAGGGGGGATGGGTTTTGATGTGTGCTCGCGGTAAGTCTGACATAGCATGACAATAGGAGGAGATGTGGTCAAAAAAAAGCTTAATTTATGAATGGTCCCTATGGTTAATCTAACAAAAGTTTGATAATGTTGGAGTATACCCACATATTGGACGGACTAAGGAATATTACAGTCTGCAAGACTTTTTTGCAAATTTTTGTAACAAATTATTAAATTACATTACAGAGAGTGAAAAAAGTATCTATTAATGTTATTTAGAATGAATCATGTTTCAATAATATTATATTTTCGCAATTCCCAATGACACATGCAAGTGAAATATTTACCGAGCTTATTTACTGAGCTACCAAAGTCCACTAAGTTGGAAGAGTATTCTAGAAATCCCAGTGGGCACAGGTTCAAGCCCCACCTGTGGTCTTCCTTTTTTTGTTTTAAATGTGTTTCAATATTCGGTAATAAATAAACCTGTCAAAATTGAATATATTTAAAGAGTCCATAAATAATGTTCATGGTTGCCAACCTAACGATACAATGTAGTATCCTCCTATGTCAGTTATATAACTACTATTACTTTTAATTGTAGTAGATGAAACAGTAGTTTCAATATATTTTATCAGCAAAATTCCTAAAATTAATCTATATTATATAAAACGGAACACACCCTACATTTTCATATTGTTTCTGGTATGAAAAATCCAAACAAGTTAGCAACCCTATTCATTATATTTTCATGTTTCCATGGATTTGTAGAAAATTGATTTATTATGATTGGTTGATTCTATAATTAGTTTTAGAGTCTAGACAAAATACCTTTTTAATCAACTCAAAATGCTGAATGTTATTTTTGCTGTTGGTAGTACTACAGTGACAATTTTTTTCTCAGATATTCTCTTTTCAATGAGGCAGCAGATTGCTCCCGGGCTGATAAACAACGAGATAGACATAAACAAGTGCTGTGCAATGTTAAAAGGCTTACCTTTTATAGTTATTTTTTACAGTCTTTTTACACTTATACAGATGTACAGTTGATTAAAAAAGTTTTTTGGGTTGACCTTTGAAGTCTGTGATTCATACTTACTCGTACATTGTTTGAAATTATTCATACACAATTTTACGTAAGTAATGAATTGGAAAAAAATACTTGTAATTTAGTATTTATTCATATTCAAAATACTGGTATTAGATTTTATTGTCTTAAATAATTTGGGCTGTGAATAATAAAATTATTTTGTTGCATGTAGCACAATATTTACTGCCAGTGTAATTTCAAATGGTGATGTGGGTTTTTATTTAGACCGTCTCTGACTAATTTATTAAAAAATATTTGCCTTGAAGCACTCTTGAAGCTAAAATTAGAGACATAACAACTAAGGTCTCAGGGGTGGTAACACATCTGCATCTTGACCTCTAGTTTTTGTGTAAATGTCTATAGGCTGAAGTCATCACTTAACATCAATGTGAATTATATGCTTGTTTGCCACCTTCATTACATAAAAAAAGTCTTAATAAAAATAAAAATTGCAAAATGTCTAAAAATCTTATGTTAGATGTTGGGTGTAAAAAGTGCAAAGGGGTTTTGTTGAGTTTAATTATGTATTTAGACAATTTAATAAATGAAAAAAAAAAGAACTGGGTTTACCAATTTATTCCTAACAATATCATTTTTGGAGATTTAAGTTAAGTTATAAAAATAGATTAACTTTTGCTATAGCTTGATTTCTAATTCACTTTATTTTGTTTAAGGCTAGTTTACACTTTTTTGAGTAAAAGTGCAAGTGTCCAATGATTAGATGAATTGTTTTGACTGTGTTTAATAAAATTTTAGGTGTACAGTTGTTTTTCAATCAAAAATAACACATAATACTGATTCATGAAGGTTCGAAATTGCATGTGTCATGAACCTGTCAATGTTTATACAATTTAGTTTGGGCTGTGATAATGTGAACTTCATATGTTAAAGTGTTTAAGCAAGAGATTTGTTAGCAAGTAGGCTGTTGGATTGCACTTATAATTAAGACCTATTTACACATTCATTACTAATGAATGTTTAAATAGGAATCACTTAACATTCAACTTCTAAGCGGCACTGACATTAACTAATAACTTAACAAAGTGTAAATTAATCCTAAGGGATTGAAGGCACTGCTGAAATCTACCCTTATTCAGTCAAAAGGGCAATTATTAAATTCAAACTAACTTGTATGCACTAACTAAGTTGTCTATAAAAACATGTAGGTGCTTAGCTAAAAACTGTAACTGCAAGAACACATGTCATATAATCATTTTGTAGTAGGTATAAATCGAAAGGACCACGGTCCATTCATTTTGATCCGTTCAGACTAAGTACCCAATTGTTCAGCTTAGTTGTCTGATCATTGAGTAATTGGTCGTAAATATTACGCTACCCAGTTTTTTACAATTTTAATGTATATAGGTATTTATTTTACTTACTTATATTGTAAAGCGGGTGTTTTTGTATGTATGTTTTCACACAAAAATGTTTTCACTATTAGAAAGCTGCATTTTCGCTGAGTGACACAGGCTATATTTCATTAATTGCACCCCTGTGAAGACGGGGCGAGCCGCTATTGTAAAATAAATGTGATTGTATAGTATCTCCATCTTTGAGTATCTACTTAATCAAGTAATCTTTCCAGTTTCATTATTAGGTATTCATGTACCCAGTGGCGGATTTACCAGCAGACTGAGTAGGCTGGCAGCCTAGGGCGGCAAATATTAAGGGACGGCAGATTTCGTTTTTAACTTTTCGATTTACAAAATTAAAAAATATTTATATACACACACAAAATAAGAACGAAAATTGGAGGGATATTAAAATATTTACTAAAATCGAATTATAGTCCTATACAGGGTGTAATCGTTAAATGTGCGCAGACGATTATTCCGTAACTGTTACAGATATCGAAAAACTTTAAACTGGCGTCGAAAGTACTTTACCTAATGAGTAAAATTACAATAGAAAGTTTAAAAAAATAAAACGAGTAATATCCTGTAATAGTTAAACGGAATAATCGCCGGTGTAATCGTACACACTTAACGATAACACCCTGTGTACAGTGCTAAATCGCCGGTTAAAAACCAGATGAACGTATCTACAATTTTGTCAATGTTGAGAAAATGACCTCCATTTCTGTTCAGTTAATTGCGTTTTTTCAACATTGACAAAATTGTAGATACGTTCATCTGGTTTTTAACCGGCGAAATACGAACCCCCTTATTCATAAAACCTACATTAGATAGGTTTTAGCTTTAGGTAATATGCTTTTTCTTTGTCCGTTGCATTGTCAAATGTTCAGGATAGATAAAAACAAAGGAGAGATTAGCAACACTAGCTGAATACGTTTATGAATAAGGGCGTAAATATTCAATTTTTAAAATATCGTAATAGCAATTCGATATTGTCGAAATTTAGTTATATTCGCATATTTTCTTCTCTCATAATTGATCTGTAATTAATATGATTTTTTACTACGATATCAAAATTTAGTTGCGACAAAAATTTTATAGCCTACAGGCGGCAAAGGAGATGTTGCGAGCTCGGCTCTAGATCGTACACGTCGTCAAAAAATGGGTAAATTAAAGAAGAATTCGAAAAAAATGCAATTAATTTATTCTAGTATATATTTTAGAGTTACTACCACATTTAATTTAAACGATTTTATCATTTTCAACCATATTCAACATGGCGGCGACACAGACGACGCTTCGTTAAATTGGAAATCGATCAGTTTAAGTTCTTAGTATTAACACATGAAATCGATTTCGATAGTATTCAGAAAATATTACTTTTTTCTCCAATTTCTATATAATCAAAAAACAATTTAAAAAATGACATCGCCCGCCATATTCGCCATATTGGTTTGAGTTGCAATTCTTAATGCAAATAATATTTTGTAACTGCAAACAAAGCTAAATAAGTGAAAATATGCAGCAAAAAACGTTTTTATATTGATTTTGCCTGTTAATGATATTGTGTACAATACATGGCCGGAGGTCCATACATTTTTGCAACATCTCCTTTGTAATTCCGCCACTGCTGTACCTAAACTGAATAAACTGTGTTTTCAATTTTACATTATAGATATTTTGTTTTGTATAAAGTGAAAAGAGAAAAATGTGTCCAAAGAGCCATTACTTGGTTTTATTATTTTTACCAACTGTAGACTAATAAATCAGCTACAATAATGTTGTCATGATTATGAATAATGAGTTCACAGAACTGCCTACTTTCTTATTGTAAAACGTGTAAATATTTCTTTCAATCAATAATAGTTTTAAATAGTGACATTATTTAATTTGATTATGTGCAAGATTTCGATAGTAAAGTTTTCGTTATAAATAAATCATTAAAATTGGAATGGTTTTAATTTCAATGACATCAAAATAAACCCCAGACGATTTTGTTTTATGTAATGGGAGTGGCAAATAAGCATGCAGTTCACATGGATGTTAAGTAATAACTGCAACCTATAGACACCCAAATGAAGACCAAGGTCTAAATGCAGATGCGTTACCGCTCATGAGACCTAAGGTCACAGTAAATAGATACAAACAGTATGGAAACTAAGCCCATTCTATAAAATATTTACCTACACTCCATTGAAGCAACAGGGGTGTCACTAAATTTTTTAAATAATAGTGTTATTATTTTTGCATTTACTGACATTTACCTACTCAATCGTATTGGGATGTTGACTATTTTTTAATGGTTACCCTGTAATAGTATTGGATAAATAAATACTATTTGTCTTTGAAACATATAGTCAATAAGTACTTAAAAGTTGTTAAGATATAACGATTCAAAATGTTGCGAATTGTGAAATGACTCAAAACGGCCTAAACGACCCTGTTAGTCCAGCGGTGTGAAACCACCGTTTGATTCGAAGGGTCGCGGGTTCGATCCCCGCAACGGAACAAATATTTGTATGGCCTACAGATATTTGTTTCGGGTCTGGGTGTTTGTGTATGTGTTGTATGTGTACAACGGCACCCACGACACAGGTTTAATATTTTTTACATAATACAACAACAACAATATTCTTTATTGTACACCATTACAAAGATACAGTTATATAAACACAAGATAACAAAAAAAAGACATACATAAGTAGATATAAAAAAAACAAACATATACTATAAGAAATTAAAAAATAGTGCGCCGCCGGCAGCAGGAACAGGGTCCAGGCTATCGGTGGTTAGGGTCACGGAGACAGGAACCTCCTCACTATACGTGCCGTGCCGAGGAGTACCGCCTTCTGTATTTGACCCATGATCCAACCTTGATCTTATTATTATTATAGTTTTAAGTACGGCAGACAGTTTAATTTTGATATAACTTGTAGATCTAAGAATAAGCTAAGTTTGATTTTAGCTTTTATTATCAAAATGTCAGAGGATTGAGAACAAAAACTATTGCGCTTTTTAATAGCGTAGTCTGCTGCGATTACGATGTAATAGTGTTTACAGAGACATGGCTGAACAGCGGTGTTGTTGATGATGAGATCTTTGATGGTCGCTATGTGTTATACAGGCGCGACCGCGAAAGTAAAGGCTTCCACACGAAAAAAGACAGTGGCGGTGTACTCATTGCAGTCTCAAAACGCTTTAAATCTTTTCGTTTATTGGATACTGAATCAGACTGTGAAGATCTATGGGTAAAAATAGAACTTCGGGATTCAAAAAATTCTCCTACTCATTTACTTATTTGCGGTGTTTATCTTCCACCACCCGTTTTAGTACATATGCTTGACCATTTTATCAACAATACAAATCATGTCTTGGAAAATCATACCGGCGATGCCCTTATTCTGGGCGACTTTAATTTAAGTGGTATAACCTGGCAGAAAACGGAATCCCTTGCTCTCATCTCGAAACCTTCAAATAGTTTGCTTACAACAATTTAATTTATTTCATGTCTCATAACAATCTTGGTCAATATAACTCAACTTTAAATTGCAAGAATAAGACATTAGACCTACTACTTAGCACTATTAATTTATCACTACTTGTTGAATCTTCAAATCCACAAATTGCAATAGACCCCTTACACCCACCCTTCGAGTTTTCTATTCCACATAATTTTTGTGAAACAATCCGTCCAAAGTGCGAATATAAATTTTCTTTTCACAAAGCGGACTATGATAAAATCGTAAGTGAACTAAACAATGTTAGATGGCACGAAGAATTTGTGCATTGTGCTTCGGTCGACGATATGGTCGAGGTATTCTACGGCATTCTTAGATCTGCAATCTCTAAACATGTACCCAAATGCAGACCTCGTAATAATAATAAATATCCTACATGGTTCTCACTGTCGCTGATAAAGTTACTCAAGGAAAAATTTAAATATAGAATAAAATATCGCAAATGCGGTAATCCGCGAGATGAAATTTCCTTCGAACTGTTACGTGAACGTTGTACATAGCTTCATAAAGTAAATTACGCTAGATATCTGATGAACCTAGAGTCTTCCTTATTATCTAATCCTAAATTATTTTGGACCTATATTAAAAATAAATCAGGAGGCAGCACTACCTATCCAGCTCAAATGTCACTTAACGACATTGATGCAAGCAACGGACCAGATATCTGTGATCTTTTCGCTAGTCACTTTTCTTCAACTTACAATAAAAACCATTTGCCTGCTTGTAACGAGCCATTTGTACCGCGAACATCGAATTTTTTAACATCCATTTCAGTTACCGAGGACCAGGTTTATAGGGTTTTAAAAAGACTTGATTCAAGGAAAGGAGCCGGTTCAGATAATGTACCACCTATTTTTATTGTAAAATGTGCCAGTGCCTTGGCTCTACCACTTTCCATTATCTACAATAAATCAATGAAGGTTACAAATTACAGACCCATCTCTCTTTTACCAATTTTTGCAAAAACTTTCGAGATGCTAATTTATCCAACATTAACCTGGCACTTCAAACAAATAATTGCCTTAGAACAACACGGTTTTGTAAAATCTAGATCTACTTCGACTAACCTGATATCATTTGTCGAAGATCTTGTTGATGTAGTTGATCGTGGCCAGTCTGTAGATGCAATTTACACCGACTTCAGCAAGGCATTCGATAAAGTTCAATATTGGTTCTCACATGGGACCATTACTTTTTAATTCAATTCAATTCAATTCAATTCAATTTATTTATTTGCGAATATGGGTACATAATGAAGATGTTAAAATAACATAATGAGTTCCTCCAAATTCCACCTTAATATAGGCATGCAAATGTTACAAGTACTTAAAGATACATATCATTTAATTACTGTGATGAAGTCCAATTACATTAAAATATTCATACATTTGTCATTTAATTGATTAAATAATGTCAAACAAGTAATATATAATAGAAATAATGTTTATGTTATAGTCAAATTTTTGTCTTCGAAGTATTCTTTTAAACTGTAGTACACCTTTTCTACTAATATTTTACGTAATTTATGTTTGAAGTCCTGAATATTATTAATGCCACAGATAACCACTGGTAATTTATTATAGATCTTAGATGTCATGCAGATTATACTTTTATTAACTAATGCCGTCTTGTTTGACATAATTTTTATTTTATGACGATTACGTTGGCTAGTAAAATTATTAAAAAGATGCATGTTTGTTTTTACGAAGACTGCAACTTCGTATATATAAAGACTAGGAAGAGTCAATAAGTTCAGATTTTTGAAATACGGTTTACAGCTCTCTGACCTTCTTAGCCTTTTAATTGCCCTGATACATTGCTTTTGGGCCTTAAATACATTTTCCCAAAGTGTTGAGTTTCCCCAAAACATTATTCCATATCGCAGAATGGATTCTACATAGGCATGGTAAGCTGTGACTACTGTAGAAGTTTGTACTGTTTTAGAGAGCATTTAATATATTTATTAATGACATAGGCACCTGCTTCCAATATTCTAAATTTTATATGTTTGCAGACGATGTCAATTTTTTTAGACCTGTGAACTCAATCGAGGACAGTCATTTATTGCAAGGAGATTTGGATAACCTGGTCTCTTGGTGTGGTCTGAATGGCATGTCCCTTAATAGCAAAAAATGTCACGCTATACGTTTGATCAGAACTAAAACGAATATAAAAAGATCATACCATACCACATCAATAGTGAACCGCTGTCAGAGGTCGAACATATCAAAGATTTAGGAGTAACCCTTGATTGCAAACTTAAATTTAATATTAACATTCACAACATAGTTCAAAAAAGCTTTAAGACTCTAGGATTTGTTTTGAAAAGTTGTAAAGAATTAAAAAAAAACAGCACCAAGATCTCCCTATACATTTATCTAGTTCGTAGCGTTTTGGAGTACTGTAGTGTCTTGTGGAACCCGTACTATGATATTTACAAGAAACGTCTTGAGAGTGTACAAAAAAGATTCCTTTGGCACCTATCATACTATTGCAATCTGGCCAAGAAGCTCCCTAGTTACGAAGACCGCACTAACTATTTTCGTTTGGAATCCTTGGAAAAAAATGCTGTCCAACAATTTTCTGCGATCACGCAGAAAATTGTTGGACAGTATTTTTCTGTACAAATTGATCAATGGCTCAATCGACAGTCCTCACCTACTGTCACACATAAACATCTCTGTTCCAAGGGGATTACCAAGATCCAGAAATTATACTCCGTTTGTAATAAAACCAGCTCGATCGAACCTTGGTCTTTACTCTCCTTTGAACAGAGTAATACGTTATTATAATGCTATCCATAATCTTACGGCTCCTGTTGCTGATCGGAGAATCGAGGGCGAGGAAGTAAAACCAAACATAGACGTATTTTCTAGTAGTCCCTATGTGTACAAAAAAAATGTAAAGTTGACTTTAACTTCGCATACAATCGTAAAACTTGATAAATAGTTTTTCAATAAGCCTTTGCGATGTCACTGTTTTAATCAATTTCAATTCTTATTTTAATATAATATTTATTTGTAAATTATTTATTTGTTAGTTATCTATTTTATGAAACAAGTGTCATATTGTCATACTTATTTTTTTTTAATTCGAATAATGCAGGTATGTCACTATGTGATATTAGTTAATCTTTGTTACCATTTTTATACTCAATGTCTTTTTTTCTTTTTAAACTTTATTTGGATGTATTTTTCACATTTGTTTAATTCTCTTTGCATTGATGTTTACACCTATAACTGAGGTGTCACTTAGCATGAATTGGTTTTTTTAATGTTTATCTTATTAATATATACCAGTGATCGCCTTGTTGGTGCGACAAATAAATAAAGAAATAAATCTTTGTTTTTTGTTTTGTCTTAAAAATAACAAAACTGAGTGCTAATTACTTGGGTGATTTTTATAGTTCTAACGACAATACAATCTGTGGAATACTGCAACGAGTTGTCGAGACCGGGCGAGTTTCTCTTCGCCTCACCCACTCGGGTAAGTAGGATAATTAATAGCTACCCCGACGAACTTCGTATCGCCTTATATATACAAATTAACTGTCCAAAAAATCGAAAAAAAAAAAGTGGTGAGAATCATCCTTACCATTTAGGGATACAAAAAAGACTACAACCGATTCTCATACACACAAAATTTCATAATGATCGGTCTAGCCGCTGCGGAGGAGTATTGTCACAAACACTGTCACACGAGATTTTTTTTAAATATGTTAGATATTATAACAATACATCATTCTTGCCTTTCAAAATCACCAGGAAGTTTAAAAAACGATAGCTCCGGTTTTGATGATGCAAAGTTAAACAGTTGTATACCACGCAATACGCTCGTGGCATCTTTAAAACACTCTTGGAAATAAAAACAAATCACAACGTGACCGCTCGTCTCGACGCGACACTCGCTACTGTAGCACTGCGAGAACCGCTTAGAGGCCTCATAGATGCGCATGTTTGTGTGAGTGTGCCGTTTTGAACGCTTTGTATGTAGTTACATTACTGTTTACTGATTACATTACTGTTAATCTATTTACTGTGCTAAGGTGTTATGTCTCTGTGCCGGATAGTACATGGCCGTACATTACCACCTGACCGGAACACGATAGTGCTGAACACTACCATTTAGCGGCAAGTATATTAGGTAATGCGGTGGTGCCTACGCCCGTGAGCTCCGTCACTGGAGTTCTACCACCAGTGAATGATGGATCAAAATTAAATAAAATAATGATTTAAATGCAAATAATTTTAATAAAATATAGGTAAGTACTTACATACCTATCTTAATTACGTTTTTACAAAAATATATTTTTATAAATAAAAATATTAACATTATAGATTCTGTAATCTTTCCTTATAACAATACCATAACATTATTATATTATTGTAGAGCAAATAAAATAACTTAGAGTTTAAATAAATAAAGAACTGCTAGGTATCTACTTTAAAACTTAGCTATAGCTAGATTGCTTATCAATGCAAACTTATCTCGGTATCGGTATGTTACCTTTTGAACCATTTCTATAAAAAAAACTGCTTAGGGTAGAAATAAAAAAAAAACATCTCTGGAAAGGAAAACCTAGATAAAAAATATTTTCTAAATTATTTTAAAATCAAATGAATGTTTTTTATTTAAACAATCATGTCAGCACATTTCTAAAAGCAGCGTCTCTCAATAAAACTGCCGCAGTATTTGTATACTCTTTCACTACCGCCACTGCGTAAAGTATGCCAAGCGTGGCGATTATGGAATATCATGTAAGGGATATGATAAGGAGAGGCTTTTGTCTAGCAGTGAACGTCTTTCTGCTGAAATGATGGTACATATTTCTAAAACTAAGCTATATTAACGCCATCTGGTGGTTGTTTAAACTGTTCATTCCCGCTTTCCGTTCCCTTTTCAACGTTTCTTCCTTAAGGTGGTTCTTTACATTTACAATATTTTCAGTAGGTACTTACTACTTCATCAACAAATGACGTCACCTCAATTTCAGAACGTTTGGAGACAAATTTCAATAGGTGCTTCCAGATGTTGAGCATCCATGTCAGAAATACCAATAGGGATGTTGACTAGGTATGAATTTACTGCTTTATATCTTAACACATGAAAGCGACTTGCAAATGGGATATAAAGAATCGTATGAGATAGAAGAAAAGAGTTAAGTTTCAAATAAAATTAATGTTACCTTTACATTCTTTATGCGATATCCAATAATGGAGATGTTGCGAGCTCGGCCCTGGTTCGTACATGTCCTCAAAAAATGGGTAAATTATAGCAGAATCCGAAAAAAATACAATTAATTTAATCAAGAATATATTTTAGAGTTACCACCACATTTAATTCAAACGATTTTATCATTTTCAACCATGTTCAACACGGTGGCGATACAGTCAACGCTTGGTAACGATTTCGATAGTATTTATAATTTTTTTTTTCTCCAAGTACTAGATAATAAAAAAACAATTTAAAAAATGAAAATGTCAAAATGACATCGTCCGCCATATTCGCCATGTTGGTTTTAAGTTGCAATTCTAACTGCAAATAATGTTTTGTAACTGCAAACAAAGATAAATAAGTGAAAATATGCAGTAAAAATGTTTTTATATTGATTTTGCCTGCTTAATGATATTGTGTACAATACATGGCCGGAGTTCCAAACATTTTTGCAACATCTCCTTTAAACATGTTTTTACAAAAACGCAGCATGTAAGTATTGACGAAGATATTTTAAAATGTTTTGATTTCACCATGCCTACATTTTACCTCGAACGTGGCGTGATAAAGCATCATTTTAAATGAGCTGTTTTGAGTCGTTTCACAACTCGCAACGTTTTGAATCGTATTGAGTAGACGTTTCAAAGACAATATTTATTTATTTTTCTTATACTTTTTGAAATAACGATAAAAATAAAATACTAAGATATCATCCCTATTGTCGGTTAGAGTGATTATAATAACTGGTGCTAATTGGTTCAGATAAACTCTTCAACGTTTACACCGGCCCTACATCTGGATGCATCGTAATACGAACTTAATTATTGGCAGTAACAGGCATCCTTAGTGTTACTTTTGATCCATGTGAGGTAGCGATTGACACGGGTATACACACCAGGTCGATCCGGCCTGGCACAGCCTTCGCCCCAAGATACGACACCTGCAAAAACAGTTAACATGTAAAATAGGTGTCGCAAATAACTGGACTCAACCTCACCGCGGACACTTGGCTAAAATTACATACAAACACTTATCCTGGTTACCTACTACACAGCATTAATCAGGATGTGTTTTTGCACACACACACACAGTTGCCGCTCGCTCGCAACCTCTAGTGTACGAGGCTGCCAGACTGGCACCCAAGGGGGTGCGGGCTGCAAGATATCAGGCGGGACGTCGAGGTGTCCATTCTATACGTAGTATTATTAGATATTCTCTGCCACTACTTTTAGACCTAAGATCCCTCGTGGGTGAGTATGTGATATTGGGATTGAGAAGATAACGTAACGTAACGTAACTTCACGCCTGTAATCCCCGAAGGGGTAGGCAGAGGTAAATGCATGCATTCAATCATATATGCAAACACCCACGACTCGCCGGTTACGTTTTTGGCCCATGTAACAGGTGGCGAACCTGTTGCCATCTCCGGGCACATTACCAAACTCCGGGGTACTGGGAAACTTCCAGAAAATGGAAAAAACCCAATAGAAGCAAAGATAAAGGATTTTAAACCGTTATCTCTGTTAGTCCCCGACCCGGGAATCGAACCCAGGACCTCCAGCGTAATAGTAGTGACCTGCTACCACTACGCTACTGAGGCAGTTGAGAGATACCCCGTGACATCCTTGGAGTTCTAGACCCGTAGGTATTAATAGACGGAACGGACCTTGAGATGTTCATAATGCCGTGTTCGGGGTCGGAGACCTGTTCTACGGCCTCTAGAGGAGAACATAAACATTGAGACAATAAGCCCATATCATAACTATAAAGGTGGTGATCAGGCACGCAGTTCACATGAATGGTAAATAACTGGTGATTCGAGTTCGAGTGTACTGAGTGTAGGAGCCCGAGGGCGTAGGCACCACCGCATGACCTAATCAATCTGTCGCTAAATGGTAGTGTTCAGCACTATCGTGTTTCGGTTAGATGGTAACGTATGGTACCGAAAAACTTATCACAGAGACGTATCAACTAAGGTCTCAGGAGTGTCAACGCATCTGCATTTTAAACTCAGATCTTCGTGTGGGTGTCTATAGGCTGCAGCCGTCACTTAACATCAATGTAAACTGCACGCTTGTTTGCTTGCCGTCTGCCACTTTCATTACATAAAAAAAACGCTTGTGCCACCTTCAATACATTTAAATTGGGAAAGTTAAATTGGGAGATGATACCAGAGAATATGTAATAATACTGCCCTCACCCAACTTCCTCCCTTCTTATGGGAGACGTTTGGTATTCTATACGTGCTACGCACACAGGTGCACGTGTAAATACACGTCACTGATTGATGCTGTGTCATAGAGACCAAATTAAGTGTCTATATGAAATTTTGGCGGCGTGTCCGCGGTGTGGTGATAGAAGTCAGTTAGTGTTGGAGCTAACTTACCAACTTCCTGATACTGTTGCGTCGTGTTGTTCAAGATGTGCATGGGTCCGCCGGAGTCGCCTTGGCAGGCATCACGGCCGCCATCGGGCTCGCCCGCACAGATCATATTCTCAGTGATACGTTGCTTATACGCCGTCTCTCGGCACTCCGCGTTTGATATGATTGGTACATTCACCTGTAAGGACAAGAGGTTGGTTAAAACATTGAGCCCAATTTACATCTTATACCCCAAATTGCTGCAAGGTAGAATATCCAAAATATATTTAGTCGAAGTCATCACTTCAGGGGCGGATTTCCCTATAGGCCGAGTAGGCCCGGGCCTAGGGCGGCAAAATTTGGTCGTCTTATTTTTAAGTTCTTGCCTACGCAAAAACGTGTAAAATCTCAAAAATGTGTCCACTAAGCATCCCGCGAAAAAATTACATGTATGACAATTAGGATTATTACAAGAATTAATTAATCTCTTACTGACTATCATTTTTTTTCTTTTTGTTTAATTTCTATAGTTAATCTAATTTTTTATGCTTTACAGCACAGGGGGTGGCGGCAATCTTTCATAGGCCTAGGGCAGCCAACGTATCAAATCCGCCCCTGCATATTGTAACTTCACTAGTAAACTCACAGAGCCCTTCCTCCGTGGTGCACTAAACCACAGTACAAATATGACTAGACCCAATATCACGTCATCGAAGTTGCATTCGGATAAGATGACATGATGTCCGTCGCCCGAATGGAGAGCTTCCGCGCTGAGTGGGTGCATGTGTTCCGCACGCCACTAGTGTAGGTTGGAGCCGAAAGGCTCCGAGGAGGGCTCTGGAACGAGCAGCCACCGGTGGGATCGCGGGTGTATGCGATACCCACCCCTCTCCTCAAGGGTGGGTATGGGTGTAGCGGAGCTACTTTAATATTCGTTTCAATTGTAATTTTAATTAAAACATAGCTTATATAATTTACATACATAACTTTTTTTTTTCGTAACGCATTTTCCCCTAGTCAAAAAAGAGTAAGATGACATGATCGTGCCGTCGTACCTAACCTATGAAAAAACTTCTTCCTGTCATATCCAGATTCCCCTCTTGCAAAATATAAGACTGTTCCAGCCTATCATTACGCCGGTGTTAATCAGATCCCTTACTAACAGTGTTGGCAGACACACCTTCTTTTTAATATCGCCCTCATCCTCATTTTGCTACGATCACATAAATGTCGTGGAGAGTGTAGTGTCTAGCTAATAAATTTAAAAAAAAGCAACAGTTACCTCTTGCAAAGTGTTAGACACGGATCCCCCCTCCTCCGTGGTGCCCCAGCCTGCCACCACGCCGGTGTAGTTGCTGTAGGTAAGGCCTGCAGCTGGCAGACACACCGGTCTGACGCCGGTGTCATCTTTGTCATCATCACCCTCACCACCCTCTTCCCCATCCTTGCGCACGTACTTCTTAAGAGCGTTGCTGAGATCTATCTGTTATTCAAAAATTGAATACGTTTAATCTTACTGGTGTCTACCACCAGTAAGATTAAACGTATTCAATTTTCTCCAGTGACGGGGCTCGCGGGCGTAGGCACCACCGCATTACCTAATATACCTACTTGCCGCTAAATGGTAGTGTTCTGCACTATCGTGTTCCGGTCAGGTGGTAATGTACGGCCCTGTAATTTCCGGCACAGAGGCGTAACACCTTAGGCCTCAGGAGTGGTAACGCATCTGCATTTTGACCTTGGTCTTTGTGTGGGTGTCTATAGGCTGCAGTCATCACTTAACATCAACGTGAACTGTATGCTTGTTTACCACTTCCATTACATAAAAAAAAATCTAGAGATCTGATTTAGATTATTAATTTAGAGATCTACTAATTATTTTTATTTAAACTGTGTGAGATTCACAGACTCATAGATTACTGATAGTTCTAAGCATGCTTTGCTCAAAGTAAAGTCGTAGTGCGGTCTGTGAATCTCACCCTAAAACGTTAAGAAATTGAAGATAAATGAAAAGAATATCACTTCGGGCAGGGATCTAGTGGCGTGCATTGCATAAAGGGAGAACGGGCAGAGACTACCTCAATATCTCGAGGTAGGATTAGGTTGGGGTACCTACTTGTTTTCTTTAAAAATACAATCACTAATAAGAAAATAAACCTACAATGTTGAACATTTCAGTTTATTTTAAAAAAGTAAGATTTTCACACTTTTAAAAGTAGATAATAAATCTATGCTTTTTACTATATACATCTAGGTAGGTATTTAAGGCCAGTACGAATAGTAACAACCGACTTATAAACAAGAACATCACATAACGAGTAAGAACCTAATTAATTCTTACCCGCTTATCCAATTTCAGCAGAGCAATGTCACTGTCGTATGTGCCAGGGTTGTACCTCAGATGGCGGATGATGGCCGCCACCTTCCTATCGATGGTCTTCGTCTCATTAGCAACCGATCTGTCGTGCTCTAAGAAACGTACGGTGATCTTCTCCTTGCGAAACCTAAAAACCGGGAACAAATTCTTATTATTACTAGCTGTTCAGGCAGTGGCGGACTCGGGGCGGCATTAAGAGGCCGCCGCCCCGGCGCCTCCTAAGGGGCAGGGCTGATCCTTGCCAGGCGATGGTTTTTGTTATGGTTGCATGTTATGGTTCAACCTCAAACATTTCTAGCCTCAACAGGCCCAACGTTACTCGGAGGGTTCAGTATCTCTCCCACTATAATTGTCGTAGTATACTTCAAAAAAAAGAATGTCATAGTAGCAACATGATGACAGGGATTTTTGGCGGAAACCTACCTTGAAAGATGCGTGTGGTGCTCTTATTTTATTTCATTTTCTTGGTGTATTTTTGAGTTATATTAAATAAAGTTGGTGGCATTTTGTTTGATATAGGCTTATTACTGTACAGTGCTCGTACCGTGTATAGTGTAATAGAATAACAGTGCGAAAACACGTTTTTTCGGGTTGCCTCCAAAACTTCAATGTAAATGTTCTGGTAAAGTAGCCATCGTTTTACTCGAATTACTGTGAGTCTGACTGACGGACTGATAAATTGACTAACTCTGACTTTTACGTTGCTTAATACGAATACGAAATAGCGTTTTACTTGACACTGACAATATGCAAAACAAGCGATGCCAGAAATTAAAAAAAAACATGGTGACACATTGTCATACAAATATTACATAAAATAAATATTTCCAACAAAAAAACAACGATTCAAATTATATTTCGAGTATTTTTCCTCAATTCTACTATACGTATTTCTCTATCTTTTGATATAGTGTACAAAATGCGGGCCCAACATGGAACTTGTCCTTTCTCACTTAATACTTACCCAGAAGTGCAATGGGCGGCCGTCATTACATACAAGTCATTGATCAGGGAGCCACCGCAATAGAATTTGCCACCGTACATTAACACCGTCATCCAGGGAAATTCCTTCTGTTTCGTTTCGAAACCACCCACTATACGCCGCCTTGTCCGGGGTATGCCACATTCTAGAATTGCAAATTAATGTCGATCAGTACCTGTGTTTTATTTTTACAGCCTGCTAATTCCCACCACTAAATTGTGGAACGAACTTCCCTCTGAGGTGTTCACTAGGTGCTACAATATGGGGTTCTTCAAAAATGGCGTCAAAAGGGCCCTTCAGAGCTGGCAGCGCGTTGGCAACTCCACTGGTGTTGCAAATGTTCATAGGCTGACCACTTTCCATGTCTTTCAACCACTTCTGTTACCACTTCTGTGGCCTAAGGTGTAATGCCCCTGTGCCGGAAATTACAGGGCCGTACATTACCACCTGACCGGAACACGATAGTGCTGTGAACACTACCATTTAGCGGCAAGTATATAAGGTAATGCGGTGATGCCTACGCCCGCGAGCTCCGTCACTGGAGCTCTACCACCAGTATAGGGGTTAAAAAAACTAACGGCAATTAGGGCAGTCCTCCGGTGGATCATTGGAAGGCCGCAGCGTCGTGGTGCTAGTGGACTGGCTGATCCAGTTGTTGATCCAATCGATCAAACCCTTCTCCTGCGGCTGCTCGGTAGACGCCACGTGGCAATTGATTGTGCCTACCAGGCACAGGAGGAGTAGATATCTCATGGTAAATCTGCAAAACTATTTATTGGTTTAAAAAAAAAAAAAAACGTTACTTCACGCCTGTAATCCCCGAAGGGGTAGGCAGAGGTAAATGCATGCATTCAAGCATACGTGCAGACACCCACGATTCGCCGGTTACGTTTTTGGAACATGTAACAGGTGGCGAGCCTGTTGACATCTCCGAGCACATTACCAAACTTCGAGGTACTGGGAAATTTCCAGAAAATGGAAAAATCCCAATTAAACCAGAAATAAAGGACTCTACACCATTATCTCTGATAACCCCCTGCCCGGGAGTCGAACCCAGGACCTCAGCGTAGTAGTAGTGGCCTGCTACCACTAGGCTACCGAGGCAATTTTGGTTTTTTAAGTGACCTGTTTTTTTAGAGTTATTAAAAAATACTCTTATTCGGTTTCCGAGAGTAGGTAATGGTTTTATGCGTTTTTTATGTAGGTAAAGAAGGTGGCAAACAATCATGCAGCTCACATTGATGTTAAGCTATGACTGCAGCCTATAAACATCTACACAAAAACCAGAGGTCAAAATGCAGAAACATTGCCACCCCTAAGTTATATCTCTGTGATAGTTATTACGGGGCCGTATATTATCATCTAACTGGAGCACGATAGGTAGTGCTTAACACTATCATTTGCCGGGCGATAGAGGTAATGCGGTAGTGCCAACGCCCGCGAGCTCCGTCACTAGAATTATTGTACAAAGTCTCTGTAAAACATGTATTTTTTGCTCGAATTTGGTTTTCGTATTCTGCTTTAGCTTCTATAGCGTTAATGGCTAACAAGAGCTCTGCTCTGTCCACCACACAGATCCGCCAGGGCCAGCGCGTTTGGTTCTATCTGCCTACCTGCCCTTATTCTATTTTTTATTTTATTCTATTTTTAAAACCGCAATATAAAATCTAAACCGAGAGAATTATTTTATTATAATTAAAATTTTATTCCTTATTTATTAAAAGTACTAGACAATGGACATCAACTCCATGTTGATTAAAATTAAACTTAAGTGCATTGGTAGATAAAATACACGCGGTAAACTTCTTTCAATTAGGTATAACAAAAACACAGTGCTTTAAAAACCAAACATGTAAGTTTTCCAGCCAAGATTCCAAAAAACCTTATTTAAAGCCTAAATGCCTTGTTGAGTTGTTATTAAACATTCCAAAATCCCCATTTAATTTAAGGTTTATAGCTTATTACTTAAAGTCCTGTATTGATTATAATGTTAAGTTAATTTAGTGAGTAACTAAGTAATCTGAAAATTTACCAACAAGATTCAAAAACTCATAACAACCTATCAAAAATAAAATTAACAGCCCTAATATGCACTTAAAACCCGATGTACTGCAAATTTAATCCCCAAATAATTGAGAGAATTTATTTAAATCGGTTGCAATTACAGAGCCAGTAAATATTTTAGAATAATGTCCAAGAATGCAACTGGGACAACAATTTGCCAGCGTCAGACATTAATTAAACTTATAATAAAATAATGTCCGCGAATCAAGGACACTGTCCTGTACCGGTATTTTGTGGATCGCACACACTGATGCAAGTAACGCGCAACTTGTGTTCCATTTTGAAACAGTCGTATTACTTTTTCTAAGATCTATTTCTTGATTCTCTAGTTGGGTAGGTACTAATTAGTAGTATCTAATTAGATCCAGGCCATCTATCTCTCTCTTTAGTGAAGGCGAAAAAAATTACATAGATAAGATGAATGAATCGTACCTAAATAAATAGTTTATTTGATCATTCATTTTGTAGGATAGGTACTTATATATAATGAAAATTTAAAATAAGCTGTTAACTTTTAAAATAATACTAATACTTAACTAACTATTTGACTGGAAACAGCATTATTCATAGGTAAGTAACGTCTGATTGGCGCCGTGTGAGTCACCCCAGTGTGGTTATAATGCAAAACACAAAACTGGTGTTAACATTGATTGTACCGCTATAACTATCACTCATCTCATCAATATAACATTAACATACAAAATGTTATTCGTGCAAATTATCGTCGTACCAGTAACGGTTAAGAGCAGTTGTAAATCTTGTTGAAGGACATTTTTTATTACTATAAGAGATCCCTCCTTTAGGTACGTCAAAATTATTCAAGTCACGTGCTGTTTTGTACTGGATTGGCCTACTTGTCTTCAGGCCTGCGTCCTCTTTTTATTATAGGTACTAATTGAAAGTGGTGAAAAATATCATGATCGAGATCGAATTCGATCTGCATTTTTTTTTTTAGATTTTGATTTTATGTTACAAAGGTGTCAAACAAGCTGCATGTTCACATTAATGTTAAGTGATGACTGCAGCTTATAGACATCTACACAAAAACCAGAGGTCAAAATGCAGATGCGTTGCCACCCTTGAGACCATAGGTGTTCTGTCTCTGTGATCGTTATTATATATACGGGGCCATACATTACCATCTAACCGGAACACGATAGGGCTGAAGACTACCATTTAGCGGCAGATAATTTAGGTAATGCGGTGGTGCCTACGCGCTCGAGCTCCTACACTGGAACTCTACCACCAGTTAAACCAGGATGTCGTAACTAATATTAATACTCGTAATCCATTAACAATAATAGAAGCTATTATTCACCTATTTATTGTAAAGGCTTATTAATTATATTTTTTACTTTTAATAGTAGAAAAACAAATATGTAGGTACATAAATAAACATAAAAATACAAAATAGCGTGCCGCCGGCGACTCTGCTTAAAGGCCCTAAAGTCCTGTAGTAAGTGTGTAGCATGATGATAATGTATAGAGGCATATTTAGACAGGAAAGTTACTAGGAAAAGAAATAGAACCCATGAATGTAGTCGACTTAACCTATTCTTATTTAAAAAATCATTTATAGTTGCAATTATACCAAGTACTGGCCATCAATAAAATGCCCAACGTAATCCTGTATTCGTAACATAAAATTCAAAATTGGAAACCGTTTGGTATGCGCCTTGCATCGGCTCCCTGCGACTCGTTCTAGGCAATAGAGAGCTGTCGGTTTTCCTGTTCCCGTATAATATTGTACTTGTTGCGATAGAAAGTGGCACAATGAGAATAGACCAATTTAATGTACAGTAGAACAAGAATATTTTTATAATTTCTTTTCAATATTTTTATTTATGAGCTGCCTCAGTAGCGTAGTTGTCGAGGCCACTACTACTACGCTGGAGGTCCTGGGTTCGATTCCCGGGGGCTATTAGAGATAACGGTTTAAAATCCTTTATCTCTGGGAGTTTTCCATTTTCTGGCAGTTTCCCAGTACCTCGGTGTTTGGTAATGTGCCCGGAGATGGCGACAGGTTCGCCACCTGTTACATGGGCCAAAAGCGGCGAGTTGTGGGTTTTGCATGTTTGCTTGAATGCATACATTTACCTCTGCCTACCCCTTCGGGGATTACAGGCGTGAAGTTACGTTATTTATAACAAACAATCTAGTACAGTTGAAGAATTTGAATGCGTTTCTCACCGGAACTACCAGTCGAACTAACTATATGGAAACTTTAGACACTATCATCACGCAACAATCACTCGGAGTAGAGCAGTGGTTTATATTGCGTAGGCCGGGGGTTATCTGAAACCAACAGCCGATTTATTCCAGTATTGCCAATATTAAAAATCTAACAGAGTTGGTGTCACTAGTTATTAAGTTCGTGCCACTTACTGTTACCTTTTAAATTTCCCGATCAGCTTATACTATACTACAAAATACTAGTTAAAAGACTAGCTTAAAGAACAAACAGCCGGTTCCGTTTTTAAAATGTATTTGACTTAAATATCTAATAGACTATAAAATATACTTATGTAATGAAAAACTTATTCCGTGATAAAATACAAAATGTTTCATTGGTAAATCGAACTTCCTGTCTGTCTAAGGTTTAGGTGCACCAAAATACTAGTTAGTAAAGTCAATGAGGTCAATTAAATAGAGTAGACTCCGGGATCAATCAGCCGGTTCCGTTTTTAATTGATTTGATAGATATTTTGTATGACGTTTTCACGTCAGCTGTCATAAATATTACTTATAATGGAAAAGTGCAGGTAATTGAATGCAAAAAACTGGAACCATGCTATCCAGGGAATGTCCAGTCTAGTACTTTAGTACATATAGGTCAATGGTTAAAGTTAAAGATTTTGTAAAAGGAGATGTTGCAAAAATGTATGGACCTCCGGCCATGTATTGTACACAAGATCATTAAACAGGCATAATCAATTAAAAAAACGTTTTTTACTGCATATTTTCACTTATTTAACTTTGTTTGCAGTTACAAATCATAATTTGCAGTTAGAATTGCAACTCAAAACTAACATGGCGAATATGGCGGGCGATGTCGTTTTGACATTTTCATTTTTTAAATTGTATTTTGATTATAGAACTTGGAGAAAAAAGTACTTTTTTCTAAATACTATCAAAATCGATTCATCACAAGTGTCGGCTGTATCGCCGCCATGTTTAACATAGTTGAAAATGATAAAATCGTTTGAATTAAATGTGGTTGTAACTCTAAAATATATTCTTGAATAAATTAATTGTATTTTTTTTGGATTCCTCTTTAATTTACCCATTTTTTGAGGACATGTACGAACCAGAGCCGAGCTCGCAACATCTCCTTTTACATTCTTCTCTAACTTTAACAAATTTGTTAATTAAAAGAGACCTAAAACTATGTTTATTTTTGGTAGAATATGCAAAAGCTTCGAATATTATTTAAGTTACGACGCTGCGTTGTATTATTATTATATTTTTTTTTTATATTAAATTATGGCATCGCTATTACGCATATTGCCAGTGTCAAATAAAACGATATTTCGTATTTATTTAAGCAGCGTAAAAGTTAATATAATGTAGTCAGTCAATTACTTATTAAGTATGTCAGTCAAGTGAGTTACAGTCAAGTTATTCGAGTAAAGCGATGGCTACTTTACCAGAACATTTACAATGAAGTTTTGGAGGCAACCTGAAAGGTCGTGTTTTCGCACCGTTATTCTATTTCACTATACACGGGCACTGTAATAAACCTATATCAAACAAAATGCCACCAACTTTATTCAATATAACTTAAAAATACACCAAGAAAATGAAATAAAATAAGAGCACCATAGGCCTCTTTCAAGGTTCCCGCCAAAACTCCGTAGTATTATTTAATTTTTGTTTACGATCTGACACAGGAATCATTGTGTGTTTTTCCACTACAATTTGCATGTGTTTGTGAGTTGTTGCCTTTCTTTTCTAAGGAACATCAATCTGATACATATATATAAAGAGTCTCTCAATATTTTAAATATAACGGCCCTCATCGATTCTAATTTATAAAAATCCAGGTAAATATTTTAGGTACACATTGCTAAAGGCATGTGTTATGTAAATATTTACAAGCACAACGATTAAGTAATATAAAACGTTTAGCATATAAATTGTACAATTGATTATAACGGTATGGCTGTAAAAATAAATACGCATAGAGCGCCGAAAGTTTTTAAAAAGTTTCCCCGCTTTTTAATGACACCATCACAAATCAATAGAAACTGTTACATGGAGCCTAGGTATATGAACAAGAAGAAAAAAACAAAATTTAATAAATACGGTGCTCACCCAATTAGGAAAGCAATTAATTTTCCACAACACTCACTGTCACCATCAATATAACAAAAGTTAAATCATAAACGGACTCACGACAAGACGGCCGCGTGTTGATAAAGGAAGGCAAGTGGCAGATCGCAAATCCGTGCTGCGAGCCTCCGAAATAGAAAGAGAAAGAACTATCACCACTTTCACTCGGACTGCTCCACTTAGTCCTGGCAGAATCGCCTCCGATATGCACCACCTTTAAACTTGTCCCCGGTTATATGGAATCTAGAATCTCCATAACGAATTCCATGCCAGTTTCAAGGTGATTCCAGTTGAATCATTATCTGGGTAATGCTGTAATTATTACCATTTTTGCCTTTCATGTGGGATTCTAATAAGCTGACATGCAACGGCTACGTGAAAACTGTTGCTGAATCATGCTATATTGCGTGGTTCAGTAGGATCATTTAATAACAAACCAGGATTAATCAATAAGATTGGGACGATTTTAGCATTTGATTACCTACTTTTAGGGCAGCTTTGAGCCATGTGATTGTAAATCTTAATGTTTACCTGAACAAAATCAACTCTTACCTGTTGTTGGTGGTAAAGTTTCAATTCCGTACGGTACGCTTCGAGATCTGAAACTGGAAGGGAGCATTAACTTAATCAATTAGCAGCCTGATGCACGTTAGCACAATCATGCTTCGGTCAAATGCTCAGTCACCACAGATCTTAGATAATAACGTATCTGCATTAAGACCTCATGTGTATGTTTATAGAACGCAGTGCTCACTTACCAACAAAGTGAACGCGATTGTTTGCCACTTTCAGCAAAAAAAAGTTAATTCAGAACTCATAACAGGTTTTCCTTGCAGGTATGATGAAGTCATATGATGTAGGTTCCTATTGGGATTTTCCTATTTGTTTTTTTGGGTGACGAATGTGGCAAATAAACAGACTAGTTGGCAAATAAACAGAGTAGTGATAGTACAAAATACATGTACAAATTAATAATATCTGAATAGCACATAAACATCCACATAACAATCAGGGATTTCAAATGATGTAGGATGTTTTGCTACTCCTGCAGTCAGTCGTTACGGCTTTATTATAAATCAGCAATCAAGTTAATAATAATATTGCACACATCTGCGGCATAATGAATACGTACTGATAAACACAGGCCAATAACCAAGCTGATAAATAGCTATCGTATGGACGCAAAATTCATAAATCGCTAGCTAGTCGCCGTCGGCCGAAGTCGCTGCGTGTGGACCCAGCATTACCACCAATATGAACTGTAGATATTTTCGCTTGTTTGACACTTTATGACAGAATTAAAGGCATACTTATTTGCAGATTAGTATGATTTCATGGCTAACAGAGTAACGGAAAGCGTAGGGACTTGACGGCCCATACATCTCCCTCTAGTGGCGGAAAATTCTTCCTTTAACGCTATCAGGCATCAGGCAACCGAACAATGGTGATCAAATAAATCCAATATGGCGGTAGAAAATATAACAACACGGGATTAGCAGCAGCTTCCCACGATAAATGTACAGCCGCTGCGATCGCCAATCCGCCTGCCAAGCGTGGTGATCATGGCATAATCTCTCCTAGACGCACAACACTTTTATGGGCATCTTTGCAGAAGGCTTTGTCCAGCTGTGGACATTTTTCGGATGAAGTGATAAACAAGTAACGTGCTCATAGCACGTTACTTGTTACCAATTAGGACAGCTCGCCAATTTTGGATATAGTATAATCACGGAATCCTAATTGATGTTCTTATGATTTACGTGATCAGTAATTGTGTATTATGTAACAGATAACGCAAATAAGGACGCGGTAGTGCATGTTCCAATTCAATTTACTAGTAGCGCTTTTTTCTCAAAACTATGTATTACAGATACATACTTACGTACGTGCTTATTATAATGGCAACCCATTATACGTCCCACTGCTGTACACGAGTCTCTCCCCTTTTTGGGGGGAGGCCTGGAGCTTACTCCACCCCGCGGGTTGGTGGAGATAAGGGTTAGTAGCCCACCCGCTGTAGGATGATTTCAAACCATAAGGCCTCCGACAAGGTTTATCGACTGCTATCTATCGATAGCAACCGGGACCGACGGCTTATCGTGCCCTCCGAAGCACGGAAACGCGCATTTCAATTTGCCACTAGCGGTCACCCATCACACACCCGACCGCGCCCATATCGCTTAACCGAGTAGATCGCTTACGATCTACACCAGCCGCGAGGCCATGCGCGCTTCATTACTTGCTTATTATCCCGTTCTAATACAGATTGTAATTTGAATTAAAGAAACTCCTAAAACAACAGAAACTAACTGTAACCTAAAGATGTATAATATTAGGTTGGGGAAAAAGTTTATTCGCATTTTTTAAGATAATTCAAAACATTTTTTAATACAGTTTATTTAAATTTAACTAAAGTATGTATGTACCATTTTGTTCGATAACCTTTTGCCATCTTGTAGGTAGGGACATGATCCCATTGCTATAAAAATTTTGGGACTTCTCATCAAAATACCGCAACAAGTGGATTTGGCAGTCCTCTCGTGATGTTAACCTAACATTGCATAAAGTATTCTGAAGAGACCGAAACAGGTGGAAATCTGGAGGTGCAAGGTCAGGACTATACGGCGGATGCATTAACACCTCCCAGCCAAACTCTCTTAATTTTTGCTGAGTGGCTATAGATGTGTGAGGTCTAGCGTTATCATGATGAAACACCACACCCCTTCTGTTGATCAATTCCGGCCGCTTTCTCTCAACTTCTTGCTTTAATCTCATCAGTTGTTCGCAGTAGAGTTCAAAATCGATAGTCCTGCCTGGTGATAATAGCTCATAATGAATAATGCCCTTCCAATCCCACCACACACACAACATCACCTTATTGCGAGTTAACCCGGGTTTCGCCGCAGTCTGTGAAGCCTGACCGGCCTTTGACCACGACCTTTTTCGCACGTTCTTGTCGTACGTGATCCACTTTTCATCACCAGTTATCAGCTTCTTCAAAAATGATTCGGTTTCATTACGTCGTAATAAAGAATCACAAATGAGTACACGGTTCATTAGGTTTCTTTCAGTGAGCTCGTGAGGTACCCAAATATCGAGCTTTTTTTTGTACCCAGCTTTTTTCAAACGCGCCAAAACTGTTTTGTGATCAATTCTCAGTTCTTCAGCTACGTCGTAACTATTGATATGTCGATCTTGCTATACTTTTTCAAAAATGGCATCGATTTTATCCGTGATAGGGCGACCAGAGCGAGGTGCATCTTTGACATCAAAATTTCCGGATTGAAAACGCTTAAAACAAATTTGTGCTACTCTCGCAGACACTGCACTAGGTCCATAAACATCGCAAATTTTTTTCGCTGCTTGCGTTGCATTTTTACTTTTTTTGTTGTAAAATTTTAAAATGTATCGAATTTCTTCATTAGATTCACTCATCTTGACAGTACGAAAAACAAATGAAAATCACACATTTGCCTAATTTGAATTTGGAATTATGTTCTTTAAAATTGTAACTTTCAATGATACCAAAACCAGCCAGATACAAATACTACAGCCAAAGAGATTTTATTACAAGTTCATACATACTATAAAGCGAAAAGACTTTTTCCCCAACCTATTATATCTAAGTATATATATATTTTTTTCTATTTCTTCTTGTCTAATTGTTGGAAGGAAGAAATTGAATATTTTATATTTCATGGTAAGTTTTAATCCTTATTTAAATTTACCTAAATATCGGTTTTAGGTACTTACCTTTACTTTATTTAGATAATAGTTATTCACTCTAGGTAATTTTTTATTTCTAATAATCTTTCGAAAACTGTTGTAAAATCTTACTCGAAATAAATATATTTTCCTTCTTTCTTCAACATAGGTTTCAATAAAATAAAAAAACGGCCGAACGCATGTCGGGCTATGCGTAATGTAGGATTTCGTACAGTTTGAAAAAACTAAAAATAATGAAATGGAAAAGACGTAGATTGAGTTTTGGCGTCTTTAACCTTGAAAGAGGCGTATGGTGCTCTTATTTTATTTCATTTTCTTGGTGTATTTCTAACTTATATTGAATAAAGTTGGTGACATTTTGTTTGATATAGGTTTATTACAGTGCCCCTGTATAGTGAAATAGAATAACAGTACGAAAACACGACCTTTCAGGTTGCCTCCAAATCTTCATTGTAAATGTTCTGGTAAAGTAGCCATCGCTTTACTCGAATAACTTGACTGTAACTCACTTGACTGACATACTTAATAAGTAATTGACTGACTATATTATATTAACTTTTACGCTGCTCAAATAAATACGAATACGAAATATCGTTTTACTTGACACTGGCAATATGCGTAAAAGCGATGCTATAACAACAAAAAAAAAAGACGTAGATTAAGGGTTTGTTGTAGAGACGCTGCCTGCAAGAGGTGATGCGCTAATTTCAATTAGGGCAGGTATCCAAATCTTCGCATCGTAACTCTGAAAAATAGAAAATAATTATTTTTGCTTGCTACAGTAACAGGTCGTTAAGTGACAGTGGCGAGAAACTGGCTATTATTATTTTATAGTTCTTTCTCTGAGTTTTCTTCTGAGTACCTTCTCTACGAAGTTTTCTGATAATATAAATTATAATGTCGGAGATCTGACTCCGAACCCCGATAACTTCACCTTTTTAAGTCCTTCTCAGTTCTTGAACAATCCTACATAGGATGGCAGAATTACGAGCATATCGTTAGAAACGCCTGATTGAAATTTATTTCATACAACGCTGCATGCGTATTGATATTTGCTTACATTCAGGGATTTCATAAGATATACAATTATGATTTTTATTAAAATACATTTTGAAGTAGGTATTACGCATAAAGTATTTAACTAAGGTTACTACCTACGTAGTAAAAAATGGACAGTAATTTAATCAACACAAATCTATCTATCTAAGTATATAAAAATCAGTTGCTGTTCGTTAGTATCGCTAAAACTCGAGAACGGCTACACCAATTTGGCTAATTTTGGTTTTGAATGATCTTGGAAGTCTGGGGTAGGTTTAAAAGGTAAGAAAATATGAAGAAATTGAAGGGAAATAGTAAAAGCCACAATTTAACCATATTAATAATTTTACCATACAAATAGTCCGTATCTATCAAACCTTTGTCACATTATTTTATTCTGTGGCAATACGAAGTTTGCCGGGTCAGCTAGTTTTATATAAGTTCTCCTTAGTCTTCCTGCAGTCATCACTTAAGATCCATGTGAACTGCATTGTTTGTCACTTTCATTAAATAAAAATCTAAACGGAACACGATAGCGCTGAATTATCTGAATACCTTATCATTAACCTTATTGGAATGAATACCTACTATAATTTGGCGCACCGCGCAGATATGTAGTTTGGGTAATGTAATGCCTACGCCCTCGAGCTCTGTCACTGGAACTGCTGCAACTCTCTCTTGAGTTAAAAAGTAACTCTGTAATCACAACACGGTGCCTACATCATCTTACAGATGATATAAAAACACAAACAAAACAAATTGTGTGCGTTTTTTTAGTGTCAAACAGCAAGAGGCAACGGCAACTAGATGATCTGCGTAAACAAGTGAGATTTTAACGTCTCTACACTATTGTAGAGACGATAAAATATCAATAAACTTGGCACTATTGAGTGCTCTGTTGAACTCTTCGATATGATGCCACCGTCTGATTTCTTACATTGCACTACCCGCCGAAAAGAATAATCCACCCTCACCGACTGGTGTAAATTGTGGACCGAACTTCCCCCTGAGGTGTTCCCTCGGTGCTACAATATGGAGTTCTTCAAAAATGGCATCAAAAGAATCCTTCAGGGCTGGCAGCACGTTGGCAGCTCTTCTGATGATGCAAATGTTCATAGGCGACCGTGACCACTTTCCATCAGGTGGCCCGTTTGCTTGTCTGTCAACCTTTAAACATAATAAAAATAAGTTTACTTGTACTGTAAAAAAGCCATTTGTAGTAATTAATGGCTTATTTACTTAAGCTGTTTTTCAACATGGTGTAGGTACCTAGCCTAATCCCATGTCACGAGGTTTGCTGAAAACAACACATACCTACACGTACAACTGCTTGGAATTTCATATGAAGGGCAAGGTTTCTGTTGAATAAATACATACGTAATACGGATATAAACATGAAGTTGTTAAGTTGCTCACATTAACTATGATAAAATCTGACGCAATACTAGAACATACTAACAATGATATCTCGTCTTAAGACTGAAGGTATCCTGACTCAAAGAAATGAAGCAAATTTAAACTTGGATAAACTTTGGATATTATACAAAATGAGATACACGGTAAAATAATTACAATAGCAATTTAGGTACTTCTTTTCTTGTCGCTCAATACGTAGATACTCAATGATCGAAAACTCTACCGTTTTTGAGTTAATTTTTAATACGAAACATTAATGAGATTCTACTTTCAAAGTATAGTACCCGTTATTTCAATAATATCCTCGTTTCTCTAATTTTTTTTAAGTCCGTTCTCATACTTCTTTTGCAGTTCTCTAAATCTCTTGTTTGTTCAGAAAGGGGTAGCTTAAGCGAAAATATTTCTTGTTATTGGTAGTAGAGTTGGGACTCTACTTGGGTGGCCACCACCGCATTACCTAAAGTAGTTACCGCTTAATGGTAATGTTTAGGACTATTCTAATCTAAACTAAACTAATATATATTCCTATTAGATTGTAATATATGGTCCTAGGTCTAAGAACTATCACAGAGACAAAATATCTGATACCTGAAAGGATCGCAACGTCGCAACGCATTTGCATGTTAAAGTCCGGTTTTAATATATATCAATAGTCTGCAGTATTCACTTACCAGGGGCGGCTTAACCTATAGTGCAGGGTGTACAATACACACGGGCGCCGCCGTCTCAGGGGGCGCCGCGGTGCTCCCTGAGAGATCGTCTTGGACATAGAGCAACGCGACCGGTCACGGCGGACTGGAGGGGAGTAGCCATAGCATGTATTACCGATGCAAAACAGTTTGCCATTTTTTGCGGGGTATATGCGTGCGACACACACGCACACTACAAAAATCGTCTATTACTACGAAACTCACACTTTGACTTAAAATACAGAAACAATTTCACTGTTTCTGTATTTTGTTAACACATGCACACGTTTAAACATCTAGGCGACAGGTAAAGGCAAATTTGGGCTTGTACTTTGACAGAGGGGAAAGCCTGCATATGGCTACTCTCCTCCAATGTTGCTCTATGGTCTTGGACGATCATGATCAGGCCTAGGGGGCACCAGGGTTTCATTGCACACGGGCGCTACACGAGCTAGAGCCTCCCCTGTTTACCACCAATGTGAACTGCATACTTATTTGTTACCGTCATAACATACAAAAATTTTGAATCTTAATTAGGTTCTTAAACTTAAACCAAAGCACTAAAAATATCTAGACCTTCTGTGAGCGAATCGGTGTCGCCTCATATGAAAACACGGTTAAAATAAGTGATCTAAGTCAGACATATACAATCCGAAGGGCCACTAAACGTCAAATAATTTAAAATAATCGCAATAAACACATTCAACGCGAAAATATATTCATTTGACCTCTTAACTTGCCAAATTGGATATGAAACGTCAAATTAAACGTAAGTACTGAACGGTGCAGTTTTTTTTACGATATTTTTAAGTACAGATTCCGCTAAGCGGGTTCAGGTCAAATTACCGTGTATTGGATGACCCCGTTGTAAATCAAAATGTTATGAGCCAAATTAATAATTACAGAATATAATTATCTATATATATATATATATATCTACATATCCTATGTGCTACGAATGATGCCATATATTACCATCTAACCGGTAAACTATAGTGCTGACCACTTCCATTTGGAGGTTCTAATATACTTGCCGCTAAATGGTAGTGTTCAGCACTATCGTGTTCCGGTCAGGTGGTAATGAACGGCAATGTAATTTCCGGCACAGAGGCATAACAGCTAAAGCTTCAGGAGTGGTAACGCATCTGCATTTTGACCTTGGTCTTTGTGTGGGTGTCTATAGGCTGCAGTCATTACTTAACATCAATGTGAACTGCATGCTTGTTTACCACTTCCATTACATAAAAAAAGGTAGATGGATTACTTAACGCCATGGTGGCCACCCCTACGAGCTCCAACTGGGTCTCTTCCACCAGTAAAACATTGCTAGGTACTAATCCTAAGCCAAGCCTCCCTTTAATCAGAGAATAAGTAATAATACTACGTATAGAATGGACACTTCGACGTCCCGCCCGATTTCCCCGCCTCACCCAACCTCCTCCCCTCTTATGGGCGACGGTCGGTATTTTCTACGTGCTACGCACACAGGTGCACGTGTAAATACACGTCACTGATTGATGTCTGTGTAAAAGAGACCAAATTAAGCGTTTGTATGGGATTTTGGCGGAGTGTCCGCGGTGTGCTTTAATATAAATTCTGGGTGTGTCACTACTTCCAAATACGCTACAGTAACATTACTGCACACATTTTCGATACGGTTTTATTGAAAAAAGTGAAAAGAAAAACCGCCACACCAGTATTCATTAGCACCCAAATTTCGAATATCCTTTGTTAAGAATTCAATTTCAGCTACCTCATTAGACATCATTACTCGTTTCACCCGAAAGACCTCAACAGCTGGACAAAAGCCTCCCCCTAAAGATGTCCACAGTTGTCCTACACCTAGGGGTAGGGTAAAACTAGGTAATCACTCTGTCGCCTGGTAATATGTCCACCATGCATGCGTGATTTTCTTCGTCCAATTAGAAAATATTGATAAATTTAGTTTTTCGGCGTCGAAACAATTTGGGGTAAGTCGCAAATATTTTTTACTATTTTTATTTCTGTTATTGCTGTGTCAAATTGACCTATACTTTTAGAACTTACACAAAAATGGAGTTTATTGTTTTATTATACTCTGCCAGCGGGCTCGACTAGCCGTACATAATGCTGTACTTACTCCAACGCTTTTATATGGAAGCGAGAGCTGGGTATGCAGGAAAGAGCATGAAAGTAAGTTAAACGCGGTCGAGATGAGATCTTTGCGCAAGATCTGCGGTGTATCACTCACCGATCGCGTTCGTAATGAAGATGTAAGAAAGAGGCTTTGTGTGAATGATAGTATCGGTGTAAAAATGAAAAAAGGCATGCTCCGATTTTTCGGGCATAAAGAAAGAATGTCGAATGAGCGAATTACTAAACAGATATACAATGCGAATGTAAATGGTTGCAGAGGCCCAGGAAGACCAAGACTAACCTACCATGACCAAATAGGTCGAGTTCTGTCTGATGGTGGGGTCAAAAGTCTTAGGAATCGGCGTGCATATATGAAGAGAATGATGAAGGTAGACTAGGCACGAGAGGTTTGTCAGGACCGGGATATCTGGCGCTCTACAGTCTCTGCTTACCCCGTTAGGGACCTGGCGTGAAGATACATACATATTAAACTCTGCGTTATAACCTTGAAATTGGAATCCTACTATACCGAAGCACTTAGGTACTACCGGAATTGTTTGGCCGAGATTGTGCGGTTGGCTGACTACAATAGCGGGATTCTCTTCCACTAGTAGACCATGAGGTCGCCACGCTCGTCACGTCGCGACGCCGGACCCTATTTAAATAGCAGCAAGTAAACGACTACCACTACACAGTCTAATCGGTCCTGGAGTCAGATGTTAAATGATGTTAAAAAACGTTACTTCACGCCTGTAATCCCCGAAAGGGTAGGCAGAGGTAAATGCATGCATTCAAGCATACATGCCAACACCCACGATTCGCCGGTTACGTTTTGGCCCATTTAACAGGTGGCGCGCCCCTTGACATCACCGGGCACATTACCAATCTCTGAGGTACTGGGAAACTACCAGAAAATGGAAATCCCAATAGAACCAGAGATAAAGAATTTTACACCCTTATCTCTTATAGACCCCGACCTGGAAATCGAACCCGGGACCGAAGACAGGGACCGAAGTAGTAGTGGGCTAAATGATGTTGGGTTTCCCAAAACAATCCGACAATTTGAAGGTCGCACCTTTTGGAAATGTGGGCAGTGAATGATAACAGGATCGCCTTATTTATGATAAATGAAACATTATTCTTGAATCGTCAATTCATAGCGATCCCGGAAGAGAGTTGTGAAGTCAAGTTCAAAAAAAGATAATAAGGAAACTCGTTCGAAACGAAGGAGATGTTTTGGTAAAAACAAACATGTGATGGAAAATGTTGGACTACATAGTTGTCTAACGAACACAAGGCTTTTCAAATAAATTCCATATATCCTACACAAATTCAAGGTGATTACGAAATAATAAATGATGGTGAACTATATAAAAAAACAATACACAACAAACTAGGCCGTGGTACATGGTCAAACAAAGCTGTATGCAGGTCCACCTTATCAAATCAGGGGCGTGATATTTTGTCGGTGCATTCCGTTTTAATTTATTCAGACTCATCCATAAATAAGATTACGTGAACTAGTTACTACTGACGAAACTCGAACTCACATAGTTTTCGAAACTCACTGTATAAATTCTAAGATTTGTAGGAATCACAGTTTATGTGTATTTTATTGGTGGTAGAGGTCCAGCGACGGAGTCGTAGGTCGTAGTCACCACCGCATTACCTAATCTACTTGCCGCTAAATGGTAGTTTTGAAAGCTATAGTGTTATGTTACTCAATACTTTATTGCACCATAATGTACAGCGGTAGATAGTTTTACATTAGCATTATGGGGCCTGTAGGGCACCGCAAAGTAGGAGAGAGGAGAATTGATACTGAATGCTGTTTGATCTGATTGATGTTCAGGTGGTAATGTCACTGTAGGGCACCGCAAAGTAGGAGAGAGGAGTATTGATACTGAATGCTGTTGATCTGATTGATGTTCAGGTGGTAATGTCATGTGTGTAATTTTCGGCACAGTAGCAAGTCCTCAGAAGTGGCAAAGCATGTGCATTGCAATTTCTGGTTTGGTGTAAATGTGTATACATGATACATATAATCTACAGTATTACTTGCCATAAATGTGAACTGTACCTATGCATGTTTGTCACTTCATGACATTAAAAAAAAATATATATATATATTTGCCATATATTTTGAATATATATTGACAAATAGCATGAAACATTTTCGGTTTCAGTAACAAACCAACCACAAGCTTAATTAAATTACAATTTTATAAAACTGACATAAACAATCAATAATGAATGTATTGCCTAAACACGACTTGTTTTTTTTAAGGTAATGGAAGTGGCAAACAAGCATGCAGTTCAAATTGATGTTAAGTGATGACTGCAGCCTATAGACACTAACACAAAGACTAAGGTCATAATGCAGATGCGTTACCACTCCTGAGGCCTAAGGTATTATGCTTCTGTGCCGGAAATTACAAGGCCGTATATTACCACCCGACCGGAACCCGATAGCGCTGAACACTACCATTTAGCGGCAAGTATATTAGGTTATGCGGTGGTGTCTACGCCCGCGACCATCTATCATCACCAGTAAAGTTGTGCCAACATTTTCGTAGGTTTTAAAATTGTGCTAGGTAATTTTCATTTTCTTTGATCTGATTCATGATTACTTACTTGGTTGATTAATAAAATCAAATGATTTGTTGATCGGTTTACAAGCAAAAAGACTGTTTAAAATTAAGGCAAATCCGAAAATGGTAGTTCAAAAATAAAATGTAGTACTTTACATTACGACACTCATGTTTCAACCAATTAGTGTCAACAACATTGTGTTTATTGCTTTATGAAGATTGCAGTAGCAATGGATACCTTCAATTATGGCAAAATTATTGAATCAAAATTAAGGTAACATAATTCAACTTTCCCCTTAACATATTACGAGACGTCTCAGGTGTTAGGCAATAGTGCAGATTTATTGCATACAACGTACGCAACTCTGTACTTGACAAAACACTTGACTTGAGGAAAAAATATTATATGATCTCTCAACTACAGCTCGAAAAACAAATTTACACATTACACTTTTTACGAAATAATGCTTTCACATTCAATGGAGAATCAGGGTGGAAACTTGAGCTTGAGTTGCTTCAGAGGAATTTGCGAGACTCTCTCCTCTTCTCTGATATGTCACGTGCACAGAAATCAAAATAATTATTCATATTTCTATTCTCGGATCCTCTCGGTACTAGGTAATGACTGGGTGAGTTTATTCAGTTTATTCATTTATTTCATACTAGCTGTGCCCGCGACTTCGTCTACGTGAGAAAAAGTATGATTGTTCAGACCCGGACCCGGACGAAGTCGTGGGCGCAGCTAGTATAAAAGTAGCGTAAGTTACACATCAGCTATCTGCCAGTGAAAGTCCCGTCAAAATCGGAGACACTCAAATTCTATGTATTTGTATGTAGTTATGTATGTATGTATGGTTGTATGGAGATAAAAGTAGCTCAAGTTACTCCTTATTATATCAGTTATCTGCCAGTGAAAGTCTCATCAAAGTCGAAGACGCTCCAATTCTGTTTATTTGTATGTAGGTATGTATGTATGTATGGAGATAAAAGTAGCCTAAGTTACTCCTTGTTACATCAGCTACCTACCCATGGAAGTCCCGTCAAATTCGGATACACTCCAATTCTACTTATTTGTATGTAGGTATGTATATATGTATGGATGTATGGAGATAAAAGTAGCCTAAGATACTCATTATCACATCAGCTATCTGCCAGTGAAAGTCCCGTTAAAATCGGTCAAGCCGTTCTCAAGATTAGCACCGCCAAACAGACAGACAGACAGGCAGACAAACAGACAGACAGACAGACTAAAATTGTAAAAAAAATTGTTTTGGTATATGTACCGTGTATACATACATATGCATTTAGTGAAAAGCGGTTATTTGAATATTACAAACAGACACTCCAATTTTATTCATTTGTATGTATATAGATTTATTATGGAAGCTGCAATACAACATAAGACCTAAAAATTCTGTAAAAATTTTCAGCGTCTACATTACAGCGGTAACAGAAATACATAATTTGTGAAAATGTTAGCTTTCTAGCTATCACTATTTATGAGATACAGCCTGGTGACAGACAGACGGACGGACAGACTGACAGACAGACAGCGGAGGATTAGTTATCCGTAGGGTTAGTTTTTACCTTTTAGGTACGAAACTCCCTAAAAGATAGAACTAAGATACAGAATAGCTTAAAAATATTCGATACGATTTTTTTAAATTAACATAACTTTTTTATTTCTGAAGGGATTCACATGAAACAAACACTAAATGTTAAGTGAAACTTACCATAATATATTAGTGTAAACCGCAAATCGAATAAGCCGTTTCTGATATTAGCGTGCACAAACACACAGACAAACAGACATTTTTCCAGGATAAAAAGTACCCAGTGTTGTGCGCCAAAAATTAAAGTATAATCATACCAAGTTTCATTGTAATCGGACCGGCAGTTTTTATGTGACGCTTGAACAAACAGACAGACAGACAGACAGACAAAAAAAATTCTAATCACATATTTGTGTTCGTTATCGATCTAGTAACATCCCCCGGTATTTATTTTTTCAATATTTTTAATGTACAGAATTTACATTCTACAGATTTATTATAAGTATAGATAATTAGGCTCCTGGAGAGCACTTTTACATCGTAATTTTTTTTAAACAAACTAGAGTGAATAACCACTAATAATAATTAAAAACACAGAATAAATTAAATAGACACTGAACAATTTTGTATAATATGGAAAGCATCAATTATTTACAACTGAGAACTAAGAGAACTCACTCAGACCGCCTGCCACCCAGATGGAGAGATGGACTTATCAGATGGTACAGCCAACAATATCATTCGATGTGAATAATGGGCTCGATACTCAAAAGGAGCTCTTTAAAATTCCATGATACTGTACTTATCCTCCAAAAATACCTACCAGAAGAACATAAATATCAAAGAATTAAAATAGATACAAATTCGATCGCAATCCAATAGTATTGGTTGAAAAACTCATAGAGAAGGCTGCATTATCAACATACGGGCGCACCGTCGCCTTGGCACACTTACACGATCTTCGACTGATTCATTAATGAACCACGGCTCTTTCCACCGCACACACCCACCGACAGAACCAAGGCCGACCCTGTTTGTCTGATTCGACTAAACAATCACCAACGTAATCGGAGTTTCTTTTGATAACAGGGCAGGAAGTGAAGAGCCCATGTTTGGCCTTGCACCAATGTTATATAGGTTTATTTAGTCAATGACACATGAAATAGCTTATCCAAACCTTTTAAATTGGATATAAGTAGGTAGGTATACTATATTAAACTGACTCTTATAAAAACTCATAAAATTAATACGTTTAATAATGTAAGACAAATTTCACTTATGATCACTGGTAATGATAAGCAACTCGACGAAGCAGAAGATCTTGAACAATTACATAACTTTGCCTATAAAATATGATTTATATTGGTTAACTATTAAAATGAATGGAAAAAATAAAGACCGCTTCCGTTTTATTTGCATGTTAAACAACTATAAACGGAAGAATGTCGAATTTATAGGCATGAGGCTGATTTGGTAGAATAGTTATAATGCCGAAAAAGGAACGTAGACTATTAATTAATGATAGTTTATGTATTGGTATACCCGGCAATCACAAATTAAGCAGTATTTACACGGAACTATATGTCTCTTGTTCCACGTATAGATTACACTGTACTGTGTACAGGGTTCAACAAATAAACATGGGACCTCGAATCGTGGTCACAAAAAAAATATTTACCGTAAACCAACTCACACTGGATAAATCAGAAATACATTCGTATATCATAGCGGACCTTGGAAATCATTAAGAAAGTAGAATGGCGCCAAGACACAGGCATCCGCTGTTTCTGATTCATAAAATAATAAGTGACCTAATCAAATATTTGCTGTAATCGCTAATAAAATGAAACCTAACACTTATGAGAAGAAAAATAAAATAAAAGCACCAAGAATTAGACTATAATGTAGATGCTTTCTCTCTGATTGTGGAAAGATACCAACGAATCATGACTTAAGACATTTTATTGTAGAGGTCAATCCAGTAACTGCGCAAAAGCCTGTGTAACGAAATATCGAAAATTGCAAAACATTGAATGTCGCTTTAGTCCTGGAATTACGTAAAGCATTGGGCAAGATTGTCCAAATGTAAAAGAATTAAACTGAACCACTCGGTTCATCCGGCAGCGGGTGAAATTACGTACGTCTTACGTAACAAAGCTCATTTTTGCGAGGATTTGTGAGTGCGAACAGGCAGTGATAGGCTTTCTAGCCACGAACGACTTTTCACCTTCTTTTACACGCCGAAGTAAACCAGTGCCATCTCAAAACGAGCCGCCTACATGAGTCAATACCAAAAAACAAAACGCTTAAAACTTCTAAAGAGGTATATTTTTTATAATTTTTACTCAAATACGATGTTTGGTTATGCATTCTCTTGGTGCGGTCTAATATTAAGATTTGGAATTTTCGAAGCATTTGTATCTCATAGGTACTCTTAATAATTATGCTGTTACTTAAACCTTGCAGTTAATTTTTCATATTTCAATTCTTGTCTCTGTTACAATTGAAAAATATCTCATATTTTATGCATTAACTAATCTAAAAAAGATGTATCAGGTGATTTTAGAAGGTAATTAACGTAACTTACAATGACTGTCATGACAACATTTTTAGTTCTAGGTCAATATTTACATAATATTTTACATGCTTATTTACGTTTATTGAGTAACTTCTAAAATACGCTTGATATCTAGATCAAGTTTAAAATACTGGCCAAGTGCGAGTCGGATACTGAAACGGTGATAGATTTTCTTTTTCGTTCGTCTGAAAATGAATTATCGTGATTTTTAAACACCACAGTTTAGCTGTCTGAGTATTTTTGTTACATTGTTACAGTCAAGTGTTCCCACTTGACTGTAACAAAAATATATATAATTCAAAGTATATTTAAACTTAATATTTCACAAATGAAACGTTAATCAAACAAAAAAAATGTTCTAATCTAAACCACCAATATTTTTTAAGAATTAACTCAACGACCTAAAATGCAACCTAAAATGCAGGGTGCATTTTAGGATACGCGAAAAAAAGTATTCCATCCTCACTTTACATGTAGGAGAGATGCGTATCTAAAATATTTTCTTAAAGATTTTATTTTACGACTTTGTTGAAATTATTGACATGTATATTCGTACTCAACAACTGCTTTGTAGCACAAAGAGTCTCTGAGCTAAGCTGCGGACAGACGGACGGACGCATAGACAAACATAGTGAAACTATAAAAAATTCTCATAAACTGCGGAATGTTAAAAATAGATGATTTTATATTTTAGCTCATTAATTTCGAAATATTTTGTTATAAACAAAAGTTCTTTTTCTATGTCATAGAACATAATTTGGTATTTGAGTTCCAAATAGAAGAATTCACAGATAGGATGTGAGGATGTGACCCACAAAATACGCATTAGTAAAATTAATAGTGTTGTTTAAAATTACATTTTGTTTCTTTATAATAATTATAGAATGTGTGTCAGACTAGATTACAGTTACTGTTTTCAATTTGGATGCTACTAAACACCATTCTTCGTCCATAAGTCGTCACTCCTCTTTTGGCTGGAACATTTTTCAATGTCTCTAATAATTTGAAAGGAGTTGTAACGTGGTGTTCCCAGTGGATGTACAGTACATCAAAAAAAAAGCTAATATTTTAAACATTTAAGGGAAAATAAAGTTAATTTGATTAAAACAAAGATAAAATTGTTTAATCGAGTTCTTTTTTACTGATTATGGCAATTTGTAAACTCAAGAACCTATCAGTAATTCTGGTACGATTACTAAATGATGAAATATTTACCACACCCTTGAAATGCAAATCCTAGCTTATCTAGAAATTTCACGCAATGTGGGTCAGAGGCAAGTTGCATCTTATTATTTATGCAACACAAATATTTCGCTAATGCGACGTAATACGTTTATGTTAATTCGTCATAATAATAAGTATATTTCGTAATCACCGCGTGCGCAGGTGCGATAAGTTGATTCAGTATGTCAAGAGTAGTTTATTTGGACACCTAACAGTCAAAAACGATAATACCAAAGCCGAATAAGGGCGTGTCAATTAATAACACCAAAAACTCAACAGGAATGACCTACCAACAATCAAGCTGTTTCGATTCCGTTACTTTTTTATACACGTATAATTATACACTAGTGGTCCATGAATGGCTACCTTTTTGACATGATTATTTTCAATAGACCTACCCATACGAGTAAAAGGTGATGAATAGACCATTTGAAAGCAATAAATATTCTAATAACCTGTCACTTATTAGAGATAACATGACAGTAAACGATGGTAACTCGACAAAAAATTAACAAAACATTTGCTATTCCGGGTGGCTGCCGTGACCCGTTAGAGAAGAGAAGTGTCGAGTGGGAGCAGTAGGTTACCCATTGAATAGTAATCAAGGTCACAGTTATGCTAATACTTCTGGGTCCTCCCAAAGCTGCGCGTGAGCATTTGGCAGTGGGGTGGGCCGGCGCTCGGCGGCGTCACACGCTCAGTCGTTGCGTATCCGTGAACTTGGCCTGATCTGATCACCCTGGCCCCGAGGCCTTATCAGAGGCGCCGCCCGCGGCCTATAATAGCTGGGCCGGCGTCTCCCCGTGCCTCCAGAGTGCCCTGTGACTTCGGCAGACATGTTTCGCGCCTTCTGTCTTCTAGCTGTACTTGCGCTCGCACGCGCGTGCAAACCCTGCAGTGAGTGTTACTGTTTTCAAAGCTTTGTAGAATAGGAATCTACGGATGCGACTTGAATGGATTTCTCGGTGCCATGTGCTGCGGAATTGCGTGTTGTGATAGTATTTAGTGTGTGTTTATATCGGTGTTTTTGGTAAGTGGAGAACACGTGCGTATAGATTCTTCAATATTTTTAATGAACGCCGTTTTATATCCGTTTCTATCGTTATAAAATAAATTAAAGAAAAACTGAGGTACAAGAAATTAATAACACACAAATAATATTTAGTTAATGTCTTTTCTCTATTAAAAAAACAAGGCTTAAGTTGTAATGTTGATTTTAATAGCATAATAATGTTAACAATTTCGCAACTCATTGATAAATAAGAGCGAACTTACGGTCGGCAAAATAATAAAAATACAACCTGATTTTTGTGTCACGCGAATGCTAATATTAAAATCGATTGTTGAATGAGTGTTTTCTAATAGATTCAAGTTGATTCGTGCATCCTCTTTCAGTTATGTAATAAAATATTTGCTAATAACTCTTAGTGCTTTGCGAAAAACGTCCACTTGTTGTAGGTATATTCGTAAACCAACTTAACAATAATGAACAGTAAGTGCGCGTTAATTATGTCTTCCTTAATTCAACATTATAAACATTTATAAGATGCAATCACTTTTATTTGGATGTTGATTTTACTTTTTCTTGATACAATAATTTATATGTTTGGAGATCAATATTTTTATTGCATTAATTCACGCAATTATTAACTGTAAGTACTAATTTAGGTTTTATTGCTTTAATGTTGTTTATTTATACAAATGTATATATTTTTATATACTTGTACCTACTCGAACCGAAAAATGCAATTATTTTTTACATCTGATAGAGGAAATACTAGATCTATTTTATAAGATCCTGAATTTGGCCTAATCTAAGTAAGTGCTCACTTATTTTTGGTACTTATGTAGCTACTTGTTTCTTTCTTATAAAATTGCTTATAATTAATCATCCGTAAATATTATGACCTTAAATCGGTGGATACCTTTCTTAATATCAACTTAAGTACATATATATATATATATATAAGTCTGTTTTACTACATGAAAGAAATAAACCTTGTGTTGTTCATGGTAAGTAAACACACAAGAGTGCGAAGAAAGAAATAGTATTTCTTTACATATATATATATATATATATATATATATATATATTTATCAATTATGTTGCAGATACTTGTATTATAAATTCATACGATTTATATGTATATAAGTCTGTTTTACTACATGAAAGAAATACTATTTCTTTCTTCGCACTCTTGTGTGTTTACTTACCATGAACAACACAAGGTTTATTTCTTTCATGTAGTAAAACAGACTTATAAAACGACAATGAAAGTTTATTCTTTCACTTTTAAAACATAAAATAATATAATATTAAAATTTTCATTGATTATCCAATTGTCAATCAACTCGTATTTAAATCTGTCATCTGACATTCTGAATTCGTTTCTTCTTTAAAATCAGACAATTAAAAAATTAAAAACTATAACCAAACTTCATGGTAAGTAAACACACAAGAGTGCGAAGAAAGAAATAGTATTTCTTTACATATATATAATGTTAAACTGAGTAGGGCAGTAGACAAATCAATTGTACGAATAAATGTAAAGGACAGTACCAATACGACAGAAAGTGAAATCTGTGAAATTAAATGTTTGTAATAAATAGACAGTCGACAAATATATGCAAAGCACTTAAAGTTTTATCACTTCTTGCTTATGAGTCTGTTGACACGATAAATATATAATTTACAAATTCCGATAAAAATATATGTCTATAAAGATAAGGCCGCACTTAAAGCTTATGTCTTCCGATTTCTGATCTTAAAGATAATAATATGAAACTTAACTTTTTTTAAATGGCGTCGGAAATGGGAGTTCAATTTAAATTGATAATTTACCGCTTTAGTGGACAGCGATCATCAGGATAACAGTTTCTGGTCGTAATCCTTATCGAAAAATGTCAGTAGGCCGCCCAGGGACGGACATCATACTAAGTGGTTGTAACGTAGACATATCGCGTTTTCTTTTTAAAGTTCAGCTTCCGGTTATTTGTGTCAACGCGTTTATCGTTAGGACCTTTTATCCCTACTTCCCTACTAATATTATAAATGCGAAAGTAACTCTGTCTGTCTGTCTGTCTGTTACCTTTTCACGTCCAAATGACTGAACCGGTTTTAATGAAATTTGGTACAGAGATAGAGCTGACTTTGAGAAAGAACATAGGCTACTTAGTTATTTATAAAACGACATCCACGCGGGCAACAGCTAGTTTTTAATAGAATTTAAACGTTTTTAATATAGGTCATTTATTAAACCATTAGAATCGACTCATATAAAATTTAAACTGTACTGTAAAAACCTTCTGCCAGTTTGCGTAGGTACTGAAAATATCAATGTCATAAAATTGATTAAGACAACTATCATAATAAAACGTTTAAGAGTAAGCAGTTGTGTAGAATAAAACAGGCTTTTTAGGATGCGATTAGATACATTTAAATCAACAGTAACAATCATTAAAAAAACAGAAACATCATTTTCGTTTTAGTCATAATATTTACATTTAAGATTGAATCAAGTTATACGCAGAAAAAATAACAGCACAGCAGAAATCTCGGTCAATGGTTTTTCAAGTGAATATATTTGTGTTATGCACCCTCATTAGTTTTTAATAAATCAAGCAACATGAACTTAAAAGCTATCGGTATTTTAAAGTGCTCTAATCAATTTTGCAGACCATACGTTGAAGGTGACTTATGACCTTATGAAATGTTTATTATGCCAAAGTTCCCGGAAGTGACGATTATAAAATTAAAATTGTAGAAAGAAGAGTCTGTGACAATCAGTGTGCCTAGGAGGTTTGTGTGTACTTACGTATTCTTTTTTTTTTGTATGTACGCGGCTCGTCTTGATATAGTTGGAATAATCTATTCCACCAGGTAATCAGCGAATGCGAAGGGCCAACCCTCAACTCTAACTAGAAGATTAAGATTAAGATATAGTTAAAAAAAAAATTATGCACTGCACTATCGGGACAAAATATGATTGTTTGATAACAAACGTAGTGGTTTTTTTCTATTTGATTTTATTTTTCTAATGAAAGTGGCAAAAAAGCATGCAGTTCACGTTGATGTTAAGTAATGACTGCAGCCTTTAGACACCAACACAAAGACCGAAGGTCAAAATCCAGATGCGCTACCACTCCTGAGGGCTAAGGTGTTATTCCTCTGTGCCGGGAATTACAGGGTCGTACCTTACCACCTGACCGGAACAAGATAGCGCTGGACACTACCATTTAGCGGCAAGTATATTAGGTAATGCGGTGGTGCCTGCGCCCGCGAGCTGCGTCACTAGAGCTCTACCACCGCAGTACTAATTCGATACACGCGATGGAGAACTCTTTCGAATGTCATTTTGTACACTCATAAGTACAAGACTTTTCGTTGGCCAGTCATGTTTTTGTTAAAACAGAGTAAAGGTAATAAAACTAATTTTCTCAATTGCATGTCCAAATCCATTTTATGTGGGAAGGTATTCTTTCAATTGAAATAAATCATGTTTTGAAACTTCGAATAAAAAATACAATAAGAAACATTTTCCCATTCATTTTACTATAACTGTACACTTGTAATACTCGTACTATTGCGGAAGGTTCCTTCATGAGAACGAACCCTGGGGGCCTATTACCAGAATCAGAATCAGAAACTCATTTATTCATTTAGGGTGACAGGCACCTCTTATGACACGTCAAAAACAAACAAAATAAATTAAAGTGAATAACAAATGATATACATGTCAAACAAGATAAAAAATATATACATATATAAAAAATCAAGATTATCACTAAGATAAAACTAAATATAATATGCTAATGTAAAAAGTATATCAGTAGAATGTCTCATTTCCCCTTTACAAACTGATAACAAAGAGTAAAAAGAAAAGAAAAAGAGTCATTCTTTGTCAATCACCGGCAGAGTTCCATCATCACCAGAGAGCACCATCTCTCATAATGCAATGGACTGATTTGTTAATTTGCTTAATGAGATACCTATATTATCAAAGCTAGAATATCTAATCTAGATGTACAGTATCCAACAAGAAATATTGCATCGACCTTAGGAAGAAGACTTCGGCTTATTTCGGGTCTGTAGAGCGTCATCTTTTTCGCACATTACCTAAGTGACGTTTGTCGACCATTTTGATCAAGTTTTGACCAATACCAGACTATCCGTGCTTACGTAGGTAATGTGCAACAGAGATACGAAGTCGAAACTAACCGATTGTCTCTTTCATGTGCAATATTTCGTGCTGGGTACTGTACAGTACCTAATATACACACTTAGTAAGTATAGTTTATATCCTTTAAATGGAATATCCTCTGAATGGAAATAGAGTGCATATTTATTTACCTTTATTTTGTTTAGTTAATATTGTTTATTTGTTATAATATATGAAGCGCTCCACATTATGTAGTACAGATCTATGAAATAGGTATCCATAAAACCACATAAGTATTATGGTCCCGTTATAACTACAAACTCAAGAGTCTTACTCTTCTTCTAAGAGGTAGTGATAAAATCATTCGTAAATTTAACCTTGAATCAAATTCGTAGAATGAGGTGGTAGGCCTCCTGAACCTTATATTTCGTAATATCGTTATTTATTATTTGACAATACACGTGTTCGAATCTCAGAAATCGAACCTTAAAAAGATTTATATTTTGCCCGACGTGTTTATTTGTTAAATATAGGTCACGAATTCAAAAAATGCACGAATGAAAACTTTATGTTTATTTTTTAAGGTATACATTTTATTTAGTAGGTCACATTTATTAATTTAAAGTGTTATTAAATAAAATAAAATATTTATCTTCACGCCAAGTCCCTCACGGTGTAAGCAGAGAGTGTAGAGCGCCAGATAGCTCGGTACTTCTTATATATTCATCATTCTCTTCATACATGTACGCCGATTCCTAACACTCTTGATTCCACCTTCAGACATTGCTCGACTTATTTGGTCAAGGTTGCTGACTGACTGTCTTGGTCTTCTTGGGCCTCTGCAACTTCTGTAAGAGAACTAAAATATCACTCCGACATAAGTTGACACAATGTAGGTAGGTAGTACAGTGCTCAAAAATAAATACTGCACATCAAGCCTAGGAAGGAGGCTTCGGCTTATTTCGAGCCTGTAGAGCGTTATCTCTTTCGCACATTATCTATTTCACGTTTGTCGACCATTTTGATCAAAGTTTTGACCAATACCGGTCTGTCAATGCTTAACGCTCTACGAAGTTGAAATGATCGTCTCTTTCGCAGGCTCGATGTGCAATATTAATTGTTGAGTACTGTACCTAATCTACAGTTTAAGATTTAAATTCGCATTGATAGGAAGTAACTACTGCAGCCTGTCATTGCAGATGCGTAGCCACCTCAGATCTACGATGTTTTGCATCTGTGATAGTTATTACGGGGCCATACTTTACCAGTGTAGATCTAGACACTATCATTAGGCGGCAGATAGATTAGGTGATGCGGTGATACCTCCGCCCTCGAGCACCATCACTGAAACTCTACTACAACTAAATCTGCATAGTCTAGTCCCATAACTTTTTTACTGGTGGTAGAGCTCCAGTGACGGAGCTCGCGGGCGTAGGCACCACCGCATTACCCGATTTACTTGCCGCTAAATGGTAGTGTTCAGCACTATCGTGTTCCGGTCAGGTGGTAATGTATGGCCCTGTAATTTCCGGCACAGAGGCATAACACCTTAGGCCTCAGGAGTGGTAACGCATTTGCATTTTGACCTTGGTCTTTGTGTGGGTGTCTATAGGCTGCAGTCATCACTTAACATCAATGTGAACTGCATGCTTGTTTGCCACTTCAAGTACATAAAAAAAAAAAAAAACTCTTAGACCAGCGTTCATAGTAAATTGTGTTACATATAAAACAATGTAACAAAGAATACTGCGTAAAAGAACTTACCTAATTGATTTTATTGTGATTTCGTGCTTGTGTTAATGCATTCCTTAGGTTATTAGTGTCCTTGCGAATATTTTCAATAGATAAGTTATAACTTCAGACACATTATCGTTATCAGTTTGCAATCCCACGTTAACCTAATTCTATACAAATATGAAATGAAGCATTTGCATCTATGACCCTACTTGAAACAATAGCCTAAGTGAGAACCCTGTGCGAACCTTGGCTTATGGCATTGCTATAAGAGAGGAGAAGTAGGGCAATTCTCTGGTGAGGGTGAGATTTAAAGACCGCTCTACGACTATACTTTGACTTCGGGTCGAACTTTCAATGATTAAGTATTTTGTTTTACAAACCGGCACTCGATAGTGCTGAACACAACCATTTGTCGGCATATAGATTAGGTAACGGGGTAGTGCCAACGCTCGAGCTCCTACACTGGAGCTCTACCACCGGTAAAATTCTAATAAATCTTTTTTAATAAAATTTCATTATTTATTATCTATCCAGCTTGCGGCGTGGCTCGAGGAGCGCGCGTGGTGGGCGGCGGCTCGGTGTCTCCAGGCGAGTTCCCGTGGCTGGCGGCACTGAAGCGAGACGGCAAGCTCATCTGTGGTGCCACCGTGGTAGCCCGCGACCACCTCATCACGGCCACGCATTGTGTTTACGAGTGAGTACCTTATTACCTTCGCAACATCGTTTCTTATTACTTGGAAGCTTACAGAAGTACAAAATAAAGTTAAAGTGAATCACAATTGACACATAAAATGTCCTAAAATAAATAAAAGTTAAGTTACTATACCAACAGATGTGCCATTTTTTCTTTTACAAACTAGAATTAAGGAAAAGAAAAAACCTACCAATAAAACCACAGGCAGGTCTTTTCAAATTATGTTCTCTTACAACTAGTTTTAACTAGATAGGTACTATGTTATACAATAGTACATTATAGGTAAATTTATTTTCACGATAACAGTCATATGGAGCTAGAACATCATTGGTCAAGAATCTCTATCTTATTAGATTGCCTACTATCAATAATACATAAAAAGTACGTTTTTCAGCGAATAATTGTTTTCAATGTGAAGCTAGCGCAGATCTTCTATAGGTTTGTTGTCAGACGACATCTTCATGATCTTGTCATGACAACTTTATAAACTAATTTTGAATCAACTAAAAGTTGCAGACAGAAGAAATTTTTAGGGTCATGAATCCCTTATCTTTGGACTGTGTCCTATAAATAAATGGTATTTGTAAAGGAAGATACTATCATAATCGTGTCTCGACTGTATGATCTGACTCGAAGTCTGCTCGATTAAATAGGGTCTATACAAAAAAATCCAAAAATTTCCACCGCCATGATTAAAACTTCATGCCAGTATCTACCATTTGAATAAACGCTGTTCAATCTAACCGCATAGGTTAGATTAAACAGCGTTTAGTTAGATTGAACAGCGTTTATTCAAATGGTAGGTAGATAGCCATAAAACGGGCCACGATGCCCACTATGGCCTCATAAAGTAGCTTCAACAGAACTCTTGTCCTAATAACGAGATGCCACCAGACGGCACGTAAACCTCGTAATTAGGTACTTTGATGAATAATCACATGTAATCTCATACATGTGATTATATGTAATGATGATCGACATCACGGTCCCGCATGATGAGAATCTCGTGAAAGCCGAAAAAGACAAGGAAATAAAATATCTGGATCTGGCTCACGAGGTTGTCGCCATGTGGGATGTGGATTCGGCCATCATTGTGCCGATAGTCGTATCGGTGAACGGGCTGATAGCGATCAGTCTCATATCTGTTATCCGTTGTGTAAATAAAATCCCAATCAAATGAGTGTCACGAGTCATCATAATTGTGGAAAAGTATGTATCGTCTTCATCAATATAAGTACAATACAATATACGATTGATCGCCCCACATTATCTTCTGGGTCAGTTTTTATAGACCTGTGTTAAAGGCAAAGTTTACAAGGTAGTAAACTTCTGAACATTTTTATTTGACGGTAGTATCCTTATCTTTGTTTTGGACTAAATAATTTTGACCTGAAAACTGATAAAATATTACCAGCTTTAGATTTTAAATTAAAAACACATTTGTGTATAGTTGTAGAGACGAATTAACTTTTATTTTAGAGAACTAACTGTCCCGGCGCACTTCCTATCGCCCTAATATTATGCTTTTTTTTTCATACAGTTTGGAAGTTATGCCCATACATACGAAATGTGTGATGATTCATTTTTATCTATACTTATAATAAATCTGTAGAAGTGTAAATTCTGTACATTAAAAATATTGAAAAAATAAATACCAGGGGATGTTATTAGATCGATACCGAACAAAAATATGTGATTAGAATTTTTTTTGTCTGTCTGTCTGTCTGTCTGTCTGTTTGTTCAAGCATCACATAAAAACTACCGGTCCGATTACAATGAAACTTGGTATGATTATACTTTAACCTTTGGCGCACAACACTGAGTACTTTTTATCCCGGAAAAATGTCTGTTTGTCTGTGTGTTTGTGCACGCTAAATTCAGAAACGGCTTATTTGATTTGCGGTCACTTATATATTGTGGTAAGTTTCACTTAACATTTAGTCTTTGTTTCATGTGAATCGGTTCAGATATAAAAAAGTTATGTCAATTTAAAGAATCGAATCGAATATTTTAAGCTATTCTGTATCTTAGTTCTATCTTTTAGGGAGTTTCGTAACTAAAAGATAAAAACGGACCCTACGGATAACTAATCCTCCGCTGTCTGTCTGTCTGTCTGTCCGTCCGTCTGTCTGTCACCAGGCTGTATCTCACAAATAGTGATAGCTAGAAAGCTAACATTTTCACAAATTATGTCTTTCTGTTACCGCTATAAAGACAGAATTAATTACTAAAAATAAGAAAATGAAAATGTTAAGAAGTCCAAGGGGGCATCCCATAAACGTGTTTTTTTTTCGACAATAACGGTAGCAAGTAGACGCTTCAAATTTTAACAGATTTTTTAGGTCTTATGTTGTATTGTAGCTTCCATAATAAATCTATACATAAATAATACATACATACAAATAAATAAAATTGGAGTGTCTGTCTAGAATATTAAAATAACCGCTTTTTACTAAACGCATATGTATGTATACACGGTATATATACCAAAACAATTTTTTTTTTAATTTTTGTCTGTCTGTCTGTCTGTCTGTTTGGCGGGACTAATCTTGGGAATGGCTTTACCGATTTTGACGGGACTTTTACTGGCAGATAGCTGACGTGATAAGGAGTAACTTAGGCTACTTTTATCTCCATGCAACCATACATATATACATACCAACATAGAAATAAATAGAATTTGAGTGTCTCCGATTTTGACGGGACTTTCACTGGCAGATAGCTGATGTGATAAAGAGTAACTTGAGCTACTTTTATCTCCATACAACCATACATACATAACTACATACAAATACATAGAATTTGATTGTCTCCGATTTTGACGGGACTTTCACTGGCAGATAGCTGATGTAATATGGAGTAACATACGATACTTAAGATAACTTAACTTAGATACTGAACAATCATATTTTTTCTCACGTAGACGAAGTCGCGGGCACAGCTAGTTTATACATATAAATTAAATCAGGACGCAGTGAACATTTGTGTCCAAAGAAGGACTAGGAATAAATTTAGAAGCAGAATGGTACAGAATATACCTAAAACTGTGACCCAAACGTCCATGTCACAGTTTTACTCGTATTGAAGTTATTCCAGAAAATATGCTAAAATTGGCAATACCTCTCTGTATTTTCAAAACAGCTACATTAATGGCCGAATACTCAAACGTCACTCAATTTTAAGCAACTCTCAAATGTGCGCTATCTCTATCGTTTGAACGTGTTTTATAAAGACAGAAGACTTTTAAGTCCCACTTAGATTTGAGTGACGTTTGAGTATTTGGCCATATGACAGTTAATTACAGGAAAACCTAGAACAAGTGTTTAACATTTTTATATTTATTGTATTTTAACCGATACAATTCCTTTTTTTTAACGGTAGGAGGCGAACTCGCACTTGCCGGTTTTTGAAAATATAGGTACTATAACACAACACGCGAAGTGAGGAAGTAATAATGTTACGCAAGCTGGTAATTACTTAGGTACACATCCACGCGAAATGCAACTCGTAACGCATTCAAGTGACGTAAATCGGTCAAGTGTAGACCATGCCTAAACCGCTAGAAAGCAATAGGTACATTCAAATCTTCACACGACTTGAATATTTGTTTTAGTAATTGGTGAAGTATTAGGTTGAGTGCACACGGCTGATATGACATGACTTTTGGTAGAGTAACAGTGATCAAGCTCGCAAACTTCAAGGCATAATAGTAATGGAAACCCTTGATACGTCCCAATGCTGGGCACGAGTCTCTCCCCTTCTTGGGAGGAGGCCTGGAGCTTACTCAACGACGCTGCTCCAATACCGGTTGGTGGAGATAAGGGTTAGGTTCGGATGTTTTCAAACCGCCCATAAGGCCTCCGACAAGGTTTAACGACTGCTATCTATCGATAGCAACCGGGACCGACGGCTGAACGGGCCCTCCTAAGCACGGAAACGCTAAATAAGGTTAGGGAAAGATAGAACTAGCTGAGAACTGGAAAAGATTAAAAAAAAAGAAAATACTATGCCGCGTGTCTAATTATGCTTTATGAACATAGTGTTAGAATCTACAAACAATGAGATGTAGGATCCAAGTATCGCATTTCACAAAACGAAAGTTAATTATTGACTGAAGGCGACATTAAGCGTTATGTCAACACTCGAACATCGAAATGCATTCGTCTATGAGTCTATGAACGTGTTAATTAAATTTCACCAAATTATCGCCTTCGGAGTTTTGCGGTCACGTACAAAAAGCAGTATATTGTTATAGCTCTCAATTTTCGACGCTGACAGTAGGTACATAGATAACTGCTTTTATCTTTACTTAGGTAGGAACCTAAGTGGCACAGCATAGGTGTATAATAACTTACTATTCACTGGTGTTTCGCCGAATCCAACTCGGCTGGGCAGCGTTCGGGAAGTTAAGGAGCGTTTTCTCGTCAAACATCCCGCAGTCCTTGAAGACGAAAGTCTTTAACCAGTGCGTTTTGCCGGTGATGACCTACGGTGCCGAGACGTGGTCTCTCACTATGGGTCTCGTACGAAAGCTCCAAGTCACTCAGCGGTCAATGGAAAGGGCTATGCTCGGCGTTTCCCTACTGGATCGAATCAGAAATGAGGAGATCCGTAGGCGAACGAAAGTCGCTGACATAGCCAAGCAGATTTCCAAGCTGAAGTGGCAATGGGCAGGACACATAGCTCGGAGAACCGATAGCCGCTGGGGCAGAAAGGTTCTCGAGTGGAGACCACGTATCGGTAAACGCAGCGTAGGACGCCCACCTGCAAGATGGACCGACGACCTGATCAAGGCTGCAGGTACCCGCTGGATGCACGTCGCTTCCGATCGGTCGGCATGGAGGTCCTTGGGGGAGGCCTATGTTCAGCAGTGGACGTCTTATGGCTGATATGATGATTCACTGGTGGTAGAGTTCCAGTGAAGTGACTCGAGGGCGTAGGCGCCACCGCATTACCTACCAAATCTATCTGCCGCCAAATGGTAATGTTCACCACTCCACTATCGTGTTCCGATCGGACATAGAGCAACACGGGCCACCGACATATCCAGGCTTTACCCTCTGTCAAAGTACAAGCCCAATTGGGCCTATGTCTGTCGCCTATAAGTTTAAATGTCTGCGTGAAATTGTTTATGTATTTTGTTAAATTCAAGGTGTGAGTTACGTAGTAATGGACGATTTTCGTAGTGGGAGTGAGTCACACGCATTTCCCCGCAAAAAATTACACTGTTTTGCATCGGCAATAAACGCTATGGCTACTCCGGTCCGCCGCGGCGGCCGGTAGCCCGCGTTGCTCTATGGATCACTTAACATCCATGTGAATCTCGCCCTAATTCGCAGTTGACCTACTTGACCCTGTTAATAAATCATAAATGCCTACGTAAAAAAACAGCAGGATACATTGTAAAATATAATGAGCGTTGTAACTGCAATTAGCGACGCAGTCACACAGTTATGCGATACATAATTATCTTTCTATCCAAATGATAAAGTTACAAATAAAGATCTTATTACGGGCGCACGCGCATTACACATAATGGAGATAATCGCGCCCATAAAGTGTCCAATGCATCGATAATCAACACTTTATTGACAGCGAAGATTGCAAGATAAGAATTGGTTTGTTATCGTGCATGGGCAAAATTCCGTTCACTTCGAGAGATGAAGCATGAAGTGTCATGTTTTTTAATTATCAATTAGGTATAATTTACATAGGTATTATACCTATATATATTCTGTACATAAATTAACTTAAATTATATGTATTGTGTACCTACTTATGTTTTTACATTTTTAATTTATCATTATTTTTTTAAAAAGGGTTGAAAGGAAAATGAAAATTTCAAATTAAGACTTCAATGTAATAGACATGTTGAGTTGGTTAGATATTAAAAAAATAGTGTATATAAAATAAACATATTTGTTTTTTATAAAACTGTTGCATAAATGAAAGATATGTTTTAAATAAAATATACGTATTTATAGTTGGGTACGAAAATGGGTCTATAAATAATCAAAATGTATCCACAATGCAAATATTTAGAAAAACTTTGCATAATTCATTGTTTATTTTAAATAGCGTCGATTAGTCAGAAGCGCTTTCTAAAATTTGGACGCAATAGACCGCGTCGAGATCCGTTCTTTTTTGTACCTAAAGAATGATCACTTTCTTGTAAGGAAAGTATTTTTTATTCATTTTTTAGGGTTCCGTACCTTATTTCAGTACATACACATCTCACAGACTTGATCGCCTGCTTCATTTTTATCTTAGTTTTTTTAAGCATTTACATATGTATTTTTTCTCAATATTTTATATTTATGAAATTACCTTCTAATTTTTGCACATTAAGTACTTTAACCTTAACCAAAACAATGATAATTCTAATAGGTACTAATTTCTGAAGTACGTCACAACATACGTCTCGTGCACTTTTATATTAAAAAAACTCGTAAATATATTTATGTAATTACTAACTTTAATAATTAATAATAGGAAGGTAATCCGTTCCTATAAGATACCATCTGTTTTAATTCGATGTAGGTAGGTAATTTCTTTTAAAGTATGTATGTATGTATGTATGTATCTTCACGCCAGGTCCCTAACGGGGTAGGCAGAGAGTGTAGAGCGCCAGATATCCCGGTTCTGACAAACCTCTCGTGCCTCGTCTACTCTATAGTATTATAAATAAACCTTTAAAATTAAGAAAGTTCCATAAAAAACGACAAAGTAGGTAGGTACGTACCTACGTCATCGTTCCACAAAAGAAAACATTGCTTTACATGTTTATATTAATATTGTGTTCAATGCGACCTTTGTGCTAAGGCTGTATTTGGCATGCTGGCATATAATAGCGTAGTAATTCAATAAAGATTATTTCAATAAAGGAAATAAAGTACGGATTAAGCGATCAAGGTAAGGTAGGCTTCAAATAATTCAAAGGAACAAAAAAAGAAAACATTTTATTGTCGTTGGTCACATTGTTACCATAAAAAAAATCCGGTCAAAAAAAATCATTCGGTGAAAGTATGAAGTTACTGATATGGTACGTATACTGATACGGTATGGGGCTGGTTGCGGGGGCGGCTGTCAGAGACGCAATCCTTAAGAGGGTCTTCTCCTTTGAGTATATAGGTACCTACCTACCTACACGACGTGTCAATAATCAAAGGTGTTCTTGAAAACCCCGAACTCAGACGCGATCTTAATCAAAGATTTTGGGAGGGATCATCGGATAGATATTAGAGATAGACTTGATAGTTCTATAAATTAAATCGTTTTGAAGACATTTTATAGTTAGACAATTAATAATTTTGCTCATTCATTCCCATAACTTTGTCACCTTTATTGAAAACAATTACCTAAATAAATACATATACCTAGTTCTTTACTTATACTAAATTACGGAAAAACCTTAGTCTCTGAGCGCAAGTCCTACTCAGTCATGTCATTGTCGGGTTATTATGAATTTTCAACTTTTGTGTCCTTAATTTGAAGTATGTAACAGCCCTAATTGTGAACCAATTAACATTGATTGGGCACATTACCAAACTCCGAGGGTGTTAGGTTCTCTCGACACAGGAACCGAATCCTCGAACTTAGGCCCAGCACCTCAAAGCGACAAATTTATCGATACCTAAAATACATTATGACCCGTACCGTACAACATTGTCTCTTATAAATAACCCACTGTACCAATTCCGCGTTGCGCCTTAATGTAAGTAAATTATAACTTTTTAATCATAATTAACTGCAGGAGCACTCATGGTAGATTACAAAAAGCGGCGCGTGCGCATTCCAATATGAATTCCGTGTAGTATCAGTCATTTAGGCATTTTAATGTCTCATTACGGCTACACGGCTACTATGCCATATGTAGGGTAAAGGTTTGTAAACCAGTATTTGCATCCATTAATTTTTTAAATCAATATTCAATTAATAAGATACGAGCCAAGTAGGCCTCAGTATTTCAGGTACCTTTGGACCTACCTACCTACGACGAATCTACCTTTAAATGTCATTAGAAAAAAATATATGTACGTATCTATACCTACAACAGTTTACGTCGATTTTAATAACTTCCATTAAATAAAAAAAAAACGTAAGCACTGATGGTCCGGTATTGGTCAAAACTTGATCAAAATGGTGGACAAACGTCAGATAGGTAAGGTGCGAAAGAGATAACGCTCTACGGACAGGAAATAAGCCGAGTCTCCTTCTGAAGGTCGATGTGCAATATTTCTTGTTGGATACTGTACCTATTACAGCAGCTAGTTGCGTTATACTTTTCTGCGTAAAGAAGGTGGCAAACAAGCTTGTAGCTCACATTGATATTAAGTGATCACTGTAAGGGGTCTCAACCAACACCATCGAGACTCAAGCCAACCTCACCCGCACGTGGTGCACCCTGCTGCACAACAAACGAGGCTCTGGCGACCTGCCAGCACGCACTGGACCAGCGTGGCGGATTATGGTTAAACCCCCCCAAGATGGAAATGGAAAGGGCTCGTTTCCCTACTGGATCGAATCAAAAATGAGGAGATCCGAAGGCGAACGAACGTCGCTGACATAGCCAAGCAGATCTCCAAGTTGAAGTGGCAATGGGCAGGGCACATAGCTCGGTGGACCGATAGCCGCTGGGGCAGAAAGGTTCTCGAGTGGAGACCACGTATCGGCAAACGCAGCGTAGGATGTCCACCTACAAGATGGACCGACGACCTGATCAAGGCTGCAGGTACCCCTGGATGCACGTCGCTTCCGATCGGTCGGCATGGAGGTCATTGAGGGAGGCCTATGTTCAGCAGTGGACGTCCTATGACTGATATGATGACTGTACCTATGTTATTGCTATTGTAGGTCTTATAGGATTACTCTTTTGAAACTGCGAGACACATCCCGCCTAAACATTTATCTAGGCAACAGCTAGCAACTCTACATCTATAATAGGGTCACGGATCTCCCTAGTTGGGGAAAAACCTAATATTAAAAATATAATTATCGCTATTTAATCACCGGGGTTATTTATCCATCTAATGATAGAGAAAGCGCCTTTGGCCTTTGGCCCATAAAATTATGGATGCAGTGCCATTGTTACGAGAATCAAATGTCAAGAGATGGTCCAATGGACAGTAATATTTATTTCTTAAAATAAAAATAAATACTTACAAATGTACTATGTCAGAGTTTATTGAATATAATTCTTTATGAGCGTTATAAACATTATTCGTTACTCGAAATTACGAGAGATAATCATAAAACATAAACATTAATTCTGAATGTAGATTATTGGTCGTGTTAAAAGTTAAAACTTGATCATTTTTCATATTCATTGTGGGAATAACATACTTAAAAAAAAAACATAACGTCTTTCGTCTGTATCTGTGTCTGGGTCAACGTAAAGAGGTTTTATTGAATTTTAATTTAATTTTCAGAATTCACATTTTAATTAACCTGTCTGGATTGGTTTCCAACGCTGCGCTGTCGCCATGTTAAACATTTTAAGTTTCGGTTATCACTTTAAAAATTAGTTGAATGTTCTTAAGAGTGAAACTTGAATTAAACAATACATAATTTATTAAGTATTCGCTTGTACATTATCTTTTCTTTAAAGTGCTTTCTTTCTTTTTTGCTTTTCAATTTAATCGATCAGCCTGTAGCTTTGTCTATAAGATTACCTATCTGTATCTGTACCTATGCACTTGTAGGTCTTTAAGTCATTTCTCGTATCGTAGACAATCTTTATTGGTCTGTGGTAGAGACTATCTTGCATTTGAGATTTGCCTACACAGTACACAATCGTAGTAGGGGAAGAGACCCGAATATCGGATGGTTGCCTAATTCCGGATATGTCAATATCTCCTATACTAAACAACGTCATCTAGCGAAAAGCCCAGTAATTGATAAACCGAGACTAGATGGAAGCACTGCAGCAGTGCCATCGATCTCCCGACCAAAATGGCGATACAAACAACACACCTTTGAGTTTTGTCTCGACAAAATTTTTGTTTGTGGTTTTTAAAGACAACATTTGTACACAGTAAGTGATTGATTAGTTTATATATTCATTGTAATTTCATAGTTCATATATTATTCATATAAGAAATAGGTTTCTAGAAAATCAGAGTCATATTTGTTTTTAAATTATTTGTTTATTTCTAATGGTAATTTTCCTAATATCGGATACTTGGTGGTGCTTAATATCGGATATCTGATATTAGGAATCCCGTTTGGTAAAATAAGTTGAGAGTAATTAATTCATTTTGTTTCACTATTTTCAGTTAAACTGAAAATGGCCAGTAAGCACAGAAAAAAGTGGTGCCCACATTCTATGAAAATATCTTAAATAGTGAAGATAATAGTGTCAATTATGAGGATGTTGAATGAATATTAATATACTGTAATGGACCCAACTCCAGTGCCACTAATGGAGAAAAATGGATAAGATGCATAGCGTGCTACAAGTGGTGTCACTAATTATGCGCTGGTGTAAATAATATAAGTAATGTAATTGATTTTGTTTGTGATATTTGTATCCAAGGGTAATTAAAGGCTGACGACTTAGAGAAGACTGATTCAAAAAGTAAAAATTACCTGTTGATTTATATTTTAATTCTTATTAAAAAGAAAAAGTTCCAAAAACTCTATGTTACAATGTTAAGTGTTAATTTTTTATTCTACATTATTGTAATACTATATATTATAATATATAATAAATTAAAACCTAAATTTTAATACCTTAGCTGATGAATATAATATTTTTAGCCATAGATATTGAATCGTTAAGGTTCTTTTGATATGTAACATTTATATTTTTTTATTATTTAAAGAGATATAAGCAGAAAAATTGTTTTAAGTTACGTGACTTAGTGTTAATTTACTGTGTTAAGAAGGGTACTTAATATCGGATGTCCGATTTTGAGTTATTATCGCATATCCAATAATAGGAGCCTACTTAGTTGAGACTTGAATTTCTGACAAAATTGAATAATATTATTTTCTGTATAATCTAAAACTGCTATTGTATAATTTCTTTCATATTAATATAGCATATAAAACAAGGATTACATATATATTTTTTTTATAAATCTACAGTCTCATTTATTATATTTTTTGCCTGGTTTTTTTTAAGTATGCGATATTCGGGTCCTTTCCCCTATTTGTGTACTCTTTGTACACAATTACCATTATTTATGCTTATACTTAATAGTTAAAATTGTCACAGAATTATGAATAATGTTATACTTAGCGAAGCACCTAGTAGTAGGTACCTAGCGTAGTACACAAAAGCGTTTGAGTCGATAGTGGAAAAAAATACAGTCACACAAACATCACAATTACACTAAAACACCTAACATAAGTATAATTACAGCAGCTAGTTGCGTTTTACTTTTCTGAGTAAGGAAGGCAAACAAGCATGCAGCTCACATTGATGTTAAGTGGTAACTGCAGCCTATATACACAAAAACCTGAGGTAGAAATGCAGACGCGTTGCTCCCTCTAAGACCTAAATTGTTACCCCCTTATTCATGAACGTACATTAGATACCTTAGACTTAGATACGTTTTAGCTATAGAATGCTTTGTCTTACGTGTCAGTTGCATTGTCAAATGTGCAGGATACAAAAAGACAAAGGAGAGATTAGCAACCCTTTAGCTAAAAAACGTTTATGAATAAGAGGGTTAGTCTCAGTGATAGTTATTACGGGGCCATACATTACCATCTAACCAGAACATGATAATGCTGAAAACTACCATTTGGCGGCAGATAGATAAGGTAATATAAGGCCTACGCCCTCGAGCTCTTGCACTGGAACGTAGAGTTCCAGTAACTGCGCCAAAATAAGTACTAAACTACTGTTTGCTATACTTAGTTGGCTATATCAATTAAGATTATTCATTGTCAGATTACGTTTTCCCGAATGTCTAGAATACTTCAACTGCTTATGATAAAATCATATTCTCGACCATCCCATGAAACGTTGCAAAAGCATCTTTATTTACATTGCAAAACCAAGTAATTATGAGCCCTTCAGTTACCCAGTTATGCAAAGTGACCCCAAAGGGTCCTGGCCGCTTTCCACTTGCGAAAGTGACCTCGACGTTTGTTATGCATGATATTTGCATGTGTCCATCTGATCTTAAGTCAATTGTGTATTATTTATTGCGTAAACTGTGCAAATTACTTTGTTATGAAATGAAATGCACCTAAAGATGAATATTTCGACTTTCGACAGAGAGAAGACCATCGTAAGTATTTGGGAAAGTGTCCTGTTTTGTCTGAAGTCACCTACCTACATCAGGCTTGCCTCGGGTTGCCAGATATTTTTTATTATTAATTAGGGAACCGTGATATACCGTCGTCGGTATATCACGGTTCCTTAATTCGCCAGCCATCTAGAGGAAGGCAATTTGGCTCTACGGGGGGGGGGGGGGGGTAAAATGGAGTAGAGTATTTATGGCACTTACCAGATATAATTGCTATAAACTGCGCTTTATTTTATGTCTCTTAGGAAGCAACTGCCCTCAACTACCACTCCTGGTGACGCCACGGTCATAGATATCCGAACGTATTACGAAGTGTTGAAAAAAGAAAGAGAATTTGAATTTGTCGTGTCTGATTTTTGGGGAGCGCTCTTACGTCACAACCGCTCACTTCGCTCTCCAGAACCTAGGCTCATGCTTATTCCAACGTTTTTTGCTTATAGTTCTGATGAAGATTACCTCTACTGCTCAATCTTTTGTCGAATAAATACCAGATTCCCGTTACCCGTTGCCCATTCAATAAAAAATCACTCGCATATCATATTGTCAGAAAAAATATATATACAAAAGGATAATATAACGTGTTTTAATTCTAAAAATTATCTCTGTTTCCAAATCATCCACGTTTTTACCTAATGAAAACACACTTGACGCCATCTGACAATATCCAACCTACTTGTTCTATAAATACTATGTTAGTCTTGGTCTAACAAAATACGAAGGCGCAAAATCGATTACCCTCGTTATCTCTCTACGAAGCTACTGCATTTCAAGGCCAACTTGCAACACGGTCAAGGTCGAACGCGTTGGATGCGCCCATGCTCGCCTTCTGAATTTCGTCACTACAGTCACGCCTGCTACACAACACACAATGTATTGTGCCTGTATGTATACAAAGTGGTGTGGTATGAATTTTAAAATGTTGCTGTTTTGTCACGTCTAGACTAAATTGTTGAGCGATATACCTATTAAACAAAAATTCCGTTTGGTATTTTCGCAGCAGTCTTAGGATGAGATTCACAGACCGCACTACGACTTTATTTTCAACAAAGCATGCTTAGAGAGGCCGTACAGAATGCGTTTTGTCAGTTCTAAGTTTACTTTGCGCAAAGTAAAGTCGTAGTGTGGACTGAAACTTACGTACCTATACTGGAAGGTAATTTCTCTAAAGTCCGAAGATTGCAACTCTCAACGCCAGACGCGGGCCTAAACATAGATTTTGAGAGAGTCATCGATTTTGGAGCATTCTATTTTGTATGAATTTTAACTTGTCGGTCATCACCTCTACGACTTTATGTAAAGAAATATTTTTATGATTTCAGAGTGGAGGCGTCCCGTCTGACCGTGTTAGTTGGAGAATACGACGTGAACAACTCCCGCTCGGACGGATTCCAAGTGTCCCACGTGGTACAGCACCCAGACTTCAACCGATACACGTATGACAACGACATCGCAGTGCTGAGGCTAGCAGAGCCACTGCCTGACAAATTGTACCGGCCGGCATGTTTACCAGGTAAACCTCCTAAACCAAACCATTCTTCGATGTTAACTTAATCTTACACTCTACCAGAGAATATGGTAATAATTGACTGTACTAAGAGGAGATTCACAGACCGCACTACGACTTTACTTTCAGAAAATTACGCTTAGTACTGATAAAACTCATACTTTACTGACAGTTCTAAGCATACTTTGCTGAAAGTAAAGTCGTAGTGCGGTCTGTGAATCTCACCCTAAGTAACGGAATAGCACTTCATTCGATAATTATGTCAATGCCCAGAAAATTAACATTCTTAGGTAGCACAACAGTAGTGATTGGAGCTAGGGTCTTTGTCAACACTGAAAGGGTTGGTAGTTCAAAAGAGCTATGATCTTTAATACCAGCGTTGTAAACGAAAGTACTTGGTTAGCTACTTACCACATACTGACTTCTTGCATACTTTATTTACCTCGGAGCCGGACATGTGACTAAATATGAACAATTGCTATTTTTCAGATGACGATGATTCTCTAGCAGGTGTCGACGCTATAGTCTCCGGCTGGGGCAGCACTATTGAGAAAGGACCTCCGTCCAGCGTGCCCATGAAAGTAAGTCCATATATTTATTATTTTAATGTGAATTTACTATATTCTAGTCTCAGTAGATTTAATATAGTTTTGGTACAGTTATTTTTGTCAGAGAGGTAAAACAACCGGGCTCCTCCCACACGTATGAGAGCCCTTAGGACTCAGGTGGGAACGCATCTCTGGTGAACGACTCGATCGTCTACCAGCTTCATTTGAAAAAACATGTCTCTGGCTACCTAGGGGAATATAGGCGTAACTCCACTTCTACCTTTTTTTTACGATACAAAGGTGGCAAACAAACATGCTGCTCACATGGTTGTTAGGTAAGTAATGACTGCAGTCTATAGACATCTACACAAAAATCAGATTTCAAAATGCAGATGCGTTGGCACCCCTGAGATTTAAGATGTAATGTCTCCGTGATAGTTATTACGGGACCATACATCTAATCGTGTTCACGATAGTGCTGAACACTACCATTTGTTTGGCGGCAGATAGATTAGGTAATGTGGTGGTGGCTACTCCCTCGAGCTCCCACATTGGAACTCTTCAACCACAGATACTTGTATACTATTTGCAGATACTGACTAAAAACGTATACACCTCTGTCTACCAAGACCCAAGAAAATATATTTTTTCTTTTAAATTTGATTTCCATGATTCCTTCGCATCAAACTTCCCGCCGTACATTTTAAATTATCGTTGACCCAGATACTAGTGATTTAAGTATTTAAAAACCGGTGCTAAAATTAATTGTGATACAGGCCGAAGTGCAGATATGGACCCAAGAAGAATGCACCGGAGCGGGGTATGGCCGTAGGAAGGTAACGCCGCGCATGTTGTGTGCGAATGCGCCAGAGAGGGACGCATGCACGGGGGACTCCGGTGGTCCTTTACTGATGACACAACCGCACTTCACTATTGTTGGTAAGTCTTAGTACTAGTTAGTACCCATAACAATTTAGTGATTTTATTGTTTGTTTCTATAAATAACAATTTTAGAAATACATACATATTTTTCACGATAACCATGCGAGTGATTTTAAATGAAAAAAAAATGGAAATGAGAAATAACTTTTGGTGGGCGGGATTTGAAACTATGGAACTGTGGAATACTAGCCTGGAAACAGAATAATATTATTCTATAAATTCTGCTTCTGCTACATACGTCATTAAGCTACAAAATGCTTACGTAGGTCACATACTTCAGACGTGGAATTTTTTCTTCGTTTTTTGATGATTTTTTTTTATGTTATCGAAGTGGCAAACAAGCATGCAGTTCACATTGATGTTAAGTGATGACTGCAGCCTATAGACACTTACACAAGACCAAGGTCAAAATGCAGATGCGTTACCACTCCTGAGGCTAAAGGTGTTATGCCTCTGTGCCGGAAATTACAAGGCCATACATTACCACTTGTCCGGAACACGATAGAGCTGAACACTACCATTTAGCGGCAAGTAGGTATATATTAGGTAATGCGGTGGTGCCTACGCCCGCGAGCTCAGTCACTGAAGCTTTACCACCAGTAATATTAAATTCATATTATTGTGAATTGTACGTCGACGAAAGAACTATTTACTAATTCAATTAGAATTATTATTGCACGGAACTCATTCTGCCCGAAAGTGACACAAAGTTGGACATTGACTGTATCGTATAGGTACATATTTACAGTTTTAGACCTCTTCTCCTTACTTACTGTCGCCATGTTCGCTACAGTATCAGTAGAGTTAGGGAAAGCAGCTGGACTCATTATCCTGAAGTTTCGATCCCGAACTCAAATGTTTCTTTCCATTTTTTCTTTAAGTTCTAAGAAAATCAATGTGGAATTAAAATATTTCCTTTTTTTTCAGGAATTGTGTCATGGGGTCGAGGTTGTGCGAGACAAGGATACCCAGGTGTATACGCGCGAGTAAACCGATTTCTGCCGTGGCTTCGAGTAGCATTACGGCATGCCTGCACTTGCCTACCTCCTTCGGCAGCATACCGATAGAACAAAGATGTGAGGCTAAAATTGTCTACAGAGTTAGTTTACGAAAGCTTTAAAGCAACCAGTAGTATAGTGTTAATATTATAGATAATTTAATTTTAAGTTAATCAAATATGAACTCTCGTCAAAATAATTTAATATCGATGAATACGATGCACATTGAAGTCATTACGAAACTATTAGGCTTGACAGTAAGGCCCGGTTCAGTGCGACGCGAATATCTGCGACGGACAAAAATGTGTCAAACCTAATACATATAGCATTACGCGACGCGGACTGACGCGGACCATCCGCGTGTCACAGAACGCGCTATATATTTATTCGCGTCGCTCTGAACGTTGCCTAATAATATCGATAAACTTAAACACCAAAACTTTACAGACAGTGAAACAAATATTGTATTGCATTTCAAAAATATATTTAGACAATTTTTCACGGTAACAAAACATAAGGATAATTATAAAACAATTATAATCCATATGAGTTGCATTAGCATTAGTCGATGTTTTGTCTACCGAGATTCCGTATCAAGGAATCAACAGTGCACAGTAACTCTTAGCCGGGGTTGCACTACGATATTTGTTAAAGTTAATGTTACATTTCACATCATTCTCTAACTTAAAGAAATCTGTTAAAGTTAGAGATAGATGTGAAATGTTACAATAACTTTAACAAATATCATGGCATTACCCAGGCTTAGTACAGTACAGCACAGTACGCGCAAAACTTAAATGCCACTGAATGAAGTTACCTGCGTAAACTTTCCACCAAGACTCATAGACCACGATTTTACTTTCCGCAAAGTAAGTTTAGAACTGTCAAAACCCACACTTTACTAATAGTTCTAAGCATACTTTGCTGAAAGTAAAGTCGTAGTGCGGTCTATGAATCTTCACCCTTAGCTCGCGACGACCACACAGACGAGAAGTAAGGCGAGTTTCAAGCGAGTAGGTACTGTAATCGAATCTACAATAATCTAATTTTTAACACCGAAGCTATATGACGTAAAATATTGTGAAACCAAAGTATTTGCAACTTACGTTGTAACTTAGGTAGCAATCGGTAAATTATGAATTCAAGAAGCTGTTATACCTACATATTAAAGTAATATACATACATATCAGTATTAGGAATTATTAAGTTTACCAGGTTAAGATTAAATTAAGATTAGTTTTTACCGTAAATTATCATGGCTGTGACTAAATATAAATTAATTAGATTATTTTATACTTAGCTAATTTCTAGTAATTTATTTTAAATGTTATGGTTTTAGTTGTTATTACGAGTGTAGATATCATTAATGTCATATCAGTAAATTTACTGTTCCTTTTATTTAGTTCTAGCTGATGCCCACAAATTTGTTCGCGTGATGATTTGTTTACATACAGGGAGTAATGTACAGTGTTAACCTTTTGACTCAATAACTCATATTATTCAACCATGTTTGCCATACCCTCCACAAATAAAAAGCTGTTATTTCTGTAAAGCTGAACTAAACCACTACCACCACCTAATCGCAGTAGGTATGTAGCATATTTCATAAGTTAATGTTAGTAAGTAAATTATATATTATAGTTATGTATAAAATTAAAAATAAAATTATCGACATTTCATGCTCGTTTTATTACCATAAATAAAAACGTAAAAATAATTTTTAATCCTTTTTATATTTCATTCTCGAATGCTTCTGAGGCAGATTAACTATAAATACCGAGGAACCATATCTCAGTAATGTAATAGCAGCAAGCCACTACTATTACGCTGCACTGGGGTCTTGAATTCGATCACCAAGTTGAAAAATAAGCGCTATTCAGTGAAAATAAGCGTTCTCAGAGTTTAATGATGTGTCTGAATATATACGCTCGCCATTTATTATATGAGACTATCGGCCAAATACTGACTGACTGGGTTTTGAAAGCATTTTCATTGTATTAAACACGTGCAGACGACAGAGATAACTATCTCTTATTGCTTTAGTGTATCAATTGAGTATTCGGCTATGTGAGATCAAACTTAACTAGTGCTGCCCAACCCGCGTTGTTAATTTCACTACCGACTTATTTGAATATTTTGTCCCCCCTTGTTCGGTTGACAGACTGCACTATTCCACTTAAAGTTGAGTAACTTTTCAATATTCAGTCGGTTTTGATAAGATTTACCTTATTATCTGTTTACAATATGATATAATTTTTTGATTAACCGAATATTTGGATATTGATAAAACCCAATAACATCACTAGATGGATAAATTGGACAACACTATTACCATCTCCCGCGAAAATTTGACATCTGACATTTAGGACGCCGCTACTAACTGATATGAACTGATAATGTGGTAAATTACAAGGAAAAATTATTATAAAAGTAGCAAATTTTTAGGTAACGTTTAGTTTACATAGATTAATTAGTGTTTACATAAATAAAGACATAGTTTAGCATGAATTTTTCGGACAATGAAGCCGTAAGTATGGATTAGTTTTACAATTCTTTTGTGACTCAGCAACGTGACTTTGAAATAACTTTCATACAATTTAATGATAAAATTTTAATGCACAGAGCGTTTAAGGTTATTACAAAATGAAGCTGATTTATTTGTGTTATCTGCAAATAAATTTTACGGAGAGTTATTGTTATTTTGAGTTAAAAATCTTGTTTTTCATAGGGCGATACATCTAGTGTGGAAAGTACTTCAAACACAGACAATACCTCTCGTAGTGAGACTCCAACTAATTCCCGTGTGAAGAAACGAGGACGAGGAAAGAAAAAAGTAACTAAACAAGTTAAACCACCCTACAAATTTAAGTGAGTTACTTAGAAATCCTGATAGCGTTCAATTTTATCAACGGAGAAAGGCTAATGACCTCTCCCCTGTATCTGTCATTACTACAACAAACAGCTGTGATCCAAAAAGTCATTATATTCACCAGTCATTAAGGTTACCACTTTTTAAAAAAAAACAGTTCACTCATATTTAGCTCAACAAAGTATATAATATTTTACTTTGAAAGGTGAGGAATAAATAATTGATAGCTTATTATGACTTTTCTATAAAGGTAATGTTTTAATCATATAAAAAATAGAAATTAAATTAGTACTAAAAATTGTCCATCAGTAATACAAGACACCAGAGACTGCTTCCTTTTTCCTTCTGTTCCCATTTTCTTGGTTTTGTATAAAGCCACATGATTAAGCTTTTTTATTTCATTAGCACAAAGCAATTTTGTCATAACTCATGGAATTGGATGAGCTATTAAGAATATCATTAATTATATGTTTAAAGAACTTCATATCCATTGATTTCTAGCCGTTGTTGTAAACCTCAATGGTTTACATCAGTGGCAACATATAATTCTTTACTATGCTGCATGCAACAATTAACCCGTCAGTCAGTGAGAATAATTTGACAAAAGATTTCAATTATTCATTCACTGCGGGCGGTCTCTTGTGTCTGGACGGTTTAAGAAAGAGATCTTTTCATGTCTTTTTAGGATCCCTAACAGTTTGTCTGTCCATCTGTCCCTCTGTCTTTTGTATGCTGTAATTTGATATGATTATACGTATTAGTCATCCATATAAGTGCTGTAATAACATAAAAAATATTTTTTAGGGTACCTCTCCTACATGAAAAGTGGGCATTTAAAATGGCATATAAAATATTTAGTCTTCTAAGTGCAATTTTTTGTCAAAGTCAAGTGTGACAGGGAAAGTCTGCTTAATCTCTCCAGACACGAGAAAAATATGACAATTGAAATTCAATTGTGTCTCGCCGCTGGTGGCCGTACGATCCTTGAAGGATTAACAGTGGTATTTGAACATGTGAAAAAAATATGGTGATTGTACATATAACAAATTTTAAAGGAGAACTATCATGGCTTAACAGACTTAAAAACTTTATGAGTAATAGTTGATCAACTTATGAAGTGAATTTAGAAAAAACGGAACCCTACATTGGGCATGTCATGGACACACACTTGACTACTTTTTTATCATAGTCTTTTAACAGTTGCAGTGCCAAAGAGGACCATGGCCAACCATTATTTGGGTGCCAGTTCAATCATCACCTTGGTGAAGGGGAACCCAATGTGTTTGCTGTTGTTGGCAGCAACAGAGTGTCGATATATGAGTGCCCGGAGTCAGGAGGCTTTAAATTTTTACAGTGTTATGCTGATCCTGATGTAAGTAGTTAATACAATGTTTTTTTTTAATCATGAATCAGGAGGTGAGAATCATAAGAGGTGCTTGTCATCATTTAGGATGACAAGCAGAGGCGGCTTAACCCCTAGTGCAGGGTGTGCAATACACACGGGCGCCGCCGTCTCAGGGGGCGCCGCGGCGCTCCCTCAGACAGCTAAGAGCATGGTCTTAGACCATCATGGTACAACAATGATATGACAGTAGCGGCCAGCCAGCGCGGTGGCGTCAGTCATCAAACGCAGAAAGGCCGTAACTAATACCATACTGTAAGCTATACCTACTTATAAAATAACTTGTTGGAATATGAAAAAACACACTATGTTACGACGGCAAAATAGTATGTATTTATAGCCGCGGCGGGAGGGTCAGGCCTAGGGGGCGCCAGGGTTTCTTTGCACACGGGCGCGACACGAGCTAGAGCCGCCCCTGATGACAAGCACCTCTTATGAAACATCTCAATCAAACAAATTAAAGTTAATAACAATTGATGTACATGTCAATATACAAACTAAAAAAAGTTATAATCAAGAATATCATTAAGATAAATCGAAGCGCGCATGGCCCAGCGGCTGGTGCAGATCGTAAGCGATCTGCTCGGTTAAGCACTACGGGCGCGGTCGGGTAGTGTGATGGGTGACCGCTAGTGGCAAATTAAATGCGCGTTTCCGTGCTTCGGAGGGCACGTTAAGCCGTCGGTCCCGGTTGCTATCGATAGATAGCAGTCGTTAAACCTTGTCGGAGGCCTTATGGGCGGTTTGAAAACATCCGACAGCGGGTTGGCCACTAACCCACCCACCTCCACCAATCCGCATTGGAGCAGCGTGGTGGAGTAAGCTCCAGGCCTCCCCCCAAAAAGGGGAGAGACTCGTGCCCAGCAGTGGGACGTATAATGGGTTGCCATTATTATTATTCCACTTATTTATTCATCCAACTTATCAAATAATTTTTTACATATATATGTTTAAAAAAAAAAACAACAAATATATATATAAAAAATTAAAAAATAGTGTGCCGCCGGCAGCGAGAGCAGGGTCCAAGCTGCCGGTGGTTAGGGACACAGAGACAGGAACCTCCTCACTATGCGTGCCGTGCCGAGGAGTACTGCATCAGACCCTTGATCCATCCACCTAGCGAGAGCCTCTTGAGATGTTGGTCGAGGCTCTTCGCTATCAGCCCGTTCACCGATACGACTATCGGCACAATGATGGCCGAATCCACATCCCACATGGCGACAACCTCGTGAGCCAGATCAAGATATTTAATTTCCTTGTCTTTTTCGGCTTTCACGAGATTCTCATCATGCGGGACGGTGATGTCGATCATCATTACGCGGCGCTCCGAGCGATCTATCACCACTATATCAGGCTTATTGGCAACAATAGTCCTGTCAGTGATGATAGATCGGTCCCAATACATCGTGACATGGTCATTTTCCAGAACTGGGTCGGGCACATACCTGTAGTACGGCACCTCCGCGGCTACAAGACCGTATTTCAAGGCAAGTTGCTGATGGATTATCCTGGCTACTTGGTTGTGTCTGTGCAAGTATTCGCCGTTGGCAAGACTCGAACAGCCGGAAACAATATGCCTGATTGATTCACCCGGTCGATGGCATGCCCGACATATGTCGACCGTTCCATCCTTCAGGATAAACTTCCGGTAGTTGTTGGTCATTACCACTTCGTCCATAATTGCACAAACAAAACCTTCGGTTTCCCCAAAGAGGTCACCGAATCGCAGCCAGGCCACAGACGCTAAGAAATCTACATCGGGCCCATGGAGGGCCCGGTAAAAACGCCCGTGTAGCTCCTTGCCTTGCCATACAATCCTGCGGTCGCTAGTCGTGAGCACCTCAGGTTTGCGCCAGTTCTTTTTAGCCAAAGAGAGTGGGGTGAGTCCGCTGTCGACCGCCACCACATCCCGATGCATCTCTCCGCCGGCCGTCAGAAAGTATTCTCGGAGATTACACACCTCACGGTTGTGTAGGGTCTTGGCGCTTAGAACGCCACGACCCCCACATCTCCGTGGGATGTATAATCTCATCACCGAAGACCGTGGGTGATGCATGCGGTGCGCTGTCAGTAAAGAGCGAACTCGCCTGTCAAGGGCATCCAGTTCGGTCTGAGTCCATTTGAGTATGCCGAAGGAGTACAGCAAGACCGGCATGACCCAACCGTTGAAGGCGCGCACCCTATTACCGCCCGACAAAAGACTTTTCAGTACTTTTGTCAGGCGACCAAAGAAACGTTCCTTCAACGATTGTCTCATCTCGACCTCGCGTATACCTAAGGCCTCCGCCATACCCAAGTACTTATAGCTCTCGGTGGCAGAGAGGTTTCGGAACGGGATGGAACCCGGGAGATTCATTCCCTCGGATTCCATTATCTGCCCCTGTCGTACATGCATAACAGCGCATTTTTCGATTCCGAATTCCATCCTGATAGAGTTACTGAAGTTTTCAGTTACCTTCAGTAGCTCAGACAGGTTGGAATTACTGGAACCGAACAATTTCAGGTCATCCATGTATAGCAGGTGAGATATCGTCCGACCACCTCTTCGCAACCGATAGCCAAGCCCCGAAGCCTCTAGCAGCGTGCTGAGAGGATTCAGGGCCAGGCAAAACCATAAGGGGCTCAGACTATCGCCCTGGAAAATGCCCCTGGCAATTCTCACAGGTTCGCCAACCGCCAGGGGCTGCCGAGACCCTGGATAGCGAAGAACCGTACTCCACTGCAGCATACATGAGCCCAGAAAGGCCCGAAGAGTTGAGTGAATTTTATACAACTCCAGGACCCGCATGAGCCATGTATGCGGCACGGAATCGTAGGCCTTCTTATAATCTATCCAGCATGTCGACAGACTCTTTCGGTTGCGACGAACCTGCTGGCTAATTGCCATGTCTATGAGGAGTAGCTCTTTAGTACCGCGGGACCCACTCCTACATCCATTCTGAGAGAGAGACAAGATGGAGGAGTCTTCAATGTGTTTAGTTATTTTGACTCTCAGAATGGATGTAAGAACCTTATAAACCGTCGGTAGACAAGTTATTGGTCTATAATTTTTGGGTTCCGCGGTACTACCTGATTTATGGAGCAGGTGGGTCACACCAGTCGTTAGAAACTGTGGGAGAGAGCCTGATTCCAGAGATGACTGAAACTGGACTGCTAAACGAGCGTGCGAACTACGCAGCCACTTTAACCAGAAATTGTGCAGTCCGTCCGGTCCCGGCGATTTCCAGTTCGGCATCGGACGGACTGCATTGGCTACGTCTTCTTCTGTGATATTTATGGAATTCATTTCCTGAATTGGTTCGCACGCTCTTTCAACACTCCGCATCCAGCCACCCTCAGAGTGACCGACCGGTTCTGACCAGATGCTTCGCCAAAATGAAAGCATAGCGTCATCATCCGGCCGACCCCGGTCAGCCACTCCTTGGTTAGGACGCTCCCACAGTCTATAGACCCACCTTTGATCACCCTGGAACATGCTATTCTGTTCGCGCGTTCTTTATAACGCCTAATCCGGTTTGCCCATGCATAAACTTTCTGCTTCAGGAAGTCAATGCGCTCTGTGATGCGAGCTGGATAGTCCTGGGGGCTGACTCCAGTCCCTGAAAACGCCCGCCTCACAAAACGCACTACTCTTGGGCGTGTATTGCCCATCCTGAAGCAGATTAGCTTGCCAATGAGTGCTCTGGCTTCAGCGATACGCCGCTCGATCCGGCACTGCCAGACTGGTGTTGTAGGTTTCGGCCGCGTAGCTGTATCAGGACTTGGTAACTTGACACGAGCTACACGGCACACCGCGACAGCCGCGCAGTACAGGATCGAGTGAGTATCACCGAGATTTTCGCTGTTGTCAATGTATTCTGGCAACAGCGAATTCAGAGCACACACTAGCGCCACATTCCGTTTATGCATGGGCAACCGAGGCAAACGTGGCCTATCCGCGGGCAAAGTGGACCGATATTCACGAAGAGCATGCTCCAAAGCGCTCCTCAATTGATCAATGCATCGGGTACTTACAGTTGTTACCTGGTCTACCTCCTCCCCATCATCGGGTTCCGGCGCATTCGCGTTATTATTGTTTCGTTGCGTCGGTACCGTAGGTAGTGGTGGGGCGGGAGTTGAGCGGTAACCCTGCATCTCGGTGCGTAGCCGATCAAGTACGCTGTCATCCAGCATGCGTCCACGCTGAATGACACGCACCTGATCCGATAGACGTTGGCTCGACACGTTGACTGATGGTTCAAGGGTCTGAAACAGAGGCAGCATACGACTACGATACGCAGTAAGGTTGGTTCCCCCCTCTGTAGCCCCGAAATATGCGCGCATGACGTTTTCATTAATTTTCGGTGTCCATTTCATGCGCGGCACATTACCACCGACAGCGGGGACCCCACTCGGGACCGGTTGGTCCCGAAGTCCTAAGCAAGTCGGCGGCCGGGGTCTCCCTCGACGACGCGCAGGTGGTGGTGACGGCGCCGGGGAGAAGTACTCGTCGCTAGAGCTCGACGCAACTGCAGCGGCCGGTGACACAGCACTCGTAATGCGAGCGGCGTCCGGCGGCTGCGAGGCGGAGCTCAGCGACGAGTCCGGTGGTGGTGGGTGTGCTCGTGCTGCATCTCTGGCCCTCGCCCTTGTTATCATACCTTCATTTTATCTTTCACACATGTTTTTGTTGTGTCCGTATTGTAATATTTACATAGAGTATTTCAAAAAAATTTTATCATTTTTGTTTGTCATTATATGACACATTTGTTCAATGTCATCGTATTTTTTATTGAGCATTTTACATTTCATAAACAGTTTATATTGTTAAAAATCACTATTTATCACACTTGTTTTTTATGTAGAAATTTGCCGATCAGTGGTATTTTATTATAAGAAAACTCTTTACTGTAAAATAAAATATATAAATGCGGAAGACACTAGGATGATGTTTTCTTTTAGAGGGTTGCCAGGTTATTATTATTATTAAATCGAAATGAAATATTCTAATGTAAGTAAGTATATCAGTAGAATTATGGTCTGGATTGCAGGCAATATGGCCATTCCTTATTTAGTACATAATTTTCCATATTAATTACAATTAAACACTTAAAAACTTCAAACCCACCACAGGTTGACGAAACATTCTACACTTGCGCCTGGTCGTACGAAGAAGAGACCCACCTCCCACTTCTTGCTGTCGCCGGCTCCCGCGGCATCGTGCGCATCTTCCACCCCGCCACCCAGACCTGCATCAAACACTACATCGGCCACGGACACGCCATTAATGAGGTCAAGTTCCACCCACGGGACCCTAACCTCCTTCTCTCAGCCAGCAAAGACCACGCTCTAAGGCTATGGAACATTATGACTGACGTCTGCATTGCCATATTCGGTGGCGTGGAAGGCCACAGAGATGAAGTTCTAAGCGCAGACTTCGACTTAAAAGGCGAACGGATCATGTCCTGCGGTATGGACCACTCGCTCAAATTGTGGCGTCTCGACAAACCGTCAATGAATGAGGCTATCAAACAGAGTTACAATTTCAATCCGCATAGAGCGTTGCGGCCTTTCAATTCGCTAAAGGAACATTTTCCGGATTTTTCTACGAGGGATATACATAGGAATTATGTGGACTGCGTTAGGTGGATGGGTGATCTTATTTTATCAAAGGTAATTTTTATATTTATAATAAGTAATACATGTATAATGTTTTAACATTTTTCATCACTGACTGAGAAACGTCTACTGCTGGACAAAAGCCGTCATACAATACAACTGCAACATCTCCACGCCTTCAATTCAATTCTTTTATTGTGTCAACTTCCACATATAGTGGCTTACAAGCGATAGCAGAGGCGGTAGTTTTATCGCGAGACGCTGCCCATTTCGCGCTATTTAATGGTTTATAATTGTTCGGTTGACTGACTGCACTAGCGGAAGAATTCTCCTCCAGTAGTAGGTGGTAGGGTCGTCACGTCCCAATGATTCTACCATACCAATAGTAATAATTGTAATACACAATTAATTCTATAAGAATACCATGTTGTTGAGTAGAAACCTATTGATATTTATCTGACACATTTTCAATACCAATGAGTATCGCTATACCAATAGCTAATCAATATCAGCGATACCAATGAGTATCGCTGATAATCTTGGATATTGAATAAAATTGGTCCTCATATTAATAAATAAATCTCTTGGCAGTCTATGTTAGAAGTAATTATTTATTATTAAATTAAAGCAGGCAATTCAATTCCAAGGATGGAAATATAAGTCAAAATTAAGCATGATTAGAGCTCTAGCTGCCTTACCCATTAAGCATCAGCTCCCTAAAAAGTCAAATTTCTTATTTTTTTACTCTCACCTACTTATTATTTAAACTGTATTTGGCAATCTGTTACATGGCTCAAAACGTAACCGGCGAATCGTGGTTGTTTGCAGGTATGCTTGTATGCATGCATTTACCTCTGCCTACCCGTTCGGGCATTACAGGTGTAAAGTTACATTTTTTTTTAAAAGTATTCCTGACATTTTTAGTCTTTATTTATATATATTTGTATAATGTCAGTCGTGCGAGAACGCGATAATCTGCTGGAAGCCGGGCCGCCTGGAGGACGCGGAGCTGCGGCCCGGCGACAACTGCGTTACCATCGTGCACCGCTTCGACTACAAGGAGTGCGAGATATGGTTCATACGGTTCGCTGTTGACTATAGTCAGAGGGTGAGTTGTTTTTCTATTTAAAACATAGTTATGTAACTCAGCTTGCGTTCGAAAGGAGTTAATTGATAGAGGACGTGGAGCTGCGGCCTAGCGACAACTGCGTTACCATCGTGCACCGCTTCGACTACAAGGAGTGCGAGATATGGTTCATACGGTTCGCTGTTGACTATAGTCAGAGGGTGAGTTGTTTTTCTATTTAAAACATAGTTATGTAACTCAGCTTGCGTTCGAAAGGAGTTAATTGATAGAGGACGTGGAGCTGCGGCCTAGCGACAACTGCGTTACCATCGTGCACCGCTTCGACTACAAGGAGTGCGAGATATGGTTCATACGGTTCGCTGTTGACTATAGTCAGAGGGTGAGTTGTTTTTCTATTTAAAACATAGTTATGTAACTCAGCTTGCGTTCGAAAGGAGTTAATTGATAGAGGACGTGGAGCTGCGGCCTAGCGACAACTGCGTTACCATCGTGCACCGCTTCGACTACAAGGAGTGCGAGATATGGTTCATACGGTTCGCTGTTGACTATAGTCAGAGGGTGAGTTGTTTTTCTATTTAAAACATAGTTATGTAACTCAGCTTGCGTTCGAAAGGAGTTAATTGATAGAGGACGTGGAGCTGCGGCCTAGCGACAACTGCGTTACCATCGTGCACCGCTTCGACTACAAGGAGTGTGAGATATGGTTCATTCAGTTCGCTGTTGACTACAGAGAGTAAGTTGTTTTTTTATTTTTGGAACCTAGTTATGTAACCCAGCTTGTGTTCGAAAGGAGTTAATTGATAGAGGACGTGGAGCTGCGGCCTAGCGACAACTGCGTTACCATCGTGCACCGCTTCGACTACAAGGAGTGCGAGATATGGTTCATACGGTTCGCTGTTGACTATAGTCAGAGGGTGAGTTGTTTTTCTATTTGAAACATAGTTATGTAACCCAGCTTGCGTTCGAAAGGAGTTAATTGATAGAAGACGTAGAGCTGCGGCCTAGCGACAACTGCGTTACCATCGTGCACCGCTTCGACTACAAGGAGTGCAAGATATGGTTCATACGGTTCGCTGTTGACTATAGTCAGAGGGTGAGTTGTTTTTCTATTTAAAACATAGTTATGTAACTCAGCTTGCGTTCGAAAGGAGTTAATTGATAGAGGACGTGGAGCTGCGGCCTAGCGACAACTGCGTTACCATCGTGCACCGCTTCGACTACAAGGAGTGCGAGATATGGTTCATACGGTTCGCTGTTGACTATAGTCAGAGGGTGAGTTGTTTTTCTATTTAAAACATAGTTATGTAACTCAGCTTGCGTTCGAAAGGAGTTAATTGATAGAGGACGTGGAGCTGCGGCCTAGCGACAACTGCGTTACCATCGTGCACCGCTTCGACTACAAGGAGTGCGAGATATGGTTCATACGGTTCGCTGTTGACTATAGTCAGAGGGTGAGTTGTTTTTCTATTTAAAACATAGTTATGTAACTCAGCTTGCGTTCGAAAGGAGTTAATTGATAGAGGACGTGGAGCTGCGGCCTAGCGACAACTGCGTTACCATCGTGCACCGCTTCGACTACAAGGAGTGTGAGATATGGTTCATTCAGTTCGCTGTTGACTACAGAGAGTAAGTTGTTTTTTTATTTTTGGAACCTAGTTATGTAACCCAGCTTGTGTTCGAAAGGAGTTAATTGATAGAGGACGTGGAGCTGCGGCCTAGCGACAACTGCGTTACCATCGTGCACCGCTTCGACTACAAGGAGTGCGAGATATGGTTCATACGGTTCGCTGTTGACTATAGTCAGAGGGTGAGTTGTTTTTCTATTTGAAACATAGTTATGTAACCCAGCTTGCGTTCGAAAGGAGTTAATTGATAGAAGACGTAGAGCTGCGGCCTAGCGACAACTGCGTTACCATCGTGCACCGCTTCGACTACAAGGAGTGTGAGATATGGTTCATTCAGTTCGCTGTTGACTACAGAGAGTAAGTTGTTTTTTTATTTTTGGAACCTAGTTATGTAACCCAGCTTGTGTTCGAAAGGAGTTAATTGATAGAGGACGTGGAGCTGCGGCCTAGCGACAACTGCGTTACCATCGTGCACCGCTTCGACTACAAGGAGTGCGAGATATGGTTCATACGGTTCGCTGTTGACTATAGTCAGAGGGTGAGTTGTTTTTCTATTTGAAACATAGTTATGTAACCCAGCTTGCGTTCGAAAGGAGTTAATTGATAGAAGACGTAGAGCTGCGGCCTAGCGACAACTGCGTTACCATCGTGCACCGCTTCGACTACAAGGAGTGCAAGATATGGTTCATACGGTTCGCTGTTGACTATAGTCAGAGGGTGAGTTGTTTTTCTTTTTGGAATAAAGTTATTTAGGTAACGCAAAAGTGTGAACGCGAAGGAGTGAATTTGATGGAGGACGTAGCTGCAACACGGCGATAACCGCGTCACTATATCGTACGCAATATCTTAATATATATAAATCTCGTGTCACAATGTTTGTCCTCAATGGACTCTTAAACCACTTAACCGATTATAATAAAATTCGCACACCATGTGCAGTTCGATCCAACTTGAGAGATAGGATAGCTTACATTACGCTATGACTAATAGGAGCAGAGCAGCGCGGGCGAAGCCGGGGCGGGCCGCTAGTAGTTCATATATTTCACTGCCGCCTGTAGTCAAAGGGTAAGTTGTATTTATTTTTGGAACAAAGTCTTCTAACCCGTAAGCATCTGCTTACACTGATGAAGCAACTGGCTCGTCAATTATACAAAGTGTAGGCAGAAAGGTCCAAAATATTTCATCAGTTCATGCCTATACTGATGTCGACTTCATCCCCCAAGGTCTTTTTCTCCTGATAATGTATTATTATCAGTTATTAAGAGTCAAACTTTGATACGAATTGTATGCGTTTTCAACCCTGACAATAACAGCTGACAACTTATATCAGTCGAAGGCGATATATGCTGACAGCTGCTAGCTGAACGCTATGCTGTTCGCCTCACCGTCACCGCATACGGTATTGTGTGTGTGAAATGCTGAGCGTTTTCATGGACGACTTGTTAGGGTAGTCCAATATAATAACAAATAATTAATTTTCAAACTTTAAAAAAAGAAGTCGATACAGATGAACACTTTCTTATATTTTTGGACCTAACCGGCTCCTCCTTGGATAAATAATTCAGACTCGTATTACTGTCACATCTATCGCGATACTGTCGAATTTCTCGTACTGGGCGATGACTAGTTGACGTTATGCGGTGTGGTCGGTTGCAGGTGATAGCGCTGGGCAACCAGTGCGGCAAGACGATGGTGTGGGAGCTGGGCCGCGTGGCGGGCGGCAGCCGCGTGTCGCACCTCGCGCACCCGCGCTGCCTGGCCGCCGTGCGCCAGGTCAGTCGGCAGTCAGTCGGCAGTCAGTCGGCAGTCAGTCGGCAGGCGGCAGCCGGCAGCCGTGCCCCAGGACACACGTTTTGACTGTATATTAATACTGGAGGTAGAGCTCGCGGGCGTAGGCACCACCGCATTACCTAATATACTTGCCGCTAAATGCGAGTGTTCAGCACTATCGTGTTCCGGTCAGGTGGTGATGTATGGCCCTGTAATTGCCGGCACAGAGGCATAACACCTTAGGCCTCAGAAGTGGTAACGCATCTGCGTTTTGCCCACTGGTCTTTGTGTGCGTGTCTATAGGCTGCAGTCATCACTCAACACCGATATGAACTGCGTGCTTGTTTACCGCTTCCATAACATAAAAAAATATATATACATATATTACTTTGTATATTTCCGCGCCTCGATAGGCGATCACTCTTTTACTTATCACCAATGAGTCATAATTTTTTTTTTTTTTTTTTTAAGAAAACCACCATATCACATCGTCCGTTATCAAATATGTCGTGTCAAAACTGGGAGTAATAATAATAAATATTATAGCCTTTTAATTCCACATCCTTATGTTGCATACATTTCATTTAAAGTAAGTAAGTACAATTTATATTAACCTATGTTAATATTGTTTTATTCCTTATATCTAATTGTTAGTGCTATCGCTAGGTTATGGGACATGACCCCCTCCTTGGGTGAAAGCCTCCTCCATCTGTCGCCAGTATTCTCTGTTTTTGGCTTTGATTATCCAGTCTCTTCCAATTATATCATTTAAATCATCAGCCCACCGTCTGTTTGGCCTATCTACATTTCTCTTCCCTTCAGGGACCAGAAGGGAAAACTGGGAGTACTGCCAGCTAACTTATTTACACGGCAAACAACAGACATCTGGTGAGATATTTTGCAGTATAATCACGTCTTTATACTCGTGTACGAACTGATAATACGCCATTTTTGTGACATTTTGTGACGCGACCAAACACTAATCAGGTGAAGTCAGGTGTGTTGGCCATAGATTTATTATTTACGTGTTGGCCTCGCGCCTAATTGGTGTATATTTAAACGCCAAGAGAAGCTCCTCCCACTTACAATGGTTGAAGCAGTTTTCATAGAAAAGCGTGTGTTTTGTCAATCTATTCTTGTTATATCTTTGCTGCTAGGCTATTAAACTTATCATTTGCTCATGACAGGTAACGCTGTCGAGGAATGGCAAGATTTTATTGGCGTGCTGCGACGACGGCACCATCTGGCGCTGGGACCGCGTCAACAACGGAAGCTAGAGTTGGAAACTGCAGCTTGGTTTTAATAATATTGGTTCTTGACATTCAAAGCTGTTAATCCGAAAGATGATTGTTTTTGGATGGATCTGTGTACATAGTATGATATTTTAGGTAAAATGAACAATCTTCGGATATTGAGTTAGGTAACTATTAGAAATTGGCTTGTCGACTGAAAAAAAAGGCTTAAGCTACCTTAATCTCATATGATGTCATAAGACGATTATAATTTTATAATCATCATAATGCTTATTTAAATACATATTGAGTTAATGTGTATTATATTCACATAATAATGCATTATAATACGATGAAAGATTATCAAAAAAGCAACGTACTGCCACTTACATGATGAATTCTGAATTTATTGAACGGTTAAATTAAAAGCTTTATAAAAGCGAATGAATGTATTGTTTTGACAGACAAATGTGATGAAATTATTTAACGTGTTATGATCACAATAAAGACTGCCATTAGTCAAATTATCCAATTGTTTTCTTTACGTCCAATTATGGAGAGTAAAGGAAAGGAGGGTATCTCATATGTACGAGAAAGAAAGAAAAAGCGTCAACCGTACTGCTGCAAATAATCTTTCTAGTCTCTGCCACAATAGCGCTAGCCTCAAAAACTACAATATGAATTGAGCTGTTGAGTGAAGTAGCAGAGTTCAGAATATTTTCATGACTAAAGTAGTCAATGAAATAACTCAAATGTAAAACTAAACTAACCAAAAAAACTGAAAACGTTTAGTGATATATCTATAGTGAATTCTGAATAATATTAACCTATGCTATCGTAGCGTCACCCTTATTTGTCATGTTAAGATGGACCCTTTTTCAATACAGAGACCGTGATGCTCGTCTTAACTTTAATCTCCATGAGTCTTATTTAAAATTATATTTAACAAAGAAATCACAGAGGCACAACAACTTGGGTCTCAGGGGTGGCAACGCATCTGCATTTTGACCTCTGGTTTTGTGTAGATGTATAGACATCTTAGGTTGCTGTTGTCACTTACCATCCATTTTAAACGCATGCTTGTTTGCAGAAAATACCATCTCTCAAGTCTTTCATCCAATACGTCTCCGAAATTTTCAGACTATCCTCTGTCTCAACACAATTTATGATGATGAAGATAAATAAAAATAAACTGAATAAAACAATATTATATTACAAATGTTATTTAATGTCCAACAAATTACACCTACATTAACAAAATGAATCACAGGGGCCAAGGTGTTATCTCGTGTACTACGGTTACTTTAACGTTGTTCGCTAATCACAAGTGTACGCTATACGGTCGCGTCACAAGGAAATGTATCCAACTAACCATAAAAGAGCTTGTATTAGTACCATGAAACTCTTTTAAAATACATTAATTAACTGCAATGTGCCAGTTTATTTTAAATCTGAAACCACAAAAATATGCGTTATATTTCACAACCCAGTTAGTAAAGTAGTCGTAGGTTACATAAGCCTGAGTCGCACCAAGATATTTGTTAAAGTTATTGTTAAACATTTCACATCCTTATCTAACTTTAACAGATTCTTTAAGTTAGAGCAGGATGTGAAATGTTACAATAACTAACAAATATCATAGTGCCTTAGTGATTTTTGTAAATTAAGTCACTACCAACGACATTTTTACATGAACATACTCCCTTACTAAACGGCGCCACTGAGCCTGATTGGCATTACATACATTAAATAGTCTACTGCGCGTATCCAACTACTTATCAAATCAATGCAGGTATAAGTACTTTCCCTTGTATCGCGACCAAGACGATATTCTCAACTAATATCTAAACACCGAAATACGACCCTATTGTTAACTACAATACATACATTCAATATAAACTAAACTACACTTAATTTAAATGACAGCGTAATTGAATTTTAGTCAATTTTCCATTAAAATTCAGTCTTTAATAATTCACTAATTAAACGAGCGATAAAGACTGTACGAAACAATAACCAATATACAAAATGTTGATATCAAATACGATATTGTATTACACAGTTTATACCACTTTTAACTTTTTAACATTTTATTTATATTAATTTAGTGAAAATTGAGATTCCAGAGTTACACAGAAAGCAATGAGAAATCCTATTTAAGTAGTGTCTGCAACAGCTCAATATTTTTCTCAATAAGTTTCTAATCAGACGACATAATCCGACTGCCGACCGTAATTAAACTATTTCATTCTAAATGACATAAAATTATCTAAAATTCAAAGCGCACAAATGTTGCATACAAAAGTTGTTTTAACGTAAAAGCTGTTTTGATTGGCACGGAACCCAGTAAATTGTTAGTTATTACTACTACATTATATTTATTTGTAAGAATTACCACACTCTTACTCGTATATACTTTTAATTTGTGTATAACATGTCGATTTTTGATAATTTTCAAATCTTTTATTCGTAAATATTGAATACCACACCACGCAAATAGACTTTCTCATGCCAGGTTTATTACATTGACTAGAAAAATCAGACATATAAAACGTCACAACTAAGACATTGAGCTAAGTGCAAATACACGGCGTTCTGAATAAAAAAAGTACGTATCATAAAAAATCACCAATAAATTTTTACTACAGGCATTAGTATGATCTGGACCAAAATTGTAATATCCAACAAGATTAATTTATTCAGAACACCTTTGCAAAATCGATACAAAAACAAGTACAATGAGATCATAGTTTCAGCAATACACATATAAAATTGAAAATATATTGTACACAACACATCAGCAACAACGAACTATTAAGTATCGTACATCTTCAAAGGCACGCAACTATAATAAACCATTCAAAACAATGGCGGATTCAATCGTAAGTCACAATATTTAACGTTATTTTCACAGAACATAATCACACTAAAATATCCAAATACCAAAATAAGTGGTTATTTCGTCTATGGAAACTACTATACTAAACTAGTGATAGTAGTAATTATAGTTCTTGGTAAATAAAACCAGCAGTACATGTAATGATGTCATAAAAAAATATATTCAACGCTCCAGCAAACTCAGAACTGTTACAGACTAACATAAATAAGGGTAAGTAGAAAATTATACCATGTATAGGGGGCGTCGGGACCTGATGACCCCATCGCCCTGTAGTGGAGGAGAATTCTTCCGCTAGTGCAGTCAGTCAACCGAACAATGGGGGTAAAACCATTCCAATAAGGCGGTAGTAAATATAGCGAGGGTTACCTGGGTTCGAGACCCAGGTGAAGGAGGTTCCCTTTTTTTATGTAATGGAAGTGGCAAACAAGCATGCAATTCACTTTGATGTTAAGTGATGACTGCAGCCTTAAGACACCCACACAAAGACCAAGGTCAAAATGCAGATGCGTTGCCGCTCCTGAGGCTTAATGTGTTGTCCCTCTGTACGGCAAATTACAGGGCCGTACATTACCACCTGATCGGAACACGATAGTGCTGAACACAACTATTTAGCGGCAAGTATATTTAAATATTCCCTCCTGGGGCGCGGCCACAAGCCCAGCTAGAGCCAGGTCAATGGTTGCGCCGTATGACTGTGGGCGTCGTCATCTTGGTGGGGACGCCCGCCACCCTTTGTTGTTGCAGCCGAGTGCCGAAGAAGCCCGCTACAATCATAGGGAATAGAGAAGAGGTTGAGAGCGCAGCAGGACCTGGATGCCAATATCAAGGAGACATGAGTCCATGGTGCCCACCTCCTCCACCACAGCCCCCAAGGGGGTGCCAAACGCCGTCCTACAGCCGCAGGGCAGAAGAATCTGCAGCAGAGGGAGAGGCCCCGGTGCTGCATCCGCGTCGCGCGAAGACCAGTGATGATGAGCGAGGGTTGGGCATCAGGATTCCGCGTTAAAATTACCGCCACTGCGACCGCCAATCCGCCTGGCAAGCGTGGCGTTTATGGACTATTCTCCCCTAATGACGCACACCGTTGTAAGCGTCTTTGGGGAAGCTTTCGTCCAGCAGTCGATGTCTTCCAGGTGGGGTGTGATGCAGAATGATACAGGCGTAATTTTCTACTTAGCCTTTTTGTGAATTACTTAAATAAAAAAACTCGACTTCACTTGAAAAATTGAAAATACCTTCGTTTTCACCACTTAAAGAAAATCTGATTTTATCATTAACATTAACAAATAAACATTTTACAACAATTTAAAAATTAATACATATAGAGATCAATAACATCTAAGATTGTCATGGAAAAACAGCATGCACTATATAAAAATGCAATCTTGACTTGATGCAACGAGACAAAATGTGTTGGGGATATTCAAAATTGAAATATCGTGAACGATTTGGCCCGAATCAGGAATATTATGATAATAGGATTAGGGCTTGTATTCCACATCGTTACTATATTTTCAAACTTAGTTTAGCTAAGCAACGATCTGTACTACCTACAACCCCAAACGCTTTCAAATTCTTAATACTACGAGTATGGCTAATATTTTCGGTCAAATAGTATCGAGTTACCCTGCTCTAACGCTCTAGTGCGCAAGAGAGAGTTTAAAGAACGAATGAGAAAATATCGGCGATCAACAAGTTTAATATATTATTATAGAGAACGTACGTACGTACGTAACTTCACGCCTGTAATCCCCGAAGGGGTAGGCAGAGGTAAATGCATGCATTCAATCATACATGCAAACACCCACGACTCGCCGGTTACGTTTTGGCCCATGTAACACGTGGCGAACCTGTTGCCATCTCCGGGCGGCACATTACCAAACTCCCCATCTCCGGGCGGCACATTACCAAACTCCCCGGAGTTTGGTAATGTGCCGCCTACTAGGAAACTTCCAGAAAATGGATAAATCCCAATAGAAGCAGAGATAAAGGATTTTAAACCGTTATCTCTGATAGTCCCCGACCCGGGAATCGAACCAAGGACCTACAGCGTAATAGTAGTGGCCTGCTACCATTACGGCAGTTATTATAGAGAAGGTAACGGGAATAACCGGTTCCTTTATTAAATTGATTTGACAGATATTTATGCGAGACATTTACGTCATCTGTCGTGTTACTATGTGAAAGTGTGGTAAATTGATATCTGGCAACTGAAACCGTGCTACCAAGGCAGAGAATATGTAATAATACTACATATTGAATGCACACTTCGACGTCCCGCCCGATATCCCCGCCTCACCCAGCCTCCTCCCCTCTTATGGGAGACGTTTGGTATTCTCTACGTGCTTCGCTCACAGGTGCGCATGTAAATACATGTCACTGATTGATGTCTGTGTAATAGAGACCAAATAAAGCGTTTGTATGGAATTTTGGCGGAGTGTCCGCGGTGTGACTAAGGGCAGTGTCCTGTCTAGTCTACATAAGTACATATAGGTCGATGATCGGCATTAAGATTTTTTGATTCACAACTTTGTTTTTCTATTTTATTTATTGATATTGATAAGAACTGTTTTTAAGAAACGTGTTTGACGATTTCATCAATCATCGGTTAAACTACTCGCAAAAACGATATATCGGCACAATCAAATTTTCGACACGACAAATTATTAATTCACCCTAATTTAAGTGACGTCGAATCTCCTTTCATATCGTTAAGCAAATTCAACGTCAAATAACCTTTACTGCAATATCGATAAGACAACAAAATTCATAAATGTGTTCATTCGTAAGTAGGGTACACTAAAATTATACCGATATATAGTTTTTTGTTATTTTCTAGATATTAATTAACTAAACATGTCCAATATTTTCCCATTCGTTCCTTTTAACTCGGAACATCTATCATAATGTGATTATTTACTAAGGTTAATTGCGACTGTCGGAGAGAATACGAAGCGATTACACATTTCGGAATCAATTCAACTGAATTTTAATTCAATAAAAGAACTATTTAATACGAATAAACAGAGGGATATTACTGCATGAAAACGTTATGAAAATGAAACAAACTAATCATCAAGCTTTTATTTTTGTTTTTTCTAAATATTTCCCTTCGCATTCATCCCAACCTCGTTCAACTTGAGTGCGGTTATAAGGAAATGTGTTTAGATATCAAGCTACAGCTATATTGGGGCGGTATTAGGGATTATATTGTAAATATACATAGTTCATAATATTATACTTAAAGTATAGGGTGGTTTCATAGAACTAAGCAAAACAAAAAATACTGTATCCACAAAGGAGGACCAATTCGATATTTTTCTTAAATAAAATAAAACTCCGCAAAGTATCGCAACATAATATTAATCATTAAAATTATCCGCTACACATATACATATAACTATATTACCCTGACTAATTTATTCGACTTGACTTGAATACAAATTCGTTTTCTAAATACATATACACACCTTGAACGGAAGCCACCCAATCGATTGTTTGAAAGTGTCGATCATTTCAACACTTTCAGATATTCGAGTATCTAATCTAAACGCTATCGGTGGATATCACAACATCAATATTATTTGTTACTATAGCAACCATTATTAACAAAGGCAAGAAATTTATAAAATTAAATGCCTGTATCATTACTGGATGCTATTTATGTATAAGACAAACACGAATTTGGTGTGAAGTGATAAATTAAAAGTAAATAATGGTTGCTGTGGTAAATATACAAGTAGAGTGCAGAAATATGATAGAATAAGTAATAACTATTTATTATAATGCAAAAAAAAACTTATAGATAGAAAAGCACAGAGCTGAAAATAGACTAATAATAATTTGATGAAAGTAAGAAATTACAGTTTTTTTTTAATTATAATTTCCTAACTAATCAGGTCTCAAAATACACCCTAATCTATGGTCTTATAATTGGTGAGGAGTTGTAAAGTAATGTTTTGATACCGATTTGTAATAAGATCAATTATTACGGCACGATGGGCTTAATAATGACCCGTTTCATAAATAATCGATTTTAGACTAAAAATGGAGGGTGTTTTATTCCTAATCAGGACGAAGTATTATCAGATTTGTTGATTCGTGAGTTAAGAGTATGAAATTACATGTGGCTATTTGTTAACTATTTAATAAATGAAGGACACACACATCACTCAGTCTATTACTGTGAGCACAATTGATTTGTCAAAGAATTAGTTTTATGTGGGATAATCAAAAAAATCCTATTTATGTTTGTATTACTGACAATGTATAAAATAATAGCTTTTGTACTTTACGTGTACCTTATCAGCATCTTGAAATTACTAATTCATACCAACATCAATGCCTAAATATAAATATTAAACAATATAATCGTTTGATACTCTTCATTTTTCCAAAACATCAGAATAAAACTTTCACATTTTACCACGAAACTATTGCGTACAAGAAGTGTACCTATACAATAGAAAATCATTCCAAAAATTTGCAATTCATAAAATGAGTATTTTATGATTATTATCGCATAATCGATTTGAATGAAGTACATAACTATGCAATATCTTTATAATCATATTATTTACGTACGCATCCTAATATTATAAGTACTTTTTACTTGACATAAATCTACTGTGCGCCGCACCATATCAGGTAATAATGTCATAAACTCGCCGCTAAGAACCCTATTTCGCAAAATAAGCTAAAAGCAATATTAATTGCTCAGTTTTCGGTATTATCGCTAACAAGTCTTGTTTCAACTCATATAGCTCATTTTACTTGTGAACAAAGTCAGTCTAGGTTCACGTAGCAAGTTGGAAAGAGAGGTTTAAAAATATACTATATTTTATTTTGCCAAACATGGTTCAATCACAAAATTAAATATTTCTAATTCATAAGAATTTAGTTTTTCTTTTTTCGTTGAATTATATTTACTGCTCACCTTACAGGCTGGTGTTATCTACGTGTAAAATTCACAGATGTAATTAACGCAAAAATAAATAATTTATATTTTTCTGAAAGATTCATACGTATTATATATATGCATAGTATTTATATTTTGTCACAACATCAAGTCAACTACCCCCAGATAACGTCACTATGTTTTTGTTTTACAAAAGTATTTTAGGACAATTATAATGTCTACCTATCAATATCAATATTTATCCCTAATGTTAGATCGGGCAGGTTCTAAACAAAGAAAAGTATGTCAACAGCAATTTTAATAAGACTATCGGTCACTGTCTTAAAATAGATATTTTTGACCTGTACCATCAACCAAACATTAGATATTACGAACAGATAATCGTAGACCAGTATAGGTCATTATAGCACATATATATTTTTTAACTAACTTCCAAAACATCTACTGAATCTTAGGGACATCACAACTAGCGATTAACATGACTATCATACATTTTTCTGTACTTTTCTTACCCTTATTTTCAAATTAATAAGGTAAAAATGTATGCTATGAAACGTATGCTCATAAAGCATCAACCTCAATCAAATTGTAAATATCAATTCCTTTAGTCATATTGAATTTTAACACCATTTTAATTTATAATGTACAGTACATTAAAACCGCGACACGACCGACTGTTGCGTAACGCGTATTTTAGGGCAGGGCGCTTTGTAATACCGTGAGAATTAAATTAAATTTTAAAATTAATTAAGTTATAATAAACCATTGCAAGAAATACTTTTTTCGATAGCATATTTAAAATTCTATTTAACTTTTTCAACATAACCGCAAATAAATATAAACTCCAGTTGGAACACTTCCAAGCAGTCTTAGCGAAACTGCAAAGAAAAAGTGTCCATTTAAACGTAATAATAAAATTCAAGTTTCGATAGCTGCTCTAAATCCAAAATAGTTAAAACTGAAGTGCTGACACAGGTGTAAAATTTTCAATTGTTCTAGTTTCTTTTGAACGACGAACGAAGAGTTTTTATTTATACCCAAAAAGTATGATCTCAACAACTAACCTTACTGGTGGTAAGAGTTCCCAGTTTCGACTCGAGGGCGTAGGCACCACCGCATTGGCTAATCTATCTGCCGCCAAATGGTAGTATTCACCAGTATCGTGTTCCGTTTAGATGATAATGTATGTATGTATCTTCAGGCCAGGTCCCTAACGGGGTAGGCAGAGAGTGTAGAGCGCCAGATATCCTATATAATGTATAGCCCCGTGATCACTAGCACAGAGACATAACAGCCAAGGTCTCAGGGGTGGTAACGCATCTGCATTTTGACCTCAGGTTGTTGTGTAGATGTATATAGGCTGCAGTCATCATTTTACATCTATGTGAACTGATTGCCACCTTCGTTACACAAAAAAAAAACACCAAACAATCAGATAATCTCATTACCGATACTGATATTGATAGAAGAATCACAATCAAAAAGCAAAGATAGGCATTCATATCATAAAATTCAGTAATCAGATGGGTAACAGATAACACATCATAAGACGGAGTTAAAACAGTGAATCAATAGTTTCATGCATCAGTCAACAATCTAAGTTATGCTTATGGTATAATGTAAATGCCGAAATTTGCGGCTGCGGTCACTATGAAACTTTTCATGTACCATATAAGGCGATAGTTCAAGCCGACAAATCGGATGTCAACTTTAAGATTAGGGTTTTTTTGTCGGATCTTAAAACTTAATGCTCGTGTGAAATCTAGAATTGAAATATTATTGCCGCCGACCCGCATCCACCAAAAAAATTAATCCGACAGAGTAAGACACGACTCCGTGTGAACGGGGCGTAAAGTTCACTGCCACAGATCTAAGTAACCGTGGCAATAAAGACTACGGTTATTCGTGTTGGGAAGTACGATAGTGGTGGCGATGCGCAGCGGTTATTTGAAGCGGTAAACGAGCGGTTGTAACCGGTGCGGTAGTTTATCCCGATCCTAAATCTTCCACCTGAAACGGTTTCTTACCATTAACGGCAGTCAAAGAAACTACATTCACCTGCTATAATTGCTTGCGATAGGTGCTATCAAACAGCTATATGACACAACGTTCGTCAACGCGGTAGGTACAGTTATACCGTCGGCGGTAGCTGCTATATTTAGTGATCATTTTTCATATAGCCTCGTTCAGCTGCTCATATGATATTCGCATTGCAGACTACGCTACACGCACAAATGTAACTTTTGAGGTACCAGCGATTAGAAATCTGTAAGACGGTGGAAATTCACATTACCTTCGTCGCTGCAATAGATACTGCGATAACATTTACGGTTGATGCGATATTTGGCCGTCAATTTTCAGCATCAATCAGCCATACGCAGCTTGCCATACTGACTACGTAACAAGTACAGATGTTACCCCACAGATCTAGGTGACCGTGGCAATAAAGACTGCGTCGTTCGCCGTGGGCAGTGCGACAGTGGCGACGGTGGCGACGGTGGCGACGGTGGCGCCGGTGGCGACGGTGGCGAGGCTGGCGAGGCGCGGTCACCTGACGCGGCCGGAGGGCGAGCGCAGGTGGGAGCGGATGTAGCCGGTGCGGTAGTCCATGGCGTCGCGGTTGCGGCCCGACCCGTTGTTGCCGCGCTGCCGACGCCGGCTCCACCTGGAACAATATCACACTGAACAATGAAAATAACAAAATAGAAATACTCTTTAATAGAGGGTGTCCGGCGGGAATTGTGATAGGCCGAGCGGTGGCAGTAATAGTCGTGGAATATTACACAGAGGCATAACAACTTAGGCCTCAGGAGTGGTAACGCATCTGCATTTTGACCTCGGTCTTTGTGTGGGTGTCTATAGGCTGCAGTCATCACTTAACATCAATGTGAACTGCATGCTTGTTTGCCACTTCCGTAACATAAAAAAATAAATAAAATTAGTACAAAGACGCGCCGCGCGCGAATCGATTCACTACTCAAGTATTACTCGACTGCGAACGCGCGGTGTCCCCCCGACCAGTGACTCATGGCGAGTAATAAATCCGCGAATCCCGCGCTTTGAATGGTTCCCGCTTACCTCACTCCGCTCTTCAAATATTTGATCATCTGATTGATGCTGAAAATTGACCGCCAAATATCGCATCAACCGTAAACGTTATCGCAGTATCTATTGCAGCGACGAAGGTAAAGTCAATTTTCACCGTCTTACAGATTTCTAATCGCTGGTACCTCAAAAGTTACATTTGTACGCGTAGCATAGTCAAATATGCATGCCGATTCCGAACGCTTGATCCACTGTCACCCTTTGGACACTAGTCGACAGTAATAAGTGCTCGAGCTTGCGACGGCGGGCAACCTCACGAGCCAAATGCAAATGTCTGTGTGAACTTACTATCGGCACACCGCGGACACTCCGCCAAAATTCCATACAAACGCTTAATTTGGTCTCTATTACACAGCATCAATCAGTGACGTATATTTACACGTGCACCTGTGTGCGTAGCACGTAGAAAATACCAACCGTCGCTCATAAGAGGGGAGGTGGTAGGGTGATGCGGGGAAATCGGGCGGGACGTCGAAGTGTCCATTCTATACGTAGTATTATTACATATTCTCTGCTATCGGGGAAACTAGCCGCTTGACTGCCCATACAGTCACCTTATGACGTGGTAAAAAAAGCTATATTTGATTGCTTTTGGATCATCATAATCATAATCATTATCATTTATTCACAAGAACAATAGTATTACATGCTTTGGTCTTAAATATTTGATTGTATCATTCTGCCGCTCACGGCATGCGAATTTATCAGTAAATAACATACCTACTCTTACAGCTTGAATCGACACAAATTAATAAGCATTGAGTTCCTCGACCGTAGTTCGGGCGCACGTTACACATATCGAGCCAACAACTGTCGGTAAAAAGACCACGCTAGTAAAAGGTGCCCTCAGTACCTAAGCGCTGCGCCTAAGTTCTATGTGAATGGCTGTTTCGGCTCACGAAACTATTTTAATATTAAAGGTCGTCAGGTCGGCTCTACCTGCATGGGTATCATACTTGCGTCTATTTCGCAAGGTCAAGCTCGAAAGTCTCACATCGAGGAAGTCGACCTCAAGCGCCCAGTATTAACCAATAGACCAATGTATGTGAGCGAAATAAAAGGGAACATACCGCAAAAGGCGCATGATGTAGTCGGGCCAGTTGTCGGGGAACATGACGAGTAAGAAGCCGACCGTTATCAGGATGATGCCGGCGAGCTTCATGCCCGCGAACTGCACCTCGTACAGCACCACGTCCAACGCTGCCGGACACACTCACTGTTAGTGTCGTTTTAGCGAGTCTGACGGATAATGTGCACTTGGCAAAATGAACACTCTACCCAAACTGTACATTTCACAGAAAGTGCATTTCTCACAAGGAGCACTTCTCAAAATGTGCATTTCGCAAAATGTATACTTTGCAAAATGTACACTTCGCATTATGCGCACTTTTCTTGGATATTATTAAATGTGCTATTACGAAAGTTAGTTAACCCCAAAATTTAAAAAGTATGGTTATGTTAGTCCAGCGGTTTGAGATGACAGTTTGATTCGAAGGGTCGCGGGTTCGATCCCCGCACCGGTACAAATATTTACATATTATATGTAAATATTTATTATTATAGCCTACAGATATTTGTTTCGGGTCTGGGTTCTGTGTATGTGTTGTATGTGTACAACGGCACCCACGACACAGGGCCCACCTACTGTGAGGATGTGAGTGCAAGTGTATTTTTATTTATTTTTACATGTGACTGAACAATTGTGGCAAAAACATTTCAATAGGCGACAGTAAATACAATAACCCAAGATGGTTAGCAAAGTCCCGCGATAAAACTGCCGATATATTCTAGTAATTATGAAAATATAATAGGGTATGGAGGGTTTGTTTGTGTGCCTAGTGGACGTTTTTCGGCTCAAGTGATTCAGTTATGAGGCAAAAAATCGCCTGATTCGAGGATCGAACCTGCGAAACAAGCTCTATGGTTTAGTAGTTCAACTTCGGGTCATTAATTTAATTAAAGTCAGTGGAACTTACCGGCGGACACGGGGACGGCTGTTATGAGCCCCAGCGACACGAAAATGTTGTACGTCATGATATTGCCGAACTGAAATACCAGGTGGAACACTGCAACAAAAATATCCTTATGATTATGCAGTAAAAAAAATAGTTGCACCGTTTGAAAACTAATAAATGACGTCATAACTTTATTAATATAAAACTTTCTACTATGCCACTTTCATAATATAAAACTTTCTACTATGCCACTTTCATAATATAAAACAAAAAATTAAGAAGGCTTTAGGCTATAACATCACGCTTAGAAGAATAGAATAGGATAGGGTAGGTATCATTGCACCCGCGCCGAAGCCGGGGCGGGCCGCTAATCATATAATAAAGGAATCCGTCAACTCTGGTCACTTTAATAAATTGGCGCAACACGTTCCACAGTAACTGTTTTAATTCAATATTGGGTTTTCATTAATTAATCATTTATTTCAGATAAGTATAGATCACAGATAAAAGAGTACAAGGTACAAAATAAAAATGTAGTATAATAATAATTCATTCCTACATAATAAAATTAAAAGTTAATAAATAATAAATAATAATGGCAACCCATTATACGTCCCACTGCTGGCCTCTCCTCCAGGCCTCTCCCCTTTTTGGGGGGAGGCCTGGAGCTTACTCCACCACGCTGCTCCAATGCGGATTGGTGGGGGTGTGTGGGTTAGTGGCCAACCCGCTGTCGGATGTTTTCAAACCGTCCATAAGGCCTCCGACAAGGTTTAACGACTGCTATCCATCGATAGCAACCGGGACCGACGGCTTAACGTGCCCTCCGAAGCACGGAAACGCGCATTTAATTTGCCACTAGCGGTCACCCATCACACTACCCGACCGCGCCCGTAGTGCTTAACCGAGCAGATCGCTCACGATCTACACCAGCCGCTGGGCCATGCGCGCATATTAAAAGTTAAATAATTTAAATGAACTATTACAAATAAAAAAAATAAAAACAATAGTCAGAGCAATATAACTGTTATTGTTACATTTGACTACTTTATACTATTGACGTAACTTAAATGTTTCGGTGCAACCGAACCTAAATTGTGAAAAAACGATTACCGAGCAGAGCGACGCTGGCCAGCAGCAGGTGCAGCCAGGGCATGCGGTGCGCCGGCAGCGGCTCGCTGCCCGTCAGGTACAGCGCCACGCACAGCGGCCACAGCAGCCCCGCGTTCACCACGCCCAGGATCGAGAAGAACAGCGCGCGCTGCCCGCTGTTCACCTCGCCCATCACCTTCCTGAACAGAACCTGCGCACGAGTACGCGATCAGGATCTCGATCACTTCAAATTATTGTCATCGATTAGGTAATACGTAATGCGAGTACAGTACGGATCGACCCCCTTATTCATAAACGTATTTAGCTAAAGTGTTGCTAATCTCCGCTTTGTCTCTTTCTATCCTGCACATTTGACAATGCAACTGACGAAGACAAAGCATTCTATAGCTCAAACGTAACTAATGTACGTTTATGAATAAGGGGGTTAGTAAATAGGTGCAGACAGAGAGCAACACGTACTTTGACAGAGGGGAAAGCCTGCTCCGGTCCGACGCGGCCTGATATAATATATATGCATTTACATCTACCTACATCTACATGCATTTATCTCTAAATACCAAATACCTTTAAAAAATAATAAAATAATAAAAAGGGCAAAAAATGTATCGTCAAATATTGTGAAAATTTAAAATCATAATCAAACTTACTTAAACCGGATTCAAATACAAAACGTAGTAAACTACGTCTTCATTATCCAAATAAAGCTTACATTTATTGCTATACAAAGCAAGAAAATTTATTCAACAGCAACTTAAGTAATCAAACGATCTTTTAACAAGCGCCAAAGCGCCCTTGGACGCGTATCGCACGCACCACGCTTCCTTCCCCTCGTGTCGCATGATTATCGAACATGAAAAATTGTTTGCGACAAGTCTTACTGTTTAACGTTTTACTTTACGTAATATTTTAATAATGAGTATACTAATAAATTGACCTAAATTTGATATGAACTATTGTGGTACACTCGTGACTTCTTGGCTTCAAAGCTGATTAGCGCTGAAGGGTATTTTAATTTGAAATTCGAAGCTTGATTTTATTTGAACAAATGAAAGGTAATTAATCTACTTAACTAATTCGGTTTAAAGACTAGCTAGAAAGCTACTTGATCCGGCAGTTCTAGAAATCTAAAGAATTTTTGAAAATGATGAGCTAAAGTTTTACCATTCTTTTCAAAAGGTAGGCATTTGGTTTAATCTAAAGACTACCATAGATGAAATAAAAGTCCCGCCGAGTGTAGGGTTGCCCGTGTTGCCGTCCGTATACATCAGCATCGCTATGACCGTGTCATAAAGGATAACTACTTCCTTGCAATCCATAAACGCGGTCGACGTATGGTTGTGCTAAAGACGTGTCTGGACACGTGTAAGGGAGTGTGTACAAGCGAGGACACCCGACACGTACACACACGCACCCCGTTTCCAATCAATGTATTCATATAATAATCATATAAAATAATTATATCGAAATACTCACAAAATGATCAAAGTGTAACCTCAAGTATATCGAAGCCGGCGGCCGCGTAGGCTGCCAACACGACTCCTCCCAGGGTGGTCACCCGTGATGCCGTCCACGTACGCTAGCAGCGCTAAGCCCGTGTCGCACAAGATCGCAATGAACAGTGCAATCAAAGCCACCTACAAAGTGAAATCAAAGAACTAAGTGTAACCTTAAATATAGCGAAGCCGGCGGCCGCACAGGCTGCCAACACGACTCCTCCCAGGGTGGAGTTGCCCGTGATGCCGTCCATGTACGCCAGCAGCGCTATGCCCGTGTCGCACAGGATCGCCGCAACGATCTGACACCGTAAAAATTATATTGTAAAAAAATACTATAAAAACTGCCTCGGTAGCCTAGTGGTAGCAGGCCACTACTACTACGCTGAGGTCCTGGGTTCGATTCCCGAGTAGGGGGTTATCAGAGATAATGGTGAAAAAAAGCCTTTATCTCTGGTTCTATTGGGATTTTTCCATTTTCTGGAAATTTCCCAGTACCTCAAAGTTTGGTAATGTGCCCGGAGATGTCAACAGGCTCGCCACCTGTTACATGGGCCAAAACGTAACCGGCGAATCGTGGGTGTTTGCATGTATGCTTGAATGCATGCATTTACCTCTGCCTACCCCTTCGGGGATTACAGTCGTGAAGTTACGTACTATAAAAACAAAAGATGAGACATGGGGCGATTCCATCCATTCTGCATTTTTGACTAAGTACAAATTTTATTAATCAAAGTAAGTGTGGCTGTGAGTGCTGTGACATATGTTTGAGTACTATTGGTGTACATTAGATTAAATGTGTTATTTTAGCAACAAAGGTTTCTTAGTTATGAATTAAAGTTGCAGAAAATTCTGATTCTTCTGTCTGATGGTAGGGTCAAGTCTTAAGAATCGGCGTGCATGTATGAAGAGAATGATGAAGGTAGATGAGGCACGGGAGGTTTGTCAGGACCGGAATATCTGGCGCTCCACACTCTCTGCCTACCCCGTTAGGGACCTGACGTGAAGATATATACATACATACATGATAGTCCTGTTTAAGATGCCAATCATAGCTTATTTAAAAATAAACTTAAACTGTAGGAAAAACCGCTTTTGCGAATGTATTTATATGTCAAAGCAGAATTTCTTATGAATCCAGTGGTAGCAGGCCACTAGTATTTACGTTGAGGTCTTGAATTCGATTCTTGGGTCGCGGGGGCCATCAGAGGTAAAAGTATATTATTCTTTCTTTATCTATGGTGCTATTGTGATTTTTTCCAAATTTGGTAATATACCCGGAGATGTTAATAATCTCGCCATCTGTTACATGGGCCAAAAGGTCACCGGCGAAATTTGGGTGTATGTATGTATGTATCTTCACGCCAGGTCTCTAACGGGGTAGGCAGAGAGTGTAGAGCGCCAGACATCCCGGTTCTGACAAACCTCTCGTGCCTCGTCTACCTTCATCATTCTCTTCATACATGCACGCCGATTCCTAAGACTTTTGATCCCACCATCAGACAGAACTCGACCTATTTGGTCATGGTAGGTCAGCCTTGGTCTTCCTGGGCCTCTGCAACCATCCACATTCGCATTGTATATCTGTTTAGTCATTCGCTCATTCGACATTCTTTCTATATGCCCGAACCATCGGAGCATGCCCTTTTTCATTTTTACACCGAAATTTGGGTGTACGCATGCATTTACCTCTGCCTACACCTTCGAGGACTACAGGCGTGAATTTACGTATATATTCTCTAAAATTAATGTTATGAAGAAATGTCGAAGTAAACTCACCCGAACCCCAACGAACTGTTCGTGCAAAATAACCCATGAGAGTAGATATACGCAAGAGACGTTAGTAGCGAAGAGCGCCACCACGTCGGTGCACAGCAGGATCTTCAGCGAGTACGTATACATGTAGATTGTCACCACCCACAGCAGGCAGAATAGGCCGCAGCGACTTATGAAACGCGCTGCAAAATATTGGATCGATGTAGTCTGGCTATAAATAATTGGAGTCTGGGCCCACTCTATACACCGTATGTGTAGTATAATTAAAATTCTCACTAAACAGTATTCAACTATCAATCTTGTGTAGTTTGTTTTTTTTTATCTATAACAAGACAGTTTTATCAAAATGGTCACGATTGTCAATAGTCATTATACACACCAATTTTTTGATGATATGGCTAATATTTCCACGGATTGGCATAGTGCTGAACACTACTATTCAGCGGCAAGTAGTAATGAGGTGGTGATAACGCCCTCGAGCTCCGTCATTGGAGCTCTACCAGCAGTGTAGGTAATGTATGTTTCAAAAAATATATTATAGAAATATATTTTTTGAAATCCGATTTTACGCGTTCAGTCAACCTCTTCAGCATTATACATATAAGCATAAAAATAAATTAATAAGTGAAGGTCAGAAAAAGTAAATATTTAAAATGTAGCCACCTCGACCAATAAAATTGAACCAATTGGCGGACATACGACTCGGATGGTCACATAATAACACACTTATAGTTTTCAGCTGTTTCATTCCCATATTCAAAATACATAAACATAAGGTTTTTGAATAAAATAAACCTTTGGTCAGTCTGCAACTTAAGTATAGTGATTATTTCTACAACTACTTACTGGAATCAAAGTTATCTATACATACATATAAATAAAATTGGAGTGTCTGTTTGTAATATTAAAATAACCGCTTTTTACTAAATGCATATGTATGTTTACACGGTACATATACCAAAACATTTTTTTTACAATTTTTGTCTGTCTGTCCGTCCGTCTGTCTGTCTGTCTGTCTGTCCGTCTGTCTGTCCGTCTGTCTGTCTGTCTGTCAGTTTGGCGGGGCTAATCTTGGGAACGGCTTGACCGATTTTGACGAGACTTTCACTGGCAGATAGCTGATGTAATAAGGAGTAATTTAGGCTACTTTTATACTAGCTGCGCCCACGACTTCGTCCGGGTAGATATAGATACTGAACAATCACATTTTTTTTCACGTGGACGAAGTGGCGGGCAAAGCTAGTATTTTATAAAGCCTAATGGTTTGTCGCTCGCCGGAGTACACGTAATTACAATTTAAAAAATATTGTTATAATATATAAGCAAACTTTGGTGTTTTCTAAAAATTAATACTTTATTCATATACTTAAAAGAGCGCAATAAAGAATTTCTTTCAAAGTAGCATTATTTTATGTTAAGAAAGTGGCAAACAGGCTTGCAGCTTACATTGATGTTAAGTGATGACTGAAGCCTAAAGATATCTACATAAAAACCAGAAATCAAAATGCAGATGCGTTTCCACGCCTAAGACCTAAAAACATTCTGGCATCTACTGGCCCTATGAAGACCCCTATGAATTCTTTCTTTAATATCTCTTATGTACAGACAAAGTCCAATTACAATGGTATGTATGTATAGAAAACATCTGGTGCCATCGTCTCCATTCCTTCATTGTACCACTCGCCGAAGAGAGAAGTTCCACCCGCACAGATTGGACACGGGGCAGTGCTCAACAACCCGATTCACGTGTTCATTTCTGCCCAGAACGTGCAAATTGTGGACCGAACTTCCATCTGAGGTTTTCCGCCGGCGTTACAAAATGGGGTTCTTCAAAACAGGCGTCAAAACAGTCCTTCAGGGCTGGCAGCGCGTTGGCAACTCCCCTGATGTTGCAAATGTTCATAGGTGACGGTAACCACTTTCCATCAGGTGGCCCGTCTGCTTGTCTGTCAATCCTATGACATAAAAAACAAAAAAGAACGGCAAGGGCTTCAGCAAGGGGAAGGAGAACAGACAGCTGCCACCCCTAGACATTAAAAAAATATCCCGTTTTAAAGCAATCCGTCGTAACTTGCGCCCTTTCTCCTCTCCCCATAGACCGAGTCGGCTAGTGACGCATTTGAAAACAGAAACATACAAAAACTCACGAACCCAACAATTGTGTTCATGCAAGAGAAATCACACAGTATTTCTTCAATCATAACGCGGATTGTCGAACAAAGACACATAAAACATTGTAAAAAGGGTAATTCATGCTCGACTATCACGATATGCCATAGATTCTGGCTGGCGTAACAGCGTCTTTCAGAAGCCGAACATAATAATACGCTTACATATGTATTATCATAACAAAGAACTCACCAAATGTAAATCCTTTCTCCTTAAAATCAGTGAAGGCGTCGAAAACAATGTCGTTAGCTGACTTGCACTTATTGTGTATGAGCATAACAATCAAATAGAGCGGATAGAAAAATATCAGCCAATTGGTGCAGAACCACGCTGTGAAGAATGGTGCATTATATAAGTTCTGAAACAATACATGTAATATTATTTTGATGAATTTGTGATTTCACAAATCCCGTAACACGTTAACGTGATTTTCTTACTTTCTCAATTGTGGTAGAGTTTCATTGTGGGGGCTAGTGACTACCGCATTACTTAATATATCTGCCTCGAGGTAGTGTTCAAGATTGTTGTGTTTCATTTAGACCAGAGGTTCCCAAACTATTTTTTCTTGTAGACCCTTTACATTTTTTTTTGGTTTCTGTGGAGACGGACGGACAGACGGAGGACGGGGGCGTCCTTGCTACATTTATATCACATTCCCATTTTTCCAATTTTTATTCACGCCTACGTAGACCCCCTTCGAGTCTCCCGTGGACCACTTTGGGAATCACTGGTATGATGTAAGTAAATTGGTACTACCAGTGTATGTGTTGAGATCCATTATCGTGGACCCCCATTTTCATTTCATGGACCCCCAAATTTTTTTTTCGCTGACGCAGACCCCTTTCACATTGTCATAGACCCCCAGGGGTCGATATAGACCAGTTTGGGCATCACTAATTTAAACGGTAATTCGCTTCAAGGGTAGCAATGCATCTGCATTTCCGACTTCTCGTAGATTTATTTTTATGTCATGACCAACAAACACGTTATATATACGTTCACATTGATGGTAAGTGAATTCTGAAGCCTACAAACATCTACATGAAAACCAGTGCTACAATGTAGATGCGTTGCCATTCGTGATCTAAGCTCTTATGCCTCTGTGTCGGAAATTACAGGGCCGTACAAAGACATTCTTAGTAGGTATGTATTTTTTGATTCGTTCTCGTGTACCAAGTCATTTTCGTATTGTTTATAGGTATTTTGTTGTTTTTAATTATTTTATGGGCATGTCTCCAGACTGCTTCAATAAAGTTATTTCATTTCATTAATTTCATTTCATTGGTGTATATTACTAAGTTGCAGTATTCACTAGCAAGTAAAACTTTAAGAAGTATATATTATTGAACTCCGAAACTACTAATTGATATTTTTAATATTACTTAATAGTCTTCTACAAATTTCTTTATTGTACGGAACCCGCAACGCGCGAGTACGATTCGGACATGTCCGGTTTATTTACATGGATACACGCTCCTTCTGGACGTCAAGATACGCACGCGCGTATTCGCAGTGAATTCGCATTTTCAGGACACGGCCTAAGTCGTATCGATTGTATGCATTACGAATTAATATTTATACGTTAGAGTCATCTGACGAAGAATGCTTCCAAAACTGAAAGGGAAATGCGATGTATTTTACGATCTCGACGACTGAATAATAAAAAGCGACATGCGGTTTCGATTCCTGTACGAAATACATATTCAAACAAGCATAGGAAGGTACAGGTCGCGCGAATCTTAAAGGAGAATGACCAAAGTCGCCCTGATTGGCGTCTTAACAACTTGTATGTAGAAAATTGTTTCTTGAATTTAGATTTCACTTCACTAAAAATTTTGGGACTTCTCATCAAAATACCGCGACAAGTGGATTTGGCAGTCCTCTCGTGATGTTAACCTAACATTGCATAAAGAATTTTGAAGTGACCGAAACAGGTGGAAATCTGAAGGTGCAAGGTCAGGACTATACCGGCGGATGCATTAACACCTCCCAGCCAAACTCTCTTAATTTTTGCTGAGTGGCTATAGATGTGTGAGGTCTAGCGTTATCACGATGAAACACCACACACCTTCTGTTGATCAATCGGCCGCTTTCTCTCAACTTCTTGCTTTAATCTCATCAGTTGTTCGCAGTAGAGTTCAGAATCGATAGTCCTGCCTGGTGGTAATAGCTCATAATGAATAATGCCCTTCCAATCCCACCACACACACAACATCACCTTATTGCGAGTTAACCCGGGTTTCGCCACAGTCTGTGAAGCCTGACCGGCCTTTGACCACGACCTTTTTCGCACGTTCTTGTCGTACGTGATCCACTTTTCATCACCAGTTATCAGCTTCTACAAAAATGATTCGATTTCCTTACGTCGTAATAAAGAATCACAAATGAGTACACTTATTCATTCATTAGGTTTCTTTCAGTGAACTCGTGAGGTACCCAAATATCGAGCTTTTTTTTGTACCCAGCTTTTTTCAAATGCGCCAAAACTGTTTTGTGATTTCAGTGTCAGTGACCAATTCTCAGTTCTTCAGCTACGTCGTAACTACTGATATGTCGATCTTGCTCCACTTTTTCAAAAATGGCATCCATTTTATCCGTAATAGGGCGACCAGAGCGAGGTGCATCTTTGACATGAAAACGCTTAAACCAAATTTGTGCTACTCTCACAGACACTGCACTAGGTCCATAAACATCATTGCATTTTTACCTTTTTTGTAGTAAAATTTTAAAATGTATCGAATTTCTTCATTAGATTCACTCATCTTGACAGTACGAAAAACAAATGAAAATCACACATTTGCCTAATTTGAATTTGGAATTATGTTCTTTAAAATTTTAACTTTCAATGATACCAAAACCAGCTAGATACAAAAATACTACAGCCAAAAAGATTTTATTACAAGTTCATACATACTATAATGCGAAAAGACTTTTTCCTCAACCTATTAATTTCGTCGAAATAAAATCGATTTAAAAAAAGATCGATTGCTTAATTATCGATATTCAACGGAATAGATTATTCATGTCTACTATTTGTCTTGTATAATCACTAGGTATCGAGTGGATATATTTTGAACAGTGCCTTAGTTTTGACTTAGCTCAAATTCATCATATAAATGATAATACTTTTTATTATAATGAAGCGGCAATTAGAAAAACAGTTTACATTGATGGAAAGTGAATATATAGCATAAAAACACCCACATGAAAACCAGATATTTAATTATTAATTGTTAAGTATTTAATATTTGTCTGGTATTACTACCTGGAGAAGAATTATGACTACGCCATGCAGTTAAGCTATAATACCTACTTAATGTAAGTAAAACAGCTAAGATGCTACACAATACTTTAAAATAGTCTTTGCTTATTTTAGTAACCTCTGGCGAAGTCGCGGACAATAGCTAGGCAGTTAATACGGCGCAATAAAAATTGTATTCTTAACTGTATTTATTTAATTAAACTATCTTTCTGCACAAGAGGCAGACTTAATGCTAGACAGCATCCTCTACCAGTCAACCTTAGGGTTTTGTACAAAACGAAGATTGGTAGTGTATTGAAAAAGCGTAGGATACGGTTAGTTAAAAACCATTATATAATAACGTATTTCATGAATAAATATGACTATGTATGGTGCAGACCGTATAATCCCGGAGGCTTAATAGACACTGTAAAAGTAGTGTGGAGCTTTTAGCATTACCTTAGTGTCCAACTCAACACATCATTAAAGTGAAACACTCCTCGGAACTGGGTCAAACTCTTTATAAACATTAACTTCGCAAATTATCCAGGTATCATGTGCTAATAGGAGATCATTTTATGTTCTTAATTCATTCAATAATACATTGCAAATTGAATAAGGTTTTATGATTTTTTTTCTAAGCGTGCACCCAGCATGGCTACCTTAGCGACCACTAGTGGAGAAGATATCTTTCGCGAGTGCTAATCTATCCAAATAAAAAATGGCGAAATTTATTCCAATACAGCGGTAGTAAGTACAACACACCAGCATCGCGCGATAAAACTTCAGCTGCTATTACCAATCACGCATTCAAAGCATGTCGATTTTGGCAAATCCTTCCACAATGACGCACAATTTCAAGTTATTTAAGAAAATAAACGAAAGTTGATTTCATGAGCATTCCCCTTTTATTTCACACATACCTATCACACATCAGCAAGTGATCTTCTAGTTTGCGCCGCTGGGCTTTAAAACTTGGACAATAGTGAGGAAACATTGGCTGTAACCCTGGATATCGCTAGAACTTCAACCTGCAGTGCTTTCGTATCCGACATAGAGCGTAAAATGACCATATAAACGATAATATACATTTCTACTGGTGGTACAGCTCCAGTGATGGAGCTCGCGGGCGTAGGTACCATCGCATTACCTAATATACTTGCCGCTAAATGGTAGTGTTGAGCACTATCGTGTTCACGGTCAGGTGGTAATGTATGGCCTTGTAATTTCCGGCACAGAGGCATAAAACTTTAGGCCTCTGGAGTGGTAACGCATCTGAATTTTGACCTTGGTCTTTGTGTGGATGTCTATAGGCTGCAGACATCATTTAACATCAATGTGAACTAGGGTTGTTGAGGAAGTGATTATGAGGAAGAGGTGGAGGAAGAGGAATTGTGATGCGCCAATTTAGAGGATGCGGATGAGGAAGAGGATATTTTTATGAGGAAGAGGATGAGGAAGAGGAAGAGGAAGCAGATGACATAATAATAATAGCAAATCTTGAAACGTCCCACTGCTGGGCACTGGGCACGAGTCTCTCCCCTTCTTGAGGGGAGGTCTGGAGCTTACTCCACCACGCTGCTCCAATGCGGGTTGGTGGAGTTACTTGCAAGGGTTAGTGGCCAACCCGCTGTCGGATGTTTTCAAACCGCCCATAAAGCCTCCGACAAGGTTTAACAACTGCTATCTATCGATAGCAACTGGGACCGTCGGCGTCCTGCTCTCCGAACCACGAAAATACGCATTTTAATTTGCCACTAGTGGTCACCCGTCACACACCCGACCGCACCCGTATCGCTTAATCGAGTAGATCGCTTGAGTTCTACACTAGCCGGGAGGCCTTGCGCGCTACAGAAAGATGAGAAGAGGATGATACGAAGATATACTAGCGGACCCAACCTAAAATCCGCTGTCCTGTCTCTATCTACTTAACTAAGTATATATATATATATACAAAAAAAATAATTAAAAGAGCATTTTGTAGTGGTTGGTCCACTAAAAAATGCTCTTTTCATTATTTTTACTATGAATCTAAAATCTAAACCATTCTCAAAACACATACGATAAAAAATCATCAAAATTGGTCCAGCAGTTAAGGACGAGTTCAGTGACATATCTACACAACGACATTGCTAAGGCCTTTGACCGGGTCTGGCACAGGGCACTTCTCGCGAAACTTCCATCCTACGGTCTTCCCGAGAGGGTATGCAACTGGACAGCCAGCTTTCTGTCTGAGTGTTATTTACAAGTCTTAGTTGACTGTCAGCGCTCAGACAGACTACCTATCAACGCTGGTGTGCCGCAAGGCTCTGTGCTATCTCCCACGCTTTTTCTTCTGCACATCAATGAAATGTTGGAGCAAAACTCCAATTTTCATTGCTAGACCGATGATAGTACGGGATATGCACACTACACTAGCCGTGCAAATGCCTCTCGGACACTTATCGAGGAAAGAAGGACTAGACTTGTGTCTGAAATCGAGCACTCTCTGGAGCGGGTCTCGGATTGGGGTCGACTTAATTTAATGCAGTTCAACCCCTCGAGGACACAAGTCTGCACGTTCACCGCTAAAAAAACGCCATGCATTGTAGCACCACAGTTCCAGGGCATTCCGATCGCCGTTGGTAAGAGTATCTCTATCCTGGTCGTTGACATATCGAACGAAGTGCAATTCGGGAGTCACATTGAGTGTAAGACCAAGTTGGCATCTAAAAAGCTAGGGGTGCTTAACAAAGCCAGGCAGTATTCACTTTCACTTCGGGGCAGCTACTACTACTCATACTCATTTGTGGGCGGGAGCCCCCAAATACTAGCTTGGTCCACTTGACTCAATACAAAAACGCGCCGTTCGTATTGTTAACGATTCAGGACTTACTGACAGGCTCGAACATCTGAGCCTACACAGAGACATTGGGAGTATGTGCGTGTTGTACCGTCTCTACAATGGTGAGTGCTCTGCTGAACTGTTTGACATGGTGCTACCATCTATTTTCCTACACCGTACTACCCGCCGAAGAGAGAAGTTCCACCCACACCGACTGGACACCTGGCAGTGCTCAACGGTGCGGTTTTCACTTTCGTTCTTGCCCAGAACGTGTAAATTGTGGAACGAACTTCCCTCTGAGGTGTTCCCTAGGTGCTACATTAAGAGGTTCTTCAAAAATGGCGTCAAACGAGTCCTTCAGGGCTGGCAGCGCGTTGGCAACTCCCCTGGTGTTGCAAATGTTCATAGGCGACGGTGACCACTTTCCATCAAGTGGCCTGTCTGCTTGTCTGTCAACCTACAGACATAAAAAAAACACACGCACACCAAAAAAAAAAGATGAGTGAATGACACAATTTAATTTATTTATTTATTTATTAATACTTTTATGCACATAAAAGATACATATGGCGGACTTAACGCCACTAGGCGTTTTCTACCAGTCAACCGTTGGGTTGTGTAGAAATCAACGAAGTAGGTGCAGCACTGGTTAAAATTTGAGAATGACAATAAAATCAATTAAATAGATTTAGATGATTATAAATATAACTATAATATCATAGATAAGTATATAAATAAATAATATAATTATATATATTATGCAGATATATATATATATATATACACATATATACTACATATAATGTAAATATACTATTATAAGGTACAAAGATGTAAATATATAGTATAAATACAATTGAATATAAATAAATATTAAAGATACAACTTGAAAGTTAACACAATGAATGATAGACATGTGAATCTTCTAAGAGAGCGAATTAAGAAAATGTTGACGTACTTTGCGTTTGAAAGATAATTTACAGGTTGATTTTCTGATAGCCACGGGAAGCGAGTTCCAAAGTTTTATTGCCGAAACAGTGAATGAATGGGAAACAAAACTAGTGTTGTGAGAAGGAAAGGCTAGGGTACGATTTTCCGAAGAACGAAGATTAAGATTGTGAGAGTCGCCCAGTGTTTGGAAATTTATGTTGAGATAATTAGGTGAACATGGATCATTAATGACATTGAAGAGGAAGGAAAGTATCCTGACAGACCTACGCTGACGAATAGGAAGCCATTGAAGTTTAGAACGATAGCCTGAAATGTGGTCGAACTTGCGCAAACCATAAATGAAGCGAATGCAATTATTAAGGAGGCGATCCAATTTGTTCAAATGCTCCTGGGATAAGTCATAAGTCATAATTCTTTGTTAATTAGGTATTTAAGTCGAATATTATTAATCAAAATAAAAGAATTGAATACTATTAATTGTTTTATATTATTTCGCATTAACACATGCTTGTGAAATATATTTTATTTTTATAGAAAAATGGAAAGAAAAATTTGACTTCAGGCGAGACTCGAACTCGCGACCACTGGGAATCTAGTCCAGCCGCTCTTCCAATTGAGCTACTGAAGTCCTGTCCGATTTGTCAAATCTTTCCTTCACATCTATTGCATTGCTTTATGGTAGCAGCAGCGTCATCTATCGCCAACAATGATGTATAAACAAAATAATGTAAATTAAAACAAACAATCAAGGAACAGCGCCGGTCTCGCTCGCCTGTTCGGCCTGGCATCGTGCTGCGACGTGTGCGTTGCCATCGAAACGCGACGCGCATGCGCAACAAAATTCCTCATAAATTCCTCTTAAATTTTGAGGAAGCGGTAGCGGAAGAGGATTTTTTTATTTTAATTTTTGAGGATGCGGAAACGGTTGAGGATCCCAAAATATTGCGGAACTTCCTCATTATGAGGAAGAGGAAGAGGAATCCTCAACAACCCTAATTTGAACTGCATGCTTGTCTGCCAATTCCACTACATTAAAAAATATATATTAGATCTTACTCAGTCTTCCTGAGAGTTTATAAAACTGGACAGCTAGGTTTGTCTAAGCTTCTTATACAAGTTATGATTGATGGGCAGCACTCAGACAGATTTCTTATTAATGCTCGTGTACTGAAAGGCTTCGTGCATTCTTCATCATATAAATAAAATGTTTGAGAAAAATGCCCATCTTCATTGCTAATGATATCACTATTATCCTAATTACAGCCACAACACACTTAAATGCGAATGTGGATGGTTGCCCAGGAAGGACAAGACTGACCTACCATGACCAAATAGGTCGAGTACTGTCTGAGGGTGGGGTCAAAAGTCTGAGGAATTGGTATGGTATGAAGAGAAGGATGAATATAGAAGAAGCATGGGAGGTGTGTCGGGACTGGGATATCTGGTGCTCTACACTCTCTGCCTACCCTGTAAGGGACTTGGCATGGAGATACATACAACATACTTACATGAGTGTGCACTCTAGAAGTGAAGTTATTGTAAGTGGTATCCGTGTTGTATGCCATAGATTGTTCATGGGCATATTCCTGCAGGTACATGTATTTGATGCAATGTGTCACCGTCACCCACGACGCCACCAGTGTCACCGTCACACATATACCATAGTAGATCTGTGGACAATAACAAAATGTATATAAGCTGAGTTTTCTTTTTTTTATGTTACTAAGGTGACACAAGCATGCAATCACATGACATGTGATGAATTATTAAGGACAATCACATTCTCTACCTCTGCCTGTAACTGCCTCAGTAGCCTTGTGATAGCAGGCCACTATTACTACCCTGGAGGTCCTGGGTTCGATTCCCGGGTTGGGGGTCTATCAGAGATAATGGTTTAAAATCCTCTATCTCTGTTTCTATTGGGATTTTTCCATTTTCTGGAAGTTTTCCACTAACTCCGAGTTTGGTAATGTGCCCGAAGGTGGCAACAGGCTTGCCATCTGTTACATGGGCCAAAATGTAACTGGCAAATCTTGGGTGTTTGCATGTATGCTTGAATGCATGCATTTACCCCTGCCTACCCCTTCGGGATTACTGGTGTGAAGTTATGTTACATTTCCTGTAATTTCAGACATAAAGGCAAATAGATCTCAGGCCTAAGGAGTGGTAAAACAGTATGCTAATTGGTATCTGTATAGATTTTTTAAAATATGCTAACACTCTCTAACCCACACTTGGTATAAACCTGTATTGTGAATACTGTTGCACACAAAAAATACACAAATACCCAAACCTGAAACAAATGTCTGCAGACCATACAAATATATTTCGGTGCTGGGATTGAACCCACAACCTTCAAGCAGGCGTCTCACACCGCTGGTCTAACCGGGTCGTCAATATATCAGTATTATTCTTCAATCAATATACACTGCATACTTATGAGCAGCACAGAGGATCGAAAGAAATTCCTAACATTATCGAAGTTTAACTGCCTACCTTTTTAGCAACCTTAGAACAGCAAGCGCGCGGACATTTCTTATCCCTTAGCTGTCGCTCCTCATCCTGGCTGCTGGCAGCCGACTCGCTGTAGGCCTGCTGCAGCGAGGGCTGGGTGGTGAGCGGCGGTGCCGATGACACCGACGACTGCGGCGTGAGAGGCGCACGCGGGCTCAGCGGCGTCGGCGGCCCATTCGGACGCTCCCCGTCCGCGCAACGCTCCGTCTCTACCTCCTCGCTAGTTATTATCACGGACGGAGTCCGGACCCGCTTAGGATTAAATATTGTCGGCAGGTCCCCATCTCTAGCCATTTTAACACATTTATGAACACATCCTCGACAACCATACGTTCAAACCCATCCGTGGTTATAGCTAAATTAATTTATGTAGCCGCGACGCGACGATATATTCCGGAGCCATTCTTGGGATTTATGTATTGGCTGCCAGTTTTGTTTACACCCTGTCTCTTATTGTCGTATGTAACAATCAATTATTTGCCATTTTAACACTATAAATACACAGGTTTATCGATCATTTTCCCCGATTTTCTTCACATTTACATCACACAGACACACTCCATCTACAACTTATTCACAATTTTTGTGATTTTTTTGGGCACCTTATAGAGAGGTGCCATTCACAGACCAATAATAACGCCATTTGCGTGCTATTTGCCAAACCAGTTTTTTAAACCGATAATTCGATTAGAAAGTATTTGAATATTATAATCAAGCAATTTTTTTTTCCCAGTTTTATCCAAAAATAACCGTTTTAAAAATAGTTTATAATAATATATTCTATTCAAGAACCACTGCAGGGAACTTATTATACATCCTTTCAATATGGGTATCGATCTTGTAGTATTATCGTATTATCTATGGTAGGTATAACACGTTCGAGTACATTTGTACACGTTTTACCCTCGAAGCCGCGTTGGTCCGATAAATGAACGAAATCAGTTGTCATATTTTTCTCGCAACCTGACAGATTACCGAAGGCCAATTAATGGAGGTGGATGCGGAAGTCTACCATACAAATATTTGTCCCGGTGCAGGGATCGATCAATCAATCCCGTCGAATCAAACGGTAATCTCACACCGCTGCGCTGGACTAACCGAGTCGTCAATAATGTTAACGGATAATGGTTTGCGACGTGTGGCCGGCATTAACCTCCACATGTATACAACGGCAACCACGACACAGGTTTTTACCTAGTGTGGTCAGTGTGGAGCTGTAAGTGTAAGCGTATTTAATTTATCAAAGCTCAAGTGCGTCATCTGGTATACTGCTCTCACTTGTAGTTGGCCGCCAAACTTCAAACTCCTACTTGGTCTACTTGATTCCTTAAAAACCATAGAGCAACACGGGTCACCGGCCGCGGCGGCGTTCGTATCTTTTACGACCCAGAAGTCCACTGACAGGCTCGAATATTTCTGACTATCAGAAGTGTTTGCGTTTTTTAGTGTTGTGCTTGTGTAATATAGCAATAACTTTCATAATAATAATAATAGTGCCATGATGTTTTAAATATTACAGCTTTTTTTACGAAATACAATATATTTACCTAAAATACCCGATAAAACGGGTAATTGTCGTGTTTGCGGGCAAATGTGATTTTTCTTCCTCGCCAATTTATTTTCCCGTATCCCACCTAATTCTAAACATGACTTATCAAACCAAAAGATGGATATATAACAAATAGGTACTAAACAATTAAGCGAGTGAATTAATTTGTATAGAATAGCACAACTTCTACCATAGAGCAACACTGGAGGGGAGTAGCCATATGCAGGCTTTCTTCTCTGTCAAAGAACAATCCCAAATGGGCCTATACTTGTCGCCTAGATGTTTAGATATGAAATTGTTCCTGTATTTTGTTAAAGTCAAGGTGTGAGTTTCGTAGTAGTAAACGATTTTTGTAGTGGGCGTGTGTGTCGCACACAAAAAATGACATACTACCCTATATACTGTATAATCTATGGACTGTATTGCATCGGTAATAAACACTATGGCTCTAAGCTATGGCTACTCCCCTCCAGTCCGCCGCGGCCGGTGGCCCGTGTTGCTCTATGCTTTTTACCGGTGGTTTTTTGCACGGAGGATTTATCATTTTCACGTCCAGGGAACAAGGGATGTACCTACCACAGACCCACATTATATTTATCCAGTTTGGATTTGTACACATTGTTTTATATTATTTCGCATTAACACATGCTTGTGAAATATATTTTATTTTTAACGAAAAATGGAAAGAAAAATTTTTGACTTCAGGCGAGGCTCGAACTCGCGACCTACTGGGAATCTAGTCCAGCCGCTCTTCCAATTGAGCTACTGAAGCCCTGCCCGATTTGTCAAATCTTTCCTTCACATCTATTGCATTGCTTTATGGTAGCAGTAGCGCCATCTATTACCAACTATGCTAGTTAGGCAACCGATATAATAGACTTTTCAGTTTATTGAATATCGTAAAGAAGTCGCTTTTACCCTTAATAATTGTTTTATATTATTTCGCATTAACAAATGCTTGTGAAATATATTTTATTTTTAAAGAAAAATGGAAAGAAAAATTTGACTTCAGGCGAGGCTCGAACTCGCGACCTACTGGGAATCTAGTCCAGCCGCTTTTCCAATTGAGCTACTGAAGCCCTGCCCGATTTGTCAAATCTTTCCTTCACATCTATTGCATTGCTTTATGGTAGCAGTAGCGCCATCTATTACCAACTATGCTAGTTAGGCAACCGATATAATAGACTTTTCAGTTTATTGAATATCGTAAAGAAGTCGCTTTTACCCTTAATAATCGGGCAGGGCTTCAGTAGCTCAATTGGAATAGCGGCTGGACTAGATTCCCAGTAGGTCGCGAGTTCGAGCTTCGCCTGAAGTCAAATTTTTCTTTCCATTTTTCTTTAAAAATGAAATATATTTCACAAGCATGTGTTAATGCGAAATAATATAAAACAATTATTATACAAATAATTATAGTACACATTGTATATTATTTTTCCACATAGTAGATATTTTTTTGTATAGAACCAATTAATTTGTGCTAATTATTTGGTTAGTCTGGATAAAAACTATAAAAACCGATAGATACTTTTTTTACTGGTATCCCTAAAAAGTACCGGTTTTGTTTATGGCTGCTTAAAATGGCTTAAATAAATTAAACATTCTCTTTTTTGGGCAATAACTTTAATTAAGATTGTATTTTATGATTATTTATTAAATAAAAACAACATGCCCTTAATAATGTTTTTTGTTCTCATTAAAATTTAAAAGAATAATAAGAAATACTAAGAAATCCTAAATAGACTCGAATTAAAGCTAACATTTTATGAAACAAAAGTAGTCTATGAGTAGCGCATTGCATATTTTGGAGCAGATGGCAGCACAAGAAAGTTCAGAATCGCATCGCCAGAGGGAGATAATTGGTTAGCCTACTTGAAGCATCCGGGAACCTCGCCATAGTAGTAGACATGGCGGGTATCAGCCTGGCTAAATGACGAAATAAATTTTGTTTGCTAATATAAGATCGTGTTAATTTCGTAGAAAAAGTGTTGATACTGAAAGACTAATTAAGTTATATTGGATTCGGACAAAAATGCAGAATGTCGGACAGTCTGAAAACCGAAATATCGATAAGGTGAATGTGCAACTTGATGTGGTAAAATCGTCCACTCCTCAGAGTTCGGCTTCGAGTCCGGCCAAATCTGAAACCGAAACATATTCAGGAGCGCCTGCCAAATACATGACGGACTCTTCGGAAAGCGAGGATGACTCTGTGTCCGAGGTAAAACGTGTTTTGTTTTCGGAGAGGCGGTGGCAGTAGGGATTGTGATTATCTGTACCGCTAAATGCTGCAAGGGACATCTTGTACATGACTGACCATACAATGTCTTTTTGTACCGAAATCTTAAACAACAGTGAGGATAGCCTCCAATCGTGCGCAGCACGTTGCAAGGAAATAATTTTCATTCTCGATACGGGGTACAAATCGCTTGCCAAATATTCCGTAAAACGTCAGAAAGACAAGTACATACGTCCTACTGAGTAATGCATGAAATTATTTATGCCAGCCGCTCCTAGACGGTACTCAATTGATTCTTTCTAATTCCACGATAGGGGCCAGGCGCCGTAACCCTCGCTTCATTGTCTATTTGTGTTTTGGTCGTCTCGCACTACGGTAGCCATGTTTCTCGGATCACATGCATTAGTCGATGCGGACTGATGAAAACTGTGTTTCTCACACGTTATTGCTCTAGTACCGTGCGAATTATATAATAATAGTGCGGATTGATCACAAATAATGCAAACCATGTTGTGTTTGGTGTCGTCATGCGAACTCGGGCCGTGTGGAATGTTCGCCCCGATTCGCGCAATAATAGTGGTTAGTGGTGAATTACAAGGACCATTGACAGTAGGATTAGCCGTAGGAACGTCCCGAAGCACCACATTGTCATGCCTTATATTTTTCTCATTGGTGTTATAGATCTTGCTGGCTTGTTTGTGCCTTAGCAGGCCAGACCTGTTGGTAAGTGGAAGAAGATATTGCGTGCCGAAAGCTTCAACAACACCAATCGCTGGCGCAGTTTGAGTGGTTCATGTTAACCTGCATAATGTGTGTGCGATGGACAGTTCGGATCTCACAAATGTTTTTGTTTTCTCTAATGTTGAATGGTCCTTGTGATTCTAACATGTTCATGAATGTGCATCGATTTTTACAGTGTACGTATTAACCTTAACTGCACTAACCTAAATACAAGTCTGAACTGAAATACGCTAGGTCGGCTGTCCATTTCGAGTCTAAAGCTTGCATTGTGGCTTAATAAAGACTAACCTTATTGGTTGTTCCCGCTGCAGGAGTGATAGTGGCCTAACAATATAAACAAAGAGTCTGTGTTATTAGTCACTGATGACAAAAGTTTTATAAAATGCTATTGATAACACGCTAACAAAAACAAATAAGCTTGTTTAATCAAGAAGCTATACAGATTTATTTAATAGTTTATAAATTACATTCTATTGTTTGTTTATATGCTATTTGATTATATATTTCACATATAATAATTTTGTTAGGCGGAGATGGAGGAAGAAAGCGCTGGTACGGAATCATCCAAGTTCCTACTTTCTCACGATGACCCCGAACGGGCCGTTGACCCTGAGATGCAGGCAAGACTTGAAACCCTACTCGAAGCAGCTGGTGAGTTCATCATGACATTTTAAGAATATGTGCATGTTATCTAATCTGCAATATGAAATCTATATCTTATTGCGCCAATTTGTCCTTAAAGGTCCATTAATTTTTTAGACATGTAATTGAGTTACGTAAATGAAAACTGCTTAAATATTATGAACCTTAACAACAGCATAAGCTACCAATAGTGATAACATGTTATTTAAATACCAACATAATTTCAACTTGTTTTGTGTATAAACTACTGTTAAAAAATATGATTATTTTTCCTTTTAGTAATATCAAATATGTAATGACATGTCAATGACTATTACATTAAAAAAAGTTTTTTTATCAATATTGACTGAAGGTCAAGTACGAGTAAGTTCTCTTTTTATTACATACTGTTTTTAATTACAATAATTTATGGACTGGTGGTAAAGCTCCAGTGACGGAGCTAGCGGGTATAGGCACCACCTTTGCATTACCTAATATACTTGCTGCTAAATGGTAGTGTTCAGCACTATCGTGTTCCGGTCAGGTGGTAATGTACGGCCCTGTAATTGCCGGCACAGGGGCATAACACCTTAGATCTCAGGAGTCTGCATTTTGACCTTGGTGTCTATAGGCTGCAGTCATCACTTAACATCAGTGTGAACTGCATGTTTGTTTGCCACTTCATAAAAAGAAATTGAATAGTGTTATATTTAAAATATAAAAACTTAATGTATATATGACTCCATAATAACTATCACAGAGACATAACAACTAAGATCTCAGGACTAACAACTAGGTGGCAATGCATTTGCATTTTGATCTCTGGTTTTTGTCTAGATGTCTTTTAGCTGTAGTTATCACTTATATGTGAATGGCATACTATTTTGCCACTTTGATTACATTAAAAAAATGTCTACTAAAACAGTAGCAAGGTATGAATGAGTCTGTTATCCCAAATAAATTGATATTGTATAAAAATTTTACTTGTTGTGTAGCTGTTGCATTTTGAATAGTATAGTAAACAAGTAAAATGAATGTTGTCAGTTCGCTACAACTTAAGGTTTTTAACCCTTATGAGAAATACATTATAACAATTGATTTCATATTGTTTTGGCCAATATTGGCCATATGCATCTCAACAAATGAATATTGTGCACGGGATTTGTTCTTATGTTATTTCCTTGGTAAATATGATGGTAAGATAAAAACCAATGTATTTTACCACATGTGATTTGCCACTTTGCACATACTCAAACTGATAGACTAGATTTAGTTACTCGATAATATGGCTGATGTCTCAAGCAAAATACTTCAAAGTAAAAAGAGGAGGTTCTCATTGAATTAATACAAACCCAGACTTAGACACAACTTTATATAAATAATAATGCTACATACAGTTTTAGAGTACGTATTTAATATTTAAAAAAGTAGAATGCTCTGGATTATTTTATGCCTACAGCTTATCAACACTCCTAATTTGATCACCACTTCTGGGATCACGCACTAGGACAAATATTTGTATGGCCTACAGAATTTTGTTTTGGGTCTCGGTGTTTGTGTATGTATTGTGTGTGTACAACGGCACCCACGACACAGGTTTATACCTACTGTGGGGCTGTGAGTTTAAGCGTATTTTATTTATATATTTATTCATGGTGAGTTCCATACATTGATTTGTACAGAAAAAAGTTATGATATAAAATAGCTTTGAAATATTATCTAGGGAACCTTAAGAACATTTCCTGGTATTTAAAATATTTTTAAACAACATAAAATAGTTTCTGCTAACAACATTTTTCTGGTGGTAGAATTCCAGTGTAGGAACTCAAGGGCGTAGGCCACCGCATTACCTAATATATCTACCGCCAAATGGTAATGTGCAGCACTATCGTGTTCCTGTTAGATGGTATTGTATGGCCCCCTAATAACTATAACAGAGACGTACGTAACAACTTAGGTCTCAAGGGTGGTAACGTATCTGCATTTAAATTTTAACCTCTGGTTTGCGTGTAGATGTCTATAGGCTACAGTCATCACTAACATCAATGTGAGCTGCAAACTACCTTCTTAACATACACAAAAGAAAGAAGGACTTCATAGGTACTAAAGTTCAATTTTAATTTTTTTATTCCAAAGAGGTAAAAACATTTAAAATGTTAATGTTATGTGCTGTCTTTTTCTTTTCTTTTCTTTACGCCCTTGGCAACTACCAACTATTAGGGTAATTCTGCCAGAATCTGGTGATAGAAGGTCACTGGATAATTTTTCAAAGTGATTTGACAGTGTACTTTTTTTTTTTTAATTTGACTCTAGCTGCAGCAAATTTAAAAAGCACAAACCGCCTTTTATTTCATTCCAGAATATTCCTGATACATAATCAATAATACACACAAATGTACCTGCAAGACAGACTTGTTTAAAAATTAAAATGAGTCACAATGACTTTTATTTTTAACTGTGTCTTTTGTTATTTTTTTTTACTCTGAATGGATAGTTGCAAGCACCTATGTTATTGACTACCATTTGCACATCAATTTTGTAGTTTTATAATTTAAGCATGTCCAAATTGAGATTAATTGTTTAAAGGTTAAGTTTTAATAACACTGTTAATCCCTACTTTCCTACTATAATATTATAAATGCGAAAGTAACTCTGTCTGTCTGTCTGTCACCTTTTCACGTCCAAATGACTGAACCGATTTTAATGAAATTTGGTACAGAGATAGAGCTGACTTTGAGAAAGAACATAGGTTGCTTATTTATTTATAAAACGACATCCACGTGGGCGAAGCCGCGGGTAACAGCTAGTAAACTATAATTCCATTTTATTAATAGAAAAAAGTACCTACTACATAAACAAAGACTTCCATTTTTATATTCTTACTTAAAAGTAATTTAAGTAATACATATAAGCAAAACAAGCTTATATTACTTTAATATTAATCTACCTAACACTAGGCATATAGCGCAAAAAATATCTTAATGTTATGATAATCATACAATTGTATAGGTACTATAGAATACACAAATAGCATCCTAAAAACACTGATATTGCTATATAAAATATTTTCATTATGAATGGTACAAGACACACTGAATACATCGCTACCAATATTACGCCATTCTAACCTTTATGTCTATCACAAAAGATCTATATTTCAACAACGGATTGAAGATTATAGGAATTGTGTGTGCCGAACAATCGTGTATGCATTTCATAATAATTGTCATGAAATCACTACATTTCACGCAGATTTTTGTTGCGGCCAATACAACATCGTTGTCGTATGTCTTGTATTTTTTGCTGTGCGTGTTGTAGAATTTGTTAACTTTGTTGGATAATAATGACTAATATGTATAGAAGTTTTTTTTTATTTCATTGAAGTGGCAAACAAGCATGCAGCTCACATCGATGTTAAGTGATGACTGCAGCCTATAAACACCCACACAAAGACCATGGTCAAAATGCAGATGCGTTACCACTGCTTGAGGCCTAAGGTGTTATGCCCCTGTGCCGTAAATTTCAGGGCCGTACATTACCACCTGACCGGAACACTATAGTGCTGAACACTACCATTTAGCGACAAATATATTAAGTAATGCGGTGGTGCCTACGCCCGCGAGCTCCGTCACTGGAACTCTACCACCAGTTTCAGACTGAAGCGACGATTTTCTGCTTTTCTATCACTCGGTATATTCACTTGATATTATTTTATTTTTGTTTGATAAAATGTAGCCACATTTCTGATCCACCACAACACTGTCTAGTCTAGACATTTTGTTCTAGTCATTTCGGGGTCATATCTGCCACAGACCACACTGCTCACGTTGGACTTGCTCAAATCTTGCACCGTCAGTCTTGTTCTTGGTCTTGCTAAAATTAGGCAGTCTTGCTTTTGGTCTTGGTCTTGCAAAAATGCAAGAACAAGACCAAGACTGCAAGACCTAGACCGATTTTGGGCAACACTAGTGATACCTGCAACAAAAACACGACAGCGCAGATAAAAAGCTTGCTGTCCATTTGTTATTTTTAGGATTACAATGGCAATCCAAAATGTCAAATCTATACCCATATTAGATGCACATTATTGGTTGGTATGTAATGGATGATCTAAGTACGTTATGTTAAGTGATGACTGCAGCCTATAGACACCCACACAAAGAGGTCAAAATGCAGATATGTTGCCACCCCTGAGTCTTAAGTTGTTTTGTCTCTGTGATAGATATAACGGAGCTCTACATTACTGCTGAACACTAGGTTCTTTTTGTGGTGGTGCCTATGCCCTCGAGCTACTTATACATTGGAACTCTACCACCAGGGCTTATTGAAATGAGTGGTGTAGAGGATGAGAGAGGCTCAGCCATTTAACCGCATTACCAACGTATTTTGATATTTCATACCGCCAGTAAAAACTTTTAGTAGTAACACACGTCCGGATTCGGTACAGCGGACCGAAACCGCCGACCAAACCCGCGCGAGCGGACCGTATCGAACTTGATTAATAACTAGCGGTCCGCGCCGGCTTAGCGCGGTTTCAATGTTACCTACCCTCCTATTCGTCTTAGCGTGATTCGTGTTATATCGATCTTCCTCGATAAATGAGCTATCTAACACTGAAATAATTATTCAAATCGGACCCGTAGTTCCTGAGATTAGCGCGTTCAAACAAACAAACAAACTCTTCAGCTTTATAATATTAGTATAGATTTTTATTATGTCCGCCGGATTCCTCTGCACACGGCCAGATTTGGTTCGAAACGTACCGAATCCGCTGTCGGCTCCGTACCAAATCCGGACGTGTGTTACTTACTATAAGCGACAGTTAGGTTATCGCTATAAATTACACAGGCGGCACAAACTGATAAGAGGAAATCATTAACTATGGCAAAAGCGAAAGCAATCAAGTTAAGCGGAAGAACGCTGGTAACGGATAAAGCCATGGATCGCCACTGGTTGTCGATAAGTTGACGAGATGTTTTGTTCCGAAACCAGCTAACGGTACTAGAGACCTACAAGTGTCTTCAACGCTTTGTGTCGTAAGAAGCTAAATAAATAAATAGTGTTGTGACGTGTCTCGGCCAGGTGTTGCTTACCGGAAATCAAATCGAATTAGAATATATTAAAGTTAGTATTGCCAACGTTTTAGGTAATCGTCGATAGAGTTGCAATAGAAACTTAGGTACTTTACCATTGATCGTAAACTTTTTACTACTATTCTTTTGTCTACATTTTTCTAAAGAGGTTCTCTAATTGTTTAAATATCCGTATTACGCACATTTGCGTACTAGGTATCTGCTTGAATTATGTTTTTTTTTAACTAAAAGTTTTATCTTTATACCTAGACTAGTTTTTCCGGAGACATTGTCCGCGTGGAATTCGGAAGTAGGTATAATGACGCGACTTCCATACAAACATTGATACCTTATTTAAACCCTGTAGCGGTTGATTTTTTAATAAAAATGACTCTGGGCCTTCTACTATTTTTATTCTAAACTATAGATAGCCTGCCTTTATTTTTTTATCTAACATTTCCCAAGTACAGACATAGTCCAGTTACAGTTTTATTGATAAAATATTTTCGCAATACAAATAAATAACTTAAATCTCTCGCACAAATTGATGACAAGTGAGTGTACCAATAACATTATCCATTACCTGTGGAATTCCAATATATTTATTACCACATTTTTTCTTCCATAACAAATACTACTGGTCCTTCAAAACTATAATTAAAAAGTTTTTTAGGGGACGACCATGCTTCGGCGATTTCCCTGGTGACACCTTCCTTTTACGGTAGCACGTGTCTGTAAAATCTTTAAAAACGCAAGGATTTTGATTTTAAAGACCTATATTATACCCAAGCATATGAATCTGCGAAAATTTTGGGCATGCAAAGTTACAAAGTTTAACCGAACGTTTACAAGTTGGCCGCGGGCGTGCGACATACTTTTCCAGAAATTCCCAACTTGATACATCAGAGTCGTGTTCTGTTACGTCAGTAGATACGCTGACTACTTCGCTCTCTTGATTGTTTGACATGTGACGGATGATGTATACTTTTCTCCGATTTTATTCCCCAGAAATATCGTTCCAAAATTATTCAAAATTTTATCTTATTTTCATAATTCATCCTATTTGCCTGTGTAAAACATGACTATGTGTAATGTCTGTTTTTTTTATTTGTCAAAGGTGGCAAACACGCATGCAGTTTACATTGATGTTAGTTAAGTGATAACTGCAGCCTATAGAGACACACTTACAGAAAGACCAGAATTCAAAATGCAGATGCGTTACCACCTCTGAGACCTTAGATGTTATGTGTCTCTGTGATAGTTATTACGGGGCCATACATTGCCATCTAACCGGAACACGATAGTGCTGAACACTACTACCATTTAGCGACAGATAAATTAGGTAATGCGGTGGTGCCTACGCCCTCGAGCTCCTACACTGGATATATGTAAACTATCTATACTTTTATATCTATACTAATATTATAAATAGGAAACATTTGTGTTTTTGTATGTAATGTATGTAAGTTACGTTAGTTACGTTAAAAACTACGGGACCGATTGCAAAAATTCTTTCACCATTAGAAAGGTGCATTTTCACTGAGTAACATAGGCTGTATTACGTACATTGCACCCGTGCGAAGCCGAGGCGAGCCACTAGTACCTAATAACTAAAGCAGTAACTAAATAGTTATAATAATAATGGCAACCTATTATACGTCCCACTTCTGGGTAGTCTCTCCCTTCTTTGGAGGGAAGCCTGGAGCTTACTCCACCACGCTGCTCCAATTCGGATTGGTGGAGATACGGGTTAGTGGCCAACCCGCTGTCGGATGTTTTCAAACCGCCCATAAGGCTTCCGACAAGGTTTAACGACTGCTATCTAATGATAGCAGCTTAACGTGCCCTCCGAAGCACGGAAACGCGCATTTTAATTTGCCACTAGCGGTCACCCATCACACACCCGACCGCGCCCGTAATGCTTAACCTTATGATCTACACTAGCCGCGAGGCCATGCGCGCTTCAAGGTATATTAGGTATATACAAGGTATATTCTCTAGATATATTTTACAATCTTGAAGGGTCAACAACGTAAAAACGACCGTGTTTGAAAATATTACTAAATGTTAGGACTTGAAATTATGTTTAACTCAGTTTAACGCTTGTTTACGCAATTCAAGTGTCCCATTTTTTATGAATATCAAAGTCCAATTCTTCTTTAATTTCTTCTTCAGTTTTCTACAATGTTTTCTATTTCCCACTAGCCGACCCGGCAAACTTCGTATTGCCTTAGAATTCAATAATGTGTCAAAGGTTTGATATATACGGACTATTTGTATGTGAAAATGAAATTGTGGTTTTAACTATTCATATTTTCTTACCTTATAAACCTTCCCTGGATCCAAATCGGTAAAGCCGTTCCCGAGTTTTAGCGAGACTAACGAACAGCAATTGATTTTTATATACATTTAAATAGAAGATAGAAGCAAATCTCCCAACCACCTCTGATTGGTTATTGTTATTGAATTTCCTTTTTTAAAATGGTAAGCTATGTAATAGTCAGGTGGATATTCCTGAAAAAAAAGTTTATTTCTTACTAATAAAATACATTTATTTTCGATCTACAGTGGTTTTTTATAGACTGGAAAATGTCAATTAGAATGTATGGTTATTACCCATAAAATAACATAAAACAAGCTCTAACCATCTTCGCTGCTAATGAGAAGCCTTACAAAGATTAAAGTGCTCAATTAATGCACTTTACGTGTATTTCCCGTCCCTCTCACTTTATTAATTGAGTGAAAAGGACGAGTGTACTCGGTTCAAATGATTGCCCTTTCCTCCTGCCATTAAGGTTTCCGAAAAGCGAGTTTTAGTTTATTAATTCATATATCTCGCAAATATAATGCATATGAACAATAAAAACCGGTGCAAACTGGTGTATGCAGAACTGTGAACGCCGCAACCCGCAACCCCATTTCCGTTGTCTAATAGGTATATCGCGCAGGTGCAAAAAAAAACCGTCTGGTTGGGTTCAATTTACATGATGATGTATTGAATAGTTTCATGCTGAAGTCTTTTCTAGTAACACCTATCTTTACTATGGTGGTAACGGTACATTATGATAAATAATTATTTAGACGCGAACTGTACACGGAAACGTTCGCCTGACCACTTAACATTTGTCATTAGAAAAGGACAGAGAGATTTTCGTGTTACACCTGTCGCAGTTTAATCGGATAGGTAAAAGTGTGAACTGCATACCTATCGCGTTAATCGATATTTTCGCCTTGAAACACGTTTGGTTTCGACATTGTATGAGAAAAAGATTTGCATGGATGTGTTCGAGTGTTTGATTTTGAACTAAATTTCTTTTGTATGACGGTTTAGGTTAGATGTGTGACGAAGCATGCAACGTCACTGCTAAGCAAAGGCGGCGGTCGTCGGCAAACGGTTTGGTGGATGGTCTAAGTTACGAGAATACGAGATTCAAATCATTTAAAAGATAATTCGATAGACCTTAAATGGGTGGATCGGGGTGAATTTCATTGTTATTATATATGGATCAAATCATGCCAATATTTTTTATGTTCGTTTAACTTAATGTATTGCCATACCACAAAAAACTACTGTAGAGAGTAGAGACTACGAGAGGACTGAAAGTTACGAAGTAGCAAAGTATTTTCGTAATGTATAAGGTTTATACTTTGCACTAGATTTTAGTTATTATTATGTATTGCGAAAAAAGTATACGTACCTGACAAATTGTACTGGGAATCTGTTTAAACCATTAAGAAAATTACGATTCCACGACAATGCCAGAAATAATAACTATTCTATTACAAGACAAAGTAGTGTAAAATATCGTCCACCAACGACTTATAGAAGTTAGCATAGCACAGCGTGTATATTACACGGTAGGTATATACACTATACATGACTAAACATAATAATTTGAATCTCAAACAAAACTATGACGTTGATGTTACTAAATTTATTAAAAACTGTTCCGGTTCTGTATTAATTTCTCTTTAAAATCTATGTATTATTTAAAAGTCAAATTCAATATAAATAGAAGATTGACATTTCTATCTCCTAAACCGTGAAAATAAAATGCCTTTAAAAACTAGCTGTAAAGAACGTCATCAGTAAGGTGTTGTGATATAGAGAACTGTATAATTTATTCACTAATAAGCACGTATCTGTTATCAGTTCCTATGCCAAACTAGTTTTGCTAATGACCTATTTCCGACATTATCGTGTTCATGACTGATATCGTAGATAAAGATAACCTCAGAAAAAAACACTAGACGACAAAGCGTATTCTTGTTTGAAAAAAGCACCATGTCCCTATGATAGGTGATTATTACTATGAAAATTACATAATTGTAAATGAAATTCCGAAAGGTCAAAAGCTTGTCGCCTGTACCATGTCCCTCCGTACCAATTGATCAGCGGGCGCCTACGCTACACTCCCCGAGTTGTACGCGCCTCGTATTGCCGCCGCGGGACGGACGTGCGCCGCCGCGCCGGCCAGATGCTCCGAGGCTACGGTCACTTGCACACTGATCCTCATATCTATCTCTGTACAACAAGTATTAGACAACGGCTTCAGTATTTACAAAGTATTACAGTATTTACGCATTAACTTGCCCCACGCGTCATAGTTTCGCGAAATCGTCGGCTGAATAAATCTACTGAATTTTCAATTACAAACAGGAGATCAATCGAGGAAACAAAAGTGCAGATTATACTTCGATACAGTATATCGGTATATTCGGAACCACTGTGTAAGAAGATTGCGTTTACGCGATATCTAATTTATGAATGAGAACGTGAAACGTGGCCAACGTTAGCGTAGCGTTAAAGAAAAACGTCGTGTTAGGCTACAGACATGTAAAATATTTATTAGCGTGTATCCATGAGTTGGTTTACAGCGACGGCAAAGTTCACGACGTTCTTAGCGAATGACGAGTCATTATTGAAACAATGACAGCGTACACGCCTTGACCTTTCGTACAATTGCATTCGTCTATTTAGTGAAAATCAATAGCTTTCGACACGGCGACGCGACGACTGCGATGCAAAATGGATATTTGCTAACTGAAATGTAACGTGTGCATTATTCATGGCGATATCATGTGCCGCTGGACAGACTGCATATTATATTGACGAGGGAAACACCGAGGCGGTGGCGTTATGGAATTTCTGAAAAAAAAAAGCAAGTCGTGCGGTTTCAAAACAGTCTGAAATTTCAGCCTTGGGATTTGTTTCATTCGATTGAAATGTTTTGAATTTTAGACTTTCACAGAATAATTATTACTTCCGTGGCTAAAATAAATTATATGAAAGTGAATGACAAATATTACTGCTAGAGACCCCGTCGCAGAATTATAATGCATAAATTCTCTACCTTACGTAGGTACCTATTACTACCTATATTGTACGGCTCCGAAATTTCTCAGGGTAAATATTTTAAACCTTTGAGACTTTGGGAACTCTTAGTTTATAGGTACTAGCTGACTCGGCAAACGTTGTTCTACCATACAATAAATGTTAAAGCCATTGCTATATTTTTTTTTATCAAGGTGTCGAGAAAATTATTTTCGTGTTTATTTTTTTACTACTAAGACTTTTTTTACTACTTCTAAGATATTTGTTACAATAATTATATTGTGTAATGTACCTATTAAAATAATGTGCATGAAGTGCTTATACCTAACTGAAGTATTTAATTAGAAAATCATTAACACCGTATTGGTCTAAATAGGATTAGGGAAAGATATAGGTATATGTAAACAAGGTCCAAGGTGAAACAGTTTTAAAATACCTATTATTGTGAGAACCTAAAGAGCGTTTTATTATTGGGGTAAAAAATATAAAATCAAAATATTTTTTTGCTGTGATTCTTTTGGCTTTCTAGCAACGGAAGAGTTCATAATAATAATAGGTACCTTTATTGATGATTGACGTGGTTGGCAGATTAATTCTATTAGAAACCATTTGATTGGCGCTCAGTACCTACTTTTTCTTTTTACTGGTGTAAGATTGTGCTGGAGAACTTTCGTTTAGATCAGTGATTCCCAAAGTGGTCCATATAGACCCCCTGGGGTCCATGGGAGACTCGATGGGGTCTACGTATATGCGTAAATAAAAATGGGATATATGGGAAAGTGATATAAATGTTACCAAGGGGGTCCACCGAAACCAGAAAAAAATTTAAAGGAGTCTACAAAAAAATAGTTTGGGAACCTTTGGTTAAGACCAGAGGTTCCCAAACTATTTATTCTTGTAGACCCCTTTCAATTTTTTTCCTCCTCCTTGCTTCATTTATATCACATTCCCATATTTCCAATGCCTACGTAGACCCCCATCGAGTCCCATGGACCCCAGGGGGTCTATATGGACCACTTTGGGAATCACTGGTTTAGATGATAATGTAGTGATTACTATCACAGACGCCAAACACCTCAAGCCTCAAATGTGGAACCCCCGGGTTTTTTTATAGATGTATATACGCTCCAGTATTCACTTACCATCCTTGTGGCATGCGAGTGTGGAGCTCCTGTGCAATATATGGCACGTGTAGTTAAGGACTGTCGCTTTACAAAATATAATGGAAGTCCAAGAGACCTGTCCTCCCTCGAAAACGACGCTATCCCCTGGATAAAGAATTTATCTCATTATAACATTACACAAATAACATTGTAATTTTAATTGTTAACATATTTTAATTCAATAGTATATTTGTAAATTGTATCTTGAACGTCTGTAATTATATGCCATACAATAAAATAACCATCCTTGTTTGCCACCAACATTGCATAAAAATTGCTATAAAGTTTCCCCCAAACATATTAGTCCCTAGCCGTAAAAGGAAAGAATCAATTTAACCCCACTAAAATGCAGCGATGGGTTTTTCATATCTTCTCTAATTACGACCGCGTGGCTCACAATGAGTATGGTGTACACGTAATACTACTAGTGCATATCGTGTTATCTCAAGCGAACAAACGATAATGCACCTTATTCCGTCAGCATAGAGCTCAGTGGTCCCGCTACTCATCTCTGAATCTCACTTCCGTACGTATGATAATCTATCAAATGTTACGTATTCGGATCATTCGATATGTTTACCCAGTTTTGATCCAATGTATAGTTGGATAGGATGCTAATTAGGAAAAAAAATAGACAATAATCTTACTATATTGAAAGGGGATGAAAGATAAATGAATGTTTGTTAATATTTGACGCAAAATCTATTGATCTCTAAGGGAGTTAATATAAAGAAATAATGTTTTTTTTTTCTTTAATATCAAAATTCACTCGCATGTGTTATTCCGGAAAATAAAAATATTACAAATACATTTTTTTTTATCCCCTGGACTGCTAAGAATGTAACATAGAGTCTAACTAATCTATAAAAATATGCTATAGGTATCTCCGGGAGTGCTGAGTCTAATTGATGCCAAATAAAAAACATGTTTAATGGATGTAGCTAAATTTAATGTCATACTTACAAACATTTGAATGTAATACATTAAAAAAACACACACAATAACAGCGCTATAGAAGCCATAAACCGATTACGTCATCTACGATGAAAATGTGGTTTGTGCATGTGAATCAAATTCCACGCTCGAAAAAAGCGTTCAAACATAATGAATGTCCCACATGGTATTGTGGGCTTGATATGACGTCATCGGCTTATCTAGCTAATACGCCATATTGTGTGTAGAAATTTATAGGAAACATTAAATACTACAAATACCTTATAAGTAGAGTCTACGTTGTGACGTCGGGACGTGACGACCCCACCGCCCACTATCGGAGGAATTTTCTACTACTGGAAGAGAATTCTTCCAATTGTGCAGTCAGTCAATCGAACAATGGCGGTCAAACCATTCCAATGAGGCGGTAGCATAGAGCAACACCGGAGGGGAGTAGCCATATGCAGGCTTCCCCTCTGTCAAAGTACAAGCCCAATTGGGCCTATACCTGTCGCCTAGGTGTTTAAATGTGTGCGTGAAATAGTAGTTTAAGTCTAGTCAAGTAATTTGTTAAAGTCAATGTGTGAGTTTCGTAGTAATAGACGATTTTTGTTGTGTGGTACGTGTCACACGCATTTCCCCTCGCTAAAATGACAGACTGTTTTGCATCGATAATAAACGCTATGGCTAATCCCCTCCAGTCCGCCGCGGCCGGTGGCCCGTGTTGCTCTATGGTCGGTAGCAAGAACAATAGCGCAAGATGCGCAGCAGCGTCCTGCCATTAAGCTACCGTCACTGCGATCGCCAATCCGCATGCCAAGCGTGGCGATTACGGCATAATATATCCCCCTATTAGGGAGGCTGGGCAGTTAATTTGTGTAACCTTTTCTTATCTAATATCTTAGTTTTTTAATCGCCATAACAATTTGAACTATTCATAACTGAAAGTAGTCTTTTCGCAGAAGCGATATGGTTTATAGGGGACCATCGAAATAACAAGCCCGCTCTTGGCTTCCGTCGAGGAGATGAATGTTTATAGTGTGCAGCGTGTAACCAGATATCTTCTATAGCGATCATCAATTCCGATGTTTAAGCCATTATTTTTGCCATATACAATGCAACGAAACAAGTTCTATAATACGAGTACGTAACTTAAATGATCGTAAGTGGACATTATTCAAAAAGGTTGAATCAATTTTGATTTGGTTAGACATTGTGGTTGGAAAAACTTGCGAAACTTCATCTCTCGTAGTTGTTCAGGGTTGGGAAAACCTTGCCTATGTGTACCTCAGTTGTTACTTCAATGAAATTCCAATAATAAGATGGTTGACCTGGAAGCCGACCGCCTAACTGAAATGCTTTCGTTTAGGACGTTATCTTGTTCGTTTCGTACCGCCTATTAAAACATTTTGCTCTTACCCCTAGTTTGCACTAAAAACATTAAACATGATGATGTTTCGCAACTCGTCGCATAAAGTATATATGGCGATAAATGTCTTGTTGGTGCTAGCGTTCGCACTGCTGTCAAACCTATCATTTTAACATGTTTTTATGTGAATGTTTCATCAATGCAAACTCACGGTTAACTATATACCTGCGGACGAAAACACTTCCAGGAAAAAGTTAGGCGGAACGAAACTGATAAGATGTTGTATCGAACGCTAAACGAAAGCATTTCAGCTAGGCGGTCGGCCCCCTGCTGCTCGATTACCTAATTGCTTTTGCCCTCGTTTACGTCTATGATAACGATAGTCAGGTTATCGCTATTGTTTTAATAGGCGGCAGAAAAGCCCAAGGAAAATCAAAGACGTAATCGAGGATAGCGATTCTGTTAGGCAGTTGAGCCGCTGGTGCTTTGTCACTCTTAACTGCTTATAAAGCTGAAACTTATGTCCTCACAAGCTGACAGTAGAAATACCTATCGTGTTTGGGCTCGTTGCTATGGTCTCAGTGAATACGTTTTATAGATGATTCAAGGTGCTATTTTAATTTGTTATTACACCGATACACTGATTCACACAAGGCCACTCATACACACCTGTAAGTATTTCGCACGTAAAAATACAAATCCTCAACTAACTTAACTCAATCACACCGACCCATTGTCGTCTCAAGCCTCTATTTAGCGCGGAAAAAATTGTCACAATGAAAAAAGTGATGTAAATACATTTCAGCTGAAACGGGTCTTGGGGCGTTTCGGTCCGGGGACCGAAACGCCTAACAATGCCTTCTGAATGGGTCGATTCGGTCCGCGGGACGATTCACCCGATATTAGGGCGATTCGTCCCGATATGAATACTTGTTTTGAAAGATTTAAGTACAGTTGGTTACAAAAAATTGAGAAATAAATAAAATGCAATGTATTATGATAAAAATTTATAAAATTTAAATAAATCACATGAATCAAATTAAATATATTTTACACACACACCCACACACACACACACACACACACACACACACACACACACACACACACACACGCACAGAGAGAGAGAGAGAGAGAGAGAGAGAGAGAGAGAGAGAGAGAGAGAGAGAGAGAGAGAGAACATTAATCATATCAATTGGCATTAGAGTGATAAATTCTTTTGCACAATAAAAAACACAACTATAAATAAATATATCGCCGTATATTTATACAGTAAAGTTTTAAAAATCACTTAAAAAAACTCAAATAATTGTAAAAGTAAGTATAGTAAGTATGTAAGTAAGTATACAAGTAAAGTAAGTAAGTATATAAGTAAAGTATTTTTTTTTATTCGACTGTACATGACTTTATAATTGGACCAAATCTACCCATTTAAGAAGAACTCTTGGGTGATTCGGTCCACTTTCCATTTGTGGGCTGAATATCCCCATGAATAAAATGCTTATGGGCGTTTCGGTCCGTGGGTCGAAACACGAGCGGACTGAAACGCCCCAAGACCCGCTGACACGCCCACTGCTATGTTGCTGCATGTGTATGTTGTTTATGATGCTAAAGCCTTTACGGAACCCGAGTTGTTCGAGAGGTTGAAAGTCGTTGAGTCTGCGAGATAGAAAACATGAAATTATTAATGAACTCATTACAAACTATCTTTCTTCTTAGATGAAAGCTATTTATAGAATAACTCTTATTGAATAAATACCGAAGAAAATAAACAGCTTTAATAAACGACAATACCTATTGAGATCATAAAAAGAGATAATTTCAAAATCTGCAAATTCTCGCACAGAATTTATGCCACAGCTCAACTAGAGATATTTGCAATATTTTTTTACTGACTGTTTTTTATTTTTTTTTTCTGTAACGATATTTTAACACTTTAATAATGTAAAAACTTACCACCAAAGAAAGAACACATTACAAGAACAGACTTCTGAATACGATGCGAAAAGAAAAAAAAACATAGCATTTGATACAAACAACAAAATTAGGTTTACTGAGCTACGTTTTTACATTGCCTCGGTAGCCTAGTGGTAGCAGGTCACTACTACTACAGGTACTGAGGTCCTGGGTTCGATTCCCGGGTAGGGGGTTATCAAAGATAAGTCTGAAGTGAAGAGTAAGGTAAGAGAAGTAAGGTGTGAAATCCTTTATCTCTGATTCTATTGGGATTTTTCCATTTTCTAGAAATTTCCCAGTACCTCGAAGTTTGGTAATGTGCCCGGAGATGTCAACAGGCTAGCCACCTGTTACACGGGCCAAAAACGTAACCGGCGAATCGTGGGTGTTTGCATGTATGCTTGAATGCATGCATTTACCTCTGCCTACCTCTTCGGGGATCACAGGCGTGAATACGATGACTGTTGAGTCTAAATACTAAGAGATTTGTGTGTCGTCGCATATAATTTCGATGACATATGTAGGTACATCATAACAAAACCGTATACCGTAACCGCGTATACCTTTAAACATAAAAAATAGCAAATTCATTTTGTGACTTCGCGCTAAACCACAGTGCGACCGGCGAACTCAGCTGGCTGGCGACTGGCGACGCCGAGTCACGATATTGCACGAATGGCGCTCGAGTATTCACGAAGTCCAGTTTCCACCGATTTTGACCGAAATCTCATCCTTGGTCAATTCGATCGTTATCATTCACGTCCCATTGTTGGATCCAAGATTGTGTCCCTTTATAATCAATTATTTTTGATTATTATTTTCAATAAAAAATTATAATTGTTGTAAGTCGTCAAGAATACCGCAATTGCACTTTGAGCTTATCCGAAATCGATTCGCGGATTTTTTTGGTTACTTACGTAGGTCATTGTGAGGTATATGAATGAAATACGCAATCTGTTATTTGCGCTGCATGAATTGAAAAACTTCCACTCGCGATATTGGTAACTTGCTGCGTACCTACTTTGATATCGATTTGCATAGAACTGTTACTGCCGTTGAGCACAGCGCAGCGTCCGTCCGTTGAAATATGATGTGATATGGACTTCGCTGTTATGATTTGTTTTTATATGTGAGGATATAATGAACAGTCCAATATAAGGTAGTACTTGCCTACCAGACAAATATTGAAGCCCACACAAATCAATTTTGGTCATCGAGCGTCACAAAGTCGTTTTCAAGTAAAATCAGGCTTGGTGTTTAATATGGAGGTTTAAAAATAACTGGCGGCCCGCCCCGGTTTCGCACGGTTATCTACATTAATTCCATCATAATAAAATATAGCCTATAGCACTCCTGAATAGTGTACCTTTTTGATTGTGAAAGAATTTTCATGATTGGTTCAGTATTTCCGTAGATTAGCCCTTACAAACAAACAAACAATTAAAATTACAAACTTTTCCTCTTTATAATATAAGTATGGATCAGTTAGTACCTTTAAAATATGATATTTTACTCCTACATGTACTGAACATGTATTTACTAAGTTTCAAATTAATATAAATACATCTCGCTACGAATCAATCAACATAAAATAAAAATGTTGTACTTAAATTGTGTAATAATTTACTCTATTACAAATATCGTTATACAGTACTAACCTTGGTATGTCTTATGCTGTTTGAGGTGCGAAAAGTTTTATTATCCACACGAAAGAAGCGTCAACAACGTCTTATTAAAGACATCTAGAAAGCCTGGAAGCAGGGAAATTCGTGAGCCTTATCCACTGTAACAAGTTTTTTTTAAATATCATTTTGTTATGAGCAATATGCGCATATTTGTGAGTTAAGCGACGCGCGGGTAATTTATGCTGTAGAGTACGGAGGTTGTGTGTTATTTGATCGTCCAGTGATTGACATTCCGTTTACTTAGCAAGCTTTAACCCTTTAAAAAATTATAAGAACTTTTCCACTTTTCCCGAATCTAAAAGTTTAAATAATAACATAGCTACAAATGTTGGTTTAAAAATGGCGGGCATCACTTGTCCGCCCACCATCAACAAATCCAACAATTGTTGGATGTCAACCCCTTATAAACATAGATTCGCCAATGAAAGTGGCAAACAGGTATATTTTGTAAAAAGTACTGCATACAGAAAACTACTGGTTTCAATGTCGATTAACTAACAGTCCTATAAGTCAGATAAGCCTTAGCTACAGCCTCTGTATCGGTGAGCCTGTATTCATATTCGTCGTGTGGGCTAACTGTAATTGAGCACATATCCAAACGCCGGCAGTGCCATATCTATTGGAATCTTTTGAATTTGAGAAAACCCAATACTCACTGGTGGTAGAGCTCCAGTGACGGAGCTCGCGGGCGTAGACCATATTACCTAATATACTTGCCGCTAAATGGTAGTGTTTAGCGCTATTGTGTTCCGGTCAGGTGGTAATGTACGGCCCTGTAATTTCCGGCACAGAGGCATAACACCTTAGGCCTCAGAAGTGGTAACGCATCTGCATTTTGACCTTGGTCTTTGTGTGGGTGTCTATAGGCTGTAGTCATCACTTAACATCAATGTGAGCTGCATGCTTGTTTACCACTTCCATTACATAAAAAAAAAACTATTTACTCCTCTTGATACTCCAATACTCCTTTACGACCTGGGTTGTAGGAGTGTGGACAAAGATTTGTTTGATTTTCATGAAATTCCGGTATTGTATTTATGTCCAGACGTTGCAACTCCTGTAACTTTAATATGCTACAACTACGAACTATAGGATATCTGATTCTACTTTATCGATCGTTCTGCTTATAGTTTTCTCACGAACTAGATAGTCAAATATTCATATAGTGGCACAACGGGCTCTAAAATGTCAAACAATTTTAATGTTTTCATTGTCATTTTCTTTCAATCAAAATTTTCTAAAAAGGGACTTTTATTTTATACCAGCTTAACCGGCGGACATAGTACCGACCGTATACTTTTTTCTTTTTCATAAAACCCTGACAATAACGAACACATAAAAGAAAGACTGAATGAAGCCTAAATCTAGTTCATAAATAAATGGGACATTTATTTATGAACTAGATGATGTATATTAATTAGTAATAGATGAATCATATTCTATTGTTATTGATCGGAGTTAAATGTTTTTTTTTTATGTATCATAAGCGATTCTTGTAATTCGATAAATGATAGATAAACTATGATTGTTTAGATTTTTGTTCCATTAAGATCTTATGGAATATATTTTCTATCAGACTGTTTTCGACTTTCCATGCTCTTAGTTTTATTGAAAAACCAATGAAAACGGCTAATTGTTTAGTTCAACTCGCAAATTACATTCACATTATAATGACCGTGGCAAGAGATAACCAGACGCTATACTTTCTCAGGGTAGTGCATTCATATTACCTTAAAACGTGTTTCGACCCCCTGATGAACGTTTTGTTCATGTGGACACATTCAGATGGAAGTCTTAAACAAAACCTTTCTTTTATTTTTCATGCCACCATACTATCCAAAATTAAAACCGAGTGGTACAGTAACCACTCGATTTGTCGGTGCCTTGTATCAAAGAATTGAAACAAAAGCGCAAATGATTATTAGCTGCATATGCAAAGTAGGCGTGAACGACAATTACGCGAAGGACCTTTGAACTGATCAATATAAATTACGTTTTATATTTACTGAAACCTTATTGTAATTCAGTACAAACAATAGACTTAATTAATGTTTACCAAGGAGCAAGTGTAGATTTCGTAAATAATATTACTTGCGTTTGCGTTTTCCATTCATCAAATAATATGACGCATCCGTACTATTCCGTACGCACTAAACGTCCACGATAACTTAAATTTCAATGTTAATCATTACTTACAATCGAAGAATAAAAAGTATAATTTACGGACACGCTTTAGCATGGCTCAGGCTGAGACTCAGGTTTCACACGGGTGAAATGTTTCCATTACTTGCCTAACTAAAAAGCCATATTTATATACTCTACCTGTGTACAAAATTTCATCGATATCCGTCCAGCTGCTTTAGCGTGATTGAGGAACAAACAAACCCATTTATAATAATATGAAGAGAATAAATCAATAGTTGGTAAAACGTCCCGAGTAGGTATCGATCTGAAAGTTGCAAGTTCGGATCCTATCGAACTAGATTTTTCTTGAAAATTGGATATTGCCTTACCATAAGAACGAGTCATTATGCTCGTTGGTCTGAATTGACCAATACGAATGTTAGATAGTCTTGATCACTTAATCATCTAACATCCCGTGAGAACATGGGGTATGATTACGCAGTCCGAAGGATGTTTTCGTGGTCGAAGCATTAAAATTCGATCGAATTTTATTAAATACTTGGTAACAGTTCTAACGAAGATAACTCGTTTGTACGTGGTGATTTGGAGCGGCGCTATGTAGTCAATAGCAGTCATTATAGTATTGCGTGGCAAGGTACAAGATATTGGAGACAGAGACATAACAACTTGCATTTACTTATTCGCAATATTAATGCAGAAGCAGAAAAACTTCTATACCTATAATATCCGAATTCTACTGTTCACTGTGTTACTGATATGGTGCAGTCAAAAGTCTTAGGAATCGGCGTGCATGTATGAATGGAATGATGAAGGTAGATGAGGCACGGGAGGTATGTCAGGACCGGGATATCTCGCGCTCTACACTCTCTGCCTACCCCGTTAAGGACCTGGCGTGAAGATACATACATACATACTGTGTTACTGTGGCGATTACCGTGTATTCCATTTATCTCTCCATGTATCTATGTCACCAAAGGTAGTGCACTATCGTGTTTCGATAAGATGGTAATACGAGTATTACAGAGACGAAACAACCCAAACAAAGGGGTGGCAACGCATTCGTATTTTGACCTCTGGTTTTTACGTAGATGTCTATAGGCTGCAGTCGTTACTTAACATCCACGTAAACTACATTCATTTTTGCCACCGTCTTAACATAAAAAACATCCAAACCGAATGTTGTCACACGATTTTGTACTAAAAGGTAAATCTCATCCTATCTTTGTTGTTCGAATAGGTTTTTTTAACTTTTTGGTCCTACGTCATAACGAATTAAATGTTCCGCAAAAAACGTGCTTACCGTGGTCATACTGTAAAAAAAGAATTCATGTTTAACCGAGAAAAATTCTTGGATGATTTGCGAGTTTAGACCAAGTCTTTGCTTTTGACCTGTTTATTTTGGATATGCATGAATTTATCTTGTAGTTCTACCTCGCTAAATAGCTGTGTGGATTGCATGCTCGTTTGCTACGAGACGACCTTGTCTAATTCACTGACTACCATCAGTTTACGCACTTTCATGTGTTCGTCATAGAACGTAACTTCACGCCTATATAGGCGAAGTAGTAGAGAGAGGTAAATGCATACATTCAAACCACCACGATTCACCGGTTACGTTTTGTCCGTGTAGCAGGTGGCGAGCCCGTTGAGATCTTTGGGCACATTACCAAACTTCGAGGGTCGCACTGTATGGAAATGCATTCTTAGCAGATGCTGCAGCTGCAGGCCTCCTTTCAACTCGCTGCTTACAGTAATTAGATAGATCAGTCGGCACCTTTTCCTTTTTTATATTTTTGAGAGATAATTATGATCAGCATTTTGCCTGATTTACTTTTTTTATGTAATGGAAGTGGCAAACATGTAAGCAGTTCACATTGATGTTAAGTTATGACTGCAGCCTATAGACATCCTCACAAAGACCAAGATCAAAATGCAGATGCGTTACCACTCCTGAGGCCTAAGGTGTTATGCATCTGTTCCGTACACTACCACCACCGTACCGTACATGACTGGATAGTGCTGAACTCTACCATTTAGCGGCAAGTATGTTAGGTAATTCGGTGGTGTCTGAGCCCACGAGTTCCGTCACTGGAGCTCTACCACCAGTAACGTCTTTGTCTGTCCTTTTGCCTATGAGATAAAAAGCCGTTATCTTCTCCTCAAACTTTCAAAAAGAGAGCTCTTGTACCATTCTAGGCTAGGCGTTAACCTCGCCCTATTACGGATGATAAAACTGCCCAATCCACTGCTCCAGGCCCCAACTATCATTGAGACGTCACTCACAGCTACATTACGCAGCGTAATACGTAATCAAACTTGACAGCACCGCAGAGAATGCGAATAGACTTTTTATCAACAAAAAATATTTCAGATTTTCTGATAAAGAATAAATACTTTTTTATCGACTGGCAATCCCTATGAACACGGACGCTAGTCTGATGGAGACAGTGATTTGTGTGTGATTCTGTAAGTAGTTCTACGTATTGGAAATGTGTCATGCCGTAGCATTAGCTCTATGAACTCCTTGCTCTATCTATCACACCTATTTCTCGTAATTTTTTACCAACTTACATTATATTTCAGTCCCCATTTTAAAGCAACGATGAACTTTTCTGCCTTGTTCCAAAGTTGTAAAAGTTCTGGAAATGTTCATACAACATTTCTGAATAGTTTTTGGTGTACATTATTGGACGAAAAATCCTGTAATTTTCATAGCTTTACATAGATACCAGCTACATTGTAATGTTCTCTTTGAAACAGACGTTTCGTCTAGATTTTCATACTTACTTATCACTGATATAAAACCTATTGCGAAACACAACAACTAATTTGGATTATATTTTTATATTAAAATTCTAGTAGTTATTATATTCTTATAATGGCGGTACATAAAGCTCTATTATGTCACGTTTACGTCGATGCCTTTCGCCGGCGGATCAAGATTTACGGCACCAAGCTGTGTCCTTGTGTACTTAATGAGTCCGCTAAACGGCAAACTGTAACGGTGATTGGTATCATGCTCTTTTGGAGGAGGCTGTAGGCAAGTCGAGTGCATGCTATGAAATTTCGTCGCCAGCTAATCGTGGGAACTCGCCTGATAGTAGTTACGTTTGCGTAACCTTAAGTTTTACGAATGGCTTACGTTTATTTAAACAGGCTGTTTAGTGAGAGAGAGACGTTTAATTCTATTTATAGATTCGGTAATCTTTTGAAACAATGACGTCCTTCAGCTAAATACATGAAAATTTAATGGTTACATGGCTTAACATGACAAAAAATTGTTTAGCAAATGCTTATTTATGTCCATATCCATGTTGATCAATTCTTTGAGAAAATATGTTAAATGCTAATCTGGACAAGTTATTTTATTATTTTATTTGTTATTTTATTTCGCAAGAAGGCAGCATCCGGCACCGACGTCGTTCTCGTGATCGAGAAATGCAGTCTATGTTTGCCTGATTTGTGTGTGAATCATGCAAATAAACGAATTATTTTGTTCGTGGTTCATGGATAAACATACAAAAAAATATACAAAAATTCAACAAAATGATCAACGCCCGAAAGTTGACATTTTCGACCACAAAATCAATATTGAAATATAGTTAAGCGGTGACAACTGGAATGAAAAAGATATTTATTTTCCTAAGAAAAAAATGGATAAAAATTCTGATGGATCCTATTACAAACATTACGAACTCGAGTGTACATAATGGTTTAATTCAAAGTTGGGGAGTAACATTTGTAGAAATATAAAAAAATAATCATTATTATATTAAAACTTGATCAATCGACTACTGATGGCATAAATAGGCATTTGTCTGATTTAATAATCAGACAATCATCAATTACTGTGAGCCTTCAATTTTAATTTCTCGTACAAAGATGTTAGAATAATCTCTAATCTTCTTACATCTTTGATCTCAAACAAAAGTGGATGCAATTATATATATTTGTAGATATTTACCTAGATGAGTTTCAGTAAGATTATTAACACAAGTATTTTTCTACTTAAATGTAGAATTAACAATGTAGTGATGAATGACGACTATTAAGATGCAAAGATTGAACGTTTCCACGAAGAGATTGATGTATTTATTTATTTAGCACACAGGTTTTCTGATGCATAAACTAATTAGGCTGTTTTTTTTATGAAACTAGTCATTACCTTATTATTCACCAAAATATGATGCTTATTACCATCAAATTGTTTTTGATACCATAATTTTTGGTAATGTATCTCTACGCTTAATTTATTATTTTTATTTCTTTAACTTTATTGCATTGTTGTACAAAAGGCGGACTTAATGCTACTAACAGCCATTGTCTACCAGTCCACCTTTGGGTAATATGCAAAACATTAGGGACGCAAAATCCTTATATTATCGCTCTATTCAAAAAATGATTTCGGTAAAGCTCTAGGCACGTCAAACAGAAGGAAAAAACGCAACAAACTGTATATCCAATTGTCTACCATATCAACACTTGAACCGCGGTTGTTTATCACACATGTGTATTACAGGCATCGGCAAGCTGTCCGGCGACGGCAAGCACCTGGCCGACCCGGAGGTGTTGCGGCGGTTGACGTCGTCGGTGTCGTGCGCGCTCGACGAGGCCGCCGCGGCGCTGACGCGCATGCGCAGCGACCAGCCCCCCGCACACCACAGGCACCACCATCAAGATAAACCGTAAGTAGGATGAATACTTAGGGATGAGTTAACAAAAATAAAAAAATACTTCGTTATACATACCTACGTATCTATAATAATAAATAGTTTACATATTTCAGACACAGGGTTAGATAAAATCATTGTTTAATATTATTACATCATTATTAAATCAAATAAAGAAATACGCAATATAAGCATAAGCAAGACAGTAAACTGTTATTGAAAATTCGCCGCAGTGCAATCCCGTGAGAGACTGTGCCATTCTCAGGATGCTGTTGGCGCTGACCTGCACTCTTGAGTACAAGGATATTTGCACATTTTGCGCATTTTAGAATAGAAACAATCTATAGTATTTTCAATGAACATCCTTCATGGATGGACACATCAATATTTTATGAGCAATTTCATCAATACCCTGAATGATGCATTGTCTTCCTGCTAAATAAATATATATTTTTCATAATTCTAAAAATGTAAACGATATTTGCGATCCGTTATAGCTTCGTGATCCCGATAGTTATGTAACAATTTATGATATTTTAAATAAATTAAAGTAACTAGTTTGAAAAAAAAAAACTTATTGAACATGACGACGTTGAAGTAATCCAGACAATCTAAGATGATAATCAAAATTCCATGAAGGTTCGTTCAACTTCGTCGATGAGGAAGTTAAATTCTGCAATGATTTAGTAACAATATCCAGCAAGAAATATTGGACAATCGGCTAGTTTCGACTTCGTAGAGCGTTATCTCTGTCGCACACTACCTTCGTAAGTACTGATAGTGCGGTATGGTCAAAATTTCATCAAAATTATCGCCAAACGTCATATGTGTGCGAAAGAGATCGCTCTACAGAGCCCAAATTGCCCAAAATCCCTTTCCTAAAGTCGATGTGCGATACCTATTTCTTGGTTTATTATGTTTAAATCGAACTTGCTTACAGCCAGATTTTTACGTTTACAACACTTTGCAAACTATTCTTCTAAATAAACCAAAAGCGTCTCGGCTATAATCGTTGGCAGTTCATTCCTAGTTACTGTTTTATTACCAATCGAATACTTGCGAACGCAGCTAACGTTGCGAGATTTCGAAACGACATTTCATATTGTTTATGATGAACACAGATTTGTTAGATTGCATTAAGCAATAATCATTATTGTCCGGCAAAAGTGTCATGAAATTTAAATTAATAGATTGATACGGTGTCTCATTGCTTAACAGTAAAAGTATAATTTGTTGAGAAAGTTATATGGTCACATTCCAAATATTCAAAATATCACATCAAATGATTTGAAATGAATTACATTAAACTGCCTCGGTAGCCTAGTGGTAGCAGGCCACTACCACTTTCCTGGGTTCGATTCCCTGGTAGAGGGTTATCAGAGATAATGGTGTAGTCTTTTATCTCTGGTTCTATTGGGATTTTTCCATTTTCTGGAAATTTCTCAGTACCTCGAAGTTTGGTAATGTGGCCGGGGATGTCAACAGGCTCGCCACCTGTTACATGGGCTAAAACATAACCGGCGAATCGTGAGTGTTTGCATGTATGATTGAATGCATGCATTTACCTCTGCCTACCCTTCGGAGATTACAGGCGTGAAGTTATATTATTTTTTGATCATCAAATGAGTTCAAATGATTGAATGCAAAAGCACATATCTAATAGCCTCAAGAGTTGCAAATCCTATTCCTTATCTCTCTACAATACGAAATATCTTTTTTTTTTGTCTAACGACTATAAGGGATGACTGAGATACGAGTTTGTCACATATTATGGAATCTCAATGCAGATATGGAAAATTATCCACAGTAATAGCGACAACGATTAAAATGATGATAGATAAAAATTGCACATAGCAATGTATTTTCTATTCACGACTTTTACAAGTCCATAACGTAATGTGTCCGAATGTACCATCGAAGTAGGTTTACCGTGATCGAAAACCATTGCAAATTAGACTTTATCGTTACACAAATAAGGCACCGACGTGATTTACCGGATATTTCTTCGACCGTCGAAGAACTTAAAAGTAAACGGGGAAGGTAGTAAACATATTTATCGCGTCCTAATTCGTATATAAAGCTCGCTTATACTGCGTACGCTAGCTAGTGTACAGTTCTTGTATTTTGTATCCAATAAAGCTGTGCTTGTGTTGTGTGTATGTATATTCACACCAAGTCCGTTACGGGGTAGATAGTGTACAGCGCCAGACATCCCGGTATTGACACACCTCCCGTATAATAATAATAATAATGGCAACCCATTATACGTCCCACTGCTGGGCACGAGTCTCTCCCCTTTTTGGGGGGGAGGCCTGGAGCTTACTCCACCACGCTGCTCCAATGCGAATTGGTGGGGGTGGGTGGGTTAGTGGCCAACCCGCTGTCGGATGTTTTCAAACCGCCCATTAGGCCTCCGACAAGGTTTAACGACTGCTATCCATCGATAGCAACCGGGACCGACGGCTTAACGTGCCCTCCGAAGCACGGAAACGCGCATTTAATTTTACACTAGCGGTCACCCATCACACTACCCGACCGCGCCCGTAGTGCTTAACCGAGTAGATCGCTTACGATCTACACCAGCCGCAGGGCCATGCGCGCTTCATCACCTCTTGTGCTTCCTGTAAATTCATGATTCTCTTCACACATGCACGCCGATTCCTAAGACTCTTGACTCAACGTCAGACAGTGCTCGACCTATTTGATCAATGTACGTCAGTCTTGGTCTTCCTGGGCCTCTGCAACCGTCCACATTCTTATTGTATGTGTTTTTTCATTTGCTCATTCGACATTCCTACTTCATGCTCGAACAATCAGAACATGTCTTTTTTCATTTCTACATACATGCTTGTATTAATGCATCAAAATCGATTGATATTGCTTTGTTTGTACATTGTTGAGTTATTGAATCCCCTACCCGCATAACACTCCATAATAGGTGTAGATCTAGTCATTATGAAAGTGACAATAGCATTTATCGAACGAGGAAATAAATAGTTTTACATTGCAAACACATGATTTGGCTGTAGGTATAATATTAAAGTTCAAAGGTCTTTGATAAAATTGCTAATAACTTGGTGATTGTAGTTAACAATACACGTACCTACCCCGCGCTTATGCTAATCACTAGCGGCCCGCCCCGGATTCGCCCGCGCTGCTCCGCTCTTATTAGTCATAGCGTGATGATATATTCGGGTCTATATAGGCCTCCTTCGATAAATCTAACACTGAAAAAACTTTTCAAATCGTACCAGTAGTTCTTGAGATTAGCGCGTTCAAGCATATAAACAAACTCTTCAGCGTTATAATATTAGTATAGATATGCAAATCAAATTACAATCACAACAATGTTCAACGATGATGATAATCCGAGATTGAGTCGTCAGTGGTCGAAAGCATCTCGGATCGATTGCGGTCGAGTCGCAAGACTCTCGAATCGATTCGGTCGAGGCGCGACCGAGACTGTGATTCGTGAAGCTTTGATCTTATCTGAGTTACATTGGGTCGGGCTTATACTGAAGCGGAGATGAGATGAGCGGTGTTGAAGGGTGCGAATAGTTTCTATCGGGTTTAATGCGAAGCATGATAAATGTACCATAAGAAAGGGTTTTGGCCGATAGGTATATATCTACATAGTGGTGTAGTAAATAGGTAAATCATTGTTCCGATGATGATCATTCCGATAGTTGGATTATTTTATTTTTCACAATAACACATGCAACTGAATTTTGAAATTTAAAAATTACTTCGGGCAGGGTTTGAACCCGCGACCGCAGGATGAACAGTCCAGCCGATTAATTGGTAAAACGGCTGGTTGACCTGAAGTCATAGTTTCAATCTTTGCCTGAAAATATTTTTTTTTCTTAAATTTATTTAAATAATTTTGAGGTCATGGTCGCAGAGACTTTGAATGTGAAACAAGATTGCAGTTTATTATTAGTTAAACAGTTTAAATGTACTTACGTTTGTAGTTTAATTTGTCCTTAGGCTACCAAGGTTATACACACAATAATATAATTTAGAATTGTAAATTTGATTGATTGTTGATTTTTTTTATGTTTGAAGATTAATTTATTTAACTCTCTTTAAGTTTGCGGTAGTAAGGTAGGTGGTACTGTACAGTCGTTCGATTTATGGATAGACATTGTTTAAGATCGAGAATATGACAACGTGATCATCTACTAATACACGGCCGGCCCCGTAATAACATATCACAGAGACATATCAACTAAGGTCTCAGGGGTGGGAACGCATCTGCATTTTGACCTCTGGTCTTTGTGTAAGTGTCTATAGGCTGCACTCATCACTCAGTATGCTTGTTTGCCACCATTAAATAAAAAAAATCTACTCATACTAGATAGTCTTAAAAGATATATATACCCTTTATATAGTTTACTCCGTTATTTCGTAACCTTTCGCCGCTCATCTCATCTCCATTTTGTTAAGCTCTTCAATCGTCGTTACTAAAATATAAGTCGTTAATAATATCTCAATTCTAAGAGACTTAACCCATGTAAACTTTTGCGTTCAGCACGCAATGCGGGTCAACGGCGACGGGCACGACGCCGACCATAGCGTCGGTGCTGGGCGCGGACGGCGCGCCCTCCCTGGCCGAGGCGTGCTCGGACGGCGACGTGGGCACGGTCCGCAAGCTGCTCACGGAGGGCCGCTCCGTGCACGAGACCACGGAGGAGGGCGAGTCGCTGCTGTCGCTGGCGTGCTCCGCCGGCTACTACGAGCTGGCGCAGGTGCTGCTGGCCATGCACGCGAGCGTCGAGGACCGCGGCATCAAGGTAACTGCCCAGTTTTGACGAGAACAAATGAATTCAATAATAACTACAATTCATATCTTTTATCAATTTATGAAAATGCATGGTTACTATAATACTACAAAATAATACCTCACAAATTATTATATTTGATTTAAAAAAATTTAATATTTTATAAAATTTGTAATGTAAAGACAATGCAATTTTATTGAAATTTTGTAGAAATCGTGTTATTTAAATGTTTTGGCTTTTTTATTTTTATTTATTCATTTATGGTTACTTTGAAGTCTATGAAGATTATGTACTACAAGTAATTTGTCCATTGAATTGGACAAAAAAACTGTATGAACTCACATAATTGTCTAAAGACGCAGTAAAATAGCAAAAATACTGTTTACAGGGTTAATTGAAATTAGTGCATCACCTCCTGCAGGCAGCCTCTGTACATTACCAACAACATTTGCTCTACGACTTTTTAATATTAATAGTTTTTTAAATTTAAATTTCACGTACAACATGTATTTTTGGCCTTTGTACTGACATTTACTGTGAGCGTAGGTATGCCACGCACCTTGCCTAGACAAAATAATATGGCCACGTGCAGCAGTTTCGAGGTGACGCAGCGGCGGCAATCCTCTTTTGAACTGTTGAAATCATTATTAGTTTAATTTTTTTAAGCTATTTATCAAGGTTTTAAAAAGTCGTAAGTAGAACAAAATGTTGTTGGGATTGATCTACAGAGGCTGTCTGTAAGAAGTGATGAGCTAATTTAAATTACTGTATAATTAATATCCGGTGATCGGGTCCTATTTCGTCGTATAGAAATCGATATCGTTCTAAACATAATCACTAATGATGGATTCACATGTTACCCATTCTTACAGAAGTGTAAGAAAATGTGAATAGCGATTTCCATTCGTTTGGTTTGCACAGGGCGACTGTACACCCCTGATGGAGGCGGCGAGCGCGGGTCACGTGGACATCGTGCGTTTGCTGATCGCGCACGGCGCCGATGTGAACGCCGTCTCCGGTTCCGGGAACACGCCGCTCATGTACGCCTGCGCCGGCGGCCACGAGGAGTGTGTTCGAGCGCTACTCGAAAACGGCGCCAACGTCGAGGACCACAACGAGAATGGTCACACGCCGCTCATGGAGGTGAGTGGGACACTTTAAGGTATTCTACAGCTTTATTCTCTACTGTGGCGTGCATTGCATACAGACAAATAAACTGAAATATATATTTTTTAATGTCAAATATTAAAATAATAGGGTATTTTGTTTTCATAGGAAATGTATTCCTAACAGTAACCAACCCAACCCTACCGCTATATACTGAGGTAGGCTTCGCCCGTTCTGCCTATAGAATGCACGTGACTAATTCTCTAGTGCACCATCATGGAGTACACTAAGAGAGCGGTCCCATGCCGCTCATGCAAGTGACAGGCAAACGTATCGCTTACTGGTGCAAGCCTTAAACAACATAAAGTCGTGCCTGGTGCCAACGTCAAGGCCATGTCCTGGCGCCAGAATAAAACCTTGGCTCATTTAAGCATGAATGTAGTTATAGGACATTCTCACTGCTGGACCCAAATTCTTATAAATTGAGTACAGCAGAAGTTCACACAATGCTTTTGGCTTGTAATTCTTGCTTGATAATGACTAAAACCCAAAATCTGAGCGAATCCCTAGGTTTATGGATCGATATCCATCGTAATCCGAAGAGATTTATGGCACAGGCCATAGCAGTTCAGGAGAAGCAATATATCTTCATTGACATCACTGTATGTGTGTTTTCATGTAGACATATATACATAGAGGCTACAGTATTCACTTATCATGAACGTGAATTGACGTTTGCCACTTCTATCTTTAAGGTTGCCCTATTTTACGATTACACCCTAAAACCCCCATTCATGTATCGACAGGCGGCGTCGGCCGGTCACGTGGGCGTGGCGAAGATCCTCCTGGAGCACGGCGCCGGCATCAACACGCACTCCAACGAGTTCAAGGAGTCAGCGCTCACGCTGGCCTGCTACAAGGGCCACCTCGACATGGTGCGCTTCCTCCTGGCGGCCGGCGCCGACCGCGAGCACAAGACCGACGAGATGCACACCGCGCTCATGGAGGCGAGCATGGATGGCCACGTCGAGGTCGCCCGCCTGCTGCTGGACTCGGGCGCACAGGTGAACGAAGGATCCTTTAGTAACTTTGGTGATCGACGCATGCGCCATGTATTGTAACCTGTAGAATGCTGGTTTAACCGTGATACTAGATACGATATATCACTTTGACTTGGTGCGCTTCCTTCTGCTAGACTTGGTGCCCTCTACGCAAGTGAGCAAAGAATCGTTTTGTAACTTTAAACGTACACGCTGTTTATCGCAAGCGGTTTAGCCAGCACCTACAAGGGCCACTTCGAAATTGTGCGCTTTCTGACGACCAGCACTGATCGCGAATTTGAGACCAACAAGGCCACCGCGCTCATGAAGGGTCCCGTTGAGGTCGCCTACTGCTCGATACGGGCCCGCAGTTTGGGGACCAAAACTAACATGCTAATGGCCGAATACTCAAACGTCACTCAATTTTAAGCGACCTTCAAATATGCGCTATCTCTATAGTTTGAACGTGTTTTATAAAGACAAAGGACTTTTAAGTCCCACTTAGATTTAAGTGACGTTTGAGTATTTGGCCGTAAGTCAGTAAGGGACAGTTTCGATTTTGGACACAAATAATTGGGACATAATTTTAAAACTTTCAATTTGTTTCACAATACACTTGCGAGAATTAGCCCCGATTTTTACAGGCGTTAATATTGATACAATCGTATTTGGTTCAGGTGAACATGCCGACGGACAGCTTCGAGTCACCACTAACGTTGGCGGCTTGCGGCGGGCACGTGGAACTGGCGATGCTTCTGCTGGAGCGCGGCGCCAACATCGAGGAGGTCAACGACGAGGGTTACACACCGCTCATGGAGGCCGCTAGGGAAGGTACATGCCCACAAATAATTGAACCTTGCGTGTGTAGGTCCAACTATAGACGAAAAAGGTGGATGTAGACGTCGTGCATTAATCACGTGAGGCTCGAAAGGGGGAGGAGGGGATCCGGAAATCACGAAACATCACAAGGCGAGAAAGGAATGTTTGGAGATATCACGTGTATTTATTTCTTCTTTGAGTGTCCTATTTCAAGCGAAAACTGGTGCGTGACAACAATTTGAGAAACCTTCGTCTCGACCCAACAGTTTAGTTAGTAATTTTTACGCCAAATACAAACTTAGTATACAAATTACATTGCGCTACTTATTCCCCGATGCCTTATTTTTCGCTAAATTAAAAAAAATAGGTACCTACTTAATTTATTCAAAAAATACACGAGATCTTAGGTGAGGGTGGGGGGGATTTAAACTGACGCTTAAAGCATCACGTGATAAATAAATGACCCCTAAATTATGAAATAAACTCCAATATAAACTTTTTACCTACCGATACCTAAAAACATTTTTGTAATATTTATGAAAGTGAGTTGATGAAACCCAGTCTTAGAAGCGAATTTAAATTTGTCCCAGGTCACGAGGAGATGGTGGCGCTGCTGCTGGGTCAGGGCGCGTCCATCAACGCGCAGACCGACGAGACGCAGGAGACGGCGCTGACGCTGGCCTGCTGCGGCGGCTTCCTCGAGGTCGCCGACTTCCTCATCAAGGCCGGCGCCGACGCCGAGCTGGGCGCCTCCACGCCGCTCATGGAGGCCTCGCAGGAGGGACACCTGGAGCTAGTGCGGTAACATCACACCTACACCTTACGATGATTTACGCTAATTCATATGAGATATAACGTTTTCGTAGGTTTTCGCGAGCTTCATACATTGTAAAAATTAAACTTGCGGATTTTCTCGCGTATACGACACTCCTAAACTTCTTCATACAACCGTAACCACGGTAGCTGGAAAGCGACCGAAACTTCGGTGACGGAGGCGGAGGAAACGACGGAGTGTTGTATACGCGAGAAAATCCGCAAGTTTAATTTCTACAATAATATGAGATATACCCGCGTTGGCAGTCGCCGACAAAAAGGGGAGAGACTCGTGCCCAGCAGTGGGACGTCTCAAGGGTTGCCATTATTATACTCGCGATGCGGCCTCCAATTTGCCGACTTTTTTCATCACAGCCGGTGTTAACGCCGAGCTCGGACCGGTGTTCACGTTGCTCGTGTAAGCTTTGCAGCAGGGACACTTGCAATTAGTGCGGTAATATTCTAATGGACAATGATCTACGCATAATATGAAATTAGAATTGATAGGTCGCATCACGCGTATATCTCAATATACGCGTGATGCGACCTATCAATTCTAATTTCGATACACAAATGTGTCAAAACTCTTCAGAGTTCACAAAATATAAGGTAAGTAAAATAATCTAAGTAAAGAATAAGAGTTAAATAATAATTTGACCCGCCTGGGAAACAATAAATAATTTAAGTTCATCCATTAAGTCAAAGTAAACTGAAGTCTGTTAATCTCACCCTACAATTCTTTCGCTGTGCAGAAAAATCTTGTAAGCAAGAATCTCTTACGGCACATCAAAGGAACGTGTTTCTTTGAGCACATCAAAGGAACGTGTTTCTTTGACTGCTTTGATGATTTGTGTGAACATGTACTTAGCTGACTGGTCGTGTGCCGGTGCGCAGGTACCTGGTGAACGCGGGCGCGGACGTGCACGCGCAGACGCAGACGGGCGACACGGCGCTGACGTACGCGTGCGAGAACGGCCACACCGACGTCGCCGACCTGCTGCTGCGCGCCGGCGCCCTGCTGGAGCACGAGAGCGAGGGCGGCCGCACGCCGCTCATGAAGGCCTGCCGCGCCGGACACGTCTGCACCGTGCAGTTCCTCGTCGGCAAGGTGACGCCACACTCCGCACACCGCACACCACACACCACACACCACACACCACACACCACACACCACACACCACACACCACACACCACACACCACATACGTCATATACCTACATAAAGCACCATTATTAATGTCACTCATCACAGAAAATTCACAAAATTACCCTTTAAGGAACCAAAAAGGTTTTACTAACGCTCGGCAATATCTTCTTAATTATTTAGGAATAACTACAGATTTTAATGTACATAAATTATACCTAATTCTTGGTGGACCGATTTTAGTAACATTTGTGTGTGTTCTGAGTGTTCATCACCTCATCAATTCACCTCACTTGTCACTGTCATGCAGGTCATTACAAGATGAGAGACACGCATCGGGCGAACATTGTACAACTTAATATGTGTTAACCACTTTTAGATCGAACTTTCTCTATTTCTAGTTGATATTTAGTAACTCTTATTTAACCTCACCCCAGTAAATATCAAAGCATTAATTTTATAATATTGTACAAAGGGCGCGGACGTGAACCGCATGACGGCGAACGGCGACCACACGCCGCTGTCGCTGGCGTGCGCGGGGGGGCACGTGGACGTGGTGAAGTTCCTGCTGGCCTGCGACGCCGATCCCTTCCGCAAGCTCAAGGACAACTCCAGCACGCTCATCGAGGCCGCCAAGGGGGGGCACACCGCCGTCGTGCAGCTGCTGCTCGACTACCCGCACTCCGTCATGTTGCCGCGCGGTGAGTGTCGCGCGCCCCACTCCGGGTCACATCGAGGCCGCCAAGGGGGGGCACACCGCCGTCGTGCAGCTGCTGCTCGACTACCCGCACTCCGTCATGTTGCCGCGCGGTGAGTGTCGCGCGCCCCACTCCGGGTCACATCGAGGCCGCCAAGGGGGGACACACCGCCGTCGTGCAGCTGCTGCTCGACTACCCGCACTCCGTCATGTTGCCGCGCGGTGAGTGTCGCGCGCCCCACTCCGGGTCACATCGAGGCCGCCAAGGGGGGGCACACCGCCGTCGTGCAGCTGCTGCTCGACTACCCGCACTCCGTCATGTTGCCGCGCGGTGAGTGTCGCGCGCCCCACTCCGGGTCACATCGAGGTCGCCAAGGGGGGGCACACCGCCGTCGTGCAGCTGTTGCTCGACTACCCGCACTCCGTCATGTTGCCGCGCGGTGAGTGTCGCGCGCCCCACTCCGGGTCACATCGAGGTCGCCAAGGAGGGGCACACCGCCGTCGTGCAGCTGCTGCTCGACTACCCGCACTCCGTCATGTTGCCGCGCGGTGAGTGTCGCGCGCCCCACTCCGGGTCACATCGAGGCCGCCAAGGGGGGGCACACCGCCGTCGTGCAGCTGCTGCTCGACTACCCGCACTCCGTCATGTTGCCGCGCGGTGAGTGTCGCGCGCCCCACTCCGGGTCACATCGAGGCCGCCAAGGGGGGCACACCGCCGTCGTGCAGCTGCTGCTCGACTACCCGCACTCCGTCATGTTGCCGCGCGGTGAGTGTCGCGCGCCCCACTCCGGGTCACATCGAGGTCGCCAAGGGGGGGCACACCGCCGTCGTGCAGCTGTTGCTCGACTACCCGCACTCCGTCATGTTGCCGCGCGGTGAGTGTCGCGCGCCCCACTCCGGGTCACATCGAGGTCGCCAAGGGGGGGCACACCGCCGTCGTGCAGCTGTTGCTCGACTACCCGCACTCCGTCATGTTGCCGCGCGGTGAGTGTCGCGCGCCCCACTCCGGGTCACATCGAGGCCGCCAAGGGGGGGCACACCGCCGTCGTGCAGCTGCTGCTCGACTACCCGCACTCCGTCATGTTGCCGCGCGGTGAGTGTCGCGCGCCCCACTCCGGGTCACATCGAGGCCGCCAAGGGGGGGCACACCGCCGTCGTGCAGCTGCTGCTCGACTACCCGCACTCCGTCATGTTGCCGCGCGGTGAGTGTCGCGCGCCCCACTCCGGGTCACATCGAGGCCGCCAAGGGGGGGCACACCGCCGTCGTGCAGCTGCTGCTCGACTACCCGCACTCCGTCATGTTGCCGCGCGGTGAGTGTCGCGCGCCCCACTCCGGGTCACATCGAGGTCGCCAAGGGGGGGCACACCGCCGTCGTGCAGCTGTTGCTCGACTACCCGCACTCCGTCATGTTGCCGCGCGGTGAGTGTCGCGCGCCCCACTCCGGGTCACATCGAGGCCGCCAAGGGGGGGCACACCGCCGTCGTGCAGCTGCTGCTCGACTACCCGCACTCCGTCATGTTGCAGCGCGGTGAGTGTCGCGCGCCCCACTCCGGGTCACATTGAGGTCGCCAAGGGGGGGCACACCGCCGTCGTGCAGCTGCTGCTCGACTACCCGCACTCCGTCATGTTGCCGCGCGGTGAGTGTCGCGCGCCCCACTCCGGGTCACATCGAGGCCGCCAAGGGGGGGCACACCGCCGTCGTGCAGCTGCTGCTCGACTACCCGCACTCCGTCATGTTGCCGCGCGGTGAGTGTCGCGCGCCCCACTCCGGGTCACATCGAGGCCGCCAAGGGGGGGCACACCTCCGTCGTGCAGCTGCTGCTCGACTACCCGCACTCCGTCATGTTGCCGCGCGGTGAGTGTCGCGCGCCCCACTCCGGGTCACATCGAGGCCACCAAGGGGGGGGGCACACCGCCGTCGTGCAGCTGCCGCTCGACTACCCGCACTTCGTCTTGTCCGATGATTTTTTACTTTTATACGTGTTATCACTAACCTATGTTAGTAAACAAAGAAGAGCGCTTCAGTTGGCGACTTAAAATAGTGTTTGTTGTCTTAAGTATGAATATCGTTGTGCACAATTAAAGAGAGCTTCCCTGTGGTACGCAGGCAACACGAGCGGCAGCGGCGGGGGCGGCAGTGGGGCCGGCGGCGGCGGCGGGGGCGCTGGAGGCGGAGGCGGGGGCGAGGAGAGCGGCGGGCTGAGCTCGGCGCAGGCGGCGGCGCTGGGCCTCAGCCACGCGCCCGCGCCCGGCGCGCCCGCCGCCCGCGCCCTCCTCCCCGCACACCCCCTACCGCACCCACCGCACCCCCACCCGCCCGCGCCGCAGCCCGCGCCCGACCTGCCCGCCAACTTCGCCAAGGTCTACCTCGACGGTGAGTGTCCCTTTCGCATGTTCATGTCTTGTACGTTCCCGCGCCCGACGTCTCCGTTAGGTATGTCAAGATGTATCTTGAGGTATCTTGATTAGTGTTGCTGTTTTTACATCGTGCATATATCAAACTCATGCCGTGAACCAGCGTGAAATGAACCCGTATAAAACTAATTGTATACATTGAAATAAAACTATTTTTACGGATTTATCTCGCGTATGTTAACTAAAATGGCTTTTACAATCGACAAGCGTCGACTAGTATGAGCGCGGGGTCTCTGATACTTCGACTGAGGAAGTAAGTCGCCTTATAATGCCGTCAACGGTTAATTAAATGACCCAGCTCGAACTCCAATGACTTATCCCAAGATGTAACCGCGTTGTAGACTGCGCCCATCACCGTGCTTGACCTGCCCGACAACGTCAACGTCCGGTTAATTAGACGGTAAGTGTCACGTAATGTGTCGTGCCCGTCATAATATGGACAGGATAAATCGGCAGGTCGCAGGAATCCGGGCAACAGATTAGCTGGGTGTCTACCCTCCTCCAATACCCCATCGGTCGCCCTATGACAACGCTACAAAGTTAACTTACAAAACGACTACTACAATTCACAGGACGCAAGAAGCAGGGCAACGGAGCGACGGCGTGTGGCACCGCCGCACCGCCGCCGGTCGCCACTCCCGCCCCCGCCCCCGCTCCGGCGCCCGCGCCCGCTCCCGCTCCCGCGCCCGCCAAGCACAAGTGCGCGCGTAAGCAGCGGCCCGCGCCTCCCCACTCCGACCACCACCTGCCGCCGCCGCCAGACATACTCGACGAACAGGTACAGTACCCACTCACGTCAACACTCACACTAGCACATGCGTAACCTGGTGTATTTGCTTGGGAAAAATCTCGCAATATAATCTGTAGTCGACGGAAATGCTGTTGAATGAAGTTGATGGGCACGTGCTTCCATCTACACCTCGACCCCGCCTCTAATTCACCTCGTCCGTGCCACGGCTTTACTGTGTGCGCATTGTCACTTATTTATAAAAAATATACAAATGCGACGCATCGCTTGTTGCGCCGAGGCCTCAACTCTATAAACTGCGCTCACCGCTCGTCCGGTAGACCATATGGCTTATCTCAAATAACTGCTACTGCTATTCGTTTATTCTATAAACTTGATTCAAATTAATAGTTGTTTACGTCGACTAATCCATATATTGTTAGATATTTCGGCAAGTCTACATACACTACAAGCTACTATGTCACTAACTACACAATATTATTAACTTTAGTTCAATAACAAAAACTGCGTGAATTTCGTATATTTGCGTACTTTAATCAAATGTACTTATATCAACGTTTGTATTATATACTAACATTATAATTATTAAATCAATTTTCTGTCTCATTCAGTTTATAGTTACTTATTACTTAAAAGTAAAACTGAACTGAATGTGAACACATTTCCTTACACCTAGAATGAAATCAACCAATTCCAGCTCAGATTGTATTGATATTATATTTGCGTTAATCTATCAAGTCTATAAATATATCTCATATAAATTATGTTTATTTTGTACTCCTGATAGTCCAGTATTGAAAGCTTTTGTCCATTGTAGTGCCGAAATCCGCTAGAAGAACTAGCTTTAACTTTAGAAAATATAATGGCTAGTTCTTTTATTATACTCAAAAAACTATCTCTACAATCTCTAGCATAATTGATGAAGTAATAAGATTGTGAACCTATTTGTGAACTTGATTGAACCTATATGACAATAACATTTGAATTTGGCATAAGAATTAACCTACAGTGTGCATGTCGTAGTTTGCAGCGCTTATAATAGGTGCCTTAATTATAGCGAGCATAATAATACTGTCTACAAATCAATAATTCAATAATACTAATGCAATCTGAGTTAACAAACATTTCTTTATTTATTTGATATTCTAGCGACGGTTATGTTACATCATCCAAATAGATGCCGAGTTGGAATAATACGACAGTTTAGCACTAATGTTGTACAACATTATTTTTGTCTGCACTAAAGTCGTTGGATTGTATAAATAAAGACCTACTGTATTGTCTCATTATGCTCACAATCATGATAATTTTTGACTCAACATCATTAAAAACTTACATCCTTATAAAGTACATGTTAACTGTGCAAATTTAAATTGGTACAAGTATAACGTAATGTGTGTAGCTACAATTTTTGCGTAAATCCGTACAACAAATGTCATGATTGGCTAAATTTGCGCAAATATAACGTGTATGGCCGCCATTGTCAAGACGTCGAAAGTATTATCATATTTGGTGTAAGGTCTATGATGAGGCTATTTCTAAGATTTGGGACACCACTGCAAATGCATAATATTCAGGAAATTATTATTATTGGATGCAATAATTACAATCCTCTTAATTCATCTTTTATATAAGATATGACCCCACTGCCCAACGTAAAAAAAATAAATCAGTAGAGAGTTTTTATAAATTGTCTTACTTACTACATACATACACATAGATTTGTGTGCCTATGCTTTTAGCGACCCAAGAGTACTAAAGCGTAAACTATTATTATATATTTAGAAGCTTTTAAATCGAGCTAACCTTGTTGATAAAGCAATAAGTCGCACGATTTGCAAGCTAAAGTATTACCAAATACATTTGACTGTGTTGTTGTAAATAGGGTAGCTGTGAGGAGATACCGCTCACTTCTATGACGCAAATAATCTATATGATAAACTTGGTCAACATTACTCAAAAATTTAATTCAAGTGTTTAAGAACACAACGCGTTAAATCTATTTAAAACAAAAACAAAGAACACAAATTGTTTTGTTACAATACATTTGTAGGGGAGGTTGTAATTTATACCAACAGTTATGTGGCTAAAAGTTTGTAACCTTTTTTTCTCTTTTTCCTGTTTCAATGTTGCACTATTACCAAAAATATTATTAAATTGATGAAAAAAAAAACATCAATGTGAGCATAACGACGTAACTTCTGTTAAATGACTAGTTGATCCTGCACAAAACGTGTAACACACGGTCGTGTGCACCCAGGCTTGCTGGTAGGCTTCGCCGGGAAGGCCCTCAGTTTTGTGTCGTTTTAAAGCTTTGCACCTTATTTGCTTCACTCATCTCCAATTTACTAATCACATGACGCCTCATCACCCGATACTGTCACCAATTCATTTTCTGTGCTTCTCACGGTGTAGATATGCCACCACAGAATGGCTAACTTATCTCTCCCGCCCGGATTTACTTGGAAGGATGTTAACAAGAAAAATAAGAATATGAACAACATTGAAAAAAAGTTCAATGTGAGTGTTCACTTTTGTTTTTATTTTAACGTTCGTTTATAGAGACGTTCAGATATTTTGTTTTTATGTTGTACATTCACTAGGTATGTGTGATTATGTTGCCCACATCATCTTACTAACAGATCTTGGTGGTGGCTTTACATTTCATCTATAAGTACTTACAGACATTTAGTTAATTTGTTCGTAGGGCTGGCCGCACGTTTGTCACTACGTTTTAGCACATTGACTATTATCGCTTGAGCAATTGGTAATTCGCTTAATCAAATAGTAGGTATTACATGCACCTAGAAGCATTACTTTATATTTGAGCTTCATATTGGAGTACTTATTGATAGTTAAAACACCGATGTGTAGTGATACGTGACAGAATGAAAGCTCTAGCTGAAAGTGTCTTGATCGCTTTCGACCTGACGACTGGATTTATATAATTCTATTTTGTAATTTCGTTGTAGAAGTAATGACGACTATCACAGAAATATTGATACAAAAGAACACCATATAATAATACATTTTTACAGGACGAAGGCTATCAAATTAAACGTAGGTAATGACTCACTCTGTCTTGCCTGCACAAACTGCACCAGCCAGTTAAGAGCGTACGTGTATACAGTAAAACTAGGTTGCACAGTTTATAATGTTACGTATTTTTGTACAGTAACGATTGCGCAGGCAAGACGGACCCATATGAAGGCCATGTCCCTACTATTAGCGCTCGAGCGGTAGCATATTGGCTTTTATATAACTTATTGCGGTCAGCCTAAAGCTAGATGCTAATTATTTTTTAGAAAACATCACTAATATTGAATGCAGTTACACTACTCTCATAAAAACTTGTGTCGAATAATACTAACTTAATTTACCAACCAACACCAAATTAATTTATTCTTTCGTTCTAAATTTAGCTCAGTCATATTTTTGTAACAAAATGAAGTAAAAACAAAACAGCAATTTATTAATTACGTAAGCTTCATGATGCAAGTTCATATGAAAATAATTGTTTATAATAAACATTGCAGTTGTATTCTGTCGTTTTAAGGAAGAGAACAGTAACTATATGATATTTATAGTCTTGCGAAAAAGAAGTTTATATTATTATTTTTTTACGTATACAACTTGTAAGTCACGACGATAACTTGGGTTACTTTACGGGTAGTTGAAAACCTATATACTCATGATTGAAAACTAGCCCGCTACTTTAAAGATAACGATGATTGTAGAAGAAGCACGGGCGGTTTGTAAAGGCGAATTCTGATGGAAATTTGCTTCGCGTTCTCTGTCTTTTGAGGAAAATCTTGCCTGTCCTCATGGAACTCAACTGTTTCTATTAATCTTCTCATCCCGTAATCAGTACATCCGTCGCATCACCGGAAATTAAGACACTCATTAAAATGTTACTACTGTACTTTTTCTTACAAAAACAGTATTGTAGGTTTATGTTGATAATTGTGATAGTAGGCGTTTTGGTGTTGATTCGTTACTAGAGCACGGTTATGATTGTTACCAATGTTCCGCAGAGGGCGGAGGCGCTAGCGGCACAACAACGCAACGAATCACTGCCAGAGACTGAGAGGAATATGCTCGAAATAGCTGATTTCTCCGGTAAGTAACTCACTTAGAATATATACTTTGTGGGTTGAAATATGATCACTATAGTAAAACTTTTAAAGATGAAACTACTTGACCGCATCATTTCTTTCTATAAGGACAGTTATTGATACAAATTAGTTTGTATTTATTTATTTTTAATTTTGATCTGCGCATAACTGTAAACTAATCGAAACTATTTTAATTGTTCTATCTATCGATTTATATCAGAGCATAATGAAAACATAATAAATAATATTTTTTAATAATGTTATGTCAGTGTTCTGTGATGAGCTAATGGCTCAAAAATAAAATTGAATGCGACTTAGTTTAAATTGTGTGAAGGTCCACCAACGCTCGCCACGTCGGCTCTCCAGGCGTTGGACATCCAGTTCTGTGCTCAAGGCAAGTCGCATTAATGACTGTTGATCTTAATTTCCCTTGCAGTGCGGCGACTATAACACAGTGTAGCTTCTCCTTAAAAAAATACTACGATGTGTGTAAATATCTCATACATAATTTTTCGGACTTGTGTGAATTGTAATCGAACTGACGTGCCATTCACGTGGGCGATAATATTATTGTAGTCAAAAAAAACTCTAAAAAAATAAATCTGACATCATTGCTCATAATTTCTTGCGGGTGATTTCTTCTAGGGACAAAAATGAGACTTAATACACAATATACTGTTACACACTTTACTAAGACTAATTTTAGTACTTAATTGCCAAATGTATCAAAAAGGTATATCGGGCGCCGCATTGTAAGGAAAAATCAAAGGCATGGAAATTTGTGTGCAAAGAGACTGATGTATAGTTAATATTGGTTTTTATAGTTTTGGTTACCACGAAAACTACGCAGTGACATAGAAGTTGCGGGCCAGACTATAAAAATCACCAACTTTACCGTTACTACATATAACACTCAAATTTATAATCATCAAATCAATTTACGCCTTTTAAATAAATATGGGACAAAATGTGACTTGATATTCTTTAATATAATTAATTAAATGCAACAGTTGATTAATCTGTCACTGAAGATTCTTCCGATTATTCCAAAAACACGTAAAGGAGAATTTCAATGTTTCACCGAGACTAACATTGTGTGTCCATTTTGTTTTAAACTAACAAGTTATTGTTTACTAATAAATTGTGACCGCGATTTTCAGTGATTTGATCGTTCTGAACATACTGAACGAAGTATCTAAGAACAGAAACAACGTACAACCTTTCTAGATGTACTAAAGACGTACACAGTAAATTAATTAAAAGGTGCTGTAAAATTTGACACAGTGAGATTTTGTCAAGTGACAAATTCAGATTGTTGGAATCTTACTCACTTTTGATTATGACTCACCTGAAATTTCACTATTTTTTATTAAAAAATTAATAGCTTCCTTGATTGATACCGAATTCAGGATTCTCGGATTCAATCCATGTTCAATGGTATTTTGTATTGTTTCCGCAGGTGTCACCACCATCCATCCCCCCGCCACACCACCGTACCCCCCTCCTCAGCCAATTTTCCCAGTGCAGCAGTTGGCGACCAATCTCAGTCAGGTAAATATAGTACCTTATTTATATTTATTATACCTTTCGATTTTACAAGAGACTTGGTGGCCTACTGCATTTGCAAAATATTTGTTTACATTCCATTTTTCAATAACTTAGGTACATTTCCGACCAAGAAATATCGCACATCGAATTCAGGTTATATTTCGGCTGATTTCGGTACAGTAGAGCGTTATCTCTTTCGCACACTACCTATGTGACGTTTGTGGATTTCATTTTCATCTGATTTTGATCAAATTTTGAGCATTATCGTACTATCAGTACTTATGTAGGCAGTATGCAACAGAGATAACGCTCTACGAAGTCGAAACTAGCCGATTGTCACTTTCTTAAGTTTGATGTGTAATACATATTTCTATTTCTGGGTTGCTTATGTTTTGTAATGTTTTCGACGACCCGGTTAGTCCAGCGGTGTGAGATAACCGTTTGATTCGAAGGGTCGCGGGTTCGATCCCCGCACCGGGACAAGTATTTGTACGGCCTACAGATATTTGTTTCGGGTCTGGGTGTTTGTGTATATGTTGTACGACACAGGTTTATACCTACTGTAGGGCTGTGAGTGTAAGCGTATTTAAAAAAAAAATGTAGAAACAAAAAATAATGTGATACTTGTTAATCAGTGTTGCAACAACAAACAAACAAACAAATATCTTTATTGTACGCAAAAGAAGATACAATTTTATTATGAACCCTGCCTGCTGCGGTAGTTTGCACTGTGTTGCAGCAGTCAGTGTCTTCCCGTATAGGTACAGTAGGTACAATAAGTAGTGAGACAAATAAAATCATTAACGATATGATAATGACTAACAACAAAATAAAAAAATGCGTTAATTAAGGTAGGTTGCTAATATTAATATAACAAACTGGCAATTTTCATCATTCCTAATCAAAACAAAACATCTACCTACAATCCTCAAATAAATCGTCGTGTACATCCTCAGCATCAATATGAGGAGATACAGCAACAGTTGCTTCAGGAGATGATACAGGAGCAGGAGCAAGAAGAACATCAACAGAAAAAACAACACCAGCAACAACAATATGCACAAGACTTACCGAGACCCGAAGCTTACTTGCCGCAGGTATTGTGTCTTTCAGATTGTCGTTATAATAATATATTGGCATTTTCGTTTTTAACTCAATTGCATTTAGTTGATTCTGGCACTGGTATAAAATCTCTTTTTACAAAAGTAGTAAGTAATATACGCATTGGAATTATGATTGAGTGTAATATACAATTACTTTGCTAGTTCTGCTTGACATTGAATGATATAAATCCAAATTAGTCGTAAATCGGAACGTAATCGAGTTTTTTGGAGTGGAGAATATTTCATCATTTAAAAGTCGCAGGTTTAATACATATTCCACTCGAAGTAGAATATTTCCCTTACATTTTAATAAAACAGTTATTTTCGCTATCCCTTCTAATATTATAAATGCGAAAGTGACTCTGTCTGTCTGTCTGTTACCTTTTCACGTCCAAACGACGGAACCGATTTTAATACAACAAGATTTTGATACAGAGATAGAGCTGACTTTGAGAAAGAACATTATAAAACGACATCCAGCGAAGGCGCGGGCAACAGCTAGTTTTCTATAAAGATAGGAAAGACTCTTATCCTGAAGTGACGTTTTCGAGTATGATAGTAGTGTGATCGTTCGCAGGGCGTGGAGGAGAGCGCGGGCGGCGGGGCGGACGGTGGGGACGGTGGGGAGGGCGAGGGCGGGGCGGGTGCGGCGGGCACGGGCGTCGAGGCGCGCGAGCTGGGCGCCGTGCTGGCCTACCTGCAGCGCGAGGTGCCCTCCCTCGTCGCGCTGCCGCCCAACGAGCTGCGCTCGCTCGTGCTGCAGGTAACCGTGCACACCTCAACGCTACACGAGCGGTGTGGGAAGCGAGAGTGTGATATTTTTAAATCTTTTAATATTTATATGGTAGGCTGAAACGTTTACTCTTTAAACCGCTTTTATAGCTTACCTGTGATGTCTGCTCTCCGTTTGTAAGCTAATGAATATAATTTTCTTTAAAGCCGGTTTGCCCGTATTAACTTACATTGCTCTCGTGCGCGAGCAGGTGATGCAGCAGAAGTCGCACGAGATCCTGTCGGCGAAGTGCTTGGAGGAGGGCGGGCCGGAGGCGGGCGGCGGCGAGGAGCGCCACGCGCGCCGCCTGCTGGCCGCCGCCGAGGAGGCGCTGCAGGCCGACTGGCCCCACCACCACCACCCGCACGAGGTCAGTCCCACGAGATTCTGTCGGCGGAGTACCTGGAGGAGGGCGGGCCGGAGGCGGGCGGCGGCGAGGAGCGCCACGCGCGCCGCCTGCTGGCCGCCGCCGAGGAGGCGCTGCAGGCCGACTGGCCCCACCACCACCACCCGCACGAGGTCAGTCCCACGAGATTCTGTCGGCGGAGTACCTGGAGGAGGGCGGGCCGGAGGCGGGCGGCGGCGAGGAGCGCCACGCGCGCCGCCTGCTGGCCGCCGCCGAGGAGGCGCTGCAGGCCGACTGGCCCCACCACCACCACCCGCACGAGGTCAGTCCCACGAGATTCTGTCGGCGGAGTACCTGGAGGAGGGCGGGCCGGAGGCGGGCGGCGGCGAGGAGCGCCACGCGCGCCGCCTGCTGGCCGCCGCCGAGGAGGCGCTGCAGGCCGACTGGCCCCACCACCACCACCCGCACGAGGTCAGTCCCACGAGATCCTGTCGGCGGAGTGCCTGGAGGAGAGCGGGCGGCGGCGAGGAGCGCCACGCGCGCCGCCTTCGTACCATAAAGGTTCTATAAATGTTACCGTTTCTAGCATATTTTTTTTTAGATTAAATGGATGACGATTTCACTAAACTGTATGTATATATGTTATTTTAACTTTAATTTAGTACACCCTACCTGCTTCTTCATGTATTATCCTTTACCAGGTTGCCTGAAAGAAATCGCTACCTGAGCGATAACACTGTACCTTTTCTGTTATATCTGTTTTTTTGTTATGTATTTCCTGTTTAGTGGTGTACAATAAATAATATATTATTAATATTATATTTGTAGGCGGGCAACGGCTGCCAGTACCGCGTGCGGCCGCCGTCGCCGGTGGGGGGCGCGGGCGCGCTGGTCCCCGGCGCGGAGGGCCCCGATCCGCCCGCCGACCCGCAGCCACACTTCGCCCTGCCCCCGCCCACCCTTCCTTACGATGACTACAGGTATGAATGATGTAAAACTTTTTTGGAACTTTGTTACATCTAACTTAGATTGCCCCTCTTCTTCCTAAAGACCAAAAATTAAGTAAATTTACAAAAAATACTGATACGTGCCATCATATACCGACCTTCCCCCCTCCTCGCTAAAACCAACGTAATCTTCCACTTCATGACAATTTTGCTCATTCAATAAACATGTTTTATTTATTAGGTTAATGTGTTTACGTACTAGACATTACCTGAGCGTTAGGCTAAGGTAAAGCAACAAATGTACAAGATAGACCCGAATATTTATTACTCTATCTTTACAATACTTTTCATATAATTTGATGTCGGTCCAATAGCCAATATCCGTCCAATTTATCCGATGACGAGACGAATACTTCGTCGCAAACTTTTCGTGCTCGACCTACTGATGTGAAATTATACGAAGTGTCAAGTTTTGACTGGTGACGGTTATTACCCAGAACGTCAGCGTTCGGCGAAGCGGCGGGCGCGGCGAGCGCGGCGGCGGCGGTGCGCGCGGCGTGCGCGGCCAGCGCGGCGGTCGCGCCCCCCGCGCCCCTCGCGGCCGTCGCGCCCCCTGCGGCCGCCCCCGCCGCCCCCGCCCCCGCCGCCGTCACCGCCGCGCCGCACCCCAAGCGCGAGCCGCACCACCACGCCGCCTCCTCCGCCGCGCTCAAGAAAAAGGTACACACCTATTCATTTCAACACCACACTTAAGATGTATTCCGATATACAACGCGTACACTACTACGCACGCTCACACACATCAGAAGCTGAATAGTTTCAGTGTTTTCACTGCGAAAATTTCCCCTCCTTTTGGACGGGATATAAAATATACTGTCTCAGTGACAGTGTGGGAATGTGTGACGTACAAGCAAGAAATGAATGATTCTATACTTTGACACGATGTTTAAAGGACTATTACAATGTTTTTAATTTAGTTATAAATATCAGACTACGCGTGCAACGCGCGTGTTTGTGTTATCGCGGTGAATAGCGTTCCGTTCTACGTGAGTTTTCTCGTTAGGCGTACTGCTTCCTTCTAGTCCGCCTTATAATAATACCTACTACGATACTGATTTAAGACATTAATTTGAATATGTGATATTCGCAGGGTCGTTTTGGCGGTTCGCGGGCGGCGCGGGCGGAGTCATTCGCGGCGGCGCCCCCCACGCCGGCGCCGGCCGCGTACTCCGCCATGGACGTGGACGGCGAGACCGACTCCAACCACGACACGGCGCTCACGCTGGCCTGCGCCGGCGGACACGAGGACCTCGTCGAGCTGCTGCTGTCGCGCGGTGCCGACATCGAGCACCGCGACAAGAAGGTGGGCCCCACACCCGCACCCTCCTGCACTCCCCACCTCGCCCCCCGCCCCCCACTCCACCATGGACGTGGACGGCGAGACCGACTCCAACACGACACGGCACTCATGCATGTACACACACCGTTCACTCCGTCTTTTACAGCAGCCTTGTGGAGTTATTGCTTTAACGCGGAGTTCCTGCTCAGTCCACTGGTACACACGTTTGTCTACTTCACGATAACCATGAGCGGTGAGATCTGAATTCAACGACGGCGCACACTTGCAGCTTGAATATGAAAAACTGAACTCAATAATATACCGTAATTTTAATGCAATATGTTTTGATCTTCTCGCGCTATTTTATCATCTTAATCACACTTCTATTTATAGTAAAATACACGTTTATTTTCGGCAGGGTTTCACTCCTCTCATCCTAGCGGCGACGGCGGGCCACGAGAAGATAGTGGAGATCCTCCTGAACCACGGCGCCGACATCGAGGCGCAGTCGGAGCGGACGAAGGACACGCCGTTGTCGCTGGCCTGCAGCGGCGGCCGCTACGAGGTCGTCGAGCTCATACTGAGTCGCGGCGCCAACAAGGAGCACCGGAACGTGTCCGACTACACCCCTCTGTCGCTCGCGGCGTCGGGGGGCTATGTCAACATCATACGCCTCTTGTTACACCATCAGGTCAGCTGCTACACTTGCTCTTGTTCGTCCTTCATCCTTACAGTTACTAGAAGGTCGTCGAGCTCATGCTGAGTCGCGGCGCCAACAAGGAGCACCGGAACGTGTCCGACTACACCCCTCTGTCGCTCGCGGCGTCGGGGGGCTATGTCAACATCATACGCCTCTTGTTACACCATCAGGTCAGCTGCTACACTTGCTCTTGTTCGTCCTTCATCCTTACAGTTACTAGAAGGTCGTCGAGCTCATGCTGAGTCGCGGCGCCAACAAGGAGCACCGGAACGTGTCCGACTACACTCCTCTGTCGCTCGCGGTGTCGGGGGGCTATGTCAACATCATACGCCTCTTGTTGCACCATCAGGTGAGCTGCTACATTTGCTCTTGTTCGTCCTTCATCCTTACAGTTACTAGAAGGTCATCGAGATCATACTGAGTCGCGGCGCCAACTAGGAGCACCGGAACGTGTCCGACTACACCCCTCTGTCGCTCGCGGCGTCGGGGGGCTATCTCAACATCATACGCCTCTTGTTGCACCATCAGGTGAGCTGCTACATTTGCTCTTGTTCGTCCTTCATCCTTACAGTTACTAGAAGGTCATCGAGATCATACTGAGTCGCGGCGCCAACTAGGAGCACCGGAACGTGTCCGACTACACCCCTCTGTCGCTCGCGGCGTCGGGGGGCTATCTCAACATCATACGCCTTTTTTACACCATCAGGTGAGCTGATAGGCTTTCCCTGGTGAATCAAATGGTGAATCACACCATCACCCGGCACATTTATCTGCCGTTGGCTCATCTCTATTTCAGAGAGCACGAGGCATCTGTGACGACCACCATCTTCAGGGGGAGCTGAAGCACCTACGCCAGGTGCTACATAACAACAAGCTCCATGTACCACCCGTCCGTCACAGAGGCCGCGTGAAACCACCTACAGTAGAACGACAACCAGCCATACTACCTTACGTTAAGGGTGTCACAGATAAAATCAGCAACATTTTAAAAAAGAATTCCATTAAAACAGTTTTCAAACCATATAAAAAGATTCATCAGTATTTAAGACCCATTAAAAGTAATATTTATAAATTAGATTGTGATTGTGGACTCTCATATATTGGTCAAACGAAGAGAGCTGTATCCACCCGCGTTAAAGAGCACATTGCTGATGTCAAAAACCGAAGAACAGGGAGGTCTGCAGTCTGTGAACACGTAGCGGATAAGCCAAACCATTACATCCGGTTTGATAAAATTCAAATACTCGCTAGAGAACACAAACCCATTCCACGAATGGTACGCGAGGCTATTGAAATTAAAAAACACCCAAATTTCAATAGAGAAGATGGATGGCGATTATCAACATCATGGGATCCCATACTTAGCAAGATTAAATCCCAGCCGCAGCAGTCTGCAAGACCCCAAGATACCATAAGTAATTATTGTGTTAATCCTGAACGCTACGCAAGGCGTTTACGAAATCGATGGAGGTAGCTACATATAATTTTTCAAACTTCTGTCAGACAAATGTCACCTCAGTCTGCCCGGGACCACGGAAGCTGAAAAGCGACCGAAACGTCGGGTTGATTTTAAAAATCATTTTAGTTTAATATACGCGAGATAAATCCGTAAAAATAGTTTTATTTCAATGAGTGTAGCTCGCGAAAACCTAAGAACATATTAGGCTTTCCCTGTTCGTCCTGCATCCTTACAGTTACTAGAAGGTCGTCGAGCTCATTCCGAGTCGCGGGACCAATAAAGAACACCGGAATGTGTCTGAGGGTTATGTCAATATCACACGTCATCAGGTGAACGAATGTTCAATATAGTCGTCCTTACGGTTTCACTGTGATCGTCGAGCGAACGAAAGACACGCCGCTACCGTTGGTTAACAGGGGCGGCCGCTACGAGATGGTCGTGTCTATACTTGCCAACCGCGTTAAACTACATCTTTTCTTGATACAATATAGTTTTCACAGATCTTATTAATAAATTTTGGTTATGAACCTGTTACATACTCATAATATTTTTTTCAGGCAGAGATAAATTCGCGCACGGGGTCGAAGCTGGGCATCTCGCCGCTGATGTTGGCGGCGATGAACGGCCACACGGCGGCCGTGCGCCTGCTGCTCGACTGCGGCTCCGACATCAATGCGCAGATAGAGACCAACCGCAACACCGCGCTCACGCTCGCATGCTTCCAAGGTACCGCGACCTGCCCCCTTTATGAGATTATCCTTAAACGTGTGGCTCAACATCGAAAATTCAATGTTAGATTGAGCTTCTTAAAAGTTATAATGGTTCTTATCTATCTTGACCTGCCCATTTTCGCTGTGTAAACATAGTACTTAAGAAAGGTGATCTGCCCTGCTACTCTATTAGAAACCGTCAACCCAATTATATTGCAATACAATTGAATATTAATTAATGAATATTCTTTATGTAGCTATACAATTTTTAGGAACTGGTACCTTATTTATGTGTTCGTTTAAATGCTTGTTATGTTAATTCATGACTTATGAGCATTTGGATAGAGAGTTTTTCTTAGCTATCATAATTATTCAGAAACAGGGGGTCGTCCGCATATCGACATAGCTGTCGTCAAATTTTTATATCGATTTGTAGCTCCTTTAATATCAGTAGTGATAATCTGATCGATGTTCTTGCATTCGTAGGTGATAAACAAGCGATAATGGTAGCATAATGAAAATTTGACAGCAATGTCGATAGGCGGTCGCACCCCAGGTCGCAGGTCGCGCACACGGCACAACTAACTAGCGTACTATCCACGGGACAGGTCGGCACGAGGTGGTGAGCCTGCTCCTCGACCGCAAGGCGAACGTGGAGCACCGCGCCAAGACGGGCCTCACGCCGCTCATGGAGGCGGCCAGCGGCGGCTACGTGGAGGTGGGCCGGGTGCTGCTGGACAAGGGCGCCGACGTAAACGCGCCGCCCGTGCCCTCCTCGCGCGACACCGCCCTCACCATCGCCGCCGACAAGGGGCACACCAAGTTCGTCGAACTGCTGCTGCAGAGGTCAGTCTTGTAGCTTAGATATCACGACACCAGACTGGCCCGAAGGCCCTGAAACGACTATGGGTACGTTCCATTAAACGACCGCGATCACGACCGTTGAAATTGCCGTTCCACTTACGTAAAAAGACCGTGGACGTTGTTGGTTGCGGACAGTGACATCATCTATCGCTCGCGACGACCATGGGCCTTAGGTGGAACGATACAAAGGGCGTTGCAGTCCATTAATGAAACGCGCCGTATGTGAAAGTTGTTGTAACAAGACCGCCTTCATTCTACTTATGGACTATTATAGGGTTGTAATGAACCTTCTTCCCGACACTATCGTCACTGTCGTGGCCGACAAGGAACACATAAAGTTCTTCGAGCTCTTAACCTCGCAAGAGTTTTGATAGGGAATTCTTGACTGCTTCGCGTCAGTATAGCTCTGGACGCTCATTATCTTAATTATTTGATAGTAAAACATGATTTTTATCGCTTTAAAATAAACAATTACATAAAAAAGTAGTGAAAAGCTTTGGACATATGCAGGCGAGCGGCGGTGGAGGTGAAGAACAAGAAGGGCAACTCGCCGCTGTGGCTGGCGGCCAACGGCGGGCACATCGCCGTCGTCGAGATGCTGCACGCCGCCGGCGCAGACATCGACTCACAGGATAATAGAAAGGTCTGTGTCTACTGTTCCTAATTATTTTCTTATTAACCCACTAGCTGTACCCGCGACTTCACCCGCGTGAGAATTTATGATTATTCAGTATTTACCCGGACGAAGTCGTGAGCGCAGCTAGTATAAAAGTAGCCTCAGTTACTCCTTATTACATCAGCTATCTACCAGTCAAAGTCCCGTCAAAATCGGTCCAGCCGTTCCCAAGATTAGCCAAACAGACAGACAAAAATTTAATAAAAGTTGTTTTGGTATATGTACCGTGTATACATACATATGCATTTAGCAAAAAACGGTAATTTTTATATTACAAACAGACACTATAATTTTATTTATGTGTATAGATTACCGGACAGTACACGAGACACGATAACAGTTTTGATTTTATAACGTCTGTGGACGTTTACTGTCTGTGAAAGTGTTAAGTTGTATTGGCTCCTTATCCGTCCGAAGCGGTAAGGAAGTGCGCTACCACGCGCACTTCTCACTTCATAATTGTTTTTTTTAAACAACCCATCGTTCCCTAACGTCTTTTTAAAATATTAATTGTATTTTTCTATTCGTAGGTTTCCTGCTTGATGGCCGCCTTCCGCAAGGGACACTTAAAAGTGGTCAAATGGATGGTAGGCGTTGTCACGCAATTCCCCTCTGACCAGGAAATGACGAGGTTCGTATTATTTATTTGCCTTTTTTAATAATAGTAAATACAACTACTGTAACTCGAGGAGAGATAATGGAATCCGAGAGAGTACAACTCACGGATTCCATTCAACTTCGATCGCTCTCCGCAACCGAAACCTACAAGTACTTGGGTATGTCAGAGGCCTTAGGTATATGCGAGGCTGACATGAGACAATCGTTGCGAGTACGATTCTTTGGCCGCCTGAAAAAAGTTCTTAAAAGTTTCCTGTCAGGCGGTAATAGGGTTCGTGCTTTCAACGGTTGGGTCATGCCAGTCTTGATGTACTCCTTTGGCATACTCAAGTGGACTCAGACCGACCTGGATGCCCTAGATAGGGGGGTCCGCTCTCTGCTAACATCATACCGGATGCACCACCCACGCTCATCGGTGATTAGATTGTACATCCCACGGAAGTGTGGAGGCCGAGGCTTTCTTAGTGCTAAAACCCTCCACAACCGTGAGGTGTGCAATATCAGAGAATACTTTCGAACCACCAATAGATAGGGGTATGCACCGGGATATGGTGGCAGTTGACAGCGGACTCACACCTCTCTCACTGGCTAAAGAGAACTGGCGCAAACCTGTGGTGTTCTCGACCAGTGACCGCGTGAGTGTATGGCAGGGCAAGGAGCTGCATGGACGATTTTACCGGGCCCTTCATGGGCCCGATGTAGACTTTCTTGCGTCTGTAGGCTGATTCGGGGACCTCTTTGGGGAAACCGAAGGTTTTGTATGTGCAATTATGGACGAAGTGGTAATGACCAATAACTACCGGAAGTTTATCCTGAAGGATGGCACGGTCGACATATGTCGAGCATGCCACCGACCGGGGGAATCCCTCAGGCATATTGTGTCCGGCTGTTCGAGCCTTGCCAACGGCGAATACTTGCACAGGCACAACCAAGTAGCCAGGATAATTCACCAGCAACTTGCCCTGAAATACAACCTTGTAGCCACGGAGGTGCCGTACTACAGGTATGCACCCGACCCAGTACTCGAAAATGACCATGTCACGATGTATTGGGATCGATCTATCATCACTGACAGGACTATTGTCGCCAATAAGCCTGATATAGTGGTGATAGATCGCTTGGAACGCCGAACATTAGTTGATGTCACCATCCCTCAAAACTCAAACTCAAACTCAAAAATTCATTTAATCACTTGGAAATAATAGAATTTGCTTGTGATAGGTCAAATTACAAATATAAAATTAAAGCGAATAACAACTGATACGTTGATTAATATGTCAAAGTAAACAAAATAAAATAAATAATAGTCCAAAAATACTTAATGATAAAAATAGGTATCAACAGAATGTTCCATACTTTCTTTTACAAACGGCAAGATAAGACAAAACAAAAAAATATGGGACATTCTTTGTCATTCACTGGCAGAGTTCCAAAGCCCTCATGATGAGAATCTCGTGAAAGCGGAAAAAGACAAACAAATTAAGTATCTCGACTTGTCTCACGAGATTGTCGCCATGTGGCGACAATCTCGTGAGACAACGTGAGAGGCAACGTGAGAGGACTCTCTGAGCCCCTAACCACCGACAGCTTGGACCCTGCTCCCGCTACCGGTGGCAACCTTTTTATATTTTTTTAAAATATATGTTGTGTTTTTATTTTTTTAATGTATATGTAAAAAAATATAAAATGTGAATTATAATAAATGAGTGTAAATACAATATAACGTTTACATCGATATCGTCGACTTGTTTTAGTAGGTGTTGAGTAACGGCAAAGTATCGGTGGCGACTTATCATTGCCATAGAAGCGTTTTAGAATGACACTTACAGCAACGTGGTTGTACGAAGACCCCAGTGCTTTTAACGTCAGACTGAGCGCACATCTACGCCGTCCATATCGTGTGCAGTTGCACAGAAATGCAAAACGGTGGTTTTCCGTGGTGATACTAAAACGGCTTCGCGCCGATCGACGCCGAACGACCGGCGCGGTGTCGTGGAACCATGTATTCAACTTACATATTACAAAAGTGACACACGATCTAACCGTCTGTCATATGGGTACATGGTAATAACGGTGGCGTGGCGCGTGCGCAGGTACATCTGCACGATCTCGGACAAGGAGCTACTGGAGAAGTGCCAGGAGTGCGTGCGCGTGATCCGCGCGGCCAAGGAGACGCAGGCGGCGCGCGCCAACCAGAACGCCACCATCCTGCTGGAGGAGCTGGACGCCGAGCGCTGCCGCGAGGAGAGCCGCCGCCTGGCCGCCGCGCGCCGCCGCGAGCGCAAGAAGAAGAAGAAACTGGAGAAGAAGGTGCGTACACCGGACACCACGTCCGTCCACCCTCACCCTCACCCTCACACTCTCCGCTCTAGATAACATTACAGTGCCGGTGCAGAGAAAACGGAAGCTGCCGCGAGCGCTAGATAAGTCTAGCAAAGAGAGTACAATGTATACAAATAAGAGCAAGGTTCTACCTACGTCTTGGTCTTATTTGTGACTCTGAGCGTCACTGCAACGGGGATCGCTATCTGGTAGTCGCGTGTTGCTCCGAGCTCAAAAAAACGAAAATTTTGTTAAAATATTTTCGCTGTCGCGAAAAATGCTGCCCATCGCCGTCGAGAGCGTTCTAATAATAATATTGTGAAATTTCTTGATCTAAAATTAGACGCTATTAGTTTGAGCTTCTCCACAATACCGGGAATAAGATGTAAAAAAAAAATATGCCACGTACATCATAACTGTAAAAAAGGATTGTGAAGAAAAAAAAAGCTTATTATATTTATTTAATAGGTTTTATAATTAAGTTAAGTTTTGTATGATTAAAAACTTATAATTAGTTTAAATCAGTTTATTTAATAATGATTTATACTCCATTCATGAAGTCTAAATAATTAGAAAGAAGAATTCGATGTCTTCTGAAACGCTATTCTTAAAACGTTAATTAAGCTAGTGAAGAACTGATTTCGCGCAATTCGAATCGCGCCCAAAGTCAACGTTTTTCTTTAAAATTTACTGGGATATTGAAACATAAAAATACTAGCAGCTCTCTCCTATCGCATTGATGTAGAATAAGACTAACCGACTAGAATAAGACTAACCCGTGAAACTGTGCAATCCAAAGTTTGAAATACAATTGAGGGAATGTAGGAGTGTGAACAGGAGGAACGGCGCAAGCTGGCCGAGGGCGAGACGGGCGACACGGGCGAGTCAGGCGAGACGGGCGACACGGGCGAGCAGCGCGACAAGGGCTCGCCCTACCACAAGGCGCTGGGCGACTGCTCCGGCGCCGAGCCCGACGACGAGCCCGCCGCCAAGGAGGAGGGCGACTCCGGCATCGACGCCAACTCGCAGGTACAAACTACCAACACCCCGGACGCTCGCCTAAAATTCCATACAAATACTTTTTCTGGTTACCTATTACCCAGACATCAATCAGTGACGTGTTTTTAAATAAAACTATTTTTACGGATTTATCTCGCGTATATTAAACTAAAATGATTGCTAAGTATGGGATCCCATGATGTTGATAATCGCCATCCATCTTCTCTATTAGAATTTGGGTGTTTTTTAATTTCAATAGCCTCGCGTACCATTCGTGGAATGGGTTTGTGTTCTCTAGCGAGTATTTGAATTTTATCAAACCGGATGTAATGGTTCGGCTTATCCGCTATGTGTTCACGGACTGCAGACCACCCTGTTCTTCGGTTTTTGACATCAGCAATGTGCTCTTTAACGCGGGTGGATACAGCTCTCTTCGTTTGACCAATATATGAGAGTCCACAATCACAATCTAATTTATAAATGCCAGAATTTTGTAATGGAATATTACTTTTGATGGGTCTTAAATACTGATGAATCTTTTTATATGGACGATATAGACGTGTTTTTACACGCGCATACAGAAATGTAGCACGTAGGGTCATGACCTCGTGAAATAAGTCGTCGCACTGACTACTTGACCAAATTAACTAAAAATAGACCGCTCGCTCGCCCGCTGGCAACCTAACTGTTGAAGTTTATCCGACTGCCTCTTGACCCCCTCAAGAGGCAGTTGGTGATAGGTGAAGAGGGGAAATCGGGCGGATGGTCGAAGTGTCCATACTATACATAATTATATTCTTTGCTACTGTCAGAATTTTCCCTTTTCTACGCCCCATACACCGGGGCATATAGTTTGACGAGCCTGCCGAAACGCTTTAAAGCAACTTGATCAGTTCAATGTCTGGTCTCCCCCTTCACGGTAATATACGGTTTCAACGACGAGTAACTTATCGGTATAGTGACTGCTAATAAATTGTGTTACGGCAGGGTTCATGTTCATCATCGGACGTGAAAGCCCCACCCGCACCCAGTGCCAAGTCCAAAAAGAAGAAGAAAGAAGAAAAACCTACGCCTCCAGCGCCACCTCCCAAGAAACAACCGGACAAAGTAAATATATTATTTAGTTATAATTTTAGTTTTGCATTTTTATGTATTTTACAGCCTCAGTCAAGTTTCAAACTTTCTGTCGAATTTTATCTTACTCTTCTATAATGGCTTGAAATATTTATGTATGTCTCTTCAAGCCAAGTCCATTACTGGTATACGGTCCCGTACATAGCACGTGAAAACCCCCCCCCCATCAGCATTATTGTAAATCATAAATCATCATATCATCACTTTAGTTGGCAAACAGCTATCATTCAACAAACATCTCATACATCGCGTAGGCATCTCTGCTTACCCCTTAAGGGACTGATATCCCGGCGCTTACACACCTCCCGTGCTTGGTCTACTTTCATCATTCTCTTCTTTAAAAATATATTAAAATCAAAATTACAAATTACCTGTTGAATAAATTCGTAACATATCTTCAAAATAACATTTTGTCGTCTATTGTTTTTAATATCACTAAGAATCTATTTGTTTTCTCCGATAAATATACGTCACTCTCAATCACCAGGTGAAACCCAAAGTGGAGACGAAGTCAGAGAAAGAGAGCACACCTAAACCTGACAAGAAGCAAGAGAAGGAGAACGTAGCGCCGGCGGGACTCGACCTGCTACCAACGGCCGCGCCCGCCGCCCGCGCCGCGCCTCTCGTGGCCCCCGACCGCAGGCCTGATAAAAAGGACAAGTTAGTATACCGCCACTTACTACTCGTGTTGCGTACAACTAGTGAACTTTTGCATTGCTATCCTCTACTGTGAATTAGTGTTCCTTACAGCTCCGGTGTCTTATACTCTGATTAATCAAATTAAGTCGTTCGTTAGTGCTGCATGATTTTTCGCTGCTGCGAATGTCTCGTACAGCGTGGCTGTAAGACGAAGATGAGAGAAACGGCTAACCCCAGTGGGAGATTGCTCGCCCTTTCTTTGATAAATCAGTGTATAAGACACCGGAGCTGTGAGGAACACTAACGTGACGCCTGCGGGAGATTGCCCGCGCTGCAGTTCTCGAACCTGCCAACCGTAGACCTCGTCACGAACAGTTAGTTAACTAACCAGTAGTGTCTGTTATTAGTATTCGCTAAAACTCCAGCATCTTCTGCCCTGGTAAATCAGAGGAAGAGAGCACAATTTCGTCATCTTCTGACCTAGTGAACATGATATGTTTTAGAGTTGGATCTTGATTGTTGACCCTTTTAGATTCGGATAGAAATGGAATTTAATGCATTTTCGAAAATATATATATTTTTTGGGTGTTGATGAATTTGTGGTTTAATTAAGTTGAGTTAGTCTGCATGTTTTTAGATAATGTTTCATAGTTATCACGGATTGCTTGATTTGTTTTACTTAGTTTAATGCTTGAGCTTAATAAAAATGCTAAGCAATCATCAACCCAATTAATTAAAGATCAATCAGATGTTTTTTTTTGTAATGTAAGTTAAAATGAAAACAGAGAAAATGTGTGTCGACTAAGCTCGGGGGTTAAATAAAGAAAATATTGTTGCAGAAAACCAGAAGATGATGCCAAAAGCATCACAGTACAGAACAGTAGCAAAGGGGTTAACACTAGAAAGAGTCAAGTGTTTGAATCCACTAGGCTCAATTTGGACAAAGACGAGGTCGACACGACCGACAAAAATAAAAAGATTCACGCCAGCCAGTAAGTTAGATTTTAATATCTTCACCATGATGCCGATTCGGCGATACATATAGAACAGCCCCCACCAAAAAACATTGCACATCAACTTTATGAAAGAGATTTCAACTAATTTTGGCTTTGTTATCGCGTTATCTCTTTCACACACTACCAGTGACCGTTTGTCGACCATTTTGATCAAATTTTGGCCAATACCGCTTTATCAGTACTACGTAGACAGTGAGCAACAGAGATAACGTTATACGAAATCGAAACTAGCCGATTATCTCTTTCCTAAGCTCGATGAGTAATATTTCTTGATGGGTATTGTAACTCACTTGTCTTTCATACCGCATTAACTACAAGCAAACCTCAGAACAAACTGTCAATAACACAAATACAACAGCTTTAGGTTGTATATGTGAAAGGTTCTTGTCGTGGTCGGGTTGCATGCATACAATACGCTTGGAGTCAGTGTGAATTACATGCTTCACTTTAGTCGTCGTTTTTTATTTATTTATTCTTTTGTGCACATAATGATGTACATAAGGCGGTCCTAATACCTAGTGGTATTCTCTACCAGCCAACCTTAGGGCTAAATGAATCTGTCGAAAAGGTGCATTAAACTAGTGATGAAAATGTGAATTGAAAAAAGTAGAGATTATTAAGAAGATTATTATTGATTACAATAAAACAAATGATGGTTAATTTTCACGGAGAGAACACTGAATAACCTAGTGCATCATACTCCGTAACTATGGTTGTATTTTGCTGCAGGCAATTTAAGTACAGCTTGCACCTAAGTTTCTTGACCTATTGCTTAATCTGTATGATTCAGTAGTTAGTGGCACATAAATTAATTTTAATCATATTTATGTTGCAAACCTTTGACAACAACAATACCTGATCATTTACAAATTGTTATGGTAGTTATTACATTTTTTTGAAGCATGAGATTTTAATTTTAGTCCATTTTTGTTTGGTGGTGGTATTTGTGTTTAAGTTTCATAAGAAGACACGTTTTTTTTATTTAACAGAAGAAATTGCATGATGATAAAATTCTTCTTATTAAAATTTCTAATAATTGTATCATTTACATTTGAGCTAAATGTCCAGCTGCTATGTACATAAACATATTATACATACTTATACTTCATTTGAAAGGAGATCCGCCACTTTGTATGGGGCATTGGTACATAATTGTACATCAATAAAACTTTACGTCCTCAGACATTAGTACATATACTACTATTTAAAACATATTTCACATCGTTGACGCGTGGGGTTCATGAGATATACCTATTCAAAAATTGTAAGAATGAAGTCGTTTTTCCGCCATATTTTTTTTTATTTTCGTACTAATAGGCGCAAATCAAAATTGACGGTTTGTAGATTGCTATTATCGCTGAGAAAGTGATTTGTACACTAAATAATCACGCTTGTATCCACAAATACCTACCTATGAATGCTTTTCACTGAACACCGAGCACTTTTTTTTTGGCAAACTCCAGTCTACTTTTGCAGATTATAATAAATTGTTTACAGAAAAACTAACGAACACGATCAACTGACTTGAACAGAAACCTCTAGCGCTACCTACGTATTCCAAATCGCTTCCAAAGCACTCGAAATTCGTTTCAACGAGCACATAAACAAGCCAGTAGTCAAAACACAGAGAAGTCACAGAACGCCAAGTGAATGACGTGACGTCAATCATCAATGACGTGACAGACATGAGGTGACATATCAAAGCGTCAAAAAAGGATGTGGCAACATAGGCGGCTGTCACAAATTATCGATGTTTAAGAATATCGATCCATTGATCGGGTCACTTAGTCTTTTGTGTTGATTTTAAAACCTAAATGAATGTATTTCAGTAAATCCTCATCTGGTTGTTGGTAAATTAAAATGAAATCTAACGTGTACTTTCACTTACTTTTCTATTTATTATGTAACCGATTTTTTTTTAATATGATTAATCGATACTTTCTGATACAATAATTATATCCTACGCCATTACATTTCGTTACGTTCCTTTATACGCCATCATACCAAATGGCTTTGTTCACCCAAGAAAATATAAACATATTTAAAACGAGAGGCGTTAATCCATCTTTTTATATGCTCCGTAGTAATAAGCGCGCCCAACTCCTCGCTATACCTGAACATAAGCTTCGCAAATCGGAGAGGTCCGTGTACATAATGGGCCCCTTAGTATATAACGGGCTGCCGGACACAATAAAGAAAAATGCAAACTCCACTACTATATTTAAAAATAGATTGAGGAAGTGGCTCACTGACAAGTCTTTTTACTCACTAAAAGAATTTTATGAATCGCAAATTGTTAATTAATACATTTCATAAATTTTAAATATAATATTGACTTATTTAAATACTTATAATTACAATTAATCAATTAATCTTTGACTATCATTATTGCCAATTAATTTACTTATTCTTTCTAATTATTAATGCTACATATAAATATAAATTTTGATTACATTAAGACATGGAAAAACGTAGTATGCGTAAGACAAAATAAATGTAATTGTGTTGTTTTAATAATTATAAAAATGTAACGCACAACCTGACATGTAACTTAACATGTTATCAATAAATTATCTGTATCTGTATCATAAATATCAAAAGTACAGATTTTTTCAAAAACTGTTTTAAATACTTTTTTGGTGGTTTTCAGTATAATATTATACTGAAAAATTTACAGCTCTATGCGCACAAATTTTATGTAAAGTATTTGTTCATGTACAATCTATGTACCATTTTGGCTGAGTTCCTTTGTGAAAACAATTTCTACTTCCAAAAAATATACATCTAAAATAGTCACTTTACTTCTTTGTAAATATTATGATGTAATACGGCGTCGCAGGTTCAACCCCGTTGGTGGTATATGTCTGTAATTTGTCAGCTCATTATTTATAATATTTATACAATTTTGTTAATTTATCCGCACGGATCTTAAACACTAACTTTCACCTGCGTGGAAGTGGATTTCTTTGGTAATATTATGTAAGGCACATAGGTTGAGGAATGTTATGCATCATGTGACGTTTCATATCCGCCAATCCTGGTTTGTTCTTTGCTCTCACTGTACATGTTTCTCGACTAATAAGTGAAGATTTAATTTGAGAATAAGTGAACAACACTCAAACAATCCCCACTCGTACGAGGCTTAAGGTCCGTGCCGGTACTTGTACTGCCTATGAAAGTTTAGACTTATAACGGTACTTACAGTACATGCAAAACTTAAATGCCTCTGAGTGAAGTTGCCTGCGTATACATTGCGCCAGTATTTTTAGCGCGCGACGACGATACAAACGAAAAAGAGAGCAAGTTTCGATGTTGAATGCGAACTACTGAAATATTTTCCTTCTCGCGTAGCCCTTCTATACCATAAAATGGATATATTCGCAGCAATGGAGCTAACTTCACGGACGCAATCAATTTTGCGCCTACTGTACTATAGATGTGAGGGCTATAGGCAGGCTCGTTAGGCTGGGTCCACATGCAGCGATTTTAGTCGATGGTGAATCGTTGTGTCTACATGATAGCGATTTATCATTATTTATTTTACAGGAGATGTGTTTACCTGTGTTTTAGTGTCTATTTGCTTGATTTTCTAATTCGGCTACAAAGGACTGACAATAATTAAGTCGCTTCCGTGAGGACCAGGCTTTAGTTCGAACGACCGGTCAACCGGCATCGGAGCAGTATGTCTGAGCGCTGTGTGTGTATGTGTGCAGGTGGGACATGGACGGCAAGAGCACGTCGCCGAAGGGCGGATGTGTGGGCGGACGACGCGAAGACGGCTGGAAGGAGGTGGTGCGCAAGTCCAGCGTGCAGACCCTCTCCACCGCCGACCCCGGGTATGTCACCTTCTTCAGCCTCTTCTCTATTGTCATCTGTTTAATCCTATATCATATGATAACAATTTACTTTTAATCATGAATGCTGTGTAAATGGACCATTTGAATGTCTTGTAATTATTTTTGCACTATGTATATTTTTCAATCCCATAATGATTGTTGCAATATTAATACAGTTAGTCCAATTTATAGTGTTTTCCACTGTATAATGTTTTATGTAGTAGGAAATTGGGAAACTATGTATATTGACTTTTGTCCATATCAAATTTTTGTGGACTTATAGAAAAGTATACTAATGCAGAACTTGCTAAATTATTATTTTGTGACATATAAAGACTCCTTAACCGACACGAACAATGAGTTATCTAGTTTGAAATGTAAGATGTTTTTATCTCAATTTAGGTATATAACTTGTAAGTGTTTCTGTACGCAGATGCAAGAAAGTGTCAGTGGCGTCGCACGCGATCTCGCGCGTGATCGGGCGCGCCGGCACCAACATCAACGCCATCCGCTCCGCCACCGGCGCCCACATCGAGGTCGACAAGCAGACCAAGGGCCAGGGCGAGCGCATCATCACCATCAAGTACGTCACCGTACCATACTCCTACTGTACTGGTTCCCTCGTCGCCCTTATGCGTTACGCAGTGTCGTGTTTGAGCGATAATTACGACGTGACGCTAAGCGACACGGCACGATGCAATGCGACGCGATTCTATATGCGTCAAATTTCTTACGTGATCATGAATAGAGAAATTCGGTGAACACTGTAAAAAAAAATTGTAAAAACATAGAAAGAAAACAATCCATTTTATCCCACAACTGCCTTTACAAGTGCAATGTGGCGATCAACGCTTTTGAGTCAACCATTTCGTAGTTCGTGGCAACGTGTCTGGTCGCCCTAAAACAAGTACACGTTACGTCGCGTCTCGTCGCAGACTGGCATACAGGTGGACCCAGCTTACGGCTGGGTCTACCATTGAGTTGATCGCTGCATCGCGCCGTATTCGTCGCCCACGCAGGACACCCAGTTAGACTCCAAAACCCTTCCACTCTGCCACCGGCGCCCAAACCGAGAACCAGGGAGAGCCCATTATCATTTTCAAGTATGTCCTTGTCCTAATTGTCACCTTGGACATGCATGGCCTCTTCAAATTTGACGGAAACTCAGTCGGTTTTTTCATATAATTATATCGATGTTTAACTGTTGTATATTTATGTCAGGGGTTCAGCGGAGGCGACGAAGCAGGCGGCGAACCTGATCGCGGCCATGATCCGCGACCCCGAAGCGGACATAGCGCTGCTGCTGCCGCGCGCTCGCGCCCCTCACGCCGCCCACGCCGCGCCGCAGCCGCCGCCGCCGCCCGCCGCCAAGCCCGCCAAGCCGCCCGCCAAGGTACGAACAAAAACATAGTAATATATTGGTGTCAGGGATTCGATGAGCGCACTCATAAGAGCTACAATACAATACAATATTCTTTATTGTACACCATTTGAATACATAGACAATACAAAGACACAAAAGAAAGTACAGTACAAATGGCGGCCTTATCGCTCAGCAGCGATTTCTTCCAGGCAACCACTACTAAGAACAGATGACAAGAAATACATCAGAGTGGGGTATACTAAATAAGACATTAACTAAACTAACATTTAATTCTATAACATGTATGTCAACTATGTAAAGCAAAAAAGAGAGATAACAATAAATTGAACGGACAAAAAGTCACACTTAATTGATCAAACGGATAAATAGAACTGTTTTATCGACAATTTAAAATTATCAATAGTATCAGACTGACGAACACCAATGGGTAAGGAATTCCATAACCGAACGGCTTCAATAGTAAAGGAGGTGGCATGCGAGGGAGCGACTAAATAGTCGCAGATTAGTGGAGGATCGTAGAGTGAGGGGATATGAGGAATATAAGTAGCTAAATCGGTCTTTTAGATAGTTGGGAGTATTTGGGTTGAATAGCACGCAGTACAGAAGAGAAAGAATATGAGTATTCCGTCGAAGACAAATTGGGAGCCACTTGAGCTTTGAATGAAACTGCGAGATATGATCATATTTACGGAGGCCAAATATGAATCGAATAAATACATTTTGGAGACGCTCAAGTTTGTTAAGTTGCTCTTGAGATAAATCGAGATAGTATATGTCAGCATAATCAAGGATCGGGAAGAGCAACGAATGTGCTAGAGCAATTTTAGTGGGGATTGGGAGAAAATTTCGTAACCGTCTCAGAGAACTGATAGCAACAAACACCTTCCTGCTGACTTCACTAATTAGTGAATCCTCCGTGTAACGGAACGCCGGTAAGGGTAGAAATTTTTAGTATTGGTGTCGATACAGATATGAGAGTGCAGAGCTGATCCTTGCCAGGCGATGGTTGTCGTACTTAGCATAATATGACTAATCACCACAAAAATTAACTAGCTTTACAGGTGTTCCGTTACTCAGAGGGCTTACTAGCTTTCCTGCTATATAATCTGTCACCCGGAGGCGGACATCGGTTTTCGTGCGTCGTACCTAAGCCGCAGCCGCCGCCGTTAAGCTTGTTTACAACTAGCGTTTCTGCGTTCCTGGCCATTGAAACTCTGCCAATGAAAAATTAAGAATCTTTTTCTTTTCCTCATACTCTTTCAAATTGTAAAAAAGGAAAGGAGACATTATACTGATATACTTACCTACATTGGTATATTATATTTCGTTTTGTTCTTGATATTTTTTTAGTTTGTAAATCGACATGGACCTATTGTCAATTGTTATTCGCTTTAATTTGTTTTAGACGTTTCATTAGAGGTGGGCGTTATTCTAATGATTGTGATTCAGAGTGTTATAGGTCGCGCCACGTAAAAAGAACGCTGGAAGAAAGTAGAAGGGATGTGTTCGCGCATCGGTACACTCGCGCACGAAAGTACTAGCCCTATTGGTTTAGTTTTGATCTAGCTTTCGCTTGCGGTTTCGTGTATTGGTAGGCAGATTGAAAACGCCGCACCTCATACCACCAAATAGATCGATAAATCGTCTACTGCGCAGCTTGACCGCCAGCGTTCTTTTTACCTGACGCGACCTATATTTATGTGTGGCACGTGGGTGTGTGCAGACGGCGAGCAGCAGCGGCAGCAGCAGCCGCGCGACGCCGACCGGGCGCGCCGCCAGCAAGGCGCACGCCGCCCGCGCGCCCGCCGCCGCACTCGCGTCCCTGGCCGCCGCGCCCGCCGCCTCGCCCGCCGCCGCCGCCGCCGCCGCGGCTCGCCTGCATCCCCACTGTACGTCTCTCCCTTAATTCTCCCTTCTCATTGGTTCCCTATACGTATGTATGTATGTATCTTCACGCCAGGTCCCTAACGGTGTAGGCAGAGAGTGTAGAGCGCCAGATATCCCGATCCTGACAAACCTCTCGTGCCTCGTCTACCTACATCATTCTCTTCATACATGCACGCCGATTCCCCTATACGTAACTACGTAAAAAACGTTACTTCACGCCTGTAATCCCCGAGGGGGTGGCAGAGGTAAATGCATGCATTCAAGCATACATGCAAACACCCACGATTCGCCGGTTACGTTTTGGCCCATGTAACAGGTGGCAATCCTGTTGCCATCTCCGGGCAAATTACCAAACTCCGAGGTACTGGGCAGTGCCAGAAAATGGAAAAATCCCATAGTCATTTTTTTAATGTGTCTGAAGATTGACAGACTAACAGACGGGCCACCTGATGGAAAGTGGTCACCGTCGCCTATGAACATTTGCAACATCACGACGCGCTGCCAGCCCTGGAGGACTCTTTTGACGCCATTTTTGAAGAACCCCATATTGTAGCACCGAGGGAACACCTCTGAGAGCAGTTCGTTCCACAATTTATTTTTATACTTTACATAGACCAGAAGTCATTATGTAGATGTGTTGCCAAAACTGAGACCTTAGTTTTTGTCTCTATGATAATTATTACGGGGCGATACATTACCATCTAACCGGAACACGATAGTGCTGAACACTTCCATTTGGCGGCAGATAAAAATTGAAAATGTCAACGAAATGGAACATGTAATCTCTTGCTTGAATTCGATTTTACCCCATACCTGAATAAAATTGCAGTAATATAAGATGCTTTTCCTATTTACCAGTACATACATTCTAATTCTTGTGTACATTTTACGTCAACAGTAGCATCGGAGAAGCGAGCGAGTAGCGCCGGCATCGTGAGCAGCAGCGGGTCGGGCGCGCTCAAGGCCGCCCTCTCCTACACCGGCGCCATCGTCGGCCGCACCCACACCTTCGCCGCCAAGCTCACCGCCACGCCGCCCGCGCCGCCCACGCCGCCGCTCGACAAGCGCCCGCCCGCGGTGAGTGTCGCCTCTAACTCGCTGCCACGCCGCCGCTCGACCGACAAGTGCTTGCGCTGAGTGTCTCGTCTTCCCTAGCTCATCGTTAACGCCGCCGCTTCGCAAACGGTGAGTGTCGTTCCTAGCTCACTGCCACGCCGCCGCTCAACAAGTGCTCGCCAGCCGTGAGTGTCGTTCTTAGCTCATCGTCACGCCACCGGATTCGCCCACCGCCCATGCCGTTCAAGAGTCACGCCACTGCTCGACAAATCTCCGCTCGTTATGTGCGTCACCCCTTGCTCGCCGCTACGCCTCAACAAGCGTTCAGCTACGGTTAGTGTAGAGTTTACCGTCGCGTTACTCTATAAACACCGGTCCGTCGTGAACTTCATTTATTTGTGTGCTCACACACTACTATTTTACTGTGCTGGCTGCATCGCTTTCGTTCCACAAAAGATTTTTTATGTTTGGTTAACATAAAGTCAAAGTCAAAAATGTTTATTTATCATTTAGGATTTCAACAGTCACAGAGAAAGACAGAAATTAATAAATGACGCGCAGCGTAAAAAAAACTTTTTGTATTGGCCTTTCGAGGACTCGTGAAGTTAAATTATTGCAGTGATGGTAGTGAGAGATACATTTTTGTTTCGTTAAAACCTCTCGTTAAAATACACTTTGCATCAGTGATGTGTTACGTAATCTGTATATTCCTTTCGCCAGCCGGCAGCGGCCAGCAGCCCGGCCACCAGCTCCAGCAGTGCGAGCGGCGGCTGCGCCTCCCCCCTCAAGTGCGCGCGCGACTCGCCCCCCGCGCCCTCCCTCCCCACACTACCCAGCCTGCCCAACCTGACCATGGCCACCCTCCCCAACCTGCCCCTGGGCGGCCTGCCCGCGCACCCCGCGCACCCCGCGCTCCTCGTGCACAAGGACGAGGACAGGCAGAGGAATATTGACACGCTGCAGGTTACTCGCTTTTCATTACGGCACGTTTTTTATAAGCGAATTACTTTTGAGCCAGAACAATATGAACTGCATTATGGATGTACGAAAAAAGTCTATAGCCTGAAATACAACAAACGTTACATCTACGGATTAAATATTACACAATAACAGTGAAAATAAACAAAATTAAAAAACAGATGATAAATCCATAAACTTCTTATAAGTTTTCCTAAAAGGTAAAACAACTGGATTTTTTCAAATGTTATATGTATGTATATATACCTACCTACGTGTACCTACTTAATAGTTTCAAAAACAAACGGTATATTTTCCTGAATAATTTCGAAGTATCAGTATTCAAATAGGACGCGTATTTACAACTTGATGTCCTTTTCTTTACAGCTAAGCCCAGACAATTCAAGTTCGTGGAGCGCCAACGAGGAAAACCCAGTGAATGCCACCTCGGCTCTACACATTAATACTACGCCTCAGGTGAAGATATTTCACGTATAAAAACAGTATGGAAGATTTTTTGACCGTAACTTATTTCACGAGACTTTCCTGTTGAGTTTGGGTGTTCACAAGTACGAGTTGAGTGTTGTTTTTCTCATTTCATTTGAGATTTGTCTATTAGGGGAGATTCTCGGGTCGGCAATCAATAGGAATCAAAAAGCATACCTAGCAATTCGTTGAAAACGTCCTATAAATCGATGAACGCCGGCTGCACGCTTGAAATAGTGTCACGTTCCGTTAGAGCCGAGCGTGCGAGCGATAGAGAACTTTATATATGTACCATACATATTTTGGTCCTTCGAGCCGGATTTTGAACCAGCGACCTATGGAATGTTTTCTTATGACGATATCACGTAAAATTTTCGCCCGTAAACGGATTTTACAGACAACCAATATTCCTCATTTTGTTTTGTATAATTAGTGACTAACGTGTGATTATTATCGGTCCCACAGTGCAGCGGCAGCGGCAACGCGGGCGCGGGCAGCAGCGGCGGCGGCGCGCAGGAGTACTCGCTGTTCAAGGACCTGTCCGTGGGGGGCGGCATGTGGGGCGCGCCCGACCACCACAACGTCGACCCGCTCCCGCCGCAGGTGAGCCCCGCGTCGCGACGGAATCCTGGATATTTATTTATACTTTCAAGCACAAAAATGTAATATCAGGCGGACTTAATGCTAAGTAGCATTCTCTGCCAGTCAATTTATAAATTTTTCGGAAGTCTTTTAGTGCCGCTCTCAAAATTTGATAACATGCTCGGTAATGTTATAAGATTCACCGCCTACTGATGTAACGTAACCGAAATATTGTGGATATTTGTATGATTGCGAGCATTTATTTTTGCCTATAATTTCGAAGTAAAATGAAGTTTGCGTTACATTTTAGCCCCGTCGCATTCGCGTCGACAATCTCGCGATTTGAGTTATTTCCACACGCGTCGATGCGATGCGCTCTCGACTTATAGTGTAGAATACTAGTCCCACATGACTTGAGTAACATACTATACTATGATTGTAGTATGTTGCTCAAGTCAATATTGTAGATTATTATGAATCTGGCCTCGCGTGTATGAGTACAATGGAATACACGAAGTCTCGTCGAAATCGCGTACAAATCGAGTCCCAGTCGCGATCGTGTACAAAGGGGCTTATAGTATATTTGTCTACTGTCCCATCCAGACTCGCGGGGCGTTTTCTGAAGGTTCTCGTCGTGAATCTTGTCGAGTGCAGGCTAACCATCCACACTCGACTTTTCAGTTGCCTACTGGTTGATTACTCGCGTCCGTAAACCGACAAAGCGGAACGACAGCGAAGTGAGGGAATTCGCTGTCGTTCCGCAATCGGCGCGAGCGCACCGTCCACACTCTCGTTCCCTCGTGTAGCCCGAACGGGGCATCAGAAGTCGCAATGATCACTGTATAATATGTAAACGGTCGTGCAGGTGGACGCGAACAAGGCGCCCGGGTACCGCGGCGGCGGCGGCGGCGGGGGCTGCTCGCCGTGCTCGCGGACGTCGTCGCACGGCTCCACGCCGCCGCCCGCGCCGCCGCCCTACCACCAGCCCATGCCCATCGGCCCGCCGCACCAGCACCCGCCCCACGCGGCCCACGCGCCCCACACGCCCCACCAGCAGCACCAGCACCAGCAGCACCCGCCGCACCAGACCCACCAGCCGCATCAGCAGCACCAGCTGCAGGCCGCAGCCATGGGTGAGCTTGTATGCCTATGTAGAGGGGCTCCTTTTTTATGTAATGGAAGTGGCAAACAAGCACGCAGTTCACATTGATGTAAAGCGATGACTGCAGCCTATAGACACTTACATAGAGACCAAGGTCAAAATTCAGATACGTTACCACCCCTGAGGCCGAAGGTGTTATGCCTCTGTGTCGAAAATTACAGAGCCGTACATTACCACCTGACCGGAACACGATAGTGCTGAACACTACCATTTAGCGGCAAGTATATTAGGTAATGCGGTGGTGCCTACGCCCGCGAGCTCCGTCACTGGAGCTCTACCACCAGTAAAACTCTACCTCCTCTCATAACAGCCGCGCAATTAGAGAGATTGAGATTTAGCCATCGTGATCTCACCGTTCGGATCGGCTAAAAACGGTACTAAGTGAAGATCTTTTTTCAGGCAACACGGTGAACACAATGGATATGAGTGGATTATCTCGGAATGGACCTATATACCAAGACAACTCCAGGAATGGACATAACATGATGGTAAGTTGATAGATGTTCCCATATAATATTGATAGAGATCCACTCATTAAAAAAAATATGAAGTGCAGACATTTCTTCTGCCCAGTTAATGTTTTCGTTACTTTTTAGTGAACAGCTTTTCAGATAGGCTGCCCGCGAATTTAAAACAAAATAAATTAGAAAATAAAGAAAAAATCGGGGGTAGGAATCGAACTTCGGTAGCTTAGTGGTAAAGCGGCTGGACTGGTTATCCTGAGGTCGCAGATTAAATTTCTAAACGAAGTCAAATTTTTCTTTCCCATTTTTCTTTATTTTCTTAAGTTCACTCGCATGTGTTATTGCGAAAAATAAAAATATTACACAAATTATATTACCTAGTGTGAGACTACAACACATTCGGGCACATTGGTGCGTCGATGTACGCACCACATACAAGTGATATGCTTTGGAGTGTTTGGCGGGAGGGAACCTTGAAAGAGGTGTGTGGTGCTCTTATTTTATTTCATTTTCTTGGTGTTATTTTGAGTTATTTAAATAAAGTGGCATTTTGTTTGATATAGGCTTATTACAGTGCCCGTGTATAGGAAATAGAATAATAGTGCAAAAACACGTCCTTTCGGGTTGCCTCTAAAACTTCATTGTAAATGTTCTTCTGGTAAATTAGCCATCGCTTTACTCGAATTACTGACTGTGACTGACTGACGGACTGATAAATTGACTGACTGACTCTGAATTTTACGCTGCTAATTACGAATACGAAATATTGTTTTACTCGACACTGGCAATATGTGCAATAGCAATGCCATTATATTAAAAAAGGTGTAATGCTTTTACTTGTATGTGGTGCATATAAATGCTTAAAGTATTTTAACATAAAGAATTTAAATAAGAAACATCAAATTGATATAAGACTAGCGGCACGCTCCGGCTTCGCGCGGATGTAACGGTACCTACATTACCTGAATAACATAGCTTTCTGATTGTGAAAGAATTTTCATGATGGGTTCAGTATTTCCGAAGATTAGCCCTTCAAACAAATAAACAAAATCAAAGTGCCAACCTTTACCTCCTTATAATATTATTAAAGAAGTATAGACAATTTTGTCACTACATAAATTAGTAGGAGGTAAAGTACATAAACTAGTTCTTATCGAAGAACATGTTACCCAATTACTTAACTAACATATCCAAAGTAAGTGCAAAATATTCAGCTACAAGCATGGTCCTTCTAGAAGCTCCTATTTAATATTGCAGCAACAAGTGTCGATGGCGAGCGCCAGCGGCGTGAACATGGGCGGCGGCTCGCTGGGGCTGGGCTACGTGGGCGTGGGCGTGGGCGTGGAGGGCGTGTCGCGCCTCAACCCGCGCGCCCCCGACTTCGCCCAGCGGCACCCGCTGCTGCACCCCCACAACAAGCACGGCGCGCAGGTACGTGCCCCAAACTAACCACAAGGACTAGCATGGAGTTTTGGTGGGAACTTTGTGGACAAGGACGCGTGTGGTGCTCTTATTTTATTTCAGTTTCTTGGTGTATTTTCAAGTTATATTAAATAGATTTGGTGGCATTTTATTTAATATAGGTTTGTGCCCGTGTATAGTGGAATAGAATAACAGTGCGAAAACACGGCCTTTCAGGTAACCTCCAAAATTTCATTGTAAATGTTCTTGACTGACTGAATCTAACTTTTACGCTGCTTTCTATACGAATACGAAAATATCGTTTTACTTGACACTGGCAATATGCGTAAGAGCGATGCCATTAATACACAAAAAAAAGGACTAGCATGGACGAAGCAATGGTGGGGATATGGCATTATATGGTGTGCACGAGACGTCGATAATGGCCCAGAAGCAGGGTGTGTGTGAAATTGAAGTGGGCACGCTAGTCATGCTTCTGTACAGATAAATGAGCGTCGCTAAACCTATCGTGGGTCATGGCTACGAGTTACTATTCAGTAGGCACATGCGTTAATATATCGCGTGTAAATTCGCCACTAAAGGCGCTAGTGTGGGGGCTCCAAAATGTCCCTATACTCCAGGATCTCACTTGCCTTTCAATATGCATCATATGATCGGTTTAACGTTGCAGCAACTGTTCGCGGGGTCGAGCGCGGGCAGCCTGAGCTCGCTGCTGTCGTACCAGGCGCCGCCCGCCAAGATGCCGCCGCACCACCCGCACCATCCGCACCACCCGCATCACCCTTACCAGGTGACCTGCTTCACTCGCTTTTATAGAAGAGCGGTTATGTGTCACCACCCCTATCAGATCTACCATCGAACAAGTGTTCGGTCATTCAAAAGTACTCCAAATTACACTTTATTACCGCTCAGCTAAGGAATTCCTATAGTCATAGCTCGTTAGCTGTCGTATCAGAGATTACACCATACATGCATATTTATTTATTAATTTATTTCTTATCGTACACCAAACAGAGACAATTTACATAAATAAACGACAGTAAAATTACAGTAGGTGGCCTTATCGCTCAGGTAGCGATTTCTGCCAGGCAACCTTGCATAAAGGATCACAAATTTAAAAGTCGGTAGGGTCTACATTCTTAATGTAACAACTGTGTAACATACAATATACAAATAATGTCATAAGTACGTCAACAAGTTTCAAAGAACACAAAAAAAAATACATGATGAATAACAGAAATAAAGGGAATGCATACTTTCGAATATCTTTACAATGGACCAAGACCCGTCCTCACTTTACAGGTTGAGCGCTATTTCGACTCCTGTGCCGCCGTACTACTTGCATCACCCCGTATCGGGAACCGAGTTCTGTTAACATATTTATTCGTAATTATCATTATCATTAATTCGCGATTGATTTGCTCCACTTTTCGCTTTTACGAATGTACGCGGCCTATGTTACAATGTCAAATCAACGTTGTCACTTATAAATTGGTGGTTTATAAATGTAAACTTGCTCTCAGTCGCTCCTGGAGCGCGGCGTGAGCGTGAACTCCGGGTCGAGCGGCGTGGGCGTGGGCGTGGGGGTGGGCGTGGGCGGCTGGGGCGAGGAGGAGGAGCGCAAGCCGCGGCCCATCGGCACCGAGCGCGCCTGGAAGCTGACGGCCGCCGACGACTGGGGCCACCCGCACGCGCCCCACCACCACGTGCCCGACCACGACAGATACCAGGTGAGCGCGCCCAGCCCGCCTTGACGACTATAATATTATTACTAGCTTACCCGGTAAACTTCGTATTACCTCAGAATGAAATAATGTGTCAAAGGTTTTGATAGATACGGACTATTTGTATGGGAAAATGAAATTGTCCCGTGAAAGTCCCGTCAAAGTCGGAGACACTTCAATTCTATTTCTATGTATGTATGTATGGATAAAAGTAGTCCAAGTTACTCCTTATTACATCACCTATCTGCTAGTGAAAGTCCCGTCAAAATCGGTCCAGCCGTTCCCGAGATTAGCGGCAACAAACAGACAGAAGACAAACAGACAAAATTGAAATAATGTTGTTTTGGTATATGTATAGTGTATACATATATATGCACTTAGTAAAAAGCGGTTATTTTTATATTACAAACAGACACTCCAATTTCATTTATTTATTCGTAACATTTCACATCCTTCTCTAACAAAGAAATCTGTGAAAGTCTTTTTATGTAATATAAGTGGCAAACAAGCATGCAGTTCACATTGATGTAAAGTGATGACTGCAGCCTGTAGGTAGACAATCACACAATGACCAGAGGTCAAAATTCAAATGCGTTGCCACTCCTGAGGTCTAAGGTGTTATGCCTCAGTTCCGGAAATTACTGTTCCGTACATTACCACCTGACCGGAACACGATAGTCCTAAACACTACCATTTAGCGGCGTATATTAGGTAATTCTTTGTGTCAGCACTTAACATCAATGTCAACTGCATGCTTGTCTGCCACGTACATTACATAAAAAAAAACATTTGACTTCGTGTGGATCGATAAAACTAGGAATCTCCAAACTTGCAAATCTATTTTGTGACAATTTTAATAACGTGAAGCATTACCTAACCGTGTGTTGTTGTTAGTGCAACAGTAGTTAAACAAACTTTCACCCGATCCGCAGCAAACCGTAAGCGGCATGAGCAACGTGGGCGTGGGCGAGGGCGCGTACGGCGTGGGCGTGGGCGTGGGGTCCGGCGCCACGGCCGCCGCGCTGTCCCTGATGCACGCGCTGCCGCTGCACTACCTGCCGCCCGACCACTGGGACCACCCGCAGCACGCCGCCGACAAGCAGGTAACGTCACATTAAATATTCCTAGGGCTAGGCCGCCCAGCGAAAAATCTCTAGACTTTCCTATGGAAGCATATGCGATTACATGTGCTGCCATATGAAAGCGTAGACTTGCAATTAGTGCAGTAGAAATTGAACTAATTGATTTGCCAAAAATCAAGAGAATAATATCGAGCGATGACAATTTACTCAATGGCGATTCGCACCTTTCCCTCCCCTCCTCCCATACCCTTACTCCGCACCATAGTGCGGGGCTGTCTCAACTTTAATAGTCCTTACGGGGTCAGCTGGGGGAACTCTTGGAGAATTTTTGTAACATTACTAAAAGTTGTACAGTGCAGTGAAATATTGCACATCGAGCCTATGAAAGTGACAATCGGCTAGTGTCGATTTCGTTGAGCATTATCTCTGCTGCACACCGCCTACATAATAAAATAAGCATTGATAGTCCGGTATTGGTCAAATTAAAATGGTCAACAAATGTCACATAAGGTGCGAAAGAGATATCCCAGACCCGAAATAAGCCGAAGTCTCTCCTAAGGTCCATGTGCAATATTTCTTGCTTCTTTAACTGCCTCGGTAGCCTAGTGGTAGCAGGCCACTACTACTACGCTGAGGTCCTGGGTTCGATTCCCGGGTAGGGGGTTATCAGAGATAATGGTGTAAAGTCCTTTATCTCTGGTTCTATTGGGATTTTTCCATTTTCTGGAAATTTCGCAGTACCTCAGTAAGTTTGGTAATGTGCCCGGAGATGTCAACAGGCTCGCCTCGCCACCCGTGCGAATCGTGGGGGTTTGCATGTATGCTTCATTTACCTCTGCCTACCCCTTCGGGGATTACAGGCGTGAAATTAGGTTTTTTTTTTTTCGTTTTTTTCTTGTTAGATACTGTAATAAATATTTTCCCATGAGACATGTTTACTGGAGACGAGTGTTGTGTGCGCAGGTCCCGCAACAGACATGGAGCAAGTGGAGCCACTAGGCGGCCGCCGCCGCCACCTCCACCACGACTATATATAAATTGTAACCCATGGAAACGGTGTAGATATTAGTGAGAAAGAATTATATTATACAGATTATCTATATACATAATAGAGAAAATGTCCTATCGAGAAGAACTACTTATACTGTACGATCGACTGAAGTGAGCATTAAACGATTCATTATAATGAAACTCGTGACGGGAGCCGGATGTAGTTTTATTTGTTAAGCGACGACGTTAGACAAATTTATAGTTGTTATAGAGCGCCGCCTCGGGCGATGTAGACGCGGATGTAGGGCGGCCGTAGGTAGCTTGGAATGTGATTCCGACGCGCCATCGAGTGTTTTGCGTTGCCTTATCTCCCCCTCTTATATACATATTTTACACTATATTATGGCATAATACGATATTGATTTGGATGTCGATTCGCTCGCAGAACGTGACGGATTATTAAACGTGTATTAATAAATTTGCTTGTACATGAAGATTAAATATCATATATTGATGCACAGTAACCACTGGTGTTTTTTATACCGCCTGATTCAAACGTTTCAGTTTATTTTTTCTTTTCTTTATAGTTATTTGGGTAATTGTTGTATTTGTAAGTAAATTATTATTGAGGATTGGATGTGTCTCGAATCGATAACTGGCCGGATTTGCGGTAAGTTCTAGGAAAATAAACCGTTGATTAAATAAATACATGCGTGTGTTAATAACCGTTGATTAAATAAATAATCTATAATGCAATTTATACACAACTTCACTACACAAACACTAACTGAAGTTCAGTTCATTTTTATCTCCACTGTTCCACTGCTTATAGCAAACGGCACAAGAACATGACCAAAATAAGGACCCGGTGGTATATCACGATCTAAACTGGTGGCAGACATTACACATTCAAAAATAGGCCCCGGGTATTTAACTATAAAAGTCGCTCGAAGAATTCATTCGAAATGCAGAAGTCTGTATTTTTTTGCGGCGTGAGATAAACACTAAGCCTGGGCTGCACCAAGATATTTGTTAAAGTTAAAGTATGTATATATGTATCTTCACGCCAGGTCCCTAACGGGCTAGGCAGAGTGTAGAGCGCCAGATATCCCGGTGTTGACATACCTCTCGCCTGCCTCGTCTGCCTTCACCATTCTCTTCATACATGCACGCCGTTTCCTAAGACTTACAGTAATTGTAACATTTCACATCCCTTCCCCTTCTCTAACTTAAGAAAATTTCCTTAAGTTAGAGAAGCATGTGAAAAATGTTACTTTAACAAATATCTTGGTGCAACCCAGGCTAAATAAAATGAGCCCGAAGTAAACAGTGTAATAAACGCACACGACAATGAATGTAACTAGTTTTATACAATTTACTCGCCACGCTCTAGTACTTATGACTTGGTTTTTCACGATAATGCTGTCTCCTGTTAGCTAAATACTCCAAGATTATATCTGATGCAATAATTGGACCCTGGAGTTCGATGCTTGGGTCGAATTGGTGTTTGCATGTATGTTTGAATGCATGCATTTGGCTCTCTGCCTACCCCTTTGGGGAATGCTGATGTAAAGTTATACTAGAAATGATTCAGTTAAGATCTTAGGAAGTCAGATCACACAGGTATTTTATTTTCAAAATTTAATTAACAATCCATATTCGTATGCGGTCATCTTATTACTGTGTCCTATTCGCAAGTTATATTTATACATATTTTTATGTTAATAACTTGACAGATAATAGACGGACTGGTTACTATAACCTAGACACTTGCTGGATTGGAAATGCGTTGCCACTCATAGGTACATTTTGTAGCTGATTTTAGATAATGTAAATAGACAAATAACAAACTCGCCAAAAGCCGATTCCACTACTCCACACTACTAGACAGTTCACCGCACTCCAACCACGCGATTTATAGATACATATGGGCGATATGAGTATGCAACCCGGGGTGTTTGATTAAGATGTTCAAAATGAAAGTCACAACATTATTTTCCTTTTTTTATTGATATTACACCACATATTAGAGATTCATTTATGGTTATTTACAATTTTCTACATAAAATTATGTTGATTTACATATATAAACAATATCTTCTTCATAATTCATCTGATATTTGTTCACATTCTTGCATTTATGCATTACTAGCTGTTGCCCGCGTGGATTTTGTTTTATAAATAACTAAGCCTATGTTCTTTCTGAAAGTCAGCTCTATCTCTGTACCAAATTTCTTAAAATCAGTTGTTTGGACGTGAAAAGGTGACAGACAGACAGACAAAGTTACTGTCGCATTTATAATATTAAGTAGGGATTTTTGTATTAAAGCTGCCAATTTTTATTCTATCGCATAAACATACATTACCATTGTTACAAAAATATTTAAATTATGTTACAAGTTTATGGACTCCTTCATGATAATCTCAATTAACTCGGGGTTTGTTGTTACGCAATTACGAATACACGGTCGTTACAGAAAATTTTTCACCCATTCTCATTTTGCAGTTTCATTGTAGCCAAACCTGTAAAGCTATCTGACAGCCATTTAGTGAGAGTCGTTTCTATGCTTACAATTTACCTAAATCGGCAACTTTATATTATAAAAATTGTGTATATGTACTAGTTTATATTACCTGTGTTCTTCTTTTACTTGGTAGCGACGAACCCCAGGTTAAATAAAATGTTTGTTGGTCGAACGAACGAACGAAGTCTAGTCAACTACCCATAGAGTTTACATTTTAAGGTAAAGGACGTTTTTTGTTCTAATGTATTCTCATTTTCTTTGGCACATTTCATCGCAAAAATTTTATGGTTCTCAACTTATGCTGTCGTCTCAAACTCAAATGTCACACTATATTTTAAGAAGCCAGTAACCCATTCAATTTTTTCAAATGTTTTTTTTTTACATAATCACTCTCATTCTATCATGAAGATCAGGCAAAAACATAACACAACAATATGTGTACGTTGAATTTTTAACATTGACGTTCTACAGCTTGAAGCTATAGTAGTATTTGCTTGGTTCATTATATTCCAAATCGAAAATTTGTGGTTATTTACTGTGGAAGGTTGCATTCCTTGGACGCTGGAATTCACTTTTCACTGCAAAGTTGCAACTACAGTTACATATTTACTAATACTCTTACATCGTGCATCGCCCGAACCTAAATCAAGTACTACATATGTCCAACAAGTTATTATAAAACAATATCCTATATTAGTTGTAACTAACATGACATGTTGCAAATAGTCGCCTAGCCTCTTAGGTCTACATGATTTTAAACTATGTATAATATTTTTAAAAGACAACAATAAAAACTACACTATTAAATGCAATGCATTGACTGGGCATTGAACAATCTACAATTCTGTGTGACGCGCGAGGATCCTGCCCTCGATGTCGGCGTGCATCTTCTCCACCTTACGAGAGTGCTTCTTGATGAGCTGGTGCTGGTCAGCGAACAGGTCCTCTTTGTCTCCGTGAGATGCCACCTGATACTTGAACGACATTGTATGTTAGACAAACCATACAATCTTACTGCCTGGCCGCGGGTCATTCGCTGTAGCGGAAAATCACGCCGCGTAGTTCGCGATTTCGCGTTGCAAGGAATGTCCCGTGGCCAAGCTGTAAGGATACACAAAATGTTGGGTAAGAAACATAGAGCAACACGGGCCACCGGCCGCGGCGGACTGGAGGGGAGTAGCCATAGCGTGGGAAGCCTGCATATGGCTCCTCCCCTCCGGTGTTGCTTTATGGTACAAAGATAAGTATTTTTCGGAACGATGAATGACAAAAGGAACGGGAGGTGTGCAAGAACCTGGATATTCGGCTATACACTATCTACCCTGTAAGGGATGAAGATGCATACTCGAATCCCGAATATTAAAACCCGGAAGCTATCCCCCGAATCCTTGAGCTTATTAATCAATAGACTATAATATAAATTAATGGTAACTGATTAAAAGATGATCAAATTATACAAAGTGGGGCAGTAAATATGTGCAAAGTAAAAATAAAGCGAAACAAAATTAACCTTGGTGTGGTGCTTGTCTAGGTTGCTTACGTGATCGATGTGCAGCGTGCGCAGCTTCAGCAGCCGGTTCTCGTAGTGCTGCAGCTCCACCTAAACATCATAAAGTATCGCATCACCGATAACCCATTCAATGCATTAGAGCTAAACTAGAGGCTAAAATTCCGACGAGTTGCCACACTTAAATCCATGTAGAACTCGAACACGATAGTGCTGAATGCTGAACACTGGTACAGTGCTCAGAAATATTGCACATTGTGTCTATGAAAGTGACAATCGGCTAGTTGTACTTCGTAGAGCGTTACTCGAGCGTTCTCAGCTGCACACTGCCTACGCAAATTCGTAGTCCGGTATTGGTCAAAACTTGATCAAAATGGTGTGATACAGACTCAAAATAAGTCGAAGTCTCCTTCATAAGAACGATTTGCAATATTTCTTTTTGAATACTGTAATGACCCATCGAGCCCGCTGAGAGGCGGACTGGTTACCAAGGTACAGCGGCATAGCACTCATAGCTGTAATGTAAAATTTTAAAGAGGAGGTCTTCCAAGCTTGTCGCCCTGCAACCTACCTTATTATCTTGCAGTAGGATCGGGTTGATACTTTTTTTATTTAGCCTGGGTTGCACCATGAGATTTGTTTAAGTTATTGTTCCATTTCATAACTAATAAAAGTTAGAGAAGGATGTGGAATGTTAAAATAACTTGAACAAATATTGTGGTGCAACCCAGGCTTAAGAAATATAATACATTTACTAAGAATTAATTAACTTGTTACTTTTTGATGAGGTGGTGAGGTAAGCTATTCCTAATTGCATATATGTAAGGTACGCCACAGATATATACGTAGGTAAATATAAAAAGCAAACCTGATGCATACCTTCAGAGAAGCAAGCTCATCAACAGTAAAATTAGCCGCAGCAGCCATCTTCCATAGACCTTGTACTTTTGGTTCAATGAATTCTTTGTTGTGGGGACCTATAATAACCAGTTCCAATTAGATTCAGCTCTAGATGATAGTTGATAATGATAGTAATTTCATCTAAAATATCAGGATTTTCTAAATAATGTTATTTAAACAAACCTTGCAAAACCTTGCAAAAATAAGTCCATTGCAAATTTTAAAAAGCTCAGCTAACTGCAGCCAAACAGGTCATGGCACGAAAAAACTTCCTATACTTCCTACAATCTCGTCTGAGTAGGCAGAGTCAAAATAGCGAAAGGTTTTGGTTAATAGGAATCTCCTACTGCCTGCCATGTAGGCAAACAGACTCTCCATCATGGATGGATTCCGCGAAAAAAGTGATAGAGGGAGAGCCGGACGCAGTTCAAAATAAAATATTTGAAGGATCATCAATATCCAAACTGAGATAAGGAGAGAAGAGAAGATGGTTAAGACTTGCATATGTATAATTTTAATACCTATCCTTTTTATATATTATATATATTTCAAATAGTCATCTCAGATGCAGGAGTATTGACCCCTACGCCCTCTTCCCCTCACCACTCTAGAACAAGAAGTTGAAGGAGCCCACCTCTAGCAGTCATCCTTTGTAGCTTGTCGTATCCATCGCGTAGCGACCGGTGGGAATCTCTAACCATATTCGCCCTGTAAATGTAATCTTTTGCAAATTCCTCGCTATCCGGTTTGGCATTGATTTCATTGAATTTATCCACCTCTTCGTCGTTGACTATATCTGGAAAATCGTTTGAAGTGTGTTATTTTGCCAAGCCATGGAGGGGTGGGGTTTTGCAGTTACTTGAGCGCGTCAGATTAACAGATTCCCGGACAGTATATGAGACACAATCATAGTTTTATTATCTACTTCGTTAGATAGATTGGCAATACAAAGAGAAAGAATATATTATACGCATGTGTGAGAGCGAGATAGATAGGCAGGACCATTTACAGACACGTTATCGGCCTGAGACAGCTTAGCGTTAGTCGTGAACACAACAATTTCCTTTTATATTTATTAAATGTAAGGTTTACTGGTGTTTATTGTACATAAATAATGATGGTTAAATGTGCAGTTCCTGAATGTAACTCATTTAAGAATGAAAACCCACTTATTCATTCATTTCACATGTAAGTACGAATTAAATGTTTAGCTCTCTAAATGCAGGGATTTAGTTCTGATACAACACTTTTATACATAAACGGATAGACAAAATTAACCGGTTTTATAATATGAATGCTTTAAATGCGTGAATAATTGTTTTATATTATTTCGCATTAACACATGCTTGTGAAATATATTTTATTTTTAAGATTGCTGCTTAAGCTGGACTAGATTCCCAGTAGGTCGCGAGTTCGAGTCTCGCCTGAAGTCAAATTTCTTTCCATTTTTCTTTAAAAATAAAATAAATACGTGAATAACTTCTATTTTATAACCTCACCTTAGTAGGGATTTTTGGATAATTTGTATATGTCAATCAAGGATATTTTATACAATTAACCTCTTTAGTGTTCATCACTAAAAAGGTTAATTTTATAAAATATCCTGCTACCTTATTTAATGCATTTATTAAAAGTTTAGAGTTTCATAGCCAAACTGGGCTGTTGTAAATATTATAAAAATAATTTAATAACAATAGAAAAATGGCTATCAATGATAAAAATAAATCGACTATATTATAATGCAGCAAGCACTTCGAACAAAAAGGTCTTTGAATAAAAATATCCACGTTATTTCTTTATTGTTTACTATCTGTCTCTTTAACTCCTTCTTTGCTGACTTTTTCTTCTTAGTATGTTCTTAGGTTTTCGCGAGCTGCACTCATTGAAATAAAACTAGTTTTCGGATTTATCTCGCGTATATTCTTCTTGTTGATCTTTCCTTGAAAACTGTTATCAGATTTATTTATCATCATAAGAAGTTTTCTGTTATCCTTGCTCACTTATCAGGTCACTTACTGTTTAATTATTATTAGATACTTATTTTTACTGTCTCTCGTCAGCACGGGATACAATTTGAACCCCGGACCTTTGTCAGGCTTGCGCGGGGACATGGGGGGTCCAACACGTAGAGGCCCTTTCGAGAATTTTGATCTACTTTGTAATGGGTTATATTCGGGACCTCTCTCTGACAGACAGACCCCGCAGAATATATGGGATTATTGTAATGATAAGTGATTCGCCAAACTTTGGGCTATGTGGGTGAACTGGGGGGACTAGCTGGCTGGGCCTATGGTGTGAGAGTGTGAGATCCGGCACCTGCCTATATTCAACATCTCACATTATCGAATCCTACTTTAGGCAGGAGGTGACTCGCCTCTCCTTGGTAGGCCCCCCAAACAGCCAACCCGATGGTCGACGGGGGGCAACACTGTTGAGAGGCTGGGGGTGTCGAGAGGAGTGGCTCCAGTTTCACCATCACGAGCGAGTAATCTCAAGTTCGGAGCGGGCTTCCCCGCTATTATGCCTTTAGACACTTCTACACCCTAGTGTATGGCTCTTGCAGAAATTTAGACAACAGCCTATTATCCAAATTTCTGCAAATGCCATACCTCTAGCGCCCCACTCAGACCGGCCAATGAAGGCAAGCCAGAGGTGAGAGACCTGATGCTCTGTCCGGCCGTACCTCTGTGTGGCGGACGAGGCGGAGCCCAGTTCTCTCGGAGGAACTCGAGATGATGGTAGGAGGTGGTGTCGCTACTCACAACAGCTCGCCGCTGCTCTGTCCCCTTTATTATTATTAGATTTTTGTTTATGTTGTACACCCCTCCTACTTCCTGAATTTGTTTCTTTACATGTAAGGTTGCCTGGAAGAAATCGCTGTTAGCGATAAGGCCGCCTGTTGTACAATATTATTATGTCCTAATTGTTTTTTCGTAATTGTTATCTATTGTGTACAATAAAGAGAGTATTAATATTATTTATTTATTTTGTATACTTATGCGCAAGGTTGTGCACATAGATCAACACGGGCCACCGGCCGACTAGAGGGTAGTAGCCATAGTGTCAGTTACCGATGCAAAACAATCTGTCATTTTTTTGCCGGAGGGGAATTTGTGTGACACACACACGCACAATAAAAATCGTCTATTACTACGAAACTCACACATCGACTTTAACAAAATACATACACACAATTTCACACACTTTTAAACATCTCGGCGACAGCGGCTTCTCGGAAACAAACTCTGATCAGTCGCTCGACCGATCCGCGTATCGTATAAGGTATACCTATCAGTCCGCCCGATTGTGTTGTTTGAATCAGTCCGAAACAAACCGCCGATATTATCGCATTATTTAGTTTTAAAGAATCAAATAACAGTTTTATTAGATATTTGGAAACTTTATGTGTCAGATTTCTTTTTAAAGCAAAAATACAGAGCAAATGGGCATTTTTAGGACGTCAGTTCAGTCGCCCAACTAGATTTAGTCATAGAGCAATCCGGCTGCAACTAGTTTTTATTTACGCATAGGACTATTTGGGCTTGTACTTTTACAGAAGGGAAAGATCCGGAGTGGCCGGTGACCCGTGTTGCTCTATGGTTGTGCATGACATGTCTTCTAACGTGTACTAGCTAACAGTTTATTTTTTGTTATAGTTTCTATGTATTTATTGCAATACACTATTGTGATGCATATTCATTGCAGTTGTTATTAGATACAAAATGATAGGTACTTTTGTTGGCAGGTAACAATGAAATCAAAACGGAAAGTATCGTCTTAAGTCTACAGGGATATATCGCCAGTGCCCAGCACCTCCAATGAAAATGTGTCTGATCTAGGCAACACACCATTTCTTCCAAGTCTACGGCATTTCTATAGTAAATTAATTATGGTTGGAGGAAAATAAAAATAATTTTGTTTGTAGTTTTATTTATATAAAAATATTCCCTGGTTGATGTGTGTAAAATCAGAAGATGCATCGATCATCGATATCGATATTAAAATCTGAAGTCTTTGCAGCACTATTTTGCTCGCACACAAACACATGTCACGCACACTGACGTAATCCGAATTTGGCACAGAGTTAATACACATGGAGAAGGCACACTGACGTAATCCGAATTTGGCACAGAGTTAATACACATGGAGAAGGCACATTCTACTATAGAAACAGTAGTTATACAATAATGGGTAAAATCGACACATATCTGACAGAAGCAGTTTTGACTCTTTCTAACTAACCAGTAGCTCCCTTTGTAAAAAGAGACACAAGATGTATGCAGAGTATCAATTTTGGAAATGATTTGATGTGACGTCATACTTATGCCTTCGCGTGCCCGTCGGCGCCATTACTGGCGCCGACGGGCACGCGAAGGCATAAGTATGACGTCACATCAAATCATTTGTGGTACATCTGTTGTCAAACGCCGCGCCCGATTTGTGGTACATCTGTTGTCAAACAAACAGGTGCTCGTAATATTTTTGCTGTTTTCTTGAAAACTAAATCTTTTAATTATGCTCTCGTACTGTTTAAAACAGAGTGGTGCAAGGAAAAACGAAAATAATCTTGGATTGAACTTTGTGAGGTTATGTACAAATTTTCACGGATTGTGTCGTATTCGGTGGGATTTTGAAATGCAGTGATATATAGTGATATGTTTTATTAAGAGTTTTGAAGACCTGTTTAAGTTTCGTATGACTTATACGACTTTTAATGCTATTCATTCTTTTCTAAAAATAGCATTTTTATATAGTGATGTACGAATACTAACCTGATATAAAGTATCGATATAAAATTATTTTCATATCAATTTAAATTATGTAATATTATATTGTATTAGCATTATACTCGATAGAATTTCTTGTTTCTTCATAAAATATCGAAGAAGAAATTTATGTAAATTTAATCATTTTTGTTATCTCCTTTTTTTGCACCCGATATAGCATGGATTTTTTCAGAGATTGTTAGAGTGTTATATAAGTATAAGCACAACATAAGACAGTTATTTTTTCAATGTATGAAGTGGCAAACAGGTATCAGTTTACATTGGTAAGTAATAGCCTATCAGTCTACACGAAACCAGAGCTTTCAATCTAAATGCGTTGCCACTGCTAAGACCTAAGATATTACGCATCTGTGCTGGAAATCACAGGGCCGTAAGATCTGTGTCACTAACTTCTACATGCGTATCATCTGAAAATTGAAGCAGGTTCCATTTCTTTTCAATTACTCATATCATTAACATACCTGTTTATTGGCCTTTAACTTGACCGAAGCGTCATCGTGCTACGCAAATTAACTAAACATAATGATTAAAATTTGGAATACATAGCAACAATAATTACAGAGATGCATTCCAAGGAGCTGGTCAGCATAAGACTCACATTTGAAGGCTGCTATAGAAAATCCTACTGAAATTCAACATTACCACAATGTGCAATTTTTAGCTCGAGTTCTGGTTGAGAACCTTTCGCAAGCTGCTGGTAATCAATGAGATCATTTGAATTAATGAATTTATTTATTTGCTAAAAGTATAGTAGGTACATAAGATCTTCAGTATATAATATAGCTTTCTTTTATATTTCACCATTTAATTTGCATGCAAATTACAGGATACATTTTATTACGTTATAATTATACATTTAATTATGATGTATTAAAATTATTATAATTATACTCAACTCTAATTTAGTGAGTGTATTTTACTAAGACTAAGCATTCATACTAGCATAGCTATAAGCATACATAAGAATAAGAATCCGTGTCGATAAAATATCGATAATAACCGCTCATGTACTAGAAGATGATATCGATATTTATCGAAAACAACCCTATGAAAGGCGGCCATTGTAATCGCCCAAATTTTTGTAGGCAATCACGCCAATTCTGTAGGTATTTCTACTCCATGTACTATAGCTCAATGGAATTTGGTCTCGTCCTGACTACTCAATTGCCAATCTTTAGTATTATACATCTATGGACACAATATTTTTTTTGTTATAACGTCTGTAGACGTTTTCTGTCCGGTTACTACCGCGAAAGTGTTAAGGATACGGGGAATAGCTTCCAACCTATTGAGTATCTCTACCAAATCTGAGCTGACCATATAAGGGCGCACCCTTACTTAAAACAACTATTTATTTCCAAAAAGTTGTTACGAGCTTATTTAATTTCCAAATCGTCGGTATTTTGGATGGGAGCTACATGCATCTCACACCCATGACTACACAGCTTTTGATCAACTACCATAACACTTATTACATTCATATAAAGTATCCAAATCCAACAAAGAACTTACTTTTGTATGCATCATGCTCATTGTTATCTATGTTTTCCAGCAGTTCATAATACTGGTCAATTTTCTCCTGGTGGTGAGTAAACTCTTCTCGAAGAGCTGCTAACTCCTCACTTGTAAATCCTGAAGACTCAGCTTTTGCCCAAAGCATGTTTAACTTTTTGTCTTTGAAGAGACTCTTGTTGATATATGCATCTGTTGCCTCATTGTGTCTCTGTAAATGTTTAAAACTATGCCTACATACTCTTCAAGTAGAAACATTTTTACGTGTACTAAACTAATAATAATAAATGTCCTTCAGATCGCATTTTGGTCACGGCGGCCAATCTCAACGGAGACTAGCCAACTGCGCGGGAGATATTATAGTGCACAAGTGTATGTGCACTCACTATGCCTTCACTCTCAAAGCCCGATGGGACGGTAATCTGACACGACCGAAAAGAGATCGGGCGCAGGACTGACGGCTTTACGTGCTCTCGGAGGCACTTTCCTTTCTCCGAGGGAATTTCCTCACAGGAAAAATCCAATAACAGATTTTCCAGATCGAACCCAGGACCTTCACTGGGCCAACCAGGCAGTCTAAACTTATCACACATTGCATTTGAAAACACCAATAGGTAAATACTAGCAAAAATAATGTTCAAAGTTGAATGAAACTGGAGATATATATACATTTTAAAAATAGATTCTTGTAGCAAGCTGCAAAAAAATCTTGAGACTATAATAATTTTTGGTCTCTTTATAGCATTTTTCTTTTATTAGAGACTTATAAGATAAGCGCACCTTACACCATATCTTTTACTTCAATTTATTGCTCTGATTTCAACTCATTAAAATTATTTTTCTCTAAGATGCATGAGTACATAAAAAATGTACACAAATAGACATGTGAATAAAGAGAAAGAAATTCTTAGTTTTACTAGACAATTAAATAGTGTTATCAACAACAAAGTCACCAGTTATTGAATCACACGTGTCAATGTACTCTATTGAAGCACATGATTAAAATGTTATCTGTATTTTGTCATTACTCTGCCCCTCAAATAACATTTAATTGAGATTATGGATGCATTGTTGTAAGTAACATAAAACCGTAAACATAATTCAAATTTAAACTTTAATTTGTTTCTTTTTTTGTATGTATTAAAGTGGCAAACAAGCATATAATTTAAATAGAAAGAAATGTTTATACGTAACAATTTTTGGTATTTATATTGATGGTTAGCAGTACTGTACCCTATAAGCATCTACACAAAACCAGAGACTTCAATGTTAATGCGTTGCCACTCCTGAGGATTAAAGTATAATGCCTCTGTACAGGAAATTACAGGGCCATACTTAACCACCTGTCCAGAACACAATAGTGCTGATCACTACCATTTAATAGTCAGTAAATTAGATAATTCATTGGTGCCTATGAGTATATACTTAACTTACTGAAGGTTCCTTTTGCTTGCCAAGGGACTGATCTTCAAAATGTTCTCGTAAACCATAATTTGACATAATGTTGGTGAGTTTCCGCCGCAGCTCCGTCTCTTTAAATCCTTCTTTATCCCCTCCTTCACTCTTTAATTTCTTATACATAATTTCTTCTTTGTCTTGAATCATTAGATCACTATACAATGATTTCAGCTTTGGTTCCGTAAGGCGCTGAAAATTTTCAGTGATCAAGAATCAGTAACATATAGTATTAAAAATGTACACACTCAAATACTTTCACATGCAAAGAGGCAAGTCTTCTAGTTACAATTTTGTATGTGGTATTGATCTTCTGCACCTCTTGCAGCAGCCCTCCAAGGGAGTCACGACAGTGATAAAAATTACTTTTAAATTTTACTTGAATCTAAATAATAACTCCACCCCAAATTTTATGATTTATGTGTCAAAACAAAGGTTACTGTGCCGGTCAATCATACATCGACTTACTTGTTGAGCTTTTGACCATAATTGGTTGAGTTTATTCATCCGATAGGGCTTCTCCAATGTTCTGAAATTCACTTCAGTTGCTAACTTCGGTTTCTTTTCATTGGCCGATTTAGAATACTTATTGCACACGACGTAATTGATAAACAACACAAATGTTATGAAATATAACGCTTTGCACAATAGCTTCATTTTTGTTTTTTACTGAATACTTATCAGTTAGATCGTGCTACAGTCAGCTTCAATGCACACTTGCTTAATTATAACCGCGATAGCTTAAGTTTATATTTTATGAATGCCGCACAGCAATTTGTTTTAGCAATGTGTTTACGTATTTAATTAAAATCGCAAAATTCGGATCGAGGATGTTGTCAGAAATAGTGATGGTTAACTCGAGTACCTAACTCGAGTCAACTCGAGTTGGGCGTAACTCGAATCCACTCGAGTTGAATTCACTCAAACTCGAGTTCGAAAACCGAATGGAACCGACATGGAGCGAAGTTTGCCGATCATTTGAGTGAGACTATATTCATTTCGTACACTGATATTAATTCATTCATAGCAACCAAACAAGTGTCATTACATTAGATTCGAGGTTATCTTTAGAGTGCCGGTTATTATTTTAGTTTTTGCGTGTTAAGCGTTATTATGTATATAAAAATGCCGGATCCTAGAAGAAAGCTTTAGTTTGGGATGTATTCGAATCGTTGGGATGTATTAGAATGAACGTGTTTGGTGTAAACAGTGTTCAGATTCATTCAAATATAGTGGAAATACGACTACATTATTAAACCACATTAAAAAGAAGCATCCTACCACTGTTGCCATCGAGGAATGTCAGAGTTCATCATTTCAATATGTCCAGCTAGCGATATTTCGTAACACCGAAACAATAGCAGTAAATAATAAAAAATATAATATAAAACCATGGATAACCACTGGGTTAATTCGGTGTATAAGACAAAGAGATAAACTTCATCAAAAGGCTAAAAAATTCCCTGATAACTTAATACTACAAACAACGTATAAAAGATATAGAAATTTTTGCAATAACCTCTTAAAAAACTTGAAAAATAATTATGATAGTAATTTTAATTTTTTAATTTAATCATTCAGGTAAATTACACCCATTACAGAAATAAAATCATACACATTGAGAATCATAGATTAAATAAATAAAGTAATGAACTAAATAAAGCTGGTAAAAATTGCAAGGAACTTTGGAAAAATATCAAAAACTTGTCTTGCACATCTAAACAGCGTGTATCAAATTCGAGTTTGCTGTATTCTAATCCCACTCCGCTTAATAATGGCAACCCATTATACGTCCCACTGCTGGGCACGAGTCTCTCCCCTTTTTGGAGGGAGGCCTGGAGCTTACTCCACCACGCTGCTCCAATGCGGATTGGTGGAGGTGGGTGGGTTAGTGGCTAACCCGCTGTCGGATGTTTTTCAAACCGCTCATAAGGCCTCCGACAAGGTTTAACGACTGCTATCTATCGATAGCAACCGGGACCGACGGCTTAACGTGCCCTCCGAAGCACGGAACTCCGCTTATGTCTGCTAATTATGTAACTAATTATTTTATCAATGTAGGAAAAGATTTAGCCGAAGAGATTCAAAGAAATACTGGTAAGCGGTCTCGCCAAAAAGACATAAATAGTTACTGTCTGAAATCTTTTGTGATGCTCGACACAGATGAGGATGAAATAGGTAGAATTATCTCAGGACTGAAAAATAACTGTGCAGTTGGTTATGATAACATAGATTCCGAATTGTTTTAAAAAAGCAGTAGTTATTCCTATATTTAAATCGGGGAACGAAGATTTAGTCTTCAATTACCGACCGATATCGATCCTCCCTTCACTATCTAAAATATTAGAAAAAATTATAAATAGTAGGTTAGTAAATTATTTTGAAAGTTAAAAGATTACGCAAATTAATATTTGTATTCAAGAAACTACGAAAAATAGCTGAAAGAAATAGCAAAGAGCTATTTTAAAAGTAACCCATTCTCATCCCTTTTCTTTTCCTACATTTCTTTTGTATCAATCCATTTCCGTTTTAACTGTCCGCCAAATTTTCATATCTAACATTATATTAAAACAGCATACCAAGCTTTCTTACAATATTGACAATACTAACAAAAGACGGTATGATATGGTCTGCACTATGACTTCAACCTCGAAACATGCTTTCACCAAAAGATTCTATTCATTTCTTGGTCCATTTTTGTATGTATAATAAATTAAATAAAATTGTGTTATTTTATAAGTTAGACTATCATAGATGTAAAATAATTTTAAATAACTTTTTACAGAATCTTTCGTATGCAAATACAGAAAATTTACTCCTAGTATGTAAATAAGTTTTTGAAACCTGTCAAAATTTTATTATCAATAAAGTTAGAAGTAATAGTATCCTAGTAGTAAGAATAATTTAAAACGTATATTCAATTGTTAATTAAAATAACTTCAAATAGCCGTACAGTCTGTTTTTTTTCGGTACGGACTAAATTGACATAAGCTGTGTGGCTAGGTTTTTGGGAATCATTAATAGTGATGTGCCACTACCGTAACTTTACGTAATTTACAATCTAGTATCGTTTTTCAGTGATAATGTTTATTTTATTTTATTCAAGAGAACAAATAGTCTTATTTGCTTACAAACAATCTTAATAAAATTACATCAGACCATTTATAAGTTTCCATATATGGATATCTAAGGAATTGCATATTGTTTCATAACAGTAACAAAAACAGAAAACAATATCAACAACAAATCAATAATAAAAGGAAATTTAGCGCAACTTAGTACGTTTACTGCTCCTAGAATTTTAATTTACATTATATCTTATTAATATTTTACACTGCGCTAGTAAAGAAGAAAAAATTATGTGGTAAAGTAAAAAGTAACGATTCATAAAACCGGTATCGTACAACACTAATACTAGAAAGCTGGTATCATTATTTTGGAAATTGACATTTGCATATGTCAATTTAGTCCGTGGCGAAAAAAAACAGACTATAGTTCTCTTCCAGCCCGAAACACAGGTTTTACCTAGTTCGGGCATACATATATTTTTTGTACTATTTTAAATATTAAGATATTATTGTATTAATTTTGTGAACTTACTTTTTGTAATGAACAATTTATTTATTTACAAATGAAAGTAAAGTACTTCAGTCAATTCATCTTCATCGCAGTTACTGGTATCGACAACCACATTGAATGTTGAGCCTGAGCCTCCTCAAAAAAGGTTGTAAATGTACCTAAGTACATACTTGCATCATAATGTTAGTCTGATTTTATTTTAAAAAGACTGCTATATAATTTCGTAGTTTAATTGATAGTAAATATTATTTTTAATTAAAATTCGAGCCAAAAATACTTAAATAAATTATTTGATTACAAACAATAACTTTTTTGTTTAGTTAGTAGGTATAACTCTCCCAATACTTAATAAATATACATTAATATTTATATACACAAACATTATTTTTTATATACATTTTTTTTTATGTTATGGAAGTGGCAAACAAGCATGCAGTTCACATTGATGTTAAGTGATGACTGCAGCCTATAGACACCCACACAAAGACCAAGGTCAAAATGCAGATGCGTTACCACTCCTGAGGCCTAAGGTGTTATTCCTCTGTGCCGGAAATTGCAGGGCCGTACATTACCACCTGACTGGAACACGATAGTGCCGAGCACTACCATTTAGCGGCAAGTATATTAGGTAATGCGGTGGCGCCTACGCCCGCGAGCTCCCGCACTGGAGCTCTACCACCAGTAACAATTATTATAGTAATTAAATAAATAATATCCTACTATATTACTATTATAATATTACTATTATAAAGGCGAAAGTTTGTAAGTATGGATGTATGGATGTTTGTTACTCTTTCACGTAAAAACTACTGAATGGATTTGAATGAAACTTTACCACAATATAGCTTATACATCAGAATAACACATAGGCTATAGCTTATACATCAGAATAACACATAGGCTACAATTTTTGAGGTTTTTAATGTGAGGTCGTAGAAAAAACACATTTTTTGCGCTTACATTGCAAACGCTGACTGAATCCTACAAGATAGATCAAAACAATTTACTACAGTATTGTACAACTTAAAAAGGTCTACAAAAAAGTCCGTGATGGTATATGTTTATCTCTTAGGAATAACCCACAATAACCATTTTTTATCCTTTACTTTGTACGAGAAATAATGGCTTATTTACGAAGCGATTTTAAGCAATACAGTATTAATCCTTATCCAATTAAGTATTAAATACATTGTGCACTTAATAAAGATCAATATGGCTTTTTACAGCATGTAAATTAAATAAGTATTTTCGAAGATATCACAGATTTAAAATGCAGAGTCATAGCAATTTCGGCGATAAATACCGTTTCGGTGATAAATACCGGCAGCGGCGCCAGGCGAACGGGGCGTGGGGGGAGCGGGGTAGGTGCGGTGGGGAAGAAGTGGCTCATCGCTGAGTGCGCGACCCGAACACGGGCAGACGCGTGAGGGCAGACGTCGTTGACGATTGTGTCCGTTTTGCAAATTTTCAAGGCACTAGCGATTTGATAAAAACGTATGGTCGCCTACTTTAAGTAATATAGGCCTAAGGTTAGTTATTGCCAGGTTTCTTTTTGGTTAGGAGTTACACGTACAAATTAGGGCTCTGCAGTGCTTAGTTACCGTATTTCTTACTTATTACTAGACTAGACGGGACGAACCTGAAGTCCACGCGAACGAAGTCGCGGGCAAAAGCTAGTAAAAAATAAAGAATTGAAACAGATAAAAATATAATTTGTCTGCTCCATTTTTTTAAAGTATTTAAGCCAAGCTGAGGGAATAATTAGGAAAAAAAAATTACTTGTCCATCCTGTTATTTCGAGTTACGTAATTCGAGTTCAACCAGAGTTACGTGAATTTTAATTCGTGTTAAATTGAGTTTTGTTTTTTCCGAGTGGGCACAACACTAGTTAGAAAATCTGACAGATGTCACGTCACAGGTCAAAGGTGTCAAGTCATGAAATTGTGGTGACCATAAATTATTGTAACAGTTCCGCACATTGATTAATATAGAAAAAAAATAAAAGATGAAACAGTTTTGAAATATTATTTGGAGAACTAATGGAACATATTCTAGGACCATTTGGTCTTCCTCCAACAGTAGTTAGCCATCCATAATAAACTTTCAATTTCAATATTTTATTCCGGTGAGGTAAAAATGTTTCACACGTCGGAAAATGTTGTTTAGGTTCTGATAGCTGTTTCACCTTGTACTTTCTTTTATTTTAACAAATCTTGCCATGATCCAGGTTTATTCCTAGCCAGGAATCAAATCTGCCTCAGTAGTCCCGTGGTACTACTGCAGCAACACTGCCACGCACGCTGGATTATTGGTTCTGATTTACAGATTGGCAAGTACTTTTGTTATAACCATTATCACGACAAACTTGTCGTAAGTACATTAATGCACACATCTCCCTCTCATAAATCGTCGGACGACTTTCCAGGTCGTCGGCTGGAGGAGAAAAAAAAACTTACTTGCTAATCGTCTGAGCTATTAAATAAATATAATTAAGTACATTGAAAGAAGATAGAATAGAAACACCATTTTTGCACTATCTTCGCTCCAAATAATAGTATTAAAACTCGCAAAAACACTCATTACTCGTAAAACATTCTTTAATCATTACTATGTAACTTTTCCATCCGGCTCAAAGGACCACATAAATATGTACGACTATGAATGTCATGAATGTGTGGATCCGTAAGTAACATATGATAGCAATAATGGTGTGCGTCTATGAACAATATAAAATATATAACAGTTGACTAATAGTCAAAACGCCTTTTTAAGTGGCCATTGTTTTGTAATGTTGTACAATTAATTATAAATTATTAAATTACGAATGAATTTATTCATTCGTGTGATTCATTCAATTTTATGTTTTCCGTGTCCCAAGTATTAAAAATGCCTTGATACCCTAAATAGATTTTTTAAATTTGTATTGCTAGTGTCGCATGATACGTCAGGTACGGGTACGTCGTAGTTCACACGATGTATCGATACATCGAGATCGAATTCTGATTTAATTGGCAAAAAAGATACAAGAAACAATCTCTTACACTTGGAACTCTACCACCAGTAGAGTAGAAGAAGAAGTTTTTGATTTCATTCGACAAAAAACATTATTTTTAGAAAATGATACCTATAATAAGTCATATTTCAATATTAAAGACATCATAATAATATAGAAAGACACTTGAAAAAAAATTAACAACCTTAAATCAATAGAATCAAAATTACATCAGGGTTTTTGGTGCAACGCGATATACAGCAATTCAGCAATGTATCGATAGAAAATATCAATGTATTGTTTAGTTAGTGGGATACCTAAAATCGATGTGTATTGTATTGCCATTATGAAATATTTCTCTCAGTCAGTCCTCCTCTCCTCTCTCGCTTGATCTGACAGTTAGATAATTCATTCATTTCGATAATCTCTCATGTTTCGCTGTGTTCCTGTGAATTCCGTGATTTGATTGCGCCGTTGTCTCGCGTCGAGATAATACAAATACAGTAAAAATGCCATTGTTATTTTAACCACGGTAGACATCGTTCCCAATCAACAAAGTGTGGGGTGTGAGCTTAGCTTTAACAAGTAATTTGTCACAATGGAAGCTCAAGCTTAGCTTTAGCTGTATCTCAACATTGGGACACTTTCTCTAGATGCGCGAGCGAGTTACTCAACACGCGGTTGTGTAAGGCCGTCGGCCGATGAGCAGTGTCGGTAGCGCGTAATCGCGGTGTGTAGTCTGTCGGGTTGAGTGTGTGATGTGTAGGCTGTAAGTAGCCCGGCAGTGATGGTGGAACGGGATGGGATGCGGCGCGGCGGGTGCGGCTGGGGCGGCGGGGTGCTGGGCCGCTGGTCCCGCAGGTTGCTGTTCGACAGTCCCCTCGTGGGACGCAGACTTACACATTCAGGTATTTATTACTTCAGCCTATGGATGTCTAAGTATGGAGGTAGATGGAGATTCTTATGGTTGTATGTGTATGGATACAGATTTGTTTGACCCCAATTTGTCTTTGGCCATTAAAATAAAAAAGATGATATTGGTATTGTGGTATTATTGGGTTGAATCCATGTCTTTCATTTTGATGCACATATTTAAAGTTTAAATTAGTCTGGTGCATTCAGAATACAAATATGTACACATACAATCTTTAGATTCAAGTAATTACTTGCCATTATTCTTGTCTGTTTTTAAACATAGCTGAAATTAAAAAGATCACATCTGCTTAAGGTCTTACGACGAATCACCAATATGAAGACAAAAAAAAAACATAGTTGTGAAATTTTAATTATGTGGGTGAACCACATCATTAAAATCTTACAAACACTAATTGAAATAAAAATCAATTGAGAGTATTGAATAGCATTGCAGACTAATCAAGCAAACTGTGACTAACCAACCATGTTCCATTAATATAAAAAAAAACATTGGTGGCATGAAATGTTTATGACCATTGCCAATTGAGGCATTGAAACAATGAGATCTCTAATCAAATGGGTCATTGCCACTGATGGTTGCTCTAATCACATAGACATGACCTCTTAGCGGTCACTTGTTTTTAATTAGCCTAATCAAAAACCATAGTAATGTGCATGTATAGATACGGAACTGACTTAATAGATACTAAGGATAGACTACTGATAGAATTACACAATTTAATTCTACAATGTTTGTATGTATTCCTCTGGAAGTTAATAATACAAGCCACACACTGGGTTTTACATGTGCTGAGGACTTCTCTTATGTATGTTGTATGAGTTTGGGCTAGCCGATTACCTGTAAAGAAGACTATGGTGGTCTCATGACACCGCCTGTATCCATACAAAGAAAAACTGTATTGAGCAATAATCATGCATGCACATTTGTGCAATTACTTAATCTATGTTAGTAAAATCAAATTTCACTATGTTCTTTAATTAAAAAAAATAAGATTACTCTTCTTGAATCCACAATACTGTTAGTTCTAGCCAGCTTGAATCCTTGCTGGAAGAAAAAAATAGCCTTGCCTTCCTCCATATGTAATATGTAAATTATCTCCATGCTCAATTTACATGATTGTTTGTTTTCATGTTACATTATGAAGCATGCGCATAAAATCATCAATTTGTTCAATTTATAATGATTGCATTACAAACAAAGGGATTCCAAAATTACTAGGTACAGTATGCAACTAAATATATTTCACATCAAACTTAGGAAGGCGACTTTGGCTTATATTGGGTCTGTAGAGCGTTATCTCTTTCGCACCTTCCCTATGTGTCCTTTGTGGACCACTTTGAACAATTTTTCACCAATACTGGCCTATCAGTGCTTATGTAGGCAGTGTGCAGCAGAGATAACGCTCTACAAGGTCAAACCTAGCTGATTGTCTCTTTCATAGGCTCAATGTGTAATATTTCTTACTGGGTACTGTAGCAGAGTTTCATTTTACAATTACTCTTCTTCCTACCTTTATCCCTAAAGCCACAATGGATCCTATCGGGTCCGAGAACAATAAGAAATCAATTGTCATATTTTTCTGGTGGCCTGAGGGATTAAGTGAACTTAAACTTTAATACTTATTACAGTAGGAATTTAGTGTGGCTGTAAAGAAATATATAATCAGTTGAAGCAAAAGATATTTTGTGTATCATAACTATTTCTCTAATATGGCCTAATTAATTGACAATGATTGATAATTTCCTCCTATGATCAAAGATCAAATGCATATATACAATTTAGGAAATGGGTGTGTCTCTTGATTGCTTGTACAAACAAGTTTTATTATTCATTGTTCTACCACAAAGATTCATGGGAAGTTGTTTCGTCTAGTAATTACTCATGATTTGCGAAATGAGGAAACAATGTTAATTTTTGTCCTTTTGTAACTTGGTACTGGTATTTGTTAAAGTTAAAGAAAGTTATTGTAACATTTCACATCCTTCCCTATCTTTAACAGATTTCTTTAAGTTATTTTTATATTACATTACATAAAAGGAGTGTCGGTCACTCCAATTTTATTTATCTATATTTTTTTTTTTTTTTTTTTTTATGTAATGGAAGTGGTAAACAAGCATGCAGTTCACATTGATGTTAAGTGATGACTGCAGCCTATAGACACCCACACAAAGACCAAGGTCAAAATGCACATGCGTTACCACTCCTGAGGCCTAAGGTCTTATGCCTCTGTGCCGGAAATTACAGGGCCGTACATTACCACCTGACCGGAACACGATAGCGTTGAACACTACCATTTAGCGGCAAGTATATTAGGTAATGCGGTGGTGCCTACGCCCGCGAGCTCCGTCACTGGAGCTCTACCACCAGTGAAAAATATATAGATAAAGGTAGTTAATACCACTTTAACAAGTAACTCAAGTAATAAAATGTTATACAGGGTTATTTGTAACGAGCGCATGATTCGTAAAGGGAGGCTTTGGCTCATCAAGACCAACTTAATAACTAGGTAGGTATGTGATGAAATTGTAGTAGGTAGAAAAATCATTACTTAATTGACATTTGAATGTACTTAGGTATATCGTAAAATTAAAAATCGTTAACATTAATATTGTTCCTTAACCCAATTCTTTAAAGGTCAATTTTACATTAATTCGCGCCATGTCTTTTCGAATGTAATTTATTTGAGGCCAACGATAATTGGTATCTTTCATACACATACCTAATATCAAAATGCTTGTGTGGAAATCTTCACGATTATTATGATCATTCTGTGTTGTACATTTCTGTGCATACAAGAAGATAGGTAGGTATTATCTGTAACATTGTTATAAGTGTACACATAAACACGGGTTATAGATCTCTCATGACAATCCACTTTTTCTACCCATCGGTAAATTTGCAGGTGTCAATCTCTTATAACATGAATACCTGTATTACGCTTAAAAGGTAAGTAGCTAGGCATAGGTACAGTACCCAGCATGAATATAGCACATTAAGCCTACGAACGAGACAATCGGCTAGTGTCGATTTCGTAGAGCATTATCACTGCTGCACACTGCCTACGTAAGCACTGATAGCCCGGTATTGGTCAAAACTTGATCAAAATGGTCGACCGACATCACATATATGTTGTTCGATTCATCGTTTTTGTGGATATTACCCGGCGCGAGGCCACGCCCACCCTTTCTGCCGGACCCTGAATACCGTGTCGTGTAATAGCCTTTTAAGCTTGACGTGCAATATTTTTGTTGGATATTGTAAATACATTCGATTCGCCAGTTACGTTTTATCCCAAGATACCTATAGATACATTATCGTGGCCTAGGATGCAATAGGTAATTTGTGTGTGTGACTTGTGGTTATGTGAGTCACTCGCACATACAAAATCGCCGTCACAACGTGTTATTTTCTTAAAGGAAAATACAGAATTTTATTATTCTGTTCTTAGTGCAAAAGTAGATGATCAAAACGGACATTCAATACTAATGATCGTAATTTGCGTCAAAATAGTGTAGGTACTAAATATTAGCCAATATTTGGTTCCACTTCACAATCTCGTATTTTAGAAACACTTTACCGCCATTCTACTTTGACGCAAATTACGATAATTCGTTTTGAATGTCCGATTTCGATCATCTAATTTTGCCGTTGACTGTACTACTGTACATGTCGAAGATAAAAAATTAGAAATGATTACAGCAGTGCAAGGTCAGGAACAAAAAGCTATCACAGCTTTATAACAATAACATGCTAGCAACAATAGATATAGTAATTATTTGTCTGCTTAAGCGAGTTTTATTTTTTATATCCGGTTAATGAACTGTTTATGGCGAGTAAGGTGCAAAGACCGCAATTGGTCGGAAGTCATTTTTTTCTCATTTGTGACGTCGAAGACAGCTGTTCGGTAGCTACTATCTACCTTAATTCGTTTACGATTTTTAACTATGTGTGTACTCCACACGCCTCAATTTCAATGTCATGTTCAATGACCTCAAACACCATACTGAATGATGTGGGTACATAAGGTTTACCCACACCATTCACAACACAATTGTTATGTCGATGAAAGAATTAAACTACTTAGTTATTTATAGACAAAACCCTCTCCCAATAAAGTCCTCATAGACAGATCCAGCTGCCTCTAACCTATCAATTATTACCATCAGCAAGGGTCTAAAAAGCACATTAGAACGGATTAGACGCACTATGTCACATTCGCAAAATTACATATCTTCATCCGACCAGCACCGCCTACTACCACTCGCTTCGCCCGTGGTCTTACCACGCGTAGACGACGAGTGGTCAACTTACTAGTCACTGACCATGATCAGCCGTTGCTCGTACGTTTGCCTTGCGCTGTCCACGCACAGGCCCCGAATGAATCGCTGAGAGTGCGCGAGTGGTTCACGCGAGTGCCATACATCAGCGGTACACAACCTTTCTTTAGAACGTGTCGTTGGTATCTTTATCAAAATAAAGAAAAACTTTAACCGAAGTTCACTGATTTGCGCGGCGTCTACCTATGGACGATCTGACGTTCAATGGTCGACACGCGGCATCCAATCGTGGAACACCTATCGACAACGAGTGGACACAAAGCAACGAGGTGCTAGGTGTGTAGTCGGATGTTAGGTTTTTTTTTTTTAATTAATGGAAGTGGTAAATAAGTATGTAGTTCACATTGATGTTAAGTGATGACTGCAGCCTAAAGATACCCACATAAAGACCAAGGTTAAAATGCAGATGCGTTACCACTCCTGAGGCCTAAGGTGTTATGCCTCACACTAGGTAGTTAGTAGGTGGATCTAATGAGCTTTATTTTCGCAATAATTCATCGTAGGTAATTATTTTGCTTACTTACATAAAGAAAGGGCTTGCGTTTTGCAGAAGAAGACGTATTGTTTTAGTTGGGACACACGACACGACTGCGATGTTTATGAGAATGAAGACCTCGGAATGTGGTTCCTCGTACGCTTCTTCGTTTCGTGATTGCTTGATCGCTCAGTAATTAAGTTAATAGTTAAATATAAGTTGTTTTGCTCTTCTCTTGATACACAACATGTTTAGCAATATTGTGCAATAGCACGCGCCGTTGCTAAATGACGCGGAACGTGTCTTGCTTGCTACTTCATAAAAATGCTGCTAATCAGGCATTGCACCCACGCCATCGCCAAACATGTTAGTATTAGAATGTTGTTCGATTCATCGTTTTTGTGGATATTACTCGGACATTCTACAGATGCATAGTTCAGTTGTGTTGACCGTTTTTCTGAGACTGGTGGAACTTAAAGTTCTTTTAATTAAATAAATAAATAAATAAATAAAATACGCTTACACTCACAGCCCCACAATAGGTATAAACCTGTGTCGTGGGTACACATACAACACATACACAAACACCCAGACCCGAAACAAATATCTGTAGGCCACACAAATATATGTCCCGGTGCGGGGATCGAACCCGCGACCCTTCGAATCAAACGGTCAACTCACACCGCTGGACTAACCGGGTCGTCACACAATTCGTTGGCATAGGTACTACATGTTCAAAGTGTTCAAACTATCAAACTATTTCTATAAGTTAGAAAAGGATGTGTAATGTTACAATAACTTAAACAAACGTTGTGGTGCAACCCAGGCTAAGGTACATAAAATACAGATGTCACGTCAGGCCTAAGTTGTTTTGTCTTTGTGGCAGAAACTGACTGACTACCATTTGGCGACAGTTAGCTTAAGACTTTCAGCATGTTGCACTGAAGCCTTTTTAATTTCAGGCCAATAGACGCAAACTGGCGGCTTCAGTGTTCTACAGATTTTTGTTAGTCTTTAATATTTATACAAATAAATAAAATTTTAGTGTCTGTTTGTAATATAAAAATTACCGCTTTTTAGTAAATGCATATGTATGTATAATAATGCATATGTTTACATGTACATATACCAAAACAACATTTTTTACAATTTTTGTCTGTCTGTCTCTTTGTCCCCGCTAATCTCGGGAACGGCTATACCGATTTTGACGGAACTTTCACCGGCAGATAGCTTATGTAATAAGTATTATATTATATATAATGTATTTATACTAGCTGCGCCCACGACTTCGTCCGGGTAGATGACTGACTGTTGATGACTGATGACTGAACAATCATAAATTCTCACGCGGACGAAGTCTTTAATATTTATTAAACTTAGTATTCTGCTAAGAACAACTTTATCTTTCAGAGATTTTTTTGTAAGTTTGTAAATTTTTGGTTAATTTATCTGTATTTTATGCGAAATGAGTAATCATTTAAAAATTTTATTACACGACTTGGATAATATGTGACCTTAAAAACGATTTATAGGTACCTACATTAAACATGGTACATCTGAATTATATGCTATTTAATTCAAATTATCCTTTTATTACGATATGACCAATGTGGATTATCTTAATGATTATTATGTATACCGGGCCTTACAGGGTAGGCAGGTAACGTTTAGTTTAATACTTATTTACTCATCACTCTCTTCACGTAGGTATGCCGTACTCAAAGTTTTTTTTTATTATGGTACGGAAGTGGCAAACAATCATGCAGTTCACATTGATGTTAAGTGATGACTGCAGCCTATAGACACCCACACAAAGACCGAGGTCAAAATGCAGATGCGTTACCACTCCTGAGGCCTAAGGTGTTATGCCTCTGTGCCGGAAATTACAGGACCGTACATTACCACCTGACCGGAACACGATAGTGCTAAACACTACCATTTAGCGGCAAGTATATTAGGTAATGCGGTGGTGCCTACGCCCGCGAGCTCCGTCACTAGAGCTCTACCACCAGTAAAATGGGTCAACATCCTATCCCTAGATAAAGTTTATAAATGTATGTTTACTTAAATATATGTATCTTCATACCAGGTCCCTTACGGGGTAGGCAGAGAGTGTGGAGCGCCAGATATCCCGGTCCTGACATACCTCCCGTGCTTCTTCTACCTTCATCATTCTCTTCATACATGCACGCGCATTCCTAAGACTTTTCACCCCATCCTCAGGCAATACTCGGCCTATTTGGTCATGGTATTGGTAGGTCAGTTTTTGTCTTCCTGGGCCTTTGCAATCATCCACATCCACTTTAATGTATCTGCAATACAACTGGCTCATGTCTAGACATGAGCCAGTTGTATTATATTGTACTTAATGTTATAGGAATGAATATTTATAGGGTACGTTCATGAGCCATAATATCATCATACCTAAATTAAGTACAGCAGTTCCTAAAAAAAAAAAAAATAATTCCTTCCGAGGTATCGAACTCTAAAAACTAAGATAATACAGATATTGCATTCACAGATAATGCTCTACCTCTGCTTACTACACTTTGTATAATATACAAAGTGTTTTTATATAATATACAAAGTGTATAATAAATCTTTGTATAATATACAGTGTTAGTGTAGTAAGCAGTGGTAGAGGTATTTAGGACGATGTAGGTACACATTGGAACATATGATTCACAGTTACTCTGATAAAGATACCAGGCATACAGAAATAAAAAATAACTAATGTTCGCTTACATACCTATATAATATATTATAACAGTTGTAGTAGAATTCACAGATCTCGTGTATTTTCCGACAGAGGGAAATCCAGTTAGGTACGCTAGGGAAACGATATTTTATAAATATGTTATTACACGTTTTTTGGGTTTTGGGTTATTTGGGTTTTTGGGGTTTTTACTTTACCACACGGCGGGATTCGATGTGATGATTATAATTATTATCTGTAATCGATTACGGTCCGCTGGGGTCCTGGGTTCGATCCCGAGTCAGGCTATCAGAGACAAAGATGTGTCCTTTATCCCCTTTTCCCATTTTCTGTAAGTTTCCCAGTGCCACCCTCGGAATTTGATAATATAGGTACCCGGAGACGGCAATAGGCTCGATGCAAAAAAAAATGTCGGGTCAATAATTTTTAGGTATACTTTTTAGGTATGTTCTTATGTTTTCATGAACTCTGAAATAAGTAATCGTCTAAGCTTAAAAGACCAAAACAATGAGTTCATAAATAAAAAAATAGCAAGACACGGGTTGTTTAACTATGGGTAGTTCAGAAAAAATAACGTCACCTTCTAATCCTCTTTCTCTCTCTAAGTCAAAAACTCTGTCGCAGTCAAAGACTTATTCTTTGAAGAACACGAAGAATAGAACAGAGTCATCGCTTCAATTGCCAACACGAAATTTGGCATTACCTACTCGTCTGGTAATCATCATATACATGTATATGAAAAATACTAACGACTTACGACGAAATTAAAGAAACATAGGTATATAACCTATATTTCTTTAAGCCAAATCCCTTTAGGCAAAAGTTTGAAGCGCCAAGACATCCTGGTTCTGACTCTGACACACGCTTCTTCTACATCCATCATTCTCTTAATACACGCCGATAATATTTACGTATTATGTAAGTATATGTATAAAAATCGGAATGTCTTGCGCACAGAATTTTTATCCGACATGTCAAATTATTAACAAAAAAAACGATAAGATAATTTAATTCTCATGACTTAAAAGGACGTTTTAAACTTTAAACATAACAATAATCTCAAAGTTGTTCCAAATTACAACACTGAGGTCAAGCCCGGTCGTTCTTGACACAAGACAACCGAACTTATATAATTATTATGTCTTATGTATTGTGCTGACGCCAGATGTGAGAAAGACAATTTTAACATTACTTAACGCCTGTATTCCCCGTAAGGGTAGGCAAGCATAAGTGCATCCACTGTCCGATCCGTACCACATCCGGACGTGTGTTACTACTATAACTGCTAGGTTCTATCCCCTAGGTAGGGGGAGTAGGTGATTAGCTGAAACAACCACGGTATGCCATTCATGTTTTCGAGTTCAATGTTTTAATAACATCATAAATATAGGTCGCGAGCTTGAGAAATAAGAATTTGCTCGAAATAAAACTAATCACCTACTTCCCCCAACCTAGGGAATAGAACCTAGCAGTTATAGTAGCCCACGCCCGGATTTGGTACGGAGCGGACAGCGGATTCGGACTCCGAACCAAATCTGGCCTTGTATAGAGGAGTCCGGCGGACATAATTATTATAAATCAAGTCCGATGCCTGAGTCTAGGTAGCCGAGGTAATCTCTGCCTAACCCGTTAGGGACCTGGCGTGAAGATACATGTAAGTCCGATGCGGTCCGCCCGTGCGTATTTGTTCGGCGGATTCGGTCCGCCGTACCGAAATCCGGACGTGTGGTATTACTATTAAAGATATGATGTTAAAAACGTCGCAGCGTCGGTATCGAAATATTATGTTGAGTTGGCAACCAAACCTAAAAGCCTTGTTACTTTATATTCGAACCTGCCGAGAGAGCCTCCCATGGGGCTAAACCGGAAGCATTTTCGCAACAAGACTGGCACGTTACATTAACCAATTAAATTTTCCGGATAAATATCTAGAAAGGAGGATAAACAGATAATTAATAATATTGAAACATTATTATAAATCTGCATTTATGCTTACATGTGGCATGTGGCGTAGGGTTGGACGATTTCACCGCCCGTTACTTTAGGAGCAAAATTCCACTTGTGCAGTCAGTCGACCGAAAAATGGCAGTCAAACCATTCTAAATGGCGGTCAAACCATTCTAATACGGAGGTAGTAAGTACAATAACGCGAGATGGCCAGCAGGGTCCCGCTATAAAACTAACGCCACTGCGATGTCAAGCGTGTCGATTATGACATATCCACTTTTATGGCTTTTTGTCCGACAGTGAATTTCTCTCGGCTGAAATGATGATGATGATGATGGTGATAATGCGCACAGAATGAAAGGCAAAACAGTTTTTTTGTATCCAGAATTTTATACGATATCAATATTTTAAAATAACTTCAGGCCTGTAATCCCCGAAGGGATAGGCGAAGGTAAATACATGCATACATGCAAACACCCTCGACTTGCCGGTTAATACTACGTATAGAATGGACACTTCGACGTCCCGCCCGATTTCCCCGCATCATCCAACCTCCACCCCTCTTATGGGCGACGGTTTTGTACGTGCTACACACACAGGTGCATGTGTAAATACACGTCACTGATTGAAGTCTGTGTAATAGAGACCAAATTAGGCGTTTGTATGGAATTTTGGCAAAGTGTCCGTGGTGTGGTCTTGTACTGAGCCCAAAGTTTTTATATCTCTTCGTGAGCATTTATACGACGCCGACGACTTCAAGTAAGCCCAGATTAAAAATAGTGGATAGGCAAACAAACACAATTTTAAGAAATTTGCAGTAGGTATCTCGCTCAAAGATTACAGACGATCACAATATATCTACCGGATTTAGAACAGAGACATTCGAAAGTCGTCAAAATGCACGTCACCCAGCGACAGATATCGATGACGTCACCTAACAATAAAAGGAATGGTTTATATGAACGGGATGTCATATCATTCTAAGAAAGTACGAGGTCTACATATAATATATGTAGATAGATTATAATGTGTAAGTTGAAATCTCGTCACGAATGCATCGATTCTAGAGCATAAATTCAAACTGACATGTAAAACAGGACTTACGAGAAATGATGACCTTATTGGCGTAAAATATTTCCTAATTAAAATAAAACTATTGTTAAGGAATTATCTGGCATGTTAAATACATGCCAGATAATTCCTAAACTAACTAAAAAACTAAAATTATTAATAAAAATATTATGTCATGAAGTGGCAAACAAGCATACAGTTCACATTGATGGTAAGTAATACTGTAGCCTCTAAACAAAACATCGGAAGGAAACCAGAGATTTCAATGTAGATCCGCCACTTCTGAGACCTTAAGTATTAAGCCACTGGGCTGGAAATTAAATGGCCATGCTCCATCCATTACTACTTGACCAGTACGCGATAGTGTTGAACACGACCATTTAGCAGATGGTAGACAGCTCCGTCACTGGAGCTCTACCACCAGTGAAATACGCCTTAGTTGTGAGAGCGACACTGGGTAAGTACTTATATCATAATTAAAGTTCAATTATTATTTTATTTCATAATGATACTAAGTAATTCAATCATTATATTTTCTTTTGAGATTTACGTCGCAGTGGATTTTTTATTCTTCAATAGTTTCCATTTGAGATTGTATTTCTTGTTTTCAATAAATTAAGTGTTACAACAAGCATGGTCATTTCATTATTTACTTACCCCAACTTCCTCAGCCGCAGGATGTGCAGTAATTAGTAAATTGTGGAAGAGCCTTGCAGTGTTCCTCGCGCCAACACGACTACAACTCTCCTAATTATACGGATTAAACATTAATTAACTAGTAGTTTTAAATTGATGTAAGGTTTGTTTACATAGCTATCGGATTTGAGATTAATCATACAATTTGTTTACCCATTGGATACTACAATTAAAGACCATTTTTTACCTTTTTAATACAGAGTCAAAACAAATAGTGTTGCCATTGTACAGAAAAATAATTTAATTTGCCATTGTAGGGAACACCCAGCAGTCGGACGTTTCAAGGGTTGCCATTATTATATTATTACCTTATACGCGAGATAAATCCGAAAACTAGTTTTATTTCAATGAGTGCGAAAACCTAAAAATGTGAATGTGAAAATGTTGATTGCTCCCAAGTTGGCGAAGAAAAAGATTTATCATCCTGTTTATCACTTTTTTCGGTGAAAACCATGCTCAAGATTATGTGTTGTAGCAGCAGCGTAGACTGAAGTGATAAACATCAACAGTTCCAAGCTTATACTATTATTCCATCAACCTATTTCCATATAAAATTACATGAAAATCCTAAGCACAAACATCAACCCAATTCCTCTTTCCTAGAAATCCAATAATCTAAGGCACACAAAAAGGAATTAATACAGAGCTTAACTACGACTAGAGTGGGACGATCGGTGCGATGTCCTTGTCTAACAAACACGATTAGGGTCGCTTTTAGGGTTACCATCTTTGTTTAGACAAATAGATAATATTTTTTGCCTAATAAAAAAAATATAGTTATTTTCGTTTCACTCAGAAATCATTAACTAAAATATAAGTATTAGACCCGACTGTGAAAACAGAAACATTCATCATTCGAAAATATTTTTTCTATGCATCATTGACACACGCACGGAATCCACGCTGGAAGTAGCTGAGCCTGAGCCACATGAGTTAAGACCTTACTCTTGTGACTAAGTTATGAATGTCAACACAGAAATCAAAGTTCTCAATAAAGTTGCATTTCCAATTTTTGGCCCAAGATCTTTTGTCTCTGTTCTAGAAATCACAGGGCCTTATAATATTGTACAATATTATACCCCAATACTCAAATTTAAATCGTTTATAAGTTTCTCGTCGTCAAATAGGTTTTTTTAATAGTCACATTACAAAACTACCTACAGTGATAACTTCAAATAATTATTGAATAAGTTTTAATAATTAATTTAAAACCATATTAAAATTTCACGGAAATATAACATCAAATCTTTAAACTCTATAGAAGAAATACGTACCTACCTATTTACGGTTCATCTTTTAGTCAAAAGTCGTGCACTGCTGAACAAATGCCTCCCCCAAAGATGGGAAGGCAATGCCATAATCGTCTTGCTTGGCTGCGGGGTGGCAACCCTAGTCGCTCTGTCCAAGTCACAAATAAAGCTCGACCTTTGAAACATCGAGCTTTGCGGCACAAAGGTTTTGGCTACACGCTGTTTATTGTAATGCTCTTTGTTCTAGAAAAAAACTTGAACGTAAATCTATCCAAAGTTACGTCCTACGTGGTATAAATAATTCTTTATTTGAGAACGTGTTCTGTATATTTATGAGTTGTTTACATACATACACACCCACGAATGGAAAATACTGGAATGTACGATTGAGGCGAATTAAAATGCTATTATCGAATAATTTTAATATATCAATAAGAGTAAGCATGATCTCTACGATCGTTTCGTAGTAAATAACCTTGATTTGATTCAATATGACAATATATAATATTACCGACGTCATATTTGGTGGTAATTCTTACATAAAGATATATTGCTTGTGAAACAATAATTGCATCGTCTTTAAATTTTTGAGAATCACGATTATAAAGTAATGATTCAAATTGGCTATTAAAAAAAATGTACGAGGTCAAAAACATTTATGTACATTTCTGCATACACCTATGAAATGTATAATGACGAAAGTGTGTATGTATGTATGTATGTATCTTCACACGAGGTCCCTAACGAAGTAGGCAGAGAGTGTAGAGCACCAGATATCCCGGTCCTGACATACCTCTCGTGCCTCGTCTACCTTCATCATTCTCTTCATACATGCACGCTGATTCCTAAGACTTTTGACCTCACCATCAGACGAAAGTGATTAATTGAATACATAAACTTACATTATAAATTATATATATATATATTGCAATTTAGTTGAATGGCCCTGACTCGAAAACATTATCCCCGGGATATATTGATGGTACAAGTCAATGTGTACCCCACACATTGACTTTTACCATCAATATAGGTACATTGTATAACCATTTGTTTGCTATTTTCATCACATACATGTATAAGTCCACCCGTTGACAATTATCCCCAATGACGTAGACCAGCAAAAATCCATGAAAAAATTCAATTCAAAAATGAAAATCCTTTCATTCATGATATCGCGGTATTCATGTAACTAGCACAAATTACACATATTGCCGAAGTCACTTTCAAATTCAAACAACCGTGTGATATTGAAATCTGCAAGGAATCTTGATTGAACCACGTTTAGTATAACACGCAATGACTTATCGACCGACAAATTAGGTAACAAGAAGACGAACATATTTTTATACACGAAATTGCTGCAATTTTTCTAGAACATCGAGATTGTAAACATGGACAATGATGTAGCTCAAGTCAATGTTTTAGGGTAGGACGACACCTGCAGCTCGACTGCTTGACTGAATCGGTTTAGTCATCATCGGTTTTGTATTTGATTAAGGGATATGCGTAGGAACGAGCACAACGCCCTCAAGTGCTCTCCACTTTGGCATCATTCTTCTGCTATTGCAGTCAACCAATCGAACAATGGCAATTGTACAGCAGGGTCATGTTTTAATAGACGTCTTTCAGCTCTGCATTTGTGCTTTCAGCGTTACAAAAGAACAAAAAAATCAAAGACAAAAAAAAACACTTTAGGCAGTCTTTTTTTGCATAATCACACGAACAAAGTTTTTTTTTCTATGTAATAAAAGTGGCAAACAAGCATGCAGTTCACATTGATGTTAAGTGATGACTGCAGCTTATAGACACTTACACAATGACCAGAGGTCAAAATGCAGATGCGCTGCCACTCCAGAGGCATTAGGTGTTATGCCTCTTTGCCGGAAATTAAAGGGCCGATAGTGCTGAACACTACCATTTAGCGGCAAGTATATTAGGTAATGCGGTGGGGCCTACACCCGCGAGCCCCGACACTGGAGCTCTACCACCAGCACAATTAAAATCGATACATTGTTACGAGCTCGTGGTTCCCTTCCTTGTCCAACGGAATGTCACTTTCGTCTATATTAGGAGCGCAGTGATATTTAGTCATCTCGATAAAGCATTGTTCTTACAAGTCTTACAACGGTAGCTTCGTTTCTCTGTCCATCTTAATGGTTACGTCATACATCGGTCGGGCCAAGACTTAGGACTGATGCTGGCATAAACACGTGACGTAACTATTATAACAGCATCGTCATTTCTCATCCGCTATGTATCGCACCGATAGAAAGCGTAAAATGTCATCTTATTGTAGGTATAATCTTTGATCATTGCCCCCAAGCTGGATATAGTCAGCGCTAAGCCAAAGGGCAAAGGCAGAGGGAAAAAACTCTCCTTACTGGTGACTGGCGACTTTTTTGCCAGCGTTTCTTAAAAAGTAGTAAACATTGAAGTAAACACTGAAGTAAACTGTTTCTCATGACAACCCAGCAAATATGTGGAAATTTCTCAAGTCACTTGGAGTTGGTAAATCTCGTAGTACTTCCGCTCCACCACTTTGTGGTATTCACATTGATATGTATAATCAACATTTCTCTTCGACTCCTATTATTAACGATGTCAATAAGTCGCACACCCTAAATTCTCTGTCTTGTTTATGCGCTCCTGACTATCCACCGTTTTATTTCGAACAATTATCCGATCGTGATGTTAGGAGAACTATCCAGAATATTGATTCGGACGCGGTGGGAAGTGACATGATCAGTCGGAAAATGATAATTCCTGTGATAGAAACTGTAAGCCCTATCATCTGTTCTATCTTTAACTATTCTCTTGCTCACCGATGTTTTCCTTCCGCCTGGAAAGACGCTCATATTGTCCCTATACCTAAGAAACCTAATCCTAAGTCTCTCCATGATTACCGTCCTATCTTTATACTCCCATTCCTATCTAAAGTATTATTTGCCGTTTTCTTCTCTATCATATCGATATATATTTATATGTATGTATGTATATTATGTATTTATTTATATATATTATATGTATAGATATATATTATATAGTGTAATATTTATTCGTAGGTTAATTCCGTATTTTTTACTTAATTATTTAATTTATAATTTTTACGCGCCCCTCATTGTTTTCTATTTACCCAAAGGTTGACTGGTAGACAATGCCTTTTAGTAGCATTAAGACCGCCTTTTGTACAACATTTCTGTGTTTGCAATAAAGTTAAATAAATAAATAAATAAAGTCCTTGAGCGTCTTGTCCATCAGCAACTGAGTTATTTTCTTTCCAAAAACAACCTGTTCAACCCCTTTCAATCCGGCTTCCGACGTCATAGCACGGCCACTGCTTTAGTCAAAATAACTGAAGATATACGGCGTGGTATGGAAAACCAGCAGATGACAGTTTTATCTCTACTAGATTTCAGTAACGCTTTCAACACTTGATTTTGATATCATGCTGACTGTACTTCGTTCTCTTAACATATCTCCGACGGTGATTGATTGGTTCTCTAATTACTTGTTTGGTCGCCGGCAACGTGTTCGTGTAGATGATCAATTCTCTACGTGGTGCGATGTCGCTGCTGGCGTTCCACAAGGTGGCGTGTTGTCTCCTTTCCTTTTTTTCGATTTTTATTAATTCAATTAGCAATAATATAACTTCTCTCTACCACTTATATGCAGACGATCTTCAACTCTATACACAATCTGGTCTTGACGGTGTACCTGAAGCTATATTAAATATGAACATTAATTTTAAGAGAATTTCTGACTGGAGTAGAGCTTATGGACTTCAGGTGAATCCCATCAAAAGTCAAGCTATCTTAATAGGTAGTTCTCGGTTGATTCGGAAAATTGATTTTGATGTGCTCCCGTCTATTTCATTTGATGGTACTGTAATTGAATACTGTGATACTGTTAGAAATCTTGGTGTCATTATGGACAGTTGTTTAACTTGGGTTCCACAGATTAGTGAGGTGAGCAGGAAGATGTTTGCTGCTGTAGGTTCTCTGAGAAGATTGCATGATTTCTTACCATATGCCACTAAGGTTACACTTGCTCGATCTATCCTTTTCCCTATCTTAGATTATGCTGACATATGCTATCTTGATTTTACCCAAGAGCAGCTAAATAAGCTTGAACGTCTGCAAAATCTGTGTATAAGGTTCGTATTTGGTTGACGTAAATACGACCACATTTCCGAATTTCGTATTCAGCTCAAGTGGCTGCCAATCCGCCTTCGCAGGAATACTCACATTCTTTCTCTTCTCTATTGTTTACTTTTCTCTCCTAACTCTCCTCAATATCTAAAGGATCGCTTTCACTACCTCAGCCTCGCTAACTCCTACTTCCTTCGCTCCTCCAACAATTTGCGCTTAAAGATTCCTTCGCATACTTCTTCCTTCATCTCTAACTCTTTCACCAATACTGCTATCCGTCTTTGGAATGCGTTGCCTTTGGATATTCGTCGAGTTCAAACCCTTGAAACTTTTAAAAAACATTTATATAAACATTATCTTTCCTTGAATACATAGTATTTATCCTATAATTAGTATGTTTTTATTCTCTTTCTTCTCTATATCATCTATATGTAATATATCGATCATTTTCATAGGTTGCACTATATATTACTTATTTTAATGTATATTTTCCTACTTTAATAATATCAGATATATATTATTATCATTATTATTCATTTATATATTAACGGGTATGCAGGAAAGAGCATGAAAGTAAGTTGAACGCGGTCGAGATGAGATCTTTGCGCAAGATCTGCGGTGTATCACTCACCGATCGCGTTCGTAATGAAGATGTAAGAAAGAGACTTTGTGTGAATGATAGTATCGGTGTAAAAACGAAAAAAGGCATGCTCCGATGGTTCGGGCATATAGAAAGAATGTCGAATGAGCGAATGACTAAACAGATATACAATGCGAATGTGGATGGTTGCAGAGGCCCAGGAAGACCAAGGCTGACCTACCATGACCAAATAGGTCGAGTTCTGTCTGATGGTGGTGTCAAAAGTCTTAGGAATCGGCGTGCATGTATGAAGAGAATGATGAAGGTAGACGAGGCACGAGAGGTTTGTCAGAACCGGGATATCTGATGCTCTACACTCTCTGCCTACCCCGTTAGGGACCTGGCGTGAAGATACCTATATATTAATCGTACACCCCCACATAAGCTTTTATTCTAATTTCTCCTCCACTTGGTTGTCTGGAAGAGATCGCTGTTAGCGATAAGACCGCCAATTGTACATAACATTTTTGTATTCCGTTTCTGTGTTCTGTCTTTGGTGTACAATAAAGAATATTGTATTGTAAACATTGCGTTATTTTGCGAGAAACGCAATGTTTACTTCAGATCGTCGATTTATCAACAACGCAAACGCTTTAATTGAGCTTAAACCAACGACGGCAAGAATAGGCATGTCCCATTTAAAAAACAAAAACTTCAAGTCTACGATTTCAGCAAAATATCTCGCTTCCATAATGCGGATAGATGTGAACGGTACACCACCCACACCCATGGCAGTGACGTGGTCTGTGGATATGAAGCGTGTGCTGTCGACTGTCAATTTCGTTAGGGCGGGGTGCACTCGATGCATTACAACTGTTTGTTTATGTCCCGTCTATATTGTATTGTGATGGACACTTGGTAATTGGCTTCGTGGAAATATAGCGCAAGGGTTTAATGAGAACATTTGAAAATAATAGATAAAGCGATACGTATGTTATTTATGATAAGGAGATGCTTTGTATGTAGAAGAAGAACATAGATCTCAAAGTTAAAGACCGGGGGAAATTATTTCACTAGTGAAAATGATTTAGTAGGTGTAGCCTACTAAAATAATGCTAAGGTAAACGATATCAAAAGTAATTTATTTGTTAGTCATCATGTATTCGAATTAATACTTCATCTTACAAAACGTGACATTTTGATAGACAAAATTCTAAATGAATTAAAACTACATGCAATAACTGTTCAAACATTACAACTTTGTTGTACAACACCCTTCAATGTTTGGACTTGAAATTGGCTTCAGAAATTGGAAGACTGTTCCACACCAAACGCCAAGAGCGTTTGTGTAATTAATATACATACCTATTTGATGTCGAAATAACAGACTTAGCATTCTTGCTTTCTTCCAGACTTCCTAACGAACCATATTCAACAGAACGAAGTGATGTCTTGTAGCTAAAGTATACAATTTTAGCAAATTTCGATGTAATAAAGTATCATGGTACTAATTATTATTATGGCAAGGTTGTATTTAAAAAAAGGTTAAAAAACTTTTAAGTTTTGATACTTACCATAATTCTTTTACGGTTGGTCCAGCAGTTTAAAACGACCAATTGAAGGAATCCTCGGGTTTGATCCTCGCACCAGCGAGTAGCTATACCGCCGACTTGATTTTTTCTTCGTTTACATCTTTGATTTTACTTGTCCTTTAGTATCGCCTATGAGAGCAAAAGCGATCGACTGTTGTTGTTATTTTAGTAGGTGGTATTAAAGCGATAGATATAATAAAATACGCTTACACTCACAGCCCCACAGTAGGAATAAACCTGTGTCGTGGGTGCCGTTGTACACATACAACACATACACAAATACCCAGTCCCGAAACAAATATCTGTAGGCCATACAAATATTTGTTCCGGTGCGGGGTTCGAACCCGCGACCCTTTGAATCAAACGGTGGTTTTCGCACCGCTGGACTAATCGGGTCATCAGTGTGATGAGATGATGATCACGATATCATCCTCGTATTGATATCAAAGCCGGCACTAATGTTGAAGATAAATAAAAGATGTTAACGAGCACAAAAGCGATTGCCCTAGAGATATTGTTTCAGTTCTGAATATTTATGTTTGTATCTGTTTTGTGTGTGCCGTGTATACAAAGGCATGATACAGCATAAGTGTCCCGGGTGGTGAGTGTAAGCGTTCCTTTATTTTAATAACAGTAAAATTCGAAATAATTAAGATTTACTCTGCTACAGCACAAGTTGTGCTATTGTTGTGTTATACACACAACTTAGTCACATCTACTTAAAAGTAAGTATAAATGTAATTAAAAAAGTACGAGTCATTTAAACTTCGTATAGCGCAAGTCTCTAAAAGTCAGGTCACGTTATACGGGGGATTCTGTGAAAGGCTTTCAACTCCAACCAAAGACTGATCTTTAACTTCCCAACTAATTAACTAGCCAAAGAGTTTCTTAATGACCTGCGTTTGACTTTGCGATAAAAAGCGAACATTTTAACGAGGCTCTTTTGATATCAAATCTTATGTTTTTTTTTTTTAGTTACAATTAGAATCAATATTTTTCTAATGCGATACCGAAATAAATAGCATTAATAAAACTAATTTTGTGGAATTCTGCTGATTTCCTTACATTTTAAATTTTTTAACCTCCGTTCTTGACACTAACGAATTCTTTAAATACGTTCACAATATTACATCTAAATTTTAAAATATTTTAATAAATAGAGCTGTAATAAATCTAGTAATAAAACATACACACAAATTCTTTGGTTCTCAAACGGTTCTTTGATATTCAAATATTATTCTGTTTAAAAGTAAAAAAATATTAAATTCAAATATACTTAGGTACTTATATAGATTTTAATGTTTTAATGGAACGAAATTAAAATAAGACGTTATTGATTTAATATCAAGGTCTCCAAACTAGTGAATATTAAAAGTGATAGAGTTTTTATATGTAAAGTGATAAAAGAATGTAAAAGTATGTACAATTTTACAAAAAAATAGCTGAAAATGACTTAGTAAGTATTGTTTAAGCTTCTTCGCTCAATATAGCGTACAAGGTGCGGGCCCAAGCTCCATACATTTTAACGAAATCTTGCGTTTTCCACACCACTTCCAATCTCAACGGCTTAAGCTCCAATATTTCAGTGTAAATATGAGATATTAGTGGACGACACCAGATATTTATAGAAAAAATCTGATCCCTTCATTCATATTGCCACCCAATAGATAGTGGCTCTGTGAACTTGGCATCCGACCTTGATTTTTTTTTTCTTTTTTTGGCTTAAACGATAGATTTGGGTATGTAGAAGATAGTAGTGAACGTAATTTCGTTTGTAGTAGTACAAAAAAAATAAAAAAATGTCATTGAAGATTTTAAAGTTTTTATGGCTGTTTCTCATAGGTAAGCGTTAGTAGTTGTTTGTAGTAAAAGAATTTTCGTTTGTAGTTAAACAGAAGTTTTAAAAAAAAAAATTTATTTTTTTATTTTTTAAAAAACGGTTTCTTATTACTACAAACGTCTAAAATGATAGAAATAGAAATAGAAAATATTTTTATTTCGAATAGATCTTTACAGATACTTTCAAAACGTCAATAAATCATAAACTACCTAGAGCGAATAACCATTACATATAGTAAAGAAAAATCGTATATTAATAGTAAATTAAAAATTAAAATTTAAACTATTTGGTTAAAACATAATAATCATAAAATTTTTCAATTCCTTCAATGATAATAAATGAAGAAAAAGAAAAACTTATTTCCCAGTTTCACTTTTAATTACATTCCAAGTCGCTTTAATTTTGTTATTTGAATTTTTAATTTTATTTTTAATGTGAAGTGCCTTGGCTGCAAAACACACTTTCTTGAATATTTTCGAATATAATTTAACATGATTTTTAAACGAATTTGTGTGATTATGTGACTTTTCTCCATACAGGTCATACAATCTCTGTCTACTCTTATGTATTCCAACCGTCGCCCATTCATTGAACGACTTATGACTTCTCACATTTATTGTCTTATTGGTAAAAACTAAATTAAATTCTGTTAAAATTGTGGCAAAAAAGTCATTGTATAATATGTTAGGATCGTTATGGTATTGCACGTTTGCAAGTTTTGGGACAATATTTTCTCTGAATTTCTTAATTCGCTTCGCATTGAAAGGAACAAATACAATTGCTCGTTTATTTTTATCATTATGTAATTGACTACAGAAGGAAACTAACTGACCACAATGGTCGGAGCTTAATTCAGTCAAAATATTTTTATGTGTAGGTTCAAAATCGATAAAAATATTGTCTATGCATGTCGCTGAGTTCTGTGTAATTCTAGTAGGTTCTGAGAACAAATTATGCAGATTAAATGACATAAGTAACGATTTAAACCTCACAGTTGTTGGAGTTTCCTCCAATAAATTTATATTGAAATCTCCGCAAATAATGACACGTTTTTTTGAAGCAGTTAGATTGTTCAGTACAACATCTAGAATTTTTTCAAAACATTCATAAGATCCACTTGGGGGCTGTATACGGACACAATAATCAAGCGCTCAAGCTCCACACAGGCTATTTCTGCAGTTCGTTCAACGGAAAGACTCACTATATCTCTGCGTTCCTTATGTTTAATGTCTTTTTTTAACAATATAAGAGAGCCACCACGTATTGCATGTGACCTACAGAACGAACTGCCTACCTGGTGCCCACTAAAATTGAATATTAATTCGCTATTTTTCAACCAATGTTCAGTAAAACAACAAATTTGTATGTCACGAATGTTTAAAAATAACTCAATTTCTAATTCTTTACCCAATATTCCTTGTATATTTTGATGCACCAGGTTTACAATGTTATTATTATTATTATGAAACAACATACTAGATTTATAAACATTTTCCTTAGGAAAATGAGAGCAAGAGGCTGTCTCTTTTGTCTCTAAATCTAATTTAAATGATTTAATTGAATGTCCTCATTATTAGATGTCATTCGTAAACTATTATTCACAGTATTGGTAGTAAAACTACTCAATACTGATTTGTCATTTACTATGCTAATATTTGGAATACTTTCCAAACTCTGTATATTGTTATGCAATTGCCCAATAGAGGCAGTCGGCATAGCCAAATTTTTGGCTATATGGTCAATATAATTTGATAGCGATACAGCTATCTGTCGTTTCAAAAATTTATTAAGATAGTAATTATCTTTGGTCAAATAAAAATTATTTTCTAGAATACAATTTATGTCCAATTTATAAAACTTGTTATTATAACAAATTAGGTTATCTAATGTCAAATTTAGCTTATATCTAATATTATTTTCTATATAGAGAGAGAGATAGAGGGAGGTATCTAGAGGTTTCGTTTGTAGTAAGCTCGAAGTTGTAAAAAAGTGACCTGATTATGTAAGTCTGGAGGTATGTTGACTGAACTACTTATGTTTGACGGACTTGTCGATTACTACAAACGTCTAAAATGATAGAGGGAGGTCCCTAGAGGTTTGTAGTGAAAGAATTTTCGTTTGTAGTTAGCTCGAAGTTGTAAAAAAAGTGACCTGATTATGTAAATCTGGTATGGGAGATATGTTGACTGAACTACTTATGTTTGACGGACTTGTCGATTACTACAAACGTCTAAAATGATGGAGGGAGGTCCCTAGAGGTTGGTAGTGAAAGAATTTTCGTTTGTAGTAAGCTCGAAGTTGTAAAAAAAGTGACCTGATTATGTAAATCTGGTATGGGAGGTATGTTGACTGAACTACTTATGTTTGACGGACTTGTCGATTACTTCAAACGTCTAAAATGATAGAAGGAGGTCCGTAGAGGTTTGTAGTGAAAGAATTTTCGTTTGTAGTAAGCTCGAAGTTAAAAAAAAGTGACTATTTTGATAAATTTGGTATGAGAGGTACGTTGATTGATTTCTTAGGGTTGATGGACTTGGCGATTACTACAAACGTTTAAAATGATAGAGCGAGGTCCGTAGAGGTTTGTAGTGAAAATTTTTCGTTTGTAGTAAGCTCGAAGTTGTAAAATAAAGTGACCTGATTATGTAAGTCTGGTATGGGAGGTATGTTGACGGAACTACTTATGTTTGATGGACTTGACGATTACTAAAAACGTCTGAAATGATAGAGGGAGGTCCGCAGTGGTTTGTAGTGAAAGAATTTTCGTTTGTAGTAAGCTCGAAGTTGTAAAAAAAGTTACCTGATTATGTAAATCTGGTATCGGAGGTATGTTGACTGAACGGAAATTCTTTCACTACAAACCTCTAGGGACCTCCCTCTATCATTTTCGATTTTGTAGTAATCGACAAGTCCGTCAAACATAAGTAGTTCAGTCAACATACCTCCCATACCAGATTTACATAATCAGGTCACTTTTTTTACAACTTCGAGCTTACTACAAACGAAAATTCTTTCACTACAAACCTCTAGGGACCTCCCTCTATCATTTTAGACGTTTGTAGTAATCGACAAGTCCGTCAAACATAAGTAGTTCAGTCAACATGCCTCCTATACCAGATTTACATAATCAGGTCACTTTTTCTACAACTTCGAGCTTACTACAAACGAAAATTCTTTCACTACATACCTCTAGGGACCTCCCTCTATCATTTTAGGCGTTTGTAGTAATAAGAAACGGTTTTTTAAAAGTACGAAAAAAAAAATTTATTTTTTTCAAAAATGTTCTGTTTCACTACAAACGAAAATTATTTTACTACAAACAACTACTAACGCTTACCTATTAGAAACAGCCATATAAACTTAAAAATTTTCATGTCGGGGATGACATTTTTTAAATTATTTTTTGGTACTACTACAAAAGAAATTACGTTCACTACTATCTACTTCATACCCAAATCTATCATTTAAGCCAAAAAAAAGAAAAAAAAATCAAGGTCGGATGCCAAGTTCACAGAGCCTATAGAAATTTGTTAAAGTTAGAGCAGGATGTGAAATGTTACAATAAGTTTAACTTTAACAAAAGTCGTGGTGCAACCCAGGCTTATTGTCTATAGGCTGCTTCAGTTAGCATCCTACATACAAAAAAATATGCAGCATCAGCCTGAGTATTGAGGATTGTGATCTTTTGTTTCGGTGCTACTAGTAGCACTGATATAATTATATCAGGAAATTCCTAAACCGGGGAACGAACTCCAGACTTAGCTGCGACGACCTACTTCAACAAACCGAGGCAAAGGTTTTCATGATCTGTTTGTTTCTTTGTTTGTTTCTTTATACTTGTCGTACTTACATAGACAAACATCATTATAGTAAACGCTTGACTACTGCACACTAGTTTTCCATGTCGTAATATGGGTAATTACAGTTCATCGTGTTTACAGTTGTGCCTTTTTTTTCTTTGTAGGTATGGTATGAAGAAACAATTTATATTTCCTCTTCTCGTTTGTAATACATACGAATCCAAGAGTATGGTATTGTAGAATTGTAGACAATACTGTTGGACGCGACATTAAGGGGCAAGATTTAAGATTTTTTTTTTAATAACTTGAAAAAAAAAATTTCTTGATAAGTCAAATATTAATAAAATAAATTCAACTGAATTTGAACAATTGATACATTGATTAATATGTTAAAGTAAACATTAAAATCTAATAAATAATCGTCCAAATATAAGTACGAGTTATCAACAGAATGTTCCATTCTTTCTTTTACAAACGGACAAGATATGAGAAGAATATGAGACATTTGTCATTCACTGGCAAGAAGATTAAGTGCGATGGTGCTCTACTACTTGCAATTTACCACCTGACCGGCTGTTTCTATATTAACATAGATAAATGCTAAAAATATTCTGTCTAACTGCTGTTAAAAATACAAAAACAAGGTCATCAATCCAAAAAGGTTACGAGATTGCCAATGTATAAAATAAAATACGAAGAAAAATATTAAGACGAATTTATATGAAAACATCTGACTTGTTAAATAAAAACTTGCATGTAATTATAGTGATTTGAATTGTAAATGCGGTTCTATAATTAAAACTGTAGTTTGCAGCGTACTTGAATTGATCAAGTCTAGTCGTTAATCTGATCTAATCGGTCGTTGATAAGTTTTACTTTGTGTGAATGGTGAGTTATTGGTGAAGGCATCGCGTCGTGAACCAATCCGACAAAACCAAATTAAAAAAAAAAAACATTTGATTGTCTGTTTAATATATATAAAAGAAATATAATTCAGTTTTTTTTTTAGGATGAAAATGAAGAAAAATTGCAAAATAAATCACAACGTACTTTTTTGTATTACACGTTTTAATAAAAAAATGTGTACAGGCAGAAACCACTCCGCTTATTCAAAATTAATCAAATATAGCATTTATTACCACCGCATAAAGTACTCATGTGATCAAGTGGCCAGTTCCCGGATAGTACGTACATACCTCATCAATACTTTTACCGGTGCAGTTTTACCACCAATAAAAGCTACGCGCAAAATTCTCCAATGTAACAAACTGTAAGGCTTTAGATTTTTTCATCTCGCTGTGTTATTACGATAACATGAACTACACGCAGAACTCGTTAGTCAAAAGATGGCATAATTTTTTCTCTTGGGATGCCGGTGAAAGTGAATTTTACCGTTGGAGATATTTTGTCCTCACTAACTGGGTAACCTTAATTTTATTTTAATACATACACGTTTTCTTTTGTTATTTTTTTGGTTCTCGCAAATTATAAGAAGGCGGATCCTTTCTTGGAAACTTACAAGAATATCTTTTTCGAATATCATAGAAATGTCTCCCAAGCATGTTTGTCTACACTAGAATAAAGGTCGTGGACGTATTTTTAATCTTAGCCGTTTTATTGGACGAGTTAATGAAAAGAACATCAATCTCTTTCGCTGCTGACTGAGTGACTGAGAGACAAGACAATCTATAGCCCAAACTACTGGTCGTAGAAAGCTCAATGTTCTTAAGTTCTCAAGATAATATTTTACAGCAGTTTCACCTTAGACCTTTTTTTTTTCATTTTCTTTGTACACACAAATGTATGGAACAAGCCGTTGCCTTGTTACGTCATGAAATTAAAAAATAAACATCGTTATGGTAACACAATGCTCTTGATCTCATTGTCGACGTATTCCCATGTATCAACATTGTAATGTAGGCCATGCCATTTGGCAATGCACGCCGGAACTTATCGTTGGCACCATGTTGGCACTGAAGATTGCTTAGCAACTCCCGGGACTAGTTTCGACGCCATTGGTAACATACCTATTTATCATTTGTTATTTAAATAGTGTCTGTTCCAAAAATGAATTTTAACATACGAATTGTTCATAATATCCATACTTCACGTATGGTGCGAAAAGGGTAAGGAAAACTGAAAAAAACACGTTATACAACAAGATAATGGAGAGGAGATGTAGAGGTTGTAGGTTTGATTGCACCTCGATCGGTTACTACACTGGACTGAATTCGGTCATTCTATTTTATTTTCTTCAGACCGACTTTATGGTCTTCCGTCTCTTCATATTTGTTCACTTTACAGTTGGCTCACGCTATTTCGTATAGTGTCCATGTAATTATTATTCTATTTTCTCTTACCACCAAGAATGTTAAATGCTTTATCGAACGAGTGCAATATTTGAAAGGATAGATGCGATTCGAATACAAACTTAAAAAGTTCCAAGAATGGTTTGAAAATCTAAAATACTTTTCGAATCCCTCGTGGAATAACGTTGGTTATATTTTCATCAGTGTTTTCCCATTCAGCTTTCATAACAAGACAAAAGATGTAATTACATCTCGTATGTATTTGTTTTCTTTAAACCTCTTTTGTATTTGGTATATTTTGTAATGTTAATTAAGTTTGTTCAAATATGTTGTAAAGTTTGAGATGTGGCTTAGATGCCGTTGCATAACTTAGTTGCTCCACTGCTAAAATTCATGGTACAGTGACATTAATCTATACTATCTAAACGAATATTATAAAGCTGAAGAGTTTGTTTGTTTGTTTGCTTGCTTGAACGCGCTAATTTCAGGAACTACGGGTCCGATTTGAAAAATATTTCAGTGTCTAACACTGAAATATTTTTCAAATTTTCGAATCCATTTATCGCCCATTTATCGAAGAAGGCTTTAGGCTATTTAACATCACGCTGAGATGAATATGAAAGGGTAGGTAACAGCAACGGCGCGAAGCCGGGGCGGGCCGGTAGTAAATTATAATTATACTATCGTTGTTAATATACTATCACTTTTTGTATTTCTGTATCTACCACTCGGGCTACATGCCTTATTAAAACATAATTCTATCTAATAAACTATCATAAAGCTTGTCTATTGTCACAATTGTCACCTTGTATGTCCCCATTATTGTGGTGATACCGAACAACACCACACCGAAGATTCTGGACCGGCTGGACCGCAATGAACCCTTTATCGTTTCCTGTGGAAGCATGATACCGCATATATCCTCTTCCGAAATGATGGGGCAATTTGTTTTCCAATACTCGCAATTACGGTCATGAGGCTTCGATTATTATCGAGACTTGCTTCACTTGCACGCAAGTAATTAAAACTATTATTTTTTGCCATTTAGTTTAGTCAGACCAAGCGCACCTTGCATTTTACAAGTACGAACTGGGCATGGGAATGTTTGGTACCTACTTTTATTTAACAGAAAGAGATGCACATTGAAGTGGATATACCTAATCGTAGGCGTCTCATCCTCCTTAGTCGTTCACTCTTGACAGAGTGGTCGTGGCTGGCGATAATGCATTTTCTGCAGATGCTGCAGCTTTTGCGATGCGTCTCCATTTGTTGCGGTCTTCAGCGTCTCGGCTGTTTTGGACTACCGATTTTTTTTTCGTCGTCTTATCAGTGCGGTCTTAATCGCCCTTTTATAGCCTCATTGCAAGAATTGACATAAGTGTATGAACTTTCTGTACCTATCCTATTAAGTATTCTGTGATTTGTTCAAGTGTAATTTGAAAGTCAACTCACCAAGTTAAAAACAGTTGGTTCGTAAGTAGCTAAGCTTCAAAAGTGGTTCCATAAAAGTAACATCATTGTCCAACTTTGCATACTGTCGCGCAGCCGCGACAGGCAATCAATTCGGGCTATTTCTTGTCGTCGTGTCAGATTGCGTCGAAATGACTATCCATCCACCAGCTTTCTTTCTTTCCGTTCGTGTCACCGAACGTAATGTTTGATGGCTTTATGAAAATAAGCTTAGCTGGCATGTTTTAATATTTCGCTCTTTTTTTCGCGACGACAAAAACTAATGCATATATATGCAATAAATAAATTTTGCACACACGCTTTTTAATTAGTGTGCAGTGCATGGTCTGTTTTATATGCGTTTTTTTTCTTCTCATTATTTGATAGATACACTAGAAGTGGTGTTGGTATTTAATTTTATAAGTGTGACCTTATTTTTGTTTCAAATTAATTGTCGGACATGGATAGTTTATTTGTCATTATTGTCACCTCAATAAAAAATATGAATTAAGTAAATTGATGTATTTTAGATTTTTAATTTAAAACAGATAATGTAGTAGGTATGGCCTTTCGGATGCCGAATTATTGCGACTTATTGTATTTCGTAGTATTAATAGATCAATATAGGTAGTTCAATCTCATTGTTTACGTATGTAACGCAGCTGTCGCAGTCATATCAATCGGCCCACGTTTGAAAAGAAAGTCTGTGAAAATGACGAATGCACAGACATTCGTTTGTGTCGTGTAAAAAGTTTTATTTTTGTTAATTGTCATAAATAATAGGTTGGGGAAAAAGTCTTTTCGCATTATAGTATGTATGAACTTATAATAAAATCTCTTTGGCTGTAGTATTTGCATCTGGCTGGTTTTGGTATCGTTGAAAGTTAAAATTTTAAAGAACACACAACATTTGTTTTTCATACTGTCAAGATGAGTTAATCTAATGAAGAAATTCGATACATTTTAAAATTTTACTACAAAAAAGGTAAAAATGCAATGCCAGCCGCGAAAAAAATTTGCGATGTTTATGGACCTAGTGCAGTGTCTGTGAGAGTAGCACAAATTTGGTTTAAGCGTTTTCAATCCGGAAATTTTGATGTCAAAGATGCACCTCGCTCTGGTCGCCCTATTACGGATAAAATGGATGCCATTTTTAAAAAGTGGAGCACGATCGACATATCAGTAGTTACGACGTAGCTGAAGATCTGAGAATTGATCACAAAACAGTTTTGGCGCATTTGAAAAAAGCTGGGTACAGAAAAAAGCTCGATATTTGGGTACCTCACGAGCTCACTGAAAGAAACCTAATGAACCGTGTACTCATTTGTGATTCTTTATTACGACGCAATGAAACCGAATCATTTTTGGAGAAGCTGATAACTGGTGATGAAAAGTGGATCACGTACGACAAGAACGTGCGAAAAAAGTCGTGGTCAAAGGCCGGTCAGGCTTCACAGACTGTGGCGAAACCCGGGTTAACTCGCAATAAGATGATGTTGTGTGTGTGGTGGGATTGGAAGGGCATTATTCATTATGAGCTATTACCACCAGGCAGGACTATCGATTCTGAACTCTACTGCGAACAACTGATGAGATTAAAGCAAGAAGTTGAGAGAAAGCGGCCGGAATTGATCAACAGAAGGGGTGTGGTGTTTCATCATGATAACGCTAGACCTCACACATCTATAGCCACTCAGCAAAAATTAAGAGAGTTTGGCTGGGAGGTGTTAATGCATCCGCCGTATAGTCCTGACCTTGCACCTTCAGATTTCCACCTGTTTCGGTGTCTTCAGAATTCTTTATGCAATGTTAGGTTAACATCACGAGAGGACTGCCAAATCCACTTGTCGCGGTATTTTGATGAGAAGTCCCAAAATTTTTATAGCAATGGGATCATGTCCCTACCTACAAGATGGCAAAAGGTTATCGAACAAAATGGTACATACATACTTTAGTAAAATTTAAATAAACTATATTAAAAAATGTTTTGAATTATCTTAAAAAATGCGAAGAAACTTTTTCCCCAACCTAATATATTGTTTAAAACAATTAAGAATATAGATCAAGTCAAGCAATATGTCAATGACGATGACTGAGTATAAAAATTTATTGTTTATGGTAGCACAAACGTATATAAATACGTTTGTGCTACCATTAAGAATTTGTCTTCGGTTTTTCGTAGAGTAATAAAAAGAGAACAGTATTCGTTGTTTAAATAGATATGATTTTGTATCTCTCGTAACTAATTTCGTAAAAAAGAAACGTCTAAATCGGATACTATTTGAGAAGAACTTTAGTAACTATCAGATCGATGTGCGGAAATTTGAATTAGTCTTCAGGTGGCGTGTGTGATGCTGTCAATTTCACACAACATCAAAAGGTACCTATATCAGTAATGTAGGTATGCAAGTAGGTATGTAGTGTTTTCACTACAGGTATATAAAAAAGAAACGCACAATACGGACCGACATACACGAAATCACATCCGCGATTACAGCAGAAGACGATGTAAAAATCAAATCCTTGAATACACCTACACCAACGATGCCGTCAAGCCAATGACTAGGAGTCTTACGCGTTTACAAAAATAAAAAAAATGCTTAGCGCGAGCAATCGTGTACTCCACAACAACGAATACTGTTAGTCATCCGTGCCCTAAATATAATTCAAATGGAATTCCAGAGGATTGTATACGCTTTCTCATGTGAAACCGTAGTTGTATGTATGACATAATATACTCGCCGATCTGTTACGTGGACCTCTCACGGAACTAGATTTATAATACCGGTTGAAGGCATTTCGATATTTATATCAAGTTAATCAGGTCACCCGACTTTATGAATAACTTAGTCTGTACGCCGTGATACGAACAAAATGTCAATGATAAAAGAAATACTTAGTATAAAAGGTGATACCGAAATCTACAAACTTTATTTATTTTTTGGTGAGTCTTAAGTTTTGTAATTTAATCGATTCTGGATTTTTTTTTAGTAGGTTATTATTATTGTTACATTCCACATCCTTCTCTAACTTTAACAGATTTCTCTAAGTGAAAAAAGGATGTGAAATGACTCTTACATAACTTTAACTTTAATGTTGTGCCATCATACTGTTGAATGTCCCAAAGAAGGCGGCAGATTGTATTAAATAGATACCTACAAAAAAAAAATCCAGAATCGATAACTAGCTTTCCCGGTAGATTAAACTAACAAAATCAAATAAAAAATAAAAAAGTTTATTAATCATTTGGGATTACAAGAATCGCTTATGATATGTTATGAGACCCTGAAACAGCGCAAATATAGTAACCTTCCAGGGGACTATATATTTGTGCCTTTCGGGGTCGAAACCCTTGGTCCATGGGACCCCAGTGCTCGACTCTTATTCAAAGAGATCGCGAAACGGCTGGTCGACACTTCCCGTGACCAGAAGGCTGGCCAATTTTTAGGTCAAAGAATCAGCATTGCCATCCAACGAGGCAATGCTGCCAGCCTTCTGGGTACCATAACACAGGAAGGCAGTGATGCGGAATTTTTAGACACATGTTGTTTTTAGTATATGTATAACTTTATTTTATGTAAATATTCTTTAGCTTTTAAATAATTATATTTTAATGTTTTTTTTTAATTATGTAGATTAATTAAGGTTTTTTAATATATTTAGAATAATGTATATTCATTGTTACTAAATAAATTACTATTTTAAACTATGGTGATTATCACAATCAGAATCAGAATCAGAAACTCATTTATTCATTTAAACAAACAAAATAAATTAAAGCGAATAACAATTGATATACGTGTCAAACAAGATAAAAATATATGTAAAGTCAAGAATATCACTAAGATAAAACTAAATGTAATAAACTAATGTAAAAGTATATCAGTAGAATGTCTCTTTTCCCCTTTACAAACTGATAACAAAGAGTAAAAAGAAAAGAAAAAGAGTCATTCTTTGTCATTCACCGGCAAAGTTCCAAAGGCCAATATGATCTGAGAAAAGGCCAATATACATGTGTTACACATAACTTTACGACCTAGCCTGATGTCTACCAATTATACAAAAAAAACAATAATCCGTAGAACCGTTGAAGGAAGAAGAAGGAAGAATTTAAACGTTGTCCATTTTTGCATTAAAAATCTTTTCGAGACAGGCCAAACCACGTGGGTTTGTGGGTGTGTACCCGGCTTAAAGTTTGAAAACCACATTGGTTGGAGGCGGGCATTTCGTGTAATATGTTAATGGCATACTTACCACGCTACAAGATCTCTGAAGCGTCTCATCACATAAATGATGCTGCCGCTTGACCTCCAACGATTGCCCAACTATCCTTGTTTAGTATGTAAGTGGTATGAATGTGAAAATTTGATAGAGTGCCGCGCTTTTACGCAACCACGCGCATCGGAAGTCGGTGTCGTTTTGCTTTAATTATTCAACAGCTGTAGGATTGTTTGTAACTAATTTTATTTGCATTGTTTAAGTAGTCTGTTATTCGAAAAAATCTCAAGTGATTTACTGGTTGGTAGTTGAATGATTTCGTAGAGTAGATACGCCCACACGCAGATATGATGAGTGTGACGACACAATCTGTGTTGGGGTCATTAACTGGACAGGGAGAACGGGCCATAGAGGCACAGATAGTGAAATTATTTATGTATATTTTGACATGTCTAGATTTTTACGAATGGCCAATTGGTGGAACTTATAATATAATTGATACTTTTAGATTTTCCAATTGGCGACATGAGTTGGACACGAGCAAGCTAGGCGACTTTGCTAATAAGAATACTAACAATTGAATTAAAAAATTAAAGTATTTTTTAAAACATTAATTATAAGGTAAATAAAATGTGCATCTTACTTTTATAACAAGAAGTCTCATGGAGCAAACTAGAATTCAACAAGCAAAGTTCTCCAACTATGCCTGTTTGGCTGTTTGCCCGACATGCCAACACTTCTCAAAGTTAGTTTCCCAGTTAACAGGGTGTATTGAGGGAGATCGTTTGGACGATTGCCAACCCCCCTAGTATTTAACCCGAGTAGAATATTATAAGTTTCTATGTAAGCGTGCGATGGTATTTAATTTCATGCCCAGCTATGGGATACGTGGGCGGGTTATTTGGAAGTGTGCCATTGTTGTTGCTTAGAGGATAAATAGAATGTGATAAAAAATTATAGATACGGATTATATTAACTAATTTTTGTATGTTATGGAAGGAAGGTCTATTCTGTCATGTTTATTTTTCCAAAATATTACTTCATCAATTTGATCTAACAAGTCAAATCTTAAGGTCTAATCAAATCTTTAATGTGACATCTGAAATCATATTTACTTTACAAATAAAACTTTCGTCACGTCATGCGGTTTGTAAACTTAAATTATTGTTAATCCAGAATTCTAATTGAACTCCTCTCACAAAAACTATGTGAGAGTTGTTTTTATATTATTTCGCATTAACACATGCTTGTGAAATATATTTTATTTTTAAAGAAAAATGGAAAGAAAAATTTGACTTCAGGCGAGACTCGAACTCGCGACCTACTGGGAATCTAGTCCAGCCCCTCTTCCAATTGAGCTACTGAAGCCCTGCCCGATTTGTCAAATCTTTCCTTCACATCTATTGCATTGCTTTATGGTAGCAGCAGCGCCATCTATTACCAATTGGAAGAGCGGCTGGACTAGATTCCCAGTAGGTCGCGAGTTCGAGTCTCGCCTGAAGACAAATTTTTCTTTCCATTTTTCTTTAAAAATAAAATATGTAAGAGTTCTTAAGGTCTAAGGTGATATTCTGTTAATTTACTCTATACTGGTAATTTTCATAAAAACTGTTATAAATGTTGAACTGTTGAATAACGTGTTTACGCAAATGACCGCGGGCTGGCTCGCGTAAGATTAAAAAATTAAACGTAGATAGTTTTTGTATTAAAAAATCACTAACATCCATCCATTAGGGATAAAATATCATTGCGTTAAGTATAAAAAAAGCATAACTGACCTACCATGATCAAATAGGTCGAGTACTGTCTTATGGTAGGGTCAAAATTTTAGGAATATGTAGAGAACGATGAATGTAGATGAGGCCCGGGAGGTGTGTCAGGACCGGGATATCTGGCGGTCCACGTTCCCTGCCTACCCCGTTAGGGACCTGGCGTCAAGAAACATATATACATAAAAAACACATATAAATATGTGAAATATTTAAAGCGAATATTTCAAAAGCAATGGTTTTTTTTTGTTGATAGCCATTGGATCAATGATGTTATATGTCATTGGATAAACATTTGGGACGTGTGAATAGGAAAATAGGTCACCGCCCTTTTTGAGATATACTTGCCTAGTCAAATATTACCGTTACTTGCTCATAAAAGATTGAAAAAATAACACGAATGGGTTGTTTTTCCTTCTACTTCAGTTGAATCGAAGTTTACTACGCGTTATTTACCTTTTTTTGTGAAGACAGACCGGCCCTGGCGGATGTATTGAAATAACAAGTGATTCTTAAAGCACCGCAAGCAGAGGATGTGAGAATGTCTTTAGATTGGAATAGAACAATTTCATTGTTCTTCTGTTTAGAAAAACAGCGTCTGTTATGGTTCAGATTATGTGGGAGTAAATTTCTTTACACATATTTATCACTAGATGTTTGTTCTTCATGCTCACCCGAGATTTCGTCCGCGTGTTTGCGGGCTCTAGTTCAGTTTTTTTAGGGTTCCGCACCACAACCGTCTGCTCCCTCCTCCCCTGTATGTTTTAAATTAAAAAATAATTTAGGTATAAATACTTTACCTACATATTCTTATTCCAGGTAATTACAGGCTATCAAACCTATAAGATGTATTATTTACGATAACGTAAAAAAACATTAGTTGTACGGACAGTGTAAATGAAATGCAATCAGACTTGCATTTGATTTATAATGAAAAGAGTACCTAAGTAACAGTTGCATCAATAGACACTCATTGATATACAAAATTTGTATATCAATGTAGACACTATACAACTGTTCTTAAGCTGTTTGCCAGTGATATCTTACCAAATTTAGTCATACATACAGCACGCGAGGCGGGTCACGAAGTCCTCCACTTGGGACCCGTTAGATGACGTCATTTCTCTCCTACCTCTCCCCATTACACACAACATAACCGACACTAAATTGTAAATTGTACAAGTGAGGTGCGAGAGCCCTGGTACTCATAACACAAGTTTAATCTTACTTAGGGTTCGGCCTTTTATGGATATCTTAGATTTGGTGGAGGTACTGAATAGGGTTCAAGGTATCTCCTATATCTTAATCCCTCTTGGGCTCCCCTACTATTATTTGTGTATAAGTGTATATTTTTTGACACTTTTAAGGACACTGATTATTTTACAGATTTTGTTATAATGAGTGCTGGTCACCTCGATAGCTCGCGCTGCCTGAAATGTATTTGTAATACTTATTAACTTTTAACTTAAAACATTTTAAATATATATCAATTGTATCTCTGTAGCTGGCTACGGAACGCTAAAATCGAAATAGGTAACTCGTAGCAATTGGTTTTTACTTTTCTGTCATTATCGTAATATTTGTCATTTATTTATCGTAAAGTATAAATATTTATATGACCGTAATCTCCGGATTCATATATTTGAAGTCCAACATCAGATGGGTATTCTTCGCAATATTAAAAAGGTTAGGTTATGCGAACTATGCTTATTGGAGGCACCATCTTCTTCTTCACCCCTTCTCCTTCTTTTTGCGTGCGTTTCATGGGTGGTGGTACCTATTCTACCACCTATGAAACACCACTGAAAAGACATTATATGAAAAAGACTGACAATATGCACTGCTAAGAGTTCCCTTTGACCAAGCGACGCTACCAAGCGACCAGGTGACGCTATTGCCCAGGCGGCCATTAACAGTCGATACAGTGTATGTATACATGTGAACGCATGCATTGTCGGTCAGATTCTTCAAGTGGCTGCGTAAACGCATCACGCTGATAACTTCATTGAGAGCGGAATCGAACACTGGCGAGGTCGCGAGCACGTTCGCGTTCAGTCAACGCTGCAATACGCTCTGTTTATAAATATCGCCCAGATAACATCCCAATCTCGAACGCGGAAAGCAATTCACTCAATGGGCTCTTTGTTGTCGTACAAATGTTTGTTTAAGTGAAATGAGCACGTTTGTTACGAACGTTCTACTCTTTGGTAATCCGACTTTTATTAGAATACGATGTTTGTGCTACGATATTCATGATAGTTTTTGTTTTCGTTCTTGAAACTACCCAATATATCAATGACGGATGGAACACGCTAACGTCATTGCGAATTGAGTCCTTATAAACAGACAGTTTAGGATAAGGGTTGGAAACCTTGTTCATTTTATGAGTTTAAAATCTATCAACCCAAGTAAAGAGAGCAACTTCGTTTAGACTGATTGGATTGCGAAAATGAAACGGTATACCTAAAATATTAATAACTTCAACAAGCTTACGTAAGTTTGATTGAAACAAAACCTGAACATCTCATACCTATTTGCTGTTTTTGTAAGTACTTTTGGCAGAAGGTAGAATTTAAAATACATAGTTACCTCGAAATTAACTTCACCACTAATAAAGTATGTAATAATAGTTTTGACGTGTGTTTTTTTATGTACTTAATGGAAGTGGCATACAAGCGTGCAGTTCACATTGATGTTAAGTGATGACTGCAGCCCATAGACACCCACACAAAGACCAAGGTCAAAATGCAGATGCGTTACCACTCCTGAGGCCTAAGGTGTTATGCCTCTGTGCCGGAAATTACAGGGCCGTACATTATCACCTGAACACGATAGTGCTGAACACTACCATTTAGCGGCAAGTATATTAGGTAATGCGGTGGTGCCTACGCCCGCGAGCTCCGTCACTGGAGCTCTACCACCAGTAAAAACTTATTACGAATTGAGTTTAGTCAGCGTGACTTGTGACATCAAATGAGCAGGCACCGCGATATACAACCTACTGCATTCCTGAAACCATGACACACAAGGGAAACAAAAGTTAGAATCTAAAATACAAAGTTACCTCTAAGTTACCTCGAAAATAATTTCACTAATAATAACTTTGATGTGTGTTAATTTCTACGAATTTGTTTTAGTCAGCGTGACTTGTCATCAAATAACTTAGCAGGCACCGCGATATACAACCTACTGCATTCTGGGAACGGCTACACAGAAGGAAAACAAAAGTTAAAATCTAAAATACATAGTTAACTCTTAGTTACATCGAAAAATACTTCAACACTAATAATACCTAACTTTGACGTTACTTACTACGAATTGAATTTAGTCAACGTGACCTGTGACATCAAATAGTTTAGCAGGCACCGCACGATACAACCTACTGCATTCTGGGAACCGTGACGCAGAAAGAAAAAAAAACATCTTTTTAATAAAGCTCATTTTGCGTCAAGTTTGATGAAGTTTTACTAAGATTTTCCTTACAAGATCTTCAAGATTTACAGTGCTTGCTATTCCTGTTTTTAAAAATTAAATGTTAACCCCCTTATTCATAAACTCGTTTTAGCTAAAGTGTTGCTAATCTCTCCTTTGTCTTTTTCTATCCTGCACATTTGACAATGCAACTGACACAGACAAAGCATTCTATAGCTAAAACGTATCTAATGTACGTTTATGAATAAGGGGGTAAATCTACACATCAGGCATGAACTAATAACTGAAATTAATTTTTCGCTGCGTTCATGTAGGCCTACTCAGTTTCATTTGATTTTTGGGCTGCTCGCCCACGTCAGACAATCGGTGACCGATTTTTTACTAAGTAGAAACTAAGCTATGCAATAATAAACAAAACTTAACAGATTTCCGTAAATACATGGTTTATTAAACGGAAGCAGTGGCAGAGAAAATGATGGCCCGTCATACTAGCCGGTTTTTATACAAAGAGAATAAAATATACGTAAGTATTCAATGAATGTAACTACTACTATGGACATTTACATAATTTATGATATTATTTATTACATAAAAATTAGAAATCTCAACGCTGATATGTCGCCACTTCAGAGACGGTTGCCGTCAAATCGAACGGTAGCAGTAGCGTTCATTGCCATTTAGCGGACATACTAAGATTAGATGACGTTGTCTACGATCTACCACTATCGGTATTTTATAATACTACACTCTATACAAATAAATAAAATTGGAGTGTGATTTTACAATCATACTAAGTGGCCCCCGCGCAATAGGCCGCTGGCCGCGATGTTGGGTTGCGATGTTTTTGTTGGTCGCAGGGCCAATCCGTGGCCGCCTGGCCGCCAACGGCTGGCCGCATAATGCGCGCACTTCCATATATCTTGGAGGAATAAGTTGGCCGCCAAATGCGCGGGGCGGGCGCGCTAACTGTGCGACTACGTCCAAAAACTTTTTTGTTAAATTATACGCAGACGAAGTCGGGGACACAAGTACTATAATTAATATAAAGAAAGAAAAAGAAATGAAAAGTTGCCAAACAAGTAGTCATCACCAAGCAAATAAAACTACTTTTATGATTAACTCAATGCCATGTGATCTGATGTGACGTAACTATGTCATTGCTGCTAATGTTTCCGTATAGAATCTTATCTTTCAACGCCTCTAACTGCGTTTTAATCTAATTCTGTAACTTTTAGCCGCTGGTTTCCAGAGGGCTAAGCAGAGGTAAATGCATACATTCAAGCACACATGCAAATACTCATTAGGTATCTTTCGGCGACATAGCGAGTCTATTGGCATCTCCGAGCTCAAATTGCCTTCTAGGCACTGCGAAAAATTCAAAACCGTTATAGCACCTGGTCGATCTAACCCAGGATTATAGCATCAGTGGCTACCACTAGACTACTGTGACACTTAATGCCATGCCATGTGATCCGAACTGCCACTTCTAATGATGTGGCAGTTTCACTGTTGTCAATGTGTCCACATTGTTCAACGCCTTCAACTACGTAAAAAAAACTAATTCGATAATTTGAAAGTCACAGTGTAAAATAGCTATTATTACATATTCTCTGGTAATAGTTAAAAGCCGCGCCGTATTAAAACCTAATTGATTAGGTATTCAAATGGCTCACGGCTCATTAAACATTTTACGCTGTTTGAACTGTATTGAAATTATTATTGTTATGCAAACATATGAATATTTAACTAACTTACTCGTAGTACTAGGTACCTAAAGTACAGTGAAACTGAGATGAATGATCGACCGTGAATTGTCATTTAAAATTACAACCGCATTCTTGACGATGATGACTGTTGTCTTTGTATGTGACGGATCGTTGGTAATATGTGCTGCGTTGAGATTTCTCGATGCTGAATAAGGTATCTAAGGCCGGCCATAGACGGATCGCATGTTGCAGTCGAAACCGACTGCTCTAGAGCGGTTGGGTTGAAGTCGTACACGGCTGGAAAATGACCGCATAATGCGGTCGTATTGCAGTTGACTACGACTGCTTGGAGCAGTTGTGTTCGACCGCAAATAATACAGACGCGAGTTCATTTACAAGATGGACATCGACGTAGAACCACTGTTTCTTGTAGTAATGTTACGCAAGCGTAGGCGTAGGCGTAGAAGCCACTGTAGTATATAAGTGCGTCCAATACTGCAGCTCTAAACAGTTGACTGCACTGCGAAACTCGATCGCAGAGCGACTGCTCCGACCGCTCGTGAGCTGCTCCAACCGCTCGTGAACTGCTCGAGCGGTCCGTGTATTGCGGATGTGAATGACGGACCATAGAATTTAGTGGAACTGTAAAGTCTTTTGTCCCATAAAAGGCAAGCAAACGACAGAGATGGTGAGAAAGGGGGACTTAAAATTAAGTTACGTTCAAGTATTCGGCCATAAAGAACTAAAAGGGAATGAATTCTACGTAGATGATGTCTATTACTTTCTTTAGTGAACATCTTGATAAAATCATTTTTTATTCCGATATGTTGCCACTTCTGAGGCGTATAGTAGTTCTGTCTCTGTGCAGGTATCACTGTGGGTATTGTCGGCTACCTAACACTAGGCAGAATACTTACACGTCACTTAATATTAAGCCAAACTCAAAGATAAGCCATTTTTGTCGTTTGCTCGCGTGTGTAGCCGTCGATATTCTGAAATAAAGAGAACCCAAAATGTTAGGTCTACTAAAATTTGTTTACTACCACTGAGCCACCGAGGCAGCTAATTCAAATAGAACAAAAACTTATTACCTTTTGGGGTCTTGTCAAATACAAACACAGCTGTTTTCAAATATTTTTTCATAACTAATAAACTCAGGGTACAAGGTTGGCGTATAGTTTCTTAATGTGTATATGTTAATGAGACATACTGTGTTGATAGTACTGCATATAGAGTGATAAATTTGAGGCTTATGCATACCGCATATCGCAACAATCCAACAATCGCCAAAACTGACCTTTATTTTTTGTGATACAATTTTACTGTTTTTTTTGTCATAGGTTCATAAAATCGTTTTGTATTGCATTATCACATAAGAAAATTTATCCATTCTTTTGTGGTCATGTAATACATAACGTCGATGCATTAAAAAACCGGTCAAGTGCACTCGTGCACGAAGGATTCCGTACCATCATCTATAAAAAATAGCAAAAATAAACACGTTTCTTGTATGGGAGCCCCCTTAAACATTAATTTAATTCTGATTTTAGTTCCAAACTGTAAGCCACGGGTCATGAAAAACAACTTGGTAACATGACACACTGGGGACAGTGCAAGAAAGGGAAAATTGGAAGCATTCCGACAGACTGAGTCTTGTGGTGAGATTCACAGACCGCACTACGACTTTACTTTGAGCAAAGTACGCTGTCAAAACCCATACTGTACTGTATGAGTGCGGTCTGTGAATCTCACCCTTAGTAATAAAGTCCCGTTTTTGCCCTTTAGGTACGGAACCCCTTAAAATTACTTCAAATCTCTACTCCGAAAAAAAAATCACCCAAGAAGTCTGGATCAAATGATCCAAAGACTTGTTAGTACTTTTTAGCTCATTTTCATATTTGAGTTCATTCCTATTTTAGAAATAACTGTGTTGAATGTCTTGATTACCTACTCTTGATAGGCATGAATAATAATTGAATAACGTTGCTATGGAGGAAGTATGTATTACTTATACAATGAGAGATAAAAAAAGCGATTTCGTCTCACTTTCGGTTTGTTTAGCACTGCAACATTTGGGTCGTTTTGTAGTAATATTTCACTGGCATAAATTGTTAGACTAAAAAAAAACTTTGCCGTCTGGCAATGGACCAAAGTGCAAGTCATATTAAATAGGGTGGTGCGCCCAATACCGGGGAATTCCCATAAAATTATTCAATAGAGCAAGGTTACCAATGGAGATAGGATTTGTCTAAGCGTATATCCCTGCCTTTCCGGAATCATCGTCATTACTGCAGCCAAAAATGTTCACTACTGGACAAAATCCAGACGACAGATTTTTTTCTCTTTTCTTTAACTACTAAGCCGCTCAGATTAGCTCTCTGGACTCCCGATGGTTAACTGGAAAAGAGCACTTTTAGCGTAAAGTTCGCCATTTGTCAATATGTTTTATATCGTGGCAATAAAGTATTAAAATAAATAAATAAAAAGCCTTCTTCAAATATGCCCACAACAAGGTTGTGCGTCAATAGAGGAGAATTTTCATCACGGGACGCTGCTCCCCATCCCGCATTATTGCATTAACTTGCTTGATTGAAATCGTTTCAATGGCTTTGTTCGGTTTACTGAGTGCACAAGCGGAAAAAATCTTGAGATTTGTTTGATTGGTTTATTGTTCAACACTTGTTATTTCAGTACACATGAAAATGGTGAACTTAACGCTAAATGTGCGTCTATTTATCTAAGATTTTATTTTCATAATGATTACAATCTTCACCATGTTATTTTTTGTTTCAGGTATTTATCCAGCCTCTCGATGCATGACCATCACTTCGTGAGAATAGAGATGAGGTTTTATTCAGTTGCCACCTGAAAAAAACCTACATGCAGTTCATAGACATATGTAATACACAAAAACAAGAGGTCAAAATGCAGATGCGTTGCCATCCCTGCGACCTTAGTTGTTTTGTCTCTGCAATCGTTTTTTTATGTTATGGGAGTGACAAACAAGCATGCAGTTCACATTGATGTTAAGTGATGATTGCAGCCTATAGACACCCACAAAAAGACCAAGGTCAAAATGCAGATGCGTTGCCACTCCTGAGGCCTAAGGTGTTATGCCTCTGTGCCGGAAATTACAGGGCCGTACGCCGTACATTATCACCTGAACGAAACACGATGGTGCTGAACACTACCATTTAGCGGCAAGTATATTAGGTAATGCGGTGGTGCCTACGCACGCGAGCTCCGTCACTGGAGCTCTACCACCAGTAAATTTTTACTGGTTAATTATTACGGGACCATACATTACCATCTAACCGGAACACGATAGTGCTAAACACTTTCCAGTACTAAAGTACGTTGTCTGTTGGCAATTGTAATTTATGACATATAACAGTGACCGACTGTCAGCGACAACGTCTATCGTCGGTCGTAAGATGCGACCGCACGCGACAAACGGCTATTTTTAAGCTCACCTATAAATATTTATCGCTAATAGGAATTTCAGATCGAACAATTTTGTTGAGACTGATTCTCCACAGCGGATATGTTGTGTAAAAGGCTCGTGCCTTTTTGATAATGTATTCATTCCGAGAAAATCAAGTTCATTATGGATGATCAAACTTCCCCCCCAAGAGAATAACTTCGTAATTAATTTTGATGAATACTGTATTTAACCAACAAACGGACACCGCCAATCATATTTATTTTATTTTAATCTAGGTAAGCCTCTAAAACATACGTGATCTGAATTCATATTTATAATGTTTATTAAAATACTCGCGTTTATGTATCTTCACGCCAAGTCCCATACGGGGGAGGCAAAGAGTGGGGACCGCCAGATAGCCCGGTCCTCTCTTTGCACACACACCTCCGTTACTTCTTCTGCATTCATCATATACATGCACGCCAATTCCTAAGATTATGATGACATGCTCCAAATTTCTTAATACTTCTTTTATTTATTCGCGACGCAACACTTTCACCCAACATAACAAAACAAGCAATCAGACAACATCAGAGTACCCGTCTCGCCCCACTTCCCACTTTTACATATGACCGTAACGAACGTATTAAAATAGTCGCAGACTCAACCGATACGGTATTTCTAGTGCTAATGCAAACATACGATTCAATAGGGTTTTATTTTCTACTGAATACACGTGAACGTTCGAGTTTGTAAATATTTTGCTAGCTCTTCTTAGGTCGAAAGTGGCATGAGTAGTTGTATTGGATTTTTTTACTATGAAGTGGCACACAAGCACAAGTGAATACTGTACCCTATAAACACCTACATTAAAACCAGCGATTTGAATGAAGATGTTTTGCCACTCCTAAAGTTAAGTTCTTCTTTTTATAGTTCTTCGAGGTACGTGGGCAGGGCACATAGCTCGAAGAACTGACGGCCGTTGAGTCAGAGCAGTTCTAGAGTGGCGACCACGTACCAGAAAACAAAGCGTAGGCAGGCCTCCCACAAGATGGACCGACGACCTGGTGAAGGTCGCGGGCAATCGCTGGATGAGGGCGGCCCAGGACCGTTCTTTGTGGAAATCTTTGGCCTTTGTTCAGCAGTGGACGTCTTTTGGGTGTATTGATGATGATGAGGTTAAGTTGTTATACTCTGTGCGGGCAATTACAGGGCCACCACCGGACCGGAACACGATAGCGCTGGACACTACCATTCAGAGGCAAGTAGATTAGGTAAGGCAATGGCGCCTACACCCGCGAACTCCATCACTCCACCAGGAATCTTCCTCGGCAATATTCGGTCGGATTGTTTAGATTCTATTGGATTGGATATCGATGAAAATCAATGTTTTAGGCGAAAGGATTACATGGAAATATTTGCTTTAGACTTTCATCCAGCGTTATGGAACTGTTAGTAACATTAATATGACCAAAAATGTATTTAGATTTCAAAAGAAAGATGTGTTTATTATTGGGAAACTAAGTATTACCTACATTTTTTACTGGTACGCTGTCACATAACTCACATACCAGGTACAATACTTTGAACAATGCGAACTCTCACGTAAAAGCTAAAGAATAAAACGTTTCAGAGGTTTGTAAGAACATTTTCATCGTTGCAAAATTAAGAAGCTATAACTCGGAAGCTGACTTTAGACTGAGTTTCAAGACCTCTCCAAATATGCTTCTCATGTTTATTATTGTAGATAACGACTGAACGCATTTGAATACCGCTAACTAAATATTTGTTTCATCAAAATTGTTTAATCTGCAAATGGAACGTTCTGATTCTGAACGTTATTCAGAGCGAGCTTGCTCTTTAATCGTTCGTGTATGATCTCAATCTCGGTAGGGAACACATTGTGATTACTCAATCCATTGTGTATCATACAGTAATGAGTATTCACAAAAAAAAATGGATCTGTTAGATAATCTAAGGCGATATGTGTATTATTATGAAGTCTTAAAAGAAATATATTGGCTTCAAGTATTTCTGGATAATGATGCGTTTGTGGCTACGTACCATCTTAGTCTGTACCTGTGCCTGCTATTAGTGATTACTTCAATTTTTTTTTTTTAAATACGCTTACACTCACAGCCCCACAGTAGGTATAAACCTATGTCGTGGGTGCCGTTGTACACATACAACACATACACAAACACCCAGACCCGAAACAAATATCTGTAGGCCATACAAATATTTGTCCCGGTGCGGGGATCGAACCCGCGACCCTTCGAATCAAACGGTCATCTCACACCGCTGGACTAACCGGGTCGTCGTAGTAAAATGTTATCAGAGTGGCTTACCTACTTGAATTTAGCTCATTATTTTCTATATCGCTGTAGAGTTTTTGCTAGAATAAGAAGTTGGATTTGATAAAATATATTTTTTATTAAAACAAGTTAAAATAGTAATACCACCCTTACAGCTTGTTTGATAGTTACAGAGGTTATCTTTTCTTTATTATAACATCATAAAGAAAAGAGATTTATTTCATTTATGATTATTTATTGAAGGAGGCCGCGATACTTGATCACGGCTAAAATCACGTCGGTAGCTAAAATCCTAAGTACAATTTGAAGTACTTTGGGATTTGTGGGTATTACGTGCACTGTCGCTGTCTTTTGTTGCTCTCCCACTTCGACACATGCACACACATGCCTAGTTATCTGTGAATTAAAGTAGGTGGGAAATATTTAATGTAGGTAGGCACCAGTTCGTTGTATTTTCCTCAAAGGTTTTTATGCCTTGTTTTGAAATCGCTTCAAATTGTGTCTTTGTTTCGTGAATATTGAGAGTCAGCAGAACCGCGTCGCAATAACGATGTTAAATTTATATGCCATCTGAATAAACAATAGCAAGTTATTCGCTTCGTCAGGAATGTTTCGGTGTCGAAATTTGTTCGTGAGGAACAATTTGTATTTTATGTTTATCGTTGTAAATTAAGCTGTTCCGTCAATTACTGATTTGGCTTAACCGTGAGGCACGTTTTAAAACATTGAGGATCTGAGGCTTTTTTCTTTAAATTTAAGTAGTCTCCCCTGCTTATCATGTGTAATATACTAAATATATATATATATATTTTTTATGTTAAGGAAATGGCAAACAAGCATGCAGTTCACATTGATGTTAAGTGATGACTGCAGCCTATAGACACTAACACAAAGACCAAGATCAAAATGCAGATGCGTTACCACTCCTGAGGTGTTATGCCTGTGCCGGAAATTAAAGGTCGTCCATTACCACCTGACCGCAACACGATAGTGCTGAACACTACCATTTAGCGACAAGTATATTAGGTAATGCGGTGGTGCCTTCGCCCGCGAGCTCCGTCACTGGAACTGTACCACCAGTAAACATCAATTGTATTGATAATCATCAGCTCATGACCTTGACTAAGACAAAAGATTTGGCTTAGGGCATTTGTGTCCAAGTATGATTTGGATTTTGTGACACCCACCCAATATCTATTTATTGCTAAAGATCTGCGTAAGTCTCCATAAGTTTTCCGCTCCTGGCATCCAGCCTAGCTTTCATGCCTTAGCAAGGTTACTTGATTGTTATGATATAGGTATAGTAGGTTTAATTTAGTTTCGTATAGGAGAAATTGAGCGTGAGTTTTTCAATTATACTCTATCAATTCTAATGAGATTTGATACGTTTAAATTGGATCCTTGAATATGGATCTTCACATAGTTTTAATGCATGATGTAGCGAACGCACCCAGTCGCGGCGGTATTTATTTTTACTGAACGCGACCATAATTATGTTTACGCGTCCGCGCCGCGCTCGACCAATGAGAGCGCGGCAACGGACGGAGAATTGTCACACAGTCCGAAATCTTGGAAAGCGAACGACTGTACTGTTAAAAATTAAAGAATTGATGTTATATTGATAAAATTAAAGCAATATTATTTGAAAACATTACAATGCTCTTTTTTGTATTTTTCACGTTACATATCACATTACAATGTATATGTATAATATACCAAAAGAAGTTAATTTTATGTGTTTTTCCAGTATTATCTTTCGTTTTGTAATAAATGCATAAAAGACTTAAATGAAATGAGAATTTATGTTCGGTTAAGTAATAGGTACCTACATAAACAATACAATTTATCTGGTTATCTGTTAATTATCTTCGGCCACTGAACATTAACATTCATTATATGCTAATAATAATTTACGGTGGGACTTATAATGGAATAATTTGTAACTAATAGGATGTTGAAGTAGCCATATTGGAAACTTGCAGTTATAATAATTATAATAAAAAGTTTATCAATACCTTATATTTAATGTTCAGTACTGTACTTTAATAAAATAAAACGTCGATGAATAGAGTAGGTCGGTAATGCCAGGTCTGAAGTAGTCTGAACTAACGATCTACTACCTATGGTAGGATCTCCGAGAAGAGCATATGATTACAGATTTCTTCCAATTGGTAAAATCTAAGTTTCATCAAACTAAACTAACTAACTTTACTCTGCATACGTAATTGTCATTGGATCGCGATTCAACCGCTTCGCTGTCTTGCCCTAACAAAGGCCGCGCGCATATGTTAAAGCAAGACAGTGGAGCAATTGAATTGCGAATGCGATCCTATTAGGCCCCAGTTATAGGCTCTTTCATTTTACATGTGTCCCACACATACGGCTATGATGGATATAATGTATTTATATTACCATTACCAGAGCAAATTCAAGCGAGGAATTATGTTAACAGGAATTGTAGGTCCTGTTAACATAAAGGCAGATTAACAAAAAGCTTAAAAATGTCATGTTATGGATAATGCACTTCGCGTTCTTTGCACGGATAATTTTATGTTATCATTTTTATCAAGTTTCCACTACAGATTGTCGAGAGCCATTATCAACACCAGCATAAATCAGATGACTAACCCCTTATCTGTTATGTAACTGAACAGGGGAACTCCGGTATAATAGAAGTAACACGTCCAGATTTGGTACGGAGCCATCGCGGATTCTGTACGCTCCGAACCAAATCTGGCCGTGTGTAGAGGAGTCCGGCGGACATTATTATTATTAATTAAGTTCGATGCGGTCCGCCCGCGCGCCTTATTATTAAATGCAATATGGCAGGAAGGACACCAGCGTCAAATAACCGCCAATGCGATCGTCAATCTGTTTACCGACAAAAACTTAGGCCATATAGGTGGCATTTAGATTTTCTGTTTTTATGTACTTAGATGTACTTATATCAATAGGCGGCGGTCATCACTTACCATCCATATGAACTGCATTCTTGTATGCCAACACCATTACATCGGTGCTTCTGTTCAGTTGACACTCATATCACAGACTAAAAAACGTCTGTCAACTGCCTCAGTAGCCTAGTGGTAGCAGGCCACTACTACTACGCTAGAGGTCTTGAGTCCGATTCCCGGGTCGGGGCTACAGAGATAACGATTTAAAATCCTTTATCTCTGTTTCTATTGGGATTTTTTCTTTTACTGAAAGTTTAGTTTTTTTTTTAAGATGGCCTGTTACATTGTCCAAAAACGTAGGTAACCGGCAAATCGTGGGTGTTTGCATGTATGCTTGAATGCATGCATTTACCTCTGCCTACCCCTTCGGGGATTACAGGCGTGATGTTACGTTAAAAAACGTATCTATTAATCTAATTTGATGTTCTCCACGGTTTAGCTGATGCCAATTTTAGCACTTTACACGAGGCATCTGAAATGACGAACTGCGACGTGTAATAAGGGTTCATCCGACGTAATTGTTTTGAAAGGGCTGACATAACAATCAACATTTTCTGTCGGCATCGACACGAAATCGGTGTCAGACAAGCCTGAGTAGCGTCATATAGTTCCCTGCCGTGAATTGGGAACGGGCTCCAAAAAAATAGATTCACTAGGTGATAATTTACTAGAACTTTGAAACTTAACTTTTTTACTGGTGGTAGAGTTCCAGTGTAGCTTCGAGGGCGTAAACACTACCGCATTACCTAACCTAATCCATCTGCCGCCAAATGGTAGTGTTTAGCACTACCGTGTTCCCGTTAGATGGTAATATATGGCCCCGTAATAACTAACACAGAGACAAAACAACTTAGGCTGCAGGGTTGAAGACCTGGAAACGCATCTGCATTTTGACCTCTGGTCTTTGTGTGGGTGTCTATAGGCTGCAGTCTTCACTTAACATCAATGCAAACAGCATGCTAGTTTGCCACCTTTATTACATAAAAAAACTAGATCTTTCGAGATATCCAAGTGTGCGATGATCACAAGGAAACAACACACGTTGCGTATTAACGATCACATACTTACTATTAGTCATTATAGTTTGTATTGATTAATAACCGACAAGGCTAAGCGGGCCTTGCAGCCATGCATATTCTAAAAATACTCGTACACATTGCCGTGGTAATATTATAATGAAGGTTACATTTTTTAATACATAATATACATGTGTTATGTGATACACTGAAATTAGGGTAAGTGAGGCTGTATCATTTTAGGCCATTGTTATACGGATAATCGGAATGAGGTTTTAAAACATTCCTGACATTTAATGAAAATACTTGAAACAAAGGTATAATAGAAAATTATAATTTAAATGCGCGGAAAATATCCTTAGGCAACCGCTCTAGAATTAGGATGGAGAAAGACTGACTGTCTCGGGCGCTATGCATAGGGTTACCACTTCTTAGCTGTCTAAATCCGGGAGAAAAAAAGACATTGAATATCATATCACTTTTTATTTGATTTTGAATTTATAACAACATAGAAATAATTGTATTTAATCAAAATACGACACAAGTGCATGGATTGCTATTAGATACAGACTAGTGAGTGAACGAATGAAACTTATAACAAGAGAGAGAAACGAAAATGAATAAGACAAAGACGACACAATCTCTCACTCACGGTACTTTATTTTATTGTCTCTTTCTCCAGAGAAAGAGAACAATAAAATAAAGTACCTACACGCACGCAAATCACTATACAAAACTAGATAGCAACCCACTGGCGAGTAGTGGCGTCAGTGGCGAGATAGTGGCGGGAAGGCCGTTGTCGAGCGCGATTGTGATTTACGCCGCTCTTAGCCATTTCGACATCGCGTGTAGTACTTTTGAACAACTTGTTATTCCGGGAGAATTCAGTATATTTTAAATTCCTTCCGGGAGACGAGATATTTTGATTTTCAGAGATCGAATCCGGGAGACTCCCGGAATTCCGCGAGAGGTGGGAACCCTAGCTATGCACATATGCACCTTAACTAGACGCCTAACTGCTGAGTAGGCTCATGCATAACAGCACTAACGCGTACAGGGCTCAAGTATAACAGCATCAATTAAATTTTCTTCTTAAGCAGTAGGTAAGTAGGATAAACAATGTAACAAACTTCATTGTACTCAAGGTTTATGCGATTACTAAAAATGAGCGCGGGGACTGAATTCAGAAATTCCGTAACGAAAAAACCTCACGCTATATGTATTGTAAAATAATAAAAATATTTCAAACAATATTAACTTTTTTCTAAACTAATATTATAAAGAGGTAATATTTTTTTGTTTGTTTGTTTGTATTGAATAGGCTCAATAACTACTGGGCCGATTTTAAAAATTCTTTCACTATTCGAAAGGTACATTATCCACGGGTAACATAGGCTATATTTTATTTTTAGAAAAAATAGGGTTCCGTAAGATATTTGGGTTTTTCAGACACAAGGTGTAAAAAATCAACCAGAAAAGTTACTTATTTTGCGTACGCTGCCTAAACTATCGATCATAAAAGATATCGAGGAAGACTTTTGGGCTATATCTGAGAGATGAGGAGAGGAGAGGAGAGGAGAGCAAAGAGATATATCCTGCATTTCATTATAAAATACGCTTACGCTCCTGCGAGTGTAAGCGTATTTTATTTTAAACCTTGGACACATTATTTCTTTGTGAGGCAATACGAAGTTTGCCGAGACAGCTAGTATTTAATAAAAGAAAAAAAAAATGTTTTCTTATCGGTCACCACGCTCAAAAAGTGTAACTTGAATTACTGCATAAATAAAATAAATAAATAATTATAATTGCATAAGTTGATACAAAATGCTATGCAATAGCTTTACCGCGGCAGTCCCCGAGTGCCACACGTCGATTTTTTTTATGGCTTATTATTTATTATAATTATAAAATTTTATAAGTATGTCTTAAAAGACGTTATACTTTTTTGACCACATCTTTCAGAATATGTACCTAGCTATTGCCCGTGACTTTGTCCGCGTAGTAGGTATTTAGTTTTGGTTTAATTAATCACCTAGACATGTCCTTTTTACACTTCATACTTGGCTTCACGATTTCATCACAGTCGGTGGTTTGATGAAAGCGTTACTGACAGACAGACAGACAGATAGACACATATGCACAGAATAACTTTCACATTTATAATATTATTAAATATGGACTCTAAGCTGAAAATTAAATCATGTATGTATTTTCGTATCGTCGATATCAGAACTTGGACTTTTTTCACTATTATGTTTTTGGTGGGCTCTTTATCATAGCAATACACATTCAGTTCAGTAAATAAATATTGTAAATGGCTTGAGTCATACGACGGACTATCATACGACATAGTAGAATGTGGTGCATGTTTATTACTGATTAGATACGAGTTAATTGTTTTCCGATAAGTCGCATTATAATTTAGTTTAGATCAACAATATCGTCGGATAGGGATAATGAGACTTAAAATTACACTAGGTACAGTGTAAAGGTACTACTGAAACGTGATCGCTCACCATGGGTCTCATAAGAAGGTCTCAATGTCACGCAGAAAGCAATGAAGAGAGCTATTATATTATCGAAGTTGCCCTGCGAAATCGAATCAGAAATTAGATGATCCAGCTGAGAACTAAAGTAACCGACATAGCCCAGATTGTCTATCCATATCTATCGGGTAACTCGATGATAATATTTACCATTATTATCTTATTGATGGTATTGATGGCAGTCTGCTCCGTGCAATACAGTCCACGTATGTGGGCTGTCAAGCATGTGTGCGGGTAGATGGTAACATGTCACCCTGGTTTGATGTTAACATCGGTGTCAAACAGGGTTGCGTGCTTTCGTCTAGGCTGTTTATTATATATCTGGACAAATGCCTCCAGAGGGTGAAGTTGATGGATGTGGGAGTGCGTATAGGTGACTTAGTGGTGAACTGTCTGCTTTACGCAGATGATGCGGTAATTGTTAGCTCTACACCATCTGGGCTACAAGCACTAGTCACAGTCATGAAAGAGGATTGTATGGAGAAAGGCTTACAATTGAATGTGGATAAAACTAAAGTATTAGTATTTGAAAGAGATGAACAGAGAACAAATGCAAGGGTAGTAGTAGATGATGCAGTGTTAGAACAGGTTGATGAAATTGTATATCTTGGATGTGCTTTTAGCAAGGATGGCAGGTACACCACTGACATAGAAAGAAGAGTGCTTGCTGGGAATTGCGTGAATGGAGCGTTGGGTAAGCTGCTAGAATCTAAACATCTCAGCCAGCGGGCTCGACTAGCCGTACATAATGCTGTACTTACTCCAACGCTTTTATATGGAAGCGAGAGCTGGGTATGCAGGAAAGAGCATGAAAGTAAGTTGAACGCGGTCGAGATGAGATCTTTGCGCAAGATCTGCGGTGTATCACTCACCGATCGCGTTAGAAATGAAGATGTAAGAAGAGACTTTGTGTGAATGATAGTATCGGTGTAAAAATGAAAAAAGGCATGCTCCGATGGTTCGGGCATATAGAAAGAATGTCGAATGAGCGAATGACTAAACAGATATACAATGCGAATGTGGATGGTTGCAGAGGCCCAGGAAGACCAAGGCTGACCTACCATGACCAAATAGGTCGAGTTCTGTCTGATGGTGGGGTCAAAAGTCTTAGGAATCGGCGTGCATGTATGAAGAGAATGATGAAGGTAGACGAGGCACGAGAGGTTTGTCAGAACCGGGATGTCTGGCGCTCTACACTCTCTGCCTACCCCGTTAGGGACCTGGCGTGAAGATACATTATTATCTTAACTGTGGTCATCAGCTTCAGCACATTAACATCTGTATCTTCAAGTTCACATTACGCAATCCGCGTCTCAGTTCTGGCTAATTGCAATTCAAGTTGCTGCGCTGTAAACCACTTAAGGTTGGCCGTAATTACATATTATAATGTATGCTAATAATTGTATTCGTCCTTTGATAGTGGACTCAGTGGATTCAGTTGAACGATTTGTGTTCGATAAATGCTATAACTTGTAAGTCTTATATGTGTGGAACGCGAACGCAAGCAACCCCTAGTTATTGCTTGCGTTCGCGTTAATAAATTCGTAGTAGGTATATGAACTTCCACCCCACCCCCTCTTGCAACTATCAGGAGTAGATTTTTGAAAATATTATATTCACTTAATAATGAGATTTTTGGCTTTTTTGACTTGAGGTTTTTGGTTTTTGTTCCGTGTGAATTTGAAATAAAAGGGGTATATTTATTCATACAATCTTTCATCCCTTAGTTTAGTTCCTTAGGGGTGATATTTCAAAAATGCCAACTTTAAGTTGTAACTCTAAGCCTGGGTTGCACCACGACTTTTGTTGAAATTAACGTTAAGTTCACATCCTTTTCTAACTTAAATAAATCTGTTAAAGGTAGAGCAGGATGTGAAATGTTACAATAACTTTAACAAAGTCGTGGTGTAACCCAGGCTAAGTTAACAATATCTATGCCAAAATACATGAAAATTGATCAAGCGGTTTAGATTTTTCATACAAACTTTCATCCCATATTTCAACACTTCAGAGGTTTTTTTTATTGAAATAGCCTTTGTTTGACCTCTTGAACTATTTTCACCCTAAGTGTTATCCAAATCCGACAAATAGGCAGTTAGACTTTCGATTTATAATATTAGTATGGAAGTATAAACGAATAGTATAGATGGATGGAAACTAAAGCGTCCTCAATGCTTACCGAATTATTAACTCTATGGACATAGAATTATAACACCTCTATGTCTATGGGTGAATTAATCGAGTCCGACCAAACTCAGCTAATCGAATAAAACTGAATACTCTCGACGTGACAAATTACAGGGAAGCCAGGAAAAGTGTGAACTAGAAGAATATTCTGGACCAGACGCTGCACCGCCTAACTAAATCGCGTTGGTCGTCGTTTACGTCTCTGAATTTTCATGTATTTTCGTGCCGCTTATGAGAGCAATAGTAACAATCAGATTCGTTATCACAGCAGGCTGTATTCAAAAGTGTAATCAGTATTAATCAGATTATCCCTGTTGAACTCATGAGCGGAACGAAAGGACAAGAAAAATAAAAGACAAAAGCGATTCAAAGACTAGGATCTAAAGCACTTAAAATGATGAAACCCTATTCAACAGTATTTGACGAATTGAGAACCTCCTCCTTTTATCTAAGTCGGTTAAAAATACGGTAATCCTTCATTCTAAGCCAATGCAGCTCTATCATCAGTAAGAACATGACCATGAAATACTTGCAATTTGATACTATTCAGATATTTTATAATTCAATTAATTTTTATTACCAAAGACACATTTATCGACTGTCAATATTTAAAACTGTAGACATTGATTTATTGGCGTGCAATAGTAAAAGTGGAACATGTTGCCGCTGATGTTTGAAAGTTCATGTTCATTTTGATATTAATCATGTATGCGCTCGCAATCGCCGTCGCATCGACTGGTGGTGCAATGGACTATCTATAATGCTTTTAATAATAATGTACAGAAATATAACAGTCATACAATGGTTCCATTTACACAAAAAAACAAACAAACACTCAAACTTGCAACATAGACAATGCTAGCATTCGATGGATCGCGAAGATCATTTCGCCGAGCGGCAAGGAAATGTCCAATAGCCTGACGCCCTGCGGTGTGTCCCATTTATGCCCCGCCCACAGTGTGCCTCTTTATGTAGAATAAATTTTTGGCGTAGTTACAATTCTTTAAAATTATATTATTCCTTTAATAAACATAAACAGCATAAACAACCAACCTTGGCCTGTTGGTAGCGAAATTATTTACTTTTGAGTTCTAAAAAAAATGTTTAAAAGACCTACACTTTGGACACATGGGAGGCTGAGACGCGACGTCTACGATGATGAAACGAAACATTGGATGCAAAGAGTAGTCTGGTAGGAGATCTTTCTTGATTATCTTCAAGTTGGAAACAATTCATTAAAACAAATAAGAACGGTTTATAGTGAAAATGCAATAACAGCCGTAGAGACATTGTGCGTCAAGTTAGTTATCCTGAATTTGGCGGCGTAGATAAGTTATAAGAAGCTGTTGTTTCGATGTCCTCGAAATACGGCATTGGAAGTTCTCCAATGATGGAGATCCAAAACGTACACACCAGTTTTTTACCTAATGTATGCCACTAAATAGTTTTCACCGTGTCTCGGTTAGGTGGCAATAGTAACAGGAGACACCGTATTAAATTGATAAATATTGTCACAATCAACACTAACGAATGACACCGCATCAATTTATGATAATTGAAAAATATTGTCTCAAGCAACACTTCCTGGTACCAAAATATGGAATCACAAAGTAATATTTTAAGATCGCCAACATCACAAATCAGCTGACAACACTTATATCATAAGTTGCGCCATTCAATAGGCAATTGACTGTTAAACGCAAAAAAAATGTAGCGCGTGGGAGTCACCGCTGCAATCAGCTCCGAGGCAGTTTACGCACCTACGTTATGTCATTAAACTGTTTATGTTCTTGTATGGGAATGGATGAGTCAAGATGGAACGCCTACTAAGATTGCGATCGGGCATATGGAAGGCATGTTTTATTTTGTCTCGTTTAGAACCGACATAACATAAAATATGTATCTAGGAAAGCTATTACGCCTACGATGTTATTAAAAATACAGACTATATTATTTGGATGTAAAGGAGAACGCTATCTAACGATGACTTTCTCCCAAAGATAGAAGATTATTTTTGGACAAGACCAAAATTGTGATTGATCAATGTTTTGACAAACGAAACTTTATGTAGCCTTGATTTGTACTGTACTGTAGTTAAAAGAAGTATTTGCTTCAAGTTTAAAGTAGAAGAACTAAGAGGTCACACTGGGAAATGATCGTGAACGAAGGTTCCAGATGCATAGAAAAGATGTGAATTCAAATAGTGGGATGGTATTGCAGTCCTGCGGCGGTGTAAAGGTCGTATTGCACGTAATTGCGAGCTCGTGAGTGTGAACAGTTAAGGCTACACTTTGAGAATTCTTTACAATTTGTTCTGATAGGATCGCAACAGAGCTTGATTGTTGCCATTTATACAATTATATTTTGTTTTGTTTTCGAAATTTGTGGCTACGTTTTGGCCCATGTAACAGGCGGCGAGACTGTTGATATCTCCCGACACATAATCAAACTCCGAAGTACCTACTGAGAAACTTTCAGAAAATTTAAGAATCCCAATAGCACCAATAATAAAATATTTTTCACCGTTATTTTTGTTAGTACCCGATTCGAAAATCGAACCCAGGTGTAGTAGGAATGGCCTACCTAGTAAGCTACTGAGGGAGTTTATTACAATACATGTGATGTTATTACTCCGTTACTTTATATCTTGCAATTATGGTTAATATTATAGCGTAGTGAAGTTTGAATTGGTCGTTAAGTCGCCAGAGGTACATAAAGGAACTATGGAGAACAATATGTAGGTATTCAAGGTGACCATTACGTATTCTGTTATTCCGCTATGTGAAGGGAACTTGATTCGTGATCTGTTTTAATTTCAATAGTTGATTGTTGGGCTTGCCCGCTTCAATTACCGTTTTGGGTGAACTTCGTTCTTATTGTTTTTTTTTTTCATGCATCTTAACTTTACGCTTACCGTGACAAAAAACAGCCCTCGAGAATCGAGGCTGCAATACTGAGAACATATTATGGTTATCATCTATCTATTATGGGTATCAGTGTCGGGGCCTCAAACGGATTGCCATCTAAATGGCCAGCATCGACATTCGACATGTTTGTATTAGTCAGTGTGCACGTTAGGCGCAGGCGCTGTTCCGAAAGAGACTGTCTTTACAGGTGATCACACGCAATACTGACTGATCTGTCGTCTGTTATTTACATTATCAACTGGTAAACTATAAGACGTGAACCATGATGTACGATGTTCACATTCTAATAAAATAATAGGTTGGGGAAAAAGTCTTTTCGCATTATAGTATGTATGAACTTGTAATAAAATCTCTTTGGCTGTAGTATTTGTATCTGGCTGGTTTTGGTATCATTGAAAGTTAAAATTTTAAAGAACATAATTCCAAATTCAAATTAGGCTAATGTGTGATTTTCATTTGTTTTTCGTACTGTCAAGATGAGTGAATCTAATTAAGAAATTCGATACATTTTAAAAATTTACTACAAAAAAGGTAAAAATGCAACGCAAGCCGCGAAAAAAATTGCGATGTTTATGGACCTAGTGCAGTGTCTGTGAGAGTAGCACAAATTTGGTTTAAGCGTTTTCAATCCGGAAATTTTGATGTCAAAGATGCAGCTCGCTCTGGTCGCCCTATTACGAATAAAATGGATACCATTTTTGAAAAAGTGGAGCAAGATCGACATATCAGTAGTTACGACGTAGCTGAAGAACTGAGAATTTATCACAAAACAGTTTTGGCGCATTTGAAAAAAGCTGGGTACAAAAAAAAGCTCGATATTTGGGTATCTCACGAGCTCACTGAAATAAACCTAATGAACCGTGTACTCATTTGTGATTCTTTATTACGACGTAATGAAACCGAATCATTTTTGAAGAAGCTGATAACTGGTGATGAAAAGTGGATCACGTACGACAAGAACGTGCGAAAAAGGTCGTGGTCAAAGGCCGGTCAGGCTTCACAGACTGGCGAATCCCAGGTTAACTCGCAATAAGGTGATGTTGTGTGTGTGGTGGGATTGGAAGGGCATTATTCATTATGAGCTATTACCACCAGGCAGGACTATCGATTCTGAACTCTACTGCGAACAACTGATGAGATTAAAGCAAGAAGTTGAGAGAAAGCGGCCGGAATTGATTGAACAATTTGAAAGCCACTATACATTACATTGCTGCTTTGGTGTAACATGAAAATAACCATCATTTTAAGAAAACAGCAATGTACCTTCTTCATTGTCGCTTTCAAATTGATGTCTACCGAGTTACATAATGTATCTTGAACTCTCACTGGTGTCAATGCGACGTGTGTAAAGACCAAGATATTGGGCGCTCCACACTCTCTGCCTACCTCTATTTCGTGAAGATACATACATACAAAAACATAGTCGAAATTAGTCATTTTCGAGTTTTTACATCACTAACGTACGGCAATTGAAGTTAGTTTCAATTTGAGGCTAGATTATTGAGCGCACGAATTATGGATTTTTTACTAGCATCTATTTTGTTTCTTTTGATGTAGCAAAAAATGTATGCTGACGTTCGTTTCCAACTACGCAGCCATTGCATCGCCACATTATCATGTACGGTTTCAGCACATATATGTTCCTACCTCATTTACATGTTTTAATTACTTTTTAGGTTTAGCACGTGTCTGTGGACTGAGATAACGTTGATTTAAATATTTGTGTAGCTCACCGTCAGAAATATACGCTTTTTAATTTTTTTTTTTCTTCAAAGTACGATAAATAATTTAATCACGATCATTTTTAATAAAATTTAATGCCATTAAAATATAAATTTGTTGGCATGTGTTTACAGATGTGTTTGTAGACAAAATATCTTAGGCCTTAGGGGTGGCACGAAATGCTTTTGCAGTACCCAGCAAGAAATAAGAATAGAATAAGAAATATTGCACATCGAGCCTCAAAAAGAGACAATCTGCTAGTTTCGTCTTCGTAGAGCGTTATCTCTGCTGCACACTGCCTACGTAAGCACTGATAGTCCAGTATTAGTCAAAACTTGATCAAAATGTTATCTCTGCTCCACACTGCCTACGTAAGCACTGATAGTCCGGTATTAGTCAAAACTTGATCAAAATGTTCCACAAACTTCACATAGGTTAGGTGCGAAAGAGTAAACGCTGTACAGACCCGTAATGCGCCGAAGTTTCCGCCCTAAGGTCGATGTGCAATATTACTTGTTGGATACTGTACGTTAAAGGAGATCCGCCACTTTGTATGGGACCTTGGTACATAATTGTACAACAATAAAACTTTTACGTCTTCAAACATCAGTTTATAGACTACTATTTAAAACATATTTGACTTTGTTGACAAATGGGGTTCGTGAGATATACCAATTTAAAAAATGTAAGAATGAAGTCGTTTTTCCGCCATATTTTTATTTATTTTCGTACTAATAGGCGCTAATTTAAAATTGACGGTTTGTAGATTGCTATTATAGCTTAGAAAGTAATTTTTATAATAAATAATCACGCTTGTATCCACAAATATCTATTAATGCTTTTAAATAGCGTTTCACTGTACACCGAGCACTTTTTTTGGCAAACTCCAGTCTATTTTACAAACACAAGATCAACTGACATGAACAGAAACCTCTAGCACTACTTAGGTAATCCAAATCGCAAGAACACTCGAAATCCGTTTCAACAAGCACAAAAACAAGCCACGCAAGCCAGTAACCAAAAACGTCACAGAACACCAACAACAATAAACGCGCAGAAGCAAGTGAATGACGTCAATCATCAATGACGTGACTGGTGACAGACATGAGGTGAAAGCGTCAAAAAGGGATGTGTAAACTAAGGCGGCTGTCACAAAATATCGATGTTAAGAATATCGATCCATTGATCGAATGGGTCACTTAGTCTTTTGTGTTGATTTTAAAACCTAAATTAATGTATTTCAATAAGTCTTCATCTGATTATTGGCACCTTAAAATGAAATCTAACGTGTACTTTCAGATATTTTTCTATTTATTATGTTACCGTTTTTTTTTTTAATATGATTAATCGATACTTTCTGATACAATAATTATATCCTACGCCATTACATTTCGTTACGTTCCTTTCTACGCCATCATAAATATCAAAAGTAAAGATTTTTTCAAAAACTGTTTTTAATACTTTTCCGGTGGATTTCAGTTTAATGTTATACTGAAAAATTTACAGCTTATAGCTTATGCGCACAAATTTTATGTAAAGTATTTGTTCATGTACAATCTATGTACCATTTTGGCTGATCTCCTTTGTCTGCGATTTGTGTAGATATCTAATGGCCGAATAAATGTCACTCAATTTTAAACAATCCATCCCAGCCCATTTATACATTTATAATAATAATAACAATGGCTCTCGTCAGCACGGGGTCCAATTTGAACCCCGATGGCAACCCATTATACGTCCCACTGCTGGGCACGAGTCTCTCCCCTTTTTGGGGGGGAGGCCTGGAGCTTACTCCACCACGCTGCTCCGATGCGGGTTGGTGGAGGTGGGTGGGTTAGTGGCCAACCCGCTGTCGGATGTTTTCAAACCGCCCCATAAGGCCTCTGACAAGGTTTAACGACTGCTATCCATCGATAGCAACCGGGACCGACGGCTTAACGTGCCCTTCGAAGCACGGAAACGCACATTTAATTTACCACTAGCGGTCACCCATCACACTACCCGACCGCGCCCATAGTGCTTAACCGAGCAGATCGCTTACGATCTACAACAGCCGCTAGGCCATGCGCGCTTCTTTATACATTTGAATAGGCTTAATTAAACAACTGAGTCGTTTGCACGTGTTTTATAGAGACAACAGACTTTTATGTCGCACTTAGATTTAATCGACGTTTGAGTATATGATCGTATGGGATGCAGTATTGACTTACCATCAATGTGAACTGCATACTTGTGTCACCATAAATAATTGTATACATTGTTGCACCATCATTAAATAAAACAATATAGGTAGTATAAATACGCTTACACTCACAGCCCCACACTAGGTATAAACCTGTGTCGCGATGACTTGTTATAGACTAGAAGTCTAATAAAAACAGCGTTGCCTGCATGATATTGTAGATGAATATGATATATATCGGAGTACATATTGTAGAACCGGTGTATATGATGTCCTACATTAAGGCAGATAATGACCCGGTCTGGTATTACCGAATTTATCTATGTTTTTTTAAAGAGCTGGCTTCTGTTAGATTTTGGAAAGGTCGGGTAGATTTCGTTAGATGTAATTTCGAGAATAATTCGAGTTCATCATATCAGCCATAGGACGTCCACTGCTGAACATAGGCCTCCCCCAATGACCTCCATGCCGACCGATCGGAAGCGACGTGCATCCAGCGGGTACCTGCTGCCTTGACTAGGTCGTCGGTCCATCTTGCAGGTGGACGTCCTACGCTGCGTTTTCGAGTCTGCATTCGAGTTGCAGTACAGTTAATATGTGGGTGAGGTATTTGATCTTGCTTATTTGAGACTTTAGGCTCTAAGGAGTAAGTGAAGTTTCGGTCTTCAATAACGATCGAGATCCATTTTGGACGTCCTCTGCCCCACTGAAGTGACCTAGGATCTTAAGTCAAGTAAATGCCGACTATTTTCCTGCACCTTGTACTGTAGTAGCCTATTTTTCGTAAAATAATTTTATTAATCGCAATCGGACTCGGTTCGCTGTCTTGTTTGAACTATTCAAGCTCGCGGCTTATGTTAAAACAAGACGGCGAACCGATTTAATTGCGATTCATCTACTGGTCTAATTCTTTTTAACTTTAACTGGTACCTAAATCTCTCAGTGTTAAGGAGCCAAAGATTTCTCTATATACTATCTGAACGTTTCAGCTCACTATTTCTTAATATGTAGGTGACTGTCGCCTTTATTGCTCATGGTAGGTATGTTGTAGGTAAATGCCGAAGGTATAGCTCCACCATTTACACTACATAATACAATCTGATTTAAAAAAAAATCGTAAACAAATTTATAAAATTTGTAACCTTTATTTATTTACTAACTCTTGATAGGTGAAATTGTGAAAATTGGTCTGACAAACGAACAAACTTTTTTTATCTTTATAATATTAGTAGAAATAATCCGCAATGGTCTTCATACAGTATGGTCGCAATGTAAATGCGGTTTTGCAATATGAGAATCTCATGTAAAAAGATACATTTGTCAGCGTGCAGGTCAGCCTTATTGACTATCGACGCAAAAACTGAAATATATGAAGCTCGCAAACATTTTCTGTGGTTTGTGACACAGTTTTGAAATTGAAAATCTCGACGAAACTTTCGAAAATTGTGGAATTGGAAATATTTTTGGCAAAAGTAGATGTAGGTACGATATGAAAATTAATCTGACTAAAAATAAATATAACTGGTCAAGAGTTAATTGTAGTGCTAGAGCAGCATATTGATTGAATCGCAACACATTGGGCAGGTTATATTCACAAAATCTCATTTAGAGCTGATTTGTACCGTAATTTCCGTGCAGCACACAAAGGTAGCTTTATCTCCTTTCTGTTAATTCAAAATTAACGTTCGGAAAGCGAGAAAGATTGCTTCTCAAACTCCGTCCTCGAACACCAAAGAATGCAGTCTTTTTTCGCTTAAGTAACTTAAGGGGGCAGTGAGTTAAGTAGGTTAACAACGTACAAGGCGCATTCCCAAATTTGGAAGCTTGCGTCTTGGGAGAATGATCTTTTCTCACATCGCTAATTTAATAAAGCGTTGCTTACATTATAACATTTTTTGGTCTGATTCAATTATCATAGATTGGTAGAAAAAAGTTGATCAACCTGCTCTTAAATGGTATAGTTCTATGCTAGTTGGTGGATGGTAATGTTGATCTGTGTAAGTTATGGCGAGATCCTCTTAATTCACAGACTGTATGAAAGTACCACTTTCATCTAATTTTTTTACACGAAGGTGTCAATTTATTACTAAAAAAAGGCAAGTAATCCCCGCAATCTAGACCTGTTGGAAGGATTCCCGAGTCCTGAGGCAGAAGAGGCTGGGGCCCGGTTGCCAAACGCCACCACAACTATATAGTTTGACTGGTTATATGACCAGTCCAACGCTGTATAGACCTCTACTTTTTTGTTGATAGGTATCAATATATACAATACATCATGTATCAAATACACTTGTTTCACTTTCATAGCTTAAAAAACTGGAATCCATGTTGATGGAAATGATTTATAGGCTTGACGATAGTATCCGATACGGACGCAGTTATAGTAAACCTACGAGTTTCCGATTGCTAAAACCACATAGCATTGTATCAGCAAACAAGATATTTGGCTCTAAGCCAAGTGCGTTCAACTTTCGGTAGATATAATCATATTTTACGCAGATGTGAAGCTATCTCGAAATTTTACGTAGGTACGGGAATGCCCGGGAGTTCAAATTGCCTGCGGTGCGGTCAAGTATCGGACGATGCGCAGGAATTTACTGTGCCGTTTTTAAAATGAGGAAATAATAGCCTTTAAATATAAGCATAAGATTATATATTATGTAGCATCTTAAGTTTATTGCTGTTTATTAAGTAACAAGCTGTGCCCACGACTCGTCCGCGTAGATACAGAACAATAATTTTATTAAATTCTACGCGGACGAAGTCGCAGGCACAGCTAGTCTAAATTAAATACGTTTATGTAAACCGCATTCAACTCTGTTTAAAACTTTTGAAGCAGTACTTGAAGTAAATTTTCAATTGACCATAACTTCTTTTTCTCTTAACCGATTTTGACGAAACGACAAGTTTTGATAACGCTCCTAATTATATGTAATCCATCTGTGAAAACCGTTGTGTAGTTTCGAGGTACAGATACCCCTTCAGGTGTGAAGATTTGTCGTGATATTATGGGCCGTAACCGAGCTTATGCAAACATTAGAATTTATATTATTCAAGACACTCTATAATAACTTTGAGCTATAAAATTTTGATTCAATACATTACTCATCAATTTAGTCGATTTTTTCCTGTTTTACGTAAACTGATGCATCATTTTGAACGTACTCGATATGGATTGTTTTTCGTATATATTTTTAGTTGAGGCAAACGATAAGTCAATCTAAATGTTCCTCGTCATTGCATGATAGAAGCAACATATTATTGTAAATCAAGTTAAACCTTTGAACTTAAGAATCACGAAAAAAACATCGTCAGTTCATTATCGATAAAGTGCATGCTCGCGATAACATATTTTGATATTCGAATTGGCTAGACTTGCCTGCGATGGGAAAGCCAAGAGGCATCTTGTAATGATACGGCTTGGACTCGTTCCAACTTGTGATCCATTTGTCATTCGCTTGCTCATCACGTTTATGGACGTGTATGTGATGTTCTCAAGCATAGAGCAACACGGACCACCGGCTGCCGCGGCGGACCGGAGGGGAGTAACCATAGCGTTTATTACCGATGCAAAATAGTCTTGTCATTTTTTGCAGGGGAAACTACGTGTGATACACACACACTACAAAAATTGTCTATTACTACGAAACTGACACCTTGACTTTAACAAAATATATAAACAATTTCATGCCCACTTTTAAACATCTGGGCGACACGCGTACTTTTGTACTTGTACTTTGATAGAGGGGAAAGCCTGCTTAAGGCTACTCGCCTCCCGTGTTGTTCTATGTTCTCAAGAAGCGTGTTTGACGCATTTGATATGAATTATTTAATATTATACAGTCGCCTGTAACCTTTAAAAAATACCTTCTATCTATAGAAATTAGCTCCGAAAACAATGTCCTCGGCTCTTTCAATTTAGCCGTTTTGTTTCAGATCGTTGCAGTGCCGAAACGGTGCGTTTGTCGTATGGCGTACGGACGGTCATTTGTTTCAGTTGTTTCACATACCCCTTGTATTTTAGTCTCCCCTTTTTCCTCATCGTCTCATATCCGCCACATCCTTAATATTTCTCAATAACTTGTGTATTTATGTATCTGGGTCGATCAGTACTTCAATAACATAATATTTACCTTTTGTAAAACTTTGCTTTGTGAGTATTTTATTAAAATCAACGTCTGTTCGCCTGGGAAGTCCAATGCAAAAGGTCACGTTAAATACGAGTATCGAGTATACGAGGTTTTGACATTGTTTTATAATCACTTTTATCATAGGTACTTAACTAAATTACATTCTGATATTATTATGTTGATATTTATTATATGTAGGTATTATGAATTATCAGATTTATTTTTTCCACATTAATAATATCTACAAAGTCCGAAAAAACACGATTGTTCACATTTCTTTCAAATGGCTCCCATCACAAAGTTTTATCAGCGTTGCAGCATTTGCTGACTTGCTGCAACGAATAGCTGAGATGGTTGCCATTTTTGTAGACCTCACATCAGTTTATCTTTATTTTTTTTCTCTTGTTTTTTTTTCTTTATTTGTACTCCTATGTGTTGTGTGGTGCCAGGAAAATAAATACTTTCTTTCTTTCATGAATATGAAACTCTGTTATGATTATTTTAGGCCTCTGGAGGATTACATGTTAACAAACACGCTAAGTTCCTTATGGGATACATGACTGTATCAATGGATGTCTTTATGCTGACATATTCACTTATCCACCGTCAATGTAAATTGTATACCTACTTATTTGCAAATTTGGTGACATTAAAGTCGATCAATAACCTTTTAACATCACTACGATTCGAGGAAATAAGGATATATCCGCTAATTCCATCGAATCTATGTAGTTATTAAAACAAACATTGTTATATTGACGTCGGTTTCAATCCTACGAGGGTGGATCCAAAAGTTCGTGGCCCAAACTACAAGGAGATATGACATCTTTTTAAATTTACCGTCATTTGTTAGTATGTCTCATATTGATTTATTGTGCGCAGTTTCATTCCGATACTGCACAATATAAATTTTCTGTGATTATTTGTTTGAAGCATTCTGACGCGATTTTCAATAATGGAGAAAATTGAACATGGTGCAGTCATTATCACCTCAATTAAAAAAGGCCTGTCACCAAAAGACATCCATCAAGATATGGTGGGCACTTTGGGGGAGTCTGCTCCATCGTATTCCAGTGTCAAGAAGTGGGTAGCTGAGTTTAAGCGCGGTTGTGAGAGCATTGAAGATGATCCTAGGAGTGGACGGCCTACAACCTCTACCACGATAGAAAACATCGATAAAATTTGTGATCTCGTACTGGGTGATCGACGTTTGACCATTGGTAAGATAGCTGAGACAACAGACATTAGTTATGGCCGGTTGCAACACATAATAACGAAAGAATTGGGATTCCATAAGGTTTCTGCTCGCTGGGTCCTGAGATTGCTTTCAGCTGAACAAAAACGAGTTCAATTCACAATTTCGCGAGACTGTTTGGAACTTTTTGAGACTGATCCCGTAGACTTTTTGTCTAGATTTGTTACCATGGATGAAAGCTGGGTTCACTACCATATTCCTGAATCAAAGCAACAATCCAAACAGTGGAAAAGATCTGACTCACCTACACCGAAAAAGGCTAAGGTCGTTTTGTCGACTAACAGTCATGGCTTCTGTTTTTTGGGATGCGAAGGGCATTATTTTTGTAGATTATTTACCGAAAGGTCAAACTATTTATTCTAGTTATTATTGTAACGTTTTACGAAGACTACGAGAAGAAATAAAAGAAAAAGGCCGGGAATGTTGCGTAAGAAAGTTTTGTTCCATCAAGACAATGCACGTGTTCACACTTCGGTTGAAACAATGTCTGTAATCCATGATTGTGGCTACGAATTGCTGCCCCACCCACTTTATTCGCCGGATCAAGCCCCATCAGATTATCATTTATTTCCAAATTTAAAAAAACATTTGGGTGGTTCGAAATTTTCGATCAAAGATGAGGTGATAGTCGCAGTAAACGTGTTTTTCGCCGACCGCCGACGAAAAAAAAAAGATTCCGGAAAATCTTTTTTTTTCGAGGGGATATACAAGTTGCAGTCAGGTGGAAGAAGTGTGTTGAGCTAGATGGAGACTATGTCGAAAAATAAAAATAAATGACAATGCCAGAAATTACATAGAACTTTGACCCACCTGCAAACAGTTATTTACCAGCATGGCGAATACCTCTTTTTGCTGGGATTTTATCACTGATTATTTACACACACATTTAATGACTTTTAAACTTGTAGTTTATGTGTAAACTTAAAAAATGTCATGCATGGCACGGCCGTAGTAATATACATTTGGTACAGTACACACAATAAGGACATGGTCCATACAGCCTGGTCAAGTATTAAATCATTCTGATTTCTTCAAACCTGTATGCTATGTAAAAATAAAATTATTTAATATTTAAAGAAACGTTCTTTGACATAAGTACCTAGGTTTGTTGTTGCTATTATATAAGTACAATCGTTTTTCGGGTAGATCAAAAATCTGTGACAGTAATGTTGACCGATACCTTCATTGTCAACGTTGCGATAGTAAAAGCAGCGTTTGTAATAATTTTAAAATAATGTTTATATTAATTAAATGTTCGAAAATAATATATTTGGATTAAAACTAACTTTGGCTGGTTAAAACTTGAGTTAGAACGTTTTAAAGTATTGTATTGTTATTTAGAGTAACGCAATTGATTGCGTTTCTAATTAGGAACAACCATAACCAAGACTTTTTAATCGTAATTATTAACCTCAAGTTATACAGAAAAAAGATCAATTAACTAAGAATTCTATTTTCAAAACAAAGTTTTTCTTTAATTTACATTTCGTGTAAATGCTGGGTCACAATCTGGCATTGTCATTTAGACCCACTTTTCTTTCATTTTCTTGGTCGGGCTTCGAACTTTTGGATCCACCCTCGTATTAGAAAACAGATGTGAGTACTCCGATTGATCTAATTGGTATTCACAAATTTTGACTTGTTTACTAATGGTAGAGTTTTAGTGTAAGAACTCCAGGGCGTAGGCACAATCGCAGTGCCTAATCTATCTTTACTAATGTCTCAATGTAGATTTGTCATTCCTTAAGTCTTAAGCTGTGGTGCCCCTGTGCCGCAACTGAAAAAATCCGCGAATAGAAAGATGTTGTTGATGTTGATAGTAAGTATTGTATATACGGCCGAATCGAGACGTGCTGTCTGCATAGGTATGTCCAATTACGTTGTTGTCAATTACTTATTAACAGCTATGGTAGGTTCACATATTATAGAACTGAGTTTGTACCTTGCCAATAAACTGCTTCATCAGTTTGGCGAGATTTTAGTTTATAAGTTTACTTGATTATGTATCTGTGGATGATTAAAAAAATATAAAAGAAGTTCTTAATTAAAGATACTTCCTTCGTCTAAACTACTCTAAACCACCGACTTCATCGTAGTACCTACTTTGCAATATTATGTAAAATTACATGTTTAGCGTGGATTTATCACATGTTAATTGTGTCCCAGACACTGTTAAAAATCGAACCAAAATGTTCTTAATAAAAAAAGTCATATTATTTACCATTCCCAGGGAATAAGAGCTATAAGGCCGAATACTCGAACGTCACTCAATTTTAAGCAGCCCTCAAATGTGCGCTATCTCTATCGTTTGAACGTGTATTATAAAGACAGAAGACTTTTAAGTCCCACTTAGATTTAAGTGACGTTTGAGTATTTGGCCGTAAGTCTTGCTCCTTTATTTTTCTAGACCTCCATCTCCACTGAGTCAGTCGTTGATTACGTGTACTAGCAGTATCATTGACATTCATAATAGTTATTAAAACAAACATTGCATCGACGTCAGCTTGAATCATATTGGAAAAACAAACGCGGTGCTCAGCTGGTAACACGTGGATGTCACTGATTACCGTTTCCTCAATTCTGACTGCGCCCGTGCTGCTAACTGCACACGGAATGCCATGTTTGTTATTTCCCCACTCGCGCTTTGATAGTTTTTTTTAATAAATTAATGATGATGTTTAAAATACTCAGCCATTTCATTGTTGCGTGGATTTGTGATATGCCTAGGGACCGACGCTTTAAGGATAATGAATCCAGTGTTGTTTTACACATTTACAAACGAAATACCCTTTAACGTTAATTAAATACGACATAATGTAACCTGTATTATTAAGTGCTCTAGAATATGCACTTCTAGTTAAACACCAAAATATTTGAGGATTTCGTCACTTCTCAAGCTTGCCACAGCTGATTATATTGATAAAGCATCAGTTTTTGGAAGAAACTGTAAGACGTAAATTACTATTTGCGTTGATCGCCTCGAGAGCGTTAGTTGAAAAACTAAATTACATATAGGGCGAGATTCACAGACCGCACTACGACTTTACTTTCGAGCAAAGTACGCTTCGAACTGTCAAAACCCATACATTTCTGCCAGTTCTAAGCATACTTTGCTCAAAGTAAAGTCGTAGTGCGGTCTGTGAATCTCGCCATTAGTATAGGTCTCTCAAAGATTGTTATATCTCGATATTCTCGATGCTGCATCTCATGTTTGTTTCATGTTATGGTTAAACGGATGTAGGTCGCCATAATATCAAAAGCAATTTGAAAATTCCCAAGCTTGGAAAAGCTAGTCATGATTCATAAAATATTTATCGTATGCGGTAAAACAACATTAAATATCCTTTCCTGAAAAATGTCTGTAATCGAAGTGAACGGGATCGCCATATTAAATCCCGACGCGGAAAGCCCATATGTTGCCGGGTAAATTTGCATTGGGGAGAAGTATCCCTACAAGTTATTTTCTTTCAACGTATTTGGGTGCTCTATCCTTTTGCTGAAGCTTCTGGATGAAGCCTCAGTACTGTGTCTTTGGAGTTCCTACTATGCGAATGCTTGTATCATAAATATCATGGTATCCTGACATGGTCGCCATAGACATATTTTGGATTTTAATTGAAACGTCCATGTGTGTGGTTGCTCCTAAGAGCGGGGGGGGAGGTTATCGAAGGGTTCATTACTCCTACCCCATTAGACAGGTTAATTTCAAATTAGTAAATTAAAGTATTAAAATCAAAGTTATGCATGTCATGACCGACCCACCCCACACCTCCAATCGTTTGTATTAAAATATTTTGAAACATGTAGGTACACCCTATTGCGCAAAAAAGTTCGAAACAGAAATGTTGAACAGCGACTAAGTACCAGTTCGTGAGAGACTGATTTCTCGATTCGTGACGTGTAATTTCTTCCCGGTTTCCGTGACTTTAATATTCAGTCGGAATTGCAACGGGATTTCCCTCGTGTATTTCGGATAGTGATCATCCGTTTTCCTCTATTAATGCCTTTTTTGTTTGGATCCTTTTCCATTAACTCACAGAAAATGATAAAATGATCAACCGTCAATAGCATTGCATCACGCTATGAGAAAGTGTAGTTTTTATTTATAAGTGAATCTATTGTTTCCTATTAAGATCTGATGTAACTGAGTCATCCAAAGTATAAAAACTAGACTTCCTCAAAGCATGTCATGTGCCCTTTAAAATTAGACAAGTACACGACTAATCTCGAGATAGCCTTATTTGTTTACTTCATCCTGCAAGCGAAGTACGCAGATGGCTCCGTATGGGGACTGAACCTCTGCTTAGGACATTGCTGGAGATGCCCTGGAGTACTACTGAACTGCACAGAATAGTATCCTATCCTAGTATTAGTGGAGAGAGTCTTCAATAAAATTCCAAAAATAGTCTTAAACTGCTTTTTAATCGTCTTAACAACTTTTATATTTCCGCTACACACTACGTCTTACGTCTTACTCCATTACACGTCCTCATTCATCTCCCAATCACTCCCATCCACCAATCACATCACACTATTCCTTTTCATGCATCGTTTCGTTCTTACTTTCACTCACACTCGTTCATCTTACGTTCCCTTACACCCATATCTCTGCTTATGAACTATATTCTTAAATACTACCAACAATTAGATTTTAGGAATCCCACACATATATATATATATATATGTGTGTGGGATATATATATGAGCTCGCATGAAAACAACGTGCAGGCTTGCTCGCACCGAGTCGTTATTCTGGTTATTAGCAACCGATGACTTGAGCTACAGTTACCTACACCCTATTCACATGTCCTACGAGTTTCGCATCCAAAGAGGTCTTCTCCCTAAAGCAGTTGCTTCGCTAAATATTTAGGCTGAAAGCCATTTGCCTGCGCCTGCACCTGCGTGGTGAAGTATTCCAAAAAAAGTGTTTCGAGATTGGCTATTAAAATAAAAACAACGATTTCCAGAATTCTTCTCCACGATTAATATGTAATAGATATTTGCTTAGGAAATCATTAGGCTCTCATTATCCGCCGTCTTCGTCAGGACTGCGTCCGTGGGGATTTCCACAGCGACAGAAATAGTTGGTATTCATTTAATTATTTATTATTTTATAGGATGCGCAGTGCATTTGTAGAATTACCTATGATATCATTTAAATTTATTGACGTCTACTGGTCTACCTAGTGATATCGACAGCACCTACAGGACCTACACACACTATTAAATAATGGGGCATAAGGTTAATGCTGGTTTGCAACATCTCGTATACATATTTTAAGAACCTTTTAATTATGCAAAAATTTATTGCAATTCAAAATTGTTAAATGACGTCATAACTTTTGCTGTTGACGGTCTGTAACCGGACGAGAGGCGCTGGTTAAGTTATTGTTAATGTCAATTATCTGTCAGATGTTGTTACTTCACTTGCGACTATGGCAACTTTTCAAAATACACTGGTGCAACGTCCGTAGTAGCTGTTAAAGTCAGTGTTATTGTCTTACTTACTCATTTTTGACGACCCGCTTGGTCCAGCGGTGTGTGATGACCGTTTGATTCTAAGGGCCGCGGGTTCGATCCCCGCTCCGGGACAAATATTTGTATGGCCTACCGATATTCGTTTCGGGTGTGGGTGTTTGTGCATGTGTTGTTTGTATACAACGGTACCTATGACACAGGTTTATACCTACTGTGGGGCTGTGAGTGTAAGCGTATTTTATTTTTTACAAAGTACAGCTTAAAGGTCGGATCGGAACTGTCATTTGAAGTTGACATACAACGCGGTGATCAATTACATACAAAATCTGGAGACGATTTGAAACTGATTCACTTTTTCGTAATTACTTTAACGTAAGTAGGTATGAGAAACGGTAACAGACGTGAAAAGGTAACAGACAGACAGACTTTGCATTTATAATATTAGTAGGGATTCTAGAAGTGCTGATTAACATTTTAACAGTTTTGCAGTGCGCCAAGAGTTTCGCTGACATTAAGTCAATATCTAAATCGATCTCTATTCGTGCCTTCACTCGTCCTTAGTTTCACGAACCACGTGTTGTGCATTAACAACAATTCTATTCACCGTGAGTGCACTAACTAAACCGCATGTAAATACTGCTGACGTAATAATCCGTAACGTCAATGCCGCGTAGGCATTCTCTTGCGCGTCACTATCTACACACTAAGGGGTGGAGATTTCCAACATTTTAAACAGAGTTTAACTCTGAACTTGAGTTCAAATTGTACTTAAAACATTTTCTGCTAATCTCTCTATAGAGAATTAGGGAGGCCACACAAAACTACGATGCGATGCGATGCGACGCCGCATCGCAGGCGATGCATGCGTGCGAGCTCGCAGATATTTGCGATGGGAATTCGCAGTTATGTGTGGGACGGGGCCCTAAATCAAGGGTTTTTGTCAAATATTTGATACTGTCAAATGTCAGCATCAAGTAATATTGGCAATGTCTATACAATAAACTTGCTTTATGTCGGGTAAGTTCTTCGGTAAAATCCACTCTCATTTCTGTGTTTCATTTCGGACCTAATTCTATCTCTGATGCTTTCGTTCAGCTTTCGATTATGGCATCATCTTGTCAGTTTCGTACAGCCCAACTAATTCCTGGAAGTGTGTTCGTCCACATGTATAGATATAATTAAAAGCTTAACGGTTTAATAGGCGGGACTAAACTGATAAAATAACGTCCTAAAAGAAAGCATTAGAGATAGGCGGTCGGCCCCCTGAAAGAATTTCGTTGAAAAGCATTGAACATCGAATAAAAATGCCAAGGTTCGCCTTACGATAGCTCATTTTAACGGAAGTGTCGTACAGTATTCCAATTAGAATATCGACAGGTATAACGTTCAAGTTCACTGAAATGTTTAAACACCACTGAAATTATCGAATTTAAAGTGATACGAAAACAAAATGAATTCGTGTAATATTACATTAATGTAATCTATCTACATTACAATGCGTGGGAGACATATATTGTATTTGGCCTGTGTTGTGTGATTGTGTCAAAATCAAATTCGATAATAGCTTTATATTATAACCTTATTAGTATATCAGTAATCATTAGATAGAACTAGTTTAATTTGAATGTAAAGGAGAAGTTCCAAATTGGGCCTGCACCTTGTACACTATATCAAAAGTTACAGAAAAATACACAAAATAATGGAAAAATACTCAAAAAATAATATGAATCGTAGTTTTGTCGGAAATATTTATTTAACGTAATTTTTGTATGATAGGAATATGTTGCCATATTGCTACTATGACATTCTTGTTCAGAAATACACTTACGACAATTAATTGAATATTTAATAAACGATTTGAATAGCTGAAAGTTATTTAGTATTTTATGCTTCATCTCTCAATATAGTGTACATGGTGCGGGTCCAAGCTCCATACATTTTGGAACGTCTCCTTTAACGCGTGAGTCGTGATGTTAATTGCGAAAACTACTTTAATTAGCCTGGGTTGCACCAATATATATGTTAAAGTTATTGTAACATTTCACATCCTTCTATACAAGAAATCTGTTCAAGGTAGAGAAGGATGTGAAATATTTTTTTTTTATGTAATGGCAGTGGCAAACAAGCATGCAGTTCACATTGAAGTGATGACTGCAGCCTATAGACACCCACACAAAGACCAAGGTCAAAATGCAGGTGCGAGGCCTAAGGTATTATGCCTCTGTGCCGGAAATTACAGGGCCGTGCATTACCACCTGATCGGAACGCGATAGTGCTGAACAATAACATTTAGCGGAAAGTATATTAGGTAATGCGGTGGTGCTTACGCCCGCGAGCTCCGTCACTGGAGCTCAACCACCAGTGAATACCAGTTTTTTTTTTATTTATTATTATTTTTTTATATGTAATGAAAGTGGTAAACAAGCATGCAGTTCACATTGATGTTAAGTGATGACTGCAGCCTAAAGACACCCACACAAAGACCAAGGTCAAAATGCAGATGCGTTACCACTCCTGAGGCCTAAGGTGTTATACCTCAGTGCCGGAAATTACAGAGCCGTACATTACCACCTGACCGGAACACGATAGTGCTGAACACTACCATTTAGCGGCAAGTATATTAGGTAATGCGGTGGTGCCTACGCCCGCGAGCTCCGTCACTGGAGCTCTACCAAAAAAAGTGTTACAATAGCTTTAACAAATATCTTGGTGCAACCTAGGCTTAATGATTTAATGTAACGGAGGTGTGAAACAAGTTGTAAAGTGATGACTGCAGCCTATAGAAACATCTACACAAAACCACAAGTTAAAATTTAGATGCGTTGCCACACCTGATACCTTAGTTGTTGTCTCTGTAAAATTTTTACGGAGCCATACAACCATCTCACAAGAACACGATAGATTAGGTAATGCGGTGGTTGGTGCCTACACCCTTGAGCTCCAACACTGGAACTCTATCACCAGTAAACTTGATAAAATTATAAAATATAGTCGGTGAGTTAAATGCTATCGCCTCGTGTTGTTGTTCATTGCGCTCAACAATCTTCCACAATAGAACCTTGACTTCGACTTTGAGATAATACACTTGTTACGCTTGTCCTTCCCGTATTTCTTAACTCGTCATAGCGATTATACGTTTTTTTACATATAACATGATGTCAAACGTTTTTAGAGGTAGAATGGCCGAATACTCAAACGTCACTCAATTTTAAGCAATCTTCAAATATGCGCTATTTTTATCGTTTGAATCTCTATTATCTCTATCGTGTTTTATAAAGACTGTTAAGTCCCACTTAGATTTAAGTGACGTTTGAGTATTTGGCCGTGAAAGTGACGAACCCCTTTGTGTACCATGACGTCATAATGCGATTAAATTTAAGTACTGCCAAAATTTTGTTTCGTCTTTTTATATGACAGCTCGTATGAAGAAACGAGACAAAGCTAATAGATTCAGTTTAGGTTCGTCATAAAATTTCATAGTTTAGTCGCAGTGTATTGTAAAACTGTTGATGCTTTTTGGGGTTCCGTAGCAAGAAAATTCAGAACACTTACAAGATCAGGCGTGAGTCTATCTGTCCGCCTTAGGGATTGCAATCCAGACCCATTTTCAGTCCGGCCTGATGACACACAGTCAGAGGAACTGCTGTGTAGGAATTAGATTAGCAAAAACCATTAAATGTATAATTATCTTATTTGAGGCACCATTTAACAATCAATAATACTAACACGAACATGATACCAAGTTATGCCTACAACATAATGTATTATTGGACAACTAGTTTGCTCTGGGTGAAAACTTACGTGAACCGATTGATCATTTGGCGAACAATGACTAACGCAAAAGGCATAGGTATACTTCGAGCACGAACGATTGAGATGGTTCCATAACATCCATATTGGTAACAGTAAATAAAATAATGTGTATCATGACCAAAAAGAAAATCGAAGTATCTTACATTGAAAATTGATTGGCAAGCAATATCTGTTCAATCTTCTGATTGGTTCGAGCAAAGATATTAGAGGAATATCTTTGAGTTCGAGAATTGAACTACATAGTTTCAATGTAGCAAGCAATTAACACAAACACTTATCAATATATCCTTTGACAAAACACCAACTAAAAGATACATTAAATAAGTGGCTGCAGCAATTGGACTATGAATCTACAGAAGCCCTGCTGGCGACACTACACTAGACTAACATCGCTAATATTCTAATACAAATAATATAACATCCCTAATTTCTAGAAAACTATAAAATATATCATGGGTTAAAATGTTCATAATGGTTTAAATATACGTATTATATTATCATGTTCTCATCATCCTTAAGGGTATTTTATTTTTTATTTTATTTATTTATTTATATACTCAATAACAACAAACGTAAAGAAGAAACTATAACTTACAAAATGTAACGGTACATTGATTTACATAGCCCTATAAATAATATAAATATATTATTTTTAAATTACACATACTATATATAGTGAGTAAAATTATGTATAAGTTAGATTGGTGTTGAAATCTGTAACTAACTCTAGATGATTTACTTAGGTACCTAACTCTAACTTATTCTCGCTAATAAAATTCTCTGAAAAATACCTATTGGAACTCTTTCCAATAGGTATTTTTCTAGGACATCTTGGAAAATCATTAACAATTTTATTATAAAGTTATGCCTTCCATGTTTCTCAAATGTAAATAAATGTGCATCGGAATTTCCTTTCAAGATTCTCTCAGGTATAAATATGCAGTAGCACGCAAACCGCTACACTGTGTTACGACAAGGTAATACGTGCGGCTTATCTCTTAGTTTATACAAGAGACTGTACTCTGTGAATTATTAATCAGATGAATTCGAAAAAACACGTTTCGCTAAGTGGTTATGCCTCTGTGTCGGAAATTACAGGGTCGTACGTAACCACCTGACCGGAACACGATAGCGCTGAACACTACCATTTAGCGATTAGTAGATTAGGTAATGCGGTGGTACTTATGCCCGCGAGCTCCGTCACTGGGGCTCTGCCACCAGTACAATACACGTGTACTAAATTATTTTTCCTTCCACGTCATTTGTGCGTCATGGAAGCAGTCCATATTGATGCCTTACAGCCCGTCATGTAGATTGGCCGGCCATAAAAAATAGGGGTCTCAATGCGGATGCGTTGCCACGCCAGACGTTTGAGGAGATGTTTTGCAGATGCCATGCGACGCGGATCGTAGATTTTACGGGCCCTTATTTCACCATTTAAATACCTAATTAGCAACGACAAACTGTAACACGAGAACTCTGAACACAACAATTTCACAGCGAGATTCATGCGGTCTATGCCTTCCAACTCTTAACTGAATCATCCCAGTAAATATTTTTTAAAATACCAGGTTATGGTGCGCCAGAGCGGAGCGACCAATAGAATCGTAGCCATTATCCGAACCAATTGCCGAGACAGCAAACATGTTGGGTGGAGCAAGAAATGAGTGATGTTGAAGAAGGTAGATTGTTCCTGCTCTGACATATGGAGCGTAAAAATTCTCAATTGTATCCCCGAATTTGCTCGAAATGTCGAAATGAGCGAAGATTTCAGGGTTTCCACCAGGTGGATAGGAATCCTAACCCAGTTAGTTTTATGGTTGTTTATGTTAATAAATAATTTTATGCTAGTATGCTAGTGGTGCGTATTTATTTATTTATTTATTTATCCACACACACACAGGCAACAAAATTGATTAAAATTAAACAACAGGCCCATAGAATTAAATACCTTATAAACTAACATACATATTAATATATATATTATAGTATGTATGTATGTATCTTCACGCCAGGTCCCTAACGGGGTAGGCAGAGAGTAGTAGTATATATTATAGTGTTAGTACATAAATCTTTATACTATGTTAGTACACTTCACTTGCACTGTGTCATTGTGCGTTCGAGTGGCACTTGTCCCGGAAGCGACGGAACACCACATCTTGCGGCCAAAAGCTTTCCTCCATGACGAGGTGCAGCAGGAATGTCGGCACACGCACCACGAACGACTTGAAGTTGACGTTACGGCGCGACTCCAGCAGCTGCACTCTCAGCGTGTACTTCAGCTTTCGACGAAGAAACTCCACGACGTCCTCCGCCTCAGTGGTGTAGTGGAGGCGGGAGATGTACACCGGGGTATTCGGTTTAGCTGCGTGTAAACCTATATTGGGCTCCACGGGAGCCTTACCGCAGCTGTTCTTGTTGGTTCGCTGACGGCGCTTCCTCCTTTGCACCATCATGAAACCATCATTATCATCAGCCCGCAGAGACGCTCTCAGTGACCATACAGTCTAGTCGTGTAGGAGACCGTGCAGCGCGGGGAGGGGCTGCGGGGACGGGGGCGGGGCTGCAGGGTGTGCGGGCAGCGCATACCGCAAGCATAGCATTCGGCGCCGGTGACAATACCGCTGACGGGAAACTTGCAGGCGATGCATCGAGGGGGCAAGCACCTCGCACGGTGTTGATGTTATTAGACACCGTCAGTGACCTAGTTACTGCCACAGTATTACTCAACTCATTTACTTGGTTGCGCAAATCAGCGACGGTAACTTGGGAGGCGTCTAACTTATTCTGCACCTCTGCTAAACTTGCTGTGGCGGACCACACTTTACTATTGACTGGATTGAAGACGCACGCCGTATGGCGGATATAGCAGTGCAAGCGAACCAGGGTGACACGCTCTACCGATCTTCCAATAAAACGCTTTTTCACTATTTGGCCAATTAAAATCTCTACGTATCTCAGATCATTACCGAAAGGAAACAAACAACATCAAAATTCTTTATTTTCAGTCAAAAATACACATATTACAGTTATAAAACTTACATAAAACTATTACAAATGATGAAAACTATAAAACAAAGTCAAATAAAACAAACATGCTAAAGAAAATATGAAATTACATACAAAAAAACTATTAAACTATACAAAATTAAGTTATATAAAACACAAACGAGCTTTAAGTGACCCAAAACTATCAATATTATTCTAAATTATCACAAATATAACGTAAAAAAGACAAAATCTAAAAATAGAAGTTACATAATACTCTAACGCTACTGGTCACTTACGCACCGTCTACGTTCCGACGTATACTATTGTGTACTATGCTATCGATGACTACACAACGCTATTGTTCTATGTCGTCTACGCGCTGACAACGTATACTATTGAGGACTGTATGGCCGATCACTATCAAAACTGTTTTTTAATCACAAACACTGTACACTATTCACGAGCGTCCTGCACACTTGCCTTTAAAGAAACGATGTCTCTCAAAAGACAACTCACGTCCACGTGGTCAAAGGTTACCGGAGGCAACTTATTTAGATCCTTGGCCACAAACGTCGGCACCTCGTCAGGATCCACCTCCTTCAGCAGGGTAATTATATCCTGCAGACTCTTCTTAGTCCCGTCACGCCTGCGGGACACCATCTGGTCGCTTCTGATCAGCAACTTAAACAGCAACAGCTTGGCATTTGCTATTTCTTGTTCGCTGAAACTCGTTCAACATATTTGGATGGCGGACACCTCGTCCATCACATCCAATTTCTGTTGCAAGAAAGCCAACAGCTCGTTCGCCACCAGTGTATCGCTCATGGCACCATAGATTCGAGCGACGGCTAGTGCCGCGCGAAACGTAATTGAGTAGGCAGCTCGTCCGATTCGGAGCGCGGCACACGCAGACGGGCGCGGTCTGGTAGTGTGATGGGTGACCGCTAGTGGCAAATTAAATGCGCGTTTTCGTGCTTCCGTCCCGGTTGCTATCGATAGATAGCAGTCGTTAAACCTTGTCGGAGGCCTAATGAGCGGTTTGAAAACATCCGACAGCGGGTTGGCCACTGACCTACCCACCTCCACCAATCCGCATTGGAGCAGCGTGGTGGAGTAAGCTCCAGCCCTCCCCCCAAAAAGGGGAGAGACTCGTGCCCAGCAGTGGGACGTATAATGGGTTGCCATTATTATGCTAGTGGTTCATGCGTCGATATGGAATTTGTAATGGAGATATTATCAATAATCAATATTATCAATATTATTAACTGCCTCGGTAGCCTAGTGGTAGCAGGCCACTACTACTACGCTGAGGTCCTGGGTTCGATTCCCGGGTAGGGGGTTATCAGACATAATGGTGAAAAAGCCTTTATCTCTGGTTCTATTGGGATTTTTCCATTTTCTGGAAATTTCCCAGTACCTCAAAGTTTGGTAATGTGCCCGGAGATGTCAACAGGCTCGCCACCTGTTACATGGGCCAAAACGTAACCGGCGAATCGTGGGTGTTTGCATGTATGCTTGAATGCATGCATTTACCTCTGCCTACCCCTTCGGGGATTACAGGCGTGATGTTACGTTTAGCTACACAGTTTTTAGTTGCTTACCTAGTTATAAAATGTTGTGTCAACAGAAAGTTATTCTTTCAGCAATTGTAAGTAAAAAAAACTGTTTTATTAGGCTTGGTCACTCAAGGATGGAATATTCCGCTTCAGGTCAACAGAGATTATGTTTCGCAACTAGGTCGTTTGGCTATCGAATATCATTCAATTTGATGACTATCACAATCAATGTGTCATCGACACTTTCATTTTTAATTAGTTCTGAATATTCAATTGAAAATATTGAAATTATATTCGGCATTTTTTTGTTTAGTTATCTTCTAGTATTCAGTGCTTATTTATTTTTTGTAACAAAGATGGCAAACAAGCATGCAGTTCACATTGATGTTAAGTGATAACTGCAGCCTTAAGACACCCACAGAAAGACCAGAGGTCAAAATGTCGATGCGTTGAGAACCCTGAGACCTTAGATGTTGTGTCTTTTTTTATGTAATGGAAGTGGCAAACAAGCATGCAGTTCACATTGATGTTAAGTGATGACTGCAGCCTATAGACACCCACGACCAAGGTCAAAATGCAGATACGTTACCACTCCTGAGGCCTAAGGTGTTATGCCTCTGTGCCGGAAATTACAGGGCCGTACATTACCACCTGACCGGAACACGATAGTGCTGAACACTACCATTTAGCGGCAAGTATATTAGGTAATGCGGTGGTGCCTACACCCGCGAGCTCCGTAACTGGAGCTCTACCACCAGTAAAAAGTGTCTTTGTGATAGTTATTACGGGCCAATGTTATGCTCACTTTCACATCTCTAATGATAGTGATAGATATTATGATTAGATATTCATATAGCACCACTTAAATTGGATTGACAGATCATCACAATTTTGTTTGTACTATAAAGTGATGCCGAAAATGGAAGCTCTAGAAAAATTGCTAATAACTAAACGTGATGTGTCATTACGTTCTTAGACCTGCTTTCACTGCCCACTAATAGACGAGATTTCGTCCTCTAGTACTGTCAATCTACAGAACAATGGCGGTCAAACCATTCCAGTATCTAGTTAATGCAATAATGTAGGATAATCAGCAGAATCCCGCGATAAAACTACCCCTACTGCGATCTTCCCGTGTGGCTATTGTCCAGCTGTGGACGTCTTTCTGCTGAATTGATTAAAATACCGTCTCATACGTTAGCGTCAATGTGTCGAATTTTATATCCATACAAATAAATAAAATTGGAGTTTCTGCTTGTAATGTAAAAATAACCGTACGGCCCTGTAATTTCCGGCACAGAGGCATAACACCTTAGGCCTCAGGAGTGGCAACGCATCTGCATTTTGACCTTGGTCTTTGTGTGGGTGTCTATAGGCTGCAGTCATCACTTAACATCAATGTGAACTGCATGCTTGTTTGCCACTTCCATAACATAAAAAAAACGCTTTTTACTAAATGCATATGTATGTATACACGGTACCTATACCAAAACAACATTTTTCACAATTTTTGTCTGTCTGTCTGTCTGTTTGGCGGGGCTAATCTTGGGAACGGCTCGACCGATTGTCACGGGACTTACACTGGCAGATAGCTGATGTAATAAGGAGTAACTTAGGCTACTTTTATACCAGCTTCGCCCACGACTTCGTCCGGGTAGATACTGAACAATCATAAATTCTCACGCGTGCGAAGTCGCGGGTACAGCTAGTCAACTATAATATTATAAAGCTGAAGAGTTAGTTTGTTTGTTTGCTTGTTTGCTTGAACGCGCTAATCTCAGGAACTACTGGTCCGATTTCTTTCAGTGTTAGATAGCCCATTTATTGAGGAAGGCTTTAGGCTATATAATATCTCGCTAAGATGAAAGAGAGCGGGTAGGTAATATTGAAACCGCGCGAAGCCGGGGGAAGGGCGCTAGTCTTGGATATATTCTAAACTCATGATTAGATATTTTCATTATCTAAATGAATCCTAAATGGCCGTTGTTCGTACGGAAAATTTTCAATGAAAATGAATATTAATGCTTTCTACCAAAAACTTCCCTAAATTTTCAGCGTATAAACAATTCACACACTTTTCCACGCAGGTATCGCCATATTTTGTAAATTGCCTCATAAACGAACCTATATTTATTCACTCCATATACCTTTCTCAACGATCTTGTTACACCTTAATAGCATAGTTGTCTGTTGTCTACGATCACTCAGGGAAACATTGCAATTTGGAACTTCAAAGGAGAAATGAAGATAGCGAAGAAAAAGGCTTTTACAGAGGGTAAACAAACGTTCCTCTCCTGGGACGGCGCTGTCGGAGCTCGTTCCAGTTACCGGTCCGTAACGTTGCCTACTGATTACGACAACCTTCACTTTACAAATGATATTATTATAATGCACGTTTGTCTCATATTTATCGATACACTTATCGATGTTAGAATATAGAACCGATATACTTAATGATTTTAGAACTTACTTACCATCCGTGCAAGTTCTTTACTTATTACTGTTATGACCACTTACCATCCGTTGCAGGTTCTTTACTTATTACTGTTATGACCTGTACTACAGATTGTGTTGTCAACATTTTGTTTGTTAGACACCGACGCAAAGACCAGAGGTCAAAATGCAGATGCGTTGCCACCCCTGAGACTTTAGTTGTTCTGTCTCTCTGATAGTTATAACGGGGCCATACATTACCATCTAACCGGAACACGATAGTGCTGAACACTACCATTTAGCGGCAGATACATTAGGTAATGCAGTGGTGCCTACGTCCCCGAGCTCCTGCACTGGAACTCTACCACCAGTAATACACCAATATATAATATACCTCAACGACCTCATTACAGCGTAATAGCATAATTGTCTACACATTGCTACAAGCACTTAGGGAAGCATTGAAATTTGTATCTTTAAAGGAGAAATGAAGATGGCAAAGAAAAAGGTTATAACGAAGAATAAACAAACGTTCTCCTCCCGGGACGGCGCCGTTGGAGCTCGTTCCAGTTACGGTGCCTACTGATTATTATGATTATGTCAGTCTTCACTTACAGACATAACTCACGTTTGTCTTTCGACATGACTTTCATTTTCTATTGCTGTATTCGGTTGATAAACTCCGAAGTTTTAGTACATACTACGAGTATGTAGTGCGTACGTCTAATCGTGCGTTATCTCTTCGAATTCAGTATTTATCTTAATTACATGTTGAACGCACATTTGCACTACTATTAAGATTAGTAATACACTATTTAAAGAAAAATGGAAAGAAAAATTTGACTTCAGGCGAGACTCGAACTCGCGGCCTACTGGGAATCTAGTCCAGCCGCTCTTCCAATTGAGCTACTGAAGTCCTGCCCGATTTGTCAAATCTTTCCTTCACATTTATTGCATTGCAATTTCAAATTTTTCTTTCCATTTTTCTTTAAATAAAATATATTTCACAAGCATGTGTTAATGCGAAATAATATAAAACAATTAGTAATACACTGTTTAAGAAATCTGAAATCCAACTCACTAGTTCCTCTTAAATTGGATGAATTGATCATCTGAATTTTTGATTACCACACTCTGGTCTTCCTGTGTAAACATTTGTAAGTAAGTCGTAGGTTGAATGAGTTTGAAAATGTTGGAAGGTCTACTTACGAATGCCATATCTTGTACATAGCCCACTTGGAACAGGCCGAAATATGTGGTACAGGGTATGAACTATGGTACGGGGACTGGATTATTTAAAAATGCTTTTACGGAGATTAAACGCAGAGTCCTCCCGGGATGGTGCCTTTACTAGTGCTCATTCGAGCTTCCAGTTTCGGATGCGTAACGTAAGCAACGTTACTGATTACGTCCACTTTCACTTTATTAAGGACATAATGCACGTTTGTCTGCCAACATGGTTCATTGCCACGCTGTATTAGTCATTATTACCTACTACTTTTTTAAATGCAGGATATTCTGTAGATAATATATGTAACGGATACACTTAGTAAAATATCCTTCTTGTTCTATACTATCATGATATTTTTGTCAATAAAAGTGAAATATCTGAATTACTCAATATTATCTAACAAAGCCCCTTCATTCTTCATTACTCCAAGATTCATAGATTGGCATCTAAAAGATTGGGTCATATCATTGAAATGTTTTATTGACTGAATGAGTTCATGGTGACATACGATTCTTAAATTGTATCATTTTTATTTGCTTGTTGATAATTTTCTTTCCAGATATAAAGATTGTTTTCGTATTTTAATATAATATCTACCTGTTTATATTAGAATACGATTCTTATATATTAATATTATTATCTTCATAGTAATATTATTAGTAATCGCTCTGATATATTACATGTGCATTTACAATATTAGAAATATTTAGGTCGTTCGCTGTCTGGTCTATAAAGAGATCTTCGATTGAATGATCCGTTTTCTCGATTTAGATAGGAAACACCGACAAATCGTTGAAAGATAGAAAGTATTCGACTAAATTAATTAGCTTAAACTGGTCACTAATATTATCAGCAGCTAACATAAAATTTGGAGCGCGTGCACATCAGTTTAACCATTCCTGAGGAAGAAAACAACCAACTTTCCGAGGAGCAGATGAAGTGGTGCGTCACGTGCGAGCCTACTACGTGCATTATTAAGAGATATTTTCTCTCGTGTCATAAGTGTACTTTCCGTAATTTCTTGTAAACATATTCTTGTATGTATGTATGTATCTTCACGCCAGGTCCCTAACGGGGTAGGCAGAGAGTGTAGAGCGCCAGATATCCCGGTCCTGACACACCTCCTGTGCCTCATCTACCTTTATCATTCTCTTCATACATGCACGCCGTTCCTAAGACATTTGACCCCACCATCAGACAGCACTCGACCTATTTGGTCACGGTAGGTCAGTCTTCCTGGGCCTCTGCAACCATCCACATTCGCATTGAGCTTACTCGACATTCTTTCTATATGTCCGAACCATCTGAGCATGCCTTTTTACATTTTTACACCGATACTATCATTCACACTTCACACAAAGTCTCTTTCTTACATCTTCATTATTGTAATATCGAAATAATCCGCTTAAATCTCTCTCTCAGTAAGTCGGTAACGCTGAGTAACCCCGACCATCGCAAAACCGCGTTAATAACAGATTTCACTCTCGTTGTTTCAGTACTGGACCAAGGCGACGGGCGGCCGGTGAAACTGAACGAGCCGACGCAAACAAAACAACACACCGTTGTGCAATACATCGCTGAGGATGAAGAGGTATGGCATTTGAGACTTAATTTTTTATCTGGTGAGGGTTATTGTTCGATGGTTAGGTCATATTTTTAATTGTTTTATATTATTTCGCATTAACACATGCTTGTGAAATATATTTTATTTTTTCATATTTTTATACAGTACTAGCGGCTCGCCCCGGCTTCACACGGGTGCAATGAATGTAATATAGCCTATGTCACTCGGTGAAGATGCAGCTTTCCAACGGTGAAAGAATTTTTGAAATCGGTTCAATATAGTTTTTGTGTGAAAACGTTACTACCAACATATATACAAAAACGCAAATGTTTCCTCTTTATAATATTAGTATAGATGTATTTGTTTAGTAACTTCTCACCTTTAATCCCCCAAGGTAGGCAGGTAAAAATGATACAGGTGTAAAGGTATCGAGACGAGACGACCCCAACGCCCACTACTATAGAAAAGTTCTCCCGCTAGTGTAGTCAATGGGCGGTAGTCGGTAGTAAATGCAATAAAGTGGAGTGGGCAGCACCGTCCCTCGATAAAACTACCGCCACTGATCCGCATACCAAGTGTAGCGATTATGGTATATCGCCCTATAATAATATAATTCATTAGAGAGCATCATAGGGGGGAAGTTTTTGTACAGGTCTTCTTTCGGTTGAAATGATGGTTTAAGCGAGACTGATCGGGTAAGCGGAAGTAACTGCATGCATTCGAGCGGTGAGCCTACTTCACAGGGCACATTACCAAACTTACGGGTGAGAATCTTTGCTAAGGGAAGGAAATCCAATAAACACACCTGAACCCGGGGAGGATATCGAACCCAAGATCTCAGCGTAGCAGCAGTGAGCTAATACCACTAGAACAGCGATGCGTCTAAAAATAATCTTGTCATCTTGTCCCATTTCTGCATGTAATGGAGCGTGACCGGCCGTTTCAGTGGCGTGAAAACAATCACAGCGGTGTCTCGCACATCTTGTTACACTGCAAATTTTTACTGATGGAAGAGCTCTAGTGACGAAGCTCGCGGGCGTAGGCACCACCGCATTACCTAATTTACTTGCCGCTAAATGGTAGTGTTCAGCACTATCGTGTTCCGGTCAGGTGGTAATGTACGGCCCTGTAATTTCCGGCACAGAGGCAGAACACCTTAGGCCTCAGGAGTGGTAACGCATCTGCATTTTGGCCTTGGTCTTCATGTGGGTGTCTATAGGCTGCAGTCATCACTTAACATCAATGTGAACTGCATGCTTGTTTGCCACTTCTATTACATTTAAAAAAATGACAAGTTTAGTAAAACGTGATCGACGACCTTATATGTAACTAGCTGTTGCCAGCGGCTTCGCCCGCGTGGATGTCGAAAAGTAGTCTATGTTCTTTCTCAATGTCGGCTCTATCTCTGTACCAAATTTCATTAAAATCGGTTCAGTCGTTTGGACGTGAACAGGTAACAGACAGAGTTGCTTTCGCATTTATAATATTAGTAGGGATTACGGATATCTATATACTAACTAGCTGCCCCGACGAATTTCGTATCGCCTTAGAAAATATATAAAAAAATGTCCAATAATGTTATGAAAAATAGATGTTGGCCGATACTCAGACCTACTCAATATGCTCACAAAATTTCATGAGAATCGGTCTGGGCGTTTCGGAGGAGTACAGGAACGAACATAGTGACACGAGAATTTTAGACAGGGTGTCCCAGAAATCAACTATAAGCCGAAAACGGGTGATAGGCCAAGTTATAACAGTTATTAGAAAAATGTGAAAAAATAAATGTTTGTCATGTATTTCTCATGTTATAAGGATTTTAAAAAATATCGGAAAAACGAATATCCTGTGATGATCTTTCATTTCCTAAGACTACAACTATTACTTTTTGTAATTTTTTTCTGTATTGTAGTCATGACTAACCCTTCTGTAAATTATTTATTTATTTATTTACTCTTTAATGCACATTGAGCATATGTACATATGACTTAATGCCAAGAGAAGAAGCAATAAAGGTGCAAGAATTTTTTTTTAAAAAGACAGTAATAACAGTATTAAAGTATTAAATTAATTGAATTATATTATTATTATATCAAATACATATATAAAAAAATTATATATAAAAATATATATTTATATATATATATATATGGGTATATATACTTATAAAAATACGTAAACAACAAAATTATCCATAAGTACACAAATACTTAATTAGGTCCATTACATACACTAGAATAATTACATGTACTTATATAAAATTATGTCTTTATACGAAAAGTAAATACATAAATAGTAATTATAATAAAAACAATAAATAAATCGGATGATAAACGAAATATGGTGATGAATCAAGTTAGTTCGGCAGAGAGAAAGGAGCTGTTAGATACCGACGATGATAAAATACCCAAAAAATAAACGAAAATACCCACGGACTCTGGATTTAAACGCAGCTTTGCTCGGAGCATTCTTAACGTTAGCAGGGAGCTTATTCCAAAGTGATATAGCTGTGACGGTGAAGGAGTTGGACATGAAACCTGAACGGTGAGAAGGGACAGTGAGAGTCAGTCTATCAGAAGAATGAAGATTAAGAGAATGCGAATCGCCTAGAAACTTGAATTTTCGCTTGAGATATTGAGGGGAACAAGGATCGTTGATTACTGTTAAAAGCTGGCAAAGAATTCGGATGGATCTTCTTTGCCGAATGGGTAGCCATTTAAGCTTCGAACGAAAGTGGGAAATGTGGTCGTATTTACGAAGGCCGAAGATAAATCTCAAACAATTGTTGAGGATACATCCAATATATATATATCGATAGGATATATCCAATTTGTTCAGCTGGTTTTGGGTTAAATCGGTGATACAAACATCTGCGTAATCTAATATTGGAACAACGAGGGTCTGAACTAAAAGGATTTTCGTCATAGGAGGCAAGAAATGCTTGAATCTGTAAAGGGAGCGCAGTGTAGTTGTGGATTTTTTGCATACGTAAGAAACATGAGTGTTCCAGCTCCAGTCAGCGTCAATATGTAGCCCTAAATCCTTAACAGATTGCGAAAAGGGGATATTTACTTTGTTTAAAATTAAGGGCGATAGATGATCGAACCTGAACTTTTTAATTGTTGTGTACTACCGACCACAACGGCTTGACATTTATTTGGATTGATAGGGATACTGAAGTTGACAGACCAATGGTAGATTGTATTTAAATCGCAGTTAAGATCTAATATCACTTGATCGAGTTCATGACTATGAGCAGAAGTGTATAACTGTAGATCATCGGCGTACAAATGGTAAGAGCTTTTGAGATTAAGAGTAACGAAATTAATAAATAATGAAAATAATAATGGAGACAAAATACCGCCCTGTGGTACGCCAGACGATAGGTGGCACCAGTCAGAAAGCTTCTGATCAGCGCGCACCGCTTGTTGACGTCCACGAAGATATGTGGAAAACCAATCCAGTACCAACGGAGAGGAGCCTATTTTAGAGAGAATGCAAATAAGTAAATCATGGTCGACTGTATTAAATGCATTGGAAAAGTCGATAAGTACAAGTACAGACAATTCAGAGCGTTCCATTGCAAGTCTGATGTCTTCCGTTACATTGAGAAGCGCAGTAGAAGTGCTGTGACCAAATCTAAAGCCTGATTGATACGGTGAGAGAAAATCTAATTTGAGAACTAATACGCCGTCCATTTACAGCTCTCCAAATTATTGGAGAGCTGTAAATGGACGGCAGCTTCAAGAATCTTGGAAAGATAAGGTAAGATCGAAATCGGTCTAAAATGATCAAGCAGACGAGGGTTTGATATTTTGAGGATAGGAATAATATGCGCCATGCGCCAAACTTTAGGGGATAACCCCAATAATTAGTGAGAAGTTAATGACATGAGTTAAAATAGGAATCAAAATATCAAAGAGTAGTTGAAGCATAACCCTATTTACACCGTCGCAACCGATGGCTTTAGATTTAAGTGACTTAAATAGAATAGCAACTTCGTCGTTGGAGAGTGGAGAGAAGGAGAAAATGTCCGGCGAGAGATTTGGCAAAGAAGAAAGGTCAAGATTGTGTCATTTTTGGTAATTTGGTCAAGAGTTAAAGAATTGGCAAAATGTAAGTTAAGTTGGTTAGGAGTGAAGTTCAAGGAGGAAAACTTAAGAGGTGATTTACCAAAGCCAAGAGATTTAAGAAACTTCCAGACTTCAGAAGGCGAAGAGCACGAAACGTTTTCAAAAATGAAGCGGCGTTTAGCAGCTCTTACCATTTGGTTACATCGATTCCTAGCGCGTTTGTACAAGGCCCAGTTATCTTCACTACGATTTCTTCTAAAAATCCTAAAAGCTTTGTCCCGATGTGACATTGCCATCCGTACACCTTGGGTGATCCAAGGGGCAGGAGGCCGTTTAATATGAGTAGCGCGGAGAGGGGCGTGAGTATCAAACAATTTTAAAATTTTTGTGTTAAGCAGATAAATTTTGTCGTCAACAGTAGCCGCCACCTCGATCTCCGACCAGTCCATATCGAAAACAGAACAGTCGAAATTACAGTTTATAATTAAAACATACCTGCCTCAGTTTTCAATAAAATAGTGTGTTTTTGCCCAACATTAAATTCAAAATATATTTATATATATACAAAATAATTACTACACCCAACTTTAATCGTCTGTACTGAAAAAAAAAATTACTGAAATATTTTGGCAAGTAACTTTAAATGATGGCGCATTTGATCAGGATGCCAAAATGATATGATAGTTGCTGGATTACTTCTTTGTTGAGGAATAAAAATATTTTTAACGGAACGGGTTTCAGGCCAACTCTGTTTAATTTATATAAAATGTTGGTATAAAATTTTTATTTGACGACGATGAGTGACGTAGTGATGTAGTTTGATGGTTTGAAGGCGCTAACGCGGCGTATCGGAGAGAATTAGCCATATGCAGGCTTTCCCCTCTGTCAAAGTACAAGACTAAATGGTCCTATGCCTGTCTCCCAGATATTTAAATGTGTGCGTGAAATAAACGCTACGACTACTTCCCCTCCGGTTCGCCGCGACCGGTGGACCGAGTTGCTCTATGCTACCACCATTTAATTGTCTTGTTTGATCTTAATTTCGCATTATATTTCAAGCGATTGGTGTGGTGGGAAGATTGTACTCCGACACTCGATACTAGAGAGTTCCATTATTCATATTGGATTTCCAAATATTTATGAGCTGAAATTAAACTGTTAGGGTAGTCTCGATCACGATTCCATCAAATCAGCCATTGCGAGACAGTTCCACCGAAATTGGAATTCTACGAAGTTGATTGACGTTGATCTAGATTTCCATCGAAGTTATGATAACTGGATCGTGATCAAAATTGTCTAAAATTGGTGTCATCTGTTCAATAATGTATAACTGTTTTTATCCTTCTACAATATTGTGTTCTGCCGAAATGCTTGATCTGGTGTCATATATAACCTATTGCTGACCACATTAATATTTTACAAATTTTGTTGACCACTCTTCCGTTGCAAGATAAATTGCCTATATAAAATACTGTTTGCAGAGTAGGTACGGATGGAAGAGGCTTTTTACATAACTAAAGATGATAAGTCGTTTCACGTTCATCAAAGGAATGACATGACGTAGCTGTTTATAGGCACCAGTAGCCAGCGGCGTAGGTTCACCTAAATAACGTTCGCCATGTAGAGCAGTACCTTTTATTCCATGAGTAGTGGTTTAAGGAAAAGGTTATGTCTATCGTAAGTTTGTACACGAAATATTAAAAAAAAAACTTAAATCGACATTTTACCTTCCAAACATCGTGACGGATTTCTATATCTAATCGTAGGTCAGTGCCATAAATGACTTGCGAAATTATCTGACGTGACGTGACTCTCGTTATTGTCCCATTAGTTCGTTATAAGTTGTAATTTTTTTTCTCAAATATTCATATTTTTATCAAATCTCTACCCTGATGAGACTAAGTGAGATTGTGTTTAATATGTTGCATTGCACATGTACAAAAAATCTTTCCACGTTTTTGCTTGGTAAATATTTCTTTCCATTTATTCTACGTCTTTCGTTTTATCAAATTAAGTACGTTCACATTCGTTCTGTGTGAGCAAAAGCATCTGAAGAATTTTGTTATTTTTCATAACTATTATATCATTAGCATGACTATCAACGTTGTATCCACCATTCTACTTTAGTTTCATTCTACTTTAGTTTCATTTTTCTGGTTGCCTGAGGGATTAAACTTTGGTACATATCACACATTGACTGAGTACACTCTACTAGAGGAAAAGTGCTACTCCACTTCTTTCTTCAATGAAACCACAGAAATTTTGAAATTATTTTATCATCCTCAATATTACCTTTAGGTATCATTATAACCATGTAAAGATAATAATTTGTACATTTCTGTGCTTTCATTGACTAAAGAAGTGCCGTAGCACTTCTCAACACCAAAAATACACAATTGCGATTGGTTCTACCAATAACCAATATACCATACCAAGAACCAATCGTAAATGTGTTTTCGCAGTCATATTTTAAATACTTTATATTAATTCTTCCATTTGAACTTAGCAATACACTAGTGCAAACCGCAACTCATAAGCGAATTCACGTTCATCATCTGCCCGCACATAAATCTTCCCGTCCTCTCTAATTATGACACCTTCCTTCCGACCAATTCGGCTCTCAAGTCACGCACGCGTTTACACGTCTCGCATATACCATACTTCAACATCACTTTCTATCGAATCGCGTAGCTCCATGTGCATGCAAACACGGCACATTACGAAAGCTGTATAATCGCGAAACTCGCTTTTATATCAATTAAGCAATAACCTTCCGTTTTACTGACACCGTCGCGTTAACCGAGTCGTGTATCGCGAGAGAAAACGATTGCATCTCGGATTAAGTTGAATGTATCGTTTTATTTTATCTCTTTTAAAATACATTGCGGGCGATCAATTTTGCGAATACTTGCAAACTTCACCAGAAGAGAAGGTGAATAGAATCGGTTTACTGAAACTTCTCCTTTAATAAAAACATATTAGATGCCAGATTATGATCTCTAACTTTGTGAAAACAATGAAAGAATTTTAATTAAACTTAACATCCAAGTATAGATCGTAAACATGAATAGAGGTAACCCTTTGACAATATATCCTTTTAAACATTATACAAATTCTTTTATTTTTCTTAAAATTAAAAGTTTGCAAACGAACTGTGGTCGATGATTAAGAAATTAACCTAACTAATGTTTATAAAAGGTTACAAATGTAACTCCACGTCTACAGGCGTGAAGTCCTGGACTTGAACTTTTTGGGACTTCCAAAAAAAAAAAGAATATACGGGTGGATAAGGGATAATACACCTTTATCTACGACAGCCCCCAACCAGGGGATCGGAACCACTATCTTCCAGGATCTCATCTTTACAGTAGTTGCCTGATACACCTGAAACAGTTACAAAAGTTATTCCTTCTAAACACTCGACTAAAAAATTACACATTTCATTTACTGTTATATAAATAGGACTAGAGGATGATAACCAACCAGCACACTTTCAAAGTACCTAATGGTTTGATAAAGCTACGGGAATAATTTCTGCGAATAGCTGGAGACAAACAGAATATTTAAGTTACATTTCAAATTTCCCATTTCGACGAAATGTTGAATGTGTTCATATTGTTCCCTCGTTCGTTTATTATTGAATAGTTCCTTAATATAAAACAGAGTTCCAGTTATTGAGATAATATTTTGTTGTGGTTTAGGTTTTTTTTTGTAGGCCCCGTTTAAAGTACCAATCAAATTGTTCTTTTTCACTGCCCGTTTTCCTTGTAACTGTGGTAATGTTACAAATTGGAAATTTGGAACTCGCCGAAGAGTCACATGTCTTACTATCAACAGTTTTCGGTAAAGAAAGTAATTATATAAAATATATGAAACTTATGACGACATTGACGTCGCATATAGGTATTATCACATACCTATTATTATTATAAATTGAAATTGAGAAATTTTAATGTTCATCTGAATGATTAGTATTTAGAAAAATAAACTTATTTGCGCTTTTTGTAGAAAAAAAATCCTAATAAATGTTATATCAAAAAATTAATGCAAAGTATGTATGTATCTTCACGCCAGGTTCCTAATGGGGTAAGCAGAGAGTGTAGAGCGCCAGATATCCCGATCCTGACATACCTCTCGTGCCTCATCTACTATTCTCTTCATATATGCACGCCTATTCCTATCACTTGACCGCACCATCAGTGCAAAGTGTTTGTCATATTTTCATTTTTCGCAGTAACATGTGCAAGTGAATTTAGATTTTTGTTTTGTAAATTTCATATTTTTTCTTTTTAATTTTATTATACTATCCCTACATCGTTTTTTATGTCATACAAATCATAATCTAACTATATTCCATTTCTCTTCTCTTCAAAAGACATCGAAAGGAAAATTGACGGCTACGACTCTCGCAACACTCTCATTTTTATGTGAATTGACAAGCAGTAATGGAAACGCGAATAACTCAAGAAATAAGTTGGATGTAATGTTGTCAGTTTTTTCTTTTCAACTTGATCATTCACACTTCACGTTACATGAATGCTGGGTTGCACCAAGATATTTGTTATAGTTAAAGTTATTGTAAAATTTCACATCCTCCTCTAACTTACAGAAATCTGTTACAGTTAGAGAAGGATGTGAAATGTTATAATTACTTTTAACAAATATCTTGGTGCAACCCAGGCTAAGATTTCTGATAAGTGACTCACATTTGCTACGATGACTTCACTACAACAGACGACTCGTAACATAATCATGGGTTTCCCCAAGGTAGGTAACCCACAAAGCTTTTGTTAAAAAAAGTTTTTGGAAGGAAGGAATTGAATTTTACTTTATGGTATTTTAATATGATACCTAGGTATTTTAATTTTAAATATAAGAATTGATTTCTAATGACTTTTCGAAAACGGTAGTAAAATCTTACCCACTCTACTACACATTAAAATATTTTCTTTCTTTTAGCAAAGTGTTGTTGTAGACATTTAGCTGGTATAGATATTATAAAAATGGTTTATTACGCAATTTGCCAGAGTATTTTTTCATATGGAATTACGGTTTGGGGGGGAGCTTATAAAACAACTATAAAAAAATTAGAAATAGCTCAAAGAGCTATTTTAAAAGTTTCAACATTCAAACCATATTATTTCCCCACGGACGAACTTTTTGCGAACTTTGAAGTGTTATCTATAAGAAAACTATTCGTACTTTACTCTATCCTTAAGAAACATTCTTCTTTAGCCTTCAACCCAGCGTTCTGTAGTCAGAAGCGGCGCAGTGATATTGTGTGTTCAAATAAGTCAATCAGAACTACTTTTGCATCTCGCTTCTTTAATTTCTTAGGTAATCGCTTGTATAACCAATGCAATAAGACAAATAACATTTACCCACTGAACAGAAATAATTGTAAAAGGAAAATAAGGGAGTGGCTATTCAAGTTAAATTACGACCTAACTGAAAAATTGTTAGAGACCGCTATTTGAAAATTTAGTTTAATATAAATTATCACTTATACACAATTATTATTGAATAATATATAAATATAGGTATACATTTTCCTTTTTTAATAAATACAGGTACTTAATTCATAAACAGCAAGCAAATCGAAATTATTAACTATTTACTAATACCAAGTATCGCAATATTTTATTTTTGTTAGCGTGAATATACGTTAGATATAACATAGATATACAATTATTTTTTCCTTCTTTTTAAATTGTTTTAGAGTATTTATTTTAGTTTCTATTTCATAAATTTTGATAATGTGCACAAATTATCTAATTTCCAACATATCATTTTATCCGGAGGTGGGGACCTGGAGTCCTGAAATACAGGGTATCCTAGTTTAGGCTCCAGACTCCACTAAACTTTTATGACACAATTGATGTACAATAGTAAGTAAGATTCAAAGTTTGTGGAGTAAATAAATTTTTTTTATTATTATGTCTCTCGTCAGCACGGAGTCCAATTTGAACCCCGGACCTTTGTCAGGCTTGCGCGGGGACATGGGGGGTCCAACACGTAGAGGCCCTTTCGAGAATTTTGATCTACTTTGTAATGGGTTATATTCGGCGGGACCTCTCTCTGACTGCATCAATAGTTAATACAGACACAGACAGACCCCGCAGAATATAATGGGACTATTGTAATGAAAAGTGATTTGCCAAACTTTGGGCTATGTGGGTGAACTGGGGGGACTAGCTGGCTGGGCCTATGGAGTGAGATCCGGCACCTGCCTATATTCAACATCTCACATTATCGAATCCTACTTTAGGCAGGTGGTGACTCGCCTCTCCTTGGTGGGCCCCCCAAACAGCCAACCCGATGGTCGACAGGGGGCAACACTGTTGAGAGAGGCTGGGGGTGTCGAGAGGTGTGGCCCCGGTTTCACCATCACGAGCGAGTAATCTCGAGCTCGGAGCGGGCTTCCCCGCTATTATGCCTTTAGACACTTCCACCCCCGAGTGTATGGCTCTTTCAGAAATTTAGACAACAGCCTATTATCTAAATTTCTGCAAATGCCATACCTCTAGCGCCCCACTCTGACCGGCCAATGAAGGCAAGCCAGAGGTGAGAGACCTGATGCTCTGTCCGGCCGTACCTCTGTGTGGCGGACGAGGCGGAGCCCAGTTCTCTCGGAGGAACTCGAGATGATGGTAGGGGGTGGTGTCGCTACTCACCAGCAGCTCGCCACAAGCTGCTCTGCCCCCTTATTATTATTATTATTATTTTATTGTTTGTAATGGAGAATAGCTTACCTAATGCAATGTGAACAAAGCTAAAGGTTATTTGAAAGAGATGAACGGGGAACAAATACAAGTATGAGAAAGAGAGAGGAAGTGATATATGAGGTGGTGTTAGAGCAGATGGATACATTGTAAAAATCAGGACAGGGATGGAAAGTACCCCTTTGACATAGAGAGGTACTAGTTAGTAATTGCGGGAATGTAGGATTACATAACCCACTAGATTGCTAAGGTCTAATCGTGCTTTAACTAAAGATGTATCAAAACCAAGATTTCGTGCTCTGCATTAGATTCTACACTCTTCTAGTCTTCTCTGTAAATTGTACTTAAAAAGCTTGACTTAGGTATATTTACTAACTCTTGTATTGTGTTGATTGGGATTAGGGTTCAAATTTGTTATTTAGCGACACACTCTGTTCTCCATTCAAGTCTATTCCAATATGGAATACATCGTGTGTCCGACTCGTACGGTCCATTAGTGCGGAAGGCTGCGAACGCTTTGGGCTGAACATACGAGTCAGCATTGTGTGCGGCCGGCTGAATAGTAACGACCTTTGAACACGTTGCAGTATGGACTTGTATACTATTAGGTATGGACGTCGATATCACTGTTAGATTTGATTCTTCATTTACTATAAACAAAAGAGGATCAGTATTCAGAATTTTTGGAGTTTATTCGTTATATGCAAAAAACATGGGATATCTTTTTGTAATTATATTGTACTAGCTGACCCGGCAAACTTCGTATTGCCTCACAATGAAATAATGAGTCAAAGGTTTGATAGAGATACGGACTATTTGTATGGAAAAATAAAATAATGATTTTTACTATATCCCTTCAATTTCTTCATATTTTCTTACCTTTTGAACCTTCCCTGGACTTCCAAAAATCTTTTAAACCAAAGCCAAGTTAGCCAAATCGGTCCAGCCGTTCTCGACTTTTACCGAGACTAACGAACAACAATTGCTTTTTATGTATATAGATTATTGTATAATAATTATGAGTGCAGATAATGATAACGAGCATCATGCATTTCTTTTAAAATTTTAAACGGATGCTAAAATAACGAATTATATAAGTATAAATCTAATCTCAAGTTACATTAGATACACTATGTACCTAATATTATTATTTTAAAAAAATATAAATGGTCTCTCGGAGCCATTATAATTTATCATAATACATTTTAAGCTTCACTTATTTCATTTTATTTAATCTTTGACATACAAAGATTAACTTGGTAACAATCTTGTAGCACTTTCACTGGTGTTTTCTCATTTTGAAAGTTTATTTTAATTAGTGTTGATAGTGTGCCAGTGTCCGAGCTCAAAGTACACTGCATTACCTGAACTAAACAAACGGCCAATGGTAGTGTTCAGGACTATCAATTATTTTTTTGTATTTTTTTTTTAATACACTTACACTCACAGCCACAGCAGGTAAACCTGTGTCGTGGGTGTCGTCATAAACCTATATATATATTTTTTTAATGTAATAGAAGTAGTAAACAAGCATGCAATTCACATTGATGTTAAGTGATGACTGCAGCCCATAGACACCTACACAAAGACCAAGGTCAAAATGCAGATGCGTTACCACTTCTGAGGTCTAAGGTGTTATGCCTCTGTGCCGGAAATTACAGGGCCGTACATTACCACCGGACAGGAACACGATAGTGCTGAACACTACCATTTAGCGTCAAGTATATTAGGTAATGCGGTGGTGCCTACGCCCGCGAGCGCCATCACTGGAGCTCTACCACCAGTAAAAAAACAACATAAACACATTATACACAAACACCCAGACCCAAAACAAATATCTGTAGGCCGTACAAATATTTGTCCCGGTGCGGGGATCGAACCCGCGACCCTTCGTATCAAACGGTCAACTCACACCGCTGGACCAACCGGGTCATCATCATGATGACAGAATGTTGCCATACGTCACTATTAAGTAAGGCCTCTGGGGTGGCAACGCTTTTGTGTAGCTGTACAAGGCTGCAGTCATCGCTTAACATCCAAGTAAACTGCATGCCACCTTCATTATTAAAAAAAAATAGGTAGGTACGTTTTTCAAACATGAAAGAAAACGAACTGTCAAACGGTGGTTATCGATATCCAATACCACCGATACAGACAAATTGATATTGTCCACGTGCATCTGTGAATTTTGTAGGAATAACCAATCGTTTGCACGCGAATCGATTTCGGAGCGAGATGTCGTGTTCAGATCCGATAGGTACACAATAAGAGCTGAAATTGAATTTCGTTCTATGTGTTAACTGAGCTATGACATTCATGTATTCTTGTGGGTTAATTTATAGGTATGTCTTTTATCTGTATGAAGGAAGCATTAACATAGTTGGTAAGACTGGTGAGACTTAGTGATTACTTACAACTACATTATTATGACTTTTAAAAAATAAATCGCAAGTAGAGATCAGACTCGCGTCCAGAGGCTTTCGTGCACAATGATAGCATTGAAGATTTACAATGCTCTCTTAGCGAAAAGATTAAATAGATTGAGGGACAAACCTTACGTGGCAATAGTGTTGTCATTTTACATCGATAGATTTATACTCACGTTAAATTTACCAATTGCATATATATTTTTATAGCTAGTTAAGGCAGATCTAGAAAGATAGTTATATACTGACAAATTGGTTGTCCATCTGCATCTGTTAATTTTGTACGAATAACAAATCGCATGCAAGCAAATCGATTTCTGAGCGAGATTTACCAGTGTTTGATCCAACAGGTACCCAATTACAAATTTCGCTTATTTCCCTTTATAACTTCAAAACGATTGATTTGAAAATTATAAAAAATATGTGAGATTTTGTACTATACATATACCTATTTATATTTTGCCTAATAATTTTTTTTGTTTAATTTATGCCCTAAAATTGGCCTCCGTTGTATGCCAAATTTAAACTCAATGGGCCTACTACTTTCGGAGAAAATGCCTGTGAAAGACGGACAGACTGACAGACACTTGAGCGATCTTGTACCCTTATTCCGTTACGTTTTTCCTATTGAGATACGGAGCTCAAAAAACGAATCAAATACACAGACAGATAAACAAGTGCGGTTATTTTATATTCGGTGAGAAATTCAGTAAGAATGTCGCCAGTCTCTCGTAAGGATGCAAGATATCTTGGCAAAGTATTGAAACCAGTTCTGACCTTTATTTGTGAAAAGCAAATAGGTAGTAAATATACAGAATTTACGTTCGTATTTATAAATAAATTTCGGTAACGATTTTATACTAAGGCTGGGCACTGAACAAGATGTATTGAATGCCAAATTGAATTCTTTAACATTGCCTCAGTGGTGGTAGTAGGCTCCATTACGCTGGATTCGATCTGCGGATCGGGGTCCGGAAAGATAAAGGTTGACGACGACGACTCGGTTGGTCCAGCGGTGTGAGTTGACCGGTGGATTCGAAGGGTCGCGGGTTCGATCCCCGCAACAGGACAAATATTTGTATGGCCTACAGATATTTGTTTCGGGTCTGGGTGTTTGTGTATGTGTTGTGTGTATATAACGGCACCCACGCCACGACACAGGTTTTACCTACTGTTTTATACCGGCTGTGAGAGTATGCGTATTTAAAAAAAAGGTGTATTATCCTTTATCTCTGCTGATATTGGGATTTTTTTGTTTTCTCGAAGTTGCTTGTTGCCAACTTAGGAGATTGGTAATGTGTTCACACTGTCCAGAGATATCAATAGACTCGTCTGTTACATGGGCAAAAACGTAACCAGCGAACCGTGGGTGATTACATGGATGCATATACATTTACCTCTGCCGAACCCCTTTGGGGAAAACGGGTGTGAAGTTGCTTTACGTAAGTACTTTAAGATTACGTAATTACAATAGGATTTTTGGTTTATTTTCCGTTGTCGGTTTTATGGTAGAGTTAATCTGTATTGCATTGTGCGATTATAAAAATAAGAATATTGTAGGTACTTACTCTTTTCGCGACTGCTCAGTTAAAACCTACTACCTACCTACGAGTTGAAAGCATTAAATTTTAGTCATTATTTTTTTGAGCATTGACATACCTACGGTACCGTACGAAGTCAATTTAAATAAAAAATACGTGAGTACCTATATTTTTTCTGCATCAGTCCTAAGGGAGACGGGTAGTTTTGAGCCCGCAAAATCGTTACTAGTTAACCCATCACACAGTACATTTTGTAAAAGGTCTAATTAATAATTTGCAATCTAACCCTACTTTTACTTAATCCTAAAATATACATAAGTACCTATAGGTACTTCAATTACTGGCTTATACTGGTGGTAGAGCTCCAGTGTCGGAGCTCGCGGGCGTAGGCACCACCGCATTACCTAATATACTTGCCGCTAAATGGTAGTGTTCAACACTATCGTGTTCCGGTCAGGTGGTAATGTACGGCCCTGTAATTTCCGGCACAGAGGCATAAGACCTTAGGCCTCAGGAGTGGTAACGCATATGCATTTTGACCTTGGTCTTTGTGTGGGTGTCTATAGGCTGTAGTCATCACTTAACATCAATGTGAACTGCATGCTTGTATACCACTTCCATAACATAAAAAAAAAAAAAAATTCAAAAAATGCCCGTATTTCAAATTATTTATTTTATAGTCATTTGAAAATGACATAATTTGTACAGTGTTAACACCTGGGTCCAGGAATGTATGGAACAGTATCATTTTCCTTTAATTTAATTATATTTTTCCGCGCGGGTAGATAGAGATTTATTACTTACACATTTTTATATTTTCCTAGATACCATTACGCCACCTGCAGAGAGAGGATATACAATAATTAAATACTACACTGGTGGTAGAGTTCCACCTTCGTTAAAAAAAAAAATTATATTAGGTAGGTACCAACGTGCTAGCCTATTGATATATTAATCGTACCTAAATCCTATGATTCCCGATTTTTAATCTTCCACCGAGTAAAACACGATACCTCAGTAAGGCTACTAAGCTATCGAAGCTGAGAAAAGTAAATAAAATAATATTATACCAATTTAGTTCACGTTCCATTCTAATTGCATCCAACATACTAATTACAACGTAGGTACATACTTACAGTCCGGGAAGTATCGGTTTACCAAAATCAATAAAATATAGCTTTTATAACCATGACATAAGGTGCCTGAGTGATCAAGCTGAGCCCTGATACTACATACCTACGCAGCGAAGGTACGGCACGCCACGCGCCGACCGGATTGCCTTTACCGTTTCGCAAATCAGACAGAACTCCTTTCGCTCGCCGCTGTGTGACTCTACGTGACCCACCAGGCCCACCACGTGTATGTGATACTGCGAATACTGACGCCATCACAAATATGGGTTGTTCAAAAGTCGAAAGCTTATGAACGTCATAACATACCTATACACACAAAAATGAAAGTTGATGAACAATCCATTAAATAAATAAATAAATACGCTTAAACTCACAGCCCCACAGTAGGTATAATCCTGTGTCGTGGGTGCCGTTGTACACATACAATACATACACAAATACCCAGATCCGAAACAAACATCTGTAGGCCATACAAATATTTTTCCCGATGCGGGGATCGAATCCGCGACCCATCGAATCAAATGGTCATCTCACACCGCTGGACTAACCGGGTCGTCAAATCCATTATAATCAATCAATCAATTTTATAGTTAAGATTAGCTGGGTTAGCTGGCGTGTGGTTCATTTATCAACACTGGGAATATCTGGAATGTATTCAGCCGGTGACACTGAACGAATTTGCCGAAGGAACACGTGTCTAAAGAAATTTCCCAGAAGCCTACAAAAGCTTGGTAGTAAAGCGGATCCCGCCCGATATCAATTTTTTCTTGATTTTTCATTGTTTGCTTTAAAATCTTCAAATCAATCGCATGTGTAATTATGAAAAATAATGTCATAATATATGTTATTTTTCGAAGTAGCAAATGCGATTTAGTATCACGTGTCCAGTTGTACAGTGGCCTTTCGGCTGAAATGATGATGATGACTTATGACGACCTAAAGCCGATGGCAAGACATAATGTATAATGGAATCAAAATGTTTTTCTAAAGTAATCAGTGCTAATGACGTGAGTACACCAAAATACAAAAAAAACACACGGCGTTTTTGCTTTATCTACACAAGAAGATAAATATAACTTTTTGTTTATACATAATGTCTTTAATATTTTTTAGGCGTATTACAAAATAAACTCCCCTATTCATAAACGTATTTTACCTAAAGTTTATATCGTATATTTGCTAATCTCTCTTTTGTTTTATCTTACGCAAATGACAATGTGATTGAAAAAGAAATAGCGTAGGTACCTACTGTACGTATCTTAATTACGTTTATGAATAATGGGGGTAAGTCTATAAAAATGCTATTTAATAAATCATTAGGTAAATATTTCTTAACCGAGAGAAGCTTTTCTATATCTACTCAATATTATATCCTTGAAAGTATGTAACTTAACACGATACGTGCATTTACATAGATAGGTACTTCAAAGGTAATGAATTCATAATTACTTTCCTGCTTTGCGAAACTGCGGGAAGTTATTCAGCTACGAAAATATATAATTACATTAATTACAATCGAAACTTGGTTATACTTCTGACAGTAATTTGTGAGATGAAGAATAAGCTCTGTTGTAGATATTTTAATACAAAAATCGAACCAAGATATGCTTTATGCAAACAAGCTTACAGTCCACATCGATATTACGAAAAACCGAAGGTCAAAATGCAGATGTGTTGCCAGCACTGAGGCCTTAGTTTAGTAAGCCTGGGTTGCACCACGATATTTGTTAAAGTTAAAGTTACTGTCACATTTCACATCCTTCTCTAACTTTAACAGATTTCTTTAAGTTAGAGAAGGATGTGAAATGTTACAATAACTTGAAAAAATATCGTGTTCAACCCGTGAAACCCAGGCTGTGTTTGTAATTACGGGGGTCACACATCCAAGACCATACTTTCTTTTTTAACCAATTTGAATGTAAATTTATATTAATTTAATCTTAATATATATAAATCTCGTGTCACAATGTTTGTCCTCAATGGACTCCTAAACCACTTAACCGATTATAATAAAATTCGCACACCATGTGTAGTTCGATCCAACTTGAGAGATAGGATAGCTTACATTACGCTATGACTAATAGGAGCAGAGCAGCGCGGGCGAAGCCGGGGCGGGCCGCTAGTAGTTATATAATTGTTTAATGTTATTCACCATACGTATTATATTCTTAACTTTTGTGCCAATTTATTCGAGATTTTTGTGATCCTTATAAGCAAACTTATATTACTTACTAGCGGCCCGCCCGGTTCGCGCGGTTGCAATGTAACCTACCCTCTCTTATTCATCTTAGCGTGATGTTATATAGCCTAAAGCCTTCCTCGATAAATGGTCTATCTAACACGGAAAGAATTTTTCAAATCGGACCAGTAGTTCCTGAGATTAGCGCGTTCAAGTAAACAAACAAATAAACTCTTCAGCTTTATATCATTAGTATAGATATTTATTTTTGTCACACGCCTTTGTTCGACTGAGATTGAAGATTGATTAGATAAATCTATCCGTTAACACACTTCTGTGTTACAGGGACACACAAGGACGAATCGTACTACAATTGTACGACCGGCCCGATACTACGTTTTACATCTTATTGTGCTGATTAAAAACTAGATAGCAAACGCAATCATAATGTTGTGTTTAATTAAAATGGTAAAAATATGGCGTACAGACGTTTGAATGGAATACGGAGTTGTTCAAAAGTCGACGATCAGCGGCCGGTAGGGATTTTTTTCATCTCTCGATTTCATAAAGTTCTTTGATAGTGACAAGTGAAATAATGAATAAAGTGAAAGGAAACGTAAAATCTTTGAGTAAACGTGAATATTACATAAATTTTTAGAAATTCCTGTCGTAAATAATATTAAAATACTTACCAGTTGTACGACTGTTATTGAATTAATTGCAAATGAACCCTGTGTCACGTCGATTGAAAAAAAAACATTAAAATAAACTGAATTTACGTATTCAATGAAATTATCGAGACAAAAGATGTAAAAAACGTTGAATGAAACACAATTAATATAATAAAACCACTCGATAAAAAACACTCCCACTAATCACGCGGGTCTCTGACCGGGTGCGATACGGGACTTCGAAAAGTGTAACACCGAATATCACGTCCCCGTAAGTTTACTAACACGAATCACGTGACAACGAATGCACGGTACCATGAAAAACTCAGCACCGAATGCACGCGATCCCGAATAACACCACCTCGAATTCACTATAATACGAATCACTTGGAAACGAATGCACACCACCACGAAAAACTTAACACCGAAGCCACGCGACCTCGAATAACAGAACCTCTAATTCACCAATACGAATCACTTGAAAACGAATGCACACCACTACAAAAAGTAGTAGACGTCAAAATGCAGATACGTTGCCATCCCTGAGACCTTAGGTGTTCTGATTCGTGATTGCGTGGCTTCGATGTTAAGTTTTTCGTGGTGGTGTGCATTCGTTTTCAAGTGATTCGTATTATAGTGAATTCGAGGTGGTGTTATTCGGGATCGCGTGCATTCGGTGCTGAGTTTTTCGTGGTACCGTACATTCGTTGTCACGTGATTCGTGTTAGTAAACTTACGGGGACGTGATATTCGGTGTTACACTTTTCGAAGTCCCGTATCGCACCCTCTCTGACCGGCCGATGTGCGATTTTTAAAACATCGATCAATTCATGAAATATTTTTGTGTTATGTCCTATAAATCGTAACAGGAATCATCTTTTGATTGCGGTCTCACACTGTATTTGCGGTTCCGCTAAGTTGTTTTTGTTTGATTGTTCTTTTCTTAATTTTATCTCTTATTAATTATTTTTGGAGACTCATTTCCTACACTGCACTACCCGCCAAAGAGAGAAATTCCACCCTCACCGATTAGTCAGCTGGCAGTGCTCAACAGTGCGGTTTTGGCGGTCGTTTCTGCCCAGAACGTGCGAATTGTGAAACGAACTTCTGAGGTGTTCCCTAGGTGCTACAATGTGGGGTTCTTCAAAAATGGCGTCATAAGAATCCTTTAGGGCTAACAGCGCGTAGTCCCACAAGCGCGGGGCCACATCTGTCTGTCTGCTTGTCTGTCATCGTAATGACATAAAAAAGCTTGATAGTTAAAACAACTGATAAACGAAAACTGCATGTCAAATTACACATGCTGTTTTTGTTTAGCAGATGACTGGTTGTAGAGCTTCAGTGAAGTAAATCGCAAGTGTAGACACCACCGCATTACTTATTTACTTGCCGCATAATAGTAACGTTCAGCGCTATCGTATGCCGGTCAGGTGGTAATATGTAAAGCCCTGTGATTTTCGGCTCAGAGGCACAACAACTTAGACTTTAGCGTGGCGTGCATTTACATAGAATGCTCTGGTTTTGAAGAAGAGTAATCAATTACCATCAATGTCAACTGCATGGTTGTTTGCCATCATCATTACATAAATAAAGACTCGGACTTCATCTAAATTCTAACTCACTAAATACCCTCTAACGACCTATTCTAACTGATGCTAAATAATGTTGAATTTATTCACAGAATAGGCCATTGTGATGGTCGATAAGCGCCAAGTAGCTTTCAGAGCTTTTAGTTCCACCAAAACATATGTGCACCGTTTACTTGTACGGTTATGATCGCCGATTGCAATAAAAGGTTAGTGTTGGGATCATTACCCGATATAGTTGAAGATGTAATTTTGGGTATCGGCACAATAATGTTGCTGCTACGCCATAACCATCCCCTACTACACGTTTACTTACACGTTATTAAGCCTGCAATTTCCAGAAAGAGGTAGTTAGGTTTCTTATGGTCACTTAAAATTGATTTATCTCAGTAGAATCGAGACACGGATGCTGAAAAGCAACTGAAATGTCGCCGTCTCGTCGGACGAGTTGATATGATTGTTTTAACAATAAAACTGACCATGCGTGGGTAGTCTCGACCAGCAAGAGATTTTGGCACGTGTTCTTTCATATAGCTACGGGTGTTAGAGGATCAATAGCGTAGAATAGAAGCAGAGCCTAGGCATCAGTGTATTGGCACCACTTATCTGTCGCAAAATCTTTGTGCTTAGCGCTACCAACCGTAGGCTATTTCATTTTATGAAATACTTTTAATTTATTAGAAGGATCAAGTAATTCAGCTTCATGGTTATTTATATTCATTCCCTTCCACACTTAAGTCGACTGTTAAGATAAAGAACACTTACATTACATTGTATGTAAGTGTTATGTAATGTAAAACCGTAATAAAGAAATAATTTACTAATAAGTGGAATATTTAATAAAATTTTAGTCCCTAAGTCTCGGGTAGACGTTTTTATAACCTATCACAGTCTCAAACTTTTTAAATGATGGAACCCTTATGGGAATCAAAATACTTGATGGAACCCTACAATAAAACAATTGTTTTTATATGTGTATTTTTTATTAATCAGCATAATAAAAGTACAATGTAACAGTTACTAATTATTATTTACTTCACCACTTGGCAAGGACAATAATAGAAAACATTTAAAAAGAAAAAATCTAACTAGTGGGAGGTATGAAACTGTTTTTTATTTTTCATCAATTGGTTGATATCAGGTTTAATGGAAGAATGTTGGAGTCTCATATCAGCTTCGGCGTCCAGTCTATTGCGATATTTTGTTTTCGTGGCTGCGTAGGCAGAGAATCCTGTTTCGCACAAGTATGTAGTTGGGAACGGGAGAAGAATATCCAGAACCATTTGGCCAAGCATTGCATATTCATCTTTTATTTACGATATCTTTTATAGTTTAGGCAGCGTATGCAAAATATGTAACTTTTCTGGTTGATTTTTTACACCTTGTGTTTGAAAATCCCAAATATCTTATGGATCCTATTTTTCCTAAATAAAATATAGCCTACGTTACCCGTGGATAATGTAGCTTTCGAATAGTGAAAGAATTTTTAAAATCGGTCCAGTAGTTATTGAGCCTATTCATTACAAACAAACAAACAAACAAAAAAATATTACCTCTTTATAATATTAGTTTAGATTAATTGCTATGAAAAGTCTGGCTCCAGGAATTCAGTATACATATTACTAACCGTATTAAACAAGGACTCTTAGTCTTAAGTCCAGAATTAGAGCTAGAAGGGAGCGACTGCAATAAAACAGAAGGATATTATTTCAGTATGTTACCTACTAAAGTAATATAAAGTTCAGATGTGATGTCGACAGCTGATTGTGTTTCCCGCCGGTCACGTACTCGTTACCACCCTGTCTGGTCACCCTTCAGTAGAAAATCGAATCCGATTATAGCCATGTACCTATCCCAGATAAGACTACACGGCGAGATTTGCAGACAGTACTGAGACTGAGCAAAAATAAGGTTCGGTTGCAAAAAAATTTTTGTTAAAGTTTATGTAAAATTTTATATCCTTGTCTAACTTAAAGAAATTTGTTGAAGTTAGAGAAGGATGTAGTACAATTTAACATTGACTTTAAGCCTTTGACCACCACGTCTTTTGTTAAAGTTGAAATTGTTGTAACATATCACATCCTGCTCTAACTAATAAAGTAATGAAATTGAGAGCCGAAACTAATAAACTAAAAAAAATACATAGTTTAATATTTTTACCTCTCCGGAATAAACAATTTAAAGTTTAGTATGGCGTTATGGCAGACTTGTACTGTTGATTGACCATTTTTATACCGGTCAGGATATAATATTTTTTAAATGCAAGGAAATGTTTTTTGAGTTGTTTAGATAATATTTGAAAGCTGTTTTACCATGTCACTTTTATGGAATTTGCCATTATTCCCCGAACAGATAAACAAAGGATAATGCACATTCAAGCATATCAACGTGTAAAACATCCATGTTTCGCCTTTACCTTTTATTCCGTGCCGTGGTGCCGTCTCTGGGCACATCGCTAAACTTCGAGGGTAGCATTGGGAAATATTTCAAAGAGTAGAAAAATACTGACAAATTCAACCGATCGTTAATTAATCGTTAACTGAATGCTAGTGAGTTATTGGCGTTAGTAAAGTTGTGCTTTCAAAAGTAAGAGTTGGACACCCATGACTATGAAACAATATTAATCGGTGCTGAAAGTTCGAGTTCATCAAACTAATGTCCGAGTGGGATTTGTGAATCTCGCCCTTGACTTAGTCCCCGGAATTAGATTATGCAGAGGGATCTATTAATTTATGATAATCGCATGTATACTGCTATTGTAAGCTAAATAGCTGTTGAGTTCAAAGTGAAGGCTGTTAAATGTTGTTACGAAATAATTGTTCCATTATTTATGATCGGGGGAGACAACAATTACCTAATATACTATATTGTTTTAAAAAAAAATCGTATAAATACTAGCTCTTCCGGCGAATTCAGTATCGCCTTAGCGGTATAAAAAATAATTGTTTTTATATTATTTCGCATTAACACATGCTTGTGTGTGCTTGTTTCTTTAAAAATAAGGTATAAAAAATAGTTTAGGGCCCATTTCTGTTGGTCCAGCGGTGAATGACCGTCCGTTTGAAAGTTTATACCTAGTGTGGGGCCGTGAGTATTCGTTTATTTATTCCTAGACCTGGAGAATATACCTACACAAAATCATAAAAATATATCAAGTCGTTTCAGAGGAGTTTGGTTACAACCTTACAACCACTAATTTCTTATGTAAGATAATGTATACAGCTGATTATAATCCCGAAAGTACCAATCTTTACCTCACTCAACAAGTCACAAACTAACATGAAACTACGTTTTTGGTGAGTAATTGGAAGGTATAAAAATATCTGAAAATTGATTTTCCGATCAAAATGCATACTAGAGCATAGATTCATTTGTACATCAATAAACAAATTATTGAATGCATACACAAATTATGGACATTTCTCTGATCTGAAAAAAATCTTTTTGTACCAACAAGAAATCCACGCTATGAACGTGTTTTAAAACAAACATTACCCTATTTTTCTGCGCGAACACCCACAGTGCCACGATTATTTGCTTCCGACAAACGTGCTATGACGTCAAACTGTAAATTCTGGTTCCACTTGCATCGTGTCGTTTCATTATGAAATTAGTCACCTATTCCAAATTACGATATGGGAACTCCGTTGACGTCACAGTTGGCAATGCCACTAATAACTATCACAGAGACATGACCTTAGGTTGGTAACGCATCTGCATTTTGAACAATTTGAACTCTGGTCTTTTTGTCTATAGGCTGCAGTCATAACTTAACATCAATGTGAACTGCATGCTTATTTGCCATCATCATCATCTTTACATTAAAAAAACTAAACTTGAACCGTTTTTTATGGCTTACTGTTTCCCGTGATGTTCTCGTGGTACCTATTTGGTTTGAGCACAAAGAGTGGCCCATGTCCTTTGTTCGGATTCCTTGTAAAATTTCATTACAACCGCCTGAGTAGTTTGGCTGTGTAAGTTTAAGACAGACAGGCAGCCAGAGTTAAACTCACATTTATTATTTGTACGGATTCTGTATAATTGGCAATGGATTAAAATAATATAATAATTATTAAGAACCTGTTTTCCACCAGTCCCAGTTTCAGAAAGAAAATAATAAGTCGCCAAGAATAACTTACTGAAGAGTCACTTATGGCAAAGATGAGCAAATTACATAAGAAGTTAACAATCCAACTAGATTTACACTTGTTTTTCTACTTCAATTTCAAGCCTTTAGAAATGGCTTTACATTGGCATTACAGCTGCAAGATGCAGCATCAAGATACGGATTAACGCAGTAAAAGAAGCGTTTCTTGGAGTGCTTCCCAAAAGAACTGGGTCGTACTACTTTTACTTTGTCTTATTCCAAGTTTGCTTATGTAGTGTTGCCAAAAATATTCTCACGTTTTGGAGTGTCTGTCAAACGTGGTTATGGTATACGCTCAATGAGAGTAAAGGACTTATTACATGGCACGGTATTCAGGGTACGATAGCAAGGCTCAGGGAAGTGTAATAACATTTAGGGAGTTAGGGTCCTAATTAGGGATACCGGAGCGGCCCGTGTATTTGTACTGCATAGAATTGTTGTACTGTGATTGAGTTAGGGCGCTGTCGACCGGATAGTGTAATAAGCGACAACTCGGCGCGAGGCCACGCCCACCCTTTCTGTCGGACCCTGAATACCGTGTCGTGTAATAACCTTTTTAATTGAGTAGTGAACAACAGAACCTGCTATGACTGTCAGCTCTAGCAGCTAGATGATCTAACAATATCCTCTCCTTGCTTCCAGGCCGAGGTACTAGACTGTCCACTATGTCTATCCACAATGAGCGCTGTGAGCATGGTGCGGCTGACGTGGTGCCCCCACCGGTGCTGCGAGCCCTGTCTGCGGCAGTACCTCGCGATAGAGATCTGCGAAGCCCGGGTGCCAGTCAACTGTCCTGTTTGCCACGAGAACGTGCATCCTTCAGGTTTGTACCAAACATCTACTTGTGGCCTGCATTGCCTGAAGGGACCACAGAATTAAATACACTTCAATAGTATGATGCGGTTACATCTTAAAGATTAATACTTTTATAAATACCAGCTAACAGAGCCTTATCGAGCGAGTGCGAATGACTTGTACTCGTGAGCAATGGTAAAAAAATCAAAATAAATCCGATAAACTTTGCCCCGGCAACGGACAACGTTACTTTTATTTATGTAGCTACGCGGGTTCACGCCTTTAGGACGTAGTACAACAACAACAATACACTTTATTGTACACCAGTAAAGAATACAAAGAAATACACAATAGAGTTACAAAGTATACAAGAGGCGGCCTTATCGCTAGATGAGCGATCTATACCAGACAACCTTTGGGTAGAGGAAAAGATGTAAAAGAGTAGGTTAGGGGTGTACAGATCAAAATATAGAACAGTAAATAAATAATAATAAAGATTTACTTATAAATAGACAAATACCTAATATATAAAATAATAATATTAATACCATACATCATAAAATATCTACTATAATAAAATAAATACAGGTACTTAATAACTGCCTCGGTAGCCTAGTGGTAGCAGGCCACTACTACTACGCTGAGGTCCTGGGTTCAATTCCCGGGTAGGGGGTTATCAGACATAATGGTGAAAAAGCCTTTATCTCTGGTTTTATTGGGATTTTTCCATTTTCTGGAAATTTCCCAGTACCTCAAAGTTTGGTAATGTGTCCGGAGATGTCAACAGGCTCGCCACCTGTTACATGGGCCAAAACGTAACCGGCGAATCGTGGGTGTTTGCATGTATGCTTGAATGCATGCATTTACCTCTGCCTACCCCTTCGGGGATTACAGGCGTGAAGTTACGTACGTTTACTTAATAATATATAGAATAACATACTAATATATACAATAATACATAAAATAATAATAATTCCAAATAAATAAAGTATTATAATGAGTGCATATCTACAAGACTTGACAACAACAGTTTCTAATTTTTTGTATAGTAAAAATCATTTTAAGCTATTTTTAAACGTTTCAAGAGTTTGGGCTTGTCGAATATTTAAGGGTAAGGAATTCCATAGACGTGTGGCTTCTACAGTATAGGAGTAGGTACCTACAAAAACTATATAATATAAGATGTAAAACTTAGCATTCCCGGAACGTCACGGCAGTTCTTGACTGTTAATGGCCAGAAGAATACGTCATATGTAGTATTATAAATCTATCGGGACTAGGCCGAATGGAATCATTATAGATCTAACAGACATCCCAGTCACGGAGTCACAGTAGAATGTCGTCAAAGTGACGACGTTGCTTTTAAGTAAAATGCGAATGCCGTCGTCTTGGTGTAAAAAGCAAGAATGATTGCCCTATAATACGTCCAGAGTCGGTGTGACGCGTGGGCGGTGTGGGCCACTGTCCACGGCCTTGCGGCAGGCAGAGGAACTTGCGTCTTGGACAAGAAGAATCCATTACTGAGTACCTATCAGCCAGCAACCTCGCTCACAAGTCTGCCATAAATTTTGCAGATAGTTGGCCGCCTTATAACAGAGAGCCTCGCGAAATAAAAGTACCTTGCCCACATAAAGTTTCGTACCGTCACTGCGTTCAAATGATAACAAAATGGTAGCCAAACGAAATCTTGTTTAATTGTTGGGTATCTATATCATAAACAATGGCATCATCAATATAATGTGACCTCGAAACATTTTCGCAATCTCAGATACAAATTGCTAGCCGGAACAGTGGTCCGTGATTGGTGATGACAGCAACTGACGACATCAAATTCTACGTTGATTGATGTTTACATAAGCGCTTATTACAATTGCATGTCAGCTTGTCCCATATTCACTAGTCACATGACTCATATGTCAATATACTCGATATTTGTTATTGAAAAAAAAAATTAATGCGTTCCTCTTTTACATAATTAATTTATAATTTTTATGACAAGCCTTATGCGCGATCTTTGTTTGACTTTAGTCTCCTTTCCTTGTGGTGATTTTGAAAAAAAAATTTCTTAGCTCATGCGGATGGCGACCAGATAAGCTCTCTGTATGTCAATTTTCAACTCGCTTCAGCCAATAAGGGGTATACTTTAAGCAACATCTTCGACGTTAAATTGCGAATGAATCGTTTCACTGTCTTGCTTTAACCATTGTGCGCGGCCTATGTCAGAACAAAACAGCGAAACGATTCTATTGCGATATAATAGATCAGTCGGTGATTTCTTCCTTTCATTTCGACTATTTATTGCCTGCCAGCCTGCCTCTCTGTTTACGCATAAATCCCGATTCCGTAGCAATTGAGAATTCCATAGTACTCTACTGTTTATGAGGAATCTACATGACAAATGTTACCTTTCTGCAGCCAATAATTTCAGCTGTGTGTTGTCTGTCAGTCATTCACACAGTAATGGAAGAGTGAAAATAACTGATGGAGCATACCTGGACTGCAGATAAAAAGTAACAAGTGAAACATATGGAACTGAATTCTATATCTAATATTTAATATAGGTACTCTTGTAATACTATGAAGAGACTCGACTAACACCTCAAGAGGCTCTAAGTAGGAAGTTGGGTCAAGGGTTTCTCACAAAGCATTCTCTATACTACAGCTCGGCAATCAAGTATACACTTGTCGAATTCGTATCAAGTTTATCAGTTTTCTATTCGAGCGTATGTGGGGTGTCGACCGAGTGGTCGTCGACCGGTCGGCCGTCCTAAATATCACTGGAGATCTGAAATTGGGAAAGACCATGATACCGCCATGATCTCCATGCCGTGGACTGGCCGGAGTTGGCGCAGGACAGACTGAAGTGGAGACGCTTATTGTTGGAAGTCAAAACTCAATTTGTTGCCCTACGCCACCCTAGTTAGTTAAAATATTATCTACAGTGCATGTGCTCAGGGTATTTTTCGTCAATCTTCGTTTCGGCCCATGCTTTTTTTACCAAATCCTATGATTAAAAAATGTGTCCAATATGTCAAAGTATACTATTTTGCCTTCAAGTTTTTTTTGCATTGGTGGCAAACAAACATGCAGTTCATGTGATGGTAAGTGATTACCATCCATGGGAACTGAGTACTGCATTCGATATCTACATAAAAACCAGAGCCAAAATGTAGATGCGTTTTCACCCCTGAGATCTAAGTCGTTTTACCTCTGTAATAGCCATTGCATGGTCATATTATATTCATAACCAAACAAATAAATATACAAATATTTACATCTGTAATTGCGAGGAGCGTGGTACATTCAACCTTAAAGCAATTAAAGTGTTACAACATCTATCAATTAAATAAGTTAGCGACCATCGCGTCGTATTTTCTTTCCACGAGTTGTTAAATTAAGTTACGGTACGACTTATCACATTAGGAGTTCAGACTTTGGTGTATAGCCTTTATTGATTTAAGTTTATCCGAAAATTTTACAAGTGTTCTAAAGTTATTTATTTATTTATACATTTTATTGTACATCAGAATACTAAATAAATTATACAAACAAGAAAAGTACAAAAGGCGGTCTAATCACTTCAGCCGAAAGACGTCCACTGCTGGACACAAGCCACTCTCTAAAGATGCCCACAACTATGTTGTGAGTACTAATAACTATCACAGAGACGTAACAACTAATGTCTCAGGGATGGCAACGTATCAGCTTTGACCTTTGTTTTTTGTGTAGATGTCTTAAGGTGCAATTCCGTGGGTCGCGATCGATCGCGACCTACTATAGATGCAGTATGAAAATGTATGGAACCGCTTCCGTGGCTCGCGACAGACACGCGCGGCCAACGACTGTCGCGAGCCGCGCGCGGCCCTGTGTATATTGACATCAGAAACGTCAGCCGCGCGCGGCCGCGATCGATCGCGACCCACGGAATAACAGCTTTAAGGTACGATTCCGAACTCCGCTGCACGCAACAGTGCTGCCGCAGCATCATATTTCTCGATCTTGTATTACGTTGATGCCGCGACATTGTCGCGTGGCTTGGAATGTAATCTATGAACTTGTAGAGAATATCTGGAGACCAGTAGTGCAGCGGCACTGCTGCGTGCAGCGGAGTTCGGAATCGTACCTTAAAGATGTGATTTCGAGCTCCGCTGTACGCAGGAGGGATCACATCTTAAGGCTGCAGGCTGTGAAGTGTAGGCTTATTTGCCACCTTCGTTACATAATCATATTATGATTGAAAACCACCTCAGACCGGTGTATTATGACCAAGTACCCCGTAGATAGATTTATCCGTCGCGTCGGCCTGTCTCAGAATAACATTATAAACAAAATATATCATACATGGCGAGGAGAGATTGGCTGATCGATACACTAGAAATAGTCACCCTCGGCATCACCACACCACAATTATTGCTGGGCTGTTCTGATGCAAAGGTCAGCCTCATAATTAGGACGTGACCAAATCGGGTATGTCTGTATCTAAAATTGAAAGCAAATAATATATTGGATTCAGGCCTTTGATTGACCTGAATTATAGAGGTATTTCACGGTTTTGTCTATAGTATTGTTATAAATTTTAGCCCATCGCTCATTCTTGGTGGAGAATTCTTCCACTAGTGCAGTCAGTCAAACTTACAATGCCAAAAATTACGTTCTTATATCGATGCTTTACGTTGAGTAGCAAGAATTCTGTATAACAACTAGTGGCGTAGCTAACATGGGTGGCACCCGGGGCGAACGAGCAAAAAAAAAAAGGAAATACTCCCCATTTTCGTATTTTATTTCTCCATTCTGCACCGTTATTCCCCTCAATTTGAGCAAATTCTGTCTCTGGCGCCCACTGGTATTATGCTATTTGCTTATTATGCCTATAAATGCGAAAGTGAGTTTTGTGTTGCGCTTTCACGTCTAAACAGCTCGAATTTTGGTTATTTAGAGAGAGAGTGTCACCCCCAAACGGGTGGCACCGGGTGCGGGCCGCTCCCGCCGCCCTCCTATAACTACGCCACTGATAACATCCTTTTTTATAGTCCTACATCAATAGCAATTAATTACTATTTATGTCTAAGAACCTCGTATGCTTTATCACTTAAATATTATATGTATCTAATAAAGATTTATTATGTTAATATTGTAGATGTGCGGCGAATCGTAGACAACGCGGCGCTGTACGAGAAGTACGAAGAGTTCTCAGTGAGGCGCGCGCTCGCCGCCGACCCCGACACGAGGTGGTGTCCCGCGCCCGACTGCAGGTTAGTTACCGTTGTGGTCATTTTTTTTTTAATCAAATTATACAATATCTCTATCCCACCCTTCAGCTATTCATTTCTATGTTGCCTCGAGGCCTCCAGACCTCTAAATGCAGCCATGGTCAAATTGTAGTCCGAAGCCCGATTGTAAGGTGTGACCATTATGTGTGAAATAAGCGACAAAGGAGTATTCAGTTCTCATTGATTGCAAATGAGTTATCAGTCTTTTTAGACAAATGTCTGGGCCTTAGATCGTCTCTATACCAGAATTCGTCTTACATAACCGTCTAGTTACCGGAACCGCATTGAACATGAACACTACTATGTAGCGGCATATAGCTTATGTAATGAGATAGCGCCTACGTCCTAGAGTTCTGCCACCAAAACTAATGCAATCCGTTCAGCTGTCTTTGTTCAATTTCGTAACAAATTCGAACATCCACTTTCACGTTTAACATGTTTCGAGATTTTTACTGTTTTGTCGTTAGGTCCGTTATCCGGCTCGAAGGACCAAAAATGATATATGATGCATATTTTCTTCCTTGTTATACTATAGCAATGATAAATGTGATTTGATTAATCGTACTAAATAGAAATTGTTGATAATAATAGATATAGTTATTGGTGAAAACGTTATTATGTTTTTAATTTGATTTCAAGTTTTGATTTTCATCCGCACCTATTTTACTTACTCGTATTATAAGAAAAATAAATTCTATGAAAAGCATCACTACGAATCTTAATTTATATTAATGAATGATGTGTCGCCCTCACTTTTAATCCAATGACCCTTAATTTGGTGAGATCACGAGGCCAAGTATCCCCGAGTGTTACAATTAGAAAAGTTGACTCACGTACGTGCAGACTATTCGTTACGGTTGCCCACAAGGGACAAGACGCCATATTAGTTATTATTTGTAACCACAGTACAAACTATAGTTTCGTAAAAGTACAAAATAGGAAAGATGTTTTTAGTGGCCGTGATAAGTCGTGCATGATAAACATATGAAGACATAAATATGACGAATAGAGTGATTTCATTGTGAACTCAGTAAGGAGGTCGAAAAGTGAAAGCAGTTCAATATTTTGACAAATCTTTTCTACGACTGCCGATGCTAGTGCATACTCATACATTTATCAAAAGTCAGTGTCCACAAAATTCCATTGTCGCTGCTATAGGAGAATATGAGAATAGATCATCTGGGACATCATATTAACAACAGTGTTAATTCAGTTTTGCAGTGGTTGCGACGGGTTGCGCGTCGTGTCCGAAGCTGACGTGCCTGGCGCCGGGGTGCGGGGCGTCCTTCTGTTACCATTGCAAGGCGGCGTGGCACCCCACGCAGACGTGCGACGCAGCGCGCCGCAGCCGCCAGCCACCGCCACGCACGCCGCAACCCTCTAGTGATATGGAGCATGGTGAGTAAGGAATAGTGGAGAGTGAGATCAGCTTAGTTAGTGATTGACACCACCTTGGGAGTTATATGGCAATGTTTAGGACAAACCATCCTTCGACCATAGCATTGCGTCGTGGCAACGCACGCGGCGCGTCTTAGCTAGCTGCGGCCGCCGGCGGGTGAGCCATGCGAGTAATAGAAACGGCAATTTTGGGTGTGTGAAGCATTTTTCTGCTCTCCATCCAATGCGTACGAATGGCGGTGAGTGAGGACATGTGAATACAGAGAATAATATAAATAGTTTCATTTCGGAATTTCGACAAATTTGATAAAGCTGATATGATAATGTTATTGGCATCTATCTACGAGTACGAGACATATTGTTCCTACCATTGCAAGGCAAAGCAACTGATGCAAACCTGCAACGCGACTTGTTATAAACGTACCATGATATCTTTAGAATGGTACATTTTTTTGAAGCAATTTAGAGAGTTTACCATGTGTTTGTGGCCGGTGTACGAGACATCTTACTGCTAGTATAGCAAGGAACACATGGGCACACCGCGGACACTGCGCCAAAATTCCATACAAATGCTTAATTTGGTTTTAAAGGGGTTGTGTATGTGTGCAAATCGGGCGGGACGTCGAAGTGTCCATTCTATACGTAGTATTATTACATATTCTCTGACATGGGCGGCATGTGAAGACATGTACAGTATCCAACAAGAAATAATGCACATCGACCTCAGGAAGGAGACTGACTCTATTTCGGGTCTTTTTTTTATGTGATAGAAGTGGCAAACAAGCATGCAGTTCACATTCATGTTAAGTGATGACTGCAGCCTATAGACACCCACACAAAGACCAAGGTCAGAATGCAGATGCGTTACCACTCCTGAGGCCTAAGATGTTATGCCTCTGTGCGGGAAATTACAGGGCCGTACATTACCACCTGACCGGAACACGATAGTGCTGAACACTACCATTTAGCGGCAAGTATATTAGGTAATGCGGTGGTGCCTACGCCCGCGAGCTCCGTCACTAGAGCTCTACCACCAGTAAAAATGTCTGTAGAGCGTTATCTTTTTCGCACCTTACCTATATGACGTCTGCCCACCATTTTGATCAAGTTTTGACCAATACCGGACTATCAGTGCTTACGTAGACAGTGTGCAACAAAGATAACGATCTACGAAGTCGAAACTAGCCGATTGTCACTTTCATAGCCTCTATGTGCATTATTTCTTGATGAGCATTGTTGCAACAGAACAGTTAATTTGCTTATTTAGGAGATTTACTGGTAATGCTGATGTGTTTAGGACATTAGGACCATGGTGCGGGGCCTCATCCTGCTAACACTGCAAGGTGACGTAGTCGAAACAGATGAACGTGAATATTTCATTGTATTCTCGCGGACATTTTTCCGCAAGCGAAAATGTTTTTTGGTATATTTTGATATGTGACAAAGTCAAAAGATTTTGTTTCATAATTGTATTTTTTTTTAATTTGCAGGCGAAGTGAAGCCTTGTCCACGTTGTTCAGTTCTGATCGTGAAGGTGGATGATGGCTCCTGCAACCACATGGTGTGTTGTGTGTGCGGCGCCGAGTTCTGCTGGCTCTGCATGAAAGAAGTCTCCGATCTACATTACCTGAGGTGAGGACCACTTCGTAAAGTCCACTCTGTTCCTTTGCCCATTCTGAATTTGGTGAAAGACCTCCCCTTGCCTTTTTCACTCCATGTCTTACATATTGATTGCATAGCTTTCTCAAAATGTTTATAAGACATCACGCTATTACAGAAAGGAAAGCCGAAGGCTTCCTGCCTTTTGTTATGCATAAACCATATGCAATGAACACTAATTACAGCTCACACATACGTAATTTTGTTTTCAGTCCGAGCGGCTGCACGTTTTGGGGCAAGAAGCCGTGGTCGCGGAAGAAGAAGCTGCTGTGGCAGCTGGGCACCTTGGCGGGGGCGCCGCTGGGCATCGCCGTGGTGGCGGGGGTCGCGCTGCCCGCCCTGCTGGTGGGCCTGCCGCTGTGGGCCGGCAGGAGGGCCCACCGCCGCCTGCGCAGGGCGCGGCCCGCCCGCCGCCGGGCCGCCGTCGCCGCTGCCGTTGCCGCTGCGGTGAGTTCGTGGGCTATGAAAACATCGGATGTCTATTTGTTGTATCGGTACACACACGCGCACCCGCATCTTTATTATCCCTCCCTCCGCGCGAAGCGCAAAAGAGGGGGGATGTTTCGGGGATTGAGGCGCGCACACACACACACACACGCACGCATGCACGAACGCACGCGCGCCCGTACACTCAAATTATGGACATATTGTAGGTACATACTTGTATTTAAATATATCAAGGAAGGAACTGACCTTCAAGATACAGTGTCTTACTAGTTTGGAGCTGCGAGTCTCGCCTGTAGGATACATATTTTGGAGGACAGTCTCGCCTATAGGATACATATAGTTGGGAGGTCAGTCTCACGTAAGATACCTTGTTAGATGTTCATAATAATTTCAACACTTTATGCCATCCTGTCTACATTATTTCAACATCATCATCATAATATCAGCCGAAACATGTCCACCGCTGGACCAAAGCCTCCCTCCCCATAAGTCGGATAAGCCATAATCGTCACGCTTGACATGCGGATTGGCGATCGCAGCGGAGATAGTTTTATCGCAGGGCGCTGCTACCCATTTTGCATTATTGCACTTACTACCGCCTCATTGGAGCGGTTTTATCGCCATTGTTCCGTCGATTGACTGCACTAGTGGAAGACTTATCTTCCAGTAGAATTTTTTTTCGCCAACGGCCCATTTGCTTAAAGCAACGCGGTCCATCGGTTGCGGCGGACTGGAGTGGAGTAGCCATAGCGTGTATTACCGATGCAAAATAGTCTGTAATTTTTTGCGGGGGGTGACACACACGCACACTACAAAAATCGTCTATTACTACGAAACTCACTTGCCTTAAACAAAATAAAGAAACAATTTCACGCACACATTTAAACATCTAGGCGACAGGCGTAAGATCATTTGGTCTTGTACTTTGACAGAGGGGAAAGCCTGCATATGGCTACTCCCCTCCGTGTTGCTCTATGCTCATTAGCGACAAAGGCGTCGAGACCCCAAAGATACATTACTCCCCAAATACAAAACGCAACCGTAACAATACGTAACTGTTCGTTCACAGCTTATAGTGTCCCCCCTGGTGGCCGGCCTGGCCGTGGGTATCGGGGTGCCGATCCTCCTGTTCTACGTGTACGGCGTGGTGCCGGTGTCGCTGTGCCGCGCGGGGGGCTGCGCCGCTGCCCCCCCACGCCGGTACCACGACGACAACCACGAGGGCCACGACAACCACGACAGTCACGCGCCGGACCTCGATGCCGCTTCCAGGCGTCTCGAACCTAGTATTGGTGAGTGGTTTTTGTGTTTAATTTACAACGATTTATTCTCCTTGTAAGAGAGGTACTTCTCGTGTATTCTTTCTGACTTACATAATCCTACATGAAGTGATCTGTCACCACAGGACAAATCACTTAATATGTCGTTTGGTGTTTATAGTTATCTTTCTCCACGAAATAGCTACCCGGTACCATTTTCAGGCGGTACTTTTGAAAATGTCCTATTTTGAGTGACAATAACGATTATTGTCGTCACGGCTTTTATTTCTATTTTTTATAAAGAAATTGGAAAGAAAAAATTGACTACAAGTGGGACTTGAACCCGCGACCACTGGGAATCTAGTCTCCCAATTGAGCTACCGAAATCCGATTGTCAAATCTTTCCTTCATATTTATCGCTTTGCCTTATGGTGGCTTTAATTTCATTACGCTCAATCTAATGTCAATGATTTGTTCATCTCACAGGTGACGCGTCCCTGTCGGCGGGGTCGCAGCAGGCGGAGGCCCGCGCGCCCTCGCTGGCCGCGCTGGCGGGCTCCCTGGCCGGACACGAGACCCACGACCCGCGCGACCCGCGCGACCCTCGCGACCCGCGCGACACGCAGTCGCCCGCCGCCCACCGCCTCGAGGTGACCGCCGACGTGGCCGCCTCCGACACCGCCAGCGCCGCCAGCTGGCCCGACGACGCGCCCTCCACGTCCCACACGCGCCACCCCCACTCCGCCGCCCACCTGCGCTCCATCTTCCTCTACGGCGCCCCGCCCCCGCCCGACCCGGAGGCCCCCGACGACCCCCCGCCCCCCGCAGCGCCCCCCGCCGCGCCCCGCGTCGAGCTCACGGCGGCCTGCGAGACCCGCCCGTCGCCGGAGCGACGATCCTAACGAATGTCGCTCGGTGATTAGTGTAGTGTACTCAGTGCTCGACCGGTCGGCTGCGTTGTGGACGTTTTACCGGACTATCGAATCGTGAAGTGATATTTTATCTGTACGTTATCCAAACTTGAGTGATCGGTTAACCTTTTGATGAAAAATAGGACATAGAAGAAGAGCTTTTACATCGGAATCGGCAAACTTTTTGAGAACAATAGAGTTGCGTTCTCGTCGGACGCCGAAAATTATCTAATGATCCAAAATATTTGCCGATTTTTGAACAGTAATTTTCCCAAATTTTGGCGAGCTATAATATACATTGAAATAAAACTTTTTACAGGTTTGTCTAGGGTATATTAAAGGATAAAAAAAAACCCTACATTACAATCGATTTTTAAGATCATTTTAATAAGAGAGATTAATACATACGAGATAAGCCCTTAAAATTCGTGTTATTTGAATGCATACACATTTCAATCTGAAAAACAACTTTATTCTGTAAAAATAATTTGACAGTGAACTTTACCTTTGTACATGCTACAATTGTTCTATTCGATTATAAAGAAGTCGTTTTTGTTTCAAGTGTGACATAACTTTATCGTAGTGTCTCTGCTCCATGGACGCAATGTGCGGTTAAGTAAGAGTGTTACGAACTTATTCGGTCGCAAACCGAACGACAGCGGACGGCTGCGCGGGCAGTGGAGTCAGTTCTCAACGCCAGCAATCATGTATTTTACCATATAGATATGATATCAGAAATGTGTATCTGTTATGCGATGACGACTAAGCTGGGGACACATTATCGGATGCGTCAATAAGCCGGGGCTGAGAATCATAATCTAGCAGTATGCAGCAAGATATATTACACAATGACGGTAGGAGAGAGACTTCGTAAAATTTCGACTGCGTAGAGCGTTATCTCTATCGCACACAACCTTTCTGACGTTTGTCGACCATTTTGATCAAGTTTTGACCAATACCGGATTATTAGTGCGTACGTAAGCAGTGTGCAGCAGAGATAACGCTCTACGAACTTGAAACTAGTCGATTGTATCTTTCGTAGGCTCGATGTGCAATATTTATTGTTGAGCACTGTACAGTGTTGTCTCTGCTGCACACTGCCTACGTAAGCACTGACAGTCCGGTATTAGTCAAAACTTGAACAAAATGATCGACAAACGTCAAATAGGTACTGTGTGAAGGAGATAACGCTCTACAGACCCGAAATAAGCTGAAGTCTCCTTCTTAGGCTCGATGTGCAGTATTTATTGTTGAGCACGGTACATTGTCTTTTAGCTGTGCATACTATCGGAGTAAGTCACAGATCGTCAGAGTCGTTGTCGAGCGATCTGACCGACTGGATGTGTCACGACTGTACATAATAGTTGGACGTATCCATCAGACACGACTGACGGATTCGTGCGATAGTTTATTTTCAGCTTTAGATGTGTATAGATTACATGCAGACACAAAAAAAGGGTTACCCGACTATATCACTGGCACATTAGTTTTATCATTATTTTATTACGAAGTTATTCCAAATCTAACAGTCTAATGACCGAATAATCAACCATCACTTAATTTGAAGTAAACCTCAACATAAATATAAACTATCGTTTGCAGATATTTTAAAGAGACAAAAGACTTTTACAGATCCGACTTAGTTCTGAAGTGAAGTTTCAGTATTAGGCCATAAGTTTGCCTTTTCTAAAGTGTGTCACATTCGTGGTTACCTAGATTTTGACTCCTTAGATAATTATTTGACAGCATTGGGCAGTGATTTAGTTATGTAGCCAATCTTTGATTTTACGATGTACATGTTATCTGACAATGATCCTATTCGTGATCAAATAACAAAGTGTATATATTTCTGATACAGTATCTCGTATATCCCGCAGCCCTCGCCGCCGCCCGTTCGAGACGTTTGCGGCCTTAGATTAGTCGCCGAATTGTAAGGTTGTCGATAGATGCTTCGCGCTTTCAGTGCAGTGTTATTCTATCCGATATTTGTGATACTTTGAATAATAATTACTATTAATGATCTAAATTATTTAATTTTTCACGTTTGTAGGCGTATGTTTAAGTCATAATGATATGTTACGTGAATCATATAAAGTGTAAACTATGATTAAAATGTGATTAAATCTAACTGTTGTTTAAATGTTTTATTTTTTATGGACGAAGACGAGTATTGATTGTTAACGTTCCTATCTATTCCTTTAAATATCCCAATAACTATAGTGTTTAGATAAAGGAGCGCGATCATGTATCCAAAAGGTGTCAATCAAAACATGTAATAGGTGTAAGCACTGCGATAGTGTACGATTTTTTTTTTCAGATATCACTATCAGTCTACACACTTTTTCAGACATTTGTTTCTATTGGATTTATGAATTTATATTTCGGACTATGCAATTTGGGGTAATTGACTACTTCAATCATAAAAAGATTTTAAATTTTGAATTCAGCACACTTCACTCACTATAGGTTCACTATATCAGCTAATTAATATCGAATTTTTTCGAAGCAAGTGCTATTGTCCCAAATACTAAATACTTTATTTGTAGAGTTCGCTGGTGACTTTCAAGTTCTCGTCCATATCAGACAGCACTCCTTCATCTATACACTCCATACCAATAACATATCTCTCCAAACTTAAACCTGAAACCACTTATTATGTTACACAACATCACCGAGATTTAACCTAATTTCACACTATTAATCCTTGAAGGGATAGACTAAATACTAGACTATGCATTTAAGCATACATGCGAACATCTATTGAGCCCATTGACATCTCCCCGATTACGTTTTGTCCCGTGTATTGAGCCCGTTGACATTTCCGGGCATATTACAATGACTCCAGAGGGTGGCACAGGGAAATGGCCGGAAAATAAAAAAAATAACACTCGGTAGAATTTGGTTATATACACAGGACCAAAACTTTGAAAGATGCGATGCCCTTATTGTAAGGTTGTTTACATTAAATGACAATGACAGATTGTGACCCACCATTTACACGAAATGTAAATTAAAGAAAAACTATGTTATGAAAATAGAATTCTTAGTTAATAAATCTTTTTTCTGTATAACTTGAGGTTAATAATTACGTTAAAAAAGTCTTGAATATGGTTGTTCCTAATTAGAATCGCAATCAATTGCGTTACTCAAAATAACAATCAAGTACTTTAAAACGTTCTAACTCAAGTTTTAATCCCTCAAAGTTAGTTTTAATCCAAACATATTATTTTCGTATATGTAATTAATATAAAAATATTTTTAAATAATTACAAACGCTGTTTTTACTATTGAAACGTTGACAATGTAGGTATCGGTCAACATTACTACTGTCATAGATTTTCGATCTACCCGAAAAACGATTGTACTTAAATAAAATAGCAACAACAAACCTAGGTACTAAATATAATGTAGTATGTACCCCAAGATGCAATTTTTGGATTAACTCGAGCGCGTCTAATTAAGGTATGGGAGATATAACTTGTAGGGTATATCGTCGAAGCTTGTACCTTATTGGGTAAAGCTAGTATTTCATGTCAAATCATTATAAAAAATATGTTTATGCCTGAATATGCCTATTGGTTTTATGAGTCGCTTCATTTAGAACAGTGATTCTCAAAGTGGTCCATATAGACCCCCTGGGGTCCATGGGAATCGATGGGGGTCTACGTAGGCGTAAATAAAATTTGTAAATATGGGAATGTGATATAAATGTATCAAGGACCCGGGGGTCCACGGAAACCAGAAAAAAATTGAAAGGGGTCTACAAGAAAAAATAGTTTGGGAACCTCTTATTTAGAAGAACGACAGGAAAATTAATATAAGAAATAGGTATTTTAAATGTACATTTAAGGGATGAGTAATATAAAACAAATGTTAAACAATAAACATTTATATTTAAATAGCTTGTCTGATAACATTATCACAATATGCTTATCCTATAGTTCTTAATGTTTCACTAGTGGAATTCAGTGGCGGTGCCTTTATACAAGCCCAGTAGTCCGGTTTGCCATATTACGCTTATAATAATAAATTTCAACCTTATAAGAGTTCCCAGTCTTAATTCTTAACAAACACGGTTAAGAGAAAAGGGAAAGAAATAGATTCATATTAATCTCTCCAGATACGAGAAAAATATGACAATTGAAATTCACTTGTGTCTCGCCGCCGGTGGCCGTACGATCCTTGAAGGATTAAGTCCATACATTAGTTATATTTATGTTAAGGTTTTTGTATTTTTAGAGTATAATATGTGTTGGTAATTAATACATATCGCAAAACAAATTGGAAGAAGCTCAGGAACTTATAAAACATATCTTGTAAACTATTTATTAGAATTAGATAAGTAGTTATTTTCTTTACTTGAAAATAAAAAAAAATGAAATTCAATACATACTTAAATTATTAAAAACTACATATACATATATTATATGCTCGGACTTGCCCTCTGAATCCCTAGGCACGCCACCGGTTGAATTACATATAATTATTTAAACTAAATTGTATGATTTACAAACATTTAATTAAATATTTGGCTTACTGTTAAACTAAAGCTATAATATTAATTTAGCTTAGATAAAAATATCTACATTTAGAGAGAACGCTTGTGTATGCATTATAATTATTTCATACATACAATGAAACTCATAATTTTAATTTATGTGAAAAGCCTAAGTTAATGTTACCTGTTTGTGTGAGTAACGTCTACGAAAAGACATTCCAATTTTGAAATTAGCATTTATTTCAAAAGTGATGTCTATTCGTACACATCACTCACTCATACAACAGTACACACACATACAAATTTACTACAAAGTTTCTTCTATATAACCGGTATGAAAAGATTAGTCTTTCCAACACAGACAAAAAATTAAATCTTTTATTTTGGCAACAATTTACTATCTGTTTACGCTGCGTGCCATTTATATTTCCAGACGATATTATGGAAATAATAGTTCTGAGGGCTCCCCAGCTTTTAATTGCATAAGATCGCATGGAACTCGATATCCACGACGGAATAAGAATATATTATCACACTCAAATGAGCTATAAACGAGCTAATAGAATCTACCCCCCCTGGCTTTGGGACTCGAGCTCTCAACATTCTCTTAGCCTGGGTTGCACCAAGATATTTGCTAACTTTAACAGATTTCTTTAAGTTAGAGAAGGATGTGAATGTTACAACAACTTTAACAAATATCTTGGTGTAACCCAGGCTAAGAGGATGTTGAGAGCTTGAGTCCCAAAGCCAGGTGGGCTGGATTCTAAAAGCTCGTTCCTTCCCTGGACCCGCTACTGGTATAGCTTTTGAGTCCAGTCTAATGATATTCTATGGTTAAAGATACATATTCATACTTCTGTAACATCTAATAATTGTTCCGTGATTACACGCGAGACGTTTTTAATGCCATTCACTAAAAATGTGAGAGATATACAAAAAAACGCGAGAGCGAAAGGGATAGCAATGTGTTGTACTGATTTGTATGGTTATTTTTGAAGTGCCAATAACATACCGCTTTACGACATTATAACAATATCATTGGCACACCGCGGACACTCCGCCAAAATTCCATACAAACGCATAATTTGGTCTCTATTACACAGATATCAATCAGTGACGTGTATTTACACGTGCACCTGTGTGCGTAGCACGTAGAGAATACCAAACGTCGCCCATAAGAGGGAAGAGGTTGGGTGAGGCGGGGAAATTGGGCGGTGGTCGAAGTGTCCATTCTATACGTAGTACTATTACATATTCTCTGTCATTGGTTCAGTCCAACAATGGCAAACCTTACATATAATGCTTTATTAATACACGTATTTTAGTGTTGCTTATTACTCGTTTGTCTTTTTCTATTTTATGCATGTAACATGCAATGGACAAAGACATGGTTTATTGTAAGTAGCTTAAACTCATCATGGAATGAATCAAATTAGCTTTTATTACCATCGCATAAGGTGCCCATGTGATCAAGCGGCCAGGTCCCTGATAATAATTGAAATGACCATATTGAAACACGGTTAGTGTTACTGAATAACACTAACCGTGTTTCAATATGGTCAAGCCTGCCCTCTGAACGATTTGTCTGATCAATGAAAATACTGCCCAACCATATTATAATTTAGCAATACAGCTGTGGCATACAAATTGAACTCCATTGTTGTCGCGCAGGCATAGACTATTGACGTTTAATGTTATTTTTTTTTTTGTTAAAACTATAAAAGTGATACTACACTAATCAAATAAATCCCGTTGTTCCTATTACACCGTGAAATAAGTGGCAGGGACATTCGTGTTATAAATAAACATTAAGGGTCATAGCTCACTAAAGCCACCCGGCACCCTACCTGCCTTGTGTTGACTTTGCATTGCCAACGCGCTGTTCCCAAGTGGACCGCGCGCGGTCCGCGAGTAGATCACAAGTAACATAGCGTCGTTCACCCATGGACCACCAGGCGCAGGCATAGACTATTGACGTTTAATGTTATTTTTTTTTTGTTAAAACTATAAAAATGATACTACACTAATCAAATAAATCCCGTTGTTCCTATTACACCGTGAAATAAGTGGCAGGGACATTCGTGTTATAAATAAACATTAAGGGTCATAGCTCACTAAAGCCACCCGGCACCCTACCTGCCTTGTGTTGACTTTGCATTGCCAACGCGCTGTTCCCAAGTGGACCGCGCGCGGTCCGCGAGTAGATCACAAGTAACATAGCGTCGTTCACCCATGGACCACCAGGCGCAGGCATAGACTATTGACGTTTAATGTTATTTTTTTTTTTGTTAAAACTATAAAAGTGATACTACACTAATCAAATAAATCCCGTTGTTCCTATTACACCGTGAAATAAGTGGCAGGGACATTCGTGTTATAAATAAACATTAAGGGTCATAGCTCACTAAAGCCACCCGGCACCCTACCTGCCTTGTGTTGACTTTGCATTGCCAACGCGCTGTTCCCAAGTGGACCGCGCGCGGTCCGCGAGTAGATCACAAGTAACATAGCGTCGTTCACCCATGGACCACCAGGCGCAGGCATAGACTATTGACGTTTAATGTTATTTTTTTTTTGTTAAAACTATAAAAATGATACTACACTAATCAAATAAATCCCGTTGTTCCTATTACACCGTGAAATAAGTGGCAGGGACATTCGTGTTATAAATAAACATTAAGGGTCATAGCTCACTAAAGCCACCCGGCACCCTACCTGCCTTGTGTTGACTTTGCATTGCCAACGCGCTGTTCCCAAGTGGACCGCGCGCGGTCCGCGAGTAGATCACAAGTAACATAGCGTCGTTCACCCATGGACCACCAGGCGCAGGCATAGACTATTGACGTTTAATGTTATTTTTTTTTTGTTAAAACTATAAAAATGATACTACACTAATCAAATAAATCCCGTTGTTCCTATTACACCGTGAAATAAGTGGCAGGGACATTCGTGTTATAAATAAACATTAAGGGTCATAGCTCACTAAAGCCACCCGGCACCCTACCTGCCTTGTGTTGACTTTGCATTGCCAACGCGCTGTTCCCAAGTGGACCGCGCGCGGTCCGCGAGTAGATCACAAGTAACATAGCGTCGTTCACCCATGGACCACCCGTAAAACGAGGCGGTGCTGGTCGGGTGCCGGGTGGCTGTAGTGAGCTATGACCCTATTCCTTAATGGAAATGTCGTCAATGAGAAATATGAGGGAACAAATTATATATATACAGCATTTATACGAGTATCTATTAATTGTCACACTAAAATCTCATTCAATAAACACTATCATAAAATTATCTAATTCATTTGTACATTTATTTACATATGTACATAAAATAATAAATACATAATATATTAAACTTTAAAGAAAATCGAATGACTACAAATATTATATAATTATAAAAATAATTATACATTACACTTTTTCCAGCCCATTAATTGTCAGCATATTTAATGCAAAACATTAAGTTCTAGTAGGAGACTTCGGCTTATTTCGGGTCTGTACAGCGTTATTAACTGTGACTTTTGTCAACCATTTAAATCAGTGATTCCCAAAGTGGTCCATATAGACCCCCTGGGGTCCATGGGAGACTCGATGGGGTCTACGTATATGCGTAAATAAAAATGGGACATATGGGAAAGTGATATAAATGTTAGCAAAGGGGTCCACCGAAACCAGAAAGATTTTTTAAAGAAAATTTACAGGGGTTTACAAGAAAAAAATAGTTAGGGAACCTCTGATTTTAATCATGTTTTGACCAATACCGGACTACGTAGGCAGCGTGTAGTAGAGATAACGCTCTACGAAGTCGGAAACTATTTGATTGTCTCTTTCGTAGGCTCGATATGCAATATTTCGTGCTGTATGTACTCGTATAAGCGAAGATTTTCGTTTAATAAAATGCTTCTATCAGAAGTCCGTAAAATTTCCATTATTATTACAAGATATCATATTTTTAACATAATTAAATTAAATATTTTGTACACAAAAAAAAATCCATTTCAAAATTTTAAAGACTAAAAAATTAAAGTTACTTTACAACCATTCTTTCAAATAATACACATCATACACTTAAACCTACTTACCATAAAATACCACAACTATTTTATTCACAAGTATAATAATATATTTAAAAGGACCAGATAAACTCTACTTAAAAAGCACATTTTCGCAGAATCAGTGATAAAAAGCTTTATAATAAAAAAAGTAAATAAAAAACAATATTGAATACAAGAAGTATTAGTAGATAGCTCTTTTTCTGTCTTAGACAAATAAAAAAGAAGTCGCGCAGATAATCAGATGAAAACAAAATACAGTCGTTAATAAGCAGGCAGAGTTAAAACTATACATACATTTCTGTAACATATATTTTACATACATTATGACTGCCCAGCCGTTTGGTCATGGGCATTACGAATACCTTGTGTCCATATTTCATAGCTCATACAAAAATAATCTATGTATCATTGCCAAAACTTCATTCAACATTCCATACTTATTTATGTATAATATAATTATGACAATATTAATTGAGAAAAGTACAAACAAATGGGGTTTTTCAGTAATTATTGCCTATTTTTCAGTAACTACAATAATACACTTCATAATTACATACTTCAATATATTAATCGAGTTCATTACAAATTACAATGATAAACATAATCCGTACCTGTTCGAAAAATATGACAAAATTATTTATTTTTATAGTCAAGTTTTTATGATCTACTATCAAATTAATTTAAAAAATCATAACTAATGGCCAAATACTCAAACATCACTTCATCTTGAGCATCCCTCAAATATAAGCTATCTCTATCGTTTGCACGTGTTTTATAGAGACAAAGGGACTTTAAGTCCCATTTACAGTATCCAACAAGAAATATATTTATGGCACATCGACTTTAGTAAGGAGACTTCGGCATATATTTTTTAAAGAAAAATGGAAAGAAAAAATTGACTTCAGGCGAGACTCGAACTTGCGACCACTGGGAATCTAGTCCAGCCGCTCTTTCAACTGAGCTACCGAAGTCCACGTCTGATTTGTCATATTTTTTACATTCACATTTTATTGTATTGCCATAAGGCGGCAGTAGCGACATCTATTGCCAACAATGCTAGTAGGTAACCGATATAATAAACTTTGCAGTTTATTAAATATCGTAAAGTCGCTTTTACCCTTAATAATTTTATATTATTTTTCGCAATAACATATGCTAGTGAAATATATTTTTGAAGAAAAAAAATAGTTAGACTTCGGCTTATTATTATGGGTCTGTAGAGCGTTACCTTTCCACCTTCTCTCTTTTTCGCACCTTCCCTATGTGACGTTTATCGACTATTTTTATCAAGTTTTGACCAATACCGGACTATCAGTGCCTACGTTGGCAGTGTGCAGCAGAGATAACGCTATACGAAGTCGAAACTAGCCGATTGTATCTCGCTCGATGTGCAATATTACTTGCTGGGTACTGTAGATTTAAATGACGTCACAGTATTTGGCTGTAAATGTTTTAGTGATAGAAAAGGAATGGGAGATTTGCGTGAACAGATGTTTAAAAAAATACAAAGATAAGAAAGCATTTCTTAAACATAGTCCTGAAAAGCATTTCTTAAATATAGTCCTGAATACTGAAGTTCTAAGTTATTATTAAATTGTGTCAGTTATACCCAAATACATCCACTAACAGCATTTGGATAAAGTTTGAACTAATGACGAATTATAAATTGATTGCCAATTACATAAATTGTTATATATTTCATTCTATAGCATTAGTTGTTAATGCACAGTCCCAAGTAGACATGTCTCGTGGGAGAAATCATTAATAATATTGCCAGGTGGCCGAATAATGCGAAATTTTCCCGGAATTAACAGCAAACAATCCGGCACCTGTATTTGATCACAATCAATGTTACATCCAGGCACAGTTCGAGCGGCGAGAACACAGTAATATGGATAATAAGACAGTAGAAGTACTATGAGCGCGTGAAGTGCTAAGTCGCCACACCAAGTGGTGTCGCTCAAGACATATCCAAACGGGCTATATCCATCATATAGTAGCCCTCAGAATGTGCAGCTGTACATGATGTATGAATAAAAGTTTATTTGCATCTATACAATGGACGTTCACATTATTTGATTTTTCATGATAATGTGTACTAGAATTAAGCTCTCATTTAAAAGAGCTCTTACTGTGTTTGTTGGGTAGCGGAGTTCTTCTCAGTAGTGACTGCACTTGGAACTGCACGTGAATAACTTTGATCTTGACAAATAAGTTTTCTTTTTCTTTATTTATCATCTTTGAAGGAATTGAAAAATTTTGTGACTATTATGTTTTAACTAAGTAGTTTAAATTCTAATTTTTAATTTACTATTAATATGTTTTTGCTTTTACTATATGTAATGACCATGATTGACCATTCACTCTAAGTATTTTATGTTTTCTTGACGTTTTGAAAGTATCTGTAAAGATCTATTCGAAATAAAAATATTTTCTATTTCTATTTCAAAGGATTTTTCGAGTTTCCCGAAATTGAAAAAAAAAATTGATAAATAAAGATAAAGACAATATTTTATGAATTAGCGTTTTTTAAAATATCAATATCGCTTTCAGCACTCTAGTCAATAGTATCCAAGGATTAAACGTCTTGCAAACATCTGAAGATGTGTGTCATAATAGTCCATCGTCCCAGCACCACTTGAATCTCAAATAATGTACAATGTACATCAATCAGCCCATCGTATGTCATAGGCAGTATAGAGGTATCTCTAAACACGTTCATCTGAGATAAATCACACAAATGGACAAATGTCCCGCTCAAACGGTGCGGTTTTGCAGCAAGCACTCTCAGAAGATTGAGAAGCGGTGTAACTGGCGAATCACTGATTATAATCTTTCCAAAAGTACGTCTATAAGTAAAATAGAAAGTCGATAGAAATTTGTTAGTAGCTATCGATGCATAGCTCGCAGAAGAAACCTGTCAAATGTGATGCATAACAAACCAGAAAGACCGATGTAATAAACGAATTATTGAAAACCTTCCAGAATGTACCTCATTCAGTAGAGTTGGAAGTCATAGGAGGTGAATCTATTTCCACGTAGGTTCTTCCACGATTTGGAACCGATGGTCCAACTAGCGAATGATCGATTCCCATGGTATACAGCTCGCAAAAGGATCAAGGTGGAATCGGACAAAATCGGTTGTGAAACGCGATTTGGCCCGGTTAAGTGATTTAAACTTAATGAATTAATTTATTTATTTAAACTTTGCATGAAATAGTACATGAGGCGGACTTAATGCTAAAAAGCATTCTCTACCAATCAGCCTTTGGGTAGAAAAGAACAGTTTGTTAATGATCCTGGAAGACTAACCCGCGGATCATTAAGTTTAATATCTCATTCCGTAAAACTGGATGTTGTAGCAGGTAGAATCGTCTCTCCAGGAGACAGACTTTGGCCCAGCAGAGAGAGCAAGTATGGTCCCGATGACGTTACGTGCCAAAGCATTTAAAATAAGCGGACTAATGTCAATGTCTTGATCAAAGCACACGGCTAAACCTACGACAATTTGGGAGCAATGTAACTGAAGAATCATTAAGAACTCTCTAGTGAGTACCTCTTTCAGTAGAGTGGGAAGTTATTGCAGATAGATCCGTCTCTCCAGATAGGTTTGTCGGTGACTTTGGCCGGGAAGAGGGCACAGATGGTCCTGGTTTAGCCATGATGCAAAGCAATCCACTTATGATGGCGAACAAGTGTTGTCTCGGTCAAAACACGGCGAAACCTATTTCTCCGACAATTTGGGACCGATGTAACTGGTGAATCACGAAAAACCCTCCAGAGAGTACCTTTTTCAGTTGAGTTGGAAGTCATAGGAGGTAGATCCGTCTCTCCAGGTGGGTTCGTCGGATACTTTGGCCCGGCAGAGGGGGCAAGTGTGGTCCCGGTCGAGCCACGCTGCGATACACAGCTCGCAGAAGATGTGTCCACATCCGAGTCGCACGGGCGTGGTGTAGTCGTCGTGGCATATAGGACACGAGTCGCCCGCCGATACCAGCTGCTCGCAAGTCGGCTTCGTGCCCAAGTTCTGTGAACAATAGGAGATTCTTTTTGAGTATTTGATGATAATCATCACTACATAATATACAATGCGAATGTGGATGGTTGCAGATGCCCAGGAAGACCAAGATTGACCTACCATGACCAAATAGGTCGAGTTCTGTCTGATGGTGGGGTCAAAAATCTTAGGAATCGGCGTGCATGTATGAAGAGAATGATGAAGGTAGACGAGGCACGAGAGGTTTGTCAGGACCGGGATATCTGGCGCTCTACACTCTCTGCCTACCCCGTAAGGAACCTGGCGTGAAGATACATACATACATATTATAAAGTAACGTCCCCCTATTTTTTCTCTCTGTATGTATGCGCTAATCTCTAAAAAGCGTTATTTTGTTCCTGTTTGAAATATTGGAAAGAGGGTTTTCTGAGGAAAGTTTATACCATCGACGATGGGAGAGAAGCTGCGTTCTATCGTCGATGGTTTATATCTATAATTTTTTTAAGAAAAATGAAAAGAAAAAATTGACTTCGGGCGAGACTCGAAATCGAAAAATTTTTCTTCCCATTTTTCTTTAAAATATATTTCACAAGCATGTGTTAATGCGAAATAATATAAAACAATTAAGGGTAAAAGCGACTTCTTTTCGATATTTAATAAACTGCAAAGTTGATTGTATCGGTTGCCTAACTAGCATAGTGTGGCAATAGATGGCGCTACTGCCACCATAAGGCAATGCAATAAATGTGATGGATAGATTTGACAAATCGACTTCGGTAGCTCAGTTGGAAGAGCGGCTGGACTAGATTCCCAGTGACCGCGAGTTCGAATCTCGCCTGAAGTCAAATTTTTCTTTCCATTTTCTTTAAAATATATTTCTCAGCATCATCATGTGTTAATGCGAAATAATATAAAACAATCTATAATTTTATCAATATCGTAAGCCGGGGTGGATCGCTGGTTAATGATAAACTAAGCTACGACGCTAACGAACAATGTTGTTGTGAAATGTTTTTTACGCGTACGCAGGCATAGCAGGCATCTAATCTAATATATAAAATGAAAAAAAAATATTATAACGCAACCTCACGCCTGTAATGTGGGCTTTGGAACTCTGCCAGTGAATGACAAAGAATGTCCCATATTTTTTTGTTTTGTCTTATTTTGCCGTTTGTAAAAGAAAGTATGGAACATTCTGTTGATACCTATTTTTATCATTAAGTATTTTTGGACTATTATTTATTTTATTTTGTTTACTTTGACATATTAATCAACGTATCAGTTGTTATTCGCTTTAATTTTATATTTGTAATTTGACCTATCACAAGCAAATTCTATTATTTCCAAGTGATTAAATGAATTTTTGAGTTTGAGTTTGAATCTCCGAAGGGATAAAATGCATGCATTCAAGCATACACGCAAAAGATCTCGATTCGCCGGTTACGTTTTGGCCCAAGCAACAGGTGGCGAGCCTTGACATCTCCGGGCATATAACCAAACTCCGAGGTACTGGGAAACTTCCAGGCAAAAAAAACAGGCCCAAGTACCAGGTGGCAAGCCTTTGACATCTCCGGGCATATTACCAAACTGCGAGGTACTGGGAAACTTCCCGGTAAATAGAAAATCCGAACAGAATCATAGATTTTCACACTTATCTCTGATAGTCCCCGATCTGGGAATCGAACCTAGGACGCCAGCTTAGTAGTAGTAGCCCACTACCACTAGACTACTAGAGCCAATCTATACTAATATTATACAGCTGAAGAGTTTGTTTGCTTGAACGCGCTAAACTCAGGAACTGCTGGTCCGATTTGAAAAATTATTACAGTGTTAGATAGCCCATTTATCGAGTAGGGCATTAGGCTATATAACATAACTCTAAGATGAATAGAAGAGGGTAGGTAACATTGCACCCGCGCGAAGCCGGGGCGGGCCGCTAGTGGAATTATACGTTCTAAAAAGGGTAAAGCACTCACCACACTCTGCAGAAGCGTCCAAGTTGCATTTTTAAATAGACGTATCCTAAGTAACAACTCCACTACTTTAGCTATGACGTATATGGACGTGAGGAACATGCCCACCATCTTCTCCGAGCCCTCGTAGGACTGCATGAGGAAGAATATCCACGGCTGTATCGTTAGAAGCGCCCGATAGAGCTGCGACACAGCTTCCGTGAATAAGTATACTTTTCCCTGGAATTATAAGAATAAGCATTAGGTATTATAGGTAGGAATGCGTCGGGACGTGTCGACTAGTTGACCCACTAGTGGAGGATAATTCTTCCGCCAGTGCAGTCATTCAGCCGAAACATGGTTAAACCGGCGGCGGATTTCAATAGGCGGTAGTGAATATAATAGGTTTTTCTCAGATCATATTGGCTTTTGGAATTCTGCCGGTGAATGACAAAGAATGACTTTTTTCTTTTCTTTTTACTCTTTATTATCAATTTTTTAAAGGGGAAATGAGACATACTACTGATATACTTTTTATATAAGCATATTATATTTATTTTATCTTAGTGATATTCTTGAGTTTACATATATTTTTTATCTTGTTTGACATGTATATCAATTGTTATTCACTTTAATTTATTTTGTTTGTTTTTGAGGTGTCATAAGAAGTGCCTGTCACCCTAAATGAATAAATGAGCTTCTGATTCTGAATAAAGTGGTATGGGCAGCAGCGTCCTGCGATAAAACTACCGGCACTGCGATCGCCAATCCGCCTGCTAGGCGTGGCGATTATGGCATGAACCATATACCACCGTTTGGTTGGTAGAGTTGGAGGTGGGGAGGCACTTCTCTCTTCTCTCTTTCACTGGCATGTAATAAGGAGTAACTTAGGCTTCTTTTATTTATGAAGCTATTGCCCGCGGCTTCGCCCGCGTGGATGTCGTGTTATAAATAATTTTTCCTCAATTTTCTTTGCTATAAACCTTACGGAGCCCGAGACTTTTTTAACGAATGCAAAACCCTGGAAACCGTGAAAATCGGTTCTTGCGTTCTGGAGTTATAGCGTCAGGAAGGAAAAACCAACTTATTTTTAAATTATAGATAATATATATAGACGTCCACGACTTCGTCGGAGTAAACTGAACAATAATTTTGTTAAATTCTACGCGGACGAAACTGCGGGCACAGCTAGTCATCACATACAACATACTCGTACAACTCACCCGTTTCTGCAAAGGCATCACACACGCCGGCATCATAGTGATAATAAGCTTGATGTCCACCGTGATGATCTTCACAATAAGATCGGTCAGCATCACCAGCCATATCAGCTCCCACACATCCATCTTCTCAGTGTACGCGGGGAACATCACCACGTTGGGTAACAACTTGCCGTGCCCGAAGAGAATGTGGATTATAAAAACGCAACACGACGTGAACATGAGCTCGCTGAATAGATAGAGTATGCTTCGGTTCATTTGCTTGCCGTGTTCTCTGGAAATTTACAATTGTTATGAAAGGAAAGTGGCATACAAGCGTGCAGCTCACATTGATGTCAAGTGATGACTGCGGCCTATAGACATCTACATAAAAGCCAGAGGTCAAAATGCAGATGCGTTGCCACCCCTGAGACCTAAGATGTCATGTCTTTGTGGTAATTATTACGGAGACATACATTTCCATCTAGCCGGAACACGATAGTGCTGAACACTACCATTAAGCGGCAGATAAATTAGGCAATGCGGTGGTACCTACGCCCTCGAGCGCCTGCACTGGAACTCTACCACCAGTGAAAAATAAATTGTTGCAAAGTGAAATAAAAGTGTGTGACAGCTTCGACGCACGATGGGAGTTTCCTCGGTGTGCGGTGCGAAAATCGCTGATGTGCGACCGAGTGAAACACGTCCGCTCGGTCGCACCAGTCGCGCGGGAATCGCGCGTAACGCCTCAACTTTCGTGTCATACTTGATTTTACTCCTCATAAAATTTCTATACCGGGCCTTAAAACTCACGAACGTTGCGTCTAGAAGTAGTGTACGTACGTACGAGTTTAAATAATAATTCCGTAGCAAAATATTGGCACTGATAGATGCACGCGCTGTAAAATTAGCGCGTAAACTGGACGCGTCTCTACTAGAAGACTCCTGCTAGAAGTAGTAAAGATCTATCTCTGTTTTCTACTCGCGCTGCATACGCGATAGTCAAGAGTTCGACAAAGGGAACACGGTTTATGCGCGTTTTTTAAATTCAGACGATGCAACGCAAACGCGATGTACCTCTCTTGCAAGACAACAAGACTAAGAGTAGGGGCCATGCGGAAACGGAGAGGGTAAAGACGTTTTATTCTAGTTCCCACGTTTTTGTTTGTTCATTAATTTATGGTTAACATTAACGCCAGTGCCGGCGTTACAACAATGGTTGTAATGCCCGCACTTGGGCGCCTAGGGGCCTCCTAATGCCGCACTTGGGCGCCTAGGGGCCTCCTAATGCCGCACCTGGGCGCCTAGGGGCCTCCTAATGATGCACTTGGGCGCCTAGGGGCCTTCTAATGCAGCCCCTGGCAGAGGCCCGGGCGGACTCATGCCACTGGACCCATTACTGATAAATTAATCTCATTGTATACTAACCTTCTAACAAGGCTGTTGCTATGTGAAAATGTGCAGAACAAAATTATGAATGAGAATATGCCTTCTCTGCTGTCATACATAAATTTGAAAAACATGATAGCGTAGAATGGTGCATAGCGGATCAGTAGATTCAATGTAGCTCGTACGTCCACCACCTGGTGAGGATTAAGTATTATAATTAGAATTGTAATTTAGGGATAATTCCAATTCAAAAATTCACAATTTAAAGGATAAGGTCCATGTTGGGCCTGCACCTTGTACAATACATCAAAAGATAGAGAAAAATACTCAAAAAATATTTTGAATCAGTGTTTTTTTGTCGGAAATATTTATTATATGTAATTTTTGTATGACAACAATATGTCACCATATTGCTACACTACGACATTCTTGTTTTTTATAATATACTTACGCCAATTAATTGAAGGTATAATAAACGATTTGAATAGCTGAAAATGATTTAGTATTTTATGCTTCTTCTCTCAATATAGTGTACAAGCGGGCCCAAGCTCCATACATTTTGGAGATATAATTTTCTCCATATCCTTAGTAAGATATAATTTTTTATAGTAACTTGATTTCAAAGATTGGATCAGACAAAAACAATCTTTGCTTGCATCTGTATAGTTTGCGCCAAACTTCTAGTCCGCTCTGATTACTTCATAATGCGCATGGTGCAGTAGCAAGAACCAACCATATTCAAAGAGACTTAAAAGTCGTGCTCTGTCTGAAGCAACTTTACAGCGGACAAGAAGTTTGGCGAGATCTATAACCTATTTCATTTACAAGATTAAGAACTTCTTGTTCTTACTCAAAGTCAGGGCAATTTAAAATATTTTACAGACCTGTTGTGTTCCATCATCACTTTGACTTTCGTTATCCGCATTATCATGTATATGAATATTATTATTGTTATTTGACGGGTTCACAGACACATTGATGTCAGGGTGCTCCTGACCCTGTTCGGATAGATTTGAGTCATTTGAAGCACTTGCACTCATGTGGGTCACAGACTGTGCCCGTTGCGTGGGTGGTGTGCCCCGCTCGGTCACAATGTATGTTTGAGCGCTGGGCCCTAGGTTCACATGAGCTATGGAACTTTGTGGCCGCTGCACACTCTCTCTGTCTTGGCCTGTCTGATGAGTGCCTGGGGCATTCCTTGGCAACCATGTTGGCAGTGATAACCTTGCATTATTTCCCTGAAAACCACAAAACATCATTACTAATTTAGAAATTCATTTAGAATTTCAATTTGCTCATAAAAATATATAATATTAGCAAGTAACATGATCATAGAAATTAAACAAAAAATGGAAAGAAAAATTTGACTTCAGGGATTGAATGCTGAAAATACTGAAGCCCCACAAAAGGATAGCTTCGTGGTGAAGCAGCTAGACTGGTTATTCTGAGGTTTAATTTGTGCCCAAAATCAATTTTTCTTTCATTTCGAAATTAACTTGACAATATGATCATATTTTATGTCCTGGATGAAGAAGCCAAAAAATATAAATATACTAAATACTATTACATTTTATTATGATCCACATAATCAATGTCCTGTAATGTAATGTAATTTGTATACATCTGTTTGTCTTTAACTTCCAATTGAATGGGGAAGGTATTCTTTTAAATAGTACATAGGTAAGTATGTAATTTTTTTCCAAATAACTACAGACATGCAAATGTAATATATCTGAAACACTTTGTGTTATTTGTTTCAATTAAAGAGTTTTGTGGAAAAAAATCATCTAAGCTAATTAAATATGGCACTGCTTAGTGATTCTCTTTCATAGATTTTATAACCTATACTTTTTTATCATGATGACTCATGAGATATGTTTTTGTTATATAAACATTGAAGATTGTGTTAGACTGGATGATTGGTAGACTTTCTCAATGCTATTTCTTAGAAAAATTAATTTAAAAAAAAAACAGTTCTGTAAAAAAGGGTAGGCGTTTTACAGTTCAGTTTTTTTGCAGTGTGCTTTGACAGGTACAATACTATGCAATATTATTCTTTCTGGATATTCTCAATGTGTCATATCTAAAAACATAATTAAAACAACAGTTATGATACCAATACCAATCCACAGTTGCCAATTCATAACACAAGACCCAAGTTCAATTTTGTATAAAGAAACACAAATACATACTACCAATCAACTACCAATCATATAGGTACTTCATTAGTTCTCTGGCATTTAACACCAAACTATTTGCTGATTACAAAAAAAAGCAATAGGGACAAACACAAACTGTTGTTTACGCTATAAAAAACGAATCAGAAACGTGACAAACCAATTAAAGGGTCCCAAATGTGAAAGTTCATTATCAACTTCCATATAATGACTAATATTCTTACATCACGTCTAAAGATAACAAATACAGCGTGCTCACCATTCGCGCGTGTTCCACCAAAGGTCGTATTTCCCTGAAAACGCTGTTCAAACGGTCTCCGAGCCCCAAATTACTTCGGTTGCCAGGTATCGGCCTAAGGACTCCATCCATCCGGTGTACTGGATTAGTTCTAGGCGAACTTTCTTCCTCCGCGTCATCCTCAATCTCCAGGTTTACCTGATTCGGTTGAGCCATTACTACACATTCACTTGAAGGTCTAGGAACTAGTCCAATGAAATAATCATCCGTATAATGCACCAAATATTTTGTTCACCGCCCGAAGGTCAAGTAGGTAGTTTCCAATTTGACAGATCACAAGTGACAGACTTTTGACAAGCACCTTGGATGACAATTGCGTGTTCGTTCTTAATTTCGTGAAAAATTAATTTAGGAATTATATATGTTTAATACCAATATTAAAAAAAAAATAGTTATTCTTTATTTCTTTCAAATTATAACAGTGAGTATGTACCTAATTTTATTATATAATCTCTTTATTTTCATGTTTCATCTCTATCGTAAAGAGCGGGTAACAACTCATAAAAGACTCATCTCCTATCAACGAAATAGAAGTCTGTTGTGGTTTGTTATCGAGGTGGCGTTTGCCAGCTGAATTCCGAGCGCCGGTCGAGTCACCTTCTCAGCCCCGGCGGAGGCTGCTTATGGTCCTATTTTAAAATCAGCAAACGGTCCCAGGCCCAAGCCTGATTATACAATCCGAATGGTCGACTAGGGAACGTCTGTTGTCGACGGAACGGAGATAGATCCCATCTTAGAGGAATAACGCTCTTAATAACTATCACACAAAACAACTTATCATCTATTTTGCCTCACTACTGCGTCGCTATTCCTGGGTGGCGATGAGCGACGCATCTGTATTCTGACCTGTTTTCATGTAGCATCTACTGGTGGTAGAGCTCCAGTGACGGAGCTCGCGGCGGGCGTAGGTACCACCGCATTACCTAATATACTTGCCGCTAAATGGTAGTGTTCAGTACTATTGTGTTCCGGTCAGGTGGTAATGTACGGCCCTGTAATTTCCGGCACAGAGGCATAACACCTTAGGCCTCAGGAGTTGTAACGCAACTGCATTTTGACCTTGGTCTCTGTGTCTAAACATCAATGTGAACTGCATGCTTGTTTGCCACTTCCATTACATAAAAAGTAGATAGTAAGAATAGTATTAACTTACCATCAATGTGAACTACACGGTTGTTTGCCATCACATCATAACATAAAAATGTCTCTACTAGAGTGAGTAGAAGCCATAGAGCTATAGTTTTGAATTTGTTCTCGTGACCGTGTCGCTAATGGCTGACGAGTGGAATACCCCGTCGTCTGTAGTTCTTTAGGTGACAATTATTCATGAAATTATGGCTGAATAATAACTTATACGCATACGCATACGGGGAGGGTCCCCTCCTGGATAGTTGGTTGGCGACGACCATGATCATCTAAGTAGCTCGTAAGACTATAGGGTGCTTAATGCGGGATCATTCCCACCAGCCCATCACACAAAAAAGGGAACGGAATAAAAATCTTCAGTAATGTCAATAATTTAATTTAATTTAAATAATAGTCAATAGACCGCAATGAATTTCTAGCCTTTGATACGATGAGCAATTATATACTACTACAGTAATCACGACACATATTATGTAGTAAGACATAGACACACACGGTAGATCAGTAAGTAAATTCAGTCTTTGTTTAGGCTTCACACAAGCCGCATTGCGACCGGTGTCTCCATTCAAAACGATCGTTGTTAACTAGACGAATAATTATAATAACTCACGAGTACACAGAATGTTGTTTGTGCTTACACCGAAACAAATATACACTATGCAATTGGACTTATTAATGAACGGTTGATTTTGAATACTCGGCACCCCTTGGCACATATGATTACGTTCACGCTTCGGTATCCGGTTTAAGGGCGAGTACACCTTGTGCGTGTAGATCGCGAACGGCTTCCAAAAGTCGTCTCTCAGCTCTCGGTTCACCCAAAGCAACGTCGACGCTTCCAGCGCACAATAGAAGTGCTCTAAGCGCCGCTCGAGGCCAATCCGGTTTTAAAGATCGTCTGACAATAGACCCTGCTGCTGAAGCCCCCAATCTAGTACACTCTGCTTCCAAGCGGTCTCCATACTCCTCCACCAGGCTTTCACCGGCTGCTCTTCTCATTTCTGGCGTCAGGGATGAAAGAAGTAGCAACGCGACGTCATCCATCGGTCGGCCCAATGACACCATCTGCCAGTCCAACGCAATACATTCACTGATCCCGTCTCTTTCTCTGAACAAAAGGTTTCCACTCCAGAAGTCTGCGTGAGCTAATGAAGCAGGTTCAGCCGGTCGTAGCAGCGTGCCCAAGAGCGAAGGTGCTCGAGCGCTCAACGCTGAAACGGCTGCAGCTTCTTCGGTACAGTCTGTTCGTCCTCGAAGGAACGCTTCCAGTTGTGGTAACCCTCGTCTAACTAGCCTTAAGTAGCCCGCTGCGGCTCTTTCACAGGGGAACAAGAAGTCGAATCTCTGATCGAGTGGGCCTTCTCTCTCTCGCAGGGCAAGCGATAGAGCGTGGAGTCTCGCTGCAGCGTGTAGAGCAGCTTTCGCTCTTTCCACGGTGAGACCTTCGGCGAAGTCAGCTGCTTCGAAACCAACTGATGTAACATCTTCTAGTACTAATTCACTATCTCCGCCGATCTCATCTGTAAAGTCGAAAAATCAATTAAATTTTTGTTAAGTAATATAAGGTCAAAGATTAAGTAAGTTAATATTTTTGAGTAAATCATCATAAAGATAAGTAGGTAAGTAACTATTAATTTTTAATTAAGATTGCTACGTTGGAGTTAGAATAGATAAATTCCGTGGTTATTTTACGTTCTCGAAGTCCAATGCAGATTTTTTTTGCGTTACCAAAAATATAGTATACTAATATTTCCTAACATTCCATATATCACTCCTACATGTCATATTATATGTAATAGCATAACTTCTGGTGGCCAGAACTATCACCGAGGCAAAACAACATAGACCTTAGGCAGAGAATATGTAATATTAGGGCTACGCTTCTTTATAATTGATCCAGTTTTTTATATTTGCATGCTTTCAGTTACTCAGAATACCGGGTCGATAGGTAATTGATGGCGAGTAATGTTTAATAGAGATCTATCGATTGACCTTCAGTTGTTAACATAAAGTTTAACTCCTGTTCGATTTCATCGGTAATCCAGTCACGTGGCTAAGTAGATTTATAATCAAAGTATTAGTAATTCTCATAACAACTAGTGACAACACCTGGCGCGACTCACGCACGAGACGACTGATTTTAAGTTCAAGATAATATCCGCCTGGGCGCAATCATTTAGGTAGGGTGATGAGAGTCAGCATCATAATCATAAATTCAGACGAAAGATGTCCACAGCTGGACCTAAGCCTCCCCATGGGAGGGATATGCCATGATCGCCACGCTTGGCATGCGGATTGGCGATGGCAGTGGCGGTAGTTTTATTGCAGTACGCTGCTGCCCATCTTGCGTTATTGCACTACCGCCGTCTAATTGGAATACTTATACTGAATACGCCATTGGACTTTTAACTGATTGCACTAATGGAAGAATTCGCGAAGAACGCTCTTATCCAACGATTCCGCGACCTTCACCAGCTCGTCGGTCGATCTCGTAGGCGGCCTGCCTAGGCTTCGTCTTCCGGTACGCGGTCGCCATTTGAGAACTCTTCTGCCCCAACGGCCGTCAGTTCTTCGAGCTATGTGCCCTGCCCACTGCCACTTGAATTTCGCAAAGGTAATCTAACTATCATCAGTGCCTACTTCAGCCGAAAGATGTCCACTTCGCCTTCTCCAAAGGTGACCACAACAGTGTAGTGCGTCATCAGGGGAGAATATACTGGCATACATACATACCTGGTAATCTAGCCTTGACGCACTTCGGCACCGGCAGACCTTCTCCAGGCCCCAAGGCTTCTTCAGACAATCTATTCAACACTGGAGCCAGCTCCGTGTAAAATAATATCTCCCTTGTATCGAACTGGGCTTCCGCCACGAACAATCTGCCAGATAACAAGTTTTTATTTGAACGCTTCGGTAGCTTAGTGGTAGAGCAGCTGGACTGGTTATATTAAATTTGTATTTCCTTATGTTCTTTAATTTATAAATTAACTCACATGTATTATTGTGTATATGTCAATCAAAGTACGTAAGTAACTTCAGTAATAGTAGGTAGGTACTATACTGGTTTATTAACCTGCACAAATGCTCTAGCAATGGGTATACAAATACTACGCTCTAGATTGATTGATTGACAGATTTTCGTTGTTATAAGGTTTTTAGTAATAAAGGAGACATACCTATTTGTGCCAGAATGCAGAACAGAATGCCTACCTATTCACTCACATCCAGTTAGTCTTAAATTGGATATGATGTGAGTCTGTGAGTGAATACATGTTTTCGGGATGAATCATGTTCTGCGGAATGATGATTCATGTTTCTTTCAAAGAAATTATTTAGAACATTTAAAAGGGAACCAATCATTTGCTGGGTAAGTAGGTAACTAGGTATAAGTACTTGCCACTTAAGGTATAAGTATTTGCCACTTAGGCTTTTTTGTTTGGGCTACTCTAATAATAAAATAGTTTACCTGCCAAATGGATCGCGCGGGGGTAATTTCACAACCAATGGCAAAGCGAGCCTTTCACCGTTGTTTTCATAGCGAACAGTGACAGCCAACACTCTGCTTAGAGCACCCGCTACACCCGCAAGGGACTCTACACGGACCTGTAATGAATTGTATGAGATTTTTTTACAATACGTGCAAAACTTATATGCGTCCGTGAAGTTCGTTACAAGTCACTGTTAAGAAGGTAATTTTATGGTATAGAATACGCGAGGAGGAAAATGTGGCAGTACACTTTCATCGGGCCAACATTGAAACTCGCTTTCTTTCTCGTCTGTGACGTCGCGAGCTAAGAAGCTGGCACAAAGATTACGCAACCAACTTCACTAAGTGGCATTTAAATTTGGCGCGTGCTGTAACTATAAAGTTTTGTAGCAACCACAACAACAAACGGTATTGACTCACTGTTCCTACGGGGTCACTACTGTTGAAGACTGAAGATGTTAGAGCGCGGTTGAAGATGAAGAGTTCTAACAGCTCTTTTGAGAGCTACCATCCTGCCTCTGTCGAACGTCGTCTGTACAGCACAGTTCTTTTAGGAACTATTGTCTCACCGTTTCTGCTGCTAGTGGCTGCTACAGTTTCCTTAATCATTGGACGCGGTGTGCGTGTGAAGTGGCCCGAAACCCGCAGCAGGGCGCTCCTGCTGCGGGTTTCGGGCAAAACTTTAATTTTAATTAAAAACCCAAAATTTTAAGTTTTAACCCTTAATTTATGTTTGACTCGGACTAGACTAGGACTCATCTTGGGATGGAAGTCCCTTATAAGTCCTGAAATTTCTCTTTGCATAGAAATAATGTGGCATGATTTTATTCAAAAATTATTATAAGTCCACATTTGAATGAAAAGGAATATTTCTTATTTTTAATTGATTTAAACGGACTCTTCATATGAATACGATATTAAATAAAAGAAATGAGAAAATAATATCTAGTTACGGTAACTTACTAGTTAACACCGACTTCTAAGACAAAGATAGTGAATCAAAATAGTGTCGAACTGTTCGACATGGTACCACCGTCTCTTTTTTTACACCGTACTACCCGCTGAAGAGAGAAGTTTCACCCTCACCGACTGGACACCTGGCAGTGCTCAACGGTGCGGTTTTCTCGTTCGTTTCTGCCCAGAACGTGTAAATTGTGGAACGAACTTCCCTCTGAGGTGTTCCCTCGGTGTTACAATATGGGGTTCTTCAAAAATGGCGTCAAAAGAGTCCTTCAGGGCTGGCAGCGCGTTGGCAACTCCCCTGGTGTTGCAAATGTCCATAGGCGACGGTGACCACTTACCATCAGGTGGCCCGTCTGCTTGTCTGTCAACTTAATGACATAAAAAAAAAAAGCTTGTATTAAGTATATACCATTATCAATATCAACCATTCATTTAATTGCTCCTCACTTCGTAAGTAATAAAAAGATAGCAAAAAGGTGAACGTAACCCTCTACTGACTGATGGTCTGTTGATCTGTTGGTCTGTCTGTAACCAGACAATCTCAATCTCAAGAATCGACCATCAAGTTCAAATTTCAAATCCGACCGAAAGTAAAAAACAAAGTTAAATCACGAAAATTCCGGAAATTCAATATAAATTGGTTCAAACTAAAATGTGACCAATCGATAAAAGTTTTCGAACCTCCTGTGGCGAGGCCACGCCCGCTCCTATCAGCAGTTCCCGGGCCCATTCCTCCGTCAAGGCAGCGTCGGCCTCGGCCTCCGGTCCGGGCTCGCAGTCCGACTCCTCGCTGCCGCTACTCGGAGCCTCCGACACCGCTGCACTGTCCGGCCCCCCGGCTTGCATCTTACTGACACAAAACCACTCCGCGCTTATTCACACATAGTCAAGTCACAACCCGAAACCGCTAAAGTAATTTTTATTTTTAATTTATTAAATACTGATCCCCAGCGCACAATAGCGCTGGTGGTGTAGCATTGAATGCCGTCAGTGTATCCCGCGCATGCGCGTCCGTTCCCTCAATTATTCATCGGGACTCCCGTGACGTGCCGCTCAATGCGAAATGCGACTCAATGTATGTATGCGTAGGTATGCGCCCTGTCTTTATAGTTTATACATAATATCAGAAAGCGCCTCATTTAACTCGGTTCCTACCTATATATGTTTCACTGAACCGGTGAACTTTGTAAGGGTTATTTGTTGGAATTTTGAAACGACATTTTATTTTTTTGCATAGATAAGTAGTTAGGTACGATGACTCATGAGTAATGAGCCAATGAGTAAGTATTATTATTCTGATTTGTAAATATATTGGTACGTTTAAGTACCTTATTAATTCGATGTAAGTATTTCTATTCATTTATCGTTAAGTCACCACAAGGTATCGGGTCAAAATTCATTTAATTAGGTAGAAATTTGCAACTACGCAGTGTACGTTTATGTAGGTACCTACGTCCTACGTCCTAACCTATTGGTTACCTACTGCTTACTAGCGAATATTTAAAGAAATATAATATAACTTAACTTTGGTGTCAATAAATCAATCATTAGGTAAGTAGGTAGTTAGGTAGGTACTAACTTTATATCTAGATAAGGAGGTATAAATTTTGCATTTCGCCTAACTATTTTAATAACCACCAGCTGACCCGGCAAACTTCGTACCTATTGCCTCAGAATGAAATAATGTGTCAGAGGTTTGATATATACGGACTACTTGTATGGGATAATGAAAATGTGGTTTTTAATAATTCCCTTCAATTTCTTCATATTTTCTTACCTTTTCTTCCCTGGACTTTCAAAAATAAATCAAAACCAAAATTAGCCAAATCGGTCCAGCCGTTCTCAAGTTTTAGCGAGACTAACGAACAACAATTGATTTTTATATACATATTTATATAGATTACTCTGCCACTTTGCCGTAAGGGTGCTTTTCCACCAGAGATGTGCTATGCTACGTTGCTATGGATGCGTTTGATATCCACCAATCATATTTATTGGTGCACATACCCGTAGCGTAGATTTCACATCTTCGCAGCATAGCTGCATAGCACATCTCTGTTGGAAAAGCACCCTAACAGTTCATCATCATGGATAGAATTATACCCACCTATTACCCGATATCAATTACCTATTTTATTTTTGAAGCAGAGTTTTTAGCAAAATCGGTTTAATCGGTTAGAAAAAGCTAAGTTAACCCTACATGGGTTAACTTAGCTTTTTCTTGTGCCATTTTTATTCTAACTGCAATCAGAAAGTGAATACGTTGTTACCGACTGTTGGACAAAAGACTTGCATAGGTAATTAGCGCCATTACGACCAGTCAATGCTTCATACCCTTTGACTCCAGTAATTATCCGCGTTCTTTGAAATTAACAATCATTTTCGAGGCATTCTGAAGCATTCTGAGCACTTAACTTTGCCTAACTACCTAGATTAATTTCGAGCACAATGCTAATAATAAATACCGAAGACCTACATAAAAAAATATTTTGTTGTTAGTAGTTGTATTGTTACAAGCTGTCACAGCGAACTCCGCATCGCCTTAGCGATATTTAAAAAAACCCGGTCAGGTGCGTGTCGGGCCACGCGCAGTGTAGGGTTCCGTAGACGTCCGTATTTACAGAGTAAGAGATGAAGCAAAAAAAATCTATGGAGTTTTTCGAAATTCCGAGTAAAATACATTTGGTCGACTATTACTCGCAAACTTATAAAGCCAACTTAAGTGTGATAGTTTCCTTTTAATTTCGTTATATGTAGCTACTATTGCCGTAATGTTTGAATTTCTTACAACAACCGTTTAGTTGGTACGGGGGAGGGACACTTGACTCTAACGAAAATTAGCACTTTAAAGCTTAATAAGTCACAAACCGTTTACTTAATCGAAAAATGATATTTGCACACCCCTTACGCTTTCGAAAGACCTATCCAACAATATCCTACACTATATAAAAAACGAAAAATAAAAAAAATATCAGCGCGTTACATGTAGGGAGGTACCCTAAATAATTTAATTTTTCATGTTTGTATTCTACCACTTGTCGACGTGATTAAGATGTATACTTGTACCAAATTTCAAGTCTCTAGTACTTTTAGTAGTTTTAGTTTTTGCGCTAAACCGTGGACGGACAGACAGACGGACATGGCGAAACTATAAGGGTTCCTTGTTTACTACGGAACCCTAATTACGATCTTTTCTCAGTCAAAAAATCAAAGACGTAGAACCAGGACAAAAGTGATTAAAACTCGACCGCCGACAGGTAAGAGCCGCAGAAGTCGATAACTATTCAATTCGGGCGAGGTGTGATAAATATCTAATGTCCCATCCAGACTCGCCAAGAGACTAAAGGATGCGAGTGGGTGGGCGAAGTAAATCAACAAGCGGGCAAGCGGCAAGGGAATAAATCGAGGGTGTGGATGGCTAGCCTCCACTCGCCAAGACTCGTGCGGAAAGGCTCTAAGGAGGCGCCTCGCGAGCGTTTAGATACTCTAGATCAGAGGTTCCCAAACTATTTTTTCTTGTAGACCCCTTTCAATTTTAAAGTGGCATACAAGCATGCAGTTCAATTGATGTTTAGTGATGACTGCAGCCTATAGACACCCACACAAAGACCGAGATCAAAATGCAGATGCGTTACCACTCCTGAGGCCTAAGGTGTTATGCCTCTGTGCCGGAAATTACAGGGCCGTACATTACCACCTGACCGGAACACGATAGTGCTGAACACTACCATTTAGCGGCAAGTATATTAGGTAATGCGGTGCACTGGAGCTCTACCACCAGTAAAGCTTGCTTGCTTGCGTGGTCCTTGCTTCAATTATATCACATTCCCATATTTCCAAATTTAATTCACGCCTACGTAGCCTACGTAGAGTCCTATCGAGTCCCATAATATGAGAAATTGAAGGAAAATAGTAAAAACCACAATTTTATATTTTTCCTATAAATAGTCCGAATCTTTCAAACCTTTGACACATTATTTCATTGTGAGGCAATACAAAGTTTGCCGGGTCAGCTAGTCTAATCTAAACTAATATTATAAAGAGGTAATATTTGTTTGTTTGTTTGTTTGTAATGAATAGGCTCAATAACTACTGGACCGATTTTAAAAATTCTTTCACTTGTAGGGACACATGTATTTCGTATTTTGCAATTCAGCAATAGCTTGACTAAGTAACGCCAGTCAGTAGTCAGTCATTGTAACGCGCGGTCCGCAGACGCACTCTTGAAATAAACTAATTCAAGTAGTGTACCTAACCTGTTTTATTCCGCATCCGAAATACCTCACACGAAACACGCAGACAGAGTATTTAGTAGTGAAGTAGGCTCGACATAACTAAATACTACACACTATTCGAAAGCTACATTATCCACGGGTAACATAGGCTATATTTTATTTTGGAAAAAATAGGGTTCCGTAAGATATTTGGGTTTTTCAGACACAAGGTGTAAAAAATCAACCAGAAAAGTTACTTATTTTGCGTACGCTGCCTAAACTATAAAAGATATCGAAGACTTTAGCCTATATCTATATAATCATCACGCTAAGACGAATAGGAGAGGGTAGGCAACATTGCAGTCATTGCACCGCGGGAAGCCGGGGCGGGCCGCTAGTATTATATAAATACATAAATAGGAATACCAAATATGGTTTTACTTGACACTGGCAATATGGGTAACAGCGATGCCATTATAGCAACAACAAAAAAATCTCAATTGTCATTTGTCATTGTCAACTTGTCACTGTCACAAAAATCAATTGAATCAATTTTCGTTTTGGTATTTTTGCGATTGTTTGTTAGAAATTGTTGAAACCTCTCTAGAGTTTCAATTTTATTCGATACCAGATCAAAATGGGGAAAAAGAAATCTAAACGGCGCGACTCATCCACCAGTAGTTCTGATAATTCAGATTCATCTCAAGAAAAACGTAAATTACACAAATTAAAAAAGAAACTAAAGAAAGAAAAACGGAAGACTGAAAAGATTCTAAAGAAGAAATTGAAGGAAGAAAAAAGGAAGTTAAAGAAGAAACTCCACGACCACATCGAGGACAAGAGTAAAGAGGGAGAAGATGCATCAGCAGATATTCCATTAGGTTAGTAACGTGTAATGGAAGTTTGAGCTATTACAAAGATTATCTTGAACAGATATATTCAAAACTAGCTTTGTCCGCGACTTTGTTCCGGAGAAATTTGTGATACACAAACAAACATCCCGATTTTGCACCTTTTATAAGAATATTTATTGTGCAGTTACAAGGAAATTTATAAACAATTTATTTTCTTCACACAAAATTTACACCCTAACCCTATTCCACGGTAGGAGATGAATTTCGAAAAAATCTTACTCATTCTTCATCTACATAAGAACCATCCCTGTGAATATAAATTCAACCTTTGTCCAAGGGTTTAAGATGCGAGTGATATGTCAGTGAGTCTATTGTAGTGTTATAATCTATGGTCTGGTGGTAGAGCTCCAGTGATGGAGCTATAGGCACCACCTTATAATCTAATCTACTTGCCACTAAATGGTAGTGATAATGTATGGCCCTGAAATTACCCACAGAGTAATTATGACTTAGGCCTCAGGAGTGGCAATGCATCTACATTGAACTCTTTGGTTTTTATGTTGATGTTTATAGGCTACAGTAATCACTTAAGCTTGTTTGCCACTTCATGAAATAAAATAAAAATCTGTATGTAGTCCTTAACCCTATAAATTTTTATCTTAACTTTATGTTATATTTTTGTAAGAGAGGAAATGAGCATTCTACTGTCATACATGACGTGACTTATGTATCTATTGTTATTCACCATAGTCTAAAATACTAATTAATTTTGTAACATAATTATATCATAAACAGTTCTTGTAATCCCAAATGATAAATACATTTTTTGATCAATTGATTTGATTGATAACAAGAATAGCAAAGTTGACACAAATCAGTTTTACAGTTTCTTGAATTCCATATTACTACTATAATTGTATGTATTTAAGAGTTAATGGAGAAATCAAAGGCGATGGCACCAATGACTAAAGAGGAGTGGGAAAAGCGGCAGAGTGTGATCCGCAAAGTGCTTGATGAAGAAACTGGGCGATACAGGTTATCCTATTTGTCATATTTAATTTGTTCCAAATATTTCACTTGGGGCCATTCATAAAATACATCATGCTAAAATAAGCTTTTTCTGACCACCTCTCCCATTGTCACGCTGTGTCACACTATCTGTGACCCACCTAAAAAATAATACTAAAAATAATCCCCCTGAATATGATATATTTTTTTAATTAAATGTAGTTGAATGAAATATTATTTTTAAAATATTTTAATGAACTGCGAATGTCACATTGTTTTGGACCCCCTGTCACATTTTGTCACGCTCAGCGAGACCCCTCTCCCTCTCGTAGAAGCTCCTGTTTCAGGTTCTATGATTTTAGCTGGAATTATATTAAAATTAGGAGGTTATGGAATATTACGAATTATTTAATATTAGAAAAAATTCATATAAAATTAATATTTATTTGAATTTCTATTAGAATGATTGTATGCGAATGTATTTTATGAATGGCCCCTTTACATTAAGATATTAGGTACTCCACATTCTCTGCCTACCCCCTTTGGGGCTTGGCAAAATTTCACTGGTGTAAAATAGTTTGACTGCCTCCAAAGTAGGCCACCACTACTGGTACACTAGTTCAATCCTTGGTTAGGAGAGTGAGTGTTAGTTAAAGCGCAATACATACTGAGCCCCGGCGCCGACACATCGCGCCGCTGACTCAACCCGGCGGCCTATATGAAATGAATCGTGTCGGCAACCCGCGCGTGTTGCCCGTCGACGGTTTGTGGACGTACGCTCATTTTTCAAAGGCCGTCAGTATCGGGAGCAATTTTTCCCTTTGTTATAAGCACCTTCTAGCTTTGGTAATGTGCCTGTTGATTTGAATATGCTTGTATATATTACTTGAGACAAAAACATAACTGGTGAGTGGTGGATGATTGTATGTAGACTGATGTCAGGCCTACAGACCTCTTGTTTTTATGAACAGTCAGGAAACTATCCCCCTTATTCATAAACGTATTTTAGCTAAAGTATTGCTAATCTCTCTTTTGTCTTTTTCTATCCTGCACATTTGACAATGCAACTAACAAAGACAAAGCATTCTATAGCTAAAACGTATCCAATGTACGTTTATGAATAAGGGAGTAAATGTTTAACCAAAATTATCAAATATAGCATTTATTTCCATTGAATAAAGAGTCCATGAGGTGAAACAGCCGATTCCCTTATAGTTAGGCTTTATGGCTGTAGCAGAGGTATTTACTTACCTATGTTTGCCATATCATCAATGTGATTGTGTGATGCATGCCTTAATAATATGGAGATATAAGGTCTTATTTTTGTGTGCGTGTGCAACCTTAAAAATCTGCTGTTTATTGTTAATATAAACATTTAGCCTGGAAAGAAATCTGTTAAAGTTAGAGAAAGATGTGAAATATTACAATTACTTTAACAAATATCTTGGTGCCTTAGTGTAAACTATGTTATATTTAGTCAACCAAACAATGGCGGTCAAACCATTGCAATACGGTAGTAAATGTAATACCGCGGGATGGGCAGCAGCGTCCCGCAATAAAACTACCCCCACTACGATGGTCTATCTCCCTGCCAAGAGCGGCGATTATGGCATATTCTCTCCAAATGATCATCACTGTTGTCTTTGGGGTAGGCTTTGTCCAGCTGTGGACGTTTTTGGATGATGATGTTATATTCACAGACTAGCGGCCCGCTCCGGCTTCGCGCGGGTGTAATGTTACGTACCCTCTCCTATTCATCTTACCGTGATGTTATATCCTAAAGCCTTCCTCGATAAATGGACTATCTAACACTGAAATAATTTTTCAAATCGGACCAGTAGTTCCCCACAACAACAAAACTCTTTTTTATTTTATTTAATATTAGTCAAAGGTAAAACTAAATTCCACCATTCTGTCCCTCAGTTGTGTCTTGCTTCCAGGTTAATAAAAGGTGACGGTGAGGTGTTAGAGGAGATAGTGTCAAGGGACAGACACAAGCAGATCAACAAACAAGCTACACAAGCAGATGGAGAATTTTTCCAATCACATACCGTCTTGAAAAGATAAATACTTAAACCCCTGAATAGTGGGTAACCATAAAGTATTTTTTGACAATTGCTTGCCAAAACTTTGCATTTATACAATTTTGGGGGCTTATTTGTACAGTATCCAACAAGATATAATGCACATCGACCTTAGAAAGATACTTGGGCTTATTTCGGATCTGTAGAGCATTATCTCTTTCGCACCTTGTATGACGTTTGTCGACCATTTTGTATAAATACCCTCAATGGCGGAATATCAGTACTTACGTAGGCAGTGTGCAGCAGAGATAACACTCTACGAAGTCGAAACTAGCTGACTGGCTCTTTCGTAGGCTCGATGTGCATTATTTCTTCCTGGGTGTTCTACTGTAATGTCATAGTTACAACTAAGAACATAGGAAATATGTTGCAATCTAGACTTAAGTGACCTGACTTAGTAAATACTAATACTCCATTATCTTCGCTAAGCTAGTTGCTGTGCACGTTACATTGTTTAGGAAATGGGATGTATAAAACTCTTTACTTGCTTCTTCGTTCATACTATAATAGGGTTCTAGTAAAAGGTTATAAATTAAATAATTAATATTTCAAAGCACGTAATAATAAATTACTCTTGCTAATTTATAAAAAACTAGCGGCTCTCCCCGGCTTTGTACGGGTGCAATGAATGTAATATCGCCTATGTCACTCAGTAAAAATGCAGCTTTTCTAATGGTGAAAGAATTTTTGAAATCGGCTTAGTGATTTTTGTGTGGAAACGTTACAAACATACATACGAAAACACAAATGTTTCCTCTTTACATTATTAGTATAGAAAATTATTTGCATTAAACTTCATTTACTCTTTCTCAATCTGTTCTCTGTGTAGATTTACAGTTATAAAAAAAACATTTTTATAAGCATATAGGAATGACCATGACCAAGATATAGCTTAAATTTATTGAATATAGCCAAAGTTTCACTATTGACAAATAAATTTTTAATAGATGCCACAGACAAATGCTATAAGATTATTACATAGGTACTTAGTTTTATTGACTTAAGTAGATACTTAAGCAGTTCAAAAAATAAGTTTTTCCTTAGTCACAAATACCCAGTTATTAGGCAACTAGTCCTACTATCATTATTATGCTATTAAAATATACATATGTTTTTAATCTTGGACCTGAACAAATTGTTATTTTCAACAAGCTGTTTCCAATATCATTCAATTATCCTTGTTTTTTTTTTTAAATTAAAGAGTTAAGTTATTGGGTAGTTTCACTAGTTTCATAGAATTTGTCTATTACCTATTTAAATTTTTTTAAAAATATTTCTAACGGATTCCATGATTGAGACCCTGGAAGACCTTGGCACAATTCTCAGTAGGCTCAGCAGGGTCTCGCAACGAGTGGATTTTACAATGAACGTGGACAAGACTAAGATCATGTCAATTGTCCATGTTACGAAGTTGTCGAAATTGACGATTATATAGGTATTGGTACTGGTGAAAGCTCAACTTCGAAAAAGAGGTCAGTCGTCGAAACCAACTTGGTTGGCCAGCGTTCGGCTACGATTCGTCTCAATTAATCGTAGTGAAATAGGTCATTTCCACGCAATGTCTCAAGACGAAGGTCTTTGACCAGTAATGATGTACGGAACTGAAATCTGGTCGTCAGCGACCAGATTTTTCGAAGTTACACAGAGAGCTATGCTCGGAGTATCCCTGCGAGATCGAATGGGAAATGGGGAAATCCGCATAAGAAGTATTTAACTGACAGCTCATCAAATAGCAACTCAAGTAGCAGGCAGGGCACATAGGTCGAAGAACCGACGGCCATTGGGAAGAAGAGTTCTCAAACGGCGACCGCGTATCGGAAGACAAAGCCTGCGCTTCGTCTTACGAGGTGGACCGACGACCTGGTGAAGATTGATCTATTGGAACTGGAGTTAGGTAATATGCCCGGAGATGTTAACAGGCTCGCCACTTGTTACATGGGCCAAAACGTAACGTGTGAAACGTGGGTGTTTGGATGTATGCATTTATTTCTGCCTACCTTCGAGGGTTACAGGCATGAAGATGCGCTTTTTTAGACTTCTGGAGAATTTTCAATTTCGAACAGTTTCAAAATTTCAAAGCGGACACGTTGTTAAGATTAAGTGATTGAAGCAATAAGGCCTAGAAATGTGCTTGAACAGGTCAAAATCTATTTGCTGCTATGTGGCAGCGGAACTCTTTACAGGTCATGTTATTTTAATAAATTAAAGAGTTGAAGGTAAGGTATAAATTAATTTATTGTTCTTACATAGTCTATAGCTCGTCTTTGGTAATAGGTTTGTGATCTTCGTCCGATAGATTCTCTTCGGTCACGGGTTTCGATGTGGAGCCGTTCAGATGTTCGTTGACTAGCGTTATGAGACTCTCGAGGGGCCGCCCGCCGTGGTCCACTGATACAACTTTTTTGTTTTTGTACAGAATCAGTGTTGGGAGACCGTTTATCTGTAAATATGTAATTATGATAATTTGTTAGAACGTTTGGAAATCTGTGAAAGACAAACAATATGTAGATACAGTACCTACTCAACAATCAATATTGCACATCGGGCCTGCGAAAGAGACGATCGGCTCGTTTCGACTTCGTAGAGCGTTATCTCTGTTGCACACTGCACTGACAGTCCGGTATTGGTCAAAACTTCATTAAAATGGTCGACAAACGTCAAATAGATACGGTGCGAAAGAGATAACGCTCTGCAGACCCGAAATAAGCCGAAGACTCCTTCCTAGGTTCGATGTGCAATATTTATTGTTGAACAATGTACACAATAGGTATTATGCATGCAATTATTTATGATTTTCATTTGGATACTTTATAGATCAGTCACTGATCTATAAAGTATCCAAATGAATATCTAAAAACAGTTAAATTGTAAGTATGCGTAATATTTCTGTTTATTGTTACAATAAGATGTATACTGGTGGTAGAGTTCCAGCGCAGGAGCTTGAAGGCGTAGGCATCACCATATTACCTAATTTATCTGCCGCTAAATGGTAGTGTTCAGCACTATCGTGTTCCGGTTAGATGGTAATGTATGGCCTCGTAATAACTATCACAGAGACATGACAACTTAGGTCTCAGGGGTAGCAATACATCTGCATTTTGACCTCTAGTTTTAGTGTAGATTTCTATAGGTTGCAGTCATCACTTAACATCAATGTGAGCTGCATGCTTGTTTGCCACCTTCATTACAAAAAAAAAGAAAGATTCAAATACCGCGCTAATTGCTACAAAAGAAACTACTATGGTATCAGTCAGCTTGCATTGAATGCTGCATCGACAAAATAATGCATAAACTTTTGCAATTACCTTTTCCATTTCGCAAACAGTTTTGGACCGCACGCAGTCGATGTCGGCGATCAGAACTCTGCTTTCGTTCTGGAACTCCTCACCCAGTTTAATCCATAGGGGATTCAGTTGCATGCAATGGGCACACCTATATAGAAAAAAAAAATGAAATAAATTAACTATAGTATATAGAAAAAAATGGTTCACTAATGTTTCACCAACAAACGTTACGCAAATCTTCATCTCAAAACCAACATTTTGTATTCTATTAATTCCACAAATATATAATTTCGCAAATGTATCATTTCGCAACTCAACGATTAGTATACTAATTATTTCGCAAACATTTAATTACGTAAATGTATAAAATAATAATTAATACTGTCATCAGAAAAAAAAAACCTAACACCGAACGGTGCGGCGGCGTTCGACCTTACCTATGTCGTAAAATTTGAGAATATTTGTTTCAACTATTTGTTCTGTTTCGATAATAATATTGAAGGCAAATCGTTCTACCCCGGGAACGGAAAGAACCACAAAAATTTCACCGTGCATAAAAAATAATTATATTATTTACCAAGGCGCAAAGAAATTGACGAACACCAATTCCTTCTCGAGGAAAGTCTCGAAAGTCTCTTCAGATATCCTGGCGACGGGCAACACTTTCGTTTTCTTCATAAACTTATCCGGGTCGTGGTTCTCTGCCAACACCATTTTGTCTATGTATTCCTTCAAGTCTTCTGTCGTATTGCTCTCTGTTTCTCCCATCTGAAAGGAAATCATCGCTTACAGAACATAATAATAATGGCAACCCATTATACGTCCCACTGCTGGGCACGAGTCTCTCCCCTTTTTGGGGGGGAGGCCTGGAGCTTACTCCACCACGCTGCTCCAATTCGGATTGGTGGAGGTGGGTGGGTTAGTAGTGGCCAACCCGCTGTTGGATGTTTTCAAACCGCCCATAAGGCCTCTGACAAGGTTTAACGACTGCTATCTATCGATAGCAACCGGGACCGACGGCTTAACGTGCCCTCCGAAGCACGGAAACGCGCATTTAATTTGCCACTAGCGGTCACCCATCACACTACCCGACCGCGCCCGTAGTACTTAACCGAGTAGATCGCTTACGATCTACACCAGACGCGGGGCCATGCGCGCTTTCGCTTACAGAACATAATCCCTCTTATTCATAAACGTATTGTAGCTAGAGTGTTGCTAATCTCTCCTTACCAACCGGACAAGCATTCTATACCTAAAACGTATCTAATGTACATTTATGAATAAGGGGGTAAGAATATAAATCCCGCGGTGATAAACTGATATTAGTAATAACATGTGTTTTTTTATGTAATGGAAATGGCAAACAAGCATGCAGTTCACATTGATGTTAAGTGATGACTGCAGCCTATAGACACCCACACAAAGACCAAGGTCAAAATGCAGATGCGTTACCACTCCTGAGGCCTAAGGTGCCTCTGTGCCGGAAATTATAGGGCCGTAAATTACCACCTGACCGGAACACGATAGTGCTGAACACTACCATTTATCTGCAAGTTTATTAGGTTAATACGGTGGTGCCTACGCCCGCGAGCTCCGTCACTGGAGCTCTACCACTGTTAAAAAGGGACCTGTTGTTTTTAATTTGGAGGTATGGGAGCGCTTACTTCGACATCCTCAAAGTCAGGCCAGACGGCGGGAGTCTATTTTAACATGCAAGGGGCGAGCACAAATGACTCATCCTAAATATTAAGACTGAACGCACATTTATTAGATGTTATTTAGTTGGTTCTATTGTCAAAGTTCTTAATAAAGATTCATAAAATGACCCCTCAAAATTTTACAGTGTCTTAAAAACACCTTTTGTATGTCCCCTCAATAGAAACTGCGAACTTAGGGCCTTATCACAGCAATTATCAAGCAAGGACGCCGCATCTTTGATACGACTGAAGTAAGGTGGGGTGGGTGACGTAATTGAGTAATGTGAGTATACTAGGTGATTGGTGAGACACTCAACATTAACACATTTTGATCATAATTATTATAATAAATAAATAATATAACGTAACTTCACGCCTATAATCCCAGAAGAAGTAGGCAGAGGTAAATGCATGCATTCAAGCATACATGCAAACACCCACTATTCGCCGGTTACGTTTTGGCCCATGTAACAGGTGGCGACCCTGTTGCCATCTCCGGGCACATTACCAAACTTCGAGGTACTGGGAACTTCCAGAAAATGGAAAGATCCCAATAGAACCAGAGATAAAGGATTTTAAACAGTTATCTCTGATCGCCTCGACCCGGGAATCGATCCCAGGACCTTCAGCGTAGTAGTATTGGCCTGTTACGACTAGGCTACTGAGGCAGTTGCAATAAATAAAATAACGAGACAAAATTAATTAAAACTTTGCCAAGTGTCTCACAAATCATCTTGTGGAACATAACCTTCTAGATTTTTATGCTAGCTGCGGCATGATCGCATCAAACTCATTGAACGTTCGCGGTAACCTCGCTGCGAAAGAACTCGCCTCGCTTTCAACTCGCTATAGGATGACGCCCTTAAACCTTTGGAATAGTCCAAAATGTTGCTTACAATTCGCCCATTGACGATCCAAATCAAATACGGATACTGTTTGATGTCAAAGTTCTTGCAAGTCATCTCGTTCTCCATACAGTTCACCTTGCCTATGTTCACGTACTCGTTGTCTGCGTACAACTCGCCCAGTGCCGCCCATATCGGCGCCAGTCTCTGTGGATAATAAAGTGCAGTTGTACTGGGTAAATGGATGCATACAGGATGATCAGTATCAATTTTAAAAAATACGCTTTCAATCACATCCTCACATCGGGTATAAACCTGTGTCGTGGGTGCCGTTGTACACTCACGACACAAACACCTAAACCCGAAACAAATATCTGTAGGTCATACAAATATTTGTCCCGGTGCGAGGATCAAACCCGAGACCCTTCGAAGTAAAGGGTCATCTCACACCGCTGGACTAACCGGTCGTCAGATATTTGTTTCGGGTCTGGGTGTTTGTGTTTGTGTGTCGTAGATATTTTTGGGCGATTTTTTTACAAATTTAGGAAGTTCTAGATTACATCCGTTATCCCGTTCGTTGCGTAGGTCCGTAGCACTCCGTAGTGTGGACACAACGCGCGGATACGAACCCAGCGTTTGAAAAGTACGCTCGCTGTCCGTAGCAGTTGGTTCCCCTAGACACTTTAATGTGGACGCAAGCGGCGGCGGATTAATACGTTGGATAATCCTATACTCGGCCTGTCCCCTCTCCGAGCGCTACGCACTATATCAAGTGTTGTGAGGTATTTTCGTGACGCTCGCCTAGCCCCCTTAGCCAGAGTACTGCGCGAAAAGGAACTTCGTTCCAAAAAAAACTTTAATTAAAGTAGCCAGAGTCAGGGGGAAGAGTATATGTATAGTGTTTTTCCAGTGATTTTATAGACCCAAAAAGTGACATCCTTGTTTCTACAATAACCAATAAAATTTTACAATCTCCAGTCATCCAAAATAATATAATATTTATTAGCACTTTTAATGCACGCATAAGGCGCCCATATAGTCAAGTAGGCAATTCTTGGACAGTATCAAGATGATTATTTTGAAGTACATTATCTCAACATACCTGTGATGCCTTACACCAAGGCGTATAAAACATGATGAAGTGTTGACCTATCGACACAAATTTCTCAATGTTGTGATCATTTAAGTATGCAACACCACTGTGCACTTTAACATCCGATGGTATTTTATTTTCCTTTGTTAGTTCCTGTAAAAATATGTGTAAAACAGAAAACTGATATCTAGGGAGCATTTGGACTCAAGGCATAGCCTGAAAAGCCCAAAAAACCTGTGCACAAGTTAGACACTTGGCAGTTTTGTTTGGGGGGGGGAGGGGAGGGAAGGGGTAATATCAGGCCTAGGGGGCGCCAGGATTTTATTGAACACGGGCGCTACACGAGCCAGAGCCGCCCCTGACACTTGGTCCCAAAACAAATATTTGTAGGTTATTGTGGGTCATTTGAAAATCAATATATGGCTTCAAAAGCTTAGAAATGGTATTGATTTGTGATTACCCATTCTTATCATAATAGGGGTCTTAGTTTTTGTGATGTAATACTTTTAGAGTGTAACACAGCAACACAGCGTGACAGTCATTAGGGAGGGTGGGGGTCAGAAAATGCCAATTTTTACATAGATGAAAACGAAAACCTTACAGTTAGTTGACTTTAAAATTGTAAGAATCATGACAAGTTCCACAGGTACATTGATTTGTTGTTTTATATTATTTCGCATTAACACATTAAGGGTAAAAGCAACTTCTTTACGATATTCAATAAACTGAAAAGTCTATTATATTGGTTGCCTAACTGTTGGTAATAGATGGCGCTGCTGCTACCCTATAGCAATGCAATAGATGTGAAGGAAAGATTTGACAAATCGGGCAGGGCTTCAGTAGCTCAATTGGAAGAGCGGCTGGACTAGATTCCCAATAGGTCGCGAGTTCGAGTCTCGCCTGAAGTCAAATTTTTCTTTCCATTTTTCTTTAAAAATAAAATACATTGATTTGTATAGAAAAAATTGAAAAGGTACATGGTAAAACAGATTTTTAAATATTATCCAGTGAACTAAAAGAAGATTTCTTGGTATTCAAAATATTTTTAAGCACCGGGATAAAAATTGTCTTACCTAACAACAGCAGAAGCACTCCGTACTAAACTTCAATTTGAAATATTATTTTTTATTCTAGAAAATTAAAAATATTTCAAATATTAAGACAATATTCTTTAGGTTCTTTTTTTCTTTTTTTTTTTATTATGGCATCGCTATTACGCATATTGCCAGTGTCAGGTAAAACGATATTTCGTATTTATCTAAGCAGCGTAAAAGTAAGTATAATATAGTCATCAAGTATAATGTAAGTATCAAGTATAAAAGTTAACAAGTATAATATGTCAGTCAAGTGAGTTACAACCAAGTTATTCGAGTAAAGCGATGGCTACTTTACCAGAACATTTACAATGAAGTTTTGGAGGCAACCTGAAAGGTCGTGTTTTCGCACTGTTATTCTATTTCACTATACACGGGCACTGTAATAAACCTATATCAAACAAAATGCCACCAAACTTTATTCAATATAACTTAAAAATACACCAAGAAAATGAAATAAAATAAGAGCACCATACGCCTCTTTCAAGGTTCCCGCCGAAACTCCATTCTTTAGGTTCCCTAGATAAAATTTGAAAACTGTATTCCTTTTGTTTCTTTTTTTTTGTACAAATCTTGCAATGATCCTTTATTTAGTCTGTCTTTCTTAAAATAAATTCTCAAATATCTATACAAACCTCGTTATCAGAACTCATAGCAAATACGTCGTTTAGAAAAACAGATAATGCTGGCATATCTCTTGTGCCTCTATACTCCATTGGCTCCAGAGAGTTTTTTTGGAAAAACAATAAGGTAGGATAACCTGTAATATAATAAAAATTAATTAGTAAACAGGTGTATCAATTCTTATTCACTATAATTTATTTGTTTTAACATTAATACCTTTAATAAGGCTTGCTTGTCAACCTAAGGTTATGCACCGGAATATTTGTTTGTTAATCCGGTAAAACTTTCCAACAATTGACGATGGTTTGTGGGGGTAAGGAGGGAAGGGAGGGAGGCAACCAACCCCCTTATACCTCCCCCCTCCCGTCGAAACCCCAGATTTTAGGAGATATGCTATAGCACTGTTTCCATTAAAAATACTCAATTTTGAAGTAAGAGGGGGGCTATAGGGCATGATAAAAGGTGTGAAGGAGGGTGTACCCTTCCCTCCCCAACACTTATCTACAAAAAACGCAGTTTTTATAGAAAATAAAAAGTCACTTGTATTTCTTAAACAACAGTTTGGTTCTGGCGCTTCGCCGGCCGCTGCCGCGGCACGCTCGCTTCGCTCGCTCGGCTCGCGCGCTGTTTTGGAAGGATGATTTGAATGAAAAAAAAAATTTAAAAGAAGGATGTAAAATTTTACATTAACTTTAACAAAAAAATTTGGTGCCACCTAACCTAAATGAAAAATTTATATAAATACATTTCTGAATCTGATTAAAAACAAAATCATATTCGTGACAAGGAAACTCTACTCCTCTTAATTTGTCTTGACCACTTGAGGATAGAGAGAATGTTATTGTCCTCATAACAATAGAAAATCAATAATTGATTAATACAATCAAACAATACACAATTATTATATTTTTATTCTCCATTTAAAGAGCTTGGTCAAAGACCATGACGCTCTATACGTTCACATGAATTACATTCTTCATTTAAAAAATAATAATTAAACAACATTAGCTCATTGACAATTGATATAGTTGCAACAGTATTCTGGCGTCATCCGTAGTAGGATCTGCCAGGACACTGTTGCAATGTCCTATTTCTAATGAAGCCCTGCGATGAGCCTCACCTCGAACACATTCAACCAAAATATGGTATACGTCTTCCACTTTACCACATTAACTACAATTAGGGGTATCAGATTGACTCATTAAGAATTTAAACTTATTAAATGGCACATGTCCGGAGCGAAGTCTCATCATCGTGACAAGTTCTTTCCTGGACAGGGCACACTCGGTCATCCATGGAGACCTCAACGGTTCCGGCTGTATTGTTCTATACCAGATGCCACATTCACTGGAACGTAGTCGGGAATTATTGTCTTATGTTTCTTGTGAGCTGACAGGATATTATCCTCTTATTATATGGAGAAAAACACTGATTTTATAATTATTTCTTTACCTGTGATATCAGCTTCATGACACAACTTAGCATGCAAGGTGCAATCCACTTGAGCTACAGCAAACTTAGAATCTTTTGTGTTGATGAGTTCCGCAAGTTGTATCCATAACGGTTGAAACTCTGTGCAATGTCGACACCTGGAAAACAAATATTAATAGAAGCCAAACAAGAAAAAAGCTAACTATTCAATTTATTTTCAGTTTTATTGAGGTTAACAATATGTCAATATGCTCTTTGTTACTATCTCTAAATAAACATTTATTTAAATCTATCCTGTAGTTATTGTATAATTATGACATGTATGTTTTGTAAAATAATTTTATTCCTTTATCTTCTATGTACACATTAAAAGGTAAATAAGGTGGACTTAATGCTACAAGGCATCATTGACCAGTTCACCTTTGGGTTGTGGAATGTTTTACCTGTTGCTGAGAGGTCAGAATGTAAGTAAAGATTAGCCGGTAGGTACATTAAACCTCAGAATCACATAAAGCGATGCGCTGAGTATAGTCAAATTTAAGTACTGTGATTCTGACCTAAATTATGTCCCCAAAATATTATGTTACAGAAAAGACATTTCATTAGTACATTTAGTGCTTACCAAGGGGCATAAAACATTATAAAGGTGCCTTCATATTTTTTTATTTCTCGTTTAAATTCTTCTGGTCCGTAGTCGTATACGAAACCTTCCGCCTTTACACAGTGTGGCATAAATAGAAAGAAACATGTGATTTTAACCAATAACCTCAAGATGTTTGAGGCATAAGGAAGAGTAGAATTCATTTTACTTAAATTAATGTTAATGTTTGTTGAAATAGGTTACTTTTTTCTATAATTTTTAATTTAAAAAATACAATACTACATGATAAAATACATTCATCATAAATTGTTTGACATTGACAGATTTGACACCATTTTGACCAGTTTTGTAGTGTTGCCAGTATCAGATCTTCAAATATAACATGGGTTGAATAAAAAGTAACCTTTTTATGAAAAAAGTACATAACATTACATTATTTTAATGTAGAAAACGGAGACGGGAAAGAGGTACACATACTTGCGGTCAAACGTTTAGGTTCTCTGTGTATAATATTTACGTAAAGAACTAAACCTGAATTTGAGGGAAAAAAAAGGTTTCTTTATAAAATCTCCGTTAAAATGTAAGGACACGCAGATTCCAGATTTATTGATTCCACAAGCTTCCTCCGACAAGTGTTTCTTCTTTGGACTGATCACCGACATAGACTTTTCATTTTTGAGATTCGCCGACAGAACTTTTCAGCCATGGACGTTTCGTCGACAGAATGGTTCGCATTAGTTTGTTTCACAGTTTGTTAGTTATTTGTTTGGTAACAGGACGTTTCCACTATGAATCATTTACCGATGCATGCATAATGTGTAAATTATTAATTAAATAATATGAAAGTGTAGTTAGTCACTGCAGTAGACAATATATTACAAGATTATCAGTAAAGAAAAAAAAACTGTCAGAGGTGGTAATCACACACATGAACCGCATAAAAGGTTTGTAGTTAAAAGTAAAGAATTATATGTTTGTCGTCGTGTCGGTGAAATGCACTGTAGGTGAGACGGAGTGTCATCAAAAGTGCCAGATACCAAAGGTTCTGTCGGCGAACAGTCCGTAGGTGAAATACTCTGCTGATACTACTATGACAAATTGGTCGTAGGAGAACAGATCGAATGTTTTCTCAATGCACATTTGGCACACCAAAAGATGTTTATCGATAGTATGTATGTATGTAACTTCACGCGAGGTCTCTAACGGGGTAGGCTGAGAGTGTAGAGCGCCAGATATCCCGGTCCTGACATACCTCTCGTGCCACGTCTACCTTCATCATTCTCTTCACTTTTGACGCCATCATCATTTATCGATAGTAATCTATTATTACTTTATAACTGGTAAAATAAGACGACTAATGAAAACTTTTTTGTATGCGCTCCGATTTTTACTGGAAAAGATTTAACCATTTACGTAATTTTTATAAACTCCTAGAAGCAACGTTAAAGTATGATGTTGAGTTCTGTAACATGGAAGTAAAATGAGAGAGTAAAAAAAAACACAAAATGTAACTTTTGTAAAGTTACATTCTGGCAACACTGGATTTGATAGTTTGTCAACCACAGACCACAGACAGACCACAGATTTGGTATGTGCCACAGATCACTCTATACATACTCCACAGTCTATAAATATATTCCCCTGTCTTCTCTATGCTCCACAGACCATTCGTTTTATTTATCGACTTATTCTTACTCTGTACCTATTGGCGTCACTAGTGTCAAGGATTTATCGTAAGATTATGGAAATTATTTAGCATCATTCAGTGTTTTTGATTCACTAAATGTTTTAATACTCGGAATATCTTAAATTGTAACATATTTAAGCAATAAGGTTTCATTTTAAGCGAGAAACAACAATGAGTTTTTTTTCCGGTTTTTGCATTTACCGATTTTTTGACATAATTTTTTGAAAACTATTTTATTTGAAAGGAAAAAATAATGTGTGAATTTCATTATGCAATGAATAGCACAAAAATTAGTATCTATCAAATACAAAATTATTCAAAGCATTTAAAAAATAAATATTTATACATAAACCGTAAACGTCACTTTAGCGTAGCTTTTACGAACACACTAAAGAATGTGGTAATTCTTCAAAATGGTCGCTTTGTATGGTTTGCCAACTTGCATGTCTGTGTTTTAAGTTCTTTGTTTTCGTAATACATTCGGTAAATCGTATCAATTAGACAAAAGGACATTCTGTTCTGTTCTCTTCTGCGTATACTTGAGCAAGGATTCCATAATCACAGTTCGTGGCGTTCAAGAAAGATGTCATCGGTAATGTGAGAGCACTGGACTTACATTTTATTGTAAGAGATTATGACGTTTAGGATACTCTTTCGAATCTGCGGACAGTGAAAAAATATCAGGTAACTCCTTTGTCTCACAACTTTTACCGGGTCTGCCTGTTTTGGGCAATGTTTAGTGAACAAAGCTCACTCTAATTTTGGCATTCCATAGCTCTATGTCAGAGCTGATTGGTACGAAGCATTCTTCAAGTTTGTTGCCTTACTAACATTGATTTTGCTGAATTCCTTTCTTTACACGTCGAAGTTTTACTGCTTGTTACATGTATACATTAGAGTTTCTCTATAGGGTGTGTTTACCTATTGTAATGTGATAATTACGATACCCATACAATTAAATTCGTTGTAAACAGCAGTTAACCTCAGTGTTGTTCATAACTTATAGAATCCATATAAGAATCCAGATCTTATTAGGCTTAACATTTCACAGTTAATGTTTACATTTTCAGGGCCATCAAGTAGAAAAACATTTGATAGTTGTTTAGAAGCTAATAATGTTATCAGAATACCACTGAAGAGAGAAGTGTTTTGTACCAGGAACTCATAACTGGACCAGAGTATAGTGCAAAATTAAGAATACAAATGCGAATTGTGAGTGGCAAGAGTGAGTGGGGTGTGGCCATGTGATGGGAGGCGTGGGGTGAGGAGGACCCCGCTCGGGCGCGGGCGCCATGAACCCGCCGGCGCCCGGCAAGACGGCCACGCGCTCCTCAGGGTATCACCAGAAGGCGCTCGCCGAAATACGCAATTCATTGCTCCCGTTTGCTAACATCGGGAGCTCGGAGCCGCCCGGCTCATCGGCAGCGAGCACTGTCAGTTCCGGAGTAAGCTCTGGGTTTAGCTCATCCTCTGGTAATGGACTGGACAAGGATTTGAATGTGTTACCGCAGTCCCTCAACCAACTGTTAGCACTTGGATATGATGAGGTATGTTTTGTTAAATTGTTAAAAGATCAAAAATAATTTAAGTTTCTGAAGTTAGTCAATTAATGTGAAAGGATAAGTAATAAACATTTCAAGGACTTTTGAATACTGCTAGTCTGAAACTCATAGATTTAACTTAAAAATTCATTTCAATGCTGAGACTCATTACCACTCTGTAAGTCAAGTAATATTTGCCATACCAATACTACCTTTAGCAGCAAAAGATACATTATAATATGTTAACATCTCATGCTGCCTAACATTCAAGCTCCTCTAATTCTAAAATGTCAGCTAAAACTTTAGTATGAAATAAAATCTCAATATTTCATTCAATTCTAAAGCATGGTAATTATTGTTTTAATTGTAGTCCATCCTAAATTGTGGAAAAGTTATGTATATTTTGCTCTATTGTGTAACGGTAATTAATTATATGAATTAATTCATTATAATTGGGTTGTGTAATGTGTTTAAAATTTAGGGGTGCAGTTTTTTTGCACAAACATGCATACATGGATGTTAAGTGATGACTGCAGCCTATAGATAACTATACAAAAACCAGAGATTAAATGCGTTGTAACCCCTGAGACCTTAGTTGTTTTGTTTCTGTGATAGTTATATGGCTGGCATGATGACTGCCTCGTTGGCTCAGTGGTCGCAATCGTGATGGTGAAGCCTGAGGTTTTGGGTTTGATCCTGAGATCGGGAAAGTCTGCTATTGGGTTTTTTCTGTGAGGAAATTCCCAGTAGTAGCCTGGAGGGTGTCCATACTGTTCGTACAAATTGAGGACAACTTATTTCTTAAATAAAAAATATTAAATAAATAAACATGTACTTTCAGTCCATGCATTAGGATTATAACTCGATTTTCTATTCAGTCATTGAGAGTGTGCATTATTCCCATTACCTACATGTTGTATATATTAAACTCATGCAAACAACAGAGATAGTTCATAATTGAGGTCTGCCTAAATAAACTTGTTGAGACTAGCATTTTATTGTGGATAGACGTTAGTCTCATTTTCGTTTTTTTACTTACTTCACCAAACGGGTGTTCAGAATTTCCTTAATTTAAATTAATTTTGGGATAAAGTATAATGGTAGTGTTCAGCACTATCATGTTCAGGTCAGGTGGTAATGTACGGCAATGTAATATCCGGCACAGAGGCATAACACCTTAGGCCTCAGAAGCGGTAATGCATCTGTATTTTGACCTCTGGCCTTTGTGTTGGTGTTTATAGGCTGCAGTCATCCCTTAACATCACTGTGAACTGCATGCTTGTTTGCCACTTTCATTACATAAAAAAATGAGTCATGCTATCTGGTGGTAGAGCTCCAGTGCAGGCCCGCCGGCGTAGGCACTACCGCATAATCTAATCTACTTGCTGCCAAATAGTAGTGTTCAAAACTATCGTGTTCCAGTCAGGTGGTAATTTACAGCCCTGTAATTTCCGGCTCAGAGGCATGATATCTTAGGCCTCACGAGTGGCAAGGTATCATTGAAATCTCTAGTTTCGTGTAGATGTTGATAGGATACTGCATTACTTACCATCAATGTTAACTGAAGGCTTGTTTGCCACCATTATATCATTAAAAAAAAACAGAAAATAAGTACATACTATGTTTATTCTCATACATAAAAGCAATAAATCTGAATCAGAATAATAAGACAGGAGCGTAGTTAGCAATACTTCATTTTTATTTTTATTGCAGGATCCAGCTGTGAAAGCACTAAAATATGCCGGCGGGAGGCTTGACGCCGCGCTCGACTTTTTGTCGAAACAACAAGAGCCATTGAACGGAGTGCTCAAGTCGAGTAACCTGAGCGCTCTCGGCACAAAATTAATACGAAAACCGAGTTTAGAACGGGAAATCAATCTCCATAGAGGTAGCCCCGCACTCGATTCTGGCGCTGGGAGTTCCAGGTCAGATAGTCCGCGGCAACCTGACGCGCCGCATCCTCACGAAAAGTTGAGCAGGCAGTACTCCCCTTCAGGTTTCTCCGAACCGCCACCCCCGCCGCCGCCAAGATGCCCTTCCACGCCGCCAGTGCCGCCCTCGGTGCAGCAGCTAATGAAGCGCATGTCTCCCGCTCCACCCCTGCTCCCAGCCAGAGGCACGAGCCCCGTCGCCGCAGGAGCCCCCACTCCACCCGCGCGACAACCTATGATAGTTCAAAATGGACCCCAAGTACAGCAGCAACTAACGCAGCAGATTCAGGCCCTGAGTATCTATCAAACGGGTGCCGCCGGCGCGGAGCTACCGCCGCCGTACCCCCTCTCGGGTGTTCCACCGCCACCCTCTTACTCGGTTTCCATGCAAAACCGACAGAGCCCCACGCAATCGCAGGACTACAGGAAGAGTCCATCGTCGGGCATCTACTCTGGCACCTCGGCCGGGTCGCCGAGTCCAATCACGGTGACGCAGTCGACCGGCTCGGCGTCCGGGATGACTCGCCCTACGCCTATTCAGGCGTGGACAGCGAGGCAAGCGGTTCAGCCACCGATCATTATGCAGTCCGTGAAGAGTACGCAAGTGCAGAAGCCCGTCTTGCAAACCGCCATAGCGCCAGTCGCCCCACCGCCCGTCGCAAACTCAGTAGTACAACCGCCTCCGCCCTCGTATGCTAGTTCGATACAACAAAAGCAGCAAGCGCAGACGCCGCCAAGCTATCCTCTTGCGCCGAAACCTTCTTCACCGGGCTCTACTCCCCCTGTCATACCGACAGCCACCACACCCACCGTACCGACTACAGAACCTCCGAGTTACGCGATCACAATGCAAGCTCTGGCCGTCCAGAGAGGAATGCATCCGATTCCGCCGCCTCCTTACGGAAACCAGAATGACAACACGACGACGGTTAACTCGCACCATTCGCCATTACATAAAAAGTTCTCCAACAACTGTGATGGCAAAGGAGAGACTTCGCAAGGCCTCGAAATCAAATGCCCCAATCAGAATTGCAATCTTTTAAAGGATAGCGCACCCTCCGGCTCCGATAAAAACGGGTCAACAGAACGTAGACAGAAAGGCATCCCAGAGAAGATCAGGCACCAGTCGCCAATACCCGAAAGGAAGAACATCAGTAAAGAGAAGGAAGATGAGCGAAGGGATTGTAAAGTTAGGAATTATTCACCACAAGCTTTCAAATTCTTTATGGAGCAGCATGTCGAGAATATTTTGAAGTCGTATAAACAAAGAACATATCGACGCATGCAGTTAGAGAAAGAGATGACGAAGATCGGCCTGAGCATTGAAGCGCAGTCACAGATGAGAAAGATGCTGTCGCAAAAAGAGTCCAACTACATCAGATTGAAGAGAGCCAAAATGGACAAGTCTATGTTCACAAAAATAAAGCCGATAGGGGTCGGTGCGTTTGGAGAAGTGACGTTGGTGATGAAGATTGATACTAGTCATCTATATGCCATGAAGACACTGAGGAAGGCCGATGTATTGAAGCGGAATCAAGTCGCGCACGTGAAAGCCGAGAGGGATATATTGGCGGAGGCGGACAACGAGTGGGTTGTGAAGTTGTATTATAGTTTCCAAGACAAGGACAATTTGTATTTCGTGATGGATTACATACCAGGTGGTGATTTGATGTCGTTGTTAATAAAATTGGGGATATTCGAGGAGAATCTGGCGAGGTTTTATATAGCAGAGTTGACTTGTGCAGTGGAGAGTGTGCACAAGATGGGTTTCATTCACAGGGACATAAAGCCAGATAACATTTTGATAGACCGAGACGGCCACATCAAGTTGACGGATTTTGGTCTGTGTACGGGCTTCAGATGGACGCACAACTCGAAATATTATCAGCGAAATGGTGAGTTTATTTTTTTTATAATATAAAATTAGTCTCCACCTTCACGTGTCAGATACGTGTGAGGGTGAATCCCTTATTCTTTTGTTTAGGTACCCTCAGAATTAGTGATTATAATGACGAAATTTTATTATTTTCACGTCTGTATTTAGTCCATTTGTGTGTGGATAATATCGGCGTCTGTGTCTACGGAACAAGCGTGCTTTATTGGAAATTTCAAAACAATATAATAAACAGAATAAAACTGAGACAGATGTAAATAATGTGGAGGTTGTAGGTTCGAGGCTTGCTGAAGTTGGCATTGGCTAATCAATTATGTGTTTGTGTGTGTGTGTCTTCACGCCAAGTCCCTTGCGGAGTAGGCAAAGGCAGTGGAGTACTGCGTCATGGGTTCTAGGGTATCTAGATCTAGTCTCTCTGTTACACTCTCTATTCTGCAACCTATAGAATTTAGTTGTCTTTGTAACTCGCTTACAACATTCTTTGCTAATTTTTAAAAACATTTGTTGACCAATTTCTCTATAAACTTCTAGATCACGGTCGACAAGATTCCATGGATCCTGTAGACGGGGAATGGGGCGCGATGGGCGAGTGCCGTTGCCACCAGCTGAAACCGTTGGAGAGGCGGCGGAAACGCGAGCACCAGCGGTGTCTGGCGCACTCCCTGGTGGGGACACCGAACTACATAGCGCCGGAGGTGTTGCAGAGGACAGGCTACTCCCAGCTTTGCGACTGGTGGTCGGTTGGGGTGATATTGTACGAGATGCTGGTGGGATCGCCGCCTTTCCTGGCCGCCACGCCGGCGGAGACTCAGCTCAAGGTTGGTGTTCCTTATTCCTGCGTACGTAAATACATGTTTGTTTTTTGTTCGAAATAGAACTAATTTGAGGCAGTATTTAACCACTTACGGTTTACATTGATTGAATCCTTATGTCGTTGATATTATGATGATAAACCAAATAAAATACGCTTACACTCACAGCCCCACACTGGGAATGAACTTGTGTCGTGGGTGCCGCTGTACACATACAATACATACACACCCAGACCCAAAACAAATATCTGTATATTTGTTTGGCCATATTTGTCCCGGTACGGGAATCGAACCCGTGAGCCTCGATTAAAACGGTCGTCACACACCGCTGGACCAAATGGTTCGTCAAATCTTTATATATCTTCTTACATCAATGTATATAAAAATCAATTGCTGTTCGTTAGTGTCGCTAAAACTCGAGAACGGCTCTACCGATTTGGCTGATTTTGGTTTTGAATGATTTTTGTAAGTCCAGGAAAGGTTTAAAAGGTAAGAAAATATGAAGAAATTGAAGGGAAATAGTAAAAACCACAATTTTATTTTCCCTTACAAATAGTCCGTATATATCAAACATTTGACACATTATTTCATTCTGAGGCAATACGAAGTTTGCCGGGTCAGTTGTGGGTGCTGCTGAACATACAAAATACACACATTGAACACCCAAACCAGAAACAAATAGGTAGGCCATACAAATATTTGTCTCGGTGTGGGAATCTAACCCGCGATCCGCGAATCAAGCGGTTGTCACATACGGCTGGTCAAAATTGTCAGTTTTCAATAGTTAGGACGATTGAGTTTCAGTTTGAGCATTGGAAGTATAGCCAATAAAATTTAATCATAATTTCAGGTGATAAACTGGGAAAGCACCCTTCACATCCCCGACGCGGCCAATCTGTCGCGAGAGAGCAAGGATCTCATCCTGCAGCTGTGCTCCGGACAGGACAAGCGACTCGGGAAGGACGCGAACGAGGTCAAGAACCACCCGTTCCTCCAGGGCATCGACTTCGATAAGGGCTTGCGGAAGCAAGGCGCCCCTTACATACCCAGGATCGAGTACCCCACGGACACGTCGAACTTCGACCCCATAGACCCCGACAAACTTCGCAACTCCGGCAGTTCTGACTCCAACAAGTCTGACAGTGAGCTCCTCGACAACGGAAAGACCTTCCACGGCTTCTTCGAATTCACCTTCCGCAGATTCTTCGACGATGGCTACACGAACAAAATAAATCTGGACGACGACAACCAGGGGCCCGTTTACGTATGAAGTGCCAAGAGACGCTGACTTATATAAATATAATTCAATTTTTTTTTACAAGTGTGTGCCTTTGACTCTCTCTATTAAAACGTTAGTTTTTTTTGTAATAACGAATGTAACGTATTTAAACGAAAAAAAAAACACTTAATTTTAAACCGTATTGTTAATAATCCCGGTGATAATGTTGTAATATTGTATCGTTATGTATTTTGTAAGAGTAATCTTATTGTATTTGTAATATATGAAATGGATGGATCACAGTAGGACGTAGTGTGACAATGGTGCTGTGGCGCTACGCGTCGGAACATCTCCCGTTGTTCCATTCACTGTATACTATTTTTGTAACTAGAGAAATTATTTATGAGATAAGAACAAGCTTACGTGGTTTAGTGAATGAATCGTTACTATATTTTCTTATGTATTTATCGAGGTAGGTCGCTTATGTGTGTCTGTTTATATGTAAAATCGTAACTTTGTCAGTCTAACAGTCGTTCCACGATTGGCCAAATGGTTGCCACGGCCGCAGGCTATGAATGATCTCCAGAAACAAATTAATTACTTAGCAACAAACAATTCTGTTAACAAAATCGTTTGTGTGCTAGTTCATAATTGTTATAGACTTTGTATTTATGTAATACTTTGTTAAAGGAGATGTTGCGAGCTCGGCTCTGGTTCGTACACGTCCTTAAAAAATGGGTAAAATTAAAGAAGAACCCGAAAAAAATACAATTAATTTATTCAATAATATATTTTAGAGTTACAACCACATTTAATTCAAACGTTTTTGTCATATTCAACTATGTTCAACATGGCGGCGATACAGCCGACGATCCTTGGGATCGATCGATTTCGATAGTATTTGGATGTTTTTTTTCTTTAAGTACCTACTCTATAATCATAAAACAATTTAAAAATGAAAATGTCAAAATGACATCGCCCGCCATATTCGCCATGTTGGTTTTGAGTTGCAATTCTAACTGCAAATAATATTTTGTAACTGCAAACAAGGCTAAATAAGTAAAAATATACAGTAATAAACGTTTTTATATTGATTTTGCCTGTTTAATGATATTGTGTACAATACATGGCCAGAGGTCCATACATTTTTGCAACATCTCTTTTGGAATTAACGCAATATTATTATCAAAATTAATTATTTTTGTTCGGCAGTACTATAAGTACTGGATTGTTTGGCAAAATAGGAAAACTTAAAATTGAGTCTACGGCCGTGACGCCCGCCAGTGGCGTAGCTAGCATGGGTGGCCCGGTGCGGTTGTAGTGGAATTAAATTACAATTAATAAAATTCCTAATTCTAACCAATATTAAAAATGGGGAATGGGATGAGTTAATTACTTTGTTTGTTAGGTTTCGCTTTTCACACCTAAACTGCTAATACGATTTTGATATTTTTTTGTTTAGAAATAGATGGATCACCAGAGATGTATTTTTTTTTATCTTATGTAATATATATATGTATTTATATTTTATAATGATTCGCTATCGTACCCGCAAACGGTTGCCACCCGGGACGGGCCGTCCCCCTATGCTACGCCACTGTCGCCCGCAGTTCTTCCAACGTCTACAGCACTAGACACTAGCTCATAGCGTGTGCCTTACTCGACGTAAATGTTTTTTTACACAATATTTAAGGGAGTTAGAATATCAAATTTAGGGATTGACTGTAACTAAAAAAATTGAAATTGTATAACTCGACATTGTAGAGTGCAATAAATATTTATTAACAAACCAAACTTAGTTGCGGTCCGAGTCAATTGTAGTTTAAATCAACATAATATTTTGTTTTAACTAACATGGTCCAGTTTATGTGTAGTTGCGAACTAAATCAGAGTTTCAGTAATAAAACAAGAACAAAGTCCGTGGGACAACTTGTTTGTGGTCTCCACATTGTACAGTATGATATAAATGAGTCACTTCAACCTTAAATTATGTGTTATTGTATGTAAATTGTTTTATTCTAAAATGAAACATGCTTATAAGAAGTAAATGAAAATAAATAATGGGAATTTTGTTGATTTTCTTTCGTTTTACCCGTTCATATTTGTGGGTTTTATCATTAGTTGCCTCATTGCCTTCGTAATAGTAAATTAACTACCTTCACTTCGTGTGAGTCATCACCTAATAAAGTCATCTTGTTTGAATAAACAGGAAATTCGACAGATTTTTTACATAAGAATACGCATTCTACATACCTTAAAAAAATGTAATGGGATTTTTTATAGGAAATAAAACGGTTTTTTATAGTTTAACAATTAAAGGATATATTAAAAACGAAATAACCATAATTAAGTACTATATTAGAACTTTATAAATCTCTATTAGTTTGTTGACTATTGTTCCTCTTATGGCAGTAACAAAAAATCTTGAACTTTCTTATTGAAGTCTTCTGCGTACCGAATGTGAATATTATGTTTACCATCTGGATATAGATGAATTCTGAAATAGAAAGTCTGAACTAAGTGACACAAAAAATCTGACAATAAAGTTCGATTCGTACAGAGTCGCGCCATAAAGTATATTTTTGATCAGAATAACAGCAATTTACTGGTGGTAGAGCTTTAACGTTTTCTCAATAAATGTCATGCTAATGCTTTTTTTTTTTAATAAAAGTGGCAAACAGGCATGCAGTTCACATTGATGATAAGTGATGACTGCAGCCTAGACACCCACGCAATGACCAGAGGTCAAAATGCAGATGCGTTGAAACTCCTGAGGCCTAAGGTGTTATGCCTCTGTCCCGGAAATTACAGGGCCGTACATTACCACCTGACCGGAACACAAGAGTGCTGAATTCTACCATTTAGCGGAAAGTATATTAGGTAAACCTTGTCGGAGGCCTTATGGGCGGTTTGAAAACATCCGACAGCGGGTTGGCCACTAACCCACCCACCTCCACCAATCCGCATTGGAGCAGCGTGGTGGAGTAAGCTCCAGGCCTCCCCCAAAAAGGGGAGAGACTCGTGCGCAGCAGTGGGACGTATAATGGGTTGCCATTATTATTATTATATTAGGTAATGCGGTGGTGCCTACGAACGCGAGCTCCATCATTGGAGCTCTACCACCAGTAAAAAGTGTTCAGTGTTCCGGTTAGATGGTAATAAAGTAATAACTATCACAGACAACAACTAGCTCTCAACTGGCTCTCAGGGGTGACAATATATCAGCTTTTTTACCTCTGGTTTTTGTGTATATGTTTATAGGCCGCAGTCATCACTTGAATTCAACATTTCAACATCAGTGTGAACTGCATGCTTGTTTGCCACCTTCGTTACATAAAAAACCTGTCAAGTGCATGTCGGGCCACGCGCAGTGTAGGATTCCGTAGTTACAGAGTAAAAGTTGTAATGAAAAAAAGAAATAAATATTTTGTATGGACTTGTTCGAAATTTCCGAGTACATTTGATCGACTATTACTCGCAAACTTGCAAAGCAAACTTAAGTGTGATAGTTTTCCTTTTAATTTCGTTATATGTAGCTACTATTGGCGTAACGTTTGAATTTCTAACAACAATCGTTTAGTCTGTAGGGGCAACATTTCGTTAATACTTTAGTATTAACGAAATGTTTTTGCACTTTAAAGCTTAATAAGTAACGAACAGTTAACTAAATCGAAAAATGATGTTCGGAAACCCGTATTATTTTAAAAAGACCTATCCAACGATACCACGCACTATGGAAAACGAAAGTTAAAAAAAATATATTTGCGCGTTACAAGTAGGAGGTTACCCTAAGTATTTTTTTTTCAAGTTTTTATTCTACCACTTTGTCGCCGAAATCAAGATGTATACTTGTGCCAAATTTCAAGGCTCTAGTACTAATCGTTTTTTGCGCTAAACCGCGGACGGACAGACAGACAGACAGACGGATGGACATGGCGAAACTATAAGGGTTTCTTGTTTACTACGGAACCCTAAAAAGGAATATATAGCAATAATAATATAAGAATTCTATACGGACATACTAGTTGCAAGCATATTTCTTCAAATCAAATAAAAATATCAGTTTGGTTCCACTACGATGATTATTATCTTCACGGCACAGCGGTGGTGAAAATATGAGAATAAATTTTAATTAAATACCGGAGGTAATAATTGGTGCTGGCCAGTGAAGTTTGACTTCAAGGTCTCAAAGAGTTGTGAAATGTAAGACAGACGCTGCCTAGTTCTACACTTACGTATCGTGATATTCGTGATTGATAAAATTAAAAACTAAAGAAAAAGAACGACAATACAAACATTCACTATGAAATTGCTTCAACCGGTTTGGTCGAAATCGTGGTGTTATTTCGCGCCATATAATGCTAATGCATACTGAACGGGCTTTCGTTTCCACGCACCATAGAGCATCACCGGAGGGGAGTAGCCATATGCAGGCTTTCTCCTCTATCAAAGTACAAGCCCAAATGGGCCTTTACCTGTCGCCTAGATGTTTAAATGTGTGCGTGAAATTGTATCTGTATTTTGTTGTCAAGGTGTGAGTTTCGTAGTAAAAGACAATTTTTGTAGTGTGCGTGTGTGTCGCACGCATTTCCCCCCGCAAAACCTGACAGACTGTTTTGCATCGGTAATACACGCTATGCCTACTCCCCTCCGGTCCGCCGCGACCGGTGGGCCGCGTTGCTCTATGCCGCGTACTGTCGCTTATACTTACTCCGCTCCGTTCATCGTTATCATCACTCCAGCCGAAAGCCGTCCACTGTTGGACAAACCCTTTCCCAAAGACGCTCACAACAGTGTTGTGCATCATCAGGGGAGAATATGTCATAATCGTCACGCTTGGCAGGTGGATTGGCGATCGCAGTGGCGATAGTTTTATCGCGGGACGCTGCTGCCCATTCCGCGTTATGATATTTACTACCGTCCTATTGGAATGGTTTGACCATTTTTCAGTTGACTGCACTAGCGGAAGGATTCTCTGCCACTAGAGGGCGGTGTGGTCGTCACGTCCGCTCCGTTGGTCGAAACTTTTATAATGTCTTTAGATAAAATAATTAAAAATAATAACCTGGCACCATCGATATGCGTGTGTAAATGCGAGATATGAACTGGGGCAACCAGAGGATCTTTCTCCCCGTACAAAATAAATGTGGGACACTTGATATCCTTGAGGAGATCCGAGCAAATGTCTCCATCTTTCGCTGCAAATAACTCTACCATGCCGTCCACCCAGCTCGACCAGTATTTAGCAAACCTCTCCTCGCCGTAAACATCTATCATCGGCTGCCTCATTTTAGGCGACCAAGACTTGATGTCTCTTATTTCTGAAAGAATATTGCATATTATTTTGCTGTAAGAAAATTTTGAATTATATCTATGATACCGAAGTTCATGTACCAGCAGGCTATAATGTATGAAATAAGCGAACGAAACAAAAGATATTTCGAAAATAATATGCAAGTAGGAAGTTTTTTATTTTGAGACAATGTGTCAAAAAAATCCTTCAAGGGGGCGAATTTGATATTGTAACTAAGTATGAATAAAAAAAATGGCATTGAAAAAAATATAACAATATTATAAAAAAATAAATGCCTGGCGTAGTGGTAGTAGGTAGGTCCCGAGTTCAGAGACAGAGAGATATTTCCCTTATAGAAGTTTTCCTCAACTTATATCTTACTTTGAGAAGAAATGTAAATCCGAAATGATTAGGACTATAAATAGTCCTAATAGTTTCCGAATAAAGTAGCTGTGACATAAAGACGGACGGACGAAAGACAGACGTGGCGAATCTATAAGAATTTTTTTTTCCCATTGGTGAGGAATACTTAAAAATAGGTGTTTAATCAGAAAACATGCAATGAAATGATGCATAGTACTTTCCAATTTACAGCAATATGCTACTACAGAAAATGACCAGAAAATAGGTATTTACCAATATGGATATTTTTAAAAAGCTAACACTACACCAGCCCAACAAAACCAAATATGGAAACAAACAAACACACATGCTTACTTCAAAACAAACATACTCTTGTATGACTCAAGTTCATGAGGCAGTATAAACGAGTTGGTACCCCACACCACTAGCTTGTTGATGACTTCCGGATGTTTGGCTGCAAGGATGATACTTGATATGCCGCCATCACTCCATCCTAATAGTGAGTATTTTGGTATATTTAGAGCCTTGAAAGAAAAACATTTTTAACCCCTTTGCCCTTTCTGCCACCAGCAGAGAATATGTAATAATACTACGTGTAGAATGGACACTTCGACGTCCCGCCCGATTTCCCCGCATCACCCAACCTCCTCCCCTCTTATGGGCGACGGTTGGTATTTTCTACGTGCTACGCACACAGGTGCACGTATAAATACACGTCACTGATTGATGTCTGTGTAATAGAGACCAAATTAAGCGTTTTTATGGAATTTTTGTGGAGTGTCTGCGGTGTGGTGGTGGAATGAGTTCCAGTGTGGGAATTCAAAGGCGTAGGCACCACAGCATTATCCTATGTATCTGCCGCCAAATGATAGTGTTCAGCATTATCATGGTCCGCTTAGATGGTAATGTATGGCCCCGTAATAACTATCACAGAAACATAACAACAGTCTGCATATTGACCTCTGGTTTTCGTGTAGATATCTATAGGCTGCAGTCATCACTTAACATAAATGTGAACTGCATGGTTGTTTGCCACCTTCATAACATAAAATAAGCATGTAAGTATAATACTGCCTATAATAACATATGGCCACTACTACTACGCTGGAGGTCCTGGGTTCGATTCCCGGGTCAGGGACTATCAGAGATAACGGTTTAAAAAATCCTTTATGTCTGGTTCTATTGGGATTATTTCCTTTTCTGGAAGTTTCCCAGTACCTCGGAGTTTGGTAATGTGCCTGGAGATGGCAACACGTTCGCCACCTGTTACATGTGCCAAAAATCGTGAATCGTGGGTGTTTGAATGCATGCATTTACCTCTGCCTACCCTTTCGGGGATTACAGGGGTGAAGTTACGTTTCTTTTTTTAAATAATTAATTTATAACCATATATAAGATTAAATACATACATTGGAATTCATAAACAACTACATAGTTGTCTAGTCATTGTGAAACCTTGAAAGATAATACATAGAGATATTAACATTCAACTGAGATTGTTCATAGTAAACTAGTCTTATTATATTTACTAGTAAAGCTCAAACTCAAAAATTCATTTAATCACTTGGAAATAATAGAATTTGCTTGTGATAATGGCTCCAATAACAATTACAGGTGGTAGAGCTCGAGTGATGATCCTGGCGGGTGTGTAACTACCACCATATTACCTAATTTACTTGCCACTGAATGGTAGGTGGTAATGTATGGTCCCGTAATTTCCGGCACAGAAGCATAACACCTTAGGCCTCAGGAGTGGCAATGCATCTACATTGAAATCTCTGGTTACATGTTAATGTTGATAGGTTACAGTATTAATTACAATTGTGTAAATCTCTTTACGGTTGTGCACTACATCATGACAAATAAAACGAAGTTTTATTTATGAATATTAAAATGAAAAATATACTATAATACAAACCTTCATAAACTCAAAGGCCGCCTCTGCATCTTTCTCATAAAAATCTGGCGGGAACTTTCTTTCAGGTGGCCTGCTCTTGCCGTACCCCGGAGGATCCCAAGCTACCAGGCTAAACTTCTTGCGATCAAACCCTTCTACTTGCGGCTTAAAATCCGTCCAAATAGAACCGAGAGCTCCCGGCATGCAAATAATGTTATGGGGACCGGTGCCCACTCTAAGATAGTTTATCTCTTGATTGCCTATTTTTATTCTATCTTCCTGTATAAAAGGAAAAATATGTTATAGAAATACAGAGATAAGAATACGAGTTTGAGGTTAACAAAAATACCTTTGGAGCAGCTGTTGTTGACATGTAAACACTACATAGTCTATTTTTACTAATTTTTTTTATAGGGTTTAATAGATTGTCTATTTTACTCAACATTTTTATTGATAACGTGACTTTTATAAATGCAAAAACTAGTAAACAAACAACCGACAGCCCGAAATGTTGACGACCAACCCTGTGCGACCAACTGACAACTGACAGATAGCGAGCGACAGATGGACAGATTGACAGAAATCGAAAATCGGCAGGATCATAGATAATATATCTTGTAGAGGCTCTTGGTAGCTAGTAGTAGCTACTACACTCTATGGTAATTGATTTGATGATTATACTTGTTTGAGTTATAAAATAGACTGTAATAATTTGACTTGATTAATGGATAATGAATAATGCTTGCTTAATGATTTGCTTGTTTGAGAGCACGCGCGGAGCTCTTGGTAGCAATACGCGAACTGTCTTGTATTACGAAATATATAAAGAATGTCAATTAAACGATATATTATAAAATACTGCGCATCAGGTAAAAATGCTTGATGTGCATAATGATACGGGATGATGTAGATAATACATACAGAATTGGCGGAATCATTCTAGTTATGTAGGTACATTGATTTTCGATAAAAATTATCGATGCTTCAAAAATTATCTATTGAAATATTTCTCATCATTACAGCATCAAATACAGATTTAGTGAATATCAGAGATCTTTTCAAGTAGAGATCACATAAACGATTTTCTCCGATGACATACATTTCAGCGTAATACCTCCCCGCGTTCTTGAGAAAAAGGGTCTTGACGAACAGACGGACGGACAACAAAGTGATCCTACAAGGGATAAATTGTTTTTTTTCCTATCATGGTGCGGAACCTCAAAAATGACATACCAATCGAATTGAGAACCTCCTCCATTTTGAAGTTGGTTAAAAATGTAACTAGAAATCACTTTCAATAATGAAAATTAAATTATCAATCAATCACCAATTATAATTAAACTACCTTTTTATGTATATTATAAAATTTACCTATGGTATGTCTCAGGACGTGTTTTCAAAATTTTTATTCAATATTTACATTGATTGTCTTTCAAATTAATTCTCGTCTCAAACTGGGAAACATCCTACTTATCCTCCGTCAATCCAACACTATAAAGTCAACGTAATTCGTCACTGGTGGTAGAGCTCCAGTGACGGAGTAATATACTTGCCGCTAAATAGTAGTGTTCAGCACTATCGTGTTCCGGTCAGGTGGTCAACAGGTGGTAATGTACGGCACCTGTAAATATGTAATGTACCTGTAATTCCCGCCACAGAAGCATAACACCTTAAGCGTCAGGAGTGGTAACGCATCTGCATTTTGACCTTGGTCTTTGTGTGGGTGTCTTTAAGCTGCAATCATCACTTAACATCAATGTGAACTGCATGTTTGTTTGCCACTTTCATAACATAAAAAAAGACTTGTGGCACTCGGGGACTGCCGCGGTAAAGCTATTGCATTTACATAATTATCTAAAATTATGCAAAACAAAATAAAATGCAAATAAAAGAAAAATGAAACAATAATTTTCTATTAATATTTACCACCTTTTAAATATTGAATGGAAAAACAAACAATTAGAAAAAAAATGAACAACAACAATCTTGGCAGCGGTGGGATTCGAACCCACTCCTCCGAAGAGACTGGTGCCTTAAACCAGCGCCTAGACCGCTCGGCCACGCTACCCACGAGGTCGGTCGGCGAAATTATACATGACTTTCTTTAACTGAGTTTAAAATTTGTAATCCGGAGCGTCCGGTTTTTTACGTTACGGAATTTCTGAATTCGGTCCCCGCGCTCAAGGCCCGCGATAGAAGCTATGCAATAGCTTAAAAAAGAAAAAAAAACACAGTACAAAAATCACGTCTATTACTACGAAACTAACACCTTGATTTTAACAAAATACATAAACAATTTCAAGCACACATTTAAACATCTGGGCGACAGGCGTAGGACCAATTGGGCTTGTACTTTGACAGAGGGAAATAGGGCTGCATATGCTCAAAATCAAACTCAAAAATTTATTTAATCACTTCGAAATAATAGAATTTGCTTGTGATAAAAATAATAAATAAATAAAATCGTTTATTGATTTCTCTCTCACACAGAAAAATACATAATCAGATCTTGAACTAGGTATTATTACAAATGATAGGTCAAATTACAAATATAAAATTAAAGCGAATAATAACTGATACGTTGATTAATAGGTCAAGGTCAACAAAAGAAAATAAATAATGGTCCAAAAATACTTAATAATAAAAATAGGTATCAACCCTCTGGTCCGCCACAGCGGCCGGTGACCCGTGTTGCTCTATGAGTATTAACTACTATTCACCCCAACTATTACGTAACTTCACGCCTGTAATCCCGAAGGGGTAGCCAGAGGTAAATGCATGCATTCAAGCATACATGCAAACACCCACGATTCACCGGTTACGTTTTCGGTGGCGAGCCTGTTGACATCTCCGGGCACATTACCAAACTTCGAGGTACTGGGAAACTTCCAGAAACTGGAAAAATCCCAATAGAACCAGAGATAAAGGATTTTACACCATTATCTCTGATAACCCCCTACCCGGGAATCGAACCCAGGACCTCAGCGTAGTAGTAGTGGCCTGCTACCACTAGGCTACCGAGGCAGTTTAGTATATTATCTATATCTCTAAAGATGTCACACGATTACGGTAGGCGGCGCCCACTGATGGCGTGGCAAAGTGTAACCGGGTGCTATACACTGTTGTTTTATAATTGGATATGAAATAAGGATGGATATTGTAAATAACAGACACATTAATTAAAAATTAATTTTATTCATCAACGCCCGACACTTTCTAGCGAATATTACTAGCATTAAATGTTAAAAGCAAAGAAACTTTACTGGTTAAAATAATTTAACAATAACTCCCTCGAACTCATTGCATCAGGAAAATTACGCGTAACTGTATAATGAATAGTCAGGTTGATGCAGTAAATACATTTATATGTGTAATACATTGGACAATTTACACACATTTACACACAACTCACCAAACTATACCATAATCATAGTAGTAGCGTCGTAATTATATAACTACAGGTAGTAATTATTATTTCGTCTAGGATCTTAAAGCTTGAGAATAATAGGTCCCATAAATATACCGCTCTCATTTACACTGGTTTCGTAATTTCGAAAATAATATTATAATCAATTTGTGATATTTTTAATTTCAAATAGCAATTATCAAAAATACTAACTACGTGTTCACTTGTGGCGTGCATTACACATAGACAATTAGGTAGAGGTCGCCTCACCATATCATCAAAAAAACAAACTGAAATACTTATTTCTTCAAAAAAATGATAAATATTCAAAATTATAGGTTTATTATTCTTAGTAAACGTATTTCTAAAGAAAACAAGTACCCCATCCCAATCCTATCATGAGCAACTGAAGCAGGCTCTGCCCGTTCTTCCTATATGCAATGCACACTACTGGTTTTCGCTTATTCTTTAAATTACCTTATTCTATACCAGTTTTATATGGATCTAAATGCAGATATTTATCGAATTATAATATTGCTCATCTCATGCAATTTGTTTTTTAAGTAAATTGTTTAGCGAACAAATATACTGTTTTAAATGTGTCTGGATTTCATGGGTAATATGTGTGACGTGTTTGAATTATTTTGAACTATCCTCTTTTCATGAACGGTGTTTAGCATGTCATTATATAAATTAGCCTCGGTTGCACCAAAATATTTGTTAAGGTTATTGTATTATTTGAATGTGAAATGTATCAATAACTTTAGCAAACGTTGTGGTGCAACCCAGGCTTAGTGTTCTCTCATTCCATCTGACACTTATTAAAATGACAAAGACAAAACATTTAATGTATAAAAAAAATTCTAACCACCAACAAGTAAGGCGATACATGAATACTTGCACGGCATAATTGAAAAACATGAATGAATTTGAACTTCCAATCCGTATTGCTGTCATAGGATTGAAAAGCAGAACAGAATCTTTTCGTAGTTTTATTACAAGGGAAACAAATAATCCAGTTATGAAAATGATTGATCGCGACTTATATTTACGAGACTAACTAATCCAGCTCTCCAGCATTGCACGCGTCTTCATAACTCTTGCCTTTAGGTTCTGGGTCCAGTTTGATCATGTCGTCGATACGCAGGATGGTGATGGCAGCTTCCGTGGCGAACTTGAGGGACTTGATTTTGGATATCGCGGGTTCTACCACTCCGGCGGCCATGTTGTCTCGGAGCGTGCCCTCTGTGAGGTCTAGGCCAACCCATTTAAGATTCGCGTGTTCAACCTGCGATAAGTTATGTGACTTTTATAAATAGACATACCTATGCAAACGGTTTCCTAAAAAGGAATCTCTAGATCTATATTTGAGTGGAACAAGTAGAATCAATCTAACAACATGCACAGAAGTCTTAATAGAGCAAGTCACATGCGTGTATATATATGCGTCCGATTTCTACCACAGTTAATAGGTTGAGCTACGCGTGGACGATATCGTCCATGAACGATATGAAATCAATTGTTATATTTTACTGCAGCTAAAGAGGTTAAGGACGATGATTGATTAACACAACCGCATTACCTAATTGAACTGTTTTTATGAATGGCAAAAACTTACGGGCACAACATTTCTAACACAGAGGTTATAATAGTGTCTCATATCAATAAAACTAAAGATTTCAATGCATATTATTGAAATCTTAAGGTTTTATGTGGATCTATTAAAGCTGTGATATTCTCTTAATATGGACGGTACTTGTATACCGCTTTGATAACAAAAAAAGTAATATATTATAAAGTGCCTGAGAACATAAGTTATGAAGCAAATTGACACCCACCTTCGTCTGCGACGAGTTGTGGTAGGCGCGTAGTTTGGCGACAAGATCGGTGGCGTCGCGCGCCGCGTTCACGGCCAGCGTCTTCGGAATTACCAGCAGAGATTGCGCAAACGCCGCTATAGCTAGCTGCTCGCGGGAACTCTGCAAGAAATAACCTAGTTTTTAAGATTTGATGCACGGAGAAATCGGGCACTGAAATGTGCCCAATGGACGTCGATTGGATTGTAACTAAATGGGAGTTTTAAATAAAATACGCCGCTCGGCGTACGGGGCACAGCGCGTCGTGCACCGAACGTTCCATCTTGTCTAAAGACTCACCAGCGTGGTGGCGAAGTTGTCCAAGTATATAGAGAGCGCGGCCTCCACGGCGCCGCCGCCCGGCACCAGGCGGCCCGACTCCAGCACGCGGCGCACGGCGCACAGCGCGTCGTGCGCCGAGCGTCCCATCTTGTCTAAAGACTCACCAGCGTAGTGGCGAAGTTGTCCAAGTATATAGAGAGCGCGGCCTCCACGGCGCCGCCGCCCGGCACCAGGCGGCCCGACTCCAGCACGCGGCGCACGGCGCACAGCGCGTCGTGCGCCGAACGTTCCATCTCGTCGCAGTACGCGTCCGTGGGCCCGCGGAGGATGATTGACGCCGCTGTGCGCGCCGTTGGCCTGTGATAAGTTAAAAGTGATTTGAGGTAATTTTCAAAGTTGCAATAAGATCCGAAAAAGTAAAGTAGGAAGAAGGAAAAATTATACATGTATTATTTATATGTGGAGTACGCACAAAACTTACAGTACAGTACTGACGGACGGACAGACATGGCGAAACTGTAAGGGTTCCTTGTAAGCTACGGAACCCTAAAAAAGGCTGATTTATCCATGTATTTGTATGAAGTGTTTATTTTTATAAATAAAATGGTAAATGATTGCAGTTTTGTGATACGACCGTCTTTTGTGTAGTGTATCTCTTTTATCTTTGTATCTTGTATGTTTTGGTGTATAATAAAGTATTAAATAAATAAATAAAGACACAAACAAACAGCATTTAGTTTTCCTCATACACTTACCCCTTAATTAATATGAGTTGGTCATCACAAATCTGCTCCTGTACCACTTCAGCTGCCTCTCCGATCATACTTGGTTCAAATACTTCCTCACCTGAAACAAACAGCTTGTGTGTTTAGTTTATTACATCGTAATAATTATATTTGTAATATTCAGTTGTATAATTAATTTCAATGTTTTTTTCTGTCATAAGGTTGACAGACAAGGAGATGGGCCACCTGATAGAAAAGTCATTGTCGCTTATGATGGTCATTGTCGACATTTGTAACCCTATAATTGTCAACACACTGCCAGCCACACAGTGCTATGAAGGACTGTTTTGACGACAATTTTGAAGAACCCCATATTATAGCACTGAGGGGAACACCTCACCTAATGATGACCTCGCGGTGCGGGCCTACGAGGCAGTCCTCTTTGCCCGGGCTTGATCTGCCCCCGTTACGACGGGGGCGTGTCCCACCTGTCTAAGTTTAGACGCCGGCTGTGGAGTGCCGACACAAGGTTGCAGCGACGCAACGTCTCATTAGCCTTAGCCAGGCATTGCGATCGCTACCTCAGCGAGAGATGCTACTCTGGGTCGGGGATTGAACCCGACCGCCAGTGGTGTAGGTGGGCGTAGTTACCCGAGCTTACCAATTGGTGGCGTATCCGAATACGTGGGACAGGGACAGAGTCTTCATCACACCTCACCAGTTTTAATTAATCTCCATATTACATACATCGTACATAAGTATTCGAAATCTATATAAACTTATTTAAAGAAAAATGGAAAGAAAAATTTGACTTCAGGCGAGACTCGAACTCGCGGCCTACTGGGAATCTAGTCCAGCCGCTCTTCCAATTGAGCTACTGAAGTCCTGCCCGATTTGTCAAATCTTTCCTTCACATTTTATTGCATTGCTTTATGGTAGCAGCAGCGCCTTCTATTGCCAACTATGCTAGTTAGGCAACCGATATAATAGACTTTGCAGTTTAATGAATATCGTAAAGAAGTCGCTTTTACCCTGTACGGGCTAATGCACCGCACATTAGTTATATCAGCATTTTACACCATACGCCTCATTTCAACATACTTATTTTATTATTATATTCAGTTCGCATTAGGTAATCAAGTTCGCCGCGCGTTCTCACATTTCATTCATATCATTATCAGTTAGTTATTTTTGGACAGTTTTTAATATACAAGTTTTTATCAGTTTATCAGATTTTTATTTATCAGTAACTCTTTGGGGTCTAACCCAAACATTGGTCCTTCGAGCCTTCGTACTGGATCAGGACACGGGTTGTCGGGTTGTGAAATAGTGACACGTGTAAGTGATTTCCGCTGTACAACCGCGTGGATTTCAGTGCATATCAAGGAATTCAGGGTCTTGTGTGTGATAACAAGTTCACACACAAACCATATACGGTGTGCGCATCAGGGTGCATAACGTAATCAGCAGCAACAGGAGAGGTGCCGGGCGCAACAAGGAGCCAGCATCAGTCACGTGCCAACAAGGTGCACGGGATCGCATCAGCAAAACAGAGTATACGTATAAAAGTAAGGTCTTTCCATTTTATATTGACTTTTAAAAGTGGTAGTCATTATGGCAGATTTAATTGAATCGCAATCGGCTATTTACGAAAGTATGGTTAAAATGTTTACGAATATCAAGAAAGATGGGTCGGATAGGAAAACTATCGATTACTATAATAGGCGTTTGCAGGTTTTGGAGCAAAGCTGGGCAGAATTTGAGTATAATCATGACCGTATCTGTTCAGATCAAAGTAGGAGTCATCCTTATTTTACAGAAAATTGTTACGACACTACCAAGAAATATTATGTGTCAATGAAAAATTATATAGATCAGCAAACTCAGGCTTTATTGACAAAGCGTAAGCAGCCAGAAGTACAAGAAGATAGGGAGGCATCAGGGTCGGCTGGACCCTTTCCTTCGCGCAGCATAGAGCAAGCGGGTGGTGATATCAGCAAGATTAAAATAGATCGCGGCAACAGCAGTAAATTAGACGAGATGCTAAGAAAACAGACGGCTAACTTCAAGGCTTTTATGAGATCAGTTAAAAACATCGATTTAGATACCACTCAAGAAAAATGGGAGTTTGAAGACATACTCAAGATTTTACAGTCAAGGTGGTCGGCAATAGATTCACTGCATTGGGATATTGACAGTGAATTAAATGAAGGAAATCAGGACTATGAAACTGCCTTTACAAACCATGAACAGACGTACATCAGGTTGAAAAAAGAGATAAACTCTAAGTTGTGGTCTACCGCGCATAGAGAATATTCAACACCAAAATTGGAAATCCCAGTCTTCAGTGGAAGTTACCATCAGTGGACTTCATTCAAGGATTTATTCGAAGAGGCAATTCATAGGAATCGATCTCTTTCCAACGCGCAGAAAATGCAGTTTTTAAAAGGAAAAGTAAAGGGCGAAGCTGAACGTCTGATTCAGCATCTTCAAATTAGTGCCGACAATTATTCCGTGTGTTGGGACATACTGAACCACAGATATAATAATAAAAGACTCATATTTACGTCACATGTAAACATACTGATGAATATCCCGACTACGCAACAACAATCAGTAAATCATTTAAAGCGTATACATGATACTTCGATGGAATGCCTTAACGCTATCAAGAACTTAGGTGTCGATACAGAATCGTGGGATCCATTAATTGTCCATATGTTAGCGCAAAAACTTGATAGCGAGACATATAATGACTATATGGAATCTGTACCGAACCCACGTGAACTACCAAAATTATCAGAGTTTCTACACTTTTTAGAGGTCAAATTTACTACCCTGGAAACAACGCGTCGTAAACAGGAAACTAACGCGCCAAAAATTTACAATCACACTTTTAATACGCACCTGGGTAAATCATATCCAAAACAGCAGAATCAAAAATTTCCATTATACAAGAATGCATTTTATTCCAGTCCGAAAAACACGTTACCAGATAGGAACGTAAATAATAGGGTTCAGCAAAATTCAAAATATAACTGTCCTGTCTGTAATGGTAACGATCATGGCATTTATTACTGTTCGAAATTCTTAGAGATGCCTGGATACATGCGGAGAAAGACAGCTACCAAATTAAATCTTTGCGTAAATTGTCTCTATAAACATTATGGCAAACCGTGTGTTTCCGACCAAAGATGCCGCGAATGCAAAAATGATCACAATACATTATTACATGACGCATTTGTTTTGCGCAATACTAAAACAGCTGGCCCCATTTCGAGTGCATTGTCATCAGATACCGATGCACAACCAAGCTGTAGTAGCTCGCATGTGGCTCTACCACGTGAACCATCCGAAATATTACTCGCTACGGCGGTAATCAAGGTACAGGCCCCGGATGGTACTTATCATAAGATGCGTGCTCTCATAGATCAGGGTTCGCAAACCTCCCTAATAACGGAAAATGCAGCTCAGATACTGAAGGTTCCACGTCAACCGTTCAAGGGAGGTATCACAGGAATAGGAGATAAAGAAAACATTTGCAGAGGTCTTATCACAATCAATTGTTGTTCTATAGTTAGCGATTTCACTTTCCAAACTGATGTTTTTATTATGAAGAGTCTAACCAAAAACTTACCGAGCCGTTCATTTTCGCAACCATGTTGGTCGTATTTGAATAATATCACGTTAGCAGATCCAGAATTTTATATCAGTAGGCACATTGATATTCTATTAGGGGCGGATATTTATTCTCTTATCTTAATGGATGGAATGTGTAGATCAAATTCGTCGTTACCAATCGCCCAACAAACACAGTTGGGATGGATATTGAGCGGTCAGACTAGAAGTTTTCAGTGCAACGTGGTTCTAAACAATTATGAGGACATCCAGAAATTCTGGGAAATAGAGGATATTGCAGAAAATTCGCCGATAACGTCTGAAGATCAAGAATGTATTAAATTGTATGAATCAACCACAATAAGACGCGAAGATGGCAAATATGAAGTAAGACTACCTTTAAAACCAGACTTTAGAGAAAAATTAGGACAATCTAAAAGTAAAGCTATCGGCCAATTTTATCAGTTGGAAAAGAAATTTAATAAAGATCATGGATTAGCAATAAAATATAAAACATTTATGAATGAGTTTTTAACAAAGGGATACATGACGCCATCAGCTGACTGTAACGAGATTCCCCATTGTTATTTACCGCATTTTGCCGTAATACGTAAAGACTCTAGTACTACGCAATTAAGAGTAGTTTTAAATGCTTCTGCTAAAACATCTAGTGGATATAGTTTAAATGATGTTATGTGTAGGGGTCCAAATTTGCAGAAGGACCTTCAGAGCTTACTTATTAAGTGGCGACTGTATAAATATGCGTTTACGGCAGATATTGAAAAGATGTTCTTGAATATTTGGTTAAATTCGGAAGATCAATTATTACAAAAACTCGTTTGGCGTGACGAACAAAAACACAAATTAAAGGAGTATCAGTTAAAAACAGTAACATTTGGCACCAAGGCCGCTCCTTTTCTAGCCATGATGACCCTTAAGCGTTTAGCGCAAGATGAAAAGCATCGTTTTAAGGGCAGCCTGGCACCGGAGGTCCTGGAGAATTCATTCTATATGGATGATTTAATTCAGGGTTCACATACAACCGAAACAGCTAAGCAACTGAAAAATGATTTAATCACTCTTTTACGAGCAGGTGGATTCAATCTGCGAAAGTGGAAATCCAATATACCTGAATTATCAGATGATGTTAACAGTAATAACGAAAGTTTTGATTTTAAGCAATTAGAGTCCACAAAAACACTTGGTCTTCGGTGGAACCCCAGAGATGATACATTTACATTTCAATCAGAAACAATATTACAGTCGTCATCATCAAAACGCACTAAACGAGCTCTTTTGTCTGATATGTCTAAGTTATACGATCCTTTAGGTTGGTTGACACCAATCACAACAGAAATTAAATTGTTGTTTCAAGATGTTTGGCAACAGAGCACTCAATGGGATGAACAGGTATCCATTGAAATTTGGGAAAAATGGTGTAACATCAAAGCCAACTTAAAACATATAGATCAGTATAAGGTTCCGAGATGGTTGCAGATCCAAGAAAACGACACAATTGAATTGCATGGTTTTTGTGATGCAAGCACAAAAGCCTATGCCTGCGTCGTGTATTGTAAAACAAGACGCCCTGATGGATCTTCTTCCGTTATTTTAGTAGCAGGTAAATCAAAGTTGGTCCCATTGGTCAAAGAAAAATCCATACCGAGATTAGAGTTATGTGGGGCACTTTTATTATCAAAATTGATGGCTAAAATAGTAGAGTGTTTGAATGGATATAAAATTATTATTTTTGGTTGGGTGGATTCAATGGTTGTATTGGCTTGGATCCACGGAGATAGTGACAGATGGAAACCCTTCGTTGCCCACCGTGTCATAAAAATTAAAACGTGTATACCCACTTCAAGTTGGCGGTATATTAAATCAAGGGACAACCCTGCAGATTGTGCAAGTCGTGGATTGGTGGCTTGTGAACTAAGTGAGAACAGCTTATGGTGGCAGGGGCCAGAATGGTTGAAAAACTACGATTCAACAGAGGATGAAAATCAGAATAAATATACGACTAATCAAGAACAGAAGAAAAAACAGATGCTAGTTAACGTTGCGCAATTTTCAAACAAGAATGAAATTGTCGAATACCTATTAAATAAATTTAGCTCATTCAGTAAAATAGTACGGATATTAGCTTGGATTCGCAGATATATCAAGAAGAAATCAGGATCAAGATTTTTATCCGTACAAGAATTAAAAGAATCAAGAGAGATAGTTATAAAAGCAGTTCAATATTCAGAATATCAAGAAGATGTTAACAATTTGCAGAAAAGTTTAGCGATAAGCAGTAAAAGCAAGATTTTAAACTTAACGCCCATACTGGATCAAGCTGGTATTTTACGCGTAGGAGGAAGATTGAGTCATGCAAACATTGATCAAGATATGAAGCATCCCATCATCCTTTCAAGCAAAAGCAGATTAACAGAGCTTATCATCGATCAGGCACACGAGTTGACATACCATGGAGGAGCAAGACTCACATTAGCGTTTGTACGTCAAAAATATTGGATTATTGGCGGTGTCAACATCACTAAGAAGCGTTTACGTCAGTGTGTCAAATGTAGGAAACAAAACCCTTTAACAGAACACCAAATTATGGGAGATTTGCCGGCAGCTAGGATAAACCCTTCTCGCCCGTTCTACCACACAGGGGTAGATTACACTGGACACGTCTTTATCAAGGCCAACAAAGGTCGTGGCATTAAAACTGTGAAAGGGTATGTTGCTGTTTTCGTTTGTATGGCCACAAAAGCCGTACATTTAGAATTAGTTTCCGATCTTACATCGTCAGGATTTTTGGCAGCACTGCGTAGAATGTCTGCTAGAAGAGGTCTACCAGGGCACATATACAGCGACCAAGGAACGAATTTCGTCGGTGCAAACAAAATACTACAACAAGAATTTGCAGATTTACAGTTAGTATTTAATGAAGGTTTCTTGGCAGAAGTATCAGAGATGGGGGTTGAATGGCACTTCAACGCTCCGTCATGGCCTTCAGCTGGTGGACTTTGGGAGGCTGCTGTCAAGAGCTTAAAACATCACTTAAAACGCGTCATCGGAGAGCAACGTCTTACATATGAAGAATATAGTACGATGCTGGCGCAGTTAGAAGCATGTCTAAACTCCAGACCTCTTTGTCCGCTTACAGAAGATCCAGATGATTTAAATTTTTTGACCCCTTCCCATTTTTTGGCAAGTGGTCCATCATTAACGTTATATGAAACAGAAACAGATTTACGGACAAGGTGGCAGCTTACACAAAAGCTGTTTTCAGATATATGGAGGCGTTGGCGAAGCGAATACTTGACACAGCTATCCTCGAGGAGTAAATGGAAACGGCCACAAAATAACATGCAAATCAACGACGTAGTCATCATCAAGGATGATAACCTACCGCCTGGGAAGTGGGCGTTAGGTCGAGTCGTCGAGCTGCATCCTGGTAACGACGGTTTCGTCAGAGTTGTCAGCCTCAAGACCAAAAACGGCATTATCAAGCGGCCGGTCATAAAATTATCAGTCTTACCCGTAAACAAGACGGAGAATAATAGCGACCCACAAAGTCATAATCAGAATGCAATCAGAGATAAGAAACCAGTTAAGAAAAAAGTATTTTGTTTGACTTCCCTATCACTTCTATTATTTTTCATGGCGTTCATACCTGTGTCGCAAGCTATAAATTATAACAAAACATCACTACAGCCAGTCAATGGGATTTATTTTGATCACATTACCCACATGAATGTAATAAGAGATGACTGGCGCCTCGTAGTCTACTATGACACACAGCCCTACCGCGACGGGAATTCCGCTCTTATCAAATATATCAAGTACCTGAAACTAATATGTGAAAGTATAAAAGAACAATCGTATTGCAACGGGATCATATTACAACTCCAACACGGCGCGGATGAGTTACAACTTTACGATAACATGATAATGAGTCATCAACCTGGATCACCTGTTCGACGACGCCGCGGCTTAATCAACGGTGTTGGCTATATCGCGAACTCTCTTTTTGGTGTATTGGACGCACGGTTCGCGGATAAATACGAACACGATATCGATACCATCAGGAACAACGAAAAACATATTGCCGCTCTGTGGAAAAATCAAACTTCCGTAATAGAAGCGGAGTTCAATTTTATCAAGAATATGGAAAATATCATGTCGAAACACCAAAAGACTGTTAACAAAAAATTAACCGACTTAGAAGGCGAAGTTACTCTAATTAAGTCAGAAGTTATGCTAACAACCGATTTTCTTTCATCTGCAATGATTGCAAACAATATTTTCTACACATTAAAAAGTTATCAAGATTTACTACTCCATACTCTTACTAATATATACTATATATACAATGGAAAACTTAATTTACATTTGTTGACTCCTGAACAGCTGAAGCGCGAGTTGAACATAATATCTGGTCAACTTCCTCGAGACTTATATTCTCCAATAGATACGCTCGATCTGTCAAATATATATAGCCTGCTGCAAGTGCGAGCTCGAATGTCGCAAAGGTACCTTATTACCGAAGTAAAAATTCCACTGATAAGCCGAGACTGCTACGAGATATCAAGACTCATTCCGGTTCCTCATCGTGTCGGAAATAAGAGCATCAGCATCGTTCCTGTATCAGAATTTGTTGCAGTTAATTTACATAGAAATAACATAATTTTGCTGACGGAGAACGAGATCAAGTCGTGCACTCGTCAAAGTACAGATCTCATATTATGTCATCTTAAGAAACCGATTCTAGACATAAAGGATGACCATAGCTTTTGCATGACAAGGGCAGAATCAAGAATATGTGATACGAGAAGAGAGTTATGTAACGATGTCTGGTCTGAATTAAATATCATAAATAATTATTTTTATTTCTGTTGCGGAGTGTGTAACGTGAAACTGCTATGCGATAATGAAATAACTGCCATCCCACTGTCTAGCGCCGGGCTATTGTCCGTGACAGAAGGTTGCGTCATCAAATCAGCTGACTTCATGGTCTATACTCATAAACAGGGAACGAATCAGATAAATTCTAGTCCAATTTTCATAATGCCCGGAATTTCGCCTATCAATAATATCGTAAACTTAACCATACCAAAATCTTCCATACAAAATGAGAGTGCCGAATTTATTGACAGCCGCAACCAAATAATAGACATCCAAAACAAGTTGGACGTCATCAAAAACAGTAATCCATTATCAGATGAATTGACATACCACGATTACCATCACTATACTGCAATATACGTACTCTTTGCGATCTTTATCATGGTTGGTCTCGTTTACATTTCGAGACGTGTAATGAGATGCAGAAGGAGCTCGTCAACTGATGAGTCCGAGGCAGCAGCGGCAGCAGTGGAGGTCGGGGCCGGGCGGCCGCGCCCCGCCCTCCAGTCCAGAGACATCAGTGTACAGTGCAGTGTGATGTGTGGTGATGATATGCGCAGTGAAGTGTTGTGTAGTGATGTCGAAAATAGTGGGACATCTAGGGCACACGCGTCTAAACGTAACAATAGTTCATCACCTGTCCTTAGATCAGTTTATTGTGTACCCGATTCATCCTAGACGTAAATCCTACTAACTTAGGAATAGTTTATTATTGTTATCATCTTGTTATAGTAAGATCATCTCCCTACTAACTTTCCTTTGCCGCCCGGGAGCATGTACGGGCTAATGCACCGCACATTAGTTATATCAGCATTTTACACCATACGCCTCATTTCAACATACTTATTTTATTATTATATTCAGTTCGCATTAGGTAATCAAGTTCGCCGCGCGTTCTCACATTTCATTCATATCATTATCAGTTAGTTATTTTTGGACAGTTTTTAATATACAAGTTTTTATCAGTTTATCAGATTTTTATTTATCAGTAACTCTTTGGGGTCTAACCCAAACATACCCTTAATAACAACTGTTATATTATTTCGAGTTCGAGTCTCGCCTGAAATCAAATTTTTCTTTCCATTTTTCTTTAAATAAAATATATTTCACAAGCATGTGTTAATGCGAAATAATATAAAACAACTATATAAACTTACCTACTCAATATACTATTTTAAAATTATTAAATAAAGCAGTTATGTACATGCACCAAAAATCTACATTACTGATGTTCTGCGGCAATGTTCCCAGAAGGTTGGCAGCATTGCCACTTCTGGGTTGGTTGAATGGCAATGCTCCCTCGCCGAAATATTGGACAGCCCTCTGGTCGCGAGAAGTGTCGACCAAACTCTTGGCCTCCAATGTCTCCAAATAGAAGACGAGCACTGGAGCCCCATGGACCGTTTCGACCCCAAAGGGCGCAAATAGGTAGTAATTTAGTGTGTATTAGTTTAATTCAAAACTCACCATCCATGTTTGTAAGAGAAGTGAGGAACGCAGCACCAGTCGCCTTGGCGATCCTCTTCAAATCAGCCTTCTTGCATCTCCGCACGCCCATAGCACCAGCTTCTACGAAGTATTTGAGGCAAAGGTCATCTATGCCACCGGTGCAGAGGATGACGTTTACTCCTGTCGCGAGGATTTTCTGGAGGCGCTCCTTTGTGATGTCCAGCTCACGAGCGCGTATGGCTTCGAGTTTCTCTGGATCACTGACTAGTACCTAAATAATAAAAAAATCATTTATCGATCATCTTTCAAAATCAATTTTGCTTTTAAGATCATGATGGAGGGTGATTTTTCTTTCGAATACGTTTTTTTTTTTACACCGTCACTAAGGGTCAGCACCGACGTATGGAATGGTGGCGAAGAGTAGCATGGAGGACGTTAAGTCTAGTGAGCGGCGCGTCCCGTCGGTGAGCCGCGTCTTGAGCAATGAGAGCCGTCGCGTTGTTGAGAGCGACACCGCGCGACCACGTTTTGATTCTTTCACGATAATTTTATTTCTTTGTACCAATGACAGTCGTATAACGAAGCATTTTGAAGCACGAAAGACTGCAAACTGAACAAAAGATTGCCACAACGAACGGCATTGGTCCATCCAGTGACTTCTCAACCATCACCAGATCGTCGGTCCACCTCGCGGGGGACTTGCTTATGCTTCGTTTTCCGGTACGCGGTCGCCATTCGAGAACTGTTCAACTATGTGCCTTGCTCACTGCTACTTGAGTTTCGCTATTGGGTGGGCAATGTGGTTATACTTTAGATTCCATGCGGATCTCCTCAATTCTGATTCAATCGCGGAGGGAAACTTCGAGTATAGCTCTCTCCATTGCTCTGTGCATGACCACGAGCCTTCTTATGAGGTCTGTTGTGAGCGACCACGTTTCAATAACGTATGTCATCACTAGCAAATTGAGTGTGGTGAATTAGACTAGATGATGTATCGTAACTTCCCGAACATTGCCGAACCAAATTGGATATGGCAATTGACCATTTTTTTTACATAATGCAAATTGAAAATAATTATATCTCAAAATCTTACCTGAACGCCCAGTTTCATCTTAGTCTTCTGCAGCGAGAAGTCCAAGCAAGCAATTTTAGCATTGAGAATCTTCTTCGGCATAGCCTGTGAAGCGACAGTGCAGTTAAGGGCGTAGCCTTTCACCAATACACTTTCCCGTGCGCTCCTTCCATGTGCCTTGAGCACATTTACCGCTTTGATAGGGTAGAGCGAGTTGCCTTTGACATCTGTTATCTTGATGGCTTGTGCTGCGTCTACTATCATTTCAGAGAAGAAGTCTGCATCACTGTAGTTGAATGTTAAGGATTGTTATTGTACTTTTAGATGCAGTAAGGATGTATTATTTTATTACGATATTTTTAGAGCAAGCTGTATATCCCAATATATATATATATATATATATTTTTTTATGTCAAAGGATTGACAGACAAGCAGACGGGCCACCTGATGGAAAGTAGTCACCGTCGCCTATGAACATTTGCAACACCAGGGGAGTCGCCAACGCGCTGCCAGCTCTGAAGGACTCTTTTGACGCCATTTTTGAAGAACCCCATATTGTAGCACCGAGGGAACACCTCAGAGGGAAGTTCATTCCACAATTTACACGTTCTGGGCAAAAACGAACGTGAGAACCGCACCGTTGAACATTGCCAAGTGTCCAGTCGGTGAGGGTGGAACTTCTCTCTTCGGCGGGTAGTGCGGTGTAGGAAAAGAGACGGTGGCACCATGTCGAACAGTTCGACAGAGCACTCGCCATTGTAGAGACGGTATAAAACGCATAGACTCTCAACGTCTCTGCGCACGCTCAGATGTTCGAGCCTGTCAGTAAGTCCTGGGTTCGTATTGTTAACGACGAACGGCGCATCTTTGTAGGGAGTCGAGTGGACCAAGTTGGTATTTGGGGGCTCCCGCCCACAAATGAGAGCAGTATTCCAGATGGGGCCGCACTTAGGCTTTATAAAGCTGTAGTAGCTGCCCCGATGTGAAATACTGCCTCGCTTTGTTAAGCACCCCTAGTTTTTTGGATGCCAACTTGGTGTTACACTCAGTGTGACTCCCAAATTGCACTTCGTTCGATATGTCAACGCCCAGGATACCGATACTCTTACCAACGGCGAGCGGAGTGCCCTGGAACTGTGGTGCTTCAACGAATGGGGTTTTTTTAGCGGTGAACGCGCAGACTTGTGTCTTCGAGGGGTTGAACTGCACTAAGTTGAGTCGACCCCAGTCCGAGACCCGCTCCAGAGAGTGCTCGACTTCAGACACAAGTCTAGTCCTGCTTTCCTCGATAAGTGTCCGAGAAGCATTTGCACGGCCAGTGTAGTGTGCATCTCCCGTACTATCATCGGCATAGCAATGAAAATTGGAGTTTTGCTCCAACATTTCATTGATATGCAGAAGAAAAAGCGTGGGAGATAGCACAGAGCCTTGCGGCACACCAGCGTTAATAGGTAGTCTATCTGAGCGCTGACCGTCAACTAAGACCTGTATATAACGCTCAGACAGTAAGCTGGCTGTCCAGTTGCATAGCCTCTCGGGAAGACCGTAGGATGGAAGTTTTGCGAGAAGTGCCCTGTGCCAGACCCGGTCAAAGGCCTTAGCAATATAGCTTACAGCCAATGTCTCCCCACTCTTGTCCAACGCGTGAAACCAACGGTGCGTGAGATATACTAGAAGATCACCAGCAGATCTGCCGTGACGGAATCCATATTGGCGGTCACTGATCAAATGGTGATCCTCTAGATACTGCAGCAGTTGTGTGTATCACACGCTCCATGACTTTGCAGAGTAGAAAGGTTATTGCTATAGGCCTGTAATTGGCCGGGTCACAGCGATCCCCTTTTTTGGGTATCGGGCGCACGAGGGCCGTCTGCGTAGAAACGCAGACGGTACTTTTCCATGATCGTAGGAAAGCGAGAACAGGCGCGTCAGAACGGGGGTAAGCTCGGGAGCGCACATCTTCATCACCACTGCAGAGACGGAGTCCGGCCCACTCGACTTCTTGATGTCAAGGGATAAAAGCGCTCGCCTGACATTCTTCTGAGAGAATTTGACGTCAGGCATAGAGCTTTCACAGCGCGGGATGGTAGGCGCTGTGACACCCATGTCATCAAGAGTCGAGTTTGAGGCAAAGAGGCTGCCCAGAAGATCGGCTTTCTCTTTTGCCGTGTGGGCTAGGCTATCATCAAGTTTTCGCAGTGGTGGGAAAGATGACCGACAAAAGTTCCCTTCGATAGCTTTGGCAAGAGACCAATAGGCTCGGCTCCCGGGAGGATGCCTCATTATTTTCCTGCCAACTCTACCGACATGCTTGGACTTTGCTTTGGCTATCCGCAGCTTCGTGGACCTGGAGGCAGCGTTGAGTACTCTCTTCAGGTCGGAGGCATTGGGATCCTTGCAAGCGTGAGCCACAGTCCAGGTTCTGTAAGTCTCCTGCTTATGGTTAGAAGCCATAGCACAAGACTTATCGAACCAGGGCTGATACCGACCACCAATGGATACCACAGAGTATGGGATGAAACATTCCATACCCTGGTGTATCACATCGGTTACAGCTTCAGCGCACGTGCTCCGATCTTCCGACGTGAAACAAAGCTGCCTCCATGGGTAGGACGATTGGAACTCCCTCAGTCCATCCCAATCTGCTGACCTGTATAATATTATGTTGTAATGTAAGTTAGGTTTGCCTATTGTATTATTGAAGCTATTTCATTCGTTTGCATTTAAATTCCTTACACAAAGAATTTAGGTAACAGTTGAAAATAAAAAATTTACTTAAGTTAAAAAACTGAGGATGTTAGGGTCAATTGTTAACAACAGTTTTGAAAAGCCATTGAAAAAAAAAAAATTATAATTTTAATTGTTTTGAATTAATTATATTTATTCTAAAATAAAGAATTACGCTCACTACGTACTTTTCATTTTAAGTAAGAAAATTAAATAAGCGATGCCTCGGAGATGCCCAACTACTTGGTTAAATTGAAATGGCAAGAAGCAAAAAGAAAAAATATTAGTTTGTGTGAAAAAGGATACGCTCCAATAAGTTTGGAAGACATTGTGGTCTTGGCAGCGTTGATGATAGAGGCGCGACCTAGGGATTCCACGGAGACGGTGAGATTGTCCTGGATGTACTTCACAGCTTCCTTACAGGCCAGCCTGTATCCAGAGATTATGCTTGTGGGGTGGATTTTGTTCTTCACTAGCTCATCTGCATTCTGTTAACATTTTTTTTTATGTAAAGAAGTTGGCAACATTCTTGCAGTTCACATAGATGTTAAGTGATGATTGCAGCCTATAGACATCTACACAAAAACCAGATGCATTGCCACCCCTGAGACCCCCCGAGGGAAGTTGCTGTTTTTGTGATAGTTAAATTGGGGCATACATTGGTAATGTATGGCCCCATTTTAACTGGAACAGATAGGACTGAACATAACCATTTAGCAGTAGATAAATTAGGTAATATGGTGGTGCCACAAGTTACACAATATGTTTGTAAAAAAATGTGCCGTACACTATTTTGAAGTAGTTTTTAATTTTATTGTGCATATAAAAATACAATTCGGGCTACTAAATAGTTACTATGACGTCGCAATACAAAGGACATACTTATAAAATTGATTGATTTGTCTCTGATATATTAAAAAAATATTGTTAAGACCAGAATGAAAGTTATAAAATATTTAGGTATTGACGATCTTAGATATCTGTAAACTAATTCAGTTTAATATTTTATAGTAAACAAAAAGATGACATTTACCTTTAATAACTCAGCAGCAATGATGACAACTGATGTGGTGCCATCACCAACCTCTTCATCCTGAAGCTGTGCCAATTCCACCAGTACTTTAGCAGCTGGGTGTTCCACCTCTAGCATTCTACAAATAATGTTAACAAAAAAAGAAACTATTGAAATCTTAATGTTTGATATTTAGGATGAATGTGTTTTTTTTACTGCTGTGATTCATTTATACGAATCTGTATCAAATTGTGTTGGTCCTTGTCTTTGTTTTAGGTGAAAAATAAATGTAAAATAAATTCCAGTAGTACCAACCCCCAGAAATAATATATATTCTTGTTCATAAAAACTGTAATTAAAATCACCGTCTTTGAAAACCACAAAAATGCTTTTGTAGGTGAATAGAATCATTATCGCTTCTAGCTTTTATTTAGACAAAGTCAAAGATAAAGTATTTTATTGCTTTCATGTACATTTATTCTTATGATAGCTTAGCAATTTATATAATTATTTAAAAGAAAAATGGAAAGAAAAATTTGACTTCAGGCGAGCCTCGAACTCGCGGCCACTGGGAATCTCGGTCCAGCCGCTCTTCCAACTGAGCTACCGAAGTCCTGCCCGATTTGTCAAATCTTTCCTTCACATTTATTGCATTGCCTTATGGTGGCAGCAGCGCCATCTATTGCCAAACTATGCTAGTTAGGCAACCGATATAATAGATTTTGCAGTTTATTGTATACTAGCTTTTGCCCGCGACTTCGTTCGCGTGGACTTCAGGTTCGTCCCGTCTAGTCTAGTAATAAGTAAGAAATACGGTAACTAAGCACTGCAGAGCCCTAATTTGTACGTGTAACTCCTAACCAAAAAGAAACCTGGCAATAACTAACCTTAGGCCTATATTACTTAAAGTAGGCGACCATACGTTTTTATTAAATCGCTAGTGCCTTGAAAATTCGCAAAACGGACACAACCGTCAACGATGTCTGCCCTCACGCGTCTGACCGCGTTCGGGTCGCGCACTCAGCGATGAGCCACTTCTTCCCCACCGCACCTACCCCGCTCCCCCCACGCCCCGTTCGCCTGGCGCCGCTGCCGGTATTTATCACCGAAACGGTATTTATCGCCGAAATTGCAATGACTCTGCATTTTAAATCTGTGATATCTTCGAAAATATTTATTTAATTTACATGCTGTAAAAAGCCATATTGATCTTTATTAAATGCACAAGGTATTTAAGATACTTAATTGGATAAGGATTAATAATAATAATAATAATAATAATATAGCCTTTATTTCCGAACTTTTTGACATTTTACATTTTTAAAACAAAGTATTTAAAACTAAAATTTACATTTCACTACAAAAAGTCTCTCAGTTCGGTGTGCCTTATGGCAAAGGCCTCCTCCAACTCTTTCCACTGCTTTCTGTCAGTCGCCACTCTTGTCCAGAGGGGACCTAAAGTGATTTTCAGGTCGTCCTCCCATCTTCTCTTTTTACGACCTCGACCTCTACTGCCATCCCTCGGGTACCAGATTGTCACCTGTTTGCTCCATTTCTCCTTTTTGCATCTAAGCATATGTCCAGTCCACCTCCATTTAAGTTGATCAATACGGACCAGGATATCAGTTAATTTCGTTTTGTGCCTGATGTCTGCATTTCTTACTTTATCTTTAAGTTTTAATCCTAACATGCTTCTCTCCATACTTCTTTGACATCTTGCAAGTTTTTCCCTATGGAGTTTTGTCAAAGCCCAGGTTTCGCAACCATATGTAATGGCAGGTAGAATACAGGTATCAAAGGTCTTCTTCTTGATTTTAATGGATATTTCCTTGCTTTTTGTAATTTCTTTCAAAGCCCAGTATGTTTTCCACCCTGTTGCAATTCTTTTCTCTATTTCTTTCGACATCTGGTCATTAGGTGATATTATCTGGCCAAGATATACATATTCCTCTACATATTCCAGTTTCTGTCCATTTACTGTGATATCTCTGGGAAATGAATTTGTCATCATCTTAGTCTTGCTGGAGTTTATCTCTAGGCCTACTTCTCTACTTTTGTCTGCTAGAGTTTGTAACATGGACTCCAGTAGTTTTGGATCTTCCTCCAATAGGACCAGGTCATCCGCAAATCTAAGATGATTCAATCGTGATCCATTTATGTTTAGACCTAGATGCTCCCAATCTAACTTCTTGAACATCTGTTCTAACACTGCTGTGAACAGCTTTGGTGAAAGCGGGTCACCTTGCCTGACACCTCTTTTTATTGCAAAAGCATCTCCTGTTGATTCCAGTCGTATCCTACCTATACTTTCACTATAAATATTTTTGATGATGTTGATGTAGGTGTACTGGATGCCCTGCTCTTTTAGGCTTTGCCATACGACATCATGTCTGAGGCTATCAAAAGCCTTGGCGTAGTCTATGAAGGCAATGTAAATAGTTTTTTTGTATTCATTATATTTTTCTATAAGCTGTTTGATAGTGTGAATGTGGTCTATTGTACTGAAATCTTTTCTGAAACCCGCTTGTTCCACAGGCTGATTTTCGTCGAGTGTACCTGATATTCTGTCCAGAATTATTTTGGCGAAAACTTTGTATACATTCGAGATGAGAGATATGGGTCTGTAATTTCCGATATCGTCTTTTGGACCTTTCTTGTGAAGGAGTATTATATGGGACTCTGCCCATTGGCTAGGGATGATACCGGTATGTAGAATATCGTTAAAGATTTTTCTTAGTAGCGGGCTTAGTTCTGTGACTGTCCCTCTCATAAGTTCGTTTGTGATCCTGTCAGGGCCGGGGGCTTTGTCCATTTTTTGGCTTTTTATGGCTTTTTCTACTTCCGATACTAATATTTCTGGTATGTCTTCATTATCTGCAGTTTGTTTGTATCCACTATTGTGTGTGTCAGAGCTTGAATGATTTGAGTATACTGACCGATAATAATTTGTTGCTATATTTTGGATTGAACTTCGAGTAGTAGCTGGCTGTTCTTTTTCTTTGTCTCTCAATTTTGGTATCCATTCCTTTCCTTTTTCACGAAGTTCCTTTAGGGCTTTCTTCGTGTCTCCAGTTTTAATGATGTGATTTTCTAATACTCTGTTTCTCCTGATCTTTCTGTCTTTCCTCATATTTTCTCGAATCTGTTTGCTAAGGTTGGATATATTTTCTTGGTTCTCCTTTTTATCCTTTTTTGATAGCAAGATCTTTCTGTCTTCAATTTGTTTTAACGTTCTCTCACTTAAAAAGTTTTCTTTACTCTTCATTGTTTGTTTTGTTGTCTGTATTTTAAGTTTATTCTCAATTTTCTTATATTTTTCGTTTAGATCCATATCTGAATTTATGGCTTCCATCAGGTCTTCCATGGTGCTGTCTGTGTCCCTTTGTATGTTAATTGTTTGCATATTGTCCATATGATGTCTAGTAGTTTTTGGATTGCCTTATGGTGGCAGCAGCGCCATCTATTGCCAAACTATGCTAGTTAGGCAACCGATATAATAGATTTTGCAGTTTATTGTATACTAGCTTTTGCCCGCGACTTCGTTCGCGTGGACTTCAGGTTCGTCCCGTCTAGTCTAGTAATAAGTAAGAAATACGGTAACTAAGCACTGCAGAGCCCTAATTTGTACGTGTAACTCCTAACCAAAAAGAAACCTGGCAATAACTAACCTTAGGCCTATATTACTTAAAGTAGGCGACCATACGTTTTTATTAAATCGCTAGTGCCTTGAAAATTCGCAAAACGGACACAACCGTCAACGATGTCTGCCCTCACGCGTCTGACCGCGTTCGGGTCGCGCACTCAGCGATGAGCCACTTCTTCCCCACCGCACCTACCCCGCTCCCCCCACGCCCCGTTCGCCTGGCGCCGCTGCCGGTATTTATCACCGAAACGGTATTTATCGCCGAAATTGCAATGACTCTGCATTTTAAATCTGTGATATCTTCGAAAATATTTATTTAATTTACATGCTGTAAAAAGCCATATTGATCTTTATTAAATGCACAAGGTATTTAAGATACTTAATTGGATAAGGATTAATACTGTATTGCTTAAAATCGCTTCGTAAATAAGCCATTATTTCTGGTACAAAGTAAAGGATAAAAAATGGTTATTGTGGGTTATTCCTAAGAGATAAACATATACCATCACGGACTTTTTTGTAGACCTTTTTAAGTTGTACAATACTGTAGTAAATTGTTTTGATCTATCTTGTAGGATTCAGTCAGCGTTTGCAATGTAAGCGCAAAAAATGTGTTTTTTCTACGACCTCACATTAAAAACCTCAAAAATTGTAGCCTATGTGTTATTCTGATGTATAAGCTATAGCCTATATGTTATTCTGATGTATAAGCTATATTGTGGTAAAGTTTCATTCAAATCCATTCAGTAGTTTTTACGTGAAAGAGTAACAAACATCCATACATCCATACTTACAAACTTTCGCCTTTATAATAGTAGTAGGATCGTAAAGAAGTCGCTTTTACCCTTAATAATTGTTTTATATTATTTCGCATTAACACATGCTTGTGAAATATATTTATTTTAAAGAAAAATGGAAAGAAAAATTTGACTTCAGGCGAGACTCGAACTCGCGGCCACTGGAAATCTAGTCCAGCCGCTCTTCCAACTGAGCTACCGAAGTCCTGCCCGATTTGTCAAATCTTTCCTTCACATTTATTGCATTGCCTTATGGTGGCAGCAGCGCCATCTATTGCCAAACTACTCTTGTTACTTTGGCTCTTCCAACTGAGCTACTGAAGGAGCTCAGTTGGAAGTTGGCGGCTGGACTAGATTCCCAGTGGCCGCGAGTTCGAGTCTCGCCTGAAGTCAAATTTTTCTTCCCATTTTTCTTTAAAATAAATATATTTCACAAGCATGTGTTAATGCGAAATAATATAAAACAATTTATATAATTATCAGTTTCTCCTTGGTTACAATGTCCAATGCGCATGTGTTTCTTATATTAATTCTATTAATAATGTTAACAAAAAAAGAAACTATGAAATCTTAATGTTTGATATTTAGGATGAATGTGTTTTTAAACTGCTGAGATTCATTTATGCTAATCTGTATCAAATTGTGATGGTCCTTGTCTTTGTATTAGGTAAAAAATAAATGCAGATTAAATATTGTAAACTATTTTGTCTCAAGTACACACCAAATACTGGATTAGATTACCAGCCAGTCTTATCTACTGTGTCTCTTCAAGCACTAGATTTCAACAGAACCATTTTTGAAGTTGGTTAAAATAAAAGCAATAAACAAAAAAAAGAAAAACAATGACGGAAGGTGATTTTATGGCGTAGAAGGGATATGCAAGGGGGAAAATGTGCTCTCTCATATAAAAAATTATATGGGTCTTCTAAAAATTTTATGGGTGTCCGAACATCATTTTTCGATTTAGTTAACTGTTCGTGACTTATTAATTTAAAGTGCATATTTTCGTTAGACTCAAGTGACTAAACGGTTGTTGTTAGAAATTCAAACGTTACGGCAATAGTGGCAACATATAACGAAATTCAAAGGGAAACTATCACACCTAAGTTGGACTTGCAAGTTTGCGAGTAAATGTATTATACTCGAAAATTTCGAACAAGTCCATACAATATATTTATTTTTTTTTCATTACGTCTCTTACTCTTTAATTACGGAACCCTACACTGGGCGTGGCTTGATACGCACTTGACCGGTTTTTACAACTAAGCTACTGAAGTCCCACAGCTTAGTGGTAAACAGCGGCTGGACTGGTTATCCTGAGGTCGCAGGTTCGATTCCAGTCCAAAGCCAATTTTTTCTTTCCGTTTTTTCTTTAATTTCTTAAGTTCACTCGCATGTGTTATTGCGAAAAATAAATAGTACATATCTAAATATAATTGAATAACCAAAAATATGGGTGAAAAATTAAGAAAAAAAATACATTAATTCTGCATTATTATTAACCTCAGATTTATCAATCAAAATGATTCAACTCACTTGAGAATAGTAGCACCATCGTTAGTAACTGTGACATCACCAATATCATCCACCAACATCTTGTCAAGTCCCACCGGACCCAGAGAACTCTTCACTATGTTGGAAATGGCTGCTGCTGCCATCACTGGAATAATTTGTTATATTAATATATATATATATACATTGAGTTTTCACATTGAGTGGATGTTTGGACTTTATGATTATTTATATGATAATATTATTATTTGTCTGTGTGCCTTTGGGCAAAAGCCTAGCAGTACAAAGTAAGTAGTACAAGTACTAAAGTAGCAGGTACAAGGATGAGTGGAGAAGACTGGGGGTCTTCTCCACTCATCCTTGTACCTGCTACTCTGGTCAACATTCTTCCTGCTATTTCCATCTATTCTTTCTCCTATTTGTGTCTTTAATTGAAGTCTTCTTTTCTGATGAGCTTTAGTGTTAGAAGTGTTATAAGTTTAGACTATATGATTACAATCTTTTTTTTCATTAACCTCTCGGAATTATAATAAGAAAACTACCAAACAAAATGCAAGATTGCTATTTGTTATTCTGTAATCTGCCATCTATGTATTATTAGATGTATGTATATATTCTGTGATCTTACATCTCTGGCAAAATGCTGATCCATTTCTACATAAAAAAAATGCAAGTACTAGTAAGTAAAGTACTACTGAGTGAAGTATGCTTTTCATTTTTTATGAGAAAATTCAATGGTATTTAAGTGTGATAACTTCATGAGCACAAAATACAGTTTGAATGTATACAATTTTATACCAAATTGAAGTGAGTCAGTCATAAAGTTTCAGTTACTCCCGGTTAGGTTATTATCTTTGTATAAAATTTGTAGCTGCATGAATTGCCACGAAATACATTTTATATATTATTTTTCAATAAAACAGTACATCATTTATTGAAATGACGACCAATTTGTGTCGTTTTACCAATCTTTTTACAATTTCTAAAACCATACGAGGCAATGCATGTGATCACCGGGGAGCAACCCATGTGCATTTGTACACAACAAAACTTACCATTTTGAGTCCTAACTGGTGCCCCTGAGGATCTAGTGCCAGCAACAGATAGTGGTGCAGCTAGTGTAGACATTTTTGATATTTATTTATCACAAATTCTGAATTAAAACGCTCGTCACACTTTTTTAATTTTCAAGGAATAAAAAAGTTGAGTGATTTTTAAGAGTGAGTGTTGCCACCACTGAAAAAAAATGACAATGACAGCACAGACAGATAACAAAATTCCAGTGGTACCAGTACCAGAAATAATATCTATTCTTGTTCATAAAAACCTTAATTAAAATCACCGTCTTTGAAAACCACAAAAACGCTTTTGTAGTTGAATAGAATCATTATCGTTTCTAGCTTTTGTTTATACAAAGTCAAAGTATTTTATTGCTCTCATGTACAATTATTCTTATGATAGGAATATGAATACAATTTTATATGTTGTCGACATGATACCCGTTGGGCATAGCAATTTACATAATTATAACAATTTCTCCTTGGTTACAATGTCCAATGCGCATGTTTTTAATAGCAAAGAGTGAACGTGAAACATTAATACTTTTTAGGTATCTCACTGAAAAGTGTATTACGATTAATCTATCAAAAAGTTTTTAAGTCGTTTGATGTAAGAATTAAAATTAGGTTGTTATTTATTGTCGTTTGGAAGGTGATTGTAAAATCTTATTGCGCTTACGTACGGACTGTACTTATACATTTTTATGCTATTTCGCATACTACTTCTACTCTTTCTGGTAATTTTACAGATTCCTAATTACTTATTCCTAAAAACTTATTTCGAAAAACTTGCAATTTGACGTATGAAGTGAGACGATTTAATATTAATATTTCTCAAAAAAGGAACCCTTATAGGATCACTCGTGCGTCTGTCTGTCTGTCTGTCTGTCTGTCTGTCTGTCTGTCCGTCTGTCACAGCCAATTTGCTCCGAAACTACTCGACCGATTGAGTTGAAATTTGATGAATATATGTAAATTGGTGACCCAAAGATGAACACGTCAAGTAAAATAATAAAGGAGATGGTGCGAGTTCGGCTCTGGTTCGTACATGTCCACAAAAAATGGGTAAATTAAAGAAGAATCCGAAAAAAATACAATTAATATATTCAAGAATATATTTTAGAGTTACAACCACATTTAATTCAAACGATTTTATCATTTTCAACCATATCCAACATGGCGGCGATACCGCCGCTGCTTGGGATAGTACCTTTATAGATAAAACAAAAATCTATGATACATATAAAATATATAGGTAAAATAATGTGATGATATATATATATAAAATAATGCTATCTGTATCTTACTAGTGCATCACATATTATAAAAAAAACGATGTATCAAATCGATGCATTTAAAGAAGTTCCGGTTTTTTTTTTATTGGAAATCGATTAGTATAGATTAACACATGAAATCGATTTTGATAGTATTTAGAAAATATTACTTTTTTCTCCAAGTACTATATAATAAAAAACCCAATTTAAAAAATGAAAATGTCAAAATGACATCGCCCGCCATATTCGCCATGTTGGTTTTGAGTTGCAATTCTAACTGCAAATAATGTTTTGTAACTGCAAACAAAGCTAAATAAGTGAAAATATGCAGTAAAAAACATTTTTATATTGATTTTGCCTGTTAATTATATTGTGTACAATACATGGCCGGAGGTCCATACATTCTTGCAACATCTCCTTTCAAAATAACTAAGGAGATCGGGCCGACCGAAAATCGGGCATTTTTTATTAAAAACAATTAAATTTAAATATCTCGAAAACGGTTAGATTTGGGATAGGGTGTTTCATAGACAAATCAGTCAGAAACAATGTAAACTACACGCCCTTAACGGGAATAGGTCGACTTAACCTGTAACCCTGTATGTAAATTGGTGACCCAAAGATGAACACGTCAAGTAAAATAATAAATTTTAAACAGGGCCACTTTCGGGGGGTTAATCAGAAAATAAAAAAAAAACAATAGTAAACTGTGTCGTGTGACATATCAAATGAAAGAGATTGTTGTCAGCATCTCAGATATACATATTTTTTTTATAATTTTTGCATAAACTTTGAAGTTATTTAAGAAAAACGACGAAAATTTACCATTCCCCCCTCTATTTCCGAACCTACTGAACTTAAAATTTTGAAAAAAATGTGGAAAATAGTTCTTTGCCTTTAGATTACTGGAAAGCCTTTAAGAAGTTTGAGTATTCAAATTAAATCGAAAATTCTTAATAATATAACCCCCCCTGCCGGTACCACCGTAACCGCTATGTCCCTGCATTTTAAATCTGTAATATTTTCAAAAATATTTATTTAAATTACGGAACCCTCACCACGCGAGTCGAACTCGCACTTGTCCGGTTTTTTTAATTTATCTTAACTTAGTTGTTAACCCGTAATGTTTGCTGTGTGTTAGATATAACGGAATTGTATTATCACAGTTTAAAGAAGAACATCCGGCTCGAAGGACCAATGTTCGGTCGTAGATGTAAACTGTATATAATAAAACGCTGGTCTCCGAGAGAATTACACTTTATTTAAAATTTAATTACAAATGTTACAATGAAACGTGTACTGTCGTGAGCGCTGGGACCACAGAAAAGAGAGAGAGAGCGTAAAAAAAAATGTCTGTAATTAAATTGCCCCGTAATGTTTGGTGTTGCCAATAATTAACATATTCGTGACTGTGGTTCTTGGTCACTAGGTACCTATCTTATAATAAATATAACTACGTTAAGAAAAACTGACTTCAAAACTGAAAAGTAAAAAATAATTAAGATTTAAATGTATTTATGTACTACCTATTATTTATATGTGCTATTTACTAACAGGTTTGAAGTCGCTATTTTCTTGCGTGAAGAGGTATAGAGACCGGGAGTCTGACACCCTCGTTCTGCAAGATCATAATATATGGACGTCGAAATGGAACGGGAGTAAACAGACTACGCCTTCTATGCTTCGACAGAGTCTATGTAATAATACCAGTAGTTTATCGCCTTTGAAAGAATCATGGCAAGTTTCATACATTGATTTGTACAAAAAAAGTTAGAAAAAGGTACAAGATAAAACGGATTAGAAATATTACCCAGGGAACCTAAAGAACATTTTCTGGTATGTGAATTATTTTTAAATCACCAGCATAAAAATCGTCTTTCCTAACAACACTAGAAGCACTCCATACTAAAGTTCAATTCCAAACTTTTTATTCCGAAGAGTTAAAAATATTTTAAGTATCAGGACTGAGTATGGAAAAATCAATCACAAAAAATCAATAGTTGATATTTCAAATATCGGAAAATGTTCTTTAAGTTCTCAAAACATTTTTTCAAAAAACATTTGTAGTTCATCATCATCATTTCAGCCAAAAGACGTCCACTGCTGAACAAAGGCCTCCCCCAAAGATTGCCACAACGAACGGTCCTGGGCCGCCCTCATCCAGCGATTGCCCGCAACCTTTTGAAATATTTTTTGTCTTGAATTTGAATTTGATCCGAGCCTGAAAAAGTACAGTAACTTTTTATGACAATAGTATCAATTAGACATGAAATTCGACTAAGGAGTTGACGGATTTTTTTCTTCGTGCTAAAGTTAGTCAACATTACTCGTATAAAAAATATTCAAACAAGTACCTAGGTACCATTTTTTCTAATTTAAATATATGACATATAGTACATTTAGATATAACGTTATATAAACCATTACTAGTTCTTGTTCTAGCATCGAAATATGGTATTAAAGAAGTAATTTAATCTATGTACCTACTTAGGTATTGTACTTACACCTAACATTGATGCAGATAGCTAGATTTCATAAAATACTTATCTAACAAAAACGAAAACATAATAAGCCATCAACGAAGACGATTTCAAAGTTTTAATTTATTCAAATCCAATTACTTTTATTTGTCCCATAAAACAATGAAATACCAAAGTTGCGGACATAACGTAATCAGGGCGTGTTTATCCGTGTGCGATGTCCACGCCATTGCGATTCACGACAGACGATGCCAATAAATACCAGCGACACCACCATGGAGTTCCTCATTGGAATGCTCCGCAGCGTACCGCATCTGTAGCGCGGCGTAATCTCGTTTTCTCCTACCGATAACGTTCGAGAGCAAAACAAATGGAGGGTAGAAAGGCGCCTGCGTCAAAGTGACGCACGCACGCGCCTCGCATCCCCGCGGCAGTCGCGCGTTGGCCTTCGCGGCGTACGCACCTCGCCGCACTCCTAACCCGCGCCACCACCACGCGATAAATGGCGCCCAAATTAGGACCTCGCTCTCGCGGGTAAGTCACTCAATAATCACTCATTAATAAATACATAATATCTAGATTTAACAATAAACGCGCGCGGTCCACGTAGCCTTCGAATCTGTGGGCGTGGTGAGAAGGGCGGCGACGTATCGAGCTGCCTGATAAGAATACGACTACTGTCAACAAACTCTTACATTAGGTATATAAACTGTTAAACTGAGAAGTGGAGAGTCATCTCCGAGTGCTTATTGATTTTCCACTTGCGTTAGATGCTGTCGCAGTCTAAGATAGCTGCATGCGGTGTGCGAGAGAAGATTGTTTTCAGAAATTTAATATTCTTTACGCGATTTCTCACTTAATTTCCCTCATTAGTTATTTATTGGTATCGCATGAATCCCCAAAGTTATATTCAATGAGTCAAAAGAGCGTTCGAAATGAGATTCGTTTTCTGGAGTTGATTAATAGCGGATTGATTGGATCCTTCAATCGGATGGTAATGGATCGGTTGAAACATTGGAATCACAAGATGATTGATGATAGATACTTTCTTTTGACTTGAATATTTCATTTTCTTTTACATGGAATTTAATATTGGAAGAACGAATATTAAATTAACTGCTATAATAATTTATTGGATATTAATACTCTAAATGCGAAAGTTTGTCTGTCTGTAATGCTTTCAGGGCTAAGCCACGTCTCCGATTAGGATGTAAATTGTAAAAATAGTTGAAGATTGAGGGTCAAATATAGATTACTTTTTTTCAGTTTAAATAGGGTTAGGATGAAAGATTGTATGGGAGTTAGTAATTTTTGTTACGAATTCCATGCAGACGAAGTCGTCATATTTACTTGTTGTCTCATTTTATTTTTCGCAATAACACATGGGACATATCCAGAGGTTGCAGGTTTAAATCCTGTCCGAAGTCAAAAGCTTAATTTTTAAAATTCATTTCTGCTACAGATATATTAATAGAAGTATTTTGTTTTATTAGAAGACGCAGTTTTATTTTATTTGCTCTTAATCAAGGAACTAGATCAACAATAAATTTGTATTATTACTTTACATTAAGCAGACAAAATATGTACCTATACCTACTTATAACAGTTCGAAACTAGTTAGTCATCGAAAATTGCGTAGGTATGTTCGTTGCGTAGGTTCTAAATTTCTAAAGTATTCATGATTTGACGATTTACTGACGACATGCACACAATCTGTATTACTTTTTCATTCTGTTATGGGCAGGCAAGAAGAGTATTTTATACATGCTCGTATGTTGTGTGGGCGGGTCGGTTTGAACCACAGAAATTTAAGCCATATAAGCCTATTATTTAGATTGTTGTGATTTGGGTACACTGAAGATATGAACCTACGGTTTTGCAACAGTATTTCTTTTTTAAATCCTCGTAAGTATGGCTCTGTAATTTCTTAAAGCATACCATATTCTTATCGACAGTCTACTCTTAAAAGATGTATATTGCACCTTCGTTGTTCATCACACAGATCTTAAGTGATGACTTCAGCCTACATCTTTTTATTTTTTTTATTTTATTGAAGTGGCAAACAAGCATGCAGATCACATTGATGTTAAGTGATGACTGCAGCCTATAGACCCACATAAAGACCGAGGTCTAAATGCAGATGCGTTACCACTCCTGAGGCCTAACGTGTTATGCCTCTGTGCCGGAAATTACAGGGCCGTACATTACTACCTGACCGGAACATGATAATGCTGAACACTACCATTTAGCGGCAAGTATATTAGGTAACGCGGTGGTGCCTACGCCCGCGAGCTGCATTACTGGAGCTTTACCACCAGTACAAAAACCAGAGGTCGAAATGCAGATACGTTGCCCCTGAGACCTTAGTTGTTATGTCTCTGTAATAGTCATAATCGGTGCCATTCATACCATCTAACCTGTACACGATAGTACTGAACACTACTTTTTACTTTTTTACTGGTGGTAGAGCTCCAGTGACGGAGCTCGCGGGCGTAGGCACCACCGCATTATCTAATATACTTGCCGCTAAATGGTAGTGTTCAGCACTATCGTGTTCCGGTCAGGTGGTAATGTACGGCCCTGTAATTTCCGGCACAGAGGCATAACATCTTAGGCCTCAGGAGTGGTAACGCATCTGCATTTTGACCTTGCTCTTTGTGTAAGTGTTTATAGGCTGCAGTTATCACTTAACACCAACGTGAACTGCACGCTTATTTGTCACTTCCATTACATTAAAAAAAAAACTATTTGGCGGCAGATAGATTAGGTAATTCCGTGGTGCCTACGCCGTGAAGGCTCTACATCGGAACTCTATCACCAGTACAGAATTACGGATGAAACGTAAATGCCACAGAGTGAAGTTGTTGTACTTCGTTTCGGTCTCTTGGCTCGCAAAGACTACACAGATGAGAAAGAAAGCTAGTTTCAATTGGCCTGATGAAAGCGAACTACAACCACATTTTCCACCTCGCGTATCTCTTCTATGCCATAAAATCGCCTTTTCGCAGCGTCTTGTAACTAACTTCACAGACGTATTTAAATTTTGCGCTTACTATAAGGTGATGTATCTTCACGCTAAGTCCTTTACGGGATAGGACGAGAGTGTGGAGCGTCAGATATCCTGGTCCTAACACACCACGCGTGCAAGCATTGACCATCAAATGGCTTACTACGTGTAAGTATAAATGATTTATGATTATGATAATAAAATCTCTGTTTTCTTGTAAAAAAAAGAAGAAAAAAAGGAAAATGTATTATTCCACATTTAAGCATTTGACACTAAGTCAGTGGGTAGTTCGTATTAGAACCGCCATACAAACTTTTACGTACTCTTTTATAGGTCGGGAAATTGTTTTTGGACGGTAACACACAGCGCATAAACGAGCATGAAGTTGCCTTCGCAATAAAAGGCTTATTGCTATTTTATCTATGAAATGTGACGTACAGGTAAGTTTGTATTGCGTACAATTCAACATTTACATCTTACATGATGAAGCTCGCTACTGTTGATCGGCTCAATCATTGAGGTTAATTTCTATCAACCATAGTGTGATCAAAGTGCTTTCGTAATTTAGTTTGAGTTACCTATTTAATACTGACCTATTATCACTGTGAATCTCATTGCTAGAGATATAGATATATTCACTTGTTCTCTGAGTGAATTTACGAAGGTAGCTTTAGGTGTCATTAGTTATAAGTAATGCAATACAATTAGCAATCATACTTAATTGAATAAATTGGAATTATATCAATATGTTATTGTATGTTAATGTAATTTAATTTTATAATGTATTTTGAAATTATTTAATGTATTTTAATCTATTTTAATTGTGAATGTATTTTAATCTTTAAAATAATATCTATTGCTTGTCTATCGCATTGGGTAGCCACCTGTAAGGATAGATTTAAGTTTGTGAAATAAATAAATAAATAAATACTATGAAACACCGCAGCTCAGAGGAGATTCTTGTAACACAAGTAACTACAACTTAAAAGAAGAGTTCCCACACCCAAATTATTTTTGATATTGCAATCGGGACTTAACCGCGTTTACCTCGACACTATTTTATATTGCATTACGGCCGAAGCGTCGAGTGTCGAGGTAAATACTTCGATTAAAATAGTACGCGATTAAGTCCCGTTTACAATATAAAAATATGAATACAAATCGTGAAAGTTTAAAACAATATATATATACACTTGTTTAATTAATAAAGTATTTTTGATTTGTTTTTTTTTTATACTATCTTTAAGCTTTTGACTGCCTATCATCTTCATCATCATCATCATTTCAGCCAAAAGACATCCACTACCGGATGAAAACCTCCCCAAAAGGAGGACATGCCATATCCGATTCGCTTGGTATTCGCATTGGAGATCGCAGCGGCGATAGTTTTATCGCAGGACGCTGCTGCCCATCTTGCGTTATTGCACTTACTACCGTCCCATTGGAATGTTTTGACCGCCATTGTTCGGTTGACTGACTGCACTATGTAGGTAAAACTGTAGGTGAGGACTGTTTAAAAAAATGCTTACATATTCTTAATTAACTGAAACTAAAACCACAATAAACGACGAAAAACAGAACTGGATGTAAATGCAATAACTAGTGAAGGCTTCCAAGAAGTTTTCAAATACTTCTTCGAGCTCATTTTTTGATGTTTATGAAATTAAAAAAGGAATGCGGTATTAATCCTATCTTTGTAACGCGCCATCAAAGGCTTCCACAAAGCTTCCCTTCCGCCAATGGATTTTCAGCGTTATGAAATGGACGAAAAAAGGAACGTACGTCCTATTAACATGTAGCCATGTAGCAAGGAAGATTATTTTACTAATTTTCAAAATGACTTGTGATTGTTTTTGTTTGATTTGGCAATATTAAATACTAGTTGAACCCTGTGCGCTATGCTACGTCATCAACTAAAAAATCACAGTGGCGCCATCTGTAGAATTTGCCAACTCAGAAACTTTCGTTCGCGTTCATCTTGTGATGATCTTTAGCAAAGTTGTTGTGCATGAGCACAACAACTTTGCTAAAGATCATCACAAGATCAAATGCGCAGTTTACGATTCTATAAAGGACATACAGACAAACATTCATTTTATATATAAAGACTAGCTGACCCGGCAAACGTCTTTGTACCATACAATTAATGATGAAGCAATTGTTTTAGAAAAAAATCTTGCGAGTCCCATGAGTGAATAAAATTTATGGAAATATGTCGATTGTAAGGAACCCTCTAACCCTCTATAAATCCCTCATCATGCATACATTTTTCTAGCGATGAAAGTTGTTGATGTAGCTACTCAGCCTACAGACAAAATAAATATACAGAATCGTTTCTGCATTTACACTACCAATTAGCAGCAGATTGTAATCTATCTGCATCTTAGTTAATACATAAACACATGCAAAATGCCCAATATAGACCCATTCAAATTAGAAAGCAATACAAAAAAAAAGGAGATGTTGCGAGCTCGGCTCTGGTTCGTACACGTCCTCAAAAAATGGGTAAATTAAAGAAGAATCCGAATAAAATACTATTAACTTATTCAAGAATATATTTTAGAGTTACAACCACATTTAATTCAAACGATTTTATCATTTTGAACTATGTTAAACATGGCGGCGATACAGCCGACACTTGGGATCAATCGATTTTGATAGTATTTAGAAAATATTACTTTTTTCTCCAAGTACTATATAATCAAAATACAATTTAAAAAATGAAAATGTCAAAATGACATCGCCCGCCATATTCGCCATGTTGGTTTTGAGTTGCAATTCTAACTGCAAATAATGTAAAGCAAGCAAAGCTAAATAAGTGAAAATATGCAGTATAAAAACGTTTTTATATTGATTTTGCCTGTTTGATAATACATGGCCGGAGGTCCATACATTTATGCAACATCTCCTTTTAGAAACACATTCTATTACTTTACTAAACACAACACTTTAGGCCTCAGAAGTGGTAACGCATCTGCATTTTGACTTCTGGTCTTTGTGTGGGTGTCTATAGGCCACAGTCATTACTTAACATCAACTGGATGCTTGTTTGCCACTTTCATTACATAAAAAAAAAATACTTCTCTAATAGACAAATACTTACGTGGTGTTGTCTGCGTTCTAGAACTCAGTTGCCGTTGTTCCGTCATCAGTGTAAAGATACAAACGGTTAACGGTGACAGCTGAGAAACATTTTACTCCTAACTTTTCCCTTGTGATATTGACAAGAAACAAAACATTTACGCATACGAAATGATTCGGGGAATATGTTAAATTGAGATTCCCGTGAACATTGGGTCGAATAAAAAAACGACGACGAAGAGGGATCAAGGCTTTTATGCGGATTGAGAAAAAATCACCTTGAATATTTGTATAACTAAATGGGAACGCGTATTTCCAAGTGATTACGACAACCTATGGATACCAATCCTTGATTTACCTATCTATCTATCTATTTAACTGCCTCGGTAGCCTAGTGGTAGCAGGCCACTACTACTACGCTGAGGTCCTGGGTTCGATTCCCGGGTAGGGGGTTATCAGAGATAATAGTGTAAAGTCCTTTATCTCTGGTTCATTTGGGATTTTTCAATTTTCTGGAAATTTCCCAGTACCTCGAAGTTTGGTAATGTGCCCGGAGATGTCAACAGTTTCGCCGCCTGTTACATGGGCCAAAACGTAACCGGCGAATCGTGGGTATTTGCATGTATGCTTGAATGCATGCATTTACCTCTGCCTACCCCTTCGGGGATTACAGACGTGAAGTTACGTTTTTTATCTATCTATCTATACATATTGGCGTCACTGGGGTAAGGGGGGGAGGGCAGAGGGGGCAACTGCCCGTGCCCAGAAAACCAGCACAATTTACAGTAAAGGCTGATATGTGCCATAAGTATAGGCACCAACCTGCCGAAATATAAAACCTACAAAATATGCAACATGCATGTTATTCGCTCCCCACGTCTGTAGCGAATAACACGCAGGTCTAAATAGGGCTTTTCAAAAACTGTTTATTTTTTGACGTGTACCATCTACGGTGCTACAATGCAGCTACGAAATTACGAAACTGCTACAATGCTACATTGCGTAGCAACTCGTGGCTGTAGTATATGATTTTTTTTATTTGTAACCAAATTTGACTCCCTTTTATGATCTTTTTGTATCTACACGGTAGGTCAAAGAATAGGTCACAAACTTTTATTATGGTAAAAGGTTGACAGATTACCAGACGGGCCTTGGAATTTAGAATTTACAACACCAGGGGAGTTGTCAACGTGTTGATAGCTCTGCCGGACTATTTTCTCGCCAGTTTCCTACTTATTAGGAGAGAGTATTAGAAATACTCTTAAAAATACTTAGACTTAAAAATATGACGTCACAACTTGGCTAATCAAAAAATATGCACTGATAATTAAAGCACACGCGAGCGAAGACGTGGACAAAAGTTATTAGTACATAAATACATTTACAATCACCCACTAGCAATTGAAATCAATTGGACAACTTCAATGACATTATAGGTGTAGTAAAGGATTCTCAAAAAGGAAAATGCAGTGTTCAACAATAAATATTGCACATCGAGCCTAGGAAGGAGACTTCGGCTTATTTCGGGTCCACGTAACGTTTTATGTATAAAAAAAATAATTTATGAGTTTATAAAGTAAGGAAAAATATTAACTCACCTCAAATCTTAGTTAAAAGGCAACGTAAAGATACCTTAATGAAACTTTGAACGTTTAATAACAGTAAATACTTTTTAACAACAAGATTTCCTGAAAAAAAAAATCATTTACTCGGTTTGGTGCTATATTAAATGGCAACTTATCTTCACGTGTATTTTCGGTAAAAAAAAACGGTAGGAAGTTAGATTTGTCTGTTCTTAGGTTTTCGCGAGCTGCACTCATTGAAACATAATAAAGATTATTCAGTTCGTTTTTAAAGACAAAATAGGAAGAAACATTTGACTTCAGACGGATCTTGAACCCGCGACCACTGGAATCACTAGTCCAGTCGCTCTCCTAACTGAGTCATGAGCTACCGAAGTCTAGACGGGGATCTCAAGTCAACGCGTATATTTTTTTTTAATGTATGACCACGCATAACTTTTTACTGAGTAGTACGATTTTGGTAATTCTTTTTTTATAAGAAAGGACATACCTTGAAATTGATCCATCCTATATAATTATTTTTATAAACTCCAACCTAAAGGGTACTAAAATAGGGAATGATTATTTATTTGCTCCCCGAGCATTTTTTTCTCGGTAGTTTCATTTATTCTCGGCGGTTTCTTTTTTTTTTTAAGTGTTATTTTTTATTTTATTATGGCTTACAATCATTTACACACACACACCCTATCCAATAAAATACACAAATATCAAAATCGAACAACTCTGGAAAAAGTTATGCGTAAAACCACGTTGCAATCGGAGAGCGAATAAACAATAATTCCCTATTTTACTAGCCTTTAGGATGGAATTTTTAAAATATACATAATACGAGTATATATAGGTACATATATTTTACACTGTCTTGAGGTAACAGTATTTGTTTTCCATTTGTGAAGTGTAAACTTCTTTAGCGGCGCCTTGTACTTTTTGTGATGTGTAAAAAATGTGAAACTCGCGTTAGGACAGGTGACCCTGATCGAAAATGCGTAAGACGGATACGTGACCAGAATTGCATTCGCCTACTTTTCGGGAACGCAATGAGCTGTCAGGGTGAATGAATGAATGAATAATTAATTTATTTTAATTAATGAATGAAATGATGGTGATGGTGATGGTGTTGGAAGTGTTAATAGTGTTGGTAGCTTTGGACCAGGCGGTGTTTTTCTTTTCAAATATTTCACTTGCACGTGTCATCATCATCATCACTCCAGCCGAATGCCGTCTGAAGTGATGATGATGAACTGTGTCGAGAGTCATTAGGAGAGAATATGCCATAATCGCCACGCTTGGCAGGCGGATTGCGATTGCAGTGACGATAGTTTTATCGCGGGACGCTGCTTGCTGCCCATCCCGCGTAGTTATATTTACTACCGTCCTATTGGAATGGTTTGACCGCCATTGTTCGGTTGACTGACTGCAGTTATTGCGAATAATTCAATAAAAATAAAACAAAATTCACGTTTGAAAGTAATATTACATTTTCTTCTGCAAATTAAATGTTGGATGATGAAATATCCTATTCATAAACTTACAAGTTCCGAAAAAATGGATTCCCTAAAAGTTGACTCCGAAGAGTCAACCAGTTTTCACAGTTCGCTTCATCATCATCATTTCAGCCAAAAGACGTCCACTGCTGAACAAAGGCCTCCCCCAAAGAGTGCCACAACGAACGGTCCTGGGCCGCCCTCATCCAGCGATTACCCGCGACCTTCACCAGATCGTCGGTCCATCTTGTGGGGTGCCTGCCTACGCTTCGCTTTCCGGTACGCGGTCCTCACTCGAGAACTGCTCTGCCCCAACGGCCGTCAGTTCTTCGAGCTATGTGCCCTGCCCACTGCCACTTGACTCTCGCTATTCGGTGAGCTATGTCGGTAACTTAAGTTCTCATGCGGATCTCCTCATTTCTGATTCGATCTCGCAGAGAAACACAGTTCGCTTAATCAAGACTATTTTTAATAAGCACTTCAATCCAACTTCAGAATGGGATGTAAAACATGACATTTCACTAATTGACCAATCTCGGAGCAGCTTAGCGGACAAAGATACTTGATTGGAGAGCACAGCGGTCGGTTCATTGACGATCTTTATTGGGTCATGTTAAGATAGGCGATATTAAATATATATGACTATCATTAATATATTGTGGTTTATTTTTAAAAAATCATGGCAAGTTCTATACATTGTATTTTACAGAAAAAAATGGCAAATGGTGCAAGGTGGTAGAACTCCAGTGACGGAGTTCGCGGGCGTTGGCACCACCGCATTACCTAATAATATAATAATAATGGCAACCCATTATACGTCCCACTGCTGGGCACGAGTCTCTCCCCTTTTTGGGAGGAGGCCTGGAGCTTACTCCACCACGCTGCTCCAATGCGGCCACCTTAGGCCTCAGAAGTGGTAACGCGTCTGCATTTTGACCTCTGGTTTTTGTGTAGGTGTCTATAGGCTGTAGTCATCACTTAACATCAATGTGAACTGCATGCTTGTTTGCTACTTTCATTACATAAAAGAAGGTAAAATTGCGTTGAAATATTCTCTAATTAAAATTGCCTGGTATTTAAAATATTATTACATCATCGGAATAAAAATGGTAATTACTAACAGTAAAAGCCATCCTGTAAAGCCATCCTTACTAAACTCTTTATACCGGTGAGGAAACTTTTTATACCCTTCACCGGGCACATTACAAAACTCAGAGGTACTAGGAAACTTTCAGAAAATCCCAAGAGATAAAGGATTATCCACCTTCATATCTGGTAGGCCCGATCCGGGAATCGAACCTAGGAGTAGCAGTATTGAACTGCTGCCAATAGAATACTGGGGCAGTTAAAATAAAATAAACTTATTAAATATGGGAAAGCTGTAAGAAGTTATTGGCAATATAGGATCTCAGTCTCAATAAACGAACACTGTGCACGCGAGACCGATTTGCACATGGCCAGTTTTTTTCGAGGGGTGGCTAGGGCTGCCATCACGTAAATTGTCGACGACGGATAAACACGGCTAAAATCCCGGACATTTGGACGAAATATGTTCTTTTCCCCGGATACCTCTGAAAAAGTATTTTTTGTGACAAAAATAAAAACAACGTTATATTTTTTTCATTTAATTCCTTTACAGCTTGATATTGAAATCGAATCAAGTCGAATATTTTGCCAAGCCTTCTTGAATATTATAGATGAATTTTCAACTAAAATTTGTTTCAATTTATCGCTTATCAATCAAAGAATTGGATTTCTCCTGACAACAAATGTGTCCGGGTTACATACGGACACTTTTCAACTACCCCTGCCGGATGGCCCCTGGGTGCCCTTCAAACTAGGATAAATCTGGGGAATTCCGGACAAATGGCAGCCCTAGGGGTGGCCGACGTTGCTTAACGCCGTAAACGTAACCAAGGACCACTTACCTTATTTATCTGCTACTAAATGGTAGCGTTCAAAGCTACCGTGTTCCATTTAAGATAATCTCTGTAAGTTTTGACCTATTGAACCCATTACGGGACGGTATCAAGTGCAATAACGCAAGATGGGCAGCAGCGTTTTAATGTTATCCGCAACAAAAAATAAATGACTTTGTCTGTGTCCCCTACAATCGATCTTTTTTTTTTTAATGTAATGAAGGTGGCAAACAAGCGTGCAGTTCAGATGGATGTAAAGTGTTGACTGCAGGCTATAGACACACAAAGATCAGAGGTCAAAATAAGAATGCGTTGCCACCTCTGAGACGATAGTTATTACGGGGCCAATGGATTTTCTACGCGATCAATAATACATTTTATTTTCGCGGGAAAACAACTATTAATATTTCGACCATACAGGTCAAGTAAGTACTTACTCAATTTACCTCGAAGACTTTAAATATTTAACTTAAGGATTCAGGTAATAATCGTAATTCGTTTTTCATGCAGTGAAACCCTGTTGGGGCGCAAATAAAATTGACAGTAAAAATCCAGTGATAAACGCAAGTAAGTACTGCGATGCAAAGTGGGTACGTGACAGGAAAGCATTTCACCTTAAATCGGGAACATTGGATGTAATGTAGCCAAAAACATGCAGTTCACATTAATGTTAAGTGATGACTGTAGCCTATAGTCACCCACCAGAGGTCAAAATGTAGATCTTAGTTTGGCGGCAGATAGATTAGGTAATGTTGGTTTCCGCCTTGTCGTGGCGGGAGGTCATAGTAGTCGGTGGATTGAGCCACACCAGCGAAGCTAAGAGGAGCCCAGCGAGGGAGCGGCGTTTGGCATGGCTCTGCCCGCCACTCGCTGCTGTGGTGAGGAGCCGGCTGAGCAAGAGGTGTATGGCCAAAATGGTGCATCTCCGTTAATAGAACAATTTTTTTTTTTCATGATCATACTTTAATTATTTTATACACAATCATGTTAAAGGCAAATATAATCTTATACCCCCTGTATAAGATTATATTTGCCTTTAACATTTGATTATATAACGAATATCTTGATTATCATTTATTTATGTCGTTGGCCTTGCACCCTATCCCCAGCCGCCTAACGGTGGTCACCTCTGCCCTGCCTCCGGGCACATCATTTAAAATTTCACATTAACTTTACAAATATCTTGGTGCAACCCAGCCTTATTGTATATTTGACGGCTGGGGAGGAGGTGTTTTGCTTTCGGCGGCGTCGTGTGACGGGTTGCTCACTTCCCTTCAAAATGGTCGAGAAGAGCAATGGCTGCCACATGCGTCATACTCTAGAACGGGTGCTGATTGTGGGGACTGATCTGTTGTGATTTGCGGGTGTTATATTCTATCACGATATTAAGCTGTTGATGGGTATGCGTATGTGTTTTTATATGCAAATATTTATATGCCATGGACGTTCACATTATCTTTATTCTATGTAATAATATTTGTATGTATTAAATCTAAGGTTTTGACAAAAGAGCAACACGCTGAGTTTGTTGGGTTGCCGAGTTCTTCTTAGTAGTGCCTGCACTTGGAACTCTGCTAAGTGAATGACTATGATTATGACGAACAGATTCTTCATTTTCTTCTATGAAGGAATTAAAAAAATTGATGATTCACGTATCGGTTAAACATTATTATTGAATTGGTATTTATTTATACCTATTGGATTATTATTATAAGTCATTCTCTCTAGGTAGCTTATAATCCGACAATGCAAAAGTGTCCTTGTAGACCAATTTGAAATAAATGATTTGAAATTTAAATTTTTTTTGAACTCATAACTTTAACAAATATTTTTGTGCAATCGAACTTTAACAACATAAATTTGTGAATATATTTCCGCAAAATGTTGCAAAATTGTCGAAGAACCGCCTTTCAACTCCATTACAGGAGCAAATAACGAAAGCGACGTCTGTTCCTAATGTGACAATATAATATCACGATTTTCTGACACGTTGATAAGAAGATAAGTGTGTGTATCTTGAAAATATGTAGATACAGCATTTTGTTGTCCAATAACTTAGCCATCTTATATTTTCAGCTAATAGACGTCCACTGCTGGACAAAAACGTAACTTCACGCTTAGAATCCCCAAAGGGGTAAACAGAGGGGTATTTTTTTATGTTATGGAAGTTGCAAACATGCATGCAGTTCACATTGATGTTAAGTGATGACGGCAGCCTATTGACACGTTACTATTCCTGAGGCCTAAAGTAATGCCTCTGTGCCGGAAATTACAGAGCCGTACATTACCACCTGACCGGAACACGATATTGCTGAACACTACCATTTAGTGGCAAGTATATTAGGAAATGCGGTGGTGCCTACGCTCGCGAGCTCCGTCGCTGGAGCTCCACCAAAAATGCATGCATTCAAGCATAAATGCGAACACCCTCGATTAGTCGGTTACCTACGTTTTGGCTCATGGTAGCGAGCCTGTTGACATCTGCGGGGACATTACCAAACTCCGAAGTACTGAAAATCTTTTAGAAAATGGGAAAATTCCAATATGTTTTTTTCATATATTTTGAAATGTGTGTAAACGCTCCGTTATAGTAATAAGTCTATACGCTCCTTAACAGCGCGCATCATATTCGTTCCAGATATTCAATTCATATTTATGTGATATTTTTATAAAATAATTCATTTACTCAATAAATTGACGTCGAGCTAAATGGTTGTATCAATCACATAACCACCAACATTACAATTTGAAAACATACAATACTTAAATATCTATGTATGTATCTTCACGCCAGGGGTAGGCAGAGAGAGGGGAGCGCCAGATATCCCGGACCTGATATAACTCACGTGCTTCTTAAACCTTCATCATTCTGTTCATACATACAAGCCGGGCCTTCTAAAGAAGACCCTGCAATGGTGTGGAGGTTTTTGAAGTCATTGGGAGTTGGTAAAAGTCGAAATATTTCTGAATCTTTAACGTTTCTTAGACCTTAATTCACTGAATTCACATTTCACGCCATGGTCTTGTATAGATGCGACAATTAAAGCGGAAACATTAATTTCGTTGTGTCATACCACTGCTTCGGACTATCCTCTTTTTTTCTTGGAGCAATTTACTGATCGTGATGTTGAGAGAAATATTATTACTATTGACTCTGATGCAGTAGGTAGTGACATTATTAGCAGGAAAATGATCCTTCCTGTCATTAGAATTATGAGTCCTGTCCTTACTTCTATCCTTAATTACTCCCTCTTAAGCAGTACATTTCCCTCTGCCTGGAAAGATGCTCATATAATACCAGTACCTAAAAAGTCTAATCCAAAGTCTTTAAATGAGTATCGTCCCATTTCTATCCTTCCCTTCCTATCTAAGGTTCTTGAGCGTCTCATACACAAACAACTTAGTTTATTTCTTTTAAAATTCAACCAACTCAATCCCTTTCAATCAGGATTTCGTCCGGGTTATAGCACTACCACTGCCCTAGTCAAGATAACTGAGGATATCCGGTATGGTATGGAAAATGGACAAGTTACTGTGATGGTTTTACTAGATTTTAGTAACGCCTTCAACACAGTCGATTTTGATATCATGCTGGCAATTCTGCAGTCTCTCAACATATCTCCGACAGTGATTGCGTGGTTTTATAGTTACTTGTTTGGACGCCGACAACGCATTTATTTAGACGATAAGTTCTCTGACTGGTGTGATGTTGTTGCCGGCGTTCCACAAGGTGGCGTGCTGTCTCCGTTTCTCTTTTCCATTTTCATCTATTAGCCATCACTTTACTTCTCTCTACCACCTTTATGCAGACGACCTACAAATCTATTTACAAACCGATCTAGAAGATTTACCTAAAGCCATACAACTCATTAACGAAGATTTGGATAGAATTTACCAGTGGAGCAAAACGTATGGCTTGCAAGTTAATCCGCTTAAAAGTCAAGCGATAATATTTGGTAGCTCTAGGTTGATTAAACGTATTGATTTTTCTACATTGTCTCCTATTCTCTATGATGGAAAACATATTAATTATTGCGACACTGTGAAGAATCTAGGAGTACAAATGGATAGCTGCATGTCCTGGACTCCTCAAATTAGCGAGGTTAGTAGGAAGATGTTTGCCGCTGTCTGTTCACTTTACAGACTCAGGAATTTCTTGTCCACTGCCACTAAAGTTATGCTTGCTAAATTCATTCTATTTCCTATTTTAGATTACGCTGACATATCTTATCTTGATCTAACCCAGGAGCAGCTAGCCAAGCTTGAGCGTCTTCAAAATCTTTGCATTCGGTTCATATTTGGCTTACGTAAATATGCCCATATTTCTGAATTTCGTAAACAGCTCAAGTGGCTTCCAATCCATCTTCGCAGGAATACACACATCCTCTCTCTTCTATACTGCCTATTATTTTACCAGCATTATCCGCAATACCTTAAAAGTCGATTCCAATTCCTATCTCAATCTAATTACCTTTCTCTTCGTTCTTCCAACAACCGTCTCCTTATGATGCCTCCTCACTCCTTCTCCTTCTTTGCTAAATCCTTCACTGTTCAAGCTGTTAAGCTGTGGAATTCCTTGCCTCTGACTGTTCGACTAGCACAAACATTGCAATCCCTTAAAAATCGACTGAACAAGTATTATCTGAATCTAGACTGACTAATTTTCTCCGTATTGTTATTTATGTTTTTTATACGTATATATGAATATATAATGTATATGTAATATGTATCTATATATTTTAAAATGTATTTAAGTAGGTATGAAGGTATATAAAATTAAATATACGTATTTTATTATAAATATATAAGTAATTATAATATTGAGAGAGAGAGAGAGATATATATATATATATATATATATATATATATATATATATATATATTAGATAGCGTAATTGTTATAAGATTATTAGTTTTATATTATTCCTTTAATTTGTACACCCCGTCTTTTTGTTGTTGATTTAGATCTCTCTAGTTTTAGGTTGCTTGGAAGAGATCACTTTACGTGATAAGGCCGCCTATTGTGCATAGTTTTAATGTTGTTTTGTTTATTATTTGTCCTAAAGTGTACAATAAAGAGTATTTATTATTATTATTAAGCCGACCCTTAAGATTTTTGACCCCACCCTCAGACAATCAATACTCGATAATATAATATTTAAGTAAATACACAAAACAGTCAGACGCCACATAAATTCGTTCGAGTTAAAAGGAAAGAACTAAATAAAATATCGGCAGATATCGGCCCTGTAATTTCCGGTACAGAGGCAGAACACCTAAGGCCTCAGAAGTGGTAACGCATCTGCATTTTGACCTCTGGTGTTTATGCGGGTGTCTGTAGGCTGCAGTCATCACTTAACATCAATGTGAACTGCATGCTTGTTTGCCACTTTCAATACATAAAAAAAAGATATAAAGGGTTGTGCGTCATTACGCTGCTGCCCACCCCACGTTATTCCATTGAAACGGTTTGCCACAACAAATCAGGCATTGAGACACAACGCAGTTATTATTTTTTATTTGTTTGGTTCTCAAAAGACACGTGGCATCTCAAGTCTACGCTTACCCTACCTGCAGTCCCCGAAGAGATAGGCAGAGGTAAATTCTTGCATTTAAGCATACATGCAAACACCCACGATTTGGTAGATATGTTTTGATGTTTAAGTGGCGAGCATTTCCAGGTACATTACTACTAACTAAACATCATTCCTCATCTCCCTCCGCGCGTGAAGCGCGACAGAGGGAGGGGGAAGATGGTTCGGTGGTCGAGGTGTACCTCGTTCCCCGGGCCTATCTGTCCCCGAAGCGTCGGTGGCATCATCGAATGAAGGGGATGCTGGCATGCCGAGAAACTCGCTGAGGGAGGCCATTTCCTTTCTTTCCTTTTTTTTCCTTTTTTTTCCTTTTGGCTCAACGTGCTCCCGTTGATGCAGGGTGGAGGATCTCGTGCGGCAACGGACGACCCTCGGGCGGACGGCTATGGAGAGCGGCGAATCCGCGGAGATGCTCGTGGGGTCCGTTGTCTGCGCGGTCGAACATTCGACGCGCTAGACGGACCACGAAATCCTCCACGGACTCAATACATTATATTACTAAACTCACAGGCCGGCACTGGTAAACTGAAATACCAAAAAATGCTTAGTTTGAAACAGGGCAATAAATATATCATGATATCTTACAATATTGCTAGGAGCCATTTCACGAAAAAAATAAAGCTAACACAAACACCTCTGCCCTTTAATATATGCAGGTGGGTTTGCGGTCACTCTATATAAATGCTAATGACCACTTCGGTTAAGCACCGATTTTCGTCAATTCATTAAATGGAGAGTTGTTTCATGTAAGTATCTACTTATGTAACACGTTGTTGTATGTTGTATGTATGTTGATATTTGGAGGCGTGTAAAAACCACGGTAAACCGATATAAATATGACTTACCGATTTTAAAAGGAAAACCATCACAGATTGGTAAGTAGGTGAGCTCTACAAGATTACAAGACATGGTTGTTTTTTTTTTTAAATCGGCTTTGCCCGAAACTCATGTGCTTGGTTTTTTTTAATCCTTCTGCATTTTTATGTGCAAACTAGCTGTACCCTGCGCGAATTCCAACGCCATGAACTAAAAAATGACAGTGGCGTCATCTGTCGAATTTGTTGTGCATGAGCCAGCTCAGAAATCTTCGTGGGCTCAAGCACAACAACTTTGCTAAAGATCATCACATGATCAAATGCGTAGTTTACGATTCTATAAAGGACATACAGACATATATTCATTTGTATAAAGAAGAAGACTCTTTGAGCACGGTTATCTACCAATCATTCCGGATCGAATGAGCCATCGTACGTATTTTTTATAACTTGTCATCATCTCTATTTTTCACTATTTGTGAATTAGACTAGACAGTACATGAGAATGTTTATATCCATCTCCGTTCATTAGCAAGTACAGTCAGTGGTCATATCAATTAAAATAATGTTTATGAGGTAATTTGGCGAGAAGAGGCTTAAGTGCAGTAGAAGGGTATATAAATGGCTCTGAGCTTAACATTTTACGATCACTAAGAATAAGAGCGAACGCAAGATTCTCTGGCATCTGAATATATGCAAGTGGGCTCAAGAAAGCTCTTTATAAAATGCTAATTCACTTCGGTCAAGCGCTCCTCAATAAACGGTCTTCTTAAGCTTTCTACTGTGATTTTCATTAACTCATAAATACCTATTTATATATTTTATTTTATTACTTTTCGCAATAACACATGCATTTTTTTTTTCAAGAAAATGGAAATAGGAATTTAATTTCAGGCGGGACTTGAACCCGCGACCATTGGCATGTCTAGTCCAGCCGCTCTCCCACTAAGCCACCGGAATCCACACCTGACTGTCGAATTTTGCCTTCACATTTATTGCATTGCTTTGGGGTGGCAGTAGCGACACCTACTGATACAAAATGATTGTTCAGTATCTACGCGGACGAAGTCGTGGGCGCAGCTAGTATAAAAGTAGCCTAAGTTACTCCTTATATACCAAACCTATATCAAAACAACATTTTTTACAATTTTTGTCTGTCTGTCTGTCTGTCTGTTCGGCGGGGATAATCTTGGCAACGGCTGCACCGATTTTGACGGGACTTTCACTGGCAGATAGCTGATTTAGTAAGGAGTAACTTAGGCTACTTTTATACTAGCTTCGCCCACGACTTCGTCCGGGTGAATACTGAACAATCATAAATTATAACATTATAATCATATATAATTATAAGTCGCGGGGACAGCTAGTAGATAGTAAATCATTCAAGACAAAAAAAAAAGGCGGCAAAGGCTGACATGACTTAATATAAAAATCTATTGCTGTTCGTTAGTCTCGGTTAAACTCGCGAATGGCTGAACAGATTTGGCTGATTTTGGTTTTGAATGATTTTTGGAAGTCCAGGGAAGGTTTAAAAGGTAAGAAAATATGAAGAAATTGAAGGGAAATAGTAAGAGCCACAATTTCATTATCCCATAAAAATAGTCCGTATCTATCTAACCTTTGACACATTATTTTATTCTCAGGCAATACGAAGTTTGCCGAGTCAGCTAGTAACAGATAAAATAATAATGATAAGCACCTACCCTACAGATATACTTTCAACGTACAGATAACGCGAGCCCTTATCAAGTTCACATTACACGCACGTACAACCCTTATAACGTCACTAACAAAAGATCTTTGGTAATTCAACCCAAAGTTGAAAAGCGATGTTGAATTAAACTCCCTAAGATCTGGATTGGCGGTAAAACGTTTTTCAGATTTATCAACATCTTCAAGGAAAACGATAGGCAATTTTTTAACGCCACCCGATAACACTCCGGTAATTTATGGGGTTAAGTTTGATATCTTAAATTCACTGCTATAATTATTCCGGGTAATTTTCCAATAATTCCACGTTATCTTTTTTTTTTGTTTTTTGACAATTACCAAAAAACACAGACAAAACGAAGTGGCAAACAAGCATACGGTTCGTTCTGAAAGTAAGTGAATACATACTGTACTCTATAAACATTTAAATAAATACCAGAGATTTTAATATACGTTGCCACTCCTGACTTTGAAATTGTTATAAAAAAATACGCCTACACTCACAGCCCCACACTAGGTATAAACCTGTGTCGTGGGTACCGTTATACACAAACAACACATACACAAACATCGAATCCGCGCCCCTTGGAATCAAACGGTCGCCTCACACCACTGGACTAACCGGATCGTCAATATTATACCTCTGTGCTAGAAATTACAGGGCCGTATATCATTAGAAGGACATATAATACATCATACAAAACAGGATCATAAATGCCACTATGCTTTGCTCCTACCGCAAATAGATGGCATTTATGATCCTGTTTTGTTACAAGCATACTTAGTCGAAAAACCGCCAAAAAATCCAGTAGGTTCTTTCTATATGTCTACTTATACGTTAAACTAATTTCACAGTACTAACATTCTCGAGTAGCAGTTCTATTCGCTATTCGCATACTTTTGTCGCATCTTCACGTCAAGTCGCTTACGGCATGGAGCACCAAATATCTCTCGCTCTTGTACATCTCAAGTACCTCTGTTCATCATCTTATACATGCATACCAATTTCGCGACTTGACACCACCTTCCGACAATTCTCGACCTATTTATAACATCCATTCCTGGTACACCACATGAAATTGTTTAGACCTTGTTCAGAAGGGGCGAATTCGCCACGAATCGTTCCGCGCGAATACATACGCGCGTTGGCGAGGCGCTAGACGCTAATACATTGCGTCCATAAGAGTAGCGCGAAATATGCGCGAGTCGAGAATCTGGAGAGGATTATCAGAATCGCCTTGTTGCGTCCAGTTTACGCTCGAACTTCAGAGCGAGAATTCCAAGTTTCCTACTGAATTCGTTCAAACCCTCGCGTGTTGTTCGTTCAAACCCTTGTGTGATATCCTCTTTTGGACGTAATGTTCGCGCGCGATTCCCGCGAGAAAATCGTGACGAATTCGCCCCTTCTGGACAAGCTCTTATCCTTACAGAGCACAACAATCATTACAAGACGCATTTTCTCAGAAACATCCCCGTATTACGTACGCACATTTATAATATACCAACACACATCCAATATCTGTCGAGCCCAGCGGTTCTCAAAATTTGAGTCTCGAGTCGGCCCGGGTCAGAAAAATAAATTATCGTGTCGCAATATTGTAGTGGTAGTCCTTATATGTTGTAATATATACTTTTGCGGCAAACTAGGAGGAGGAGTTACCATTTCAAAAAATATATTAATAAAATCAGATTCAATATTAGGTAAGTAATAAAAAAATTGCGGCCAGAGTTAAAATATTATTTTACAGGTAGAGTACATCACAGAAATAGATACCGTAGGTACAGCTGCATTCACTTATCAAGTAAATAAGATAATACATTTGTAGATAATATCTACCTGATTAAGCTCTCCCCCTCCAGTGTGGCGGCAAAAAAAAAGTCTAAAAAAATCTACTTTAGACTCTGTACCAGAAATTACATGTAGGTACATGTAATTTCTTACATGTAGGTACATGTAATTTCTGGTACAGAGTCTAAAGTAGATTTTTTTAGACTTTTTTTGCCTTTATCTCTGATGCTATCTATTGTCATGGATTTATTAATTTTCTAGACGTTTCGCAGTGCCACCCTCAGAATTTGATAATTTGCCCGCAGACGTCAAAACGGCATATTTGCATGCATTTACCTTTGCAGTATGCAATATTCGGGGAATATTAGCATGAAGTAAGGAAGTTACCTCTGCCGCTGTATACGTATTTTTGGTGTCTGTAGATTGCCGTATTCACAAATCATGAATGTTGTTGCTCCCTTTATAAAAAATAGTGAGCGAATTTAACAAATGTTTGGGAAACGTTGATCTGGCCTATTTCTTTCCAAGTGTTTGCTACTCGCACGGACAGCCCAATTCGCCCGGGATTACCGGATATACGGCATAATGTGCCGAGAATAGTTTATTTCGTAGACATTACAAATGTAAATAAATATCACAGTTATTTAGAGTAGGATCAAACGTAGCTTTACGCAAGATTGGTGCAAATGTCGTGTTGGAAAAAAAGTTACGCGATTTTTTTTATTGTAATGTTTTTGTTCTGTTCTTGTGTGTGTGTCATGTGGTATGTGGAATACTATCATAGATAATCTTTAATCGTTTTGCGATAAGTTATATAGTGTATCAATGTGTAATGTATTCTTGCTTGTCACTTAAATTTTTCTAATTTAAACATCGACGACACAACACAGGTTTGGTTCTATCGTCGATGCGAGTAAACGATCGTCCGATATTTTTTTTGCATATGTTGCGGCGTTGAATAGACTTTGTCACTGGTTACAAGTGGACACTATCAGCTCGCATTCACAGCACACAAAGGGGATCGTTCAGAAACTGGGCTATCGCGGCAGTAGACAGGTGCAAGAGCCCGCTTCGGGTGCGTAGCTTAAGATTTTATCATGTTATTCTTTGCGTCTTTTAGTGCCTATTCGTTGGTAACTATTGCATTATTCAACAAATTATTTTGAGTTCAAATTATAATTCACCTATGTTTAAATAGGAACGATTAATGACAATGAGAACTGTCAACATAATGGGATAGTTAAATAGGTATGGTTTCACAGATGAAGTAATTTTCAGTAAACTATTTTGCTACTAAATTACCTCTTCATATTTTTGTGGCAATGAATACAGTTTTCTGAATATATGTTCATGCTGACCACAAGTGGATACATACTATCAGCTCACATTCACAACACAAAGAGGATTGTTTTATATTATTTCGCATTAACACATGCTTGTGAAATATATTTTATTTTTAAAGAAAAATGGAAAGAAAAATTTGACTTCAGGCGAGGCTCGAACTCGCGACCTACTGGGAATCTAGTCCAGCCGCTCTTCCAATTGAGCTACTGAAGCCCTGCCCGATTTGTCAAATCTTTCCTTCACATCTATTGCATTGCTTTATGGTAGCAGCAGCGCCATCTATTACCAACTATGCTAGTTAGGCAACCGATATAATAGACTTTTCAGTTTATTGAATATCGTAAAGAAGTCGCTTTTACCCTTAATAATTGTTTTATATTATTTCGCATTAACACATGCTTGTGAAATATATTATAGAACAAAGAGGATTGTTCAGAAACTGGGCTATCGTGGCAGCAGACAGTTGCAAGAGCCCGCTTGGGTTACGTAGCGTTTGTATAGCTTGAGATTTTGTCTAAATATTCTTTGTGTCTTTTTGTGCTTAAGTTGGTAACTATTGCATTTAGTTTTTCAGATAATTATTTTGAGTCAAAATTATGGGATAGTTCAATATGGTTTTACACCTGAAGTAATCTTCAGTAAACTATTTTATTACTAAGTTACCTCTTCAAATTTTTGTGACAATGAATACAGTTTTCTGAATATATACTCACGCTGGCCACAAGTGGACACTATCAGCTTCACAGCACACAAAAGGGATTGTTCAGAAACTGGGCTATCGCTGCAGTAGATAGTTGCAAGGGCCCGCTCGAGGTGCATAGCGTTTGTGTAGCTTGAGATTTAAATTGACAAAAACCTAAAAATAACTTGAATAAATATTTTGATGCAACCGAAGCTTAAATACTAGTAATGGACCAAACATGATTCAAGACATTTCAACACTTCAAAAAACTCTCGGATTCTGTCAAAATCAGTAGAAATGAGAATGGCGGAGGATCGCGAGGAGTTAGTAATTAACGGAATTCCCACCTCCGCCGTTTTCACCTTTAATTAAACATTTCTCGATAAAGCGAACTTTGAGGGTTAACTTATCAAGTTCGTGCACCCATCAACTCGACTAATTACTATCCTTTGTGGTGTAGGACTATTGCTGTGTGGTGGCATGAAATTGTTTGGCTCGATTTTCATATTGGAATTTTGTTTTGTGATATTGAAATTGTTTGGTTCACAGTAGCCATTATAAAAATCACGTTAGGATCAACGAGGTATATATTTATGGAGAAGATACCGGGAACAAACAGAACAGCCGGTTCAGTTTTTATATTGTTTTGACAGATATTCATGTGAGATATTTTCATGTTTTTTTTTATGTCTGAAGGTTGATAGACAAGCAAACGGGCCACCTGATGGAAAGCGTTCACCGTTGCCTATGAACATTTGCAACACCAGGAGAGTTGCTAACTCGCTGCCACCCCTGCAGGACTCTTTTGACGCCATTTTTGAAGAACCCCATACTGTAGCACCTAGGAAACACCTCAGAGGGAAGTTCGTTCCACAATTTTCACGTTCTGGGCAGGAACGAAGTTACGGGTAGTACGGTATAGGAAAAGAGACGGTGGCACCATGTCAAACAGTTCAGCAGAGCACTCACCATTGTAGAGACGGTAAAACACGCACAGACACCCAATGTCTCTGCGCAGGCTCAGATGTTCGAGCCTGTCAGTAAGTCCTGGATCGTTAACGATGTAAAACATGTCATCTGTCATTTAAGTAGATAATAAATATATGGTCATGTTACTATCTGAAAATGTAATAAATTGACTTCTGGAAACTGTGCTACTGAAAGGATTGTCTTTTCTAGTACTTTAATACATATAGGTCAATGGTTAGGATATTCATTTTGCCGCAATCAAGCCTGTTTTTAGGGTTCCGTTGCCAAATGGTAAAAAACGGAACTTGTTATAAGTTTATACCTAAACAGAATCATTTAACCATCTTGCAGCCTATCGTAACTTTGTACCTACACATAATCTTTTAACCACAGACCACAGCATATCGACATCTACACAAAAACCGAATACCCCGATCAATTCATACATCCTTAAAAACGAACTAAACCAAAATTCAATGAAATAAGTTCGCGAAAGTCGCGGAGTGGCTCAATTATAGCACCAACTTTAGATTGTTAGAGTGATAGTTGGGGAATTTGCTGTGATATTTCAGGCGACTTCCCACTTTGCTGAGGTGACATGCCAGCTTTGTGGAATGCTGGGAGCGCTCCCGTCGACATTACGACATTTTGTTCCTATATACCTACATGAATTGGAATATGCATAAAATAATAGTATTTGTTATCTAATATGTAAAATTCTCGTGTTTCGTTATCTATTAGCGATCTGCTCACATCAATGACAAATGATGTGAGCAGATCGCCATTATTATTAAGACATTGAAATTATTATTTGATATTATAATTTTCCTTCTGACATCTGTTTCCATTGAAGTTTATCTTATGTACTTACCAAATGTATTGTAATGCTGCATTGTTTTATCAACTAATTATTATGACTGTACTTCACTAACCATTATTATTAACATTGACATTACATAAATATGCCTACCTAACCTATTTAAAACTATTATAAATATCGTACACCGAAAAGTATTGTTGCAATGGAACTATATTGTATTCTTCAAAAACCTGTACACCTGTGACAAACAATAAATAAATATTATTATAACTAATTAATAAATAAACAACAGAAGAAAAATTCGTCGGTCAGATGTGGGCAACGGTAGCTTAATGGTTAAGCGTCTGGGCTAGTTATCTGGTATAGGTTCAATCCACAACCGAAATCAATTTTCTTTTTCCATTTTACTTTAAATTCACTCGCATGTTATTGCGAAAAATAAAATGTAATAATTGTTTATTATATTAAACGGTTTCATTGGGTAAGTGGTATTATGGCGTTACTGCTACACTTTATACTTTGGTTTCGAGTTTAGACTTCTGGATAATGTAGTGCTATACCCATACCACGTAGGTACTCCTCAACCCCAGGATCAACCACGAGGTTTTAAATGGTATATGAATTTGAAATAGGAATAGAATAATAATTTATTGAACAGTAACTGTGTACATAACAGATGTTTATAAAATAGAGTCGACACAACAGTTTATCCTTTTCGGACATTCAATATTTATAGTAGGTATACAAACATATATATTTTTGAAATTGTATGTAAAAGTATTATTTATTTATACAAATCTAATCTAGGTAATACACGTTATGCATGTTTATAATTGTTTTTATATTATTTCGCATTAACACATGCTCGTGAAATATATTTTATTTTTAAAGAAAAATGGAAAGAAAAATATGACTTCAGGCGAGACTCGAACTCGCGACCTACCTACTTAGCTAGTTCGAGTCTCGCCTGAAGTCATATTTTTCTTTCCATTTTTCTTTAAAAATAAAATATATTTCACAAGCATGTGTTAATGCGAAATAATATAAAAACAATTATTAAGGGTAAAAGCGACTTCTTTACGATATTCAATAAACTGAAAAGTCTATTATATCGGTTGCCTAACTAGCATAGTTGGTAATAGATGGCGCTGCTGCTACCATAAAGCAATGCAATAGATGTGAAGGAAAGATTTGACAAATCGGGCAGGGCTTCAGTAGCTCAATTGGAAGAGCGGCTGGACTAGATTCCCAGTAGGTCGCGAGTTCGAGTCTCGCCTGAAGTCATATTTTTCTTTCCATTTTTCTTTAAAAATAAAATATGTTTATAATTACAGTAATCCTTCAAGTTATAGAAAGACATTGATAAAAGCCACACCTTGAGCTGTCTCTTAAAGCCGGGAGCTTCATTTTTTAAAATATCTAATGGTAAACAAATGGTGTGAAATAAAGGTGTCTATATGCTGCAGTCATCACTTAACATTCATGTAAACTGCACCTGCATGTTTGCCACCTTTATTCAATAAAAAAAATACAAAGAAAATTAAACATGATTAATTCATACTTTAGGATCATCCATGGACCTCGGTAATCTTCACGGAGTCCAAACAAAAAGCATGAGCTCTAGGAAACGCTTTAATTGGTTTCTTGCCAATAGATAGACATCTAAGAAACTTATTCAATTTCCCCAGCTTCGTTTAAATAACATAAAAGGATCCACAGAACTTTCCTTGATGCTTATATAATGTTGTTTTATTTCCTTTTAGTTGTTTTGTACAATTACAATCGGAGTTTTGTTTTTTTAACTGAATTTTGGGGTAAATAAATTACTTTGCGTTTGTCTAATTATTTTAAGATTATAATTTGAATCGACTCCCATTTAAGGGTAAAGGTATTTACTGGAGGTAGAGTTGCATTGTCGGGGCCCGAAGGCGTAGGCACCACCGCTTTTCCTAAACGATCTGCCGCTAAATATTAGTGTTCATCACTGTCGTGTTGCAGTTAGATGATAATATTGGGCCCCATTAGAACAGGGGCGTTGACTAGTTTTATTGACGACGGAGGAAACGAACGGAGAGAGTATACGAGTATATATATGCGTTTAGGGTGAGAGTTGCTTGTTTGTTTGTTCGTTCGTTCGTTTGTTTGTGTATGCACTTCAATATTCCCAATTCTCTTGTAAACAGTTTGACGGATTTGGATATCTAATCCAATTGCCAATGGTTTTTAGATAATTGTTGTGGTAATATATTGTGGCTACCCCTGGTGTTAAGCCAAAATAAATAAGTACGTATTTTGTTGTTAACATATATTCCCACTAAACTCTAAATAACACCTTTATGGGTTTCATTTTACTTCCGCATTTATAATATTAGTAGGGGTGCTGACATTACACTTGTAACATCGTCCCCGCTCCACACTTCTTCTAAAAATTAATACACTTAAAACATAATGATTGTTGAAATAATCCTAGTCTGCTAATATAAATGCTAAGAAAAGGTAAAGGTTGTTTAGACTATGTTATAATAAAATTCTAAAATAACTCACACAAACAAACACACATTAACCCTTATGCTTAATAAGTAAATAACTAAAATTTCAATTATAATTTCACTCTTTTACTGACTTTTATAACAAATAGGTACTTGCAAATTATTAATTTTAGATTTAGTATTAGTGAACTTTAGATTTTACTACTAGAAATCTTTATATTGTAATAGTAATAGGATTAAAATCTCCTCAAACATAATGTATAACACTCATTAAAGTATTGCTACATGTACAATCATCTAAATTATCCGAAGGGTGTGGACCTGGAGACCTGTAAAACAGGTTTTATAACTTAAGTACAGGCTCCAGTCTCCACAATAAATTAAATGACACGACAGAATGTTTTGTATTGCAATTAACATAATGTTGTACTGTTCATGTTATTGTGGGGAAAATAAATACGTTTTTTATTTTTTAATTTTTTTTATTTTTTATTTTTTATTTTAGTTTTATGTTAAAGCAATTCGTTTTGGGAGTACCAACTAACGATAAAAAATGAGCGATAACCTTAAACCTCAATTTAACGATTATTGTAATATCGCCTGTGCCTAAGGTTTGATTTGACGCAAACGTGTTGTTGAAATAAAAAATGCAATATGGAGTAGATTTTAAACGTTTGCCCGAAACAAACGTAGATAAACTTTAGGCTATTTAATAAAATATCAAGCTCATCATCATAATACAATCTTTAAAGTAATAATAGTTTATTTATTATAATCTCGAAATAAAGATTAATAATTGAGAAGAGATTCATGTATGTATGTAACTTCACGCCAGGTCCCTAACGGGGTAGGCAGAGAGTGTAGAGTGTAGATTTATAGGTTTGAAAAATCATTCAATATGGGCTGGGATTGAGGCGTCGGAATGTGATCACACCATCGCACACTACTGTTAGTCCATCGAACAATGGCAGTCCAATCATTCCAGTACGGCGGTAGTATATACAATAACGCAGGATGGGTAGTAGCGCCCCTTGATAGAACTATCGCGATCCCCAACCTACACGCCAAGCGTGACATGACATTGACATACGCAGTACTCAACATTTACGAAAGAGACGATCGGCTCGTTTCGACTTCGTAGAGCGTTATTTCTGCTGCACACTGCCTACGTAAGCACTGAAAGTCCGGTATTGGTCAAAACTTAATCAAAATGGTGGACAAAAGAGATTACACTATACAGACTCGAAATAAGCCGAAGTCTCCTTCCTAGGCTCGATGTGCAATATTTGTAGTTGAGCACTGTACCTACTCTCTTAATTTATTTTTGTTCATGGACGTCATTCGGCTAAAATCATTATGATGATGGTCGGAATAACTGCCCGTATTGAGTTATTTCTGCATCTTTAGAAAATACTTGAATCTCAAAATGTTGTATTTTACAATTGTTTTACGCTAACAAATGCAGTTCATATATCTTTTTACATTCTCATTATTCCTACAATACAAAAACCCGTGATAAAGGACAGTTAATTAATTGCGTTTGTTATTTAAGTAGGTAGGTTTTTACTGGTGGTAGAGCTCCAGCGACGGAGCTCGCGGGCGTAGGCACCACCGCATTACCTGATTTACTTGCCGCTAAATGGTAGTGTTCAGCACTATCGTGTTCCGGTCAGGTGGTAATGTACGGCCCTGTAATTTCCGGCACAGAGGCATAACACCTTAGGCCTCAGGAGTGGTAACGCATTTGCATTTTGACCTTGGTCTTTGTGTGGGTGTCTATAGGCTGCAGTCATCACTTAACATCAATGTGAACTGCATGCTTGTTTGCTACTTCAATTACATGAAAAAAAAAGGTACGGAAGAATTCTTTACAGAATTCGGTGTCCTATTTTTTGTGTTAACTGCAGCAATTATAAAAAATACAATTTTACTAGCTGACCCGGCAAACTTCGTATTGCCCCAGAATGAAATAATGTATCAAAGGTTTTTAAAGATACGGACTATTTGTATGGGAAAATAAAATTGTGTTTTTTACTATTCTCCTTTAATTTCTTCATATTTTTTTCTTTATGCATTTTGCTCAATTTTTCTTGTTGCATTTACAGGAAGAATACCTTGAAAGACACACCCTTATCTCACTAATTTGTCAATAGAGCTCTCTAAGACAGTAATTGAGAATCTCGTAAACACTCGCGTCTGTCAGTTAGCCGAGATTACCTTGCAAGGAATGTAACAATTCTGGAAAATGTCAAAATCTGGAAATAGAAAATGAATGTAACATAAACGATCTCATACGAAAATTTTTCAGTACGCAGTTTTTTCGTCCTCCTGAAAAGTTACTTATTTTACACTTACGAGGTTTTCACTATAAGGCGTCGATATATAGATTGTTTTTTTTTTTTTTGGAATGTTATTTTTATGAAAATCCCCACTTCCATGGGTTAGGTAGAGGGAAAATTCTCATATTCAATATTAGCTGATTACAGAATCTTCTTGCCGCTTAATGGTAGTGTTCAGCATTGTCGAGTTCCAGTCAGGTGGTATTGTAAGGTCCCGTAATTTCCGGCACAGTTGCATAACAGTTCCCAAGCTATCCTACTCCGACCTGACTCAGGTGTGGCAATGCATGTACATCAACAACTCTGTATTTAGGATATAGCTAATATTATTCACTAACCAGAAATCTGAGATTCGATTTATTTGCTAGCGTGGTCAACGCTACATGAAAATGACATGTTGTAACAAATATTTTAGTAACAGAAAAAATATTCGCGGTTTTGTATTTCTTCTCCATTAGTCTTCATATAAATTAAGCTCATAAATACCACTGAATTTTAATTAATAAATACAGCGACATAGCAACGTACCGTGCAGTTAATTAATCTCTCTTGCAGTTCGCTTCCCTAAGGAACAGTTGTTGTCCGGCTCTTTGTGTGGCGACAGGAAAATTTAAGTGGGAATTCTTTGATATTGCTTGGGGGAAATTGGTTCTAGTAAGCTAGTTACACAGTTACTATTTCTTTATTTTATTGTTATTATAATTTATTATTGTACATTTGTTTGAATTTTGTAAATTTTGTTCTTATTCTGTAAATAAAATCTGCAATTTTGTTCTTTAATTTTAGAGCTTCAGTGACTGAGCATTACGTCACATATATAATATTATGCTGCTAAATTAGAGTGTTCACCTCCGGGTGGTGGTTTTCATCTATACATCTATACAAATAAATAAATTGGACAGTCTGTTTGTAATCTCGGGAACGGTTGGACCGGTTTTGACGGAACTTTCACTGGCAGAGGAGCTTTTGTAATGCCCACTGTGTAGACACTGAACAATCATAAATTCTCACGCGGATGAAGTCGCGGGCACAGCTAGTTAATTAATAAACGACACTGAAATTAAAAGGCAAAATATATTACACTTCATGAGTACATATCATGCATAAAATCTTTAGGATATACGTTAACCAATAATGTAAATATAATATTGGTTCACCATTTTGATGACCTAAAATAAAATAATTTAAGTATGCATCACGTTCAAATCCAATCGCGTATTATCCAAATGAGTATTTTCGTTATACAAAAACGAGTTTATCGTATTTTGAGCCTCATCATGGATTCTCCATATAAATAAAGTACGTAAAAGCCACTGCATTTTAATTAATCTATACACAGCAACGTAGCGTGCAGTTAATGAATCTCTCTTGCAGTCCGAGTTGTATTCCAGCTCTTTGTATGGCGACAGGAAAATTTCAGTGGGTGTTCTTTGATATTGCTTCGGAAAATTGGTTCTTGTAACACAGATTATTGTTTCTATAATTGCGCGGACATTTTGTGTAGAGTTCTCGTCTATTCCCGTACTTTTTCTGTTTTTGTTATTGTTGTTTATAATAAAATTATATATTATATATCTGCTATATGTATTTCTCTGATTGTTTAAATATTGGAATAATATTTTTCTAGCTATTTTGTTATAATATTGGCGGGATAAGCGTGGAGATGTAGTTGGCAGATGCCAGCTATTTCAGCGATCAGCTCATCTAAGCTCAATTTTTTCTATCCATTTTTTTCTTTAAATTCTTAATATGTTTGTAGGTTTCAGGGTGCATATCAACGTTATCCTTTGACATATTTTGAGGAGTATTTATTTGCATAAAAACAATTTTGCATACGTAATGTCCGGGGTACAGAAAAGAGCACAAGTCATCTTTTATCTTTCATCCGTAGAGATAAAGGATAAAATATATTTGTGTATATTATATACTAGCCTTATATATGTTACACTGACTATACAAATGCCATTATCATAAGAAAACCACCAATTAATACCAAATATGATTGTGAAGTTTACAGATCGCAAATGACAACAAAAAATTTCATCATCCTATATAGGTTTCAGACACAGTTAACACATTAATTATTCAGTGCGCAGACTCCACGGTACAGTTTTTGGAGTACAGTGTTGACTGTAAGTTCTTATTCCATTGTTATATTCATATAACTTGACAATAGTCTTGCGAGCTTACATATAGCGTCTACAATCCTTTATTTTACTAAGAATATTTGTACTGCAATCTTGTCTGGCACAAAAAGTGTGTGCTGAGGTTTCTTTTGTGAATTAGAATGCATTGTTTTGTACCTCAGAAACAGTGTGTACCTACCTACCTGAAACTAATTTGCACAGTAAGCAACAAGATATATTGTGCATCGATCGTAGGAGATACTTTCGTTCTGTAGAGCGTTATTTCTGTCGCACACAACCTTTTTTTATGTAATGGAAGTGGCAAACAAGCATGCAGTTCACATTGATGTTAAGTGATGACTGCAGCCTATAGACACACCACAAAGACCAAGGTCAAAATGCAGATGCGTTACCACTTCTGAGGCCTAAGGTGTAATGCCTCTGTACCGAAAATTACACTGCCGTACATTACCACCTGACCGGAACACGATAGTGCTGAAAACTACCATTTAGCGGCAAGTATATTAGGTACTGCGGTGGTGCCTACGCCCGCGAACTCCGTCACTGGAGCTCGACCACCAGTAAAAACCCTATGTGTCGTTTGTAGACTATTTTGATCAAGACGTGCCCAATACCGGACGTGTGTTTACGTATGCAGTGTGCAGCAGAGATATCGCTCTACGAACTCGAAACTAGCTGATTGTCTCTTTCCTGAGCTCGATGTGCAATATTTTTTTAAATTGTACTGTACTTGATATGTGTAAAAGAAGAAATAAGAGAAATAAATGTTTATTTGTAACAATGTACATGAACAACACAGATTTTTTTGACAGTATGTAAGAAACATTTGTTTAAAATTCGCCTTAAATGAGCGTGTGCTGGTTGAGGGGCAACCATCGCTGGTCTTCTGTTAGGGCCATTTTGTTCGTCATAGACGGCTGTCAGATGGTGCGGTCAAAAGTCTTAGGAATCGGCGTGCATGTGTGAAGATAATGATTCAAGGTAGATGAGCCACGAGATGTATGTCATGATCGGGATATCTGGCGCTCTGCACTCTCTGCCTTCCCTGTTAGGGACCTGGCGTAAAGATACATACATACATACCTACATACATAGGCGGCTATACGCATAAACAGCAATAAAAAGTTTTAATTATGTGTAGGTATCATGAGTATTGTTTTTTTAGGGTTCCGTAGTAAACAAGGAACCCTTATAGTTTCGCCATGTCCGTCTGTCTGTCTGTCTGTCTGTTTGTCTGTCTGTCTGTCTGTCTATCTGTCTGTCGGTCCGTCCGCGGTTTAGCGCAAAAACTATTAGTACTAGAGACTTGAAATTTGGCACAAAAAAACCGGTCCAATAAAAATGTAAAAAAAAAACTTTTACTAGTAACGCGCGGATATTTTTTTTAATTTTCGATTTTCATATAGTGTGGGGTATCGTTGGATTGGTCTTTTAAAAACATTATGGGTTTGCGAATATCATTTTTCGATTTAGTTAACTGTTCGTGACTTATTAAGCTTTAAAGTGCAAATTTTCGTTAGAAGTGTCCGGCCGCCTACAGACTAAACGGTTGTTGTTAGAAATTCAAACGTTACGGCAATAGTAGCTACATATAACGAAATTAGAAGGAAAACTATCACACGAAAGTTGGCCTTGCAAGTTTGCGAGTTATAGTCGACCAAATGTATTTTACTCGAAAATTTCGAACAAGTCCATTATATTTATTTCTTTTTTTCGTTACATCTCTTACTCTGTAACTACGGAACCCTACACTGTGCGTGGCCCGACATGCACTTGATCGGTTTTATATCATGAAGTGGAAAACAAGTATACAATTCACACTGATTGTGAGTGGATATTATAGCCTATAAATAAACATATACAAAAACACTATCGATATCAATGTAGATGCGTCTCCACTCCTGAGGTCTAATTTGTTATACCTGTGTGCTAGAAATGACAAAGCAACAATTTAAGACATTAAAAATCAAAAAACTGCATACTTGTTTCCCATTTTCCCATTCCCCCAAAGAAATTTTACATTTCTCGAACTCAGTTTTGGAAAAATAACATTTGAAATGAAGTGAAGTGTGTCGGTCGGTAAATAAATAAAATCTATGAACGAAATGAAACGTTTCGAACAAATCACGGAAAGTAAACTTCGATGTTTGAGTTCTTTTACGTAACTTCATTTTCACCGAGAATCGTTTGCTGCTCGGCTGTAGCTGTGAGAAATGTTGAAGTTTATTTTTGTTTCATTTGCCACTTATTTTTTTTTAATTTATTTAACACATAAAAATAACATAAAATATATATTTTTTATATTGATAAAAAAAAATATGTATTATGTGTTTTACTTAATGAAAAATGGAAAGAAAAATTTGACTACAGGCGAGACTCGAATTCGCGGCCTACTGGGAATCTAGTCCAGCCGCTCTTCCAATTGAGCTACTGAAGTCCGATTTGTCAAATCCTTCTTTCACATTTATTACATTGCTTTGTCAAATCGGGCAGGACTTCAGTAGCTCAATTGGAAGAGCGGCTGGACTAGATTCCCAGTAGGCCGCGAGTTCGAGTCTCGCCTGAAGTCAAATTTTTCTTTCCATTTTTCATTAAATAAAATATATTTCACAAGCATGTGTTAAAGCGAAATAATATAAAACATATATTATGTGGTTTCAGTGGTTTTAAGTAATGCATTGGCATTACTTAAAACCACTGAGGTTTATCTCAAATGCAAATCTACGTCAAACAATTCAAAACAACAGGTACTATAACTACATAATAATATAAGTACCTATGAGTATACATTTTTTTTAAACTAACTTTTGTAAAAATAAAAATCTACCTACCTATAAGTTAAACAGGGTTGAACATACAAATACTTTCAAGTTAGATCTTTTATATTATCCAGAAAATAACGTTTTAATACAAATTTTATGTTTTATTATATATCTATGTATTGTTTTTATATCTAAAAGTAATTTGTTAATTAATAAAAAATTAAATTTGCCATGCCATGTTTAAAAATATTTATGGGTGGGTGCTGTTGTACACATACAACACATACACAAACACCCAGACCCGAAACATATATCTGTAGGCCATACAAATATTTGTCCCGGTGCGGGGATCGAACCCGCGACCCTTCGAATCAAACGGGCATCTCACACCGCTGGACTAGCCGGGTCGTTATGCATTTCCCTTAGCCTTATTGATGAATATTTACTTGAAAGTAAGTGAAATTACTTGAAAGACATAAAAGTTTACTCATGTAACGCAATAATGATTATATGTAGGTATGGAGTAAAAAAAAACAGCGCTACACTGGTGATTGAACTACGAATGTGAAAGCGTAGCTTCGTAGCTGGCAGCTATGCATTGAGTGCTACGACTCAATGAACTGACAAATTTCGACTGCCTACAATCAGCTGTATCGAATTTTATTGTACGCGTGATGATGTTTTTTTCTTTTTTATTGGTTTTGTGGTAAAGTGTTCCTATAATTTGTATTTTTTTTTGTTATATAGTTGAGATAGGTTCTGATAAAAAAAATTGTTATCTAAATTATGTTAAAGCAAAATAAATAATAACATTTTTTCGATTTAACGAAAAGGATGTTTTCGAGATAACAAAAAGGATGCTGATGGAAGATGCTGATGATTTTAGGGTTCCGTAGTAAAAAAGGAACCCTTATAGTTTCGCCATGTCCGTCTGTCTATGTCTGTCTGTCTGTCCGTCCGCGGTTTAGCGCAAAAACTATTAGTACTAGAGACTTGAAATTTGGCGCAAGTATACACCTTAATTACGTGGACAAAGCGATAGAATAAAAACGAGAAAAAAATTTTTTTTAGGGTAACCTCCCCCTACTAGTAACGCGAGGACAATTTTTTTATTTTCGGTTTTCATGTATTGTAAGGTATCGTTGGATAAGTCTTTTAAAAAATATGGGTGTGCGAACATAATTTTTCAATTTAGTTAACTGTTCGTGACTTATTAAGCTTTAAAGTGCAAATTTTCGTTAGACTTAAGTGTCCCCCCCCCACTACAGACTAAACGGTTGTTGTTAGAAATTCAAACGTTACGGCGATAGTAGCTACATATAACGAAATTAAAGGGAAAACTATCAAATCTAAGTTGGCCCTGCAAATTTGCGAGTAATAGTCGACCAAATGTATTTTACTAGAAAATTATGAACAACTCCATAGAAAATATTTATTATTTTTTTTTCATTACATTACTTACTCTGTAACTACGGAACCCTACACTGCGCGTGGCCCAACACGCACTTGACCGGTTTTGTTTCTTCATAATTCAAATATATATTTTTTAAATGAAACATAAAGAAAAAAAAATTGGATTAATTTGGTCTAACGACCACCAACTCGTCAAAAACTTACTGCATATTCTATATCAAATATAGAGCAATTAACGCGAGTACATAGCGCTTATTACCGATGCAAATCAGTCTGACATTTTTTGCGGGGGACGTGTGACACACACGCACACTACAAAAATCGTCTTTTACTACGAAACTCACACCTTGACTTTAACCAAACACATAAACAATTTCACGCACACGTTTAAATATATAGGTGACAGGCTTAAGACCATTTGGTCTTGTAATTTTGACAGAGGGGAAAGCCTGCATATGGCTACTCCCCTCCGGTCCGCCGCGGCTGGTTGCCCGTGTTGCTCTATGATATCAAATATGCGAATTATAACAAAATAAAATTGTTGGTGTTTCAAACCCTTTGCTGGCTTGGTGTTAAGATATTTTTAGATTCTTTTTTTTTACCTGTGCAGGTGATCTGTGGTGGACAGCGGAGGGGCGCGGCGCAGTCACACATGCTGACGATATGGTGAGTTCAAAGTATTTTTTTATACGAGCTCAACGGCATTTAACCAATATTATTTTGATAAGACGTCAATCACGACCACTGAGGACTGAGGAAAAGCATTTAAGTACAATAGAACTTTCTGTCATTTACTGTCTGTAATTCAGCCAAAATATTTATAGATTTACTAGCTGACCCGGCCACGCGTTGCTGTGGCTAAAGTTTTTGATAAATTACATTATAGTAAACAAATTAAGAGGAACAATAAGAGAACATCATTCACGGAGTCCACTATGATTTCACACAGATGGTATTTGTAAAAAAAAATGGTGATCTCCATTTGACTTTCTACTACTATAACCCTTTAATACAATGAAATTATTTACGAACAAAGACGAAAATGTTGATGTTGGTATACAAATTCACTGGATTGAGATTTGAAGGGGAAGTACGTTGAACACAATTAATTAAAATGTTCTTACACTTGATATTAAGCAGAAATCAATAGGTACAAAATAAAAAAAATGGCGTCAACAACACGGAGTAATTATGCTGTTTAAAAAAAAAAATTATGCTGTTTAAATGTAGCTAATATGACATGTTTGTAGATTTACCATAGCAGCGCCATCTATTGATTACTTACTCAACCCAGTCGAAAGGTATCGACATCTGTTAGAATCATTTGGAGTTAACAGATAATTGTGACTGTCTAATAATAATAGACAAATAATTAGCAATAAATTAAAATTGCGACTATAATTTGAGATTTAAACTATCCTATCTCTCAAGTTGGATCGAACTGCACATGGTGTGCGAATTTTATTATAATCGGTTAAGTGGTTTAAGAGTCCATTGAGGACAAACATTGTGACACGAGATTTATATATAGATTTATATTATCGGCGTACATTTTCATGAAGCCGAATAGATTAAATATTATGTAACAAATATTATTTTGAAATTATGTTAATACCATAGTATTTGTATACTCTTTGATTAGTACTAGCTGACCGGGAAACTTCGTACTGCCATCATTAAATATTTTTTAATATAAACCTTTTCTTGACAATATATTATAAAAATCTGCGAACGTCACGTTGCCGGCAACCCCTCCGTCCCTGCTGTCACAACTTGTCATGTTCAGCGAGACCCTTCCCTCCAGTATGCGAACGTATTTTTAATGTACGACCCCTGATTGCATAATTGTACAAACAGAATTTGTACCATTTTTCTCCTCACCTTTCAAAAAATAACACCTGTTTCATGGTTTATAATATTTATATGCATTGGGAAGAAATAATGTAGTATAAGAATATATTTGTAACAGTAAGAAAAATCTTGAAATACAAATTCAAATCTATAGGTACCTATTTGGTAATACTTTTCGTTTTTGCATTAAATTTTAGAACCGTACAGGCTCTCGGTGACAAATATTGTTAAAGCGCCATCTAGTCTTATCAGTTCGAACTACCAAGGCCAGATGTTGGCGGTGCGAGTTACGTGAATCTAAGTATACGCACCACCCGTTAGATGGCGCTAATACAAATATTCCAAGACATCTCTACTTTTCGCTTACATAGTACTTATGCAATAAATAATACGATAATTATATTTTACTTATTTTTATCAATAATAAAATTGAAGTTATCTATCAGTATTTATTTTAATTTTTATATAGATTTTCTGAAATCGTCTTCAAACATTTATACATAATATATAGATTGAAAATATTGCAGTCATTTTTAGGATAAGTTTCATTACTCCTAGACTGTAAAAGAAGCATTGCAGGTGTCAGGACCGGGATATCTGGCGCCTTACACTCTGCTTACCCCGTAAGAGACTTGGCGTGAAGATACACACAAACATACATACCTCTAGACTGGTGATAATAATGGTCTGGTGTATTCCAGGATACAGTATGGCCGCGGCACATTGGCTCAACTCGCTCGGATGCCTGTCGCTGTCGCTGCTTTGTCTTCTCGCTACTACTCTTCAAGTCACAAGCGGTGAGTGGTTTGACACTTCTACTAATTGTAAGAGATCGTTGTTTCTAGCCAATTAACCATATACCAGTATCCTCGATATAATATCCACTAAGTCAGTGCCCATTTTTTTATCCCCTTATACTCACAGCCTCACATTAGGTATAAACCTGTGTCGTGGGTGCCGTTGTACACATACAACACGTACACAAACACGCAGACCCGAAACAAATATCTGTAGGCCATTCAAATATTTGTCCCGGTGCGGGGATCGAACCCGCGACCCTTCGAATCAAATTGACATCTCACACCGCTTGACTAACCGGGTCGTCATTAATCCGGATACATATATTTCAAGTATCCTTTTTTTAATCTTCGTTATTAATAATAATAGTAGTGCACTTTATTGCAGCCCAAAAGCTATTAACCACTTTATTGTATTTATGTGACAATGGGCAGCCTTGTTGCTAGAAGAGCGATTTCTTCCAGGCAACCCAACAATCGAAAGAGATACAGAAATATAACAGTAGGGTGCGCGACACTAAGTCCTCCTACTGTTTAAGTATAAAAATTGGTATCCAAGCTCATGATTAGGAATAGAGAAAATGATCTGTTTAAGTGAAATTGACAACATTTCTCCCTAAAGCGGCAAAATGGAGGGGTATTGTTTGTATGGAATTGAGGTTAAAATTTGTGTGGGATTTTTGGTAGTTTCTAAGTTAGAGACTTGAAAAGTGATGTTCCAGTCTTTCTGTTAGGAATAAAAAATAGGTACGTGCTTCAGTATTTTGTCAAAATCAGCCCTAAACTTTCCAAATATAAGGGGTTCAAATTGAATAGAGATTTTTGAAGTTATAGACGTGATTAAGTACTCCTTATATATGTACGCGACGGGAAACTTGATTAGGACATTTCCATGAGATTGTAAAATTTAAATTATTTACTAAACGACATCCACGCGGGCGACGCCGCGGGCAACAGCTAGTCAAATATAATTGTAAAAGTTTAATTTTTCATCACAACCAGTCTGGGGAAACTGGTGTGTAAACACAATATTTTGATTCGGTTTTATTAGGTTGGTATTATGTAGTAGTATATCCTCAGCGGTGTTGCGCGTCATTAGGGGAGAATATCCTTTCATCAACACGCTTGGCAGGTGGCGATAGTTTTATATGGGGACGCTGATGTCCATCCCGCGTTGTTATATTTACTACCCTGTTGAAATAGTTTGACGGCCATTGTTCGGTTGACTGATTGCACTAGTGGAAGAATCCTCCTCCATTAGAGGGCGATGTGGACGTCACGACCCGCCTGTTATTGTAGTACAGAAGATTTAACATTTGTATATGTGTAAATTTGTGTATTTGTATTTTTAATTTTCCGTCTCTTGTGAGCCTGTCTGCGGGCCGGTCACTCGAGACAATATCAAACTATATTTTTTAAATAACTCGTAGTACCCTTGATACAATATCCACTCCGTCAGTGCTTATTAATCCGGATACAAATAATACAAATATTTATTCACTTTACAAATTGTGACAAACGGTTGACTGTGAGATAATTCTTTTTAGCATAAATCCGCCGCATGTACGTTATTGTGCAAGAAAGAATAAGAAAATAAATAATACACAGGATTTCACGTATCCATTTTTTTAGAACTGCAATTCGGTAATTTACTTCAAAACGCCTGGTGCCTGAGGGGTACGTAGAGTTTATATTCTCTTTACCCACAACTCCAACATTTCAGAGCTAATTTAATCTTGTAAATCAACATCAAATATTACTTACCAAATTCAATATATTTAAGTAAGCTATAAAGGGCTGTAACTTTGAGAAAATATGTTTACCTTCCAGCACGTTGCGTGCCTCTCAATGTCTGTTATCCCACGTGACTGTAATTACGCAAACAAAACGGTTAAGGCACGCCTACTCATTAGTTGGAAGATTTAGAAGCACTCGGGCAAATGTCCTTAATAACTCCTTTTAGCGAACGGCACTTAGAGAGATGTGCATTTAAAATTGAGCTTGCTTTCTAAAATAGCATTAAAACCGTATTATGTAATCTTCTATTATACATATAACAAGTCAATTTTTTGTTAACAACTAGTAAATTATCTAAAATAGTTTGTGTGATTTACGCTAGTTTAGGTTAAGTGATTTACGCAGTTGAAGCATGGAGCAAATTTTTGGTCCATTTTTCAACCGATTTCTAAGGTTTTTGTGTATTGGTAGATTTGAAAATAGGTAAATAATATTTCACTTTAGACCGCTAACGCGAATATGAAGTTTGTGGGTACAACTCCTAGATCAAAAACTTAGCTTTCTTTTAAACAAAGACTAATATCAAATTCTTCGTAAATAAATGGAGTTTAGTAATGGACGTTGTTGTAATGCGAACAGTATTGTTTTAAAGGATTAAAGCATTCAGTGAACATCCTTTTTGCTTTTACAAAGTTAGAATACAAGCAGCCAAGCATTCTCCATTTATCACTGTAGGAAAACAAGACAACAATTGTATTAATTATAAGTTTAAAAAATAGACAATTTATGTGTTCTAAAGGACTGTGAATGAACCCCTTAATGGTAAATTAATTACCATATTTAATGAATATTAATTAAAAATAGAAGCGCGCATGGCCCGGCGGCTGGTGAAGATTGTAGGCGATCTACTCGGTTAAGCACTACGGGCGCAGTCGGGTAGTGTGATGGGTGACCGCTAGTGGCAAATTAAATGCGCGTTTCCGTGCTTCGGAGGGCACGTTAAGCCGTCGGTCCCGGTTGCTATCGATAGATAGCAGTCGTTAAACCTTGTCGGAGGCCTTATGGGCGGGCGGTTTGAAAACATCCGACACCGGGTTGGCCACTAACCCGTTTCTCCACCAATCCGCATTGGAGCAGCGTGGTGGAGTACGCTCCAGGCCTCCCCCCAAAGAGGGGAGAAACTCGTGCCCAGCAGTGGGACGTATAATGGGTTGCCATTATTATTTTATTATTATAATTAAAAATATGTAAAGAAAATATCCGTACCGATTAACGGATTGGGATTAAAAATAAGTAAGTAGGTAGAATCGATTTCCTGAGTTTGTTGAAATAAAACTAGTTTTCGGATTTATATACGCGAGTAAAATCCGAAAATTAGTTTTATTTCAATGAGTGTAGTTCCGGAGTTTGATCTCGGGCTGGGGATTTTAAGTATATTTATATCTGCCATCAAATGGTGGTGCTCGGCAGTGTCGTGTTCCAAATAGATAGTAATTTATGGCCCCGTATTATCTATCACAGGGGCAAAACATCTCACACCAACAACAATGGGTAACAACCCATCTGAATTCTAACCTCGATTAGATATAGTATGTTTTTAGATCTTCGCGAGCTACGCTCGTTGAAATAATGATTATTTAAAGACATCGACTATGGAACCAAGAAGGCTGATTGGTCTGTATTTAAAGACAACCCGACGTTAAAAGCTACTGAAACTTCGGGTTGATTTTAAATAATTATTCAAGTCAATATACGTGAGATAAATCCGAAAACGAGATATATTATGTCCACTGGCTGCGTTGGTCGCTTATACTCAATGGACTGCATGCTTATATGCTAGAAACATGACATAAAAAAGTGCACAGACAAGTGAATCGTATCCATCCTATTATAAACAACTCTAACAAAAACATAACAGCAGCAACGTGGGCACATGCATCTATGCATGCATGTATGTATATATTTTAACTACCACGAGCATATACAAGCATCATGTGATGTTAAATATGCATAGAACTTAAATCATAACTATGATACAGTGGCTTTACGTGAATAAAAGTCGAAACAGGAACAACTGGCGAGGCTGCTTTAAAATAAAATTGATGAATAAATGCGATCTCCGCCAATCTAAGAGCGCTTACACAAAACTGCGATGCGACGCCACATCGCAGGAACATGCGATGCGAATTGCTGCGATGTGAATTCGTCCATCATGTTGAAAGTATTGTCACCTGTATCCATAGAGCAACACGGCCCTCCGGTCGCGGCAGCCCGGAGGGGAGTAGCCATAGCGTGTATTACCGATGCAAAAAAGTATGTCATTTTTTGCGGGGGGAAATGCGTGCGACACACACGCACACTACAAAAATCGTCTATTACTATGAACACCTTGACTTTAACAAAATACAGAAACAATTAGACGACCCGGTTAGTCCAGCGGTGTGAGATGACCGTTTGATGCGTAGGGTCGCGGGTTCGATCCCCGCACCGGTACAAATATTTGTATTGCCTACAGATATTTGTTTCGGGTCTGGGTGTTTGTGTATGTGTTGTATGTGTACAACGGTACCCACGACACAGGTTTATACTGTGGGGCTGTGAGTGTAAGCGTATTTATTTAGCGTATTTTCGTACACATTTAAACATCTAGGCGACAGGTATAGGCCCATTTGTACTTGTACTTTGACAGAGGGGAAAGCCTGCATATGGCTACTCCCCTCCGGTGTTGCTCTATGCCTGTATCGCATCGCAGCAATTCGCACTGCAGGAACTTGTGATGCGACGTCGCATCACATCGCAGTTTTGTGTGGGCGCCCTTAAACTTTATCACCACAGATAAGCTACTTTTATGCATAGGGTATAAGCCATTACTATAATGAGGTAAGGATACCTTCCTATGCGTTTATCCGATCACTAAGCTTCGTTCACAGTTATACTGTTCGTTATGGCATAACTTCAAGGATGTTTTTTTATCATTTATAAAAATACATTACTATACGTTTTTTTAATCGGTTGAGCTACGCGTGGCTGATATCGTCCACGAATAAAATGAAATCAATTGACATATTTTACTGCAGTGAAGAGTCATACGTACACATTGATTTTCATAGTTTTAAATAGATTGCTACAGGAAACACTTGTGTTTTTGGATGTACGTTTGCAATGTAATATATGATGTACGTTTTCACACAAAAACTACCGGAACGATTTCAAAAATTCACCATTAGAAATCTACATCTTCACTGAATGACAAGGGCTATTATATTACTTTCATTGCGCCCTTGCGAAGGGGTGAGCCGCTAGTCTTCTTGTTCTTTTTTATATATAAAAAATAATGTTGTCTGTATGTCCTTTATAGAATCGTAAACTACGCATTTAATCATGTGATGATTTTTAGCAGGAAGAGCATGAAAGTAAGTTGAACGCGGTCGAGATGAGATCATTGCGCAAGATCTGCGGTGTATCGCTCACCGATCGCGTTCATAATGAAGATGTAAGAAAGAGGATTTGTGTGAATGATAGTATCGGTGTAAAAATGAAAAAAGGCATGCTCCGATGGTTCGGGAATATAGAAAGAATGTCGAATGAGCGAATGACTAAACAGATATACAATGCGAATGTGGATGGTTGCAGAGGCCCAGGAAGACCAAGACTGACCTACCATGACCTAATAGGTCGAGTTCTGTCTGATGGTCATCATGGTGGATCAAAAGTCTTAGGAATCGGCGTGCATGTATGAAGAGAATGATGAAAGTAGACGAGGCACGAGAGGTTTGTCAGAACCGGGATATCTGGCGCTCTACACTCTCTGCCTACCCCGTTAGGGACCTGGCGTGAAGATACATACATACATGATTTTTAGCAAAGTTGTTGTGCATGAGCCCACGAAGGTTTCTGAGTCGGCAATTTGACAGATGGCGCCACTGTCATTTTAAGTTGGTAGCGTAGCAACCCGCGCAGGATACAGCTAGCATATAATATTTTGACTGTCATTGAATTATGTTTTCTTCTATAATAAAATTATAAAGAGGAAAACTTTGTTTGTTTGGTTGTATTGAATAGGCTCAAATACTACTGGACCGATGATAAAAATTCTTTCAGTATTCACGCTTCATTATCCACGGGTAACAAAGGCTATATTTTATTTTGGAAAAAATTGGGTTTCGTAAGATATTTGGGTTTTTCAGACACAGGTGTAAAAAATAAATTAGGAAAGTTACTTATTTTGCGTACGCTGCCTAAACTATAAAAGATATCGAGGAAGGCTTTAGGCTATATCTATAATCATCACGCTAAGACGAATAGGAGAGGGTAGGTAAGGTAACATTGCACCCGCGCGAAGCAGTGGCGGGCCGCTAGTTTCCTAATAAAAACGGTATAATGTATACCGTACGCGCTACAATTATAATTGATGTTCGTGTATATGATCCGATATTTATTATACATACTATGAACCGATCGTAATGTAACATATTCGGATTGCCCCATCATTAGTTTATTTTGAAACAACAACAATCCGAAAATCCTAAGTAAAGTTAACACTATAGTAAGTAAACACCCAACTGATAAATCCAATGCATTTCGTATAGGTTACACATACAGCCCCAAGCAACGAACGAGCTATACATATTCTCCAGGAGATGAATCTCCTTCGGGATGCATCTATCCTTCTCTTTTACCCCGAAAGGGCTACATCGGTCCCTCTTTAGCTGTGATGTGGAACGATCAATAAGGGTCCGGATTATAAATTCGAGTAAGATACCGTTGTAAGTGATGAAAATTCGTCTAATGATGTTTTATGGTTGCCGCGCTGTTGGGACACATTTTAATGTTTGTATGTTATGTATTTTTGAGGATTGAGCCGGGTATATCGCTTGTCCCTTTTCTTGGTATTAAATACGTAAGTGATTATTCCAAAAGTCGAAAGGTTTCTATTTGAATGTTATGGTTACTGAACGACTTTATAAAGTAAAAGGACGGAGCGCAAAACGGTAGGCACAACGTCCAACCTAATACTCGTATACTTGCTGCTAAATGGTGATGTTCATCGCCATCTTTTATGTTTTGGTAGAGTGGTAGTGTACGGCACCGTAATTACTAGCAAAGTTTCAGTGATGGAGGTCGTGGGCGATGGCACTACCGCAATCTATTTTTTCTGTCGCTAAAGGGGTGGCGTTTAGGACCAGTTAAACCATCGGTTTTTGGAAAGGTTTCGAAGTAAGTCATAGACTTCCCAACGGCCAATTGTCATCTCATCTATATTCTACATAAAAATGTTTTTAGGTTGCACTATGCACGAGTAAAATGAAAACCTGTGCAGTGATTTTTTTATCTAATTAAATATATTTTCGTTCATTGTTATGTTTGGTATTGTCAAAGGATCAGTACATGTTAATTATCTCAAATTAATTTCTAATACTTAGTAAGTTCTCATTTCTAAAACGTTAGAAATGGAATTATCATCCAATACGTCTAGTAGTCTAGACATCACCGTATTACTGAGTAACATACTACTTACTTTCAAGCTTCAGGAACGGATAAGCATCAGTATTGAGGGCTCTACTTTTGGTCGAAATCCACCTAGATGTATACAGGTACTAGATACCTACTACATCGATGTCTATATTCATTAGATACTTAGGTACCATCAACGTGAGAAGATTGAAAGCTTCTTCACACACAGACATGCACGCAGGCATATATTTTAGTAATTATAATTTTACATTAATTTTAGAAAAACATTTTTTTTTCAATGTAATGAAGGCAAACAGGCATATAGTTCCTCCACAACACAAAGACAATACAATACTATACGCATATACTCACAGCCCCACAGTAGGTATAAAACCTGTGTCGTAGGTGCCGTTATATACAAACAACACATACACAAACACCCAGACCCGAAACAAATATCTGTAGGCCATACAAATATTTGCCCCAGTGCGAGGATCGAACTCGCGACCCTTCGAATCAAACGGTCAACTCACACCGCTGGACCAACCGGGTCGTCAAGACCAGAGGTTAAAATCACGGAATAGATAAATAAAGTCCTGAAATAAATAAATCCATATTTATCTATTCTGTGGTTAAAATGCAGTTGTGTTGCCACCCCTGAGACGTAAGTTGTTATGTGTCTGTTATAGTTATAAAGGGGCCATCCGATGACGATACCCCATATAAAAAAAGCTAACATGTAATAAATTCTATAAACTTTGGCAAGTATGTACGCAATGTGCGCATGCAATTTATATTCGTCGAGTTAAACATCGGATACCTTCAACATTATATATTCTGTTCGTGCTCGAATAAGATAAATCGCATCTGTCTGTTATTTTACTATTGCGAGAATTTCAACTTTATATACTTTTAAGTAAAACCTCAGTTAGATTAACATATGTTAAGGATAGAATTTCGGTACGGAAATAGACCTTTTGCATCTTGTTACATTCCTGATGTACTTAAATATTTGGTGCGTGCTCACCTGCTCATCACTTTCAGTTCAAGTTTCTATCAAGAAGGTATAGGTATTCTACTTTGTTAAGCATTTTAGGAATTGCTCCGTATGCTGTCTTGTTAGGTATCAGTTGGTAGATTTTTAGCAGTCTTTACTAGTAGAGTCCCATTCCAAAAAAACAGCAGCAGATACCGCGATAAAACCGTGCCACTGTGTTCGCCTATCCGCCTGCCAAGCGTAGCGATTAATGGCATATTCTCCTTTAATGACGCTCAATACTGTTATGAGCGTCTTTGGAGAAGGCTTTTTTTATGTAATGGAAGTGGCACACAAACATGCAGTTCACATTGATGTTAAGTGATGACTGCACCCACACTAAGACCAAGTTCAAATGCAGATGCGTTACCACTCCTGAGGCCTAAGGTGTTATGAAATTTCAGGGTCGTCCATTACCACCTGACCGGAACACGATAGTGCTGAACACTACCATTTAGTGACTCTCAGCGTGCCCGGATATCGTAATGGCTTGTCATCTACTACATGCGACAAAAACGTACTAGGCGGGTCATGTGTGTTGAATACACCTTGTTCGGGGAATTTAGGCGTAAAAATAAATAATGGTTCTGTAGGGAACATTATGTTTATGTATATATTACACATACAATATTTATTTCATATGTACTTATCAGCATTACACATATTCATACATTACATATCACACAAATACAGTTACACAAATATTAATATGTAATTATTTATTTGTCGCGAGCATACTCGGGTGAAACCCGTAGTATGCCGCGACAACACAAAATATCACAACGGTTGCGTGTACGCGCGCTTCGCGGGCGTGAGGTCTACCTGCGAATTCTCGCGCCGCCCGACCGCCGCGGTTGCAACGCCAGTCGTGCTTGCCTACTCGACGCGCTTTTGTACTCGTATCTCTCGCTGTTTGTTAATATTATTTGAATTGGACTAGTCATTTATATGTTTAGTGTTTTGCCGTGACCTAAACGTACTGTTAATTAATATTGTGACTTTCTCCTTGTTCTTCTTGTGCTGTACCTTTTGTGACGTCAATACGATTATAGTTAATGTGAAACAGTGTGTGCGAACTTGTTAGCTTAATTTCGACTAGCAGGCCGCTGTAAGTTTATTAGACCGGGCATAATTAGATATTGAACATGATAATTAATACAAACCCGTTGGTTAATGGAGAGCGGCCAAGCGTATTCAATTGTGTAGGTGTACATTACGCACTGCGTATATTTGTGTGTGCTCGTACATAAACATTCGAGGAAATAATTTTACTGGAGTGTGGGTTCAAAGATAACTTACAACACAATTTAGTTATATTAAGATTTAACCTATCCTTTCGGCGTCGGTAAGTGACGACCCCACCGCCCACTGGTGGAGATAATTCTCCCACTGGTTGCTGTCAGTGCCGGACAATGACAGTTAAACCATTTTTTTATGTAATAAAAGTGGCAAACAAGCGTGCAGTTCACTTTGATGTTAAGTGATGACTGCAGCCTATAGACACCCACACAATGACCAGAAGTCAAAATGCAGATGAGCTGCCACTCCTGAATTACAGAGCCGTACATTACCACCTGACCGGAACACGATAGTGCTGAACGCTTATGTAATAAGGAGTGACTTCGGCTACTATTATACTAGCTTCGCCCACGACTTCGTCCGGGTAGATACTGAACAATCATAAATTCTCACGCGGAAGTCGCGGGCACCGCTAGTCATTACTCAAAAAAGCTCCCTGTCTACGTCTTAGAATTTCATTGACTAAAAACACTTATGCTGGGTTGCACCAAGATATTTGTTAAAGATATTGTAACATTTCATATCCTTCTCTAACTTGAAAGAAATCTATTAAAGTTAGAGAAGGATGTGATTTTTTTTTTTTATGTAATAAAAGTGGCAAACAAGCATGCAGTTCACATTGATGTTATAGACACCCACACAATGACCAGAGGTCAAAATGCAGATGCGCTGCCACTCCTGAGGCCTAAGGTGTTATGCCTCTGTTCCGGAAATTACAGGGCCGTACATTACCACCTGACCGGAACACGAGTGCTGTACACTACCATTTAGCGGCAAGTAAATTAGGTAATGTGGTGTTGCCTACGCCCGCCAGCTCCATCACTGGAGCTCTACCACCAGTAAAATGATGAAGTTGTTACAATAACTATAACTTCTACAAATATCTTGGTGCAACCCAGCATTAGAAACGTAAACAATATTTCCAGTTTAAAGCCATTAAAGCACTTAATACTGTCAACGCCAGTTCATTACTGGCAAGACAACTACACGATTGGTTATTTATTGCGATTCTGGAAACTTCCACCACAGGGAGATAAACTGAAGGGGAGGATGGGGAGAGGGCGTGACCGGTGTCATCGCAATATGCTCAAACATGTCACCGCCGTTTAGATATTTGAATGTTTGCGTATATCTAGTAATATCTACGTATTTTCAAACTGCGAGGCTTGAATGTTTAGCATGTTTTTAGGATCAGCGTGATATTCGGAGCGGGCAGTTTCGTTTTTCGTATTTCAAATTTTAATATAGGTTCTTGAATGTGCGCTAGTGTTTCCCTGAAAGGATAGGGGCTGTTTAAATACTGGTGGTAGAGCTCCAGTGATGGAGCTGGCGGGCGAAGGCAACACCGCATTACCTAATTTACTTGCCGCTAAATGGAAGTGTACAGCACTCGTGTTCCGGTCAGGTGGTAATGTACGGCCCTGTAATTTCCGGAACAGAGGCATAACACCTTAGGCCTCAGGAGTGGTAACGCACCTGCATTTTGACCTTGGTCTTCGTGTTAGTGTCTATAGGCTGCAGTCATCACTTAACATCAATGTGAACTGCATGCTTGTTTGCACTTCCATTACATAAAAAAATAGATTCATGCGTAGGTAGATACATGGATGCATTATTTATCTAGTTGCTCCTATACGGCGTTCTAATTCCACCACTCTCTCCTATATGCGCAGGAACACCCATGATAAGTATTATATTTATTGAGTATCTAATCAGTGGGATGCAAGCTTATCACAGAGACCTAACAATTAAGGGTGTCATCGCATCTGCATTTTAATCTCTGGTCTTTGTTTGGGTATTTATAGACTGAAGCCATCACTAAATATCAATGAGAACTGTATGATTGTTTGCCAGCTTCATTAAATAAAAAATACACTTTTTTCAATATTGAATTACGACTAATAAGTTAGTTTTACTATTATTAAAAAATACAAAGTAAACGCGGAAGATTTTACATAAAAGCTAATATACAGAAAACAGATTGACCAAAATTGTTGTGGAATTTATATAAGCCGGACGAAGAATTTTCACAAGGGAAACAGAAGGGCGTTTCATGGTTCAGGGCCGGTTTAGGCAAAACTAAAATATTTGGGATGGGATGCTTTCGTATTTAAGTAGATGTCCCGTTCGTGATTTTTAATTTACCTACTTGTTGTGATAGATAATTAATTTATTTATTTATTTAAACGCTAAATTACAGACCATTACAGATAAACCAATAAGGTACTACAATTAATTAAAACAAAATAATAATAATGGTATTTTATTTAAAGAAAAATGGTAAATATTTGACTTCAGGGGAGACTCGAACTCGCGGCCTACTGGGAATCTAGTCCAGCCGCTCTTCCAATTGAGCTACTGAAGTCCTGCCCGATTTGTCAAATCTTTCCTTCACATTTATTGCATTGCTTTATGGTAGCAGCAGCGCCATCTATTGCCAACTATGCTAGTTAGGCAACCGATATAATAGACTTTGCGGTTTATTGAATATCGTAAAGGAGTCGCTTTTACCCTTAATAATTGTTTTATATTATTTCGCATTAACACATGCTTGTGAAATATATATATTTTTTTTATTTTAAAGAAAAATGGAAAGAAAAATTTGACTTCAGGCGAGACTCGAACTCGCGGCCTACTGGGAATCTAGTCCAGCTGCTCTTCCAATTGAGCTACTGAAGTCCTGCCCGATTTGTCAAATCATTCCTTCACATTTATTGCATTGATTTATGGTAGCAGCAGCGCCATCTATTGCCAACTATGCTAGTTAGGCAACCGATATAATAGACTTTTCAGTTTATTGAATATCGTAAAGAAGTCGCTTTTACCCTTAATAATTGTTTTATATTATTTCGCATTAAACAATAATAATGGTACAGAAAAACATAAAACAAAATAGTTAATAATACAAATAAAATTAAAAAAAATACAATAAAAAATAAGCACAAAATCTCTAATTAAATTATTCTCCGCAAACCTATACGCGATTTCCGTGAATTTCGACAAGCTGCTATTAAAAATGTCAACATAATTAGCTATCACATTTATAGCTTTATTTACTTATCTTAAAACCGTTAGTTATGGTCTAGAAGTTTGAAGAAGAACAGTGTATTTTTAAAGTATAATTTAAAATATTCAACATCCCAATTGATTTATTATAATTTATATTTTTTTAATAATATAAAAATAAAGACACCTACAGACTAGGTTACACGCGTCTAGCAATATGAGTGGAAGGTTGCGTGCCTTGTGTATGCAATCCGCGAACCGCATTGCGAGCGTGGTCACGTGCGCGATCTATCATCGTTTTATCTTTACCGGATTTCATATTAAACCGATGTTTTAGTTTTCAGAAACCACGTACTGTTTTTGAAGTCACACGTGTTTGAACTTTTTGTCTTTTTTACGCGGTTCTATTTCTTGACAGTGTATAATAGTTATAATATTAATGCCAACCCATTATACGTCCCACTGCTGGGCACGAGTCTCTTCCCTTTTGGGGAGGGAGGCCTGGAGCTTACTCCACCACGCTGCTTCAATGCGGGTTGGTGGCCAACCCGCTGCCGGATGTTTTCAAACCGCCCTATAAGGCCTCCGACAGGTTAAACGACTGCTATCTATCATTAGCAACCGGGACCGACGGCTTAACGTGCCCTCCGAAGCACGGAAATGCGCATTTTAATTTACCACTAGCGGTCTCCCATCACACACCCGACCGCGCCCCTATCGCTTAACCGAGTCGATCGCTTACAATCTACACCAGCCGCGGGGCCATGCGCGCTTCTGACAGTGTATGTTATTTGGATTTCAGCTCATTGGTCGAAATACTTCTGTCGGCCACACATTTTACTTTTTTGTGCATATTTAGACACGAGCTTATACTGTGTTATACTGACAATTGTTGTATGAGTTTGGTGATTACTTGGCTCATCTAATTTTATTTTTTCATATTTTATGTACTGTTTAAAATTACTTTATGGGACGAAATAATTCACTGCATCGGTCCCGCGACCACGTCCAAAATTATATTCACTCGCACGTGTTATTGTTACAAATACGTACAATATTACAAAATTCAAAAATTCAAATCATTTATTTCAAATTGGTCTACAAGGACACTTTTGCATTGTCGGGTTATAAGCTACCTAGAGATAATGACTTATAATAATAATTCAATAGGTATTAATAAATACCAATTTAATAATAATATTTAACCGATACGTGAATCATCAAATTTTTCAATTCCTTCATAGAAGAAAATGAAAAATCTGTTCGTCATAATCATAGTCATTCACTTAACAGAGTTCCAAATGCAGGCACTACTGAGAAGAACTCCGCTACCCAACAAACTCAGCGTGTTGCTCTTTTGTCAAAACCTTAGATTTAATACAAATATTATTAAATAAAATAAAGATAATGTGAACGTCCATGGCATATAAATACATACGCAAATACCCATCAACAGCTTAATATCGTGATAGAAAATAACACCCGCAAATCACAACAGACCAGTCCCCACAATCAGCACCGGTTCACGAGTATGACGCATGTGGCAGTCATTGCTCTCCTCGACCATTTTGAAGGGAAGTGAGCAACCCGTCACACGCTGATATTAGTGCGACAAGTATCGGCTGATATTAGTGCGCAATTGTGTGTACCGGGGAGTGCCGGCGTGGGGCTCGCCACTCAAAACGCGACGCGAATATTTAAACAGATCGTACAGCACTACGTTTATTTTACTAGAAAGCTGGTTGCTTATTCTGAATAACAAGATTTTTAGCTAAAATGAAACCCACGAGTACAAAAAAGTTATATGAAGGTTTAAAATATAAGCTGCTATTCTGATGATGAACACATTCACTGCCAACCATTTTCATTGCCCCGCCCTGGGTGGCGTGATTGTTTTTTCCAGCGGAAATGTTAAATTTTAGATGTTATAACTCATTGATGATAATATTTACTAATTTAAAATATAATAAAATATATTTACCACAAAAATAAATAAATACACGGATCCGTGTATTTGTTTCTTCAGGGGGGCCGGTTTCAAGTGGTCGTAGCTATAAAACCAATAAAAATTAACCAAACGCCTGATTCTAAAACCACTGCAAATTTCACGTATTCATGGATTACCCGAGTGGCCAGCTAAAAACTGTGTCTGTATTCCGAGAGCCGACTGTGCAATAGATCTTTGAAATTTGTTCGGGCAAAAACACGGATCCGTGTGCTTGGCGCTGAATGTGTGGATTAGCCGAGTTATAACATATTTGACTGAAGTCCACACACTTTCCACTTAAATCATCGGTGTCTCTCCTAATTGTGTATGTTCATAGGTTATATCCTAAAATGTACTAGGAAATATCCTAGGCAACAAGCCATCGTGGAACAACAACTCACTATACTATGTTATGCCAATATGTTAATCGTGCAATCGGCGCAAGAAAGTACTGTTAGGTACTTTTACTGGTGCTAGAACTCCAGTGACGGAGCTCGCGGGTGTAGCCACCCCCGCATTACCGCACACTTGTCGCTAAATGGTAGTGTTCAGCACTATCGTGTTCCGGTCAGGTGGTAATGTACGGATCTGTAATTTCCGGCACAGAGGCATAACACCTTAGGTCTCAGGAGTGGTAACGTATCTGCATTTTGACCTTGGTCTTTGTGTAAGTGTCTATCTATATGTAGGCTGCAGTCATCACTTAACATCAATGTGAAACGCAATGCTTGTTTGCCACTTTTATTACATTTAATAAATGCCGGCTAAAACGGCGTTTTGAAAACGGTACATATATGATATTATAGTTCTTTCACACGTTGAAGCAGCGCGGGAACGGCGATAAATTAAGTGGACTGTATATTATTATTAGGGTGGTTCCCAGGGGTGGATAGGAAAAATGAATGCAGGACTCGTACGCACCTTTTTACTGGTGGTAGAGCTCCAGTGACGGAGCTCGCGGGCGTAGGCACCACCGCATTACCTAATATACTTGCCGTTAAATGGTAGTGTTCAGCACTATCGTGTTCCGGTCAGGTGGTAATGTACGGCTCTGTAATTTTCGGCACAGAGGCATAACACCTAATGCCTCAGGAGTGGCAGCGCATTTGCATTTTGACCTCTGGTCATTGTGTGGGTGTCTATAGGCTGCAGTCATCACTTAACATCAATGTGAACGGCACGCTTGTTTGCCACTTTTATAACTAAAAAAAAAAAAAAAAATTCTTCAATCTGGACTCGGTGTATGGCGGCAGTGGCGTGGCGAACCTTTATCCGCGTTTATTCACGTAATCACCACACTTATGATTATTTGTTTATCACAATAGTTTACAGGCCTTTTATTTTATTGAGATTTTATAATATTTATACACACACGAGGTAAACAGCGGTTACAGCGGGATAAAAGCACGAAGCGCGAACAGCGGAGAGCAACGGCGGATGATGACAGTCGGTGTCTTAATGTTCGGTGCGCACAGGAAGGTGGGAGAGGAAAAATACAGGAAATAAGAACTACCCCCAAGTATTTATAATAACGACGGTAACACACGTCCTGCGGGTGAAGGGCAATTGTGTGTATGAGAAACTGCTGCAGTGGGGCTCGACACTCAGAACGCGTCGCGAATATTTAAATAGATCGTACAACATTTCTACTACGCCATCACTGGGCGCCGGCCCTAAAGAACGTCAATTTTCCATAAATGCAGCATTTAAAACTGTGCTTATGGGAACTGGTAACTTATGTATAATGAATACTAACGATTTTAAGAGTACATTTTGACGTGATAATCTTAACTAATATTATAAAGAGGTAATATTTTTTGTTTGTTTGTTTTGAATAAATTCAATAACTACTGGACCGATTTAAAAAATCTTTCACTATTTGAAAGCTACAATAACCACGGGTAACATAGGCTATATTTTATTTTGAAAAAAATAGGGTTCCGTAAGATATTTGGGTTTTTCAGACACAAGGTGTAAAAAATCAACCAGAAAAGTTACTTATTTTGCGTGCGCTGCCTAAACTATAAAAGATATCGAGGAAGACTTTAGGCTACATCTATGTATAATCATCACGCTAAGACGAATAGGAGTAGGCAGGAGGAGGTAGGCAACATTGCACCGCGCGAAGCCGGGGCGGGCCGCTAGTGTTTTATAAATCTATGAACGCGGATTTGTGCAGTGACGGTGTACTCTGGAAATAGTGTCACCTTCCACCTAAGCCGTGCGTGCGAGCGAGAGCGCGGAATTAGTGAAAGAGAGACACGTTCGGCATAAGCGTTCGGCTTGTCACAGATGTCATGTTTTCTTATGATGTTATCACGTAAAATTATCATGTGTAAACCAAAATTATAAGGCTGAATCTAGCTTGTTTGGCAATCTCAGCGGCTAGCGCTAGCGCTCGAACAATGAAACGTGTCGAAACACGTTCGTCTACTATCACCACGATCATGTAGCGTGCCCCAGGATACCACAGGACGCTTTGGTATACTGAAACGTCGTCCACCGCCATTCCGTGGCACACCATTACCGGTCGCCGGCCCTTAAGAACGTCAGTTTTCCATAAATGCAGTATTGTACGATCTATTATTTATTCACGACGCGTTCTGAGTTACTTAGTATCGAGCCGCACTCCAGCACTCTCCGGTACACACAATTGCGTTTTACTCGCAAGGCGTGTGGAAAAACTGTATAATATCGCTACCGTTTCTATAAAGCCATTACTGAATATTTGGATATTTGAATCTATCGATTATGATGTTAGACGAACTAGCGCACATAATTTAGTAGAGCCATATTCATAAGCGTATTCTAGCTGGAGATCTGTTTTATCATTAACGCAATTTATAATTCAACCGACAGAGTATAAAAGAATCATGCATTGTCGCTCCTCACACGTAGATGCATGGAAAACTCGTGGAAAAAACATCCTAAACCTTTCCTGCATAAAAGGCTATTACACGACACGGTATTCAGGGTCCAGCAGAAAGGGTGGGCGTGGCCTCGCGTCGGGCTGCCGCTTATTACACTATCCGGTCGACAGCGCCCTAACTCAATCACAGTATCACACGGGTCGCTCCGGTCGCTCAATCACACGGGCCGCTCCGGTCGCCCTAATTAGGCCCCTAACTCCCTAAATGTTATTACACTACCCTGACCCTTGCTATCGTACCCTGAATACCGTGCCGTGTAATAAGTCCTTTAGGTATATTTCGGCAACGCAACTTTACATAAGAGTTTTGGCAAGCACCTTGAAAAAGACGTGTGGTGCTCTTATTTTATTTCGTTTTCTTGGTGTATTTTTGAGTTATATTAAATAAAGTTGGTGGCATTTTGTTTGACATAGGTTTATTACAGTGGCCGTGTATAGTGAAATAAAATAACAGTGCCAAAACACGGCTTTTCAGGTTGCCTCCAAAACTTCATTGTAAAATGTTCTGGTGAAGTGGCCATCGCTTTGCTCGAGTTACTGACTGTGACTCCGACTGACTTTGACTGATAATTAACTGACTGACTGATTTTGACTTTAACGCTGCTTTTATACGAATGCGCAATATCGTTTTATTTGACACTGGCAGTGTGCGTAATATAAATGCCATTTAAAAAAAAAAGACTTTACATAACAGTGTATATTTCAGCGAAACGTACATTTACAAATCATCCTATGATAAAATGCACCGACGTGGCGGCGTAAACTATGTAGCGTTCACATACACACTATAAAATGACATTTATTTACAACACTGTTCTGATAATTTATAACCCCAACATCGTTAGCTCGTGATTATAAAAAGTTTTTGACCACGCATTGACAAAACTTGATAAATAATTACGATTACTTACATATTGCATAGTGGATGACGACTACGGGAAATCCTTAATTTCGTATTAAATAGGGTTATTTTTTTTTGTTTTGGGATGTCAATTTTATAAATTATATTAATCTGTACTCAGTGTTCTGTACGGTAATACGGTAACGAATCAGACGTGTTATAAACATCACAGAATAAAACAAAGTAATTTTGAAATAAATTCTTACCCAATCCAGAATATACGATTTCACGGTCGATATATTATATAACTTGCCCTTACCAAATGTAGGGTACGCCAGGTGGTCACTAAACATGAATAAGGTAAAGGTATAAATTTTATGTTACGTAAAAGTATGCCATCATCTCATTTTTAGTTGGAGAGTTACCCGTTCATAATATTTGGTACATTTACCATTATTTCGGTGTATAAGCTAGACGACAGCGTTTGTGATATAAAAATACGATACACTTAAAAACATTTTTCGCAGATTATTCAAGGAATGAAGAACAGCTAATCGCAACGCTTTTGCATGCAGATTTGGCAATCCCAGTGGCGCCAATTTTTTAACGGGGACAAAGTACGGGGACAACGGGAAGTAATTTTAAATAATTAATTAAAGTACTGTTGTCCCCGTCGCACGGGGACACGGCGCACGGGGACAGCGGGAATAAACCTTATGGGGGACGCCGCTGCCCATTACACATTATTGTATTTACTACTCCTTTTACTACTATTTACGCTCATTAGGTAAAATGGCCTTATCCTATATCTAAAACTTGACGCCTTTCTATTTCGAGACCTTTGTTGCTTACCATTAATAATTTGGTGTTTTAAGCTACTCGATGCTGTTTTAGAAACTTTACGAATCATTGTTTCTCAGTACAAAAGGCTTTGAAAAACCTTTTTGAAGTGAACTCTCACATAGCAATCGCAATAAAAACTAATGTGTATAAAGCCAGCGACACTGCGAAGTTACTGGGTGTAACATTTGTGACGGAAATTACACCACCGCTCCACGTCTATGGTCAGTCGCAGGGTTGTCAAACATACGAGGTTTCTCGTAAAGATTTCTGATCTATGGTGTGTCTGAAAATGTACGAGATTTGGAAATAAATAGATTTTGTAGGATTTTATTTGGGAAGATAGGAAAAATATTTATATCAAAAAGAGAGTCGTACTTTTGGAAAACTAAGGTACGAGATTTTTCGCAGTCTATGTAAGTACGAGAAAAAGAATTACGTGTGGCAACCCTAGTCTGTCAGCAAAAAATGACTTCACTTTAAGAGTTGACTAGTACATAGTATCGCCAGATGTGACGCTGTTCTCATTTTTCATGTTGTTGAGGATGGTGTAACATAAAACTGGCAATAAAGAAAAATTAAAAAACGGTCAAGTGCGAGTAGGGGTCGCGCACAGAGGGTTCTGTACATGTCTCCTGTATGTAATGCCACAATTTAACGATCATACAGCTGGGAAATGCTTTTGTTGTCGAGCGACACCGTTACAAGCGCAAGAAAATGCACGGGAACTCTACTACATTTCGACCAGTAAAATGAGTTCTAATCCTTCACTGGCACTCATTTTACTGGTTGCGGGCGTAGGCACCACTGCATTACCTAATATACTTGCCGCTAAACAGTGGTGGATTTACCAGCAGGCTGAGTAGGCTGGAGCCTAGGGCAGCAAATTTTAAGGGGCGGCAGAATTAGTTAATATTTTTTTTATTTCTATTTACAAAATTACTGTTAAAATTATCAAGGCTCAGATCATAGTTCCCAATGATTCTAACCATAGAAAAAAAGTTGCTTACATCAACTTCAAAAATAAGAAGCATAAAACATAAAGTTGAAATTTTATTGATAGATAATATACCTAATTGATATGATTGTAAGCTACGATATCAAAATATAGAGGCGGCAAAAATAATAGCCTACCGGCGGCAAATTTGTAAATCCGCCACTGCCGCTAAATGATAGTGTTCCGCCCTATCGTGTTCCGGCCCGGTGGTATATGGCCCTGTAATTTCCCTAGATCTCAGGAGTGGCAACGCATCTGGTTTCATGTGGATGTTTATAGAGTACAGTATTACTTACCAACAATGTGAACTGTATGCTTGTTTGCCACTTCATGACATAAAGAAACACTGTGTATTTTTTATTGGGTGTAATATTTTTGACGGAAATGACGTACATGGTCCGTCGGTAGGAAATAATTTAACCTTAGAATGGACTAGTACCTACATAGTATTGCCAGATGTAAAGCTCTTCTCATTTTCAAAACTACAGAAGTGTAAGAAAAAACGTACAGTGCTCATCAACAAATATTGCACATCGAGCCTATGAAAGTTACAATCGGCTAGTTTCGGCTTTATAGAGCGTTATCTCTGCTGCACACTGCCTACGTAAGCATCCGTAGTCCGGTATTGGTCAAAACTTGATCAAAATGGTCGACAAACGTCAAATAGGTAAGGTGCGAAAGCTACAGATATAAGCCGACGTCTCTTCCTGAGGTCGATGTGCATTATTTCTTATTGGATACCGTATATGAATCACAAACGTACATACATATATGAAAAAAAATATTGCATAGTTTAAATTAGCTCAATGATTACATTATTTATTACTCATAGTGGTGTACACATGTGTGCGAAACCACGATTCCCTAATTTCCTCTACAGGAAAAATAAACCGTTATAAGATTTCTTCGTTACATGTCTTTCTGTCTATCAAACCCTCTTTCATGGGAACACGTGGTTTCAAGATGAAATTAATCGACGAAGGAGAACGTAGACAACTCCGTATTTTCTAAATATAAATTAGGTTGGGAGTATTTTCACAAGGCAATGAAATTGACATTAAGCTCTAGACCCAATTTCTTTTATGTAATAATTTTAACAATGACGGGGGGAGGGGGCTCGGCTCCAGAAACAAACAGCCGGTTCCGTTTTTAAATTTTTAAATTGATTTGACAGATATTTGTGAGACGTTACGAATATATAAATACCCACAGACCAATCAGCCTTCCTTAGTCGATGTAAATACCTAATCGTATTTGCTTGTATTTTTTTTGTTGTATAATTTTATATAGTAAATGACGAAACAAAATGGTTGTAACAGAAGACCAGCACTGGTTCTCCCTTAACTTTGGCTCACTGATTTACATATATTTATGTGCACCAAATTTCAACGGCCCAATAATTTTTATACTAATTGGCTGTACCATACGAGTGATCCTATAAGAGTTCCGTGTCGATGATTTTAAGATACGAATTAATAAAAAAAAACCTAAAAACGTACCTAAGCTGCGAAAAAGTAATAAATGTCCCTTAATACAAGTTCATCAATCAGCTTCAGTATTCCATTTGCCAATGTTAGTTCTAAAATATACGTAAAGGCAATACAAAACGTGATCCGCAGGCAACAGCACACTGCTCAATTAATAACCCCTGGCTTAATCGCCGCTTAATCCGGGATTAAACTGAAACGTCTTTATAATACTAGTTTGACGTTGATTTTTGAAGATTCGTATAAATATATATACGTCCAATACGTTGAAAATTTGCTCCAAATAAGGGGCCGTGATAATTACGTCACGCAAAATCGGTATCTGTTTTTTGCCCCCCCCCCTACCCCCTTTGTCACGCTTTTTTCCGCTTTTTCCTATCTTCTTATCATGTTCACACTTGAAAATACCTCTCCCCTCCCCCGTGGTTGCAAAAGTATTTTATGAATCGTCCTTAATTTAATTTAGCTAATAATGCAGAAAGATCGAGCTCATGAGATTTTTTTTTCGAAAAATAATATACTGATCTCAACATTAGATAATCACTACACTAAGCCTGGGTTGCACCACGATATTTGTTAAAGTTAAAATTATTGTAACATTTTACATCCTTCTCTAACTTAAAGAAATCTGTTAAAGTTGGAGTAGGATGTGAAATGTTACAATTACTTTAACTTTAACAAATATCGTGGTGCAACCCAGGCTGAGACGGGAAAAGTAACAAAATACTGATTTAATAAAACATTTCGAACTTCAGTTGACGTAATTGGAGACATGACTTTACTTTTTCACAATCGATTTTACATCGCGTTTAAAGAGCCCTTATTTCAAGGGCTAGGCTAATATTAATTAATCACATCATGAAAGGAGATGTTGCAAAAATGTATGGACCTCCGCCCATGTATTGTACACTGTATGTATTAGACAGGCAAAATCAATATAAAAACGTTTTTGAGTGCATATTTTCACTTATTTAGCTTTATTTGCAGTTACAAAACATTATTTGCAGTTAAAATTACAACTCAAAACCAACATGGCGAATATGGCGGGCGATGTCATTTTGACATTTTAATTTTTTAAATTCTATTTTGATTAGTACTTGGAGACAAAAGTAATATTTTATAAATACTATCGAAATCGATTGATTCCAAGTGTCGGCGGTATCGCCGCCATGTTTTACATAGTTGAAAATGATAAAATCGTTTGAATTAAATGTGGTTGTAACTCTAAAATATATTCTTGAATAAATTAATTGTATTTTTTCCGGATTCTTCTTTAATTTACCCATTTTTCGAGGACGTGTACGAACCAGAGCCGAGCTCGCAACATCTCCTTTGTGGAAATGGAATGATTCTTGAAATATGATCTACCACAAACGGATAACTTAAAAAAAGGGTAGTTTGCGTCAAGAAACAGATATAGATAATTAAATTTCGAGGCGGAAGTCATGGAAAAATTCAAACAAGTATAGTATATATATAGTACAACGTAGTATTTAACGTTCCCCACTTTATTATGGGATAACTGGTATCGAATATCATTTCGTTTTTATCTACAGTCAAACAAAACAATTGACTTTTTGTTTATTCAGCATCCCTGTTGAGTTTTAACGCAATATTGCTGTAAGCGCGAACACACAGAAAGCGTGTACAACGCCGTACGATAGACAACGATTTCATGTTGAATCGATGAGATTTGATTTTATCACAGTAAAATGGCATCAAAATCAAAGCATTGAAAATACCGAAGCTTTATTTAAATTATGTTATAATACAAATTCATTGCTATTATTATGACGACGGGTTCGAACCCCGCACCGGGACAAATAATAGTATGGCCTATAGATATTTGTTTCGGGTCTGGGTGTTTGTGTATGTGTTGTATGTGTACAACGGCACCCACGACACAGGTTTGTACCTAATGTACCTGTGAGTGTAAGCGTATTTGTTTATTATATAGGTTTTTTATGTTAAAAAGGTGGCAAACAAGCAAGCAGTTCACATTGATGTTAAGTGATGCGGCCTATAGACATTCAAAGATCAGAGGTCAAAATGCAGATGTGTTGCCACCCCTGAGACCTTAGTTGTTATGTCTCTGTGGTAATAAAATTATTAAGTGGCCATGTAAATGGACACAGTGTATTGTGCTATTTTACCTTGCGTATATTGCATACGAATTTCCACAAATCAAAAACAAAACTACTTAACGACTTTTAATGTAATTTTAATGTTTTGTAAAATTGACGATCTTTATAAAGATATTGCAAGTTATTAGATAGAACCAGAGATAAAGAATCTTACACCGTTATATCTAGTATCAGTCAAACAAATCTTTTATTACCATTCAGTTCCCTTAAACATAATATAATAACACAGTCTAAAGAAAACGAAATATGTTCCGTATTATATGTAGTGATCATGATGTAAAAAGACGATAAAGTAGGCTTAGAATTAAAAAACATTTTATAAAAAAGCTTGAGAAGTGTTTAAATTAGACTTACCTATATTTGATATCAATTTTCAAGCGATTTGTAATCTGCTCGCGGTGTATCGTCACCTTTAACAGGGGAATATTATCCCTGTTCCGTTCATATCGCTTCCGCATTTTGGTTTCATTGGATATTCACAATTTTATGTTCGATATCATCGTTGGCAATAAAAATACAAAACGCGTCGAGTGTGTTTTGCTATTATGCGAACAGAAAAAATATATTGTTTTTTTTTCTGTATTTTAATTAATTTCGATATCCGGCCTCGTTAGTTTAAACTAAAACCTTTGGCAAAATCCGAATTCAGGGTTTGAAAACAGATATGAAACTCATATTTGTATATATTAACCGTGTTTTATGTTTTTGTTTTCATAATTTAATGTTTAACATAGAAGAGAACCTTCGAATTGTGCTTTGAATTGTTAATATTATTTGAAAAAGAATGCAAAATGCAAAATGTATTGTTTGTATGTATTTTTTTTCTGCTTCTACCTCAGCAATCAGTTCCAGGTCTATAAGCAAATTTGTTGAGCAATTGAACATTGTAAAGGGTCTTCCCAGTGGGAGGCACTCCTATTTTACCATCCAGAATGAAGAGACTGGATGTCATTACGTTTTTTTTTAATATAGTGAAAGTGGCAAACAGGCATGCAGTTCACATTGATGTTAAGTGATGACTGCAGCCTATAGACACCCGCACTAAGACCAAGGTCGAAATGCAGATGCGTTACCACTCCTGAGGCCTAAGATGTTATGCCTCTGTGCCGGAAATTACAAGGCCGTACATGACCACCTGATCGGAACACGATAGTGCTGAACACTACCATTTAGCGGCAGGTATAAGTAGGTAATTCCAACGCCCGCGAGCTCCATCTACGTCTTAGCTATACTTGTTTTCTCTTCTTTAACAAAGATTATATTTCCATGACGGTAAAACAATTATGTCCTCCAAATATTATAATTGTTTTATTAATTTATATCGTCTTGTTTTCATAAAACAAAACCTAGAACAAGTTTAATTCTATCCAATCACCCAAACCATTAATCTCTACGAAGAATGACTACTATAATACACTCTCCCTATCTTATAAGGTGTAGGTACTACGAAGCCTTTGCCTTGTCAGAGAGAAATTCGGGTAACAATATTTATTATAATACAAGGCATTTTCCCCCGACTCGACTTTATCTGCGTGATAAAAGGTACGTGTAAGTTTATTATTTACTAGCGGCCCGCCCCGGCTTCGCGCGGGTGCAATGTTACCTGTCTACCCTCTCCTATTTGTCTTAGCGTGAAGATTTAAGATATAGCCTAAAGCCTTTCTCGATATCTTCTACAGTTTAGGCATCGTACGCAAAATAAGTAACTTTTCTGGTTGATTTTTTACACCTTCCATCTATCTATAGTATTGTGAACTATCGTGACCTCGAAAAAATAGTCGATAGCGCGATAGTACTATTGAAAATATCGCCATGCTGCAATCGATACTATCGATAGTATCGATAGTTTCGATAGTATCGATACTAGCTAGTAACTATACTAGCTTCGATAGTATCGATACTATCGAAACTATAGATACTATCGATACTATGACCTTATTGACTATTGTTTATAACAATACTATCGATACTATTGATCTTTGGCAATAGTATTGCTTATTTTTAACTATCGATACTATCGATAGTATCGATAGTATTGCAGCATGGCGATATTTTCGATAGTACTATCGCGCTATCGACTATTTTTCGAGGTCAACTATCGATAGCGCGACTATCGATAGTTTAGCAACACTGCTGGTGACGGAGCTTGCTGGCGTAGGCACCACCGCTTTAACTTATATACTTGCCGCTCAGTAATGTACGACCCTGTAATATCCGGCACAGATATACGGAATATGGAGCTGCTGCTGCTGCTGCTTAATTTTTACTAAATAATCTGACTTTGCGGAAAATAACGAAAATTTGTCCTAAGGTCTGGTTCTACTCGAAGTCGGTTTCTATATTTATTTTTAAGGTAAACTAGTTTTGAACCCAGCTTCACTTCAAAAACAAAAGGCAAAATAAGATTCGGTAGATAGTTAGTAATGTTTTTAAAACAAGACGGAAATTTTGAGACTTGGTATTTTATTTTGATAGCCCGGTACCGGGTTGCGACTTGGCCAATGGGACACGTTGGTCTAAGCAATTGAACCGATTCATATTAAAAAAAAAACAAGGTTTAAACAATAGTACTGTGTACTCGGCTATAGGCTGCAATATTCACTAATCGAGTTCGGTCTGAGGGGTCAAGAGTCTTCGGAATCGACGTGCATTCAAGAAGAGAATGATGAATGTAGAAGAAGCCCGTGAGGTGTGTCAGGACCAGAATATCTGGTGCTCCACACTCTCTGTTTACCCCGTGAGGGACTCGGCGCGCAGATACATAATAGGACATTTTAATAATGAATTTAATTGGAAACTACCATCAAGTAGGCTTTATAACTTTGCGAGTATACTTGGATTAGAACCTAGCATTGCGCGTGGCTAGACATGCACTCGGCCGGTTTTCTACAGACTTTATTCAGTTTCGTGTCTAATTTAGTAATTCGAAATGAATAAGCTCACAGAATGAAAGCGAATGTGTGAAGAGCGCTCGTATGTTGCTTAAACCCAATCCGTACAAGCGCTCTGCCCTGAATTGGTGGAAGTAGATTATTGGCAACCGACTCCTCTCTCAGGTTTTCTTTTTTTCTATGACTTTGAACAATCATCATCGCAATTATCGTTAAAAGTAAATATATAGTTAAAAGCGTAAACGTTTATAGAAATTTCTTAGGTTTTTTGATAACATCTAGCGATCAGAATGATGACACTTGTGTAGGGAGAGGTAGAAAATATGTGTGAAAGGCAATTCTTTTTATATTTAGCATTTATATTGTTATAAAAACGTGGTTAGCTTAAAATAAAATATCTTCAAGACCACGACGTTATCGCCATGTGGGATATGGATTCGGCTATCATTGTACTTACCGACAGTTGTTACGATTAACGGGGTAACAGCTTTAACCAACACCCTGGAGGCTCTTGCTAGGAAGTTGGGTCAAAGGGTGTAAGTATTCATTGACACGGAAACAGCAATACTTTTTACTAGGTTTTGTTCGCGACTTCATCCGCGTGTACTTTTCATCATTACAAATTGTAGCCAAAATATTATTCCAATGTATAATTTATTTATTTATTTATTTATTTAATCTTTATTGCCACAAAAAAAAATTGCAACAAATGGCGGACTTAACACTAAGAGCGCTCTCTACCAGTCAACCATTGGTAGTGAAGAGAAAAATCGTAGGCGGTGGTAGATTAAACAACAAAAAAAAAATAACACAAAAAAAAGCAACTTAATACACTAAAAATTATCCATATAATTATGTTAATAGAATAAAATATATTTAAGTATATATACATATTATTTAAATACATATCTATACATAAATTAATAAATATATACACAACAATATATATACAATTATACATACGTGCAAATATGATATAAATACAAAATATTATGACGATTTGAAAACTTTATGACTGAAAATGAGCCTTAACACTCTTTTTTAAACGCAAATTTTGTGGTGAGTCCTCCGGAAGAGCATTCCACAGGCGTGTAGCTATAATAACCTATATTACTGTAAAGTTTCATCCAAATTCGTAAAGCAGTTTTTTCGTGAAAGGTTAACAAACATCCATACTCACAAACTTTCGCATTTAATAATATCTACTATTAGTAGGATATAAGTCCTGGGTAGTCAACCGGTCGATTGCGATACCGGTCGATCGCGACCATTAGTCCAGTCGATCGTGGCAGCATTTTCCTACTTAAAACCAACAAAAAATATACATCGTTCTCTAGCTAGACAGACGCTCATATTTTGGAATCCTTGAGGATAGCAATTTCAAACTACAAACCTGATTTCGCTAATCCAATGGCAGATGTTCATACGCAATGTTCACACTAAGAATTTTCAGTTTTTTTCCTCATAATTAAATGAAAATACGTTATTATTTTGTTGTGTACAAACTATGCTGTTTCATTTAAGATTTCAAGAAGTATGAAACTGGTAGATCGCACTGAATGTCGTCATTGAAAAGTCGATCTTGGACTTAAACAAGTGGGCCACCCCTGATATAAGTCATATTTTTAAGAAAGCGTTACGTTGTCGCGTATCAAAAATTACGTTTTCTCATCATAACATTTGGGTATACATTTGAGCAGTGATGTGACCTGGACACTCTGTCCAGGTTAATCCGGGATAAGACGGCGCAGGGATATTAAAATTTCCCTCTGAATGGGAATTGTTTTATATTTTAGTAGCTGTTGCCCGCGGCTTCGCCCGGATGTCGTTTTGTAAATTACTAAGAAGCCTATGTTTTTTCTCAAAGTCAGCTCTATCTCTGTACCAAATTTCATTTAAATCGGTTGAGCCGTTTGGACGGGAAAAGGTAACAGACAGACAGAGTCACGTTCGCATTTATAATATTAGTAGGGAAGTAGGGATTATGTTGCGCTATCTGTTTTATTGTAGTTAAGTAAATATTATTAAATTTGTAGTAGCTAGTGATTAAATTGTTCAACTGGATGAATTATGAAACATTTTACTGTTACTCGCTAGGATCGCCTATCCTAGAAAACTGCTGAGCCATAAAGTTCCGTTTGATTTTTTAATCACAATTGTAATCAATTGCTCTTAAAGCAATATAATATACCTACATAACGCTATCACCCGGTTAGTCCAGCGGTGTGACGACCCGGTTAGTCCAGCGGTATCAAACGGTCACACCGTTTGATTCGAAGGGTCGCTGGTTCGATCCCCGCACCAGGACAAATATTTGTATGGCCTACAAATATTTGTTTCGGGTCTGGGTGTTTGTGTATGTGTTGTATGTGTACAACGGCGTCCACGACACAGGTTTATACCTACTGTGGGGCTGTGAGTGTAAGCGTATTTATGTATTTATAACCTCTGTAGTCTAGGGTTAGAAACCCACTACTGATACACTGGAGTAAGAATCAGCTAGATACGCTTCGGATTGCTGGTTTAGATTCCCGTGTCAAGAGTTGCTTATGCGAGTTTGGTGATGTAGCCGCAGATGTCAATAGACGCTCCACCGCTTACATTGGACACAACTTAACTGGCGAAACTTGGGTATTTGCATGTATGCTTGAATGCCATAATTTTATCTGTATTGGCCTTTAGGGATCAAGATATTTTACAACTTTCCCCTTCATATAAAGAAGGAATTTCATTTCGAAAACTAAAATGTGTAAAATGCTTGTAGTACAAATATAAAAAACTTTTTATTCCCGCTTAATAACAAAACATTTTAAATGCGAAGCTGAAGAGGAAATGAAATAATAAGTTCCGTGTAATGTTACTTAAGTAACGGAACGCATTCAGCCTAGAATCAACAATGCAATGGAAATTTTTCAAAAGCGAACAGAGTGCTCTACATACTTCGCACTCCGCTCGGATCCATTGATCCGGTTTTTGAATGAAAATCTAAGGCTTGAGGTGTTTTTCCTAATTCATCTACTGCCAGATGTCCGTATCCGTACACGATTGGCCCGCCCGCCCTACATTCAGAGGAAAATCTTTTAGTGCCCGCTTGAATCCCAAACAGTACGAACGTGGCGCGCGTATCCCAAATTCGCGGGAATATTCAAATTTTGAAATATATCGCGTATTTTAAATTCAAATATTTGTCTTGTTACTTTTTTAGAATATTTTATTGCGTAGTGCGCGATAGTTATGTCAAATTGTTTTTAGATGTGGATTTGTAGTTGTTAATTGTTGTTCTATAGTGATTTAGTGGTATCGAAGTGGCTTGTATTTACAGTGGTGATTATTTAAATGTTTGGCGTTTGGGTACATCAAATCACTAGGAAGTTAAAATTATCTGAACATTACAGTGATAAAAATATTCGTCGAAGCTTATAGAAAATTATTGCCGGGAAAATTAATTATTATCGTATATTAAGTAGATCTACGGCAAAGGTAACTAGGTTTCTGATGATTGTGTTTGAATTTCCCATTTTTTTATGGCACATTATAATAATCTATACTTATAATAAAACTGTAGACGTGTAAATTCTGTACATTGAAAATATTGAAAAAATAAATACCAGGGGATGTTACTAGATCGATACCGAACACAAATATGTGATTAGATTTTTTTTTGTCTGTCTGTCTGTTTGTTCAAGCATCACACAAAATCTACCGGCCCGATGGCGATAAAACTTGGCATATTTATATTTTAACCTTTGGCGCACAACACTGGGTACTTTTTATCCCGGAAAAGTGTATGTTTGTCTGTGTGTTTGTCCACTCTAATTTCAGAAATGGCTTTTCCGATTTTTAGTTATAATATATTGTGGTAAGTTTCACTTAACATTTACTGTTTGTTTCATGTCAATCGGTTCAGAAATAAAAAAGTTACGACAATTTAAAGAATCATATCGAATATTTTTAAACTATTCTGAATCTATCTTTTTTAAGGTTCTAAAAGGTAAAAATGGACTTCCCTATTACTCATCCTCCGCTATCTTCCTGTCTGTCCGTCCATCCATCTGTCTGTCCCCAGGCTGAATCTCATAAACAGTGATAGCTAGAAAGCTAAAATTTTCACAAATTATGTACTTCTGTTACCGCTATAGCGACAAAATTGAATACTAAAAATAAGAAAATGAAAATATTAAGGGGTCCAAGGGGGCATACAATAAACGTGTTTTTTTTTCGTATATTTTTTTCTCGATATCAATAACGGTAGCAAGTAGACACTTAAAATTTTCACAGAATTCTTTATGTTGTATATTACCTTCCAACAAACGAAATTTTATGGCATTTTTTGTACGGAACCCTTCGTGCACGAATTCGACTCGCACCTGGCCGGTTTTCCCTCTGTTAGTAACATTAAGCATACCGCATAGCAGCGTCCGGTTGGTTCCGTTGGTGGCACTGGTGGTGTTTGTAGTGGTGGTGGTGGTGGTGGTAGCGTTGGTGTCGTTGGTGGCATAGGTGTTGATGGTGATTCTGGTGGTGGTGTTGGGGGCGTTACTGGTGCTGGCGGTGGTTTTACTGGCGGTGGAGGCATTGGTGGCGTTGGTGATGTTGGTGGTGTTGTTGGTAGTTTTGGAGGCGTCTGTGGCATTGCTTGTGGTGGTGGTGGTAATTTTGGTGGCGTTTGTATCAGTGGTGGTATTGGTGGTGGTGGTAGTGATGGCATTGGTGGTGGTGGTGGTGATGATGGTGGTGGTACTGTTGGTGGCATTCTCGGGTAAAAATGCACAACGATAATATTCAATTTTTCTCTTCTGCCGGCTCTTACGAAGTGCTGTTAAAAGTAAATGTGTTAAAAATTGACTGAAAGTTTACAAAATTTTATAACAATTTTCTATAAAAAAATATTATGCATAGAAGTTTAAAATGGCCTTTTCGAAAATACGGTTCAGCTTAAGATGGATGCGCGTTTAAACACATAATTAGCCATTTTTCGCAATCCTAGCAGCCTGTGTGCTTTTATCCCCGATGGTTATACGTCTGATATCGTGTACAGAGAAGCATTACTGCAAAATAGATTTTTTAAGCTACCCAATAGTGTTTATGATCTAAAATTAACCAAAATGCATATCCAAAAGCGCTGCCTAAAGTCCCAAAGCCACTATTCCACGCATACAAAGCTGCGGGCACATCTAGTAAATAATAGAAACATATAACATTAAGATGATATTCTTAATTTCATATTTTAATGGTAAAATCCCAATAGAACCATAAATAAAGGATTTTACACCGTTATCTCTGATATCCCCGACCCGGGAATCGAACTCAGGACCCCAGCGTAGTAGTAGTAGACTGCTACCACTATTCTACTGAGGCAGTTAATTTTTAGCAACTTATTAAAAAAAAATCTGTCTAGACAGACCAATCAATTGTCTGTGTTAAGAACCTTCTAATACAGTTAATTACCCGACCCGGGAATCAAACCCAGGACCCCAGTGTAGTAGTAGCAGTCTGCTACCACTATTATACTGAGGCAGTTAATTTTTATTTACTTAATAAGTAATAATATCTGTCGAGATAGACCAATTAATTGTCTGTGTTTAGAACCTTCTAATACACTCTACAATCTGTTTGGGTATAATTTTTATGTACCAAAGAAGAAATGTTCGATCGGTCTCGTCGATTAGGTTTAAAGATCTTTATTCTTATAAAAACATACAGTTCTTTTAGAATGAGATATAGATAACATTGATTTATAAATATAATGTTAGTAGTACACCTCTGGTGCTTAGGGTTAGCAACATAGTTACAATAGTGATACTATTAACTATTTAATTTATTTTGTTTGTTTTTGACTTGTCATGAGCGGTGCTTATCACCCCAAATGAATTAAATGAGTTTCTGATTCTGGTTCTGAACTTATCGATTTGTGTAGTAATAAAGCTTATGCAATGCTTTTGAATTTTTTTTTTTTTTTTATGTTATGGCAGTGGCAAACAAGCATGCAGTTCACATTGATGTTAAGTGATGACTGCAGCCTATAGACACCCACACAAAGACCAAGGTCAAAATGCAGATGCGTTGCCACTCCTGAGGCCTAAGGTGTTAGGCCTCTGTGCCGGAAATTACAGGGCCGTACATTACCACCTGACCGGAACACGATAGTGCTGAACACTACCATTTAGCGGCAAGTATATTAGGTAATGCGGTGGTGCCTACGCCCGCGAGCTCCGCCACTGAAGCTCTACCACCAGTAAAAAATGAATGATCGGAAACTTCTTGTATAGAACTTATAAAGGACGCAAAAGACCTATTTGTAGATATCTGTGTTGTTTCCCAAAAAAAAAAAATACTGGGCCAAATTCTGATTGTCTGACCTAGTGTATATAATACACCTATTCTCTAGATTATAAATATGCATAAAAATTAGGTTTGCAGCATATCTGGATGAATGAAATGATTTTGTAGTGGGAGCCTAACCTATATGGACCATATAAATGTTCCACATTAGGATGGATCATTAACCACGTTTGTACAATATTATATTTATTCTATAGATAAGAGCACCTTGGATCTGATGTCCAGCGATGTGGAAACAATCTGCCCCGCCGCGATAGCATCTGTCTACCTACATCCGTATCCGAGACACGCATATAAACACAGATAAGATGCTCTTTGGAGTATATGCGTGCTTTTATGTATATTATTATATTATTAAACATTCGACCAGCCAGTTAATCGGGTTCGGATAAAAGGCGGCGAGCTTATTGACATCTTCGGGCACATTACCCCAAGAGCACTTAAACCCCGACACAGGTATCGAACCAACGACTTCGGCGTTTAAAAAGTAGGAATTAAGATAGATACTATACCTATCTTAGTTCTTTTTAATCGAATTGGTGAAACATTACATTAAAACGGACGTTATGTCAGATGTTTAGTATTATTATATATATGGTGGTAGAGCTCCAGTGACGGAGCTCGCGGGCGTAGGCACCACCGCATTACCTGATTTACTTGCCGCTAAATGGTAGTGTTCAGCACTATCGTGTTCCGGTCAGGTGGTAATGTACGGCCCTGTAATTTCCGGCACAGAGGCTTAACACCTTAGGCCTCAGGAGTGGTAACGCATTTGCATTTTGACCTTGGTCTTTGTGTGGGTGTCTATAGGCTGCAGTCATCACTTAACATCAATGTGAACTGCATGCTTGTTTACCACTTCAATTACATAAAAAAAAAAAAATGCCCGAACCATGCATTTAGTTTAAATCTTTATATGCAGTGTATGTTTTTGTACGAACATTTATGTTAGACTAGCTGTGCCCGCGACTTCGTCTACGTGAGATAAAAATATGATTGTTCAGTATATATCCGGACGAAGTTGTTGGCGCAGCTAGTATAAAAGTAGCGTAAGATACTCCTTATTACATCAGCTATCAGCCAGTGAAAGTCCCGTCAAAATCGGAGACACTCAAATTCTATGTATTTGTATGTATGTATGGTAGTATGGAGATAAAAGTAGCTCAAGTTACTCCTTTTTACATCAGCTATCTGCCAGTAAAAGTCCCGTCAAAATCGGAGACAGTCAAATTCTGTTTATTTGTATGTAGGTATGTATGTATGTATGGTTTTATGGAGATAAAAGTAGCCTAAATTACTCCTTATCACATCAGCTATCTGCCTGTGAAAGTCCCGTCAAAGTCGAAGACACTCCAATTCTTCTTATTTGTATGTAGGTATGAATGCATGGATGTATGGAGATAAAAGTAGCCTAAGTTACTCCTTGTTACATCAGCTACCTACCCATGGAAGTCCCATCAAAGTCGGATACACTCCAATTCTACTTATTTGTATGTAGGTATGTATCTATGTATGGATGTATGGAGATAAAGAAAATTCCGTTCCCAAGATTAGCCCCGCCAAACAGACAGACAGACAGACAAAAATTGTAAAAAATGTTGTTTTGGTATATGTACCGTGTATACATATATATGCGTTTAGTAAAAAGCGGTTATTTTAATATTACAAACAGACACTCCAATTTTATTTATTTGTATGTATATAGATTTATTATGGAAGCTACAATACAACATAAGACCTAAAAATTCTGTGAAAATTTTAAGCGTCTACATTATAGCGGTAACAGAAATACATAATTTGTGATAATGTTAGCTTTCTAGCTATCACTATTTATGAGATACAGCCTGGTGACAGACAGACGGATGGACGGACAGACAGACAGACAGCGGAGGATTAGTTATCCGTAGGGTCCGTTTTTACCTATTAGGTACGAAACTCCCTAAAAGATAGAACTAAGATGCAGAATAGCTTAAAAATATTCGATATGATTCTTTAAATTGACATAACTTTTTTTTTCTGAACCGATTCACATGAAACAACCACTTAATGTTAAGTGAAACTTACCACAATATATTAGTGAAATTCGCAAATCGAATAAGCCGTTTCTGATATTAGCGTGCACAAACACACAGACAAACAGACATTTTTCCGGGATAAAAAGTACCCAGTGTTGTGCGCCAAAGGTTAAAGTATAATCATACCAAGTTTCATTGTAATCGGACCTTTAGTTTTTATGTGATGCTTGAACAAACAGACAGACAGACATACAGACAGACAGACAAAAAATTTTCTAATCACATATTTGTGTTCGGTATCGATCTAATAACATCCCCTGGTATTTATTTTTCCAATATTTTTAATGTACAGAATTTACACTTCTACAGATTTATTATAAGTATAGATGAGCTTTAACAACAAAACAAAAAGTATGAAAGCTTTAATCTGAAAATGGCTTTGATTTCAATGTGGAGCTTAGAATATTTTGATGTTTGAATAAAAAATACAAAATCGGGATAAAGAGTTAGCAACCTCAACACTTTTGATGAAAGATTATACTGTTCTAAAATCTTTGCCTTTGATATTCATCAAGCTGAAGATATTTCGCTTTTGCATTCGGGAGCAAAAATTAAGATTGCAGACTTGCTTTACTGATTTTAGCAACGGTTCATAATGAAAAGGTTAACAAACAGGCAAATAAAGGAGATGTTGCGAGCTCGGCTCTGGTACGTACAGTACCTGAAAAAATGGGAGAATTATAGAAGAATCCGAAAAAATACAATTAATTTATTCAAGAATATATTTTAGAGTTACAACCACATTTAATTCAAACGATTTGATCATTTTCAATATGATTATTAGTGGCATTTGTCAAAATGACATCGCCCGCCATATTCGCCATGTTGGTTTTGAGTTGCAATTCTAACTGCAAATAATGTTTTGTAACTGCAAACAAAGCTAAATAAGTGAATATATGCAGTAAAAAAACGTTTTTATATTGATTTTGCCTGTTAATGATATTGTGTACAATACATGGCCGGAGGTCCATACATTTTTGCAACATCTCCTTTTCTTTATTATTTTAATTTAGTAGCTGAGCTGCAGGCACAGCTAATAAATTATAATTATTATTTTTAACAGCATTCTGTGTGACATTTATAAAAATCAGTGTTTATAATTTAACAAAAGTAATTTATATTTTTGTCTACCTTTACTACCTCATATGAACTGGCCGCCTAGTCAAGCTGGCGAGTATGCATACACTATTAACAATCTTCAAATGTCTTGCCACCATTAGACTACTGAGGTTGTTAATCCAGGTATCAAATTTATCCAATTGACATGAAAAATACACTGTCATAAACTACCAACGAAAGTATACACAGACTCTAATACCATTACAAACAAATTGAATGGAAGCAAAAAGTTATAGCGCTTAGAAGTTCTGAGAAATATTTAATCTTGTTTAATTTTCTGCTCGAATAAGCTTCGTTTTCGTACTAGCCGAGGAATCTTTGATATGTTGACCTCACTCTAACCTATGACATCCTCTATCTGAATATAACTACTTGAAGTGTCGTATTCGTGAAAGCGTCTGGACGTGCTCTAGTGGAGGAAAAATCTTCCGCTAGTGCAGTTAATCAACCGAACAATGGCGAACAAACCATCCCAACCACCATCATCATCATCGTCATAATTTCAGCCAAAAGACGTCCACTGCTGAACAAATAATAATAATAATGGCAACCCTTGATACGTCCCACTGCTGGGCACGAGTCTCTCCCCTTCTTGGAAGGAGGCCTGGAGCTTACTCCAATACGCTGCTCCAATGCGGGTTGGTGGAGATAAGGGTTTGTGGCACAATCCGCTCGGATGTTGTTGTGGCAAAGCGTCGGATGTTTTAAGGCTTCCGACAAGGTTTAACGACTGCTATCTATCGATAGCAACCGGGACCGACGGTTTAACGTGCCCTCCGAAGCACGGAAACGCGCATTTTAATTTGCCCATAGCGGTCACCCATCACACACCCGACCGCGCCCGTATCGCTTAACCGAGTAGCTGGCTTCCGATCTACACCAGCCGCGGTGCCATGCACGCTTCTGCTGAACAAAGGCCTCCTCCAAAGATTGCCACAACGAGCGGTCTTTACGGTAACCGGCTTGTTCGGGAGGCTGGAAGTCGCCGAGTCTGCGAGATAGACGGTTCATAATCACTCTCCAAAACAGCATAAAAACGTATAGACGTGACTTAGAAGTGCGATTATCGTTTTAAAGAAGGTTATTGTCACCTTTCTTTAAGAACAGTATCACATTTCTGTGCCACGCCTGTGGCGTTTTGCCCTCGGCAATGCTGAATTGACAACATCTGCTGAAGGGCCTCTAATACTGGCGTTCCGCTTTCAGGAGTTCAGCAGTGATTCAGTTCCAATAGGGCGTTAGCATAGAGCAACACGGGCCACCGGCACCGGCCGCCGCGTGGACCGGAGGGGAGTAGCCATAGATAGCGCTTAATACCGATGCAAAACGGTCTGTTATTTTTTGCGGGGAGAACTACTAGACTAGAGAGAAGAACTAGACATTGTGTATAATACATGGCCGGAGGTCCATACATTTTTGCAACATCTCCTTTCAACATCTCTATTGATATGATTTTTCATGTTCGACAACGACAAACATTTTCTGGTTTCTAAACCTTACATTTTCCTACTCAGAACAATTATTTCCAATAATTGAAAAACGAAACGAAATAGCTTTCTTCGTAACTGATTCATTTCAACTTTGACATTTTATATTTATCAATTCTTATTTGTTTTTTCTTTGTACATTTGTTAATCTTTAAACAGGCCCATGTTTAAAGATTAGAGGAGTGCAAATAAATGTTTTGTTTTAGTTATATTCTTACACGAGCGGTAAATTTATAGTTTGATCGTTGAAATAGCATTGCCCACGCTCTTTGAAACAGTTTAATATTTACGTCTCATAAAGTGGGAATAGTATCTTGTTCATTAGACTGCAATAACAGAGATCAGCTGGCGTAACATGACCTTTAATTCGAACTAAACTGAATCCCTAATGCTTTGTCTCGTTTCTTAATACACGGTGTCGTATAAACAAATGAAACACAATTTTAGTATTTGCCATAAGAAGTCATAGTACGGGCCCAGTGGTGTAAGTGAGTCGTTTCACTTATGAGTTTATTATATACGTAGTAGGGTCTTTAAAAAAACTTTTCACAAATATACACAGATTTCAAAATTAATAATCGGAACACTTTGTGAGAAATAACAAAATACAGAATGTAATATTTAGTAGTCGGGCTAATGAAGACATTTAAAAACGATTTACGGCCACAATAATAGGTATATCAAAGCTGATACACCTTATACCTTTATTTTTATACCTAGATATTTCCTGTTGGTGTAACGGAAGTGGCAAGCAATCATGCACTTCACATTCATGTTAAGTGATGATTGCAGCCTATAGACACCCACACAAAGACCAAGGTCGAAATGCAAGGGCCGAATACTGGGCACTATTCGGCCAAATACCGAATATTAAAATAAGTGGCCGAATTAGCCGAATACTGAATAATGGCCGATTATTCGTGGCATCTCTAGTTTTAAGTTTTTCCACGTTCTCGTCAGATGTTTTTGCTTCTTAAAGCTGTCTCAACCGAAGAGCCTCGGGGTTGAGTGATGAGGCAGCACTTCCTCAACTTGAGAGGTTGCAATTTGTTATATGGAGTTTCTGTACCTTAATCATTCACTTATCGACTTTTTTGGGGAAAATCGACATGTGGAGCTTAAGTGTTTTATACAGAAGTAGTACAGATAATCTGCGTAATCACTTTCACAGACGCAAAATAGCATAGGGGTGGCAACCTACCCGCATTTTAATTTTTGTGGAGATGTCTATCTATAGACTGTAGTATTAACTTACCATCTATGTGAACTGAATGATGGTGGTTGCATTATATAAAAAACAAATATATGTAAATAATTTTCAACTGAACATGAACAATTAACAACTGTGTTGCAATCATGATAAGTTAAACTTTGGGCTAGTTTTGTGTGCAATTTATATGACTTTTATACGTAATGCTCAGGGGCGGATTTGATACGTTGGCTGCTATGCCCCCCCCCCCTCTCCTCCCTGTGCTGTAAGGCATAAAAAATTAGATAAACTATAGAAAATAAATTAAAATGAAAAAAAAAAACGAAAGTCAGTGAGTGATTTAATTAATTCTTCTAATAATCGTAATTGCCCAAAATTGCCATACATGTACATTTTTTTGCGAGATGTTGATACGGACACATTTTTGAGATTTTACACGAATGCGCTATAGGAAACTACTTAAAAAACAAAACGTCCAAATTTTGCCGCCCCCTAATTTTTGCCGCCCTAGGCCCGGGCCTACTCGACCTATAGGGAAATCCGCCCCTGGTAATGCTAATCTAATGGTAGCAGTTAGACTCCTCACCGATAAAACTAAGCTGATAAAATAGATTAGAAGCTCCAGTGACAGAATATATTGGTGGTTATTTTTTAAATGTTATGAAGGTGACAAAACAGTGCAGTTCACATTGATGTTTAGTGATGGCTGCAGCCTATATACACCCACACAAAGATCAGAGATCAAAATGCAGATGCGTTGCCACCTTTGAGACCTTAGTTGTTGGAACTCAATAGTGCTGAACACTACCATTTGGCGGCAGATATATTAGGTAATGCGGTGGCGACTACCCCTTTCCAACTCATGGACACTGCAACTCTACCGTCAGAAAACATGAATGGTAACTTCGCGCCTGTAATCCCCGAAGGGGTAGGCAGAGGTAAATGCATACATTCAAGCATATATGCAAACACCCACGACTCGCCGGTTACGTTTTGGCCCATGTAACATGTGGCGAAACTGTTGCCATCGCCGGGCACATTACTAAAATCCGAGGTACTGGAAAACTTACAGAAAATGGAAAAATCCCAATAGAACCAGAGAAAAAGGATTTTAAACCGTTATCTCTGATAGGTCCCCGACCCGGTAATCGAACCCAGGACCCCCAGCGTAGTAGTAGTGGCGTGCTACCACTACGCTACTGAGACAGTTGACATAAACGGTGATTCATTTTTATGTTTCAGTTTGTCATTATAATCATGGTTACGAATTTACGAAAATATTACACGTGTAATAACTTTATTTACTCTACATTTAAATTGTCTTTCTAGTGACGATGACGAAATTTATTGAAAGATTGATAAACATGGTTAATGGTTCATTAATATTCAGATTATGCGTAATATTGTGATCTGTCTGGTTGCTCACCTGTAATTGTGTAATTGTGGAACAATGTTAGTCGTTAATGTCGGTAGACGTTAGACAGCCCGTCACGAGCCATGAGAGTCGTGACGTGTCGATGTGTGACACTACTTGTTTATCAATAACGATACTACTATATATATTAAGAGGATACTTAATAGAGATACTATTATTAAGTATTATTATTGCTCCGATGGTTCGGGCATATAGAAAGAATGTCGAATGAGCGAATGACTAAACAGATATACAATGCGAATGTGGATGGTTGCAGGGGTCCAGGAAGATCAAGACTGACCTACCATGACCAAATAGGTCGAGTTCTGTCTGATGGTGGGTCAAAAGTCTTAGGAATCGGCGTGCATGAATGAAGAGAATGATGAAGGTAGACGAGGCACGAGAGGTATGTCAGGACCGGGATATCTGGCGCTCTACTCTCTGCCTACCCCGTTAGGGACCTGGCGTGAAGATACATACATCTCAGAAAATACAAGTGCTAGGAGTTTCAAATTTTGCATGGATGTTCTTTTTAGGTACGTACGTGCTCACTAAGACGGAATTTCGATCCCCTAAAAAGTTGTTTTTGCAGTTGATAGTATGTATGACATAGATACAGAAGGGAAGTTTAAGGGAAAACAACCGCTTACACAACCCTATATATTAATACTGTATTAGTAGGTAGTAGTAATGTAGGTAACACGCATGCGAAGCCGGGGCGGGCCGCTAGTGTTTGATATACACGACGAGTTAAAATAAGTAATTTTATTCAATTATCAAACGTGTTAAAAATATAACTCCATTCAAAATAAAATTAAAAAACCACCACTCGTCCACTTTCTTTCTCAAGATAATCCGTATTTAATTAAGCGCGTAATTAAAAAGTATCTCGATGTTTCCACTAGCAGCGGGATGTTTGTAAAGTATACTCCTGTCCATTTGCCAGAGTGTCCCCCCCTTCTTTGTCTCCACTCCTGTTCTTCACATAATGAGTCCAGGGAAACGCTATGGAGAGCTTTCTATTGTCGATCCGAGCCTTATTTCTTTACGAGACAGACTTGAGACGTTTCATATCTTTTGAATTGTATCTCTGAACTAGGTTAGTGTACTCAGCTTATTAAACTTTTGTAGGCACGTTTTTATTGCAGTTCTTGGTCAAAGTTTACACATTAAGGTGTGTTATTACGCTAAAGGGTTGACAAACGAGAAATCGTGAAAATCGTTATAGAACTCGTTATTCGTAAAACTCTACATTATATAATTATTAAGACCGTTATCTAGTATCTAAAAATCCGAGATCCAATCTCTGAACTACAGCTTAAAGACCAGATAAAAATTGGAGATTGGATCTCTGATTTTGTTCTGGTCTTTAAAGCTGTAGTCATTAAAAAAGAAAATAGGTATGTACAGTACCTACTTCGCCATTTATATACACTAGTGAGTCGCCCTGCGAAACTTTGCATTTTTAAATGTACGGCCCTGTAATTTCCTGCACAGAGGCATAACACCTCAGGCCTCAGGAGTAGTAACACATCTGCATTTTGACCTTGGTCTTTGTGTGGGTATCTATAGGCTGCAGACATCACTTAATATCAATGGGAACTGCATGCTTGTTTGCCACTTACATTACATAAAAAAAGTTATTCAATAGATTTAATGTAACATCAAATAATTTAATATCTTAATTTTTTTATTGCACATCTATGACTGGAGCTGTTCAAAAAGAGACCATAATCGATTTTTTATGTGCGTCTCATTATCACTGGTTTTTTTTTATGTAATAAAAGTGGCAAACAAGCGTGCAGTTCAAATTGATGTTAAGTGATGACTGCAGCCTATAGACACCCACACAATGACCAGAGGTCAAAATGCAAATGCGCTGCCACTCCTGAGGCATTAGGTGTTATGCCTCTGTGCCGGAAATTACAGAGCCGTACGTTACCACCTGACCGAAACACGATAGTGCTGAACACTACCATTTAGCGGCAAGTATATTAGGTATTGCGGTGGTGCCTACGCCCGCGAGCTCCGTCACTGGAGCTCTACCACCAGTAAAAATTTTTTTATTGGAGCTGTTCAAAAAGAGACCAGCATAGATTTTTTATGTGCGTCTCATTATCACTGGTTCTCATTTTTGTAAAAAACCTGACCACACACACGGTCTATACTTTCAATTCTGTTCTATATATTTTATTGTGATACCCCATCTCGGTATCTCCGACTTTTTTATTCTCGTCACGTCATGAGAGTAACAAACAAGTTTACCGATGACATTTAGCCTGGGTTGCACCACGGCTTTTGTTAGTTATTGTAATATTTCACATCCTGTTCTAACTTTAACAGATTTCTTTAAGTTAGAGAAGGATGTGAAATGTTACAATAAATAATAATAATAATGGCAACCCATTATACGTCCCACTGCTGGGCACGAGTCTCTCCCCTTTTTGGGGGGAGGCCTGGAGCTTACTCCACCACGCTGCTCCAATGCGGATTGGTGGAGGTGGGTGGGTTAGTGGCCAACCTACTGTCGGATGTTTTCAAACCGCCCATAAGGCCTCCGACAAGGTTTAACGACTGCTATCCATCGATAGCAACAGGGACCGACGGCTTAACGTGCCCTCCGAAGCACGGAAACGCGCATTTAATTTGCCACTAGCGGTCACCCATCACACTACCCGACCGCGCCCGTAGTGGTTAACCGAGCAGATCGCTTACGATCTACACCAGCCGCTGGGCCATGTTCGCGCTTCAATGTTACAATAAATTTAACAAAAGTCGCGCTGCAACCCAGTCTTATTGTAGTAAATACTGTAAGTCTATAAAATATCAAAATAAAAATAAAAGATTTAACGTATTTGCCATTCCTAAGGGCTACGCTGCTATGCCTCTGTACCGGAAACTTACATTATTATCCAACCGAAACATGATAGAGTAGGATACTACCATTTAGCGGCAAGTTGACGGCGGCCTACGATCTCAAATTCCATTACTGAAGCATCCGTCATCAATGTGAACCGTATGTTTACTTGCCAAAGCAAAAAACATCTTTGGTTAGTTTAATAGATATATTTTTTATGTGATGAACTAAAGCAAACAAGCATGTAATTCACATTGATGTTAAGTGATGACCGCAGCCTATAGACACCCATAAAAAGGCCAGAGGTCAAAATGCAGATGCGTTGCCACCCTGAGACCTTAGTTGTTATATCTCTGTGATAGTCATTACGGGGCCATACATCTACTTTTTGTAGATATCTATGAACGTCGTAGACTTTATGTACGAAAAAGTAAATCGATTATTTTAGTACCTGGCTATGAGCTTCAATAAAACCTTTCAAATATTTGTCCTTGCTCTTGGTTATCTTAGATTGCTTTGCAAATATACGTAATACGATTAAACTTTTAATTACTAGACCATTCGCTTGACTTCAAGCCTGATTCTAGAATTTAGAAATTCTAGGAAGAACCAAGTTTAGTAAAATATATCTGAAGGATATGCTTGACTACTTGCTATTTCGCTGATGACTTGTATAGCTAAGTATATAAAAATAGCCAAGTTGGAAAACTATTGGTTTAAAGGTAACCTACTGAAGCTCAACGCATTGTTTTGAATATGCAGAAATATTTCTGATTTCTTCAAACAAAACTTGAATCTTTCGTGCGTATTTTTGGTCTGCTACGAAGACCAAAAAGACTATGTTACCGAAGAAGTTGGCAAACGATTAAGAAAATCGTGAATTATATGAATAATAAAAGTGCATCCTTCCCAAATTCGGTATTAGGCAGGAGTTTTTCTGAGAGAAAGTAGGTCTCCTTTCGAAGTGATACTCGTATTTCGCTTCGTTTCCGACTTTAATCTCTTTCGTAATTAAATAGTAGAAAAGGTGCAGTATTGTATGAAGTGCACTCCTCTGTGAATCAGCAATTTGTTGTCTGACTGCGTCGGTTGATGAGCCAACTGATGTTTTGTTGTTTTACTTCCCTACTTAATATTATAAATGCGAAAGTAACTCTGTCTCTCTGTCTGTCTGTTACCTTTTCACGTCCAAACGACTGAACCGATTATAATGAAATTTGGTACAGAGATAGAGCTGACTTTGAGAACATAGGCTACTTAGTTATTTCATAAAATGACATCCACGCGGGCGGAGCCGCGGGCAACAGCAAGTAAGTTTTATGTAGCTAAGTAAATAGCCAAGTAAGAAAATCATTGACTTATAGGTATTAATTACTAAAGCATTTGTTTTCGTATATAAGTAATAAGCGGTATTTGCGTGGTTGATTATTTTGCGTGTTTTTTTTTTCACACAAAACTTTATTTTTTTAATGTTTTGATATGATTGATCTACGTTACCGAAGCAGTTAACAAAATAGTGAAATATTTCGACAATAAAAATACTTCCTTGCTGAATTATTAAGAGCTTTAAGCCCCTGCTATTTTGGACAGTAATAGCCATAACTAGCAAGTAGCAATGGCCGGGCGAAAGTCTGTCTACTAGTCTACTGTTCCTTTTGAAATGATATTTTGCGTCGATTCCGACTTTTGTCTCTTTCGCAATTAAAAAAGAATAAATGCAATATTGTATGAAGTGCACTCTCCTGTGAATCAGCAATTTCTTGTCTGACTGCGTCGGTTGATGAGCCAACTGATACTTAATTGTTTTGCATTATGCTGATGAATTGTATAGCGAAGTAAATAGGAATAGTAATGAGTTGTACAGAAGAACCCCTTGAGATCGTAATGATGAAAAATATGCAGTAATATTTGCGCTTATATTTGAAATTAATTTCATGCGGGTTGGTTTGAATAATTTCAATGGCAAGGAAATAGGTTAAGGAGCTGCTGGTTTTAATTTCTTTCCATTTTTCTTTAGCTATGCCATTGCTCTCTTTTAGAAACACAATAAAACGCATATACTTCTAGTTGATGGGTATGAGTAGGTATTTTGAGTGTAGAAGTGAAAAAGTAAAAATAGTATCGTATTGATAATCTCATCCTCTTGTTTTATCAGTCGAGTAAAAAAAAATATTACATTGAATATGATAGAAATCAAAATAGGTTAAGATCCCACTGCAGAATCATTTCGTTGATTCGTGATATGCTACAAACCTAATTTTTACGCAACTTTATAATCTAGAGAATAAATATTCACTAGGTTGCCTATATGAATTTGGCCGCAAGTATTTTTAATTAAATTATTTTATCTTTAACAGCCAGCAACTCTTATTTGCGGCTGATTTAATTAAGCTCCCGTATACCATAATAATGAGAAAATAATAGCTTTAATTTGATATATAAATAAAACATGTACGTCATGGACGTAAAAAGTTATCGGAGCGGAACGAAAATACGTAGGAACGGCCAAGTCTGCAACGGCAGACGTCATTTTTCAGATTTTTTATACATATTGCCGTGAGGTAGACGATACTTTATTGAAAAAATAAATATTTTTTTTTACCCAAAAAAAAAAGACTAAATTCTTCTTAAAGATAGGCAAGCTGGTGGATATATATTCTCTAGATTATAAATATGCGTAAAAATAGGTTTGCAGCATATCTGGATGAACGAAATGAATCTGCAGTGGGATCCTTACTAGAAATCCCTCCCTAAATTATTATTGATCCTAAAAACAGCAATAACAGTACGCTGAATCATCAAAATTACCGGTCAAACATAGCAGACATACTAAACAAACACTAACACGATATTAATTCGCACCAGAACGATATCGAAACGATATTAGCGGAATCGTAATTGAGGTAATTTCCACTGGAGATAATGCTAATAGGGCGGGCCGCGTCAATATTTCATTTTGCATCGGAACTTCCGATATGTAGGACGATCTATGATTGCATCAATTAAGTAATGAAACGTGTGATGCGAGTTTAATTGGATGCAGGCCCCGTACCATGATATCTTAGATGCAATTCAATTTAGCCTGCCAAAATGTTGTCTCATTTGTTTAAATGACTTGGCGTCGGGACGTTGGGCGTCGGGACGAGGGGCGTCGAGACGCTCGTTGTCGGGACGCTGGGCGTGGAGACGCTCGTTATCGGGATGCGGGGCGTCGGGACGCGAGGCGTCCGGACCGGGGACGTCGGGACGCTGGGCGTCGGGACGCTGGGCGTCGGGCCGCTGGGCGTCGGGACGCTGGGCGTCGGGCCGCTGGGCGTCGGGACGCTGGGCGTCGGGACGCTGGGCGTCGGGACGCTGGGCGTCGGGACGCTGGGCGTCGGGTCGCTGGGCGTCGGGACGCTGGGCGTCGGGACGCTGGGCGTCGGGACGCTGGGCGTCGGGACGCTGGGCGTCGGGACGCTGGACGTCGGGACGCATGGCGTCGGGACGCTGGGCGTCGGGACGCTGGGCGTCTGGACGCTGGATGTCGGGACGTTGGGCGTTCGGACGCTGGGCGTCGGGATGCTCGACGTCGGGACGCTTGACGTCGAAACGCTGGGCGTCGGGACGCATGGCGTCGGGACGCATGGCGTCGGGACGCATGGCGTCGGGACGCATGGCGTCGGGACGCTGGGCGTCGGGACGCTGGGCGTCGGGACGCTGGGCGATGGGACGCTGGGCGTCGGGACGCTGGGCGTCTGGACGCTAGGCGTTGGGCAGCTGGGCGTCGAGACGCTGGGCGTCGGGCCGCTGGGCGTCGGTACGCATGGCGTCGGGACGCTGGGCGTCGGGACGCTGGGCGTCGGGACGCTGGGCGTCGGGACGCTGGGCGTCGGGACGCTGGGCGTCGGGACGCTGGGCGACGGGACGCTCGACGTCGGGACGCTCGACGTCGGGACGGTGGGCGTCGGGACGCTGGGCGTCGTAACGCTGGGCGTCGGGACGCTGGGCGTCGGGACGCTGTGCGTCGGAACGCTGGGCGTCGGGACGCTGGGCGTCGGGACGCTCGACGTCGGGATGCTTGGCGACGGGACGCTCGACGGCGGGACGCATGGCGTCGGGACGTTGGGCGTCGGGACGCTGGGCATCGGGACACTGGGCGTCGGAATGCTCGACGTCGGGACGCTTGACGTCGGGACGCTAGGCGTCGGGACGCATGGCGTCGGGACACATGGCGTCGGGACGCTGGGCGTCGGGACGCTCGACGTCGGGATGCTTGGCGACGGGACGCTCGACGTCGGGACGCGTGGCGTCGGGACGTTGGGCGTCGGGACGCTGGGCATCGGGACGCTGGGCTTCGGGATGCTCGACGTCGGGACGCTTGACGTCAGGACGCTGGGCGTCGGTACGCATGGCGTCGGGACGCATGGCGTCGGGACGCTGGGCGTCGGGACGTTGGGCGTCGGGACGCTGGGCGTCGGGACGCTGGGCGTCGGGACGCTGGGCGTCGGGACGCTGGGCGTCGGGACGCTGGGCGTCGGGACGCTGGGCGTCGGGACGCTGGGCGTCGGGACGCTGGGCGTCGGGACGCTGGGCGTCGGGACGCTGGGCGTCGGGACGCTGGGCGTCGGGACGCTGGGCGTCGGGACGCTGGGCGACGGGACGCTCGACGTCGGGACGCTTCACGCTTAGAGTCGAGCGATTGGAATCTCGCCATAAAGTGAACTTTTATTCCTTTGTGGTAAGAGTACCGACTGAACATCTGCGGACTTTTTTGAAGGAAGAGTTCTGGCCGCAGGGAGTCGTGTTCCGCAAATTCCGGGACAACTGCCTGCCGATAAGCCGTGCATCACGTCGCCGACAATACGTGATAAATAGTGTTAGGTTATAAGTTATATAATATGTATGTTAGTCTTTAAGGTATATATTTTATATGGGCCTATTGTTTATTGTAAGCATTGTTGCCTGAAAAAATAATTGTGTTCGGTATCGATCTAGTAACATACTGGTACTTTTTTTTTCAATATTTTTAATGTACAGAATTTACACTTCTACAGTTTTATTATAAGTATAGATAAGTCTATTAGGTAAGTTAAGATGTAGTTACTTAACTTTGTCATGTCTCAAGGCTGTAGCAAATAAAGCAGTTTCAGTTTCAGTATAGATCTAGTTTCCACAGGTTATTCGCAAGCGACCTAAACGCGGGTGGAGCCGTTGGCAACAGCTAGTCAATAATTGTTTATGTAATGGAAGTGCCAAACAAGCATGCAGTTCACATTGATGTTAAGTGATGACTGCAGCCTATAGACACCCACATGAAGACCAAGGCCAAAATGCAGATACGTTACCACTCCTGAGGCCTAAGGTGTTATGCCTCTGTCCCGGAAATTACAGGGCCGTACATTACCACCTGACCAGAACACGATAGTGCTGAACACTACCATTTAGCGGCAAGTAAATTAGGTAATGCGGTGGTGCCTACGCCCGCGAGCTCCGTCACTGGAGCTCTACCACCAGTAAAAGGCGGTAACAAGGCGGGATCTTATTTACATTCATCGCTTTCACTCTCAAATTACAGATTCTTGTTTGCCTATTTAATTGCATAAAAACAGGTATCATGATGTTTTCTTTCGATCAATATCCTCTCTGAGCAAGCTTAGACAGCCTTTTATGACACCTCTCCACCTCGATCTCCAATTAAAAATCTTTTCCGCGTTAATTGCCACTTCAACCTGTTAATTCGAAAGCTATGGCGATAACTTTCGTAGCCTGTAGAATCCTTGTTTGTAAAATTCATTCCTGAAATACCGGATTAAGATTTTCACATAGCAGGAATGAGGATTTATTAGTTTCGTTTGCTTACTGTAAATGTGCAAAAATAAGCGAAACATATAAGAAAAAATTATGAAACCGTAACTTTACGTCTGAAGGTAAGCAAAGGTAAATACATGTATTCAAGCATACATAAAAACACCTATGGTTCTAGAACCCAGGACCCCAGCGTAATAGTATCGGCCTGCTACAACTTGTCACTATAATACTGACGCAGATAATTTACAAAGCTTATTCAAATACGTTTAAATTGGGAATCACACTATTTTTATAACGAGTCCCTATGAATAATGTAAGTATATTCATCGCCTTCATTCTCAAATTGCAGACTCTTGTTTGCCCTTTCATTGCATAAAAACAGTCATCAGGATCTTTAGAAATTAAAGAAAAAACATAACCTTCTGAACAGTTTGGTTTATTTTTATTTATTTTGTTTATTTATTTCATATAAAAATAAAAATGTACAATATTACAATTTTTGAGTCTCCTTTTAAGCAAAATAATTTGCTTGTGTTAGGAGAACCCGCTCTTTTTCATATAAAACCATTCCAAATAACCATATGTTTAAATAATGAACGATACTAGATGAAATAAATTAAAAAACAATTAAATAAAATATAAAAATTTTAAATTCATTCTAAATCATAAATATAATCTAATTTAGTTAAGCTTAAAAGTTCAGATTCAAATGACAATTTAAAATATCCTTAATATTAAATTAAATTAACTAAAATATTTATTGTGTATTGTAAATTTGTAAATAATAATAATAATTAAAAACATTTCATTACATTAAAGAAATAAACTAATTGGTCGCACCTCTCTTTCTGTGGTACCACTAGGCTGTCTCCTATATTACCTATAAGGTTTTCTAATGTATCGTACATCAGATAGAGAGGATCAGGGCACAGTGATTAGGATTTCCATAGTTTTATATTGCTAATAGGTATTCGGAGAGTGTATTCGGTACAACTCGATCGTCTATCTCACAAATTCGTTGCCAATTATTGCCACTAGATGTTGCTGTTTCAATGCCATACAAATCAAACTTACAGTGCTCATCAAGAAATAATGCACATCGAGCCTATGAAAGTGACAATCGGCTAGTTTCGGCTTAATAGAGCGTTATCTCTGCTGCACACTGCCTACGTAAGCATCCGTAGTCCGGTATTGGTCAAAACTTGATCAAAATGGTCGACAAACGTCAAATAGGTAAGGTGCGAAAGAGATAACCCTCTACAGATCCGAAACAAGCCGACGTCTCTTGCTGAGGTCGATGTGCATTAGTTCTTGTTGGATACTGTAGCACACCGCGAACACTCCGCCAAAATTCCATACAAACGCTTAATTTGGTCTCGGCAGTATACGTAGGTACTCTCGTTCTGTGTTCCAATTTTGTACGGTATGTAAATGTAAAGAAAACCATTTTTTTATGTTCTGGAAGTGTCAAACAAGCTTGCAGTTCACATTGATGTTAAGTGATGACTGCAGCCTTTAGACATCCACATAAAGACCAAGATTAAAATGCAGATGCTTTACCACTCCTAAGGCCTAAGGCACACCGCGGACACTCCGCTTAAATTCCAAACAAACGCTTAATTTGGTCTCTATTACACAGACATCAATTAGTGACGTGTATTTACACGTGCACCTGTGTGCGTAGCATGTAGAAAATACCAACCGTTGCTCATAAGAGGGGAGGAGGTTGGGTGATGCGGGGAAATCGAGCGGGACGTCGAAGTGTCCATTCTATACGTAGTATTATTACATATTCTTTGACTGTAGTTAATTTTCGGATAAACACAAAATCTCGCATACACGTGTTTTACCAAAAAATGTAAGTAATGCGAGATTTTCTGTTGATGTGATCAAATGAATATATTGTATGTAAAGCGCTTAAAACTTCATTCATTAGACATGAGGCCCTTCAGTTGTGATTTTAATGACAGCGTTAGGTAGGCATATTGGATTATACCGCGTTAACGACGTTTCTATTAGCACGCGTGCTCTACACGGAATTAAATTACCTTAAGTGATTTGAGAGCGTGTTTTCCACGGGGAATCAGTTTTAATGGTCGTCCATTATTACAGATTTTCGCTTGAATATCATTATAATTTTAACGTTGGCGGTAACGATAATAACGAACGAACGAACGAACGATAATTGTAATATGTGTATTTTGATTTTTATCGTAGAACTTCTATTTTGTTAAACGTTTGTTGCTAACGTCTATGAAGAGTCTCGGCAGTATACGTAGGTACTCTCGTTCTGTGTTCCAATTTTGTACGGTATGTAAATGTAAAGATAACCATTTTTTTATGTTCTGGAAGTGGCGAACAAGCGTGCATTTCACATTGGTGATGACTGCAGCCTTAAGACACCCACATAAAGACCAAGGTTAAAATGCAGATGCTTTACCACTCCTAAGGCCTAAGGCACACCGCGGACACTCCGCTTAAATTCCAAACAAACGCCTAATTTGGTCTCTATTACACAGACATCAATCAGTGACGTGTATTTACACGTGCACCTGTGCGTAGCACGTAGAGAATACCAACCGTCACCCATAACCTAACCTCCTCCGGTTAGGTGAGGCGGGTAAATCGGGCGGGACGTCGAAGTGTCTATTCTATACGTAGTATTATTACATATTCTCTGCTTAGGTGTTATGCCTCTGTGTCAGAAATTACAAGGCCGTATGATGATGATGTGTCATAATTACATGTACCAAAATGCTCCCCTTAGAGCCAACCTGCCTCTCTACTCGTATCGTCGGCTGGTGATGTTCTTACTAGTAGGCAGGAGCATGGTTAGTAGGTACACCATGTTAAAAATCCAGATAATCAGCCCTAATGAAATTGGTTATGGTACATTATTAACAGCAAGAACTCAAAGTAATCTTTTTAATTAGTGCATGTTCTCCGGGAAAACCTTGTGCGAGTGTGGTTTTACAAAGCAAAAATTTCTTGCGTGCCAAAAAGCTTCGGTTTAATTAAAAGAGTGTTTGAGCACAAAGTAACCGACATTCGGCAGTGACGAACAATATGTAGATACTTACTAGATTTTGATGGATTAGTTTTTTTGCGTATGTGCCAAATAAACACATATTGGTGGCTTCGCGCATGTCCCAGCGGCTGGTGTAGATCGTTAGCGATCTACTTGGTTAAGCACTACGGGCGCGGTCGAGTAGTGTGATGGGTGACCGCTAGTGGCAAATTAAATGCGCGTTTCCGTGCTTCGGTGGGGACGTTAAGCTGTCGGTCCCGGTTGCTATCGATGGATAGCAGTCGTTAAACCTTGTCGGAGGCCTTATGGGCGGTTTGAAAATGTCCGACAGCGGGTTGGCCACTAACCCACCCACCTCCACCAATCCGCATTGGAGCAGCGTGGTGGAGTAAGCTCCAGGCCGCCCCCCAAAAAGGGGAGAGACTCGTGCCCAGCAGTGGAACGTATAATGGGTTGCCATTATTATTATTATATATTGATGGTATGTGAATACAAATGCCTATAAATCTTAATCTTCTACATATATATCTATATATATAAAAATCAATTGCTGTTCGTTAGTCTCACTAAAACTCGAGAACGGCTGGACCGATTTGGCTAATTTTGGTTTAGAATGATTTTTGAAAGTCCAGGGAAGGTTTAAAAGGTACGAAAATATGAAGAAATTGAAGGGCAATAGTGAAAACCACAATTTCATTTTCACATACAAATAGTCCGTATATATCAAACCTTTGACACATTATTTCATTGTGAACCAAAACAAAGTTTCACGGGACAGCTAGTCTTCTATATGTACATATATGTCATATATATGTATAAATATCGAACCCTTTCTTGTCCCGGAACTTGGTCGGTTTTTTCTTAACTTCATCCTTTAGCAAGAAAAATACAAAGTGTATTACTGAAACGATGCTCTGTTCATAATACGGGATCATAAATCATACAGAAATGTCATCGGATCACCCGTGTTATTTCATCCTATATCTATCCTCCACCCCATCCCTCATTCGCTAGCCACCCTAATGACTAGTTATGACATCCACGCTGATGGTTTACGTCTCACATAATACATTAATGGTTCATGACTGTATTTTTTTAGGTAATTGACGGACAAGACTACAGCAATTTGGCTTAAACGTATAAAATCAATAAATAAAGTTCATAAGGGTCTAAAATACGCCAAGTCAACAATATTTAAGTCCCCATTCTGAAAAAACTTAATCGATCTCCAAAAATGAACTCAAAATTATGAAATAAGTAACATTTTAGAAACCTCAATGTCTCATTAGACTTAGTAAGTAGTTTCAGAGGAAAGTGGCTGTAACATACGAACAGATAGACAGACACATAGGTACATGTCGAATCTATCGATCGTTTTTTGCTATTTAACTACGGAATCCTAAAAATAAATAAATTCTATATCAATGAAAAAAAACATGTAATTTGTTAAAATCGTCTAAAAAGCAAACTAAACATTTAAAAGCATTCCGCCACGTCCGAACTGAGCATCGCAAACTGCTGGTATACTCCATCCAGATTGAATTTCCATTCGGCCGCCTTTCAAAGATCCGGATTTTCCATTGTCTCTATCATTTGTCAGCGTTTGTTCATTGAAAAGCCTAAATCACCTGCTGGCATTACCATAAAACCGTGGGCTGTTCGCAGATGAAAGTACTCGACGCGTGAAAAAAATGTGCTCCGTTCATTTACGGATTTTCAATTTGGTCGACGACGGTTTACTTTTTTACAAAATTCGTAACATCACTCTCTTTTGTTTGTAATGAATGTTTTTGCAATATTTTTTTTTCGCAATAACACATGCGAGTGGACTTTAGAAATTAAATAAAAACGGAAAGAAAAATTTGACTTCGGGCAGTAATCGAACCTGCGAGACCTCAGGATAACCAGAATGTTTTTGCCTTGATGAGAGACCATAGGGTTTCTTCGAAAGTGAAATTTTAAGTAAGTATAGAATTATAGCAAGTTTCATATATTGATTTGTACAGACAAAATGTATAGCTTTATTACAAAGTAAAGCAGCTTTGAAATATTCTCGAGAGAACCTAAAGAACATTGGTATTTAAATTATTTTTAGCTCAACGGAATAAAAATCGTCTTTCTTGCCAACAGTAGATACAAAATTCTAATTTTATTTCTTTTATTAGAGATTTGATTACAGAAAATTAAAACTATTTTATATACGAATTGAAAAATTTTCCTTAGGCTCTTAAAATAATATTTTAAGGCTGTTACATCTCGCACCTTTTACGTACAAATCTTGACATGATCCATTACTTATCAGTTATCACGTGATATTTATTCTTGATACTAAATTTATATCAGGTTGAAGAAAACTTGCATTGAAGAATTAATTACTTACATATTTGGTTACTGGTTTTATAAGCTAATTATATTTGCTTCAGTAGAATATAAAAAATAATTCTCCAACTTAAACAATGAAGAAAAATTTCGATAATTAACGGAAACAATCGCCTGACCCTATCGTTAACAATAAACTTTTCATGTTATGACTCCGAAGAAATTCGCCATGAATATTCAGCCGTATTCAGGTACCGGCATTTTTTTGTGCCTCTCGTGCCTCTAATTGGAGTTCTGAATTCAAAACAGCTCGCGGCGTCCGCCGGAAATGGATGGTGAAATTCGAAAGATGTTTCTCGAATTTTAATCTCGAGATGGACTCATAATGACCGTTGCAACTTCGTGTGTAGGTGTTTGAAATATAATCCCTAATGAATTTTTGATGTATCCAAACAAGACAAAGTTGAAAAGAGTTTGTATAAAATTCAGGCCGTATTTTTAATTCGCACCCTTAAACAGGAAACGTTGTAGAATTTTTGAAATAGGCATTTGTTGAAATTGTAATGCTCAAAGTTAAGAGTGGAATTGAAGACTGAATTAAGGCTTGAGTGATATTTGAAGTGAAGTGTCAATAGTGTTTAAACGTATACATACAATTTAAAACAATTGACGTTTAACGTAAAAACCTATAGATCAAAAGTTGTTGATATTGAAATATTAATTAATTAATTAAAATATCTGCGCTAGTTATTCAAAACTACTCGCTAAAACACTGGCAGCTTATAAAGATGAAAGCGAGCTTCTGAATTCAAATCGTTCGAATCGTCGGCCATACAATAAGTGCGCGGGTGGTCGCGGCGACGCTAACCGCGGCGCGGACGTGCGCGCAGAGCGCCGCCAAGCTGGGCGAGCACGCGGCCATGCTCGCTGTCGCCATATGCTGCATACTGGTGCTGCTGCTCGTCTTCATCATACTCATCATCGTCGTCGGTCAAAACATGGAGGGGAAAGGCGGCTCATAGCGGAAGAGAGGTAACTTTATATTTGTGCTTACATATTGATTTGTAGCGTGCGCAATCTAGTAGAACGCATAAAAGCCAGCGTCTAGCCATCTACCGAAAATTAAACACAGTACTTGGCAGAAGAAAAGTAACGTTTCATCTTCAGCCTAAAAGGTCAATGGTTCAGGCTGCGGTAAGATAAACCATAGTGACTGCTGTTCGAAAAATGTTATAAAATTACGTTTCACTCAATAACAGATACTTATTCTTTAAAGCATGTCAACGTATCTTGCATGTCCATGTATCTTCTTCTTCTTCTTCTTCTAAGTGAATGAAAAAGACGGCATTTTTCTTAACTGTCGTATTTATTTTGCTGAATGTCAGATGTATTTTACTATGGTAGATGACAGTACTGACAAGAAAGTTTGTTTTGGTTTGTTTTATATTTATATTATTATTGTTTTAATTAGGACATTAAGCCATTTCTAATTTTGTGCTGACTGGATCACAAAGTTATGTAAGATCTTAATTGCTCTAACCAGGCCCATTATATTAATTTATAAAGATTAGCAAATTTGGTAATTTAGCTGTAAATGAACTATAGAATAACCAATTATTAATTATCTACAGAGGTAGATACTGTTCAAAAGGTAATAAAGCTAGAAGCAAATCCGTAAAGAAAATCTGAAATCTAAACTACTGACAGCGGTAGAAGGGATGACGACGGTTGGCAGCGGCCAAAATACTAAATAGACACACTCACAAAGGCGAAGTGAAATGAACAGCTTATAATCCCCACCAACGCTTTTGTTAACTGAGCCTATTCCGAAATTGTGTGCGGTCACGACACATGACAATATCAAAGTGATTACATTCCATGGAATGTATTATTTGATCATTTTAGTTAACTACTCTCTTGGGTATTAAATGAGTGGTAATAGAAAAATGATTTTTGTAAATTGATGTAAATTAAATTGCGTGTTCTTTTGCTATCATGATCTGAACTGCTTCCGTGGTTTGGTATTAGGATATTCATTACTAGTTCATAGTAGCTACGTAGTACATAGTAGTATTAAGGAACCAGGTTTGATTTCCCGGTTGGAGAGTTAGCTTTTCAGTAGAATTCTCATTTGGAAATTTGTTTTTTTTCGATTTTCACGGCTTTATCTCGCGTGTATATTAAACTAAAATGATTTTTAAAATCAACCCGACGTATCGGTTGCTTTTCAGCTTCCGTGGTTCCGTGGGCAGACTAAGGTCACATTTGTCTGTCAGAAGTTTGAAAAATCTTGAGGTCTTGAGGACTGGTGGGCAATAGAAGTACTCCATATAAACTTAAATTTTAAACTTTTTATTCTGGAGAGTCAAAAATATCTTAAATACCGGGAAATATTCTTACAGTTCTAGTGAACTGTAAGAATACATAGATAATAATTCGAAGCTGTTTGATCGTGAACTTTTTTTTCGTATGTTCTGTACAAATCTTGGAATTATCCAGGATCTACATCTATGACTGAATTCATATACGCACCTTTTCTTTGGAGAGGTCTAGATTTGAAGTTATGTAATTGAAGTGGCTTTGACCCACAGACATATTTATAAAGGCCTTAAGTACCAATCTTTATGTCATAGGTACTTAAATACGCGACCATGTCAACATTGAAAATCGAATCATAAGAATAAATTACTTTTGTCAGTTAATATTTACCACTAACATTTGAAAACACAGATATACCTACTTAGATATACTTAATTTTATTCTGTGAGTTAGTTTGTGTCTGATCTAGTAATAGATATTCATTCCTTACAGTGAAAAAAGAGTTCATTCAAATAACGTACTAGTACCAAGTTAAATAAGGAAATATCATGAAATCGACCTTGCTTTACAACACCTTGAAGTTAAGGTTAGGGTTAGGAGTCAAATTGAAAATCTATAGATATAAAAATGAATTGCTAAATGTGTTGCTAAGCGTAAAACTCGAGAACGACTATGCTAATTCAAATTTTGTATGTATCTTCACGCCAGGTCCCTAACGGGATAGGCAGAGAGTGCAGAGCGCCAGACATTCCGGTCCTGACATACCTCTCGTGCCTCGTCTACCTTCATCATTCTCTTCATACATGCACGCCGATTCCTAAGACTTTTGACCCCATCATCAGACAGAACTCGACCTATTTGGTCATGGTAGTTCAGTCTTGGGCCTCTGCAACCATCCACATTCGCATTGTATATCTGTTTAGTCATTCGCTCATTCGACATTCTTTCTATGTATATGCCCGAACCATCGGAGCATGCCTTTTTTCATTTTTACACCGATGCTATCATTCACACAAAGCCTCTTTCTTACATCTTCATTACGAACGCGATCGGTGAGTGATACACCGCAGATCTTGCGCAAAGATCTCATCTCGACCGCGTTTAACTTACTTTCATGCTCTTTCCTGCATACCCAGCTCTCGCTTCCATATAAAAGCGTTTGAGTAAGTACAGCATTATGTACGGCTAGTCGAGCCCGCTGGCTGAGATGTTTCGATTCTAGCAGCTTACCCAACGCATCCACGCAATAATACAAATCTTGTGTTATATGTAATTGTACGAAAAATGTTTGTATGAAAACAAATATATAATTGCGCGTAAAAAAAAGAAAACTTAACGACCATACTAACTTTTTTGATGTTATCCCTATAAATAGCGCTTGACATAACGCTCAGTCGTCAATTATCGTTTTAAACATTTGGATCAGTAGGTATTGTTGATTGCAAATAGCATCAAATTATCAGTAACAATCTACATTGCCCCCGCGCGAAGCCAGGGCGGGGCGCTAGTATTATAATAAATTCACATTAATTTGCATGTGAAAATAAATAAGTGGGGGAAAACGTGAAGATGGAAAAATTCCAAGCATACAAATTCTACCGCTACTCATACTTCAGATATTAAATTCCTTAAAAATAAGGAATAAAGATATCAATAAGAAATCGTTTGAAGGAATTCGTGCAATACCGGTTTTATTAAAATGTGAACCCCGAGAGCTATATTCTATAACAATAAAGTGAGCTGCGTAAATCGAAGAGTCACGGTTCAAAATTGGTGAGTCACTCAATTTTCTTCTGGATACATTTTCTCGAAACGCAAACTCATCGTGCAAGAAAACCGTGATAAAAATATCAATGGGTTTATTATATTTAAAGGTATCATTTACCCCAAATTATATTTTGGTTTGGAGGCGTATCGGCAATATACAATGTATGAAATTTTAAGATAAAATAAGAACATTGACATTTATCTACCAAAAAGTAGATCTATTCCTTCGATGCCAAAGGATCATGGCAAGATATGTACAGAAAAAAAGAAAAACACGGTACACGGCAAAACAGTATTGGATTATTATCTAGTGCACGCAAAGAATATTTTCTGGTTTTTAAAATATTTTTTATTCTCCGGAATAAAAAGTTTGAAAGTGAAGTTTATTATGGAGGGCCATCTAATGTTATTAAAATTAAGAAAGACATTTTTTATTCCGAAGATTTTAAAATATTTAAAAATACCAGGAAATATTCTTTAGGTTCCCTTAATGATATTTCTAAGTGTTTTTTTTACCTTGTGCGTTTTTTCATTTTTTCTGTACCAATTATTGTATGGAACTTGCCATGATTCTTTGTCCTCTGATATTATGTTATTTGTTAAAAGTATAGCATAGAGAATCCTAGTTCAGGTATCAGTCTCCACAAATAATTTTAATAACATATACTTACCTCATGTTTGTATGTACCCATAATTTTAAAGATTTTATTTGTGTTCAACTATTCACTACACTATTTCATTTGTTACAGCATCTGAGAGTGAAAATGTCATTTGATAGCAATTTTTCTAGTTAATCGATGCGCCTATGTCCAACAAGTTCTCGGATTAGTATCCAGGATACTCTATAAAGTTTTGGAGACACAGAAGTCAATTCAACAGTGCCCGACTGTGAAACTGTCAATTTGCGCAGTCCAATCCTAGTTGGATAGTTGCAGCGAGCATTAGAACTTTTCAAAGTATTTACTGGGGTGTGCAGTAACGAAATACAAAGCTACACCGAGTACAGCCTTAATCAAAGACTGGTAAGCCTTAAGCCCGTTCAGTTCTAATACAGTTGGCTTTATTGTACAATATGTCCTTTTAGCTGTTCAAATTAAATACAAAGTGTGTCAAATTTTACATTTAAATTGCCTTTTTTATGTATTATGAGTATGATCACACACCACCAATATAATACTCAAAGCTAGGTTGTAAGGGTGGTTGAGCAATAAGATATTTTGTTTTTTCCCACTGGGTAGATATTTCAACCTTCTTAGTTTGAATGTTAATAGCCTATTGACATTTATCACACTTCCAAAATACCTTACATATTTCCAAGGAATATTTACAGATTCAAAAGTAGCTAATTAACGAATCGTAGGTCTTCATGCATGTATACGCAACAAATTTATCTGCTGACATTTTTAGCAAATGCAGATGTTTGTTAATTTTTAAGAAGAACTAACAAAATTGTTACAAATACGCGTTTGAAAAAAACTTTACTAGCTTTCCAATTTTTACTGTCTTTTAATTTGTATCCTGATATAAGCATAATTAAATGAACGAATGAAGATTCTATATTATATTCAGTATCACGCGTTGTATTAGTACACATAACTCATGTCTCAGATGGCGTAAAGACACGAGCTCAATAAATGTAAATGTTCCAATTAACGAATTGATCCTACAATTTTCCAATTGTATAGTTATAAGATTGAATTGTTACTAATCAATTGATTACAAACTCAATTAGTCACAGAACATGAATCGGTGTAAGTTGTACGGTGAAGATTTTTGAGATGTTTGGAGGATAGCAGATGTTAAGCGGTATTTAGGTCAATTGCTTTTTGGTATCCATGAGATACTTTTCCTCTTATTTTTATAATGGAATGAACTGTTATTTATTAACTTTTTACTGTATCAACAAATATCAATTATCTTATTAATATGAAACTGGTCATCTATCTAAATCTATTTAATTTTGTATTATGCTTCCCAAAATATTCGACATCCTCGTGTTCACTTACACACACTAATTATTATGATAATTAACAGCTATTTCATGCTTTAAGTGGCAGTCAAATGTTTAAATTTAAACTGCTTGTGAATGTCTGTTATTTAATACATGTCATGCATCAAGGTTCAATTTTGAGTGTTTGGAAATTGTAGTGAAGGTGACGGATAGACAGGTTTGAGAATTTGCAATATTTGCACAGGTAATCATTTGATGCTTTATTGATTTATCTACATTTTTCAAATCGAGTATACAGATCAATTTATAAATATACGGTCACTCCAAAAACTCCCAACCAGTCAAACTTTAGACACGACTGAATATTGTATATCGCCAAGCAACTTCCAATAACATTTTGCGAGAGACCCAACATATTTTGCGGCATACGAGATGTCATACAATTCATAGCAGTTGTGACAGTTTCCCGGAGAAATAATTCAACTTTTCTAATAAAGGAAACACATTGGGATAATTTCGTATGTAATTTGATGTTAACTTGCTAAGCTCGTACTCGGCGAGGAAGGGCGTACGGTATAAACTATACTAGTACGAATTGAGGAAAGACCAAAAATAATTATAGAAGCTTAAGACATGATATTACTTTTGCCAATAAGAATTTTGTTATTGTATTATCTATACTATCTATACTACTTACTACTAATATTATAAAGCTGAAGAGTTTGTTTGTTTGTCTGTTTGTTTGTTTACTTGAATGCGCTAATCTCAGGAACTACTGGTGCGATTTGAAAAATTCTTTCAGTGTTAGATAGCCCACTTATCGAGGAAGGCTATATATATAATATATATTACATCACGCTAAGATGAATAAGAGAGGGTAGGTTACATTCCAATCGCGCGAAGCCGGGGCGGGCCGCTAGTTTATTATATATATCAACCTCACAAAAATACCTTTGCTCTCGGGTATCATAAAGTGTCACGTGTGGTCTCTACAGTAAATATAGTGATAGTTGGGAGTGACTCGAGCACGTAGCTAGCCTCATTTGGATAACGGAAATGGGACGGAACGTCGTCGGATTGCCGTGTGCCCCGTGCCCAATTCCCTTTTGTAGCCTGCTGTGATTGCCGAATTCACTGACTACTCGAGTTTTGTCCTCAGGTTTCTGATTCCAATTCCATAGAATCGGATGCTCAAAGTTGTGGTAGGTTATATTGAATTTGTGTATGCTTATGGCATTACAATTAGTGAAATATTTGGGATTAATCTTGCAGTCAGCCATCTTTTTGCAATTTTTCTAAGTATGAGATTTTGGACGATCGATTTTTTGTTTTTTGTATCAGTAAAATCTGTTGCGCATGTGACTGTAGACATGTGTTTGTGTTTTATTTAAATATTTGGGAATAACTTTGAAATCAGCTGACTTTTCTAGTAAAGTCACTGACTGCGTGGTGTTGGTCCTTCGGTTTTGTTTCTAATTCTCTAATATCTCGTTCTCCTAACAGTGTGTGTAATGTTATTTTTAAACATATTTAAAATTATTTGCGGGGTGTGTCTGTGACATTTCAACGTTTGTTGGTCACATTCACTCTTGTAAAAGATATTATTAAGTGGTACGTGTGGTCCCTACAGTAAATATAGTGATAGTTGGGAGTGTGACACTCGAGCACGTAGCTAGCCTCATTTGGCTAACGGAAATGAGACGGAACGTCGTCGGATTGCCGTGTGCCCCGTGCCCAATTCCCTTTTGTAGCCTGCTGTGATTGCCGAATTCACTGACTACGTGAGTTTTGTGCTTCAGTTTTTGATTCCAATTCAATAAAATCTGATACCCAGAGTCGTGGTTGGTTATATTAAATTTGTGTATGGTAATGGAATTTCAATTAGCGAAATATTTGGGATTAACTCTGAAGTCGAATATGTGATTTTGGCCTTTTAGTTTCTGTTTATATTTAAAAAAAAACAGAGGCGTAACACCTTAGCACTCAGGAGTGGTAACACATCTGCATTTTGACCTTGGTTCTTGTGTAAGTGTCTATAGGCAATAGACATCACTTAACATCAATGCGAACTGCAAATTCCATAACATAAAAAAATCATAGTCATTACTTGATATTACAGTTGTAACTGCTGACTTAAGAATAGTTACTAATATCTCTTATTTCACACGGACACCGGATTCTGACGGTAATTTGATTTTTGTCGTATTACCGCGACAGTTCAGTACTAGTGCGGTGATGTGAATATGCTCCACACAAACAAAAACGCGTACGTAGCTTCACGCCTGTAATACCCGAAAGGATAGGCAGGGCCGAGGTTTCTCCGGTTACGTTTCAGCCCATGTATCAGGTGGCGAGCCTGTTGACGTCTCTGGGCATGTTACCAATCTCCAAAGTATTGGGAAACTTCTAGAAAACGCGAAAATTCCAATAGAATCAGAGACAAAGATTTACCCATCGCTATCACTGATAGCCCTCGACCTGGGAACCAAACCAGCGTAGCTGCCTGCTACCACTTGAAGACTACTGAATCATATACGCCACTTAACGAAATCCTACGTTTGATCGTCGTTTTTTTTTTTAATGTAATGGAAGTAGTAAACAAGCATGCAGGTCACATTGATGTTGGACACAAAGACCAAGGTCAAAATATAGATGCGTTACCACTCCTGAGGCCTTAGATGTTATGCCTCTGTGCCGGAAATTACGAGAACTGACGAGAACACGATAGTGCTGAACACTATCATTTAGCGGCAAGTATATTAGGTAATGCGGTGGTGTCTACGCCCGCGAGCTCCGTCACTGGAGCACTACCACCAGTACCATCAGTCGTGTGGATATATAAACGCACTGTAAGTGATGTATGATAAGTTACCGCTAATAACATTTCATGAACATGCAAAACCAAAATGGGTGGAAGGTAATCAAATTGTCGCCTCGACGTTCCTGTGATTTTTTTGCGGTTGATTGCTCTATTCAGGCTGTATGAATGTTTGTTTCAATTTCCATTCAAATAATTCGATTTCCGCTTTGAGCAACGTAGAGTGAGACTGATTAAGAATCTCCGGAAATACCTCTGACATTCAATATATTTTAACATTTTAAAGTATTTTAAAAGATTTTGAATGGATATTTGACAGATTTGATGTTTAAGTTTCCGAGTTACAGCATTGTAGCAAGATAGACTTACCTACCATCACTGATGGCATTGTTCGAGTGTAAAGACTAAAGGGCGTAGGCACCACCGCATTACCTAATCTATCTGTCGCCAAATGGTAGTGTTCAGCACTATCATCTTCCGATTAGATGATAATGTATGGCCCCGTAATTACTGTCACTAGGTGTCAGGGGTGGCAACATATCTGAAGTCGGTCGGTGTACAGCCTTGTATTTTCTGGCACAGAAGCATAACACCTTAGGCCTCAGGAGTGGTAACGCATCTGCATTTTGACCTTGGTCTTTGTGTCTATAGGTTGCAGTCATCACTTAACATCATGTGTTTTTACTGGTGGTAGAGCTCCAGTGACGGAGCTCGCGGGCGTAGGCACCACCGCATTACCTGATTTACTTGCCGCTAAATGGTAGTGTTCAGCACTATCGTGTTCCGGTCAGGTGGTAATGTACGGCCCTGTAATTTCCGGCACAGAGGCATAACACCTTAGGCCTCAGGAGTGGTAACGCATTTGCATTTTGACCTTGGTCTTTGTGTGCGTGTCTATAGGCTGCAGTCATCACTTAACATCAATGTGAACTGCATGCTTGTTTGCCACTTCAATTACATTAAAAAAAAAATAATGTGAACTGCATGCTTGTTTGCCACTTCCATAACATAAAAAAGTAACTTTTTATACTTGTCGATGCGTATATTTGATTATTTTTTCAATGCCTCACAAACATGTAACATAAAACATTACAAACAATACTTTTATCATAAGCTACGAGTATCAATCAGTGTTACAGGAAAAAAGTTCCCAAGTTTTTACATTGTGTTTATCTCAAAATAATATATGGCCAAACAAGGCTCTGAAAAGACTCGATTTACCATAAATCTTCGCTACCGAAGAATTATGGGAATTGAAAAACGGGGACATCCCTGCTGAGTTTTTGGGGATTAATGTGTGAATACGGTTACTTATTTTCAGAATTATGTATTTTACTTATCCAACAAAATCCTTTGTGTTATTCGTGCCTGTGTCAGCCTGATTATGATTTAAAAAACCGGCCAAGTGCGTGTCGGGCCACGCGGAGTGTAGGGTTCCGTAGTTACAGGATTGAATAATGGGAAAAATAAAAAAAAATATTTTCAATGTAGTTTTGTTCAAAATTTTCGAGTAAAATACATTTGGTGGACTATTACTCGCAAACTTATAAAGCCAACTTAAGTGTGATAATTTTCCTTTTAATTTTGTTATATGCTAGCTACTGTTGCCATAACGTTTAAATTTCTAACAACAACCGTTTAGTTGGTAGAGGGGAGGGACACTGGACTCTAACAAAAATTGGCACTTTAAAGCTTAAGAAGTCACGAACAGTTAATTAAATCAAAAAATGATATTGGGACATCCCTAATATTTTTGAAAGACCTATCCAACAACATCCCACACTATATATAAAACGAAAAATAACTAAAATATCTGCGCGTTACATGTAGGGGAGGTACCCTAAATAATTTTTATTATCATGTATTTATTCTATCACTTTAATAATTGTTTTATATTATTTCGCATTAACACATGCTTGTGAAATATATTTTATTTTTAAAGAAAAATGGAAAGAAAAATTTGACTTCAGGCGAGGCTCGAACTCGCGACCTACTGGGAATCTAGTCCAGCCGCTCTTCCAATTGAGCTACTGAAGCCCTGCCCGATTTGTCAAATCTTTCCTTCACATCTATTGCATTGCTTTATGGTAGCAGCAGCGCCATCTATTACCAACTATGCTAGTTAGGCAACCGATATAATAGACTTTTCAGTTTATTGAATATCGTAAAGAAGTCGCTTTCACCCTTAATAATTGTTTTATATTATTTCGCATTAACACATGCTTGTGAAATATATTTTATTTTTAAAGAAAAATGGAAAGAAAAATTTGACTTCAGACGAGGCTCGAACTCGCGACATACTGGGAATCTAGTCCAGCCGCTCTTCCAATTGAGCTACTGAAGCCCTGCCCGATTTGTCAAATCTTTCCTTCACATCTATTGCATTGCTTTATGGTAGCAGCAGCGCCATCTATTACCAACTATGCTAGTTAGGCAACCATCTTCTATCACTTTGTCGGCGTGATTAAGGCGTATACTTGTGCTAAATTTCAAGTTACTGATATCAATAGTTTTTGCGCTAAGCCGCGGACGGACAGACAGACAGAGGGACGGACATGGCGAAACTATAAGGGTTCCTTGTTTACTACGGAAACATAAAAAAGGGAGTAAGTAAAGGAAGTACGTGTTGTCTTACTTTTATAGAAGTTAAATTATGTTATAGTAGTGGTCAGTAGGCATACAGTTTACAATGGTGGCAAGTGCAATGGACTGCATTGCATACAGGTAGAACGGGCTCAGCTTACCTCAGTATTTCGCGATAGGATTGGATTGGGGCATAGAACAATATTTATTGTATAATAAATACCCCAATCCTAAAATACATTTACTAAGAAATCAACCTATTATTTTCAATATTTAACTTTATTTTTTTTTCTGGTGGTAGAGCTCTAGTGACGGAGCTCGTGGGTGTAGGCACCACCGCATTACCTAATGTACTTGCCGCTAAATGGTAGTGTTCTGTGTTCAGCACTATCGTGTTCCGATCAGGTGGTAATGTATGGCCCTGTAATTTCCGGTACAGAGGCATAACACCTTAGGCCTCAGGAGTGGTAACGCATCTGCATTTTGACCTTGGTCTTTGTGTGGGTGTCTATAGGCTGCAGTCATCACTTAACATCAATGTGAACTGCATGCTTATTTGTCACTTCCATTACATAAAAAAAAAATTAAAAGAATAGTATTTTAGTGTTTTTTTTTTCAGTGGGTAAGTGCATGCTATCTATACATATAATAAAACAGTAAAATCCGCGTGTCTGTACATTGTATATATTTACAAAAAACCAATTGGGGGCAATGTTAAAATAGTATTAGAACACTTTTCTATGATTTTAAATTTTTTTGTCTGTCTGTTTGTCCCTTTGTCCAGGCTAATCTCCGAAGATACTGGACGGATTCGAATGAAATTTATTGTGGTGTATAGACACTAAGGCTGGCCAACATTTAGGCTACTTTTTACTGCGGGAAAATCACCCATTCCCACGGGAATCTCTACATTTAACTTCATTTTCCTCTACAAATAGTCCGTATCTATCAAACCTTTGACACATTATTTTATTGTGAGGCAATACGAAGTTTGCCGGGTCAGCTAGTAGTCAATAAAATCTGCATAAAAACTAGACATTTCAATGAAGTTTTCATTCCTAAGGAAGGCCTAAACTGTAATGTCTCTGTGCCAGATATTACGGAGCCGTAATTTATAACCTGGCCAGTATACCACTTAATAAAATTATCGGCACGTGGATTGAATTTACTGTTGGTGTTAAGATGGAAATTAGAACAAATAATTCTCCTATAACTGAAATTCAGCATTTCAGTTTAATTATAAAAACCAAATTTTACCAAACTCCTTTTTCCGTCATGAGTTTATGAGTCACATTCATTCAACGTGGATTGTTGGAAATAGGTTAATTGGCTAGCCAACCTGCATCCAGCGTTTTGAAACCTGCCCTAAGGCACCTACTGGGATAAATGCAGTTTAAATTGCTCTGTATTTATCGAATAAAGAAAAAATACTTTTCTCTGTCTAAGCCACCTCATCCAGTCAGTCAACGGTAAGGGCGGTAGTAATACATTTGAAACGGTGGTACCTACATACGTCTCAATTACAAGGTATTTTGTAGCGTTTTTATAATAGGATCCGTATAAACCATTCTCACAAACTAATCAGTGTATTTACTTTTAAATCTTTCATCGAGCGTTGTGTTAATACGTAGTAATCAATTGAAACAGTGTGCACAATGAAATCCATTAGCGTTTTGTATTAATTTTACGGTATTCGGGAATACCGGGTGCTGCGGGCGTAAACAATCGGTATTCGAGGATTTCAATATTGTAATAATTAGGGATATACGATAAGTGGACATCTATTATCATTTATATAAAATAGATAAAGGAATAGAACAATAGAATAATAAATAAAATATACATAAAGAAAAAATAATAAAAAGATATGAGTAACATGATGATATACTGGGTGGACTGGACGATTAGAAATTTAATGAAAATACTAATCACACTGGTGAATAGATTTTACATGAAATTTAAATGAAAAACAATATATTTCAATCATAAAAGACAAAGACAAATTATCTCATGGTTTAGCCACAGAACTGCAAACATAGACAATAAAAATGGCATTTTGGTAAAAACGGGAAAGCACGTCGCCGGTTTGTATGTTGACTACTACACGGATAATAACTACGCAACTCAAGTTGAAAATACTATTAAGAAAAATTTAACCGTAAGTGCGTCCGTGAGGGTTGAAAATACATTTTGTTACGTTTTTTTATCATCAAGAAAGTTCAGTTTTTTTAAATCTCTATATATCTAGAAAAATCAATGGCTGTTCGTTAGTCTCGCTAAAACTCGAGAACGGCTTTACCGATTTGGCTAATTTTGGCTTCGAATGATTTTTGGAAGTCCAGGGAAGGTTTAAAAGGTAAGAAAATGTGAAGATATTGAAGGGAAACAGTAAAAACCACAATTTTAGTAGTACACAGTCCGTATCTATAAAACCTTTGATACATTATTTCATTCTGAGACAATACGAAGTTTGCCCAATCCACTAGTAATTTTATAAAGATATTAAATAAAAAACACCTACTAGTCGTATTGCAACGGATGTAATAAAATTTAAGTACAATTTATAATTTTTAATATCTGGCGCTCCATATACACATTGGTTCTTTATTTAAAAAATTAAAAACTGAACTAAAATATTTATTTATATTTTAATTCTGTGAATCGGCACAGATTCTTTTTATCTAAAATGCAAATTGTACACTTCACTAGATGGAATAGATTCTCTTGAACATTAATCAAGAGAAGCAATGATGATGAATCCATTAAAGATCGATAGCACATTCGCAGATTATCAAGTAATCTCACAAATAGAATCTATGTCTGATTCAACATTGACTCCAAATATTGGCATCGTTCACACTCCGGGCCAGTTTCAATTTACTGGAGTCAACAGAGATTTATTTAAGGAAAAGACTTTTAGTGACAATGGGTTTATTTTCCAGAGTTCAGGTTTCTTGTTTAAAGTCCTTTTGAGATGCCTTTTGAGATGACTGGATTTAGATAATGTAGGTAGGCCAAGTTATTAGCACGTACCTATAAAATCTATCATCATTTGCTTGACCAACTTTTAAAAAATAAACGGAATTTTTACTTTTTTTTTTTTTTTAATCTCCATTTAAAGAGCTTGGTCAAAGACCATGACGCTGTATACGTTCACATGAATTACATTCTTCATTTAAAAAAATAGTTAAACAACATTAGCTCATTGACAATTGATTTAATATATAACTTATAATTATAACTTTAATTGAAAAAAAAAATATGCAAGAAAGTGGCAAACAACAGTTCTCGTGGATTAACAAAATACTGCAGCTATTTTAGAGATCTACAGAATAACTGCATCAGTACTGGTAGTGTAGCAGTAGTGATAGCAGGCTACTACTATCAGCGTGGAATGATGCTATTACATGCAAATCCATACATAAATTAAGAAAACATCACAGAAAACCTATTTTTTTTTAGGGTTTCTCTCGATTTTTTCATGATGTCATGAACAGATGGTGTATCCCTTTCAAATAACTCTAAAATTTTATAATATACAAACTCATATTAAGGCATATTTTATAGCACTTCATTAAGCAAGAAACGTAAGTATTTTCAAAATTATGTAAATACATTTTATTTCAGTTGTTGTAATTGAAATAAAGTGTATTTACATAATTTTGGAAATATTGGAACCACGAAGGATTCACGAAAATTTATTCCTACTCCCGATTATTAAAACATTTTTTCGGATATACATGTTCTATTTGTAAAATGCTTTCCTTCTATTGTTGCCTCTGGAGTTTATCTTGCGGACGGAGCGTTTTGTTCGCGTTTTTTGCTGAGAACAATTTGGGAGTTTCGTTATCAGACACGTTTTTGTAATAATGCCTTCGGTTTTTCCTAACCTTTGTCTCATCGTAGTCACGAATCGAAATTTCAAATACGAATACATTTTCTTCTTCATCTCTTTAGGAAAATCAAGAGTCTGTAATAAAGGTTTAAAAAATAATAGAAGTACATCTGGCGTCTGGCGTCTCTTTAAATTATTTATTAGAAATAAACATTTTTTTTATGTTATGGATGTAACAAACAAGTATGTTCATGTTCACATTGATGTTAAGTGATGACTGCAGCCTACAGACACCCACACAAAGACCGAGGTCAAAATGCAGAAATGCAGATGCGTTACCACTCCTGAGGCCTGAGTGATATGCCTCTGTGCCGGAAATTATAGGGCCGTACAAAACATGGTTTTCTGTAGGTATTATAAAAGTTTGGTATAAATTATATTGTCAATTCAGTTGAAATTGTATTGGATATAAATAGTCCGTGCACTATCTGAAGATGGGGTCAATACCCATCATACCCATTAGCTTTAGACAAATATAGCACTTTATCCCTATCAGGATAGTGAGATAACATTGTAATGGGTTAGTATATTACTCGTATTTGTTATAAAAGTTCTTGTTATTATCCTTAAACATCAAAGCTATGAATGCTTGCCAATATTGCTGGCTAGAACCTTTTTAAAGGGCCTAAATATTCGCGCTTCCTTTGACGGCGACCCTCGCGTCGAGTGTCAGACAAAACAAGCGGTATGGATGTACGCTACATCGATGTCAGTCGATCTCGAATGATCTCGTGGTAACACTGACCCAGTTTTCAGGTCTTTTCATCACTTGAGTGCCTCAAATGTGCCTGAAAAGTGTAGAATAGATTATGTCGTCTTATCCGATATACTTGGATAAGTTATAAACGGGTTGTATTTGATAAAAAGTGATATTTGTCTCGTAGATTGAGGACACAGTTGAATCTACCTACTGGTAAGAATACACCGCTACCATTTTTTGTAAAGGTGGTAGAAGGCTATGTTATTTCTAGGTTAACTGTTTCTGATCATGCTAAGAAATACAAAACATATGTTTCCTGCAGTCTGAGTACATGAACGATAATCTTTGGATTGATAACAGTGACGAGTCTTAAGAGAGGAAGAGATTACACAACAAGTCGAAATTCATAAGAAAAACCACGTCGTAACTGCCTCCTCCTTACAATTTTTTCACTAGAAGTACACCAGACGGGATTTTAAAGGCTTTCTTAATATTTTAAAAGTTATTGTCACAGCAAGGTTATAAACCTTTTAAAAGGGTCTATTTATTCGGGTTTCCTTTGACGGCGACCCTCGCGTCTAGTGTCAAACAAAACAAGCGGTATGGATGTACGCTACATCGATGTCAGTCGATCTCGAATGATCTCGTGGTAACACTGACCCAGTTATCAGGTCTTTTCATCACTTTAGTGCCTCAAATGTGCCTGAATAATGATTGTATTTATGGTTCCGTAGCTTACAAGGCACCATTATAGTTTCGCTATATCCGTCCGTCCGTCTGTCTGCAGCTTTGCTATGACACCCTTAGTTAATACATATTATCTATACGGAAGAAAGTCGTGCAATAAAATCTAGAAAAATATTTTTTTAAGGTACCTATATCTAACTTACACCTAAAGTGGGTATGCAATTTTTTGTCACGAAAAATCTCCTAGTTTTCGTTATTGTTGGGGTAAATTGGTTGGATTTTATGTAGATTTAAAGTACTATTTTTTGTTAGATCAAGAGTCCTCCTCTCCTTTTTTTTATGTAATGGAAGTGGCATGCATCGCATTGATATTAAGTGATGACTGCAGCCTATAGACACCCACACAAAGACCAAGGTCAAAATGCAGATGCGTTACCACTCCTGAGGCCTAAGGTGTTATGCCTCTGTGCCGGAAATTACAGGGCCGTACATTACCACCTGACCGGAACACGAGAAGCTGAGGTAGTGCTGAACACTACCATTTAGCGGGAAGTATATTAGGTAATGTGGTGGTACGGCGCGGCCTACGCCCGTGTGCTCCGTCACTGGAGCTCTACCACCAGTAAAAGTTTTCTCTCCCAAGAGACCTCTAAATATCTCTAGAGATAAATGGTTGATACATAGATAATTTCAGCAGATGCACTCGTCAGTGGTTATGTCATCGAGCTACGAGAAAAATGTGTCTCTCACAACACGGTTCGCACTTACCTATATCGTATAAGTAGCTGACCTAATCTATGCTGTTGACCTATTAACATTTTCTCACGTGTGGGCCGTTGTGAAAAACAAAAGGCGAGCCACAAAGAGATGGCCTCGGGTCAAGCTGACGCTGGTGAGCTTGCATGACGATGATGGTAATCATTTTTAGGTCGAAAATCCAATACATTGAATATTTTTAGTTTCAATGAATCATGAACAGGCAAGAAATGAAAGGGAAAATAGTGTGACAGCTTTGGAATATTATCTAGAGAACCTAAAGAAAATTGCCGGGTATTTAAAATTTTGTAACAACAATTTGTAATGTATAAAATGCTCTTTGCTTTTAGCTCTAAGTTGTTGTTGCGAATAAAGTATTATTCTATTCTATTCTAAAATACTTCTTTTTTTTTTCTGGAGAGTAAATATTTTTTTTCGATGCAGGGTAACTAATCTCAATTATTCGTTCTGATTCAATTCGACGGATATTCTGTTCATAGTAGGCATTATTACTACGACCCATTTACGTTTGCAGTGAGATTGTTAATCGAAAGTGAAATGTGCTATCTGTTTAAATAATGATCTTTTAACCGAAACACTGTACAGACAACCAAGATATAAATAACATAGCAACGGTGTTTATCTCGATCTCTTCCATTAGAACTATTAACCAGTTAAAAAGTAAAAAAATACGTAGATATTTTAATAAGTAGCATGTGAATGACAGTGCTTATACGTCTTAAAATAAAAAAACCGGTCAAGTGCGTGTCGGGCCACGCGCAATGTAGGGTTCCGTATTTAGTGCATTTACCGAGTAAGAAATCTAATGAAAAACTTCTTATAGGTTTTCTAGTAATCTATAGGCAAAGAACTATTTTCCAAATTATTTTCAAAATTTTAAGTTCAGTAGTTTCGGAGATAGGGCGGGGGGAGTGGTCAATTTTCGTCGTTTTTCTTAAATAACTTCAAATTTGTTTATGCAAAAATTATAAAAAAATATATCTGAAATGCTGATAACAACTTCTTTCATTTGACGAATTTTTTTTTTAATTTTTTTTTTACCCCCCGAATGTGGCCCCCTGTTTAAAATTTATTATTTTACTTGACGTGTTCATCTTTGGGTCACCAATTTACATATATTCATCAAATTTCAACTCAATCGGTCGAGTAGTTTTGGAGCAAATTGGCTGTGATGGACGGACAGACAGACAGACACACAGACAGACAGACGTACGAGTGATCCTATAAGGGTTCCTTTTTTCCTTTTAAGGTACGGAACTCTAAAAAAAGAATCAGAAGTGGTGGTTTGACAGGTACAATGAGAGGATGATGAAATTGCGACCTTTTACTGTCAATATTAACCATCGACGATAGAACTACTGCGTTGCGTCGTCGATGATCTTAACTGAATCGGTAAATCGGTATTAGTTTTGTCTCGTTTTTGCATACGCATGCAACGCAAAATTTTGACACGGTCTAAATTGTATCGTAGTAAGACATGGTCAAGAAGCGCGCATGGCCCCGCGGCTGGTGTAGATCATAAGCGATCTACTTGGTTAAGCGTTAAGGGCGCGGTCGGGTGTGTGATGGGTGACCGCTAGTAGCAAATTAAAAATGCGCGTTCGTGCCTGGCACGTTAAGCCGTCATTTCCGTTACACATATTTCTAAGTCCAAGTTGGTTTCTAGCTTCTTAGCTGTCTTGAATATAATTTTGACTGTCAGTAAATTCTAAAATTCGTTCATTCACTCACAGCTTTCACTCCTCTGAATGAAATTAGTTAATTGATTAGTTTCAGAGAACTCGAATCACGGAGGGCCCATAAAGAATTTTTGCTAGCCCGAAAGGTCGTTAGCTCTCGCAATTACCACAAATTTATTGTTGAGCCAGCAACTCTGTTTATGACAAGCTCTTATCTTATGTAACAGGGCACAGCCTTCTATTGCGGATTTAATCTTATAATTAAGGCGAATGCTTATTTGTTAGTCGAAAGTGTGTTAATGGTTCTTTTTTATGATGAGCCTTAAAGGTTGAATGTTTTTAGCTTTTTTTTATATTGAAAGTGGCAAACAAGCATGCAGTTCACATTGATGTTAAGTGATGACTTCAGCCTATAGACACTCACACAAAGACTAAGGTCAAAATGCAGATGCGTTACCACTCCTGAGGCCTATGGTGTTATGCCTCTGTGCCGGAAATTATACGGCCGTACATTACCACCTGACCGGAACACGATAGTGCTGAACACTACCATTTAACGGCAAGTACAGTGGTCTACAATAAATATTGTACATCGAGCCTAGGAGGGGAGACTTCGGCTTATTTCGGGTCTGTAGAGCGTTATCTCTTTCGCACCGTATCTGTTTGACGTTTGTCGACTATTTTGATCGAGTTTTGACTAATACCGGAATGTCAGTGCGGTTTTTTTTACTTTAATCTTTTGGCTGAATATAAGGTTTGAGGTCTATAGTAGTACTTTAAATTCCAAATTTCTGTAATTTTGTGGTAGAACATTATTGCAAGGCCTGAGATGCCATATCCGAATACGAATTTTCTGAGTATCACTGAGTTGGTAAATGTTCTCAAATGTCGTCCTTTATTACATACTAGCGTCCCGCCCCGGCTTCACGTGGGTGTCATGTTACCTACCCTCTCCTATTCATCTTAGCGTGATGTTATGTAGCCTAAAGCCTTCTTCGATAAATGGGTTATCTACGAGTAACACTGAAATATTTTTTCAAATGGGACTAGTGGTTCCTTAGATTAGCGCGTTCAAGCAAACAAATGAACTCTTCAGCTTTATAATATTAGTATAGATTAAGTAATACTTAGATTTCATATGGGACAATAAAACGTAACAAGAAAAACGCGTGTATGTGCAAATGTGCATATTTTGCCAATTCTTGCAATGATAAAATACTCTGATATTTTAAAATCTGATTCAAATCACTGTAATAAACATTGATTACTTACTGGGAAGTCTCAACCACTATAATGTCAAAAGAGATTTTGTCAATAAAAGAAGTTTTTATTTTATTTAAAAAAATTGAATTCACAAAAATGTAAACTTATACATATTCATAACTCTAGCAACCACACATTCATTATTCGAGTATTGTGCCTGGAACTCTCCATGCGACTCTCGACGCGCCCGAGTGCTGAGAGCCAAGTGTTCTCGCTCCGAGTGATTACCGTTCACTCGATGCCACTCGGGTCTCGGGATATCGACTGTTGCCACATAACTGTCATATTGTATTTTTCGCATGCAAAATAGAAATGTGGAAATTTATCGGAAAATTACACAACGAAATATTAAATAACATTTTTAGAAGTTTATGGCTTTTAAAATGTTTAATTTGTTTTTTTCCAACTACTGTCGAGTATAATGCCTGGAACTCTACATGCGACTCTCGACGCGCCCGAGTGCTGAGAGCCAAGTGTTCTCGCTGCGAGTGAATACCGTTCACTCGAAGCCTCTCGACCACATATCTGTCATATTGTATTTTTCGCATGCCAAATAGAAATGTGAAAATTTATCGGCTACTTACACAACGAAACATTAAATAACATTTTTAGAAGTTTATGACTCTTAAAATGTTTAATTTGTTTTTTTCCAACTCTATCTAATCTATTTTCCATGTAACATCTTCGTACGTTGTATTAATATTCGCTTCATAATACCACGTCACTCTGATGAAAAATTTGGCTTTTGGCGGAATTCAAGCCTTTAATCAAAAGGGAAATAATTTGACGCTCAGATGTGGGGCTTATTATTTTACGTGATAACGTCACAGGAAAGAAAGAAATAAATATTTGACACACAGAGAAACACATAATACAGACGTAAAGAAAACATGCGTCACAAACCGAACGCATAAAATTTTCCGCACTTGTAGGTACGCTCGGTTCAGGTGAAACGCGACACTTTTTAGTACGTGCAGCGTTCATCGATTTAAAAGACGTTATCACGATAAACATTTTATTAATTGGAAAATTACCCAATAGCTAAACAGTTAAATTATTAATACAACGCTGGGGTCCTGAGTACGTTTCCCGGGTCGGGGGCTATCAGAGATAACCGTGTCAAATTCTTTATGATCTCTGGTTCTGGAATGAGGATTTTTCCATTTTTTTTAAGTTTCCCAGTACTTTGCTTATGTGCCCGGAGATGTCAACAGGCTCGCCACCTGTTATATGGGCCAAAGCGTAACTGGCGAATCGTGGGTTGGCATGTATGCTTGAATGCATGTATTCACATTTGCCTGCCTCTCCGAGGATTACAGGCGTTATGTTGCGTTTATTCTGCCATTCTACCCAAGGATCGAACCCAGAGTTTCCGAGCTAGCATCACACGCTACGGCTAAGCCGCAGAGGCAGTAAAAGCTATTACTGTTTAAGTGAAACCGATGTGGAACAATCAAGTCTGAACTTTGTGAGCGGAATATATTACACAGAGTTTATTAGCTGTATAATTTAACTGCGGGGTGAAGACATTTTGCATATTTATGTCCACTTGATGCCCTGTGACTTATTCAATTAGTAAATTTAATTTTTAAAAATGAACTGCCGCACACGTAAGTAAGTGCGCGGCAGTGTGTGTGTGTGTTTTCTTCTAAGTCTTAAAATCTTAGAAGAAAATTTGAAAAAAATAATCGATTGATTGATCAGCCGACGATAGAGAGAGGGTAGGTTGGTTTTAAAGGGGGACAGGTTATCTCTAGGGGGAGTATTTTTAGTACCTGCACTTATGGTACATATCAGTCTTAGCTGTAAATTGCGCCATTTTTTATCTCTAGAGAGGGGCAGCTGCGCTCTCCTGCGCCCTGGCGACGCCCATAGAAATGTGTGATGCGAATTAAATCGGACATACTTGCGATGCATTCGTGCGAGCTCGCAGATATTTACGTTGCGATGTGAATTCGCAATTTTGTGTGGTAGCCCTTAAAGTCGGTGAACGACATCCATTGATAACTAATTAATAGCTATACTCCGTCACTGGTGGTAGAGCTCCAGTGACGGAGCTCGCGGGCGTAGTAACCACCGCATTACCTAATATACTTGCCGCTAAATGGTAGTGTTCAGCACTATCGTGTTCCGGTCAGGTGGTAATGTACGGCCCTGTAATTTCAGGCACAGAGGCCATAACACCTTAGGCCTCGGGAGTGGGAGCGCATCTGCATTTTGACCTCTGGTCATTGTGTGGGTGTCTATAGGCTGCAGTCATCACTTAACATCAATGTGAACTGCATGCTTGTTTGCCACTTATATTACATAAAAAAAAAAACCGACATGAAAGACTGCAGTTTATACAATAACGTTAAGATGTCACTGTTACTGGTGGTAGAGCTTCAGTGACGGAGCTCGCGGGCGTAGGCACCACCGCATTACCTAATATACTTGCCGCTAAATGGTAGTGTTCAGCACTATCGTGTTCCGGTCAGGTGGTAATGTACGGCCCTGTAATTTCAGGCACAGAGGCCATAACACCTTAGGCCTCAGGAGTGGCAGCGCATCTGCATTTTGACCTCTGGTCATTGTGTGGGTGTCTATAGGCTGCAGTCATCACTTAACATCAATGTGAACTGCATGCTTGTTTGCCACTTATATTACATAAAAAAAAAAACCGACATGAAAGACTGCAGTTTATACAATATCGTTAAGATGTCACTGTTACTGGTGGTAGAGCTTCAGTGACGGAGCTCGCGGGCGTAGGCACCACCGCATTACCTAATATACTTGCCGCTAAATGGTAGTGTTCAGCACTATCGTGTTCCGGTCAGGTGGTAATGTACGGCCCTGTAATTTCCGGCACAGAGGCATAACACCGTAGGCCTCAGGAGTGGTAACGCATCTGCATTTTGACCTTGGTCTTCATGTGGGTGTCTATAGGCTGCAGTCATCACTTAACATCAATGTGAACTGCATGCTTGTTTGCCACGCCCACTACATAAAAAAAACTGTTCTCTTATTAATTGTTTCCTTAATAATTGAAAAAATAAAATATTTCAATTAATTAGTTATCAATGGATGTCGTTCACCGACCCTAAATCGGTGAAAAATCAAAAAGGAAAGGCAAAATTTGACGCAGCGTTGTGAGACTTAGGTAGTTTAGTGGTAAAGCGGCTGGATTGTTTATCCTGAGGACGCAGGTTCGCTTCCTGCCCGAAGTCAAATTTTTCTTTCCCATTTTTATATTTTCAAATGTTCACTCGCATGTGTTATTGCGAGAAATAAAAATATTACAAAAACATTATTTACGCCCGAATTGTTGATAAATTCTAAGTAAAAACAGTTCAACGATCGAATAATTTAAGGCGAAGTGTGCGAAATTTGGTAGGTGTTAAAAAAAGCGCGCCGCACTCGAGAACCACTGTACCGAGTATTTTTACCCCTCTGAGGACCCTTATGCTCAAGGGTGCGGTCAATGACGGAGAGATTTATCTTTATACAGTAAAGAAACATCGTCTTTTATCATACTTGTAATTGTTTCGTTTGATAATACTCTAGTACACAAATACTAATTTTATCATTTTAAGGCAGCCTGCATTTCTGGTATAAAGACAAGTTAAGCCTTAGAAGCGAAAATAAATTTTCACTGAGACTATTTAAAATTGAAATGTATGTATGTATGTATCTTCACGCCAGGTCCCTAACGGGGTAGGCAGAGAAATGAAATGCTTGTGTTTTTTATGTATTAAAGGTGGCAAACAAGCCTGTTGTTCACATTGATGTTGCTGTTGCTTACGGCTGACTACGCAGCGGAGATCCGACGTATTGTGTAATTGTGCGTGTGTAACTGCCTCGGTAGCCTAGTGGTAGCAGGCCACTACTACTACGCTGAGGTCCTGGGTTCGATTCCCGGGTAGGGGGTTATCAGAGATAATGGTGAAAAAGCCTTTATCTCTGGTTCTATTGGGATTTTTCCATTTTCTGGAAATTTCCCAGTACCTCAAAGTTTGGTAATGTGCCCGGAGATGTCAACAGGCTCGCCACCTGTTACATGGGCCAAAACGTAACCGGCGAATCGTGGGTGTTTGTTTGCATGTATGCTTGAATGCATGCATTTACCTCTGCCTACCCCTTCGGGGATTACAGGCGTGAAGTTACGTATTTTTTTTTTTTTTTTAATTGTGTGCATCGTGCAGATTCGGCAACCTAGTATTAAGTTTTTATTGTAGTTCACCTTAGAGATATTATGTTGATGATTGTAAATTAACCCCCTTATTCATAAACGTACATTAGATAGGTTTTAGCTATAGAATGCTTTGTCTCTGTCAGTTGTATTGTCAAATGTGCAGGATAGAAAAGGACAAAGGAAACATTTTTATATTGTATTGGCCGTGGTCACGAGTAGACAGTCTACTCGTGACCACGGCCGTTGCATTACGGCCGAAACGTCGAGTGTCGAGGTAAATACTTCGATTAAAATAGTACGCGATTAAGTCCCGTTTACAATATAAAAATATGAATACAAATCGTGTAAGTTTAAAACAATTAAAGGAGACATTAGCAACACTTTAGCTAAAATACGTTTATGAATAAAGGGGTTAGTATATAATAATGTAGTAATAATGAAACATTAAACAACACTTTTGTAAATAAATATTTTTTAATATTCAATCTTTCCGCTGTAACTTAACTACCCTCATCCTTTATTTGGGCTTTACTCTTAAAATTATACCATTGCTGTCGATACATAATCTTGAATATTTTTCGTTAGGAATTATAGTTCATTTGTTATTCCAAAAGCCGATTAATGATTATTGAAACATTTTAAACTCACAGTGCATTGTCTATTTTCAGGTAAGAACTTGAGTGCGGTCCGACCGATTCAGAGGAGAGGGTAATATCAAGTAATTTATTCATTAATTAATATTCCGTCACACCGTCGGATCATGGAAACGTTAAACGAAATTATTTCCGATCGGTATTCCAATGAATACAAATCAACGTCACAATTTTATTACCAGTATTAAATGTAGTGAGATTTTGAAATGTATTCTACTTTGATTTTTTATACGAAAGGATGCTAATGAAGCCTATGTCGATGGAAAATTGCAGTCCACGATTGATGGTAACTTTACCTTTAAGATGCAGATAAGATAATGCGATGGTGCTCAAACTCGCTCTACCTACCAGAAAGACTACGCTCAGCAGTCACGCACAAGTCTCATTTATTACTTACTTTGTATCTTAAAATATTTCTGGCACGAAGGCAAAACGACTCAGGCCTCAGCAAAGTATTTAGTATTTGTGTACCGTCATCATTGTGTTCATTAAAAAATGGAGACAGACAATGTAAGATACTGCCTTCAGAAATATTCTAAGGTTTGTATTGATCTCGAGATGCAATAATCAACACCAACGTAGAGTTCGTGCGAGTTCTTCAATCTCTCAATGTCGTTTGTCCACAGAAGTAAACATCAAAAACAAAATATGATTTTTGTTATAAATTTTACAAGAACCTCAACGAAAATAAACGTCAGCCTCTCCACTGCGCCCGCAATTAGTGTAACACCGTCACTAATGAGTGTCTCGGTGCTAACCGCCATTTTAAATTCGCATCTTGAAAACAAAATGGTCGACCGAGTTCCAGATTTACCATTATGCATCTACTCACATATTTCAGGAATATAACAGTCGCCTACAGGGTTCCATTTGAATATTCATTTCAGTTAATTAAAACCATTAGACGATATTCTTTTAGGTGATAGCAAGTGAAACAACGATTAAAGGGGACAGACTTGTTATTATTTGTGCGTTTAATTTTTGGTGATTTAAAAATATCTTCAAATTCATTAAGCTTACAAAAGAAGGCGTTAATTAACAAGAAAATTGGTTTCCCAAAGGATCATAAAGGTGGATTTATACAGAAAAATTTTAAAAACGTACACGATTAAACAGCCTTGAAATGTTATCTAGTGAACCTAATAAATATCCTGGTACTTAAAAAATATTTTCAACTCTCCGGAATAAAAAGTTTAAAATTGAAGTTTTCTATAGAGTGTGTCTGCTGTTCTTAGGAAAGACCATTTTTATTCCATTGATTTTAAAATATTTTAAACACTAAGAAATGATCTTTAGGTTCAGTGGATAATATTTCTAAACCGGTTTACCTTGTACCTGTTTTTATTTTTTTCTGTACACAGGCATGCTCCGATGGTTCGGGCATATAGAAAGAATGTCGAATGAGCGAATGACTAAACAGATTATATACAATGCGAATGTGGATGATTGTAGAGGCCCAGGAAGACCAAGACTGACCTACCATGACCAAATAAGTCGAATTCTGTCTCTTGGCGGGGTAAAAGTCTTAGGAATCGGCGTGCGTGTATGAAGAGAATGATGAAGGTAGGTGAGGCACGGGAGGTTTGTCAGGACCGGAATATCTGGCGCTCCACTCTCTCTACCTACCCCGTTAGAGACCTGGGGTAAAGATACATACATACATAAGTGTATGGAACTTGCCATGAATCTTTAAAAAAATAAATTGAAATGACTCACTCAACACTGATTTACGATTTTAACTGGTCAACACGTATATCACCGTTATCTAAGAAAACGAATATTTTTTTTTTTTGTTTCACTAGGTATATTTTTAGGACTTCTCACATCTTTATCAGGAATCGATGATACCAACCTCAACTCTATTTCGGCTACCAGCAGTTTCGAAGGTCGTGTGAGAAATATCACCTACTTAAAGATAAGTAGGTGATATTTCTCACACGACCTTCGTCACTGGCTATCTGATACTGTAACTGAATCGTTCCGGATCTACTGAGTTATGGTTTCTACTAAGTTCACTACGAATACGTATACCTAAGTTAATTTGAGCTCCCGCTCCTAACTTGCGGTTGGGGTTCGCTGTAATAAATTATGTGAGTTCGTCCATCTTATTTAAATAGTAAAAGATTATGAGTAAATTATTTGGCAATCGTTGATTCAATCAATACTCAGTGTTTTTTATTTTACGAAGATTGCACACAAGCGTGGAGCACACATGGATCTTAAGTGACGCCTGCGGCCTACAGACATCCACACAAAAATTAGTGGTCAAAATGCAGATGCGTTGCCGCCCCTGAGACCTAAGGTGTTATGTCTCTGTGATTATTATTACGTGACCATACATTACCGTGTAACCGGAACACGATAGTGCTGAGCATAACCATTTGGCGGCAGATAGATTAGGTAATGCGGTGGTGCCTACACCCTTAAGCTGTAACTTACAAAAAAATAAAGTAAAACAAAAAAAAACAAATATTAAACTTACTTAATAACTTACCAGTAAAACTTTATGTATAAAATAATTTTAAGTATTTATTATACATGCTGTATATAGAGGAGATACAGGGGCCTTACATTTCTGAAATAGGTACTGGAAATAGTTCTGAATAGGTAGTAGGTACCTCCTTTAATCTTTCACGAAATAAAGTGAGACACTTTAAATTTATTAATATTCAAATACAATGTTTGTACACGCGTATAGCTGAATAGACTTAATTCGGTTAAGTGTTACTACAGAACGGTTTATATAAATGTTTACTCAGTTCGTCGATCTTCAACGTATATTTTATACTATGGAATAACATTGACTCTCAAGTTTAAGTGCAGTCATAGTAATATTATTATGTGTATACATACATACACTTAATTATAGACAGAAACAAGGACAGGGATTATGTCAAGATTCGTTTTAAAAATCGAAAATAAGTCGAATAGTCGTAACACGTCCGGATTTGGTACGGAGTGGACAGCAGATTCTGTACGCTCCGAACCAAATCTGGACGTGCGTAGAGGAGTCCAGCGGACATAAATATTATTAATCAAGTCCGACGCGGTCTGCTCGCGCGGCTTCGGTCGGCGAATTTGGTCGGCGGATTCGGTCTGCCGACCGAATATTCTTAGATGTACTACAAGTGATCTTGAGAACTTAAATTTGTTTTTTTTTATATTATGTGAAAATAAATGCTGCTTTTAGGTACAATTGAAAACTGCCAAGAACGCATATTTAACAAAATAAAAATATAGATAACGTTTTTAAAGATTGCAATTCTGTCACATACCTCGGTTTAGGTCGCACCAGACTACCACAAGTTGTGAAAATGGTGCGATGGTTTGGTGATTTTTAAAAACGGTTATTATAATAATGAATTGTCGTTCAGGACTTACATATTTTGGTGGAACCTTAACATCAACATTACAATAATGTATTGAAAATAATTAGAACATACCACATAATATTATCTAGTGTTTATGTGTTAATACGATTAACTTGCCTATCTTTTAATTTTCTGTTTGGGACCCGAAAAAAATATGCCAAACTTCAGCATACGTTCACAGATACAAATAGTTAAATGTATTTCTCTGCTGTCAACTTTCGAAGACTTAAAATTAGTGTTATTTCTGAGAAAAAAAAACGATTGTACACAGGTCATTTATTTTAAAAGTAGGTACGTAAATATGTTTTAAAACAATTTAATTACCCTATTTTATTCGCCCACAAATCATAGAACGCAGAGACATAACTCTGAATATCACAGAATAGTACCTTTAATAATTTAATTTTCCACTTGCTTTCAGACTAACTTACAATAGATATGAAAGCTGAGTGCTTTTTACTTTGATGAAATAAGAAGTCATAAAATTCATACTACAATAGTGTCCCGTGGGAGAACTAGGAAACCTGTCTTAAAGCTATGAAGACTCGACGGATTGGCCCTATGGATGTTCATAGGAAAATTTTAGATTAATGGATATGCTATCAGAATCTGACATCGGAATTTTAGGTTAAAAGTTATTTTACTAGTCTCCGGTGTGCAACTCGAGGGCGTAGGTATCATTACCTATCTTCCATAATCTATTTGCCTCTAGATGGACTACCATCTAGCTCCATGGTATTTAATAGTTATTAGGGAGGGAGTTAGAGATCTAGGAGCGCCAAATATCTAAAACTTTACAAACTTTCCTTCCCTTCCAGCGAAGCGCGCTTGGCCCCGCGGCTGGTGTAGATCACAAGCGATCTACTCGGTTAAGCATTACGGGCGCGGTCGGGAGTGTGATGGGTGACCGCTGGTGGCAAATAAAAATGCGCGTTTCCGTGCTTCGGAGGGCACATTAAGCCATCGGTCCCGGTTGCTATTATAGATAGCAGTCGTTAAACCTTGTCGGAGGCGTTATGGTCGGTTTGAAAACATCCGACAGCGGGTTGGCCACTAACCCGTATCTCCACCAATCCGCATTGGAGCAGCGTGGTGGAGTAAGCTCCAGGCCACCCCTGAAAAAGGGGAGAGACTCGTGCCCAGCAGTGGGACGTATAATGGGTTGCCATTATTATTATTATTATAAACTTCCCGTGTCTTTTCATCACACTTAAATCCCTCTGGCAGCACGAAAAATATGACAATTGATTTCTTATTGTTCTTGGACTTTATAGGGTCCATCTGCTGCTTCAGGGATTCAATCTTTTCATGCATTTACGCAGATTACGACGACTAGACCACTCCTTCAGAAAGTAATAGGCCTATTTAGTCAAGGTATGCTATTTACCGTGTTCTGATATAATTTAACTGATTGGTGTTCAGAACTTTCGTGTTTCGGTTGCTGATATCGGAAAATATAAAGCATCAGACGTGTATCAGAAATATCTACACAAATAAACAACTTTTGATGTTACAATAAATTGAAATCTGTTTGTATAAAAAACTGTATTTTTGATGTCTTGTAAAGATTGTATTTATTCGTAATTGTTGACGTGTTGAGATGGTTACTGACATATCTGATTGATGTTAAGGTTATTGTAGTCATAATTAATTATTTTGCAATTCATTTTTATGAGGGAATTTGACTTTTGTATTGAAAATACGCAAAATTTTAATTTTCTTTAAATTACTCCAATAAAGTAATGTGCAACGTTGTTATAAATAAACGCTTTTTATTTATTTAAATGTGTATCGACGCAGGCCATAAATCAATTTTCCGAGGCGATCATTTCAGTATTCACGTCCAAGTGTCATTTTCCTGACGCATTAAGATGCGGGCCCACCGCGACGCATGCTGTGCACGGACACGCAACGTGGGTCAATGTTTCCACTGGAGTACATGAAGACCCACGAATAATGAAGGTATAGTGTGGCGTGACACGGCGCACGGAGGCTACGCACGTCACACTGCAATCCAAGGATAGATAACCGAGCTGTAAATAGTCGTGGGCCATATTCTTGTTCTTCCAGTGGAAACGTAGACCCACGTTGATTGCGTTCAGTTATGTAACCGCCTATTCGCGCTAACCACGCATGTATCAATGACGTCAATTCATGTGTAGCCTTTTCGTGGGTTGCAGTGGACACTACCACATACAATTTCATATAAAGCGAAGTTTAATACACGTGCGCAGTCTCTCTATGCGCCGCGGTGGGCCCACGCCTTTATACCGGTACGAATAAAAAAAGGTTCTTTTCGAAAACAAATGCTTTTGAATTAAACTTTTCAAACATCGAACCCTCGTTCGGTAATGGCGATCTTTGGCGGCCCAAAATTATCTCGCCTCACCGATCCAGGATAAAGATTAAGTTATAAGGGGCGGCCTCCTCAATACCCTCTATTCACCTGCCAAGTTTCCATGTCGGAATATTCAAAGTGCCCCATTTTCAACCGAGCTCAAAAAACGAAAAGGTTCTCAATTCGGCCGGTATTTTTTTTTCTTATTTATGTACGTGAACTTCGCCGAGATTTCCTGACCGATTAACGTTATTCTTTTTTTGTTTGATGCGGAATAGTTTCGAATTAGTCCCATAAAAATTTGATTCAGATAGGCCTGTCAGTTTTTATTTTATGAGCATTTTTTTACTTACTTTCACCTCAGACTAAGGGAATATGAATAGACGGCGAGTTGTCATACAGTGCGTTGAATCCACTGACGTCCGGTCCTAGATAGTCCTAATGCGCACGACAAAAAGATGACAACAAGTGACAATGACACATTGCCTCATCGACGACACAACACAGCTTATTTACTCCTTCGTGGATAATTTTTTTTCATTGATCAATGTTACTTCAATAAACAGTTACTTATACAAAATTTAATTTAAAAAACTCAAGCTGCAATATTTGTGGCATATTATCGTAAGAACATCTAAAACATTTCGCATAACATAAAATATTTTACATCTCTGGAATTAAAATGTTTTGTACTACCAAGAGTCTATTACTTATAATACTCTTTTCTTTCTGGTATGGAAAAAAGTCGTTCTTCAAATATCATTTCAAAGCTGTTTCATCTTGGACTATTTTTATATATTTAATTATACTTCTTTCTTCATTTCACTTTCTTCTTCTTCTTTCCTTCTTCTGCAATTTTTTCTTCAAATCTTGTAATAATCCTTTTCTGTGCTGATGTTTATTATTGCGCTTAGATTTTATTGGTAACCGAATTGCAAGGTATCGGTTTTCTTTATAGTATAACCACCTTATTCATAAACGTATTTTATAAAGTGTTGCTAATCTCTCCTTTGTCTTTTTCTAGCCTGCACATTTGACAATGCAACTGACAAGGACAAAGCATTCTATAGCTAAAACGTATCTAATGTACGTTTATGAATAAGGGGGTAATTCGCTATCGCAAATTCCCAGATATAGATCCACAAAGGTCAAGCAGCATATGTTTGTTGTATATGAATTTACCGATAACCGACTATCAGTAAACAAGTGGAGGCAATATCTATGCAATTATACGGCCGGGTGCCGCGCACCCCAATATCCCGTCGAGACAATCAAGATGGCGGCACATCCGGCCGCCATGTCATCTTGCTTGCGATCAAATGGTTTCACGAGAATTTTACGTCAGGTTTATTGGTTGTGTCGGGTCAACGTCGTTTAATGGTGTTTTTTACTATGCGAAATTTAATGATCGCCGTTCTCGTATTTAGTTTTGAGGTGCCGTAGTTTTAGGTCGGATATTTAATTTTTTCGACTATGTGCCGATAGTTGAAGAAAAAAATAATCTATGATCGAATTTATTGTCAGAGAATAGGTAAAAAATCTCATAGTTTTTTCTGTACTGATGACAAAGATTGAGCCCTGATTTTTATTTTAAGTTCCCAAATTTAATTTATATATTAGATAGCCACAAAATTACTTCTTTTTCCGCTCCTACGTAATCCACTACTTACAACGATACTAAGCGTTAACCTTCCTGTATCGCCCACATATTGCAGACTCAATGGTCGGCACTCGACGAACCGCATATGTTTGTTAAGATATTTACGTATAACCGACTATCGGTAAACAAGTGGAGGCAATATCAGTGCAATTATACAACCGTGCGACGCGCACTCCAATATCCCGTCGAGACAATCAAGATGGCGGCACGTCCGGCCGCCATGTCATCTTGCTTGCGATCAAATGTTTCACGAGAATTTCACGTTGAGTTTATTGGTTGTCAACGTGGCTAAATGGGGCTTTTTATTGTGCGAAGTTGAATGATTCGTTCTTTTTTTAGTAATCATCGTTTTCGTTTATGGTTTTGAGGTTCTCTAGTTTTAGGTCGGGTATTTTATTGTACTCTACGTACCATTAAACATAGAAAGTAAGGTAAGCCTACCATTTGGTAGGCTCAAAAGTTTCATCTCGAGTTTATTGGTTGTGTTGGATCAAAATGGCACTGTTTATTATCCGAAAATTAATGAGTTATTTGCGGCAATGTCTATGGGAATTGAACCTGGACCTCAACTAATAGTAGTGTCGTGCTATGTATGAGGTACCGTTCCAGTTATTCCCTTAAAAAAAATTGATGAATACACAGAACAAGTTAAATAATCAAGTACTGTACATTGTCTTAATTAGATATATTATCACGATTTTATAGGAGTCGCATGGATATATGGTAAGATATTAAATCTAATGAGTTTTGCCATAAATACAAAATCTTGTGAAAGTCTACAATGAAGTATGTTGTATAATATTCCGCGGTGGCAACCCATCTGCATTTTGACCTCTACCTCTGGTATTTTCAATATTCGAAATTCTAATCTATACTAACATTATAAAGCTAAAGAGCTTGTTTGTTTGCTTGAACGCGGTAATTTTAGGTACTATTGGTCCGATTTGAAAAAATATTTCATTGTTAGATAGCCAATTTATGGAGGAAGGCTTGAGGCTATCACATCACGCTAATATAATATATACAGATGTTATATGCGAAAGCTCCTAAATGGTGTATAGCTTTAACTATTATATTTGTATGCAGTTATATTTTCACTGTCTGCTTTCCAAAAATAATAAAAAAAAAAATTAAAAAAAATAATAAAAAATATCAATAGAAGAGGGAAGGTAACATAGCACTCGCGCGAAGCCGGGGCGGGCCTTTAGTATGCTTTTAACATACAGCATACTAGCGGTCCGCCTCGGCGGTGTGTCACCTTCGTGACATAAAAATACATTGAAACCAACAAACCTTACGACATTAATATTGTTTTGCGATAAACCCGACTAATGAACTCATTCAATAAAATATGTAGGTAAATCCAGCGGAAAATAATTCCCACCACGTAAAACGAAACGCGCATACATTTTTAAATTAACCCAAAGCAATCTAAACTCAAACAAGAGTTCCATTTATAAAAAACACAGCATTTGCAGACGTAACACCGCAATTTAATTTTTGTGGCATTTTTAAATTCATACATCATTTATGTCAACCCACTTCTGTTTACGTCAAATATTCAAGGAGTTGTTTGATAATTGCAGCGTTAATAATACCTATTAATTAATTTTAATAAATTCACTCGTGTTTTCCTGCCATATTGTTCTGCTGGACAAAAGCCCTTGTTATAAGGCCCTGGGGATAAGGGGAACTTCGGGACGCTCCGCTTAGCATGTGTATTGGCGATGTTTTTTTTTATGTAATGGAAGTGGCAAACAAGCATGCAGCTCACATTGATGTTAAGTGATGAGTGCAGGCTATAGACACCCACACAAAGACCAAGGTCAAAATGCAGATGCGTTACCACTCCTGAGGCCTAAGGTGTTATACCTGTGCCGGAAATTAGACGGCCGTACATTACCACCGGACCGAAACACGATAGTGCTGAACACTACTATTTACCTGCAAGTATCTTAGCTAATGCGTTGGTGTCTACGCCCGTGAGCTCCGTCACTGGAGCTCCACCACCAGTAAAAATATATTCATAGATTTACCTACCTATTACCTTAACCTTGGAAGCTGATGGATTTTTAGAAATATTTATGTTAGTGCATTTATTTTCATACTTTTATGTTACTTCGAGAACTATACATTTAAACTGACTCAATTTTTATTGTTTTATTTTGAATGAATGAATGAATGAATGAAATAACTTTATTGAAGCAGTCCTGAGACATGCCCATAAAAAATTGAAAACAACAAAATATAAACAAAACGAAATTTTGGTGGTAGTGTTTTTGTTTTAAGGGGTTAAGTAGCCTGAATGACCTCGGCAAAACGGAGCTCATCTAATATTTGTCAAAATTTGAGCGATCTAGCGGATACTCGCTGTATTTGGTCGAAACGATCAAAGATTAAGTAATTGTAGAGGAGACAAGCATTGTTGCGCTTATAATGTTGCATCACAGTGATTATACTACTAGAACAATTTGAACACAAGTTTCGCTATTGGTACGGGTAGCAAGTGAAACTTGCTTGATTTTTGCTCGTTAATTATGACTGCATAGCGAGCGGTCTAATCTTGGATAATTTAAAAACTTAATATTTTATATACATAAAATGGTGGGCTGTTGTGTTATGTATGACTGTATGGTGATAGAACTTTAATGAACGAGCTCGAAGGCGTGAACACCTCCATATCACTTACTTTTTCTACCAGTAAATAATAATCTCCATGTCCACCGTTATCATGTTCTGTTAAGGTGGTATATTTGCAGATCCAAAATTGAACTGACTGCTGACTGATTTTTTTTCTCAAAATATGATATGGCTATCATTTTCTAGGTTTCTTGGAGTGCTGATTACGAAAATGGCATCATTTTTCAAATCCAAGATGGCCGACATAATTATCTTTCAAATTTTGCTATGGGTGTTAATTTCTAGGTTTCTTGGGGTGCTAATTACGAAAATGCCATCATTTTTCAGATCCAAGATGGCGGACATAATTATTTTTCCAAATTTTGATTTGGGTGGATCTTGGATCTGCAAAATGATGACATTTTCGTAATTAGCACCCCAAGAAACCCAGAAATTGATACCTATGTCATATTTTGAAAAGAACATAAGGCCGCCACTTAGAACTAAAAAAAATGTAATTTTCATAATCAGCACCCCAAGAAACCTCAAAATTGATACTCATATCATATTCTGGAAAAAAATCTAATCAGCCATCTTGGATCAGCAACGCATTTTCGCAATCAGCACCCCAAGAAATCCTGAAATTGACACCCATATCACAATTTGGAAAAATTATTATGTCCGCCAGCTTGGATCTGAAAAATGATGTCAGTTTCGTAATGAGCACTCCAAGAAACCTAGAAATTGATACCCTTATCATATTTCGAAATGAAAAATCTGTTTACCATCTTGGATCTGAAAACAGGTGTCATGTTCCAAATCAGAATTCCAAGAAATCATTAATTTGATACCCATACCACTTTTTCGAAAAACAATTGTGTTCGCCATTTTGGATTTATTTCAATTACTATTCTTATTTTATTTCAACAACTATTTTGTACCAACTCCCGCATTCCGCTCCTCAAGTCGGTAGCGAATATTTTCAAGGCTAATATATATCTACTAGCTTTTACTCGCTAGTTCGTCTGCGTCGACTTCAGGTATAAATACAGTTGCTCTTGAAACATCTTTAGTCCCATTAGTTTAATTCATTAGTTCGATCGTTGGACTGGTGAGAATTTTATTTCCTCTACCTCTGAACACATTTGTAAACTAATATACTCTACCTGTGAACAAAATTTCATCGAAATCCGTTTAGTCGCTATAGCATGACTGACCAACAACAAACAAACATCCATACTTTCACATTTATAATAGTAAGATTGAAAAATATCTGTACATAACTAACTTAATTATATCTTACACAAAAAATAGGTACCTACCTACTTACTTACTCATATATAAATTACACGTAGGTATAGCAAGTATAAAGAGTAATCAACTATATATATGTACTCCTTGAGTGAATTTGCGTTTCTTTTTCTACGTCAATGATCCGTGTTGCAACGTCAATATTGTCAATGTATTTCTATTCTTTGACAACAACATAAAATCAACTCGCGCAAAAACATAAGAGATGGCCACTATTTAGTAAAATATTATACGTAACTTCACGCCTGTAATCCCCGAAGGGGTAGGCAGAGGTAAATGCATGCATTCAATCATACATACAAACACCCACGACTCGCCGGTTACGTTTTGGCCCATGTAACAGGTGGCGAACCTGTTGCCATCTCCGGGCACATTACCAAACTCCGGGGTACTGGGAAACTTCCAGAAAATGGAAAAATCCCAATAGAAGCAGAGGCAAAGGATTTTAAACCGTTATCTCTGATAGTCCCCGACCCGGGAATCGAACCCAGGACCTCCAGCGCAATAGTAGTGGCCTGCTACCACTACGCTACTGAGGCAGTAAAATATTAAGTCCGTAAACACTCGTGTTGTATAGTAATACATATTTTTTGTTAGGTTTTACTCAAAACATTGCAGTAACATTCCAAAATACGCAAGTTTATATTCCGGCAGCACGCTGTACATCCTCCCGTCACAAGGGGCCGTAGCCGACTAGCCAACAGATGTTGACTGGAGATTACGGTATGGCGGGACGAAGAAGTTCGCGCTCATGCACGAAAATTTCGACACTTTATTAATTTTCAGTAATAAAAAACATTAAAAAAAATAAAACTCTTAAGTCAAACTGTAACTAATGTAAAGCCTTTTCTTTTGCAATAAAAATGAAGCAAAAAGATTGAGCCGTTTTGGGGAACATTTGCATTTTATGACAAAAATGGGTGCATTTTGAAATGGTTTTGACGTGACAACGTCTTAAATTAGGTTGCGGCTCGGAGTCACTAATGAAAAAGTGTAACGCCCGGTAACGTAACGATGAGTCACCGAACGAGAGAGCGGCCTGCCGGACCGGCGAATGCCTTTCTACCGAGAAAAAGACGTTGTCACCTAAAATCTTCGCCCGTAAAACCGACTTTACAGGCAACCAGTTTTTTTTTCTAAAAGGGGGTTAGCAAAAATAACATTCTGTTCAAGTCAAAATATTAATTGAATCCTTGCCTGTCGTCGTGTATTTTTATTTTGCGGATTCCGTTAACAGTTTTTTCTAGAATTTGACTTAAATCATGTACAAATTTAGGCATTTCATCTATCTTAAGGCCTTAACGCAGCTAATGTAGTTTGCCAGTTATACTTTTTTCTTTCAAATAGCGGTCTTAACGGTCTCTAAAATTCGAAGCGACATATTGTGCGTGGGGGGGGGGGGGGGGAAGGGCCGAGTTACACGCGCAGTAATCGGACACCTCAGTGGATAAATAAATATGCGAGTATATCAAAAGTAGTAACAAAATATTGTATGTTATAAAAACGTGACTTGGCAATATACCGACCGTGATATTTCGATACGATACCTACCGTGCCCAAGGGTATTTCGGTGGCGGAAATATATATTCACCCATTAATTCTCATCCCAAGATATCACTTGCACAATGTTTACCTTTTGTATTATTGTGATCGAACTGAAAAATATTCGTCTATACCTTTTTATGCATATGTTTATAGTCTAAGATCCGAACTTAGGTCGACCTTCACCCATCTGTTTACCAAATGCAACATTGTTTTCATCAAATTTCATACATAAAAAACACGTCTTGCATGTAACGTCTTGTATGAAATTTGATAAAAATATTGTTTCATTCGGTAAACAGATGGGTGAAGGACGACCTGGGTTCGGCTTCCCTATCATTATTAGTATTTCATGTAATGTCGATCGATATAGCTGGTTTCTTTTTGCTTAAAAAAGTGATTTTATTTCACATATAATTTTGTCAAAATCTGTGCAGACAATCCATGTTAAAATAATGATAACTTTTTAAGTCAAGAGTTCAGGACTGTCAAAATGACAGGTGAATTACTATTGCTCGAAAAGAGGCATAACATATGTTTCTTCTCTTCTTACTAATATTGTAAACGTCAAAGTTTGTTACCCTGTATGTCACACTTCCACCCCTACACCGATTTTGATTATTTTTGTTTAGAGATATCTAGATGGCCCGTATAAATTTTCATAGAGTACTTTGATACTTTTTATCACACTGATACCTATTTTATCTATTCACGGTGAGAACCACTGTAAAATGAAAATCTTCAGATAGATTGTCTTTGAGATAATTATGTACCTCGCTACGGCTATCACAGTTAGCCTGGGTTGCACCAACATATTTGTTAAAGTTATTGTAATATTTCACATTCTTCTTGAACAGATTTCTTTAAGTTAGAGAAGGATGTAAAATGTTATATCAACTTTAACTTTAAAAAATATCTTGGTGCAACCCAGGTTTAGAGCTAGCAACACTACACCGCACTCGCACTACTAGTTGCACTCGCACTCCTCATATCTGATTTAAAGCAAATTTACAAATATTAAGGCTATAGTGGCTCTTTACAATGCACTAGTTAGGAGTTTGTTGGAACATAATGCAATTATATGGTCACCACATGAAATTAAGTACAGCACAATTCTTGAGAGGATCCAGAATAAATTTATTAGATATTTATATATGAAAATGTATGGTGTGTATCCATCCTATCAATTAAAATATCCTACACTATTTATTTTAGGGATGGTAGGGTACAGTGAGCTAAGAGTGAGTGCCGCGCGCGCATACAAACCTGCTAAAGGAGGCGCCTCTGACGCGGGCACTGCGCACCCTCAACCTCATAGCCAAGGAGGTAGATTTAGGGTTATTAATTTGCGCAACGAGCAGAATAGTAAAATATTTCTTGTTGGACACCATGTCAATGTCACCATGTCATGATCATTATTTTCTTGATGTGAGTCCATGGAAAATATATACATTTGTAACATAGCAAAAGCTCAAAAACTCCATAGCTTCCTAAGATAGTAATGTAATTATTACAAAGCTTGGATAAATTGTGAAAATATTCTCAAAGGAACCCGCTCTCAGATTCATTACAAAGCTCGGCCCGGGGGTGCACACCTACGCTCCTATAAATTAGATATTAAACCAACTTTTTTGTTCTTCAGTTCTTCGGTGTGTATTTCATTTGTTGATTTTTGCGATTTCCTAAAAATGATAACTATATTATTACATTTTGGTGTGTAATCAATGCTGAAACAAAGAGAGCCGTAGGCCAAGTTACCAAGACGTATAAACGATTGTTTTCTCTAAACTATACGAAATATTTTAAATTAGACAGTAAGGGTGCTTTTCCACCAGAGATGTGCTATGCTACGTTGCTATGGATGCGTTTGATATCCACCAATCATATTAATTGGTGCACATAGCTTAGCACTGGTGGAAACGGATTCAACTAAGATATGTGTTTTATATGGAAGAATGTGTGCTATGGATGCGAGCTATATAGCTAGCTTCTTACATAAATAAATAATAAATAAAATAAAATAAATAAAATAGGCTTACACTCACAGCCCAACAGTAGGTATAAACCTGTGTCGTGGGTGCCGTTGTACACATACAACACATATACAAACACCCAGACCCGAAACAAATATCTGTAGGCCATACAAATATTTGTGCCGGTGCGGGGATCGAACCCGCGACCCTTCGAATCAAACGGTGGTTTCGCACCGCTGGACTAACCGGGTCGTCAAATTGTTACGTAGCTTAGTATTGGTGGAAACGCGATCACATATTTTTGTAGCGTAGATTTCACATCTTCGCAGCATAGCTGCATAGCACATCTCTGGTGGAAAAGCACCTATAAACGGAGTTAAATGTCTTTAAAGAATTATTGACTACGCTGCGTAGCTTCGTGCTACGAAATAATGCGCGTAGCTAAGTTACTACGAGTCTACGCTACTAGGATTATTTAGGGCAAACGTCGTTCTGCCATACAATAAAAAATGTTTAAGCCAGCCATGTTTAGAGCAACACGGCTGCGGCGGACCGGAGGGGAGTAGCCATATGCAGGCTTTCCCTCTCGCGGACACTCCGCATAAAATTCCAAACGCTTAATTTGGTCTCTATTACACAGACATCAATCAGTGACGTGTATTAACACGTGCACCCGTGTGCGTAGCACGTAGAAAATACCAACCGTCGCCCATAAGAGGGGAGGAGGTTGGGTGAGTCGGGGAAATCGGGCGGGATGTCGAAGTGTCCATTCTATACGTAGTATTATTTCACATTCTATGCCCCTCTGTCAAAGTACAAGTCTAAGTGGGCCCGAGATGTTTAAATGTGTGCGTGAAATTGTTTATGTATTTTGTTAAAGTCAAGGTCACAAAAATCGTCTGTTACTACGAAACTTGTGAGTTTCGTAGTAATAGACGATTTTTGTTGTGCGTGTGTGTGTCACACAAATTTTCCCTTGCAAACAATTACAGACTGTTTTCTATCGGTTATGAACGCTACGGCTACTACCCTCTGGTCGGCCGGTGGTCTGTGTTGCTCTATGGTTAAAGCCATGGCCTTAAAATAAATCGTTTTTTATATTGAGCAAAAATACAAAAAAAACAACACGTTTACTGTATGACCTGTAATATTTAAATTTTTAGTATTTCTTATTTTTACGGCAACGGAAAATACATAATTTGTGAAAATTTCAGATTTCTAGCTCTCACGGTTTATGAGATACCGCGTCAGGCTATTAGAGGTAGTGTGGGGGTACAGATTACATAGAGAAATAAACTTAAATCTAATCTAAAAACATGTATGTCACTAAGGATAATACCGTAGACCGTGGAGCTGTTATTATTATACATTGAAAAGAAATTAATAATTTATTAATTAATTTGAGGCGGTAAATTAATAAAAAAAAAATAAAAAAAAAAAATGTAATGGGTCTAATGTACTGTTTTTTTTTTAATTATATAGTTAATAAGTATTGTAAAAGAATTTTGAAATATGTGGAAATTAATTTAATTAAAAGTAAATTAATTTAATTTATTGTATCTTGTGTAGATAAAATTTAAACGCAAAAGTTTAAAGTTTTGATCTGTTCGATCATTAAAATCGTACATGATCTATTATTATACAAACTAAAAAAACAAATCTAGCAAATTTCACTTCATTTTTTTTTATGTAATGGAAGTGGTAAACAAGCATGCAGTTCACATTGATGTTAAGTGATGACTGCAGCCTATAGACACCCACACAAAAACCAAGGTCTAAATGCAGATGCGTTGCCACCCTTGAGACCTTAGTTATTATGTCTCTGTGATAGTTATTACGGGGCCATACATTACCATCTAACCGGAACACGATAGTGCTGAACACCACCATTTAGCGGCACGAACAGTTTACTGAATCGAAAAATGATGTTGGCACACCCCTAACATTTTTGAAAGACCTATCCAACGATATTCCACATCATATAGAAAACGAAAAATAAAAAAAATGTCCGCGCGTTACATATAGGGGAGGTACCATTAATGAAAAAAACTCATGTTTTTATTCTACCACTTTGTCGGCGTGATTGAGTTGTAAACTTGTGCCAAATTTCAAGCCTCTAGTACCAATAGTGTTTGCGCAAACCCAAGGATGGACAGACAGACAGACAGACGGACATGGCGAAACTGTAAGGGTTCCTTGTTTACTACGGAACCCTAAAAAAGAAGCATGGGAGTTTTGTAAAGATAGCAATGTTTGGCGCTCCACAATTTCTCCTAAGAGTAGATTCACCATGGATAACTAAGAAAACCTTGTATCGAATTCATGAATCTTCTTAATATTCGGAAGTACATGTAGGTTTATATATTATTACATTTTCACTATCACTTCGTAGAAATCATGGAGAATAAAGGAAGGAAGCTATCTGATATGTACGAGAACTTAAAAAAGTGTTTGAACTTTTATAAGTCCCCATCTGGTATTTCCGACCTACTACACTCCATAAAACAAACTAAGAAAACAAGTCTAGCAAATCTCACCTACAACACGCCGAGAAACCAAGTTGGGATATTAACAGAGTCAATAATGTTTATGTTCGTCGCTGTGCACTCGTATCGCCGTCGGCCGGGGACAGCGCGACCCACTTCGCAACTCAGGTAACTCCACTCTCACCCTGTTAGCGATTATATATGTTTAATACTAGCGACCGTAGAGCAACACGGGCCACCGGCCGCGGCGGATTGGAGGGGAGTAGCCATATGCAGGCTTTCCCCTCTGTCAAAGTACAAGACCAAACGGTCCTTTACCTGTCGCCCAGATATTTAAATGTAGGCGTGAAATTGCTTATGCATTTGTGCTTTTCTCTTGACATTGTACTTAATACTGTTTGGTGTATAATAAAGAGTATTGTTGTTTTTATATTATTTCGCATTAACACATGCTTAAAGCAATGCAATAGATGTGAAGGAAAGATTTGACAAATCGGGCAGGGCTTCAGTAGCTCAATTGGAAGAGCGGCTGGACTAGATTCCCAGTAGGTCGCGAGTTCGAGTCTCGCCTGAAGTCAAATTTTTCTTTCCATTTTTCTTTAAAAATAAAACATATTTCACAAGCATGTGTTAATGCGAAATAATATAAAAACAATTATTAAGGGTAAAGCGACTTCTTTACGATATTCAATAAACTGAAAAGTCTATTATATCGGTTGCCTAACTAGCATAGTTGGTAATAGATGGCGCTGCTGCTACCATAAAGCAATGCAATAGATGTGAAGGAAAGATTTGACAAATCGGGCAGGGCTTCAGTAGCTCAATTGGAAGAGCGGCTGGACTAGATTCCCAGTAGGTCGCGAGTTCGAGCCTCGCCTGAAGTCAAATTTTTCTTTCCATTTTTCTTTAAAAATAAAAAGAGTATTGTTGTTGTTGTTGTATTTTGTTATAAGACAAGGTGTGAGTTTCGTATTAATAGACGATTTTTGTAGTGTGAGTGTGTGTTTCAGGTATGCCCCCATCGCTAAAAATGACAGACTGTTTTGCATCGGTAATAAACGCTATGGCTACTTCCCTCCGGTCCACCGCGACCGGTGGACCGCGTTGCTCTATGCTAGCGACCCGCCCCGGTTTTGCACGGGTACAATGTTGGAACTGAAATGGCATCACTGTGGAGTCATTTAAATTATAATGGAATCTACAAACACTCGCTCATGTATGGCCTCGTAATAACTATCACAGAGACATAACACCTTAAGTCTCAGGGGTGGCAACGCATCTGCATTTTGACCCATTGTCATTGTGCGAGTATATATAGGCTGCAGTCGTCACTTAAAGTCAACGTGATCTGCGTGTTGGTTTGCCGTCTCCGTTACATATTGCATTTTATTTTATTTTTTTTATGTTATGGAAGTGGCAAACAAGCATGCAGTTCACATTGATGTTAAGTGATGACTGCAGCCTATAGACACCCACACAAAGACCAAGGTCAAAATGCAGATGCGTTGCCACTCCTGAGGCCTAAGGTGTTATGCCTCTGTGCCGGAAATTACAGGGCCGTACATTACCACCTGACCGGAACGCGATAGTGCTGAACACTACCATTTAGCGGCAAGTATATTAGGTAATGCGGTGGTGCCTACGCCCGCGAGCTCCGTCACTGGAGCTCTACCACCAGTAATTAAGGTATGCGGTGCAGAATTTACTCCAATAAGTTGAACAACGAAAGTCTATTATCATCGTAAGTCACCAAATGGTTACGGAAAAGTTGGGTCGAGTCCTTGTAATGTCCATTATTAATTTGCGAGTTGAGGACTTCATTCATTATTGCTGAGTCATTTTGTTGAGACTCGCAAACTCAAACGGTAGGTAATTATTTCTTGCCTTTCAAAAACGTTGAACTAATTTTGTTGAACTTCCATGTGAATGACTCATTGCTTGAGTTTACCGATACTCATTGCTGATATTTATGCTGATGTTGTTGAATTATTACAATTACTAAATTAAAATGAACATTATGAAACTATTTAACAAAAAAAAAAAATGTTTAATTGAAAAGATTTTATTGAACTAATTCGATGTGATCGTTATTTTTGTTAATAGCTCAAATTATTTCTAATTCTCTTAGTTAATTAAGCTGCATATTATAATAGAGCAGAACCTTACGAAGAACAGCTAAAAAGTCTATACCTATAAGCCATGTTTTTGTTCATCAGTTATTATGTAACATTAATGTACATAACATTATAGAATATTACATTAAAGGAGATGTTGCGAGCTCGGCCCTAGTTCGTACATGTCCTCAAAAAATGGGTAAATTAAAGAAGAATCCAAAAAAAATACAATTAATTTATTCATGAATATATTTTAGAGTTACAACCACATTTAATTCAAACGATTTTATCATTTTCAACTATGTTAAACATGGTGGCGATACAGCCGACACTTGGGACAATCGATTTTGATAGTATTTAGAAAATATTACTTTTTTTTCTAAGTTCTATAATCAAAATACAATTTAAAAAATGAAAATGTCAAAATGACATCGCTCGCCATATTCGCCATGTTAGTTTTGAGTTGTAATTCTAACTGCAAATTATGTTTTGTAACTGCAAACAGAGCTAAATAAGTGAAAATATGCAGTAAAAAACGTTTTTATATTGTTTTTGCCTGTTTAATGATATTGTGTACAATACATGGCCGGAGGTCCATACATTTTTGCAACATCTCCTTTACTCCAAAAAGTTTAACGACGAAGGTTACCTATATATAAGGGATATATAGGTATTATCATCGCAATTCACCAAGTGGCCGCGAGAAAGTTAGCTCCAGTGCTGCCTTGTAATGTCCATTATTAATTCGTGAGTTGTGAACTTCATTAATTATTTCAGAGTCAATTTAGTGGAACTCAAAAATTTTAATGGTTGGTGGATAATTTGCGAGCACGGGAGGGGGGGAGGGCAATTCTGGGGGCACGGCAGTGCCTTCAGTACTCCCCCCTCCCCAGATTATCCTTTACGAGCTACGCGGTGTAGAAGGGCACAATCTACCTTTTCTCGAAACGCTTTGTAATTTTAACCCATATAACTTGGTTTCTGATTATACATACCACATAAGCGAAATTATCTGGATATGACGACAATAGCAGTGTTATAAAATATACATAGTTTCAATAGTAAAGCTTTTAATGCTTTCGATTTAATCTAAGAAACCTCGAATCTCACTCACTCATTGACGATCATCAAAATTATTATGGTACTGCCCAGCCCTAGAGAGCTAAAATTTTGTTTATAAGCTTACTCCAAAAAGTTTAACGACTTAGGTCAATTATCATCCACGCAGCAAGTTACCCAGTGGCCATAACAAAGTTGTTCCAGTCTGTGTAATGATAAATGATCGTGTCTATTATTAATTCGCAATGAGGACTTCATCCATTATTGCCGAGTCATTTTGTTGGTACTCTGAAGTTTAAACTGTAGGTAATTATTTCTTCCATCTCAGAAATAGACTAATTTTGTTGTACTTCTAAATTGAATGACTCATTTCACTCACAATTTCCAATATTTATGTTGATAATGTTGATAAGTTATTAATAAAGTCACAAAATTTTCTGGGATGTTCATTGAATCTTCGTTTAATACTGTTTGACGTATCTAACGTTTTTGATTGACAAAGTTTTAATTAATGAAATGTTGGATCTTATTTTAATTGATTAAAATGTTTCATTAACAAAAGAAAATACATTAACTGTAACAATATATGGATGCTCGAAAATTTTGTTTGTTTTTTGTTACTGAAAAACAAAAATAAAATGGTTCTAGCGGAAGCTCAGCGCTTGTTGTCTTACAATCACCGAAATCCTAAACTAAGGTGTATTAATACTATTTTTAAATATTATTTTCAATGTTGTGTAACTAAGGTATGTAAATATGTATGTATCTTCACGCCAGGTCCCTAACGGGGTAGGCAGAGAGTGTAGAGCGCCAGATATCCCGGTACTGACATACCTCTCGTGCCTCGTCTACTTTCACCATTTTCTTCATACGAACGCCAATTCCTAAGACTTTTGACCCCACCATCAGACAGAACTCGACCCATTTGGTCATGGTAGGTCAGTCTTGGTGTTCCTGGGCCTCTGCAACCATCCACATTCGCATTGTATATCTGTTTAGTCATTCGCTCATTCGACATTCTTTCTATATGCCCGAACGGCGCATGCATTTTTTCATTTTTACACCGATAATATCATTCACACAAAGACTCTTTCTTACATCTACATTACGAACGCGATCGTACTAGTATTAACTTAGGTACATCGTTAGAAATAAGTCAAATCAGTCAATGTAGACGTTTCTCTACTGTTCTAAATTTCAAAATCATTTCTTTCGACCATCGTATCGTTTCGTGCCCAATACTCAAATACTCCAAACTAAACTAATAAGTTTGCAAATTTCACCGCAACTATCGTATGTCCAAACTGAAACAAGAATGGAACTCAAAGACGTGCACAGAATGGACGTCCGTAAGCGTGGCTTCCTGCCGGACACAGACCCAACTTAGTTGAACAGTAACCTATGTCGATGCTTCCGCATATCCCGGACACACGCTGCTTCTAAAGCGCACACACGGATGCTAAAGCGTTTTAAGTGCACTATAACATGTAGGTAGCTCTAGTTGGGTGTGTACGGAAGTCGTGTGGTAGTCACGAATACTGTCATTTGTATGTACGATAGTAAAAGGAATGGCGATATAACAGACAGTGGGCTTTCAACAATATCATTTATTTTTATTATAATCGTAGGTTAACTGTCTCATTAGCCAGTAAATAGGGTCTTGGGTTCGATTCCCGGGTCGGGGGCTATCAGAGATGACGGTGTAAAATCCTTCATCTCTAGTTCTATTTTCTGGAAGTTGCCCAGTATCTCAAAGTTTGGTAATGTGCCCGAAGATATTAACAGTACACGAACAGTACAGTACGTATACTTCAAGGCATGCATTTACCGCTGCCTACACCTTCGGGGATTAGAGGCGTGAAGTTACATTTATTATTTTTTAATGACAGTTTAAAATGGGGTGAAGAGATTAATGACTAAAGATAAGATTGAAATGTTGTATTTAAAAGTCTACGAATGACACAAACAAAGGAGACTGCAACGAAGGTGACAAGTACGTTTGAAATGGTAGAGTACCAGTGTATGAGCTCGAGGGCGCAAGCACCGCCGTTTTACCTTATTTATCTGCCGCCAAATGATGGTGTTCACCGCTATCGTGTTACGGTTGGATAGTAAGGTATGGACCCGTAAAAACTATCACAGACGCGAGTTAGGTCTCAGGGGTGGTAACGCAACTGCATTTTGTTTTCTAGTTTTTGTGTAGATGTCTTTAGGTTGCGGTCAGCACTTAACATCAATGGTTGTTTGCCACCTTCGTAACATAAAGGACGTACGTTACATGTACACATGAGGTCAATCCTACTATAATAGCCTTGACTGCCCCGGTAGCCTAGTGGTGGTAGCAGGCCACTACTACTACGCTGAGGTCCTGGGTTCGATTCCCGGGTAGGGGGTTATCAGAGATAATTGTGTAAAGTCCTTTATCTCTGGTTCTATTGGAATTTATCAATTTTCTGGAAAATTCCCAGTACCTCGAAGTTTCGTAATGTGCCTGGTGATGTCAACAGGCTCGCCACCTGTTTCATGGGCCAAAACGTAACCGGCGAATCGTGGGTGTTTGCATATATGATTGAATGCATACCTATGCCTTCCCCTTCGAGGATGACAGGCGTGACGTTACATTTTAAAATACAGATGGAAGTTGCAATATTTTATCCTAAGAAGCTCAATTCTATGTACCTAACACTACTTTACACACCAGCCACAAAATATAAAGTAGGTAACAATCCAGATAAATTATTTATTTATTGAATACTTTATTGTACACCAAAACATACAAGATACAAAGATAAAAGAGATACACTAAACAAAAGGCGGTCTTATCACAAAACTGCAATCTCTTCCAAACAACCTTTGGGTTTAGGAAACTGCGGACATGAAAAAAGTAAAAGGGGTGTACTAGTTCAAATTAATGTAATATTACAATAATAATATTACAAAACTCACTGGTGGTAGAGCTCCAGTGACGGAGCTCGCGGGCGTAGGGACCACCGCATTACCTAATTTACTTGCCGCTAAATGGTAGTGTTCAGCACTATCGTGTTCCGGTCAGGTGGTAATGTACGGCCCTGTAATTTCCGGCACAGAGGCATAACACCTTAGGCCTCAGGGGTGGTAACGCATCTGCATTTTGGCCTTGGTCTTCACGTGGGTGTCTATAGGCTGCAGTTATCACTTAACATCAATGTGAACTGCATACTTGTTTGCCACTTTTACAACAGGTAACTTCAAGGTATTTGTGAATCAATTTGTGAAATATTCGATAAAAAAATAAAAGTCGCAAGGCCTATTCTGTCTACCTTCGTGTTCCTTAATACATTAGGGTTATTCCACCAGTATCTTCACAATATTAGAGGCAGCCCAAACTCAGCGATTCCTTTGGTTCAAGATATTGATCAACCACTGAATGTCAAAGCGCTCTCGCAGCTAATAGCCTACAGTTAATTCAATTTAGAGGTAATAGGTCAGTCGGTCTCATGTTTCAAATGACAGGGTTGAAGGTTGGAGTTCCCGCAAAAAACGTTATGCAGTAATATTGGCAGACCGCAAATGAACCCCTCTTTTAGTTTGCAAAGACAGAAAATTGATTTGAGAAAATTTATTGAAGGATTGTCCAAAACAAACGCTTCGTCGCAGCGTTTGGTAAATTGGATAGTTACGAATATTCTTTTCTTATTTTTTCTACATATTCTATAAGCAATCAAAGGTTTTTGGAGGATTCCAATAGACATATCAAACATTCATACTTAGTTTAATTAAAAACGTACATTGGAGCTGTGATTTTTTTAACACTTTGACATGATTCTACAAGTTAACGAGTAATAGTCGATCTACTTTTAAAATGTACTTGAAAAACGGAACCCTACATTGCGCGTAAATCGACACGCATTTGGCCTGTTTTTTTAATAGCTATTGCCGTAAAAAGTTACAAGAACATTTTACGTGCTAGAGAAATTAGTACAATCTACTGCTCACCATCTCAACCCGCAGAGAACGATTACATTTAAACGAGTTCTGTTTATTTAAGCCCATTACCTAAACGACGTTAGAAACTAAACAACCATTTAGCATGTCACCAAACTTGAGCACTAAATATTTATTGAAATTCTATCCGCTAAGTCTCTTCCTAGTTTCCCTCGTAACCTAAATTGCCGTGTCAGTATTCTTGCTCAAGTTGTGTGAGAATGTTTTAATTAATTTCTTACCTACTTATTAAACTGTTGAGAATATTCTAAAATTTTCGTAAAATGCAAATAATGAACTAACTTGTGATGTTCGATGGTGACTTAATACGTAACAGTTCCGACGAATATTATTAAACTTGTAAACGAAGAATCGAAATTATGACTACGATTATTTTTACATTTAAAAAAAAACGTACTAATTCGAAGCCCAAATAATACTTTATGGCGCTTGTGTTATCAAATCTGTTTTGTCAGGTATCTTGAGAGTATCTTAGACTTTATATCTCTAGCTATACAGATAAATAGCTACTTACATCAATTAGGAATAAAGGAGATGTTGCGAGCTCGGCTCTGGTTCGTACACGTCCTCAAAAAAAGGGTAAATTAAAGAAGAATCCGAAAAAAATACAATTAATTTATTCAAGAATATATTTTAGAGTTACAACCACATTTGATTTAAACGATTTTATCATTTTCAACTATGTTAAACAAGGCGGCGATACAGCCGACACTTGGGATCAATCGATTTTTATAGTATTTAGAAAATATTACTTTTTTCTCCAAGTACTCTATAATCAAAATACAATTTAAAAAATGAAAATGTCAAAATGACATCGTCCGTCATATTCGCCATGTTGGTTTTGAGTTGCAATTCTAACTGAAAATAATGTTTTGTAACTGCAAACAAAGCTAAATAAGTGAAAATATGCAGAAAAAAACGTTTTTATATTGATTTTGCCTGTTTAATGATATTGTGTACAATATCAATCACAATGGCCGGAGGTCCATACATTTTTGCAACATCTCCTTTGCGAACTTTTTAAAAACATTTTTCTTTTTTCTCGTAAATCGTTAACTCTTGCAGCTGAGTCGCACGGCATTGTCATTTTATGTAAAACTGTAATGTCATCACTAATATTGCATATCAGTACAAATGTAGAACGCTTTAAATGATTGTCCTGTTGGAGAGAGAAGCTTTAAGTTCTTTGTACTTTAGAAAATACTTTAAGAAGATTAAAACAATGGAACCTCACCTCGAAAGCAGGCTTAAGTCCAAGCTGTAACTGGTTGTTATTTCTGTGCAGTGCTCGCGGGGGATACCACGGAGCTCTCGAGTGTGGCTTCGCTCGCGGAACCCTCGCCAACTAAGCTTCCAAGTATGTCTATATAATAACTCACGCTACAATAAGATCTCTAGGTAAAAGGTAGAAATATTAACTTCGATGTTAAGTATAAGTAAGGATTAAAGTGATTGATAAGTAAAAATATTATTTAATTCAGTGATCGCTGTGATTATTTACGATTACATAATTACTTAATTATTGACAATGATAAACATGACATGATAAAATGTTTTAATTTTATCTTACGACGAATTTCACTGAAGAGAACAATAATAATGTCTATTGTTTTCTTGATTAGCAATGCTTTCAATATACTAACAAAATAGTTTCATAAAATTTAGAGTTAAAAGGAACGGTAAAAAAAATCACAAATAGGAGACCTAACCAAAATGCAAATAATGTTAGTACCTACTCGAATTGATAATGAAGTTTTGTTTCATGTATGTAAATAATGCTGATTGAATATCACAAAGACATTTTTTTAAAAGAAAGGAATTTATTTAATTTATTCAAACGAGATCTTATTATAGTAATATTAGTGTTGTTTCACCGTCACTGCACTGTTTGGTATATGAGCACAACCCTTTCACGGTAAATTAATTCCCTATGAAGGGTCAATTGTTTGATGTACCTTGTCAATAAAAAAGTAATTTTATTGAAAGTGGAACGCTGCGTGAGCGTATAGGAACAACCCAATTTGAATGAACGGTTCAGAAATGAAATAAACGGGGTGTCAGTAACGCTTTATTCGCGAACATGCACGTTTTTCACTAAAAATGCGAACATTTTTTCGAAATATACATACACGAGCGAGTTTATTTGTTTTTATTGGTTGGTGACTTGTTAAATATTTTTCCAAACAGGCTCTCGTTATCTATTTGATAAAAGAGTGGGTGGCAGCAACCCGCCGGTAACATGTCAGCTTTCCCCAACTAATGAAAAGTAAAGAAATATTTATCACAGTTCTCGCTGTTTTCGGAAACGTAGAAGGCAGGCGAATCATTTATTTGATGTAAAGATTCCGTCTCATGTCTTCCGGTATTCTGTCCGGTTCAATTTAGCACTGTTTGCTAAGAGGTCGGAGAGTAAAATTTAAAACACGTTACTGTTCTCATATCCATCATGAATTTTTCTAGATTTTACATACTTTGATATTATCATAAAACCATGAATTATCGACAGCGAGATGCTTACTGCTAAGCTAAAATGAGCACGAACGAACAATCTAGAAAACCACAAACTATTCTTTTGTAGAAAAAAAATCACTTACCTATTGCATAAATCCGACGTAATGAAGTTCATAATAGACTGGGAGCGCAAAGTCTTCGCAGGAAAAAGTTTTAATGGGCGCGCGAACGACGTCGCACGTACGAGTGGGTGGCAGCAACCAGCGGGCTGTGACCTGACTAACATGTTTGCTGCTTTTACCGGCTTAGTGGTGGAAAGTAAATAACTAAACACTATTGACAGTTCGAAGTATCTTGTGAAACTGTACAGTTAAGAGGCGAACTCGTAATTGATGTAATTCATCTATCGATCTTGTGTAACTTGATTTTGTCGCGATGCATATATTTACTAGGAGAATTCATGGCATTATTATATTTAAATCCCAATAAAAATATTTAACGTTGATACTAATAGGAACGATCATTTGTTAAATTATCTACTGGTGAATGGTTTTTAGGATGATACAAATGAAAGTGGCAATCAAAAAGGAACACGTTATCGGATTGCATCCTATCAATAACCTTTAATGATGATGGAGTCCCAATGTCGGAGCCTTTGGAGGTAAATACAAACCCATTACTTGTTACTATGTAGGTACCACTATTGTGTTCCGATTGGATGGTAATGGTTGGCCCCGTAATGCTATCACAGAGGCAAATAATTTCGTCCTCAGAAGTGACAACGCATCTGACCTCCTCTTGATCCTTTTGACCTCCAGATGTTTGCCACAATTATTAGTATTTTTACATAAAGTATTCTATTAAAAGAAATGCTTTTCACTGGTGGTACCCAGAGTTCCTGTTTTACCACCGCATTATCTAATCAATCTGCCGCTAAATGGTAATGTTAAGCACTATCGTGTTCCGGTTAGATGGTAATGTACGGCTCCGTAATAGCTTGAGACGTATCAACTAAGATTTCTGGGATGGCAACGCATCTGCATTTTGACCTCTGACCTTTGTGTGGGTGTCTATAGGCTGCAGTCATCACTTAACATCAATGTGAACTGCATGCTTGTTTGACGCTTTCATTTCATATCGTAAATCGTTTTTTATTGCAAATTTATGCAAAGGAAGCACGATAATGAATGGCATCAAAATTACGAATTTTAATCAAAAGTATAAAAGCAAGCATTGTGAAACTAATGATTAAAAAAATATTTGTGTAAATAACGCGTGTTTAATAAAAGAGGATAATCAAAATAATGAACAGAATAAGAATTCAGAGCCAGCATCTAGAAATTTCATATCACGCTCCAATATTGTCGGTGATGCATAATAGAACTCTAACATTCAGGTCACACGTACACCATAAAGATGTTCTTGTGTATGACTACTTCATACAATCTAGTAAAGAGATGTGTATTGTGTAGGAAGTTATTTCCTAATGTCGACAACACTCTCTTTGGCAGCCGAGCTGTGAATAATATGTTGCTTTTCAATTTTCCACTGTCTTCAACTGTCACAAGTGAAGGAATGCTTTTGCCTGAACTTTTCTTTGAGAGCTGTTCCGAGTTTTAGATAAAAAGTGTATTATGTTGAGGTAGCGACGCGAAATTTTAAGTAAGCACACGGTAAAACGTTTTGGAACTTTGTAAACATGTTGTGAGTTGCATTGAATGCAGAGGTCTGGATTTTTATGCTCGAACGACATTCTAGTAAATAACGAATGGAATGTATAATAGCTTTTAGGAATTTATTTTGTAAGTATATTGTATTGAAATAGGATTTTAATATAATAATATGCATACCTTCGTGCAAGTGCTTATAAAGGTGTAAAATATCGATAAGGAATATTATGTTTTAGTACTTTTGCGGGGACACCGCAAACTTCGTATTGCCTCACAATGAAATAATGTGTCAAAGGTTTGATGTATACGGACTATTTAAAACTGCGATATCTCCCAAGATATTGATTTGAATCGAATGAAGTAAAGGGCAATTTCGTTTTAAATGAAATACTTGTGATGAATATTATAACATATAAGGTTGGGGAAAAAGTTTCTTCGCATTTTTTAAGATAATTCAAAACATTTATTAATATAGTTTATTTAAATTTAACTTAAGTATGTATGTACCATTTTGTTCGATAACCTTTTGCCATCTTGTAGGTAAGGACATGATCCCATTGCTATAAAAAATTTGGGACTTCTCATCAAAATACCGCGACAAGTGGATTTGGCAGTCCTCTCGTGATGTTAACCTAACACTGGCAATCTGAAGTTGCAAGGTCAGGACTATACGGCGGATGCATTTACACTTCCCAGCCAAACTCTCTTAATTTTTGCTGAGTGGCTATAGATGTGTGAGGTCTAGCGTTATCATGATGAAACACCACACCCCTTCTGTTGATCAATTCCGGCCGCTTTCTCTCAACTTCTTGCTTTAATCTCATCAGTTGTTCGCAGTAGAGTTCAGAATCGATAGTCCTGCCTGGTGGTAATAGCTCATAATGAATAATGCCCTTCCAATCCCACCACACACACAACATCACCTGATTGCGAGTTAACCCGGGTTTCGCCACAGTCTGTGAAGCCTGACCGGCCTTTGACCACGACCTTTTTCGCACGTTCATGTCGTACGTGATCCACTTTTCATCACCAGTTATCAGCTTCTTCAAAAATGATTCGGTTTCATTACGTCGTAATAAAGAATCACAAATGAGTACACGGTTCATTAGGTTTCTTACAGTGAGCTCGTGAGGTACCCAAATATCTAGCTTTTTTTTGTACCCAGCTTTTTTCAAATGCGCCAAAACTGTTTTGTGATCAATTCTCAGTTCTTCAGCTACATCGTAACTACTGATATGTCGAACTTGCTCCACTTTTTAAAAAATGGCATCCATTTTATCCGTAATAGGGCAACCAGAGCAAGGTGCAAATCTTTGACATCAAAATTTCCGGTTTAAAAACGCTTAAACCAAATTTGTGCTACTCTCACAGACACTGCACTAGGTCCATAAACATCGCAAATTTTTTTCGCGGCTTGCGCTGCATTTTTACCTTTTTTGTAGTGAAATCTTAAAATGTATCGAATTTCTTCATTAGATTCACTTATCTTGACAGTACGAAAAACAAATGAAAATCACACATTTGCCTAATTCGAATTTGGAATAATGTTCTTTAAAATTTTAACTTTCAATGATACCAAAACCAGCCAGATACAAATACTACAGCCAAAGAGATTTTATTACAAGTTCATACATACTATAATGCGAAAAGACTTTTTCCCCAACCTATTATTTATTTCTATAAGGATTAATAATATCATGTTTTTATAAACACCTTCGCAAATACTGCATTATTTTGGAACAACTTTGGTTAGTAGGTATAAAAAACCTTATAGTGAGCTAACGTTAAAAGATAGACTTATGCTGTCGCGGATTTTTTTTAGAACTTTTGAAGGGAAAAAAACCTGTAGTACATGATTTTTGTGAAACTTCTACTGTTTACGCAGCGCACGCAGTGGAAGCTCTCAATAGGAAAAAAATTCCCCGATTTTGAAACATTCTTCTTTAGTGCTCCGCTCCTATTAGTCTTAGCGATAGATAGATGATATATAAAAAAGCCTAAAGCCTAAAGCCTTCCTCGATAAATGGACTGTCTAACACTGAAAGAATTTTTCTAATCGGACCAGTAGTTTCTGAGATTAGCGCGTTCAAACAAACAAACTCTTCAACTTTATAATATTAGTATAGATTTGCTGGCACACAGCATTAAAGTAAGTAAATAACTATTGCAGCCTGCAGACGACTTTAATTCTAGAGATCTAAAAATGCGTTGTCACTCATAAAGTCAATGGTAAGTGAATACGGCGTCCTTAGACATCTACACAAAAACCGAAAGTCAAAATGCAGATGTGTGGCCATCCCTCACGCTTAAGTTCTTTTGCCTCTGCGATAGTTCTCGGGCGGGATTCTGATTTACTTGGAATTTTCTGTGCAGAAATTTAAAGGTTGTACTTGCATCATCATCGGCATCATCAATTGGAACTTGGTAGCCCTGAACATTACAGTTTGGAGGCGGAAAAATAACCTATTGCAGTGGTGTCAACCCTATTAACCTATCACCAGTTATCTGGAATAATGTTAATATAAAAACCAGAATCGTAATGAAGATGTAAGAAAGAGGCTTTGTGTGAATGATAGTATCGCTGTAAAAATGAAAAAAAGGCATGATCTGATGGTTCGGGCATATAGGAAGAATGTCGAATGAACGAATGACTAATCAGATATACAATGCGAATGTGGATGGTCGCAGAGGCCCAAGGAGGAAGACCAAGACTGACCTACCATGACCAAATACGTAGGTCGACTCTGATGGTGGGGTCAAAAGTCTTAAGTATCGGCGTGCATGTATGAAGTGAATGATGAAGGTAGACGAGGCACGAGAGGTATATCAGGGCCGGGATATCTGACGCTCTACACTCTCTGCCTACCCTATTAGGGACTTGGCGTAACAAAGAGAGCATTGTATAACAATACAGGAACGTAAAAATGAAATATTTAAGTGCATGATAAAGTTAACCGCTTCAAACAATATTGTGATTAATTTAAACAAAAGAATTTCGGTCAAATTGTAAAGCACCCCCGTATCACTGATGTACCAGCGACATTAAATACCGAAAACAAAAGCGGGATTTCCAGTTGTTTGTGGAAAGATTTTTTCAACATTTTCAGACGGTATTTTGATGCTTTATTTTCGCTTTTATTTTCATCACGTTTATAGCTAGATTCAATCTGCTTGATATGTTTACGTCGCAGGGTACGTGGGGGATTATTTTTAAAATATGCAACTATCTTCTTTTTTTCGGACCTGTTTAAATTTCAAGAGAAACATCGTTGTTATGAAATTAATTCGCTTCAAATGGACAAAAAAGTAATTGTTACCTAAAAATACGTCAGTGATTTTTTCTGCTATAAAAAACTTAGCCTGGGTTGCACCACGATATTTGTTAAAGTTAAAGTTATTGTAACATTTCACATCCTTCTCTAACTTCAACAGATCTCTTGAAATTAGAGAAGGATGTGATATGATACAATAACTTTAACTTTTGCAAATATCGTGGTGCAACCCAGGCTTAATCAATCGGCACAGAAAATATCAACAACTATACATACATTCTATAATTTCTTAAGTTTACTCGCATGTGTTATTGCGAAAGATAAATAGTACAACTATACATTACTTATAATAGGTCGAGTTCTGTCTGATGGTGGGGTCAAAAGTCTTAGGAATCGGCGTGAATGATGAAGGTAGACGAGGCACGAGAGGTTTGTCAGAACCGGGATGTCTGGCGCTCTACACTCTCTGCCTACCCCGTTAGGGACCTGGCGTGAAGATACATATATATATATATATATATATATATACATTACTTCAAGCAGCCACATCTCTGAAGGCAAACATGTTTTAAACATACGTGCGTTGTAATTTGTTTGGTTTACAGTATATGTATTTATAGTCGGGCTCAATGGTATTTATTGTCGGTTGCATTTCCAACACTAGAAGTAAGAATTTGATTTTTTTTATAATTGCGCAATATCTATTTATTTTTAAATATATTAATAACATTTAATAATATATTAATAACAATTAATTACTATCACAAAAACGGGGAAATATTTAAATGATCTTCTAATATCTAATTGATCAGAAAATTACAGGGCCGTACATTACCACCTGACCGGAACACGATAGTGCTGAACACTACCATTTAGCGGCAAGTATATTAGTTAATGCGGCGGTGCCTACGCCCGCGAGCTCCGTCACTGGAGCTCTACCAGTAAAGAAAGGACAAGGTGCCATATTTACGTTATTTAAAAAAGGACAAAATCCATTATACGCCTCTAGACAGGATCTCAGATATTATACAACTTGGTTTTATGTCAGCTTGAGATGGGTTCTGTGATAAGAGTCAATTGTGTCACTTTGGTCCTTACACGATTAAGTCGCGACATTTTAGATCAACCCCAAGATAGAGTATCATTTTATCGTCGATTTCGCTATAATTGGCCCTTTTGTGAGCGGTGACGTAGAAATAATGTAGTTTGAGGCGTAAATAATATCATTTTGCCTGAGATATGACGTGTAGAAGGTTGGTTTTAATCAATCTTATTTAACTATTCGGTAAAGTCGACTGAACCTCGTAAATATAAAATATTAAAAAATCGAACACGTGTCAATTTTTTTGCGACAGTGTGTTTTATAAATATTAAATGTAATGTTATGAACAACATACAAAGTGTGTCAGGTTTTCGTGAATTACGCTCATTGCATCTATCTTAACGGACTTACAGATACAGATTTAAGCTTACTTAATAAGTAAGCTTAAATGATTTTAGATCATTCCGACGTGTCGGTCGCTCTTCGGCTTAAATGGTCCCGGGCAAGCTACATTCGTAATATATAAAATAAGTGAGAAGGAAGGGTATTTTAATAGTGTACGGCCCTGTAATTTCCGGCACAGAGGCATAACACCTTAGGCCTCAAGAGTGGTAACGCATCTGCATTTTTACCTTGGTCTTTGTGTAAGTGTCTATAGGCTGCAGTCATCACTTAACATCAATGTGAACTGCTTGCTTGTTTGCCACTACCACAACATAAAAAAGTGAAGCATTTTACGTAGATGAATTTAAGTATTTCCTGTACTAATACTATAAATGTTATCCTTAGTGCACGTTACCCCAGGGTTATCCTGAAGCATGAAGTTATGTTGACATGTATTTATGTTGACATGTGTTTATGTTGACGTGTGTTTATTTTTTTTTTATGTGCAACGCTTACGTTGCCTCTACTTTGAGAGGTGGCCAGGGCCAGCCTCTATTTATGTGCCTTATTTGACAAATAAAATACAATTATGTAGGTATCTCTACAATTACATAACAGCCTCAGACTAAAAAAAATATCCGAGATAACAGCTTGCTTCTGAGATTGCTCGTTTTAATTTAGTTTTTTGGAGTTCCAATTGTATGTATGTATGTATCTTCACGCCAGGTCCCTAACGGGGTAGGCAGAGAGTGTAGAGCGCCAGACATCCCGGTTCTGACAAACCTCTCGTGCCTCGTCTACCTTCATCATTCTCTTCATACATGCACGCCGATTCCTAAGACTTTTGACACCACCATCAGACAGAACTCGACCTATTTGGTCATGGTAGGTCAGCCTTGGTCGCGGTAAAAATCTCGCGTTCCAATTGTAACGCGAGATTTTTACTCAACCTATGGTGGTCCAGCGTTTAAGTAGAGTATCGTTCTTTTTTATTATTATTGTTTGCCTGTAGGCAATCGGCAAGCGCAAAGGACTCTCAGCTTAAAGTTTTCGATTTTACAGGCAAAGAGGCAAAATATTTTTGACCTCTCATGGAACACATTTGAATTGATTGATTATCGATATCTATAAGTTTGAAGACCTTATGCAAAATCAGTATTCTTTTACCATCAATGCGATGACTGTATGACCGTTGGCATGCACACTTTAATTAGGTATTAAAGTTGAATAAAACTTAAATGCTTAGTTAGATATTTGAAAGCTCTAAAGTTAACCTTTATAGGTATATACCATAACAGACTTTAGTAAAAACAAACTTCACGTTGTGTTCCCCAAAGGAGTAAGGTAATGCACGCATTCAAGCATAATTCACCACGTTTTGTGTAGGTGACGAGCCTATTGACATCTACGGTCACATTACCAGACTCCGAGGACACAACTTCCGGAAAATAATAAAATCCCAATATAACTTAACTTAACCTCAGCGTTGCAGTAGGGACCTACTACCAGCCACCTGCTAGACTACTGAGGCTGGTATATCTTAGCCATCACTTAATTGAAAGACGTCCTCAGTTGAAAAAAAATTTCCAAAGATCCCACACTAGTGTTGTGCATGATTAAGGGAGAATATGCCATAATCGCCACGCTTGGCATACGGATTGGCTATCGCAGTGGCGGTAGTTAGATCATGGGGAACGCTGCTGCCCATCCCGCGTTGTGTTGGTTCCGCCATTGTTCAGTTGTGAGTACTAGCGAAATAATTCCCCTTCATTAATGGGCGGTGGGGGTGTCGCATCCTGACGCGTTCTGTCCGATATCATATGGATTGTGAGGTTGATGATGTAAATGTGGGGTGAACGTTTGCAGAGTGCGACCGAACGTTCGTGAGCCGCGCCGGGGCCAGCAACGGGACGTTCCACGCGCCGGAGCTGCTCAACCCCAACAACCACAGCCGCCAGTGCTTGTTCACCTTCCTCGCGGCGCCCGGACAACGCGTGCTCGTCGAGTTCCGTACATTCGATCTCAGGGGGAAACCACCAGAGTAAGTATATTTATTAATTCATTTGTACCGTACAACCTTAACTAACCCATGTAGGAGGATAGCGAATGATGTTATTTTTGGATTACCTCAAGCGCGTCTAATTAAGGTATGGGAGGTATCTTGCCACTAGCTGGATACCTGCAAATCCAAGGCTTGTACACAGATACAAGTCCGCACTTAAAATTTTCAAAAGGTCTCTGAATTTTGAGTAGGAGCTTTGTTTGTGCACATTTTACACCCGCTCAGAATATTTGACGCGTCCTTAATTAATGATGTTGATGCTGACCCGATTTCAAAAGATTTGATTCATTAAAAAATGGAGATATTCAAGAATATCAGATAATCAGAAATGTTAAGTAAACCCAATCAATGCTCTCATCCAAAATTATTTTTTCTTTTTTTTTTTTTAATGTAATTCAAGTGGCAAACAAGCATGCAGTTCACATTGATGTTAAGTGATGACTGCAGCCTATAGACACCTACACAAAGACCAAGGTCAAAATGCAGATGCGTTACCACTCCTGAGGCCTAAGGTATTATGCCTCTGTGCCGGGAATCACAGGGCCGTACATTACCACCTGACCGGAACACGATAGTGCTGAACACTACCATTTAGCGGCAAGTATATTAGGTAATGCATTGGTGCCTACGCCCGCGAGTTCCGTCACTGGAGCTCTACCACCAGTAGTCTGATGATTTGGATGTGAGGCAGGCTCGTGGCGTTAGCCTTAAGAGTTCGCCCATATATGGAAACCTTAAATTTGGTGGACGTACTCCATTGCGGAACACCCTACGACATAACTTGAATTTTTAAACAAATGTCGGCAGATGGTGACTTGTTACTTTGTATTCTTACCAGTAAAACATTAAAATTCACTTTATGGCGAGACTCGACGAGCTTAACGCTGAGGGAAAGTTTGTTTACTTTCGGACAACATGTTACAACTTTGTTGAACAGTACAGTCAGGAAAGATATACAATGGCGTCGATGGTACGGTAGTTATGCTAATGTTTGCAATTATTAAGGGTAAAAGCGACTTCTTTACGGTATTCAATAAACTGAAAAGTCTATTTTAACGGTTGCCTAACTAGCATAGTTGGTAATAGATGGCGCTGCTGCTACCATAAAGCAATGCAATAGATGTGAAGGAAAGATTTGACAAATCGGGCAGGGCTTCAGTAGCTCAATTGGAAGAGCGGCTGAACTAGATTCCCAGTAGGTCGCGAGTTCGAGTCTCGCCTGAAATCATTTTTTTCTTTCCATTTTTCTTTAAAAATAAAATATATTTCACAAGCATGTGTTAATGCGAAATAATATAAAACAATTATTAAGGGTAAAAGCGACTTCTTTACGATATTCAATAAACTGAAAAGTCTATTATATCGGTTGCCTAACTAGCATAGTTGGTAATAGATGGCGCTGCTGCTACCATAAAGCAATGCAATAGATGTGAAGGAAAGATTTGACAAATCGGGCAGGGCTTCAGTAGCTCACTTGGAAGAGCGGCTGGACTAGATTCCCAGTAGGTCGCGAGTTCGAGTCTCGCCTGAAGTCAATTTTTTCTTTAAAAATAAAATATATTTCACAAGCATGTATTAATGCTTGTTAATGCGAAATAATATAAAACAATTATTAAGGGTGTTTCTTTTTATTTAGCGACTAATTGTAAGCTCAGTAGTACGAACAATCTATCTACTAGCCTAGTATTCAAATAATATATTTTCCTTCTTATGTGTACCTAACTATGCTCTCGACAGTGCAGTCGTGAGGCATGTTGTTTGGAAGGGCATTGCATTACCACTCTCCATTTCTCGCGGACCGATAATTATGAATATTGAATTAGCGGGCAGAAATATGAATATTGCTTTTTTCTCTTACTGGTGGTAGAGCTCCAGTGACGGAGCTCGCGGGCGTAGGCACCACCGCATTACCTAATATACTTGCCGCTAAATGGTAGTGTTCAGCACTATCGTGTTCCGGTCAGGTGGTAATGTACGGCCCTGTAATTTCCGGCACAGAGGCATAACACCTTAGGCCTCAGGAGTGGTAACACATCTGCATTTTGATCGGTCTTTGTGTGCGTGTCTATAGGCTGCAGTCATCACTTAACATCAATGTGAACTGCATGCTTGTTTGCCACTTCGATTACATAAAAAAAAAATCTATGGCTCGATCGCTAACGAATCATTTTTGCACTCGTTTACGTCTATGAGCTATAATTATCACTTTTGCTCTTACACCGTCTATAAAAGTGATTACGACAGATTATCGTTATTAGATGGAAAAAAGGAAAAAACAAAGTATGTGAATAAAAAAAAGCGTCACGCGTTTGAGCCGCAGACTCTTTATACTCTACCTTGCACTGCCTGAAGTTTCATGGCATTTACATGTTTAGGCATTTATAAAAAACTATAAATGTAAAAATAATTCCATGACTTTATAGTACACTATCATTCTAATAGTTGATTTTATTGGCAGAATGACGTTTGCCGAGTCAACTAGTATTTTCAAATAAAATGTTATATCTAAGGAACTCGGTTAAAAACAGCATGCATCTAAAAATTTCGCATCACTGCCTTCCTGTGTTATGGTACCCAGAAGGCTGGCAGCCTCGTTGGATGGCAATGCTGTTTCTCTGACCTAAAAATTTGCCAGCTTTATGGTCACGGGAAGTGTCGACCAGCCGTTTCGAGATCTCTATAAACAAGAGCTTAATTTATATTAATATTCGTACAAATTTGACGTTGATCACTTTGTTTACATACTGCAAGCTTGCCGAACTCTGAAATAAAACGTATGGATATTATACAAAAAGAAGTTTAAGTCAGTGAAGAAGAAATACGCGATTCTCTTGAAGATTAGTAAGGAACATTTGGGCATGGCCCTTATTACATGAACAGTAAGGATTAAGGCCCTAACGAGAGTTATTAGGCTCTTTGATATGAACTTCAGAAGCTTTATATGTTGTTTACGTATGCTGTTTCTTAGAAATGAGGAAATTGAATCAGGCGAACTAAATGTTTTATTTTATACTAGCTGTGCCCGCGACTTCGTCTACGTGAGAAAAAATATTATTGTTCAGTATCTACCCGGACGAAGTTACTCCATATTACATCAGCTATCTGCCAGTGAAAATCCCGTCAAAATCGGAGACAGTCATATTCTATGCACTTGTATGTAGTTATGTATGTATGTATGGTTGTATGGAGATAAAAGTTGCTCAAGTTACTCCTTATCACATCAGCTATCTGCCAGTGAAAGTCCCGTCAAAATCGGAGACACTCAAATTCTAATATTTGTATGTAGGTATGTATGTATGTATGGTTGCATGGAGATAAAAGTAGCCTAAGTTACTCCTTATCACATCAGCTATCTGCCAGTGAAAATCCCGTCAAAATCGGAGACAGTCATATTCTATGCACTTGTATGTAGTTATGTATGTATGTATGGTTGTATGGAGATAAAAGTAGCTCAAGTTACTCCTTATCACATCAGCTATCTGCCAGTGAAAGTCCCGTCAAAATCGGAGACACTCAAATTCTAATATTTGTATGTATGGTTGCATGGGGATAAAAGTAGCCTAAGTTACTCCTTATCACATCAGCTATCTGCCAGTGAAAGTCCCGTCAAAATCGGGCCAGCCATTGCCAAGATTAGCCCCGCCAAACAGACAGACAGACAAAAATAAAAAAAAATGTTGTTTTGGTATATGTACCGTGTATACATTATATATATACATACATATGCGTTTAGTAAAAAGCGGTTATTTTAATATTACAAACAGACACTCCAATTTTATTTATTTGTATGTATATAGATTTATTATGGAAGCTACAATACAACATAAGACCTAAAAATTCTGTGAAAATTTTAAGCGTCTACATTATAGTGGTAACAGAAATACATAATTTGTGAAAATGTTAGCTTTCTAGCTATCACTATTTATGAGATACAGCCTGGTGACAGACAGACGGACGGACGGACAGACAGACAGACAGCGGAGGATTAGTTATCCGTAGGGTCCGTTTTTACCTTTTAGTTACGAAACTCCCTAAAAGATAGAACTAAGATACAGAATAGCTTAAAAATATTCGATTCGATTCTTTAAATTGACATTTTTTTTTATTTCTGAACCGATTCACATGAAACAAAGACTAAATGTTAAGTGAAACTTACCACAATATATAAGTGAAAACCGCAAATCGAATAAGCCGTTTCTGAAATTAGCGTGCACAAACACACAGACAAACAGACATTTTTCCGGGATAAAAAGTACCCAGTGTTGTGCGCCAAGGATTGAAGTATAATTATACCAATTTTCATTGTAATCGGACCAGTAGTTTTCATGTGATGCTTGAACAAACAGACAGACAGACAGACAGACAGAAAGACAGACAGACAGACAGACAAAAAATTTTCTAATCACATATTTGTGTTCGGTATCGATCTAATAACATCCCCTGGTATTTATTATTTCAATATTTTTAATGTACAGAATTTACACTTCTACACATTTATCTATAATATAAAAATAAGTCGGGTTTTCCTTCCTGACGCTATAACTCCAGAACGCACGAACCGATTTCCACGCTTTTGCATTCGTTGGAAAGGTCTCGGACTCTGTGAGGTTTAAAGCGAAGAAAATTCAGAATTATAAAACGACATCCACGCGGGCGAAGCCGCGGGCAACAGCTAGTTATCAGTATAGATAATGGAATTGGTGAACTATCATATTATTTTCGTTGATGAAAGGTACAATAATTTTGCAATAATAGCATAAAACATGACGTGCGGTTTTTCTTGTTTTTTTACGTTTAAGTCAAAAAACAAATAAAGAAACATAAAGATTCTAAAAAAATTATAAGTAATTATAAGCTTAGTGCAGGGTTGATCTTGACAGCCCGTTGCAATGTCTCTACCAACATTGAAGAATTGTAACCGGCTGTTCGGATCGTCTTATTAACAGCTATCATAGGTATAGTATAGAACTAGGTTTTGTACCTTGCTAACAAACTGCTTAGTTGGACACATTTTAGTATAAGTTTACTTTATTATGTATCTGTGGAAGATTCAATTTTAAAAATCTAACTCTTCGTGCAATTACAATAGGTACGATATAATAAGAGAGACATAGAATACTTCTACATTCGTTTGTTCAAAAAGTTAACTTAGAGTCATTTATAACCATTCACTGAGTTTCACGAGTCATGTGATTTTATCACTTACCCTAACGGTTTCTTTTACAGTGGAGCCGCGGTCGGGGAACTGCCAACGTGAGTAACCATCCTTTTCACTTTTATTAGAAATAATAGAGACAAAAACATGTTTTCTTTCCTCGTAAGGGTAGAAACAGCTCCACAAATTGGGTCAAACTATTCCCAGCAACCTTGACTTGGATGTAGCGCTTGATTTATTCATCAGTTTCTCTAAAATTGTTATTTATAGTGTGTTATATGTCTGTAAATCAGCTTTATTTTTGCTGCTAGTTTATAGAAGTTTATTGAGCTTTCATTTATAACGCAAGAATAATAATTATTTTGTATTAAATGGATCCATTTAGTAATGCAAGTGTCAGAATGAACATTAACTCTTCGAAATAAAGAATACGATTGTGCTGACCACTATAATTTAGCGACTGAGAGATTAAGTAGGTAGGTCAGTGACGTTCGGAAATATATAGGTATCTAGTTGTTCTGAGCTTTGTGACATGACAACTAGTTTTTTTGAAAGTTTAACCTTGAATTTAACTTAAACAATTATGATTTCAATTACTAAATATTTATTGTTCAAAAAGCTACATAGTTAGCATGCTTGCATAAGTAGCATGTTTTTATCCAGGGTTAAACTTTCTGATAACAAACAATTAGGCGCATTAGAGTTTTTCGTTTCATGCGAATAGTCTTATAAAAATATTAATTGGTAAACCTCTCAATCCGTCACAAACAGATGTATGCACGAGTACATGGACATATATTCGGAGATGGCGTCGCTGGAGGCGGGCGAGCTGGTCAACTCGGCGTTCGGCGGTCGCTACTGTGGTCCCATCCCTCCCCGCCGGCGGGTCTCTTTGCATCGGGCGGTCGCACTCGCATTCTTCACCGACAACAACTATACACCAACCACGCTTTTCACCGGCACCTATCGCTTTATCAATGCCAGTGAGTGTATATTTATATTAGTCAAGCCTTGTCCTTCAGCGGTCATCGATCGGACACGTAATTCTAAAATAATTTCAATTTATTGAAACAGACCTATCACACCTCAGTAGGTACATCATTGTCTAATTGACTATTAGTATAAGATCCTAGGGCCGCCAGACCTTACTAATTTTTGAAGTAACATTCTTCTAGGCACAGCCAAAGTTCCGCTTTAAGTACGAGCGTGGGGACATAATACAAGCGCTTGAAGAAGGAAGGAATGTTTGGCCTTTGAGATTGGTCGGACTGTCCACAAAATGTATTAATATAGTCCCCCAAGTATATATATATAAGGTTGAAGACTTCGAATGTCAGAAAAGTTTAGTAATTTTTTACGAGATTTAAAGTGTAGTGTGTTGGAGGAATTGCGGTCTGCCAACATATTTTTTTTACTTTTAATACTATTCTGTATGACACATACAAAAATCTTCGAATTTAACAAAAGTAAGTCATATTCTGTCTACCACGTACCTGCGAACGGGCCACCTAGCCAAGCTAGCGAGTATGCACACATTATTAAACACTCATATAGAAGTGCCTGTTCCGTAAAATTCGTTACTTCAAAAAATAAGTAAGGTCTGGCGGCCCTGGGATCTTAGTCTATATCCTTTAATAGAATATCATTATCACCATACCTCTTGCAGAGGCCCAGGAAGACCAAGGCTGACCTACCATGACCAAATAGGTCGAGTTCTGTCTGATGGTGGGGTCAAAAGTCTTAGGAATCGGCGTGCATGTATAAAGAGAATGATGAAGGTAGACGAGGCACGAGAGGTTTGTCAGAACCGGGATGTCTGGCGCTCTACACTCTCTGCCTACCCCGTTAGGGACCTGGCGTGAAGATACATACATACATACCATACCTCTAAGAAAGAAATACAAAAGAATATGAATGACAGAACATTCTACAGAATATTTTTCAGTTATGGGTGCCCGAGTAATACCATACATTTTTCTTGTGTAATTAATTTTGTTATGTTTTTTAAGGGTACATAAAGTATATTTTATTTTTATAGCATTTTCTTCAATTTTTAAATTCCAGCCGAGTTCGAAGTGGGCACTCCGGTGCCGAACACTCTGTGCTCATTTGTGATCGACGCGAGCAAACGCAAGACCGGCCTGCTGTTGTCACCCACTTACCCCGGCATCTACCCCAAAGACATCACTTGCAACTATCAATTCGTCGGCCAAGAAGGGCAACGGATACGGCTCGAGTTTCGCGACTTCGATCTCTTCTTTGGGGGGCCTCAGTGAGTTATTTTTTTCGATTCAGATGGGCTTTGTACGTTTTTCATACAGTTTTTGATTAATGGAAGAAAACGTACCGTGGGCCAGCTACTCTTTATCATCTTTTCGGTATCGATCCCATAGACATCACTTGCAAGTATTAATTTGTCAATCGAGAAGAGCGACAAACGGCTTGAGTTTAGACTTCTTCTATGAGTAATTTACCTCTTCTATGATCTCAGTAATTCCTTTCCGTTATCTTATTGCCATTTGCCATATTAATCTATGGTTTCGAAGACACGCGGTGGAAATTGAAATTGAAAAGAATTTTATTGGCTCGGTAGCACATGTATAGCCAAGTTTAAAATAGACTTAACTTTTTATTTGTTTCCTTGATTTTTTTATGTTATGGTAGCGAAAAATATATTGATGGTAACTGAACAAACAAACTGCAGCCTATAGACTAATATCTATAGGAAATCTATAGCAGGTAGCAATCAATATTGCTCAATAAATAAGTAGATAAGGAAGTAAAATGGGTAAGCGATTTTCCTCCGCAACGCCCTGAGCCGAGGCACGGACCCGCATGGGTCACCCTTAGGCAGTTGCGCTAACTTTTTTGCTTAGGCTGTAGCGCCTTCTGCGCTCGCCGATTGCCCGGTGAAGTAGACTAGTGCCGTCTCGAGACAGGCCGCCTACATAAAGACCGAACTAAAAAAATAAATTAAAAAAAAAATTTCCTTTCTAAACTGTTCTTTTAATGGCTAGTTTATGTTAAACTACCTCAAAAGCCTAGTGGTAACAGGCCGCTACTATTACGCTGGCGTCCTGGGTTCGATTCCCGGGTAGGGGCCTATCAGAGATAACGGTGTAAAAATCTTTGTCTCTGGTTCTATTTAATTGGGATTTTTCCATTTCATGGAAGTTTCCCAGTACCTCAGAGTTTGGTAATGTGCCCGGAGGTGTCAATTGGCTCGCCACTTGAAATATGGACCGAAATGTAACTGACGAATCGATGGTGTTTGAAATATAGGCGTGGAATTTTCAGTCTTTCTTATCAAATCCTGTGTTATTCAGCTGCCCATTCGACTGGGTGCGCGTGTACGACGGACCAGACAACACGTCGGCACCGATCGGCACGTACTGCGGGCAGCAGCGCAACCTGGTGCTGTACTCCAGCGACGAGCGCCTCCTCGTCACATTCTACACACTGCCGCGCTCCGCCAACACGCAGAACCGCGGCTTCAAGGGTATCTTCGAGTTTTCTGAGAGTTTTGTTAAGTTAGGTGAGTATAATGTGTGGGCTTTAAGTCCGATCAGGTGTATTTAGTGTCTACAGCCTCTGCGTATAGCACTTGTCTTAAGGAACGAATCTGGTATTACGAAGAACTGTAACTCCATGGCGTCAAGAGTATCTTTGAGTTTTCAGAAAGTTTCGGTAAGTTGCCTCGGTAGCCTAGTGGTAGCAGGCCACTACTACTACGCTGAGGTCCTGGGTTCGATTCCCGGGTAGCGGGTTATCAGAGATAATGGTGAAAAAGCCTTTATCTCTGGTTCTATTGGGATTTTTCCATTTTCTGGAAATTTCCCAGTACCTCAAAGTTTGGTAATGTGCCCGGAGATGTCAACAGGCTCGCCACCTGTTACATGGGCCAAAACGTAACCGGCGAATCGTGGGTGTTTGCAATGTATGCTTGAATGCATGCATTTACCTCTGCCTACCCCTTCGGGGATTACAGGCGTGAAGTTACGTGAGTATGGAAAGTACCTAACATAGGTCATATAAGGTCTGGTTAGGTATAGTGCTGACTATTAATTTGTTTTCTCGAGTTTCTTGAGGTGATGATACTTGCAATAATAAAATCAAGGTTAACTTTAGTTACAAATTCTTTGTTCATATACAAATGCTGAAAGATTCAACTAGATTTTACTTGCCTTTACTGGTGGTAGGGTTCCAGTGTAGGCATAAGCACAACCACTTTACCTAATTTATCTGCCGTCAAATAGTAGTGTTCAGCACTATCGAGCTCCGGTTAGATGGTAATATATGGCCCTATAATAACTAACACAGAGACATAACAACTACTGCTACCTCTGTTCTTTGTGTGGGTTTCTATAGGCTGTATCCATTAACTTACATCATTGTGAAGTGCATGCTTGTTTGCCAACTACATACAAAAAAAATATATAACAACCCATCAACGGTTAATTTTACTGGTGGTAAAGCTCCAGTGATGGAGCTCGCAGGCGTAGGCACCACCGCATTACCTAATATAATTGCCGCTAAATGGTAGTGTTCAGCACTATCGTGTTCCGGTCAGGTGGTAATGACGGCCCTGTAATTTCCGGCACAGAGGCATAACACCTTAAGCCTCAGGAGTGGCAACGCATCTACATTATGACCTCTGGTCATTGTGTCGGTGTTTATAGGCTGTAGTCATCACTTAACATCAATGTGAACTGCATGCTTGTTTGCCACTGTCATTACATAAAAAAAAACGGTGTTGGGTTTTTGTAAATATTTTTTTGAATATTGTTAATAAAAATTGTAAATATAAAAACCTCTTAAAATAATAATCTTGCTTTCAGATTTTATAAGTAAACATGACGCCGAGCACATTAGGGGCTCAGAGTGCGACCAGAAAATCCTTAGTAAAAAGGAATCCACGGGATTCGTATACCATCCAAATTATCCATACCCCTATATACAAAAAGTTGTTTGTAGGTGAGTTTGAATTTAAAATAATTTCATTAGTAAACAAGCTTACAGTATCCAGTAGGAAATATTGGACATCGACCCTAAGAAGGAGACTTCGGCTTATTTCGGGTCTGTAGAGCGTTATCTCTTTCTTATCTTACCTATGTGACGTTTGTCGACCATTTTGATCAAGTTTACTAGTTAGTTTTTACTGGTGGTAGAGCTCCAGTGACGGAGCTCGCGGGCGTATGCACCACCGCACTACCTGATATACTTGCCGCTAAATGGTAGTGTTCAGCACCATCGTGTTCCGGTCAGGTGGTAATGTACGGCCCTGTAATTTCCAGCACAGAGGCATCACACCTTGGAGTGGTAACGCATCTGCATTTTGACCTTGGTCTTTGTGTAAGTGTCTATAGGCTGCAGTCACCACTTAACATCAATGTGAACTGCATGCTTGTTTGCCACTTCCATAACATAAAAAAAAAGTTTTGACCAATATTGGTAGGCTATGTCCAGGGATACCGTGCTCGAAACCAGCCGATTGTTTCTTTCGTAGGCTCGATATGCTATATTCCTTGCTGTGTACTGTATGTTTAAGTGGCGTTATTCATCAATACAATAATAATTTCAGATATTTTATATATGGTATGCAAGATTCACAAAATTTGGAGCGCGTCCGACTCGAATTTCAAAACTTTTCTATACCGAAAGGAGAAAACCCCAAACCGGAGTAAGTTTTTTTTTTTAATCTTTAATTTTATTTAGGGGCTTTTAATGTAGCGAGACCATGTCCCATCGTATCCTAAGAAGAAAGAGAAAAATTACCGTCTTTGCTTGTTTACAAAATCATAAACTTCACTACGTGGCTGCGATAAAATACTTTGAAACAATCCTACTTCTATTACATTACTATCCAATTCAGACATAACAAACCAGAGTAATTGAAATAAAACTATTTTTACGGATTCATCTCTTACTAAAATGATTTTTAAATTTTCATTTTAGTTTTATATACGCGAGATAAATCCGTAAAAAATATTTTATTTCAATGAGTGTAGCTCGCGAAAACCTAAGAACAAAACGGAGTAAGTTATAATTCATTTCTTATTTTAAGTAGTTTCAGTATTGTCGACAACAACACAGAATTATTTTATTTTTTAAAGAAAAATGGAAAGAAAAATTTGACTTCAGGCGAGACTCGAACTCGCGACCTACTGGGAATCTAGTCCAGGCGCTCTTCCAATTGAGCTACTGAAGTCCTAATATCCTAGTTGGTAATAGATGGCGCTGCTGCTACCATAAAGCAATGCAATAGATGTGAAGGAAAGATTTGACAAATCGGGCAGGACTTCAGTAGCTCAATTGGAAGAGCGGCTGGACTAGATTCCCAGTAGGTCGCGAGTTCGAGTCTCGCCTGAAGTCAAATTTTTTATTCCATTTTTCTTTAAAAAATAAAATATATTTCACAAGCATGTGTTAATGCGAAATAATATAAAACAACACAGAATTATTACACAAGCTTTCCTTTACTTAACGAGTGGGCTTCAAACATTTCTGGAATAAAGCAAACTCACATAAGCCTCAGAGGCGGCTACGCATCTATAATTAGACCTCGGGTTTTTGATGCCGACTGCACACACGGAAAAGTGTCACGTTCCGCCTGGGCCGAACGTGCAAGCGAGATCGCGGAACATGCGGCATTATATATTTTATAGGGGTCTTGTCAAACGACATGTCAACCCTGTCATGTCCAATACGAACATAAATTGAAAAAAAAAATAGAAAAGAAAATGTTACTGGCGAAATTACTTTTCATATTTTTGTGATTTCGGTTTTAGGGTTACATAAAATCTCTTGAAGAAGGCGAACATTCATGAAATTTTAGTTCAGTTCCTTCAATATCAACCATTCGGCTAGTGACGCATGTTTTCTCATGTTATCACGTTCGAATAAACCGATTTTATAGACAACCAATATTTTATGAAGATATCTAAAGGCTTTATTGTTTTTTTTTTTATAAATACACCTGCCAGCAATACAAATACATTTCCAGCTCATGTCCCGACGGCTACTTGAAAGTGTACCTTCGTGGACAAGAAGCGACCGACTCGTACGACAAGCACGACGCGGAGCTGTGCGGGGAGGGCGCGGGGGGCCCGCCCCCCTTCCCCCCGCCGCTCCTCTCCGACGGCCCGCGCCTCGTCATGGTGTTCAGCTCCGGCGAGCTCCAGGGCCGAGGGTTTAAGGCCAAATACACCTTTGAGACTGGTATGTGGAATCTCTAGGGTTATTTTTGCTGATTTCCGTTTAATTCTATATCTCGCAGTTTTGCTGTAATTTTTTTAATCACCGATAACTAAGACACTTTAGAAAATAAAGAAAAATGGAAAAGAAAAATTTGACTTCCGACAGGAATCGAACCTGCGACCTCAGGATAACCAGTCCAGCTGCCTTACCACGAAGCTACCGAAGTCCTTCAATTCCTCCCCGAAGTCAAATTTTTCTTTCCCATTTTTCTTTATTTTCTAAAGTTCACTCGCATGTGTTATTGCGACAAAATAAAAATATTACAACTAGACACTGTTTCTTTTCGCATTTTGTATGATACACAAAAAGCGTCTAGGCATCATCTCACCTACACTCTCACGAATTTACCATACTTTTAACCGGTTATCAGGTATAGGAAAGAAAAAAATGTTTATTTGAATGAGGAAATCACATCCAAGATTATACAATACTATTTATTGACTGGAGAAATTTTCCCAAAACTGCATTTCCGAACCTTGCCCTGTTACCAAAGTAGTGATGGCTCATCTGATTTTGATATTAAACAAGCGGTACAAGATATATTTTATTTAAAGAAAAATGGAAAGATAAATTTGACTTCAGACGAGACTCGAACTCGCGGCCTACTGGGAATCTAGTCCAGCCGCTCTTCCAATTGAGCTACTGAAGTCCTGTCCGATTTGTCAAATCTTTCCTTCACATTTATTGCATTGCTTTATGGTAGCAGCATTATTAAGGGTAAAAGCGACTTCTTTACGATATTCAATAAACTGCAAAGTCTATTATATCGGTTGCCTAACTAGCATAGTTGGTAATAGATGGCGCTGCTGCTACCATAAAGCAATGCAATAAATGTGAAGGAAAGATTTGACAAATCGGGCAGGACTTCAGTAGCTCAATTGGAAGAGCGGCTGGACTAGATTCCCAGTAGGCCGCGAGTTCGAGTCTCGCCTGAAGTCAAATTTTTCTTTCCATTTTTCTTTAAATAAAATATATTTCACAAGCATGTGTAAATGCGAAATAATATAAAACAAGCGGTACAAGACCACATCTCATGCAATATACAAATGTATGTATGTTTGTCTCAAGGTAAAAATGAGTTTTGGTGAAAATCAACACGCAATTATATTTTTAAGTTCTTTTTAAAGTCTACGTTACCACACAAGTAAGGTTTAAAAATGTATCGCAGCTAAATTCACATAGAGAACTCATTTACAATTAACGATTAAAACAAATCTCGCTCACCCGAAATCGATTTCATCCATATTTTTTTAAATCATTATAATTTTGCTCGCATGTATTATCATATTGATGTTATATAAATATTACTTATTAAAATGGTGATATTAAGATCCTATTTAGATCCGCATCATAGATATCCTTGGCGAAATATTCACTTACCTGGGAAGCTTCCTTTCTTCTATCGTATGTCCACTGTATACCAAGAAGACTGGATGTTTCTGTGGTATTTGAATTGGAATCATCGATGTAGTGAAGCGAGCAAGTTATAGAAGTAAGCTGCAATTTTTATTTTTTCATTTCTGTTGTTAAATGTACTTATGTGTTTAATAGTATAAATGAAGAACAATTCTCGAAAAAAAATGTTAAAGGTTTACTAGGTAATTATTGAACTGGGCATTCAAGGCGAATTTAAATTTGAAAATAAATGAATGTCTCGAAAGCTGGTCACAGAACTTGACAATTTAGTAACAATAATGCTTGTAAAAAATAAAATCTATTTATATTTTTATCTCAATCTCTTTCTCTCCATATTAAGGAATCTCAAATTTTTTTAAAGAGTTGCTATATTTAACGGTTATCGAGGTAGTGGCCATGAGACGCGAAGTTAGAGTAATTTAGAGATTTTTGTCCACAAAAAACTGTAACAGACAAATAGATTTTTACTAAGTGCTCAGTAGAACAAAACGTAGTTATACCACGGAAGAAAATTCAGATAAAATCGAATGTTAGTAGATTTGCCAATGCCTTCAACGCTCTAGACGTGTAATTTAGTTGCAAACGTTATACGATACTTTTGACATATCTCTGCCAAAAATCAATGAGTATTAAATTTACTGGCCGATCGATATTATCACGTTCAGATTAAAAGTAAATTCACAAACTGGTACATGCATTAAATAATTAATAAAATAAAAATGTTTTATTCGTAAACAATATTTCTAATATTCTATTAGTGTACCGCAAGAATACCTACTGTCTCCCATCCTTATTCTGTATCTTAATTATATTATTACTTACTTTATTTCTTCTCTCAGTCTATAAGTAAAATACCTATAGATTAATGGGTCAATTTTCGATATTTACTCATGTGAATAATTGATACAAGGGAATTTAATGTTTCGTTGGTGTTATTTTCTTTCATATCAACCAATGTAACTCTTGTGTATTTCTTTGTTATTCATCAGTTGTACAATAAAGTGTATTATAGCTGTTGCATATTACAATAAACTCATTTTGTAAAATTTCCAGAATATCGGGTACCGGGCACCGCGGCGCCGGGTGGCGAGTGTGCGTTCACGTACCGCTCTGAAGCCAAGAAGCGGGGAGACTTCAACTCTCCCCGCTACCCCTCCAACTACCCCTCTCGCACTAATTGCACGTTCACACTGGTCGCCACACCTAACGAACAAGTCACCGTGGTGTTTGACCATTTTAAAGTGAGAGCGGATGCGTGGAACGGCACGGCGGGCTTGTACAGGTAAGGATTCTGTTTCAGATTGATTTAATGTTAGGAAACTTCGAGCATTTAGGGCAAGATTCACAGACCGCACTACGACTTTACTTTCGAGCAAAGTACACTTCGAACTGTCAAAACCCATACATTTCTGACAGTTCTAAGCATACTTTGCCCAAAGTAAAGTCGAAGTGCGGTCTGTGAATCTCACCATTAGTGCGCTTACTTTTGGTGACAAAACACTTTTTGAGACATAAAGCATTATAATGGATAATAGAAGCCAAAATAACTCAATATTTCTTTTTAATTTGTCTTGTAAAAATGATACCTAATTGTTTCAACCACTTTGTAACTTTTCAGTATCTTTTAACTGACTATCAACCATGTTACCAAGAAGCCTTATCCTTAATTGAGTTTTAGGCCTATTACAATAAGCTTGCGTTGCACTAAGATATTAGTCAAAGTTAAGTTATTGTGTTAATTAAGTTATTTACTGGTGGTAGAGCTCCAGTGGCGGAGCTCGCGGGCGTAGTCACCACCGCATTACCTAAGATACTTGCCGCTAAATGGTAGTGTTCAGCACTATTGTGTTCCGGTCAGGTGGTAATTTTAATTTTTAGTTGGTACGGCCTTGTAATTTCCGGCACAGAGGCATAACACCTTAGGCCTCAGGAGTGGTAACGCATCTGCATTTTGACCTTGGTCTTTGTGTGGGTGTCTATAGGCTGCAGTCATCACTTAACATCAATGTGAACTGCATGCTAGTTTGCCACTTCCGTTACATAAAAAAAGATTGTAGCCTAAATCACGTTAGTTTCAATCATTCGTAGCGTTCGTAGCAATTAGTAGTACCGACTACGCACTTAGGCTGTACGCGTTGTTTATAACATTGCTGCGCAGGTATTTAAAATGGCTATTTAAATAGACATTCAAAATGATTGACCGCAAAACAGTCTATTATTTTATTGCGGGGGGAAATCTGAGTGACGCACACACACAAAACAAAAATTGTCTATTACTACGAAACTCACACCTTGACTTTAACAAAATACATAAACAATTTCACGCACACATTTGAACATCTCGGCGACAGGCATAGGTTCACTTGTGCTTGTACTTTGATGGAGGGCAAAGCCTGGGTATGGCTACTCTCCTCCAGTCCGCCGCGGCCGGTGGTCCGTGTTGCTCTATTGTATGAATGAATGAGTGAAATACGGGCGTAAAGTTATGCAATCAGTAATTATATGAGGTATGAGATGGTCATGCTGGTTTTTTCCAGTGGTGCGACTTGCAGCGAAGACTGGGTGGAGGCGTGGTGGACGGGACGTGAGGGGTCGCGGGTTCCTCTGGGACGCTGGTGCGGGCCCGCCACGCCTGGGCCTCTGCAGTCACCACGCGGGGCTCTCGGCCTGTTGATCGCGCTGCACACGGATCTCGAGTCTGTTGCCTCGGGATTCAAAGCGAGATACGTGTTTGAGGTTAGTTTTACTTTGATTATGATTGCAACCTTCGAAGATTAATCCACTATCCCCCCTATCGGTGCACAGGGCTAAATATGGGATATCAAGAAACATACCATAAGCGACTACTACCGTGTACTTCTGATCCCTCATAAAAATTACTAGATTAAATTTATTCTTATTTTCTTAACTTTTTACCCCAAACAGGGCCCAGGGCCAAACAAGTAGTTACAACAAAACATACAAGAGCACTTTGGTGCGAAGACTAATGGTGAGATTCACAGACCGCACTACGATTTTACTTTCAAGTAAAGCACGCTTCGAACTGTCAAATCCCATACTGTACTGACAGTTCTAAGCATACTTTGCTCAAAGTAATGTCGTAGTGCGGTCTGTGAACCTCGCCCTATGTGGTTGATGAACTTCATGAAGATAACAAGGTACCTGCAAGGGTTGGTATAAAAATTGAGATGAAAGAAAGATTATTCGTGCTTGAGGTCTTGAACCTGTTGTTTGTTTTGAGTGTGTTACCCAAAATTATGTGTCTGAGGTGAATTTAAAATGATTGCAAACTATTTATATTTTACTTCAAAAATATCGTAACCATTTATTATTGTCCAGAAACTTAATTGCTCATAGGAATGTCTCGTTTTCTAATTTCGTGATTACCGTTTTTCTGTCGAACCCATGAATGTAGCTCGATGCTTATTTTCTTCTATTTTTAAATGAGCTCTAAAAATTACATATATCTAGTAAAACAGCCAACTAGACGTTCACTGAATAAACAAACAAAAACACTTAAGTAATTAATGAAAAAACCGAAAGAAAAATTTGACTTCGGGCAGGAATCGAACCTGCGACCTCAGAATAACCAGAAACTTCGAAAAGGCAGGGACTTCGGTAGCTTAGTAGGTAAAGCGGCTGGACTGGTTATCCTGAGGTCGCAGGTTCGATTCCTGACCGGAGTCAAAAATGTTCTATCCGTTTTTTCTTAAATTTCTAAAGTTCACTGGCATGTATTATTGGAAAAAATAAATATTGCAAAAAAACTTTAAAAAATATATTTCAAGCAGCGTTAATGGTTTATCAGCCAGCAAAGTCGATATTCGGCGACTGCGGCGGCAACATGTCGGGCGCGGAGTGGGGCGTGATCACGTCGCCGCGGTACCCGCTGCCGTACGAGCCGCCGTCGCGCGGCGCCGCCTCGCGCGTCTGCAACTGGTTCGTCACCGCCAGACCCGGCAAGCGGCTGTTGCTCAACTTCGAACATTTCGCCGTTGAGGGACATCTCACCGGTAAGTTTTCGTTTCTTTCCTCCAGGCTGCAATTTGAGAGGTTCAAGGATAACTTATCCGTTAAGAGATCACGATACTGGTAAGCGTCTTTTTTTCTTTGAAGCGTCTGAACTGGATTTCCTTGGCCGGATCAGGTGAATCGGCACAGCGGTATAGGCGTCGGACCTTTCCCCTTTAGGTACCCGAGCCTTTCTATCTGCTTCCAATGCAATGGGCGCGTTAATGTTTGGAGTTGATTGGCGGATGCACGTGAGGACTCACTGGGAATAAAGTGGAGCGTGATCACGTCGCCGTGTTATTCGCTGCCGTACGAGCCGCCGTCGCGTGTCTGCAATTGGTTCGTCACCGCCAAGCCCGAAAAACGCCTTCTGCTCAAATTAGACCATTTTGCAGGATTTATGTAAATTTTTAGAGACTAGCTGCTTTCGTGACAAAAATATTGCTAAAGTCAGATTCCAAATTGAGTTAAAGCCTCTCCTAAAAATAAAATATCTCCAGGTATACTGTCAACTTGATGGATATTTATACATTTACCATCTGATACCAGATCGTGGGTGCCCGGCGGCGGTGCTGCGGCTGTGGTACGAGAGTCCCGGGCCGCCGCTCGAGCTGTGCGGGGAGAAGGCGCCTACCGACCGGTGGCAGTACCTCTCCTCGTCCAACTCTATACGATTATCGTGAGTATTCATAGTATTCATATCGCAGAATACGTCTCTTTGGGAGGGTAAATTATAAAATACTAAAGTTAAAATGTTTCACTTGAACTATCCAATCTCTTAGATACTTTTACTAGCGACACGTTGTAATAATTGTGGGTAGTCATACATTTAGAAAAAAATATTTTTTTTCAACTTTAAAGATTTTATTTTATTCATAACTTTTATTTATTTGATTTTGTGAATCAAATGTTTGCAATTTAATAATTAAATACTATTTACTACGGCTTTCCAGTATAATGCGGTTTTTTATTTACTTTTTTTGTACGATTATGCTACGACAGCGATAAAACCCGAGCCGTGCGCAGGTTCATAATAGCGGACAAGTCGGTGGGCGCGGGCGGGTGGCGCGCGGTGTGGACGGAGGTGAGTGTGGGGGGCGCGGGGGGTGCGGGGGGCGCGGGGGAGTGCGCCGCCACCTGCGCCGGCGCCTGCCTGCCGCCCGCCGCCGCCTGCTCCGCGCTGCAGCACTGCGCCGACACGCCGCCGCGACGCGCGCCCCACTGTTAGTATACGCCACTGCTACTCATACTACACACACAGACTATACACTCTTATACGTAACTGTAACCACAACGAGTATCAAACATACGCATAAAGCAACACAGGGAGTAGCCATAGCGTTTATTACCGATCCAAAGCAGTCTGTCATTTTTAGCGGGGGGAACTACGTGCGATGCACACACACACTACAACAATCGTCTATTACTACGAAACTCACACTTTGACTTTAACAAAATACATTAACAATATCACGCACACATTTAAATATCTGGGCGACAGGCGTAGGACCATTTGGGCATGTACTTTGACAGAGGGGAAAGCCTACATATGGCTACTTCCCTCCCGTGTTGCTCTATGTACATACGCATACACGCGTGCGCTCGTCTGTTAGTATACACCACTGATGCAAATACTCCACGCTACCGACCCCGCTACTACGCGTACTACTCTATGATACTGCCTCACTCACTATTGTCAATATCCGCCGCCTCCACACGAGCCTTAATAAACGCTACTGCTAAATATATACTCGATGTCACCACTACTACCACGCGTATTATACACTGTTTTTTTTTTCTCATTGACTACTCTCCGCCAAGACCCACTCCCAACTGTTAGTATACTCACTAGTACACTACGAAACTGTTTCACTCACTATTCGTTTCGCTGCCGATAGTGTACGCCTGAGACTCGTGCTACTCATTTAAGGTACCTACAGTTAATAATTTAATGTACCTACCTACTCATATTACACACTGCGCTGCCGTTCATAACACACATTCACACGTACCTACTACATTGTAAATAAACACTCACTACACACAGTTCATCCTACACCATTCGTGATTAGGTACTTACTTACTTAGACGCGTACTAGCCGAAAGAAAGGAATAAAAGAAAGTCAAAGAAATAAAAGCCCAAATATTTACGCTACTTACTTGCTAAAACACGCCGTCAGTGTGCGTCCCACTGTTGAATATACAAAATACTACCACTTATTCTTCAGATTGCCTTAACATTCTATAACCAGGCACTGCACGCGTCAGTCACGGCACAGTACACAACACAACAGGGCAATTAGAATCTGACTCAAAGGACCAACATGTGGAATTAAATTATTTTCATCAAATATTATGTCACAACAAGAAAAATGCTATTAATTTTATTTGTTTCTGTAGCGTTATAAAACAACTAAAGGATCATGTAGGTACTAATTCTTTTATATTGTTTGTTTGCTGCTTTTTTTGTTATTCTATCTCAGATGGTCCTTCGAGCCGGATCTTATATCGTATAAACAATGAATGACCAACTATTAGGAATTTCGAAACTCATTTAGATACTCGCACAAGACCAGCTAATGCACAAAGCAAATCGTGTGAAATAAACATAGTACACAAACTCTTGCACAAATATGCACATTTTCACAGCAAAACTTTGAAGTGACTTATGAAATAAGCAATTAGAACCAAGCAACCAAGTTTATACCAATCGAGTCGGATTTCATATTTGAAATATATTGTTGATCTCACTGGTATAAGGATGTTAATTGTTAGAAGATTAAGTGCCTGTTTCATAGACATTGATGAACATTTTTTTGAAAGATCAAAATGACGAAAGTTGTTATATCGTCATTTTTGGCATTCAGATCAATGTGATCAATTGTGAAATCGGCTGTAAGTATACCAATCAACTTTTGAGAGTTCCACTGTACCAAATTTATGATAAATCTATTAAATATTAATGTAGGATAAAAACTATAGTTATCAAAAATCTCGTTATCCACATATCGAAGTGACTTCATTAGGTACGTACAGTAATGTTTTAGTAGATGTATTTATAATTGGCAATTTCGGGTATTGTAATTAATTGATCTGCTCTAAATTTTCGTCAATAGAATATTTCGTGACACTGTTCTGTATTGCTGTCCGCACTTCGTATTTCTATCGTTCAGCGATTACACTTGCATTTTGTCGTCGCATTTTATGGAAATAATGATTATATATATAAATTATTAAACAATTATTATGATAATATAAAATGTAGCTTGTTCACGGTGTTAGCAGCATATGATCGTAGTGTAAGGAAATATAATAAAGAAATATAGTACCTATTAAAAGGTGGTTTCGTTTTATGTTGATATAACTCCTACATCGGTGGTGATGTCATCTATTAAAGTATTTATTTATGGTGCGTTTCCAAAAAATCTGCTTTTTTGAGATAAAAATGGGAGTAGATTGAAGCGACTTTAAGTAGTGTTTTATAATTTTTGTTATGTACTGTAAAGACCTTTTAATGTTACATTTTTTTGGATGAATTGTATACAAAAATATTTCCTGCACAACAAAAAACACCGCTCTGGTGAAGCCACATAAAAATGATAAAAATACATTTAAACGTTAGAATAAAATGGAATATATTAACAGTTGGAGAATCGTTGCTGCTAACTCCCGCTTTAATCTTCTATGTATTATTGTAAGATATTGTATCTAAACACTTTAGAACTGTTAAAAGATATTTTTTAAATAACATGAATAATGTTGTTATATTCACTGTACTCTTCAAATTCTCAGTATTGACGGTTCAATGCAATCTTTGTCTCAGAGGATGTTTATGTAACGGTCGCTAGGTGTTGCTAGGTGTTTAGAAAATTTAACAAATTAATATTCATTGTTGGTGAAATAGCATAATATATTGACGATGTTGCAAGATTATGGATTTTTTTATTTATATACAGCTCCCTTTAAAATAATTCTAAATGTATTTTTTGTTTCATATAAATCCATTTTACATACATTGCTCCACTTAAATCGTTTTCTAAATTCTTTCTTAAATACTGTGATGACTCAGGAGAGTTGAATGTTACAAGAAATTGTTGAGCAAGAATTTTATAGTTAATATTGTTGTTTGTAGTTTCACTAGGCCTGATCCAATGGGACGAAGCTTGCATTGAGTCATCGCACTATGGGGCCCGGGGAACCGCACCTGTCACTGGAAATACTTGACTATGTTAAATGAATGATTGATACACCTACTTAGAAGTACCTTGTAGTTATTTAGGGTTAGAATTAAAATGAAACAAGCAAGTATTTCTACCGCAATCGCGTGAAGAATCCTGATATGTGGGTGCGAACGTGAACCGGTCACCTCCAGGATTCAACACACGCATTCGCCTATTCGACGAAGTGTATGATTATTACAAATCAAATGTGACGAATTTAAAAACGCTCGATATTGGAGACAGTATCAAGTTAACCAATCCGTGTTGTCGGAACGAACTGTCGAATAGGCGAAATGGCTTGCTGCGCCTCTGTTGTTCGCTTCGGAATGAGTTTCGAAGCGTGGGAGGTATCTGGCGGGTCCCCGGGCTAACGCGGCGGTGTGCGCAGGCGGTGCGGCGTCGGGCCAGGCCGCGCCGCGCGCCGCGCTCGTCGCCCTCTCGCTTGTGCTCGCCGCCCCGCACTGACCGGGCGCTGCACACGTGAGTCTATATATACCACCCCGCTCCTCCGCATCTCGACGCACGCCCTACCCATCCCGACGCTTCTCATCTTCACCCGCTTTCGCGTTTCGTAACGTCTGATTTTAAACGTTACTTGAAAATTTCACCAGACAAACCACGTCACTTAAAATTGAACGTTACATAACACAGCATCTAGATTTCGTGAAAGTAATAATACATAACCAAACTGCTTAATGTAAATATTGTGTGCATAACTTAGAAATAGTTGTAGAGCGACCGTTGCGATTACGCAGTGATACATCTTTCGCTCGAAGGACCGGTCCTTCGAGCCGGATATAGAATTAAATGATTGGTGAACGCTTTGCAGTGCGCGAACTCATATCTGTGCTTTGCTCAAGAAATCCTCTCCTTTTTACACTGTTAAAAGGTAAGGATTTCCAAGATAACAGTAAGTGAATGACTGCCTGTTCATGTCATCTTCTGCTTCCTCTAAACAAAATTCTAAATGTTGCATGTCATAAACTAAAAACTAAAATAAATTCCTTAAAATTACTTCCTTAAATGAAGTTTGCATAATTCAATATGACCTTGAATTGTTTATACAATATTACAAAATTATTAATTATACGCATTTATACGTTATGTAACATTATTTATTACGTGTGTTTTATGTAGGTAGTTAATATTATGTACAATTAATGGATTTTTCAAATTATTATAATCAAGGTCGTTTTAAGAATAATGCAAGGATTCCTCAATTGGCGAAACCTAATTACAATTGTAAGGGAGACTAGAAACACAACTGATTGGAGATATAAAACTTCGTAGATTTTTGTCTCGATTCTAAATATAGTCCGCCTAGAACACGTATCGTGTTTGATTTATTGTGTATAATTGTAAAAAATAAGTTCTTATTATTATGTTGACTAGTCCTCTAACATCAAAAATTTAAAGTCGAAATCGAAACCCCTATCTTACAATCGACATCAATGAGATTGAACAAATACAGCTGACAATATTTAATCGTTACCTTCTTACCTAAAAGTTTGTTCCATCTGATTGGTACGAGTACCATTCGTTACATGATAACGTCCGTCCTTGCCGATGACGATGTATAACGACGCAGACTTACTTTCCAAAATCTTCAGTGTTTAAATGCTAAAAGTACGAAAAATTATACCACCCGATTCGATCTTTAGACATAAGAAGTTAAAACGACAGCATTTCAATGGTGCCACTTGGACGTCTCCACAGTTGAAAGTTAAAAATGAAAAAATGTGGTTGAAATTATTGTTTTTACTCTAAATATAAATTGATTTAACTTGAAACAAAAATGTCACGGCAATCTTAATTACCAGACTTGGCGCTCAAATATGCACCAGGTAGTCATAATATTATTAATAGCCTATTAACCAAACTTGTGAAGTAATTAGAGATCGAATGAAGTAGATGAAGATAATTTTACGCTAAATTCCACAAGAAATGAAAAAAAAAACATGATTACCGATGTTGACGCTCCAATGTGACATAGAGGGAAAATAAATATGATCAGAATCTTTATCATGCAAACTTGTGATATACGAAGCAAGATAATTTCATGCTTCAATTCCGCAATAAAAAGTGATAAATCTCGTACCAATATTGGCACCCAAACGGTTTAAACAGTCACGTCATCGGCGACGACTGCGTTAAACGAGGGTAGGCCGCTAGGTACAAGGTGCGACGGTGTACAGGCGACGGGGACGCGGTACCGAGCAGTTCCGGCGGCGCCGCGTGGTGGCTGGCGGCGTGTGCCGGCGGCGGCGGGGCGGCGGCGCTGGCCGCGTGCTGGCGACGCCGCCGCCGCGCGCCGCGCCGCCCGCCGCCCCCGCCGCGCCCTCCCCCGCGGCCTCTCGCGGCGCGCCTCGCCGCTCCAGACACTGTGTGACGCTCAATACAACAATTTAACGTATCTTATGTGTTTTATTTCACGATCTTTGTGTCAAATATACTTGGGTGCAGTTGGTGTAAATCTTAAATGCGTTCGTGCTGTTGTTGCTGTGAAGAGGGCGATTTTATTCTGTGAAAAGGGTAAGCGAGGGATTCTCGTAAAACCCCTCCCAAAGATTTTTTCAACGACCAGTCTGAATCCATTACGTCTTCGGTCCAACTCGTGGACGTTCTACTCATATTTCGTTTTCTAATTCCGTATCATCGTGCTTTAATTTCTTAGAATAGTTTGGACAGAAAAATTTAATTTGAAATTGAATCTAGTAAACGAAGAAGTTACGTAATAGAGGACGGAGGGAAAGAGAGACTAATACCAGCAAATACCGTTTTACGGTCTTCGCAAGAGGCTAAAAGCAACTTGCAAGCCAGTTTTGTATGTGATCGCTTTATACCTACACATAGGTTTTATTTGACGAGCAGCGCTGGTACTTACACAGCAAGACTCTGTGCTATCGCCCGCACTCTTTCTCTTGCATATCAATGAAATGTCAGAGAAAGGCGCCAACTTTAGTTATTATGCGGTCAACCGCACGGAAGACGCACATCACATTAGTCTGTAAATACCTCTCTGTTGCTTGTCGACGAAAGTCTAATTAGATTTGTCTGAAGTCGAGCTCAGTCCCAGCTCTCTGCACTCCAATGCACCTGAGATTAAGGTTTTCTTCATTTAGCACAGTTCAACCCCTCGGAATACTGTTATCATTTGTGGCCCATAAAAATGCCATTTTCGAAAAAAAAAACGTTTTAATTAGAATGGGTAAAGGTTGAAAAGGAGTTTTGGCGGGAACCTTGAAAGAGGCGTGTGGTGCTCTTATTTTATTTCATTTTCTTAGTGTATTTTTGAGTTATATCAAATAAAGTTGGTGGCATTTTGTTTGATATAGGTTTATAACAGTGCCCGTGTATAGTGAAATGGAATAACAGTGCCAAAACACAGCTTTTCAGGTTGCCGCCAAAACTTCATTGTAAATTGTTCTGGTAAAGTAGCCATCGCTTTACTCGAATTACTGACTGTGACTGACTGACTTTGACTGATAATTAACTGACTGACTGATTCTAACTTTAACGCTGCTTTTATACGAATACGAAATATCGTTTTACTTGACACTGGCAATATGCGTAATAGCGATGCCATAACATTATTAAAAAAAAAATAGGTTGAAAAAATTGAACAGAGCTGCCTTTAGGGGGCGACTCCATATTATCAGCTCTATGATCAGCTCAGATAATATGGAGTTAGCTCAGATTTGGTAGAGATACTCTACAGGTTGCTAGGTATCCCCCATGCTTTAATCTGACCCCCTCGACTTAATACAAAAAACCCTCTTGGGCTCCCCTACTATAAGCATAGTGACAAACCCTTGACATAAAACATCTTCACCTATTGTATACTCTCATACCTTTTAACGAAGGCAATTAGCGACTACATAGATTGCTATTATATTTACTATCGAAGACTAACCCCCTGTTTTAGCTAGTGTTGCTAATCTCTACTTTGTCTTTTTCTATCCTGCACATTTGACAACCCAACTGACAAAGACAAAACATTCTCTATCTAAAACGTATCTAATGTAAGTTTATGAATAAGGGGGCAAGTAGTTTACGTTATCACTGGTGGAGACAGGATACAGGGACAACGCCTCGTGGTTTTACTACATAATTACTTTTCAGTCTGATCTGTTGGCCTGTCTGGTCACAAATAAAAGATTTTGAAAAATATCGGACTTAAGACTTGTTTACGTAAATACAATAACACAGAGAAAAGGACAAAGTAGTCGAAGGGAGCGTATCATCTCAGAATGCCAACTTCGCAAAATGCCAACCGCTCCCAAAAAGACAACTTCTCAAAACGCCAAATTCTCGAAAATCCAAATTTGCAATATGCCAACTTCTTACAATAAAAAAATCGCAAAATGCCAACTTTTTATAATGACCACTTAAAATTATAATGATGAGTGGTTTCAAATAATGACTACTTGTCATTAATTTGAGTTAAAAAAATCATCAATTCAATCATCTTTAACATTATTCAATGTAGTAGTGTAAGTAAAATTATGATAAATGTATTTAAATTTCTGAAGTATGTAAATCAAACATTGAATAATATTAAAGAAATGATGATTTTTTTACTCCTACTTGTCATTAATTTGAAACGGTCATTGCCCGTGGTCACCGATCACCCCCGTGGTACACTTATTAAGTCCACCTGGGTGAACCAGGGGTAAAATTTTTTGCCCATGGTACACCTTTTGAGAGTTAGGTGTACCAAGGGTAAATTTTACATCCGGTGGTCCACCTGCTAGATAGTTCAGCGGAATGTATTGCCCATGGACCACCTATCAATTTTCGATTGTGAAGAAAATACTAATTCATACAGATAAGGAACGTCCAAGTTTAATTTCTTTTTGGTTTTTAACCGACTTCGAAAAAAGGAGAAATTTATCAATTCGTCGTATTTTTTTATCTGATTTCGAAAAATGGAGGCGGTTTAATTCGTCGGAATTTTTTTTTAATGTAAGTTCACCGATAACGCCTTTACCGATTCGGACAATTTTTTTTTGTTTGAAAGGGTATGCATACCTCAGGTCCCATTGTAACCATGTCAATATGTGATGATGGGATCCTGGAAAAATCGAGGGCGCTCTTCAAATTTCATAGCACACTTGAAAGGTTTTCGATATATTTAATAATCATAATGTTCCGTGGCTTGTTGCCGTATACTTCACAGGTGGTCCTATTGTCACCATGTCAAGATGTGATGGTGGAATCCTGGCGAAATCGACGAAACTCTTCAAATTTCATAGCACACTGAAAGGTAGTCGCTATTTTTTATAATAATAATGTTCCGTGTGTTTGCTTTCGGAAAGCATAATTTGATGAAGTGGAACTGATGATGAAAACTATATTATTTGGTACCTTCGTAGTTGAAATACCTACTGTTTACTAATTATAATAGTTACACGTTTGTTTAAACAATGTTATCATAAACCGCGATCATTCAAAAATGCCTGTAGGTACCAAATTAAATATACCTATATATTTTTTTTGTAAGGATGGTCCCATTGTCACTTTGTAGGTAGGTACGTAGCCCATATTGAAGTAATTGTCTTATTATAGTAAATAGGTTACATGTTTTTTTCCCTTAAAATGAAATTATCTAATTGAGTTTATTTTCCGCTTTTTAGTGGTTTTTGTGTATTCAGGTTTTAATTTTTTTTGAAGGCGGTTTTTTTTTTAATTTTTAAAATAATTAAAAATTCTAGATTATGTTTTTAGTACATGCGTTGTGTGATTACCGTTCTAACATAACCTAACCCATATGTTTCGATTCCAAAAATATTTAATCGTATTACGCTGTGCATTACACTCATTTCTTTAAAAAACATGATTCCCTTTAGTTCCAAAAAGTTGAAGTACGATTTGAGACTGAAAAGAACCCGACAAAACATGTTATTAACAATGTAAAAGTACATTCTACACTAACAATGATACAGGTGGACCAATGGGAAAAATATATTTCCCTTGGAATATCCAGGTGAACTTAGGTGGACAACGGAAAGATGTAATTACCTCGATAATCGAACCTTCACAGTCAGAATAAATGAAGTACACAGCGACATTAAATCAATAACTGCAGGAACGGTTCAAGGTTCAGTCATTGGTCAAAAAAAATACCCCTGGTACACCCAGTTCATAATAGGTGTACCACGGGTAAAAAAAAATTACCCCTGGTTCACCCAGGTGGACTAAGTAGGTGTACCACGGACAATGACCGTCATCATTATAATTTTAAGTGGTCATTATAAAAAGTAGTCATTTTGAGAAGTTGTCATTTTGCGAATTTGGCATTGAGAAGTTGGCATTTTGAGAAGTTGACATTTTGCGAATTAGGCTTTTTGAGAATTTGGCGTTTTGCGAGCGGTTGGCATTTTGCGAAGTTGGCAATCTGAGATGATATGAAAGAGAGGAGCAGGTATGAATGATTAGGTAAACTTTTACGAGGCCAATATATCCACCAGCAATAACGTTGAGCTCTTCGGTAACAAATACAATAGCAATGTAATAATGCAGTCAACAATTTCCTTCTTTAAAAAAGTAGGCGGAGAGTATGAATTATTTCGAACTGGTCAAGCAAGGGGAGCAAGGTCAGCCACGATACTATGTTTTTAGACGACATTACTTCTTACATTGGCCTGAAGAAGATATATTTCAAAATAATGCTTAATAAAATGACAAAGTATAATATATCTGCATTTTATGCACCTTTGCTATCTTGCGGATCTGCCAAAGCCACGAAGACCCTAATTCCATATTAAGCCATTGTTCCTAAGTTGGAAGCATGCGCTTTAAGACCGCCCGAGATTCTTGAAGACAGTACCTACTTTATATCAGGACCCTAAGCAGTTTTGAAAGAAAAGAGTCATTAATAAGGCAAACACAGTTTTGCAAATTTATTCCACATTAACTGATACAAGATTGATACAAGTCAGAGTTCTAACAGTATGGACATGCTATGTGGTCGAATACAAAAAAAAACGTTTAGTAGTACAGCGATAATAAACATTACAGAAATCCTGAACTTTACAATACTACTTCCTCACACTAATGCATTTTAAGGGAAATATGTAATAAAAATAAAGCAAAAAAACTAAAGCAGGAACACAGTTGGGAAATGTTATCGATTACAGGGTGTTTTTATTTTAGCCGTAATTGCTAGGTCGTAGAGTTCATTTCATTCAATTAATTCATTCTCATGTATCCTAAGTTGTAAGTATGTCAAAAAACAACAGTCAAACTCCTTATAATATAATAATTACTGCTAAAATACACATCACATCGCAAAATGCGTTCGCAGGAATAAAATATATCGAATAACATGTATTAAAAAAAAACAGACAGTCGAGGGGTCGCGGACCCGAGGCGCGGCCGCAAACAGGCAAACCGCGGCCGCGCGCTCACTAATAATAAAGTATATATTAAACATACATATACGGCTAGTACGACACGAAAGCATAACGGGAAACTCGAAACATTTCATAACGTCCTACTTCAAGATTTTTACGCGATACAAAAATTGAAAACGTAAAAAAAACACATATATAGAGAAAAAAAAAATAAAGTGGAACGATCTCGTGGCGCGAGAGTCGGGCGTAAACGTAACCGTGAACCGCGAGCGTCCGCACGATGCGAGCGAGGTGTTCCCCTGCGCAGCTTGTAGTGTCTCCGAGACAGGGGCTCGCGCGCTCGGCGGGCGGCGGGCGGCGCGGGGCGCGGGGCGGGCGGCGGCTGGCGGGCGGCGGGCGGCAGGCGGCGGCGGCGGGGGCGGCGGCGGGGGCGGCGGGGCGCCGGCGCCGCTAACTCGCGCCCCAGCCGCACGCCGCCGCCGCCGCCGCGCCCAGCCGCCGCTTCGTCTCCCCCCCTTGGTTCTGGTGACCCCCGTCGTATTTACGTTTACCTGCAACACCAACACGCCCTGTCACTGTTCTACATCAAATTAAACTTTAAACAATGTCTCCTACGAGCTCTTTCTCAGAGTATTTAAGTTACAGGAGACGACCTTGAAGCAGACCCTGTCTTATAGTATTAGAGCGCAGCTCATGCCCGTTGTATAAAACGAGTTGCATATCTATTGCATAATTGTGCGCTAGTTACTTAATTACTCTATAGCCAATCTGTGACACTGCCAAACGGCACATGAAATAGTACTACAAGAAACGACTTATGTCTAAAGTTGGATATACACCATCAACAACACCTCTGACAAAAAAATTGTTGTTAATTCGAAATTAAGATAAGACATCCATAGGTTATTCGTTCATCCGGCTCGAAGGACCAAAAGAACGTGGTGAGGGTTGTAAGTCCCCACACACTTTGATATGATAAAATAATTGGTATGATATGAATTATGGGGAGAGATTGATAAATAATAACACCCAACTTGAACACTAATTTAACACTGATTTATTGCCGGCGTGTGCAAACACAGCATCAGGGGGGAGGGAACATACACATTTTATGCACGGTTGACCGTACACACGCAAACAATTGAAGACCGAAGTGTTGTTAATACGAATCCTACCTACTATCGACTGTTGTCTTGATGAAATCACCTATACCGCTAATAGCTACTGTGATTATTTCTAGCTAAAGATGAGTTACAAAATACTACAAACGACTAACGTCTCCCACAAACTTCAAACGATCGGAAAACATGGGACTCGCTCGATCGAGCTCAAAGTTTGTGAGTGACGACCAGGACAGGATAAGGGTTGGGTATTTACCGATACACAAGGAATAATCCGGATTAGACGCAAACCATCAAACAAGCTGAAATAAAACAATATGATCTGAGATATCTTTTGAATAGTAATCGAGGGAGTCCAAACAGAGAGAGTCCAATGTTTTCCATGTTGAATTTAGAATTTTGTTTTGTAGGACATAATATTATGAAAATTTTATAATTCATTAGCTTTAACGATGAGAACCAGTAGCGGGCTATCAGGGGCCTGGGGCGGCATTTGGCATTTGAAGGCCCGCTAGCGTAACGCACGAGCAAAAAAAAAGGACATGTAGTAAAATTAAGGGTCCACGGTCCATGCAAATATTGGGGACTCCATTTCCCTCCGTAAGCTCTACAAATCATTCATGATTCCCAGCAACCAGTCGACCTTTGGAGGCCCTCAGAACCGGAGGCCCGTGACGGACCGCCCCAGCCGCCCCTTCTCTTAGTTCGCCACTGATGAGAACAAGTAGGTATAGGATGTATCAATATTCAAATAATGCCATTCTTGATGTGCGTTGCTTAGGGAGTGTAAGGATAGGCATATCTAACCCAGATCTCAAGGCACTTGCGTAGATGTGCCGCTTGAGGCTTGTAAGAGTAATATAGACTAGGACTACAGACTAGGCAACGGTGTAACATTTGCAAAAGATAATGCTTAGATGTCCAGACTTTCGAGAAAATTTGGTTGTAGCTCAAAATGGAGTCACTCCAGCCGACAGACGTCCACTGCTGGACAAAAAGCCTTCCCCAAAGACGCCCACAACCGTGTTGTGCGTCATTAGGAGAGAATAATAACATAATCGCCACGCTTGGCAGTCGGATTGGCGATCGCGACTTAATGATAAAACAAAAGTGTTGTTATCCAACATGAAATTGTACAAAATCACTATTTACCTATAGCTTTTGTTACAATTTATTCAAAAGAATTTAGGCAACATTCTCTATACTTATATTACTGGCTTCGGATGACACGGTAAGCCGTCGGTCGCGGTTGCTATCGATAGATATCAGTCGTTAAACCTTGTCGGAGGCCATATGGGCGGTTTGAAAACATCCGACAGCGGGTTGGCCACTAACCCGTATCTCCACCAATCCGCATTGGAGCAGCGTGGTGGAGTAAGCTCCGGGCCTCCCCCCAAAAAGGGGCGAGTCGTGCCCAGCAGTGGGACGTATAATGGGTTGCCATTATTATTATTGTTTTATAACTAGCGTGTGGTATGGGAGCACGTTAAGAAGCATGTGAATGCACTGACCTGGTAAACTTGGCTTGGCGCGCGGGTTGCCACGCATGGCGCTGGGCGTGCGGCGGCCACGAGCGGCGCGGCGAGCACCACCACGGGGCCCAGCCGCGGCCCCGCGCCGCGCCCAGCGCGCGCCCGTCCCACATGACCCAGCCCCCTGCACACCCCGCACATTATATACCCACTGACAAGCCTCTACCATGAGTTTGCGTCGCCGTATTTGCAACGATGCAATAATTGCATTAGAAATTGGACATCGCTTTACTTAGCTAGCGGATTTATCGCGGTACTGGAGCATGTAATCAAATAATGCTCGGATTTTTATTCGAAATATCCATTTTTGGTTCCTACCAGGGTCTACTCCGAAAGAGGATCCCAGCGGGTTTACGTCCAAACCCCCTTCATTGAACATAAGTGTACTTATTAATTTTATGAAAAGCAAAATAAATAGTGTCTTCTTGGCACCATTTTTAGGTTTTTAGATAAACGTATTAAACATAGTTTCGATAATCCAGCATCGATGTATTGGATTATATTATTAGAAAGTGACCAATTTTTTCGAGATGACCTTTTGCGAAAGTGACGTTCTGCGTCAAAACCATCGCCAGTGATACGGAGTTTGCAAACTCATGGGATAGTGGGCTAGATTTGGCTTCCTCAATTGTCGGCGTGATAATCATAATTCATCCAATTGATTAGACGTGTGATCTTATAAACTATCGCCCTTCTTTCAATCTTTACAACCTTATGATAAAAATACTATACTGCACTACAAAATTATTATACTTATGTAGAAATAAGATATAGGTATGCATGAACTTAAAACAACCTGCTTGGAAAGTAAGACTGTTGTAAGAAAAAATACCCAATAACGAAAATAGGTTGTCTGTCTTGTCGATAATTTTAAGTGATAACGTCATTAGAACATACGTCACAAGCCGAACGCTTATTCCGAACGTGCTTCTCTATCGCGTTCCGCGATATCGCTTGCACGATCGGCTCAGGCGGAACGTGACATTTTTTCGTGCGTGCAGCGGGCGTTCATCGATTTAACGATTTACGACGAGGCGACATCACGCCAAAATGTAACGAACTCAACAATAACACATTTATTTAAAAAAACAGTTTGAAACATTTATTTACAAAAAATTGCTGATGGACGTTTTCTGTTTCTTGCCGAGAAGCCGGCTTGATGTAGGCCTGCAGTGCAGTAGGTAGGTATAGAATGCATCAGAATCTTCTGCTTCGTTGTCATTCTTGATCTATAGGTATTGGATGCAACATAATCACACCGACAAATGAGGAAACGGTCTGAGACGACGCGCAGCACGAGCTTTACGATATCCATATGTGACATAACCACTGTATGCGTTGAAATGGGTCCAATTCAAAGAAGTGCATCTTGCAGTCTTTAAGGCGTTTGTTTGTCTAAGCTTTCTCCCACAAATTTATTACATTTTGCACTCTTTCAACACTATTTTGTCGTAAAAGGCCAAAAGACGCATCCAGTGGTGCCATCACATATTGATTATCGCAGACGTCTTCAGGGAAGGCCTTGTTTGCGATAATTACACAAGAATACTGCAAAATAATTTAATTTGTTTGACAACGACTAAAAGCAGTTTCTTCAAACAGTCAACATGTGAAGAAATATTCAAAGTAATCTGCCAATAACTATAAAATATGCACAAAATTGATATCTAAAAAATACTAGTTTCAAAAATAAGACTAAAAATTAACAATATGTAAAACTAAACTATTTTAAACAGCCGATTACTTGTCTAATATTTAATTTAAAAGCATTATTTATTACAGTTCATATAATAACATATCTTACTTTCTATTTTAAGAGTATCACCAAACTTAAAGATTATCTTTAAATAAGATTTAACAATTCTTGTCCTGTTTTGATAATTTGAAGCAATTTTTAAGTTGAAGATACTCTTTATCATGAGTTTTAGCCTGGGTTGCACCACAATATTTGTTAAAGTTAAAGTTATTGTAACATTTCACATCCTTCTCTAACTCAAAGAAATCTGTTAAAAATAGAGAAGGATGTGAAATGTTACAATAACTTTCAACAAATATCATGGTGCAACCCAGGCTAAGAGATCGAGATATAAATATGGATATTCCTATTTCAAAATATTAAAAAAAATTAGGACACAATTATTGACAACTTCGGTGTTTCGATATCAGTGAGTAAGCTGTATAATTGTCTCCCTAAATAAAAATCTATCTTCTAATGTACCATGCTGCAAATAATTCGGTATAAATAATATCAAGACTCTGAGTAACATTGTAAAAGTTAATTTGCTAGTGTCCTTGAACTATTTGATATTAAAAATAAAGAAACAATCAGGTACCTACATCTAATTACAAAATACTCAAATGGACAAAAATCTACCGTACTTTTCTAACCGATATCTAATAGACATCTATTAGAGTAAGTGTTGCATATACATACTCGTTACACTGTATCGCAGTTTGGTACCTGAATGCCTGCGGTTAGATCGTAGTATAGCGAGTTGGGACCGAGGGCGATCTCGTCGTCCTGAGTGAGGCATTCAACCAAGCGGGTCAGTAAGTCTCCTCCTCAACACTCTAGCTCGTAGCGACAATACATAAACTAGCGCTCACATATATAAACATCGGACACGACATTCCTCACCTACAGGATGCGGGGGTGGCAAAGCTCCGAGCGTGTTATCGGGTTAGTGACAAAGCAAAGCGAAGCGCTACATGGGGGGTGACCGGCGCGAGATGACGCTAAGCGAGGCAAACGTGAAATGGTAACTGAAAACATAACAAGTAGAGGGTGAGACGGGTACGTTAGTCGGAGTGGCCTCAGCGTGCAGACCTGATGGTGCGATCGGCCGCGGCCACCCCGCCCCACCCCCGCCCCCCCTAGCACGACCCCCTCGACTCCCCGTCCTCGACCCTCCCACTCCCCACTCCCTACCCCCCGCTACCCACGAGCGTCCCCGAGGACGGGATACCAGGCGTATCCTCCGCCGCCGCTATCGATCACCACCGTCAGGCCTACACACTATATTTACCGAGTCACTGACTCCATTCTAGGATGGGATTTCAACCAAAAAATAAATATAAAAACAAGTGAACAAAAAAAGTATAAACAAATAAAGATGAGAAATTAAAAATTTGGCAACTCAAAAACCGAAAAGATGATGAGTACAGCGTCTAGTGACTAGTAAAATAATATGATAATTAGTTAGTGTGTGTGGGACCCACCGGTTGCGCTCTGTTGGGAGTCTGGCGGACGGCGGACGGTTGCGGTGGCCCCGCGTAATCAAAATAGAACTCATCGTACCGGTAAAATGGCTCATTGTAGCCACCTCGGTAATCCCCGTACCCGTAATAGTCGTAATCATAATCTATAAACACACAACACAGGCCTTTTAGAGGCTAAGCTAAACTAACGCTAACTTACAAGCTACCGTGACATACCGGCCATGTTTGTAACATGCGTCTTGCCGGCTGCTGCTTCCATAGCTCACTTCACTCCACTCACACACCTGGACCAACTTAAGCGTACTCAAAGTAGACACACGGTTACAACATGCATCATTGATTGCTCTTCGGTCTTGCGCTAAACGATTAGGTGTCCACTATTTCTTCATTTTCCTAGCTAAGAATCTTTTTTTTGTACTTAAACCAAATTGACGTCTTATTTTTTTTTTGGAAGAGGAATAAATTAAGCCCCAAAGTATCTTTTACGCCTAAGATTCCCCAAGCCATCCATGACAATAGATACTTTTGAATAAATTTAAAGGATGTTCACACAGGTCTGTTATGAAACGAATTGTATGATACATGTATCACAAATTAGCTCCCTTATTTCTATTTTAAAGTGGACACCCTTGCTTTGAATTTTGATACATCGTTCCATATGCCCACCACCGAAAACCTAACATAAAGCGAGATGATCGAGATCGGACAAAACTTCCATAGACGACAATGATTATTGAAAATTTGAAGCATGCATTGACTTGGTTAAGTGTTAACATTGAAACGATGAGCGGCTCTCCTGTCGCTTTAATCCCTATCCTGACTACGGCCGTGACCATGCAGGATCCTATCCTAGCTCATTAATATCTAGCCTAGAGATTAGCGTTAATGAAACATGTATTGTGGCTTCGGCAATATGCTACCAAAAATTGTTAATGCGGGTAGTCAGATATTTTTTGGGAAAAACTGTGTAAAGTATTTTTGAAATTTCACCATTTGATAATTTGTGCAAAAACGGAAATAAAGATAGTAATGATCTGAAAAAAAATCGTCATTTTGCTAAAGTGTGAGAGCCCATTGTTTCGCTGAAGCTTGGAGTAGCATATTTCCGCATCCAATTGGTTAGTAAGGATCATTAGCGAACTTTGCAAGTGTGCGTGGACCACACCGTGTATACTGAAATATTCAAAAGGTTGTTTGTTTTTAGAGACAGGCGAACATGGAACAGTGTCGATCATTTCGTCTACCTCGAGTGCTGTCACATCGTGCATTTTGGTCAGACTGAAGATTCATTTTTAAAGACAACGTTATAAGGCAAACGTCATTAGGAAACTCGAACCCAGAAAAAAAATGTTTTTTTTTGGCAAAGATTCCTTTCATGACATAAATATGGTCTCTGGGAAATATCTTGGCCGAAAATGCTAGAAAACAAATGGCTGCTATTTACACTTCATTAGAATGCCCATTTGACTAGCTCTTTCTGCCAAAATACATAGCGTGGTAATGTCCAAAAAAACTACTAAAAAATGAATGAACAGTCCAAACCTAGTCATTTTGATCCCAGTAGCACAGAATACCGTGGCTTAACACACTATATATGCCAGATAATAAGTTATTTGAGAGAAGAAAAGAGTTGTTACAGCTGTCATTGATAAATTCCTTGAAGAACTGTTCAGAATCCATCTCGCAAATTAGTAAACTTAGACTGAACATTTGATTAGCACAATAAATATTTGAGAATCAAATATCCGTTATTAGGTAAACCACGGTTATAGTACATCTGGGACCAGAGTGATTCATGTCAAGTTGAGTAATTTGTGTTGAGTGTATTAATATTTTGACAGCCGCGACTTTAAAAAACATATGTTTAATGATGTACAGAAAAACACAGTACTAAACCAGTTTCATCTTCTAGCCTATTTTTTGATGATGCAACTCAAAGAATAGAAAGCAAATTCATTCTAGACGCATTAACGACCTTCATGACTAGTCAATTTATTAATTCTGCACTCTACTTAGGGTTACCATCTTTCCGGCTGCAGCCAGACATGTTTGGGTTTTTAGGATCGATTCCGACCAATTATTTATGTATCGGACCTATTCAGCTTTCGGTAACATTACATTAGAACAAAGTCTGGCTTTAAGTGCAAAAGTTCCTGCTTCATTGAACGCAGAATCAGGCTCATTTTCGTTTGAATTGACATTTCACCCAATGGGTGACCATAATTTCCTTAATTGTAATTAGTTTTGGGACAAAATATTACCTATATTAAAATGCCTAAAATCGATTCGGTTATCGATTCTGAACAAACTAGTTTCGGGTTGTACATTCAATCCTGTTACACGTTGTATATGCTTTAATCTCACTTTGTTTTGACGTACACAGGACATACTTTGCCTTGACATCCGCCATATGCTAAATAGAGTTGCATTAAAATAAGGCTTGTATAAAAGATGGTACCTAGTATGGCCCCACATCATTAACAGAGGTTGTAACATGGTCAGTTGCTAAAGTGGCCTTTGCGACAAGTGCCTAATTTTTAATTGTGGTCCTTCACAGAGTTTTCAAGAGGTTTCACCTACCATCGAGCCAGCCATTTGACAAGATTGATGGTTATGAACACCCAGGTTAAGAGGTAGGTGGTAGGTATGTGTGTGTGTGTGTGTGTGTGTGGTCAGTGCGTGTACGTACCGTAGTCTCCGCGCGCTTGCGGCGGGCGCGGCTGCGGCTGCGGCGTGCGGCCGCGCATCACGCCGTGCACCGGCGAACAGCTGTGTCAATTTTGTTTATATACTTATTTCGGCTAAATTAGGAGAGTTTCTAAATTATTTTTTAATAAAATACGTAACTAATAACTATAATTATTTATTTATTGGCATCATATAAAAAAACCTTTGGAATTGTTTTCAATAATATTAATGGTTAAGGTCGTTTCACATCACACACTGATTGTGTGTCATTTTCATAATTAGCGACTACAGCAAAAATGCCAAAATATGATGATTTTTCATATCTACCGCGGCGACCAGTAAGTACGGTCCATGCGCGATGTACGGAAGGAAATTAAATATCTGACATATGAGACGTCATTCTTTACCGGAGCCCGTTGCCAAAAAGGCATTTCCTTTGGCCCGGGGATCGGTCCCCGGCGAAAAACCCAAGGACAGCTTTTTGTTTAATAAAATGTTAAGCGAACCGTCGCAAAGACCCGAAAAACAATTAATTGACGTCCAATATATCATTAACTACCAAACAAAGAGTGAGAATACTTCACAATGATCTATCACAAATTGGGTGAAAACATAATAAGTAATTCAAAAACACATTTATAATCATTGTGTGAGAACTAAATTTACCAAAATGTGCGAGAAATATTTTTTTTACGATTATTGCAATTATAAAAAAAAACTGGTTAAAAAAAGGATATTGTATTAAGGCTCCTTTCATTCTGCAGCGTGTCGCCAGTCGCGTGTGGCGACACCGGCGACACGCAGTACAAAAACGCTACCGGCAAGCACGCAACACAATGAAAGCCACTATGGAGCTTCATACAAATTGCACCGGTCGCGCGCGTACGCGATCGGCGACACGCTGCAGAATGAAAGTAGCCTAAAATTAATGTAACCATCCAGGGCCGCCTTTATAGTATCGATTTGGTTTGACATTGTAGTGAAACACTTATTAATTTTAGAAATATAAAAAGAACTCACCCGCCCCTTCCATATATCATCTGAGTCATCCGACGTTCGCGCGCACGCAGTATTTCCTCTTTTTTCTTCTTGTCGGAGGGAGGTTTCGCCAGCGATACTTCCAGTCTTGCCCCACCCAAGTCTTTGCCATCCAATTCTTGCATTGCCTGCGGGCCATTCACAAATTGAATCATTATATCAGCCGAAATATGTCCACTGCTAGACCAAAGCTTCCCCGATATGCCATAATTGCCACGCTTGGATTGTTGATGGCAGTGGCGGTAGGTTTGCTGTTAGTTTTGCTGCCCATTTTGCGTCATTGTACGTACTACTGCCCCCCTACTGGAATAGTTTGACCGCCATTGTTCGGTTGACTGCATTAGTGGAAGAATTCTCTTGAAAAGAATATTCTTCCGCTAGTGGGCTGTGGTGGTCGTCACGTCGTCACGCCAGCCTCAATTGTCTTATTCTCAAATTGAATTGTAATAAATAATGCCAACCCATTATACGTCCCACTGCTGGGCGCTAGTCTCTCCCCTTTTTTGGGGGGAGGCTTGGAGTTTGCTCCACCACGCTGCTCCAATGCGGGTTGGTGGAGAAACGGGTTAGTCGCCAACCCGCTTTTCGATGTTTTCAAACCGCCCATAAGGCCTCCGACAAGATTTAACGACTGCTATCTATCGACAGGAACCGGGACCGACAGCTTAACATGCCCTCCGAAGCACGGAAACGCGCATTTAATTTGCCACTAGCGGTCACCCACACACACCCGACCGCGCCCGTATCGCTTAACGAAGTAGATCGCTTACGATCTACACTAGCCGCGGGGCCATGCGCACTATCACTATATTACAAGGAGTTATATATACGAACGTAATAACATCGCTTCACACAACCAAGATTGCAGTTTCGCCGCTCCAGTACCTACCTATTAACCACAATTGGAGTAGCGCGGTGTAGTAAGCTCAGCCCAGGTCTCCTCCGAAAAAGGGGAGGCTCGTGCCCAGCAGTGGGCAGTTTCAAGGATTGCCATTAATGGCTTAAGCTCTAATTCCTCTGTGCTGCTGGATTTTAGTGTTAGTTTTAGATTAAAGGCATGGAACGGCCGGTGATTCATAAAAAGGAACCTTAACAAAGGGAACTAAAATGCACTTTACCTTCACAGCGTTGTCCCGGTCCTCAAAATGTACGAAAGCGTAGTCTTTGATCTTTTTCACACGTTCCACCGTGCCGAAGCGTTCAAACTCCTCTTTTAGCGCCTCTTCCGTTATGTCTTGCGTTAAATTCCTGACGTATAACACTTTTACCTGACGGTGTACATTTATTTATTGTTATATTTACTTAGAAAAACTAACTAGACTCTCTAGTAACTTACTACGTCTAGTAACTTACTTAGAAAAAAAAATTATCTTAACATTTAAAAAAATATATATATTAAAAATTCAAAACATTTATTTCAAATTGGTCTACAAGGACACTTTTGTCAAAACCTTAGATTTAATACAAATACGAGTATTAAATAGAAAAAAGATAGTGTGAACGTCCATGGCATATAAATATTTGCATATAAACACATACACATATCGTGATAGAAAAATAACACCCGCAAATCACAACAGACCAGTCCCCACAATTTACACATCGGTATCCTTACCTATACGTGCAGCTGTTTTTTTTTGGTCTTCAGTTTTGAGCGCAGTCTGCGTAGTATTTTAATAGAGTAGTAGGGTAGAAATATTTATGCACATCACTAAACCATATACCTATTTACATTTTAAATTTTGAAGTAAAAGAAGTTAAATTTGCTAAAATAGGTACGCAAAAATTATAATACTAAATATGAAAATCATTGAAAGTACCTACGATCAATCTGGTTTATGGGTTTATAAATGTAATGGCATGTTCCACACATCGATTTATACAGGAATAATAAAAAAAGATACAAGGTAAAATAACTGAAAGAATATTTTACGATGTTAAAAATATTTTTACCTCACCGGAATCAAAATGGTCTTCCCTAACAACACAAGAATCCCTCCATACTAAATTTCAATTTTAAATTTCTTATTCCGGAGAGAAAAATATTTTAATTAAACATCGTAAAATGTTCTTTCAGTAGACAAAATAATATTTCACAGTTGTTACACCTTGTACCTTTTCTTTTTAATTTTTTTGTCGAAATAAACTTAATTACTTTATGTATCTTCACGCCAGGTCCCTAACGGGGTAGGCAGAGAGTGTAGAGCGCCAGACATCCCGGTTCTGACAAACCTCTCGTGCCTCGTCTACCTTCATCATTCTCTTCATACATGCACGCCGATTCCTAAGACTTTTGACCCCACCATCAGACAGAACTCGACCTATTTGGTCATGGTAGGTCAGCCTTGGTCTTCCTGGGCCTCTGCAACCATCCACATTCGCATTGTATATCTGTTTAGTCATTCGCTCATTCGACATTCTTTCTAAATGCCCGAACCATCGGAGCGTGCCTTTTTTCATTTTTACACCGATACTATCATTCACACAAAGTCTCTTTCTTACATCTTAATTACTTTATTCCAAATAATCATAAAAAATAACTCACTTTACTCATAGTCTGCTCGTCGGGTTCCTCTTGAGGGTCCGCCCAATCCACTATAATATCACAGCCCCATACCTAAGCAAACAATCAATAAGTCAATATCATCGCGCCTGCCTTCGTGGGTGTCGACGCCCATGACTGCGGTAGGCCCTTCCGACTCCGCCTACAGTGTTTACGACCACCATCATTTGTTTAAACAGACCAAGGGTGGGGCCAAGGGCCAATCATGTCTCTAGAGATAGGGTGATTATGACATGACACGAATTTCGATCTTTTAGGCTAGGATTTTTTGTCATACTGTTGTATACTTTGATATATTGTAACGGTCTCGTGAGTTAATACCGTAGAAATATTATTCCACTGTTGTTTTTTAATTGAAATAAATAAATGAATAGAATTGTCGCGACATTACGAATATGACAAACAAAATAGTTTTATTTCATATCGTAGGTATTCTTTCGCAATATAAATACAACTTCTCCATGCGTAGAAATAACTGTACCTATTCACCAAATAAGTGGTAGGCAAACGTACCTTTATTCTACCTGTGCCCAGTCTACGTTTCGCTAATGACGCCGCTTTGTGAGACTCGTATTCCAAAAAACAAAATCCTCTATTTTTCTTCTTGTCATCGGGCGAACTATATATTATAACTTCTACGAGTCCGGCTGCAATCACACAACGCAAATAAAACGGCATGAAGGGGCAAAACATAAAAAAAATAAAATAGGATTATAACAATACGAAGCTTCCCTCCAACCCTTCGCTTATTCATTCCTTCTACAAAATATGAAGCAAATCAAACGATATTCCAGGAGAAACATATACGGTACTGAAGAAGTATATACTATGGAACGGCGAGAGTCCAGTCATTGCCAGTGAGCATTCTCGAGGCGGAGGCAATCGTCGGGGAACACTCGGTCCGCAATCTACGGGCGCGGGCGGGGCAGGGCGCGGCCGCAGACCGCCCGCGGGCGGCCCGCGGGCGGCCCGCCGTGCCCCGCCGACGCCTAATAGCGCTTATTATGAATTCGATAAGGACTTACGTGCGTGCTTAGTAAACTCCTCAAACAAATCGTCCCGACCTCGATTCTTAGGGATATTCCCAACGAATAAACGGTGATTGTTAAAGGAAACCGTAACGCCAATCTTTTTCCCCTTTCGAATTTCATAATCATTCAGCTGCAAGAACAATTCGGGGAGAATAGCCGATGGGTCGCTGCGGTGCCGCGGCGGCCGCAGCGGGACGGCAGCGGAACGGCAGCGGGACGGCAGCGGGACGGCGCGGGAGGGCGCGGGACGGTGCGGGACGGCGCGGGCGGAGCGGGACGGGACGCGGCGGGAGCGGGACGGCAGGACAAGCGGGACGCAAGCGGGGCACCCTCAGCGGTCCACACCAAGCCCCACGCACAACCCAACAACTAACTCCTTAATTCGATTGACACTTTACCTGTTAATTTACCAAACTCTTCCAGTATCTCCTCTTTGCCTTTAGACTTGGGAATGTTGCCGACGAAAAGTCGTAGATTCGGTACGCTAATCTTAATTCTCAGAGTCTTCCCTGGTTTTATTTCGTGATTATCGAGCTGTGGGAAAAATAACAAGGGAACAATTTTGAAAAGAGGCGTCGTTTTTTTTAATCTTTTATGGCCACGGACGATGCCGAAGCCGTTCGGAGCGCGCCTCGCGCCGCTCGCGACGCCGCGGGTGAGATGATGTCGGTTAGAGCCAATCGTGGATGAGTTAACTGTACTTTGGATGATAAGCCGAAAGTGTTGTACGGAGCAAAGAGGAGAGCCTGAGATATATTAAATTCTCAGCCGGAAAAACGTTTTGAAGCCAATTGAAAGTTAACCCTGTAAGTGGACCGTTTGATGAAGTGAAAATAAAAAGAAGCGAGTACAAGTGTGATGGTAACAAAATAAAAATGAAAGCAACTTAAAATTGAACGAGGTGCAACAGTAAGAACGGGATGATATCTCAGGACAAGCGAGGCTAGATCAGTTTAAAGGTGTTATATTGCACATTTACACAAATCAGTGATTATATAATGGTGCGACGGCCACTTGCAACATGGACAATTTGAACAAAAAGGAACACAATTCACGTTTTAATTTCACTTTTGTATGAACGAAAATTGCATCTGACCGCCGTTCGTGGTATATTAATATCATGCTGATTAAATGATAGAAGCTTAAATCTAGATCTCCCAAATGTGACTGTGAATAGATAATTCGACAGGCAAATGATTGGGACTTGCAAAAGTACTGGCGGATGAGAGCGCTAGAGTAGTTTTGCAAGAGACGCCACTGTTTGGAGACTTCGACGGGGGTAAAATCATCATGCCAAACTATTGCGAGACTCTTTATATACACGTTTAAATACATTGGCATATTATTATTTAGACTTCGCATCAGACCAAACGAATCTAGAAATTGAATTTGGTTTATTCATCGAAGCAGCGGCGGCGATGGCGATCAACTGTGACAGAGGAAAATGTACTCGTGCCCTGTTCAGATTTTATCATATAATGCTTCATTAGCTATTGATTCAATAAAGTTATGAATAGTTCTGTCATTGTGTTTCTGAATATTTTCCGATATTCATCTACTACAGAACAATAAAGACGTTAAAGACAAGTTTTTGGTAAGTTTTTTTTATTAAAAAAAAAAAAACTTTTCAAAGTGGCAAAAATTACTCAAATTTGTTACAGCTACAAATGGTTTTGGATAACTTTTGTTTCCGTTGAATAAACAAAAATAAATATTAAATGGGATCATAGGATTGACAACCTGTTTGGTCGGTTATGTTAACGGATAATGTAACCTATATAAAACTATGTAAAAATACTTCAAGTACATAAAAATAAAATCATTTTTTTCTTCGGTAACGCAATTTTTCAACTAATTGGATCAATAGTTCAATCGAAAAGATAATCTAATATCAAAAGAACCTCAGGAACGGGGTACGACTCACAGTCAGTTCAGTCTCAGGTCATTCCATCGCGTACTGAGCCCACACCATGCCAAAACTGTTATTATTGTTCTTATCTTGTTATTATAACTGCCAACGTTTTGTTAACTTATAAAAGTTAAATCATTCGCGATTCAGTATGGCTTCGCAATAAGAAGTCTTGGTTTGCCCGTTTATTTAGGCGGCGTGTACCTACAAAGTCTGCACGCACATAAGATGCGATCGCCAACGTCAACCATTTGAGCAGGCCTTTGCGATTTGTTTTCACATTGATGTATAAACATCAGATGCGAAGTCCATAATAAATAAAGTCAATGTTGCAAAGGACAAGTTGATGATTTCACCCGGATCTCAAATATACAAGTGAAGTCACCAAACCGCGGGCAGCTAACGTGCTGTGATTTTTATCTTTCAAAGGATTATACTTAAACATTCGCCGAGTCACCTGGAAAGTAGACGTCAAATTAGAATTTTGTATTTTCATTTCATACCAATATCATAAGACATTAACAATTTAGTGTTACCAATTGAGTTTAATTTTGAAATTTGAAATTGCGATAACACTGTGCTGGAAGTATTGCATTACAGATGTGCTTGAACATCCACGCGGATACTGGTGGGAGGTGTCTGCCGTCGTAAAGGAAGGGGGGAGCAACGAATCAAAGTTAAGCAGTCCAGTATCAGAAATAAATACAGAACAAACGCTTACGAGGGCAGAAATAAACATCAACGTATAGTCACTTGACGATTTCCACACGTTATTCGTCAATAAATTTTGCATTCCATTTCAAATCGAGCAATACAAATGAACACGGCAATCGAGTAATATGATCATATTAATCGATTTAAACAAAGCACCACCAGTATCCGCATCGAGTCCCAGATTCCGGAGAACCGGGGAGCCGGCAAAGAGGGTGGTAATTTAGTAATAATGCGATAAAATTAGAACAGACGAACAATGACCGAATTACAGGACACCGACCAAACCGGGTCTGATTAGAAATGAAAACATGACACGATGTTACAATGCGAATTTACCACTCTCTAATCAAGAAACAACACCCAACAATATTACGTGTACGAACTTGTCTCTTAATTTTTTCTATTAATTATAGTTTAACGAATTGAAAAAAAAAAATGTTTTATAACTCTACAGACATTTAACATTTTGGAAACAAAGTTGAAGCTGGCTCATTAAAAGCCAAAAGTTTAGATGTTAAAATGACATCATCTAAATAGGCAAATAACTTTGGAAAAAACTATAATCACACGTCTTTATATATATATTTTTTTTAATTTTGAACGTTTTTTCATTAGTATTACTAACTATCAGTTTAGTTTATGCATTTTAGCAGCCATATCAAATTTACTATGTTTTGTTCGTTATTTTTCGGTATTTAGTTACCTGACAATCACCAATAGAGATTGACTTTACTAAACGTGCATTCCATGAGTTCATCATTGATTAAACGAAACCGTTAAGATAACCGTGATAGATGATGACATTTCCACAGATGAGAAACAAGTTGGTACGCAAGAAACAACATCGATATGGCAACATCGAGAACGATGAGAAACTAAAGTCCCGCCAACCTCTTGGACGGCCCGTTGCGTCGCTTCCCGCGTTGTGAATGTGACGAACGCGTAACCCCGGTTGGTGCCCGTCATGGGGTCCATCATGAGGCGCAGGTCCCATATGGAGCCGCACTGTTCGAACAACGGGATGAGCTCGTCCTCGTACATGTCCTTTGGGATTTTCCCACAGAACACCTCGCAGCCGGCGCCGGGCGTGCCGCCCTCCCAGCCCGGCGGCGGACCACCGTACTTACGCTGGCCTGTAAACGTTGTTTCATTTTTGTCACTTTTTTATTCAATAAAACATGGCGAGTCCCATACATTGATTTGTACAGATAAAGAAAAGATATAATTCTTTCAATAAAAAAAAAACAAAAGACAAATCTTGTCATGACCGTCCTGAGTTTCTAAATCTAATAAAAATCTAATTTGTCAGAAATTCTTGCTTGGTGAACTTTTCCGATAAGACAAATTATATTGGAATGTTAGAATGCCACTCAGCCTCACTCGAACTTCTCCAAATTTTAACTTTATGTTGTTATACTCTATTGAAAAACTAATCATTTTTTACTCTAACGCTTTATTAGGCTAAGAGTAAATTGCGCTTATTATATAAACAAATGATAAAATCTAATAAGATTCCAATACGTCATTAAATTAGTACTTGTTCAACTTTTCCGATACGTTAATTGTATGAGAATATACGATCAGCGTATCGTGAAGATTCCGGATTCCTACAAAATTCCTACATACAAATGATAAAACAAATCAATTATTATTATCATTGTTCAATTTCTGTTTTAAAATTACATAAAAGATTTCGAAGCAACTTAGTTACCTATTTACCTACTGATTTATTCGATGTACTAGTAAGTTGCTGCTATGAATCAGAGCGCAAGTCAAGAGTTTGCGGTCACTTGACCACAAGCAAAGTTATTATTTTATTAGCCCATTTGGTCACAGTTAATTTCATAACAGTTCTGATAACATCACATGAAGTATACGTATATAACTAACAGACTAAGATGTATTAACCACTTAGTGGATTGACAATAGAATGTAAATAGCGCCTAAATACGTAGGTACAATATATTTTCATTATTACAATTTTGGCAAAGCTTCGACTATTATTGAAACCCTTACCAGCCAGATCAGTAAGGTTGCTTGCCAAATGAAATTTCCAATTTACGTAGTAGGTACTAACTTTCACAGCCAAAACATTGTAATAAAGATTGTTCAACATTAAATTTTACAATACACGATAATTAAGAGATGCTAACATTATCCAAATGAAGAGAAACACGAAGTTGAAACGGCAACAACCAGGTAATTAATAATTTCGGTAAAAGTAAGCCGGCATCGAACATGGATTGATAAAATACGTATGTGCAAAAGTGTTTTAACGTATTATTATGATATACAAGTAATCTGAAATGACTATATTTACCAGTGAGAAGTTGGCATTGTGAGAAGTTGGCATTTTGCGAATTTGGCTTTTTGAGAATTTGGCGTTTTGAGAAGTTGGCATTTTGAGAAGTTGTCTTTTTGCGAGCGGTTGGCATTTTGCGAAGTTGGCATTTTGCGAAGTTGAGATGATACGGCGAGATCGAGTCTCGCCTGAAATGTTTTCTTTAAAAATATTCAATTGATGATTCCAAACAAGGTTCCATATTTTTTTTTAAATAACGATGCGCTAGAACTTACGAATCTAGAATTCTAGTGTCAATCTACTAATTGTCAACGTCGTAATATTGTAATATTAAGTAACATTATAATATTGAATTGACACCACGCCAAGTGATTCCAAACAAGGAAAAAACAATGCCAAGAGCAAATTATGAATTTGAGTGAAAAGTAAATTGGTTTCGCAAGGTAAAAAAAGACGATAAGGTTGAAATTTTCGCATTAGTTAAAACATTGAACTGTTAGTGAATCAAGTGACATAATGTGAAAAGTAAACCGGCATCGAAGTGACAAAAAAAAATAAGCCAGAAAGAAACATTACATATAGGTACGAAATATTGAATTCCATATATACATAGTACCTATTACGTGACATATTTATGTGTATGTATATTGATTTGGAATACCGATCGAAATTCCAACTAACACATTTACTTAATAAATGGCATCAAATTATACCAAAATAAGCAAATCGTTCTGCAGATGCCAATGAAAAAATTAGGTAAAACGAAAACAAAAAAAGGTACATACGCGTACTTGTTAAATATTATGCCATATGGTGCGCAAGATTGCGCGTGTGTGCGAGGGTGGCGCGATAAAAAAGGGGCAACAAACCTGTGGTCACGTCTAACGTGTAACCAGTTCTGGCCAGGATCTGTTTGATCTTCTCCTCGTCGGGGCCCTTGACCTGGACAGCGGCCGACAGCACGGGCGCGCCCTGCACACCCGCCCTGCTTTTCTGTCTGGAAACACGGTCGTCACAAGTTTTATTCACTTTTTTTGGTTTGTTTCACGCTTTTTAGTTTTTTATTTCGACAATGGCATTTCAAATGTCAATGGCAGGTCAAGCTATAAAGTGCTTTATACGCTTGCAATAGCGGCTACAATAAATTGCAAAATGTTTATGTATACGTAATGATTTATCGTGGACTGTAGGTATAAAATCTATAAAATATGATTATTCAAACACGTCGACAACATTATTGCTTTCCATTTTTGATATTATCATTTTCGTCAACAATTGTCTATTTTTTGGCCTGTCTACTCACTCCGTAAGGGACTTGGCGTGAAGATACATACATATATTTTTGGCGTACAAGAATAACTAAAGTAAGATTACAAAATATGATTGAATACAAAAGAAGAGATTTACGAAATGGACTACGGAATATCCTGAAGACAGTGCACTATATTGAGTACCCTCTGTCGCTTTGTACATGTTTAATTAAAAACCGGACAAGTGCGAGTTCGACTCGCGTGGTGAGGGTTCCGTAATTTAAATAAATATTTTCGAAAATATTATAGATTTAAAATGCAGGGACATAGCGGTTACGGTGGTACCGGCAGAGGGGGTTATATTATTAAGAATTTTCGATTTAATTTGGATACTCAAACTTCTTAAAGGTTTTCCAGTAATATATAGGCAAAGAACTATTTTTCACATTTTTTTCAAAATTTTAAGTTCAGTCGTTTCGGAGATAGGGGGGAGGGAATGGTCAATTTTAGTCGTTTTTCTTAAATAACTTCAAATTTGTTTATGCAGAAATTATAAAAAAAAAATATCTGAGATGCTGACAACAACCTCTTTCATGTCACACGACACAGTTTACGATTTTTTTTTAAATTTTCTGATTTACCCCCGAAAGTGGCCCTCCTGTTTAAAATTTATTATTTTACTTGACGTGTTCATCTTTGGGTCACCAATTTACATATATTCATCAAATTTCAACTCAATCGGTCGAGTAGTTTCGGAGCAAATTGGCTGTGACAGACGGACGGACAGACAGACAGACAGACAGACGCACGAGTGACCCTATATTTATATTTTCTTCTACGAAGGAATTGAAAAATTTGATGATTCACGTATCGGTTAAATATTATTATTAAAATGGTATTTATTAATACCTATTGAATTATTATTATAAGTCATTCTCTCTAGGTAGCTTATAACCCGACAATGCAAAAGTGTCCTTGTAGACCAATTTGAAATAAATGATTTGAATTTATAAGGGTTCCTTTATTCCTTTTAAGGTACGGAACCCTAAAAACTAAATAGAATGAAACAGAATTATTTTTTTCAATTAATTAGTTTTTTACCATTTAAAGTTAAATAGAATAAATTGCACTAGGGAATTAAGACTTCCATTTTAGTCATTCAACATAATATCTCGAATATCGAAACAAAATCTTTCTTGTGTTATGTTGCTAGGCTCATAATATGTTGACCATAGTAATAAACTATACAATAATGAAACTATGGTGCGTATAATATATATATATAACCAGACATATTATTATTTAAATTATATTAACCACCTACGCATACTGTCCTGCTGAGACAATTCAAGTTGTCCTGTTATGGAAACTTTAGACATAAATAATTACAGAGGAAGTGTAGAGACAAAGGTAAACAACTTTACGTATTTTTTTTATTTTATAAATTACGGCCATTGTCAAGTGGAATAAAAAACTAGCTGCGGCATGCACTAAGTGTGTTCTATTTTGAGCAACCCTCCAATGTGTGCTATCTCCATAGTTTGAACGTGTTTTATAAAGACAGAAAACTTTTAAGTCCAACTTAGATTTGAGTGACGTTTGAGTATTTGGCCGTAAGAACCCCGAAACCAAAGCGACGTAAATGTAAGGTAACATAATTCAATATTAAATCTTTGTTTAGACAATTCATTTATAATAAAATTGTTATCATATTTTTTTTTATTTTTTTTCTCCTTTTTATAAATTAAACAAGAGGAGTAAGTAATGTTGTGGACGACTTGACAGAAGTCCTCGCTACGGTTTACGGGCGACTTAGGTCAATATCAAGATGAAAGGTATGTTTAGAGTGGGTTAGATATGTATTTTGAGTTTAGTTATGTGATGATATCTCATGTATTGTTGAACTGCTTTAAGGTGTTGACAATGTGTTTAGTGAACTGATTGAATGTGTTTCTTGTACTTTCTTTTTGTAGGATGCTTTCTAATTTGAATGGGTCTATATTGAGCATATTGCATGTGTTTATGTGAGTGTAGCGAGCGTTACTGTAGCGAGGACAATCAGTTAGCAGACGGTGGATGCTTTGAATTGAAGTGTCATCACAGGGACATTTGTCCGAGGGAGTGATTTTCAATCTATGGAGATATTGTTTATTGTTATCATAAATACATGTATAGTGAATGGGAGACCTAGGTTCGGTTGCTAGATTAATTATAACATGAGATTTATATAACATTAACTAGCTCGGCCAGTTAAAGTGACGACGTTATGGCGACAATTTTCAAATGGTGCAACTAATTATTTGCTAAACCAGTACTTACACAAATTAGTTAAAAGCTATAATAAGATGTTGCAACCCAGCCTTAGTATAATAGTTCACGCGAGAGAAATCTGCAATACAATTTCCACAATGTGTGAAGCTCGCGGCAAACTGCGAAAACGTTATTAGTGGTAATGGATGGATGCTACTCAGTTTTAGGTACCAAATTGGTCTACCGTATTAGTAAGCAGTAGTTTCCACGTTCCTGCCATTAAGATTCCGAGGGAATGTTTTTTAATGTAATGGAAGTGGCAATCAAGCTTGCAGTTCACGTTGATGTTAAGCCATGACTGTAGCCTATAGACACCCACACAAAGACCAAGGTCAAAATGCAGATGCGTTACCACTCCTGAGACTTAAGGTGTTATGCCTCTGTGCCGGAAATTACAGGGCCGTACATTACCACCTGACCGGAACACGATAGTGCTGAACACTACCGTTTAGCGGCAAGTATATAAGGTAATGCGGCGGTGCCTACGCCCGCGAGCGTCGTCACTGTAACTCTACCACCAGTATTAGTGGTACCAGATGGATACTACTCAGTTTTAGGTCTTAAATTGGACTACTGTGTTAGTAATCAGTACTTTCCACGTTCTTGCCATTAAGCTTCCGAGGGAATGTCAGAAGAATAAATTCGCAAACTGCCTAAATGTCCTTCTAAATGACTCATGTCATTTTTTTTTATGGTATAGAAGTGGCAAACAAGCTTGCAGTTCACGTTGATGTTAAGCGATGACTGCAGCCTATAGACACCCACACAAAGACCAAGGTCAAAATGCAGATGCGTTACCACTCCTGAGACTTAAGGTGTTATGCCTCTGTGCCGGAAATTACAGGGCCGTACATTACCACCTGACCGGAACACGATAGTGCTGACCACTACCATTTAGCGGCAAGTATATTAGGTAATGCGGTGGTGCCTACGCCCGCGAGCTCCGTCACTGGAGCTCTACCACCAGTAAAATTTACACATAAGCTAACATTGTAATGCCCACAGTTAATGCGGCCATGTACGATCGTGCTTGACAATTTTGTATAAACATACATGTAGGGAAGAAGCTTAGGCAAATGTAAGCCTGCTTGCGAGTGAACTTTTAAGGGCTCTCAGAAAATTCTTGGAGGAAAAAATGTTGGTTAGCGTGTTTATTTCTCTCAAGACTACGGAGTGTCTAAAACCAGGTTTAAAATAATGACTATTGAAAATGCATTATTACATTAAAATAATAGGCTGGGTTGCATAATCTTACTTTACATTGGTTAAAGTACGGTTAAGTTAAAAATGAGTTGCACCATTTAAAAAACGTAACACCATTTGAACGTCAAAACTGTTATTGTTAAATTTGACAAAAACCATAGCTTAAACAAATATTTTGTTGCAACACCGAGGGATATCTCTGTTGCACACTGGCTTTTGCACTTTAACAAATATGTTGGTGCAACGTAACTTCACGCCTGTAATCCCCGAAGGGGTAGGCAGAGGTAAATGCATGCATGCATGTGACGACCCGGTTGGTACAGCGGTGTGAGTTGACCGTTTGATTCGAAGGGTCGCGGGTTCGATCCCCGCACCGGGACAAATATTGGTATGGCCTACAGATATTTGTTTCGGGTCTGGGTGTTTGTGTATGTGTTGTTTGTATGTAACGGCGTCCACGACACCGGTTTTATACCTACTGTGGGGCTGTGAGTGTATGCGTATTTAATTTTTTTTATTTTTTATTCAAGCATATATGCAAACACCCACGATCCACCTGTTACGTTTTGGCCCATGTAACAGGTGGCGAGCCTATTGACATCTCCGGGCACATTACCAAATTTCGAGGTACTGGGAAATTTTCAGAAAATGGAAAAATCCCAATAGAACCAGAGATAAAGGACTTTACACCATTATCTCTGATAACCCTCCACCCGGGAATCGAACCCAGGACCTCAGCGTAGTAGTAGTATCTTGGTTCAACCCAGGCTTAATGTTCCTAAGACCCGAAATAAGCCGAAGTCTCCATGCGCAATATTTCTTGTAAGATACTGTATTATTATATGTAACAAAAAGTAATAAATTGTTCAAATTGTACGACGTTCATCGGCTTTCATTGCAGCGGGAAAATCGTGCATGTCAGTTTACGTTCCTTTATTATACGTAACTAGCTTTCGTTTCTTTGTCTTATAATTAAAGTGATTGATGGTTATATATTGACGAAAGTAAGTATATAGGTCGCGCCACGTAAAAAGAACGCTGGAAGAAAGTAGAAGGGATGTGTTCGCGCATCGGTACACTCGCGCACGAAAGTACTAGCCCTATTGGTCTATTTTTGATCTAGCTTTCGCTTGCGGTTTCGTGTATTGGTAGGCAGATTGAAAACTATATTACATAGAATAACATAAAATGAAATAAAAACACATGACGCGCAGCTTGACCGCCAGCGTTCTTTTTACGTGGCGCGACCTATACACGCATAGAATACGTGAATATAATATTTAATTTTCTCAGTAGCATAGTGGTAGCAGGCCACTACTACTACGCTGGGGGTCATGAGGGTCAGAGGGTCAGAGGCCATCAGATATAACGGTGTAAAAATACTTTGTCACTGGTTCTTTTGGGGAGTTTTACATTCTCTGGAAGTTTGCCAGTACCACGGAGTTTGGTGATGGCGGGCACGGATGTCAACAGGCTCGCCACCTGTTACATGGGCCAAAACGTAACCGTTAAATCGAGGATGTTTGCATGTATGCTTGAATGCACCCATTTACCTTTGCCTATCCCTTCGGGGATTACAGGCGTGAAGTTACGGGTTTTTATATTCAACTTGCTTTGTTAAATTTTTAATCACAAACGACTTTATGAAATTTTGGCCTAGATTCAAATTTATTATTAGGTACATCTTTTTTACTTTGTGTTATAGTTAGTCATGGAGATAATCTTAAATGACTTTAAGAAAGTTTTTTTTTTTTTATGTTTTAAAAGTGGCAAACAAGCATACAGTTCACATTGATGTTAAGCGATGATTGCAGCCTATAGACACCCACACAAAGACCAGTGGTCAAAATGCAGATGCGTTACCACTTCTGAGGCCTAAGGTGTTATGCCTCTGTGCCGGAAATTACAGGGCCGTACATTACCTCCTGACCGGAACACGATAGTGCTGAACACTACCATTTAGCGGCAAGTATATTAGGTAATGCGGTGGTGCCTACGCCCGCGAGCTCCGTCACTGGAGCTCTACCACCAGTAAAAAGTATCTTTCTTTTGTAATTTTTCTTTTTCATAAAGAATATAAATTAATTCAGGAACTAATTTGATCAACTCATAGGTATTTGATAATGCAATACGATTATTCCGATTCTCCTAATACTTGCTTCGTCGGGTTTTGGACGCGTTCGGTTCTTTGTCATTTATCATCTGCATCTTTATATAATGTACATTGACCAAGGTCAGAAGGGGCATATTGTGGAATATGTTCACAGAAGTGAGCAAACAGCGTGTGTCGTATTGCACGGAGTATAATGACCACTTGTTATCTAATCTGTGCGTTTCAACGGCCCAATGTTGCAATTTAAACACCTGATCCCACGTATTAGTATTCGCGGTTTGAGCGTAAAATGTTCTGGAGTCATTAACTTTAAACTGTGTATTTTTTTTGTGAAGGGAATGTAGCAAACAATCCTGCTGCACATTGATGTTAAGTGATGCATTACCATCTAACCGGAACACGATAGTGCTCACACTACCATTTGGCGGTAGATAGAGATAATGCGGTGGAGCAGTCATCATTTAACATCAATGTGAACAGCATGTTTGTTTGCCACCTTCAATATATTAAAAAAATGTGGGTTGGAGGACCGCGTGCATTTGAAAATAAGCCTTTTAAATGGTACAATTACTAACGAAACAGGTAATTTAAGCTATTATTAACAATTTATGGGAGTTATTTATAGATTTTTTTAGACCTGAAAAGAAGAAGTCGCTATTTCACTTTTCCTTAAGAAAATCCACCGCGACGACAACAGAGCATTGTCATCGAAGCGAGCCGCGAGTCGCGAGAAAGATAAGTGTCGAAATAATTTTTCGAGATGACCCAGTTACATTCATTTGGCCGTCGTCGCCCAACATTTCTGATAAGCAGAGAAAATGTTCCGTGGCTTAGTGAGTTACGAGTCCTGAGATCCTGCGTCCCTAATAATTAAACTGTTTTGGGCGTTCGAAATCAAATATTGTATCTCGAGTCCTATTCAAGCCGAAAGATGTCCACTGTTGGACCAAAGCTTCCTCAAAGGGGGATATGCCACAATCGCCACGTTTGGCAAGGGGATTGGCGATCGCAGTGGCAGTAGTTTTATCGCAGGGCGATGCTGCCCATATTGGAATGGTTTGACCGTTTTTCGGTTGACTACTTGCGGAAGAATTTTCTTCCACAGGTAGAGAATTGTTTCGCTAGTAGTTATATAAAAAGTAAACTCACCTATAGGTCTTCATGACTCCACATAAATAAGCACTCTTATTAGATACATGCTCGAGATTTGAGTCTAAAAATTGTCCAAGAACACTTAAAGCACCGTCGGATGGAAATTCTTTTAAGGCGTCTAACGCACGCTCGTCAAGTTCCGCGTGCGCTAGCTTTCCAGTCTTATAAATGTCGTCCAGCTTCGTTGCTACCTGGAAACACCAATATCACATGTTAAATTGCGAGACAAAAAAAATCTTGCAATAGTTGTCTTGTCACTTTTAATTTTGCCAAAAAGAGCTTGGATATAAAAAATGGTAGAGATCAAGTGATGGAGCTCGCGGGCGTAAGCGTCACCGTATTACCTAATTTACTTGCCGCTAAATGGTAGTGCTCAGCGTAATGTAATTTCTAGCAGAGGTACCTACAGAGAATACAACTTAGACCTCAGGAGTGGCAACGCATCTACATTGGAATCTCTGGTTTTTATGTAGATGTTTATAGGCTACAGTATTAATTTACCATCAATGTGCTGTATGCTGTTTGCCACTTCAATTTGTCTTGTTATCCGGAAGTTCCCAGCTCAGGGTTACCTACGGTTGAAAACCAGTGCCAACCTTAGGGGCTATATTTAATAAAAATAAAAATAAAATTTGTTTATTTTCCATCTTAAATAGCCACACAAAGTTATACAGTATATTCTTATGTTTTTGTTATTTCACCGGGACATCATGGCGACGCAACCAACAAAATGTTTACATACAGCTCTTTAGAGAATTACTCACCTGGTGTCCGTTTGTTTGCCCAACCAATTTGGCGATGCAACCAGCTCGGGCGCCAGGACAGAATGCTACGCCATGCTGGTCGAGCCACCACTAGAGGTCGTGGTGCGACTGGTTGCGCCGCCATGGCGTCCCGATGAAATATAGCCCTTAGTCTAGCAAATACAGGACCGAAGACCCCTGTCTACGGCAACACTAATGGATAAGTATCCAACAATGATATACATATTATATACCTACTTTCATATTATAATATCGGACCCGTATTCTGTTTTTTATGAATCTATTCCATTAGTTATCATTAAAATATTATATGTTTTATCATTTTGTTTAACTTTTTTCATGTGTCTTGGGTGTATTAAATTAACATTCTTTCTTTCTTTTTGCTCTCTATTATTTGCCGGTATATTCGCCGGAGTAAGCTTTAAAACGTAGAAGGCAAAGGCAACTTTGATAAAACAGTATCTGTGTAGTCTTTGATCTGCAACACCACTTACATGATTAAATTTTAAAGGCCAGATTGCCCGCGAGGTTCTCTGTGACTTTACTTTTCAATAAAGTCTAACTTTCAATAATAATTTTGTTTCACAATGGTATCAAAACTTTGTATTTTGGGGCGCACATAATATATTTTAATAAGAGTTTTAACACTTCTCAGAAAAAAATAACATATTGATGGTTCGACTAAGTCAAAATAAAGTCGATTTGTTAGACGTACCTAAACGATCCGCTGACGAAAAGCAAAATTCTTAGATCAGAGCTGCCCGCTGCTGCCCATCTTGCTTTATTGCACCGACTACCGCCCCATTGGAATGATTTGACCGTCATTGTTCGGTTGACTGAATGCACTAGTGGGCGGTGGAATCGTCAACAAAAAACAAATGCTATGCAGCCTGTGAATCTCGCGCTAACCCAATCATCTAAGTGCACTGGGATAAGGCTTGTAATGTTTGAAGTACTCGTCAAAGCCACATTATCAAAGATCATTTTGTGTCAACGCGCCTTTAGAGCACGACTCTCGAGTAAGATAGGTGTTGAAGCGAGAACTAGATTGTGTTTCCGCGTACTTAGATCTATTTCCCTCATTCATCTAGTATCCATGATATAGAGGTGACAAGACAATACGATAGTAAAAAAAAACTGGTTGCCTGTAAAGTCAGTTTTACGGGCGAAGATTTTACGTGACGTCTTTTTCTCGGTAGAAAGGCATTCGCCGGTCCGGCAGGCCTCTCTCTCGTTCGGTGACTCATCGTTACGTTACCGGGCGTTACACTTTTTCATGAGTGACTCCGAGCCGCAACCTAATTTAAGACGTTGTCACGTCAATAAGTCTGTCTACATCTCTACATGCAGCATTAATTGCAAGCCTTTTAAAATCAAAAACTATTGGTACTAGAGACTTGAAATTTGGCGCAAGTACGTGACCGACCCGTGGTACAACTGCAATGTCCAACTGGTTGTACTACGGGGAAGCAAAGTTACCGATAGTTCAACTCTTTTTTGATTATGACCCGTGGTACAACTGTGAAATTATGTCCAACTGGTTGAACCACGGGGATAAGATGATCATCGTTTATTATATATTGTGCCTTTTATTTCAATTATTGTAACTTCACAGTTTTCCGACATTTTACTTTGGTATCGTGTGAAAACGAGAAATATTCACGCGTCAGTATCAACGTTTTAATCATCAATAGACAATTAAACAAAAGAGGTAGCAATCGCATTACATACCATCGGGTCATTTCCCGTGGTACACCTACTAAGTCCACCTGGGTGAACCAGGGGAATAATATTCTACCCGTGGTACACCTATTATTATTAATTGGGTGTACCAGGGGTAATTACTTATTTCTGTTATCCAGCTTAGTTCACCTAGGTGTTCCCGTGGTACACCTACTAAGTCCACCTGGGTGAACCAGGGGAATAATATTCTACCCGTGGTACACCTATTATTATTAATTGGGTGTACCAGGGGTAATTACTTATTTCTGTTATCCAGCTTAGTTCACCTAGGTGTTCCAAGAGAAATATATTTTTCCCGTGGTCCACCTGTAGTGTTAGCATAGAATACTCAACTTTTTGGAACTAAAGGGAATCATCAGATGTTTTCTAATGAGTTGTAATGTACAACGTAATACGATTAAATATTTATAGAATCGAAATAGATGGGTTAGGTTTTAAATTAATTTAAAAACCAGAAAGGAATTGAAGTTGGACGTTTTTTTTCTGTGTCAACTATCTAGCAGGTGGACCACCGAAAGTATAAATTACCCCTGGTATACCTGACTGACAAGAGGTGTACTATGGGCAGAAAATTTTACCCCTGTTTCACCCAGGTGGACTAAGTAGCTGTACCACGGGCAATGACTGATAACCTGTTTATTATCAGCAGTTGTTTCATAGATACATTCAATTCCCAGTAGTACAACTAGTTGGACCAAGGAAAGAACTACTCACTCGAGTTGAACCATCGGTAAAGATATTTCCCCATAGAACAACCAGTTGAACTATGGGTAACTTTACTTCTCCGTAGTACAACCAGTTGGACATCGCAGTTGTACCACGGGTCGGTCACGGCACAAGTATACACCTTAATCGTGCCGACAAAGTGGTAGAATAGAATCATGTAAAATAAAATTATTTAGTGTACCGCCCCTCTCATGTAAAGCGCGGATAATTTTTGTTTTTCGATTTCTATATAGTGTGGGATATCGTTGGATAGGTCTTTCAAAAACGTTTGGGGTGTGCTAACATCACATTTGGATTTAGTTAACCGTTCGTGACTTATTGAGCTTTAAAGTGCCAATTTTCGTTAGAGACAAGTGTCCTCCTCCTCTACCAACAAAACGGTTGTTGTTATAAATTCAAACGTTACGGCAATAGTAGCTACATATAACGATATTAAAAGGAAAACTACACCTAAGTGGCCTTCAAGTTTGCGAGAAATAGTCGACCAAATGTAATACTCGAAATTTTTGAACAACTCCATAGAAAATATTTATATATTTTTTTTCATTGTGTTAATCAAACCTATAAACTACGGAACCCTACACTGCACGTGCCCCGACACGCACTTGACCGGTTTTTTTTTTGCTTTAAAATAGGCTGTAGTATTTAATAGGTATATTAAGCAAAAATATTTTGTGACTTGGCCAAGCTATGAGATTATTGTTTCACCGATTTACTTATGCTCTGTCTGATTTTTTTAACTATCTGAACCGGCGAACTTCGTACCGTCATATTTTTTTGCCGTCTCTTCAATACTGTCTAAAGTCTAACATCATTTCTCAATATATTGAAGACGTCCGTCTCACACACAACGTCTTCTGCCTGTTTCGCATACACGCATGTCGGAGATTTTAAAATAATAAATATAATAATAATGGCAAGCCATTATACGTCCCACAGCTGGGCACGAGTCTCTTTCCTTTTAGGAGGCCTGGAGCTTATAACACCACGCTGCTCCAATGCGGATTGGTGGAGATACGGGTTAGTGGCCAACCCGATGTCGGATGTTTTCAAACCGATAAGGCCTCCAACAAGGTTTAACGACTGCTATCTATCGATAGCAACCGGGACCGACGGCTTAATGTGCCCTCCGAAGCACGGAAACGCGCATTTTAATTTGCCACTAGCGGTCACCCATCACACACCCGACCGTGCCCTTAATGCTTAACCGAGTAGATCGCTTACGATCGACACCATCCGCGGGGCCATGCGTGATTTTAAAATATTTTTTATACAATATAGGTACACACAAACCTACAATTTTTGCTATTGTAACCTTAGAGAAACCTTAAAAAACACGTAAAAGATTTATTATCCGATTAGGTGCAGTTGTTTGGAAGTTATGCGCTTACAAACATTTCGGTGAATCATTTTTTTTTTCATAGATAATTAAGTACTTGTATTGTTGTAAGCATTTTTTTGATGGTTTAATAAAATTTCTGTTCATCAGTATGGCTAGTGTTTTTATTTCATGGCATTATTGTCAAGTCTACCTTGAGTTTTTTTTAATGTGATGGAAGTGGCAAACAAGCATGCAGTTCACATTGATGTTAAGTGAAGACTGCAGCCTATAGACACTTACACAAAGACTAAGGCCAAAATGCAGATGCGTTACCACTCCTGAGGATTAAGGTGTTATGCCTCTGTGCCGGAGAGCGTGATATTTATTTCCCCCATCGTAATGTCGCATATTGGGCTACCTACTCTGGGTATACCAATTGAGAAAGTTGTCCTTTTGGGAAATAGACCAATTGGGAAAGTTGTCCTTTTGAGAAATAGACCAGTTGGGAAAGTTGTCCTTTTGGGAAATAGAACAGTTGGGAAAGTTGTCCTTTTGGGAAGTAGGCGTATTGAAACTGTTGAAAATGGCACAGTTGTAGGCGTATTGAAAATGGCACAGTTGTCCAAATGGACCGAAAGGTTCTTAATCTTTGGGAATTAATATAGATACCTCTATATTTTATGTAACTTTTGTCTATGGATCCTTCCTTATTCATAAACATAGATTAGATAACATAGATTATTTAAAACATAAATCAGTAAATAAGATTAGTTGGACTGGACTTGGATGTTTTTGGGGTAGCTTGACCTCTTAGCCAACCCCTGGATCGGCTATTATACATTTCTCGACCATGTTTTACAAAAGAACACGGATTTTGATTCAGGGGTGCACATCGTAATTTTGTATCCGACGAAGTTTTATTTAAATAATTGAAACATACTAACTTTAGTGCCAACGGTGTCGCATATTAATATCAATAAAGAGAGCGAATTACAAAAATTGTTAGCTACAAAAATATTAAAGTGACTTTTTGCTAAAATGACTTTCTGAGAAAATTACCTTTAGCAAAAGTGACCAATTTTTTCTAGATGACGTTTTGCGAACGTGACGTTCTGCGTCAAAACCAAATAGAAATGTCCTAATATTATCGAATTATCTGTACAGATATGATAAAGAGGTAAAGTTTGTAACTCTGATTGTTTGTTTGCAGAGACTCATCTTCGGAAACACTGAACCAAAAATGAAAATTCTTTCACAAATCATAAAACTTAGTGTAGCTTTATGATTGTGAATTTATTTTCATTTTCATTCAGGAGTAATATAGGCTATATTATATTAATGTAGAGTAAACAATATAGATACAGTATGGCATAACTTTTAGTATAGACACACCGCGGACACTCCACCCAAAATTCCATAGAAACACTTAATTTGGTCTCTATTACACAAACACCAATCAGTGACGTGTATTTACATGTGCATCTGTGCGCATAGCACGTAGAGAATACCAAACGTCGCCCATAAGAGGGGAGGAGGTTGGGTAAGGCGGGGAAATCGGGCGGGACATCGAAGTGTCCATTCTATACGTAGTATTATTAGATATTCTCTGGTATAGATTTAACTTATCGGCAACATATCACGGGAATGTTACAATTAAATAAGAACATGACGCAACTGTTAAACGTTACATTAGTTGTGATTCATAGAAATAGAATCACACAAATGATGCTACCTGTATTGCCTAGATTATCAACCCCAAATTAAATAAACTTGTTTTATGTTATCGTGGTGGCAAACAAACATGAAGTACATATTGATGAGATGATTATGGTAGCATTTATAGTCATCTACCTACACAAAAACCGTAGATCAAAATGCAGATACAGTGCTCAGGTGCTCCACAATAAATATTGCACATCGAGCCTAGGAAGAAGACTTCGGCTTATTTCGGATCTGTAGAGCGTTATCTCTTTCGCACCGTAACTATTTGACGTTTGTCCACCATTTTGATTAAATTTTGCCCAATACCGGACTGACAGTGCTTACGTAGGCAGTGTGCAACAGTGATAACGCTCTCCGAAGTCGAAACTAGCCGATCGTCTCTCTCGCAGGCTCGATGTGCAATATTAATTGTTAAGTACTGTACTTTGTTTGACCCCCGAAGCCTAAGTTGTTTTGCTTCCGTGATAGTTATTGCGAGTCTATAAATTACTATGTACCATAAAAGAAGTTTCCATTGTTCCAAAATCATTGCAAATTAGACTTTATCTAGGTATATTATAGTTATTCTATCTCATGAAGTCCTTTTCGCTTTGGTTGTAGGTGGTAGTGTTGTGTACAGATAAGTGCGCTGGTATGTGTAACCGCTGAAAGCGTTGGCAAAAAAAATTGATACGCGGAAATATTTTAAAGGTTTACTCAATTTTTATGCCATGGAAGTGGCAAACAAGCATGCAGTTCACATTGATGTCAAGAGATGACTGCAGCCCAAAGACACCCACACAAAGACCAAGATAAAAGGTGTTATGCCTCTGTGCCGGAAATTACAAGGCCGTACATTACCACCTGACCGGAACACGATAGTGCTGAACACTACCATTTAGCGGCAAGTATATTAGGTGATGCGGTGGTGCCTACGCCCGCGAGCTGCGTCACTGGAGCTCTACCAAAAATATTATTATTGTAAATGTTTGGGATAGGTTACGATGATGAGCAAGAAAAGCAGTAAATAAAATAAATTGGTATGGGTAAGTAGAAGTGGTAACAAAATAGATATTAAAATATTAAACTTCAGTATTGCAGTATTTAGTATCACTATCAGACAATTCAATTTCCGATTCCGATTTGCCGTCGTCAGAAGCATCCTTCACTTTAATTATAAATTCAAAATTAAAGTCAAAATATTTCAAGTAGGTAGTCTTTTTCATTTTTTTTCTAAATGGTTACATGTTTTTTTTACTTTTTCTGCGATCTCCAAATATATTCAATCGCATTTAAATTTGAGTGATAATCTATATCTTAATCTTAATATATATAAATCTCGTGTCACAATGTTTGTCCTCAATGGACTCCTGAACCACTTAACCGATTATAATAAAATTCGCACACCATGTGCAGTTCGATCCAACTTGAGAGATAGGATAGCTTACATTACGCTATGACTAATAGGAGCAGAGCAGCGCGGGCGAAGCCGGGGCGGGCCGCTAGTACATATATAAAAATCAATTGCTGTTCGTTAGTCTCGCTAAAACTCGAGAACGGCTGGACCGATTTGGCTAATTTTGCTTTTGAATGATTTTTTCAAGTCCAGGGAAGGTTTAAAAGGTAAGAAAATATGATGAATTAGAAGGGAAATAGTAAATACTACAATTTCATATCCCCATACAAATAGTCCCTAACTATCAAACCTTTGACACATTATTTCATTCTGAGGCAATACAAAGTTTGCCGGGTCAGCTAGTCTCTTAATAAAATTATTGTCTTATAAATTAGTGTACGTACGTACGCCTTTATGTTTTTTATAATTTCGTTCAATACAATTTAAATTGATATTCCTCAAACGTTATAGAGTAAGATTATTATAACTATTCCATGAACTACTATGACACTGCTTAACTATGTTTTTTTTGATTATTTATGTTTGGACAATTAGATACTTATAATGTTGTGATGATTTGACTTTAGAAACACATCTGACATTTGAAACACGTATATTTAATTTAATGGTAATTATCGTTTTATATTATGTTGACTTGGTTTAAGTAATTAATGAATAAGTATAATTACCTATAATTGTAAAATTTGCACGTCGTATATCGACAAAATGTATAAGGCCACCGACAATCTTTTTTATCTCTGTAACCTACATTTTATGCAAATAAATGAATAAATAAATACATTAAATTAAATAATAACATTAATGAATTTATAATACGATCGTAACGTACATGTATTTTATATATATATCAAATAAAAGGTTTTTTTTTTATTATTCCCAGTTGCCCCCGCGGCGATTGCCACCGGAGGCGAATGGGACAAAATTTTCCCAGTTGCCACCGGAGGCAACTGGGAATGATTGCCCCCGCTTCAGTTTCGCTGTACATTGCTTTCTCCATCGTAGAGAATAAAAGCGATTGGAAAGAAATATTATGAAAGTAAATTTTTAAGCACCGACAGCTAAAAGTATGTATGTATCTTCACGCCAGGTCCCTAATGGGGTAGGTAGAGAGTGTAGAGCGCCAGATAAAAGTGCTATCCTGAAGTTAGTTGCTACACACATAAAGTCGAAAATAAAAATATTTATCTATTGATTTTGGACAAAAAATCAATACGCTGTCAAAATGTAAATCCAAGATGGCGGCTGCATGGAGTTGTCAACTTTTTCGTCATGGGAGTCGTTTTCATGGTTCTCGAGGGTGTTGAATTCGATTGTGGTGTCAAAATGTAAATCCAAGATGGCGGCTGCATGGAGTTGTCAACTTTTTCATCATGGGTGTCGTTTTCATGGTTCTCGAGGGTGTTGAATTCGATTGTGGTGTCAAAATGTAAATCCAAGATGGCGGCTGCATGGAGTTGTCAACTTTTTCATCATGGGTGTCGTTTTCATGGTTCTTGAAGGTGTTGAATTCGATAGTGGTGTCAAAATGTAAATCCAAGATGGCGGCTGCATGGAGTTGTCAACTTTTTCGTCATGGGTGTCGTTTTCATGGCTCTTGAGGGTGTTGAATTCGATAGTGGTGTCAAAATGTATATCCAAGATGGCGGCTGCATGGAGTTGTCAACTTTTTCGTCATGGGTGTCGTTTTCATGGTTCTTGAGGGTGTTCAATTCGATAGTGGTGTCAAAATGTAAATCCAAGATGGCGGCTGCATCGAGTTGTCAACGCCCTCAAGAACCATGAAAACGACACCCATGACGAAAAAATTGACAATTCCATGCAGCCGCCGTCTTGGATTTACATTTTGACAGCGTGTTGATTTTTTGTCCAAAATCAATAGATAAATATTTTTATTTTCGACTTTATGTGTGTAGCAACTAACTTCAGGATAGCACTTTTATCTGGCGCTCTACACTCTCTACCTACCCCATTAGGGACCTGGCGTGAAGATACATACATACTTTTAGCTGTCGGTGCTTAAAAATTTACTTTAATAATATTTCTTTCCAATCGCTTTTTTTCTCTACGATGGAGAAAGCAATGTACAGCGAAACTGAAGCGGGGCAATCATTCCCAGTTTGCAGTTGAAAATTTTGTCCCATTTGCCTCCGGTGGCAATCGCCGCGGGGGCAACTGGGAATAATTCTTTTTTTTTCATTATTATGATATACGAGAGCCAAATTAAATCGGCCGCATATAAGAGCTGCTGGCTGTTAAGAATAAAATAATTTAATTAAAAATACTTGCGGCTTTTTATTGATAAGCAACCTAGTGGATATAATTATTATTCTATAGATTATTAATATGCGTAAAAAATAGGTTTGCAGCATATCTGGATGAACGAAATGATTCTGCAGTGAGATCCTAACTGTCTATAGTCTTCCGAAACCTAAACAAACTCTGTACCTACTACGTACCTACCTACTTTGCAACGGTAATCAGGCTTTAGATAAGTCTGTTATTAATTAATGAGACAGAGATAGCTTCCTTAGCTTTTCTGCGGAGAATAGGCTACTATTAACAAATGGGGATAGAGCTCCAGTGTCAGAACTCGCGGCCGTAGGGACTACCGCATTACCTAATCTACTTGCCTCTAAATGGTAATGTCCAGCACTATCGTGTTTCGGTCAGGTGGTAACGTAATTTGACAAGCCTGTGAATTCCGGCATAGAGGCATAACCACGGAACAGCTATTCTGTGGGCATAGCACTGTTTGGCCTCAGGAGTGGCAACGCATCTACCTATATTGAAACTTCTGGTTTCATGTAGATGTTTATAGGCTACAGTATTATTTACCATCAATGTAAACCGTGTTCTTGTTTGCCACTTCATGACAAAAATCACAGCATTTTGTTCTTCCACGATTCATTAAAATAGATTAAGATGCCTGTATTTTAACAAATATGCATTTTATACGTAACTTCACGCCTGTAATCCCCGAAGGGGTAGGCAGAGGTAAATGCATGCATTCAAGCATACATGCAAACACCCACGATTCGCCGGTTACGTTTTTGGCCCATGTAACAGGTGGCGAGCCTGTTGACATCTCTGTTGACATGCCTGTTGGCACATAACCAAACTTTGAGGTACTGGGAATTTTCAGAAAATGGAAATATGCATTATGCAAACTTAAAGTACCTATACAACACAGATATGTGGAGTAAATTATTAGATAGAATAGGTTAGATACGATGATATCTGAAGGCAAATAGTCACCGTAGCCGATGAACGATTGCAACACTAGGGGAGTTGACAACGCGCTGCCAGCTCTAAAAGATCTTGACGTCATTCTTGTAGCACCGAGGGAACACCTCAGAGGGAAGTTTGTTCCACATTTTACACGTTCTGGGTAGAATCGAACCGTTGAGTTAAAATTGTATAGATATCTTGGTACTTGGGAACTCGAGAAACATTCGAACTTCATTTCGAACCATGGAGCGTAAAATGTCATTTCATGCATGCTATATTTTGCGACTTTATAATAAGCATACCTAATATAATTATCGCATAGTGTATAGCGCATTCACACCCAACATGCTCTGCCAAACCTTCGCATCATTTTGTCAGAGTATAAATATAAGGGAAATGAAAATTAAATACTTTAAAATGTTTTACTGGTGGTAGAGATCGAGGGCGTAGGCACCACCGCATTACCTTATCTATCTGCCGCGAAATGGTAGTTAAGCACTATCGTGTTCCGGTTAGATGATAATGTATGACTCCATAATGGCTATCATAGAGACAACAACATAAGTCTCAGGGGTGGCAACGCATCTGCATTTTGACCTCTGATTTTAGTGTAGATGTCTATAGGGTGCAGTCATCACACAACATTTATGTGAACTGCATGCTAGTTTGTCACCTTCATAACATAAAAAAATACTTGCACGAAACATAACTGTGAATTTAAAAACTACACAATACTTGCATGTACCTATAAGGAACTTCTATGGTTTTGTTCCTGCGGCTACCAGTTCACGTTACAATGTCTATAGGTACTCTAACTATTATCACAGCACATTATTCAACATAATCCTATGTACTAAAACGGGAAATCCCCTGATTATTAAGTGTCTCATTGGAGCAAATTGACGGACAGTGGGCGTTTCCAATCAGTCAGCAGTCTTCTTTAATTTAATAAGCGATCTGCTGGGTATAAGTATCTACTAGGTATAAATCTTTAGTAATTTAGGTTACCCACAGCTTTCTTGTTGTGAACCAACCGGTTCTTGCATGATCATACTTTTAAAAATTCTTGACTGCCAGAAAATCATCAAGTAGGAAATGGAATTAATTGCATCACATTTGCGTAAAAGGAACACAGGTCGCCTTTCAATCAGGAAGAGTGGTGTAGTGTGAAGAACTTAAGAAAACTGAATAAAATCATTAAACTCAAAAGGCACCGATCTGAGGATTCTAACTAAGATATAAAGAACCTATCACATGTAGGTATATAAAAGCGCTAAGGAAGTCATTTGGAAGAAACATTTCACCACGATAATCTGCCAACTACTTACTGTACCAACGAATATGAAGGTAATTTAAGATTTCGTACTACTGAGGAGTGGAATTTTATCCACACACGCTGTATGAGTAGAATCCATCAACAGTCCGGAAGAAAGTTTTATAAATGACTAGGTGACCCGGCAAACTTCGTATTGCCACAAAATTAAATAATGTGTCAAAGGTTTGATATATACGGACTATTTGTATGGGAAAATGAATTTGTGGTTTTTACTATTTCCCTTCAATTGACAACATTTCATATTTTAACCTACATGTTTTATTACATTATTCAAAAGTTTATTCAAAACTAGGGCACCCGTGTTTAACCATTTTTCGAAATTTTGTACTTTTCATTCATAATTTCTACTTTGAAAGTTAGTGTATTCTAAAAAGACGTATGCGCCATATGACGTCACACATACGGTGGAATGGCGATAGAACCATTGCCTTGTGCCGTGACCCTAAAAAAAATTGTAGATGTCAATGTCTTGTCGTTGTCAGCTTGTCAAACTCGATGTAGGGCTGTTGATCTTTTTATTTTAAAAATATCAGTACCAGTGTTCGATATATCGAAAAAACTATCGATGTATCAATATAATTAAAAAAAATATATTTACCCTGCGTGTCGTCGATTAATCTCTTCCTTGATCCAACTACAAAATTATAAAAAGACGACAGAGCAAAAAAAGACAGCGTAGCTTCTCAAAATATAAAAAATAATATCGAATCGAATGTAAAAATCTACATTGATTGTGTCACAGTGTTTGTAACCTTACTCCTTTTTTTTGTATATTCGGTAGGTCTGAGTAGCCTATTTTTTAACCAAGTTCAAAAAACGAGAAGGTTCTCAATTCGGCCGGTATATATATTTTTTATGTATGTACGCGAATTTCGCCGAGATTTCAGGACCGATTTACGTAATTCTTGTTTTGTTTGATGCGGAATGGTTTCGAATTGATCCCATAAAAATTTGATTCAGATAGGCCCATCAGTATTTATTTTATGAGCATTTTGTTACTTACTTTCACCTCTTACTATAGGAATAAGAATAGACGGCGAGTTGTCATACAGTACGTTCAATCGAATCCACTGACGTCCTGGATAGTCCTAATGCGCATGACAACAAGATGACAACAAGTGACAATGACACATTTACTCATCGACGACACCACACAGCCTATTTCCTTCGTGGATAATTTTGTTTCATTGATTTCGTATAGTCGTGTAATAATTTTGTATCGACACACCTAAACAATTTAAATTAGGTATCTAATTGTCACGATTCTAAAAGACTCAGATTTTACAAATATAACAGATGTGAACATTAATCTAATTGGCAATGCAGCAATAAACTAAAAAGTGTTAAATAAATATAACTACGTTAAGAAAAACCGACTTCAAAACTGAAAAGTAAAAAATAATAAAGATTTAATTGTAATTATATACTACCTATTATTTATATGTGTTATTTACTAATAGGTTTGAAGTCGGTGCCAAGCCAAAATCACTAAAGTAGGCATTTCATTGTATTAAAACGTAACTTCACGGCTGTAATCCCCGAAAGGGTAGGCAGAGGAGAAATGCATGAATTCAAGCATACATGCAAACACCCACGATTCGCCGGTTACGTTTTATTCAGTGTATTAATTTACTCGTATTCATATTTAAGTGATTAAAATATAATTATTTGTTTAAGGCTTGGCACCGACTTCAAACCTATTAGTAAATAGCACATATAAATAATAGGTAGTATATAATTACAATTAAATCTTTATTATTTTTTACTTTTCAGTTTTGAAGTCGGTTTTTCTTAACGTAGTTATATTTATTATACCACTATACGATCGCCGGGACAGTTAGTAGACTATAAAATAGTATGAAATCATATCGCCTCTTTACAAGAATAATGTGACATTTCATATAGAACGATTTAGATGAAATGTAAGCCTCTTTACAAGAATAATGTGACATTTCATATAGAACGATTTAGATGAAATGTAACGTTATTCTTCTAAGAATAATGTTGCATTTCATAAAGAACGATTTAGATGAAATGTCACATTATTCTTGTAAAGAAGCGATATGTACTTTATTCGATAACTCTACCGGAAATGATATTATTAAACAGTTTCTAGCAAATCAAATCCAATACCAACATAAATAACGACCTAACGCACGTTCATCCAGCAAGAATCCTATGAAATGACCCATATGAAGTGACACAAGTGCTCCGAGTGGCGCTCTAGCGACGTAACAGATAGAGCAGACTTGTTCGCTTGAAGCGGGGCTATGTCAAACCAGTTTGTGTTGTGCCCCGATGACAGGAGTGTGCATATTTATAATGTCTAACAACGACGTCGCTATGGCGACGCTTTTGCAAGCACTGCGGCTAGTTGGTAGGTACGTGATTATCGTTTTCGAACAATTCGAACGACGCTTGCTGTGAGACAGTCGATGAGACCGGACACTAGGTGCAAGTTAACATTAAATAATTATTAAGTAAGCAATTATACTTAATTGCCAAAATTGAAGACGTGAATAAGGGGGTCACCCTTATTCATAAACGTTTTAGTTACCTATGACAGTACAAGAAAAAGGAGAGATTAGCAACTCTTTAGCTAAAATACGTATACGACAAAGAGAGTTCAGCTTTTGTTAAACAATTGCAATATGGAGAGGGTGGTTAATAGAGGACACCACAAATTGACGATCGTGAAAAGAAAATTATGTTTGCATGCCTATACATAATCTGCAATAAGCTTAAAAAATTTAATGCATTGATGCATGCAATGCAGATGGTGCAATTAAAATTAAATTAACCCAAAATACTTTTTTGTCTCTCTTCGATAAAATGGATTTAGAAGTAATTTTTGATGACTAGTAGAAGATATTTATCCTATAGAATAGACATTCATTTCCACTTGCCATTACAAGTAAATGTTAAGAGGAACGAGTTATTTTAACATTTAGAAACCAGTGAGCATTGGTGAGTGAGAGTGAAGTTAACGTCGACGTAAGGATCGACATTTTCCGAAGTATCTTTCTAATAGTTATTAATGACTAGTTTTTGCCCGCGACTTCGTCGGCGTGTACTTTTAAACATTGCAATTTTTAGCCTCTATGTTATTCCAATGTATAACCTATATTACTGTAAAGTTTCATCCAAATCCGTAAAGCAGTTGTTTCGTGAAAGAGTTACAAACATCCAACCATCCATACTCACAAACTTTCGCATTATTTAATATTAGTAGGATTATTGCAATTAAACTGGCTACTCGACCAATGAGATACTCGAGTCCTTACACTGGAACTCTACCACCAGTGAGTCATAATCTATCTAAAGTGTGATAATATATTATAAACGTTTAGTTTTTGTCTGTTTGATGACCGGAAAGATAAGATTAACTAACTATTCTAAACTAATCTTATCAGTTTAATAGTCTAGTAAATTTATAGTATGCCAAAAAATGTTTTTTTAATAGGTAGGTATGTAGGTATAATAATTTACCTTACATTACTTAAAATACACAAAATCCTCCAGAAAATTGTAATTTACCTTACTATTAAAATACACAAAATCCTCCAGGGAATTTGATTCAGCCCTCAATTAACACGTAAATTATGTACATTTAGTATGTGTTCAAAAGTTTAATTAAATAAAATGTGACCTGTCCGGTCGCATTCAGGAATCTTTACTTTCTTATGGTATCCCTAAAATAATGATACGAAAAATAATAGATAAGTAATTATTATTGACGATTTAATATTGATAAAAAGGTCTAGGGGTGGTAACATATACCTTTGAGTTTTGCTCGGATGGTAGGTGAATAAATATGGTTAACTTAAAATGATATATTTTGGATATTTAGTAGCTAAAATTTAAAATGTATGTCTCTATGTATGTATCTTCACGCCAAATATCCCGGCCCTTACACACCTCCCGTGCTTCTTCTACATGGGAAAATATTCTGTTTTGAAATCATTGTCGAACTATTTATATATTTAACTTTCAAAATTTACTAAGTACTCTATCAAATTTATTTAACCACCAGTAATATAGGTATATGTCAATAGGCTCGCCATTTGTAAAGGTGCGTCTACGCTAGGAGAGCCGAGCACGAGCGGAGCACGAGCCGAACACAATTCGTCTAGTGTGGACCAACTTACAAGCCTCGAATGAGCGCGCTGCGAGCATTTCGTTCGTGCTCGGCTGCGTTCCGCCTGTTGTCGGTTTTTTGACGAACACAAAGGGATTTGCTTCGCGCTCGCAGTGCGCTCGTGGACGTGTTTAGTTTACGGTCGACACTTGACGCCGCCGCCGTGCTTCGCTCGTGCTTGGTTTGTCTAGCGTAGACCCGCCTTTATATGGGTCAAAACGTAACCGAAGAATCGTGGGTGTTTGTATGTAGGTATATTTGAATGCATGCATTTACCTCTGCCTACCCCTTCGGGGATTATAGTCGTGGAGTTACGTTTTTCTACTAGGTATATTATTATATGTATTGCGTAGGCGTGCAGTATGCATGCTTTAATTTTTATGTGCAAATTCGGTGCAATAAAAGCTAGCTTTGATCTTACGTCTTTCAAATAAAAGATTACATCCTGAAAATAGCTTAATTCTGCACCCACCTAAAATAGGGACCCAATTTATTATGCTTTAGTTAGAAGATGGAGGTGACTGTAGATTAGTTATTGGAACCCTTTTTATGACAATTTGAAAATTTTTGATAATCGGAGGATCGATGAAAGGTCATCAACAATGGATATCGAAGCGCGCATGGTACCGTGGCTGGTGTAGATCGGAAGCGATCTACTCGGTTAAGCGATACGGGCGCGGTCGGGTTGCCATTATTGTTATTTATTATTATTTCATGAATTGGCAAACAAGCACACAGGTTCACATTCATAGTAAGTTAATACTGCGGCCTATAAACACACCAAACCAGAACACAGAGATTTAAATGCAGATGCGTTGCCACTCCTAAGCTATAAGTGGTTATGCCTTTGTGCCGGCATTTACAGGTCCATACATTTCCACCGGTACGGAACACGTAGCCCTGAAGACTATCATTTAGCGGCAAGTAGACTAGATAATGCGTTTACAAAAAAAGTTCCTTTGCGGTTGGTGGCAAAGGTCGTGAGCACCGTCACTGAAGCTTTACCACCAATAAATGAAGCACGTTGAATCTTATAGACGCCATGCAGTGTTCATTCAATATCAATTGATGTATTTTCACTGGTGGTAGAGCTCTAGTGACGGAACTCGTGGGCGTAGGCACCACTGCATTACCTAAAATACTTGCCGCTAAATGGTAGTGTTCAGCACTATCGTGTTCCGGTCAGTTGGTAATGTACGGCCCTGTAATTTCCGGCACAAAGGCATAACACCTTAGGCCTCAGGAGTCGTAACGCATCTGCATTTTGACCTTGGTCTTTGTGTGGGTGTCTATAGGCTGCAGTCATCACTTAACATCATTGTGAACTGCATGCTTGATTGCCACTTCCATTACATAAAAAAATGAAGCACGTTGAATCTTATAGTCGATAGCATGCAGTGTTAATTCAATATCAAGTGATGTCTATATGTATATATTCTTATTGCGTTTAGTTAAGAATGATACTTACACTGGATTTATTAGCGAAACAAAGGGTTTTATTTATAGTATTTATATACTAATCACATCACCCATTGTCGGATGAATACAAAAGCAAGTACCGAGAGTAATTGCGCTTAAAGTTCGAAGACTTATGACGTAGGCTGGCGGTGACTTTTTATGTTCCGGTTCGATGGTAATGTAATTTCTGGCACAGATGTTAAAGACCTTTGGTTTGTAAATTTGTACAATATAGAAAGTTTCTGTAGTTTTAACGTATTTTGTAGAACAGAAATACTTACGGTACTGTAGTGTACTTTTACTGGTGGTAGAGCTCCAGTGACGGAGCTCGCGGGCTTTGGCACCACCACATTACCTAATATACCTACTTGCCGCTTAATGGTAGTGTCCAGCACTATCGTGTTCCGGTCAGGAGGTAATGTACGGCCCTGTAATTTCCGGCACAGAGGTATAACACCTTAGGCCTCAGAAGTGGTAACGCATCTGCATTTTGACCACTGGTCTTTGTGTGGGTGTATATAGGCTGCAGTCATTACTCAACATCAATGTGAACTGCATGCTTGTTTGCCACTTTCATGACATAAAAAAACGTCATTAATGGACGCCCCCTTACTTACTTACCTACTTACCGATAATACTTGCCATAGCAAGTATTGTACTGATAATACTTGCAATTATCAGTAAGTAGGTACAATATGCGAATAAACTCAATGCCCATTTTATGGAGATTTCTATCGACAGTCTCAGGAATCGGTGTGCATGTATGAATAGAGTGCTGAATTAGAGGCCGACCGAAACATGATTTACAGCCGAAACCAAAATGTCATTGGCCGAAACCGAAAACGAACCTGCGGTCGGAAACGAACCTCTATACTGAATGAAGAAGTGGCACGACAGGTGTGTAAGAACCGAGACATTTTACGTTCTACAGTCTATACCTGGACCGTAGGGATTTGGCGTAAAGATTAGACATTTCTTCAGTTGTTTTAAATTTAATTAATTGGATGTACCTATTTACATCGATTTTTTTATAATATTCGCACAGCATGTGTTTAGCAAAAGATTTTAGGGAGCTCACTACGACTTTATTCCTTTGACTTTGGTCCGTATTGGTACATGTATAGATCTCAGTCCCTGAAACGATCTTAGAATCACATTTTTCCATAATGAGCGGGATCTTAATGCACTGTTCTGGGACTAAGGGTGAGATTCACAGACCGCGCAACTTTACTTTTAGCGAAGTAGGTAGCTTAGAACTGTCAAATCTCATACTCTAGGACAGAGGTGCCCAAACTTTTTGAACTTCGTGGACCCCCTTGCTAACATTTATATCACTTTCCCATTTTTATTTACGCATATACGTAGACCCCATCGAGTCTCCCATAGACCCCAGGACCCACTTGGACCACTTTGGGAATCATTGCTCTAGGACGACCACACAAAACTGTGATGCGATGCGACGCCGCATCGCATTTTCGTGCGAGCACGCGGATATTTAGCGAATGCTAATTAATTCATTAATACTTTAGGGATGATAACATTAATAGGTATTTATAATGAAAAGATAAAAAAATCTACCTTTATCTATTTATTTTGAACTTCAGTAGTAGGTAAGTAGTAAGGTATGATACATTTTCTAATAAATCATTGGTGCAAGATAGCCTTAGATAAATAATGTCCTAATCTAATAAAATCTATAAATAAATAGAATGTTAAGATTTCCATTTTTCTGAGAAGGTAGGGTCAGCAGCATTATGTATATAGTGGGACCAGGAAAAATGATACATTTATAGATATTTGATAATCTTTTACCTGCAATACAAGTATGAGTGACTTGAATTATAACTAACATTAACCTTTATTATAATCAGTGGTGGATTTACCAGCAGGCTGAGTAAGCTGGAGCCTAGGGCGGCAAATTTTAAGGGGCGGCAGAATTAGTTCATAATTTTTTTATTTCTATTTACAAAATTACTGTTAAAATTATCAAGGCTCAGATCATAGTTCCCAATGATTTTAACCATAGAAAAAAAGTTGCTTACATCAACTTCAGGATTATGAAGCATAAAACATAAAGTTGAAATTTTATTGATAGAAAATATACCTAATTGATATGACTGTAAACTACGATATCAAAATATAGGGGCGGCAAAAATAATAGCCTACCGGCGGCAAAGAACATTGGTCAAATCGTACCTGATTGCGAACAGATAAGCCATGTATATGTAAAAAACCAGAATATTTTTATTAATACCAAAAGTTATAAATTTTTCTTGTAAAGAGCCAGAAAAAAAAGATATTCATTTATTTCTATTTGTACGATAATTTTTAGAAGACATCTTGTTCGGATGTTCAGAACGTACCGTTAACGTTTCATTTTTATACGATATGACTGTACTTGAAATATTTATGAATATTCTATCCATTGGTAGTCGTTCATTATATGTATTAAGATTATTTGCACAATCAAATGTATTTAAATAATTATTTTGCACTGTTACTATTTACTTTTGGGGTCATTTTAATAAAAGTAATTATGATAATGTGTTTATATATTTCACTAATTGCGTATGATGGAACGATGACCTGCCGCGGTATTTTTTTTTATTTTTTTATAATTGTTTTACGGCTACGAATTCAAGTTCCTTAACAGCCAATCTTCAGTAATTTTTATCTTCATTTCTTATGATAATAAATATCCATATGGAAGATGGCGATGATTGGATGCTTCCATGTGGAATATGATGAGATGGCTCCAGTAAAGTGATGGGGACTTTACTAGGAGATTTTACGAACTTATGAAGGTAACAATTTTTTTTTTGTGATATTATTAGATCTTGGCTCTAAGGATATATTTTTTGAATGGAAATAAGTTTGGGTAATAAAAACAAACACAAATCAGTTTAATTTGATTCTGTACTCTGGAAAGTCCAGTCTCTATGGAGATTTGGCCATTCTTCTTTGTAAATCCGCCACTAATTATAATGCCAGTCAGAGAGATCTTTGAAACTTTTCATTCAAATAATATTGATGAGTTAGGTTTTATTTATTTCCTTTAAATATCAAGGTTTTATTTATTTCCTTTAAATATCAATCAACAATATATTAGGTATTTTACATATATCATTTTTTACTGATTTTCAGCTACACACTTACTTAATGTGTAAACATCAGTTCAATTTTTATATACTATTTTTTTTAATTTAAGTTACCTCCAAAGAATCTATATAAATTAAACAAAGCTGGCTTGGGTCAAGGTTGAATTGGCTATAAGAATTAGGTAGGTACCTACATAAAGTTTGGGTCTAGTAGGTACCTAAATGATTGAAGAAAGACTAAACAATTTTTTTTTCACTATCAATCTATTTGTGTAAATATTTTAATATGGGTAAGTACTTAAATCAAAAGTAGGGACTCATAAATACCTAATTATTAAATAAGAAGTGCAGATAACATCTATTTAAAAAAAATGATTTTTTTGGTTTTCAAATTTTCTCATACAATATTTTCAACATGCTGTATTTAACAAATCACTTTCCAATAAGATTGATATTGGAATAATGTTTTATCTAACAATTCTTACTGACATAGGTACCAACTGGAATACCTATACAAGTATTGCAACAAATTTATTTTATTTACATTCAGCAGTAAAAACTAAAGATTTTTAAGCATAATATTATTGTTATTAAAACTATGATAAAGTATGAATTGATAAAAAGTAACCATAGTAGGTACTTTCAGTATAAGTGCATATAGTAACAGTGCTGGTACAAAACACTAGATATGAGGTATGTCAAAGGTGAATTATAATCAAAAATAGGTAGGTTCATAATAGGTAGGTACCTGTTATTATTAATTTACTTTTTTGTTATACGAAATTGGAAAACTATCTTAACTACAGATTGTGAGTGAATATTTAAACCTATGGACATCTGTATCAAGACTTGAACCCTTTATGCTAACCTCTTAAGGTCTTTTGACTCCATGACATAATGTACTGTACCAGTAATCTACATCACTACCAGGGAAAAGTCAGGTAGTACACATGGACACTATTTCTTCAGTATTAAAAGCTATTTGATTGAATTTAAAAGACTCAACTTCTCTGACTGGATGTATTCATGTAATCAGGGCATGGCAGTGGATTTGAAGGCTTATGTAAATGCTTTCTAGGCTTAATGTCTTTTGACTCCATGCCAGAATGTATACCAGTATCACAGTCTAAAGAAAACGAACGTGTTAATTACCTACAGTCATCCAACGAACGTGTAATGTCAGAGCAATGGTGCGGGGCGCGCGACGCGAGGGACGGAGGGGGCGGTACCAAGTAGCCCATACAAAAATTGTCATCTACTTGGGACTTAGCGATAAGGGGTGCGAGATTTAAAATTTCTTTTACTAAGCTTTTGGAAAGATCATATTGAAAAATTTGATGTCAACTTTACTGTTAATTACTATTGTCTGTTATATTTTACACTTTATGTACATACTTACTTCACTTAAAACGAAAAAATCTCTACAGAAAATTCTAAATATTTTTTTTGTTTGTATATGTGTTTCATATTCGTGTTATATTGGACGGAGTTAAAAAGGTATGGATGAATATTAGGATCGCTACATTATAATTGTTTTTTATATTATTTCGCATTAACACATGCTTGTGAAATATATTTTTTAAAGAAAAATGGAAAGAAAATTTTGACTTCAGGCGAGACTCGAACTCGCGGCCACTGGGAATCTAATCCAGCCGCTAGAATAGAATAGCATAGTGTGGCAATAGATGGCGCTACTGCCACCATAAGGCAATGCAATAAATGTGAAGGAAAGATTTGACAAATCGGGCAGGACTTCGGTAGCTCAGTTGGAAGAGCGGCTGGACTAGATTCCCAGTGGCCGCGAGTTCGAGTCTCGCCTGAAGTCAAATTTTTCTATCCATTTTTCTTTAAAAAATACATTATAATTGTTAGAATTCTAGCGTACTGATAGACCGCCCATCTGGAATACTGGTACATTGATGATAGACTGGCAAATTGTTGATAGGTTGAGATATTTATAGTTTGATCGATTTTTATTTTCTCGAGGCTTCCCAGTACCTCAAAGTTTGGTAAAGTGCCAGGAGATGTCAACAGGCTTGCCACCTGTTACATGGGCCAAAACGTGAATCTAGGATGTATGCATGAATCCGATTTAACTCTCCCTACCCCTTAGAGGATTACAGGCGTGATGTTTTTAGGATTTTTATATATGTTCAAAGTAAACTGACGCGTTACAAACAACGTAAATAAAAACCAAAAACGTGACAACCTTAATGATTTTGCGTTTTGATGAGTGAAGGCGGCATATCGCAAAACTTCAAAGGCGATAAACTACTGTATGTACTTATACTGTGCCAGTATCATGTAAAAGTTAGGTTATTGTGTAGGCACTTTATTGCCTAGGTAATAAAAGCTATATTTGTTTGAATTTAAAAGACCAAGTTCCCTGACTATTTTTAACCATGTACCTAATTAGAACATGGCAGTGGACTTAACACTAAGGTCTTATACCCCCATACCAGAATGTACACCAGTATTTAACATGCACTATCAAGGGAAGGTCAGGTAGTATACATGGACACTTTAGTGCCTAGGTAATAAAAGCTATATTTGATTGAATTTAAAAGACCAAGTTCCCTGACTGTTTTTAACCATGTACCTAATTAGAACATGACAGTGGACTTAACACTAAGGTCTTATACCTCCATGCCAGAATGTACACCAGTATTTAACATGCACTATCAAGGGAAGGTCAGGTAGTACCTATTGCCTAGGTAATAAAAGCTATATTTGATTGAATTTTAAAGACCAAGTTCCCTGACTATTTTTAACCATGTACCTAATTAGAACATGGCAGTAGACTTAACACTAAGGTCATAAACCTCCATGCCAGAATGTACACCAGTATTTAACATGCACTATCAAGGGAAGGTCAGGTAGTATACATGGACACTTTAGTGCCTAGGTAATAAAAGCTATATTTGATTGAATTTAAAAGACCAAGTTCCCTGACTATTTTTAACCATGTACCTAATTAGAACATGGCAGTAGACTTAACACTAAGGTCATAAACCTCCATGCCAGAATGTACACCAGTATTTAACATGCACTATCAGGGGAAAGTCAGGTAGTAAGCATGGGCACTTTATTGCCTAGGTAATAAAAGCTACATTTGATTGAATTTAATAGGCCAAATGACCCTGACAACTTTTAACCATGTACCTAATTAGAACATGGCAGTGGACTTAAGACTAAGATCTTATACCTCCATGCCAGAATGTATGCCAGTATTATAGATGCACTATCAGGGTAAAGTTAGGTAGTACACAAGGGCACTCTATTGCCTAGGTAATAAAAGCTATAATTCATTGCTTTTTGAAGACAAAGTTCCTTGATTGGTTATAATCATCATATGAGAACATGGCAGTGGTGATCACTAGTCATTAGCATTTAGATTTGGTAATGCAGTTTCTTCACCTTTGAGCTCCACCACTGAAGCTCTGTCACTAGTCAAATAGATGTTAAGTTTTTTGATTTAGCAATCTATGTAGGTACATTCTAAATCTAAGAATCTGTGATAAGGTTGTTAGATGTGGATACTGGAAATATGATAGCATTTTATATCAGTAAATGTATACCTACTTTATGTATGAAGTATTGTAGGCTACTAGGAGTGACATGTGTGAATCAAGGGGCTGAATTCTTAGAATTCATGAAAAGGGTTTATATTGTCTGTATAAGCCTATAATCATATACTTAACTAACTTTTTTCCACGGCAAGACTTTTTAGAGAGCCCGTCAATGTATCAAATAATTTTGGAGAAATATGAAGTCAAATTAAAAAATATTTTGGGTATATACCTATATACAGATTAAAAAAAAATAATAATATACAAATTGAATCTTTAAATTTCTTAAAAATAAATAGCTTTAGCAAATTACGAAGTTTCCAATAAGATTCTAATAAGAAATAATATTACAGTGTTGCAGACCAGACGATACACATGTTTTACAATAAGACAGGACTTTTATAAAACATTGATAATATGGAGGTTAACAGCAATTGGCCCCTATTGTGCTCTCATACTGAATAATGTACCATTGTTTCAGTCTTAAGACACTTTTTACTCTCTCTCGTCAATCATTCTGATAATATCATTGAAGCGGACCACGGAGGCTCACTAAAACATTACATTTCAATGTTGATAGAAATTTTGTGACAAACAGCAAGGACTAATACAGTGAATAACATACTGATAAAGTCATCAAACCAGCTAAAAATAAAGAAATAAACTTTTCAAAGTTTCACCGCTATGAGTCGTAGAAAAGTTTTGATGTAGTATAAAAAGTTTTTCATGCAGTGTAATATAACTTTATCTTATAATTAAATTATGTAAAGTATGTCTAGTAATGCTCACCTTAGGATCCAAGCCATACTCAATAAGTTTGCGGTAATCCGGTGTCCGGCCAATATCAGAGTCCTTCCCAGAGACCTCTTCAATAGATATTTCTCCATTACCCTCCGCCATTCTGCACAATTATTACAACTTTTGTACACGCACTACACTTATTTTTTTTTAATTGCTTTATCACGACTCAGACTTTGAAACTTTAAAATCGAGCTGCCTACCGATCTGGAGTACACGACTCGCCTAAAGATGATGTCATACGAACACTACATCAAGAGAGCCACGCATCTCATTGCCGCTAAATTATTTCAAAACTATTGTTATCATAGTATTTTATATGCGCATACACAACTCAAGATACTGAATAATATTTACCTTATTTTGTAATTTTTGTAATTTTGGAACAAAATTATAACCCTCTAATCGTCCGAAAAACAAAAAACAAATGATGTTCAAACATATGAAACTGTGAAACAATGGGATTGTACACTCCTCATTCCATCCGGGTGAAGGTGAAATTTCAAAAAGCGAATGCGCGGGTCATTGCATCTTTGTAGTGATGTGAAACAATTTTTTGAGCCTAAAAATGAAAAACGGATTTATGGCAAAATGTCAAACAAGGACACAAACAATAAAAGAGATGCGAAATCCGGCGGTCAATGACCGAAATAACACAGAGTATACTGTGAGAGTTCTTTGCAAAACTATTTTACACAACACTTTAACAAATAATCACTTTTATATCACTTTTACAATCCCTTTGTAACAAAATACAAACACCAGTAACTTTCCGCGCATGAAACTTTGGTGAATGCGAAACTGCAATAAGTTGAGAGTGCAACTGCATTGCACCCGATAAGAACCGGCCGGCGCGCGCCTTTATTTCCAAAAAGAATCCAATTGGAATGAGCACAGGATGATGCCAGAAGATTCAAAACACTTTGACACACTATCACTTCGCAATAAAATTAACCTGGAGCACTGTACACGAAAATAATTACCTATTAATTTTGCTAGTTGGTGGCCGAGACAGATATGGCGGCACCGCGCGACGTCAACGTGACCAGTACGGGGTTCTCACTCTCATAACGACGCGCGCTGACATGCAACGAGGAGTGCATTCAAACTTTCAAAGGCACTTAATTTGTTTGTAAGGTTTAAAGAATCTCTCTGTTTTACTACTAATAGTGACCGCAGCGAACGATGATATATTTTTATTGCACAGAGAGTTTTTGCAATGGTTGCGAATAATTTTGAATGTGAAAGAGCGCGGCGCGTCGCGCAAGGCTGCCGGCCGCGAGGTGAGACAGGCTAGCGGCAAGACGGCGGCGAGCGAGAAGCCAAGAGCGAAGGGGGGAGGGTGTTGCAACCGGCGGTGCAGGCGTGCAGCAGCGGCGACGCCGCATCGAGCTCGCTTGCATACTTGCATACACACGCACACTCGCAAATCCTCTGACCTTCGTTACTCGTAATCGATTCACTGTCAGAGTTTCGCCTTTGTTGGTACAATTGGTTATTTTTTAAATTAAGTCTATCACTAATTTAAAAAATAGGATTTATGTATAAAAACTCTGGGAAATCAGATTTTTTTATGTCCAAATTGCTATAATTTTATGTAATAAATTAGATTATGTTTATCTAGTAAGAACTTTGAAAATAATTTAGCATACACACAATTTGCAAATAAGACTTGTGTTTACAAACAATTAAACTAATCATATTTAGGTACACTAATTCTGACTCATTTAACTCAATGAGTTAGAATCTTAAAATAGATCAAAAATAAATTCAAATCGAATACCTACCTATTACAAACTAACTATCCGTAATACGTATTCAAATTATTTGAAAAGATCACACGGTTACTAATCGACAACGTCCAATAGAAGAACAAGGTTCATTACTCTTTGATATGGAAACGAAGGGATAAAGGAGTTAATCGCAATAACCCCTTGCTTTAGTTCGCTTCACCTGCTGATTATTGAAGCCGTATGTATTCGCGACACATACACAAAACTGGCCTTCGTATGCATGTGTAAGAAACTCGGATCTGTATCCGCCGCATACTGCATATGTGGGTAGGTAGGTACAGCCGCTACTGCGGGTGCCTCGCTTTGTGCACACAAGTTCCAAAGCGACCCTTTTACCGCGAATATGAATCTTACACGAGGCCTCTGTCGCGTCGAAAATCGCTTAGTGCCCAACGTAAAGTTTTACTTCACAAAGAACTGTCTGCTATGTTATGTGTAGCGGCATGATAGACACACTTCCTTTCTCACATATTCTTGATATCAATAGCGTTAAAGTACAAGCTGTAAAACGAACTCTCGCCAAGTTTCCGGTGACGGCGGCGGTGGGTTAAATGTTCTTGAAAAAGATTTTGTTCACGCGCCTTGAATAATTCATCCATCGTTAAAAATAAAATTTCACTCATATTGTAATCTTATATATATTTTTGATTCATGTTGATCATGATTCTAGCAAATTACTAAAAATTTATATTATCCATCTTTGTAATCTATAACCGATAATATTTTAATCCAATTAATGTTTCTTATTTACACATCACTATTTTTGAAACTTGACAGTTTGACAGTTCATTGACACAATTTTGTTTTTACTGAGCAGTGATAACATTATTCTCTGTTCAGCCAGTTTCAAGAAAAAAGTACCTAAACAGTTTTCCAAAGTTATACCACCTCTTTCATTCATTTCCATTAGTGAGTATACTATCAAAATGCTAAAGAATTCTTACTCACCGATTCTCATAAGGACCTTAGAAATAGCACGAATCATCCGTCACGGACACTCATGTCTATAAATATCTATTTTGCAAACATACATAGCGCTGCAAGACCGCTCCGTTCGCCGCGCCGCGCCGCGTACTACATTCGCGATAAGGCACTTTGTGCGTATTTTAAATACGTCAACAGTTCATTGACCCACGCTGTTTCGCAGCGTACGTTGTCGAATTTATTGTGTCTGTAGATTTGTGGGTCGTCTACGCTACCTGAGGTCAAACTGAGGGCCCAGGTGATAGTGACGTCACCTAACCAACATTGACTAGCCGGTGTTTCTAGTTCTAATAGAACATTCGTCCTATTCAAAATTACGTGTATCTACTCACTCTACATTAAAATAGAGTCGCCCTAATCTAACCTGTTAATAGGAATACCGGAGTAGGCATGCATGACCAGCTACAATTCGCGAGCTTCATGTGTGTCGAGGTCGTTGCTATTTGCTTATGTTTTTTTTGGTTATTCAAGGGCGAACGCTATTTATAATGTAGATAGGAATGTCTAATGTTCTAATTAATTCCCTTCCTAAACTAAAGTTGCTTATATTTATTTAAGGCGCTTAAAATAGGTACCTAATTGAGTTTTTTTATCTATTTATGATCTGTCAAGGTTGGTCATTCAGGGAAAAAGGTCCAAAGTTTTTTTTCTTATAGGTAGGTATCCAAGTAACACGTTAAAGGTTTTAAAACGCAATTAAGCCGTGAAACAATCTCATCCCATTGTCGTCGAGGTTCTCGACCTTTGCGAAGCGTGCGGCGGGCGTCGCATATTCAATAGAACACAAATTGTATTTTTTTTCGCGCGTGTCTGGCCTTGTGTCATAGGCTAAATGATAATTAGACGAATCACAACGAATTCGTAATATTCGTATCCAATAGTATTTAAATAAATTAGAGGTGGAGGACCAAATGACAAGGAAAAAAACATGGCGGATTTTAAATTCGTCACATGACCGCATGTTTACTTGTGGTAGAGCTCCAGAGACTGAGCTCAAGAACGTAGACACTATCGCATTACCTGCCGCTAAATAGCAGAGTTCAACGCTTCCACAGGTAGCGTTCGGTCATTTGAGAAATGGCTCTCAAAGCACGGGCGTATACCTACCTACCCACCCGCTGCCAGAGAATATGTAATAATACTACGCCGCTGCTAGTGTCTAGCACCACAGTCTGAAGAAAACGAACGCTAGCACCATCTAACTCAGAGGCATCGTGACCACAATTTTTTATCTAGGTGTCAATGGGTTTTTTTTTTTATTATTATGGCATCGCTATTACGCATATAGCCAGTGTCAAGTAAAACGATATTTCGTATTTATTTAAGCAGCGTCAAAGTTAGTATAATATCAAGTATATTAAGTAAGTATCAAGTATATAAGTTATCAAGTATAATATGTCAGTCAAGTGAGTTACAGTCAAGTAATTCGAGTAAAGCGATGGCTACTTTACCAGAACATTTACAATGAAGTTTTGGAGGCAACCTGAAAGGTCGTTTTCGCACTGTTATTCTATTTCACTATACACGGGCACTGTAATAAACCTATATCAAACAAAATGCCACCCACTTTATTCAATATAACTTAAAAATACACCAAGAAAATGAAATAAAATAAGAGCACCATACGCCTCTTTCAAGGTTCCCGCCAAAACTAGTCAATGGGATTTAGTCGGTATTCAAATAACCTACCATCAACAATAACCAATGAGACCTTACTAGTCACTACTTATTTGACACTTTGTAAACCAAAGAAATACTTATTTTAAATTGACTCTTTGAGGTGTAGTAAATAATACTTCAACGGATTGACTTGATTTTCTTACTTACAGATACGCCTACCAACTTAAATTGAAATAGGTACGACCGGTACGACTTGAAATCTAATAACTATTCGTAATAGTAACGTAACGTTACTTCACGCCTGTAATCCCCGAAAGGGTAGGCAGAGGTAGCAAGAATACATGATAACACCCACGTTTTGGCCCATGTAACAGGTGGCGAGCCTGTTGACATCTCCGGGCACAAAACCAAACTTCGAGGTGCTAGGAAATTTCCAGAAAATGGAAAAAGCCCAATAGAACCAGAGATAAAGCAGATAAAGACTTTACACCATTATCTCTGATAACCCCCTACCCTGGAAGATTCGAACCCAGGACCTCAGTGTAGTCGTAGTGGCCTGCTACCACAAGGCTACCGAGGCCGATACGTCATAGTTTTTGATAAATTTCCGACACAGGGTTTCACAGGGTTTCACATTTAAGTAGTTTAGTAAGTGGCTTCAAGACAACGCATCTACGTTGAAATCGCTTTTTTATGTACATGTGTATAGGTTTGAGTAGCTATTTAGGTACTTACCATCAATGTGAACTACATGATTCCATTACTCTTTTCATTACAAAAAAAAATATCTTACCAATTTCAACATCGGTAAGTAAACAAAAAGTGTCGAACACCATTAAAACAAATTGTTTTCAAGATTAAATTAAATATGTCCTAGGAATCGGCGTGCATGTATGAAGATAATTATGAAGGTAGACGAGGCACGAGAGGTATGACAGGACCGGGATATCTGGCGCTCTACACTCTCTACCTACCCTGTTAGGGACCTGGCGTGAAGATACATACATACATACATACATACTTTAGATATGGCATATGTCCTTGACGAAAGACATTGTATCTCCAAAGTCAATGTCCTCGGTGTGATATATATAAACCATGAAGTGACCAATGGTAACGCGCAAATGACCTGCGATATCCCGCCTCAAAAAAGAATGCGAGAAAACCATGGATCTTTCTTGTCATTTTTTAACACGCTTTTAATCGCTGTAGACTAGAGGTTCCCAAACTTATTTGTACTGTGACGCCCATTGGAATTCGTAGATATTACGTCACTCACATTCAAAAATACTAACCAGTTTTAATACTAGTGTAGTAACAGGTTCTTTCCATTTTTCCTTAAAAATAAAATATATTTCACAAGCATGTGTTAATGCGAAATAATATAAAACAATTATTAAGGGTAAAAGCGACTTCTTTACGATATTCAATAAACTGAAAAGTCTATTATATCGGTTGCCTAACTAGCATAGTTGGTAATAGATGGCGCTGCTGCTACCATAAAGCAATGCAATAGATGTGAAGGAAAGATTTGACAAATCGGGCAGGGCTTCAGTAGCTCAATTGGAAGAGCGGCTGGACTAGATTCCCAGTAGGTCGCGAGTTCGAGCCTCGCCTGAAGTCAAATTTTTCTTTCCATTTTTCCTTAAAAATAAAATATATTTCACAAGCGATCGTTAATGCGAAATAATATAAAACAATTAGTAACAGGTTACCAGAAAAACTATATTTCTACATATATACACTGGTAATTTTCTTTAGATAGGTACTTAACACGAACAAAGCGTAAACATTACCAATAAAAATGATTTCAATGTACAAACAACGACCGCAGAACGATGCTGCGACGCCTTGGGGCATATCGACCACGGTTTTGGAATCACTGCTATAGACAAATTACTGCTATAGACAAAAAAAGAGAACTTTAACTTCAACCGATATGTATATTAAAAAAAAACTTGGCCAAGTTCGAACTCGCGCTCAAATCGTTCCGTCCGTATGTACAGTTGAGTGTAATTTCATATGAGTGAACTTTATGTTATTTTAAATTCGGTTTTCCAGCAACCTTATGATAAACTAGCTGTGCCCGCGACTTCGCCCGCGTGAGAATTTATGATTGTTCAGTATCTACCCGAACGAAGTCGTGGGCTCAGCTAGTATAAAAGTAGCCTTAGCTACTTCTTATTACATAAGATATCTGCCAGTGAAAGTCAAAATCGATCCAGTCGTTCCTGAGATTAGCCGGGACAAAGAGACAGACAGACAAAAATTGTAACAAAAATTGTTTTAGGTATGTACCGTGTATACATACATTATGTTATGCATTTAGTAAAAAGTGGTTATTTTTATATAGATGTATATGTAGAGATAATTATTTGTTGTATCTTATTGGAAAATTTGAAGTTTATTAGTTTGAAGATAAAGGAGAGGGGGCTGCAGTCATCACTTAACATCCATGTGAACTGCATGCTTGATTGCCACCTTCGTTACAAAAATAGAAAATACCTACTACCCACGATTCATCAGTCAAAGAAAATCCTGGACCACTTAGACCAACATATACGAGTAGTAGCTTTCAAAATCAGTATTTTTAGGCAACGGAAAAAACCCAAATAGAAATTGCCCAAAAAAAAACAACAAATGTACTGATAACTTCAGTAAAACTGGTTGAAATTTAAGATTTATCGAGGGACCGGACTAATTGATTAATTAAGTTTTTTGTGTAGTTATGAAATAAGATATTACGATACAATACAGTGACGGAGCTCGCGGACGTAGGAACCACTGCATTACCTAATATAATAAAAAAAAAACTTGCCTTATCTGTTCTGTGGTTCAGCACTATCGTGTTCCGGTCAGGTGGTAATGTACGGCCCTGTAATTTCCGGCACAGAGGCATAACACCTTAGAGCTTAGGAGTGGTAACGCATTTAATTTTGACCTTGGTCTTTATCGTGTGGGTGTCTATAGGCTGCAGTCATCACTTAACATCAATATGAACTGCATGCTTGTTTGCCACTTTAATTACATAAAAAAAAAACAAAAAAACAACCACTTATACAAAACCACAACTTTAAAAATGTAGAGTAGCAACTGAACTTTTAAAACAAGTATGTTAGCTACGAAGTTTAGTAAACTGCCGCAATAGTCTAGTGGTAGCAAGCCACTACTGCTACGCTGGGGACCCGGGTTCGATTCGCGGGTCCGATAAAGGTATAAAATCCTATGATTTTTTTATGTTATGAAGTAGCAAACATTCATACAGTTTGAATTGATGGTAAGTAAAACTGAAGCCTATAAACATTTACATGAGACTGCAGATTTCAATGTAGATGCGATGCCACTCCTGATGTCCACGGCCCTGTTTTTCCGGCACAGAGACATAATACCTTAATTATGTCTCTGTGCCGGAAAAACAGGGCCGTACATTACCACCTGAACGGAACACGATAGTGCAAATCACTGCCATTTAGCGGCAAATACGAGTAGTTTAGGTAATGCGATAGTGCGTACGCCCGAGAGCTCCGTCACTGGAGCTCTACCACCAGTAAAAGTGATTCTGGTTTTATTGGGATTCTTCAATTTTCTGGTAGTATCCCAGTACCTCGGAGTTTGGTAATGTGCGCCGAGATTTCTACAGGCTCGTGGGTATTTGCATGAATACCTATCTTACCTAACCTATCTCTTCGAGGAAAACATGCGTCAATTTACGTAACAATAATTATTCAGACAGCTTTGCCTGCGCACAATTGATGAAAAATTCATTGATATTGTTAAGAAAGCAATTTTCTTAGTATCGAGTAGATTCGATGACTTTTTAAAAATTTATTTTATGTAAACTTTATTCTCACCTGTGCAAAAATTACGGGTTGTACACTACAACATGTCATCAAATCGAAAGACGCCCACTACTGGACAAAAGCCTCTCCAAAGATTGCCACACCCAACGGTCCTAGGTCACAAATCATTATAATTTCAACCTTAAGATGTCCATCAAAGATCGATCGAACCCACACCGAACGGTCTTAGTTCACAAATCATAATTATCATTTCAACCGTAAGATGTCCATCCAAAGATTGATCGAAGCCACACTAAACGGTCTAAGGTTACAAATCATCACTAGATATAATTTCAACCGTAAGATAGCCATCCAAAGATTGATTGAAGCCACATCGAACGGTCTTAGGTCACAAATCATAATTATCATTTCAACCGTAAGATGTCCATCTAAAGATTGATCGAAGCCACACCGAACGGTGCTAAGTCACAAGTCATCATTATCATTTCAACCGTAAGATGTCTATTCAAAGATTGATCGAAGCCACACCGAACGGTCTTAGGTTACAAATCATCATTTCAACCTTAAGATGTCCACTAATGGACAAAAGCCTCATTAATCATCGTTCCAACCGTAAGATGTCTACTGCTGGATTAAAGCCTGCGCACACAAATAAATACATAGGCTAGAATAGATAGATAACATTGTGAGAATTGACAACATTTCATATTTTTAACCTACATGTTTTATTACATTATTCAAAAGTTAATCCAAAACTAGGGGACCCGTGTTTAACCATTTTTCGAAATTTTGTACTTTTCATTCATAATTTCTACTTTGAAAGTAAGTGTATTCTAAAAAGACGTATGTGCCATATGACGTCACACATAGGGTGGAATGGCGATAGAACCATTGCCTTGTGCCGTGACCCTTAAAAAAATCGTAGATGTCACTGTTTTGTCGTTGTCAGCTTGTCAAACTCGATGTAGGGCTGTGATCTTTTTATTTTAAAAATATCAGTACCAGTGTTCGATATATCGAAAAAATTATAAAATATATCAATAAATTTTTTTAAAAATTCTTTGAGCCTGCGTGTCGTTGATTAATCTCTTCCTTGATCCAACTACAAATAAAAAATATCAATATTATATCAACAGCCTGAGGGCTAAGTCGTTGTCGAAGACTTTAAAACTTGTTTTTTTTAAATAAATAAGTTCGTAGCAGCATTTCATAGACTTAGTAGTAGGGATGGCGATTCTTTCTGAAATCAATCAATGTTCGAATCGAAGTGTCCAAAATCCTTTGACAATTATATCGACATTGAAAAAATCGATCTTCGATTATCGATTTATTTTTGATTTGGGATATGTAATACTAAATTTCAAGGAAAACAGACGACCAAAAAAAAGCAACTCAACAGTGTTCAATGCTGCTGTATAGTGCTTCCTATACTCACGTTTAAACGTTAAATCTTATGATCTGTATGTTTCCTATGTCCCTATGTGAATTAACCAAAAAGATCGATCTTCGATGTTCCAGGGTATAGTATCGATTCACTAGATCAATCCGGTACTGTGGATCGATTTAAATAAATTATTATAATTATTATATATATTATTAATATATTATTAATTATTGAAGCGCGTATGGCCCAGCGGCTGGTGTAGATCGTATACGATCTACTCGGTCAAGCACTACGGGCGCGGTCGGGTAGTATGATGGGTGACCGCTAGTGGCAAATTAAATGCGCGTTTCCGTGCTTCGGAGGGCACGTTAAGCCGTCGGTCCCGGTTGCTATCGATGGATAGCAGTCGGAGGCCTAATGGGCGGTTTGAAAACATCCGACAGCGGGTTGGCCACTAACCCACCCACCTCCACCAATCCGCATTGGAGCAGCGTGGTGGAGTAAGCTCCAGGCCTCCCCCCAAAAAAAAAGGGGAGAGACTCGTGCCCAGCAGTGGGATGTATAATGGGTTGCCATTATTATTATTATTATTTTATTATAATTATTTAAATAAGAACCGATTTTTTGCTTCCTAAAGATCGCTTTTCCGATTAATCGATCTCAGGTCTCGGATCACCATCCCTACTTCCTAGTTTTATACTTTGACATTGACGTATCCGTATCAATTTGACACATCTTGTCACAGAGTATGTAACAATAATGTTTTCATCGAAAGATAAGCAATGGTAACTACTTCATTCCGCCATATAAGTGACGTCATCACATGTTTTTCGGTTTTATTTTTTTTTCACAGAAATTAAGAAATAAGAAAATACAAAAAATATATATTTGAACTCAGAAAAGAAAAAAAAAGAGACGATATTTTTCTTTTAGGGTCGTGTCAAATTTGAAATGTTGTCAATTTTACAGGTTTACGATTGCCTAGAAACAATAAAATCAATATCATTTAAGTATGCGATATTTTATGAATATCAAGTATAAAACATTATCAATATGCTCAATATCATATCTAATTTTATCAAATCGAAGATTTGACGTCTAAGTACCTATTTATTTTTAACGTATTATAAATGGATTCCCCGGAGGTGTAGGCATGAAACCATTCTTTCATTTCTTTTCGGTCCCATCCTAATTAAAAGGCAAAGAAAACTTGCATAAACTTTTTTTCCTATTATTTCTATATTTCACAATACAGCACGATTTTGAACGTATTTACTTTAAAATATTTATAAAGTTAGAAGCAATTCCTATAACAAAGGAGATGTTGCAAAAATGTATGGACCTCCGGCCATGTATTGTACACAATATCATTAATAGGCGAAATCAATATAAAAACGTATTTTACTGCATATTTTCACTTATTTAGCTTTGTTTGCAGTTACAAAATATTATATGCAGTTAAGAATTGCAACTCAAGCCAACATGGCGAATATGGGCGAATATGGCGGGCGATGTTATTTTGACATTTTCATTTTTTTAATTGTTTTTTGATTATATGGCACTTGGAGCAAAAAGGAATATTTTCTAAGTACTATCGAAATCGATTTCATGTGTTAATACTAAGAACTTAAACTAATCGATTTCCTATTTAAAGAAGCGTCGGCTGTATCGCCGCCATGTTGAATATGGTTAAAAATGATAAAATCGTTTGAATTAAATGTGGTAGTAACTCTAAAATATATTCTTGAATAATTTAGTTGTATTTTTTTCGGATTTTTCTTTAATTTACTCATTTTTTGAGGACGTGTACGAACTAGAGCCGAGCTCGCAACATTTCCTTTGACACATAACAATCCAGAGTTTGTTCACATGCTTACCGCATCGATCACTTTAAGTTACTCAACACCCACTTTGCACATAGCGAATACTACAAGTTACATTGTTATTGTTATATTATAACAATAAAAAAAACATCATTTGATTACAGCATAGTTACAGAGACAGATAGCTGATAAGAAAACGGTAAAGTGGGTGACGGACTAAAATAATTATTATTTAACGTACCTACATAATAATTTTTTAAGTCGATGGAAAATTCAAACTTGAATGATTGTCTCTATAATAGTTATGACGGGACATTACCATCTAACCGGAACACGATAGTGCTGAACACTACCATTTGGAGGCAGATAGAATAGGTAATGCGGTGGTGCCTATTGTCAGCTATTGTGTATAGAGCGTGCACGTGAGTCCCACTCCCACTTGAAAGTTTTTTTCTTCTAAGCGCTCATTGTTTTAGTTCCATTTAACAGGTATTATATTTGTACTGGTGGTAGAGCTCCAGTGACGGAGCTCGCGGGCGTAGGCACCACCGCAATACCTAATTATACTTTCCGCTAAATGGTAGTGTTCAGCACTGTCCTGTTCCGGTCAGGTGGTAATGCAAGGACCTGTAATTTCCGGCACAGAGGCATAACACTTTAGGCCTCAGGAGTGGTAACGCATCTGCATTTTGACCTTGGTCTTAGTGTAAGTGTCTATAGGCTGCAGTCATCACTTAACATCAATGTGAATTGCATGCTTGTTTGCCACTTCCATTACAAAAAAAAGGTAGCGATCCTATTGACATTCATAAGGTTGGTGAAAAAGAACCATACCAATGACTTTACCGTAGCAATGGTGGCCATGCATGGTATGTCACCGTTATCGTGCATTATTTTCACTACATGAGTGGGATTTGAAAAGTAAATTAAAGATTAGGGCAAGATTTGTAGAGAAAAAACGAATAACAGATACACAGTAAAACAGCTTTTTAAAATATGCAGGTGTATATTTTAAAAAGCTGTTATATTTTTAACTCGCTGGAATAAAAAGTACAAAATTGAACTTTGGCATGGAGTGCTTCTACTGATGTAGGAAAGACCATTCTATCTCTAGTATTTAAAAATATTTTTAATACTAGGAAATGTTCTTTAGGTTCTCTAGAAATATTTGTACACTGTTTTGCATTGTACATTTTCAAATCAATGTATGGAACTTACCATAATTCTTTGACCTAAATATGGCTACTAAAAATAGGACATTTTAAATTTATAAAAATAGTTAAAAATTACTTATAAGTAGCACTCCTGGCCTCTCCACATAATAATAAATGAGAGTGAGGGTAAATTAAACTTCCTTTTCTTGAAGTATCTAAAAAAACACGTAGCGGTATTGCAAGGTCTACGATTTTTTTCGTGGATCTACGGAGTGTCTACGTCTACAGCAACTACGTAATTTTGGTTAAAAATCTAGTTAAAATCACGCAATTGAATTGATATTAAGATTAATTTAATTTTAGTCTATATTACTCTTCTTTTTTTAAGAACATCTTTTTCTTTTTTCTCTTTGTTTTGATGATTGCGTTATTATTTCTAATCTAGGGTCTACGAATTTTTTCGTAGTCCTACGGTGATTTTTATCGTCTACGGCACACGTCACATCACTACGTTATTTTTAACCGACTTCGAAAAAAGGAGGAGGTTCACAATTCGTCCGGATGTCGTCGCCTGTACCGATTTAGATAATTTTGTTTGAAAGGGTGTGCCTCACAGTTGGTCCCATTGTAACCATGTCAATATGTGATGATGGGATCCTGGAGAAATCGAGGAACTCTTCAAATTTCATAGCACTCTTGAAAGATTTTCGTTATTTTTTATAATTATAATGCTCCATGCCTTGTGGCTGTGTACGTCACAGGTGGGCCCATTGTCACCATGACAAGATGTGATGATGGGATCCTGGCGAAATCGAGGGAACTCTTCAAATTTCATAGCACACTTGAAAGGTTTTCGATATTTTTTTATAATAACAATGTTCTGTGTGTTTGCTTTCGGAAGGCACAATTAAATGAAGTGGAACTGATGATGAAGACTATATATTATTATGGTACCTTCTTAGTTAAAATAACTACTTTTGCTGTAATAATACTAATAATAGTTACACATGTGTTTCAACATTTTATTATAAACCGCGATTGTTCGAAAACGCTTGTACCAATTTGGATATTTTTTTTTGTCGGAAGGGGTCCACCACACATGTGGGCCCGTTGTCACCATCTCAAGATTTGATGATGGGATCCTGAAGAAATCGAGGGAACTGCTCAAATTTCAAAGCACAATTGAAAGTATTCAGATATTTTTTATAATAATGTTCCGTGCCATGTGACCGTGTACATCACAGGTGGTCCCATTGTCACCATGTCAAGATGTGATGATTGGATCCGGGAGAAATCGAGGGAACTACTCAAATTTCATAGCACACTTGAAAGGTGATGATGATGGAGGTGATGGTGATGGAGGTGATGATTATGGAGGTGATGATGATGGAATTATGATGATGATTGATGATGATGATGATGAAGGTGATTATGATGGAGTTGATGATGATGGAGTTGATGATGATGGAGGTGATTATGATGGAGTTGATGATGATGGAGTTGATGATGATGGAGGTGATGATGATGGAGTTATGATGATGAATTGATGATGATGGAGGTGATGATGATGAAGGTGATGATGATGATGGAGTTGATGATGATGGAGGTGATGATGATGGAGTTATGATGATGAATTGATGATGATGGAGGTGATGATGATGAAGGTGATGATGATGGAGTTGATGATGATGGAGTTGATGATGATGGAGGTGATGATGATGGAGTTATGATGATGAATTGATGATGATGGAGGTGATGATGATGAAGGTGATGATGATGGAGTTGATGATGATGGAGGTGATGATGATGGAGTTATGATGATGAATTGATGATGATGGAGATGATGATGATGGAGTTGATGATGATGGAGGTAATGATGATGGAGTTATGATGATGAATTGATGATGATGGAGATGATGATGATGGAGTTGATGATGATGGAGGTAATGATGATGGAGGTGATGATGATGGAGTTATGATGATGAATTGATGATGATGGAGATGATGATGATGGAGTTGATGATGATGGAGGTAATGATGATGGAGGTGATGATGATGGAGGTGATGGTGATGATGATGATGAAAAGCCGCTATTACACACCTCTAGAACTGATGATAAAGACTATAGATTGTACCTTCGTAGTTGAAATACCTTCCTACTTTTACTGTTATACTTAATACTAATAATAGTTACACCACTAAAAATCAAAAAATAAATTATTTTAAAATTAAAAATAAAACCGCCTTCAAAAAAATTTAAAACTGAATAGACAAAAAACACTAAAAAGCGAAAAATAAACTTATTTAGATAATTTCATTTTATGGGAATATACACGTAACCTATGTATTAATTATAATAAGACAATTACTTTAATATGGGCTACGTACCTACCTACTCATAGGTTTGAAGTCGGTGCCAAGCCAATAGTGCCAGTAGTGTTTTTTGTCTATTCAGTTTTAAATTTTTTTAAGGCGGTTTTATTTTTAATTTTAAAATAATTTATAGTTGTTTTGTACGGAATTATGCATGGCTAGTTAAATAAATGAATGAAAATAAAATCGTCTTTAATTCATTAATTTATTGTGTGTTTTTGCAAAAGTTAATTGAAAGACCGAAGGTTTGTCTTTTTAGCCTAATTATTTCTTCAATTTCTTGGAGTTTCTCTGCGAGATCGAATCAGAAATGAGGAGATCCGCATGAGAACCAAAGTTACCGACATAACTCACCGAATAGCGAGACTCAAGTGGCAGTGGGCAGGGCACGAGGTTAGGGTAGAGTAGGTTCTTGAGTTTTGACCGTGTACCGGAAAATGAAGCGTAGGCAGGCTCCCCGCAAGATGGACCGACGACCTGGTGAAGGTCGCCGGCAATCGCTGGATGAGGGCGGCCCAGGACCGTTCGTTGTGGCATTCTTTGGGGGAGGCCTTTGTTCAGCTGTAAACGTCTTTTGGCTGAAATTATGATCTTTAATTTAACTGCCTCAGTAGCCTAGTAGTAACAGGTCACTACTACTACGCTGGAGGTCCTGGGTTCGATTCCCGGGTCGGGGGCTATCAGAGATAGCGGTTTAAAATTCTTTATCTCTAGTTCTATTGGGATTTTCCCATTTTTTTGAAGTTTCCCAGTACCTCGGAGTTTGGTAATGTATCCAATGTGTGTGTAATTTGTAAAAGAGAGTGTGGAACATTCTGTTGATACCTATTTTTATTATTTAGTATTTTTGGACCATTACTTATTTTATTTTTGTTTACTTTGACATATTAATCAACGCATCAGTTGTTATTCGCTTTAATTTTTTGTAATTTGATCTATCACAAGCAAATTCTATTATTTCATGATTATTTCCAAGTGATTAAATGAATTTTTGAATTTGAATTTGAATTTGCCCGGAGATTGCAAAAGGCTTGCCACCTGTTTTACATGGGCTAAAAACGTAACCGGCAAATCGTGGGTGTTTGCATGTATGCTTGGTCATAGTACGGCTACCGCTCTTGTTAAGATTACTGAGGATATAAGGTTTGGAATGGAGCATCAGCAGCTCACCGTTCTGGCCTTATTAGACTTCAGTAATGCATTTAATACAGTAGATTTTGACATCTTGCTGGCAATCCTGCGTTCACTTAACATATCTCCGACAGTGGTTGATTGGTTTCATAACTACTTGCATGGTCGCCGGCAGCGTATCCGGGTGGACGATATGTTCTCCACGTGGTGTGATGTTACTGCTGGCGTACCACAAGGTGGCGTGTTGTCCCCTTTTCTGTTTTCCGTCTTCATTTCATCTGCCAGCCTCAAATGAATTTATCTCTACCACCTTTACGCTGACGATCTTCAAATTTACCAACAGACCAACTTGACTGGTCTACGACAGACTTTACTGACTATCAACAATGATCTTGACCGTATAGTAGAATGGAGTCAAGTTTTCGGCCTCCAAGTAAATCCATGTAAAAGCCAAGCCATCATAGTTGGTAGTTCCAGAATTATTTTCAAAATTTACTACGATCAACTGCCACGCGTAATATACAATGGTGTTACTATACCTTTTTCGACTACAGTTAAAAATCTTGGCGTGATCATGAACAGTTGTCTATCTTGGACCCCGCAAATTACAGAGGTAAGTATTCTACTTACCTCTGTAATTTGCGGGGTCACTGCAGCGAACAGCTTTCTAGCTGTTCGCTGCAGTCGGCTCTCTTAAGAGATTGCATAATTTTTTACCAACTTCTACTAAAATTGCCCTTGCTCGATCTTTACTTCTTCCGATTTTAGACTATGCCGACATATGTTATCTTGATTTGACACAAGAGCACTTAAGCGCCTTCAAAATCTTTGCATATGGTTCATATTTGGCTTACGCAAGTATGACCATATTTCTGAATTTCGCTCTCAGCTCAAGTGGCTTCCTATACGACTCCGCAGGAATACGCATATTCTTTATCTTCTTTACTGCTTGCTATTTATTCCTCACACTCCTACCTATCTCAGGGACCGTTTCCAGTACCGTCATTCCTTAAACAGTCTTACCCTAAGATCTTCCGAAAATCTCCTTCTGCATACTCCTTCCCATTCTTCTTCCTTTGTTGATAATTCTTTCAGTGTAGTTGCAGTTCGGCTTTGGAATTCCTTGCCTATTGATATCCGTAGAGCTCAAACGCTGGAGTCGTTCAAAAAGCGGCTCTACGCGCACTATTTATCTTCCCTATCTCCTTCCTAATTTCTTTCTTTCATAGCTTGTCATCTACTGTTCATTGCATTTACCTTGATAACTGTCCTTGTATATTATGTTGTGTATCTATATAGTTTTTAGTTTTAAAGTGTACACCCTACCAACCTACCTATTTTTTCTTCGACTATCTCTTAGAAGGCTAGGTTGTCTGGAAGAAATTATTTTAAGCAATAAGACGGCCTAATTGTACTGTGTCCTTATGTGTCAGTTGTTTCTGTTATTTATGTTTATTTGGTGTACAATAAAGAGTTACTTACTTACTTGAATGCATGCATTTTACCTCTGCCTACCCCTTCGGGGATTACAGGCGTGAAGTTACGAAGTTACGTTTAATTGAACAAAACGATCAATACTCTATGGTGGCACTATTTTTCATATAGCGCAGTTCACGGTGCATCGATTGTAGATCGGATATTTATAAACAATATTTTTTTCGCAATAACAATACCAACTAACGGTATCGAAAAATATCGAATTGAAGCGGTTTCTATTTGCTTTTAGTTCGTCTACGGAACTCCAAAGACCTTAACTGGATGTATAGTGAGTTCATCGGCACGTGTAAAGTTTGATAAAATGAAAAACTGGCAAATGACCCAAGATTGATGCCAAACGACATTAGATGATTACCAAGTTCACTAAAATGGATAAATTTAATGACCTCGCGATTAAGATTAGGTATGTCATTCATTGTGTATGGCAGTTTAGTGGTAGAGCAACTGATTTCTTGGTTAGCGGGTTCCTGTCCCACTCGATACAATGTACGTGTTTTTCTCCTAATTATTATTGCTCAATATTAAAATAACGGTAGCAGGTAGACGCTTAAAATATTCACAGAATAATTTGTTGTTTTACTATAATATTACCTTTTAAAATAAATAATAAAATAAAATTCAAGTGAATATTAAAGGCGGGCTTGTTCCATACAACAAGCATGATATTTAAGATTTTTTTTTATTCTCTGTTAATATAAAGGTAGAAACTTGAATATAACAAATATGATTTTCTTTTAAACATAATGGTACGGAACTCTTCATGTGCAAGTCGGACTCGCACTTGGCCGATTTTTATTTTATTTAACTAACTTCGATATTTATTGAACATTTGGCACGTGTTATTCATGTTGGAATTCTCTCGACTGAAGCACTAAAGATTTTATGCATTTAAAATTCGCAATCACAACGTGTCTACAAGGAGGTGATCGTAGACTTTTGGAATGCCAGCACTCAAGGTAAGCTTGCAATCCGCCATCTTGCGTACGTCACACGACTGCACTGCCGCACTGTCAGAGGTGTACGATTCGCGCCTTTTCGAGTTTCATCTATCTATTTAAATAAAAATCAATTGTTGTTCGTTAGTCTCTAGTACTAAAACTCGAGAACGGCTGGACCGATTTGGCTAATTTTGGTTTTGGATGATTTTTGGAAGTCTAGGCAAGGTTTAAAAAGTAAGAAAATATGAAGAAATTGAAGGGAAATAGTAAAAACCACAATTTTATTTTTCCATACAAATAGTCCTATACGTATCTATCAAACCTTTGACACATTATTTCATTGTGAGGCAATACGAAGTTTGCCGGGTCAGCTTGTCGAAAATAAAAGTATTTACATCACATCACATGGCATTGGCGACATCAAGGGTTGAATTTCAAGTTTTATACACAATCATAGAACAAGGAAATGTTAATTAAGCTATTCGTAGGTATAAATAATCGCGAAAGGTACGAGTCCATTTTTTTTCTATTTCTTGTCATGAAGGTGGCAAACAAGCGTGTAATCGCGTGGATGGTTAATGCTAATATCCAAAATGCAGATGCATTGCCACTTCTGAGAGCTCAGTTGTTGCCTCTGTGTTAATGGTTACAAGAGGAGAAGGAGGAGGTTAAATACCCTTACACTCACAGCCCCACACTAAGTATAAACCTGTGTTGTGGGTGCCTTTGTGCTTACACAACACATACACAAACACCCATACCCGAAATAAATATCTGTAGGCCATACAGATATTTGTCAAGGTGCGGTGATCGAAATCCGCGACCCTTCGAATCGAGCGGTCGTCACACACCACTGGACTAACCGGGTCGTCAATCATTACAACTATGCTTTACCATTTAACCAGAACATTATAGTACTGAACTACCATTTAGCGACAGATTGATTAGGTAATGCGGTGGTGGGCGTAGGCATCACCGCCTACGCCTTCAAGCTCCGAAAATAGAACTCTACCAACTTGACTTTCTACAACATTGGTTTATGGCGCCTATTTTTTACAAATCCGTTGTGTACTATCAGGAAATTTGTAATAACCACATGGGTACCTTATGCGGTAGCAATAAAAGGTATATTATTTAGCTTATTGATTTAGATTAGCAGCAAGTGCCCTGACTGTACCTGTGAAAAAGACTTTAATCAATGTTATACATTTTAATACATCTTGGTTGAGATTCAGTTAATTATTTGGATCAATTTAATTATGTTTAATTTATTCGTTACTCAGTACTCATGTAATGCCTACCTACTTACTCATGATTTTTTATTTATTTGTAATGACCTATATGGTTAAGTTAGGTTCTAATAAATAATGTTACTTTTCTTCAACAATTTAATAAAATCTGTATCATTTATTTTTACCAGTAATATTTCTACAATGATGTAATAACATGAAAAATAATTATCATGTCATTGAATAAGATTTAAACAGACCGTACGTTGGTCATTATAACTAGTTACTAATCTTATTGTATACCACTTTATAAAAATAAGCGAGAACGTCCAAGTAAAAGGAAAAATTTACAATTCAAAATTGGAATCAGATCGGGGAATAGTGACCCTATTTAACCTCAACAATCGAGTCTCTGGCGGAAAATAAAAAAATTAAAACGAGAATTGTCACTGGCTGCAAAAGATTACTCTCACCTATCACAATTTCTCCCTATTGTTGGTACATCCATTAATTTTTTTTTTCTTTACACAGCAGCAACGGGTTTGTCTGCCCTTCTTACAAAAGAATAATGGAAGAAAAGATGGCATGGTTAAATATATTCAGACGGGTCACGGTGTCTATAAGCGTGGAAAGGTGAAATCGTAGTTTTAAGGTCAACACATAATTGATGACTTAGACCTTTTGTGAATTATACAATTTGTTGCTACGCCATAAACTGTTACAATGATGCTGGGAAATAAAATTTGATATTATTGGCGTTTTTTATTAATTTAGCAGATATATTACATACCTAAGCATATTTATTTCCCAATATTTGAAGCTAATTTTAGGAGATTATTTTTTATGGGTTAATCTTTTGATAAGTTTATTGATTAACATGTTATTTTATGTAGATACCGGCCGAATGTATGGCCCCGTAATAACCATCACAGAGACAAAAAAACTAAGGTCTCAGGGATGGCAACGCATCTGCATTTTGACCACTGGTCTTTCTATAGGCTGCAGTTATCACTAAACAACAATGTGAACTGCAAGCTTGTTTGCCAACTGCATTACATAAAAGAAACCGTTTACACAAACAGGTGTAGGTATGATAACTGATAAAAGCTCCTACTCTTTCCCGTCAAAAAATTTTTTTATAATACAATGGATTTTTTAATCAGTCGCAACGATATTTCTACGAAGCGATGTACATGGAGCTATAGATTAATATGAATACAACACTGTCTTCCTCCTTGAAAAAAATCAGACGTGAAACTATGTCTGTTGTGTATTTATTTTGCCATAAGGTACCTATTACTAAACATTATATCTACATGCATAAAATTATGTTAAAAAAAGCTGTCTAAGTATAATAATCTTATAATGATACCTCTAATCTGTCAATAAAAATAATTGTACCCTTTCACTCTCTAAAGAAATGCATAACCGACATAAAATTTTTGACAGTAAATTGGATTTTGAACCGTGTATGTAAGGTTATATGAAATATTTTAGAATGTTAAACATTACGACCCATATCCCGAGGGGTCTCTTGGTCAAACTTGCATTTGATAGTGGGTTCAGGTGTATAATCAGGGATGTCTTTAAATGATCACAAAAATAAAAGACATATATTTTGGCTTACATTTCATTTGATTAATACAGAATAATTTGTAGAATATAATATTTCGTTACTAGGAATTATTTTTCGCTATATCTGAAATTCAGTTTTTTTTAAAATATCTGTTTAATCATTTGATTTGGTAACCAAAAATATCAGTCTAAACAGGTCTCCTTCTCTGAGTTGTCAATATAAAGATATTCCAAGAAAAAATGTAAACAAAAACTTCAGGCGGGATTTGAATTGGAAAACTAGTCCAGTTCTTTTTGTAGGGTTCCGTACCCAAAAGATGAAAACGAAAACCTTAAGTTTGTCATTAGACTCCGCCATACAGTTAAAACTTTTGCAGATGATAGGTAGGTATATATTTCACCACAACAACGATATAATAAATTACTAGAAACAGATAAAATAAAAAACCTAATAAACGTGGGCTCCGAAACAACAAACGTGACTTTTTGTCGTTTTTATAGATAATTAGCTGTACCCTGTGCGTTGCTACGCCACCAACTAAAAAATGACAGTGGCGCCATCTGTCGAATTTGCCAACTCAGAAACCTTTGTGGGGGCATGCACAACAACTTTACTAATGACCATCACATGATCAAATACATAGTTTACGATTCTACAAAAGACATACAGACAAACATTCATTTTTATATATAAATAAAAGATACGGAACCGTTCATGTGCGAGCGAAACTCTTGCCCGGTTTTTCAAAATCCTTATAACATTTCACTCGCATCTGTTATTGCGAAAAATACAATTAAAACGAAATTCCAGATAGAAGACGCTCCCCATATCAGGCCAAATCGAGTTAGAAAGCCATTGATCGAGGGCTATCGCGACCGCAATGCTCCCATGAAAGCTAGTCTTAGAAATAAAAGCTAATAAGTCCAAACATTTCAAAGGCCTATTCAGTCAGTGGTACCCTCCCATTAAGAAAAATCCTGTTGAGATTGTCATGGGAATGTACGGGGGGGTCAACGCCTTTACCCGGGTAAGGAGCGTATTATTATTGCGATAGATGTTTTTTTTTTATTTTAGGGTCTGAGATCCGGTCTGCGCCCCCTCGCCGGCTGTCGGGTCGCGCCTGTCCGATACATGCTCATTTTATACCACGTGAATTTTGCAATGTGTCGGATGCATCCGTTTTGTGCAGTACAATGATGCATTCATGATAATAGATCTAGTTTTCCAGTCTACGATGTTCCCACACTAACGCGGTTGGAGTCATTTCGATTCTAATAAGTTTGATTTCTAAATTGTTTTTTTTTATTATTGATACTTTAATCATGTTCCCTTTTGGTGTTCTCTGGTATGGCGATTGCACTTTCTGATATAGTATCACGACGTTGTTGGACTCAATGAATCAGATTAGAACCTTTGACTTTAATGTTTTGCATAAATGTTTAAGATTATTTTTCCGACCCAAATATCGACCAATAGAATTGCACCATTCGACGTCACGTGGTATTATACTGATAATTTTTTGATTATTTTCTCTGGTAGTTACTATATATAAAAAATAAAACATGATCCAGTCAAATTAACCACACGTCAAACTGACAGGTTGAATTCAATTGTGAAAATTGGAGATTTTGCATGAAAATGAGTCGATTTGGAGTTTGTTCTGTCCACCATCGATAAAAAAGTCAAAGGAAATGTTCCCATTAATACGGAGAAGGCAAAAAAAACAGTTTGGAACCAATTTACTACTTTTTTTACTGAGAGGGAATACACATTGAGTGCTGAAACGAGTGAAGCGCAATTGGCAAACATTATGAAAGTTACGCTTACAATATGAAGAAAATGGATGGAGAAGACTATAAGGAAGGTACAATAAAAACAATGTAGAATCAGACTGCCACCATTACCGATAACTCTGACTTGAAGAAAACATGCACCAATGTTTACAACAATTGTATTTTTAATTGCACTAACCTGAATCTTAATTAAATGTTGTTTTATTCATTATGAAATTCTTATTTGTTAACTGTTCATTTCATCTCATGGTGCAATTCTATTGGCCGACATTTGGGTCGGAAAAATAATCCCCCGAATACCACAAGAGCTTCAAAATTATCTGGCATTTCCCTCAAGGTTCCCTGCAAACAAATAAAGTCGACTGTCGTTGACTCCTTCATTTGTTTGCAACGAACCTATCGGGAAATACCCGATAATTTTGAAGCTCTTGTGGTATTATAAGTGATAATTTTGCATAATTGTCATATCTAATGAGATACCTATATATAGACCTAACAAGTAATTAGACTCTTTAAAATTTCATGTTTGTGTAGGATTGACCTCAGCCGACTACAATATTTACTACCAACATTGAAGAATTATAGTTGGTTGCTCAAATCGACTCACAGTTATATGCAGGTGGGACACAGAATACTGAGTCTTCGACTTGCCAACAAACTATGGAAGAGTTTGTCGAGGGTAGTTTTATAAAAAATTATGTATCTACTGTTAAAAGGTTATATAAATAAAAAATAAAACATAAGTCTATATGTATTACAGATTTTAGGCTTAAAATAAACGTGCCAAAAGATTAATTTTCTAATTTTGTAACTACAATATAAAAAATATATAAACATTACTACAGGTGTTATTGTAAATCAAATAACCTTTAAAGTAAAAGTAGTTACAACTTCGGCTGTACACAGGATTTCTTGTTACTCATTAGAATAAATTCTTACACATAAATACATTAAACATTTGCCTACAATGACTAATAATGTTAACACGTGCAAATACCAGGTAGGTACCATTGTTTGTATTGTCTACTAGACACAGAATAAGTAATAATAAATTAGTTACTTATCTTACTGCCTATTATTAATTTAAATTTATTATGTTCTTATACACAAAATACAAATAGGTTTAAAAATGATAATAAGAAACCCCGTACAATTAATCTACACATACGTATAAATAAACCTACGTCTGTTTGTTTATAAAAATAACAGCTTTTTACTAAATGCATAATAGCTTACACGGTAGGTACATAAGTAAACCAAAATGTATTTTCTACAATTTTAATCTGTCTGTCTGTTTGTTCCGGCGAATCTCGGGAACTCGGGAAATCGGGCCTTTCACTGGCAGATAGCTGATGTAATAAGTAGTAACTTAATTAAGCTACTTTTCTTTTATGTACAGTTAGTTGCAAATAAAAAAATCACTTAGAAATGTGCTGAACTATTGTCTTGAGATAACTACTATTCTGTAAAAATGTTTCATAAATAAATACAAGACCGGTTCCAACACACTTTCATCGACAGGAGTGGCAACATTTCAACGTCAGACAGAAATGGTAACGAAAAAAAAAACAAATTCTAACTGAATACAGCATTTAGATCTTCAACTATAATAGCAATTACCAACAAATCAAGACCTTTCAACCGTCCCCATAATATAGTCATAAATCTCCAAATAATTTTTATTACATACAAAATCCGATGAAATGTTAGTCGAATGAATGAGAAGCGAGACAGGGCCGAGTTGCAACCGGTTTACTCGATGGATCCGAATCAAAAGCGGTGCGAATTTCACACCGGTGTGTGTAGTCTAGACTTCAATGTCGCAATAGGCTGCCTAGGTCTCAGCCTAGAACTGTGAGAACAAATAACGGCGCATAGCGTGATTGTAAACTCTATTCAGAAGAGCTATTGTGTACTGTTGCATTTTGTAAGGTGATTTCAATGGAACTTGTTAAAGCTAGACCTATTGAAGGGAACGGCTGCGTATCATCCCCCTTTGTGATTATAAACTTAATTAGTTTAAAGATTATGGTTTTCTTTATGGCATATATTATGGCCAGCTGACAGTTGATAGTAAAAATGTTGGTTTTGGTATAGGTTTATACGACTACGACTATCTATTTTCTTAGTAATATATTTTCTTAATAGAATTAAATCATAATAGGCACTTACACTAAATATCCACCACATTTACGTTGCCTAAATAATTTGCAAGATTGTTGACATCACCGGGCACATTACCAAACTTCGAGGTACCGGGAAATTACCAGAAAATGAAAAAATCCTAGTAGAACCAGAGATAAAGGACTTTACACCATTATCTCTGTTAACCCCCTCCCCGGTAATCGAACCCAGGACCTCAGCGTAGTAGTAGTGGTCTGCTGCCACTAGGCTACTGAGGCAGTTACCTTTACCTAAAGATGCTTTCAAAACGTCATTTATCCAAAATTACCTAGAAAGAAAGAAAATATTTTTATTTCGAATAGATCTTTTTACTGGTGGTAGAGCTCCAGTGACGGAGCTCGCGGGCGTAGGCACCACCGCATTACCTAATATACTTGCCGCTAAATGGTAGTGTTCAGCACTATCGTGTTCCGGTCAGGTGGTAATGTACGGCCCTGTAATTTCCGGCACAGATGCATAACACCTTAGGCCTCAGGAGTGGTAACGCATCTGCATTTTGACCTTGGTCTTTCTGTGGGTGTCTATAGGCTGCAGTCATCACTTAACATCAATGTGAACTGCATGCTTGCTTACCAATTCCATAACATAAAAAAAAAAAAAATCTTTACAGATACTTTCAAAACGTCAAGAAATCATAAATAACCTAGAGTGAATAACCATTACATATGGCAAAAGCAAAAACATATATTAATAGTAAATGAAAATTAGAGTGAGTAACTATTACCTACTGTAGAGTAAACGTAAAAAAACATGAATAAAAAAAAATCGATTGAAAAACCTTAAAGTTATCTTAAACAAAATTAGATACGAAATAAATACGAAGAAAAAGAAAAAAAATCGTCAAAATCCAAGTTCCAAGTGCAGACTGATGTGAACTTTTTTTTTATGTTATGGAAGTGGCAAACAAGCATAAAGTTTACAGCCTATAGACATTTACACAAAGACCATAGGTCAAAATGTAGGTGCGAAACCTGAAACCTCAGTTGTTATGTCTTTGTTATAATATATTACGGGGCCGTAATACGAGTATATTATAACAGAGACGGCCGCCATCTAATCGGAAAACTATAGTACTGAACACTACTTTTGATGGCTGTTTTTATTGTGAATTAAAATAAGCAAGGATAAAGATTGGTATTGTGGTTTTATCCCTAAAGATTAGAAGTATTTTACGCTCCGTTCTCTCACCATGTCACAATTTTTCATTGCCCGTCCAAACGACAAAAACAACACTCATACAGAAGCCAGTGTTCACGCTATATAATTAGACGTTGTCAAGTAAGTTTAAAGCGAAACCTGGCAATTTGGACGTACAAAACGAGCTTCTTGGTTCTTCTTTCATCATTTAAAGCCGATACGTAAGCACAGTTGAATAATATTTAATTAAAGGTCAGTTGATGTTGTATACTTACTTATGGGTTAAGATCCCACTGCAGAATCATTTCGTTCATCCAGATATGTTACAAATCTAATTCTTAAGCAACTTTATGTATGTATATATGTATCTTCACGCCAGGTCCCTAACGGGGTAGGCAGAGAGTGTAGAGCGCCAGATATCCCGGTTCAGACAAACCTCTCGTGCCTCGTCTACCTTCATCATTCTCTTCATACATGCACGCCGATTCCTAAGACTTAACTTAATACCTTCGCAACTTTATAATCTAGAGAATAAATATCCACTAGGTTGAATATCAAAATTTGGCCGCAAGTAGCTTTTTATTCTTATTTACGGCCGGTTTATTTGACTCCCGTATACCATAATAATGAGAAAAATAATAGCTTTAATTTGATCATTGATATACAAAAACCTAATGAATTTGATATATAAATAATACATGTACGTCATGGACGTAAAAAGTTATCGGAGCGGAACAAAATACGTAGGGGCGGCCAAATGCGCAATGAAAAAACAAATAAAAACAAAACCCTTCCCCAAAAAAAAAAAAATTAAAAAATACTTGGGACCATTTTTTGCAATCTAGTGAATATACTCGTATATTCACTAGATTACAAAAATATGCGTAAAAAATAGGTTTACAGCATATCTAACTGAACGAAATGATTCTGCAGTGGGATCCTAAGCTATTATGATTTATACGAAATCGTCTGTCTGGTAATTTAAGAAGCGTTGATGAGTGAGTTAATGTATGATTATTATGGTATACGTTTTCCTCCGCAAATCTCAACTTTAATCCCTACTTAATTTCATGCGAATGTAAGTTTGTTTGTAACGCTTTTACTTGAAACAATATTTTTGGAGGTATTACGTAGCAGTAACGTAGTATACTTTTTATATATAATTTTTTTTTACGAAAGATTTTAATGACTCAAATGTAATTGAAGCCGCGAGTAAAAGCTAGTATTAATTTATTAAGGTTCAGACCTGTGTCTTCCTGAGTTTTTTTAGAATTTAACCTGTTTAGATGTTTCGATACAAAATTATTACACGACTATACGAAATCAATGAAAAAAAATATTGATTTTTGGGGAAAGTAATCATGGACTGTTAACTCTATGCATTTATCCACGAAGGAGTAAATAAGCTGTGTTGTGTCGTCGATGAGTAAATATGTCATTGTCACTTGTTGTCATGCGCATTAGGACTATCTAGGACGTCAGTGGATTCAACGCATTGTTATGACAACACGCTGTCTAATCTTATTCCTTTAGTTTGAGGTGGAAGTAAGTAAAAAACGCTCATAAAATAAAAACTAATGGGCCTACCTGAATAAATTTTTTATGGGACCAATTCGAAACTATTCCGCATCAAACACAACAAGAATTACGTAATTTTTCTTGATCTAGAGTGAAACCGACTTCTTGTATCACCGACGACTTGTTATATCCGCCCCTTATCGCAAATGTCTTATGTGTACCACCGCAATGCCCTAAGCTGTGGTTCGGACCTGCAGGGTCTCCTTTAGGCAGTTGCGCAGGCTAAGAGCCGTCTGCGCTCGCCGATTGCCCGGTGAGGTAGTAAAGCAGTAGACCAGTGAGTGACGTTTCGAGACGTGCCGGCTACATAAGTCATATAAAAAAAATACTTCGACTAAACTGTAGAGTTTGTGCAGCTAGGGCGTGAAGAGCTAAAAACTTGGCTCAGAGCTTGGCCCTACACGAGATCTGATATTTTTTTTATCCTGCGAAACATATGGTTTCGTCTTGGCAACATTTTTTTATCATTGTCGAGTATTCGAACGCTACTTAACCGAACAATATGTTAATGTGTTCTTTATTATTTATTTCAAGCAAAAAAACATACCTATATCATACAGTCAACTGACCTATATTATTTTATTACCCTATTTTAATTCAATCGCAACTTTTAACATGATAATACACGAATATGTTAGTAAGTATATTAAAAGCACATCATAGATATCTCTACATAATTTAAATAAAAAGTTTCCTTCTCCCTTCGGGTTTTCAATTTCGGATACCTAACGTCACAAATGCAATGTAAAGTCTGTAACGGCCAAATACTCAAACGTCACTTAAATCTAAGTGGGACTCAAAAGTCTTCTGTCTTTATAAAATACGTTCAAACGATAGAGATAGTCATCGACTATGGATCCAATAGACACCTTATGTAGGGCGAACGGTTTCTGTCAATGCATACGCTAAATCTAGCTGATATTATCCGCCATCTTTTTTATACCTTTATGGCGATAGAAGGTCGTTGGGGCAGCTAGAATTTATTAGGTTTTTTTTTCAGTTTTAATACATTTTAAGGTTCCGTAGTAAACAAGGAACCCTTATAGTTTCGCCATGTCCGTCTGTCTGTCCGTCCGTGGTTGAGCGCAAAAACTATTGGTACTAGAGATTTGAAATTTGGCACAATACACCTTAATCACGCCAACAAAGTGGTAGAATAAAAACATAAAAAAAAAATATTTTGGATACCTCATGTAAGGCGTGATTTTTTTTTTGTTTTGTATATAGTGCGGGATATCGTTGGATAGGTTACGTCTTAAAAATATTAGGGGTGTGTGAATAACATTTTTCGATTTAACTATCTGTTCGTGACTTATTAAGCTTTAAAGTGCCAATTTTCGTTTGAGTGTAACTGTGCTCCCTAGCAACTAAACAATTTTTTTGTTAGAAATTCAAACGTTGCGGCAATAGTAGCTATATATAATAAAATTAAAAGGAAACCTATGACACTTAAGTTGGCTATACAAGTCTGCAGGTAATAGTCGACCAAATGAAAATTATTCGAAAATTTCGAACGACTGCATATAATTTTTTTTTTTTAATTTTATCTCTAGGTAACAGTAAATTAATTCCGTTAAAATGCTTACAATAGATTTATTATATATATAATGTTAAGATGTTACAAGTATTTCAGAAAAAAATTAGATTAATTATAAATTAAAAACGGAACCCTACACTGCGCGTGTTCTACGACACTGTTCATTGAAGCTATCCTTTTTTTTAAATACCATAATGTTTCTCGAAGATTTTTTAATTGTTTGTTTTTCTTGATCACTTTATCATTGACCTCTATGATGAAGAAAAATAAATTAACTTATCCAAAATAAAAACATTTTCTTTATTATTTTCTCGTATTATATTATTACTGTTAACCATATAGTCCCATTTCCTCAGCAGTTCATAAAACTTTCCCATATTTCGATATAAACAAAGTTTGTTGGACATCCCTATGATTTTGAAATAATATGATTTTTTTAATTAGAACGCAACGTCCCACTTCGTCTGCCTTCAGGCGGTTGACAGAACGAATTGTATGCAATAAATTGAACATTCTCAGTCTAAGTACACATTTGAGCGTTGCTTGAAATTGAGTGACGTTTGAGTATTCGGCCATAAGCTTTTATAAGTTACTAACTGGCCCGGCAAACTTCGTATTGCCTCAGAATGAAATAATGAGTCAAAAGTTTGATATATACGGACTATTTGTATGAGAAAATGAAATTGTGGTTTTTACTATTTCCCTTCAATTTCTTCATATTTACCTTTTAAACCTTCCTTGGACTTCCAAAAATCATTCAAAACCAAAATTAGCCAAATCGGTTCAGCCGTTCTCGAGTTTTAGCGAGACTAACGAACAGCAATTGATTTTTATATATATATATATAGATAGATATATAGATTGTATTGCGGTTTCATTGCGCAGATTATGATGCGAAATAGGGGTAAATAATTTATATTTTACTTAGATACAGGTATTTTAGCATTCTATTGATGTAAGATTTTTCCAATCAGGCAGGTAAAGCAGTTTACTCTGAAAGTCGTTATGAGGCTCAAGTTTTTAGTTTATTCGTTACAACTTCCCTCCGAGGTGTTCCCTCGGTGATACGATATGGGGTTCTTCAGAAATAGCGTCAAAAGAGTTCTTCAGGGTTGGCAGTGCATTGGTTACTCCCCTGGTGTTCAAATGTTCATAGGCGACGGTGACCACTTTCCATCAGGTGGCCCGTTTGCTTTTCTGTCAACCTATAAATATAAAAAACTACAAATATTTTTAGTATAGGAGTACAAGTTTTACTGGTGGTAGAGCTCCAGTGACGGAGCTCGCGGGCGTAGGACCACCGCATTACCTAATATACTTGCCGCTAAATGGTAGTATTCAGCACTATCGTGTTCCGGTTAGGTGGTAATTTACGGCCCTGTAATTTCCGGCACAGAGGCATAACACCTAATGCCTCAGGAGTGGCAGCGCGTGTGCATTTTGCCCTCTGGTCATTGTGTAAGTGTCTATAGGCTGCAGTCATCACTTAACATCAATTTGAAATGCAAGCTTGTTTGCCACTTTCATTACATTAAAAAAAAAATAGATATAGACTACTGTAAACAGCCAGAATAATGTTGCATATTAATTATACTGCTATGGAATGCATAGTAATCGATGCGAAATGCGCTGCAATATGTGGTTGACTCACAAATAGAAGCCTTAAAACTGAGTTCCGCTGGACACGCATTACATGCAAGTACGTGTGTAAGTGTGTGTATGTGGTTGTATCGATGTGTGCCTTGTGTTACGTTCACCATCTGTCCGTCTTGTATATGCGCCCTGTAATAGTTTAAGAGCCGGAGGGTGTTTTACCCACAACGTTAAATATTATTGTAAAAATCTCTGAATCACTACTATTTTAGGATTAGTAATGTTTAGCACACGAACTGCATGAGTAGCTTAGTGGTAGCACACCACTACTACTACGGTAAGGTCCTGGGTTCGATTCCCGCGTCGGGGCCAATCAGAGATGACGGTGTTAGATCCTTTGTCTCTGGATCTATTGGGCTTTACTGGAAGTTTCCCTGTTCCTCGGCGATTCGCTATGTGCCCGGAGATGTCAACAGGCTCGCCACCGGTTACATGGGCCAAGACGTAAACGGCGAATCGTGGATGTTTGCATGTATGCTTGAATGCTTGCATTTACCTCTGCCTTGCGTTGGTTGGTTATGTTGGACGGATATATTATACGTAAATGATAAGATTGCCCTACCTGAGGTTTTATGTCATAAAATCAGTGGCAACTTTTATACATACAGTTCACATTTATGGTAATGCAGCCTATCATAATACATCACTAGTCTGATGTAACGAATATCAATTTTTAGACATCGCGAATGCGAATTCGAATATCTGCCGTTGATATTCGCGAATGCGAATGCAAATGCGAATATTCACTTTATTTTGCACGCATTTGTCATTGTCATTTGTTTTTCCGAGCATTGTCGAGCCGATCCGATCCAGGCCGATGAATTTAACTTCACGAAAGATTGTTAGCAGAAATACGAAAAATTTGAGGTTGAGAGTGAGTTTTATGATTTTCTAAGATGAGGAAATCAGTCTCTCGTGAATTAATATGGACTTATTTTATGTATAGTATAATAAGTTGAATAGTGCAATATTATCTTGTTTGATATTAATATTTTCACTTCACTAAAAGATGATTTTTTTTTGTCTTATTAGGAAGTAGATTTTTGTAAGAACTTTAACTACATTAGGAGAATAACATGTGTGATAATTATAATTCCTAGTGTGTATTTTGTTTTTATCTAAAAAACGTTTTAGAATAATAATATACAAAACAAAAAAGATAACCTCTATTTATCTTTTTTGTTTTATTTATTATTATTCTAGGTTGATAATAGAAAAATAACTTGAAGTTCAAAATAGTAGAAAATTAAAGTAAAGACTGATTAAAGTTTAAGAGAAGAATATTGACTGGCAGAGAATTGTACTTAGCATTAAGTCCGCCTCATGTTATATTTTCCAAAGACGTCCACTGCTGAACAAAGGCCTCCCCCAAAGAATGCCACAACGAATTCAGAAAAAATGAAATATTTGTGTTTAGGAAAATACCTGAAAAATACTAAAAGTTGTACATAATTATGGCTTATTGCTTCATCATTTGCAAATTATGCAAATTATGCAGCAATATCTTGAGATACCTTCATAATTTGCAGGTGCAAATTATGGCCTACAGATATTTGTTTCGGGTCTGGGTGTTTGTGTATGTGTTGTTTGTATATAACGGCACCCACGACACAGGTTTATACCTACTGTGGGGCTGTGAGTGTAAGCGTAATTTATTTTATTTTATTATTTAAAAAAAGACATTTACACATTTGCGGCAGCTAATGGTTTCATATAATTTATCCACTTTAGTATTAATATTATATTTTCGTACTCTGGATCTTAGACTATCACTCGTACCACTTACGTAGCCGAGTTGATTGACAAGCCAACCAACAGTCTTATAATATTTTTATAACTACATATATATGGGACCTATAATATCAGATATACATTTACTGGTGGTAGAGCTCCAGTGATGGAGCTCGCGGGCGTAGGCACCACCGCATTACCGGTGGTGCCTAATATACTTGCCGCTAAATGGTAGTGTTCAGCACTATCGTGTTCCGGCCACGTGGTAATGTAGAGCCCTGTAATTTCCGGCACAGAGGCAAAACACCTTAGGCCTCAGGAGTGGTAAGGCATCTGCAATTTGACCTTGGTCTTTGTGTGGATGTCTATAGGCTGCAGTCATTACTTAATACCAATTTGAACTGCATGCTTGTTTGCCACTTCCATTACATTAAAAAAAACAAATATTCTCTCCTGTGTTGGCCTGAACGGGTAGGTAAAGAAATACCTTTAGATGACTTTTTGCAAAATATACCCTTGTTGTGAGTTAAGCCTTTTAATGCTATGTAATTGCATTTTGAAGGCGTCGGAACAATCGAAGTCTGGACGTGACCACCCCGTCGCTGTCCACTGGAGGAGATTTCTTCCGCCAGTGCAGTCAGGCTACCGAACAATGGCGGTCAAACAATTCCAATAGGGTTGTGTCCTAGGTACAAAATCAGTATTTTATCATATCATATGAAAAAATCATGTAAATGGAATGTAAAAGTACAAAATTTACAAAAATTGGAGTATTATAGCACAGTCTAAAGAAAACGAACGTGTTAATATTATATTATAGTATGAAAAAAACAGATTTCTAATATGACGAAAAATTGTGACATCTAAGTTACCTGAAAAATTGAAATAATTTCACTTTTAGAATCTTTATAAAATTTCCGCAACTTTAAACACCTTTTAGTATGTTAACGTTACATAAAAACACAGTATTGACGAATATATTCTAACATTTCTTGATTTCACCATTCAATTCACCGATGTCGTACACTCTGTGACGTCATAAAGTGCTACAATTTTTTGAGGGCCGTATTGAGTCATTTAACTTCTCGCAACGTCTTGAGACGTTATATTTAACAACTATCGCTTATTGACTATATGTTGCCGAGACAAATAGTATTTATTTAGCCAATGCTTTTTAGAAAATCAATTAAAATTAATTAGTCAACAACCCTATTTCCATTCCAAAAAATTCCGAAACGTCGGACTGAATTAAAAATCATTTTAGTTTAGTTTATCATATAGGTTAGTACATATTGATAAGTTTACTACGACTATTTGCATCTAAAAACGTAGTAAACGTGAATGGTATAAAACAGTTGAATGGCTAGTTGATGATATGCACCTAACTGAATGAATGTCGTACGGTACAGTTCTTTGCATGATCAAAATTCAGTGGTTGTAGATTAATGCGAATGAATTGTGCAGTCTTACATAACTTTGTGGTTATGATTCTCCAATTATGCGTCATATCCGATGAATGAATGAAAAACTGTTCTTTAGTGATTTTCGATCAGGACTGCTTTTGCTGTTGGTTTTGTATAATTAGCAAAGTCCGTCGAATAGAGAAATTCAAGTGGCAGTTGGCAGGGCACATAGCTCGAAGAACTGACCGCCTTCTTCTTGAATGGCGACCGCGTACCGGAAGATGAAGCGTAGACAGGCCCCTCCACGAGATAGACCGAAGACCTGGTGAAGGTCGCTGGCAATCGTTGAATGAGAGGCAATCTTTGGGGGAGACCTTTGATGATGATAATTGATTTACCTACATACATGTATCGTTCAATACCTTATGCTCTCCTGTTGTGGTTATGGTCCCAGAAGACTGGCCGCATAACCACGTTGAATGACGATATACAGCAATATTTTTTTGTGCAAAGAAAAAAAAGGATTTTTTAAATCAATTTTGTAAGATGGTCGCTTTCATTTCTGTTGAACACTCTCTAAAAATCCTGGAGTTGTGTTCTTTTTAGACGTCTACACAAATACCACATTTCAAAATGCAAATACTTTGCCACCCCCGAGACTTAAGTTGTAATGTCTCTGTGATATTTATTACTGTGCACTACATTAGGTACTATCAAACCGGAACACGATAGTGCTGAACACTACCATTTGGCGGGAGATAGATACGAAAAAAGTTGTCCTTTGTCAAAAAGTTATAATTATGTTCTCATATTTTACAGGTAGTAGATTTATTGAAATAAAACTATTTTTACGGATTTATCTCGCGTATATTAAACTAAAATGATTTTAAAACTATTTTTTTCAAACTTCTGTCAGACAAATGTCACCTCAGTCTGCCCGGGACCACGGAAGCTGAAAAGCGACCGAAACGTCGGGTTGATTTTAAAAATCATTTTAGTTTAATATACGCGAGATAAATCCGTAAAAATAGTTTTATTTCAATGAGTGTAGCTCGCGAAAACCTAAGAACATATCAAGGTAGTAGACTTGCAATGCAGGAGTGCAAGTCCACTACCTGTAAAATATAAGAACATAATTATAACTTTTTGACAAGGGATATAATATCGTAATTGTGTGTCATGAAAATGTTTCTGGTGGAATCATCATTTAAATTTTCCACAACAATCAGACTGCTGTAAAAAGGGAAAAACGCCTCTGCCTTACAGTTATAATACTAAAAAACACAATCAATCAACATTTTCCAATCGGCATATTCCAATTTGAAAATGGACTCGGCATCGGTGATATTTCGACGATTTACGCTGTATTGGGCTAAGCCATAATGAAATCTGCACTGGTACAGCAATGCAGTGTTCCAATGCAGTCGGCTGGTTGCTAAAGCCTGTATTACATTCATGGGAAGTTTCACACTTACATCGGTAAATATACTTCATTGAACTAATAAATATATACCTACTCACATTAGCTAAGTTACTACAGCGATAATGAAAACGAATTTAACAGCGATCAATTTCGTTGCTTGTTACATAAACGGTCTTAAAATTTAATCTTATGAACTAAAACATGTTACACTCCGCAAACGTAGGTACCTATAGTTAAAATAATAGGTTACTTTAAATAGTTTAGTAAAGCACGCTAATTAAACGAGTTTATCTTGATTTGATCGTGTTTGATTTCAACGGTAAGCAGCTTTTGCAACTCGCTCTTAAACTTTGTTAAAATAATTACTAATATTACCTCTATAATTTCTATAGAATGTGTACAGTCACGAAAAAATGGTATGTATTGTAGATGATTTCGCGTGACTTATCTCTCAAAGGTGTTTTTTTTAGGTAGTGTGTTTTTTTATGTAATGGAAGTGGCAAACAAGCATGCAGTTCACATTGATGTTAAGTGATGACTGCAGGCTATATACACCCACACAAAGACCAGAGGTCAAAATGCAGATGCGTTACCACTTCTGAGGCCTAAGGTGTTATGCCTCTGTGTCAGAAATAACAGGGCCGTAAGGCAGGTGTGACAGAGATAATGCTCTATGAAGCCGAAACTAACCTATTATCTCTTTCCTAAGATCGATTTGCAATATTTTTTGATGTTGTACATTTATTCAATCCCTACTTATCCCTACTATATATAATATTATAAATGCGAAAGTAACTCTGTCTGTCTGTCTGTTACCTTTTCACGTCCAAACGACTGAACCAATTTTAATGAAATTTGGTACACAGATAAAGCTGACTTTGAGAAAGAACATAGGTTTAGTTATTTATAAAACGACTTCCACGCGGGCGAAGCCGCGGGCAACAGCTAGTAATTAATAAATCATGTTTATTTATTTATTACACGTACTTAGATCTACCGTAACAGGTTTTACCCAACGCGATAGGTAATATTGCATATCAAAATTGATCTCAGTCATAGAAATGTATCTGCGTTGAAATCTTTTGTTTCGTAAAAATGAAGCTACAAATCCTTAAGCTTATATTTTTCGAAAGAGTTGTGTAAGATGTATGGCGATGAAAGATAAGGCTCAAGTGTTCATGTACACATGCTTGGTATGGTTTTTGAAGCCTAAGTATATAAAATAGAGCAGAAGCAGTTTTGTTGCATTTTGCACTGAGTTGGCAGTCAGTGCCTTCCCGTATAGATACAGTAGGTACCCAAAATAAATCAGCGAGAAAAAAAATACACTAAAGAAGACTTCTGGTAATGACTTACATGTAGATACTTACAAACAAGCATGCTCACATTGATGTTAAGTGATGACTGCAGCCTATAGACATCTACACAAAAACCAGAGCTCAAAATGCAGATGCATTGCCACCTTTGAGACCTAAGTTGTTACGTCTCTGTGATAGTTATTACGGGGCCATACATTACCATTTTACCGGAACACGATAGTGCTGAACACCACCATTTAGCGGCAGATTAGATAATGCGGTGGTGCCTACGCCCGCGAGTTTCGTCAGCAGAGCTCTACCACCAGCTAAGACTAGAAATGGAGGTATATAATTGGGAATGTGTAAAGGCGTATAACATTTCCTCAGTACCAAACCAGATGTAATACAAGCTTAGTATACAGGGTAAAGTGTACGTAGGTATACGTGTAGCTAGGTGTACAATGCGGTACGCAGTGACTAACACAGTGTACTATAATACATATTGTGACTAACGACTATCACGGTGTATCGCCATCGCGGGCGAATTTCAATTTCAAATTGTTTCGTTCGTTACGCGAGATTTACAGCTTCCTTGACCATTTGTCGCGTACAGCATAATTGGAGGCTCTGTTTGTTCTTACAAGTTTTTTTCGATATGCAAAATTTAGGTTCATTTAGGTTTCAGGACCGATGCATTCACAGGAATCTAAATAATGAGGTTTTTTTATGTAATGGAAGTGGCAAACAAGCATGCAGTTCACATTGATGTTATGTGATGACTGCAGCCTATAGACACCCACACGAAGACCAAGGTCAAGATGCAGATGCGTTACCACTCCTGAGGCCTGAGGTGTTATGCCACTGTGCCGGAAATTACAGGGCCGTACATCATCACCTGACCGGAACACGATAGTGCTGAATACTACCATTTAGCGGCAAGTATGTTAGGTAATGCGGTGGTGCCTACGCCCGCGAGCTCCGTCATTGGAGCTCTACCACCAGTGAAAAGTGAGGTTGCATCATTTTTACTAGTGGTTGAGCTCCAGTGACGGAGCCCGCGGGTTGTTACCTAATCTTCTTGCCGCTAAATAGTAGTGTTCAGCACTATCGTTTTCCAGTCAGGTGATACGGCCCTGTAATTTCCGGCACAGAGGCAGATAGCAACGCGCAACCAGGGGCGGCTTAACCATATACATTTGCAGGGTGTGCAGTCCAAACGGTCGCCGCACCCTGAGGTGGCATTTTTAAAGGTCTAACCTTTTGTCACGGAGTTTTTTAGGAAAACCCCGCGACCGAAATTAAAATTAAATGAGTGTTAACAAAAACGACTTTTATAGATTACACGGTTTATTTTTACACTTAAAAAAGGTACACAATTAGCACATCACTTAATGTCATTAATAGATCTTGCCACGGCAACAAAGACGGTAGGTACGGGTTAGAGTTTTGAATCTGGACCAGAGGTTACCAAACTATTTTTCTTGTAGACGAGTCTCCCATGGACCCTAGGGGGTCTATATGGACCACTTTGGGAATCACTGATCTAGACCCTTCCTTTTTAGCATACTTCCGCTGCGGAACTCGAGCGGCGAACAGCGATAGTTCGTGTTTCGTCTTGTTTTTTAAGCTCTATGGGCAGGAATTCGATACATTTCGCTTCTATTTCGCCGTCCATTAAACTTAAAACACAAGACGAAACATGAACTATTGTTTTTATGCCTGTAGCACATATCTGAGGATGTGCTACAGGCATAAAAACAATAAGCCTGGCTTGCACCAAGATATTTGTTCAAGTTAAAGTTCTTGTAACATTTCACATCCTTCTGTAACTTAAAGAAATCTGTTAAAGAAAGCTACACCTACTTATAAAATAGCTTATTGGAATATGAATAAACTTTCTGGGGGGGGGAAGGAAGAGTCAGGCCTAGGGGCGCCAGGATTTCATTGCACAAGGCCGCTACACGAGCTAGAGCCGTCCCCGCGCGCAACGCTGGTTTCATGTAGATGTTTATAGGCTACCTACTTACCATACTTACCAAATAAATGTAAACTGTAGATATTTGGCACTTTATGACAAAGTTACTCCCTATTACAAAAGCTATCTGCCAGTGAAAGTCCCGACAAAATCGGTGAATCCGTTCCAGAGATTAGCAGGAACAAACAGACAGACTGACAAGCTGATAAAAAAGGGTAAAAAATGTTATTTGGTACAATTACCGTGTATACATACATATGCATTTAGTTAAAGCAGTTATTTTGATATAGCAAACAGACACTCCAATTTTATTTATTTGTTTAAATTTATAGGTAGATGAACACATTACCCTCCTTCGTGTTCCACAGTCGGGTAAAAAGAAATCTATCCACATTTTTCCCTTGCAATGCGAAACTTGCATTGAATGAATTGAATCAGATAATCTTGCATCGCCGGTGAAAGCAGTCTAAGCACACAGTTGCAGTCACACACACAAACAAACACACGTCGCCCTATCGTCTTAGGCGATCTACACACAAAACCGCGTGCCGCCGCGGATTTGATGTGAAGGTGAAGCGATTCACAAACGAGATCGCGCGCGCCGCCGCGGTAGGCGGTGAAGCGATTTCGTCGTCGCTTGGCCTCTCTATTATATACGTTGATACCGTTCACACTACACCGCCCGACCACAGTACAAATATGAACAGTAAGGAAACTACGTACAAGACATTTGACACGGCACACTCACAACAACAACAAACATGCGCATCGACGCTCGAGTGACTTTGTACTGCAGCACCGCGAGAATCGCTTAGAGGCCTCGTCGATGCGCATGTTTGTGTGAGTTGAACGTTATGTACCTAGTTTCCATACTGTTCATATTTGTACTGTGGCCCCGACAATGCGGACTAGTTTACTTACCTCCACCGCAGTCCCGGCGGCGCGCGGTCCCGTGTCTAAACCGCCTGAGTAAACTAGTCCGCGCGGTCAGGCGGTGTAGTGTAATAATAATAATAATGGCAACCCATTATACGTCCCACTGCTGGGCACGAGTCTCTCCCCTTTTTGGGGGGAGGCCTGGAGCTTACTCCACCACGCTGCTCCAATGCGGATTGGTGGAGGTGGGTGGGTTAGTGGCCAACCCACTGTCGGATGTTTTCAAACCGCCCATAAGGCCTCCGACAAGGTTTAACGACTGCTATCCACGATAGAAACCGGGACCGACGTGCCCTCCGAAGCACGGAAACGCGCATTTAATTTGCGACTAGCGGTCACCCATCACACTACCCGACCGCGCCCATAGTGCTTAACCGAGCAGATCGTTTACGATCTACACCAGCCGCTGGGCCATGCGCGCTTCAAGTGTAGTGTGAATGGTATCAATTAACGTCATAGATTTATAAAGTAGTATAATAAATCTATGATCAACGTATTCAACGTGTTTAATAGTGAGGCCAAGCGACATGAAATCCTCATCAGCCAGTGAATGACAAAGAATGTCCCATATTTTTTTGTTTAGTCTTATCTTGCCGTTTGTAAAAGAAAGTATGGAACATTCTGTTGATACCTATTTTTATCATTAAGTATTTTTGGACTATTATTTATTTTATTATGATTACTTTGACATATTAATCAACGTATCAGTTGTTATTCGCTTTAATTTTATATTTGTAATTTGACCTATCACAAGCAAATTCTATTATTTCCAAGTGATTAAATGAATTTTTGAGTTTGAGTTTCTTCACCGCTTACTGCGGCGTCGCGCCTGCCCCGTGTGTGAAACACCTTAATATGGACCAGTTCACGCGTTATTGCTTATGATAACTAGATTTTATTACCGCCCGCCGCCCGCCATATTGCTTTAATGCTTCGACAAAAGTTTTACAACATAAAAAAGAAGAGGCATTATGAATCTACATTCCTGTCCACTCTGCATTTTTTATGTAGGTAATGAAGGCGGCAAACAAAGCATTCAGTTCACATGGATGCTAAGTGATGACTGTAGCCTATAGACATCTACACAAAAACCAGAGTTCAAAATGCAGATGCGTTGCTACCCCTGAGACCTTTAGTTGCTATGTCTTTGTGATACCTACATAGTTATTACGGGCCATACAATGGTGAAATAATGATTATAATCGGTCCGATGAAACAGTCCGGTGAAACGGCGTATTCCCTGATAGTTCGTGTTTATACGCTAGATTTTTGTTTGCCGCTTTCATGGTATAAAAATGAGAATTTGTATACTCCTTGATACCTACTTTGGCAAATTTATATAATCTCTTCATAAGTAGAAAAAGGTAGGTACTTATAAAAACTCTTAATTTGTTGATTGTGGAAAGTCAAAACATAGCTGTACGAAGTAGATAGTAAATCTATGGCTGTAACATAAGGAAGGCTGATTGGTCTGTGGGCTCGGCTGTAACTAAATACCTACCTAACATTTCCGATCCAATAAAAGCACAGACCAATCAGCCTAATAAAAGCAAGTAAATTAAAACGAGGTCGGTTAAAGAAAGGTTTCAATTGGCAATTTTAAGTTTGTTGTTTCTTAGCAAGAACTTAAAAGTTAGTTTTTCTTTCTTTTTACTTTCTTAATTAAGTAGGTTTATTTATCTGGCTAAAAATTCAAAGTTTCTCAATTTTGACGTTTTGTAATAGGATAAGGGGTCAGTAGCCGGTGGTTGTCCCCACACCGGCGAAACCAAGAGTTCGTGTATTCCCCTCACAGACCAATCAGCCTTCCTTTGGTTCCATAGTCGATGGTTCTCCTAGACGGCGGCCGCCCCATGAGTAAAAAAAGGGTGGGTACGGGAGAAATGCTCAAGGGTTCTTATTTTTCCTTTTATGTACTATAAAAACAGCAATAGTCAACTCTCATATGGGAATCACAAGTAAAAACAAATACAAATGTAAATATTTTTATAAATTTTGAGTCTTGATTGGTAATCAAGACTCAAAACTTTATACATGATTATTTGATTATGTTATAGGAAAAACATTTCTGCGAAGCCTGCGAGTTACCTATTTGATGAAGTGGTCGTCAAAGAGTATACAAATACTACGTAAGGTACTCTCTCCTTTTCTACATCTCATTATCTGCCGAAGAAAGACATTCTAAAGAAATTCTATCAAGTGAATTAAGCGAGATGGTATGCAATGAAGACGTGAGCAGGGGATATGATTCATAATAAATTATGATGCATCATTAATCTAATTTTCAGTAAGTATATTAAGTCTCAGTTTAAAAATTTGTGAAGAAGTTGAATTTAAAACAAACCAAAATTATATATGTAAAGAAATACTATTTCTTTCTTCGCACTCTGTGTGTTTATTTACCATGAAGTTTGGTTATAGTTTTTAACTTTTTAATTGTCTGATTTTAAAGAAGAAACGAATTCAGAATGTCAGATGACAGATTTAAATACGAGTTGATTGACAATTGGATAATCAATGAAAATTTTAATATTATATTATTTTATGTTTTAAAAGTGAAAGAATAAACTTTCATTGTCGTTTCTTCTTTACAGGTTTGAGTTCATATTGTTTTATATTACCTAAATAAAATAGTCTCTGTATAAAAAAAACTAACAATAAATCTTCTTTACAGCAACACAAGGTTTATTTCTTTCATGTAGTAAAACAGACTTATAAAACGACAATTTTGTTTATAAAAAGATGCAAATGGAGCAGTTACGTTTTGAATTCACGATTTTACCGGCGAATGATGGAAAATCTAATATTTGTTGTGTAACCTCAATCACAACTAAAGATGAAAAAAAATTTGCTATACCAGAGGAATTACAGTCTGTTGAATTTCACGAAGAATTAATTGAGACAGCTGTGTACAACAAAGTAAAAAATAGTTTAAAGAAAAGACATCAGACACGAAGAGTTTGGATAACTATGACAGATAAATTACGAGAAATTTACATAGATGCTGATGGTAACTTACAATTTGGAGAACAATATCTGGAGGAAATTGAACATAACCGAGCATCTGAAGAACAAATTAGAGATTCGAATTTATTGGAAGAAATGTTTACAAAGTTAATAGAAAATACACATGATTTAAAAAAACAGAATCTGAAATATGTCGCAGAGAAGTTTGTGATTGAGAAATTTACGAGCAAAAACTCGAATGCAAGGCAATGGATTGACATTTTTGAGAGAGAATGTTCTCGTTTCGGTATTATGAAAGATGAACAAAAAATTGAGATTCTCCGACTATTTATGGATAAAAGTTGTGTTGATTGGTACAGCTCAATGATTATAAAATTAACACTCAACTCAGAGTGGATAGTTTGGAAAGAAAAGTTGTGCGAGTCATTTGCAAACCAAAACTGGAACCAAGTGACCTATGCATTGTTATTTAAATATAAGGATGGTTCATTAGTGGACTATGCCATTAAAAAGGAAAAACTTTTATTGGACATGAGAAATTCAATTGATACAGGTACACTGGTGGATCTGATAGCGGTAGGTTTGCCAGGTTTTGTATTAGAGAAGATAAATAGAGAAGCAATGAACGATATAGTATGTTTATTCAATGAGGTGAGAAAGTATGAACATTTGGTCAATAAAAATAGGAATGGAACGTACAGAAAGTATGAAAATCAAAGGATAAATATTACAAATGAAGGACGTTATCCATGCAAAATATGCGTAAAATTAAATAAAGGGGTTCGCTATCATTCCGAAGCTGCATGCTGGTTTAGAGTTAGAGAAGATGATAAATTAAATAAAAGATATATTAAACATGTAAATAATTCAGTGATTGAAGCAGAGTTAAATGAAACAGAACAAAAAAACTAGTAGTGACACCATTAATTAAGATCAAACTACTGTTAAATAATAAATTAGAAATTTATGGAGTATACGATTCAGGTTCAAATGTATCTCTAATTAATTCCAAATTACTAAAACTAAATACAAAAGGACATAACTCGAATGAAGAAAATATAGTAACAATTAATGGTGTCCAAAAAACAAGTGGTTTGACAAATTTAAAAATAAAAATTTTTGAAATAGAAGAAAATGTGGATGTGTACATCATTGACGAACACAAATTCAGATATGATTTCTTAATAGGATTAGATATGATAAAGAAATACAAGCTAGTACAAAATGAGGAGTTAAAAATAACTCAGAAACAATACTTACATGAAAAGAATAGTAAAAAAATGGAGAAAAAGATAGACGAAGGTGAAAATGAAGGTAATAAATATGAAAACGAAAACAAAATTAATTTTAATGAACATATCAAAGAGGAGGAATTTGAAATAAAGGTTGGTCATTTAGATGATGATAAAAGGGAAGAAATAAATAAGCTAATACAACAATATCAATCAGTTTTTGCCAAAAACAAGTATGACGTGGGAATGGTTAAAGGATATGAAGCAAGAATAGATTTATTAATGGATAAATACTGCAGCAAGAGGCCATACAGATGCACTATAGAAGACAAAAAAGAGATAGCAACACATAGATAGAACAAATAGCCGAATTATTGGATAATGCGCTTATAGAAGAATCTTATAGTCCATTCGCAGCACCAGTAACCTTGACCCATTACATAATTTGCTAAGAAAAAATCAAAAGTTTGTTTGGTCTGAAGAATGTCAAAATGCGTTTGAAAAAATAAAGAGTCTCTTGTGTTCACAGCCAATACTAGAAATTTATGATCAAAATCTACCAATAAATATTTATACTGATGGTTCTCTGCTGGGTGTTGGAGCAATTTTAAAACAAGTACAACTAGATGGTAAAGAAAAACCAGTAGCCTATTTTTCAAAAAAACTGAATGGAGCGCAAAAGAAGAAAAAGGCAATATATTTAGAATGCTTAGCTATTAAAGAAGCACTAAGATATTGGCAGTACTGGCTGATAGGTAAATCGTTTACAGTCTACACAGACCATAAACCATTAGAAAACATGAACTTAAAAGCTAGAACAGACGAAGAACTAGGTGATTTGACTTATTACCTTTCACAATATGATTTTAAAATCAAATATTCCCCTGGAAAAGATAATTTAGAAGCGGACTGTTTAAGTCGGAATCCTGTATTAGAACCAGAAGATAATCTAGAAGAACAACTGAAAGTTGTGAACTTAATTACATTAGAAGATATTGTAATAGATCAGAATCAAAATAAAGAAATACAGAGAAACAATAATAAAATAATCAAAAAACACAATTTATACTTCAAAAGAATTAGGAACAAAGAGAAAATAATAATAACAGAAGAATTCAGTATTAAATTTATAAAGCGAATACATGAAGATCTATGTCACATTGGAGTGGGACAAATGCTAACGACTATTAGTTCACTGTACGCAACAAAAAATTTAACGAAAAATATTAAAAATGTTTGTAGGAATTGTGAAATTTGCATAAAAAACAAAACAAGAGGACAACACAAATACGGATTAATGTCATATTTAGGCCCAGCGACAAGACCCTTTGAAATAGTATCAATAGATACAATTGGAGGTTTTGGTGGTTCTAGATCAACCAAGAAATACATACATCTTTTAGTGGACCACTTCACTAGATATGCATTTATTATAACATCAAAAACCCAGGGTGCACATGACTTTATAAAGCTAATAAATAAGGTCGCTGAAACCGAAGAGATTGGGATGCTCCTTACCGACCAGTATCCAGGAATAAACTCTAAAGAATTCAAGAAGTTCCTTACTGACAAACAAATAACAATAATTTTTACAGCAGTGAATGCACCGTTTTCTAATGGCCTAAATGAAAGGTTGAATCAAACGATAGTTAACAAAATTAGATGCAAAATCAATGAAGATGGAGAAAACAGAGCGTGGACTACAATAGCACATGAATGTGTAGAAAAATACAATCAGACTAACCACTCAGTAACTGGCTATGCACCATGTTATTTGCTATACGGAACAGATGTTAAGGTTTTACCAAAAGAACTACAACAAGGAGGTATAAATAGTGACTGGATCGGAGATAAGAAAACAGCGCTTAATAATACCTTGAAATCACATTACTATAACAAAATGAGGTATGATAGGAATAGAAAACAAAGAGAATTCAGTGTGGGAGATCTAGTATATATAGAAAATGGGAATAAACTAAATAGGAAAAAGCTAGATGAATTGAGGATTGGACCATATAAAATAATTAAAAAAAAATCTAATACAATTTACGAGATAGATACAGGACATAAAAAAACAGAGTCAAATCTTTTTCATATCACAAAACTAATTCCAGTACAGATAACAGAGGATGAGAATGTGCAAGTATCAAATGGAGAACTGGAGTGAAAATTCACGGGTGAATTTTCTTCCCCATGGGGGGAGATGTAAAGAAATACTATTTCTTTCTTCGCACTCTGTGTGTTTATTTACCATGAAGTTTGGTTATAGTTTTTAACTTTTTAATTGTCTGATTTTAAAGAAGAAACGAATTCAGAATGTCAGATGACAGATTTAAATACGAGTTGATTGACAATTGGATAATCAATGAAAATTTTAATATTATATTATTTTATGTTTTAAAAGTGAAAGAATAAACTTTCATTGTCGTTTCTTCTTTACAGGTTTGAGTTCATATTGTTTTATATTACCTAAATAAAATAGTCTCTGTATAAAAAAAACTAACAATAAATCTTCTTTACAGCAACACAAGGTTTATTTCTTTCATGTAGTAAAACAGACTTATATATATATTTAAGTAAGTAGAAACAAAAATTAAGTAAAATAACGCCGGGTCTCTTGAATATGGCGTGGGATAAATTGAAGTGTCCAAGTACTCATCTCTCTCAATGACATAAATATTACGTAACAGTAATATAATAGTACGACTGTGATCGTTAGGTACCACTAAGGATCAACCCGTCTTAAAACCTGAACAAAAACTATTTGTATCGAATGCACTGTTGTCAATTTTAAGATCAACCTCTCTCTCTTTTCAATTTGCAGATCACTAAATAATTTCAATAATTTGTGTTCCGTGTTGTATATAATACCACTACTATGGAAATAAATTATATGTATGCATTTATAATAAAATAAAACATATATAATAAGTTGACCCATTACAAATATTCTCTGCCATTGTTTCAAATGTTGATTTCGTCTAGACAAGCCGTATGTTGTTTACTCTGTGATATTGATAAGGCTGATAAGTATTATCTATGGCAAGAATTAATTACTTCAGTCATCCAGTCGAAATGGGGGTGCTGTCAAATTATTTTAAACCCAATTTTTTGGGTTTATTGAAGTTTTTAAACAGTATGAACTGGTTTATTGTGTTTTTCAGTTTAATCAACCTATCCATGTGCATTTACGAAGATCAAATAGGGAAATTCGACTGGTAATTATCGGTTATAGGTTATGCGCGTCGTATGACTTCGCAGGGTCGGTGATCAGTGAATAATTTAGAATATTGTTTTCAGGCGTCAAACATACGTCGGCAGAATAAAGTTCTCGCAGTTTGATACAGTTTCAACTGCAAAGAAAATCATCGTTGCCACAGAAGAGAATGTATTGGCTGCGCTTCATTTGAAGACTGGTAAATTGATTTATTGGACATATCCGTATAACAAATTGGGAAACCAACGCGTTTCTCCCGACTTAATTCGTATTTTTAGTGAAATTAGTTAACTACCAATCAGGCTATTTAAATTGTTTGTCATCATTTATATTCAAGTCATGTTAATATAATATTATTATGTTTGAACACTTATTTTGGCTGTCTGAGGAGAATGAAGTTACAATACTCAATTTATTTTACCACTAAATCTCCATTGCTGAGGAGAGAAAGGGAACAGATAATAAAATATGAGTAATTCAAAGATGTATGTGCGTGTGTATTACAATTTTTTTATTTGATTTCCAGGTCAAGTGGTGTGGCGGCATGTGTTCGAAAGTGCATCCACTGGCAACATCCAGCTGCTGCATGTCAGTGAAAAGGTGGTGACAGTCAGTGGGACAAACCCTTATCTTGTTAGAGGATGGGACTCTGCTACTGGTTAGTTTTAAGTTTTTTTTATTAATTTCTCTTATAACCATACAATGTTTTTTGTCTCAAGATAGAAGCTCCTAATTCTTTTAGTTCCCTAAAAGATTGAAATCAGTTCTCAATATAATATTGTCTTGTTTAAGTTGAAACCTGGGGCCCAACCTAATGCCTAAAGCCTTACTCTAATGTTTTTGTTTAGCTTTTGATTATGTCATCATCTTGTCAGTTTCGTACCACCTTACTTATACCTGGAAGTGTTTTCGTCCACAGGAATATAATTAAGAGAAAAAATGATAAATAATAGGCAGTATGAAACTAACAAGATAACGTCCTAAATGAAAATATTCGAGTTAGGCAGTCAGTCCTATGTTCAACAATTGCAAATAAAAAAAACTGAATTAAATAAATTACATTAAATTCACAGGAGTCCTATTATGGGAATGGACATTAAACCTGCAAGATGATGATCGAGCAGAACTCTCAGAGTGGTGGGTTCAGCAGGGCATGCTGGTGCACATGCTGCCGGTGTTTGGTTCCCACCTCGAGGTCACAATGTACAACCTCATGACAGGCTCCAATAGAGGTGCCAGTTCTAAGTTGCCTGCTGCATGGATCAATGATGGGTTTGTTATGATTTATATTTTTTACTCAAGCTCAATTCACAAAATAATTTGTGTAGAAATAACTCTCTCTAAAAATACAATAAAAGAATGTCAGTAATTTCACCCTATAGCAAGTTATTGCTATAAGCTGATATGATGTTCTTTTTCAGAAATTACAGTGCTTTAGTCTAAATAAAGACTTCAGAAAAGAACTAAAACAAAGTCAAGGACTATTTAATTACAGATCTTGATAATGCTAAAATGTTCATGTTGTCAGTTTGTTAACAATTCTAGACATCTCTGCTCAATAATCTGTTTAATCACGCATAAAATTATTGACATATCATGTTTAATGAAAATTTCTCTTTGAGATACAATTTTTAAAATACCTATTACACTAATTTACTTAGTTGTTCATTTACTGTCACAAAGTTTAGGATATGAATACATTCTTCACAAAGATACTAGTACAACATAAGTGGCACAAATATTCACCAAAATACATTTTATTTATTTTATTTTATTTCACAAGCATGTGTTAATGCGAAATCATATAAAACAATTACATTTTATTTACTTATTACTTTACAACGGACAAGCTAGGCATTAATACTAATTTATCTATCCATTTATATTTTCAGATGCGTGTTAACAGCGCCATACTACACATGCGTGTCGGGCGAAATGGGCAGTCAGCTCTTAATAACAATGGATGTCACTTCTAATGCAATACAGATTATCAACAAACCCCTTGCAGATTATATTGACATCAATGGTCGGTCAGATGGCAGTCTCCGGCCACTAGATGCGAACAGCATCGTACCCGGCTTCATAATTGATTATAAGAAGATTCTGATGATACAGGAGAGCAAGTTTGAATTATTGAATGTGACAGTGGCAGACCGATCAGGAAGTGCTACTATTGTGGATGGATCTACAGGCCATATGCTTTTGCAGGCTTGGACTGATGCTGTTAAGGTATGTCAGTGTTAATTATTTTCATTATGACATTGAAATCTCAGGTTTTATATATCTTTCAATTTTTTCTTGTAATCCGTGTAATTCACGTGGATGTTTCTATGTGTGAAATCATAGAGATAGCGAGGTACCGCCACGGGAGGGACCCGCGGCCCTGTTTATAGTATGATGAACAGGATTGGCAAATAAAAACATGTTTCAAAGATTATTAAAAACAGTTTGTGTCAAACAAAAACACTCACATTTTATTAATGGGTTAGTTTTTAACCGACTTCAGAAAAAGGAGAAGGTTCTCAATTCGTCCAGAGATTTTTTTTTTATGTATGTTCACCCATAATTTTAAAACGCTTGTACGGAATTGGATATTTTTTTGCCATTTATTTTTGTGGCCTGCATCCATAGTCTGATAAAAAGCAGAAAGAAATTGAATAAATTGATAATTTGTTATAGTAAGCGACATGAAACATGTTCAAAATAAGGTAATTAAAACAGTAATGAAGCATTAAATCCATTTTTTTTTTGTTTTCAAAATTGAACAATGCTTTGTTATTTTTCAAGAGAACCTTTTTTTTATTGTGAAGGAATTGCAAAAAAAAAAGAAAGCATCAGTTTCATTGCATACTGAATCTACTTCACTTCTGATATTAACTCATCAGTGGCCCTTCTCTGCAATTTTTTCCGTGAAACGTAACTCTAATACTATATTAAATTAAGAAATAATTGCGACCTATTTACCTTAAGTTAAACAGAGCTGTTAAAGTGATCACCACACACATTCCAGGGCTTCACACTAACGGCGCACAGTGTGACGACGGGACGTGAGGTGCCAGAGATCAGGTGCGAGGATCCAAGTCTCAAGATACCAGAACCTGAGCTAGCAGCTGTTATGTGCAGTAAGACGGGGCGCGAGCAACACGCCTGCAGGATACTGGTCTCTGCTGCGGATGACGCTATGCATTTGATGCAGCAAGCTGGTAGGTTAATTGATTTTAAAATTGAAATTATGGAGATTTTTTGTAATAATTGCATGTTATCTAAAAGTTTTTTTTATGTAGTGAAGTATGGTCAGATAGACCTAATTTCTGGAAAATATCAATATTATTTATTTAATTTACTAATTGTGATAGATTGGACAGGTAAGACTATTTAGATTATATTTAAATTTAGTGTCCTGTTTTAGTTTTTTATTATTATCTTGATATTGGCAGCAGTTGGGCATACGTACTGTCACAGTATAAGGCCCCAACAATACCAGCGCCGGGTTTATTAATCCGGCACAATGCTGAGTTGGGGACCCTTTTGGACAGTTTATTAATTTAGTTTTGTTTTTGTGTTAATTCTATTTTTTTTGTATCCTATCTTTTTTTTTCTCTGTTTCGTTTTCTATTATTGTCCAAATAAATATATTTTTCTTTCTTTCTTTCTTTTTTTCTTTTTCTAGATATTAGTTTCCAGCATTGAAAATATTTGTTTTTAATATGACTTTCATCTTAGTAGTTGAGTAGTAATTTTGATAGTGAGTTGTGGATTCTACCAAAATAGTGGAATGCGCGCTACTTAGTTGATAAAAACCTTGTATTTGCTGTCTTGTTTGCTGTTTGTATTTGTTTTATATAAATGAAGTTGAGTCTCCTACTGCTAAGTAGGCACTTGCACTTTTGTTGTTTTGTGTAAAAAAAAACATCACTTTAGGCTCGGTTGCACCAAAAAGTAATGATTTTTTGCAAATTCAACAACAACAATTACATTGACTTTAACAGTTACTACTTAATGCGTTGTAGCGGCATATTATTGACATTGTCCAAGTTACTAGATTCCCTTAAAATGTGACAGATATTTTTGAGGTTATCTTTAACATTAACCAGCGGAGCTCGGCCAGTTACGGTTTACATTTTATGACGTCATTCAACAATTTTCAAATAGTGCGACTTATTTGATTTTGGTGCAACAGAACTTTAAAGTAAGATGGTGCAACCCAGCCTTAGTAATAAACGTGTGTGTCCAACAGGTCGTGTGCTGTGGACACGCGAAGAAGCGCTCGCTAACGTCGTCGCCGTCGAGTTCGTTGACTTACCCGTGTCAGAGACTGACGCTGCCATTGAATCGGAATTCGATCAGAAAGAAGGTATACCTTTTATGATATATCCTCGGTCTCATATTTACTCTCTCTCTCTCCCATTCCCCTCCTCCCTCCTAATGACGCACAACACTGTTGTGGGCATCTGTGGGGAACATAGGGCCACCTGGCAAACTGGAGGGAGAGAGCCATATGCAGGCTTTCTCCTTTGTCAAAGTACAAGCACAAGTGGTCCTATGCCTGTCGCCGAGATGTTTAAATATGTGTGTGAAATTGTTTATGTATTTTGCTGAAGTGAAGGTGTGAGTTTCGTAGTAATAGACGATTTTTGCTGTGTGTTTGTGTGTCATACAAATTTCCCCCCGCAAGAAAAAGACAAACTGTTTTGCATCGGTAATAAACGGTATCGCTACTCCCCCCCGGTCGGCCGGTGGTCCGTGTTGCTTTATGATTTCCACACACTCCTCCCCCTCCCCTCTCTTCTCCCCTCTCTTTCACCAAGCGTTTTAGTAAAATATCTGTTAAATGGATGAACGTATTGTTGTTGGTAGGACCAATCGTCTGTTGGGAAGGTTTTGTCCACCAGTGGAAGTCTTTCATTTGGAGTGATGAATATGAAATTTTGGTTATGACGTCACACACAAGTACCTACAGTATCCAATAAGAAATATTGCACATCGACCTTAGGAAGGAGGCTTCGGCTTATTTCGGGTCTGTAGAGCGTTATCTCTTTCGCACTTTACCTATTTGACGTCTGTCGCCCATTTTGTTCAAATTTTGACTAATACCGCACTATTAGTGCTTACGTAGGCAATGTGCAGCAGAGAATATATACTAACGATTTATCTGATATTATTATTTCGCTTATTTATATTATCTGATAATGCTTTACGAAGTCGAAGCTGCAATATTTCTTGATGCGTACTGTAAGCGAATTAAATGCGATCCAATGACAACCTGTACTGAGAATATTCTTTTGTTTTCTAGCTGCCAAGGTGTACAGTAAGTATAAGAGTGTGAGGCGTGGTTAAGTAAATTTAATTGCAGATGTGAGAGATTTTAGTTTGTCTTAACATAGCTGTGTCTTATTCGTGTTTTTATTTGTGTTTTTGTACAGATACTTCAATCTATCTTTATGTTACTAACTTAAACTTTTTTCTTTTGATATAACTTGAGTTTTTAAATTAGACAAGACAAGGTGCCAAATGTATTCAATGTTATTGTGACGTCAAAGGTTTGTGTACAATTGTGAAACATTTCTTTTATTACGATTTGAGTTGTAAGGCCTGGTACGGCAAAAGGCAATCGGACAGCTATCGAAAATAAGTGTAAACTTAGAATGAATGTTTGTAAAATAATACGATGACTCATTAAATATTTTCCTGAAATATTAATGATAAATATTTTTAAATTGTAAAATAAATTTTAATATTTTTTATCTGTGCTCCATGTTGAGTGAAACATCAATCACAGGACGTGACGTCATATGTTGGTACAACAAATATTTAACATACTTTGACTTATTGGCTCTTTTTTGGATATTTTATACGTTATTTACACGAAAAATAAGTTATACGAAATTCAACAAAATTAATTTGCACTTGGTTAGTCGGAATTATAAGCATATATATTATTATTATGGAATTGTGAGCTTCACTTTGATTGCGAACAGTTGACGTCACATTGTTCAGTGTCATTCAGCACCGTTTATGCGGAATTTTTGAAATTAATGTTTAAATCATAAAATTAGTATTTTTTGTGGTTAAATAAAGAATAATTTTAGACGCATTCTGAAAAGTTGTTCGATTCCCTATTTTATGAGGAATAGCATCAAGTGTAACACGAAAGTTGAGGCGTTACGCGCGATTTCCCCGGGTCCGCTTCGACCGAGCGGACGTGTTTCACTCGGCCGCACACTGGCGATCTCCTCCACTAGCGACATCCACAACCTAAAATACTTGTCGTGCGTCGGCGCTGACACACTATTTTTTTTAAACAATAAAACACGATGAAACATGATGATTGATACATTAAAAAAAGATTGTAGAGGAGAATTCGAGTTAACCGAGCAGACGGTCAAATCATTCCGATAGGCGGCATTAAATACAATAATATGCGATGGGCAGCAGCGTCCCGTGATAAAACTGCCGCCACTGCAGTAGCTTGATGACTCCACCGCCTGGAGGCAAATTCAAGTCAAACAAACAATTGGCTGTGAAACCATTCTTATGACCAGCAAGTCAGGTGTGGTGATTATGGCAAATTTTGCCTCTACATTTCTCTCCATACCCCATAAGGATCTTGCAGATACACACACATACACACACTTTGTTTACATTTGGTATTGAGTCTCGTTGGTTTGGGTATTTACACATTCTATATTTCCTAAAATAAAATTGTAATGCATGAAACTCTAGTAAAGTGTTTCTCAAACCGTACACGGGGGACGTGGTTAAATATCAGAGACGTTCCTAAGCAGCCTCTCAGTTCATAATTTAATATTTTTTAAGATTCATATTTATTTAGTGCCCTAATAAAAAGGCCTGATGAGTCCCTACGAAAAAAGTTTGGGAAACCTTGCTTTACATCTGTAAACCTACGAATAAGAAATTAGAGAGAAGAGTAACTTCCATTTTTTACTGAAGGTAGAGCTCCAGTGATGGAGCTCGCGTGGTAGTACCAGAGAATATGTAATAATATTACGTATAGAATGGACACTTGGACGTCCCGCCCGATTTCCCCGCATCACCCAAACTCTTCCCCTCTTATGGGCGACGGTTGGTATATTCTAGGCACACAGGTGCACGTGTAAATACACGTCACTGATTGACGTCTGTATAATAGAGACCAAATTAAGCGTTTGTATAGGATTTTGGCGGAGTGCCCGCGGTGTGCCTCTACATTACTTAATCTTCTTACCGCTTAATTGAAGTGTTCAGCACTGTTCTGTTCTGGTCCGCCACAGAGGAATAACATCTAAGGCTTCAGGAGTGGCAACGAATCTACATTGAAATCTCTGGTCTCTTATAGATGTTGATAGGTTACAGTATTCACTTACCTTCAATGTAAACTAGAGGCGAGCCACTTATTATGACTGATTACACTTCTCACAAATGTCTTTTTCGTAGTTTAAAACAGATAGTAAAATGTATCTACATTGTTTTTTTTAAATAGCGCATCACCTATTGCACGCAACCTCCCTACATCAAGCCCAGCAATATTTGTTCTACGGCTTTTTAGAAATCTTGACATATAACCTAAAAAATATAAACAAAAGAATGTTTTCAAAAGTTCAAAAGAGCATTGTCGCTGCTGCGTCACCCCGCAACCACGCGCCGTGGCGATATCTCGCCTAGGCAAGGTGCGTGGCATACCTACGCTCAAAATAAATACCAGTTCAGAGGCCAAAAAAATATATTTTATGTATATATATACGTATGTATCTTCACGCCAGGTCCCTAACGGGGTAGGCAGAGGGTGTAGAGCGCCACAAAGCCTCTTTCTTACATCTTCATTACGAACGCGATCGGTGAGCGATACACCGCAGATCTTTCTCCATATAATCCTCTTTCATGACTGTGACAAGTGTTTGTAGCCCAGTTGGTGTAGAGCCAACAATTACCGCATCATCTGCGTAAAGCAGACAGTATACCACTAAGTCACTCATACGCACTCCCACGTACCCCTCCCATCCATCGACTTCAAGGCAATCGACTGGAGGCATTTTGAATGGGAAAACATACATTTTGATAACAGTTGATTTGGAAAAAGTCGTGCAACAAATGTTGGGATTGATGTAGCGAGGCTGCCTGCTAGAGGTGATGCGCTAATTCTAATTAACCCTGTATATTACACCCTTATATACCGTTATTACGGAGTTGTAATATCTTTTCAAACCTATTTCTTCTCTTTACTTCCAAACTAAACCTTGACACAGGTTCAGTGTGGTCAGCGTTCGCCCGACGGCTTCAGTCGCAGTATCAACAACTGCAGTCTATAGTCCAGGGCCTGCAAGGGCTGCAGGGGCAGGGACAAGCCGAGCGCACTGCCGAGCCCCTCGTGCGGGATTACTTCAATCTTCACAAGATCATCGTCCTTGTTACTGATGTTGGCAAGGTTGGTAATTACCGTTCTTTAATTGTAAGAAGGCTCAAGGTCTGTCTGTCTCAGAGAGCTGTGCTTGGAGTTTCTCTGCGATTGAATCAGAAATGAGGAGATCCGCATGATAACCAAAGTTACCGACATACCTCACCGAATAGCGAGACTCAAATGGCAGTGAACTGACGGCCGTTGGGGCAGAACAGTACTTGAGTGGCGACCGCGTACCGGAAAACGAAGCTTGGTGTCCCCCATAAGATGGACCGACGACCTGGTGAAGGTCGCGGGAAATCGCTGGATGAGGGCGGCCCGTTCGTTGTGGCAATCTTTAGGGAAGCCTTTGTTCAGCAGTGGACATCTTTTGGCTGAAATGCTGAGGGTGATGGATTGTAGTTTTTAAAGTAAAAAAGTTTTTATAAATAAATAAATGGATAAAATAAAAAATAAATTGTTGTAGTTTTGTTAGTTGTGCAGGGTATTATAGGAATGCAAGGAAAAGGGTAAGCTGGGGACACTGCCGAATCCATATATTTTAAACCTAATCTATCTGTGGCCAAATTGTAGCGTTCAGAACTATCGTGTTCCGGTTAGATAGTGTATGTGTTAGGAAGTGTATGGCCCCGAAATAACTATTACAGAGACATAAGAACCAAGGTCTCAGGAGTGGTAATGCATCTGGATTTGACCTCTGGTTTTTGTGTAGATGTCTATAGGCTACAGTCATCACTTAACATCCATGTGAACTGCATGCTTGTTGCAAGGTGCCACCTTCCTTACATTAAAAAAAATATATGTGCAATTCACACGTGATAAAATAAAATCTTTATAAAAAATCATAAGAGCAACTGTATAATGCTTCCTATGCCATTCTTTCCCGCGTTAAATCTTATGAATTTGTGTCCGTCTCCTTTTATTGTATGCCTCCTATCTCATTCTTTCCTGATTTAAATCTTCTGAATTTATGTGTCTGTCTCTTTTTACTGTTGCTTTTTCGTTTCATCGATTTTCAAATCACAACGATGTTATCACTTCAAAACTATGATTGTTCTCCAGATATTCGGGATGGACAACCTGTCGGGCGAGATCCTGTGGCGGCGGTACGAAGCAGGCCTGGACGCGGACTCGGCGGTGCTCCTCACAAGACGTAATGCCAGACACCCGCCCTACGAGGCAGTGCTCACTATTGTCGGGAAACATGATGTGAGTTTTTTTTTTAATATAATGGCATCGCTGTTATGTATATTGCCAGTGACAAGTAAAACGATATTTATTATAATTCGAATGTAAGCAGCGTAAAAGTCAAAATCAGTCTGTCAGTCAATTATTTATTATGTCAGTATATGAGTCACAGTCTGTAATTCGATGGCTGCTTTACCAGAACATTTACGATGAAGTTTCGGAGGCAACCTGAAATGGCCGTGTTTTCGCACTGTTATTCTATTTCACTATAAACGGGCACTGTAATGTACCTACATGAAACAAAATACCACCAACTTTATATAACATCACTAAAAAATGCTCCCAGAAAATGAAGGATCAATCACTACACGCCTCTTTCAAGGTTCCCGCCGAAACTCCACGATGTGAGTTAGCACACGTTCAAAAATATTACATAATTTCTCATAGTAAGTATTCTAGTTTCAATCTTCATGTTCTTAAATTCATATAGTCTAATCTGCTGCTAAACGGTAGTCAATCTTGAACGATACGCAAAGCGTTTACGGAATTGATGGAGGTAGCTGCATATAATTTTTCAAACTGCTGTCAGAACAATGTCATCTTATAGTAACACACGACCGGATTCGGTACGGCGGACCGAATCCGCCGACCAGATACACGCGAGCAGATCGCATCGGACTTGATTAATAATATAATAATTATGTCCGCCGGATTTCTTTAGACACGGTGCATTTGGTTCAGAGAGTACGGAATTCGCTGTCCGCTCTGTACCAAATCCGGACGCATGTTACTACTATTATTAGTCGTCTGACACTCAGGTGGCATACATCTTCTGGGGGCTCTAGAGAAATAAGATTAGATACAATTTTCTTGGTGAGACCTTTGTGTCATACACCTAGAGGAAGATTTGATACATTTTTTTTTTGTTGAACAGGAAACAGGCAACGGATACATAATAAGTTTGAACCCGATCCGCGGCACGCTCGTGGGCGAGCGGACGCTGCAGCTCGACACGCGCCTGCTGCAGTGCGCGCTGCTGCACACGCCCGACCACGAGCGGCTACATGCTCTCCTGCTACTGGACGAGGATGAAAATGTTCAGGTAATCTTAAATTTTTACGGTCTTATCGTAGTTAAAATGCTCTATGAGCCTATCAAACGTTCTATAAAATTGTTTATTCATAAACGTTCTATAAACCTTCCATAGTTAAAATTCTGCTAATAGACAAAATGTTGCCAGCGCAAGGAATTCAGTGGACGAATGGATCCAACAAGAGATTAAACACGCCAAATTGTCTACAAATTACGTGTGAAAATGACCTTATTTCGAATAAAAGGAAAAAAATCAACGTCACAGGTGACATAAAGTCATATCAAGTCATTCCTAGCTTCGTTCCGTTAATAGACCGCAGCGACCGCGACCAAGACCGCTGAAATTATCGTTTTGGTAAAAGCACAAAATATTGGTGGATCAGAGTGGACGCGATGCGGTCGCGAACAGTGACGTTATTTATGACGTCAAACGACCGCTCGCGACGACCACGGGCCTCAGGTGGAACAATACGAAGGGCGTTGCGGTCGTTGTAGTCGATTAATGGAACGCGTCCAATGTCAATTTAAACAATCAGCTGTTGAATGTCGGCCATCTTTTATCCTTATAGCACTGTTATAGTAGGGTTCTGGCCTCTATAACTTTATAGTGGGTTTATAGAGTGCTTTAGCGCTAAAATGCTATTATGAATAACGTTTTTCTTATAGCATACTATAGCGAGCTCTTAGAGGTGTTATAACTTTTTATGAATAAGACCGTTAATTTTTAATAGACATATAGTTGCACAATAGTTAAAGTATGGGCATTGTACCATTCTTATTGCTAGGCTATTTATAACAATAGTCTGTGTTATGAAGAAGAGTACCATCCCCCAATCTATTGTACAGTACCCGCAATACTGCTATCTACGTCCCGACTGCCTACTAGCGGAAGAATTTTCTTCTACTGGAAGAGAATTCTCCGCCTGCATTGTGCAGTTAGTCAACCGAACAATGGCGGTCAAACCATTCCAATAGGGCGGTAGTAAGTGCAATAACGCAAGATGGGCAGCAGCGTCCTGCGATAAAACGACCACTACGAACGCCAATCCGCAAGCGTGGCGATTATAGCATATCCCCTTTATGGGGAGGCTTTAGTCCAGATTACTGGGGGTATAGAGCTCCAGTGACAGAGACCGCGGGCATGGGTACCACCGCATTACCTAATATACTTGCCCCTGCCCTGCCTGGTCAGGTGGTAATGTACGGCCCTGTAATTTCCGGCACAGAGGCATAACACCTTAGGCCTCGGGAGTGATAACGCATCTGCATTTTGACCTCGGTCTTTGTGTGGGTGTCTATAGGCTGCAGTCATCACTTAACATCAATGTGAACTGCATGCTTGTTTGCCACCCCCATTTCATAAAATAAAGTTACATGCGTAAACTGCCCCAGTCTCTTAGCTGGCAACGACCACACATACGTGAAAGAAACAGAGTTCCAATGTTGGACGAGCCAGTTGGTCCAGCGGTGTGAGCAGAACATTTGAACCGAGGGTCACGGGTTCGATCGTCGTACTGGGACAAATATTTGTTGGTGGGCGTAGGGTGAGGGTGGGGTGTGAGTGTAAGCGTATTTTTCTATCCTAGATAGAAAAATATGGATCCACCTTTGGTTGTTCATTCCATCCCTTTCTGTACAAAGGTATAAACAGTCAAATATGTTTTTAGGTGTTCCCAGCTTCTGCCGCGTCACTAGTTGAAGATATGTACATATTTGTGGCAGAGAAGGAAACTGCGAATGTACAAGGATACGCGCTCAAATATGATGGAACCGTGAGTTGTATAAGCATCTTCCTAACTAACCATCCTCCTAAACTCTAAGCCGTCGCCCATAAGAGGGGAAAGGGTTGAGTGATGCGGGCAAATCGGGCGGGACGTCAAAGTGTCCATTCTATACGTAGTATTATTACATATTCCCTGGTATAGGTATTCGTGATTTTACTGTTAAAGTTAATTTCTCTGATTTAGAAAAAAAACTGAAATTGAAACTATTATTTGCTTTCGAGCTTCTTTAAGTATACTTGTTTTTATAAATCAACTCCTTTATTTGCTTTTGAGCTTTTTAAGCCTGGGTTGCACATATTTGTTAAAGTTAAAGTTATTGCTGTAACATTTCACATCCTTCTCTAACTTAAAGAGATCTGATACAGTTAGGGAAGAATGTGAAATGTTAGGGGTTTAAGACTTTTTCAACAACAAGAACTTTACATAGTTCACTTATAGCGAGAAAATAACAACTAATTTGTTAATTAATAAGGCGAATCGTTATTTACATTAAACAATATTAATTTCTATCTACAATTTACCAAATATTGCCTAAATTTATTCTTGAATACGGCTATGGATGTTATGTTTTTTATATCTATAGGTAATTCTAAATTATTATATATTACAATAACTTTAACTAATATTGTGGTGTTTTTTATAAATCATATTAAACATATTTGCAGAGATTCACGGAAGGTCGCATTCAAATTATAATGATAGTTTAACGATGCGTTTATGTAAGGTATCAGAACACCAATTGCAGTATTGTTTTTGAAATAAAACTATTTTTACGGATTTATCTCGCGTATATTAAACTAAAATGATGAATGAACTAAATATACGCGAAATAAATCCGTAAAAATAGTTTTATTTCAATGAGTGTAGCTCGCGAAAACCTAAGAACATATCAGTATTGTTTTTGACTGTCGACAGCAAGTGGTAGCGCACCGCACGTGGTCCCTCCGTCTGGGGGGCGCGGGGGGCGGGCGGCTGGCGGCCGTGGGGCTCCGCGACCGCCTCGAGCGCTCCCACTCGCCCGGCCGCCCGCTGCCCGACCGCTCCGTGCTCTACAAGCACAACAACCCCAATCTCGCGATATTCCTCGTCGACTCGCCGGATCCGCTACATAAAGGTGAGTTATAAAATACAAAATACGCTCACACTCGCAGCCTTACACTAGGTACACACCTGTGTCGGGGGTGCCGTTGTACACAAACACCCAGACCCGAAACAAATATCTGTAGGTCATACAAATATTTGTCTTGATGCGGGGATCGAACCCGCGACCCTTCGAATCAAACGGTCATCTCACACCGCTCTGGACTAACCGGGTAGTCAGTTAATTTGATCACGAAAACATTTTGAATACTGTTTTAAATTGTACAGAGGGGACGATACGATACGACATTAATTTAAACAAAGTATATTTTAAAATTAGAAAGAAAAACAATTAAAAAAAAAATCCTGTTTCCTTTCCCTTTTTTATTTTTTTTTTAAATCGGTTAAACAAAAAAGAGAAAGCAAAATTTAACGCATCGGTGTGGACTTCGGTAGTTTAGTGGTAAAGCGGCTGGACTGGTTATCCTGAGGTCGCAGGTTCGATTCCTGCCCGAAGTCAAATTTTTCTTTCCGTTTTTTCTTTAATTTCAAAAGTTCACTCGCATGTATTGCAAATAATAAATATTACAAAATGTATTCTACAGTAAATGGTGTCGGGACGTGACGACCCATGGCCCACGAGTGGAAGCATTCTTCCGCTAGTGTAGTCAGTAGAAAGAAACACACGCCGGACACTCGGCTAAAATTTCATACAAACGTTTATTCTGGTTACAGACATCAATCAGTAACGTGTTTTTATAAGTGCACACAGAAATATGGCACTAAGGTCATGGCCTAAAACAATCGAGAATTAAGTCGTCCTACTTACTACGTGACCAAATTAACTAAAATGGACCGCTCGCGCGTCGACCTGCAACCTCACTGTTCAAGTTTATCCAACTGCCTATCAAGGGGAGGGGGGTGATGGGTGAGAAGGGGAAATCAGGCGGGACGTCGAAGTGTCCATTCTATACGTAGTATTATTACATATTCTCTGGTAGAAGTCAAATTCCTTGAATAGAAGAAAATTCTTCCGCTAGTGGGTGGTGGGTCGTCACGTCCCGACGCCATATACTGTAGAATATACTCAGTTCAATGACCCAATTTTTTCCCGACGCCAACAATTCAAGCAAGTCGTAATGCGGTCGGTGAATCTCGCCCCAATTAGTGTTTTATAGGAATCAGCTGACAATTTTAATATCTGTGGTTCCTCAGAGGTGGTGACGGCGGCGGTAGTGGACGTGGCGTCGGGCGCGGTAGTGGCGGCCGCCAGCCACCGGCGCGCGCGCGCCCTGCCTCTGGCCGTGCACGCCGACAACTGCTTCGCCTACCTCTACCGCAGCGAGAAGCATCGCCGCGTTGAACTCGGTTAGTACACATTGCTCTTCGAAATTGCATTTTTTATCTTAGGAAGGTGGCGAATAAGCATGCATCTCACACAGATGTTATCAGCTGCCAAATGGTAGTGTTCAGCACTATCGCGTTCCGGTTAGATGATGATATATTGCATCGTAATAACTATCACAGAGACATGGCAACTTAGGTCTCAGGGGTGGCAACACATTTGCATTTTGACCTCTGGTTTTTTTATAGATGTCTATAGGATGCAGTCATCACTTAACAACTTGTGAACTGCGTGCTTTTATGCCATCTTCTTTACATTAAAAAAATCGGTCTAGTGCGTGTCAGGCCACGCGCATTGTGGTGTTCCGTAGTTTTTAGGTTTGAATAATGTAATAAAAAAATATTTTCTATGAAGTTGTTCACAATTTTCAAGTAAAATACTACTCGACTATTACTCGCAAACTTGTAAAGCCAACTTAAGTATGATAGTTTTCCTTTTAATTTCGTTATATGTAGCTACTATTGCCGTAACGTTTAAATTTCTAACAACAACCGTTTAAGACGGGAGGGGGGGGGCACACTTGAGTCATACGAAAATTGGCACTTTAAAGCTTAATAAGTCACGAACAGTTAACTAAATCGAAAAATGATGTTCAGACGCCCATATTATTTTTTAAAGACCTATATGGAAACGATACTACACACTATTTAAAATACAAAAAATATCCGCGCGTTACTTATTTCATTTTTCTTATTTTTATTCTATCACTCTGTCGGCGTAATTAAGGTGTACACTTATGCCAAATTTCAAATCTGTAGTGCCAAAAGTTTTAAGCTTAACCACAGACGGACAGAAAGACAGAGACGGACATGGCGAATTTATAAGGGTTCCATGTTTATTACGGAACCCTAAACAGTACAGCAGCGCCCCGCTGGATGCAGTTCGCATTCGATCATGATAGGGGAGGCTTCGACTTGACTTACAAAAGTGGTGTGGTGTGCTTGACGTTCTTTCTATACAGACATGTACCTTAAAGCCTTAGATTTTGATTTTGACGAATAAATTTTTCTAATCCAGTTTTTGGAAGGAAGGAATTGAATTTTTTTATAATGTTTTGAACTGTAAGTTTTTTTTTATTCCGTGTTTTAATTCAATTGTTGTCTGTTTTACTTTTACTTTATGTAATAGTTATTCACTTAAGGTAATTACTTTTAGTGACTTTTCAAAAATGGTTGTAAAATCTTACTCGAAATAAAAACTATTTTCTTTCTTTCTCCGTTCGAATGGCGAAATTTCTTCTCGTTAATCGTCCGGAGATAACTGACCTACATAACCTGACACCTCGTATTTGTCCTGACGAGAATATCCGTATGCGCAGCGACCCTGGAGCTGTACGAAGGCAAGCAGCGGTGGCTGGCGGCGGGCGCGGCCTTCAGCTCGTTCGGCGGCGGGGGCGGAGCGCCCGGCGTGTCGCGGCAGGCCTACATCCTGCCCGCCGCGCCCCACGCGCTCGCTTTCACCATCACCGAGCGCTCCATCACCGACAAACATTTACTAAGTCAGTCATTTATTGATTTAAACACATCGACACTGTCTAGGGATATTCTACTACCAGAGAATATGTAATAATACTACGTATAGAATGGACACTTCGACGTCCCGCCCGATTTCCCCGCCTCACCCGATCTCCTCCTCTCTCTTATGGGCGACGATTGGTATTTTCTACGTGCTACGCACACAGGTGCACGTGTAAATATACGTCGCTGATTGATGTCTGTAATAGAGACCAAATCAAGCGTTTGTATGAAATTTTGGCGGAGTGTCCGCGGTGTGCTACTACTATACTACTGGTGGTAGAACTCCAGTGACGGAGCTCGCGGGCGTAGGCAGCACCGCAGCACACATACTTGCTGCTAAATGGTTGTGTTCAGCACTATCGTGTTCCGGTCGGGTGGTAATGTACGGCCCTGTAATTTCCGGCACAGAGGCATAACACCTTAGGCCTCAGGAGTGGTAACGTATCTGCATTTTGACCTTGGTCTTTGTGTGGATGTCTATAGGCTGCAGTCATCACTTAACATCAATGTGAACTGCATGCAAAAAAAAGACTCGCCACCTGTTATATGGGCAAAGAACGTAACCGGTGAATCGTGGGTGTTTGCATGTATGTTTTACCTCTCCATGGTGATAATGGCATATTCTCCACTAATGAGGCACACTGCCGTTGTAGGCGTCATTGAGGAGCGCTTTGTCCAGCAGACGGACGTCTATTGGCTGAAATAATGAAGGCAGAATTGTTATAATTTGCACTTTCATTCCTATTGGCGGGGCATGTCTTGCCAGTAAAATCGACTCCTACTGACTTGACTGAGGATAAATATCAGGCTGTCATGTCACGCCATCATGCGTCCTTTGCGATACCCGTCGTTATGCTCGTACAGTCTTTTACTTTACCATAGGGGAGTTGCGATGTATCAGATCTGTTGTGGATACCCGTAGTGACCGATTTATTTTAGTATAGCGATCGTAAATAAATCGTGATATATTATGTCAAAATATTGTTCTATTTTAGAACGTACAAACACGTCCAGGACTTACAGACAGGCTCGAACATCTGAGCCTGCGCAGAGACATTGGGAGTCTGTGCGTGTTATACCGTCTCTGCAATGGTGAGTGCTCTGTCGAACTGTTCGACATGGTGCCACCGTCTCTTTTCCTACACCGTACTACCCGCCGGAGAGAGAAGTTTCACCCTCACCAACTGGACACCTGGCAGTGCTCACTTGTTCCACGCTCTCGCTTGCACGAATTTTCTCTAATCACCAGTTGCACTATCCCGGGGCACGGTGATAGAGATGCCGTGGGTGTTCGTGGAGCCCCGGCGGGGCGCGCGGGGGGCGGCGGCCGAGCGGGAGGAGGGCGCGGCCGGGCTGGCTTACGCTCCCGAACTACCTCTGCAGGCAGATATGGCCATAAACTACAACGCCACGCTGCAGAGGCCGCGGGCATTACACACTGCGCCTGCGGGCTTGGAGTCTACTACACTCGTGCTCGCCACTGGATTGGGTGAGTGTTGAATGTCTTTCGGATGAAGGGGATGAAGATGCGGAGCTTTCGTGTCTGTAGCGGTAGTTTGGAGCGCCTAGTCCACGCGCTGAACTACCGCTACTACCTGATTTGGCGATAAATTCTGCACCTATATTACCACTATTGTTTTTCCTGAACGAAGCAAAAATTTGTATTACAAAATAAAAACTGCTTCTCCCCATAATAATATTAATAATCTTTCAAAAAATAAGTTATATTAAGGCCAACAAACATCCAGTTCACATTGATAATGTTACTGTAACCTATTTTAATAGGATACACAAAAACTAGAGGTGTCAATGTAAATGCCACTTCTGAAGTCTACGTTGTTCTAACTCCATATCCAAATTGGTTCGCCGTTTTCGAGCTCTGCGTTCCATTTTTATATACTGAGATTTCTACTAAAATTACATTATTTCATTGATATAGATGCCACAGATATTCATTTTCTATGATGGTTTATTTCGTAAGAATGCCTTTCATCCGGTTTTATCTTTCAAGATGAAAATTTGACTTCTAACTTTAGTGTTAGTTATCTTTCTTACGAACACGAGTCTTTTTTTCACTCTTTACAGATCTATTCTACACTCGAGTGGCGCCATCAAAAACGTTCGACTTGCTCAAAGATGACTTCGACTACTACCTGATCACGATAGTGCTCGCGGCACTCATCGTGGCCACCTACAGCACCAAGTATTTTGCCTCGCGAAAGATGCTCAAGCTCGCGTGGAAGTGATACTCTTGTGTAAGGTATTTTATAGCTCCGCATTAGGTAATTACAGCGACAGTCAAATCAGTGTGTCAGTTGACGTCGCGTCGTCGACGAATGTGGCCGAGTGCATGTTGGGTATGTTTTGAATAAAATAAGTGAAGGGAATTAAAATGGAATTGCGAATGGGTTTGTGAGTTTATGCATTATAGTTGATTGAGTGTAAAGGAGATGTTGCGAACTCGGCTCTGGTTCGTACACGTCCTCAAAAAATGGGTAAATTAAAGAAGAATCCGAAAAAAATACAATTAATTTATTCAAGAATATATTTTAGAGTTACTACCACATTTAATTCAAACGATTTTATCATTTTCAACCATATTCAACATGGCGGCGATAAAGCCGACGCTTCTTTAAATTGGGAATCGATAAGTTTTTAGTATTGTATAAGTTCTTAGTATTAACACATGAAATCGATTTCGAAAGTATTTAGAAAATATTACTTTTTTCTCCAAGTACTAAAATATAATCAAAAACAAAAAAAGTGAAAATGTCAAAATGACGTCGCCCGCCATATTCGCCATGTTGGTTTGAGTTGCAATTCTAACGGCAAATAATATTTTGTAACTGCAAACAAAGCTAAATATGTAAAACTATGCAGTAACAAAACGTTTTTATATTGATTTTGTCTGTTAATGATATTGTGTACAATACATGGCCGGAGGTCCATACATTTTTGCAACATCTCCTTTAAGTATAGGCGTTTTAACGTCCGTATGCTGTCGGGGAGGATCCTATAAAATTAACCACGATGAGCATAACGTTACACGCTCGTTAGCGATACTTTAGGTACGAAGCTGGGATTAAAAACCGCGGCCAGTGGTTTTTTCTTTACTTATATTTAATTTTCATTTTACGTTTATTCCTGCTACAACAGCTATCCAATTTTCATATACATCTTTTACCTAAAATCTTACCCCCTTATTCATAAACATACATTAGATACGTTTTAACTATAGAATGCTCTGTCTTTGTCAGTTGCATTGTCAAATGTGCAGGATAGAAAAAGACAAAGGAGAGATTAGCAACACTTTAGCTAAAATACGTTTATGAATAAGGGGGTTAATTTCTAAGCACTAATCTATGAGGTCAATATAAAGAGTAGACAGCGGGAACAAACGGCCGGTTCCATTTTTAAATTGATTTGACAGATATTTTAAATAACGTTTTCACGTCAGCTGTCAAGTGAAGGTAATTGTATGCAACATACTGGAACCATGCTATCAAGGCGAATATCCAGTGTAGTACTTTAAAACATATATATATGTAATAAAAGTGGCAAACAAGCATGCAGTTCACATTGATGTTAAGTTATGACTGCAGCCTATAGACACCCACACAATGACCAGAGTTCAAAATGCAGATGCGCTGCCACTCCTGAGGCATTAGGTGATATGCCTCTGTGCCTGAAATTACAGGGCCGTACATTACCACCTGACTGGAACACGATAGTGCTGAACACTACCATTTAGCGGCAAGTATATTAGGTAATGCGGTGGTGCCTACGCCCGCGAGCCCCGTCACTGGAACTCTACCACCAGTACGAATATATAGGTCAATAACAGTAATAGAGTATCATACGCTCAAAAGTATCCAAATTGTTCTCGGTCTAAGATCTTAAAACTTTTTCGTCTCCATACGGCACCAACGCAATATTCGTCTTGTATATACAATCTTCATACAGCAACATGTCATTTTGTTTCGTGTCTATTTCTACATCGTTTCAGTAAACAGTTGAATTGGAAGTATATTATTGGACCGATTTAACTCAATCTGATACAGAATAAGTCATGTATTTCAAGCAACTTATTCTGTACCGGAACATATGTACATAACTTATTCTGTACCGGAACATATGTACATAACTTATTTTGTACCGGAACGACAACGGTTAAATCGGTACGTTTTAAATAAAATGTTACTGGTGGTAGAGCTCCAGTGACGGAGCTCGCGGGCGTAGGCACCACCGCATTACCTGATTTACTTGCCGCTAAATGGTAGTGTTTTGCACTATCGTGTTCCGGTCAGGTGGTAATGTACGGCCCTGTAATTTCCGGCACAGAGGCATAACACCTTCAGCCTCAGGAGTGGTAACGCATTTGCATTTTGACCTTGGTCTTTGTGTGGGTGTCTATAGGCTGCAGTCATCACTTAACATCAATGTGAACTGCATGCTTGTTTGCCACATCAATTACATTAAAAAAAAAAAATCTTGATTCATTTACTACTTTTTCTTTGTTCTAAATTGTTAGAGGAAAATGTACTGTAATGTATGTGTTTTTTACCCGACTGCAACAGAAGGAGGGTTATTATATAAAGTGTATTGCAAGGATAAATAAACAATTAAACGGATACACTAATATCCTTCCCATTCATGAGAATATATCACGTCACTTGACAGTAGTTATAGAATGAAGTATTGTGGAGGCTTTGGGATAGTGTGGTGCAAGTTTATATCGATGGGAGTTAGATATGAAGTCAAATAGTAGAAACGTCACTATTTTTTTTAAATATCTAACCTCTGCATGTATAACAGACCCGGACATTACTCCAAGGCTCGAGGAATGTGCGAAATGTTCTGATAAAATATACTATATTACAACGGAATAAAGTTTAAAAGTAGAATTAGTTAGTTACAAAATACAATAAAGAGCACAAGAAGTATTATGTGATCCAATATTTGTTCTTTTTTAATTGGTCTATTCATATCGACTCTCACTGGAATCAAGGCAAATAGATCAATAAACAAAAAGAAAATCTACAAATGGTTATACTCTATTCCACATAAATACAAAGCTAATCTTAATATTCCTTGCATATGTAATTTTGGAGTGTTAGATAGCAGTAACCGGCCTTAACGTGCCTTGTGAAAAAACAACAACAACACCACTTACTCAAGATATCACTTAAATTTAGTCATGTCACATTTCTACGTGTCAAAGATGGCTTACATAAAGTTGTTAACTATTGAATTCGTGAATTATAACACGATTTAGACGCTTATTCAGATTATTTGTCCGAAACTACCAATTGGCACTAAACGTACAGTGCCTATCAAGAAATATTTCAAGTCGAGTTTAGGAAAGAGACAATCGGCTAGTTTCGACTTTGTAGAGCGTTATCTCTGCTGCACACTGCCTACGTAAGCACTGATAATCCGGTATTGGTCAAAACTTGATCAAAATGGTCGACAAATGTCACACAGGCAAGGCGAGAAAGAGAGAAGAGCTCCGGTGACGGAGCTCGCGGGCGTAGGCACCACCGCTTTACCTAATTTTCTAGCCGCTAAAAGGTAGTGTTCAGCACTATCGTGTTCCGGTCAGGTGGTAATGTACGGCTTTGTAATTTCCGGCACAGAAGCATAACACTCCACTCCCATAGATGCGTTACCACTCCTGAGGCCTCCTTGGTCTTCATGTGGGTTGTCTATAGGCTGCAGTCATCACTTAACATCAATGTGAATTACATAGAAAAAAGATAACTCTCTACAGACCTGAAATAAGCTGAAGTCTCCTTCCTAAGGTCCACGTGTTATATTTCTTGTTGGATCCTGTAATTAATAATCTGTGTAAGACACCTAACCATTCGAATAGTGTTTTAATTACTGAAAACGATATTTAACTTATATTATTGGCGTCAGTCATTATGAATATAATAGTTAGGGTCATAGCTCACCACAGCCACCCGGCATTCGACCAGCACCGCCTAGTTTTACGGCGTTGTCGACGGATGGTCCACGGGTGAACGACGCGATGTTACTTGTGAACCACTCGCCGATAGCGCGCGGTCCACTTAGAACACGCTGTGCGTTAGCAATGCAAAATCAACGCAAGACAAGCTAGTGGTCACCGAGTGGTCCACTCGCCGTCCGCGCGTGGACCGCGCGCCGACGGCTTGCGGTCGACGCGATACGGAGCGGAGTTGATGTAATGAGCGCAGACCGCTCGAGGCAGTCGGGCGCTGGTCGGTTGCCTGGTGGCCGTAGTGAGCTATACCCCTTAATCTCTAGGAAATAAAATCGTTACAGAATAGACGTTAATTCATATCATATAAGTTATTGATGTTTGTTACTTATAATAAAATAATATATTGTACTATGCGTTATGCATACAGACATAAGCTTAGGTGCCGAGTAAGCGATATAAACTATCTTATTTTGACTCTAGTATCTGAATAGGTATGGCTGACTCGATGACGTAACTGAGATACTTCGCATGCATTTAAAATAACACATTACGTTTATTATTTGTTTCGTTTTCAATAAACTTGAATGTTGTTAGGAATGGCTTATAAGTTTAGCATAAGGGATTCAGATTGCTTATCGGCGCTTAAGTTTATCCAGTTTTAAATCAAAGTTTTAATGGAAACCTACCTAGTTTAAATTTTATCATGTATTGATTGTTTGGTCGACTATAGTGTTGTGTGAATACACAATAAAACGTAAAGCGGTGTACGTACCCGTCAGCATATCGAGCTTATGAAAGAGATAAGCGGCTAGTTTCGAGTTCGTAAAGCGTTATTTCTGCTGCACACAGTAAGCCTTGATCAAATGGTCAACAAACGTCACATTGTGTGCGAAAGAGATAACGCTCTACAGAGCCGAAATTATCCGAAGTCTCTCACTTAAGGTTGATGTGCAATATATCTTGCAGCGTTCTGTAAGAAGATAAGACATGATAAAATTCAAATAGTATAAATATGTATTATTTATGTACAATAAGTCTAATATGAACTCTACTGCCATCACTATACAGTCCGGATTCCTCTAGATGTGGACTTAGGTAATTTATAAATAACATAGTCGTGAGCGTGATTAGAGTAATTATAAGTGAATACAATAAATAATAATATAATATCATAATGGTTGACTTTCTGTCCGTTCGAAACAATATGACGACAAAGTAAGTCGATTTTTCTATTAAGAGGTAAATAATGCTTGAGTTCATATAAAGCGACACAAATCTGACCCTCGGCGATTCTTCCGTGAAATTAAGATTTATGGTCATAATGATCAATGTTTGTGGGAATAGTTTAATATATTATGCTATATATTTAATTTAGTTATAGTCAGTCATATTTTTCTGAACGGAATTAAGTCTGGTATGTAGAGGTTGACCAACGAAAAGCTAGGTTATAACAATATCGCTGTGGCCTCAGTAGCTTATATATTGGAATTATCATATAAACAAGAAAGATTCGTTCTCAACTTCAAGTGAAGGCGGTATACACTACCAGATAATATGTAATAATACTACGTATAGAATGGACACTTCGACGTCCCGCCCGATTTCCCCGCCTCACCCAACCTCCTCCCCTCTTATGGGCGACGGTTGGTATTTTCTACGATTGATGTCTGTGTAATAGATACCAAACTAAGCGTTTGTATGGAATTTTGGCGGAGTGTCCGCGGTGTGCGGTACTGAAAGCTTACTGAGATATTTACCATAGCAAGGATGATAAAAATACGTACTTTACGAACAGTATGGAAATATTTCAAAATGTATTATTTCGCACACAATATTAATAATTTATGCTTCTGACCAATGGCCGTGAAAGAATGCGTAAAGGTATTAAATTTAAATGTCGTTTCAAATGGTTTGATTAAAACAGTGACCAATATTTGGTCATGTTAAGGAATTACCGAAGTACCACATTTTATTGAATTGTTAGTCGAAGAGAATACCTATTACTAATAGATGAGGATTTTGAACAATTAAAGGTGAATTGTTCATCAAAGTAAGAGTAGAGTACACTTTTAATGAATATTAGACATCGTCATCTAAAACTAACAGAATGTAAATAACGAAAAGTTAAAATAATTTTACTGTTTGTATATAAACAAAATACGTGTGGCAAAATAAATCTTGCATAATTTCACACTGCGTATATATGAGCAAAGAGTAATTAATACGTACGTAAAGATATATTGCAAAGTGAAAAAATAATTTTTCGTTATACAAAACACCAATTGTAAAATGAATGTAAATTTAGCTAGTGCAATTTAGATATATTATTTATTATTGTATTAAATAAGGGTGGTTTGTATGTATTTTTACTGAATTAAAAAAAGAAGAAAGCCATTCCAATATTCGTCTCTGCAATTTATTTATTTCAATTATAACTTTAAATAATCTTAGTTTATATTAAAGATATGAAACACTTATACTTAAAGTGGTACTTGCGTTATATTTCTTTTTGTTTTAATAGGTGTAAATTATATATTTACGTTGATTAGCTATGTACACAATTTGGTAAGTATTAAAATGTCTTCAATCAAAATACACTTTCTGTAAATGATTCATCCTCATGTACACACTAATAATATGTTCCCATTTGAATGCATTTTAAAATCCTCCGTTTTCCTGACATCTAGCGGTAAGGTAAGGTTTTTAGCCTTTTAGGGTTTTTTTGACAATAGGACAAGTGAGCGTGTAGTTCACATTGATGAGAGGTGAATACTGCAACCTAAAACACCTACAAAAGCTGGTCAATGACGATGCGTTGCCAAACCTGAAACAGTGTGTCACAAATTGACATCAAAACAGCGCTGGTCACATGTCCATATTAAGTATTTATTTTGTTATCTTCTTTCTTAATTCGCTCCGCTTTATTTATGCAAAATATTTGCTGCATTTTGTTGTTTTTACTTGTTTAAGGTAAAGCTATAGGTACATTGCTTTTCACCGATATAAAGTAATCACATTTATATCATAATTTGCAGATGGTGTACAAAGTAACAGTATAATAGTCCGATGTTAGAAAACATGTCAGAGCAAATTTTTATTAACTGTTGTTTTATAGTCTTGCATTTCCCACTGTTCACACATTTGAGATATCTTACAAGTAGATGTGAACCTCAGTGTGTATTTTTATATAGTTTATCGCGTCGTTTTAAATCCTTAAAACCAAATGATGCTAGACAGAAAGATAAGTTTTTCTTCAGAGTAATGTTATCAATTCGTAGGAATGTTTTATAAGTGTGTTTCCCAATTCCGAGATGAGCGGGCTGATTTACTATACTGCGGGCTGATTTATTATACTTCTTTTGCGAAACAGTCCAATAAAACAAAACGACAAAAAAAAGTTGAGCAACTAACTTCAGACTGTTGCTTTTATCTATGGGTGTGCGCGCGCATTGTAAAACTCATCAAGAGGTGTACCATGGGCAGAAAGTTTTACCCCTGGTTCACCCAGGTGGACTAAATAGGTGTACTACGGGCAATGACCGATTTTTTCTTATCGCGACAAAAGAAGTATAGCTTCAATTATCCTGATCCAAACAGGATCATACATTGTTGTTTAGATTGCCCTTGCATTTTTTGTACTTGCTGTTAGAATTATCTGGAAGCATGGCTTTGATTTGTGGTGAAGGAAATTATGCTAAGGTTACCAATTTTTCAAGTTGTCACAGTACAGTACACACACCAGTACATACAGTACTGGTGTGTGTACTGTACTGTGACAACTTTTACCTGAATGAAGTTAAAAATCATCATTTTTTATTATATAATTATATTCAAACAGATCAAACTTGCGCGATCAATGCTATTTCATTTTGATTTTAAATTAATTAATATCCTGAAACAAACTTTTGAGAGAATTGGTTCCAGAGAAAATGTATTCTTATATATACAGGCAGAATGGTCATTAACGTAATATTTTGGCTTTATATAATTTTTGTAGTTGCGTCGATCTCACAAGTTTGATAAGTTATTCGAATTTATGGATCATTAAGTGTGGTTCAATAGTTGATACTGTATGTAAATGAACACTGTTTTCAGTTACAACTTTGTTTTTATAAAATAAATAAAACTAAAGTACCTTTGAGATCTTTTATTGGATTTTACAAAAGTTAATAATATTGTGTATAGTTTGTATATATTACGTTAAATAATTAAATTCTCTAGTGTGTGTGATTTTAGATAACTATATTCTAAAGACAAACATTTTTTGAAAATATTGGGTAAACTATGAATACATGCTCTGATAAACTGCCTCAGTAGCCCAATGGTAGCAGGCTATTACTACTACGCTGGGGTCTTGGGTTCGATTCCCGGGTCGGGGCCGATCAGAGATAATGGTGTAAAATCCTTTATCTCTGATTCTATTAGAAATTTTCAGGAAGTTTCCGAGTACCTCGGTAGTTTAGTTATGTGCCCGGAGATGTTAGGTTCGCCACCTGTTACATGGGCCAAAATGTAACCGACGAATCGTGGGTGTTTGCATGGGTGCTTGAATGCATGCATTAACCTCTACCTACCCCTTCAGGGATTACCGGCGTGAAGTTACGTTACGTTTATGAATAACAAAAACACTACTGAAGTTATTTTTAACTTTCAAAAAATATAATTTATAGTAATAAAACAGGTAAATTTTCATCCCCTGGAGACTGGTTTCCAGTACCCATATAGATCTAAATCTGACATTAATATATATTTATTTTAAATTTAATGACCAGAGTTTAATAGACACATACACCACATACTATGAAAATAAGTCGTCCCGTCTTTTCCTTCCAGACTACTAATAGTTGTGCGTACTACATCTCGCATTAGTCTTAGTTTTATTACCCATAGTTATTCTGTCTCGCATACATGCGATTATCGTCCTTAATACGGATCGCTGCTTCTAACTTGGAACAAAATATTGCATGAAGGGAAGCCACCAAATATGCATGGGAGAACTGAACATAGTTGGACATGGAACAATCCAATGACCTACAAATTAAAAGAATAAGATGTTTTATATATCTCGCGAGGAAAAGAAACCCTGAAATTGATTGTTGTGAATCCGAATAAATTGTTCAAGTTTTATCCAGTGTCCTATGTCCAAGAACGCAATAAAAAAAAATCAAAATCCTTGCTGTAAATGCCGACGCTCTGCAGTCCCATTCAAAATATACATTGGATTGGCTCCCATTTGGCTTGCAATCAATAAACAAGTTATTCTGCTTGTTCATCTGCTCCAAAATCTATCCTATCATGGAATTTCGCAGCAAAACTGATTGAAGTTTCACCGGTCGTATACGGTACACAAAATTAGTACAAGTCAAATATCAATTTCAGACTGGGGTTGTACTCTTGAACGGTAGACTCGTAAGGGGTGCCGACGCAGGGTTCTAATTCCAAAAAGGTTGTATCTGGAGTCTCCAGGATCTTGTCGTTGCCGCAGAACCGCCGTAAAAAGTACCAAACAGCGCCGTAATTGTATTTTAGAAGGCGACGGAAGAATAACACTGCTTGCTCCTGTAAAATAAAAAAGATTTATTTTTTTATTTATAGATTTTTTAATTTTATTAAGGTGACTAACAAAAAAAATAATAAAAATAACGCTGACACTCACGGCCCACATCAGGCACAGACTCATATAGTGGGCGCCGTTGTACACATACAACACATGCACAAACAATTGTAACGTGTTCTTATATTAGTCAAGTGCGATATGACGAGGTACAGCACTATTGCGTACTCTCATATTGGGATCTAAAATGGGGGCGGGGCCTATTCAAAAAAATCTAACATGGCGCTGACACCGGTGCAAATTGCACGGAAACACATGTTATAGCATAAGACTTTTGCGTAAATATCAATAGTATGTCCGCAATAAAAAACCAAATTGTCCCGCCAAAAGTGCTTACTTTGCTCACAAAGATTTCCGTTCGGAATATACGGAGTACGGAAAAAATACTGAGAAAGAGGCACGCGATACGTTCGCACTAAATACAAAAAATACTGCGGTGGAGGTAAGACTGGTGGTTTCGCAACGAAATCTATGGCTGGCTGTGTCTCCTGATGGTATTATCACAGTATAAATTAACATGTTCGTTTTCTTTAGACGAGTATTATTGTCCACGAAAATGGATCATTAGAGTTGTTAGAGATAAAATGTCGTCTTAAGGGAAAAACAATGACTGTGAGAGACGCAATAAGGGACAGTTTCGGGAAATGTTCAAACATGGAAACTGAGCCAATGAAGCTGAAGAAAAAACATAAGTATTATAGTTATAGTTATAATAAGGCAATTTTAAATATTACAGAAACGTCTTTCGTTATTTACGCCCCTTACGACAAGAGTTTAATTAATGTGATAGTCGTTCTTGACGAACGCCTCAGTAGCGTAGTGGTAGCAGGCCACTACTATTACGCAGGAGGTCCTGGGTTCGATTCCCGGGTCGGGTCTATCAGAGATAACGGTTAAAAATCCTTTATCTCTGCTTCTATTGGGATTTTTCCATTATCTGGAAGTTTCCCAGTACCCCGGAGTATGGTAATGTGCCCGAAGATGGCAACAGGTTCGCCACCTGTTACATGGAACAAAACGTAACCGGCGAGTCGTGGGTGCTTGCATGTATGATTGAATGCATGCATTTACCTCTGCCTACCCCTTCGGGGATTACAGGCGTGAAGTTACGTTCTTGACGAAGATTTTGTGACGGAAATGTTGCTTCAGTTAAAGAAAGTATACTGGAATAGGTATAATGTTGCCCGAGATCTGTTCAAGGAATAACGATGGAGTTCATTGTTTTGATGAAAATCACAACTCTATTAATGTTTTGTGATAGGTAATTTATATCACAAAAGATACTTACTTCACTTGCGCTTTAGGTAAATGAATATGCAGGTAGAATATTGTGGAGAGAGTTTGAGTGATAAAAAAACAGTATTTTTAATATATTGTTGAAATTGATTGATATTTTATGTGATACAAAAAAGTTACATGATCAAAATATAGGTAATAATAGGATAATCCAAGAACTAATCTCGCTATTTTGCATTGGTGGGCTACTTACAAAACTTGTCACCAGGTGCCGTGGCAAAAATGTCAGATCCCAATATCTATGACAAGGTAGTGTAAAATTATTTTTACGGCTTTATCTCGCGTATATTAAACTAAAAACGTTTCGGTCGTTTTTCAGCTTCCGTGGTCCCGGGCAGACACGGAAGCTGAAAAGCCATAGAAACGTCGCGTCGATTTCAAAAATCATTTAGTTTAATATACGCGAGATAAATCCGTAAAAATAGTTTTATTTCAATGAGTGTAGTTCACGAAAACTTAAGAACACCTTCAGGTAGTGTAACTCCCTCTGCCTAAAAATAGAATTTTATAAGCTTACCGTCGCTTTCTGAGGCTGTCTATTAGACAGATACGGCGCTACACACTCCATGGCAGGGTACAAACTATCCTCGTCAAGTCGCAAGTCTATGGCGAGGTAGTGAAGCGCCCCCAGTGCGGTCAGTTGCATGGAGAAAGCGGCACTCTTGCGATAAGTGGAACCTGCGTCCTTCAGGTAGCTCTCTGACACTGTCTTGCGGAGATACGCGTAGATGTATGGGAATACGTCCCTAGAAAAAAAGTTTTAGGTAAAAAAAACATAATTAAATGAAACATAACTGCTTTAGGTGTCTAATGATAGCGATTTATAGAGAATAATCGTGTCGAAATTATTCATATTATTATATCACACGAATAATAACGTAGAGATGTGAAATAACGGTGGACGGGCATAAATGGGACACACCGCAGCGCGTCAGGCTATTGGATGTTTCCTTGCTGCTCGGCGAAATGACCTCGTCTATGCTGTTGTATAATTTTTTTTTTTTTTTTTAATGTATTTGAAGTGGCAAACAAGCATGCAGTTCACATTGATGTTAAGTGATGACTGCAGCCTATAGACACCCACACAAAGACCAAGGTCAAAATGCAAATGCGTTACCACTCCTGAGGCCTAAGGTGTTATGCCTCTGTGCCGGAAATTACAGGGCCGTACATTACCACCTGACCGGAACACGATAGTGCTGAACACTACCATTTAGCGGCAAGTAAATCAGGTAATGCGGTGGTGCCTACGCCCGCGAGCTCCCTCACTGGAGCTCTACCACCAGTAAAAAATTGCAGTTAGTGCGAGTTTGTTTGTTTAAAATTAAAATTAAAAAAATAATAACAAGTATAATAAATAAAGAAATAAATGTATATTAATAAAGAAATATATAATTTCGGTAATAGATGGCAAGAACCTGATAATTGCTTTTTGTGGCCGAAGTGGCGCTATAGTTGACCTGACAGTATTTATAACATATCTAAAGATACTATTAGCAAAAGCTTACTTAACAACGCGACTCCTCAAGAAATCCTTAGAGACGTTGCACATTGTAACCAGCAAATCCAGGCTTTGTCTCATCAGCACGGGGTCCCCGCCCTTCATGGTGGCCACTAGAGGGCCCCAAGTCATGTGCACCACGGGCAGCAGTTCGTCCTCGTGGGCCTCCAGGAGCGGCAGGCCGAGGCTGACGGCTTGTATAGCCAGCACGGCCTCGTCTCGAGAGGAACACGTTATCAAGTTTATACAGCGCTGCAGTATTTTCAGCGCTACGGGAATGTGCGGCGGCAGCGGAGGTTTCTCTCCTGGAAATTCATACGAATATTGTAAAAGTTTCTGTCTGCCGATTTGATTTTGAGGTAATTTAACATAGAAGTAGTTTTTAACCGAAGAAAGGACTTGGAAGCTATTTTTTGGGATAAAACCAAATAGTACGCGGATATATAGGCGCACAAAATTTGATGAGAATCGGTCCAGCCGTTTCGGAGGAGTATGGTAACTACATTGTGACACGAGAATTTTGAAATAAAATTAGTGTCTGTTTGTAATGTAAGAATAACCGCTTTTTAGTAAATGCATATGTATGTATACACGGTACATATACCAAAATATTTTTATTTCAAATTTTCTCTGTCTGTTTGTTGGGGCTTATCACAGGAACGGGTGGACGGATTTTGACTGGACTCAAACTTCTGGACTTTCACTAGCAGATAGCTGATGTGATAAAGAGAAACTCAGACTACTTTTATACTAGCTGTGCCTACGACTTCATCCGGGTAGATACTGAACAATCATAAATTCTCACGCGGACGAAGTCGCGGCCACAGCTAGTATATAATATAGATGAATGTACTGTTTTATTGTGAAAACTCTAATGAATAAAACTTGAACTGACTTGTTACAGTGTCGTCAAATTCCATAGCATTCTCCTCCCGACTCCGAGCGTCTTCATTGTACATCTCCTCCGCACTCTTGTCGTCAATCTCCATCAGTCTCTCTGCCTCTTTCTTATTCACAATATACTCTTGCACTTCTTTCAATATATTAAACGCTTTTTTCGGTGCTTTTTCATCGGAAGTATCCTTGAGATACCATTTTCTTAAGCACTGTATAAATGTGACGAACACTTGCATGTAAGAGTAGCGATTCCTTGCGTAGTATTTGTCGCAGCTTTGTATCACGATCTGAGACAAAATAATGCGTGTTGTTAACATACAATAAATATTTTATTGTATGTTAACAACACGCCTGTAATCCCCGAAGGGGCATTAAATGGCATATACATTCGTAAGATTTAAGGTCGGAGAAAATGACATAAGAAGCACACAGCAAAAAGAGATACACAATTCATAAGATTTAACGTAGGAGAAAATGAGACAAGAAGCGTGCAGTAAAAAGACTAACACATAAATTCATACCCCCTTATTCATAACATTTAATGTGGGAAAAAATTGATATAGGAAGCTACACACCATCACAAAATGTGAAAATTTCTTTGTTTGGATGTTTGTCTGTCAATCACGCCGAAACTACTGAACGGATTTTGAAGAAATTTGTTATACAGATAGGGTATTAGCTGACTTAGATTATAGGATATTTCTTATCCCGAAAAAATGTTCCTGTGAGATGCCATGGGATGATTTGATGAGTTTCCACAGGTTACGCGGAAAACGACAAACACCGCGGGCAACAGCTAGTACAGTATAAAGAGACAAACACATAATTAAATTCATAACATTTATCGTGGGAGAAATGTGTTAGGAAGCATTACACCGTGTCTGTTCAGTCAAAAAAGGACTTAAGGTGAAACGTTCGCATCAGCTAAGCAACTTATTCCAAAAGATGGCGTAGTTTCTCGGAAAGCGTGTTTTTAATTCATTTCAACAAAATTTAAGCGAAAGGGAGTAATTAATGTGAGTTTTGCGAACATAAAAATCATTTCAGTAAACATTTCTGATTTAGTTGAGACTTCTGATAGGTACAATTTCGAAATATTGGTTATTGTACTGCGACTAGAATACGTGAACTAGCAATTCGCACACATACAAACGAAAGAAATGTTATAATTTATATACCCAATATTCGTCGCATCAAAAAACAGACAAATGGCGTAATGAAGAATGCTACAGTCTAACCGGCGGCGTATCCAGGGTTCGAATCATGTCAGATGTTAACAATCTGTATAATTGTTTTATTGTTGTTTTTTTTTTTACTTTTTATTGAACCTTAATTTTTAAAGATTTTTTAATGCAGATTTTTTATTGCAAAAAGTTTTGTAATTTGCATTAAAAAATCTTTACAAAAAAATTACAAAACTTTTACAAAAAAAAAATATTAGGTACTTATATAACTTTATCTGTACTAATAATCATAAAATAATTTGTATGTTCAAACCATTATTTTAATATATTAGACACTAACATAATAAGATAATAGTCTAATGTATTTACTTTCCAACCTAATTTATTTACTTTCCAATCCGTGAAAAAATAGTTTAGTTACGGTCCAGTGTGTTCGTGAAGGTGAAATTATAAAACGACAAATTAGTTTTTAATATTGTTCCACAGCATGTGAACCCCAGGGTTACGGCCCTGTAATTTCAGGCACAGAGGCATAACACCTCAGGCCTCAGGAGTGGTAACGCATATGCATTTTGACCTTGTTCTTTTTGTGGTTGTCTATAGGCTGCAGTCAACACTTAACATCAATGTGAACTGCATGCTTGATTGCCACTTTAACAACAAAGGCAAAAAAAAATCCCTGCCTACCAACTATGACTTGACCGGCTCAAAGTCATTGGAGCTTTACTGGTGGTAGCGCTCCAGGGACGGAGCTCGCGGACGTAGGCACCACCGCATTACCTAATATATTTACCTGCCGCTAAATGGTAGTGTTCAGCACTATCGTGTTCCAGTCAGGTGGTTATGTACGGCCCTGTAATTTCCGGCACAGAGGCATAACACCTTAGGCCTCAGTAGTGGTAACACATCTGCATTTTGACCTCTGGTCTTTGTATGGGTGTCTATAGGCTGCAGTCATCATTTATCATCAATGTAAACTGCATGTTTGTTTGCCACTTTTAATAAGTACCTACATAAAAAAATTAAGTACCTATACAATATGCTTGTTTGCCATTTTATTACACAAACTAATAATAACGTAGCTTACGATATCATAGGTTTTCTATGTACGGATATATCTTCACCCCTTACAGGGTAGGCTCAGAGTGTGGAGCACAAGATTTCTATATAATTTATAGGAAAATAAAAGATTCAATAAGATACTTCCAACAACATATATTACAAATATGAATTATTTGTATAGAATCATTTCAGTTCAAAGACATACATCTACAGATCTTGCAACTACATATTTACAATGAAATAATTTAATTTTATTGATCTCTCATCCAATTACGGCCCAACATTATATACCTACATAAGAAATGAAAGGCAGAAGTAGGTATTTTGCTTTGATGAATTTCTATTAGAGTTTTTGGTTGCACTGCACTAGTGAGGTGAAGTGCAGAAGTTTTCTTGTTTCTTGTAGCTGACCTTGTACCTGTAGATAAAAAATAATATGACATATTTATCTTACTATTTACTCAGTAAGAGCTGGAGGAGATAGGCACTATCACATTACCTAATATTTCTACGTCCCAATTAAAATGTTCAGCACTATAATTGTGATCTAGTTAGATGGGTTACCATCTAATCAATACACATGAGTGAAACCCCATAAATTTCAGAACAGCGGTAGACCTTCTTAGGTTTCAGAGGTGAGAATAAAATGCATTGAACCTTCTAGTTCTTTTTAACCTTTTAGTACCTGGTTTTCTATGGGCTGCTGTATCACATACCATCAATGTGAACAGTTAATTACATAATTAATTACTTATATTTTCTATATATACTAATTTAATAAAGCTGAAGAGTTTGTTTGTCTGTTTGCTTGTACTAATCTAAGGAACTACGGGTCTGATTTGAAAAAATATTTTAGTGCTAGATAGCTCATTTATCGAGGAAGGCTTTAGGCTATGTAACATCATGCTAAGGTGAATAAGAGAGGGTAGGTAACATGCAACCGCGCGAAGCTGGGGCGGGCCGCTAGTAGGCACATAATATATGACATGAGAATGATATTCATTCCACATACCTACCTGGTAAGAGTTTATCTGTGTTGTTTATTAATTTCCAATCTCTTTATGTAAACAAGTATTTTTATTCCTTAGCAGCGCTTGTAATAATATCACCCTTTTCAAGTGAAAAATAGAATTTGTTTTATAAAATTACTTTTTTATTGTTATCACATCTGTAACAAATTTTACATCAGGTTATTAAAATGTATAATCATTGGTAAGTTGTTTCTGGTAGGTATATCATTGTACTTGAAATTATTTATTCACAGAATGTTTGTGTGATAATATGATAATATCATCTGAATTGTCTTCCAAATCCCTGGCCTAGCCTCAGTGTTTAACCAATCATAAAGGTATTTTTAATGAACTAGATTGTACCCTATGTAAAGATTCATACTCAATTTTACTGCACAAATATGTATAATTTATATCTCCATACCTATATAATATTGTGTTTATTCATTTTATTATGTGTTTTCCTATTTTGAGTCAATTTTTGCCATAGACCCTAATTTGGGTGAAAATTCAGAAAATAATAACACAAACTTGTGAATCATTTCATGTACAATGTTATTTATTTACATAAAGTTATGTTATATAACAATAAAGGTACAGGACAGTACTGATATTGATTTATTACTTACGATATTTATATATTCGCCATGACAACGATTTAGCTGATCGTAATTCGAGCACGAGTTCCTTTTCGGCTGATTATAGATAACTATGCTCTGTGCAACGCCAATCTGTATCTTCCACTATCCTCCAAACAATTATCCATCTGCAAATTGTACCTTTCTTCGCAAAATAGGTAAACGAAATACAAGGTTTCCAGTGAACTGAACAGTTTTTCTTTAGAACAAAACAAAATGTCAGTCTCTCTGTACATAACGAAACAAAATAATAAAATTCATATTTCGTACTTTACTTATAATTATTACTCTGAATAAAAAATAAATAAAAAGAACGAAGCTTGACATTACAAATAAAGACATGTCAAAAAATTGTTTGTGTTGCCAGTGTATAAGCGCCTAAAGTACTACCTTGATTAATAATACCTAACGTGGCGACTGGCGAGTTATTGTAATATGTCATTGAAGGATAAGATAATATATTTTAGTCTTTTAAAAATAAATAAAAAGCCACCGCTTCTAATTTATAAACCGCAAAAGAAAAAAAAATACAGCACATGAAGTAGAGATGACACACTTTTTCAACTAAAATGATATGTTGCTAGAATCTGGTCACACTGAGTTGATCCACGACGCGATATGCTTGAAATAATTTTTGGGTTTATTTCTTACAGAGCGGCACCAGAGCGGCGACGTCGCGATTGCGCTGTTGGTGGTGTATTGCTATTTTGTTCTTGCAATGTCAGTCTGACTCTGTCGCACGCACTACTAGAGGTACGTGATAAATAACTTCACTGTGAAAAAATCACAGTGATCTGAAGTCGTAAGCGATCACTGTGACTTATCGCGAAATAACGTCGTTCCAAGGAACGACCATTGTTATTTGTTCCATCAACGTTCCAGTATGTGTCGTTCTTCAGTCACTCGCATCACAAGGAACGAAATGAACGTTACTTACGCCTACGAAATCGAATGCGCTGGCTTGAGTGATTGAGTGTGAAGGAGTTGCATGCAGTTAGTCGGAATACCTTTCATACAGTTAACTATTCATAGAAACGAAATGTATATTTTGGAAATTATTATGAAAATAAAATGATATTACCTACATAAATACTTAATTAGTTGAATAAAGATTCTCGAATAATTATTATTACTCTACAAACATTAAGGTAATAATTTAGTTGCATTTAATACAATAATTCTTTAGAATTATTTATATAATCATGTTTTAGTAATATCAATACAAATAAATAAAATTGGAGTCTCTGTTTATAATATAAAAATAACCGCTTTTTACTAAATGCACACGGTACATATACTAAAACATTTTTTTTACAATTTTTGTCTGTCTGTCTGTTTGTTCCCGCTAATCTCGGGAAAGGCTGAACGGATTTTGACGGGACTCTCACTGGCAGATAGCTAGAGTAACTTAGGCTACTTTTATACTAGCTACGCCCACGACTTCGTCTGGGTAGATACTGAACAATAATTTTTTGAAATTCTACACGGACGAAGTCGCGGGTACAGCTAGTTATTCTTTCAATTAGAATTTTACTTACATTTTGTATTTTGTAAAAATTTTCAAATTCTTCTTTATCTTTTTTTTTCAATACTGTATTTTTTTTAAAACACTCTGTGTGATATGATATCCAAGCATCGGTGAATTCAACTGAAAATAAAGTGTCGTGATATTTAAATTTTTCTTACGATAATAAAAACATTTTTAACAACAAATTTTCAATTTTATTTTACACTAGCTGTACCCGCGACTTCAACCGCGTGAGAATTTATGATTGTTCAGTATCTACCCGGACGAAGTCGTGGACGAAGCTAGTATAAAAGTAGCCTAAGTTACTCCTTATTACATCAGCTATCTGCCAGTGAAAGTCCCGTCAAAATCGGTAAAGCCGTTCCCGAGATTAGCGGGAACAAACAGACAGACAGACAGACAAAAATTGTAAAAAATGTTGTTTTGGTATATGTACCGTGTGCATTTAGTAAAAAGCTGTTATACATGTGCATTTAGTGAAAAGCGGTTATTTTAATATTACAAATAGACACTCCAATTTTATTTATTTGTATAGATTAGAATATTAAAATACCTAACTGAAGTAATGTAAGTACAGAACTTTAGTCAATAGCAGCTTGTAACGTTTGTCACATGAACCATGTTATTTAGATTTGCCTTAACTGTGACGTACGTGATTGACGTGATAAATCACCGTGACTTTTTAGGAACTGTCACAGCGGTCACAGCGATTTCAAAGTAACGTATTTGCCCACGTCTACGCACTACTACATGGGTAAATTTGTAGATTATTTTCAGTTGAATACAACGTACTTTTAGGGCATTTTATTATTATATTATTACACGAGCGAAAATAAGTACGTAAATTAGGGCTATATTAAGTCATTCTGAGTATGAAATCATTACAGTAAAGAAAAAAAAAGCACTTCAAATTTGTACAGGAAACGTATCACATTAAAGCCACACACTGTCCACTATTCATATTCCTAATTTTAAGATGGCGTCTGTCACCTGAATTTATTGTTTTGTTTCTTCACTTTACTTTTATAATGTACATGAGACGCAATTACAAGATTTATTATTTCTAAAACTACTTATTCTTTTCTTTAAACTATCATCTATGCATCATTCTTAATAGTGTAAAAAAAAAAAAAACGTAACTTCACGCCTGTAATCCCCGAAGGGGTAGGCAGAGGCAAATGCATGCATTCAATCATACATGCAAACACCCACGACTCGCCGGTTACGTTACTTAATAGTGTCTCTTATGAAATGTTAATTTTTGAAAGTTTCACTTCTACGGGTGAATTTAATACATGTTTTTAGGGTTCCGTAGTAAACAAGGAACCCTTATAGTTTCGCCATGTCCGTCTGTCTGTCTGTCTGTCCGTCTGTCCGCGGTTTAGCGCAAAAACTATAAGTACTAGAGACTTGAAATTTGGCACAAGTATACACCTTAATTACGCCAACAAAGTGGTAGAATAGAAACATGAAAAAATATATATTTAGTGTAACCTCGCCTAAATGTAACTCGCAAATATATTTTTTTTATTTTCGATTTCCATATAGTGTGTAGTATCGTTTCCATATAGGTCTTTAAAAAATAATATGGGCGTCTGAACATCATTTTTCGATTTAGTTAACTGTTCGTGACTTATTAAGCTTTAAAGTGCAAATTTTCGTTAGACTCAAGTGTCCCCCCCCACTACAGACTAAGCGGTTTTTGTTAGAAATTCAAACGTTACGGCAATAGTAGCTACATATAACGAAATTAAAAGGAAAACTATCACACTTAAGTTGGCCTTGCAGGTTTGCGAGTAAATAGTCGATCAAATGTACTTTACTCGAAAATTTCGAACAAGTCCTTACAAAATATTTATTAATTTTTTTCATTACATCTTTTACTCTGTAACTACGGAACCCTACACTGCGCGTGGCCCGACATGCACTTGACCGGTTTTTTTATTTAAATATTACCTAGATACATCCGAAAACTAGTTTGTCTATACTTACATCTTGCATGATTCCAAGGATATCATCACTGAAACTTTTACCACTGAACTGCATCACTACAATGAGGATCTGCATCGCCGACTCGTTGCTCCAAGCCTAAAACATCAACGTCAAATAATAGAGTAGGTATTTGCTTACATTAATGTTAACTTATTTATTTTCAGGCAAAAATGCTGTAAACAGTAGGCCCACTTACAATTTATTTTCAGGCAAAAATTCTGTAAACAGTAGGCCCACTTACAATTTATTTTCAGGCAAAAATGCTGTAAACAGTAGGCTCACTTACAATTTATTTTCAGGCAAAAATGCTGTAAACAGTAGGCCCACTTACAATTTATTTTCAGGCAAAAATGCTGTAAACAGTAGGCCCACTTACAATTTATTTTCAGGCAAAAATGCTGTAAACAGTAGGCCCACTTACAATTTATTTTCAGGCAAAAATGCTGTAAACAGTAGGCCCACTTACAATTTATTTTCAGGCAAAAATGCTGTAAACAGTAGGCCCACTTACAATTTATTTTCAGGCAAAAATGCTGTAAACAGTAGGCCCACTTACAATTTATTTTCAGGCAAAAATGCTGTAAACAGTAGGCTCACTTACAATTTATTTTCAGGCAAAAATGCTGTAAACAGTAGGCCCACTTACAATTTATTTTCAGGCAAAAATGCGGTAAAAAGTAGGCCCATATATAATTATTTCATAAAAAACTACTAAGTGTACAGAATTCCAAAAATATAGTAGGCTACAGTGTTATCATATCTAAAAGAATCAATCATCTGTAGTCGAACTAGGCAAAGCCTGTATCTCGACTATCAGCGCCAATTCCCCGATAAAATGTTTAATATATAAATGTTTGCCCTATATAATTAATACCTTAAAGACTAACATACATATAATATAACTTATTACACCAACACTATTTATCACGTATTGTCGGCGACGTGATGCGCGGTTTATCGGCAGGCAGTTGTCCCCGGAATAGGACACACTGCGGCCAGAACTCTTCCTTCAAAAATGTTGTTAGATGTTCAGTCGGTACTCTTACCACAAAGGAATTAAAGTTCACTTTATGGCGAGATTCTAATCGCTCGACTCTAAGCGTGAAGCTGGTCTTTATTTGCATGTAGTCCACCACATCTTCAACTTTAGTCGACCAATGATGTTAAGTGATGACTGCGGCCTTTAGACATCTACACAGTAACCAGAGGTCAGAATGCAGATGCGTTGCCACCTCTGACAGTATGGAAACTACGTGCATAACGTTCGAAACGGCACACTCACACAAACATGCGCATCGACGATGCGCTGTACTGTTCGTGTTTGTACTGTGGCTGAGACCTAAGTTCTTATGTCCCTGTGATAGTTATTACGGAACCATACTACTGTCTGTTTGTCTGTTCTCGATAAACTACACTAGTTTGTACGTTTGTCATACTGTATACCTTTTTTATCCTGGCGGAGATCTGGTTGGTGATGTAGTCGGAGTTCTCGATGATCAGCTGCGAGGGCGCGCCGTACCCGCCGGAGGCCGCCATGTCGTGTACGGCGCGCAGGCCGGCCAGGTGCAGCATCTCGTACTTACTGGCTACGGACAATTATTTTATTTGTAATTACTAGTATTAGTATGAATTTATTGTCCACTTATAGGCTATTACAATCAAACATTCTTAAAATCTTAAGGAAAAATAAAAAACAGTGTCTGTTCTTACGTACGCACGTAAGAATTTATACTTCTTTAGCGTAACAATCCATAATACCAGATTAAAAAATCGGTCAAGTGCGTGTCGGGCCACGCGCAGTGTAGGGTTCCGTAGTTATTAGGTTTGAATAATGTAATGAAAAATTAATAAATTTTCTATGGAGTTCTTCAGAATTTTCGAGTAAAATACATTTGATCGACTATTACTCGCAAACTTGTAAAGCCAACTTAAGTGCGATAGTTTTCCTTTAAATTTCGTTATATGTAGCTACTATTGCCGTAACGTTTGAATTTCCAACAACAAGCGTTTAGTTGGTAGAGGGGGGACGACACTTGAGTCTAACGAAAATTGGCACTTTATAGCTTAATAAGTCATGAACAGTTAACTAAATCCAAAAATGATGCTAGCACACCCCTAACATTTTTGAAAAACCTATCCAACGATATCTAACACTATGTAGAAAACAAAAAAATAAAAAAAATATGCGCGTTACATGTAGGGGAGGTACCATAAATAATTTTATTTTTCATAATTTAATCTACCACCTTGTCGGCGTAATTAAGGTGTATACTTGTGCCAAATTTCAAGTCTCTAGTACCAATAGTTTTTGCGCTAAACCGCGGACGGACAGACAGTCAGACGGACATGGCGAAACTATAAGGGTTCCTTGTTTACTACGGAACCGTAAAAAAAAGACAAAAAAGTTTAGCAACTAACTTCAGACTGTTGCTTTTATCTGTTTATCAACTAACTTCAGACTGTCACTTTTATATGTCGGTGTTCGCGCGCATCTAAAAAAATTCACTCATCATATTACTTCTAATCGCGCCAAAAGAAGTATAACTTCAAAAACATCCTGAGCAAAACTTTTTTTTTTTTGAAAATGAAGTTGTCAAACAATCATGCAGTTGACATTGATGTTTAGTGATGACTGCAACCTATAGACCCACACAAAGACCAGAGGTCAAATTCCAGATGCGTTGACATTGAGACCTTAGTTATTATGCCTCTGTGATAGTTATACATACCTTTCGAAATGGGGAAATGGAGTAGTTTGTAAATTATTGGTTCTTTTCATCCATTGTAAGTAATTGAATTGTTTCGTTTCTTTTAATATATTGTGTTTTCGATTATTATTAGTGGCTATTCATTCTAGGTAGTTTAACAAAAAATAACGATGTAAAAGTGATCTCCAGGAGCCTAATTATATGAAATGAAATAATCTTATAAATGCGAAAGTTTGTATGTTTGTTTGTTTGTTTGTTTGTTACTTCTTCACGCAAAAACTGCTGAACCGATTTTCATGGAATTTGGCAAATACACACACAGGGTAACTCGGATTGACACATAGGATTGTTTTTATCCCAAAAAAATATTCCTGTGGGATGCCTTGGGATGATTTGATAAGTTTTCACAGGTTTCGCGAATAGCGACCATCGTGCGGGCAACAGCTAGTATAAAATAAATGAATAAACTGAAAACAAAAAAGGAAGTTGCAAAACTTACCGACCCTCTCCAAAATGAGGCCCAGCACCTTCACCATATAGGGGCCGAACCCCTCCCCCAGCCTCCTGGCGGCCAGCCCCACGCCCTCGGTGAGCAGGCAGGCCAGCGCCGCGTGCCGCTGGGCGGCGGCCAGCGAGGGCGCCGTGCGGGGGTCGCGGGTTCGAGGCGCGCGCGGCTGCGAGTAGCTAATGTCCGTGTAGCGCACCTCGGTCGCGCCTTCGTATAGACCTGCATTTTGGAATGTTCCAAATATTTAAAAAAAAAAAAAATATATACCGCAGTTTTTGAAGAAGAAGGTCTTTGACCAGTGTGTGTTGGTGTGTTGCTAATGATGACATACGGAACTGAAACGTGGTCGCTCACTATGGGCTCATAAGAAGGCTCAAGGTCACTCAGAGATGATGAGCGCAATGGAGAGGGCTATGCTCGGAGTTTCTCTGCGAGATCGGAAATGGGGAGATCCACGTGAGAAACAAAGTAACCGACATAGCCCACCGAATAGCGAAACTGAAGTGGCAGTGGGCAGGGCACATAACTCGCAGAACTGACGGCCGTTGGGGCAGAAGAGTTCTGGAGTGGCGACCGCGTACCGGAAGACGAAGCAGTAGGCAGACCCCCCACGAGGTAGATCGACGACCTGGTGAAGGTTGCGGGCAATAACTGGATGAGGGCGGCCCAGAACCGTTCGTTGTGGCATTCTTTGGGGGAGGCCTTTGTTCAGCAGTGGACGTCTTTTGGCTGAAATGATGATGATGATGATGACGAGTTTACGCTTATGGAATTTATTTTCTTTTTTAACAATGATTAAAACCGAGTATTAAGCGACATGTAAGAAATAATCGTGACAATTGAACATGCCATGATTTGTAAAAAAATAGGGTGTGTGTCAGCTCCGACGCACAACGGGAGTTTACTTGGTGTGCGATGTGGAGATCGCTAGTGTGCCGCCGAATAATACACGATCGTTCAGTCGCACCGCCCGCGGGGGAATCGCGCGTATCGCCTCAACTTTCGTATTTACGGCCAGATTTAATAGGCACTTCTAAATCATAATAATAATAATTTGTTAAATAAATAACAAATGTACGAGTAGGTTATGAACGTAAACATGTATCGGGGCGGAACGTAAATATGTAGGGGCGGGGAAGTGAGCAACGACAGCCGTGATTTTTCAGAGTCTTTTATATATATTGCCATGAAATAGACGATATTATATTGAAAAAAAAAACAAGTAAAAAAAGTTCTTCTCAAAAAAAAAAATTTCCAGGGATCCTGACCTAGTACAGTAGAAGCTCTTTATTCGCGGGGTATACGTTCCGTAAATATGCCGCGAAAACAGAAATCGTGAATATAGTAATTTATATAGAATTATAGGAGATAAAAACACCGACCGCGGCAGAGGCGAGTTTACCTCAAAGGAACCGTCGAACGAAACAAACAACGCCGTTAGCTTTTGAAAACACAATCTAGGCATAGATGTAATAAGGTCTATTTTATTTATCTCTTGATGCGTTGACAACGCATACCGAATGCTTTTTATTTAGGGATATAAAATATATGTACCGAAGTAAAGATTCAATCCGCGAATATAGGTCTTGGGTCGCATTTTTAAAACATAGTGAAAACGCGCATGAAGGAAGCGCGAATAAAGAGCTTCTACTGTACAAATGAATAATGGAGCACATCCATAAAAGCTTTAAAAATAATCTACAACGTACCCGGCACACTATCTTTAACCCAAGCCCGAGGGTTGTAGACAGAGGGATCCAGAGTATCGTTGCTGGTGAGAGGTGCGTCCGAAGTCGATACTTCTAAAGGCGAATACCAAACATCTTCTTCTATGTACGCATCTAGGATGCGGGTCGCTAGCTTCTTATTTGCCGTTAACGCTGAAATGATATATCTTATATTTAACCGACTTCAACCTTTTCAACACCTAATGAACTACATTTCTTGCAAATAAATAAGTCATACAAATCATCATTCATTCATCATTCATTCAATTCAGAAGAAGGAGATTCTCAATTCGCCTGTATGATTTTTTGTATTTATTACGCGATTTCTTCGGTGTTTGTGGGCTGATTTGCAAAATTATTTTTTTATTTAAAAGCCTATACTACCGCGGTGGTCCCATTACTATGAAGTTAGCAAGTGATGATGGAATCCTAGAGAAATTGAGAGCAACCTTTCTTTCCTTCACATTTATTGCATTAGCGACATCTATTGTCAACAATGACAACCGAACCGATAAAACACACTTTTTGAAAGAAAGAAATGACTTTATTGAAGGAGTCTTGAGACATGCCCAAAATAACAAAACGAAAATAGGTTGGTACCGCTCTTCATGAGCAAACTGTATGTATCTTCACGCCAAATCCTTGACGGGGTAGGCAGAGAATGTGCAGCACCAGGTATCCCGTTCTTGACACACCGCCTGCGATTCTTCTACATTCATCATTCTATTCATACATGCGCGCCGATTCCTAAGACTTTTCACTCATCCTCAGACAGTACTGGACTTATTTGGTCAGTCTTGGTCTTCCGGGGCCTCTGAAACTATCCACATTCGCATTATATAGTCATTCGTTCGACATTCTTTCTACATGCCCGAACCATAGGAGCATGCCTTTTGCATTTTTTTTTTCAGCTAACTGGTTTGAGCTATGTAATTGGCGTTATTGCTAATTGGATTGCTTCAGGATTCTTCACGTTCATAATAATAGTAGTTCTAGTGAAGGAGCTCGAGGGCGTAAGCACCACCGCATTACCTAATCTATCTGCCGCCAACTAGTAGAGTTCAGCACTATCGGCAGAGAATATGTAATAAACGTATAGAATGGCCACTTCGACGTCCCGCCCGATTTCCCCGCATCACCCAACCTCCTCCCCTCTTCTGGGCGACGGTTGGTATTTTCTACGTGCCACGCACACAGGTGCACGTGTAAATACACGTCACTGATTGATGTCTGTGTAATAAAGACCTAATTAAGCGTTTGTATGGAATTTTGGCGGAGTGTTCGCGGTGTGCTATCGTGTTCCATTTCGATGGTAATTTATCCCCGTAATAACTATCACAGAGACATAACAACATAGGTCTCAGGGGTGGCAACGCATCTGCATCTTGACCTCTGGTTATTGTATAGATGTCTAGAGGTTGCAGTCAGTGAAAAGCATGCTTGTTTGTCATTATCGTTAGATAAAACGTAACTTCAAACGTAACTTCACGCCTGTAATCCCCGAAGGGGTAGGCAGAGGCAAATGCATGCATTCAAGCATACATGCAAACACCCACGATTCGCCGGTTACGTTTTGGCCCATGTAACAGGTGGCGAGCCTGTTGACATCTCCGGGCACATTACCAAACTTTGAGGTACTGGGAAATTTCCAGAAAATGGAAAAATCCCAATAGAACCAGAGATAAAGGCTTTTTCACCATTATCTCTGATAAGGGGGATTCGATTCCCGGGTTGGGGAACCCGGGAATCGAACCCAGGACCTCAGCGTAGTAGTAGTGGCCTGCTACCACTAGGCTACCGAGGCAGTAGTAGCAGATAAAAAGTCGGCTTATTTATCTCGTGTTCATTACTAAACGTAGGGCTTCCGTGAGGTGGCCCCGAAATAACTTATCACTATAAGCTGCAAACATCACTTAACATCAATGTGAACTGCATGCTTGTTTGCCACCTTCTTTACATAAAAACCGGTCAAGTGCATGTCGGGCCACGCGCAGTGTAGGGTTCCGTAGTTACAGAGTAAGAGATGTAATGAAAAAAAAAAAAATTTTTGTATGGACTTGATCGAAATTTTCGAGTAAAATACATTTGATCGACTATTACTCGCAAACTTACAAGGCTAACTTAAGTGTGATAGTTTTCCTTTTAATTTCGTTATATGTAGCTACGATTGCCGTAACGTTTGAATTTCTTACAATAACCGTTTAGTCTGTAGGGGGGGGGGACACTTGAGTCTAACGAAAATTTGCACTTTAAAGCTTAATAAGTCACAAACAGTTATCTAAATCGAAAAATGATGTTTGGCCACCCATAATATTATTTAAAGACCTATCCAACGATACCCCACACAATATGGAAATCGAAAATTAAAAAAAAAATTGCGCGTTACAAGTAGGGGAGGTTACCCTAAATATTTTTTTTTCATGTTTTTATTCTACCACTTTGTCGGCGTGATTAAGGTGTATACCTATGCCAAATTTCAAGTCTCTAGTACTTATAGTTTTTGCGCTAAACCGCGGACGGACAGACAGACAGACAGACAGACGGACATGGCGAAACTATAAGGGTTCCTTGTTTACTACGGAACCCTAAAAAGGTGGACCGACGAATTGGAACAAATTGCAGTTATTGACACTTCGGGTAGACTTTGATCCACCAGTAGAAATTGTATGGTATGCACTAACCTGTGGCCATCCAGTTCATGATATACACAGTTTCACAGTCCCGTCGCTGGTGGAACAAATCCAGTAGACGGTCTAACAGCAGACTGGCGCACTCAGCGGAGCCCAGCAGGCCGCACGTCTCCCTCAGCCGCACCTCGCACTCCGGTGTGTCCAGGTGACGCAGGCGGCACCATACAGACTTGGTCGGCGGCGGACCCAATACTTCTGCAAAAAAGCGTAATTGAGCCGTTAGATTTTTAGATTTAGCGGCAACTGTCAGCTCTCTACAACCATCCTTAGCTAACAGCGGGGAAGCAATGGCCGTGAGCAGACATCGCCAGAGAATATGTAATAATACTACGTATAGAATGGACACTTCGACGTCCCGCCCGATTTGCTCACATACACAACCCCTTCCTCTCTTATGGGCGACGGTTGGTATTTTGTACGTGCTACGCACACAGGTGCGCGTGTAAATACGCGTCACTGATGGATAGAAACCAAATTAAGCGTTTGTATGGAATTTTGGCGGAGTGTCCGCGGTGTGACATCGCTAAGGCTTTCGACCATCGTACGGTGTCCCTGAGAAGTTATGCCATTGGACAGCCGGTTTCACGTCGGACGCGTTCCACTAAACGGCCGCAACGATTATAACGCTCTTTGCAACCACCTATGGGTGTTTTTCCACCAGAGATGTGCTACGTTGGATGCGTTTGACATCCACCAATCATATTCATTGCTGCACATAGTTTAGCACTGGTGGAAACGGATTATACCGCGCACTTTGCGGCGGCCATAGAGCAACACGGGCCACCGGCCGCGGCGGACCGGAGGGGAGTAGCCATATGCAGGCTTTCCCCACTGTCAAAGAACAAGCCCAAGTGGGCCTATGCCTGTCGCCTAGGTGTTTAAATGTGTGCGTGAAATTGTTTATGTATTTTGTTACAGTCAAGGTGTGAGTTTCGTAGTAATAGATGAATTTTGTAGTGTGTGTGTGTGTGTCACACGCATTTCTCCGCGCAAAAAATGACAAACTGTTTTGCATCGGTAATAAACGCTATGGCTACTCCCCGCCGGTCCGCCGCGGCCGGTGGCCCGTGTTGCTCTATGGCGGCGGCGCATCTTCCTCGTACAGCTACATAGCTTACTATTGGAAACGGTCACATATTTTCGTAGCATTGATTTCACATCATCGCGACATAGCTGCATAGCACATCTCTGGTGGAAAAGCACCCTAATCGTTCGACATCATAGATGACGTCACTGTTCGCGACCGCATCGCGCCCATTTCGCCCACAAAATATTGGTGGATCGGAGTGGGCTTTCACCAAATGAAAAGCGAAAAGCGGGAATTCGAAACAAGAACAACGTGCGTTCCACCTATGACATTCGCTTACAATGCCCGTGACCTTTTTACGCAAGCCGCCGCGCTGACGTCACGGGGAGATAGGGCATGTGCACACCTGAGCGCGGGCGACGTCTGAGCAGCGCGATGTCGGCGTGTGTGGGGGCGGCGGCCAGCAGCGCGTCGCACAGGCGGTCGGCGTCGCCCGCCGCGCTGACGTCACGAGAAGATAGGGCATGTGCACACCTGAGCGCGGGCGACGTCTGAGCAGCGCGATGTCGGCGTGTGTGGGGGCGGCGGCCAGCAGCGCGTCGCACAGGCGGTCGGCGCCGCCCGCCGCGCTGACGTCACGGGGAGATAGGGCATGTGCACACCTGAGCGCGGGCGACGTCTGAGCAGCGCGATGTCGGCGTGTGTGGCGGCGGCGGCCAGCAGCGCGTCGCACAGGCGGTCGGCGCCGCCCGCCGCGCTGACGTCACGGGGAGATAGGGCATGTGCACACCTGAGCGCGGGCGACGTCTGAGCAGCGCGATGTCGGCGTGTGTGGCGGCGGCGGCCAGCAGCGCGTCGCACAGGCGGTCGGCGCCGCCCGCCGCGCTGACGTCACGGGGAGATAGGGCATGTGCACACCTGAGCGCGGGCGACGTCTGAGCAGCGCGATGTCGGCGTGTGTGGCGGCGGCGGCCAGCAGCGCGTCGCACAGGCGGTCGGCGCCGCCCGCCGCGCTGACGTCACGGGGAGATAGGGCATGTGCACACCTGAGCGCGGGCGACGTCTGAGCAGCGCGATGTCGGCGTGTGTGGCGGCGGCGGCCAGCAGCGCGTCGCACAGGCGGTCGGCGTCGCCCGCCGCGCTGACGTCACGGGGAGATAGGGCATGTGCACACCTGAGCGCGGGCGACGTCTGAGCAGCGCGATGTCGGCGTGTGTGGCGGCGGCGGCCAGCAGCGCGTCGCACAGGCGGTCGGCGCCGCCCGCCGCGCTGACGTCACGGGGAGATAGGGCATGTGCACACCTGAGCGCGGGCGACGTCTGAGCAGCGCGATGTCGGCGTGTGTGGCGGCGGCGGCCAGCAGCGCGTCGCACAGGCGGTCGGCGCCGCCCGCCGCGCTGACGTCACGGGGAGATAGGGCATGTGCACACCTGAGCGCGGGCGACGTCTGAGCAGCGCGATGTCGGCGTGTGTGGCGGCGGCGGCCAGCAGCGCGTCGCACAGGCGGTCGGCGCCGCCCGCCGCGCTGACGTCACGGGGAGATAGGGCATGTGCACACCTGAGCGCGGGCGACGTCTGAGCAGCGCGATGTCGGCGTGTGTGGCGGCGGCGGCCAGCAGCGCGTCGCACAGGCGGTCGGCGCCGCCCGCCGCGCTGACGTCACGGGGAGATAGGGCATGTGCACACCTGAGCGCGGGCGACGTCTGAGCAGCGCGATGTCGGCGTGTGTGGCGGCGGCGGCCAGCAGCGCGTCGCACAGGCGGTCGGCGCCGCCCGCCGCGCTGACGTCACGGGGAGATAGGGCATGTGCACACCTGAGCGCGGGCGACGTCTGAGCAGCGCGATGTCGGCGTGTGTGGCGGCGGCGGCCAGCAGCGCGTCGCACAGGCGGTCGGCGCCGCCCGCCGCGCTGACGTCACGGGGAGATAGGGCATGTGCACACCTGAGCGCGGGCGACGTCTGAGCAGCGCGATGTCGGCGTGTGTGGCGGCGGCGGCCAGCAGCGCGTCGCACAGGCGGTCGGCGCCGCCCGCCGCGCTGACGTCACGGGGAGATAGGGCATGTGCACACCTGAGCGCGGGCGACGTCTGAGCAGCGCGATGTCGGCGTGTGTGGCGGCGGCGGCCAGCAGCGCGTCGCACAGGCGGTCGGCGCCGCCCGCCGCGCTGACGTCACGGGGAGATAGGGCATGTGCACACCTGAGCGCGGGCGACGTCTGAGCAGCGCGATGTCGGCGTGTGTGGCGGCGGCGGCCAGCAGCGCGTCGCACAGGCGGTCGGCGCCGCCCGCCGCGCTGACGGCGGCCGTGAGCCGCTGCGGGCGGCCCGCAGCGCACAGCGCTTCCACGTACCCGTGCACCAGGTTCAGTTGCGCCAGTTTACGATCGTTGTCTGCGAAAAATATGGATTAACTCACGGTGGCCACCCAGTGGCGTAGCTATAGGGGGGCGGCGGGGCGGCCCGCAGCGGGTGCCGTCCGTTTGGGGGTGACACACTCTCTTTAAATAAAAAAATTGGAGCTGTTTAGACGTGGAACCGCAACACACAACTCACTTTCGCATTTATAATACCAGGGGGCGCCAGAGACAGAGAATTTTCTCAAATACGGAAGCAATTGAGAAATAAGATACAAAAAAAAAAGATCCGGACGAATTGAGAACCTCCTCCTTTCGAAATCGGTTAAAAATGGTGAGTAATCCGCCCCGTGTGCCACCCATGTTAGCTACGGCACTGTGCCCACCCCATGTATTTTGACCCAGGGCCATAACGACCTCACCGCCCATTAGCCGAAGAATTTTTGAAGATATACTTCTTATGGCGAAAAATGATGAGAGAGAATTTTTATGATGCGTGCGCACACAGACAAATAAAAGCGACAGTCTGAAGATTAGTTGCTTAATAAATAAAAGCAACAGTCTAAACAGTGGCAACATATCTACATTCGAATCTCTAGTCTCATGTAGATGTTTAAAGACTACAGCATTACTTACCATCAATGTAAACTGTATGCGTGTTTCTTTGCCACTTCATTACATAAAAAAACCGCAAACATAAACTCAAACTCAAAAATTTATTTAATCACTTGGAAATAATAGAATTTGCTTGTGATTACAAAATTAAAGCGAATAACAACTGATACGTTGATTAATATGTCAAAGTAAATAATATAAAATAAATAATGGTCCAAAAATACCTAATAATAAAAATAGGTATCAACAGAATGTTCCATACTCTCTTTTACAAACGGCAAGACAAGACTAAACAAAAAAATATGGGACATTCTTTGTCATTCACTGGCAGAGTTCCGAAGCCCACATTCATCATATCAGCCATAGGACGTCCATTGCTGAACATAGGCCTCCCTCAATGACCTCCATGCCGACCGATCGGAAGCGACGTGCATCCAGCGGGTACCTGCAGCCTTGATCAGGTCGTCGGTCCATCTTGCAGGTGGACGCCCTACGCTGCGCTTGCCGATACGTGGTCTCCACTCGAGAACCTTTCTGCCCCTGCGGCTATCGGTTCTCCGAGCTATGTGCCCTGCCCATTTGCCACTTCAGCTTGGAAATCTGCTTGGCTATGTCAGCGACTTTCGTTCGCCTACGGATATCCTCATTTCTGATTCGATCCAGTAGGGAAACGCCGAGCCAAAGCCCACATTACTGAGAAAAAACCTGCCAAAATTAAACTCAGTAGGGTCTTTTCAAAATATGTTCCTTACAACTATTTTCACACATAAAAACTTACATAATTTTAAAATACATACCAATATTGTTAAGATAACGAGGTAAGGAATTCAGCGCTTGGAAAAAATTCTCGCAAAGGTCATCCAAGGCCGCCAACCTCTGCGATGGTGTAGCTTCCTTGAAGAAGGTGGCCAAAGTAATGCGACAGTACGAAGAGACGTCGGGGTACTCGTCCTTCGATAGCATGACTAGCACCTCGATGGCTATCGGTACGCATAGAGGCATGGTCCTGGAATTAAAAGGACCATTATTAGGACCACGATCCCCCTGTGCTCGAATAGTGTATATCTATTGTTATTCACTTAAAATCTTTCTTTTGGTCATTGAGTCGTCCTAAGTATTTTTTTTTGTTGAAGCGTGCATGGCCCAGCGGCTGGTGCAGATCGTAAGCGATCTACTCGGTTAAGGATTACGGGCGCGGTCCGGTGTGACATGGGTGACCGCTAGTGGCAAATTAAAATGCGCGTTTCCGTTCTTCGGAGGGCACGTTAAGCCGTCGGTCCCGGTTACTATCGATAGATAGCAGTCGTTAAACCTTGTCGGAGGCCTTATGGGCGGTTTGAAAACATCCGACAGCGGGTTGGCCACTAACCAGTATCTCCACCAATCCGCATTGGAGCAGTGTGGTGGAGTAAGCTCCAGGCCTCCCCCAAAAAAAGGGGAGAGACTCGTGCCCAGCAGTGGGACGTATAATGGGTTGCCATTATTAATTTTAAAGATATGATTATATTATTTCTTAACTGAACCAGAATTTATGTAATAATACTACGTATAGAATGGACGCTTCGACGTTCCGCCCGAGTTCCCCGCCTCACCCATCACCCTCCCCCCCTCGAGAGGCGGTTGAATAAACTTCAACAGTGAGGTTGGGCGCGGGCGAGCGAGCGGTCTATTTTTAGTTAATTACGACGACTTGTTTCACGATTGTCTAAGGTCATAACCCTACGTGCTACATTTCTATGAGCGCGTGTACTGATTAATGTCTGTGTAATATGTAACCAGAATAAGCGTTTGTATGGAATTTTAGCCGAGTGTCCGGGTGTGACTTATATATTACTTGACTTATATAACTGCCCCGAGTATACCGCAGAAAAAAGGATAAAATAACGAAAGATATTTCTAAGAAGTTCCAGAAGGAAGGAAGCAGATGTTATTGTATATTTCTGGACATCCCTGGATAGCCACTAATACCGAAAGTTAGTAAGAGGAATGGTCGGAAGGGTCAACTCATACCAAATGGCAAGGTTGGAAGGATCAACTTCTATTCGAAAGGTCAACTTATAAAATGAAAGATTTGGGAGGGTCAACTCACAATGAGGGGAAAGATTGAAAGTCTCACAGCAAATGGAATAAATAAAAAATAAAATAAATACGCTTATACTCACAGCCCCACACTATGTACACCTGTGTCGTGGGTGCCGTTGTACATACACAAAAACAAATATCTATAGGCCATACAAATATTTGTCCCGGTGCGGGGATCGAACCCGCGATCCACCGAATCAAACGGTGATCTCACACCGCAGGACTAACCGGGTCGTCGTCGTCGGAATGATTGAAAGTATCGAGTCACAGCCATAGAGCAACGCGGCCCACCGCTCGCGGCGGACCGGAGGGGAGTAGCCATAGCGTGTATTACCGATGCAAAGCAGTCTGTCATTTCAATGCGTTCGATACACACGCACACTACGAAAATCGTCTATTACCACGAAACTCACACCTCGACTTTATCAAAATACAGAAACAATTTGCAACAATTGTATTTTATTAAGCTTATGTAATACTTTTGTTTTTAAATTTTCTCTCATAACTGTTGTGCCGCTCAGATAGCTCTCTAGACTCCCGATGGTTAACTGGAAAAGAGCGCTTTTAGCGTTAAGTTCGCCATTTGTCATCATGTATTATATTGTGGCAATAAAGTTTAAATAAATAAACAATTTCACGCACACATTTAAACATCTAGGCGACAGGCATAGGCCCATTTGGGCTTGTACTTTGACAGAGGAGAAAGGGTGTATATGGCCACTCCCCTCCGGTGTTGCTCTATGGTCGGGTCGGAAGGGTGAACTCACAGCGCGCAGTGGTGCAGCACCCGGGCGTGCAGCGCGGCCAGCCCGCGGCGCACGCGGGCCTGCTCGTGCGCGGCGAGGGGGGCGAGGCTCCTCAGGGCCACCGCCACCTTCTCGTCGGTGCGCGTGTACCACTCGCGGGTACGTCTGGACACGTCCTTGAGCGGCTTCTCTGGGGCAAGATGGGATTTTGAGGTTTTTATAGACATCATTTTTTAGCTGGTGGTAGAGCTCCTATGACGGAGCTCGCGAGCGTAGGCACCACCGCATTACCTAATATGCTTGCCGCTAAATGGTAGTGTTCAGCACTATCGTGTTCCGGTCGGTGGTAATGTACGGCCCTGTAATTTTTGGCTCAGATGCATAACACCTTAGGCCTCAGGAGTGGTAACGCATCTGCATTTTGACCTTAGTCTTTGTGTTGGTGTCTATATACTGCAGTCATCACTTAACATCAATGTGAACTGCACGCTTGTTAACACTTCCATTACATAAAAGAAAAAAAAAATTATGGTGAGAAAAAAATAGCTTTAATTTGATATATAATTAACTAACGTACGTTATGAACGTAAAAACGTTTCCTTGATCATACCTTTGTGTAATGTACGGCCCTGTAATTTTTGGCTCAGATGCATAACACCTTAGGCCTCAGGAGTGGTAACGCATCTGCATTTTTACCTCTGGTCATTGTGTGGGTGTCTATAGGCTGCAGTCATCACTTAACATCAATGTGAACTGTATGCTTGTTTGCCACTTTTAAAACATAAAAAAAAAAAAAAAAAACCTGTTTACACCTGGCTGCAAAGAGGTGCGGCCAAGTGCGCAACGGCTGCCATGATTTTTCAGACATATATTGCCGTGAAGTAGATAGACGATATTTTATTGAAAAAACAAGTCAACGAAATTTTGTCCCAAAAATAAAAAAACGTAAGTTCACGCCTGTAATCCCCGAAGGGGTAGGCAGAGGTAAATGCATGCATTCAAGCATACATGCAAACACCCACGATTCGCCGGTTACGTTTTGGCCCATGTAACAGGTGGCGAGCCTGTTGACATCTCCGAGCACATTACCAAACTTTGAGGTACTGGGAAATTTCCAGAAAATGGAAAAATCCCAATAGAACCAGAGATAAAGGCTTTTTCACCATTATCTCTGATAACCCCCTACCCGGGAATCGAACCCAGGACCTCAGCGTAGTAGTAGTGGCCTGCTACCACTAGGCTACCGAGGCAGTTAAAAATAAAAAAATATTTAAAAATACCTGCGGCCACATTTTGACAGTGGATTTATATTCTCTGGGTCATAAATATGCGTAAAAAATGGGTTTGCAGCATAAACTCGATGAACGAAATGTTTCTGTTATGGGATCTTAACCTATTAAGAAGATACCTGGACTATGCATCTTGACATTGATCTTGGTGGCGATCATTTTGGCGAAATCCCTGACTGTGACGTCACTCTGCTTCGGCATATTGCTGCTGTTCATCACCACGGATAATATTCGGTGCATACACGTTAGCGCGTTCTGAAACAAATAACAGGTTTTGTTATTATTATTAACATACTAGCTGATACGGCAAACTTCGTATTGCCTCAGAATGAAATTATGTGTCATAAGTTTGATAGATACGGACTATTTGTATGGGAAAATGAAATTGCGGTTTCTACTATTTCCCTTCAATTTCTTCATATTTTCTTACCTTTAAAACCTTCCCTGGACTTCCGAAAATCATTCAAAACCAAAATTAGCCAAATTGGTAAAGCCGTTCTCGAGTTTTTGCGAGACTAACGAACAGCAATTGATTTTTATTTATATAGATATAAGATTTTGATAGACAATACATGCAAGGCGTGATTGTTTATGTATGAAATTCGATAAAAGCAATGTTTCATTCAGTAAACAGATAGGGGAAGGATGACCTAGACTTGGATCTTAGACTAAAAGCACACCCCGGACACTCGGCTTAAATTTCATACAAACGCTTATTCTGGTTACCTATTACACAGACATCAATCAGTACACGCACATATAGAAAAGTAGCACGTAGGGTTATGACCTAAAACAATCGTGAAATAAGTCGTCGCACTGACTACTTGACGAAATTAACTAAAAATAGACAGCTCGCTCGCCCGCTCACAACCTCACTGTTGAAGTTTATTCAACTCCCTCTCGAGGGGGGGAGGGGGGGGGGTGAGGCGGGGAAAGCGGGCGGGACGTCGAAGTGTCCATTCTATACGTTGTATTATTACATATTCTCTGCTATAAATCTTACGATAATGACAGCTTGTCCCGGGTTGTTGGTGCACGTGGCGACGTCCTGCAAGGCGGCCATGACGCCGGGCAGGATGGCCGCGTGCATGTCCATCACCGGCCCGAGCAGTTTCGGGTTGCCGATCTTCTCGTCGTCGTTGAGGAACGCGCGGTGCACCGACGTGAACGCCGAGAGACACTCCAACGCGGCCAGTCTGCGGAATGTGCCAATTATGGTTATGTGGTAAAGGCAGACTGTGTCTTAAGAGAGAGATACACTAATGCGTTTAAAAACCGGTCAAAAACTATCAATATAAAAGAAAACGATTAAATAAAAAGAATATTGTGAGTAATTGAAATGACAAATGTCAAACTTTTTTACATCTCACTATAAAAGGCGGTGTAAGCGATCGCAGGATTCATTCTGAGTGCGTAATTCGCAGTGTGCACTACTACTGCTTATTAAAGTCTTGTTTTGCTAAGAATTGACTTTCATTATACGTCACCATTATGTCAACCACCTCCAACATGTATGTATATTCACGCCAGGTCCTTAAAGGGGTAGGCAGAGAGTGTGGAGCGCCAGATATCCCGGTCCTGATATACCTCCCGTGCCTCATCTACCTTCATCATTCTCTTCACACATGCACGCCGATTCCTAAGATTTTTGACACCATTATCCGACAGAACTCGACCTATTTGGTCATGGTAGGTCAGTCGTGGTCTTCCTGCGCCTATGCAACACACTTTCAAAATTACGATCATGTTCAACTGCCTCGGTAGCCTAATGGTAGCAGGCCACTACTAGAACGCTGAGGTCCTGGGTTCGATTCCCAAGTTATCAGAGATAATCGTGTAAAGTCCTACATCTCTGGTTCTATTGGGATTTTTCCATTTTCTGGAAATTTCCCAGTACCTCGAAGTCTGGTAATGTGCCCGGAGATGTCAACAGGCTCGCCACCTGTTACAGGGGCCAACAAAAAAACGTACCTAACCGGCGAATCGTGGGTATTTGCATGTATGCTTGAAACCTCTGCCTACCCTTTCGGGGATTACAGACGTGAAGTTTTTTTTTTTCAAATTATTTGCAAAAACAAATGTGTCTCGAAATTGGGCACATTACCAGTTTTCGAGTGTGTGTGCTAAAGTGGATTATATTATTATTTCGTATGCGAAGCCTCAAAATGGTTTGGATACTTTGGAAAAACCATCTCACCTCAAAGACCTCAACTTCTCCAGCTTTGCCATATGCACGGAGACGAAGACGGCCTGCGCGACCAGCGGCATCTGGGTCTTGTACAGCTGGATCCGGACATCATCTTGAACGTTCACCATCAACTCGGTGAGACACTTAATCACGCTCAACTTCAGCTCCTCGGGCACGTCGGCAACTGTATATTTATAAGCCGATTTAATGGTACAATACCCAGCAAGATTTATTGGACATCGACTTTAGCAAAAAGATTTCGACTAATTTCGGATCTGTAGAGCGTTATCTCTTTCGCACACTACCTCTGTGACGTTTGTCGACCATTTTGATCAGATTTTGACCAATACCGCACTTATGGCAATGAGATCAAACAGGAAATCATATCTTTCAAAAACGGTCCACAATTAACTAAAATAATAAACATACAATTCAAATCTATGATACAGAATTTTATTTAAATTGATTCATTGCTTTATCTGTATTATATCCATATGATGTATGTATGTACCATGTATATGTATTAGTACAATAAAATTATACCTATTATAAATTTGACATCCGTGGTTCACTCACTCTAAGGGTCCTGTTGAAAACTAACGTCAGGTACCTTGTATATGAAGGTACCTGACATTTGCTGAACAGGACACCTTTTTGGCAGCCATGAGACTAATAATACGTGTATATGTATTAATTTTAGAAATTCTGTTGTCTTTTCTCTGTTATCTACGTTTTATGTCTGTTTTATATGTTCTTTCTTTCCTTCTTTAGTTGGAAATATGTTACAGATATAATTTAACATGTAATAGAGTTACATAATGGAAGCAGGGCGCAACTGCCTATAAAAATTGTTGTCGACATTGCTGTCAAATTGTACCTCCTTTAAAAGCGATAATGAAAACAAGTTAATTGTAATATGAATTGAAACATAGAACTTACTCATCCCAGGTTTAGGTTTGTCAAAGATTAGTGATAGAAGCGGAGCGACAGACTGAATGCACATCTCGAAGCTATTTATGCGAGCTCGTTGGCATACCAAGCGCATTGCCTCCACTAGATGGCCAAGCAGGTTAAAATTGGTCCTGAAATATATATTTGCATTTTAAGAGCGGAAATAATACTCATTTTTACATGTTTTGTAGTAATGTGCAATGTTTCATAATTAATTGAAATATATATCGCAAAATGTATGACTTATGCAATTTTATATTCTATGGCTTTTTACTGGTGGTAAAGTTCCAGTGCAGGAGCTCGAGGGCGTAGGCACACCGCGGACACTCCGCCAAAATTCCATCCAAAGCTTCATTTGGTCTCTATTACACAAACATCAATCATTGACGTGTATTTACACGTGCACCTGTGTGCGTAGTACATAGAGAATAGCAAACGTCGCCCATAAGAGGGGAGGCGGTTGGGTGATGCGGGGAAATCGGGCAGGACGTCGAAGTGTCAATTCTAAACGTAGTATTATTACATATTCTCTGGCGTAGGTACCGCCGCATTACCTAATCTATCTGCTGCCAAATGGTAGCGTTCAGCACTATATTGTTTCAGTTAGATGGCGATGTACCTATAACTATCATTACTATCACAGAGACATAACAGCGTAAGTTTCAGGGGTGGCAATGCATCTGCATTTTGACCTCTAGTTTTTTTATAGATGTCTATTAGGCTGCAGTCATCACTTAACATCTATGTGAGCTGCATGTTTGTTTGCCATATTCCTTACATAAAAAAAAATAAATAAAAAAGTAGATAATTGTTGATAAATGCAGATTTCTATTGTTGTAATAGGCCAATTAATGAATATAAGGAGTAACCATAACCATCGGTGTAAAAATGAGAAAAGGCATGCTCCGATGGTTCGGGCATATAGAAAGAATGTCGAATGAGCGAATGACTAAACAGATATACAATGCGAATGTGGAAGGTTGCAGAGGCCCAGGAAGACCAAGGCTGACCTACCATGACCAAATAGGTCGAGTTCTGTCTGATGGTGGGGTCAAAAGTCTTAGGAATCGGCGTGCATGTATGAAGAGAATGATGAAGGTAGACGAGGCACGAGAGGTTTGTCAGAACCGGGATGTCTGGCGCTCTACACTCTCTGCCTACCCCGTTAGGGACCTGGCGTGAAGATACATACCATAACATTCATAATGGAGCATCGTAACGGAGCTCGCGGGCGTAGGCACCACCGCATTACCTAATATACTTGCTGCTAAATGGTAGTGTTCAGCACTATTGTGTTCCGGTCAGGTGGTAATGTACGGCCCTGTAATTTCCGGCACAGAGGCATAACACCTTAGGCCTCAGGAGTGGTAGTGCATCTGCATTTTGACCTTGGTCTTTGTGTGGGTGTCTACAGGCTGCAGTCATCACTTAACATCAATGTGAGCTGCATGCTTGTTTGCCACTACCATTAAACAAAAAAAAAACATGTTATTTCTTCATAGCAGAGAAATAAAACATTTTTAGTAAATCATAACATTAATCTCTCCAGACACGAGAAAAATATGACAGTTGAAATTCAATTGTGTCTCGCCGCCGGTGGCCGTACGATCCTTGAAGGATTAATAAGTCTGTTGCAATTTTAAGCTTTAATCTTTTAATTGCTTAAAATCAGAACTTAGGTGGTTTTCTATACAGCTCATAGTCATATATTTGTTAACTGAGTAGATACTTAAAGGTCTTAAAATAAGGATGTAGTATATAGTAGCCATTTTCTGACACTGCAAATTTTTTTTTAAATTCAATTTTAGTTTTATACTAATATGGTGATTTTTACTTCCATCTGCAAGTTATTCATCTAATCTATTAATACAGTCTATTAATTTAGCTACCATGTTTCAGTTGTATGACTATAAACAAAACATTATAAAATAGAACTCACTCCATCTCCATAGATTTGAGATGTGTGGTGAGCGGGAACAGCATGTACTGCTGTAGGTCCACAAATGCATCATCCTCAACAGTCGGCACTATCTTCATGAAGGTATCAATGTTCTCCGGCAACGGTTGCACCATCACCGCATCGCAGTATGGCTTAACACGCACAAACGCCTTGGCTAATTTTTCGTTCATCTCTTCAAAGTCTTAAAAGATTGGGAAACTGTTATAGAATGTTTGATTAGGATAGCACAACCAGCGTAACCATCACTTCGCTCATCTCAGAGACTATGGAAACCCCTGATACGGAATATAGAGTCCAGTTTAAACCAAGTCCCAGAGAAGGCCAATAATAATATGGAGTGATTGTTGATCATGTAAATTAATTCATGTTTTTTATCACTCTGAGTTTTGTATGGCACTCTTGCTAAAATATTTTTATTCTATGAACATATTTTGATTGGCAATACACGCAAGACATCTTTGTTTATAATATAAGTATTATTTTGTCTATAGATATGTCTAAGTTGATGTTTCCATTGTCGCTATACAAATCACACAATTTGTCTAATTTAGAGTTTATTAGGTTTTCTGAACCATCTCCTTAACACAATACATGTAGTGAAACAGATCCAATACCCTGAGTGTAAATCTGACAACCTAATCAAACAACATGTTCCAAGACTTCTTTTTAATAAAACTTGTTGCAATTTAAGTCTTTTGAATTGATTCTGCGATATACCTATGTCTTGCTTTTACATGTTTCATAACAGTGCAAATGCAATACGATACATTGTCAAAAAACAGTGATTTTCACATGTTTTAATGTGAATATTTCAGTTTGCATTGATGAAACAGTTAAATTTAATAAAACAAATGTTTCATTCAATACACAGACAGGTGAAGGTCGATCTAGATTCGGTTCCGGGGTATTATGAACTGTTTTGATGTAGTAATTGCCCGAATTTAAAGAGACGCATAGTCGTCCCAGCTGCAAGGATAAATGTTCTTATTGTTGTAATTGTTCGCTTCCTATTGGAGGCCGGCTCTGGAGGATCTGGACGCATAGGAGGCCGTTTATCTGCCTCCATCGTAGCTTGTAAAACATACATTTTAAATTATTAATGACAAGAACTGATTTACTTACCAATAATACAATTATATATATAATTACAATTACACAAAATAAATATTTTCAAAATATTTTCGTGCCTCAAACAGAGCAGAACCCTATTTTCCCTTATCAATCAATAAAGAATAAAACTTCAAAGCAAAGCTGAAAAGCTGATTAAAGCTGAATATTTGCTGAATATCGATCCCGAACAGTGATCCAGAAATTCCCGAATCCAATAATCCAACCACTCCGTTGTTATGACAGCTGACATCTGTCAACTGTCAATGTCAATTGTCCAGAAAAAAAAGGGCTATTTACGTAAAAAAAAAATCACAATGCTCCAAACTTCTTGAATAATTTGTTATTTTCTCTAAATAGTTTTGTATTCCATTACATAATAGAATTATTTTTATTTATGGAGACCAATATCTTAATAGATGCATCAATCAATTCGGACTGCAGCTCCAGAAATTAAAATAGTATGCAGGTAAAAAGCACGTTGTAGGCTGTATGCAATGCAACATTTACAATTTATTCTGTGATGTCTGTGAAAATAACTGAGAAAAATAGATAAATCAGTTATGTCAGTCAATCAGTCAAGTGAAAATAGTAAAAATCACTTTATTTCATATATTTAACTCAATTAAACATTAAAGAGATGTTTTTCTAAGTCACCGGCTAACTAAATTTCATCAAAAATGTTTTCCTTAGGGAGGCAGCGGGTCTTACATAAGTGTCTCAAAATTTTGAGGTTATCGATTGTAGACTTTAGCAATTTACCCGATATAAAAAACCTGAACATCGTCAGGACGGTAGAGAAGACAATCGACAACAATACGAGTATATTTATAGAAAGCCCAATACACGTAAAAGTGCAACCTATTGATGTCAATGACATGAAAACTCATAATAAGCTGACAATGGTTTTGTACAGTCAAGGGAAAGATATGAGCGATTTTCAGGTGAAACAGACTTCAAAACGACTGGAACTGCTCAATAAGAACACCGCAGCCGACAGGAACGACGTGTGCTTGATACACGTACCGTACAAACTGAATGTTCAGGTTACAACCACTGAGAATGCCTCGGTGCATTTAGCGAAACTGGAGGGCGACGAATTTGTAGTAAAAACACAAAAAGGCTCTGTCAACGTATCTGACATAAAAGCGCAGAATATAAAAGTGGATAGTACATCTGGGGAAGTTGTAACAGAGGGAAGGTTGCAAGCCAGCAGCATCGAACTGAAAACTGGATTGGAATCTGGTATCAAGTGCAATAATATTATGGCGAATTCATTCAATGTGACGACACACGCCGGCCCCATCACAGTCAATTCGTGTTACAGTGATAAATCACATTTTACAACACTTATGGGTAACATCCGTCTTGAACGTTTGCACCGGTCGGTGACAATTGATGTTATACAGAAAGGTAATTTGCATATCACAGGTTTCTCAGGAAATTTACAGGCATCATTGAAAAGTGGTGAAGTGTTTTTGCATGTATCGCAATTAACAGACAAAAGTAGCATATTTATACATGAAAAAGGAAAAGTAGAGGTTCTTGTGTCTGATATATTAAAAAATTTGCCAGCAACAAATTTGATTGCAGAAAAAATTACAATCGATGAGAAAATTTTGAAACTGGGTCGTTTTATGGATGACTCCCATCCAAAAAGGTTTAGACTCGAGAAAGAGCCTCACAATGAGTTGCATATAGTCTGTAAGAATGGTACGATTGAGTTAAAGGAAACGGATATACCATTGTTTTTGTAAAATACTCTTTATAACTTAAGGTTGTTCCATGTTCTGTATATTATAATTTGTTCTATTAGATTTAATAGATACTAATTGTATATTTATGTTGTCAACTTTGAATGCTTTCCATTTGTTTTTTAAGTAAGAATAGATTCATCTGTGACTCTCCATACAAGGATAGATGGAATTTCATAAGTTGGAGAGTAAAGTTTCAATTAAAAAAATATATTTGAACAGTACCAAACTAAGAAGTGAACATTTTATTTTGTTTAGTTTATTTCAACAAAAGTAAATATCTACATATCACAATAATTTGACTGCCAAATTGTTAGAAAAGTATTTTAAGATAAGTCATAAATTCAAAGTAAAACTAATTCAGCACAAATTTTGGATGTTGTTAAAGTAATACAAAATTATTTAAGATCGTAGAAAGTTTTAATAAAACTCATGGTTGGCTTTTGGGTTTTGATAGGCCCGTTAGACTTTTATAACACTCTCATTTGTCTGCTGAGAGGCTGAAATGAATATATTTACTGTTGAATTGTTGATTATTCTCTCTTTGATCAAGAGGCCAATATTGGCGGAGATACAATTGAAATCAATTGTCTTATTTTTCTGATAACCTGACAGATTAATACCTTGGAATAATAATAATAAATAATAATGGCAACCCATTATATGTCCCACTGCTGGGCACGAGTCTCTCCCCTTTTTGGGGGGAGGCCTGGAGCTTACTCCACCACGCTGCTCCAATGCGGATTGGTGGAGGTGGGTGGGTTAGTGGCCAACCCACTGTCGGATGTTTTCAAACCGCCCATTAGGCCTCCGACAAGGTTTAACGACTGCTATCCATCGATAGCAACCGGGACCGACGGCTTAACGTGCCCTCCGAAGCACGGAAACGCGCATTTAATTTGCCACTAGCGGTCACCCATCACACTACCCGACCGCGCCCGTAGTGCTTAACCGAGCAGATCGCTTACGATCTACACCAGCCGCTGGGCCATGCGCGCTTCTTGGAATATTGTACATGAAATGCAATATATCATGCTCTGATATTCAGCAAGTATCCCGTCAGCTCGCGAGAAAATGATGATATTGATTTGAGTTGTTCACATGCCGCTGGCAAGTCTCTCGCGTCTTTTCGGTTTAAAAGGATACTAAGTTTTTATAAATGTTTAATATCACTAGCAACAATTTAAAGGTAGGATCATGTAATTTATATTTATTCGATTTTTTCTACGTCCTACAAAAAATTGCTAAGTATTTGTCATTACCAACTTTATAATTTTGTTTCGTAGTGTACTCAAATAATGCAACATTACTCTAAACCAAAAAACCCAGGTGTCTAATGATCCATGTTTTTTTATAATCTGGCATCTGCAATCGTGAAAACCTGAAAAAAGTGTGCTCATAAAGATGTGTATGTTTGAACAGTGCATATCTTTGGTTACTATAATCTCCTGCATTTTAAAGCTATTTATTTTATTGTAGTTCAAATATAGGCCATCTTGAACTGAATGAACTCAGTGGCGAAATTATCAATTGAGAGATACCTAATATATTTTATTTCAGCCTTAATCCACATTTATGTATGTATATGTTACTTATCAAACCTGATTTTAGGCCAAACTAGTTTGGCCTAGGCTGAACCTAGTTTCGCCTAGGCTGCACTAATACTGTCTGTAAAAATTGTACTGTCAACAAAAAAAAAATTATAAAAATATTACACCGAAAGGTGAGCGGTGTGGAGGGCAAGTTGAGATCGCCCGCTACAACCTTCGACCTAAGCGGGATAAGTCGGGGGCGCCCACGGTTCCCGTCTCGCCCAAACAACTACTTTAGCCTAGGCCAAACTAGTTTGGTCTAAAATCGGGTTTGGCCGGTAACATATATTTTTTAATTATATTATAGGTAACTTATTTGACTATTACTCTTTTAATCAATTAGGTACCTACTTGTGTTATTTTTAAATATTTTTTTCATAAGTTCAATCACTGTCTTGTGTTTTCCGTAAAAATAAACAGTCGGTTTTTACACACATTTAGCTTGATTGAGATGTTTAATAGGATCTAATTATGTAATTAGTTTTATTATCGTAATCTGTAAATAATATGTTATTATTAACAACACCAAACATACCTACCAGAGGTACATCTATTTATTTCTTCATATTATGATAAAGTTGAGTAATTAATAATTACGTATATAGATTGTTTCTTTAATTTTTTGATTGTTCTGGAACTACCATGCAGGTGTATTATGTATCATTATAGGTACTACAAACCTTAAAGACTCTAGAGTAACAGCTTTTTAGCTGTAACTCTAGAGTCTTTAAGGTTTGTAACGATGGGGCACGGTTAGTGTTATGTATACGGTGTCTACCCACAGATCGCGTCATAACGTGAAAATGTTTATTCTAAATTATTATAAAACACAACATAGGTTGAGACGATTGAATGCTAAATGTATATGAACATTAATTAATATAAATTAAATGCGTCAAATAGATTTGAATTGAAATAAGTTGGTATTTCAATTATTTTATCGATCTTTCGATCTGAAAATTATCTTTCAGAAAGCATCTTTACGTATGCAACGTAAAAAAAATAGTAAATAGGTACCGAGATACCTGCATTTTATTTTAAGCTTAGACCTGCCGCCGTAGAGTGCCTAATATACGCGGCTAATAATACGGTATAATATATACGGCTATGAATAATAATGTATAGAAATGTAACTCTCATACTATCAGCGCTTCGATTTTGGTTCCATTTATGCAAAAAAACTTCCTGCAATCAAAACAAACACTCGCACTTTCGACATTCTATTGGTCGCGGCATAGTCATTTCGGCGATCGGCAAGGAAATGTGCAAGAGCTTGACGCGCTATGGTGTGTCCTTTTAAGCCCCGCCCACGGTGTGTCTATTTACATGAGACTATTTTTGGCTTAGTTATAATTTCTTTACACTATTATTCGCAGGTATGTGATATGTTTTTCAAGTATAAACATGTACATTCAACGACAGAACAAAATACAGTAAGTACCATTGCAAAAAAAAACCTCTTTCAACCGTGGTCCTTAACGTTCCCCTTGGTGGTAGAACTCCAGTGATGGAGCTCGCGGGCGTAGGCTCCGCATTTCCTAATATACTTGCCTCTAAATGGTAGTGTTCAGCACTATCGTGTTCCGGCCAGGTGGTAATGTACGGCCCGATAATTACCGTCACAGAGGCATAACACCTTAGGCCTCAGAAGTGGTAATGCATCTGTATTTTGACCTCTGGTCTTTGTGTGAGTGTCAGGTGTAGGCTGCAGTCATCACTTAACATCAATGTGAACTGCATGCTTATTTGCCACTTTCATTACATAAAAAAAGTCTGTCGCTGACTGTACTTGCGCTATAGAATGTTAACTAGTCTCAATGTATTATTTAATTAAATTATTTGTTATTATATTTTTAGCTTTATTATAATGTTTAGATCGGTTGAGATTGTTTGAAGTTTAATTAATGTATCCAGTGGCGTAGCTAAAGGGTGGGCGCGGCCCGCACCGGGTGCCACCCGTTTGGGGGTGACACCCTCTCTATAATAACCAAAATTTGAGCTGTTTAGACGTGAAAGCGCAATACGAAACTCACTTTCGCATTTATAAAACGGCCCTGTAATTTCGGGCACAGAGGCATAACACCTTAGGCCTCAGGAGTGGTAACGCATCTGCATTTTGACTTGGTCTTTGTGTGGGTGTCTACAGGCTGCAGTCATCACTTAACATCAATGTGAACTGCATGCTTGTTTGCCACATCCATTACATAAAAAGACACGAAATTTTGCTCAAATATGGAGAATGGAGAAATAAGATACAAAAGAATGACGAGTATTTCCTTTTTTTGCTGTCGCCCCGGGTGCCACCCATGTTAGCTACGTCACTGAATGTATCACAGCCTTAATGCCGTCCCAGACGACACCTTCAAGTAGAAGACTTGATAGCTAGGTCTACTTTACGTTAGACAACGTAGACACCTTGTATTTATTTGTATTGGAACAATAGGCTATTAACATTTTGGTAGAGCTCCAGTGATGGAGCTTGCGGGCGTAGGCACCGCATTACCTAATATACTTGCCGTTAAATGGTAGTGTTCGGCACTATCGTGTTCCGGCCAGGTGGTAATGTATGGCCCCGTAATAATATCAGAGACATAATAACTAAGGCCTCAGGAGTGGTAACGCATCTGCATTTTGACTTGGTCTTTGTGTGGGTGTCTATAGGCTGCAGTCATCACTTAACATCAATGTCAACTGCATGCTTGTTTGCCACCTTCATCACATATATAAAAAAATACAAATTTAACTGACAGGGACAAACACAGACTGATTCATCGCTCGTAGCTAAGTTACTTCAGCCTGTAATCCCCGAAGGGGTAGGCAGAAGTGGTGCCTACGCCCTCGAGCTCCTACACTGGAACTCTACCACGTAAACAGTAAGATGAAAAGAGACAAACTAATTGATTGCTGTACCTACGATTATCTACTTTTAAGGTGTGTTAAAATTGTTCGTCTTTTAGGTATATCTCATCCATAAATCTTTATTATTCTTAGATGATGATATTGGAAAACTATGTCATAGAATACGCTATTATTCAGTATATAAAATATTGTCGTTGATATTAAAGAAAACTCGCATTTATATTGTAATTTTATTCATTCCCGCGTCGAATGGCTTGGAGGTCATTGTCAGTTGGCATATTAATATGTAATTAGCTATTTTGATTTGTGCCATACCTACTTACAGTGAATAATGCACATCGAGCCTATGAAAGTGACAATCGGCAAGTTTCTGCGTTATCTCTACTGCACACTGCCTACGTAAGCAAAAAACAGCGCATTAATACGATGATGACAATAGTCCGGTATTGGTCAAAACTTGATCAAAATGGTCGACAAACGTCAAATTAGTAAGGTGCGAAAGAGATAACGCTCTACAGATCCGAAATCACAAATATTGTACATCAAAGGAACGAGACTTCGGCTTATTACATATCTGCAGGGCGTTCTCTTTCGCACCTTACCTATGTGACGTTTATCGACCATTTTGATCAAGTTTTGACCAACACCGAACTATCAGTATTTACGTAGGCAGTTTGCAACAGAGATAAAGCTCTACAAAGCAGGCAGTAGTAGAAATTACCTATTTTGATCTGTTGTTACTTATATTAAGGTTTCATATCCAAATTGATTTTTCTGAACCAGATTGAGACACCCTCTTGGGATTTCGTAGGGTACAAGGTGTTCTAATATGTTTTTTTATGCAATGAAGTGGCAAACAAGCATACAGTTCACATGAATGGTAAGTAAATACTGCAACTATATTTTTAGTGTTGCTACTCCTGGGGGCCGACCGCCTAACTCAAATGCTTTCGTGATGCATAATAGGACGCCATCCTGTCAGCCTCGTACCGTCTAACTTTTGCCTGGCAGTGTTTTCGTCAGCAGGTACATATAAGTACTTTAGAGCAAAATATTTGGATACGCAGTACGAAAGTGACAAGACGACGTCATAATACGCTTTCTATTACGAAAGCATCACAAAAGCATTAAGGTTATGCGAGGTCTAAGTTGTTGTTATCATGGTTCTGACCGGAACACCATGGCGCTAAATACTAGGTACCATTTAGCAGCAAGTACCTACCTCGATTAAGTAATGCGGTGGTGCCTACCCCTGCGATGTCCATCACTGCGTTTGTCCCCAGCTTAGCTCGGATAAGCAGGGGCGGGGCGGCTTAACCTATAGTGCAGGGTGTGCAATGCACACGGACGCCGCCGTCTAACTTTGGGGGAAGAGTCGGGATATGAGGGACTTGGACCCTCTAAAACCACCTCGGTGCCGACTTCAGTGCAAAAAGGGGGATGATCCGGGTACACTACAAACACTGCTCCGGTTCCCCCCTCGCACTTCGCCTCCATCCAAGGCTCGTCCACGGGGGCTTTGTGAGCCCCTCCATCGTCACCTCGGTCACCGTCCTCACGGAGCTGCGAGTGCTGAGCGACCAGAACCCCCACTCTTGCCGCCCGCGGCTCATATCCCCTTTTAGTCGCCTCTTACGACAGGCAGAGGATACCTCAGTCCTATTCTATAGGCCCGAAACTGCAGGGCCCACCATGGTCAGGCCTAGGGGGCGCCAGGGTTTCATTGCACACGGGTGCTACACGAGCTAGAGCCGCCCCTGCGGATAGGTACCTACTAATACTAGACATAATAATTCATATTACCCATGCGGACAAAGTGGTTAACTTGGAAAAAAAATATTGTGCTATTTAGGTCTTTAAAAAAAATGTAAAAAAGATTGTAAAAACTTATTTTTTTCTTGCCCAGGTAATTGCAATTTTAAACTGAATCATAATCTCAATAAAACCAAACGCTTCCTTTTTTATTTGTTTATTTTTTTAACTAGGTAACAGTTAATTGGGTGCAAAGATGATTCGTGTGTGAGATAACGAGGCAGTTTATATGCGGCGGCGGCGGGCGCGCGCGCCAGTCACCGTCATGCCGGCCTGCGCGCCCGAGTACCGCCTCGCGCGGTCCAACACCGAGCTAGTGTTCACGCCGCGAGTCAAACGATGCTCCCACCAACCACCCTTCACGGCGCTCAGAAGATCCTTCTCTTCAACTTTCTCACTAATACCCGAAGAACGAGCCATCGATGAACGACCCGCCCCGCTGCCCAGACTCATCAGAATAATTACCTGGCTGCCCAGACTCTGCCTCCGGCCGCTCTTCGCCTTCTTCAGACTCATAGCGCACCCAGCCTGGAAGCAAATACTGGTCGTCCTACCCACTCTCTGGATCGCCGCATCGCTCTTCATATTCTGGAAGTGTGTTCAATGGCCCATTGGTTTCCTCAAGATGCTCGGACGCGCTATATCGAAAAATCAAAACAAACCTCGAACGGTGCTCATCAGTGGAGGCAGTTCCGTTCAAGCTCTGCATCTAGCTAGAAACTTCCACTCGGCCGGAGCGAGAGTCGTCGCCTTCGAGATAGACGGACAGTTCTCGTTGCTGAAATTTTCTGCTGCAGTGAGCAGATTTTATACTGTACCGCGACCGAATCCCGCCGATCCGGTGGCCTACGCGAGGGCATTGAGGGAGATAGTGGAAAGAGAATCCGTGGTTTTCTATGTCCCAGTGAGTTCAACGACGCCCGCTTATTATGATGCGTTGGCGAAACCACATTTAGAAGTGATTGGCTGTCAGTGTTTCGTGCCGTGCGCTCGGGATGTCGTTGCATTGGATGACCCGCTCGAGTTGATACGAGTGTGTAGAGTGGCTGGGCTAGGTACCCCACAGTTTTGGGTTGTGGCCAGTGAAGATGACGTTCGCGTATGGTACGACAGTGGAGCGTCGAAAGAAGGTCGTCATTTCATCGCCAGTGCCGGTGCACGAGGTGCGAGGGACCGTTTACGATTTGTCTTACCTGAAGAAAAGGGACACTTCAGATTCCCTCGCGAGATAAGTGCGGAGAAACCGTGGGTAATTGTGAGGGAACCGAAGGGTGAGAAAATGGTGACATGTACGACCCTCAAGGAATCGCGTGCTGTCAACAATGTGACATGCCGTGTGGATGCCACCAAAAAGGGTCTCGTACCACAGAAAGATGAAGAAGCCGATGCGTGGGTTCAACGATTCGTGTCCTGTCTTTCTCCTTCGCGACCCATGACGGGGCATATATCGTTTAGGCTGGTGCGCGAAGAAACTACGACAAATGGCCACAGTAACAGGATAGTGGCCATCGGAGCTCGGGTTGGAGTGTCTTTGCCTTATCTTTGCCAAGGACCGTCCCGGTGCGGGCACACAGCGACCGTGGGGAAGCTGTTAAATACAGTTCTAGATACACGCGAGGCTCTATTCGCGTTCTGGGACCCCCTTCCATACTGCGCGTACTACCAGTCACGTTTACCTGAAGACCGCAGGCCGCCTCCGCCGGAGCCCTGCAAGACTCCACCGAACGTGCCCCTCTGAACGCACATGTGTGCGTTTAGAGTTATTTATTAGACACTCAGTACCTGAAGAGTGTGAGTGAAGCTCTCTGTCCGACAATCGCTGCGAGTCACGCTCTCTCGTCTATTGTCCTCTCGAATATTCCAAGGCCAATGGGTCAGGGGACGATACGGCAATGTAACTACTAAGTAGATATATGTACAATCGCGAATTATGATTATTAAGACTCTTGTTATTTTTAAGATAAAAGGATAAGTGTTAGCTTTCCAATTATTTAAGCCTAACGAACGAATGATAATAAATTTATTTATTTTCATAAGATGTTGTCATCATTTTCTTCTTGGTTGTGTATGTGTACCGTATTACTTGTCTGATTATTTCAAAGTGTGTATTTACATTTTGATGGAAATATTCTCCAGAAATATCTAGAATTATGTTTACAATAACAATTCAATAACACGATATCGCTTTGACTTGATACGCACTGCACTTAAATGTGCAAGATTCCATTCACTGTAAGCAAATATTGTTGTTAAAGTTTTTAATATTGGTAAGTAGTGTACCACGGAAACGTCAAGTAGATCAGTTTTATATAATTTTAAGTGAGTTTTCAACTGATACCTAAATGAAACGAAACATTATCATCTAACCGGAACACGATAGTGCTGAACACTACCATTTGGTGGCAGATAGATTCAGTAATGCGGTGGTGCCTACGCACTCGAGCTTCTACATTGGACCTCTACCATCAGTAAAATTTAATAAGTTTTAACTATGGATACGCGGAGAGTACCTCGATATTGGATATCCAGGAACTCTCCGTGTATCCATAATCATTAAATAAATAAATAAATAAAAAAACTGGTTGCCTGTAAAGTCGGTTTTACGGGCGAAGATTTTACGTGACAACGTCTTTTTCTCGGTAGAAAGGCATTCGCCGGTCCGGCGGGCCTCTCTCTCGTTCAGTGACTCATCGTTACGTTACCGGGCGTTACACTTTTTCATGAGTGACTCCGAGCCGCAACCTAATTTAAGACGTTGTCACGTCAATAAAATACGCTTACACTCACAGCCCCACAGTAGGTATAAACCTGTGTCGTTGTACACATACAACACATACACAAACACCCAGACCCGAAACAAATATCTGTAGGCCATACAAATATTTGTTCCGGTGCGGGGATCGAACCCGCGACCCTTCGAATCAAACGGTGGTTTCGCACCGCTGGACTAACCGGGTCGTCAGATATTTGTTATAAATATAGCATTAAAATTTATTACAACTGCAAAATGGTCGACATGCGTCACATAGGTAACTTGCGAAAGAGATAACGGTCTACCATAGCTCTGCTGTGTGGTCGATGCGGTCTGTCTACAGACCCGAAATAAGCTGAAATCTTCTTCCTAAGTTCGATGTGCAATATTTTTTAAATTACGCTTACACTCACAGCCTTACACTAGGTATAATCCTGTGTTGTGGGTGCCGTTGTAGACACACAACACATACACAAACACATAGACCTGAAACAAATATCTGTAGGGCATACAAAAATTATTTGTCCCGGTGTGGGGATCGAACCCGTGACCCTTCGAATCATCGGATCGTCTGTCGAATATTTTTTTTGGATATTGCAAATACCAATTTCAAATCATTCATCATACATATCAAGACACGTTGCATAGATCGACATGTTATGTTACATGTTATTTTTTAATGGTGGTAGAGCTCCAGTGACGGAGCTCGCGGGCGTAGGCACCACCGCATTACCTAATATACTTGCCGCTAAATGGTAGTGTTCAGCACAATCGTGTTCCGGTCAGGTGGTAATGTACGGCCCTGTAATTTCCGGCACAGAGGCATAACACCTTAGACCTCAGGAGTGGTAACGCATCTGCATTTTGACCTCGGTCTTCGTGTAAGTGTCTATAGGCTGCAGTCATCACTTAACATCAATGTGAACTGCATGCTTGTTTTCCACTTACGTAACATAAAAAAAAAGAACGATGCATCAGATTAGTCATCATGACCAATTTAAAAACGATTATTATGTAATCAACAAAAAACTGTTATCTGATTTGATAAGAAGAGGTGGAAAGTGTTTAAAGGCCAATTAAGATTTATTGAGACGGACTTGATAGGTTAGGATCCCACTGCAGAATCATTTCGTTCATCCAGATATGCTGCAGACCTATTTTTTACGCATATTTAAAATCTACAGATTGTAGGTATATCCACTAGGTTGCCTATTTTATTTCACGAATTATCAAAAAATACGAATTTTGCGGATACATGTTCTCGTCTCAGAACAATTATTTTTTTACGATCTTTAATTGTAAATAGATTTCGATCGAGTCTACCGTAGATCTGTGGCAGAAAATATGACATGTAATGTCTGTGTTTAGGTTCATAATGGCGGATGTGAATTCAATATTAATGTTGTGCATTTTTACTTACTAATGCCACCAATACTACCACTACCATTACCATCATCGTCACCACTACCACTATCACAACCACCACTATCACCACTACCACCTCCACCAACGCTATCAACGCCACCACCAACACCAACATCACCAAACATCTACGCCACCAACGCCTCCAAAACTACCAACAACACCACCAACGTCACCAACGCCACTAATGCCTCCATCGAGACTAAAAACCACCACCACCACCCCTAACGCCATCAACACCACCACCAGAGTCACCATCAACACCTTCGCCACCAACGACACCAACGACACCAACGACACCAACGACACCAACTACACCAACGCCACCAACGCCACCACCACCACCACTACCAACACCACCAATGCCATCAACACCACTAACGCCACCAATTTTGTTATTTCTTGTATTTAATTTAGTCGTTACAGCGGTAACAGAAATGCATAATGTGTGAAAATCTTAGCTTTCTAGCTATCACTGTTTATGAGATACAGCCTGGTGACAGACAGACGGACGGACGGACGGACAGACCGCGGAGGATTAGTAATCCGTAGGGTCCGTTTTTACCTTTTAGGAAGAAAATCTCCTAAAAGACAGAACTAAGATACCGCTACCCAACTATGATAAGCTATTCTAGCTTAAAAATATTCGATACGATTCTTTGAATTGGCATAACTTTTTTATTTCTGAACCGATGCTAGTTAGGCAACCGATATAAACAAGTCAAATTTTTCTATCCATTTTTCTTTAAATAAAATATATTTCACAAGCCTGTGTTAATGCGAAATAATATAAAACAATTATTAAGGGTAAAAGCGACTTCTTTACGATATTCAATAAACTGCAAAGTCTATTTTAACGGTTGCCTAACTAGCATAGTTGGCAATTGATGGCGCTGCTGCTACCATAAAGCAATGCAATAAATGTGAAGGAAAGATTTGACAAATCGGGCAGGACTTCAGTAGCTCAATTGGAAGAGCGGCTGGACTAGATTCCCAGTAGGCCGCGAGTTCAAGTCTCGCCTGAAGTCAAAATTTTCTTTCCATTTTTCTTTAAATAAAACAACCGTTTAGTTGGTAGGGAGTGGGGGGGACACTTGACTCTAACGAAAATTTTCACTTTAAAGCTTAATAAATCACGAACAGTTAACTAAATCGAAAAATGATGTTTGGACATCCATAAGACCTATCCAACGATATCTCACAATATATGAAAATCAAAAATAAAAAAAAATATCCACATGTTACAAGTAAGGTACCTATTAGGTTACCCTAAATATATATTTTTTCATGTTTTTATTCTACCACTTTGTCGGCGTTATTAAGGTGTATACTTGTTCCAAATTTCAAGTCTCAAGTATCAATAGTAAAACGATTGATACTTGAGACTTGAACTTTGGACAAGAAAATAAACCGCTGACGGACAGACAGACGGACATGGCGAAACTATAAGGGTTCCTTGTTTACTACGGAACCCTAAAAGGGTTCTATTACCAAACGTACCATCAATGGATGCCTACCATCCATCGATCAAGTCTTAAACATACATTCTCTCCACGTCTCCCCACAATGTTTGTCCGTTTAACCCGATAACGTGCGCTTGGATGCATGCTCGCTGATAACTGTTATCGTGGTCCGGGTCACCAGACGCGACCGGCCAAAGATCGCACCTTTCTCGAGGACTACTGGAAAAATTGTAACTATCCAATGCATTTTTATTAAGTGACTAGCTGACCCGGCAAACTTCGTATTGCCTCAGAATGAAAATATGACATGTGTCAAAGGTTTGATAGATACGGACTATTTGTATTGGAAAATGAAATGGTGGTTTTTACTATTTCCCTTCAATTTCTTCATATTTTCTTACCTTTTAAACATTTTTAAAGATATTTGTTTCGGGTCTGGGTGTTTGTGTATGTGTTGTTTGTATATAACGGCACCCACGACACAGGCTTATACCTACTGTGGGGCTGTGAGTGTAAGAGAAAAAAAAAATTCCCTGGACTTCCAATAATCATTCAAAATTCAATATTAGCCAAATCGGTCCAGCCATTCACGCGTGATGCGGTGACCAAGGAAAACGGGTTGCATTTTTATGTATATAGATGTACCGAATTGTTAATTTGGAGCCAAATGCCAAATATTTAATGGGAAAATCCGCAAATACCGATACGTATCTTAAACATTTCTTCCTCAATCGATTCTGACAATTACCTTATCTCATATCTCTAAACAGATATACAATGCGAATGTGGATGATTGCAGAGGCCCAGGAAGACCAAGACTGACCTACCATGATCAAATAGGTCGAGTTCTGTCTGACGGTGGTGTCAAAAGTCTTAGGAATCGGCGTGCATGTATGAAGAGAATGATGAAGGTAGACGAGGCACGAGAGGTTTGTCAGGACCGGGATATCTGGCGCTCTACACTCTCTGCAAGCCCCGGTAGGGACCTGGCGTGAAGATACATACATACATATAGCATAAAGTTTTACTTACTTACTTACATACCTTATCTCATCTAATAGGTAGGTACCTACTTACCTACACAAAATTATTGTTTCAGTGTTTGTAACGGCTGGACCAATCATTATTAAATTTTGTGTGTATATTTGATAGGTATAAGAATCGGTCGTAGTCTATTTTTTATATCCGTAAATGGTATGGGTGATTTTCACCATTTTTTTTTGTGTTTTTTTTGCATTTATTTTTTTATACCTCCGAGGCGATACCAAGTCCGTCGGGGCAGCTAGTTATAAATACATTTTAATTATTTTATGAAACTGGCTTCCATAATAAATGATTTGTGAATGGTCTTATTAATAAGGTATACCTTCCTAGTGGATTTAGTAGATCCTTTTGAGTTAAGTGCTATTTAAAAAGTCACTTGCAACGATAAAATGTGATGATGCCATTTATATTTGATTTTAAGGAGAAATAAAAGTGCGTAATCTAAACGGTATTTGATAGTTTTTCACTGTTATCTAATCCTTTAGGTACATTGAATTTAATCTTTGTAATTAAATAAAGGTAAAGGTCTTTCTCTTTCTTCGATATCCCCGGATACGGATATTCTGCACATCACTTGTTTTGTATTGCTAGAAGATCAATAATAGCCTGAGAGTCAAGGAGTAGATGAGTGATGAGTATAGAGGTTTCTCACCAGTTAAAGTTCCCAGTTGCTCTCGGAGTTTGATCAATCGATCTTATGTGCTCCATAAATGACATGACCTTACCTATTATGTGACTAAAAATATAAAAATATATTTAAGTAGCAGTTTGTGAATTGTAATAGCCCAATCAAATGCGACGGTGGGGTCGATCGTCAGGTTGGGGGTAAAAGCCACAGATCTGTGGTAAGAGCAATAGAGGTTTCCGTTTTCTGGTAGTTTTCCATTCCCTCCCTTGAAGTTTATAATAGGAATGTGCCCGTAGATGTCAATCGACTCGCAACATCATTAAATGGGAGGAAATAATTATCGTAAAAGCACCTTTTTTCTTTATCTTAATATCCAGGATCCAGTCCAAGGGATATTACTCTAAACCAGAGGTTCCCAAACTATTTTTTCTTGTAGACCCCTTTCAATTTTTTCTGGTTTCCGTGGACCCCCTCCTTGCTACATTTATACGACATTCCCACATTTCCAACGCCTACGTAGACCCCCATCGAGTCCCATGGACCCCAGGGGGTCTATATGGACCACTTTGGGAATCACTGCTCTAAACCAACTTATAGTAGCCCAAGTGGGGATTTTTGCATTTACTCCAGCGCGTCAGATTAAGATATAGGAGATACGTTGCACCCGTATGTTCAGTACCTCCACCAAATCTAAGAATTCCATAAAGGGCCGAACTCTTAGGGCTTCCGCCACGAGCTTACCTTGGAGCCAAATCGTCAGAATTTTGGATGGGAGCTTTGATTGGGTTCACTTTACATCCTCTCTGAGTATCTAACATTCTTGAGTAATAAAATGACCTTCATTTTTGAAAGAATCATATGTTTTTGAATAGGGCGCGGCATCAACGTCATGAGTCAAGAGCGTGTCAGATCTTTTGAGAGGATGTAAAATTTACCTAAACAATGCTCCTGACAAAAATTCTGATAAATTCGGACGATGAGTAAGATCGTAGCTACCTTTCGATTTTTTTAAGGGCCAACCTTCAAGCGCGTTCTAATAAACCAAAGATAATAAACCTTAGATTTAGTGGGGGTAAAAAACAGGGTGCAAGGTATCTCCCATTTCTTAATCTGGCGCGCTCGAGTTAATAAAAAAAATAGCATCCTGGGCTACTACTATTAGAAGATTCTTGGTCAGAGAATATTTTTCGAATGTCAATAATAATAGGAGATATTTTATAGGCGGTAGGGATTTTTATTAAATAAACTAGCTGTGCCCGCGACTTCGCCCGCGTGAGATTTTATGATTGTTTAGTATCTACCCGGACGAAGTCGTGGGCGCAGCTAGTATAAAAGCCTAAGTTACTCCTTATTACGTCAGCTATCTGCCAGTGAAAGTCCCGTCAAAATCGGTAGAGCCGTTCCCAAGATTAGCTACACCAAACAGACAGACAGACAGACAAACAGACAAAAATTGAAAAAAATGTTGTTTTGGTATATGTACCGTGACATAAAAAAAGCGGTTATTTTTATATTACAAACAGACACTCCAATTTTATTTATTTGAATGTATGTATAGATAGGAGATATTTTATTGGCGCCCTAGAACTCCTATACTGGAGTCTAGAAGCTCGAGGTGGTAGGCAAAAGACCACAACCCATAACATTCCAACTATTACATTGTCGACTTACCTGTACACAATCGAATATAATCTATCGATGTAGGTATTGGATGGTACCATTGAATCGTGAGCTCGTGAGGTACAGTCGTAAAGAACGTGCGTGCAGCGAATGTTCACGAAAGATGAGTACCGACAGATAACCGCCCGTTATGTTTGTATACATATACATATGTATCTGTTTTGTCCTATATAAATATGAACCAGGACAAGGTACCTTAAGGCCACCCTCTTTTCAGTTTTTAGGGTTGCGTACCTTAAAAGGAAAAAAGGAACCCTTATAGGATCACTCGTGCGTCTGTCTGTCTGTCTGTCTGTCTGTCCGTTTGTCACAGCCAATTTGCTCCGAAACTACTCGACCGATTGAGTTGAAATTTGATGAACACGTCAAGTAAAATAATTATAAAGTGTCGTGTGACATGTCATATATGATATATATTTTTTAATAATTTTTGCATAAACAAATTTGAAGTTATTTAAGAAAAACGACGAAAATTGACCATCCCCACACCCCTATCTCCGAAACTAGTAAACTTAAAATTTTGAAAAAAATGTGGAAAATAGTTCTTTGCCTATAGATTACTGGAAAACCTATAAGAAGTTTGAGTATTCATATTAAATCGAAAATTCTTAATAATATAACCCCCCCTGCCGGTACCACCGTAACCGCTATGTCCCTGCATTTTAAATCTGTAATATTTTTATCTAAAAATCTAAAATATTTATTTAAATTACGGAACCCTCACCACGCGAGTCGAACTCGCACTTGTCCGGTTTTTTTTAATTTTTTGGACCTTTATTTTTTTTATATCAGGCGATACGGAGTTCGTTGGGCAGCTAGTCTTATGTAAATATCTGAAGGCTACAGTTTTAAGTGTTTTTCACTTACAATTAAGACAAAGACACGTAGTCGAAAATAGCTTACTATTTTCAACATGATTTAAGTGTCACTCCTAATTATATAACACACAACACAATTAAATACGTTCCTAAAACGTTATCGTACGTATCAGTCGCGGCAAATTACTATAAAAATACGGTGCGTCATGCGTCTACCGCGTGTCTGTCAAAGTCTACGTGCGCCGGCGCATCCGTCGCACGGTGAACATTGGTTATTCTGTAAAACAAAACTCACATCACCGCAATGAAGTGAATTTACGTTTCTAACTTAACATTTTTTATAATGATAGTCGCAAACCAGCATGAATCAAAATGCAGATCCGTTACCACCCCTGAGACCTACTTTGTTTTGCCTCTGTAATAGTCATTATGGGACATTTTCAACCAGGAGGACAATAATGCTAAAATTGCTAAAAACTACCATTTGACTTTTTTTAGTTAATGCATTGGTCGCAGTCAGAGGTCGCAGCATACGCCCTCGACTATGAAACTCTACCACCTGTGAACATGCTGTAATGATTGGTAATAGTTTTTGTGGTAGAGGTCGAGGGCATATATATTCACATAACCTATATTACGTCAAGTGGTAGGAGCATTTATCGCAACGTGTTCCACTTAATGAGTTATTTAAGAGTCCTGTGATTTTGACCATAAGGGTAAACCAAAGGTATCAGGAGTGGCATGGCATTATGCACTTAAAATCCATATGCATTTCACGCTTGTTTTCACTTTCATCGACACTAATTTTATAAAGAGGAAAACTTTGTTTGTTTGGTTGTATTGAATAGGCTCAAAAACTACAGAACCGAGTTTAAAAATTCTATCACTATTCGAAAGCTACATTATCCACGGGTAACATAGGCTATATTTTATGGAAGAAATCGGGTTACGTAAGATATTTGGGTTTTTCGGATACAAGGTGTAAAAAATCAACCAGAAAAGTTGCTTGCTAAACTATAAAAGATATCGAGGAAGGCTTTAGGATATATCTATAATCATCACGCTAAGATGAATAGGAGAGGGTAGGTAACATTGCACCCGAGCGAAGCAGGGGCGGGCCGCTATTAAAAAAATTAAATTCTTATTGTAATTACATGAAAAGCACCATTTCATAGAATAAGAATCATTCTCACTTTAATGAAGCGAGTTTTGCCTTGCAGAATACGTAACCTGGCTGATAATGTGGTGTGAACATGCGCATGTTACACAGACCTGTTTCGGCTTTTGCCCTTTAATTGATTGATTAGGTAACATGGATTTCGTTTATTTAGTTTTCCTGTTTATATTTGTTGTGTAAACAGTCTAATGTTTGGTATTGGATAGTTGTGAGGTAGGTACGATTTCGTGAAATCGTATCAGAATCAGAATCATATTGTAGGCGCGGATTCAACGTTGAGGGTACGATATGCTCACAACATCGACGACACAACGCAGCTCAAAATTAGCCGAAGTTGATAGAATAGAATAATTCCCGTCAAGTCACGAGAAAAATATGACAGTTGATTTCAAATGTGTCTCCGCCAATATTGGCCTCCTGACCCGTGAAAGAGAGAGAGAGAGAGAGAGAGAGTGTATAGTATCAACGCTTACAAAAACAGTAGATTGTATTTAAAATGTTTTAACCTAGAATGTTCGCAGATCCGTTGGCTGTCTTGACCTCTATACAAGCGTCTGATATCGCGTTTAGTTAGGGAAAATTGGGTAAAGAGGTTTCGAGGAATTGATTGACTCATAGGTATAACACTGCTCGATTCTCTCTCTTCTCGTCAAAAGCTGACGCATAATGTACTCTGTGGCTGACACCATTTATATGTTGTCATAGAATAGATATTGTCAATACGCACATAGGCAAGTCGTAGTAAGCCAGTAACGTATGCAAAGTCGAAACTAGGTTAGATCGTCAAAGCTCGGGCCCATTCAGTAACCAGTAGGCCCACAGACTATTTCGAGGGTTATGTACCTCTAAAAGAAAAACAGAACCCTATAATATCACTTGTGCATCTGTCTGTCCGTCTATCATAGCCGATTTTTCACGATAGTTCTGGACTGATTGAGTAGAAATTTGGTACCACATATAAACCAGCGACCGAGATATGATTTTTACTGTTTTGTGGTTTTGATACCATAAGAAGTCATAAGATTTTTTAAGATACCCGCCCCTTTGACGCCCGCGAAGTCTCCCATGGACACCTAGGCACACCGCGGACACTCCGCCAAAATTCCATACAAACCCTTAATTTGGTCTCTATTACACAGACATTAATCAATGACGTGTATTCACACGTGCACCTGTGTGCGTAGCACGTAGAGACTACCAAACGTCGCCCATAAGAGGGGAGTGGTTGGATGTGGCGAAGAAATCGGGTGGGACGTCGAAGTGTCCATTCTATACATAGTATTACTACATATTCTCTGACCTAGGGTCCACCTAACCAGTTTGAGAACCACTGATGGAGATGTAGGTACAGCATTACTTAAAACATTACCCAGCAAGAAATATTGCACATCGAGTCTATGAAAGAGACGGTCGGCTGGTTTCGACATCGTACAGCGTTATCTCTGCTGCACACTGCCTACGTAAGCACGGCATTGGTCAAAACCTGATTATAATTACATTATCAACGACAAACTTGACATCGACAAACGTCACGTAGGTAGGTAGGCGAAAGAGATAACGCTCTACAGATACGAAATAAGCCGAAGTCTCCTTCTTAAGATCGATGTGCAATATTTCTTGTTGGATAATATAGCACTTTCATCAATTAAAAATACCTACATTGATATTGCTCTACAAGGCGACTGGCGGTAGAGCTCCGTCACTGGAGCATTACCTAATACCTAATATACTTGCATCCGCATTACCTAATATACTTGCCGCTTAATGGTAGTGTTCAGCACTATCGTGTTCCGGTCAGGTGGTAATGTAACGGCCCTGTAATTTCCGGCACAGAGGCATAACATCTTAGGCCTCAGGAGTGGTAACACATCTGCATTTTGACCTTGGTCTTTGTGTGGATGTCTATAGGCTGCAGTCATCACTTAACATCAAGTGATGACTGATTTTTTTATGTCATGGAAGTAGCAAACAAGCATTTGCCACTTCCGATAAAAAAAGGCGACGCGAATTACCGTAATTAGAATATGAACATTTTTTTGAGAAAATCTCAGTTCAGTATTACAACGATATCTTCGACTAAGTGATAAAAAAAATCGTATCCGTCGTCCAAGGTTGGAATCGCTGTAGGTCAGACGAAATGTAGACGCTTGTTGGATGTTATCAAAATATGTTTTAGTTATATTTTGATCTCAAACAACACTCCTGGGGCGGGGCGTCTAATGCAAAGATTACGGTTTATCATTATGATAACTAGAGGGGTATTCGATTTTAGATTGTATTAGCCACATGTTTATCTTACGTTCTCTAACTGAGAATGGATACGTGTAGATTTATGTCTGTCTATTACAATACTCAACAATTAATATTGCACATCGAGCATGCGAAAGAGACGATCGGCTCGACGAAAGAGAGCGCTCTACAGACCCGAAATAAGCCGAAGTCTCCTTCCTAGGCTTGATGTGCAATACTTATTGTTGAGCACTGTACGTTGACTGACTGCTTTTAAAGCTAGATTTCACCTTTGTTTCCTAGCAAATAAATCAACAACCTAAAGTTACCATCCATACCATCATATCCTTAAGTTTCCTAGAATTGTATATACACAAAGAATAGGGTTGTAGAGTGAAGCACTCTCGTTCCTAGATATAAGCCTAATATTATCACTAGCTTAAGCCTAGATTGTTTATGTAATGATTTTTGTAAATATTACGACCAAATATAGAAATTTGAAATTTTTGTTGACTGATTGCACTAGTGCAAGAATTCTCTTCCAGTAGAAGAAAATTCTACCGCTAGTGGGCGGTAGGTTCGTCATGTCTCGACGCCATTAATCATAAATATAGGTAGGTATAGTTCGGTAATAGGTAACATGTGTGACGACCGTTTTAACCAAGCAACCAAACAGCTCGATTCTCGTACCGGGACAAATATTTGTTTCAGATATTCGATATATATTTATATATATTGGTTGGGGAAAAAGTTTCTTCGCATTTTTTAAGATAATTCAAAACATTTTTTAATATAGTTTATTTAAATTTAACTAAAGTATGTATGTACCATTTTGTTCGATAACCTTTTGCCATCTTGTAGGTAGGGACATGATCCCATTGCTATAAAAATTTTGGGACTTCTCAGCAAAATACCGCGACAAGTGGATTTGGCAAAGAATTCTGAAGAGACCGAAACAGGTGGAAATCTGAAGGTGCAAGGTCAGGACTATACGGCGGATGCATTAACACCTCCCAGCCAAACTCTCTTAATTTTTGCTGAGTGGCTATAGATGTGTGAGGTCTAGCGTTATCATGATGAAACACCACACCCCTTCTGTTGATCAATTCCGGCCGCTTTCTCTCAACTTCTTGCTTTAATCTCATCAGTTGTTCGTAGTAGAGTTCAGAATCGATAGTCCTGCCTGGTGGTAATAGCTCATAATGAATAATGCCCTTCCAATCCCACCACACACACAACATCACCTTATTGCGAGTTAACCCCGGTTTCGCCACGGTCTGTGAAGCCTGACCGGCCTTTGACCACGACCTTTTTCGCACGTTCTTGTCGTACGTGATCCACTTTTCATCACCAGTTATCAGCTTCTTCAAAAATGATTCGGTTTCATTACGTCGTAATAAAGAATCACAAATGAGTACACGGTTCATTAGGTTTCTTTCAGTGAGCTCGTGAGGTACCCAAATATCGAGCTTTTTTTTGTACCCAGCTTTTTTCAAATGCGCCAAAACTGTTTTGTGATCAATTCTCAGTTCTTCAGCTACGTCGTAACTACAGATATGTCGATCTTGCTCCACTTTTTCAAAAATGGCATCCATTTTATCCGTAATAGGGCAACCAGAGCGAGGTGCATCTTTGACATCAAAATTTCCGGATTGAAAACGCTTAAACCAAATTTGTGCTACTCTTGCGTGGCATTTTTACCTTTTTTGTAGTAAAATTTTAAAATGTATCGAATTTCTTCATTAGATTCACTCATCTTGACAGTACGAAAAACCTAATTTGAATTTGGAATTATGTTCTTTAAAATTTTAACTTTCAATGACACCAAAACCAGCCAGATACAAATACTACAGCCAAAGAGATTTTATTACAAGTTCATACATACTATAATGCGAAAAGACTTTTTCCCCAACCTATTATTTTATATCCTACAGATATTTGTCTCGGGTCTGAGTGTTTGTGTATGTGTTGTGTGTGTACAACAGCACCCAGGACACAGATTTATGCCTAATTTGGTACTCTGTAATTATAATTTATTAGATGTTTATAGACTGCAGTATTCTCTTAACATCCGTGTTAACCGTATGCTTGATTACCACTATCATCACATAAAAAGTCATCTTCGGAAAAAGAAGGCACCTATGTAAGATCCCGGGTATTAACGTGCAGCAGCATGCACTCTATCCCATTAAAGTGATCCGTGATCTTTACATCTACAAGAAGAAAACGAATTGTCTAATAAAAAAAAAATTTATGCTTATAGTATTACAGTTTAAAATCGCAGGTACTTGCGAGTGTAGCCGCGAGGTCTGACAGGCTGGGACGTTGACACCGCACCCAGACGTCCAAAGTGCGCGACAACCAGACCACTCGTCCTACATCTGATCACCTTATAGACAACTGTGATTGTACCAGGAAACATGTTATTTATTTATTGTGTAAGTTATTTTCCATCGAGTTTTTGCATCATTGTGTTTGAGAAGAAACGTGATTTGCTCTCTACGCCCTCGTATCAATAAAATATATAACTAAGTTTGAATTCTATAACGAACCTATAAGGTGAAACCGTTTTAGCACATGCATGCACCGTTTTAGCATGGTACACAGTACATGTACAGCACTCAAAAATTTATATTGCACATCGAGTCTATGAAAGAGACGATCGGCTCGTTTCAACTTCGTAGAGCATTATCTCTGACACTGACAGTCTGGTATTGGTCAAGACTTGATCAAAATGGTCGACAAACGTCAAATAGGTACGGTGCGAAAGAGATAACGCTCTACAGACCCGAAATGAGCCGAAGTCTCCTTCCTAAGCTCAATGTGCAATATTAATTGTTTTTTTTTTGGCTTATGGCATCGCTATTACGCATATTGCCAGGGTCAAGTAAAACGATATTTCGTATTCGTATTTATTTAAGCAGCGTACAAGTTAGTATATAATATATAGTCAGTCGATTATTTATTAAGTATGTCAGTCAAGTGAGTTACAGTCAGTTATTCGAGTAAAGCGACGGCTACTTTATACTTTTTTCTTTTACAAAAATGTAATATTTGGAGTCTTAGAACTTGAAAGATCATCACAAGGTGTCAGTCTTATATAAATTATTATGTTTATGTATAAGCATTATAGACATTTATATTATTACTTAAGTTAAGTATTCTTTTCTGAATGAATTTCTTAAGTATATATTTGCCTATAACATACTATATGTAAATATTTACCCCATTTTTGAAACAAGCTCTCTTAAAGGTTTTTTGAATTGCACCCTCACTATAATGTCCCACTACCTTAAGATTGACTGGTAGAGAATGCCCTGCGGCATTAAGTCCGCCTTATGTATTTACATTGTGCATTAAAGATTAAATAAATAAATAAATACAGAGTATATGTGAAATACTTACATATTTTTTCTCATAAACATCTATACATATAATAAAACAGTAAAAGCCGCGTGTCTGTACATTGTATATATTTACGAAAAACTAATTGGGGGCGATGTTAAAATAGTATTAGATCACTTTTCAATGATTTTTAATTTTATTGTCTGTCTGTTTGTCTGTTTGTCCCTTTGTCCAGGCTAATCTCCGAAGATACTGGACGGATTCGAATGATACTTTTTGTGGTGTATAGATACTAAGCCTGGTCACCATTTAGGCTACTTTTAATTGCGGGAACATCACTCTTTCCCACGGGAATCTCTACATTAAATAAAATCGTAGGAAAGTCAAAACTGTACATTGAATATTTTTTATAAGAATACTTGGGACGTGATCTACAATAGAAATCGAAGCCAAAAATATAGTTTTCAGATTTTTTGTCTGTTTGTCTGTATTTATGTCCGGGCTAAACTAAAAAAGTAGCTACTAAATGGCACCTGTAAGTAATATTCATGCAACATTTTAATTTAATACTATTTTAAAAGTTGTTTGCTTATAATGTTAAAGCGACACTGGCATCCTAGGTATGTTTGGTGCTGTAGAGCCTTCACGCAGACGACGTTGCGGGCAGCTGCTAGTATAAAATAAACAAAACATAATCTACATGTCAAAAAGTGTATTTCAAACCAATTTCAAGCTCGGATTTCAAACAGTTGTCCTGTCAGTTGTTCGTATATATCAACTTGACATTTTCTACTACATTACCATGTCATTGACATAGATATTTAAAAAGATTATACAATCTTTGAAGTACTTTGAACTAGTCGAAAGATATTAACCGTCTACAGATCGTAGCATCTACAGCTACGCTTGTAGCAGTTCAAACTTCGTAGCGCAACTGCTACAAGTACAATACGACATGAATCTTTGAAGCGGTGTATAAATTGTATTTGCATAGTTTTGAAAGTTGAGAGAAATGAGTTAAACGATGCATGCATGTATGTAGGTAGGTCAATTAATAGACTTTATAAATTAATATATCTATATTAATTTACAAAACCTATTAACCTACATTTATACATACAGACAGATACGTGGCATGGCAACAAGCATGCAGTTTACATTGATATTAAGTAATTACTACAGCCTATAGACACCCACAATGACCAGTGGTCAAAATGCAGGTGCGTTGCCACCCCTGAGACCTTAGTTGTTATGTCTTTGTGGCGGAAATTACAGGGCCGTACATTACCACCTGATCGGAACACGATAGTACTGAACACTACCATGTAGCGGTAGATTGATTAGATACTGCGGTGGTGCCTACGCCCTCGAGCTCCTACACTAGAACTCTACTACCAGTTAAAGATGATTTGTTTAATTTTGGTCTTTGTCTGTATGTTTATACGGGCATCACTACAAAAAAACTTGTGAGCTTAAAGTCTAACTTAAAAATTGGCGCATGTTTCACCTTAATTCACCGCATAGAACCTGATGAATAAATAATTCATTGTACCCGAGCGAATCCGGGGCGGGTCACTAGTTTGGTATGCGAAAATAAATAGCAATTAACACCGCGACACAGAATATTCCCGCTAATTAGTAAACATCAACTTAGATTCGACCTCGACTTGCGCAACAGACTTTATCTGAACTACCGTTGGTGTGACCATGGTCCGATTTGATTGATGGAAAAATCGTATCGAGTTTTTCCTGTAAACTTGAACTTTGATACGCAAAAACGCGAAAATGGATCATGGGAATATTATTATGGCTTGTGTGCTGTTTTAGATAGGTTTGCTAATAAAGTGCATATTACTTAGCTTTAACTACCATCGCAGAAGAGGAATCAGATATAAAGTCATCTACGCGACATCGTAAAATAAAACTTAGGTTCATTTCTTTAAGGTACAAAACCATGAAGTTATTGTAAGGGTTTTATTGTATTCTTGGTAATGAAAGTGGTATACAAGCATGCAGTTTACATTGATGTTAAGTCATGACTGCAGCCTATAGACACCCACACAAACACCAAGGTAAAAATGCAGATGCGTTACCACTCCTGAGGGCTAAGGCACACCGCGGACACTCCGCCAAAATTCCATACAAACTTTTTATTGGGTCTCTATTACACAGACATTAAGCAGTGACGTGTATTTACACGTGCACCTGTGTGCGTAGCATGTAGAGAATACCAAACGTCGCCCATAAGCGGGGAGGAGGTTGGGTGAGGCGGGGAAATCGGGCGAGACGTCGAAGTGTCCATTTTATACGTAGTATTATTACATATTTTCTGCCTAAGGTGTACATACATTACCACCTGACCGGAACACGATAGTGCTGAACACTTTACAAATTATGTTTGACATTATGTTATTTATTGTGTTGTCAAATGCATGGTCGAATGTGTGATGTTTTATTTATTGATATAATGTACTTTATTTGCATTACTATTGAAAAATATAAACGTTCTGCACTTACATATAAACTTTAAGTGTGCCGAATTTTATACTCCTGCGCAAGCGCATTTTTCGTAAAAAGGGATCCAAAGTTTTTGCTTCACGTATTAATATTATGATGACGATTATTCCTAAATGGTTTCAGGGTGAAGGGTGATCTTACTCTGACAGCTCGGACTCGCTGTCTGAATTCGAGATTTGATTGGTTATATATATTCATGTGATTTATTGCTTTTATGTCTAGACTAAAGACAAATTAACAGTCTAAAGTATGTCAACCTATCACCTTCTGTTATAATTATCCGTCTCGCCACTTGACTTTACATATCAGACAACAATAAATTACCAGCAAACTGAATAATTGTTGTGTTAGAGCTCTTTTACAAAGGCGTATCCTTTTGTTGTATGAAAGATTTTATAAGAAATTACACTATTATTGACCGATTTCAATACAGAAACTTTTTTTTCCTTGCTATGGCTGAAGAATTCCTAAAAATACAACAAGGGCCTTCGCTTATGAATACGGGCGACCCAAACTGGTTATGTTAAGTGAAAGCCTATCAACATCTCCACAAAAAACCAGAGAATTTAATATATTGCTAATCTTGAGGCCTCCGCGCCAAGAAATACAGGACCACCCAACTGCATTACGTAAAAATAAAATTTAAGTCGGACCCTAGGATGGTGAATAGCGGTCAAAGTTTGTAAATATATAAAAAAAAATTGAAACTTTGCACAGTTATACTTAAACATATGTAATGCAACACAAGACATATTGTTTCATTACCTATTTATAATTTTATATTTAATCTATAAGGTTGCAAAATAGAACATGAAAGGCTGTGAAGGAACCGTCATAATGTCCATGGTCATGTCAAAATTACAAATCCCGACGAAGCCGCGTGCAAAGGCTAGTCTATCAAAGTAAACCTTAAATTATCCTCAAAATTAAGCTTGCATGGTAATGCTGACCTACTTTCTGGAAACAGACCAAGGGGCTATTGTTATTTATAAAAGAAACTATTGTATAGGTTTGTCCCTTTCAGATACAGGCTAAAGGAATGGATCAGTAACCCATTTCATCATTTACTGACTTGCAATTTTAGTAATAGATAGTTTCTATCGTTAGTTGTGAAATTAGTACTGACGAAGAATGTGGTGTAAACCACTGTGTATTGACAATTACCTAAGCCATCTTTATTGGCCATCTTTACTGTGTTCAAATATTGATAACAATTATTAAAAATATATAAATAAATCGAAACCAGGTTTAGGTATGACAGGTGAGTGGTATTTAAAAATATCTTAGGGCGAGATTCACAGACCGCACTACGACTTTACTTTCGAGCAAAGTACGCTTCGAACTGTCAAAACCCATACATTTCTGACAGTTCTAAGCATACTTTGCTTAAAGTCGTAGTGCGGTCTGTGAATTTCACCATTAGACATAGTCATTGCAATAACACAGATGCATATATATAATTATGTTCACAACTAGTCCTTTTCAAGATCACCATGGACCCTAAATATCTGTGCAAACAGTCCTTGTTCAAGTTATCTTTAACATTCTCTCTCGCTGTCTATTCTAATTCAATACTACCAATAATGCAGTTAGCAGCATATTCTGCTTACCTAATTTTATGTAAGGAAGTTTGTAAACAAGCATGCAGCTCACATTGGTGTTAAATGATGACTGCAGCCTGTAGACATCTACACAAAAACCAGAATTTGTAATGCAGTTGTTATGTCTCTGTGGAATAACATAAATAGTTATTGATGCACTTTACTGTTTTAATGAAGCATCTTTAGGGAAGTCTTTGTCCAGCAGTAAACGTCTTTTGGCTGAAATGATAATGATGATAATCTGAAAGTTAATAATGTAGTGCGTGCCTTTGGCTACTCACCCCCTTATTCATAAATGTATAATAGATACGTTTTAACTGTAGAATGCTTTGTCTTTGTCAGTTAAATGTGCAGGATAGAAAAAGACAAAGGAGAGATTAGCAACCCTTTAGCTAAAACACGCTTATGAATAAGGGGGTTATACAATTATATGGATTTCTGTGTGTGTGTTTATGTGTTCTTGTACTGTGCTTACAAATCGTATAATTTAAATACAATACTAGCTGCGGTGTGCCGTAGATGACAGTACTCCACAATTAATATTGCACATCGAGTCTGCGAAAGAGATGACCGGCTCGTTTCGATTTCGTAGAGCGTTATCTCTGTTGCACACTGTCTACGTAAGCACTGACAGTCCGGTATTGGTCAAAACTTGATCAAAATACTTTACTGTCTGTTGTCACGTGAAACCATATTTTAAATTAATAATTCCAAAACGCCTTAGCTAACTCAGAGTCTTATAAAACTAATACAAATTTATTTGTTTTTGTACATAAAGTAATATAAATTATTTACAGAATGCTTTAACTTATATTATTTATACTCTTAAAACTATGGCTAAACCTGCATCTTACGCAGCTCGATCTAGAACACCTATAGACGAAACTGGCGCAACATGGTGGCATCTTTATGGCGAAAAAGAAGGGTCTGATATAAAAACAACAATAAATAATATCAGTAATACCAAACAAAGCCACTCAAATATCATAACATTCAAAAAGTTTAAAGACAAATCAACAAGCACCACTGAAACTGATATAAAATTCAATAATCTGAAATCTGGAACAGTCGAAAAGCCAAATGACATAGTTGTAAGGAAATGGAGGGAGAATCAGTCAAAAGCGAGATACGAGCGAGCCGGAAGAGCCATTATTAATTCACTGAAAGAGAAATTTGAACAAAGGAACTTGGACTCTGATGAAGGGCGTAATAAAGATTATATTGAAAGAATCATACCGAAGATCGTTGTAACTAATGCGGATGTCGAAGAGACATCAAATTTGAATGTAAACGGTGATGATGTTGAGCGATGGAAATTGGACTTTGTTTTGGTGAGTTTTAGGGTGGTTTTGTTATTTGTTGGGAGTCAGGCAGGTAAGTCACGCGAGGCAGCTTCAGATGGGGCCAGGTGGTGAGCTGGCACAGTGGAGGCCCGGTGGTTGCGCTAGTTAGGCGGCGGGCGGCGAGGGCGGAATACGCGGGCTTGGAAGAAATGCCGGTGAGTACATTTGTAATTATTAATACGTGTTATGACAGAAACATTAATGTATATTAAAGGTGCTCATCAACTATATAGGTATAGATAGCATTATGAATATTTTGATTTAGAAATCACGCAGGGTTTCGGCGTAAACTAATACCAAACTTTGGCGCCTGCGGTTAGAATGTACAGAAAATGCGCCCCACCATTTTGCGATTCGCTTTCATTGGCCAATTTTCTTTTATAATTGAAAATTTTTAGCTCATTAAGGCTGTTTATATCCTAAAGCTATAAACACCAGCAGCTGTTATGTATACATACTTTTTTTAATTGAATTTTACTACTATGTATGTACTTATAACTCACTAAAATTAAGGAGATTCTTTTGAGAAGCAGCTAGATATTTGTGTATTTCATAGGCATCTTACCGGTCTCCATCGATATTGACCAGAAAAAGTTTCTCCATTTAATTTTTATTCAGTTACTTAGTAAGTACCTGAGGCTCTCTTCACCTCAGAAATAATCCGTGTTACAGATTTTTGCCTAATAATGATGAATAGGTAACTTTTTCGTGAAGCTATAATACAGGGTAACTTTAATAGATTTTATTTTTGAAAAAAGAAATGCTCCTTTTAACCGACTTCGAAAAAAGGAGGAGGTTCTCAATTCGTCCGAATCTTTTTTTTTTAGACTATAATATTTAGGTACTTCTGAGTAATTTTTACTACGCCTCTAAATATACAACGATATTATTAGCTTGTTACGATCTAAAACAAGGTAAAACCAATTGTTTAAAACAACTTTAAAGATTAGTTTTGGGCGGGTATAATAAGTGCACCTATGTCCAATGATGTTAAGTACATTTCAACTACAATTCAAATAGGTTCCCTTTCGCCAATACATATTCCCATTTTCCATTTTATGATTTAACATATTGCGTGCAAAAGTGTCCTAAAGCATTCTCAGAATATCCAGACGGTCTGTCTGGCAGCAAATTTATTGTCCCCGAACCATGGTCGACGGTGAAATAGTGTGGTACTGCAGGGTTTACGAACAAGTTCAACAAACAACAGTAGTAACTTAATTCGTATCCTTCCGAATACCTTTAGTGATTTGTTGGTTGGTTTTGGTGTTTGCATGTATGCTTCAATACATGCATTTACCTCTGCCTACCCCTTTGGGGATTACAGGCGTGTAGTTACGTTTTTTTTTAAACTCAGTATTTTCGGAGATAAGGGGGGGAAGTTTTCACCTGGTTGCCATAACAAAACAAATCCTATCCAGTTCTGATACTAATCTTGTATATATTATTTTTTCGTACCTCAAAAGGAAAAATGGAACACTTTTAGGATCATTCGTGAGTTTGTCTGGCTGTCTGTCCGTTACAGCCAATTTTCTTCTAAAGTACTGGACCGGTTTATTTAGATTTGGTTCTCATAATGAAAATAAACGATCCATTAATATTGTGTGATATATTGCGAGACAGGTCTTACTGTATGGATATAAAAGTAAATAATGTAAAGGATATTTTTTTTAAATCTAGAATTTCTAGAAGTTATTCAAGAAAATTGATGCAAATTGTCAATTTCCCCCCATCTCCGAAAATACTGGGTTTTAAAAAATACGTAACTTTACGCCTGTAATTCCCGAAGGGGTAGGTAGAGGTAAATGCATGCATTCAAGCATACATGCAAACACCCACGATTCGCCGGTTATGTTTTGGCTCATGTGACAAGTGGCGAGCCTGTTGACATCTCCGGGCACATTACCAAACATCGAGGTACTAGGAAATTTCCAGAAAATGGAAAATTCCCAATATGACCAGAGATAAAGGACTTTACACAATTATCTCTGATAGCCCCTACCCGGAAATCGAACCCAGGACCTCAGCGTAGCAGAAGTGGCCTGCTAAATGAGTCTTAATTTTTTTTATAGTCACCAAAGATATTAAATTAAATAAGGTCAAAATGCAGATGCGTTATCATTCCTGATACCTTAAGTGTTATGCCTCTGTGTCGGAAATTACAGGGCCGTACATTACCACCTGATCGGAACAAGATAGTGCTGAAGAATACCATTTAGCGACATGTATTTAAGGTAATGCGGTGGTGCCTACGCCCGCGAGCTCTGTCACTGGAGCTCTACCACCAGTCCGTTACTGGAGCTCTACTACCAGTATAGTTGAGTTAATGTATGAAGTTTTCGCGTCATCTGGCATGTTACAATGGGAAAGTGGTAAATTCACTTCGGAAAACTGGAACCGTTCTACCAAGGGAGGTGACCTGTGTTTTTTATCTTATATCTTCTTATATATATATATATGTATATATATATATATATATATATATATACAAATATCAATTGCTGTTCGTTAGTCTCGCTCAAACTCGAGAACGGCTGGACCTATTTGGTTGTGAATGATTTTTGGAAGTCCAGGGAAGGTTTAAAAGGTAAGAAAATATGAAGAAATTGTAGGGAAATACGAGTATAATAGTAAAAACCACAATTTCATTTTTTCATACAAATAGTCCGTATCTATCAAACCTTTGACACATTATTGCATTGTGAGGCAATACGAAGTTTGCCGGATCGACTAGTCTATATCTATACTTATAAATAAAACTGTAGAAGTGTAAATTCTGTACATTAAAAATATTGAAAAAATAAATACCAGGGGATGTTACTAGATCGATACCGAACCCAAATATGTGATTAGAATTTTTTTTGTCTGTCTGTCTGTCTGTTTGTTCAAGCATCACAGAAAAACTACAATTCCGATTACAATGAAACTTGGTATGATTATACTTTAACCTTTGGCGCACAACACTGTGTACTTTTTATCCCGGAAAAAGGTCTGTTTGTCTGTGTGTTTGTGCACGCCAATATCAGAAACGGCTTATTCGATTTACGGTTTAACTAATATATTGTGGTAAGTTTCACTTAATATTTAGTGTTTGTTTCATGTGAATCGGTTCAGAAATAAAAAAGTTATATCAATTTAAAGAATCATATCGAATATTTTTAAGCTATTCTGAATCTTAGTTCCATCTTTTAGGTGGTTTCGTACCTAAAAGGTAAAAACGGACCCCACGGATAACTAATCCTCCGCTGTCTGTCTGTCTGTCTGTCCGTCCGTCTGTCCGTCTGTCTGTCACCAGCCTGTATGTCATAAATAGTGATAGCTAGAAAGCTAACATTTTCACAAATTGTGTATTTCTGATACCGCTATAAAGACAAAATTAATTACTAAAAATAAGAAAATGAAAAAAATGTTCAGGGGTCTAAGGGGACATACAATAAACGTGTTTTTTTTTTCGTCTATTTTTTGCTCGATAATAATAACGGTAGCAAGTAGACGCTTAAAATTTTCACAGTATTTTGAGGTCTTATGTTGTATATTACCTTTCCATAATAAATCTATACAAATAAATAAAATTTGAGTGTCTGTTTGTAATATTAAAATAACAGCTTTTTACTAAATGCACGTATGTATACACGGTACATGTACCAAAACAACATTTTTTACAATTTTTGTCTGTCTGTCCATCTGTCTGTTTGGCGGGGCTAATCTTGGGAACGGCTGGACCGATTTTGACGGGACTTTCACTGGCAGATAGCTGATGTAATAAGGAGTAACATAGGCTACGTTTATACTAGCTGCGCCCACGACTTCGTCCGGGTAGATACTGAACAATCATATTTTTTCTCACTTGGACGAAGTCGCGGGCACAGCTAGTGTTGAATAAAAGTGAAATGGGAATCAAGCATAGAGTTTACATTGATGTTAGGTTACGCTGTAGCCTATAAACATCTACATAAACCCTAAGATTTCAATGTTGATGCGTTACCACTTCTGAGGCTTTAGGTTGTATGCCTCTGTGCTGGCAATTACAGGGCCGTACATTGCCACCTGACCGGAACACGATAGTGTTGAACACTACCATTTAGCGGCAAGTATTTGAGGTAATGCGATGGTGCCTACGCCCCAGCTCTATCACCAGTAAAAAGATTGGTAGAGCTCCAGTGAAGTTATGTTTATGAATATAGGGAACTAGACCAAGTACACATCTATTTGGTTATCAAACACAATAATTAAACGTGTTATCAGTGACCGTGAATGGTTTGTACCTACGTGACTAGGCGGCGATGGACGCGGCGCCTAACTTTGTTTGACCCGGATTAGTCTCGTTAACTTATTTACTTACTTACTTATTGTCTGGGCCATCGGTACATAGGAAAGTTTATTTATAGTCTTAGGAATCGGCGTGCATGTATGAAGAGAATGATGAAGGTAGACGAGGCACGAGAGGTTTGTCCGGACCGGGATATCTGCCGCTCTACACTCTCTGCCTACCCCGGTAAAGACTTGGCGTGAAGATACATACTAGCCGAATCAAGAGACGATGATTATATATAAGTAGGTACACAGTCTTCAATTGTAATACCTATTTTGATATACAAGGTGTAACGGAAAGGTCTAACAATATTTCAACAGTCCAAGCCTATACTGATGTAGACTTCATCTGCCAAGGTCTTTTTCTCCTGAGAATGTAAAATCATCAGTTATTACTAGTCAAACTTTGATTCAAATTTTATGCGTGTTTCAACCCTGACAACAACAGATGACAGCGTATCATTCGAAGGCGAACGCTACGTAGGTATGAATTGCCGTTCGCCTCACTGTCACCATTTTTTTTTTATGGCAAAGGATTGACAGACAAGCAAACGGGCCACCTGATGGAAAGTGGTTACCGTCGCCTATGAACATTTGCAATATCAGGGGAGTTGCCAACGCGCTGCCAGCCCTGAAGGACTCTTTTGACGCCTGTTTTGAAGAACCCCATATTGTAGCGCCGGGGGAACACCTCAGAGGGAAGTTCGTTCCACAATTTGCACGTTCTGGGCAGGAATGAACGCGCGAATCGGGCTGTTGAGCACTGCCAAGTGTCCAATCTGTGCGGGTGAAACTTCTCCCTTCGGCGGGTGGTATGATGAACGTACCATGCACGGTATTTGAGTGTGAAATACTGAGCGTTTTCATTGACGACTTGTTAGGGTTGTCAAATAAAATAACAAATAATTAATTTTTAAGCTTTGTATGAAAAAAAAAGTTGTGATTTCATTCTTATTGTTTACGTAAAGTGATTTGAAACTTAAAAAATTATGAACACCCAGAATCAGAATCAGAATCAAAAACTCATTTATTCATTTAGGGTGACAGGCACCTCTTATGACACGTCAAAAACAAACATAATAAATTAAAGCGAATAACAATTGATATACATGTCAAACAAGATAAAAAATATATGTAAAGTCAAAAATATCACTTAGATAAAACTAAATGTAATGAACTAATGTAAAAGTATATCAGTAGAATGTCTCTTTTCCTCTTTCAAACTGATAACAAAGAGTAAAAAGAAAAGAAAAAGAGTCATTCTTTCCCCTTCAATATTGTTGGACCTTTCGGTGACACCTTGTTTATATATATAAATATTATTGTTAAAATTAATTTAAATATAAGACTGATAAGTGATAACACTATCTGTAACCATTCCGTAATGACTCGTGGAAAAGCGAGATCCTCTGGCACAAGTAATCAATGAGGATCTCAGCAACGCGTTTTGTTTTTGTAATATTTTGGCTACAGCAATAAACGATATTTTATTTGAGTCGCATGGAACCTGAAAAAGAATCGAGAGAAGAAGAAGAGAGCCTGAAAAATCAATTTTTAATTTCTTCCAATTGAATGTCATGTCTTATTCTAACTGTTTTTATCTGTATCATAATAAATTAATAGAATTAGTACGCAAAAAATAGTTTAAAATTGCGAATAAAGCTTTTAAGTCACTTAAATGTAAGTGGGGCTTAATAGTCTTCTGTCTTTACAAAAAACCCCGTTCAAACGATATAAAAAGCGCACATTAGAGGGTTGCTAATATTGAGTGATTCGTTTTAGGGTTCCGTAGTAAACAAGGAACCCTTATAGTTTCGCCATGTCCGTCTGTCTGTCTGTCTGTCTGTCCGTCTTCGGTTTCGCGTAAAAACTATTAGTACTAGAGACTTGAAATTTGGCACAAGTATACATCTTTACTACGCCGACAAAGTGGTAGAATAAAAACATGATTTTTTTTTTTAATTTAGGGTACCTCCCCTACACATAACGCGCGGATATTTTTTTTATTTTTCATTTTCTATATAGTGTGAGATATCGTTGGATAGGTCTTTTGAAATATCAGGAGTATACTAACATCATTTTCAATTCAGGTAACGGTTCGTGACTTATTAAGCTTTAAAGGGCTAATTTTCGTTAGAGTCAAGTGTCCTCCCCCTACTAAACCGACCCCGACTAAACGGTTGTTGTTAGAAATTCAAACGATACGGCAATAGTAGCCATATATAATAAAATTAAAAGGAAAACTATCACACCTAAGTTGGCTCTACAAGTTTGCGAGTAATACCTGTCTCTTATCTCTTACTTTGTAACTAAGGAACCCTTCACTGCGCGTGGCCCGACACGCACTTGACCGGTTATTTTCAGTTATATATATATATAACTGAAAAAAACCGGATATCAGGATATCAAGGTGGGGCCCGTATCCGGGCCCCAGCCTATTCAGGTCCCTCACGGATCTTGTTTTTTATGTAATGAAAGTGGCAAACAAGCATGCAGTTCACATTGATGTTAAGTGATGACTGCAGCCTAAAGACACTTACACAATGTCCAAAAGTCAAAATGCAGATGCTTTGCCACTCCTGAGGCCTAAGGTGTTATGCCTCTGTGCAGGAAATTACAGGGCCGTACATTACCACCTGACCGGAACCTATATTATCTAAACAAGTACCTATATTAGGTAATGCGGTAACCTACGCTCGCGAGCTCCGTCACTGGAGCTCTACCACCAGTAAAAGTTGCTTACGGTGCTGTACAGTGGCATATATATTGATACCCAGCTTTGAGCTTCGGCCTAGTACGATTTTTTACTTACTGCGTAGTTATCTTCCTGTATGGCCGCATGTTACATCAGCCAAAATAATATAGGTTACTACTTCTACGAAGGTAACGCACTTTGTACCCCGATACGCTTTACGGATATACCCCACTATCTCTTTATTTTCAGTTAATTATGACGATGATAAATTTTAATTAACAAATAACAAACAATGATAATTAAGAACAGTTTTTTTGTCGCGAAACTAGTGTAGTAGGGCACGGCGGTAGTGCAATTTTAAGGAAAATAGCTAAGAGCTGGACAGAGCTTGAAATGGTTTAAATCCGTGGTCACCTATTGGTCATATGATTAACCAAAATTTATAAGAAGTTAGGGATTTGAAAAAAAATGGTAGTGTTCGACGCTATCATGTTCCCGTTAGATTGTAATATATAGCCCTGTTATAACCATCACGAAGTTATGACTTTGTATTTTTTTTTTTATGTAATAAAAGTGGCAAACAAGCATGCAGTTCACATTCATGTTAAGTGAAGACTGCAGCCTATAGACACCCACACAATGACCAGAGGTCAAAATGCAGATGCGCTGCCACTCCTGAGGCATTAGGTGTTATGCCTCTGTGCCGGAAATTACAGGGTCGTACATTACCACCTGACTGGAACACGATAGTGCTGAACACTACCATTTAGCGGCAAGTATATTAGGTAATGCGGTGGTGCCTACGCCCGCGACCTTCGTCACTGGAGCTCTACCACCAGTAAATGTATGGGCCAGAGTGAGTTTTGGCGGGAACCTTGAAAGAGGGGTGTGCTGCTCTTATTTTATTTCATTTACTTGGTGTATTTTTGAGTTATATTATATAAAGTTTGATATAGGCTTATTTCAATGCCCGTGTATAGTCAAATAGAATAACGGTGCGAAATCACGTCCTTTCTGGTTGCATCCAAAACTTCATTGTAAATGTTTTAGTAAAGTAGCCATCGCTTTACAGTATTTGTATACTCTTTGCTTTACTCGAATTACTAACTGTGACTCTGACTGACGGACTGATAAATTGACTGACTGACTCTGACTTTTACGCTGCTTATTACGAATATAAAATATCGTTTTACTTCCTGGCAATATGCGTAATAGCAATGCCATAACATTAAAAAAAGGGCCAGAGTATGGAGGTTTTAAAGCACCTCGTATAGAGTCATCCATGATAAAAACATGGGAAGTGCTGGTCAAGTCCTTATTACTGGTGGTAGAGCTCCAGTGACGGAGCTCGCGGGCGTAGGCACCACCGCATTACCTAATATACTTGCCGCTAAATGGTAGTGTTCATCACTATCGTGTTCCGGTCAGGTGGTAATGTACGGCCCTGTAATTTCCGGCACAGAGGCATAACACCTAATGTCTCAAGAGTGGCAGCGCGTCTGCATTTTGACCTCTGGTCATTGTGTGGTTGTCTATAGGCTGCAGTCATCACTTAACATCAATGTGAACTGCATGCTTGTTTGCCACTTATAATATAAAAAAAAAAAAAAAAAAACAAATGTTTGTTGTCGTGTGTTTTTGCTATACCTACTAGTAGGCACTGCTTGCAACTTTGCAGCAAATTTATTGGTGCAAGCGCGTGGTAAACTCCGATATATCGATAGAATCGGCTGGCGATGCTTTGAAATTCTCCAGGGAGACTATGTAATATAACACTATGATTTCCCATACACCAATTAACCCTGTTGTAACTATCACAGGGCAAAATAACTTAATCCTTTGGAGTAGCAATGCATTTGCTGCATGCATTTGTTTGAATTACAGACGTATAAACTAGTTAAAAAAATAATAAAGTCAATTTATTGTTCTAGGGTAAATTTAATAAAAAATATTTATGTAAACTTACAACACTAAGCATGATATGTTCACGCTGATACGCTTCAGATTAAAACGTTTCCAAATTACTCTAAATTACTTCTAATGTGATTGTAATCTGCTTTGTTTTAATGAAGCTCATTAAATAAATAAAAAAAATATATATTGAGTTTCGGTTTTGTGTAGATGTCTATAATAGGCTGCAGTTGGCACATATCCCCCTATCATTACTTTTGAAAATACTACTAAATCAATCGCGGCATACAATTTTCATAATATATTTCAATATTTTTCTTTTAAAATTACAATATTTTGTATATTTTTAGAAAAGCACGCTACCTTCTTCTTGTGGTTCATCAGGAATTCATAATTTATTCGATGAAGTCGGTCGTGAAGACAATCAGCAGCCGTTGAATCTGTAGCTCCTCAAACTTGTCAGTTTCTTATCGCATAATAAAAAATTGGGTTTATACCTGCGGACGACAGGGAATGAGTTAATTTTATTCTCTTTTTGAAATGATTGTGATCGCTGTGATGAGGAGCTACAGATTCAACGGCTGCTGATTGTCATCACGACTAACTTCATCGATTAAATTATGATAATGATAAACGAAAGCATTACAATTAGGCGGTCGGCCCCCTGGTCGTCAGTAGCTCTCGTATGAGCTCTGCATATGCTTCGTCTTCATCTATGTGTGACCTAAGTCAGGTTTCATAGTCTTCTAATTATGAAAAAGATGTCCGATTTTGACGATAAGTTTAAAACTAGTAGGTAACTATTGACTATTAGTATATGATTACTACTATTATTCATTAGATACTATTATTCCATTAATTTATTTTCATTACATTTTTTCTTTTAATATACTGTTATCTATAGAAAAATAAACACAAATCAATAAAAAAAAAAACAAAATGGGTTGCCGCCGGTAGCAGGAGCAGTGATAGCAGTGATAGCAGGGTCGGTGATTAGGGGCTCAGAGAGAGGAACCTCCTCACAATACGTGTCGTGACCAGGAGTACTGCTTTCTGCACCTAGTCCTTGATCCATCTTCCCAGCACAAGCCTCATAAGGTGGTGGTCGAGGCTCTTCGCAATGAGTCCGTTTACCTTAACCGTTACGGGGTAGCGACTATCGGTAATAATATATTAAAGAAGACATTATACTCACTATTTTATTCATACTCTCACTATATATTTTTTTACATATACATGTATATAAAGGGAAAAAAAAACAACGTATATATAAAAAAATACAAAATGGTTGCCGCCGGTAGCGGGAGCAGGGTCCAAGCTGTCGGCGGTTAGGGGCTGAGAGAGAGGAACCTCCTCACAATACGTGCCGTGTCGAGAAGAACCCCTTTCTGCACCAAGCCCGTGATCCAACTTCCCAGCGAGAGCCTCTTAAGGTGGTGGTCGAGGCTCTTCGCCATGAGTCCGTTTACCGTGACGACTATCGGTACAATTACAGCCGAGTCTACATCCCACATGGCGACAATCTCGACCATTATTATTATGTACCTACATTGTTTTAATGTCTATCTAAATATCAGAAAACATAAAATTTCCAAATCATTTAGTTCCACTTACTCTGAACTACATCCACTATATGGGTCGATGCCCCAATATCATCAAATTCTTCCACTATTATTATCTGGAAAAAGCAACAATTCAAACTTTTATCGGACACACAAAATAAAACGTAATAAAACGTTATGTTTATAAATTACTGGCGGCCCGCCCCGGCTTCGCTCGTGTGCAATGTTGCCTACCCTCTCCTATTCGTCTTAGCGTGATGATTATACTTAGATATAGCCTAAAGTCTTCCTCGATATATTTTATAGTTAAGGCAGCGTACGCAAAATAAGTAACTTTCTGGTTGATTTTTTACACCTTGTGTCTGAAAAACCCAAATATCTTACGGAACCCTATTTTTTCCAAAATAAAATATAGCCTATGTTACCCGTGGATAATGTAGCTTTCGAATAGTGAAAGAATTTTTAAAATCGGTCCAGTAGTTATTGAGCCTATTCATTACAAACAAACAAACAAACAAAAAAATATTACCTCTTTATAATATTAGTTCGATACCTAAGAGCAGAATTTGCCTGGGAAACTAGAATTTCTGTTATTTATTTATTCTTTCATGTGCACAAGAAAATTTTTACATGAGGCGGACTTAATGCTATATAGCATTCTCTGCCAGTCAACCTTTGGGTTGTAAAGAAAACATAAATGGTGCAGAGCATTGTAATGGATGCATTCAGATTTCATTTCCTTTCAGAGACAATGTTTCGTTTGATTCCTTTTATCTATACCTACTTCTTTATTAATAGTATAAAGCTGAAGAGTTTGTTTGTTTGTTTACTTGAACGACTTGAACGCGCTAATCTCAGGAGCTGCTGGTCCGATTTGGAAAAATCTTTCCGTGTTAGATAGCCCATTTATCGAGACATATAACATCACGCTAAGACCACAAAACAGGAGAGGCAACAAGAGAGGGTAGGTAACATTGCAACCGCGCGAAGCTGCGGCGGGCCGCTAGTTATAACTAATTATTTATCTATGTATAGTTTTGATCTAACTTTTAAAAACTATAATGGTATTACAGTATCAAGTATATCGATAGGTATTTCGTATTCGTAGGTATATAAACAGAACAGAACAGAACAGAATTAGTCAGTCAGTCAATTAAATAAAATAAATACGCTAAATCGGCGTGCATGTATGAAGAGAATGATGAAGGTAGACGAGGCACGAGAGGTTTGTCTGAACCGGGATGTCTGGCGCTCTACACTCTCTGCCTACCCCGTTAGGGACCTGGCGTGAAGATACATACATACATAAATACGCTCGATATAAGTAATTATTTACCGATGAAAAATTTGAAAAATTTTGTAAGTATTAATTTACTTATTTTCAAATCACACAAAAAGATGTCTTTTAAATATGCTTGTTATACAATATGTTTATTAAAATGCTTGTTTGCCATTACATAAAAAAGTCATGTAGGTACTACTAGGTACCTATGTCCAATGACGACGGACTGGCACTTAAAAATTCAGCTTTTATAAATCAAAACTAAAATATGTCTCTCACGGGCTCTTGCTCTATATTATTTGACTATTTAATTTTGTTGTTTACTGTAACTTTGCCTATTCCTATTCTAGCGGACGTCACGTTTCACGTTTCACTCTATTTAAACACCAATTAGCAATGTCATGGTACGATATACGATAATTTGTATTTAATTTGTATTCTCTCTTTATAAGTTACTAGGTAACATTTCTTATTTTTATCGCAATTGTGTCGCAAATTTCGATTATTATTTTTTGAATGAATGTTGATAAATGATGAACAACATATTGTGTGTGTGTGTTTTTTTTTATATATTATGGAATTGGCAAACAAGCATGCAGTTCACATTGATGTTAAGTGATGACTGAAGCCTATAGACACCTACACAAAGACCAATGTCAAAATGCATATGCGTTACCACTCCTGAGGCCTAAGGTGTTACGCCTCTGTGCCGGAAATTACAAGGCCATACATTTCCACCTGACCGGAACATGATAGTGCTGAACACTACCATTTAGCGGTAAGTATATTAGGTAATGCGGTGGTACCTACGCCCGCGAGCTCCGTCACTGGAGCTCTACCACCAGTAAAATGTGTATGAATGGAACAGGCAAGTGAATGGTGAAATCCAACGATATATGTGTTGCTACTCGTATTATTGAAATTGTAATACAAACGTGCGCCTACACTTGTGATAGATATCAACGAATAGAGCTTAGCTATTGAAAAAATAAAAAAAACACACTTTAACTGATGGTAAAGCTCCAGTAACGGAGCTCCCGAGCGCAGGCTCCATCGCCTTACCTACTTGTCACTAAATGGTAAAGTTCAGCACTAGCGAGTTCCGGTCAGATGGTAATGTATAGGCATAATATTTTAGCACACACACATTTTTTTTTTATATATATATTTTTATCGAAAATATTATCGCGTAACGACCCGGTTTAAAAAAAAAAATGTGTGTGATAAATGTGAAACGCGAGTGTTTTAAAAGTTATATAATATTTTAGGCCTCAGGAGTGGCAACGCATCTACATTGTAATCTCTGGTTTCATTTTGAGATGTTTATGGGCTACACTTTATGCTTGTTTGCCACTTTTCGACATAAAAAAACATGCTCGGATATTTTTTATACCTACAATGAAAGTGACAGCTATGCAGTTCATATGATTAAGTAAGTACTGCAACCAAAGCTCTCAATCGCAAAAAAAATCAAAGTATAATACGTTCTTACATTAGACTGCATCAGTAGTCTAGTGGTAGCAGGCCGCTACTACTACACTGGGGTCCTGGGTTCGATTCCCGGATAGAGGGCTATCAGAGATAATGGTGTAAAGTGCTTTATTGCGATTTTTCCATTTTCTGGAAATTTCCCAGTAACTCAAAATTTGGTAATGTGCACGGAGATGTCAACAGGGTCACCACCTGCTACATGGGCCAAAACGTAACCGGCGAATCGTGGGTGTTTGCATGTATGCTTGAATGCATGCATTTACCTCTGCCTACCCTTTCAGGGATTACAAGTGTGAAGTTACGTTTTTTTTTATACGTTTTTAGACCGTGCTAGACCGCCTAAAGTTGAATAGCAATTTTTAGGCTAAAGCAAAATTCAAGAGAGAGAGTGAGAAAAAGAGAGAGCGTCATATCCGGTGATTGGCAGCACGTCTACTCCTCCGCCGGGACGAGTTCTCTCAGTGTTTGGTGTTGTCCGCTGAAGCGGACAACGAAATATTCGATGCTCTAAATTTTGAGATCCCTCTAAATCGTGAAATTTCTCACGTAGCGGGGCGCTTCGATGATCCGACGGTACAAGCTATAAGTCTGTTTTAATCAGTGGTTAAAAAAATACCTTGACACTTTTAAGCCACTTTAAAAACCAAACGTAAATACCCTTCAACCTCTTGAAATACTAAATACCAGACAGTAAACAAGCATATATCGGTTAATCTAAACCGTCGACGATAAAATAATTATAGTAAATATAATTATAACATAATTAGTGACACGCCGCTAATTAAGCTATTTTAACTTTGTACATCAGACGAGACTAAGTCACGTATTGGATGCGTGATTTTTAAAGGGAAGTTTTACTTATGGTGGAGCTTCAGAGAAGCGAAGTTTGAAGGCTAAGGTACAACCAGGGAACTGGCCGCTTCATCACACGGGTTTTCATGTGATATTTGATTAATTTGAATAAGCGAAGAGTTCGCTTAATTGTACGCTCTGTATTCTATCTACCGGAGGCTAAATGGTAATGCACATAAGCCTTTTCGTAACTTAGGTTTTATACTGATGGTAGAGTTCCAGTGTAGGAGCTCGAGGTAGGTGGGTACCTATTTTTAAAGCTAGCGGAAAATAAGGCATCAGAAATAAAAATCGCTCAAATAACATACTAAGCATGTCCTTATTTGCCGTGAAAATTTCTGATTGTTGAGACGAAAGTTTTTCAAATTGTTGCCGAAATTACGCACCAATTTTCGGTTGAAATTGGGCCCTTAAAGAAGAAATAAATACACAATAAATGATATCTCCATATACTCTCCCCTCCCCCTTATGATCCCCCTTTCGAGCCTCACGTGATAAATGGACGACCCCCTACTTGTCTGCCTCTTTTAATAAACCTTAGAAATCAGAATAGATAATGATAGATCAATCTAGTAGATTTAAAATATTAACTCTCACTTTGCATCTCAGAAGCAGTAACTTGCAATTAACTGACATGGTAGAGATATGAGTACTATCTCAACCTCCGCTAACACGGAACTGACCTATGATTACAACTTAACCTTTGAATTGCTATGTTTCACTAAAATGCATATTTACTACTCACGTTATGTAAAACTAGCTGTGCCCGCGACTTCGTCCACGTGAGAAAAAATATGATTGTTCAGTATCTACCCGGATGAAGTCATGGGCGCAGCTAGTATAAAAGAAGCCTGAGTTAATTCTTATTACATCAGCAATCTGCCAGTGAAAGTCCCGTCAAAATCGGAGACACTCAAATTCTATTTATTAGTATGTATGTATGTATGTATGGTTGTATGAAGATAAAAGTAGCCTTAGTTACTCCTTATTACATCAGCTACCTACCCGTGGAAGTGTTGTCAAAGTAGGATACACTGCAATTCTACTTATTTGTATGTAGGTATGAATGTATGTATGTATGGTTGTATGGAGATAAAAGTAGCCTAAGTTACTCCTTATTACATCAGCTACTTACCCGTGGAAGTCCCGTCAAAGTCGGATACACTCCAATTCTACTTATCTGTATGTATGTATGGATGTATGGAGATAAAAGTAGCCTAAGTTACTCCATGTTACATAAAATCTGCCAGTGAAAGTCGTTAGCCGTTCCTGAGATTAGCGGGAACAAACAGACAGACAAACAAAAACTGTAAAAAAAAATATTTTGGTATATGTACCGTGTATACATAGTAAGAAGCGGTTATTTTTATATTACAAACAGACACTCCAATTTTATTTATTTGTATACATCTTAATATATATAAATCTCGTGTCACAATGTTTGTCCTCAGTGGACTCCTAAACCACTTAACCGATTATAATAAAATTCGCACACCATTTGCAGTTCGATCCAACTTGAGAGATAGGATAGCTTACATTACGCTATGACTAATAGGAGCGGAGCAGCGCGGGCGAAGCCGGGGCGGGCCGCTAGTTTATTATGGAAAGTAAGATACAACATAGGACCTAAAAATTCTGTTAAAATTTAAAGCGTCTACTTGCTGCCGTTATTGTCGTGCAAAAAATATACGAAAAAAAACACCTTTGTTGTAAGTATTCCCACCTCATTTTCACTTTCTTATTTTAAGTTATTAATTTTGTCTTTATAGCCGTAACAGAAATACATCATTTGTGAAAATGTTAGCTTTCTAGCTATCACTATTTATGAGATACGGCCTGGTGACAGACAGACGGAAGGACGGACAGACAGACAGACAGCGATGGATTAGCAATCCGTAGGGTCCGCTTTTACCTTTTAGTACGAAACCCCCTGAAAGATAGAATTATGATACAGAATAGCTTAAAAATATTCGATACGATTTTTTAAATTGACATAAATTTTTTATTTCTGAACCGATTCACATGAAACAAACATTAAACATTAAGTGAAACTTACCACAATATATAAGTTAAAACAACAGATCGAATAAGCCGTTTCTGAAATTAGCGTGCGCAAACACACATACAAACAGACATTTTTCCGGGATAAAAAGTACCCAGTGTTATGCGCCAAAGGTTAAAGTATAATTATACCAAGTTTCATTGTAATCGGACCGGTAGTTTTTATGTGATGCTTGAACAAACAGACAGACAGACAGACAGACAAAAAAAATTCTAATCACATATTTGGGTTCGGTATCGATCTAGTAACATTTATTTACATGGTATTTATTTTTTTAATATTGTTATGTACAGAATTTGAACTTCTACAGTTTTATTATACGAGTAAGTATAGATTGCATTTCGTCGTATTCGTAAGTGATGAGGCGTGGAGACGACCCTACTGTCCACTAGTGTAATGAGATTCTTGTGTAGTCAACCGAATACCGGTGGTCAAACTATTTTAATACGGCAATATTATTTATCATATTTTTATTTTTTTTAGATATCTCTTCTGTTTTATTCCGTGACTTTTCGTTTCTTAGGCGCACTAAATAAACATATTTTCTTTCTTTCGCGCGTCCTCCTGAATGGCCAACCAAATTTTTATACGGGGTAAAGGCACGCTGTGCCACTGGCCGAGGGCTTCGCGAAATTTACCTTCCCCACTTTAAAATTAAGTCTCGCGCCCCTAGACACAATCATTTCTGCGTCTCTACTGAACTTCTTTAAACACGCCTAGCGATTTTTCCTGCTTGTCAACATCCCTTAGTAGGTTCACGCCCCCGAAACGGGGGTAGACAGGCCCGGGGAAGGAGGTAATTCTCGAACCCCGAACCATCCCCCCTTTGTTGCGCCACACGTGCGGAAGGAGGGATGATGATTATTCAGTCAGTCAGTTCAGTCAAACACGCCTAAAATCGCTTCTCAGAATTACAAAACAATAGATACTATTTTTACTGTTGTGCTCAGATTGTGCCGCGATCCATCGAATTACTGTGGCATGCAACGAACCTTTCGGGTAAAATTTAACAATTTAAAAAGCTGTTTAGCCATTTGTCAGCCAGATCAACTGACACAGATGTGCGTGTCCCATAAAATCAAATTGAACATTATCTGGGCCATCATGAATTTTTATAAGCCTCCAATGTCTGTGAAGACATTGCTAAATGCTTAAATATATTTTAGTAATTGCATGGGTTGCATGGCATCAGATTGAAAGCTGGGAACTTATCAAAAATGTGAACCTTTTTTTAAAAATCGGATCTTTTACCGTAATCACTTATCACACGAACTATACCTATTGGTCCTGATAAAAATCATCCGTAGGGAACAAATAATTACCAAAGAATGAACAGGAAGGAAGTCGCGAGCGAAAAATTCGCGTTCGAAACAAGATACAAATCAGCTACACTCCGCTAAACCTATCACTTGACGCCGCAATTCGAATAATCGAGAGCTCGATTACCCACCAATTGCCGACAAATCGAGATCGGAGGTAAGCACCAGTTGGCACAATCGATATGGAGACCATTCCCATTTTTATAAAAGGCACGTGATTTTTTATACATCGTCAAAGAACCAAACGAGAAATTTTGGGCTCTATTTCAAGGGCGTAAGCCGTTGGTGGGTAGTGTTGTGATCGCATCGGCGTTTGGTTTGTCAACGATCCAAGATGGCGGCTTTGACACGTGACATAAAACGTTATTTACGATCGGGAAGTTCGCGAGCCGGGATGCAACATGCGAGAATGTCACGAACCGCGGAAATATGGTTTAAGGAACGATTTCTATTCATGACGGTTTTATGCCGGGCATTTTGGGTTCATGAATTGTAACGATACCGGCGATCGCTGGGCTACTATTATATACTTGAGTCACGATTACTACTGAGTACTTAGTTTTGAGTTAATCTATTTAGTTAGATTGTTTTTATAAAGATCATTTTTGTTCATTCCAATATTGTCGTAGAGCACTGACAAACGCTTTGCGGAGCTCTTGAGCTCCGCGGAGCACAGTTTGAGTATCGGCTAATACAAAGTTTCGGTTTTTTTTGGGTACGGAAAGTAGGATTTTACTATACCCAATGAACTTTATTGAATCAGACAGTACCCGAGGAAGGCTGATTGATCTGTGGTACCCGACTATAGCGGCGCCTAGCTCGCACTCGCTACACTTTTCTACGATAGCGACCGAATAAATTCAGCTAGTATCAAATCGTCGTCACTTCATTTGCATCTATTGTCTGTTCACTTTCCATAATATCTAGAAATAGTAAGCTAGATTTTATGGTACCCTTTAAGGTCCGTTAGCCTACGTCCGCCCATCTGTCGGGAGCTAAGCTCGTCGACTCTTAGAACTAGAAAGCTGTTATTTGGCAAATATTAGATACGCGAATAAAGTAGTGCAATAAAATCTTGAAAAACATTTTGTACACCGTAAAGGTAATGTAAAAAATGCATCCATTTGTTATTTAATGGTTTTAAACTAAGGTGTAGAGTTTGAAAAGATTGGCTTGTAGAGTTAGAAACTTGGCTCTACATGAGATCTGGACATGTACATCTTATTGCGAGCTAATTTGGACACTAAAAAGTTTTGTTTTATTTGTTTTATTATGACAGCGGGTATGAATGAACCGAATAAATTAAACAAAGTTAATAGTGATTCAGTTGAGGTTCACAAGACGGCTGACAATTTTTGACGAGCTATAAAGTCTCGCTTTGGCAACATTTTGCTTAAAGTTTAGGTTCCCACTGCAGAATCATTTTGTTGATCCAGATATGCTGCAAACCTAATTTTTACGCATATTATAATCTACTAAATATAGATCCACTTGGCTGCCTGTCAAAAAATGGCCGCAAGTATTTTTTTATAAACATTTTTTGAAAATATTTTTTTTGCACATAGTTGTTGTTTTTTAATAAACTATCGTCGACTTCACGGCAATATGTATAAAGACTCTGAAAAATCTCTGCTGTCGTTAAGCACTTTGCCGCCTCTACATATTTTCGTTCCGTCCCGATAACTTTTTACGTCCATAACGTTCCTACATGTATTATTTATATATCAAATTAAGGCTTATTTTTCTCATTATTATGATATACGGGATCCAAATGAAATCGGCAGCATATAAGAGTTGCTGGCTGTTAAAAATAAATATTTGCGGCCTAGTTTTGATAGGCAACCTAGTGGATATATATTCTCTAGATTATAAATTTTTTACCACCTAATTTTTACGCATATACCTAAAAATTAGGTTTGCAGCATATCTGGACGAACGAAATGATTCTGCAGTGGGATCCTATAACCTATTAAAAATATTTATGAGATATTACCGCCGCCCCATTGGAATAGTTTGACCGGCATTGCTTGGTTGGCTGACTGCACTAGTGGAAGAAATCTCTTCCAGTAGAAGAATATTCTTTTTTTATTGTGGGCGGTGGGGTCGTTACATACCGACGCCGCCAGCGCCAGCTCTCCAATGTCGCTTGAATACTGCTGACTAAAGTACTAACGATATGCAGATTATCGCTTTTGCTCCCTTTATAATAATATAATGCGGTGGTAGGTAACTACCTATCTTTTGATTAATTTTGTCTCAACTGTTGTCACTGTATTTATTTTTCTTATTATGTATTTTTCCCTTCACCGCTATTCTATCATTGTCATGTCACACACTGTTTAATTTTAGCATGTACTTATTATTATTTTTTTTTTCTTAGCTTTAATTTGCCCTACTTCTTCCTAAGCGCATTTCTGTTAAATTATGGTTGCCTGGAAGAAATCGCTGGCAGCGATAAGGCCGCCCGTTGTATTTACTGTCCATGTATAATTTCTGTTTTGTGATTCTGTTGAGTGTACAATAAAGAGTATTAATATTATTACCTACCTACTTACATACTACTAACGGTAAAATCTTATTCAAGTAGATCAGAAATCGCTTCTCGTCAAATATTCTGTTGTATGATAGGTATTACCTACACGTGCCAGAGCATTCTTAATTTCACTTTCGCAAGCACATCGCTTCCATAATTCACCTTTTATCATTTAGTCGTAAATGATACTGTGACCCAGTTCGTGTTCGTCACGCAATTTTGAATACAAATAAACAATTCCACAGAAATTGGGCATATTAATTCAAAGTTCAGCAAATTGCAAGGAGCTTGCCTAGATATGAGGATTGCTTGAGCGAATAGCTTCGCGTAACGCTAGTGTTATGTTTTGTTGTTAGAAGTTTATAACACTTTGAAACATAAAATTAATGTGATGTTTATCATGGTCGAATTCGGGACACCTTCATTTCGCATTTGTTTTTTTAAACAGGGATATTACGTGGATGATATTTCGTATCTGGATATTAATTTGGTTCGGATTTGGATTATGCGTTTAATTTTTGACGTGACAACGTCTTAAATTAGGTTGCGGCTCGGAGTCACTCATTAAAAAGTGTAACGCCCGGTAACGTAACGATGAGTCACCGAACGAGAGAGAGGCCTGCCGGACCGGCGAATGCCTTTCTACCGAGAAAAAGACGTTGTCACGTAATATCTTCGCCCGTAAAACCGACTTTACAGGCAACCAGTTTTTTCTTTAATTTCTAAATTCACTCGCCTATTGTGAAAATAAAAAATCGTCTTCGTCGTAATCGTATTGCAACTTCACGCCCTGTAATCTGTGTAATTCCCGAAGGGGTAGGTAGAGGTAAATGCATGCATTCAAACACATATTTACACTGGTGGTAGAGCTCCAGTGACGGAGCTCGCGGGCGTAGGCACAACCGCATTACCTAATATACTTGCCGCTAAATGGAAGTGCTTAGCACTATCGTGTTCCGGTCAGGTGGCAATGTACGGCCCTGTAATTTCCGGCACAGAGGCATAATACCTTAGGCCTCAGGAGTGGTAACGCATCTGCATTTTGACCTCGGTCTTTGTGTCGGTCTTTAGGCTGCAGTCATCACTTAACATCAATGTGAACAGCATGCTTGTTTGCCACTTCCTATACATAAAAAAAAAATACATGCAAGCACCTTCGATTCGCCGGTTAAGTTTTTGCCCGTGTTACATGTGCCGGGCCCGTTGACATCTCCAGGCACATTACCAAACTCCGAGTTGCTGGGAAACTTCCAGAATATAGAAAAATCCCAATGGAACTAGATATAAAGGATTTTACAGCGTTATTTCTGATAGCTCCCGACCCAATCGAACCCAAGACAGAGAATATGTAATAACACTACGTACAGAATGGACATTTCGACGTGCCGGCTGATTTCCCCACCTCACCCAACCTCCTCCCCTCTTATGGGCGACGTTTGGCAGTTTGGTATTCTTCACGTGCTAGGCACACAGGTGCACGTGTAAATACACGTCACTGAATGCCTGTGTAATAAAGACCAAATTAAGCGTTTGTATGGAATTTTGGCGGAGTGTCCGCGGTGTGCCCAAGACTCCAGCGTAGCAGTTGTGACTTGCTACCACTAGGCTACTAAGGCAGTTAATTAAATATGACAAGAATAAAGGTACCTTAAACATCTCACGTCCAGCAACCGAATTGTTATTGCTTTCTTTTACGTCCAGTAATAATATTTTGAATTAGATACAGCGAACAACGATAAGCGGTGAACGACCGCAGTTTGAGAGAGATTTATCTGCGTCATGTGTTTTTCTTGCTGATATTGTACTGAACTTGTAATCATTTCAATATTGGTCAAGTGCGATATGCGAAAAGGGGCCGTTTGGGGAGGGGGGTATACGTTTGCATATACGGGGGAGAGGGTTTCGCTGAGCATGACAAAATGTGACAGGCGGGAGCGGGGGGTCCACGGCAACGTGACGTGCGTAGTTCATTAGGTACAATATTTTAAATTAATAAGTAGGTATATTATATTATTTCGTTACACTACCTTTTATAAATAAAAATGTAATATTCGGGGGTGGGTTAGTCATAGCTTTTGTTTTAGGGGGGAGGGGATCACAAATAATATGCCACAGCGTGACAATAGGTTGGGAGGGGGTCAGAAAAGGTTTATTACGTATCTTATGACCGGCCCCAATGAGAATTCATCATTTTAGCTCAAATATGTCAACTGCTAAACCTAGACCAAAGCTTCCCCATAATGGGGAAATGCCACAATCGCAACGGTTCGCAATCGCGGCAGCGGTAGTTATATAGCGATATAAGCGATACGTTGCTGCTCACAGCATGTTTTTTTTTTCATTGCTTTTGCTTCCGTTCTATTGGAATATAGTACATAATTACTGGTAGTAGAGCTCCAGTGATGGAGTTCACAGGCGTAGTCACCACCGCATTGCCTAATCTACTTGCTTCTAAATGGTAGTAGGTACCCACTCAGCTACCTCATCGGCACTGGTTCATATCCGGCTCGAAGGACCAAAAACATGTGCGTCATTGCAAGTTCATTCTTGAAATAATTTATGTCAAATATCAGATAATGTCAAATGAAATAAAACGAATCGACGTGATTGAGCAACAAACAAACAAACATCCATACTTTCACATTTATGATTGTATCTAGTAAGATCATGCATACAACTCTTTAAATAAATAGGTACCTACAATGTCCAGAAAACTTAACCAAAAAAGCATTACAATCAGAAATGAACTTTTTGCAACACCAAAGTAATTCGGCAATTGTAATAAATCTCACAAGAATGTTAAAACATTCAATAGAGGCGTCTATTATCGTCTCGTACGTAGTAGGTATCAGCTTATCACGGCATCGCGATATCGGTCATCGACCCCGCCTCACGCCTCACGCAATCGCTGTTGTGTTACTTGCAAATCATAAGAAATACTGTCTGATTATGGACGCTCACACACGCATAAACAATCGTATAAACTACTAAGTAACGTGGTAACACACGCACACGCCAACATTAATTCTAGAGATCCGCATATCTAATATTCTCTGCATATGCCCCGCTACCTACATACTTACGCTACCTCGTTTTACGCGAATTCCGAGAACAAATCGACTTACGCTTGGTTGCTACCTATCGCGTAAGTCCGATAGATACCGCATTAATGAATATTTGTTTGGATCCGTGTTCACCGTTTTTAGGTACGCGGGGGTTGCGGGAGACGTAACTAAAGCGCTGTGATTGGCTGTCAGGCAACGACGGGATTGCGTTCTATGCTAGCAAAATGCACTTATATGTTGTGAGCGTCGGTTGCCCTGAATGCGGTATCTATTGGAGGTGATCTGTGGTGCCAAATTAGCTGGATTTAAGCACAGGCAACATAGACAGTTGTCTAGGGGCCGTCACCATAAGGGGCCGCCACCACACCACAAAAAAAAAACAAATTAAATCGATAAAAGCTTAGTAGGAACAAAAAAATACTGAGTTTTGTAACAAATTGTTACATTGTGACATTATTCATACATGTAAACAATCTCGATTCGCCAGTTACGTTAGGTATGTCTCATATAACAGGTGGCGAGCATGTTGACATCTCCGGGCACTAGTAGAGTCCCTACATGGTACAGTACCTACTCGAGGTACTGAGAATCTTCTAGAAAATGGACAAAGCCCAATAGAACCATCGATAAAAGATTTTACAGATTTATCTCTGATAGCTTTGACCAGGGATCTAACCCAGGACCCCGGTGTAGCAGTAGTGGCCTGTTGCCACTAGACTACGGAGACAATTACGGTGCTACCACAGTAAATAGATTGTATCTATTTATTTGTGGTGCTACTGCGGTGGATAGAGTTAACTGATAAGCCGAATTTAATTTTATTCATCCAAGTTCTATTCAAAGCGCAATAGAGTTCACTAGCAACTTGCGAAGCGATTTCGCTGCGATTGACATGGAGTTATCTAAACTAATAATAAAAAGAGGTAATATTTTTTTGTTTGTTTGTAATGAAAAGGCTCAATAACTTCTGGACCGATTTAAAAACTTATTTCACTATTCGAAAGCTACATTATCCACGGGTAACATAGGCTATATTTTATTTTTTAATAAATAGGGTTCCGTAAGATATTTGGGTTTTTCAACAACAAGGTGTAAAAAAAATCAACCAGAAAAGTTACTTATTTTGCGCACGCTGCCTAAACTATAAAAGATATCGAGGAAGACTTAAGGCAATATTTATGTATAATCATCACGCTAAGACGAATAGGAGAGGATAGGCAACATTGCACCGCGCGAAGCCGGGGCGGGCCGCTAGTTTTTTAATAATTGAATGGCATTATAACCTCTCCGCCGCCTCGCGAAGCAATAATCGGTAAATCTTCAAATAATCATTCAGTTATTTTCGATATTCATGAATATTTATGGACGGTTTGTTTTAAAAACACATAAATATTTCGCTTATGCTTGCCGATGCGGATAACCAAGTTCAACAACACCGCTTTTTGCAGTCACGAAACTGACTTAATATTGTTTGTTTGTGTAATATTTTTCCGGCCGCGGCTGTAATATCGTACTTACTCGCGTACCTGCAATAAATTAACGTTGATTTTAATAAATTTCAAACTGAATTAAGCAGCGAGTAAAGAGCCAACAGTGCTAATTTTTCAACGAATTGTACAAATATACCAAATTACTGGTGGTAGAGCTCCAGTGATGGAGCTCGCGGGCGTAGGCACCACCGCATTACTATCCGCTAAATGGTAGTGTTCAGCACTACTGTGTTCGGGTCAGGTGGTAATGTACGGGCCTGTAATTTCCGGCACAGAGGCATAACACCTTAGGCCTCAGGAGTAGTAACGCATCTGCATTTTGACCTTGGTCTTTGTGCAGGTGCCTATAGGCTGCAGTCATCACTTAACATCAATGTGAACTGCATGCTCGTTTGCCACTTCCATTAGATAAAAAAAGAATTGTTCAAATATAGGTAGCAAATTACAATAACAAGTAAGTACAGTGCTCATCAAGAAATATTGCACATCGACCTTTGAAACGAGACTTCGGCTTATTTCGACTTTGTAGAGCATTATCTCTGTTGCACACTGCCTACGTAAGCACTGATAGTCCGGTATTGGTCAAAACTTGATCAAAATGGTCGAGAAACGTCACATAAGGTGCAAAAGAGATGACGCTCTACAGAGCCGAAATAAGTCGAAGTCTCGTTTCTAAGGTCGATGTGCAATATTTCTTCTTGGATACTGTATTTTTATGTTTTTAAGGCTAGAGAAACAATAACCATCAATGGATTGGGTCTTCAATCTTGGTTCTTCTCAGCTTTAAAATCTTTTCATGGATCAAGTCATGGGCGTAGGAAGAGGTGACCATAGACCATCAGTGTTAGGTATATATGTTGGTGTATTTGTTTAGTCTTATCTTGCCGTTTGTAAAAGAGAGTATGGAACATTCTGTTGATACCTATTTTTATTATTAAGTATTTTTGGACCATTATTATTATTACTTATTTTATTTTGTTTATATTAATCAACGTATCAGTTGTTATTCGCTTTAATTTTATATTTGTAATTTGACCTATCACAAGCAAATAATATTATTTCCAAGTGGTTAGATGAATTTTTGAGTTTGAGTTTGTATAAGTGAGTAGTTTGATTCAGCTAAGTGCAAACTTTATCCCTTATTAACCCTTCTCTGGATTCAATACTGGGATCAGGGGTGGCTCTAGCTCGTGTAGCGTCCGTGTGCAATGAAACCCTAGCGCCCCCTAGGCCTGACCATGATGGTCCAAGACGATGCTCTTAGAGCCGCGGCGCCCGTGTGTATTTGCACACCCTGCACTTATAGGCACACCGCGAACACTCCGCCAAATTTCCATACAAACGCTTAATTTGGTCTCTCTTACTTCAATCAGTGACGTGTATTTACAAGTGCACCTGTGTGCGTAGTAAGGACAAAATACCAACCGTCGCCCATAAGAGGGGAGGAGGTTGGGTGATGCGGGGAAATCGGGCGGGACGTCGAAGTGTCCATTCTATACGTAGTATTATTACATATTCTCTGCTATAGGTTAAGCCGCCTCTAACTGGGATCATCTCATATACTCTACTCTTATCCCATAAAACTGAACCAAATGGTCAAGCTAAGTGGTTTAGCTAACATAGATAAGACCCGGAGCGTATGAACAAAAAAAAATTACTCCCCATTCTATTGCGTTTCCACGTCTAAACTTGATAACCAATTTTGGTTATTTGAATAAAGATGATCCCTGGAGAGGGTGTCACCCCCAAACGGGTGGCACCCGGTGCGGGCCCCACTCACGCTGCCTCCACATAGCTACGCCACTGGGTAAAGCCATCGAAATAATCGCCCGGGGCTCCCGTAGGCATTGTGTAAATTTAGTTAGGCTGAGAGTCCTTTGCTCTCTGACTGACTATCATCCCTCCCTCCGCGCGTGAAGCAAAACAGAAGGGGGGGGGGGGGGTTTGGGGATCGAGGCTTCCTCACTCCCCCCGCCTCTCTGCCCCCGAAACGTCGGGGGCAAGATCCTTGTAGGGATGCTGGTACGCAGGGATACCTCACGTCAAAGTGCCCCTTGCCCAGTGAACTAGATAAGTACCGTCTTAAGACGAGCCACCTACATAAGTCCATTTAAAAAATGAGGAGTATTGCTTAATTTAGAGGGGTTGTAATTGGTATTCAAAGAAAACATGCGTAGATATTTTTTACACACTATTACCCAGCTAGGCAAACAAGAATTTAAATAGATTTAATCTACTGTATACAGAACCACAACAATGATAACGCAAATATGGCCATGCGGTTGCCATAGTAACCATTATCGTAAGTATAGTGCACTGTGTACACTATGGGGTGCCCAGTGAAGCATATCACTGCCCCTAAAAATGACAAAAATTCGTAAATTTTTAATCAGTACCCACACCCCCGTCTGGGGTGTCAGACATATCTAGTATTGATATCGGTAAAAATGCGTAACGCATTATATTGATTTAATAAAATGTTGCCGTGAACATTTTTCTAGGCGCTTTGACGCGAAATGTGGTGGTGTGAAGTGAGCAGCACTAGTAATACAAGTTGCAGGTACAGCAGACGGGAATCGGTAACATTGTATTACTTTTTTTACCTATATACTGTTGCTGATGCCAAATTATATTTAAACGTGCAATTTTGATTAGTATTCCTTCTATAAAAGATACCTAAGTAGGTATAACTACTCAACGAAATAGCAATTTAGAATGATAGTTAACTTATATTTTTTGTTCTTATTGTATTTATCTCGTTAATGTTTTTTTTTTTTTATGTAATGGGCGTGGCAAGCAAGCATGCAGTTCACATTGATGTTAAGTGATGACTGCAGCCTATAGACACCCACATGAAGACCAAGGTCAAAATGCAGATGCGTTACCACTCCTGAGGCCCAAGGTGTTACGCCTCTGTGCCGGAAATTACAGGGCCGTACATTACCACCTGACCGGAACACGATAGTGCTGAACACTACCATTTAGCGGCAAGTATATTAGATAATGCGGTGGTGCCTACGAAAAAAATGTAAGTATATTTATAAAGTGGGCTCGGTTTATTTTAACACGTAATTTAAAAGTAAGACTTATACAGTTCTAACAGACACTCAAAAAGTTTGTACCTCCTAATATAGATAAGTGTGTAATTATAAAATTACTACATTTCGTCCACAATTTTGTGAAGAATAAAATAGGCACACTTTATAACACGTACTTAATTTAAAAGTAAAGCCTATTTGGTCCCAAAAACAATAAAAATATAGGTAGGTACCTAGATGTGTGAGGGATTAAAAAAATGGATACTACATTTCGCCCACAGCTTAGTCAATAATAGAGTCAGCAACCTTATTTTTTTGAGATGAAAGCTTTACCTACATACCTATAGAGGAATATTTATATCAATTTCTTGAAACATCTTAACTGTTCACTGGTGGTAGAGCTCCAGTGACGGAGCTCGCAGGCGTGGGCAACACCGCATTAACTAATTTACCTAAATGGTAAATGCTATCGCTAAATGGTACTACTGTTCAGTACTATGGTGTTCCGGTCAGGTGGTAATGTACGGCTCTGTAATTTCCGGCACAGAGGCATAACACCTTAGGCCTCAGGAGTGGTAACGCATCTGCATTTTGACCTTGGTCTCTTAACATCAATGTGAACTGCATGCTTGTTTTCCACTTCCATTACATATAAGAATAAAGCAAAATAAGACAAAAATTATAACTTCTAGATTCCTACCGATATTTAAATATTTTCTAAAATTAAAGTAAAAGAGGCAGGTACCTATGTAGAATTACTGTTAAAATTTACAAACATATCTGGCGTCAAGATACATACATACAAACATAATCAATTATATTTATCCAACAAGCGCGCATAGTTTGTACATTTTGATTGTGTTGCTATGATACCCTGGTATTGTCAATGGCGTAAGAACAAAAGGACAAGAAAGGAACCAACAGTTCTCTCGATATTCCACCATTCAATTCAGATTATGTAAGTCTTTGTGAATAATGTTAAAGTTAGCAATTGTAATTAGTTAGCAGTTCGTAGTCTGACTTTATAGGTTCAAGTTAGTTTGTTTACCCAATGACGTCATTGTTTGGTGCAAGGTTAAGGACATTTTACATTTAATTGAGCAATAGAACGGTAGTTACCGGTACATTGCTTAATCACCGGTAGGCCCGGTAGCACAGTAGGTACTTATATCTACGGTACTGAATATATATGTACGTGAAACACCAGGGTCCCAGATGAAAATCAGCGTCAGTCAAGTCGATTGATGTTATCGACTTGATATGAAGCTGATCTGGGCTCCCATTTGGACCAGCCGTGAGACTTAATCTCTTTTTTTTTTCTTTTTTAATTGTTATTGTTTTTGCTTTTTGTTTAATTGTACCTGTGTACCAATCGTCTGGCAATTTGTATCGTCATGTCTCTGTGCTGTCCAAATAAATGTTTTCTTTTCTTTTCTTTTCTTTTCTTTTCTTTTCTTTTCTTTTCTTTTCTTTTCTTTTCTTTTCTTTACGGTACTAAACATCATTTTGTTTGGGAGTCTAATAACTAAATTATGTACATACATCAATATACTATAGGCAGAGAATATGTAATAATAATAATACTACGTACTATAGGTTCATGTATCATATACCTAGAAGTAGAACATTAGTTAACAAATGCAATAGTAAACGACGTTATTAACGAGGCTTTTGGTTTTTTGCTCAAGACATTATTGTAGGCGCTTTTCAGGGTCGCAATTTATAATAAGTATTATACTCTAGTGCAGAGGCTCCCAAACTATTTTTTCTTGTAGACCCCTTTTAATTTTTTTCTGGTTTCGGTGGACCCTCCTTGCTACATTTATCACATTCCCATATTTCCAATTTTTATTCACGCCTACGTAGACCCCGATCGAGTCTCCCATGGACCTGGACCACTATAATATTGCTCTAAGGGCAAAACATATTATAGGACGCGTCCATCAGCGGTGGCTGAATATCATAAACTAGCCAGTACATTTGTACATTTTTCTTTCTCTATGGTGTGCACAGTGCACACTATGGAACGTAAGTCGCGGACGTGTCCTTTAGCGATCGAACGTCTTCGGACGTCCAAGAGCGATCTAGCTCCATGGATATTTTTCGACTTTGCATTGCATTGTCAATTCAGTCGCGGCTGTTGGACGCTATTTGGATAACGGCAGATATTCCATAATATGCAAAATGTGTTGCCACTCCTGAGGACCCTGAGGTCTACAGTGTTATGCATCTGTGCTGGAAATAACAGGGCCGTACATTACCTATATACATAACTTGACCGGAACACGATAGTGCAGAAAACCACTATTTAGCGGAAAGTGGATTAATTAGGTAATGTGGTGGAGGTACCTGCGCCCACAAGCTCCATCTCTAAAGCTCTGCCACCGGGAGACATGATTTAAATTAACCGTATGCTTTTTTATTACGTGAACGTGAAATAAAAAAATAATTTAAAATTTATACGAGTATAAATAGCACGGCATGTAGCCTTAGCCTTGTGCATCTTGAATAAAGCAAATGAAACCAGTGTTGAAAAGGGACGGGTTTATTCACCTTCCTACCGTGTTGTGAGTAAGTAACTGCAGTGGGCGGGCAGCAATTAGATGCCTAGTCCGATAGCCATTCCCTACCACCCTACGAAAACCTGCGCTGTCTGTCTGTGGTTTATTTCAGTTCATTTCCAACGTTGTCTTGCCAAAAAAGGAGCAAAACCTTCTTTTATTTAACCTCCTTTCGGTTTCCCGCCTTTTTGTTTTGCCTAGATTATAAAGTGTTTACAGAGTTCGTAACAAATCATGGTTCTTGAATTCAAGTCAGTGCGGCACTGTTATTTTGAAGTGAAACATAAAAGGAAGAATAAAAAGAAAGTTACATTTCAGGTCCATTAGGTTTTGTAATCTACAACATTAATGCTGGGTTGCACCAAGTTATTTGATAAAGTTAAAGTTATTGCAACATTTTACATCCTTCTCTAACTTAAGCAGATTTCTTTAATTGATTTTTATATTATTTCGCATTAACACATGCTTGTGAAATATATTTTTATTTTTAAAGAAAATTATCGGTTGCCTAAACTAGCATAGTTGGTAATAGATGGCGCTGCTGCTGCCATAAAGCAATGCAGTGGATGTGAAGGAAAGATTTGACAAATCGGGCAGGGCTTCAGTAGCTCAATTGGAAGAGCGGCTGGACTAGATTCCCAGTAGGTCGCGAGTTCGAGTCTCGCCTGAAGTCAAATTTTTCTTTCCATTTTTCTTTAAAAATAAAAATAGATTACTTTAATTTAGAGAAGGATGTGAAATGTTACAATATATCTTTAAGTTAGAGAAGGATGTGAAATGTTACAATAACTTTAACAAATAAATATCTCGGTGCAACCCAGGCTAAAATTTTAATAAATGAGTGAGTGACTTGTTTCTATTTTCAATTCGAAAAAAATCTATTTTTAATTTGAAGACGTAGCGTTACCATGTATGGTTTGAACATAGATGATATAGGACCCTGTAATTACTGGCACAGATCTGGCACAAGACACATAGCATCATAGTTAACTACGTTTCGTTTTTGTGTACTTATATGACCAATGTCTAGAGCAGAGGTTCCAAAACTATTTTATCTTGTAGACCCTTTTCAATTTTTTTCTGGTTTCCGTGGACCTCCTCCTTGCTACATTTATATCACATTCCCATTTTTTCAAATTTTATTCACGCCTACGTAGACCTCCATCGTGTCCAAGGGGGTCTATAAATCCATCACCATCTAATATGGACCACTGTGGGAATCACTGGTCTAGAGGCTACATATTAACTTACAACTCCAACCATGAGTGGCTCTAGCTCGTATGCAATGAAACCCTGGCGCCCCCTAGGCGTGACCATGATGATCCAAGACCATGCTCTTAGCTGTCTCAGGGAGCGCTGCGACGCCCCCTGAGACGGCAGCACCTATGTGCATTGCACACCCTGCACTATAGGTTAAGCCGCCCTGACTCCAACAAGGAATATTGCACATCGACCTTATGTAAGAAGGTGATTTCGGCCTATTTCGGTAGAGCGTTATTTCTTTCACACCTTACCTATGTGACGTTTCTCGACCATTTTGATCAAATTTTGGCCAATACCGCATGGTAGACAGTGTATAGCAGAACTCTTTCTTAGGCTAGATGTGCATTATTTCTTGCTGGCTACCTACTGTACCATTCTTGTTTGCAACTAACATATTTTATTTAAATTCAGTTGCCTACGAGGGAAGGATTGACAACGCCGCGGAGCGCTCGAGCTCCGATCGGCCGGAGACCAAACACACTACCACATCAGCGTTTGAAGAAGGAGGTATGATAACATAAAACTTAATTAACAGCTTTAATGTTGTCTTGTGACTGAAGTAGAACCACCACCTGCAAAGCCGAACGGCCAGTCTTAATATTGTTCTTTCGATCGCTGATCGCATCAATTTAGATTGCAAAATGATCCATTAAAAGAATGATCTTTTGATCGATCCGCTGCAGTGGCGGACTAATGGCCGAATACTCATACGTCACTCAATTTTAAGCAACCCTCAAATATGCGCTATCTCTATCGTTTGAACTCTTTTGATAAAGACGGAAGAATTTTAAGTCCCTCTTAGATTTAAGTGACGTTTGAGTATTTGGCCGTAAGGTCATCAGGGGCCCGGGATGGCATTTGGCAATTTAAATTAAGGGGCCCCCCGTCCATGCACATATTGCTAACTCCCGTATGATTGAATTCGTATAAAAACGACAACTACAAATCTTTCATGATTTCCAGCGACCAGTCGATCTTCGATCGAGGTCTGTGAAAGTTAATTGCTTCAAAAAGAGGAAGGGGGAAAGTGATGATTAATATTTTTATCGCCCAATCGATAGATCGACTATGCGGTCCCGTATGACCATGTAGTAAAATAGTAGGAACCTATCGTTCACCACTCATGTGTTCCGTTGATAATGTAATCCATTCTACACCTTGAGGGGTGGTTTGCTTGCACATTTAATTGTAAGTTCATGTACGAACTAAACGTAGAATAGTTAAAGTTATGTGTAAAAAAACTTTTCACGTACCCGTCCACCGTTCGCCAGACGTTTACATTACCTACGTAGAGGGCGTGCCTACCGACATTCGCTGGACATATTTCTAAACTTAAAAATAACCTTACCTTTGAATCTTTGCTTCTCAAACTGAAAAACAAAAACATTAATAACAATAATCACTCCATTCTCACAGAATTGGATTAGGGATAGCGTAAACTACCCTTAAAATTAAAATTGTTTCTTTTATTCGGCAAATTATTAGGGAACTTCACTTCTTCGTTGGTCCAACCCGCCACACCCTGGAGTCCGTCCTTGCATCCCCTGAATTCTCAATTTATCAATACTGAAATTCCTCTTAGTTTGGAGTGCAACATGAGACAATTGTGTGTGAAAGTGCAAAATTAGTTAAGTGTATCAACTTATATCTACTTATCTATAGAGTGCTAACTCTGCTAACAAAAGGCCTGCGTTTATCGCTAGTTAAGGAGTGTAAAATTAGCGTAATTGTAAACGCTCACTAAGTTCAAACATAATTACCTTCGTGTATAATGATAGGGACCTGCAAATATTTCGCTACGATAGTTTCAGTCTTGGTTATTGCGTTGTTGAGAAAGGTATCGTCCTAAAGACTTTTTCTCGGCTTGTCAGAGAACGTAATTGAAGATTGCTAAGTTTTTAAGAATTCGTATTCTTTAAATTATTGGTACGTACAATCTTATAAAAAGTTGAAAAGCTGTTTCCGGCAATTAGGTAGGTACCTACTACAGTATAGCATGAGCATCTACCTACTGAAATTTATCGAATTTTGATGAAATTAATTTTTTTTTAAACATTTTTATTTCTGTTCAATATTATATTCGGTTAATATAAATGCATAAAATAACCAATCTCTCAGAAATCCCTGGAAAGCCCGCCCGAGATGGACTCGCCCGTCGGTAGCGTGGGCAGCGACCTCCGGCGGCAGAACGAGGAGCTTCGTGCACGTCTGGCCGGCGAAAGTGCTGACCACCGTCGCCGGTTGGACGCCTACCGTCGTGCCCAGCAGGGGCAAGCTGCTCTGGTGTCGCGGCTACAGGCCAAGGCAAGGAAGTCATTTTTTGATAACTTCACTTTATCTTTGTCCTCTTTAATTGACATCAATGTCTACGCAGTTACTCTTTAAGCCCGGTGTAGACACCAGGCGAATGGCCTTGCGAGCCATATTCGGGCGAGCGGCTCGGCCGAGGCTGGCTCGCGAGCCAGTCTCGCAGTTTGGCTGTAAAGAACTTGAATCCATTTCGTAAAACAAATTATTAAAAAAGATACTCTCTTTGTCAATTGTCAATGTCAGTCAACTGTCACAAATTGGTCTGTGGTCACAACAACAACAAACACTGCTGATTGCCGTCATTTCCATAATTTCCGTACCGTTCTTTAAAGTTAGGTTCTTTTAAATATACATACTTAAAATGTTTTTCGAACTAGGTTCTCCAATACAAGCAAAGATGCGCGGAGCTAGAGAGCCAAATGGAGGCGACTCCACGCAGCGACACAAGTTACCGCAAGGGCGCGCTCCCGGCACCGACAACGGAGCGGCGCGAGGAGCGGATCGCGGACTTGGAGACTGCGCTGCGGCGGTTGGATGAAGAGAAACGCAAGTACGTGGTTTGACGGGTGTGGGTACGTTAGTATCGCATGAGTATCGCCAGCGTATGGGGACTGGGTAGGGCCCCGTCTCTTCGTATGAAAATTCTGAATCCTTGACATAAAACACATTGTGAGATTCGTCATTGTTGGACTGAACTTCGATGATGTTGGGGGACAGGGACACTTGAGAACATCAACTTCCTTTGTCCGGTAATTCCCAAGGGAGTTAAATGATCCCATCATGATACACCTGGCAAATGTCTGACTTAAACATAGTGTTCATACAAGTAATATGCATAAAAAACAAGACACTGAGAAACATCAAACACTCTACTTTAAAATATAGACTGTATACCCTAGTATGGGTGAGGTGAGGTGACCAGTAAATTATGAACCAGATAGCCATCCTCCTTATGGCCATTGGGTTTGTGTAATATGTAACATTTTCTATGCAGATGTGAAAAGCTAGTGTCCCAAAACAACTTGCTCCGTGACCAGCTGGAGGAGTCACATCACCTTAACGAGGCTCTCACTAATGACCTGCAGAAGCTCACCAATGATTGGGAGACGATGCGTGATGAAATGGCTATCAAGGAGGATGAATGGAAGGACGAAGAACAGGTATCTCAGTTCACTCTTCTTACATTCAGAATTTTGTGATGCACTTCAAACAATATAAGATTTGTTTTTTTTTTTTTTTTTTCGTTATGTCATGTAAGTGGCAAACAAGTGTGCAGTTCACGTTGATGTTAAGTGATAACTGCAGCCTATAAACACCCACACAAAGACCAAGGTCAAAATGCAGATGCGTTACCACTCCTGAGGCCTAAGATGTTATACCTCTGTGCCGGAAATTACAGGGTCGTACATTACCACCTGACCGGAACACGATAGTGCTGAACACTACCATTTAGCGGCAAGTATATTAGGTAATGCGGTGGTGCCTACGCCCGCGAGCTCCGTCACTGGAGCTCTACCACCAGTGAAAAAAACTTTTACTTTGTCTCTAGATCTGAGGCATATATTAAGTGCCTCATAATCTAATAGCACCACAGAACTATTGACAAGTACTGGTATGATGATAAGATAAAAATACAATGAAATAAATCAATACTAGAACCAACTACTTACTACTAATAATGAGTCTGTTATGTTATCGTTATTTTGCCATAAAACACCCACTGTTGGACCAAAGCCTCCTCAACAAAAGGGATATGGCATAATTGCCACCATTGGCATACAGATTGGCAATCTCAGTGGTGGTAGTTTTATCGCACGAAGCTGCTGCCCATCTTTCGGTATTGCAATTACTACTGCCCCATTAGAATGTTTTGACCACCATTGCTTGGTTGACTGACTGAACAAGCGAAATATTTCTCTTCCACTGGAAGAGAATTTTTCCACTAGTGGGCAGTGGGATCGTCATGTCCCAAGGCCGACACCTTATAGTTCTTATTGGTTTTATGTGAGCTAGCTTAAAACTACACCCAGCTGCTGCTTGATGTAGCTTTATAGTGGTCATGATTTCCAGCAAGAAATAACCACTGGAAAAACACTTATTCGGCACTGTATTATTTGACGTAACGTGTTACAAGCTCTAACAACGTACACCTATATTGCAAAATTGTCTCAACCTTATATCTACTAAGGATGGGCTATTTTTAGGCATTCAACGACTACTATTCAAGTGAACACAACCGCCTCCTGAACCTGTGGCGCGAGGTAGTCGCCGTGAAGCGTTTCTTCGCCGAACTGCAGACCAGCACTGAGAGGGACTTGTATCGCGTGAAAAACGATCTGGATTCTACTACCAGGGATCTATTGGGCACTTTGAGCGGTTTCTCAATCAACGCGTTTGCCCAGGGCGCCAGTGCGTTTGGGGGTCAGCCTGCCAGTGGGTACGGTCAGGGAGGCAACATGTACGGTGGTCAGAACATGTCGGGATACGGAACGCCTGGTGCTAAGGTGAGTGTTGGTTGGAGTTATCTTTATTTGAAGTTTTGCTATATCTTAAAGCCAATAGCGACATGTTCTTCATAGCAGCAGCTACCCTTCTGAGCGACAGGTACGACAATCATTGAAACTTCTTAAACTTAAAGTCTCAGCCCATCTGGATATGGAACACCTGGTGCTAAGATGAGTTATTGGTTAAGTTTTATTTTAAAACGAATGACGCGTTCACCGGGGCGTCCGCTACCCTTCTGACCGACAGGTATGACTATCGTCTAAACATGTGTGAAGCTCCTTCAAGCTAACGGACAAAGCTCCATCTTCCCAGCTCCCTGAATAAGCGTTTACTACTTGTGTCACGATAGTTATAGCTGCTAGCACATTGTGGAAGTGATGCTCATCAAGATTCAAAGGATGGATCCATTACTCATAGAAGTTATCGGTGTGCCGATTAAGAATTAATAAACACCTGGATTATACTTCCAGCAATGTGCTGGGCACTATGAGTGGTTTCTTAATCAACGCGTTTGCCCAGGCCGCCAGTGCGTATCGTGGTGTAGTGGCAGTGGGTATGAATAAAAATTAGTAGCAAGAACAAAGGATTCTCGCCCTGGAGAATTCTTTGTTCTTGCTTCGGATTTTCCAATGTCTTCCAATTTCTTCATTATAATCATTAGTTGACAATATGTTTCACTTTCTTACATTTCTCTTTTTTTTTGTCCCTTCCATCTTGTTTGGATATTCCTGCAGCCGTCAGTGAGTTTGCGCTATGGAAATCAGTTAGTATAATGGTTCAGGAAGCTGATATTATTTCAGGCCTCTGAACTGACTGCCTCGTAGGCCCAGTGGTCGCAATCGCGTTGGTGAAGCCTGAGGTCCCGGGTTCGATTCCCGGGTCGGGGAAATCTGTTATTGGATTTTTTATGTGAGAAAATTCCTAGTAGTAGCCTAGAGTTTGGAACCCGAGTCTCGGAGAGTACTTAAAAACTCAGTTGGCTAGTCTCCGTTGAGATTGACCGCCGCGACCGAAATTCGATCTGAGGGATATTATAAATATTTTACTATTTCAGGGTGAAGCGACAACTCCCACATCTCATTCCGTGCAGTTCCCAGGCCAGTCCATAACGCTGGAGAGCCTCCGCGTGGATCTGAGAGACATGACGTCACAACGCGACACCGCCCTGACGGAGCTAAGGGAGCGCGACGCTCGTATACAACGTCTCTTGGGAGAATTGCAGGGTTTGGTGAGTTACTGCTTTCATACGTATATTTGTACGTTGATAACTTATTACTTCAATTTATTGATACTTAATAAGTTTAACAAATATATATTGCCTTAAAAATTAAGGGAATAAAAAAATGGCTGTCTGTAAAGTCGGTTTACGGATAATTTTACATGATAATATGCATCAAAAGCTGAACGAGAAGGCCAATCGTGCTTCTATCTCTTGTTCCGCGTTCTCGCTTGCACGCTCTTCTAAGACGGAACGTGAAACTTTTTCGTGCATTTATCGATATAGAAGACGTTATCACGTCAAAAACTTCAATTTTCTTTAAATAGTTTGTAAAGATCTGCCAATGGCATATAATATTGATTGGTTAAAAAGTTTCTTCGCATTTTTTAAGATAATTCAAAACATTTTTTAATATAGTTTATTTAAATTTAACTAAAGTATGTATGTACCATTTTGTTCGATAACCTTTTGCCATCTTGTAGGTAGGGACATGATCCCATTGCTATAAAAATTTTGGGACTTCTCATCAAAATACCGCGACAAGTGGATTTGGCAGTCCTCTCGTGATGTTAACCTAACATTGCATAAAGAATTCTGAAGAGACCGAAACAGGTGGAATCTGAAGGTCAGGATTATACGGCGGATGCATTAACACCTCCCAGCCAAACTCTCTTAATTTTTGCTGAGTGGCTATAGATGTGTGAGGTCTAGCGTTATCATGATGAAAAACCACACCCCTTCTGTTGATCAATTCCGGCCGCTTTTTCTCAACTTCTTGCTTTAATCTCATCAGTTGTTCGCAGTAGAGTTCAGAATCGATAGTCCTGCCTGGTGGTAATAGCTCATAATGAATAATGCCCTTCCAATCCCACCACACACACAACATCACCTTATTGCGAGTTAACCCGGGTTTCGCCACAGTCTGTGAAGCCTGACCGGCCTTTGACCACGACCTTTTTCGCACGTTCTTGTCGTACGTGATCCACTTTTCATCACCAGTTATCAGCTTCTTCAAAAATGATTCGGTTTCATTACGTCGTAATAAAGAATCACAAATGAGTACACGGTTCATTAGGTTTCTTTCAGTGAGCTCGTGAGGTACCCAAATATCGAGCTTTTTTTTGTACCCAGCTTTTTTCAAATGCGCCAAAACTGTTTTGTGATCAATTCTCAGTTCTTCAGCTACGTTGTAACTACTGATATGTCGATCTTGCTCCACTTTTTCAAAAATGGCATCCATTTTATCCGTAATAGGGCGACCAGAGCGAGGTGCATCTTTGACATCAAAATTTCCGGATTGAAAACGCTTAAACCAAATTTGTGCTACTCTCACAGACGCAGACTGCACTAGTTCCATAAACATCGCAAATTTTTTTCGCGGCTTGCGTTGCATTTTTTGTAGTAAAATTTAAAAATGTATCGAATTTCTTCATTAGATTCACTTATCTTGACAGTACGAAAAACAAATGAAAATCACACATTTGCCTAATTTGAATTTGGAATTATGTTCTTTAAAATGTTAACTTTCAATGATACCAAAACCAGCCAGATACAAATACTACAGTGCGAAAAGAGGAAGACGTATACCATATTTTGGTTGAATGTGTTCGAGGTGAGGCTCATCGCAGGGCTTCATTAGAAATAGGACATTGCAACAGTGTCCCGGCAGATCCTACTACGGATGACGCCAGAATACTGTTGCAACTATATCAATTATCAATGAGCTGATGTTGTTTAATTATTTTTTTTAAATGAAGAATGTAATTCATGTGAACGTATAGAGCGTCATGGTCTTTGACCAAACTCTTTAAATGGAGAATAAAAAAAAAAATGCGAAAAGACTTTTTCCCCAACCTATTATAATAGGAGCTGACGAAGAAAGATGATTTATCTCATTAAATAAAACATGATCAAGAATAAATAGCTGACAAATTCATTGAAGGTAAGTTTTTATAGACATTGAGTGTCTCTCATGCACAATTCATATGGAACTGATCTTCAAAACTCTCTATGTTTTGTGCTACTATTGACAGTGTTAACATACTGAGCCAGTTCAATCACTTTAATACTACTAATAATCATCATCCCTCCCTCCGCACGTGAAGCGTAACAGAGGAAGGGGATGGTTCGGGGGTCGAGGTGCAACCCTCCTTCCCCGGGCCTATCTGCTGCCGAAGCGTCGGGGGTTTGGTCGAATTGGGGGGATGGTGGCACGCAGGGAAACTCGCTGAAGGGCTAAATTATTTGTTTTTTAAATTTAATTTTATGGCATCGCTTGTTTTGCATATTACCAGTGTCAAGTAAAATGATATTTCGTATTCGTATTAAGCAACGTAAAAGTCAGAGTCGTCAGTCAATTTATCAGTCCATCAGTCAGTCACAGTCAGTAATTCTAGTAAAGCGATGGCTACTTTACCAGAACATTTACAATGAAGTTTTGGAGGCAACCCGAAAAAACGTGTTTTCGCACTGTTATTATATTTCACTATACACGAGCACTATAATAAGCTTATATCAAACAAAATGCCACCAACTTTATTTAATATAACTCAAAAATACAACAAGAAAATGAAATAAAATAAGAGCACCCATCTTTCAAGGTTTGCGCCAAAAATTACTTAATTTTTTTTTTTTTAATTTCATTTTAATACAGGAGGAGCGCTGCGAGTGTGCAGAGGCAGTGTGCTCGGAGGCGGGCGTGATGCGCGCGGCGCTGGAGGAGGTGGCGCGCGCCCTCATCCACGACTCCGAGAGCGACGTGGCGCCCGCCGCCGCCGCCACGCTGCTCACCGACAGGTCTGTATACCTATTCACATTATTTGATTTTTTACGATAATCTGTACTAGATTTAAGCTCTCATTTAAAAGAGCTCTTACTGAGTTTGTTGGGTAGCGGAGTTCTTCTCAGTAGTGACTGCACTTGGAACTCTGCTAAGTGAATAACTTTGATCTTGACGAATAAGTTTTTCTTTTTCTTCATTTATCATCATTGAAGGAATTGAAAAATTTTGTGATTATTATGTTTTAACCAAGTAGTTTAAATTCTTATTTTTAATTTACTATTAGTATATGATTTTGCTTTTACTATATGTAATGGTTATTCACTCTAGGTATTTGATGATTTATTGACGTTTTGAAATTATCTGTAAAGATCTATTCGAAATAAAAATATTTTCTATTTCTATACAGTGGGTGCGTTCCACTAAACGACTGCAACAATTGTAACGCCCTCTGTATCGTTCCACCCGAGGCCCGTGGTCGTCGCAAGCGATCGTTAGTCGTCATAATGTCATAACGTCGACCGCATCGCGCCCACTTCATCCACAAAATATTGGTGGATCGGAGTGGGCTTTCACTAAAACGTAGCGGGAATTCGAAAAAAGAACAATTTCAGCATGCCTCCATATTGCGAGCACGCAGCGACTAAGATGTGCGTTCCACTTATAAGATTCGCCGACAACTTTTGCGGCCTTTTTACGCCAGCGGAACGGCAATATCAGCGGTCGTGGTCGTAGGGGTTGCGGCGTAGGCGTTGCGTTTACGTTTAGTGAAACGTGGCCAGTGACTCTTTCTACGCTCTTTGTCAAAATACGGGTACCTACCTACACGGATCTCTAGCGCTGGATGACAGAGTGGAAATCGCTTGGTGTGTCGTACACTAAGCCTAGGTTGCACCACGGTATTTGTTTAAGTTATTGTAACATTTCATATCCTTTTCTAACCTATAGAAATCTGTTCAGGTTAGACAAGGATGTGAAATGTTACGATAACTTTAACTTTAACAAATATCGTGGTGCAACCCAGGCTTAGGTTCGGTTGCACCAAAATATTTGTTAAAGTTACGGTTATTGTCAAATGTAAATCATCAAGCAGGATGCGTTGCAACAACATATATTCTGACATTGTTAAAGTTGCCAGGGTTTGACGGATTCCCTTATCATCTGACAGATATTTTTTAGGTTAAGTTTTGCACCCTCTGACAGTTCTGTTTATTCTTGTAATTGACGATTTTCGATTTTCCGCCTTATGTTATCAGAAAACTGGTCGGCTTGATCACATGGCACCTTATATCGTGGTAATAAGTGCTATATTTAGTTGATGTTGGATTTTTTCAATTCATTTAATTTATTGCATATATTATTAGATGTGAAGTACAGATGGTAATAATATATCAAAATCTAAGTGCATCATGAAACCCTCTTGGGTATGACTTATTAATGTGTAAAAAATGTTAAATAAATTACTATTTTTTACTGGTGGTAGAGCTCCAGTGACGGAGCTCGAGGGCGTAGGCACCACCGCATTACCTAATATACTTGCCGCTAAATGGTAGTGTTCAGCACTATCGTGTTCCGGTCGGCTCTGTAATTTCCGGCACAGAGGCATAACACCTAATGCCTCAGGAGTGGCAGCGCATCTGCATTTTGACGTCTGGTCATTGTGTGGGTGTCTATAGGCTGCAGTCATCACTTAACATCAATGTGAACTGCACGCTTGTTTGCCACTTTTATTACACAAAAAAAAAAAAAAAAAAATACAGTTGCAGATCACCAAAGCGCGGTGTAACTTCAGGTGGGAACGCGACGGCGTTCGCCGAGAGCACCATATCGGCGGTGCAAGCCGCGCTGCACAAATATCAGATACAAATACACGACCTGCAGGTAACCAACTTACAGTTATTATTATTATAGCCTTTATTTATTTCCTTATTTAAAAAAAAAACTGGTTGCCTGTAAAGTCGGTTTTACGGGCGAAGATTTTACGTGACAACGTCTTTTTCTCGGTAGAAAGGCATTCGCCGGTCCGGCAGGCCTCTCTCTCGTTCGGTGACTCATCGTTAAGTTACCGGGCGTTACACTTTTTCATGAGTGACTCCGAGCCGCAACCTAATTTAAGACGTTGTCACGTCAAAAGTTACTTAAATCAATTTACAATACTGTCATGAGTTGCATTAAAATTTGTTGATTGTAGAGTAGTTAGTATTATAGAGTATAATATATAAAGTAATACAATTCTTAAACCAACTTACAGTATCCAACTATAAATATTGCACATAGGAAGAAGACTTCGACTTATTTCAGACCTGTAGAGCGTTATCTCTTTCGCACACTACCTATGTGATGTTTGTCAACGATTTTGATCAAATTTTGACCAATGTCGCACTATCAATGCTTACGTAGGCAGTGTGCAACGGAGAAAATGCTCTTCGAAGTCGAAACTAGCCGATTGTTTCTTTCCTACGCTCAATGCAGCAATATCTCTTGGCGGATACTGTAAATAGATATTGATTGACGAAGCGGGAGAGAGAAGGAAAAATTTAGCGTTGGGCGTGACGTAGTTTACTTTATATTTATAGCACAGCGTGACCTAAACCCGCACTTTACGAACGTTTTTCCGTGACTTAAGTTGCCTATTTCTACATGATGCGTAAAGTATTAACATAACCGCACTTTACGCACGCTATTCTGTGACGTAAGTTGTCAATTCCTGAACGGTGCGTCAATCAATTAATTAACTTCACTTCTGCCTTAAAAAAGGAAAGAACTGTGTTATTTATTATGTATTGTAGGGTTTCCAGGGTTTCTTCTTAATTGTGGTAATTATAATTAAATGCAGGTTTCTTCCTTTACAATTTTAATTTGTACGAACAAAGTACGGACAGCGAGAGTGACGAGCACAAATCGACATTAACTTGTAGTCATTCATAAACGCCTGTTAATAAAATGCTGCAATAAGGCTGGACATAAAAATAATTAAAACTACAGGCGCTCCAACATGCCCCCGGGCGTTGAAAGACTTTCTTTCAACAAGAGGATGATACAGGTAACGGGCATATCCTGTTAAACGATCTACGGATGGTGCCCGCAGATGTCCGGATGTCGGCCACACGAACAATCCCGTCAGCTCCAGGGTGAACTCCAATGACTCTACCCAGTCTCCATTTCAAGGGTGGAAGGTCATCTTCCTTCACAACCACCAATGAGTTTAATTTTAACCCATCTTTGAAGGAACGCCATTTGACTCTTTGCTGCAGTTCGGAAACGAACTCTTTACTCCATCTTTCCCAAAAATGCTGGCGTAGCCTTTCGATACGTTGAAACCGAGTTAGATGAGAAGTAGAATGATCCTTGTAGTTTGGCTGTGGCAAAGACGTAAGTGAGCGCCCAATCAAAAAGTGTCCGGGAGTCAAGGGTGTACAGTCCGCTGGATCCGATGACAGTGGCGATAGTGGTCGGGAGTTCAAAACTGCTTCGATTTGCGTTAGTGCGGTGTAAAGTTCTTCGTAGGTTAAGTTACATTGTCCCAACACTCGTCGCAAATGAAATTTGGTTGACTTCACGCCGGCCTCCCAAAGTCCGCCAAAATGAGGTGAGTAAGCTGGTATAAAATGGAAATTTATGCGTTCATTAGCAATACTTTCGCCTAAAGAATTACTATGCGTCTTTAAAAATTTAGATAGGTCATTGTACGCACCAACAAATGAAGTACCATTGTCAGAATAAATATCATTGGGCATCCCCCTACGCGACACGAACCTCTTTAACGCTGCTAAATAATTGTTACTCGTCAAATCTCCTACCAGCTCTAAATGAACGGCTTTCGTAACAAAACAAATAAAAATAGCTATGTAAACCTTCACAATTCTGCACCCTCGACCTTGACGGCTTGCGCTCATAATGGGACCTGCGTAATCAACTCCTACGTTTTGAAACGCGTAACCATCTGAAACAATACGCTGCCGCGGTAAATTTCCCATCAAAGGAGTTATAATTTTACCTGATATTCGACTACATCGCACACACTTATGATAGGTAGCTTTAGCTAGATTTCTACCACCTATTGGCCTATAGCCAATAAGTATCTCTGATAGAAGCTAAAAGTAACTGCGGACCTGCATGCATTAATTTCTTATGCTCATAATTAAAAAGCAACTTAGTGAACTCATGAGTGGACTGTAAAATAATTGGATGCTTTTTAGCATAAGAAAAATCCGAATGATCAAGTCGGCCTCCAACGCGCATTATTCGATTATCATCAATAAAAATATTAAATTTATGTAATGAACTCTTTTTAGGAATACTGTTTTTATTTATAAGTAATTTATATTCTGAAAACGATTCTTCTTGACATTTTGAAATGATTAAATTTAATGAATTATTTAATTCTTCATTTGAAAGAAAAACTGTTACTACAGGTTTCTTTTTACAGGCTTTAACAAATCGCAAAACATATGTTACCGAACGGATTAAACGTAACAAATTTGAAAAACGACTAAAATCTATAAAACTTGTGATTCTGACTATCAACAACATTTAATGAGATCTCAGGTTTAGTTTCTGGTAGTGATGCTACCTTATGCATGGATTGAGAAGGCCATTGCGACTGGTCTAGTTTTAAAAACCCAGGTCCGGACCACCATAAGTGTGAATCACGCAGTGAACTAATATCCAAACCGCGAGATATTAGATCTGCAGGGTTCTTATTGGTTGGGACGTGTTTCCACGTAGCGTTACCCGCCTTTTCTAGAATTTCAGCTACGCGGTTGCGTACAAATGGCTGAAGTCTAGAAGGCAACATCTGTAACCATCCCAACACTATGGTTGAATCCGTCCAGAAATAAACCTGGTTGATTTTAAGTCGCAGTGAGCTTCTAACTTTCTCTTGTAGTCGAGCTGCCAACAAAACACCACACAACTCCAGTCTCGGTATAGTCGTAGGCTTGATAGGGGCTACTCGGCTTTTTGCAATCAATAACCGGACCATGACTTCCCTTCGGTTGTTGATACTCCAAACGTACACACAAGCACCATATGCGCTTTCAGATGCATCTGAAAATATATGCAAATCTATCATGGTGTACGAATCACAAAGAACTAATCTAGGACAACGCAAATATTTTAATAATGACAACGTTTTAGTAATGTCACTCCAACGCTTACTAATTTCTGGCGATAAGGGCTCATCCCACGATAATTTATCTAACCAGAGTTTTTGGAGTAACATTTTCATTTTAATAACAGCTGGCGCTAACTGACCCAAAGGGTCAAAGATCTGTGCAATTAGTGACAGTAAATTACGCTTGGTATTGCCATTTGGAATAACATCACTTATTGGAAAGCAGAGTTCATCAGAATCTGCATGCCAGCCAAGACCTAACAACTTGCTGGGCTCATGAGATCCAATATTTAAATCAAGTGACATTTTAGCAGTTTCAGATATCACCTGAAACGCATTTGATTTCCATTTTCTTAATGGCATACCAGCTGATGCTAGTGCATCGGTAACATCCTTACGTATAGTTTGTAAGGTAATCAAATCATCACAACCTGTTAGTAAATCGTCGACAAAAAAGTCGTGCATAATAATTTGACCAATAAGATTATTTTTACATTCTAGACCTATCTGCTTAAGACATCGCGTGGCAAGGTATGGAGCACTGGCTGTTCCATAGGTAACAGTGTTCAACTGGTAATGTTTAACCGGTTCATTAACATTGTCACGCCAGAGTATCTTCTGCAAATGCCTATCTAACGGATGGACCAATATCTGTCTATACATTTTCTCCACATCCGCAGACAAAATGTATTTGTGTTGTCTGAATCTGAGAAGTATAGACAGCAAATCGTCCTGAACCGTAGGACCTACCATTTGTATGTTATTTAAAGAGACCCCTGATGTTGTAAGTGCACTTGCATTGTACACTACACGAAGCTTCGTGGTGGTACTACTCTCACGAAGTACTCCGTGATGTGGAATAAAATATGAATTATGATCTTGCCTCTTCAAATCGCGATGTTCAATTTCAGACATATGACCTAAAGCCTGATACTCCGACATAAAATCGTAGTACATTTTACTTAATTCAGGCTTGGCCTTTAGCCTACGTTCCAATGATAACAAGCACTGCGAAGCCCGTTGAAAAGAATTTCCTAAAACATCAGGATTCTGTTTCAATGGAATGCGAACAGAAAAACGGCCATCATTGCAACGTGAAGTGTTATTAATAAAATGTTGTTCACACATTTTTTCTTCCGGTGAATAATAAGATAACTTAGAATTTATCTCCTCTAACTGCCAAAAACGAGTTAAATCGTTTCGAATATTATCTATATTATTATTAACAGTATTACCAGAACTAACCTTTGTAAAATGACACTTGATATCATTCGATATCTCTGCACTATTGTGATTTAATATAGGACCCGATACAATCCAACCTAATCGTGTCTCATATAGTACAGGTGTGCCATAACCTGGCTTTATTTTCTGTGATCCTAATAAATCCCAGAAAAGATCAGCACCCAATAAAATATCGATATCACCGGGCTTATAAAACGTAGGGTCAGCTAAACAAATATTAGACGGTATCTTAAAATCAGATAGATTAATTTCACGACTCGGTACATTACCAGTAATTAATGGCAAAACAAAACAATGAAGGTCCGTGCTAAAGCTATCATTTAGCGACTTAATACAAACACGGCATGTTCTGCCGACGTGAGAAATAACGTTGTTTATACCTAAAATCGATCTATCTATCTGTGTTGTTACCAGATTCAATCGTTGGCAAAGTCTTTCTGTAATAAGACATGATGTACTACCACTATCGAGTACTGCGCGAACAATATGTTCGCGATTGTTAGTATCATACAATTTAATTAAAGCGGTCGACAATAACACTTCACAGTGTTTAATATTATGTGAAAATGCAACTTTCACTGACAAGGCTACATCACTAGCGTCATGACAAGCAGAAGGCGACGGTACGCATGCCTTGTCGTTATCATAAATACCTACACTGGACGGCGAGCTACCTGTCGACTTGTGTGAAGCTACGTGAACGATTGTATTATGTTTGCGCTTGCACACTTTACAACCCGGCTTCTTACAATGATTAGCAAAATGACCGGTTTGCAAACAATTAAAACATACTTTAAAACTCGGTAATAATTTTAATCTTGCATCACTACTTAATGCGAGAAATTGCGGACAATTAATTAGTTTATGATCCCCGTTGCATTTCACACAAGTCTTAGTTGCCGATTCTGTGCTAGAATTACGCACCGATATCATGCTTTTTAATTTAGGGATAGATTTATTCGAACAAGAATATTCTTTATTACGACTCACTTCCAGCGTTTCAATTAAATCAGCGTGAGCGCGCAAGAACTGCATAAAAATGTCAAACGTAATTGAGCTATCTTTATCGATGCGACCTTTGGCCTCTTCCCATTCACGGTAGGTTTTTTGATCTAGCTTATAAGATATTATGTAAATTAAGAGTGTGTCCCAATGGTTAACCGGTTCGCCCAATGATTGTAATGCTCGCAGGTTTTTGTTTACAGTGTCAATTAAATGTTTTAATGAAACTGAAGACTCCTTTGTAACAGTTTCAATATGAAATAAAGCAGATACGTGATTCTGTACAAGCAAGCGTTTGTTATCATACCTGTCACACAGCAGTTTCCAAGCTACAGCATAATTACTAGCCGAAAACTCAATTGATTGGATCACCACCGCGGCAGCATTCTCCAAACATGACCTCAAATAGTGAAATTTATTTATGTCATCAATTTCATCATTAGAGTGAATGAGACTTATAAAACTGTCGCGAAACTCAAGATAATTGTTATATGAACCGCTGAATTTAGGTAAATTTATGGTAGGTAATTTAACGAGGCTACGATTATTTACATGCGAGTACCCCTTGTCACTATGTGTATCATTATTAGAATTATATTTAATTAATAGATTTTGAGCCTTAGCCAACGACTTGTAATAAAGAGACTCAAAATCTGAACGCTCAGAGTACTGTCCGTCAGCATTATCTAAGCATTCTAAAGCTAACTGGGTATCATCATATTGTTCGTACAACGATTCCATCTTACCAACACGCAATTGTAATTCTGTAGCATCTTGATTAGTTATTGTCTTTTCACACAGGGCTTCAATATAATTCGTGAAAATTGTCAACGGCCTTTGTAACTCGCTCGTTTTTTAATTAAATCCTTCTCACGGTCAGCCATTTGGGAGTCGGTAAGTGAAATCAACCTGGAATTGATAAAATATAACAATTTTATTACGGGAAAACAATACGTAACAAACCTAATTTTAATTAACTATTGATGTTAACAACTGCCTTTAACTTAATTACAAGTAGGTACACAACAGATTAGGAATACTAATTAATTACATATAAATACAAAATTTACCAATCTTTTATGCCGAAAATTACGCTAATTTATACTTAATACCGAATACCTGATCGAGTGCTGGGTAAAATAATGTTAACTTTAACACCGGCTTCTAACCTCAACACGCAAATCACTTCTTTTTAATTTCAATATCGCCAATTTTTTCCCTTTTGAATCAAATCCGGCTGCGATCCAGGACCATGTAGGGTTTCCAGGGTTTCTTCTTAATTGTGGTAATTATAATTAAATGCAGGTTTCTTCCTTTACAATTTTAATTTGTACGAACAAAGTACGGACAGCGAGAGTGACGAGTACAAATCGACATTAACTTGTAGTCATTCATAAACGCCTGTTAATAAAATGCTGCAATAAGGCTGGACATAAAAATAATTAAAACTACAGGCGCTCCAACATGTATAATTGAACTGTCACACCAACGTGCACATTCAAAAACAAGACTGGAAACAGACGAAAGTGATATCCTTATTAATAACATAATGCAATAAAAAATTACAATACTTTGAATATGACTTTTATAATAATAATAAAGGGATCTCTCCCCGAGGACCTCCCTCCCGGGAGGGGCTACTCCCCTCCTCAATCCTCCATGCTCTAGCCTCGCTGCGCTCGTTTAGCACTGGATCCCGCTAATAAGCAATAGGTTACATAGATCACACGTATCTTAGCCTGGGTTGCACCACGATATTTTGTTTTTTTATATATTATTTCGCATTAACACATGCTTGTGAAATATATTTTTATTTTTAAAGAAAAATGGAAAGAAAAATTTGACTTCAGGCGAGGCTCGAACTCGCGACCTACTGGGAATCTAGTCCAGCCGCTCTTCCAATTACTAGATTCCCAGTAGGTCGCGAGTTCGAGCCTCGCCTGAAGTCAAATTTTTCTTTCCATTTTTCTTTAAAAATAAAGATATATTTCACAAGCATGTGTTAATGCGAAATCTTAATATATATAAATCTCGTGTCACAATGTTTGTCCTCAATGGACTCCTAAACCACTTAAGCGATTATAATAAAATTCGGACACCATGTGCAGTTCGATCCAACTTGAGAGATAGGATAGTTTAAATCTCAAATTATAGTCGCAATTTTAATTTATTGCTAATTATTTGTCCGTTATTATTTGACAGTCACAATTATCTGTTAACTCCAAATGATTCTAACAGATGTCGATACCATTCGACTGGGTTGAGTGAGTAATCAATAGATGGCGCTGCTATGGTAAATCTACAAACGTGTCATTTATGCTACATTTTAACAGCATAATTACCACGTGTTGTTGACGCTATAAAATTAATTAAATTTATTTTGTAGTGAATACCGTATAATTCAATTATTTCCACTTTTAAAATTTTTGGTGTTAGCATAGCCGGCCACGTGTTACATAGACTGAAGTGTAAATTGAATTCATATTATAATGAATGAAGATAATACAGTGAAATTAATCCTGTTTTACAAGAGAGGTAGGTAAATAAGGAGATCACCAAATTTTTTTACAAATACCGTCTGTGTGAAAAAGCATAGTGGACTCCGTGACTGATGTTCTCTTATTGTTCCTCTTAGATTGTTTACTATAATGTAATATAACAAAAACTTTAGCCACAGCAACGCGTGGCCGGGTCAGCTAGTAATATATAAAAAAACAATTATTAAGGGTAAAAGCGACTTCTTTACGATATTCAATAAACTGAAAAGTCTATTATATCGGTTGCCTAACTAGCATAGTTGGTAATAGATAGCGCTGCTGCTACCATAAAGCAATGCAATAGATGTGAAGGAAAGATTTGACAAATCGGGCAGGGCTTCAGTAGCTCAATTGGAAGAGCGGCTGGACTAGATTCCCAGTAGGTCGCGAGTTCGAGCCTCGCCTGAAGTCAAATTATTCTTTCCATTTTTCTTTAAAAATAAAAATAATCACGATATTTGTTTAAGTTAAAGTTATTGTAACATTTCACATCCTTCTCTAACTTTAACAGATTTTCTTAAGTTACCAGGAAGGATGTGAAATGTTACCATAACTTTTAACTTTAACAAAGATCATGTTGCAACCCAGGCTTTATGCCATCCCCCCCTCCTAGCATCCGTGGTGGGTTTATGTCACATGTACTATAAAATAGAATACCATATTCGGGACTTGCCTATTAATGCATGGCGTGGCGGCGTTTAATAATACGCTACTTAGGTCACGCGTGTCGTAATGTACTATATTGTTATCAGGTGAAGTTGCAGAACACGAGGGAACAGTTGTTGACGTGCAGGAAACATTCAGAGGCGGCGGACGCGACTATAGGCTCACTCGAAAACAAAGTTCAAGATCTGCAAGGTACTTTTAATGAAATTTATGTAGAAATAAAATGCTCATAAGTCTAGTGGTAATGAATTGCCTTTTTTTTTTTTTATGTTTTGAAAGTGGCAAACTAGCGTGCAGTTCACATTGATGTTAAGTGATGACTGCAGCCTATAGACACCCACACAATGACCAGAGGTCAAAATGCAAATGCGCTGCCACTCCTGAGGCATTAGGTGTTATGCCTCTGTGCCGGAAATTACAGAGCCGTACATTACCACCTGACCGAAACACGATAGTGCTGAACACTACCATTTAACGGCAAGTATATTAGAAGAGATGCCTGTGGCATTTTCATCCATGCGTTTCGTATTGTACCGGGGCGGCGGCGATTCGGCTGCCCACTTATTGCCCTGCATGGGTAGTATCCTACTTACGAGTTCCTTACATGGGTAATCATTGAAATATTTACAGAATATTAAGTTATAGGTACAGTACTCAACAATTGGACTAGTTTAATATTTGGGACTTAATTATATTTTGACATTTGTTTTTGACCTATTATAATTGACCTTAGAAATGTAATTAATCCATGTAGTCGGTACAGCCACTTGTTAAAAAAAAAAAAATTGCACATCGATCCTGCAAAAGAGACGATCGGCTCGATTCGACTTCGTAGAGCGTTATCTCTGTTGCACACTGCCTACGTAAGCACTGACAGGCCGGTATTGGTCAATACTTGATCAAAATGGTCGACAAACGTCAAATAGGTACGGTGCGAAAGAGATAACGCTCTACAGAACCGAAATAAGCCGAAGTCTCCTTCCTAAGCTCAATGTGCAATATTTATTGTTGAGCACTGTATAACACTTAACAGACTGTAAACACTAAAAATAAATAATTAAACGTTTAAGAGGACAACGGACATTATTTTTTACCGTTTTTATAGATAATAGTACTGAAACCAGAGAATATGTAATAATACTACGTATAGAATGGACACTTCGACGTCCCGCCCGATTTCCCCCTTTCACCCAACCTCCCCTCTTATGGGCGACGATTGGTATTTTGTACGTGCTACGCACATAGGTGCACGTGTAGATACACTTCACTGATTGATGTCTGTGTAATAGAGACCAAATTAAGAGCTTGTATGGAATTTTACCGGAGTGTCCGCGGTGTGCCGAAACATTCGTGCGCGAGTCCGACGTGCACTCGACCAGTTTTTTCTCTTTTTGAAAAGTGTCTTGATCCTATTTTGGTATTGTTGCCTCTGTGACAAAAACAACGCATTAATACGATTTTTTTTTTTTTTTTTTATGTTATGGATGTGGCAAACAAGCATGCAGTTCACATTGATGTTAAGTGATGACTGCAGCCTATAGACACCCACACAAAGACCAAGGTCAAAATGCAGATGCGTTGCCACTCCCGAGGCCTAAGGTGTTACGCCACTGTGCCGGAAATTACAGGGCCGTACATTACCACCTGACCGGAACACGATAGTGCTGAACACGATAGTGCTGAACACTACCATTTAGCGGCAAGTATATTAGGTAATGCGGTGGTGCCTACGCCCGCGAGCTCCGTCACTGGAGCTCTACCACCATATGATGACAATAGTTCGGTATTAGTCAAAACTTGATCAAAATGGGCGACAAACGTCACATAGGTAAGGTGCGAAAGAGATAACGCTCTACAGACCCGAAATAAGCCGAAGTGTCCTTACTAGGGTCGATGTGTAATATTTCCAGTTGGATACTGTAATTGTTATTTATTGTTTTTTTATGTATCCTAGGCAAATTGGACCAATCGAATGCCGATCTCAACCAAATGGCTCAAGAGAAGGAATCTCTACAGAAGACCGTCGAGGCGCTGCGAATCGATAAGAATAACCTAGAGAGGAATAGAGTCGAGATTAACGCTATGGTAACATGCTGAAATTAATTGATAACTTTGTATTTCGACGACCCGGCTAGTCCAGCGGTGTAAGACGACCGTTTCATTCGAAGGGTCGCGGTTTTGATCCTCGCACCGGGACAAATATTTGTATGGCCTACAGATTTGTGTACGGTCTGGGTGTTTGTGTATGTGTTGTGTGGGGCTGTGAGTGTAAGCTTATTTAATTTGTATTTGTTTTTATAATGGACATTTCGAACTAATTCGTAATTCATAAACATCAAAATTTTGCTAAATCTGAGAAGATACATGTCATAATAACTTAATTAACATTGTCCTTCCAGGTGGAATCCCTAACATCGGACTACGAGAAGCTACAGAAGGTGAACTCTCGCCTCGAGAAGGCTATAGAAGTGTTGGAGAGTGAGAAGCGAACCCTCAATTCTGAGGTGGACCATCTACACCGCGAACTCAATAGCAGGGACTGCGTTTTGAGGTTAGTTTATGAGCTACTAGCTGTTGCTCGCGGCTCCGCCCGCGTGTAGGTCGCTTTTCGCGTAACCTGTGGAAACTCATCAAATCATCCTATGGCATCCCACAAGAACATTTTCGGGATTAAAACTTTATAACTTTTATTTAAAACTTTTATTCCTCGATTTACCCAACACACAATTGTACAATAAATGAATAAAAACATTTTGACTTCTGATCTTTGTGTGAGTGTCTATAGTCTGCAGTCATTACTTAATATCAATATGAACGGCATGCTTGTTTGCCACCTTTATTTTCATGAAATTTGACATTCACATACCCTCTATATGTCAAATTTCATGAAAATCGGTTCAGCAGTTTTTGCGTGAAGGAGCAACAAACAAATAAACAAACATACAAACATACAAACTTTCGCATTTATAATGTTAATAATTAATAATACGCTTATATATTTTTTTAAACAATAAAAGTGGCAAACAAGCTTGCAGTTCATATTGATATCAAGTAATTACTGCAGACTATAGACACTCACACAAAGATCAGAAGTTAAAATGCATTTATTCATTTCTTGTACAATTGTGTGTTGGATAAGTCGAATAATAAAAGTTTTTTCTTTCTTAAATGAACTGCTGTAAACATCACAACTTTGTTTTTTTTTAGGACCGAAGAGGAAAGGTCCTCTCGTCTCCGTTCCGAGCTCGTGTCGACAAGGGAGGAGTTGAACAAGACATCGCTGGCAAGAGATCTGCTTGACCAGCAGAAAATCGAAGCCGATGCAATACTGTCGCAGATGGAGAAAAATAGAAGTACGTACAAAATTCGGGTTGCCTCCAAAACTTCATTGTAAATGTTCTGGTAAAGTAGCCATCGCTTTACTAGAATTACTGACTGTGACTGACTGACGGACTGATAAATTGACTGACGACTCTGACTTATACGTTGCTTAATACGAATACGAAATATCAGTTTACTTGACACTGGCAATATGCAAAACAAGTGATGTCAAAAAAAAAAAAAAAACTTTTCTCATCAGATATCCAGATGACGTGACGGGCTGATCTTTGCCAGGCGATGGTTATCGCACTAAGCATATTATGACTCTTCCCTACAAAAATTTTTAGGCTTACAGGCATTTCGATACTCTAAATTCTAAGGGTTCACTAGCTTTTAGTCCATAGTGGAAGGATTCTCCACCAGTGGGCGGTGGGGTCGTCACGTCCTGACGCATGCATTTACCTCCCATAATTTAAGAAACAGTAGAAGCCCATCATTCCTATCACATTTTCTCACTTTTCATGTGTTTGTAGGCGAGTTGGAGATAGAGTTGGAGAGGACTATTATGGAGAGAGGAGACTTGCAAGAGCTGGTGGAGAAGCTGCAGTGTGCGCTGCGGAACTTTGAGTGTGACAAGAAGAAGCTCCACGAAGATATCAAACAGGTGAGAAACTAAGCATTTGACAAGGTATGTTTTCATAATCATCATAATCATAATCATAATATCTTTATTTGCTTTAAAACTTGGTATACACAGGTGTTCATACAATAATAATTAGATCTATCACGTTTTGCTTAAATTCAAGCATGCAAATATTAAAGTAAAAATTATATTTAAATTAAACACATTAAATTATTTACATGTCAATTTTGTGATCCACATACGATTTAATATTATAGAAATTATTTTCATTCAGCCATTAATACAATTTGATTTTAAATAGATAACAATTTAATAATTTTAATTTATTGGGTAATTTATTATATATCCGTAGACACATAGCCAAACAACTTTTATTGTATTTTGTCAGTCTAGGCATCTCATCAAGTACAAGTCTGCGTTGATCACGTCGACTTCGAGAACATATAGCTTCTACTGTTTTAAACAATTCATTGAATTTACCTACAAACATACATTCGTAATAATCAGTGTTAAATTTCTTATTTCTTTCATTTAAGATTGGAAAGTTGAGATGTATTAGCGTTTATTAGAATTTGATCGCTTCTTGGTCACGCTCGATACCAAGATAGAAGTGAAAGAGGCGATTTTATATTATGGTATATAAAGAATACACGAGGACAAATGTGAGAGTAGTACGCTTTCATCGGGCCAATGTTGAAACTCACTTTCTTTCTCTCTTCTCTATATGTTTGGTTATTACGAGCTAAGAGACTGGCGCAAAGTTTACGCAGGCAACTATACTCAGTGGCATTTAAATTGTACGCGTGGGGTACACTATCACAAAAAAATTGTAATCACACATATTATTTATCAATAAACAATAAAATTATACTAGTGTTTCGGTATGCATATCTATAGAATGTCTATTTTTCTTTTATAAACTAACAAGACAGAAATGGAATCTGCGACCTCAAGATAACCAGTCCAGCCGCTTTACCACTAAGCTACCGAAGTCCCACATCAATACGTATTTTTTTTGCCTTGCCATTTTTTGATTAAAAACGCGCCCACAAAACTGAGTGTTTTGACAGTTTCGGCTTTTTTCAATTACAATTAAATACAACTTTTCAGCCTTTTAAAAATCTACAATCACAACCCGTTTAATTATTGTGACCATTAACAGTCTTGTGACTGTCTTGAGACATTGTCCCCAAAGGGGTGTAAACTAGAGTTATATTCATGCACACGTTTCACCAGTTATGTCTTCAATCCCAGTCCCATCGCTCATATTTGAAAAACTCCAACGATTACGTAACTGAAACTTCACGCCTGTAATCCCCGAAGGAGTAGGCAGAGGTTGCATGCATTCAAACATACATGCAAACACGATTCGCCGGTTACGTTTTGGCCCATTTAACAGGTGGCGAGTCTGTTGACATCTCCGGGCACATTACCAAACTTCGAGGTACTGGGAAACTTCCAGAAAATGGAAAAATCCGAATAGAACCAGAGTTAAAGGATTTAACACTGTTATCTCTAATATCCCCGACCCGGGAATCGAACCCAGGACCCCAGCGTAGTAGTGGTGGTCTGCTACCACTAGGTTACTGAGGCAGTACAACGATTACGACTGATAAAACTAACGATTTTATAAGGTTTAACGATTTTATAATCTATGTAACTAAACGCTAAACCAGAGTATTTACCAAACTATTTTTCTTGTAGACCCTTTACAATTTTTTCTGGTTTCTGTGGACCCCCGTCCTTGCTACATTTATATCACATTCCCATATTTCCATTATTTATTCACACCTACGTAGACCCCCATCGAGTCTCCCATGGACCACTTTGGGAATTACTGGTATGATGTAAATAAATTGGTACTATGAGTGTATGTGTTATGATCCATTATCGTGGACCCCCAAATTTTTGTTTCGCTGACGCAGACACCTTTTAGGTTGTCATAGACCCCCAGGGGTCGATAAAGACCACTTTGGGAATCACTGCGCTAAACGATTAAATTTTAGCTAGAAGACGAGAAGTCATCATTATCGAACCAGTCTTCGGAGCAGCAAGGTGACCTCAACTCCCTGCGCAAGGAGCTTCTGGCCGCTGAACAGCATCGCATGGAGCTGGAGGCTGACAAGATTTCGCTCCACGAGAAGATCAAGTTCATAGAAGCCGAACGGGAGAAAGTCGAGATAGAATTGCGTCAGGTTATGAGGTTAGTTTTTTTTTCTTATTATTATGGCATCGCTATTACGCATATTGCCAGTGTCAAGTAAAACGATATTTCTTATTTATTTATGCAGAGTAAAAGTTAGTATGATATAAAAATAAAATACGCTTACACTCACAGACCCACAGAAGGTATAAACCTGTGTCATGGGTGCCGTTGTACACAAATAACACATACACAAACACCCAGACCCGAAACAAATATCTGTAGGCCATACAAATATTTGTCCCGGTGCGGGGACAAATATTTGTATCGAACCCGCGACCCTTCGAATCAAACGGTCATCTCACACCGCTGGACTAACCGGGTCGTCAAAGTCATCAAGTACAATATGCAAGTATCAAGTATATAAGTTATCAAGTATAATATGTCAGTCAAGTGAGTTACAGTCAAGTTATTCGAGTAAAGCGATGGCTACTTTACCAGAACATTTACAATGAAGTTTTGGAGGCAACCTGAAAGGTCGTGTTTTTGCACTGTTATTCTATTTCACTATACACGGGCACTGTAATAAACCTATATCAAACAAAATGCCACCAAACTTAATTCAATATAACTTAAAAATACACCAAGAAAATGAAATAAAATAAGAGCACCAAACGCCTCTTTCAAGATTCCCGCCAAAACTCCCACTTGTCACTTGTCATGTCCATGAGGTTAGTTGTTGAAGCTGTTTTGTTTTAAAACAACATCATGGCTGCGTTCCACTAAACGACCGCGACTACGACCGCTGAAATTACCGTTCCACTAATGTCAAAAGGCCGCGGTCGTTGTAGGCGAATCTTATTATGTATATATTTTTCGAACGAATTCCCGCTACGTTTTGATGAAAGCCCACTCTGACCCATCAATATTTTGTGGGCGAAGTGGGCGCCGTGCGGTCGCGAACAGTGACGTCATGTATGACATCGAACGATAGCTCGCGACGACCACGGACCTAAGGTGGAACGATGAAGAGGGCGTTACAGTCGTTGCGGTCGTTTAATGGAACGCGCCCCTTGTGAACCGGAGGTTTGTAAAGACGGCTATCCACTGAAGGTACTTCTAGAAGTAGAATATCATTATATGGAGCTGCTTCAGTTTATGAGGTTGTTATCCTTTGAACGAGGTGGAGGCTCATAAGAGTTCGCGGCACGACAAGTTCGAGTTCGTAGAGACCGAACGAGAGAAGGTTGAGATGATTTTTAATGTACGTGGATGTATGGTTTCATTGTCATCAGTGTTATATTTCTTATTTCTTTTAAGTAAGGAAGGTGGAAAGGCAAACAAGCATGCAGCTCATATTGATGTTAAGTGATGGTTGCAGCTTACACAAAAACCAGAGGTCAAAATGCAGAAGCGATGGCCTGAGATCTTAGTTGTGTTTAGCTTGTTATGTTTCTACGATAATTATTACGGGGCCATGCATATTTCGATGATTTCATAATCCGTCGCTATGAGCCCGTGTTAAGCGAGCTCTTATTAGCCTTTCAGTGTAGAACAACCTCTTGGTTAGTATTAGTCGGGGGAACTTCAGAGGATGCAGGGTCGAATTCCGCTCGAAGTTAAATGTTTCTTTCCCGTTTATCCCCATTTACTTAGCGAAAAATAAAGTATAACAATTAATAATTAACACTTTTAAAAGTATCTACTTATTGTATATGTAATTTTTTTTTATGTTATGGAAGTGGCAAACAAGCTTGCAGTTCACATCAGTGTTGTTGCAATAGTAATAGTCTATCGATAGTATTGTGAACTATCGTGACCTCGAAAAAATAGTCGATAGCGCGATAGTACTATCGAAAATACACACTATACATGCTGCAATACTATCGATACTATCGATAGTATTGATAGTTTCGATAGTATCGATACTAGCTAGTAACGATACTAGCTTTGATAGTATCGATACTATGACCTTATTGACTATTGTTTATAACAATACTATCGATACTATTGATCTTTGGCAATAGTATTGCTTATTTTTAACTATCGATACTATCGATAGTATCGATAGTATTGCAGCATGGCGATATTTTCGATAGTACTATCGTGCTATCGACTATTTTTCGAGGTCAACTATTGATTGCGCAACTATCGATAGTTTAGCAACACTGGTTCACATTGATGTTAAGGGATGACTGGAGCCTATAGATACCCAGACTAAGACCAAGGTCAAAATGCAGATGCGCTACCACTATTGAGGCCTAAGGTGTTATGCCGTGCCGGAAATTACAGGGCCGTACATTACTACCTGACCGAAACACGATAGTGCTGAACACTACCATTTAAGTGTTATGTATAGATCAGTCAGATCAGTGAGGGATACGACTAGAGAGAAAAGTTTTGTAGGATAAATAAAGTAGTCCCTTATTATCAATCCTCATCAATCAAATTGATTTCAATGTCTACAGAGAACGCGGCGAGCTCAGTTCACAATTAACAGCGATGGCGCGCAAAAAGGACACTTTGAACGAGGAAATAATACGTCTGCAGCAACGTCTGGAACAAGCCAACGAGACTATTGGACGCTTGAACCGCTCCATAGACGATCACGTCAAAGATGCTGAAGAGAAACAGGTAAAAGAAAAAAAGTAAAAAAAAACGTTACTTCACGCCTGTAATCCCCGAAGGGGTAGGCAGAGGTAAATGCATTCAAGCATACATGCAAACACCCACGACTCGCCGGTTACGTTTTGGCCCATGTAACAGGTGGCGAACTTGTTGCCATCTCCGGGCACATTACCAACCTCCGAGGTACTGCGAAACCTTCCAGAAAATGGAAAAATCCCAATAGAACCAGAGAATAGTAGAAGAATAGTATCGCATACATAAAGTAGTTTTGCGGCTTTTTCTAGTAATTTTGTTGATTTGAACGTAGAATACTTTGAAGTAACTGTTAAAGTAACAATTAGCAATATGTTAACTAAGACATTTTTGTGCCATACATTAAAAAAAAAACAGTAAAAAACATGTTAATTTTGTAACATAGTAGATTTTGTATTTTGAAATTGTGTTTGTTAATCCCTGAAGCAGCAATGGCCCCGATCGGGACCGAGAACAATAAGAAATCAATCGCCACATTTTTCTGGTGACCTGAAAGATTTAATATACCTATGTGTCACAATTTTTTTTTTAACACGCTTTTATTTTTTATTTATAATCTCTTGTAGTAAACGCATACATATTAAGGAACAAAACTTTCCTTTATTTCAAAATTTACCAATTAAGCATGTCAGTGATTTATGAGCAACTCCAAAGACTTTTAAAAAAAGTAATATATTATTGTCCAATATAACAAACGGTGTTCTTGGTGTTTTGTAGATCGTAAAATGAGGCTGGTTTATTTCCTAACCCCCTTATTAATACACGTATTTTAGCTAAAGTGTTGCTAATCTCTCCTTTGTATTTTTCTATCCTGCACACTCTTAAATTAATCGTAGTTTGTGTCATTCTCAGGAATCCAAATAACAGTGCGTGTTTACCACAGATCATGATAGACAACCTGGACAAAGACAAGCAACACCTGCAAGAGCAGCTGGCCGGCGTCAGGTCCGAGAAGGACGCGCTGGAAGCCGTGCTCTTCGACACCGCCAACATGCTGGAAGACTCCGACAACCGCCGCGCCAAACTAGAACACGACCTGCAGGACAGTCTGGTGCAGCAGGAGAACTTTAAAGGTAAGGCGTACACGTAAGACTTAGGTCCGTATTAGTTGACAGATCTCACTCTTTGAAAAGTTTTTGAAACGAAGTTTTAGAATGAAGTTCCTTATCGCGCGGTACGCTGGCTAAGGGGGCTAGGCGAGCGTCACGAAATAAAAAAAAATCCTGAGAGGAACTTAAGGAACTAACTTGAAGAGGAACTTCTTTCCAATCGGGTGTCCCACATGTGACACCTCAGACAGTTTTTCATACTTCATCATCATCACTCCAGCCGAATGACGCTTACTGCTTACAAAGCCTTCCCCAAAGACGCCCACAGCAGTGTCGTGAATTATTAGGGGAGAATATGCCATAATCGCCACGCTTGGGGCGGATTGGCGATCGCAGTGGCGGTAGTTTTATCGCGAGACGCTTCTGCCCATCCCGCGTTGTTATCCATTGGAATTTATGTATGTGAATTTAATTTATATATGTTAATATTGGAATGGTTTATCCGCCATTGTTCGGTTGATTGACGGCTCTTGCGGAAGAATTCTCTTCCAGTACAAGAAAATTCTTCCGCTAGTGGGCGGTGGACGACCCCAACCCCCACTCCCACTTGGGACTCCCAACGCCAGGAGTCCGGAGTTCAAATCGAACGCGTGCTAACGAGAGAAATATAAACATAATACATCTACAATCATATTTCCATGTACAGGTCAAATATCCCGGCTGACTAAAGACCTGGAGAACAGTGAGAAGAAGATGCGCGAGACCCGCAATAGTATGTCACAACAGTCAGGCAAGAAAGAGGCGGAGTATCAACAGATCATCACCAACCTCAATCGTACTACTACTGAGAATATCACCAAGTTGAAGGAAGAAAAGGTATGTTATGTAACATATCCTATCATTTACTCGTCTGGTTATATACATTTGCTGTGCTCGTATACTAGGCTTCATACATTGTCAATATACCCATTGACTATGTATGAAGCCTAGTATGAAGTATGTATTGGCACGTAATATCTATCACAGAGACATAATAAGGTCTCGGGTGGCAACGCATCTGCATTTTGACCTCTGGTCTTTATGTGGGTGTCTATAAGTTGCAGTCATCACTTAACATCAATGTGAACTGCATGCTTGTTTATCACCTAGCAGTCCAAGAGGGGATTTTTGGATTTAATCGAGCGCGTCAAATTAAGATATGTGAATACCTCCACCAAATCTAAGGTTTCTATATAGGCCTGCATCTGGAGGATTGCCACCGCCTGTGTACCGTCTCTACAATGGTGAGTACTCTGCTGAACTGTTCGACGTAGTGCCAACGTCTTTTCCTACACCGTACCACCCGAAGAGAGAAGTTCCACCCTCACCGACTGGACACCTGGCAGTGCTCAACGGTGCGGTTTTCATGTTCGTTCCTGCCCAGACGTGTAAATTGTGGAACGAACTTCCCTCTGAGGTGTTTCCTAGGTGCTGCAATGGATCAAGGGGTTTTTCAAAAATTGCGTTAAATGAGTCCTCTAGGTCTGGCAGCGCGTTGGCAACACCGCTAATATTGCAAATGTTCATAGGCGACGGTGACCACTTTCCATCAGGTGGCCCGTTCGCTTGTCTGTCAACCGTCAGACAACAAAAAAAACTAGGTGAATGTACTCAACAGGGAACAAGGTATCTGCCATATCTTAATCTTACTAATATTGTTCGACAGGAATGTAAATGTTATAACATTTAAATTATAAAGTTTTGATCAATGAAGCACAAATAAGTAAAAAACAGGATTAATTTCACTGTATTATCTTCATTCAATATAATATGAATTCAATTTACACTTCAGTCTATGTAACACGTGGCCGGCTATGCTAACATCAAAAATTTAAAAAGTGGAAATAATTTAATTATACGGTATTTCGTTCACTACAAAATAAATTTAATTAATTTTATAGCGTCATACAACAAAAAAAACTAGGTGAATGTACTCAACAGGGAACAAGGTATCTGCCATATCTTAATCTTACTAATATTGTTCGACAGGAATGTAAATGTTATAAGGCCTTCATATAAAATCGGTACACAGTTAAAAATCTTGAGGATTCATCTTTTTATGGTATAAATAATTCTCTGGATATTATATAGCCTTTGACGGTAGTCAGTGTAGTAGTTAATTTCGGCTTCGTAGAGCGCTATCTCTTTTGCACACTACCCGATTACACGTCACGACACAGTGACGTCACACGAAGCATTGACAGTCCGGTATTGGTCAAAACTTGGTGAAAATAGCCGACTTACTATGGTTTAATTGGTAACTATGGACTGATGGAGTTAGCACCAGGCCTCCTCCCAAGAAGGGGAAAGACTCGTGCCCAGCACTGGGACGTATCAAGGGTTGCCATTATTATTATCACATGGACTAATGGAAATTCGTCCATGTGATAATAATATTATCATCTAATATGTATATATATATTTTTTTATGTTTTAAAAGTGGCAAACAAGCATACAGTTCACATTGATGTTAAGTGATGACTGCAGCCTATAGACATCCACACAATGACCAAAGGTAAAAATGCAGATGCGTTACCACTCCTGAGGCCTAAGGTGTTATGCCTCTGTGCCGGAAATTACAGGGCCGTACATTACCACCTGACCGGAACACGATAGTGCTGAACACTACCATTTAGCGGCAAGTATATTAGGTAATGCGGTGGTGCCTACGCCCGCGAGCTCCGTCACTGGAGCTCTACCACCAGTAAATAAAAAAAATATCATCAAAAGCCATTTCCTATTATTAAAGATAAAGAAATTATACAAGATATTTGGAATAGAATTTAGAAAATTATTAAAACAGTGGACCAATGAAGAACACGTTCCTCACCAACAAATTAATTTCCATTTTGTAGGAGCAACTCCGTCAAACTTTAGAGCACAAGCTGAGCCAAACAATAGCGGCGCTGACGAGCGAGAAGGAAGCTAGCGAGGCGGGCGCGCGCGAAAGAGAGAAAAAGCTCTTGGCGGCTCGTGATCAGTTGATGATGCAACACGACGAAGCCATGTTGCGCGCTGAGAACGATAAGCAACAGGCTTTGCTTATGGGTAAGTGAAGAAATGTACTCAGCCAGAAATATTGCATATCGAGCCTACAAACGAGACAATCGCCTAGTTTCGTCTTCGTAGAACGTTATCTCTGCTGCACACTGCCTACGTAAGCACTGATAATCTGGTATTGGTCAAAATTTGATCAAAATGGTCGACAAACGACACATAGGTAAGAAAAAACCAAAAAACGATCTACAGACCCGAAATAAGCCGATGTCTCCTTCCTAAGGACGATGTGCAATATTTCTTGTTGGATGCTGTACTATCAAAAAAAAAAAAAAAAAAAACTTTATTAATAAAACAAGTGTTCATATAATTGGGTGTGGGAACTCTTCTTTTAAGTTGTAGTAACTTGTGACTTGTGAATTATGACTAATAGACTGCATGGTAAATGTATTATGTCTGTCAGTCATCCATTTTATGCTTTAACTGCGCAACAATATATTTTTGTTTTGTGATTATATCTGAAACAACACCTTTTAGTCTGTATTCAACGACAAAGACGATAAATGTGTTTATTTTTATGACGACCCGGCTAGTCCAGTGGTGTGACATGACCATTTGATTCGAAGGGTCGCGGGTTCGATCCCCGCACCGGGACAAATATTTGTATGGCCTACAGATATTTGTTTCGGGTCTGGGTCTTTGTGTATGTGTCGTGTGTGTACGGCACCCACGGCACAGGTTTATCTAGTGTACCCTAGTGTGGGGCTGTGTTTGTAAGCGTATTTTATTTATTTATATTACTGGTGGTAGAGCTCCAGTGACGGAGCTCGCGGGCGTAGGCACCACCGCATTACCTAATATACTTGCCGCTAAATGGTAGTGTTCAGCACTATCGTGTTCCGGTCAGGTGGTAATGTACGGCCCTGTAATTTCAGGCACAGAGTCCATAACACCTTAGGCCTCAGGAGTGGCAGCGCATCTGCATTTTGACCTCTGGTCATTGTGTGGGTGTCTATAGGCTGCAATCATCACTTAACATCAATGTGAACTGCATGCTTGTTTGCCACTTTTATTACATAAAAAAAAAAAAAATTGCCTTGTCACAGCGCACCAAGAACATCAAGCCCTCATGGAGCGTCTAGAAGAGGCCAAACGTAACCTGGACTGCGAGCAGAACAAGTTAGAGCGTTGCCGTCGCGACGCCCACGCCCGCGCCGAACAGGACCGCACGCACGTCAACCAGCTTAAAGACGACCTGGCTGCTTTGAAGACGAGACTGGAGGAAGCTAAGTATGTTCTTATCTGTATGTCAAGGGACATTAAAGTTCGGTTGCACCGAGGTTTTTTAACTATACTATCAACTTTAACAGTGACTACGAAATACGATGCACCAGCAAATTTTCAGGCATCAGAGTAGACAGATTCCCTTTTTATCTGACAGATAAGTTTGAGGTTAACTTTTAACATTTACCAGCGCCGCTCCGTCAGTTCCGGTTAGCAGTTAAAGTTTTGGGGTCATTTTACAATTTTCAACTGATGCAACTCATTTTCTTACTTATTTGGTACTTTAACAAATTTGTCAAAGTTTTTTTATTTGTTTTTTATTTTTTTATTTCTTTTGTACAATATATAGCCCTGATTCTTAACTTTCACTATTTGAGCATTGAGAACCTCAATCGTTTGTTCATCAGGGCGGCCGCGGAAGACGACTGTGCTCGTCTAGAGAACCGCATCAAAGAACTGCACGCCGAGAAGGAGGCCGTCACTCGCGAGTGCCAAGAGACGCGCGCGCAACTTTCTCTCGCTGAAGACAAGTATGATGCCGCCTACGCCCATCTACAGGACACGCTGCGAAAGTTGAAAGATTGTAAGTATTTTTTTATGTATCGAAAGTGGCAAACAAGCATGCAGTTCACATTGATGTTAAGTGATGACTGCCGCATATAAATAGATATCTATCTATACAAAAACCAAAGGTCAAAATGTAGATGCGTTGCCAACCATGAGACCTTAATTGTTGTGTCTCTGTGGTAGTTATTACGGGGCCATACATTACCATCTAACCAGAACACGATAATGCTGAATAAGTGAACCACGGAAGTCAAGTTTATTATAGTATTTACTATTTATTCATAGTACATACATACTAATAAAATATAATAGAAACTATTAAAATAACGAAAAACGTAATTAATAATAGTACAAAATTAAATAATAATAATGTTATTAGATTTTGGTCACACTTAACTTCAAACTTAGTACGTAGTTTTGCACAATTTTGAGGACAGTATAAAAGGTTACAAGATTTACAAAACCTTTTTTTTTTTTTATAATTCCAGTGGAGAACGAAACGGAAAGCCTTCGTAAAGAACTAACCGACACGCGTCGCCAACTCAGCAACTGTACTGCGGAGAGGGACAAGTACAACAGCGCGTGCCGGGAGCTGCGGGACCACGTCAAGCGCTCCGAGGGCGAGAGGCGGGACGCGGCCCGGGCCCGGGACGAGGCTTACCATAAGATTGCCAGTAAGTTAGCTCCGGTGACAGAGGTCGCGGGCGTAGGCACCACCGCATTACCTAATCCACTTGCCGCTAAATGGTAGTGTTCAGCACTATCGTGTTCCGGTCAGGTGGTAATGTACGGCCCTGTAATTTCCGGCACAGAGGCATAACACCTAATGCCTCAGGAGTGGCAGCGCATCTGCATTTTGACCTCTGGTCATTGTGTGGGTGTCTATAACTGCAGTCTTCACTTAACATGAATGTGAACTGCATGCATGCGGTGGCTCACTGGAGCTCTACCACCAGTATATTTATTTAACTTTTATGCACACATAAAGTGGTACATAAGGCGGACTTAATGCTACTATAAGTCATTATCGACCAGTAGCTTTGAGTTGTGTTGAGAATTGGTGCTGAGTGGTCAGTGTAATAATACAAAACAAATACAGATTTACATTGTCTTAAATACCATCCCCTTTTCTTAATTATCAGCGCTAGAAGAGAACCGTACATCGCTCGAACTAGAACTATCCCGTCTTCAAGCCATGCTGAAGGAGTCTGAGCAAGGCGGTGAACACACGACTAGGTCTCTGAGAGCCACTGAAGCCCAACTGAAGCGGGAGCGAGCGGCTTTGGAACAAGCTAACCATGATATCAAGGAGTTGCAGTCCAGGTTTGTTGGAAAATAGCTTCTGTATTAGACAGAAAATTTGTAGCCTTAAAATATTTTTTTCTCGAGTCATCTAAGTTATCAATTTATACGTTTAAAATAAACTTGAAATTGTATTAAAATAGTTACATTTCGAAAATCGTCGTATGTAAATTATAAATGCCAAAGCTTGTATGTTTGTTTGATACTTCGTCACGCAAAAACTGCTGAACAGATTTTCATGACATTTGGCACATACATAGAAGGTAACTTGGATTAACACATAGGATAGTTTTATCTCGAAAAAATGTTCCTGTAGGATGCCATGGCATGATTTGATGAGTTTCCACAGGTAACGTGAAAAGCGACTTACACGCGAACGGAGCAGCTAGTCAAACATAAAACAGAACAGGTTTTAAAAATTTTAGGCCAATATTTTGTGAAAATTGATGTTCAGTGATGATTGCAGGCTAAAGACACACAAAGACCAAGGTCAAAATTCAGATGCGTTACCACTTCTGAGGCCTAAGGTGTTAAGCCTCCGTGTCGGAAATCATCTGACCGGAACACGATAGTGCCGAACACTACCATTTAGCGGCAAGTATATAAGATAATGCGGTGGTGTCTACGCCCGCGAGCTCAGTCACTGGAGCTCTACCACCAGTTTATTCCGTTTATTTATTTATTTCATATAATTAGGCTCCTGGAGAGCACTTTTACATCGTCATTTTTTTGTAAACTAACCTAGAGTGAATAACCACTAATAATAATTAAAAACACATAATAAATTAAATAGACACTGAACAATTTTGTATAATATGGAAAGCATCAATTATTTACAAATTCCTCCATTTCCCCATTTCAAAAGAAACTGAGAAAGAATGAATTTGGTCGTCATGATAAAGGTTATTCACTTGGCAGAATTCCAAGGGCAGTCAATACTGAGAAGAACTCCGCCACTGAAGAAACTCAGTACAGCTCTTTTGAATATAAACTTAAATCTAATATAGTCTGTAAATCCAAAGTACAGGTTTTCGCAATTATCTCTGAGAGACACTCGCGGACTTAGCCCGTAGATAGCACGCACAGCTCTTTTCTGTAAAACAAAAATGGTGTTGACATCGGCGGCATGCCCCCATAGCAAAATTCCATAGGACATAAGACGGCATTGTTTACATCGTCACAAGCTACTTGTTGCCTTTTCATTTTGAATATGAGAGAGGTATCATCTGCAAATAAAATAATTTCTTGATTATCGTTAACAATGTATGGCAAGTCATTACATTTAGTGTCTGTAAGATGTCCAATTTGTTAATAAAGTGTTTTTTATTTAAAGTACCTCTATCAGCAATAAATATAATTAATGTGGCATCCTGTTCAAAGCTAAAAGCTGTTATTTTTTCTAATATGTCATCAAATGATAACCCTGGCATGCAGTGGTTTATAAATGTTGACTGTCCCGAGCTAAAATGCAATAAGTGCCCAATGTCTTTACCAATGTCATCACTGAACATTACATATTTCTGTTTAACATTATGTGATGATAAGGAACTGTTAGAAACTGTGCTAGATGAGCTCTGGGGCTGGTTAGCAGGAGGATCACATACAGTCTCTGAACTCACTGAATTGAGCGTATCACCACAATGATTTTGGGCGTTAAACAATAAATCAAATTGCTCTGAATTATATTTGCACTGGTCTACTAGTTTGTTCATGGCAAGTATGTGTTCCCGAATTTCCTTCTGTGAGGTTTCATACTTTGTGGTCATTGCAGACAATGAGTCCTTATATCGGTTGATGTCAATATGTAATTTCTTAATGTCATATTCATAATTAATTCTGTTATTATCAATTTTAGATGAGAACAATTGCAATTTTTGAAACAATCTGGAATTGAATTTGCTTTTCTTTATGTTACTTTTATGTAATTTTATTAAATTTTGAGTTTTTTTAATACATTTATTCAATTTAATGTACTTTTTTAATTTCTTACGGCTATATACAATATTATGTGTAGGTGTATCACATGTCAAATCAATAGTTACAAGTGGCTGACTAATGCTATCAAGGTCTGGAGCGCACTGGACCAACTCCTCAAATAGACTTTGGTTCTGGGAGGCTGTCTTGTTAAGGTTGTCAGTTTGTAAGCTGTTTATTAGTACATTGGCCTCTCCTAATTCAACTTCCAATGCGGTGATGCGTCTCAGGGCTTGCTCATACTCATCACTGCATTGGTCGAACCTGTCTACTATCATCTGGAGTTTGTCCCGTTCCTCGCTTAAGGCTATACATTGAATATGTAACTCTGCCATGTCTTGTTTTAATTTGCTATCCCTGGCTAACACTTCTAACAGTTCCTTTTCATTGTCATCTCTCTCTCTATTTAACTGTTCAACCAAATCCTTGGTGGCCTTCAATTCCTTCAAAGCCATTTGGAGTTTGGACTCCTCCTGGCGAGACAAGGCCTTGCGAGTCATCATTATAAAGGTAAACAAGAAACAGCGTTTGATAATTAAACTCCAAAAAGTTGTTTAACAGTTTAGAAGTGTGGTTATGAAAGGTTAGCACTTCTACATATATACCGATCGGATATGTAATTCGTCAATTCTTCGATTATTTAATATAAATGAGTATTTATATACTCTGATCAAGACCACCTAGAATGGAGATAACAATGATTAACAACTTGTTAACGTGTTTTATGATTCAAATATACGTACGATACAAATGTCAAAAAGCCGGCCGGCAATTTCTTCGTTAATTCTTCAGTAAATACACAATTAAGCACGGTTTTCACAAACAATATAAACAATAATTGTATACAATTGTTACTGGGCAAAATTATTTGAGAATATTATATAATAAATAGAAATTAAATTAATAAAATACGGGACAGTCAAAAACAGCTGTTAGCTCGACCAGTGTTGCCAGCAAAAAAGTAAAACTGGCTGCAGCTCTACCACCAGTAAAACTGACTGCAGCTCTACCACCAGTAAATGGTGATTGTATGGAACTTTAGCCTCGCGTCCGCGGTGTGTCGCAGGTTACAGAACGAGAGCGAGGAGCGCGAGCGCAGCGCGGGCGAGGCGGCGACGGCGCGGCGGCACGGCGCCGAGCTCGAGGCGCTGCTGGCCGCCGCGCGCGCCGACCTGCACGCCGCCCGCCAGCGCGGCGCCGAGCTGGAGGAGGCCTGCCGCGCCCGGGACCAGGTACGCTCCACACTCAACATTCATTTATAGTCCGGTCAATTTAGCCCGATGTATTAGGACCGATCTATCGTCACTGACTGGACTATTGTTGCCAATGAGCCTGATATAGTGGTGATAGATCGCTCGGAGCGCCGCGCGATGATGATCGACATCACCGTCCCGCATGATGAGAATCTCGTGAAGGCCGAAAAAGATAAGGAAATTAAATATCTTGACCTGGCTCACGAGGTTGTCGCCATGTGGGATGTGGATTCGGCCATCATTGTGCCGATAATCGTATCGGTGAACGGGCTGCTAGCGAAGAGCCTCGACCAACATCTCAAGAGGCTCTCGCTAGGTGGATGGATCATGGGTCTGATACAGAAAGCAGTACTCCTCGGCACGGCACGCATAGTGAGGAGGTTCCTGTCTCTGTGTCCCTAACCACCGGCAGTTTGGATCCTGCTCCCGCTGCCGGCGGCACACTATTTACAGGGGTCCGGTCCCATTTATAGGGGTTACTTTGCATAAATTCCCAGAAAGCTGAAAAGTTACATAGATGTTAGGGACACCGTTATTATGATATTGTGAAAAGTCCGTAACGATCACATGTCTGAAAAAATTTTTATCTAAGGTCAGAGGTTGCAAAAATGGGTTTTTTTGATTTTTTCAGCGAAACGGTTAGTTTTATGATAAAATATGTCAGACAAAAATTGGAGATCATGCAATTATCTACAAAAATTGTGCTTACACATTTTTTCATTATACTAACCATTTTTGAAAAAACAATTACAAAACTTTCTTACAAATTTCTAGAATTACTTGGATGTTAGTTCAAAGACTGTTTTTGGCTTAAAACGTAAAGAATATATCCATGTTGGTACATAAAATGAAACATTAATTACTGTTCCATGATTTTTACAGCAAAAATCAATAAAACTCCTAGTTTTTTGCCCAAATTGAAGCATACATTCGCGGCAATCACTGCCTGACCCGGTCACAAATCAAATTTCAACTTTATTTCTATGAACGGACGTGTTATAGACATGTGAAAGGGTGTCAGAACATTCATAAGTAGTCGTAAGTAAACAAAGTCCTGTGGTGGGACGAAATTTTGTAATTGTTTTTTCTCAAAAATGGTTAGGGATATGAAAAAATGTGTAAGGACATTTTTTGTAGATAATTGCATATTCTCCCATTTCTGGGAATTTTTGCAAAGGTCAATGTCTAAATTGACCGGACTATTAATCACTTGGAAGTAATAACACCTATTTTGTTGTGATAGGTCAAATTTAAGAGTTGTCACATGTGGGACACCCGATCGGAACGAAGTTCCTCTTCAACTTCTAATGGAACACTTTCCTAATCCATTGTTTATTTTTAAAAATATTAAAAATAACTAAAACTACATACACACGAACACGACAAAACAATGTACGCATACACAGAAGATGCGCGCGTCGCGTGGCTTGTCACTGTCGAGAGAGAGAGAGAGAACGAATAAGTCGCATCCTTACTCGGCCTGCCCCCTCTCCGAGCGCTACGCAGTATAGCAAAAGTGTCGTGAGGATTTTTCCTGACGCTCGCCTAGCCCCCTTAGCCAGCGAACCGTGCAATAAGGAACTTCATTCCAAAAAATATAAAGTGAAATAAGAAACAGTATGTGTACTTATGTACGCACGAAAAGGTGCCATTCCGCGGGTCGCGATCGATCGCGGCCGCGCGCGGCTATAGATGCAGTATGAAAATGTATGGAACCGCTTCCGGGGTTCGCGACAGACGCGCGCGGCCGTGTTAGGTAAGGATCCCACTGCAGAATCATTTCGTTCATCCAGATATGCTGCAAACCTATTTTTACGCATATTTATAATCTAGAGAATATATTTATATCCACTAGGTTGCCTATCAAAAAATGGCCGCAAGTATTTTTTTAAATATTTTTTTGGGACAGAATTTTTGTTTTTGTTTTTCAATAAAATATTGTCCTCCTCACGGCAATATGTACAAAGACTGAAAAATCACGTCCGCCGTTTGCAGCATATCTGGGTGAACGAAATGATTCTGTAGTGGGATCTTAACCTATGTCTTGAAAAATTCATAATTAGTCGGTGTTGTCTGTCAAAATGTCAAACATATTACATGTGCTGTGTAACTAGCCAGTGATAAAATGGTTTCAACATAGAGGTTCGTTATGGTTACACCATCAAATCCGTTTCTGACGCCATCGGTCGCGCGCGGCTCGCGACAGTCGTTGGCTGCGCGCGTCTTTCGCGAACCGCGGAAGCGGTTCCATACATTCTCATACTGCATCTATAGTCGCGCGCGGCCGCGATCGATCGCGACCCGCAGAATTGCACCTTAAGAAATTATACTCTTTAGCGTAACAATCCAATATACTAGATATAAAACAAAACGACAAAAAAATTTTGCAACTAACTTCAGACTGTTGCTTTTAGCTTTTTAGCAACTAGCTTCAGACATAATTTTATATATGCGAGCGCATTCTAAAAACTCACTCTCATATTTTTTCCAATCGCATCAAAAGATGTATAACTTCAATGACAATTGATACATTGATTGAAATGTCGAATAAAACTTTAAAAACAAAACAAATAATCGTCCAAAAATAGCTCAGAATTAAAATAGGTATCAACGAAAAGTTCCATTTTTTGTTTTTCGGTTGGGAAACTATAAAATGAGAGCGAGTTCCAGACCTAACAGCGGTATCTCGTTTGAAAGCTCGAGGTCCTACGGGTCTAAACCATCTTACAGTGCTCATCCAGTCTATGAAAATGACAATCGGCTAGTTTCAACTCCGTAAAGCGTTATCTCTGCCTACGTAAGCACTGATAGTCCGGTATTGGTCAAAACTTGATCAAAATGATCGACAAACGTCACATACGTAAGATGCGAAAGAGATAACGCTCTACAGACCCGAAATAAGCCGAAATCTAATTCCTAATGTCGATATGAAATATTGCTCATTGGATACTCTACCTGTGTTTTGTAATGGAAGGTGGCAAACGAGTGGGCAATTTAATTACATGGATGTTTAGTGATGCATGCAGCCTGTAGACATGTACACAAAAACGGAGGTCAAAATGCCGATGCCTTGCCACCCCTGGGTCAGAGAATATGTAATAATACTTCTACGACGATTTCCCGCCCGATTTTCCCGCCTCACCCGACCTCCTCCCCTCTTATGGGCGACGTTTGGTATTCTCTACGTGCTACGCACACAGGTGCACGTGTAAATACATGTCACTGATTAATGTCTGTGTAATAGAGACAAAATTAAGCGTTTGTATGGAATTTTGGCAGAGTGTCCGCGGTGTGCCGGGGTTGCCCTTAATAAGGGACTGTACATTACTATCTAACCGGAACCCGATAATGATTAACATTTGCCGACAGATAGATTTGATAATACGCCTTCGAGCCAACACTGGAACTCATTATCATTTACTGGCCGTACAATGGAAAATATATATATATATCGATCAGTTATTATACTTCACAGGAATTGGTTCTTCGTTTGGAGGATTGTCGCTCTAAAGAACGACGTTTGGAAGAACTCAAACACAATTTGGAAGTTTGTCTCGCCGATGCCACGCAGCAGATACAAGAGCTTAAGGTAAGTTTATGCGTTGTTAACTCAAGCTGTCTACTTTTTGCTACATCTGAAACAAATGTGGTTAAGCGGCCAAATGTGCAAATGTCCCGCTGGTTTTTTTTAATTTAATGGAAGTGGCAAACAAGCATGCAGTTCACATTGATGTTAAGTGATGACTGCAGCCTATAGACACTTCCACGAAGACCAAAGTCAAAATGCCGATAGTGCAGAACACATCCATTAAGCGGCAAGTAAATTAGCTAATGCGGTGGTGTCTACGCCCGCGAGCTCCGTCACTGGAGCTCTACCACCATTAGAATCAATGGATATCAACATCATCCTTTTTAATATTATATATTTATCTTTATCTTTATGTTCAACTGTGTTTACTGTATAATTGTCAACTGTAATAAGCAAATAAATACATTTATCCTCAATTCAGCCGTAAGATGTCCACTGCTGAACAAAGGCCTTCCCCAAAGATACCTAAAACTGGGGGCCGTCCGCCTACCGACGTCGCCGTCGTCATTGTCATTGAAAAATATATATTTTTACTCGCATGTGTTATTGTGAAAATCACACTTCACACTATCACACTAATATTATAAATGAGAAAGGAGATCAGCCAAAATGGTACATAGATCGTTTTTTTTTTTTTTTATTTTTTTTTTATTTCATTAAGTTGACAGACAAGCAGACGGGCCACCTGATGGTAAGTGGTCACCGTCGCCTATGGACATTTGCAACACCAGGGGAGTTGCCAACGCGCTGCCAGCCCTGAAGGACTCTTTTGACGCCATTTTTGAAGAACCCCATATTGTAGCACCGAGGGAACACCTCAGAGGGAAGTTCGTTCCACAATTTACACGTTCTGGGCAGAAACGAACGAGAAAACCGCACCGTTGAGCACTGCCAAGTGTCCAGTCGGTGAGGGTGAAACTTCTCTCTTCGGCGGGTAGTACGGTGTAGAAAAAGAGACGGTGGTACCATGTCGAACAGTTCGACAGAGCACTCACCATTGTAGAGACGGTATAACACGCACAGACTACCAATATCTCTGCGCAGGCTCAGATGTTCGAGCCTGTCTGTAAGTCCATGAACAAATACTTTACATAAAATTTGTGTGCATAGAGCTGTAAATTTTTCAGTATAATATTATACTGAAAACCACCGGAAAAGTATTTAATACAGTTTTTGGAAAAATCTGTACTTTTGATAATTATGATGGCGTAGAAAGGAACGTAACGAAATGTAATGGCGTAGGATATAATTATTGTATCAAAAAGTATCGATTTATCATATTAAAAAAATCGGTTACATAATAAATAAAAATATAAGTGAAAATACACGTTAGATTTCCATTTTAATTTGCCAACAACCAGATGAGGATTTACTGAAATACATTCATTTATTTTATTTAAAGAAAAATGGAAAGATAAATTTGACTTCCGGCGAGACTCGAACTCGCGGCCTACTGGGAATCTAGTCCAGCCGCTCTTCCAATTGAGCTTCTGAAGTCCTGCCCGATTTGTCAAATCTTTCCTTCACATTTATTGCATTGCTTTATGGTAGCAGCAGCGCCATCTATTGCCGAACTATGCTAGTTAGGCAACCGATATAATAGACTTTGCAGTTTATTGAATATCGTAAAGAAGTCGCTTTTAGCATAGTTCGGCAATAGATGGCGCTGCTGCTAGGTATTTGTGGATACAAGCGTGATTATTTAGTGTACAAATCACTTTCTTAGCGATAATAGCAATCTATAAACCGTCAATTTTAAATTAGCTCCTATTAGTACGAAAATAAAAAAAAATATGTCGGAAAAACGACTTCATTCTTACAATTTTTAAATTGGTATATCTCACGAACCCAATTCGTCAACGAAGTGAAATATATTTTAAATAGTAGTACTAATGTCTGAGGACGAAAAGTTTTATTGATGTACAATTATGTACCAATGCCCCATACAAAGTGGCGGATCTCCTTTCTTTGTTTGGATGTTTGTCCGTTGATCACGCCGAAACTACTGAACGGATTTTGATGAAATTTGTTATACAGATAGGGTATTAGCTGACTTAGATTATAGGATACTTTTTATCCCGAAAAAATGTTCCTGTTGGATGCCATGGGATGATTTGATGAGTTTCCACAGGTTACGCGAAAAGCGACCTACACGCGGGCCGAGCCGCGAGCAAACAGCTATATTATACATAATTATGAACACAATCTGTTTAATATTACGAACAGACGCGGTTAGGGGGTTGCGAAGGCAGATGTCGCGCGGTAGAGGCCGCCCTCGCCCAGAGCGAGGCCGGTCGCCGGGAGGCTGAAGCGCGCCTGTCTTCCGTGGCACACTCCTTGAGGCGCGTGTGCGGCATACAGCCCGATGGCAGCGTGCAACACGCCGCCAGGCGACGAATGGCCAGCCCCGCTAGGAGATATAGCCCGCATAGAGGTCAGTATACACCAGTCGTAGTCTTATGTAGACCTAAAACACAGATGTGTTTAGAAAATAATCTCCACAGGGTTATTATCGACTTATATGTATAAAAATCAAGTATGTAACTCGGGCGCCTACAGTGGAAATAGAGTTCGCATAGGTCAGTCCACACCTTGCAGATCTTCATTGTTACCCTATAAAACGCAATTTTAATGGACTACATTGCATACAGCGCAATATAATATGAACGTTGCGCAGGTCGCGACCACTCTGAAGATCGCAACGAGATCATCGACGTGGATCCGGAGCAGATCAAGAAGGGGGTGCGCAACCTCATGCACGAGGTCTGCCAGATTGAGCGGGAGAAGGTGACGTTGCAAAAACACTATTTTAGTTAATCTGATGAACATAATCTTTTTTGGTACATTACGAATCAAGAAGCTTTATTTGTTATAATAATATGTTAGATAGTTATATTGTTTAAAAATAATGAAAATAATATTGTAGGCAAACTCCCGACTCAAAGACACTAAGAACATATTATAATTATTACGATTTCCGCGAAACGAACTATTCGTCAACGTTTCTTTTTGATTCCACTGTCACTTTTATCTATAACACGGATGTGGATTCAGAAGAATCGCCAACCTATCCCTGTCTTGTCATTTGTTCGCTGTGTATTTACAAACTTCAAGTGACATTTCTTTCATGTTTTATGCATGAGTGAAGTTAGTCGATTAATTTACGAACCGTACAGAAATAGGCAACATTTAGGTCACACTCTGCTATAAAATCCTTTTCAGACAAAGTGTTTAGATTACCTCAAGGTGAACTTCGTAGCCGGAGACATTAAGTAGGTATTGAGTAGGGATGAGAATAAGCGTAGTACTCACCCTTAATAAACAGTTGATTCTATAAATTTTTAGGGTGCCAATTACGTTTATCAAATCAAATCATCAGAGTATGAACCACATCGTACATTCCTAGCTAGTCGACACTATTTTCACGCTAGTCCTTTTCTCTGTAATAAGATCTAGTATAAACAATGTAAACATATGCTTTTTTTGTAGCTTAGTTTAGTTAGAAATTTAAATTTGTTCTACTGTGTACAAATCAGAACACAATGTTTGGAGGTGGGCTATGGTATCAGCGACACAGTTTCCAACTTTTGCAGATATTTATAGTTTTTATAAAAATTGTACACAACTGTTGTATGTAATGTTCGTAAATAAACATATTTTTTATTTTTGTCCAATATATTCCCAGGATGACTACAAGGCCCAAGTGGCAGCACTGAAGAAACAAGTAAAGGAGGCATCCGAGCAACAAGGCAAGGGTGAAAATAAGATGCAATCGCTCAACACCAACCTACGTACTGTGCAAGAGGAACGAGCTAGATTGCAGTCTACTTTGGGACAGAAGGAAGCACAGCTTAATGGACTTGTGAGTTACATTTTCTTGTTTAAAGTAAGTTCGTTTGTTTTCGATATTATTATAAAGGAAGGTATTTGAGTTGTAAACGCGAGAAAAGTATGAATTGCTCACCAAAAATGTATGTACAAAGGAATGAGCTGGATTGCAGTCTACTTTGGGACCGAAGTAAATACAGCTTAATGGACTTGTGAATCACATTTTGTAATCCTGTTTTGAGTTTAATTAGGATGTTTTTATGGACATTATCTGCCGAGGCAAAGGAGAAAATAAGATGCAATAGATTAGGTAATGCCGTGGTGTCTACGCCTGCGCTCGTGAGCGTAGGCATCACGGCATTAGGAGCATTAGGAGCTCTCCTACTTTTACCACCTGTAAAAAATGCCTGATTCTATATGGTAATTATTAAATTATGGTTAATTACGGTTTATTTTATGTGTGCTAGTGAAAACTTGTAATAACTTGCAGAACGAGTCAGTTCAGAGTAAGGCGGTTGAGATCAGCAACTTGAGGGACAAGATCACCAGTCTGGAAGCCACACTCACTTCGGTCAGTGAGGAGAAAGTGCAAAATGAGGTTAGTAATCCTTTGACAATTTTTAAAAAGATAATAGTAACTATTTTTCGCAACTTTATTCATTTTAACTTTGTTGTTTTTTATATTATTTTGCATTAACACATGCTTGTGAAATATATTTTATTTTTAAAGAAAAATGGAAAGAAAAATTTGACTTCAGGCGAGACTCGAACTCGCGACCCACTGGGAATCTAGTCCAGCCGCTCTTCCAATTGAGCTACTGAAGCCCTGCCCGATTTGTCAAATCTTTCCTTCACATCTATTGCATTGCTTTATGGTAGCAGTAGCGCCATCTATTACCAACTATGCTAGTTAGGCAACCGATATAATAGACTTTTCAGTTTATTGAATATCGTAAAGAAGTCGCTTTTACCCTTAATAATTGTTTTATATATTAACTTTGTTGTTGTTTTTTTTTATATAACCAAGGTGGCAAATACGCATGCCATGCATTTTGATGGTATGTGCATATTGCAGCTATTGCATCTATGTTAAAACTGGAGGACAATATGCAGATGCGTTGCCACCTCTGACACCTATAAGTTGTTATGTTTCTGTGAGAGTTAAAGATGTAGGGTAGTATGGCCATCATGACAATCTGTCAAGTGCTGAACGCTACCATACCGAAAGATTAGGTAATGCGGTGGTGCCTACGCACACGAGTTCCGACACTGGAACTCTAGCATCAGAAAAAAGAAAAAGTTGTAAAAAATAGGATTAATTCTTTGAATCTTAGATGGAGAGTCAGCTCAAATAAAGTATCCAATTGACTTAATAATGGCAACCCATTATACGTCCCACTGCTGGGCACGAGTCTCTCTCCTTTTTTCGGGGGAGGCCTGGAGCTTACTCCACCACGCTGCTCCAATGCGGATTGGTGGAGGTGGGTGGGTTAGTGGCCAACCCGCTGTCGGATGTTTTCAAACCGCCCATTAGGCCTCCGACAAGGTTTAACGACTGCTATCCATCGATAGCAACCGGGACCGACGGCTTAACGTGCCCTCCGAAGCACGGAAACGCGCATTTTAATTTGCCACTAGCGGTCACCCATCCACACTACACGACCGCGCCCTTAGTGCTTAACCGAGCAGATCGCTTACGATCTACACCAGCCGCTGGGCCATGCGCGCTTCGCCAATTGACTTATTTAGCGTTGATGTTACAGAACAAAGCGGAAAGTTTACGAGTGCAGTTGGGCGAACGAGTGCAAGAGGTCGGACAGCTGCGGGAAGCATTGGCTGCCGCTGAAGGTCAGATAACATAGTCATTGACAGCTTAATAATGATGCCCCAGATTTTTTTTCTTTTTTTTATGTCTGAAGATTGACAGACAAGCAAACGGGCCACCTGATGGTAAGTGGTCACCGTCGCCTATGGACATTTGCAACACCAGGGGAGTTGCCAACGCGCTGCCAGCCCTGAAGGACTCTTCTGACCCCATTTTTGAAGACCCCCATATTGTAGCACCGAGGGGACACCTCAGAGGGAAGTTCGTTCCACAATTTACACGTTCTGAGATTGAAGCTAGTTTCACACATTGTGACTGGAAATGTTGGGGAAATTATGTGTTTTTGTGAAAGATTGAATATATGACAACATACTTAATTGACATTATTGATATTAATCTTGATTGCTATTCAATTGCTAATCGGGATATATTACCATAAAGCTATTTCCTCCGAAATTAGGGGTTCGTTACAAAACAGGGAATTTTGTTTCGGGATACTCGTGATCGTCTCTAAGCCGATGGTAATGCCGGTTACACACTACGTTTTAACTGCTAGTACTCTCATAGCGGCAAATAAATTTAAAAAAAAAGGTAAGAATCCCGAGCGCCTAAGGGGTAAGCGGCCACGTAAGTAATATTTAGTCGCTGGGCAGCGAAGAACATTGGTATATATATGGTTAAGCATGATTTTTTATAATGTATTTTCTTCTAAATCGATTGAGCGTTACGCGTAACGCGTGTAAGGGGTGAATACCCTGGAAGTGGACAATTATTGCACTAAGTCTCATAACAAAATAAAATCCCAAGGTTGTGCCTTCCATTTGTTAGTAAAATACGACGAGTATCTTTTTAGTAAAACTAGCGTGAGTACTGACAGTACAGTGAGAATGTTTAGGCTGGTTTGCACCAAAGATATTTGTTAAAGTTGTTGTACACTTCACCTCCTCTCTAATTTTAACAGATTCTTTAAGTTAGCGAAGGATGTGAATCAGTGCCGGATTAGCCATATAGCAGGAGTAGCAAATGCTACGGGCCCCGCGCCATTGGGGGCCCCGTGCCTGTGCCAAAAAAAAAACACAAATATGTAATACACCTTAGCTGTTCTCAAAGGGAGCGTTGACCACTAATTACATAGGTACCTATTTTTTTTTTTTTTTTTTTATGTATTTGAAATGGTAAACAAGCATGCAGTTCACATTGATGTTAAGTGATGACTGCAGCCTATAGACACCCACACAAAGACCAAGGTCAAAATGCAGATGCGTTTCCACTCCTGAGGCCTAAGGTCTTATGCCTCTGTGCCGGAAATTACAGGGCCGTACATTACCACCTGATCGGAACACGATAGTGTTGAACACTACCATTTAGCGGCAAGTATATTAGGTAATGCGGTGGTGCCTACGCCCGCGAGCTCCGTCACTGGAGCTCTACCACCAGTAAATTATTTTGTTGCAAGTTGGCAATACCACAATACTTACAGGGGGAATCCCCTAAATTTGTTTTCGATTCCTTTTCGTAAATGTTGTTTTATTTACATCCTAAATTTCAGTAGGCAATGTAACTCTAGGACCCCATGGTGACATTTGCTACGGGCCCCGCACCGGCTTTATCCGGCACTGATGTGAATTGTTGTAACATTTCAGATCCTTCGCTAATAACTTTAACAACTATCTTGGTGCAACCCAGCTTTAATTTTACTAACATACTGTGTGCAGTGTGTGCAGGTAGGGTTACCATTTAGAAATTTTAAAAGTCCTGACAAAAAGCCTGCCGCTTCAAAAAAAAAGGGCCAGACATTTTAATAGCAGATCAGATTATATTTGATTAGACGGTCAGATATTGTTGATAATTCAATAGGTGCAACCTTAAAAATATGAGATTGGGAAGTTAATAAGGATTAGACTTATTTCATACTACAAATGTAAGTTTTATCCCTCATATTCCATCCTAATAAAAAATCCGGACAAAGAATAGTTAGGGCTGGACAGAATCAGGGCAAAAGTCTAGGAGTTAGTAGGAGGAGTTGCCTAACTAGCATGGTTGGCAATAGATGGCGCTACTGCTACCATAAAGCAAGGCAATAAATGTGAAGGGAAGATTTGACAAATCGGGCAGGACTTCAGTAGCTCAATTGGAAGAGCGGCTGGACTAGATTCCCAGTAGGCCGCGAGTTCGAGTCTCGCCTGAAGTCAAATTTTTCTTTCCATTTTTTCTTTAAAAAATAAAATATATTTCACGAGCATGTGTTAATGCGAAATAATATAAAAACAATTATTAAGGGTAAAAGCGACTTCTTTACGATATTCAATAAACTGAAAAGTCTATTATATCGGTTGCCTAACTAGCATGGTTGGCAATAGATGGCGCTACTGCTACCATAAAGCAAGGCAATAAATGTGAAGAGAAGATTTGACAAATCGGGCAGGACTTCAGTAGCTCAATTGGAAGAGCGGCTGGACTAGATTCCCAGTAGGCCGCGAGTTCGAGTCTCGCCTGAAGTCAAATTTTTCTTTCCATTTTTCTTTAAAAAATAAAATATATTTCACGAGCATGTGTTAATGCGAAATAATATAAAAACAAAAGTCTAGGACTAATCCGGACGGACGGTAACCCTATGTGCAGGTCGCGCGGCGCGTCTCGACGTGCGGCGCGCGCAGCTGGAGGGCGACGTGCAGCGCGCCGCCGTCGCCGCCAGGGACCGCGACACCGCGCTCAAGGTAACCGGGGGACCTGCGACACACACCGACATGGGCCACCGGCCGTGGCGGAGGGGAGTAGCCGTATGCAGGCTCTACCCTCTGTCAAAGTGCAAGCACAAGTGGGCCTATGCCTGTCGCCTTCATGTTTAAATGTATGCGTGAAATTGTTTATGTATTTTGTTAGTCAAAGTGTGAGTTTCGTAGTAATAGACGACTTTTGTAGTGTGTGTGTATCACACGTATTTCCCCCCGCAAAAAATGACAGACTGTTTTGCATCGGTTATAAACGCTATGGCTACTTCCCTCCGGTCCGTTGCTCTATGCCTATAACCCTATACTACACTGTGAAGTGTGTAATACACACACACGCCTCACTACAGCTTTAATAACGTGTTTGGAAATCGGATTCAATTTTATGTTTTAACCCATTAGTTTATGGTGATAAGTCAGTGTTTGTTTTTTTTATAAATATAACAGCGTACGTGTTCCTACTTTTGCTAGTGGGAGCGATAAAAATAAAAGGTGGACTGTATGTGAAAGTAGTATAATGAATGACTTGAATGATTATGACAATGATGATGACTATAAGCAAGAAATGAGAGCGAGCAATGAGCGATGAGACGCGTGTCGTCGATGATTGATGAAAATGGAATGAAGAGGCGCGCGGCGGCGGCGGCACGGTGACTCGGTGAGGCGGCCCTGCGCCGCGCCCGCGCGCACCTCCCCGCGCTCGTCCTTCATCCGGCTTCCGCGCACTGCACAGTCGACACTCGCCCGCGCACACCGCGGCCGGGTAGTGCTCCAACAGTACGCAAAATCGTTTATCGTTTAATTCTGTTTTCGATTTATATATTGTTTTTTTGTTACCTATAATTAAGATATTTATTGTCAATATTGTAAATATGAAAATTTGACGTGTTGACTGATAACGAGGAAAGTCATTGACACACTTTAAAGACACATTCTATACGTTAAATAATATTTATGTAATCAAACTCTATGTGAAGATTTTTTTAAAATAGAAGAGTGTATTTTAGATTCATTAATCTCTAAATTGACTGTGAATGTAACAAAACCAGATTAATCACATAACCAAAACATACATACTCGTACTATCCCTCTTCCTACTTTATAACACGCCATCTATCACACACAGAAACTCCAAGAGCGTTGCGAAGGCTACACCCGCACAATAGCGTCCCTAGAAGACCGCTGCACGTCGCTCAAGGGCACCGTGGAGCAACTCTCCACGTCACTACAAAAAGCCGCCGCCGCCGAGAGCGAACTCCGCTCCGAACTCAGCAAGACCCAGAGGATGCTCAATGAAGCCAAAAACAACGAGCAGAACGCGGTCGATAAACTTAGGCAGCTGCAGAAGAGTGTTTGTAAGTTGGGTTATCTGTTTATACAGTTTTGTCCGTCACTATCCGTCATCCTCACTTCGCTGAAAGGCATCGTGGAGCATTTTTCCACATCACTGCAGAAGGCGGCCGCCCCCGAGAGCGAACTTCGCTCCGAACTCAGCAAAACCCAGAGGATGCTCAATGAAGCGAAGAACAATGAACCGAACGCGGTCGATAATCTTAGGCAGCTGCAGAAAAGTGTTCGTAAGTTAGGTTCATTATCTGTAACTTTTGTGCAGATCTGCATACAATGTTTTAATGTGAATGTCTGTCAGATTACACACCGCCCTCTTAATCTGAAAACAGGTCAAATCGATTAATTACTCAATTGACTTAACTGTTCAGGAAACCGGACCGCTGATTACTAGCTTCTGTATTCGCTTAGAGTTGTCACTTGCAACTTTAATAAGGGTAGAAGAAGCCGTTGTGGGCGATTGATTTGTTGACATGTTCCACTAGTTACTAAACCTACTGTGTGACAAACTTAATAAATAGCTAAATAGGTAAACATAATTTTGATTTTTTGTTTTATAGGTTACTAGCTGTTGCCCGCGGCTTCGCCCGCGTGGATGTCGTTTTATAAATAACTAAGTAGCCTATGTTCTTTCTCAAAGTCAGTTCTATCTCTGTACCAAAGGAGATGTTGCAAAAATGTATGGACCTCCGGCCATGTATTGTACACAATATCATTAAACAGGCAAAATCAATATAAAAACGTTTTTTTCACTTATTTAGCTTTGTTTGCAGTTACAAAACATTATTTGCAGTTAGAATTGCAACTCAAAACCAACATTGGCGAATATTGCGGATGATGTCATTTTGACATTTTCATTTTTAAAATTTAATTTTGATTATATAGCACTTGGAGAATTGGTAATATTTTCTTAATACTATCTAAATCGATTGATCCCAAGTGTCGGCTGTATCGCCGTTATGTTTAACATAGTTGAAAATGATAAAATCGTTTGAATTAAATGTACTTGTAACTCTAAAATATATTCTTGAATAAATTAATTGTATTTTTTTCGGATTCTTCTTTAATTTACCCATTTTTTGAGGACGTGTACGAACCAGAGCCGAGCTCGCAACATCTCCTTTCATTAAAATCGGTTCAGTCGTTTGGACTTGAAAAGGTAACAGACAGACAGACAGACAGTTACTTTTGCATTTATAATATTAAGTAGGGATAATTTGTATAATTTATTGGTTGGGAGAATATAACAAAATGTTGAATTTCTTTTACTAACTCTTTGTTTATTGTTAAGCTAACTGCGAGAACGAGCGTCGGGTCCTAATGGAGAAACTAGATAGCGCTAAATCAGCGTGGAGCGAAATGAAACGACTCAATTGTTCTCTTGAAGACCAAGTTCATCGTCTCACCAATCAACTTGCCACTGTCGAAGCGCAGAGGTATGTAATATGCCATTAATTCTTTGCTGCGATAATAAAGCTTCCGGGCTTCTTTTTAAAATAAATTTCTGGAGATTATATGCTCTGCTTACAGCGTACTACGGTTTAGTTGAAACTCATCTTCGATATGGATTAATATTTTGGGGTAACTCGACGGAAAAACAATCAGCATTCAAATCTCAAAAAAGATGTCTACGGGCGATGTTCAAACTGGCGAAAACAGATAGCTGCGTGCCCTATTTTAAAAAACACCAAATATTAACTTTACCTTCCTTGTACATATTAGAAGTAGCTGTGTTTGTTAAGTCAAATCCACATTACTATAATCGTTTAGCTGACACATATCGACGCAGTAGACGTGATAATAGTCAACTTTTTTCTCCAATCCGCCAAGACGGTCCTGATGCGCAAAAGTGTTTACTGCATGGCACCAGTCATTTATAACAATATACCTAAAAGTTGGAAGGAACTCCCTCAACTTGTTTTCAAAAATAAACTACGCAAATTTTTGACTGCCAGAGCATACTATAGTGTCACTGAATTCCTAAATGAAAAACAATTTGTGCTGACATAATTAAACTGATAATTCCATAATTTTATTTTCCTATCATTGAGTAATTGTAATAAACTTGACATTAAATAATTTGAATATAATATCGATCTCTGTATGTAATTATAATCATGATAAATACCATTAAATTAATATTGTCTCGTTAACTTTTTAAAACATTAAAAAAAAATTTTTTTTGCACGTCACTCTGTGACAAACATGTCTGCGCTTAATTTGTTTTTGTCATCCTGTATGTATGTACACACACATGTTTATGCAAATAAATATTATCTTATCTTATCTTTTCTTAATTTGTATATTTTACGACACGTTAATATCGGTTTACAATTTTGATTAAATTTTATCACAATGCACTTCATTGTTTCTTAATGCTCAACGGCTTAGTGCATGGCAACATTATGCACCCAAGTCCTGCTATGTGTTGTTGTAGACAGAAGTATTTTAAAGTGGAGTAAAACAGGAACGGAACAAACTACCGTCTTTATATTTGTGTCAATAGGCATAGTCTTACGCAGTGTTCTACACCCTGTAACACCGGTCGGTACGCACCCTAATGAACCTGCCTTGTTTGAACACAGAGCGGACTTCGAGTCCCAACTACGTATGACTACATGGGACGGCAAAGAGAGCGACAGCAGCGAACTGGAACGCGAACTACACAACTTGCAACGAGAACGTGCCGAACTCAAGTCCAAGAACGATGTCCTTCAAGATACACTTCGTAAGCTTGAGGCCGAACGTCGCATGCCGAAACCATCGGCTCTTAGAAGTAAGAGCCACGATCGGTCTGAAAAGAGCGTGTTCTATTCTGATTTGGATTCAGGTGAGTTTATTCTGTTTTCTAACTGTAGTAAATGTTACAGACAGTTTTTTTGGGGCTCCGTAGCCTACACGGAACCTATCCTAACCTATATACCTAGGATAGGTCTTCAAAATATTACGGGGCTTATGGCCGAATACTCAAACGTCACTCAATTTTAAGCAACGCTCAAATGTGCGCTATCTCTATCGTTTGAACGTGTTTTATAAAGACAGAAGAGTTAAGTCCCTCTTCGATTTAAGAGACGTTTGTGTATTTGGCCGTTAGAGTACTATTTTCCAATTAAAGGATCCGTTTGTGAAATATTTAGCTATCAAATCTTTGACAAAGAAAAGAGTCCTCCCCTCTTCAGTTAAACGTTGGTAAAAATGACAGTGACGTTCCTTTTGAATTTGTTGTATGTAATATTTAAAAGGAAAACAATTGCGGCTAAAAAATTTAAGAACTTTACGAATGTATATCGACTTATTAAGTGTACGTAGGGTGAATTACTGTTTATTTCATAATATCGTCGGCATATAAGTAAAATAGATATTGGCTATATGTATATGCATTCAAACATTTCAAACCATGGTTGACTAAATATTTGATTGTGACGTACTATTAGGGAAGTAGCCGCTTGACCATATGGGAACCTTATGCGGTAGTAGTGAAAGCTATATTTGATTGATCGCGAAGCGAAGTTCCGTGTGCGTCAGAATAGCCGGTCACTGCTCATATTTAACGTTGATGTAGATTTAGAATATTGCTACCTATATGCTACCTGCGTATTTTTCAAAATATGTCACTTTTAAAGGTGACCGGCCATTCTGACGTCAGCTTGGCCGGTCACTTATCCCGTATGTACAAACTTCTGCAAATTATCAAAACGTTTTTTCACTATTCATTGCTAACTAATTGCTACCTAAAAACCTAGTAGTCTGGATTCCGTAGCTTTTAAGGATAAATAGATATTAACAAAAACAGATTACGAAACCTTGAACGCCTCCCAAATTAAAATAGCAAATGATGCATAGATAACCCTCACTGTATTAAAGTTTTGTCATTCATATTCCAGGTGCGGATTCGACGAAAGATTCCGCTCGTGGTCTCAAAGGGTGCACTTGCAAAGACCGTCCCGTGATGAGCGCTGACCTGAGTCTCCTCGAACTAGAGAACCGCGAACTGAGGATGAAGATACGACGTCTTGAGAAGGAGCTTTCTGATAAGGTAATTTTACATCTTTTTCTTTTTTTTTTTTTATTTAATGAAGGTGGCAAACAAGCATGCAGTTCACATTGATGTTAAGTGATGACTGCAGCCTATAGACACCCACAAAAAGACCAAGGTCGAAGTGCAGATGCGTTACCACCCCTGAGGCCTAAGGTGTTATGCCTCTGTGCCGGAAATTACAGAGCCGTACATTACCACCTGACCGGAACACGATAGTGCTGAACACTACCATTTAGCGGCAAGTATATTAGGTAATGCGGTGGTGCCTACGCCCGTGAGCTCCGTCACTGGAGCTCTACCACCAGTAAATCTGTTAGTAAAACATCTGTTAGTTTAGTGTAGTTTATTTGTCGTAACTCCACACCTGTAATCCCCGAAAGGGTAATGGTTAATGAATACATTCAATCATTCATGCAAACACCCACGATTCGGCGGTTACGTTTTGGACCATGTAACAGGTGGCGAGCCTGTTGACAACGATTCCGGAACTTGAACCATGGAATAGCACCTTTAACGCGGAAAATCATCGCTCTTAAACCGACCTTACAGACAAATGTTTCTTAAATATTTTTTTTCGTAATAGGGTATCTATTTAAGTAATATTTTATTTATGTGATTTCTAAAAGTATAAGAAATGTTAGTAAATATCGTCATTGGAACCAGTAGTCTATAACTAAGTTTTTGAGATATCACGATTCGAAAGTTGCAAGTTATGCAATGATCTCAAACGGCTCATATAAAATTGTACAGGCTTGTGATGTCACATATAGGTCGCGCCAGGTAAAAAGAACGCTGGCGGTCAAGCTGCGCAGTAGACGATTTATCGATCTATTTGGTGGTATGAGGTGCGGCGTTTTCAATCTGCCTACCAATACACGAAACCGCAAGCGAAAGCTAGATCAAAAATAAACCAATAGGGCTAGTACTTTGGTGCGCGAGTGTACCGATGCGCGAACACATCCCTTCTACTTTCTTCCAGCGTTCTTTTTACGTGGCGCGACCTATACTTGTACACCTACGAGATCAATGATGAATACCAGAAATCTTTAAAATATATTCGTTGATACATATTGCGTTTTTGTAAATAGTTTTCATAGTAAAAGTTGTTGTGATTTGGACAAAGAATCTATCGGCCGAATACTCAAACGTCACTCAATTTTAAGCAACCCTCAAATGTGCGATCTCTATCGTTTGAACGTGTTTTATAAAGACAGAAGACTTTTAAGTTCCACTTATATTTGAGTGACGTTTGAGTATTTGACCGTAATACTGTTAATTTTTTTGAACAAAATCATTTTTTTTTTCACTTTTTATTTTTTATAATTCTTCTACAATAATGCACCGTTCTTAATATTTTTCATGTTTATACTTTTCATTTCCATATTACTTTCGGAATATGGCAATTAAAAAAAAGATATATATTGTCAAATACCATATTACAGGAATCAGAACTAGCAATGGCCCGTAACCGTTACCTCTCAGAGTTATCGTCATGCGGCGGCAATAGGCAAGACTTGGACCAGTACAGACAGACGGCGCTTCAGGCTGAACGAATGCTAGAAGCGCGAGAAGCGAGCCATAGACAACAGATTATACGTTTGGAGAATCAGGTACATACGTTTGATGAATCGAAGTTTCAAACAACTTAAAACGTTTTGGATTCCGTATGAATGGAGACGTTCCAAAAATGTGTGGATTAATTTATGTATTGAACCTGTATTGCCAAGTACGAAATAAATTCAACAAATTGTGTCTTATTCTAACATATTAAAGTATCCGGTTTAATCGTTCAGTGGGTCATGTGACATATAGACCTTCTTCCAGCTTATTCTTTCCTTGCCTATTTGCTGCTTTTCTCATCTATAATGCTCTTCCGGTAGTCTCGAGCTGGTCTTTCATAAACCGTCATGTTCCAGTTGTCCCAGCTTCGGTCCCAGCTGTCGGCGGAGATCCGGCGGCGGCAGACTTATGTAGCCCGCAGCGGCCGCGCCGCCCGCGACGTGCAGCGCCTGCGCTCCGCCCTGGGAGACTCCTTGCGCGCCGTGTCACAGGTACACACTACACACTACACACTACACACTACACACTACACACTACACACTACACACCACACACCACACCGGCGGCGGCAGACTTATGTAGCCCGCAGCGGCCGCGCCGCCCGCGACGTGCAGCGCCTGCGCTCCGCCCTGGGAGACTCCTTGCGCGCCGTGTCACAGGTACACACTACACACTACACACTACACACTACACACTACACACTACACACTACACACCACACACCACACCGGCGGCGGCAGACTTATGTAGCCCGCAGCGGCCGCGCCGCCCGCGACGTGCAGCGCCTGCGCTCCGCCCTGGGAGACTCCTTGCGCGCCGTGTCACAGGTACACACTACACACTACACACTACACACTACACACTACACACTACACACTACACACCACACACCACACCGGCGGCGGCAGACTTATGTAGCCCGCAGCGGCCGCGCCGCCCGCGACGTGCAGCGCCTGCGCTCCGCCCTGGGAGACTCCTTGCGCGCCGTGTCACAGGTACACACTACACACTACACACTACACACTACACACTACACACCACACACCACACCGGCGGCGGCAGACTTATGTAGCCCGCAGCGGCCGCGCCGCCCGCGACGTGCAGCGCCTGCGCTCCGCCCTGGGAGACTCCTTGCGCGCCGTGTCACAGGTACACACTACACACTACACACTACACACTACACACTACACACCACACACCACACCGGCGGCGGCAGACTTATGTAGCCCGCAGCGGCCGCGCCGCCCGCGACGTGCAGCGCCTGCGCTCCGCCCTGGGAGACTCCTTGCGCGCCGTGTCACAGGTACACACTACACACTACACACTACACACTACACACTACACACTACACACTACACACCACACACCACACCGGCGGCGGCAGACTTATGTAGCCCGCAGCGGCCGCGCCGCCCGCGACGTGCAGCGCCTGCGCTCCGCCCTGGGAGACTCCTTGCGCGCCGTGTCACAGGTACACACTACACACTACACACCACACGCTACCCGCTACACACTACACACCACACGCTACACGCTATACACTTCACACTACACACTATACGCTACACACCACACACTACTCGCCTCACGCTACACGCCACACGTCACACGCTACACCATATACGGTACACGCTACACATTACACGCTACACACCACACACTACACGCAACACGCTACACGCGACATGCTACACACAACACACTACTCGCCACACGCTACACCCTATATGCTACACGCTACACACTACACGCTACACGCAACACGCTACACGCCACATGCCACATACCACACGCTACACACTACTCGCCACACGCTACACGCCACACGCTACACCATATACGCTACACGCTACACGCTACACACTACACGCTACACGTTACGGCACGTTACATGAGAGTGAGGGAGGGTCTATAATAAAAAATTGCGTTACGTTATATTTGAACGCTCCTAAAGTACAGGTTAAAAAAATGTTACAGAGAAACCATTATACACTAACCCCCTTATTCATAAACATACATTAGATACGTTTTAGCTATAGAATGCTTTGTCTTTGTCAGTTGCATTGTCAAATGTGCAGGATAGAAAAGGACAAAGGAGAGATTAGCAACACTTTAGCTATAATACGTTTATGAATAAGGGGGTAAAATTATTATGCTTCCTTTCTCATTTTCTCCCACGTTAAGTCTTATGAATTTATAAGTCAGTCTCTTTTTACTGTCGCATTTTTGTTTCATCGACTCTCAAATCGAACGACGCTAAAGAAGTTTTACTTGTAAAATAAAGTAAACTGAGGGATTTTTAAAAATTAAAGAAAAAACGCAAATAACAATTTGACTTCGACAGGAATCGAACTTCAAGATTCCTGCCCGAAGTCAAATTTTTCTTTCCGTTTTTTCTTTAATTTCTAAAAGTTCATTCGCATGTGTTATTGCGAAAAATAAATATTACACAAACTGAGGGATATTGTGATATGTTGCAGGACCCTGCCCTGGACTCGTACACCCTGGAGCACGAGGCCCGCAAGCTGGACAGCACGCTCACACACAGCCTGCCGCCGCTCAACGACAGTTACGACTCCTCCAAATGAACATACTCATACCACTAGTACGACGGTGAACGCGAACTGTGTTACATTTTGGACACTACAATATCTAGTCAAACCTGTTATTGAAAAACAATTGAGAATCAAACCTTTTGACGTGATAAAGTTTTTTTTTTATAAGTCGACGAACGCCGGCTGTCCGATCGAAATTTTACTTGTCAACTGGCTGCAGAGCGCCCAAAATACAGGCTTCGATCAGTGGCGGACTAAAGTCCCCCAATATTAGTTAATATTGTAACGCCCTTTTTCTGACATATATAATAAAGGAACAAATAAAAGCGCGAGCAAAAACAACGTCTTTACCCTCTCTGTCTCCGCGTGGCTCCTACTTTTACATTTGGTAAGAGATTTGAAATACTTAACAAGAATGCGCGGGGGGGAGGGGAAGACCTTTCCCTCCGTAGGCTCTCAAAATCTCTTAAATTTGGTGCAACATTTTGCATGATGCCAAACTCAGTCGACTTGTGTAGAGGCCCCAGAACCGGACTATGGGGGGGGGGGGGGGGTGCATAGTCCGCTACCTGGCTTCGCCTAGTGTGGGGTTCGATGGCAAATGCAAACTGAATTCAATACTCGCTTTACCATCTTGTTTGTAATCGCTCGCGGAATGAACGATAGAGAGGCACGATCGGCCTAAGCGTTCGGCTAGTAACGCATGTTTTTTTATTACATTATTACGTAAAATTGTATCGTCCGTTAACCGACTTTGCAGTGATATGTTGTGTCTACTTTCGGCTGTTCGAACCCATCACATGACAGACAGTCTGTTTTTAACTTTATATGAGCTCTTAATGACGTTGTTACAATGTTTAGAAACTTCCAAAATTATGTTTCAATCTTTTTAACAAACATTTTTGGGCGACTTCCATATGGGAGTCGCTTAATTTAGGTTTGTCAATTGCAATTCTTATATTGAATCGTAAATGACAACGTAGACGATGATATCATTTGAGATTTTACTGACGTGTTGGCATATGGGAGGTCGGGACTTACGTAGCTTTTAAAATATAAATGGACTATTAAAGATTATTAATTAACTATGTAAAATCTGATATACAATGTAAACTCTTTATAACGTTATAATACGCTTACACTCACAGCCCCTCAGTAGGTATAAACCTGTGTTGTGGGTGTCGTTGTACACGTACAACACATACACAAACACCCAGACCCGACCAGACCCGTCAGACATCTGTAGACCATACAAGGAGTTGTCCCGGTGCCAGGATCGAACCCGCGACTCTTCGAATCAAACGGTCATGCTGTACTAACCGGTCGTCAAAACGTAATCCTTTATAACGATAAACTCCCTATAAAGTAGAAGTGAGTGCAACTTGTTTGGTTTGCGTAAAAACCGACATATTGATACTGTTGGAAATACCGCTGGATATTTGTAAATTAAACCACGATTTCATTGGATTATTCTTGAGACGTATATTCACTTTTTACAAGCAGTATGCAAGAGAGACATAACCAAAACACGACCAATCAGAATCAGACAAAGTAGTGCTGGGACTTGTTCATAGTGATGTACGCAGACACCACAAATAAGTAAACCGATACAAACTACGAACCAGAAAACAATATACTTTTTAGTAGCGTTTACATTTATCTGAAATATTACACATATTTTCAACAGATACATCACTCCATATAACGATAACTCTCTATAACTATAAAAATTGCTCAGTCCCTTGAGTTTCGTTATAAAGACTTTACACTGTATTTAACATTTTAAATATTTTACTACTACTTACTAGTGGGTAATTCTCCACCAAGGTTCCATCAAATCAGCTAATTTTGTGTCGCAAAATAATAATAATCAGCGATACTGGTGGCCTGACACAAGGTTACAAGATAGATACAGAATCTTAAATGGAAGAAATACATAAGATTCATCAAGTAAAAACGTAAAAATATCAGTTCTTTGTATGACGCAATAAAGTGCAATTTAGATCACAAAGCGCTAAGCTCAGGTGGCTTGGTTAAGTTATTTGTGTCATAGAAGTTACTAAGATAGACACAGAATATTAAATGAAAGAATTACAGAAGGTTAATTTCGTAAAAACATATAATTATTAGATCTTTGCGTGATGCAAAAAAGTGCAATTTAGATCACACAGACCTAAGTTCATGCCATTATATTTATCTCTCTCTTGAAGTTAGTTACAGTTTAGATATTTTATGTGGACATGAGTATTATATTTGTTTCGCGTTTTGATGATATTGAAAATGTCTGGACCCCTAATAACTATCACAGAGACATAACACCTTAGGTCTCAGGGATGGTAACGCATCTGCATTTTGACCTCTAATTTTTGTGTAGATGTCCATGGGCTACAGTCGTAATTTTACAGATGAACTGTTTACATGTTTGCCACCTTCATAACATGAAAAAAATCTTTAATTGTCCATTTAATGTATCGTTGCTGCGAACATCACCCGAAATCTATGAAATGACGTCAGTTTTCTATATTCTAAATACGTGTTTAAGAACAATATGCCTAAATTACGATTGTAATATGCTTGGATATTTTTGATTAAATCTCTATCAATATTCTTGACTTAGCAAAGTGATTGTAGAATTTTTTTTCAATAACCCTCTAAATACAACAGTCAATTGTCTTGGTTCAATTATCGGGTTAGGAAGTACCTAGATCAAAAAATATTGCATCTCTAATATATATATATATATCATCACAACTATCTATTGATCATGATAGTTGTGAATTGTGCCTAATTCAGAAATATTCAAGTATATAGTAGTCGTTTGAATTTTATAGCGTTTGTGCATTTACTCAGAAATTTTGAACTTTCATTTAATGGACTACGTAGGCGTCATGTCTCGAGACGGTACCAGTCCATTATACCGGACAATCGGCGAGCGCAAAGGGCACTCAGCCTAAATAAATGTACACAACTACCTAAGGGAGACCCCTGGAGTACGATCCTCAGTTTAGACTGAGGATCACAAATTACACATACGTGATTAGGGGCGGTTTTCTTGTTGAATAATATTTGTTAACTCTCGTAGTAAATCTGTTGTGGATTGGCTAAAACTACCAATCTGCCGTTATTGCCGTATATTATAGATGTATCACTTGTAGAATCAATTTAAAGAACAAGTAGGTTTACTTCAATAGCAATCTTATATTGTGCTAGATAAAGTGCATTTTATTTAAAGTATTCGTCAATTTCATATTATCTTTTACAATTTATGAGGTTATCGCGAGTGAATGCACGAACGTAAACATATTTTAATGTATAAATTTTTAAATGTAGTAAAATGCAATTTTGTGACTGCCATAGTCGATCACGAAGATATCTAGATGTAAGTCGTATTGCGGTAGTTGTAACACGTTCAATGTCTACACAGTATTAAATGTACCTTTTGAAATGTTCCTGTATTGGAAATAAGTATGGATTAAGAGTAGCTCCGTCCGTATATTTATAAGATTGTAACACTTGTATTCACAAACTGTAATTCAAATGTGATTGCATTGAAAACGATTGCTTTAGGATTTAAAACGGGCAGTAGAGAATGTGATCCTGTAATTGTTTGATTGTGTAAAAGAAAACCCGTCGACGCTATGACACCTAAATATGGTAATGTTGAACCGTGTGTACATATTTTAGTATTGCAATTTCATTTGGCAGAAAGAAAAATAATATTTTTATTTCGAGTAAGATTTGCCGACCGTGAAGCCGAACCGTGCCGAGAGTGAATTTATTACATAAAGTACATAAAAGTAAAACAGATATTAAACTAAATTTAAATAGAGATAAGGCACTGACATTTAAAATTCCATTAAAACTATCAATACCTATCAATACCTTCCAAAAACTAGATAAGAAGAAAAAAAATATTCTCAAAATCAAAGTTATTCACTTAGCAGAGTTCCAAATACTTTATTATTATTTTATTAGATGGTTATTCAAATCTTGTAATGTAAACGTCCATAGCATATTTATATATATATATATTTGTAGAAATATAAATCAACAACAGAATTATGAACAACTTATCCACAATAATGAAATGTCCGGCACCGGCAGATCAGAACATAGTCCCCTAATTTAAAAAAAAACTACGAGGTTTACAGTTATTACGAGTATTTGTTCCACTGCCTCATAACTAATGAGTCGCTTAGCTAAAAAAAAATAAATAAACTTGTCGCTACTGCTAGACCTGAGCTCCAATGAATCAAGGAATCCTAGGTCGGGCTCCAACAAAAAGGTTTTTTCTCTCTCTCGTTTGGTGACATGATATTCTCTTCATTTAGTAACCGACTGAGTGACGACGATGACAACATCAATTGATAACTAAGGCAATAATAAAAATTTAAATTTTAATAAAAATCGATTAATATATTTGTTGAAAAATAAATTGATTATTAAATTACTACATTATAGTTTGTGAATACATGTGTAGGTGTGTTGGTTGCGTATGCCCAAGACATTTTTTAGGTTAAGGACCAAAAAAATTAGTGGTAAGGTTCTAGCTCATGTCGACCAAGGACCCGGTCAGCACCGCTTCACCTATAATTTGATAGATATTTGAACAATATACAAGATAGACTTTTGTCACAATGTTTTGAAATAAGAATGTTTATTTTTTTTTTGTTATACCTTTTATTATATTATTTTCTTAGTTGTTGTTGCTATGTATCTTATTTATTTTCTTATCATCGATTTTTATTTACTTATTTATGATCTAATTTTGGTACTTATACAAACTGGCACATGTTACTATGTCATGAAATAAATATTTTTTCTATTTTGCCTTTTATTTCTTAGCTATAACATTGTTAACAAGCTTTAAGAATGGAAAGGTTTGTATGTCTATTCTTAGAGCGAGGCGGTGGTGGTCCGGTACTGGTGTGACAAATGAGCGACAACCTTTAGGCATCGGTTGTAATTTTGATCTAGTTTTTCGATCTCTTATATCTGTATTGCAAAGGAAATCACAATGTTTGGCTGTGTTTTGATATTTTACCTTAGAATTAGATAATTATATACAAAATATAAATTAGTGTGAATGGAATGTTATTTCTCTTGAACCAAGTTGGTCAAATTTTTATAAAACTCACAAAACAAGATCCAGATATTGCTAAATTTGAATGGGGTACAATGCATCTTTTTCAATTACAAGTACCGACGTCCGGTATTTTTTCATAGGTTAAAATAATTTATTTCAGACTTAATTTCAATGACTAGCCCATACTATTACGAATAGGTCAAAACATTTCGCGGGATGACGCAACTTACCGCCGCATGTCGTGGCATTCCACAGGATGCCACGGCACGTCACTGGAGCATGTGAGGCTCAGATTGTTGTTCTGTGTTGTTGTGTTATGAACGTTATGGCTAAATAAGTCTAAATAAGGTTGAATCTAGCTCTTCCGGGCGGCAATCCCAGCAGCTGATACGAACGCCCAAACGAAGGAACACGTTCACCTTCGTGCCACAAAATCCTGTGGCATGTCACCGTATCACACAGAATTATTCGGTATGCCGAATCGTGCTATGCCGTGCCTCGCTGTCTATCTATATTATAAACAAAATGAATAGGTATATGTGTCGTTAAGCACAAAATTCGAGGAGGGTTGGACCGATATAGTTTTTTCAAATGTTCGCTGAAGCCGAAGGTTCTTAACGGGTGAAAAAATGGAAATACCTACTGAGAGAAAAACTATAAAAACATTTAGCTTTTTCGATAGAAATTGTTCCTAACTACTACACATTTGACGCCGAGTCTCTTACCATAGATATGCCATAGATGTAATGAGTCAGTTAGTTTATAAATACATACTAATTGAAATTAATTTCATTTGTCAAATTTGTAGGTAGGTGCTATGTGGTGGCATTACAAAGTATAAAATAAATAAAAGAATTAAGCTTAGCTGTCTCATCTCACAGGACCTAGCTGGTTCTCTGTCTGATAAAGTTTACAAATTGTATTCTATTTTTAGCACCAGCACTCTCCCCGTTGGGTCTAAATTGTTAATTGGTCATAAACGCCAGTTCCCAATGACGCGTGGACGACATGTGTGCAGAGGGACCGTTATATTATTATATAAACAACTGATTGATTTATAGCACGAACAGTAAAGAAAGAAGAGAATAAATTGTTTCAGTATTTGTACATGTAATTACGGCCCAAATTAACACCAATTTGCATATCATTGTTTTGTGATAAGGCAATGACTTTCACGTTTGTGTTCAAATAATTTCTTTAACAAGAAAACTTATAGGTTAACGCGATAAATATAACTAACTAACTATAAACTATGTAAATTTTGACCGTCCGTCGCGAATTTCCGGGTCTTGACCTAATCATTCTAGCTTCTTGATCTAAACATAGAGCAACCGGCCCCGGCGGATAGGAGGGGAGTAGCCATATGCAGGCTTACTCTGTCAAAATACAAGCCCAATTGGGCCTACGCCTGTCGCCTAGATGTTTAAATGTGTGCGTGAAATTGTTTCTGTATTTTGTTAAAGTCAAGGTGTGAGATTCGTAGTAAAAGACGATTTTTGTAGTGTGCTAGTGTGTCGCACGCATTTCTTCACGCAAATAATGACAGACTGTTTTGCATCGGTAATACACGCTATGGCTACTCCCCTCCGGTCCGCCGCGACCGGTGGGCCGCGTTGCTCTATGTACATTACCTACCGCACAATCGGAAGACGGTAACACTAAACTCTGTAGCGGCAGGCTGATTAGGAAATGTCAACGTGCCAGGATTCCACGACCTTACTTTTTATCAACAACGGCCTAACACGTCAATGATTAACTGAGTACGTCCTCGAAATTTACCACCAGTGACTTCTTATCACAGCAATATCAATGTAAAATCTAGATGAAGCTAGCGCATCTTATGACCCAACCTCAATGATTACTGATCATACACCCTGCCTTTTCTACGTACTCGAAATCCACCACCAGCAACCTCTTGTCAACAAATTGTAGTATCAATGGGAAATATAAGTGAAGTTAGAGCCACCTTGGGACCCAACCGCAATCATTATTGATCATACTCCTGCCTTCTCTACCTCTTCGAAATTGAAATCTGTTCTACTCTTGCTCTGTCTTAATAGAAGTTATGGGCGTAATCCACCCTTTCAAAGTGGAAGAGGGGAGCGAAGGTCCAAGACTCACGGTATTCATTTAAGAAGGGAATGAACATGATAAGTTGAATGTCAATTACGTTGTTAGTAACACTATTTTTAAATAATATATGAAAGGGTAAGGGCTTCCTTTTTTTGAACAGAAAGGTTTTAAAAGCATGACGCTAAAATTTACAGGGTTATTTTGTAACCAGCGCATAATTCATATAATTCTTCTTCGGCTTTGGCTCATCAAGACTAACACTTTTGTTGTACAACTTTTTCTAATTCAATATTCTTTTTTACCATACAAAAAATAATAAATAGAATTTGCAGATCTAATACTTCTTAACTTCACGTTACGTAAACAGCTGACATCTGTACCTATGTAAAAATATACCTATGAAACGTAGGGCTAACAATTGATGGAAGTCCCATTTGAAACGATTTTATTTTTTATCATGTGATGTACTGCGTTTTGGCAAAAGTCATAGAACAAAAGTTGTCAGTCTTAACGTACCGAACTCACCTTTGACGATTTATGCGTTAGATATATTTAACCCTGTATATAGGTACCACGATTGGGTTATTGAGCCATTCTGTTGTGCTATTATACTATCAAGTATGATATACCTAGCTATGTTAATTTGTAATATTAATTAGTCAACTAGTAGGTGTTGTAATTTTAAAACAAATTGTTCGTGACATTATATTAGTCACATATGAAGGTTTATCAACTGTTTCATAAGTTCATAGGTAATTAAGTAAATGACTAAGTGCCCACCAGGTTAAACTTATTTCAGTACTGAGTAAAACGTAGTACAATCCTCGTACTGATTATTCCTCAGCAGATGTAAATGATGACTCAACGTCTGGGTGATTCACCGCGAATCACAGTGTTAAGGTCAGTTCACATCAGCCGGAAGTTGAGCGGAAATGATTATTTTTTCGTCATGAGTCAATGGCATTGTAAACAGGTCTATGATAGAAGATTTTCTACGTTTTCTCTTTAACCTATTGTTATATTTATAGTGGGTACTTGTCTTTATCGTCTAATTAGCATTGAGTTTTCTACCTACGTGTGACCAATTTATTCAATAACGTAGGTGGCTTCATGATAGCTTCGCATCACATATTATTATAATACTTAGGTAGATAGAGCGATATTTTTTTGAGACGACTTTCTACGGCGTGGGCACCGCATTACTTAATATCCTAGCTGCTAAATGGTAGTGTTCAGTACTATCGTTCCGGTCAGATAATGTACGGCCCTGTATTTTCCGACACAGAGACATAACACATTAGGCCTCAGGAGTGGTAACGCATCTGCATTTTAACCTTGGTCTTTGTGTGGCTGCAGTCATCATTTAACATCAATGTGAACTGTTGAAATTGTACTTAATTATTCGTGAAGAAAAAAACCGAATCATTTAATACAAACATTGGAATCAATATACATTATATTGGTGAAAATGTTCGTAATTATTATCATCAAATTATTATGATTAAAGACCTGTATCACCTGTAGGTAGGTATATGTATACTGTAGGTATTACTATTTTTTCCGCTAAATGGTAGTGTTCAGCCTGTAATTTCCGGCACAGAGGCATAACACCTTAGGCCTCAGGAGTGGTAACGCATCTGCATTTTGATCTTGGTCTTTGTGTAAATGTCTATAGGCTGCAGTCATCTCTTAACATCAACGTGAACTGCATGAAATTACCTAATGATTTAAAATTATGAATGGAAGTAAGCAAGCCAAAGAAAGCACTTGACGAAAGTTCATTGATGGTTCCTAGCTAGCTAATCTATCTACCGATAAATTGTAGTGTGCGCCGGTACCTACCTATTCCGCTTCATTGCTCCCGTGTTCCGGTTAGGTGATAATGTACGGCCCTGAATAAAAAACAGGCATTGAAGTAAACAGCTTTAACCTCAACAGTGGTAATCACCATTGAGACTGTTGAGGGCAAGAGACCTCTAGTTTTATGTAGATGTCTATAAGTAGGTCATTGTATTTATTTACCACTAGCTGACCCGACAAACTTTCCTCAGAATGAAATAACGTGTCAAAGGTTTGATAGATACGGACTGTTTTTATGGGAAAATAAAATTGTGGTTTTTACTATTTCCCTTCAATTTCTTCATATTTTCTTAACTTTTTAACCTTCCCTGGACTTCCAAAAATCATTCGACACCAAAATTAGGCAAATCGGTGCAGCCGTTCTCGAGTTTTAGCGAGACTAACGAACAGCAATTGATTTTTACCTATATATATAGATTTCTGCCACTTTTATAGCAAAAATACATGTACCTGGAACGAATAGGAAGCATTACTCTACCATTTCACTGGTGGTAGAGTTTCAGTGTAGGAGCTCGAGAGCGTAGGCACCACCCTAGTAGCATAATAAATCTATGTTACCTATTACCTAATGTATCTGCCGCTAAATGGTAGGGTTCAGTACTATCGTGTTCCGGTCAGATGGTAATGTATGGTCCCGTAATAACTATCACAGAGACAGAACACCTAACGTCTCAGGGGTGGCAACAAAATCTGCATTTTGACCTCTAGTTTTTGTGTAATGACTATAAGTTGCAGTCATCACTTAAAATCAATGTGAACTGCATGCTAGTTTGCCACCTTCATTACATAAAAAATTGGATGTGTATGAGATTAATCAACGATTTCATATACCTATTTCCTTTATTTTTGAAACTAATCTATGTCGGACTTTTAAACTGCTGTTGAAGGTACATATTATATGTATCGTTTGCGAAATTTATTATCTACCTACGGACGGAATATGCTCCGCTGTCACTTCACCGGCAACGCCCATGATCGTGGGCACTTGCATATTATTATAGTACCTACTATCAAAGAAATGTCTTTTCGGTCATGTCGATGCCTTGTGTGTAATAAGGTAGGGATGGCGATCTGAAATCGATTATTCGGAAAATGGATTATTTTAATCGGTCCAGTAAAGGAAGTTTCATCCTAGAAAATCGAGATTCGTTATTTTGTTTCATTAACAACCATAGTTAATCATACAAATAGATCTATGTAGGTATTGCCTGCGCAGTGTAGTCTCTAGTACCTACCTATTACCCACAGATCAATAAAATTACTCAACCAACGTGAAATAATGACATGGTGTTTACCTACATACCTAAAAGATATGCTTTTTTATACTTTTGGCTTGGATTTGTACTATAAATTCCTACTCAGGAAGCAAATTGAAAAATTGATCGATTAATCGATTTTATCTATATTGATTTTTTTGTGGATCGATTTGGGCATCTCACTTCGCTTAAAAATCGATCTTTATCTGGGAAGAATCGTCATCCCTATAATTTGCAATGTCTATCTGTTCCGTGGTTATAATACACCTCTGTCAATTCTCTCGGTGAAAGAATTGTGTGAAAAGTGAAAAAAAAAAACAATTCGCGCGTGAAGTTACGAGTACGTAGGAAGTTGGTAACAAACATAAAAAATCCATTGATAACTTGCTCAATATAGATCGACCCGAACTGGTTGAGGCAATAAGCACTAATAAGGCGTTAAGTGGTGGGCAGTGGTTCGGCCTTCATGACGTACGTAGGTACACTTTCTTTGTCTGGCTCATTGGAAGATAAAGATAAGATGTTCTGAAGCTTCTCTACAAAGATTTTTAGAACAAATGGAAAGAAGTCTTAATCAAGTAGTATAGCGACGTAGCGACCCACCCTGACTTCGCACGCATAGCATTTATTATTAGGGACACGCCCGACTTCTTTGACATAAACCGTGACATCCTTGTGAATATAACCCTAGAAAACCCTCTTTCCAACATTGCAAACAGGAACGAAATCCGTTCATAACTTTCAGAGATAACGCATACATAGACAGAGAAAATAGGGGGACATTTAGGGGATATTTAGTGATAAGTTTAGTTAACATTAGGTCTATATTGCCGGAAGTGGTGTCCCGCGGTAGTAGGAGGTAAATGTATGTATTCAAGCATACATGCAAACACCCATGATTCAGTCGTTTTCACTGTAACAGGTGCCGTGACTTTTGACATATCCGACACTACCGAAGCCGGAAAATCCCCATAACAGTAAAGTACACCGCGTACCTAACTGTTATTGGAATTTTCCGGCTCGGGAATCGAACGTAGGACTTCAGCGGTAGAGGCAGTTTTACAATTTAGTTTAATAAATTCCATTTTAAATGCCACTTAATTTTTTACTGGTAAGTGACAGAGCTTGCGGGCGTAGGCAGTACCTTACCTACCTGCCGCTAAATGGTAGTGTTCAGCACAATTGTGTTCCGGTCAGGTGGCAATGTACGGCCCTGTAATTTTCGACACAAGAGACATAGAAAAAAATTACTCAAGTGCAATGCAGAATTTGTAGCTCTTAGTTTACGTAGAAAATCTAGACTAGATCATGAATATAGTACACCTACTATCTCTAGTTAATACGCGACGTCATTAAAAAAAAAAAGTCATAAATTACCTTGATTATAGGTACATTTGCCTAATAGTTCCTATTTATTACAACCTATCTTGGAGGTACAAAATTAAGTTTTGTCAATGTATAATTTTATAAAATAATGGAGATTGCAGGTAAACTACATCGTTTCTTGACTTACATATTATAAGTGTGCGATAATAATTATAGGACGGATATAACAATTTACGTAACACAGACATTATCATTACCCGTCGTACATAAAAATGGTGTACATGCATAAATGATGTTAAAACTATTGCATAATCGGTGGTTACGCAAAATAAAATAATGGAAATGTATAGTTTTTAACTACTTACAATAATTATTCTCAGGAATCAATGTGTAATAAAATGTAACATCATTCAAGTGAAAGTTTTCGAAATTTCATGCTATGTCGTTCTAATGAAATGATAAAAAAATAATTGAATAAGTAAATCAATGATGTAACTTACAATAACTGCCTATTGTTACGTAATATATTTTTAATCTATAAAATATTTGCAATAACGCGACATAAATATGTTAATAAGGTATATTATGTCATCATCAGAAAAATCTGTGGACGGGCTTCATATGGAATGTGCCTACATAATAACATCTTTTTTATGAATAAATCAACTTATGGAAGTAGCAGATGTCTAGATCTATCTACCGGTGACTTCGTTCACGTTGTTTTCCATTGGTGGTAGAGCTCCAGTGACTGAGTTCGCGGGCGTAGGCACCACCGCATTACCTAATTCACTTGCCGCTAAACGGTAGTGTTCAGCACTATCGTGTTCCGTTTAGGTGATAATGTACGGCCCTGTAATTTCCGGCACAGAGGCCTTAGGCCTCAGGAGTGGTCACGAATCTGTATTTTGACGTTGGTCGTCTTCGTGTGGGTGTCTATAGGCTGCAGTTATCACTTAACATCAATGTGACCTGCTTGCTTGTTTGCCACTTCCATTACATAAAAAAATAGTTACATATTATTATTTCATCTTCTACAGATACAATAAAACTGCAACTGGAATGTCTGTACTTATGAGATATTACAGAAAAAGAATTAAAAACGTTAAAGGCCCGTAACTTCACGCCTGTAATACCCCTGAAGGAGTAGGTGAATGCATGCAAACAAGCATGTAAACACATTCGATTCGCCGGCGAGTCTGTTGACATCTTCGGGCACATCACCAAACTCTGAGGTACTGGGAAACTTCCAGAAAGTGGGAAAACTCAATAGGGCTAGAGATAAAGCATTTTACACTAACATTATCTCTGATAGCCCCCAGCCCGGGAATCGAACTCAGGACTTCATAGTAGTAGTGGCCTGCTACCACTAGGCTACTGAGGTAGTTATTGCTAAAGGTCTAACTTAAAAACCTGAGAAATAAAATCGTATCCGTGCAAAACCGGGGCGCGTCGTTAGTTATGAATTGATTTGACTTATGCACTTAGTCACAAAACTTAGCGACCGATTTACATGAAATGTGGTATGGAGGTAGTTATGAAACTGATAGAGAACCAGCTTCAGTACGTAGGTTACATTTATTTTTAGTTGTCCGTTAAAATATGTTTGGTGTATCGGCAGAGAATATGTAATAATACTACGTATAGAATGGACACTTTGACGTCCCGCCCGATTTCCCCGCATCACCCAACCTCCTCCCCTCTTATGGGCGACGGTTGGTATTTTCTACGTGCTACGCACACAGGTGCACGTGTAAATGCACGTCACAGATTGATGACTGTGTAATAGAGACCAAATTAAGCGTTTGTATGGAATTTTGGAGGCGTGTCCGCGGTGTGGTATCGGACAACATTTTGCTCACAAATTATTGTTTTTGATGTCAATAATATATTTTATTTGTAATACAAATTTTGACCAATAATACCTACCATGTCTCGCTTTCATTAACAATTTAAACCCGCCGAATATCTAACTCGCTACATTGATTCCCTATCTCCGAATTGGGACGCGGTTTCCTGGGGTACTGGCAAGCGAATTATTACACTGTATATAGGACTATACAGTCTATTTTAGTTCGGTCACTCGCAACCCAACCTAAAACTGTAAAGGCGGAACTTCAGATATCCTACTATCCTAGATAGCTAGTTTATTATTGGAATAAATAAAAACATTTGATGAGTTATTGTCGTTTTTCTTACGGCCAAATACTCAAACGTCACTTAAATTTAAGTGGGATTTAAAAGTCTTCTGTCTTTATAAAACACGTTCAAACGATAGAGACAGCGCACATTTGAGCGTTGCTTAAAATTAGTCTAACAATTTTTGTTGGTTCTCTATCTAAAAACGCCACTTTGTGGAAATCGCCATTGTTTTTTTTACAATTAGGTACCTAGTTTCTTATATATATATACTTTATTTTAAGCACATACATATAAGACATTTATATAACTAACGCATTATTGTTATTTTTATTCAATGAACCTACATACCTACTTAAAGTATGACCAATATTTGGAGTGCATTATTTTCCTTAATTTAATCTTTATAGTACGTATATAATTATGTATGACGTATGTGTGAATATTCCAGTAGATCAAGAGGAAAATACGTATTACGCATTTACGACAATCCTTCCTGTGAAAATCAGTAGCAATGTGACATACCTATTTCAAGGTAAATGTGTATTATAGTAGCTAATACAAAAAGTGTGATTCAAAAACCTAATTAGTAATGTATGGTGTCCCATTCAAGCTTCAATACTTAAGATTAAGATAGGTATTTAACAAACAAGCAGACAGACCAGGAAATCATAAAAATCCCTGATTCTGCATTCTCAAAACTATCACTTTAGATAAGTTGTTCACAAAATTATAGATTTTCGAGTGTATAAGATTTTAAATGAAAAATGTATAATTCGTTAACATTTTTACATGGAACACAAAAAGAGGGCGGAGTGCTTATCAGTAGTTAGATAATTCAACCATTACTTTTTTATTTACCAGTGCACGATGTATTATTTTCTCATTGGACTATGTCTGGGAACATCCATTGAGTAGTTGGTGTTTTTGTTAGGACCGCTGTGAGGTTTGGCGACGAAAAATAAGAGATTTTCAATTATGTCCCTGTTTAAATAACAATACTAGACCGATTCGACTAGGTAATGGATGCTCCCATTGTAGAAATGAACGTTATGAAAGGTGTTTAATAAAGATATACGACCGAATATGTATTGTATGTAGATATCACCCCACGCTGCTTTAACTGAATTATAATAATTTCTTAAAAACGTGTCCCATAGTGAGCTAGATCTATTTATTAGATCCTGTTGTCATGTTATGGGATGCGTTAAAGTAGTGTAATGAAACACCTGATTTGCGATATTATATTGCTTTGTCGTCGATAAGGCGTATTGTATTCATTTTCATTGGACTGTGTCAATTCTTATGTTACTAGAATATCGACATACGCCCGCTGCGTCACACTGTCATTATTTTACATACTGTATATTACGTTATATGTAAGAACACGTTTTTTTACACTTGTCAATAAAATGATAGTAGAGTAATTGGTTGTTTCAATTAATTGAATTCCATTAACATTCCAACCCAATTGTCGAGGAGCGCACGGCGTGCGTGCGGGCCGTGAGTCATACACTAGCTCATGTCTCCCATGCAGAGCAGGATAAAGAAATACAACCCACGACATGAATATTCAAAATTGGTTTTATTGATAAATTTGCAAAAAAAAGAGAAATTAATAGTTATTGTACATGTCGATTATTGATTGAAAAGATAAAAATATACACATTCTTAATTTGCATGATATATATAAAAATATAATTCAACTCAGATCAAGTTATTACCAATATCCTTGTGCAGTAAATACTTATTATTAACAGAAATGAGAATGGAGGAAACATCTAATCCTGTAACAATATTTGAACACCTATTTATAATTATTATTTTAACAGTGTTTTTCCATAGCAGCAACACACTATGTCGGTAATTTACATGAGCCAGTAATCATAAAATTTTAATCCATTTACAATAACGATAATTTTATTTAGAGTTTTTAGATTAATTGTGTGAAGGGGTTTGGAGTCTGCGAGGGGGGAGCAGCACGGCTCCAGCTGCGCAACACCTCTCGGCACTTACTGGACACACTACATTTGGTGGGATGAACTCACCTAAGGCTCTCTAAAATTCAAAGGTTACCGAATGGTGTCATAATCAACTTTTCCTTCGATACATTTGAATTATATAACAAGACAATAATATATCTGAAAAAATTTAATGTATCCTTAATTATTAAACATTATACACTGGTTCAGGCCCGCTGGCACAACTCCAGGTCTCTGCGGAGCCATAACAACCTCTTGTTCACCATTCAGAAGTTTATAAATCAATATGACCTATGATAAACAATTTTTATACACTGAGCCCAGACAGCGTTGATAAACAAAAATGATACAATTGGTGAAAAGTGCATAAAATATATGACAAATTGTAAATGCAACTGCACTGCAGATAACCTAACTATAAATAGATTAATATCTCTATAAAACAATACAAATCATACATTGTTAACTTCTCTTTAGAAAACAAAGACAACTATTGTAACTTGTTTGTATAAAATTTGTTGTTCATTGTAAACAAACACACATACCAGCAAACACACTTCACAAAATGCCATTAGTCTGGGAAGTTAGACATAAGGCATGTTAATATATTGCTTTTAAACACGAGATAATAACAATTGACAGTAGACATTATCAACTTTTCCTGTTTGTAAGGGCTGTCTGAACTAAGCGTATTGTTATATTACATTTATAGGACAAAATTATTTAGTTAACAATTGAATTCTGCCTAAAATTGTGATTAGAGACAATATTCAAAATGTCAGAGCACATGGAGTACATTTGTGGAAAATCAAAAAAAGGAATTTATGTATTACTCTATAACTATATAATGGAAAACAATTTTCAAATGAACTCGCTTGTGCTCTGAATTATTAGATATTAATTGAATGTCGACTTCTGAACCTAGCAATCACACAGTACAAATGGAATTTAAAAGAGTGAAACGCACACAGAGTCATCAAACATATTCTTAAATCAAATTCTAATCATATTCTATACACAGACAAGTGTAAACGGTGCTCAGGTAGGCAAACAGACCTTCCGGAGTATTGTGATGTCTGTGCAATTTCCACTCTGCCACCGCCTCAAATAACAAATGCACATTATCGAAATGCTAAAGGTATTCGATATACAACCGCTCACCCGACCTACTTTTAAACTTTTGGAACCGTAGAGTCAAATCTGGGTACGAGAAGTCTTACAAATTATTAAATATTTTATACCTAGACGCGTCGGGGGCTCGCACTTACAGGAGAACACATGGCGGTTTCTTCTTCGGTTTCTTATCCTCCTTAGGAGACTTCTTGTTGATCTGTCGCACTAGGTCGTAGAATACGTCGATCACATTGATCTTGGCCTTCGCGGAGGTCTCCATGAAGGCGCAGTTGAAGTGGCGCGCGAGGTTCTGGCCCTGCTCCTTGCCTACTACACGCTCTGCCTCCAGGTCGCACTTGTTACCCACCAACACCATTGGCACGTCATCTTTGTCCTTCACTCGCAGGATCTGCTCCCGCAGATCCTGCAGGTCGTTGAACGTTGACTGTGCCGTGATCGAATACACTAACACGAAACCTTGCCCGTTTTTCATATACAAATCCCTCATCGCTGTGAACTGCTCCGTGCCCGCCGTATCCAGAATCTCCAGCATACATTGTTGGCCGTCCACTTCCACTTGTTTTCGATAGCTGTCCTCGATGGTGGGGTCGTATTTCTCCACAAAGATGCCTTGTACGAACTGTACTGTCAAGGCGGACTTTCCCACGCCTCCGCTACCTAACACGACTATTTTGTATTCGCGCATTATTAACTATTTTGTGTCACGTGATTGTATTCACTGAAATCAAAGATCAAACTGCTAAGAAGCACATTAACTAGTTAGTTATTGCAAAAAAATCTTTAACAAGTCAAACCGCCATGACACAGTTTAACAGGGCGATGGCTCACTTTGACAGTGTTGTATTGCCATGTGTGAAATTCAATAAAAAAAATATCGAATCAATTACACGTACTGGAACATTTTATAATTATTATTCGATCAAAATATTTATCATTCATAATTTCACAGAATAGTCAATGCAATATGCAAGTCGAGTAACAAATGCACGGCAAATGAATAAATGGCAGAAATGGCTTGCACTACGGTCATGCAGTAGATAAAAAGGATGCAGGACGGATGAAACAAATCAATTCATTGTTCTAATAATTATGTTTGTGAACTATTGTAAACCTAAGCTAATTTAATAATTTGATGAGAGCTCAAGAAATAAATTATTTAAACGATTTTAGTAAAATTGAAGACAAATACCTTATTAAATTATTTGGTCATAATTTGCCAATAATTAACATAATCTATTTATTGCAGAGGGTAACTCCGTCTTATGTTAGTTCAACATGAAGCCACTAGAGAGAGTAAGTGTCAATGGGAGCAAATTCTAACGGCTCGCATAAATTTAACATAGGTATGTACCTACTACGATGTCTTTTCAAATAAGATTATTAATAGTTTCAGGTTCACGAAACGACTTATGTCCCGTAACTTAAACCCGCCGCGACATCGGCGTCGTACGAATCGTGTTTATGTGTACGACAGCGATGTGCGATTGCAAATAAATCTATTCAGCCGAATGAACAAATTTCTGATTCTGCTAATGTGTATAATGCCAATTGAATATTAGTAATAAATATATTTATTTATGAAAAGGTACTTAAGGCGACTTTGAAATTGAGAATGTTTTAAGATTAATATACCTACTTAGGTACTAATTACAGTCGCGCTGCACAGTCACGCGCATCTATACACTATGTCATTCGACTGTGAATGGAATCTGAGTCTAAGATGGAATTTAACTACTTAGCAGGTCCATGCCGAATGATTTAATATGCCTCACAAAATTGGGTCTTTTTTCACAGATGATAGAGTTTACTTTTATAAGATGTAGGTACTTAACTAAGTAACTATTATTCGGATTTAATTAAATTAATATTCGTTTATGCTAGTTTCGAGTTTCGTTGGATGAATAGTTCCATTTGCCACACGAAGTTCAATAATATTTCTCTACGTAGGTACCTATAGTCCACGTATAAATAACATTCGAATGATGCGAATTAAGTATTTGAATAACTTACGAAGTCGAACAATTCGAATGAAATCATTCATAATCGCGCATCTCTAGTACCTACGATTGTACGGGCTGTAACGTTTGTCTTGAGCACTTGAGTTGACTGAAAGACTTTTACACTCTTTAATTATTTAAAAGTACTCTATGCTTGGAGAACACTTGTAAGTTATACATAACACTCCGTTATAACCCGAAATAAGACGTAAACTCGTTCACAAGGAACGAGTTTTCGTCTTATTTCGGGTCTGTAGAGCAGTAGAGTATTATCTCTTTCGCGCCTTACATGTGATGTTTGTCAACCATTTTGATTAAGTTTTGACCAATAGCAGAGAATATGTTATAATACTACGTACCAATAGCGAACTAAAAATGCTTACGTAGGCAGTGTGCAGCTGAAATAACGCTCTACAAAGTCGAAACAAGTCGATTGTTTCTTTCGTAGGTTCGATGTGCAATATTTCTAATACCTACTGTACTTCTTCGTATAATTATAAAATCTTCTGTGTAAATCTACGGGTACTGTACTTAGCTCTGAATATGAATTATTATACCAACAAGATGTAAAAGAGGCCATAAAAACTATTACTTAACTTTTTAACACGACGATTTCTATGACGGCGACGTGATTGGCGATTTGTTTACAATTGGCTGAAAATGTGATACCTGATCATCAATTAGGGTGTCGAAAATAGCACCCCATTAGAACAAGTCCACGGAGTGTATAACACAATAAGACAATGCCTGGAGTAAAGAGTACTCAGCTGTCTTCTAGGATGTCCAACAGGCTTTTGACGGGTCTGGAATAAAGGGTATAAGCACAAAATTAAAAAATACCTTTTTTCTTCTTTTGGGTTCTTTTCATCATCATTTCAGCCAAAAGAAGTTTACTGCTCAACAAAGGCCACCCCCAAAGAACGGTCGGTGCCAAAAACGAACGGCCCTGGGCCGCCCTCATCCAGCGATTGCCCGCGACCTTCACCAGGTCGTCGGTCCATCTTGTGGGAGGCCTGCCTACGCTTCGTTTTCCGGTACGCGGTCGCCACTCGAGAACTGCTCCGCCCCAACGGCCGTCAGCTCTTCGAGCTATGTGCCCTGCCCACAGCCACTTGAGTCTCGCTATTCGGTGAGCTATGTCGCGGTAACTTTGGTTCTCGTGCGGATATCCTCATTTCTGATTCGATCTCGCAGAGAAACTCCAAGCATAGCTCTCTCCATTGCTCTCTGAGTGACCTTGAGCTTTTTTATGAGGCCCATAGTGAGCGACCACATTTGTGTCCCATAAGTCATCACTGGCGTGCTGGCAACACACACTGTTCAAAGACCCTCCTTTTCTTGAGACACTGGGTTCTTTTATCAGCGACAAAATATTTCCTTAGTTAAGCTTCGGGATGCGAGATCTTCTCTATACGTATAATTGCACAGCGGGGGTTCCTCAAGGATTTGTGCTTGGGCCGATTTTCTATAACATTTATACTCGTGACCTGCCTGAGTGTCCTATAGTAGTTTTTAACCTGCAATCGTGATCCCGGCAAGGCCAGCAGAATGCTGCCGGTACCTACAACCTAACATCAAAATTTTCCCAAATAAAAACCATTGCCTCAAAGTCTCTCCACATTACAATTATTATTAAACCAATCTGGACATAATTATATAGTATTCAGCTGTTGGGAATAACTAGCAAAGTCGAATTATGTGCCTCCAGAGAATCCAAATTACCCAGCGCCTTGGTTCAATCCGACCTCTGAAATCCACGAATACTTGGAAATTCCACCCACCTTGGCAGTAGTCAAAGGTTATTCCACAAAGTATATTTATACATTGTCTAACAATACTACTGCTACAGCCAAACATAGATTGAAGCGAGCTGGCGTGCTGATATAATTCGGATATTGGATATTGGTCCTTTATCGCCAAAACTCACCATTACTGAATGCATCTGCTTGTAGTTAAATGGGGACTGATTGTACATATCAAGATGAAGAAAAAAAATAGAATAGATGGGTACTTACACGCATTCCATAATATTAAAATTATTAAATCAGTTAAAAACTTTTTTTTAAACTGCAACTGGAAACGATTTTGAACTATTTCTATTATTTTCTGGACAAATAGTAAATACAGGATTGTAAGTTCAATTATGTCAAAAATTTCACCACCTATGCATTGATTTCAAAATAAATCTGTGTACCTACCTATAGTAATATAGAAGCTTTATAAGGTAAAGCGCTTCGCACACTACTCGCCACAAACGACGAACCATTGTATCGGAAAACCGTTAAATGTTATGGACTGATGCTAATGCTGATGCAGATTAGTAAAGTTACATACTCAGTTGTTGGTATTATCGCAAATGTATACTTACGAAACGATCTGTTTTGCTATACCCGACATTTGATGCGAGTATCTACTGTTAGTACGATAGTTACGTGGCAAGCAAACTTTTAGAATAAAACCGGTGTAGTGGAAAAATGGGTTGATCAACTTATCACGTTTATTTCTATAGGGTTGCAAACTAATCGTCACGGATACATTTACCGATGTCTAGAGCGAAAGTTGCACTGTCCCTAATCGCATGTCTTATAACCTAAGCCGAGGATAGTCTAAATGTATTATTTACTAGCTATGCCCGCGACTTCGTCCCCGTGAGAATTTATGATTGTTCAGTACCTACCTGGACGAAGTCGTGGATGCAGCTAGTATAAAAGTAGCCCAAGTTTTTACATAAGCAATCTGCCAGTGAAAGTCCCGTCAAAATCGGTCCAGTCGTTCCCGAGATTAGCCGGAACAAACCGTGTATTTACATTTAGTAAAACGCGGTTATTTTTATATTACAAACAGACACTCCAATTTTATTTATTTGTATAGATGTAGATGTATAGATGTATAGATGATCGTACCCGAAATGGTCTCCCTTAGACAGTTGTGTAAATTTATTTGGGCTGAGAGCCCTTTGCTCTGTCTAATTGCCCGGAGATTTAGACTATTGGCGTCTCCAGACGAGCCGCACACAGAAATCCACTCAAAAAAAGTCACGTTAAATGTGATATTTTTTCGAGAAGTCAGAAATAAATTTTCAGTTCGTTGGTTGGGATGGACAAGTTATTCTGCACGGTACTCCAACTTTTGAATAGTCAAAGCGTTTAGCTTGTAAGCCTTAGCAAACTATTTTACATGAAATATTTGAAAGATAATTTCTTTACATTAACCGCAAAATTAATTCAAAGATAACATAATGGCGCATAAAATCGCTGTTACAAGAACTACCGAAATGAGATTATGCAAACCGGAGCAATTCACTTAATTTTAACGAAGCTGGGTCACCTTGAAACTACCCTCGCCACGTTAACAATGAATAGGGACGTTAGGGTCTAACTCATTCGTCAAGTCGAGTCAAACACTTATCTTGGAGTTGGTGGCTAATGAGATAACTTGGTAAGTGCGTCGCGAATATTAAATAAGAGATAAGCTAACGGCGATGGAAGTGCGGGTGGGTGCATTTGTATTATGTAAGGTAGGTACAGGTCCGTGACGCAATATGGCGTAATGTGGCACATAGGTACAATTACTGATACTATATCCAAGAGTTAAGTTCGTCTCTATTTTACTTGAAGTTTTATGTAAGTATGGTGTATAATAAAAATGTGGTGGGTGTCCAATCCCAGGCAGGCTTATTTTTCGTTCATGTTCGTCATACGTCAAAACACAGTAAGATTACAATTAGATTGATATAAGACCTCACACTGACAAAAGCCTCCAAATAAATTTAGATTAAAAAAAAGACCTCACACTGGTTGTCAGTGATCTGCGGGGCGGCAGTTTGTAAGAGATGGTGGTATGGCTCCTTGCGTAGATCAACACGGGCCACTGGCCGCGGACCGGAGGGGAGTAGCCATTTGCAGGCTTTCCCCTCTGTCAAAGTACAAGCCCAAGTAGGTCAAGATGTATTAATGTGTGTGAAATTGTTTATGTATTTTGTTAAAGTCAAGGAGTGAGTTTCATAGTAATAGACGATTTGTTGTGTGCGTGTGTCACACAAATTTTCCCCCGCAAAAAATCTGACTGACTGACTGTTTTGCATCGGTAACAAGCGCTATGGCTACTCCCCTCCGGTTGGCCTTTCAGTATATACAATGTACTCTGTGGGTTGGCCGGTGGCCCGTGTTGCTCTATGGCTCCTTGTGAGTATGTTGTTCTGTGTGATATGGCTCCAGGTATGACGATCACATTATTAATATTTATTTGACTATTTATATGACAAAATTTAGAAAGATAAACTAGCGAAGGCTTATTTTATGATTCCTTAATATTAATAGGTATTGTTAATCTTCCTTTCGCTCTATTGAATGTTCTTCACAGTAGAATTTGATGTCACGGCGGACTGCCGTGACATCAAATTCTACTATTTACTATTTATTTTTGAAATGATAAAGATATTCTCGAAAGTACATCATTGCAAGCTGAGTGCGTTCTTCACTTCTTTCATCAATTAATGAAAATTGAAATCCTCTTAAAAAAATATCCTATTTAAAATATTTTTAATAAGCGGAAAAAACGAAAGTATAGTAGAATTTCACGCGCCATGTTGACAGTTTTATTGTTGGAAACCAATGAAATACGACACGTTGGAGTAATCAATCGAGCGATCATATATTTTTTTTCTCCATTTTTATAAAATTTACATATTTCTATCTCGCAAACAATTGCGTTGTAAACCTTCAATCTGAAATAATGGCCGACGATTTTACATTTATATTTGAACAATCAAAGAACTCCAATTTAGAACAAGGCCTATCTTCCAAAATTTTATTCAGGGAGTGCTCATATTATTGGTATGTATGTATCTTCACGCCAGGTCCCTAACGGGGTAGGCAGAGAGTGAGGAGCGCCAGATATCCCGGTCCTGACACACCTTCCGTGCCTCATCTACCTTCATCATTCTCTTCATACATGCACGCCGATTCCTAAGACTTGACTCCACCATCAGACAGAATTCGACCTATTTATGTCCTATTCTGGTCATGGCAGGTCAGTCTTGGCCTTCCTGGGCCTCTGCAACCATCCATCATAATAATGGTACTTCTCAAAACCCGTTTATGTTCATCACTTGCTATAGCTGAACTATTTCTAGACCTAAAATTGATCAATGACATAATAACATACACTGAGAAAATTGTTGAGATACTACTCGTATGATGAGAGGCTTATGAGCTTTGGTCAATTTGATATAGGGATCACATAGCTATCGCCACGTCAGCTGAGTTAACTGTATTCGTTAAATAATTCACTTTAATCTGTATAGATCTACCATTTCCGTGAGTGTCCAAGGAAATAACTTTTACAAATATGATATTATGATTAGGTACTTACTCTTACAATGTATAGATTTTCATCTAATCCGCACACAGCGTTCTGAAAGGTCTCTTTTAGCTAAAAACAGATATTACTGGTGGTAGAGTTCCACCGCACCGCATTACCTAATTTATCTGTCGTTAGATGATAGTGTTCGGTACTATCGTGTTCCACTTGTCTTACATATTATGTGCTATGACCCCGTATTTAACTATTACATCTGCGCTAGCACATAATATTTCTTATAAATATTTTGATATAATGAGATCTGCAAAGAAAATGGTCAATACATGTGTGTTCCAGTGTAGCCATCGACGATACAACGCAGCTAGTGTAGCAAATATGTCGTATGCCTGTAATGTTCAGTGTCGAACGAGCGCAACATCTGCATGCGGCATACCACCGATTCCATCTTCGTAAGCGTATCTACATTACATCCATTAGCATTTTGATTTGTCAGTCACGTTTAGGCATCATGAACAATGCGATCTTGCGACAGATATTTTATTTTTTAAATATTTGTCACAAATCAGGATTTCACCCACGAGGTCAAGTGATTAATTATTATGCTTCATGGATTTGATCAAAACGTTTTAAAGTATGGACTGCAAAATACTAAGAATACTTATATATTTTTTACGGTTGGTAGAGCTCCAGTGACGGAGCTCGCAGGCGTAGGCACCATCGCATTACCTAATACACTTGCCGCTAAATGGTGGTGTTCAGCACTATCGTGTTCCGGTCAGGTGGTAATGTACGGTCCTGTAATTAACTGCACAGAGGCATAACACCTTAGGCCTCAGGAGTGGTAACGCATCTGCATTTTGACCTTGGTTTTTGTGTAAGTATCTATAGGCTGCAGTCATCACTTAACATCAATGTGAACTGCATACTTGTTTGCCACTTCCAATAGGTACATAAACATAAAATGAAAATATAACTGAGTAATTAGTTACGCCAAGACGTATTATTCCGCGTAACCACTTTTTAAAGAGATCCGTATGAGTGGATAAAATAATCACACAGTGTGTAGATGCCCTTAAATAATCAAATTACGCTCTGGAACCGTCGGGCTAGGACCACGAAATTAGTGGAGAGAATTTTTCATAGCAACTAACTACTTTGAGGCTATCAGCACAGCATTTTCTTGGGCGTGTAGGTATTATTTTACTGGTGGTAGAGTTCCAGTGTACTCGGGCTTAGGCACCACCACATTACCTAATCTATCTGCCGCCAAATGGAAGTGTGCAGCATAATGTATGGCCCTATGGCCAAGTAATAATTATCAAAGAGTCATCTATGATATCAGGGTTGGCAACCCATCTGCATTTTGACATCTGTTTTTTTTGTAAGTAACCACTTAACATCCATGTGAACTGCTTCGTAAGATAATTATATAAGTCGTGGTTGAGTAATTCTTCTTTCTTTTATGTGCCGTGAAAGTAACGAGTATGTGTTTTATCACGGATACGAGCTCAAGTATTCTGTGACTAGTAGACGTGACTTTCCCACCGTCCAATATAGTATAAGTCCAATCAGTTAACCGAACAATGGCGATCTAACATTAACCATTCAATAGGGTTATAGTAATTGCTCAGAGTTTCTCTGCGAGATCTCATCAGAAATGAGGAGATCCGCATGAGAACCAAAGTTATCGACATAGCTCACCGAATAGCGAGACTCAAGTGGCAGTGGGCAGGGCACTTAGCTCGAAGAACTGACGGCCGTTGGGGCAGAGCACTTCTAGGGTGGCGACCACGTACCGGAAAACGAAACGAAGGCATGCCTCCCACAAGATGGACCCACGACCTGGAGGTCGCGGGCAATCGCTGGATGAGTTCGGCCCAGGACCGTTCGATGTGGAAATCTTTGGGGGGGAGGGGAGGGGGGCTTTTTTCAGCAGTGGACGTGTTTTGGCTGAGATGATGATGATAGTAAATGCAATAACGCGGGGTGGATAGCAGTGTCACGTGATAGAACTACCGCCACTGCGATAGCCAACCTGCATGCCAAGCGTGACAATAGTGGAATGGGGGTATTCCACAATTGTCACGCTTTCACGTTTATAGGGTTTTTGTCAAGCAGTCGTCTTTGGCTAAAATGATTGAATATGAACAATTACGGAAATACAGTCGCGTACATAATGCCTGTCTTCAATAAGACTTTACTTTCGATGAGACAGCATAGCGGGATAAGCTATTTCCATCAGATCATAATATTTAGGTATCTGTGCTTACATGGAGATTTTTTGTGTCATCTGTTTCTGGACATATAAATGGGGACAGATGTAACTTAAAAGTTTTATTTGTCCCTAAACTATTTCAATGCCGCAAGGGTCGCGCATATGTTGCGGGACTTTTTCAGTATTTAAGTTTTTTCTATATAATAATCTTTTAAATATAGATAAACTAAAAGAAAATAAATGCTTGTAAGGGCTAAGTGAAGTAACTGTATTAACGTTACTAAATAGGTCAAATATTAACGGATGGTAGAGTCCAGAGCTTTCAAGGTGGAAGGCACAAAAAGATAGGGCGACCATTTTTAAAAAAATTGAATGTTGTCTTATTAAGTCTGAAAACTCTGCCTTCTATCTTGCCGTCTATCAACTGATGCAGTGCTACGGGGTCTGCGCTCTTTCTGCTAGATGTTGCGTTTTGACAAGAATGCAAGACCTTGGAGGATACATCCAATTTGCGGCACACAGGTCGCTTTTTCATAGCTTGACACGTCCTTAAAAATGAGGGTCGGCTAACCGTCTTCATGTAAGAAGAGTGACGTATAAACCCATGTGTGATAAGGTCGAAATTGAAACACTTACTTACATTCTATTTCTGCAGTTTAAATACCAAATATTTTCTGTCAATGGCCACACTTCAAAGGACTTTGAAACTTTTAAAAGATTGTGTGTATATTAGCTGTCATTTCAACGAACAGGATATGGATGTGCACTTTAAAAATATTGATTGCGTAGATATGCACAGATCAAATTGAATTTGTTTCATATTTTTAATACGTACCTGTGGTCTAACAGTACGTGTAATTAAATTAATTATCGTACACAAGCCGAAACTGGCGCGTCCACCTGTGGTTGTGGTGGCGTGGTTACATTAAATTATTCGATTTCCACTCAGTGTTTTATTTTATTGATTGGTATTGGTTTATTGTTACCGCATTTTTAGGTTTCCATATCTCTAAAAAAATAAATATACATTCGCGCCGGTATTTCCTGAAGGGGCAGATAGATGTAAATGCATGTATTCAAGCATACGTGCAAACGTCTAATTTACCAGTTAGTTTTTGTCACATTACTTCATCAGAAATTAAAGAAAAAACCGACAGAAAAATTTGACTTCGGTCAGGAATTGAACTTGCAACCTCAGTATAACCAGTCCAGTCACTTTACCACTAAGCTACCGAAATCCCACAAAATCTTTAATTTCTAAAGTTCACTCGCATGTGTTATTGCAAAAAATAAATAGTACAAACTTTACTTCATTTTTTTTACTTAAGGACTTTGTCGCAAGGCGACCACATCGTCCCGTAAACACCACACATATTAGACACAAAAAGATATATGATTACATAACAAAAATAGTTACTAAATTCTAAATTATGATAAACATTTTTTTTTACAAACTGAGCGTAGCACTAAAAACCTTTCGAAAAATGAAAGTCGAAGTGAAGAAAGAAGTGCATAGTACTTATATTGAGAGTAATCCCTGGGATCACAGTGTAGTAGTAAAAAGTAGATAAATAAGTAAGGAAGGAATCTCAGTACTCTCAGTACCTACCACATTACAACAAAGCCAAGTATTTCAAAGTGGAAAGCTGGACATTGTTTCATTAATGTTTGAGGACAGACGTAGACGCACCGAGTCGCATCTAGTTGGAAACTTGCAAAACATTTGCTATTTCTCACTCGCCAACTTTCATTGTTAATTTGTCGGAACCGTTGCCAACGATTGTGTTGTCTGGTCCTTCACATTTGTTGTTAAAGGTTTTCAGTGTGTTCATAAAAGAAATAGAACAGTGAATTACATTTTTGATTGTATTTTTCACTATGGAAAACTGTGGTTTATGTGCTACTGGGGAGTGTGTAATGAACCAGATGACGAGAGATGTCTGGTTCATTTTACGGATGCGTAAAATGAAGCTGTAATGCGTGTGTAATCAAAAAAGAATAGCAAAATTTTTTTTAATTTATTATTATAAATGCACTAAAGTATTGGTACAGGAGACACTCCCAAGTGGCACATAGACCACAGTTTTCCATAGTGAAATATACACACTGAAATCTTTTAACAACAAATGTGAAAGACCAGACAACACAATCGTTGGCAACGGTTCCGACAAATTAACAATGAAAGTTGGCGAGTGAGAAATAGCAAAAGTTTTGCAAGTTTCCAACTAGATGCGACTCGGTGCGTCTACGTCTGTCCTCAAACATTAATGAAACAATGTCCAGCTTTCCACTTTGAAATACTTGGCTTTGCTATAATGTGGTACTGCGAGTACTGAGATTCCTTCCTTACTTATCTACTTTTTACTACTACGCTGTGATCCCAGGGATCACCGTCAATGTAAGTACCTACTATTCGCTTCTTTCTTGACTTCGACTTTCATTTTTCGGGCTTTGTATGGCTTTGTATGCGGGTGGAACGACTTACTTATGTTATGTAATACTTAATTATATTGTTGGCTGACGTTACTTTGTCCATAAAAAAGGTTGCGGGGCAAACGCCACTCAAAAATATTAAGAACAATGGACGTGGTCGTTTTACCCGAATCGGCCCGAACTCAGCGGGCCAAACGCCTACTAAGCCACTTTTCGGAAGTTTTTTAAATCTTCAGAGATACGTCCGTACATGAAACTTAACATGGAAACATGTACTAAACAATGAATTAATATTTTCCTGAGACTGTCAAACAATCTAAGCTGGCGACGTTGTCGCTCGTAGTCGTTCTGTGATGGGTTTTGCTCAATTGAAGGCGAGAAAATCGCTCAAATGATTTTCTTTCAAAAGTGAAATTGAATTACGTGTCTCCAGTTTTAATAGATAACCTTTTATAGTAACTTAATGAAATTAATTTCCAAATGAGCTTCTAATATTAATTATTTAAACTCAAATCAGAGAGCATCAAGTCAAATTAATTAACTCCAAGATTTCTTGTTGGAAACAGATACAATAATCCAATATCAGAAAGCAAGTGTACCCACCGGTTGTAAAGGCTGTGCAACTTTTAATTGAAAAGTTTCATTTGATGGGAATATCTTCTGCATCACAATACGGCTGCGTGAATTGGGCGAGCCGTTTGGAGTACCGCGCTCAAGTTTGAGGACCAGTATTTCAATGAAAGAATCTTGACCCATATTAAAAAAAAAAGATCCGGACGAATTCAGAACCTCCTTCTTTTTTTCCATTTTTATTAGTAGATGTTCAAGGATTGAGTAGTTTCCACAAAACTCTTCGTCAAAACTGGGTAACCTTTAAGAATTGCTTAGATAATTTTCTTTCAGAAGTAGAATTGAATAATACATAGATCTCAAATTTTAATAGTTATAAGTACTTGTTATAGTTCCCTCGTGGAATAGCTTTTCAATAAAGGTCTAACGCAATAAATATTTATTCGAATTGAAATCAGAGAGCACAAGTAAGTTAAGTCAAATTAATTAACTCCAAGATTTCTTATTGCAAAACAAATATATCAAAGAGCAAGTGTACCGGCTGTAAAGGCTGTACAACTTTTAATTGAAAAGTTTCATTCTATGACAATATCTTTTGCATCACAATACGGCCGCGTGAATTAGGCCAACCGTTTGGAGTACCGCGCTCAAGTTTTGGGATCAGAATTTCGATGGAAGAATCTGGATTCATAAAAGCTTAAATGTTCATAATTCTGTAAACTGCGAGCGTAGGTCTTCTTATTGCTATTAAAATTGTAGACCTAAAATTAATCGTTAAATGCTATGACTGCCTCGTTTCTTCATACGCGCTGAAAAACAAATGAAATTGCAAGATGCCATATAGGGACGGTACGGGGCCTGACGTTATATCTGCATGACAAGTGTGGCAATTAAAGCATATTCCTCCCTAATGGCAGGTTAGACTATCTGGTGCACCACCGCATTACCTAATCTATTTGCCGCTAAATAGTAGTGTTCAACATCAGCACTATTGTGTTCCGGTTAGATGGTCAATGTATGGCCCCGTAATATCTACCACAGACACTTAACAGCTTACGTCTCAAATGGTGGCAACGCATCTAAATTTTGACCTCTGATCTGTAGTGTAAATGTCTATAGGCTGCAGTCATCACTTAACATCAATGTGAACTGCATGCTTGTTTGCCACCTTCAATACATAAAAAGAAATGGTACCTACTCTTTGTGGCAATACCAAAATACAACGCGGACGAAGTCTTGGGCAATAGCTAGTTTAGTAAAAGTCGAGTGGCCTTGCTATAAATTGCAAAGTAAGTTTACAAAATTTTCAATAATCTTGCTTCCAAAATTACAACGCGATAAAAACAACCGTCCAAGATCACAAGCCCAATTCCAGGGTAAATATCATGCACTGAACATAATTAATATTTAAGTCAACTCAGGAATCGCAGCTTTGACACGTGCCGACACACGAACAAATGTTAACCAAAACCTAGCTGTTACTATCAAACGAAACCCATATTAAAGTGGAATAAGCGCGCAAGGACAAGCGACGTAGATTCCATGTAGAATTTTAATAAGGGTTCGCTTCGCGGAATGGTGCGTCCGTTTGTTTAAGATTCGAAGGGTGTTTTGCTGATTCCCGTTCCTACTAATGTTGGAGTAAAAATATTGCGCTTTGTTGAATTAAAGTCCATGGTTTAAACACGATCAAAATGTTATCCGAATAACAGCCAAACGAAATCCATGTAAAAGTGGAATAAACGCGTACGGACAAGAGATGTAGATTCCATGTAGAATTTTAATGAGGGTTCGCTTTGCGGAATATTGCGTCGTCGTTTGTTTAGGATTCGAAGGGGTTTTTGCTGAAACCCATTCCTAGGAATGCTGGAGGGAAAAACTCACCGTTTTAGCTATTATAAAATGAATTGATTAGACTTGCCATTAGGAGCTGAGTAACAAAATTAAATTTTATCCATCTTTATGCCCCACTAAATTATTTAGCAATAGAAACAATCGTCCGCTATCACGGTCCTAATTTTCAGCATATCATGCACCAAACATATTAATCCAACTCAGGAATTACCATAATGACCTTGCCTTTGACACGTACAAATGTAAGCTAAAACCTAACTATCAAACAAAACCCATATTAAGGTAGAATAAGCACGCAAGGACAAGCGATGTAGATTCCATGTAGAATTTTAATAAGGGTTCGCTTTGCGGTATGGTGCGTAGTCGTTTGTTTAGGACGAGAAGGGTTTTTTGCTGATCCCCGTACGAAAATGGAAAGTACGAGGAAAAATGTTTAAACTTTAAATACTGAAATAGAAAAAAAAAACTTTCTATCGGATAGTAGTTTCTTAAAGAAAAAGACACTACAGATGCAGCTTATGTTGCCGAACACGACAAAATTATATATCTAGGTAGTAAAGTACCTGTGGTGGTTAAACGCGCAGGTGCATCATCGGTTAACTTATCTTTACACAAGTACTTAACAATGGTACTTTATTTAAAAAGCTGAATTTAATAGGGAATTTATTGACTCCGGGGCGCTTCGAATATCCCCTGTTCAAAGCAATAGAAATTGACTGGAGTTATATCTTGCTCATAATTCAAAATTACGCAACGGTAACATTATAGTTCGACTTTAAGCATAGGAAGCCTATTTAGGAATCACAATATTGATCTTGGCTTTACACGATCAAATGTTTCCCGAAATCTAGCCATCAAACGAAACCCATATTAAAGTGGAATAAGCACACAAGGACAAGCGATGTAGATTCCATGTAGAAATTTAATGAGGTTTGGCTTTGCGGTATGGTGCATTTGCTTAGGATAGGAATGGTTGGGAATTACGGAGGAAAAATAGTTAAGCATTATTGAATAAAAAAATATTTACGTAACTTCACGCCTGTAATCCCCGAAGGGGTTGGCAGAGGTAAATGCATGGATTCAAGCATACATGCAAACACCCACGATTCGTCGGTTACGTTTTGGCCCATGTAACAGGTGGCGAGCCTGTTGACATCTCCGGGCACATTACCAAACTTCGAGGTACTGAGAAATTGCCAGAAAATGAAAAAATCCCATACTTGTCAAAAATATGACAAGAATTGTGACTTTTTTTTAATTTGACTTATCACAAGAATATTTTATTATCTTCAAGAGATAAATCAATTTTTGATTTAGATTTTTCATACAACAGTATTTATGTCATAAGAAGGTACTTATTACAGTACACAATTAGTACACAAATAGATTGCTAACTAATGTATAGCTTCATTTAACGCATTCATTCCAAAATATTCAAAGATCCATCGGTACACGAACGTGAACATGGATACAAGTATCAAACAATGAACTAACATTCTCCCGAGACTGTCTAACAATCTGAGCCAGTACCTACATCATTGCGACGACGTTGTACCTGCTCGCAATTGTACTATGATGGATTTTTGTTCAATTGAAAATTAAATACACTGCTTGTGAAATATATTTTATTTTTAAAGAAAAATGGAAAGAAAAATTTGACTTCAGGCGAGACTCGAACTCGCGACCTACTGGGAATCTAGTCCAGCCGCTCTTCCAATTGAGCTACTGAAGCCCTGCCCGATTTGTCAAATCTTTCCTTCACATTTATTGCATTGCTTTATGGTAGCAGCAGCGCCATCTATTACCAACTATGCTAGTTAGGCAACCGATATAATAGACTTTTCAGTTTATTGAATATCGTAAAGAAGTCGCTTTTACCCTTAATAATTGTTTTATATTATTTCGCATTGACACATGCTTGTGAAATATATTTTATTTTTAAAGAAAAATGGAAAGAAAATTTGAAATACACTGTATTTTTATGTAATGGTAGTGGCGAAGAAACATACAGATTACATTGATGTTAAGTAAATACTGTAGCTTAGAAGCATTTACAAAAAACCGATGGTGAAAATGCAGATCCGAGTCCACCTCTAAGATTTAAGTGTATACGTGTATGTGTGTTAACTATCACAGAGGTAAAACGCGTCGGTGATAGTTATTAGGGGGTAGGAATAATAATAATATTATTATTCCTACTAGCTGTCCCGGCAAACTTCGTATCGCCCTAGATAATTAAAAAAAAAAATGTCCAAAAATGTTATGAAAAATAGATGTTAGCCGATTCTCAGACCAACTGAATATGCATGCAAAATTTGGTTAAAATCGGTAAAGCCGTTTCGGAGGAGTACGAAGACAAACATTGTGACACGAGAATTTTATATATAAGACTAGCTGTCCCGGCAAACTTCGTTTCGCCCTAGAAAATTAAAAAAAAAAAATGTCCAAAAATGTTATGAAAAATAGATGTTGGCCGATTCTCAGACCTACTGAATATGCATGCAAAATTTGGTTAAAATCGGTAAAGCCGTTTCGGAGGAGTACGAAGACAAACATTGTGACACGAGAATTTTATATATAAGATTACGTTCTAATCGGATGACGGCAGTACTGAACTCTACCATTTGGTGGCAGATATATAAGGTAACATGGTGGGCCCTACGCGATACGTAACTGGTGCTATACCGCTAGTTAGCATTGTTGTTATTTTGATTATTTAGTTTTCATTGATCATTGATCGGTTTCAGCAACACTAGTTTTCAAATGATGCTGAAACTGAACGATTGGTTCAGTTCTACTTGGAACTAATTCCAATGAAATAGAAATAGAAAATATTTTTATTTCGAATAGATCTTTACAGATACTTTCAAAACGTCAATAAATCATAAACTACCTAGAGCGAATAACCATTACATATAGTAAAGAAAAATCATATATTAATAGTAAATTAAAAATTAAAATTTAAACTATTTGGTTAAAACATAATAATCATAAAATTTTTCAATTCCTTCAATGATAATAAATGAAGAAAAAGAAAAACTTATTCGTCAAGATCAATGTTATTCACTTAGCAGAGTTCCAAGTGCAGTCACTACTGAGAAGAACTCCGCTACCCAACAAACTCAGTAAGAGCTCTTTTAAATGAAAGCTTAAATCTAGTACAGATTATCGTGAAAAATCAAATAATGTCAACGTCCATAGCATAGATGCAAATAAACTGCTATCTACTAAATGTGATGTAGCCCCTGCAAACCAGAACAGACCAGTCGCCACCAACAGCACCCGTTCACGAGTATGACGCATGTGACAGCCATTGCCCTCCTCGACCATTTTAGAGGGAAGTGAGAATATCTTCAAAGATTCATCGGTACATTTGGTACACGAAATTGAACATGGAAACACGTATCAAACAATGGACTAGTATGTTAAATTCTCCCGACACTGTCAAACTTTTAATTGCATTGACGACGTTGCACTCGCTCGCGGTCGTACTCTGATGGGTTTTCTTCAATTGAAACTCACAGTAAATTATCTGTAGCTGTTATTCGACATTGATTCGTGATCAATATTCGGAGTCTTGTTGGTTTTGTGTCTTTATCATATTACAGAGATTTGCATATTTTATCATGCAGTAGAACATACCATACACATATTATGCATATTGTGATTATTTTATTTAGGACATAAGTCATTTGAAAAAACAGCCCTACTGACGACCCGGTTGGTCCACCGGGATCGATCCCCGCTCCGGGACGAACCCGCGACCCTTCGAATCAAACGGTCATCTTGGGTGTTTGTGTATGTGTTGTATGTGTACAACGGCATCCACGACACAGTTTTATACTGAAAATTGTATTAAAAAAAAATCATAGAAATTAAAATAGTAATATATTATTAGTACGTTTGTTATTTAAGATGTATTTTTTTTCCTATATCTATTCATTTAAGTTAATATACCAACTATATCCCAGACTAATTCTATTACCTACAGATTAAATCGACCTCTCTATATACATATCGTAAGCTTAACTTGTATCTAATACGTATCAAACAACGGACCGACAATCTCCCGAGACCTTGCAGTCTATTCGAGCTCCATTAATTGCAACGACTTTGCACGCTCTCCCGTGGTCACACTGTGATGGGATTTGTTCAATTGAAATTCACAATTCAATTTTCGACTGTTGGTTAATGTTTATTTTTTGGTGATAGCTAGGATAGTTTCTTACAAAAATTGTTTGGTAATGGCTATTTACAGAACTAAGCACATATCACAAGTAACTGACCACTCCTGTTACGTTGAGGCACACCGCGGACACTCCGCCAAAATTCCAACGCAAACGCTTATTTTGGTCTCTATTACAGACGTCGATCAGTGACGTGTATTTACACGTGCACCTGTGTGCGTAGCACGTAGAGAATACCAAACGTCGCCCATACGAGGGGAGGAGGTTGGGTGAGGCTGGGAAACCGGGCGGGACGTCGAAGCACAGTACATAGATACAAACAGTATGGAAACTAAGCCTATCTTATAAAATTTAAATAAATAAAAAAATAATTTACCTGCACTCCATTGAAGCAATAGGGATGTCAGTATATTTTTTAAATAATGGTGTTATTATTTTATCATTTACTGACCTTTAATCAAACGTATTGGGTTATTGACTATTTTTTTTATTGGTTACCCTGTAATAGTATTGGATAAATAAATACTATTTGTCTTTGAAACATATAGTCAATAAATACTTAAAAGTTGTTAAGATATAACGATTCAAAATGTTGCGAGTAGTGAAATGACTCAAAACGGCTTTAATAAGATTGCAGCATGTTATCACACGAAGTGTCCATTCTAGTTGGGGAAAAAGTTTCTTCGTATTTTTTAAGATAATTCAAAACATTTTTTAATATAGTTTATTTAAATTTAACTAAAGTATGTATGTACCATTTTGTTCGATAACCTTTTGCCATCTTGCAGGTAGGGACATGATCCCATTGCTATACAAATTTTGGGACTACTCATCAAAATACCGCGACAAGTGGATTTGGCAGTCCTCTCGTGATGTTAACCTAACATTGCATAAAGAATTCTGAAGAGACCGAAACAGGTGGAAATCTGAAGGTGCAAGGTCAGGACTATACGGCGGATGCATTAACACCTCCCAGCCAAACTCTCTTAATTTTTACTGAGTGGCTATAGATGTGTGAGGTCTAGCGTTATCATGATGAAACACCACACCCCTTCTGTTGATCAATTCCGGCCGCTTTCTCTCAACTTCTTGCTTTAATCTCATCAGTTGTTCGCAGTAGAGTTCAGAATCGATAGTCCTGCCTGGTGGTAATAGCTCATAATGAATAATGCCCTTCCAATCCCACCACACACACAACATCACCTTATTGCGAGTTAACCCGGGTTTCGCCACAGTCTGTGAAGCCTGACCGGCCTTTGACCACGACCTTTTTCGCACGTTCTTGTCGTACGTGATCCACTTTTCATCACCAGTTATCAGCTTCTTCAAAAATGATCCGGTTTCATTACGTCGTAATAAAGAATCACAAATGAGTACACGGTTCATTAGGTTTCTTTCAGTGAGCTCGTGAGGTACCCAAATATCGAGCTTTTTTTTGTACCCAGCTTTTTTCAAATGCGCCAAAACTGTTTTGTGATCAATTCTCAGTTCTTCAGCTACGTCGTAACTACTGATATGTCGATCTTGCTCCACTTTTTCAAAAATGGCATCCATTTTATCCGTAATAGGGCGACCAGAGCGAGGTGCATCTTTGACATCAAAATTTCCGGATTGAAAACGCTTAACCCAAATTTGTGCTACTCTCACAGACACTGCACTAGGTCCATAAACATCGCAAATTTTTTTCGCGGCTTGCGTTGCATTTTTACCTTTTTTGTAGTAAAATTTTAAAATGTATCGAATTTCTTCATTAAATTCACTCATCTTGACAGTACGAAAAACAAATGAAAATCACACGTTAGCCTAATTTGAATTTGGAATTATGTTCTTTAAAATTTTAACTTTCAATGATACCAAAACCAGCCAGATACAAATACTACAGCCAAAGAGATTTTTTTACAAGTTCATACATACTATAATGCGAAAAGACTTTTTCCCCAACCTATTATACGTAGTATTATTACATATTCTCTGGTTGAGTATCCCATGTTACTTTTACTCTGCTTCCCATTCGAGAAACACAGGTTACCTTTTTATTTCTACAATCTTCAGTTAAATTAACATAGAACAGGGATTATAAAATGAATAAATGAATGTCTGAGACTCAGTGATGGAATTTGTTCAATTGAAATTCGGTGGTTAGTCTCTTTGTGGACATTGATCCGCGGTCAACGTTCGGATTACTGTTTTTGTATGGTCCGAGATAAAAAAGTTTCTGAAAAGTGTGTGATTATTTGATTATAAAGTTAACTATTACATATAATTGACATATAATAAAAATGTGTCTGCGATAAGATTGGTAAAAATACTAATATTATATATCTGAATCAGTCGTCACGACTGATAAATGTGAGCGTGAAATTGTTTGTGTATTTTGTTAAAGTCAAGGTGTGAGTTTCGTTCGTAGTAAAAAAGACGATTTATGTTGTGTGTCTGTGTCACACAAATTTCCCCCCGCAAAAATGACAGACTGTTTTGCATCGGTAATAAACGCTGTGGCTACTCCCCTCCGGTCGACCGGTGGCCCTTGTTGCTCTATGTTACCAACCGATGTCAAGGAAAGGCGAAGGATGCACCGCTCCTAATCGCATATGTCTTATGTGTCTCTCCACAACGCCCTAAACCGAGGATCGGAGTAACAGAGGTCTCCTTTAGGCAGTTATGTTCATTTATTTAGGCTGAGAGCCCTTTGCGCACGCCGATTACCCGGTGAAGTAGACTAGTGACGTCCCGAGACGAGCCGCCTACCTCAGTCAATAAAATAATAAAAAGTATTGCATTATCTACGAACGAACGGGCAGACAGACAGTATCTTATACCGTACTTTTATTTTTTAATTAGCAATCTATTCCAACTTTATTTAATCACATATGTATACTTCAATAACTGTCAATTCAAAAAGTGGCCGAATTGCAAATTATTTATTTTATAGTCATTTGAAAATGACATAATTTGTACAGTGTTAACACCTGTGCCCAGCATTTCTGGGGCTACTACTACTACTAATGGAACAGTATCAGGCTCCTTTGGGTGTTTTTTCTTGAGATTGTAAGATTTCGGATCATGTTATACCTACTGCTACCAAAACTGAAACAGTTTTGGTAGCAACAAAAAACCTAAAAACCCCATCCCAAATCAACAATTATCTAAAGAAAAACACTCAAATATGTCAGTTTATAAAAAATATGTATGTTCTATCCGCTAAAACTTATGAATAGGTAATGAAATTACTCTCAAAATGACTCTTTTTCAGTCGTAACTTTGGAGAAATCTTATGTTATTTATAAACTCCAATCTGATTCGTTGAAATCTGGTTAATATTACGAGGAAAGTTTCATAATTATACGACGCCCATAGGAGTCGGGACGCATGGTCCTAAACTTTTGTTTCGACGCTTACAAGCGCAACGTAATCGAGTTGGTTGTAAAAGTTTTAAGTAATACTCGACGAACGCCCATCTCGGCTTGATTTTGCAGGCCATCGCGGAATTATGTCGGTTGAGTTTGTGATCCACTTCTAGCCATTTATCTGTACGATGAAGGAATCATAGCAAGCATAGAGTTGTAGGTACCTACAAAAAAGGACAAAAGTCAAATGTGAAGCTGAGAAATCTTTTCTTGAATACTTCTTTTTACGGAAATCTGAATTTTAATAGGGACGCGATGACTCCACCAACTACCGCCGGCTGCTCGTTTCCGGGCCACCACGTCTCTATCTAACGGCGGGACCACCACTAGGCGGCTGAGGATAGAGTGCAGGGCCAAACACATACCCAAACACCTCTTTCCCAGCCGTCTCACCACCACGTCCCTATCTGACAGCGGGACCTCCACTAAGCGGCTGAGGATAGGGCCAACGACATACCCATACACCTCTTCTCCAGCCATTTCCTCTCCATAGCAGCGGCGTTTGGCGGGCAGAGCCACGACAAACGCCGCTCCCTCTATGGGTTTGTCTTGGCTTCGCCGGTGTGGGGACAACGATCGGGTACTGAGCCCCCCAACACGACAAGGCGGGGAAAGCTACTAAGCTTAACCCAACGTAGATCTTAAAAGTATTAAAAATCGAAATCATAGCACGAAGTAGAAAACATGCCTAATACTATTCTGAAGTAAGTATATTCGAGTCGAAAACTCCCCAATTAGGTTCTTGAAGTTTCATGAATACAACGAATGTAAGGTTTTTATTATTAGATCCTCAATTCTTCGAAAAAGTAGTCCTTGGTTTGGTTTAAAACTCTTAAGTTGTATAAAAAAGTTATTAAGATCTAATATAATTATTTAGATTTTTTAATTTGCTATTTTTATATATATGCATGCAATCACCCACGATTCGCCGGTTACGTTTTGGCCCATGTAACAGGTGGTCAGCACGTTGACATCTCCGGGCACATTATCAAACTTCGAAGTACTGGGAAATTTCCAGAAAATGGAATAATCCTAATAGAACCAGAGATAAAGGACTGTACACCATTATCCCTACCCGGGACTCGAACCCAGGACCTCAGCGTATTAGTATTGGCCTGCTACCACTAGGCTACCGAGGCATTTGACACATAAATCGTACCCAGTCAGACAAAAATAGATCACATAAGTAAAGTTTCAGCTTAAATATTTTTATTTTTCAATAATTTTTATTTCGATTCTCAGTTTCATTTCTAAAGACGATTTCAAGCGTTAAATTTGAGTTTGAAACTTTATTACGGCTCTCAAAATGCCGTTTTACAAAAAACATGCTTTCTATTATCTCGTATATCAATGGTTGCGCGGGGAAAAGGGTGCAAGTCTTCAACATATATCTACGTGTAGAGAATGCGAATTACGCGTTCGATGTTAAAGTACTCTTCAGGAGCCTGATTATAATAGTATGGAATAATAATAAACTGAACAGGTTGCACTCGGCGGAATCCCTGTCCGACTGAGACGCCCCGGAATATGGATGGTGTCTACAGTAGAAATGCCGCCATTGCTATTATCTATCCGTATGCCAAGTGGCTATTATGGGATATTCTCCCCCAATGACGCACGTTGTGGCCATCTATGGGGAAGGCTGAGTGTAGCAGTAGACGTCTTCATTTGAATTGAAATAGATAGTATCCATTCTTTCTGATTAAATCTTAATAGACAAAAAGTATAATCTACTTAGAGCTCATGCTCATCAGGTTTTCAGGCACCGTTATATAACTGCTTTAAAAAAATACAGTTTACATGCCTTTAGAAGCTCTTACACAAATCTAAATAATATGTCTTGTTATTTATATTTCTGTAAAAATGTAATTTTTACTGGTGGTAGAGCTCCAGTGACGGAGCTCGCGGGCTTAGGCACCACCGCATTACCTAATATACTTGCCGCTAAATGGTAGTGTTCAGCACTATCGTGTTCCGGTCAGGTGGTAATGTACGGCCCTGTAATTTCCGGCACAGAGGCATAACACCTTAGGCCTCAGGAGTGGCAACGCATCTGCATTTTGACCTTGGTCTTTGTGTGGGTGTCTATAGGCTGCAGTCATCACTTAACATCAATGTGAACTGCATGCTTGTTTGCCACTTCCAAAACATTAAAAAAAAAAAATACTCTAACGCGATTGTCTCCACTCCATCCTGAAATTTATCCGCACTGGGTTATTTTCGGCGTCCAAATAGATCTATAAATAAAAAATAGGTAGGACGAATTGACTTTTCTCTAAGAATCTTATTTTTAGATTTTGTAATTATATTTGTTTTTTTTGGAGTTTACTCCTTGTTGGTTGTGACAACATCCTTTTCATAGTTATTTGTATATTCACGCCAAGTCCCTTACGGGGTATTCAAACGGTGTGGAGCGCCAGATATCTCGGTCCTGACACACTTCTCGTGCTCCGTCTACATTCATCATTCTCTTCATACATGCATGCCGATTCCAAAGACTTTTGGCGTCACTCTCAGACAGACCTATTTGGTCATGGTAGGTCAGTCTTAGTTTTCCTGGGCCTCTGTTTTCATAGTAATTTTGCGGAAAATGCGCGTCATCGTTGCCTGAAATAAAAACATTGTGCATGGCCCTTACAAATATTTTCCAACGTACCTAATCCTTTCCAAGTGACGGGCCGGGGCCATAATAAATACCAGCTGTCCCACAACGAAAGACCAGTCTTAATTGTCGGCAAAATAATTATTCTAAATTCAGACAAGTTGCTTTACGTAAACATTATTACGACTTCCGACTGTTATTCTGAGTTACGATACGAGATTTAAGCGAGAATGACCACTATATTTTGACTTGTATCACATTCAATTTAAACCATATTTATAGGTTAGGATCCCACTGCAGAATCTATTCGTTTATCCAGATATGCTGCTAATTAATTTTTTACGCATATTTATAATCTAGAGATCCTAGAGAATATTTAATATATATTCACTAGGTTGCCTATCAAAATTTGGCCGCAAGTATTTTTAATTAAATTATTTTTTCTTTAACAGCCAATGACTCTTATTTGGGGTCAATATAATTTGGCTCCCGTATATCATATTATTTAAAAAAAAGAGCTTTTATTTGACATATGAATAATACATGTAGGGACGTTATTAACCTAAAAAGTTATCGGGGCGGAACGATAATATGTAGGGATGGTCAAGTGCGCAACGGAGACCTTGATTTTTCAGTCTTTACACATATTGTCGTGAAGTGGACAGACAGTGGAGGGTTACATACAATAAACACAATTAGAGCTATTTGCTTAGATTCACCTTATTAGTGGGAGACTGGTGCCACTGATAGGTATATAGATACCTGTGTTACAAGTCACCAGGATGGAGACAACACTACGAATACGTTTTTAAAGAGATATTAAACTATCAACATCCACAGGATGGAGAAAGGATCACAGGAATAGCAGTGTGGTCCCTCCATATTTTTCTTATATGGTAAAAAGAGACAGCGACACCACAGAAACAGAGGTCGGGGTACATTTACTTATGCTTCATGGATCTAAGTGGCTTTACAATTTATTTATTTTTTGTAATGGAACTGGCAAACAAGAATGCAATTCACATTGATGTTAAGTGATGACTGCAGCCTGTAGACACCCACAGAAAGACCAAGGTCAAAATTCAGATGCGTTACCACTCCTGAGGCCTAAGGTGTTATGCTTCTATGGCGAAAATTACAGGGCCATACAAAACAACCAAAAAATTAATTAATGCTTGGTGTTTTGTTACACTAGTAGTCATATCAGTAGTAAAAAATAGTTGCAATATCGCTCCTTAACATAGCCCAACACAATTATACGAGATTAACCTGAACTGCTATAAGGTATGCGCCGAGATTAATCTCCAGAGACAAACTTACAAAGACCATAATAAATGAGCAAATTAGTATCAAGTCGGCTGTTTAAAGCTCTGTTCTTGAACTTTCGCTTTGCACTAACTTGGTTTGGAATCATTAATGAAATCGCTACTGCTTGGAGTTGTGATAATTTTGCTCGGTATCATTTTAATTTTTGTGCTCTTTGTGAGATATCATTCGACCAATTTGACTGCTTTTGCTTGTTAGTGATGTAGTGAAGGCATCGGGATGTGACGACCCCATTACCCACTATCGAACAGTGGTGGTCATTCCAATAGGCCGGTACTAAATATAATAACGCAGAGCCCCGCGGCTGGTGTAGATCGCAAGCGATCTACTCGGTTAAGTGTTACGGCCGCGGTCGGTGTGTATGGGTGACCGCTAGTGGCTTCCCGTGCTTCGGAGGGCACGTTAAGCCGTCGGTCCCGGTTGCTATCGATAGACAACAGTCGTTAAACCTTGTCGGAGTTAGGAGGTTTAAAAACATCCGACAGCGGGTTGGCCACTAACCCGTACCTTCACCAACTCGCATTGGAGCAGCGTGGTGGAGTAAGCTCCAGGCCTCCCCGCAAAAAGGGGAGAAACTCGTGCCCAGCAGTGGGACGTATCAAGGGTTGCCATTATTAAATATAATAACGTGGGATGGGCAGCAGCGTCCCGCAATAAATCTACCACTACTGCGATTGTCAATCCGCTTGCCGAGCGTGACGATTGTGGCATATTCTCCCCTAGTGACGCGCAACAATGTTATGGGCGTCTTTGGGGAATGCTTTGTACAGCAGTTGACGTGTGTCGGCTGGAGTGATGAATGTAATAACTAAGGTACAGTGCTCATCAAGAAATACTGCACATCGAGCCTATGAAAGTGACAATCGGCTAGTTTCGACTTCGTAGAGCGTTATCTCTGCTGCACACTGTCCACGTAAGCACTGATAGTCCGGTATTGGTCAAAAAAATATCAAAATGGTGGACAAACATAATTTTAGTCAAATTTTTCTTTCCATTTTCTATAAAATATGCTATCTTTTTACCTGATAAAAGATCATTTGCAAGTAAGGCATTCTTAACATTTTTCGGGTGTTTTCTAATTGTTTACTTTCAAAACAAAACGCATACTTAAAACCACCCTAAAACTATTGAGGAATGCTCTTCATCCAACCACCTAATTTATCTGCCGCTAAATAGTAGTGTTCGGCACTATCGTGTTCCGGTTAAATGGTAATGTATGGTATGCTTTAACTATGACAGTGACATAATAACTAAGGTCTCAGGGGTGGCAACGCATCCTGCATTTTGACCTCTGGTCTTTGTGCGGGTGTGAATAGGCTGCAGTCATCACTTAACATCAATGTGAACTGCATATTTGTTTGCCACCTTCGTTACAAAAAAATAAATGCCACCAGCGTGCCATAGTAGATTAATATTAATATATTTGCCGCTAAATGGTAGTGTCCAGCACTATCGTTTTCCGGTCAGGTGGTAATGTACGGCCCTGTTATTTCCGGCACAGTGGCATAACACCTTAAGCCTCAGGAGTGGTAACATATCTGCATTTTGACCTTGGTCTTTTTTTTTGGGTGTCTATAGGCTGTAGTCATCACTTAACATCAGTGTGAACGGCATGCTGGTTTGCCACTTCCATAATATAAAAAAAAGGTTTCATGAAACCATTGTCTGTAAATATAGATGATTAGGATAGTTCAATAATCTCTCTAGTAATTGAAATCGAAATCAATCTAATAAATCACTGAATCACTATCCCAATGATTTGGGCAATTCGTAGATTAAGGCTAGATTAATTAATTAGTGAATCCTGGAAATTGTTAATTTAATCTCACCTTTACTGCCTTTGCCATAAAGTGATCGTAACGAAGATGTAAGAAAGAGGCTTTGTGTGAATGAAACGTAGTATCGGTGTAAAAATGAAAAAAGGTATGCTCCGATGGTTCGGGCATATAGAAAGAATGTCGAATGAGCGAATGACTAAACACATATACAAAGCGAATGTGGATGGTTGCAGAGGCCCAGGAAGACCAAGACTGACCTACCATGACCAAATAGGTCGAGTTCTGTCTGATGGTGGTGTCAAGTCTTAGGAATCGGCGTTCATGTATGAAGAGAATGATGAAGGTAGACGAGGCACAAGAGGTTTGTCAGGACCGGGATATCTGGCGCTCTACACTCTCTGCCTACCCCGTTAGGGACCTGGCGTGAAGATACACACACCATAAAGTAATAGACGTAATTAGATTTATTAATGTACTATGTCTAGCTAGAAATATTGCACATCGACCTTAGGAAGGAGACTTCGGCCTATTTCGGGGTCTGTAGAGCGTTATCTCTTTCTCACCTTACCTATCTGACGTTTATCGACCATCTTGATCAAGTTTTAACCAATACCAAACTATCAGTGCTTACGTAGGCAGTATGCAGCAGAGATAACACTCTACGAAGTCGAAACTAGCCGATTGTCTCTTTCGTAGTCTCGATATGCATTATTTATTGTTGGATAATAGTAATAATAATAATGGCAAGCCATTATACGTCCCACTGCTGGGCACGAGTCTACCCTTTTTTTTTGGTGGGGAGAGGCCTGGAGCTTCCTCCACCACGCTGCTCCAATGCGGATTGGTGGAGGTGTGTGTGTTAGTGGCCAACCCGACGTCGGATGTTTTTCAAACCGCCCTCATCCGGCCGGCATAAGGCCTCCGACAAGGTTTAACGACTGCTGTCTATCGATAGCAACCGGGACCAATGGCTTAACGTGCCCTCCGAAGCACGGAAACGCGCATTTAATTTGCCACTAGCGGTCACCCATCATACTGCCCGACCGCCGGGCCATGCGCGCTTCTATAGCTTGTTGGATACTGTTGTATAAATTGACTATCTTATATCCCTAGTAGTAGTGAATATAATATTCAATTTCATTTAATAGCTTCGGTCCCGGCTACAATCCCCAGGTTAAGGAGTAAGTGATATTGCGTTTTTTTCAATTGGGAAGGAGATTGGGAACAAACTTCATGAATAAGTTATAAGGCTGTTTTTTACGCATGGGACTCAATAACAAAACGAATTAAAATGAAAAAATACTTGGTTAAGAGAGTTTGTCAAGATATAGACACTAGATATTTGCAGAAGGTGTAAAATAAAATGTGTGCTGTTGTACTGTTTGACCGCCCATGGCTTTTGAACTACGTAAAGCATATGCATGTTCTCAATGTTATCTATACTTCTATCTATATAATAATGGCAACCCATTATACGTCCCACTGCTGGGCACGAGTCTCTCCCCTTTTTGGAGGGAGGCCTGGAGCTTACTCCACCACGCTGCTCCAATGCAGGTTGATGGAGATAAGGGTTAGTGACCAACCCGTTGGAAACGCGCATTTTAATTTGCCACTAGCGGTCACCCATCACACACCCGACCGCGGCCGTATCGCTTAACCGAGTAGATCGCTTCCGATCTACACCAGCCATTGGCCCATGCGCGCTTCTATCTATACTTATATTATAAAGCTGAAGAGTTTGTTTGTTTGCTTTAATCTCAGAAACTACTAGTCCGATTCGAAAAATTATTTCAGTGTTTAATAGCACATTTATCGATGAAGGCTTTAGGGTATAATATCACGCTTAGATGAATAGGAGAACCCTCTCCTCTCCCCGGCTTCGCGCGGGTGCGATGTTAGCTACCCAGCTAACATCGCACCCGAGCCGGGGCGAGTAATAGATATTTGCAGCAGGTGCAAAATAAAAATGTGTGCTGTTGTACATGTTTAGCCACCCATGGCATTTGAACTACGTAAACAACATGCATGTTCGCATTGTTATATTATCTATACAAATAAATAAAATTTGAGTGTCTTTTTGTAATATAAAATTAACCGCATTTTACTAAATGCGTATATATTATTATGTATACACGGTACATACCCATATCGAAACAACATTTTTTACAATTTTAGTCTGTCTGTCTGTTTGGCGGGGCTAATCATGGGAACGGCTGGATCGATTTTGACGGGACTTTCACTGGCAGATAGCTGATGTGATAAGGAGTATCTTAGACTCCACTCCACGTTACCTCCGCATTGCCTGATTTACTTGCCGCTAAATGGTAGTGTTCAGCACTATCGTGTTCCGGTCAGGTGGTAATGTACGGCCCTGTAATTTCCGGCACAGAGGCATAACACCTTAGGCCTCAGGAGTGGTAACGCATTTGCATTTTGACCTTGGTCTTTGTGTGGGTGTCTATAGGCTGCAGTCATCACTTAACATCAATGTGAACTGTATGCTTGTTTGCCACTTCAATAAAATAAAAAAAAAAAAAAAAAAGTGGACTTACGCGTGTTGTTGTATAAAGTACTAGTACTGCACCCACGACTTCGTCCGGGTAGATACTGAACAATCATAAACTCTCACGCGGGCGAGGTCGCTTGCACATCTAGTACTTTATACAACAACACGTGCAAGTCCACGTGGAGTATCTGGAATTGCAGCGGGTCTCAGTCATAAAATAAGCTATTAAAGTCGCTTCTTGAATTTTATTATTGCTATTACAGAGGTAATCTCGCTATAACGAAACGAAACGTTTCAGATAACACTGAACGTTTAATGTATCAAGTTTTTGCATTTATTTAAAAGATTATGACCACTGTATAATGGGACGTGAAATCATTTGGAAATGTTTAATCGTTTTGCTAGAATTGATAGTTAAATTTTTATTCATTTAAATAATTGAAATCGAGGTTTATTTGGCAGAGCTTTTGTAGCGGAGCTTGAGCTCGTAGACACTACTATAAGACCTAATTTTAATGCCGCTTACTATTTTGTTTCGATTGATGCCGAAGCTTGACAGCTTTTACGCCATCAGTCACTGATCATCACCATCGCTTAAGACAAAAGACGTTTACAGCTGAGTAAAAGCCTTCTCCAAAAATTGAAACAACTAACGGTCTTGGGCCTGCGCTAAAGACCTGGTAAAGGTTGCTGTCAATCGCTGTCATCCAGCAATTGCCAGCAACCTTCACCAGATCGTCCATCACTACTGGAGGGCCTACGCTTATGCTGTAACGGGCTACGGTTCTACGAGCTATATGCTCTGCCCACTGCCCACTGCCATTTGAGTTTCGCTATTCGCTGGGTTATATCGCTTATTGAAATAAAACTAGTTTTCGGATTTATCTCGCTAATTAATATAGGGCAGACTGCCCGAGACCACGGAAGCTGAAAAGCGACCAAAACGTCGGGTTTGACTTTAAATAATCCAAAATGAGTTGGATGGAAGTTAAGTGGAGTTATTGGACACACATTTTATTACCAACTTCCTGAGTAGTTTTAACGGTAGTGAGCCACTGCTGAGACGCTTTGACTGCCTCAGTATAATCTAGTTGTAGCAAGCTATCAATTTCTATTCGATCAATCCGAAAACTAGTTTTATTTCAATGAGTGTAGCTCGCGAAAACCTAAGAACATACTATGTCGGTTACTTTGGTTCTCATGCGGATATCCTAATTTGATCTTGTAGGGAAACTCCAAGCATAGCTCTCTCCATTGCTCTCTGCGTGGCCTTAAGCGTTCTTATGAGGCCCATAGTGACCTAACCGAGTTGGGCAGCGTTTACCTCAGTAGGTCCTAGAAATAATAATGTTTGTTCTCTCACGGATCAGGAGGCCTATATTGGCGGAGATACAATTCAAATCAATTGTCATATTTTTCTTGTGACTTGATGGGTTAAATTGATATCTACAGTTTTAAGTCATTAACTTTCTACTGGTGGTAGAGCTCCAGTGATGGAGCTCGCAGGCGTAGGCACCACCGCATTACCCAATATTCTTGCCGCTAAATGGTAGTGATCAGCACTATCGTGTTTCGGGTCAGGTGGTAACACCTTAGGCCTCAGGAGTGGCAACGCATCTGCATTTTGACCTCTGGTCATTGTGTGGGTGTCTATAGGCTGCACTCATCACTTAACATCAATGTGAACTGCATGCTTGCTTGCCACTTCAATTACATTAAAAAAAAACTTTAAGCTTCAACATTTACTTATTATACTTAGTCCACGTGATCAGATTGTATTCATTAAACATAAAGTATAATTATTTTCTATCATTCCAAAAAAACTCGTTTGAACGCGAAATAATCTATACTTAATCTTAATATATATAAATCTCGTGTCACAATGTTTGTCCTCAATGGACTCCTAAACCACTTAACCGATTATAATAAAATTCGCACACCATGTGCAGTTCGATCCAACTTGAGAGATAGGATAGCTTACATTACGCTATGACTAATAGGAGCAGAGCAGCGCGGGCGAAGCCGGGGCGGGCCGCTAGTATATAATAAATCTGTAGAAGTGAAAGTTCTGTACATTAAAAATATTGAAAAAATAAATACCAGGGGATGTTATTAGATCGATACTGAACACAAATATGTGATTAGATTTAGATTTAGATTTTTTTTTGTCTGTCTATCTGTCTGTCTGTCTGTCTGTCTGTCTGTCTGTTTGTTCAAGCATCACATAAAAGCTACTGGTCCGATTACAATGAAACTTGGTACGATTATATTAGAATCTTTGGCGCACAACACTGGGTACTTTTTATCCCGGAAAAATGTCTGTTTGTCTGTGTGTTTGTGCACGTTAATATCAGAAACGGCTTATTCGATTTGCGGTTTTCACTAATATATTGTGGTTTATTTCACTTAACATTTAGTGTTTGTTTCATGTGAATCGGTTCAGAAATAAAAAAGTTATGTCGATTTAAAGAATCGTATCGAATATTTTTAAGCTATTCTGTATCTTAGTTCTATCTTTTAGGGGGTTTCGGACCTAAAAGGTAAAAACGGGTCCTACGGATTATTAATCCTCCGCTGTCTGTCTGTCTGTCCATCTGGCCGACTGTCTGTCACCAGGCTGTATCTCATAAATAGTGATAGCTAGAAAGCTAACATTTTCACAAATTATGTATTTCTGTTACCGCTGTAATGTCGACTCTTAAAATTGGAGTGTCTGTTTGTAATATTAAAATAACCGCTTTTTGCTAAACGCATATTTTTACAATTTTTTTCAATTTTTGTCTGTCTGTCTGTTTGGCGGGGCTAATCTTGGGAACGGCTTGACCGATTTTGACGGGACTTTCACTGGCAGATAGCTGATGGGATAAGGAGTAACTAAGGCTACTTTTATCTCCATACATCCATACACACATACATACCTACATACAAATAAGTAGAATTGGAGTGTATCCGACTTTGACGGGACTTCCATGGGTAGGTAGCTGATGTAACAAGGAGTAACTTAGGCTACTTTTATCTCCATACATACATACATACATACCTACAAACAAATAAGAAGAATTGGAGTGTCTTCGACTTTGACGGGACTTTCACTGGCAGATAGCTGATATGATAAGGAGTAACTTAGGCTACTTTTATCCCCATACAACCATACTTATATACAAACCTACTTATAAATAAACAGAATTTGAGTGTCTCCGATTTTGACGGGACTTTCACTGGCAGATAGCTGATGTGATAAGGAGTAACTTACGCTACTTTTATACAAGCTGATACTGAACAATCATATTTTTTCTCACGTAGACGAAGTCGCGGGCACAGCCAGTTGGATATATTTCCACAAACGTACCATACTGAATTAAAGTACAATTTGCGCCAACCATCGTCGACCGGGCGGAAAATAAAATTTCTCATCCGACGAAAAGGACAAAGGAACCAATTGACCGTGACTCCACAAAATGAACACCGCTCATTTCTTGCTAATACGAGTAGCTTTTGTAATAAACATATTCCTTCATATTATCAGAGTATATTAAAATGTGAGAGTAACATATTTATTACTATTTTTTGACGTGACAACGTCTTAAATTAGGTTGCGGCTCGGAGTCACTCATGAAAAAGTGTAACGCCCGGTAACGTAACGATGAGTCACCGAACGAGAGAGAGGCCTGCCGGACCGGCGAATGCCTTTCTACCGAGAAAAAAACGTTGTCACGTAAAATCTTCGCCCGTAAAACCGACTTTACAGGCAACCAGTTTTTATTTTTAATACGTTGTGTAATTCTGAGTCTCAATAACTATATAACCGGCGAATTGTGGCTGTTTGCATGTATGCATTTACCTCTGCTTACCCCTTAGGGGACTACAGGCGTGAAGTTGCGTTCAATAAATTCAAATGTTGTGAATAGTTTCAAGATTATATAGAATTAAAATTGTTTTCTGTAATTCCAAAAAACTCGTTTGAACGCGAAATAATTGGAAATATTTCCGCAAACGTTCCATACTGAATTAAAGTACATTTCGCGCAAACTATCACCGACCGGGCGGAAAATTTCTCCTCTGACGAAAAGGACAAAGGGAACAATTGACCGTGACTCCACAAAATTAACTCCGCTCATTTTTTACAGATAACTTTTATAATCAAAATATTCCTAATTTTATCAGACTTTATTATCCTTTTGGAATTATAAAAAAACATATTTGTAACTAGCTGTGTCCGCGACTTTGCCTACGTGAGAAAAAGTATGATTGTTCAGTATCTACCCGGACGCAGTCGTGGGCGCAGCTAGTATAAAAGTAGCGTATGTTACTCCTTATTACATCAGCTATCTGCCAGTGATAGTCCCGTCAAAATCGGAGACACTAAAATTCTATGTATTTGTATGTAGTTATGTATGTATGTATGGTTGTATGGAGATAAAAGTAGCCTAAGTTACTCCTTATCACATCAGCTATCTGCTAGTGAAAGTCCCGTCAAAGTCGAAGACACTCCAATTTTTCTTTGTATGTAGGTATGTATGTATGTATGTATGGATGTATGGAGATAAAAGTAGCCTAAGTTACTCCTTGTTACATCAGCTACCTACCCATGGAAGTCCCGTCAAAGTCGGATACACTCCAATTCCACTTATTTGTATGTAGGTATGTATGTATGGATGTATGGAGATAAAAGTAGCCTAAGTTACTCCTTGTTATACCACAATTTATTAGTGAAAACCGCAAATCAAATAAGCCGTTTCTGATATTAGCGTGCACAAACACGCAGACAAAAAGACATTATTCCAGGATAATTATACCAAGTTTCATTGTAATCGGACATGTAGTTTTTATGTGATGCTTGAACAAACAGACAGACAGACAGACAAAAAAAATTCTAATCACATATTTGTGTTCGGTATCGATCTAGTAACCCCTGGTATTTATTTTTTCAATATTTTTAATGTACAGAATTTTCACTTCTTCAGATTTATTATAAGTATAGATGAAAGTGGTAAAAAAGTAAAAAAATAATGCCACTGGTGGTAGAGCTCCAGTGACGGAGCTCGCGGGCGTAGGCACCACCGCATTACCTAATATACTTGCCGCTAAATGGTAGTGTTCAGCACTATCGTGTTCCGGTCAGGTGGTAATGTACGGCCCTTTAATTTCCGGCACAGAGGCATAACACCTTAGACCTCAGAAGTGGTAGCGCATCTGCATTTTAACCTGTGTCTTTGTATAGGTGTCTATAGGCTGCAGTCATCACTTAACACCAATGTGAACTGCATGCTTGTTTGCCACTTTCATGACATAAGAAAAAAAATGTAGGTATCATTAGTGGTAGAGTGCTAGTGTAGCAGCCTGAGGGCGGTATTACCGCGATATGCATGTTCAACTCTACCGTATTATAGTTGGTAATAGTGCAAAAATTATCACAGAGACTTAACAACTAAGGCCTCAGGAGCTGCAACGCATCTTAACATCAGATTTTTGTGTATACTTATGTCTTCAGGTTGCAGTCATTACTTACCATCCATGTGTACTACATGTTTGTTTGCCACCTTCGGTAAATGAACAAAGTTTGTATGGTGGTAAGTGAATACAGCTTATTAACAAAACCAGTAAGTTTTATTGCCGCTGTGACGGAAAATTTTCTTTCAAATTCTAAACTCGAAAAAAGAATCTGTTCAATTTGAAATAGTACCAGAAAATATTATCATCATCATATCAGCCATAGGACGTCCACTGCTGAACATAGGCCTCCCCCAATGACCTCCATGCCGACCGATAGGAAGCAACGTGCATCCAGCGGGTACCTGTAGCCTTGATTAGGTCGTCGGTCCATCTTGCAGGTGGACGTCCTACGCTGCGCTTGCCGATACGTGGTCTCCACTCGAGAACCTTTCTGCCCCAGCGGCTATCGGTTCTCCGAGCTATGCGCCCTGCCCATTGCCACTTCAGCTTCGAGATCTGCTTGGCTATGCCATAAAATATGACATGTATTAATTCTTGAATGTGCTCCATTTTCCATTGCCACAATATAATATATGATATATATATTACTATACACATAATACAAACTATTTTGTATAGTATATATAAGGTATAGTAGGTATAAGGTTGCGTGACCTCCACCTACTATACAAAAATGTTGGTACCTACATTGAACTCCTTTGAACACAGAATGGCCGCCAATATTTTCACAAACGTTTGCTATCGAATTTAAGTATATTTTCCATCAGCTACCGTCGACCGAGTGGAAAATTCTCGTCCAAACAAAATGACAAAAGAACCAATTGACCGTCAGACTCAGCTAAATGAACACAATTAATTTCTTACCGGTAGCTTTTATTAATCGATTTCAAAAAAGGAGGAACTTCTATGTTCACTGTATGTATGTTTCACAGCACTTAAACGTGAGCAGTTAGGAGATAGCACTATAAAATGAGATTTTTTTAAATGTAATAAAAGTGGCAAACAAGCGTGCAGTTCACATTGATGTTAAGTGATGACTGCAGCATAGGCCGCAGTGTCAGAGGTGTCTATAGAGACACCCACTCAATAGAAAGGTCAAAATGCAGATGCGTTGCCGATCTGCGATGCCTAAGGTGTTATGCCTCTATGCCGGAAATTACAGGGCCGAACGTTAAACGATGAATGAGAGATGAAGACGACCCGGTTTGTTCAGCGGTGTGAGACAACCGTTTGATTCGAAGAGTCGTGGGTTTGATCCCCCGCACCGGGACAAATATTTGTATGGCCTACAGATATTTGTTTCTGGTCTGGGTGTTTTTGTATGTGTTATGTATGTTCAACGGCACCCAAGACACAGGTTTATACTTAGTGTGGGGCTGTGAATGTAATATTTATTTATTTTTATAACCTTCTAGCTGACCCTGACTGTATTGCCTCAGAATGAAATAATGTGTCAAAGGTTTGATAGATACGGATTATTTGTTTGGGAAAATAAAATTGTAGTTTTTACTGTTTCCCTTCAATTTCTTCATATTTTTTTACCTTTTAAACCTTCCCTGGACTTCCAAAAATCATTCAATCCAAAGTTGGGTTTAAAGACATTTATTCTCAAAAAAGACATCAAAGTCACTTACATGAGAATCATAGTTGCTAAGTTATTACAATTCGTCGTCGCATCCAAAAGAATAAGAAAAAAAAAAAAAAACCAAAGATAACAGAAATGAACAAGAATGATGTCGTACAGATAAGAATAAAGTATTTGTAGTGAATACACACACATATATATATGCTACCTGGACTCTAAAACGCATCAATTCACATGTTCACTGAGCACACACCAAACAACAAATCAATATGTATCTGATATGCAGCTACTCAGACTACTAGATACTCAGCAAGCCGTTTCTTGAATACGTTAAATGAGCCAACGTTTTTTATTTCCGAGGGTATTTTGTTATAAAATTGAGCTCCTTCAAAAGTAATCATTGATTTGCCATAGTTTGTTCGAGCTTTTGGTAGAAGAATGAAACTAGCTCGGCGCGTGGTTCGTCGATGCGGTATCTCTTTTTGTTTAGTGAACGTAAGATTAGTATGGATATTCCGATCGAGTGTTTTTCGTATGAAGATACAAGTGTTGTAATAATATAATTTTTTTATGTTCATTATATTTGTTTCATTGTATATTTTATTTGTTGATGTTAAATAGTGATAGTTAAAAAGTAATTTGATTATTTTGTTTTGTATAATTTGGAGTTCGGCTATTCTTGTTTTTACAGAGCTGCCCCAGATTTCAATTAGGTAGGATAAGTGAGGTTTGACTAATGCGTTGTAAATGGTGTATCGTAACCTACGTGGTATACAACGTCTTATGTTGCGTAACGACCCACAAAGGCTGACTAATTTGGTTTTTATTTTATTAATATGGACTTTCCATGATAAGTAGGTATCTATGTGTAATCCCAAGTATTTTTCGTCAGTTTTTTGTTGCAAAGGTATGTTATTTATTGTTAAGGGGGTATATGTTGGCACTGGTTTATTTTTAGCTTTAAAAATTATATAACACGTTTTAGATATATTGATAGTCAGTAAGTTATATTGCAGCCAATCGCTTACAATGTTTAAGTCGTTTTGAGCTTGGGATATTAAGGTATGTATAGAAGAGCCAAAATAAAATAAACACGTGTCATCTGCATAAAGAGTTATTTGACCCTTAAGTCCTAGTTCGTTGATGTTATTTATATAAATCAAGAAGAGCAAAGGACCCAGAATTGATCCTTGTGGAACCCCGTAGGTTATAGGTTTAGAATTACTCTTAGAATTATTAATTTTTGCTACCTGAAATCTTCCAGTAAGATAAGATCCAAACATTTGTAAAGCTTTACCCGTGATACCAATGGCTTCCATTTTTTTTTAAAGTAATTTGTGGCTTACTGTGTCAAATGCCTTTTTCATATCTATAAATATACCGAGTACTATATGTTTATTATCTATGTTTTGTTTTATTTTAGTAATGAGATCAACAGAAGCAGTGAGAGTGCTACTTTTAGGTCTAAAGCCGTACTGATTTTGTGAAATGAAGTTAATTGATTCTAAATATTTTTGCAACCGAATATACATGATTTTTTCTAAAATTTTAGAAATTACTGGTAGTACAGATATAGGACGGTAATTACCCGGGTCTGTTCTCGGACCTGATTTGCAAATTGGTGTAGTCTTTGCTATTTTCAGTGAATTTGGAAATATACCGTTTTCAAGAAGGTTGTTCAAAAAAAAGGAGTTAATTTACTCAATATGGTTTGTTTTACGCTTTTGATCGCTTTGGTACTTATTCCATCTATACCAACACTACTATTACAATCTAGTTGAGATATAATATGTAAAATTTATGCTTCAGTACATGGATTAATAGATGACATTTAAGAGTTTAAAGTCGTATTTTGTGCTGGAAGAACTTGCATATAATTGTCGTGAAATATTTTAGGTATTTGATTTGCTAACTGCTGACCTATTGTTGAAAAATAGGTATTAAATACGTTTGCTATCTCAATAGGGTCTTTTATTTCATTGGAATTGATTAATAGTTTTGGAGGAGCACAGTTTTGTTGTATCTTATTATTTGATAAAGAATTTATTAGATTCCACATTTTCTTTGGTTTTTTGTTACATTTAGTAAACTCTTTAAAATAATACGAATCCTTTGTGTCTTGCATAAAATTTGCTACTTGTTTTCTTTTAGTTTCAAATTGCTCCTTCAAATCCTCATCACTTGATGCATTCGTCATATTATTAAGTTTTGTCCATTGTATATTTCTCTCATTAATTGCAGTTATCACGTTCTTATTTATCCAATCTTCCTGAGGTTTGTTTAGAATTTTTTTCTTTATGACTTTGCTTTCTTCAATGCACTCCTTGATTGTGTTCTCAAATGTATTATAATCCTCAGTAATGTTTTGAATCTTATTTTCGACTGACTGCAGTAGTCTGGTATAGTTTATTGCTTCATATTGATGGTAGATTTTTTTAGGAGGTTTGACCTTTTTAATTTCCAGGTATATCTGCTTATGATCGGATAGTGAGGAATTAAATATTGTCATATGAAACTTATCGTTTTTGAGGTTAGTACTTACGTGATCTAAAATAGATTTTCTTGTTTTTCCAGATCTTGTGCAATACTTTTTGCTTATCTTATTGATGATTTTGTGTCCTGATTCCTGTAAAAGTTGCTTGTATTGTTTTGTTTTACTATCTTTTCTCAAGAGATCCATGTTAAAATCACCAAAAACAATCGCTCGGTTTCTACGTTCCAATTGTGATTCATATACTTTTAAAAACTCTTTGTAGTCAGTGTTACCGGGATTGTATACAACACCAACTTCAAGAGCGTATTTTTCTAATTTAATCCATAGATAGTTGTTCCCTCCAACATAAATTGACTCAGACAGACTATGTTTAATATTATTGTGTACATATGCTGACACTCCTCCTCCTCCAGAATCCGATCTATAATTATAATAATGGGTATAGGTATCAAGTTGATATTGTAATGCTTGTTCTTCGGTACGTATCCACGTTTCTGTTAGTAGAATAATGTGTATGGTATTTGGTATGGCTCGGAGGATGCACTTTAATTCATCAAATTTTCCTCTTTTACGAATACTGCGAGCATTTAAATATAAGAATGTAAAACGTGATTTATTTTTATGAATTTTTTGATAGTTTTCTAGTACTTCATAGGTATTTTTCGATTCGGTGGCCGTGGCAGTGATGTCTATTTGTAGTTTTTTTGGTTCGATTTGATTATTGTAGGAGTTCCGTGTATATATTTGATAGTTAGATTTTCTCCATTATTCTCACGCCGTTGCAACTCTTCTTTCAAATGTTTGAAGTAGTTCCGTTGTGTTGGAGTCTGATCTGAATAAATCTTGATTCCACCTGACAGTTTATTTCTGTTACGTAGCAATTCCTTAGCGGGCCCTACTGTATCAAAGCATATCTTTATTGTTCGATTCTTATCAGGACTGTATTTGCCAACTCGAAAAATATTGATTGGCTTCGGAAGGTCTGTACTTATAGATGATATTATTTTAAGCACTTCAGTTTCGTCTTTTGCTATATTTTGATCAGTGTTAGGGAATGATGGTTCCAGTAAGCCAACAATCATAACATTTCTCTCTCTGTTCTTACGATTCTGTAGTTCTTGAACTATGTGCTCACCAAGGGAATGTTGGTTTTCTGGGTTCGGTGGTGACACTGTTTTTAAGTTTTGTAGATCGTTCTCGAGTGACTTTATTCTATTCTCGCCGAGAGATATCGACTTTTCTAATTTTGTCACGTGGATTTTTATGTCCTTCTGTTCAGATAACATCGATGTCGTTGATGATTTAATATCGTTGATATCCGTAATTACTCTATCTACATTACTTTGTATGGTATTTATAGTTTGTTCATTAGAAAATTGCATGTCTCTAATTTGTGTCGATATTTCGGTAATATTTTCTTGCATTTTTTGCATAATCTGCTCATTAGATCCTACATATTTTTCCAGTAATGAACTAATTCGTGTCATCTCAGAACGTATTTCTTTTATCTCATTGTGACATTCGCAGTCTTCCGGCTTTTTACGCTTCCGGAAAGTAATTTGCGTATCCACATTAAGATTACTCATCTTGGACAAGTCCGGTTGTGATCCACCGATGAGGGTAGCCGAAGCGCTGCTCGTTGAAGGTAGATTGGGTCGGGGCGGTGAGCGCTGCACATTCATGTTGGTGATGATTGCTATGCGTGAAAGAGCAAAAAATAGCAACTGTTTGTTTCCGCGGGACGAAGGAGGGTCGTGGGCGCGGTGGCTGCAGGCGCGTCTAGGTGCTTAATGATGTAATTAGCTCCGCACTTTTTGTTTGGTTTTAAACTTAATTTACTGTACTTTAAAGTTAATATTTATATGACACCGATTTTTTTTTTAATTATAACGCATACTGATACACGTCTAGTCACTGCGAGGGACGAAGCACGATCATTGAAGTTAGCCAAACCGGTCTACCCATTCTCGAGTTTTAGCGAGGCTAACTAACAGCAATTGATTTATAAGACTAGTTGACCCGGAAAACTTCGTATTGCCTCACAATGAAATAATATGTCAAAGGTTTGATATATACGGATTATTTGTATGGGAAAATAAATTTGTGGTTTTTACTATTTCCCTTCAATTTCTTTATTTTCTTACCTTTTAAACCTTCCCTAGACCTCCACGAAGACCAAGATATGATAAATCCGTTCAGCCGTTCTCGAGTTTTAGCGAGACTAACGAACAGCAATTGATTTTATTATAGATATATAGATTTGTTTAAAACCGCGTATCTGAAGACGAATCGTAGGCAGGCTCCCCATGAGATGGACCGACGACCTGGTAAAGGAAATCGCTGGATGAGGGCGGCCCAGGAACGTTCATCGTGGCAATTTTTGGAAAAGCCTTTTATCCAGTAGTCTAGGCGTCTTTCAGCTGAAATGAATTCCACTGGCGGTAGAGTTGCAGCGCATGAGCTCTAGAGCGTAGACACCACCGCGTTACTTAATCTATCTGCCGCCAAATGGTAGTGTTCAGCACTATCGCGTTCCGGTTACATGGTAATATATGGACCCGTAACAACTAACACAGAGACATAACAACATAGGTCTCAGGGTTGGCAACACATCTGCATTTTGATCTCTGGTTTTTGTGTAGATGTCTATAGGCTGCAGTCATCACTTAACATCAATGTGAGATTTGTACCAAAATGTTTCTACTTCACAGGTATTGTAGTTGCCATCGTGTCTCCGGAAAGTAAAATTAAAACAACGGCGATAGCTATTGTGATTATTTTGAAGATTGTCCTAATCATTCAATAATGGTATTGCACCCATTAAAGAATCCATGAAGAATAGTCAATGGATAGTGATGTATTTCTATATCCAAAAGAAAATACGTGTTGTAGACAAAATTGGCAATGGAGACAATTTTATCATTATCTTATTCTTTTATTCAGCAGGTAGGTACACTTAAAGACAGATTAACATATGCAAAAACAAACAAGTACAGTTTTTGCTATGTCGCTAAGTGCCCATGTGTACAAACTGAATTCTTTCTGACCGTCCATAAACTCAAACTCAAATATTATATATCAAATTGGTCTACAAGGACACTTTTGCATTGTCAGTTTACAAGCTACCTATAGCGAATAGGCCATCTATTACTAACTAGCATAGTTGGTAATAGATGGCGCTGCTGCTACCATAAAGCAATGCAATAGATGTGATGGAAAGATTTGACAAATCGGGCAGGGCTTCATTAGCTCAATTGGAAGAGCGGCTGGACTAGATTCCCAGTAGGTCGCGAGTTCGAGTCTCGCCTGAAGTCAATTTTTTCTTTCCATTTTTCTTTAAAAATAAAATATATTTCACAAGCATGTGTTAATGCGAAATATTATAAAAACAATTATAGCGAATGACGTACAATAATAATTATTATTCTATAAGTATTAATAGTAATCATCAAGTCAAGTCTTTCAATCCCTTCATATGTATATTTGATATCACTGGTAAACCTAATTTATCTCTTGCCCTGTCAATGTTATCCACGCGCCAAAATATTCATATAATTTACAAGCCAGTACGAATATAATATTGGTAATTCAGAAACCCCATTTCAAGGACTGAGTCAAGACGTTGTTTACATCAGGCTGTTGGTAAACAATTTTTCATGTTGATTTTAGTGTTTCTAAGGCTTCACTTGAATAACTGTGATTAGCATTGTTGAGTAATGCCACAGCCTACTTATACTGTGTTTTTTAATTTTATGGCATCGCTTGTTATGCATCTTTCGTATTCGTAATAAGCAACGTAGAAGTTAGTCAGTCAGTCAGTCAATTTATCAGTCCGTCAGTCAGTCAGAGTCACAGTAATTCGAGTAAAGCGATGGCTACTTTACCGAAACATTTACAATGAAGTTTTGGAGGCAACCCGAAAGAAACTGTTTTCGCACTGTTATTCTATTTCACTATATACACGAGCACTGTAATAAGCCTATATCAAACAAAATGCCACCAAGTTTATTTATTAAAACTCAAAAATACACCAAGAAAATAAAATAAAGTAAGAGCACCACACGCATCTTTTAAGGTTCCCGCCAAAACTCCTATACTGTGGTTATGCAGTGTATGCAAATTAAGTAAGACGACGATAAAACCCTATCAGCTGTCATAAGTCAGTTACTTTGCTCAACACTAAATACTGCACATCGAGTCTAGGAAGGAGACTTCGGCTTATTTCGGGTCTGTAGAGCGTTATCTCTTTCGCGGTGTACCTATTTGACGTTTGTCGACCATTTTGATTAAATTATGACTAATACTGGACTGTCAGTGCTTACGTAGGCAGTGTGCAACAGAGATAAAGCTCTACGAAGTCGAAACGAGCCGATCGTCTCTCGATGCAGGCCCGATGTGCAATATTAATTGTTGAGTACTGTACGTACTAACATCATGGTTTTTTAGAAAAAAATCTTAGAAAAAAATCTGGTTTAGGGAGTGCTATTCGAGCGTTGTGACCGAGCGGACGTGTTTCACTCGGCCACTACCTTGCATAGTTATACGTACTTGCCGTTTCGCGCACATTTGCCCTCCGCAAACGACTGTTACTTAACGGTCTTTTTGCCTCAGAGGGGCGCGCCAATTATTGGCGCGATTAATTTCGGGAGTGTTTGTATACAACAAATAAACAATTAAATCGTGTTCTGTGTGTTCGCAGATATGAAGAGGGGCTCCGAGAGCCCGCCCAACGTAGCAACATCGAAGGTGCGTGTTGCTGACGAGGACATGGAGAGTTCACTCTCCCCGCCGCCGAGCGAGCAGGGGTCACCGCCGGTGAGAGCTGGCTACACACCAACTGGCAAGGGTGGTGGAGCACGTACAACTCTCCGCCAACAGAAATTACGACACTGGTATGGTACTACTAGACCTGGAAAAAGCCTTCGACACCGTATGGCACGAAGGCTTAATCCACAAACTGATACTGGCAGAAATTCCCTACGAATACTGCCAGCTGATTAAATCATTTCTCACTAATAGAATTATTAAAGTTAAAGTTAAAAATGCTCTATCACCCCCCCCACCCCGTGGTGGAGGGCGTGCCCCAGGGCTCCATATTAGCACCTAAATTATTTGCAGTTTTCATAAATGACATCCCAAAAACCCCTGGCACTGTCCTGACCTTATATGCTGATGACACTGCCTACCTAGCTTCGGGGTCAAAACATAACTCGATTAAAAACAAATTAAACAAAGCCCTCCATACCACTACCAATTATTTTAATAAGTGGAAACTCAAAGTAAATGAAAATAAAACCGAAGCTATTTATTTCACTAAACGTCATATAACAAGTAGCTCACTCCCGAGACTAAACATTAACGGACAGACGATCGAGTGGAAGAACCAAGTTAAATACCTGGGTCTAACACTCGATCACAAACTAAAATGGAGGCCCCACATTAATGCAACAGTCTAAAGCACTCACCGGCATGAGTGCCCTACGACTAATATTTAATAAAAAATCCCTTCTATCCACTCATAACAAACGTATACTATACCAGTCATACATACGCCCCACCATAACGTACGCGTGTCCGGTATGGAAGAACGCCGCTCATACACATATAAAAAACCTTCAAACAATACAAAATAAAGCACTACGCATAATATACCGGACTCACCCGCGAACAAATATAAAACGTCTTCACGCTAGATACGGCAATCTGCCAATACATAAGTGTATACATTACGCGTCCGCTGTATTCTACAGAGCGCTTTTGGGTATCAGTAAGGGAAAAGGCAATCCGGCACTTCAAAATACGTGCAAAAATAGACACCTCACGGAGTACTGCCTATCCCTTGCGCGCTATAAATACCCGTTCCCACACCATAAATTTATAGAACTATCAGAACACTTCCCCGACACTCACCGGGCACACACGAGTTCATGATTAAATTATACAAAAAACATAATGAATGTAAAACCAACTTGTAATTGGTTTAGAATAATATTTAATAAATAAAGCTAAGTCATTAGATAATTAAATTGTATAAAGGTAGGCGACAGTGTTTCATTCCCCTCATCCTCCTTGTAAATACACCTTCCGCTCCCCCCCCCCCTCAACCCGCCCCTAACCCCCTCCTCTCACCCCCCCTCCCCTCTTGCCTCTCCTCGTCTTTAGACATCATCACCCCACACATCTCCTACCCCAAACAACCCCACCAACAATTGTTAGTACGAGTATAATAACAATTCCCTCATTGTACATAATATCACCCATCATCTCCCTCTCTAGTCATAGTCTAAGCTCAATAGCACTAAGCTAGGTTTTCTAATGTTTCCTAGCAAATAAATTAAGAACATGTAAATATCACATAATTATCATATCCGGGAAAGTAGATTTGTATAATTAATTTGCATTATATAGGGTCGTAGGATTAAGTATTCTTATACCTAGAAACTAAGATCAATATTGTCATTAGTTAAGCTACTCTTAAGTAATGATTTGTAAATAACTATCATAACTAAATAAAGAAATTCTAAATTGATTTTTTTTTGTACTAACATCACTTTTCTAGTGTATAAAATTCTCGTGTCATAGTGTTTGTAACAATACTCCTCTGAAACGGCTTGACCGAATATGCTAAAATTTTTCGTGTGTATTTGCTAGGTTTGAGAATCGGTTGTAGAATAAGTTTCTACTCCAGAATAGTGAGAATGGCCTATCCTTATTTTTATTTACTTAAAAATAAAAATAGGCCAAACGACAGAATTTTTTAATTAGATTTTTTAAGAAACAACATTAAAAAATAAGACTTTATATTTCTTCAGTGTTCCAATAGGTGGCACCTTATGTAGTGGACGCTACAGATAATTAAAAAGATTTTTAAGTATTACTTCATATGAAATAATAAACAAATAAGAATCAATTTCCATTAACTTACCGAAAAAAAAAACAAATTATTTACAACGATCAAAGATTCTCGACGGTTCTCAAAGTTTGAGAAAGTATTGGAAAGTTGGGTTCAATGATAGAACTCGACCGACGCAGTTCATTCTTCAGAATTCACTCTTCACTTGAACAACTTTCCGACTATAAATATTGTAAACTTAAACTTGTATTTGAATCACAAGTTTAAGCGTCCGTAGCATATTGCAGCTTTGGAAGTCTTGACGATGCTACGATTATAATTTTAACGAATTACAAAAGATATTTTTTAAATATAAATATTTCAGACTTTTTATATACCTATTGTTATTATTAGAAGATAAGCACAAAAATTATAATTATTGACGTGATCAAATAAAATTCGAGGGCACAGGCATTAAGTACCTTAAGGTTCAGTAGCATCGTGTTCCTGTACTTCCCGGTATAAAGATATAATAATCTCAGTTCTAAGGAGTGGCAACACATCTACACCGAAGTCTGTAGTCTTTATGTAGATGCTTATAGGCTCGAGTATATTGCCTTACTTGAATGCCTCTTTATAAAAAAAAAAAAAAAATCTTCGCTCAGTGACCCAGAAGGGGAGGGTCCACCGGTCTATAACCATTTTCTTGAGACAGCTTGAGTTAGAGCGGACCTAGTACGGGAAGGTCCACCGGTCTCTAAACACTTTCTTGAGACAGCTTGAGTTAGAGCGGACCCAGAACGGGAAGGTCCACCGGTCTCTAAACACTTTCTTGAGACAGCTTGAGTTAGAGCGGAGACTTACTATGTTTGTATTGCATAAAAATGTAAATAAGCAATCTTTTACAAAGTTAGACAACTTTACACTAAGATAGAGAAAAAGCGGGTTTGGAATTATTTGAACGAAGAAGGTAGAAGAGAACTAAGAAGTTTGATAATATGCCTTATTGATGTCAATAGGCTACAAGGTTTTTTACGGTTTAACATTTTCAGAATTATTCCGTCTTTTATTCTTGTTCAATTAATTGAAGGCAAATCTATTCAGAATTCATCGCACCATCAACATCCTCAGTAACGTTTCAAATCAATATAAACACAACGTAATCCATTAGTACGTTTGTCAATTGCGCAATACGCGATATTGGTGTAATCGAATTGCTATCGGGGGTCAATGCAGCAACGCCATCAACTGGATTAACTTGAGGTCCCTGCACACTTGGAAGTTGCAAGTCACTTTTTGAGTTTTTTTTTATGTGATGGAAGTGGCAAACAAGCTCACTGCAGCCTATGTCTAGACACCAACACAAAGACCAAGGTCAAAATGCAGATGCGTCACCACTCCTAAGACCTAAGGTGTTATGCTTCTGTGCCGGAAATTGCAGGGCCGTACCACCTGACCGGAACACGAGAGTGCTGAACACTACCATTTAGCGGCAAGTATATTAGGTAATGCGGTGGTGCCTACGCCCGCGAGCTCCGTCACTGGAGCTCTACCATCAGTATAACAGTTCAGCAGTAACTGCGTTTGTGTAAACAGATCGATGTAGTCACCTTAATTCTGGCAAACAGTTGTAAACAGGTAAGTAACCTGTTTACAACTGTTTGCCAGATAGCCATGAACGAAGGAACTCATAGACATATTTTTTATATTAAAGTTGAAAATTATTTAGTATTTTATGCTTCTTCACTCAATTTTAGTTTCGAACACATTTATTTGGTCAATTAAACGGAAGAAAGGAGACGTTCCAAAATGTTTGGACCTTGGGCCCGTACGCTGTAGGTACAAGGTGTACATTTTCAGCTATTCAAATGGTTTAGGTATTATACCTTCAATTAATTGTCGTTAGTATATTTCAAAAAACAAAAATGTTTTATTAGCAATATGGTGACATATTGTTGTCATACAAAAAATACATAAAATAAATATTTCCGACAAAAAACTATTAAAATTATTTTTTGTGACGTTTTCGTAGGTTTTCGCGAGCTTCGTATATTGTAGAAATTAAACTTGTTTAGTAACGAATTAGTCAACCCGTGACCACGGTAGCTGGAAAGCGACCGAAATGTCGGGTGTATGAAGAAGTTTGGGAGTGTTGTATACGCGAGAAAATCCGCAAGTTTAATTTCTACAATTATTTTTTGTGTATTTTTCCATGATTCTACGTATTTTTCTCTATTTTTTGATATAATGTACAAGGTGCGGGCCCAACGTGGAACTTGTCCTTTTGCTTAGTTTTTTTGAATTGATGATAACTTTGAACATAGATATATTTTTTTATAGACAATTGCAAGACATGTTTGTTTATGTACGAAATTTGATTAAATAAATGTTTCACTTAGACTGACGTGGCAATAGTTCTATGGCGAGATGCTACTGCGCATGCGCATACCGCTTCGTTGTATTTACTATCCTGTTGGAATGGTTTAAACGTCATTGTTTGTTTGACTGACTCTTCTGATGGAAGAGTTCTCCTCCTAAATTTTAAATATTTATAATATTAGGTACCTGTTACACAAAACTGTATTCGTCTGTTTTATTATCATCATTTTTGGATTGCATCTTGCTTCAAAATATGATACTTAATGTAAAAGGGCCTTTAAAATAATGGTATCGCCGAGTAAATCTGGGAATGCCGCGGGCTTGCTCAATTTATGCCGCAGTTAATTTGTGCACACTCTGTCAGCTAATTAGCCTGTGATTTAGATCTGCGTTGCCAATTACGATAACGATTTTAATCGATATGATAACCTGCAAAGACGAAGGTACGATTATTTATTCGAATTACCTTTTTGCTTTCTCTTGAGATTTGTTTATTTTTATTTAAATGTTGAATGTTGAACAGCAATGAAAATGATTTAGAATTTAGATGTTATTGGTTAACGAATTTGAAAAGTGTATTTTATAAATGAGCATTAAATTATATTATGCCGAACTGGTTAGTCCTGCGATGTGTGACAACCCACTTTAATTGCACAGGGATAAATATGAAATTAGTTAAAAACCCGTGATCAAACCGGCTTGTTTTAATTAAAAAATCAATCCTTTAAAGGGTCATCCTTAAATAGTGGATGAAAGTTTATAAGAAAAATCTAAAACCCTTAACTGATTTTTTAAATAGCTTAGATAAAGTTGAATATCAATCCCTGAGGGGCTGAAATCCCCTATTTCAAGGTTAAGGAAGGTAAGTATGAAATAATAAATCACGATTTTTATAATATTGTACTTATAAGTGTAAATAATGAAATGTCTGTTTCAGATTTGTAATATACATGTCGCCTCTTTACAAGAATAATGTGACATTTCATATAGAACGATTTAGATGAAATGTCACGTTATTCTTGTAAGAATAATGTTGCATTTCATAAAGAACGATTTAGATGAAATGTCACATTATTCTTGTAAAGAAGCGATGTATTAATAAATATTTTAAGAATTATCTGTGAAGATGAATTATAGGCCGTAAAAGTTCGTACATTACGAATCCCACGCGGGTGAAGTAGTAGTTAAAGGCAAGTACTAAAAAAAAAACCCAATAGTACCTTGCCTAAATCGTGCCGTAGGTACCTACTAATGGAATTAGTCGCTGGGTGTTCCCGTAACATACCAATAGTTTAACAAGTCATTGTAATGTGATTTCCATGTTGCCTTCTCTATCTGTTAATATAATTATATCAAATACGGCCGAGTTACTAACGTCTGTGTACTGAATAGTAATAGAATTGGTGCAAACTGAATATAATTCAATGAAGTAAGGTAATATTACAGAAATAGGTAAAGTTTCTATTGTTATTGTTTATTGTCTTCTTGTCAGGTTTTTTTTTATGTGATTGAAGTGGCAAACAAGCATGCAGTTCACATTGATGTTAAGTGATGACTGCAGCCTATAGACACCCACACAAAGACCAAGGTCAAAATGCAAATGCGTTACCACTCCTGAGGCCTAAGGTGTTATGCCTCTGTGCCGGAAATTACCACCTGACCGGAACACGACAGTGCTGAAAATCAGGTAATGCGGTGGTGCCTACGCCCGCGAGCTCCATCACTGGAGCTCTACCACCTGTAAAAAATGAGTTCTTGATGTATGTAAGTCCTATGCTCGATCTTCAAGTCGAAAACAAAGTAATATAAGATTTTAAGTGTATAAAAATGCGCTCGGTTTATTTTTTTTACAGTATTACATAACATAAATGTGAACTGCCCCAGTAGCCTAGTGGTAGCAGGCCACTACTACTACGCTGGAGGTCCTGGGTTCGATTCCCGGGTCGGGGACTATCAGAGATAACGTTTTAAAATACTTAATCTCTGGTTTTATTGGGATTTTTCCATTTTCTGGAAGTTTCCCAGTACTTCGGAGTTTGGTAATGTGCCCGGAGATGGCAACAGGCTCGCCACCTGTTACATGGGTCAAAACGTAACCGGCGAATCGTGGGTGTTTGCATGTATGCTTCAATGCATGCATTTACCTCTGCCTACCCCTTCGGGGATTACAGGCGTGAAGTTACGTATAAATGTGAACTTTATTTTTATGATTATTACAAGTAACTTTTTTTAATTTATTATTCTTCAACTTGTTTTACTATCCTACATGTATATTTTCACTACATAACATAAAAAACAGCTTCCTTCTTTTACACTAAGATCGGGGACTAATTCAATAAGTATGAACTACGTCTCTCTCCCAGCTTAGTTACTTTGTTATTCACCGAGCATCGTAGATAATGGAGCGTTAACAGTCCTCTGCAATGCAGTCATTAAAATTAAGAAGTATCTTGTTTTTAGGGTTCCGCACCTCAAAACCCGTACATTATCACTCACCCACACATAATATCTGTGTATCTATTTATCCGCTTGTCTTTTTTTATGTTACAAAGTTGGCAAACAAGCACGCAGTTCACATTGATGTTAAGTGATAACTGCAGCCTATAGACCAGAGGTCAAAATGCAAATGCGGTGCCACCCCTGAGACCTTAGATGTTATGTCTCAGTGACAGTTATTACGGGGCCATACATTACCATCTAACCGGAACACGGTAGTGCTGAACACTACCATTTAGCGGCAGATAAATTAGGTAATGCAGTGGTGCCTACGCCCTCGAGCTCACAGTCCCAAAAAAACAGTCACAAAAATATTGCTTCGAAAGTCCTGGACTGATTGAGTAGAAATGATGCATGTATGTAAAACAGTGACTCAAAAATGCACGAGAAATAATTTGATTTCAAAAATCCAGGCTAGTTTTGAAGAATAAATAAAAAAAAGTTACTTGTTACTTGTAATAGTCGGTTTTTTTTTCACCTCCTTTGTATATTTAAACAATAGGAGTATTGTTGATGATAACTTGACAGAAGTCCTCGCTACGGTTTACGGGCGACTTATGTCAATATCAAGATGAAAGGTGAGTTAGAGTGGATTAGGCAATGATGTATTTATAAGCTCATTGGGATTAGGTATGTATTTTGAGTTGAGGTGTTTAAGTAGGTGATGATATATCATGTATTATTGAACTGTTTTAAGGTGTTAACAATGTGTTTAGTAATAGTTGTTTTTATACACTTAAAATCTTATTATACTTTGTTTTCGACTTGAAGATCCAGCATAGGACATGGCATGCCCCGATATCGCGTCTGATTTAAGGGTCCTGTGTAGCCGTTCTAAGCCAGTGAGATGAGATATAAAATTTCTCAGAAAAGCAAACGACATAGGAGTATTCTCTAGAATAAGACTCGTTAATTTTAATGAGTGAATTGCAGAGAATCGAAATCGTCCCAGTATCTTGTGACCACGGGGAACGTGCCTCTTCGACAGCGTTTTGGGAATATCAAATATTGGAACTACATAAAATATCGCTAGTACTCGTAGTATATTACAATTATTTTGCTAATAACTAATTTTTAGTACATACATAGTGAAATTTATAAAAAAGATTACGCAACTTCACGCCTGTAATCCTCGAAGGAGTAGGCAGAGGTAAATGCATGCATTCAAAGGTTTAACGACTGCTTTCTATCGATAGCAACCGGGATCGACGGCTTAACGTGCCCTCCGAAGCACGGAAACGCGCATTTTAATTTGCCACTAGCGATCAACCATCACACACCCGACCGCGCCCGTATCGCTTAACCGAGTATATCGCTCACGATCTACAACAGCCGCGGACAGGACATAAACATATGCAAATACAATCTACCGTAGAAATTCGGCATAACTTTAGATATTACCAACGTAAACGTTGAAATGAAAGATGCAATGAAGGTAATTTTTAATTTTTCACCATCGACAGGTGTGGCTCGTTGGGCAATTAGTGGGTCTTTAAAAACCCATTAGCTATTCCCTCCACCCGTCACATTTTGGTTGTATTGTGAGAATAAGTTTTAAGGGTATTCAAACCATCATAATTTTATATAATTGACTAGCGGCCCGCCCCGGCTTCGCCCGCGCTGCTCTGCTCCTATTAGTCATAGCGTAATGTAAGCTATCCTATCTCTCAAGTTGGATCGAACTGCACATGGTGTGCGAATTTTATTATAATTGGTTAAGTGGTTTAGGAGTCCATTGAGAACAAACGACGTTTATATTATTAAGATTTTCATATGGCCGAATACTCAAACGTCACTCAATTTTAAGCAGCCTTCAAATGTGCGCTATCTCTTTCGTTTGAACGTGCACTTGTATAATTAAAGACAGAAGACTTTTAAGTCCCACTTAGATTTAAGTGACGTTTGAGTATTTGGCCGATAATTTACGAATAAGTGAAAATTGGAGAGGGATCCCAACAATTGAGAAGAGTTTTTTTACATATATTTTTTGGATAAGGTGGAGTGAATGATAAACTACTTCAAAATCTTCAAAATTGTTGTTATAAAGTTATAAAATAATTAGAATAATTATTAAAATATATTAGAGATTTCAAAAATTGTTTTATGTGATGTTTTGCATTTTCTTTTAAGTTTCGGAAGTTCTTTTCATGATCTTCGTATTTAAAATTCATATGTACCTACGTTACACGATCTTGTTTGGGTCAGTGACTTACGTAACATCGTCAGTGACATATGTTTCTATATACATATATAAAAATTAATTGCTGTTCGTTAGTCTCGCTAATACTCGAGAACGGCTGGACCGATTTGGCTAATTTTGGTTTTGAATAGGGAAGGTAAGGTCCATATTTTCTTACCTTATAAGGTAAGAAAATATGAAGAAATTGAAGGGAAACAGTAAAAACCACAATTTTATTTTCCTATACAAATAGTTCGCATCTACCAAACCTTTGACACATTTTTTCATTCTTGGGCAATACGAAGTTTGTCGGGTCAGCTAGTACCAAAAACCCTACCAGTTATGGCTCGGAGACGTGGACGCTGAAAAAAGCTGACAGAAACCGCATTGACGCTTTCGAAATGTGGTGTTGGCGAAAGATGCTACACATTCCGTGGACTGCCTTTCGCACGAACCAGTCCATCCTTCGTGAACTCAATATCCACGAACGGCTTTCTACCACCTGCCTGAAAAGAATCCTGGAGTTCTTTGGTCACATTGCACGCAAAGACGGAAACAATCTGGAGCAGCTCATGGTGACCGGGAAGGTGGACGGGAAACGGCCGAGAGGTCGTTCACCAATCAGATGGTCTGACCAGGTCCGTGCAACTCTCGATACCAAGCTGCATGACGCTCTCCACAAAGCAAAGGACAGAAAAAAGTGGAAGGAAATCGTGAATTTGAAACTGTCTTCCCAACGAGGGGTTCACGACCCTCAGAAATGAGGAAATCGACTCGAGGAGGAGGAGTACCAAAAAAATAATAATGTAATCAATCCAGAATCTTACAAGCAAATTTACTGTAATGTCTATCACACGCACACGAGGACTAATAAAAAGTTTTACAGGTGGTAAAGTTCCAGTATGGGCGCTCGAGGGCGTAGTCACCACCGCATTACCTAATTTATCTGCCGCCAAATAGTAGTGTTCAGCACTATCGTGTTCCAGTTAGATGGTAATGTATGGCCCCGTAATAACTTATCACAGAGACATAACAACAGAGGTCTCAGGGGTGGCAACGCATCTGCAATTTGATCTCTGATCTTTATGTCGGTGTCTATAGGCTACAGTCATCACTTAACATCAATGTGACTGCATGCTTGTTTGCCACCTTCTTTACATACATTTATATAACCTGACTTTGCATAACATACAAAGGTTCCGTATGTTATATCATTAATAAACTGCCAATGAATAAAAAAAAAAACAACGCGTTGCACTCAGGGAGTACCGGCAGATGTGAAAACTTGAATATTGACGTAGTGTATTTTTGACCACCACCATCACCGTCACAATCACCACTACTGTCACCACTACCACCACCACCAATGAAGCCGCAAGGCAGAGAGCCGCTAAATAAATTTACACTTAAAAAAAATATAAAGTCAGACTAGACACGAGTAAATGAATAAAACTATTCACAGAACTTAAGAAAGTGAGGAAACGAAGCGTAAACAAAACCAACTTCGATCTTTTGAGTTATTGTTACTTATCCACAAGCGAATCTTTATAAAACTTCACAGCCCCGTTGTGTTGTGCCTGAATAGCTAACTTTTAGACAAAACAATACTTTTATTTGTCGAAGACAAAAGCTTTATTGGCATTTGGCCTTTTGTTACGTTTTTCAGTATCCGTATCCATTTCTCGGGAGTTTGTTACACACTTGATTGTGGGTTATTAATATGTGATATATCTTGCACCCTGGATCCTCCGCCAAATCTAAAATTTGTATATAAGGACGCGCTGGCAGTGAACCATAAAAAAATTCAAAAAGTCGCTACGATCTTACTTCACTTTTGAATCGTGGGAATTTTGGATAGGAGCTTTATTTGGGCAACCTATTAAGAAGTATTTTACAACCTATTATTCAAATTGGACAGCGTGCTGACGAGAGATATAATAATAAACAAAATACGCTTGTAGTCACAGCCACACACTCAGTATACTCTCTCTGTCGTGGGTGCCGTTTTAAACACACAACACATACACAAACACCCAGATCTGAAACAAATATTTGAAGGCCATAAAAATATTTGTTCCGGTTGATACGGACCAATTGGATTGTCGGATCGTCAACGGCAGTGCGACAGGTTTGCACTGACAGATATGTTTGACACGCACGCTCTATGCCAAGAATCTTCAAAAAGTATTTGCTTTTGAGTAGCATTTAAACTGAATCAAAGCGCTTTGTCATACCCTAGACACAAGCACTCTAACAGATTACATGGTCGTTACTAAATGCAATCCCATATCATTGTGATGTACAGACAGAGCAAGTGAATATTGGTTTTGGGTGTCAATCGAACATGTTCAGTATAAACAGTTTAATTAAGTGTGTGCCACAGTACGCAGACCTGTTACGGCTGCCTGTCCCATGCCTGTTCATTATGTTGGATATTGACTGTTGTTAGGCTTTGGGTTGACAAAAAGGTTGAGGTGCCAAGCACGTTTTTTGGGTATGAAGAAGGAAAAAAGCATGCAGTTCACAATGATGTTAAGTGATGACTGCAGCCCACAGACACTTACACAAATACCTGAGGTCAAAATGCAGATGTGTTGCCACCCCTGAGACCTTAGTCGTTATGTCTCTGTGATAGTTATTACGGGGCCATACATTACCATCTAATCGGAACATGATAGTGCCGAGCTCTACCATTTGGCTGCAGATAGATTAGGTAATGCGGTGGTGCCTACATCCTGGAGCTTCTACACTGGAACTCTACCACTAGTGAAAGTACCACCGTCGTTAATAAAGTGAAGTTTGAGTTGTCTGGACCTTTTGGATCCATCTTCGTATCAATTAAGAAAGTGATTGCTACAGCAGAATAATTATATTGAAACCAAAATTAAAATACAAAAAAAGGAGAACTCAAGGCAAAGATTGTCTGATCATTCATCACAGCATAGTGATATCATTTATAAGGTGCGAGAGATTATAATAATGATTACTATGAAAAGTGAGAATTCAGTTAAAAAAAAAAAAAACTAATTGCGGCATATCAGACGTATAGGTGAAATTATAATGATTAATACGAGTATAACATATATATTATATATGCACTTTGTCATTCGCATGTGTCATTGCAAAATCCAATAAAATATAAACAATAATAAGGGATATAGCGACCACTTTACAATATTCAATAAAATTAAAAAATTGTTGTTGCCGGTTGCTTAACGGTAGCATTGTTAGCAATAGACGTCGTTACTGCCACCCCAAGGCAACGAACTCAGCTGCACGCAGCAGGCTGCCTCAGTGCTGCCGCAGGACTACTGTTCTCCATATATTCACTATAAGTTTATATGAGACTAGCGGACCGCCCCGGCTTCGCGCGGGTGCAATGTTATCTAGCCTCTCCTATTCGTCTTAGGGTTTCTTATATAGCCTTGAGCCTTCCTCGATAAATGGGCTATCTAACAATGAAAAATTTTTCAAATCGGACCAGTAGTTCCTCAGATTAGTGCGTTCAAACAAACAAATAAACAAACTCTTCAGCTTTATAATATTAAGTATAGATTACTTGCCGAGCTACGCGACAAAGGCGTGGCAGCAATGCAGTAGAAAACAGAGAAACGCGGCAGCAATGATGCGCGCGGAATTCGGAATCGTACCTTAACTATGGGTAACTTTACTTCTCCGTAGTACAACCAGTTGGACATCGCAGTTGTACCACGGGTCGGTCACACCTTAAACGTGAAGGAAAAATTCGACAGTCAGTTGTGGACTTCGATAGTTTAGTTAAAGAGAGGCTGGACTAAAGATGTCAGTGGTAACGGGTTCAAGGCCCGCCTGATGTTTTTTTTAAAAAACAATTCTCTTTGCTACACTCTGCCTACGTAAGCATCCATAGTCCGGTATTGGCCAAAACTTGATGAAACTGGTCGACAAACGTTAAATAGGTAAGGTGCGAAAGAGATAACACTCTATAGATCCGAAATAAGCCGACATCTCTTCCTGAGGTCGATGTGCATTATTTCTTGTTCGATACTGTATATATTGCAAAATCCAATACAATAAAAACTAGAAAATTGTACTTACAAACATGAAAAACATGAATATTAATAAAAAGTTTGTAATATCTGTCTCACTGGTTAAGACGTAGACTCGTTGAATATTCCAGGTTTTTCGTCTAACTTCAAAGAAATACAATGGATCAGTGGTGATTTGTCAAAGTTGGATTTGCCTGATAATAAATGTACAGAGATTTTTCAAAAAAGTTTTGTATCTCAATATTTGACTTTCCCTAAATCTAAGGCTGTTTCTTTTTAATTGTACCATTTATTTTTCGCAATAACACATGCGAGTGAACTTTAGAAATTAAAGAAAAAACGGAAAGCAAAATTTGTCTTCGGGCAGGAATCGAACCTGCGACCTCAGGATAACCAGTTCAGCCGCTTTACCACTAAACTACCGAAGTCGTACACCGACGCGTCAAATTCTGCTTTCGTTTTTTGATTTTAATCGATTTAGGGTCGGTGAACGGCATCCATAACTAATTAATAGATAAACAACCGATAGACTTTGCAGTTTATACAATATTGTTAAGATGTCGCTGTTTCTTTTCGTTTAATTGATTCAGTATTGCCAGTGATACGGGAATTACAATATCCAACAAGAAATATAATACATCGACATTAGGAAGGAGACTTCGGTTTATTTCGGGTCTGTAGAGTGTTATCTCTTTCGCACCTTACGTACATGACGTTTGTTTACCATTTTGATCAAGGTTTAACCAATACCGCACAGTACTTACGTAGGCAGTTACGAAACTTACGAACCAAAAGACGTAGGCAGTGTACAGCAGAGATAACGCTCTACAAAATCGAAACTAGTAGCTGTTTGTCTCTTTCGTAGACTCGATGTCTTGATGTCTCGATTTCTTGCGGGGTACTGTAATGTCTTGGAAAAAAAACAATAATCCAATCTACAGCCTATAGCTATCTCCAGGGTCGTAGGCCGAGGATTAATTTTTTCAGTCTTATGTAAGAAAGAAAGAAAGAAAAACATTTATTCGGCGCAGGGCCCAAGACACAACAGAACATAGTTAAAAAAATTATAATAAAAACAAATACACATAATGCACAAAGACAAAAAACAAATTACCGAATAAATATATATAAAAAATGCTACAAAAAAAACCTAGTTCAATGAGTAAATAATATGACAAATTGTGTGGTAATTATTTTTATACTAGCTGACCCGGCAAACTTCGTATTGCCTCAGAATGAAATAATGTGTCAACGGTTTGATAGATACGGACTATTTGTATGGAAATATGAAATTGTGGTTTTTAATATTTGCCTTCAATTTCTTCATATTTTCTTACTTTTTAAACCTTTCCTGGACTGCCGAAAATAATTCGAAACCAAAATTAGCCAAATCGGTCTAGCCGTTCTCGAGTTTTAGCGAGACGAACGGACAACAATTGATTTTTATATATATAGATATAGATTATAATCGGTGAATATAACTGTTAACGCCTTAACACGCTATGTGCGCGGGAGCAACTACGCATCGGGATGGCAACACTGCACTCAGTGCGCGGGAGCAACTACGCATCGAGATGGCAACACGGCACTCACTTCACTTCCGTTCGCCGACCGGCTACTACGCGGCGACACCAGCTTGCGTTTATTTTGAACGTCCCTAACAATAACCGTAATCTACATAGAAACACGGTCGAAAAAAATTCTAACCAGATTTTATTTTTATTTGTGTCAGAGCAATGGAATACGCATCACCGTGATATAGTTTTCACTTCTGTCGATACCCTGGTGTGCAACTCGTTCAATTTTTTTTAGTTTAAACATGTTGCCCTTAATACACACATAATATAGAAACATGTTTTATGAAGATGCGGTTTTTTATGTATTGAATGTGGCAGACGAGCATACATTTCACATAGATGTTAAGTGATGACTGCAGGCTATAGACACTTACACAAAGGCCCGAGGTCAAAATGCAGATGCGTTACCACTTCTGAGGCCTAAGGTGCCATGCCTCTGTGCCGGAAATTACAAGGCCGTATATTTTGTATGCACTGTATGCTTGTTACTTGTCGCTTTCATTTAAAAAAGGTAGCAACATAATTCAATCACGTAACCAAAATAAACGAAACAAAGAATACAGTGGTAAATGAACATGAATATACCAAGTAATACACATGGAAATGATTGAACAATAAAAGGAAGTACAGTCGCGCGGATGTCCAATTATTTCGAAATAACTGTTGAATAGTATCCGTCGGTGCGTGTAATGCAGCTCTCCGAGTCCCGGACAATCATTTTTTTATAGCGTTAGTGCCTTTTCATACCACTTGCTTATGTGGATGCAGTTTTTTGGTTGTACATGTCGTGATGAATTTAATAAAATGTAAAGGGTTTTCCAATAGGGACGGGTTAATTTTAACAGCACGTGGCGGCCATTTTGTTTTTTTTTGTAATGAAAGTGGCAAACAAGCATGCAGTTGACATTGATGTTAAGTGATCATTGCAGCCTATAGACACTAACACAAAGACCAGAGGTCAAAATGCAGATGCGTTACCACTCCTGAGGCCTAAGGTGTTATGCTCCTGTGCCGGAAATTACAGGGCCGTACATTACCACCTGACCGGAACGCGATAGTGCTGAACACTACCATTTAGCGGCAAGTATATTAGTCTGACAAAATATCGTATATTATTCAGTCACTTAAGACAAATCATTATGGTAAGATATAACGTCGAGCAACACGTGCAAAACGCGCATTTTAATTTGCCACTACCGGTCACCCATCACACACCCGACCGCGCCCGTTTAACCGAGTAGATCGCTACCGATCTAGATCAGCCGCGGGGCCATGCGCGCTTTTTTGGATACAAATATAGCATATTATGTTTAAGCAAAAGGCTTGTATGTTGCACTGGTCGTTGAGCTTCATGTGACGGAGTTCGCAGGCATAGGTACCACCGCATTACCTAATATACTTACCGTTAATCATAACCGTGATGACCGTGTTCATATGAACTGTGTGATGATGACTCTATTGATATTTCTGGACTCATATCTAGCTCCGAGGGTGACACTGGGAATTTTTCAGAAAAGGAAAAACCCCAATGAAACCTACCTCCCTATCCGGGGATTGAACCTAGTACCCTAGGGTTGTAGTAGTGGCCCCGCAATAAAATTTTAATCTTTTTAATGTAATGAGACAGAGCCATACATAACCATATAACCGTAACACGATGGTGCTAAGCATTACCATTTGGCGGCAGATAGAATAGGTTATGCGATGGAGTCAACACCCTCGAGTCCATATAATAATAATAATAATAATGGCAACCCATTATACGTCCCTCTGCTGGGCACGAGTCTCTCCCCTTTTGGGGGTAGGCCTGGAGCTTACTCCACCACACTGCTCCAATGCGGATTGGTAGAGATACCTACGGGTTAGTGTCGGATGTTTCCAACCCGTTATCGGATGTTTTCAAACCGCCCATAAGGCCTCCGACAAGGTCTAACGACTGCTATCTATCGATAGCAACCGGGACCGATGGCTTAACGTGCATTCCGAAGCACGGAAATGCGCATTTTAATTTACCACTAGCGGTCACCCATCACACACCCGATCGCGCCCGTAATGCTTAACCGAGTAGATCGCTTACGATCTACACCAGCCGCTGGGCAATGTGCGCTTCGGCAATGCGCGCTTCGGCAATGCGCGCTTCGAGTTCATATACTGGAAATCTGTCCCTGAAATACTGAGGGAGTGAAGTTTTCATCTCTGCTACTTTCGGGAACACAATCTGGAAGTAACTTTTCAAGCAAAAATAAATTTGAGTCGTATGAAAAGGGCTTTCGACAAGGATTACGAGTCTTCTTTATTGGATTTCGTTACATTACTTTTAATATAATATTGATTGGTGCTGAATCAGTTGAGTCCTGGCTTTGATATATTTTCCCGAAGATTGCTCAATTGTGACAATGGCTTTCAAAAGAATTTATGAAGATTTTTTCAACAACGACGAAAGAAAACAAACATATCACATTGGTAAATACGAAGTAGATAATAAATCTATGGTAAATACATACTGTGGCCTTTAAGAATCTACTGGTGGTGGTAGAATTACAATGTAGATGCTCGAGGGCGAAGGTACCACCGCATTACCTAAACTATCTGCCGCCAAATGGTAATGTTCAGCACTATCGTGTTCCGGTTAGTTGGTAATATATGGCCCCGAAATAACTATCACAGAGACTTCATAACTAAGGTTTCAGGGGTGGCAACGCATTTTGACATCTGGTCTTTGTGTGGGTAGGCTGCAGTTACCACTTAACATCAATGTGAACTAAATGATTTTTTGCCACATTCATTATATAAAAAAAAAAAAAAAACTGGTTGCCTGTTAAGTCGGTTTTACGGGCGAAGATTTTACGTGACAACGTCTTTTTCTCGGTAGAAAGGCATTCGCCGGTCCGGCAGGCCTCTCTCTCGTTCGGTGACTCATCGTTACGTTACCGGGCGTTACACTTTTTCATGAGTGACTCCGAGCCGCAACCTAATTTAAGACTTTGTCACGTCAAAAAAAAACTGGTTGCCTGTAAAGTCGGTTTTACGGGCGAAGATTTTACGTGACAACGTCTTTTTCTCGGTAGAAAGGCATTCGCCGGTCCGGCAGGCCTCTCTCTCGTTCGGTGACTCATCGTTACGTTACCGGGCGTTACACTTTTTCATGAGTGACTCCGAGCCGCAACCTAATTTAAGACGTTGTCACGTCAATATACCTTTTAACTACAGATCTAAATAGGCCACTCTTAACCCATTATTCACATGGGCTTTCGGTTTCTGCCGGTAATAGTTTTATCCCGTATCACTGCGTACTGGCGCGGTGATACCGCAAAAGTATCAAACAATTTACTTTAATAATAACTCACGACTTTTTTTTTTTTTTATGTAATTGAAGTGGCAAACAAGCATGCAGTTCACATTGATGTTAAGTGATGACTGCAGCCTATAGACACTTACACAAAGACCAAGGTCAAAATGCAAATGCGTTACCACTCCTGAGGCCTAAGGTGTTATGCCTCTGTGCCGGAAATTACAGGGCCGTACATTACCACCTGACCGGAACACGATAGTACTGAACACTACCATTTAGCGGCAAGTAAATCAGGTAATGCGGTGGTGCATACGCCCGCGAGCTCCGTCACTGGAGCTCTACCACCAGAATTTTTTTTTATGTTTATAATATGTTAAACTGTGTAGTTATTAAGGTTATTGTGGTGATAAATAAATAAAAATATCCTCGTGTGAACATGTCCATAGAAACACATATGCCACTAAACAGGATCTTGTATTGATCTGAAACTGTATTTGGCTGTGTGAAGGTGTTGTTAGATCTAAGACTTATTCTACGTCGCACTTTCGACTCCATAATACGAACTGTCTTATGGAGTTGAAATCGGAAAAACGAGCTTACGGCATAGATGTACCACAGTCTAAAGAACGTATCTATTAATTATTGTTTTATATTATTTCGCATTAACACATGCTTGTGAAATATATTTTATTTTTAAAGAAAAATGGAAAGAAAAATTTGTCTTCAGGCGAGACTCGAACTCGCGACCTACTGGGAATCTAGTCCAGCCGCTCTTCCAATGTAGCTACTGAAGTCCTACCCGATTTGTCAAATCTTTCCTTCACATCTATTGCATTGCTTTATGGTAGCAGCAGCGCCATCTATTACCAACCATGCTAGTTAGGCAACCGATATAATAGACTTTTCAGTTTATTGAATATCGTAAAGAAGTCGCTTTTACCCTTAATAATTGTTTTATATTATTTCGCATTAACACATGCTTGTGAAATATATTTTATTTTTAAAGAAAAATGGAAAGAAAAAATTGACTTCAGGCGAGACTCGAACTCGCGACCTACTGGGAATCTAGTCCAGCCGCTCTTCCAATTGAGCTACTGAATATTAATCATATTAATAATGTAGTTATACTGTGGATGTACTATGTACAACACTACATCACCTATGTTTTCACTGATGGTAGAGTTGCAGTGTAGGAGCTCGAGCGCGTATTCAAGCCACATGAATTACATAAGAAATCTTAACTCTGTTTGTTTAACTTTATATTTGAAACAGAATCTGTAAAAATGTTGCGGCTTCATAATCTTACCTACTTCATAATAATTCGTATAACTATAATCTTTGACTTAATCAAACGCGACGCTCGCAGACATGCCTTCTATTCTGGCGGTTGTCATAATGTATAAAAAAACTCGATATTTACGACTCTCACGACTTACATGATTAAAAACCTAAAGCTGTATGCCTACGAACATACATGCGCAAGTAATTGCCGGTGTACAGAGTTTAATGTTTACGTGTAATGAAATATAAAATAATAAATTCGTTCATCCGCCCGCGACATACCTTTGAAAGTATCGATATTCATCAAAACTCCCCGAGCCTGACTCATTAAACTGTATTCAGGCCAAAGACAGGTGGCATTACATCGCTCCAACTTCGGCAGATTGAAAATTGAATGAATTTAGAGTAGAGATGTGAACTGATTATAATATTTAATTGTAACCGTGTATTAGGGTTTTATCATTTTAAGCAATCGTATTACTTCGTGTTTGTATCTTATTTACGTGCTTAATCTTCTACTTGTTGTGTCTCTCCAACAGCTAATGAAGGTTGGACGTCTGTCGTCTTTCGTGAGACAGAATAGTTTAGTGGTGCTATTGATGCCAGTCCATTTATGAATATTGCCCAGCCACGACTTCCTTCGACCTACAGGACTTTTTCCAGCCGCTTTGCCTCTTTGTCTAGCTTCTCCATTGAGCTCGTCACAGTCAATGTAAAAGTTTAACGTAAAGATTTATAAATGAACGCGTAATGAAATATAAAATAATAAATTCGTCTATCCACCTGTGACATACCTTTGAAAGTATCGATATTCATCATAACTACCCCGAGCCTGACTCATTACACTGTGTTCAGGCTATTTCAGGACAAAGACAGGTGGCAGTAGAAGGCTCCAACTTCGGCAGATTGGAAACTGAATTAATTTAGAGTAGAGATCTGAACTGATTACAAAGTTTTATTGAATCGTTTTTTAGGGTATCTACCTATTATATTATAACATTTATTATATTAGTATGTACCTATTTTATATACATATATATTACATATTTATTTATATTATGTTTAAATTTGTTATGACTTTTAAATTTGTGTATCGATTAATATTTCTCTTGTTTTAGTAATGCGCCACCAATTTCGTTTTTCTACACAACCTGCTTGACTGGTATAGAATGCTTTCTAGCATTAAGTCCGCCTCATGTACGCTCAATTTGCACGAAAGCTTAAATAAATAAATATTATTTGATATATTATTCACCCCATTCACACATTCATTCTCGTATTTTAGCTAAAGTGTTGCTAATCTCTCCTTTGTCTTATTCTATCCTGCACATTTGGCAATGCAACTGACAAAGACAAAGCATTCTATAGCTAAAACGTATCTTATGTACGTTTATGAATAAGGGAGTTAATATTAGCATTATGCTTTAACTTTATACTCATATTTTTTAAATTGAAAGTTGAGGTGAATAATATAAATTAGTAATATTTTCTTATGATGGCAGCAAACAAGCATGCAGTTCGCAGTATGATAAGTGAAAAAGGCAACCTTTGAAGAACTAACTACGGAAAAGCTGATAGAATTTAGAGTCGAGATATGAACTGATAATGAGTCGAGTCGAGACATACATTTTTTTTTTCATAATCGTTTTACAGGTTTGTAGACATAAGTAATTACCCACAATATCATATTGTCTAAACGTACTTAATCAGTTATTTGGTTTTATTCTCATAGGGTATTACCCCATTATATTATATAGCTACAGTTTTGCAGTGGTGTCTAGGCCTTCTACCACAGGGCCTCTACAACCAGTAAAAATAAATACAGTTTACATCCCTAATAGAGTGTAAGGCTGCCTATCCGTTGACGCGGAGCGAGGCGGAGATGAGCGACAGACTTTTTTTTACTGGTGGTAGAGCTCCAGTGATGGAGTTCGAGGACGTTGGCACCACCGCATTAACTTATTTACTTTCCGCTAAATGGTAGTGTTCAGCACTATCGTGTTCCGGTCAGGTGGTAATGTACGGCCCTGTAATTTCCGCCACAGAGGCATAACACCTTAGGCCTCAGGAGAGGTAACACGTCTGCATTTTGACCTTTGTCTTTGTGTGGGTGTCTATAGTGCTGCAGTCATCACTTAACATCTATGTGTAACAACATGCTTGTTTGCCACTTCCATTACATAAAAAAAAAGACTTGCGGACTTTGTCTGTCCATTGACGCGGAGAGAGACAGGGGTGCAGAGCCAGCGACTATGCGGAGTGAACTTGCGGACTGTGTGAGTTTACGCGACGAGTCATAGCGGAGGGCGCGGTGGACGATCAGTGCAGTTTTACGCTGTCAGCTTGCTCCGCCGCTCTGCACAGCTGTCTTGCACCGCACGAACCGGTCCGAAAAAGGATGATTTTTGAAACCGGCTCGCGAATCCATGTCCACTGGAATTGAGCGGAAATTTTATGCGATCCTATTGGTTAATATTTGCTCGCTCGCTCGCTCCGCCGCTTCGCACCGCGTCAATGGACAGGCAGCCTCAAGAGTGTTAACGACAGCTTGCATTCAAAATTTATTACTCTTTCGGCACCTTTTCGGTTACATTGCTTTTCAATTTATTGAAGCATTGAGATTGATGGATGATCTCAAACGACGAAGTTTGATTTTACTTTGCAAAGTCTTTTGGAAATGTTCACGAAATATTTCTATAAGAAACCGAATTTGTGTCATGCTCAGTTGGCGTCGGGACGTGACGACCCCAACTGAGCGTTTTATGTAATGGAAGTGGCAAACAAGCATGCAGTTAACATTGATGTTAAGTGATGACTGCAGGCTATAGACACTTATACAAAGACCAAGGTCAAAATGAAGATGCGTTACCACTCCTGAGGCCTAAGGTGTTATGCCTCTGTGCCGGAACTTACAGGGCCGTACATTACCACCTGATCGGAACACGATAGTGCTGAGCTGATATTTTATTTGTGTTTAGTTTAACATATACTTATTTGCACTTATAAGTAAGTAAGTTCTTATTATATCGACTTTTAGGACTGATATCCGTGTCCCACCGAGTAGTTTCCAGTTGAAAACCAGCGTCGGGCTTCGGCTTGACATAATGCTGAACTGGGAACTATTTGGTGCAGCCGTGGGATCTTGTTTCTTATGTTCTACGCTAACTAGGTACTTTTTAAATAGGTCTAAGTATTTTTTTTTGTCAACCCTTTTTTAAAATTTTTTTTTCGTTTGTGTAACGTATTTGTATTGTAAATGTTTGTTTTTTTTTGTTCTATTGTTTTTTTTTATGAATGCAGTACCTGATATTGATATGGGGGCTGCAACAATAAATGTTTTTTATTCTTTTTTTTTATTAAGCTGCATGCTTGTTTACCACCATCTTTACGAGTAGGTACATTTAAAAAAAGATGTCTAAAGGTTTCAGAATTCACTTACCATCAATGTGAACTAGATGCCAGTTTGCCGATATCGAAACAATAAAGAGAATAATATGAACAGAAGCGGACAGATCATATCGATGACAAGTGAATACTTAAAAGGCACACAAGTAGTACATCAGTCCTCCTGAAATTTATTAACTTGTACAAACTTTTCAAATATTTCACGTTTCCCTCTCTAATTTGCATCTAGGAGATGTCACGGGATCGTTTTTCATTTCAACAAATGGAAGTTTTTTTTTTATTAGGAAACTTTGCGTCGACTTTCAATATTTTAAACGTCGAGTTTTGTACGTTTATTAAATTCTGCTGGATATGTTCATGCGTTATTGGGACCTTTTCCTTTGAAGTGGATAATATATTCTCTGTCAGTCAGTATGGTGGTTTCGAGGTTATAAATTGCGCGTCTTATTACTTGACTTGTTTGTACTTACGGAAGTATACTGTTGTGAAGATATTTGACTTTACTTAGTATTTTTTCCATTACAACGTACAAATCATATTCATTACTTCAGGCAAGAGACGTCCACTGCTGGACAAAGCCTTCTCCAAAGACGCTTACAGAAGTGTTGAGCGTCATTAGGGGAGAATGTGATATGAGTATCAAGCTTGGCAGGCCGATTAGGGAAAGCAGCGGCGGCAGTTTTATCGTGGGATGCTGCTGTCCATCCCGCGTTATTATATACCAAACAGTTGGAATGTCAAACCATTCCACCTTTGTCCGGTTGATTGACTGACTGATATTGATGGCAAGTGAATACCTAAAAGTACACAATACTTTTTTGCACGATTTTACATGCTACGAGTATTAAGTATGCATATATGTGTAATATGTCTATGTATAGACTACATTATATTATACATATTATTACCTAATATACTTGCCGTTAAATGGTAGTGTTCAGCACTATCATGTCTCGGTCAGGTGGTAATGTACGGTTCTGTAATTTCCGGCACAGAGGCATAACACCTAATGCCTCAGGAGTGGCAGCGCATTTGCATTTTGACCTCTAGTCATTGTGTAAGTGTCTATAGGCTGCAGTCATCACTTAACGTCAATGTGGTCTGCACGCTTGTTTGCCACTTTTATTACATAAAAAAAAACATTAAATCTGTACCAACTTATCTATTAATTCCTTAAGTTTTGAAGTAGGTACATGCTTGCCATTTATGTTTGCAACACCTATTTAATTCTTGTTTGCGTTCTATAACGAAAAACATTCGAAATAATAGCTACACATATCAGAAACAGAGTCGCGAACCGAAACATTACCATCAACAATTATTACCCGCCGCCACTTTATAAATCGGAGCGCCATAAAACATCGATTGACGATAAAATAACAGCGCATGAAATACACAGATCTGACAGGTTATTCTGGAACACTAAACTCGCATCGTCTGAGTGAGAATTCTTACGCTCGTTAAAAAAATTGATGACACAGACAGTGGCAATGGCGTGGGAGATGTGTAGTACAATTGATAACTTCTTTGCTCAAAATCAGACATGAAGAATTGAAATTAATTTTAAAAAACCGGTCAAGTACGCGTCGGGCCACGTGCAGTGTAGGGTTCCGTTGTTTTTGGGTTTGAATACTGAAAAAAAAAAAATATTTTCTATGGAGTTCTTCAAAATTTACGAGTAAAATACATTTGGTCGACTAATACTCGCAAACTTGTAAAGCCAAATTACCTAAGTGTAAGTTTTCCTTTTAATTTCGTTTTATGTAGCTACTATTGCCGTAACGTTTGAATTTCTAACAACAACCGTTTAGTTGGTAGAGGACACTTGACTCTAACGAAAATTGTCACTTTAAAGATTAATAGGTTACGAACAGTAGACTAAATCGAAAAATGATATTAACACATCCCTAACATTTTTGAAAGACCGATCCAACGATATCCCACACTATAAAGAAAACGAAAAATAAAAAAATATCAGCGCGTTTTATGTAGGGGGGGTCACTATTTGCTTCCCATGACATGACATTACTTCACATCTGTATTCCCCCCAAAGGGTAGATGTGTATTAAACATGAATTCAAGCATAGATGTAGGTAAACTCTCACGATTCGCCAGTTATGTTTTATGAGATAGGTGGCTTTCAGATTTTGTTAGGTTAACTGCCTCGGTAGCCTAGTAGTAGCAGGCCACTACTACTACGCTGAGGTCCTGGGTTCGATTTCCGGGTAGGGGGTTATCAGAGATAATGGTCTAAAGTCCTTTATCTCTGGTTCTATTGGGATTTTTCTATTTTCTGGAAATTTCCTAGTACATCGAAGTTTGATAATGTGCCCGGAGATATCAACAGGCTCGCCACCTGTGACATGGGCCAAAAACGTAACAGACGAATCGTGGGTGTTTACATGTATGCTTGAATGCATGCATTTACCTCTGCCTACCCCTTCGGGAATTACAGGCGTGAAGTTACGTTAGGTTCTTATATCATTTTGAAAAATATAATAATAGACCGTCTCAAGAAGAAATACAATAGACAGCTTAGTAGTTAAAGCTAAATATAAAAGTACTGTAGAGAATGAAAAAACTATCATAAACTATAAGGAAACCTATTTACAAAAGGTATAAACTATTTAATCACCCGAATATGCTATATATATTGCATAGGTACATTGCATTATCATGCATAAGGTAATATAAGCTCTTGATCTTTGCATTTCTCACAGTCTAGATGCGTAGGTATTCACTGCGCTCAGCTACAGCGAGTTGTCACAGAATAACCTTGCTGGATGCTTGTTATGATTGTCGTAAATTTTACTGCCCTCGCCTGGCCCGCCAATTCGTGTTTTATATGTATCTCTTGATATTCTTGACGGCCAAAATACAATAAAATTGATAACTCCTTTATTTCACCGTCGATGGATACTAGGGTGGTTTTGAATGTTTTGTATTCGATACTTATAATGTTTTGTCTATAGGTTCGTAAATCGCGTGTTAGTTACTTTGTTATAAGTTTTGATGAAGCTTCGAAGAAAAATAGTGAAACAAAAGACAGCGTGAGGGGCGTATCTTATCTGGCAGGTTATCTTGAAGAATCTTTGGCCGTTGGGGCAAATGAGTTCTGGAGTATCGACCGCGTATAGGAAGACAAAGCGTGAAGAGGTCACTAGAGGGTGGATCAATGACTTAGTGAAAGTCGCGGGCAATCGCTGGATGAAGGCAGCTCTGGACCGGTTGTTGTGGGCATCTTTGGGAGGAAGAGGTATCTCTGGTGTAACAGTAGCACAACCCGGCAGTAAATATCACCGAGCATCTTATTATTTTTCAGCTGTTTGCCGTGCTAATCTCGTCTAGGCTGACGTCCAGAACATCTTGGACTGACCCGACTCTAAGGGCGAGATTCACAGACCGCACTACGACTTTACTTTCAAGCAAAGTACGCTTCGAACTGTCAAACCCCATACTGTACTGACAGTTCTAAGCATACTTTGCTCAAAGTAAAGTCGTAGTGCGGTCTGTGAATCTCACCATAAGATCTACTGTTGGACTGCTAACAGGTGATCGTGCTGTATCGTATGTATATCTGTCCGTAAAACCGCTTGATCTCTTTCTTTCTCTGCAAGCTCAGGTTTCGACGTTACGTCTTTACGTTTACGTTAGTTCTGTCGTCCTTTGTCTTCAGCTTGACAGAATGGATCTTCAGCGAACACTTTTGAGCCCTTGTTCAGCTATATAGCCGTTTTAATATTATCAGTATTAAACTGTCGATGGTTGCGAGTCAGTGACTTGGAGATTTGTCTGTTAAGCTAACTGTACACTTAAAATACGATTCCGAACTTCGCTGCACGCAGCAGTGCTGCTGCAGCACTACTGGTCTCCATATATTCTCTATAAGTTCATATGAGACTAGCTGTGCCCGCGACTCCGTCCGGGTGAAAATTTATGTTTGTTCAGTACTACCCGGACGAAGTCGAGGGCGCAGCTAGTACAAAAGTAGCCTAAGTTACTCCTTATTACATCAGCTATCTGGCAGTGAAAGAAGTCCCGTCAAAATCGGTCCAGCCGTTCCCAAGATTAGCCGAAACAGACAGACAGACAAAAATTGTAAAAAATGTACTGTGTATAGACACATATGCATTTAGTAAAAAGCGGTTATTTTAATATTACAAACAGACACTCCAATTTTATTTATTTGTATAGATTACATTCCGAGCTACGCGACAAAGTCGCGACAGCAATGCAGTATAAAATAGAGAATTATGGTGCTGTGGCAGCACAACGGCAGCAGCACTGTTTCGTGCAGTGGAGTTCTGCATCGTACCTTTAAGGTCTTATTCGAGTTTTAAAGAATTAGCTTCTGTGTGTGTTATGGTATTCGTCCACATCTATTTAAAAGAGTTTTTTTATTCTGTTACAAAAAAGTTGCAAATTTTACTAAGAACGAGTAAATTTCTAATGGCAGCAGCAATTTCAACTGGCTGACGACAATTTTTCACACGTTTCAGTAATTTTCATACTCATTTTTCATAATGTACGACCAATTCGGTTGATATACGGTGAAGTCATTTAACAAATGCTTCATATAGAAAGTGTTTATGAATAATAAATGTCTGTGCACTCCAGTTTTGGGGCTCAGAAATGTTATGCCATAAATATTGCGCGATTGGGGAACACTAAACGTTTATTAATCTCTTTAGCAATTTTTTAGTCTTTAGAAATTTTGAAATTCAATTGTGTCTCGCCGCCGGTGGCCGTACGATCCTTGAAGGATTAATCTCTTTAGCAGTATATTATTTATATTATTTGGTAGCTGAAAAAAAAACATAATTTCACGCTTGTCATCCCCGAAGGGGTAGGCAGAGGTAAATGTATGCATTTAAAAATACATGCAAACACCCACATTTCGCCGGTTACTTTTTAACACTTTTATAAACTTTTGTTGCTCCATTACTTAATTATAAATAGTCGGCGAAACAACAATATTTTCCGCTCGCCTTCAAAATATTTATGTTTATGCTCTAAGACACAAAATGAGAGTATTTCGTTTTATTTACGTCGGTGTCTAAGATCTTAACAATATTTATTTCAACGTTCCCTTGTTATAAATAGCCCGAGATTTGGACGAACCTCGGTGACCAGTGGGTTGTACCGCAACATTTGTTAGACAGTTCGTACTTTGTCTGCCTTGATAAATAGTGGCGCGTACCACCGACTAATTGTGAGGTGCCCGGTAAATTGTTATTACGTAGCGGTTAAAGTTGACCGCTGGTAAATAATATCTCGGAGCTACCTGAGTTTCTCTTGTTGTGTAGATTTAAGTTGATTGTACCTATCATTATACCGGATGGGCTTAGCTTCGGTTTTGACTTACGGCTGATTTCTCTCCAAATAGGTTGAGTACTGTCTGAGAGTGGGGTTAAGAATCTTAGGAATCCGCGTGCATGTATGAAGAGAATGATGAATGTAGTAGAAGTACGAGAGGTGTGTCAAGACCGGGATAACTGGTTCATACGCTCCACACTCCCTGCCTATCCTGTAAGGGACTTGGCGTGAATATACATACATACATATTTGAACTACATGGTTCTGCCGAAGTTCTAGTAAATTAACCGGGCACCTCACAATAAGTCGGTGGAACACGTCACTATTTATCAAGGTCAGTTTTCATCTTCCTGAGCTTTTGCAAATATCCACCTAGCTCGAATACACCAATTTTAATGAGTTGCTGGTACATCTGTCAAGTTTATTATGGTGAGGTTATGATTCGTTGACATTGTACTTTGACGCAGGTTTTCCGTGTTTTTGACCAAAGATTTTAAATTGTGGTACTATCTAATCGTTTTGTCCAAAAGTGTTTTAATTTAATGCTATTCAAGCAACCCAATTCGCACTTGACAAATGATTTGACTCTTTGTTAGTTATTATTTGCTTCGACAAGCGTTCAAGAAACTGACGTGACTTTTACAGACCTGAAATCGAAGTGTGGTAGTTTGTAGCAGGCGACGTTAATGTAAACAGTATGCTTGTTTGTCACTTAATGATAAAAAAAGGCTACGGTCCCTATAAATGCAATTATTAACAAAGCATTTTCTTTTCTATATTGAAAATGAATCCTTTGTATGCGTCGTATACAGAATGCCGTTCTTACCCGGCACAATGCGCAGTATTAATTGGCGTCGTGTGTGACCACTGGCTATGAAAAATATGATGCGAACAAAACCTCTTTCGTTGTGTTTTATCCTTTTTAATTGCTGCACTTTGAACTTTCATATCTTTTGCTATCTTTTTCTATCTTTCTGTCTTTAACTGTTCTGTTTAGCTTATTCGTGCTTATAGCTTATGATTATTAAAGGTTGAATGGGAGGAAAAATCGAACCAGCCCCATCCATGATATGGAAAAAAGCTTAAACACCTTGAGGTTGCGGTTTCGAGTCCTAAAGTCGATTTATTTACTTTTATTATATTGAGAAACGAAAACTTTGTATTTTTCTGGTTATTCTAGAACTTTTCATTGTTCCCCTCGAGGGTTTACGCCTTATCGTGACAGGGGGGGCTCAATATCCGGTGGTTGTCCCCACACCGGCGAAGCCATGAGAAACCCAGAGAGGATGCGGCGTTTGGCGTGGCTCTATCCCCAGCTGCCTTGCGGTTATCCCGCCGTCAGATAGGGAGGGCACTGGGCAGAGACCTCCGGACCCCGGACTAGTATAAATCCTTATCAAATTAAAAACTTTAGTTACCTTAAGCATTTCAGGCCCATTATTGGCTACATGATTAAACTACTATTTTTTAATAATCAGGCCACGGGAAAATATGTTAGCCCCTAATTAACTAATTCGTCTTAATTAAAATTAAGATCATCCCGACAGGATTGGGTGAGGTCGAAGGGTGTTTAATAATGGCTGACTTAATAATTTAGAATGCAATGCAATATTTTTGAGGCGCATAATGCCTTAAAAAGAAGGCGTTTTAGTTACTACGCTATTTTAGTATTACATACACTATATAATAATTAAAATTAATATTTCTTAAGTCGTCTAAGTCGTCGCAGAAATAGCGCCCGGGAAAATACATTTAGTTAAAACGCGTTGCTCACCGATGGCACCGACCTGTTGATTTTTAAAATTTATTTCAAGGCCATTACTTAATTATTTATTTTATAACGTTTTCGTAGGTTTTCGCGAGCTTCATACATTGTAGAAATTAAACTTGCGGATTTTTTCGCGTATAGTATAATTAGTCTGCCCGTGACCACGGTAGCTGGAAAGCGACCGAAACGTCGGGTGTACATAAGAAGTTTGGGAGTGTTGTATACGCGAGAAAATCCGCAAGTTTAATTTCTACAATGTATTTATTTAATTGCAGAATGAAATTTGCAGGGTTAGATAGTACAGTACTAAATTTTTCCCGCTTCCTGATTGCACTATAGACATCATAGGCTCAATATCAGGGGTACTGTTTAGCCCATAGAGTACGGTGCTCAAAAAAAGACAAATAATGCACATCCTACGCCATGAAAGTGGTCATTAGGGACAGCGTAAGTCGTCGTGGTAACGATGGGCTGAAAAGGGTTTGTCGATAATGTATCCCAAAGGGCAATTTCATCGCATTTTGATGTTAACGTATCGACGTAAAATCACTTCATAGGTATCTATGTTTCTCCGGAAAGGTAGTCAACAGCATAATGCTTGTATACCTACAACGTGTAATGAAATAATAAACGCACACCCTGAATCGAATGTAAATGGTAGTGTTCAGCACTACCGTTTTCCGGTCAGGTGGTAATGTACAGCCCTGTAATTCCCGGCACAGAGGCATAACACTTTAGGCCTCAAGAGTGGTAACGCGTCTACATGTTGACCTTTGTGTGGGTGTCTATAGGCTGCAGTCATCACTTAACATCAATGTGAACTGCATGCTTGTTGCCACTTCCATTACATAAAAAAGTGCATGTGGTGACTAGTCTATTCATATTCACAGGTATTTTCGAAGTTTAGGATAGAGACTAGGAATTTTATAAATATCTTAAACATTCCCCACTCGGGTATCGAACGCAGTCTTAGTACAAGTCATAGAGATACAAAAATTAAATTATCTTTTAAATCGAAGCAACGAGGTCTAATTTATGAAACAATTATTTGGACCCAATTTGTTAACTTTAGAACAAATACGAAACTGTAATATGAAGCAAACACGTATCTTGTTTTGGAAACAAATAAAAGTACTAAACAACTTTTCGAAATACCGAGGTCAAAAACTATTCACGAAGTACAAAACTTTCGAAAGAAAAATAAAACTGTTACAACGATATGGCTGGTATTCTTTTCAGCCATAATGTCGTAACTCGAGCACCACCGCACTACCTTCTAATTTTACTCCAGTCAGAACTTACTGGTGGTAGAGCTCCAGTGACGGAGCGGATAATGTATCCCAAAGGGCAATTTCATCGCATTTTGATGTTAACGTATCGACGTAAAATCACTTCATAGGTATCTATGTTTCTCCGGAAAGGTAGTCAACAGCATAATGCTTGTATACCTACAACGTGTAATGAAATAATAAACGCACACCCTGAATCGAATGTAAATGGTAGTGTTCAGCACTACCGTTTTCCGGTCAGGTGGTAATGTACGGCCCTGTAATTCTTTATTTATTTATTTTTTTATGTTATAAAAGTGGCAAACAAGCGTGCAGTTCACATTGATGTTAAGTGATGACTGCAGCCTATAGACACCCACACAATGACCAGAGGTCAAAATGCAAATGCGCTGCCACCCTGAGGCATTAGGTGTTATGCCTCTGTGCCGGAAATTACAGAGCCGTACATTACCACCTGACCGGAACACGATATTGCTGAACACTACCATTTAACGGCAAGTATATTAGGTAATGCGGTGGTGCCTACGCCCGCGAGCTCCGTCACTGGAGCTCTACCACCAGGAAATATGAAGGAATTAAAGGGAATAAAAACCACAATTTCATTTTCCCATACAAATAGTCCGCATCTACCAAACCTTTGACATATTATTTCATTCTGAAGCAATACGAAGTTTGCCGGGTCAGCTAGTGTAAGATAAAATTTACATTTATACAAACAAACCGTATATTTTCAATTTACATTTTTCGTAAAAGTGTCACGAAAAAGCATACTAAACCGTTCTTTTTTTAACAAAATGCTTATTTCACACAACTTTACAATAGAAATAAAAACATTTATTTGCAAATCCCGGCAAGTTACGTCAGTTGGTGCATACTGTGGACTACTAAATATAGCAGCTTAAGCTGGATGTACAATTAAATATCGTTGTGCTTTTACTGTTTCCCAGTCGCCTATCTCAGTAACGTTGTCTAAAGTATTTCCAGAGAGACTTAAATATTTATAGGTATGTTTTAAATTTAACTTAACATGTTTCAGATTGGCAATGGATGAAAGTATTTTTGGCAATTTTATTGTTGTACTTATAGAAATCATATTTCTGAAAATGATTTATGGAAAAATACCAACTAAGAATGAGGATCAAATATCATTTTTATTGAAGTTTTCGCAGGTTTTCGCGAGCTTCATACATTGCAGAAATTAAATTTGCGGATTTTCTCGAGTATACAACACTACCAAACTTCTTCTTATATACGCGAGAAAATCTGCAAATTATTTTCTACTTCATTTAAACTTTATTTTTATTTACAAACTAGCTGTACCCGCGACTTCGTCTGCGTGAGAATTTATGATTGTTCAGTATCTACCCGGACGAAGTCGTGGGTGCATCTAATATAAAAGTAGCCTAAGTTACTTCTTATCACATAAGCTATCTGATAGTGAAAGTCTCGTCGAAATCGGTCCAGCCGATCCCGAGATTAGCCCCAACAAACAGACAGACAAAAATTGTAAAAAAAAATGTTTCGGTAAATGTACCGTGTATGCATTTAGTAAAGTGTTTTTTTAACATTACGAACAGACACTCTAATTTTATTTATTTGTACAGATGGAGTACGTACATGAACATAATGAAGGCTTAATACCTTGAATGCTGTTAATTTGTAATTTATCTGTAGATCAACCTAATATAAACCTAATACCTAATTTAATAAATCAGTATACTTACTATTTAAGATCCTATGTCCCCTCGGTGGGGCAAAAAGCGTCGCCGTCTCGATCGGTCGATAAAAGAAATATAAATAACAGGTTTTCTGCGGTTTTGTGGATTTGGAGAAGGCGTTTGATAGGGTATTACGAAAGGAGCTGTGGGACATTTTGCCAGAGTATGGTATTGATGGCACTCTGCTCCGTGCAATACAGTCCACGTATGTGGGCTGTCAAGCATGTGTGTCGGTAGATGGTAACATGTCACCCTGGTTTGATGTTAACATCGGTGTCAAACAGGGTTGCGTGCTTTCGTCTAGGCTGTTTATTATATATCTGGACAAATGCCTCCAGAGGGTGAAGTTGATGGATGTGGGAGTGCGTATGGGTGACTTAGTGGTGAACTGTCTGCTTTACGCAGATGATGCGGTAATTGTTAGCTCTACACCATCTGGGCTACAAGCACTAGTCACAGTCATGAAAGAGGATTGTATGGAGAAAGGCTTACAATTGAATGTGGATAAAACTAAAGTATTAGTATTTGAACGAGATGAACAGAGAACAAATGCAAGGGTAGTAGTAGATGATGCAGTGTTAGAACAGGTTGATGAAATTGTATATCTTGAATGTGCTTTTAGCAAGGATGGTAGGTACACCACTGACATAGAAAGAAGAGTGCTTGCTGGGAATTGCGTGAATGGAGCGTTGGGTAAGCTGCTAGAATCTAAACATCTCAGCCAGCGGGCTCGACTAGCCGTACATAATGCTGTACTTACTCCAACGCTTTTATATGGAAGCGAGAGCTGGGTATGCAGGAAAGAGCATGAAAGTAAGTTGAACCCGGTCAAGATGAGATCTTTGCGCAAGATCTGCGGTGTATCACTCACCGATCGCGTTCGTAATGAAGATGTAAGAAAGAGGCTTTGTGTGAATGATAGTATCGGTGTAAAAATGAAAAAGGAATGCTCCGATGGTTCGGGCATATAGAAAGAATGTCGAATGAGCGAATGACTAAACAGATATACAATGCGAATGTGGATGGTTGCAGAGGCCCAGGAAGACCAAGACTTACCTACCATGACCAAATAGGTCGAGTTCTGTCTGATGGTGGTCAAAAGTCTTAGGAATCGGCGTGCATGTATAAAGAGAATGATGAAGGTAGACGAGGCATGAGAGGTTTGTTAGGACCGGGGTATTTGGCGCTCTACACTCTCTGCCTACCCGGTTAGGGACCTGGCGTGAAGATACAATAAATAACAGAAATTGAAAATTTTTTTTTTTTGGCTAAGTATTTCGTTATTAATTACATTTTTCCAATTCCATTACATATAATGTTTGCAATTTATCTCGCAAAAGACGTCTCAACCTATTCATTCTCGTATTAAAATCAAGACGGCAAAAACTTCGTAATGAGTTTAGTTCTTATTGGCGTTTACGAAGTCGGGCGTTTACGAAGTCGAAGTGCTCGGTTTCAATGTATATATGAGTTTGCTTTCTCTTGGCTTCGGCTGTGATACGACTGAAGAATATATAAGTTTACTTTAAAATGTCTTGAAAAGTTAATTAAATACGCAAATTACAGCATCAGAAAGTGTATATTACCTCTTTGGGTTTTTATGTATCATCATCTAGTCTTTTTAGAGTTTCGTGGTATTAAAAAAAAATAGAAATAATGTTAATTAATGTAATAGTGTTAGTTGTGCAGTGTAACGTCACATAAGTATTTTATTCTTTCGTATTCTTATAAATAATAAGATATAAATAAGAAACATTTATTTGACACACAGCGAGACACATAAAACAGACATAAAACGTAACAGGTAACAGAGAAAAGACAACACATTTTCTAAAAATTAGTGGTGGTAGAGTTCCAGTGACGGAGCTCGCGGGCGTAGGCACCACCGCATTACCTAATATACTTGCCGCTAAATGGTAGTGTTCAGCACTATCGTGTTCCGGTTAGGTGGTAATGTACGGCCCTGTAATTTCAGGCACAGAGGCATATCACCTAATGCCTCAGAAGTGGCAGCGCATCTGCATTTTGACCTCTGGTCATTGTGTGGGTGTCTATAGGCTGCAGTCATCACTTAACATCAATGTGAACTGCATGCTTGTTTGCCACTTTTATTACATAAAAAAAAAAAAAAAAAAAAATAAAAAAAAAAAAAACATACCTATACACGTAATATGTGTCTCACGGCTGCCAAAAAGGTGTCCTGTTCAGCAAATGTCAGGTACCTTCATATAAAAGGTCTTCTTCTCTTTAAGTTACAGACAGCATTATGTATTCAAATATATATACCTAGTATATTTTTAAGAGTGTGCGTTATTCTCGTTACATGTTTTATACCATTTTACCAATGATATAATCATCACTAAGATATTTTTTTCATTTGTTTACTATAACATTTCACTAGTGGTAGAGCTCCAGCGACGGAGCTCGCGGGCGTAGGCACCACCGCATTACCTAATACTTGCCGCTAAATGGTAGTGTTCAGCACTATCGTGTTCCGGTCAGGTGGTAATGTACGGCCCTGTAATTTCCGGCACAGAGGCGTAACACCTTAGGCGTCAGGAGTGGTAACGCATCTGCACTTTGATCTTGGTCTTTGTGTGAGTGTCTATAGGCTGCAGTTATCACTTAACATCAATGTGAACTGCATGCTTGTTTGCCACTTTCATAACATAAAAAAAAAAAAAACAAATTACGTACTTGCATCCGAGTACATTGAAATGCAAGTGTGGATCGGAAGTCAGTGCGGAAATAGGGCAGGCAAAAACTTGGTTAATGAGTTAAGTTGTTATTATCGTTCACCAAGTTGGAAGTGATTCGTTTCAATGTATAAGAAAGTTGGAAATACTTAAAAGCTCAGGTGATTTTAGTAATGATGAAGTGCTGAAGAGCTCGAGTGACGGAACTCGAGGGCGTAGGCGTCACTGCATATCGATTCAACTGGCTGCTAAATAGTAATAATTGTCACATAAGTGGGTAAGAAGTTTTTCCAAAATTATAGAGAAAAAGTTGGGAAGTCAGTTACGGTTAACCCGGTTTTAAGGGTGCCGTAGTAAACAAGGAACCCTTATAGTTTCGCCATGTCCGTCGGTCTGTCGGTCCGTTCGCAGTTTAACGCGAAAACTATTGGTACTAGAGACTTGAAATTTGGCACAAGTATACACCTCAATTACGCCGACAAAGTGGTAGAACAAAAACATGAAAAAATATATTTAAGGCAACTTCCCGTACTTGTAACGGGCGGATTTTTAAAAATTTTTATTTCCTTATAGTCTGGGTCATCGTTGAATAGGTCTTTTAAAAATATTATGGATGTCTGAACATCATTTTTCGATTTAGTTAACTGTTCGTGACTTATTAAGCTTAAAGGTGCAAATTTTCGTTACAAGCCCTTTACCAACTTAACGGTTGTTGTTAAAAATTCAGACGTTACGGCAATAGTAGCTACATAAAATATAATGAAATTAAAACCGAAAACTATCACACCAATAGTCGACCAAATGTATTTTACTCGAAAATTTCGAACAACTCCTTATTTTTTTCATTACATCTCTTAATCTGTAACTACGGAACCCTACACTGCGCGTGGCCCGACACGCACTTGACCGGTTTTTTATAAAGGTATGTTTCCGAACTCCGCTGCACGTAGCAGTGCTGCCGCTGCACTACTAGTCTTCATATATTCTCTACTAGCTGTGCCCGCGACTTCGTCTACGTGAGAAAAAATACGATTGTTCAGTATCTACCTGGACGAAGTCGTGGGCGCAGCTAGTATAAAAGTAGCGTAAGTTACTCCTTATTACATCAGCTATCTGCCAGTGAAAGTCCCGTCAAAATCGGAGACACTCAAATTCTGTTTATTTGTATGTAGTTATGTATGTATGTATAGTTGTATGGAGATAAAAGTAGCTCAAGTTAATTCTTATCACATCAGCTATCTGCCTTTGAAAGTCCCGTTAAAATCGGAGACACTCAAATTCTGTTTATTTGTATGTAAGTATGTATGTATGTATGTATGGTTGTATGGAGATAAAAGTAGCCTAAGTTACTCCTTATCACATCAGCTATCTGCCAGTGAAAGTACCGTCAAAGTCGAAGACACTCCAATTCTTCTTATTTGTATGTAGGTATATATGTATGTATGGATGTATGGAGATAAAAGTAGCCTAAGTTACTCCTTGATACATCAGCTACCTACCCATGGAAGTCCCGTCAAAGTCGGATACACTCCAACTCTACTTATTTGTATGTAGGAATGTATGGATGTATGGAGATAAGAGTAGCCTAAGTTACTCCTTGTTACATCAGCTACCTACCCGTGGAAGTTCTAGAAGGAAGACCGAAACAAGTGGAAATCTGAAGGTGCAAGGTCAGGACTATACGGCGGACACTTCCCTGCCAAACTCTCTTAATTTTTGCTGAGTGGCTATAGATGTGTGAGGTCAAGCGTTATCATGATGAAACACCACACCCCTTCTGTTGATCAATTCCGGCCGCTTTCTCTCAACTTCTTGCTTTAATCTCATCAGTTGTTCGCAGTAGAGTTCAGAATCGATAGTCCTGCCTGGTGGTAATAGCTCATAATGAATAATGCCCTTCCAATCCCACCACACACACAACATCACCTTATTGCGAGTTAACCCGGGTTTCGCCACAGTCTGTGAAGCCTGACCGGCCTTTGACCACGACCTTTTTCGCACGTTCTTGTCGTACGTGATCCACTTTTCGTCACCAGTTATCAGCTTCTTCAAAAATGATTCGGTTTCATTACGTCGTAATAAAGAATCACAAATGAGTACATTAGGTTAGGTTTTACTGGTGGTAGAGCTCCAGTGACGGAGCTCGCGGGCGTAGGTACCACCGCATTACCTAATATACTTGCCGCTAAATGGTAGTGTTCAGCACTATCGTGTTCCGGTCAGGTGGTAATGTACGGCCCTGTAATTTCCGGCACAGAGGCATAACACCTTAGGCCTCAGGAGTGGTAACGCATCTGCATTTTGATCGTGGTCTTTGTGTGGGTGTCTATAAGCTGCAGTCTTCACTTTACATCAATGTGAACTGCATGCTTATTTGCCACTTCGGTTACATAAAAAAAAAAGGGTTCTTTCAGTGAGCTCGTGAGGTACCCAAATATCGAGCTTTTTTTTGTACCCAGCTTTTTTCAAATGCCCCAAAACTGTTTTGTGATCAATTCTCAGTTCTTCAGCTACGTCGTAACTACTGATATGTCGATCTTGCTCCACTTTTTCAAAAATGGCATCCATTTTATCCGTAATAGGGCGACCAGAGCGAGGTGCATCTTTGACATCAAAATTTCCGGATTGAAAACGCTTAAACCCAATTTGTGCTTCTCTCACAGACACTGCACTAGGTCCATAAACATCGCAATTTTTTTTCGCGGCTTGCGGTGCATTTTACTTTTTTTGTAGTAAAATTTTAAAATGTATCGAATTTCTTCATTAGATTCACTCATCTTGACAGTACGAAAAACAAATGAAAATCACACATTTGCCAAAATTGAATTTGGAATTCATCTTCAGAAGTAACCAAGTTTTAACCCACGAACAACTTTCCAACAGAAAGAACTATAACTTGAAACTATACCCCCATTTCACATCCTCACTGCATTTTACATGATACTTTGAAACTCTCTGTTTTCACACGTTCATAATATCTATAGCATAAATACAGCTGCATGGCCGAAAGTGTTAGCCCGTTAAAGTTGCTCGTTTTGTAGCGATAAACGTAATAAATTGTTCGGCGTAGGCTAAGAAAAGTATTTTAATAGCCACTACGTTTTCAGTGGCTATATTCGAGCGCACGTTAAGTAATAAAAGTAAGCGTTTATAAGTAATTAAAATGTGAATTCCGATTTAATAAAATTATTACTTGAATTTTTGTCGACGTGGAAATAATTTCAAATTAACAATGTGGTCGTAATTTATTGTATTCGACTTCGTACTTCTTCATTGGCCACTCTATGGGCGAGATTCCAATTCACAGACAGCACTACGACTTTACTTTCGAGCAAAGTATGCTTCGAACTGTCAAAACCCATACATTTATATATATTTATACCCATTATTTTACTGGTGATAGAGCTCCAGTGACGGAGCTCGCGGGCGTAGGCACCACCGCATTACCTAATATACTTGCCGCTAAATGGTAGTGTTCAACACTATCGTGTTCCGGTCAGGTGGTAATGTACGGCCCTGTAATTTCCGGCACAGAGGCATAACACCTTAGGCCTCAGGAGTGGTAACGCATCTGCATTTTGACCTTGGTCTTTGTGTGGGTGTCTATAGGCTGCAGTCATCACTTAACATCAATGTGAACTGCATGCTTGTTTACTACTTCAATTACATAAAAAAAAAAAAATCTGACAGTTCTAAGCATACTTTGCTCAAAGTTAAGTCGTAGTGCGGTCTGTGAATCTCACCCTATGTGTCCGGCTCATAGCCATCATATGTATCTAGTGTCCACTACAAAAGGCGCCACGGGGCATACTGACAGTCTGCCCGCGACCACGGTAGCTGGAAAGCGACCGAAACGTCGGGAATAAGAAGATGTTGTGTTGTATATGCGAGAAAGCCGCTAATATAATTTTATTTCTACAACACGTTCACACTGTTAATGTCAAAGCTTCACGGCAAAGAATGTGGAGTTATAGGTACTACATGTTATGGTGATTTAAAAATCACGCTATTGCTATTTTAATCTATTTAACAATAGCATTAACATTTTATCTATTTTACTGGTGGTAGAGCTCCACGGGAGCTCGCGGGCGTAGGCACCACCGCGTTACCTGATATACTGGCCGCTAAATGGTAGTGTTCAGCACTATCGTGTTCCGGTCAGGTAGTACGGCCCTCTAATTTCCGGCACAGAGGCATAACACCTTAGGCCGCAGGAGGGGTAACGCATTTGCATTTTGACCTTGGTCTTAATGCAAAAAAGTTGATCCGTAAGAAATCATACCTTTAACTTTGATTTAGTAAGCTCAAAAATAAATGAAACCCAATATTGCTTTTCATTGGTTTATGTACTCAGTAAGTTTCTATTCAATGCCTTTAATATGAAATGAAAAGAAAAACAGTTTCTTTTGATATTATTGCTTCATCTCGGCGAGGCATCGACAAACGAGAAAGATACGTCTCTGGCTATACCACAAGCGTTCTTGCCGCGTACTAAGTAGTAGAATCCTTTGTCTCCCCAGGCCGTACCCCATGAGTTCTTAATGATCCAGTAAGGTGTGGTATTGCCGTTACTATCCACTGCAACAGTAAAATTATAGATTACTAGTGGCTCGCCCCGGCTTTGCACGGTTGCATAAAAACATGAAATAATGTGTCAAAGGTTTGATATATAAAGACTATTTTTTTTTACTGGTGGTAGAGCTCCAGTGACGGAGCTCGCGGGCGTAGGCACCACCGCATTACCTGATTTACTTGCCGCTAAATGGTAGTGTTCAGCACTATCGTGTTCCGGTCAGGTGGTAATGTACGGCCCTGTAATTTCCGGCACAGAGGCTTAACACCTTAGGCCTCAGGAGTGGTAACGCATTTGCATTTTGACCTTGGTCTTTGTGTGGGTGTCTATAGGCTGCAGTCATCACTTAACATCAATGTGAACTGCATGCTTGTTTACCACTTCAATTACATAAAAAAAAAAAAAAAAAATTGTATGGGAAAATGAAATTGTGATTTTTACTATTTCTCTTCAATATATTTTTAACCGAGTTCAAAAAACGAGGAGGTTCTCAATTCGGCCGGTATATATATATTTTTTATGTATGTACGCGAATTTCGCCGAGATTTCTAAACCGATTTACGTAATTCTTGTTTTGTTTGATGCGGAATAGTTTCGAATTGGTCCCATAAAAATTTGATTCAGATTGGCCCGACAGTTTTTATTTTATGAGCATTTTTTTACTTACTTTCACCTCAGACTAAAGGAATAAGAATAGACGGCGAGTTGTCATACAGTGCGTTGAATCCACTGACGTCCTAGATAGTCCTAATGCGCATGACAACAAGATGACAACAAGTGACGATGACACATTTACTCATCTACGACACAACACAGCTTAATTACTCCTTCGTGGATAACATTTTTTCATTGATTTCATATAGTCGTGTAATAATTTTGTATCGACACACCTAAACAATTTAAATTAGGTATCTAAATGCCACGAAGCTAAAAGAGTCAGATTTTACAAATTGAACAGATGTGATCATTAATCTAATTGGCAATACAGCAATAAACTAAAAAGTATAAAATAAATATAACTACGTTAAGAAAAACCGACTTCAAAACTGAAAAGTAAAAAATAATAAAGATTTAATTGTAATTATATACTACCTATTATTTATATGTGCTATTTACTAAAAGGTTTGAAGTCAGTGCCAAGCCAAAATCACTAAAGTAGGCATTTCATTGTATTAAAACGTAACTGTACACCTGTAATCCCCGAAGGGGTAGGCAGATGTAAATGCATGAATACAAGCATACATGCAAACACCCACCATTCGCCGGTTACGTTTTGTTGAGAGTATTAATTTGCTCGTATTTATATTTAAGTGATTAAAATATAATTATTTGATTAAAGCTTGGCACCGAATTCTACCTATTAGTAAATAGCACATATAAATAATAGGTAGTATATAATTACAATTAAATCTTTATTATTTTTTACTTTTCAGTTTTGAAGTCGGTTTTTCTTAACGTAGTTATATTTATTTTCTTACCTTTGAATGTAAAATGACCTATGTCGCTCAGTGAAGATGTAGCTTTCTAATGGTGAATTAATTTTTGAAGTCTCTTGAGTAGTTTTTGTGTGAAAACGTTACAAACATACACATAAAAACGCAAATGTGTCTTCTTTATAGTATTGGTATTGATATATGTATTTCTGTGTCATAAAGTGGCAAACAAGCATAATAAACAAAGAAAAATACATTTTAAGCTGCTTACCATAAGTGCTATAGCCAACGATCAAAATTGCGTGGTCAAGGTCATCTGGTGAGCAATCGTCACTGGACGGGTCGTCTATGTAATTTCCTTTGTAATTTCGCATAGACGCAGAGTTGATGGCTGTAACAACAGAAATAGTCTAACAACTGATGGATAGAGTCGAGTTTTTTCTCATCTAACATGCAGTTCACGATGATTTATCAAAAAACAATGCAGCTTCAATCGTCGTCAGTAGTACAGTCATCCGAAGAATGGTGGTCAATTCCAAAAGAGCAGTAGTTAATATAATAACACGGGATGAGCAATTGCCAAGTCACATGTCAGGCGTGGCGATCTTCTCTTATTATCCACAATACTACTGTGGACATCTTTGGGGAAAGCTATGTTCAGCCAGTGTCGGATAACCCCGATGCACGGCCCGTAGCAAATGTGACCATGGGGCCCTAGAGTTACATTGCCTACTGAAATTTAGGATGTAAATAAAACAGAACATTTACGAAAAGGAATCGAACACAATATTAGGAGATTACCCCGGTAAGTGTTGTGGTATTGCCAACTTGCAACATAATAATATACCTATATAATTTCAATGTGGCCAACGCTCACTTTGAGAATAGCTAAGGTGTATGTACATATTTTACATATTTGTGGTTTTTTTTGGGCACAGGCCCAAAACTCGGCCATATGGCTAATTCGGCACTGTGTTTAGCAGTGGAGGTTTCGATTGAAGTGATGATGAGTACAGCTTAAAGCTGTCATACATAAAAAATGCAGCTGTTCCTTATTGTAAGATGTTTTTCTTTAAAGCTGAAGAATTTGTTTGGTTGAACGCCCTAATCTCTTTTCTTTTCTACTTCTTGGAAAAATATTTTTGATTTTGATAATCCATTTATTTTTATAGTCATGGTGGTCTAGTTCCATGATGTCACTTGCATGTGTCAATACTCTTTTGCACCCTACCGATGACGCCAGATGAGGGCCCAGGGGCGAACGGACTTAGCTCCTCAGGATCCTACTGTAGCCAAATGCGGGATGAATTTCCTTTTAGAGAAACGAAGATAATTCGTTGTAGCTTTACAAATAATCAAGCAATCCAAGCTTACCCGCGGATAAAGGTCCATGTTGAATTAGGAACTGCACCATGACCCTTTCATCGGACAGCACCCTTTTATACCCCACTACGGGTATCAGTTGTGGGTTGGGGGCTGACTTAACTCTGCAGGACCGTGCTGTGGCCTCGTATGGGAAGTAACTCTTGTAAGTCAGTACTCCGCCCAATTTCGATGTGATTTTACTGAGAAATTTAAGAGATTTAATACATATGGCCCATAGTAACTATCACAAAGACATATAACAACTAAGGTGTCAGGGATGGCAACGCATTTGCATTTTGATCTCTGGTTTTTGTTAAGATGTCTTTAAGCTGCAGTCATCACTTAACATCCATGGGAACTGCATGCTTGTTTGCCACATTCGTTGCATAAAAATAAATTTATAGATAGGCTTATAGATTTTATAAAATAAAATAACATTCTGAGAATTCGGAATCGGATCGGAATTCGAGCTTGTGACCTCTGGATGACTGACCAGGCTTTTCTTACTAATAAGCTATCAAAGGCCCACATTCAAGCGTCCAAATTTTCTGTCCCTTTTGATTTATTACCGCCTTTAGGGTGACCGAAATTACGTCATATGGTAAAAATCACCGACATCTAAATAACACAGAAATGGAAGAGCGGGATGCGAGTCTGATTTAGGATTCTGGCGCTACACATTCTCTTCCTACCCCGTGACGGGACATGGCGTGAAGATGCATACATATATTATAAGTACAGAAACTAAATAAAAATAACAAGATGCAATTAGCAATACATGGTGTGTTGCTAAAAACCGACGGAAAGGCATGTCGTCGGCTTGTTTATTCACTACTACTACATACACACGGACAATACACACGTTATTAATGCACACGCTCACGTATACTCACACGCACTCACAATCGCACACGCACTCGCACTTGCACTCGCACACGCAGTCGCACTCGGACTCTGACTGGTACTCGCACTTGCACACGCTTACGCACACGCACACGCACACGCACATGCACACGCACACGCACACGCACACGCACACGCACACGCACACGCACACGCACACGCACACGCACACGCACACGCACACGCACACGCACACGCACACGCACACGCACACGCACACGCACACGCACACGCACACGCACACGCACACGCACACGCACACGCACACGCACACGCACACGCACACGCACACGCACACGCACACGCACACGCACACGCACAAGCACACGCACACGCACACGCACACGCACACGCACACGCACACGCACACGCACACGCACACGCAAACGCACACGTACACGCACACACACACACACGCACACGCATATGCACACGCATACGCATACGCACACGCACACGCACACGCTCACGAACTCGCACTCGCACTCGCACACGCACTCGCACTCGCTCTCGCACTCGCACTCGCACTCGAACAGATAGAAACTTACGCAAAAGAGCTGAGTACGGACTGGGTGCCACAACCAACATTGTCGGGATCACAATCGATGAGAAATTGTTCAGACAGCTTTTCTTTAATGCCTCTATGAATTGCCAAATGACTCTCGATGTTTGCTGAAACAAATAATACTCGTAATATAATCACCGGTCAGGTGGTAATGTACAGCCCTGTTATTTCCGGCACTGAGGCATAACACCTTAGGTCTCAGAAGTGGTAACGCATCTGCATTTTGACCTCCTGTCTTTGTGTGGGTGTTTAGAGGCTGCAGTCGTCACTTAACATCAATGTGAACTGCATGCTTGTTTGCCACTTTCATACCATAAAAAAAACAAATATTTTAAATATATCAGTGATAAATGCGTAAAAACACACATTTACAATGTTTTATTTTAATTTCTGTATCACACAGTATTAAGTTTGCACTTAACAAAATCAATGGAGTATTTTGCTATAATCCCTTGTATTGTCCGGATGAAAGAGCTCTACTGTCTAAGATACAAGCTTGTCGCTTAGTTCAAACGAAGATGCACATCGCTCATTGCGATTTTTTGTAGCACATAAAATGAAATGAATTATATTAGTTACCTACGGCACTAAAAGCCCAGCACGCTTCACAGCCGCCCTGGTCAGAGACTGGCGACACCATATCCTTCTCTCGCCAATCGTAGTGACCCGGCAAGGGGTCCTTAACTCTCCAATTAACATAATCACTAGTTTGATTTTCAAATTTCCACAACTTATAACATTTTGCGTTGGAAACAAAGATCAGAATCGAAATTAAGTATGCCTTCATTGTAATGTACGATATTTCTTAAACCAATTCGCGTTTTATGCACTACTTTATAACCCTCCCGGAATCTTTGCGATGTCGATGTTTCGAATTGCTTCTTTTATTGCATTTTTTTTATTTAAGTGCCGTAGATACTCGTGTTTTACATTTTTGGCGATATAAGGGACAGGTTACATTATCCTGCGCTTGTACATTTTTTTTTACTAAGGTGGCAAACGCAAACAAGCAAACAGCTCAGACTGCAGCTTATTTACACAAAAACCAGTGGCCAATATGCTTATTTAATATTAATTAATACATTTCAATTCATAAAAAATTAAACCGCAGAAATCAAATGAAACTGAAAAGCAAAAAATAAAATTATGTGTCGGCGTCGATGAGTCGTTTTTAATAAAAAGTTTTTTTTGTGGCTTAGAAAAAATTGACACTCACACACCTATCCAATAAAATACACAATTATCAAAATGGGTCAGTAAATAAATTATTTACCTATTATTTAATTATTACCTATTTTTGTACCCTTAAGGTTGGAATTTTGTTTCTTAATTTATGTGAGACCAATTTCAAGGTATGGCCCTTTCCAAATAATTTAAAAATATTTCCCTTTAAAAATAATTATTAAAATATTATATATTCCCTTTAAAAGTAATTATTAAAATCGGCCTACTCAGCAAAAAGTTATGCGTTATCATACAATAAAAAAAAGTTATGCGTCGACTTGAGAACCTCCTCCGTTTTTGTCGTCGGTTAAAAACTATACAACTTTTTCTTATGACGTAATCACTTAAAACTGTCTTCCTTTAACCATTTCTTTAATCAGGATCTTTGCATCCAACTGAAACAAATCGTTACAAGTAATGTTTCACGAATGTCATCATATTTAGTATCTGCCATTACAATGGTATGACCGCATGATGAAACCCGATGGCTATCTTGAGACGTTCCAAAGTTTTAATTGATCAATTTAACTTCAACTACTCCCATTTGAACTGGAATTAGGGTTTTCGCAATTGTGTGTATTGGCTGATATTATTTCTTAGTATTATTGATATTGCCCTGTGAAGTTTAGTAATATATTGTTGTTTGGTGTATACTGTTAACGAGATATTTTGAGAGGCAATTATTTGGCGTCATGTTATAGTCGATGAGTTTGCTATTGTGTTTGGTGGTAAGTAGATTTGAGTGGTTAGGTAAAAAACTGGTTGCCTGTAAAGTCGGTTTTACGGTAGAAAGGCATTCGCCGGTCCGGCAGGCCTCTCTCTCGTTCGGTGACTCAACGTTACGTTACCGGGCGTTACAGTTTTTCATGAGTGACTCCGAGCCGCAACCTAATTTAAGACGTTGTCACGTCAAAATAAATATATTTAATTTGTTCCATGCAGTTCATAAAGTTCTGAAGCGCGCATGGACCAACGGCTGGTGTAGATCGATAGCAATCTACTGGGTTAAGTACTACGGGCGCGGTCGGGTAGTGTGATGGGTGACCGCTAGTGGCAAATTAAATGCGCGTTTCCGTGATTCGGAGGGCACGTTCCGGTTGCTATCGATGGATAGCAGTCGTTAAACTTTGTCGGAGGCCTTATGGGCGGTTTGAAAACATCCGACGGCGGGTTGACCACTAACCCACCCACCTCCACCAATCTGCATTGGAGCAACGTGGTGGAGTAAGTTCCAGGCCTCCCCCAAAGAGAAGAGAGGCTCGTGCCCAGCAGCAAAAAATGTTTTTTCTCGTTTTTTAAATAAATTTTCGTCTTCTTTCGATTCGAATTCTCGACTTCACGGCAATATGTATATAGACTCTGAAAAATCACAGGTTGCGCAATTGGCCACCCCTACATATTTTCGTTCCGCCCCGATAACTTTTTACGTCTATAACATTCATTTATATATCAATTTATTCTATTTCTATTTTTTTTTCTTATTTTTTTTTATGTCTTGGAAATGGTAAACAAGCGTGCAGTTCACATTGATGTTAAGTGATGACTGCAGCCTATAGACACCCACACAAAGGAAAAGGTCAAAATGCGGATGCGTTACCACTCCTGAAGCCTAAGGTGTTATGCCTCCGTGCCGGAAATTACAGGGCCGTACATTACCCCCTGACCGGAACACGATAGTGCTGAACACTACCATTTAGCGGCAAGTATATTAGGTAATGCGGTGGTGCCTACGCCCGCGAGCTCCATCACCGGAGCTCTACCACCAGTAAAAAATAAGTTTACTTCCTAGATTAATGACAGTTAACAAAATTTTTATATTTATGTTTAGACATAGCCCTGCATTATAACCTAATAGGCTATCACCCAACCTCGCCAGCCCCGCGTTTCACTGCGTAACTGTTCCCAGCAAGACCCTTCAGGGATTCCTACCTGTTATTATTGCTGTGAAGTTAACGGCTGAAGGAATTTCTCTCTAAATAGTAACAGGTCAAGTTAAATTGCGTTGTTGGAATACATTCGCCATTTTCTGGCATCCAGTTTTAAGGGAGGTGACGAGTCTTTTACGTATATTGATACTGAATACGAGGAATATGAATTTCCTGGTAATGATAACAACAGCAACAATATTCTTTGTTGTGCACTATTTCACAACACAGACTTAATAACTAACGAATTACATAAAACAGAATCTATACTATCTTCTTAATATATATATAAATCTCGTGTCACAATGTTTGTCCTCAATGGACTCCTAAACCACTCAACCGATTATAATAAAATTCGCACACCATGTGCAGTTCGATCCAACTTGAGAGATAGGATAGCTTACATTACGCTATGACTAATAGGAGCAGAGCAGCGCGGGCGAAGCCGGGGCGGGCCGCTAGTAATATTATAAAGCTGAAGAGTTTGTTTGCTTGTTTGTTTGTTTGAACGCGCTAATCTCAGAAACTACTGGTCCGATTTGAAAAATTCTTTCAGTGTTAGACTAATAGGAGCGGAGCACTAAAGTAGAATGTTTCAAAATCGGGGGATTTTTTTCCTATTGAGAGTTTCCACTGCGTGCGCTGCGTAAACGGTAAAAGTTTCACAAAAATCATGTACCACAGGTTTTTTCCCTTCAAAAGTTCTAAAAAAAAATCCGCGACAGCATATGTCTATCTTTTAACGTTAGCTCACTATAAGGTCTTTTATACTGACCAAAGTTGTTCCAAAATAATGCAGTATTTGCGAAGGTGTTTATAAAAACATGATACTATTAATCCTTATAGAAATAAATATGTTATTCATCACAAGTATTTCATTTAAGACGAAATTGCCCTTTACTTCATTCGATTCAAATCAATATCTTGGGAGATATCGCAGTTTTAAATAGTCCGTATACATCAAACCTTTGACACATTATTTCATTGTAAGGCAATACGAAGTTTGCGGGGACAGCTAGTCGAGTATAAATGGCGTGTCACTAAGCCTGGGTTTTTTTTTTTTTTTAATGTAAAGGACGTGACAAACAAGCATGCAGTTCACATTGATGTTAAGTGATGACCGCAGCCTATAGACACCCACACAAAGACCGAGGTCAAAATGCAGATGCGTTACCACTCCTGAGGCCTAAGGTGTTATGCCTCTGTGCCGGAAATTACAGGGCCGTACATTACCACCTGACCGGAACACTATAGTGCTAAACACTACCATTTAGCGGCAAGTATATTAGGTAATGCGGTGGTGCCTACGCCCGCGAGCTCCGTCACTGGAGCTCTACCACCAGTAAAAACTTTGGGTTGCACTACGATATTTGTTAAAGTTATTGTAACATTACACATCCTTCTCTAACTTAAAGAAATCTGTTAAAGTTAGAGTCCCGAGCTCTACCACCAGTAGAAAAGTTAAGTGTAAATTGCAGCCTATAAGCATCGACATAAAAACCAGAGCAAAATGCAAATTCTTTGCCACCCCTAAGACCTAAGTTTAACATTTTTTTTATTGTGACAGAAGCCTACTTAGTTCTATAGAACCTGTTAACGTAGGTATTCCAATATAATATATATTTCTCGTATATACGACACTATTCTTACAACGGATATCCGTGCTCATCGCATCACTAGTTTTTAGCTCTCCGAGCTATGGGGGAAGCGATGGAGTTTCTCCCACGAACGTTATTTCGTTTCCGTGTTAAGCCGACGGGTCAGTTACCTTTTGGAAAAACAATTGCTTTCATGTTCAAGTCGAAATAGTTTTATATCACACCTGTATTTTTCGGAAGGGTGAGCGAAAAATAAGTTCTATCTCCTAATTGAATCTAGTCTCATTTTTGTTTGTGTTTTTTTCGAACCCGAGACCACATTCCCTCGAGTAGTAACCTATTTTCTATGTAACGAAACTCGCAAACAAGCATGCAGTTCACATGTATGTTAAGTGATTACTACTGCTTGTAGATACCAACCCAAAAACTTGAGGTCAAAATGCAAGCACGCATTAACCTTTGGTTTTTGTGTATTGAGGCTGCAGTCATCACATAACATCTCATAGTAGAAACCAGTCTCATTTTTGTTAGTTTTTTTTAACCCGGGACCATAATCTTAGGAAAAGTGACCTATTTTTTTGTGTCAGTTCAGTTCAGTTTGTTGTTACAGCCTATAGACATCAACCCAAAAACTAGAGGTCACAATGTATGAACGCATCTGCATTTTGACCTTTGGTTTTGTGTAGATGTCTATAGGCTGCAGTCATCACATCATTTTGTTGTAGGTATGGACTATGAAAGAAGACTGAAGCACGCATGGCCCAGCGGCTGATGTAGATCGTAAGCGATCTACTCGGTTAAGCGATACGGGCGCGGTCGGGTATATGATGGGTGACCGCTAGTTAAATGGAAAATTAAAATGCGTGTTTCCGTAATTCGGAGGGCACGTTAAGCCGTCGGTCCCGGTTGCTATCGATAGATAGCAGTCGTTAAACCTAGCAGTCGTTAAACCTTGTCGGAGGCCTTATGAGCAGTTTGAAAACATCCGACAGCGGGTTGGCCACTAACCCGTATCTCCACCAACCCGCATTGGAGCAGCGTGGTGGAGTAAGCTCCAGGCCTCCCCCCAAAAAGGTGAAAGACTCGTGCCCAGCAGTGGGACGTATAATGGGTTGCCATTATTATGAGTCTGTCCGCGACCACGGCTTGTGCAACCGAGTCGAAACGTCGGAATAAAGGTAAAAAGTGTTTTTTACCCAATATCTATATCGCGTCACGACCCGGTTCGTAAAATGAGTGAAATTATTATGGATTTTGAAAATCATTATTTTTTTAAACACCGTGAGTGTTATTTTGGTAAAAAGTAAAGCACAAGCAGCTTATGATTATATTTTGCGTCGTTAAGTTTCGCTTTGACATAAAGGTGAAATTGGAACGCTGTGAAGCTTAGAGCTTAATATAGCAATTTAGGGATGAATCACACCTAGCGATACAGAAATTTTGCTTGAGTTGCTGAGTTTTTAAGATAACAGTCGTGATTCCATATTTGGTACATAAACTAACCAAAGATGCAAGTATTAACTTGACGTTGCGTGAACAAATCCTCGCCTTTGTTTTTTACCAGCAAATAGTGCAAATTCAATTAAAAAGTCGGGACAGTATTGGCATACAAATTTTCCGCCCAATATTTGGTACGCTGAGCTACGATTGACTAAAACAGTGGATAGACGAAAAAAAAAGTTTATATGAATAAAAAGTATACATCGAAACTCTTTTTTGTCGGTGGGAAATTGTTTATTTTTTAATCATGTGTTCTTTTACATCAGCGTTAATAATTTTGCGTTTTTAATATAATGGAAATACGCAAAATACATATGCGTTACCACTCCTGAGGCCTAAGGTGTTATGGCTCTGTGCCGGAAATTACAGGGCCGTACATTACCACCTAACCGGAACACTATCATTTAGCGGAAAGTATAATAGGTAATGCGGTGGTGCCTACGCCCGCGAGCTCTGTCACTGGATCTCTACCACCAGTAAAATCACCAGCATTTGCTCCAGTAGTGAATTATGTAAGTATTGTATGGTTAAATGTACAATTTGTTCATGTTTTGTCGTTATTTCGTGTAGTTATTATCTTATTTATATTTCTAATAAACTAGAAAGAAACTAGAACTAAAAGAGTTTGTGTTGAAGTGAATCAAAAATGGTTATATGTGTGATACATAAATAACAAAGCAGAGAAAAAGTATTGAATGTTATGTATTGTAGAAAATTTATATAAATTTAGTAGTTGCAGTTCCGAAGTGAGAAATGCGTTGGTTAGTCATTGTCTATACTACTCGGTTAGCTTGGCAAGCATCAACAATGCAAGACAAATAGACTGCCTACAACTTGGCGTTAGACGTCCGAAAAGCAACACGCAGACGGAGCCGCGGGCAACAGCTAGTTTGGAATATTTTGCATTTATTCTTTAAAAATAAGTTTTACGGGATTAAGAAAAATGATAATTATAAATAGCTTTTGCAATTAAGTTTCCATCGTCCCTTATCTGGTACGATGAGCTAGATGGATGACGTAAGTTTCATAATTACAAAATGCGGTCAAGTGCAAGCGGTAACCCGCCTGGTATTTTTTTTCAATCAGTGTGTAGTTTATTCTACTGACCTTATTTATAAACTTGAATAAACAAATTTTTTTTTACTTTTCATGTTTGACTGACGTTCTTTTTTTAAATCTTTGTATACAAGAGATCTGTTCGTTAATATTATTGACTGAAAATTTAAAGAATTAAAAGCACTCACCATATTTTATACGAAAATATAAACCTAATTTAAGAAGCAAAAAAGACATTCTGTATAGTATACAATTTATGTTTAATGGAAAAGAATGTATCTATTTATGGGATTGTTTTCAAAAATTGATATTATTATAAATACTTGATCATTAAATTAAACGCGGTCGAGATGAGATCTTTGCGCAAGATATGCGGTGTATCGCTCACCGATCGCGTTCGTAATGAAGATGTAAGAAAGAGGCTTTGAGTAATAGAAAGAATGTCGAATGAGCGAATGACTAAACAGATATACAATGCGAATGTGGATGGTTGCAGAGGCCCAGGAAGACCAAGACTGACCTACCATGACCAAATAGGTCGAGTTCTGTCTGATGGTGGGGTCAAAAATCTTAGGAATCGGCGTGCATGTATGAAGATAATGATGAAGGTAGATGAGGCACGAGAGATATGTCAGGACCGGGATATCTGGCGCTCTACACTCTCTGCCTACCGTTAGGGACCTGGCGTGAAGATACATTCTTGATTATAATATTGTATTATTCACACACACAATAATAAATGTGATTGAATTTAAAGATTATTAAAAAGGGCTGGAAATCGAGCTTGCGACCTTTGGATATCAAGCTTAGTCGCTTTGACATTGTGGTGCTAAAAGCTTTTAAGGCTATAGCTTTCTTGGCCATTTTTCTTCTAGATTGAATCCTAATTCTGGACCTCAACCTTCTAGATTACCTATCTCTAGAAGTTTCAGATTTCAACTGTATACTAATTAACTGCGTTCTTGTGAAAAAATGTCATGACAGACTCGACAGAAAGTGTTTATACGGGTTCTAATTTACCAATAGAGTAACCGAACCCTGAAATAAAAAAACATAAATCATGTCTTTATTTCTTCATAGCCTCATTAGCATTATCTGGACAAGAAACTCCGATGTTTTCGTAGCTATAGTGCAAGCAAAATGTTTTTCCTGTTGGGTGCAAGTTCAAAATTAATTTTAAAGCATTTTACAGCATAACGCGACCAACTTGCAGTTTATACTCGCATCCGGGAAGGGTGACCATGGCTTCATAATTAGATTTTAATTAGTCTCGTTGTAGGCACTAGGTTGAACTATTTTAGTAATTATGCTTTCAATACGCTCGCATGATAAAGTTAGCCGGGATTTGTGAAGCTGAAATGGTGCGGTGGCTGGTAAAGGAAGTTAACCAGTTTTTGCTCAGGATTTGGGATTCGGGTTCAATTTGCCTACTTCGGGAAAAGTCGAGAAAAAAATATTCTGAACTATTTATTTTATCAATACATCGAATTGAACCGATGTATTTTTAGTTCTTCAACAGTTCGATGTTTTTGATATAGTTGGCGCCTTAATGTAGTAAACGCTACAGGGAAAATGGATAGAAAACATTCGTGCGGAACTTGAACCTGCGATCCCTAGCCCATTCTCTACCTACTTAACTACCGAAGTCCCACACCTAAATGTAGGATGTAGATACTTCTTGTGTTTTTACCGGTGGTAGAGTACTTGTGACTGGGCTCGAAGGCGTAGACACTCCCACGTTACCAAATATGTCTGCCGCAAGTATTAGTGTCCAGCACTACTGAGTTCCGGTTTGATTCATAATGTATGACACCGTAATAACTGTCACGAATTTGCATTTTGGTCATCGATTTTTGTATGTCTACAGGTTCTCTTACCATCCATATACTTAAACAAAGAATGTAAACAAGCATGCGGTATGTTTACTACCCTCATTACAAAAAAAAAAATAATTAGAAGGCAGGGCAGATGTTGTGTTTTTTGGAACATACGCCCGAATTATCACAAAATCATGACTTTAGATGTTCAGATCACAGAAATACAATAAACATTTCTGTGTTTCAAATACTTTCAATAACGGAATCTTTATAATTGTCTCTAACTTTATGAATTATGATTCCGAAAAAACTTCGTAATACAGTCTTAATAGTCAGAGAAAACGTAATGCAAACTTCGAAATTTATGTGCACACTCCCAACAACTAACTTCTGTCGGCCATACATTTTTTATAATGCCCGTAACAGCACTTTAATTGGTTTTTATGCGTCTCCATCCATTTCCATCACGTTGAATTCTCATGAGTTCTTGCTATTTGGATTTTTACAATCTAAATAATTGCTTTGAGACTTGTTCGCTTTCTTTTTGGTTATACTCGTAGAAAAGAAAGAAAAAAATTTGAGAAGGCATTAAAAATAAATAAGCACCTAGAGTAAATAACTATTAGATAAATAAGGAGTAAATCAGAAGTAAGTGAAATTAAAATACGGAAAAAACTTACTTAAAACATCGTATAAAAATACAGATGCTTAAATGTGTGCGTGAAATTGTTTCTGTATTTTGTTAAAGTCAAGGTGTTAGTTTCATAGTAATAGACGATTTTTAGTAGTGTGCGTGTGTATCGCACGCATTTCCCCCCGCAAAAAATGACAGCCTGTTTTGCATCGGTAATACACCTATGGCTACTCCCCTCCTCCCGCCGCGACCGGTGGGCCGCGTTGCTCTATGTATAAAAATTTCAATTCCTTCCTTCCAAAAACTATAACTGGGACTTAAGATCTTGACTTTTATGTCAACTTGAGTTTTATGTCATAATTGGTGAGCCGATGATGCTATTTTTGAATTATCTCGATAGCATCATTTTTTTTTTTTTAATATTATGCCATCGCTATTACGCATATTGCCAGTGTCAAGTAAAATTATATTTCGTATTCACAATCAGCGTTAAAGTATGAGTCAGTCGGTCAATTATAAGTCAGTCAGTCAGAGTCACAGTCCGAAATTCGAGTAAAGCGATGGCTACTTTACCAGAACATTTAAAATGAAGTTTTGGAGGCAAACTGAAAAGCCGTGTTTTTGCACTGTTATTTTATTTCACTATACACGGGCACTGTAATAAGCCTATATCAAACAAAATGCCACCAACTTTATTTAATATAACTCAAAAATACACCAAGAAAATGAAATAAAATAAGAGCACCACACGCCTCTTTCAAGATTCCCGCCAAAAACCCCTAGCATCAAAATAATATTATTTTAAATTATTATGGGAGATACCTTGAACTCTGTTGGATACCTCTAACAAAACTAACATTGGTTAGGTTAGGTAAGGCCCTAAAAATATACAAAAGATCGCTACAATCTTACCTCACTTCGGAATCGTGTGCATTTTGGATAGGAGTTTGGGCATATTTTACACTTCTACTATTCTCAGAATATTGGACGCGTCCTTGACCCATGATGTTAATGCCGTTTCCTTTTAGAAAAGATTTGATTCTTTTTAAAACGAAAGTGAAAAATTACTCATATCATGTGAACTGCATGCTTATTTGCCACCATCATAACATAAACATATGGGTATGTAGTTAATTTAAGAAGTGTATTATAGCCCTAAGGCAGAGAATATGTAATAATACTACGTATAGAATGGACAATTCGACGTCCCACCCAATCTCCTCCCCTCATAAGGGCGACGTTTGTTATTCTCTACGTGCTACGCACACAGGTGCACGTGTAAATACACGTCACTGATTGATGTATGCGTAATAGAGACCAAATTAAGCATTTGTATGGAATTTTGGTGGAGTGTCCGCGGTGTGCCTAAGGCTCGGTAGTACCAAAATATTTGTTAAAGTTAATGTTATATTTTACAACCTTCTCTAACTTTAACAAATTTGTTACAGTTAGAGCAGGATGTAAAATTTTGCAAAAACTTACATTTAACAAATATTTGGTGCAAAAGGTCTCTTACCGTCGACGGTTGCGACTTTGAATTACAAATTTTAATTTGCTTTGAAAAAACTGATTTGAAATAATATTTTTTTCACTTGACAAGATTTTCCTCGCTTTATTCCTATAAAAAGAGATGATATGGTCAATGCAACAGCTTCAAATGAAGTGTATGCTTGCGGCGGAATAAAACAACGTGGGCTATTGTTTGCGCTTAATTCTAATAAGATTCCTGCATGCAAAGGGGTTTAATGTTTCTGTTTACTAAAAAGTTTTTACGTATATAAGATACACAATGCTTTGTTAAGTGTTTACACGGGTTATCCTTAATACGATGTTTGTGTTGGTCGTTTGTTTTCAAAATCGTCAACGGTATAAGCCACAGTGGAAAATGATAAGTAATTAATGAAATGGAATGTGATAAAAAGATTTAAAATAGCAGCATACGTGTACGAGTAAGCATAATGTATTTAGCAGTAATTGCTTTCCTCAATCGTTTTGCAGGAAAGTGATTACAGACACATACATACTAATTCTACCCATAAGTACTCGTTCACTGGTTGTTGATATTGACAATCCTCTTGGTCCAGCTGTGTGACGACCGATTGATCCGAGGGTCGCAGGTTCAAGACAAACGTTTGTATGGCTAATGTTTATTTTGACTCTGGGTGTTTATGTGTGTATACAACGGCAACTACCTAGGGGTTGTGAATGCAAGCGTTTTTTATTCTTCATCGATCATTTTGAAAGAGCCCAACCCACCAATACCACCACTAAATTTTGATCATAACAAAAAAATCTATTAATTGTGTTAAAATCAGAACGCAGATTTTGAAGATGGGCGATGATAATAAATAAATAAATAAAATAATATAATATATGCGACACAGTTTGCAACTTTTGCATATATTTTTTGTTATTCTATAACAATTGTACACAATTCTACTGTTCCTAAATAAACATACATATATATGTATATTTTAATTACTGTGCACATTATGTACAGCTTGGGACGTCCATAATAAAATAAAAAAAAAACTTTTAACGACTTATTTTGCTTTAATTAGCTAATGCAAATGCAAATGAATAAACGAAACTAAATTATACGTTCCATCTATACTGAAATAATTTATTCAAATTAAAACAGACGTCTTATTAAAACAACAAAGATAGACAATGGCAGAGTGGAACGTTATTTTTTTTTTTTTTTTCCAACGTCAACTATTGTTTTATCCGCAAGTTTTCTCTGTTTCATTAGGGCTCCGCTAATTGTACGATGAATTCTTGACTTTACTTTGAAAATATTCCTGTAAGACATTCTAGAGAGAAAAATTCAAAGTTTTAAGACCTGGATTGAGTTACAATTAGCCTTTGAAGTGCATAAAAGGCTCGTTTGAAGATCGCTTTAATTACTTTGACATGTAAAGGTGAATGCTAAGCTTATAGGGTTTAGTGTCTTGTACATTTTCAAAGCAAGATTCTTTACTTTGTACATTATTGACTGCTTCGGTGGCTTAGTAGTGGGCTACTCAGTGACGTAGCTATGGGAGGGGGAAAGAAGGACTAGGTGCCTATATAACTGGAAGGCCACAATCGAAGCGACGGGATGCTCTACCTGCCTCGCCTCGCCTGGCCTGGCTGGAAGTAGAACCATCTAGTTCTACTTCCCTCTGAGGTGTTCCTTCGGTGCTACAATATGGGGTTCTTCAAAAATGGCGTCAAAAGAGTCCTTCAGGGCTGGCAGCGCGTTGGCAACTCCCCTGGTGTTGCAAATGTCCATAGGCGACGGTGACCACTTACCATCAGGTGGCCCATCTGCTTGTCTGTCAACTTAATGACATAAAAAAAAAAAATCTAGTTCTAGTCTATAACTGGTGGTCGAGCTCCAGTGACGAAGCTCGCGGGCGTTGGCACCACCGCATTACCTATACATGCCGCTAAATGGTAGTGTTCAGCACTATCGTATTCCGGTCAGGGAGTAATGTACGGCCGTGTAATTTCCGGCACAGAGGCATAACACCTTAGGCCTCAGCAGAAGTGGTGACGCATCTGCATTTTTAACATCTGGTCTTTGTGTGGGTGTCTATGGGCTGTAGTCATCAGTTAGTCATAGTTAAGTGATGACTGCAGCCTATAGATACCCACACAATGATCAGAGGTCAAAATGCAGATGCGCTACCACTCCTGAGGCATTAGGTGTTATGCCTCTGTGCCGGAAATTACAGGGTCGTACATTATCACCTGACCGGAACACGATAGTGCTGAACACAACCATTTAGCAGCAAGTATATTAGGTAATGCGGTGGTGCCTACGCCCGCGAGCACTGGAGCTCTACCACCACTAAAAATAAATGTAGTATTTTCTTTAATTTCTTAAGTATAAATGCTAATTGTTGAATAATTAGCTTACATATCGCATTGGGGAAAACCTGTAACATCATTACGTATATGATTTAAGTATGTGTAATAATACATTAATATTTATAGCTACGTATACAAGCACGTCTCTAGAAGTATTCAGTAAAAAAAGCTGGCAACCACCAAAACATGTTCCTTTTATTAGTTTTACACCATTCACTTTGACATGGGTCAGGGAGTAGGGATTCCGATATAATTAATTGCTAAACATTCTTGTCACTGAATTCTAGATACGTAGTAATTGCTTGCTTGTAAAACAAGGGCATAATAATAATAATGGCAACCCATTATACGTCCCACTGCTGGGCACGAGTCTCTCCCCTTTTTGGGGGGAGGCCTGGAGCTTACTCCACCACGCTGCTCCAATGCGGATTGGTGGAAGTGGGTGGGTTAGTGGCCAACCCACTGTCGGATGTTTTCAAACCGCCCATAAGGCCTCCGACAAGGTTTAACGACTGCTATCCATCGATAGCAACCGGGACCGACGGCTTAACGTGCCCTCCGAAGCACGGAAACGCGCATTTTAATTTGCCACTAGCGGTCACCCATCACACTACCCGACCGCGCCCGTAGTGCTTAACCGAGCAAATCGCTTATGATCTACACCAGCCGCTGGGCCATGCGCGCAAGGGCATAAACGCATTTAATTATTCAATTCTGGTAAAGCTCCATTGACGGAGCGCGAGAGCGAGGTAGGCACATTCGCATTACTAAATCTTTTTGACGCTAAATTATTGTGTTCAATCTATACATATAAAAATAAATTTCTGTTCGTTAGTCTCGTTAGGCTAATTTTGGTTTTGAATGATTTTTGGAAGTCTAGGAAAGGTTTAAAGGGTATTTCATTCTGAGGCAATACGAAGTTTGCCGGGTCAGCTAGTAATATATATTTATTTATGTAATATTACGTAACATTGTATATAAATATAACATTAGTATGCCCATGGAAGTTATGTGAAATTACTGAGTTTTGTTTTGGCAGGTTTTTTCTCAGTAATGTGGGCTTTGGAACTCTGCCAGTGAATGACAAAGAATGTCCCATATTTTTTTGTTTAGTCTTATCTTGCCGTTTGTAAAAGAGAGTATGGAACATTCTGTTGATACCTATTTTTATTATTAAGTATTTCTGGACTATTATTAATTTATTTACTTTGACATTTTTTAATTTTATATTTGTAATTTGACCTATCACAAACAAAATTCTATTATTTCCAAGTGATTAAATGAATTTTTGAGTTTGAGATTGAGTTTGAATTGGGCGGCTTGTAGTTCGCAGAGTCACTTACGGTGGTCCCATCAGAACACCAGCGCTGTAGTGCCAACTACAGCTATCAGCTGAGATGGGTACCATTTTTTTTGGTCTCACACTTGCATATTTTCTTTATGTAACTGAAGTGGTAAACCAGCATGCAGTTCACATTGGTGTTAAGTGATGACTGCAGCCTAAAGACACCCACACAAAGACCAAAGTCAAAATGCAGATGCGTTACCACTCCTGAGGCCTAAGGTGTTATGCCTCTGTGCCGGAAATTACAGGGCCGTACATTACCACCTGACCGGAACACGATAGTGCTGAACACTACCATTTAGCGGCAAGTATATTAGGTAATGCGGTGGTGCCTACGCCCGCGAGCTCCTGCAGTGGAATTCTACCACTACCAGTAAGTAACAAGTAAGTTTTATATTATTTTCCTTGACATTTTGACTTAACTGTGTTTCCATTTTGCAATCTGGTTTAGAGTTCTCTCTCAATATCTATATATATAAATCAATTGCTGTTCGTTAGTCTCGCCAAAACTCGAGAACGGCTGGGTCGATTTGGCTTGTTTTGATTTTGAATGATTTTTGAAAGTCTAGGGAAGGTTTAAAAGGTAAGAAAATATGAAGAAATTGAAGGGAAATAGTAAAAATCACAATTTCATTCTCCCATACAAATAGTCCGTATGTAATATCTATCAAATCTTTGACACATTATTTGATTGTGAGGCAATACAAAGATAGCTAGTAACGAATAATAAAATAGGTAAAACAACACTAAATTCTATCCTTATATTTGCAAAAACAAAATGTTTTCTAAAATATATTATCTTTACGACAAGACCCTAAAGAACCTTTCTAATATACTTTCAAGTCAAGATATACTTATATTATTATGACCGTTTTGTCTATTACTAGCTGTTGCCCGCAGCTCCGTCCGCGTGTACGTCGCTTTTTGCGTATTCTGTGGCAACTCATCAAATCATCCCATGGCATCCCACTGGAAGATTTTTACGTGATAAAAAGTATCCTATAATCCAAGTCAGCTAATACCATATCTTTATAACAAACTAGCGGCCCGCCCCGGCTTCATGTTGTTAATGTGGCTTAATGTTGCCTACCCTCTCCTATTCGTCTTAGCGTGATGATTATACATAGATATAACCTAAAGTCTTCCTCGATATCTTTTATAGTTTAGGCAGCGTACGCAAAATAAGTAACTTTTCTGGTTGATTTTTTACACCTTGTGTCTGAAAAACCCAAATATCTTACGGAACCCTATTTTTTCCAAAATAAAATATAGCCTTTGTTACCCGTGGACAATGTAGCTTTCGAATAGTGAAAGAATTTATAAAATCGGTCCAGTAGTTATTGAGCCTATTCATTACAAACAAAGAAACAAAAAATATTACCTCTTTATAATATTAGTTTAGATTATCAAAATCCGTTCAGTAGTTTCGGCCTGATTGACGGACAAACATCCAAACAAAGAAACTCTCACATTTTTAATATTAGTGTGAAGTGTGAAGTGTGATAGTGTGATTTGCAGTGAAATTCCAACCAACACCTATCACAGTCTACCAGTTATCCTGTGCTGACGTACCAGCATTAAGTCGAAATCCCTTTATCTCACCGGCCGGCAATAGCACTCATGCGTGGCATTGCTTCCTTTTCTACGAGCTCGCTACATTTTATATTAAAATTTAATACAAAAAAAATTTAAGCTCACAATTATCCAGTAAGCTTTTTGAGTTCCATGGTATAAAAACATGGCCTGTTTCAGCAGAATAAGAATCAGAAATTATTTATTATATACTAGCTGTGCCCGCGACTTAGCCCGCGATAGAATTTATTATTGATCAGTATCTACGCGGATGAAGTCGTGGGCGCAGCTAGTATAAAAGTAGCCTAAGTTACTCCTTATTACATAAGCCAGTGAAGGTCCCGTCAAAATCGCTCCAGCCGTTCCCAAGATTAGCCCCGCCAAACAGACAGCAAGACAGACTGACAGACAGACAAAAATGGTAAAATAAAATGTTTTGGCATATGTACCGTGTATACGTATATATGCATTTAGTAAAAAGCGGTTATTTTTTTATTACAAACAGACACTCCAATTTTATTTATTTGTATAGATGGCTTACAAACACCTCTTATGAAACGTATAAAACAAAGAACATAAATTAAAGCGAATAACAATGTAAGGACATACATGTCAATTTACATACTAAAAAAACCATAATCAAGAATATCACTAAGATAAAACTATAATAGGTTCTCTCTTAGAAATAATTCCGTTCCTGGTAGGAAGGTATATTTTAATAGTAACTTTTTACTGGTGGTAGAGCTCCCGTGACGGAGCTCGCGGGCGTAGGCACCATCGCATTACCTAATATACTTGCCGCTAAATAGTAGCGTTCAGCACTATAGTGTTCCGGTCGGCTGGATTACCAGGCGTACATTAGTACGGCCCGATAATTTTCGGCACAGAGGCATAACATCTTAGGCCTCAGGAGTGCTAACGCATCTACATTTTGACCTTGGTCTTGGTCGTCAAAGGTGAGTTAGGTACGTTAAGACCAACAACTTTTGTTCTATGACTTTGGCCAAAACGCAGTAGGTACATCACATGATAAGAAATAAAATCGTTTCAAATGGGACTTATATCAATTGTAAGCACTACGTTTCATATGTATATTTTTACATAGGTACAGACGTCAGCTGTTTACGTAACGTGAAGTAAAGAAGTATTAGAACTGCAAATTCTATTTATTATTTTTTGTTCGGTAAAAAAAATATTGAATTAGAAAAAGTTGTACAAAAAAGTGTTAGTCTTGATGAGCCGAAGCCTTCCTTTAAGAATTATGCGCTGGTTACAAGTAACCCTGTATATTCTCTAGAATTCTAGATCATAAACATACCTACGTAAAAATCATATCTGGATGAACGAAATAATTTTGTACTGGGATCCTAACCTATGGCAGAGAATATGTAATAATACGACGTATAGAATGGACACTTCGACGTCCCGCCCGATTTTCCCGCATCACTCAACCTCCTCCTCTTGTGGGCGACGGTTGGTATTTTCTACGTGCTACGCACACAGGTGCACGTGTAAATACACGTCACTGATTGATGTGTAAAAGAGACCAAATTAACCGTTTGTATGGAATTTTGGCGGAGTGTCCGCGGTGTGCCTTTGGTGACTTACAGGCTAAGTGCTTTTACTGGTGGTAGAGCTCCAGTGACGGAGCTCGCGGGCGTAGGCACCACCGCATTCCCTAATATACTTGCCACTAAATGGTAGTGTTCAGCACTATCGTGTTTCGGTGAGGTGGTAATGTACGGCCCTGTAATTTCCGGCACAGAGGCATAACACCTTAGGCCTCAGGAGTGGCAACGCATCTGCATCTTGACCTTTGTCTTTGTGTCTATAGGCTGAAGTCATCACTTAACATCAATGTGAACTGCAAGTTTGTTTGCCACTTTCATAACATAAAAAAAAAAAAACAACGTACGTACTTGCATCCGAGTACATTGAAATGCAAGTGTGGATCGGAAGTCAGTGCGGAAATAGGGCAGGCAAAAACTTGGTTAATGAGTTAAGTTGTTACTATCGTTTGCCACTTCCATTACATAAAAAAAATGATCTTAATTGCTACTATTATAACAAATTTTCAAATATAGCTAGTTTTTCCGTTTTCCTGTCGTACCATCTTTAAACGAATTAACCAATCCCTAACTTTCTATACAAACTAACATGACAAATAAAGCTATATAAAGTACCTTGTATCGGTGGCATTATTGACTTAAAGTTGGGTTTCGTCAAAGGTCTTTCGAATTGGGGAGGTATGGTAACAAAAAGCTTTCATTGGTTGCTTTGTTAGAAGTTTGAACAACACAATACCATTAGCGAACTAGCTCAGCATATTCTGTAACTCGGTGGCTGTAAATTCGTAAGCCACTTTGCAGTACATTGTTGTTTTTTTTAATGATCGTAATTATCACGTTAAGTCAAAACAGTAATGTACTGCAAAGTGGCTATCGAAATTATGTTTATCGAGATATATAATAAGCCTTAAGATTCGCTTATTTTCGTTGTGAATATCAAAGTTGGTGAGACTAAATAAATGCTTTAAAGTCCCCCTGTAAATAAAGTGCATTCCTCAATGAAGTTCATCTATATAGAGGAGACACGTGCAACAAAAAGCCAAATTGAACATGGCTTCTACTTAATTTCAATGGGTACGTTCCATTAATCGACCGCAACGACCGCGACCACGCCGCTGAAATTGTTGTTCCACTAACGTAATAGGACGCGAGCGTTGTTGACGAATCTTATAAGCGGAACACACATCATGAACGCTGGCTTTATGACGGCATAGTGAAACCTGAAAAGATTTTTTTCAGATTTTTCGCATGCGTCATATGACGCATTTTAAGCGAAACATTCTAAATGTAATGCAGAACGTGAATAATAACATAATGTAAGATTAACTAATGTTTACTTTGTGTGTACATCTGTGGTGTGTTCTTTTTTTTCTGTCATGTTCAAAAAATGATTTTGTACTTTCACACCGCTACCGCTATCGCCCTAAAATTTGGTAATTTGTGGACAACAGGGTTCATAACACTCCATGTAAAATTATGTACCGAGTAACAATAACAATATTGTTACTTTCTGAGTATTGTTTAATATCAAAATAAATAAAAAAAAAATGTCAGTTACCATCTAACCTATCACCCGGTTCCGATTTGACGTTGAGTTCTGGGACACCCTGTATATCTCTTATGTAAAATATTACATTAATTACTTGACATCAAATTGAATTGTATGCTTGTTTTTCACAAAAATTCACAGAATTTTATTAAACTTTAAATTGATGAAATTGATGTACCCAAAGAGAATTTGTTAGTCCAGGTTCATTGAACCTTATTAACATATTTTTGTACGCACAATTACAAATTTAATTAAGCATTTTAAAACATGCCTTCAATTATAATTCCTGTAATGAAATCAATATGATTGTTCATTTATCCGCATGTTTTCAATGATATAATTAAATTTCATGCGGTCACAACATTGAGTTCGTTCAAATACTCATATTTATTGGAAGAGAAGCAATTTATTTTATTTTATGTAATGTAACTGTAATTCTGTATATATGTATGTTAAGTCCCATAATAATGTATTCAACCATGTATTCAATCAAATCATGTTTATTGACTGATAGGTACCTACACCTTTTCCCGTACCGCACTTCATAGTGTATGTGTAGCCTTTTCTTAGTGTTAAGTATATATTTTTAAGGTTCTGTAGATAACTAATTAGCTTATCCTTGTTAAATTTTATATCGCTCTCGAGAATATTGTAATATACCTAATTAGCTTTAAAGATATGTTTCAATAGTATTTAAATAGTATTAGAGCTTCGAATGTAAAGGTGCCAGGACAAACCCATTACCTAAGGGTTTTGTGGCATTTTTGTAGCTAAATTTAAATTGTTTTTGTAACTTTTCTTAATAAATAAATAAATAAAATAAATAACCAGGTGAAAGTCTCGATCCACGCTTCTCGGTCGTGTTACGTAACCAATAAAATAACTGTTTAATATTAATATTGACAATACGATCGGTTTTAGTACGGCTGCTTTTTTGCGGTTACTATTATGTATCGAGTCATTAAGATGAGACGTGCGAGTAAATTAATTCCTTGCGGCGACTTTGTGATAACGACGGCCACACGAAGTACGAATCGAGCATTCGGACGTTTGACATTCGGTCGCAGTATTTGGCGTATTCTCGATTTGAATTTCATTATTGCTGAATCTGAAATTTGAAATCTGACTTAAACTCGCGAGTGATTTTTGGGTGTCCATAAACATTGAAAGTGTTGTTTCTTACTTATCAGATACGGTACACTGATAACGGGTTGTACGTGAGGTGAAGATATTCAGAGAAAGCAGGCGTTGCCGATTGGTTGCAGTCGTGGTGGAATAAAACAATTTTGGATACGTCAACGTCTGTGCGGCTGTCTGCTTGGTGTTACTCGTCGGCGGTCTCTCACCACAATCCTCGGCTGCACCGCACAAGCGTTACATGGAACGTCAACGTAGGGCCGTCAGCGAAAATGAGGCGTTATGTGCATCCCCGTGTGACTATGGCAATACCTCAGCTCTAGAATACACTCCAGCTTTCGCGAGAGCCGTCGCGTCACAAGCAAAGAATGCTCGAATTAAAACGGCGGCCTACAAGGATACATTTGCGTGGAAGTTTCATACCTACGAGTCTTTTGATAAGCTGCTTCTCGATTAGAGCGGTACCGACTGGCTCCGAAACTTTACCTGGTTTTGCGAAGAAGTTCTACCTAAGGAAAAAGTCCTCAACCAAAGGATGCCTAAGAAATATTTGATTGATTTAATGGAGAAAATTACTGATAATGCGTCCACCAGTATGAAGAGTGACATCATTCAGAGCATGCACGAAGTACGCGCAGTACTTTGTCTCTTCTATGATTTAATGCGTTCGCGCTAGTTTGAGATACCGGTGCTGAAGATGTCAGAGGTGCCGAATATCAAGACCGTGGACAAGTTATCGTATGCCCTGCTGTACAGGGATTCTCTCAACTATTTGGAATACTTGGAACAAGTGTGTCAAGAATTGTCCGACATGGGTTCCAATAAAGCTGATTGAGGCGTCCACTTCGGTTGTGTTATCTAAAAATGTTAAGACCTCTAATATTTTTGCGGATCAACTGCCCTTTACCCAAATCGACTTTGGGTCATCTACTTATTCGATGGTGCTTTTTATCACAATTAAGACGCAACCTCAGTAGTTGTTGTAGAAAATGCTACAATATGTTTCACGTTAGCCCAATACAACGAATCTCCTAGTATTCGAATCGAACTAAAATTTGGCTGTTACGTTGTAGAAAATGTCTTTTGCCATTACATTGCCATTTTGGTCTATAGTGAGTTAGTTCCTTTGTAATCACCCGACAGCGGGTTGCCTACTAGCCCGTATCTCCAAGCCTCCCCCTAGCAAGGGGAGAGACTCGTGCCCAGCAGTGGGACGCATAATGGGTTGCCATTATTATTATTATTATGCCATAATCGCTACGCTTGGCAGGCGGATTGGCGATCGCAGTGGCGGTAGTTTTATCGCGGAACGCTGCTGCCTATCCCGCGTTGTTGTTTTTACTATCGCCCTATTGGAATGGTTTGACCGCCATTGTTCGTTTGACTGACTGAACTAGTGGAAAAACTCTCTTCCAGTAGAAGAAAATTCTTCCGGTGGGGATGACACGTCCCAACGCCAGGGTTACTTTAATTTATTAAACATTAAATTTTATTTATTAAAAAAAAAATACTATTATTATGTAAATGCCTCATCTAATTTAATTGCATGCTATACCCACCCGGGGGGCGGTACTCTTCTTCTTAACACAGACTATTGTAACAAATAGCCTAGCAAGAAGAATGGTACAATGCCCATACTTTAACTATTGTGCACCTATATGTCAATTTGTTCTGAATTATGGAAATATGTACCTATTCCAAAAATTGTACTACGTAGGTTAACGTCAAATAAAAATTTTGTTTATTTATTATATTAATATATATTATTGTTATATGAAATGGAACTGAATTTGAAACAAACATTTTCAATGGAATGTTCGCTTTTTAATCTATTCAGTTTTCTTTGCAAAATACCAAACGAAAAGTCATTTTATAATAAACTGTAAAAACCAACTATCTAAATCGCTCCACTTCTGGTCAAAGGCTCGTATCGTCTGTATCTGGACCGTGTCCAACTCGTTCCGGTGCCGTTAGGGTTGTCACATGTGAATTTTTGAACTTAATAAATTGCGATTTGTAATATTTTTATTTTTTGTCAAAACACATGCGAGTGATTTTAGAAAATAAATAAAAATGGGTAAGAAAAATTTGACTAGGGGCTGGAATCGAACCTGCGACCTCAGGATAACTAGTCCAGCCGCTTTACCACTAAGCTACCGAAGCCCCACGCCGATACGTCAAAGTTTTGCCTTCCCTTTTTGATTTTTAACCGATTTTTGATTAAGGGCATAGCGACATCTTAACTGCAAAGTCTATCATATCGGTTGTATAGCTATTCATGAGTTATCAATGGATGTCGTTCACTGACCCTAAATCGGTTAAAAAACAAAAAGGGAAAGCAAAACTTTGACGTATCGGTGTGGGGCTTCGGTAGCTTAGTGGTAAAGTGGCTAGACTGGTTATCCTGAGGTAGCAGATTCGATTCCTGCCCGAAGTAAAAAAAAATCTAGCTCATTTTTCTTTTTTCTTCTAAATTGCGATTTATGAAATGGATAGTGTGCGATGATACGGCTTCATCAAAAGGAGACCACCAGAGAACATCGACTACACTCTTAACGGCAGTAAACGGCGAAGAGGTAGGCGAAGACTGCCGTGGTTAAGTGTCGTTAGAAAAGACATGACGAGCTGCAATCTCTCAGAGGAAGATGTCCGAGATAGAGCGAAGTGGAGAAAGAACAGTCGGAAACCTCGTCACTATACGGGACAAATACAAGGAAAAAGGAGTAGTAATGGTTCGTGTAGTATTTATGCCAACTAGTATTAATTGTTTCAAATTATTTCGCATTAACACATGCTTGTGAAATATATTTTATTTTAAAGAAAAATGGAAAGAAAAATTTGACTTCAGGCGAGACTCGAACTCGCGGCCTACTGGGAATCTAGTCCAGCCGCTCTTCCAATTGAGCTACTGAAGTCCTGCCCGATTTGTCAAATCTTTCCTTCACATTTATTGCATTGCTTTATGGTAGCAGCAGCGCCATCTATTGCCAACTATGCTAGTTAGGCAACCGATATAATAGACTTTGCAGTTTATTGAATATCGTAAAAAAGTCGCTTTTACCCTTTAACTAGTATTTAACTAGTATTAATATTATTATTGTTGCTATTGCTATTGCTATCTTTATATCTGTAACTGAGAACTGTTTGTTACGTTCACATTCTTACGATTACAGATTTATTTTTATTTTTTTTATGTAATGAAAGTGGCAAACAAGCATACAGTTCACATTGATGTTAAGTGGTAACTGCAGCCTATAGACACCCACACAAAGACCAAGGTCAAAATGCAGATGCGTTACCATTTCTGAGGCCTAAGGTGTTATGCCTCTGTGCCGGAAATTACAGGGCCGTACATCACCAGCTGACCGGAACATGATAGTGCTGAACACTACCATTTAGCGGCAAGTATATTAGGTAATGCGGTGGTGCCTACGCCCGCGAGCTCCGTCACTGGAGCTCTACTACCAGTAGAGTATCTTAGTTGAATCCATTTCCACCAGTGCTAAGTTATGTGCACCAATGAATATGATTGGTGGATATCAAACGCATCCATAGCAACGTAGCATAGCACATCTCTGGTGGAAAAGCACTTACACCCCTTTATCCTCCCCTTTAGAATAATTTCTTCGAATTGAACATGTGCAACCCTAGCAATCGATTGGAGCTTCTGTTTCGACTGGCACCAGCGATTATATTTGACACGGTCGCTTTTTAGTTTCGCACCGACAAGTTGCCGCTCGGAGTGAACTCTTTGACTGGCGAGTGAGTAATGCAAAAATAATGGAGTAAAATTGAGAGATGTCAAGTAAAAGAAGTTACATGAAGTTATTTATTGCTCGAATTTTAGTATAGAAGTATAGATTAGTGCCATATTCGTAGTAGTAATGTAAGTAACATTGCAACGGGCTACTCGTAGGTTATGCAATGTGTCACAGGGATAAGTGACCGCCCGGCGTTTTTAGAACATTTTTACAAAATTAGGGATAATTACTCTTATATATACATGACTTACCGCCTTCGGTTTTTTTAAATGATTTTTTTAATTTTTTAGTAAATACGCGTGACGTGCTGCAGTTTTTTTACGATATTATTAAGTTTGTCACCTAAGTTGCTGCATCCGTGGAACACAGGGTCCGAGATGAAAATCAGCGTCAGGTCGATTGATATTATCAACCTGACGTGAAGCTGATCTGGGCTCCCATTTGGATCAGCCGTGAGACTTAATCTCTTTTTTGTTAACTTTTATTGTGTTTTTTATCGTGTTTAATTTATTGTTTGTAATCTAATAACTTCGCTTTTTTGTGTCACTGTGCTGTCCAAATAAATGTTTTCTTTCTTTTTTCTTTCTTTAAATTTTCCTCCCTCCTCCTTCAAGAGTAGATCTAATAGCAGTGACATATTAAAGCCAATGAGTTATACTCCAAAGGATTACAATATACAAAATAATGTCCTCAAAAACAACATAAATAATTCTTATCTACCGTAATTTATCAATACAAATTACCGTCTCAGTGAACGTGTACCAAAAAATAAGGAAACATGTAAGGCCGGCTCCACACGTTGGCCCGAACGTTGGCGCCAACGATACACGTCCAACATGTGGATCTAAAAAAAACCGGTCGAGTGCATGTCGGGCCACGCGCAGTGTAGGGTTCCGTAGTTACAGAGTAAAAGATATAATGAAAAAAATAAATAAATATTTTGTATGGACTTGTTCGAAATTGTTGAGTATAGTACATTTGATCGACTATTACTCGCAAACTTGCAGGGCCAACTTTAGTGTGATAGTTTTCCTTTTAATTTCGTTATATGTAGCTACTATTGCCGTAACGTTTGAATTTCTAACAACAACCGTTTAGTCTGTAGGGGGGGGGGGGACGCACTTGAGTCTAACGAAAATTTCCATTTTAAAGCTTAAGAAGTCACGAACAGTTAACTAAATCGAAAAATGATGTTTGGACACCTATACTATCTTATAAGACCTATCCAACGACACACTATATGGAAATCTTACTGGTGGTAGAGCTCCAGTGACGGAGCTCGCGGGCGTAGGCACCACCGCATTACCTAATATACTTGCCGCTAAATGGTAGTGTTCAACACTATCGTGTTCCGGTCAGGTGGTAATGTACGGCCCTGTAATTTCCGGCACAGAGGCATAAGACCTTAGGCCTCAGGAGTGGTAACGCATCTGCATTTTGACCTTGGTCTTTGTGTGGGTGTCTATAGGCTGCAGTCATCACTAACATCAATTGTAAATGGGACAAGATCTCCCGGGACTTCAATGGATATGGGGGTCCCACAGGGCTCTATTTTAGGGCCATTTCTTTTCTTAGTCTATATTAATGACTTACCCTACATTATCAATGATGGCCAAGAGATGGTATTGTTTGCTGATGATACTTCTTTAGTGTTCAAAATTAAAAGACAGGAGGTAGATTTTGACTGTGTAAACAATACTCTCTCTAATATAGTACATTGGTTTAGCGCCAATAACCTTTCGTTAAATAGCAGTAAGACAAAATGTATTAAATTTACTACTCCTAACGTAAAACAGGTTGAAACCAATGTTAAGATAAATGAGGAAGTATTGGAGATCGTAGAGTCCACGGTATTTCTGGGCATTACCGTGGATGCTAAATTGCGATGGGGTCCCCATATTGCCAAATTAGCTAATAGACTTAGCTCGGCAGCATTTGCTGTGAAAAAGATTAGACTATTAACAGACGTCGAGACGGCTCGCCTTGTTTATTTTAGTTATTTTCACAGTATAATGTCCTATGGCATTTTGCTATGGGGAAATTCCGCCGACGTCAACACTATTTTTGTACTGCAAAAGAGAGCTGTCCGGGCTATCTACGGGTTGAGTCCGAGGGTATCACTTAGAGATAAATTTAAAGAAATAAATATTCTGACTGTAGCTTCGCAATACATTTATGAAAATGTATTATATGTCCGTAAAAACATTAATGAGTTTCCTACAATAGGTAACAATCACAGTATAAATACTAGGAACAAATACAAGTTGTCCATGCATGCAACGCGGCTGAATAGGGTCAGTAATTCTTTTAGAGGTCAATGTATACGGTTCTTTAATCAAATCCCCAAAAACGTTCAAAGTCTATCGATCAATAAATTTAAGAAAGTAATGAAAGAACGTTTATATAAATGTAATTACTATAAGACCAGTGATTATCTTAATGATAATACGTCTTGAGATTATAGCGATCGCTGCCAGGCTATTTCATGATCCTGTGATTTCGTGTATTCAGTAATTAGTATCTACTATTGTTAAGGGTTGAATAATGTGAATACCCTGGCTGAAAATGAATTCCATCTTTTATTTTGCCGTATGCATATCCGGAACAGTCATGCACGCTTAAATGTCTTTGCCTTTGGCGGCGTCGTGTGGCGGGTTGCTCACTTCCCTCTAAAATGGTCGAGGAGGGGAATGGCTGTTACATGCGTCATACTCGTGAACGGGTGCTGTTGGTGGGGACTGGTCTGTTCTGGTTTGCAGGGGCTACATCACATTTAGTAGATAGCAGTTTATTTGCATCTATGCTTGATATGGACGTTGACATTATTTGATTTTTCACGATAATCTGTACTAGATTTAAGCTTTCATTTAAAAGAGCTCTTACTGAGTTTGTTGGGTAGCGGAGTTCTTCTCAGTAGTGACTGCACTTGGAACTCTGCTAAGTGAATAACATTGATCTTGACGAATAAGTTTTTCTTTTTCTTCATTTATTATCATTGAAGGAATTGAAAAATTTTATGATTATTATGTTTTAACCAAATAGTTTAAATTTTAATTTTTAATTTACTATTAATATATGATTTTTCTTTACTATATGTAATGGTTATTCGCTCTAGGTAGTTTATGATTTATTGACGTTTTGAAAGTATCTGTAAAGATCTATTCGAAATAAAAATATTTTCTATTTCTAATGTGAACTGCATGCTTGTTTACCACTTCCATTACATAAAAAAAAAAAAAATCGAAAATTAAAAAAATATTTGCGCGTTACAAGTAGGGGAGGTTACCCTAAATATTTTTTTTTCATGTTTTTATTCTACCACTTTGTCGGCGTGATTAAGGTGTATACTTGTGCTAAATTTTAAGTCTCTAATACTAATAGTTTTTACGCTAAACCGTGGGAGGACAGACAGACAGACAGACAGACGGACATGGCGAAACTATAAGGGCTCCTTGTTTACTACGGAACCCTAAAAAGCATTGGCCCCAACGCTTGCCGGCGCGTGTCTGCAGCCAACGTTGGGGCCAACGTGTGGATCCGGCGTAACATACTTGGGCTAGACAGCGCGTAATATATCGGGTGTCCCTGAGGCCGTATATATTATCTATGGGTTATTGCTTATTGCTTTTACGTTATGCTCATCGAAAGTGAGTACAAATCATGTGTAGCTATTAAAATGTATTTGTAATAAAAAAAATAATATACAACATGTAACGGGAATAATGCACACTCTTTTTCTTTTCTTTTCTTTTTACTCTTTGTTATCAGTTTGTAAAGGGGAAAAGAGACATTTTACTGATATACTTTTTACATTAGTTTATGACATTTAGTTTTATCTTAGTGATATTCTTGACTTTACATATATTTTTTATCTTGTTTGACATATATATCAATTGTTATTCGCTTTAATTTATTTTGTTTGTTTTTGACGTGTCATAAGAGGTGCCTGTCACCCTAAATGAATAAATGAGTTTCTGATTCTGATTCTGATTCTAAACATTTCAATTAGAAAATTGAGTTATAAACATAATACATGAACTGAAATTATATGTTTATGTATTTAATATTTTTTATTTAAGAAACATGCTGTCCTTTATTTGTACGAACAGTATGCATACTTACCCTACCTCCACCTATGACCGCACATAAAACACAAACCAACTCACACACGTACACTGTCGCAATGTGATGTAACCTGCGTACCCCCATTTAACACTCGCTAGTAATAAGATTAATTTTGACTATTTTATTTCTTAAATTATTATAAATAATAAAATGCACGTGAGGTGCGTCGTATGTGTAATGCAATAGTGTAAGATGTATGAAAAAGTGAAAAGTTCACTCGCATTGCGAAAATAAATATTACTATTATTTTAGTGTCATAAAGTGTTAATATGGGAAATTCTCAGCTCCTCTAAGGCGTCACTATAAAATATAATAGGAAAGTAACATTGAAATAAGTGAAAATTGTACCATGATTTTATAAAGTTAAGTCAGTTTTGCAACAGGTCATGTCAATAAATCTTGTCGGAAGTATATTAAGGGCCGGTTCACAATACAACAAATTTAAATTTAGTTCAAAACTCAGAATTTGAATTCAATTTAAACGGTACTATGTTTTAGGTATATTTAGTGTAGGTTAGTAGCAATTAACACTGTTCAATAAATAAAGTTATTGACAAAGAACTGATGGGTTTTAGTTACAATTTCGCATGTTTAATTCGACGAGACGTCAATCACAAATAACGGAGCCGAACTAACAATTTGAGAACGGCAGCGCTGGACACAACGTGTGTATGTGTGTGTACAACATCGTAAACTACTCACGACATATCTTACACTTAGTGCGGGGCTGAGAGTGTAAGCGTTTTTGAAGTCATATTTCTTTTGGTGAGATTGTAAAAACTGATGAGAGTGAATTTTAAAACGACATAATATAAAAGTGACATCCTGAAGTTAGTTGCTAAACATATAAGAACAGCCAGTTACTGAAGAAACAGTTTTTGGTTAGTATGGTATCCAAGATAACAGTGCGTGTACGTTATAACGTGTTCTAAAAAATATTGGATAATAGTGTTATAATTATAATTATTGGATAATATTTTACTGGTGGTAGAGCTCCAGTGACGGAACTCGCCGGTGTAGGCACCACCGCATTACCTAATATACTTGCCGCTAAATGGTACCTAGTGTCCAGCACTATTGTGTTCCGGTCAGGTGGTAATGTACGGCTCTGTGATTTCCGGCACAGAGGCACAACACCTAATGCCTCAGGAGTGGCAGCGCATCTGCATTTTGACCTCTGGTCATTGTGTAAGTGTCTATAGGCTGCAGTCATCACTTAAAATCAATGTAAACTGCATGCTTGTTTACCATTTTTATTACATAAAAAAAAAACAATGTACACACACCTTTACCATTCTGAAAAGCTTTACATCATTTCAAAAGCAATATCTTGGCGAAGTATTTCTGCGGTGGAGTTTCCATTAATGGTTTCTGTAATACTGTTATTTAAACTCTATTCCAATAATTACTTGGATCAAGTAGACGAATGATTCTTTTTGAAGTAGTTATTATCTTTATTCTCGCTGCAGCTTCAATAGATAAGATGGAGTTTTAACTATGAAACTCGCTTTAACTTGAGTGTTTTTTTTTTTTTTTTAATGTAATGTAAGTGGTAAACAAGCATGCAGTTCACATTGATGTTAAGTGATGACTGCAGCCTATAGACACCCACACAAAGACCAAGGTCAAAATGCAGATGCGTTACCACTCCTGAGGCCTAAGGTCTTATGCCTCTGTGCCGGAAATTACAGGGCCGTACATTACCACCTGACCGGAACACGATAGTGTTGAACACTACCATTTAGCGGCAAGTATATTAGGTAATGCGGTGGTGCCTACGCCCGCGAGCTCCGTCACTGGAGCTCTACCATCAGTAAAATTATATTATATAATTTAGAGTTATCAGGACATGTATCCAATGTCTTAATCCAAATTGTATGTGTAACTTAACGTAATAGTATAATTTCACGCTTGTTATGAACCAACAGACATTAATTAGGTAACAGAAATTACAGGTTCGTACATTAGTACAATCCTGTAAGTTCTGACACAAAAATATAACAATTTAGTCTTCAAGAGCGGCAACACGTATAGTCGTATACATCGAAAGCATTGATTTTTATTTTTGCATTGATGTTTACAGGTTACTAGCTGTTGCCCGCGGCTTCGCCCGCGTGGATATCGTTTTATAAATAACTAAGTAGCCTATGTTCTTTCTCAAAGTCAGCTCTATCTCTGTACCAAATTAAAAACTAAAACTTTCATTAAAATCGGTTCAGTCGTTTGGACGTGAAAAGGTAATAAACAGACGGACACAGTTACTTTCGTATTTATGTTTTCGTATTAAGTAGTGAAGCAGAGATATTAATCACTTAACCATCTAAAATGTATGTCTGTGTGTATGTACACTTCATCACATAAAAATACTAGAACAAAACGAGACTTAACTGCTACGTTACGTACACCAGCCAGTCTACAACAAGAACATTAATTATAAATAAGCTGTTTTGATTGAGCACCATGTTGATCGAAAATATCTTCATAATAACATTACCGAAGGTAAAGTCGATTAAAGTAGCCAATTATTATTTTTCCAACTTTTTCCTACTTATAATTTCCTGTAAGTTTCCCGGGTACGATATTCGATACCGAGCCATCGGGTAAGTGTTAAAAATATTTTAAAATGCCAATAGCGATATTTGACACGTTTACCCTATTTTGTTTTTGTTGTCGATGCTTTTAGGAATTACTTTAGTGTAGTGAAAGTGATACGTCGATCTTAGTAAGTTTATCTATATTTATATATTACTAACTGTTTCCCGCGGCTTCACCCGCGTGGATGTCGTTTTATAAATGATTAAGTAGCCTATGTTCTTTCTCAAAGTCAGCTCTATCTCTGTACCAAATTTCATTAAGATCCGTTCAGTCGTTTAGACGTGAAAAGGTTACAGACAGACAGACAGACAGAGTTACTTTCGCATTTATAATATTAAAATTGGGATATCCATGAAGTGTACAATGTATTATTTTGCACGAGTGCATTTCTCCAAAAGTACGATCAATATCTTAAATCATAAATATTTACCTAGTAGTAAAGGCCCATCCTTATATACTTTATTATATGTGTGAAAATCTGTCTGTCTATCTATGACGCTTTCCCAACTGAACCACTTCATCGATTTAGATGAATTTTGGAATAAAATAGTTGAAGATCCAGTGACAACCACTCGTAATTTTTCGAAAATTTAGTCCTAGGGATTAAAATAGGGAATGAAAGTTAATATTTGTATATATATGAAAAATGAAAACCTATTTTAAAGAAAAATGGAAAGAAAAATTTTACTTCAGGCGAGACTAAAATTTTTCTAAAATTTTTCTTTCCATTTTTCTTTAAAATAAAATATATTTCACAAGCATGTGTTAATGCGAAATAATATAAAACAATGAAAACCTATTTTAATGAATTTTAGTCTAAACGAAATTTAATAAATCAACCTCTAATAGATTGAAATTCCACACGAAAAAGTCGTGAGCAATTTCGTAAATAATAAAGTTATAAATCAGCCTGATCTTATTATTCCTTTCAAATATATCGATATTCCCATTTCCCATCACTAATTCGGTCAAGCGAATTTCCGCATTTTGTTTTTTTATGTTTCCCCCAGCGAATACTTATTTCCTTAAGCTAAGATTTATGAATTTGTATAGCATTATGTTCAAAGTCATATAAAAGAGGTGTGTGAAGGGGAAAAGCAAATTATGATTTAGCCGAATATACATTTTTTCGCGTTCTATTTAATCCGGTACAGTAAATTCTACTTTTATAGCTTCTTTGAACTAATTTTCCAGATTGTCGATAACTTTGAATTGCTATAAAAATGTGTACTTTCATTTTGTTTGTATTTTATGAGGGCGGCAGTCGGCATTTGTTGGTATTGCTTTGCTTGTATAGTGTTTAGTTTGGCTTCGTCTCTTTTAATTTCAGTTTTGAACTGGACCTGAAAATGCTGAACTCGGAGTCAGTGAAGAAATCAATTGAATTAAAAGGTTTTAAAGATATTTATTTTTATATTTTTTACTGGTGGTAGAGTTCCAGTGACGGAGCTCGCGGGCGTAGGCACCACCGCATTACCTAATATACTTGCCGCTAAATGGTAGTGTTCAGCACTATCGTCTTCCGGTCAGGTGGTAATGTACGGCCCTGTAATTTCAGGCACAGAGGCATATCACCTAATGCCTCAGGAGTGGCAGCGCATCTGCATTTTGACCTCTGGTCATTGTGTGGGTGTCTATAGGCTGCAGTCATCACTTAACATCAATGTGAACTGCATGCTTGTTTGCCACTTTTATTACATAAAAAAAAAAAAAAAAAAAAAAATTCCTCGACACCGAAAAGTAGACGTTCCAAAATATATGGAGACTGGGCCTGTACCTTGTACGCTGTATTGAGAGAAGAAGCATAAAATACTAAATCATTTTCAGCTATTCAAATCGTTGATTGTACCTTCAATTGAATTGTCGTGAAATTATGTGGTGGAGAGTCTTACTGGTGGTAGAGCTCCTGTGACGGAGCTCGCGGGCGAAGGCACCACCGCACCGCACAGTATATTAGATACTTGCCGCTTAATGGTAGTGTTCAGCACTATCGTGTTCCGGTCAGGTAATGTATGACCCTGTAATTTCTGGCATAACACCTTAGGCCTCAGGAGTGGTAACGCATCAGCATTTCGACCTTGGTCTTTGTGTAGGTGTCTATAAGCTGCAGTCATCACTTAACATCAATGTGAACTGCATACTTGTTTGCCAATTTTTTAACATTAAAAAATGGATGTGCATGACAGTCGACATTATTGCATGAAAACGTTTTATAAATCAAGGAACGCCGCCGTCGGTTGTATGTACAAAAAAGTGTCATATTCCGCCTGAGCCAAGCGTGCAAGTAAGAAAGAAAGAAAAAAAAAACGGTCAAGTGCGTGTCGAGCCACGCGCAGTGTAGGGTTCCGTAGTTTTTAGGTTTGAATAATGTAATGAAAAAACAAATAAATATTTTCTATGGAGTTCTTCAAATTTTTAGAACTTGAAGAACTTCATACACACACAGCCACAGAGGCATAACACAGATGCCTCTGTGCCGAAAATTACAGGGCCGTACATTACCACCTGACGGAACACGATAGTGCTGAACACTAGCATGTAGCGGCAAGTATATTAGGTAATGCGGTGGTGCCTACGCCCGCGGAGCTCCGTCAATGGAGCTCTGCCATCAGTAAAATCCCTATGAATAAGTAAGAATAACATTTCTGTATGATTTTATTCCGCGTCATTCTTATTGTTTTACCGTCCCTCCCTTGCCCCGATTGCTCAGCAATATTAGATTTATGTATTTCTTTGTACCGTTTTATTGGTAGCGGCGTGAAGTAGACGGATTGTAGGGATCGATCTTCCCGTGTCAATAGTCCTGTCTTCTGTTGAAATTGTGAAATATACTGAAATCATTGCTTCAAAGCATAATTCGTCCCAGGAGTTGGAACGCATCTTCATTAAGAATGAGACTTGCTTTTAAGGGTTCCGTAGTAAACAAGAGGAACCCTTGACAAAGTGATAGAAAAAAATTTTTTTTTTTTAATTTAGGTTTGGTATTTCACCTTCATGGTACGTGGATATTTTATTTTGGTTTTTCATTATATTGTGGGATGTTGTTGGATAGGTCTTAAGTGTTAGGGGTGTGCAAATATCATTTTTCCATTTAGTTAACTGTTTGTGAATCACTAAGCTTTAAAATGACAATTTTCGTTAGAGTCAAGTGTCCCCTCTACCAACTAAACGGTTGTTGTTAGAAATTGAAACGTCACGGCAAAAGTAGCTTTAAATAATTAAATTAAAACTATCACACCACACTTATGTTGGCTTTACAAGTTTGCGAGTAATAGTCGACCAAATGTATTTTACTCGAAAATTTTAAACAACTCTATAGAGAATATTTATTTATTTTTAAAATTACATCTCTAACTCTGTGACTACAGAACCCTACTGTAGCGTCCACTACATTAAGGCGCCAACTAGTGGAATACAACGAAACCTTACAGTACTTGTTTAGTACTATAGAAGGCGTGCAGACAAATTACATCGCATATACGAAGATTTCGCAAGAGTTGGCATATATACAACTTCTCAACCTCAACCGTTGGGCCGCGGCCCGCCAGGCGCTACCACCTCGCCTGGTCGGAGGAACACTTCCACCCGTTCCTCCACAGTGGTGACCCCCGACGTGATTGGAAGCAACCTTCTCACCAGCCACAGGTGCTGACGTCATCCCTCACATCACCAGCACCTGATCGAGCGGTAACCAAGTCACGCCAGCCAGCACCCTCGGCTTCATCAGGGATACTCCACACGCCTGCAGCGACCGCGCATGCTTGGACTACCCTGCAGCCACATCAGCGTCAGTACTGCGTGGACGGACGCAGTAGCTACTACGCAGCGACTACCTCGATTCAAAGGCAGCGACTACCTCGACTCACTGAGGACCTTCGCACCCGACTCACTAGGACTTGCGGCATGGGACTACATGGCATTGGCACAGCTCCACGAGAAGCTCTGACAGCTGTCTCGATCATATCAACCTCCGGTCTTGGAGGGGAGTGATGTAGCGTCCACTACATTAAGGCGCCAACTAGTGGAATACAATGAAACCTTACAGTACTTGTTTAGTACTATAGATGGCGTGCAGTCAAATTACATCGCATATACGAAGATTTCTCAAGAGTTGGCATATATACAACTTCTCAACGTCAACCGTTGGGCCGCGGCCCGCCAGGCGCTACCACCTCGCCTGGTCGGAGGATCCTCCCTTTTCACCGGAGGAACACTTCCACCCGTTCCTCCACACCTACAATGCGCGTGATCCGACATGCACTTGGCCCTTTTTTATAAATTTGCAAGTGCCATCTTAGGAGTTTGTCGTATACCTAAGTATATCGTTTGCCAGCTAGCAAACGTTATTGTTAGGTATATGAGTAAACTCAACAATTCCTAATATTCTAAGAGCCTGCGATGCCCAGACCTTCGTTATATTATAAAACCTGGCAATTCTTCTACATATGTCCCCTATACAGGTATAAGCAAAACCAAAATATACAACCTGGGTAGCGGTGGCTTTGGCAGGTAACAGGTAGTAAAGGTGAGTAAAATTGTGTTTCAAATTTGTGATAGTATAAAACTTAGTTTTCATATATTTTAACTTACAATCATATTAGAAACCGCCTCGTCTATCGGCGGACACTTTGGACGGTGGCAACCCCTTGCCAGACACCCTCACAGTCTAATTATTTATAAATCTACTTTCGTCATAGTATAAAATTTGACTTTTATACATGTTATTCAGAAAACTATACGAATAATGTTTCCAAAATTCCCAGTCACTTTCGATGGTTCCCCTATCTTCCCAGGCACATTGAAGTCTACTCCAGGCGTGCGCGCGATGAATAAACATGTACATTTCACTCGCACCAACGTATGGTGCGAGTGAAATAGCATGATCGGTCCACGGCGATCTCTTTCTTCGCATCAGCTGTCTCGTACTCCGTAATATATATTGTGTAGTGTGAACTGTTATACGTACAGAAACCGTTGAATAATTAATTTGTAATTAAAGTGAGGGAAAATTAATTTTGTTCTGAAGAGACATTAAAGAAACGTTAAACTGACGATCCGCTTAGCCCAACGGTGAGAGATGACCGTTTATTTCGAAGGGTCACGGGTTCGATCTCCGCACCGGGACCAATATTTGTATGGGCTACAGATATTTGTTTCGGGTTGTGTATGTGTTATATGTCGGTGTTTGTGTATGTGTTATATGTGTATAACGGTACCCACGACACAGGTTAATACCTACTGTGGGGCTGTGAGTGTAAGCGTAAGCGTATTTTTATAACTGAAAGTCAGAAAAAAACATAACCTTAAATATGCGAACATTATTTTACCTGATAAATATACAGATGGAGGTTATCATCGGAAATGCCATAAAACATTCACAGGCGTACTACAATTCTGAGCCTGCAGATTTTCAAAAGAAAAAAGAGTAAACAAGAAGTCGTTCAGTGTAGACAACTCATCGCCAGATACACCGGTAGTACCTGAGTTAACTACTGAACTCGCAACAAAATCTCCAACACCATTATACCAAACTTTATTTTTTTACTTTGTTTTGTAATGGCTATAATTAAAAGAATTAAATTAAACGATCTAAGTTATTTTCCCTCCTTATAGTATATCTTGACGCCAGGTCCCTAACGGGGTAGGCAGAGAGTGTAGAGCGCCAAATACCCCGGTCCTAACAAACCTCTCATGCCTCGTCTACCTTCATCATTCTCTTTATACATGCACGCCGATTCCTAAGACTTTTGACCCCACCATCAGACAGAACTCGACCTAGTTGGTCATGGTAGGTCAGTCTTGGTCTTCCTGGGCCTCTGCAACTATCCACATTCGCATTGTATATCTGTTTAGTCATTCGCTCATTCGACATTCTTTCTATATGCCCGAACCATCGGAGCATGCCTTTTTTCATTTTTACACCGATACTATCATTCACACAAAGCCTCTTTCTTACATCTTCATTACGAACGCGATCGGTGAGTGATACACCGCAGATCTTGCGCAAAGATCTCATCTCGACCGCGATTAACTTACTTTCATGCTCTTTCCTGCATACCCAGCTCTCGCTTCCATATAAAAGCGTTGGAGTAAGTACAGCATTATGTACAGCTAGTCGAGCCCGCTGGCTGAGATGTTTAGATTCTAGCAGCTTACAAAACGCTCCATTCTCGCAATTCCCAGCAAGCACTCTTCTTTCTATGTCGGTGGTGTACCTACCATCCTTGCTAAAAGCACATCCAAGATATACAATTTCATCCACCTGTTCTTACACTGCATCATCTACTACTACCCTTGCATTTGTTCTCTGTTCATCTCTTTCAAATACTAATACTTTAGTTTTATCCACTTTCAATTGTAAGCCTTTCTCTATACAATCCTCTTTCATGACTGTGAATAGTGCTTGTAGCCCAGATGGTGTAGAGCTAACAATTACCGCATCATCTGCGTAAAGCAGACAGTTCACCACTAAGTCACCCATACGAACTTCCACATACATCTACTTCACCCTCTGGAGGCATTTGTCCAGATATATCATAAACAGCCTAGACGAAAGCACGCAACCCTGTCTGACACCGATGTTAACATCAAACCAGGGTGACATGTTACCCCTACACATGCTTTAACTTTAAACTTCTAGAATTTTATCGTCGACTGCCGATTTTTCTTATTATTTTCTGCACAATACTTAAAATTAATAGATATTTTTTTACAACTTTCTTAAATCATAACTTGATTCCATAAAATTCACTTGAAAAAAATCAAATTTTAGTTAAATGCAAAATTTAATGATAATTTGCAAAAGTTAATAGCGTAAAGAATCGCATTCAATTGTTGACTAGTTGTGCCCGCGACTTCACCCGCGTGAGAATTTATGATTGTTCAGTACCTACCCGGACGAAGTCGTGGGCGCAGCTACTATTAAAGTAGCCTAAGTTACTCCTTATTACATTAGCTATCTGCCAGTGAAAGTCTCGTCAAAATCAGTGCAGCCATTCCCAAGATTTGCCCCGCCAAACAGACAGACAAAAAATGTAAAAAATGTTATTTTGGTATATGTACCGCGTAAACATATATATGCATTTAGTAAAAAGCGGTTATTTTAATATTACAAACGGACACTTCAATTTTATTTATTTGTATAGATTTCATATTTTGTTGGTATAAAAATATCATTAATTTTTTTTTAAAATAACTGTTTTAATCGATTATAAATCTACATAATAATTTTTTTTGATATATTTAGAGTATAGATCGCGCTATTTCACTCGCACCAACGTACATATATATTCATCGCGCGCACGCCTGGAGTAGACTTCAATGTGCCTGGGAAGATAGGGGAACCATCGAAAGTGACTGGGAATTTTGGAAACATTATTCGTATAGTTTTCTGAATAACATGTATAAAAGTCAAATTTTATACTATGACGAAAGTAGATTTATAAATAATTAGACTGTGAGGGTGTCTGGTATGGGGGTGCCACCGTCCAAAGTGTCCGCCGATAGACGAGGCGGTTTCTAATATGATTGTAAGTTAAAATATATGAAAACTAAGTTTTATAATATCACAAATTTTAAACACAATTTTACTCACATTTACTACCTGTTACCTGCCAAAGCCACCGCGACCCAGGTTGTATATTTTGGTTTTGCTTATACCTTTTTAGGGGACATATATAGAAGAATTTCCAGGTTTTATAATATAACGAAGATCTGGGCGTCGCAGGCTCTTAGAATATATGGAGCCCATCTCTCGAATTTTCTATGATACGAGTATCTACGAAGCTTTTTTGAAACAATATCTATATTTCTCTACAAGATGTTATACAATGTATTATATTGTTTAACTCGCAAATTAATGTTGGCACATGGTGAAATACACTTTACGCCTTTGAAATAAATTTCAGTTTCCAATGCTCATGTTCTTGTTCTTTTTGTATGGAGTACCTAGAATTTCAATTACAATGAAGACTATTATTGTATTGTTTCTATAGAGCCTTGCCTTAGTATATTTCATACAGAAGTCGTTACAATATGCGTGGGTAATAAACACTTTTGTGTTCTGTATTTCATTGTAATTAATAAGCTGCGTGAAATTAGAATATTTTGTTGCAAATAACCTACCTGTTGTGATGACCTACGGTGCCGAGACGTGGTCTCTCACTATGGGTCTCGTACGAAAGCTCCAAGTCACTCAGCGGTCAATGGAAAGGGCTATGCTCGGCGTTTCCCAACTGGATCGATCAGAAATGAGGAGTTCCGTGGCAATGGGCAGGGCACATAGCTCGGAGAACCGATAGCCGCTGGGGCAGAAAGGTTCTCGAGTGGAGACCACGTATCGGCAAACGCAGCGTAGGACGTCCACCTGCAAGATGGACCGACGACCTGATCAAGGCTGCAGGTACCCGCTGGATGCACGTCGCTTCCGATCGGTCGGCATGGAGGTCCTTGGGGGACGCCTATGTTCAGCAGTGGACGTCTTATGGCTGATATGATGATGATGATGTTGCAAATAAAAACATGAATTCAGAAAACACAACTACAGTGATTGTGATTTTCATCATCACCGTCAACAACTTTCTTACTGGTGGACCTCCAGTGACGGAGCCCGCGGGCGTAGGCTCCACCGCATTACCATTACCTAATATAGCTAAATGGTAGTGTTCAGCACTATCGTGTTCCGGTCAGGTGGTAATGTACGGCCCTGTAATTTCCGGCACAGAGGCATAACATTTTGACCTCGGTCTTTGTGTGGGTGTCTATAGGCTGCAGTCATCACTTAACATCAATGTGAATTGCATGCTTGTTAGCCACTTCCATAAAATACAATGAAAAATATTGATCTATCGTGCAATGACATGGCCTAATGAGTGAATATGTAAATAAAACAGTCGATAGTAAATGGTTTACGATAAACCTTTTGAAGTCGTGTAAAGTGGCGGTAATCTGAAAATCACTGAATACCAGTTTGTGGTAAAATGGCCTATAAATTTAATGTGATCTCTAATTAAGCAAATTACTCGAATAGTTCTGATTAATTCGCTTAATCACATCGAAGTTGCTTTTAACGTTCATTAATAGTCCGATTGATAGATATTGGCTATCGTTTTAAACAATTCAGTTTGTTTGTGCGATCAGTTCATTGAATTGTAGAGATAAAAGAATAAACGGCAAGAAAAATTTTAATTCGGGCAGGAATCCAACCTGCGACCTCAGGATAACCAGTACAGCTGGACTGGTTATCCTGCCCGAAGTCAAATATTCTTTCCATTTTTTCTTTAATTTCTAAAGTTCACTCGCATGTGTTACTGTGAAAAATAAATAGTACAATTAATTGAATTGATTAGAAAATTTATAGCTGTGACAGGTGGACAGACAAACAGACGCACGACGTCTACTATTGATTAATTTTGGTTTGTTAATTTAGTGTTAATGAATGTGTAAAAAGTTTCTTATTAGCAACCCGGCCCGGCTTTGCACATGTAGCATTTATTATATTGTGGGGACGCGCCCGACTTCTTTGACAAAACCGTGATATCTCGGTAAATATAAGTACAATATTGACAAATTATAGATAAAAATCTTCCTCAGGAAACAGTCTTTCCAACATTTCAAACAGGAACAAAATCCGTGTACAACTTTCCGAGATTAGCGCATGCATACAGATAGAGAAAATACCTTTACTTTATTTATAATACGTAGTGATGATTTCATACTGCATTACATTGTTCCGTAGCTCTTAAGCTACGTTGCTACAGTATATGTGCTACGGAGCTACGGAGCTACAAGCCATCGTTGAACCATTTGCATGACCCCGTATGTCAGTATGGCCGTGGCAATGAATTTTGACCCCTGGTCTTTGTGTGGGTGTGTATAGGCTGTAGTCATCAGTTAACATCAATGTGAACTGCAGGTGATCAATGCTGTGCAGGCTTGTTTGATTTCATGTGGTTTATTTTCAAGGGGTGAAGACGGTTGCAGACTTTTTCTTATAGGTCTCAGGGGTGGCATCGCATTTGCATTTTGGCCTCTGGTCTTTGTGTAAGTGTGTTTCTATAGGCTGCAGTCATCACTTAACATCAATGTGAACTGCATGCTTGTTTGCCACATTCTATGCATTAAAAATGCGTTCAATTTTGAAAACAGCATAATTTTAAAAATTATATTTTATACAAAATCATTCTGAATTGTAACATCAACATATGTCCCATGATTCACCCAGTGTTTTCCATTTGCATGCCTAAAATAGTTAAGCAATCTGTTACTATTTTCCAATAAATTCTCCTTTGTATATAAATCAAAGTAAAGTGAAATTGAAAGCTTACAGTGGTGTTCTACATTGGCTTCCTATCATATGTGGTTTTGGCAGCCGCACTAATGGTCTATTCCAATGCCTTTGGTTACGTTACGAATACGTTTACGTTACAGGGGGAAGTTTAAATAAGGAGTGTTCGATAGGCATGATAATATATAGCTATACTAGCGGCCCGCCCCGGCTTCGCCCGCGCTGCTCTGCTCCTATTAGTCATAGCGTAATGTAAGCTATCCTATCTCTCAAGTTGGATCGAACTGCACATGGTGTGCGAATTTTATTATAATCGGTTAAGTGGTTTAGGAGTCCATTGAGGACAAACATTGTGACACGAGATTTATATATATTAAGAAGATAGCTTAACGGTCTTATTCATAAAAAAACGCTTATAGAAGGTTTATAGCAGTCATTAGTTAAAATGCTCTATAAGCCTATCAAACGTTCTATAAACCTTCCATAGTCAAAATTCTGCTAATAGTCAAAATGTTGCCAGTGCAAGGAATTCAGTGGACGAATGGATACAACAAGAGATCAAACACGCCAAATTCTCTACAAATTACGTGTCAAAATGATCTTTTTTCGGTAAAAAATCAACGTCACAGGTGACTTAAAGTCATCGCGCGCACTTCCTAGCTTTGTTCCATTAATCGACCGCAACGACCGCGACGAAGACCGCTGATATTGCCGTTTTGGTGAACGCACAAAATATTGGTGGATCGGAGTGGACGCGATGCGGTCGCGAACGGTGACGTTATTTATGACGTCAAACGACCGCTCGCGACGACAATGGGCCTTAGGTGGAACAATACGAAGGGCGTTACGGTCGTTGTGGTCGATAAATGGAACGCGCCCAATGTCAATTTCAACAATCAGGTGTTGAATGTCGGCCTAAATGTACAGCTAGCTGTATAATTTATATATTAAAGCGTCAGAGCATGCCGATTTCACCGGAGGAATTCTCTTCTAGTGGTAGAATTTCGATTAGTACAGTCAGTCAATCGAACAATGGCAGTCAAACTATTCAAATCGGGCGGTAGTAAGTACAATAATGCAAGATGAACAGCCTACGATAAAATATATATATTTTTAGATTTTACTGGTGGTAGAGCTCCAGTGACGGAGCTCGCGGGCGGAGGCACCACCGCATTACCTAATATACTTGCCGCTTAATGGTGGTGTTCAGCACTATCGTGTTTCGGTCAGGTGGTAATGTACGGCTAATGTACGGCTCCGTAATTTCCGGCACAGGTGCATAACACCTAATGCCTCAGGAGTGGCAGCGCATTAGCATTGCCTCAGGAGTGGCAGCGCATTAGTATTTTGACCTCTGGTCATTGTGTGGGTGTCTATAGGCTGCAGTCATCACTTAACATCAATGTGAACTGCACGCTTGTTTGCCACTTATATTACATAAAAAAAAATTATCGCCACTGCGATTGCCTATCCGTACGCCAAGCGTAGCAATTTTGACATATCCCCCATGATGGGTTTTAGTCCAGCATGTATTTAGATGATGAGCGGTACATTATACCGACATGATGAGCGGTACATTATACCGACTCAACGCCGACTAAACTGCAACTCAACTAGCAGTATGGCATTGAACTGTAAGCTTCATGTTATGTTACTTAAATGTGAATTTATCAACTTGGAAGTTAAAGGTATAGGATGTTATATACGACGCGTGGTTCACGTGTTGTCAATTATTGACTGTGACCAACCAATTTGCCCCTCGTTGTCGACGAATTAGTCACGCTAGCGGACTCAGTATTGCCAGCTCGTGTCCAAACAAGATGAAATTTGACTAATAGATCTAGTCGTGGTGGAATTAGTCAGCGGTAGCATTGCTACTTAACTATCTCAGAGATAATAACTCAGGTCTCAGGAGTGGCACCGTATTTGTATTTTGATCTCCGGTCTTGTTGTGGGTTTGATCATTTAACATCAATGTGAATTGCATGCTTGATTGTCACCCATAAAAAAAGCCACGAGGTTAAGTTCCAGGCGTACCCCGGTGCACTACCATACCTACTGCTCCATTAAAGCCATGCGTTTTGGAAGTAAGCATGTGCAAGCAGAAAGTGTTGATACAACCTAAAAAATTAACAACCGCATATTTTTTAAAAACATAACCTAACCTAACAGATTACCGCGAAGTTGGTTTTTTAAAAACAGCTTGATGTAAAATGTAAACTAGTTGAACACAAAACGAAAACAGTCCTTTCAGCGTTCTTTTTCGTCGCCATGACGCTTAGCCATAACTGTTATGAACCGAGATATTGTTATGCGTAGGCCGGACAGCTGTTGTGTGGGGTGACCATGAACTTGGTTAATGTGGGAACGTTATTATGCTAATATGATATGGTTATCGTTATTTCGTTATTAAAAGTAAGCATAGAACTATTTGATATTTCCCTTAATGAATGTATTTTGGTTATTGTGTAATTTTGCGGAGAAATAACGATGTAACGTGTTAATTGATAATTATTATGAGAGTTCAGAGAGTATAATCTAGATAATAATGGAGCTTTAAATGTGCTAGTGATGTAATAGCAAGTGTAAATTAGTTAATATCTACAAATCATTCGATTGGCAAATACGTCCGATCTTGATTATGATTTGTCAATGTGTTTCGTTAAAATCCGTTACTTAATCACCTCGATATTATATTACAAATCCAATTAAAACCGTTATTGAAAACCAACTTTTTTTGCTCCTCATTTACAGGTGACACTTTCAAAATTTTTTAACGTGCTTGAAGGGATTACTAAAAACCAAACCACTAGTGTATGCATGGACATATTCACTTCTACTGAATGGAAGGTAACCGCAAACAAATTCACTTTCTGCCTATCCCGTAAAGATAATGTCCAAATGAAAGAAAGAAAATACATTAAATATTGTATTTACGTCTGCCCTATGCAATTTCAGTTTTGGTTCCGAAAAGCATATAGTTCATATGGATGGTAAGTCAATATTGCAGCAGGTCGAAATGCACATTGCTACCTCTGAGACCTGACGTTGTTTTGCCTCATCCGACTGGAACATGGTAGTGCGACACACTAACTACCATTTGGCGATAGATGGACCCTCCAGGCTTACTACCGCATTACCTAATCCACCCAACACTGGAACACTACTGGTGGTAGAGCTCCAGTGATGGAGCTCGCGGGCGTAGGCACCACCGCATTATCTAATATACTTGCCGCTAAATGGTAGTGTTTAGCACTATCGTGTTCCGGTCAGGTGGTAATGTACGGCTCTGTAATTTTCGGCACAGAGGTATAACACCTAATGCCTCAGGAGTGGCAGGGCATCTGCATTTTTTTTTAATTTTTTTTTTGACCTCTGGTTAATGTGTCGGTGTCATATAGACACCAACACAGTCATCTCCGCTGCAGTCATCACTTAACATCAATGTGAACTGCATGCTTGGTTGTCACTTTTATGACATAAAAAAAAACTACCAACAGATATAAGTTAAACTTTAGTAACGCATAATACTTATCCTTTAAACAAAATCCTATTAAATAATGTACTTTATCTAGTCCTAGAATATTCAAAAGTATATTCACAACAAAAAGGCTCTTACCAAAACCATCACATTCCATAACAGTCTCTATTACATATATTATACGGGCTTATTTCCTGCGCGAACGTTGTTGGTACTGCAGTACATTGTAACACGTCAGCAAACCATTCCGTCGTAATGTGTACCACCAATTATCTATTTCACGAGGTGTTAGTTCTATGCATATGCAAGTTATGATAATATGCCTACAAAGCCACTGCGTTGAGGTAGGCTTCAATGGATGCAGGTTTACGAAATTGGTCTATCATTTCCTTTGTAGGCTTTAATGTAGAAAATGAATGGAGTCTTTAAATATACTTTTTAACTGGTGGTAGTGCTCCAGTGATCGAGCTCGCGGGCGTAGGTACCACCGCATTACCTAATATGGTTGCCGCTAAATGGTAGTGTTCAGCATTATCGTGATCCGGTCAGGTGGTAATGTACGGCCCTGTAATTGCCGGCACTTACTGCAGCATTACACCTTAGGCCTCAGGAGTGGTAACGCATATGCATTTTGACCTCGGTCTTGGTGTAAGTGTCTATAGGCTGCAGGCCTCACTTTACAACAATGTGAACTGCGTGCTTGTTTGCCTTTCGTTTTTTTTTATGGGCATGAAAGTTTTGCGTTCTCATTTTTAGTCATTTTTATGTATTTTTTTTTATTGTGAAGATTTTAAGAGTAATGTTTGGCTTACAGATGTGTATTTCGTGTCTTATGTATGTGTCGTGTGTGAACAACGTCACACGGCAAACGGCACACATGTAAACATCAAAACTTTTGGGAAAATCAAGGCGTTAATCTTCTTAGATAACGCGAAAAATATTTAAACTAATCCATTGAAACCTCTCACTTAACAAGGAAATGAGGAAACATTAATTAAACCCATTAAACCCGTTAAAGCGTAGCTCGGCGTGCAACAGAGTTAAATCGTTGCTTTACAATACAAATTGCCTATTAAGCCCCCCCACAGAGCAGGGGACTGAGGTGTACGAAGCAACAATTGTTGCGAGACATCAAGACGGTCCTGACGGTCCGGTTGAGGTGTTTATGTTTGTACTACGTTCCGGAAAATCTGTGCTGTAAAGGGTTCCTGCAGTTACCCTGACATTGTGTAGCTAGAGAATATAGATTCTATAAGTTTTTAATTAAAATCTATTTTTAAGATGGGTTGTAGGATTAGTTGTGGTAATATACTACTACTAAGTAAAATGTGTTTAAACTATTTTAATAAAATTCTCGTATGTTAGAAAGGAGACCAGGAGTCCATCCACGTTGTTTAAGTTCCTGCCTACGTTAATCAGTGCTCATAGTCCGTTCATGTATTTTAACTAGCTGACCCGGCAAACTTCGAATTGCCTCAGAATGAAATAATGTGTCAAAGGTTAGAGTTATACGGACTATTTGTATGGCAAAATAAAATTGTGGTTTTTACTATTTCCTTTCTTTTTCTTCATATTTAGGAAAGGTTAAATAGGTTTAATAATTCCAGGAAAGGTTTAAAAGGTAAGAACTTTTAAACCTTTCCTGGACTTCTAAAAATCATTCAAAACCAAAATTTGTCAAATCGATCCAGCCGTTCTCGAGTTTTAGCGAGACTAACGAACAGCAATTGATTTTTATATATATAGTTAAGGTTAAAAGGCCAAATATTTGAAAAACAGCTAATTTTGGGTCACCTCACTCACATTCTCCTGAGCGTTGTGACCCACAAGTTGAAAAACACTGATATAATGGGTAAGCGATTTTTAAATTTTTGGGCAATTTTCCTGTGTCAACCTTGGTGTTTAGTATTGGAGATATAATAATAATAGCAACCCTTGATACGTCCCACTGCTGGGCGGAGTCTCTCCCTTCTTGGAAGGAGACCTGGAGCTTACTCCACCACGCTGCTCCACTGCGGGTTGGTGGAGATAAGGGTTAGTGGCCAACCCGCTGTCGGATGTTTTTGAACCTCCGACAGAAAGGCCTCCGACAAGGTTTAACGACCGCTGTCTATCGATAGCAAACGATAACAAATAGGCTTAACGTGCTTTCCATAGCACGGAAACGCGCATTTTAATTTGCCACTAGCGCACCCATCACACACCCGACCGCGCCCGTATCGCTTAGCCGAGTAGATAACTTCCGATCTTCATCAGCCGCGGAGTCATGCGCGTATTTGTATAATATATATACGTATTGAAAATATTAATCAATAATTGCGCCATCATATTACATGAGACAAAAAAGGTATCTGGCGAATCGTGGGTGTTTTACATGAATGCTTGAATGCATACATGTTAGTCCCCATTCCATCGGGAAATGGAGATATAATGTTACGATTATTCGTTAGTATTTAGCGCAAATCGTCGAGTTTATTTTAATAACAACATAAGTTTAATATTGGCTGTATCGAAAAATAGTTTTACTGAAACCCATGAACACTTCTAGACATAAGTTTCGCTCCGAAATTAATCTTGTTTCTCCGTCCTGTGCTAATTTAGTTTTGTCGCTACACAATAACGGTCCTTGGAACGAAAACAATATCGATACCCGTTGCTAAGAGAAAGTAGGCAATATATTTTAAAGGTACTTTGTTTCTCATTCGGTGAGATTACCTTACGATATAATAGGATAAAAAAAACTGATTTTAATAGTGATAGAAATTGAAAAGGTTTTTATAAAAATACTAAATGACCCGTCAAACTCCGTATTGCCTCATAATGAAAAAATGTGTCAAAGGTTTGATAGATACGGACTATTTGTATGGGAAAATGAAATGGTGGTTTTTACTATTTACCTCCAATTTCTTCATATTTTTTCTTATATAACCCTTCCTGGACTTTCAAAAATCATTCAAAATCAAAATTAGCCAAATCGGTCCAGCCGTTCTCGAGTTTTAGCGAGACTAACGAACAGCAATAGATTTTTATTTAAATAGATATGTAGATATACTTACTTACTGGTGGTAGAGTTCCAGTGACGGAGCTCGCGGGCGTAGGCACCACCGCATTACCTAATATACTTGCCGCTAAATGGTAGTGTTCAGCACTATCGTGTTCCGGTCAGGTGGTAATGTACGGCCCTGTAATTTCAGGCACAGAGGCATATCACCTAATGTCTCAGGAGTAGCAGCGCATCTGCATTTTGAACTCTGGTCATTGTGTGGGTGTCTATAGGCTGCAGTCATAACTTAACATCAATGTGAACTGCATGCTTGTTTGCCACTTTTAATACATAAAAAAAATAAAAAAATAAATAAATCACCCAAAGTAAAACGGGTAAGAAATATATTTCGTTGGGACCTAAACCCTTTACCTAGTCACTTTTATCTAATGAAGGTTTTCAGTCGCCCTTTATAGGCCTAAATAATATTTACATTTATTCTTTGTTTTGTTCATTAACATGTCTTTATGTAATAAAGGTGGCAAACAAGCACGCACCTCACATTGATTGCAGCCTAAAGACATCTACACAAAAACCTGTCGTCAAATGCAGATGCGTTATCCCTGAGACCTAAGTTGATATATATCTGTGCTCTTGCACTGGAACTCTACCAGCAGTATTCACTTGCATGTGTTATTGCGAAATAGAATTTAACAAATCTATCTATCTAAGATAATGTTCAAATGACGCCGACTCTTGAATCACACTATAACCATCACAAGGAAAAAGTCACAGAATAATTTAACAATTTTGTGCCAATAAACCCAATAGATTGTTGCGGTTCCGTACGAAACCAGTTGATTTAGCTAACAAAAATTGTACACGCTCCCATAGTCAAAGGAAATAAGCTGAACCTATGTAATATAACATTCAATAGCAAATAATCTACAGTATAAGCTTATTCAGAGTCGAGGATACTTATTGTTCAATTTTACTTTTGGTGTAATTCTTTGTTGTTTTCAATATATTTTTTTTATAAAGTTCGAAAGTAAAAGTTGAAAAATCAAATTGTTTTACCAGGAATTTCTGAATCACTAGGGTAAGCCTATCCTGTAAGGCACTTGGCGTGAAGATAAAGACATACTAGGACATTAACTAGTTCGTTTTTTTTAGACTGTGCTAGGGCATTCGCTGTTTTTTTTATGTAATAAAAGTGGCAAACAAGGATGCAGTTCACATTGAAGTGATGACTGCAGCCTATAGACACTCACACAATGACCAGAGGTCAAAATGCAGATGCGCTGCCACTCCTGAGGCATTAGGTGTTATGCCTCTGTGCCGGAAATTACAGGGCCGTACATTACCACCTGACCGGAACAAGATAGTGCTGAACACTACCATTTAGCGGCAAGTATATTAGGTAATGCGGTGGTGCCTGCGCCTGCGAGCTCCGTCACTGGAGCTCTACCACCAGTAAATCGAATGTAAATTATGCATTCTTGTTTTACATTACCAAGTAAGAGAAGGAGGCTAACACTACCCATCGTCTATTCCCCTCAGGTCTCAGGGATAACGCATCTGCATTTTGACGACAGGTTTTTGTGTAGATGTCTTTAGGCTGCAATCAATGTGAGGTGCGTGCTTGTTTGCCACCTTAATTACATAAAGAAATGTTAATGAACAAAACAAAGAATAAATGTAAATATTATTTAGGCCTATACAGGGGGACTGAAAACCTTCATTAGATAAAAGTGACTAGGTAAAGGGTTTACATCCCGTGCAAAAAAAAGAAAAAGGTGGCAATGTACGGCTTTTCATTTTCGACAAGTGCTGCAGTCATCACCTAACTTGTTACACACCTTAACTGCATGCTTCGTTGCCACCTTCAATACGCAACAAATAAATAAATAGAAATAGAAATAGAAATAGAAAATATTTTTATTTCGAATAGATCTTTACAGATACTTTCAAAACGTCAATAAATCATAAACTACCTAGAGCGAATAACCATTACATATAGTAAAGAAAAATCATATATTAATAGTAAATTAAAAATTTAAACTATTTGGTTAAAACATAATAATCATAAAATTTTTCAATTCCTTCAATGATAATAAATGAAGAAAAAGAAAAACTTATTCGTCAAGATCAATATTATTCACTTAGCAGAGTTCCAAGTGCAGTCACTACTGAGAAGAACTCCGCTACCCAACAAACTCAGTAAGAGCTCTTTTAAATGAAAGCTTAAATCTAGTACAGATTATCGTGAAAAATCAAATAATGTCAACGTCCATAGCATAGATGCAAATAAACTGCTATCTACTAAATGTGATGTAGCCCCTGCAAACCAGAACAGACCAGTCCCCACCAACAGCACCCGTTCACGAGTATGACGCATGTGACAGCCATTGCCCTCCTCGACCATTTTAGAGGGAAGTGAGCAACCCGCCACACGACGCCGCCAAAGGCAAAGACATTTAAGCGTGCATGACTGTTCCGGATATGCATACGGCAAAATAAAAGATGGAATTCGTTTTCAGCCAGGGTATTCACATTATTCAACCCTTAACAATAGTAGATACTAATTACTGAATACACGAAATCACAGGATCATGAAATAGCCTGGCAGCGATCGCTATAATCCCAAGACGTATTATCATTAAGATAATCACTGGTCTTATAGTAATTACATTTATATAAACGTTCTTTCATTACTTTCTTAAATTTATTGATCGATAGACTTTGAACGTTTTTGGGGATTTGATTAAAGAACCGTATACATTGACCTCTAAAAGAATTACTGACCCTATTCAGCCGCGTTGCATGCATGGACAACTTGTATTTGTTCCTAGTATTTATACTGTGATTGTTACCTATTGTAGGAAACTCATTAATGTTTTTACGGACATATAATACATTTTCATAAATGTATTGCGAAGCTACAGTCAGAATATTTATTTCTTTAAATTTATCTCTAAGAGATACCCTCGGACTCAACCCGTAGATAGCCCGGACAGCTCTCTTTTGCAGTACAAAAATAGTGTTGACGTCGGCGGAATTTCCCCATAGCAAATGTAGTCTGTTTCCGAGTTGCGAGTTGCTTTCATAATAAAAACTCGCCTAGACTCAGACACCGCAGTGACGTCATTCGTTTCATAAGTGTATTTGTATTCAAAGTTCGTTTCAAATGCATCGCGGTAGCGCTCACACACACATATTATATACCCGTGTTTCACTTCAAGGTTCAATACAAATATAATAATTCAACTCTAGTAGAAAAGTGCACCGGCCAAGTGCGAGTTAAGGTTCCGTGCAAATGTATATTTTCTATTTAATCTTAAATTTTAGACTACTAGTCCTTTTCCTTCAATCTCTATAAATTATTCTTTACCTATGTATAGAATCCTCTTTATATCCATGAATATGTACCCCCCATATTGGGGGTACATACATATTAAAATCACTATTAAATAAAACAAGAAAAACTTTAACTGTGTAAAACACTACGCCTTCAGGTATGAATTTGCGTAATCATCTACATAATCTTTAAAAAATCAAACGGTAATAAAATATTATCTCCTACATTCACCCAAATCTTTCAATATTTTACAAACAGCAAAAAGAAAAAACACGCTGCTCGCGTCCAAGTTTACTGAAAAAGAATCTTTAAGAATAATCCCCCGATTTCTTGTTCGGATTTGCTGGCGTATTAAACTGTTCCCACTTAGCGTTCTGAATACTTCATGCGATAAATGAAAGCTGGAAGCGTTGGAATATCGCTGTGTACACAAGTTACACATAGCTGGCTGCGGTTGGGATTTACATGCTGCGTAATGCAGCTTGTTGATACGGAGAGTTAGCTCACATGACACGCACTGGTGATTTAAGTTCAGAAATAAGTGATTTTAATTACAAAGACTGAAAAAGTCTGACGCAGGTGAATATTTTTACACAAACATGTACGTATCGTACATGTATATTATAGTCGATGCAATCAATTAAATGATTGAGTAAGTAGTTTGGCTCCAATTTTTTTTTGTCTTTATACTCTTGTGTCGTGCTAGATCTCCAAGTAGGATTCTATCTAGGTAGCATTTAATATCAGCTCTGCAACTAAACGATCACCACTCCAGTTATCATTTGTTACTAGGCCTTTTCACATACTTTTTCACTTCCCAAACACGTAAACCAAATGACGCAATGGATAATTAATATGACGGTATACATACATTGAAATAAATGAATTATACTACACCAAATATATGGGCTCCCACAGATAACTGCGAATTCGCATCTTGTCGCAAATATCTGCGAGCTCGCACGAATACATCGTCAGCTATACGGCAAAGCATAAAAAAAATAAAAAAAAAGAGGAGAAAAAAAAAAAAAAAGTGAAAAAAGAAATAAAAAAAACAAATGGCCTCCCTCAGCGAGTTTGCATGCCAACATCCCCTTCATTCGATCACGCCCCCGACGCATCGGGGGCAGATAGGCCCGGGGAACGAGGCACACCTCGACCCCCGAACCATCCCCCCCCTCTGTCGCACTTCACGCGCGGAGGGAGGGATGATGTTTAGTTAGTAGCATCGCAGTTTTGTGTGGACGCCCATAAACTGTTCCCAGTAAGCTCCCAGTAATCTCGTTTTTTTTATGTAATGGTATAAAAAAATCACGTTTTTTTATGGATGTTAAATGATGACTGTAACCTATAGACACCCACACAGAGACCAAGGTCAAAATGCAGATGCGTTACCACTCCTGAGGTCAAAGGTGTTATGCCCCTGTGCCGGAAATTACAGGGCCGTACATTACCACCTGACCGGTACACGATAGTGCTCAACACTACCATTTAGCGGCAAGTATATTAGGTAATGCGGTGGTGCCAACGCCCGCGAGCTCCGTCACGAGCTCTACCACCAGTAAAATATTAAATAATAAATCTGAATATTTCATGCAATAAATTGATAAATTTTCCTACGTCTACAGCATATCTTGATTCCACAAGCAACAGCAATATTGCTACCACTATGTAAATAAGTTGCACATGGTTGGTCGAGAATTACATGAGAGTTGCAAAATGCGGCTTGTTGGTACGCTCACAAGCCACATACGGCAAATTTCGGTTCAGAAACAAGTGATCTAAGCTACATACAAAGGCTGAAAATGTATAATTTGATTATGATTATGAGAAATCCATTCCTTCGTTGAAGGGATGGATGGATGCAATAAACTTTTGGGACTGCTTCTAATTCCGTACATTAGTAAAGCTATAGGGTATAATGAAGCTATTTAAAGAGTTTCGCCGGTCTGGTTGAAGTAACCGTGAGTTTGTATGGATGAAACATTCACATAAAAACATGTTTAAATGATAGGTTTGACAGGAGTGCGAACGCTAGCACCAACATGACATCTAACGCAATACATACTTTATGCGACGACTTGCGAAACATCATCATGTTTAATGTTTTTAGTGCTAACTAGGGGTAACAGTCACGGTAGCTACCAAAACTCCTGTAGTTTTCCTCAGTGTTCATAAATACACCTGCAACCTTGGGGTAAGCAGCGGATAGTGTGTAGCGTCCTCTACATTAAGGCGCCAACTAGTGGAACACAGATAAAACCTCACAGTACTTATCTAGTACGGTAGATGGCGTGTCAATCGAATAACATCGTACATACGAATATTTCTCAAGAGTTGGCATATATACAACTTCCCAACGACAACCGTCGGGCCGCGGCTTGCCAGGCGCTAACACCTCGCCTGGTCGGAGGACCCTCCTTTTACGTTTTACCTACTACGTTTACTTACGTTTACGTTTAACTTTTACCTACTTACTTAAACAAATTTCTCCGATAGCCTTCCTTAGTTTTTGTAGAGAAGTTGACAAAATCAATCGGATGTAAATAATACTTCAAAAAGTAGCCTATGCGCGAAAATCAGAGAGCACCGTGAAGTGGCAGGTAGCTATTCAGTCAGCAGCACAATAAACTTTGATTGGATGCTCGGCACTATCGCGTACTACACGATCCCGCTGTGTTCCGGACGCGTGTTGGTAACATACTGACACTGAAATATTATTTTACTTCTACTTGTGGTAGAGTTAAAGTGAAGGAGTTCGAGGCTGTAAGCATTGAATTACCCAATCTATCTGCCGCCATGTGGTGGTATTCAACACTACCGTGATCCAGTTTGATGATAATGTGTTCTTACTGGTGGAAGAGCTCCAGTGACAGAGCTCGCGGGCGTAGGAAACACCGCATTACCTAATAAACTTGCCGCTAAATGGTCGTGTTCAGCACTATCGTGTTCCGGTCACGTGGTAATGTACGGCCCTGTAATTTCCGGCACAGAGGCATAACACCTTAGGCTTCAGGAGTGGTAACGCATCTGCATTTTGACCTCAGGTCTTTGTGTGAGTGTTTATAGGCTGCAGTCATCACTTAACATCAATATGAACTGCGTGCTTGTTTATCACTTCCATTACATAAAAAAAAAGTTTTTGGCTCCGTAATAACTATTACAGAATTATCTCAGGTCTGAGGGAAGAAAACGCATCTGCATTTTGACCTCTGGCTTTTGTGTAGATTTCTATAGGCTGCAGTCATCACTTAACATAGCAGTTAGGCTGCAGTCATCAATTAACATAGCAGTTACCATTTGGCGGCAAATAAATTAGGTAATGCGTTGGTGCCTACGCCTTCGAGCTCCTACACTAGAACTCTACCTCCAGTAAAAAATCTTCTGTACATTAACTTTCAAAAATCTATTTTAAAATTAAAGGAAATATCTTATTTGTTCTTCTGCGCGCAAGACCAACTCACACTCGACTTTTGACGACCCGGTTTGTCCAGCGGTGTCAGATGACCGTTTGATTCGAAGGGTCGCGGGTTCGATCCCCGCACCGGGACAAATATTTGTATGGCCTACTGATATTTGTTTCGGATCTGGGTGTTTGTCCATGTGTTGTTTGTATACAACGGCACCCACGACACAGGTTTATTTACTGTGGGGCTTAGACTGTATGCGTATTTTGTTTTATTTATTATTTACACTCGATATCGATCGCTTTGAACCCAATTGGCTCGAAGTTGCAGAAGACCACGATATGTGGAAGAAAATAGGGGAGGCTTTTGCCCAGCAGTGGGACAATTAAAGCTATAAAAATTATGTACTCGGCTAGTTTCTTTAGGTCACCTATACACTCTCTGCCTACCCCGTTAGTGCCCTGGCGTGTAAATACATACATACATCACCTCATCATAGTATCAGCTACATACCTACCGGCTTCCAACATTCGAATACCGAGATAAACAACCGTTCGCAAATCAATCCGCGGCCCGCCAAATGTTTTTTGGAACGAACTTCCACACCATATTTTAGTTATGTACCTATGTTGGTGCTAGCTTTTAGGAAAACCATAAATTTGAGTATTCGAGAACTTGTAATAATGTAGGATCATTATCACAACTTTTCGAATACTCAAATTTAAAAAATAATATTATAAACATGAAAGTTTGTATGTATGGACGGATGTTTGTTACTATCTCACGTAAAAACTGCTGAATGGATTTTAATGAATCTTTAAAATAATACAGCCCATTCATCAGAATAATACATAGGCTATAATTTATGAAGATATTGTGTGTAAGACTAATCCTGCGCAGACGAAGTCGCGGGCACCAGCTAGTAATCAATAATTATACTATACTAGCGGCCCGCCTCGGCTTCGCCCGCGCTGCTCTGCTCCTATTAGTCATAGCGTGATGTAAGCTATCCTATCTCTCAAGTTGGATCGAACTGCACATGGTGTGCGAATTTTATTATAATCGGTTAAGTGGTTTAGGAGTCCATTGAGGACAAACATTGTGACACGAGATGTATATATATTAAGATTAAAATAATACAGCCTATTTATCAGAATAATACATAGGCTATAATTTATGAAGATATTGTGTGTAAGACTAATCCTGCGCAGACGAAGTCGCGGGCACCAGCTAGTAATCAATAATTATACTATACTAGCGGCCCGCCCCGGCTTCGCCCGCGCTGCTCTGCTCCTATTAGTCATAGCGTGATGTAAGCTATCCTATCTCTCAAGTTGGATCGAACTGCACATGGTGTGCGAATTTTATTATAATCGGTTAAGTGGTTTAGGAGTCCATTGAGGACAAACATTGTGACACGAGATTTATATATATTAAGATAGGAAAAGATATTAGAGGAATTAGATTGCTAATACGCACGGGTCGCTGAGAGTTCGTTTAGACACGCGGACGGTCAGGTGACCTTTTCCGCTCACGGAATTGAAAAACGCACAGAAGTATATCAACTGTTAGACAGACAAACAGGCTGATAGACGACAGATGACAGTGATAGACTAATGAACTGACTGACAAACGAACAGATTGAAAAATAAATAGATGACACAATGACGGAAAAACATCTAAATATAGGATGATAGATGGACAATATTTTTTCAGTGTTAAGTGACAATAACTGATAGAAAAAATACAAACGAAATTATATCACATTACCCGCAATTCAGCTACACAGTCCGAAAAACATGAATAGATTCAAGTCCTCATTCTGACCTTCACACAACGTACACTTGAATCTCAATGAATCCCCGGGAGAGGTCACTCCACAATAGCTTGATATTGCTTACCTCGGAACGTATTTAGCTGTGGCCGAGTGCCAGACTCAAGTGTTCCCGCCCCATCCATTAGTGAAAGAGTTGAATTATGGCACAGTTATGTCTTAAGAGAAGTTATTTTTTGTGTATATTTCAAGCCTAGTCAGGACTAGCATAATTTACTTTATTTACTGCCGAGTTAAGGAGGCTCTTTTGTTCAAACGTCTAGAATTTCTTGGAGCTCTTATAAAATTTGCTAGGTGACATAGTAGGTAGGTAATCGTCTGATAATTTTTAGGGATACCGAATAACTACCGAATATGTAGTAATAAAAGCAACCCACGTCCATACGTCCCACTGCTGGGCACGAGTTTCTCGCCTTTTTAGGGGGAGGCCTGGAGCTTACTACACCACGCTGCTACAATGTGGGTTGGTGAAGATACGGGTTAGTGGCCAACCCGCTGTCGGATGTTTTTAAACCGCCCATACAGTCTCCGACAAGATTTAACGACTGCTATCTATCGATAGTAACCGGGACCGACGGCTTAACGTGCCTTCCGAAGCACGGAAACGCGCATAATAATTTACCACTAGTGGTCACCCAACACACTCCTGACCGCACCTGTAGATCGTAAGCGATCTACTCAGTTAAGCGATACGTCGCTTAGCCGAGATAGCTTACACCACTTAACCGTGTAGATCCCCTACGACCTATGAGTACATAAATAAGCCGCGGGGACATGCGCGCCTTAAACTACCTAATAACCATCCAATAATCGGAATTCTTCTGCTTGTGCAGTTAGTCAACCGAACAATGGCGATCAAACGCGGGATAGGCACCGGTGTTTTATGATAAAACTACTGCTACTACGAGTATAGTCGGCAAGCCCGATGCGTGGCGATTATGGCATATTCTCCCCTCATGGTGACATCATTGGGCAGCTCGCGGGCGTAGGTACCACCACATTACCTAATATACTTGCCGCCAAATGGTTGTGTTCAGCAGTATCGTGTTCCGATCAGGTGGTAATGTACGGCCTTGTTATTTCCGGCACAGAGGCATAACACCTTAGGCCTCAGGAGTGGTAATGCATCTGCATTTTGACTTTGGTCTTTGTGTGGGTTTCTATAGGCTGCAATCATCACTTAACATCAATATGAACTGCATGCTTGTTTGCCACTTCCATTACATAAAAAAAAGAAAGAAATTCTTGTTTTATATTATTTCGCATTAACACATGCTTGTGAAATATATTTTATTTTTAAAGAAAAATGGAAAGAAAAATTTGACTTCAGGCGAGACTCGAACTCGCGGCCTACTGGGAATCTAGTCCAGCCGCTCTTCCAATTGAGCTACTGAAGTCCTGCCCGATTTGTCAAATCTTTCCTTCACATCTATTGCATTGCTTTATGGTAGCAGCAGCGCCATCTATTGCCAACTAAATTGTCAATTGGAAGAGCGGCTGGACTAGATTCCCAGTAGGCCGCGAGTTCGAGTCTCGCCTGAAGTCAAATTTTTCTTTCCATTTTTCTTTAAAAATAAAATAGAAAGAAATTCTATCTCGTCTTAAAGTTGTAGGACAAAAACCTTCAAAGTTACTGTTTTGCAAAGACACAAGATATCGCGTTATTGCTCAAAGCTTTTTATCTCATACAAAATTCACACAGGATGGATACTAAAGGAATAATAGCTACCAGTAACGGCACGCCATGATGGTGGTTGTGACGTTTTCTTGCCTATGGAGACCTATAAATATTTACCGTTATTTATGAAGGAACTGAGCTGTGTTTGATTGTATATTATATAAATGTTTTCTAAATAAATGTATATATCGAGTATATAAAATTCTCGTGTCACATGCCACCAAATTCTTCCAAAACAGCTTCACCGATTCTTGTGATTTTTTGTGTTTTAAATAAACTTAGAAATTAAAAAATAAATTTAACGTAATAATCTTGATGATTTATGAAATATTATTATCCTATTTTTTATTATTTCTGGAATTATGGTTTATCTTATAGTGAATTTAGTGTACAGTACTCAACAATTAATATTGCATATCGGGCCTACGAAAGAGAGGATCGGCTCGATTCGACTTCGTAGAGCGTAATCTCTGCTGCACACTGCCTACGTAAGCACAGACAGTCCGGTATTGGTCAAAACTTGATCTAAATGGTCGACAAACGTCAATTAAGTACGGTGCGAAAGAGATAACGCCCTATAGACCCGAAATAAGCCGAAGTTACCTTCATAAGCTCGATGTGCAATATTTATTGTTGAGCACTGTAAATGTTTGTGTTGCAGACGTTTCCACGTCAACTGTCAATTATCTAATACCTTTAAACGAGCAATTATTGTATATATATATATATATATATATATATATATATATAGAATCAAGATCTCGGAAACGGCTCCAACGATTTTCTTCAAACTTACAGATTAGGGGTTTTTCGGGTCAAGAAATCGATTTATTTAGGTTCTAGGTCCAAGAAAAGCTCGGTTCCAAGTTAATAATAAATTTTCTTCATAACCGACGACTAACGCCATCTATTGATGAATAGATAAACCATTAGTCTACTAACGTTAGTCGTATTTTTAGCAAAGAAGAAGTGTTTGATTTGAGGTTAGACCAAAAAAATCAATTGTTTTTATTCATATTTCTTCAGCATGCAATAAATACTAAATATAATTTTCAAAAATCGCTACGGAGCGAAGCTCGGTCAACCAGGTACTGTGAATTAGAAGATAATAATTTTCGTTTTATATACGGGAGATGAATCCATAAAAACAAATAAAGATTTTATTTTACTACATATAAAACCAACAAGAATTAATGCACATCGATCTTAGGAAGGAGACTTCGGCTTATTTCGGGTATGTAGTGCGCTATCTCTTTTTCGCAACTTACCTATGTTACGTTTGCTGACCATTTTGCTCAAATGTTGACCAATAGCGGACTATCAGTGTTTACTTAGCAGTGTGCAACACAGATAACGCTCTACGAAGGCGAAACTAGCCGATTGTATGTTTCGTAGGCTCGATGTGCAATATTTCTTGATATTGATTGTATTTATTGACTGTACTAAATAAAACGGTGGTCAATTTACTTCTCCAGACTATGATCATGAAACCAAGAGGACTGTCTTGTCTAGTACTTTATGCAGAGAATATGTAATAATACTACGTATAGAATGGACACTTCGACGTCCCGATTTTCCCGCATCACCCAACCTCCTCCCCTCTTATGGGCGACGGTTAGTATTTTGTACGTGCTACGCACACAGGTGCAAGTGTATATACACGTCACTGATTGATGTCTGTGTAATAGACACCAAAATTTTGCGTTTGTATGGAATTTTGGCGGAGTGTCCGCGGTGTGCTTTAGGACATTTGGGTCAATGACTACCAGTAATAGATAATATTTCATTTCAGACAAATAATATACTCAACGAATAATTCATATACTCGTACTGCGACGGTAGATATGAATAATTACATGTTTCCAACACGGATAAAATCATTGTTTGCCGAACTTTATTTATGAGCACAACTTTTGATTTACGAGTATAATTTTTGCTTGGCGCACTGTTGCGGGCCAACTTTAGCGTTTGCTTGTTTAAATCAATTATGGTAACGACTCAACGACTAGTTTCTAGTTTGGTAAGGATTATATTTTAGTTTGGAAAACATTTAAATCTGATTTTCTATAATGATCACGAGACATTTCGTAGTTTTTAACTTTAATCTTTTAATAGCAAGGGTTTTAAGGGTGTGTACCTACACACCCTTAAAACCCGTTTAAGGGTTCCTTTTAGGAACCCTTAAACACCCTCACAACTCCTATCTAGGCATCAGGTGTAGCAATGCATCTGAGTTTTGACATTCCTCACTGTTGGCACAGCGCGGACACACCGCCAAAATTCCATACAAACGCCTAATTTGGTCTCTATTATACAGGCATCAATCAGTGACGTGTATTTACACGTGGACCTGTGTGCGTAGCACGTAGTGTAATACCAAATGTCCCCCATAAGAGGGGAAGAGTCCAAACTCGTCTCACCCAAGTGAGGCGGGGAAATCGGGCGGGACGTCGAAGTGTCCATTCTATTGGTAGACTTCCAGTGTAGGTACAGGAGAGAGACTCGAGGGCGCCAAAGGGTAGTGTTCAGCACTATCCGTAATAACTATCAGAGATATGACCACTTAGGTCTCAGGGGTGGCAACATCTGCATTTCGACCTCTAGTTTTTGTGTAGATGTCTATAGGCTTCAGTCAACATAAATGTGAGCCGCTTAATATAATTCATGAGTGCCTTTGGAAAATCTATGCAATGGATAAAAAATAATTGGCAGTTCCACCCGATATCCATAAATAAAATATTGAACATTTCAAAACTTGAAATATTCCCATACATAGGATTATTCAGGATTGTCAAACAAACAAAAGAAATACAAATTTATTTGCTATTTTTAAAAATATTACGCCATCCTCTTTGGTCGTGTAATCCTGTTTCGATTTTTAGGATTGCTGTTTTTTGTGATAACAATTAATAAGATTTTGTTCTTTTTTATGTTTCAAGGGTGGCAAACAAGCATGCAGTTCACATGGATGATGAGTGATGACTGCAGGCTATAGACATCTACACAAAAACCGCAGGTCATAAAAGATGAATTGGCACCCCTGAGACCATTACTGTTATGTCTCTGTGATAGTTATTACGAGGTTATACATTACCATCTAACTGGAACTCGATAGCACTGAACACTACCATTTGGCGGCAGATAGATTAGGTAATGTGGTGGTGCCTACGCCCGCGAAATCCGTCACTAGAGCTCTACGGTGGTAGAGCTCTAGTGACGGATTTCGCGGGCGTAGGCACCATTTACTGGTGAGTAAAAAGAGTTTTTTTTAGTGCTGCTCAGTGTAGCGAATTTCATAATATTTTGAAAACCGTAAGACCCTATTCTTGCGTTTTCCAAGGACGCGCCTTTTAAAGGAGAATATGCCATTATCGCTGAGTTCGACAGGCAAATGCCTCGCATTGGGGATAGTTTTACCGTGGGACACTGCTGCGACCCCAAGTTATTATATTTACTTACGGTTTAGTCTAGGAATTACTGATTCGCGAAATGACTACATAGTCTAGAAATGACTGTTTTTTGAAATATACAATTCTATAAATGACTGATTCTCGAAATGACCGATTCTACAAATGACTGATTCTAGAAATGACCGATTCTATAAATGACAGATTTTTTAAAATAGTTCCTACACAATTTTAGTTTTGGTTATGTATATCCGGACATGTTATCTTACCCTGAGGGTAGTACTGGTAAACTTCCATAAAATCTGAATAGTACTTACGAACTAAGTCCGTTAATAATTCAATAATAATTAATTAATTCTTAATTTTTCGTTTTCCCCTTCTGATTTTAATTCTCATTTTTCTTATGTATCTTAACCCTTCCACAAAAGCGAGCACTCTCCATGAAATTTCTCTTTTATCTCAACCCTCTATTGAACCCTTTTCATTTAAAGTCATTTCTGAGGAGGACACTTGTAAGACGATTAACTCCCTAAAGTCCAGTGCAGTTGGCTGTGACGATGTAAGTCGTGGTATGATTTTGCCTATACTCCATTCCATTGTTCCTGTTCTAACTCACTTAATTAACTTCTCAATGCTATGCGGGGAATTTCCTTTAATTTGGCAAAAGGCTTTTGTTATTCCTATTCCTAAAAACAGTAACCCCCGTGAGTTAAATGAGAATAGGCCAATCTCAATACTTCCTTTCCTCTCCAAAACTCTGGAGGCTGTCGTCCACAGACAGGTCTCTTCTTTTCTGGAACAGCACAAGCTTATTAGTCCCTACCAGTCCGGATTCCGAACGGGTCATAGCACCTCTACTGCACTTCTGAAGGTCACTGATGATATTCGTAACGGCATGGAGGATAAACTGGTCACGGTTCTTGTTCTTATCGATTTTTCAAACGCCTTTGACATGGTTGACCACGATATCCTCCTTGCCTTATTAGAACATCTACGATTCTCGACTAAAGCTTTAGATTGGTTTTCCGCAGAAACAGACAACAAGCAGTTGGTCTCAATAAAAAAACTATCTGACTGGAGTGATTTGAACACTGATGTACCGCAGGGTGGTATATTATCACCTTTGCTGTTCACCATTTTTATCAATACGTTATGTTACCTACTTGACTGCTCCTACCACTTTTATGCCGACGACTTGCAAATACACGTTCAATCTAACATCAATAATATTAGCAACTGTATTTCCAAAATAAACTTAAACTTACAAACTATTAGCATGTGGTCTCATAAGTTCGGCATCAAAGTAAATCCCAAGAAATGTCAGGACATTGTGGTTGGTAGCCAAAAGCAACTAGCCAAATTAGACCTCAGTTCCGTGGCACCTGTCACTTTTGAGGGTCAGAAAATTACTTTTTGTCCATCAGTTAAGGACCTAGGACTATATTTAGACGACTCTCAGCTGGAATGTACAAGTTAGTGAAGTTTGTCGTACTGCCTATGCGTCATTAAGCTCCCTTAACAGACTGAGAAACTTCCTACCCACTCAATTAAAAATTCGTCTTGTACAGGCACTTATTTTCTGTATATTAGATTATGCTGATGCGTGTTATCTGGACTTAAATGAGGCTGGTCTTGAAAAACTAGACCGAGTAATCAATAATGCGATCCGGTTCATCTTTCGACTTCGTAAATTTGACCATATGTCTGCTTTCCGTACCGACCTTAAATGGCTAACTATCCGCCAACGAAGACAATCCAGAATTCTGTGTCAACTTTTTTCAATTATTTTTGACGTTTCCTCTCCTACTTATTTAAAAAATAATTTCCAGTATCTCTGCTCTTCTCACTCATTACATTTTCGCTCTAATGAATCTCTCACTCTTTCTTTACCCCTTCATAGATCCGGTTTCGTTGCTAACTCTTTTACTGTTCAAGCGGCTCGCTTGTGGAATGCGCTGCCAGATGTCATCCAAAGATCGTGTTCGAGGCTGACGTTTAAAAACAATTTAAAGAAACATCTTTTAAGATAATTATACGAGTATGTTTGTGATTCCTAAGTGGGAATCCTTATCAGAAATCAACATCCAAATTGCTTATTTATTGATGTGTAAGTATATTTTATTATATAATAATATATATGTTAAGGTATATATATATATATATATATATATATACACACATATATATATATATATATATATATATATATATATATAATTATATATAATTTATTTTATTAAGCTTATGTAATACTTTTGTTTTTAATTTTTCTCCCATAACTGTTGTGCCGCTCAGATAACTCTCTAGACTCCCGATGGTTAACTGGAAAAGAGCGCTTTTAGCGTTAAGTTCGCCATTTGTCATCATGTATTATATTGTGGCAATAAAGTATAAATAAATAAATAAAATAAATTATAATATTCGCTACTCGTGTACATAATCTTTGGAACAATTAAGTGTTGGTTCTGTTTATTGAGGCTTCTGTTTGTTGTCGGCCCCTTTAATTGGATATTTGATACTGAAAGATACATTTTGTAATGTTTGTGTTATTGAAATCTTTGTAAACGCCTATGTAAGTTTTTGTTTTATTTAATACAAATTTTTGTTTACCTGTACTTTTATATAGCAAGAGACAATCGGTTAGTTTCGACTTCGTAGAGCGCAGCGTTATCTCTGCTGTACACTGCTTACGTAAGCACTGATAATCCGGTATTGGTAAAAACTTGATTAAATGGTCGACAAACGTCACTTATGTAAGGTGCGAAAGAGATAACGCTCTACAGACTCGTTGTTTACTGGTGGTAGAGCTCCAGTGACGGAGCTCGCAGGAGTAGGCACCACCACATTACTTAATATACTTGCCGCTAAATGGTAGTGTGAACACTACCATTTAGCGGCACCATCATCATCATCATGCGGACCATTTATTACCATCTGACCGGATCACGATAGAGCTGAAGCACTATCGTGTTCCGGTCAGATGGTAATGTTCGGCCCTGTAATTTCCGGCACAGAGGCATAACACCTTAAGCCTCAGGAGTGGTAACGCATCTGCATTTTGACCTTGATCTTTGTGTCTTTATGCTGCAGTCATCACTACACATATGTGAACTGCAAGCTTGTTTGCCGCTTCCATTACATTAAAAAAAAAATCTTTAGGAAGGTTGGCAAAAATATACAGTCCTTGACGAGCAATATTGTCCATCGAGCCTACGAAAGAGACAATCGGCTAGTTTCGACATCATTTAGGTAAAGTGCGAAAGAGATAACGCTCTACAGACCCGAAAAAAGCCGAAGTCTCCTTCCTAAGGTCGATGTGCAATATTTCATAATGGAAAAGGTAATAGTCGTAATACACATCTGGATTTGGTTCGGAGTGGATAGCAGATTCGGTACGCTCCGAACCAAATCTGGTCGTGTGTAGCGACAGCGGATTTGGTCCGATGCGGTCCGCTCGTGCGAGTTTGGTCGGCGTAGTCGGTCCGCCGGACCGAATCCGGTCGTATGTAAACAAACAATAAAGCACAAGTAAGAGTAGAACGTAGGTGCTACATTTAAAAAAAAGTTGTGTGCCAACAGCGATAAACAAACGTGATCATGCATAATATTTGAACTTTATTTGCAGCACTTTATAATATTGCATGTAATCATTTGTCGTGACATTATGATGCATATGTATTTACTTATCAAGACTAGCAGTCGCGGTATGTGTGGACATAAAAGTATCATTTAATTTTATTGATGTTTCAAATTTACACTATTTTTTTTTCTGTAACGAAGGTGGCAAACAAGCATGCAGTTCACATGAATGTTAAGTGATGACTCCAGCCTATAGACACTTACACAAAGACCAAGGTCAAAATGTAGATGCGTTACCACTCCTGAGGCCCAAGATGTTATGCCTCTGTGCCGGTAATTACAGGGCCGTACATTCTGAAGGCAGTGTAAAGTTTCTAAAGAAGAATAAAATAGCCATGAAATGGGCTCACTTATAAAATGCATAACTTATTTGCCACATACCTATTAAATTGGTTAGAACAAATAAAATGCTACTTTTATAATAAGGAACCCTAAGAGCAACACGGGCCACCGGCCGACCGGAGGGGAGTAGCCATAGCGTTTATTACCGATTCAAAATAATCTGTCATTTTTTGCAGGGCGAAATTTGTGTGACGCACACACGCACAATAAAAATCGTCTATGACTACGAAACTCACACACCTTAACGTTAACAGAATACATAAACAATTTCACACCCACATTTAAACATCTCGGCGACAGCGGCTTCTCGGTTACAAACTCGGATCAGTCGCTCGACTGATCCGCATCGGTCAGTCCGCCCGACTGTGTTGTTTGAATCAGTCCGAAACAAAACGGCCGATATTATTGCATTTTTAAGTTTTAAAGAATCAAACAATAATTTTGTGATTAATAATTATATACTTGTAATGGAAGTTTACCCCGTCTTTTTGTAAACTTGATATGTCAGATCTCTTTTTAAAGCAATAAAACCGATGAAATCGGCATTTTTTAGGACGTCAGTTCAGTTGCACAACTAGATTTATTCTCATGAGCAGACCGGCTACAACTAGTTTTTATTTTACGTATAGGATAATTTGGGATTGTACTTTGACAGAGGGGAAAGCCTGCATATGGCTACTCCCCTCCGACCCGCGGCCGGTGGCCCGTGTTCCTCTATGTTTGCCACATACCCATTTAATTGTTTAGAACAAAAAAATGTTTTGTTGCTGTAATAATATGGAATAATATGGACAAATACAAAACTCACACACACAATCACTTAATTATATTTCAAAAGCGCTTTTAACTTATTTTATAAAATTTTATAAAAGCCACATCCTACTACTATTATAAAGGCGAAAGTTTGTAAGTATGGATGTATGGATGTTTGTTACTCTTTCACGTAAAAACTACTGAATGGATTTGAATGAAACTTTACCACAATATAGCTTATACATCAGAGTAACACATAGGCTATAGCTTATACATCAGAATAACACATAGGCTACAATTTTTGAGGTTTTTAATGTGAGGTCGTAGAAAAAACACATTTTTTGCGCTTACATTGCAAACGCTGACTGAATCCTACAAGATAGATCAAAACAATTTACTACAGTATTGTACAACTTAAAAAGGTCTACAAAAAAGTCCGTGATGGTATATGTTTATCTCTTAGGAATAACCCACAATAACCATTTTTTATCCTTTACTTTGTACAAGAAATAATGGCTTATTTACGAAGCGATTTTAAGCAATACAGTATTAATCCTTATCCAATTAAGTATCTTAAATACATTGTGCATTTAATAAAGATCAATATGGCTTTTTACAGCATGTAAATTAAATAAATATTTTCGAAGATATCACAGATTTAAAATGCAGAGTCATAGCAATTTCGGCGATAAATACCGTTTCGGTGATAAATACCGGCAGCGGCGCCAGGCGAACGGGGCGTGGGGGGAGCGGGGTAGGTGCGGTGGGGAAGAAGTGGCTCATCGCTGAGTGCGCGACCCGAACGCGGGCAGACGCGTGAGGGCAGACGTCGTTGACGGTTGTGTCCGTTTTGCGAATTTTCAAGGCACTAGCGATTTGATAAAAACGTTTGGTCGCCTACTTTAAGTAATATAGGCCTAAGGTTAGTTATTGCCAGGTTTCTTTTTGGTTAGGAGTTACACGTACAAAAAGATACTTCATTTTTACGAATTACTTCATTGATAATTCAATTACTATATAGATAGGTTATTTACAGTTAATAATAACAAATTATATAAATAGGTTAATTATATAACGAATTACTTCATTGATAATTCAATTACTATATAGATAGGTTATTTACCGTTAATTATAACAAATTATATAAATAGGTTAATTATAACGCATTACTTCATTGATAATTGAATTACTATATAGATAGGTTAATCAAATAGGCAAGGATTGCATTAAAGTACAATCATAACAATAACTACCGTACTGTATTTTTTGGAAGTATAGAAACAACACGTACTTAAGAATTATGCCGCGAAAGCATAAGTCTAATCTTTCCCAAAGCTGTAATAAAGCTCGAACTATGAAAGTAGCTAGACTTAGTTTATAGGAGCATACTGCAGTAGCTACCTATAGGCCTATGATTAGGGCTCTGCAGTGCTTAGTTACCGTATTTCTTACTTATTACTAGACTAGACGGGACGAACCTGAAGTCCACGCGAACGAAGTCGCGGGCAAAAGCTAGTTATAAATAATTATTTATTTTTGTGACTATATTACCACAGTATAAGTACATACATGTTCGTTTTCTTTAGACTGTGATATTACTATGTATAATATGCCTTGATAATATAGATTGTATCATAGTGGGGAAAATCTTAGGACATTTTTACTACCACAGGCTTCAGAGCTATTATGTACATGTACACTGTCTTGTTTTATCAAAGAAATGCTTATTATTAATATTATAACCTATTGATAAAATTATCCGCTAGGCTAGAACATTTACTTATTTATAAACATAGTAATATAATATAGACAAGATAGTAGCCGGAGTGTGTAGTGAAAATTAATGCAGACGTGGCAGCCTATTTTCCTGAAGTGTAATGTTACAACTTGCTCCAGTTTAGGTCGTGGGGCCACAAAAACGGATATTTTGCAAAATGTGTTATTTCATGGTTACCGAATTTTGTTATACGTTACATAATACATTTGCAATTTATATTTATAAAATTCACCTTTGCTTGTTTAATAACTTATAAAATATTAACTCTTCAATTCCCAGTGTCACCTGTAGGTGACAGAAGTTTAATAGTGATTTTGTACCACTTGTCAATATTTATTTGACATTGTACCATTATAGTTGTGATGCTAGGGATTATTATTATTACTTCTATTTTTTTTCATCTGGCAACACATATCAATTGTCACTTGTTAACGTCACTAAGATAATTCACGCGTAATTGGAACAAACTGAGTTTGTGTGATTGACTGTGGAAAAAAGTTATAAAAAAATGTCGAGACTGTAAGTATTACATTTATTCTTTTTACATGTTATAAATAAATATGTATTATGTTATACGTGTATTTATAGACAAAAATAAAAAAAAAAGTATATTTGCTGCAACGCCTAAAATGTGCGGTGTCACCTACAGGTGACACTGGGCATTATGTTATGTACTTATATTTCTGTTTTTACTGAGCTTTGTTGTTTATAGTTAGTCTTGTCGGTCTGCTGAAATGGCGATTTACGAGTTTTTTTTTAGGCCGATCTAAGATGAGATTGCTGAGGTGTATTCCATAACGGAGAAGATCCAGGTGACATAATTTTATTGCCTCCCGACGATGGTGAAGTAACTGATGGAGACAGTGGAGATGAAAACGATGATAGCATTCTTCATCTATCTGGTCGTATGCTCAGATCTCAAGTTGAGTACACAATCGACCTTGCATGTATAACTAGTACATGGGTGGAGTCGACCGTTTTGATGAAAACGTCGTAATATTTCACCAGTTATTTTGGCCCATGTAACAGGTGGCGAGTCTGTTGACACCTCCGAGCACATTACCAACCTTCGAAGTACTGGACAATTTCCAGAAGATGGAAATACCAACAAAACCAGAGATACAGGACTTTACACCATTATCTCTGATAGCCCCCTACCCAGGAATCGAGCCCAGGACCCCAGCGTAGTAGTAGTGGCCTGATAATACTAGGCTACTGAGGCGTTGATTGTTGAAATGTTAGTTTATGTTTTCACAATAACCATTAGATTTAGTTACGTGCTCCTTTTTAGATTTTTATAAATAATAATATACTACTGAAAAAATAAAATCTAAGCTTTTATTTCTACCGAAATAAACTTAGAACCTCATAAGTCATCTATCACAATGCCCAGTGTCACCTGTAGGTGACACCGTCGTAAAACCGGAGGGAGTGGGGGCAACCCAACTTATTTTTTTTTTACTTCTTCAATAAACGACAATTCACTAGGTAATCAAAGTAAAAATGAAAAATATCCATTAGATTAGACATGGGAATTGAAGAGGGTGATATTCTAGTTTTTCCAGCGTGCTACAATATGAAGTCAGTGGAGTTTCTCAAAACTGGCGTCAAAACAATACTTCGGGGCTGGCAGCACGTTGACAACTCCCCTGGTGTTGCTAATATACATAGTCTTGGAAACATGCAAACGAGCTACAAGCTTTCAGTCAGATAGCCCGTTTGTATGTTTGGCAATATTAATCTCACGAAATTTCTAGCCATTTTAGACAATGTGTTTCAGTAGTTTGTTCTAAATAAAACTGGATTTGGAAATGTTATTTTAAGATTCGTAGATTTTTTGGCCCGACAACGTACCGTGTGAAGAAAGCTGATATTTTATCTTAAACTTGTGATTTTTTATACGAGGTGACGAGTATGAGGATAACACGAGGTAGTGTTTTCTTTGTATCTTGGCTTTCTTATAATTTTTGTCCCCAGAGCGTAACGAGGGACTAAGATGAGCCCACATTGTCTCGACATCGTTTTCTTTCAATATAGTATAACAATATCATATTCTTTGTCAACTTATAATCTCATTTACAGGTTCTTGGTAATCCCTAAAAATAATTTGTGGTGTGATATCCTTTTCAGAGTAATTGATATGTTGCGATATACGGTACGGAACGACAAGAATAAAACATTTTCAAGTGTAACCTTCACAATTTTAAAGATTTTGTTGTGACTAATACATAATGTTTTATAGAATCTATACTAATTACTTATATTTATAAAGCTGTAGGGTTTGTTTGTTTGTTTGCCTGAACGCGCTAATCTCAGGAACTACTGGTCTGATTTGAAAAATTCTTTCAGTGGTAAATAGCCCATTTATCGAGGAAGGCTTTAGGCTTATCACATCACGCTAAGATGAATAAGAGAGGGTATGTAACATTGAAACCGCGGCAAGCCGGTGCGGGCCGCTAGTATTTATATAAGTGATGCATCCCGCGATAAAACTACCGCCGCTGCAATCACCAATCCGCCTGCCAAGCAGGATGACCATGGCGTATTCTCCTTTAACGCACAACGCTGCAGTGGACGTCTCTGGGGAAGGCTTTGTCCAGCAGAAGGCATATTTCGGCTAGAGTGATGATTAATGAAAAATGATCGCTTGCTGATTTCTATAAGTATTTGAGCTAAATTGTGGACAGGCGAACAGATGAACATTGTGTCCGCAGTTGGAAAAATTCTCCAAAGATTGCCACAAAGAATGGTCCTGAATAGAGAAATGAGATACCGGCCCATATCTAGGTATTACCTGCGACCTTTATTAAGCCGTTGGTTCACCTTTTAGTGGTCCTGCCTGCTGTTCCGCTATGCAGTCGTCACTAGAGAACACTTTTGCCTTAAAATCCTCTAAAAACCTCTGAACGAGATAAAAAGTAAGTTAAGAAAAAAGTAAAATCCTATCCCCCTTATTCATAAACGTACATTACATACGTTTTAGCTATAGAATGCTTTGACTTTGTCAGTTGCATTGTCAAATGTGAAGGATAGAAAAAGACAAAGGAGAGATTAGCAACACTTGAGCTAAGATACGCTTATGAATAAGGGGACAAATGTTACAGCCATTGATCTTTATGTTATGGCACTAAGGTTGACTATTATATGCAGGTTTGATTTATAGAAAAACACGTATGAGTTGAACAGCGATTTATTGCGAACTAACTTGTAGTACCAATGCATCTAGACGTTTTATCAACACTTGTACGAGTACATATCTATATCTAGGTATGATACGCTAACTGTACACAACAGACAGAAAAACTCTACTTGTGTACAAAATTTCATCGAAATCTGTCCAATCGCTTTAGCTTGACCAACAAACAAACAAACATCCATACTATCACATTTGTGATAGTAAAAGTAAGATGGAATCTTAAAAAACTATATATTTTGAAACTGGTTTTCCAATCGTTTCCTTCACTGATACCGTTCATAAATCATAAAATTTTATGGTATCATATTTGCATAAAACTTATTTTTACAACACAAGAGCAAATACGCACAAGTAATAAAAAAGTAAATAATCTACTTTCAAATTTATTATCCGTGCTTATAATGAAAGAGCGGGAATAACAAGTTTTTGCGACGCCAGACAATAAATACCGCAATTTCGTGTCGTATATCTTGATTTGCTTATTTTCAGTTTGGCCTATGGCTTATATGGCCTTGATTTAGCAATTATCTTGTAAACAATGTCAGCAAAGGTCACATTATCTCAAAAGATTTCTACACTATAAATTATAGTAATTGATTTCTGATTGATGTGAAATAGAAGGGGAGCTGAATTTAGGTCGACTTATTTGTTTACCGAATGAAACTTTGTTTTTATGAATTTCATACATAAACAAACACGTCTTCAAATCAAAACACGTATCAAAATATGTTCATAGCTATAATTAATTAGAAAATATATTTTTCACAAATTTCACTCATTTAAATATTTTAGTTTCAAATTCATTTTATGGGTTAACAAAGGCGTAAAACTTGCTAAAAACATTTTTTTTTATTTTGTTTTATTCTATCAACATATTTTGATTGGCAATATGATTATTAAATACGTGTTTGTTTATGTACGAAATTTGATAAAATAATGTTTCATTCGGTAAACATATAGGTGAAGGTCGACCTAGATTCTGATCTTAGACTAAAAGATATATTGCAAAATCAAGACAGATTTCTCATTTTGATGACATACTAATACTTTTGAGAAAATGGCACATGACTGCCTCAGTATTCTACCTACCAGAAGGTAGACTACTGAGACAGTCATGGGGGTCATCACAGCACAGTCACAACTGAGGGTAGGGGTTTGGTAATGTATCTGGGGACGTCAATAAGCTCACCGAATGTTATATAGAACAAAACGTAACAGGCAAATCGTGTGTGTTTCCGTGTATACTTCAATGCACGCAGAGGTAAAATGCCTATTCTTCTGTTTATCATATGAGTGAAACATTCGTTTGTTTTACACAAAAAATCGAAAAAAAAAAAACATTTCCGTCCGTCCGTAGTCCGGTATTGGTCAAAACCTTAGAGGTATAACGCTGTGGTCACAACTTAATCAAAATGATCGACAAACGTCAGATAAGGCGCGAAAGATCGCTCTACAGACCCGAAATAAGCCGAAGACTCCTTTCTAAGGTCGATGTGGATTATTTATTCTTTGATACTGTACCAACTCCAAAATCAAATTATTCTAGTACAAAAAGGTCTGTAATAACAAAATACAGAAAATCATATTAGAAAATATACCAATCAACAAATATCTATTTTAATTTATAAAAAAGTTTTAACGTTGATATCTCTGTGTTTCCTATTATGAAAGCAAATTTAAGACATATTCAATGGTGGTTGAGCTCCAGGGACGCAGCTCGCGGGCGTAGGCACCACCGCATTACCTAATTTACTAGCCGCTAAATGGTAGTGTTCAGCAGTATCGTGTTCCGGTCAGGTGGTAATGTACGGCCCTGTAATTCCCGGCACAGAGGCATAACACCTTAGGCCTCAGGAGTGGTAACACAATCTGCATTTTGATCTTGGTCTCTGTGTAAATGTCTATAGGCTGCAGTCATCACTTAACATCAATGCGAACTGCATGCTTGTTTGCCACTTCCATTACATAAAAAAAAATATTCAAGTCAAACCCTGAATACATCCATTTCAAAGCAAATAATGTGAAGTCATTACTTCGCAATATTGCCGCGAGATTGATCAATGAAACCTTAGGAAGTCTGAAGGAAAAAAAAAACGTAATATTAGATCATAAAGTGTAAGGTTATATTATGATAAAGGATAAACCCTTTTATCGTTGGGAGGCTACGCAGTATCACTTACTTTTTGGGTTTTTATGAGAAATCGAATGCTTATCATAAAAAAAATATTTTAAGTTAAATATAAATTATTATAAAAAACATCTTTTAAGTTAAATATAAATTAACTTCTATGCAGTTCTTTTTTCATGTTGTGCAAGTGGCAAATAAGTATGCAGTTCACATCGATGTTAAGTGATGACTGCAGCCTATAGACACCCACACAAAGACCAAGGTCAAAATGCGGATGCGTTACCACTCCTGAGGTCTAAGGTGTTATGCCTCTGTGCCGGAACTAACAAGGCCGTACAATACCACCTGACCGGAACACTATAGTGCTGAACACTACTATTTAGCGGCAAGTAAGTGGTGTCTACGCCCGCGGGCTCCGTCGCTGGAGCTCTACTACCAGTAAGAGAGCAGTTGGTTTCATACCTTTTTTATGACGGACTTAATATCAATGTGATCTGCATGCTTGTTTGCCACATCCATTACATAAAAAAGATGTGTAGTTTCCCTGCCATTACGTCGCGAGATATATAATTTTCTTTATACTGAAAGCACAAACATCTTAGCATAAGATACAAGAATTTCCACCAACATCATGTAAATATTAAACAGATACATTTTCGCTTAAATTATACACTCTCGAGTGCACAATCGATTGTAAGAATGATGGATTTATTCCCACCTTCCCGGAGCTCGCTTTTGAGAAAACTTTTCTCCCGCGGAAAATACTTTCTCAAACACGTACCTTATAGCCTAATTTATATTTAATCGATACTGACTGACATAGTGTTGTATGTATTTTGGTCTCTTATTTTTATTATTAGGACTCCAGTGGGATTAAAGCTTAGTAGATTAATTCATTATTTCAGCCAAAAGACATTTACTGCTGGTTTAAGCGCTGTGCAGGAGCCGTCACCGCGCCGCCATTGCGCCGCCGCCGCGCCGTCAACGCACCGCCGCCGCGCCGTGGCGGTACAAACACGCGCCGCGCAAGGTTTGTCACCACGCCGTTGCGCTATAGACACGCGCCGCCCAAGGCCCGTCACTGTGCCGCCACCGTGCCTCCGTGCAACTTCCCCTCCCTGTTCGCTTGATGATACGAAGGTGCAAGTGCGTAACTTTTTAACTTCTAACTTTCGTATGTGGCTGGCAATGGAACAGCTGAGTCAAACGGACAGGGAGGGGAAAGCGCGCGATGGCGGCGCTGCGGCAGCGCGGTAGCGGGCTCTGCGCGGCGTGTATCTACAGCGTTGTGGCGCGGCAGCGGCGCGGTGGTGGCGCGGTGGTGGCGCGGTGGCGGCGCGGTGGCGGCGCGTTGGCGGCGTCGTGTGCAAGAGCGCTAAAGCCTCCCCCAAAGATTTCTACCACGAACGGTGCTGGGCCGCCCTCGTTTTGTTTTATGTAAGGAAGGTGGTAAAAAAAGCGTGCAGCTCACATTGATGTTAAGTGATGACTGCAGTCTATAGACATCTGCATAAAACCAGCGGTCAAAATATAGATGCGTTGCCACCCCTGAGACCTAAGGTGTCATGACATGCCTCTGTGATTTTTATTACGGGACCATACCAGTAATTACTATCAGAAACATATCACTTGTGTGGATGTCTGTAGGCTGCAATATTTCATCACTTTGATATTCTGTCTTACAAGAGAAAAACCTTATCTTACATATTCTGCAAAATTTGTTGCCGTTTCTCTCTGATGTAGTCACATAAAAATCAACGAGTTTGATAAGCATTTTTCTGGGGTCTATCTATCCCTTGTTTCCCTGCTATTATCTAACTAGATAGATACTTTTCAACGTACTCAAAGTAATTCTTAGCATAATAGTCTAAGATCCGCATCTAGATCGACCTTCATCTATCTGTTTACCGAATGAAATACTTTTTAATCACATTTCATACATAAACAAATACGTCTTGCATGTATTGCTTTAAATATGTTTATAGCTATCATTAATAAAACAATTTTTTTAGCAAGTTTTACCCATTTATTAACGAATCAAATGTGTTTGAAATTAAGCAAGTAAAAACAGGTAAGTAAACTTAGAGTCTCGCCTGAAGTCAAATTTATCTTTGCATTTTTCTTTAAAATAAAATAAACTTAGGTATAAAATGGAGCTTCAAACTTTTAGTAACACATTTGATAGGTTAAAAAATATTTTTTTAATTAATGCTTGTAACTAATAGCTATGAAAATATTTTGATGGGCAATATGGGCAGACTAAACGAAATGTTTCATTCGGTAGGCAAATAGGTGAAGGTCGATCTTGTCTTGATTCGGATCTCGCACTATAAGGAAATGCTTATTTTTTTTTTTTTATGTAATTGAAGTGGCAGACAAGCATGAGTTCACATTGATGTTAAGTGATGACTGCAGCCATACATATCATATCATGTCTATAGACACCCACACAAAGACCAAGGTCAAAATGCAAATGCGTTACCACTCCTGAGGCCTAAGGTGTTATGCCTCTGTGCCGGAAATTACAGGGCCGTACATTACCACCTGACCGGAACACGATAGTGCTGAACACTACCATTTAGCGGCAAGTAAATCAGGTAATGCGGTGGTGCCTACGCCCGCGAGCTCCGTCACTGGAGCTCTACCACCACTAAAAACACACTTACAACAAGCTTATTGCATTTCCAACATCATCATGTAATGTAAATATTAAACACTGGATACATTTTCGCTAAAATTATACACTCTCGAAAGCACAATCGATTATGGGAATGATGGATTTATTCCCACTTTCCCGGAGCTCGCTTTTGAGAAAAAAAATCTTCTGCGGAAAATACTTCGGTAAACAAAATAAGTAGCTTCTAATCTTATATTGTTTAAATCGATACTTACTGGCACGGTCTTTATAGTATATTTCATACTAGCTGTCCCGGCAAACTTTGTATTGCCTCAGAATGAAATAATGTGTCAAAGGTTTGATATATACGGACTATTTGTGGAAAAATGAAATTGTAATTTTTACTATTTCCCTACAATATATTCATATTTTCTCACCTTTAAAACCTTCCCTGGACTTCCAAAAATCTTTCAAAGCCAAAATTTGCCAAATCGGTCCAGCCGTTCTCGAGTTTTAGCGAGACTAACGAACAGCAATTGATTTATATATACGAGTATATAGATAATTAGGCTCCAGGGGAGTACTTTAACATCGCATTTTTATAAACTACCTGTAGTGAATAACCTCTCATGATAATTAAGATCACAAAATATATTACACAGAATCGAAACCATTATAATGTCATCAGATCAGCCGAGATATATCCTCTGCTGGACCAAAGCTTCCCATAAGAGGGGGATATGCCATAATCGCCACGCTTGGCAAACGCATTGGCGATCGCAGTTGCGGTGATTTCATCGCAGAACGCTGCTGCCCATCTTACGTTATTCTACTTACTACCGTCCCATTGGTATGGTTTGACCGCCATGACTGACTGCACTAGTGGAAGAATTCTCCTCCAGTAGAATAAAATTCTTCCGCTAGTGGGCGGTGGGGTCGTCACGTCCCGATGCCATGATTTTTTTTATGTATTGGATGTGGCAAACAACCATGCAGTTCACATTGATGTGAAGTGATGACTACAGCCTATAGACACCTACACAAAGACCAAGGTCAAAATGCAGATGCGTTATCACTCCTGAGGCCTAAGGTGTTATGCCTCTGTGCCGGAAATTACAGGGCCGTACATTACCACCTGACCGGAACACGATAGTGCTGAACACTACCATTTAGGAGCAGGTATATTAGGTAATGCGGTGGTGCTTACGCCCGCGATCTCCATCACTGGAGCTCTACCACCAGTTGATTAATGAATAAAGTAGTTATTACAATGGATGGAAATAATTAATTATTTACAAATTTCTCGATTCCCCATTTCATAGGTTGCCTGTTATTATTATTTACTCTAGTGTGTTCAAAGCCGGGCACGTTATCAATTTATCTGCCTCAAAATAACTCTCTTTGCTTATTATGTTCTGCTTTAGGAAGAGGCCTTTTTTCATAGACGTATATGATTTGCTGTGATTATTAAGTATCACTGTGTTGTGTCGTCGATGTTAAGCATCAATCTTTTTAGTTGATTTTGTATAGTGGTCGAGGAATCGTGAATGTCATTGCATTAACTATTCATATTTTATTTCAATGTTGGCAGACATAGAGCAACTCGGCCCACCGGTTTCGGCGGACCGGAGGGGAGTAGCCACAGCGTTTATTACCGATGCAAAACAGTCGGTCATTTTTTACGGGAGAAAATGCGTGTGACACACGCACTACAAAAATCGTCTATTACTACAAAACTCGGAGCTTAACTTTAATAAAATACATAAACAATTGTTTTATATTATTTCGCATTAACACATGCTTGTGAAATATATTTTATTTTTAAAGAAAAATGGAAAGAAAAATTTGACTTCAGGTGATATCGGTTGCCTAACTAGCATAGTTGGTAATAGATGGCGCTACTGCTACCATAAAGCAATGCAATAGATGTGAAGGAAAGATTTGACAAATCGGGCAGGGCTTCAGTAGCTCAATTGGAAGAGCGGCTGGACTAGATTCCCAGTAGGTCGCGAGTTCGAGTCTCGCCTGAAGTCAAATTTTTCTTTCCATTTTTCTTTAAAAATAAAATACATAAACAATTTCACGCACACATTTTAAAATCTGGGTGACCATTGGTCTTGTACTTTGACAGAGGGGAAAGCCTGCATATGGCTACGCGTCTACGGTCCGCCGCGGCCGGTGGCCCGTGTTGCTCTATAATGTTAGCAGACAAGCAGGCGTGCTATTTGACGGTAATCGATCATTATCGCCTATGGATATTTACCCCCTTATTCATAAGCGTACATTAGATACGTTTTAGCTATAGAATGCTTTGTCTTTGTCAGTTGCATTGTCAAATGTGCGGGATAGAAAAAGACAAAGGAGAAATTAGCAACACTTTAGCTTTTTTTTTAGCTAAAAAAAATACGTTTATGAATAAGGGGGTTAGAATTGCCGAAGCGCTGCCAGCCCTGAAGAACTTATTTGGTTTTACGGGCATTCCAGTGTAGGAGCTCGAGGGCGTAGGTACCACCGCATTACCGTTGTTATCTGCCGCCAAATGGTAGTCTTCGGCACTATCGTGTCCTGTTTAGATGGCAATGTATGACCCCGTTATAACTTTAACAGAGAGACAACAACTAGGATCTCAGGTGTTGCCATGCCGCACTAACGCATCTGCATATTGACCTCTGGTCTTTGTTTGCCGCTAAATGGTAGTGTTCAGCACTATCGTGTTCCGGTCAGCTGGTGATGTACGGCCCTGTAATTTCCCGCACAGAGACATAATACCTAATGCCTCAGGAGTGGCAGCGTATCTGCAGCTGCGTAGCTGCATTTTGACCTCTGGTCATTGTGTGGGTTCCTATACGCTGCAGTCATCACTTAACATCAATGTAAACTGCATGCTTGTTTGGAATCTTCATAACATAAAATATATGATCTTGAATGCCTATATTTACCTACTCCTTCAAGGAATATAGGTGTGAAGTTACATTTTGTACACGATATATATATTATGTAAGTGGCAAACAAGCATGCAGTTCACATTGATGTTAAGTGATGACTGCAGCCTATAGACCACCCACACAATGACCAGAGGTCAAAATGCAGATACGCTGCCACTCCTGAGGCATTAGGTGTTATGTCTCTGTGCGGGAAATTACAGGGCCGTACATTACCACCTGACCGGAACACGATAGTGCTGAACACTACCATTTAGCGGCAAGTATATTAAGTAATGCGGTGGTGCCTACGCCTGCGACCTACATACAATCCAGTAAAATATACCATATTTGTGTAGTATTCATAAATGATCGAACTACATAAATAATTCAGTCGCTGGCGTCTTTAAAATGCAAATCAAGTTTATTGGCCAAATAACAGAATTAACGAGACAATTTGAAGCTTATAAATACTATGTCATTTTAGTGTAGGTGGCGCCCGGACGTGATGGCTCCACCGCCCACTAGCCGAAGATTTTTCTGCTACTGGAAGAGAATTCTTCTACTAGTGCAGTCAGAGTCAGTTAACCGAACAATGGCGGTCAAACCATTCCAATGGGGCGGTAGTAAGTGCAATAACGCAAGATGGGCAGCACCGTCCTGCGATAAAACTACTGCCACTGCCACATGCCAAGCGTGGCAATTATGGCATAGCGCTTTAGGGGAGACTTTGATCCAGCAGTGGACTTCTTTCGGCTGAAATGATGATGATATCATAATAATAATAATGGCAACCCATGATACATTTCACTGCTGGGTACGAGTCTCTCCCCTTTTTGGAAGGAGGCCTGGAGCTTTCTCCACCACTCTGCTCCGATGCGGGTTGGTGGAGATAAGAGTTAGTGGCCAACCCGCTGTCGGAAGTTTTCAAACCGCCCATTAGGCCTCCGACAAGGTTTAACGACTGCCTTCTATCGATAGCAACCGAGACCGACGGCTTAACGTGCCCTCCGAAGCACGGACGCAACGCGCATTTTAATTTGCCACTAGCGGTTAGCCATCACACACCCGACCGCGCCCGTATGACTTAACCGAGTAAATCGCTTCCGATCTACACCAGACGCGGGGCATGAGCTTCATTCGATATTATTGTAGTTCTAATGAATGAACATACTCGTACTTTATGTCTCTATTGCATAGAAGCTTTATTTACTTTTAGTGGCGAAACAGTGGCGGCTTAAGTAGTCCCAATACCTACAAATAAAATGGTAGTGTTCAGCACTATCGTGTTCCGGTCAGGTGGTAATGTACGGCTCTGTAATTTCCGGGACAGAGGCATAACACCTTAAGCCTCAGGAGTGGCAACGCATCTGCATTTTAACGTCTGGTCATTGTGTGGGTGTCTATAGGCTGAAGTCATCACTTAACATCAATGTGAACTGCATGTTTGTTTGCCACTATTATGACATAAAACAAACAAATACATATTTTGTGCATTTTTACTGATGGTAGAGCTCCAGTGACGGAGCTCGCGGGCGTAGGCACCACCTAGACATTAGATTAGACAGTAGACATTTCATTTTTTAATATACTTGCCGATAAATGGTAGTGTTCAGCACTATCGTGTTCCGCTCAGGTGGTAATGTATGTGTAGGATTTTGCAAATAAAAGGGGCGTACTTATATTGTGATTATTAGTTTTAATTATAAGAACAATTCTTATACACGCACGGCACATGAGATCGGTAAGCGAAGAGAGTGTTGGCAACGTATGAAGTGGCAAAAGAACAAAAGAAAACTAATTAAATTGCGTTCCATTTCTAACAGTATGGCCCTGTAATTTCCGGCACAGAGGCATAATACCTTAGGCCTCAGGAGAGAGGTCACCCGATCGCAGCGTACAGAGCCGAGCGTCGAGCAACGAGCAACACCGCAGCACTCTCTCTTCCGTCGCGACCGCGTAGGGCGACGGAATCTCGGACGGACGCACGTCCTGCACTCCTCCATATTGTTGCACCTCAATCAATCGCGTGTTGTATTAACTTTGTAATATTCGATTCAGTAAACCAGTAATCTACAGTCCACAGTCTTTTCTTTCAAAAGTCCCAGCAGGACACTAACAGTCGCCAATCCACCTGCTAAGGGCCCACTAGGATATAGCTAACTCACTAGGATGCCATGGCCACGTTGCCGGCTATGTATCCAAGCAGTTTGTAAGGTGTGAAGACGTTGCCACTCGATGGCCATATGAGTTAGATATCATGTATTTCAATACTAGCTGCTTGGATACGTAACGAGGGACGTCACCATGGCGTCCTGGTGAGTTGGAGCCCTAAGGGTGGCGATTATGGCATATTCTTCCCTAATGACGCACAATACTGTTGTGGGCATCTTTGGGCAAGGCTTTGTTCAGCAGTGGATGTCTTTTGGCTGGAGTGATAACGATGATAATGGAAGGGTTTATAAGGCCACGAAAATTTGTATCGAAGTCATGTCTTTATTGTTAAAAAATTCACGCGGACGAAAAAACCTTAAACATTTACAGGCAAACGGGTCAATAAAAACGTCGAGTTGAAAACCAGCGTCAGGCTCCGGCCTAACACAAAGCTGAATTCGAACCTTTTTGGTACGAGAGACACAGTTTATTAGGGTGTGTTATGGGTAGTTTTAAGTCTCATGTACATCTTGTATGTCCTGTTTTTTTTTCTAGGTTTTAAGTAAGTGTCTTTAACCCTTATTTAATTAATGTCTGTCTGTATGCACTGTGTCTCCAATCAGTGTCAATTAATTATTTTCAATTCATTTTTTTTTCAATAAACATACCCGCGAAAAATCTTTTTCTTTTCATCTTAAACCAACTAATATCACTCAAAAGCTATCCAATTTGAAAGAGGATTGTTCAGTTTGTCTGCAGTTTTACAAATCTAATATTTATAGATGATCGAACTCTATAAATAATTCATTCGGCAGCTGCCGTCTTTAAAATTCAAATGAAGTTTATTGGCCATACGAAAATTGGATGTAGTTATGCAAAATAGAACTTACAATGTATTTAAACTCTCACTGGTGGTAGAGGTAGGTTACCAGTGTAGGAGCTCGAAGGCATAGGCACCGCTGTATTACCTAATTTATCTGCCGCTAAATGGTAGTGTTCAGCATTATCGTGTCCCGGTTAGATGGTAATGCATGACCCCGTAATAACTACCACAGAGACAAAATAAGTAAGGTCTCAGGAGAGGCAACGTATTTTTACCTCTGGTCTTGTAAGTGTATATAGGCCTCAGTCATTACGTAACATCAATGTGAAATGCATGCTTGCTTGCCAACATCATTACATAAAAAAATATAAATCAAACTTGAAATTTTAAACTACTCAACTGAAACTCAAAACTTATGTTTAATAGTTTTTCAGCCAATAATAGAGTTTCCCAGGTGAATATCATTGCATTACCTAATTCATTTTAAATTGAAAGTTCAATATTGGATCGGGAACTACGCGAAATACAAGTTCTAATGGAATTCAGCTCACAATCGTAAAGGTATGGAGCATATTGGTTGGGTTCTAATAATATCGGTTGTTTTGTCTAATTTTATTTTCCTGTTGCAACTTTGCGAACAATTTATTAGGGACTGTATAGACTGGTTGTAATTTAAGAAGCGAGTTTTTGGTAGGGACTTCAGACATAGGAAGTCTTAAATAATAATTGTATTTATTACTAGTAAAGCTTTGGTGAGAGAGCTTGAAGGCTGGTATTATCACATTACCTAATCTGGTCGCCGCTAAATGGTATTGCTATATTTTTCCAGCAGTATTGTAAGGTATACGGTGCCGAGACGTAGTCTCTCACTATGGGTCTTGTCCGAAAGCTCCAAGTGAATTCTGACCGCTGAGTGGTCAACGGAGAGGGCAATGCTCGGCGTTTCTCTACTGGATCGAATCAGTAAAACAGATCTCCAAGCTGAAGTGGCAATGGGCAGGGCACATAGCTCGGAGAACCGATAGCCGCTGGGGCAGAAAGGTTCTCGAGTGGAGACCACGTATCGGCAAGCGCAGCGTAGGACGTCCACCTGCAAGATGGACCGACGACCTAGTGAAGGCTGTAGGTACCCGCTGGATGCACGTCGCTTCCGATCGGTCGGCATGGAGGTCATTGGGGGAGGCCTATGTTCAGCAGTGGACGTCCTATGGCTATTATGATGATGATTGTAAGGTACCGTAATTAAATTTCTGAAAAAAAAAGCGCTTTTCCGGAAAGTTTACGTAGACTTCGGAAGTGGCAACGCCTCTTCATTGATATCTCTTTTTATGTAGATGTGTTTAGCCTACAGTGTTGCCTTACCATCAGTGCAAGCATAAAAAAGCGCTACACGTGGTCTTGACCGGTTTTTATATTGTAAAGAAATTATACTCCTCGTAATAGATAGTCGGTTGAAACCGTTGAAATATATGATGTCCCTTACAATACGTTACAAGACTTTCCGTATATCGCGAGGCTGTGCGTTTGCAATCGAAACACGTGTCGAATATTTGTCTGTTCGGGGCGAGGAGTTTTATTTTTATTATTTCACTACTCATTGAACGGCACGAAGTTTACTTTCTTCCAATGTCCCGGATTCCCGTTCTTTGTTCTCAGAATAATGTCATTTTATAAGGTTTCTTGTAAGGATAGTCCGTGCTCAGTTGTAATAATATTTTCGTGTAAATGGGAGAGGTGAAACGGATGTCCGATTACTATCCGGTTAATGGTCTATCCAGTGGATATTTCAGTTCAATTACATGTTTATCAAAGCAGTATCTAACCTGTAAAATTATACAGGGTGGACAAGACCATACAACCACATACAACATTTATTTAAACCGAGTGTAACCTCTCTAACATTCCAAGTGTGCCTAAAAATAAAATATAATAATACCTTTAAATTTTGCCTGTATGCCTACTCTGTATCTCTTAAAAATCTGTAATTGTTTGAATGATATGATGACACACATTTTTGTTGTATCAAAAAAAAATACGTATTTCTTAAAAAGCAAAAAAACAATGTGGCCATGGCATAAAATGAATGAAAAAGTTTTTTCATGTTAAAAATATTTTTATTTTAAAGAAAAATGGTAAGAAAAATTTGACTTCAGGCGAGACTCGAACTCGCGGCCACTGGGAATCTAGTCCAGCCGCTCTTCCAACTGAGCTACCGAAGTATTTATTAAAAATATTTTGATGGTTTTTTGGCAAACAAGCATACAGTTCTCATTGATGACACAATATAATACCTCCGCGGTTTTAATCCACAATGATCTTTATGTATGTAGCAAAAATAACTGTTTCGAATCGCAACATCGATAACATCGTTAACTGTTATAAACTCGGATTCATTTTTGCACGTTTTCACGGAGCGTGGAAAAGCAGGATGAAAAGTTGAAAGCAATAACGTTCCGCGCTGACACACAGATTAAATATGGCGGCGACTTTGGCTGAATGTTTTGACAAGTAGCGGGAGATCAGTCTGTCTGTCACTGAGCAAATTTCCGCCGGTCATGTCACATGTAACAACGAAATTATCTTGGATTTATATTTAGTGGGAGAATTAAATTGGATTAACCAACAACTTTTTTGAGTTAACAAAGTGAAATAAAAGCATGCATGATGTTAAAGAAATACTGTAGCCTCGGGCAACTATATAAAAAACGGAATACGTTGCCACTCTGGTGATCTATAATGTTGCGCCTTTGTGCATACCTATTATGTTACCCTTAATTAAATACAATATCTATCTTAATCTATCTTACGCGCAGGTATATAACATTGCTGAATACTAGGACTGAGACATAAAATTTCACCGGTGGTAGAGCACCAGTACTCTTCACGGAGCTGGCGGGCGTAGGCACCACCGCATTACCTAACATACTTGCCGCTAAATGTAGTGTTAAGCACTATCGTGTTCCGGTCAGGTAGTAATGTACGGCCCTGTGATTTCCAGCACAGAGGCATGACACCGTAGGCCTCAGGAGGAACGCATCTGCATTTTGACCTCTGATTTTTGTGTGGGTGTCTATAGGCTGTAGTCATCACTTAGTATCAATGTGAACTGTATGCTTGTTTACGACTGCCATAACATATAAAAAAAAAACATTTTTCTACCAGCACATGCTTATACCATTGAAGTCATAAGTTAATGTAAACATTGCAGTGTTAATTCCAACCTCCCTTAAACACAACAGCCTACACCATGATTTCAATCTGCGTTTCTACTTATGACATATGCATTTTTGCTATGATTTATGTAGTATAGACCATATTTCAATTCAATCGGCCCAGTAGTTTTAAAAAAAATCCAAATTGAGTTAAATTGGCCGCGACAGACTGACAAAATGGACAGCCAAACAGACCCACGAGTGACCCTATAAGGGTAACAATTTTTCTTTTGAGGTATTGTCGTGTCTCGCTTGTTCAACAAAGAAAAATACATGTAGCAGACAGACAAAGATATTTATTTTATATACGGACGTGGGTTACAGGGGCCGTTTAGGACAATAAATAGGTACTGCCCTTTTCCAGATTTTCAGGAGTTGTAGGTAGATGTTGGTAGTAACCGCAAACTGTGCCGTGGTCCCTGGAAAGCACAACGCACACGGTTAGGACACCGATCAAATACGGTTCCACGTATGCCAGGCCACAACATATACCTAACTATTACTAATCCTAAGTTTGGTTGTGGCGGCAACGGGAATGGAAGCGGAGGTACATAAATCATAATTATTATTTACTATTTATACTCAAGAAATTATTTTAAGTATAAAATATATATTTATATACCTATGTTAACATTAAAGGCTTTAACCATTTTATTAACCCTAAATTATTAAGGCTAAGCATATTATAAATAGTCGTAGTTAAGCTTTGATTATATACACGTCTAGATGGAGCATTTGAGTTCCTAAGCGTCCAAAAAAATATCAGTTAACTGTTAGCTGATATCTTCGTTTCGCTCGCTCAGTAGCGACACCGTCATTGTGACGGGAACACGTCCGCATCTGTGCTTTCAATATGACGAGTTGCGCTATTAAAGTGTGCCGAAATTACCAAGGAAGAATAAAAACATCTAAAAACATTTCTTATTATCGATAAGTACACTTTCCATAGTCCTAAATTAATGCTAGAAATAAAACAACAATATTTAATTTTATCTCGAATTGTAAGATTTATTGAACGCCATGTTTACTGTGTTGCCAGTTTTTTATTTAAAATCTGCCCAGTGAAATATGAAGTTACAAAATAAAATGTATGTAAATCATGTTTAAGTACATAAATACATTATTTTATTAACCCCCGATGGAAAAAGAGAGGTGTTTTAAGTGTTTTAAGTGTGTGTGTTTGTGGGCTTGTAAATTCCCAACTACCAATTTTGATTTTGTTCTTAAAAATGTATTTGTTTTTCTCCACAATAATAATAATTTATATTAACAACTAATCAGAAATAATTAAAACTAAACTAAAGCTATACCTATACAAACAAAAAAATAAAAATAACTAAAAAGTAATAACTGGAGCTACCTACTATGGGACGATCCAGTTAGTCCAACGATGTGGGACGACCGTTTTAGCCGGAAGGTCGCGTGTTCGATTCCCGCATCGTAACAAATATTTATATGGCCTACAGATATTTGTTTCGGGTCTGGGTGTATGTGCATATGTTGTATGTGCATAAAGGTTATAACTAGGCTGTACATGCATTTTGTTCTTAATCTGAGTAGCATTATTTGAATAATATTATGCTGATTAAATTATGTAGGTATAATTTTTAAAATTAATCAATATAAAATTGGGCGTGTTTTTGTAATTACTAATATTGTAAATTTTGTGACAGAATTTAGTTGAATTTATATTATTATCTGTATACTACCGTAACATTGAGAGGACCGTTAGATTATATCCTTACGTACATTCCTTTGTTAGATTATAATTATAGGTATCTTACAATAAAATAATTATATCTTGAGTAGGTAATTTTGTTAGATTGTAGTCAAACAGTTTTCACAACAATATGGTGATATTGGCGATATGTCATAAATTAGGAAAAAAGAGAACTCGACTTAAGGTAATTTTCCCTATTTTAGGGAAAAAATTCACAAGTAAGCAACATATTCACCAGTTTAGTAGTGTGTGTAAAGCGAATAAAATATACGTATTTGTGTGCGTTACACGCACACAAGGCTTCTCGAGTTGGGACATTGTTTTTGCGACGTTTGTAAAGCGACGCTCCATCTAGACGTGTATATAATCAAAGTAGTTAAGTAAGCACTGTACAATTATGATATGGCGGTTTAGCTAGACGCCATTGCCATTACGGTGCGATTAGCTAAAATATAATTATGAAAAGCTTGTGCTAAAGCATGATCTGTAAGTGATTTCTACGACTTATTAAATAGTTCACACTTACCCAAAAGCGGGGGAAACACAACACTTGAATTAATTGTACTTAAAGATAAAAGATGGTGATTTAAATTGCCACGAAAGGTACGGACGGCTCGCAGAGCGACGTGCACTCACTCTGACGCTTCAAAATGTCCTGGCGTGTCGTCCGTCGCCGAATGGCGCGTACGCAGCACGCATCGTCATTGTTAGGGAAGGCGGCGTGTCGATAAACACTATTGTCGATATTGGGGATGTCCCAATATCGATGGTTGTGCTTTAATTTTGTTTAATTAAATAATAAATAACGTTACAGTATGGAACATTAAAATATCGGTTTAGTCTAGGAATGACTGATTCGCGAAATGATTACATAGTCTAGAAATGACCGATTCTTGAAATGTACAATTCTATAAATGACTGATTTGAGAAATGACCGATTGTACAAATGACCGATTCTATCAACCAAATGAAATTTTCCATTTCCTTGTGAGTAGCCTATATTAGCACTCACGCCCCGGTGACTCTGATAGGTAAAAGTGGAAACAAATTTCTTTGCTTCGGGAAGGAATTTCCTTCCCGCATTCCATTCTTGTGAGGAATATCTCCTTTGGATCCAATTTGTCCCTTTTTAGGGTTCCGTAGTAAACAAGGAACCCTTATAGTTTCGCCATGTCCGTCTGTCTGTCTGTCTGTCTGTCTGTCCGTCCGCGGTTTAGCGCAAAAACCATTAGTACTAGAGACTTAAAATTTGGCACAAGTATACACCTTAATCACGCCGACAAAGTGGTAGAATAAAAACGTGAAAAAAAAAAACTTTTAGGGTAACCTCCCCTACTAGTAACGCGCGGATATTTTTTTTAATTTTCGATTTTCATATAGTGTGGGATATCGTTGGATTGGTCTTTTAAAATAATTATGGGTTTTCCAACATCATTTTTCGATTTAGTTAACTGTTCGTGACTTATTAAGCATATATACAGAGACATATATGTGGGTAGGCGTGGAATTAACAACTCATTTTTGTTGCTCTGACTAAATAATTATTTAATAATATAATATAAATCATTTTTGTGTTAAAAGTTTATGTTAAAGAACAGGAAATAAACAAAACCACCCACCAGCAATTGATTCCTGAGTCAAGTCCTTCCCATCTGCACTATACTAGTATTTGCACTAACACCTCACTGCACACATATCAACAGTACAAGATGGAAACAATGAAGGATTCACTTATGGCTATGACAGAGCTCTTCAATACAAGGATGGATGCATTTCAACGGGATCTTCAGAAGGCCTCTCCTGCAAACCCCTCACTGCCATCTCTGTCCGATGAATTTATTTCTTTCAGGACTTTTATGATGAGTGCACTAAGTTCTCTGCAAACACAGGTGGAGTTTTTGGGCAGAGAGCTTGACAGGCAAGAGATGCGCAGCCGTAGAAAAATTTTGCTGCTGCATGGCATGCCTGAATCGCAGGGAGAAAATTTGGCTACCATGGTGCATGATATTATCAACAGCAAGATGGATGTCGCTGCCTTTTCTACAGCATGTATCAAACGATGCCATCGCATGGGTCGTGCCACTGAGAATAAATCCAGGCCTATTGTTGTGAAATTCAGTGATATAGCTATGCGTAATAAGGTATGGTATGCGAAGACAAAACTAAAAGGGACAGGAGTCACACAATCAGAGTTTCTCACAAAATCACGTCATAATGTCTTCCTGAAGGCCCGTGATCGGTTCGGGTTGCAAAATTGTTGGACGAAAGATGGTCTCATCCACATCCTTACTCCTGGCGGCACACGACATACAGTTGAGTGCATGTGGGAGCTGGATGGGATCTCTAACACCTCAGTCCCCTTGACGGAGTCTCGTGCCGGTGTCTCCAAACCGAAGGATACCGTTGCCAAACGCGACATCTCAAGCACCCGGTCCAAGCGTCCAACCAAGAAATAGTTTTGGTATTTATATGTATACCCGCTATGTTTTGCTTGTTTTTGTGTAATTAATTGAAGGTATTTTCGTTAAATTCGTTATGCTGTTTCTTCGCTTGTCTTTTTTTGTTGGGTTTTTGTTTACATGTATTTTATAAGTGTCAATCTGTCAATGTCTAAATTGTGTTGTCTAACGTCAAAACAGTGAACTGTGTCGTAGGCTATGTTCCGAAATACACTGCGGCCATTGCAAGATGCAACGACCTTTTAGCGTTTTGTCTACATGTAATTTTCTTTCTTGTCGTAGATACTAAAAACTGGAAAAATTGAACGAAGTGGCGTCAGTCTAAATCGGAACACCCCAAAAGTTTCTTTTTATTTTTATTATTTTGGTTTTGTTCTTTAATTCGTTTCTGTCAAATGTTCATTGTTTATGGTCATGGTTTTACTGTTTTGCTTGAGTTAATGTTGCCAGCTTATTAGCATAAATTGTGTATCACGCTTACGTTCCTTTCTTAACAGACTGCTGGTGGGTGAAATGAGAAAACATATTATTTTGAACTATACATTGCGAATTATCTCATATTTACATACATAATAATTAATAGGTACTTTTGTATTTTAATTATATATTATAATATTTAATTGTTTCATGGTTGAGCACAGCGATCACGATGACGAATTTTGTTCCATATCTTCACCTAATGACCTGAATAGTGATGACAGTTACTTAAGTATTCCCACTCTCCAAGAATCAGTCAATGATTATTTCTCAGATGTTCTGAAGAATTTTAATGTCATACATATTAATGCCCAAAGTATTCCTGCACACTACCCTGATATGTTGGCCTCTTTCGACAATAAAAATATCCATGCCATTCTTATTTCCGAATCATGGCTTAAGCCATGTCTTTCCTCCAGTTCTTACTCATTACCGGGCTACCATCTGATACGTAACGATCGTACAAGCCGAGGAGGTGGCGGCGTTGCTATCTATCTTCGATCTCATTTACCTTTCACCGTTATTGACATGTCCCCTCAATTAGATTCCACGGCGGCAGAACACTTACTTATTGAAGTCCTCTTGGGTACTGCTAAACTACTACTTGGAGTATACTACAGTCCCTCTCTAAACATTAACTATTTTTCATCTTTTGAGAAAACTCTTGAGGAGCTCCTACCTCTTTATAGCCACACCATAATTATGGGTGATTTTAATACTTGTATTTTAAAGAACGACGCAAGGTCTTCCCGATTAAAATCTATAGTTGATTCAGCAAATTTGCACTTACTACCTTTATCTGCCACTCATTTTTTTCCTGACTGTGCACCTTCTCTCTTAGACCTAATTCTAGTTTCTTCACCTTTTCATGTAGCTAAACACGGTCAGTGTTCAGCTCATGCGTTTTCATATCATGATTTGATTTATGTGTCCTATAAGATCCGACCGCCTAAGGCTAAGGCAAAAATTCTCCTGCTGCGTAACTTTAGTGGTATGAATGTAGAGAAGCTTCGCGAAGATGCAGCCAATATTGACTGGTCCGTATTGGATAATGTAGATAACGTAGATGATAAATTAAATTTGTTCAATTCCTTGATAACGAGCCTTTTTGATGTACATGCACCAATTCGTCCTGTTCGAGTAAGACACCTGCCGGCGCCGTGGTTAACGGATGACATAAGAAAATTAATTACAAAGAAAAATCAGGCAAGAGTAAAATTAAAACATAATAACAGTAGGGAGAATCGTGATAAATACGTCTGTATTCGGAACCGTTGCAACAAGGTGTGTAGAGATGCACAACGACGCCACATTCATAAATCTGTGTCAATTGATGATCCTGCTAAGGTATGGAATTTTTTAAAGTCATTGGGAGTTGGAAAATCACGTTTTGACTCTTCATTTCTTCTCAGTAATAACATTAATCTGGACCTCTTAAATTCACATTTTGCTTCGTCCACCTGCGTTGATGGAGACACTAAAAAGAATACAATAAGACTTCTTTCTTTGTGTGCAGCTCCCGACTCACCCGTCTTCAATTTTATTCAATTCACTGATCGTGATGTTAAGAAGAATATCCTTGGAATAGAATCGAATGCAGTTGGTAGTGATATGGTGAGTCGTAAAATGATCCTGCCGATTATTGATATACTAACCCCAATCATAACTTTCTTACTTAACTTTTCCATTTTCACTTGTTCCTTCCCATCCTGTTGGAAAGATGCGCACCTCATACCTTTACCTAAAAAATCCAATCCACAATCTTTTTCCGATTTTCGACCCATATCCATTCTTCCCTTCTTATCTAAAGTTCTTGAGCGACTGGTTCATAATCAGTTAAACTCTTTTATGTCCAATCATCATCTTTACAATCCCTTCCAATCTGGTTTTCGGCAGGGTCATAGTACGACTACTGCACTTGTCAACATCACTGAGGACTTAAGAGCAGGCATGGAGAGCCAACAGTTGACGGTGCTTGTGTTATTAGATTTCAGCAACGCATTTAATAATGTCGATTACGATTTTTTACTTGCGATTCTCCGTTCTCTTAACATATCTCCGACAGTGATTGATTGGTTTCAAAGTTACTTATTTGGTCGCCGGCAGTGTATACAAGTGGACGGTACTTTTTCCTCGTGGTGTGACGTTACTGCCGGTGTACCTCAAGGTGGCGTGTTGTCTCCATTCCTTTTTTCTACATTCATCAATATAATTTCTCAAAACCTTACTTCTCTCTACCACCTGTATGCTGACGACCTCCAAATTTATCAACAAGCCAAATTAACAGATTTGTCCGAAGCTATTCAAATTGTCAATAATGATTTGGCTCACATTTCCAAATGGAGTCAATCTTTGGGCCTCAACATCAATCCTTTAAAGACTCAGGCGATCATTGTTGGCAGCTCTCGGATGCTGTCCAAAATTGACTGGACTACAATACCTCAAGTCATCCTTAACGGTACGCCAATACCTTTTTGTGATAAAGTTAAGGACCTCGGCGTGATCATCGATAGGTGTCTTACTTGGACTCCGCAGATATCCGAAGTTAGTAGGAAAATCTTCGGAGCGATCGGCTCTCTTAGACGATTGCAAAACTTTTTGCCTACCTCCACTAAGGTTGCGCTTGCTCGATCTATACTGCTCCCTATATTAGACTACGCCGACATATCTTATCTCGACCTTACACAGGAGCAACTAAATAAACTTGAGCGACTCCAAAACCTTTGCATACGGTTCATATTTGGCTTGCGCAAATATGACCACGTTTCTAAATTTCGAGCTGAGCTCAAGTGGCTTCCTATATCCCTTCGCAGGAATACTCACATTCTCTCTCTTCTTTACTGTCTACTATTCTTACCTCGTACCCCCGATTACCTCAAAAGTCGCTTCAATTTCCTTTGTCATACAAATTCCCTCTCCCTCCGATCTACAGAAAATCTTCTTCTTCAAATACCTCTACACTCCTCTTCCTTTATTTCCAATTCTTTCACAGTTACGGCAGTGCGATTGTGGAATACCTTGCCGTTAAAAATTCGTCAAGCTCAGACTCTTGAGTCTTTCAAAAAACAGCTCAATGAGTACTACCTCGCTAAAAATTAGTATTGCTCTTAATGACCTATAATATTGCTGTATTATTATGTATATATCTATCCAATGTTGTTTATCTATATATGTTTATACTTTGTATTTTATTATTTAATTACTGTACGTATTATTTATTTAAGTAACCTGTACACCCCTACCGTCTTAACTAAATCAAAAGTCTCCTTCCACCTACAGGTAGTCTGGAAGAGATCGCTTTAAGCGATAAGACCGCCTGGTTGTATTGCCTATTTGCTATGCTTCTAATTTTATTTTTGTAAAAATTATTGGTGTACAATAAAGAATATTCTATTCTATTCTAAGCTTTAAAGTGCAAATTTTCGTTAGACTCAAGTGTCCTCCACTCAAGTGTCCTCCCCTACAGACTAAACGGTTGTTGTTAGAAATTCAAACGTTACGGCAATAGTAGCTACATATAACGAAATTTGAAGGAAAACTATCACACGAAAGTTGGCCTTGCAAGTTTGCGAGTTATAGTCGACCAAATGTATTTTATTCGAAAATTTCGAACAAGTCAATAGAAAATGTTTTTTTTTTTCGTTACATCTCTTACTCTGTAATTACGGAACCCTACACTGCGCGTGGCCCGACATGCACTTGACCGGTTTTTTATAATAATAAAATGGAAATAATTTAGGTATCTTACTAGTGGTACAAAGATAGAGACTGGTGGCATAGTTCTAGTGGCGTTGCTCAATGATGTAAGCAACACGGAGCTCGCGGGCGTAGGCACTACGGCTTACCTAATATACTTGCCGCTAAAGACGTACCGCCAGAGGCAAAATACCGTAGGCCTCAGGAGTGGTAACGCATCTGCATTTAGACCTTGGTCTTTGTATAAGTGTCTATAGGCTGCAGTCATCACTTAACATCAATGTGAACTGCATGCTTGTTTGCCACTTCCATAACATAAAACTTTACTTTACACCATTATCTCTGATAACCCCCTACCCGGGAATTGAACCCAGAACCTCAGAGTAGTAGTAGTGGCCTGCTGCCACTAGGCTACAGAGGCAGTTGAACTATGAAATTGGCATGCTGACGCAGAGACTGGTCGCCTGCCACTTTTCAAAACATCCAGCCAAAGTTGTCGCCATATTTAATCTGTGTGTCATGGCGCCGAACGTTATAGCTTTCAACTTTTCAACCCGAAAAGCGTGCATAACATAAACCAGTTTTTTAATAGGTAACGATGTTATCGATTTTTCGGTTTGATATACGATAGTTTTATTTTTGTAACATAAAAAGATACACCGAACGAAACTGCGGTGGAGTACTGATATTTGGATTAGCTTGTGAATGAAATGGTATATGCGATGTAGATATTTGCAGTTAGATTTTTCGAAAAGAATTTTCTGATTCTTTGAATATTGTGTTCATGGTAAAGGAAAACTATTTGTTGAAATATTTGTATGAATTTAGCTTTTAGTTTCAAACCTAGGATTTTATACTAGTTTTAAAAAACTATATACCTACATACAAATCTGTTCCTGTTCGTTAGTCTAGCTAAAATCAAGATCGGCTGGACCGATTTGGTTTTGAATTATTTTTGGAAGTCCGAGAAAGGTTTAAAATGTGAGAAAATATGAAGAAAATGTAAGGGAAATAGTTAAAACAACAAAATGTGTCAAAGGTTTCATAGGTATAAAACTTTTGACATATTATTTAATTCTGAGGCAATACAAATAGACTGAGAGATACTGAACCCTCCGAGCATCGTTGTTCCTGTAAGGCTACAAATTTTTATAGGGATAAATCATGACACGCTAATTACAAAAACCATCGCCTGGCAAGTATCAGCCAGTCACGTCACCAACCCCACATTTTTGAAAATGTAAAAAAAAACAAACGTAAAATTAAAATAAGCTTGAAATTTTTATGTGGTTTAGTTTATATATAGAGAAAAGTTTTTAAAAAAATTACAGGCGATTTGGATGAGCACAAATGCTTGCAATTTTTTTTTTCAAAAATGTGGGTTTGGTGACGTGACTGGCTGATACTTGCCAGGCGATGGTTTTTGTACTTAGCGTGTTATGATTCACCCCTACAAAAATGTTTAGCCTTACAGGGCCAACGGTGCTCGGAGGGTTCAATATCTCTTAGACCAGAAGTTTGCAGGGTCAGCTACTATCCAATATAATAAAAATATGCAGTTGGGCTTTACTCATAAGTCATAAACTAAAACTATAAAGACAGGTATCGATATTATGATATTGCAACTTTTAACAGCCGGATCTCCGTGAGCCAGTATCATAAGATACTGTGATTTATGCTTGTTGGGAAGCGTTCCAGTATATTATTCATGAAGTGAAAACTTAGGACATTATCCCATCTGCCCGGTACTGTAGCAACATTGCAATTTTACTACTCGATGACTTCGCAAACTGTTACTAGGAACTATGTCCTTGCAATGTGTTTGTTGATTAAGCGGATTGAAACTCGGAAAATGATAGATGGTTTTGAGATGATATTGGCTTTAATATTTTCTGTATAAAGTAAAGACAAGTTATTATGCTTCCGCTAACATTTTTAAATCTGTATAAATCTAAAATCTCTACATTCAATATTTTTTGAACTTTAACGTACTTTTACTCTAAAATTTTACGGATTCAGCAGCGTACGCGATGTACCTAAGCAAATAGTTTGTTTAATTTTTTACATTTTAGGTTATGTCAATGTTGTTGTGTATTGATCCCTAATTTATATCGACTTCCAATTGCGTATAAAATTATCTTAGAATATTTGCAGCTACAGAATAAGTTTTCGGTGTATCTTCTACTGATGTTGTCCTAGCATTAGATGTCGTAATTAGATAAATAATCAATTTTAATTATTGCCTAAAATCTATAATCGTAAACTAAAAGTATAACGACAGGTATCGATATAATATTATGATATTGCAACTTTTAACAGCCGGATCTCCGTGACCTAGTATCATAAGATACTGTGATTTATGCTTGTTGGGAAGCGTTCCAGTATATTATTCATGAAGTGAAAACTTAGGACATTATCCCATCTGCCCGGTACTGCAGCAACAGTGCAATTTTACTACTCGATGACTTCGCAAACTGTTACTAGGAACTATGTCCTTGCAATGTGTTTGTTGATTAAACGGATTGAAACTCGGAAAATGATAGATGGTTTTGAGATGACATTGGCTTTAATATTTTCTGTATAAAGTAACTTCGTAACTTCACGCCTGTAATCCCGAAGGGGTAGGCAGAGGTAAATGCATGCATTCAATCATACATGCAAACACCCATGACTCGCCGGTTACGTTTTGGCCCATGTAACAGGTGGCGAACCTGTTGCCATCTCCGGGCACATTACCAAACTCCGGGGTACTGGGAAACTTCCAGAAAATGGAAAAATCCCAATAGAAGCAGAGATAAAGGATTTTAAACCGTTGTCTCTGATAGTCCACGATACGAGAATCGAACCCAGGACCTCCAGCGTAATAGTAGTGGCCTGCTACCATTACGCTACTGAGGCAGTACTGTATAAAGTAAAGACAAATTATTATGCTTCCGCTAACATTTTTAAATCTGTATAAATCTAAAATCTACATTCAATATTTTTTTAACTTTAACGTACTTTTACTCTAAAACTTTACGGATTCAGCAGCGTACGCGATGTACCTAAGCAAATAGTTTGTTTAATTTTTTACATTTTAGGTTATGTCAATGGTGTTTTGTATTGATCCCTAATTTATATCGACTTCCAATTGCGTATAAAATTATCTTAGAATATTTGCAGCTACAGAATAAGTTTTCGGTGTATCTTCTACTAATGTTGTCCTAGCATTAGATGTCGTAATTAGATAAATAATCAATTTAAATTATTGCCTAAAATCTATAATCATAAACTAAAAGTACAACGACAGGTATCGATATAATATTATGATATTGCAACTTTTAACAGCCGGATCTCCGTGAGCCAGTATCATAAGATACTGTGATTTATGCTTGTTGGGAAGCGTTCCAGTATATTATTCATGAAGTGAAAACTTAGGACATTATCCCATCTGCCCGGTACTGCAGCCACATTGCAGTTTTACTACTCGATGACTTCGCAAACTGTTACTAGGAACTATGTCCTTGTAATGTGTTTGTTGATTAAACGGATTGAAACTTTGAAATGATTTTGAGATAATTTCATCTATCTACTAGCGGCCCGCCCCGGCTTCTCACGGGTGCGATGTTACCTACATTACTGATATAATTTTTTTTTTTTTTTTTTTATGTTACTGAAGTGGCAAACAAGCATGCAGATCACATTGATGTTAAGTGATGACTGCAGCCTATAGACACCCACACAAAGACCAAGGTCAAAATGCAGATGCGTTACCACTCCTGAGGCCTAAGGTATTACGCCTCAGTGCCGGAAATTACAGGGCCGTACATTACCACCTGACCGGAACACGATAGTGCTGAACACTACCATTTAGCGGCAAGTATATTAGGTAATGCGGTGGTGCCTACGCCCGCGAGCTCCGTCACTGAAGCTCTACCACCAGTAATCATAATAAAATATAGCCTACCCACCGGTTTTAAATCTCTGGTTCTTTTGGGATTTTTCTATTTTCTGTAAGATTCCCAGTACCTCGGCGTTTGGTGATGAGCCCGGAGTTGACAACAGGCTTGCCACCTGTTACGTGGGTCAAAAACTTAACCGGTGAATTGTGGGTATTTGCGCGTATGCTTGAATGCATGCATTTACCTCTGCCTACCCCTTCGGGGATTACAGGCGTGAAGTTGCGTTCGTTAAAACTTAGAGCATTAATTACCCCATACTTTCCCAGAAAAATTGCGATGTTGCTACAGTACCACTACTGTAACACCACAGCACACCACGGACACTCCGTCGAAATGCCATACAAACGCTAAATTTGGTCTCTATTACACAGACATCAATCAGTGACGTGTATTTACACATGCACCTGTGTGCGCAGCACGTAGAGAATACCAAACGTCGCCCATAAGAGGGGAGGAGGTTGGGTGAGGCGGGGAATTATATATTCTTTCTTTTTACTCTTTGTTATCAGTTTGTAAAGGGGAAAAGAGACATTTTACTGATATACTTTTTACATTAGTTTATGACATTTAGTTTTATCTTAGTGATATTCTTGACTTTACATATATTTTTTATCTTGTTTGACATGTATATCAATTGTTATTCGCTTTAATTTATTTTGTTTGTTTTTGACGTGTCATAAGAGGTGCCTGTCACCCTAAATGAATAAATGAGTTTCTGATTCTGATTCTGATTCTGAAATCGTGCGGGACGTCGAAGTGTCAATTCTATACGTAGTATTATTACCCATAGTATAGTACAGTCGTACTATGGTCTAATATATTTAACAAAACGCATCCAATCATATTTTGTTTGTAGTCTGAAACAACTGATTGCAAGATTAAATGAGAAAAAAGAACATAAATTGATATCAGCAAATATGACACAAATGTTTTCATTCAAAGACGTCTCGTACCCGTCCCGTGACGATGCAAAACATTTCATTATTCCACGCTTGCCTGTCACATTATACCCTTCTATCTTGATTTTCATCACACGTGACGACACGTTGCGTTCGGAAATTAAATTTGTTTCAATAGGCAATCGGATAGCTATCGAAAATAAATGCAAACTATGATTAGAATGAATGTTTGTGAAATAATACGATGTTATATTCATGATTTATATTTTTAAATTGCAAAATAAAATGTAATAATTTTAATATTTTTTATCTGTGCTCCATGTTGAACGAAACATCAATCACAGGACGTGACGTCATATGTTTGTACAACAAATATTTAACACAAGTGATACTTTAATTTATTGACTCTTTTTTTGGATATTTTCTACGTTATTTACACGAAAAATACGTTATACGAAATTCAACAAAATTAGTTTGCACTTGGTTAGTCGTATGGAATTAAAAGATTATAAACAGTTGACGTCACATTGTTCAGAGTCATTCGGCACCGTTTACGCGGCATACTTTAAATTATAAATTATATGTGTAGTTTCTGGTACTTTAACATGTTTAAATAATAAAATTAATATTTTTTATGGTTAAATAAACGTTTAAAGAATAATTTTAGACACATTCTCAAAAGTTGTCCGATTCCCTATTAAAGAGTTATTTTCGGGTGAGCACTTCCTTCCGTATATTGGGATTAGTGGTACGCGATTCGTACCACTAATTAATAAAAATAGAAAAATGGGTTAAAAATAAGGACAATAAATGCATTTATGTAAATTTTGTAGTAATATTATAAAACGTGAAAATAGCTCGCACGGCCTGTCACGATTTCACATTAACAATCTAAACGCTTTTTATGTTTGTAGTCTAAAATGACTGATTGCAAGATTAAATCAGAAAAAAAGAACAAAAATTGTAGCAGCAAAATATGACACGTGTTCATTCAAAGTCGTCCCGTACCCGTCCCGTGATAATTCAAAATGTTTCATTATTCCGCGCTCGCTTGTCGCATTATACCCTTCTATCTTGATTTACATCACACGCGACGACACGTTGCGTTCGCCAATTAAATTTGTTTCAATTGAAAAAGGTATATTCGGGTGAGCACTTCCTTCTGTATAAATATGAGGATTAAAAGCGGTTCGGACCTTTTATGAAACAAAAAAGATAAATGAGTTTTAAAAATAAGGGTGATAAATCCCAGTGCCACCCTTGAAGTTTAAATTATGTGCCCGGAAATGTCAAAAGGTTTGCTGCCGAATAGACGGTGTAAGAATGTCCTTTTTTTATTTCACGAATGTGGCAAACAAGCATGCATTTCACACAAATGTTAATTGATGACTACAGCCTATAGAAATCTACCCAAAACCTTCTGCGTAAAAGTAACTTATGATCCGTGACGTTTTTACGAACAAACTGTTGAGTCGATAGTGATAAAATATACATTGAGACATGCATCCTGCGAAAGTACATAGGACAAGAAGCGTGCCCCCCAACGCCGACCCTAGCATTCCGTTTACCACCAACCGATGGCTACAGCAAAAGTTGCATCAGCCTCAATAGCATGGGTATATCTTATGTTCTTCCACAACGCCCTAAGCAGAGGAGAGATTGTTAGCTGTAGGAAGTTGTGTTGTTGTGTGTTAAGACGACCCGGTTAGTCCAGCGGAGCGAAACCACCGTTTGATTCGAAGGGTCGCGGGTTCGATCCCCGCACTGGAACAAATATTTGTATGGCCTACAGATATTTGTTTGGGGTCTGGGTGTTTGTGCATGTGTTGTATGTATGTGTACAACGGCATTCACGACACAGGTTTATATTATACCTATTGTGGAGCTGTAAGTGTAAGCGTATATTATTGTATATTAATTAAATATTTCGTATATTTCGTACTAGCTGACCCGGCAAACTTCGTATTGCCTCACAATGAAATATTGTCAAAGGTTTGATAGATACGGACTATTTGTATAGGAAAATGAAATTAAATGTAGAGATTCCAGTAGGAATGAGTGATTTTCCCTCAGTAAAAAGTAACCTAAATGTTGGCCAGGCTTAGTATCAATACACCTCACTGCCAGTGAATGACAAAGAATGTCCCATATTTTTTGTTTAGTCTTATCTTGCCGTTTGTAAAAGAAAGTATAGAACATTCTGTTGATACCTATTTTTATCATTAAGTATTTTTGTAAGTATCATTAAGTATTATTTATTTTATTTTGTTTACTTTGACATATTAATCAACGTGTCAGTTGTTATTTGCTTTAATTTTATAATTGTAATTTGACCTATCACAAGCAAATTCTATTATTTGCAAGTGATTAAATGAATTTTTGATTTGATTTGATTTGACACCACAAAAAGTTTCATTCGAATCCGTCCAGTATCTTCCGAGATTAGCCTGGACAAAGGGACGAACAGACAGACAAGAAATTAAAAATCATTGAAAAGTATTATAATACTATTTTAACATCGCCCCCAATTGGTTTTTCGTAAATATATACAATGTACAGACACGCGGATTTTACTGTTTTATTATATGTATAGATTGTGTAGATTTATTTAGGCTGAGGTATACAGGCCCCCCCACAAGTTGGACCGACGACCTGGTGAAGGCCGCGGGCAATCGCTAGATTAGGGCAGCCCATGGGGCCGACCGCCTGTGACGAAAACACTTCCAGGGAAAAGTTATTCGGTACGAACTGACAAGATGATTATGGAGAGCGTTGTGTGCCGGCCTCCACAATAAGCACGCAACTTGAGAAGAACATCAAGCCACCCGCAATTTGACATTTTGCTGTAACAACAGTCTATCCGCGACCACGGCTTGTGCAACCGAGTCGAAACGTCGGAATAAATGTAAAAAACTGGTTGCCTGTAAAGTCGGTTTTACGGGCGAAGATTTTACGTGACAACGTCTTTTTCTCGGTAGAAAGGCATTCGCCGGTCCGGCAGGCCTCTCTCTCGTTCGGTGACTCATCGTTACGTTACCGGGCGTTACACTTTTTCATGAGTGACTCCGAGCCGCAACCTAATTTAAGACGTTGTCACGTCAAAAGTGTGTTTACCCAATTTCTATATCGCGTCACGACCCGGTTCGTAAAGTTAGTAAAATGAATATTGAACGCTAGTGTTTTTAAAAGTTATATGACAAGATGATGTCATAAACAAAAGCATTAGAGTTAGGTGGTCGGCCCCCCAGGACCGTTCGTTAAGGCAATCTTTGGAGAAGGCCTTTGTCCAGCTGTGGAAGTCTTTTGGCTGAAATGGTGATGATGATTTTACTTTGATTTTACTGGTGGTAGAGCTCCAGTGACGGAGCTCGGCGTAGGCATCACCGCATTACCTAATGTACTTGCCGCTAAATGGTGTTCAGCACTATCGTGTTCCGGTCAGGTGGTAATGTAAGGCCCTGTAAATTCCGGCCAGAGGCATAACACCTTAGGCCTCAGGAGTGGTAACGCATTTGCATTTTGACCTTGGTCTTTGGGTGTGTGTCTATAGGCTGCAGTCATCACTTAACATCAATGCCACTTTCATTTCATAAAAAAAAGATGATTTAGGCTGAAAGCCTAAAAATCCGGTCCTATTAATCGACCCTGTCATAAAGATTTATTTATTTTATGCTTAAAATTCACGTTATCACGATTAAAATTTAACGTGAAATTGTTGCTAACAATTAAATATGTTTTCATTAAAAAGGGATTTTCGGACACGAACATTTACTTTATTCTTTAGCGTGAAGTACAATTGATTTAGGTTAAGTGGTTCATTTAATTTCGGATGAAGGGGCTTTATTGAGTTTATGTTTTAGCTTTAACGAAAAACATGTACTTAAATTATTTTATTACTAACGAAATAAAACTGACGTAAGCTTGAAGTCTCATAACTTTTTGGCTTCATAATTTAAAAAGATTCTTAGAATAAAAGTAATTGAACACTTAACAAATGTGTTGAAATTGATGAGACTCTTTGAAATAGATGTAGCGATGTTAAAATTGTATATAAAGTCGGCTCTACACACGCGGTGCGAATAGCCGCAAAAGCCCGCAACGTAACGCTTCGCGCCGTTCTCAAAATAAAAAATATGTTTACAAAACAAGACTGTGAAGTTTTTATATTATTTTTTCGCAATAACACAGTATGCTAAAGAAATACATTTTTAAAGAAAAATGGAAAAAAAGACTACGAAGATTTGCGAGTGTGGAGGGATACAGTTCACGCGCGGATCAGGGAGTTAATTCCCGGCGTGAATTCACAGCGCGACGTCACACGCGAGTGTAGAGCCGGCTTTATATCGTACATCATTCATCTCGACATGTTATTTTGTTATATTCAGTGTTATAATTTTTAAATCTGTACATCAAAAGAGTTTACTGCAATTATTTTTCTTTTGTTAATTCCAGAAACTAAAGAGAGATCTTTTGTATTTTTACGATAAATGATTAGTATACTCTAAAAACATTTATATAGAAATTAGTTTCAATCTACATGGGTTTTCAGTTTTTCTTTAAATTCATTTATCATCATTGAAGGAATTGAAAATTTTATTATTTTATTTTTTTAACTAAGTACTTTAAATTCTAATTGTAATTTACTATTCATATTATGTTTTTGCTTTTACTATATGGAATGGTTATTCACTCTAGGTAATTTATGATTTCTTGACGTTTTGAAAGTATCCGTAAAGATCTATTCGAAATAAAAAAAAATCTTTCTTTCTTTCTTGTCTGAGTATGTCACAATAATTAATTTATTTTATGCTTAAAATTCATGTTGTATTCTCTTAGCTTGATTTAAATTAAACGTGAAATTGTTGCTAACAATTAAATATGTTTTCATTAAAAAGGAATTTTCGGACACGAACATTTACTTATTCTTTAGCGTGAAATACAATTGATTTTGGTTAAGTGGTTCATTTAATACGGATGAAGGGACTTTATTGAGTTTATGTTTTAACTTTAATAAGGAACATGTTTATAAATTATTTTATAATTAACGAAATAAAATTGACTAACCTTGAAGTCTCCTTATTCGGTTTCATAATTTATAAAGATTCTTAGAATACTATTATTTGATCAAATTAAAGTGTAGTTTGATTATATTAGGTTGGGGAAAAAGTATCTTCGCATTTTTTATGGTAATTCAAAACATTTTTTAATATAGTTTATTGAAATTTAACTAAAGTATGTATGTACCATTTTGTTCGATAACCTTTTGCCATCTTGTAGGTAGGGACATGATCCCATTGCTATCAAAATTTTGGGACTTCTCATCAAAATACCGCGACAAGTGGATTTGGCAGTCCTCTCGTGATGTTAACCTAACATTGCATAAAGAATTCTGAAGAAACCGAAACAGGTGTAAATCTGAAGGTGCAAGGTCAGGACTATACGGCGGATGCATTAACACCTCCCAGCCAAACTCTCTTAATTTTTGCTGAGTGGCTATAGATGTGTGAGGTCTAGCGTTATCATGATGAAACACCACACCCCTTCTGTTGATCAATTCCGGCCGCTTTCTCTCAACTTCTTGCTTTAATCTCATCAGTTGTTTGCAGTAGAGTTCAGAATCGATAGTCCTGCCTGGTGGTAATAGCTCATAATGAATAATGCCCTTCCAATCCCACCACACACACAACATCACCTTATTGCGAGTTAACCCGGGTTTCGCCACAGTCTGTGAAGCCTGACCGGCCTTTGACCACGACCTTTTTCGCACGTTCTTGTCGTACGTGATCCACTTTTCATCACCAGTTATCAGCTTCTTCAAAAATGATTCGGTTTCATTACGTCGTAATAAAGAATCACAAATGAGTACACGGTTCATTAGGTTTCTTTCAGTGAGCTCGTGAGGTACCCAAATATCGAGCTTTTTTTGTACCCAGCTTTTTTCAAATGCGCCATAACTGTTTTGTGATCAATTCTCAGTTCTTCAGCTACGTCCTAACTACTGATATGTCGATCTTGCTCCACTTTTTCAAAAATGGCATCCATTTTATCCGTAATAGGGCGACCAGAGCGAGGTGCATCTTTGACATCAAAATTTCCGGATTGAAAACGCTTAAACCAAATTTGTGCCAATCTCACAGACACTGCACTAGGTCCATAAACATCGCAAATTTTTTTCGCGGCTTAGAAATAACATGCCAAGATATCATCTTGGCATGTTATTTTTAAGTTATACTCTATGTTAAGAGTTTTAAATCTGTCGAAAGTGAACTAATAATATTTTTCATTTTTCATATATACCTATATGTGCGTATGTGTATCTAACTTAGATACATTGTAGTGTTTGCTACCAGTTAGTAGTAATTACATGTGTAAAGCTGCGTTCAAATTAACCGCAGAAAACGCGGCAAATGCGGCAAATGCAGTAAATGCGGCCGCGCACTCTGTAGACGGGGTTGCCGCGCGGCGAACCGTAAGCTGTCGGTCTGGAGCTTCAGCACCACTTACCGCGTGAACTGTATACTTGATTGCCACCATCTTAATAAGAACACAAGAGATTACGCAACGCGGACCCAGAGCCTTACCGCCTAACTACTGTGTTGCCCACCAGTAAGGAAAATTCTACCGCTACTACAGTCGATCCACCGCACAATATCAATCAAATCAGTGCAATAAGCGGCATTATATACAATAACGCGGGGTAGGCACCAGCATCGCGCGATGTAACTAGCGCCACTGCAATTGCTAATCCGTATACCAAGCGTGCAAATGAGAGCTTATCCTCCCTTTGTGGAGAAGTTTATTAGATCGGTAGTGGATCTCTTTTGGATGAATGAAATTAGGTGATGCAGTGATGCCTATGTCCTGGAGCTACAACAGTGGAACTCTACCAGTAAAACACTATTTATTGCATTCAAAGGTTTTTATGTATTTATGTATGTATGTATCTTCAGAGCGTGTGGAGCTCCAGATATCCCGGTCCAGACACACCTCCCGTGCTTCGTCCACATTCATAATTCTCTTCATAAACGTGCGCCGACTCCTAAGACTTTTGACCCCACCCTCAGACAGTACTCGACCTATTTGGTCAGTGTTGGTCTTCTTGGGCCTCTGCAACCATCCTGCATCTGCAAACTTCAAGGTTTTTATGGACTGAAATAATGCAACACGGCACCGACGCTAACTGACAGTACAGACAGAGATCCCATAAAGATAATAATGAATTGGGAAATTCACCGGTCGATACTGTAAAAGCGTCTCGTGTAATGAAACTTTCAGGAGCTTGAAATGAGGTTTAAAAAATATTAAGACACTTGGGGTCGAATAAAGATGGTATCCTTGAAAAAATATTCAAAATTACGCTTTAAAGATGTTTATAAGGGTTATAAATTGTGATGTAGAAATTATGTCTGATAATGATTCCTTTTTGGGCTCCAAAAAGTAACTATCAGACATTTTTTTTTTTTTATGTAATGGAAGTGGTAAACAAGCATGCAGTTCACATTGATGTGAAGTGATGACTGCAGCCTATAGACACCCACATGAAGACCAAAATGCAGATGTGTTACCACTCCTGAGTCCTAAGGTGTTATGCCTCTGTGCCTGAAATTACAGAGCCGTACATTACCACCTGACCGGAACACGATAGTGCTGACCACTACCATTTAACGGCAAGTATATTAGGTAATGCGGTGGTGCCTACGCCCGCGAGCTCCGTCACTGGAGCTCTACCACCAGTAAAAATTTAGAAATATATTGTAGAAATTTATCTTCACGCCAGGTCTCTAACGGGCTAGGCAGAGAGTGAAAGGGAGCGCCAGATATCTTGGTCCTGATACACCAATCGTGCCTCATCTAAATTCATCATTCTCTACATAATTATATGCACGATGATTCCTAAGACTTTTGAAGAAATGTAGAAATGAGGATAACATATTATTATCTTAATTACTTACTGATATTTTTTTAATAAAAAACAAAGCGTTATTTTGTATTTAAAGAAAAATAAAATCTAACACTGGTAAAGCCGCACCGTGCAACCAAATAAAACCAACTCCAACAATATTTTGGAGTACACTTATTTAAAGTAAAATACAGGATGAGTAACATTAGGTTCACATATTGAACGAAATTATAATACAACTTTCAGTGGAGTTTTAACACAGTTTGTTATCAGAAGATCAACCAAATAATTAATGTTAAAACTAAACATAAAACTTTATTAAGTTTACAATAAATGGATTAGATGAAAAAGGATCATTCAATTTAATATATCATTGCAAAAATATCCACTTCAATCCATTCCCTCTGTACAAAAGCTTGCGAAATAAAATATCTCCCTTGCATATAAATAGGCTAAATCTATTTAGTAAGATGCCTACTTTATATCCAAAAAGGTCTTTTATTCCCTGGCTTCTTCGCCAAAACCCTAGCTTAAAGGTTTTATCTACTCATCCCCGGTACAAATTTATTGCATTAATTCATAAACCTTTTTATTACACTGTATTTTTATCAAGCAAATGAAGTCGGTGATTTTTTTTATGACGCTCAGTTTTATTATTTGAACTAGCGGCCCGCCCCGGCTTCGCGCGGTTGCAATGTTACCTACCCTCTCCTCTCATCTTAGCGTGATGTTATATAGCCTAAAGCCTTCCTCAATAAATGGGCTATCTTACACTGAAATTACTTTTTCAAATCCGACCAGTAGTTCCTGAGATTAGCGCGTTCAAGCAAGCAAACAAACAAACTCTTCAGCTTTATAATATTAGAATGAAAATAAAATAAATATTATGTATAGATTAGTAACATTCTATTTAAAGCGTCGGGAATTATTTTTTTTGACGTGACAACGTCTTAAATTAGGTTGCGGCTCGGAGTCACTCATGAAAAAGTGTAACGCCCGGTAACGTAACAATGAGGCACCGAACGAGAGAGAGGCCTGCCGGACCGGCGAATGCCTTTCTACCGAGAAAAAGACGTTGTCACGTAAAATTTTCGCCCGTAAAACCGACTTTACAGGCAACCAGTTTTTTTTGGTAGATTTACAGTGTAGGAGCTGCGATCTATCTGCCGCTAAATCGTAGTGTTCAGCTTTATAGTGTTCCGGTAAGATGGTAATGTATGGCTCCGTAATAACTATCACAGAGATATAATAACTAAGGTCTCAGGGGTGGCAGCGCATCTGCATTCTGACCTCTGGTCCTTGTGTGGGTGTCTATAAGCTGCAGTCAACGCATAACAGCAATGTGGACCACATGTTTGTTTGCCACTTCCATGATATAAAAAAAAAATGCTTGATTGCCACTTTCATTAAATAAAAAACAAAATAAAGAAATAAAACCGGCTAAGTGGAAGTCAGACCTTCGGTTCCTCATTTGTGTGTTGTGTTATTAGTCGAGACAGAATCTCGAATAAAACCATCGATAGTACAAAAAATGTCCGGTAATCCCTAAGTGTCACAAATTAATAAAATGTACTTAAAATTTCAACAAAATGGGTTCTGAAACACAGATCGCAATCATACCGAAGCAATATCTATTAAACTTAACACAAACGCAATCAACGTCATAGCAATTCCGATACACAGGTGAGACATTTTATTGCAAACTATAAAACTACAGCTAAAGGGCAACGCATACAAAGTAGTCGATAGTAAGGTAAGCGAGATTGGCAACGTTGTTGAAATCGCATTACTTTTGGAGACTGAGTGAAATGTTACTCGGAAATCTTGGAGCAGTTGAGAGGTGAGATGAGGCACATATTGATGAGAATCGCGAATTGCTCAGATGTTTTTTTAAACATTTTAATATAAGAATAGTTTTCAATGAGCTGGATACCTATACAAAAATTGTCCTGACAGATCAACGCCCAGTTTTGATAAAATAGGGCCCAGAAGGATGTTCTCTTTTTCACAGAGATTCTTCTAACAATCCATACGAGTTATATTTGTTTTGGGAATCCGTGGGAATATGAATATGTGAGTAAAATTTTGTAAGGAGTAAAAATAAATAGGTGTAACTGTCACATACAAATTAAATAGTTTTTTTGATATCTGAATGGATCCGATGGCATAAAAATGTAATAATTATAGTAGTCGATAGTAAAGTCAGCGCGATTGGCAACGTTGTTGAAATCGCATTACTTTTGGAGACTGAGTAAAATGTAACTCGGAAAACTTGGAGCAGTTGGGAATTGAGATAAAGCACATATTGATGAGATACATTCGTGTATTACGTCTCTAGCAAAAACTACTAGTGACCGAGAGGAAAGTGCTCACGAAAATTCTAGGCGCTGTTCGGGATGAAAAAGGAATCTGGAAGAGTAAAAAAAAATAAAGAAATAGAACATCTGGTGGCGGAGCCAAATATCATTGGCCAAATAAAATCCCAGAAGCTTCGCTATCTTGAAAGAATGGGGGAGGATCGAGCAGTGAAACTTGTATACTTAGGGCGACCTAGTGGCCGACGTCCAGTTGGTCGGCCCAGGTATTGCTGGAGTGATGAGGCGCTAAAAGATCTCCGTGACCTTCAGGTCGAAGACTGGCGGGAGGAACAGACAAAAATGGCGCATTCTAGTATCGAAGGCCAAGACTCATTTTGGATCACTGCGCCCATAGAGTAAGTAAGTATCTAGGGCCGAAGAGTAACTCGGCGGTAACATGAGCCCATTGCCGCCATATTACCAAACTCCGAAGATAGTACTGGGAAATATACAGAAAAAGGCAATAGTACATTTCGACCCTTGGATTGAACCCAGGGCTGCGACCGCCTATCAAAATTGCTGTCGTCATTGTCGTGGCTGTCAAATTTTCATATTAATTTGTGGCTCCTTTAAAAGTAGTAGGTAGTGATAATCTGACAGATGTTCTTGCTTTCGTAGGTAATAAACATGTGATAACTGTATATTATTTAGATTATTATAAAAAAATTCATGAAAATTTGACAGTAATGACAATGACGTCAGCAATATCGATATGCAGTCGTACCCTAGGGACACCCGTGCACAATAGTGGAAATCTGGCACTTAAATATTTAGTTCCATCCAAAATAAAAAAATAAACACTTAAACAAAAAATTGTATAATACAATCGCTCGTTTATACACTCAAGTACGAATATGACTGAGATATTGAACAGGTGAATTGTGTTTTCCTTCACACATCACATTAGTCGGAATTTTCCAATAATTGGATGAACTTACCGTTTGAATGGTATTCTATTTTTCGTCTTTGTGATACATGGACATTATACACAATTCATATGAATGATGAGTAGGATTTGGATAAATATGAAAAAAGAAATAAAGAAACATTTATCTGACATATGGCCGAATACTCAAACGTCACTCAATTTTAAGCAACCCTTAAATGTGCGCTTTCTCTATCATTTTAACGTGTTTTATAAAGACAGAAGACATTAAGGTCCCACTTAGATTTAACTGACGTTTGAGTATTTGGCCGATAGAGAGACACATTAACGTTGATTATAGTAGCAACACACGTCCGTATGTATGTATCTTCACGCCAGGTCCCTAACGGGGTAGGCAGAGAGTGTAGAGCGCCAGACATCCCGGTTCTGACAAACCACACGTCCGTAAACGCCTTTATTAAATCTATATTACATCAGCTTTCTTGAACTGCTTGCATTTGCAAAAAGGAGCTTGAAATTTAAAAATCAATTAGTGACCGCGGTAAAAATAAAATTTCAAAGGAATATCTTTATAATAAGCCCTGTATTGACCGAATAATATTTTAAATGTCATGACTGCAGTATATTTAAACAAAAATTCGACGAGTGTGTAAGCCGCTTCTACGAGTGCTCTGTGCTCTCAAAATTTCTGCACAGCATTTTAATAGTAATATTTTATTTTTTGTAATAACAGATGCGAGTACACTTTAGAAATTAAAGAAAAATTTTTTCCTGCCCGAAGTCAAATTTTTCTTTTCATTATTTCTTTAATTTTTAAAGCATTTTTATGTTTTCATTAATTGATATTGCAGGATTTTCTACTAAGTACCTACTTACTACTAAAATATCTACAGGTATTTTTTTTTTTATTATTCGTTCTAATGGTTGAGTTTAAAACCTCACGCACTGCCGTGGTTTAACTGCTACAAAGCCACTGAAACAACTGTTGTTAATACTATTTATCTATTCGATATCTAAGAATACAAAACAAAAGGATTTTTGCGTTCAAAATAGTTCACCTTTTTTGTGAAATAACATGTAATTTGGCACGAGAAAACTACTTTGCGTAATTTAAAAAATATAATACCAAGTTCAACGTACACAATTTTTAATTAATTACGAGCTGTCTCTACGGTTCGAAGAAAATAAAGGACAAGGGTGATATTAATTGTTTAAATTAATTATCTAAAACACAATTTATCATAAAGTTTTTATGAAAATTTATAATTTAGAACAATTTTGCGTCCTTGAATATAATGGCAACATTTAACTAGAATCCACACCCAGTTTGTATTAAATTGACATGGGTCAAGTTAAAAGTGAAAACCACAAACATGACATAAATAAATAACGTTGCTTTGTAACTTCACGCTTATATATTTCAGAAACAGGAATAAATGCATGCATTCAAGCATACATGCGTCAATGTATGTGACATAGTTAAAATCCGTTTAACTGATATTTGATTTAAAGTATTAATTAACTCTAGTTGTAACGTTTTCGCAAGTTTTCACGAGCTTCATACATGGTCACGGGCAGACTGTACACGTTAGCTGGAAAGCGACAAAACGTGTCGGGTAAGAAAGAGAAGTTGGGACTAGTATACCTACGCGAGAAAATCTCCAAATATGATATCTATAATTATAGTTTTAACAAAGACGTTAAATAAAAACTAGTTTTAACTAGGAAAAACGTATTCTATCTATAAACTGGATTGAACTGTAACATGTGTATTACCTTAAATCTCCACGCCGCGTACCTTTTATTCCACTTAATAGCTGGCGAGCCTGTGTACATCTCCTTTTTACCATAAAAATCATAAAACATTTTTCACGGGTGACAGTGTCAATAATACATGTAATGTGCCGCTGCAAATGGTAGTGTTCAGAACTATCGTGTTCCTATTGGATGATAACGTAATTGCGCGAGTTTAATGAGAGAAACCTGCTATTATTGTGACTGTTTCTAATAAAAAACTGCTCTTAATTTGGCTTCTAGAAAAGCAATGAGATAGGCTGGCAAAAGTTCCGATAAAACAGTGAAACAAATACTTTGTAAGACTACTCATTCCAGTTGTTAATGCTATCAAGTGAGTTCTAAAAAGTGAGTTAATCTCGTTCTGAGCTAAAGCTTAGTACTATCGAATCAAAACAAAAGAAAGTAATCTATCTCGACTGAATTTCTTGTCTGTTATCGCCACTCAAGTAGGTAAATGGAATAGGCTTCTTTGTCAGTATCACTTATTTTTTGGTGCCCTTTTTTTATGTAAAAGAAGTTGTAAACAAGCATGGAGTTCACATGGATGTTAAGTGATGACTGCAGCCTTTAGACACCCACACAAAGACCAGGATCAAAATACAGAAGTGTTACTTCTCCTGAGGCTTAAGGTGTTATGCCTCTGTGCCGGAAATTACAGGGCCGTACATTACCACCTGACCGGAACAGGATAGTGCTGAACACTACCATTTAGCGGCAAGTATGTTAGGTAATGCGGTGGTGCCTACGCCCGCAAGGTCCGTCACTGGAGCTCTACCACAAGTCCAGAGGCATAACACCTTAGGCCTCAGGAGTGGTTATGCATCTGCATTTTGACCTTGGTCTTTGTGTAAGTGTCTATAGGCTGCAGTCATCACTTAACATCAATGTGAACTGCATGCTTGTTTGCCACTTCCATTACTTTTAAATTTTAATTTTTTTTTATGCTGGAAAAAACTAGATTAGTTATTAGTTTAAAAAAATGTTTTTTTTATGGTTCGACATAAATATATTTTGCTTTTAGCCGTTCTAGTAAAAATATCTTTCTCTTATGAATTGAAACACAAAATGTACATTTAAACTATTAAAAAATGTTGTTATGGTATCCATAAACTAGGAAATGTTGAGTATAAAATAAAATTGAGTCGAAACACAAACACAGGGTGGCCGATTAGGTAATATACGGCCCTGTAATTTTCCGGCACAGAAGCATAATACCTTAGGCCTCAAGAGTGGCAACGCGTTTAAATTGAAATCTCTGGTTGTATGTACCTAGATGCTTAAAGGCTACAGCTCACAGCTCCACAGTAGGTATAAAACCTGTGTCGTGGGTGCCGTTTTTACACAAACAACACACACAAACACCCCGACCACCAGAAACAAATATCTGTGGGCCATATAAATATTTGCAATGAGCTATATAACATCATTGAATATTGGCCCGGTGCGGGGATCAGACCCGCGAGCCTTCGAATCAAACGGTCAACTCACACCGCTGGACCATCCGGGTCGTCAAATCAATAGCATAATCATATCACAGCAATTCAGTTTAATCATATCACGTCCGTCACGTTTTCACGTCCAAACGACTTTTTTTATGTGATGAAAGTGGCAAACAAGCATGTAGTTCACATTGATGTTAAGTGATGACTGCAGCCTATAGACACCCATACAAATACCAAGGTCAAAGTGCAGATGCGTTACCACTCAACACTACCATTTAGCGGCAAGTATATTAGGTAATGCGGTGGTGCCTACGCCCGCGAGCTCCGTCATTGGAGCTCTACCACCCAGTAGAGCGACTCAACAGATCCCCTTATATTCCCTTTATATTCCCTTTATATTCCCCCACCCCCCTAAAATAGGGGGTGGAAATTTGTATGGAGCATTACACAATTTTCAAGAGTTTATACGGGTATTTTGTACGCGACGGGCAACTTGATAAGGACGTTTCCACGGGATCGTAAAATTTAAATTATTTTTAAAACGACATCCACACGGGCGAAGCCGCAGGCAACAGCTAGTTGCAAAGAAAGAAGGAAAAACATGTTTACATGATTTTCCCACAACAAAAAAGTTACCGAACATAAAACTGTCCCTTATTTGTCCCACATTGGGAGCAAAACTTGTTATCACCTACAGGGATTATCGTCCCAATTCAATCGCCCCACCTTTATAATAACTACATACACATGACTTATTACCATTATCGAAATAGGTGTCGACAGCAGTGCAGTGCAGCTATGGGTAAGTGAATTTTATTATTTTCAATTTTAACAATATTTAATTTATTTGTACAAATATGTATTTGTAAGAACGAATTTTCGTAGTAACATATTGTCATATTTTTTTTTAACCTATAATAATTGTCAGGTTCTATGCGGAAAATTAAAAAAAAAAACATGCTTTTACGTTAGACCTTAAGGAACTGATGTGTTCTAAAGTTTTATTTATTTATTCTTTCTTGCACAATTACGTACATACGGCGGACTTAATGCTAAAAAGCATTCTCTCCCAGTCAACCTTTGGGTAGTGAATAAAAAAAGGTTATAATGTACTAGCGGCCCGCCCCTGTTCGCGCGGTGCAATGTTGCCTACCTCTCCTATTCGTCTTAGCGTGATGATACTACATAGATATAGCCTAAAGTCTTCCTCGATATCTTTTATAATATAAGGCAGCGTACGCAAAATAAGTAACTTTTCTGGTTGATTTTTTACACCTTGTGTCTGAAAAACCCAAATATCTTACTGAACCCTATGTTTTCCAAAATAAAATATACCCGTGGATAATGTAGCTTTCGAATAGTGAAAGAATTTTTAAAATCGGTCCAGTAGTTATTGAGCCTATTCAAAACAAACAAACAAACAAAAAAATATTATCTCTTTATAATATTAGTTTAGATTAGATAACGGTGTAATAAGATACGTATATATATATGGATCGGTATAAACTACCTATATAACAATGTATATATTACACATACTTACATAAATACTCATAAAATATAAATATATATGAACAAACTAAATTATAATAGAATGACGAACCAAAGAAAAAGAAAAAGTCTCAAAGCAACCAATCTCAAATAGTGTTCCCGGAGTTTTCGCGGGCTACACTTGAAATGTAACTAAAATTATTTTTAAAATCAACCCGATATTTCGGTAATTTTTTAGCTTATGGTTCTAATTTCAATCTTAGTCTTAGTAGTAGTCTTAATCTTAGTAGTTTTTGTGCGTAAAAATATACAGACTGAAAAACAAAAATTATATTATTTTATTTTTTTGTAATAACATAAACTTTAGAAATAAAAAAATCGAACCAGCGACCTCAGGATAACTAGTCCAGCCGCTTTACCATTAAGCTACCGAAGTTAAAAAAATTGCATCACCGGACTTTATGAAGACCCTTTCTTAAAATTTTTGGAGTTTACTTCTAAGAAACGATTTGAGTTATAAGGCCCGGTAAGGAAACTTTAGCCTTAAGCCGAGGATCGGGCCCCAGAAGGGTCTTAGGCAGTTGTGTAAATTTGACGACCCGGGTAGTCCAGCGGTGTGAAACTACCGTTTGTTACTACTGTTTGATTCGGAAGGTCGCGGGTTCGATTGTCCCGCACCGGGACAAATATTTGTATAGCCTACAGATATTTGTTTCGGGTCTGGATGTTTGTATACGTGTTATGTGTGTATAAGCCATCTACAGTATATGTAGTTCAAATTTTAACTTTTTATTACGGTATAACATGGAACTCAAGAAACTGGCGAATCGTGGATGTAGAAAGATTACCTCAGTCAACCCATTGTGTTAGAAAACATCCCTATTATATTATCCCTGTATTTTTAAAGTACTGTAAAAAATATAAACAGTAACATGCAGTTGAGTAGTCATGAAAACTTTATTAGTTGTCCGGTTCGTGATTGTTTCAAATTATGTCAGTGTTCCAAAGTGTCACGTCATGATACTGTCGTGACAGTGTCGGGTAATGGCCAGAGGAACAATCTCGTGGCGTGATACGTGACGTTAGCCCTTCTGGCGTGTTAGGCGAGTTTGATACACAGCAAAAACTCAAATTCAATAATTTATTTAATCACTTGGAAATAATAGAATGTGCTTGTGATAGGTCAAATAACAAAATTAAAAATTAAAGAACTATAGCGTGTTAGTTTTTCAATAGGGTATTTGACAAGGTATGTTCTTAGGTTTTCGCGAGCTACACTCATTGAAATAAAACTAGTTTTCGGTTTTGAGTGACATGGTTCATTAACTGTTTTAAATGACATGGTTCAAAAGTAGCATGAAAATTTAATGTGTTGATATAAAACTCTTAAAATCGGTGCACGAAGTCAGTGTTCAAAAGTGTCACGTCAGAATACTGTCGTGACAGTGTAGAATAGCCAGAGAAACAATCTTATGACGTTAAACTCGCTGCCTGGTTCGCCGAAATTTAATTGTGATGTGTTAGTGAAAACAAGACCATATTACTAAGAATGTGCGTCTATTTGTGTGTTTGTCCATCACTAGACTGTATTTGCTGAACCACGATAGCTAGATCGTTGAATTTTATACAAATTATGTATTTCTGTTAACTCTGTAACAACAATTTCATAAAAAAGAATTAAATACATATTTAAGGTGGCTGTCATCAAGGACATCGCCAGGAGATGATACAGAGGGGGGCAGTTTGGCTATAGCGGAGGGATATTGAGGTAGCTGCCCTCCCCTGCCACCCCTTGGCAATGGCTGTCACACAACAAAACGTTTTTTGAGCAATATTAAAACTGTAACAATGTGTGTAGTAATGTAATTTTTTTGCACCGTACCTTTAACTGCTTCAAATACTCGTAGTTTGGACTAAAAAAAATCTGCGTTCATGAGCTCATTATAGAATTGGTACCATGAACACCTGCCTATTACATAAAAAAAATACAGACTATATCTTTACGATACAAATAACTTTTTTAATGTCCATCACGTATTTTTCCCTACCAAGCAGAGGACTTATAACAATTTTAATATGAAACTAAATCAAATGTCGTGCGAGCTAAGGGCGCGGTAACAACGCGTAATTATGTACCGTGGTTTTATCTAGTTTCATTATAAAAGTAATCTGCGTAGGTGCAGTAAAATGATAGGGGTGTTGCGTGTGAACGTTCTTCACGAATGTACGGGAAATATGTCAAGTGAAAATATGCCTGGTTTGCTTTTGCTATTTATTTGGGGCAAGTGTCAAAACTTTTTTTTATGAAACGAAGGTGGCATGTAAGCTTGCAGTTTGTATGGATGTTAAGTGATGACTGCAGTCTATAGATATACAAAAACCAGAGGTAAAAATTCAGATCCGTTGGTACACCAGCGACGTAAGTTGTTATGTTTCTGTAATATGTGATATTATAAAAGGTAGTGATCACTGAAAGTTTCCACAGCTTAAACAATGTATATATAATGTATACATATACGCCCATTAATGAAGCGTGCATGGCCCCGCGGCTGGTGTAGATCGCAAGCGATCTACTCGGTTATGCGATATGGGCGCGGTCGGGTGTTTGATGGGTGACCGCTAGGGTCAAATTTAAATGCGCGTTTCCGTGTTTGGGAGGGCACGTCAAGCCGTCGGCCCCGGTTTCAGTCGTCAATCCTTGTCGGAGGCCTTAAGGGCGATTTGAAAACATTCGACAGCGGGTTGTCCACTAACCCTAATCTGCACCAACCCGCATTGGAGCAGGGCCGCCTCCCAATAAGGGGAGAGACTCGTGCCCAGCAGTGGGACGTATCAAGGCTTGCCATTATTATTATTATACGCCCAATATACATTCAACGTGCAATTCTGGTTATCTCGGCGTATATTCCATCCATAATGATTTACAAACAAATATTTCATGTCTGAGCTGTAAAGATACATTTAATTAGCAGAGTTGTACGAATCTCTGAAACAAAGGTACTTAGCAACAATGTTATGAGCTAAGTACGTTTGAGTAATTGTACTGTGAAGTGGAAACTTGTTGGTTTTGAAATACCTGCGGCTAGGTTAAGGTGACAATGACTTATATGAGTAAATACTGAAATAGTTTGTGGTTATCTTACTTATTTGTATGTGAAGTGCGGATGTTTGTTTGTTGATCACGCCAAAGAAAACTCGAATTACTGGCAGTGACGCTGACTGACGGACTAATAAAATGACTGAGTTTGAATTTTACGCTGCATATTACCGAATACGAAATATTGTTTTACTTGACACCGGAAATATGGGTAGTAACGCAGAAAATACTAAAAAAAAAAGTACCGGTAATTTTTACTTACAGTTCAGAGTCGGGTAAAACCGGCAGAATGACGAAACAAATCTCGTACATGTCATGTATTATGTAATTAATCCGAATTATATAAGAGTTAATGAATTCTACATTTGCTCTAAAGTCTGATTCTGAAAATATTATAAGCTCTTCAGACACTATTTCATCTTGGTGACTTTACTTATTACTGACTGTGACTCTGACTGACAGACTGATAATCTGACTGACTTTGAATTGTACGCTGCTTATTACGAATACGAAATATCGTTTTACTTGACACTGCCAATATGGGTAATAGTGATGCCAATACTTAAAAAACAAAGTACCGGTAATTTTTACTTGAAGTCCAGGGTCGAAAGACTCGGGTAAAACCGGTAGAACGACGAAACAAATACATGTTACGTTTTATGTAATTAATCCGAATGCTTTATTTATTTATTGAAAACAAAACTCACTGATATTTATGATTTAAAAGAGTTGACGAACTCTACATTTGCTCTTAATTCTTTCGGGACAACGGGAATAAACCCTTCATACACTATTTTATCTTGTCAACTTTACACTTTAATGGTATGTCGCTTGTTCCCTTTGCCTGCAACCACTCGACTACTGTGATCGTTTCTATTTCCATCCTGTATAAAGAGTATACGTAATAATCCTTTTCAAGATATGAAAGTCCCTTCAAAAAAGATTTTTTCTATCAAAAGGTGTCCGTGATTCAATAGTTCTTTCATACGTTCGATCATATTCTTGTTTCATGAATAGTGGACGTCGGTATAATGCCCAAATCAAACAAAGACCATTTGCGAAAATTTAAGGAATTTATTGGATGTATGATACTGGACCTTAATTCTAAAACATACGACTCAAAATTGTTTGACACGTTACACTAGGGTAAGAACATTTATTTTGTATGACAATTATGTGTCGCGGATTTAATCGCAGGCTTGCAGTCATTAGTGAATGTATAGTCTTGAATAAGTTAGTGATGTGTATTACAAAAAATATCGATATACATGTATATATTTAAATATGAAGTAACTAAAAGACCAGACAAAACATAGATCGTAATTATACTTAACTAAATATGCTTTGCCAATATAAAAAAAAATACAAAAAAGGTTGTAGTGCACATGGATGGTGATAGGCTAGAATCTCACTGCAGAATCATTTCGTTCTTCCAGATATGCTGCAAACCTAATTTTTACGCATATTTATAACCTAATGAATATATATCCACTAGGTTGCCTATCAAAATTAGGCTGCAAGTATAATAAAAAATAACTTATATCGATAAAAACACACATTCCAAGCATTTCAAGTAATGAAACTCCCAGTACACCAACTGACGGATAGTAAAACAATTTTTAAAAATAAATTTGATCGATATCGATAAAACAAGCATAACTATCATATTTTTAAATCGCTGAATCTAGTTTCAAACTCCATAAATATTTTGTAAGCGAAGAATAGACTTGCACTCAAGCGAAATACTTTTTATACGAATACTCAGAATTCATCCGAGATGAAATGATATTGCAAACATTTACTGCAAATAGAATGCCGTGACATTAGATTTGATGAAGTGTAAAATGTGCGAGATAAAATGAAAAACTGTTTAAAATTGCACTTAAGTTTTATTTTGTACTACGAAAGTTTTTGAAGCGTTAAAATGTTTGTCTTGTGTGCATTATACTGAGGGACAAAATATTTTCTTTTTGTATTTTCTAGTCTATTAATAGATGTGAAGCTTGAGTTCTTTTTTTATGTTATAAAAGTGCCAAACAAGCATGCAGTTCACATTTATGTTAAGTGATGACTGCAGCCTATGAACACCCACACAAAGACCAAGGTCAAAATGCAGATGCGTTACCACTCCTGAGGCCTAAGGTGTTATGCCTCTGTGCCGGAAATTACAGAGCCGTACATTACCACCTGACCGGAACACGATAGTGCTGAACACTACCATTATGCGGCAAGTATATTAGGTAATGCGGTGGTGCCTACGCCCGCGAGCTCCGCCACTGGAGCTCTACCACCAGTAAAAGTACTTACAGTCTTTTGCACTGATTGAAAAGCTAAAGTAATTTTAGTCATCATTATCTTCGCTTCTGCTTTTGTCTTTCTTTTATAGAAAAGGCCTCAGTAGCCTAGTGGTAGCAGACCACTACTACTACGCTGGAGGTCCTGGATTCGATACCCGGGTGGTGGGCTAGCAGAGATAATACTTTAAAATCTGGTTCTATAGGGATTTTTCCAATTTTCTGGAAGCTTCCCAGTACGCCGGAGTTTGTGCCCGGAGATAGCAACAGGCTCGTCACCTGTTCCATGGGTCAAAAAGTAACCGGCGAATCGTGGGTATTTTCATGTATGATTGATGAATGTATTTACCTCTGCCTACCCCTTCGGAGATTACAGGCGTGAAGTTACTTACATAATATAGTACGCATTTTTATATGTATTTAGGGAGTTATAATATAAATAATAGAATTAGTTAATGACAGAGTGGTTCTTACAGAGAGTCATAACTTTCCTCTTTCAATATTAAAGTAAAGCAACCGAACCCTAGTATTTAAGGCTTTAAATCTTAAATACAGCTTACCTATTGATTAGTAATTGTAGCCAACGTTATTTAGGTTCAAATCGAATAAATCAGCAAACTTCCGCATCGTACCTTGGGATGGTTACAGTTTATTTAAATTATTCAATTTATTCATATTTATCAACCAAGTGAGCCCTTGCAGAGCACAATTGTATAGTTAACTAGCTGTTGCCTGCGGCTTCGCCCGCGTGGATGTCGTTTTATAATCCTAAATTTTCTTTGCTATAAACCTCACGGAGCCCGAGACCTTTCCAACGAATGCAAAACCCTGGAAATCGGTTCTTGCGTTCTGGAGTTATAGCGTCAGGAAGGAAAACCCGACTTATTTTTATATTATAGATTATAACAATAAAAAGTACTATAAAATGCTTACCATACCGATGTGTTTGATAAAGCCTACCTATATCATACACATCGGTACAGTACAGTAATTGAAATAGTGCCCAAGTTGAGCTTCCCATTCCATTTTTCTCTTCATAACCGCTCCTATGACATGTACCTATTTATGTGGGAAAACAAAATGTAAGTATCAGTTATTTATTTGCTCTATTATCTTTGTAATTTGTTGATGTATAATATTTGTTCAAACGTTTCCATCTGTACATTTTCCTCGAGCTACGGTTTATACAGCTGTCGACTGCCGTTGTATTTATTTCTTTCTATGAGCTGTTACAACGAAATGTACTGGTAGCTGCACCGTTTTAATATCGATAAAAAGGATAGAAACTGAATTTGAACTCAAATATAACGCTAGGTTTACTAGTGGTAAAGTTCCAGTGTAGTACCTCCACGGCGTAAGCACCACCGCTTTACCTAATCCATCTGTCGCCTAATGGTAGTGTTCAGTACTATCGTGTTTTTTTTGTATATAATGGCATCGCTTTAACGCATATTGCTATCACAGTCAGTATTTCGAGTAAAGCGATGGCTACCTTACCAGAACATTTAAAATGAAGTTCTGAAGGCAACATGAAAGGCCGTGTTTTCGCAGTGTTAATTTATTTCACTAAACACGGCAACTGTAATAAACCTATATCAAACAAAATGCCACCTACTTTGTTTAATATAACTCAAAAATGCACCGAGAAAATGAAATAAACTGAAGCACCACACGCCTCTTTCAAGGTTCACGCCAAAACGCCTACTATCGTGTTAAGGTTGGTAATGTACGGCCACAGTCTAAAGAAAACGAACGTGTTAATTACCTACAGTCATCCAACGAACGTGTAATGTCAGAGCAATCGTGCGGGGCGTGCGACGCGAGGGACGGAGGGGGCGGTACCAAGTAGCCCATACAAAAACTGTCATCTACTTGGGACTTAGCGATAAGGGGTGTGAGATTTAAAATTTCTTTTACTAAGTTCTTGGAAAGACGATATTGAAAAATTTTATGTCAACTTTTCTGTTAATATTTTATTCTAATTTTCATTTATTATTATTGTCTTTTATATTTTACACTTAATGTACATACTTACTTCACTTAAAACGAAAAAAACTTTAAAGAAAACTCTAAATATTTTTTTGTTTGTATGTAGGTATTTCATATTTGGGTTATATTGGACGGAGTTAAAAAGGTATGGATGAATATTAGGATCGGTACATTATAATTGTTAGAATTCTGGCGTACAGATAGACCGCCCAACCGGAATACTGGTAGATTGATGATAGACTGGTAAATTGTTGATAGGTTACGATATTTATAGTTTAATAGATTTTTCCATTTTCTGGAATTTTCCCAGTACCTCAAAGTTAGGTAAAGTGCCCGGATATGTCAACAGGCTTGCCGCCTGTTACATGGGCCAAAACGTGGCCGGCGAATGTAGGATGTATGTATGAATCCGATTAACCTCTCCCTACCCCTTAGGGGATTACAGGCGTGATGTTTTTAGGATTTTTATATAAAATATGTTCAACGTAAACGGACGCGTTACAAACAACGATAATAAAAACCAAAAACGTGACAACCTTAATGATTTTGCGTTTTGATTGGTGAAGGCGGCATATCGCAAAACTTCAAAGGCGATAAACTACTGTATGTACTTATACTGTGTTACGGCACTGTAATTTTCTGCACAGAGGCATTATGCCTTAGGCCTCAGGACTGGCAACGCATCTTCTTAGGCTACATTGTTACTTACCATCAATGTACTTCATGACAAAAAATAAATAATTATGTATAACGTTTTTTTTTTTTTTGTTTTTATGGCATCGCTATTACGCATATTGCCAGTGTCAAGTAAAACGATATTTCGTATTTATTTAAGCAGCGTAAAAGTTAGTTTAATATAGTCATCAAGTATAATATGTAAGTATTAAGTATATAAGTTATCAAGTATAATATGTCAGTCAAGTGAGTTACACTCAAGTTATTCGAGTAAAGCGATGGCTACTTTACCAAAACATTTACAATGAAGTTTTGGAGGCAACCTGAAAGGTCGTGTTTTCGCACTGTTATTCTATTTCACTATACTCGGGCACTGTAATAAACTTATATCAAACAAAATGCCACCAACTTTATTCAATATAACTTAAAAATACACCAAGAAAATTAAATAAAATAAGAGCACCATACGCCTCTTTCAAGGTTCCCGCCAAAACTCCAATGTATAACGTTAATGTTTCACTTCTTCTGAGAGGCTCTTTCTCTCTCTCTCTCTCTCTCTCACATGCAATAACATAACATATAACATAACATACACGAATAGGCGCGCTCTTGCGCGAATACATACACATATACATGTAGATATATTTATACAAAAAATATTTAATTGTACTATTTCATTTTTGCAATAACACACGCAAGTGAATATTAGAACTTAAAGAAAAAACGGAAAGAAAAATTTGACTTCGGGCAGGAATTGAACCTGCGACCTCAGGATAACCAGTCCAGCTACTTGGGTAGCTTAGTGAAAAACTACTGGACTGGTTTCTTTCCGTTTTTTCTTTTATTTCTAAAAAATATTTAGATAGATTCACAGAAATAAGAATATTGAGACATTTAATATTTCGTTTTCTGTGAACCCACCCAATAAATTTGAACACATACTATGAATTGGAAATCAAAAGTGCAATTTGGAAATTCTAGATAGGAACACTTTGAATAAACTAATCTATCTTATAATGAGGTCTTACAACACAATCTCATTAAACTTAACTCGATCGGCTCGGGGAAGGTATTTGAGATAACTAAGCTTGATATTATTATTAGTTCATGCGCCAGGAAAAGTTTCAGGAAATATCTTTTGTTCTTTTAACTGAGTTATAGTTAGATTAAGTGCTTGGATCTTGGCGGTGGTGTCGCGTTAACTTTCACGAAGTTACTAACAGAAGCAGTAATATACGTTTTGACTGAAGGGATGTTTATTAATGTTAGATAGTCAATAATCTTCCTTAATCAATGTTTCAAGTGTATTTGCAAGAGCACATTTCAGTATAAAATATATATTTTTTTTATTTATTAGACACACTCTGTCTCTCATCATCCCCTCTCTCTCTCATGCGCGCGCGCGCACACCCCACCCCACACTTCCCCCCCCACACACACACACTCAAATACTCTCTCTCACAAATACACACACTTATGTGTAAGGACGCGCGTGGTGTGTGTATGTCACGCGCCCACTTACATATTAGGCACGTAACACGCGTACGCTTATGCACACATAATACAAAATTTCATATTTAAGTATAGCGTTTCTTTTCTACATTTCATTCTTTTGAACAAAATACAGAACCCGTGCAGTAATGATGCCAACCAGATCGTCTCAACCCCTATCCAAGCTGGATAGGGGTAAATAGGTTCGCTTTGAATAAACTAATGTATTTTATAATGAGGTCTTAACACAATCTCATTAAACTTAACTCGATCGGCTTCGGGGAGGTGTTTAAGATTTGAATTTGAATTTTATCAAACCGGATGTAGTGGTTCGGCTTATCCGCTATGTGTGTTGGGAGGTCTGTAGTCTGTGAACACATAGCGGATAAGCCGAACCACTACATCCGGTTTGATAAAATTCAAATACTCGCTAGAGAACACAAACCCATTCCACGAATGGTACGCGAGGCTATTGAAATTAAAAAACACCCAAATTTCAATAGAGAAGATGGATGGCGATTATCAACATCATGGGATCCCATACTTAGCAAGATTAAATCCCAGCCGCAGCAGTCTGCAAGACCTCAAGATACCATAAGTAATTATTGTGTTAATCCTGAACGCTACGCAAGGCGTTTACGAAATCGATGGAGGTAGCTACATATAATTTTTTCAAACTTCTGTCAGACAAATGTCACCTCAGTCTGTCCGGGACCACGGAAGCTGAGAAGCGACAAAAACGTCGGGTTGATTTTAAAAATCATTTTAGTTTAATATACGCGAGATAAATCCGTAAAAATATTTATTTCAATACTACAGGGATTTTGTATAATCATTCTTTAGTTTTGCTATATTGTTACCATTTAATCGGATTCAAACAGCACGGAATACTACAATTCAGTGGTAGGGATTATGTACAGTATCCAACAAGAAATAATGCACATCGACCTAAGGAAGAGACGTCGGCTTATTTCGGATCTGTAGAGCGTTATCTCTTTCGCACCTATTTGACGTTTGTCGGCCATTTTGATCAAGTTTTGACCAATACCGGACTACGGATGCTTACGTAGACAGTGTGCAGCAGAGACAACGCTCTATGAAGTTGAAACTAGCCGATTATCAGTTTCATAGACTCGAAGTGCATTATTTCTTGATGAGCGCTATAATTTATTCGATATCTTTAAACTCTGTCACTATAACTCTACCAGTAAATTATATAGATGGCTCTGTTACAAATACAAATACTATTACACTCATGTATCGTCTTTGTATCCAAACAAGGATCGCTTCTCGATCGCTATCAAAAACAAAATGAACGTTATTAATATAACAAAGTTGTTTATTTTAGTTTCCGAAGGAAATAATGTTGAACGGAATGTGTATCTTATTGGCTCCGATCCAAAATTGATATCGAAAATTAAATAGTTAAATTATGTTTTGCTTGTGAAATGCGCAAGCATCTTGCTTGTTTTCTATTACTTTAAGTAGTATTTTTACATTAATATTTAATGTTTTAATACAATACTTAGGAGCTCCATCAAATTGGATGTTATGTTATTTTTCTTTGGATAAGGTTTGTGTTGAAGTTTCTTTTGTTTTAGCAAGAAAAAATAAATCATGATTTTCAATTTCAAACTTTTTAGATTATTGAACAAGTAGACCTATTGTCCTATTTGTTTTACGCAATAACACATGCGAGTAAACTTTAGAAATTAAGAAAAAAACAGAAAGAAAAATTTCACTTCGGGCAGGAATCGAACCTGCGACCTCAGGATAACCAGTCCAGCCGCTTTATCAGTAAGCTACAGAAGTTATCCTGAGGTCGCAGGTTTGATTCCTGCCCGAAGTCATTTTTTTCTTTAATTTCTAAAGTATACCTATTACTTGCGATAGATAAAGTAAAATACTACGTATGCTTTAAATTAACTGTCAGGACATTCTCATATAAGTGAAAACATAACAAGTTAAGAAAATTTTGTGTATAAATATCAAAGTAGGTTAATTTACACTAATGATTTCTGTGGTACATTTCTTCTTTTTGTCCTCTAAAATAAGAAATACAATATAATTCAATTTTAAATCCGACGATTAAGTTTACTAGTAATAAAATACGCTTACACTCACAGCCCCACACTAGGTATAAACCTGTGTCATGGGTACCGTTGTACACATACAATACATACACAAACACCCAGACCCGAAACAATTATCTGTAGGCCATAGAAATATTTGTCCCGGTGCGGGGATAGAACCCGCAACCCTTCGAATCAACCGGCGTCTTACACCGCTGAACCGGTTCGTCAAAAGAAAAGAAAAATGTAAATCTCATAACTTCCTAGAAATCTTTACGATCTTATTATATCTGCAGCTTAGAACGCAACAACATAATTGTGACGTGTGATAGAAACTAACAGTGACATTGAGAATAACAGAGATGGCGCTGTTACCAATGTGAATAGATCTACACAATAAAAGTGTCCACAGAAACCAAACAAGGAACGTGTCTTGATAGAATAATATCAAAAACAAGAAAAATATGTTGCGTATTCTTAAGAGAGTTCAACGGTACGCTTTTCTTAATGGCTGTCACATAAAAAATGTATACAGCGACAGCTCATAAGCCAATGCTGGTAAGGTCAGAAAGTTAATATTCAATCAAGAAGACATACCGCTTTAATTGATCAATAATATAAGATAATATGTACGGCAGATTTGGAGGATATGTCTCGCTACTTACTACTTACAAGTCATTGTTATTACACTGGGTTTTAAAAAGATTTGACAGAAAAAAGGTTGGACAGAAGAAGAGTGTAATTTTTTCATTGTGGTTGAAGTTTTCTTCATACCCACTATTACTAGCTGTGCAGCTATCTAGTAATAGTAAATGCAAGGGAATAATAATAATTAATGTATTTGCTTACTAGAAATGGCCACGATCGTAAAATTATTATGCAGCAAACTGTAAAGGAACAAACTCTTAAAATAATATGGATAGATGGCGCTGTTACCAATGTGAATACATCGACACAATAAAACCATTGTACTCAAGTGTTCACAGAAACAAAACAAGGTTCGTTTCTCGATCGACTTACAACAAGATAAACATTATTATTAAATGTTGCTGCTTATTTAAGTTGGCTGAAGAAAGATCAACGCGTCTTATTGGCTGAAATTCAACATTGTTACAGAGCAAAAGCTCATAAATTTTGAAAACATAAACATTATTACGATGGCTTACAAATGAAACCATAAAACGATGACAGCCATAAATTTGCTTTCATTTCAACAGATGTAATGATTTCAGAAAAATTAGTTAGTTAATTTAGGTGTAGGGAGTTTATACACATTCCAGCTGTACGGCGGACTGCGTAACTTACACCTTATGTAGAAATTTACTACTAATGAAGTAACTGTCATTGTTAAGCCCATAGCAACGAGCCATAGTTCAACTTTTTATCGTGTTTTGTATGAGAGTTATACATGTATAGAATTACTTATTCTAGGACTAAGCAGTAAGCAGACAAACTATGAATTCTGGGTATTGTATAATATTAAACTTGTTTTTATTATAAAGTCACACAATAGAACTCATCAACCAAAATGATACATGGCCAAAACAATCGCAAACACAAATACTGACACTGATATTATTCATACTTTAGCAGCCTATAAATATTATTATATAAAATGATTGGCTATGTGCCAGAAGAATTCGACAAAGTTTTAATACAAAATTGTTCGATGTTTTGAAATAAATAACCAATAACATGAATAGGTTTGGTATAAATTTAGTTTTGAGGTATACTCATTGTTGTCTAGTTCTTATGTTTATTATCTTTACATATTATAAAACGAATGGAACTCAGTTTGGTGGATTCATATATAAATGTCTTTCTAAATCATCATAATAGTTTCAAAGTCAAACAAATATTCTCCTCGGGTCCTTACCAATTATGCAGTGACATTAAGGATGATATACTATATTTCCGCATTTCCATTCGCTGGAGAATCGAGTTCGAGAATGACTGTAGTAAAATGTCGATATTTCTGAACTTAGTCAGTGGTCTAGTGGTAGGTGGCCACTACTACTACGGGATCAGAGATAACGATATGAAATTCATTATCTTTGATTCTGTTGTAGAAATTAAACTTGCAGATTTTCTTGCGTATACAACACTCCCAAATTTCTTCTTATACCCGACGTTGCGGTCGCTTTCCAGCTACCGTGGTCACGGGCAGACTAATTCGTAAAATAACGAGTGTTGTATACGCGAGAAAATCCGCAAGTTTAATTTTTACAATGTATGAAGCTCGCGAAAACCTACGAAAACGTTGTCTGTGATTCTATTGGGATTTTTCCATTACGTTTTAAAGTTTCCTAGTACCTCGGAGTTTGCCATATCCTTTGGGGAATTATAGGCGTGAAGTTATGTTTTCCTATGACTAAAGTACAAATATAAAATATATTTTTTTTATGTAATAAAAGTGGCAAACAAGCATGCAGTTCACATTGATGTCAAATGATGACTGCACCCTATAGACACCCACATAATGACCAGAGGGCAAAATGCAGATGCGTTGCCACTCCTGAGGCCAAAGGTGTTAAGACTCTGTGCCGGAAATTACAGGGCCGTACATTACCACCTGACCGGAACACGATAGTGCTGAACACTACCATTTAGCGGCAAGTAAATTAGGTAATGCGGTGGTGCCTACGCCCGCGAGCTCTGTCACTGGAGTTCTACCACCAGAACGAAAATATGGCTGATTTAATGTTGTATTCAAAATGATATATTGATTATTTATTTTTTTACAATAATGCCAAAAAGTTGATGCCATTGGAATGGTTTGACAGCGATTGTTTGATTGACTGACTGCGCTAGTAAGAATTATTTTACAGTGAAAAAGAATTCTCCCGATAATAATGTCCTCAATAATTGTTTTATTTTATTGGATTTTTTGCAATAAAATAAACAACACATGTGAGTGAAATCGCGGGTTCAAGTCCCGGCTGAAGAAGTGAAATTTTCTGTTTAAAATAGCCGGTACAAAGGCCCTTTGGATTCCGATCGAAATAGATATTTAGTTCGAATAGTATTCCATTCATACTTTCAGCTTAGTATTTTATACGCCATTGAAAACTTGGAGTTCGTTGAAGTTAAAACGTATAAAGCGTTGATTGATTGTTGCAGAATTTTAATTGGTACTGAGAGGGAGCTTGGGCGAAACATAAAGCTGTGTGTACAATTAAGTACAATAAATTTTTCAGAATCCAAGCTCATTAATTATGAAAAATCCTGTAACAGGTACATACATACGGGCTATGTTTTATGTCACGACCAACGGTTTTATCATAAAAAATATTTTTTTAGAGACGAATGGAAAGAAAAAAATCACTTCAGGCGAGACTTGAACTCGCGACCACTGGGAATCTAGTCCAGCAGCTCTTCCAACTGAGCTAACGAAGTCCACATCTAATTTGTAATATTATGCCATCACATTTTATTGCATTGCCTTATGGCGATAGTAGCGACATCTATTGCCAACAACATACTAGTTGGGCAACCAATATAATCAACTTTGCTTATAAAATATCGTAAAGAAGTCGCTTTTATCCTTAATAGCATTGTATTATTTTTCGCAATAACATAATACATGCTAGTGATATATATATTTTATCAAATTTTCTAGCATGTGTTATTGCGAAAAACAATATAAAGTTATTAAAGGTGAAAGCAACTTGCAAGCAAGACCTATGAGAGTAAATGCCAGTTAAGAGGCAAATAATAAGTTTTGTAAGTATGGGAAAACTAAAATTTTTAAAACTTTCAGCTTAAATGATGATGATTCTACAGGTTTTGCGATATGTTCCTAATTATTTAATTGTTCGATAATTATTTATTGGTCTATAATATTATAATATACGACTATAGTATTACTATACTCGTATGAAATTTAAATTCATACACCGAAAATATCTTGATTTGTTATCATATTATTATTCAAATAATAGCAACAATGGTGAAATAAACAATTCTAAAGGATTTTCATATCCTTTATTAAGAGCGGGCACAATAGCTCTTTGAGTTCCGCTCGAAATAGATATTTCGTTGCTCGAGTCGCATTCTATTGATTAGAAAAGAACATTTGCCTGTTTTTATGGCAGTAAAATAAAACTACCTCAGTTGCCTAGTGGTAGCAGGCCACTACTATTACTCTGGAAGTCTTGGGTTCGATTCCCGGGTCGTGGGCTATCAGAGATAACGGTTTAAATTCTTTATCGTGGTTTTATTGGGCTTTTTCCATTTTCTGGAAGTTTCCCGGTACTTCGGAGATTGGTAATGTGCCTGGAAATGTCAACAGGCTCGCCATCTGTTAAATAGGCCAAAACGTAACCGTTGAATCGTAGGTATTTGCATGTTTGCTTGAATGCATGCATTTACCTCTGCCTACCCCTTCGGGGATTACAGGCATGAAGTTACGTTTTAAAGCAATAAAATGAGTGGAATCCTGGAGTTTGTTCCAGGAGCGTTCGTTATAATATCACTCCAGCCGAAAGACATCCACAGCAGGACAAAGCCTCAAAGATACTTACAGCGTTCAACAAGAAATATTGCACATCGAGCTTAGGAAGGAGAATTCGGCTTATTTCGGGTCTGTAGAGCGTTATCTTTTTCGCACTGTACCTATTTGACGTTTGTAGACCATTGCAATCATGTTTTGACCAATACCAAACTGTCAGTGCTTACACAGTGCTTACGTAGGCAGTGTACAACAGAGATAACGCTCTACGAAGTCGAAACGAGCCAATCGTTTCTTTCGCAGGCTCGATGTGCAATATTAATTGTTGAGTACTGTAGAACACAACAGTGTTGTATTGTGCCACATTAGGGGAGAATATTCCATAATCGCCACGCTTGGCAGGCGGATTGGCAATCGCAGTGGCGGTAACTTTAATTTTCTCGCTTATCCTATTGGAATGGTTTGACCGCCATTGTTCGGTTGACTGACTGCATTAATGGAAGAATTCTCTTCCAGTAGAACAAAATTTTGTGAAATGGAGAATTTTGAGAATTTTGTTCCTGAAGAATGTTGGTGAGGCCTGCCCCTATAATATGTCTAAGATTAATTGCTTGTATTTTTTTTATATAACGAAATTGGAATGAAATATTTAAAAATTCTCAACTTGGAACAAACTTGTAAGCAAAAAAAGGATCAATGGAATTCTAAAGTATTCCAAAAGAATATGTGATCTTTGAAATGGAACCGGTACAGAAGCTCTTTGAATTACGCTCGAAATAGATATTCCGTTACCCGAGTCGCATTCTATTGATTAGGAATACTTGCAGCTTAGTTTTTTTTATATACGCTATTGAGAGCTTGAAATTGGCGAGGTGGCTTTGCTGAAGCTGAATGAACGATGTAAAACATATAAAGCGTAGATTGAGCATAGCAGGATTTTAATTGGTTGTGAGATATTTTTTTCCCAAATATTCATGCCTATATTTTCCTCAAAATTTTCGAAATACAGCCCAGGACTATTGAAAAATATGGCTTTTATTTTAAATACAAGGAGTGGTATTATTCCACTTTAAGCAAGTAGCGATCCCGAATGAAATCAAATAACATGCTTATAGGAATAAAAAGGAAAGAATGTCACTATGCACGAGCCCAATGGTTCCACTACCAACATCTCTACATATTTTATTGTGATGATTTATCTGTACCAAAATTAGATGCAATCATAATTTCAGCCAAAAGACGACCACGGCTGAACAAAGGCCTCCCCCAAAGAATGCCACAACGAACGGTCCCGGGCCGCCCTCATCCAGTGATTGCCCGCGATCTTCATCAGGTCGTCGGTCCACCACCTGCCTACGCTTCGTCTTCCGGTACGCGGTCGCCATTCTAGAACTCTTCTGCCCCAACGGCCGTCAGTTCTGCGATCTATGTGCCCTGCCCACTGCCACTTCAGTTTCACTATTCGGTGGGCTCTGTCGGTTACTTCGGTTCTCATGCGGATCTCCTCATTTCTGATTCGATCTCGCAGAGAAACTCCGAGAATAGCCCTCTCCATTGCCCTCTGAGTGACCTTGAGCCTTCTTATGAGACCCATAGTGAGCGACCACATTTCGGTTTCGTATGTCATCACTGGTCAAAGACACTTCTTCAGACACTGCGGTAAATTGGATGAGAAGATATATCGTAGCTTCCCGAGCGCTGCCCATCCTGTCAACTTGGCACCTCTGAAGTGACTGTGGCACAGTCCAAATCTCAACCCAATCGAAGGCTTTCTCCTAGTCCACAAACGCTAGACATAAGTGCTGGTTATACTGTTCTGTTATTAGATGCAATAACTAAAAGATTTTCAATTGCGCCTAAACTCAAACGAAAAACAGCGAAACGGAGCCAATGTGATTTTAATCTTTGAACGGATCCGGTGCATAAAAGAGTTTTTTGGATTCCACTCGAAATAGATATTTCAATATTTCATTTTTATTGATTAGAGGTACCTGCAGCATAGTTTTTATAGAAAGAAAGAAAAGATCTTACGAAAAATAGCACTGGTGGTTCTCTCTGTAAGGTATTCTAATGCTTTCCTCGATCCTTCAAATGGAGCCGGTACAAGAGCACTTTGAATTCCGCTCGAAATAGGTATTCCGCTTGAGTTGTATTCTGTTGATTAGAAATACTTGCTGCTTAGTTTTTTATACCCCATTGAGTTAAGTGAGGTTGCATTACTGAAACTGAATGAACGATGTAAAACATGACCGATTGACTGTTGTAGATTTTTAATTGGTTGTGAGAGGAAGCTTGGGCAACAATACCATGTGCACAATGATGTTCAATAAATTTTTTAATGCTTGTGCCCGTAATTCTTTGAATAATATGTTGTTTTCTATTTTGACGTGACAACGTCTTAAATTAGGTCGCGGCTCGGAGTCACTCATGAAAGAGTGTACCGCCCGGTAACGTAACGATGAGTCACCGAACGAGAGAGAGGCCTGCCGGACCGGCGAATGCCTTTCTAACGAGAAAAAGACGTTGTCACGTAAAATCTTCGCCCGTAAAACCGACTTTACAGGCAACCAGTTTTTTTTTTAATTTTTACACATGTGTAAGATTATCCCCGGGAAATATAACACATTTTTATACAAAAACATATTTTTTAAGTAACCTTTGTGCGTCTGTCTGTAGTTATGCTAAATCTAAATAAATAAAAAACCAGTCAAGTGCGTGTCGGGCTACGTGCCGTGTAGGGTTCCGTAGTTTTTAGGTTACAATAATATAATGATATAAATAAATACATTTTCTATGGAGTTGTTCAAAATTTTCGAGTAAATTACATTGGTCGACTATTATTCCTAAACTTCTAAGGCCAACTTATTTAAGTGTCATAGTTTTCCTTTAAATTTCGTTATTGTTATTGCCGTAACGTTTGAATTTCTAACCATACCTGTATAGCTGGTAGTGGGGGACACTTCACTTGACTCTATAACGAAATTTGGCACTTTAAAGCTTAATAAGTCACGAACAGTTAACTAAATCGATCAACGATATAAGCACATCCCTAACATTTTTGAAAGATCTATCCAACGATATCCCTCATTATATAGAAAACGATAAATAAAACCATAAAAACGAATCACGGAAATGTTTGAAAGCGCATGAATTTCAAACAACCACACCAAATTGAATAAATCTGCCTTTTATGTGTTTGTTATAGTCAGAAGAATGTTTTCAAACCAAAGCACCTTAAGCCGTAGGTCGATAGATAGCAGTCGTTAAACCTTGTTGGAGACCTTATACCCATAAGGAGACTTTATACCCATAAGGAGACCTTATGGGGATAAGGTCTCCAACAAGGTTTAACGACTGCTATCTATTGACCTACGGCTTAACGTGCCCTCCGAAGCACGGAAAGGCGCACTTTAATTTGCCACTAGCGATCACCCATCACACATCCGACCGCGCCCATATCGCTTAACCGTGTAGATCGGAAGCGGGCCATGCGCGCTTCTTTCTTTCTTCAGTTATTCACTTTCTTTCTTTTTCAGTTATTCACCTAAAAAAAGTAACAGGACCTGGAAATGCGTCTGACACAGCCGATTTTCTGTGAAAGTAACCCAGTACCTGGGTGGATTTTATTTGAAACTTCTTCGAATGCTTAGCGCAAATACATGTAAATATACAAAGACATTTGATTAATTTTCTCTGTCTTCCATTTTGGTTCGTGTATTTATTATAAACAATAAATAAAACACGCTTACACTCACACGCTTATTATTAAATACATAAAAATGAAATCGGTCTCTTTAAGAAAAACATGAAAATACAAATAGGCTTTTTCCATAAGACTTTTTTTCTTCAAAGCACATTTATCTAAATTTATATATAATTCTAATTTATAATTTTGGTAATTGGATATTTCGAGTGACAAATTGCGAATATTCTTTAAGCAATAATAAACTTGAAGTTTTTGGGTATTACAACTAAAATAATTCCCGTCTCATTTCATTTATCTATTATCTTTTATTTGTTCTACAAATAGAATTGTGATTCTTTTCAAGACAACAATTGGGTTCGGCGGAAAATCTCCAATTTCCGAGCGTAGTTCTCATCATTGACAGGTAAGTGGCCCTTGGAGAAGGCCCTCGGTGAACGATCTGTTTCAATAATTATGTTTATCACTAGCGACCCGCCCCGGTTTCACACTATAAACAATAATGCATTGTTTATTTCTTAGGTTCAACGGCGCATAAAATCTGATTAACTCAGTAGTTTTTCTGTACAAACGTACAAAGAGATTTCTTTTTTATTGTAATGAAAATGGCAAAAAAGCTTGTAATTCACACTGATGTTAAAAGATAAATTCAGCCTATAAACCCACACAAAGACCGAGGTCAAAATCCAGATGCATTAGCACTCCTGAGGCCTAAGGTGTTACGCCTCTGTGCCGGAAATTACTGGGCTGTACATTACCACCTGACCGGAACACGATAGTGCTGAACACTACCGTGTGAAATCAGGGCAAGCCGCTAGTTATTTATATAAATATAAATCCATAAGTAGATATAGAACAACTAGGAATGTTCGAATATCGTCTGATTTCATTTGAAAGTCTATTATTAGGTTTTGTACCTAATAGAACCCTTATCACCTGACTCGCACATCCTACACTGTTGTTCTACATATACTTTTTCCTACGTTAAAAATCTAAACGTAAGTACCTACGTTGCTGCCTGTTTTTATTAGGTTATTGACCAAACACATCGTGTAGCAAAGCGTAGCGGGCGTAGCTTCGCGTAGCTTAACGTAGCATGGCGTAGCACTATTGGCTCTCGTTCTATACTATTTCTCTTCAGAAATTGAAGAAAAATAGTATAGAACGAATTCTTCATATTTTTTTACCTTTCAAACCTTTCCTGGGCTTTCAGAAATAATTCAATACTAAAGTTAACCAAATCGGTAGAGCCGTTTTCGAATTTTAGCGAGACTAACAATAGATTTTTATATACTCGTATATAAGAAGATATAGTCAGAGTAAAGTGTCAAGCGGTAATAGCCCGTCAAAAGGCTGATAAAATCGGTTGCAGAAAAATATTGGTTTTTAGCAGTGACTGTGAAATGCGTTGCACTTGCGTATTTTAATCATAGTTCAAATAATCAGGGTTGAGACATTCCCATAAACGTTACGGTTAGCAGTTAATGTTGAATGTGGGAATCCTTATCAGAAATCATCATCCAAATTGCATATTTATTTATTGATGTGTAAGTATATTTTATTATATAATAATATATATGTTTAGAACTTATATTATTGTATCTGTATTATGTATATGTAGTTTTTATGAATTTCTCTATAAGTATGTATGTATAGGTATATATATATATATATATATATATCATATATTTTATTAAGCTTATGTAATACTTTTGTTTTTAAATTTTCTCCCATAACTGTTGTGCCGCTCAGATAGCTCTCTAGACTCCCGATGGTTAACTGGAAAAGAGCGCTTTTAGCGTTAAGTTCGCCATTTGTCATCATGTATTATACTGTGGCAATAAAGTTTAAATAAATAAATAAATGTTATGACGTCATTGAATTATTTGCAAAAACACAAGTGCCAAGCCAATAGTGCGGCCCCCCGTTAGGATTAATGATGTGTTGTTGCAGTGTTATCAAATTATTATCAGGCTATTTGAATTGCAGTGAAATCGGCTCTAAAATTTTTTATTTAACTGGGCACCGACTTCAAACCTATGAGTAGGTAGGTACGTAGCCCATATTAAAGTAATTGTCTTATTATAATTAATAGGGTACGGGTTTATTCCCTTAAAATGAAATTATTTAATTGAGTTTATTTTTCGCTTTTTAGTAATTTTTGTCTATTCAGTTTATCTTTTTTTTTGATGGCGGTTTTTGTTTAATTTTAAAATAATTACAATTTTTGTCTGTCTGTCTGTTTGTTCCCGCTTATCTCGGAAACGGCTGGACAGATTTTGACGGGACTTTTACTGGCAGATAGCTTATGTAATATGGAGTAACTTACTTTCATACTATCTGCGCCCACGACTTCGTCCGGGTAGATACTGAACAATCATAAATTCTCACGCGGACGAATTCGCGGACACAGCTAGTTAAAAATATAATATACTACGTATACGAATAAGCATACGTATAAATATAATACGTATGCACATACTTTACACATATACTTATAAAAATATGGTTTTAAACTTTTGACCATTCCTCACTTTGCATTTTATTCTCGAATCAATTGAGTGTCTAGTTTCAGAGTAAGTGAAGGTGAGCAAAGTAGCAGATAAAGTGGGAAATTAAGGAGTTTAAAGTTTCTCACACCTTTTATATCTGCTATGTGACGCCAATGTCAAAACATTTAATTTAATTTTATCGAAACATACATCTTTAAACATGTATTGTTACTCGATCTATTGGAACAATTGAGTAAGAGAAATGATAACATAAATAATGTGAGTGGACTTGTCTATGAAAGATATGTTATCATTACAAAGTTAAATGTCTATCTATCTATTTAATTATAATCCTTTGTTAGAATATCGTAAAAGATTTATAACTTTGAATGCCTTTTTGGTTTTAAAGTTAAGTACATAAGAACTATTTGTTTAATTTTATTTTTTTCAAAAAAAATATCTAAATTGCAATAAGAGGAATGTTTCTGTAGAATACAATTTTCACTAGCTATTAAACACTGAAAAAATTATGATTATATCCAGTATAAAAAAATGGAACGGAAAAATTAAACTTCTGTGGATAAGATCGCCTGTCAATGTTTCAATGTAGATGCGTTTGCCACTGCTGAGGTGTAAGGTATTATGCCTCCGTGCCGGCAATTACAGGGCTGGAAACCGGAACACGACAGTGCTGAACACTATCATTTAGCGGCAAGTAGATTAGGTGATGCGGTGGTGAATATAACATCACGCTAAGATGAATGGGAGAGGGTAGGTAACATTGAAACCGCGCAAAGCCGGGGCTGGCTGCTAGTTTATGTATAAAATTTGATAAAAACAATGTTTTATTCCGTAAACAAATAGGTGAAAGTCGACCTAGACTTGGCTCTCCTACTATAACTGAAATTGAAAACTCTATAACGTTAGTGACAAGCAGTTGATCTCCCAAATCGCCTATAAAACAATTTCGACACAGATAAAAAAAGTTTTATGAAAATGTATCGGTATTGGGCAGTATCCAAATTGTTACAGCTATTGTAGTCCGCAGAATCACGTGCGGTGTGCGGTATAATATATACTAGTCTATGGGTATAATCCAGTGCCTCTCCAGCTTTCGCGGGGACCGGTTGTGTCGTGGTGCAATGGTTGTTCATGGATTTCTGTACTTCGACGAGCTTTTGTCACTTTTTTTGTTGACGCAAATTAGTTTGTGTGTGTGAATTTGTGGTGCAAAATGTTTGTTCGGGCGTTCGTCAAGTTTGTCTCGCTGTTTTTGTTTTTTGAAGGTATGTGCATTTGAATGTTTGGGATTATTCCAAAACTCTTATAGAATTATATTATGACAAAATGTTTTTTATTAATGTTTATAGAAACCTGTTTTGAAAGCAAATTAATTATTATAATGTACTAGCGGCCCGCCCTGACTTCGCCCGCGCTGCTCTGCTCCTATTAGTCATAGCGTAATGTAAGCTATCCTATCTCTCAAGTTGGATCGAACTGCACATGGTGTGCGAATTTTATTATAATCGGTTAAGTGGTTTAGGAGTCCATTGAGGACAAACATTGTGACACGAGATTTATATATATTAAGAATAAAGACTAGGCAAACTTCGCATTGACTCAGAATTAAATAATGTATCAAAGGTTTGATGGGGAGGTACGGAGAATTGGTATTGGAAAATTTAATTGTTGTTTTTACTATTTCCTATACAATATCTTCATGTTTTCTTACCTTTTAAACCTTGTCTAGACGTTCAAAAATAATTCAAGACTAAAATTAGCCGTATTAGGACAGCCGTTCTTGAGTTTCAGCGAAACTAACGAACAGCAATTGGTTTATATACACATGAAATATATGAACTAAGAATTTTTTAAGTTAAAAAATGTTGTATGATTACTTATACAATAAAATTATTACATAAAATTTTTCTTTTTTTAGGATTCCGTAGTAAGCAAGGATAGAATTTTCGGTGTCTGTCTGTCCACAGACAGATGGACATAGAAGTTTCGCTATGTCTGTCCGTCCGCGGCTTAGCGCAAAAACTGTTGGTACTAAAACCTTGAAATTTGGCACAAGTATACACCTTCATGACGCCGACAAAGTGGTAGAATAGAATAAAAACATGAAATAAAATGTAGGATGCCTCGCCTTATACATGTAGGCGAGGCATCCTAAATTTTAAAACCTAAATTTTAAAACCTAACCTAACACGTGAATATTTTTTTTCGTTTTCTGTATAGCGTGGGATATTGTTAGTTAGGTCTTTCAAAAATGTAAGAAGTGCGTAAATATCATTTTTCGATTAAGTTCACTCTTCGCGATTAAAACTTTAAAGTGCCAATTTCAGTGAGTCCTCCCCATCTACCAACTAAACGGTTGTTGTTAAAAATTCAAACGATACAGTAATAGCAGCTGCATATAACGAAATTAAAAGGAAAACTAACACACTTAAGTTCACTTTACAAGTTTTCGAGTAATAGTCGACCAAATGTATTTTACTCGAAAATTTTCACTCCATAGAAAATATATTTTTATATTATTACAATATTTAAACCTAAATACTACGGAGCCATACACTGCGCGTGGCCCGACATGCACTTGACAGGTTTTTTTAAATACCACGTTTTAGAATTCACATCACTTATTAATTTTCTTTAATGAGGTGCGTCTTTAATCGAAAGTGATTCCTTTTTTTTCAAGGACACTCGAGATACAAAGCTTTTAATTAAGTAAGTAGGTATATTAGAAATTGTTTTTATAAGATCACTTTGTATATTATATCTTAGGTTCAAAGATTTCAGACGTTTTTCAATTAGTTTTACTAGAAAGAGCTCATACTGAAATAATGTATAAAGCGTATTTAATTATGTAGAACAAAGTAAAATAACTCAGCTTCTTTTTGGAATATATCGTCGCAGTAGTTTAAATAAATTAATTGAGTACCTCAGTAGTCTGGTGTTAGCAAGCCACTACAGCTACGCTGGGGTCCTAAGTTCTATTCCCGGGGGCTTTTTTATGTAATGAAGGTGGCAAACAAGCATGCATCTCACATTGATGTTAAGTGTCAGTGGCCCTGTAATTTCCGCCACAGAGGCATAACACCTTAGGCCTCAAGAGTGGTAGCGCATCTGCATTTTGACCTTGATCTTTGTGTGGGTGTCTATAAGCTGCAGTCATCACTTAACATCAATGTGAACTGCATGCTTGTTTGCCACTTCCATAACATAAAAAAGTGATGATTGCAGCCTATAGACATATATGTAAAAACCAGAGGTCAAAATGCAGATGCGTTGCCGCCCCTAAGACCTAAGGTGTCATGTCTCTGTGTCAGATATTACGAGGCCATACATTAACATCTTACCGGAACACGAGAGATAGGCTTCCAGAGATAAAGATGTAAAATCCATTATCTCTGGTTCCATTAAAATTTTTCAATTTTTTGGAAGTTTTCCAGTACCTTGGAGTTTGATAATGTGCCGGGAGATGTCAACGGGTTCGCTACCCGTTACGTGGGCTAAAATGTTACCGGCAAATCGGGGATGTTTGGATGTATACTTGAATGCATTCACCTCTGCCTACCCCTTCGGTGATTACAGGCGTGAAGTTACGTTTATGATTACTAATTCGCTGTTGTTTTTTATTTAAAGACATTTTTGTGTCACATTCCTTATCTTACGCGATCCCGCCCGCGGGGTCATTTACGTAAGCAAGTTGTTCCATAGTTTAAAGTGACAAGTAAGCATACTGTTCACATCGTGTATCGAACACGATAGTGGTGAACACTACCATTTAGCGGCAAGTATATTAGGTAATGCGATGGTGCCTACGCCCGCGAGCTCCATCACTGGAGCTCTACCACCAGATGAACGTCGATTCCTAAGACTTTTGACCCCACCATCAAACATTACTCGCTTATAATATTTGGTCATGGTAGGTCAGTGTTTGTCTTATTGGGTCTTTCCAACCATCTACGTTTGCATTTGTATTTTTATTGGTGGTAGAGCTCCAGTGATGGAGCTCGCGGGCGTAAGCACCACCGCATTACCTAATAGGTATACTTGCCGCTAAATGGTAGTGTTCAGCACTATCGTGTTCCGGTCAGGTGGTAATGTACGGCCCTGTAATTTCCGACACAGAGGCATAACACCTTAGGCATCAGGAGTGGGAACGCATCTGACCTCTGGTCTTGGTGTAGGTGTCTATAGGCTGCAGTCATCACTAAACATCATTACCTAATATACTTGTATTAGGTAATGCAGTGGTGCCTACGCCCGCGAGCTCCGTCACTGGAGCTCTACCACCAGAGCTCTACCACCAGTAAAAAAATTACGATTACGACGGATAAATAAATATTTCAGATATCCGGTAGTTTCGTTTACGGTTACGGAGCTCCAAAACATCCCGAGTAGTTACGGAACTTCTAGCATCTAAATAATAAAATTAGGATAACCGTACGAGGTAAGGGTGGACTGCAATACATAATTCATTATGTACGTAACACGTACTAAATCAGGGAGTGTTTGATTTTGTTAGTTTAATAGGCGAATTTATATCTATGTAGGTGTCTCATTTGCATTTATCGAATTATATTTCTAACCGAGTTCAAAAAACGAGGAGGTTCTCAATTCGTACGCAAATTTCGCCGATATTTCTGGACCGATTTACGTAAGTCTTCTTTTGTTTGATGCGGAATAGTTTCGAATTGGCCCCGTAAAATTTGATTCAGATTGGCAAATTAGTTTTTATTTATGAGCATTTTTTACTTACTTTCACCTCAGACTAAAGGAATAAGAATAGACGGCGAGTTGTCATACAGTGCGTTGAATCCACTGACGTCCTAGATAGTCCTAATGCGCATGACAACAAGATGACAACAAGTGACAATGACACATTTACTCATCGACGACACAACATAGCATATTTACTCCTTTGTGGATAAAATTTTCTCATTGATTTCGTATAATCGTGTAATAATTTTGTATCGACACACCTAAACAATTTAAATCAGGTAGGTATCTAATTGTCACGAAGCTATAAGATTTAGATTTTACAAATTTAACAGATGTGAACATTAATCTAATTGGCAATGCAGCAATAAACTTAAAAGTATTAAATAAATATAACTACGTTAAGAAAAACCGACTTCAAAACTGAAAAGTAAAAAATAATGATTTAATTGTAATTATATACTACCTATTATTTATATGTGCTATTTACTAATAGGTTTAAAATCGGTGCCAAACTTTACGCCTGTAATCCCCGAAGAGGTAGACAGAGGTAAATGCATGAATTCAAGCATACATGCAAACACCCACGATTCGCCGGTTATGTTTTGTTCGGTATATTCATTTGCTCGTATTCATATTTAAGTGATTAAAATATAATTATTTGTGTAGGACTTGGCACCTACTTCTAACCTATTAGTAAATAGCACATATAAATAATAGGTAGTATATAATTACAATTAAATCATTATTTTTTACTTTTCAGTTTTGAAGTCGGTTTTTCTTAACGTAGTTATATTTTTCATAACAAAGTTTTAGGACTAAAAGAAAAAAATAAAAACAATAATTCAATTATCAATAATCAGTGTAAAGAAGTTTGAATAATAGGTATAATAATAAGTAGATTAAAACAAGATGAAATTCAAATTGGTGCCGTTCTGAATCCTCTAGATGTCTTTTATTTTAAAGAAAAATGGAAAGAAAAATTTGACTTCAGGCGAGACTCGAACTCGCGGCCTACTGGGAATCTAGTCCAGCCGCTCTTCCAATTGAGCTACTGAAGTCCTGCCCGATTTGTCAAATCTTTCCTTCACATCTATTGCATTGCTTTATGGTAGCAGCAGCGCCATCTATTACCAACTATGCTAGTTAGGCAACAAGTTCACAAGCATGTGTTAATGCGAAATAATATAAAACAACCTCTAGATGTCTGTTTCTGTATTGGCCTTCTAAACTATAAAAGCGTTTCGGCTTGCAATAGATTTTTTATTTTATTTTGTATTATATATATGTCGGCCGTGCCGATGTATAGATCCAATAGAGCCACACTGACCACACATCATAAGCTCAATTAGTAAAAAAAATAAAATGGTTAAAAATACAAGTTTACAAAAGATGCACTTAACATATCACTGGTGGTAGAGTTCCAGTGACGGAGCTCGCGGGCGTAGGCACCACCGCATTACTAATATACTTGCCGCTAAATGGTAGTGTTCAGCACTATCGTGTTCCGGTCAGGTGGTAATGTACGGCCCTGTAATTTCAGGCACAGAGGCATATCACCTAATGCCTCAGAAGTGGCAACGCATCTGCATTTTGACCTCTGGTCATTGTGTGGGTGTCTATAGGCTGCAGTCATCACTTAACATCAATGTGAATTGCATGCTTGTTTGCCACTTTTATTGCATAAAAAAAAATATATATTCCCTTTTAATAATAATTTTAAATATATATTTCACATTTACCTTTTACTGGTAGTAGAGTTCTAGTGTCGGGACTCCATAGTGTAGGCACCACCTCATTACCTAATCTATCTGCCGCCAAATGGTAGTGTTTAGCACTATCATGTTCCGGTTATATGGTAAAGTATGGCCCCGAGCTAACTATCACAGAGACATAAAAGCTAAGGTTTTAGAGGTGGCGACGCATCTGCATTTTTACCTCTGGTTATTGTGTAGGTATAAAGGCTGCAGTCATCACTTAAAATCCATGTGAACTGCATGCTCACTGGTGGTTGAGGTCCAGTGGCGAAGCTCGCAGGCGTAGGCACCACCGCATTACATAATATACAATGTTCCGGCACAGAAGCATAACACCTTAGACCTCAGGAGTTGTAGCGCATCTGCATTTTGATCTTGGTTTTTGTGCGGGTGTCATAGGCTGCATTCATCACTTAACATCAATGTGAACTGCAGGCTTATTTGCCACTTCTATCACATAAAAACTTATTGCCACCTTCGTAACATAAAAAACCTGCGTACTCACGATTTCAATTTGCATTGCGATTCATACAAATTAATCCCACAAATTGTAAAGGGATAATGTTCATTGAACCATTATCAATGATGTCAATGTACGGAGCTTACGAACGCTGGGTTGATGGAAACCCCCGAGAGAGTTGTAGCTGACGTCAGATAAACCAATGTCATAGTCCAGCGGTCGGCAACATGCGGCTCGCCGACGTCTTCTTTGCGGCTCGTGAATGTTTTGTAAATCCCTATTAATATTATAAATACGAAAGTAACTCTGTCTGTCTGCCTGTCTGTCGGTTACCTTTTCACGTCCAAATGACTGAACCGATTTTAATGGATTTAGGTACAGAGATAGAGTCGACCTTGAGAAAGAATATAGGTTACTTTTACGTTACTGAAATTAAGCTAAAAAGACCAAATTAAGCGTTTGTATGGAATTTTGGCGGAGTGTCCGCGGTGTGGTTCAGTATGGTGTGAATACAGTACCGGGTCTTTTACAGATGAATCTCCAGATGAATCTGAATCTGAAATGAAGATGAATTTCCAGTCTAATGATGCTCTCAAAAGTTCTTTCAGTTTTAGTGAAATCAAGGATCTTTTTAAATTTTATGGTAGCTTGCGTTGAAAAGGTTTGCTCAGAAGTTCATTACAATTTTTGGTAGAACTTATTAATTAATGCGAAAAACTTTTTCAATTCTCAACTATAGAAAAAATAAATACGCTTCTCGTCTCGCAGATGAGAATTGGAGAGCCATTCTACGTATTGCAACTTCAAATATGACAGCTAACATACCAGAAATAGCTTTCTAAATACAACCTCGAACATCAAATTGAGAATTTGTTACTTTGTAGTTTTCATTTTCTTTTGAAATGGTGGTAGAGCTCGCTTGCGGAGCTCGCGGGCGTAGGCACCACCGCATTACCTAATATACTTGCCGCTAAATGATAGTGTTCAGCACTATCGTGTTCCGGTCAGGTGGTAATGTACAGCCCTGTAATTCCCAGCACAGAGGCATAACACTTTAGGCCTCAGGAGTGGTAACGCATCTGCATTTTGACCTTGGTCTTTGTGTGGGTGTCTATAGGCTGCAGTCATCACTTAACATCAATGTGAACTGCATGCTTGTTTGCCACGTCCATTACATTAAAATATATATATATAAGTATAACGTGTACCAATAAAATTTCACATGCTTATAAATTTCATACTATTGTTTTTATTTGTCATATTATGTTCACAACTGTGGCTCACTTTTAGTCGATTTCGTCACCATGTGGCCCTTACCTGCTAAAAGGTTGCCGACAGCTGTCATAGTCTATTCACATTTGACTGTAATAGGCACGTTTAGTGCTGTATAGATATATCTCACTTGAATACCTTATTCGAAGTGGTGAAGCCTACGGCCTCAAGTTCCTTTTTTATGGAATGAAAGTGGTAAACAAGCATGTTGATCACATTGATGTTAACCGGTGACTGCAGGCTACAGTCACCCACATAAAGACCAGAGGCACACCGCGGACACTCCGCCAAAATTCCATACAAACGCTTAATTTGGTCTCTATTACACAGACATCAATCAGTGACGTGTATTTGCACGTGCACCTGTATGCGTAGTACGTAGAAAATACCAACCGTGGCCCATAAGAGGGGAAGAGGTTGGGTGATGCGGGAAAATCGGGCGGGACGTCCATTCTATACTTCTAGTATTATGACATATTCTCTGCCAGATGTCAAAATGTAGATGCGTTACCACTAATGAGGCCTAAACTGTTATGCCTCTGTGCCGGAAATCACAGGGACGTACATTACCACCTGACCGGAACACGATAGCGCTGAACACTAAGATTTAGCGGCAAGTATATTAGGTGATGGTGGATGCAGTTTACATGGATGTTAAGTGACTACTACAGTCTATACACATCTACACAACAACCAGAGGTCAAAGTGCAGATGCGTTGCCGCCCCCAAGGACTAAGATCTTTTGCCTCTGTGGTAGTTATTAGGGGCCATACATTACCATCTAAGTGGAACACGATAGCGCTGGACTACCATTGGTGGCAGATATATTAGGTAACACGGTGGTGCCTAGGCCCTCGAGCTGCATCACTGGAGATCTACCACCAGTAAAATAAGCTTGTTGGTGTAATCACAAACTCTATTACATATGTCCATAGGAGCGTAAATTGGACCTACTTTTGCAACAAGGAACTATCCACAAACATGCCAAGTTTGAGTTAAGACCTTAACTCTAATATTTTAAGACTAGCTGTCCCGGGAAACTTCTTATTGCCTCAGAATGAAATAATGTGTCAAAGGTTTGTTAAATACGGACTATTTGTATGAGAAAATTAAATTGTGGTTTTTACTATTTCCGTTCAATTTGTTCATATTTTGTTACCTTTTAAACCTTTTCTGGACTTCCAAAAATCATTCAAAACCAAAATTAGCCAAATTGGTGAAGCCGTTGTCGAGTTTTAGCGAACAGCAATTGATTTTTATATAAGTAGATATCTATACATAACTTCATTTTGAAATGTTTGTTCCTTGTTGCATAAGTAGGTCCAATTTACAGTATGTCAGCGCCAGTTTACCTAGAGCGTAAATCATTTTCCTTAGCGACATGAAAATGATCTCTCTTGTGACGGATAATGACCTTAAGGTCGTCCCAAAGCTGTTTAGAAGTAACCCTCGAATGCCGAAATCATATTAAACTCTCCAAAATATAATTACATTTTTTTATTTTTCATTCGTGTCAGGTGTTGCGTATACATAATTTCGTTTGAATTATGTTTTTCTCATTTCATCAATATAGCCCGAGCCTGAGACGTCGATGAGAGGATATTGTAGGTACTTGTACTAAGGTTCAAAGTAATTTAAACAAATTTTTTTTTATGTAATTGAAGTGGTAAACCAGCATGCAGTTCACATTGATGTTAAGTGATGACTGCAGCCTAAAGACACTTACACAACGACCAAGGTCAAAATGCAGATGCGTTACCACTCCTGAGGCCTAAGGTGTTATGCCTCTGTGCCGGAAATTACAGGGCCGTACATTACCACCTGACCGGAACACGATAGTTCTGAACACTGCCCTTTAGCGACAAGTTTATTAGGTAATGCGGTGGTACCTACGCCCGCGAGCTCCGTCACTGGAGCTCTACCACCAGTAAAAGTATAAAGTATACTAATGACTTATGGTTGCAGAAGCCCAGGAAGACCAAGACTAACCTACTATGACCAAATAGGTCGAGTACTGTCTGATAGTTGGGTCAAAATATGAGGCACGGGAGGTGTGTCAGGACCGGGATATCTGGCACTCCACACTCTCTCCCTACCCCGTTAGGGACCTGGCGTAAAGATACATACATGCACAATAATGACTGTATATTCATAATATGCCTATCTATTTACATTAATGGATATTAATGGGGTTACGTGCCCAGAATACTAGTAGTATAAATTATTATTTATTTGCAAACGTACTTTTTTTTTGTTTTATTTTATTTCACATTAACACATGCTTGTGAAATATATTTTTATTTTTAAAGAAAAATGGAAAGAAAAATTTTACTTCAGGCGAGACTCTAACTCGCGGCCTACTGGGAATCTAGTCCAGCCGCTCTTCCAATTGAGCTACTGAAGTCCTGCCCAATTTGTCAAATCTTTCCTTCACATCTATTGCATTGCTTTATGGTAGCAGCAGCGCCATCTATTACCAACTATGCTAGTTAGGCAACCGATATAATAGACTTTGCAGTTTATTGAATATCGTAAAGAAGTCGCTATTACCCTAGAAGATTAAGACCCTTTAAGATTTGACAAATCGGGCAAGACTTCAGTATATTTTGGAAGAGCGGCTGGACTCCCAGTAGGCCGCGAGTTCGAGTCTCGCCTGAAGTCAAATTTTTCTTTCCATTTTTCTTTAAAATAAAAAGTACTTTTTTTCGTTTCTCCTGTACAGTACCTGGTAGAATTTACAATGCAACGTAATTTTACGTCTGTAATTCCCAAAGGGGTAGGGAGAGGTAAGTGCACGCATTCCAACACACCTACATACAAACACCTACGATAATATTTGTCTACAAGAGTGTTCCGTCTTCAGTAATGTTCGATAACCACTGATCTATACTATACCTTCGTTACAGTTCGTTCGTTGTGTTGTGTCGTCGATGCTTCGTTATTTAGTTATTTCTAAAATACTGCTAGAAGTTTAGGAATATAAAGTTTAAACATCCTAAGAACTTTTGGAATTAAGTGTGACCCTTTGTATGTCAGTGTGGCGCAAGGCTGACCATTTTGGAAGTGTAGATTTTTTTATTTTTAAAGAAATGAAAGAAAAATTTGACTTCAGGCGAGGCTCGAACTCGCGACCTACTGGGAATCTAGTCCAGCCGCTCTTCCAATTGAGCTACTGAAGCCCTCAATAGCTCAATTGGAAGAGCGGCTGGACTAGATTCCCAGTAGGTCGCGAGTTCGAGCCTCGCCTGAAGTCAAATTTTTCTTTCATTTCTTTAAAAATAAAAATATATTTCACAAGCATGTGTTAATGCGAAATAATATAAAACAAGTGTAGATTGTTGGGTTTAGACGGCGACAAACTTGCCTCTTGCCTGAGGCACTCGTGACTTAATAGCCTGCAGGGTGGTGGGCAAAATAAACAAGGTGGACACTGACACGTAAACAAAATAGAATACTTTGCATTGTATTAGAAACTAACTGACTCGGCAAACTTCGTATTGCCTCACAAATAATTAATGTGTCAAAGGTTAGACACTGGTGGTAGAGCTCCAGTGACGGAGCTCGAGGGCGTAGGCACCACCGCATTACCTAATATACTTGCCGTTAAATGGTAGTGTTAAGCACTATCGTGTTCCGGTCAGGTGGTAATGTACGGCTCTGTAATTTCCGGCACAGAGGCATAACACCTAATGCCTCAGGAGTGGCAGCGCATTTACATTTTGACCTCTGGTCATTGTGTGGGTGTCTATAGGCTGCAGTCATCACTTAACATCAATGTGAATTGCACGCTTGTTTGCCACTTTTATAACATAAAAAAAAAAAAGATAGATACGGACTATTTGCATGGGAAAATAAAATTTTAGTTTTTACTATTTCCCTTCAATTTCTTCGCATTATCTTACCTTTTAAGCCTTCCCTGGACTTCAAAAAATAATTCAAAACCAAAATTAGCCAAATCGGTCCAGCCGTTCTCGAGTTTTAGCGAGACTAATGAACAGCAATTGATTTTTATATATATGATAGATAGAAGATAAGATAGATTATGCTTATTTAATAGTTTTTATAGCTAAAAACTATTGAAATACTTTGAAATTTTATATGGGGTATTGCAGCCAAAAAAAATTTTTCAGTAATGCTTAAAATATATTAAAGTTTTAAAATAAAATGCTGATCAAATTACAGGGAATCACAAGTTGATGGCAAATGTATGTATATTACAGTATAAAGGTATTTTTTACTGATGGTAGAATTCCTGTGTTTCCTTCCTCGAGGGCGTAGGCACAACCACATTAACTAATCTATCTGCGGCCAAATGGTTGATGAATGAACACTATTTCAGCAGTATTGTGTTCCGGTTAGATGGTAATGTATGTCCCAAATTTCTGTACTTTTGGAGAAAGTTGGCTGTGGAGGAATACACAGACAGACGCACGAGTGATGTTTTTTTTTAATGTAATGAAAGTGTCAAACTAGCGTGCAGTTCACATTGATGTTAAGTTATGACTGCAGTATAGAGACACTTACACAAAGACCATGGTCAAAATGCAAATGCGTTACCATTCCTGAAGCCTAAGGTGTTATGCCTCTGTGCCGGAAACTATAGGGCCGTACATTACCTGACCCGAACACGATAGTACTGAACACTACCATTTAGCGGCAAGTATATTAGGTAATGCGGTGGTGCCTACGCCCGCGAGCTCCTTCACTGGAGCTCTACCACCAGCAAAAAAAGTTATAAGAGTTTCGTTTTTCTTTTCGACAATACGAAACTCCGAAAAATAATTTGGGTCGTGGTAGAAGTTTACGAATTCCCACTAATATTTAGGCCATGGCTTCACCACAATTATTTACATGCCTGACATTTGGAACCTCCTTTAATAACATACCTTAACCTTTGTACCTTAAACAATGTTTCACATACCAAAACCTTACGGAATCAAAATGCTATGAACTGTGCAAAAATCGGTCAAAATCCAGGTTCGCATTTCGACGAGAACAAAATAGTGTTATATTCTTTTACAAACCAATTTCGGTGTTAGTTTTAAATCATGTTTCATGGCGTGAGAAGTATCGTTTTTAGGATTCCCTTATCGTTTCGCCATGTCCGTCTGTCTATCTTTTTGTCTGTCTGTCTGTCTGTCCGCGGTTTAGCGAAAAAACTATTGGTACTAGAGACTTGAAATTTGGCACAAGTGTGATATCTTTATTACGCCGTGGTAATAAAGATATCATACTGCGCACCAACGTGCAACGCTGGCCTCAACGTTAGGGCCAGCGCTGTTTTCTAGATCCACAAGTTGGACGTGTAGCGTTGGCGCCAACGTTCGGGCCAACGTGTGGAACTGGCCTAAGACAGATGACAGCGGACGTCATGTTTTTTTTTATGTAATGGAAGTGGTAATCAAGCATGCAGTTCACATTGATGTTAAGTGATGACTGCATCCTATAGACACCCACACGAAGACCAAGGCCAAAATGCAGATGCGTTACCACTCCTGAGGCCTAAGGTATTATGCCTCTGTGCCGGAAATTACAGGGCCGTACATTACCACCTGACCGGAACACGATAGTGCTGAACACTACCATTTAGCGGCAAGTATATTAATTAGGTAATGCGGTGGTGCCTACGTCCGCGAGCTCCGTCACTGGAGCTCTACCACCAGTAAAACTAGTTAACTATTTGACAACAAAATGACTATGTGTTTCAAACATAGATTTACTATACTACATAGTATAATAAACTACTTACGGCCAAATACTCAAACGTCACTCAAATCTAAGCGGGAATTAAAAGTCTTCTGTCTTTATAAAACACGTTCAAACGACAGATATAGCGCACATTTGAGGATTGCTTAAAATTGAGTGACGTTTGAGTATTCGGCCATCAGTATAATAAATCTATGTTTCAAAGGTACCAGTAGTCAATTTTATACTTGAAATCCACGCAGAAGAAGTTGCGGACAAAACTACTCAGTTATAAGTGAACAAGTCGCTTCATCTGAGCAAATAGCAAATTTCCAACTGTTGTTGTACAAAATGTTTTAAATATCTGAATGAAAATTCTTCGTGCCATTTTCATGAAACGTGCTTCATTGTAAGAACCAATTTATATGAAAAATATCGAATACACGAAACAGGTTTCTGTAATGCAATTCAATGTAGTGAAATATTCGCCTTCATATTTTAACAAAGGCGCACATATTTACTTACATCCTCTCTTTTGCCGGCGGCTTTATACGCGCATAATTACCGTACCCAGCTTTTTTTTTTTAAAAGCTGGGTACGGTAAAAAATCCACTCTTACTTTCTTACACTCCCTACGACCAGTGACTTTGGCTGTGTGTTGTCTTTCAGTCATTTAAATTCTTAAATAATCTATACAAATAAATAAAATTGGAGTGTTGTAACAGAAATAACCGCTTTTTATTAAATGCATATGTATGTATACACGGTACAACTACAATATACTTTATAATTTTTGTCTGTCTGTCTGTCTGTCTGTTTGTTTTCGCTAATCTCGGGAACGGCTGAACCGATTTTGACGAGACTTTCACTGCCAGATAGCTTATGTAATAAGGAGTAACTTAGGCTACTTTTATACTATGTAGAAATTAAACTTGCGGATTTTCTCGCGTATACAACACTCCCAAACTTCTTACACCCGACGTTTCGGTCGCTTTCCAGCTACCGTGGTCACGGGCAGACTCAACCCGTCCCTTTCCGTCTGCCCGTAACCACGGTAGCTGGAAAGCGACCGAAACGTCGGGTGTAAGAAGTTTGGGAGTGTTGTATACGCGAGAAAATCAGCAAGTTGAATTTCTACAATGTATGAAGCTCGCGAAAACCTACGAAAACGTTACTTTTATACTAGCTGCACCCGCGACTTCGTCCGGGTAGATACTGAACAATCATAAGTTCTCACGCGAAAAAGGCGTGGGCACAGCTAGTTATATTAATAAGAACAATGGCCTTGTTGCCAAGGGTCTCGACCATATCTTGAGAGACTTGCGTTGGGCACCTGGGCTGTGCTCTTCAACATGGCGCAAATAGTGAGGAGGTCCCTGTCTCTGTGTCCCTTACCACCGACGCCTTGAATTCACCTTCCGCTGCTGGCGGAATCTATATAATACTCGTATATCTTATGTATATAAAAATCAATTGCTGTTCGTTAGTCTCGCTAAAACTTAAGAACGGTTGGACCGATTTGGCTAATTTGAGTTTTGAATGATTTTTGGAAGTCCAGGAAAGGTTTAAAACGTAAGAAAATAGGAAGAAATTGAAGGGAAATATTAAAAACCACAATTTCATTTTCCCATACAAATAGTCCGTAGGTATATATCAAACCTTTGACACATTATTTCATTCTGAGGCAATACGAAGTTTGCCGGGTCAGCTAGTTTAAAATAATATTATTGTAAAATGTGGTCATTCACATATGGACAGAATGTATAAAAATCGCCAATTACAATGTGTCCCATATGGGACATTATGAAATTGACGTATGGTTTGCATGTAGCCACATTTCATTTTACCATTTTATGGGATTAAAATCGTGAAGTAACGTTCAATTATATCAAAATATCCAGAAGAAGGCCTCCCCCCAAAAAGGGGAGAGACTCGTGCCCAGCAGTGCGACGTATAATGGGTTGCCATTATTATTATCCAGAAGAACATTCCTCATTTAATTAAAAAAACTGATTCTCATTATGCTAAGTGAACATCGTAAAAAATTAAAAATATGTATGTATGTATCTTCACGCCAGGTCCCTAACGGGGTAGGCAGAGAGTGTAGAGCGCCAGACATCCCGGTTCTGACAAACCTCTCGTGCCTCGTCTACCTTCATCATTCTCTTCATACATGCACGCCGATTCCTAAGACTTTTGACCCCACCATCAGACAGAACTCGACCTATTTGGTCATGGTAGGTCAGCCTTGGTCTTCCTGGGCCTCTGCAACCATCCACATTCGCATTGTATATCTGTTTAGTCATTCGCTCATTCGACATTCTTTCTATATGCCCGAACCATCGGAGCATGCCTTTTTTCATTTTTACACCGATACTATCATTCACACAAAGTCTCTTTCTCACATCTTCATTACGAACGCGATCGGTGAGTGATACACCGCAGATCTTGCGCAAAGATCTCATCTCGACCGCGTTCAACTTACTTTCATGCTCTTTCCTGCATAAAAATAGTGTATATCGAAAGCAGCTTTCTTCTTTTAATGTAATGAATTGCATTACAGAACACACCTTTCGGTACGATGTACTGAAAAATTCGAAAGCATGTTTTTAAATTACAAAAGATCAGGCTTTTGTAAATCAAAAACGTGCAGGTTCTATTACAAGTGAAGCGAATTCCACGTAACTTTAATGCTCTTTTTGAATTTGAAAACACTAGACTCTTCCTTTGAAATTGAATTTGAATAATTAGATTTAAATCGTTCAAGTACCGAAGGATATTTATGTATGTATGTATGTATGTATCTTCATGCCAGGTTCCTAACGGGGTAGGCAGAGAGTGTAGAGCGCCAGATAACCCCGTGCTGACATACCTCTCTTGTCTCATCTACCTTCATCATTCTCTTTATACATGAAGGATATTTCTAAAAATATATTATATAAAACGTTCTGTACCTCAAAGTATAAATCGATGATTGTCGGCTGCACGTACGCAAAAGTGTCACGTCGTCTGAGCTGAGCGTGTAAGCGAGAGCGCAGATCAAGCCATAGAGAAGCACGATCGGTGCAAGCGTTCGGCTTGTGACGCTTGCTTTCTTATGACGTTTTCATGTAAAATTATCGTGTTTGAATTTTACAGACAGCATACACAAAAGTTGAGGCGTTACGCGCGATTCCACCACATACGCTGCGAACAAGCGGACATGTTTCCCTCAAACACAAACATTTTTTCAAACACAAAAATGCATTTAATCACTTGGAAATTCAATGCATTCATTCAAACAATAGAGATAGCGCACGTTTTAGGGGTTGCTTAAAATTGGATGACGTTTGAGTATTCGGCCAATAGTCGATCAAATGTATTTTACTTGAAAATTTCGAACAACTACATAGAAAATAATTATTTGTTTCATTACATCTCTTACACTGTAACTACGGATCTCTACACTTCGCTTGGCCCGACACGAACTGGACCGATGTTTATTATATTATTTAACTTACTGTACAGATCCATAATTTATCTGACTAAAAATATTGCGTTACTCAGCATAACAAAAACAATTTTTCTCTCTTTGTAATATTAGTACCACTAGATTTTTGTCGATTCAAGGTTGTTCTTTTTTACGGCAACACGCATTCGTTTATCTTATATGTTATTAGATGAATATTTATATATTCCTCAACACAGTGAACGACAGAGATCATATTAATATTGTTTTTCTCCGAAAAATATAATGATCCAAATTTGATCAAATAATTTTGATAGTCTGCTTTTATTCAACAAGTCGTTTTCTTTTCTTCATTATTTTTGTACCATCTAAATTCATCTTTAAATTTGCTTGATTTTTCGATTCATGCAAAATAATTAAGAAGGGAATAACTGAGATTTTATTATTACTGTATGTGATTAAGGTGGCAAACAAGAATTCCACTGGATTGTTAGTGAATAAACTATAGACATTAATTTTACTGGTGGTAGAGCTCTATTAATAGAGCTCGCTGGCGTACGTACCACCGCATTACCTTTATCCGCCGCCAAACATCAGTATTCAGCACTATCGTGTTCCGGTTAGTTGGTAATGTGTGGCCCAGTAAAAATGATCACAGAGACATCACAACTTAAGTCTCAGAGGGCAATACATCTGCATTTTGACCTCTGGTTTTTATGTAGATGTCTTTAGGCTTAGGCAGTCATCACTTAACATCAAAGTGAGTTGCAAGTTTGTTTGTCACATTCCTTACAAAAAAAATTGTTTTATAACTACAGAAAACATTTTTTTTTAATCGTTTTACGGCCACGGATTCAAGTCCTTAACAGCCAATCTTCAGTAATTTTTATCTTTATTTCTTATGAAAATTAATATCTATATAGAAAATAATAATCTATCACACAAATCTTCCCCGGCCTTGGAAGCTGTAGCTTTCGATGATCTAAGGTGCTTGATGATGAACTGGAAGAGGGCATATTTTTGGGAACGCCCTCCTCACAATGCCTGCTGATGTCTGGATGTCTGCAACCCTCGTAACATCATCAGGTCCAGGGCAGACGGATACAACCCGTCCGAGACTCCAACGGAGAGGTGGTGTCGTGGGATCCTTGATAAGGACCAATACGCCAACGTCGAGTTTAAAATCCGGTCAATATAGACATTTGAAATTACAAAAATTCCCGGAAAGCCAAATATTGGTGGAGACCTATAGTTTGCTATTACAAATCAAGTTTTTAAAGTCCCCATCGATCCTATGTGTGCTTAAAAAGTTATTCGAGGTCAAAGGTCAAAATTTGAGGTTTTTTGGATTTTGCTTGAAAACGGTAAGATTTATCGAAAAGAACTTCAAGCCAAAGTTGTAGATCTTATATTATCTACAAAAATAATATCAATATTTTTTTCCTAACTGTTACCATTCCTGAGATATCGCGATTCTAAGAGTCATATTATACATGATTTGCACATATAAGCAAAGTATATACAAAATGAGGCGCATAAGGCGGGATAAACTTGAAATTTATATTTTGGCTAGTCGCATAATCAATTACATCTTGTGAGCAAGCAGACAAAAATTTTGAAAATTCATTTTTTAGACCTACGAAACATTTGCCATTATCACAGTAAATTTCAGAAGGCTTTGAACGGCGAGAAATAAATCTTTTTAATGCTAGAAGGTACGCGTTTGTAGTGAGATCACTAACTAGCTCTAAATGTGTAGCTTTAGTACTAAAGCATACAAATAAACAAATATAGGCCTTAACAGTCTTAGCCCTCTTACCTTTTCTGTTCAATATGAGCACTGGGCCAGCGTAGTCTACGCCACAATGCATGAAAGGGAAGCCTGGACTCAAAAGTTTTTGAAGGTAAATTCGACATGATAGGTACTGGTGTTTTGTCTCGCAAACGTGTACACAAAACACATTCATGTATAATTTTCACTAATTTACGACCCCCGACTGGCCACTACCTTTCTCTCAATGTATATAATAATAATTGTGGCCCCGCATGTAACATTTTTATATGTTCGTCTCGAAAAAGTAATAAAGTAAAATGATGTTTTGACGAAATTAAAATAGGATGCTTTTTATTGTAATTAAAATCAGAATCTCTCTGCCTACCCCGTTAGGGACCTGGCGTGAAGATACACATACACACACAAAATCAGAATTACTGAGTCGACCACCAACTCATATAATTTGATTGTCATCAATAAATAAATTTAAATTAGATTATGTTTGCTCGGTAAGGTTTGATTATTACGTAAAATGTTTAAAATATCAGGAAACGAATCTATCTGTGCAAAACGAATTAAAGTATTACGGGATTCTTTCAACTCAAGGACGCTCAAGGGTCCGGTGCGTGAGTCATCGGTCTGAATTTTTTTATAGATAACGAGCAAGACCGCGAATCATACGGTCAAGTTCAGAAAATCTCTCGAACGGAAATTAAAATTGGTTTGATTTTTTTTTTTTGTTGCAACCTTACCTTTTGAACATAACAACCGAATGTTAACAATCAGTATTTAAAATGCGAATGTATGCGCTCGCGCCGTAACTGAGCTGTGAGGCATCGCAGAAGACATGCAGTTCTATGCTATCCGGACACTGTCCCATTACATGCCGCGGTACGCGTATGCTGTCAAGCATCGAAAAAGACGATTCGAGCTGGCTCCAAGCGCTTGCAACATCGCCGGGGACCGGCTCGTCCCAGTCTAGTTTTAACAGCCATAATTTTTGCAATAGAATTTTACCTATCATTATTGTAGGACTAAGTAACCCGAGTGGGTCAAAAAAATTGAGAAACACTGGATAGTATAAATCGCTTTGTAATTTGTGTACTGTCATTTTTAAAATTCGTGTGATAAAATAACTCATCAGTACAGTTATTCCATCCTAAACCTAATGTGCGACAATTGTAATTTTTACCTAACGAAAGATCTGGCGTCACACATTCACACACAGCTTCTGGGAAAGAAATAATGTTTTAAGATGACGATGATTGGATGCTTTCATGTGGAATATGATGAGATGGCTCCAGTAAAGTGATAGGGACTTTAATAGGAGATTTAACGATGTTTTGGAGGCAACATAAAAGAATCACTTTTCACTTGACATTTGAAAGGCGTCTGGTCAACTTCAACTTTTCCCTCTCTTCCACATAAATATTTTGTTTTTTTGTAAAAGTCTCATAAACCACTTAATATCAATGATCGGTGAATTCATGGGCTAAAATCATGTGTGATATATAGTATTTTTCTTCATTACAAACTTTATATAACGAAAGATGAATATAGCAAAATCAGATGACAGTGAAAAATTATGACAACGAAGTGACAACCAAAAATCCCATAATATTTTACAAGTTTCACCAAATGAATACTACAAAATATAGAAAATAGACATGTTTATGAAAAGTAGAATGGAATGATGTTTACAAGGGCGACGGCCAAAGATACAGCCCTCCTAGCAACCAGACGTTCTCCGATTTCGTATGTATGTACCTATGTATCTTCACGCCAAGTCCCTTACGGGTTGGGCGGACAGTGTGGACCGCCAGATATCCCGGTATCGATTTCGTGTTTACCAATTTCGTGTACTTTTGTGTAATACCATTGTGACCATTGTGACAGCCTTTTCTATAGTGTGTTTATTATTTTAATCTTTCGTTTTTAGAGTGTACATATTGTGTAAGTTATTTTAGTTCATATTTTTCTAGTTTAGTTTTATGCCGGGTGGCGGTGGTGCGGTCGCGGGTGGTTCATCCGTACTTGTACCTAATCGAGTGACTTGCTCTCTCTGTTCTCAGACGCGTTGTTTTCAAAATGAACGTGGCTTGAAAATTCATTATGGCAGGGTGCAAAAGGGCCATATTATTATTGAATTATCACATGACAGAAACGGCGCTAACCTTCCTGACCCCAATAATACCAAAAGTCTATCAGAGACATTGTCTCATTTAAAAAAAACAGTCCCAGTACTGAAAAGGGTGCCACGCGGTGCTAGGACAACCGCAGCACAGGCCTTATTCAAGTGTCTACATGCAGTAAGCACACAAAATTATTTTAGCGCCTGGGAACAGCTGCTCACTTTCCCTTACAGAGTTTTACATTTCGATAAAATTTTTGCTGCCAAATAATCTATAACATCTCTAATAAAACAAAATTGTACGTCCTTGATTCCCATTCCTGACTCAACATTATTTTTTAAAGAAAATAGACATGTTACTTACGTAGAATCAAAATTAAGGGACGGTGACATTAAAGGAGCGGCACGAGTGCTTTTTAGTACCGATACAATCGCTCCCGAATCCCCAAGCACCCTTGCTGCTCTAGAGAGCAAGCACCCAAGCCCTGCGGATGGCCTTATTTTCCCTGAACCTCCTGAACCCAGTGAATCATTATCTGTGACTGCCAACCAGGTGGCCACGGCGGTGAGCTCTTTCCGCAGCGGTTCTGCCGGCGGCCTCGACGCCTTGACGCCACAACACCTAAAAGACCTGCTGAGCCCTGGCGCCGGGGTGGCTGGTGAGTCGCTGCTGAGAGAGCTCACGGCTGTGATCAATTTGATGCTGGGCGGCGGTGTAAATGATGCTGTCATTGAAGCTTTATACGGTGCCAATCTTTGTGCTCTGATTAAGCGTGATGGCGGCATCCGTCCCATTGCCGTAGAGATGTCCTGCTGGCGGAGGCTAACAAAGAAACCCCCAATTTTTTTAGTTTTCTTTGGCAGTGTTATAGACACCATTCTAAATTAATGTATAAGGACCATGGTTTTATTTCCAGCTGTCGGGTGCCAGCAGGGTGATCCTCTTGGGCCAGTCATTTTCAGCCTAGCCATTCACCCCATCATTCGACAGTTAAATTCCAAATTTAACGTTTGGTACTTAGATCACGGGACCCTAGGAGGCAGCGTAGATTCAGTCCTGGCAGAGTACACTTTCTTGAAGGAAAAATTCAGCTCAATAGGCCTAGAATTAAATACAGGAAAATGTGAAATACCCTTCCAGGGGACTATATATTTGTGCCTTTCGGGGTCGAAACCCTTGGTCCATGGGGCCCCAGTGCTCGGCTCTTATTCAAAGAGATCGCGAATCGGCTGGTCGACACTTCCCGTGACCAGAGGGCTGGCCAATTTTTAGGTCAAAGAATCAGCATTGCTATCCAACGAGGCAATGCTGCCAGCCTTCTGGGTACCATAACACAGGAAGGCAGTGATGCAGAATTTTTAGACGCATGTTGTGTTTAGTTTAGGTATAACTTTATTTTATGTAAATATTATTTAGCTTTTAAATATATTTTAATTCTTTTCACTTCATAATATCACTTTCCTACACCCGTGAACGTTATCGAATGTTTTATGATAGAAATCCCACTATTACAGTAAACAAAATACACAAGTGTTGCCAGCCTGATTATTGACAACTAAGGTGTCAACATAAGTTGTTTTTCCTCGGTGTTAGTACGTAATATCGGAATCATAAGTCGTCATCATCACTCCTGCCGAAATCCGTCTACTGCTAGACAAAGTCATCTCCAAAGACGCCCACAACAATGTTAGGAAGAATATGCCATACTAATTGTAAATTTAATTATTGTCAAGCTTGGCAGGCATTTGAAGCGTGCACGGCCCAGCGATTGGTGTAGATCGTAAGCGATCTACTCGGTTAAGCACTACGGGCGCGATCGGGTAGTGTGATGGGTGACCGCTAGCGGCAAATTAAATGCGCGTTTCCGTGCTTTGGAGGGCACGTTAAGCCGTCGGTCCCGGTTGCTATCGATGGATAGCAGTCGTTAAACCTTGTCGGAGGCCTTATGGGCGGTTTGAAAACATCCGACAGCGGGTTGGCCACTAACCCACCCACCTCCACCAATCCGCATTGGAGCAGCGTGGTGAAGTAAGCTCCAGGCCTCCCCCCAAAAAGGGGAAGAGACTCGTGCCCAGCAGTGGGACTTATAATAGGTTGCCATTATTATTATTATTATATACACATTCAAGTAACTTAAATAAATACACGAGTTTATAGCAGATAACATCAAACATACATCTGCAAAGTGAATAAAATTTTGATCAATAACCGAGACATTGTTCCTTGTATTATTTCTGCTTCATTTCTCTCCTCGCTCGTGTAATTCTCGATTTCAATTATAATCAAATATTAAATTAAAACGTGCTACGGATTACATTTCTTAATCACTTCCATCGAAAGACACTTACAGGAAAAAATCGTAAAATACCCAAAATTGAGCGTCATTTGGGGAAAGCAAACCATTCCAATAAGGCGGTTGTAAATAATACAATTCCGCGGGATTGGCAGTAACGTCTCGCGATAAAACTATCAACACTGCGATTTGTTCATTAGACGATCCGGTTTGTCCAGCGGTACGAACTGACCGTTTGATTCGAAGGGTTCGATCGCTACACCGGGACAAATATTTGTATGGCATACAGATATTTGTTTCGGGTCTGAATGTTTGTGTATGTGTTGTGTGTGTACAACGGCACCCACGAAACAGGTTTATACCTGTGTGTGTGTGTGGGGGCTGTGAGTGTAAGCGTATTTTATTTATCTATTTACTGGTAGGAGAGTGCCAGTTGAGCTCAAGGGTGTATACACCACCGCATTACCTTATCTGGTTTAGTCTACTGTCTACCGCCAAGTGGTAGTATTTAGCACTATTTCGTTCCGGTTAGATAGTAATGTACGGTCCCGTAATAATTATCACAGAGACATAACAACGTAGGTCTCAGGGGTGGCACCAAACAGACAGACAAATAGACAGACCGACAGACAGACAGAATTTATTTAAAAAAAATGTTGTTCTGGTATATGTACCGTGTATACATACATATGCATTTAGTAAAAAGCGATTATTTTAATATTACAAGCAGCGACTCCAATTTTATTTATTTGTATGTATTATATGTATGTATGTATGTATAGATATATACAGACAGGCTGCGGTCACCTAACATCAATGTGAGCTTATATATTATGTTTGTTATCGTAAATAAACCTGAGTTATTAAACTGAGTTAAAAAGGACTTATTAAGTTAACACTACTGCTTGAAATGTTAGTTTTAATTATTCCAATCTCAATCCCGTTATTTTTCAGGCTCTAAAGTAAAACCTGTGTACAATTTTAACTTAAGTTTCATACTTAGCTTTTTCAGCTACAAATGAACGTAATTACTATGAGTGTTCGTTGGCTCCTAATTGGATAAAGGTAATTTAAATTTTTATGTAGTGGAAGTGGCAATCAAGCATGCAGTTCACATTGATGTTAAGTGATGTGTCTGCAGCCTATAGACACCTACACTAAGACCAAGGTCAAAATTCAGATGCGTTACCACTCCTGAGGCCTAAGTTGTTATGCCTCTGTGCCGGAAATTACAGGGCCGTACATTACCAACCGACCGGAACACGATAGTGATGAACACTAACATTTAGTGGCAAGTATATTAGCTAATGCGGTGGTGCCTACGCCCGCGAGCTCCGTTACTGGAGCTCGTGTGGGTGTCTTTGTGTGGGTGTCTATAGGCTGCAGTCATCACTTAACATCAATGTGAACAGCATGCTTGTTTGCCACGTCCATCACATAAAAATATACCAGAATTTGATGGTCAAATTTTTAAATAAATTATTTATTTTTTAACAGCCAGCATTTTTTATATGCGGCCGATTTAATGTAGCTCTCGTATATCAAAATAATGACAAAAAATAGCTTTAATTTGATATATAAATAATACATGTACGTTATGGACGTAAAAAGTTATGGGGTGGAACGAAAATATGTAGAGGCGGCCAAGTGCGCAACGGCAGCCGTGATTTTTCAGTCTTCATACATATTGCTGTGAATTCGACGATATTTTATCAAAAAAACAAGTAAAAATGAAATCTTTCCCCAAATAAATATGAAAAAATGCTTCGGCCATTTTGTTATAGGCAACCTAGTGGATATAATTAATATATTCTCTAGATTATTAATATGCGTAAAAATTAGGTTTGCAGCATATCTGGATGAACGAAATGATTCCTATAGATCCTAACCCACACTACCCACCAACGGAACAATTTTCTTAAACTGAAAAAAGAATCCATGTGTGTGTGGTTTGGTCCATCAGATGGCCTACAGATATTATATTACGGAACTGGGTGTTTGTATGCGTACAATGACACCAACAATATAGGTTTATCTAATAAGTCTGAGTGTAAGCGTGTTTGATTTTTTTTTGTCAAAAAACACCTGAGAAGTGTTATTCATAGGGTTCAAAAATGTTTTATTTATTTTATTTTTAAAGAAAAATGGAAAGAAAAATTTGACTTCAGGCGAGGCTCGAACTCGCGACCTACTTACTGGGAATCTAGTCCAGCCGCTCTTCCAATTGAGCTACTGAAGCCCTGCCCGATTTGTCAAATCTTTCCTTCACATCTATTGCATTGCTTTATGGTAGCAGTAGCGCCATCTATTACCAACTATGCTAGTTAGGCAACCGATATAATAGACTTTTCAGTTTATTGAATATCGTAAAGAAGTCGCTTTTACCCTTAATAATTGTTCCATATTATCTCGCATTAACACATGCTTGTGAAATATATTTTATTTTTAAAGAAAAATGGAAAGAAAAATTTGACTAACTAGCATAGTTGGTAATAGATGGCGCTACTGCTACCATAAAGCAATGCAATAGATGTGAAGGAAAGATTTGACAAATCGGGCAGGGCTTCAATAGCTCAATTGGAAGAGCGGCGTCCAGCCGCTCTTCCAATTGAGCTATTGAAGCCCTTAGATTCCCAGTAGGTCGCGAGTTCGAGCCTCGCCTGAAGTCAAATTTTTCTTTCCATTTTTCTTTAAAAATAAAATATATTTCACAAGCATGTGTTAATGCGAAATAATATGTTTTATTTAATTTTTAAATCACACACAAATTCTAAATACACTCATACAAAAATTATGTCGATGTAATACGGTTTCGGAGATAAATATAAATGAACGGAGTCACAGATGATTGACATGTGTTTAGATTATGCATTTCTAACGTTTCTAAATTAAATCTTATGACAAATGAAATACATGTGACATATTTACAAATGATGGGTGGATTTACATTGACAAACATGTTCCATGATAAATTACTGCTTCCAATCTGAGATCTGTGTATCATATGCTGTGGTAAATGCTGATAAATATTACAATTTTTTACTGGTACCGACGGCATTGAGACGTTATGACCCACCGCCCACTACTGGTGGTAGAACTTCAGTGACGGAGTTCGCAGGCGTAGGCACCACCGCGTTACCTAATATACTTGCCGCTAAATGGCACAGCACTATCGTGTTCCGGTCAGGTGGTAATGTACGGCCCTGTAATTTCCGACCGCGTTAACTTTCGCCGGCAAGCTCTGTCATTGGAGCTCTACCGCCAGTAAATAGACGTTATTAAATTTAACTTTTCCTCTTTTTTAACCCCAATTTTACTTGTTATTATTATTTTTTTTTAATAATAGCAACAAGTCAATTGATAATCTTCTTAATATATATAAATCTCGTGTCACAATGTTTGTCCTCAATGGACTCCTAAACCACTTAACCGATTATAATAAAAGTCGCACACCATGTGCAGTTCGATTCAACTTGAGAGATAGGATAGCTTACATTACGCTATGACTAATAGGAGCAGAGCAGCGCGGGCGAAGCCGGGGCGGGCCGCTAGTTTCTTATAAATTTCAAGAATAAATTAAAAAAGAAGGTATGTGGTATATAAAATAACGTAGAAAAAATCACAACTGCACGAAAACCCACAGCGCACGAGTAAGACTCGCACTTTGCCGGTTTCCACACCCCATTCTGATTTTGTTTTTAACCATATTTCATAAATTTAATGATAATGGAGATTTCAAAAACTTTATACGGGCACAAAAGTATCAAATTCCAGATATCGTTTGAACTAAACTTTAGAAACCATTTTAAATATTCTTCAGTGTACCGAAATCGCTCACCATTCAAAATTTCTTTAAAGGATAAACTTTCCAGGAATCCAGAATATTGAATTAAAATGCGTTGGCGTATAAAATGTCTCTCAAACGTTTAAGTTAACAAAACACGCACGCTCGTTGTAAAATTGTACCACGACCACGTAAACGTAACTGATATATTTTTCGAAACGCGCACTCGCTGCATTGTGAAGTCGTCTACATTATACGCTTTGTCGCTGTGTAATGGTGTCGTATGTCTCGCGAAATAAGCTTTAAATATGACGACGAGATTTTTAAATCGACTTCAACGCTGCATACGGGCGGTTATTTGGTTCGTTGTTATAGTAAATAGCTAATAGCAGAGAATATGTAATAATACTTCGTATAGAATGGACACTTTGACGTCCCGCCCGATTTGTCCGCATCACTCAACCCCTTCCCCTCTTATGGGCGACGGTTGGTATTTTGTACGTCCTACGCACACAGGTGCGCGTGTAAATACACGTCACTGATTGATGTCTGTGTAATAGAAACCAAATTAAACGTTTGTATGGAATTTTGGGTTAGTGTCCGCGGTGTGCTTATAGTTAAATCCCTTCGGTCGGGACCAACCACCGACCATCATGTCATTGGTCGGGTCAAACGATGTTTGCATTTAATTTTGTTCTAATGGTCGGGCAGTTGAGTCAACTTTTTTTTTTAATTTATAATGGCATCGTTATTACGCATACGCCAGTGTCAAATAAAACGATATTTCGTATTCGTATAAAAGCAGCGTTAAAGTTAGAATCAGTCAGTCAGTTAATTATTTATTATGTCAGTCAAGTGAGTCACAGTCAACATTTACAATGAAGTTTTGGAGGCAATCTGATAAGCCGTGTTTTCGTACTGTTATTCTATTTCACTATACACAGGCACTGTAATAAACCTATATCAAACAAAATGACATATAATATAACACTACCATTTGGCGGCAGATTGTGGTGGTGCCTTCGCTCGCGAGCTCCATCACCAGAGCTCTACCACCAGTAAAATGTATAATTATTTCCTATGTTACCTCTTATTATGTTATATTATGGAGAAAACGGAGAGAGTGATAAATTTTCAAAATCAAAATAAATAAAAAATAAATAAATACGCTTACACTCACAGCACCACACTAGGTATAAACCTGTATCGTGGGTGCCGTTGTAAACACACAACACATACACAAACACCCAGACCCGAAACAAATATCTGTAGGTCATACAAATATTTGTCCCGGTGCGGGGATCGAACCCGCGACGCTTCGTATCAAACGGTGGTTTCGCACCGCTGGACTAACCGGGTCGTGATATTTGACTTATTAATTTACATTTGTGCTCCGTATTTTAAAATAATTGGTTCAGTTTGGGAGAAAATCGGTTGACAGACAGACGCACGAGTGATCTTACAATGGTTCCGTTTTATTGAGATACAGAACCCTAAAAAAACAAGCATACAAAATTATAACTTAGGAAGGCTAAAGACACTAGCTGACCCGGCAAACTTCGTATTGCCTCAGAAAGAAATAATATGTCAAAGGTTTGATAGATAGATACGGACTATTTGTATGGGATAATAAAATTGTGGTTTTTACAATTTCCCTTCAATTTATTCATATTTTCTTAAACCTTCCCTGGACTTCCAAAAATCATTCAAAACCAAAATTAGCCAAATCGGTCCAACCGTTCTCGAGTTTTAGCGAGACTAACGAACAGCAATTGATTTTTATTGATGTAGATTACATATTACATTACAAAAATATTTTGTATTTTACGTTTAAGTTGTCCAATTATTATTGAGTTGCTAATCATACTGATTACTTCGATGTGGGCGGGATCGTGTCTGAAGTTAATGATCGAATCGTTGCTGGCTGTAATACTCGTTATTTATATGCGTTACCACTCCTGAGGCCTAAGGTGTTATGCCTCTGTGCCGGAAATTAACAACCATTTAGCGGCATGTATAGTTATGCGGTGGCGCCTACTCCCGCGAGCTCCGTCAGCATTTTTTTTTCGACGTAATCCTTTTCTGAAACTGAGCGTTTGACACGCCCGTCTACAATTCACAAGCTGGAAGCTAACAGAGCGCGCGATCCGTATATTCCTGCTGAATGTACATGTCAAAAGTCTTAGGAATCGGCGTGCATGTATGAAGAGAATGATGAAGGTAGACGAGGCACGAGAGGTTTGTCAGAACCGGGATGTCTGGCGCTCTACACTCTCTGCCTACCCCGTTAGGGACCTGGCGTGAAGATACATACATACAATGTACATGTCCTGTCGTAGTGATAACGTATAGCGTATTACACAGCTATGTGTGAACACTTGTACAATTTCATGTTACTACTATTTAGCTGCCTCGGTAGCCTAGTGGTAGCAGATCACTACTACTACGCTGAGGACCTGGGTTCGATTCCCGGGTAGCGGGTTATCAGAGATAATGGTGTAAAGTGTTTTATCTCTGGTTCTATTGGGATTTTTTAATTTTCTGGAAATTTCCCAGCACCTTGGTAGCACCCGAAATTTGGTAATATGCCCGGAGATGTCAACAGGGTCGCCACTTGTTACATGGGCCAAAACGTAACCGGCGAATCGTGGGTGTTTGCATGTATGCTTGAATGCATGCATTCACCTCTGCCTACCCCTTCGAGGATTACAGGCGTGAAGTTACGTTACACTTTTATTTGTAACATTTTCCCAGAAATTTCCGCACAGATGGAAAAGGTCTTAGAGCTCGGAAGTCGTCATACATCTGAGTTTGCATTTTGGTTTTTTAAATGACTTCAAAAAAGAGGAAGTTTTATATTTAATAACTAGGTGACCCGGCAAATTTCGTATTGCCTCAGAATGAAATAATGTGTCAAAGGTTTGATAGATACGGACTATTTGTAAGAAAAAATGAAATTGTGGTATTTCCCTTCAATTTCTTTATATTTTCTACCTTTCCTGGACTTCCGAAAATCATTCAAAACCAATATTAGCCAAATCGGTGAAGCCGTTCTTGAGTTTTAGCGAGACCAACGAACAGCAATTGATTTTATATGTATTGATTATCCAAATCGGTACAGGCGTGTTCAAATTATCGGTAAACATACATTAAAAAAAAAACCGGACTAATTGAGACCTCCTCCTTTTTTTGGAAGTCGGTTAATAAATAGAAAAAATATAGAATTAATAGACGTTCTGTCATCATGACAGAGATCAAAAATGATCTGACTGAGCAAACTGTGTTGGAATCCTAATGTAATAAGTAGAAGTTTCATGATGATTTGATGAAAGTTTTCAAGAGAACCTTTTCAGTGGTAGTAGAGCTCCAGTGACGGAGCTTGCGGGCGTAGGCGCCACCGCATTACCTAATATACTTGCCGCTAAATGGTAGTGTTCAGCACTATCGTGTTCGGGTCAGGTAATGTACGGTCCTATAGTTTCCGGCACAGAGGCATAACACCTTAGGCTTCAGGAATGGTAACGCATTTGCATTTTGACCTTGGTCTTTGTGTAAGTGTCTCTATACTGCAGTCATCACTTAACATCAATGTGAACTGCATCCTTGTTTGCTACTTCCATTACATAAAAAACAGAACCTTGAAAGCCTAAAACTGTCACACAATACAACCTCTACGAATTTTCGTAATAATGTCAGCACTTCGTAACATTCGTAGCACCTCTACGAAAAAACGTAGCACATCTACGTTGTAGCATTTTTGAAAATCTGTTCGCAAGTTTTCTAACTTTATAGCGCAGCGTGAAACGTGATATTGGAATTTAGAATTTTACTTTTCGTTGGAATGTTTGCCATTCTGTTAAAATTTTATATTTCAAATACCATTTCGCACTTTGTACCGAACGGAAACGTTTTATGAGAGCTGGAGACAGACGATGGAATGTCATTAATTTAAATAAACTCTTTTTAGGTATTTATTTTAAATTATATTGTAAAATAGCAGACGACCTAATATTGATGGTTAGAAAATTAAATATTTCTATCCACTGCCTCAGTAGCCTAGTGCTAGCAAGCCACTATTTCTACGCTGGGGGTCTTGGGTTCGATTCCCGGGTCGGGGACTAGATTACGGTTTAAAATCCTTTATCTCTAGTTCAATTAGGATTTTTTTATTTTCTGGAAGTTTTCCAGTACCTCGGAGTTTGGTAATGTGCCCGGAGATGGCCCATGTAACAGGTTTGCCACCTGTTACATGGGCCAAAACGTATCCGGCGAGTCGTGGGTGTTTGCATATATGCTTGAATGCATGCATTTACCTCTGTCTACTCCTTCAGGGATTGCAGGCGTGAAGTTACGTTTTTTTAAGTTCTACAATATAAAAAGTTCAAAAGGTGACGGAGCTTGAGGTCATAGGCACAGTAAAAGTCAAAATAGTTACCACTCCTGAGGCCTAAGGTGTTATGCCTCTGTGCCGGAAATTACAGGGCCGTACATTACCACCTGACCGGAACACGATAGTGCTGAACACTGGTAGTGTTTAGCGGCAAGTATGTTACGTAATGCAGTAGTGTTTCCGCCCGCTAGCTCCGTCACTGGAGTTCTACCACCAGTAAAAAATTAAAGGAAATGATCAAATCTGAACCAAAAAATTCAAGATATGTCCCAATAAGTAATTGGAGGAAAAATCTAACTAAAATCAAGATCTCTTGGCACTAGCGGAAGGTTTTAAAAGTTCATTGCAATGACCTACTCTCTCTGGAGTCACGTACAGAATATTCCAGCAAAGTTGACGTTTAAAGAGGAGCTAATTAAAATAATAATTTCGATTATTTTGTTAAAATAATCAAAATTAAATTTTGGTTGAAATTTAATGTAGAAGAACTCTGTGGGTCATTACCTATGTTATACTTATCTAAAAAAAAAATAATGAAACCTAATACCAAAACCAAATACCAAATTACCGTATCTTGAATTGACTTTAATAATTACTTACTTTGACTAACGCAGCTCGGCCAGTTACAGTTAAAGATAAATTAATTACGTCATTAAACAATTTTCAAATGGTGTCACTCATTTCTTTATTTAACCGGCACTTTGACAAATTTGTTTAAGTTAAAGTAAGATGATGCAACCCAGCTTTAAAGTAAAAGTTCGTTACAGTTGTGTCCTGTGTTTTAGTTTTATCCCAATAGACTCAACCATTCAACCATAGTTTGAGAATATCTGGACTGAACTATTAAGTATTAAAATCGAATTGTTCCTATAAATGAATTACCATTGTATTAAATTAACAGTCTGTGAAACTTTGTCGGTATTTTGCTTTGTTCGTTCAACTTTGGAGAATTATTAAATAAAATGTAGCTTTTTTTTTCACTTATGAATGGTCCAGTTGGCCTGTAGTTGAAAATAAGTAGGTAATTCAAGAGATATTATATGAATTCAATGCGCAATGCATTGTATTTCACCGGGACTGATATAATTATGCAATTTATTGTACCCTCTTTAAAGAAAAAAATAAAAATCGCCGAACATGTGATTTTTTACAACAACCGTTAGTTGGTAGAGGGGGGGGGGAAGGGACACACTTGACCCTTACGAAAATTGGCACTTTAAAGCTTAATAAGTAACGAACGGTTAAGTTAATCGAAAAATAATATAATATTACCCCTAACATTTTTGAGAGACTTATCCAATGATATCCCACACTATATATAAAAAGAAATCCGCGCGTTACATGTAGGAGAGGAACGTTCAATATTTTTTATTTCACGTATTTGCTAATTATCACTTTGTCGGCGTGATTAAGGTGTATACTTGTGCCAAATTTCAAGTCTCTAGTACCAATCGTTTTTGAGCTAAACTGCGGACGGACAAACAGACAGACGGCCATGGCGAATTTATAAAGGTGCCGCCTTGTTTACCACGAAACATAGCTGCCATTCGTAGATGTTTGCATGTATTCTTGAATACAGTGGCTTGCATTTATTTCTACGTACTCTATTAGGGAATACATTACATTTAGTAAAATATTCCGGTAAAAGAAATATAAAATCTAAATTAATATAACGCATTAATTTTGTATGTAAAAGAATATCTCTCTAGTGAAGGCCGTGAATACTAACAGGATATAAGGCAGCTGTCCATCATAAAGGATCAACATAAAAACGTGCCACTACCGGCAATATATTTTCAGTGACATTTTTTTCAATCCGTGTGTAGCATATTATTAAAGTAAGTGTTATTTGATATTAATCCTTACGACATAGTGTCGGAAGGTAAGCCCTCAGACTCTCCACTTTAATCTCTTGTTTTTGTGTAGAAGTTTATAGGCTGTAGTCAACATTTAAGATATATGTCAAATTCATGCTTCATTGCCACCTTCGAATTTTTTTTACCAAGCGTGCGAGTCCTGAATCGTTATATCTCTATGATAGTTTATATTATAGTAACTGTACCCGCGACTTCGTCTGCGTGAGAATTTATGATTGTTCAGTTTATACCCGGAAGAAGTCATAGGCGCAGCTAGTATAAAAGTAGCCTAAGTTACTCCTTATTACATAAGCTACCTGCCAGTGAAAGTCCCGTCATAATCGGTCAGCCGTTCCCGAGATTAGGGGGGATAAACAGACAAACAGACAGACAAAAATTGTAAAAAATGTTGTTTTGGTATAATATGTACCGTGTATACATACACATGCATTTAGTAAAAAGCGGTTTTTTTTTATTACATATTACACTGACTGACAACTGACTGACTGAAAGACACTCCAATTTTATTTATTTGTCTAGATTGTATAGATGTATAGACAGATGGCTACGGGGCCATATATTACCATCTAACCAGAACCACTGGTGCTGAAAAATACCATTTGGCGGCAGGTAGATTAGAAAAAATATCATCATTCTTTTCATATTTGTAGGCCGATTTCATCCAGCTTTTAACGCACTTCTTCAGACAAATCCGAGAAATAAAATAAAACCTTAAGCAAAACTAGGCTACTGTTTAGTAAACAATGAATTGTTTCAGAACTTTCCGTTCTTGGGTTTCAAAAGGAAACAGATTCTTATTAAAGGAACGTTATTTGATTATAGCTATGTTTGATCCAAAAGCCGAGTTGAATTATTACTTCGTCTTAAAATTTATATAGTACATGATTAATTATAGAAAGAATGTCGAATGAGCGAATGACTAAACAGATATACAATGCGAATGTGGATGGTTGCAGAGGCCCAGGAAGATCAAGACTGACCTACCATGACCAAATGGGTCGAGTTCTGTCTGATGGTGCGGTCATAAGTCTTAGGAATCGGCGTGCATGTATGAAGAGAATGATGAAGGTGGACGAGGCACGAGAGGTTTGTCAGGACCGGAATATCTGGCGCTCTACACTCTCTGCCTACCCCGTTATATATATACATGATTAATTTTAAATAGATAATCATGGTACTGTACTCAACAATTAAAATTGCACATCGAGCCTGCGAAAGAGACGATCGGCTCGTTTCGACTTCATAGAACGTTATCTCTGTTGCACACTTCCTACTTAAGCACTGACAGACCGGTATTAGTCAAAACTTGATCAAAATGGTCGACAAACGTCAAATAGGTACGGCGCGAAAGAGATAATGCTCTACAGACCCAAAATAAGCCGAAGTCTCCTTTCTAAGCTCGATGTGCAATATTTATTGTTGACCGCTGTATGACAATATCCAATTTAATAGTGAGTGTCTCATTAGATATTGCATATGTGCTTGGGGCTGCGCGGCTAAAATTAACATTAACCCTCTAGAACGTGCCCAACGTGCTGTATTAAAAGTATTGCTCTACCTTCCTTTTAAACATCCCACCACAGATTTATATGAAAAAGCTAAAGTATTTACAGTACGCAAGCTGTATATATATGAAAGTCTGCGTCGTTTTCATCGCCAACAAGTACCCTATCTACCAACTTCATTAAAAAGAGTAGACCGAATACATGTTCCGAGGGCAAAGACTAGATTTGCTCAAAAGCAGTACGATATAGTTACTTCACAATTGTACAATAAATTACTTAAAACTCCTATAAATAAAAATAAAAACATAAAAAATACAAATAATAATGAGTTTAAGAAGATTATTTCAGCATGGCTCAGGAATTTTGACTATGATGGTATTGAAGTTATGTTAGCAAATTTGTTTTTTTCATGATATGGCGAAGTATAGACGTACACGATTTCTGATACACACAGTTATTACACACACACACACACACACACACACACACACACACACACACACACACACACACACACACACACACACACACACACACACACACACACACACACACACACACACATACACACACACACACATACACACACACACATACTCACCCTTCTTTGTAAAATTTTTGATTACTTGATATATCTACCTTGTTTAATGTTTAATGACAAAATAATTTTAAGTGAAGTTATAACTCGGAGAAGCCACTGATTCCCGAAATACAGTGTAGACTAGTTCGGGAATCTATGGATTCAATATTAACCATTGTAAAAATGTTTTTGTCAATAAATGATTATATTATTATATTATTATAAGCTTTGTAACCATATTATTATCAAAACCATATGAAACCTATATGACACTTGCCTTGTCACTTTTTAAGCCTATCTTTACTTATTTTTGTTCTGGAAATTATGGAAATTTTAATTACCATCTCGGACCAATCGGAGCACGATAGTAATGAACACGATTGACAAATTAGGTAGGTAGTGCGTGTGTGTTTTAAGAAAAACCTGTTTGTCTATATAATTAAAATATATTTCACAAGCATGTGTTAGTGCGAAATAATATAAAACAATTATTAAGGGTAAAAGCGACTTCTTTACGATATTCAATAAACTGCAAAGTCTATTATATCGGTTGCCTAACTAGCATAGTTGGCAATAGATGGCGCTGCTGCTACCATAAAGCAATGCAATAAATGTGAAGGAAAGATTTAACAAATCGGGCAGGACTTCAGTAGCTCAATTGGAAGAGCGGCTGGACTAGATTCCCCGTAGGCCGCGAGTTCGAGTCTCGTCTTAAGTCAAATCTTTCTTTCCATTTTTCTTTAAATAAAACGATTTTACGACGTTTCTCATTCAAAAGAGGAAGAGGTAAAGCTCCAATGACGGAGCTCGCGGGCGTAGGCACCATTACAATTTAAGTATTACCTAATATACTTGCCGCTAAATGGTAGTGTTCAGCACTATCGTGTTCCGGTCAGGTAGTAATGTACGGCCCTGTAATTTCCAGCACAGAGGCATAATACCTTAGGCCTCAGGAGTGGTAACGCATCTGCATTTTGACCTTGGTCTTTGTGTGGGTGTCTGTCATCATCACTTAACATCAATGTGAACTGCATGCTTGTTTGCCACTTTCATTATATAAAAAAAAATGTTCATTAAAGCTAAACAAAAACTAGCTGTCCACGCCCTTAGACAGAATTTCAAAACAATAAATCTCGGTGTGAACGCGGCGTGCATTTCAATCAGCTCACGCCGCCCGTGTAATGATTGTACAAAATATTTTTGCCCCAATTTACGCAATGACTGACCGCGACTCAAATTTTATTTTGTTATAATTTATTAAAACCTGACAGCTTTTCAACCATATTTTTTTAATGGAACGGAATATGTGGTGAGATTTTATGTTTTGTTTATATTTACTATCTATACTACTATCATTTACTACATAGTTTATTGGAGGCTTAACAACATTATTTATTTGTAAAATTTTCAATATTTGGTTAAAATATTTTCGATTCGGCGATGTAATTTTTTTCTAGTTAAAGTGGCTATCCATATTTTTTAACCCTTTGGCGACCATGGTACATTTGTGTCCCAATGAAATCTACCCATTAAATCGTATATTTAGATTTATTTCCGATTTATTTATTCGCAAACAATACGCTCATGTTTATAAAATTACGGTGCTTATGTTTCTTAATATTATTTTATTTTCTTTGTCTGACAAAACAAAAATAAATTATAATTTACAGTATCGTTAGCGGTCGCATTGATAGTGACACACATTGTCCATTCAAATAAATATCGATATAAAATATGACGAAGTTTACCGAGTGCGTTTGACTCTGGACAAATATCAGAGACTTTTAACGTAGAAATTGAAGATCTTGGGGCATAAAAAGTGGATGCGCTATGTCATTAAGGGCAAATATTTATGGGTAGCGTAAATTTGATGGATCACTGTTGGACTTACAAAATCTTCAATCCATGTAAATATATGGAACGTAATAAATAATAACGTTTAGTCATATTTAAAGGCACTATAAATGTCGTGGTACGTTTACAGGCCAAAAGAAAGGAAAGACAGGATTTCGGAAGCGGCGATCAAAATAATGAGCTGTTCAAAACAAAGAATCTCAGTGTGTGTAGATACGGTTTGCATTTCAATTACCTCGCGCCAACTGCGTAATGTTTACGCAAAATATTTTTGTCCAATTTACGTAATTAATGACCACGCGTAAAGTTTAATTCTATGTCACGTTCTACGGTACTATAATTACAGTCTGTCATGGTATAAATACGAGCACCAATATATTCATGTAGCGAAAAATTATGTAAATTTTCATGATTAATAGTAGTGAAAAGTTGGAGTTTGTTCATTTTAATTTCATTTCTTTGGGTTGGGTTAAACGTTGACAATACTTAATATTTTAAGTATATTTTTTTTCCCCATTGAAGCGTAACTTTACTGTAGGCTGTGTAGGTATGTCTTGAAAGGATAGGCAGTTCAACATGATATGTTCTTAGGTTTTCGCAAGCTACACTCATTGAAATAAAACTCATTTTATGAACTTTTCTCGCGTACATTCTACTAAAATGATTTTAGGATTAGGTAATAACTGTCGCTGTAATTTTACCACCAGTACATTATTTTTCTAATAATAATCACCTTGCTTCGATTTTTTGATGTCAAGTAAAGCAACACAACAATTTCTGTTTCAGTCCGGAAGATAAAGACAAAATAAAGTTGGTATTCATGATGGATCGCCGGCTCTTTGTCACGCCAACTCCATCAGATTGGAGAATTCAATTGAGACAAGTCTGAAAGTATGTAGGGCTCGCAATTTATAAAAAGTGCAGTTGTCTGATAAATAAGACAATACAAAGACAAGAGACAATAAGTTTGTAATAGTATAGATCCATCACTCCTTAAATTGATTCACGTATTTCGGTAATCATTTTTCTATGAATCATTAATTTAAAAATTTTACTTTTTTTGCATTGCGAATCTCTCCTTGACATATCGTTATTAGCCTGTCTTTATAATACACTATTATAAATCAATAAAATAATAGAGTAACTCCTTCTTTATCATCTTTCCTGTGCTAATTATCTACTATTCGCTGCCATCTTTCAATCGTACAATTCAGGTACTTTATTAGTCCCAAAAGTGCCGAGCCGGGCCTCTAGTTTCAATGTACATTAGAAAGAGAGGATCGAACCATAGTGATACAGTTAAATATTGCTTCAAATAGGTTTTGCAGAGTGTTATCGGCATATTTATCCAAAGCTACATTGATAATATTTATTGTCAAAGTAGCAACCCTAATCGCATCTGAGGGTCAAAACGAAATAATTCATTAAACCATCCCCGACAGATGTCTAGCTAGCTTTAATAAGGGCCGAAGTGTTGGCGGGAATGCTAAATGTGCGCACAATCCGAGCGTAAACTTTGAAAAACGTTTCAGGTGTCGTAATTGGCATTTGCACAAGGTGATCACAAGAATAGACGTCAAATTAAATTGTTTTATTTTGCTTCAGATTCCAATCAATTGAATAAATAACTTAATTTGATATAGCTATTGATTCGAGTAAGGTGACGGGACGTTATGACCCTTATTGTGTCCCCTAGTGGCGGTTATGGTAATGACGCATATCACCCTTATGGGAATTTTGGGTCCCCAAATCTGAATAACCTAAAAAAAGGAAAAACATAAAAACACTTAAAAACTTGGACACCTTGAAAAACCCCGTCCTGTCCCCCCCCGGTCTGCCCGTGACCACGGTAGCTGGAAAGCGACCGAAACGTCGGGTGTAAGAAGTTTAGGAGTGTTGTATATGCGAGAAAATCCGCAAGTTTAATTTCTACAACAGAAACTTAAAATCATTGATCTCACATATTTTTTTAAAATTAAGATTGCATTCATTAACAATTTGAGTAATGAATTCAATTTTTTGCCATATTTTTGTTATTCGCAATAATAATTTCTAAATTCAATAGCATGTGATATTGCAAAAAAATATGTCAAAAATGTTTCATTATCTTTTATTTCTTATTACATAACATCGTCCATCTTGATTGAACAATTACATTGCTCTTATATAGGTATCCAAATATAATTTTCTTCGATAGAAATGAGGAAAAACGTGAGTTTTGATGACGTCTGTAACTTATTATTGGCTGTGCTCAAGGCCTTGTTTATTGCTATATCTAGTGACTACCCGCGGGTTCGCACACGCAAAATTATAGCTATATTCTTCTTCTATCTGCAGATTGTATGTTTACAGTAAATATCATTCCAGAGATATGTTAGCAAAATAAATGCTGCTAGTAAACAAAAACTGAAATGACTATAATAATGGAAATTGCTCTAAAATTGCCATACTGTTAACTTCACTTTAAGCGTGTATATTTCAGGTTTATCTAAATTTAAATATTCTGTCAATTCATTGCACAAACAAACTAACGAAAACATATCCAACGGAACATATAGACATGGTTAACAACATCACATTCAGGAATGCAAAATAGATTCATTTTATTTAGGTATCAAAGAGTTGCAAGCAAGAATAACGACCCGGTTAGACCAATGGTGCGTAACAACTGCTTGATTCAAAGGATCGCGGGTTCGATCTCCGCACCGGGCCAAATATTCGTATGGCCTACAAATATTTGTTTCGGGTCTAGATGTTTGTGTTTGTGTTGTGTGTGTAAAACGGCACCCACGACACAGGTTCATAACTACTGTGGAGCTATCAGTGTAAGCGTATCTATTTATTTTTGAAGATATTTTGTACAAAAATTAAGAATATAAATGCGGCAATATTGAGAGGCAAAAAATTGGCTCTCAATATTTCCGCTACGAGAGGGTAACATAACAAAACCAACTCAAACTCAAACTCAAAAATTCATTTAATCACTTGGAAATAATAGAATTTGCTTGTGATAGGTCAAATTACAAATATAAAATTAAAGCAACGTAACAATATTATGACTAAGAAACAAACAGAGCGGATACTTATGATCAACTTCACAAACAATAGAATTTCCAAGTACTAGTTTTTGTTGAGACAGTTCTAGTTAATTAAGCTGTCCGATGCTACAAAACAATATGATTAATCTGTTGTTCGACACAGCAAAAACAAGATCTTTGATTTTCTTCATACTTGCAGCTTCATTTGTATGAATTTTCTTATAAGTACGGCTATTGGAATTGGATTTGAGTAAGACATCAATCCAATGTTTTTATCGACTGTATGGAAATATGTTTTTTACAGAGATGGTAGCATTTGCACTTTGACCTCTGATTTTTTTTACGTAATGGAAGTGACAGACAAGCATAATGAAACAAGCAAGAGTTCACATTGATGTTAAGTGATGACTGCAGCCTATAGACACTCACACAAAGACCAAGGTCAATATGCAGATGTGTTACCACTCCTGACGCCTAAGGTGTTATGCCTCTGTGCCGGAAATTACAGGGCCGTACATTACCACCTGACCGGAACACGATAGTGCTTAACACTATTATTTAGCGGCAAGTATATTAGGTACTGCGGTGGTGCCTACGCCCGCGAGCTCTGTCACTGGAGCTCCAGTGTAATTTTGTGTCGATATCTCAATGTTAAATTCATGCTTGATTGCCACCTTCAATTACCTAAAAAAAAATATCATTACTCTTTTGATATTTTTAGGCTGATTTTAGCCAGCACTTAACCCACTTCTTCAGATAATACCGAGAAATAAACTTAAACCTAAAACAAAGCTAGGCTTTTGTTTAGTAAACAATGAGTTGTTTCAAAACTTTCCTTTATTGGGTTTCAGGAAAGAGATTCCTAGTAACGAAACCTAATTTGATAAAAGCGATGTTTGATCCAAAAGCTAAGTTCGTTTGGTACTTCGACTGGCATTTAATATAATAAGAATATTAAATATCATAACCCTCTTCATGAGAAGCCGATTGGGAATACATAACATCTTTACACCCAGATTTATTAAAAAACGATAACCATTCGCCGCATGCATTTTGTTAACTTTTTTTTTTTTTTTTTTTTAATGTAATGGAAGTGGTAAACAAACATGCAGTTCACATTGATGTTAAGTGATGACCGCAGCCTATAGACACCCACACAAAGACCAAGGTCAAAATGCAGATGCGTTACCACTCCTGAGGCCTAAGGTCTTATGCCTCTGTGCCGGAAATTACAGGGCCGTACATTACCACCTGACCGGAACACGATAGTGTTGAACACTACCATTTAGCGGCAAGTATAATAGGTAATGCGGTGGTGCCTACGCCCGCGAGCTCCGTCACTGGAGCTCTACCACCAGTAAAACTGGAGCTCTACCAACTCGCTTGACTCTTACCCCCTTATTCATAAACTTACATTAGATACGTTTTGGCTATAGAATGCTTCATTTCTGTCAGTTGCATTGTCAAATTAGCTAAAATACGTCTAAGAATAAGGGGGTTAGGCTTTTGATTCTCGACGGCCGAGATGATTGTACTAAATATTTTTGCGCCAATTATTGCAATGACTTTAAAAAAGATAAATTTATATATCATGGTACTGTGCAGTTCAAAAGAAAGGAAATGCAGGATTCAGTAAATATCGAATATAATTATGAGCTATGCCAAACACTGGTCACTGGTGGTAGAGCTCCAGTGACGGAGCTCGCGGGCGTAGGCACCACCGTATTACCTAATATATTTGCCGCTTAATAGTAGTATTCAGCACTATCGTGTTCCGGTCGGGTGGTAATGTACGGCCCTGTAATTTCCGACACAGAGGCATAACACCTTAGGCCTCAGGAGTGGTAACGCATCTGTATTTTGACCTTGGTTTTTGTGTGGGTGTCTAAAGGCTGAAGTCATCACTTAACATCAATGTGAACTGCATGCTTGTTTTACCACTTCCATAACATAAAAAAAACGAATTATCTAAGTGTAGACGCGGCATGCATTTCAATTAGCTCACGCCAACCGCGTAACGTTTACGCAAAATATTTTTCCCCAATTTACGGAATTAATGACCATGTGTAAAATTTAATTCTATGTCACGTTCTACGGCACTGAAATTACTGTCTGTCATAGTATAAATTCGAGCACCAAACAAATTTTCATGAATTATAGTGGTCAAAAGTTGGAGTTTATTAATTTAAATTTTAATGACTAAGGTGTGGGTTATAAACTTGAACTCTTTAAGCAAAAACTTTTTTCTATAAGTTACCTGCTCTGTATGCATGAAAAGGATAGGTAGTTCAAACGTTCATGCAGACTATCGATAAGTTGGTCACTTTTTTGGGTTCCGTAGTAAACAAGGAATAGTTTCGCTACGACCGTCTGTCCGTCTGTCTGTCTGTCCGTCCTAGGTTTACCGCAAAAACTATTGGTACCAGAGACTTGAAATTTTTCACAAGTATACACCTTCTAATAATTTATCTAATATTCATCACTTTGTTCTCGATTCTTTGATGTAGTATTCAGCTAGAAATAGCAATATAAAGTTGGTATAAAAAGCAAGACCTGAAGATAAGTGGAGGAGAATTAAAGGATTTTTTTCCGCTAGTGCAGTTAGTGTACCGTACAATGGCGGTGAAACCATGGCGGTATAAGTACGAGGGAAGGGTGGCATCGTCCCCCGTAAAAATTGCCACCGATCGGCAATCCGCATGCCAAGCATGGCGATTATGGCATATCAGTTTATTTAGTTTATTCATTTATTTCATATAATTAGGCTCCTGGAGAGCACTTTTACATCGTCATTTTTTTTTAAACTAACCTAGAGTGAATAACCACTAATAATAATAAAAAACACATAATAAATTAAATAGACATTGAACAATTTTGTATAATATGGAAAGCATCAATTATTTACAAATTCCTCCATTTCCCCATTTCAAAAGTATATAATATCTCCTTAGATGTTGCCCAACTGTGGGTATCTTTGGAGTAACCCACATCTAGGAGGATTTAATCGAGCTGTGGACGTCTTTTGGCTGAAATGATGATGATGTTGATGCTAGAATATTACGTAAAGTTGTAATTGACGTTACCACACCGCGAACACTCCGCCAAAATTCCATACAAACGCTTTATTTGATCTCTTTTACACGGACATCAATCCGTGACGTGTACTTACACGTGCACCTGCGTGCGTAGCACGTAGAAAATACCAACCGTCGCCCATAAGAGGAGAGGAGGTTAGGTAATGCGGGGAAATCGGGCGGGACGTCGAAGTGTTCATTCTATACGTAGTATTATTACATATTCTCTGAAGTTACGTCAAAACAGCAATGTATCTACTGCATAGTGGTTATCGATTTGATGTTAAGTGAGTTATGTACATACAGTGCTCATATAATATTGCACATCGAGCCTATGAAAGTGACGACCGGGTAGTTTCAACTTTGTAGAGCGTTATCTTTGTCGCACACTGCCTACGTAAGCATCCGTAATCCGGTATTGGTCAAAACTTGATCAAAATGGTCGGCAAACGTCAGATAGGTAAGGTGGGATAACGCTCTACAGACTCGAAATAAGCCGAATCAGAATCAGAATCAGAAACTCATTTATTCATTTAGGGTGACAGGTACCTCTTATGATACGTCAAAAATCAAACAAAATAAATTAAAGTGAACAACAATTGTTAGACATGTCTAACAAGATAAAAAATACATGTCAAGTCAAAAATATCACTAGTCTCTTTCTTTAGGTCGATGTGCAATATTTATTGTAGGATACTATAATAGGCTTCCCATTTTTCTAACTTAAATCATCTTGCTTTCAATTTTTTTATGTTGCATAATGTAACACAGCGATTTCGTATTCAGTATTCAGTTATGAAGAGCAAAACAAAGTTGGTATTCACGATGGATCGCCGGCCCTTTGACACGCCAGCTCCATCAGTGGAAAATTCGATTGAGACCAGTCCGAAAGAAGGTGCAATTTTTTAGGGCTGTATTCGGTGTTTAGTGTTGATTTAATTTAAATTAAATATGTCGATTAAGAAATTATATACGAGCTATGAAATCAATGAGTTATATATATTTTCAAATGATTATTCCATCGCTACTTAGTAGAGTCAAAAACATAATATTAGGGTTTTGTACCTCAAAAGTACAAACGGAACCAATATAGGATCACTCGTGCATCTGTCTGTCATATTGCTTCATAACTACGAGACCGATTCACACTATAAGGCGATTTACACACGAGACAGCGCGCCGCCGTGGATTGCTGTGAAGGTGAGTAAACTAGTCCACTGGGCCACTGACCACGGTGAACCGGAGGGAAGTAGACATATGCAGGCTTGCCCCTCTGTCAAAGTATTAGACCAAATCGTCCTATGCCTATCGCCAGGTGTTTAAATGTGTGCGTGAAATTGTTTATGTATTTTGTTAAAGTCAAGGTGTGAGTTTCGTAGTAATAGACGATTCTTGTAGTGTGTGTGTAGTGGTGTGTTGCTGGTGGTTGAGCTCCAGTGGTAGAGCTCACGGGCGAAGGCACCACCACATTACCTAATGTACTTGCCGCTAAATGGTAGTGTTCAGCACTGTAATTTATATATAATTTCTATATAATTATAAATCTTCACGCCAAGTACCTCAGGGGGTAGGCAGAAAGTGTGGAGCGTATATCGCGATGTCGACTCACCTCCCGTGCATCATCATTATCTTCATAGAGCTTCATTAATAATATTTTTTTATTATCAAAAGTAACAACCCTAATCGTATCTGAGGGTCAAAACGACATAATTCATTTAATCATCACCGACAGATGTCTAGCGTGTTGGCGGGAATGCTAAGTGTGCGCACAATCCGGGCGTAAACTTTGAGAAACGTTTCAGGTGCCATAATTGGCATTTGCACAAGATCACAAGACGTTGTTAAATAACACTGTTTTATTTTGCTTCAGTTATTTCAATTAATTGATCAAATAATTGTTTTATATTATTTCGCATTAACACATGCTTGTGAAATATATTTTATTTTTAAAGAAAAATGGAAAGAAAAATTTGACTTCAGGCGAGACTCGAACTCGCGACCTACTGGGAATCTAGTCCAGCCGCTCTTCCAATTGAGCTACTGAAGCCCTACCCAAATAATTTTTATGGACACAGTCATGGTACAGCTGCTTTGATTTGATTATCTATCTATAATATAAAAATCAATTGCTGTTCGTTAGTCTCGCTACAACTCGAGAACGGCATTACTGATTTGGCTAATTTTGGTTTTGAATGATTTTTGGAAGTCCAGTAGTAGAAGTAGTAAAAACCATGATTTATTTTTCCCATACAAATAGTCCGTATATGTATATCAAACATTTGACACATTATTTCGTTCTCAGGCAATACGAAGTTTGCCGGAACAGCTAGTCTATACTTATAATAAAACTGTAGAATGCAATAGATGTGAAGGAAAGATTTGACAAATCGGGCAGGGCTTCAGTAGCTCAATTGGAAGAGCGGCTGGACTAGATTCCCAGTAGGTCGCGAGTTCGAGCCTCGCCTGAAGTCAAATTTTTCTTTCCATTTTTCTTTAAAAATAAAATATATTTCACAAGCATGTGTTAATGCGAAATAATATAAAAAAACAAAACTGTAGAAGTTCAAATTCTGTATTAAAAATATTGAAAAAATAAATACCAGGGAATGTTACTAGATCGATACCGAACCCAAATATGTGATTTGATTTTTTTTTGTCTGACTGTCTGTCTGTCTGTCTGTTTGTTCAAGCATCACATAAAAACTACCGGTCCGATTACAATGAAACTTGGTATGATTATACTTTAACCTTTGGCGCACAATACTAGGTACTTTTTATCCCGGAAAAATGTCTGTTTGTCTGTGTGTTTGTGCACGCTAATTTCAGGAACGGCTTATTTGATCTGTTGTTTTAATTAATATATTGTGGTAAGTTTCAGTTCATGTTTAGTGTTTGTTTCATGTGAATCGGTTCAGAAATAAAAAAGTTATGTCAATTTAAAGAATCGTGTCGAATATTTTTAAGCTATTCTGTATTATAGTTCTATCTTTCAGGGGGTTTCGTACTAAAAGGTAAAAGCGGACCCTACGGATTACTAATCCATCGCTGTCTGTCCGTCCGTCCGTCTGTCTATCACCAGGCCGTATCTCATAAATAGTGACAGCTAGAAAGCTAACATTTTCACAAATTATGTATTTCTGTTACGGCTATAAAGACAAAATGAATAACTAAAAATAAGAAAATGGAAATGATTGGGCGTACAACAAAGGTGTTTTTTGAGACGACCGTTTGATTCGAAGGGTCGCGGGTTCGATCCCCACACCGGGACAAATATTTGTATGGCCTACTGATAGTTGTTTCGGGTCTGGGTGTTTGTGTATGTGTTGTATGTGTATAACGGCACCCATGACACAGGTTTATACCTAATGTGGGAATGTGAGTGTAAGCGTATTTTAAAAAAAAACGACTCATGGATCGCATCATATCTGCATTTCGATCGTTGATTTTTGTTAATATGTCTATTGCTCTTATGGAATAGAATAGAATTTAGTGGCGTAGATTAGAGACACAGTAGACAGACATTAATAAGATTTAAAAACTCTGAATTAAAACATTGAAAAGAAAAAAGAAAGGAAAGAAACAGAATAAACAAGAAACAGGTAAACTTCCTAAGCATTAACAAAACAAAAAAAATTGGTCTGAAAAACAAATAATCTTTAACATAACGGAAACTTAAATCTACCCATAACACACCCTAATAAATTGTATCTCACGCCGGTACCAAAAATATGTGAATTCAGCTTTGTGTCATATCGGAGCCTAACGGTGGTTTTCAACTCGAATCCATTCGGTGACACACTTATCGCCAACTAGCGGCCCGCTCTGGCTTCACAGGGGTGCAATGTTACCCACATCTCTACCACTTATGCGGTAGTAATCTTAAGGGTTGCAAAAGCGGTTATTTTCTCTTAAACCGACCCTGCTGTAGGTATCTGTTTCATACTTACTGTCAACCCCAATAATACACCCTTAGGGGCTCAATTTAGCAAAATCCCTTAGGTAGCACCAACGTGGCTCAGGCCACCAGAATAATATGACAATTGATTTCTTTTTGTTCGCCGTCATGGTTTCGGGTCTATTGCGGCTTGAAGCATTAAAAGTTTCCGTATGCGAAATTTTCTCCGAGAACTTGTGTTTCCTGAGATTTCGTGATGAGTGAGTGACCATTTGCTTTGTCTATACACTTCCTTAGTATTAATATTCATCATCAATGTCGCACTCTTCATTACTAAGGTCGTGCCCGTCCTGAAGTGTCTTGGTGGCTTTGGTCACCAGATTCTTCCAATCTAGCCTGTCTACGGCCTTCTTCATGGCTTTTGTTATGGGGAGGCCAGTGAGTTTGGTGACTTGGTCAGTCAATCTGGTAGGAGATCGGCCCCGAGGACGTTTACCCTGTACCTTTCCAACAACGATTAGTTTTACCAGATTATTTGGATCCCTGCGTGCTATTTCCAAGGTAGCTTAGGACTCTCTGCCAACAAATGGTGGAGAGTCTTGTTTTATTAATAGTATTAATATTATAAAGAGGCAAAGTTTTCAATTTTGTTACTAGGGGCTAATCTGCAAAAATACTGAACCGATCATGAAAATTCTTTCACAATCAGAAAGCTACACTATTTAGGAGTGCTATAGGCTATATTTTATTATTTACAATTACAATTTAATCACTTTATTCAGGTAAATTACACCCATTACAGAAATAAAATCATACACATTGAGAATGATAGTAGATTAATTTGTCGTTGATTGTTTTGTCGTGTTCGTGTGAATGTAGTTTTTATTACGATGGTTGTAGTAGATTCTGGAAGAATTACCCTTAAGTCGGTAATTGCCACTTAATAATAAAAGAAGAAGACTACATTACTACATACAAGAGAGGTAACATTCCACCCGTGGAAGGCCGGGGTGGGCCGCTAGTATAGGTATATCATGTGAATTGCATACAAGTTTGCTACTATCTACAGAATTAAATAAAATTTGGAGTGTCTGTTCATAATATAAAAATAGCCGCTTTTTACTAAATGCATATCTCTTTGTATACACGGAACATATATCGAAACATTTTTAAAAAAAAATTGTCTGTCTGTCTGTTTGTTTGTTGGGGCTAATCTCGGGAACAGCTTGACCGATTTTGACGCCAGATAGTTTATATAAGGATTATGTTGATTAATAAGGAGTACCTTAGGCTTCATTTATACTAGCTGCGCCTACGACTTTGTACAGGTAGATACTGAATAATCAGGCACTACTAGTCATGCATAAAAAAATAAAAATAATGATGACATCATCACACGGCCCTATAACTCTTCTCGTAATAGACGTAAACAACAAAACCGCGCTGTTCACACAAGCATTCTCAACAGCATAATTATATTGCTGACAACATTATTAATTAAACACAGAATGACTACGCTTTTACAGTCGCAGCGACAACGTTATTGTGCTCATAGTTCAGCTTAATAAATGGTGGGACAAAACTTGCTTGTACAAAATAGTTTTTATACCTATACTTTTTTGGAACGAAGTTCCTTATCGCGTTACGGTACGCTGACTAAGAAAAAACGTCACGAAAAATCCTCACGACACTTTTGCTATAGTGCGTAGCGCTCGGAGGCAGGCCGAGTATAAGGTTCGACTTATTCGTTCTTTCTCTCTCTCTCTCTCTCTCGACAGTGACAAGCCACGTGATGCGCGCGTCTTCTGTGTTTTGTCATTGTTTTCACATTGTTTTGTCGTGTTCGTGTGAATGTAGTTTTAGTTATTTTTTTTTAAATAAATAATTGATTGTGAAAGTAATTCATTAGAAGTTGAAGAGGAACTTCGTTTCAATCGGGTGTCCCATATCTGACATCTCAGATAGTTTTTTATGTAAGGAACGTGGCAAACAAGCATTCATGCTATTTGCAGCTGACACTGATGTAAAGTGATGACTGTAGCCTAGACCTCTACATAAAAACCAGAGGTCAAAATGTAGATGCATTATCACCCCTAAAACCTAAGGTGTCATGTCTTTGTGATAGTTATATGGCCATACATAACCATCTAACCGGAACACGATAGTGTCGAACACTATCATTAAGCGGTAGATGGGTTAGGTAATGCGGTGATGACTACGCCCGCGAGCTCCGTCACTGGGGCTGTCATCATCATCATTTCAGCCCAAAGACATCCACTGCTGAATAAAAGCCTCCCTCCCCCAAAGAATGCCTGGGCCGCCCTCATCCAGCGATTGCTTGCGACCTTCACCAGGTCGTGGGTTCATCTTGTGGGGGGCCTGCCTACGCTTCATTTTCCGGTTCGCGGTCGCCACGAGAACTACTCTGCCCCAACGGCCGTCAGTTCTTCGAGCTATGTGCCCTACCCACTGCCACTTGAGTTTCGCTATTCAGTGAGCTATGTCGGTAACTTTGGTTCTCATGCGGATCTCCTCATTTCGGATTCGATCTCGCAGAGAAACTCCAAGCATAGCTATCTCCATTGACCCATTGTTTCATTCTGGGGCAATACAATGTTTGCCGGGTCAGCTAGTTTCAAATAAAATCCTGCTAAAAAAACAAAAAACGGAAGTTTCATTTGATTTATAAAGAAAAACTCGGAAAAATATACGTCTCAAAGGCGTGGGAAACATATAAATCTTTTTCGCTTAAATTGATTCAGATGTCAGTTACAGTATCCAATTGGTTAATGGGTCAGCGATTACCGATTGATGTCGGAAGACAATCTTTGTTTAAACAAATATTTTGGTACAATAAACAAAGATTAGTTTAATTTCTGATTGCCTGCTCTTGATGGCTGGAGGCTGTGCTTATCTCTTTCTGGCTCACCAGGCACTATTCATGGAAATAATTAAGTTCATTTATTAATTGACGACCCGGTTAGTCCAGCGGTGTGAGACAACCGTTTGATTCGAAGGGTTGCGGGTTCGACCCCACAACAGGACAAAATTTTGTATTGCCTACAGATATTTGCTTCGAGTCTGGGTGTTTGTGTATGTGCTGTATGTATACAAGGGCATTCAGTACACAGGTTTATAACTAGTGTGGGGCTCTGAATGTAAGCGTATTTAATTTACTTTGAATATAAGTATAATACCTAACATTTTTATCCATCAAGAGTAGGCAATCAGGAATTGAGAAAATTTTTGTTCAAGTTCGAAAATATTTGTTTGCAAAGATCGTCTGCCGACATCAGTCGCCTAATCATCGGCCCATTAACCAATTAGAAACTGAAACTGACATTTGGATGAATTTAAACCGAAAAGATTTATACGTTTTCCACGCCTTCGGGAAGTATATTTTTCAAAGTTTTTATTTATAAATTAAACAAACTTCCTGTTTTTGTATTTGGAAGAATATTTGTTTATTTATTTGTTTATTTATAAAATAGATCACAAAGAAGATATACATGAAATTTCTTAACTATATAAAATAAGGTATGGTTTGTATTCGTACCTGAACTAGGTTGAACCTGTGTTTCAGGCGGTAGAGTACTTCACTATATTGTGAGATTAATTAACATTAGAGTAAAACTATATTAGGTAAATTCATTAAAGTAAACTATAACAGTGAGTGATTATTTTTAAGATTATTATTTACATATAGCAAGTAATTCTTCAGTATATTCATAATTAATATTTTGTAAGTAATTATATAAAACTTTTTTACAGCTAAAATATTCTAATTTATAAAATAAAAGGTTTCTATTTAATCTATTGTACAAAAAAGGGCCAAGAAATGAAAAGAATCTTTTTGTAAAGGCATGTTTTGACGTTGAATTTGTAATGCAGACGATATCGTTCCGTCGCTTGTTAGTAATGTCCTCGTTGTACGTAAGCATGGTGTGCTGTTTCAAAATGGTGTGCATTATAAAAATCTGTCTAACAGTTAATACATTACAGTATTTATACAATAAAGTAGTAGGAAAGAAAAAAGGGTAATAATGAGCGACTTTTAGTATTGATATTTGCGCTCGTTCTAGAGGTAGTATAATGGTTTTCAAAGCACCTCCCCATGAAGTAATGCAGTATTGAATAATGGATTGCCCTAAGGCTAGATAAATTTGGGTTAGTAATTTAGAATCTGCAATCGTTCGTAATTTCTTAAAAACATAGATTAATTTACGCAACCTTTTTACCAAGCTCTCGATATGCAATTTGAAGGAGAGTGTGTCATCAATTATAATTCCCAGATATTTAATTTCGCACGTTTGTGCGATAACAGGACAATTGCAAATACTACTGAGGGGGTTATCACATTGGTGAGCGTAAAGACGATGGTTAACAGTATTAGGTGAAAGCTTGCGCATGGAGAAGTGGATATATTTAGTTTTGTCCGCATTTAGTGTAAGCAAATTTTCTTGAAGCCAATGGGTCACTGTATTTATACCTGATTTGGCAATTTCAAACAATTCGTTGCTCGTTTTAGCCGTAAATATTAATACAGTGTCATCGGCATACGATATAATTTTGCCCTGTTTTAAAGTTAAATTGCAGAGGTCGATAATATAAATCAAAAACAGGGTAGGACCCAATATGGAACCTTGTGGAAAACCGAAACATGTGTTTTTTTGATCATTGCTAGTGATATTATCTATTTTAACACATTGGCATCGATCATGTAGGTAGTCAGCAAACAGATTAAGCTGTGTGCCTCTTATACCTAGAGCCTCCAGTTTGTTTAAAAGTAAACTAACAGATATTGTTTCAAAGGCTTTAGATAAATCAACGAAAAAACCTAAGGTCTGGTGCCCTTTCCCAAGTTCTTGTGTCACATATTCGGTCAGATTATGTACCGCATCGGCTGTGGATAATTTTGATCTAAAACCAAATTGCATCGGTGAAATATAATTATTAGTTTCGAGATATTTAATTAATCTACTATTAATGACTTTTTCTAATATTTTTGATATTGAAGGCAGTATCGAAATAGGTCTGTAATTAATAACTTGATCTTTATTACCAGATTTATATACAGGGATAACTACTGCCTTTTTTAAACATCCGGGAAAAGTCCCTGTAGAAAGGCATAATCGAAAAATATGGGTTAGTGGAGGTACAAGAATGTGTTTGTATCGTTTAAGAATCTTGTTGCTTATATTATCCCATCCAACTGCACAATTATCCTTCAGTCCTGAGATTATCCTGGTTATTTCATATTCATCAGTGTCTAACATAACAAATGATTTTAAACTGCAATATATGTTGAACTTCGAGCGGCTTGTAGGAGAACCCCACGGTTTGATTTTAATCTGTTCGGCTAGATTTTTACCCACATTTATAAAATATTTATTTACATCATTGACTGATAAAAGTGGCGAAGAATTAATATGCAACAAATTCGAATTTGATTCAAAAATATAATAATAATAAGCCTCTTATCCTGAACGTCTTTCTTCTTTCTTTTGTGTTATGGTTGTCTCTTTAGTTATAAAATATCTCTGAGTTCAGTGTGCCTCTTGGCAAAGGCCTCCTCTAACAATTTCCATTGTACTCTGTCTCTAGCAACCCTTCTCCATTTTGGGCCTGCGGTCAGTTTTAGTTCATCTTCCCTTCTTTTGCTTTGTCTTCCTCTGTTTCTTCTCCCATCTCTAGGGTACCAGTCTGTTATGATCTTGCTCCACTTATCCTGTATACCGCGCAGCATGTGCCCAGTACATCTCCACTTCAAACTATCTATTCTAGTAAGTACGTCTGTGACTTTTGTCTTACTTCTTATGACGGTGTTTCGTATCTTATCTTGTTTCTTAGTACCTATCATACTTAGTTCCATAGCTCTTTGGCAATGTTCCAGCATGTTTCTGTGATGTTTCGTAAGAGCCCAGGTTTCACACCCATATGTAATACATGGGAGAACGCAGGTATTGAAGACTTTCCTTTTGATACCAATACTGTGGATTTCATAATCTCTTTCAGTGACCAATATTTTATCCATCTTTTAATTTCTTTTATCGTTGTGTCTGTATGTGAGATGATTTGTCCTTAATAGATATATTCATTTACATATTCAACAGGTTGGTTGTTAATTTTTATTTCATATTTGTTTGAATTCGTTAATAGCTTCGTTTTGTTTATATTCATAGTTAAGCTCACTTTCTCGCTCTCTCTATTTAGATCTTGTATCATTTCTTCTACGATCCCTGGTTGTTCTTCAAACAAAACAATATCATTCATCATCATTTGGAAGAATATATTTTGACATAAATCTTTTATTGAATTCTGAAATTTGGGTGTTATTTTGAACAAACAAATACTATAATAATAAAATAGTTTTGACAATCACTTGTAGAAAAATGTGCAATAATTTTACAAAAAAACAGTTCAAGCGCCAAATCAGACTCGCATACGAAAAGTTTTGTACCATTACTTATAAAAAACCAGCAAAAGATCACGTTTGTTGTTTGTATTGTATAGGAGTTCCCTGGAATATTTTATCATATCAAAATTATTTATTTTAACCGTGAATATACAACTAAATAACTCTTAATATTTCCTAATACCGCAATTAATATTAAAAAAAAAACTTTGTTTCAAAATCATAATAATATTGAAACAAAAATAATATATTAGTGAAACCAAAACGCACTGGAGCAAGTTTCTTTAAAAATACTCTCTGGAATTTAATTCAACTTGATTATTTCCATTAACAGAGCCGGATGAGTCAGGAAGAGATAATCTTAGTCTCCAGCCATCAGGGGCAGGCAATCAGGAATTAGCTGAGCATTGTTTATTGTTCGAAAATATTTATTAACAAAGGCCGTCTTCCAACATCAATCGGTAATCACCGAGCCATTAACCAATTGGACACTGAAACTGACATTTGGACCAATTTAAGCGGTAAAGATTTATACGTTTTCCACGCCTTCGGGAATTGTGCTTTTCTGCGTTTTTCTTTATAAATCAAACAAACTTCCGTTTTTTGTTTTTTGAGGGGATTTTAATATTAATACTAGCTGTTGCCCACGGCTTTGCCCGCGTGGATGTCGTTTTATAAATATTTTTTGATGAATTGAATTTTCTTTGCTACGAGTATAAACCTCACGGAGCCCAAGACCTTTCCAACGAATGCAAAATCGGTTCGTGCGTTCTGGAGTTACAGCGTCAGGAAGGAAAAACCCAACTTATTTTTATATTATAGACTAGCTGTCCCGCCAAACTTCGTATTGCCTCGCAATGACATAATGTGTCAAAGGTTTGATATACGGACTATTCGTATGGGAAAATGAAATTGTGGCTTTTACTATTTCCCTTCAATTTCTTCATATTTTCTTACCTTTTAAACTTTCTCTGGACTTCCAAAAAATATTCAAAACTAAAATTCGCCAAATCGGTCGAGCCGTTCTCGAGTTTTAGCGAGACTGACGAACAGCAATTGATTTTTATACATATTTTTTGGGAGGATTTTCATATTAATATATTTTTTTTCTCATACCTGTCTATCATGTCTTTTAATATAGCTTACAACATTTGAGAATTTAATAACCTCATATTTGTATCCAATTCAACATACTATGTTATAAAACGAATGTTAAGATTTTCTTAACTTCGATAATGTTCATACATATTACAATATTAAAGCTATTTACTATCATTAGTATCTTTGTGTGGTATAAAATTCAAGTCGAGCAGTATTTTCCGTCGTGGTTTTCAAATCATATTACTCTCACGTACTCCGAAACCTCGAATTGCAGTTGATGAAAAGCATTCGAAATTGAAAATTCTTCCAACCAAGATGGCGAGTTTGTTTCGGAAAGTTAAAGAGAAATAGAAATAGAAATAGTTTATTTTTTGACACACACAATACATCACTAAATAAACATTGATAATAAAAAATAAACAAAAACAAAAAAACGAAACAAAAAACATAATATTAATAAAAAACAGAGACAACTTAACACAACTAACGGCATGATGTATGTGTGAGACCAAAAAAATGGTACCCATCTCAGCTGATTGCTGTAGTTGGCACTACAGCGCTGGTGTTCTGATGGGACCACCGTAAGTGGCTTTGCGAACTACAAGCCGCCCAACTACATAAAACTTCCATGCATACTAATGTTATATTTATATACAATGTTACGTGATATTACATAAATAAAGATAAATAAATAAATAATAATAACAAATAAAATTACACACTCTCTGCCTACCCCGTTAGGGACCTGGCGCGAAGATACATACATACATACATAATTAGGCCAAATATTTGGTGGCATGGTATCAATCGTGTTTGTTACATTATAAACGAAACATGCTGTCATCTGTCACCATGACAAGTGACAAGTGACAAGTCCCAGAAAATTCATGACATGACAAAATAGAAAATAGCCAAATGTGTATTTTAAAAAACGTTTACCTACATACCAATATAATACAATATATAATTGCATAAACCGAAACCGGCAAAACCGGTCGTACGTGGCATGAAAACAAGACATACGACGTGGCTGCCTCCACGATGCTGCTACGTGGCATACACTATTACTGGGAAACCACGTAACCACGTGCGTCTTTCTGTGGCAAATGAAGTGGATGCACCAGAGCAGCATCGAAGGGTGAAGTAAAGAGGAGCATCCAAGGAGTAAATCACCAACTTTCTGAACTCTGCGGTGGGGTATAGTGAAAAGTTAAAATTAAAACTACTTTTTACGGCTTTTCGACTATAAACGTACGTAATGTACCTTCACGCTTGTAATCCCCGAAGGGGTTATCATGCGTTCATGCAAACTTGCAAACATCCACGATTCGCCGATTACATTTTAGCCCATAGAGCAACACGGGCCACCGGCCGCTAAACCGGAGGGGAATAGCTATATGCAGGCTTTCCCCTCTGTCAAAGTTCCAGCCCAAGTGGGCCTATGTCAGTCGCCTAGATGTTTAAATATGTGCGTGAAATTGTTTATGTATTTTGTTAAGGTCAAGGTGTGAGTTTCGTAGTAAAAGACCATTTGTGTAGTGTGTGTGTGTGTGAAACACGCAACGCCCCCCTGCATAAAATAACAGACTGTTTTGCATTAGTAATAAACGCTATGGGTACACCCCTCCGGTCCGCCCGCGCTGCTCTATGTTTCAGCCCATGTCATAGATGACGAAGAAACTTCCAGAAAATGGAAAAATCTCTATCGAACCAGAGTTAAAGATTTTAAAACTTTATCTGGTAGTCCCTGACCTTGGAATTGAACCCAGGGCCTTAGCATAGGAGTAGTGGCTAAAGTTTGCGACTATAAAATATATAACTAATAGCGGTCCGCCGCGGCTTCGTACGAGTGCAATGTTTACTGGCGGTAGAGTTCTAGTGTAGGAGCTCGAGAGCGTAGACATCTCCGCATTACCTAATCTGTCTACCGCCAAATAGTAGTGTTCAGCACTATCGTGTTTCCGTCACGCACACGTATCTAGTAGTATCCAAATCGATACAAAAATGCAACTGTTTTGCCTTTATAACATTTAGAGCAGATTATTTTATGTTTATACCTGGGAAATTTAGCAAGACAATACAAACGCGTTCAAATTTTCATCAAAATGAGTATAATAGAATTTGAATATAATTAATCTTTATACTCACAAAATCCCTCTCAAAATTAGATTCGTACATACGTTTGCGATATTTTTATATTCTACTCTGTATACAACAGGAAAATTACGACAAACGGAATTGACAACGAATACATGAATATTGTTTGCTTACGATTCGCATTTTCTGTCTCTAAGACTCTGATCATGAATAAAATTAAATTATGAGAAGATGGAACATAACAATGCGCTAAAAATACAAATATGTAAGTACGGCCCTGTAATTTCCGGCAGGAGTGGTAACGCATTTGCATTTTGACCTTGGTCTTTGTGTGGGTGTCTATAGGCTGCAGTCATCACTTAACATCAATGTGAACTGTATGCTTGTTTGCCACTTCAATTACATAAAAAATTTGTAAATAACAGTAACAATAATTTAATTTGGATTTTATACTTATATCAACCATTGAAATAAAACTAGTTTTCGGATTTATCTCATGTATAAATGTATGTATGATGTATGCATGTATAATGTATGACTACTATTAATGTATATGTTAAAATACTAGGTATCAATAAACTATTGAGTATTATAACTAAAATCTCGTGAAGGCCACAAAAGGTATTAAAGGATACAAGGAGGTACAACGCAAATAGGATTTGTATCGAATAGGAATTGATAATCGTTACGATTAACGGGCAAAACGCCTCTATCACGGCCCAATGAGGGTCACTAGGAAATGGCCTTACCCATAAAAGAGGTCTCCCTGTCGATGTTCGACCTTTACATTACACATTCAAGCTCTATAGATGAAACGACTTATCAAATCTTTTTAGTATCATTATTTTAAAGTATGTATCTTCACGCCAGGTCCCTAACGGGGTAGGCAGAGAGTGTAGAGCGCCAGATATCCCGGTCCTGACATACCTCTCGTGTCTCGTCTACCTTCATCATTCTCTTCATACATGCATGCCGATTCCTAAGACTTTTGACCCCACCATCAGACAGAACTCGACCTATTTGGTCATGGTAGGTCAGTCTCAGTCTTCCGGGGCCTCTGCAACCATCCACATTCGCATTGTATATCTGTTTAATCATTCGCTCATTCGACATTCTTTCTATATGCCCGAACCATCGGAGCATGCCTTTTTTCATTTTTACACCGATACTATCATTCACACAAAGCCTCTTTCTTACATCTTCGTTACGAACGCGATCGGTGAGTGATACACCGCAGATCTTGCGCAAAGATCTCATCTCGACCGCGTTTAACTTACTTTCATGCTCCTTCCTGGATACCCAGCTCTCACTTCCATATAAGAGCGTTGGAGTAAGTACAGCATTATGTACGGCTAGTCGAGCCCGTTGGCTGAGATGTTTCGATTCTAGCAGCTTACCCAACGCTCCATTCACGCAATTCCCTGCAAGCACTCTTCTCTCTATGTCAGTGGTGTACCTACCATCCTTGCTAAAAGCACATCCAAGATATACAATTTCATCCACCTGTTCTAACACTGCATCATCTACTACTACCCTTGCATTTTAAAGTCATTTTACTGTATTTATTCTTTAGCTCCTGGCAACGAGACGTGAAGACCCAACAGCCCACAGTCAGTGCAGTCAGTAAACCAAACACTAGCAGTCAAATTCCATTTTTAAAAACGAAAAATACTGCCAATCACAGCTTACACTAAGTATAAACCTGGGTCGTGGGTGCCGTTTTGTACATAAACTCAAACTCAAACTTAAAAATTTATTTAATCACTTGGATATAATAGAATCTGCTTGTGATAGGTCGAATTACAAAATTTAAAATTAAAGCGAATAACAACTGATACGTTGATAAATATGTCAAAGTAAACAAAATAAAATAAATAATGGTCCAAAAATACTTAATAATAAAAATAGGTACTCGTATCAACAGAATGTTCCATACTTACTCTCTTTTACAAACGGCAAGACAATTAGAACACATAGATACACAAACACCCAGATCCGAAACAAAAATCTGTAGGCCATAGAAATATTTGTTCCAGTGCCGGGATCGAATTCGCGACCCTCCGAATCAAACGCTCGTCTCACACCGCTGAACGAACCGGGTTGTAGGTATAATAAGGAGGTAAATAGTAAAATACAAAATAAAATACAATACGCTTACACTCACAGCCCCACATTAGGTATAAGCCTGTGTCGTGGGTGTCGTTGTACACATTCAACACATACACAAACACCCAGAACCAAAACAAATATCTGTAGGCCATACAAATATTTGTCCCGGTGCGCGGATCGAACCCGCGACCCTTCGAATCAAACGGTCATGTCACACCGCTAGACTAACCGGGTCGTCGAAGTCGAGTAGATACAATAACGCAAGATCGGCTGCTGCTCATCTTCTGATAGTACATAACAGTCCCCGCTATGTGATCTATACCAGAAATTATAGTGCTCAACAAGAAATAATGCACATCGAGTCTATGAAAATGACAATCGGCTAGTTTCGGCTTCATAGTGCGTTATCTCTGCGGTACACAGCCTACGTAAGCATTCGTAGTCCGGTATTGGCAGAGAATATGTAATAATACTACGTATGGAATGGACATTTCGAAGTCCCGCTCGATTTGCCCTCATCACCCAACCGCCTCCCCTCTTATGGGCGGCCGTTGGTATTTTGTACGTGCTACGCACACAGGTGCACGTGTAAATACACGTCGCTGATGTCTGTGTAACAGAGACCAAATTAAGCGTTTGTATGGAATTTTGGCGGATTGCTCGCGATGTGGTATTGGTCAAAACTTGATCAAAGTGGTCGACAAACGTCAAATAGGTAAGGTGCGAAAGAAATAACGCTCTACAGATCCGAAATAAGCCGACGTCGCTTCATGAGGTCGATGTGCATTATTTCTTGTTGGATACTGTACGTTTATCTACTCTGTGGTACACAAAGTGGTCAATTTTTCCACGGGTGGTAGAGCTCCAGTGACAGAGCTCGCGGGCATAGGCACCACTGCATTACCTAATACACTTGCCGCTAAATGGTAGTGTTCAGCACTATCGTGTTCCGGTCAGGTGGTAATGTACGGCCCTGTATCATATTGGTCTTTGGAACTTTGCCGGTGAATGACAAAGAATGACTCTTTTTCTTTTCTTTTTACTCTTTGTTATCAGTTTGTAAAGGGGAAAAGAGACATTCTACTGATATACTTTTTACATTAGTTTATGACATTTAGTTTTATCTTAGTGATATTCTTGACTTTACATATATTTTTTATCTTGTTTGACATGTATATCAATTGTTATTCGCTTTAATTTATTTTGTTTGTTTTTGACGTGTCATAAGAGGTGCCTGTCACCCTAAATGAATAAATGAGTTTCTGATTCTGATTCTGATTCTGATTCTGTAATTTCCGGCACAGAGACATAACATCTTAGCCCTCAGGAGTAGTAACGCATCTGCATTTTGACCTCGGTCTTTGTGTGGATGTCTATAGGCTGCAGTCATCACTTAACATCAATGTGAACTGCATGCTTGTTTGCCTCTTCCATTACATTAAAAAAAATGTATCTTATCCTTAATGTTATCTTCTCTACATATTAACATCGTTGTGTATAGGTCGCGCCAGGTAAAAAGAACGCTGGCGGTCAAGCTGCGCAGTAGACGATTTATCGATCTATTTGGTAGTATGAGGTGCGGCGTTTTCAATCTGCCTACCAATACACGAAACCACAAGCGAAAGCTAGATCAAAAATAAACCAATAGGGCTAGTACTTTCGTGCGCGAGTGTACCGATGCGCGAACACATCCCTTCTACTTTCTTCCAGCGTTCTTTTTACGTGGCGCGACCTATACTACATTTTTTATGATATGGAGGTGGGAAACAAGTATGCAGTTCACATTGGCGTTAAGTGATGACTGCAGCCTATAGACGCTAAAAGACCAGAGGTCAAAATAAAAATGTTTTGCTACCCCTGAGATCTTAGTTGTTATATCTCTGTGATAGTTTTTATATTATTTCGCATTAACACGTGCTTGTGAAATATATTTTATTTTAAAGAAAAATGGAAAGAAAAATTTGACTTCAGGCGAGACTCGAACTCGCGGCCTACTGGGAATCTAGTCCAGCCGCTCTTCCAATTGAGCTACTGAAGTCCTGCCCGATTTGTCAAATCTTTCATTCACATTTATTATAATTTTTCTTTCTATTTTTATTTAAAATAAAATATATTTCACAAGCACGTGTTAATGCGAAATAATATAAAAACAATTATTAAGGGTAAAAGCGACTTCTTTACGATATTCAATAAACTGAAAAGTCTATTATATCGGTTTCCTAACTAGCATGGTTGGCAATAGATGGCGCTACTGCTACCATAAAGCAAGGCAATAAATGTGAAGGAAAGATTTGACAAATCGGGCAGGACTTCAGTAGCTCAATTGGAAGAGCGGCTGGACTAGATTCCCAGTAGGCCGCGAGTTCGAGTCTCGCCTGAAGTCAAATTTTTCTTTCCATTTTTCTTTAAAATAAAATCTCTGTGATAGTTATGACGGGGCCATACATTACCATCTAATCGGAACACGATAGTGCTGAACACTATCATATGGCGGCAGATAAATTAGGTAATACGGTGGTGCCTACGACCTCGAGTTCCTGCACTGGAGATTTACCACGTTTTGTTCTGACAAAAATACAAATTTCCTGAATGTAAATTCCACATCAGATATTATTTTCATTATTTCCCATTACATAAAGCAGATTCACTGTCTCTAACAGGAAAATTTCGACTTCAATACAATGTCCGCGGTTTCCAATGTCGGCTGAATGCGGAATTTTTGCATGGAATGAGACCTCCGTTTGAATAGAGGTACAGATAACACATAAAAGAAGTGCTGTAAGCGTAAGCCGTGTACTTATTTTTTAAATCTAGTCATTCACCCGGTTTTGTTTACATGCAATTTATTAAGGTGATGTCAAAAAGAAAACAAACAATACTTTTCGATTGATCAACTTTCATGCAATAAATCATAATAAAAATAATGGCAACCCATTATATGTCCCACTTCTGGGCACAAGTCTCTCCCCTTTTTGGGGGGAGGCCTGGAGCTTACTCCACCACGCTGCTTCAATGCGGGTTGATGGAGATACGGGTTAGTGGCCAACCCGCTGTCGGATGTTTTCAAACCGCCCATAAGGCCTCCGACGAGGTTTAAACGCGCATTTTAATTTGCCACTAGCGGTCACACATCACACACCCGACCGCTCCCGTTTCGCTTAACCAAGTAGATCGTTCACGATATACACCAGCCGCGGGGCCATGTGCGCTTCTTTCGTGTAATAAAAAGGTATAAATTATAACAAACAAACACTTCCTCAAAAACAATATATAATTTTATGGCGGTAGCTCCAGTGTAGGAGCTTGAGGCCGTAGGCACCAACGCATTAACTAATATATCTGCCGCTAAATGTTCAGCACTGTCGTGTTCCTGTTAGATGGTCATGAATGGTGCCGTTATTTATGACTATTACACAGACAAAACAACAGAGTTCTCAGAGGTGGCAACGCATTTGTCTATAGGCTGCAGTCATCACTTAACATCAATGTGAACAGCACGCTGATTTGCCACCTTCATTATATAAAAATATATATCTGCATTGTTTTCTGCGCTACTCACTTGAACTTGGCCAGTCTTTTTGTCAATATTAACAAGGATACAGTATTTACTTGAGACGTTTCGAATAAAAAACGGCACTGTAATTTCCGGCACAGAGTTATAACACATTAGGCCTCAGGACTGGTAACGCATCCGGACCGGACCGGAACACGATAGTGCTGAACACTACCATTTAGCGGCCAGTATATTAGGTAATGCGGTGGTGCTTAGCCCGCGAGCTCCAACGCTGGAGCTCTACCACCAGTAAAAGCTAAGATGATTTTTTCCTTTGTTGATAAATATTAATATTAATAAGAGTCTTTATTTTGTTGTTTGTGTTATAAGGTACGATGGAACTGGCGTAACATATTGTTAAAAATTCCTTTTAATAAATAAAAATAAAAAAAAAAAACTAGAATCATGACTTCAGACGCACAAATAATATTTGTCATTGACTGGTAAGAGACGTGAGTTGTTCAAGCGAATGATTTGTGAAATTGAGTCCTTGAAAACGTATTACGTTTAGTCAAGCACATTTTTGCTATTTCTATTGCTTCGTTTGAACAAATAATATGAAATCGAGATGTTTGGCTAGTTTTTTTATTTTATTTCCAAAATTGTTTTATTATTTTTGAAAAAACAAATGCGAATAATTTACCATGATTTACGTAAATATGTTCTACAATCGATACTGAATTGTCGAACAAATAATTTGCAGTGAAAATAAGCACTTATTTCTGCATTACTGTAACATAAAAAACCTAAACAATTACGGATTTAAACAGTCTACACTATAAATTCTAAGTTAGTTGAAGTAAGTAAGTAGTAACCGTAGAAAAATATACGAAGATGTAAGAAAGGGCCTTTGGGTGAATGAGAGTATCGGTGTAAATATGAATAAAAGGCATGCTCTGATGATTCGGGCATATAGATAAAATGTCGCATGAGCGAATGACTAAACAGATATACAATGCGAATGTGGATAATTGCAGAGGCCCAGGAAGCCCAAGACTGACCTACCATGACCTATTCGGTCGAGTTCTGTCTGATAGTGGGGTCAAAAGTTTTATGAATCGGCGTGCATGCATGAAGTGAATGATGAAGGTAGGTGAGGCACGGGAGGTGTGTCAGGACCGGAATATCTGGCGTTCTACACTCACTGCCTACCCCGTTAGGGACCTGGCGTGAAGATACTCACTCCGCGAAGTGTGTGTGCAAACAACCCAAGAAACACTTTATATTGAGTCATAAAACAGCATAATGATCCCGATTCTAAGCTTCAAATAATAGAAATACATGATATCATTGAACTCGTGCTCTGAGAATCACAATGAAATTGCTATTATACTAAGCAAAGTACATTTAAACGAATACTTATCCATGCATAATCAGTTAGTGTCGTTAAAATAAACGATAGAGGCTCAAATAGGTTGCCCATTCCACCCATAAAGCGAGCAAGTTTACGTTGGCATATCATACATACATTAGTAGTCTTAACCCGCCCGAGATATTTTACTGGGGTTTTTGAAATAATAATATGATTTTAGGATATTTCCCTTTCTCTGAAATTGGATAGCACAAGCAAGAAAGCTGACGGAATGGCGCCAGTGTTCTAAAATAACAAATTTAAATTTAGTCCCCATTAGATTATAATTTAAATAAAAAAAAATCGGTCAAGCGCGTGTCGTGCCATGCGCAGTGTAGGGTTTCGTAGTTATATTTATAGTATGTATGTATGTATCTTCACGCCAGGTCCCTAACGGGGTAGGCAGAGAGTGTAGAGCGCCAGACATCCCGGTTCTGACAAACCTCTCGTGCCTCGTCTACCTTCTTATATTTATAGTAAGAGATGTAATTAGTAAAATACATTTGATCGACTATTATTCGCAAACTTAAGTGTGATAGTTTTCCTTTTAATTTCGTTATATGCAGCTACAATTGAAGTAACGTTTAAATTTCTAGCAACAACCGTTTAGTTGGTAAGGGGGGATATTTGACGCGGACGGACAGACAGACAGGCAGACGGACATGGCGAAACTATAAGGGTTCCTTGTTTACTACGGAACCCTAAAAAGGTGATGAAAAGATCACTCTGTTAGAATTACTTCATTTCATTTTAAACCTTCAGGGGTTTTGTTTGAGCACGTAGGCACCATCGCATTACCTAATCTGACTGCCGCCAAATAGTAGTGTTCAGCAATATCCTGTTCCGGTTAGATGGTAATGTATGGCCCCGTAATTACTATCACAGGGACATAACAACTTAAGTTTCAGGGGTGGCAACTCATCTGCATTGACCTCTGGTTGTTATGTAGATGTAAATATATCTAGGTATAGGTTGCAGTCATCACTTAAAATCAATGCCAGTTGCATGCTTTTTTGCCAGTACTCATAAATAAAAAACACACTTATTTAAAATTTGTTCGACGCCGACTCAAAATTAGCTATTTTTTTAATTTAATGGAAGTGGCAAACAGGCATACAGTTCACATTGATGTTAAGTGTTGACTGCAGCCTATAGACACCCACATGAAGACCAAGGTTAAATGGTGTTATGCCCCTGTGCCGGAAATTACATCAGTAGGTATATAATAATACATTTTACTTGTATTAATCTTTTCAGTTCGTTTTTTGTAACGCAGACTGTACACCCGATGCTTAAATCAATATTAAATCGATTCATTACTTTCGAATGACAGACTCTCGAATACAATCCTTTTAAGTTTAAGTCCATTTAAAAATGTATCGCAGCGAAGATGAGAAAGAAGCGATTGGCGCCTATATTGGCAAGAAACCTCAGGCAAAGGAATAGGGTTTAAATTCATTTAGAAGAAGAAGCCGTCGTTTTTGCATTATTGATACTGCAGGAAAGATATTGAGTTAATCGTTTGCTGTGTTGATCGTCTCTATTGTCTGTGCGAAGTGTTAAAATGTAAAAATTGGCCTAGTACCAGTCCAACGTTCGTTCACAAGGTTCCGTATAGTCGAGAGATTATAATAAAAATAATAATAATGGCAACCCTTGAAATGTCCCACTGCTGGGCACGAGTGTCTATATGTAAGTGTCTATAAGCGAGAGATTTCCTATATTTTATTATATATCACAGCCTTCTTACAGTTTTCTATCTATAGGTAAAGAGCTATTTTATGTAGGTATACATATTTTTTATTTTAGGCCTAGAAGTTTTAGAGATGAAGAGTATGTGAGTGTATGTATGCATGAGTGTGTGTAGTGTGTGTGTAATAAAGCACATCACAGTGGAAGAAAAATGTATAGTTCGCTTTCTTTACATTCCAAAAAGGCCCCGAATTCTTGTGTGCCCAAGTGCCCCAGCGTAGCCTAAGACGGCTCTATCGAAGAGCGGGTGATTTTTGGACTATTTTCTTCATTAATTATAATATTCTCCTCCACTTGTATGCGGCAGAGTCGTCACGTCACTTATCACTAGGATTACACAGATTAAATAACGAAAGCTCCGCCACTAAAGCTCTACCTGCAGTTAAGTTCATTACCCTAGCAAGTTTTGTCACGGTACTTAGCTCTCCTTAATTAAACCGGTTGACAGGTGATACGAACAATATCCCGACATCACCAACAGATCCCATTGTGAGTTGTGAGGTGTACGTTACAATGCGGATGTTTGGTAAACACCGCTACAATCGTTTAGAGTTTCCATCGCACTGTTCCAATACACTTGGTGGTTGGGAAACTATGGATAATAGGCAATCATATATCATGGCTCATGTTCTTTGTGTGAATTCACAAGGGTGACACATTATATCATTTGCTATGGTGCCACATCGAAATGACTTAAAATTACATAATTATTATCTTTATTAATTGTATTGAATGTCTATGCCGTTGTACGTGTCCCGATTGCATTGGTCGACAAAAGTTGAAGAGGTGGTGGATTAAATCCAAATAAAGACCAGATTCACGCTTAGAGTCGAGCGATTGGAATCTCGCCATAGAGTGAACTTTAATTCCTTTGTGGTAAGAGTACCGACTGAACATCTACCGACTTTTTTGAAGGAAGAGTTCTGGCTGCAGAGAGTCGGGTTCCGCAAATTCCGGGGATAACTGCCTGCCGATAAGCCGCGCATCACGTCGCCGACAACACGTGATAAATAGTGTTAGTGTTAAGTTATATAATATGTATGTTAGTCTTTAAGGTATATATTTTATATGGGCCTACTGTTTTATTTTAAGCATTGTTCCCTGAAAATAAATAAATAAATAAAAAAATAAATATGTTTTAATTTATTTTACTATCCCTAATTCAATCAATTTTTTTATTTAATATTTCATAAATTTGTAATTTAGTTTTTTGCATATGTTAGTCTTTAAGGTATATATTTTATATGGGCCTACTGTTTTATTTTCAGCATTGTTCCCTGAAAATAAATAAATAAATAAAAAAATAAATATGTTTTAATTTATTTTACTATCCCTAATTCAATCAATTTTTTTATTTAATATTTCATAAATTTGTAATTTAGTTTTTTGCATATGTTAGTCTTTAAGGTATATATTTTATATGGGCCTACTGTTTTATTTTCAGCATTGTTCCCTGAAAATAAATAAATAAATAAAAAAATAAATATGTTTTAATTTATTTTACTATCCCTAATTCAATCAATTTTTTTATTTAATATTTCATAAATTTGTAATTTAGTTTTTTGCATTGGGTGCTCCTGTAATGATAATGCTGTTTTTTTGATAAATGAATAAATAAATATGCATTATATTTATTTTCATTATAATTATGGCAATGAAAAATAAGTGTATAATCGACATTATGATGTAAAATATTTTCGCGGTACAAATTTCTGTGCTTCGGGTTTATCGCAAGATGAGCTTTTACCCATAAAATGTAAAAATAAAAATATTTTTGAGAATAAAATCTTGAACCAGTTTAAAAACCATAGTAAGCAAAAAAAAAAACTATAAATATACTAGAATCAGAATCAGAATCAGAAACTCATTTATTCATTTAGGGTGACAGGCACCTCTTATGACACGTCAAAAACAAACAAAATAAATTAAAGCGAATAACAATTGATATACATGTCAAACAAGATAAAAAATATATGTAAAGTCAAGAATATCACTACGATAAAACTAAATGTCATAAACTAATGTAAAAAGTATATCAGTAAAATGTCTCTTTTCCCCTTTACAAACTGATAACAAAGAGTAAAAAGAAAAGAAAAAGAGTCATTCTTTGTCATTCACCGGCAAAGTTCCAAAGGCCAATATGATCTGAGAAAAACTTGCCGGAAAAAACTCAGTCGGCTCTTTTAAAAATATCTCTTAGGCATATTTTTACAAATTTCCATAATTTAAACAAGCTTAAAATTAACAATATAATATCAACATTACACTTTGATTATTACATTTAACACCTTTGTGGAGCTAGATCAGCATTTAGCCAAACATTTCTATCCTTGAGATAGTCCTCGAGTTTATAGTAAGCCTTTTTACATAGAGTGCGTTTAATTAATGCTTTGAATTTACCATCGGTGAGTTCAGCAATCCCGGCTGGGATCTTGTTATAAAATTCTACACTATATTTTAGGAAAGATGTATTAGTTTTCGTCAGTCGAAAACTTGGCAGAGACAACTTGTTCTTATTCCTCGTATTATAACTATTATAACTACATTATTAAGCCTTCAAATAATCAACTATTATTACTCAATATAAGCTTGAACCGCTTTTTCCCAAGGCCATAATGTTCCGTGTCTATAAACGTTCCCTTAAATGGCGGACGAGTCGGAATGTGGCAAAGTTTTAGTGAGTCGAGTTCACACTACCCGCCGTCTGTTGCCCTAAACAGCGACTATACATGATGGAATACCCACAAAAATAAAAAAAGACTCCGTAATGCCCGAACACTATGTGATTTGTTTCATTACCTCGTACGTTAAATTTAAGTAATAAATGCGTTGCTGTCTTTGTAGGTAAAAAACCACTTACAATGGGACTAAATAAATCTTTACTATGTATAATCAAAGGGATGCTTGGAGTATCTGACGATCTGCTTTTGATCATATTCGATACCGTATTTATCTCTCGGCCATGGCTTTAATATTACCTGTTATTTTGTCCTGCGGTGTATCCTTTATTCATGGTTCAAGAGGTAAGTGTTGTGTCGGTTTATATTTTGCTTTGGCCACACTTGCATGGAATAATGTCGAACCCCATATCGGGTCAGGTTACTTTCTTTTGTGTAAAATTGTTGATGTGTCTTTCAAAATGGGTTTTGTTGTTATGGAATATGTTTTGTTGCATCCTTTCCTTTCATAGTACGGTATAAAATTATAGCTACGCATTGTTTGCTCATCATCAATGCAATCGTATATCCTACTTATATTATAAATGCGAAAGTTTGTATGTTTGTTTGTATGTTTGCTTGTTACTTCTTTACGCAAAAACTGGTGAATCGATTTTCATGAAATTTGGCACACATATGAAGGGTAACTTGGATTAACACATGGGATTTAGTTTTTATTTCGAAAAATGTTCCTGTGGGATGCCATGGGATGATTGGATGAGTTTCCACAGGTTACGCGAAAAGCAATCTACATGCGGGTGGAGCCGCGGCTAACATCTAGTACAGCATATAACTTTTAAAAATCTTTTAAAAAGAAATGGTATTTAAGTCAGCTACCCAATCACTGTAGTTGGTTTTACAGCGCTGGCTTTTCTGATGGGATATGGATGAAACCGTAAGTGACTTTGCGAACTACAAGTTACTACATATCAGGTATTAAATACCTTAATAAATAAAACGACATGCATTATTTTCCACTTTATTCTGTTTTGTGCCACTACCAAGCTATATTTAAACAATCGACGTAGCAGTTTTTTTATCTAATGGAGGTGGAAAATAAGCATACAGTTCACATAGTTGTTAAGTGATGACTGCAGCTTATAAACATCTGCAAATAATCAGAGGTCAAAATGCCGCATTGACCCTGAGACCTTAGTTGTTATGTCTATGTAATAGTCATTACGGGGCCATACTTATTTTTTTATATATATAAAGGTGGCAGTTAAGCATTCAGTTCACATTGATATTAAGTGATGACTGCAATCTATAGATACTCACAAAGAGACCAGAGTTCAAAACTCAGATTCATTGCCACCCCTGAGACCTTAGTTGTTATGTCCCTGTGATAATTATTACCGGGCCATACATTTCTATTTAACCGGCACACGATAGTGTTGAACACTACCATTTGGCGGCAGACACACCATCCAATGATAGATGTAATGCGGTGGTGCCTACACCCTTAAGCTCCCACACTAAACTCTACCTCCAGTAAACAACATACTAAGTATACCACTTAGTACGGGCTCATTACAGTTTTTTCGTTAATACTTACAAATGTAAACTCTTTCTTTCATATACAATAAAAAGCTTATTTAGTAAGAATAACCGTATTTATCTTCTCAAAAAGCATTGGAACCTTTGACATGAAAGGAATATTTATAAATATTTACCAATCTACGATTCATGCTTTTGAAAGAAATATATTAAGTACAACCTTTTCATTATTGAGAAGGAAGAAAAATAATGTTGCATTTAGATAAATCGAAAAAACTTTTTGAATCACTCTGGGTTTTGAAATCCGGCTTGCTAAGCATAAAAACATGGTTTCATGTTTTTGTAAGAATGTTTTTGTGATTGTACATTTAAAAAAATCTGCATTATTATACTGCATACTACATTGAATGGTAATGACTTGGCAAAATGCATATGGCAATGAAATACGATATCAACACATTATTATGTTTATCAAAATCGGCGAGCGTAAAGGGCTCTAAGCCTAAGATGGCAGTAGCAGGCCTTGTATGAATATAGTTGTCGGTAGTATTTATTCACCACCGATGTAAATTGTATGCATGTATTTTGCACTTTCATGGCACGAAAAACACATTACTGAATTGTAACGGACGCATTTTCGGTAAGTAATAAATCTTGTCAAATATTTAACTTGCAAAAAACCCACGATCAATACAACAGCGAACGGTAATGATTCGGCAAAATATGAGAGATAGAAATGAAATACGACATCAACACAATATTGCGTTAATGCTCAGCTTTATCCGGGACGCGGAAGTAATAAAGCATTTTCTTTGCATGTTACTGCTAGGGATCGTGAGTGGCCATGCCCTTGTAGGATTCATGTTTTCCTAGATTAATTAAATATTGACCTATGTAAGGACAACATTTTCCTGAGGACAAAATTTGGTTTTTACATGAAATAAATTTGGTTTCTTATAATTATATCTTACCGGGTCATGTGGAGATGTGGTTTTCAAGATATGATTGCAAAATGACTCAAAAAATATTAACTCCCTTATTCACAAACATATTTAAGCTAAAGAGTTGCTAAACTCTCTTTTGTCATTTTCTGTCTTACGCAAAGGACAGCGCAACTGACAAAGACAAAGCATATTACAGCTTGAGCGTATCTAATGTTTGTTTATGACGGGACTTACTTTTAGCGAGAGAATGGGCAACTCTGATCGATTGGCCATTGATTCCTCATAATATAATGTGGGCATCTCTAGTAACATCTCGTGTGTACTTACCACCAATGTAAATGCATATTTTCTACTTTCATGGCACGTAAAATACATGATCTAAATTATTACGGACGCATTAGATAAGTACCTACTAAAATAATCCTACCAATACATTTTTTTTTTTTTTTTTTTTTTTTATGTAATTGAAGTGGCAAACAAGCATGCAGTTCACATTGATGTTAAGTGATGACTGCAGCCTATAGACACCCACACAAAGACCAAGGTCAAAATGCAAATGCGTTACCACTCCTGAGGCCTAAGGTGTTATGCCTCTGTGCCGGAAATTACGGGGCCGTACATTACCACCTGACCGGAACACGATAGTGCTGAACACTACCATTTAGCGGCAAACATTTACGATACTTAATAAATCTAGGCGTATTTAACTTGTAAATAGCTTACAACCGATACAACAGCGAACAGTGACGATTCAACAAAACATGAGAGATAGTAATATGTACAACATCAGTACAATATTGTGTTAATGCTCTGTCCGGGACGCGGAAGTAATTTCTTGGATGTCGCTGCCAGGGGTCGAAAATATGGAGCCTTGGAATTGATGTCTTCCTAGATTAATTAAATATCATTGACCATTTTCCGACCTGCAGGTAAAAGGCCAATATGTATGAAAGAACCTTTTTTTCCATTCAAACAATGTTCAGGCTGCAAAAGTCTCTCATAATGACGAGGGGCAGCATTGTCCCGCAATAAAACTACCGCAACTGCGATCGCCAATCCATCCAACGTGGCGATTATGGCGTATTGTCCCCTTATGATGCACAACACTTTTGTGGGCGTCTTTGGGGAAGGCTTGGTCCAGCAGTGGACGTCTTTTGTTTTATTTCATTTTCTGACACTGCAAAATATTTTTTTTTTGTATATATTCATCTAATATCTAACATTATTGATACATACAGTGACATACACATTAGGTACATTATTACATTGTCATATTTAAATGTCTTATTTTATAGATAAAATAGTGATTTGAATTTACATTTTTTTATAATATTTATACACAATGTACACCGTCATATTGATAAAACTTATTTGATTATATCTAGCAATTTTAGTATATCCACTTCATGTCCCGCAGTGAACACCTTTCGGCTAAAATGATGATGATGATAATGATAATTTCCAACAAAAAGCACACGATCACTACTAAATTTTAAAAATTGTATAAAGCGCTATTCCGACCTGCGCGGTAATCGCTGCCGCCTGCAGTAGCAAAATCGCGTGGGGACGCGGTAAAATTTTTAAAATTTTTGTCTGTCTGTCTGTCTGTTTGGCGGGACTAATCTTGGGAACAGCTTGACCGATTTTGACGGGAGATAGCTGATGTGATCAGGAGTAACTTAGGCTACTTTTATCTCCATACATCCATACATACATACATACCTACATACAAATAAGTAGAATTTGAGTGTATCCGACTTTGATGGCACTTCCACGGGTAGGTAGCTGATGTAACAAGGAGTAACTTAGGCTACTTTTATCTCCATACATCCATACATACATACATTCCTACATACAAATAAGTAGAATTGTAGTGTATTCGACTTTGACGGAACTTCCATGGGTAGGGAGCGGATGTTACAAAGAGTAACTTAGGCTACCTTCTATCGCCATACATCCATACATACATACATACCTACATACAAATAAGAAGAATTTGAGTGTCTCCGATTTTGACGGGACTTTCACTGGCAGATAGCTGATGTAATAAGGAGTAACTTACGCTACTTTTATACTAGCTGCACCCACGACTTCGTCCGGGTAGATACTGAACAAACCTATTTTTTCTCACGTAGACGAAGTCGCGGGCACAGCTAGTATACGAGTATAATAATAAGGTGTTTTATCAACACAATATCTTATAATTGCTCTGTGCCCGGGATGCGGAAGTAATAAGACATTTTCTTTACATGTCCCTGACAGGGGACGTCAGTGACCTTTTGGTGCTACCGAGTTGCTTTATATCAGAGGTTCCCAAACTTTTTTTCTCATGGACTGCTTTATACTTTTTTCATTTAAATTTTTACTACATCGCCGAAACTCAACAAAAAATGTGTGAATGATATCCGACTATAAAATTTTGCATTGCGACTAATTTTCAAAAAAAGTAAGTATTTTTTGAGGTGTTTTGCAAGTCTCGACACGTTGTACTGAATATAAAGAAGAAGTAAGATAGTATCTTTAATAATCCTTCACGCCAATTCCCTTACTTATACTTAGGTAGGCAGAGAGTATAGAGCGCCAGATATCACGGTCCTGACACACCTCTTGTGCTTCTTCTACATTCATCATTCCCTTCATACATGCACGCCGAGTCCTAAGACTTTTGAGCCCACCCTGAGACAGCACTCGATCTATTTGGTCATAGTAGGTCAGTCTTGGTCTTCCTGGGCCTCTGCAGCTATCCACATTCGTTTTGTATATCTGCTTAATCATTCGCTCATTCGACGTTCTTTCGGTATATACCTATGCCCGAAGCATCGGATCATGTCTTTCTTCATTTTTACACCGATACTCTCATTCAAACAAAGCCTCTTTCTTACATCTTCATTACGAATGCGATCGGTGAGCGATACACCGCAGATCTTGCGCAAAGATCTCGTCTCGGCCTCGTATAATTTACTCTCTTGCTCTTTCCTGCATATTCAGCTCTCGCTTCCAAATAGCGTTGGAGTTAGTACAATTATGTATGGCTAGTCGAGCCCGCTGGCTCAGATGTTTGGATTCTAGCAGCTTACCCAACGCTCCATTCTTGCAATTCCCAGCATGCACGCGCCTGACGCGCCTCTTTATGTCAGCGGCTTACCTGCCATCCCTCCTAAATATATTTTCTATAATTACCTACGAAATTCAAAAATAAATATATCACAATTTTCATTTTAGTAAAGAGAGGACAAGCAACGGACAAATTCAATTTGTTTCTCGAAGGCAGTAGGTGGAAGTGTGTAATATATTAAGGTATTTACAATGTTATTTGTTGAAGACTTACGTCGAATCTTAGAAATTGTATCGTTTTAAGTTGTTAAGAAGACAGCCGGTGCTAAAAGTAGATCTATTTACGTAACATCTAAGGGCTTTGTATTGTACATAATAACAAAAGGAAATCCCTTTGAATGTTTTGTTGAATGAAAGTGAAAAACAAGCTTATAGTTATTTAAGCATTGATAATCAACATTTCAAATAATAATATGACATCATTACTTAAGCCTAAATATGTCCACAGCTGAACAAAAACCTTCCCCAAAAACCACCACAGTGGTATGTGTAACTTTTTAAGCAATGAAATGGCAAAAGAAAAGTTTTACTGGTGGTAGAGCTCCAGTGACGGAGCTCACGGGCGTAGGCACCACCGCATTACTTAATATACTTGCCGCTAAATGGTAGTGTTCAGCACTATCGTGTTCCGGTCAGGTGGTAATGTACGGCCCTGTGATTTCCGGCACAGAGGCATAACACCTTAGGCCTTAGGAATAGCAACTAACTTCAACCTTGGCTTTTGCTTAGGTGTCTATAGGCTGCAGTCATCACTTAACATCAATGTGAACTGCATGCTTGTTTGCCACTTCCATTACATAAAAAAGGTCGCTTTTCGCGTAACCTGTGGAGACTTATCAACCATTGCATCCCACAGGCACATTTTTCGGGATAAAAACTACGTGTTAATACAAGGTACCGTCTATGTGTGTGCCAAATTTAATACAAATCGGTTCAGCAGTTTTTGCGTGAAGGAGTAACAAACAAACAAACTTTCGCATTTATAATATTTATATGATAAATTTATCTTCGGGTTAGGCGTACTTTAGTAGCTTTGCTGGTAAAACGGTCAAGGTTCTGTTTTTTTTTCGTCGTACTTTTTCCATTAATTGTAAATGAAAGTTATATAAGCAATAAATACACGTAATTGAGATCTATACTGTATTTATGAGCTTAATTCAAGTTTGGAATTATGCGTCTAGTTGTGTTATGTGTATTATTAGAGTTTTAAGTGTATTATTGTTTTGAATATATGTAAAATAGACTGTATTCATGAGGTTAATTTAAGTTATGCATTATAATAGACAACCTAAGTACCGTACATACACTAATGGATCGTATAATTAGTTCACTATGTCTCCTTTGAGCAGTTCATTATCTCAAGACGCTCTTCGATCTAGTTCAAATGTATTGTATAAAATGTAACGTATTTGATACAGTGTATTGCAAATAGATTATAATTTATTTTATTTTTATTTCTTAGGAAGACTACCGATTGTTACAATAACAGTGTGGATACAATATAAAAAAACGGAAGAATCATTTATAAGTCTCCACTTATAGAAAAAAGGAGATAGCGAAAGATATTAGCCATTATAAAGAATGGTTCTAGGTAAAACATTTATACTGATAATACAGTGATGCTTAAGTATTATTGTTAGATTATTATTTTGCTCACATTATTATGTTTTGTCGTCGTCATCATTATCAGGGCGGTTTTTGATAAAATATAGAGTATAAATTTGTCTTTGGGTTAGGCCACTAGGTGAACTTAGTAGCTTAGTTGGTAAAAGGTTCAATGTTATTATTCATTTTGATCACATATTATAAAAAGAAAGAAAAGGCGCTTATTTGGCGCAAAGCCGAAAAACACACAAAAACAACCACAAACAATTAATTTTAGAACAGTAACAGCACAAAAATAATAATAGTAGGTACACAAAAAGGAGAAAGAAAAAAAAACAGAATCGACTACACTACAAAATATATGGAGTGGTTCTGAAATATATGGAGGATATATTCCTGTTTGGGTTAGACCACTAGAACTGGAACTTATTGATTCAGTTGGTAAAACGACCAATGTCATATTTATAACATTTGTATAAATTGTGATTTTACTTTAATAGACAACCTCAGGGCACTAATGGACCGTGTAATTAGTTCATTACGTCTCCTTTGAGAGCATTTCACTATCGCAAAAATCTATACGGTGTATTTCAAATGTTATATTATTCATTAATTCACATCACACTCATATTATAAATGTGAAAGTTTCTTTGTTTGGATGAACGGATTTTGATGAAATCGATACTTTTTATCCCGAAAAATGTTCCTGTGGGATGCCATTGGATGATTTGATAAGTTTCCACAGGTAACGCGAAAAGCGACATACACGCGGGTGGAGTCGCGGGCAACAGATAGTATAATATACATTTTAATTTTAATCTGAAACAACATGTTTTATTGGGAATAAATATGTCGTTAGACTTTAATTTCGCTCGCATATGCTATAATTTTTAAAAATGGAAGAATTAACACATTCACTGCCAAACATTTTAAAAGCCGAGCCCAGAAAGGCCAAAAATAAACAAATACACGGATCCGTGTAGCCGGCCATCAACAGTGCCGGTGGCCGGATACACGGATCCGTGTATTTATTTATTTTCTTTTTTTCCAGCGGAAATGTTAAATTTTAGATGTAATAACTCATTGATAGTAATATTTATCAAATTAAAATATAATATAGCATATTTACAACAAAAAAAAAAAACAATACACGGGCCCATGTGCCACGGCCCAGGCCGAAAAGCACGGCGCCGGTGGCCGGACTACACGGATCCGTGTATTTGTTTATTTTGTATTCATGGGTTGCCCGAGTGGCCAGCTATAAACTGTGACTGTATTTCGAGAGCCGACTGTGCAATAGATCTTTGAAATTTGTTCGGGAAAAATACACGGTACCGTGCGGGCGGCCACCAACTCATTACACGGATCCGTGTGCTTGGCGTTGAATGAATGTTACATGCAACTTGGAACATCCAATAATCTTTATGATGTAGCCCAGTGGTAAAGTGACTAGGTTAGTAAACCAGATATAATAAAAAAATCATGTAGATGGTTAGCAAATACTGCAGCCTATAAACATTTCCATACTCTTGGAGCCTTATTTGTTTTACCTTTGAAATTTCGGAGCCGTATCTAACAGAATACTTGTCGAAAGACACATGATGAAATTCTACCATAACTTCCTAATAAATCCTTCTTCCGTTGTTATAAAATAAAAAAACAGACAAAACAAAATCAAGAAGTAAAATCCAATTAACGTATTCAACATTTATCTTGGCTTTCGGTTGCTATTTATCTGCCTGAACCGCAGGCAAACTCTGTAAAGTCGTAAATTAGTTTTCGTTTGCTAACCAACGTGAGCACACATTTGTTACATTTTAAAATAAAATATTTTATCTTTGTTTAATGTGTTTGTACGTTAAATCGTGTTATTTGTAAACGCACTAAGCGTTTTGTTATTTAAATATATTTTACCTTTTTTTATGTAATGAAGTGGCAACTGATGTTAAGTGATGACTGCAGCCTATAGACACCCAAACAAAGACCAAGGTCAAAATGCAGATGCGTTGCCACTCCTGAGGCTTACGGTGTTATGTTTTTGTGCCGGAAATTACAAGGCCATACATTACCACCTGACCGGAACACAATAGTGCTGAACACTACCATTTAGCGGCAAGTATATTAGGTAATGCGGTGGTGCCTACGCCCGCGAGCTCTGGAGCTGAAGAAAACCTGCTTATTGATTGGATAGTGTATGGAAGAGTTGTAAGTGTATGAAGGTTGACATAAATATTGTCATGCATTCGTTTACGTTTTATCTGTAATGTTTATTGAGTCTGAGATTAATGTTCACCAGCCTTAGCGTTTACGATAATACCACATAAATTTATCTTTTCTTATGAAAACGGGTCTCACTATGAGGTCTGACTAAACAGATATACAATGCGAATGTGGATGGTTGCAGAGGCCCAGGAAGACCAAGGCTGACCTACCATGACCAAATAGGTCGAGTTCTGTCTGATGGTGGTGTCAAAAGTCTTAGGAATCGGCGTGCATGTATGAAGAGAATGATGAAGGTAGACGAGGCACGAGAGGTTTGTCAGAACCGGGATGTCTGGCGCTCTACACTCTCTGCCTACCCCGTTAGGGACCTGGCGTGAAGATACATACATACATACATACTATGAGAGTGCAGGCAGAAGTGAAAAATTTTATATTAATTGAATTTTTTGATTATCACCACCAACATCACCACGACTATCATTGGATGCCCAAAAAGTAGGCCTACGCAATTCTGGTCACGTGTCCGTCTGACGCATTTCGTTCAAGTTTACGTGTCCTGATGCGAGTAAAAATTTTTTTACCCATCACAAAAAGTGCAAGGCGCTGCTAAAGAAGTTAAGAATTCAAAAAACGTAAGATGCAACTTTACGCCTGTAATCACTGATGGGGTAGGCAGAGGCAAATGCATGCATTGAAGCATAAATGCAGATACCCCACGTTTACGTTTTGGCTCATTTAACAGGTGGCTAGCTTGTTAACATCTCCGGCCATATCACCAAACTCCGAGGTACTTTTAATATACTTGCCACTAAATGGTAGTGTTCAGCACTATCCTGTTCCGGTCAGGTGATAATGTACGGCTCTGTCATTTCCGGCAAAGGAAGGTAACGCCTCAGGAGTGGTAACGCATCTGCATTTTGATATTGGTCTGTGTGTGGTTGTCTATAGGCTGCAGTCACTTAATATCAATGTGAACTGCATTCTTGTTTACAATAACCATTACATAAAAAAAACTGTACTGGGAAACTTCCAGGAAACGGAAAACCTCAATAGGACCAGAGATAAAGGATTTTTACACCTTTATCGTGTTTGGTGAAGCGCGCATGGCCCAGCGGCTGGCGTAGATCGTAAGCGATTAGGGGCGCGGTCGGATGTGTGATGGGTGACCGCTAATGGCAAATTAAAATGCGCATTTCCGTGCTTCGGAGGGCACGTTAAGGCGTCGGTCCCGGTTGCTATCGACAGATAGCAGTCGTCTAACCTTGTCGGAGGCCTTATGGGCGGTTTGAAAACATCCGACATCGGGTTGGCCACTAACCCGTATCTCCACCAATCCGCATTCGAGCAGCGTGATGGAGTAAGCTCCAAGCCTCCCCCCAAAAAAAGAGGGGAGAGACTCGTGCCCAGCAGTGGGACGTTGCCAATAGGTTGCCATTATTATTTATTTTATTATTATTACACCTTTATCTATGACTCGCATTTGACGAATTTATTAGTCCGTCGAGCCGCAGGATCAATGAATGCCAAGTTTTCAATTATCGAAAACCAATAAAGCCTTTATTAGATTATTAGGTGATTTTAGTAATCCCTGAATGAAAATATCGTATCGCGTTTATTCATCTAATTATGGGTGTTGTTAATAAAATTTGAATTTTGGCTTATTAGCCAAATATAGCTTTTATGTTTTATAGTTAACGGTTTATATTACGAGCCTGACTTGTATGTTCACATTACGTAACTTCCCGCCTGAAATCCCCGAAGGAGTGGGCAGAAGTTACTGCATGCAAATAAGCATATATTATGTTGCAAGAATAGGCAGAGGTTACCTACTGCATACATGCAAACACCCTGGATTAGCCAGTTACGTTTTGACCCATATAACAGGTGGAGAACCTGTTGACATCACCGGTCACTTAACCAAGCTCCGAGGTAGTTTCAGAAAATGGAAAAAGCCTATTAGAACCAGATGTAGAGATTTTACGGCCCTGTAATTGCCGGCAAAGAGGCATAAAACTTTAGGCCTCAAAAGTGGTAACGCAACTGCATTTTGACCTCTGGTCTTTTTGTAAGTGCCTATAGGCTGCAGTCATCACTTGACATCAATGTAAACTGCATGCTTGTTTGCCACTTTCTTTACATAAAAAAAAGACAACGGATTTCACTATGTTATCTCTGATCGCCCTCGAATATTACTTACTAAATTTATTATCACTACGTATATTATGTCGATAAATTTGGCATCTCCAATTTTTGGTAGAGTTTCAGTGTAGGAACTCGAGGGCGTAGGCACCACCGCATTACCTAATCTATCTGCCGCCAAATGGTAGTGTTCAGCACTAACGTGTGCCGGTAATATGGTTATGTATGGCCCAGTAATAACTATCATAGAGGCATAACAATTAAGGTCTCAGGGGTGGCAACGCATCTGCATTTGACCTTGGTCTTTGTGTGGGCGTCTATAAGCTGCAGTCATCACGTAACATCAATGTGAACTGCAAGCTTGTTTGCCACCTTTATAAAATGTTTTATTTTTTTTGAAAAGATGAGTTTGTCTATCCAACTTTTGCGAGGCCTTATTCTGACAAATGTCAGTAATTTCGTGCACAATCAGTTTTACGAGTGATTTTATCCTTCCGCATTGTTTCGCTCGGATTGCGTCTTTAGTATCGGATGTCCCTCCCATTATCCTAAAGAGGTCTCTGAAGCATTCCTACATACATACGTCTTTAGGGTTAATATTACGTGAATAGCAAAAGCGTACTTATGTCTCTTTGTCAAGTATTTGGTTTATGTTTACTGTTGGTTCAATAAACTGTTTTCGTTCCTGAACTGTAAACTCAATTGGTTCACTTTAAAACGTCTTCAAAAATTTAAGTTCTGTATTTCTGGAGATAAAAGGAAAGGATTTTTTTATATGTAATGGAAGTGGCAAACAAACATGCAGTTTACATTGGTGTTAAGTGATGACTGCAGCCTTTAGACACCCATAAAAATACCAAGATCAAAATACAGATGCGTTACCATTCCTGAGGCCTAAGGTGCTATGTCTCTGTGCCGGAAATTACAGGGCCGTACATTACCACCTAATCGGAACACGATAGTGCTGAAAACTACCATTTAGTGGCAATTATATAAGTTAATCCGGTGGTGTCCACGCTTGTGAGCTCCGTCACTGTAGCTCTACCACCAATAATAGGAATGGAATATTCGATTATTGCATATTTCTATTTCCTTAAAAAAGTTTAATTGAAATTCGCGCATCACCTCTTGCAGGTAGCCTCTTTACATCAATCCCAACGACATCTGTTATACGACTTTTTGAAATTAAAAAAGACGTATCTTCACGCTTGCGGGGACAGCGGGATTAAACCTTGTAAGTTGTAATCCCCGAAGGGGAAGGCCGAGGTAAATGCATGCATTCAATCATACATGCAAACGCCCACGATTCGCCAGTTACGTTTTGACCCATGTAACGTTGAGGTGCTGGGAAACTTCCAGAAAATGGAAAAATTCCCAATTGAACGAGATAAAGGATTTTAAACCGTTATCTATAATAGTCTCCGACCCGGGAATCGAACTCAGGACCTCCGGCGTAGTAGTAGTAGCCTACTACTACTAGGCTGAGGCAGTTAATAGTTAAAATTAATAGTTTTTAAAATTTTAGTTTTCCCATACAAATTTATTTTTTGCCACTGAACTGGCATTTACTTTGAGCGTAAGTATGCTACACCCCTTGCCTAGGCAAAATATCGCCACGAGCAGTGGGAAGCAGGGTTGCGGGGTGACGCAGCGGCTGAAACTGATGAACTTTTGAAAACATTCTTTTTTGAAATAAAGTTAGTTTTCGCATTAATTTTCGGTTTGTCCGCTATGTGATCACAAACTGCACCTTCCTGCTCTAAGGCGTTTGACATCACCAATATGTTCTTTAATACTGGTGGAAACCGCTCTCTTTGTTTGGCCTATATAAGAGAGTCCACAATCACAATTGACTTTGTCTTCGTTCAACATTCAACATTCTTTTGTTTTTTTTGGGTTATTTATCAAGGTTTGACAAAAGCTGTAGACTAAATGTTTGGATTGTTGGGATTGATGAAGAGAGGCTTAATGCAATAGGTGATGCGCTTATTTAAATTTAACCTGAGTAGCTTTAAAACGATTTTATAATATTTTTTACTGATTTGGTTTAGTATGTACATATCCGCCCTGAATTGGCTGCATCAGGAAGACATATAGACAGACAGACCGTTACACTAGATTTTTTTTTTATGTTATAAAAGTGGCAAACTAGCATGCAGTTTACATTGATGTTAAGTGATGACTGCAGAAAACAACCAAGACCAAGGTCAAAATGCAGTTGCCACTTACCACTCCTACTCCTGAGGCCTAAGGTGTGATGCCTCTGTGCTGGAAATTACAGGGCCGTACATTACCACCTGACCGGTACCAGAACACGATAGTGCTGAACTGGTAATGCGGTGGTGCCTGCGCCCGCGAGCTCCGTCACTGGCTCTCTACCACCCGTCAAAGGTGATGCGCTCATTTAAATTAACCCTTAAAACTGCTTTGTAATTTTTTCTAATTTGTTTCAGGTATGTATCCGCCTTGAAGTTTTGAAGCAAAATTGGCTGCATCAGGAAGAGACACAGGCACACTAGCGATCCGTGAGCTGTTCGGTTTTTCCTTTTGACCGTATCTCAACCAACACTAATTAAAACCGACACCAATTTTGCTGGTGATAGAGCTCCAGTGCAAGAGCTCGAGGACATAGGAACCACCGCATTACCCTTATATGCCGTCAATTGGTAGAGTTCAGCACTATCTTGTTCGCATTAGTTGGTAATGTATGGCCCCGTTACAATTATCACAACTCTGGTTTTTGTGTAAATTTTATAGGCTACAGTCATAACTTTACCCTATATTTGACATTGTGAACATATATGCAAATTCAATAGAGATTTTTTAATGAGAACAGTATAACATTTACATCGTGTGATCTGCATGCTTATTTTTCACCTTCCTTACATAAAAAAAGCTCTCGCATTGAAATCATTCGAATATTGCTTTGTATGTGACAATATCATGTTAATGACGATTGTTGAACAATACCTTTACATAGATCAAAACTTCAAGCTTAGAATAATACTAGTTAGTTAAGAAATAGAACTTTAAACAATATTCAGCCCAATAAAATACAATTTTCAAGTGATTGTCTTGTACTTCAATTGTTTCATGAGATTTAATTAAAATTTGTATATCTATTTCTATGTCTGTATGTATCTTCTCGCCAGATTCCTCGTGTTTATTCTTCATTCATCATTCTCTTCATGCATGCTCGCCAATATCTAATACTCTTGGCTCCACACTCAGATTAATTCAGATTAAAATTTTAATACCGTATATTTTCTTTTGAATCAGTAGTCTAGTGGGAGCAGGCCATACTACGCTGGGCTCTACCACACCTCTATTACACAGACATCAATCAGTTACGTGTATTTATACGTGCACCTGTGTGCGTAGGACGTAGAAAATACCAACCGTCGCCCATAAGAGGGCAGGAGGTTGGGTGATGCAGGGAAATCGAGCGGGACGTTGAAGTGTCCATTCTATACGTAGTATTATTACATATTTTCTGGCTCTACCCTCGGATTTGGTAATATGTCTGGGCCGGTGGATATTTGAATCTGTCTTAAACAAATAATGTGTTCATTAACCTATATTAAATACCAGACAGGACACGCCCTTTGGTTAGTAAAGTTCCACTTTCCGGAAGTCAATTTACCATACTTTCATAATAACTTACGATATTCATGTCAGACATTTCCACGTCATCTGTCAAGGTGACGTGGACATGTCTCACATAAATATCTGTCAAAAACAATTTAAAAACAGAACCAGCTGTTTGTTCTCGGTACCTTTCTCTATGTATTAATCTCGTTGATTGTGTTCAGATTAATTTATAAATACGTGCAATCATATCCAACCCGTTGGACAAACAATACCGACCGATTATCGTACCGATTTTTCTGGCGTATTTCATGTTACTTTTAGGAAAATTCCATTGTTCATACCGTTTTAGAACTCTGATAATAATATTAAATAAAATATGACACCTATTAGTTCCATAAATATCCGACGACCCTCTTGGTCCATGGGTGACGACCACTTGATTCGAGGACCCTAGAAATATTTGTGTGGTCTACGTATATTTGATTCGAAGTTGCTGGGTGTAATAGCGACCAAAATACAGCTTATACTTAAAGTGGGGACTGTAAGGTAAGCGTATTCACAAAAAAAATAAATAAAATATCACGGAGTATTCCAAAATAAAAGCGCAGTAAATAAGCACATACTTTTAGGCACACTAATTACGAAAACATTCACTTAATGGGCCTAAACAATATTCAAAATAAGCATACTATGGTGGAAAAATCTTTTTTCAATTCTATAAAGTCTGCGGGCACGATTCATCTGGTTCTTAATTAAAAAGCCCGCTGAACAATAGGGTCGCCGGGGTAAAATATGGAGGCTTGCATTTACATGAATAGTGTGCAATGTTTGAAAGGGATGCGGTTCGCGTTTCTTGCCGCCGGCTTTGATGCGATGCTAATTAATGTCGTGGCAATAGCGTGCCTTCGCTTTCCAAACATTGTGCTTCGATTAGTGGCTTAAATAAAATAGATGCCAACGTCAATCGCACGCGTTAATTATACGCACTCACGTGGCGGGTTCGGAATATTCAAAAGGGGGTCCCGTTTGAATATTCTGGATGTCTGAAACCATCCAAGACAAATATGTTTTGGCGCGAAAACATTTTGCACCTGATACTATTGATTTTTGGCAATAGTATTGCTTATTTTTAACAATCGATTCTATCGATAGTATCGATAGCAGTATGTCGATATTTTCGATAGTCTTATCGATAGTGCGACTGTTTTTTCGAGGTGACGATAGATCACAATACTATCGATAGACTATTACTATTGCAACAACACTATTCTAGTCACATTTAGGTTACCTATCTCCGGCACATGCAATTGACTCTAGAACGTAAATCAAATTGCATTAAAATAATATTTCGGAGCGTACAAATACAACTCGTTTACTGTCTACGTTTCATGCAATCTACATCTCAGGCAATTTTCCATTAGAACTAACTCTACCCATTTTACGGAACTAAATATGACACAAATATCCTTATAACGCATTCTCCATGTCCCCAGACAGTCATCCTAATTCAGATTTCTAATAACCTTGTGCATTCAACAGTTAAGAGGTAAACAATCCGGTAAATGTCTGAAGTTGTATGAGATATACATGTCTTTGATTCTGATCACTTGAGTAATAAATGATTCCTAGAAATAAAATATAGTTGACCTTGATGAAAGGAATTTATTCTTTTTAGATAATCCAACGCGTGCATGGCCCAGCGGCTGATGTAGATCGTAAGAGATCTACTCGGTTAAGCACTAAGGGCGCGGTCGGGTAGTGTGATGGGTGACCGCTAGTCGCAAATTAAAATGCGCGTTTTCGTGCTTCGGAGGGCACGTTAAGCCGTCGGTCCCGGTTGCTATCGCTATATAGCAGTCGTTAAACCTTGTCGGAGGCTTTATAGGCGGTTTGAAAACAGCGGGTTAGTCACTGACCCGTATCTGCACCAATCCGCATTGGAGCAGCGTGGTGGAGTAAGCTCCAGGCCTCCCCCCAAAAAGGGGAGAGACTCGTGCCCAGCAGTGGGACGTATAATGGGTTGCCATTATTATTTTTAGGGTTCCGTACCTTAAAAGGAAAAAGGAACCCTTATAGGATCACTCGTTCGTCTGTCTGTCTGTCTGTCCGTCCTTCACAGCCAATTTTCTCCGAAACTACTCAACCGATTGAGTTGAAATTTGATAAATATATGTAAATTGGTGACCCAAAGATGAACACGTCAAGTAAAATAATAAATTTTAAACTGGGGGGCCACTTTCGGGGGGTAAATCAGAAAGTTAATAAAAATATATTCGTAAACTGTGTCGTGTGACAAAGAGGTTGTTGTCAGCATCTTAGATATATTTTTTTTTATAATTTTTGCATTAACAAATTTGAAGTTATTTAAGAAAAACGACGAAAAATGACCATTCCCCCCCTATATCCGAAACTACTGAACTTAAAATTTTGAAAAAAATGTGGAAAATAGTTCTTTGCCTATAGATTACTGGAAAACCTATAAGAAGTTTTTCATTACATTTCTTACTCTGTAAATGCACTTAATACGGAACCCTACACTGCGCGTGGCCCGACATGCACTTGACCGGTTTTTTATTATTAATATCCAACGCATTTACAACATTTTCATTTTTTGGAATGGATTTATGTAGGCTGCACGTCTCGAAACGGCACTAGTCCACTTCACTGGGCAATCAGTGAGAACAGAGGGCTCTCAGACTAAATAAATTTAACGCAATTGCTTAAAATAGACCCCTGCGGCTCCAAACCTCGACTATGGGGATTGCGGAGGGACACATAAGACATATGCGATTAGAGGAGGTAGCTTTCACAGACAAACGGCTGAGGCAATTATGATTAAGCTTAGCATGGACCTCCAATGCTTGTTGGACCTCCATCGAACAATCAGAAAAACATTGGCTACTTTTGAGAAAAAATTAAAATTCTATTATGATATCGCGGAAAACATTAAGTTATACTTTTACTATCAACCTGAAGTGTAATATCAAAAGACAAATTAAAAATGCGTGTTAATTAAAACTGTAGCTAAAACTGCGCGTTCATCGCTAAAAAAGCCCCGTATTGTAGCGCCACAGTTCCGTGGCCCTCCGCTCGCAGTTAGTTGGTAAGAGTATCAGTATCCTAGGCGTTAACATGACGAACAAAGTGTGATTCGGAATTCACATCGAATGTAAGACCAAGTTGGCATCCAAAAAGCTAGGGATGCTTAACAAGGCGAGGCAGTATTTCACCTCGGGGCTGTACCTGCAGCTTTATAAGGCCCAAGTGCGGCCCCATCAATATACATAAAATAAAACAGTAAAATTCGCGTGTCTGTCTGTACATTGTATATATTTACGAAAAATCAATTGAGGGCGATGTTAAAATAGTATTAGAACACTTTTCAATGATTTTTTAATGTTTTGTCTGTTTGTTTGTCCCTTTGTCCAGGCTAATCTCCGAAGATACTGGACGGATTCGTATGAAACTTTTTGTGGTGTATAGATACTAAGCCTGGCCAACATTTAGGCTACTTTTTACTGCGGGAAAATTACTCATTTCCACGGGAATCTCTACATTTAATTTCATTTTCCTATACAAATAGTCCGTATCTATCAAACCTTTGACACATTATTTCATTGTGAGGCATTACGAAGTTTGCCGGGTCAGCTAGTCTGGAATAATACTCTCGTTTGTGGCCGGGAAAATTTAAGCAAATTCCTTAAATAGCTCTTTGTTTATTGATATTTAATTAAAGAGGAGATGAAAATCCGATAACAATTTTAATAAAATCAAAAGACCTCGCGTTGATTACTTCTTGTTATATTAATTTTCAAATCTTAATTAGCGTAATGAGATTCTGAAATAGATCGAGGTTATACATACATGTTATATGACAGAAATATTAATAACTAGCTGACTCGGCAAACTTTGTATTGCCTTAGAATGAAATAATGTGTTTGTTATATACGGACTATTTGTATAGGATAATGAAATTGTATTTTTTACTACTCCTCTTCAATTTCTTCATATTTTCTTACCTTTTAAACCTCTTTAGGACTTCCAAAAATCATTCAAAACCAAAATGAGCCAAATCGGTCCAGCCGTTCTCGAGTTTTAGCGAGACTATTTATGGAACAAGTTTTACTGGTAGCCTTCCAATAGCACTCGAGGGCGTAGGCACCACCACATCATCTAATCTCCAAATTTTAGTGTTGAGCACTATCATGTTCTGATTGTTGATAATATGGCCCGTTGATAACTATCACAGATATATGACAACTTAGACCACAAGAGTGGCAAAGCATCTGTTTTTTTAACCTCTGGTCGTTGTGTAAGTGTCTATAGGCTGCAGTCATCACTTAACATCAATGTAGCTGCAAGCTTGCTTACCACATTCCTTACATAAAAACTATTTGTATAAAGTGTGTTTTTAGGTATTCGCGAGCTTCACTCATTGATATACGAGTAGAACTAGTTTTCGGATTTATCGCCCTTATATGTATATAACTAAAATGATTATTTAAAATCAAACCGAGGCTTTTAAGCTTCGAGTTCCGAGTAGACTGACCACAGAGGCTAAAAAGCGAAATTGTATAAAAATTGCTAACTATTAGTACCTACAATTACTTTTCACTTTTCAACTGCCTCGGAAGCCTAGTGGTCGCAGGCCACTACTACTACGCTGAGGGTTCGATTCCCGGGTTATCAGAGATAATGGTGTTTATCTCTGGTTCTATTGGGTATTTCCATTTTCTGGCAATTTTCCAGTACCTCGAAGTTTGGTAATGTGCCCGGAGATGTCAACAGACTCGCCACCACCACCACCTTACATGGGCCAAAACGTAACCGGCGAATTGTGGGTGTTTGCATGTATGCTTAAATGCATGCATTTACCTCTGCCTACCCATTCGAGGATTACAGGCGTGAAAGAAGAAAGAAAGAAAGAAAATATGTTTATTAGGACAATAGGTACATAGTAGAAAACAAAACAGAAAAAAGATGAAACAAAAAAAAATTGACAAAAAAAAACAAAATTAAAAAAAAAATTGTCCTTAAAGGACCCCAAATCAGCATTGTGCCGGATTAATAAGCCCGGCGCTGGTATTATGTTGGGGCCTTATACTGTGACACTACGGATGCCCAACTGCTGCCAATTGATATATAAAATTGAAAAAAATAATAATAATGGGATACTAAATTTAAATTATAATATAAATTATATACATAATTAACATAAGTTTATTCATAACAAAAAAAACATATATATGATATATAATAATAATATTAAATATGACATTAATTATAAATAAAGAATTAATGGCGGGTCATGTCGCGTTCAGCCGACTTCACCGTCTGCCGTGAAAGGCAGTTATGGCAATCAATGCAAATGCAATGACTGCAGTGCCGCGTGAAGTTACAATTACTTAGAACTTTAAATAATTTCAAAGAATTCGCAATCGTATCTCGTCCAGTCGGACAATGCTCACTTTTCACCGGAGGAACAAATCCACCCGTTTCTCCACACATTCTTTGTGCTGAAATAACAGAAAGCAGCAAATGTAAATTATTTTATTCGATTAAATCAATTGCAGGTAAACCAATTGTGTATTTTCATTTGTCGAGATATTCATTCGTGTCGTATTTATTTTATTAGTTCGTGGTGATGACATCGATGTTTATTTTGTACTTTGATTAACGTTATATCAAAAAGTTTGTTAAAATATATAAAAAAAAAATTGGTGGTAGAGTTTTAGTATAGCTCAAGGGACGGTGGCACCATTATCTAATCTGCCACCAAATGGCAGTGTTCCGCACTATCATATTTAGTTCAGATTTCTTCAGATAGTGATGTTAAAGCGCGCGTGGCCCCGTGGCTGGTGTAGATCGGAAGCGATCTACTCGGTTAAGCGATACGGGCACGGTCGGGTGTGTGATGGGTGACCGCTAGTGGCAAATTAAAAATGCGTGTTTCCGTGATTCGGAGGGCACGTTAACCCGTCGGTCTCGGTTGCTATTGATAGATAGCAGTCGTTAAACCTTGTCGGAGGCCATATGGGTTTGAAAACATCCGACAGCGGGTTGGCCACTAACCCGTATCTCCACCAACCCGCATTGGAGCAGCGTGGTGGAGTTAGCTCCAGGTTTCCTCCTAAGAAGGGGAGAGACTCATGCCCAGCAGTGGGACGTGGGGTTGGCATTATTATTATTACTTCAGATGGTAATCAATGCTCACGTAATTACTATTAAACTAGCAAAACAATCCAAAATGTAAATGCGTTGCCACTTCTGAGGCCTAAGTTGTTTTGCCACTGTGATAGTTATTACGCGGCTATTACCATCTAAGTAGATCACGATATTTCAACTAACATTTGGCAGCAAATTGATGGTAATGCCATGTTACCTACTCTCATAAGCTCCGACCCTGGAACTCCACAATTAGTCTAGTTAAATGAGTTGCTGACAGAATTTGCTTGCAACGCGAGATAAAATCACGAAGGGAGTTCAGCTGAGCTCTGCACAATTTTAGATACTCGCTGCGTGTCAACTTTGTGTCAGCTTACAATGTCGACAATTTTGCTTATTCAGGAAAGAGGTTAAAGTAAGTTTAATCTTATTGTCCACGCTACATTGGAAATTAATATATAATCAGATGACAAGTATATTTAAGGGCTACTTATAAGGTATCTTAAGAATATAGTTGATTGATGAGTTTCTGACAAAAATTCCCGTGATATAAGGCCAAAAATTTTGCTGAATATTTACACAATTACAACTGTTCTACGGTGGAGTCAAAAGTCTTAGGAATCGGCATGCATGTACGTATGTATGAAGAGAATGATGAATGTAGACGTTTTGACGACCCGGTTGGTCCAGCGGTGTAAGATGACCGTTTGATTCGAAGGGTCGCTGGTTCGATCCCCGCACCGGCACAAATATTTGTATGGACTACAAATATTTGTTTCGGGTCTGGGTGTTTGTCCATGTGTTGTTTGTATACAACGGCACCCACGATACAGGTTTATACCGACTGTGGGGCTGTGAGTGTAAGCGTATTTATTTAATATTTATTTATTTCTATTAGAAGAAGCAAGGGAGGAGGTCAGGACCGGGATATCTGACGAAAGTGAAGACACATACATATATATATATATATACTTTGTTAAATTTTTAATTTCAGTGAACACGTTAACGACTAAGATAGTTTAACAGTGATAATTTCTATAAAAAAACCTTAAACAAAAACCCGTTTCCACTGAAACGATTTCCTGAGCAAGAACGGGCGAACATTATTTTCCAATTTTATAACGTTCTGCGGAGTTTCTGAAAACAAAAGAAATCCAGTTTACTTCGAATAAAACGGGGAAAAAAGAAGTTGTTTCCGTTTGCGTGGTCGCAAATTTTTAATGAAAATTAACGCTGTCGACTCTTGATTTCTTGGGATATAAGGTAATATCTTTTTTGCATGAAATTAATACAGTTTACACTTAAAAGGGACATATTAACTACTTACATTGACTGGTGGTAGAGTGCCAGTGTCTGAGCTCGAGGGCGTAGTCCGAGTAGCATTGTTAATAGCCACTTTAAATAAGTAAATAAGTAGATTGGGTAATGCGGATTGTTAACGCATTTTTACTAACGTACTTTCTGCTTAATAATGGCAACCCTTGGATACGTCCCGCTGCTTGGAACGAGTCTCTCCCCTTGTCGGGAGGTGGCATGGAGCTTACTCCACCACGCTGCTCCAATGCGGGGTGGTGGAGATATCCACCACGCTGCTCCAATGCGGGGTGGTGGAGATAAGGGTTAGTGACCAACCCGCTGTCGACGTTTTTTCAAACCGCTTACAAGGCTTCCGACGAGGTTTAACGACTGCTATCTATCGACAGCAACCGGGACCGATGGCTTAACTTGCCCTTCGAAGCACGGTAACGCGCATTTGCCACTACACCGACCACGCCCTTATCGGTTAACCGAGTACATCGCTTCCGATCTACACCAGCTGCGGGGCCATGCGCGCCTCATCTGCTTTAGCACCAGTAAATATATGAGTTAAGTCATATTATTAAGGGTATTGAAATGATTGTTAACGATTTATTCATGTGACCATGATTTTTTAATATATTTCGAGTGCTATACTCTACTACCAATACCTACTACGTTGTAAAGTATTGCATATAATAAATAACATTTAATTGCCTCATTAGTCCAGGAGGCCACTACGGTAGGCTTGGGTTCAATCTTCAAGTAAGGGAGTAAGGTGCCTATGGGCGAACTTTTTTGACTGAAGGAAGAGCTCCAGTGTCAGAGCTCGAAGGCTCAAGGAATGTGAAGCTGTCGGTAACTACGGAACAATTAAAATTAATTGTCTTATTTTTCCCGTGACTTGGTCGCTCACTATGGGCCTCATGAGAAGGCTCAAGGTCACTCAAAGAGCAATGGAGAGAGCTATGCTTGGAGCCTCTCTGCGAGATCGAATCAGAAATGAGGAGATCCGCATCAGAACCAAAGTTACCGACATTGCTCACCGAATGGCGAGACTCTAGTGGCAGTGGGCAGGGCACATAGCTCGAAGAACTGATGGCCGTTAGGGCAGAGCGGTTCTTGAGTGGCGACCGCGTACCGGAAAACGAAGCGTAGGCAGGCCGCCCACAAGATAGACTGACGACCTGGTGAAGGTCGTGGACAATCGCTGGATGAGGGCGGCCCAGGACCGTTCGTTGTGGCACTCTTTGGGGGAGGCATTTGTTCAGCAGTGGACGTCTATTGGCTGAAATGATGATGGTAATGAAGGATTAAGGGAGAATATGCCATAATCGCCAAACTTGACAGGCAGATTCCTCGCGGTGGGGATAGTTTTATCCTGGAACACTGCTGCCACCCCACGTTATAATATTAAAAAAATCTCGCCGTTGTAGATTGCGAGCAAACCATTCCAATACCTACAGGTATTGGGATGGTTTGCTCGCCATTGTTCGGTTGACTGCCAGTTACGCTTAGTTCCATGCAATAGGTATTGAAGTTATAGTCATCTCCGGGCACATTACCAAGCTCCGAGATTGGTACTAAGAAGCTTCTAGAATGAACAAAATCCAATAGCACATACCCCCCGACCCAGATTCGAACTCCGCTATTACAAGACTAACGCAGTCAAGTTAATTCAAAATTAAACTGTAGGTATTTATGTATAATTATGGATGAAAGTTGTAGCAGTAGCAACTAAGTCTTAACTCTTGTATAATTACTCGTCGGAAATTAACCATTAATGAACTGTGAACAGCACGCATCGCGAAATTGACTTAAATCGACCAAAATTAGAGAAATTAGAGTAAAAGCATTTATGAGTTTACTAATACGGCGTAAGTGTTAAACAATGAACGATTGAGAGTAATTTACTTGTATTACTATATTCACTATTTGCGTCGAGACGATGACCCCACCGCCCAATAGCCGAAGAATTTTCTTTTATTGGAAGAGAATTCTTCCACTAGTGCAGTTAGTGAACCGAACAATGGTGGTCAAACCATTTCAATGCGGCGGTTATTAGTTAGTAGTGTTCCGGTTTTATGGCTAATGTATGGCCCATAATAACTATCACAGAGACAAGACAACTTAACATCAATGTGACCTGCATGCTTGTTTGCCACCTTCCATACATATAAAAATGTTCAATAACAAAAGATGGGGAGCAGCTTCCTGCGATAAAATTACAGTCACTGCATGCCAAGCATGGCGATTATTGCATGTCCCCACTTATCCCTACTTAGCTTCCCCATTGGGTCCAGCAGTAGACGTTTTTCGGCTGAAGTGGTGGATGTACCTATAAGCGTAGTTTTTTTTATGTTACAAAAGTGGCATACAAGCGTGGAGCTCTCATTGATGTTAAGTGATGACTGCAGCCTACAAACACCCACAGAAAGATCAAAGGTCAAAATGCAGATGCGTTACCACTCCTGAGGCCTAATGTGTTATGCCTCTGTGCCGGGAATTACAGGGCCGTACCACCTGACCGGAACACGATAGTGCAGAACACTACCATTTAGCGGCAAGTATATTAGGTAATGCAGTGGTGCCTACGCCCGCGAGCTCCGTCACTGGAGTTCTGTCACCAGTAGAATAGAATAGAATACGCTTACACTCACAGCCCCACAGTAGGTATAAACCTGTGTCGTGGGTGCCGGTATATACAAACAACATATACACGAATACCCGAAACAAATATCTGTAGGCCATACAAACATTTGTCTCGGTGTGGGAATCGAACCCGCGACCCTTCAAATCAAACGGTCATCTCACACCGCTGGACCAACCGGGTTGTCAATAGACAAGATCAGACCATTAAAAAAATATTTTAAAAGATCTGCTGTGACACCTTTATTCTCAAATTATTATATCGCTCTCAGCTCACAACTTCAACACAGGAATCCTCTTGGGCTGTACCGAAGTTTAACTAGCCTTTAGCCAACGTCGACTTTCGGATAGTTTTCAAAACTTAAATTGCTAGGTAATGTTGGAAAAGTGAACCGCGCTATTTCTACCTTTTACTTCATACTTGACAGCTAATTGATGACTATAACAATCTTTAGTGTAATTTATCTATCTTCTATCTATATACATATATGAAAATCAATTGCTGTTCGTTAGTCTCGCTAAAACTCGAGAACGGCTTTACCAATTTAGCTGATTTTGGTTTTGAATCATTTTTGGAAGTTCAGGGAAGGTTTAAAAGGTAAAAGAATATGAATGAAATTGAAGGGAAATAGTAAAAAACTCAATTTCATTTTCCCATACAAAAATTCTATCAAATCATCAAATGACACATTATTTCATTCTCAGGGAATACGAAGATAGCCGAGTCAGCTAGTGTAGTTCAAAAAAATACTTTAAACTATCAACAGTGGGTCGCTAGTTCTAACTATTTACTTTCAATCGACCGGTACATAATGTTTTATGACGACAAGGGACAGACGATCTACAACATCTTAATCGGTTAAGAATCAAAAACGGAAAGCAAAATGTGACGCATCGGTTTGAGACTTCGGTAGCTTAGTCATAAAGCGTCTGGACTAGTTATCCTGAGGTTCGATTCCTGCCCGAAATCAATTTTTTCTTGCCATTTTCTCTTTAATTTCTAAAGTTCACTTCGCATGTGTTTTTGCGAAAATAAAATATTACTACAGCATCTAAGTTTACATAGACACATAAGACACTCCTTTGGTCTCGCGAATGCTTATAATCGATGAAAACCACTTTCCATTCTTTTTTTTATACGCATACACATACAGGTATAAAGCTGTCGCGAGTGCCGTTGAACATACACAATACATTCACGAACACCCAGACTCGAAAATCTGTAGACCATACATATTTTTCCCGGTACAGGGATCGAACTAGTGAACCTCGGTTCAAACGGTAGTCACATGTCGCGGAATCAACTGGCTCGTCATTTTCGGTACAAAAATTTATGTGGTCCGACTGCTTGTCTATTGACTGTTACATTTTTTTTTTATTTAATTGAAGCGGCATTCAAGCTTGTAGTTCACATTGATGTTAAGTGATGACTACAGCCTATAAACTCCGACACAATGACCAGAGGTCAAAATGCAGATGCGTTGCCACTCCTGAGGCCTAAGGTGTTATGCCTGTGTGCCTGAAATTACAGGGCCGTACAAACAAACGGTACAGCGGCAGCTTTGCTTAGATTTATCTTTTGGAGATCTTATTCTAAAAATGGAGAGATCTCAATAAATACAAGTACCATTCTCGAGAACGATATTTGAATGGAATCTAAATATGAACGAAAAAATAAAAAAAAGTAAAAATCTTACCCCGCATTACTCGGTTCCCGGGTTAAAAGGGGAAAAAAGAAATAATAAGTAATGCTCCGGATCGGAATGGCAAAGGATCTGAGCGAGTTGAGTGTCGACGACGTTGCTATTGCCGAGATTTTGAAATCGTACTCAGGTATTGAAAGAACCGCTATATTTATGAACTCGTAATTCTCTTGCCTTTTTTAAAACGCGTATACGGCTCTGCTAATCTAAAAATTTAATTTGAAAAAAAAAGAGAATAAGCTCTGTCATTGTATAGTTACCTACTGTGGCCAGAGATGACAAGATGACAATTCAGTAGGGCAGATGACGTAGTAATTAATACCAGTTTGAAAAGACAGTAGAAAAACATAGCGTAACAGATAAATAACAAATTAGCATACAATTTTTAACATCAATATCTACGACAAACAAACGGAACAGCGTCAATTTAGCTTACTCATTAATTGTCGCTTATTCATGCGAAATACAATTGTCGAGAACAATATTTGAATGGAATTTAAATTAATATGAACGTAAAAATAAATAAAAGTAAAAAAAAATCCCTGCATTTCTCGGTTCCCGGGTAAAAGGGGAAAAAAGAAATAATAAGTAATGATCCGGATCGGAATGGCAAAGGATCTGAGCGAGTTGAGTGTCGACGACGTTGCTTTTGCCGAGATTTTGAAATCGTTCTGAGGTATTGAAAGAAACGCAGTATTCATAAGCTCGTTTTATTTTTAATATTTACCCAATTCTGCTATTGCTCAGTGTAGTTTCTTTTGACTGTTCAAGAGAATATGCGTCATAATGAAAGGCGATGAGATAAGAGATGATGATTCAGTTAGACTTTCAAAGATTACATCACATTCATTCCCCTCATTAGCTGGTTAATGTAGAACAATTGTTATAACAATAGCATCAGATATAATATTATATGTCTGATGTTGTGAACAACAGACTTCAAATAAAGTTCCTCAAACTTTTTTACGCTGTTTAAATAATCGATATAATCATTTAAGTTTAATAAAGTTTAGATATTTATCTATTATAGGCTTTTGTCCAGCAGTGGACGTCTTTCAGCTGAAATAGTGATGCTGATGAATATTCTCAGTGTGTTTAATTTTTTTACAAAGTGGCTTTTGCGTTCTCTCTGAATTATTTACGATACACTTGGATTTGAATCGTACGAGGCTAACCCTTAATTAGTCTCATGAGTATTTATATACCTGCATTGCAGATTTAAAATATTCATTTGTATTAAGTAAAACAATGTATAGAATTGCTAACAAATACAGCTACAGTCGGGCTAGTGTCAATATTGAATGAAAATTATGATGATTTAATGAATAATGGAATTGACTTTTGATTGAGTTTTGAGAATCTCATGACGACGCTGTGTTAAATCTATAAAATTTGTCCTATCTAATATAATAATAGCAACCCATTATATGTCCCACTGCTGGGCACGAGTCTCTCCCCTTTTTGGGAGGAGGGCTGGAGCTTACTCCACCACGATGCTCCAAAGCGGATTGGTGAAGGTGGGTGGGTTAGTGGCCAACCCGCTGTCGGATGTTTGCAAACCGCCCATAAGGCCTCCGACAAGGTTCAACGACTGCTTTCTATCGACAGCATTAGGGACCGACGGCTTAACGTGCCCTCCGAAGCACGGAAATGCGCATTTGCCACTACACCGACCGAGCCCGAGTAGATCGCATCCGATCTACACCAGCCGAAGAGTATTTAAGTAACAGAGCACCATTTACATGCTTTCACATATGGTTAGCTGAAGTAAATACTTGCTTGCAACAACAAAATAACATATATCAATAGAAACAAATAACTCCACCCCACCCTTCAATTTTAAATTATAACTAAAATTAATTTTAATATTGAAATAAAATGGGATTAAAGTTTGGGAACCAAACAATCACTACTCAATTGAGCCTTCAGTCTATGTGGCGATGTATTGAAAATATCGAGGTCAATGTCGATGCAGTCAACCAAACCATTTAAAAGACTACCTATTCTAATGAGGAAAGATTTTTTTCTGTAGTTAGAATAACACTGAGGGACGCACAGCAACAAACGACGTCTAACAGGTGTTCTCTTTGGTACCGATAAACATACTTTTGATAGAAAATGTGATGAATCGATATTATTTTGTGTTAGATTTAATAAAAAGTATAAATCAGCTATCCTTCGTCTTTCATTAATTGAAAGAGCATATGCTGTCTCCTGCATCTGGAATAGTAATCGTTATCTAAACACCTACATTTATACTGTAAGAACCTCAGGATTTTTTTTTGTATTAATTCAATTTTGTTAATATGAACGTCATACTGAGGGTTCCATACTTGTGAGCAATACTCAAGGATGCTACGCACGAAGCTGCAGTAGAGCATTTTAATAACTTTAATATTAGAAAGTTGCCAGCTTGCTCGAATAACAAAACCCAATGCTTTATAGGCTTTTTTTGTGATATATTCAATATGGTTTTCATACGTTAGTTTGCTATCCAGTGTAACCCCCAAGTCCCTGATCTCATTAAGTTAAATTAATTGATTATTTCTTATTGTGTAAGGCATTCTTATTACATTATGTTTACGCGTGAATGTAATTGAATAGCATTTGGCCACGTTAAGATCGAGTTTATTACGAGTACAGTATTTTTCAAATCGAAGCAGATCTTCCTGAAGCAGATCACAGTCACTTACATGAACGATATTTTAAAAAAAATCCATGTCATCTGCATATAATGAGAAATTTGAATGTCTGAAGCATATATTTATGGAAATTTATGAAATTATTAAATAAAAGAGGGCCAAGTAGAGATCCCTGGGCCAAACAAGCTTGCAGTTCACATTGATGTTAAGTGATGACTGCAGCCTATAGACACCCATACAAAAACCAGATGTCAAAATGCAGATGTGTTACCACTTCTGAGGCCTAAGGTGTTATGCCTCTGTGCCGGATATTACAGGGCCGTACATTACCACCTGACCGGAACACGATTGTGCTGAAGACTACCATTTTGCGGCAAGTATATTAGGTATTATGGTGGTGCCTACGCCCGCAAGCTCCGTCTCAGGAGCTACCACCAGTTAAAAAGTTACATAGCCTATAGCGTTGGTCGATAAACTGACTATCGAATAATTTGTTTTTTTCTCAGGTGTACGATAGGCGACAGGAGTGGTAGTAATTTTATCGCAGGACGCAGCTAATGTATTGTTTTGAACCCCATTTTCTTCGGTTTTGTTCAGTTGACTGACTGCACTAGGGGAGAATATACTAATACATACATACTATACATACGAATATGCTACAACACCATCTTATCCCCAAAGCCTTACTTAGCAGCTATTTACTTTTGGCGGGCACCTTGAAAGAGGCGTGTGGTGCTCTTATTTTAATTCATTTTCTTGGTGTATTTTTGAGTTATGTTAAATAAAGTTGGTGGGATTTTGTTTGATATAGGCTTATTAAAGGGCCTGTGTATAGTGTAATAGAATAACAGTGCGAAAACACGTCCTTTCGGGTTGCCTCCAAAACTTCATTGTAAATGTTCTGGTAAGGTAGCCATCGCTTTACTCGATTTACTGACTGTGACGCTGACTGATGGACTGTTAAATTGACTGACTGGCTCTGACTTTTACGCTGCTTACTATTACGAATACTAAATATCGTTTTACTTGACACTGGCAATATGCGTAACAGCGATGCCATAAAACTAACAAAAAAATTTTTTTTTTAACAAAATTAATAAATCCATTTAAGGGTGTCATGGTTTAGGTACCATTTTATTGGAATTGTTACACCTCACACCACCTGGCGTGAAGGTGCATACATACATACACGAAACAAAAAAATAGCATTAGAAAATTATTTATAAAACACTTAATTTCCGCAACAGTGCGTAATTAACAAAGATAAGAGATCTCATTACAGCCGCCCCGCGGGCGCTTTGACCCCATAAGGGGAAGACAAAGAGTTAGCGTGGACAATCACATTATTTAAGGTCTTGTCGAATCTAATCGAAGAAATTCGCCTTTCATTTATTTATGAATCCCCGTTCGAAAACGAGGCGCTAGCCCAGCAGCTTAATCATTTGGCAAATGCATGCTTTCAAGGACAGGTACGTGTAAATACAAAAGATTACTAAGATACGTTAATGAAATATAAAAAAATGTATAAAGTTTAATGTATGCCAATAATCCTGGATAACAATCTGGATGCAAAACAATTTTGTTATTTCTTTTTTTTGCTCTCATTGATTGTTATTTGTCCTGTACTTTAAATAAATAAATAAATTAGCCTGTTACCCTTTTCTCCCATGTTGTAGGTGCATAATTTCTGGTCACATGCCGAGGTCCGCAGGTCCAAAATGTTTCCGTAGAGATAATTTCCCAATCTACATTAGGAATCTTCCGAGCGTGGACTTTATATAAAACCGGACAAGTGCGAGTTCGACTCGCGTGGTGAGGGTTCCATAATTTAAATAAATATTTTCGAAAATGTTACAGATTTAAAATGCAGGGACATAGCGGTTACGGTGGTACCGGCAGGGAGGGTTATAATATAAAGAAGTTTCGATTTAATTTGAATACTCAAACTTCTTATAGGTTTTCCAGTAATCTATAGGCAAAGAACTATTTTCCACATTTTTTTTTCAAAATTTTAAGTTTAGTAGTTTCGGAGATAGGAATGGTCAATTTGCGTCGTTTTTCTTAAATAACTTCAAATTTATTTATGCAAAAATTATTAAAAAAATATATCTGAGATGCTAACAACAACTTCTTTCATTTGATATGTTACACGACACAGTTTACGATTTTTTTTTTAATTTTCTGATTTATCCCCGAAAGAGGCCTCCCTGTTTAAAATTTATTATTTTACTTGACGTGTTCATCTTTGGGTCACCAATTTACATATATTCATCAAATTTCAACTCAATCAGTCTAGTAGTTTCGGAGCAAATTGGCTGTGACAGACGGACAGACAGACAGACGCACGAGTGATCCTATAAGGGTTTCTTTTTTCCTTTTAAGGTACGGAACCCTAAAAATCAATAGAACTTGCCTCCCAACCTCGGTTATACTCATAATAGTAGAAGCAATAACTACCGCTAATACGTAATATATTTTTTTTATTTTTTTTTATTTTAATTGATTTTTATTAATTTAATAACGCTTACTGAGTCTACAAACCTTTAAAGTGTTAGGATAAAGTTGTGATCAGACGCAGACGCTAACCCCACTTTGATGTAAGATACCGTTCAACAAATTACACGCCGCGCTTATCGGCTGATTGATATGAATTTTTAATTAGACGAAGGTTTGCTTGAATATTGTATTGAACCGCTTTCGCCTTAAATTGTTGGTTTAGCCCTAAATTTGTGTTTGTTTTAATTGATTCATATTTTATGGATAATGGAACGAAGAAGCTTTTATTATTTCATGAAGCGTTATATTGGCATCATGCTAGGGATGGTGACGGCATACAGAATTTAATGCTGACTAATGTTAAGGACTCTAAAAGAACAGCCAAGTGTTAGTGGGTGAATTACAAAAAAATGCATCTTCTCTTAAATTAATACAATAGGTTGGGATCCCATTGCAGTATCATTTCGTTCATCCAGATATGCTGCAAATAAACCTAAGCCTGCAAAAATTATTTCCCAAAATAAAATATAAATAAATACTTGCGGCCAAATTTTGATAGGCAACCTAGTGGATTTATATTCTCTAGATTATAAATATGCGTAAGAATTAAGTTTGCAGCATATCTGGATGAACGAAATTATTCTGCAGTCAGATCTTAACCTATTAAGTCCGGCATTTTTTTTTATTTATACCTCGAAAATGGCGTCGCATTTTGAAATTATTTATTATCATTTACTTTACACGTCCAAGTCCATGTGACGATTAGTGTCAGAATATTGGATATTGGCAAGTGGATTGGCCATCGCAATGGTAGCTTTATCACGGGGTGCTGCTACCTACCCTGCGTGATTGTATTTACTACAGACCTGTTGGAATAATTTGACCGCCATTGTTCGTTTAACGGTGCTATACTAGCGGAAGAATTTTCCTCCAATAGTGCATCATCACGTCGATGCCATCACATTTATGTTTTGACGTGACAACGTCTTAAATAAGGTTGCGGCTCGGAGTCACTCATGAAAAAGTGTAACGCCCGGTAACGTAACGATGAGTCACCGAACGAGAGAGAGGCCTGCCGGACCGGCGAATGCCTTTCTACCGAGAAAAAGACGTTGTCACGTAAAATCTTCGCCCGTAAAACCGACTTTACAGGCAACCAGTTTTTTTTTTGTCTAATAATTTCTAAAGTTCCTACATCGCGCAAGTAATATCTAATTAGTTTCGTTTAGTCCTTTGTTATGTTAAATTTTCAATAACGACAAGGGTTCGACTAGGTTAGGTTATAATAGAATTTGGATACTGTTTCTGCTCTTTGTATGTCAGTATAAACTATGATATACATGTATTGATAAGGGTAGAGCTAGGAATAATTACCTAGGTAGTTCAGTACTAATTCTAAAGAAGACTTCGCTCGTTCACTACGACTCAAGGTCCCTCAGTCTCTCAGACAGCAATAGAAAGAGCTAGGCTCGGAGTTTCTCTGCGAGATCAAATCAGAAATGAGGAGATCCGCATGAGGACCAAAGTTATCGACATAGCCCATCGAATAGCGAGACTCAAGTGGCAGTGGGCGGGGCACATAGCTCGAAGAACTGACGACCGTTGGGGCAGAAGAGTTCTAGAGTGGCAACCACGTACCGGAAGAAGAAGCGTAGGCTGGACTGCCATTGTTCGGTTGACTGACTGCACTAATGGAAGAATTCTCATCCAGTAGAAAAAAAATACTAGTGGTAGAGCTCCAGTGACGGAGCTCGCTGGCGAAGGTACCACCGCATTACCTAATATACTTGCCGCTAAATGGTAGTGTTCAGCACTATCGTGTTCCGGTCAGGTGGTAATGCACGGCCCTGTAATTTCCGACGCAGGGGCATAACACCTTAGGTCTCAGGAGTGGTAACGTATCTGCATTTTGACCTTGGTTTTTGATAAGGTGTCTATATGCTGCAGTCATTACTTAACATCAATATGAACTGCATGCTTGTTTGCCACTTTCATCAGAAGAAAGGATCATCACAATCAGATAGAAGAGTTCGCGTAAGAAGAAGCGTAGGCTGGACTGCCATTGTTCGGTTGACTGACTGCACTAATGGAAAAATTCTCATTCAGTAGAAAAAAAATTCGCTAGTGGGCGGTGGGTCATCACGTCCCGACGCCAACAAACATTGCATACAACAAAACAATTCCATTCGTTTGATAGCATATAAATGTGCGATTTATCGGGAGTAAACTAATTTGGTTTTTCCATCTTTGGCTATCAATTTTCATTTTATAATGGCTGCAAATGGTCACTGGAAATTCACGAATGAAATAATGCAGCACTTTTTATTTACTTCGAAAATAGATCATATTTAAAAATTTTATTTATTGCTGACCGTTAACAGAGAACATTAATTTTCGGCCCTAAAATTCGAGTCTATTATTGTATCCTCCGGTGGTGCAGTGATGAAAGTTAAGCAAACAAGCATGCAGTTCACATTGATGTTAAGTGACGACTGCAGCCTATAGACATCTACACAAAAAACAAGGTCAAAATGCAGATGCGTTATCACTCCTGAGACCTAAGGTGTTATGCCCTTGTGCCGGAAATTACAGGCCCGTGCATTACCACCTGACCGGAACACGATAGTGCTGAACACTAACATTTAGCGGCAAGTATATTAGGTAATGAGGTGGTGCCTACGCCTTCGAGCTCCGTCACTGGAGCTCTACCAGTAGTAAAAATTTTCTACTACTGGAAGAGAATTCAATAATAAAAATTTACAAAACTAAAACAATAACAAAATATACCTTTTCTTATATTTGTGTGTTGACACTACCACCGAAACCCACACATATAATTATTAAACTCTCTTATGTTCGTCCACTACATCTCTATCCGCAGTAAAAATATTGACTGGTGGTAGAGCTCCAGTGACGGAGCTCGCGGACGTGGACACCACCGCATTACCTAATATACCGTTAAATGGTAGTGTTCAGCACTATCGTGTTCCGGTCAGGTGGTAATTAATGTACGGCCCTGTAATTTCCGACTCAGGAGCATAACACCTAAGGCCTCAGCAGTGGTAACGCATCTGCATTTTGACCTTGGTCTTTGTGTCGGTGTCTATAGGCTACAGTCATCACTTAACACCAATGTGAACTGCATGCTTGTTTGCCACTTCCATTACAAAAAAAATATATACATACATCGAATCCCTAAAACACACTTTTAAGCGTTAGAAGTTAAAAAAAACTAGAGCGTGGACAATTTGGGTGACTTCATACATAATGGTTGGCAAAATTCCATTTTCTGCAACATTACTCAAGCCAATCTTGCCGGTTCTTGTTTTGTGAGCGAAACCGATGGCGCGAGCTATAACTTGTTGTGTACTGATAAGGAGTATTGTATTTTTGACGTGACAACGTCTTAAATTAGGTTGCGGCTCGGAGTCACCCATGAAAAAGTGTAACGCCCGGTAACGTAACGATGAGTCACCGAACGAGAGAGAGGCCTGCCGGACCGGCGAATGCTTTTCTACCGAGAAAAAGACGTTGTCACGTAAAATCTTCGCCCGTAAAACCGACTTTACAGGCAACCAGTTTTTTTTTTATTTGCTTATTACAGTTAACAATTATACAGAAGCCATAGTTGTACATAAATATAGCGTTAATGCATATTTCATCAATTTCATGTGTGCAACTAGAACTTTTACTAAGTTATGGAATAACTTGTTTTAAAAGCGCTAGTCCCAACCCTTGTTACAAGACACATATTGTTGCAATTATACAGACATACAATGGCGAGCGTAGACTGCGACGATATATGGTTTGTAAACAAAGAAAATTATATATAAGCATGATAAGGAGTCACACTTATAATAATCTTAGACTCTGTTGTAATCTGTAACTTGGCTAACATTTGAGATGACTTTATTTTTAAAGAAAAATGGAAAGAAAACTTTGACTTCAGGCGAGACTCGAAAAGCGACTTCTTTACGATATTCAATAAACTGAAAAGGCTATTATATCGGTTGCCTAACTAGCATAGTTGGTAATAGATGGCGCTACTGCTACCATAAAGCAATGCAATAGATGTGAAGGAAAGATTTGACTAATCGGGCAGGGCTTCAGTAGCTCAATTGGAAGAGCGGCTGGACTAGATTCCCAGTAGGTCGCGAGTTCGAGTCTCGCCTGAAGTCAAATTTTTCTTTCCATTTTTCTTTAAAAATAAAATATATTTCACAAGCATGTGTTAATGCGAAATAATATAAAACAATTATTTGAGATGACTATTAATAATGAAGATTCATCTTTTTGAAATCATTTAGAAAACTAAGCCTAGGTTGTACAACGATGTTTGTTAAAGTTATTCTAACATTTCATTTATCCTTATCTAACTTTCTTTAAGTTAGAGAAGGATGTTGGAACGGATGGAAGGATGTTTGACGACCTGGTTGGTCCAGCGGTGTGAGTTGACCGTTTGATTCGTAGGATCGCGCGTTAAATCCCCGCAACGGGACAAGTATTTGTATGATCTAAAGATATTTGTTTCGGGTATGCGTATTTGTGTATATGTTGTTTGTATATAACGGCACCCACGACACAGATATACATACTGTGGGGCTGTGAGTGTAAGCGTATTATATTTTATGTGAAATGTTACAATAACTAAAAAAAAAAACTTAACTTCACGCCTGTAATCCCCGAAGGAGTAGCCAGAGGTAAATGCATGCATTCAAGCATACATGCAAACACCCACGATTTGCCGGTTACGGTTGTGTCTCTCCGCTACGTCCTAAGCCGAGCATTGGACCCACAAGGACCTACCACACAGCCAGTTACATAAATTTATTTAGGTTGAGAGCCCTTTGCCTTTGCACACTCTCTGTTAAAGTAGCCTAGTACCGTCCTGACGAGTAGCTAAGTCCATTACCTATACTATATAATATGTTATACGTCCATTCGAGTAAGTAGTTTTCAATGCTACAACAACAGGCACAGACAAGGGGCACTTAGTTGATGGTAGCCGTTGGTACGTATCGATGGCAGCCGTTAGCAAGTTGCGCCGGTGGCCCCTTATAACAAATTATAAAAACCCGGTCAAGTGCGTGTCGGGCCATGCGCAGTGTTGGGTTCCGTTGGTTTTAGGTTAGATTATTGTAAAGAAAAAAATATATATTTTCTATGGAGTTGTTCGAATTTGAGTAAAATACATTTGGTCGACTATTACTCGCAAGCTTGTAAAGCCAACTTAAGTGTGATAGCTTTCCTTTTAATATCGTTAAACTACTACTACTGCCGTAACGTTTGAATTTCTAACAACAACCGTTTAGTTGGTAGAGTGGGGAGACACTTGGCTCTAACGAAAATTGGCACTTTATGGCTTAATAAGTCACGAACAGTTAACTTAACTGAAAAATGATATTAGCACATCCCTCACATTTTTGAAGACCTAGACCTATCCAACGACATCCCACATTATGCAGTAAACGATAAATAAAAAAGATATTACAAGTACCCAAAATTTTTTTTTCCTGTTTTATTCTACCACTTTGTTGACGTGATCAAAGTGTCTACTTGTGCCAAATTTCAAGACCCTGGTACCAATAGTCTTTGCGCTAAACCTCGGACAAACAAACAGACAGACAGACAGACGGACATGGCGAAACTATACAATACAATACAATACATTCCACGCATTCCACGTCAAGTGCGCTACACCGTCTATAATGCACTGGTCAAACCTCATCTTCTATATTTAATAGAAGTTTGGGGCTGTGCAGCCAAAACAAACTTAGCAGAACTACAGATATTACAGAATAAAATAATTAAATTGCTTTTCAAATATCCTTACCGTACATCTACTACTAAAATATACAGAGATACCAACCTTATGAACATAAAACAATTATACGTACACCACACCTGCATATTAATACGCAAACTGTTAAAAAGCTCTCTCCATACTAATCTAACTTTTAAATTTAATCATCAGATAACAAATCGAAGCAGTCGTCGAGCTAGTTGGTTGGTACTTCCAAAGACACGAACTAATTACGGGAAAAAAATGGTAACTTACGAAGGTGCACAGTTCTATAATAAACTACCTCAAACTATAAAAAATTGTAATACAATAAAATCTTTTGAAACTAAATTATCAGAATATGTTGTGAATACCTATTTTTGATATAAAATTTGCTCTGCCGGCTTTTACACTAGTAAATCTACTTATATTACTCAGCAGGTGCTTGATTGCATTTAGCTTTATTGTTGAACGGGAGTAGGTATTATCGAGGAAGATTACCGTCATCCAAATATTTTGTCAAATCATCCCATAAACGTACATGACCTACCGATCTTCCTTCGATGGTACATTCATTTTTACTGTTACTTTAATTTAATAAGCAATACTTATAATGTAACTATAACTACTTACCTAATCTAAGAACGGCGACTACCTACATTTTGTATTATAACATTGTTGCATGTTTCTCGATAAGTGACGTGTTTGTCTTTCTGAGAAATAAATGTCTTTAAACTGAAACTGAATACAATACTCTTTATTGTACACACAAATAGAACATATTAAAGAATAAAAACAAGGAAATGGCACAAATGGCGGCCTTATTGTGACTAGCTGACCCGTCAAACTTCGTTATGCCTCAGAATGAAATAATGTGTCAAAGGTTTGATAGATACGGACTATTTGTATGGGATAAAAAAGGGTGGTTTTACTATTTTCCTTCAATACCTTCATATTTTCTTACCAAAATCATTCAAAACCAAAATTAGCTAAATCGGTCCAGTCGTTCTCGAGTTTTAGCGAGACTAACGAACAGCAACTAATTTTATCATCTCAGTGATAAATTACGGACTTTATACAGTCAGGTTATTGATGTTAATTTAATTGGACTTTGTTTTTGGTTAAATATAACTTCACGTCCTTTTAGGTTAGTATCCCACTGCAAAATCATTTCGTTCGTCCAGATATGCTGCAAAACTAGAGAATATATTATATATCCACTATGTTGCCAATCAAATTTAGGCCGCAAGATTTTTTTTTTTATTACCCAGCAACTCTTATTTGCGGCCGATTTAATTTGGCTCTCGTGAAAAGATCCCAATGGGTCGAAGTGTCCCAGTGTAACAGCTGGCCCCACAATAAGATAAGATAAGATCGTAATAATGAGAAAAAAATTGTTTTAATTTGATATTTAAATAATACATGTACGTTATGGACGTATAAGATTATCGGGGTGGAACGAAAATAGGTAGGGGTGGCCAAGTGCGTAACGGCAGCCGTGATTTTTCAGAGTCTTTATTCATATTGCCGTGAAATAGACGATATTTTATTGAAAAAACAAGTAAAAAAAAACTTTCTTAAAAATAAATATAAAAAAATACTTGCGGCCAAAAATTGATTCGCAACGTTGTGGCTATAAACATATTCTCTAGATTATAAATATGCATAAACATTTGCAGCACATCTGGATGAACGAAATGATTCTGCAGTGGGATCCTAACCTATTTTCTCCTTTCACATTTTTTTTTCACACAAAATATGTTTTTGATGGCGTCAGCATGTGGCGACCCCACCGCCCACTATCGGCAGAAATTGGTTCTTTTGGTCGAGGTTATGATGATAATTGATTTATCGCGACATTTTTCTACTGGTGGTAGAGCTCCAGGACGGAGCTCGAGGGCGTAGGCACCACCGCATTACCTAATATACTTGCCGCTAAATGGTAGTGTTCCGCACTATCGAGTTCCGGTCAGGTGGTAATGTACGGCCCTGTAATTTTCGGCACAGAGGGATAACACCTAATGCCTCAGGAGTGGCAGCGCATCTGCATTTTGACCTTTAGTCATTGTGTGGGTGTCTATAGGCTGCAGTCATCACTTAACATCAATGTGAACTGCAAGTTTTTTTGCCACTTTAATTACATTAAAAAAAACATTTAACGTCCCAATCAGGTGTTAATCGGGACAAGTCGCCGAAGCCTTGGAAATCGGGACATCCCGTGCGAATCGGAACACATGACAACACTACTGACGACGCCTACAGTTTATAATTTATATATTTATTTAATTTACCTAACTCTAACTGCTTCGGTAGCCTAGTGGTAGCAGGCCACTACTACTACGCTGAGGTCCTGGGTTCGATTCCCGGGTAGGGGGTTATCAGAGATAATGGTGAAAAAGCCTTTATATCTGGTTCTATTGGGATTTTTCCATTTTCTGGCAATTTCTCAGTACCTTAAAGTTTGGTTATGTGCCCGGAGATGTCAACAGGCTCGCCACCTGTTGACATCTCCGCCTACCCTACCTACCTACCCCCCTTCTGCCTACCCCTTCGGGGATTACAGGCGTGAAGTTACGTTTATTTAATTTATATAAAGATTTAAAAAAACTTCGTATAAATTATTTTCACGCAGTTCTTTGATCATAACTAAATTGCGGAGAACTGTAAATCAAAGTATCATACCCAAGTTTGGGGTCTGTCAGGCCCTCGAGGGTCGAAAGTTTCGACATACGCTCAGTAAACAAGGAAGACAGGCAATCTGAACAATTTACATTTGAAGTAGCTCCATGTAGATATTGTTAAGATACATTCCGAGATTGTGAAGTTTTGAAATAATTTTCTACACTCACTATATGTAGTTTAAGCTCTGTTTCTGGTTTTGTTCATATTTTATAAGTTTTTTACGCTTGTATGTACTGATGTGATAAAAATATACCCAAATTCCTTTTCCAAATACCTGAGATTCTTTAGTAATGTTTTTTCGTATGTATTTTTTTTTAATAGTAATAGACCACCTAACTGTCTCAGTAACCTAGTGTTAGCAGGCCACTACTGTAACGCTTTGGTCCTGGGTTCGTAACCTGGGTGGCTATCAGAGATAACGGTGTAAAATCCTTTATCTCTAGCTCTATTGAGTTTTTTTATTGAAAAAAATAATTTAATAGTTTTATTTTTAGATTATGTATGTATGTATCTTCACGCCAGGTCCCTAACGGGGTAGGCAGAGAGTGTAGAGCGCCAGATATCCCGGTCCTGATGTACCTTCAAGATTCTCTTCATACATGCACGTCGATTCCTAAGACTTTAGACAGAACTCGACCTATTTGGTCATGGTAGGTCAGTCTTGGTCTTCCTGGGCCTTTGCAACCATTTGCATTTTTTCTATATGCCCGAACCATCGGAGCATGCCCTTTTTTATTTTTACACCGATACTGTCATTCACACAAAGCCTCTTTCTTACATCTTCATTACGAACGAGATCGGTGAGCGATACATCGCAGATCTTTCGCAAAGATCTCATCTCAACCGCGATTAATTTACTTTGATGCTCTTTCCTACATGCCCAGCTCTCGATTCCTTAAAAAAAGCGTGGAATTAAGTACAGCATTATGTGCGGCTAAGCTAGCCCGCTGGCTGAGATGTTTTGATTCTAGCAGCTTACCCAACGCCCCATTCACGCAATTCCCAGCAAGCACTCTCCTTTCTATGTCAGCGGTATACCTACCATACTTGCTAAAAAAACATCCAAGATACACAATTTCATCCACCTGTTCTTACACTGCATCATCTACTACTACCCTTACATTTGTTCTCTGTTCATTTCTTTCAAATGTTACCTTTAGTTTTATTGACGTTTTAGTTTTTTTACACACATAAAAACTTTAGTTTTATTCACATTCAATTGTAAGCCTTTCTCCATACAATCCTCTTTTATGCCTGTGACTAGTGCTACTGACAATTTCATCCACCTGTTCTAACACTGCATCATCTACTACTACCCTTGCTTTATTTTTAGAGTTACGTCTAAATTAAATATATTATCGAATTTAAATAGAAACAGCCTATCGAGAATGTGATCATACAAATTTACCGTGTCACTGTAGCTGATGATGGGGTTAAAGTTATTTTGTCGTGTCCTGCCCTATCTTCCTATAAACAACACTTTTCCGTTAGTCTAATATCCAATTATTAATCCATTAAACTGAATAAATAATTTGATTTGAGTGTCATGTCATAAATAATTAATATCTGGATCAATTAGCAATTGAATCAGATTATCGTGTTTGTGATCCTCACTCCATGTTAATAGGGTAAATGTGAAAGTTCATTTGATTGTTTGTTACAATTTCTCTTAACTATTGTACCTATCAATTAATAATGTTGTATTAATAGATCTAGGTCAGGCATTGGTTTGATAGTATAAATGATTTGTATGTATGATTGGTTTTGTAGTCTGGTGGTAGAGTTCCAGTGTAAGAGCTCGAGGGGGCGTAGGTACCACCGCATTACCTAATTTATCTGCCGTGCCACTATCGTCTTCCAGTAAGATGGTAATGTATGGCCCCGTAATAACTATCACAGAGACATAATAACTAAGTGAATAATAAACGTATGATCACCTCTGGTCTTCGTGTGGGTGTCTATAGGCTGCAGTCATCACTAAGACTTAAAAAAAATGTATCTTCAAGTAAGGGTTTCCGTAAGGGACTTGCCCTTACTGCCCTTTGCTTTCATAGGGAGGCTCAAGGTCACTCAGAGAGCAATTGAGAGGGATCAGAAATGAGGAGATCCGCATGAGAACCAAAGTAACCGACATAGCCCACCGAAAAGCGAAACTCAAGTGGCAGTGGCAGGGCACATAGCTCGCAGAACTGACGGTCGTTGGGGCAGAAGAGTTCTGGAGTGGTGACCGTGTACCGGAAGACGAAGCGTAGGCAGGCTCCCCACGAGGTGTGCCGACGACCTGGTGAAGGTTGGAAGGTTGGATTGGGAAGGCAATCGCTGGATGAGGGCGGCCCAGGACCGTTTGTTGTGGCAATCTTTAGAGGAGGCCTTTGTCCAGCAGTGGACGTTTTTTGGCTGAATTTATGATCATAATATACCAACATTATAAGTTTTAAGACCAACTACAGTTACAGTCACTTCTTTGCTTAAACTCTGTTACATAATAAAACTATATTCTTCGATTCTTAATTGAATAATTATGAACGAAATAATATCCAATGTTTAACTTGGCTGTTTCTTTTAAGTTTCGCATGTTAAATGATTTATATATTCGTGTTTTAGGTAACGATAATGAAATAATATAAACATAACAATATCTTTTATTTGCATCTCAAAAAATTTGAAGCGACGAATATATGGCGTTCTAAAGAAATTGAAGTGAATGTATATAGCTTTGAAGAAATACTACGAATATATCACTTACATATATATTTCTGTCGGGTATCTCGATTGAATTTGTATATCTGCATGTTGGTCACATTGACAGTATTTTTCAGGGCAACGTTCCTTATCCCAAAGGTGTTGGCATAGAGTAATGAGATTTAGAAGCGAAATTTGAATTATTGGTGGCACGCTTGAGTGAGCTGAATCACAGAGTAATGAAAATACAATATATTATTATTGATATCTATTATCGGATGCTTAGTGGTTGATTATATTTTTTAATTTGTGGAGTATTTTTTTAATTGCTCTAGCTGTTTATCTATATATATATATATATAGTGGCAAACAAGCATGCAGTTCACATTGATGTTAAGTGAAGACTGCAGCCTATAGACACCCACACAATGACCAGAGGTCAAAATGCAGATGAGTTGCCACTCCTGAGGCATTAGGTGTTATGCCTCTGTGCCGGAAATTACAGGGCCGTACATAATAAATAAAAACTCGTGAACGGCTGGACCGGTTTGGCTAATTTTGGTTTTGAATGATTTTTGGAAGTCCAGCAAACTTTAGTAAGGTAAAAAAATAAGAAGAAATTGAAGGGAAATAGTAAAAACCACTATTTCATTTTCCCATATATATATATATATATAATTTGTACTGGTGGTAGAGCTCCAGTGACGGAGCTCGCGGGCGTAGGCACCACCGCATTACCTATTAGGTATACTTGCCGCTAAATGGTAGTGTTCAGCACAATCGTGTTCCGGTCAGGTGGTAATGTACGGCCCTGTAATTTCCGACACAGAGGCATAGCACCTTAGGCCTCAGGAGTGGTAACGCATTTGCATTTTGACCTTGGTCTTTGTGTGGGTGTCTATAGGCTGCAGTCATATCTTAACATCAATGTGAACTGCATGCTTGTTTGCCACTTCAATTACATAAAAAATATATATATATAGTCTTATATAATTTATTCTAATGTCACCGTTGTGATTCAGATAATCTGGGTGATAATTATGACTAATGAAGTTAATAGTTTAGGTATTATGACTTTTATGTTATATTATTAATATGGTGTGAGTGATGTCAGTTTTACTCAACTAATTACTGTAACTTAAATTTTGCAACATGCAATATTGTTTGTATGAAATGTGCACGGGTTTATGAATATTTTTTTCATTGAAACCGTGACATTGGCAACAATCAAACAACATTATTTTTACCAGGTACAAATTTTCGATAGTGTGTTGTTATTTTTTTTTTCATAGTGAGCATACTTGTACCTACATTAGATGTTACTTAGCCCTTTGTTCTTTATTATTATTTTTAAATTAATTATTGAGTGTTATTTAGTTTTTTAAGACTGCTATAATTTTTTTATGTTCTTAATAAGCTGACAATTTCTATAAATATTTGTTAGGTACAACAATACTCTGTTCTGTACTATGTTTTATGGTATAATGTCATAACAGCCAGACATCTGACGAACAAAATAATAAAAAAAAACTGGTTGCCTGTAAAGTCGGTTTTACGGGCGAAGATTTTACGTGACAACGTCTTTTTCTCGGTAGAAAGGCATTCGCCGGTCCGGCAGGCCTCTCTCTCGTTCGGTGACTCATCGTTACGTTACCGGGCGTTACACTTTTTCATGAGTGACTCCGAGCCGCAACCTAATTTAAGACGTTGTCACGTCAAAAACCTGATCTCAACCCACAAAACAAATACTACTCCTTTAATATCCTGACTTTAATCCACAAAACAAACTAAGCCCCTAACCTACAAGCTCAAACTAAACCAGTTTTGAATGGTGAAATTAGGTACCAAAATGATGTCTGTATTGGTTTATTACTCTGTGGGGGTTACAAATAACCTAGAATACGGGTTGAAAGATCATTTCAGTTCAGTTGCGTTCGTTACCTACGCACTTAAATTTAATATATATTTATGAAGTAACTACACCAAAGGAGTAGTTGATATAACAAATTTTAAAGTTATATTCTATTAACATAGATATTGGTGTTATTTGGTTGGAAGTGCCAATAGCATATGTTAAATGAATACAGGTCTTGGATAGTAGATATACAGACTATATTTCTGTGACATATTGCAGTTACATAGTAAATATTTTTTCGAAAAAGATCTTGATACTTAGTAGGTGATTGCCATACAGATTACCTATTTACACAAAATCAACAATCTTAACTTTTACTGGTGGTAGAGCTCCAGTGACGGAGCTCGCGGGCGTAGGCACCACCGCATTACCTAATATACTTGCCGCTAAATGGTAGTGTTCAGCACTATCGTGTTCAGGTCAGGTGGTAATGTACGGCCCTGTAATTTCCGGCACAGATGCATTACACCTTAGGCCTCAGGAGTGGTAACGCATCTGCATTTTTACCTCTGGTCATTGTGTGGGTGTCTATAGGCTGCAGTCATCACGTAACATCAATGTGAACTGTATGCTTGTTTGCCATTTTTAAAACATAAAAAAAAATACTGTTTGAATAAAGGCAATTATTAATAGGGGAAGAAATATATTCTCAAACTTCGTAAATTACATTTATTTGTTGAGATGTACAACAACAGTGTTTTTTAACTTCTTCGAATTGCCCTAAGGTACCCATTTTGTGAGCTTCTTATCTTTCATCCAAATGTTAAATGAAGTATCCGGGCATCATTTGACGACCCGGTTACTCCAGCGGTGTGAGATGACCGTTTGATTCGAGGGGTCGCGGGTTCGATCCCCGCACTGGGACAATTATTTGTATGGCCTAAAGATATTTGGTTCGGGTCTGGGTGTTTGTGTTTGTGTTATATGTGTACAACGGCATCCACGACACAGGTTTATACCTACTGTGGGGCTGTGAGTGTAAGCGTATTATATTATACTATTATTTATAGGTATTCCTACTTTCTGGGGGTGATTACCCATACACCCACTGACTTAACCTACTGGTGGGTGGATGGGTAATTACTATTTACCCGTGCATCCACTGCATCATGATTGGAATTAAATATCCAATACAAGAAAAAGGATCGTTTAATATTTTTTCTAACTGAAAAATTAACAAACCAAACGAGACCATCTGCGTAAACACGTGTCTTGAGTTTCCATTATTATGATTACTTTTAATAGTAGAACCAAAAAATGTCCATTCCTCTGTCGCGTGGTGATGAGCCTTTTAATGGGTCATTTTGACTTGTTAAAATGTGTAATGGTAACTAGAAAAATACCTTGTATATCAGATAACCCTTTTTTCCAGGTGTGACCAGTCTTCGCAACGTCCGTCTCTTGGTGGAGCCAACAACAGTGATCAGGGGCGGTACAGCTGCACTCATCTGCTCCAGGGACATGGAGGGAGCTCCTTTATACTCCGTGAAATGGTACCGGGGCAACCATGAGTTCTTCAGGTATACTCCAATGGAAGAACCAGAGACGAGGGTGTTTGGTTTACCAGGGATATATGTCGATGTGAGTATTTTGATGATGAAGCTAAAAATGAGACAGCAATGAGAATACTAACCTAGATATGGTCTGCTAATTTTAATTGACTAGTTGGCTCAATGGTCGCAATCGCAATGTTGAAGGCTGAGATCCCGGATTCGATCCCACGGTCGGGAAAATTTGTTTTCAGGTTTTTCTGTAAGGAAATTTCTAGTAATAGCCCTCTTCTGGTACCAGTGCCTCGGAGAACACGTAAAGCTGTCGGTCCTGCGCCCAATCTTTCTCCGGTCGTGTCGAATTGTTGTCCGATCATTATCATTGAATAGAGATCTTTTATTTTGCCGTATGCATATCCGGAACAGTCATGCACGCTTAAATGTCTTTGCCTTTGGCGGCGTCGTGTGGCGGGTTGCTCACTTCCCTCTAAAATGGTCGAGGAGGGCAATGGCTGTCACATGCGTCATACTCGTGAAGGGGTGCTGTTGGTGGGGACTGGTCTGTTCTGGTTTGCAGGGGCTACATCATCACGCTAGCCGCTGGGATTGCCGGCTGATTGAACCTCATTGGTATACATTTAGGACTCACTTTCCTTAACATAGAACAGTGACGTGGTATCTTGTGGAAAAGTCACGACGTCCCGCGGCATGCCGTGGCATGCCATAGCACGTCACATCATTTCGCGGGACGATAAAGCCTACGCGTTATAAAATAATGTAATCTTATTGTTAATGTCCACGAAAAAGTCCTTTACCGCGCCGTGCCTTGTCGCGATGTCAATGGAGGTTGGCCTTAAGAAAGTATTAAATAGGTAATGAACCAAATCTTTTCATTCAGAACCCAAACTTAACAATTTAATGGAATGTCTGTAATAACAATAACATTAAATCTTTGTTAAAGCGTAGAAAATTTAATTAAACTAATATTAAACTGGCTAAGGTTATTCGTTTCTGAAATGAATAGTCAATTATTAAGGTAACGTGTCGAGTTCGGACACTTTACAAGTAAAGTCTTAGTTATGTATTACGCAAATCAATAGAATATTAATACATTTGAAAAAAAACGTAAGTGAACTTAAATTTAAACAAAAGCTTAACAAAAACGAACAAAACCATTTCAGATGAACAGATCCAACGGGACCCAGGTGCTTCTCCGTCGACTAGACCTAGGTCTCGCCGGCAACTTCAGCTGCGAAGTTACTGCCGACGCTCCATCTTTTGCCACGCAAGTAGCAACGAAGTTCATTGATGTTATTGGTGAGTAAATTTAACATTTATCTTTGGCATGAATTTCGGAAGAGATCTCTAATAATTTGTCGGAATACCAACGCTTATTTCGTTTCACAATAAGTATTGCCTTGTGTTCGTAATCATCGTTGTACACAACTAGTGCTACAGACAATTGTGTCGACGCGAGTAGTGAGCCACTAGGCCACCGGGATATATCTATAGGTACTCTTTATTCTTCTTACCTTAATAATTTAATTTATAATCCTGAAATTTGATGGTTTGGTTTTTTTCTCAACATTCATAACTCTAGATTTCTTACAAAGGAAATTTTGATTCGATTTTATTACTTAAGAGTTGTGTAATAAATTATAAATTATGAATATAGGCGTTTTAGCGTTCATTCTTGACATTTTCAATTAGTTACTGTTCTATTATAAACTTACCTTTATGAGACAGAGTATTTCAACGCTTAAATTAATGTGATAATAATATATTAAGTTTGACAATAATATCCGTTATTACTAATCAAGCGGTAGCAAGTTCATGCTTGTGGCAATTGCTGTTAGAGAACCAATTGAGAGGTGTTAAAATTTTACAAAAATCATTTTAAAAAAATCAATGGTCAAAATCACATATTTCAAACATTACATTTCCGACGATGCTTAAATCGCTAACTATGGCGTCGATAGGACTATGTAATTTTTTTTGGATTTTATTTCATTTCCGAAGCAAAGTATTCCTCTTTAAGTTAATAACGTAAATTAATTAATGGAGTGACAAATTTTTCTCTATGTACCGTAGCGGCATCGGTTTTGTATTAACATTATAATTTCATTAGCCGCTCGGAACGTTTTGATTTTTCTATAAATTTCACGTTTATTTTTATTGATGTGGAAAATGCTGGGATTAATAAAATGTTGAAAAAGATATATTTGATTACGAATATTGTGATATTTGAGATCACTTACTATACTTACGAAAGGAGCTGTGGGACATTTTGCCAGAGTATGGTATTGATGGCAGTCTGCTCCGTGCAATACAGTCCACGTATGTGGACTGTCAAGCATGTGTGCGGGTAGATGGTCACATATCACCCTGGTTTGATGTTAACATCGGTGTTAGACAGGGTTGTGTGCTTTCGTCTAGGCTGTTTATCATATATCTGGACAAATGCCTATAGAGGGTGAAGTTGATGGATGTGGGAGTGCGTATGGGTGACTTAGTGTTGAACTGTCTGCTTTACGCAGATAATGCAGTAATTGTTAGCTCTACACCATCTGGGCTACAAGCACTAGTCACAGCCATGAAAGAGGATTGTATGGAGAAAGGCTTACAATTGAATGTGGATAAAACTAAAGTATTAGTATTTGAAAGAGATGAACAGAGAACAAATCCAAGGGTAGTAGTAGATGATGTAGTGTTAGAACAGGTGGATGAAATTGTATGTGCTTGGATGTGCTTTTAGCAAGGGTGGTAGGTACACCACTGACATAGAGAGAAGAGTGCTTTCTGGGAATTGCGTGAATAGAGCGTTGGGTAAGCTGCTAGAATCTTAACATCTCAGCCAGCGGGCTCGACTAGCCGTACATAATGCTATACTTACTCCAACGCTTTTATATGGAAGCGAGAGCGATGGGTATGCAGGAAAGAGCATGAAAGTAAGTTGAACGCAGTCGAGATGAGATCTTTGCGCAAGATCTGCGGTGTATCACTCACCGATCGTGTTCGTAATGAAGATGTAAGAAAGAGACTTTGTGTGAATGATAGTATCGGTGTAAAAATGGAAAAAGGCATGCTCCGATGGTTCGGGCATATAGAAAGAATGTCGAATGAGCGAATGACTAAACAGATATACAATGCGAATGTGGATGGTTGCAGAGGCCCAGGAAGACCAAGACTGACCTACCACGACCAAATAGGTCGAGTTCTGTCTGATAGTGGGGTCAAAAGTCTTAGGAATCGGCGTGCATGTATGAAGAGAATAATGAAGGTAGACGAGGCACGAGAGGTTTGTCAGAACCGGGATATCTGGCGCTCTACACTCTCTGCCTACCCCGTTAGGGACCTGGCGTGAAGATACATACATACATACTTACTTATATTTCTTAACGCTGTGTACCTCAAACGGAAAGAACTCGTGCACCTGTCTATTCGTCTATCACCGATATATCCAACAACTAAGGTCTCAGGGGTGGCAACGCATCTGCATTTTGACCTCTGGTAATTGTGTAAGTGTCTATAGGCTGCAGTCAATACATAACACCAATGTGAACTGCATGCTTGTTTGGTACCTTCATTACATAAATAAGTCACAAGTATGAGAAAATTAATGTTTATTTAACTGCCTCGGTAGCCTAATGGTAGTAGGCCACTACTACTACGCTGACGTCCTGGGTTCGATTCCGATTCGATTATCAGAGATAATGGTGTAAAGTCCTCTATCTCTGGTTCTATTGGGATTTTTCCATTTTCTGGAAATTTCCCAGTACCTCGAAGTGTAAAGTGCCCGGTGATGACAACAGGCTCGCCACCTGTTATGGGCCAAAACGTAACCGGCGAATCGTGGGTGTTTCCATGTTTGCGTGAATGCATACATTTACCTCTGCCTACCCCTTCGGGGATTACAGGCGTGAAGTTACGTTACGTAATGTTTATTAATCTATTTTCAATTAAGACTTCTTGACGTTTGGACATTTATGATGTAGTATAAAAAGTAATTAAATTTTACAACAGCTACTATTAAAGCTTAAACCAACAGAGCACTATAGTGTGGCGGACACAAAATCAATATTGGTATCAAACATCAAAGGCTACGCATGCAGAAATATGGATGGCTGGCATGGCTTGTTGAACCATGATAATTAGTAATTTTGATAAAATATTTATTTGGGACTACGAATTCATTACTTTTGGCCTTACTGGTGGTAGAGCTCCAGTGACGGAGCTCGCGGGCGTAGACACCACCGCATTACCTAATATACTTGCCGCTAAATGGTGGTGTTCAGCACTATCGTGTTCCGGTCAGGTGGTAATGTACGGCCCAGTAATTTCCGGCACGGAGACATAACACCTTAGGCCTCAGGAGTGGTAAGGCATCTGCATTTTGACCATGGTCTTTTTGTGGGTGTCTATAGGCTGCAGTCATCACTTAACATCAATGTGAACTGCATATTTGTTTGCCAATTTTATTACATAAAAAAAAACTTTTCATGTTTTTAGCTCCTAAATAGTGGAAGTGAATTCTTCCGCTAGTGTAGTCAGCCAACCGAGTGGTGAACAACCATTTGAATATAGGGGCTGTGTATGCAATAAGCGAAGCGCGCATGGCTCCGCGGCTGGTGTAAAATCGGAAGCGATCTACTCGGTTAAGGGATACGGGCGCGGTCGGGTGTGTGATGGGTGACCGCTAGTGGCAAAATAAAATGCGCGTTTCCGTGCTTCGGAAGGCACGTTAAGCCATCGGTCCCGGTTGCTATCGATAGATAGCAGTCGTTAAGCCTTGTCGGAGGCCTTTCGGATATGCGGTTTCAAACATCCGACAGTGGGTTGGCCACTAACCCTTATCTCCACCAATCCGCATTGGAGCAGCGTGGTGGAGAAAGCTCCAGGCCTCCTCCCAAGAAGGAGAGAGACTTGTGCCCTGCAGTGGGACTAAATCTTAAACTACTGCCGTTGCACCGAACTGCGTGGCTAGCATGGTGATTATGACATATTCTCACCAAAACAACCCTGTTTTGGGCATCGCTGGGAAGGGATTTTATCCAAAAGTGGAAGTCTTTCTGCTGTACCTAATAATGATAATCCTGATTTATATTATGATTATTGATATAAGCCGATTGAAAGAATATCGAATGAGCGAATGACTAAACAGATATACAATGCGAATGTGGATGGTTGCAGAGGCCCAGGAAGACCAAGACTGACCTACCATGACCAAATAGGTCGAGTCCCGTCTAAAGTCTTAGAAATCGGCGTGCATGTATGAAGAGAATGATGAAGGTAGACGAGGCACGAGAGGTTTGTCAGAACCGGGATGTCTGGCGCTCTACACTCTCTGCCTACCCCGTTAGGGACCTGGCGTGAAGATACATGAAGATACATATAAGCCGCGTCTTATTTAAAGTTCTAAATAACAAATCTATACATATAATAAAACAGTAAGACCCGTGTTACTGGTCATCGTAAACAATACGAACTGAGTTTTATTTTTAAGGTAAATCTTAAACAAGAACGTATTTGGTTTCACTACATCTTTAACGTAACATATCGACATCTCATCAAAGTAGCCATTAAACACAGTATCTTCAACACTGTTCCATTGTTCTACTGTTATTTCATGCTGTAAGAGCCTAAATTGATAGTGTGTCTATTCAGTATTTTAGCTACTATTGTGATAACCTGATTTATAAAGGTTATGTTGTAAGAGCGAACGGTAGAAAACGTGACTTGTCAGTGTACTAACTCCGAATATGGCTTTGTAACTATGGTACACTTAATTGAGATTTATAACTTATGTTATCGCTTTTTGGAGTTATTATTCTTTTGGCGAGTTTGAAAAAAAAATATGACAGTGAATTTTACTGACGCATGCGCACACCGACATTTAGAAGCGACAGTCTGAAGTAAGTTGCTAAACAGATAAAAGGAAGTCTGAAGTTAGATGCTAATTTTTTAGGGTTTCGTACCTTAAAAGGAAAAAAGGAACCCTTATAGGATCACTCGTGCGTCTGTCTGTCTGTCTGTCTGTCCGTCTGTCACAGCCATTTTGCTCCGAAACTACTAGACCGATTGAGTTGAAATTTGATGAATATATGTAAATTGGTGACCCAAAGATGAACACCTCAAGTAAAATAATAAATTTTAAACAGGGGGGCCACTTTCGGTGGGTAAATCAGAAAATTAAAAAAAAAATAGTTTGACATATCAAATGAAAGAGGTTGTTGTCATCATCTCAGATATTTTTTTTTTATAATTTTTGTATAAACAAATTTGAAATTATTTAAGAAAAACGACGAAAATTGACCATTTCCCCCCCTCCCCTATCTCCGAAACTACTGAACTTAAAATTTTGAAAAAAATGTGGAAAATAGTTTTTGCCTATAGTATGTATGTATGTATCTTCACGCCAGGTCCCTAACGGGGTAGGCAGAGAGTGTAGAGCGCCAGACATCCCGGTTCTGACAAACCTCTCGTGCCTCGTCTACCTTCATCATTCTCTTCATACATGCACGCCGATTCCTAAGACTTTTGACCCCACCATCAGACAGAACTCGACCTATTTGGTCATGGTAGGTCAGCCTTGGTCTTCCTGGGCCTCTGCAACCATCCACATTAGCATTGTATATCTGTTTAGTCATTCGCTCATTCGACATTCTTTCTATATGCCCGAACCATCGGAGCATGCCTTTTTTCATTTTTACACCGATACTATCATTCACACAAAGTCTCTTTCTTACATCTTCATTACGAACGCGATCGGTGAGTGATACACCGCAGATCTTGCGCAAAGATCTCATCTCGACCGCGTTCAACTTACTTTCATGCTCTTTCCTGCATACCCAGCTCTCGCTTCCATATAAAAGCGTTGGAGTAAGTACAGCATTATGTACGGCTAGTCGAGCCCGCTGGCTGAGATGTTTAGATTCTAGCAGCTTACCCAACGCTCCATTCACGCAATTCCCAGCAAGCACTCTTCTTTCTATGTCAGTGGTGTACCTACCATCCTTGCTAAAAGCACATCCAAGATATACAATTTCATCAACCTGTTCTAACACTGCATCATCTACTACTACCCTTGCATTTGTTCTCTGTTCATCTCTTTCAAATACTAATACTTTCGTTTTATCCACATTCAATTGTAAGCCTTTCTCCATACAATCCTCTTTCATGACTGTGACTAGTGCTTGTAGCCCAGATGGTGTAGAGCTAACAATTACCGCATCATCTGCGTAAAGCAGACAGTTCACCACTAAGTCACCCATACGCACTCCCACATCCATCAACTTCACCCTCTGGAGGCATTTGTCCAGATATATAATAAACAGCCTAGACGAAAGCACGCAACCCTGTTTGACACCGATGTTAACATCAAACCAGGGTGACATGTTACCATCTACCCGCACACATGCTTGACAGCCCACATACGTGGACTGTATTGCACGGAGCAGACTGCCATCAATACCATACTCTGGCAAAATGTCCCACAGCTCCTTTCGTAATACCTTATCAAACGCCTTCTCCAAATCCACAAAACCGCAGAAAACCTTCTGGCTCACAGCAAGATGCTTCTCTACGATGTTGCGGAGGGAGAAAACTTGATCCATACATCCTCTTCCAGTTCTGAAACCACCCTGTGCATCCCACAACAACCCGTCGGACTTCTCTTTCATTCTTCTTTCTAAGACTTTCCCATACACTTTAGCTGCCAAACTGATCAAACTGATCGCTCGATAGCTGGTGCAGTCCATACGTGAACCCTTGCCTTTATACAAAGGCACGATGACCGCACACCGCCAATCCTTTGGGATTCTTCCGGACCTCCAGCAAAGGTTGCACAACACCCAGAAAGAATCCCAAAGGGCAGCACCACCATATTTGATCATTTCGGCAGAAACCTGATCAATACCCGCAGCCTTACCACATTTCAAACTTCGTATCGCCCTTACAATCTCATCTATTGTTATATCCTCACAAGCCGGCACCGTCAAGTCAGCAACTTCGGCGTCAGGGTTGTGAGCATAATCATACATTTCCCCATAATACTCGCTCCATCGTTTTAACACATCTTGCGTGTTCTCAAGAATGTCACCCAACTTAGATTTTATTCTATTCATTCCAGAAACTGGAGAAGAGCTTCTAGACTTTTTCACCTCCCTCCAATAGAGTTTGATGTTAGTCTCAAAGCTCTTCGCCAGTCTCTCATCAGCTTCCACTTTATCTCTCTCACGCTTTTCATTCACTAAAATCTTGGTGTCATTCTTGAGCCGACGGTAAATTTCTCTCTTCTCATCTCTCATACCATTATTCATTTGCAAAGATGCTACATAATCCAGCCATGCTTTCTTCTTTCTTTCAACGGAGTCTTGCACCTCCTTGTCCCACCACGCATCCCCTTTCAAGGATTTGCGTATCTTTGCATAACCACATACTTCTTTCGCAACTTCCACCATACTATCTTTCATAACTTGCCAACATTCATCCACGTCCAAGTCCGTAAGACAAACCTTGTCTAACTTTTCACGGACTTGACGTTCATACACTCTCCTTGCACTAATGTCTTGTAACTTTTCACTCTTTATTCTTTCAAGTCCTCCGAAAGGCACACGGACACGCCAATGTCGCCATTTCTTGAACAGACCCCTAAACCGGCTTTTTACCAAGTAGTGATCTGTATCAAGATTGGGACCTCTGTAGGCTCTAGTGTCCATCAGGCGCTTCCGAAGACGACTATCAACCATGATCAAATCAATCATACTTTTTTGTTCATTCCTCCTCCATGTATACGTGTGAATGTCCTTATGACGGAATTCTGTGTTAGACACAAGGAGACTTCGTTCCAAGCATAAGTCAAGTATCAGCTTACCAGCATCATTTACTCTTCTATCACCATATGGACCTAGAACGGCCTCGTATCCTGGCCGCCTGGTCCCGACCCATCCATTCAAATCACCACACAAAATTACCCTTTCATTAGCTTCAACCATATCGAGAACTTCTCTTGTAGATTCCCAAAACTTCTCCAGGTCTTGGGTCGTCGCTGAGCTAACCGGTGCATAAGCTGCTACCAAAAACACCCTAGTGACGCCCAATTTAATTCGGACCCAGATTAGTCTCGGGTTCACCAAACCATAATCTTTCACTCCAGTGACTAAACGAGAGGACAGAAGGACGCCCACCCCCGCGCTGGCATGATCGCTCTGTTGCACACCTGCCCACAGAGCCATCGCGCCACCCGGGAGGTCTTCGACCTCGCAGCCCTTTCGTTTAGTCTCTGTTACACACAAAACATCCAGGCGTCTCACACTCATTACGTTCGTCAACTCATTCATCTTCTCACAAATTCCACCTCTCACATTCCATTTGCCTATAGATTACTGGAAAACCTATAAGAAGTTTGAGTATTCAAATTAAATCGAAAATTCTTAATAATATAACCCCCCCTGCCGGTACCACCGTATCCGCTATGTCCCTGCATCTTAAATCTGTAATATTTTCGAAAATATTTATTTAAATTACGGAACCCTCACCACACGGGTCGAACTCGCACTTGTCCGGTTTTTATTTTGTATTGTTTCTGGTATATTGGATTATTGCGCAAAGGAAGTCTATGTAACGTCTTACGTGCCTACATAAATACACATATCTACTGTTTTTTTTTACTAAATATGTATTCGTGTGCTATGTGTGTGTTATAATGTACCCAATTTTATTCTTCAAGGTAAATTATATCGTAGAAAAGAACGTACAATCATACGTATATTGTTTCACTTCATCTTTGACGTAACATATCGACATCTCATCAAAGTAGCCAATACACTCAGTATCTTCAAACCCCGTTCCATTGTTCGACTGTTATATCATGCTGTAAGAGCCTAAATTGATAGTGTGGCTATTCAGTATTTTAGCTTCTATTGTGATAACCTGATTTATAGAGGTTATACATGTTGTAAGAGCGAACGGTAGGAAACATGGCTTGTCAGTATATTAACTCCGAATATGGCTTTGTTACTGAAATATGGTACACCTAATTGAGATTTATATAATGTAAGTTATCGTTCATTTTTACAATGTGTGTATTCCTTGAGTTTTGGCTATATTTTCTTATTAAATTATAACGACTTCTAATAATACTACTTATTAGTAGGCTGAATTTGATGATTTTGAGGGCGGAGCTCCAGTGATGGAGCTCGCGGGCGTAGGCACCACCGCATTACCTGATATACTTGCCGCTAAATGATAGTGTTCAGCACTATCATGTTCCAGTCCGGTGGTAATGTACGGCTCTGTAATTTCCGGCACAGAAGCTTAAGCCTCAGGAGTGGTAACGCATTTGCATTTTGACCTTGGTCTTAATGTGAGCGTCTATAGACTGCAGTCATCACTTAACATCAATGTGAACTGCATGCTTGTTTACCACTTCCATTACATAAAAAAGGGTGTTTGGGGTGTTGATTGTATATTACCTAATTATTATTGTTTGTATGTATATATATAGTTATTACGGGGCTTTACACGTGTCGTTGGTGTCTTGTAATTTGTTTAAAATGTGCAGGTACCTGACATATATTATTTCCATACATAAGCTTATATTAAACCCATAGCATCGACCATGTTTTATCTTGCTTAATATATATATAATTACGCAAAAATTTCTCGTTCAAACGGAGCTGTTTACCGCGGGTGTACCATGTCTTTCGCCTACAAAAAATAACCGGGTTTGAAAATGAATAAAACATAATAAGCATACAATAAAGATACGCATAAAAGGTCCTGGTAATATGACCACCAAAAACATTTTCATGGAAAAATGTTGCCAAGGCGAGTCTCGTTAGCCTATCCTGAGAAAAAGTTATCAGATATGGTATAAAGCCAAGCTCCAAAGACTACACGCTCTAAACTTACATATGTGCGCCTTAACCTTACTAGACCTGACTTCACATACTCTACATTCTAGTTAAAACGTGTAGCTTGCATGTTTAATTATTGTACTAATGGTATTATATCTTGAAAATTTTAAGTATCTGGCACAATCCAAACCACCGCATTACCTGATATACTTGCCGCTAAATGATAGTGTTCAGCACTATCATGTTCCAGTCCGGTGGTAATGTACGGCTCTGTAATTTCCGGCACAGAAGCTTAAGCCTCAGGAGTGGTAACGCATTTGCATTTTGACCTTGGTCTTAATGTGAGCGTCTATAGACTGCAGTCATCACTTAACATCAATGTGAACTGCATGCTTGTTTACCACTTCCATTACATAAAAAAGGGTGTTTGGGGTGTTGATTGTATATTACCTAATTATTATTGTTTGTATGTATATATATAGTTATTACGGGGCTTTACACGTGTCGTTGGTGTCTTGTAATTTGTTTAAAATGTGCAGGTACCTGACATATATTATTTCCATACATAAGCTTATATTAAACCCATAGCATCGACCATGTTTTATCTTGCTTAATATATATATAATTACGCAAAAATTTCTCGTTCAAACGGAGCTGTTTACCGCGGGTGTACCATGTCTTTCGCCTACAAAAAATAACCGGGTTTGAAAATGAATAAAACATAATAAGCATACAATAAAGATACGCATAAAAGGTCCTGGTAATATGACCACCAAAAACATTTTCATGGAAAAATGTTGCCAAGGCGAGTCTCGTTAGCCTATCCTGAGAAAAAGTTATCAGATATGGTATAAAGCCAAGCTCCAAAGACTACACGCTCTAAACTTACATATGTGCGCCTTAACCTTACTAGACCTGACTTCACATACTCTACATTCTAGTTAAAACGTGTAGCTTGCATGTTTAATTATTGTACTAATGGTATTATATCTTGAAAATTTTAAGTATCTGGCACAATCCAAACCAAAGTTACGAGGGTTCAAAAATACGACGAAACGTTTCGAGAGAAGGTAGGTAGTGCCCTTGCGCTTCATTTGGCTCGTCTTGGCGGGGGCACTACTGTGCCTCCAGATATGATATTTATTTAGAGCGCCTTATGAAACACACTCGAAGTACACCCGGTAAGGGTCCAAAAGAAATTGCGCATTGCGTTGTTCTCACATGTTGTGGGTGTTTACCACGATTGTTATCCATAAATAACTGAAGTTGAAGGTTAAGTACCGACACTTAGAGTTATTTGTATCCACACGTACCATTATGAGTTAGGTGGAGTTTGGGAAAGTCGTACTGTTTGATTACTTTTAAATGAAGTCGGTTCTGAGAAATATCTTATAATATTGTGTTGGTTGCCCATATTTCTCTGTAACAACATGACTGATGACTGTCAACCATAGAGCAACACGGGCCACCGGCCGCGGCGGACCGGAGGGGAGTAGCCATGCAGGCTTTCCCCTCTGTCAAAGTATAAGCCCAAACGGTCCTACGCCTGTCGCTCAGATGTTTAAATGTGTGCGTGAAATTGTTTATGTATTTTGTTAAAGTCAAGGTGTGAGTTTCGTAATAATAGACGATTTTTGTAGTGTGTGTATCACACTTAGTTCTCCCCAAAAAAATGACAGACTGTTTTGCATCGGTAATAAACGCTATGGCTACTCCCTTGCGGTTCGCCGCGGCGGTCGGAGGCCCGTGTTACTCTATGCTGTCAACTTAACAATGCTTAGCATACAAAAATAAGCATAATCGAAATATTCTATATAGATCGAGAGCACTTAATAAGCCCTAAATTCTTATGGACTGTCTACGCTCAAGTTGCCTTCCTATAATATAAAACGGTATATTGAAAATATTACATACTGAGTCTATCAAAGTAGCAGTAAACTGATTGGGTATTAAAAAAAAATATTTTCTGCCTAGATTGAGAGCACTTACCTATTTATTCGATTAAGAACAAGGTCATCCCGATCTAGAATTCCAGATATGCACTGCTAGCTTGACAAAAAGGTAGAAGTTTTCGCATTTTCTGCAAATCCAAAAGAGCCCAATATTCGCGATACTGTCACAAAATTAGCACTAAATAAATATTACTCAATCATTATCGATTTTGCTCATTTTGCATGTTTGGTTATGGTTTGGCAGAACGACGCTTTGAAATATAAAATAGCGTTCAGATATTACCATAAATGCTTACGTTTTCTTTCTTGTAATCTCTTTTATATAAATAACATCTTCTAAATTGATTGTAAAACACCGAAAAATGTACAAGCAATTAGTTCTCCAACATAAACGCTAATAACTACCTGTACGTGAAACATAAATAACCCATGAATGCACAAGTTCGCTCTGCAATGGATATGTAATGTGTATTTTAGCGGTTTCACAAGTTATTTAAAGGAAGTACGATTATATCGGGCAAAGAATAATGTATTTCACCATGTATGACCCCGTAATAACTATCACAAAGGCAAAAGATCTTAGTCCTGGCTTAGGCTGGAGACGTCATTTAACATCCACGAGAACTGCATGCTAAGTTGCCACCACCATCATATAAAAAAATCTGAAAGAATTTTTCAAGTCGGACCAGTTCCTCAGATTAGTTTGTTCAAGCAAACACACAAACAAACAATCTCTTCGGCTTTATTAGTATAGAATATAGATACGCAGTTTACAAGCTGGTATAAAAAGTAAGAGACACCTTGCCAATGATGAATCTTCTCTGAATTTCAGCTCTGCCGCTGTTGGACCCAGTGCTGTACGCTGATAAAGATCGCTACCAGCCTGACGAGGTGCTGAAGGCAAATTGCACATCATCACCTGCAAGACCTGCTACTAACCTCACGATCTACATCAACGAGGAACCTGTAAGTAAAGTTGATTTTTTTTTATGTAATGGAAGTGGCAAACAAGCATACAGTTCACATTGATATTAAGTGATGACTGCAGCCTATACACCCACACAAAGAACAAGGGCAAAATGCAGATGCGTTACCACTCCTGAGGCCTAAGGTACAATATGAGGTTGTTCATAAATGGGGCTTTTGCCCCAGCCCTTCAGGGCTGGTAGGCGTTCATAGGCGATGGTGACCACTTTCCACCAAGTGGACCCTTAACTTATCTATCAACCAAATGACATAAAAAACATGTCACTTGAGCCACTTTTGACTTCTTACTTAGTCACAGAAGAAGCACGAGGGGTATAGAGATACCGGGATATTTGTCGTTCTACGTTCTCTGCCTACCCCGTAAGGGACTTGGCGTGGAGATTCACATACATACTAACTACTACTACTAAGTGACATGGTGAGCTCTTCTTTGTGTCATGATAGTAGCTGATAGTAACAAACTAGCACGCAGTTCATATTTAAGGTAAGTGAATACTGCAGCCTATAGACGTCTACAAAGAAAACCGAAAGTCATTATGCAGACGCGTTGCCACGCGTTATATTTATTACAGGGCATACATTATCATCTAACCGGAACACGATAGTAATAAAACCAACTTGGCAAACTTATACAAGAAGTCTTTAACTTAAAATGTGTATGTGAATCTAGTGGAGAATTCGTATTTTCCGAATTAATTTCCCGTTGTGGAATAAACAAGATTTTATCCGAATAGAAATCGCATGGGAGAACCCATAGGAAGTAATATAATCATAGTATCATGTTGATAGCGCTGAAAATGTCTATTGTGATTCAACAAATTTCTTTTAGTTTCGCCATGTTCGTCTATCTGTCTGTCTGTCTGTCCGTCCACGGTTTAGCGCAAAAACTATTGGTAGTAGAGACTTGAAATTTGGCACAAGTATACACTTTAATCACGCCGACAAAGTAGTAGAATAAAACCATGAAAAATTAATTTATTTAGGGTACCTCCTCTACATGTAACGCGCGGTAATTTTTCTATTTCTTTGTTTTTTATACTGTAGCGTGGGATATTGTTGTGTAGGTCTTCCAAAAAAGAGGGTGCAGAAACATCATTTTTCGATTTAGTTAACTGTTAGAGACTTATTAAGCTTTAAAGTGCCGATTTTCGTTAGAGTCAAGTGTCCCTCTACCAACTAAACGGTTGTTGTTAGAAATTCAAACGTTACCCCGAACGTAACGTTGGCCCGACACGCACTTGACCGGTTTTTAATGTAACGAATAGTCGCAAACGAGCTTGCAGTTCACATGGATGTTAAGTGATCACTGCAGCCTATTGACATCCTCACAAAAACCAGAGGTCAAAATGTAGATGCGCTGCCACCACTGAGACCTAAGGGGTCATGTCTCTGTGATAGTTATTACATTCTGTGAACTATATTCTTGCTTGCCACCACCATAACATAAAAAAAAACTGGTTGCGTGTAAAGTCGGTTTTACGGGCGAAGATTTTACGTGACAACGTCTTTTTCTCGGTAGAAAGGCATTCGCCGGTCCGGCAGGCCTCTCTCTCGTTCGGTGACTCATCGTTACGTTACCGGGCGATACACTTTTTCGAGTGACTCCGAGCCGCAACCTAATTTAAGACGTTGTCACGTCAATAATCAAATATTATAAAGTTTTACTTAGAGTTCCGTTATAGGAACTCGAGGGCCACCGTTAAATGGATGTGTTCAGCACTATTCCGTGTTCCGGTTAAATAGTAATGTAATGTATGGCCCGTAATAACTATCACAGAGACATAACAACTTAGGTCTCAGGGGTGGCAATGCATCTGCATTTTGACCTCTGGTTTTGTGTAGATTTCTATAAGCTGCAACCATCACTGAACATCCATTTGAACTGTATGCTTCGTATTTTTTTTTATGTTTAAAGGGAGTTGCCAACGTGCTGCCAGCCCTGATAAACTCTTTTGATGCCATTTTTGAAGAACCTCACATTATAGCACCTAGGGAACACCTCAGAGGGAAGTTCGTTCCACAATTTAAACGTCCTGGGCAGGAACGAATTTGAGAACCGCACCGTTGAGCACTGCCAGGTGTCTAGTCGGTGAGGGTGGAACTTCTCTCTTCTTCAGGTAGTACGGTGTAGGAAAAGAGACGGTGGCACCATGTCAAACAGTTCAGCAGTGCACTCACCATTATAAAGACGGTACAACACGCACAGACTCCGAATGTCTTTGCGCAGGCTCAGATGTTCGAGCCTGTCAGTAAGTCATGGATCGTTAACAATACGAACGGCGCATTTTTGTAGGGAGTGAAGTGGACCAAGCTGGTATTTAGGGCCGCCCGCTTACAAATGAGAGCAGTATTCCAGATGGGGCCGCACTTGGGCCATATAAAGCTGTAGTAGCTGCTCCGAAGTGAAATACTGCCTCGCTTTGTTAAGCACCCCTAGCTTTTTGGATGCCTGCTTGGTCTTACACTCAATGTGACTCCCGAATTGCACTTCGTAGGATATGTCAACGACCAGGATACCGATACTCTTACCAACGGCGAGCGAAATGCCCTGGAACTGTGGTGCTACAATGAATGGGGTTTTTTAAGCGGTGAATGCGCAGACTTGTGTCTTCGAGAGGTTGAACTGCACTTAATTAAGTCGATCCCAATCTGAGAACCGCTTCAGAGAGTGCTCGATTTCAGATACAAGTCTAGTCCTGATTTTCTCGATAAGTGTCCGAGAGGCATTTGCACGGCTAATGTAGGGTGCATCTTCCGTACTGTCATCGGCATAGCAATGAAAATTGAAGTTTTGCTCCAACATTTCATGGATATGCAGAAGAAAAAGCATGTAGGTATACCACGTTGGTTATATATAAAAAAGTTATGTATTTAGAAAACTTCGATTTTCCATATCTCTGACGCAACCTAAATGACAATCGAAAACTACGGGTACCCTAATAATGTAAGCCGTATCACTAATTGTTTCCCTACTAATTACTAAACATTGAAGCGAACATACCCATTCAGACCCTTTTATGAATGTAATTACATACACACACTTAAGAGAAAGCTTTAGTTAATATTCAAAGGGATTTGGTTGACTCTATTTTGTTCCAACATAACTTTATGCTAAGTTAAATAAAAGAAGAAATTCTGATGTTTTTACGCCTGTTTTAAGGTGTATAGATATAACAACTTAATTTACTGGTGGTAGAGTTCCTGTGATAGAGCTCGAGACCGTAGACATCACCGCATTACCTAATCTATCAGCCGCGAAATGATAGTGTTTGGACGTGTACGCGACCAGTAATCACTACGGATATAAAACAACTTACGCCTTAGGGGTAGTAACGCATCTGCATTTCGACCGTGCAGAACCAGATTGATATTGTCTATAATTATATATCAATGTAAACTATTGGTAAAGGCCTGGAGCTTACTCTACCAAGATGCTCCAAGCCTCCGAAGCACGGAAACGCGCATTTTAATTTGCCACTAGCGGTCACCCATCACATACCCGACCGCGACTGTATCGCTTAACTAAGTAGATCGCTTCCGATCTGCACCAGCCGCGGGGCCATGCGCGCTTCATGTTTGCTTGAATGTATGTATTTACCTTTGCCTACCCTTTCGGGAATTACAGGCGTGAAGAAACGTTATTGTTTATAGTAATTCGTGTCTAACAATTTTGGGTGTGCCGCAAAACATAAAAAAAAATATATATTATTATAATCAAATACATAAATAGAATTAAATAAATACACTAATGGCCGAATACCCAAATGTCAATCAAAGCAACCCTCAAATGTGCGCTGTCTCTATCGTTTGAACGAGTTTTATGAAGACAGAAGACTTTTGAGTCCCACTTAGATTTTAGTGACGTTTGGGTATTTGGCCGTAAGATGGTTACATTCTCTAATTTTTTTATTTTCTAATTTCAGCTTCGCGCCACAGAGACAAGTCTTCATCCATCAGACAACGGTTTGCTGTCGACCAGCGTCAACGTGGAGTTGAAGGTTACCCCGGATCTCTTTCTTGGAGGAAGACTGAGGGTTGCCTGCTTCGCCTCCATGTACGATGTGTACAAGAGGTCCGCTAAACTGGACTTCTTCACGCCAGAAACAGATCCGAGGCCTGAGAGAAGTATGTGTAAGACATAAATATTATATTATTTTTTAGTTTTTTTTGTAATGTAAGAAAGGTGGCTAACAAGCATACAGCTCACATTGATGTTAAGTGATGACTGCAGCTTAGAAACATCAACACAAAAACCAGGGGTCAAAATGCAAATGCATTGCATTAAGGTGTGATTCGGAGCTCCTCTGCACGCAGCAAGGCTGCCGCCGCAGTGCTGCCGCAGGACTACTGGTCTCCACATGTTTTCTTTTTTTTTTAATGTAATAAAAGTAGCAAGGAAGCTTGCAGTTCACATTGATGTTAAGTGAAGCCTACAGACAGCCACACAATGACCAGAGATCAAAATGCAAATGCGTTGCCACTCCTGAGGCCTAAGGTGTTATACCCCTGTGCCGGAAATTACAGGGCCGTACATTAACACCTGACCGGAACACGATAGTGCTAAACACTACCACTGAGAGAGAGAGAGAGAGAGAGAGAAAGAGAGAGAGAGAGAGAAACGTCCACAGTAGGATTGCTCCGTTTGGCAAGCGGATCCCGTGTTATTGCATTTACTGCCCATTTTATGTTTGACCGCTGTTAGGTTGACTAAGTAAAATCTCCACTAGTTAAGTCACCTAAACTGATAATTGCAACAACTCTTTTTAGGTCCCACTGCTTGGCATCAGTCTCTCCCCTTTTTGGGGAGGCCTGGAGCTTATTCCACTACGCTTCTCAAATACGGGTATCCGTAACCCGTATATTCACCAGATAGGGGTTAGTAGCCAACCTGCTGTCGCATGTTGTCAGACTTCCTACAAGGTTTAACGACTCTTATCTATCGATAGCAACCGGGACCGTCGACTTAACGTGCCCTCCGAAGCACGGAAACGCGCATTTTATTTTGTTACTAGCAGTCACCCATCCACACACCTGACCGCGCCCGTATAGCACAACCGAGTAGATCGCTTGCGATCTACACCAGCCGCGGGCCATGTGTGCTTCGAAACTGATATTAACTGCGTATTTTTCTGTTTTTCAGTTACTCTCAATGGATGCGCCGCCCAGTGCCTTCACAGCTGGCTAATACTGTTCCTCTTATTTCTCCTGCCAATGGTGGTGATGGGAGACTTTGATGCATACAACGAAGAACCAGTTATAGATTATGTACTTTATGATGAGGAGGCCGAATCGAATGCGATCCTGTCCCTCCTCGGAGGATGAATGTTAGGATAGATTAAGAATTTAAGCTAATTGTACATTATTTTGGATTGTGAATGGAAATCTTTTGGGACTTGATCTCAGTTTTGTAAGTCTCTACGTTTTTGTTTAATGAAGGAGGCACACAAGCATGCAGTTCACATTGATGTTAAGTAATGAGTGCAGCTTATACACCCACACGAAACATTTTTTACAGAAAATTAGAAAGAAAAAATGACTTCCAGCGATAGTTGAGCTCGCGACCATTGGAATTTTTAGTCCAGCCACTTTCCCAACTAAGTTTATCGAAGTTCTAAGGAAAATTCTGTGAATACTTGGCTGGTTTCTATTGGATAAAGTGAAATACGCATAAAATTGACACAATATTTATGAAGGTGCGTAGGGTTGTGTTGATTTTATACAACTCCGTCACCCTCATCAGCCATGTGTGCGGTACGGAATCATAGGCTTTCTTATAATCTATCCAGCAAGTCGAAAGAGTCTTTCGGTTACGTCGAACCTGCTGGCTAATGGTCATGTCAATTAGCAGTAGCTCCTTAGCACCGCGGGACCCGCCCCTTTAACCATTCTGAGAGTTAGACATGATGGAGTGTTCTTCAATATGCTTAGTAATTTTCACTCTCAGAATGGATGTTAGGAGTTTATAGACCGTTGGAAGACAAGTTATTGGTCTATAGTTCTTAGGTTCCGCAGTGCTACCTGATTTATGGAGCAGGTGGGTCACTCCAGATGTTAAAAACTGTGGTAGTGAGACTGAGTCCAGAGATGACTGAAACTGAGCAGCGAGACGAGCGTGCGAGCTTCGCAGCCATTTCAACCAGAAGTTATGCAGTCCGTCCGGTCCCGGAGTTTTCCACTTCGGCATCGGACGGACCGCATGTGCTATGTCATCTACAGATATTAACACTTCGTCCAGTTCACGAATCGGCTAGCACGCTCTCTTGACATTCAGTATCCAGTCATCCACAGAGTGTCCGACAGGTTCCGACCAAATGCTGCGCCAAAATGCAATCATGGCATCATCATCCGGTCGGGTCGTGTCAGCCAATCCAGGGTCAGGCCGCTCCCACGTTCTTTAAACCCACCTTTGGTCACTTTGGAACATCCTGTTCTGCATCTATCGGTCCACGCGTTCTTTATAACGCCTTATTTGGCTTGCCCTTGCATAGACTTTCTACTTCAGGAAGTCAATGCGTTCTGTGATGCGAGCTAGATAGTGTTGTGGGCTGACTCCAGTCCCTGAGAACGCTCGCCTCACAAAACGCATCACTCTTGGGCGTGTGTTGCCCATCCTGAAGGAGAGCAGCTTGCCAATGAGCGCTCTGGCCTCGGCGATACGGCGCTCAATCCGGCACTGCCAGGCTGGCACGGCTTGTTTCGGTCGTGAGGTCGTGTCAGGATTTGGAAATTTGACACGAGCCACACGACATGCCGCGATCGCCGCACAGTACAGGATCGAGTGGGTATCGCTAAGGTCTTTACTATTATCTATGTACGCTGGTAATAATGAATCCAGAGCGCCCACTAGCGCCACATTTCGTCTATGCATAGGCAGCCGGGGCAACCGCGGTCTAAATTCGACTAAGGTGGACCGATACTCAAGAAGAGCATGTTCCAAAGCGCCTCTCAGTTGCTCAATGTATTGGTTACTTACGGTCGTGGTGACCTCGTCTATCTCCTCCCCGCCGGCATGTTGTAACACATTCACGACACTACCATGCTGTGACTGCACCACACACGGCGGCGGGGTGGGGACAGAGCGGTCACTCGCCGCCTCGGAGCGTAGCCGATCAAGTACAGTGTCATCGAACATGTGACCACGCTGGATGACACGCACCTGATCCGATAGACGTTGGCTCGAAACACAGACTGTTGGCTCAAGTACCTGGAACAGAGAGAGCATACGACTGCGGTACGCAGTGAGGTTAATTCCTCCCTCTGTAGCCCCAAAGAATGCGCGCATCACGTTTTCGTTTATTGTCCGCGTCCATTTCGTGCGCTGCACGTTACCACCGGCAGCGGGGACCCTGCTCGGGGCCGTTTGGCCTCGAGGTCCCAAGCCGGCCGGTAGCCGGGGTCTTCCACGCCGACGCGAAGGTGTTGATGTCGACGGCGGGGAGTGGTACTCATCACTGGAGCTCGACGCGGCTGCGGTGGCCGGCGACACTGCACTCGCGGGGGAGGCGACGGCCGGCGGTTGCGAGGCGGAGCTCAGCGATGAGCCCGTAGCTGGTGTGTGTGCTTCTAGATGCCTGGCTTTTGCTCTAGTAATCATGTTTCCATTTCTCTCTTGTAATCATTGTATTGCTTCGTGTATGTTACGTATTTTCCCTTTTTAATGTATTTGTTGCTGACAATGGTGACATTTCCCTCTTGTCAATTCGTACATAATTTATGTTTATTTTACTTTATGAAACTAGGTATTATCATTTGTAAATTTTTATCAAACCTTTTCACTGTTTCACTGTTATTGTAAATTTGTCTTTCGGTTTGGTTGTTTGTACGGCTCTACCTCTTATATTATATTCGGCGGGACCTCTCTCTGACTGTATCAATAGTTCAAACAGACACAGACAGACCCCGCAGAATATAATGGGACTATTGTAATGAAAATGACTTGCCAAACTTTGGGCTATGTGGGTGAACTGGGGGGACTAGCTGGCTGGGCCTGTGGAGTGAGATCCAGCACCTGCCTATATTCAACATCTCACATTATCGAATGCTACTTTAGGCAGGTGGTGACTCGCCCTTCCTTGGTGGGCCCCCCAAACAGCCAACCCGATGGTCGACTGGGGGCAACACTGTTGAGAGAGGCTGGGGGTGTCGAGAGGTGTGGCCCCGGTTTCACCATCACGAGCGAGTAATCTCGAGCTCGGAGTGGGCTTCCCCGCTATTATGCCTTTAGACACTTCCATCCCCGAGTGTATGGCTCTTGCAGAAATTTAGACAACAGCCTATTATCAAAATTTCTGCAAATGCCATTATTATTATTTCACTCATTTATTCTTCATCTTATTTAGTATTTTTTTACATGCATAACTTTAAAAAAAAAAACAAATATATATAAAAAAATAAAAAATAGTGCGCCGCCGGCAGCGGGAACAGGGTCCAAGCTGTCGGTGGTTAGGGTCACAGAGACAGGAACCTCCTCACTATACGTGCCGTGCCGAGAAGTGCCGCCTTCTGTATCAGACCCTTGATCCAACTTCCTAACTTGAGCCTTGATGTTGGTCGAGGCTCTTTGCTATCAATCCGTTGACCGTGACGACTATCGGCACAATGATGGCCGAATCCACATCCCACATGGCGACAATCTCGTGAGCCAGATCAAGATATTTGATTTCCTTGTCTTTTTCGGCCTTCACGAGATTCCCATCATGAGGGAATCTCGTAAAGGGAATCTTGAAGCCTATTATTATTATTATTATAGATATGAACAAAGTCAGAACAGTCACATTTTTTACATATTAAACATTGTCCGCGCTTATAAAGTGGTTCGATAAACTCGAGGAGATTTCACAGATTTCCCTGTTACTAAGAAACTACATGAGTGAGATGTGTATCTTATCTTATCTTATCTTATCTTATTGATAACGCAAGGCTTATCTCTTGTCCCAGCTGTTACACTGGGACACTTCGACCCATTGGGATCTTTTGTGTTCAACCCCAAGACCCTACATACTATCATCCATGGTCCCTTTAAATATATCTGAGATGTATTTAATGGTGTCCCTAATGTACAGTACCTTATAATCTCCCGGTGTAGGATATGCCACCCCGAGGATCTTCATACGCTTACCAGCAAGGCCATCACATTGGCATAAGAGATGTTTCATTGAGTGAGATGTGTAACTAGCTTGTTTGTAAGAGTGAAAGAAAAAACAATCACGCAACAAATACACCAGAAGACTATATAATCACATAAGGAAGGTGGCAGTCGAAATTATGAATTAAATAAAATACGATTCTGGTACTAGACTATGTATAATGTAAATGGCGCGTGAATAACATATTGTTTATTTGTAAAAACATCGTTCGATAAACTGTATTTTTTCTTTTTTATGTAAAGGAAGTGGCAAACAAGCATGCAGTTCACATTGATGTTAAGTGATGACTGCAGCCTATAGACTCCCACACAAAGACCAAGGTCGAAATGCAGATGCGTTATCACTCCTGAGGCCTAAGGTGTTATGCCTCTGTGCCGGAAATTACAGGGCCGTACATTACCACCTGACCGGAACACGATAGTGCTGAACACTACCATTTAGCGGCAAGTAAATTAGGTAATGCGGTGGTGCCTACGCCCGCGAGCTCCGTCACTGGACATCTACCGCCAGTAAAGTAGTATTATGAAGTACTTGGAGTTAATAACGAAACATTCCAAATAAATTCAAACAAAAATGTATGAGATCGTTGAGGTAATGTGAGAATAGTTTTATAAAATAAGCACATTAATGTCATTAACTCATTCAAAAGCACAACAGAAATCTATGAGTCGTGGATATTTTAAGGTTATGGAATACTAAGAGCTTTTTAAGAATACTTAATACTTTACATTTTATTGGCGGGTTGGCCACTTACTACTTACCCGTATCTCCACCAACCCGCATTGGAGCAGCGTGGTGGAGTAAGCTCCAGGCCTCCCCCCAAAAAGGGGAGAGACTCGTGCCCAGCAGTGGGATGTATAATGGGTTGCCATTGTTATATCTTCCGATTTGTAAAACGTCATAGATCATGAAATAATAAAAATCAAGAATTGAACTCTTATGAATTATACCTATTAAAGAATTTATTTGCATCACAAATTATCGTCGATATGAACGAAGACTGTGAATAGAGGAAAAGGTTTAATTTATAAAATAAGAGCTATTGGATTAGACGTCAATACAAAGTGCATTTAAATCATTGATTTAAATGATATTGAATTTATAAGATTTATTCATAATACAATAATTAAAGACAAAATAAATTAATTCATGAATGTGATTGTTTTAAATTTTGAAAAAAATAAGATATACCTAACCCTGTAAAAATGTTAAGTAGATTATATTACAATAAGCCTTTTATGAAGACGAACAATGTACAGATAATTTATAAAGAAGATAATTATTAATTTAATAGAACTAACGTTCACGATACAACAATTTAATTCCTTTTTTCTGATGCAACATAGGTAATTAATTAATTATCATGGTTATATTCTGATTTTTATATTCTTATTTAATTACTTTCTTTAAACATTTCCTATCTTCCGTCAGAAGATGACGTTTCAATTCTGTCTGTGTTTCCTTTTTTAATAATTTGACAATTTCGGTACATAAAATAGTATTTTTTTTGTGTTGAACCTATATCACCTCTAATGCTACCTCTGTCTTTATTTATTACATTTGTAAATTTAATTGTATAAAAACGGGTGAAGAGGAAAATTGAGAAGAAAACGAAGCAATTGTTACCCCCGCGTGTTAACTAGGAAACGTTTTTAGGAAACAGGTCTCAAACCTCTAGCACAAAAACTGAAATTATTTGTCTCAGGGTGACAAATGGGAAAAAATACCAGTTGCCACCTGGACAAGGCTAAACCAGGATTGCACTACGACTTTCTTAAAAGTTAAAGTTATTGTAACATTTCACATCCTTTTCTAACTTAAAGAAATCTGTTAAAGTTAAAGCAGGATATGAAATGTTACATAACTTCAACTTTAACAAAAGTCGTGGTGCAACCCAGGCTCAGAGGAACAAAAAGGCCAGCATACTATTTAAAAAAAATCTTAAGGTTATCACAAGTCAGATGTCTAAAAAAAGAAAATAAGAAGGGACTTTTGTGTTATCCAACTCTTGAAACGAGTCATTATACTTAACTGCCAAAGAGTCTGACTGACGAATACTCGTAGTAAATGTTAATTAATTCAAAGCTGAAATTATTTTTGCATTTTTGAGTATCATCTGGTGTAGTTATATACTTTTCTTTATACTTGAACGTTATTTAGTATGTATCAGAATACAATTTTGTAAATACTTTATTACAAATCGATTTTCGAAAATTATTTGCACGACGCACTTTTGGAAGTGATATTCGTATAAATGTAAGTCCATCAATTTGTTACCCTTAAGAAGATTCCAAAGAATGTTGTTTATTTAAATTTAATAAAATACAATATTGTAAATATAGAATAAAGTCTACGACTTCTGATCACAAAATGATGGTTTTATTTCGAGAAATATGTGTCCAATGTATAAGCTATTTTTAATGTTATCTGTCAGTCTTACTTTTGTTCTTTTGTTTTGTTCACGTCTTTAGTTCTTGATTTAAATGTAAATCAATTACAAAACGCCGTTAGAGCATTCGATAATTAACTACTTACATGATACCTATTTGTGTCATTACTAGAATCGAGAAAGATTTTTGGCAGCCTAGAATCACCCAAAATAACTTGTCACTTCTATTTTAAAATATTGAATAATGCGATACAATAAAATTTGTACCATAGACTCACTAATTGGGAGTGGGAGGCAATATAGCATTGAGTCAAGGTCTTCCAGATTCTCAGCTATAACTACGATGTCATCTGCAAATCGAAGGTGGGAGATGCCCTTGCCGATTCTATTGACGACGAGTCTGTTCCAGTCCAGAAGTTTCAAGATATCTTTCAATGTAATGCTGAACAGTTTCGGAGATACGACATCTCCTGTCTCACACCTCACTTCAGTTGGATAAGTTTCGAGTTCTTATCCTGAAGGCAAACCGATACAGTAGCGTTTTCCTACAAGCTTCTCAGCGTCTGGATAGTTGATTAGGTACCTCTGGAGTGACTGTAACACGGCCCATATTTCGACCGAAAGCTTTCTCACTCAAAGATATAGGTGCTGGTTATACTCTTCAGAACTCTGTATAACCTAATGCAGCGCTTCTGCGTGATGTTATTATTATTTATGATCTATGATGCCAAAGCCTTTACGTAAACTGGATTGTTTGCGAGAATGGAAGTCGTCGTGTCTTTGTATATATACGGTTCGTATATGTATAAAGTAGTTTATATATAAAAGAATAATAAAATCAAACACTGGTGGTAGAGCTCCAGTGACGGAGCTCGCGGGCGTAGGCACCACCGCATTACCTTATATACTTGCCGTTAAATGGTAGTGTTCAGCACTATCGTATTCCGGTCAGGTGGTAATGTACGGCTCTGTAATTTCCGGCACAGAGGCATAACACCTAATGCCTCAGGAGTGGCAGCGCATTTGCATTTTGACCTCTGGTCATTGTGTGGGTGTCTATAGGCTGCAGTCATCACTTAACATCAACGTGAACTGCACGCTTGTTTGCCACTTTTATAACATAAAAAAAAACAATAATAAAAAAAAAAGACTCCATCACTACCCAATGCGTTAGAATGTATTGAACAAAAGAATTTACTTACTTTTTCACTGGTAATAGGAGAAAAAAATAATTTATTACATGTAAAGAAAGGCAAAAAAGATAGATAACGGACAATCAAGGCTTCAGTAATAATAAATAACGTAGTTTCAGAAAAGTGTCGATTGAGATTATTGATAGACGAGTTAAACGATGTTAAGAGTGTGGTAAATGACTTGAGAAGTGTTCCCTAGCAGCTAAACGGTTGTGTTTAGAGATGTGAAAAACATACAACGAAGTTAAAAAGAAAGCTTGATAGTTTTCCATCAGCTAAGTCGATGATTTTACGAGTAATTCTCGAACAACCGAAAAAAACACCTAGAGAAACAGAACCCTACATTATACGGGGCCCAACCCGCACTGGTCCGCTTTTAATACAGAGGACTTACACTCTTCAATAACTGCATTAGAGTATTCAACTAATAATAGAATTGTTAGTTCAATACTCTAATAGACTAGTACTAATAGATTACACAATGACATGCTTTGTCCTGTGCCGGTAGAATGTTATCAATAGTGACAATCACAGATTCTGATAGCCATTGTGTTTATTTCTGAAATCTGATTATAATAGTGTAGTTACAATTTTAGTCACAATAAATACAATCTGATAATTTCTATACCTAATGTGTATGACTGTAGCAATAATAATGTAACGCAAACGGCGAATAAATAATACAAAATACAATACAAATAAGATCAAAATTGTTGAAAGTGCTTTTGAGTGTTCGACAGAGTTATACAAAGAGTTTTGGACTGAAGTAACAAACACAGCATATCACCATAACAAATTTTTGTATTGCCGGGATTAATACCTTCCTGTAACCTAGTGAAAATTTGGATGGTGCGGTTTTCGCATTCTTTTTTGCCTAGAACGTGCAAATTGTGAATCGAACTTCCCTATCACTTTACTGGTGCATGACAAAGCAAAAACACCTTCGATTGCCGTTTTATGAATAAATTATCTTGTGAATGGTCTTAAATGAATTTACTAATGCTTATCAAGAGCTTCGTCTGTCAACTTTCTTTTGAAACTCGGTAACATGGTAGTGCTGAACATTTTAAATAGCAATAGGATACGTTACATCTTAGGGTTATTACTGGTGGTGAAGTGCCCGGAGCTCGAGGGTGTAGGCACCACCACATTACCTAATCTATCTGCAGTCAAAATGGTAATTTTCTGCAATATCGCGTTCCGTTTTGATGATAAGGTCGCGTGATAACATAAGGAGAAAAAAAGTTAAGTTTCGTGGGTGGCAATAATACATTGGACTCATCTATATTTGATCTGCGAGCTTTATGTAGATATCTATAGGCTGCATGCTAATTTATTCAGCATCATACATAATCATGGTGGTAGAGCTCGCAGTGACGGAGCTCACGGGCGTAGGCACCACCGCATTACCTAATATACTTGCCGCTAAATGGTAGTGTTCTGCACTATCGTGTTCCGGTTGTATGGCCCTGTAATTTCTGGCACAGAGGCATAACACCTTAGGCTTTGTGTGGGTGTCTATAGGCTGCAGTCATCACTTAACATCAATGTGAACTGCATGCTTGTTTGCCATTTCCATTAAATAAAAAAACCTATGCCCTCGAGCTCCCTTACTATAACTCCAGCAACAGTAGAAACCATATGAAGTTCTACTCTAGAAATAGCACAAACAACAAAGCCGCATTTAAAAATCCGAATTCACAAAAAATAGTTTAACATTTCAAAATGTTTACGCTAAAAATGGACACTGAACAGCGTTCAGGGAAAACAAATAGCACAAACTAATTGTTAGCGTCCCCGCTCGCATAAATGAGCAGAAAATTATAAAAGCAGTGCAATTAGGGCGCGCTAGAAAAATCAAATTAAACCTCTAATGAACAAACATCGTCATGAGTTGGTTCCCTAGGGCGCGTAGGATAATGGAGTTGCAGAGTGAGCATTTATTTTACACTTTTTGTTTTGTGATGAGATTAAATTAGCATCTAGGTCACCTATAATAAAATTATTAATAATAATTGAAAGCTGAAATAGATAAGTATGATTTACTTTCACAAAAAATATCTGATTATTTTATACCGAATTGACAGTTAATCTGAATTATAAAATCTTATAGTTAAGATTTCCATCGGACTGGAAGTATAAAACAATATTTTACAAAACGGTATCTCACAATAAAAGTCAGTAAGGAATGGAAACATACACTGATATACGTAGTGTTCATATAATTAATTACAACTATTATGAAACAACTGTCTACCTACCTGTTATTGATATTATCTCAAAAATGACGTAAGTAGATAAGAAGCTGTTTTGTCGAAATTAATCAATCATTACGTTCAAAACGAAGACTGTTATTTTGTCTTCGATTCTGTATACTCTCTAATATATACTATTTTTATTAAGCGGCAGCCAGAAAATACTTATCTTGGCACTATCTAAATTTGTTTTAGCAACTAAATTTTATCCGCGATGCAGGTAACAGTACCAGTTTATCTGTGTCAGTTATTCAGCGCTTCTACCCGTCGCATAGTTCGTCGCAGCTTCTTTCATGAAAATAGTCTCCCCATGGCACTGATCTTGTCTGTTTTCAGCAAAAAAATGAAATGTATTTCTCCACGATGCTGGCTCTGTTGGCAGTTACTCTGTGCCAGTTATTCAGCGCTTCTTCCCGTCGCATAGTTCGTCGCGGCTTCCGCTCAAGAGCGAGGGATATTGCTGCGCTTAGCTAAGAATTTTATTCTGGGTTAACTTTAGGTCAATGCGTATAATACGTTTGAATCGCACTTCTATTGCAGAATGTTTTAGATCGCTATTGAACTATTCTTGGACAATTTTGTCGTGATAAAATATAGTCCAGCATAGAGATTACAGATATAACACTATAGGCCTCAGGAGTGGCAACACATCTATACTGAACTCTCTGGTTTTATGAATCCGCTAAGTACCTATTACTTATTATCAATTGAAACTGTATGCGTATTTGCCTCTTCATGACATACACAATGTTCTTGTTACCTCTTGGCCTCCAAGGAAGGTAAGTCTGGACCGGGATATCTTGCGCTTTACACTCTCTGCCTACCCCGTTAGGGACCTGGCGTGAAAATACATACATACATACATACAATATTCTTCGGAGTTTCTCAAGGCACAATCATTTTTTAGGTGAAAACAATCACTTTCTGTCAACGTATATTATTAGCCCTGGACACTAAAAATCATGCCAAAGCTCTTTTGAATAATAGGCACCAATAAAATAATGCGCTATGATTAAAGTAAGACTAACATTTTAACGTTTCTAACTAAAAAAAATATAAACTGTATCGACAAAAAACACTAAAATTCGAAAAATAAACTCAATTACATAATTTCATTTTAAGGGAATAAACACGTAACGTATGTGTTAATTTTAATAAGACAATAACTTTAATATGGGCTACGTACCTACCTACACATAGGTTTGAAGTCGGTGCCAAGCCCAATGTTGTGTTGTGTTGTTGCAGTACATACTACGTTAAGTTATCAAATGCGGCTGTTTGAAACGCAGTGAAATAGGCTCAATTTTTTTTTATGTAATTTAATTTGATTTAAATTTATTTAATCTCATAGAATTTATTTTTATGCAATTATATCTAATGTAAATAAACTCATCTAATCTAAACTCATCTAATTCCACCTCATCTAATCATACCTTATCTAATCTTATCTCATCTAACATAATCTTATCTTAACCAATCTTACATAATCTAATCTAACCTCATCTTATCTAAACCAATCTTACATCATCTAATCTGACCTCATCGTATCTAACCTAATCCTATCCAATCAACAAAATTTAAGTTCATCTCATCTGATCTAAAATTTATTTAGATTTTACTTAAACTCATCTAATCTAAACTTATCCAATTTAATCCCATCTAATTAAATCTCATCTAATTTAATTTCATCTAATCTCAAATCATCTATTCTCATCTCATTTGATCTTACCTTATGTAAATGAACTTAATTATCTACTAATTAAACAGCTTTTAACGTGACATTGTATATACTTACACTTTTTTGTACTTACGTTTATTGTATATTATTTGTTATGTAATTAACTGTTATTCAAGTACTTATATATTTTATTTGTGTTTAGTTTTACATATACTTATTTGCACTTATATAGGTTTTATAGTAAGTATTTATTATATCGACTTTTAGGACTGATATCCGTGTCCCACCGAGTAGTTTCCAGTTGAAAACCAGCGTCGGGCTTCGGCTTGACATAATGCTGAACTGGGAACTATTTAGTGCAGCTGTGGGATCTTGTTTCTTGTTTTCTGCTTTAACTAGGTACTCTTTTAAATAGGTCTAAGTTGTGTCAATTCTTTATAATGTTTTTTTTTTGTGTAATGTATTTGTATTGTAAATGTTTTTTTTTTCTATTGTTTTTTTTTATTAATGCAGTACCTGATATTGGTATGGGGGCTGCTCCAATAAATGTTTTTTCTTCTTTCTTCTTCTTCTACCTCATCTAATCTAACCTTATCTGATCATAACCAATTTTACATCATCTAATCTATCATATCTAACCTCTTCTTATCCTCATCTCATCTGATTTAATTTTAACTAATCTTATCTTATTTAATCTAATATAGACTCGTCTAATCTACACTCGTCTAATATAAACTCATCCAAACTCATCTAACATCATCTAATCTAACCTCATCTTATGCTCACTAATCTTACATCATCTAACACTTGATAAACTAAAATTTTGTTGATTGGATTAGATTAGATAGTGCAAGATTAGTGAGCATTAGATGAGATTAGATTAGATGATATTAGATGGGTGGATGAGCGCCTGAAGCGCACCAGCGAAAGAAATAGATGACTAGGTGAGAATAGGACTTCATCATGAGTTCCACTTCATCAAATTGTGCTTTCCGTAAGCAAACACACGGAACAATATTATTATAAAAAATATCGAAATCCTTTCAAGCATGCTATGAAATATGAAAGTTTCCTCGATTTCTCCAGCATCCCTCACATCTTGATATGGTGACAACGGGACCACCTGTGAGGTATATAGACACACGGCACGGAACATTATTAAGTCCAAAAATATCTTAATCCTTCCAAGTGAGCTATGAAATTTGAGTACACCCTCGATTTCTCCAGGATCTCATCATCACATCTTGACATGGTGACAATAGGACCAACAGTGAGGTATACTCCTGCAAACATAAAAAAAATATTTAAATTGGTACAGGCGTTTTCCAAAAATCACGTTTTATAATAATAACAATGTTTGAACAAACGTGAAACTACTATTTGTTTTATTACAGTAAAAGTAGGTATTTCAACTACGAAGGTACCATATATAGCCTGTATAATCAGTTCCACATAATCAAATTGTGCTTTCCGAAAGCAAACACACGGAATACTATCTTATAATATAAGAAATATGGAAAATCTTCAAGTGCGCTATGAAATTTGAAGAGTTCCATCGATTTCTCCCGGATCCCATCATCACATATTGACATGGATACAATGGAACCACTTGTGAGGTATAGCCTTTCAAACAAAAAAAGAATTATCCAAATCGGTACAGGCGTTTTCAAATTATCGGTGAACATACATAAAAAAGAAGATCCGGACGAATTGAGAACCTTCTCCTTTTTTTTGAAGTCTGTTAAAAATAAAACATTAGGAACTTCAATATGAAAGTGCACAATGTTTATGCAGGGACGTAATAAAACAAGAACAAATCGCAAACAAATCCCGTTTGCCCCGTGATTGAGAAGTCTGCTTATCCCGGGATACCGGGATGCCGGGAACGCCTGCATGTGCATTAGTTCCCTGGTATTTCTCCGGTCGGGGATTTCCGTTGACGTTCCTAGCATTGCATTGTTTTACGTTATATTATTTTTTATTCCATCTAAGGATAAACGTGTGTAAGTAAAAATTCATATCAAATCACGATATGTTGAGTTTTTGTTTATTAAATAAATATACTTTTTAACCGACTTCGAAAAAAGGAGAAGGTTCTCAATTCGTCCGGACCTTTTTTTTTATGTATGTTCCCCGATAATTCGAAAACGCCTGTACTGATTTCGATAATTTTGGTTTCGTTTGAAAGGGTGTGCCTCCCAGTTGGTCCCATTGGCGGGACGTCCATTCTATGCGTATTCTCTGCCCCAACTCAGGCTTCGAAGCCTCGAAGAAGATAGATCTCGGCGTTGTAAAAGGGACGTGCTATCACAAGACTTACTGAAGCAGTTTTAACTGGCGGTAGAGTGCCAGTGCAAGAGTTCAAGGGCGTAGGCGGTGCCTGCATTACTTAATCTATCCGTCGCCAAATGGTAGTGTTCAGCTCTTTCATGCTCCGATTAGATGGTAATGTATGGCCCTGTAACAACTAACACAGAGAGAGAACAGCTAAGGTCTCAGGGGTGGTAACGTATCTGAATTTTGACCTTTCGTCTCTGTGTGAGTGTCTATAGTCTTGTAGCGTCCACTACATTAAGGCGCCAACTAGTGGAATACAATGAAACCTTACAGTACTTGTCTAGTACGATAGATGGCGTGCAGTCAAATTACATCGCACATACGAAGATTTCTCAAGAGTTGGCGTTGTCAAGATATATACAACTTCCCAACGTCAACCGTTGGGCCGCGGCCCGCCAGGCGCTATCACCTCGCCTGGTCGGAGGATCCTGCTTTTTCGACGGAGGAACACTTCCACCCGTTCCTCCACAGTCTGCAGTCACCACATAACATCAATGTGAACTGCATGCCTGTTTGCCACCTTTATTACATTAAAAAGTTAATTATTAAAATAACAAAATCTTCAAATTTAACAGTTTATCAACTATAAAGCAAGCACAAGTCCAAATTACAACACTCAATATTTTATACAGAAAATTTTAACGATCCAGACCCAAGATAATCCTGTTCGACGAAACTACACGCACACAAGTTCCCGTTGAAGCCACAATTAACAATGCAAATGTATCTCCAAGCGAGAAAGCTGTTCTGAATTTCATACCGAATACATATGGTAATTGAGTTTTGGCGCAAGAAAAACGTCATAGAATAGGATTTAAACTTACAACTCGTTAAGATTTTCGTCGCGACGCCCGAGCGCTGAGTTTGGCGTATGCCTGAGTTGATTTCACGCTCTTGTGTCCTAAGGCTAGGTTAGCCTGTTCTTCATTATATGGACTGTTTTACGGTCATTTTCGTACTTTCTATAACCGTTTGTGTTGCAACTTGTCATGTCTGGGATATGCAACAAAAAAAAACATACATGTAACAGACAGACAAAATTATTTCATTTAATAATGTTATAAACGGACGTGGATTATAGGGGCCGTTTAGGACAAAATAAAGAAGTACTGCCCTTTTCTAGATTTAGTAGGGCAGTTCTTCCAGGAGTAGTAGGTAGTTGCTGGTAGGTAGCTGCGAACTGTGCAGTGGTCCGCAAAAGCGGGGGAAACACAACACTTTATAATATATGTGATTAAAGATAAAATAATGATAATTTATATTGCCACGGAAGCTACGGATGGCTCGCAGAGCGACGTGCGCTCACTCTGGCGCTTCAAAATGTGCTCATGAGTGTCTTATCTGTACAGGAAGACTAGTATTCTTATAAGAACGGTTATAGGTAATCAAATGTGTCCAATAGCAAACAAAGGTTTTTTTAAGACGGACTTATGTAAGCGGAACGTATCGAGATGGCACTAGTCTACTTCACTGGGCAATCGGCGAGCGGAGAAGGGGCTCCAGCCTAACGAGACAAAAGGTATTTTGTTACTAAAATATAAGATGTTCTTCCTAGAGTACCACACAGTTTGATTGTAGATATGCCAACGGGCTTGAATTAAATACGTATGCATTCCAATTCAGATGATTAAGTTCAATATGCTCTACATAACAATGAGTTAATGCTGTGCTAGATTGATGTAGACTAAAGTGAAAACTAATTGTTGGTTTGGATCTTACTTAGTGTTGGTCGAGCCTAGAGAACAGAGAGAGATGTCTTGCATATGATTATTTTTTTTCATATTAGGGCGACTGTAAAAGAGTTAAGTGATGGTTAGTGGTCACCGTTACTTATGGACATTTGCAACATAATTACACCTTTGACACGTGGCGGCATCCATTTAAAGCATACTAACAAAGCCATTTATAATTTCAGAAACTAAATTTACTTGTTACCTATATTTGCTAATTTGAACACGAAAATTACTGTGGAGAACTTCGGCCTTTGTATGTTATTATGGTTACAAACAAGCATGCAAGTCACGTTGATGGTAAGTGAATACTGCAGCCTATAGGCACCTTTACAAAAACCGGTGAATATCTATGTAAGATAATGTAAAAATTATGCCTATATATTAGTGCCTAAGTTATACCAATGGGCCTTATAAGAAGCCTCAAGGTCACCCAGAGAGCAATGGAGAGAGCTTTACTTGGAGTTTATCTGCGAGATCGAATCATAAATCAGGAGGTCCGTATGAGAACCAAAATTGCGGACATAGCTCACCGAATAGCGAGACTCAAGTGGCAGTGGGCAGGGCACATAGCTCGAAGAACTGACGGTTGGGGCAGAACAGAACAGTTCTTAAGTGGCGACCGCTTACCGGGAAACGAAGCGTAGGCAGGCGCCCACAAGATGAACCGACAACCTGGTGAAGATCCCGGGCAATCGCTAGATTAGGGCGGCCGAAAACCGTTCGCTTTGGCAATCTTTGGGGGAGGCCTTTGTTCAGCAGTGGACGTCTTTTGTATACGTACGTACATTACCATCTAACCGGAAGACGATAGTACTAAGCACTAACATTAGGCGGCAGATAGATGAGGTCATGTAGTGGTTGAGCTCCGATACTGGAAATACACTTCAATATCTTCGTATTAACATCTTATGAGTTGAAGAACGCCGGCTACCCGTACGAGCCGAGCGTGCTGGCGAGAACGCGGAACAAGCGATATAGAAGTACGATCGGCCTTAGCGTTCGGCTTGTGATGAATGTTTTCTTATGATTTTATCTCGTAACATTATCGTTTGCAAACAGAATTTAGAGAGAGAGAGAGAGAGAGAGAGAGAGAGAGAGAGAGAGAGAAAGAGAATTGTTTTTTCTCAGCATTGTCAATTACTGGTGGTAGAGCTCTGGTGACGGAGCTCGCGGGCGTAGCACCACTGCATTACATAATCTATCTGCCGCTAAATGGTAGTGTTCAGCACTATCGTGTTCCGGTAATATGGTAATGAATGGCCTCGTAACTAGCCCTGTACCGTGTAGATGTCTATAGGCTGAAGTCATCACTCAACATCAATGTGAGCTGCATGCTTGATTGCCACCTTCTCTACAAAAAAAATAATACTAATTTTCTGACTTACTTCAAGGTAATCCAACTCATCATTCTGTCTACCCGAGCCCTTATATTCTCAGTTTTCAAGACTTCGTTAGTATTTTGTCTTCGTGTTAATTTATGGGTGTATTGTAAAGTTAGAGAGACGGTTGGCTTTGTTTTACAAAACTTGTACGGTTTTAAGTTATGTCAAAGTTGGAGAAATCTGGCATTCAGTGTGTTAAAGGATGAGCTTATGTAGACATATATTTGATTAGTTTTTTTTTTGGGATTAAAGATCTTTATTTCGAAGAGCTCATTGGAAGTAGTTTGAATAAGCTTATCACACGAATATTTTAAATGTGAATGTTTCTTTGTTTGGATGTTTGTCCATCAATCACGGCCATACTACAAAACGGATTTTGATGAAAATTGTTATACAGATAGGGTATTAGCTGACATAGATTAAAGGATACTTTTTATCTCGAATAAATGTTCCTGTGGGATGCCATTGGATGATTTGTTAAGTTTCCACAGGTTACGCGAAAAGCGACCTACATGCGGGCGGAGCCGCGGGCAACAGCTAATAATCATCATCATCATATTTATCATCATCACTCCAGCTGAGAGACGTCCACGGACAAAGCTGGAGGGTACAGGTTCCTCCCTTGAGAGCCAGCTGGATAAACTCCAACAGTGAGGTTGCGAGCGGACGAGCTAGCCGTCTATTTTTAGTTAATTTGGTAAGTGCGACGACTTGTTTCACGATTGTTTTAGGTTTAAACCGTACGTACTCGTACTACGTTTCTGTATGCGCAGGCTAAAGCACGTCACTGATTTACGTCTGTATAAAAGGTAACCAAAATTGTTTTATGTTATTTCGCATTAACACATGCTTGTGAAATGTTAGATTAATTAGATGGCGCTACTGCAATAAATGTGAAGGAAGGATTTGACAAATCGGGCAGGACTTCGGTAGCTCAGTTGGAAGAGCGGCTGGACTAGATTCCCAGTGGCCGCGAGTTCGAGTCTCGCCTGAAGTCAAATCTTTCTTTCCATTTTTCTTTAAAACCCAAAATTTGCGTTTGTATTGAACTTTAGTCGGGTGTGTCATGGTGTCCCCTAATAATAATGAAAAACTGGTTGCCTGTAAAGTCGGTTTTACGGGCGAAGATTTTACGTGACAACGTCTTTTTCTCGGTAGAAAGGCATTCGCCGGTCCGGCAGGCCTCTCTCTCGTTCGGTGACTCATCGTTACGTTACCGGGCGTTACACTTTTTCATGAGTGACTCCGATCCGCAACCTAATTTAAGACGTTGTCACGTCAAAAAACATATTTCAAACGACCATATGACTTCCTCTTCAATATATATAATTTTTATCAAAACATTGTACCGAAAGAATTGAACAAAGCAAACCTGTGCATTCAATCACAACCTCTAATAAAACGATTCGATATATCGTTCAACATAAAAATCTCTATTTTTATAACGAGAGCAATATGTTTTTTAATAAAAAAGCCATTTTGAACATTTCATTTTTTATATTCATTGCTACCGCGCGATTCAATAGAAATGTGTGATACAATTTACTTTATAGTTTGCTTCGTACGGAAATATATATCAATTTGTGCATGTTTGACGTCCATACAATACATCGGTTGTTTTGCTAAAATAACGTTCAATACGTATTATCCTTTGGTTGTTAAGTCTACTGTTTTTGAACCTGCTGGTACAAATATTGTGATTTTTATTTAGTGAGACGTTTTTTTTTTTTAAATAATGGAAGTGGCAAACAAGCATGCAGTTCACATTGATGTTATGTGATGACTGCAGCCTATAGACACTAACACGAAGACCAAGGTCAAAATGCAGATGCGTTACCACTCCTGAGGCCTAAGGTGTTATACATCTGTGCCGGAAATTACAGGGCCGTACATTACCACCTGACTGGAACACGATAGTGCTAAACACTACCATTCAGAGGCAAGTAGGTATATTAGGTAATGCGGTGGTGCCTACGCACGCGAGCTCCGTCACTGGAGCTACCACCAGTGAAAGTAGTGGTATAAAAGTTATTTTATAATTTTATACCACTACTACGCTACGAATCCTGGGTAGAATACCTGGGTTCGAAGCCCGAGTCAAGGGCTATCAGTTTTATGTTTGGTTCTATTGGGTTTTTTCCATTTTTTTTTGTTATTACGGGGTAATAACATTTTTTTTCCATTTGTTATTACAGGGCTATAATAATATTTTATCATCTAACCGGAACACGATAGTACTGAACACTACCATTTGGCGGCAGATAGAATAGGTAATCCTGAGATGCCTACGCCCTCGAACTCCTACACTAGACTCTACCACCAGTAAAGCGAGAAAGTCAAGAAGTACCAAAAATTTCAGTAATATCAAGAACTTGTCTTCTGGAGCCAGACCCTGGACCATGCCGAGCCGGTATAACCATGTTCTTCTATGAACCACCAATCAAGAACTGCTCCACCTTCAGCTGGGGTGGTTGCCAGGGCAACGGTAATCGGTTCTTTTCCTTGGAAGAATGTATAGACAGTTGTCTGAATAAACCAGATGGGAAACGTAAGTTATTCATCAAATGAGTCAAGCCACTACTATGCCGCTACAGGACTCCAGCGTTATAGTAGTGGCTTGACTCATTTCAGTATTTAGATCGTTGGGGTGGGAATAGACGCAATTGGGATTTATGCACTGCCCAGAAGTTTTCCGTTACCATTCTTGGAATTTGGTTAATAAGCTTGCCACTTATTGTACAGAACAATACATTTCTACGTATATTTATGCGATACGTTATTATTCCCTTTGGACCGGCCAAAGATACTCAGAGATTTTTCTCTATATTATTTCATAAAGTAGGCTTAAATCCCTGAAGCAGCAAGTGAGCCATATAGGGTCCACGAACAATAAGAAATCTTAGGTTAGGCCGTGTTGGTGATGACAACTAACACCATTTCTTTTATAAGTCCACCGTCCAAGGTTCTGTGAGCTATCATGGGACTACGGATTCTGTTTTGGAGCCATACCCAGATGGTACTACGACTCAATGTGGCAAGTCTGCAAGAAAACTATATATTCTGGTTGCGGTGGAAATAAAAATAACTTTGGAAGCAGGGAAGAGGTAAGATAATTATTGACACTTTTTATCACCTTACGAACTCTTAAAAATTACTGCTTAACCCGCCAAACTCAGGCCGAAAACACCTGAGAAGCGTCGCTTTCTTGTTATCTCGTTCTCGCGCTCGCTATTTCTCGTATTGGGTGAGTTGCCTCTGACAATTTCGCGGCAAGATTTCCCGGTGAGACTTCTCACGGGAGTCTGTAGCCGCTATTAGATTGTCGAATTCAAAAAGTGCCGACCCTATGAATGAACATCAATCTTTCACCTTTCCTATAGCACAGTACAAATATGAACAGTGTGGAAACTACGTACAAAACGTTGAAACGTCACACTCACACAAGCATGAGCATCGACGAGGCCTCTAAGCGGTTTTCTGCAGTACTGAGTCACTCGCTACATCGAGCGTCGATGCGCATGTTTGTGTTAGTGTGCCGTTTCGAACGTTTTGTACGTAGTTTCCATACTGTTCATATTTGTACTGTGCCTATAGTGTGATAATGTATAGGATTGCGATTGTTTTTTCATAATCGATGAAAAATTTAAATTGAACTAAGTGTCTTAACAAAAATGATTGTTTTTATATTATTTTTTCGCAATAACACAACCGGGTGAATTTTTTTTGGAAAAATGTTCTTCAGGCAGGAACCCTAGACCATAGCGATTTTTAGTCCAGCCGCTCTCCCAACTGAGCTACCAAAGTCCACATCGCTTCAGTAGTTTTTGTGTGAAAACGTTACAAACATACGTACAAAAACACAAATATTTCCTTTTTATAATAATAAAGGTACGGGACATCTGTACATTTCTTTTCCGTTGTCTCTGTGACGGTGACACGGCGCACGGGGACAACTGGAATAAACTTGAAAAAAACTTTCTATACTAATAGGAAAGGATCCCACTGCAGAATCATTTCGTTCATACACATATGCTGCAAACCTTATTTTTATGCATATTTATAATCTAGAGAATATATTATATCCACTAGGTTGCCAATCAAGATTTAGCCGCAAGTTTTTTTTATTAAATTATTTTATATTTAACTGCCAGCAACTCTTATTTGCGGCCGATTTAAATTGACTTCCTTATATCATAAGAATGAGAAAATCAAAAGCTTTGATTTGATATATAAATAAAAAATGTTTGTTATGGAAGTAAAAAATTATCGGGGCGGAGAGAAAATATGTAAAAGCGGCCAAGTTCGCAACGGCAGCCGTGATTTTACCGTGAAGTGGACACTATTTTATAGTAAAAACAAGTTAAAAAAAAATCTGTCGCAAAAAAAAAATACAAAAAAAATTTTGCAGCCATTTTTTGAGAGGCAGCTGAGTGGATATATATCAACTAGATTATAGATATGCGTAAAAATAAGGTTTGCAGCATATCTGAATGAACGAAATGATTCTGCAGTGGGATCCTTTCGTATAAGTATAGAAAGGATTTTTCAAGTTTATTCCCGTTGTCCCCGTGCGCCGTGTCCCCGTCATAGGGAGCAAAGGAAAGAAATTTACAGACGTCCCGCTGTTCCCGTGACGGGGACACGGCGCACGGGGACACGGGGCTCGGGGACAGCGGGTATGAACCCTTATTCACATCATTTGACATTTCAGTGTGAAAAAGGTTGCTTATATGAATCAAAAGATTGGCCCAAACGACTCACTAAATCGGACAAGTTGCTGAAAAAAGTATTGGTGGTCAACCATCCGAACGCTACCATCAACTACCGACTGTCAACAAAAAAACAGCAACGGTCAAATTATTCATTTATAGATTCTATTTCAGGTTATCATTATACACATTATACTTTCCATTTGAATAATAAAAAGTCTTAGAGTTACTGTCGTATTTTCTGTTCATTCTTTTTGTGTAATGGAAGTGGCAAACAAGCATGCAGTTCACATTGATGTTAAGTGATGACTGCAGCCTAAAGACACCCACACAAAGACCAAGGTCAAAATGCAGATGCGTTACCACTCCTGAGGCCTGACATGTTATGCCTCTGTGCCGGAAATTACAGGGCCGTACATTACCACCGGACCGGAACACGATAATGGTAAACACTACCATTTAGCGGCAAGTATATTAGGTAATGCGATGGTGCCTACGCCCGCGATCTCCGTTACTGGAGCTCTACCGCCAGTGAAAATTGAACGAAATGAACATCTTTTCCAATGAAACTGCCTGAGTAGCCTAGCGGTAGCAGATCATTATTACTACGCTGGAGTTCCGGGTTTGCTTCCCGGGTAGGGAGCTATCAGAGATAATGGTTTAAAGTCCTTCTTCTCTGGTTCCATTGGGATTTTATCATTTCCTGGAAATTTTCCAGTACCTCGAAGTTTGGGAATGTGCCAGGAAATGTCAACAGGCTCGCCACCTGTTTCATGGGCCAAAATGTAATCAGCGAATCGTGGGAGTTTGCATTTGCATTTACCTTTGCCCACCCCTTCGAGGATTACAGTCACGTCATTTTTCTATGTAGCTTATCAACACAGGTGGTATAGAAGTGTACAGTTCAAATGGATGATTTTTAGTGTTCCGTACCTAAAAGGTAAAAACGGGATCCTATTACTAAGCCTCCGCTGTCTGTCTGTCAGTCACCAGGCTGTATCTCAAAAACCGTAATAGAAAGCTGACACTTTCACAAATTATCTTTCAAAATAAATAATGATATACAAATAATTTTACTGTTCTAGTTGTTAGAAAACGTTTACTTTTTGTAAATATTTATTTGTTTACTTTTTTATAAGATCGAGTACAAAATAGGTAGTTAAAAAATACGTTTGATGTATGGGAGCCCTCCTTTAATATTTAAGGTGGAAACACATCGTCCAATAACATTAATAGATTAACAAATAGCTTACACGTTCAGCGTCGGGTCGTGGCGATCCCACCACCCACTTGTGGAAGAACTTTCTTCTGGGAGAGAATAATTCCACTAGAGCAGTCAGTCAAACGAACAATGGCGGTTATACTATTCAAATGGGACGGTGGTAATAGCAATAACGTAGTATGTGCAGCTGTGTCGTGCTTTAAAATTATCGCCACTGCGATCGCCAATCCGCATGCCAAGCGTGGCGATTGTGGCATATCCCCCGTATGGGGAGGATTTGGTCCACCAGTAAACATCTTTCGGCTGATATGATGACGATGGTTTAGGTATTATCGTCGAATTCGTGAAACGTTTGCATTTTACTACAACAGAAATGTCTAACCAGTGAGGAATAAAAAAAAACAAATTTTCAAAAACAATTTTATTTACAAAACGTTTTTCATATATAAACCCATCTATCCTTTTCAATTTCTGAGACAAACATAACATTAATTTCATTAGCATGTTTCATCAAAATTTTGATTACTGAAAAAATCAAACATTATCACAAATAGGTCAAGGTTCCAACAAGGAAATATCGCATATCGACCTTAGGAAGGAGACTTCGGCTTATTTCGGGTCTGTAGAGCGTTATCTCTTTCGCAACTTACCTAAGTGACGTTTCAATAATTGTCGACCAGTTATATCAACTTTGGACCAATACCGGACCATCAGTGCTTATGTAGGCAGTGTGCAGCAGAGATAACGCTCTACGAAGTCGAAACTAGCCGATTGTCTCTTTCGTAGGTAATTAACATATAATTAAATGTCTTTCGGGTGTCAGAAATAGAAAAAGAAACTTAACAAATAATAAAGCCATCACAATCTCACAGTCAATTAAAATCACAATTAAAAAAAGTTGGATAGGGAAACCAAATTGAATTGTTGAAAACTTGGCACGAGTTTCGGATTTATTTATTATATCTATACAAAAAATCGTCATTAAGCTTTCTTTTTTATTATTGATACAGAAAATAGACCATTTTTTGGCCGCCATTGTATTTATGCCAATAGAAATATGATTAAATTATTCTATCCCCCATCCCCATCCCCTGGTAGATATCATCTTGCAACATTTTGTATTTAAATACGTTTAGTTAAGATTTATTTACAGTTATGGTGTAATTATTTAAACTGTGAATATAAATATAAGGAAGAACACGCTGTCCATAAAAACTTTTTAATTAGTTTCACTCATGTGAGGGATCGATATTAAAATAATTTTGCTACATAATAATTTTCTTAAATAAATTATCGTATTTGTTCCGCCATCTTTAAAACTGCCGTGAAGTTTGTGTAGAGCTCCTCGATACTGGAAAAAGTACAAATAAAAGTTTTACAGCACAAACTTATAATTTATTTTATTTATGCATACAGGGAAGCGCGCATGGCCCAGTGGCTGGTGTAGATCGTAAGCGATCTGCTCGGTTAAACACTACGGGCGCGGTCGGGTAGTGTGATGGGTGACCGCTAGTGGCAAATTAAATGCGCGTTTCCGTGCTTCGGAGGGCACGTTAAGCCGTCGGTCCCGGTTGCTATCGATGGATAGCAGTCGTTAAACCTTGTCGGAGGCCTAATGGGCGGTTTGAAAACATCCGACAGTGGGTTGGCCACTAACCCACCCACCTCCACCAATCCGCATTGGAGCAGCGTGGTGGAGTAAGCTCCAGGCCTCCCCCCCAAAAAGGGGAGAGACTCGTGCCCAGCAGTGGGACGTATAATGGGTTGCCATTATTATTATTATTATGCATACAGGGTGTAATCGTTAAGTGTGTACGAGCGATTATTCCGTTACTTTTACAGATATCAAAAAACTTAAACTTTTTTTTTATGTCATGGAAGTGGTAAACTAGCATGCAGTTCACATTGATGTTAAGTGGTGACTGCAGCCTATAGACACTTACACAAAGACCAAGGTCAAAATGCAGATGCGTTACCACTCCTGAGGCCCAAGGTGTTATGCCTCTGTGCCGGGAATGACAGTAGGTACCGTACATTACCACCTGACCGAAACACGATAGTGCTGAACCCTACCATTTAGCGGCAAGTATATTATGTAATGCGGTGGTACCTACGCCCGCGAGATCCGTCACTGGAGCTCTACCACCAGTAGAAAATCCATTAAACCCGTCTTACCGTCTATCAGTGACCGAATTCATCAAATTGAACACGTAACCAGGACAGACATCTGGGTGCATAAACCGAGCATGAAAGAGTGTGCCTTGGCAGAAACAGTAGATCAACAACGGCAACGGCACTTTTTCTGGCAGAATCTTCTTCTCGTATAATATCGTTGAGTATAGCTGTAAAAAGAAACATTATAAGATTACATAAAAAAATAAATGTTTGAATATACCTATCTATTTTATTGCACCGGCGACGGGATATGACGATCCCACCCCCCTACTAGCGGAAGAATTTATTCTACTGGAAGAAAATTCTTCCACTAGTGCAGTCAATCAACCGAACAATGGCAGTCAAACCATTCCAGTAAAAATAACAACGCTAGATGGGCAGCATCATCTCGCGATAAAACTACCGCCACTGCGATCGCCGATCCGCTAGCCAAGCATGGCGATTATGGCATATTCTTCCCTCATGCCACAAAAAATTAAACACTGGTGGTTCGGATTTTCGAAACAAATTCAACTAGAGTGGCGGAAGGCGGTCTGCGTTTTTTTACGTTACATGTTGTATACAGTGCGCTCCATTGAATATACCTCGTGAATGAAGAGAACCGACGACCAGTCGTTGTGTATCTTTGGGTGAAGCTTTTGACCAGCAGAGAGTCTTTCATCTGGAATGATGGTGAATTTTACCTTGAAAGCTCCAGTCATCGCTGCTATCGCGAATCCGAGGCTTGGTTTGAACAGGAATGACAAGCCAGCTAAGTATCCTGCTGGCAAAGCGTACAGCTCCGAGTCGACGCCACGCTTACGGCATAATAAGCATATCACAGTCTGAAAAAGATATTCAGGATTTAACAACTTCGCTCCTCTATATTTCCAAAGGAAGCCAATATTATGATATATCCATTGGCTATCCTATTTATATAGGTAAATAAATTTTTAATTAATTTATGATTGCCAGTATTTTGAAATTATATTCCTATTCACAATTAATATACCGATGAAACTCTACTCTATGTTGACCGAAGTTGAAGACCTGTGTCGTGGGTGCCGTTGTACACACAAACATATAGAACCAATACAAGTAGGCCAGCATAGCGTGGCCCTCGTATCAAGAGGTCGTCACACATCATTACTGGACTAATTTCAAAGGTTATGGGTTTTTTTTTAATTATTATAAAAAAAACGATTAAGTATTCGAAAGAAAAAGGTATCAGAAAAACTATGAAGTGTAACAATTTCTAATCAGCTAGTCTTGTTTTAAACATCAGACTGAAGAACAACAGAAAATTGACCCAACTGCATTCACCTTACGGTGTATTTTTGTACGAAAACCGCTTGAACTCTCTTGTTAGTGGATTGCGTTTACGCAATACTGGCATTTTGTTTTCACAAAAATGTATACTGCTCCGGTCAGCCGGAAATCGACGAACGCGCCGAAGCCATTGGGCCGATAAAACAAACGCTTCATGTTCGGCCATTTTCACAATCAGCTAACCGCACGAAACTGCGGCCAGCTGCCTTGACCTAATACAGGCTTATTCAATAGTAAATTGTTCACTGCAAATACCGATTTAATTGAAATACTGAAAAAACTCTACTCTAGGTCTAAACTGTGTCGTGGTTGCCGTTCTATACACACAACATACATAGAAACATCCAGAACCAAAAAAAAAACTGTAGTCCATTCAAATATTTGTATGGGTGTGGGGGTCAAAACCCGTAACCCCCGGGTCAAGCGTCCATCACACACCATTATTAGAACTGAGACTCAGTTACGTTATTTTGTCATTATTTTATGAAAAGATGGGGTATTCGAAACAAAATTATGTTAGAACTCAGAACTGCTCTGTTGTTAGAGAACTGCGTTTACGCAAGACTGACATTGTTTTCGCAAAAATGTATACTGGCCCGGTCAGCCAGAAATCGATGAACGCGACGAAGCCATTCGGGCGATAAAACAAACGCTTCATGTTCGGCCATTATCACAATCGGCTAACGGCATGAAACTGCGGGACCAGCCTTGGACGTAATAAAGGCTTATTCGAAAATGTGTTGTTGGTAGAAAGAATACCCATTTTTTTATTAATATGTTGTGCAAAGAAACTAGTGGATCTCTACTAAGCTAAGTGAGAACTAAGTGGATATCCAACAAATTAGCGTATTTTTTTAATATTGGTTACTTTCTACATACAACGTTTGTAACTTATTATTATTTATTGAAAGAGGAATATTAGTATTAAAACGAATCAACCGACTTAGGCAAAATGAGTGTAATAAACTTCGCTGCACACTGACATGACATATGATATTAAAACGGTAAGGACATTCCTTTTTCAAAGATAACATTTCATTTTTAGAGTCCGATTGATAAAACCGAGCGTTTGCTACGCTTGAGGTAATTGGCTATTAATAAAATTCGCAACACTTACTGATATCTATCGTTGGCTTATGACAATCCTATACATTTTTAATTCTCTTTCGTAGTGTCGATTTAATAGATTAGCATTTTTATCAGATATTTTTAAATTAAAAAGCATTCAATAGAAAATCGTACTCTGTAAATACCAATATAACTGCCGAAGAACATTGCCATCTTCAAATGTTTCGGGCGAATCGTTGACAGAGCTCTGAGCGGAGTTTTGAGATTGGATGCGAGGATCCTTACTACACTTAGCGCGAAACCAACTCCGAAGTAGGCTGCTGTACCCTGTGATAGAAAAAACAACAAATTAATCGCCTTCCATTGACCATCAATCAATCAATCAATATAAATAAACATATACCCATTATATTAAATTAAGAACTTTTCATTATTGAAAAAAATAACTTCGAAGTCGGAACGCACATCAAAATTAGGTACATATTTTTTCTTCAATCTCTAGGTATATGGAAGAAACCGCTCTTTTAGCGATAAGGCCGTCCTTTGTATCACATATTGTTAAGTGTTTTTTTTTTGTTAACATGTTCTTTTGGTGCGCAATAAAGTACCTATTTGTTGCTTGTTCTTGTATTATTCACCCCAGTCGCTTTATCGCTAACATAGTGTAACGGAACCTACTCTATCAAAAACGGGGACTCTTCAAATAAAGGATATTTTCGAAGTCAAATCTAAATCAACAAGAATATAATATTGGCCATGTGATGTCTAAAGGGACGCTACAAGTTGTTAAATGGTAGTAACCTTAAGTTCTTTAATAGAGGTAAGAATAAAGTTAGAAATGCGATAAGATTATTAAATATAACCCCAAAGAGTAAATTACTGAATACACAATATAATATTGGAGGGGAAAGTTAAGGAGCCCCAAACCATCGCCCCTTAGTGTGAGTACCAAACCAAGAATCTGTACTCTCCAGACGAGCTTGGAGTATATTTGGTAGATGAGCGTATAAATAACGCTTAAATAATTACCATACAATGATGGTTACATTTATAATCAAACTGTTGTAAAACAACAGATATAAAGGCAAAGCCTCAAATTGTAGATGATGTATAAAGACAAAGTCTTAATAAGCTGACAAAGTCAGTAAGTTGTAGTAGACTGTTGTAAACAACAGATTATATGGCATAAGCCTCAAATTGCAGGTATTGTGTAAGACATAGTCTTGAGCTGACAAAGTCAGTATGTGGTAGTAGACTGTTGTAAACAACAGATAAAGTGGCATAAGCCTCAAATTGCAGGTATCGTGTAAGACATAGTCTTAATAAGCTGACAAGGTCAGTAGATCATATTTCAATATTAATATAGGCCATTAACAGGCAATCAGGTAAAATATACTCATTTGAGTATTCCAATGATGAAGTTGATATGTATATTATCAATCGTCGCAGACACCGTTAGGCGCAGTAATTGTTGCAGTAGTAGATCATGATCATAATATGGCATAGCCATTAAGTTGTTATACTGTAAACATAGTTTACTCATCCTGACATAGTCAGTAAATAAATATTTCAGACAATGTCCTGTAATTATGGTTTAACCATATATGATTATTATCTCATTGTATATTGTCAGTATCTGACATCGCAAATAAATGCAATATTGTAGTTTCCATAAGGTAGGTGCATAATACACAATATATGTAGCGGTTCCATGACCGATCATCGCAACAAGGCGGATAATGATCTGTTGATCATATTATAATATGAAGTAATTGTTGTGTTTGTTCTGAAGTAACACCTCTTCATCCAGATGGATATTATCTCCAACGTTAATGGAATCGACCTATAAGATAATGTATAAGTCTAAGCAAAACCAGACCCAAGGTACACCACAGGTGAAATTACAGCACCACAAAATAACATTTGCTAGGGGCTCTGCCCATTATCGCAAGAACAGGTAGTGTGTAACTCACAGCGCACAGGTACTAGCAAGCCAGACAACGTCGATGAGGATAGGCCGACCCACAACTGCTGATACCCACAGACTAGACCAAAGGTACACTAGGCGGAGACCGCGGAGACTACAAGACTACAAAAATAATATTTGCTAGGGCTCTGCCCATTATCGCAAGAACAGGTAGTGAGTAGCTCCAGTATACAGGCCAGCTGTCAGTAAATATGTTTTAAATATTCCAAACTGAACGTCGAAAGTATATGTACAGAACATACAGAACAGTATAATGTATCAACAATACAGGTGTGATATTTATAGTGATTACCTGTATTGTGTATATATAATGTTTATGGATTTATACATAAACCATGCATTTTGCACACTGCCTTTAGGCAAAACCTTATTAGGTTTCCAGATTCAAATGAGTTTTATAGATGTCTATAAGTAGCAGATTATTATAAAATATGTTTAGTGTTGGTTGTTCTGAAGTAGGTACTACTACGTCCAGATGATAGTAAAGAAGAGTGTAGGTGTGGAATCGACCCATAGTACCCAAGTTAATGGTGTAGGCCGACCCACATAAGTTGCTAGCGCACTAGACCAAGATACACCCCAGGGAGTATACATCACCACAGTGTTTTTCAGGCTTGGCCCTACTTGTTTTTTATGTGATAAGTAACTCCAGTGCACTGGCATAGCCGCGGGACAACGTTGAGTGTCTTTCAGTCCTGGACGTCAGAAGTGATGTATGTAGCGAAGGAACGAGTCCAACGCCCCAACAAACCAGGTGTGTAATGCGTGTATTGTGTTAATAATGATAATGGTAAGTTCATTATAATCCAGAGTCAATAATCGATAATATCGTTGTAGATATCATTATTCAATAATGACAACTAAAACGTCCATACTTATTTGCAGCCAATAATTAGTAAATATTTATAGACCAAAGTCAGTATATGATAAAACATCGGTATAAATTAGCTAACAATGTCTATAGGCTAGATGAATTCTAGTTACTTACTCGCAGTAACAAAGTATGTATATAAACAAACACCAAAATGTTCAAATTGATTTAAATAATGTATGCTGAACATTGATGCGGTAATATTTCAATAAATTATTAATTAATCTCTGCTTCATTGTCAATAAAATAATATTCATCTTATATGAATGCAATACAGCACTAACTGTGTAGTATTAATTTAATCTACACGTTCCTTATTGTTATATGATCAATAACTCCAGCTATGCAACAACCACCTTGCTTTGTGATGCTATTTATCAGATTATAATAATACACATAAGGAATATGTCAATTAAGACAAACTATTTAAAATAATATAATTACTCCAAGCTTATGGGAAAATAGAAATTAAAAACCAATCGGTTAAATATTTACCTACCTAAAATGACTAACAAACATAGCGTGGGAACACTAAAGTAATAAAGGAGAATTTTATTACTTTTCAAACTAAAGACGATGACCAGATGTTTGGACTTCCGCCTTTGTAGTGCGAAACCCATAATCGTTAAAAATAATAAGCCTAACATTACACAATGGGTTCCTATTGTTTAACTCGAAAGTTAAAGCCATTTAGTTGCGCGAAAATACACCAATGGACCACGTGTTGAACTGTTCATGTTGAAGACAATAGATAATCCATTGTTTTTATTTAAGGTTATTATGTCCAGTTCTCTTTTATGGTCGACACATTTGCTAGCCATGCCTACCCCTAAACACTTGAGACAATATGCGTGGGAATTCTAGAGAGTTCCAAATATCTTTCTCACACTCGACCTCTTGAAGATTGTAAATTAACGAATGTGTCAAGTGTAGAACCAAACCGCAATAAACTTGTCAATCCCTGTACCCTAGCATAAATCACATCTAATAATGACCCATATGTGTTTTTGTATTTATGTAATATCCTAACTTTCACGTAGTAATTAACGAGAGAGAGATATGGCGCCTAATGTGTTATGTATGTATATAAATGTATTTATTAATTAGATTATTAAACCGCCTAATTAAACCTATTGCAATACGAAACGTAAGGTTTTACTTAATAAAATACGTATCGATCATTATTATGCAAACGCCTACCTTAATACATAACGACAATAGAAATACACACATGCACAAGTAATTAGCATTTAACGATACACATTTGAAAATGAAAGTTAGCCTAACCCATACCTTGATATACATTATTTGAAGATTGGAAGATTTGAAGAAGGAAAGGAATTTGATTAGTCCCTATTTAATTACTACATTACAGGTTCCATGTGCATCCAAACATATATTCTCATTGTTTAGTACTTTTGATAATTTTATTATTGGTTCAGGAAATTGAATCCTGCATCATCAATACCTTTACTCACAAACAACTAGGTAAACTATCCTGATGAAATAACGTCCACTGACCATTTACTTATGTACGAACATCGAAGTTCGTTTAGCTGTAACCCTTTACATACATATAAAATACTCCTCATTAGCACTAATATTAACTGAATCGAACAGTTAACTTCAGTGTGAATATAATTTGTACATTCTTGAAATTATATACATAGAGTATGACTTTTAGTAGATAATTATTAAATTACCTACTACTCTATCGAAATCTACATACACCTATTTATTTGACAATTTACCAATATTATTACTAATGTAACTGAATCGAACAGTTTACTTAGTAAGTATTTCCTTAGATGTATTGTATATAATATTTTTATTAATTTGTCATTTTTAATATTATTACAAATACGACTGATTAGATAGTAACACTCTAATTGACCAGGGAATTGAACCCATAGTAAATAGTAATACCTTAAATCACACATTGTAAATATTTAATGACCAGGAAAAGATCATTTTGACTGACAATGTTTTATCAATCTGTGAACTCCTAGATTCGTAACCTCATGAAAGTAATAATTTCACTTCCATTAAATGATAAATAATAATAATCATCATCATAATCATTTCAGCTGAGAGACGTCAGTGTTAGACACATTCTAAATAAAATAATTCTCCACTTTAATTACGTTATTCACTAATTATAATTATTAGGCAATAATCAAATATGTGAACTACTTTAAATAATTAAATAGTGATTGAAAACCGAAATAATATGTAGGTATTTCAGATTATCAAATCAAATATCAAAACATCATCATCAACATTATAATAATATATATTCAGTATACAATTTAGACTTAAAGACTATGTAGTGCCAAATATCTCAAGTCTTAGTTTCTGTCTGTAGTATGATGCTATTGAAACATAATTACCTGCCTTTTATATTAACGTTATTAAACAATTATTATTTCTCTGTAGTGTAACGCTATTGAATCACTATTATTTACCTATAGTTTATTCAGTTTGCCTGTAATACAATTTTATCAGAGAATATTATTGTCTACCTATAATATAATGCTGTTGAAGCACTATCATCTGACTTCAACCTAATAGTATCAATATTCTGCTATCTGCCTGTAGTGTAATGCTATCAAAATATATTCTCTGTAATCTAACATTATAACAACACTAATACTTCACTATAATTTTACGTCTATCTGCCTGTAGTGTAGCACCATAAAACACTAATCTCCATCTATAATTTAATATATTCGGAACACTAGTGAGCATAGAAAATAGTCTAAATTCAGACAAATTATTGAATATTAACTCACGGTTAGTCGACGGCTCCCCGCTCTGCTGGTTGGCGATAATGCGCATACGCATTACGTGGTGAAGATAACTCGATCGCTAATTTATACCTATTTATTTCTATACACAAATGCCTATGCTAATAATTAAATTCCTGAAGATCCCTAACTTAAAATAATAGTAATCTACGATACGTTTCAATTAAGAGTGCCTTATACTGCGTGTAATTGTGACTAAAACTGATACAAGGTATTATAATGCCTACTTCTCCTTTTCCTAATCTTAAAATATAATTTTCTAGTAAAAAACCTCTGGTTTCCCTATTGCATTTATACTACCTATGAATTCCTATCAGGTTTTGTTTAATTTAAATAAATGAATCTACTTTCTGTTCGCAAAACTAAATAAAGCTAATTTATATTGTAAGATTATATGAAGTACTTCATTTTGTATAAACACATCCTAAAAATCTCTCAATAAAAGAATAACCAGATAAGTAAATAAACATAAAATAGGTAACCCTCAGTGAATTTAGTATAAAGTTATCGTTATTAACTAATGAGTTAAAATATTATATGAAATTAGTGTAACCTATTTTATATTTAAAATAAAAATCACTCACCAAACGCCGCTACCACTACCTACTTTGCACCACCGTCCTAATCGTCGCCCTGGCTCTCTAACTACAACTGTCTCTCCTCTCCCGTCAACATCCCCTTATATATCGATCCTTTTTTCTGAATTTGGGATACGGTGGGGATGTGGCTATGCTCGCATTTTTTATGAGCGTCCTATGGTTCTCAACATACCTTACCAATAGTGTATCTCAACTATTTAGTTATGATACCTATAAAACATAGGTATATATTCATATAGTAATATGCAAAAAAAAAAATATCTATCGTGCTTTGATTAAATTCTATGTGACGGCATATGGATGTTGTTACAATTCACCCCCCAAAATTTTCGAAGATTTAACGTAGAAAATTTTCTCATAGGGAATAGAAATGAAGCCACACCAATGCGAATATACTAATAAGGTAACTTAACGTCTCCATAACGTGATATGCTAGATACTTAAGGTAATATAAAATGTGTATTTTCTTATTCTCTATATCTTAAAAAATTTATCATCGGTTTATCATCTTATTGGAATTTAAAAGAACCTGAAATTACCAAATCTAGAAAACTATTTCATCATCGTTTATTCGAATCAGCAACTATGTGCCTAACTAGTAAATAACGAGTTTGTTACTAAAGGCATAATACAAGTACCAAGAGACTTATATATACTTTCACAAACAACAAATTCATGTTGTTTGCAATATGATAATGTTACTCATATCCTCGTTCGCGATTACGAACAAAAGTTACCCTAATCATAATGTAAAATGAAGTCTTAATAACATCAATTATTATTATTCACATAATCCTATGATGTCCAACTTCGATATCAGTAGTAAAACTGTTCTAAGACACAATCAGAAAATAGAATACATAATGTAGGTGCGAAAACCTCCTAGATAATTTAGTATTCCTTAAAAAACTTCCGCTCTCTATTTACAATTCGAAAGACCCAGTATGAATATACTTATACGTAAAATATTCAAATAGGAACATTTCCCTGAAATTTTAATTATTCCTTTATCTAACTGGAATTGTTGTCGATGAGATAATAACTGAATTGGAAAAGATATTTCAATAAGATCCAATTTCAAAAGTATAAATCTATAATCTAACGAGAATTGGTACATTATTATATGAGACTATAACTGTTAAGACCATATTCCAATAGGAGTGTCGCATTAAAATTATCCCTTTCCTAACTGAAAATGATATCGACGATAACTGAATAGGCTTTTTGCCAATAGGAGTGACGCATTTAAATTATCTATTTCCTATCCAACTAGGAGTGAAACTGGAACCACATCATTCCAATAGGAATGTCCTATTTTAAGTTATTCTTAATCCAATTAGAAATTATAACAATAAGATTCTGAAAATGTTTCTGAAATATTAGAATAGTAGTTTTATATTTGAATTATTCCTATTCTAACTGGAAGTGGTAACAGTGAAATTATAACTAAAAGACAAAATTCCAATAGAATTGTCATATTTAAGTTATTTCTAATTCGAACTAGAATTGAATTCTATAAGATTACATACCTATAATGTTTTGTAATAGTTTCAACGTTTTTTTCTCATTTGAACTTTTAAAGACTAATAATAATGTATTGCAAATTGACAAAATTAAATAGATACTGTCTACGCTAAGTGTGCACTAATTATTGAATCACTTTCAAATTATTTTTGAAAGAAGATGGTTAATTTTGAGCGTACAAAATCGTCTCTGGCTAACCCATTACACAGTACATACATTTTGTAATGTAGTAAACAATAGTCAATCTAACCCAACTTTTACCTAAACGAATATACTTCAATTACTGACAATTCAAAAATACTGTAATTTCAAATAACATATCATAATATAGTCATTTGAAAATGACATAACCTGCAAAATGCTAACACTGGGTTCAGAAATGCATGGAAGGTATCATTCTCCTTTGAATTGAAAAGAGTCATCTGAGGTTTTTTTTTTTCTGCTAGTAAATAACAATGAAAGTTTGTTTTTATTTCTTTCTTCTCATAGTTATTGGTTTATAAAACATCAATTATTATTTATTTTAATTCTCAAAGACAGGAGTGTACGGCCAATTTATCAGTCCAGCTCCATGTGATTGTTAAAGTCTTTCAAAATCAGATATCACAATGATAATGTTTATTAATGTTAAATATCAAATATTGTTTATCGTTAATTGTATTTCATTCTAAAATTACTCTTAAAGATTTTCATTTCGAAAGAACTGAACTATTTATTTTTTATATTATTTCAGCGTTTTCTGTCAGTGAATTACATTTAAAGCCTCTTTTATTTCCCTGGTTTCATAGTTATCATTTGTTCCTAATTAAGAAAATAAAACATTCCACTTATTACATAAGTGATTACTGTTCAGTTTCAATCTCATAAGCATTCTTAATTACATACACATTTTTTAATTTGTGAATCGTGTATATGTGTAGATACTTATCGTTGTAAACTATAGATAGTTTGTTTTACACGAGATGTATTTTATCTTATTTTCTTAGGAGAACAACCAGTTTTATAACTAGATTAGTACAAGTAATTGTTAATTATTATTACACCATTTATGTGTTCTCACAAATAGGTAAGTAAAATTTGTTTGTTGAATCGACCGACAAGTAGGTAGACACATTATAAAAGCACTAGTACTTAATTGATTATGATAATACATGCCTTACATGTATTATTAGTACCCATATGTATAGATATACATATTTTATATCTCATATGCACCCCCCATTGTCTTAGCGTCTTGTAGACACCTTCTCACCCCCCAATGTCTTAATGTTTTGCACACCCCCCAATGTACTAGTGTATTGCAAACTCCTTGCATGAGTAATTATAAAATAATAAACTAAATCTCAACTCCTTCTTAACCTCTATTCCATTTCACGGCAACAAATTGTAGGCATTACTGCCTACTGTATATATTTTAAACCAATAATATAATAGTCGTGTAGTTCTTGTTGTTTAGACTTATATTTATATAATTTAAATTTATATCCTGGTCACGGCACCAAATTGTAACGGAACCTACTCTATCAAAAACGGGGACTCTTCAAATAAAGGATATTTTCGAAGTCAAATCTAAATCAACAAGAATATAATATTGGCCATGTGATGTCTAAAGGGACGCTACAAGTTGTTAAATGGTAGTAACCTTAAGTTCTTTAATAGAGGTAAGAATAAAGTTAGAAATGCGATAAGATTATTAAATATAACCCCAAAGAGTAAATTACTGAATACACAATATAATATTGGAGGGGAAAGTTAAGGAGCCCCAAACCATCGCCCCTTAGTGTGAGTACCAAACCAAGAATCTGTACTCTCCAGACGAGCTTGGAGTATATTTGGTAGATGAGCGTATAAATAACGCTTAAATAATTACCATACAATGATGGTTACATTTATAATCAAACTGTTGTAAAACAACAGATATAAAGGCAAAGCCTCAAATTGTAGATGATGTATAAAGACAAAGTCTTAATAAGCTGACAAAGTCAGTAAGTTGTAGTAGACTGTTGTAAACAACAGATTATATGGCATAAGCCTCAAATTGCAGGTATTGTGTAAGACATAGTCTTGAGCTGACAAAGTCAGTATGTGGTAGTAGACTGTTGTAAACAACAGATAAAGTGGCATAAGCCTCAAATTGCAGGTATCGTGTAAGACATAGTCTTAATAAGCTGACAAGGTCAGTAGATCATATTTCAATATTAATATAGGCCATTAACAGGCAATCAGGTAAAATATACTCATTTGAGTATTCCAATGATGAAGTTGATATGTATATTATCAATCGTCGCAGACACCGTTAGGCGCAGTAATTGTTGCAGTAGTAGATCATGATCATAATATGGCATAGCCATTAAGTTGTTATACTGTAAACATAGTTTACTCATCCTGACATAGTCAGTAAATAAATATTTCAGACAATGTCCTGTAATTATGGTTTAACCATATATGATTATTATCTCATTGTATATTGTCAGTATCTGACATCGCAAATAAATGCAATATTGTAGTTTCCATAAGGTAGGTGCATAATACACAATATATGTAGCGGTTCCATGACCGATCATCGCAACAAGGCGGATAATGATCTGTTGATCATATTATAATATGAAGTAATTGTTGTGTTTGTTCTGAAGTAACACCTCTTCATCCAGATGGATATTATCTCCAACGTTAATGGAATCGACCTATAAGATAATGTATAAGTCTAAGCAAAACCAGACCCAAGGTACACCACAGGTGAAATTACAGCACCACAAAATAACATTTGCTAGGGGCTCTGCCCATTATCGCAAGAACAGGTAGTGTGTAACTCACAGCGCACAGGTACTAGCAAGCCAGACAACGTCGATGAGGATAGGCCGACCCACAACTGCTGATACCCACAGACTAGACCAAAGGTACACTAGGCGGAGACCGCGGAGACTACAAGACTACAAAAATAATATTTGCTAGGGCTCTGCCCATTATCGCAAGAACAGGTAGTGAGTAGCTCCAGTATACAGGCCAGCTGTCAGTAAATATGTTTTAAATATTCCAAACTGAACGTCGAAAGTATATGTACAGAACATACAGAACAGTATAATGTATCAACAATACAGGTGTGATATTTATAGTGATTACCTGTATTGTGTATATATAATGTTTATGGATTTATACATAAACCATGCATTTTGCACACTGCCTTTAGGCAAAACCTTATTAGGTTTCCAGATTCAAATGAGTTTTATAGATGTCTATAAGTAGCAGATTATTATAAAATATGTTTAGTGTTGGTTGTTCTGAAGTAGGTACTACTACGTCCAGATGATAGTAAAGAAGAGTGTAGGTGTGGAATCGACCCATAGTACCCAAGTTAATGGTGTAGGCCGACCCACATAAGTTGCTAGCGCACTAGACCAAGATACACCCCAGGGAGTATACATCACCACAGTGTTTTTCAGGCTTGGCCCTACTTGTTTTTTATGTGATAAGTAACTCCAGTGCACTGGCATAGCCGCGGGACAACGTTGAGTGTCTTTCAGTCCTGGACGTCAGAAGTGATGTATGTAGCGAAGGAACGAGTCCAACGCCCCAACAAACCAGGTGTGTAATGCGTGTATTGTGTTAATAATGATAATGGTAAGTTCATTATAATCCAGAGTCAATAATCGATAATATCGTTGTAGATATCATTATTCAATAATGACAACTAAAACGTCCATACTTATTTGCAGCCAATAATTAGTAAATATTTATAGACCAAAGTCAGTATATGATAAAACATCGGTATAAATTAGCTAACAATGTCTATAGGCTAGATGAATTCTAGTTACTTACTCGCAGTAACAAAGTATGTATATAAACAAACACCAAAATGTTCAAATTGATTTAAATAATGTATGCTGAACATTGATGCGGTAATATTTCAATAAATTATTAATTAATCTCTGCTTCATTGTCAATAAAATAATATTCATCTTATATGAATGCAATACAGCACTAACTGTGTAGTATTAATTTAATCTACACGTTCCTTATTGTTATATGATCAATAACTCCAGCTATGCAACAACCACCTTGCTTTGTGATGCTATTTATCAGATTATAATAATACACATAAGGAATATGTCAATTAAGACAAACTATTTAAAATAATATAATTACTCCAAGCTTATGGGAAAATAGAAATTAAAAACCAATCGGTTAAATATTTACCTACCTAAAATGACTAACAAACATAGCGTGGGAACACTAAAGTAATAAAGGAGAATTTTATTACTTTTCAAACTAAAGACGATGACCAGATGTTTGGACTTCCGCCTTTGTAGTGCGAAACCCATAATCGTTAAAAATAATAAGCCTAACATTACACAATGGGTTCCTATTGTTTAACTCGAAAGTTAAAGCCATTTAGTTGCGCGAAAATACACCAATGGACCACGTGTTGAACTGTTCATGTTGAAGACAATAGATAATCCATTGTTTTTATTTAAGGTTATTATGTCCAGTTCTCTTTTATGGTCGACACATTTGCTAGCCATGCCTACCCCTAAACACTTGAGACAATATGCGTGGGAATTCTAGAGAGTTCCAAATATCTTTCTCACACTCGACCTCTTGAAGATTGTAAATTAACGAATGTGTCAAGTGTAGAACCAAACCGCAATAAACTTGTCAATCCCTGTACCCTAGCATAAATCACATCTAATAATGACCCATATGTGTTTTTGTATTTATGTAATATCCTAACTTTCACGTAGTAATTAACGAGAGAGAGATATGGCGCCTAATGTGTTATGTATGTATATAAATGTATTTATTAATTAGATTATTAAACCGCCTAATTAAACCTATTGCAATACGAAACGTAAGGTTTTACTTAATAAAATACGTATCGATCATTATTATGCAAACGCCTACCTTAATACATAACGACAATAGAAATACACACATGCACAAGTAATTAGCATTTAACGATACACATTTGAAAATGAAAGTTAGCCTAACCCATACCTTGATATACATTATTTGAAGATTGGAAGATTTGAAGAAGGAAAGGAATTTGATTAGTCCCTATTTAATTACTACATTACAGGTTCCATGTGCATCCAAACATATATTCTCATTGTTTAGTACTTTTGATAATTTTATTATTGGTTCAGGAAATTGAATCCTGCATCATCAATACCTTTACTCACAAACAACTAGGTAAACTATCCTGATGAAATAACGTCCACTGACCATTTACTTATGTACGAACATCGAAGTTCGTTTAGCTGTAACCCTTTACATACATATAAAATACTCCTCATTAGCACTAATATTAACTGAATCGAACAGTTAACTTCAGTGTGAATATAATTTGTACATTCTTGAAATTATATACATAGAGTATGACTTTTAGTAGATAATTATTAAATTACCTACTACTCTATCGAAATCTACATACACCTATTTATTTGACAATTTACCAATATTATTACTAATGTAACTGAATCGAACAGTTTACTTAGTAAGTATTTCCTTAGATGTATTGTATATAATATTTTTATTAATTTGTCATTTTTAATATTATTACAAATACGACTGATTAGATAGTAACACTCTAATTGACCAGGGAATTGAACCCATAGTAAATAGTAATACCTTAAATCACACATTGTAAATATTTAATGACCAGGAAAAGATCATTTTGACTGACAATGTTTTATCAATCTGTGAACTCCTAGATTCGTAACCTCATGAAAGTAATAATTTCACTTCCATTAAATGATAAATAATAATAATCATCATCATAATCATTTCAGCTGAGAGACGTCAGTGTTAGACACATTCTAAATAAAATAATTCTCCACTTTAATTACGTTATTCACTAATTATAATTATTAGGCAATAATCAAATATGTGAACTACTTTAAATAATTAAATAGTGATTGAAAACCGAAATAATATGTAGGTATTTCAGATTATCAAATCAAATATCAAAACATCATCATCAACATTATAATAATATATATTCAGTATACAATTTAGACTTAAAGACTATGTAGTGCCAAATATCTCAAGTCTTAGTTTCTGTCTGTAGTATGATGCTATTGAAACATAATTACCTGCCTTTTATATTAACGTTATTAAACAATTATTATTTCTCTGTAGTGTAACGCTATTGAATCACTATTATTTACCTATAGTTTATTCAGTTTGCCTGTAATACAATTTTATCAGAGAATATTATTGTCTACCTATAATATAATGCTGTTGAAGCACTATCATCTGACTTCAACCTAATAGTATCAATATTCTGCTATCTGCCTGTAGTGTAATGCTATCAAAATATATTCTCTGTAATCTAACATTATAACAACACTAATACTTCACTATAATTTTACGTCTATCTGCCTGTAGTGTAGCACCATAAAACACTAATCTCCATCTATAATTTAATATATTCGGAACACTAGTGAGCATAGAAAATAGTCTAAATTCAGACAAATTATTGAATATTAACTCACGGTTAGTCGACGGCTCCCCGCTCTGCTGGTTGGCGATAATGCGCATACGCATTACGTGGTGAAGATAACTCGATCGCTAATTTATACCTATTTATTTCTATACACAAATGCCTATGCTAATAATTAAATTCCTGAAGATCCCTAACTTAAAATAATAGTAATCTACGATACGTTTCAATTAAGAGTGCCTTATACTGCGTGTAATTGTGACTAAAACTGATACAAGGTATTATAATGCCTACTTCTCCTTTTCCTAATCTTAAAATATAATTTTCTAGTAAAAAACCTCTGGTTTCCCTATTGCATTTATACTACCTATGAATTCCTATCAGGTTTTGTTTAATTTAAATAAATGAATCTACTTTCTGTTCGCAAAACTAAATAAAGCTAATTTATATTGTAAGATTATATGAAGTACTTCATTTTGTATAAACACATCCTAAAAATCTCTCAATAAAAGAATAACCAGATAAGTAAATAAACATAAAATAGGTAACCCTCAGTGAATTTAGTATAAAGTTATCGTTATTAACTAATGAGTTAAAATATTATATGAAATTAGTGTAACCTATTTTATATTTAAAATAAAAATCACTCACCAAACGCCGCTACCACTACCTACTTTGCACCACCGTCCTAATCGTCGCCCTGGCTCTCTAACTACAACTGTCTCTCCTCTCCCGTCAACATCCCCTTATATATCGATCCTTTTTTCTGAATTTGGGATACGGTGGGGATGTGGCTATGCTCGCATTTTTTATGAGCGTCCTATGGTTCTCAACATACCTTACCAATAGTGTATCTCAACTATTTAGTTATGATACCTATAAAACATAGGTATATATTCATATAGTAATATGCAAAAAAAAAAATATCTATCGTGCTTTGATTAAATTCTATGTGACGGCATATGGATGTTGTTACAATAGCGAAGCTATATTTAATTCTCCGAGTGAAGTCTGTTTTGGTAGATATCAAATAGTAAGGTACAGTACCTACCCAGCAAGAAATATATCGAGCTTACGAAAGAGACAATCTTCTAGTTTCGACTTCGTAGAGCGTTATCTCTACTGCACACGCCCTACGTAAGCACTGATAGTGGTCCAAACTTGATCAAAATGGTCGGCAAACGTCACAATGGTAAGGTGAGAAAGAGATAACGCTCTACAGCCCCGAAATAAGCCGAAGGCAATATTTCTTTTTGATTATACTTAGTTGAATTTCAAGGAGACCGATTACGAGTTGAGACATTCATATAAGATTAAAATAATTAATAGAAGTTACCAATCAAGTTTACATTACAGTTGAAAAAAAATATATATGTAAGAAAAAAATCCTCAGGATAAAGGTTTCTCTAGTTGACCTAGCCTGGGGATTTATGTTTTGAGTTTCAATTGTATTTTATGAAATGTATGAAAATCTCGTATGGATATCTTTGGGGCCATTTTTTATGTAAGGAAGGTGGCAAAAAATTTTGCAGCTGACGTTGGTGTTAAGTGATGACTGCAGCCTATAGACATCTACATAAAAACCAGAGGTCAAAATGCAGATGCGTTGCCACCCCTGAGACCTAAGGTGTCATGTCTCTGTGATAGTTATTACGGGCCATACATTACCATCTAACTGGAACACAATAGTGCCGAACACTACCATTAAGCGGCAGATAGGTTAGGTAATGCGGTGGTGCCTACGTCCTCGAGCTCCTACACTTGGTACTCTACCATCAGTGAAAATGTTTGGCCAGTAGAGGAAGTATTTCGGCTGAAACGATTGAACAACATTCATATTAAAAAGTTACCCAGATTTACACAAAAATGTTCTCGGATAAGAAAAACTTTCAAGAGGTTGAAAAGCAACGAGAAAATTTTACAAGCATTATAAACCTCCTGCAATAGGTATTGGAAATTTATAAAGATTTTCATCAAAGGTTTAAAAGACGCGGAGGTTATGAAGCGTTTCAAATTTCAGAAACGTGTCTTGGGGGTGTAAAATCAAAGTGAAATTATTTCTGTTCTTAAAAGCGTTGAACGTGATGCTCTATTTATATGTAGATTTTCATGCTCAGTCGATAAGCAGTTTATATTTAAGAGTTTATAGAGTTTATATAGGGTCAGGCAGAAGGGGTGGGCGTGATCTCGCGCCGGTTTGCCGCTTATAACACTATCCGGTCGACAGGGCCCTAACTCAGTCACAGTACAAATATTAACAGAATGAAAACTACGTACAAAACGTTCAAAACGGCGCAATCACACAAACATGCGCATCAACGAAGCCCCTAAGCGGTTCTCGCGGTGCTGCAGCTCCGAGTCACTACTCGAGCGTCGATGCGCATGTTTGTGTGAGTGTGCCGTTTTGAACGTTTTGTACGTAGTTTTCATACTGTTCATATTTGTACTATGGGTAGTTAGGGCGTTAGGCTGACCGAGTCGCTCCAGTCGCCCTAATTAGGGACTTAACTCCCTAAATCTTATTACACTATCCTGACCTTTGCTATCGTACCCTAAATACCGTACCGTGTAATAAGTCAATAAGGCCTATAGCTTTCAATTAGTAAGTCATATTATGAAAAGATGAAAAAATAATATTGCTTATTATATTATGATGCAATTTCTTAAATTGTCAAGGAATGGTAAATTTGGCTATTGACAGATTATCTAGAATATTTATTCAAATTTTAACATTAAGGTCATGAGGGCTTTTATTAAAAAATCCGGATCTTCTACACTTTTTAAATCATCTGATACAAAAATGAAATATGAATAACTTTTTCTGTCAGTTGAATAAATAAAGAGTTTTTCGTCACATCAAGAGATTTTTTTGCAAAATTTTGAATGATTTAATTTTTCTTTAATATAAATTAAATACGCTTACACTCATAGCCCCACATTAGGTATAAAGTTGTGTCGTGGGTGCCGTTGTACACATACAACACATACACAAACCCTCAGACCCGAAACAAATATCTGTAGTCTATACGAATATTTGTCCCCTGTGCTGTTACCTTTGCAATGTGTTTAACACACGATCCGTCGTGAGGGCATACTTTTTTTGATTCATCGGTTTTTCTTCTTACTTTTTCTGGTGTGAAAAGCCTGTAAAATAATGTTCAATGTAATAATTAATAACTTTTACTTAGGTTTAAAGATCTTCATTTAATCTCATACAAACATATAAGTTATTTTACAATGAGACTTAAAAATTAATAGAATATAATGTTTACACCTCTGGCACTTATAAAACTATTTAGTATTACAACCTCCTTTTCTGTTCCTCACTTCTTTGTTATCAGTTTGTAAAAGAGGAAATGAGACATTCTACTTAGATATACATAAGTGTATCTAAATTTATTTTCAGTGACATTCTTGATTCTCAATTTTTACAGTTATAAATCGTTATGTATATCTATTGTTATTCACTTTAATTTAACTTAGTTATTAATTTCTTAATATATAGAAGTTATAGTTATCAAGAGGGATGAAGTAAAAATAAAAAGCACTATGGCAAAACACCCACTTGGTGAATTGTACATCCCCAGAAATATAATTTTTAAATAAAAAAGTATTAAAAACTAACTAACTCTTATTCATACACATACTTTTTTTTTAATGTTATAAAAGTGGCAAACAAGCGTGCAGTTCACATTGATGTTAAGTGATGACTGCAGCCTATAGACACCCACACAATGACCAGAGGTCAAAATGCAAATGCGCTGCCACTCCTGAGGCATTAGGTGTTATGCCTCTGTGCCGGAAATTACAGAGCCGTACATTACCACCTGACCGGAACAAGATAGTGCTGAACACTACCATTTAACGGCAAGTATATTAGGTAATGCGGTGGTGCCTACGCCCGCGAGCTCCGTCACTGGAGCTCTACCACCAGTAATGATACGTTTACTTATGATACGTTTTAGCTATAGAATGCTTCTTTTCTTCGTGTCGCGTCTTTGTCAGTTGCATTGTCAAATGTGCAGGATAGAAAAGGTCAAAGGAGACATTAGCAACACTTAAGCTAAAATACGTTTATGAGTAAGGGGGTAACTATCCAATATTTTGGTTGGTAAGTTGGATAAGATTGTACCGAGCTGCATTGTGTCGTCGATGGTTGTACCTTATCTTACTATCTGATTTTTTTACAACATGATCTTGAGAAAGGAAAATTTTTATGTCATTACACTGTCACTTTTTTATTAAAACAAGCATACAATTCACATTGATGGTAAGTGAAGTCTCAAATTTATAAAAATCTACATTAAACAAAACAAGACATTTTAATGCAGATGCGTTACCACTCCTGAGGCCTAAAGTGTTATGCCTCTGTGCCGGAAATTACAGGGCCGTACATTACCACCTGGCCGGAACACGATAGTGTTGAACACTACTATTTAGCGGCAAGTATAGGGTAAAGCGGTAGTGCCGTCACTGGAGCTCTAACATCAGAAACCACCTTACATTGAACTACATTACTGTGGTATTAAAGAGTATTATTACTGACATTATATTTTTTTTAGATAAACATACCACAACACCGGAGTTCTTTGCTTCCTGTCTCCTTCTAACCTCATCAAGTAGAATAAGAAGGCGCTACCGATCATAAACATCAGTGTTTGCTTTGATATTGTCATGGATATGTAACCATCTCTTTCTAATAAGCGCATCCAAAACTCGATAACCTGAAACATTTATCTATGCTATTACTATAGTAATGAATGACTATAATAAGACATTAAAAATCGAGTGTCTGTATATTAAATATTTTTCCAAAAAACTGATAGGAAAAGATTAAAGAAGAGTAACAGAAATAATTTACTTAAAGCCTTGCTTCAACTCAACCAGTTGTAGTATATTTTTATATCCCTAAATGGTTAGGGTGATTCTCAACATTTTTTTTTTTTTGATTTTTGTACATTAAATTTTTATACCTCTAAGGCGATACGAAGTTCATCGAAGCAGCTAGTTTTTATATAAGTATTTAAAGTAATAAAAATATCTTACCAAATTACAAAAGAGATTTATAATCAATCCTCTCCTCATCGGTGGTTCCAAAAGTATACATATCCCATTCAAAACATTTGGAATAAATAGATAGGTATAGTATGTAAATTGCCTTCCCATTAGCCACCTGGAAGAAAAAGGTTTATCTTATAAATAGGAGTAAGTTAAGGAGTAATAATAAATACAGTAATACCTCGTCTTAGGCCTCTTGTACACGACAATAAAGTTACCTAGATCTCTATGAGTCTCTAGAGTCTAGATCAGACAAAATTCTTGTTGTGAACATTAGGAATTCCTTATTATAGGTCTCATCTGCAGCAGAAACGGTGAAATTTCATAGCGTGTACAAGGGCTCTTACGGTAATTGACTGCATTAAAAGCTTATTACACGACACGGTATTCAGGGTCCGATAACAAGGGTCAGGGAAGTGCAATAATATTTAGGGAGTCAAGGTCCTTAATTAGGGCGACCGGAGCGGCCCGGTCAGCCTAACGCCCTTACTATACACAGTACAAATATCGACGCTCGAGTACCGAATGACTCGAAGCTGCAGAACGGAGCTGCGGTGCGAAGCTGCTGCTGAGCCGCGAGAACCGCTTAGGGGCCTCGTTGATGCGCATGTTTGTGTGATTGTGCCGTTTAAACGTTTTGTACGTAGTTTCCATACTGTTCATATGTGTACTGTGACTAAGTTAGAGTCCTGTCGACCGGATAGTGTAATAAGCGGCAACCCGGTGCGAGGCCACGCTTACCCTTTCTGCCGGACCCTGAATACCGTGTCGTGCAATAAGGCCATTAGTGGAAAAACTTTCTTCCAGTAGAAAATTCTTCTGCCGCCTGTAACAGAAATATTCCGCTAGTATTTTTTTTTATGTAATGTAAGTGGCAAACACGCTTGCAGTTCACATTGATGTTAAGTGATTACTGGTCCAATAATGAAATAATGGTCCAAAAATAATAAAAATATCAACAGAATGAATTGAAAAATATTAAATCATCACCCATAAAATTAAAAAAAAAAACTTTATTAAAGAATATAGGCAGTTAATATATCAGCAGAATGTCTCCTTTGCTCACATAATTTTTAAACTACGTCAAAGTACAATGTATTCAGTCAACGGGTTAAGGACAAACCCTTTTCACACCCAACAAAGATTAAATAACACTATACGTAAACACGCACCTTACCTGAGTAAACAGCCCAAGGTAACACCAGTTGCACTGACAAGGCCCCCAAGGATGGTAGACCTCGCGTAATATTCAGCTGCTTTTATTAACTCCGTTTTCTCTAATATTCTCCTCCCACGCATTAGGTTTTGGGCCTGGAATATATATTTTGTTAGCTTACCTTGTTTCATTAGGTGGTAAAGTTCAGTGAAATCTTACGGGAAAAAATATCGTTTATATGACAATATATTCCTATTTGTATTAGATGTAAGGCTTCTGACAAAAATAACAAGACTGAGTTTGTTCGGTAGCGGAGTTCTTCTCAGTAGTGCCTGCACTTGGAAATTTATTTCATAACAGAGTTAAGTTACGGCGGAAGGAATTATTATAAAAAAATATATTTAATTACAAAAGAGATGTTTAATGTTTAATTATTACTACAAGACTAAATTACAATAGAAAAGATATTTATAAAGTAAACTAAAATAACAACTTAAAACTAGGTTGCCGAATAAGCATTCCACACAACACGTGCCGGACGTCCGCTGCGTAGTCAGCAGGATCGGGCTTCGGGCGATTGCCTAACTCCTCCCTCCTTAAGATGGAAGCGCGTCTCGCAGCTTCCTGCAGCGTCCTCGGTGCTAGGCTCGCTTCTCCTTCGCCATCTCCATTGTACAGCTTCCATGATGTTGTCGCTATCAGGATGACGTATAAGCCGACTGTTGTCCAACTTGGTGTAGCCATCCTAGCTTGCTAATCGATCTCAGCTTCCTGGATGTTTTCAGCTCGGTCCATCAGCTCGTGAATGCTGTCTAGTTCAATATCGTCCAACTGCAGATTTTAATGGATGCCGTCTACTGTCTTGCTGGGAAGTGGGATTATTTCATCTCTTGTTACCGTATTGATGTTAGTCTTCAGGGTGCGATATCCATTTGGCAATCGCTCGTGATAGTGATCTTTATGCAGCTCTCTTTCAGGTACAAGTACTCATTGCTTCCCAGTGTAAGGTATTAGGTTTTAGGAACAATGGTAGGGTTTGTTTATTGGGAGTGGAGTTAAGATGGATAAGTTCGTAAAGGTTGTTGTGGATAAGATATATAATATGAATGTTAGAGTGTGCTCTGTACTATAAGGCTTTTTCTATTAATATTATTGATGCTTATACTACCTATGGATCTAAAGTAATTTACTTTTAGAATACCTAATATTTAATTATAAGGGTATTATACTAGGGTGCATTATGTACTTCTAATTGAACAAAAGTTATGATATATAAAAAAAATCTTGGAGTGTATGTAGGTAAGCTAAACTCTAATTTATTTTTAAGTTCATTTGTTTTAGTTATTTATTTATTCTTTATTGCCTCAGTATGGACATTGAAACAAATGGCGAACTTAACTCTTAAAGCATTCTCTACCAGTCAACCATCGGTGGTATGGAAAAATAGTAATGGACATTAGTAAATCACAATGAAATGAAAATGTTAGTACTTTTTAATTTATAATTGCAGAAATCGTATTCTATTATTTCCTTGATTATTGTTGTAAGTAGTATTTATCTACAGTGAATTTAATATTTGCTTGATTTCTGTCTAAAAGCTTGTTTAAATAGAAATAGGTATTAAATGTAAACAATTGTTGTTCTTCAGATTGAATAACACTATTTACTAAATAATATAAATGAGATATTTAAACTTGGAATTTCGTAGTTGCCTGTAGTTGTTTTTATAAATAGAACGTTACTGAATAGATTACAACTGTCATAATACCACGTCTTACTCTATGGGGCAGTGCAATTAATATTATTTTCTTATGTATAAAGATTTTAAGTATTATCTATTTAATCTTATAAGGCCTAAGTAATTTCTTCAGAAGGAACAAGATCTGATCGACACAAACTAAAAAGTTTTTGCATCAATTGAATCTCCTGTGGCGGTTCGCTTGACATACCTGTCAAAGTACACCTGATGTTCTGCCAACTCCCAAGCGATACTTCAGGCGCAATAGTACTAATATCCGATCCGCTAAATTTCTGTTTTATCAAACTTGTAATAACGGGATTCGATCGGACTGCTCTATTTAGTAATAATGAAATAATTTCTCTAATAAAATAATTTTGTAACTCTGGACTATTATGGTCGTAATTTGGTCGTAATTTCGAAACGAATTTGGAACTAGATAACTTAGTGTGTGCTATTTTCATTATTATATATAGTTAATATACTATATAATATATTAATATAATATATAGGTATCTAATAATTATAAGCAATATTCTATAAAAACAAAATAAAAAAAAATATCATAAATTAAAGTGTATGTAAAAATATAAATAAGTATATAAATAGTCGTCAGTGTTTTAACGATTACAAGTTGAGCTAATCGAAAAATACATAAATAAAATTTTTATCCTCACGCTAACTGCTTCACAGAGTATACAGATGCATATACTATTAAAAAAATATAATTATCTATTCAATACGAATTGTATGATGCGATTTTAGCAACTATACAACGTACTTCAAACTATCTAAGCAGTAGGTATAATATCGATTGCGATTTGAGCTAATCAATATACCTACATCTATGTATTTTTGCGCCAACTCCTTACAGGATATACAGACACATATACATTAATTCGAAATGTAATAGGTAAGTATATAAATGTTAATTATATACGCGTTAACATTAACGCCATTCGAGCGACTATATAATGCACTTCAAATGATCTAAACAATATAATATTGATTGCGATTTGAGCTAATCAACATATATACTTATGTATGTATCTTTCTCCCTACTACCTAACAGGGTAGGTAGACACATATAATAATATATAAATTTTTAAATATAGACAATTTTTTTGTGAGACATATATCGCGATTTGAGCGATTATACAACACACTTGAGATATTCTAAGCAGTGCAATATCGATTGCGATTTTAGCTAATCAATTTCACTCTTGTATCTCTGCACTATGTAATTACCTTGCATGGTAGGTAGACACATCCATATTCTCTTTAAATAAATATAATAATTATCTAATGTGAATCATAATGCGATTTGAGCATTTAAACAATTCACTTGAATAACAAAAAAAAAAACTTCAAAAATATCTATATGTTAGGTAATTTGTCTGCAGCGATTTTAGCCTTTGAACAAACACACATATAACATAAATATATAAAGTTGACGACAGGAAATATAGCACAGGAAACTGGGCGTACAACGAGCACTCACCTTGTTCCTTTGCATCTCCCGCCGGAGCCTTGTAGAATAGCAGGTTTTCCAGTCCGCCGCTCGTAGATTCTTGAGGGTCGCGAAAGTAACGATTAGTACCGTTCACCCTGCCCGAAGAGTTTGATTCAAAGCAGAGCGTCGCGAACCTACCGACTGCGCCAGTTAAGTTACGGCGGAAGGAATTATTATAAAAAAATATATTTAATTACAAAAGAGATGTTTAATGTTTAATTATTACTACAAGACTAAATTACAATAGAAAAGATATTTATAAAGTAAACTAAAATAACAACTTAAAACTAGGTTGCCGAATAAGCATTCCACACAACACGTGCCGGACGTCCGCTGCGTAGTCAGCAGGATCGGGCTTCGGGCGATTGCCTAACTCAGTTTTTTCTTTTTTTTCTATGAAGGCATTGAAAGAAGTCATGATTTATAAGTTTTTTTTTATGTAAAGGAAGTGGCAAACAAGCATGCAGTTCACATTGGTGTTAAGTGATGACTGCAGCCTATAGAAACCCACACAAAGACCGAGGTCAAAATGCAGATGCGTTACCACTCCTGAGGCCTAAGGTGTTATGCCTCTGTGCCGGAAATTACAGGGCCGTACATTACCACCTGACTGGAACACGATAGTGCTAAACACTACCATTTAGCGGCAAGTATATTAGGTAATGCGGTGGTGCCTACGCCCGCGAGCTCCGTCACTGGAGCTCTACCACCGGTAAAATTTTATGTATAAATTGATTATAATTAATACCTATTGAACAATTATGATTATTATCATTAATTCAATAAAGGAAGCTTGTAAGTGACCATGCAAAAGTGTCCTTGTAGACCAATCTATAAAAGCAATTGCTGTTTGTTAGTCCCGCTAAAACTCGAGAACGGCTGGACTGTTTTGGCTAATTTTGGTTTTCAATTATTTTTGAAGTCCAGAAAAGGTTTAGAAGGCAAAAAAATATGAAAAAATTGAATGGAAATAGTAAAACCCACCATTTCATTTTCCCATACAAATAGTCCGTATCTATCAAACCATTGATACATTATTTCATTGTGAGGATTGTTCAATTCGAAGTTTGGCGGGTCAGCTAGATAATTGTATAAATAGATCAGTTCGTAAAAAAGATATCATTTACAAAGTAAATTTTGATAGTCACAATTGCCATTGCCAATGGATAGTGAAATTATAATAGAATTTCACTATCCAAGACTACAATAATCTATGTTCGAAATCAAGTAGCTCAATAATCGGATCTACGGTAGCGGCTACAATGCTAAGAGCCATTGACCAATTTGTGTCGAGTGACTACAATCGGCGTCTATTTACTCCGGATCTGAAATTGAACTTAATATTGTTGATAGTGCAAGTGTTTGATATTATGTAACTACACGCCTGTAATCTCCGAAGGGGTAGGCAGAGGTAAATGCATGCATTCAAGCAAACATGCAAATACCCACGTTTCGCCGGTTACGTTTTGGCCCACGAAACAGTTGGCGAGCCTGTTGACACTCTCGGGCACATTACCAAACTTCGTGGTACTGGGAAATTTACCGAAAATTGAAAAATCCCAATAGAACCAGAGATAAAGGACTTAACACCATTATCTCAGATAGTCCCTAGGAATCGAACCCAGGTCCCCAGCGTAGTAGTAGTGGCCTGCTACCATTAAGCTACTGAGGCAGTTATTTGATTATTTTACGTAATATTATGCCTGTATTCGGCGTAAAATGCATAATATTACGTAAAATAATATATATTATATAGGCAGAGATAAACGCCTGCTTTCATGCTTTCACGCATTGACACGAACCTAATGCACCTCACATTGAGTTACCCCATGTTGAACCCCTTGTAGAGTTCCAGTGAGAGACTTGTATATAAACAGTATGGAAACTAGGTACAAAACGTTCGAAACGGCACACACAAACGCGACGCCATGCGCACATATATGTTATATATCGGGTGTCAACACGTAGCGTCGCATTTTAATAATGTGTTTCGGCCATTATTCGTTAAGATCAAAGTGCTATTCACTTAGCGGAGTTCCAAGTGCAGTCCCTACTGAGAAGAACTCTGCTTCCGAACAAACTCAGTAAATGCTCTTTTAAATGAGAGCCTTAATCTAGTGCAGATTATCATAAAAAAGAAAACTAACCAAGTGAACAATGGAATAAAACTTCGCGCTGCCAATGAATGAGGATTCGATGCTTGGACCCAAAGACTTCCAGCAGCTCTCATGCCATGGATGGAGGAGAACGCTGCAGTGGACATCTTTGCAGGCCTCCTCGAACATATGCTTGCTGACTGACACCATTTTGCTACATTAGTGTAACTGAAACAAAAATGAAGCACTTATAATGGCAACCCTAGAAACGTCCAGGCACGATTCTCTCCCTTTCTTGAGGGAAAGTCTGGAGCTTACTCCACCACGCTACTCCAGTGCGGGTTGGTGGAGATACGGGTTAGTGGCCAATCATAACTATCACAAAAGCAAAACAACTGAGGCCTCAGGGTGGCAACGCACCTGCATATTGACCTCAAGTCTTTAGGCTGCAGTCGTAACTAACCGTGCATTTGAATTGCATACTTGTTTGCCATCATTCAAACTCAAATATTTTATTTCAAATTGATCTACAAGGACATGTTTGCATTATAATTTACAAGCTACCTATAGTTACTGACTTCAACTTATAATTATTATTCAATAGATATACATAATAAACGAATTAAAATTTTCAAATTAAATAAAATTTTGATTACGAATTTACGCACCAATCTTTCAATTCCTTCATAGGAATTGAAAGATTTGGAAAAGGAAAAAAGGTACGATTCTGGGCATAGCATGAAACTTTTTGCTTGCGAAACCGACTCGCCTGTAATCCGCAAATATAAGGGTAGGCAGAGGTAAACGAATATGTTCAAGAATTCATGCAAACACCCACGATTTGCCGGTTACCTTTTGGCACAACAGGTGATGAGCCTGTCTAAACCTCGTCGGAGGCCTTACAGGCGGTTTGAAAACATCCGACAGCCACCCGACAGTGGGTGTCACCATATATACAGATTTATCTGTATCGATACAAGTCTTAGACTGTCATTATATATGAAAGATTTTACTATATGCTACAGTTAGACATGCTCATAAACGGCATGCTTATTAGCATGCCGTTAATCCGCCGCTTATTGTTTGCGTGCTAATTATTAGCAATGTCTCGACACACATGCTAACACGGAGCAATTGCTCAAAAGTGGCATGCTTTCGTGCTCGTAATGAGCATGTGTAACCGTAGCTTTACGTTTATACTGTAAGTGGCGATAAGTAGATAACTTTTGGAATACTATGTCAAGCTGAAAATAACGCCTACTAAAAATAAATAACAATAGGTAATAAAACGTAACTTCAAGCCTGTAATCCCCGAAGGGGTAGGCAGAGGTAAATGCATGCATTCAAGCATACAAGCAAACACCCACGATTCGCCGGTAACGTTTTCGGCCCATGTAACAGGTTGCGAGCCTGTTGACATCTCTGGGCACATTATCAAACTTCGAGGTACTGGGAAATTTCCAGAAAATGGAAAAATCCCAATAGATCCAGAGATATAGGACTTTACACCCTTATCTCTGATAATCCCCTACCCGGGAATCGAACCCAAGACCTCAGTGTAGTAGTAGTGGCCTGCTACCACTAGGCTACCGAGGCAGTTTACAATAGGTACAAGATAGAATTTGTGTTATTTACTTATACTCTTTAATTTAGCATGTGCCAACACTGGTTATTAAGGCGTCATGCTTATGCATGCATTTTCATTACGAAAGAAAATAATGTCGCGTAACTGTGCAGCAGAATGACCAGGCGGCCATAATAGAAGAAGATTGGACGATCAAAGTAATTGAAACTTATGAAGAGTGGGATTCCTTTATTGCACGTGTGGGTAGAATGGGTGTGTACCCATTCAAGCCGGGAATTGTAGTAAAACTGTTGTTAGGAGATGTGAACATTGAACAACTTATAGTTTTCGATTCATATAATTGTTGCGTAACCAAAAGTTATCAGAATCAGGATCAGAAAGGAGATGTTGCGAGTTCGGCCCTGGTTCGTACATCCAAAAAAAAATACAATTAATTTATTCAAGGATATATTTTAGAGTTACAACCATATTTAATTCAAACGATTTTATCATTTTCAACTATGTTAAACATGGCGGCGATACAGCCGACACTTGGGATCAATCGATTTTGATAGTATTTAGAAAATATTCCTTTTTTCTCCAAGTTCTATAATCAAAATACAATTTAGAAAATGAAAATGTCAAAATGACATCGCTCGCCATTTTCGCCATGTTCGTTTTGAGTTGCAATTCTAACTGCAAATGATGTTTTATAACTGCAAACAAAGCTAAATAAGTGAAAATATGCAGTAAAAAACGTTTTTATATTGATTTTGCCTGTTTAATGATAACATGGCCGGAGGTCCATATATTTTTGCAACATCTCCTTTATTTATTCATTTAGCACCCTAAATAATACCACTAATTATTTAGAGTCCTAAATGAAAAAATGATTTAAAAGATTAAATCTCAGCCGCAGCAGTCTGCAAGACCTCAAGATACCATAAGTAATTATTGTGTTAATCCTGAACGCTACGCAAGGCGTTTACGAAATCGATGGAGGTAGCTACATAATTTTTTCAAACTTCTGTCAGACAAATGTCACCTCAGTCTGCCCGGGACCACGGAAGATGAAAAGCGACCGAAACGTCGGGTTGATTTTAAAAATCATTTTAGTTTAATATACGCGAGATAAGACCGTAAAAACAGTTTTATTTCAATGAGTGTAGCTCGCGAAAACCTAAGAACATATCACACAGACTGACGGTCATAGCGAAACTATAAGGTTTGCTACGGAACCCTAAAAATATGCATACCGACGTATCCTAATCTTTTATCACCATTATATCCTTTATATCCTTTTTAACATTATATGCTTTGGTTTTACGTCAGTATGTAAAATAACAGAATTTGTTTATGAATATGCATTGATTCTGTGCATTGATTTGAGGCCATTGAAAATAAAACAAAAGAGTCAATCAAGGTCACATACAATACAAATTAATAGTATGATGGTAACAAAATAAAAAACTGGATTTTTCTAGACAACAATGAAACTTTGTAAACAATTAATACATATCTAAAAAAACAATAATGGAAAAATAATACATCATTAGTGATGAGGCTCAAAATTTTAAAGGCTATATTAATAACAAAACATCATATAATTTATCGCTTTCATATTAAAGACCAACCAAAAAATTTTTTGAAAGGATTATTAAAGAATAATGGTTTATTCAGGTCTGTAACCATCTTACAATGAGGTTAATCTATATAGAGAAGACACGGAGAAAAACCACAGTATATTAGGTTATTAACATGTTCCTTTTCTTTAGACTGTGGAAACACCGTACAACCACTGTCTAAAGAAAACGAACTCGTTAATTACCTACAGTCATCCAACGGACGTGTAATGTCAGAGCAATCGTGCGGGGCGTGCGACGCGAGGGACGGAGGGGCGGTACCAAGTAGCCCATATAAAAACTGCCATCTACTTGGTACCTAGCGATAAGGGGTGCGAGATTTAAAATTTCTTTTACTAAGTTTTTGGAAAGATGATATTGAAAATTTTAATGTCAACTTTACTGTTAATATTTTATTCTAATTTTCATTTTTAATGATGTCTGTTTTATTTTACACTTTATCTACATACTTACTTCACGAAAAAATCTTTAAAGAAAACTCTAAATATTTTTTTTATTTGTATGTATTTGATATTCGGATTTTATTGGAAGGAGTTAAAAACGTATTATATATTAGAATTCTGGCGTACTGATAGACGATAGACCGCCCAACTGGAATACTGGTAGATTGATGATAGACTGGTAAATTGTGGATAGGTTGAGATACTTATAGTTTGATAGATATTTCCATTTTCTGGAGGCTTCCCAGTACCTCAAAGTTTGGTAAAGTGCCCGGAGATGTCAACAGGCTCGCCGCCTGTTACACGGGCCAAAACGTGACCGGCGAGTCGAGGATGTATGCATGAATCCATTTACCTCTGCCTACCCCTTAGGGGATTACAGGCGTGATGTTTTTAGGATTTTTATATATGTTTAACGTAAACTGACGCTTTACAAACAACGTAAATTAAAACCAAAAACGTGACAACCTTAATGAATTTGCGTTATTATGGGTGAAGGCGGCATATTGCAAGACTTCAAAGGCGATTGATAGATAGGTACGTCAAGACTATAAACAAAATATAGAATAAAAAGCAAACGTGACACTTTTAATTTCTTGAGTATTTTACCTACGTCCTCGTTCGTAGTTAGTGATAATCTTTCGGCTGAAGGGATTAAAAAAAATAATAATAACTCACACTCTCAAACACCCCGATTAGAAAATCGAGTTACAATCATAATACATGAATTGAAATTACAGGTTCGAGTATTTAATATTTTTAATTTAAGAAATAAGTTGTCCTCAATTCGTAGAACAGTATGCACACCCTATGCATACCTACCCCACCTCTATCTACGGCCGCACATAAAACACAAACCTAAACACACACGCACACTGTCGCGATGTGATGAAGCGTAGGTAACCTGCGTACCCCTATTTAACACTCGCTAGTAATAAGATTAATTTTAATTACCAATTATAATAAAATGCACGTGGCATGTGCATTTTATTTATTATTTCAAGTGTAATAAACTTGTTGAGACTAGCATTTTATTTTCGATAAACGTTAGTATAATTTTTGTTTGTATTGACTGTTTACCAAATGGGTGACCATAATTTCTTTGCCTGAAATTAATTCGATTATCGATCCTGAACAAACTTGTATCCTGTTGTACATTCAATCCTGTTACCGTTGTTTAAAAATTGGGAAAACAGTTTGTGTGCCAGTCTGCAAAGTTTGCAGTCCTATTCCAAATTCCACGCGGTCAAATCCGGTCCACACGTGCTTGGTACCTGACTAGGAATTTATAAGACTGATAACAAAATTTGTTAATTCACTACACCATTAAAATTTATGCATTTCACAAGACTTATCTAAGAAGTGGTAATCTATTAAGATAAAGTGTTTTGAACGAGTTATCATAATCCTTGATTCAGATACACGATTTTATCACATTAAATTTGTTTTTGACTTCATTTGTCAAAAACAAATTGTTTTTTACTGATCAGGTTTGAGCGACCAATTTCAGAGACACATTTAGGTTGGCATAGTTTTCAAGTGGACGTGATAATTAAGGAATTATTACATAAAAATTCAGAGATTCTCATGTAGGGTTGCTACTTCTACAAAAGAAAAAAAAAAACAACAACAAAAGAAAAAAAAAATGTAACTGTATTTTTTAAATGATTTAAGTTGTCATATAAAACAGTTATCTAAAGCAAAAGTCCGAGATTTTCCCTAAAAAATTGATAGTTGTATCAACTTATCTTTTGAACTAAATGAGATATCGAAACGTGAGTTAGATTTATGAAATGTATAATATAAAAATCTATTTTTATATAAGTCAAGCTACGGCCATGTGTGCAGAACTGTAAGTATCACAGTCTAAAGATATCGAACATGTTAAATATTATAATCGGCTCATCGGTTTGGTCCGAGTTATATTCGCATTTATTTATGTTATAGAAGTGGCAAACAAGCATGCAGTTTACATTGATGACACAAAGACCAAGGTCAAAATGCAGATGCGTTACCACTCCTAGAGGCCTACGGTGTTATGCCTCTGTGCCGGAAATTACAAGGACGTACATTACCACCTGACTGGAACACGATAGTGCTGAACACTACCATTTAGCGGCAAGTAATGCGGTGGTGCCTACGCCCGCGAGCTCCGTCACTGGAGCTCTACCATCAGTAAAAATATTATACATAGGCACAATTTCATTATTCAATTACACTTTTTATTGGTACCGAATATTCGTTTCCGTGATACTATAATGCTAATAAAATAAAATGCTTAACTATATTGTTCTATTCTAAAACATAATGAACTTTGCTTCGTCGTTTTATCAATCACGGACCAATCATAACAAATCCAGATAAACCACCAGTAAGTTGGCTATTTGGCTCTTAAATATATTTAAAACTTTATTGCCTCAATAGACTAGTGGTAGCAGGCCACTATTATTACACTGGGGTCCAGGGTTCGATTTCATTATTAATTTAATTTTTTCACCGTGTCTCAAGAAAAAGGTTTTTGAACAATGTGTGTTGCCGGTGATGACATATGGAACAGAAACGTGGTCGCTCACTATAGGCCTCATAAGAAACTTAAGATCACTCAGAGAGCAATGGAGAAAGCTATGCTCGGAGTTTCTCTCATCTCATCGGAGAATCAGAAATGAGGAGATCCGCATGAGAATCAAAGTTACCGACATAGCTCACCGAATAGCGAGACTCAAGTGGCGGTAGGCAGAGCACATAGCCCGAAGAATTGACGGCCGTTGGGGCAGAGCAGTTCTAGAGTGGCGACCACGTACCGGAAGGTCGCTGCCCGCGAATCGCTGGATGAGGGCGGCCCAGGACCGTTCGTTGTGGCAATCTTTGGGGGAGGCCTTTGTTCAGCAGTGGACGTCTTTTGGCTGGAATGATGAATGATGATTAATTTACGCGTTGAAATAACATTTGTTTCTGATTGCCGTACATATACCATATTGCTTATTAATTATAGTGTTCTATTATCAATCACAATGAACTTTGCTCTGTCGTCGGACCATTCACGGGCCAACCACAACACATCAAGATAAACAACCGGTACGTTATTAAATGTATTTAGAACAAAAGACTCCATAAAGGGGGATATGTCATAATCGCCACACTTGGTATGGGGATTGCCGATCGCAGTGGCGGTGGTTTTACCACACAATGATGCTTACCCATCTTGAGTCTTTGGGGGAAAGATCATCAAATCTTTGGGGGAAAGATTGCCACAACGAACGGTCCTGGGCCGCCCTTATCCAGCGATTCGCGGGCAGCGACCTTCCGGTACGTGGTCGCCACTCTAGAACTGCTCTGCCCCAACGGCCGTCAATTCTTTGGGCTATGTGCTCTGCTTACTGCCACTTGAGTCTCGCTATTCGGTGAGCTATGTCGGTAACTTTGATTCTCATGCGGATCTCCTCATTTCTGATTCGATCTCGCAGAGAAACTCCGAGCATAGCTTTCTCCATTGCTCTCTGAGTGATCTTGAGTTTCTTATGAGGCCTATAGTGAGCGATCACGTTTCTGTTCCATATGTCATCACCGGCAACACACATTGATCTAAAACCTTTTTCTTGAGACACGGCGAAAAAATTAAATGAATAATGAAATCTAACCCTGGACCCCAGTGTAGTAATAGTGGCCTGCTACCACTAGTCTATTGAGGCAATAAAATTTTAAATATATTAAAGAGCCAAATAGCCAACTTACTGGTGGTTTATCTTGATATGTTATGATTGGTCCGTGATTGATAAAACGACGCAGCAAAGTTCATTATGTTTTAGAATAGAACAATATATAATAGTTAAGCATTTTATTTTATTAGCATTATAGTATCACGGAAACGAATATTCGGTACCAATAAAAAGTGTAATTGAATAATGAAATTGTACCTATTTCTAATATTTTTACTGATGGTAGAGCTCCAGTGACGGAGCTCGCGGGCGTAGTTACCACCGCATTACTTGCCGCTAAATGGTAGTGTTCAGCACTATCGTGTTCCGGTCAGGTGGTAATGTACGTCCCTGTAATTTCCGGCACAGAGGCATAACACCGTAGGCCTCTAGGAGTGGTAACGCATCTGCATTTTGACCTTGGTCTTTGTGTCATCAATGTAAACTGCATGCTTGTTTGCCTAGAAGTGGCAAACAAGCATGCAGCTTACATTGATGACACAAACGTGAGGGATGACGTCGCCGAAGGTGCTGCAGAGAGTGGCTGGTGAGAAGGTTGCTTCCAATCACGTCGGGGATCACCACTGTGGAGGAACGGGTGGAAATGTTCCTCCGGCGAAAAGGGAGGATCCTCCGACCAGGCGAGATGATAGTGCCTGGCGAGCCGCGGCTCAACGAGTGACGTTGGGAAGTTGTAACCCAACTCTTGAGAAATCTTCGTATGTGCGATGTAATTCGATTGCACGCCATCTAACGTACTAGACGAGTACTGTAAGGTTTTCATTGTGTTCCACTAGTTGGCGCCTTAATATAGTGGACGCTACATTTCTTTCCATTTTTCTTTAAAAAAACATAGTTGTAATAGTTTCGGAGTTAAGTGGCTGTGATATACAGACGAACAGACAGACAGATAGGCAGACAGAAAGACATGACGAAATTGCTTTTTGCCATTTGGAAACGGAACCCTAAAAAGATAAATATGTATCTATCAATGTCGGAGGAGAATATGTAAAGTCATTCAATTTATTACAAGCAAATATAATTATTATGTAATACATAAACATCATTATTAGATAAATGCTATCAACATAATGCGATACTATGTTGTTTGTTTGATATTATTATATACCTACTTGATATTACATACATTACTGAAGATCAGATAAAATGCCAAATGTATTTTTAATTTTACATATTTTATTTTTTAGTATGATAAATTCGGATTTAAATGATACCCGATTCTTTTTTGATGCAATTGTGGTATGGTAACTTGTTTCCTACCCGTTGATCAAAACTGGGAACCAAAACAGAAACCTTCAGTGCAGCTATAGTAACCCTGTGACGCGAGTCGACTTACACTTGGTTGGTTTTATTTACATCTAATCGGGTACGTTAGCCGGTTTATGATAAAGTGTTGGTTAAGTTAGTGCCCTATTTAGTGCACTCTGATGTATTTTATTTCTTACGTCCTCTGTAGTAGTTAGTTACCTGGAAGAATCACTTCTGAGAGATGAGACCATTTGTGTCTCATCATTGTGTTTATGTGTTGTCTGTATACCTACTGATGTACATAACAAAATATTGTGCACCTTAAAATATTGTTGTTCACTTCCTACCCATCTCTTTGGGATTACTTCATGAATTATAAATAGCTCATTGTTATTAGTTAATCTCCAATCTAAATATCAAACCTTTGACTTCGTAAAATTTATTTTTCGACCCATGAATCAAAACTGGGGTACGTCAAATAATACCAGTAGGTACTGACCTTACACATACTAAACAACTAAAATGTACATTGGAAAATTTAGCTTTTTTTTTCTTCAAATTAACATCATGACGCATTTCATTGAAATTCAATTAATAAGTATAAAAATAGCAAATTTATGATTCATCATATTTGGTACAAATTAAGCTTATACACTAAAATCTCGTCATTTGGTTTTATATTTAAAACGATCATATTTTTAATATTTTTGATAACGTTTTTTCAAAAAGGAAGAAGGAAGTAGCAGACTTTGAAAACCTTGGTGAAGCCTCTTAATGTTGGTTCTTCATTATTTTGTCCCTCTGAATTGAATGCCATATGACTGATGTGTATCGCTAGCACTAATTTTGATTTGCCGAGCGTCCAACGAGTTTTGCTTGGCCTAATAAGAATTAGCGCGACCATGACTATTGAAGAAAAATATACATATGACGATCATTGCTCTCTTAACTGTCAACTGTAAACACACGATTTATAATGACAAAATATCTGTGAATTTGCATTGAGTTTTGTGCCTGTTAACCTAATCCCGGAGTTATCGGACCTCCCGAATAAGTTGGTGGAGATCAATTTACGGTTAAAGTAGACGCTGGCGTCGAGAAATAAGAAACACTAAACCTGACCACGTGCGTCGTCAAGGTCAATAACCAGATCTGCGGTACCTCGGTACGGTCTCCAATTTGGTCAGTGGCTTGCACGTTTGTTATTGGGGTGTTAGATCCAGAGGGATAGATGATTCTTTTAACTTCTTTAGCAGCGCTTTGCGCTTTTTGTGATTGGTAAAAAATGTTAAACTCGCGTCAGGTGACCCTGATCGGAAATTCGTAAGACGGACGCGTGACCAGAATTGCGTCCGCCTTCTTTTTGGCGACCCAATGACAGCAGCATGGCAGTGATGGTGGTGACGATCGTGTTGGTGGTGGCGTGGTTGTGGTGGTGATGGTGGTGGTGGCTTTAACTCTGACTAGGTTTTGGCATATTCATTTGGCCCATGTTTGTAGTTCCGATGAGACGTTTACGTAAAAAATGGACTGTAAGAACCTTATTTTAATTTAAGAAAATGCCATATACCGAGACTCTTTATTATTGGTATAATTCAATAACACGCATCTAAAAATAAATTAAAAATTATAAAGCGAAACAAAACAAGAACTTACTGAGCATTAAAAAAAAATTAAACAGCGTTCACCACGCACCACAATATTATTATCGTTTTTTTAACCACTAAGACTTTTCATCCAATTACACGTAACTAAATTAAAAAAAAAGCGAAACAAAACAAGAACTTACTCTTTACAATGGCACAAAATAAAACAACGTTCATGCACCACAATATTGTTTATCTTTCGAACAAAACAATGAGTCGAACAATAAACTAAAATCGTTTCTAATTAACACTTGCGTGCGCACGCGCTGAATGCACTCGACTGTGTGCCAACAGATTGCGTTAACGCATCGTGCTGTGAATAGGGCTGCCAAATTTTTTAAATAAAAAAAAAATAAAGGAAAATCCAATCTCAGGCCTGTATTTCCTCAAGAGCTAGTTAGAAATAAATGCAGGTATTCTGGGAAACCTAAAAAATCCTAAGATGCCGCAGTTACTTTTTCATTACTTATGTTACCTAACATTTGAACAGTCTATTGACATTTTCAGGTATATTACCGAACTCCGAAGGTAGATCTGGAAACCCGGAGAATAAAACCAAGATCAGCATAGCGAAGCAGTGGCCTTCTACCACTTGATATATTATACGGATACTTGCCGCTTGATTACATGGGCACCTTATGCGGTGGCTATAAAGGCTCTTTTTGATCGATTTTGGATGACCGGTGAGCTTTCCATAAGAATTATGAAAATCGGAACGATATTTGGATCTGAGAAATGAACAGCTCGGCATTTTAATGTCATCAAAAAGAAAATAATTAAAAAAAATACTTGTCAAAATTTGAGATTTTCATACACTGCGCGTAATATTTTTTTAATAAGATTAAATAAGACACTGGATTTCGTTTTTACGGTTCCGTAGTAAACAAGGAACCCTTATAGTTTCGCCATGTCCGTCTGTCTGCCTGTCTATCTGTCCGTTCGTGGCTTAGCGCAAACACTATTAGTACTAGAGCTTTCAAATTTGGCTCAAGTATACACCTTAATTACACCGACAAAGTGGTAGAATGAAAACGTGAAAAAAAATTTTTTAGGGTAACCTACTAGTACCGCGCGCATTTTTTTTTTATTTTCGATTTTCATATAGGGGGGAATTTTAATAAACTTTTTTTTATCCTAGTGTGGGATATCGTTGGATAGTCGTAGGATACGTCATATCTGTTAACAGCAGATTTAGTAGCATCAGTTATTATTAGAGTTTTTGCAATGCGGTTAATTTAAATACATATAAAGATTACACCAACAGTCAATCAAACAGTCGGTTATTTATGTAAAACGTTTCCACGTCACCAGTCATGTTACTATTTGAAAGTGAAACTGGAGCCGTGCTACCAAGGGGAGTATCCTGTCTAGTACTTTGGTAGATTTAGGTTTTTTTTAATATTATCGTAGTGGCAAATAAGCACACAGTTCACATAATGTCAAGCGACATAAGTGGCGTATAGATATCTACACAAAAACTATAGGAAACCGTCGACCTTGCCCCCAACCTCTCTGCGGTCGTATCGGTTTACTGTCTCTGTAGGCTTTGAGAGTGCATCTGTGTTTGCGCATGTTTTATCCAATGCAATTGGCAAACAAGCATGCAGTTCACATTGATGTTAAGTGATGACTGCAGTCTATAGCCACTAACACAATGACCAGAGGTCAAAATGCAGATGCGTTACCACTCCTGGGGCCTAAGGTGTTATGCCTCTGTGCCGGATTTTTAATTACAGGAATTACAGGGCCGTACATTACCACCTGACCGGAACACGATAGTGCTGAACACTACCATTTAGCGGCAAGTATATTAGGTAATGCGGTGGTGCCTACGTCCGCGAGCTCCGTCGCTGGAGCTCTACCACCAGTATGTTATGTTTTAACTAAGTACATAGATACTTAAAATTTTAATTTTAATTAATATATATTATGTACCCTACACACATGTGCCTTAAAATATCTCATGTGCAGTCTTCGTTGAGTTTTGTCCCCGAGACCATAATTCGGTGAAGGTAGACGAGGCACGAGAGGTTTGTCAGAACCGGGATGTCTGGCGCTCTACACTCTCTGCCTACCCCGTTAGGGACCTGGCGTGAAGATACATACATACATACCATAATTCGGTGTGGAGATTATTATTATGTGTGCTTATTATCAGCGGACCCAATATTGGATCTCAATCCATTTTTGCTAATCTTCGATCGTTACTTCAATCCGTTTGTCAAAAAAGTTATCCAAATAACAAATTTACAAACAATTTTGCTGTCACTTATTGGAATACTGACAGTGGATCGATCAAAAGATCGTTGCAATCTAAATTGGTGTGATCCGCGATCGAAGGTACAATATTGGGATTGCCTGCTAGTTTAACTGGGAGGTGATCCAAAAACCTGATGATAACGACATTGGTGGATCAAAACTTAAATCACATGTCATCATCATCATAATTTCAGCCAAAAGACGTTCACTGCTGAACAAAGGCCTCCCGCAAAAGAATGCAACAACGAGCCGCCCTCATCCAGCGATTGCCCGCGACCTTCACCAGGTCGTAGGTCCATCTCGTGGAGGGCCTGCCTACGCTTTGTTTTCCGGCACGCGGTCGCCACTCCATAACTCTTCTGCCCCAACGGCCGTCAGTTCTGCGAGCCATGTGCCCTGCCCACTGCCACTTGAGTTTTGCTATTCGGTGGGCTATGTCGGTTACTTTGGTTCTCATGAATCGAATTGATCTCGATCTCGCAGAGAAACTCCGAGCATAGCCCTCTCCATTTCTCTCTGAGTGACCTTGAGCCTTCTTATGAAGCCCATAGCAAGCGATCACGTTTCGGTTCCGTATGTCGTCGTATGCAATATATTTTAAACCCGAGAGAGACCGCCGGCAGCGTATGAACAATTGAAATCAATTTTCATATTTTTCTTGCGCGCTGACAGGTTGAACAATAAAGTAGATGTATACGCACTTAATGAAACCGATTTTCTTGGAAGTTTATTCTGAGTTTATTCCGGCTAATCAGAGTGTCAAACACTGTTCGTTTGTTTAGGGCTTTAGGGACTTCCCCGGTCAATGAAACAGCGTTTAATGGCCTCATTTGAGTTTAAACACAAAATGCGGTGAATCAGGAATCTTATGGTAGCCACACACGATACTTTTTAATTGCGTTAAAGGCTCGAAAACGTAAACTCATAATCATCGGCATTAAATCAGCCGAAATAAGTTCACTGCTAGACCAAATTAAGGCAAAAACGCACACTTGGATTGGCGATCGTAGTGGCGGTAGTTTTATCGCATGAATTTGCACAAATAAAGTTACATGTGTGGCAGGTTACTGGTGGTAGAGCTCCAGTGACGGAGCTTGCGGGCGTAGGCACCACCGCATTACCTAATACCCTTGTCGATAAATCGTAGTGTTCAGCACTATCGTGCTCCAGTCAGGTGGTAACGTACGGCCCGGTAACGTACGGCCCGGTAATTTCCTGCACAAAGGCATAATACCTCATACCTCAGGAGTGGTAACGCATCTGCATTTTAACCTATGGTCTTTATGTAGGTGTATATAGGCTGCAGTCATCACTGAACACATCAACGTGAACTGCATGCTTGTTTGCCACTTTTAATACATAAAGAAAAGGTAATACGGTAGCTTCGTTAAAAAGTTAATTAACACTATGACGTGTTGAAATTTAATTTAAAAAGTAATAAATCATCTTGACAAGACTGTGATTATCATGTTCTTAGGTTTAATAATTTATATATTTCTTATTTTTTATTAATGAATGGCTTGACTAATAACATTGAAAATGCTAAAGCAGCATTGATGAATATAATTTACTTGAACCACTTAACATACGTATTGATGAGTTTTTTTTTCTTTTTAGTGATGTAAGTTTGTATTTTGATAAATAGAGCATTTATTAGCGTCCATAATTTAAGGTCAATAATATTAACTTCAGACTTGAAATTTGAAATATTTATTTCAAATCGATCTACAAGGACACTTTCGCATTATTATATTGTTATTACAAGTTACCTATTTAGGGAATGACATAATAATAATTGAATAGTTATAAATAATTACCAAATTTATATTTATAAATTATATAAATAACTGCCTCAGAAGCCGAGTATTAGCAGTCCATCCCAACGTTGGGATCCTAGTCTAAATTCTCGGGTCGAGGACTATCGGAGATAGCATAAAATTATTTATCTTTTTTTATGAAATGGAAGCGGCAAACAAGCATGCAGTTTACATTGATGTTAAGTGATGACTGTAGCCTATAGACACCCACACTAAGACCAAGGTCAAAATGTAGATGCGTTACCACTCCTGATGCCTAAGGTGTTATGCCACTGTGCCGGAAATTACAGGACCGTATATTACGAGTACCACCCGAACGGAACACGATACTGCTGAACACTATCATTTAGCGACAAGTATATTAGGCAATGCAGTGATACCTACGCCCGCGAGTTCCATCACTGGAGCTCTACCACCAGTGGAAATCTCTGATTCTAATGGAATTTTCCCATATTTTTGAAAAAAAATGTATGTATGTATCTTCACGCCATGCGCCAGATATCCCGGTCCTGATACACCTCCCTTGCAACATTCATCATTCTCTTCATACATGCACACCGATTCTTAAGACTTTTGACCTCACCCTATATATACCTAATGATAACGATTTTCTTGAACGTTTAATCTAAGTTTATTCCGGCTAATCAGTGTCAAACACTGTTCGTTTGTTTAGGGCTTTAGGGACTTCCCCGGTCAGTGTAACAGCGTTTAATAACCCTATTTGAGTTTCTGTTAGTTTATGACACAAAATAAAGTGAATTAACAAACATGCTAGCCACATTTTTTTTTTTTTTTTTATGTAATAAAATTGGTAAACAAGCATGCAGTTCACATTGATGTTAAGTGATGACTGCAGCCTATAGACACCCACACAATGACCAGAGGTCAAAATGCAGATGCGCTGCCACTCCTGAGGCATTAGGTGATATGCCTCTGTGCCTGAAATTACAGGGCCGTACATTACCACCTGACCGGAACACGATAGTGCTGAACACTATCATTTAGCGGCAATTAGCCACATTGAGCAACACGAGCCACCGGCCGCTGCGGCGGACCGGAGGGGAGTAGCCATAGCGTTTATTACCGGTGCAAAAAAGTCTGTTATATTTTAATGTTGTGTTAGTCTGTTAATATACGGCCTTGTAATTTCCGGCACAGAGGCATAACACCTAATGCCTCAGGAGTGGCAGCTCATCTGCATTTTGACCTCTGGTCATTGTGTGGGTGTCTATAGGCTGCAGTCTTCACTTAACATGAATGTGAACTGCATGCTTGTTTGCCACTTTTATTACATAAAAAAAAATAAAAAAAAAATAAAAAAAAAAAAATTTGCGGGAGGAACTACGTGTGATACACACACACATTACAAAATCGTCTATTGCGACAAAACCTTTATTTTACCAAAATACATAAACAATTTCAGGCTCACATTTAAAGATCTGGGCGACAGTCGTAAGACCATTTGGGCTTATTATTTGTACTTTGACTCTATGGCTTGTGTTGCTGTATGGCTAGCCACAACCCTTAACCTTTTACATCGTTATTGATAAAATCGTCGTTTGTAGGTAGATCTGAGTTAATACTTATTTTATTTATTACCCTTAAAAATGATAAGTTCTTATATGAATTGTATTTAATTAAAATTCTGCCTCCTTGGCTTCGGATTGGAGAGTTTAATATAGAAATATTAGTAAATTTCAAATCATTATTATATAAATATTAAACTTGATTAATTTTTAAAATTGCTCATTACAATATGTCGGTTAATACAATCTAAGAAGATCATTTACTATTGTATTATCTATACTAATATTAGGTATCTATAAAGAGGTAAAATTCGTTATTTTGTTTGTTTGTTTGTAGGTGCTAATCTTCGGAATACAGACGGACCATCAAAATTCTTTCATAATCAGAAAGTAACATTATTCAAGAGTGCTATAGGCTATATTTCATTATGATAGTAGTAATGTAAGTAAAATTGCACCCGTGCAAAGCCGGGGCGGGCCGCTGTGTGTGGTAGTGTGGTATAATCGGATAATATTCATACACATAGTTTGCGATTTATTTCAATATTTTACTGGTGGTAGATTCAGTGGTTTTAAAGAAAACTACTAATAATAAACTACTAAAAATTAGTTTCACAGCTGAAACGAACTTTTATTTTTACTTGTTTGCTGCAGCAGAAAATATTATAAATCGATCTGAATAACTCCATCTTTCGAGACTATTTCAAATGTCTCAATGCCATGGGCTCTCTGTTTTTTGGGGTACCGTACGTTAAAGCAAAAAACCCTTATAAGATCACTCGAGTCTTTGTCTCTCGGTCTGTCTGTCCATCTGTCAATGGCGATGCTCTCCAAAAGTATTCGTGGTGGTAGAGCTCCAGTGACGGAGTTCGCGGGCGTAGGCACCATCACATTACCTAATGTACTTGCCGCTAAATGGTAGTGTTCATCACTATCGTGTTCCGGTCAGGTGGTAATGTACGGCTCTGTAATTTCCGGCACAGAAGCATAACACGTTAGGCCTCAGGAGTGGTAACGCATCTGCATTTTGATCTGCATTGGTCTTTCTGTAAGTTTCTATAAGCTGCATTCATCACTTAACATTAATGTGAACTGCAAGCTTGTTTGCCACTTCCATTACATAAAAAAGGCAACCTAGTGGATAAAATATTCTCTAGATTATAAATATGCGTAAAAAATAGGTTTGCAGCATATCTGGATGAACGAACTGATTCTGCAGTGGGCTCATAGCTTTATACCTAATTATAATTTAAACAAAAATATCACCGGCTTACTAATTATTTGAATGTTAATGGTATGCTAATGCCTTCGAGTCACGGTTAAAGTTCACCTTAAAACAATGCATTGTCTTTTATCCAAAATTACAAACAGGTACCTACTGCTGTTGTACAATCAAAGGAGTCCATACTTTGCATACAACTTGGTGCACAGAGTAATAGCACAATTTAACGTTTCGAGGATTATTGATATTGTGTGTCCCACTGGCTGCTCCACAAGCGACCTTAGCGGGGCTACGGATAATGCAGTGGCCATTGCCAAGTTTTGGGTCAAGATTCTTTAAAATTTAAAACATTTCGCTTTGAAGTCGTTGACACGAAGAAGAAGAAGAAGATTGTGTAGTAACCGTCTCGTTTTTACAAAAAGCGCGCAAATTTATAGAACGGACTACCCTTTGAAGTATTTCCTCTTCACTACCGAACAAGTTTTTAAAAACTGCCGTCAAAAGACTCCTTCAAGGCTGCCAGGGCTTAAGCATCTCTCTTGGTCTTGCAAATGTCCATGTAGATGACGGTGACCAGTTTCCATTAGGTAACAATTTGCTTGTCTGTCAAACTCATGATATAAGAATTAGGGATTAGAGCATTGACCTATATGTACTAATGTAACTGGTGGAAGAGCTCCAGTGACGAAGCTCGCGGGCGTAGGCACCACCGCATTACCTAATATACTTGCCGCTAAATGGTAGTGTTCAGCACTATCGTGTTCCGGTCAGGTGGTAATGTACGGCTCTGTAATTTCCGGCACAGAGGCATAACACCTTAGGCCTCAGGAGTGGTAACGTATCTGCATTTTGACCTGTGTCTTTCTGTGGGTGTCTATAGGCTGCAGTTGTCACTTAAGATCAATGTGAACTGCAAGCTTGTTTGCCACTTTCATTACATAAAAAAGATGTGACTAGACAGGACATTTCCCTAAGGGAAAAAGGTAGCATGGTTCTAGTTTTTTGGATACAATTAACTACACTTATACGTTGTAACATGAAAGCTGACGTGAAAAATCTGTCAAATCAATTTAAAAACGGAACCGCTTCTTTGTTTCCGGTGTCCACTCTACAATATTGACCTCATTGGATTAGAGTTATTTTTTAGTTTTATTGTAAGACAGTGGTATTGGTATCACGTATTTTAATTTGCTTTTCTACTCAGCACGAGGTAATTAAACCCAGGATATAACACGTAGAGGTAGTTTTGATCTAATCGGTTGCATTTGGCTGGAGCTCTCTCTCTCTCTTTAAATGCATCAGTAATTAATACAGAAATGCATAGTACCTGGGTTTATGATAAACTAGCTGTGCCCGCGACTTCGCCCGCGTGAGGATTTATTATTGTTCAGTATCAATCCGGACGAAGTCGTAGGCGCAGCTAGTATAAAACTAGCCTATGTTATTCCTTATTACATACGCTATCTGCCAATGAAAGTCCCGTCAAAATCGGTCCAGCCGTTCCCAAGATTAGCCCCGCCCTACAGACAGATAGACAGACAAAAAATAAAAATAACCTCTTTTTACTAAATGCATACACGTATGTATACACGGTACATATGCCAAAACAACATTTTTTACAATTTTTGTCTGTCTGTCTGGCTGTCTGTCTGTTTGGTCTTTACAAATAAATAAAATAGGAGTGTCTGTTTGTAATATGAAAATAACCGTTTTTCCTAAATGCATATGTATACAAAACAACATTTTTTACAATTTTTGTCTGTCTGTCTGTCTGTTTGGCGGGGCTTATCTTGGGAACGGCTGGACCGATTTTGACGGGACTTTCACTGGCAGATAACTGATGTTATAAGAAGTAACTTAGGCTACTTTTATCTCCATTCATCCGTACATACATACATACCTACATACAAATAAGTAGAATTGGAGTGTATCCGACTTTGACGGGACACCCACGGGTAGGTATCTGATGTAATAAGGAGTAACTTAGGCTATTTTTGTCTCCACACTTACACGCATACAGTTATGTAAGTGTGGAGGTAATACATAACACATAGGTATGTAACCTATGTACAAATAAATAGAATTTGAGTGTCTCCGATTTTGACGAGACTTTCACTGGCAGATAGCTGATGTGATAAGGAGTAACTTAGGATACTTTTATCTCCATCAACCATACATACATACATACCTACATACAAATAAGTAGAATTGGAGTGTATCCGACTTTGACGGGACACCCACGGGTAGGTATCTGATGTAATAAGGAGTAACTTAGGCTATTTTTATCTCCACACTAACACACATACAGTTATGTAAGTGTGGAGGTAATACATAACACATAGGTATGTAACCTATATACAAATAAATAGAATTTGAGTGTCTCCAATTTTGACGAGACTTTCACTGGCAGATAGCTGATGTGATAAGGAGTAACTTAGGATACTTTTATCTCCATACAACCATACATACATACATACCTACATACAAATAAATAGAATTTGAGCGTCTCCGATTTTGACGGGACTTTCACTGGCAGATACCTGATGTAATAAGGAGTAACTTAGGCTACTTTTATACTAGCTGCGCCCACGACTTCATCCGGGTAGATACTGAACAATCATATTTTTTCTCACGAGGACGAAGTCGCGGGCACAGCTAGTATTATTATAAACTTATACAAAATATATGGAGACCAGTATTGCTGCGGCAACACTGTTGCGTGCAGAGGAGCTCGAAATCATTTCTTCAGTAACATCAAAGTATTTGGCTCTTGCATAAAAATAGATACCAACCTTCTGCTATTATTGGAAAAGCGATTATCATTATTTTAATTTATTAAAAAAAAATGGAGATTTAATGACAGTTGAATTACCTATCATTTGTCATTGTAATTCAGCGATCATTTGAATAATTTAGCGTCGAACAATGTACATATTTATATTGTTTAACAACAGCACATCATTGCGTCAGGTTTTCAATGTCATATGAATTGGTTTCTTAACGACGTGGTACCATTAAAATTATATGATAGTAGGAGAGATACTGCAAGGCTAGAAATTTCTTTAGGGATGAATCATAACACTGGTGGTAGAGCTCCAGTGATGGAGCTCGCGGGCGTAGGCACCACCGCATTACGTAATATATTTGTCACTAAATGGTAGTGTTCAGCACTATCGTGTTCCGGTCAGGTGGTAATGTACAGCCCTGTAATTTCGGGCACAGAGGCATAATACCTTAGGCCTCAGAAGTGGTAACGCATCTGCATTTTGACCTCTGGTCTTTGTATGAATGTCTATAGGCTGCAGTCATCACTGTATCTCCGCAAACTGTCTGTGACTCTGTGAACATCAACGTGAACTGCATGCTTGTTTGCCACTTTCATTACATTAAAAAAAAAATAACATGCTTAGTACAAAAACCATTGCCTGGCAAGGACACGTTTATCCTTGCCAGGCAATGGTTTTTGTACTACGTTTCACGTCATCAGCCCCTATATTTTTAAAAATAAAAAAAAATAACTTGTCGCTGTAAGCTTGAAATTCTATGATTTTCTTTATAGGTTCAGTATCTCTTGGACCATTACTATAGTTCATTCCTGAACTACCTCAGTAACAAAAGCTACTTCTGCTTCGCTAAATTCAGACGCTGGATCTACGGTATGTAGTCAATGTTCTGTTAGGATTTTCCTATATTCAGAAGTTTCTCTGTGCTTCCATTGGCGTTTGATATTGGGCATAAATATTTCAGTAGTCTAGATAGGTAAGTACCCTTCAAACAACGTCAGCTGTTCTAATTAAAAATATATGCGCTTTACGGCGTTATTCGCAAATAAACTCTATTTTGTTAAAAATCAAGTTTGAAATCGTATTGGGCGTTCTGGACGTATACGACCGTCTGAACATACTTTTGAAGTTTCCGTTTCAATTTACGCTGGACGTATGCGGTCGTCCAACCTCTCAAAGGAGAATAGATTTCCTACAGAACAAAAACATAATGCGGGTATTTAAAGGCTTACCCCGGTTTACTCTTTCGAACAGACGCCTACAGGCATGAAGTGATATTTCTGTTGTCAACTCAAAACTTATAGCAGTCATTATAAATTTTTTTTTTTTAATTTGATACTCTGTTTTTGTTTATTACTCTGTACAAGAAAGTGTTTTTGTCCGGTGTTGTTGGTGTACGATCATTATTATACAAACTCTCACTTCATTTGTTTTTACAGTACATTGTTTACAGAATGTTACCGTTCTGGAATAAGAGGGTCATGAAAATATGACCTGTTTTATAAATTATTAAGCAGCGCAAGCGATGTAAGCAAGTTTATGTATAATTTTTTCGCACCTCAGCTTGCATTATTAAGTTTTTAATAGAGATACCTTTTTATCTCGACTAGTAACAGAGAAAGATCGATATTTTATTGAAATAACTATTGATGTAAGTAAAAGAGAATTAACTGTAACAACGAGACATTCGACATTTTTTTTAATCAATTTTTTTTATGGACAATGGCCGGGACCTACGGCTTAACGTGCCCACCGAAACACGGAAGTGCGCATTTTTAATTTGCCACTATCACACACCAGACCGCGCCCGTATCGCTTAACCGAGTAGATCGCTTGCGATCTATACCAGCCGCAAGACTATGCGCGCTTCAATAATATAATCACTTACCCCTTATTAATAACACACGCACTGTACAGCACTCAAATCAATACTAAACAAAACTGAGTCTTCACTGTTATCGGCCAATAATCACTTTTGCTATCTCTTGTTCGTTATCGATAACATTTTTTGTTTCAGTTAACAAAGCGTGAAATAGTATCAAAGCAACTCCTATATTACAGTGACGGGTAGAAGCTTAAAAAAATATACACAACTTCTCTAATGTCTCCAAATTTAAATAAGCAAGCATTGGGATCGACCTTTTTCTTTACAATGGGACGTAACAGACAGCGAATCTCGGAACAGCTTTATGGCACACGGACACTCAGCAAAAATAACATACAAACGCTTATTCTGGTTACCTACTATATAGAAATCAATTAGAACGTGTTTTTTCACGCACACAGAGATACCCGCCCGCAACCTCAGTGTACGAGGATTTCGGTATGGTAATCAAGGGGAGATGCGTTCTGCAAGAGGGAAAATCAGGCGGGACGTTGAAGTGTCCATGCTATACCTAGTATTATTTCATATTCTCTGCTTATGGTCTATTTTATCGGGCAAGTAGCGAGCGCGAGTCAAGACTGTGAAAAGAGTGATGAGTAACAGAAAAAAGAGACCGATAAATGTGATGACTTATGAGATACGTAAGAATGAAGATATTTGGCGCTTAACGCTTTTTTTATGTGGATGACGTGTCCACTCGGCACGTCTCGAGACGGCAGGTCTACTTCACCTGACAATCGGTGAGCGCAGACGGCACTCTCAGCCTAAATAAAGTTATCGCTACTGCCTAAGACCCCTGTAGGTCTGAACCTCGGCTTAGGGTGTCGCTCCGCATCGCGGCAAACATGCCTAGAGACTGAGCTCTTTACTTATTTATGCCACAATCTTTAATGTAACTCAAAGCGATGAAAAGTAATTTCCGTTAAAGGATTAACCGCAAACAGAACTTGGCATAAGTGATACAATAAAAACTATATACGCTGGCATTTAGACGGCACTGATCTCTGGCGGTGGGCCAATACAATTATATTTTTGGTAAGTGGACGCGGCTAAACAACAGCTCACGGTAGATTACCTACGTTGATGTGCAAGCTTTAGCTTTTGGAGATATTTAGCAAAACTGCAGAATAATGTGTAATTGAAGTTTTTGTAATAGGGTTAAGACGAGGTAATTAGCGTATAAAAGATTAGGAAGATAGATAAAAACGATTGCTTAACGTTTCGTTAAGTTCGTTCAGCTACAAATTTTAATGTACTTTGCCCGTGTAAGCGTGACGCAAGATATTTACGTCCGAGCGACAGAGACAGGTATAAACAGGTCAATTTACAAAATTATTTCCGTATCGTGACTGCACTATAAATATCGCTCTTCACATTGAATTATCAATATCGAAGTGATTTTTGGCTATAGAAAATAATGTGTCTATATCAAATTTGGTAACTAGTATGCATGTACCTAAATCATCGTAAATTATATAATATTTAGGCACGAATTCCTATTTGTGGCGAATATCAGTAAAAATAAACCTTTACTTGGCTACGCAGCATTTTCTTGCAAAGCAATGAAAAAAGAAATTTGCGTTAAAGGATTAACCGCAAACAGAACTTGGCATAAGTGATATGACAAAAATTATATACGCTGGCATATATACAGGACTGATCTCTGGCGGTGGGCCAATACAATTATATCGTTGGTAAGTGGATGCGGCTAAACAACAGCTCACGGTAGATTACCTCTATTGATATGCCAGCTTCAGTTTTCGAAGATATTTGGCAGATCGTTATAATATGATTATAGGTAATTAAGCCTGGCTTTAAGAAGTAAGCAGTACCTACAGCGATTTAAGGGCGTAGACATCACCGCATTACCTAGTCTATCTGCCGCCAAGGTAGTGTTCAACTCTATTTAATTGTGTTCTGGCATAGAGCAATACGGGCACACCGCGTCGGACTGGAGGGGAGTAGACATAGCGTTTATTACCGATGCAAAACAGTCTGTAATTTTTTGCGGGATAACTACGTGTGATACACAACACGCATACTCTACAAAAGGAGAGTCTACGGCGTTATCTCTAATAACCCGGGAATCGAACCGGGGACCTCAGCGTAGTAAAAGTGGCCTGCTACCACTAGTCTAGTAGCCTAGTGGTAGCAGGAATATTAATACAGAAATAAAATATGACTAAAATGAAATACATACAACACTCGACGAATTTTGCAGTACTTCGTCTCTGTGCTTGTGGTTATAATAATAATAACAATGACAACCCATTATACGTCCCACTGTTGGGCACGAGTCTCTCCCCTTTTTGTGAGGAGGCCTGGAGCTTACCCCACCATGCTGCTCCAATGCGGATTGGTGGAGGTGGGTGGGTTAGTGGCCAATCCGCTGTCGGATGTTTTCAAACCACCCATAAGGCCTCTGACATTGTTTAACGACTGCTATCCATCGATAGCAACCGGGACCGACGGCTTAACCTGCCCTCCGAAGCACGGAAACGCGCATTTAATTTGCCACTAGCGGTCACCCATCACACTACCCGACCGCGCCCGTAGTGCTTAACCGAGCAGATCGCTTACGATCTACACCAGCCGCTGGGCCATGCGCGCTTCATGTGCTTGAGGTTGAAAGGCTATATTACATAAAATTTGTGTATAACCAAATTCTGAGAAATTTTGTAAGCAATTTGTGATAGTGGATTCGTAGAGTCGCCAATCACGATATCACTTTATTTGATTGTTTGTAGATTTCAAGGCACTGTTTATTTGCACGTACGGAAGCTGTGTTTTGTGCTTAATGCATGTACGTTAAAGTATTTAGCAGGGGGTACGTAGGTACTCTAATGTTTTATTGAGATTAAATTTAGGATTGCTAATATTTTACATGCATTACGAAAAGTATGATGACAAGACAATGACTAGCGATTGCATTCAGGTTCGCATCATAGAATCATGCTACACCCGATGGATTTTTTTTTAATCAGAATCAGAATCAGAAACTCATTTATTCATTTAGAGTGACAGGCACCTCTTATGACACGTCAAAAACAAACAAAATAAACGAGTATTAAAGTGAATAACAATTGATATACATGTCAAACAAGAAACCATGTTTTTTTAATGTAATAAAGGTTTTTAATGTTACTGCCTCAATAGCCTAATGGTAGCAGGCCACTACTCCTACGCTTCCCGGGTTCGATTCTCGGGTCGGAGACTATTAGAGATAACGGTGTAAAATCCTTTATCAGTGGTTCTATTGGGATTTTTACATTTTCTAGAAGATTCGTAGTTCTTTGAAGTTTGGTAATATGCCCGGAGATGTCAATAGGCTCGCCATCTGTTACATGGGCCAAAACGTAACCGGCGAATCGTGGTTGCTTGCATGTATGATTGAAAGCATGCATTTATTTTTGCCTACCCCTTCGGGGATTACATGCGTGTAGTTACGCTTAATAAAGGTGGCAAACAAGCATGCAGTTCACATTGATGTTAAGTAATGACTGCAGCCTATAGACACCCACACAAAAACCAAGGTGAAAATGCAGATGCGTTACCGCTCCTAAGGCCTAAGGTGATAAGCCTCTGTGCCGGAAATTACAGGGCCGCACAGAACGGCAGACTGTTTTGTTATGAAAGTTCAAAAGACAATAAATTATCCAAACAACAAAATACATCCCAATTTAGCTAACTAAGCATAGACAAATGTTAACGTGAATATGGTCATATTTCTGTAGGAAATAGGTATGCAACACTCTACACGAAATTAAAATTGGCCTGAAGCCAATATAATCTCATAGTGGTCCTGTATTTATCGTTTCAAATACGGGTACATATAGTGTTATGAATATATCAGTGTATACCTTATGATAAAGGGTCGGCGTGATCGAAGGTGCTTGGCACGCGTTATGACCTACTTCAAGCGACCGTTTTGCTTCATTACGCTATTTTGGGTTAGCTATACATGGATAAGTATTATAGTTTTGGAAGATATGGAGTGTTTTGTCGATTTGATTTAAAAAATGCAGTTTTTGTGTATTTTCTTCGCAATTTAGTTTTAGGAATTTATACAATTTGCATATACGGAAACTACTCAATTCTGCCAATATACCGGACAAATCTTAGTGATTTTTGGTTTGTTTTTATTGTACATATTTTGTAATGTTTAAAATAATTAACAAAAAACTTTACTTTCACATAATAACTCAGATTCTAAAGAGACAATTTTTAATTGCACTAAATATGTGCACTACTTAACTATCGCGGTAGAGTTCCAAGTGTAGGAACTCGAGGGTTTAGGCAGGCAAGGACTTTGGTAGCTTAGTGTTATAGCGGCTGGACTGCTTATCCTGAGTCGCAGGTTCGATTCCTGCCTGAAGTCAAATTTTTCTTTTTTTCTTTTATATCTAAATTCACTCGTATTTACCAAAATAAAATATTTTTTTTCCAATGTAGTAAGTGCAATAACGGTGGTGGTAGAGCTCCAATGACGGAGCTCGCGTGCGTAGGCACCACTGCATTACCTAATTTACTTGCCGCTAAATGATCGTGTTCAGCACTATCGTGTTCCGGTCAGGTGATAATGTTCCGCCCTGTTATTGCCGGCACAGAGGCATATCTGCATTTTGACCTTGGTATTTGTGTGGGTGTCTATATTATTTGTAATATAAAAATAACCGCTTTTTACAAAAAAAATACAATTTTTGTCTGTCTGTCTGTCTGTCTGTTTGGCGTGGCTTATATTGGGAACGGCCGGACCGATTTTGATGGGACTTTCACTGGCAGATAGCTGATGTAATAAGGAGTATCTTAGGCTACTTTTATACTAGCTGCGCCCACGACTTCGTCCGGGTAGATACTGAACAATCAGAAATTCTCACGCTTGTGAAGTCGCGGGCACAGCTAGTATATACATATAATAAGATTGTTTTTTTGTAAATATGTTTTAAGGTTTGTTATTCTAAAGAAAATAGCACAATATAAAGAAAACAATTTTTTTTGCACCAGAATGTACTCGGCGTGTAGATTTGTAAACAAATTTTTTATGACCGGTTCTTTGGGACGTAGACGTTTTTTGATTACGTTCGAATGGACCACGGTCCATTCTTTATGGTCCGTTTAGACTAAATACCCATAATTTTCTGTGACAATTACTTAAGAATTCACCTGCTTTTTACACTTTCAAACAATTCAAACTAATTTCGTATCGTTATTATTTCAATTTACACATACAAAACAAACTTTCTTGTATAAATATTTCTTCAAGACCCTATCTCTGTTGGAAAAATATTTTTTCAACTTCCTTCCCTTTTGTTTCACTCTTTTATTAGTTAGGTACAATTAAAATACAGCCTGAGAAAATATTAAACAGCGAAGAGTCAGTATTCATCAAGCCTCAATAGAAAAATTGAAAGGGAAAAAAACAAACTGTCCGTTTTGTTGCGACGAGGGGCGTCGTTGAAATTGTTATCATTAACATTTTCTTGTAAGCAAACCATCGTAAAAGTATTCTTTTGAATTCCACACAAAAAGAGCCAGCGTTGTGTGGTTTTGATGGAATCGCAAACTGAATTGTGCCTTGACGTCACAGATAGGATAGATATGTCATAAATAAAATGTCCTGCCATAATTAATGAATTTGAAAGTTTTTTTCTTAATAATCTGTAGTTTTTCCTAGTAAGAGGATTTTGATAAGTGACAGTAGCGGCCTAAGGTCATAAAATAATTTAAATCAAAAGTCTTAGGAATCGACAGTCACGTATGAAGATAATGATGAATGTAGATGAGGCACGGGAGGTGTGTACCGGGATATCTGGCGCTCCACACTCTCTGCCTACCCCCTTAGGAACTTGGCGTAAAGATACATACTTTATATACATACACACTTTCACATTAGATCACATTACATGTATCTTTCAAAAAATAATTTTGCTATCAAGATTGAGAAGAGTACCTTTTAGAGATCAAGATGTTTCTATTGAAATAGAATTTTAGTACCCAACCTAATCTAGATAATTCTGAGATGGATCTCGAAATAAACGGGTACATGAGCGTGCTATGTATTGGAAATTTGGAACCACTTCCAAAATGTAGAAGAATAATGGGTAAAAAGATGAGAACAGGAATCATGCTCATTCAGATGGAAATCAGGACAAGCCCGAAGGTACTTTTCACCAATTTTAAGAGCTAAAGAACTTTGGTTTCGAAGGCTCGCCCAGGAGCGTGCCAGTCGGCCGTCTATTGCGTCAACTATCGACTCCAGACACCGGGATCTTAGAGTGGCACGCCCATTTATGTACCGAAGCCATCAGTAGGAAGAAGAACATACTTTCTTGGGATGAGGCTATAGAGAAAGTGTGCAGGGTCATCGGATATATTCCCTGATAAGCATCAAAAAAGGGGAGTAGTTTTAACGACTCATACTACTCTGCATGTCTCTCAAAACCATAGTTTTGATGGTACAGTTTACCTTAAGAATGGTCAAAAAATAGTTAGCTATCTGTGTAATCTTTACAGGCGGCACTGGCGTAGAATGAGATCGACAAAATCGTAATGAACCGTGAGCAATTTTCCCATAGGACATTTTTATTGCAAACCTAAACTGAATCGCTAATGCCAGTTTCTTCTTAATATGTCCCGTCATAAATGAAACTAGATTTAGCGTTCTCAAATTTGAATTGTCATCTATACTATAAAGACAGAAAAAATTGAAAAAATGGCGTTAGTGGCATTGGTGGCGTTGGTGTCGTGAGTGGGGTTGGTGGCATTTGTGGCGTCGGTGGCGTTGGTGGTGTTGGTGGCATTGGTAGAGTTGGTGGCGTTGGTAGTGGTGGCGTTAATGGTGGAAGTGGCGTTGGCTTTGATTGCGTTAGTCTAATATCGCACCCAGAGAAGTATTAATGTAAACCAGATTTTTTTAGCATAAGTGTTTTCGTATGATCCAAAATTAACCAAAAGTTATATCCAAAAAATGCTGCCCAAACTCACTATTCCACGCGAACGAAGTCGCGGGCACAGCTAGTAATAAAATATATACATCATGGTATAGGCACTGGAGCTCCAATCATCAGCTAACTAAATTATAACAAACACTAGCCTCTAGTCTATCATACTTAAAATCAGTATACATTCAATGTGAGCGGTACCTCGCCATGGTTTGTTGTCTGTCTATAAATCCCTGTCATCAATTAGGTCAAACTAATAGAAACTATTGATGATATAGGGAACATGTGACTTGATTCATAATTGATATGTTACACCCATTGAGGTTCCCAAACTATTTTTTCTTGTAGACCCCATTCAATTTTTTCTGGTTTCTGTGGACCTTCGTCCTTGCTACATTTATATCACATTCCCATTTTTTCAATTTTTATTTACGCCTACATAGACCCCCATCGAGTCTCCCATGGACCACTTTGGAAATCATTAGTATGATGTAAGGAAATTGTTACTATCAGTGTATATGTTGAGATCCATTATCGTGGACCCCCACTTTCATTTCATGGACCCCCAAATTTTTTTTTCGCTGACGCAGTCCACTTTCTTTTTGTCATAGACCCCCAGGGGTCGATATAGACCACTTTGGGAATCACTGTGTTACACAATAGTCATTTATAGTAATACTGATTGTGATGAATTCACATTTTATATATAGTGTAGAAGGTTAAATGGAAGACGCTGAATAGTATTTTTGCTGGATAATTAACCAAATCAATGATCGAGTTGATTGACTGAATTTGATTAGGTAATTATCTATTTTTTTATGTAATGGAAGTGGCAAACAAGCATGCAGTTCACATTGATGTTAAGTGATGACTGCAGTCTTTATACACCCACACAAAGACCAAGGTCAAAATGCAGATGCGTTACCACTCCTGAGGCCTTAGGTGTTATGCCTCTGTGCCGGAAATTACACGGCCGTATATTACCACCTGACCGGAACACGATAGTGCTGAACACTACCATTTAGCGGCAAGTATATTAGGTAGCAGTGGTGCCTACGCCCGCAAGCTCTGTCACTGGAGCTCTACCACCAGTGAATTTATCATCAGCAACTCTTACTATACAAATATTAGATGTAAGTTGTCTTTAAAATCATAAAAAGCATCTACATTAATGATTTAGTAAGGAAAAAATGGCATTGAATCTGTATCAACAGCCACGTTTTACGAATTCAAATAAAACGCAATATCAGTGGATGAATATTTGTTTATGAGTCATTAAATATGACCGTCCCGGACTTATTTGTATTCGAGCGAGGATTGTATTACGTATTTTCTTTTCAAAGAGAACGCTACTTAATTTCCGACATTTTTGTACATCTGTCAGTATTTTATGGGATGATTTTAAAAAATGGATCTTAAAAGGATCTTTGACCGCCGTTTAACACTAGAAAACAAGCGCGGCCTACTATAGTAGACCAGGGTAGCATTTTTGGGATAACTTTTTGGTTTAGCGCGCTAGATTCTAGTGATTCCAGATAAGCCTCGTCTGGTTTATTTGTCACAACCTTATTACCCCGCCCGCATCAACCACACACGCAAGCCAAGTCGGGTTAGGGCCAAAAGCGTGGGCCTACTAAAGTAGTAACCAAATTCAGCTACGTATCTTTTGGTGTATTTTGGTGTAAGTGGCAAACAAGCATGCAGCTCACATTGATGTTAAGTGATGACTGATGACCTATAGACACACACAGATAAACCAGAGGTCAAATGCAGATGCGCTACCACTCCTGAGGCTTAAGGTGTTATGCCTCTGTGCCGGGAATTACAGGGCCGTACATTACCACCTAACCGGAACACGATAAAGCTGAACACTACCATTTAGCGGCAAGTATATTAGGTAATGCGCTGGTGCCTGTGCCCGCGACCTTTCGGATTGAGAGGATCAAGAGGTGATACGCCAATTTCAAATAACCCTTATAAAGACAATTCAGTGAGTAAGTGAGGCTCGGTATATTACAGTAATTATGAATGAATATAGCAATTAAGAGAACAACCATAAATACACAAATATCAGATTGTATTGTATTTGCAACCACTACCTAGTAAAATTGCGCTTTTATCGCATATAATTCAAACAGTTTGTACAGAACTTGGTTCATTCGATAGAACGCATCGTCTAATGATGTGTTAAGTGAGATAATGGATATTATAGAATAAGCGCTCCATTCGTGTACATAATTTAGGAAATTTAGATAATCATGCATACATAGATTTCTATTTAGATGCGTTGCCACTCCTGAGTTAGTGTATCAGTGACGAAAATCACAGGTCTGTACATTACCAATTTTTTTTTTTAATGTAATTGAAGTGGCAAACAAGCATGCAGTTCACATTGATGTTAAGTGATGACTGCAGCCTATAGACACCCACACAAAGACCAAGGTCAAAATGCAAATGCGTTACCACTCCTGAGGCCTAAGGTGTTATGCCTCTGTGCCGGGAATTACAGGGCCGTACATTACCACCTAACCGGAACACGATAAAGCTGAACACTACCATTTAGCGGCAAGTATATTAGGTAATGCGCTGGTGCCTGTGCCCGCGACCTTTCGGATTGAGAGGATCAAGAGGTGATACGCTAATTTCAAATAACCCTTATAAAGACAATTCAGTGAGTAAGTGAGGCTCGGTATATTACAGTAATTATGAATGAATATAGCAATTAAGAGAACAACCATAAATACACAAATATCAGATTGTATTGTATTTGCAACCACTACCTAGTAAAATTGCGCTTTTATCGCATATAATTCAAATAGTTTGTACAGAACTTGGTTCATTCGATAGAACGCATCGTCTAATGATGTGTTAAGTGAGATAATGGATATTATAGAATAAGCGCTCCATTGTTGTGTACATAATTTAGGAAATTTAGATAATCATGCATACATAGATTTCTATTTAGATGCGTTGCCACTCCTGAGTTAGTGTATCAGTGACGGAAATCACAGGTCTGTACATTACCAATTAATCGCAACACGATAGTGCTGAGCATTATCATTTAGCGGTATGTAGATTGGGTAATGCGATGATGCGTACGCCCACGATCTCCATCATTGGGGTGCCACTAACAGTGACATTTTAAAACAAAAACGTTAATGCAGACTGACAGATAATTACAACTTTGCGTAAACCGGAAGCGTGCATGGCCCCGCGGCTGGTGTAGATCATGAGCGATCTACTCGGCAGAGCATTACGGGCGCAGTCTATTGTGTGATGGGTGACTGCTAGTGGCAAATTAAAATGTGCGTTTCCGTGCTTCGGAGGGCACGTTAAGCTGTCGGTCTCGGTTGCTATCGATAGGTAACAGTCGTTAAATCTTATCGGATGTCGTTATGGGCGGTTTGAAAACATCCGACAGAAAGGGGAGAGACTTGTGCCCAGCAGTGGGACGTATAATGGGTTGCCATTATTATTTATTATTAAACCAGAAAGGTAACTTACATTATCCAAAAAAAAACATTGCACATCGACCTTGGGAATTATACTTTGGCTTATTTTGAGTCTGTAGAGCGTTATCTATTTCGCATCTTATCTGTGTGACGTTTATCGAATATTTTGATCAAGTTTCGACCAATATTGGACTATCAGTGCTTACGTAGGCAGAGATAACGCTATACAAAGTCGAGACTAGCCGATTGTCTCTTTCGTAGGCTCGATGTGCAATATTTATTGCTGGGTACTGTACAAGGATTCTTGTAAATCCTACGGTAAACGAATGAACGTGGTTAGTAGTGAAAAGCCGAGTCTTCAAATAAATTTCCATCGTCTTCAGTGTATTTGGTAACTGAGCATCCATTATTCCCAATCCAAAATTTGATGAATGCGCTGTGGTATGGTATGGTTTATGACTAGCCAGGTCAACGCCGGCGAAACGTCAGACTGTTTTTGGGCCTCATTGCATGTCCATATTTCCTTGTTCGTGAAACCTGAGCCTATAATTTCTGTTGCTTCAACTGGTTTTACATTGGCGCTTTTAGACGCTGAAAACTAGAAACTATAGAGTTCTGATCCAAAAATTATATGTTCAAGTGATATCTGAAGGTGAATTTTTAGGGTTCCGTTCCTCAAAAGGAAAACCAATCACTTATTAATCGTAGGTTTCTGTCTATCCGTCTGACATCACCCTTCAAAAATACTGGGCCGATTGCGTTACTTGGTATTCAATTATTCATAATATAAATCAGTGACCATATATATTTTTAGATCTGGCGCTCCACCCTCTCTGCCTGTGAGGGACATGGCGTGAAAATACATACGTTTAAACACATATTTTTAAAATTACGAAATGGCAAATCAATCTGCCACTTAACGTTAATAGAAAGTGACTATGTAGCCTATAAAATAAGATTTCAATGCAGATGAATACAATTATAACGTTTTCGCAGGTTTTAGCGAGCTTCATACATTGTAGAAATTAAATTTGCGGATTTTCTCGCGTATACAACACTCCACTCCAACCCGCTCCAACTCCGCTTTCCAGCTACCATGGTCACGGAAAGTCTGCCCGTGACTGCGGTAGCTGAAAAGCGACCGAAACGTCGGGTATAAGAAGAAGTTTGGGAGTGTTGTATACGCGAGAAAATCCGCAAGTTTAATTTCTACAATGCATAAATGATGAAAAATAGATCTCTTTTTCATTATTAAAAAAAAACGTTTATTAACGCCAATGTGCTTAGCTTAACACCGAGCGCACGTTATGACGGCTGGCGCTTATAAAATATGCGAGTGAAATATGAGTGGTCGGAACGTTTCTGAAAATTATATGGGTTTCGAAGTTTAGCAAATATCGGTGATTCAATGTTGCGGTGCGTTGTTTATTGCACTGTTGTCTGCTAACTTGGCGTATATTTTAGACGTATCTTTTAGATTGTTGTGTATTGCACTATAAAGATTAAAAAAAAACGCCTTAAAAAAAAACAAAACTGAATAGACAAAAAACAATTAAAAGCGAAAAATAAATTCAATGATAGATAATTTCATTTTAAGGGAATAAACCCGTAACCTATCAATTATATTATGATAATTACTTTAATATGGGCTACGTACCTACCTACTCAAAGATATGATCCGGTGCCAAGTTAAATAAAAAAAATTAGAGCCTATTTCAGTGCGTTTCAAATAGCTGCATTTGATAACTTAACGTAGTAGATACTGCAACACCACAATAATAGTCCTAACGCGCGGGCCGCACTATTGGCTCGCTTCAAATTATCGCTGTAAATACATAAAAAATAATAATTATTATTATTATTAGGGGGCAGAGCAGCTTGTGGCGAGCTGTTGGTGAGTAGCGACACCACCCCCTACCATCATCTCGAGTTCCTCCAAGAGAACTGGGCTCCGCCTCGTCTGCACACAGAGGTACGGCCGGACAGAGCATCAGGTCTCTCACCTCTGGCTTGCCTTCATTGGCCGGTCAGAGTGGGGTGCTAGAGGTATGGCATTTGCAGAAATTTAGTTAATAAGCTGTTGTCTAAATTTCTGCAAGAGCCATACACTCGGGGGTGGAAGTATCTAAAGGCATAATAGCGGGGAAGCCCACTCCGAGCTCGAGATTACTCGCTCGTGATGGTGAAACCGGGGCCACACCTCTCGACACCCCCAGCCTCTCTCAACAGTGTTGCCCCCCGTCGACCATCGGATTGGCTGTTTGGGGGGCCCACCAAGGAGAGGCGAGTCACCACCTGCCTAAAGTAGGATTAGATAATGTGAGATGTTGAATATAAGCAGGTGCCGGATCCCACTCCATAGGCCCAGACAGCTAGTCCCCCCAGTTCACCCACATAGCCCAAAGTTTGGCGAATCACTTATCATTACAATAGTCCCATTATATTCTGCAGGGTCTGTCTGTATTAGCTATTGATGCAGTCAGAGAGAGGTCCTGCCGAATTTAACCCATTACAAAGTAGATCAAAATTATCTAAAGGGTCTCTACGTGTTGGACCCCCCAACACACCCCAACGGGGGTGTGGGACATGCCCCGCGCAAGCCGGACAAAGGTCCAGGGTTCAAATTGGACCCCGTGCTGACGAGAGACAATAATTTAAAGAAGATCCGGACGAATTGAGAACCTCTTTTTTTCGAAGTCGGTTAAAAATAAGTAACTGTCCCAGCGAACTTTGCATCATCTGAATAATTGACGGTTTATTTTCACACCTATAGGCTTCCGTACATACAGTAAATGAAATGAATATACGTATCATAAACACCACAGTTGTTAACTTCTTATTTTCCTGTCGTTTATAGATAAAGTTCTATTCTGAGGATAAAATTTCTGAAACTCTTTTCTATTTTATAAATAACTTCAAAACTATTTAGATATGACAATATTGTATCTGTTACATATCCATAATATAATTATTTTAAAATTTAAAAAAAACCGCATTCAAATAAAATAAAAACTGAATAAACAAAAAACACTGAAAAGCAAGAAATAAACTCAATTAGATTATTTCATTTTAAGGGAATAAACACGTAACCTAATAGAAACACGTAACCTATTAATTATAATAAGACAATTACTTTAATATGGGCTACGTACCTCCTCCTCCTTGCGTCGTATTTCCTCAATGCTGAGGGTCGTGACCTCGACGAATTACTTTTTCCCGAACGATATTTCGCCATGTTGTTCTGTCTTCGGCGATGTGGATGGCTTGTCAAACTGTGGTTTCCAACGTGGAATGAATCTGGTCAGACCAGCGTAATGGACTTCTGCCTCTGGGCCTTTTCCCTTCTACTTTACCCGTCAGCAGAGTCTTTTCCAGGTTATTACCTTTCTTTCTCGCAATGTGACCAAAGAACTCAAAGCTTCTTCTTTATTATTATTTTCTTTATTGCTTGTTTATTCCCTTAAAATGAAATAATCTAATTGAGTTTATTTTTCGCTTTTCAATGGTTTGTTGTCTAATCAGTTTTATTTTTTTTGGAAGCGGTTTTTTTTTTATTTTAAAATAATTATTTTATGCTTTTAAGTGGTGTAACTATTATTAGTATTAAGTATTACAGTAAAAGTAGGTAGGTATTTTAACTACTACTACTACTATATATAGTCTTTATCATCAGTTCTAGATGTGTGTACGAGTAATGGCGGCCTTTCTGGAATGGCAAAGAAACGAAACTAGCTATTGAATTCTAATAGCGATTTCGAAAACTATCTATTCCAGTAGCTGGTTTTTAGGCAGTCAAGCATAAGGGAAATTCGAAGTGTAGTGATAAAACCCGCTATTATGATAGATAGTTTTGTAATGTTTAAAAAACTCGCTAACCGCTACTGTAGTGATAGATTGTTTGAATAGGTACTATGGCTCTTCCTTTATTCCGGCACAACACTGTTGTGGACATCCTCTGGGTAGGCTTTGTCCAGCTGTGGACATCTTTCGGCTGGAGTGATGTTGATGATGGTGATGGTGGTGATGGTGATGATGTTGATAGAGGTGGTGATGAAGATGATGGGGTTTATGATAGACATGGTGATGATGGTGATGTTGATGGAGGTGATGATGAAGATGATAATGATGATGACGGTGATGATGATCATGACACGCATAATAATATGAATATCTCCTTTATCATCATCACTTTCATCATCATCACCTCCATCATCATCATCATCTTTATCATAATCACCTCCATCATCATCATCACCTCTATAATCATCACATACAACATCATCTCCTCCATCACCATCACTCCCATCATCACCCCTCCATCATCATCATCACCTCCATCATCATCGAATCAAACGGTCATCTCACACCGCTGGACTAACCGGGTCGTCAAAATGCTATGTGTCGTGTGCTATGAAATTTGAGTATTTCGCTCGATTTCTCCAGGATCCCATCATCACATCTTGACATGGTGACAATGGGACTACCTGTGAGGTATAGCCAGCCCTTCAAACAAAAAAAAAATACCAAATTGGTACAGGAATTTTCGAACAATCGTGGTTTATAATAATAATGTTTTAAACAAACGTGTAACTATTATTAGCATCACTACAGTAAAAGTAGGTATTTCAACTAAGAAGGTACCATATATAGTCTTCATCATCAGTTCCACTTCATCAAATTATGCCTTCCGAAAGCAAACACACGGAACATTATATAATATCGAAAACCTTTCAAGTGTGCTATGAAATTTTAAGAGTTACCTCGATTTCTCCAGGATCCCATCATCACATCTTATCATGGTGACACACCCTTTCAAACAAAAACCAAAATTATCCAAATCGGTACAGGCGTTTTCAAATTATCGGTGAACATACATAAAAAAAAAAAGATCCGGACGAATTGAGAACCTCCTCCTTTTTTTCGAAGTCAGTTAAAAATAAGTCGGGTTTTCCTTCCTTCGCTATAACTCCAGAACGCACCAACCGATTTCCACGGTTTTGCATTTGTTGGAAAGGTCTCGGGCTCCGTGAGGCTTATAGCAAAGAAAATTCAGGAAAAAATATTTATAAAACGACATCCACGCGGGCGAAGCCGCGGTCAACAGCTAGTATCCATATAAATGTTACTGTCGGTAATTGTAATGAAACAACAAAGAAATGTTATATTCATTGTGGTTCATAAAGTTTGCCTAAATGCCTCCAAACTATATTTCAATAATTAAAAATTGCATTTAGCTATTTATTTCGTTGTCAAATACCAAACTCTCGAAATGAGAGAACGCATCGACACAAAGTCAAATAAGAAGTCACAAAACTGCAACGAAATTGGGCGAAAGAAACGCATATGCCAGGCATTGGCACAGTTCCACTATCCGAGTACTCCACGGCAGTTTGTGTCACAGTATAACATCCTGGTGCATTAAGCTGCGCTTTGATACACGTTAGGATTTGTTGAATCGTAGTTTATTAGCTCGTTTTCAAGAATGCCGAGGTCGATTATTCAAGATTGTAAAATACTACAAATGATGAATATACTTTGACTTTTGAACGACTGATTTTGTAAACTACACTGCAACTCTTGGAATCGAGCTCATGCTCAATAGTGTTTGCAAGAGTTGCATTGGTTTCTGACTTTATTCCAGATTGTGGACTTTTTAGATTCAGTCAATGTGCAATTCAAATGCAACGTGCTGTTATTATTTAAAGAAACAGCATACAAAAAAGGAAACCGGCAGTCTTTTTAGTAGTTGTGGCTTCGTAGACAAACTTAGTTTTCTTCTCCATTAATAATTAATCGGTGTAAGAAACATTTTTATTGCAAAGTATTGAAAAGTTTCTTTCACCAAATTTTCTTCATTGTACCAAACTCCAAAGTGGTATTAAACAATTTACGTTGCATTCAATTGCGTCTATTTGTTTCGATGCCAAGTAACATATTCTCGAAATGAGAGAACGAATCCACTCTCAACATAAACTGCCGATGCAAGTCTAATAAGAAGTCACAAAACTGAAACGAAATTGGGCGAAAGAAACGCATATGCCAGGCATTGGCACAGTTCCACCACCCGAGTACTCCAGGGTAGTTTGTGTCACAGTATGTCATCCTGGTGCATTAAGCTGCGCTTTGATACGCGTTACGATTTGTTGAATCGTAGTTTATTAGCTCGTTTTCAAGAATGCAGAGGTCGATTATTCAAGATTGTAAAATACTACAAATGGTGAATATACTTTGACTTTTGAACGATTGATAGTTTTTATAAGCTACCGTTATTATCGTTGAATAATCAAACACTCAACTCTTCACTGCAACTCTTGGAAACGAGCTCATGCTCAATAGTGTTTCAAGAGTTTCATTGGTTTCTAACTTTATTCCGGATTGTGGAATTCTGGAATTCTGTAGATGGTTAATGGACTTTCAAAACTACCTTCGGACTTTCGACTTTCGATTCAAATGCAATGTGTTGTTAAAAAGAAACCCTTAGTCTTTTTAGTAGTTGTGGCTACTTAGGAAAACTTCTTTTTTTTATCAATGAACTAGCTGTTGCCCGCGGCTTCGCCCGCGTGGTTGTCGTTTTATTAATATTTTTCCTGAATTTCCTGCTATAAACCTCACGGAGCCCGAGACCTTTCAAACGAATGCAAAACCGTGGAAATCGGTTCGTGCGTTCTGGAGTTATAGCGTCAGGAAGGAAAACCCGACTTATTTTTATATTATAGACTAGTGGTTGCCAGCGGCTTCGCCCGCGTGGATGTCGTTTTATAAAAAAAAAATCCTGAATTTTCTTGCTGCTACAAACCTCACGGAGCCCGAGACCTTTCCAACGAATGCAAAACCGTGGAAATCGGTTCGTGCGTTCTGGAGTTATAGCGTCAGGAAGGAAAACCCGACTTATTTTTATATTATAGATAACTAGCTGTTGCCCGCGGCTTCGCCCACGTGGATGTCGTTATATAATCCTGAATTTTCATTGCTATAAACCTCACGGAGCCCGAGACCTTTCCAAAGAATGGAAAACCGTGGAAATCGGTTCTTGCGTTCTGGAGTTATAGCGTCAGGAAGGAAATCCCGACTTATTTTTATATATAGACTAGCTGTTGCCCGCAGCTTCGCCCGCGTGGATCTCATTTTATAAATATTTTTTTCCTAAATTTTCTTTGCTATAAACCTCACGGAGCCCGAGACCTTTCCAACGAATGCAAAACCGTGGCAATCGGTTCGTGCGTTCTGGAGTTATAGCGTCAGGAAGGAAAACCCGACTTATTTTTATATAGTAGATAATTAATCGGTGTAAGAAGCATTTTTATTGCAAAGTACTAAAAAGTTTTTTTTCAACCTTAAACAAACTCCAAAGTGGTATTAAACAATGTACGTTGCATTCAATTGCGTCTATTTGTTTCGATGCCAAGTACCATATTCTCGAAATGAGAGAACGAATCCACTCTCAACATAAACTGCCGATGCAAGTCTAATAAGCAGTCACAAAAATGAAACGAAATTGGGCGAAAGAAACGCATATGCCAGGCATTGGCACAGTTCCACTATCAGAGTACTCCACGGCAGTTTGTGTCACAGTATGTCATCCTGGTGCATTAAGTTGCGCTTTGATACGCGTTACGATTTGTTGAATCGTCGTTTATAAGTTCAGTTTCTCTTTGCGAAGGTAATTATATTTACTGATGGTAGAGCTCTAGTGACGGAGCTCACGGGCGTATGCACCACCGCATTACCTAATATACTTGACGCTAAATGGTAGTGTTCAGCACTATCGTGTTCCGGTCAGGTGGTAACGTATGGCCCTGTAATATCCGGCACAAAGGCATAACACCTTAGGCCTCAGGAGTGGTAACGCATCTGCATTTTGACCTTTGTTTTTGTGTGCGTTTCTGTCTATAGGCTGCCGTCATCACTTAGCATCAATCTGAACTGCAAGCTTGTTTACCACTTCCATTGCATAAAAAAAACTTAATTTATCCAACATCGCAATATGATGGTGTATGTATGTGTTTCACGCCAAGTTCCTCATGGGGGAGGCAGAGAGTGTGGAGCGCTAGATATCCTGGTCCTGTCACACCTCACGTGCTTCTTCTACATTCATCATTTTCTTCATACATGCACACCGATTCCCAAGACTCTACCCCACTTTCAATAGTCAACCTATTTGGTCAAGGTAGATCAGTCTTGATCTTCCTGAGCCTCTACAACCATCCCTGTTGTGATGGAGTAAGTAGTAAAATTACTTTTCTCTGACTGATGACCTGATGGTAGCCCAGGACTTTTATGGGCCTCTATGGTATTAAAGTCTTTGGCCGAAAGACATCCACTACTGGAAAAATTCCCCCCATTTGTTCAGCAATGCACATCTTTCAGCAAATATGATGATGATGAATATAAAACGATCAGAATAATCAATTGGAAACCATTTAGGGCCGAAGCCCTGTAAAATGGTGAAGGACGGCATGCTTCAACAAACCGCAGTGTCTTGCGACGGCCCACGGGATGATTAGACCTAATAGTAATAATATAATATCATGTTTTTGCTAACACCACTGACATAAAATCAAAAATGATTTGTATTATGTGTCTCACACCAAAAAGTAGGAGAGGAAGACCCTGGGACGATGAGACGATGAAATACAAAAAGTCGCTGTCTCAAATTGGTGGCAAATAGCGCAGGATAGAGAGAAATGGGCATCGTTGGAGGAGGCCTTTGTCCAACCTAGCTTAGGGAATAATAATAAGACAACTAGGTAGGTATAAGTAAAAAAAAATTGTAATGTATTATAATTTTTGGACACTGAACCAAAAAAAAATTAGCTTGGGTCAAAATGAAGGCTTTATATTTTATTTATCCTTACGCCAAGTCCATTGCGGGGTAGGCAGAAAGACTGAAAATTATTTGTTCACGAAATAAATCCCTTATCACGCCATACCGCGCCGCGCTGGCAATGGGCGTTACTCTTTTTGAATTACCTCATAGCTGCTTTGCTAAGAATCATAGCAATATCTTGAAAAGCAATTTTGCTAATATTTTTAGCTCAGGCGTTAAATCGCAATGAAAACTTAAATAATACTTAAATGTAAGATACATACTGATAGTAACTATCACAGAGACATAACGACTTAGGTCTCAGGAGTGGCAACGCATCTGCATTTTGACCTCTGGTTGATGTGTAGATGTTTATAAGTTGCAGTCATCAATGTGAACTGCATGCTTGATTGCCATCTTCATTACATTATAAAATTGAAAACAACTTTAACTGTAATAAATAAATAATTCCGCCAGAAAGCTAAACAAAAACTCACCAACTAAGACAACTTAAACAATGTGCAATCAACAAAACAAAATAAAAACTTAAACTTTCTTATAACAATTTAACAAAAACGAAAATAACCTTTTCACAAACTTAGACCGCATTGAGCGATCACGAAAGAAATTAAGTTTATTTTTAGCTCAAACAACTCTAAGCTAAGCTAAACAGTATTGGCGCAGTGGCCACAATCCGGCTCGGCCGTTCCAAATCGATTTGGCTTCTGATGGAACCCTTACTATAGTGGAACTAACTCGATTACTTGACGGTTGGCTGGAAAAGATTGGGAGCAAAAATTGTTGATGTAGGAGGTATACATGTTTATAGGTTAAATACTTGTAGTAGCGAAGCCGAAGAATGTTGTTTACTCGCGCGTCAGATGAAAATATGCAAAATACCTTGCACCCTGTTGGTTACCTATAAAGTTTGTACATAGAGCTGCGCCCGAAGGGAAGCCCTTCAATCTATATATATAAAAATGCAACCCGTTTTCCTTGGTCACGGCATCACGCGTGAATGGCTGGACCGATTTGGCTAATTTTGGTTTTGAATGATTTTTGGAAGTCTAGGGAAGGTTATAAAGGTAAAAAAATATGAAGAAATTGAAGGGAAACAGTAACAACCACAATTTTATTTTTCCATACAAATAGTCCGTATCTATCAAACCTTTGACACATTATTTCATTCTGAGGCAATACGAAGTTTGCCGGGTCAGCTAGTTAAAAATAAAATTCAAAAGGTCGCTACGATCTTACGAATCGTCAGAATTTTGGATAGGAGCATTGTTTGGGCGCTGCAGGCTTAGACACAACCGCATTGCTTATTCTATTTGCTCTAAATGATATTATTGAGCACTATATTCCGGTCAGGTGGTAGGTAATATACGGCCGTGTTAAATAGATGGGCACCTAGTCGCTTCTGAGGTTTAAGCTACTACGCCTCAGTGCTGAAGATTATAGGGTGGTACCTTATCGCCTGATTGATACCGAAAGCGTTGAACCCTGTTATATATTGGAATAAAGGTAAACGCAGTTTTTCTGACTATTATCTATTAGCACTAAAAAAAGCTAAACAGTCACAAAGTTTTAACTCCCAAAAAATGTAAATTGGCATGAACCGTACAATATGTAACAATCATCTCGTGAATTGCGTGATCTTCTGCTATACCATGCGCATGAACTGTCCCATGAAAATAAATGTATTGAGGAAAAAAACACGACAGGTACGAAACCGTAACAAAGGTAAAGCCTTGCAAGTGATCAAAGGCAAATTTGTGAAGGCATCTCGCAAATGCACGCGTCTTTCGATTATGTTTCTTTTACAAGGAAGTTTGTTAGAAGTATTTTCTTTGAAGCCATTATCTGATTTATGTGATCAAGTTTTTAAATCACAAGTGCTTGTATAAACAATTTACTTACGCAATTGAATAGGGGCTCATAAATGCCATGAGCGCGTCTTCTTGGAGTCACAGTGGTGAATACCCCATATTGCCAAATAGGTACGGGCTATGTCCATATAGCTCTGAGAACGTGTAGCAGTAAGCATTGTGTTTCAAAGAGTTTCCTAGTTCGAAAGTCCTTTCATTATTCGAAACCACGTCAATAAGGTGAGTTCCTGTAATATAATATGTATAACAGAGCTTTAACTAGCCATTGGTCTAAATAATGGAAGGTCAGCTTGTATTTTTTCTTTTATCCCCGGTTATCTAATATTCTGATATGTCTTGTCTCATCCCTACTGATATAGAGTGGTATTCATCAAGTTGACTGCGTGATCTTCTGCTATACCATCAACATTTGCCCAGGCAACTAGCTGTCATTTTTTAACTATGTTTTAAAGTACACCTTTTTTCGCAAACCTTTACTCAAATCGTCCTTTATCGAAGACTATAAAATGGAACGCATTTATCAAAATGGAGGAAGATGGGTTCGATTGCAATCGACATCTTTTTTCTCTGAGTAATTTTACGCGACTCAACTTAAGTGCTCTCTTAACGAGTGAGTCTTCGATAACAAGAACGTTTGGTTTCTCATTGCTGTCAGGTGTTATGATATTCGAAAGCTGACCCAACAAAGGAGACGTTCCAAAATCCAAAAATCCAAATTCCATCCAAAGCTCCATACGAGCTTGTGCCTGCGCCTTGTACACGCTATATTGAGAGAAGAAGCATAAAATACTAAATCAAATTCAGCCATTCAAATCGTTTATAATATTATACCTTCGATTAACTGTCGTAAGCAAAAACAAGAATGTCATAGTAGCAATATGGTGACATTTGGTATTGTATTATGGTGGTATTGTTGTCATACAAAACATACCTACATAAAATAAATATTTCCGAAAAAAAAACAACGATTCAAATATTTTTTTTTTATATTTTTCCATGATTCTCCGTATTTTTCTCTATCTTTTGATAAAGTGTACAAGGCGCGGACCCAACACAGCACTTGTCTTTTAGGAAGTTATACAAGGCCTGATGTTTCAATTTGATCGTTTGGGTTGGAGTAAATGACGAAGATTAGGATTGTCACATGACTTAGTGCTATTCCTGTGGTTCGGTGATCCAATTTGTCACTTATCACCTGGTATTTGGGGATATATTATTATAAGCGTTTTGTAATTAAATTTGTACATCTTTTACGTTTGGCAACATTGAAATAATGCAAATCATCGTGATTATACATTCTGACGAAAAAAATGTAAGAATGCCTCTTACATTTTTCGCTTTATGAAATGGAAGAAAATATTAAACAAATTTTCTGCACCAGTATTACTAGAGCAAATAAAAAGAGTATTTACAGAAAAGAAGTAAAAGATGCTACTAACAAAATGTCGGACATTCAGACTTATTCAAATAAATATAGGTACCTATATTGTATGGACCATAGCAAATCACTACTATAAAAATTGGTGCTAATACGCTGTCATCAGCGGGAGTGCACAATGGCTGCACAAATAAAGGAATTTTCCCACCATTTATAGCATATACCTTTTCCTCGAGAAATATTTTGTTTTTGAGTGATTACACGGGTTATGTGCCCTTGGGACGAGTGTTGAGGAAAAAAATGTTAAGCAATCGTTCGTGTTACTCGCATGAAGAATCAAATAATTGTTAAATTGTTCGTGAAAATATTCTAGTTAGAATTTTGCTGTCGATTTGTTTTAACATAGTAAAAATGGTGTCTATGAATCGTAGAAAATTTCGGACGTTTTATTAGAATACCCTTCTAATAAATTCAGGGAAGAAGATAAAGCGACCAAGTGTGATTCGTTTATAAGCTTCCATACAATTAATGAATTTCATAATATATGTTATAATAAATACTATAGATTTTTGATACGTTTTCCTGTATCATGGACGGGAATCAAAATATAAGTACAACTTTTGAAGTGAAAATAAAAACAACAGTAATCAATACATATTAAAATAAGATAGTAATAATCGAGTGTCTGTACATTTGATATTTTTCCAAAAAACTGGGGGCGATTAAAGAAGAGAAACCAGAAACCAAAAAAAACAATTTTCGTTTTTTTTTTTCTGTTCGTATGTTTGTCTGTTACGTTGTAACTCTTAAAGTACTGAACAAATTTGATCGCGGTTTTCACATGTTGTTTTGTCAAAATCGGTTAGGGGGAAAAGAAGTTATGGTCAATTGAAAATACACTTCAAGCACTGCTTCAAAACTTTTAAACAGAGTTGAATGCGGTTTACATAAACGTATTTCATTTAAACTGGCTGTGCCCGCGTCTTAATGCGCGTAGAATTTATCAAAATTATTATTCAGTATCTACGTGGGCGCAGCTAGTTTACAAAATAAAAAGACAGGTAAGACTATGCCAAAAATACAGAAAGGTTTGACTTGTGCTTGTATTTGTTTTTATGTCACGAAGTGGTAAACAAACAAGTAGGTAACTGAAAAAGAAGAAAAAGAGTAGAAGAAGCACGGCAGGTGTGTCAGGACCGGTATATCTGGCGCTCAACACCCTCTGCCTACCCCCATAAAGACCTTGGCATTCATACTACATTTTACTGGTGGTAGAGCTCCAGTGGCGGAGCTCGCGGGCGTAGGCACCACCGCATTACCTAATATACTTGCCGCTAAATGGAAGTGTTCAGCACTATCGTGTTCCGGTTAGGTGGTAATGTACGGCCCTGTTATTTTCGGTACAGAGGCATAACACCTTAGGCCTCAGGAGTGGTAACGCATCTGCATTTTGACCTTGGTCTTTTTGCGGGTGTCTATAGGCTGCAGTCATCACACATCATCAATGTGAACTGCATGCTTGTTTGCCACTAAAAAAAACATACATACGTTCTTTAGGGGGCTGCCCCTAATAGCTATACACACAGCACAGCACAGAAACATAACTTAGGTCTCAGGGGTGGCAACGCATTTTCATTTTGACCTCTAGTTTTTGTGTAGATGTCGATAGGCTTCAGTGATCACTTAACATCCAAGTGAGCTACACACTTGATTGCCACATTCATTAGATTTAAAAAATCTACAGAATTAAAACAGCCGTGTGTCCTTTCTAATAATTACGTTATTAAATTACTAACACTGATACAGAAACTTGTATCTCACTAGCTCACTTTGTACGACTCGAATTTGATTTCGGCACAGAAATGTAGTTATGAGTTTGGTTTTCCTGTGAGAATCTAGGTCAGCATTTGGGTTATGTAATGTACGTGTTTTCCTTGTAATATGAATTAAATTCCCTTTTCAATACGCTTAAATTTTAAGTGGGTTCAAGGTTGAATAAACACCGTACTGAATTGACCATACAAAACGTTGCTGACTTTTTGATAGGTCTCACGTGTAAAAAAATCCTATTCTATTCTATTCTTTTCTATTCTATTCCACATTCACAAGGTATAAACCTGATAAGATGCAGACCGCACCTGTAATTGAGTTGGCACTAAACAACAATATTATTTTTCTGTTATATCTCTGTAAATGTATAGTGTACACTTACACTTTTTTACAACTTTAAATTAAATAAATTAATAAGCTTTTACTTATGAGTCCAAACTCTACTCATTGGATGATTTGCAACTTTAACTCATTTAACGTGACCAAAGGAGTTTGGCAAACATTAAGAAAAATTTTGGGAGCAGCAGATTGAAAATTAAAATTTATCTGTCTCATTTATTAAAATTGATTCATGAAGTATTGGCGGTTTTCGAAACTCTTCTACCCAGTGTATGAAGTAGCAGTCCAAAAATGCTTGAACAAGTCCATCTCTGCCTCCAGCAATTATTATAATAATATTGACCGTTCAGCAAGGGTGCAATTATACGTTATTCTCAATCGACATTAAATAATTTCTTTGCAAGAAACGTCTTGATCATCAGTATTTCTTAGCAAAAATACGATCCATTTGTCCCCGGTAGTTATACCCTTGCAATGGCTATATCAATTTCTGTCAGAAGCAGCCTGTAAAGACCTTCGGGTAGTAATAATATTGATTGATCACCTTCCGTACGATATCATTAATTATACTGTTTCAATAGAGAACATCACGGTAGAGGTGACATGTTTATTGCATGAGACTACGATTCATGGTTGCAGAACTCGGACGACGATTTTGACAAAATGAATGCAATACTCTGAGCACCTTTTACATTTTTCGCTGCATTGAATATTAGATTTATTTTTGATTCAAATTACGTAGTGAGCTGATAAAAGATTTTATGCACCATCTGTTTATTAGAATTCATTCCTAAAATATGTAGTTTTGTAGAATTTTAGGTATCCCTGAAAAAGCAAGTGCCTAACATTAGGTCTACTTTCATCTCCGCATGCAGCAATTTAACGAATTAGCATTTCTGAAAGCGTGAATATACGTTGCGTTTATTATCAAGACAAAATTATTTCCTTGCAAGAAACATCTTGATCGCAGTGTTTCTTAGCAAAAATACGATCCATTTGTCCCCGGTAGTTATACCCCTGCAATGGCTATATCAATTCCTGTCAGCAGCAGCCTGTAAAGACCTTCGGGTAGTAATAATATTGATTGATCGCCGGCCGTTCGACCTCATAAATTATACTGTTCCAATAAGAACATCAAGGTACAGGCGATATGTTTATTGAATGAGACTACGATTTGCGATATTGAAGAACTCGAACGACGTTTTTGACAAAATAGGTGCAATGTTCAGAACACCTTTTACATGAATACCACATTTGTTGCAGCATTGAATTCCAGAATTCTTTTTGATTTTAGTTTCTTACGTAGTGAGTTGATAAAATATTGTAGGCTCCATCTGTTTATTAAAATTTATTCATTTTTACAAAGCTCGTATGTACTGTGATTTTATGGGCAGCCCTGCAGAAACAAATAATGCCAGGTCTACTTCTATATTTTATTTCATTTATTTATTAAGTAACACAGACTCATTTTTATATCAGCAACCAGTAATTTTTAGTATGAGCATTTCTGAAAACGTGAATATGCGTTTGATTTATAATCAAGAAAAAGTTATTTCTTTGCAGGAATGGTCTTGTTCACAGTGTTTCATTAGCAAAAATACGAACTATTTGTCCCCCCGGTAGTTATACCCTTGCAATAGCTATATCAATTTCTGTCAGCAGCAGCCTGTAAAGACCTTCGTTCGAACTCATATATTATACACTTCCAATAGAGAACAGCAAGGTAAAGGCGATATGTTTATTGAATGAGACTACGATATGTGACATTTGCAGAACTCGGACGATGTTTTTGATAAACTGGATTCAATGTTCTGAGCACCTTTTACATGAGTACTACATTTATTGCAGCATTGAATTTCCGAATTCTTTTTGATAATGTTCCTAACGTAGTGAGGTGATAATAGACGAGAGCTTAGGCACCGCATTACCTAATCTATCTGCCGCCAAATGGTAGTGTTCAACACTATAGCGAGCCATAACAACATGGGTTCTAGGGGTGGCAACGCATCTGCATTTTGATCTACAGTTTTTATGTAGATGTCTATAGACTGCAGTTATCACTTAACATGAATGTAATGAAAAAAATTTGCAATACCACGTTTTTGTTTAAACCTAACTGGATTAAAATACCCAGTGTTGTATGTTTTGTACATCACTATTTTTCCCTTTCCTTTGTTATGGCGGCATACAACCACAAAGGAACATTAGCACATTACCTAATGGTGCGAAGGCATTAGGGGAAAAAATCTGCGATATTTGAAATCTTGGCTCCGAGCTTTAACTTCTGATTAAATTAGAATGACAACGGAATGATGGACCTACTGTTGTTTTGGGGTGAATGGTGAATATTTATATTTTAGAAACTACTTTATATTTTTAACCCTTATTCATAAACGTATTTTAGCTAAAATGTTGCTAATCTCTCTTTTGTCTTTTTCTATCCTGCACATTTGACAATGCAACTGACAAAGACAAAGAATTCTATGGCTAAAACGTATCTAATGTTTATGAATAATGGGGCTAATGTTTACATCTTGCCATATACATGGTTAGTTGAAAACAGCGTATCGCCTCTTGCAGCCAGCCTCTCTACGTCAATCGTAACAACATTAATTTGTTCTACAACATTTAAAAATAAATATATTTAAATAAGAAGTTTTCCTTTTTATAACTGCCTCGGTAGCCTAGTGGTAGCAGGCCACTACTACTACGCTCAGGTCCTTGGTCGATTCCCGGGTATTATCAGAGATAATGGTGTAAAGTCCCAGTACCTCGAAGTTTGGTAATGTGCCCGGAGATGTCAACAGACTCGCCACCTGTTACGTGGTCCAAAAACGTATCCGGCAAATCGTGGGTGTTTGCATGTATGCTTGAATGCATCCATTTACCTCTGCCTACCCCTTCGGGGAGTAGCAGGCTTGAAGTTACGTTTTTCTATAAGTTTTCCCATACAAAATTTAATTTTTCATTCTGAACTGGACTAACCCTGCCCACCTTGCCCAGGCAAATTATATTTATTTTTGATAATATTCCTAACGTAGTGAGGTGATAAAAGACGTGAACGTAGGCACCGCATTACATAATCTATCTGCCGCCAAATGGTAGTGTTCAACACTATCGCGTTCCATAACAACATGGGTTCCAATTCTACTGGTGGTAGAGCTCCAGTGACGGAGCTCGCGGGCGTAGGCACCACCGCATTGCCTAATATACTTGCCGCTAAATGGTAGTGTTCAGCACTATCGTGTTCCGGTCAGGTGGTAATGTACGGCCCTGTAATTTCCGGCACAGAGGCGTAACACCTTAGGCCTCAGGAGTGGTAACGCATCTGCATTTTGACCTTGTTCTTTGTGTGGGTGTCTATAGGCTGCAGTCATCACTTAATATCAATGTGAACTGTATGCTTGTTTACCATCTACATTACATGAAATAGCTTCAGTAAATATTTTTTACAAATTTCAGTCTTTTAAATAAATCCTCAATTTCCAGCTCAATACCCCATAAAGCTATGTTGTATAGGGGTTGTAAGCTGCAAACTGACATCGACATCACCGATCCATTTCCCTATACAAAGCAGCATCTACCCATTTACTATACAAAACAAACATTAAATCCTGAAAAATGATAGTCATTTGGCATCCAGTGACATGTTTTTCGTACGAAGCTAATATGTTATTTATTATATTATTTACTGCACATCAAAATATCGTTTTGCTACTTAATGGATTTTTTATGTGTTTACTAACTTTCATAGTTGGTATGAGTGTATATTTATTAATGTGGTAAAAGCCGATAAATGAGAGTTACGACGTTTTTGCAATTAATCAACCATAAAAATGGCTATTAGCTCCTACGGGCCGTGAAACGAAAAATATGAGTTTTGGTAATGCAATGTTTAGGTGGTTGGGGAATACGACAGCTTGGTTTTAGAGGGGTTCCCTACTTTACTGCGAAATACGTTTCATAGAAAAATCATTGCCGACAACTATACATCGAAGACTTCATTGAGCGATGCTTCATTTCTCCGAAAATTTATAAATTGAAGTTTCGTTTGCCCGATGCTACGTTTCATCGAAAATTTTATTTCGAAGCTTTTTTGATCGAGGTCTTGTTTCAGCGAAAACTATGGAATCCTCGATACTTCTTTGGTAAAAGTTCTTTTTCTTTTCTTACTGTCCAGCAGTGAAGATAACATATTCGGTAATCTTAACTTAATATTATAAAGCTGAAGAGTTTGTTTGTTTGTTTGAACGCGCTAATCTCAGAAACTACTGGTCCGATTTGAAAAGTTCTTTCAGTGTTAGACAGCCCAATTATCGAGGAAGACTTTAGGCCATATTTATAATCATCACGCTAAGACGAATAGGAGAGGGTAGGTAACATTGCCTATTTTTATACGTAACAAATTTCTACGGACACATAGCAACTTAGGTGTTAGATGGCAACGCGTCTGTATTTTGACCTACGGTTTATGATGTTTATAGGCTGCAGTAATCACTTAACATCCAAGTGAAATGCCACCTACGTTACTTAAAAAAAAAAACGTTGTATCCCTGTTTGTATAAGGAGTATGAAAGGAGATGTTGCAAAAATGTATGGACTGGCCATGTATTGTACACAATATCATTGAACAAGTATAATCAATATAAAAACGTTTCGTATTGCATATTTTCACTTATTTGGCTTTGTTTGCAGTTACAAATTATTATTTGCAGTTAGAATTGCAACTCAAAACCAACATGGCGAATATGGCGGGCGATGTCATTTTGACATTTTCATTTTTTAAATTGTATTTTGATTATATAGTACTTGGACAAAAAAGTATTATTTTCTTAATACTATCGAAATCGATTGATCCCAAGTGTCGGCTGTATCGCCGCCATGTTTAACATAGTTGAAAATGATAAAATCGTTTGAATTAAATGTGGTTGTAACTCTAAAATATATTCTTGAATAAATCAATTGTATTTTTCTCGGATTCTTCCTTTAATTTACCCATTTTTTGAGGACGTGTACGAACCAGAGCCGAGCTCGCAACATCTCCTTTGACACAATTATAGAAGACACCACTACACGCTGATATGCGTTTGATATACAACTAATTACCAGTCTGTACTAAATTTCTTTAAAAAAAACTGGTTGGGCCACGTGCGTTGTAGGGTTCCCTAGTTTTTAGGTATGATTAATGTAATAAAAAAAATTGTATACTTAAATTTTTTTTTTTTTTTAATGTAATGGGCTTGGCAAACAAGCATGCAGTTCACATTGATGTTAAGTGATGACTGCAGCCTATAGACACCCACATGAAGACCAAGGTCAAAATGCAGATGCGTTACCACTCCTGAGGCCTAAGGTGTTATGCCTCTGTGCCGGAAATTACAGGGCCGTACATTACCACCTGACCGGAACACGATAGTGCTGAACACTACCATTTAGCGGCAAGTATATTAGGTATTGCGGTGGTGCCTACGCCCGCGAGCTCCGTCACTGAAGCTCTACCACCAGTGTAAAAAAAAAAACTTAAATATTTTCTAATAAATTTCGATTATTACATTTTATGGACTATTACTCGCAAACTTGTAAAGTCAACTTAGGTGTGATAGTAATAATGGCAACCCATTATACGTCCCACTGCTGGGCACGAGTCTCTCCCCTTTTTTGGGAGGAGGTGTGATAGTATTCCATTTTAATTTCGTTATATGGAGCTACTATTGCCGTAACGTTTCAATTTCTAACAACAACCGTTTAGTTGATAGCGGGGGGGGGACACTTGACTCTAACGAAAATTGGCACTTTAAAGCTTATGTCACGAACAGTTACATGATCTTAGCACACCCCTAACATTTTTGAAAGACCTATCCACCGATATCCCACACTATATAGAAAACGAAAAATAAATTAAATATCCGGAGGTACCCTAAATAATTATATTCTTATTTTTATTCTACTACTTTCTCGGCGTGATTAACTTGTATACTTGTGCCAAATTTCAAGTCTCTAGTACCAACAGTTTTTGCGCGGATGGACAGACAGACAGACGGACATGGCGAAACTGTTCCTTTTTTACTACGAAACCCTAAAAACAGCCAAGAGTCAAGTACTTACATTAAAAAAGAAAGATAAAAAAGTTGAAAAAAAATTTTTTTTTTACTTAGGTACATATAACACAACTACGCAATAAATAAATTAAAAAACAAGAAGCAAGAAGTTACAACCAAATGAGGTACATAATTACACGTCATTATTGCGGTCGAATTTGCTTCTTGCTTTCTATGATAAGGCGTTCTGTAAAAAGGCGTAATCATAGAAAAAATATGAGTACTGTCTTTATTATTTAGATTTTTACCGTCGTAAACTCAAACTCAAACTCAAAAATTCATTTAATTACTTGGAAATAATAGAATTTGCTTGTGATAGGTCAAATTACAAATATAAAATTAAAGCGAATAACAACTGATACATTGATTATTATGTCAAAGTAAATAAATTAATAATAGTCCAAAAATACTTAATAATAAAAAAAGGTATCAACAGAATGTTCCATACTCTCTTTTACAAACGGCAAGATAAGACTAAACAAAAAAATATGGGACATTCTTTGTCATTCACTGGCAGAGTTCCAAAGCCCACATTACTGAGAAAAAACCTGCCAAAACAAAACTCAGTAGGGTCTTTTCAAAATAAGTAAGTTAATAGTCGAGGCACGAGAGGTTTGTCAGAACCGGGATATCTGGCGCTCTACACTCTCTGCCTACCCCGTTAGGGACCTGGCATGAAGATACATACATAAATAAGTTAATGAACATATAACAGAAATTTATAAACTTACTTAAACGCTAGATCAATTAGTTCGTATTGTACCTAATCTAAAACGCATTAGTTCACGAAGATGAACCTCATTATGAATCAGCCGACCAACATCGTTTGCATAGAAATTATGGTAATTACGTGTTTTTTATTTTTCACTGAATCTTTTAAGGTTTTCGAACTTCAAGGACGAAAAGGGAATCTTTGTGGGATCAGTCAATTAGTTTGAAACTTTTTTTTTTTTTTATGTAAAGTAAGTGTCAAACAAGCATGCAGTTCACATTGATGTTAAGTGATGACTGCAGCCTATAGACACCCACACAAAGACCGAGGTCAAAATGCAGATGCGTTACCACTCCTGAGGCCTAAGGTGTTATGCCTCTGTGCCGGAAATTACAGGGCCGTACATTACCACCTGACCGGAACACGATAGTGCTGAACACCACCATTTAGCGGCAAGTGTATTAGGTAATGCGGTGGTGTCTACGCCCGCGAGCTCCGTCACTGGAGCTCTACCACCAGTAAAACCAGTAAACTGCTGGATAAATTGAATCGAAAGTAAAACAACAAATTATTGTGCGAAATAAAACTAAAAATAAGTAAAATAATGAAACACGCAGGCTACTTTTGATGGATAAAATATTTTCTGACGTATAAAGTAATGGTACAGTCTAAAGATAACGAACTTGTTATTTACCTAATAAGCCGTAATATGATGTCTAATCTAGATCTAACACATTTTAATTAATTTTAATATGACTTTGCTATCCGTTTTTTTATCTACTTATCTGCACCCAGATAGTAGTGTTCAGAACTATGGTGTTCCGAAATATAATATTGATAATGTGGCCCCATTATAACTATCACAGAGACATTCCAAGGTCTCAGTGATGGCAACGCATCTGCATTTTGACATCTGGTCTTTGCATGAATATAGGCTGCAGTCATCATTTAACATCAATGTGAAGTACATGCTTGTTTGCCACCTTCATGACATAAAAAAAGAAAATAGAATTTACTGTTTTATTTTTAATGTACCCGTACCTTAACACAGTGCCATGGAAGCTATTTTTTTAAGCACTGGAAGTTTCCAGAATACTTAACTCTTGAATTCTTAAAAAAAATTGACAAAAGGTATCTAAGAAAAAAGATTGTTCCTACTAAAATTATATTTAATTTAAACGCCTTTAAAACAAGGGATTTAAGGTTAATGAGGGGTCCAAATTGGCCGAATAAGTTTAATGGGCAAGGTCTCACCCTCAATCAATAGTGCTGGGGTCAATAAGACCCCAATCACCTATTTGTACGGGACGGCTCAGGGTTAAGCCGCCCTGTTCACTAATGGGATGAAGATTTCCGATATACGAAAGATTTGATATGGGGATTGCTCCGTAAATAACTATTGAAGATAAATTATGAATAAAATGTAGGTAAGTGCTTTTTGGGTCGAACTCCTTGAGTCCATCTATACATAAAAACCGGTCAAGTGCATGTCGTGCCATGCGCAGTATAGGGCTCCGTTGTTACAAACTAAAAGATGTAATGAAAAAAATTAATAAATATTTTCTATGGACATGTTCCAAATTTTGAAGTAAAATACATTTGGTCGACTATAACTCGGAAACTTGCAAGGCCATCTTAAGTGTCATAGTTTTCCTTCTAATAACGTTATATGTAGCTACTATCGTCGTTACGTTTGAATTTCGAACAGGAACCGTTTAGGGGGAGGGGGGGCACTGGAGTCTAACGAAAATTTGCACTTTAAAGCTTAATAAGTCACGAACAGTTAACTAAATCGAAAAATGATCTGCGGATACCCATAATATTTTTAAAATACCTATCCAACGATACCTTACACTATATGGAAATCGTTAACATAAAATATCCGCGTTTTTACAAGTTACCCTAAATATTTTTTATTTTGTCATGTTTTTATTCTACCACTTTGTCGGCGTGATTAAGGTGTATACTTGTGCCAAATTTCAAGTCTCTAGTACCATTCGTTTTTGTGCTAAACCGCAGACGGACAGACAGACCATTATTATATTTAGATAATTAGACCATTTATTTTAAATAAATAAAATAAGGTTACACTCACAGCTCCACACTAGGTATAAAACTCTGTTGTGGGTGCCGTTCTACACACACAACACATACACAAACGTCCAGACCCAAAACAAATAACAGTAGGCGATACAAATATTTATCCCGGTGCGGGGATCGAACCCGTGACCCTTCGAATCAAACGGTCGTCTCACACCGCTGGTCTAACTGGGCCGGTTTTTTTGTAACCATATTCTCAAAAATTTCAATATTATGTAGTCAATCAATTTAAAGTCATATTATGAACATATTACCGTCTTATTACTGCGTAAAAGACAACGTTTCGATCTGGGTCGTTTGTAAAACGTAACCGCTATCAGTCAACGCCACACCTCCTATTTATCAAGGCATAACACTGTTCTGCTATTTTCACCTACGTATTTTCTTTTTCAAGGTCTTGTAAGTATAAGGCGTTGAAGGTTGAGCGTCATTTAATTTATTAAATACTAGCTGATGCCCGCGGCTTCGCCCGCGTTGAAATTTTTTATGAATTTTCTTTGCTATAAACCTTACGGAGCCCGAGACCTTTCCAACGAATGCAAAACCGTGGAAATCGGTTCGTGCGTTCTGGTGTTATAACGTCAGGAAGGAAAACCCGACTTATTTTTATATAATAGATTTTAATTTTTTTTATAAATAAAAGATGTGGCAAACAAGTATGCAGTTCACATTAATGTTAAGTGATGACTGCCGCCTATAGACACCCACACAAAGACCAATGTCAAAATGCAGATGCGTTACCACTCCTAAGGCCTAAGGTGTTATGCTTCTGTGCCGGCAATAACAGGGCCGTACATTACCACCTGACCTGAACACGATAGTGCTGAACACTGCCATTTAGCGGCAAGTATATTAGGTAATGCGGTGGTGCCTACGGCCGCGAGCTCCGTCCCAGGAGCTCTATCACCAATAAAAAAATATATATGTATAAAAAAAAACAAATATGTGTAAAAAAATAATAATTATTATTATTTAACTGTACCAACACTTGTTGGCCACTTCAAAACATAAAAAAAAAACAAAGAATTGAAAGTTAATTTTGTCACAGTCAGTAGAGAATCTTCAAAAGTTTTCAAATTAATTTTTTATACTGATTGTTATATTAACTTGACAGACTTGTAATGTTATCTAAATATAGGGCGATTAAAACAGTAAACATTAACCCAACACTCAAACTCCTAATAAACCAAGATTACGACAAATAAAAACATACACGCTACTTCCGAAGAAGTTTTCATTAGCACCGCTTAAACGAATTGCCAAGATGAGAAATTCTTAGTAATTGACTGCAAGCAATTCATTCGTCATGATCCATCTTCGTGGCTCCGCTGGTACTTAGTTGGATTGATGTGTTATATTACGGCTTAAATATCGGTGGATTAACTGGAAATATCAAGAGCATATTATATATGGTCGATCCATCATTTTTGTATCAAAGAACTTTGTAGAGTTCATAAATCTTCAAACAACGTCACATTTTAAACACAAAATATATTTTTTTTTCGCTTGCAAAAGGAAACCAACGAATATTTATTGGAAATAGATATATGAATTTAATTAACATTACATTTTTATAGAAGAACTAGCTGACCCGGCCACGCGTTGCTGTGGCTAAAGTTTTTGTTTTATTACATTATAGTAAACAATTTAAGAGGAACAATAAGAGAACATCAGTCACGGAGTCCACTATGCTTTTTTACACAGACGGTATTTGTAAAAAAATAAGTGCTAAATATTTTTTAATAGAGGTTAAATAAAAACAATAAAAAAAATATTTGTACAACTATTGAAAAAGTGTAGGAAATTGTGTATCATTTTTGCATTGACATTTTAATTAAATTTTATAATTATGTGATAATACTTACATACATATATTCAAATTAAATTGTAAAGTTTTGATCAATGAAGCACAAATAAGTAAAAAACAGGATTAATTTCACTGTATTATCTTCATTCATTATAATATGAATTCAATTTACACTTCAGTCTATGTAACACGTGACCGGCTATGCTAACACCAAAAATTTAAAAAGTTGAAATAATTGAATTAAACGGTATTTCGTTCACTACAAAATAAATTTAATTAATTTTATAGCGTCAACACACGTGGTAATTATGCTGTTAAAATGTAGCTTATATGACACGTTTGTAGATTTACCAAAGCAGCACCATCTATTGATTACTTACTCAACCCAGTCGAAAGGTATCGACATCTGTTAGAATCATTTGGAGTTAGCAGATAATTGTTACTATCAAATAATAACAGACAAATAATTAGCAATAAATTAAAATTGCGACTATAATTTGAGATTTAAACTATCCTATCTCTCAAGTTGGATCGAACTGCACATGGTGTGCGAATTTTATTATAATCGGTTAAGTGGTTTAGGAGTCCATGAAGGACAAACATTGTGACACGAGATTTATATATATTAAGAAGATGTAGGTCATACATTTGTACGACCCGGTTATTTAACCGGGTCGTGAATTCGCAACAAATATGAAGAGGATCTCCTAACTACAAAGTCTGAATGTATAAAAATAAAACAGATTGAATTATGTGACTTGTGTCGATATAAGTGTAAAGTCTTGTCTTGAATAAATAGCAATTTTACGTAAAGCAGCCGAGAGTTCAGTAACACACCGAGGGAGCACTTAGCGCCTATCAATCTAAACTCGTGCACAGTGTTGCGAAATGTAGCATACATTGGATAAAAATGATTTTCCTTATTTTTAATATTTTTGTTTACATTACAAGGAACCCTGTGAACGCAAGTCAGACTCGCATTTGGCTATTCAACTCCATTGAAGCAACTTTAATTCTAATGTTCAAATTTAAGTAAAACATCAAATTATCTCAATCAATCAATCTACGTAGGTAGTTTACGTTTCGTAAAACTCATGATCATCTTCGATAATTTGAACATAAAACATAACTTCACGCCTGTAATCCCCGAAGGGGTAGGCAGAGGTAAATGCATGCATTCAAGCATACATGCAAACACCCACGATTCGCCGGTTACGTTTTGGCCCATGTAACAAGTGGCGAGCCTGTTGACATCTCCGGGCACATTACCAAACTTCGAGGTACTGGGAAATTTCCAGAAAATGGAAAAATCCCAATAGAACCAGAGATAAAGGACTTTACACCATTATCTCTGATAACCCCCAACCCGGGAATCAAACCCAGGACGCGTAGTAGTAGTGGTAGTGGCCTGCTACCACTAGACTACCAAGGCAGTTATTCGAACATATCAATACAGAAGTAGTTACTGTATAAACTAACTAAGTAAGTGATTGAAATAACTTAGCATATTGAAAAGTAGGTTTATGAATAAATGTGTCAAAGAGGATGATAATGTAAAGCTATACTAACACAACATTAAAAACAATATTATTTTTACTGAAAATGGGTGCATAATTGTCAAAAACATAGTGAATTAGATGAGCTGATGTGTTTTTATTATAGTAAAGCAATTCTCGATAGCAAAAATAATAGGTGAAGATTATTATTTACTTAATATTTAAGGACACGTGGGTAATGTAAAACACCCACTCAATGAACTGAATGTACGGGTGATTACCCACGCCTACAAATTCCTCGATAAAATGACACGTGTACTATATAATAAGTATGTCTTACGGAATTATTGAATCAAGTTTATTGAGGTCAAAAAAATACAGTTACTAAAATATTACTACTAAGATGACTTCATCAAAAATAAATACAATAAATACACATTTCCTCTCTGAACATTCAGCGAATCAACAAAAAGCGTATCTTTGCATATCCTCCCCCCTTCGGCTATGTAATTCCCAAGTAAAAAACTTCACACACCTGATTTATGATACATCCTTCAGCATCTTAATGTAGGTACATCAATAAAAATTTAGTCCACCTCAAATGCAAAATAACCACTGTGCATCCCACATCTCATGCAGCACTAAGTTTCAGAACCACTTCTACGTTATTGCATAGCGTTATATGTTTGTATTGGCCTTAACCGTTGCTTTATGTCAAATTGCAGTTTTAAGGAGAAACGTGAAGGTATTGATTGGATTGCTTTTTCGATAGCGCAGACGATATAATAATATTATGAATAAGTAAGGTAATGGCTTAAAAAACAAAAATATTGTTTAGCATAACGATGATTGCCTGGTCAGCTACTATCGTCATATTTTTAAGTTTAGTACTTGGATTACCTCGTATCTCCCCGCGGCTGGTGTATATCGTAAGCGATCTACTCGGCATTACGGGCGCGGTCGGAAGTGTGATGGGTAACCGCTAGTGGCAAATTAAAAAATGCGCGTTTCCGTGCTTCGGAGGGCACGTTAAGCCGTCGGTCACGGTTGCTATCGATAAATAGCACCCGTTAATTAAACCTTGCCGGAGGCCTTATAGGCAGTTCCCCCCCGAGGGTTTCCGCCTTGTCGTGGCGGGGGGGCTCAGTACCCGGTGGTTGGCCTCACACCGGAGAAGCCAAGAGGAACCCAGAGAGGGGGCGGCGTTTGGCGTGGCTCTGCCCGCCACTCGCTGCTGTGGTGAGGAGACGGCTGGGGAAGAGGTGTACGGGTGTATCGTTGCCCTGCACCCTATCCCCAGCCGCCTAGCGGTTGTCCCGCCGTAAGATGGGGACGTGGTGGGGAGGCGGCTGGGGAGGAGGTGTATGGGTGTGTCGTTGCCCTGCACCCTATCCCCAGCCGCCTAGCGGTGGTCCCGCCGCTCGATAGGGACGTGGTGGGGCCGCGGGGGGGCGGTTGAAGGTCAGTTCATCCCTGTCACTCCCGCTCCCCCGGGGCCGGACAGAGTGCCCCTGGACTCCTCCACCCGGGCGTCTTGGGACGCCTGGCGTTGTGAGTGGTCGGGGCAGGGACCTTTGGGTGTCGGACTAGGGGATGTCCGTCGCCCAAATGGAGATAGGTCCCAAGCTGGGTGGCGTGCACGTGTTCCGCACGCCACTAGTGTTGGTTGGAGCCAAAGAGCTCAACCTGCGGAGGGCTCGGAGACGAGCAGCCGCCGGCGGGGTCGCGGATGTGTGCGTAAGCGTTCCCGTGACCCCGCCACTGATGGCGGAAGAGTCGGAACACCGCGGGGTTTTAGTGAGTACGAGTCTCACACTACCCGCCGTCGTTTCCCCTAGACGGCGGGTGCCCATGAGGGTTTCCCCGCGTAAAAAAAAAAAAAAAAAAAAAAAGGTCTTATAGGCAGTTTGAAAAACATCCGACAGCGGGTTGGCCACTAACCCGTATCTCCACCAATCCGCATTGGAGCAGCGTTGTGGAGTAAGCTCCAGGCCTCCCACTAAAAAAGGGGAGACACTCGAGCCAAGCAGTGGGACGTATAATGGGCCGCCGATTAATCGCGACCCGCGGAATTGCACCTTTATACTTCATTGCCCTACTTGTCCGAATTACTAAGCCTGGGTTGCACCACGATATTTTGTAAAAGTTCAAGTTATTGTAACATTACACATCCTTTTCTAACTTTAACAGATTCCTATAAGTTAGAGAAGGATGTAAAATGTTACAATAACTTAAACTGTAACAAAAATCGTGGTGCAATCCAGGCTAAGTGTAAATAGCAAATACCATAGAGCAACGCGGCCCACCGGTCGCGGCGGACCGGAGGGGAGTAGCCATAGCGTGTATTACCGATGCAAAACAGTCTGCCATTTTTTGCGGGGGGAAATGCGTGCGTCACACACGCACACTACAAAATTCGTCTATTACTACGAAACTCACACCTAGACTTTAACAATCGAGAATCAATTTCACGCACACATTTAAACATCAAAGCGAAAGGTCTAGGCTCATTTGGGCTTGTACTTTGACAGAGGGGAAAGCTTGCATATGTCTACTCCCCTCCGGTGTTGCTCTATGGCAAATACTAATAAGGTACTTCAAAGTTAAAAGTTGATGGAACTATTTATTTTGATAAAAAAAAATTGTCGATGCAAATTCAAACAATATGATTGTTATATTGAATACAGCTCTCAATTTTCCGAAGTACATTCAATTATTATCCCCCATTAAAACCTCATTGCGTCACCTCACAAATCAGATTCAATTCAAATCTGACTTTCACACCTCACACCACTCCAATCCGAAGCTATTGTTCGTTTAATGGAATACTTCTCTATAACTCGTTGAAAGTTCAAGTAAGGAAGTTTTGGGGCCATTATTTAAATGTATACGTTGAGTGATGTTCTAATTTTAATTGTTAGGGTTCCGTCCCTTAAAAGGAAAAAAAAAGAAGCGTTATAGGATCACTCGTGCGTCTGTCTGTCTGTCTGTCCGTCTGTCCGTCTGTCACAGCCAATTTGCTCCGAAACTACTCCACCGATTGAGTTGAAATTTGATGAAAATATGTATATTGGTCACCTAAAGATGAACACGTCAAGTATAATAATAAATTTTAAGCACTTTCGGAGGGGAAAATAAGAAAATTAAAAAAAAAACCTAAACTGTGTCGTGTGACATATCAAATGAAAGAAGTTGTTGTCAGCATCTCAAACATATATTTTTTTATAATTTTTGCATAAACAAATTTGAAGTTATTTTAAAAAAACCACAAATATTGACCATTCCCCCCCTATCTCCGAGACTACTGAAATGTGGAAAATAGTTCTTTGCCTATAGATTACTGGAAAACCTATAAGAAAACCTATAAAAAAAATATCGAAAATCTTAATAATATAACCCCCCCTGCCGGTACCAACGTAACCACTATGTCCCTGCATTTTAAATCTGTAATATTTTCGAAAATATTTATTTAAATTACGGAACCTTCACCACGCGAGTTGAACTCGCACTTGTCCGGTTTTAATATTAATCGACGAAGTTGATAAATGTCGAATTCGGTGTGCGTAATATGAGTTCATTTTGTGATTTTCACAAAATTTTAATTGTGGTAGAGTTCTAGTGTAGGAGCTCGAGGGCGTAGGCACCGCATTACCTAATTTATCTGCCGCTGAATGGAAGTGTTCAGCACTATCGTATTCCAATTAGATGGTAATGCATGGCCCCGTAATAACTACCACAGAGACACAACAACTAACGTCTCAGGGGTGGCAACGCATATGCAGTTTGACCTCTGGTTTTGTGTAGATGTCTGTAGGCTGCAGTCATCAGTTATCAATGTGAGCTGAATAGGCCTTATTTACCATTTTCTTTACATAAAAAAAAATGTCGAGTTATTGATATGACAGATAGACGGACAAGCTCCATGTTTTATAGCGATGTAATAAAATATAGCATAATAAATAATAAGGAAGGAAAGGGTTGCAATAAGGAAGAAGAAACATAGCCGAAGTTTTATATTTATTACTTGCTATTACTCACGACTATAAAATAAACTAAATTTGTGTATGACGTGCTTTTGTTTTTACTAGCATAAAACTCCAAATCTCAGCTAGTTCTAAGTGAAAAGTCAGTTCAAGTATTTTGATTAACTTAATTATTTGCTTTTACAAGCTTACCGGTTTTCTCTCACTTTCTCTTCTTATAACGTAACTTCACCCCTGTAATCCCGAGGGAGAAGGCAAAGGTATGCAAATATCCACGATTCGCTGGTTGTGGCGAGCCTGTTGACATCTCCGGGTATTTTACCAAACTCCATAATACTGGGAATCTTAGAAAATCGAAAAGTCCCCATAGCACTAGAGATAAAGGATTTTACACCGCTATCTCTGATAGCCCCCGACCCGGGAATCGAACACTGGATGTGTATTGGTAGTGACCTGCTACCACTAGGCTACTGAGGCAGTTCTTCTCCTTACTATCTGTTGTTTCTCTTCTTACTGTTGCAATCTATCATTATTGGTGGAATATGCATTGGATAAATATAATCTATATGTATATAAAAATCAATTGCTGTTCGTTAGTCTCCCTAAAACTCGAGAACGGCTGGACCGATTTGGTTAAAAGTTTTTAATGATTTTTGAAAGTCCAAGGAAGGTTTAAAAGGTAATAAAATATGAAGAAATTGAAGAAGAATAGTAAAAAACACAATTTCATTTTCCCATACAAAAAGTCCGTATATGTATAATATATATAACCTTTGACAAATTATTTCATTCTGAGGCAATACCAAATCTGCCGGGTCAGCTAGTTTTAAATATTTATTATGATGTGGTTTTGGGGTTCCCTACCTTACTGCGAAATACGTTTCATCGAAAAATCACTGGCCGACAACTATACATCGAAGACTTCATTGAGCGATGCTACATTTCTCCGAAAATTTATAAACTGAAGTTTCGTTTGCCCGATGCTACGTTTCATCGAAAATTTTATTTCGAAGCTTTTTTGATCGAGGTCTTGTTTCAGCGAAAACTATGGAATCCTCGATACTTCTTTGGTAGATGTTCTTTTTCTTTTCTTACTGTCCAGCATGCATGACTGTGATGTGTTGTGCTCTATATGGAATTGAAGATAACATATTCGGTAATCTTAACTTAATATTATAAAGCTGAAGAGTTTGTTTGTTTGTTTGAACGCGCAATCTCAGAAATTACTGGTCCGATTTGAAAAATTCTTTCACTATTCTATTATATTTTATTTTGGGAAAAATAGCGCTCCGTTAGATATTTGGGTTTTTCGGACACAAGATGTAAAAAATAAACCAGAAAATTTACTTATTTTGCGTACGCTGCCTAAACTATAAAAGATCGAGGAAGGCTTTAGGCTATATCTATAATCATCACGCTAAGACGAATAGGAGAGGGTAGGTAACATTGCACCCGCGCGAAGCCGGGGCGGGCCGCTAGTTATATAGATAATAGATAGGTATTAAGGAAATTGATTCGTACCGGTGACAGTATCTAGTCCTTTAGAATTTCTTAAAAAAAATCGCATTTTTTAAAACTAAGAAGTCGAATAAGTTGTCCTTAAAAACCAAGCATACATTCGAGGAAACAAATTTGAAGTAAAAAACCTTCGATCAAATAAGCATCGACGAAACAAGGTAGCGGTACATCGTTTTCGATCAAACGTACATCGAGCAATGAAGCTTCGTCGAAATAAAGCATCGCTCAATGAAGTCTTCGATGTATAGTTGTCGGCCAATGATTTTTCGATGAAACGTATTTCGCAGTAAAGTAGGGAACCCGTGGTTTTGGTACACCCTATAGACTGTACTGTTTCTGTTCTTTCTTAAACAGGTTGCCTGGTAGAAATTGCTCCTTTATCAATAAGGCCACCGTTTGCAATGTTTATCTTGTATATTTTTTTGTAACCTTCGTTTTGTTCTTGGTGGACAATAAAGAGTATAACAACAACCTAACACACTTTAAATTATTCTTCTATTTTAATTTATAACTTTTCTCTTAATGTTATCAAATTATATTATGATTAAAAAATAAATGTTACATGAGTATTCAGAACATTTTCCAATACATTCGTATCGGAATCTATCAATATAATTTCGAGAAATTCCGCGCTCTTGGAGTTTCCTATCTCCAGTTGATCCTTTCAATACGATAGAAAGCTTTTTTATAAAGTTCTTCCAGTTTCAACTAGAATTTATGAACTGCTATGGTTTAGGTATTTTGAATTTTTTTTTTCTGGATGTCTGATGACTTGATTAGGCAGTGGTGTGTGGCGACCGATTGATTATAATAAATAAATCTTTATTTGCGCCACAAACTTTTCATTTTATAGACTAATATACTCGTACAATGTTAAATTAGAAGTGCAAAGAAAAAAAGAAGTTGTATGGAGCCTGGAGCCTAAACTAGGCTCCCTATATTTTAGGAGTCCAGGTCCCCACCCCCGGTTAATACAGTGATAATTTAACATGTCATATATAAAACATTTGTGTATATTTATGGAACACAGGTTTTTCTTAGATTAAAGTAGAAACAAGTACATAATATTATTATAATGTTCACAACATTATGTCTAATACTATACCAGTCACAATTGGTTTACAATGCAATACTTAATAGTCTAACAATTTTATTTACACTAGGTATAGATGAATACTGAATATAAGAAAAAAAGGGATTATTATTTATTTATTTATTTCTTGTCGTACACCAAACAGAAACAATTTACATAAATAGACGACAGTAAAACAGGTACAGTAGGCGGCCTTATCGCTCAGGTAGCGATTTCTGCCAGGCAACCTTGCATAAAGGATCACAAATTTAAAAGTCGGTAGGGTGTACATACTTAATGTAACAACTGTGTAACATACAATATACAAATAATGTCATAAGTACGTCAACAAGTTTCACGGAATGCCAAAAAAAAAACATAATTGATGAATAACAGAATTAAAGGGAATGAGAGAGATAGGGATAGGAAAGATGGAAATTGAAAGTAGATACTAGAACTAAGAAAGTTAAAGACTAAGGTAAAAATGTTTAACTTGTTTCGTGAAGGTAGCAATAGTTTGAGTTTTACGAATCTCGACAGGCAAATTATTCCAAAGTTGAACTTCTTTAACTGAAAAAGATTTGTGATAGAATAGAGAGGAGTGTAAAGGAGTACTAAGGGAAAGATTATTGGAAGAACGAAGTGAAAGGGAGTGATTATTATTAAGAAAGTTGAAGCGATTCCTCAGGTATAGTGGAGTTGCAGGGTTAAATAGCACATTGTACAGAAGATAAAGAATGTGTGTACCCGGCGATGGTTAATTGGGAGCCACTTGAGCTTTTTACTAAATTCGGAGATATGATCATACTTACGTAAACCAAATATGAACCTTATGAAAATATTTTGGAGACGCTCAAGCTTATTAAGTTGCTCCTGGGTCACATCAAGATAGCTTACGTCAGCATAATCAAGTATTGGAAAAAGAAGAGCATGATTTAGCGCAATTTTGGTAGGAATTGGTAATAAGTTCCGTAACCTCCTCAAAGAACCTATTGTCGCAAAGACCCTCCTGCTTACCTCAGAAATCTGAGGCCCCCATGAAAGATTACTGTCTAATATGACACCCAAACTTTTAACATTCTCTTTATAAGGTAAATTTATTCCATCAAATGTAACGTGTGGCAAATTGACCCAATCTATTATATTTAGAAGACGTCTACTTCCAATGATAATGACCTGAGTCTTTTCAGGATTAATTTTTAATCCGTTTTATCTACTCCAACTCGAGATATAAGCCAGATCATCATTAATGGTAGATATTGCATTGGGAAGATCATCCAAGCGAGCTTGTGAGTATATTTGGAGATCGTCTGCATAAAGATGGTAGAGAGAAGTAAGAGGAAGACTAATAGAGTTGATGTAAATTGCAAATAAGAGAGGAGACAGTACACCACCTTGAGGTACACCGGTTACAACATCACACCAAGTCGAAAAGTTCTTAATCTGCACGCGATGCCGGCGACCAATTAAATAATTCTGAAACCAGTTAATTGCTGCTGAAGGTATGTATATTGTTTTGATTTTTAATTAATGAACACCTGACTTCAGTTTATTGATTCTAACAATTTTTAGTCTGCTCATAATTTAGATGATTGAGGGTCCGCTAGCCCGATCCCCGCCCCGAGACAAATAGTTTGTACGGACTACAGATATTTGTTTTGGGCCTGGATGATTGTATATGTATTGTATGTGTACAACGGCACCCACGGCACAGGCTTATATATAGTATGGGCTGTGAGTGTAAGTGTATAAAAAACAAATGAAGTCCGTAGATGTCTATAGGCTCACAACCTCACATAGGACAAAACATTACTGGTGAATCGTGGGTGTTTGCAAGTTTATTTTAATGCATACATACATTTCTGATTGCTCCTCCGGGGAATAAAGACGGAGAGACGTTACCCCAGAAAATGATAGCGGATAAAATTTCAACGACCTTCCAACCTTGAAAGCAAAGAAAAACAAGGCAAAATTACATCTACATTCACAACACCACACCATAACTAAACAAAAACAGGAAACAACGCGCAATTCATAATAAGTGAAAAGAATTTTCATACGAAATAACCTTCACAACGCAGAGTCTCCTAGTAAAAAAAAGTAGAAAAAAGTGTTCGTCATTCACACAACACTTACAGGGGTCACCTAAACAATAAGCGAATAAGAAATAACCATAACAAACTAATAACGACCCAATTCCGTCATAGCAAGGTTCATATTCCGTAGTGTACAGTGACATAACAGGGTGTTCCCGACTCGTAAACGTGTCACATACAGGACGCTCGTAAATATTGCATGGGACCGGTTTACTTGAAGTAAAACGTAGTGCACATTGATTTGGTTTCTTGACATAGGTAGTATCACGGGTCGGTTCCTCCGACATAAATCTTGTGCTTGATAAAACTTGTCGTGTATCTGTTCATGTTGGATTGTTACAGTCCTGAAACTGTATTTATATATGTATGTATGTATCTTCACGCCAGGTCCCTAACGGGGTAGGCAGAGAGTGTGGAGCGCCAGATATCCCGGACCTGACACACCTCCCGTGCCTCGTCTACCTTCATCATTCTCTTCATACATGTATGATACTGTATTTACATTGTTATTATTATAGCCCCCCTCTCCCATAACATCAAACTGAGTACCAAAATTAAGGTGTACATGGCGATTGTTCTGCGGAACATCTTGTACTCATCGGAGACCTGGTGCTTGTACCGCAGACACATTCGGGTGCTTGACAGATTCCATTTGAAATGCCTCCGCGACATTATGCACATAAAAGGGTCGGATAGGGTACGAAACACAGATGTTCTGCGACGAGCCAATGTCTGCGGAATGGAATATCTGATGCGGCGTCAGCTGCGGCGGTGGCACCTAGCAAGGATGCCTGACGAAAGGAAAGCGAAGCGCATCTTCTTTTTTGAACTTAAACATGGTAAGCGAAAAAGCGGTGGCCAGTTTTAAAGATGGCCAGAAAAGACACATGAAAAGATGCAAAATCGAACCCTCTCGTTGGGAGTCTCTTGCTTAAAACAGACCTGAATGGAGACTACATTTATCAGAGAAAGTGTATGCGTTCGAGTACGAGCGAAGGCGAGAACTAGATTTCAAACGCGACCAATTAAAAGCAAGACCGCCTTCTACCATTCACTATCATTACCAAGACGGTACCCTGACATGTCCTGTCTGCGCCCGTACATTTGGTGCGAAGATTGGCTACGTAAGTCACATCAGGGCTAAACACCCGCCTATGTAAAGTGCCTGAGCCAAGTCACTGTAGTCGAAAACGGCTAGGTGGTGATATATTATTATAGAATAGAATTGTAATGTTTATAGGTAGGGAGGCACAGAGAGAACGCATGTTGACACTATGAAAATCCTTTATTGACCACTTACAAACAGTCTTAAGCTAACGTAGCCACCGTGCACGTAGGCACCGACCGATCCTTAATACCTAACATTACAAGAATAATTTATTGCAGGTAACCAGAGCCCACGTCATACTCAAATCACATGAAAATAGTCAAATAACTGCCTTAGTATCCTGGTAGCTAGCACAAAAGTAAACGTAAATCCGTAACAACTTAGGGTAGCATTAGCACAAAATGACAAACTCGAATACAGGTTTATTTGAAAACAGCGCATCACCTCTGGCAGGCAGTCTCTTTGCATCAAACCCAACCACATTGGTCCATCGACTTTTTAAAATCCACAGTTTCTCAAATTCAAATTTTCACTTACAAGATTATTTTTTTGTCTCATTTTTCCCTTCATAATATTTTTTGTCTCTAAATTGGCATTTACTCTGAGTAGGTATGCCACGCGCCTTTCTCTAGGAAAAATATCGCCACGTGCAGCAGGGAGTGGGGTTGTGGGGTGACGCAACGGCGGCTAAACTCTTTTGAAATTTTGAAAACATTTTTTTTGTTTTGGGTTATTCATCATTATTTGTAAAAAGTCGTAGAATTAATATTATTGGGATTCATCTAGAGAGACTTCCTGCAGGAGTTGATGTGCTTATTTAAATTCACCCTGTATATGCAGGTGGCTCATCTGCTGCTCTTTTGACTTTTTAACATAACCACTTTTTACTGGTGGTAGAGCTCCAGTGACGCAGCTCGTGGGCGTAGGCACCACCGCATTACCTAATATACTTGCCGCTAAATGGTAGTGTTCAGCACTATCGTAATTGCCGGCACATAGGCATAACACCTAATGCCTCAGGAGTGGCAGCGCATCTGCATTTTGACCTCTGGTCATTGTGTGGGTGTCTATAGGCTGCAGTCATCACTTAACATCAATATGAACTGCAAGTTTGTTTGCTCTTTTATTTCATAAAAAAACAACTCTTATTTATACTAATATTGTTTCTTTGTTTGTTTGAACGCGATAATCTCAGGATCTACTGATCTGATTTGGAAAATTATTTCAGTGTCTTCCTCGATAAATGGGCTAGACAGCCCTAGTATAACATCACGCCAAGACGAATAGGAGAGTGTAGGTAGCATTAAACCCGCGCGAAGCCGGGGCGGGCTGCTAGTACGTTACTAAAGCTACAAAAGTTTTACAACACATAACTCGCCATGTCAAGTAGTCCTGTTTATGTTACTAAACAATATATTATTTGAGCTTTATCCTGAAAGTTTGAAGATATTTACGAGTCTCGGGTCCGATGTAAGGATTATGGATGTAATTAATTCTGCTAAAACTTTGTTACGAAAATAAACCATATATTACAACGTTATTAAACATGAAATCTTAGTTTTTTATCTTTATTTTATGTTATCATTTGTTTATTATATAACAAGTAGGAATACAGTGCATATTAAAATTGAGTTCACACGGTTAAGAGTTGCCTGTAAAGTCGGTTTTACGGGCGAAGATTTTACGTGACAACGTCTTTTTCTCGGTAGAAAGGCATTCGCCGGTCCGGCAGGCCTCTCTCTCGTTCGGTGACTCATCGTTACGTTACCGGGCGTTACACTTTTCAAAAAAGTTTTAACCTAATTGCATAATCACCCGTGATTCAAATTGTGGCACTGTTTTATCTTAATTTCTCTTGTTTCAAAGCTACACAATATGACGTCAATTTTCAGTGATTTATCGAAACCTCATCAACTATTAACTAAATCGTGCAAACTAACAGATTAAACTGCACGCATTGTAATTAAGTAAAACATGTAATCCACTAACTAGTTTCTAACTAAATAATACTCACGTTTGGCTTTTACTATACCTACTATTATAAATGTATGGATATTTGTTGAACAACTAGTTCAATTCACGCTAAGTGGCTGGACGGATTCCGATGAAATTTTGTACACAGTTGCCCGTACATGACTAGTGCTTATTAAATAATCTTTATTTGTTTCAAGAGTACCGGTATTTATACCTTAAGTCCAGGTCGACGAAGTGACAAGTATTAGCTAGTCTATACTTATAATAAAACTGTAGAAGTGTAAATTCTGTACATTGAAAATATTTCAAAAATAAGTACCAGGGGATGTTACTAGATCGATACTGAACACAAATATGTGGTTAGAAAAAATTTAGTCTGTCTGTCTGTCTGTTTGTCTGTTTGTTTGTTCAAGCATCACACAAAATCTAAAGATCCGATTACGATGAAACTTGGTTTACTTATACTTCAACCTTTGGCGCACAACACTGGGTACTTTTTATCCCGGAAAAATGTCTGTTTGTCTGTGTGTTTGTGCACGCTAATATCAGAAACGGCTTGGAGTTTTCACTAATAAAGTGGTAAGTTTCACTTAACATTTAATGTTTATTTCATGTCAATCGGTTCAGAAATAAAAAAGTTACGACAAATAAAAAAATATATATCGAAAACTTTTAAACTGTTCTGTATTTTTTAGGGTTCTGTATCTAAAAGGTAAAATCGGACCCTATTACTAATCCTTCACTCCGGTGCCTGTCACCAGGCTGTATCTCATAAACAGCTAGAAAGCTAAGATTTTCACAAATTATGTATTTCTGTTACCACTACAACGACAAAATTAAATACTAAAAATAAAAATATCAAGGGGTCCAAGGGGGTATACAATAAACGTGTTTTTTTTTTCATATATTTTTTGCTCGATATCAATAACAGTAGCAAGTAGACGCTTCAAATTTTCATAGAATTTTTAGGTCTTAGGTATAATGTATATTTACAACAAACGTAATTTTTATGCCATTTTTTTACGGAACCCTTCGTGCACGAGTTCGACTCGCACTTGGTCGGTTTTTTCTCTGTTAGCAACAATAAGCATACCGCATAGCAGCGTACCGGCATAAAACAATCGCCGCTATGATCACCATTCAGGATGCCAAGCGTGGCAATTATGGCGTATTCTTTCCTTATGACGCACAACACTTTTAGGAGCATCTTCGGGAAAGGCTTTGTCCAGCGGAGATGGATGGACGTCTTCCGGATGTAATCATGGTGCTGGTGATGGTGGTGTTGTGATGAGTCTTTTGTTTGAGCATAGTTTAAACATTTTACGGGGCCCTTAGCATGCTGTAGACTTTGATTCTAGGTTACCGACCCCGCAGGACAACTTCTAATTTGGTACGACTGTCCATATTTACAGAACGTGTAAATTGTGGAACGAACTTTCCTCTGAGGTGTTCCATCGGAGATACCTACTTTATGGAGTTCTTCAAAATTGTAGTCAAAATAGTCTTTCAGGGCTTGCAATCATTACTTACCATTCATGTGAACTGCAGGCTTGTCTGTGACCATAACATTACAGAAAAGTAGCTACATCTTCTCTGAGTAAAACATAGAATCCGCTTACTTGTTTCTAACCAAATAATGCCAACGCTTACATTTTCATACACTAAATGGAATGTTGAATAAAACTTCTAGTATTTGTTGTTTGAACATTTCTCGTGGTTTAAATAGACTGTTGATTTTAGTTTTATGTTGCAGTACTGTTTGTTCTAGAAGGTTTAGGAATGTTTCTTGTTATGAGTTAGTGCGATTACGTTGAATCGTTTGGTTCCAAAACAATTTTAGAGTTCCGTATATTTTACTGTTGTGTGTTTACTTACAGTTTTGTTGAAACGATTTCTATTCTCAAAAGGGGGTAGTACTACCATAACAATATGTCCTATTCGATTTGCTGACAAATGGTAGGGTTACCACTCCTGAGGCCTAAGGTGTTATGCATCTGTGCCGGAAATCAGGAGTGGTAACGCATCTGCATTTTGACCTTAGTCTTTGTGTGGGTGTCTATAGGCTGCATTCGTCACTTAACATCAATGTGCACTGCATGCTTGTTCGCCATTTCCATGACATAAAAAAAAATATATATTACGATCTAATCGGAACAGGATGAAGCTGAACAGTAAGCCTGGGTGGTGCCAAGATAGACCTTAAGTGATTTCTTTAAGTTAGAGAAGGATGTGAAATGTTAGAATAACTTTAACTTTAACAAATATTTTGGTGCAACCCAGGGTAAGATATGGTGGAATAAGTAATGCTGTGGTACCTACGCCTTCAAATCGACACTGGAACTCTTCCACCATAAGCATTCGTAAGTCATTGTATAGTCTACAGCAACCATGAATATATGATAAGTTTGTTAAAATTTTCCTTACAGAAAAACATAGCTCTGAATTGAGCTGAGTGTGTACTATTTTGAATTGTTTCATCATACCCATTCGTTGCTATAAACGAATTAAATCCGACTTTCCTTAGTACGGGAAATATTATTTCATGTGACGTTGAAACGTGCTTGTTTTGTGCTCGTATAGATAAAATAATATGAGATTGCAATCTCGCGAGATGTGTTTACATTTCTTATAAGAATTAATGTTATTTCCTGGCTTTTTTCGAAATATTGCCGTACTATAATATGGATCTTATAGTCCAGTCACTTTAGCATAAAATCGGTCAAGTGCGTGTTGGGCCACGCGCAGTGTAGGAGTCCGTAGTTTTTAGGTTTGACTAATGTAATGAAAAAATAAATAAATATTTTCTATGAAGTTTGCACACCCCTAACATTTTTGAAAGACCTATCCAACCATATCCCACACAATATAGAAAACGAAAAATGGTGTCCTAAAATTCATGTTTTTATTCTACCACTTTGTCGGCGTGATTAAGGTGTGTACTTGTGTCAAATTTCAAGTCTCTAGTACCAATAGTTTTTGCGCTAAACCGCGGACGGATAGACAGACAGACAGACAGACAGACGAACATGGCGACACTATAAGGGTTCCTAAGGGTTGTTTAGTACGGAACCCTAAAAAAGGGTTTACCTCGGAATGAGAGGTAATAAGCTAAATAATTGTACCTACGTACCTTTATTTAAGCGTTCTAAAAGCTGTCTCAAAAGTATCATATAATTTCGTGGCTTTTGGAAGTTATACGAGGACAAAGGTTAAAAAGTGTTTTATCTTGTGTTTGGAAGTGGAAGTATTATCTTCCAGTGGAAAAAAAATCCACTAGTGGTCGCTGGGGTCGTCATGACCCGACGCCAAAGAAATAATAGTACTCTATCGTAATACACCCTTCATCTATCGTAATACACCCTACATAACACGTAATATTTCCTCAGCTTTATATGAGAATCGATACTGTAATGCAGATTTAGCATCTCACGAAGCAGTAACTATTGACATATAAAACTATGATGATATTAAAATAAAACTATAGAAATTCCCATTCACTTCGGTTCAAATATCCTTATTTTATAGTCAACATTATAACCATTTTTCATAGCGTGCAAGTTCAGCGATCTAGTGATGTCCTTTATTTTATCGAGCACCTCGCTCAATGTCAAATTAGTGATGGTCCGTTTCTTATCCCGAGGCATTATTTTATATTGATTCTTTACGCGAAGCGCTTTCTTTATGTATGACGGGATATCTGTAAGCATATTAAGGAAAAATCTAGATATTACAATATTACAAATAGTAGTTTAGTTTACTTTAATGTACCTTGTTATTAATTTCCAACATTTCATAAGTGATTGTTGAAATCCCAAATGATAAATTTGCTACTACGGAACTGTTCATGGGCGAGTAAAATAAAATACGCTTACGCGCACAGTCCCACAGTAGGTATAAACCTGTGCCGTGGGTGCCGTTGTACACACACAATACATATACAAACACCGAGACCCGAAACAAATATTTGTTCCGGTGCGGGGATAGAACCCGCGACCCTTCGAATCAAACGGTAATTTCACACCGCTGGACTAACCGGGTCGTCAAAGTCCGTGCGAGTCCAACTCGCACTTGGCCGCTCTGAAATCCCAAATGATAAACAAACATTTTGACTTTGAGTTTTTAAATTTAATATTTTCAAAAACTAAAATAAACACTTTGTAATATTAATTGCTATTACGGAACAGTTTATGGGTAAGTCCAACTCGCACTTGGCCGCTTTTTATATCATGCAAAGTAATCGTGCAGCTGTAATGATATTAACGATCCGGTCCAATATCATTACAGCGACCGTTTGATTCGAAGGGTCGCAGTAGTCGCGGGTTCGATCCCCGCACCGAGACAAATATTTGTATGGCCTACAGATATTTGTTTGAATCTGGGTGTTTGTGTATATGTTATGTGTGTACAACGGCACCCACGACACAGGTTTATACCTAGTGTGGGGTTGTGAGTATAAGCGTATTTTATTTATTTATTAAAAAACATCTACATGAAGTAGATGTTTAAATAAATGAATTTGAGATTTCAATGTAGACGCGTTGCCACAGCTGGGGCCTAAGGTATTAAACCTATGTGCCAGAAATAACGTACTAATGTAAAACTCTAAGTCTAAGGTAGTATTCCACCTGACCAGCACCCGATAGTGCTGAACACTACAAGATAACGAATTTAGTATTGTTCAACACTATCGGATTCTAATGTACTTATAATATTAACGATTCATTACGCGTAACACTTTCTTTATGTATGACTGGATATCTATGGGCATATTAAGGAAAAATCGATTATTAATATTGTATTTCTATCAGTATTTCCTTATTAGTAAGGGATGGGGATTATTGTGGAATAATATCGTTAACGATGTTCCACGTGCTGGCTCTTACGGCTCCTGATTGTATCAATAAATATTATTTCATAAATTGGTGGCCGCACTTCTATCAGTTTGATTGAATAACTTGAAAAAAGGAAGGAGAATAAGACGCACTAGAAAGCGGCGACGCTACAAACTTGAATTTGAGCTTCTACCACACCGCGGACACTCCGCCAAAATTCCATACAAATGCTCAATTTGGTCTCTATTACACAGACATCAATCAGTGACGTGTATTTACACATCCACCTGTGTGCGTAGTACGTCGAGAATACCAAACGTCACACATAAGAGGGGAGGTGGTTGGGTGAGGCGGGGAAATCGGGCGGACGTCGAAGTGTCCATTCTATACGTAGTATTATTACATATTCTCTGCTTCTACTGACCTCCACAATACATTAAAAAACAATGCGTTTTCCGAAAAACGAGAGGTAGGCCTAAAAATTTAACAATTTAATAGACTGTGTGGTTACACGCCATTCCGCCGGAGCGTTGCGATAAAGCGGGCGAGTTTCACTTGGCGGCATACTAGCGATCTCCTTACGCACACCAAGTAAACTCCCATCGTGTGTCGGAGATAACACACACCACATTTTTTTCTTAAAAAATAATTTTTCATTTTTATGTAATAGGTGGCAAATAAGCATACAGCCCACATTGGTGTTAAATAATGCCTGCAGCCTATAGACATCTACACAAAATGCAGATGCGTTACCACCCCCTGAGACCTGCGTTGTTATAAACTCTGTAATGGTTATTATATTTTTTACCAAACATTACCATCACATGATGGTAAAAAATACTTATAATGGCTACAGTATCCAAAAATAAATATTGCACATCGATCTTAGAAAGGAGACATCGACTTATTTCGGCTCTGCAGAGCGTTATCTCTTTCGCACCTTACCTAGACAATTGTCACATACGTTTGTCGACCATTTTGATCAAGTTTTGAGCAATATCGAATTATCAGTGCCACCAGTGATAACGCTTTACATAATCGAAACTAGCCGATCGTCTCATTCGTGCAATATTTTTTGCCGAGTACACAACGTATATTATCAGTTTTCTAGTGTCCGCGTAAAACCTTCTTACACAATAGATACAAATTGATTAATTACATAGGAATGTGTACATTCTAAGTCAGGATAAAGATGTTTTCATTACTAACCTTGTTTTTTCGAGAAGTCGTATGCCAATACAATTGTAAATAATATAATCAAGGCCGTAATGCTTGTCGTAAAACTTGTCATCGCAACATCTTTAAAAGGATCTGAAAAAAAATCTTATCACCATTGCAGTGTTGTTTTCATTGATAAAAATAAATTTTAGGATTTTTTTTTTATGTTAGAGTAATGGCAAACAAGCATGCAGTTTACATTGATGTTAAGTGATGACTGCAGCCTATAGACACCCACACAAAGACCAAGGTCAAAATGCAGCATTTAGCGGCAAATAGCTTAGGCGATGTAGTGGTGCTTACCCAGCTTAATTAATAGGGTTCTCCTTTAGTAAACAAAAATTATTCACATATTTTTCGTTACGAATGTGTAGCAGCAGTGTCTTTCTTTCTTTAATTCGGCAGACAGTTAGGTAAATTAAAAATATAAAAGGTAGCTCATAATTATATCAGTATCATATAAGAATTAATTAATCTCTTTAATATTACCTGTTGGTATAGGTACGCACTCGGCAAGCAATTCTATCGTCAACTCATAAACATCTTCTGTGCATTCTCGAGCTATGTTTGCATTTCTTTTGTTTGCAAACTGACTTGGTTTCGTGCAGAGTAGTGTATTTGTAGAGTGGACAAATATATATTACTAGCTGTGCCCGCGACTTTGTTCGCGTAGAATAGTGACTTTGGGCAGCATTTTTGAATATAACTTTTGGTTAATTTTGGATCATACGAAAACACTTGTGAATAGCTTATATATGTGGTTAGCATTAATACTTCTCTATACACGATATTAGACTAACGCCACCAAATCCATCAAAGCCACCAACGCCACCAACTCCACCGACGCTACCAATGCCACCAATGCCATTAACGCCACCACCACTACCAGCGCCAGCAGCGCCACTAATGTCACCAACGCCACCAATGTCACCATCGCCACCAATGCCATCAACGTCACCAATGCCACCAACGCTTCAAACACGTCCAACGCCACGAACGACACCAAAACCACCATCACCACCAACGCCGCCAACGCCACCAATGCCATTAACGCCACTAACGCTACCAAAACCACCACCACAAGCAGCAACAACGCCAAACGCCACTAACGCCTATGTGAATCGCATTCAACTCTGTTTAAAAGTTTGTGAGCAGTGCTTGAACAAAATATTCAATTGATCATAACTTTTTCCCTTAACCGATCTTAACGAAACAATGTGAAAACCGCATTCAAATCCGTTAAGATGATTCGAAGTTATAATGTACCAGACAGACAGAATGTACTTTTAATTTAGACTTTGGACCAAAGCTCCATATTACGAGAGCAAATTATTCACAAATGATAGGTAACCTTTAACACGATTTCAGAGCATCTACAAACACATGTAATAAAACAGTAATGGAGGGAATCAGAGAACACGTTTTTCTTTTTTCTCTGTTCAACTAACACGGAAAATCTGATTCAATTAATCCCCTCTGGAAAAGACTTGTGTGACATATCGTGTGATTAGATGCCTTTCCTGGTTTTCATTTATATTGTTCTTCAAATAAATAATAATATGGAATATTAGGATTATATATTAAGGAAACAAGCATAGAGTTTGTATTGGTGAAAATTAAGTAGGTAGGTACTACTGTACTCTAAAACTTAAATAAAGATAGATGTAATAATGCAGATGTGTTATACTCATAGGGCCTTAGATATTTTAACTTTGTGATAGAAATAACCGAATCACTCAATGAAATATTATTTAAACGGAACACGTTAGTATTGAACACTACCATTTGGCAGCAGATAAATTTAATAAGCTTTAGTGTTTTACTGGTGGTAGAGCTCCAGTGACGGAGCTCGCGGGCGTAGGCACCACCGCATTACCATTAACCATTGCATTAATGCAGTAATTGAGGCCATTAGGATTATATATTAAGGAAACAAGCATAGAGTTTGTATTGGTGAAAATTAAGTAGGTAGGTACTATTGTACCCTCAAAACTTAAATATAGATAGATGTAATAATTTACTGGTGGTAGAGCTACAGTGACGGAGCTCGCGGGCATAGACACCACTGCATTAGCTAATATACTTGGCGCTAAATGGTAGTGTTCAGCACTATCGTGTTCCGGTCAGGTGGTAATGTACGGCACTGTAATATCCGGCACAGAGGCATAACACCCTAGGCCTCAGGAGTGGTAACGCATCTGCATTTTGACCTTGGTCTTTGTGTGGGTGTGTATAGGCTGCAGTCATCACTTATCATCAATGTGAACTGCATGCTTGTTTTCCACTTCAATTACATGAAAAAAAAATGCGGATGTGTTAAACTCATAGGGCCTTAGTTGTTATAACTCTGTGATAGAAATAACGGAATCGCGCAATGAAATAATAATTAAAACGGAACACAATAGTATTAACCAAATAGGGCGAGTTCTGTCTGATGGTGGGGTTAAAAGTTTTACTAATCGGCGTGCATGTATGAAGATAATGATGAAGGTAGACGAGGTACGAGAGGTATGTCAGGACCGGGATATCTGGCGCTCTTGACTCTCTGGCGATGATGCCTTAGCTCTCAATTTCTCTAGCATTGAGAAGCTATTACAAATATTATATATTATATTCTTATTTGCAATAAACCACAAACATATTTGTTGATAAAAATAGACCAAAATTCCTCATTATAAAAGCAAATTATTCACAAATGAGAGAGGTATGTCAGGACCGGGATATCTGGCGCTTTTGACTCACGGGCGATGATGCCTTTGAGATGTAGTAAGTAAATAAATTATATCTGTGTACTTAGTAACTAGTGTAGATAGACCTTTATAGCATACCTATGTAAGAACTGGTAGATTATTATATTAATAAATCAGTCTTCATCCAACATTGAGTGGATTCATTTGTGTTACAATATTAATAAATCAGTCTTCATCCAACATTGAGTGGATTCATTTGTGTTACACCTTCCCAACCTTACACCTTAGCTCTCAATTTCTCTAGCATTGAGAAGCTATTACAAATATTATATACTATATTCTTATTTACAATAAACCACAAACATATTTGTTGATAAAAATAGACCAAAATTCCTCATTATAAAAGCAAATTATTCACAAATGAGATAACCTTTGATCCTATTTCAAAGCAATTGCAAACACGTGTAATAAAACAGTAATGGAGGGAGTCATTGAACGCGTTTTTCTTTTCCCTCTGTTCAATTAACACTGAAAATCTGATTCGATTAATTCCCTCTGGAATAGACTTGTTTGACACATCGTGTGATTAAATTTATTTCCTAAACTTCATTTATATTGTTCTTCAAATAAATAATAATATAGCCACCCCCATCGGGCGTCGCGTCGTAAAGTGATGACTGCAGCCTATAGCCAACCACACAAAGACCAAGGTCAAAATGCAGATGCGTTACCACTCCTGAGGCCTAAGGTGTTGTGCTTCTGTGCCGGAAATTACAGGGCCATACATTACCACCTGACCGGAACACTGTGTGTGTAATGCTGAACTTAACTATTTAGCGGCTAGTAGGTTCTCCGTCACTGAAGCTTTGCCAACATTAAAAAGATCTTTTTAAGATAGGAAGATTCATTTAAAATACATTTAAATGAAGTAACCTTGCTGACAGCTACTCTGCACTTTTGCAACTTGCATTAATACAATCCGTATCGCAGTTCGTGATGTAGTTCTAATATAACTCAAACTGAATTCAACCATCAACTGATAGTTATAAGATTCAATTTCAATTGCCTTTAAATACAATAGTGTAGTGCTTTCGTGTTCACTGTATGACCGGAAGGCGTAACTTCTTCAGCGCTAATATTTTGTTTGCATCCGTGTTCTTATGTTTTGCGGGGCAAGTTTGTTTTGTGAATTGTAGATTGGTTTAGAGTTTATTTTTACCAACCCGATACTTTTATTTCTTTGTTTCATTAACTTGGTTAGTGCAGTTCTTTAATAATAATTTTCTAGTCGTAGTTTGAAGCGCGATAAAACCGATGCGGGCGATGCGGCTAGCCGTACGGCTGGCCGCAGGATGCGGTTGTAAGTGTGGCCAGCCGGATCACAGTCTGAAGTTGCATTTAATACATTTACGCACGTCACGTAAAGAAGAAAGAACAAAGAAAGAAGTACTGGGTGTATCCTTATTTGCAAACACAAGATGAGAGCAAGAATTCCATTTTACCGTAGTGTTGTACCACGTGCACACACTCACTCAATGACGGGCAGCCGCAGGCTGAGCCGCTCAGTGCGTATAGCAACCGTCCGGCTGGCCGTCACTCGGGCCGCAGCCCTCCAACCAACCGGAGCGGTCTGCGGATAGCCGCATCGCATAGGAATGAATATTACGTACATAATTCTGCTTCTGGTCAGCCGGACGGCTAGCCGCATTGCGAGTAACCGCGTAGTGCGTATGAACCCTTACTCGTTTCATAAACCTAAATTATGCATTCTGAACACAAAATAAACAATGTGACAATACGAAGTAATAATTTCCAACACTCCATCCCAACTTCATAGACGCTCAATGACATCCCAAAGTAAAAAGTAATCTTTCTGAACAAGTGTCAACAAATGGAACACAAAACCTCACGCAAAAACCTAAGGCTGGGTTGCAGCATCTTACTTTAACTTTAACAAATTAGTTAAAGTACCGGTTAGTTATAAAAAAATAGTTGCATTATTTGAAAATTGATAAATGACGTCATAACTTTAACTTCAACCATAACTGGCCGAGTTGCGCTGGTGAATGTTAATGCTAACCTCAAAATTATCTGTCAGACCAGTTGTGCCAACGACTTCCTGCGCGTAGCGTGATGTTATAAAGCCTACAGCCGTTTACGATAAAATAGACTATCTTACACTAAAATTATTTTTCAAATTGGTTTAGTAGTTCCAGAGATAAGCGCTGTTCAAACAATCAATAAAAATAAACAAACACTTCAGTTTTATATTATTAATAATAAAAGTTAAGAAATATAGATAATAATGGAATCCATTAATCAACCCTGGTAACTCTAATAATGTCAAAAATACGCTGGTGCAACGCATTCTGCTTAACAGTTATGTTAAAGTTTATGTTATCTGATTATTGTTACAATTGACAATAACCCTAACTTAAACAAATATTTTGGTGCCAGTTGCAACGTTAGATTCTTGACTTACTTATAAAAATATATACCCCTGTATTTTTATAAGTACAGCGACATATTTACGATATTTTATAAACTGAAAACTGTATTGAAGAGAACTGAGTCTTTTCCTGTCAGGTTTTTCTCAGTTTAGGGCCTTTGGAACTCTGCCGTGAATGACAAAGAATGATTCCTCTCCTTTTCTTTTCCTCTCTGTCATCATGCTTAAACCCTTCAAGGAACATAAAGGCCGGCCGGCTAGACACAACTGAAAATCAATTGTCATATTTTTCTGGTGACTTGACAGGCTGACAGATATGTTAAAGTCGACGTAACGGTTTATTGTTACATTTCACAATAACCATAACTTAAACAAATATTTTGGTGCAAACGAGCCTTAGATTCTTGACTTACTTAACAAAGCGAGACGGCGATATGTCAGTCTCGCAGCCTATTCGAGCTCGTGACAAATACTTTGGACGCGATGGGCCGCTCAACTTGGCTTTGTGAACACTGTTTTTGTGACTTGCAAAAACTGATCCCTATGATGTCGCCTTTGATATTACAATGAGATTGGGACCGCTTGGGGACAGATGTACCTTTTGCGGTGCCGACTATTCGTCTTTTGGGATGTTTCAAAACAGGTGGCTGGAATAAAATTATCAACTTTAAAACGTATCTTTCTGCCTGTAATCCCCGAAGGGATAGGCAGAGGTAACTGCATGCATTTAAGCATATATTATATGCACCCACGATTTGCCGGTTACATTTTGGCCCTTGTGTGGCGAGCCTGTTGACACATCCGGGCACATTACCAAACTACGAGGTACTGGGAGACTTACAGAAAATGGAAAAATTCCAACAGAACCAGCGATAAAACAACCTGGCAATCGTGGGTTCGATTTGGGACCCCAGGATAGTAGTAGTGGTAGCCTGCTACCACAAGGCTATTGAGGCAGTTAGTGAAATTATTTAAATAAACCGACTTCAAAAAATATATATATTATATAGGGGAATAGCGACATATTTACCATATTTAATAAACTGAAAACTATATTGAATAGAGCTGTCTGAGTTTTTTCCTAACAGGTTTTTCTCAGTTTAGGGTCTTAGGAACTCTGCCGTGAATGAACAAAGAATGTCTTCTCTCCTTTTCTTTTCCTAAACTCTGTCTTCTTAGTTTGTAAAAGACATGAGGAGACAAGACAGTTTTATTGGTAGTTATTTTGTGGCTGATGATGATTATTAATGTTGGCTGGCCTGGCTGTTTGTGCCACCTGCCAGAATGCAATTTTTTAAGGTGAATTGTCAAGAGATTTTTTTTAATGAAGGTGGCAAATTTTCAGTGTGTGTGGCAGTTTTTCACAATGATGTTGCAGATTATAGACCAGAGACCATAGATGGATTAGGTAAGGCAGTGGTGCCTACGCCCTCGAGCTCCTACACTGGAACTATACCATCTATTGTTTATATTTTGGTTAATCTTTAACGTTGGATAAATTGCTTCTTTCGATATTAATTACAAAAAAAGAGTTCTTATTCTGGTTTTTAAAGATTGCACACCCACGTCAAGCCCAAGTCAGAAATGTAATAAGCAACGCAATTTAGCAAATTTGGCCCCTGTACCTTGACCTCATGGCATTTACTACATGTTTTATTTTTCCATTTCAGCTACTCTTTTCTCATGTCATGAAATATGTAATTTAATCATTTACGACGTAAAAGTTATCTGAAATCGTCCCACACATCCATCTTAGACGGAATGGGGCACGTCTATTCAGCAAAAACTTCCTTCTACCCTCCCGAATTACAAAGGACACGCCTATTTATAAAAGTCAATTTTGTAAAGGAAATCGTAAACCACTGTGACCGAATACAATCGATCAAACTCCTCAAAAATGGAGGACTATTGTTAAAATCGTGCGTATTTAAACGATGTTATAAATTCGAAAATGATTACGCATGCTGATTCCAAATTTTATTTGCGATGAGGAAATATAAAGGGTCAGTCTTTACTGCCCACTTTTCTAAAGAAAAACAAATCTCTTCGATTGAATCTCTATGATTTAATTTTTTTCTCCTTTACCGGCAAGTAAATAGATTAGATAATGTGGTGATGACTACGCCCGCGAGCTCCGTCACTGGACCATTACCACCAAAACTACTAACCATAATAAAATCATATCGTTTCTGATTTAATTTCATTGATTGTATTAAATATTTTTATACAACAATGAAATTTAATTTTTTTTTTTTAATTTAAATATAAAAAAAACAGGAATTTTAATGTAAATTTGATTTCGGCCATGAGCATTTTAATGAGTTACTGAAAACCCTAGACATAAAATGTGAATTTAAGCCCTTTATATCTAACGAACATTTATTAATATCGAAGTTTGTGTAGATATAAATATAGCTATACCAATCCAAGCCTTAATAAACTTCAAAACTGGGGTCAAAATAGTCTACTTGTTACAAATGTTCATAGGTGCCTGTGATCTCTTTTCCTCAGGTGGCTCGTCTGTTGGTGTGTCAACTTTTTGAAATAAGGAAATAAAAAAACACCTATGAATGTAAAAGGAATATCGTAAAATGTTCATAATATCCCCCAAGTCGCGGCGCAGTGATATCAAAATGTAGTTACTATTGTCCCCCCTTTGATAAAATATGAACTGTGACGTTGATAAATTGGATCGTGAGGAAGAAACCGACATTCATAAGTCACTGCGTTTAGTTCAGGTATTTTTGAGTCTGAACAAATGACGGTGATCGTTACTTGCTTGTATTGAATTTACTTGGTGATTGTTATCGGATTTTTCTACTAAGATATAATGTCAGGGAACTGTGTATTTTATTTGTTAAAGGGTTTTTGAGAAAATACGGATGTGAATATTCGGCCCTTGAGCCCTTGAGCGCTGAATCAGAAATCCTACCACTAGTAAACAAGTAAGGATAGGATGAGTATCCTCATCCTTAGTAAAGGTGGTAGAGCTCCACCGCATTACCTAATATACTTGCCGTTAAATGGTAGTGTTCAGCACTATCGTGTTCCGGTGAGGTGGTACCACCCTGTAATTTCCGGCACAGAGGCATAACACCCTAAGCCTCAGGAGGGGTAACGCATCTGCATTTTGACCTTGGTCTTTGTATGGGTGTCTATGGGCTGCAGTCATCACTTAACATCAATGTGAACTCCATGCTTGTTTGTATCTTCGATTACATTAAAAAAATTTGATGATTGTACTCGTCTACATACATTTTGAAAAAAAAGGTAATCTGTAAAGTACGGATGATAATTTTACTTGAAAACATAGGAAAACATGTGACACAAGCAGAACTAAGACCGATCGTACCTCGCTATCGATTGTTTGTTCCTTCCGCGTTCCCGCTTTCATGCTCGGCTCAGGCGGAACGTGACACCTTTTCGTGCGTCCAACCGGCGTTTCGATTTATAAAACATTGGCACTGTAAAAATTAAATTTGCAGATTTTCTCGCGTATACAACACTCCCAAACTTCTTGGCGTTGATTGGCGTTTGTCGACGAGTTGGGATTCCATTATATCCAAATTGAAATCCCAAACTAGTAAATATGCAATATATCTGCAGCGGCATAGGTTTATACCTACCTGTGTCATCGGTGCCGTACACCACAACATACATAAACACCCAGATCCGAAACAAATATCTATAGGCCTAAAAATATTTGTCTCGGTACGGGCATCGAACTCATGAATCATGGTTCAATGGTCGTCTCACACCGCTAGACCAACTGGCTCGTCAAGTACCTATAGGTATAATAAATCTTACTATAGTACGAAACCCTTTGCGTGCGATTACGACTCGCACTTGGGCGTTGTTTTTGTAGCCATTGAAATACGAACGAGAAAATAAAGAATTAAAAATGTATACTTGTCTTCAAGTCAAATATTCACATGAAAGAAATATTTCGATTTCGTAGGTGGTTCCAATATGTCTGTGACAAAGTTATTAATGAATGGAAATACCTTGTTGTCGCTTCCTTTTAAAATGTTCCAATTAGGTGACACCTAACTACTCTCTTTGATATGATATCAACAGTAACTATTAATAATGATTGGTTTACTGTCGTTTGAAGAATTGATCGCATAATCCCAGTGAAAATGTGGACATTTGTGATATCTTTGACATTTGTGCAATTTTAAATAGACATATGAGGATTCAAATACAAGGTTTAGACCAAAATATATTAAACGAGGTTTAGACATGACATGTATTAAAATTATTTTGTATCCCTTTTTTTTTTTTTTTTATTTAATAAAAGTGGCAAACAAGCATGCAGTTCACATTGATGTTAAGTGATGACTGCAGCCTATAGACAACCATACAATGACCAGAGGTCAAAATGCAGATGCGCTGCCACTCTTGAGACATTAGGTGTTATGCCTCTGTGCCGGAAATTACAGGGCCGTACATCCTGTTATGCCTCTGTGCCGGAAATTACAGGGCCGTACATCCTTTACTTTTTATCGATTATAAAGTATGAACTTAGGCCCTGTAATTTCCGGCACAGAGGCATAACACTTTAGGCATCAGAAGTGGTAACGCATCTGCATTTTGACCTTGGTCTTTGTGTGGCTGTCTATAGGCTGCAGTCATCACTTAACATCACTGTGAACTTCATGCTTGTTTGCCACTTCCATTACATAAAAAAACTGATTTATCTCAATTAGCGCCATCCTCATCCTGGGACCTCACGTTGCCGCTCATGCCACCATGTTTGAAACGTGTTTGCGCAAACCTTGGTCTAAAAGGTGGTTGGTCTTATGTCATAGACATCAAAAATACATTTTTGCTTTTTTGAAACTTATGACATGTTTATGGTCAGTGTTACGTGGCGTGCAAAACGCTCTATCACCGACGCTGACCCGCTTGCCGCGCCGCTCACCGGTAAGACCGAAGTCGTGAACAGGGGTGCGACCGCCTATCGACATTGCTGTTGTCATTGTCATTGCTGTCAAATTTTAAAGTCGATTTTTACTTTAACTAAAAAACAATAATCGAAATAATCTCATACTGGTGGTAGAGCTCCAGTGACGGAGCTCGCGGGCGTAGGCACCACCGCATTACCTAATATACTTGCCGCTAAATGGTAGTGTTCAACACTATCGTGTTCCGGTCAGGTGGTAATGTACGGCCCTGTAATTTCCGGCACAGAGGCATAAGACCTTAGGCCTCAGGAGTGGTAACGCATCTGCATTTTGACCTTGGTCTTTGTGTGGGTGTCTATAGGCTGCAGTCATCACTTAACATCAATGTGAACTGCATGCTTGTTTACCACTTCCATTACATAAAAAAAAAAAAAAAAATCTACTGTTATCCTATCTGTTTATCCATTACGAAAACGAGATCATCAATCAGATTATAAATACTACTTCTAAAGGAGCTACAAAGCGACATGAAAAGGAGATGTTGCGAGCTCGGCTCTGGATCGTACACGTCCTCAAAAAATGGGTAAATTAAAGAAGAATCCGAAAAAAATACTATTAATTTATTCAAGAATATATTTTAGAGTTACAACCACATTTAATTCAAACGATTTTATCATTTTCAGCTATGTTTAACATGGCGGCGATACAGCCGACGCTTGGGATCAAACGATTTCGATAGAATTTAGAAAATTTCCTTTTTTCTCCAAGTACTATATAATCCAAAATACAATTTAAAAATAAAAATGTCAAAATGACATCGCCCACCATATTCGCCATGTTGGTTTTGAGTTGCAATTCTAACTCCAAATAATGTTTTGTAACTGCAAACAAAGTTAAATAAGTGAAAATATGCAGTAAAAACGTTTTTATATTGATTTTGCCTGTTTAATGATATTGTGTACAATACATGGCCGGAGGTCCATACATTTTTGCAACATCTCTTTTAACAGCAATGACAATGTAAGCAGCAATACAGATAGGCGGTAGCAGCCCAGGCCGCAACAATAATAATGCACGTATAAACGTGTGTATGTAAAAGCGGTATTTGGCCGTGTTAAAGCGCTTTCTTTGAACGTGTGATGCTGTTCTATTCGATGTTTTATTTTAATACAAGAAACATAAAGCCATAAATACGAGGTATTTAATTATTTCAAAAAAATAAGTATTTTTATATTTCAAAAAGTACAAATACCATTCCATCAATGTACAAGAGTTTATATAATTACTGTTTTGAAAGGCGCAATGAACTTTTAATTAATTAGATGTAAATAAAAAGCACTTTGTTTTATTGCGAATGAAATCCAATATTCTGTATTTAATTTGTCGCAGAAAACCAGTCTTTTTCAGCTCCAAAGAGGATGTGATTAATGTAATTTGATATTTATTATGAATTCTAGGAAATTGTGAAAGAATATTATTGGATTATGGTGGTAAAGACAAGTCTGTATTTAATTATAACTTGTCTTTGAAATGAAACACATTTTAAGCTTATAGTGATGGTAGAGCTATAGTGACAAAGCTCGCGGGCGTAGGCACCACCGCATTACCTAATATATTTGCGGCTAAATGGTAGTATTCAGCACTATCGTGTTCCGATCTGGTGGAAGTGTACGGCCCTGTAATTTCCGGCACAGAGGCATAAAACCTTAGGCTATAGGAGTGATGACGCATCTGCATTTTGATCTTGGTCTTTGTGTGGGTGTATATAGGCTGCAGTCATCACTTAACATCAATGTGAGTTGTATGCTTGTTTACCACTTCCATCACATAAAAAAATCAGAGAGCCATCTGTTTTCTACTTACATAAATTTTATCAGCCTCCCCTCGCTTCGTTCATCTAGATTAATTAAGAACGACGGTATTGGGAGCAAATTACTTTGTCGGCTAGCGGTTGTTACGCATTCATTATGATAATGTGCCTAATCGCAACGCATGATTTTGGTTGATACACTGTCAGGTGAACCTGTGACCTACCTACATATCATACAAGTAAAACGAAAGACGGTGATTGAAAAACACACACACACACTGGCATACAAAAACATTTATACCATCTCTCACATCATATATGGATTTGTGTTAAAAAAAAAACTAAATTCAAATAATTTATTTCATATTGGTCTACAAGGACACTTTTGCATTGAGAATGACTTATAATAATAATCCAATAGGTATTAATAACCTAACCGAAACCGAGGTTACCGAAACGTGAATCATCAAATTTTTCAATTCCTTCATCGAAGAAAAAGAAAAATCTGTTCGTCATAATCATAGTCATTCACTTAGAGTTCCAAGTGCAGGCTTGGAAGTCGGGGAATCACTGACTACGCCACGTTATTGCATTTTCTACCGCCCTAATAGAATGATTTCACCGCCATTCCATGGTAGACTGACTGCGCAAGCAGTTTTCCCCCTTCCCACTCCCCGTCACGTCCCGAAGCCTTTCTCACTTCAGATGAGCAAAAATCTTTCGATATGTTATTTTTTTCACTTATGATAACTATTGTACGTTCGTTTGTCTTGACTTATAATTATGGGTGTAAATATTAAACGAAAACTTCGCGGAAACGAATTTTATAGGGATAATGCATTATCATTATGCGTAATGGTAACGCATTTTCATGGACACACTGCTGGTGAAATTGCTAAGCTGTATTATTTCTTTATAATAAACAACGTTACAATAAAGTTTAATGTTTGGAAAATATCGAATTTAACAGAAAATTTTATCATTGTTTTCGATGAAATTTGGTTGAACAAAAGTATATATAATCTTACGGCTTCAAATATAAAAACATGTCTATTAATTTTTTCACGGTCAGTAAGTGTCTATTGACGTTATCACAATAAAACTTTTATTGTGTCTCGTATACTGTCCGGGCAAGGATTAAGAATATTTTGGTATGGTTCCTGAGGTTAAATCAGTTTCACAGTGTTCATAGATCTCAATATTGCTTTAATGCTGTAATCATTTCATGCTAATCGTTTACAAATAATTTGGAAACGATTAACTTGAAGTAACCTTGAATTTTTAAAAAAAATTATAATGGCATCGCTCTTACGCATATTGCTAGTCTCAAGTAAATACATAAGCAACATAAAAGTTACAATCAGTCAGTCAGTGAATTATTTATTATGTCAGTCAGTCAAGAGAGTCACAGTCAGTAATTCGAGTAAGGCGATGGCTACCTTACCAGAACATTTTCAATTAAGTTTTTGTGGGAAACCGAAGAGGCAGTGTTTTCGCACTGTTATTCTATTTTACTATACCGGGCACTGTAATAAACCTATATCAAACAAAATGCCACCAACTTTATTTAATATAACTCAAAAAAACACCAAGAATGTGAAATAAAATAAGACTAGTAATGAAATAAAACTTTCAGGGTTCCCACCAAAACTCGAGCTTGAACTTGAATTAAAAAATATGTCAATTATTGTATGTATCGGAAGTGGCAAACAAGCATGCACATCACATGGATAGTGATGACAGCAGACTATCAGAAACCTACATAAAAACCAGAGGTCAAAATGCATCTAACCGAAACATGATAGTACTGAACATAATAACATTTGGAGTCAGATAGATTAGTTAAGCCCTTAAAAGTTCCTTTACTGGGACTCTTGCCATAATCCTTTTTAAGGCTCCAATTAAGCTGAACATAACCAATATAGTTCACCGAAGTTGGCTGACTGTAACAGCCGTGTGTCGCGTTCGTTAAGAAAGCAGATGGTGACAATTGGATATTATACACTGTCGCCCAGCTAATCTGGTTTTCCATCCAATTAATTCGATTATTAGAGCGAAATGGATTAAATTACATCAATTATTTAATTTTTCTTTGAACGTCTACGCCTACGCGATATTAAAAAATGAAATATAACGTAATTTTAAAAGTTAAACTGGACCTTTTTAATGTACGGCCCTGTAATTTCCGGCACAGAGGCATAAGACCTTAGGCCTCAGGAGTGATAACGCATCTGCATTTTGACCTTGAAATCCTTCATTAGTATCATCATCATATCAGCCATAAGACGTCCACTGCTGAACATAGGCCTCCCCCAAGGACCTCCTCATTAGTATAGTAGAACCCAAAAAGGACAAATTTATGTTCAAACCTAATCCTAATCACTACCATAGAGCAACACGGGCCAATGGCTGCGGCAGACTAGAGGGGAGTAGCCATAGCGTTTATTACCGATGCAAACAGTCCATCATGTTTTACGGGGGGAAATGCGTGCGGCGACACACACGCACACTACAAAAATCGTCTATTACTACGAAACTCACACCTTGACTTTAACAAAATACAGAAACAATTTCACGCACACATTTAAACATCTAGGCGACAGGTATAGGCCCATTTGGGATTGTACTTCGACAGAGGGGAAAGCCTGCTTATGGATACTCCTCTCGGGTGTTGCTCTAGATCACTACCATTACAAGACACTACTCCAATTTAATAAAAGGACAATTTATTTTACAACCAACTTAATTTTAACCTGTATGGAGGACGAAACAAAACAATATAGCAAGGTAGAGTTAATGCAAGGGCGTCGGTAAATTTACTAAAGGTTCCCTACTGGCCAGGTTACATCTCAACTCAATCTAAACCGATGTCCCAAGTAACAAGGTTCAAAATTGAATGGCAAAGGGTTATGTACAAAGCGACATTGTGTATTAAGGAATCCAACTCGCTCGACATAGTTGACAAGGGTCACAGTTCCTAAGGCAACAGCCCTATCGCGTTTTCCTTCCATTTAAGAAAATGGTACAATCTGTAGGAGATGAATAATTTTTTTTTTGATAATTTAAAAGTCTATCAATATTGTTCCGTGGTAAACAAGGCACCAACTAAACGGTTGTTGTAAGAAATTCAAACATTACGGCAATAGTAGCTATATATAATAAAATTAAAAGGAAACCTATCACACTTCAGTTGGCTTTACAAGTTTGCGAGTAATAGTCGACCAAATGCATTTTACTCGAAAATTTGGAATAACAGAAAAAAATTTTTGTCATTACTTCTCGTAGTCTGTAATTACGGAACCCTACACTATGCGTCTCCCGACACGCACTTGACCGGTTTATTTTCTAAATTCGATAGAGAAGAATTTTTTTCAACGGTGTTATACAAATATAATTCTCAAACTAGCATGCACTTCACATGGATGGTAAGACAACTGCCTTTTTTATGCAATGAAGGTGACAAACTAGCATGCAATTCACATTGATGTTAAATCATATCTGTAGCCTATAGATATCTACACAAAAATCAGAGAGCAAAATGCAGATACGTTGCCACCTCTGCGATCTAAGTTTTTATCTCTGTGATAATTATTACGGGTCTATACATTACCATCTAACCGAAACACGATAGTGCTGAACACTATCACTTGGCAGCAGATTGATTGGGTGATGCGGGGGTGCCTACGCCCTCGAGCTCGTACACTGAAACTTTACCAACAGTAAAATGATATGTACTGTATGCCTGTTTCCCACGTCATAATATCATACTAATTTACTTCGGAAGCGATCTACTCGGTTAAGTGATACGGGCACGGTCGGGTTGTGATAGGTGACCGCTGGTGGCAAATTAAAATGCGCGTTTCCGTGCTTCGGAGAGCACGCTAAGCCGTCGGTTCCGGTTGCTATCGATAGATAGCAGTCGTTAAACCTTGTCGGAGGCCTTATGGGCGGTTTGAAAATCATCCGACAACGGGTTGGCCACTAACCCTAATCTCCACCAACCGCATTGGAGCAGCTAGGACTTTTACTGGTGGTAGAGCTCCAGTGACGAAGCTCGCGGGCGTAGGCACCACCGCATTACCTAATATACTTGCCGCTAAATGGTAGTGTTCAGCACTATCGTGTTTCGGTCAGGTGGTAATGTACGGCTCTGTAATTTCCGGCACAGAGGCATAACACCTAATGCCTCAGGAGTGGCAGCGCAATTGCATTTTGACCTCTGGTCGTTGTGTGGGCGTCTATAGGCTGCAGTCATCACTTAACATCAATGTGAACTGCACGCTTGTTTGCCACTTTTATTACATAAAAAGTACTATTATACAGTTTGTTAAAATTGTGTTAATTTGAATTAATTGAGGATTGAGGAGAGAGTTGTGCCCAGCGTGCCATGGGACGTATTGCCTTTATTATTACCTTACATTATAAATGCGAAACATTGTATGTTTGATTGTTTATTTGTGACTCCTTCACGCGAAAACTCCTGAACCGATTTTTATAAAATTCGATACACACGTAGAGGGTAACTTGAATTAACATATATTAGGATTGTTTTTATCCCGAAAAAATGTTCCTGTGGGATGCCATGGGATGATTTGATGAGTTTCTACAGATTACTCGAAAAGCGACCTACACGCGGGCGGAGCAGTGGGCAACAGCTACTACAAAATTAAACTCGAGTCTCACCAATGCCCCGCCATCCTCTTATAACACACGCATCCGTATAAGTACTAAGTAACAAATTGGGTTTACGACATTGTATTAGGAACCAAATTAGATCATATTTCGCAAGTCAGTTTACGTTTCCATCTTGAGATCGTATCTGGTTCTATTGTTATTCAATGCCGTAATTAAGACACTTTAAATGAAGGAAAACAATCTCCAACACCCTTTAAATGTCGATGGAGGCAGGAAAGGGATGTTAAATGTATATATATGCCTTTATAGCGTTAGGTAGAGTAATCATTACGAAATAAGAACGTTGTATTCCAAACACTGGTTTAGTTACTTCCAAAAAAAATGGCTGTTTGTAAAGTCGGTTTACTGAAGAAAATTTTACGTGACGTCATAAGAAAACGTATAGAAAAAATGTTTACTTTTATGAATTGAATATAAATGCGTCACAAGCCAAACGCACGCGATCTGCAGTTGTAAGCGTCACTTTTGGAACATCAAGGATGACTGGAAAACAATACACTAAAAAATTGACTCTGTATCAGAATGTACCTTTTTGTTACCGTAATTCAGTTTGCAGTACAAATAATTGTTCTCCGTAAATTAAGCCTGAAGCATTGAGAGGCGTTCGCAAAAAGCAATTACTGCTATACATCACTGCTTTATCGGCGGCGCGTCCATTGTCATTGCAGGATGTTTGGTCAGTTTTTGCCTTTTGACCAAATGGTTGCTGTATGTATAAAGAAACTTGTCATTGAACATCATTTTATTGCGTTCATACTGAGTAGGATGTTACTAGTAATGCTGTTCTTTTGTTGCCCCAGATATAACAGCAACCATAATGTGACAAAACTCTAACGGAAGTCTAATAATATTTTACATATATTTCTAAAAATGAAGTATAAACAAAAAATACTGTTTGGATTTAATTCACGCTCACAATGTGAATCATTATCGCAATCAGGTTCTATGTGAGCAACAACCATATGGAGCAGTGGGAGGCGTTCGCAAAAAGCAATGACTGCTATGCGTCAGTGCCTTATCAGCGGTGCGTCCATTGTTATTACAGGATGTTTGGTCAGTTTTTTGCTTTTTGACCTATTGGTGGTGAATGTTATAGGAAGTAGTCATCGAATTTAATTGTATTAATGCTGTAGGCATATAACTATTACACTCCATGTGGCAAGAATTTACATTGAGAAAAAGGTGTTACGGCAGTGCCTCTCTTTTGTTCAATATATAAAGGAGAGTTACCAACGGGCTGCCTGCCCTGAAGGAATTGATGACGCCAGTTTTGACGAACCCCATATAAATCAGTCGGACGGATCTATCTATCTATCTAATCTAATCTAATCTAGGACACCAGAATAAATAACTATTTAATCTACTTTTAACCTATGCTGTACTCAGCATAGCAATCACCATTGCAGAGACAGTCTCCTACACCCAAATCTGGACCCAAAATGGACAGTAACCTACACCCTCGAGTCCTCGAGTCGCTCCGAACTCAAGCTATAAGAATGTCGTTATAATTCAGTAAAACATCAAGTTTTGCTTAATTAAGTCATTTATAATTTAAGGCTTTGTGTGAATGATAGTATCGGTGTAAAAATGAAAAAAGGCATGCTCCGATGGTTCGGGCATATAGAAAGAATGTCAAATAAGCGAATGACTAAACAGATATAGAATGCGAATGTGGATGGTTACAGAGGCCCAGGAAGACCAAGACTCACATACCATGACCAAATAGGTTGAGTTCTGTCTGATGGTGGGGTCAAAAGTCTTAGGAATCGGCGTGCATGTATGAAGAGAATGATGAAAGTAGACGAGGCACGAGAGGTATGTCAGGACCGGGATATCTGGCGCTCTACGCTCTCTGCCTACCCCGTTAGGGACCTGGCGTGAAGATATATATATATATATAAATAAATATATATAATTTAAAAATTATCGTAAAATTATTTACTTCTATTGAAAATTTCGTTTTGCTCCAATATTCGCATGAATCTGCGTGAACGTAAATTCAGCTTTGCCTATAAACCAATACCACTAGAACTGAAATAGCAGGTCATTTCATATTCCAAAAGAAAATACAGAATTAAAGTTCCCAGCTTACAGCCATTTAGCATTAACCCATGCCTAACCCTTCGCAGCCCGCGGTTTATATCCTAACACAATATAAAAAGATCTCTGGAATATGCCCCTTTCCGTTCACCCTTCACCGTAGGAAATTGCCGCCATATATTGGGTCTTATCTACGGATCTGTTCACATCGCAATGACGGTCTCATTCCTTCCGGAAAGAAACTTTTGAATAGAAGTGTACTGTATGCGTAACTTTTGTGATTACTTGGCGTGGTTATCGCGACTGTAGCGAAGTACAGATTTTGACAACACAAAAGTCTTCAAGATGTCACCCATGTCACATATCACTTTATTACATGATAGTTCATGTAATAAAGTGTTACTGATACATTTGTAAGCATAGTGCAAGGCTGTGAAGTGATGATTACGAAATTTGGTGTGTATTTTTGGTAGGTATGAGAATCGATTATAGTCTATTTTTATATCTCTGGTAAAGTGATCACTCCACAAAACTTTTTTTAATTTTTTTAACATTTTTTTTAAATTTCTAGGGCAATTCAAAGTTTATCGGGACAATCAGTTTAATTATAATATTCTTTTCAAGTTTATATGACTGCGGTAACCTACCGTTTTACCTTTGTGTACCTATGTGTGTATGTACCATCATACCTTTGTGTACCACCACGCTTGGCAAGCGGATTGGCGATGGCAGTGGCAGTTATATCACGGGACGCTGTGGCCCATCCCGCTTTGCTATATTTGACATCGTCCTATTGATATATTCGTCCATGAAACATCATACTCATATTATAAGTGCGAAAGTTTGTGAGTATGGGAGTATATGTTTGTTACTCTTTCACTAATAAACTACTGAACGGATTTGAATGAAACTTTTCAGTAATATAGGTTATAGGTACCTTCATCGGAATAACATAATACTGTAACATAGTAATGGTGTAGACGCATACGATCCACTCGGTTAAGCGATACGAGCGCGGTCGGGTGTGTCATGGGTGATCGCTAGTGGCAAATTAAAAAAATGCGCGTTTCCGTGCTTCGTAGGGCACGATAAGCCGTCGTTCCCGGTTGCTATGTATCGACGCCCCATATGGGCGCTTTGAAAACATCCGACAGCGGGTTGGCTACTAATCCGCATTGGAGCAGCGTGGTGGAGTAAGCTCCAGGGCTCCCCCCCAAGAAGGGGAGACAATCGTGCCCAGCAGTGGGACGTATCAAGGGTTACCATTATAACAGGCTGCAATTTGTTATGATTAAAAGTAACGCAGACAAAGTCGCGGGCGAGAACTAGTCGTTTTATATAATTATACTTATTTTTTATCTCATATTTTACTCCTTCTTAAACTGATCTAATTCTTATACTTTATACAAGTTAAAACTTCCCATTTCGTTAGAAACATTTCAGACAACTCAATGTACTGGCTTATCCTTTGTAAGACTGAAACAAGTAACTCGGCAATCCACGTGAAGCTCTAGTTTTCTCGTATTATCCAAGATAAGAACGAATATCAAAATGTGTTCATGTATGGACTGCTTTCGGTGCTATGTATATCTTAGTATATTTCGCTTTTACACGCGTTCAAAGGTCCTTTTGGTAGAGAAAATATTATTATAAGCTGGACTATGGACTATTTATCTTTCAGGTTTCTTCACGTTGCTGTGTTATTATTTATTTGAACATTTACACGTAGTATCGGTCGCTTTCTAGCTACCGTGGTCACGGGCAGACTAATTCGATGATGTTCAGCCTGGTCTTATATAGCTGAGACAGAACAAAACATTAGTGCGATGAAAAACTAATAGTGGCTAGCGAAAAGTGACCGAAACGTCGGGTATAAAAAGAAGTTTGGGAATGTAGTATACACGAGAAAATCCGCAAATTTAATTTCTACAATGTATGAAGCGCACAAACATGATAATAGGGAGTAATTCATGTTTTTTTTTACTCATCAGCACCAGGTGCAATTTGTTTTAGCTACGTCACTGCTCTGATCCAACTGCAAAAAACTTTTTTTTTCCACGATGGTATCGTGTCTTTTGTTAGTTAAATATTCTGATCCAAACAATTCCACAACTGAAACCAAGTTCAAAAATTTCCATTGTTAATTAACTATGTAACACAATAATATACCGCTGTTACTAGTTCATTTTATTTTATTATTAACTTAATATCCAATACGTTAACAAAAAAGATTTCTTGCACATCGTATTATAATGAAATTGGCTATTAAACAAACAACGGGCAGATCTTATTAGCATAATTGAATCCGCAGCTAATTTCGAATTAATTTTGCAACGTAAATGGAAATAACTGATTAAAATGTTAATAGTGGTCAAAAGCGATTTCAGATCGTGCGTCGAAGTCTTAAGTTGTATGGATGCGGTATTTAATATTGGAATGTGACATATACTTACGTCTATCCAGTAATGCATTCACAAAATGTTATGTTTATCTTTCCGTTGTATTTACAAAAAACCACTTCTACACGGTCGGATCCAACCGCCGACCGTCTTGTCCTTGGTCGGGTTGATGTAAAAATGGACATTGTAGAAATCGGTTGATCCGACCAAATTTGGTTGAAGTCAATTGAGCGCATCCCTCCCGACAAGCTGCGCCCGTGGTCGGCTCCGACCATCTGGAACGCTGTCGGCCGACGCGACAGACATAATGGTTGACACGGTGGTGATGGTGGCGGTACTGTGCCGGAACTGTGACGGTACGGATAAGTGTGAATCCGCTTTTCGCTTTGAATACCTGAAAGAACTGACAACATGACACAACTGGCCGACCGTGTAGAACAAATACAAACATCGGTTGACCCGACCAATGACATTATGGTCGGTGGTTGGTCTCGACCTTATAGAAGAGGTTTGAATCTAAATAACAAGATAATAGAAATTACATGTTGCTAAAAATATTCGGGAGAGCATGTCGCCGTTTTGTATATTAACAAATACATGCACGAATTATAACTACAGATAATGAAAATAATGTAAAATTAAGCCGTATTTGCGTTCATAAAGATATAAAATAAATTTTATTAGTCTAGTCATAGTCATTTATTCACGAACTAAGATATCTTCTTAGTATGCCTAGTATGCAACATTTTTTTTTATTTTTTTTATGTAATGGAAATGGTAAACAAGCATGCAGTTCACATTGGTGTTAAGTGACGACTGCAGCCTATAGACACCTACACAAAGACCGAGGTCAAAATGCAGATGCGTCACCACTCCTGAGGCCTAAGGTGTTATGCCTCTGTGCCGGAAATTACAGGACCGTACATTACCACCTGACCGGAACACGATAGTGCTGAACACTACCATTTAGCGGCAAGTATATTAGGTAATGCAGTGGTGCCTACGCCCGCGAGCTCCGTCACTGGACCTCTACCTGCATGCTTGTTTACCACTTCCATGACATTAGAAAAAAAAACGTAAAGGTCCGAAGAATTAGATTGTTTCAACACTTAGTTTAGCAACTAAGCCTGGGTTGCAACACGCTATTTGTTAAAGTTAAAGTTATTGTAACATTTCACATCCCTCTCTAAAAACGTAACTTCACGCCTGTAATCCCCGAAGGGGTAGGCAGAGGTAAATGCATGCATTCAATCATACATGCAAACACCCACGACTCGCCGGTTACGTTTTGGCCCATGTAACAGGTGGCGAACCTGTTGCCATTTCCGGGCACATTACCAAACTTCGGGGTACTGGGAAACTTCCAGAAAATGGAAAAATCCCAATAGAAGCAGAGATAAAGGATTTTAAACCGTTATCTCTGATAGTCCCCGACCCGGGAATCGAACCCAGGACCTCCAGCGTAATAGTAGTGGCCTGCTACCACTACGCTACTAAGGCAGTCTAAACAACCCTCTCTAACCTTAACAGATTTCTTTAAGTTAGAGAAGGATGTGAAATGTTATAATAACTTTAACAAATATCGTAATGCAATCCAGGCTAAGTGTAGTAAGTTAGATAGGTTACTCTCTATTGTACATTAGAAATAAGAAATACAACAGAAACAAAAAAAAACAATAAATACAAAAGGCGGTCTTATTGCAAATGTAACTTAATTATTAAGTGTGTGACCAAAGACCTTCCGTATTTGGTCACTTTAGTAGAAAAAAATAGTTTTATTTGAATAAATCCAGCTCGCGAAAACCTGAGAACATCAATCTTTTAATTTTGAAGACTATTACGAAAAATTGGTGAGTGTAGTTAAATAAAATATATACCGCATCCAATTCCCAATTATGTCTAACTCTTAAAATGTTATCTAACAAACCCAACATTGACCAAAGCAAAAAGTGATTCCGATTTCCGATATTGTGCATGCTGACCACTGCATGTTAAGTACACGTTAAGTAAGGTTGAACGACTAGTGACTCCACGTTTACTGGAGATGTTAACAAAAGTTTAGTATTTTTTTTAATGAGTCTTGAAGAACAGGCATTTATGATTTATAATTGTTTTATATTATTTCGCATTAACACATGCTTGTGAAATATATTTTATTAGCAGTAGCAGTAGCTCAATTGGAAGAGCGGCTGGACTAGATTCCCAGTAGGCCGCGAGTTCGAGTCTCGCCTGAAGTCAATTTTTTCTTTCCATTCTTCCTTAAAAAATAAAATATTTATGATTTATGGTTTTATTTTTTAAAAAAACGTAACTTTACCCCTGTAAAGGGGTAGGCAGAGGCAAATGCATACATTCAAGCATACATGCAAACACCCACGATTCGCCGGTTACGTTTTGGCCCAAGTAACAGGTGGCGAGCCTGTTGACATCTCCGGGCTCATTACCAAACTTCGAGGTACTGGAAAATTTCCAGAAAATGGAAAAATCCCGATAGAACCAGAGATAAATAGCTTGACACCATTATCTCTGATAACCGGTAGTAGTAGTGGCCTGCTACCACTAAAAAAAATACGTTTTAGCTATAATAGTCTTTGTCCTTGTTAGTTAAATCATTTTTGTAAGATAGAAAGAGATAAAAGAGAGATTAAAGCGTTGCGCTTTAGCTAATAAAGGGCATAATATTTATGCATATGTGTGATTTTTCCATTTTCTGGATGATTCCCATTAAGAGATGTCATTAAATAAGTTCGCAACCTGTTACATGGGCCAAAACGTAACCGGCGAATTGAGGATGTTTATATGTATGCTTGAATGCATACGACTACCCCACTGAAGATTACAGGCGTGAAGTTACGTTCCACAGTTGTTGGGTATGCACTAGTTCAGAAATTTTTATTCTTTGTAATGTAAAATATTCCCAAAAAAGTCCATGTAACATGGTTACTCTATTCACAGCCGAGCCAATGGATTCACATAGCTTTGCAGGAGCTACACAACATCCAAGATAGGGCTGATTAAATTTTCATTAAAAATAAATGGTTACTCTAAAAGCATTGCTTTTGTTTCATAATTTACTCTAATTAATATCCAGTTTCTTCGTGTTTTGTGATTTCTGGCGAAAATTGCTAAAATTAGTTTACACTAAGTATAGTGCTGTACTATAAGTACATATTATTATTGAGATTGCAGTAGCCTTGCCAATCTATTTCATGAGACCAAACGTAATTGGCGAATGGTGGCCGTTAGCAAGTATGCTTGAACGTGAATGCATAACATCTACCTCTGCTTACATCTAGGGGCAATAAAGACGTGAATTTACGTCTATTTTAGAGGAATCTTTACTTACCAGTAACATAAATTTTAAAGACAACATAAGAGCAAAACTTCCCTCCTGGCGTAGACAAGCAAAGCCATACCAATCGAGTTGTCGATATAGATATGTTTATAGCTGTACTCAGCGAGAGCTTGCAAGGTACACGTTCAAATATATTGCGTGTAGGTGGTGTTCGGTGTTAAGCTGATTATGTAAGTTGCAGAGGCGACAGTCGACAGAAAGCACCACTATGTAATTTTTTGGGCATTACTCCAGCTAAAAGACAGAGCATCCCCAGAGACGCTCAAACCAGTATTGGTGCGTCATAAGGGGAGAATATGCCACTATTACCACTCTTGGCAGGCGGATTGGCGATCGAAATTTATTGGGAATTTTAGATAAATAATATGAAGCGCGCATGGCCCCGCGGCTGGTGTAGATCGTAAGCAATCTACTCGGTAAAGCATTATTTGCGCGGTCGGGTGTGTGATGGGTGACCGCTAGTGGCAAATTAAAATGCTCGTTTTCGTGCTTCGAAGAGCACGTTAAGCCATCGGTCCCGGTTGCTATCGATAGATAGCAGTCGTTAAACCTTGACGGAGGCCTTATGGGCGGTTTGAAACATCCGACAGCGGGTTGGCCACTAACCCGTATCTCCACCAATCCGCATTGGAGCAGCGTGGTAGAGTAAGCTCCAGGCCTCCCCCCAAAAAGGGGAGAGACTCGTGCCCAGCAGTGGGACGTAGGTATATTGGGTTGCCATTATTATTAGAGGCGACAGTCGATAGAAATCACCACTTGTAATTTTTTGGTCATTACTCCAGCTGAAAGACAAAGCCTTCCCCAAAGACGCCCAAACCAGTTTTTTTTTATGTTATGTAAGTGGCAAACAAGCATGCAGTTCACATTGATGTTAAGTGACGACTGCAGCCTATAGACACCCACACAAAGACCAAAGTCAAAATGCAGATGCGTTACCACTCCTGAGGCTTAAGCCATTATGCCTCTGTGCCGGAAATTACTGGGCCGTACGTTACTACCTGACATTAGTGCTGAACACTACCATTTAGCGGCAAGTATAGGTAATGCGTAGGAGCCTACACCCGCGAGTATTTTTTTTTTAATTTCGACAAAGTATTGATCAAAATGTGCTGACATATTTCAGCTGACAGGTAATTCTCTTACTCGTTGGCTCAAACGAATGCCTTCTTTTGACTGAACCTGTACATAAAAAAAATCGTCAAAATTTATCTAGATTTTTGTATCGTGTTTCCTTTGAAGGTTTTAGTTATTTTCTTCGACCTACATCAAATTTGACAACCCTTTGTACCCGTATTATTTTCGGGTTGTAAATTGACGTTTCACTAAAATTAACCACGATTCAGCTTAACATATTAGGTCTTTGATATTCGTTTGTCTATAAATTTTTTCCAGTAAAGAAATACGTCGGCAATTTTTTACTTGAGGATGAAATATAAAGAATTGTTTTGCTGCTGCAGCTGAAAAACAAAGCCTTCTCCAAAGACGCCCAAACCAGTTTTTTTTAATGTCATGAAAGTGGCAAACAAGCATGCAGTTCACATTGATGTTAAGTGGTGACTGCAGCCTAGAGACACCACACAAAGCCGCCACCACAGCCACCGGCACCACACGGAGGTCAAAATGCAGATGCGTTGCCAATTCTGAGGCCGAAGGTGTTATGCCTCTGTGCCGGAAAGCTCCTTCATTGGTTCTCTACCACCAGTTTTTAACCAGTAATGTCACCTGTCACTCAGAGACCAAACATAACTTCATCGCGTGTCCCATCTGCAAACTCATCATTGGACGTTAAGTTTAAGCTCGGCGGCAGTGGCTCCAACGGTCTCTGCCAGCTATATTGTTTACCTACTTCACGTTCTTTATTATTTTCCGACTCGCCGCTAAAGGAGCCAAACATTTCCGACGCTTCCTGTTCTCTGGTGTTCATTGTTTCCGCGTGTTAATGTTTTGTATGTAAAATTTAACGTATATTTTGTAATGTTTTTGGTATTTTATTTGGTACGCTTTCGGTTATTCACATCACTAAATTCTTTTGTTTTGGATTGTTTTCTTTTTATGTTTTGCGTGTTGTATTTTGTACGCGTGCTGTTAGTTTCTGACTTGCATTGTTTAAATGTTCTATTTGTTTATACTCACTGATCCAAAGAACTTCTTACCGTGCTAATAATAGTTTTTGTTCTGCAATTTTTATTATTTAAATTTCTTAATATTGTTCTGAATGCGGCAAATAGATCCTTAAATTAAAAAACATCAAAACCGTGGTTCTTTGATACAGTGGCGTGACGACGGTTTGATTCAAGGATCGCAGCATCCGGTGCAAATTTTATACATACGGATTGTAAGGCCTGTAGATATAAGGTCTCAGTGTTGACACTGGGTAAAACTTAGTTTGAGGTTGTAGTGTTTTCTCACCTAATGCACACTTACAAAAACTTTAACTTGATTATTCCACTAAGGTCGTTTGGCTAAAAAAGTCGCTAAAAGTTACGTGATTTTCCGAAAAATAAGGAGTTTTTCGTTATTTTTAAGTGTTTATGTAAGTTGATTTTTTATCACTACGTATAATATAATTCCCCTATTTCCTCTATCTGTATGTATGCGCTAATCTGGAAAAGTTGTGAACGAATTTTTGTTCCTGTTTGAAATGTTGGAAAGAAAGTTTTCTGAGGAAGGTATAAATCTACATAATTTATTAATATCGTACTTATATTTACTGTTATATCACGGTTTTTGTCAAAGAAGTCGAGCACGTCCCCACTATCTAATAAATGCTACGCGTTCGAAGCCGGGGCGGGTCGTTTGTGCTTTGTATAATTATATGACCCTGAATTATTGTCATTTAATATTATGTCCCGTGATTCAGCAGTCACCCAGTATAGCCAAATTAAATGAAATAGATGATTAAAAAGTTCCTAGTGCAGGTAAGTTTTATATTGCCGTGAAATCGACGATATTTTATTAAAAAAACAATTTTAAAAAAATGTAACAACATTTGCGGCCAAATTTTGATAGGCCTAGTGGAAATATATTCTTTAGATTATAAATATGCGTAAAAAAAAATAGGTTTGCAGCATATCTGGATTAACGAAATGATTCTGCGAAGCGATCGAAAGGATCCTAACATATTTGGATTATACTTGAATTAATAGATTATATTTGAATTAATATATAGCATCGATTTTATACAGAATTTTTATTAAGTTTAACGCGTTGAAATAGTAAAGTAAAGTAAAAGTAAAAAAACGTTTAATTTTCCTTCACAAATTTTAGGCTTATAGGTACTTATTGCTAATACAGTACTTGTGCACTTCGATTCTATTTTTGTGAGCGACTGGTGCCTGAAATAGGTTTCTAAATGAAATCTGTGCTACAGGTTGCCAGGCCCCTCCCGCAGACAGTTCTCAATTTACAGCAAGACACAGTAAAAGAAAAAAAAAAAAAGAAGAAAAAAACACTGCCTAAATTATTGCCGCTACAAAAAATATAGATATATAAAAAAAAAAGAAAACGTGTGGACTTTTATGACAATATCTAATTAAGATTAAATTTTATTTTATTTTATTTTTTTTATTATTTATTTTTATTTTATTTATTTTATATTTATATTATATTTATTTTATTTTTAAGATTAAATTCAAGCGCAATAGAAAAGGCGAGTTACAGTTTGATTTCAATAATTATTTGGGTGTGTTTTGTTGTTCGCTAGAGAGCGTTTGTAGGTGAGTGAATGTGGAGTGTGCGTGTGTATGTGTGTCTGAGAGTCGGAGTGTGTGTGTATGTGCTTGTGTGTGTGTGATTGTGTGCATGTGTGTGACGGCTGCGTGGTGGAGCGGAATTTACGTGTCTAGAAAGGAGTATTGGTGAGTAATAGGTAAGTTTTGGTCATAGGTAAGTTTTGCGTTATTTTATCACTACGTTTATTTACTATAGATATGTATAATAAGTATTTAAATTATATGCATTTTAGATGATAATACCTATTATATATATATATAATATTCCAAAGTTGTATACAATCTTATTTTAAAGTAAGTATGATTTTTTCTGTAGTGTCATAATCCAGAGTTTTTAAATATTTTGTAACTAATCGTTTGCAATACGTTTTACGTTGGGGATATATGTTAAGAATAGTATTCAGTTTATTATAAAGAAAGCAATAGATAGTAAAATAGTAGCAATATGTAGCAAATCTCGCACTGGTAACACTGACGACTTCTCTGCCGCCTCGTGCACTTAATGTGCCCTTCAGTTTTGGGAGCTCTTGACCTGATCTTATTTTAGTCTGAGACCTGTTGCGACGACATGCACATCGCATAAATAAGTATGACCTAACATCTAGCTTGAATTTACCTAGAATCAAAGATGAAAATAACAAATACCAATTCTTAATGTTACGCGAACTCGCCCGCGAGCTCACACAAGGTAATTTTTTATGCAAGGATGGTGGCAAACAAGCATGCAGCTCACATTGATGTTAAGTAATGACTGAAGCCTATGGACATCTACAAGAAAACCAGAGGCCTAAACGCAGATGCGTTGGCACCACTGAGACCATAGTTGTTATGGCTCTGTGATAGTAATATGCTAGGGTTTATTCCCGTTGTCCCCGTGCGCCGTGTCCCCGTTACGGGGACAGCGGGACATCTAAAAATTCCTTTCCCGTTGTCCCCGTGACGGGGGACTTACATTACCATTCCATTTACCCGGAACACGATAGTGCTGAACGGTGCGGTGGTGCATACGCCCTTGATTTCTTTCACTGGCACTCTATTGGATTATAATTTTTTATTAAAAAAAAAACTATATTTTGTCCAATAACTCCTACAGGGGCGCGACCAAAACTAGAAATTGTCGTCGACGTTGTTATAATTGTCTAGTTGACAACTTTTAAGCCCCGACACAAAAAGAGGGGTTTCATAAGTTTGCCTGCGTGTCTGTAGCTGTGTCTGTCTGTGGCATCGTAGCTCTCAAACGGATGGAACTATTTCGTTTACGCAGTTTTCGTTCGAAAGCCTAAGAATCAAAAGAATTTCGGTGATTCTTAGCTATTTAGTGGATTTAACAGGAGTAGGTACATTCAGTTCTGATTGAAAATAATCAATAGGATTTAAGTCAATATTGAAGCTATGAATAAAATAACAAATTCAGTGTTTATGTATATTAGGTATACTTATATATTTTTATGTTCTTATGTCTAGTACGAGTATGTTGCAAGCATCAAAGAAACGGCGTTTCTGAGTTAAGTTAAAAATAGTTTCTTTTTCAGGTAAATCGACTGTTACGGAGTCGAATCAAATAGAGGAATCGTATCTCGCAGATATTTCAATTGCTGTCATCGTACCTGCGAATACTTTCGGCCGCGATAAATCTAGTAAATGGACATTCAAACGCGAGGGTGTGTTCGGGAAGGCTGTTGGTGAGTTTATGTGTCGTATTGGTTTTGTTGTTCCATCTTTATTTGTGGAACAAATCAGGCTAAGACCATTCGAATATAGTGCATTTTCTTATTAATTTGGCAACGACCTCGTGAAGCATGTAGTTTTTGAGGACCCGGTTAGTCCAGCGGTGTGATACGATTGATTTGAAGGGTCGCGGGTTCGATCCCACCGGGACAAATATTAGAATGGCTTACAGATTCTACTCGTTCTTGGTCTGGGTGTTTGTGAATGTTGTGTGTGTGCGGTACCCACAGGTTTATACCTTGTGTGGTTCTGTGAGTGTAAGCATATAAAAAAAAGTTATTTTTACCTTCCATTGTGTTTATTTTGATTGAAACAGAATATACCTATGTTTTATCAAGAATTAGGACTGTATGAAATAAATTCAAATTTAAGAGTCATTTTTACAATCACTTATAAAGCTGCTTTATTGGTCGAGCCAATTCCAAAACGTGGTTGTGGAGGATCATAACTTAGAAATTGACGGCTTAGTATCAAGAGCAAAAAATATCAATAAATCAATCAATTTAATAACAAAGTGTTTGGTATGAATTGAGATATTTGTGATAGTGAGCATAAGCGTTCAGGAAAAATAGACGAATCAAACAGACATAAGGTATGGTATCTTGCAGATATTTCAATTGCTGTCATCGGGCGCCTTACGGACATCTTTTCGACTATTTTTGCTCGTTATAAGTCTTGTAAATGGATATTCAAATGCGGGGGAGTGTTTGGGGAAGGTGTTTGTGGGTTTATGTCTACCGTATTGGTTTTGCTGTTTGGTCTTTATGTACAGAATAAATCAGGTTAAGACTATAAAAGGAGACGAAGTGATCTTATTTGTTAAGCAACGATTACGTTTAGTATATACTATTTTCGCTGTATCGTATTCATGTATAATGGAACGCGTTATCGCCTTAAGCGTCAAAAAATATTTATCAAAATATCCTGGACATGATCGAAGATAATACAGATTTTTTTTTTATGTAATGAAATTGGTAAACAAGCATGCAGTTCACGTTGATGTTAAGTGATGACTGCAGCCTATAGACACCCACACAAAGACTAAGGTCAAAATGCAGATGCGTTACCACTCCTGAGGCCTAAGGTGTCACGCCTTAAGCGTCAAAAAATATTTATCAAAATATCCTGGACATGATCGAAGATAATACAGATTTTTTTTTTTTATGTAATGAAATTGGTAAACAAGCATGCAGTTCACGTTGATGTTAAGTGATGACTGCAGCCTATAGACACCCACACAAAGACTAAGGTCAAAATGCAGATGCGTTACCACTCCTGAGGCCTAAGGTGTCACGCCTCTGTGCCGGAAATTACAGGGCCGTACATTACCACCTGACCGGAACACGATAGTGCTGAACACTACCATTTAGCGACAAGTATATTAGGTAATGCGGTGGTGCCTACGCCCACGAGCTCCGTCACTGGAGCTCTACCACCAGTAGAATTAGATTATGGTTAATACACGTCAATTTAAGAAAATTGTCTCATAAGATTTGAAATGTTCTATGCTTGTTAGCACAATAACAGCCAAAACCAATCGACCATTATAATCAAAGACGAATAAGATAGACGTAAGGAAGGAATCGTATCTCGCAGATATTTCAATTGCTGTCATCGGACGCCTTACAGATATCTCCCCGAATACTTTCACCCGCGATAAATCTAGTTAATGGACATTCAAATTCGGGGGTGTGTACGGGAAGGCAGTTGGTGGGCTTATATCTGCCGTATTGGTTTTGTTGTTCAATCTTTATATGTGGAATAAATCAGACAACCACAAAAATACACAAAGCAAATTGTCTCGTTATTTTGGCAGTTATCACAATAGTATTTATATATTTACTGGTGGTGGAGCTCCAGTGACGGAGCTCGCGGGCGTAGGGATCACCGCATTACCTAATATACTGGCCGCTAAATGGTAGTGTTAAGCACTATCATGTTACGGTCAGGTGGTAATGTACGGATTTGTAATTTCCGGCACAGAGGCATAACACCTAATGCCTGGAGGAGTAGCAGCTCATCTGCATTTTGACATCTGGTCATTGTGTGGGTGTCTATAGGCTGCAGTCATCACTTAACATCAATGTGAACTGCACGCTTGTTTGTCACTTTTATTACATAAAAAGTACTATTATACAGTTTGTTAAAATTGTGTTAATTTGAATTAAAAAAAATTATTCAACAAAATAATGGCTCTATTTCTTACCTACTTAATTCTGTTTCCGCAAAATTAAAACAACAGTAAACGAACCTGCTTAATCGCTGTAGCAAATAGTAAAAAAAATACCTGGATATGATTCATGATTATAACATAATTTTAATTTGGACTAAATAAAATTAATTGATTATAAAGTAACTGATAAAATACGAAATGCGTTAGATTTGAAACATTAAAACTACCGAGGTAAATCGATTATCGCCGTCAAAGATAAATGAGACAGACTAAAGGTACGATTCCTAACTCCGCTGCGCACAGCAGTGCTGCCGCTGCAGTGCTGCCGCTGACCTTCTGGTATCCATAATATTCTCTATAAGTTTATATGAGATTACATTCCGAGCCACGCGACAATGTCGCGGCAGCAACGCAATAGAAAATCGAGAAATATGGTGCTGCGGCAGCACTGTTGCGGCAGCGGAGTTTGGAATCGTACCTTTAAGAAGGAATCGTATTTCGCAGATATTTCAATTGCTGTCATCGTACGTATTTTGGGTCGCGATAAATCCAGTAAATGGACTTTCAAATGCGGGGGTGTGTTCGGGAAGGCAGTTGGTGGGTTTTTATCTGCCGTATTGGTTTTGTTGTTCAATCTGTATGTGTGGAATAAATCAGGCTAAGTCCGTTCGGACAGTTTAGTGAGTATAGTAAGTTCGGACACTGTAGTCTATAGGTATATCTGATAACGATAATCATGAAGCACATACTTTTTTCTTTATGAATAAAAATGAATAAAGCTTGTAGGTTATATAACTATAACAATCCTTTTCCTAATAATTACAATCACATCATACCAAAAAGTGCTTTACCAGTCGAGCCTCTTTCAAAATATTGTCCTAGATGAACATGATTTACAAGAATACAGTACATTAGCAGGAGCAAAATATACCATCAGTTTAATAAGAAATCAGTCGGTAATAATGTATATCTTTTAGCTAGTAAGCATATAGAACAGTCGAGGAAAATTGACTATAATCCTCAAAGACGAATCAGATAGATGTAAGGAATCGTATCTCGCAGATATTTCAATTGCTGTCATCGGGCTCTTTAGGTATATCTCCCCGAATACTTACACCTGCAATAAATCTATTAAATGGGCATTCAAATGCGAGGGTGTTTTCCAGAATGCTGTTGGTGGGTTTATATCTAATGTATTGGTTTTGTTGTTCAGTCTTTATGTGTAAATATCAGGATATAAGAATATATCAGGTAAGTATGACGGAACAAGAATATACATTAAGGCGAAGACAGAAGACGTCACAACGCATCCATTTAATTCACTTCATAAAGTGAATTAATTATCATCCATTTGTATTAGTATGGGAGCCCAAGAGGGGATTTTTGAATTTACTCCAGCGCGTCAGATTAAGTTATAGGAGATACCTTGCACCCAATTCAGTACCTCCACCAAATCTAAGATTTCCATAAAAGGCCGAACTCTTAGGGCTTCCGCCACGAGCTTGCCTCGCATCCAAATTGTCAGAATTTTGGATGGGAGCTTTGATGGGGTTCACTTTAGATCCTCTCAGTATCTGACATTCTTGAGTAATTTTTCACCTTCATTTTTGAACGAATCAAATGTTTTTGAAGAGGACGCGGCATCAACGTCTTGGGGTCAAGAGCGTGTCAGATATTCTGTGAGGGTTTAAAATGTGGCCAAACAACGCTCCTATCCAAAATTCAGACAATTCGGAAGATGAGTAAGATCGTAGCGACATTTATAATTTTTTTTAAGACTATTCTTCGGCCGCGTCTTTATATACGAACCTTAGATTTAGTGTTGTGTTGTTTAATGTTGTGACGCGCTCGAGTAAATCCAAAAATAGCATCCTGGGCTCCCCTACTATATTATATGTATATGTATAGACTTATCAATATCAAAGCGTTCTACTTGTTAGCTCCAAAACTATCTGAACTCGCGTGTGGTTTGCCGGTTTAAGTGAAATGACAATAGTTTTCTTAATTAGCTGCCTCGATAGCCTAGTGGTAGCAGGCCACTACTACTACGCTTAGGTCCTGGGTTCGATTCCCGGGTAGGGAGTTATCAGAGATAACGGTGTAAAGTCCTTTATCTCTTATTCTATTGGAATTTTTCCATTTTCTGGAATTTTTCCAGTACTTCGAAGTTAGGTAATGTGCCCGGAGGTGTCAACAGGCTCGCCACCTGTTACGTGGGCCAAAAACGTAACCGACGAAACGTGGGTGTTTGCATGTATGCTTGAATGCATGAATTTACCTCTGCCTACCCCTTCGGGGATTACAGGCGTAAAGTTACGTTACAATAGTTTTCACAAAAAAGTTTTGTTACGTATAGGGTTTCTGGTTTCTCGCCTCATTTTTTTTCTCGAGTTTCGAGAATTCTCGACTCCAATTTTTCGAGTTGTCTCGACTCTCGAGTCTTTCGTAAGAAATTGTAAATGAAACAGAAAATAAAATGAAAAACAAATAAAATCAGAATTGTTTTGCTGTAACATACTTTGCATTACAAGTTAGAAATACAAAACGTAAGTAACTAAAATGATCTGCTCTGAATTGATTCTTTTATAAATTCACTTTTTGTGATTTGTCGAATGGTGAGACCATTTTTTGCAGCTAAACCTGATACAATTCCACCGAGGGTCTTCTGGTGTTGTGCAAAGTCAAAAGTTTGTTGAGGCTTAGATTTCGGAGGCTGTTCATCTTCATTATCAGCGGTTGAATTGGTTGAAGCAGCCTGCGACTCAGTTTTCAAAGTTTTTTATGAATGCTTTGCAAGTGTCGGACTAATCCACTTGTATTAGAGCTTTTCAATTATATTATTTTGGGTACTTACTACTTTGTGCCGGCGTAGTCACACACAGGCACGGCACGAGATTCACCGACCAATCTGAGCAGGAGGATGACTAACTGCCAGTTCGTCAGTCTCCCGTCTCCTCGGGAGTCTCCCGCATCATACTAGTTAGTAGCTGGTATGATGCGGTATAGTGAGAAGTCCGCTGCACGTATCTGTAGTGCGCGGGTGACGTTTTCATTGGTAAAAGCGGCAAAATCGGTTATTTATTTAGTCGGTTATTTATTTCTCGTCTCGAATGAAGGCGAAACTATCGAGTTGTCTCGAGTTCGAGAAGTCTCGAGCAGAAACCCTAGTTACGTAACATGAAATCTTTAAGTGAATTCTCGACCTTCTTTGATACAAAAAACGCGGTCAGCCCTATTTGAAAGTATTGGCTGAATGTCATAAATTATTTTTGACATGTCTTGTTCACGAACACACGAAAACCGCGCCATAATAGAAAAAGGACGTCATAACCTGTCATTTCTACGTCAAATTATCTTTATTTCATCATACACAGCGTCTTCGTACAAAAAATCGGCCTCAGCTAAAAACATTAAAATTGGCTTGACATTTGAATGCTCTATGGCTCATTTGGTAAATATCTTTGAAGAGTACCTACGAAGTCTTAAATACTGATATAGAGTATGAAGGAATTAATATTCCTTAGAATAATGATTGGCGTCTGCGTTCACAACGCTGACATTAGTAAATTTTGCCGCTAAATGGTAGTTAGTGGTTCAGCACTATCGTGTTCCGATTAGATGGTAATGTATAACCCCGTAATAACTATCATAAAGACATAATATACAAGATATAACGGGAATAATGCACACTCTCTAACACCCCGATTATAAAATCGAGTTATAATCATAATAAATGTACCGAAATTACATGTTTATGTATTTAAATTTTTTTATTTAGGAAATAATGTGTCCTCAATTTGTATGAACAGTATGCACACCCTATGCACACTTACCTTACCTCTAGATACGTGCACATAAAACACGAACCTACTCACACGCACACTGTTGCAATGTGATGTAGCGTAACCTGCGTACCCTTATTTAACACTCGCTAGTAATAAGATTAATTTCCACTATTTTGTTTCTTTAATTTTTATTTATAATAAAAAGCACGCCTCAACGAGTTCTAATAAACATGTTAATACTAGCATTTCATTTTGCATAGACGTTAGTCTCAGTTTCGTTTGTATTGACTATTCACCGAATGGGTGACCATAATTTTCTTAATTGTAATTAATTTTGGGACAAAATATTACCTATATCAAAAATGCCTGAAACCGATTCGGTTATCGATTCTGAACTAACTAGTTTCGGGATGCACATTTAATCCTGTGACACGTTGTATATAATGATAATCCATTATCTCTGGTTCTATTGGGATTTTTCTGTATGAAGTGATGAAGTTTCCCCAGTACCTCGGAGTTCGGTAATGTGTCCGGGGATGGCAACAGGCTCGCCACCTGTTACATGGGCCAAAAACGTAACCAACAAATTGTGGGTGTTTGCATGCATGCTTGAATGCGTGCATTTACCTCTGCCTACCTACCCTTCGGGGATTACAGGCTTGAAGTTATGTACGTAGATTAGGTAATGCGCTGGTGCCTACGCTTGCGAGCTCCATCAGTGGAGATGTAGTGCGTACCGATATTTTTTCTATATATCATGAAGTGGTAAACAAGGATAGAGTTTACATTGATGGTAAGTAATACAGTGGCCCCTGATAGGTACATTAAACCAGAGATTTCAATGTAGATGCGTTGCCACTTTAGAGGCCTAAGGTATCATGCCTCCGTATCAGAAATTACAGGTCTGTACATTACCATCTTGCCGGAACACGATAGTGCTGAACACTACCATTTAGCGGCAAGTATATTAGATAATGCGGTGGTGCCTACGACCGCGAGCTCCGTCACTGGAACTCTGCCACCAGTAAATATATTTCATTCGCAAAATAACCTTCATGGAACCAGGCGGGAAGAAGCTTACCTACTTACGAACGTATAGGCTGCAGTCATTACTTAACATCAATGTGAACTGCTTGTGTACCACTTAAATTACATAAAAAAATACTTTAATTTTTTTTTTTTTTTATGTACCAAAGGTGGCAAACAAGCATGAAGTTCACATTGATGTTAAGTGATGACTGCAGCCTATAGACACCCACACAATGACCAGAGGTCAAAATGCAGATGCGCTGCCACTCCTGAGGCATTAGGTGTTATGCCTCTGTGCCGGAAATTACAGGGCCGTACATTACCACCTGACCGGAACACGATAGTGCTGAACACTCCCATTTAGCGGCAAGTATATTAGGTAATGCGGTGGTGCCTACGCCCGCGAGCTCCGTCACTGGAACTCTGCCACCAGTAAATATATTTCATTCGCAAAATAACCTTCATGGAACCAGGCGGGAAGAAGCTTACCTACTTACGAATGTATAGGCTGCAGTCATCACTTAACATCAATGTGAACTGCTTGTGTACCACTTAAATTACATAATAAAAATACTTTAATTCCAGGTTCACTACTTCGAGGCAAATTATTTGCAGTCAAAAATCAATTATATTTAGATCACGCAGACGATGATTCAGACATAGATTTAAGAGTGAAACAATGATTTAGTGTAACGCAATAAAATAAGAAATATGTACACGCGTATCGGCGAGCACAAATAATAAACTCTGCTACCAAATCAAGTGGCTTGACTTATGTGAAAACTTGCGCGATATCGTACCGGAGCTGCTTATACTGATGTAAAGTGGTTGGAAGTGGTATCGGTATTGATCGTCGAAAACAGTGCTCAGCCTGAAAGCGATGAGTCAGTTAAAATATTTTAATGTCAATTGAGGAATTAAAGAAAAGACGGAGAGAAAAATTTGACTTCGGGCAGGAATCGAATTTGATGATTGGGAAACAGGACTTACAGAGTTATGGTTTTTTTTTCTACATTATGTTAGGCTTTATATTGGCAGCATATAAATTCTAACCTGAGATCTGGTAAGATAATACAGAGACGAAAAACAGCTACGGTAAGTCCTTAGCAAGAGGGAGGCAGTACATTAGTCTGTATTTACGTGTGTTCCGTTTTCTGGTGCCGATCCATCCATCCATTCCAATGTAAAACAATAGAAATTTTTTCACTGGTGGTAGAGCTCCAGTGACGTTGCTCGTGGGCGTAGGCGCTACCGCATTACCTAATATACTTGCCGCTAAATGGTAGTGTTCAGCACTATCGTGTTCCGGTCAGGTGGTGATGTACGGCCCCGTAATTTCCGGCACAGAGGCATAACACCTTGGCCTCAGGAGTGGTAACGCATCTGCATTTTGACCTTGGTCTTTGTGTGGGTGACTATAGGCTGCAGTAATCACTTAACATCAATGTGAAGTGCATGCTTGTTTACCACTTCCATTACATAAAAAAAAGGAAAAATCACAAGACTGGTAGAAAGTAAATCTATTTTATAAATAACAAAATATGAACCAAAACTCATCAGACACAAACATAAAATATTAAAACCCAATAAAATCACTTCTATTCACCAAACATCTTCGCATTTCGTACATTCACCGCCATAAATAATAAGTGAGCGACCGGAGGCGCCGCGGATCCGTACAAAAAGTAACAAACAGATCTCTTAAATAAAGAAAACACGGGCATATGTTAACATCTGTACGCCGGTAGCGGTACAGTCGCGCACAGTGGCGTACAACAGAGAGAAAACAAATATCCGCGAGACATCCGGCTGTGCACGACAGTACCTTGTTCTTGAGCTTGTTCCATTCAATTGTTTTAAGAAAAGGGTCCGGTAAAAACAACACTGTAAAAATAATAACAGAGCAAGGACTCGTTCATGGTTTCAATGCTGGAAATATAATAAATTAAATTCATTTTATCATTCATAAATGAAATTACTAATTTAATTAATTAGGGTTTTGTTTACCTACTTACCAAACGTTTCTGTTTGTAAGTCGAAAGATGGTTAAACGATAAAATACCTATGTTTTTAACGAAGCCATTTTTTTGTCGCCTAATTATAGATTTGTTAATAACAAGTTAGATTATAATTAAACACACGTCATGATTTTATCATATTATAATATTATTTCTTATTAATATCATAAATGCAAAACAGTCTACGACTGTCTGTCTTTCTCTATGACTCACTTTCACGTAAAAACGGCTAAACCGATTTCAATCAAATTTCGAATGGAGATAGTGCAATACCTGCAAAAAAAAACATAGGTTATTTAAATAAAACCCTAAAGGGATTAAAATAAGGGATGCATGTTTTTATGGAAGTCCGTTTTATCAATGTAACTGTACATAATAATTCTGACGCAATGTTTGAAAGATATAACGAATTTAAGATTTGTAAAGAGACCATTCTAGATCTATATCTAGAATGGTCTCTTTACAAATCTTAAATACAACAAATCTTAAATCTTAAGTACCTATGTACTTCAGTACTTCGTTTATGTTGTAAACAAGGTTCTAACAATAAAACAAAATACTTCATGTCTGTAATTTAATCTATACTAATATTATAAAGCTGAAGAGTTTGTTTGTTTGTTTGCTTGAACGCGCTTATCTCAGAAAATACTGATCCGATTTGAAAAATTCCTTCAGTGTTATCTAACACTGCCCATTTATCGAAGGTTTTTGGCAATTAATACAACGCAAGAAGATTAAGGCGAATTGAATTATATTATATTTTTCAGGATTTACTTATACATCTATATCACTTAAATCATGTACTGGTAATAAGCTCGCGCGCATGGCTTCGCGGCTGGTGTAGATCGTTAGCGATCTACTCGGTTAAGCGATACGGGCGCGGTCGGGTGTATGATGGGTGACCGCTGGCAAATTAAAATGCGCGTTTCCGTGATTCGAAGGGCTCGTTAAGCCGTCCCGGTTGGTATCGATAGATAGCAGTCGTTAAACCTTGTCGGAGGCCTTATGGGCGGTTTGAAAACATCCGTCAGTGGGTTGGCCACTAACCCGTATCTCCACCAACCCGCATTGGAGCAGCGTGGTGGAGTAAGCTCCAGGCCTCCCCTCAAAAAAGGGAGATACTCGTGCCCAGCAGTGGGACGTATAATGTTAAAATTTCCTGGTACATTAAGGAACTTCTTTTTTGAAATGATTTTACAATTAAAACTCATCAATGGGTATCTACCAAATATATCAACGAAACAAAAAAATCGCCTAAATGACAAGGAAAATAATTTGAACGTTATGTCGTCTATTTATATATTGATGAACCTTCCTGAATGTTCAGTAATCACTAAGGATTAACTCAGACTGAAAAGTCATTTGTTTCTTCACAAAAAATCTTAACCAATCCATAATTTCCCAAGCAAACAAATTCCGCTCCAGATCTTCAAAACTCAATACAACTGCCAACCCCAATTCCTATCATTCTATTCCCTCGCCCTTATTTTGTTCCAGGAACTTAATTTCTTGCACGTCCTATATATTCTTTTCGGCAATTTGTTACGACATCGAAGGGTCGGGTGTCAACATATTTCTCTAGCTCGTTCAAAAACAGAATACATAAGGGGATGTGAGTTGAGTGCATTTTTCTTTGCAGTTGGAATTCGTACGTGTAGTATTAATTGTATTTTTAGCCACTAGCCAGGTGTCTAAATGTTTTCCTCTCGATTGCTTCTTTAGGATTTTAGCTAGAAGTTCTAATAACTATAGCGTTACTTCTTTGTTTAAGTACAGTAAAGTAATACCCCGACTTACGCTTCCTCGTTATTATACGCGAATGCCAAAATACGTGGTTTCCTCACTCCACTCGGTCAGTTTTCGTTTTACAAGAAGTTCGAGTGTACATTATTGATTTACCTATAATTATGTCATCCAAAAAAACCAAAAAAATACTTATTTGTACCTAATATATGCAAAGGTTATTCTCAGTGTTTACTGACCTGAGAAACTGACTGACTGTTTACTGATTTCTCATGAAGACCCGATCGCCTAGCAAATCAAACGCCGAAAATGGAACTAGATTGGCCACACACTCCGAAGGGACCCTGAACAAATACCGAGGCAAGCCCTAGACTGGAATCCTCAAGGAATGCGCAAGCGAGGCCGTCCCAAGTAGACCTGGGGGAGGTCTATCATCGCAGAGGCGGGGAGCATAGGCAGGACCTGGAGTGAAATGAAGAGCGAAGCTCAAGACCGACTGGGATGGCGACGCACTATAAACGCCCTCTGCTCCAGCTAGGGGACATAGGACCTTAAGTCAAAGTAAGTCAAACTTGCAAAGGTGAACCCCGACTTACGCGAATTCGACTTACACTGGTTTTGCTTGGTCCCACCTATCACGAAAGTCCGAGATATTACTGTATTGCCTTTATCAGACAGATATCTCTTCACGGATATCTAAAAGATGTACTACTTTCGTGCGGTTGCGCTACAATAATTTCGTTTGGTTGCCTTATGCCTGCCCACAAAATTAACATGGGACATTCAAATCTAAGCCTCTCTGTACAACTATGTGCTGTTATACGATTGCAAAACTTGGTAAGTGACTAAAAGACCTCACGCGCTGATCTTCAATTTTCATAAATAGATGCCTCTGTAGTAGCATCGAGCTTAATTTCTTGCACATCCTATATTTCTTTGTTACAAATTTGCTATATATCAAAGGGTCGGGTGTCAACACATTTCTCTGCTTTGTTCAAAAACAGTATTCATAAGGAAATTTGTGTTGAGTGCATTTTTTTGCAGTTCGAATCTGCACTTGTAGTATTCATTTTTACAATTCTTATTACAAGTTTTAATGCCTGTTATTCTACCCCGACCCCGAGTCGCGGCGGACCGGGGGTGAGTAGCCATATGCAGGCTTTTCCCTCTGTCAAAGTACAAAGCCAAATGGTCCTATGCCTGTCGCCCAGATATTTGAATGTGTGCGTGAAATTGTTTATGTATTTTGTTGAAGTCAAGGTGTTAGTTTCGTAGTAATAGACGATTTTTGTAGTGTGAGTGTGTGTCACACGTATTTCCTCCCGCAAAAAATGACAGACTGTTTTGCATCGTAATAAACACTATAGCTACTCTCCTCCGGTCCTCCGCGACCGGTGAGCCGAGTTGCTATATGACCCCGACAAAATAGTTAACTTCAAAGTAAATAATTATTCAACGCGAGCGAAGTTGTAGCCGACATAGACCTGTATTTATTATTTAATGAGCTATAACGAAAAATAAAATGAAGTAGATTCAAAGTTAGAAATATAACAAAGTTTACTTTAAATATTTCAGGTAAAAAAAAATAAAATAGAAAAATTTCTTTTTTGCCGTAATTAAAAGTTCTTGGTACGGACAGGATCGAATAACCTGAAGCCTATTTGAACATTTTTAATTAAATGGAAGCTGTGCTTAAATATTTGCAGTAATTAATTAGTTTTACTCTAAAATAGTGCTAAATTTCTTGGTAATGCGGCCTTCTGGGAATAGTCGATGAAGGAGTTATTCAAGGACATTACAAGTCTCGTTTTTTGGGAACCCTTTTAAATTCAATAGATCTGTCTATTTGTCCGATCGTCTGTCCTTATGTCGTAGCCTTTCAGTATAAGATGAAAATGTATGAACTTGGAATTCAGTATTTATTATTATTCATTACTAATTATTTTCCTTTAAATCGAATTTTCTTTTATCAAACAAATTGAGAAAGACACAGTAACAAAGCAAAGAATCAATCAATCAATCAATATATTTATTGCAAAACAATCTAACTCATTATTATTTTTAAATGAACGTTTTTTCTGAGTAACTGACGAAATTATTCGGGCACTTACTTGTACGAGTTACATTTTAATTCCTTAACTTTTTTTACTGACAGTGGTTTTATCGTGAGACGCTGCTGCCCATGCCTTGTTATTATATTTAGTACTGCCCTATTGGATGGTTTGTTTGTTTGGTTCGGATGACGGGCTGTATTAATGGAAGATTTCCCCTCCACTAGAGGCCGGTGTCGTCACCTATCGACAGCTTTATTTAAATCAATGCAACAGCTCAACTGATCAATAAAACAGTCCAAATAGCTTAACAGAACTAAAACGTTAACTTAAACAACTCAATATTAGTTTTCTTAATCACAAAACATTTCTAAAATACGGAACACAAAGGGTTTAAGTATACAGTCGTATCTCTTAACTACGTATACAATCGTAACTACCAAACCGTTCCTTGGACGAAACAAATCCCAAATAGAACGAATAAAATTTACGTTTATAGCAGTTTGATTTGTGATCCGAGTAAACATTTTGATAAATTCAAATGTGGACCTTATATTGTGGAGATAAGGTGTGAATTGAAAGTGAGGAGGTGTTAAGAAAAACTGCAGCCTAAGGGAAACTTATAATTAGTACAATCTGTTTAACTCCGACTGAACTTGCGAAACTTTACGGTAAAGGTTCGATTACATTAATAATGTAATAATAAAACATGTCTTTTAGAAAAAAACGTGTGGCACTCGGGGACTGCCGCGGTAAAGCTATTGCATAGCATTTTGTATCAACTTATGCAATTATAATTATTTTATTTATGCAGTATTTATTTTTTTCTTTGATATTAATTCAAGTTACACTTTTTGAGCGTGGTGACCGATAAGAAAACATTTTTTTTTCTTTTATTAAATATAAAAGTAAATATTGTTTGAAATATTTTTATTATTTTACAATAATAAATAGCTGCTTATGTATTCGTCCGATTTCGGAGCAGCTCGTCTCGATTCGTGCGAGCTTCGTAGAGTCGTACAATACGTCTAGTTGCACGCACACAAACACTGTGTCGAAGACTGCCGAAAAGAAACGACGTTAGACAATGCACGGCCTTCAAGCCACACCTCCGTGCCCGTCGGAGTGGGGAGCGTGAGGTTTTTTTTCGTTACGGAATTTCTGGATTCGGTCCCCGCGCTCAAGGCCCTCGATAGAAGCTATGCAATAGCTTAAAAAGGTTCAAAGTATGACACAAAAATATACTAATATCTACTTAAAATGTAACTTTGCGTTGCCCGAACTAGTAATTTTAATTCAATTATTTCGGATCAATTTTTTGCAAGGATTGCATAAAAAAATATTTTGTAGTGGGTAGTTGTTTCCCGCGACTTTTTCCGCGTGCTATTTGATATTGGTACAATAATTAACCTACGTACTTATTTGGAATTACGACCAAATAAGATAACCTTAGATAACACATACCATTTTACTGAGAAATCTCTATACGCTACTCTATATTCTCTCAATACTAAGAATGCTCACAATAAAAATTAGTTGACTATAAATTCGTACAAGACTTCGTATTCGTACAATCGTCAAAACTAGCCAGTGTAACCGCACCATTATATCGTACTTTCAAATCAGATTATGAGTAGGAAAATTATGAATTCAACAACCCTTTCCGGTTCAGTAAACACAAATTAGAATATTTACTGAGAAATTCGTTTGCACCACGTTTTGATTGTCAAAAGCTGTCGTGGTTTATTTGTGTGGCTCCTTGTTTAGGGAGATGTTTCTATAGTTGGATATGTTTTGAAAGAGGGCACTTTTTGTTGCTTTAACCAATGATAATAATTTATGTGCGTTTGTTTTTAATAGTAGTTGAATTGGTTGGAGTGTTTCTTGTAGCTGCTACTGATATTTCTTAATTTAGTGTTTGGATTATGGCATATTTTTAGATCAATGATTTAGTATTAAAAGAATCTTAATGGATTGTTTAATGAAATTTAATGTTATTTAAATAAAAAACAGCATTATGTTAACAGACTCGCCACCTGTTAAATGGGCCAAAAACGTATTCGGCAAATCGTGGGTGTTTGCATGTATGCTTGAATGCATGCATTTACCTCTGCCTACCTCTTCGGGGATTACAGGCGTGAAGTTACGTTTTTTTTTTAAATAAAAAAAAACTTCGAATTTTTCAAGTATCTCGTGTCTATGTAATTAAACTTTTAACTGTACAGACTGTACTACCCATATTTCACCTACTGATTTTTTTCGTTCATTTATCCCCACCCGATTTCATCTGATAAACACACGTCAATGAATATACTGTTCATATTACTGTCCGATAAAATTACTACATTTTAATTAACATTTTAATCAACTTCTAACTAAAAGTATCCTATATTCTAATTATGAGATAGACACTCCATGATTATTCAATTCGTCCGCTCTCATTTTTCTTCCGTCTAATTACTTACACATTTACATTTTGTTTGGACGAGAAAAATGACATTTTAATACCGTTTGAAGTTCGCAAGCTATTTAAAGAGAATAAATTACCTATAAATCTTGATAAATTTGAAACAACTGAACGGTAGGGGAGTTTTAAAATGTTTTGATGTGACCGCCCTAGTGTCGTTTTATTTTGGTACCGTCGTGACGAGTAGTGTTGCCGAACTAGCTATCGATAATTAATTTTATCGATAGGGTCATACAGAACAGAAACGAGAACTATAATCATTAGAGTCGACAGTATTGCTCCCTATCACTAAATATCTATTATCTATATATATAATAATCAATTGTTGTTCGTTAGTCTCGCATAAACTCGAGAACGGCTAGACCGATTTGGGTAATTTTGGTTTTGAATGATTTTTGGAAGTTTTAAAGATTTAAGAGGTACGAAAATATGAAGGAATTAAAGGGAAATAGTAAAACCACAATTTCATTTTCCCATACAAATAGTCTATATCCATTAAACTTTTGACACATTATTTCATTCTGAGGCAATACGAAATTTGCCGGGTCAGCTAGTATATGTAATAGGTTGGCGAAAAAGTCTTTTCGCATTATAGTATGTATGAACTTGTAATAAAATCTCTTTGGCTGTAATATTTGTATCTGGCTAGTTTTGGTATCATTGAAAGTTAAAATTTTAAAGAACATAATTCCAAATTCAAATTAGGCAAATGTGTGATTTTCATTTGTTTTTGTCATTATATGTTGGTAAATTTATACATAACATGTATACATATATAGGTTACACTTTATTATTCTTCTTCTTCATATATAACATTTGATCAGTCGATATTCTTACTATCAAATCGCTGTCGATATTATCATCGATAGACTGTCGATGTGCAACACTAGTGCCAAGTTGTGAAAATTTGTCTTCGAGCTTAACTATTTTCTGTTACTATTTATCTTTTGTGCTCACATTTGAAGGGAGAATCCATGAGAGAATGTTGGTTTGTTCTTTATTTAGAGGCAATAGGTGAACTTGATTGAAACATGTCCGAATTAGACACTTCTTTTCCCTAGACAAAATAATCAAAATAATCAATAAGAGAAAATAATCAACCTACATAAATAAAAATAAATCGTTAAATGTTTTGACGTAAAACTTGATAACGGTTATACCGATTACGCTAATTATTTTACTGTTGTATTTATAATTACCCAGAGAAAATTAATTTGAAAAAAAAAGATAGATATTTGCGCGAAAAATTTGAAATTTTAAGAAAACTTAGCGACTATAATAACTTTTCTAATGTAAACCTTACGAAGCTTGATATAACGGTCATACGTCAATTATCGTTTCAAACAGTTGGATCGGTATGAATTGTTGATTGAAAAATGGCATCAAATTACAGTCAACATTGCAATCGCGCGAAGCTGGGATGGGTCACTAGTATTAAATACATAAATATCGGGGCAGTAGTGGGGAGGATAGATTGTACCATAAATCGCCTCGTGTATAGGCAAACGCAACCAGAATCCCCACCACAACAGTCCCGATATCGCCTTTGATTTAAGGGTCGTGTGGACTGGGCTTAACTCCTTAACAGTTACAAACATGTTAAAAAACTGGCTAAGCAAAAAATAACTTACACCATTTAGAATTGTTATTTGACGTCATAACTTTCACTGTTAACTGTAGCTGTCCAAGATGCGATGGTTAGTTATAGTTAATATCAAATTATCTGTCAATGCATTAAGAAGTCATATAGTACAGGAGATACTGAACCATCCTAGTAACGATGGTCCTTTAAGGCAAAAAAAATCAGGGATCAGGGATGAATCATAACATGCTAAGTACATAAACCATTGCTTGGCAAGGATCAACCCGTCACGTTATCTGGATTTCTGATGAGAAAAGTTACTTCCATATTTTAGATCAGAATCTAGCATCCATAGTTTTACGACTATACTCAATACTCAATACTCAATATTTATTGCTTTCATTTGTTACAGTAGGTAATTACAATAATTGTAATGTAATATAATAAAATAATATTACATTTTTGTTAGAATGTCACAAATGAACCCTATTTGGGTATTGCAGTCCATTTAATGCAGTGAGATTCACTTTAAGCATTTATATATTTATATTTTTAGCCAGTCATCTATGTTTTCAAAATATTCTGATAGTTTGTAGAAACATTTTTTGAGGAGATACTCTTTTAATATTTTAATAAAATTTGGGCTATTTTTGGATTCTCTTATTTTTCCTGGTAGTTTATTAAAAATTTTAACGCACATAGCATAAGGCCCTGAGTGATATAACTTAAGTTTAGAGGCGGGGATTTCTAACTTGTTTTTTTGGCGACTTTGATATCGTCGCGAGAACTCGTCGTAGATACTATAATAATTGTTGCGTCTTACTTATATTTGTAGTGGTGTTTCCATGAGTCATCCCTACAAAAATTTCTAGGCTTGCAGGCATTCCGATACTCGAAGGGTTCACTAACTCTTGGATTAATATATAAAGTCATTATACACTTTGTTTGATATGAATATTTAAAATCACATCTCCGCAAAAGCAAACTTCAGTAAATTATTCACGAACTTAAATGTATTTATCCCAAACAAACTCAATGTAAGCATCTGATTCTGGGTCTAGGTTTTCTAGATTTTTGTGTAAAAACTGATTGAGTTATTCGAAACTTGTCTGTTACTAACTCTGATTGAATTTGATTGATTTGATATTGAAATTGACATACAACATATAACCGAAATTATTGATCGTAGAAAACTGTGATTAGGCATGTAGGTATATTATTTGAGAAGTTCTGTTGAAAAGACAGGTAATTTTTGGGATTTGTACCCAAAATTGGTTACGCGATCGTACAGTTAAGGCAGAGAATATGTAATAATACTACGTATGGAATGGACACTTCGACGTCCCGCCTGATTTCCCCGCATCACCCAACCTCCTCCCTTCTTATGGGCGACGGTTGGTATTTTGTATGTGCTACGCACACAGGTGCACGTGTGTAAATGTAAATCACTGTTTGATTCACGGTACGTCACTGATTGATGTCGGTGTAATAGAGACCAAATTAAGCGTTTGTATGGAATTTTCGCGGAGTGACCGCGGTGTGGTTAAGGTTCCAGCAACTTATATATAACAAAATATGAAATTAACTTAGACCTTAGTGATATCAACTTGATTTGATTTTTTTACTTATTCAGATTTGTCAGTAGTCTATAAAAGAAAATTGTCTACCTGCTATAAATAATAGTCTTTGAAATAAAATATAGTTTTCGGACTTATATCGCGAATATTAAACTAAAATGATTATTTAAAATCGAACTCGACGTTTCGGTCGCTTTTCAGCTTCTGTCGTCTCGGGCAGACTGAGGTGGCATTTGCCTGACAGCAGTTTGAAAAATTATTATGTGCAGCTACCTCCATCTATTTCGCAAACGTCTGCGTAGCGTTCGGGATTAACACAAAAGTTACTAATTGTATCTTGTGGTCTTACAGACTGTTGCGGTTGAGCTTTTATTCTACTGAGTATTGGATCCCATGTTGGTGGCAATCGCCAATCATTATTATAAGAATAATAGTCTTAGTTAGATGTCTAAGTTTTGAAGTAATTCAATAGCTGGTAGGAAAAAAATAATTATAATATTCTTCTAATTTTATATTTATTTAAGGATGACCTTTGAGCAGGACGCAATTTATTTACAAACAAAAACATGAAAAAAATGTTTCACTTATTATTAATAACGTAACAACGGAATGCTTTGTTAATTAAAGGGAGAAAAAAGAAGCATAATTAAAAAAAACACTACAGCCTACTCTTCAAGGAAAAATACCTAATTACCTAAATATTTTAATTACCTACAACTTAACTACGCATTTAAAAAAATATAATCAAATCTTTTTATTCATAGTAGAGGTAAGAATGGTTTTGTTCGCCACTATCGTGTTCCCGTTAGATAGTAATGTACGGCACTGTAATCACAGAGACAAATCCTTATTTATCTATTCCGTGGACAAAACAATTTAAGTCTCAGGGATCGCAATGAATCTGCATTTTGACCTCTAGTTTTTGTATAGATATCTATAAGCTGCTATCAATACTTAACATAAAAAAAAGATATACCGGACGAATTGAGTACCTTCTTCGTTTTTGAACTCGGTTAAAAAGACGCGTATCAATTAATTTTAAATATGGAGGTTAGTAACTTTTCAGCATATATTTTTATGAGAAAACAAGCGTCAATTGACGAATGTATTACGAAAATTGCTAGGCTTATTATGTTGAAAAGAAAATATGGAAAATATTTCGACGGAAAAAGAAAAAAAAAATTGTTTAAAAACTTCCACGAACAAATTCAATGTCAAACAGATTTCAAATCCGACAAATTCAAATCCCGGACTAATAACACAGCTATTAACAAATTTTATCTTTCGAACGCGCTCCCCGCGACAGTTAATTTCTCGTGACATAAATAAAAATGGGAAGAGTGCTCGCTCGGAGGGGAAAAAAATAACAAACATATCTCTCAAAGTAGGAAAACAAACAACGTATGTTAACATCTGTCTCGGCACGAGCGGTACAGTTCGGGTGTAAAGTGGTTTTGGTTTTCGTTGTACTGTTCAATTGAAAAGGTATTCGGATCATAAAGAGGACATTCGCAATGTAAAGTGTGATTATTTTTTGATGCGACGGGAATTGTTGGTACAGTTTGCGTCATATTGTCTTAGCTCGGGTTGCACCACGACTTTTGTTCAAATTAAAATAATTGCAATATTTCATATCCTTTTCTAACCTAAATAGATCTGTTAAAGTAAGAGAAGGATGTAAAATGTTACAATTACTTTAACGTTAACAAATGTTGTGGTGCAACCCATTTTCAGTTCTTTATTTTCTTGTCACGAAGGTGACAAATATGTATGCATTTCACATAGATGTTAAGTGATGATTACAGCTTATAGACACGCATAATAAGCAGAGCTCTCCTAAAACTTTAGTTTTTTTTGTCTCTGTGATCGTTATTACGGGGCCATACATTACCATCTCACCGGAACACGATAGTGCTGAACACTACCATTTTGTAGCAGATAGATAAGGTAGTACCTACACACTCTAGCTCCTACACTGGGACTCTACCACCAGTAATAAATCTTTATTATGAACTGCTTCAGTAGCCTAGTGGTAGCAGGCCACTACTACTATGCTGGAGGTCTTGGGTTTGATTTCCGGGTCGGGGCCTATCAGAGATAATGGTTTCAAATCCTTTATCTCGGGTTCTATTGGGATTTTTCCATTTTCTCGAAGTTTCCCGGCACCTCAGAGTTTGGTAATGTGCCCGGAGATGGCAACAGGCTCGCCACATATTACATGGGCCAAAACGTAACCGGCGATGGGTGTTTGCATGCACACACATTGCATTACCATTGCATTACCATACATTGCACATGCATTTACCTCTGCCTACCTCTTCGGGGATTATGTATGTGAAGTTATGTTATTTATTATGCAAGAATTCGTTTATATTTTGAGCGAATAGTTTTTGTCGACGAACAAAAAAGTTTTCTTTGACCATTCATCTGAAGAAACTTTAAAAGTGTTATAATTTTAAAATGAAACTTTCTCAACGAGCTTTTCATAAGTTTTCTCTCAAGAAAAATATAATTTGTTTGTCTGAAAAAGTGCGAAGAGATTACAGAATTTTAGTACAATTTATTAAGGTCAGGAAACTGTTAATCTACTATTTACCTACAGCTTGTAATAATTCTGTAATGTGCATTTTTATGCTGGCTTTTTGGAATTACTATTTTTTCATATTAAGCTGTACACTTTGTGTTTACCGTATTTATTTAGTTTTTGTTAATATAATTTTTATAATAACATGATTTCGGCGGGGATCGAACCTGCAACCTCTGGGTAACTAGTCCAGCTGCTTTACCACTAAGCTAAGTAAGTCCCTTTTTAATTGATTTTATTATTTCTTCGTTCCATAAGTAGGTACGTGATTTTTATCTTTTGATCTAAGATTTTATTAAATACCAAGTTAAAAAATAAAAAGCAATATGAATTATTCACCATGGCTGCACTGGGGTATCGATCGCTGTATATGTTTTTTTGTGTAATGAAAGTGGCAAGCAAGCATGCAGTTCACATTGGTGTTAAGTGTTGAATGCAGCCTATACACACCCACATAAAGTCCAAAGGTCAGATGCGTTACAACTCCTGGGGCCTTAGGTGTTATGCCTCTGTGCCTGAAATTATAGGGCCGTACATTGCTACTTGACCGAAACACGATAGTGCTGAACACTACCATTCAGCGGCAAGTATTTTAGGTAATGCGGTGGTGCCTTCGCCCACGAGCTCCGTCACCGGAAATCTACCACCAGTAAAATCCTGTATATATACTTAAAGGAGTAAGTGCTTTTGATAATTAAAAAAAAAATCGTATATTTCCCAGTGCCACTCTCGATTCTCGTACTGACCCAGGTCCGCAAACCCGAACTTATCGCGCATTTTTACACACTACTGAGTTTTATCATATTTTGTCATAAAAAAACAAATAGTATTTTTCTGAACTGCCTCGGTAGCCTAGTCGTAGCAGGCCAGTACTACTACGCTGAGATCCTGGGTTCATTTCCCGGGTAGTCATCAGAGATAATGGCGTAAAGTCCTTCATCATTGGGATTTTTCAATTTTCTGAAAATTTCCCAGTACCTCGAAGTTTGGTAATGTGCCCGGAGATGTCAGCAGGCTCGCCAACTGTTAAATGAGCCAAAAACGTAACCGGCGAATAATGGGTGTTTGCATGTATGCTTGAATGTATGCATCTACCTCTGCCTACCCCTTCGGGGTTTACAGGCGTGAAGTTACGTTTACTATTTCCCTCTTTTTCTGTAATCCCAATAATCACTAACCACCCGCTAAAAAAATGAAAATAACATTTTTCATTCGCAAAAAACTACCATTGCTTTGATAAGCGAAGTTCACACAGGCGTATAGCCTCGGGGCAGACTAGCTTTAAAGTGCAGTGAAATCCAAAAATCCGTGATCACAAACAGAGAACGTACTTTTGTGCGCGCGTGTACCGCGAACACAGTGGTACTGTCGTGAACACTGCATTAATAAGGTTTTGTTTTAAATAATTTAAATAGATTTGTTTTCTCCATTTAATTGTTTTAGGGTTTATTCAGAATTCCTTCATCAGTGCTGTCACTTTCAAATATTCAAATATTTCGATTGTTTTAAGTGACAACTATAGAGCCACAATTCTATCCTATAAAGAAATTTATTATTTTCTATTCTATTCTCAAATATTTTTTTACTTAGGTACTACTTTTTTACAAAAATAATGGAGCCGAGCACTGGATTACTAGTTGGCGTCCAATTTCGATTTCAGTATGTTCATTATAATAATATTAGTTGGAATAGATTAACATTGTCTAAAATACTAGCGTTTAACCCGATAAAACAATGAACTGAAACAAATTAAAATCTTGTCGGTGGCAGCAGTTCTACCCACTCGTTACGAATGAATCTGGGTTCGACTCTGGTATTAAAAAACAGAACTCAGCTCCTGAACAGGGCATTAAAATACTGTTTAATATAGAAAAACGTGATCTTAAGATCGCCCCAAGGTCTGAGATCTATTTAGTAATACGGGCCTTAGTAAGGTATTTGTTTACCTACCCTCAAGAAATAAATACAGATGACATGTGACGAAAAGTGTTTTACAAAATAAAAAAATCAGATACACACAAGCACAAAAGTCATAAGCGCCCACAAAAGCAAAATGCACGCGACTGTACTGAATACCCGAAATTCTATACGTCGGTGTTGATTGCAGTTAATTATAAATTCGTCTCCCTCATTGTCTGTACTATTTTCGGACGCTGCTGCGTTGGAGTTCATGAATATAAACTGTATTCCATTGACTTAAGGTTGAAATTATATTGAATGAGTTATGATATTCAATTCTTTTATCTGCAACGATCCTAAATCAAATCGGAATCAGTGCTGAGCGCCTTTGAAAGCTTTGCTTCCGCCAATAAAATGTTTTGCTCTGTCCGGTTTGTGTCATTGAACTAAAATCATACATTTTTTGTCATTTTTGGGTATAAACGCGGATCTTCGTTTTGTTGGTCATCCGTGGCCGGGCTTTAGTAAACGGATCATATTGAACGGATTACAACTTCCAGGAATATTTTCATCTCTTTCAACTTTTTTCTCTTTCAACGTATTTCGTATACAATACGTTCGCTCATTCGACTTTCTGCCAACCCTGTAAGTTGCATGCCGTGAAGATACATACATACAGTAATCATTTATCATCAATGTAAACTGTATGTTTGTTCAATATTTCATGACATGACTTATTTAAGCGGTACCCAGGCCACTGAGGCAAGATGGAAGATTTCTTTTAATTATATTTTTTTCGATACTTACTCGTATAAAGTTATTTATTATTAAAAGCTGACCCGGCAAACTTCGTTTTGCCTCAGAATTAAATAATGCGTCAATGGTTTGATAGATACAGACTATTTGTATAGGAAAATAAAATTGTGCTTTTTACGAGTACTGTTTCCCTTCAATTTCTTCATATTTTCTTACCATTTAAGCCTTCCCTGGACTTGAAAACCAAAATTAGCCAAATCGGTCCTGCCGTTCTCGAGTTGAAGCAAGACTATCGAACAGCAATAGACTTATATATATATAGATTTGTGTTCATCCATAGAACATATTATTAATTAATTTTGTGTCACTCCATTTAATCCAACATCGCATCACTAATTACTATAGCACAATTCCAGCGTAAATCCATTAAGGCACTACGGTAAGTACCGCGCCTGCCCATTGTCCCGTTAACTTCTAACGGGCCCTTCATAGCTGCTAATGTTTTCGGCCCTAATACGGCCTCTGCATAAAATCTAATTTACGGAGATCCTCTTAAAATGGAACGTAAATATTTATAGGCGGAAAGGATCATTTATTAAAATATTGATTTGGGTCGCCTACATTTTGATAGTGGCTCATTGGTACACGTTATTTTCAATAATAAAACAATTTTTTTTTTTGTAATGGAAGTGGCAAACAAGCATGCAGTTCACGTTGGTGTTAAGTGATGACTGCAGCCTATAGACACCCACACAAGACCAAGGTCAAAATGAAGATGCGTTACCACTCCTGAGGCCTGTTATACTTCTGTGCCCGAAATTACAGTTCCGTGCATTACCACCTGACCGGAACACGATAGTGCTACCATTTAGCGGTAAGTATATTAGGTAATGAGGTGGTGCCTTTGCCCGCGAGCTCCGTCACTGGAGCTCTACCACCAGTAAAAAATCTTTCATTTATCTTAAGACTGGGAAGTTGTTTTTCTCAAAATAATAATCGTCTCTACCCTTTTATTTTTGTGAATAACTATTGACAACTTGAAGTTTATAAACCACTTGAAAACACTTAAAACCACCTGAAGCACTTTTATACTGTATTATTTTGAAATATTCACATGTTTCGGTATTTATAAAAAAGTACGTATTTATTTCTGCAAATGATTATGTTTCCTCATACCAAAAAATACTTATTAGTATAGCACAACTCCATCGCAACTCATTAAGGCATTACGGTAAATAATACCTCAATCCCTAGCTCAATGGATAGTGTCCCTTACAAGATTACGGGACAATTCCCGGGACTCTTTATAGCTGCTAATGTTTTCGGACTTAAATACGGCCTCTGCATACAATTAATTTTATTACACTTTGTGTAAAAAATGATGAAAGCGTAAATTATAATCCAATAAAATATTGATTCGTACCGATAAGTTGAACTGTTGAACTGAAATTAGGCAGAGTCAATTTTAGTTCATCAAAAAGTAATCTCCAGACCGTAATGTCTTTTTCATCGAATAACTACTAACAACAAGTAAGCATTAGAAATAGGACATTGCAACAGTGTCCTGGCAGATCCTACTACGGATGACGCCAGAATACTGTTGCAACTATATCAATTGTCAATGAGCTAATGTTGTTTAATTATTTTTTTAAATGAAGAATGTAATTCATGTGAACGTATAGAGCGTCATGGTCTTTGACCAAGCTCTTTAAAAGGAGATTAAAAAAAAAAAAAAGTAAGCATTCTCAAAAGAGATTTAGGCCGTGTAATGATAAATACAATATTATCTCGAGCATGTTTTAATATTCTTCATCTTCATAGTTTGTTACATCTACTTCATAATCCCAACAACGCTCTTTAATTACTTTAGCACAATAAACGATAAAATTATAGCGCAACCCATTAATGGAATTTCGGTTAGTACCACGTCTGCCCATTGTCCCGCTAGCTTCTAACGGGCCCTTCGTAGAAGCGAATTTTTTCGGACCTAATACGGCCTATGCATAACATTAATTACATTTACGGAGATCCTCTTAAAATGGAACGTAAATGTTAAAAGGCTGAAAGGATCATTTATTAAAATATTGATTCAGGGCAGCATTGTTTTGATAGCCGCTTATTGGTCAGCATATGTAGTTATATAGTATACTAGCTGTGCCCGCGACTTTGCCCGCGTGAGAATTTATCATTGTTCAGTATCTACCCGGACGAAGTCGTGGGCGCAGCTAGTATAAAAGTAGCCTAAGTTACTCCTTATTACATCCGCTACCTGCACGTGAAAGTCCCGTCAAAATAGGTACAGCCGGTTTTGGTATATGTACCGTGTATATGCATACATATGCATTTAGTAAAAAGCGGTTATTGTTATATTACAAAAAGACACTCTAATTTTATTTGTTTGTATAGATTGGAGAATTAATATTCCTGCTATGAATCGGACTTTTGTAAGAATTATAATTCCTCTCAAGTGCATAAATTTAAATAGTCTTTTTAAAAGTACTCTTAATTTTAGTCATGTGAAAGATAATCTAAAACTTTTTAATTTTGTTCGTATCACAATCTTAATGTAATCAAGTTTTCACAATCTTCTGTAATGTAAGTATGAAAACCTCTCAAAATAGTTTTGGGTAGTTTTAGTAAGAAAATTACAATAATTACAAATTTTGTTTCTAATATCCAATTATGTTCTTCATCTTCATTGTTTCATCTAATCAATATATTAATTGTTGTAACTCAGAGCATCTAATGTTTTTTTTTGGGCCTGATACGGTCTCCGCATAAAATTAATAATGTTCACGTTGATTTTAGTACGCATATTTATAGGTTGCAGCCCAAAAGTATAAAAGATCATTTACCAAAATATTGATTTAGGCCGGAAAGTTTTGATAGCGGCTTATTGATCTGAAATTTGATGATGTGAAATCGCTCTTTAAGAGCTGAATTATGTGAAATTATATGAATAACTGTACAGTTTTGTATTCTTGTGGATTTTTTAATATTCGTGATATGAATCGGACTTATTTTATTTTATTTCCGTAAGCAGATGGCTAACAATCGCCATCGTGTCAAAGATGTTACTCATTGTATTTTTTTTTTAGATTTCCATTACACTTAGCGGTTAAACGCTAAAATCGTCCAAATAATACTATATCTACCTGTGGTATGTTTCGACAAAAAATATTTTTTATTCTTTAGATTTAATTATCTCGCGAAACCGAGAGAAAAAAATATGACAATTGATTTTTATTGTTCATTGGAGACGATTTTTTTTTTAATATGTATAGACCAACCTTTGACCTCACCTGATGGAAAGTGAAGATGTGGCCAAAGATGAAGCACGTTGGTCTAGAAAGTACCTATTCACTCTACATTTGAAGATGCCCAGGTTGTAGTTTTTTGGAAACAAAGAAGCCGGCAAAGTATTCCATAACTTAGCTGTACATATAATAAATGTAGAGCCGAAACGCTTCGTTCTAATTTGTGGTATGTTCACTATGTAAGGACGATATTTTTTTTTATTTTTCGATATCGTCTGCCGCAGCTTGCCAAGTTGAAATTATTTTTTAATTTTAAATGAACACTAACAACAATTTTAATTAATACGTATATTTCTTTATAAATATCAGAAAGATACCCATTTAAGAATTCCACACTGTCTCTTTAATTACTATAGCATGATTCAATTGAAACCCATTAATGAAAGCGTTATAGTAAATAACTCGCCTGCCCATTGTCCCGTGAACTTCTAAGCGAGCCTTTGTAGTTACTAATGTTTCTGGACCTTAATGCTGTTATTTTTACTACCGCCACCAGTTACTTGTATTATATTTCCCAAAAAAATTGCGGTGTGATTATGACATGCTTTACATTTAACACAAATATAATTCTTATTTTATATGTATGTATGTATCTACACGCCAGGTCCCTAACGGGGTAGGCAGAGAGTGTAGAGCGCCAGATATCCCGGTTCTGACAAACCTCTCGTGCCTCGTCTACTTTCATCATTCTCTTCATACATGCACGCCGATTCCTAAGACTTTTGATCCCACCATCAGACAGAACTCGACCTATTTGGTCATGGTAGGTCAGTCTTAGTCTTCCTGGGCCTCTGCAACCATCCACATTCGCATTGTATATCTGTTTAGTCACTCGCTCATTCGACATTTTTTCTATATGCCCGAATCATCGGAGCATGCCTTTTTTCATTTTCACACCGATACTATCATTCACACAAAGCCTCTTTCTTACATCTTCATTGCGAACGCGATCGGTGAGTGATACACCGCAGATCTTGCGCAATGATCTCATCTCGACCGCGTTCAACTTACTTGATGTTTTGCCGAATTCTTATTTTAAATTAACATAATTAGATAAGTTTTAAGACCGTATTCTACATTATAAATATGCGGGATGTTATTAGCTTTTACAGCATTCCAACTTGCCTCTCTATAAACTATAGCATAAATCCAGTGGAACCCATTAAGGCATTACCGTATTAAGTATCACGTCTGTTCATTGTCCAACTTCTAACGAACCCTTCATAGCTGCTAATGTTTTCAGGCCTGATACGGCCTATGCATAAATTTAATTACATTTTACGTAGATCCTCTTAAAGTGGTACCTCAATATTTAAAAGCGGAAAGGATCACTTATTAAAATATTGATTTAGGCCAGCAAAGTTTTCATAGCGGGTTAGTGGTCTATAAAACTATGACGCTGCTGCCCATGTTGTTACGTTACTGTATTGACTACCGCCTCATTTGAATGGTTTGAACGCCATTGTTAAGTTGACTGACTGTACTAGTGGAAGAATTTTCCCCCACTAGAGAGTTCAGTTGGTTACAAACTAGTAAATGCTTCTCTTTTGTCGTTCCCCTCACTACTAAGGATCGTGGCTCCTTTTGATTTTGTCAACCAGCTCTCTCAGTCTCCATCGGTTTCTTTCCGTCGCTTGGTGTATTGCAGTGGTATATCCAGCTCCTGCGATACCTGATCCGCCCACCTTTTGGGACTGCGGCCTGGCGACTGGGTCTCTTTCCCTCCACTTTGCCAGTAATTATTAGGTTAGTGAATGCTTAATATATAATTTTTTTTTACAAAATAACAAATATTCGAATTACAAATCAGTTAATAACAGACGTTTCAATAAAAATTTGCCTTGCCTTACCTTTCAAGCGAGTGAGAAACGTATACCTAATTCAAACACAATAATTAATCGCTGCCATTACCAAAATCTAGAACAATCTAGATCAATACTAGGCGTCGTGTTTAGTGAATGGAATAACAAAAAATAACAAATCGTTGAATCATCGAACAAAGGCGGTTCCAATTCGTATCAAGACTATTTTCTCAATAATGGAGATCCGCCACTTTGTATGCGGTATTGGTACATATACTATTATACTATTATATACTACTATTTAAAACATATTTCACTACGTTGACGCGTGGGGTTCATGAGATATACCAATTTAAAAATTGTAAGAATGAAGTCGTTTTTCCGCCATATTTTTTTTTACTTTCGTACTAATAGGCTCTAATTTAAAATTGACGGTTTGTAGATTGCTATTATCGCTAAGAAAGTGATTTGTACACTAAATAATTACGCTGGTATCCACAAATACCTCCTTATGAATGCTTTTCACTGAACACCGAGCACTTTTTTTGGCAAACTCCAGTCTGCTTTTGCAGATTATAATAAATTGCTTACAGAAAAACTAACGAACACGATCAACTGACTTGAACAGAAACCTCTAGCACTACCTACGTTTCAACAAGCACATAAACAAGCCAATAGTCAAAACACAGAGAAGTCACAGAACGCCAAGTGAATGACGTGATGTCAATCATCAATGACGTGACAGACATGAGGTGACATATCAAAGCGTCAAAAAAGGATTTGTCAACATAGGCGGCTGTCACAAAATATCGATGTTTAAGAATATCGATCCATTGATCGGGTCACTTAGTCTTTTGTGTTGATTTTAAAACCTAAATGAATGTATTTCAATAAGTCTTCACCTGATTGTTGGCACCTTAAAATGAAATCTAACAGGTACTTTCACTTATTTTTCTATTTATTATGTAGCCGATTTTTTTTTATCGATACTTTCTGATACAATAATTATATCCTACGCCATTACATTTCGTTACGTTCCTTTCTACGCCATCATAAATATCAAAAGTACAGATTTTTTCAAAAACTGTTTTAAATACTTTTCCGGTGGTTTTCAGTATAATATTATACTGAAAAATTTACAGCTCTATGCGCACAAATTTTATGTAAAGTATTTGTTCATGTACAATCTATGTAGCATTTTGGCTGATCTCCTTCACGTCTTTGTTTCACGAAACGATATTTGGGGAGACATGTTTAATAGAAATAAATATTTTTATTGTTAAAAGAAATAATTAGCCATCTTAACATTTCGTTTCAAATGCAAATTTTTACAGGTTCCTTTTGTCACTTTTTGACAAACGTGTGGTTTATATCGGTGGTACGAGTATGTCAATAATGAAGTTTATCTACGTACAACAAATGCTAGGGGGTTTTGGCGGGAACCTTGAAAGAGGCGTGTGCTGCTCTTATTTTATTTCGTTTTCTTGGTGTATTTTTGAGTTATATTAAATTATGTTGGTGGCATTTTGTTCGATATAGGTTTATTACAGTGCCCGTGTATAGTGAAATACAGTAACAGTGCGGAAACATGGCCTTTTCAGGTTGCCTCCAAAACTTCATTGTAAATGTTCTGGTAAAGTAGTCATTGCTTTACTCGAATTACTGACTGTGACTCACTTGACTGACATAATAAATAATTAACTGACTGACTGATTCTAACTTTAACGCTGCTTTTATACGAATACGAGATATCGTTTTATTTGACACTGGCAATATGCGTAATAGCGATGCCATTATAAATGAAAAAAAAAAAAAACAAATGGTAAATAAATTAAGGTTCATATTAGGTTAGGATCCCACCGCAGAATCATTTCGTTCATCCAAATATGCTGCAAACCTAACTTTTACGCATATTTAAAATTTTACAGAATATAGATCCACTAGGTTGCCTATCAAAATTTGGCCGCAATTTATTTTTTTATGTTTTTATTTTGGGTAAGAATTTTTTTATTTGTTTTTTTCACTAAAATAGAACTTTCAAAACTCATACTTTAATGACAGTTCTAAGCATACTTTGCTAAAATAAAGTCGAAGTGCGGTCGATGAATCTCACCCTAAGCCATGGTTGCACCACTATATTTTGTTAAAGTTAAAGTTTTTGTTACATTTCACATCCCTCTCAAACTTAACGTAATCTGTTAAAGTTAGAGAAGGATGTGCAATGTAACAATGACTTTAAATTACAAAAAGATTATGGTGCAACCCAGGCTAAGGGCGAGATTCACAGACCACACTACGACTTTACTTTCGAGCAAAGTACGCTTCGAACTGTCAAAACCCATACATTTCTGACAGTTCTAAGCATACTTTGCTCAAAGTAAAGTCGTAGTGCGGTCTGTGAATCTCGCCCTAAAGACCGAATACTCAAACGGTACTCAATTTTAAGCAACACTCAAATGTGCGCTATCTCTATCGTTTGAACGTGTTTTATAAAGACAGAAGACTTTTAAGTCGCACTTAGATTTAGGAGACGTTTGAGTATTTGGCCGTAAGTGTAGCAGACGTAGTTTAGTCAAGCCTTAATACGTAGCACTCGTAGCTGCTCGTAGCCTCTCGTAGCTATCGTAGCTCTCAAGGCAGTCCGATATCAACTTTTTTAGCTGCCTGAGTTTTTTATTGCTAAGTGGGTGGGATACGACCGTTCGAAATTAAGTCTTATGGCCGAAAACTCAAACGTCACTCAATTTTAAGCAACCCTCAAATGTGCGCTATCTCTATCGTTTGAACGTGTTATGTTATATAAAGAGAGAAGACTTTTAAGTTCCACTTAGATTTAAGTGACGTTTGAGTATTTGGACGTTAGTTGGATCCCTGTAGTGGAGATTAGGTGATATTGTGTTTAGTTAAAAGTGTCGTATGTAGAACCCCTGAATTTCAAGTATTAGTTATGGGCAATAAGTTTGGTAATTGTTTTATATTATTTCGCATTAACACATGCTTGTGAAATATATTTTATTTAAAGAAAAATGGAAAGACTAGACAAGACTAGACTAGGTTTCCAGTAGGTCGCGAGTTCGAGTCTCACCTGAAGTCAAATTTTTCTTTCCATTTTTCTTTAAATAAAAATAAGTTTGGTGTTGTGTTCCGAAGGCTTGCTTTACTCGTGATAGTTTCAGTATTGGAACTCAAGGTTGTTGATGCCACCGCATTATTAATCTATCAGCCGCTTTTGAGCACTGTCACGCTTAGTTAATATTATACTAACCCTGAACTTACTATCACATTTGACGACCCGGTTAGTCCAGCGGTGTGAGATGACCGTTTGATTCGAAGGGTCGCGGGTTCGATCCCCGCATCGGGACAAATATTTGTATGGCCTACAGATATTTGTTTCGGGTCTGGGTGTTTGTGTATTTGTTGTTTGTGTACAACGGCACCCACGACACAGGTTTATACCTACTGTGGGGCTGTGAGTGTAAGCGTATAAAAAAAAAAAAACAGCGGAAAAAAAAACATAAATCTGTTGTAATTATGTAGGCCACTCATTCACAAATGTTTCCCAAATTTTAAGTCAATCGGCCCAGTAGTTTTGAAACCAATTTGGTGCAACAGACGGGTAGACAGACAGACACTCATGTAATACTATAATTGTTCAACTTTTTTCTTTTAAATTACGAAATCTGTAACAAGAAAATATTTTATTAAAACTTAGTCTAGAAGTATGTTTTGTATATTCTCAGATATGATAGAAAACTAGTATTAAAATCCAATTTTGAATATCAACTTCTCAAACATCAACTCAAAACAAAATGACCACTTAGCAAAACATTCACTTTGTAGTATAAGAACTTAGCGTTATAGCAATTTCTCAGAACGTTACTTCAATCTGGTTTGTGTAATTGTTAAATAAAACTGAATATTCAATTTAATTAGAAATGAAAAAAAAAAGCTTCTTACTTGTATTCTTAAAAGAGAGATGAGGAGAATATACATATTATTATATGGAGATACATTTCATGCTTGCCATCCATTAAGGATTTAGTGAACTGCAGACAAAAATGAGTGACTCAATAAAATAATAAAATTTAAGAGGAGAAATTTAAAATTAAATAAAAAAAGTTTTGCGAAATGTATCGTGTTACAAGTTTCCCGCCTCGTATGTCTATCTGTCTGTTCGAAAAATTAAAAATTACTAGGAATACAATAGTTTTATAACGCAATGGTGCCTACGTTCTCGAGCTCTGACACAGAAAATTACCAGAGACCTTTTGATCATAATTTGTATTAACTTTTTTTGCTTTGACCAAACAGTTATTATTTTTTGTTTGAAAATCTGTGACGATTTAATTTAAACCCATAATTAAAAAATAAACTCCGTTCAATAGTATGGAAACATATACCCGACACTTGTTCACTGTCGAGTAATAATTCCCAACCAAATCAAAAAAGCTGAAATGCTCCAAACTTTTAAATATTGTACTGTAATCAACAATGTGAAATGAAACAACTTTTCATTGTTATTAATCATAAAATAGTTGACCGTTTATTTACAAACAGCTTAAACTTTTATTAACCCGAATATACCCTCGAACAAGCATCTCTTACAGATTTATGCGTATTTTAATTGCTTCTTCACACAAGATTCCAACAGTAGGTGCTATTGCGAAAATATCTTGCGTCCCTCTCGTCGAGCACTCGCAATCCTGGATGAGATCTGCTGTCTCTCTCATGCAAGCTCTCCGTTGGCACAGGATAGCTCCCTTATGTAAGTCAGTGCTTCTGAATCAAGCTTGGAGAAAGGACGCGCGCGGTCCGATTCTCCAACATCGGGGATGCCGAACTGTGCTAACTCGTATAACCACGGTATACGTGAATCTAAACTTCAATGAATCGAAGATGATAGTGGCCAAGTGCGTGTTACTTTAAACAACGGAAACGCAGTGCCGATGCCGTTTCTTTTAAACTCACGGATTAGATATATCCGCGTAAACAAGAAATAATTTCTGTTAATTTTAGAAATAGTGCACTATGGAGGGTGTGATCGCACGCGCTCGCAGTAAAATCGACTCCTCCGAGCGATTTATGTATAACGATCCTTTGACAAAATAAAAATAGTCTAACAGAGCTTAATATATGACATGACATTAATTTTGAAAGCTAAAAGTGTCCCTTCGTTATTTGTCATCGTGTTGATTAAGAACTGAAATGAATGTTGACAGATTTAGTGGAAACAGGTAGAGTTAAGTTAGTTAAGTTGTGACATGATGCTCTGAGACCGTTTAGTGGCTATAAATTAGTGTATTTTTGACATAGATGTTAACTAAATGGGTACTGTAATTATATAGTTAATTAAGTGATGATGGAAAGGAGAAGAAATAAATAATATTTATTCAATTAGAGTGATAGTTAATTATATTAGGGAAGAAGATAATAAAAAATGGCTGGGAGTTATAAGATAAAGTGGCATTCGTTTCTGACGAATTGCGTGTTGCTGTTCATTTCAATGATTTATGGTAAGTGTTTTTTCGTTTGTAGTATAATTTTTAATTATTTTGTAATATAATGTAATCTATCTTGATCATTTTACTAAAGTTAATTGGTCTTATTCTAATACCTTGTTTTAGGTATACATTGGAAAGAACTGATATATAAAATAACGTTTTTGTATAAAAATTATACCAAAACCACTACGTAAAACTGTGGAATTTCGACACTCATTTCAATATAAATGGTCCAATAAGTACTGTTCTATTCTGAAATGTACCTAGGTACTGTTTGCTTACAGAATCCTGGAATATACCTAAATAGTGTTTGGCCAAAAGATATCAGCTAGTTTCAAAATCGTTATAGGTATACATATAAAAAAAAAATATTTCTTATTCTAAACTGATGTAGCTTAAATTATTAATTAAGTATATAACATTTTGAGTAGAAGCTCCCATAGTAAAGAACACATTATGAGGAAGATAAAAATATCAGGCAGGCATCCTTTGTAATATCTTCTATTAGATGTTTCGGTATATTGATGTTTTTACCCAATAAGGATATAGAAATTATATCAAACTGCTCAAACTACCAAAACGTCATTCTATTTTAGACCTTTTAAAGATGATTTTGAAAGTCAAGGGGAGACAGTTTTAGATGATCAAAATATTCATTTAACGTATAATCTTAAACAAAAATTAAACCAAAATGAAAATTAATAAATTCCTTTAATCAAACACAGCCCTAATTTGGAAAATATTAAAGGACGAGTTATGCAAAATGGGACAAATCAAATTCAACAAAATCAACACTTTACAATCTAATCTTGCCAACATGAAATTTCGCACGAATACCGAATGCCTTTAAGAGTTTAAGAGGGCGAGGAATTTAGCGGAAGGCGGAATACGGAATCAAATTGAATCAGGGTTAGCACTTCTAAAAGTTGTCGGAGTTTATTAAATACTGAGAGTAAGATAAAATTGTTCAAAGGAAACTAAATCTTATCTCGTTGTAAGAAGTTATAAATCGAGATGGTTTGTTTGATGTTGACTATCAATATCATCGTCATTGGTATTGCTATTTTTAAAAAATGTTATCATAGGTTCTACAAATATTCCTGGATCTTTTGGTCTATAGTCTATAGGAATGGTTTTGAAAAACTGATTATCTAATGTATGATTAATCATTCATCATCGACAAGTAACGTCAAATTCAAATCTCATCCTTCGACTGAGATAAACATTTACCTTGTTTGCTTAATATCATAATTAACTAGCGGCTTGCCCCGGATTTTCACGTGTGTAATGTTACCTACCTACATTACCAATACTTATACGATAGTTACTATTCTATACTAGATCGAGCAATTAATAACTTAATGTAACTATTGAAACTACTAACGTATAAAATTATTTTTAAGGATTTGTCTGGCGTATAATAAATTAAAATGATTTTTAAATCAACCCAACGTTTCGGTCGCTTTTCAGCTTTTATGGTCCCGGGCAGACTATAATAATAGATTTATTTCAATGAGTGTAGCTCGCGAAAACTTAAAACTAATCATACTTACGTATAGTATAGATTAAAATTTTTTTGTCATGGATTAAGTGATGGACCAAGGTCAAAATGCAGATGCGTTACCACTCCTGAGACCTAAGGTGTTATGCCTCTGTGCCGGAAATTACAGGGCCGTACATTACCTCCTGACCGGCGCACGATAGTGCTGAACACTACCATTTAGCGGCAAGTATATTAGGTAATGCGCTGGTGCCTTCGCCCGCGAGCTCCACCACTGAAGACCACCAGTGAATATAAAACAAAATATTTGACTTTTGTTAACAGAGTTCAAAAATGAGAAGGTTCTCAATTCGGACGGTATTTTTATTTTTGTATCGACACTTTTATACAATTTAAATTAGGTAGGTATGTAATTGTCACGAAGCTCAAACAGTCAGATTTTACAAATTAAACAGATGTGAACATTCATTGACAATGCAGCAAAAAACTAAAAAGTATTAAATAAAAATTAACTACGTAATAATAACTACGTTAAGAAAAACCGACTTCAAAACTAAAAAGAAAAAAATAATAAAGATTTAATTGTAATAATATACATACTACCTATTATTTATATGTGCTATTTACTAATAGGTTTGAAGTCGGTGCAAAGCCAAAATCACTAAAGTAGGCCTTTCATTGTATTAAAACGCAACATCACGCCTGTAATCCCCGAAGGGGTAGGCAGAGGTAAATGCATGCATTCAAGCATACATGCAAACACCCACGATTCGCTGGTTACGTTTCGTTCAGTGTATTAATTTGTTCGTTTATTTGTTTATTTAAGGCTTGACTGACATAATAACCTACTTCAAACCTATTGCACAAATAGCACATATAAATAATAGGTAGTACCTATATAATTACAATTAAATCTTTATTATCTTTTACTTTGCAGTCTTGAAATCAGTTTTTCTTAACGTAGTTACTTTTATCAATAATTCGTTCTTCTGCTCCACAATAAACGTTGTAAAAAAGAAAATGTTTTCAATTTAATTTTAAATAAGTGTCAACTTATCAACACATAAATGACCATTCGAGCTGTCATCAAATAACTGTTTTACTGTCACATAATGAGTCAAATGCTTCGGCGAGCATTTTATTACACACCGGGACTAAAATACATTCTTTTTTTATAAATAGAAATGATCGTTAATAAAAAAAGCTTTTAGCACTATCCATTTTCATTCTTCCATAATCTGAAAACAAATGTGACTACATATTTTTTTTATTCCATCTTTTATACATACTGTTACAAATGGCGGAATAAACAACTAAAGTGCTCTCGACCAGTCAATTATTAGTAGTTGAAACATTAATTTGTCTGTGGTGCTAGTAAAAATAAAATAAAATAAAAAACTGTACGCCTCTTTTCATGACATAAAAATAATTTCGTTTATCATTCTTGATTTTTGTTTGAAAAGTCATCTTCCACATAAACTGGTTTTCTAAAACAAGTTTTTTTTCATAGTTGATGGCTTTGCTGTTTAGCATATTGCCAGTGTCAATTAAAACGATATTTTGTATTCGTATTTATGTAGCGTAAAAGTGAGTATCAATCAGTCAGTCAATTATTTATTATGTTAGTCAAGTGAGCCACCGTCAGAAATTCGAGTAAAGCGATGGCTACTTTACCAGAATTTTTACAATTATGTTTTGGAGGCAACCTGAATGGCCGTGGTTTCGCACTGTAATAAACATGTATCAAATCAAATGCCACAAACTTTATTCAATACTAGCTGTGCCCGCGACTTTGTTAGCCTAAGTAAAGCCTTATTACATAAGCTATCTGCTAGTGAAAGACCCGTCAAAATCGGTCAAGCCGTTCCCAAAATTAGCCGGAACAAACAGACAGACAGACAGACAGACAAAAATTGTAAAAAATGTTGTTTTGGTATAAGTACCGAGTATACAAGTATACATACATTTGCACTTATTAAAAGGCGGTTATTTTTATATTACAAACAGACTCCAATTTTATTTATTTGTATAGAATATAGAATAGATGTATAGATAACTCAAAAAAACACCAAGAAAATGAAATAAAATCTCAAGCCTCTTTCAAGATCGCCAAAATTCCCTAAAACATGTTATAGGTATTTATAGATTATATAAGTTAGATGTAAGATAATATACGTTTTCTCTGCTCCAAAATTAAATAATTAAAAAAGGAAATGTTTTTGTTCGGATCATTTAAATAAACGACTTTCCAAGCTGTCATCAAATAACCGTTTCACAGTCTCCTAATGAGTCAAATGCGCCGGTGAGCATTTTATTACTCACCGGGCATTGAATTCATTTTATTTTATACAGAGATCGTTTATAAAAAAGCTGTTAGCATCATCCATTTTTGTTCTTCCATGATGTAGAATTTTTACTGTGTGTAGAGCTCCAGTGACGAAGATCGCGGACGTAGGCACCACCGCATTACCTGAAATACTTGCCGCCAAATGGCAGTGTTCAGCGCTATCGTGTTTCGGTCAGGTGGTAATGGTGGTAATTACAGGACCGTACCCAGTAATTACCGGCACAGAGGCATAATATCTTAGGCCTCAGGAGTGATAAGGCATCTGCATTATGACGTTGATCTTTGTGTAAGTGTATAAGGGCTGCAGTCGTCACTTAACGTCAATGTAAAATGGGTGCTTGTTTGACACTTTTTTTTTTTTCCCTTTATTATAGTATAAATTAACAAAGTTTTAACATCATATCACTTAATGCTAGCATTGAAAAAACCACTAAGGTTTGTTAGTATGCTAACCTAATTTATGTCGGTAGGCAGGTAAAAAAACTGTACATACAATAATTTAGTTGAAAAGAATCTATAAACCTAAGATACATACCTACAAAGGAAACAAAACATGCAATACAGAGTTTAAGAGTTAGGTAGATATGTACTAAGTTGGGTAAACTTCCATAATATAACAATAAATGTATATCTGCAGGCCTTACAAATATTTATACGGAGGTTGAACCCGTGAGCTTCGCTTAAAATGGTCGTTACATACCGCTGGACCAACGTAAGCCGCGAATCGTGGGTGATTGCTCGAATCCGTGCATTTACCTCTGCTCCAAAAAAAAACAATTACTTTTAATCGGATCAGAAATTTTATCTATAGGATACTATTACGGCTTATCCACGTCCTTCATTCATGATATCTTAGTAAACAAGGCCGTAATTTTTACTACCCATATATACCAACTCAAATTTCTTAAGTCTAAATCCGTTGCATAATTTTTGTTGTTCGAATGATAGTATACTTTTTACAAAGTTTCTTTTTCCAATGTTTTTGTAAAAAGTATTGTAGTTTATTTTCAATTTTCAGAGTTATTATTAGAGTCATTATTATAATCTATACAAATAAATAAAATTGGAGTGTCCGTTTGTAATATAAAAATACCGCTTTTTACTTAATGCATATGTATGTATACACGGTACACATACCAAAACAACATTTTTTACTATTTTTGTCTGTCTGTCTGTTTGTCCTCATATTGGGAACGGCTGTACCGATTTTGACGGGACTTTCACTCTCAGAATCGGTCCAGCCGTTGGTAAAAATATATAGCTTAGGCTACTTTTATACTAGCTGCGCCCACGACTTCGTCCGGGTAGATACTGAACAATCATAAATTCTCAGGCGAAGTCGCGGGTACAGCTAGTTTATAATAACTATGCAACGCGCACGGGCGCACATATACTGCACTAGCGGCCCGCCCTGGATTCGCGCGGTTGCTATGTTACCATGTGATGTAATATAGCCTAAAGCCTTCCTCGATAAATGGGGTATATAACACTGAAAGAATTTTTCAAATCGGAGCAGTCGTTTCTGAGACTAGTGCGTTCAAACAAACAAACAAACTCTTCAGCTTTAAATGTAGTATTAGTATACATTAAAATTCAAACCGACCTCGAAAATATAGACTTATCTATATTATCACAACCCACGCTCGTTCACGACTTCTAATTAACAGAGCCATAATTTTTACTACCCATATACCTCATACAAATTACTTGAACCTACCTTCCGCCACGAGGGATGGGTTCTCATTATTATTCCCATCGACTCAAAACTTGGCGACAGTTTCGTAACGCGATGGATTAATGATGATTAATTTGGCACCAGTATTAATACGTTCAGATTAATCAATTATTTACTAGTTTGTGTAATTTAATTAAATGTAGTGATATATTAACTTCCTTACGTATTAAGTGGTTTTAGTAAATATATATCCCGTACTAGAGTATAAATGCGAAAGTAACTCTGTCTGACTGTTACCTTTTCACGTCCAAACGACTGAACCGATTTTAATGAAATTTGGTACAAAGATAGAGCTGTCTTTGAGAAAGAACATAGGTTACTTAGTTATTTATTAAACGACATCCACGCGGCAGAGAAGCCGCGGGCAACAGCTAGTAGACGATATAATACAGACGACGAGCAATGAGGGACTTATATCTTTATGTGTTATCCTTTTAAAAAGAAAAGACCGAAATGTGATGTAAATTTTAAAAATCATTGCAGTTAATTAGATTGATGAGTAAAATGCGGGTAGCTCGCATAAATATATGAACACATCAAGGAGAAGAGAATAATTATATCCTCCAGACCGAATTTCGGTCACGGCGGCCAATCTCAACGGAGACTAGCCAACGGCGCGGGAGATATTATAGTGCACAAGTGTATGCGCAAACATAGGTGCACTCTCTATTCCCTCACTCTCATAGCCCGATGGGACGGTAATCCGACACGACTGGAAAGAGATTGGACGCAGGACCGACGGCTTACGTGCTCTCTGAGCCACGACCAGACTCCGGGCTACCACTGGGAATTTCTTCCTTAAAAAAACCAATAACAGATTTTACCGACGTGGGGACCGAACCTCCAGGCTCCACCATCGTGATTGTGACCACTGGGCCAACGAGGCAGAATTAAACTTTACTAATGTAAGAGTTCCCGTGTCGGAGCTCAAAGCCAATGTTTGTGCCTCAGCAGGACACAATGAAAACACCTTTTGGTATCTTTAAACACTATATTTGGGTTAATTAAGTTAAAGTTATACAGAGACGTGTTCACTAGATTGCGGATAGTATAGCGAATGGCTGCAGGTACATCCCATTACCTTATTTCGCAATCGCAATATCTGCTGTCAATTGGCGGTGTGCATCCGGTTATCTATCACAGAGGCTTCAGCATCAGGGGTGGCGATACAACTCCTTTTAACCTGCCGTTCTCTTGTCGATGTCTATAATATAGACATTATGCTGCCGTGTTCACTTAAGTACTGTCATGTGAGTAGAAGAATTGTTTGCCACAATCACAACACCAAAATCTTCAATAAACTTTTTTAGGGACCGAACATCCTTCGTAATGTTCCTTGTTATAAAGGTAATAATAATGTAATCAATGCTGCAATTATATTCATCATCACAAAACTTTCTAATATTTGGACTCAATCCAAGAAAATAGACCAACATGATGTGAACAAGCAGGGAGTGTATAATGAATAAACTATTAATAGACAAAATGAGGTTTTAGGAGTACATTGCTCTTATAACATTAATCCTCAGAAAAACGTGAACCAAAAATAAGTATTGAAGAGGACATTGCTCTTTTAATGTATTAATCTTAATCCCTAGTAATATTATAAATGCGAAAGTAACTCTGTCTGTCTGTCACTGCTTTAGTCACTAAATTTGGTACAGAGATAGAGCTGACTTTGAGAAAGAACATAGGCTTAGTTATTTATAAAACGAAATCCACGCGGGCAAAGCCGCGAGCAACAGCTAGTCTTAAATAAGTTAACATAATATTTGAACTAACCTACAAGAATCTATCTATATAAAAATCAGTTGCTTTTCGGTCTCGTTAAAATTTGAAAACGGCTGCACCGATTCGATTAATTTTGGTTTTCAATTTTTGGAAATCCAGAGATGGTTTAAAAGTTGAATAAAGTATGAAGAAATTGTAAGGGAAATGGTAAAAACAACAAATTTCGTACCTATCAAACCTTTGACTCGTTATTATAAAGTTTGCCAAATCAGCTAGTAAATCTCTGTACTGGTAAACAAGCAAATCGAAGTAAAAAGTCACTGTAGCCTAAAGCTATTCACATTTTGTGTATTATCTAGCTTACTTAAAAATCAGAGATCTCAATTGTTTTGTCTTTGTCGGGTCGTACCTAAACGCCACGAAAATATACTTAAGGGCGGGTTCTAATTCGCTTGTTCCGCTGTCAAGTGTCATTGATGACACTTGTCAATTAAACTACTGGGTGTGTTTAGTACTTTGATTAGGACTTTCTTTATTCATTGGTTTAGTCAGGTCAGTACGTTTGTGTTCAACGTACTGACCTGAAAATAAGATATTTTGAAAACATTGTTTCAATTGTCTTGTTAATATAACAGCGCGTTTGAAGAAACGAAATAAATATTTCCAATGTAAATTGTAACATGTAGTATCTATACAAATAAATAAAATTGGAGTGTCTGTTTGTAATATAAAAATAACTGCTTTTTACTAAATGCATAACTATGTATACCTACACGGCACATATACCAAAACAACATTCTTTTCAAATTTTGTCTGTCTGTCTTTCTGTCGGTCTGTCTGTCTGTCTGTCTGTCTGTTTGTTCCCTAATCTCGGGAACGGCTAGACCGATTTCGACGGAACTTTCACTGCCAGATAGCTTATGTAACCAGGAGTAACTAAGGCTACTTTTATACTAGCTGCGCCTACGACTTCGTCCGGGTATATACTGAACAATCATACATTCTCATGCGGATAAAATTGCGGGCACAGCTAGTATAATATTAAGTTGGGGAATAAGTTTCTTCGCATTTCTTAAGATAATTCAAAACATTTTTTAATATAGTTTATTTAAATTTAACTAAAGTATTTATGTACCGTTTTGTTCGATAACTTTTTGCCATCTTGTAGGTAGGGACATGATCCCATTGCTATAAAAAATTTGGGACTTCTCATCAAAATACCGCGACAAGTGGATTTGGCAGTCCTCTCGTGATGTTAACCTAACATTGCATAAAGAATTCTGAAGAGACCGAAACAGGTGGAAATCTGAAGGTGCAAGGTCAGAACTGTACGGCGGATGCATTAACACCTCCCAGCCAAACTCCTTATTTTTGCTGAGTGGCTATAGATATGTGAGGTCTAGCGTTATCATGATGAAACACCACAATCCTTCTGTTGATCAATTCCGGCCGCTTTCTCTCAACTTCTTGCTTTAATCTCATCAGTTGTTCGCAGTAGAGTTCGGAATCGATAGTTCTGCCTGGTGGTAATAACTCATAATGAATAATGCCCTTCCCATCCCACCACACACACACACACACAACATCACCTTATTGCGAGTTAACCCGGGTTTCGCCACAGTCTGTGAAGCCTGACCGGCCTTTGAGCACGACCTTTTTCGCACGTTCTTGTCGTACGTGATACACTTTTCATCACCAGTTATCAGCTTCTTCAAAAATGATTCGGTTTCATTACGTCGTAATAAAGAATCACAAATGAGTACACTGTTCATTAGGTTTCTTTCAGTGAGCTCGTGAGGTACCCAAATATCGAGCTTTTTTTTTGTACCCAGCTTTTTTCAAATGCGCCAAAACTGTTTTGTGATCAATTCTCAGTTCTTCAGCTACGTCGTAACTACTGATATGTCGGTCTTGCTCCACTTTTTCAAAAATGGCATTCATTTTATCCGTAATAGGGCGACCAGAGCGAGGTGCATCTTTGACATCAAAATTTCCGGATTGAAAACGCTTAAACCAAATTTGTGCTCCTCTCACAGACACTGCACTAGGTCCATAAACATTGCAATTTTTTTTCGCGGCTTGCGTTTCATTTTTACCTTATTTGTAGTAAAATTTTAAAATGTATCGAATTTCTTCATTAGATTCACTCGTCTTGACAGTACGAAAAACAAATGAAAATCACACATTTGTCTAATTTGAATTTGGAATTATGTTCTTTAAAATTTTAACTTTCAGTTATACCAAAACCAGCCAGATACAAATACTACAGCCAAAGAGATTTTATTACAAGTTCATACATACTATAATGCGAAAAGACTTTTTCCCCAACCTATTATAAAAAAAAACAATACGTGTTGAAATAGAAGTACACAATACATGAACTTGGAATGAAGAGAAAAATCTATTTCAAGATCCAGATTACCATTAAACTCAATAAGAATCAAACATTTTACTGGTGGCAGAGCTCCAGTGTCGGAGCTCGTGGGCGTTGGCACCACCGCATTACCTACGAGTAATAATATACTTGCCGTTAAATGGTAGTGTGCAGCACTATCGTGTTCCGGTCAGGTGGTAATGTACGGCCCTGTAATTTCCCGCACAGAGGCATAACACCTTAAGTCTCAGGAGTGGTAACGCACCTGCATTTTGACCTTGGTCTTTGTGTGGGTGTCTATAGGCTGCAGTCATCGCTTAACATCAATGTGAACTGCATGCTTGCTTGCTACTTCCATTACATTAAAAAAAAGCTTGAAATATATAAGTAGGTGCCATGTGCAAAAGGTCTGACCAAAAACATTTAAGCGGTCTGTAACACTTCGGCAGCAAGAAAATATTTTAGAATAAAAGCTTTCAGCGAACAAATGTATATGTCGTGACTGAGTAAGAAATAAAAGGGAACCGTTGAATTATTTCAACTCAAAGAAATTTTATAAAGACGACACTAAAGCTGGTAGCGATCGTTTACCGTTATAGTGTTCACCTCCACCAATCCGCATTGGAGCAGCGTGGTGGAGTAAGCTCCAGGCCTCCCCCCCAAAAAAAGGGGAGATACTCGTGCCCAGCAGTGGGACGTATAATGGGTTGCCATTATTAACCTTAAAAACGTTTATTTTGTCATTCTCATTCAATATGAATATGCTGACTCGTTAACCGACTTCGAAAAAAGGAGGATGTTCTCAATTCGTCCGGATCTTTTTTTTTTTTTATGTATGTTTCCCGATAATTTGAAAACGCCTTTACCGATTTCGATAATTTTGGTTTCGTTTGAAAAGGTGTGCCTCCCAGTTGGTCCCATTGTAACCATGTCAATATGTGATGATCTCTCAACTCTCTGTGAGGAACTCTTCAAATTTCATAGCACACTTGAAAGATTTCGATATTTTTTAATATAATAACATTGTTCCGTGTGTTTGCTTTCGGAAGGCACAATTTGATGAAGTGGAACTGGTGATGAAGACTATATATAGTACCTTCTTAGTTGAAATACCTACTTTTACTGAAATAATATTAGTTACACCACTTAAAAACAAAAAATAAATTATCTTAAAACTAAAAAAAACCGCCTTCAAAAAATTTCAAAACTGAATAGACAAAAACACTAAAAAGCGAAAAATAAACTCAATTGATTTATTATGGGCTAAGTAGGTACCTACCTACTCATAGGTTTGAAGTCGGTGCCAAGCCAGAATAGTGCGGTCCGCGCGTTAGGACTAATGTTGTAGTGTTGCAGTACCTACTATGTTAAGTTATCAAAGACGGCTATTTGAAGCGCACTATTGCCTTGGCACCGACTTCAAACCTATGAGTAGGTAGGTACGTAGCCCATAATAAAGTAATTGAGTACCTATCATTCAACTTCTCTATACGGATATTGAAAAACTTTTTAACAAAAAATGAAACCACGGAATAACGAACGAACGAAACGAACGAACGAACGAACCCGTGCCCACTTTGTTGTGCGTTGACGCACAACAAAGTGGGCACGGGTTCGTTTGGCGCCGACTCAATATTATTTTTTTTACTTTTCAGCTTCATTTAGGTATATTCCGCGGTTTCATTTTTAGTTAAAAAGTCTATCTATATAAATAAAAATTAATTGCTGTTCGTTAGTCTCGCTAAAACGAAAACGGCCATACCGATTTGGCTAATTTTGGATTTTGTATGATTTTTGGAAGTCCAGGGAAGGTTTAAAAGGTAAGAAAATATGAAGAAATTGAAGATAAACGCCTCCGCATTCTAGACCATTTCTTCCATAACCCCATGGATGACTGTAAGAGAATGCCTAGTGGCATTAAGTCCGCCATATTATGTATAATGTGCATAAAAGTATAAATAAATAAATAAAAACCACAATTTTATTTTCCTATACAAATAGTCCGTATCTATCAAACCTTTGACACATTATTTCATTCTGAGGCAATACGAAGTTTGCCGGGTCAGCTAGTATGAGAATAAATAAAAGTCGCAATTCATTTGCATTTAGACCATACGCCTCCGTCTAAGGACCGTGTATTTAACTCCACACGTAAGTGAAAGGAATACTCATATACCTACCCCGACATGGAATTATCATAAGATTAATTAGAATTTATACAAGTGCTATGGGTAATTAGCTGGCTTGATGCTTTCAAATGTCAGGAATAGCTTCTTGAATATTAATATTCGTATTCTAACAAGACGTAGATACTGATACGATGGGGGGAGGTGTAATAAAGTAAATATGTACAGATAAATATCCTTAATAATGAATAACAAAATAATTTTCATTTACTGCTGGTAGCGCTCCAGTGATGGAGCTCGCGGGCGTAGGCAATACCGCATTGCCTAATATACTTGCCGCTAAATGGTAGTGTTCAGCACTATCGTGTTCTATCACAATACTGCATTACCCATTTTATTAATTGCAAAATGACAATAAGAGTACCTATCATTAACTTCTGTATACGGATATTGAAAAACTTTTTAACAAAAAATGAAACCGCAGAATATACCTAAATGAAGCTGAAAAGTAAAAAATTAAATATTGAGTCGGCGCCAAACGAAGCAGTGCCCACTTTTTTGTGCGTCAACGCACACAGATAATGAATACGTATGTTCGTTTGGCGCCGACTCAAAACTAATTTTTTTGCTTTTATTCTATATTTTATGTGGCTTACAAAAATTTGAGACACACATACACACACCCTATCCAATAAAATACACAATTATCAAAATCGAACAACTCTGAAAAAAGTTATGCGTATAACCATGTTGAAATCATCCTGGAGCTAATAAACAATCATTCCCTATTTTCTTTTGATACCTGTATGATGTATAATAATGCAAATGGTATGCCCTTTCTAATATTTTTTAATTTAATTTTTTTTTCTTGTCTTTCGCATTGGGTTTGCCCAACCTGTAATGATAAATTTAAGTATGATGATAAATAAATAAAAAAATAAAAATATAAAAAAATGATCAACATCGGACTACTCAGTAAAAAGTTATACGTCGACTTGAAAACCTGCGCTGTTTATTTCGTCGGTTAAAAATAGAAAATCGTGACAAATAAAAAAATAGCATAGTTCTTAAAGGCAAGAAAAAAACAAATGCTTTGCAAAGACTTAATCTCTTTTTTTTAATACTTATTGTTTTTCTTTTTGTATTAGCTATGTACCTTCTCGTCTGGAAATTTTGTATCGTCGTGTCTCTGTGCCAATGTGTGTCCAAATAAATGTTTTCTTTCTTTCTTATGGAAATTTAAAAGTTGTCTTCATTATGTTTTGCATAAATAACACATCGCTCCGCCAAACGCTCCGCCTAAAAAATCATACACGGAGCAAGTTTGTACCTTACACGCTTTATCCTTTACCAGATGTTAAACTTCATAACGTTTAACATTACAAGGTCCCAAGCCTTACCATTATCATAAATGTTCACGCTGAAATTTCGTTTCAGCCTGTTTTGAGTTTCAAGTGAAATTATTTCGCCTCCTTGTTGGCTATTACTAAAGTTTTAAATGGAAATGGGAGTTTTCCTGAATTGTGTAATCAAGTACGCTGCGCTGAGTAAAATTCACAAATGCATTTAGTCTTTAGAGCATCGTCGCTTAATGGACCCAAACTGAGTCTAATTTTAGGAAAATTGCTGGGACCTTTTGATTAAGACAATCGGTTAAATTTATTCGTTCGCTGTTTAGGTATATAGTTAAATCAAAATTAATATCCCTACTCCCTACTTAATATTATAAATGCGAAAGTAACTCTGTCTGTGTGTCTGTCTTTTACCTTTGCACGTCCAAACGACTGAACCGATTTTAATGAAATTTGGTACAGAGATAGAGCTGACTTTGAAAAAGGGCGGAGCACATAGGCTACTAGTTTTTATAAAGCAGCAACAGCTAGTTATTCTATATACTCGTATTTGTAACAAATGTGTGGTACTCCAAATATTTAATAACAGTAATAAACCGCTAATATTGCTATACAAATCACAGGTTACTGAATCATAACAATAAAACAGAATGCAAAGCAAATACTCGAGATTGCTAAGTCTAGATACCGGAGGTTGTAGTTTTTAATGGAAGTCCTATTTTGTATGATGATAGCAAACAGGCATGCAGAACATATGGATGTTAAGTGAATAGCCTACAGCCACACCGCGGACATTCCTCCACAATTCTATACAAACGCTTAATTTGGTCCCTATTACACAGACATCAATCAGTGACGTGTATACCAAATACCAAATGTCGCCTTAAAGAGGGGAGGAGGTTGGGTGAGGCGGGGAAATCGGGCGGGACGTCGAAGTGTCCATTCTATACGTAGTATTATTACATATTCTCTGCTACAGCCTATAAAATTCTTTACAAAAACAGATATATTCTATTACTATAAAAAGAAAAGTAACCTAGTTTATGACAGACGACTTTCACAACACTTCATTTCCTTAAAGTGCATTTTAATGAATACACAATCTATCACGCATCCATTAAATATTGCACCATTCTTCCTTATTAATCGAGGGCATCACACATTCTCAGTATTGCCTAATACCAAAACGTAATTTCATTATTTTACACTGTGTACAGAAATATCATTATGTGCTATATTAAGAAGTTTTTTCTTCTTTGTGTATAAGTGGCAAGCAAGTATACAATTCACATGATTAGTAAGTGAATACTGTAACCTATAAACATGTACAGTGCTTATCAAGTGCTGATACAAACCACATGTTTAGTTTACCAGTACTTTTTATTTTTTAGCTTCAATTTGAAAATTAATGGGAGTAAAAAAAAATGCACATCGAGCCTATGAAAGTGATAATCGGCTAGTTTCGGCTTTATAGAGCGTTATCTCTGCTGCACACTGCCTACGTATGACATATTCTTCTTGTTCTAACATAGGCCTCACACATTAGTTTAAACAGGACAGTGAAGCGATTCAAGTAATTTTATTCAATTACGATTATATGACTGGTTTGTTACGATAGTTAGACCTTTCTGTTAAGATTATATAGGACTAAATAAAAAAAAACATCCATTACCGTGTTTTAATACAAATACATACAATAAATGGAATTTTTGTTTCGCAGAAATTTGGACCCTATCTATCTATAAAATAAGTAAAATAACTAAACATAATATTGTTATTAATTCTTTAGATAAATATGAATAGAATAAAAGTCAATCTGCAAAATCACGTAATGTTGGTCGTAAATAAACAAAACTAATATAAAATCTCAGTTCAAATCAACAAACATAAAATATCTTATTTCTACGAAGTCACAAGTCGTGTACTAAAAAGAAACAGCAATCACTCATAGTGCAACGATAACATATACCACGTCGTACTCAAGTCATGTCACGTTATCTCATGTGAAGTATGCTCTGACATCTGACACAGCGTTGTACAACAATTCACTTTATGTGAAATCTTGTTCTGACAGATTGCTTCACAGCAATAAACGTAGCTACTTCAGATAAAAACATCACAATTCGTTTATTACATGATATTATTGAAACGAATAAAAAGTTTTTTTATACTTATTTCGCGAATATTAAAATAAAACATGGCTTAAACAAAAAACTTGCCTTAATTTTTAGTTTAGTTACCCGAATTTGTTTAGTTTAGCTTTATTTGTAATCCATAAAAACTGTTTTGGTTCAACGTTGCTCGCGAAAACGTGCAACCACAATAAACATGAAATTGAAGTTACCGTGAAACAAAAAATGAGTTAGTTAAATATTACAAAATGAGTTTCTAGCGTTGAGGTTGATGAGTTTTCAGTATTGGAGTTTTGATGTAACGTTTTGATGTAATTTATTTTACTGATAAATTGTATATTTCAATGTGATGGTAACAACCATACAAAATGCTACAATCACATGTTATTTTTAAATTTTTATCGTCTGCAACTGGACTCAAAATTATGAACAAAGAGGCAAAAAGCTTAGACTTCAGAGATGGAACCGTATCTACAAAAAAATATAAATTATAGATATAATATGTTATGTAGCAGAGAAGAACTTAAAAGAACATAAAAATAAATAAGAAATCGAATTGTATTCCCGTCGTAAAATCCAAATACATCTTATAGTCTACATAATTCCAACAAACTAAAACTGTTAAGCAAAGAGGATTATAGTAGGACATGATGATATGACTTACTTTACTACAGCTCTTACCAGTTCGTTCGAGCAAAAAGCATCAACTTTTGTCACCGTTGAATGTTCCTGCAAAATAATTTATAAGTCGTGAATGGAAATGGATTTCTGCAGTGTAAAATGGATTTATTGGAAGTTCACTGTTTACGCTTATTTTATCTACGTTGTTATTTCGAACAATAAAGTTCTCGGGTGTTATGCTTAGTATCGTTGATTTATTGCTATAAGATTATTGTCATAAGTCAAATTTAGGATAATTTCGAATATGTAATCACATTCTTAATTAATTCGAATAAAAATGAAATGACTGAATATTTCAGTTAATTTAATTTTGTAACTTTTTTACATGTATTTAATACATGTAAAAAACTATTGTTTTAACTATTATTTTTTGTTGTCTATTGTTTTACAATATTTTATCAAATTATGACATGCCCATGACTGGCATGATGGTAGAGTTCCAGTGTAGGAGCTCGAGGGCGTAGACACCATCGCATTATCTAATCTATCTGCCGCCAAATAAACATTACGTTTAGCACAGCACTGACGTGTTCCTACTAGATGGTAATGTATGGCCCTGTAATAACTTATTACAGAGAAATAAAAACTGAGGTCATATTCTAGGAACATAATAACAACTATTATATATGCGGCGCCCCGGGTGTAGGTTGTAATTAATTGATACAACGCAATTCGGAACACACTATTATTTATTGGTAATCTCATAAAACACAACGAGCACGTTTTCCTCTCAGAAGGTTCCACCGGAAGAGAGCCAGAGGGCGTCCCAGTCCCCGTGACACAGATTATGTATATCTAATCTGCACAGATTAAATATACCAAACTGCACAGATTAGATATACTACACTCTTCCCCGCTACATTGTATGAAACATATATAACCCGGTAAACCTCTTTCCAGTTTGACCAACTGTATACAATTTAACATAAATGGTAAGTATTAAATCTATTTTACAATTAATCACTCTGACTACAATTTAATATTTGGTTTATATGTCTCTTCCACCTTAAACCATCAACATCAATAAAATAAGTAGTTCCAGGAATGGATACTTCAGTAATAGTACCTTTGACCCAAAGATTTTTCCCTTGTCTGAAGTCACGGGTCATAACCTGATCACCTAACTGGAAGTTTGCATTCCTGGAGCCGCCAAAAGAATTCACCGCTTTGTTTTGTTTCAGAAGTAAATCTTGAAAGATAGGTGTCGGTCGCAACAATGATAACCGACTCCTTATTTCCCTTCCAAGCATTAGCTTTGCTGGTGAGACTCCAGTCATCTTATGAGGGGTACTTCGATAATCAGCAAGAAATATTCCTATAGCATAATTAAGTGGTTTTCCACTATCTACAATTTTTGTTATATTTGATTTAAATGTTTCTACAAATCTCTCAGCAGCCCCATTTGTGGCTGGATGATAAGGTGCCGTAAAGGTATGCTTGATATTACAATTAGTGACAAAAGCCTTGAACTCATGACTTGTGAATGCTGTACCATTGTCCGTCACCAAATGAATAGGGAACCCAAATCTCAGGAAAATGTCCTTTAATTTCGTTATGGTGAGAGCACTGCCAATATTAGCCATTTGAAATACTTCTGGCCATTTGCTAAAACTATCAACCACGACGAAGAACATTTTTCCGAAGAGTGGCCCAAGGTAGTCCGCATGGATGCGATACCAAGGTGATGGTGTTATTGGCCAAGGTCTTAATTTTGTTTTAGGAGGAGCATTTCTGTAAGCCAAGCAATGAACACATGACTTTGTAATGTTTACAATATCTTCATTTAATTTTGGCCACCAAAAATAAGACTTTGCCATATCAATCATCCTACTACTGCCAAAATGACTCTTATGTAATTCATTTAATGCATTAATTTGAACAACCTGTGGTATTATGATCCTATGTCCCCAAAACAAGCAATCACGGTCAATTGTAATCTCATGTCTTTTAATATAAAATGGTTTATATTAAAATGGTTTATTTAATCTCATGTCTTTTAAAATGGTTAGCCACATCAATCAATTTGCTATCAGGCCAACCATCATAACAATACCTCAAAATTTGTGTCAATAATTTGTCTTTTTTTGTTTCTTTCTGTATTATTTCCCAATTAATATTACCAACATCTGAAGCATCAATATAATTAATGCATATACCTAACTTTTTATCAATTTCTACATCTTTTTTATTCTCACCTGGTTTCCTAGATAAATAATCTGCCGGATTTTTATGTGATGATATATGTCTGATTTTATAAGAAAATGCCGATAAAAATATGGCATAATGTTGCAAGCGTTTAGCAGCCATCTTTGGGATACCTTTATCAGGGCCAAAAATTCGTATAAGAGCTGCATTATCTGTTTCCAATTCAAAGTGCCGACCATACAAAAAGTTATAAAATTTTGTTATCCCAAATATAATTGCTAAAGCCTCTTTATCCAGAGTACAATATTTCTTTTCCCTATCATTCAATTTTTTACTGGCAAATGCTATTGGTCTAATCACATTGTCAGTTCCACGATTTGATAGAATGGCACTAATGCCTTCAGATGCGGCATCGCAAGACAATATCAAGGGTAAGTTGGGGTCATAATGACACACACTTTGGGCTGTTGACAATTTCTGTTTTATCAAATTAAAGCTATATTGACATTCCTCAGTCCATTTAAATTTTTCTTTCCTAGTACATTCATATAATGGAGCTATCATACTAGCCATATCTTTCAAAAAACGTGCATAGTAATTAATTTTCCCGAGAAATGATTTTAACATAGTCATATTTTCTGGTGGTGATAGCGCCAATATTGGCTGAATATTCTCTTTTACAATACTTATGCCTACCTTGTTAATATTGTATCCAAAAACTTCTATACTTTTTCTAAAAAACTTACATTTTTCTGATTTAATTTTCAACCCAGACTCTTTCAAGACTGTTAACACTTTATCCAATGTATTATTCATATCTGATAGATCTTTACCACACATATAAATGTTGTCAATGAAAACCACAATGTTAGGTATGTGATTTAATTTCATACTCATTAATCTTTGAAATGAACCAGGTCCAGTACTCACACCATATGGTAAGAAAAGATATTTATATATTCCGAACTCAGTATTAATAACGGTCAGGGTCTGTGAATTAATATCTAATGGTGCTTGCAAGTAAGCTTCTTTCAAATCAAGCTCACAATAGTATTCACCACCTTTCAGAGTTTGAAATATTGTTTCTATATGTGGCAGTGGATAGTGGTCAGTTTCTAGGTATGGATTAAGGGTTACTTTGTAATCACCACATAATCTGACTGATCCATCAGGTTTCATAATTGGAATTACAGGTGTGCCCCATTCACTGTACTCTACAGGCTCAATTCTTTTGTTATATAAAAGTCTTTTGATTTCATTATTAACTTTGTCTTTAAGAGCGAAGGGCACCTGTCTTATCGGCAAAAATTTAGGTTTAGCATCAGGTTTTAACTTTAATTTAATGCATTCTCCTTTAAAATCTCCCCAACCAGGTGTGAATACTTCTGTGAACTTGTTTTTTATCACCTCTACTGGATTACATGTATCATTTACCCTTTGGTCGCACCAATTTTCATTTAATTTTAAAGGCCACTGCTCAAAAATGTTAAGCCAGCTCCTACCCAAAATTCTGGGTTTGTCCTTTCCTACTACATACACATCTGCTTTTTTTACCGTATCATTCCAACATATATTTAAATTTCTTATTACACCAATAGGTTGCGACAAGCTTTGATCAAAGTTTTTAAATGTAATATTAGTTCGTTCGATAGACTTACCAGGCAATAATTTATTCCTATCCTCGATGGTTAAAGTACTGACTTCAGAGCCAGTGTCCAGTTCAAATTCCAATGATTGGCCCTCGACTTCTAAGGTTATCAACTGTGGAGGTACCTTCCTTTCAACAAAATTAAAAGCATACATACAGTACATATCGGTGTTGTCTTCCGTTTTAAACAAATTTTGGATGTCTTCTTCATGGTTTTCTTCACCCATCACATTTACTGTTTTAGTTTGACGAACAATACAGACGCGGAAAATGTGTCCTTGTTTCCCACATTCAGAGCAGTATTTATTTTTCAATGAACACTCAGACCTCACATGATTGTCTTTACCACACACATAACACACAACACTATTTTTCTTGATTGCTGGATCTCTGTACTGTTTATTCCAGCTTTGCTTTTGTTTAATTTGTGATGTAGATGGATGTAGCCGTGCCTTTTTCCGCTCTGTGAAGAACATTTCTTTTATTCCTTGAGATTGTTCCCCATGTTCCAGTTCTAGGTGTGACTGCTTGATGGCTGCTTCCACCGTCCTAGCCAGTATAACAAGGTTTTCTAATGTATCGTCGGCATTTTTCAGTAATTCAAATTTAATTAAAGGTTTGTTCACTCCATCAATGAACTTTTCTTTCACCTGATCTTCCATGTCCTTGAAATTACATCTTTGGGCTAATTTCTTTAGTTCAATTATATAATCCTCAATACTCTCATTAATATTTTGATTTCTTGACCGAAATGCCGTTCTATCCAACACTGACGATGTCGACTTTGCGAATCTATCTCTCAACAATATAATAAGGTCATTAAAGTCTTTTTTTATGGGTTTCACAGGTGCGCACAAGTGATTTAAAATTTCTAACACTTTTGATGTTACATTTGTAAGTAATAATGCCGTTTGTTTCGTTTTATCGACATCATTTAAGGTTATAATACACTCTAACTGCTGTTCGAATAACTCGAAATCCTTGCCATTGAACGGATCAATCCTCACAAAATTATTATTAGTCATTGTTTTCACTGGCCCTCTCCGAGTCTCTCTGTGCATCCTCGTCGCCAATTATTATATATGCGGCGCCCCGGGTGTAGGTTGTAATTAATTGATACAACGCAATTCGGAACACACTATTATTTATTGGTAATCTCATAAAACACAACGAGCACGTTTTCCTCTCAGAAGGTCCCACCGGAAGAGAGCCAGAGGGCGTCCCAGTCCCCGTGACACAGATTATGTATATCTAATCTGCACAGATTAAATATACCAAACTGCACAGATTAGATATACTACAACAACAAATGTATGTATGTATGTATCTTCACGCCAGGTCCCTAACGGGGTAGGCAGAGAGTGTAGAGCGCCAGACATCCCGGTTCTGACAAACTTCTCGTGCCTCGTCTACCTTCATCATTCTCTTCATACATACATAACAACAAATGTGGGTGGAAATAACCTAAATTAAATGTTTTTTCTTTTTTTTTTTCATTTTATAATGACGATGTAATTAATATTCAGCTCAGAACATCGGTGTGTGTATAGGCATAATAGGTAGGTTAAGAGAATTGTCTGTGAAGTTTTAGTTTATATATATTGATTTGATATGGCATTCATATCCTTCCCAAAGCAGATTTAATTTAAATCTTTGCAAGCCGATACTCATTTTCTAAACTTCTAACAGACTTATCGTTTACATCCCTTGATGTTAGCCACGAATTTCACTAAGTACAAGCACGTGAAGACTTCTCGGTATTTTACGGTGCCGGTAACGTGGGTTGGGGGTGGTTGGGGCATCTGCGTTCCATAAAACTTCTGTACGTAACATTTTGTCATATGCTTGTCGCAGATTGAATAACTTGGTCCGCATTCCGTTTGTCGTATTACATAGATGACTTGATGTAAGCTCTTTGTTGTGTATGGAAATATTATTCGTCGTTGAGTATACGTAATACTTTATTATTATATTTTTAAGCAAACAAAAAGAGTTATTATTGGAATACCAGTAGTCTTCGCGGCCGTTTTCGACCAGTTTTTGGTAGAGCTCCAGTAACGGAGCTCGCGGGCGTAGGCACCACAGCATTGTCTAATATACTTGCCGCTAAATGGTAGTGATCAGCACTATCGTGTTCCGGTCAGGTGTATCAAGTCGATGTACGGCCCTGTTATTTCCGGCACAGATGCATAACACCTTAAGCCTCAGAAGTGGTAACGCATCCGCATTTTGACCTCTGGTCTTTGTGTGGGTGTCTATAGGCTGCAGTTATCACTTAACATCATACCAAAGAGTAACGTAAAACAACCAAGGTTTTTTGAAACAACATAGGACACAAAAAGTAATCCTTTTTTATATAAAAGCAAAAAAGAAAAGACAAAGCACTCGATTCATGCTCAACTTCCAACAAAGTTTTTCAGCTTAAATATGTAAAGTGTCACCAGAAGATTAGTAACATTATTTGGTACAATGAAATTTTCGCTTGGTTAGTTCTTCTTAAGTTCCCTCCATTGTAACTAGACTCAATTATTATTGTTCACCGGACACTGAAGGAATGCTTTTGGTAGACGACAGTCATTAGTTAGTTAATAGATCGTGAAAGCGAATTTTGTCTGACCTCCAACAACAAAAACTTAATTATGATCTTATCTGAGAAAAGATCGGGAATTTTGTAATTCAAAGTATTTATTATAAGGGGAAAAAAGAATACAGTACCATTTTGAAAATATAATGTTCATAGGCGACGGTAACTACTTTGCATCAGGTGGCCCGTCTGCTTGTATGTCAATCGTTTGATATAAAAAAAAAAACATACTAGCCGTTATCCGCGGCTTCGCCCGCGTGCATGTTTTCTTGCTATATTTATTGTATACCAATTTTCAGCCTTGAAACTTCCTTGAAACTTCCACCCCCTATTTTAGGGAAGTGGTGTCATATAACGGGACAAAAAGTAGCCTATGTCGCCCTCTAGCCCTTCAACTATCTCTGTATAAAAACACATCAATCCGTTGCTCCGTTTTGACGTGAAAGACGGATAAACAAACACAGTTTCACATTTACAATATTAATATGGATTATATAACGTACACGTTGGTGATGATCTTATGATTGGTTTATTACGTTTCATTTGTGTATTAATCAACTTTAAGGCGCAGGCTCCGGCAAATTATTTTAATTTACCAGAGTTTCTTTTTAACTGTTTGAAATATAAATGATTTTTTATTTGTTTCGTATTAAATCATCTAATTGTGAATACTGATTTTGAACACATCGTTAAACATAAAATAATAAACGGAATGTATATTTTAATAAGCCCTTTTTAAACTCTCTCTTTTTTATAATGCAACACAAAAGCTTTATCGATGAATAAATCGTCATTGGATACAGATGTAAACGGGAAGGTATTTAATATCTATATGTGCCTCCAGCAAAATACAAGCGAAACGTTCAGCATTAAAGAGACACAATCATGACATGACTGGAACCATATCTAACTTCTGCATTAACATTCTGATATTGTTGAAATTTGAAACTTCACTACGGACATAAATATACATCATAACATCGACAAAGTACGACAACAACCTGTGCTATTATAGTAAACAAAGCAACAGTATCCAATATTCAATATTAATCTATTGTTAGGAAGTTTTGTTTAATATAATAGAACGTCTTGGAGCTATTTCTGCAGAAACCAACAGCTTTGACGAGATGAACGAATTCTGTCTAGACAATGTTGTTCAAATGTATGTCTGAAATAGGTCAAGTACACATCAAATTTGAATAAAGCAAAGTTAAATACAGCTTCAATAACAGAAAATGGAAATATTTTAAACAAGAAAGCCTTCATGGAAAACTTTGAAGAATGTTGACATAAACATAGAGCAACGCGGGCCACCGGTCGCGGCGGACCGGAGGGGAGTAGCCACACGCAGGCTTTCCCCTCTGTCAAAGTACAAGATTAAATGCTATAAAAAATCCTGTGCGTATAATAAAACTATGCAGCTGGACTGCTCATTAGACTAAATCTAGTCGTGCGACTGAACGGACGTCCAAAAAAATGCTGATTTGCTGTGTTGTTTACTGTAAAAAGAGATCTAACACATCAAGCTTAAGGTATAAAATGCCATAATATCGGTAGTGTTGTTTCGGACTGATATAAACAACACAGTCGGGCGCAATGTTTGGTATGCCTTATACGATACGGGGATCGGTCGAGCGACTGATCCGAGTTCGTTTCCGAGAAGCCGCTGTCGATGGAGCCGCTTATCGATAGTGTTGTTGTCGGTTTGTGGATAGTTATCGATAAATATTGCAAAAGAGTCTTATATACAGAGACATTTTTGAGATTAAATTTTCTTATTAATATATTATGTTGTAGTTGTATTCGCCACAAACTGCTCTGGGCCACCATTATTAGTTATTACTATTCGCTCATTTATTCTTGTTCTTATTAAGTATTTTTTAACATACATAGTAGTTATAAAAAGAAATACTTAAAAAAATAAAATTATTCCTTTTTTATATTGTAAGTTTTATTTTAATACTAGCTGTGCCCGCGACTTCGTACGCGTGGAAAAGTGACTTTTTTGGATATAAATTTAGGTAAATTTTGGACCATAAACACTTTTGGTTAGTTAAAAAAATCTGGTTTACGTTAATGCTTCTCTCTACATGATATTGTATAGACGCATTGATGGCCATCGGATATGAAAGCACATAGGCTGCTAGTATTGCCAACATGTGACAGAGTCACATGTAACTCACCGAGCGAAAATCTAAACTAATATTATAAGGCTGAAGAGTTTGTTTGTTTGTTTGAACGCGCTAATCTCAGAAACTACTGTTAAATTTGAAAAAATCCACCACCACCGTCTTCCTCCAACCTCAGTTGCTGCTCACCAACATCTTTTTCGAGTATATTACCAAGTTTAAGTGTGGCTTGGTTATCAGCTAGACCCCCTACAGACTGGGGTTGGAAGTTGGTCAACAATATATTAGAGCCAGTTCAATCTTTACTTCCACCTGCGCCGGAAAAACTGCTGAACACTATTTCTTGCAACTACAAAAAGGGATGCAGTGCTAAATGTGCTTGCAAAAAAGTCGGACTGTCTTGTTCTTTGGCATGCACAAATTGTCAAGGCCGGTCGTGCTCTAATATTGAATCACAAACAATGGAGGATTCGTTTGATTCCGACGAAGTATCGCGTGATACATCGCTATTGACGCAATTGACTTGCATCCAAAATGAAGATGAAGAAGAAGCAGGGGAAGAAGAACAAGAATTTGAAACTTACGAATCAGACGAATGAACTTCAACACTTTTTTTTAATTTACATCGCTTTGATCTTTTTTAAACTTTGAAAATTTCCGTTATTTTGCAATAGTTTTACATTAAGCAAGATCACAACTGACCCGTGAAGTACTACGTGCGGCACTACTGGGGAAACCATATTAAAAAAAACGCGCTAAGTACACTACCTCATAGGTGGCGTGGAAACGTGTGCATATTATGACGATAACAACTTTTATAACTGTTTAACTTTTTTAACATTGACTTGGTCAATATTGTTGAATTTGGTGGCTCATAAGAAAAAAAAAATTGATACATTTTTTATAGATAATTTTGTGATCTACAATTTTTGCTTGGGGTACTTTTATGATAAAACTTACCGTTTTCCCGAAAATCGCGAAAAACTCTTTTTTTTTTAACTTTGACCATGAATTTTTTTTTCCATACACGGGAATGATGGGGAACTTATAGATATTGTTTATAATTATGATTTGAAAAATTTCACTAAACATTCAGCTTGTTGGGACTTTATGTAACTTCACTCTATTTTTTTGGTCTAAATTGACCGGACTATACGTGCGCATAACGCGACAAGATTAGTTGTTAAATTGTCATAATAAATAAAGTCCATCTTTATAATAATACAAAGTGTATTTTATTTAAACCTTATTTCCCAGAGTTAAGTAATTTATCGACACTTGTCGCAACTATGGTTTTTAGGACTTGTCGATGTAGTTGCATCATTCTTTACACTATTATGTCACGGAATGATTACATGTGTGTGTGAAATTGTTGATGTGTTTTGTTAAAGTCAAGGTGTGAGTTTCGTAGTAATAGACGATTTTTGTTGTATGTGAATTTAAGAAAGTGTGTGTTCCCCCCGCAATTGTTGACTATTTTGCTTCGGTAAAACACGCTATGGCTACTCCCCTCCGGTCCGCCGCGACCGGTGGCCCGTGTTGCTCTATGGACATAAGCGTACAAATTGAGAAGTATGCTTATAAAAAAGCAAGGAAAAATAGTTTGAAAAGCAGATCAGATAGAAATTTGTATAATCAAATATTAAAACAAACAGACCAAATCAATGTTTCAGTATTGAAAAAGGAAATGTTAATACTTAAACTTAAACTTAAAAAAGTAAAAACCATACTTATTACATAATTACTGTATAATTTAGGCATTATAATAATATAACTAATTATAAATAAACACATACATACAGAATAAATATTATTAATTATAATATATATAAATATATAACTATTGCTACAAACTTTTTTAAAGATATTCAAAGAAAAAAAGCCGTGAACAAAATATTAGAACTGCAGAAAGACCAAAGACAGTAAAGCAATCATGATTTAAAGAATGTATATCATCACTATTCTATGATTTTCGAAAGTGCTGAATTAATTGAGTTAAAATTTGGTGCACACATAAAATCTGTGTCCAAACACCAAAAACGTGAAACTAAATTTAAAACATAAAAGCTGCTTTTGCAGGACAAACTAGTTCAGTAACAAAAAAAAATAAAAAAATAAACCTATTGTGTGATATATTGCCTTAATGTAAAACAACATATCTTTTATCATTTTAAAGTAAATAGTTTTGAAAATGAACGAATATTAAACATTCACCTCTTTATTTACAAAGCTACTGTGACTAAAATTTTGATAAATACAAAGTAGTTCTTCAGCTCAATTACAGAGAAACCTGTGAAGGTGAGTGCGACTCGCAGTAGGCCGATATTTATTCAAAACAATACGCTCTTAACCATTTGAATTGAAAAATGTTCAAACATTATTGAAAATATTCAAGAACAATAGAAAACAACAGTGAAGATTGAACAAAGAAAAATTTGCATTACATTTTCGAACAAAATACATAATACATAAAACATTATATTACACATCCAAGGTAATGCTCCACATATATCAAGTCTTGACCAAGCAGCTAAACATGTTCGAGGTATCACATGAATTATTCAAACATTTTTGGTCATCACTTGTGCTGACTCAGTTTTGAAATATTCTCTAGTCTTGCGTAACTTTATATTTTTGCTTAATTCTTAGAAATGAATATGCGATGAGGTATTATACAAATATATATACGTTTGTAAGTTCCCCGCTGGGGCTAGAATTGCTTGAATGGGGAATTTAAGAAGCTTTATTTGCCACGTTAACTGAATGTGAGTTGGCAGATGCCACATATATCTTTGTTGGAATTAAACCCACAATCACCACTTTGGGTAAACGTGTTGGTAATTAATGCAGTTAAGGCAAGGACTTACATTATGTCATTTCTATATTCTGCAATGTTATCCCACAACTGCCTGTTGTTTCTTTAAGATAATACACTTGTATTGTAATAGAATTAAGAGATATGCACTTGAAATGAAATTGGAGTATTGCTTAGCCTTTCGTTACTTGTTTTAGAGTAAAAAAATATAATTTAAATACAACAGAGGCTTGGTAATTATAGATATCACTTTCATATCTGTGTAAATATCAGTGCGTTCATAAAGTCACATACCGTTTTGGTTCCATGCAGGATCCAGTTAAGTGGCGTATGTATTTCTATGGATGTGTTAACACTGACATACTGCTGCGGTATTGAGGTGGTAGTACTAAACTGGCGCTGTGTTCAAAATTCATAACCGTCAGAAAATAGATGCCCGAGTGAAAGAAGTGTTAAAGTTTTGCATACGCATATTACTCAAAATAAGAATGACGATATTTTTTCTTCTGTAAAAAAATGTTAAAAAAACGTAACTTCACTCTTGTAATCAGAGGTGTAGGCAGAGGTAAATGCATGCATTCTATCATACATGCAAACACCAACGACTCGTCGGTCACGTTTTGGCCCATGTAACAGGTGGCGAACCTGTTGCCATCTCCGGACACATTACCAAACTCCGGGGTACTGGGAAACTTCCAGAAAATGGAAAAATCCCAATAGAAGCAGAGATAAAGGATTTTAAACCGTTATCTCTAATATCCTCCGACCCGGGAATCGAACCCAGGACCTCCAGCGTAATAGTAGTGGCCTGCTACCACTACGCTACTGAGGCAGTAAAAAAAATTATATCCACTTATTATTGAAGTTGACTTTCTTATTTGTCCTTTGAAATACAAATGTACGTATAAGACATAAAACAAGTTTGGAACCACAAGCATTAGTAATTTTATTGAGTTAACTTACAAATCTTTCAAATTTATCTACTTATGATACCTATACTTGATTTTTTCACGAGTGTAAATTCATTTACCAGAAAATAAATTGACAACTTGACCATTTTATTGAAGTTTCCAATTTATTAAATTACTCTCCGTTCGTATTTAACGTTACAATCAAAGTGAAAAATATTTTAAATAAAATTGCATTACTTTTCCAAACACCGACCAACTAAAAAATATGTTCGTCTCAATAAAAATCTGCTAGCTTGAACAAAACGCTGCTGCAATTTCCATAATCGATTTTATTTCCATACGCTTACAGAATGTTTATTTAATTTATTACTGCATTAAATTTTACATTCATTTCAAAAATACACAATTTTTTTACATGAAGTCAATATTGTATCACATAACGCATTATAAATCTCACCGTAAATTTTACCGTAAACAAACAACGATCTACCCCGTTAGGGGCTTGGCTCAAAAATACTTAATGCAATGAAATTATAAAATGAGTCAAATCAGCATTATGAGATTGGCCAAATAGTAAACCTTCTCTTTTTTCAATAAAATGTATAAATAACTAGCTCTTGCCCGCGACTTCTCCCGCGTGGATGTCGTTTCATAAATATTTTTTCCTGAGTTTTCTTTGCTATAAACCTCACGGAGCCCGAGACCTTTCCAACGAATGCAAAACCGTGGAAATCGGTTTGTGCGTTCTAGAGTTATAGTGTCAGGAAGGAAAACCTGACTTATTTTTATATTATAGACAATAAAGAAGTGCAAATAAACAGGACTGGTTTAACTTTAAGAGCTATATTTCACCGGCAAATTATGACGTCACCGAGGTGTCCGTAAGCTACCAAAACAAGACACCATACCGACAACAGAGTCGCCACACCACAGCGACCGTATCAAAATGGTGAACTGGCGGCCGAGTGAGTGAGACGCTATGGTGTCTCATACAGTACCATTCTGTGCTGGCATCCGGCTAGTTGCCCCCCGGTAAAAAATACCCTCCGGTGATTCCTAGCACGCGCGGCCCCATATGTCACCTGAGTCATGCCTTCGCTATGTCGAGGGCAGATCTGCCCGGGTAGGAGGGCATCCTCAAAAATTGGTTGCGCCACCAAACGGCCACCAGGTTACTGGTCGCGCCGCTATAGAGTCCCGGTGACATAAAGCCCTAAAAATATGAACTAACATTAGGAAACGAAAAAAAGACAGAGCGACTATCATGATAGACAAATTCCTCAATTCACACATTTTTAATGAGCACTTTAACTGAATTACTCGTAAATTATTTGAGTTATTTAGAATTTTAGCAAAAACATTTACTTGACTAAATTGGCATTCACAATTAAATTCCAAGACCATTGTACTAATAACGGTTCATACGTCCATTCCAGCAATTCACCATCTACATAATGGGTCCATTCTGTCTCCGGATGAAAGGCATCACTTAACCCGAACACGGCCAAATAAGAGGCTGTATTTCTATCTGTCCCAGACAGCAGCGTTCACACGTAATTACTGGGATAGTGTTCAGTTTTCATTCTCATGAACTTTATGTTAGTTGTAGATTTTGTACTGACCTAACAATTAAGTTCATTAATGGAAGGTATTTCTTAATTGTTAAAACTAAACGTTATTTGACTGAGGATTACAGTCGGATTCCACATTGGAGTCGTGGAGGTGAATTATAATTTATGTAATGGCCAAGTACACTTTTAAGAGCGTTTCCTAGATTTGATATTATTATTTCTTATAAGGAATATAAAATGGGCGAAGGTTTCAAAGCAATTCGAAACTAAAAAGCGAATCTATCAGTATATCAGTGCATAAGAAATAAACCGTTTATTTATTTTTTTATTGCGTGATTTATCACGCTTTAATCTTCATCCTGAACAAACCTTTTTCTTTTTTAGTATGACGAAAAATTTAAAGAGAAAGGCCATTAAAATTGTATGACTTGTTGGGATACAAGGTTGAGATTCACAGACCGCTACGACTTTACTTTTAGCAAAGTACGCTTAGAATTGTCAAAACTCATACTTTACGTACAGTCCTAAACTTATTTTTCTCAAAATAAACCCGTTGTGTGGTCTGTGAATCTCACATTAAGACTGATTGCAGTTAATCTTCACATCCTCAATCGACACATGGTACATGATTACGAAAGTATGAGTACACAATTCGAGTTCATTTGCGTTTACAATTTTATGTGAGACACTCACATAACTAAACTCGAATTCAGAATTTAATTCGCAGACCATTGAACTAATAACGGTTCATACGTCCATTCCAGCAATTCACCATCTATATAATGGGTCCGTTCTGTCTACTGATGAAAGGCATCACTTAACCCGACCACGGCCAAATAAGAGGCTGTATTTCTATCTGTCCCAGACTGCAGTGTTCACACGTAATTACTGGGATAGTGATCTGTTCTCATTCTCAGGAACAATTAAGTTAGTTGTATATTTTGTTGTGACCTAACAATTAAAGTAATGCATTGGTAGGTTGAAGCGCGCATGGCCCAGTGGCTGGTGCAGATCGTAAGCGATCTGCTCGGTTAAGCACTACAGGCGCGGTCGGGTAGTGTGATGGGTGACCGCTAGTGGCAAATTAAATGCGCGTTTCCGTGCTTCGGAGGGCACGTTAAGCCGTCGGTCCCGGTTGCTATCGATGGATAGCAGTCGTTAAACCTTGTCGGAGGCCTTATGGGCGGTTTGAAAACATCCGACAGTGGGTTGGCCACTAACCCACCCACCTCCACCAATCCGCATTGGAGCAGCGTGGTGGAGTAAGCTCCAGGCCTCCCCCCAAAAAGGGGAGAGACTCGTGCCCAGCAGTGGGACGTATAATGGGCTGCCATTATTATTTATATTATTATTATTGGTAGGTATATCTTAATCGTTCAAAGTTGTATTTTAAGTTTTTGGAGTATCTTATGTTGTCTACAGAAAATAACACGCGCATGGACCCGCGGCTGGTGTAGATCGCAAGCGATCTACTCGGTTGTGCAATACGGACGCGGTCGGGTGTGTGATTGGTGACCGCGAGCGGAAAATTAAAATAAGCGTTTCCGTGCTTCGGAGGGCACGCTAAGCCGTCGGCCCCGGCTGCTATCGATAGATAGCAGTCGTAAAACCCTGTTGGAGACCTTATGGGCAGTTGGAAAACATCCGACAATGGGTTGCAAACAAGCAAACAAACTCTTCAGCCTTATAATAATTAGTATAGATATAGATAACAAACATCTCAAGACAATTTCTATAGTGTCTCAGTAGAATAATAACATTCATAGTTGTAGGGAATCGTATTATTATCATTGTCTGTGCCGTATTACATGTCGTCGACAAAATGAGTGGGTGAAGTTTATTTGAAGACGGAGCCCAGATATTTAGGTACTATATTATCTTTTAGTGTCAGACATAGAGCAACGCGGCCCACCGGTTGCGGCGGACCGGAGGGGAGTAGCCATAGCGTGTATTACCGATGCAAAACAGTCTGTCATTTTTTGCGGGGGGAAATGCGTGCGACACACACGCACACCACAAAAATCGTCTATTACTACGAAACTCACACCTTGACTTTAACAAAATACAGATACAATTTCACGCACACATTTAAACATCTAGACGACAGGTATAGGCCCATTTGGGCTTGTTCTTTGACAGAGGGGAAACCTGCATATGGCTACTCATACATGCTATGGTTAACCATACATTCTATCTATCGCAAATGGCTTGTTTCTAATTAATTCAGTAACGTGTTATTTAATATCATTATATTGATTAATTCCCAAACTAATTTGTAGATATAACTGGATTGCTACCTTAATTCTCATCGTATCAACACAAATATTTGTAAAGCAAACAGATTATGTTAATTGTGATTGCATGTGTTTAGGTAATCAACTACCAACCTAGTTACCACTAGATCTAGATCTAGTACTACTACTACATTGGGGTCGTGACTTTTATCCCCGTATCGGGGACTATTGATAAACGTTTATTATCCTTTTGTTTTGTGTAATGAAGGTGGCAAGCAAGCATGCAGTTCACATTGATGTAAATTGATGACTGCAGCCTATAGACACTTACACAAAGACCATAGCTCAAAATACAGATACGTCGCCACCCCTGAAACCTTAAGTAGTTATTATGTCTTTGTGATTGTTATTACGGGACCATAAATATATGTAAAGAATATCACTACACTAGTGTAGTGGTATCCTTAAAGCATTCATTATTTAAAAGATGACAGTGTCACGTCACTAACACTGACTGCTAGACCGGAGACATTTATTTTATGACACTTTGAGAAAACGTGAAATTATCAATATTATCCTATTTAAATAATAGGAATAAAGGCTTTAAATGTTGCTGTCTGTTATTTCAGGCAAGTTATTTTATAAAGAGTATGTAAATTGTATTTAACTTTTATTTAATTGTGATGTATAAGTAATAATAATAATGGCAACCCATTATACGTCCCACTGCTGGGCACGAGTCTCTCCCCTTTTTTGGGGGAGGCCTGGAGCTTACTCCACCACGCTGCTCCAATGCGGATTGGTGGAGGTGGGTGGGTTAGTGGCCAACTCACTTGGATGATTTCTATCCGCCCATAAGGCCTCCGACAAGGTTTAACGACTGCTATCCATCGATAGCAACCGGGACCGACGGCCTAACGTGCCCTCCGAAGCACGGAAACGCGCATTTAATTTGCCACTAGCGGTCACCCATCACACTACCCGACCGCGCCCGTAGTGCTTAACCGAGGAGATCGCTTACGATCTACACCAGCCGCTGGGCCATGCGCGCTTCAATTGTGATGTGAATAAAATAAATTCTGTTATTTCAGCAAACACAAGTTCGTCTTTATTTCACTAGAGCATAATACTATTATAAAACAACATTTAAAGCCTTTTCTTCTATTATTTAAACAGGATAATATTTATAATTACACGTTTTGCTTAAAGTGTCATAAAATAAATGTCTCCAGTCTAGCAGTCAGTGTTAGTGACGTGACACTGTCATCTTTTAAATAATGAATGCTTTAAGGATACCACTACACTAGTGTAGTAATATTCTTTACATACATATATTATTTTTGATGGTATTGTTTTTTCTTTCTAGTAGTTTCGCATCACTAACCTCGGAGTTTGTTAATGAGATGTCAATAACCTCTCCACCTGACACATGGGTCAAAACGTGAACGTGATTGCAAAATCGATTAGTTTCGGAATGTGAAGTACAAATTAAAAAAAAATATTCGTCCAAAGCATTTTATTCTAAGTATAAACTTGTTAGTTCATTCATTTCAAGTTATTTTAAACTAAAAACGTATATCTTTGCATGATTATAAAGTACACACACAACTCAAATAGAATATAATGAGAAAATTTTCTTTTTATTTGAAGCAAACTGGTTAATCTTAATACCAGCTACAAGTTGAACTCTCAACGTTCCCTATTCACAATAGAAAAGCGTCTTAACCAAACCAAACAAAATAAATTCAAGCTTAAACCATTCCAAGAAGAAAAAGTACCTGTTTTTCAAAGGATTCGAAGAAATAAATTAAATTCATTGAATATGGAGCTTAAAATAGCTGGAGAAAACGAAATGAAGATATGTAAAACCGTAGGCGGGAGAGAGATGAGAGTAAAATGAGACAATGAAAGCGGAACTTGGAAGGAAACTAAACGTAATGTAGTTTCAAGAAAGCTTTTATGGTCTGAACACACTTACACGGTATAGGCGTCTGTGGCGAAGTTAACAGCTTCCTGTATCCGCATAAGGCATATTGTGGCCGATGGTAAGATTAGCATTTAGCGTCTATTTTGCATTGTAAGCAGTTTTTGTGTAAGTGTGTGTAGTGTGCGCTAAGTAGGCGTAGCATGGCCTTTGAAAGTGTATGTAATTAAAGCTGATTCAGTGAGTTTTAGTTTTCGATAGCTGATTGGAATTCTAAGCTTGGATATATTGTCGTCAGTGAGAGTTAAATGTATTAATATACTGGTTAAATTTTACATGAAAGTAAAATGTTTTTTCTTATCTTTTTTTCTAAAAAGAAGGTGGCACACAATTAAGCAGCTATCATTGATTTCAGAGATGACTGCAGCCTGTAGAAGTCTGAACAAAAAGCAGAGGTAAAAATGCAAATGCGTTGCCACCATTGAGATCTAAGTTGTTATGTCTCTGTGATAGCTATTACGGAGCCATGCATTACTAACCTATCATTTGGCGGCAGATGTAGGTAGATGTTGATGTTGTAATAGTACATCAAAACTGTAGAACAAAAATTAGTGACTTTTGTATATTTTTACAATTTTCTTGCACATTTTAACATCATGATGTCGTAAAATTTTCAATCTCCATACGAAATATCTCATACTATACATACAGAAGCAATCAACTTCTCAACAAAACATAAATGTTTATCGTGAATACAAATACACAAATTCATTGGATGAATACGTTTATTTGTGCTCAATCCAAGTATTGAATGAAATGGCGCGTATTCTGAAGATTACTTGATTCAACAATAACTTGACGATTGTTCTAGATAATTAGAGTTAATGTATCTAGACGCGAATTCTGAAGATTACTTGAGACAATTACTTAACGATTGTTCTAAAAAAAAATTAAACGTCGTTTCGCGTCTAAATGTATAGGGTTGCCACATGTATTTCTTTAGAATCAGAATCTGAATCTCTTTTATTCATTTAGGGTGACAGGCACCTCTTATGACACGTCAAAAATATACATGTTAAACAAGCTAAAAAATAAATTTAAAGTCAACAATATCACTAAGATAAAACTAAATATAATATACTAATGTAAATAAGTATATCAGTAGAATGTCTCATATCCCCTTTTACAAACTAATAACGAAGAGTAAAAAGAAAAGAAAAGAAAAAGAGTCATTCTTTGTCATTCACTGGCTATCTTTTATTGTCTTCTCAACCCTGATAACTTTAATTATTCCAAAAATACGCTCGTGCAACGCATTTCACAGTCACTGTTAGAGAAAGTGTTGGATTTATTGTTAAACATATTTTGGTGCAACTTAACCTCAGCATAATAAGGGAAATATTATGAAATTCAACAAAGTTCTGCACCAAAGATAAACAAGCATTAACTTCAGAAGTATCTTCATTAAAATACCAGAAAGCACACCTCAACAGCCAGTTAGCGCTGACCGTAGCAAATGATTCAAAGAAAAAGATTTTATCAACGGAATCATTAATGAGAAGCGACGGCAGCAAATTAAAGGTTCAAAAGCTTAATTACACCCGAGTTTTTTGACGGAATTTCGTTATCACCTTTACCCGTGTTAGGGTTTTTTCCTGTTCCCATTTTTTTCGCCAAAATAAGCAAAATTTCTCTGAGGTAGCGTCGAGACTGGTGACTGATTTTATGATGTTAAAGGTTTTGAGGGTGCGTGCCAATGTGCTTGCTTTGCAATCGGTGTCAAATCCTTGTTAAAATATACGTTTCTACGATAGGATGAGTTTATTTAAGGCTCCTTTCATTCTACAGCGTGTCGCCGGTCGCGTACGCGCGCGACCTGTGCAATTTGTATGAATCTCCATAGTGGCTTTCATTGTGCCGCGTGCTTGCTGGTAGCGATTTTGTACTGCGTGTCGCCGGTCGTACCACACGCGACCGGCGACACGCTGCAGAATGAAAGAAGCCTTACTGTTCAAACATGATACAATTAGTAACTTTTGTGTTAATCCTGAACGCTACGCAAGACGTTTGCGAAATAGATGGACGTAGCTGCGCATTATAATTTTTCAAACTGCTGTCAGACAAATGCCACCTCAGTCTGCCCGAGACCACGGAAGCTGGAAAGCGACCAAAACGTCGGGTTCGATTTTAAATAATCATTTTAGTTTAATATACGCGAGATAAATCCGAAAACTAGTTTTATTTCAATGAGTGTAGCTCGAGAAAACCTAAGAACATACTATGTTCAAACATGTTTTAATTTTTTTATGTCATTTGGTGTCAAACAAGCGTATAGTTCACATTGATGGCAAGTAATACTGTAGCCTATAAACATGAAACCAGAGATGTCAATTTGCGTTGCCACTCCTGAGGCCTAAGATGTTATGCCTCTGTTCCGGAAATAACAACAACGGAATAAGATAGTGTTGCACTCTACCATTTAGCGGCATGTAAGGTGGGGTTTACTTTCATATTGTGAAAGATATGATAAATGTAGCTTGTCTACATGGTGAAAAAAGTATTTTCTCATCCGTACTCACGCGAGTTGTTTGATATATGTTGTTTAGTTTGAATAAGATAACATAATTTTGCTGTTTCAATTGTAGTAAGGGAGCCGAACCTCGGTCGACCTTCACCTATCTGTTACCGAACGAAACATTATTTTTATCACATTTCATACATAAACAAACACGTCTTGCATGTATCGTCTATCAAAATTTATTCATAGCTATCATTTTACGGATTTTTTTTAACAAGTTTCACCCACCCATTTGATATTCAATCAAATGGCTTTGAAACTAAAAGTTTTAAACATATAAAATAGGTATTTGATGTATTGCTTACGTATTAAATACATAAATTTTATGTTCATGGCTATGCGGTGTAATCAGGTAAGAAAATATAGGTGATTGCACCGTTTACCAAATTAATCTGTTAACCAATAAACCTCAAAGACCTATTTTATATGTTTAAAGCTTTTAGTTTCAAACACATTTGTTTGGTTATCAAAACTTGCCTATAAATATTTTATGAGCAAAAAAGAATAATAAAAGTAACTTCACGCCTGTAATCCCCGAAGGGGTAGGCAGAGGTAAATGCATGCATTCAAACATACATGCAAAAATCCACGCTTCGCCGGTTACGTATGTGGCCCATATAACAGGTGGTGAGCCTGTTGACATCTCCGGGCACATTACCAAACTTCGAGGTACTGGGAAATTTCCAAAAAATGGAAATATCAAAATATCCAAATATCAAATAAAACCAGAGAAAACCAAAGGGCTTTACACCATTATTTCTGATAACCCCCTACCCGGGAATCGAACCCAGGACTTCAGCGTAGTAGTAGTGGCCTGCTACCACTAGGCTACCGATGCAGTTAAATAAAAAACTAATAAAATATTTTATTTTGATGCAATACATGCAAGAGGTGTTTGTTTATGTATGAAATTTGATGAAAACAATGTTTCATTCGGTAAACAGATGACTGAAAGTCGACCTAGGTTCGGCTCTTAGACTATTGGTACATATCAAACTGCAGCACAAAAGGCTACGCTGTTTTTAAAGTGATCATGTTTTTTTTAGTTATGGAAGTGGTAAACAAGCATCCAGTTCACATTGATGTTAAGTGATGACTGCAGCACAACACAAAGACCAAGGTCGAAATACAGATGCGTTACCACTCCTGAGGCCTAAGGTGTTATGCCTCTCTGCCGGAAATCACAAGGCCGTACATTACCACCTGACCGGAACACGATAGTGCTGAACACTACCATTTAGTGGAAAGTATATTTTATAATACGGTGCCTACGCCCACGAGCTCCGTCACTGGAGCTCAACCACCAGTAAGTAAGATGTTAATATAAGATGATAAAGTTGTTTGATTTCGTATTTTATGCTTGTAGTTAGAATATAATATTTAAGCTGGAAATTCTCAAAGTGTGATACGTTAACCCCTTAGGGCTTGTCAGTGAATTGTAGAAGGTTCCCGGACAAATATCACTATGTCAACTACATGAGCTTGATAAGTTACATATATTATGTGAAGGATATTATAATCTTGACAGTTTATGTGTATGTTGTAACCGTTCTTACTCTGTTGATTGTTTTGTAGATTATAATTTCTATATTAGTGATCTCGGATTCGGTCTCCAAGTAAAGGATAAGGTGATGTTGATTTTATAACAAGGTGTTGTAATGGGTTATGTAGTTGGAAATTAGTAGATATTTATTTTGTAGGTAACGAAGGTGGCAAATAAGCTTTTCACATAGATGATAACTACAGCCTAAAGACACTTACACAAAAACCAGATGCCGTCAACAGACAAAATTAAATGCATTTCCTAAGACCTAAGTTCTTGTGTCTCTAACATATTTATCTTTTCCGATAATGCGCGATCCATACCATCGATTTCACTGAAAATTACGAAGTGTGACTTATTTTCCGAACGAACGATGAAAAATAATGAGTTAGTAACCTGCATGAATTCTTAAGGCAGCAAAATAATAATTAATTTTTACTCTACTCAGGAGTGGCAACGCATCTGCATTTTGATCTCTCGTAATGATGTAAGCGTCTATAGGCTGCAGTCATCACTTAACATCAATGTGAATTGCATGCCTGTATGCCACTACCATTACATTAAAAAAAAAAAACTATTAGGGTAATATCTCACTACGGCCACACGGCAACCGACCAGCGTCTATCATTACATCAACTCCGCTCCGTATCACCTCTACCGCAAGCCGTAAACGCACCAGCGGCGCGCGGTCCACGCGGAAGGCGAGTGGACCACACGATGACCTAGCTTGTCTTGCGTTGACTTTGCATTACCAACTCGCTGTACCCATGGGGACCGCGCGCGGTCCTCGAGTAGTTCACAAGTAACATTGCGTCGTTCACCCTTGGACAACGAGTGGACACCGTAAAACTAAGCGGTGCAAAACAATAATTCACACCACATTTTTTAAAGAGCCACGCCCAACTGCTTAAATTATAATTTCGTTTGGTGTTGCTAGTTCGAGAGCTTACAAAAAAAGTTGCAAACTGTAGGTGATGAAACTGCAGCTCTAATCTAAACGTTAATCAAGTTCTTCGTCTCTCCAGAACTTTCCGTAGCTGTAATTAGTCAGCGAACTGAGGAGCTCTTTGGGACAGTTTAAAAACTAAATATAAAATTTGTTAGATCCCCTTTAACTTAAAGTTTTCATTTCATTTTAAGAAGCTCTTAAAATGAACTCAAATACCTAAAAACTGATGTACAGTATCCAAGACGAAATATTGCAAAGCGATCTTAGGAAGGAAACTTTGGCTTATTTCGGGTCTGCAGAGCGTTAGCACATCTTACTCGTATGTGACGTTTGTCGATCATTGTTATCAAGATTTGACCAATACAGGACTATCGATGCTTATAGTTAGTGTGCAGCAGAGACATCGACCACACAACACAACTTAAGGTTATATCGTCGACGAGCAGAGATACGCTCTATGAATCTTTTCTTGCTGCGTACAGTAAAACAGAGTTTATTGAGTATTTATTCCATTGAGAAAGTTCTCAGTTATTTCACTACATGTATGTAATATTAACGGCCCGTTCTGGCTTCCGACGGTTGCAATGTTGCATCATATAAATCACTAGGGAACCCTATCAAAACATCATCAAACATCTACATGACGTCTTATCACACAATGCGGTCTAGTTAGAGGAAGCAAACACTATTGTCTTTGAAGTGCGGTCGACACGAATATGCGTCGACATCAATAGCAGAGCAACCGTTCTACCAACAAGTCACACGATCGACTGAGGTCACTAATGAACGTGGTCAATAACATTATGATGTGTAGAAAGTTCTATTTTTATTTATTAATCATTTATTTCAGATCGCCGATTCATAGGTGCTAAATTAAAATAATTAATTCCTACATAATAAAATTAAAAGTTAAATAAATTAAATATTACAAATTTTAACAAAATCAATAGTCAATTTACGTAGGTATTAAAAGGAGATCAGCCAAAATGGTACATAGATTGTACATGAACAAACACTTCAAATAAAGTTTGTGCGCATAAAGTTGTAAATTGTTCACTATAATATTATACTGAAACCCGCCGGAAAAGTATTTAAAACAGTTTTTGAAAAAATCTGTACTTTTGATATTAATGATGGCGTAGAAAGGAACGTAACGAAATGTAATGGCGTAGGATATAATTATTGTATCAGAAAGTATCGATAAAAAAAATCGGCTACATAATAAATAGAAAAATAAGTGAAAGTACCCGTTAGATTTCATTTTAAGGTGCCAACAATCAGGTGAAGACTTATTGAAATATATTCATTTAGGTTTTAAAATCAACACAAAAGCCTAAGTGACCCATTCGATCAATGAATCGATATTCATAGACATCGATATTTTGTGACAGCCGCCTATGTTGACAAATCCCTTTTTGACGCTTTGATATGTCACCTCATGTCTGTCACGTCATTGATGATTGACGTTTGACGTCATTCATTTGCTTCTGCTCGTTGGATAATGTTGGCGTTCTGTGACTTCTCTGTGTTTTTGACTATTGGCTTGTTTTTGTGCTTGTTGAAACGGAGTTCGAGTGCTCTTGCGATTTGGATTATGTAGATAGTGCTAGAGGTTTCAGTTCAAGTCAGTTGATCTTGTGTTTATTAGTTTTTCTGTCAACAATTAATTATAATCTGCAAGAGTAGACTGGAGTTTGGCAAAAAAGTATTTTTCAAAAACTGTTTTAAATACTTTTTCGGCGGGTTTCAATATAATATTATAGTGAACAATTTACAACTTTATGCGCACAAATGTTATGTGAAGTGTTTGTTCATGTATGCTCGGTGTACAGTGAAATGCTATTTAAAAGCATTTATATGTATTTGTGGATACAAGCGTAATTATTTATTGTAAAAGTCACTTTCTTTTAGCAATCTACAAACCATCAATTTAAAATTAGCGCCTATTAGTACGAAAATAAAAAAAATATGTCGGAAAAAACGACTTCATTCATACATTTTTTAAATTGCTATATCTCACGACGTCAACGAAGTCAAATATGTTTTAAATAGTAGTTTAAGAACTAATTACAAATAATGTACCAATGCTCCAAACAAAGTGGCGGATCTCTTTTGTACAATCAATAATTGTCAATAATTACACAAAATAAAGTATTAGCTTGCTATTGACAGAGCGGGTATATTAAAATACAGAAGTTTGAATACGATGAATGGTGTGCGGGTGAATGAAACCACTATTTAGCATTTGATGGTGTGTTCGAGAGTACATTTCCCAATTTATTAAGTGAGTGAGAGCATACATTGTTAAAAAAGTAGCAATTTAATTCACATTGAATACTTATGACGTTAGGTCTCCAATATGTATGAGAAAACGTGTGATACTGAAGATGTAACAAAAGAATCTTCATGCCGTTTATCGTACAATGCGGTCTAGTTAGAGGAAGCAAACACTATTGTCTTTGAAGTGCGGTCGACACGAATATGCGTCGACATCAATAGCAGAGCAAACGTTTGTCTACCAACAAGCCACACGATCGACTGAGGTCACTAATGAACGTAGCTAGCATATGTTATAGTGTGTGGAATATTGTAATACCTGATTTTAATTGAAGAGATGTACTAAAATATAGAATTCTAAATATTTTGATCAATGGTGTAGGAGATCACGACGCAGCATTCGACAGTGTGCGAGTGAATGATAGCAGGTCGCATTTTTTGTGACTGAGTGCACGCATGGTGAAAAAAGTAGCATAAACGGTACTTTATTTGTTATTGTTATTTTGAATCCAATACCTTAAAATTGATAGAGTGAGTATTTATCTCAATTCAATATTATGAGTGAGTGCATGCACGGTAATATTAAGTATGAAGCTCTTTCACATAATTATAATTGATACTTGTCTCCAATATAAGATGAGAAAATGTATGACATTGAAGATATTACAAAAGAATCTACATGCCATATATCGTACAATGCGGTTAAGTTAGAGGAAGCATACACTATTGTCTTTGAAGTGCGGTCGACACGAATATGCGTCGACATCAATAGCAGAGCAAACGTTTGTCTACCAACAAGCCACACGGTCGACTGAGGTCACTAATGAACGTGGCCAGTATGTGTTATCACAATGCAAATATGAACAGTGTGGAAACTACGTACAAAACCTTGAAACTTCACACTCACACAAACATGCGCATCGACAAGGCCTCTAAGCGGTTCTCGCGGTGCTGCAGCACTGAATCACTCGCTACATCTAGCGTCGATGCGCATGTTTGTGTGAGTGTGCCATTTCGAACGTTTTGTACGTAGTTTCCATACTGTTCATATTTTTACTGTGGTGTTATAGTGTGTAGAATGTTGTATTACATACTTGATTTGAATTGAACAAGGTGTATTAAAATTACAGAGTTCTGAATATGGTTTATAGTGTACGAGAGCACAACACAGCATTTGACAATGTGCGAGTGCACTATAGCAAGTCGCAATTTAAAAAAATATCTTTTCGCAGTAACGTCTAGTTAGAGAAAGCAAACACCATTATCTTTATAGTGCGGTTGACACGAATATGCGTCGACATCAATAGCTGAGTAAATATTTGTCTCTATGTGTGTGTCTGCATGTGTGCGTGAATACATGCGCGTGCGTCTGTGTTTCTGCTCGTGTGTACGTGAGTATATGCGTGCGTGGGTGAACGTGTATGTGTGTGTGTGTGTATGTGTTAGAACGTCATTATCTGAAACATGGTACCACCACGGTACTTGTAATTAAGTTAATTTTGGAAATGCCCTTGCAATCGATATTGTTTATTTAATTCTAATAATATATTAAAATTCCAACAAAATATATCTTATCGCAATGATGTCTAGTCCTAACTAGAAAGAAACCTTTTCCTAGAAAGCAAACACCATTGTCTTAGAAGCGCGGTTGACACGAATATGCGTCGACATCAATAGCTGAGCAAACATTTGTCTACCAACAATCCACATTCGTCTGAGGTTGCTAATGATTGTGGCAAATGTGTTATATAATACTTGATGCCTAGAATAGCTTGTAGATACCAGTATACAAGTTGTTTTAGATACCAAAATTAAATATTTTATAGTAGCTTTAATTCATTACAGATAGACCCCATTTCTCCATAGCCTCATTAAAATAATGTGGTAGAATTTTGTGGTAAAGTTCCAGTGCAGAAGCTCCAAGGGCTTAGGCACCACCTATTTAACAAATCTGCCCAAATGGTAGTATTACAGTACAGCACTATCGTGTTCCAGTTTGGTGTTTGTGATAAAGCACATAATGGTAGTGTTCAGTACTATCGTGATCCGGTAAGATGGTAATGTATGGTGCCGTAATAACTATCAGACATAACAACTAAGTTCGCAAGGGTGGCAATAGCCCAGTAATAACTATCCCAGAGACATAATAACTTAGGTCTGAGAGGTGGCAACGTATTAACTGAACACTATAATTTAGCGGGCGATTAAATCTAGATACTTAAACCTAAGGTTTAAGGTTTAACATCTTTATTTCACGTACACTTTACCAGGAAACAGAAATTTTAAATTTAAAACAATTATAATTTTATTACTTTTGAGGGTGCACAGTTATACAATAATTTACCAGACTCAATAAAATCCTGTAAAATGTTATCATTGTATAAAAAAAAACACATATCACTAATAGTATATTTTAAAACAGTCCGTCGATTACTGAAATATAAATATTATATAATAATTATGTAATGTTACTAAGCTCAATGTAAGTGAACGATGTTCTTTTTGAGTAAATAAATGTCTTTAAACTTAAACCTATTTTACAGTAAGAATTACCTAGGAATCACATTAAGAAACCTAAGAATACCTACCAACAGTACCATACTACTGATACAGACAACGTAATTAACTTTTAAATTGAAAAGAAACATTCAAATACATTCAATAGGGATATTGATCGATTGAAAGTACTAATATTTAGAATTAATACCATCCTTAAACTTCTGAAGAGGGAATGTCTTATCAAAAGTTCAGCAAACTCATAATATTTCCAAAACACGTTGGCACATTGAAACTCTGTTGATGGATGGGAGTTGGGTCTATTGAAAAAACAAGCAAAGCATGAATTGGACTCGCACCGAGGGTTCAGTATGGTTAGGTTGTTTATAACCAACTTCAAAAATGGAGTTTCTCATTTCATACGTTTCTCTTTTTGTTTGTTTACTGATTAGTCTTCATGCAGTGCATTGCTCTTCAAATTTTATTGTAAAAAGTTTGTTTATCCTGAAGTTAAACAATGTGTCCACAAAATAATGTGTTTTATCACAAACATTAATTGGATGAAGTGTTATGCAAAAACCCATTGCATTACCATGCAAAACCATTTTTACCGTGACCTCTCAATGTCTATTTAAAAATAAGTCTACCACTGTATTTTTTTTTTAATTAAAAAATGGTAGTTCTACGTTTCTACCAAGCAAAATTTTGGCTTCAGGGGTGGCCAACACATTTCCGTATTGATTTCTGGTTCTTGCATAGTCTATAGGCTACAATAGTAACTTAACATCCATTTGAACTAAATTTTTGTATGCCATCATCAAAAGATATCATACGAAATGTTCCGTTTGTTAGGAACCACGGCTTTTGTTCATCCAATAAGGAAGGAAGGAACCTTAAAAATATAATGTTTAAAAGAAATGAAAGAAGTTATCAAGATTGGGGTCAGTTATGGCTTTGCATATAAAGCTGATGATTGATGTCAATTTTTTCAGTTGCTAAAAAAACTTGTCATGGAGAGTGGCGTTTGTAAGTCAGGTAATTAAGGAAAAAGAGAAGAGGGGAGTTTGTTTTTGTGCGAGCAAAGAAATCACTTTCGGAATCGTTAATCAAAGAAAACAATAAGGCATGGGTATCACCGCATTACCTAATCTATCTATGTATCACGCCAAGTCCTTTACGGGGTAAGCAGAGAGTGGAGCGCCAGATATCCCGGTCCTGACACATCTCACGTGCTTCTTTTTTTATGTAATGGAAGTGGTAAAGAAGCATGCAATTCATATTGATGTTAATTGATGACTGCAGCCTATGCAAAATGGTCAAAATGCAGATGCGTTACCACTTATGAGACCTAAGGCATTATGCCTCTGTGGCGGCAATTACAGGGCCGTACATTACCACCTGACCGGACCACGATAGTGCTGAACACTACCAAATAGCGGCAAGTATATTCGGTAATGCAGTGGTGCCTACTTCTTCCACATTCATTATTCTCTTCATTCACGACTTCGTCCGGGTGATACTGAACAATCATATATTCTCATGCGGACGAAGTCGCGGGCACAGCAAGTTATCTTGACAACACATTAAAAAAGATCAAAACATAACACATTTGTAAGTACTATGTATCTTCACGCCAGGTCCCTAACGGGGTAGGCAGAGAGTGTAGAGCGCCAGATAACCCGGTTCTGACAAACCTCTCGTGCCTCGTCTACATTCATCATTCTCTTCATACATGCACGACGATTCCTAAGACTAATATGTTGGAAGGTAACAGCGTAAATGTATTTAGCAGACATTAACTTAATAATTAGGTTTTCATTATATAGATTATACTAAGGCTTCATTAAATCCTAGAAGATCTACAACAACACCTCTGATATTTGATAAATACCTTTACCTGTTTGTAAAGTAAATACCTTCACAACCTTAATTGGGATTATAATTGTAAAGACAATAAATACAATAATTTGAATTCCATTTTTGCAGAGATTGTTATTTTATATAATATTTCGGCCATATGTCGGCCATTGTACGGTCCTGTAATCCCCGGCACAGAGGCATAACACCTTAGCCTTCTACGTCTGCATTTTGACCTCTGGTTTTAGTGTGGGTGTCGATAGGTTATAATCATCACTTAACATCAATGTGAACTGCATGCTTGTTTGCCACTTTCATTACATAAACAAAAAAATGTCACTCAAGATAAATTATAGATAGAGAAGAATAGTTAGGATAATATATTTAAATGCCGAAAAAATATGTGTAAACTAGAGTGAACGCGAAAGAAGCTCGTCACTAATAATACGAGTATAACTATAGCAAGGTACAAGGTACATCTAAATGCAGCCAATATTACCGCAAGTCGCGGTAAGCACTGAAGTTAGTCACGCAATGAAGTAAAGTTTGTTGCAGCCGGCGTCTATGGTTTATTGTGGTTGCTGCTACACGTTAGAAAACTTTGGTGAAATAATAACATCTCAATTCCAGTTTGGAACTAGACTTAAATTGAATCTAGCAGTTCAATTTAAATTATGAAACACTTGTACGCGTAACTTGTTACGGCAAGCTTACGCTGCGGTGTAGTGGTAGATTAATTTTACGGCGTATGCCATTCACACATGTTAAAATCTATCTAATAGTTTCCATGTGCTGAGCACACAAAGTCAGAGACAGATGAATAATATAATAAGTACATACATAAAAATGCTAGAACTGAAATCAGAATCAGAAGTAAATGCATCCATTCAAGCATACATGCAAACACCTACCATTCGCCGGTTACGTTTTTGGCCCATGTAACTGGTGGCAACCTGTTGACATCTCCGGGCACACGACCAAACTTCGAGGTACTGGAAAATTTCCAGAAAATGGAAAAATCCCAATAGAATCAGATATAAAGGACTTTACTCCATTATCTCTGATAACCCCATACCCGAGAATCGAACCCAGGACCTCAGCGTAATAGTAGTGGCCTGCTACCACTAGGCTACCGAGGCAGTTAAATGATTCGATTTTGTTTATTGGGAAAGATGTTTTATTTAAAAAATATTAATGCGATTTTAAAACTTAACAAAAGTTGTTACCATATTGCTCCACATTTTAATGCGATCTTGTTGGATTTTTTGTACCACAAGTAGTATTATATTTAAAACGCCACAAAAGATGTTTAAATAAGGGTATAATACTGTTAAACATGAAGGAAGCTCGTAACTAGTAGGTATAACATGGCATTGCATCTAAATGCAGTCAAAGTTACCGTGAATCGCGGTAAGCATTGAAGTTAGTCATCAAAAACCGCTGCGAACACGCAAACTGCCAAGTTTCCAGTAATTTGTTATAATTTCACGCAACGACGGTAAAGTTTGTTGCAGCCAGCGTCTATGCTTTATTGTGGTCGCTGCCACAAGATAGAAAACTTTGGCGAAATAATAGCAACCCATTTCCAGTTTGTAACTAGTGTCAGCTTCAATTTAAATTATGAAACACTCATAGGCATAACTTGACGGAGTTTACGTTGCGGTATGGAGGAACGATACGTTTACGGGGAAACGCATTGAAGTTAAGAAACTTTGACTTACACCACCTTACACGTACTTAAATAGGTACTAGGTAGGATACACAATAATTTGTTTTGACCGAAACACAAGCATTTGTGCTTACTGCCATGACTTGCCACTTGCTTTTTAAAACACATGCAATTGATCTTGTACTTATTAATATTATTCGGACGTAAATATTACCAAACTTATGCATATATTATTTACTCTCCCACCAGGGGATCAAGCCCAAAACTTCAACAGAAGTATAAGAGTCTAGTTTTCTATAAGAAATGCAAATAATATATCAAGGAGAGAGTGAAGGTAATATTTTAAAAGAAGAAGAAGGAAGCCCCTTAACTAAGTAGTATAACAAGACGCTACATCTGAATGCAGCCAAAGTTACCGTGAGTCGCGGTAAGCACTGAAGTTAGTCATCAAAAACCGCTGCGATCAATAGATATCAAGGAGAGAGTGTAGGTCATATTTTAAAACAAGAAGGAAGTTCGCAACTATACTAAAACACGACACTACATTTGAATGCAGCCAAAGTTACCGTGAGTCGCGGTAAGCACTGAAGTTAGTCATCAAAAACCGCTGCGATCACGCGAGCTGCCAAGTTTCCAGTAATTTGTTATGATTTCACGCAACGACGGTGAAGTTTGTTGCAGCCGGCGTCTATGCTTTATTGTGGTTGCTGCCACACGTTAGAAAACTTTGGCGAAATAATAGCAACCCATTTCCAGTTCGGAACTAGTGCTAGCTTCAATTTAAATTATGAAACACTTGTACGCGTAACTTGGACAAGTTTATGCTGCGGCGTATAGTAGGGGAGCCCAGGATGCTATTTTTGGATTTACTCGAGCGCGTCAGATGAAGATATGGGAGATTCCTTGAACCCCGCTGGTTATCTCCACTAAATCTAAGGTTCGTATATAAAGACGCGGCCGAAGAATAGTCTTAAAAAAAATTGTAAATGTCGTTACGATATTACTCATCTTCCGAATTGTCTGAATTTTGGATAGGAGCATTGTTTGGCCACATTTTAAACCCTCACAGAATATCTGACACGCTCTTGACCCAAGACGTTGATGCCGCGTCCTCTTCAAAAACATTTGATTCGTTCAAAAATGATGGTGAAAAATTACTCAAGAATGTCAGATACTCAGAGAGGATCTAAAGTGAACCCCATCAAAGCTCCCATCCAAAATTCTGAGAATTTGGATGCGAGGCAAGCTCGTGGCGGAAGCCCTAAGGGTTCGGCCTTTTATGAAATCTTAGATTTGGTTTAGGTATTGAATTGGGTGCAAGGTATCTCCTATAACTTAATCTGACGCGCTGGATTAAATTCAAAAATCCCCTCTTGGGCTCCCATACCAGTAGAGGAAGGGTACCTTTGCAGGGAATGTCACTGTAGTTCAACAACTTTAATTTGCACGTACTAAAATTGTAGACGGGATACAAAATAATTAATTACAACTGCAATGTATTTTAGGTCATGAATTGTGAATAATTTTCAATTATTTTTTTTTTTTAATTTCATTAAAGTGGTTTTTATTTTATTGACGTTAATGATGAGTTTAGTAACTAGCCCAATCGTTGGGATAATTACCTATTAAAGTCATGCCAATATTACTGACTCTCCCATCAGGAGATCAAACCTTTGCAGCAAGGCTTTCATGTCTAATAGAGGATTTGGGTAAATTAAAATTATAATACCCTCAAGGGTGCGCCCTTATATAGAGTAATGCGGAGGTGCCTACGATCTTGAGTTCCTACACTGGACCTCTACCACCGTAAATCATTAAAATCTGTTCAGCCATTATGACGTAAAACACACAACCAGACATATAAACACTAAAATTTTCATATTTATAATATTAAGTAGGGATATAAGGAGTCATAAACTGACCAAGACTGACCTGACCAAAATGGTTGAGTGAGGAATCGGCGTGCATGTATGAAGAGAATGATGAAGGTAGATGAGGCACGAGAGATATGTCAGGACCGGGATATCTGGCGCTCTACACTCTCAGCCTACCCCGTTAGGGACCTGGTGTGAAGATACATACATAAACTGTGTAGTAGATAAATCATAACACGCTAAGTACAAAAACCATCGCCTGGCGAGGATCAGCCAGTCACGTCAACAACCCCACATTTTTGAAATAGTAAAAAAAAAAAAACTTGTCGCTGCAAGATTGAAATTTGTATATGATTTAGTTTATTTATAGAGAAGTTTTAAAAAAAATGATAGGCGATTTCGATGTACACAAGTGCCTGCCAGGCGAACCGAAAGGTGTGTATGAATTAAAATAAACTTTCTACTGTAAAGTTGAAATTTATGTTTTATATGCGTTTGTATGTTTTTATGTGTTTGTGCCAAGTGCGGACCATACCACCATCTTTTGTACCTAAGCGTGACCATCTCTTGGACCATAACGTAAAAACATCTTACTAAATATCTGTCATATCAATTTAAAAACGGACCCGGCTGTTTGTTCCCGATGTCTACTGTATATATCGATCTCATTGTTCAAAATGGCCGACAAACGTCACATAGGTGCACACTCGTAAAGGTAAGGTACGAAAGAGATAACGCTCTACAGAGCCGACATAAGCCGAAATCTCCTTCCTAAGACCGATTTGCAATATTTCTTGTTGGATACTGTACGGGAGTTATTTATTTGCCATTAGAATAAATAATGAAAATAGATTGCTGAATATAAATGATCTCGGACGATGAAAGACATAAATCTTCCTTATTTCGTTAGCCATTACAATTATTTAGAAGCTGAATCACCTTCTTATTCTATGCTTGTTGTGACCCGCAGTATTAAAATTGTTCCTGGTGTAGATTTTTTCATAATTTGCCGGATGTGGACGCTTCTGGCGGGCCGTTTACTGCTACATCAGGTTTTCAGCGAGCGCATTGGATTTTTATCGACTAAGCTAATGAAGTCTTCGGTAGCTTACTAGGTTAAGTGACTGGGCTAGTTATCCACTGGTCACAGATTTAACTCCTGCTTTAAGTCAAATTTCCTTTTACATTTTCCTTTAAAAATAATATAACAAATTTTGCTTGCTAATTGAAAACAATGGACTACTCGGTTTAGGAACGTAAATATATTGTGCCGTCCATACCGACTAAAGAAAAATATTGACACTAAGTAGAAATTAAAATTGCGACTTTTCTCGCGTATACAACACTCTCAAACTTCTTCTTATACCCGACATTTCGGTCGATTTACAGCTACTGTGGATTATTAACACTGCAGAAAAATCTTATATTATTATTTTTTTATGTTATGGATGTGGCAAACAAGCATGCAGTTTACATTGATGTTAAGTGATGACTACAGCCTATAGACACCGACACAATGACCAGAGCTCAAAATGCAGATGCGTTGCCACTCCTGAGGCCTAAGGTGTTATGCCCCTGTGCCGGAAATTACAGGGCCTTACATTACCATCTGATACGAAACACAATAGTGCTGAACCCTACCATTGAGCGGCAAGTAACCAAAACAGTCCTTGTCATGTAATGGAAGTGGCAAAGAAGCCTGCAGTTCACATTGAACACTACCATTTAGCAGCAAGTATATTAGGTAATGCGGTGGTGCCTACGCCCGCGAGCTCCGTCACTGGAGCTCTACCACCAGTAAACTTTTTTATTATAATAATTTTAAGCATTGAAAAAAAGTTATATAGAGATTTTTTAATAGTTAGCGAGCCCGTTAGCATCAATTCCACCGCACGTCGATTAAAAGCCAGTTTTCAACGAGATAGGAGGTAGCGTGAATGCATGTATTTTCAAGAGACAGAGCAATTCGGTTTTAAACGAAAACGGTTTTTACGATTTTTGGCCGAAATAACGTTTTGTGTAACATGAGTTTTTTGTTTGTTAACATTGACAATAACAAAAATGTTTAGCGGTGACTGGTATCAGTGATGATCATAAATTTGCATTTATAAAAGCACCGTTAAATTTCTTAATGTTACCACCATATTTTATTAGAAACCGATGCTAGAGCTCCAGTTTACTGGTGGTACACAGCTCCATTTAACTGGCGGTAACGCTGTAAAATCCATTATCCCTGGTTCTGTTGTGATTATGCTTAATTTTCCCAATACTTCGGAGCTTGGAAATGTGCCCGAAGATGTCAACAGACTCGCCACACCACCTGTTACATGGGCCAAAACGTATCTGGCGAATGGTGGGTTGCATGTATGCTTGCAACCTTGCCTCTGCCTACTCTTTCGGAGGTTACAGGCGTGAAGTTACGTTTTTAATTTAAGTTACTATACTTTATAACTTTTATCAGTCAATAACCGTAAGCCACTATAAAATACACGCAACCGCGATCGAGCAGTTATTGAGGTTTGATGGAGCCGGTGCATGTCATTCAATTATTTTTTTATAACGAACGATGACTGAACAACCCTTAATTCTTTATATCACTTTGAAATTTCATCTCATATTCAATATATTCATTTTTACTGGTGGTAGAGCTCCAGTGACGGAGCTCGCGGGCGTAGGCACCGCCGCATTACCTAATATACTTGCTGCTTAATGGTAGTGTTCAATGTGAACTGCATGCTTGTTTGCCACTTCCATTACATGAAAAGGACTGTTTTGGCGCCCTTTTTGAAGAACCTCCTTTTATAGAGATAAAAGACTTTTAAGTTGCACTAAGATTTTAGTGATGTTTCAGTATTACTAGGCTATATCTACTGTGTAAACCTAGTAGTGTGTTTTCAACCAATACGAACTGCTCCGTAGTTTGCCCTTTCACCACATGAAAAGGTGGCTTTATGTGAAAATAAACATGTGCGTATCTGCAAAATCCAATATTTGAATTAATAACAAGATTAAATAAACGTTTGCAAGTATAAAGACGTTACGAAGCAAATGCTGAATACATAATTCTGCGATATTTACAAAATATCTTAATTTCGTTTGCTTGTTGTGTAAATTGAAAACATAATCAACAGCAGGCAAACAAGGCTCAGATAGGATTACTTGTAATTATTTTGAGACTTGTATAATCAATTGTTGTGGAGCGAAATATTGGAAATCAATATTGCTGTGTAAATCGATATTATGACAATATTATCATACTCATATAAGTAATATCATAATCTAAATATGTATATCAAAAGTAAAGTTTGCTAGTTTACTAGCAGATTGCAGGGATTGTGCGAGTGTTCATTAAAATACGCAGTAAGCTAGTTAGCATTTATTGAAATTCACAAAGTCCCATCCATAAAATAAACTATAACCAATTAATAAAATTCTTCAGAATCTTTGAAAATATTACCGTTTCGAATAAAATAAACCCGTAGAATATGACAATAAATTCTTTCATTACAGCTATCGCGGGAGCATAAATCTTCGCTGACGAAGAATTCAGATTTACATTCTATTATTGGAAATTTATGTTCATACCAACTCTCTTTGGTTATTACACCACTTCGATTCATAGATTGCATATAAATGGGTTACTTCTATGCAAGTTATGCCATATATATTATAAGCAAAGTATTAGGACAGTTTTATGGGTGCAAAAGGTTTGTCACTATTTTATTTCTAATGTCTGAAAACTACGGCAGTCATATATATTTCATTCATCGGAATTTGTGTTTGGTGAGAATGATTTGAATAGGTATTAATTTAATATTATAAACAATATCGTGGATTCAATTTAAAATCAACATACCCATACTTGAAGCGCGCATGGCCCGGCGGCTGGTGTAGATCATAGGCGATCTACTCGGTTAAGTACTACGGGCACGGTCGGGTAGTGCGTTGGGTGACCGCTAGTGGCAAATTCGGAGGGCACGTTAAGCCGTCGTTCCCGGTTGCTATCGATAGATAGCGGTCGTTAAACCTTGTCGGAGGCCTTATGGGCGGTTTGAAAACATCCGACAGCGGGTTGGCCACTAACTCCAACACCTCCAGCAATCCGCATTGGAGCAGCGTGGTGGAGTAAGCTCCAGACCTCCCCCCCCCAAAAAGGGGAGAGACTCGTGCCCAGTAGTGGGGCGTATAATGGGTTGTCATTGTTATATCCATACTTCAAGAACTTGATATTAAGCAGCGTCTATCCTCTATTGTTCAGTCTCCGATTCTCTCTTTTTTCGGGCACGTTTCGAAGCAAAGTGAGACTCCATTGAACGATTGACAGTGAAAGGGACTTTTAACGGTACCTAAACAAGGATGCGGTAGGTCCCATATGCATGGATCGACCAAATTAAAACTAAATAGAAATTTTATGAGTGCATCCGAAAGGCATCTATCTGCACGCGAGGAGTGGCGACGGATAGAAAATAATGGCTACCCATTATACGTCCTACTGCTGGGCACGAGTCTCTCTCCTTTTTTGGGGGAGGCCTGGAGCTTACTCCACCACGCTGCTCCAATGCGGATTGGTGGAGATACGGGGTTAGAGGCCAACCCGCTGTCGGATATTTTCAAACCACCCATAAGGCCTACGACAAGGTTTAACGACTGCTATCTATCGATAGCAACAGGGACCGACGGCTTAACGTGCCCTCCGAAGTACGGAAACACGCATTTTAATTTGCCACTAGTGGTCACCCATCGCACTACCCGACCGTGCCCGTAGTACTTAACCGAGTAGATCGCCTATGATCTACACCAGCCGCCGGGCCATGCGCGCTTCAAGTATGGGTATGTTGATTTTAAATTGAATCCACGATATTGTTTACATATTTATTGTGTACACACACGACCGCGCCCGTAATGCTTAACCGAGTAGATCGCTTACGATCTACACGAGCCGGAAGGCCACGCACGCTTCAAATCGCCATATTGAATTGGTTTAATCACCTGTTTTTACGTAATGAAGGTGGCAAACAAGCATGCAGTTCACATTGATGTTAAACGATGAGTGCAGCCCATAGACACCCACACATTGACCAGAGGTGACAATGCCTCTCACCTTTGTTTAGTTGACTGACTGCTATACTGCTATGTTTAGTTCACTGACTGCACTAACGGAAGAATTATCTTCCACTAGTATGCTATGGCAATTTTAGATCCCATCGCATACTAGTGGAGTCTATTGATTTCGACGCAAAGAAATCAATAGACAGACTAAGCTTATTCTAGAGGGTGTATTGCGCACGCATTTCCAATCATCTTTAATACTTATAATAAAACTGTAGAAGTGTAAATTCTGTACATTAAAAATATTAAAAAAAAAAATACCAGGGGATGTTACTAGATCGATACCAAACCCAAATATGTGATTAGAAAATGTTTTGTCTCTCTGTCTGTCTGTTTGTTTAAGCATCACAGAAAAACTACCGGTCTGATTACAATGAAACTTGGTATGATTATATTTTAACTTTTGGCGCACAACACTGGGTACTTTTTATTCCGGAAAAAATGTCTGTTTGTCTGTGTGTTTGTTCACGCTAATATCAGAAACGGCTTGTTCGACTTGTAAATTTCACTAATATATTGTGGTAAGTTTCAGTTCATGTTTAGTGTTTGTTTCATGTGAATCAGTACAGAAATAAAAAAGTTATGTCAATTTAAAGAATCATATCGAATATTTTAAAGCCATTCTGTATCTCAGTTCTATCTTTTAGGGGGTTTCGTACCTAAAAGTTAAAAACGTACCCTACGGATAACTAATCCTCCGCTGTCTGTCTGTCTGTCCGTCCGTCCGTCTGTCACCAGCCTGTATCTCATAAATAGTGATAGCTAGAAAGCTAACACAACTGACAAAATTTATTAATTACTAAAAATAAGAAAATGAAAATGTTATGGGGTCCAAGGGGGCATACAATAAACGTGTTTTTTTTTCGTTTAAGTTTTGCTTGATCATAATAACGGTAGCTAGTACACGCTTAAAATTTTCACATAATTTTTAGGTCATATGTTGAATATTACCTTCCCTAATAAATGTATACATCTATACAAATAAATAAAATTGGAGTGTCTGTTTGTTATATTAAAATAACCGCTTTTTACTAAGTGCATATGTATGTATACACGGTACATATACCAAAACAACATTTTTACAATTTTTGTCTGTCTGTCTATTTGGCGGGGCTAATCTTGGGAACGGCTGAACCGATTTTGACGGGATTTTCACTGGCAGATAGCTGATGTGATAAGGAATAACTTGGGTTACTTTTATCTCCATACATACACGCATACATACTTACTTAAAAATAAATAGGATTTGAGTGTCTCCGATTTTGACGGGACTTTGACTGGCAGATAGCTGATGTGATAAGGAGTAACTTAGGCTACTTTTATCTCCATACAACCATACATACATACCTACATACAAATAAATAGAATTTGAGTGACTCCGATTTTGACGGGACTTTCACTGGCAGATAGCTGATGTAATAAGGAGTAACTACTACTAATATATAGGCTACTTTAATACTAGCTGCGCCCACGACTTCGTCCGGGTAGATACTGAACAATACAAATTTTCTCACGTGGACGAAGTCGCGGGCACAGCTAGTTTGTAATAATGAGCTACAACAACTTTTATGATATTACAAACCTCACAAATTCTCGTAAAACACTTTGCAATCAAAGCCTAAATATAATATATATCAGTAGACTTTGATGTCGTCACAAAGGGGAACAAATCCAGGCTTACATCGTCTCCCGTAATCCTATCATGCGATATCGGGTTGCCAATTGATTCTAGGTTGATTTTAACCCACAGGTTAAGTAAGGAAGAGATTATGTGGATGATCTTTTGTGGTTCAATTATCCTTTGTTCGTAAATAGGTATTTGTTAAATGTGTATTTTAACAATTTCTTGGTAGATTAATTTAAATATTGTTTCTGCATTTAAAATAAGATCACATTTTAGATAAATCAGGTTTTACAGTATCCATATATTTACATAAGTACCACAAAAAATATTTTGATTGGTATAAATAAGGTCAGTATACTGATTTTCAATCATAAAAAATACTAATGGATTCATTTAAAAAATCTTTAACAACTTCATTTAAAATATGTTTTTAGAGACAAATTTTAATAATCAAATTGTGAAATGTGTTGCAAATGCTTTAAGATATTATATTAAATCATAATCCCCAAAAAATATTTTGATTATTATTTATTTATATGGTCAGTATACTCATTTTTATTCATTAAAAATGCTGGTGGATTCATTTAAAAATCGTTAAAAAAAGCAAATTAATTAAAAAAAATGTTTTTAGAGACGAGTTTTAATAATCAAATTGTGAAATGTGTTGCAAATGCTTTAATATATTATATTAAAACATAATAATATCTCTGATTCAAAACACATTCCAATCAAGGCTTAAATATAGATCAGCGAACTTTGATGTCATTACAAAGGAACAAATCCAGGCTTACATCGGCTCCCGTAATCCTATCATGCGAGATCGGGTTGCCAATTGATTCCAACTTGATTCCAACCCAAAGGTTAAGTAAGGAAAATATTACCTACAAGGATAATGTTTTGAGGTCCAAGTATCCTTTTTTGTTTTTCTTTGTTCGTAATAAGTTAAGATCCCACTGCAGAATCATTTCGTTCATCCAGATATGCGGCAAACCTAATTTTTACGCAACTTTATAATCTAGACAATCTAGAGAATATAATATATCCTACTTTTCTGCTATTGTTTGTAAAAGCGGTTACTTTCCCTTAAACCGACTCTGCTGTATCTGTTTCATACGTATTGTCGAATTGTGCCTATCAAAATCTGGCCCCAAGTATTTTTAAGTAAATTTCTACGTATTTTCGTTCCGCCCCGATTATTTTTTACTTCCATGACGTACATGTATTATTTATATATGAAATTAAACTATTTTTTTTTCATTAATGTGGTATACGGGAGCCAAATTAAATCGGCCGCAAATAATGGCTATAAAAGCATATCTTTTATAGCCATTATTTGGCCCTTATTTTTACATTATTATTTTTTTTCTTTTATACCTATTATTTATTAATATAAATAATACATGTACGTCATGGAAGTAAAAAATAATCGAGGCGGAACGAAAATACGTAGAGTTGGCCAAGTGCGCAACGGCGGACGTGATTTTACAGTCTTTATAAATATTGCCGTAAGTTGGACAATATTTTATTGAAAAAAAAATATTTATTTCAAAAAGGAGTCAAATTAGCTGTCTAATTGCAGTTATAATGAATTTACTTATAAGACACACAAATCCAAAAGCAAAGCGTTTTAGAACCAAGAGACGCCTTTACATTTTTATAGGTATCTACCTAACCCACCTAAGATACGTAACTATCCATGTCAACTGTACTTTTGCTTGTTAACTTAAAAAAGTTGAGTCAAACAGCTTAAACCGCATTGTATTATACTAAGCACACAGTCTTATGTACAAGGGTATTAACATCATTATCCCGGGGCTTTTCATAAGGAAATCCTTACAGATTTTCTTTTTCTAAAGCGGGATATTAAAAGAAAGTGTAAGGACATTCTTTATACACATTGTCGTGTTTACGCCTTTCGGGACATGTTTTGTATAGATAATGTGTACGTTGAATGTTAAAGAGATTGTACTTCATTTTAAGCAAACAGAGTCGGTTTAAGGTTTTTTACTGGTGGTAGAGCTCCAGTGACAGAGCTCGCGGGCGTAGGCACCACCGCATTATCTAATATACTTGCCGCTAAATGGTAGTGTTCAGCACTATCGTGTTCCGGTCAGGTGGTAATGTACGGCACTGTAATTTCCGGCACAGAGGCGTAACACCTTAGGCCTCAGGAGTGGTAACGCATCTGCATTTTGATTTTGGTCTTTGTGTTTGTCTATAGGCTGCAGTCATCACTTAACATATACTACGTGCTTGTTTGACACTTCCATCACAAAAAAAGGGAAAGTAATCGCTTTAACAAACAACTGTAGAAAAGTTGATAAAAAATGCGAAATAACGAAAATATACGTATAATAACAAAAATGAAACTATTGAAATTCCTTTATGTAGTTAACAAGATAAACATTCATAAACAACCAACCTGTTTTAATCCCATGACTTTGGTTAGTTACTCAATAACCCGTATGGATGCACTTAACAGCAGTTGTTTTTAGTTTCAGTTTACTGGGAACATAAAACACTTGTTATTGTGTACGGTAACGTTCATAACATCGAGTTTGCAATTCAGCTCAGCACTTTGGGTTCAGCAGAGCTTACATTGCGGCGTCGAGACGTGGCAACCCCACCGCCCACTAGCATTAGAATTTTCTACCACTGGAAAATAATTCTTCCACTAGTGTAGGCAGTCAACCGAAGAATGGCGGTCAATCATTCCAATAGGGTAGTAAGTGCAATAACGCGAGATGGGCATCATGCGATAAAACTACCACCACTGCGATCGCCAATCCGTATGCCACTCGTGGCGATTATGGCATATAGCCCTTATGGGGAAGCTTTTGTACAGCAGCACACCGCGGATACTCCGCCAAAATTCCATACAAACGCTTAATTTGGTCTCTAATACACAGACACCAATCAGTGACGTGTATTTACACGTGCACCTGTGTGTGTAGCACGTAGACAATTGCCCATAAGAGGGGAGGAGGTTGGGTGATGCGGGGAAATCGGGCGGGGCGTCGAAGTGTCCATTCTATACGAAGTATTATTATTATCTCTGACAGCAGTAGACATCGTTCGGCTAAAATGATTTAATCATTATTATGCACTATCGAGTTGATATGTTCTTAGGTTTTCGCGAGCTACACTCATTGAAATAAAACTATTTTCACTATCGAGTTGTATAGTCGTAACAAACGTCTGGGTTTGGTACGGAGCGGACTGCGGATTCAGTACGCTCCGAACCAAATCCAGTTGTGTGTACACAAGTCCAAGGGACAGAATTATTATTAATCAAGTCGGATGCGGACCGCTCTCGCGGATTTGGTTGGCGGTCGTGTATTTTTACTTTACTGGCGGTAGAGCTCCAGTGACGGAACTCGCGGGCGTAGGCACCACCGCATTGCCTAATATACTTGCCGCTAAATGGTAGTGTTCAGCGCTATCGTGTTTCGGTCAGGCGGTAATGTACACGTAATTTCCGGCACAGAGGCATAACACCTTAGGCGTCAGGAGTGGTAACGCATCTTTTGAGCTTGATCTTTGGGTGGGTGTCTATAGGCTGCAGTGATCACTTAACATCGATGTGAACTGCACGCTTGTTTGCCACTTCCATTACATAAACAAAAAATAGATAAAGACTCAAAAAGTGATTGAAAAATTCTGAACATATGAATACATGAAGCGTATATTCGCGGCAGTGCCAAACTCTACGGGGGAAACACAGATGTAAAATAACTTTCTCTAAAATCAACATCATATCTGAGAGCTCTCATGTATCTATTCCCATTCCTGTTTAATATTCAACACAGAAGCCAAAATTAATATCATCGTACATCGTACCACTTAATTCCAAGTCTCACGCATCACAAATTTATTAAACGATGCCGTACGGAAATAAACGGATATTTTCCATATTCCCGTACAGCCGCGGTCCGCGGATGCCAGCCGACTTATTAACGCATTCCCCTCTCCCACTGATTCTCGGCCGTATTTCAAACTCGCCCCTTTCATTGTGTGCCTTAAGTTACAAGATAAAAGCGTATGATTGAAATCACAGGAGCGTGTAGGTACAGGTAGAACAATTGTCGATTGTATAAATGCGACTAAGCATGAAGATGTAGGTACCATTACATGGTCTATGTGCCAGTAAACGATGTATAGGTAAGCCTCAGTAAGAATAATAAAAATAAACATGTATAAATTTATCTTGCAACAATATTTTAAATTGATTATCATGGGCCTCATAAAAAGGCTCAATATCACGCACAAAGGAATGGAGAGAGCTATGCTCGAAGTTTCTCTGCTAGATCTAATCAGAAATGAACAGATCCGCGCGAGAAATTAAGTGACCAAGATAGCTCACCGAATAGCGAAACTCAAGAGGCAATGGGCGGGGCAAATAACTAAAAGTACTGACATCTGGCATCTAAATTTAATAATTGTTGAGTGTGCAAAGAGGCTAATACAAACCTAGATATAAAAATTTTCTCAAACTTATAAGGCCGTTTTTATAGGCTTTGCTCACACGAACAATATAATGAGCAGACGCAGAGACTAGAGTAAGTTGGTAATTAATTGCTCTGAGTGATCTTCCAATATATTTTAAATACAAGTTTAGATTTTTGTTATTTTAAGACAAAATAATAAGCAGTTGTTTCCCGTAACTGAATTTACTCTGCCGCTAATTACTTACAATTTACTGTCAATTTTACGCTGTTACATGGACCAAAACGTAACTGGCGAATCGAGGGTGTTTGTTTGTATGCATTCTGCCTACCCCTTCGGAGATTACAGGCGTGTTACAAATATTGTTTGAATGAAAGTAAAGATATATTATTTTTAAATTGAATAGGAAATAGTAGGTATGTGAAACTGAATTTCCGCTGCCGCTAATTATTTAAACATATATACTGTTCTTTTTATAATAACACTAGCGGCCCGCCCCGGCTTCGCCCGCGCTGCTCTGCTCCTATTAGTCATAGCGTAATGTAAGCTATCTTATCTCTCAAGTTGGATCTAACTGCACACGGTGTGCGAATTTTATTATAATCGGTTAAGTGGTTTAGGAGTCCATTGAGGACAAACATTGTGACACGAGATTTATATATATTAAGATTTTGAAAACTCTCTGGACTTAAAAAGATTTGAAAATGATTTGTGGCCACGAAAAACAACGAGTGTTAGAGCGTTTGTCATTTATGAAAGCCATTATGGTTTTGTTTTGTTATTAACAGAGTTGTGTGAGGGTTGATAAGCGTTACATGGGCCAAACTGTAACTGGCGAATCGAGGGTGTTTGCATGTATGCATCCATTTATCTCTGCCATTTATCTTTACCTCCTGCGCAGATTGCAAGCTTGAAACTACGTTTTTCAAATATAGTTTGAATTAAAGTTATGATATTATTATTTTAAAACTGAATAGTAACTAGTTGTTCCACGTAACTGAATTTCCGCTGGCGCTAATTACTTAAACCATTATTACTGTTCTTTTCATAGTAACATTTTGAAAACTCTCTGGACTTAAAAAAGATTTGAAAATGATTTGTGGCCACGAAAAACAACGAGTGTCAGAGCGTTTGTCATTTATGAAAGCCATAATGGTTTTGTTTTGTTATTAACAGAGTTGTGTGAGGGTTGTTGATAAGCGACAATTTTACGCCGTGCCTTTGTTTATAGTTTTCTTTGTGCATGGACTTTTTGTTTTGATGGCCAGTTGGAATGCAAATGGAGGAAAATATAAATACTTTGGTTTGCGGAAACTGAATAAATGTATCAAGTTTATATAAATGTAATTCAATGGAGCCTTTCAAAGCTTCAGCAAAGTAAGATAGCGGTTGAAAAATTATTACAACATTGTACAATATTAGAATTTTTTAAAATTAACTATTTATTTAATCGTATGGCGTTGTACAGTATAAAGACAATTTTACAATTAAGTTAAATATTTAAACTTAAATAATAAATTACAACTCCACATCCGATTGCGCAACCAGTCCATAGCTTCGGGTTTGTGATCGAAGAAGTCCATCGGGTCACCACATCGTTCTACGATATGCTGAACCGTTTGATCTTCAAGGTCGCAGTCACATAACGGGGAATCCCTCTAACTCCATTTATGCTTTATAAAATCGCATCTACTGTGCCTCGTCCGGATTCTGTTGAATGCAAGGCAAAAATAACTATTCACATCAAATCACAACTTTGAATTTACCAGTATTGAAGAAAAAACTCACACCTATCAGTTGCAGAGTGATAAGAAGGCTCAAGGTCACTCAGAGAGCAATGGAGAGAGCTATGCTTGGAGTTTCTCTGCGAGACCGAATCAGAAATGAGGAGATCCGCATGAGAACCAAAGTTACCGACATAGCTCACCGAATAGCGAGACTCAAGAGGCAGTGGGCAGGGCACATAGCTCGACGAACTGACGGCCGTTGGGGCAGAGCAGTTCTCGAGTGGCGACCACGTACCGGAAAGCGAAGCGTAGGCAGGCCTCCCACAAGATGGACCGACGACCTGGTGAAGGTCGCGGGCAATCGCTGGATGAGGGCGGCCCAGGACCGTTCGTTGTGGCATTCTTTGGGCCTGCCTTGGGAGGCCTTTGTTCAGCAGTGGACGTCTTTTGGCTGAAATGATGATGATGATGATGAAGATGACGGTCGTGTCTATAAACAGAGTAATACCTAGGTAGGTATCAACATCAACTTTCAAACGCAAATGTTAAAAACTTGAAACTTGAAACAAATAACGAAGCAAAAGAGTATTTAACTACTATTGAGTTCAATTCAAATATGAAATTCAATTCTGTTAAAAAGTGGTATTACTACTACGCAAAAATAATAAAGGCTCCGAAATCATCGATTAGATTTGAAAAAAAAACACTCAGTTCAAATTTAAAATTATTCTTAACAGAATATCTGTCTCTCATTTCACAGAGCAGTAATAATTAGAAATAAACAAACATGTTTCACTCCAATTGGTTTTTCCATCTACCTCACGTTTACATACAAATACAACGAAAATAAATTATAATTCTCCTTTTGAGCATTAGAATATAATTCGCAATCGTTCACATAAAAGGCGAAATAATTCACCACATTCGTTTAAGTGTAAATATAAACACATTAGCGTTCCCGTTTGATCACTAAGGTGGTTCGTATCACAAATAAACAGTTACTGGAGTATCTTTGAAGATGTTTGTAGGATTGGCAATGGTTTTATTCGAGCTGTTTTTGGACTAATGATTCAGTTGACAGTGCAAAAATTGTGGTAGCTATATTTTGTCAGATTGGTGTGCATGCATAACTTCACTATCGTAAGTACCATCAAAATATGAACTGCATGCTTTGCCACTTCGGGACTTATGTACTTAAATGGCAGTAACAGTAAGCTAAAACATGTTTGATGACACATGATTGACATATTTTTAAAATAATTATTTAATTAAAGAACAAACGGAAATAAAATTTTGACTTCGGGCAGGGATCGAACCTGCGACCTCAGGATACCCAGTATGTATAAACTGCAAAGTCTATCATGTCGGTTGTAAGCTATAAATTAGTTATCAATGTCGTTCACCAACCCTAAATCGGTTAAAAATGAAAAAGTGTGTGTGATCGGTGTGGGACTTCGGTACTGTAGCTTAGTGGTACAGCGGCTGGATTGGTTATCCTGAGGTCACAGGTTTGATTTCTGCCCGAAGTCAATTTTTTTTTCCGTTCTTTTTTAATTTCTAATGTTCACTCGCACGTGTTATTGCGAAAAATAAATAGTACATTTATTTAATTATCATTGTAAAATTATTGCAAGTTTAAAACATCTGAGTCCCTTAAAATTTCCAATCCGATTACACAGCAAAGTTATATCCCTTTGTCTGCAAAAGGGTTAATCAAGATAATGGACAAAACAAGATTCGATTCTATAAAACAGAACCAATCGAAGCCTTATCTCTTCATTCCAGTCACCTGTTCCATTTGCAATTTCAAATTAATCTTCATCGCGCACTTTGTTACGTAAATGGTTTCAAGATAATCGAGAAAAACTCGGTCCCAGGGCAGAGGGAATTTATCATAAAGTTGAAGTCTTTCAATTTTAGTACGCGCCGCGTCGGGACGCAGAAAAAAACCTGTTTAAATTTAACTCCATGTTGGTTGGATTACTTTGTTCTCTGGCTGCTTTTTTAACTGCAACTGTTTTACTGAATTCAGTTATTGGAGCAGGAATTTTATGTGGCATTGGTATTTTGTATTAAGCTTCTAGTTTACGTTGGTATTTTATAAATAGTTGCAATTTTACAACAAGTATGTCGATGATCTCGGCAAATGTACCACCGGTTCCAAGTATAAGAAAGAAGTATCTTAGAAATGAAAAATTGAAGGAAGAATTGAAAAAAAAATTACATTGGGCAAGAATCTAACTTGCGACCGCAGGATATATATAATATAGCCGCTTCATCAATTAGGAGTAGAACAATTTCTAGGTAAGTCACACGATTAGAGATTTGTGTGGACTTGCGTCTCTGGTGAATATAAGTATATTAAATAGGCCCCGTACCGAATGGTACCGTAATGGGTTTTTTCAAAGTTTGACAGTCCTTAAATCGGAATCGATTTAAGGACTGTCAAACTTTTGTTTCATTTGTTGACACGACGACTCTAACAAATAAAAGTTTGAAGAAAGAGAAGAAACGAAAAAATGCAACCAGTTTAAGGATCCAGACATTGCGTCATGCAATGTCGTGATACGTTGCGCACGCCTTGCAATGCTCGCCTCGATATAAATTTGCTTCGAGTAAACACATGCTTCACCACAAGTATGAAGTTCACACACTCCGCGGCATGCGATGAGCGCCGTGAGCGGCGCATGCCTCGCATAGTCGTTGCATGCCGTACTTGTCTAATACCTCGCCTGTAAGTCAAATAAAAAGTCACGGTAAGCTCGCTAAAATTATAAATTTGTTTGATGTAAATACATTTACTATCTATATAACAAATAAATAAAATTGGCGTGTTTGTTTGTAATATTAAAATAACCGCTTTTTACTAAATGCAAATGTATGTTTACACGGTACATATACCAAAACAACACTTTTGTCTGTCTGTATGTCTGCCCGTCTGTCTGTCTGTTTGTTCCGACTAATCTTGGGAACGGCTCTACCGATTTTTACGGGACTTACACTGGCAGATAGCTTATGTAATAAGGAGTAACTTAGGCTACTTTTATACTAGCAGCGCCCACGACTTCGTCCGGGTAGGTACTGAACAATCATACATTTAAACCAATTTAGACGAAGTCGCGGGCACAGCTAGTATAAAAGTAGCCTATGTTACTCCTTATTACTACTTGAACACGACGCCTTGAGTGCCGGGCGATGGGGTTGCCACGACAACCCCATCGCCCGGCACTGGAGGAGAATTTTTCTGCTAGTGCAGTCAGTCAACCAAACAATTACGATCAAACCATTACTACTGCCCGTAAAAATAACAACGCAAGATGCGCATCAACGTCTCGCGATAAAATTACCGCCACTGCGATCGCCAATCCGTCTACCAAGCGTGGCGATTATGGCATATTCTCTCCTAATGACGCACAACACTGTATGTGGTTCAACGTCTTTCGGCTCGAGTAATGATGAAACACTTGCCTCACTACAAGTATGATGTTCAAACATATTGCGCTCATCGCATGACTCCCAAGTCATGTGCGGCGCATGCCTCGCATAGTCTGAACGCGCCTTTAGGTTGGTAATAAAAGGACATATTACGCTCATTAATTATTATTTAATTTGATGTTAATACATTACATATACATTTACAACAATACTTGAACATGATGTCTAGAGTCCCAATTAACTTGAAGCATGTCAAGTACAGACGTTACAAAGGTCGATATTGTTTCAATTAGGTATCTTATTTGACGGCAAATACTTTTGTAGGGATCCCCAAAGGAAAAATACCTTTATAAGATCAGTCGTGCATCTGTTTGTCTGTCACGGCCGATTTTTTTCTGAAAATAACAGGCTGATGAATCAGTGAATCAGTCAAACTGAAGATCTTAACATTAACATGTAATGAAATAAAATAATTTTATGTAACGATACCACTTAGGAGGAGGAAAAATTAGAAAACTAAAGATGTCTTCATCTACGAAATTATTAGGCTTAAAAATTTGAATGTACGTTCAATAGTTCTGTGCCTATAGATTTCAGGAACACTAATGAGAAGTCTAGAGTATTTTACTGGTGGTAGAGCTCCAGTGACAGAGCTCGCGGGCGTAGGCACCACCGCATTACCTAATATACTTGCCGCTAAATGGTAGTGTTCAACACTATCATGTTTCGGTTAGGTGGTAATGTACGGCCCTATAATTCCCGGCACAGAGGCATAACACCTTAAGTCTCAGTGGTAACGCATCTGCATTTTGACCTCTAGTTTATCTGTGGGTGTATAGGCTGCAGTCATCGCTTAACATCAATGTGAGCTACAAACTTGTTTACCACTTTCATAACATAAAAAAAACATGGTAGCATAGGGAATCTCTCAACTGTACGGAACCCTGTTAATCAACTCCGATTCGCACATGGCCGGTTTTTCAACATTGGTCCTGGAAGACCTAACGTAATTAGAGCACTCAGCCGGAGCAAGAACGTAGGCTTCGGTACATTACATTAATTAATATTTCAGAGAGCCTCCCTTTAATTGATCCAAGTGCGTTTCATGCGGACATTACAGGAATTTTATGGATGACCCAAATTTAATTTATCAATTAACGAACATGTGAAGCAAGAACAGTCAATTATTGAAACAGAAATTATTCTGTCTGTTTTATGGATTTTTCTCACATTTATTCATCGACGACATAACACAGCTTCGATGCATTTATTAAAACGTACATCGCTTTCAAATAGAGTTTTGATTACATACCTGTAGGCTACCATTTAATGGCATACGTACCTATTTCTATACGTCGGGCATACTTTATGTTTCTGTATGTCACTTGAATCACCAAAATATTGAAAACCATTTACCTATATTTGCTAAACCTAGACATCCCCCTTGTTTGCACGGTCAAAGTCAGCTTTATGTCAATATACCCGTACCTACCACTTTTTTATGTAATGTAAGTGGCAAACAAGCATGCAGTTCACATTGATGTTAAGTAATGACTGTAGCCTAATAAGTATTCAGTAATGTGAGCGATGTGTTTGTAGGCCACCTTTGAACCTTGTTCTAACGTTACCTACTGCAGAAACACCAATTTTTATAATTAAAAACAAAAATTAACTATAAATTTAATTAAACTACCTTAAATAATATTATCATGAAAATACAAACAGCACAGTCTTATTATATTCTAGCCATTTATATGATGGAAATAACCTTAATTACTATTAGTGTTCATTCTAAATCTAACATGAAAATTAAATCCCAGATTGACGCCCACCTTTTGTTGGTCCCTATTTAATCACAACTTTAAAGAAATACCCTCCACAGTTTTTTGCTAGCCATCCAGCGAAGCAAACTTTTCGCTTAAACATATTTTTACTCAAAGTAAAATAAGAAACTGTCAATAGCAGCCGCCTATAAGACTTTAACTTTCAAAGGAAAATAACGTATAAAATATTGAGCTAAGATAAAAGTTGATGTTTAAGTTCGACCCTAAAACATAAGGTTACTTGGAATTAAGTACCTAGTTTTGATAATGTCAGTTATAATACTGAAAGTTGGAAAGTATACGCTTTTACAGTTAATTGACTGATCGGATGTTAAGGAAATATCTTTTCATAAGCCATTGATTTTTGCATTTGATAACATTTTTTTTTATCAAATTCTATAGTAGGGAAGCCCAGCGTGCTATTTTTGTATTTACCTACTCGAGCGCGTCACGTAAGATATGGGAGATCCTTGCACCCTGTTGGTTACCTCCACTAAATCTAAACTTTGTAGGAACTTATACAGGGGCGCGCCCAAAGGGTAGCCCTTAAAAAAATTCTAAAGGTCGGTACGATCTTACTCATCTTCCGAATCGTCTGAATTTTGGATAAGAGCATTGTTTGGGCATATTTTACGCCCTCTCAAAATATTTAACACGCTCTTGAAGTATGACTTTGATGCCGCGCCCTTTTCAAAAACATTTGATTATTTCAAAAATAAAGGTGGTTTAATCAAGAATGTCAGATCAGATACTCAGAGAGGATGTAAAGTGAACCCAATCAAAGCTTCCATCCAAAATTCTGACGACTTGGATGCGAGGCAAGCTCGTAGTGGAAGCCCTAAGGGTTCAGCCCTTTATGGAAATCTTAGATTTGGTGGAGGACAGGGTGCTAGTTATCTCCTATATCTTGATCTGACGCGCTGGATTCAAATTCAAAAATCTCCTCTTTTGGCTACCCTCCCTACTACTAGCAAAAGCATAATACCAATCGGTAAATTTGTGTTTAAATGATTTTTTTACCATAGTAACCACACTGATGGTAGAGCTCCAGTGATAGATCTTACTGGTTTAGGCACCAACGCTTTACTACTTGCCGCTAAATTGAAGTGTTCAACATCATCTTGTTCCGGTCAGGTGATAATGTACGAAACTGTTAATTTTCGGCACCAAGGCATAACACTTTAGGCCACAAGAGTGGTAATGCATCTACATTGAAATCTATGGTTTTATCTAGATGCTTATAACTTTCACAGAGACATAACAACCAAGGTCTCAGGGGTGGCAACGCATCTTCATTTTGACCTCGGGTTTTGTGTAGATGTCTATAGGCTGCAGTCATCACTTAACATCAATGTGAACTGTATGCTTGTTTGCCACATCCATTACATAAAAAAAAACTGGTTGCCTGTAAAGTCGGTTTTACGGGCGAAGATTTTACGTGACAACGTCTTTTTCTCGGTAGAAAGGCATTCGCCGGTCCGGCAGGCCTCTCTCTCGTTCGGTGACTCATCGTTACGTTACCGGGCGTTACACTTTTTCATGAGTGACTCCGAGCCGCAACCTAATTTAAGACGTTGTCACGTCAAAAAAACAATGTGAACTGCATGCTTGTTTGCCACTTATGATGACTGCAGCCTAAAGACATCTACACAAAACCCGAGGTCAAAATGCAGATGCGTTGCCACCCCTGAGACCTTGGTTGTTATGTCTCTGTGAAATTTATTACTGTGCTATAAAAAAGTACTGGATATTCCAACATTATTTCTGTTATAAGCAGTCTTTTTTGCTTCTTTGTTATTTATTACGGAGCCATACATCACCACCTAACCGGAACGGGAAAGTACTGAACACTATTATTACTGACCACATATGCACCTTATGCGCTCGTAATAAAATCTGTATTTGATTAATTTTCGACAAGAGACGGAGTGTCGTCTGGCTGTACATGTACATTATAGATTAACTAATCTTTCATGTCACACTGCATTGCTTTGTTTTGTATATCGTCGAACAGCTATCATCGTTTTATTTTTAATGTTATGGAAGTGGCAAGCAAGCATGCAGCTCACATCGATGTTAAGTGACGACTGCAGCCTATAGACACCCACACAAAGACCAAGGTCAAAATGCAAATGCGTTACCACTCCTGAAGCCTATGGTGTTATGCCCCTGTGCCGGAACACGATATTGCTGAACACTACCATTTAGCGGCAAGTATGATAGGTAATGCGGTGGTGCCCACACCCGCGAGCTCCGTTATACTACCAGTATACTACCACCGTGACTTTGTATTGATGAAACATTCACATAAAAACACGTTAAAATCCCTGTTTCTTGACAATGTATCGTATCGCGTTTGCACTGTTATGAAACATGTAAAAGCAAAACATATTTTTTTATATTGTAATGGAAGTGGCAAACAAGCTTGCAGTTCACATCGATGTTAAGTGATGACTGAAGCCTATAGACACTCACACAAGGACCAAGGTCAAAATGCAGATGCGTTACCACTCCTGAAGCCTAAGGTGTTATGCCTCTGTGCCGTAAATTACAGGGCCGTACATTACCACCTGATGGACTTGAATTGTGCAATTCAAGTCTTTTGAATTGATTCCGCAATATGACTTACCTAATATAGGTACTTGCCGCTAAATGGTAGTGCATTATCGTGTTCCGGTCCGGTCAGTTGGTTATGTACGCCATCTATTACCAACTGTAATAGATGGCGCTGCTGCTACCATAAAGCAATGCAATAGATGTGAAGGAAAGATTTGACAAATCGGGCAGGGCTTCAGTAGCTCAATTGGAAGAGCGGCTGGACTAGATTCCCAGTAGGTCGCAAGTTCGAGCCTCGCCTGAAGTCAAATTTTTCTTTCCATTTTTCTTTAAAAATAAAATATATTTCACAAGCATGTGTTAATGCGAAATAATATAAAACAAACTGCATGCTTGTTTGCCACTTTCACTTAATTAAATAATATATATATATATATTTACATCAACTATGCTGTAAATTTATTTTTTACAAAAAAAAACTCTCGCAAGAATTCCATTTTCCTTGCTCAGCAAAAACTTCCGCAAATATAAATTTTTGTAAACAAAATTTTTGGCGATACGCTTACTCGCATCGCGGTATGTTACCCGAGAAAATATTTTCACTGAAGCATGTACAGGTTAAAAATTCATATGCGCATTACTGTCTTCCACTGCCAACTTGTTTTACCAAAAACAATCCTTAAATATTATGTTCTTAAATCGTGAAAAAACTTCACCTTTCTCGTGATTTACCTAAATGGTTATTAGTATTTTAATCAGTAGAAAAACATTTACTGCAGTACTTCAGGTTGTTTTTACTGATTATTTTGTGATTATTTATATACTGGTAGAGCTCCAGTGACGGAGATCTTCTCGATGACCGAAATAATTCTGCAACGCGACCCAAATAATTTTGTTTTTAGGGTTCCGTACCTTAAAAGGAAAAAAGGAACCCTTATAGGATCACTCGTGCGTCTGTCTGTCTGTCTGTCTGTCACAGCCAATTTGCTCCGCAACTAATTGACCGATTGAATTGAAATTTGATGAATATATGTAAATTGGTGACCCAAAGATGAACACGTCAAAGAAAATAATAAATTTTAAACAGGGGAGGCACTTTCGGGGAGTAAATCAGAAAATAAAACATAAATAATCGTAAACTGTGTCGCGTGACAAATCAAATGAAAGAAGTTGTTGTCAGCATCTCAGATACATTTTTTTTATAATTTTTGCATAAACAAATTTGAAGTTATTTAAGAAAAACGACGAAAATTGACCATTCCCCTCCCCCTATATCCGAAACTACTGAACTTAAAATTTTGAAAAAAATGTGGAAAATAGTTTATTTGCCTATAGATTACTGGAAAACCTATAAGAAGTTTGAGTATTCAAATTAAATAGAAAATTCTTAATAATATAACCGGTGATGCCGGTACCACCGTAACCGCTATATCCCTGCATTTAAATCTGTAATATTTTCGAAAATATTTATTTAAATTACGAAACCCTCACCACGCGAGTCGAACTCACACTTGTCCGGTTTAATAATATTATTTTGTATAAGTTATATCAATATAACTAACAAATAAAGGTAATGTGTAGGTACCTTGATCTTCAGCATAGCAGTTGGGGTTAATTAAGTTTTGTTTTTGTGTAGATTCTTGTTTTTTGTTTTATATCTTTTCCTTTTTCTGTTTTGTTTTTTACTGTCTAAATTGTTCAAATAAATATATTTTTCTTTTTTTTTTTCTTTCATACAGAAATACTTTACCAAAATAGAATAAATTGAATATTCTAGGAACACTAAACGAACATAAAGCGTCAAAGGATATTAAAATTGAATGCCATTGATACCCCTAGAAGTCTTGTTACTCAAAAGATATCACTTTATGTACTATGAGTTTCCGACTCGTCGAATCACTGAAACATATTTCTTCAAAGAATTTCCTTTGAAATCACTTAAAGGCAAAACGATTTCTTGTAAATATATAATATAATGAATAAAATAGCAAATGAAAACCTTTCAAATAATTAAAGTATATAGATATTATATTTCTTAAACTTGGAATATATTACCACCATTTGGACCATTATTTATTTTAGTTTGTTTACTTTGACATATTAATCAACGTATCAGTTGTTATTCGGTTTAATTTTATGTTTGTAATTTGACCTATCACAAGCAAATTCGATTATTTTCCAAGTGATTAAACAAATTGTTGAGTTGAGTTGAGCTTATAAACATAAGAAATAGGCTCTGTAACTTTCAAACTGATTCTAAGAAATCGTAGAGTTTTCAAGGTAGAGGTGGATTATTTCAAAACAATAATATGCTTCTCCTGCGGTCGCAGGTTCAATTACTACCCAGAGTGAAATGCTTTTGTCCATTTTTTATTCCATTTCTAAATTCCCTCGCAACTCACGCCCCGGTTAGTCCAGCGGTGTGAGATGACCGTTTGATTCGAAGGGTCGCGGGTTCGATCCCCGCACCAGGACAAATATTTATATGGCCTACAGATATTTGTTTCGGGTCTGGGTGTTTTTGTGTATGTATTGTACGTATACAACGGCACCCACGACACAGGTTTATACTGTGGGGCTGTGAGTGTAAGCGTATTTTATTTTATTTTAAATCAACCGCTAGCAGTCGAGTCGTCACGATTTTCTGCTAAAGAATATTTTTTCAGCTAATGTAGTCATTGAAATAAAACTAGTTTTCGGATTTATCTTGCGTATATTAAACTAAAATGATTATTTAAAATCGAAACCGACGTTTCATGTAGTCAGTCAACCATATAACGGCGGTCGACTCATTACAATGGCATGGTAGTTAGTGCAATCGCCAATTCATATGACAAGCGTGGCGATTTTGGCATATCCCGTCACAGTTGATCTTTCAGCTGAAATAATGATGCTAATAATAACCAATCTGTCTGTATCGAAACTCTATTGAGACAATTTATGCTAAGAACATATGACGTTTTCGTAGGTTTTCGCGAGCTTCATACATGTGCTTCGGACGGCACGTTAAGTTGGTCCCGGTTGCTATCGATAGATAGCAGTCGTTAAACCTTGTCGAAGGCCTTATGGGCGATTTGAAAACATTCGACAGCGCGTTGGCCACTAACCCGTATCTCCCGTCGAAGTCGCGGGCGAATGCCAGTGTATGTGTTAATTCACCTTCAGTTAGATATTAAAAGCATATGTTTTTATTGTAGAAATTAAACTTGCGGATTTTCTCGCGTACACAACACTCCCAAACTACTAGCCACTATGGTTGTGTTCCGTCTCAGCTATATAAGACCAGGCTGAATATCGTCGAATTAGTCTGCCCGTGATCACGGTAGCTGGAAAGCGACCGAAACGTCGGGTGTAAGAAGTTTGGGAGTGTTGTATACGCGAGAAAATCCGCAAGTTTAATTTCTACAATAAAAACATATGCTTTTAATATCTAACTGAAGGTGAATTAACACATACACTGGCATTCGCCCGCGACTTCGACGGGAGATACAGGTTAGTGGCCAACGCGCTGTCGAATGTTTTCAAATCGCCCATAAGGCCTTCGACAAGGTTTAACGACTGCTATCTATCGATAGCAACCGGGACCAACTTAACGTGCCGTCCGAAGCACGAAAATGCGCATTTCAATTTGCCACTATCGGTCAGCACCCATTACACACCCGACCGCGCCCGTAATGCTTAACCGAGTAGATCCTTAAAGATTATTAAACTGGTTAGATGGTTAGAAATTATCCTATTATATATACTATACCTGTGCACATAATTTCATCAAAATCCGTCCAGCCGCTTTAGCGTGATTGAGCAACAAACAAACATCCATACTTGCACATTTATAACATTATAATAACAAACATTAACATCCATATTGAAACATGCAAATAATGAAGCTGAAAATCCAACATTTTCCGATCCAAGCACAAAGGCTTACAATGCAAAGTGAATGGTCGTTACACAATCATATTATTTATAATGAAATTTCTACAACGCTACATCCGCTTAATTTGAACAGAACATAGAATTACAGATATAAAAATAATACAGACTGCACACTGCAATATTCAGACTGCAGTTGAAATTTTGCGCAAAAGGCTTAAGCTTAGACACCGGAGATGCAAAGACGCTTGCCTCGGTAATATCACGGGTGTGAACTTGCCAAGTTTATTGCTAAGACAACCTTACTATGGGTTCTCGAAGTCACTTAAGGTAAATCTCTTTTAAGTGACTTTTCCCATAATAACACAGGCAAGTTTATTATAGATCTTAACTAAAGAAAATGAAAATTTCTTCCTACAAAATCTAACTTTAATTGTTAGCCAGTTGTAACATTACGTTTACAAAAGTTAATATTAACCATGAAAAGTTGCTGCAAATGTAAAAAATAGAATGCTATAGATGTTTCTGTCCTGATTTTAAAAAATGAGAATTTCCCCATCAATTACAAAGCTAGAAATAACTTATTACAGTCGCCTAAAGTTAAGTAAAGAAAAAGGAACACTTTCAAAACTTATATAAACGAAAGCTGAAATATACACGTTAATCTAAATGGAAACGAATTAATGATATCCATAAAAGTAATCAACGAACCCAAAGTACATAAAGATGTACTCACATTGCAACTTGCTTACTTACTTACTTTCAACTTTGGTCCACATGTCAAATTTGAAAAAGAAAAAACGAATTAGTGCCATAGAAGAATTATAAACACTGCATTTAAATATTTTCATAAAAGCATTAAGTTTAGACAGATAAGATGCAAAGCCACTTGCCCGAGTAATAGCACGAGTGTGGTCTTGCCAAGTTTATAGCAAAGACATCCTTACTAAACGTTTTCGAAATCACTTTCGAAGTCACTGGCTGCTCGAACTAGGGACGTCAGCGTATCAGAAATGGCTCGCTATCACTACACTGCCGAGGAAGTCATAGTATATTGTATATAGTATACTATAGCTGTCCCAGCTAATTTTATCGCGGTACACGGTACTTAGTGGTATAAAAAATATTTATTGACCTACTCGTATGCCTCTCAATTATTAAAAAAAAAAAATAGTAAAGTCTAGATAACGAACTTATAGCAAAGACATCACTTGAGGTCCTCTTTTTCTTTCAAAGTAAATATAAAATGAATAACTGTAGCCAAAGCAGAGTTAAAAAGTTTTTTAATTTCTTTAAAAAAGTGAAGCAATGTGGATTCAAGTTCAAAATTACATAAAATTAGATTAAGACAAATTGGCAGCGTCTCGTTTATTAAAATTATAGAAATAAAAATGTTTTTTAGTTTAAATTTTGTTTGGATGGCAACTTATGTTTATTTTATAAGATCTTCATTAAAATTGTACCCATTTTCGCAAATAAATGAATTGAATTGAATTGAATTTTGTCTGATCATAGTTGGCATTTGACTCAGTTGTTAAGAGGAAGAAGACCGTGATTCTTGTGTTGATCTCAGAGTCGCAGAGGCTATTGGCATTTTTGCACCCTCGAAGCTAGATTGGTGATTGATATTAGCATGATATTCGCCAATTGGCGCGCCATCATGTTACTCAAGCCATATTACACATATAGACAGAACGAATGTTCGTCTACCTTATTTTTTTTTAACTAAGGCGTCGGGATCCGATCTCTCTACTGACCAATGGAGGAAAAAATACTCTTCCGGTACTGCAGTTTGTCAACCGTTCAATGGCGCTCAAACAGTTTTCATAGCGTGATAGTAAACGTAATAACGCGGGATGAGCAGCAACGTGCCACGGTTAAACTACTACCACACACACACACACACACACGCAAACAAACGCAAATCTTCTAAACTTTAGGTTATAAGTAAGTTTAATATGTTAGTTAGTTGTTCTGGTTAGTACTTACTCCTTTTGTTTTTTTCTATTGTTATCGTTCTTACCAGATAATAGTTTATTTACATCTGAAGCCTACTACTATTCTAAATTTAAACTAGCTAATGTAACGGGAAGAGCAGAGTTACCCACCACAAGCTATTATACATGCTTACTGGGTTGGTTCTGGCCACTGTTTTAATCATGCTGTAAACATAATAAAGAAATAAACTATTTTTATTTTATTTTTTTATTTTACCACTTAGATTGCTAATCCAGATGCCAAGAATGGTGATTATGGCATATTCTCCCGAAAATAATGCACAACCTTCATGTAAGCATTATTGGAAAGGCTATTGTCCAGTAGTGGACAACTTTCGACTAAAGTGAAAAATCATTTTTCATTATACGGAATCTTGAATCCTGAATAGAGTAGATAAGAAACGCGTGATACCTTCAAAGTGTTTTGTTGACGGTGGAAGTTGGGTATTACTTGGACAAATCAAAAAACCCAATAAGTCAATTCTAAAATAACTTTTGTTTTTCTGGTGGTAGTTCCAGTGTAGGAGATCGAGAGCGTAAGCGGAGGTAATGCGGTATTTAATTAAGTAAACATATTCCAGAAGACCAGGCGATAGTCTGGAAAAAACCATGGTTACCAGAAAGATGGATGGCACAAGATCCAGAAGTTGGAATTTAGTAAGATGGACGGACCGGGTGACCCAATATCTGGATATCAATTTAAGTAATTAGACTGTGGAAAATGGCGACAGATAATCCACAGGGAAAACGAATTGACAGATTGGGAAAATCAGGAAAACTGGCAAACGAAGAATAGATCAAAAACTTTGTGAGATTACGATATGAAGAAAAGAAGAAAGAAGAAGGAAGAAGAAGAAAAACTCTTTTTTGATGCAGTCGAGAGACACACATACGAGACAAAAGAAATATTTGAGATATACATCATTGTAGCACATAAAATTGTCTCAAATGTCATGACGCATAACTTAAATATAAATCACACAAGTTTTTGGTAGACTTTAATACTTTACTAGACTTAAACATTACATCGCATGTTAATACGTCATTGGGACGCCCTGGAGGATTCTCCGAGTTTGTACATTTGCAAATTAAACCTAACTTGCCTCTGAGGTTAATCAAACTGGAGTTGTTATAATCAAATATGGTGACACAATTTTGTTATGGCGTAGCAGTGGTTTTGATCTCAGATTTCAGAACAAAAAATATTTTATTTGAGAAATGAAATGAATGAATTCTTCTCTTAAAAATCTTTATTAATGATAAGTGGATGTACTATACGCATAAACCTGAATAAATAACCTGTAAATAATTCAACACAAGCGTCGATCACTAACCGTATGGAAATTCCTTCGATAATTTTTGAGTTTCCGGCGTTGATATAGACGGTCAGATACAGGCAGCTAGGATACTATATCTAAAAATAAGTGGCAATTAATTAATAAAACAAAAATCAATAGCTGAAGAGTTTGTTTGTTTGTTTGCGCCAATCTCAAAAACTACTACAGGAGCGATTTAAAAAAAATATTTTAATCTAAGATAGTAAATTTATCGAGGAAAGCTAAGCTATCACGCTACGCGGACAAAGTTGTAGGCACGCACAGCTAGTAGTTTCAGTCGAAACCTGGGCGGGTATCATTACAAACTGATATTTAATTTTTAAAGTAATTACGTTTAATTCAAATATAAATCAAAGAAGTTTTAAGCAGACTTCAATACTTTATGAGACTTAAACCTAACATCGCATGTTAGTATGTCAGGGATGCACCCTGGGGGACTCCCCGAGTTTGTACATTTACAAATTAAACCTAGCTTGCTTCTGAGGTTAATCAAACTGGAGTTATATATAAATCAAATATGATTACTCAATTTTGGTGTGGCGTAACTGGGGATTTTAAGTTAGCAGCTATTTATGTAATGACGGTGAGAAAAAAAACTGAGAAGTCGATGTAGGGATTCGGATGTAGGGCTTCGGTCGCTAAGTGGAAAAGCTGGACTGGATCTCTTGTGGTCGCAGTTTCGATCCCTGCTCGGAGTAAAGTCTTTGTAATCAAGTTGTATTTTTGATAGAGCTTCAGTGACGGAGCTCGCGGGCGTAGTCACCACCGCATTACCTAATATACTTGCCGCTAAATGGTAGTGTTTAGCACTATCGTCTTCCGGTCAGATGGTAATGTACGGCCCTGTAATTTCCGGCACAAAGGCATAACACCTTAGGCCTCAGAAGTGGTAACGCATCTGCATTTTGACCTTGGTCTTTGTGTGAGGGTCTATAGGCTGCAGTCACACACTCAACATCAATGTGTACTGCATGATTGTTTGCCACATCCATTACAAAAAAAAATCAATGTGGCGCTTACTTATATGCCAGTAAATCACAGCAGACCGAAAGACGATAACACTGAATGCTACCATTTAACGGCAAGTAAATTAGTTAATGCAGTGTTCGTACTACGCTCCATTACTGGAGCTCTATCATCAGTAACAAGAAAGCTTTATTTTAGAAATGTACCCTGTATTTTGCGGTGTAGAGGCTTAATACCTTAGGCCTCAGAAGTGGTAACGCATCTTCATTTTGACCTCTGGTCTTTGCGTGGGTGTGTAAAGGCTGCAGTTATCACTTAACATCAATGTAAACTGCATGCTTGTTTGTCACTTTCATCTAAAAAAAAAAGTTTTTTTTTTTGTCATTTTCATAACAAAAATTAGGCTTGATTATTCATCAGATCTACGATCTAAGAAAAATTTTAGAAATCAAAGAAATGTGTTATTGCGAAAACAAAATATCATTATCCAAGAAAAAAGCCTTGATATTCAGAAGCTTCCGCTTGACCCTACTCCCTATAACAATATGAACGGACAGCATAAATCTTGTATAAACAATATTATTAATGTGTCCATGTTCATGCCACACGATAAGTTCGCGTCTGTCGCATAAAAACAATGAGATCGCTTGATTTATTCTCCGAAGGATATGTCACCGGGTTTGAAGTGATAAACGGTAGCGGAGGAGGTAGCGAAAGCGATTTATAATTGATGGTATTGAACTAAATCTCTTTTTTTAGTAATTGGTGGCATGTTATATAAAGTAAATAAAAATTAATTTTATGAAATAGCGTTTTTTAAGATATGTGATATAATGTGATTGTATCGGTGGTGTATTTATTTAGAAAATACGAGTATGTATCGCTTTTACATTATTGTTATTCAAATTTATCAAAAGCTTAAGTTTGTCTTGACTTTACATTTCTGTAATGTAAAATATAAAACAAATTAATAAATAATATACACTCTGAATTAAATCTTTAATAATATATTTTATAATTGTTGTATGAAACTAGCGGCTCAACTGCCTAACATAAATAGTATACGTCTTTATTTCTTACAATTTCGTATAGCTCATATTAATCAGATTCTCACAGATTTTTATAGGCGTCACAAAATTACAAAACATACAATGATATAAACCAGGTCAAAATCAATTAAGTTATTCGACCGAGACGCCATTCTAACAATAAAGCAATATTGTATCTTCAGTAATCGATCGCTCGCTCATAAACAAAGCACTCACCACAAAAATAAGAAAACAGTGAATCGAGACAGCTGGAAATATTGCTACTCGGACCGTAGCAGGTGCAGCGCAATAACTGAAGATAGACTCGTCTGTATCGAAATAAACTTATGACTATTGTATTGTGTGATATAAAGATATTATGTCGAAGATATTAATACTAGAACAGAGAGTGAAGGCAGAACTAAGAAAGAATAGCTATAATACACCCGATTGAAAATAAATGAAGTTGTCTTTTAAAACTGTAAATATTATACTATATTTACAGTTTTAAAAGTAATATTATTAAGTTACTTTTCGAACTCGAACAAAAACTGACATACTGGTATTGTTATTTCATTGCCAGTGACACTCCCAATTGTAGCTTCTTTGACTAGGTCTGAAGTTAAAAATTAGATTTTAGACTAAGAAATAAATTGTTTTTTTTTTTTTAATTGATTTCAGTCCAGTCGTGTTTCATGGTGCGCTAGATTACATCTCGTATTTATTATACACACATTTGAGTTTCAAATAAGAGGGATGCGAAAATTACTCATATTATACGCACTAACTACAGAACTTATCATAGAATTAATTGAAATTAGCGCATCACCTCCTGCAGGCAGCCTCTCCTGCATCCAACATCAGATCTACGACTTTTTTAAAATTAATATGTATGTATCTTCACGCCAGGTCCCTAACGGGGTAGGCAGAGAATGTAGAGCGCCAGACATCCCGGTTCTGACAAACCTCTCGTGCCTCGTCTACCTTCATCATTCTCTTCATACATGCACGCCGATTCCTAAGACTTTTGACCCCACCATCAGACAGAACTCGACCTATTTGGTCATGGTAGGTCAGCCTTGGTCTTCCTGGGCCTCTGCAACCATCCACATTCGCATTGTATATCTGTTTAGTCATTCGCTCATTCGACATTCTTTCTATATGCCCGAACCATCGGAGCATGCCTTTATCATTTTTAAAATTAATGATTTTTAAAATGTTATTTTGTCCATACAAAATTATTTTTCGTCTCTGAACTGACATTTACTCTGTGTGTAGGACTGCCACGCACCTTGCCTAGGCAAACATCGCCACGAGCAGCGGTGCGCGGGGTTGAGCTGACGCAGCAGCGGCAATGCTCTTTTTGAGTTAAGAAAAAAAACTATATTTTTTTGGGTTATTTATCGAGATTTGTAAAAAGTCGTAGAACAAATGTTGTAGGGATTGATTTAGAGAAGCTGACTGCAAGAGGTGATGCGCTAATTTTCAATTAACCCTGTAAATTAATTAATACTAACATAATGCAGAAAGTACACTGTGATTCTAATGCTCTTTCGAAAAATGTGTTATCAAGGAAATTGGCTTGAGTATACCACCTTGCTAAACTCCGTCAAATATTCTCACTTACGTCTCTGGCTTCGAATGCCAATTAACTTTAACGGTGCAGACAGTAGATAACTCCAGTTATATCTGAATTTGAATTGCTTCTAAGATCGACAAACTATCGATTTTGATTTCAAAGTAATTGTAAACTATACTCAAACATTGGCAACAACCCAATATTTGTTATGTCAATGACCCTATTCTAAGCCTGTTTCAATGTAGTTTATAATAGTGTATCGTTTGCCAAATGTTTTCAGTTTATACAAAGCTTAGCAGTATCAAAATCGAGCTCTATTGTCCTATTAGGGCTATTAAAAGTGATTTGTGCTCGTGAAATTATGCTAAGTGGGCCTGTAAAGGGTTCCCGTCTATTCATGCCGCTTGCAAATATGAAAGCTAACTATTATTAATATATTTCAATTTATGAAGCAAATCATCAAATATTAATACTGTTTTCGTTCTCTTCGCATATGCTGTAAAATTTTGTTTTATTTTGGATTTAAATCTTATTTTGAAATTTGCAGTTATTAAGTTACGATTTAGAGTTATGAAACTGAATATCCTCGTCCTGACCAAGCATGTTTAATTAGATTTCCATTTCTGCCTATTGTACTTTTACTTTGATGCGTTCTTAATATAGAACCTTGATTTGTTATTGGTCAAATATAAATTGGAAATACGTCACTTAATGAAACACGACAAATGAAACTACAAACTGCGAAAAATTTTGTCATTCATTAGATATTGGACAGTAAGGCCTTTATTTTTTTATAATGAAACTCTATAAGGGCAACTTTTTTGACGTGACAACGTCTTAAATTAGGTTGCGGCTCGGAGTCACTCATGAAAAAGTGTAACGCCCGGTAACGTAACGATGAGTCGCCGAACGAGAGAGAGGCCTGCCGGACCGGCGAATGCCTTTCTACCGAGAAAAAGACGTTGTCACGTAAAATCTTCGCCCGTAAAACCGACTTTACAGGCAACCAGTTTTTTTTTTCTGAATATTTCAGTCAATACATCAAAAGGAGTTGGCGTGAAGATACATACATATGTATGTATCTTCCCGCTAACTTTCCCGCTAACTCGCAGGTAGGCAGAGAGAGTACTCCGTAAGAGCACTAAATATCACAAAATGTGATACGATGATAACATTGTTTACATTGTTTTGTATAATAACACATTAATATTAAGACATTTACTTAACATTGTATCCGTTGGTAAGATGGAATACTGTTCCTACTTGTTATGAATTTTATATGTTGAACGAATACCTGCATCAGCACAAACCTCTTCAGGCTTTTTGATGTAGTTCAAATTGTAAAATAGTTTTAAGTATGTTTGAATAAATGAAAAAAAAAAAAAAAAAAAAAAAAGCAATAATAATGGCAACCCTTGAAACGTCCAACTGCTGGGCATGAGTCTCTCTCCCTCTTTGGGTAGAGGCCTGGAGCTTACTCCACCACGCTTCTCCAATGCGGGTTGGTGGAGATACGGGTTAGTGGCCAACTCGCTGTCGGATGTTTTCAAACCGACAAGGTTTAACGACTGCTATCTGTCGATAGCATCCGGGACCGACGGCTTAACGTGCCCCCCGAAGCAAGGAAACGGGCAATTTAATTTGCCACCAGCGGCCACCCATCATACCTCCGACCGCGCCCGTAGTTCTTAACCGAGTAGATTGCCTGTGTTCTACACCCGCCGCGGCGCCATACGCGCGTTGATTTCCTATTTTATGTGATACTAATTATCACATTTTTGATATTTGGTGTTACTACATTATGATATTTATTTACCGACTCAAAAATTAAACATTGAATGGAGGTCCGAATACAGATGCATTTCCACTCCTAAGGCCTAAGTTGTCATACCTCGGTGACAGATATGACGAAGATATTTTTATTTTATTTTTATTTATTTAAGAAAACAAACAGTTGACATAACAATGTAAAAAACTTCTTAAAAAGTAACAACCATTAATATGTTTCCCATCAATACGAAACACGGTAGTGCTGAATAAACCTATATGGCAACAGATAGTTTAGGTAATACGATATTACCTACACCCTCAAGCTCCGACACTGGAACTCTGCCAACAGTAGCCTAGGTACTATCAATATGTTACTTGTTCATTATAAGCGCACCAATTGAACTTTGTTTTATTTGTTCACAGAAGCCGGAGGTCTTCGCACCACAGAATTCCATATAACACCTCGAGTAGTACAGAGAGGAAGGAATGTCACCATGGCCTGCCTATACCGGATCCACGACATATATTCCGTCAAGTGGTATAAGGGCACCCAAGAGTTCTACAGATATACACCACTGGAGTCACCAACCACCAGAGCTATGCCGGTTTCGGATATTAAAGTTGATGTAAGTAAAGGTGTAATATTTTGTCGGTAGATATACTAAAAATTTCACGTCTCTTCCTACTGTAGTCTTGCTTCCTCTCCTTTTATAATACCGTTCAATATGATAACTAAAGTTTTTATTGCTATCTTCACTACTTTCCCTTCTTACTGTAATTCCGCTTCTTCTTCCACTATAATACCGTTCAATATGATAACTAAAGTTTTTATTGTCATCTTCACTACTTTCCCTTCTTACTGTAATTCCGCTTCTTCTTCCACTATAATACCGTTCAATATGATAACTAAAGTTTTTATTGTCATCTTCAGTACTTTCCCTTCTCTATGAAATCCCGCTTCCTCTCCCATTATCATACTAACTAGTATGATAACTAAATGTATTATTGTGATCATCACTACTTTACGAAAAATCTGTCACTTACATAAGTGGTCCTCAGATAAGTATCACCTAGCATGGTGAAAATGAACTTAGGGAACAGACCAATTTTGGGGCCACTGCAGGTTAGAGGACCCCTGGTAATAAAATGTTTATGGGTTCAATGGTGAAAACGGGCATAAGGGTTCTTTGCAGGGTGTGGAACCTTAAAAATACGTCCTAATACCTACTTTATTCTTCAGAAAATAAGAAATAAATGTCATATCTTATACATCGCTTAATATTTATTTGGATATTACGCTTATGCTTCGGGTCACACTCCGTGTAACACATCGCAACAGCGACCGCTCACGTGTAATGCAAAAACATTTTTTTGCTTCCACGAATGTTCACCCAAATCTATTTCCGGGCGTTCTATTAACATGACATTTGCTTTTAAGCACTCTTATTTGTTGCGTAAAGTGTTTTTCTTTTGCATTCATTTATAACGTTTCCTTGTTACATTCACTTGTAAAACGTGCGTGGGATTATTGTATGTACAATTTTAGTACTTTTTATTATTTGCTGGATTAAATGTGTTGGATCTTGAACGACTTCGTTCTTTTTGATTGCGTCACCTGCGGATCCCTAAAAATGTGTCACAATATAATATTTAAACTCGTGGTAGAGGCCCAGTGACGGAGCTCGCGGGCATAGGCACCACCGCATTACCTAATATACTTGCCGCTAAATGGTAGTGTTCAGCACTATCGTGTTCCGGTCAGGTGTAATTTCCGGCACAGAAGCATAACGCCTTAGGCCTCAGGAGTGGTAACGCATCTGAATTTTGACCTAGGTCTTTGTGTGGGTGTCCATAGGCTGCAGACACCACTTAACATGAATGTGAACTGCATGCTTGTTTGCCAATCCCAATTCGGTACTTATATGACTTCCTATATTAATTTCAGCCATACTAAAATGTTTTGAAAAACAACATTTTTCTCATTCAAAATTAGCGATTGGCACTGTTTAAACAACAATGAAGATGTCTGGCTATAATAGATTCATGTTGCAAATAGATCAATAAAAATAATAATAACAATAAAAAGCTTCCTAAAATGATTTGAAATTTTGAATTTTTACGTGTACAGATACGATGCGCACTGGTTAACGCAACCACTACCGGCTGCCAGACCATCCGTGTGACGTCCGGGAGAGTTAGAGAGATGGCATATTTAAAAACTGGCCTACCTAACGTTCTTGTTTTGCCGACGTTGCTAGCTCTCGTACCAAATAGAAGGCAAAGCGAAATCTAATCGTAAATTGGTGACATAAAACATAATTTTCTTTGCAGAGGTTACGCTCAAATGAAACGCACGTAGTTCTGGTGGATGTGACTCCAAGTTTGAATGGGAACTACAGCTGCGAAGTTATACAGAACGCTGTCAACTTTCCACACTTCACCGCCAAAGCGAGATTGGATATTGTTGGTAAGTTTGTACATGAAAGTAATAAGAATAATAATAAGTTCTGTTATTTCGTATCTGTAGCGTATTTTAGGTTTCCAAATGAATCCTGTTTATATACTAGCGGCACAATTCATCAGTACGGCCCTGTAACTTCCGGCACAGAGGCATAACACCTTAGGCCGCAGAAGTGCTAACCCATCTGCATTTTGACCTTGGTCTTTGTGTGAGTGTCTATAGGCTGCAATCGCCACTTTTTTTATGTAAATAATTGGCAAACAAACGTGCAGTGAGTGATGACTGCAGCCTATAGACACTCACACAATGACCAGAGGTCAAAATGCAGATGCGCTGCCACTCTTGAGGCAATAGGTGTTATGCCTCTGTGCCGGCAATTGCAAAGCCGTTCATTACCACCTGACTGAAACACGATAGTGCCATTGAACACTACCATTTAGCGGCAAGTATATTAGGTAATGCGGTGGTGCCTACGCCCGCGAGCTCCGTCACTGGAGCTCTACCACCAGTAATAATACTAATACCACTTAACATCAATGTGAACTGCAAGCTTTTTTGCCACTTCCATTACATAAAAAAGGCAACAACGACATTTATAACACCAGTCAATAAAAAACCAATCGCTGAGGCTATTTTCAGCTCCTGATTCTATTAGGATTTCTCCATCTGTTCGAGAAAAATTGCTTCACTTATTTTAATACGACACAATATTGAATTAAAAGATTACTTCATGCATGTATTCGCCAAAGGAATACCTCTAGGTGCGTGACCGAAAACAGGGGTCAAAAGGCAGATAAATTGCAAACTCTGAGACCTTAGTTGGCATGTCTCTGTGATAGTTATTTCGGTGCCATACATTGTCATGTAACTGATACACGATGGTGTTGGTGGCATATAATAATATATTTATAATGTAATATAATGGCAACCCTTGATACGTCCCACTGCTGGGCGCGAGTCTCTCCCCTTCTTGGGAGGGCGGCCTGGAGCTTACTCCAACACGCTGCCCCAGTGCGGGTTGGTGAAGATAAGGGTTAGCGGCCAACCCGCTGTCGGATGTTTTTCACACCGCCCTATATAAGGTCTCCGACAAGGTTTAACGACTGCTATCTATCGATAGCATCCGACGGCTTAACGTGCTCTCCGAATCACGGAAACGCGCATTTTTAATTTGCCACTAGCTTTTTTCAACATTGTGTTGCCTTACAATGCCGAAAATTAAATGTTAAATACACGATCATAATCAGAACCCGCAATCATAATAAATAGAAGCTCGTATAGAAACTTTCATATGATACTTACGGTCCATTTCACCGTGCGTAGCCAATAAGATACCATGTAACTGTTCAATATCTACAAGATAAGGACAATAAAGGAGTTGCCACGAGATTTTCGCCTTTATTGCAACATTATTTTTAGAGATAAGCGAATCTTTTGTTGGAAACGATGTTTTGTTCAAGGATTCTTTTTCGTTTCTATTTGGATTGGCTTCGCGATTCCTTTAGAATTCATTAGTAATAACTTTGAGATAATTTCTGATATCTTTTGCGTAGCGCTCTTTTGTTTGTGCGGCTTGAAATATTATAATCCTGCAAGTGATATTTTGCTTTCGTTACTGCATATTTTTTCAATCATAGAATCTGAGGTGATCGCGTAGATTCAGATTGGATAGGAGTTTATCGACATTGGGCACTTTACCAAATTTCCTCGGAATTTGGTAAAGTGCCCGGCATGACATATCCCATAATGGGGAGGCTTCGGTCTAGCAGTGAACGTCTTTCGGTTGAAATGATGCTAATGATGGTGAGTAGTGCACAATAAAAAAGTAAAGCGGCACAGCTTTTTAAAAAAAATCACTAAGACAGACAGACAGATAGGCAGACAGACGCACAAGTGATATGGTAAGGGTTGCGTTTAATCCTTTTGAGGAACGGAACCCTGAAAAATAAACTTAATAAAATCCTACATATCCTGAGCACTTTATATGAAAAGGTCTATTAAACGATTCCCAACCTAAAGTAGATTCATGAAAGCTAACACTTAAATAATAGATGAATTTCACCCAGTTTTCATCGGTAGCTTTTACAGATTTTCGAGTTATTTAGAAACTAGAACAGGTACAGCAGACAAAGCTCCATCTCAATCATTTACAACTCAAAGGGAAATTTCAGCCTTTCCAAAGAAAATGTCTGGTAACAAATTCCATTAAAAATACAGCTACTGTGAACTCGGAGTGCAGCTGCTGAGTGTAATTTACTGGGCAACTTCTTCGCTATAAGTTGTAAGGAAATTTTCGTGAGGAGCTCTTTGCTTTTGAGATTCTGATGCTTAAGACTTACGTTATTTAGAAACTCTATGTGAATGCAAGTTTTATAATGGTTCAATATCTTCTGTCTGTCTGTCCGTGTAAATGATGGGAATCGTAGACTGTATATTATGTTGGGATTCTTGAAATAAAAGTTTATTTAAAGTTATTGATGTATTGGTAAGTTACAAGATGTATTGAAGAGAAAGAGGCCGTAGTATGAATGCAAGTAAGTTAGCGAATGTCAGATTGAGGATTGATCGATTGAATGATTGAGGTGATTAAAGGTTGTTGCCGTCAGTGACGTCGGGACGTTACGCTCCATGATTCGCTGTCACGACTTTTAACCGGTTATCTGTGGAAAAGACTAAAGAATAGTGAAGAATAATTCTGAATAATGTTACATTATGTTGTATACTTTTGCCGTCTATTGTTACAACTATTGCTTTGTATTTACACGGAAACGATCTAATAAAGCCTTTAAAAAAAAACAAAAAACCAAGCGCTAATATTTAATCCAATTAGCAATCCATAAGACCAAAGCTAAAGAAATAATAATACACAAAAAGACCAAGGTCGAAATACAGATGCGTTACCACTCCCGAGGCCCAAGGTGTTATACCTCTGTGCCGGAAAGTACAGGGCCGTACATTATCACCTGACCGGAGCACGATAGTGCTGAACATTACCACTTAGCGGCAAGTATATTAGGTAATGCGTTGGTACCTACGCCCGCGAGCTCCGTCACTGGAGCTCCACTACCAGTAGATTAGGTACTGGGAAAATTCCAGAAAATGGAAAACCCCAATAGAACCAGAGATAAAATGTGCCTTTCTATCCACAGGTATCGGAGGTCTGAGGGCAACAGAGCTGCGGATATCCCCGCCAGTGGTCCAGAGAGGTTCCGATGCAACGTTGGCTTGCCTGTACGAACTGACAGATGCACCGTTGTACTCTGTCAAGTGGTACAGAGGGCGCCACGAGTTCTACCGGTACTCGCCTACTGAGACGCCTGCTACCAAGATATTTCCTTTTGCTGGGATTAATGTTGATGTGAGTGACTTGACTTACTTGATGTCCTAATTAACCTAGGTGAGGCAAAGGGCGTCCACCATCGCGATCTGTCTTGGGCTACGCGCTTCACCTTGGACCATGTCAGCACGGTAGTCTTAATTTCTGCCGCTACTGAACGTCTCCAAGATTTTATTATATTTGGTACGGCCACTTTTCCTCTTCCCCTGTGGAGTCCATTCTAGAGGTTGTCTAGAGATGTTGTCGGGAGGTCTTCTGAGAGTGTGGCCAATCCATGTCGATTTGCAGACCGATCGGTGTCTCGCGACACAGATTACATAGGTCTTCATTTGACATCTTTTCTGGCCAGAAGATACCCAGGATCTGTCGTGGGCACCTGTTTTTAAAGACCTGGATTGGCCGCGTGATATTTTGTCACCCTCCATGTCTCGCATCCATAAAGCAATACAGTTTTGACATGAGAGCGAAATTTTTTCAGTTTTTTTTTGTTATGGAAGTGGCAAACAAGCATGCAGTGTTCACATTGATGTTAAGTGATGACTGTAGCCTATAGACACCCACATAAAGACCAAGGTCAAAATTCAAATGCGTTACCACTCCTGAGGCCTGAGGTGTTATGCCTCTGTGCCGGAAATTACAGAGCCGTATGTTACCACCTGACCGGAACATGAAAGTGCTGAACACTTTCATTTAGCGGCAAGTACATTAGGTAATGCGGTGGTGCCTAGTCTTGATTTGTAACAAGATTTAACTGACAAATCCAATCCAAAGATTAGTGGGAATGAATAATGTAGTAAGCATGGGTGAGTAATGTATAGCCCGATAATAACTATAACAGAGACATAACAACGAAGGTCCCAGGTTGGCAACACATCTGCATTTTACCTCTAGTTTCTGTGTTGATGTCTATAGGCTGCAGTTATCACTTAACATCCATGTGAACTGCTGCTTGATTGCCACAATTGGTAAAAATAAGGCGAAAAAGAATGGAACAGTAAATTTAATTTGACAGTGAAACATCGTTTATATCTTATGACACAATGCGAAAGAAGCAACAAAATAAAAACGTCAGGAAGAATCTCAACCATCAAACACATTGGCTATGTTATATTGCTCCTGACATGCGAAATACATCTAGCGGTTAGCTATGTCTAGGAGACTCGAAATTCCGGTATACACTCGTAAAGATACTATAAATTATATTGACAGATATTATGTTGACAGTTTGTTTTTGTACATTGTAGAGCAAAAAAGATATAAATCGATAATGACGATCCGATAAGTGCAACGGTGCGTAACAAAATGTCAACCACTTGATTTACTTAACACTTTAGGCCTCAGGAGTGGTAAAGCATCTGCATTTTGACCTTGGTCTTTGTGTGGGTGTCTATAGGCTGCAGTTATCACTTAACATCAATGTGAACTGCATGCTTGTTTGCCACTTCCATAACATAAAAAAACCACAATACAGGGATACACACAGTGTAAGGCTGTGAGTGTAGGTGTGTTATTTTTAAATAATTTGTTTTTGAACGAATAGATAAACAGGGTTATTACTATTTATCCGTCGTTCATAAGAGTTACAATCTTATGAAATTGTGATCAACCATGATTCTCATATTCAGGCCCACCTTGGCTTTGCTCGTGAGGAAGCTATCAAGTATTTTTTTTCTCGTTCCTGTTACATTTTTTATTAATGCTCAGCTCCTATTAGTCAGAGAGTGGCAGATATTAACATGAGTTAAGAAATTTCTAAAATTTTAAGTAGCAAAATGGATACATCTAATTAATTAGTTAATCAAAATGTCAGTGCAACAAAGGCGTTTAAATAACAATTACTGTGTATTATAGAATATTGTTTGGGCGCGACGGAGCAGACGTGCTTTGTGTGGGTGATGTGTGTAAAGTGATAAGCGGTAGCGAATAATTTAATATTAACTGTCTTGGCGGAACTTTGGCAAATGGTTAGCGGAACTCCGCTGGGTATTCCCCTTTACATAAACTATGTTGACGATTTGGTGCACGGTTTAATATTTATGGAAATGTTATTCAACGTTGTAATCGTAAAATGATTTTGTCTTGTGACAGTACAGCGTTCTTTTAGATAAGTGGGCATTGACTAAAGAAAGGTAGTGAGATCGACATTTATGTAAAAAGAGTACAAAATATGTATGATTGTATTTGTCTCCTTCAGGGGTACCTGTATCTGCTCCAGTTATGTTATTTGTAAAAAGTTTCTATATTATTATGTAATACTAAATTTAATGTGAAGTTACTTTTCAATTTAATATAAAATGTATGGAGGAACACATTCCTTTTTTTTTGTATATTGATCTATAAAAAAATGATGAGTGAAAATTGACCAAGCCGCGCTTATAATGTTAAAAATTAATCCCTACATACCATATCATGAAATAATTATGTTAAATCTGAAATAACAAAACGAATAAAATTAATTTGTCAATCTAAATATCAGTGTAACAAAGGTATTTAAATAAATAATGTTATAAAGAATATTTTTTGGCAGCGGCAGAGCAAACGTGCGTTTTGTGAGTGATGTGTGTAAAAGAATCATATCGATTTAATTTTTCTTCAATTATCGATACAATAGGTACTTACCCAATAAAACAGACAGACATGAATTAATTAATTTCTAAAATCTGAAGTAACAAAATGGATCTAATGAATAAGTTAATCTAAATGTCAGTGCAACAAAGGCGTTTGAATAACAATTACTGTGTATTATAGAATATTGTTTGGGCGCGACGGAGCAGACGTGCTTTGTGTGGGTGATGTTTCAATTAATAGACGGTAGCGGTTAAATCAATGTTAAGGCTGGGTTGCATCAACTTTAGAAATTACAAACATGTTAAAATAACGGTTATGTACAAAAAAATATGGCGCCATTTGAAAAATATTAAATAGAATAGAAAAACTTTATTTGTAACAACAACATAAAAAACTAAAACTAAGAACACAAAATCAAGGTTGTGACAAAAAGGTCCCCAATTCAGAAAATGGCATCATAACTCAAACTTTTAACTATAACAGTCCGAGTTGAGCTAGATAAATTTGTTGTTTATGTCAATTATCTGTCAGATATTGTTATTTCACTTGCAGCCCTGATTTGACTCTGCCAGGAATATGCTGGAGGTACAATTTGCCCCGTCAATGCTAAAGTCAATGTTATTGTTATCGTTAAATTCTACAAAAACCATAACTTTACTCAATACTGTGGTGAAACTAAGCTTCGTGAAAATTTGGTGGTTAGCAAAACTCTGAGCACTACATATTATAAACTAAGTATCATACACAAACTGTGTTGATGATTTGTAGCATGGTTTAATTTTAAAAGAAATTTTATGCGCGTACGTCGTAATTGGAGAAACAATATTCATATGATGTAGTACAGCATTTTTCTAGAAAGGTGGGAAAGTGCTGAAAAAAGAAAGTCACCTTTATTTTTTAAAGTGAAATAAACGCTTCCGCTACCTCTCATCCAATAAGAGCTAAACCCTATCATGGGTTAGCTAGGAATTTAATTAATTCAAAAGGGAAACGTAGGTAAATATTGTTTATAATAATGCGAGTGATAAATGGGTAGTGAATGCCATTTCTGTTTTGATCTATTTATGTATTGTTATTTACGTTACCCAAATCTAGATATTATCTACTTCGTTGAAAAGCTGTATTGCTTTGTTTGTTTAATAATTGTAGTGGGCATGTTGATATCGGATTATGTTTTATGTAATTTGGTTTTTTTAATTAATTAATGTAGCTATGGCTTACATTGCATATAGGTAAATGGGTATAGCTCACCTTTTTGAAATACAACTATTTTCACGGATTTATGTTACGTACCTATATCAAACTATTTTTTTTTTTAGATCGATGCAGGTAGCTGCATATGATTTTTCAAACTGCTGTCAGACGAATGTCACCTTAGTCTGCCCACGGAAGTGGCCAAAACTTCGGGTTGATTTTAAGAATAATTGTAGTATGATATATGTGAGATAAAAAATTATGAGTGTAGCTCGCGTAAACCCCTCATGTTCTGGACAGGTGGTAATGTACATGTAATTTCCGTCACAGTGGCATAACAAAGTTAGGAGTCAGGAGTGGTGACGCATCTGCATTTTGACCTTGGTCTTCGTGTGGGTATCTATAGGCTGCAGTCATCACTTAACATCAATGTGAACTGCATGCTTGTTTGCCACTTCTATTACATAAAAAAAAATGTTAGAGCTCATCTCACCACCTCATCAAAAAATAAACTGAAACATTTTCAAAAGATATATTATATTAAATATTCAAAACTACCTATTTATTTATTTATTTCAGGCAACAAATGTAAGACTATAAGTAAAACAAAGGCCCATATAAATATATACCTTACAGACTAACATACATAATAATAACACTATGAACTAACACTACACGTGCTTACGGCGACGTGATGCGCGGTTTTTCTGCAGGGAGCTGTTTACGGAATTTCCGAAATAAGACTTCCTGCGGCCAGAACTCCTCATTTATGAAAGTAGGCAGGTGCTGCGTCGCGACTCTCACTTCATAGGAATTGAAATTCACTCTATGGCGAGACTCCAACCGCTCGACTCTCAGAGTGAAATTCGTCTTGACGCGGATGTAGTCGACGAGACCTTCAACTTTCGTCGACCAGTGCAGCTGTACCATCAATGTACAGTTGCGTTGATGGTACAGCTGGGCGCAACAAGTGTTTCGGTCCGGTAGGCGCCGTACAGCATTGGTTGCGGTTGGCGGGCTTCTTCTTCCTCCTTTGTACCACCGTAAAGCCATCCTCGTCGAACCGTGCCTTACGAGGATCCGTGACTATAGGCCCACGCGTATTATCCTTAGGGCTAGGTTTCTTCCCCTGGGTAACAGGCCTCTTAGATGTTAGGGTGGCGGCGGTAGCAGCATAGGCACGCTGAGGAGTCGATGTTGCGACGCGAGACGGCGGGGGGTAGCGGCGACGTGGGCCGCGTGGGCAGCGGGGGCAGCGGGAGCAGCGGGGGCAGCGAGGGCGGCGGCCGCAGCGGGGGTAGCGGGGACGGCGGGGGCGGCGGGGCGCAGGTTATCACGCGTCGCGACGACGCTCGGTGACGTATTGTTGCTGTTGCATCCGGCCGACTCAAAACTGCTGACCGACGCGTTTTGCGCACCGCGTCTCATGTTCACATTGCAGGCTTCGTTTGACCTACATACCGAACTAGCACCACGTAATGAAACTAATTCGGCACGTAAATCATTGATGGTTTTTTCCGAAGTCTGCAATCGAAACTGAACTTCGCCCAAGCTGGTCTTGAGGATGTTGATATCCTTCAGCAGTGAAGAAAGTGACCGGAGGCAGCTTATGCAGCTGCTTCGCCACAAAAGCGGGCACGTCGTCGGGATCGGTCTCTTTCAACAGGTTGATGATATCCTGGAGACTTCGTTCGCCTCTTTCATCCTTTCTGCGAGATGGCATCGTGTCAGTCTGCCCGAGCGTCTGGTACAGCAGCAGAGGAGAAAAAAAAAAAAAAAAAAAACTTCATCCATGGTGTCAATGGCGTGTTACATGAACGCCAACAGTTCATTGGCTACAAGTTTCTCAGCACTCATAGCGGTAACATGCAGCGGCTAATAGCCGCTCAACTCGCGAAATAATAATATTTCATGCAGTGTGACACGACCGTACTTGAGTTAGCACTACACTGCACTCAAACCTATCTATAAGTTTAATTGGTTCTTAACAAATATATTTCTTAAAAAAACAAGTAATCCAAACCAATTCTTCAGCAAGATACTGAGGTAGACTCTGCCCGTTTAAAAACGAATTAAAGAAACCTGTTAAGTTAGAGCAAGATGTGAAATGTTTGTCCGTCGCCCGAATGCAGAAGTCCCGGGCTGGCTGACGTGCAGGTATTCCGCACGCCACTCGTGTTGGTTGGAGCCGAAAGGCTCCGAAGAGGGCTCGGAAACAGGCAGCGTTCCCGTGACCCCGCCACTAATGGCGGACAAGTCGGAACACCCAGGGGCTTATTTATAGTGGGTAGTAGACGGATGTCTTATCCTAGAGTCCCACATAACTCACCCCAAGGGTGGGTATGCGTAACCCATTTGGCCCTGGTCACACCGCGGACACTGCCCCAAAATTCCATACAAACGCTTAATTTGGTTTCTATTACACATACATCAATCAGTGGCGTGTATTTACACGCGCACCTGTGTGCGTAGCACGTACAAAATACCAACCGTCGCCCATAAGAGGGGAAGGGCTTTAGTGATGCGGGCAAATCGGGCGGGATGTCGAAGTGTCCATTCTATACGCAGTATTATTACATATTCTCTGCCCTGGTTAAAAAAATGCATGTAAAATGTTATATGTACCTACATATATACAACATAATGTTATTACTTTAAATTTAGCGAATATCATGATTCAATCCAGGCTTAGGTTCAATTGCAAAAATTCTGTTATAAATAAAGATCCATCTCTGTTTGTACTTCCGGAAAAAATAATTCCTCAAATACGAATCAGAATCAGAATCAGAAACTCATTTATTCATTTAGGGTGACAGGCACCTCTTATGACACGTCAAAAACAAACAAAATAAATTAAAGCGAATAACAATTGATATACATGTCAAACAAGATAAAAAATATATGTAAAGTCAAGAATATCACTAAGATAAAACTAAATGTAATAAACTAATGTAAAAGTATATCAGTAGAATGTCTCTTTTCCCCTTTACAAACTGATAACAAAGAGTAAAAAGAAAAGAAAAAGAGTCATTCTTTGTCATTCACCGGCAAAGTTCCAAAGGCCAATATGACAGTATGGCGACGAGTATATCAATACAGAATCATTCAAAAAAATATTTACATAGCTAAAATTTGTTATATCTACATAGAGGTAGGTATATCTCTGTTCATACTTCCGGGCAAAACTGTTCGTGTATCTGCATACGAAAGCTTTCAACAACTAAAAGCACTCTGAAATATATTAAAACTATCGACCAATAACCGGTAACTTCATCAGAAAGCATCCGTTATCTGTTAGTTCGCAACCGTTTTTAGTCAATGATTGGATTTTAAACTGGGACTATCATGCGTAGTCATAGAGCAACACGGGCCACCGGTCGCGGGCGGACCGGAGAGGAGTAGCCATATGCAGGCTTTCCCCTCTGTCAAAGTACAAGCCCAATTGGGCCTATTCATGTCGCCTAGATGTTTAAATGTATGCGTGAAATTGTTTATGTATTTTGTTAAAGTCAAGGTCTGAGTTTCGTAGTAGTCAACGATTTTTGTAGTGTGTCACACGCATTTGCTCCCGCAAAAAATGACAGACTGTTTTGCATCGGTAATAGACGCTATGGCTACTCCCCTCCGCCACGGTGGCCGGTGGCCCGTGTTGCTCGAAGTGCGTAGTACTCGTATCATTTCCTCTCTTTAACCCAAAATTCTCTTTAATTCTTTACCAACTCAGTAGTCCAGTGGTAGGTAGTAGACCATTACTGCTATGCTGATCCTGGGTTTTATCTCCGAATATCATACCTGGCTATCAGAGATAACGACGTGAAATCCTTTATCTTTTTATTTTGTAATGGATGTAGAAAACAAGCATGCTGTTCACATTGATGTTAAATGATGACTGCAGCCTATAGACACTCACACAAAGACCAATGTCAAAATGCAGATGCGTTACCACTCCTGAAGGCCTAAGGTGTTATGCCTCTGTGCCGAAAATTATAGGGCCATACATTACCAACTGACCGGAACAAGATAGTGCTGAAAACCACCATTTAGCGGCAAGTATATTAGATAATGCGGTGGTGCATACGCCCGCGAGCTTCGTCATTGGAGCTCTACTACCAGTTATCTCTGGTTCCATTTGGGATTTTTCCATTTCCTGGATGTTTCCTGGTACCTCGGAGTTTGGTAATGCACCTGGAGATGTCAACAGTCATCGCCATTTGTTACATGGGCTAAAACGTATCCGGGGAATCGTGGGTGTTTGCATGTAAGCTTGTCTACCTACCTTTTCAGAGATTGTAAGCGTCAAGTTACTTTTCGCTGTTAGATGAGGCACAGGAGGTGTATCAGGACCGGAATGTCTGGCGCTCCACACTCTCTGCATACCCCGTTAGGGACCTGGCGTGAAGATACATATATTCATACATACATACATACATTCATACATACATACATACATTACATACATACATACCTACATACATACATACATACAAACATACATATCAAACCGTAGTTACAGTACCCAGTAAGAAATATTTCACATCGAACCTACGAAAGAGACAATCGGCTAGTTTCGACTTCATAGAGCGTTATTTCTGCTGCACATTCTCTACGTCATTGATAGTTCGCTATTGGTCAAAACTTTATCAAAATGGTCGACAAACGTCATATAGGTAAGGTGTGAAAGAGATAACGCTCTACAGACCCGAAGTCTCCTTCCTAAGGTCGATGTTCAATATTTGTTATTGGATACTGTAATAAGTTTTAGTACGCAAAATGCACATTTATTATCGCCGCTTGATCGATTTCCGAAGCATGTTCCAGATTCACGCCGCCGGTAACATATGTATGGTAATGGGTGCAATAAACCACGTTCTGTGGGTGCTTTATAGAATTATTATTCTATTAATCCGCCCAACACTCTACAGGTATTTATTTAGGAATTAAATTAATTAAGGTGCAATTTTAATAATTGAAGGTAAGTAATATTTTATCCTATGAGTGGTTACTTTACTGTTAAAGTTAAATGATTACACGCCCTTATTTTTACAATTTGCATTTAATTATTTAAACCTGTGAAAAGTGTTGGAATATTAAATTACAATTTATTATACTGCTAAGATTTGTAGTTATATAGGTACGGCTAATTCGGTGGTGTAATCATACAATTTAAATCGGTAGGATAATAATAAAGTGCAAGTAATTATTAAATTATTAAGTGTGAATGTTAAATGTTAAAGAATATTAGTAAAACAAAACAAATTAATTATGAATAAAAAGCGTTTATTAAAAATTGTTAAAATCAATTATTTATTACTTTAAATGAAACAAGGCCTCCGCGGGTGAATTTCAAAACGCGGCATCTGAAGCGACCACGGCACACATGCATGCATGAGACCAATAAATATGATAAACATATTTATGATTGGACGTGTGCATGTAACCTATGATAATAGATTATTGGCTGTTGTGTACTTCCCCGGTCCTTGTAAATATAGAATTACCTTTCCCAATATCATAAACCATATTGAAGATTCGCGTGGACCCCAAACTCCAACAGTATCGCCACCTTTTCACAATAACACGATAATTTTCCGTCTTGCAAACGGCAGATGTTCATAAATTCAACCCTTTACAGCAGTCTTATTCCAGTTGCACGATAATAACCTGATGGGTCATTTTGTACCCTTCCTTTGTATTGTTCAGGAGCGGGTTAAGCCGACATTAACAACAGCGGACGTGCGACGGGTGTAATCTATCCTTTTATTCTAACGGGTAAAAAGAAGGCCGGAGGAAAACGATAAGCTCGGGATTTTTTGGCCTCGAAATGCTGAAATCGGATTAAAGACATTGATCGAGTTGGCGTGATTGGACGGGTTGATTTTGCTTTTTGGCTGTACAAATAAATGTGTTATTTTTTTTGTGTAAATCACAATTTTGCGGTGATTGTGTACCAAGGATTTTTGTTTTGGTCTCAAGTGCTTTGAATTTAACAGTTTATTAGAAGATTTGTTACATTTGTTTGAAAGCAAAACATGTTTAAAGTTGTAGGTTCTTTATTTTTCATTCTACTTAGAAGAACTTACTTACTCTCCAGTTAGGACATCTAGGTAGTGTTGTCTGCGTGTCTTTCCAAGCCGATATGTTATCCGTGTTTGTGGGCGTCTGTAGCGTGAGAACTCAAGCGGGTGATGAAATAAAGCACATGGTTTGGCAGAAGATGAAGAAAGAGTCGTTTATTGCCAAAGATCCGCCCATTCGATTACGCCGACAGAGAAGAAGGGGCAAGAAACTCTTACGACCGGGGACACAGTTACCGGGATACAAATGCTCATTGCACAATGTAGATCTCTTCTGCCTATCAATTCCATACTACGCAAATCGTCACTATATCTCGTTTTCCGCTAATACAAGAATCAGAATCAGAATCAGAAACTCATTTATTCATTTAGGGTGACAGGCACCTCTTATGACACGTCAAAAACAAACAAAATAAATTAAAGCGGATAACAATTGATATACATGTCAAACAAGATAAAAAATATATGTAAAGTCAAGAATATCATTAAAATAAAACTAAATGTAATAAACTAATGTAAAAGTATATCAGTAGAATACACTTTTCAATTTGTACGAACTGTGCAAATTGAATCTAGATTATTAAATCGAGTTACAAATAGGAACCGGCGCGGACGCCGCCTTTTTCCAACTGTCAAGTTCAACTGCCAAGTGTCATTGAAGACACTTGTCAATCAAGCCAATGGGCATGTTTAGTACTTTGATTAGGACTTTCTATAATCGTTAGTTTAGTCAGCTCAGTACGTTTGTGTTCTCTATTCCCGATATGCTATTATAACTCGCATATATTAAATGCTCCAAGTCTACGACCATTTTTAGGGTTCCTTAGTAAACAAGGAACTCTTACAGTTTCGCCATGTCCGTCTGTCTACCTATTATTACTAATATACATATATATATAAGTACTTTTTATTATTCCTGAGCTTTGATCAGTAGATCATCATCATCATATTAGTCGAAATATGTCAACTGTACGGAACTGATGGATCGCTTGACATGTGGATTGGCGATTGCAGTAGCGGTAGTTTTATTGCAGAACGCTGGTGCCCATCTCGCGTTACTGCACTTACAACCTTCCTATTAGAATGGTTTGACCGCAATTATTCGATTCACTGACTGCACTAGAGGAAGAATTCTCTTCCAGCAGAAGAAAATTCTTCCGCTAGTGAGCGCTGGGGTCGTTACGTCCGTCTGGATGTAACGGCAATATCTACTGGTTCAGCGACTAGTAGATACTGAGGTATAATTTAGTAAATAATTTAGTATTTAAATAATATTCTTTTGTCAACAGCTCGCAAGATCAAACCAGAGTCAAGTAGTCCTGACGAGGGTTAGCTTCGGTCTTTCTGGTAACTTCAGCTGCGAAGTTACTGCTGATGCTCCTTCGTTCGCTACATCTATCGTATCTAATAATATGGAGGTGGTCGGTGAGTAAGAATATTATTTCTCGTGTATGTTAATATTATATGAACCACGGAAACAAGCAGTGCCCATGAATGGCAACTCCTATCGCCTATTGACAAATATCAGAGGCTGAAAATTAATGTAAAAAAAAATTGTTATGTTTATAAGTTAACTACCTCAGTAGTCTAGTGGTAGCAGGCCACTACTACTACGCTGGGGTCCTGGGTTCGATTCCCGGGTCGGAGGCTATCAGAGATAAAGGTTTAAAATCCTTAATCTCTGTTTCTACTGAGATTAAATTGTAATTTTAAAAAGGGGAAAAACTAAACCCTACTTATTAAAAAAAAAAATAACTAGCATAAAGTACCACTGTTTTAAAGTATTGTGTTTGTTTTGATTTGATTTCAATATATTTTTAAATACTGAATTCATCTACGGCAGTGCTTCCATCGGCGTCTTCTACGGTCCATAAAAGTAACTTCTTCACGCCTGTAATCCCCGAAGGGGTAGGCAGAGGTAAATGCATGCATTCAAGCATACATGCAAACACCCACAATGCGCCGGTTACGTTTTGGCCCATGTAACAGATGGCGAGCCTGTTGACATCTCCGGGCACATTACCAAGCTCCGAGGTACTGGGAAATTTCCATAAAATGGAAAAATCCCAATAGAACCAGAGATAAGGACTTTACACCATTCTCTCTGACAACCCCCTACCCGGTAATAGAACCCAGGACCTCAGCGTAGTAGTAGTGGCCTGCTACCACTAGGCTACCGAGGCAGTTAAAGTCCATAAAGGCCATAAAAGTAGAAACTATTGTATGCCAGAGGACATACTCTGATTAACATTTGTCTAACATCTCGATAAAGCCTTACTTCATCTTCAACAGTACTTCCACCGACGTCTCCCACGATCCACACAAGTCAGCACTATTACATGCCAGGGGACATACTCCGGGCTAACTGCACGTCTGGTCCCAGTCGACCACCCTCCGAGCTCACATTCTTCATTAACGATATGACCGTGAGTATTTATATAAGTAAATCTAACTGATGACCATATCATAACTTCAGTGCTTCCACCGACATCTCCCGTAATCCTCATAAGTGAGCACTATTATAATGCCAGTGGTCATGTTTTTTATGTGATGGAAGTAGCAAACAAGCATGCAGCTCACATTGATGTTAAGTGATGACTGCAGCCTATAGACACTTACACATAGACCAAGGTCTAAATGCGGATGCGTTACCACTCCTAAAGTCTAAGGTGTAATGCGGTGGTGCCTACGCCCGCGAGCTCCTCACTGGAGCTCTACCACCAGTACAAAATATCCGGAAGGACATACTTCGGGATAGCATATCTGATCTCAGTCTTAGTTGTATGGCCCTTTAATAACTGTCACAAAGACAACAATAAAAGTCTCAGGGGTGCAATGCAAAAAAAAAATGCAAGCATTTACCTCTGGCTACCCCTTCGGGGATTACAGGCGTGAAGTTACGAATAAGGCGCACTACATATCTTTTATACTTTCTATACTACTCGTATATTATATCTATACTAATATCATAAAGCTGAAGAGTTTGTTTAATTGTTTGTTTGAACGCGCTAATCTCAGGAACTACTGGTCCGATTTGAAAAATTCTTTCAGTGATAGTAGATAGTCAATTTATTGAGGAAGGCTATAACTATAACTATAACTAGAAGAGGTAGGAAAAATTGCAACCGCGCGAAACAGTAATCAAATATATTAATGCATCACAGGCTGTATCAAATTGTAACCTATAATCTATACTTATAATAAATCTGTAGAAGTGTAAATTCTGTACATTAAAAATATTGAATAAATAAATACCAGGGGATGTTATTAGATCGATACCGAACACAAATATGTGATTAGAAAATTTTTTGTCAGTCTGTCTGTCAGTCTGTCTGTTTGTTCAAGCATCACATAAAACCTACCGGTCCGATTACAATGAAACTTGGTACGATTATAATTTAACCTTTGGCGCACAACCCTTTTTATCCCGGAAAAATGTCTGTTTGTCTGTGTGTTTGTGCACGCTAATATCAGAAACGACTTTTTCTATTTGCGGTTTTCACTAATATATTGCGGTAATTTCACTTAACATTTAGTGTTTGTTTTATGTGAATTGGTTCAGAAATAAAGTTATGTCGATTTAAAGAATTGTATCGAATATTTTTAAGCTATTCTGTATCTTAGTTCTATCTTTTAGGGGGTTTTGTACCTAAAAAGTAAAAACGGGTCCTACGGATTACTAATCCTCCGCTGTCTGTCTGTCTGTCCGTCTGTCCGTCTGTCTGTCACCAGGCTGTATCTCATAAATAGTGATAGCTAGAAAGCTAACATTTTCACAAATTATGTATCGTATTTCTGTTACCGCTATAATGTAGACGCTTAAAATTTTCACAGAATTTTTTGGTCTTATGTTGTATTGTAGCTTCCATGATAAATCTATATAGATACAAATAAATAAAATTGGAGTGTCTGTTTGTAATATTAAAATAACCGCTTTTTACTAAACGCATATGTATATATACACGGTACATATACCAAAACAATTTTTTTTACAATTGTTGTCTGTCTGTCTGTTTGGCGGGGCTAATCTTGGGAACGGCTTGACCGATTTTGACGGGACTTTCACTGGCAGATAGCTGATGTGAAAAGGAGTAACTTAGGCTTACTTTTATCTCCATACATCCATACACACATACATACCTACATACAAATAAGAAGAATTGGAGTGTCTTCGACTTTGATGGGACTTTCACTGGCAGATAGCTGATGTGATAAGGAGTAACTTAGGCTTACTTTTATCTCCATACATCCATACACACATACATACCTACATATAAATCAACAGAATTTGAGTGTTTCCGATTTTGACGGGACTTTCACTGGCCAATAGCTGATGTGATAAGGAGTAACTTGGGCTACTTTTATCTCCATACAACCATACATACATAACTACATACAAATACATAGAATTTGAGTGTCCAATTTTGACGGGACATTCACTGGCAGATAGCTGATGTAATAAGGAGTAACTTACGCTACTTTTATACAAGCTGATACTGAACAATCATATTTTTTCTCACGTAGACGAAGTCGCGGGCACAGCTAGTGGAGTGGATAAATAAATGTAGTATGAAATGTCAGTAACTACGTGTTAATGTTTGCATATTTAACTATGACAGATACGATTATTGTTATGTGCGTAAACACGATATTCATAGAATCGAACCATAATGATGATGACTATGCCATGCCAACACATACATGAGTATTAGATAATATAACTGCTCCGATTTATTATAAGTTATAGCAGACCACTGTTTCAAAATTGTGATTCTCTTTTTGATTACCTACATTTTTGTATGTATGTATCTTCACGCCAAGTCCCTAACGGGGTAGGCAGAGAGTGTAGAGCGCCAGATATCCCGGTTCTGTCAAACCTCTCGTGCCTCGTCTACCTTCATCATTCTCTTCATATATGCACGCCGATTCCTAAGACTTTTGACTCCACCATCAGACAGAATTCGACCCATTTAGTCATGGTAGGTCAGTCTTGATCTTCCTGGGCCTTTGCAACCATCCACATTCGCATTGTATATCTGTTTAGTCATTCGCTCATTCGACATTCTTTCTATATGCCCGGAACATCGGAGCATGCCTTTTTTCATTTTTACACCGATACTATCATTCACACAAAGCCATCATACATCTTCATTATGAACGCGATCGGTGAGTGATACACCGCAGATCTTTCGCAAAGATCTTATCTCGATCGCGTTCAACTTAGCATTAAATGCTCTTTCCTGCATACCCAGCACTCGTTTCCATATAAAAGCGTTGGAACAAAAACTAAAATATAGTATGTTCTTAGGTTTTCGCGAGCTGCACTCATTGAAATAAAACTAGTTGTCGTATTTATCTCAGACAAATGCCACCTCAGTCTGCCCGAGACCACGGAAGCTAAAAAGCGACCGAAACGTCGGGTTCGATTTTAATAATCATTTCAGTTTAATTTACGCGAGATAAATCCGAAAACTAGTTTTATCCCTTAAATATGTTTATTTATTTCTCATATTAAAAAGTTGAATAATTTCAAAAGCCTTAAAACCATACTTAATATAGGAAAGTTATAAATCCTAAAATGACAAAGCCAGAAATTATATAGAACTTTGACCCACTTGAAAACAGTTATTTACCAGCACGGCAAATACCTCTTTTTGCTGAGATTTAATCACTGATTACTTACGCACACATTTAATCACTTTTAAACTTGTAGTTTGTGTGTAAACCTAAGACATGTCGTGCATGGCACGGCAGTAATACACATTTGGTAAAGTACACACAGTAAGGCAAAAGACATGGTCCATACAGCCTGGAAGTATAAAATCATTCTGATTTCTGCCAAACTTTACGTTGAGTATAAATAAAGTAGTTTTATATTTAAAGAACAGTTCTTTGATTTAAGTACCTAGGTTTGTTGTTGCTATTTTATTTAAGTACAATCGTTTTTCGGGTAGATCGAAAATCTATGACAGTAGAAATATTGACCGATACCTACATTATCAACGCGTTTGTAATTATTTAAGAATTATGTTTATATTAATTACACATACGAAAATAATATGTTTGGATTAAAACTAACTTTGAGTGATTAAAACTTGAGTTAGAACGTTTTAAAGTACTTTATTGTTATTTTGAGTAACGCAATTGATTGCGATTCTAATTAGAAACAACCATATTCAAGACTTTTTTAATGTAATTATTAACCTCAAGTTACACAGAAAAAAGATCTATTAACTAAGAATTCTATTTTCATAACATAGTTTTTCTTTAATTTACATTTCGTGTAAATGGTGGGTCACAATCTGTCATTGTCATTTGTATTGTTACTTTCAATATCTAAATACTAATTAATAATTGGCGATGGATTTTTCCAATGAAGGAGGCTCAGTGGTACTTTCGTTAGCAAATTATACTCTCGTGAACTTGTAAATGAATATATAATTAAAGATATTTCGAGTACTTGTTACGTACAAAACAAGTTCACAAGAGTCGCGGTTACGCCAACGAGTACCTAGAATGATTCTAAATGAACTACATGCAGCACAAAGAACTTGCTTTGGATTCAAGTGAGCGAGAACTTCTTTTTAAAATTATAAAATTTCATATTTGCGGATGAAGAAAAGAGAAAACATTAAACACATTGAAAATAAGTAAACACTATAGCCTAAAGAAAATATTCATAGAAATGAGAATGATGAAATTAAATGTGATGTGATGATCAAAAATTATGGAACAATATGATTTGACGACCCGGTTAGTCCAGCGGTGTGAGATGACCGTTTGATTCGAAGGATCGCGGGTTCGATCCCCGCACCGGGACAAAAATGTGTATGGCCTACAGATATTTGTTTCGGGTCTGGGTGTTCGTGTTTGTGTTGTATGTGTACAACGGCACCCACGACACAGGTTTATACCTTCGGTGGGGCTATGAGTGTAACGAAAAAAAAAATTACTTAATAATACACACATTACCATCTTGCCGGTTTTTTAATATCGAAAAAAATTAAACAGTAGGTACAGGTAACAAATTGAAAGAAGGAAAGAAAATATTTTTATTTCGTTTAAGATATTACAACCATTTTCGAAAAGTCATTAAAATCAATATTTACCCAGAGTTTTTTAAGTGAATTAAAATAGAAATAAAAAAACTTACAGTTAAAGTATCAGTGCTCCTTGAATTTTCGCTGAGAGCAGTCGTTGCGCTAGCGCGAGTGATAAGTGCTGACTTACCATAACAACGTCGCCACTACGGCCTGCCGCGATGACCCAGTTATCATTGCGTAAGGCCTCACGTCCGACAACATAAACAATCGTTAAGGCTACTTTTTATGATTAATCATTATAATAATGGCTACCCCAAAAAGTACAAATATTAAAATTAAAACTGAAACTGAGCAGTTTCTAAACAAATGTTATTCTGAGGAAAAAGCAGAACGAGAAAATCTTGAAAGTATTGTGACACAGTTGCAAAACCAAATTGAAAACCTTCAACACCAACTGAAGTTTTTAACAGAGCAGAAAGACGCAGATAACGCTATTACCACAGAAAAGACCACTTCACCTGCTGAATACAACACAGATGAAGAGGAACTTGCTAAGGAAACAGAGTGGGTAAGAGCGAAACAACGGAAGAAAAGGAAACTGACCACGTTCCCCATTCAAGCTGAAGAAGAGAAAGAAAAAAGCAGCAATGCGCAAAGAAAAGAGAAAGAAAAGGTTCAAAAAGTACCACTTCCTCCACCCATAATGTGTAAAGGACTATCAGTCCTTTTATGATCTCCTTTCGGAGAACCACAAAGACGTCTTATTCTCCGTTATTAACGGAGAATAAGACGTCTTTGTGGTGTGATGAATGGAGAAGCCGTAAAAATAAATTCTGTTAATGATGAATCATATAGAGCCATCACACAGCTTTTAACCTATAATAAGTATCTTTGGCATTCTTACGAAAACAAGCAAGTAAGACCAATAAGAGGTGAGGTGATGGTTAAAAAGTTGCACCTTACTTGTAATCCAAAAAGAATAGTTGAAGAGCTGCAAGACAAAGGCTACAAAATTGAGGAAGCAGTTAACAAATTAAGATGGAGTGACAAAACACCACTCTACATGTTTATGCTCACTTTCCAAAATGAAGAGGACATTAACAAAATATAGAGGACATTAATAAATTAAGTCTATCCTAGGATGCAAGGTTGAGATGCATCCAATAAAAACTTCAAATTTAGTTCCACAGTGCAAGAGGTGCCAAGCTTTTGGACATACTCAGAGATACTATTCCAAAGAGCCCAGGTGTGTAAAATGTACAGGCAAACACCTAACCAGAGACTGCACTAAATCTGCAGAAGAAAAACCAAAGTGTGTGCACTGCGGCGCACCACACCCTGCAAATTATAGAAGGTGTATGGTCGCAAAAGAAATGAAAAGCATTAAAAATAAAACACTAAAAAAATCAAGTATTCAACCAGTGCAAAACAAAATGCCGTCAACCATGGCCAAGAAAACCAAGGAAGTTAGCAAGAGTTTAACTTACGCAGGAATCGTAAAAGGCACTACAAGGACCGGCCACAATAACACACAAAAAGGCAACGCTCTAGAAGAAAAACTTGACCGGATCTTCATCACCGGAGCGTCATCACCGCTTTTGATATTATTAACCATTTATATATTAAATTAAAGTATCTATTTAGTTACGCACACATTATTTATTCTTATTTATATAATCATTATTTTATTGAATTATAATTATTAAATGTTTGACATCCGTGAATCAACTCGGGTACGTACCAGTTGAAAACCAGCGTCAGGTTATCTACCTGACATCATGCTGAACTGGGTACCTTTTTGGCGCGGCCGTGTGACACAACTACTTATTACTCATAAAAATAGGTTATTATTATTATTTAATGTTTTTTGTAGCATTTTTTTAAATATTTTTATACGGTGCTTTTTTTTCTTTTTTTGTCTTTGTGCATTATGTGTAACTGTTTTTTTTTATTTTTTTTATTATTATTATTATTTTTAACTATGTTCTGTTGTGTCTTGGGCCCTGCGCCGAATAAATGTTTTTCTTTCTTTCTTCTTTCTTTGATGAACGACTCCAAAAACTTGAACAAACAAGTCAAGTTAAAACTTTTACGTTTCGAAAATGACTCACTCATTAAATATTATGGAATGGAATGCCAATGGACTACTACAACATCAAAATGAGTTACAAGTAGTCCTAGATATACAAAATATTGACATATTATGCTTAGTGTCTGAGACACATTTCACTAAACAGTCGTACATCAGATTTAAAGGGTACAAAGTTTATCATGCACTACACCCAAACAACACTGCAAGAGGTGGTAGTGCTGTTATAGTTAAGAAAATATAGAACATCATGAGGAGAGAAAAATTGAATACCTTGAATATCAGGCTGTAGTCGTAAATATAAAAACTAAGCGATATTCCTTTTCTGTAGAATCTATATATTTCCCACCAAAACATTCCTTAAAAAAAGATGAATACATAAGTCTTCTTAAAGGCCTTGGCGAGCAATTTATACTTGGGGGCGACTTTAATGCTAAACATACCCATTGGGGCTCTAGACTCGCCAATACCAAAGGCAAAGAACTGCTTAGTGCTATAAAAGAAACGAATTGCAATTTTTCATCGACGGGTAAGCCTACCTACTGGCCCACCGATCCACAAAAAATACCTGATCTGATAGACTTTTTTGTTCATAAAAAAATATCAGTCAACTACCTACAAGTATATGAAATGAATGATATGAACTCCGATCACTCACCCATAATTCTTACTCGTAGTGAAAATATTATATATACAGAATATAACATAAGGCTAGTAAATAACAAAACTGACTGGGTCAGTTTTAAAACAGATTTGGATGAGTCCATAAAATTTAACGTCCCACTAAAAACTCCAGAGCATTTAGATATAGAGGTGGAAATCCCGCTTGGAATAGTACACCAAAATCAGAGTACAAACCAAAGGTAGCAACATATCCTAAAGATATTTTAGATGTCTTACACAAGAAAAGATTACAAAGAAGCAAATGGCACATGACAAGGTTCCCAGGAGATAAAAGGTTGCTTAATAATCTTTCCAATAGTAAGGGAGCCCAAGAGGGGATTTTTGGATTTGCTCCAGCGCGTCAGATTAAGTTATAGGAGATACCTTGCACCCAATTCAGTACCTCCACCAAATCTAAGATTTCCATAAAAGGCCGAACCCTTAGGGCTTCCACCACGAGCTTGCCTCGCATCCAAATTGTCAGAATTTTGGATGGGAGCTTTGATGGGGTTCACTTTAGATCCTCTCTGAGTATCTGACATTCTTGAGTAATTTTTCACCTTCATTTTTGAACGAATCAAATGTTTTTGAAGAGGACGCGGCATCAACGTCTTGGGTCAAGAGCGTGTCAGGTATTCTGTGAGGGTTTAAAATGTGGCCAAACAATGCTCCTATCCAAAATTCAGACAATTCGGAAGATGAGTAAGATCGTAGCGACATTTATAATTTTTTTTAAGACTATTCTTCGGCCGCGTCTTTATATACGAACCTTAGAATTAGTGGAGATAACCAGCGGGGTTCAAGGAATCTCCCATATCTTTATCTGATGCGCTCGAGTAAATCCAAAAATAGCATCCTGGGCTCCCCTACTACAAAAAGTTAACAAGAAAAATCTACGAATACAACAATAACAACATGAGTTATTTTCTTAAAAATCTAACTAGTGATCGCAGCACCGATTATTCACTCTGGAAAGCCTAAAAAAATTTTAACAGACCAGTTTTACACATCCCACCAATTAGGGGTGTAAATGGAACATGGGCTATTAATAATGAACAAAAAGCCGAAGGGTTCGCAGAACATCTAGAAAATATCTTTAAGCCTAATGAAAACCAATCAAATGACCTTCCTGAGGCAAACTTTATCCAAGAAGATCTAATTATAAAACTTGTGACGCCAAATGAAGTAATCAAAGCAATTAAAACAAATATTAGTCCAAAAAAATGTCCAGGATATGATTTGATTACAGGAGATATCCTGCATAATCTACCTCGAAAAGCTATCGTGAAATTGACAACTCTAATAAAGGCTGCATTCAGACTAAGATATGTACCTGATTTGTGGAAAGTGGCAGAAGTAATAATGATAGCAAAGCCTGGCAAGCCACTTCATGAAGCAACATCGTATAGACCAATTTCCATATTGCCGGTTATTTCAAAACTGTTCGAGAAACTTCTTCTAAGACGTTTGAAACCACTACTGGATGCCAAAAACCTTATTCCTGAGCACCAGTTTGGATTCAGAGAAAAACATTCTACTATTGACCAAGTACATAGGATGACAAGTGTCATTGAAAAAACACTAGAAGAAAAGAAAGTTTGTACAACAGTATTTTTAGATGTGGCACAAGCTTTTTATAAAGTCTGGCATGAAGGTCTTATTCATAAAGTCAGAACTATGTTGCCGACACAATTCGCAGACATATTAGAATCATATATAACAAACAGAGCATTTAGAGTGAGACAAGAAAATGCTTATTCTGAAAAGAAATAAAAGCTGGGGTGCCACAAAGTAGTGTTTTAGTTCCGGTCCTGTACCTATTATACTCATGCGATAACCCAAATTTAGAGAATAATATTTTTTGCTACCTTCGCTGATGACACTGCAGTAATGGCCACAGGCCAAAGTCACGAAGAAGCAGGAGAAAAAGTCCAAGAGGTTCTTAATGTTGTACATAACTGGACTACAAAATGGCGCATCAAGCTAAATGAATCGAAGTCGAGCCATATCGACTTTACTAAGAAAAGACCACAATATCACTCGTTACATATTAATGGAAAACAAATACCACATGCGAACACAGCTAAGTACTTAGGTATGACGCTTGACGCTAAGTTGCGCTGGAAAGCTCACGTCAAGAAGAAGCGCGAAGAGCTAGGTATTCGCTATAATAAGATGTATTGGCTTCTCGGAAGATGCTCTCCGCTGTCGATACACAATAAATTATTATTGTATAAGCAAGTCCTCATGCCAGTATGGACTTATGGTATTCAGCTGTGGGGTTGTGCCAAAAAGAGAAATATACAAATAATTCAACGATTTCAGAACAAAGTGCTCAGAGACATTGTAAATTCGCCCTGGTATGTACGCAATAACGATCTTCATCGGGACCTGAAAATGGATTTCGTAGAAAACGTTATCAGAAGATACGCCGAAGCTCATGAAAAAAGGCTTCACCATCATGTGAATATTGAGGCTATCCAGCTCCTCGACAACACAAACCCAGTGAGAAGACTTAAGAGAACTAAACCTTTTGAGTTAGTGTAGTGTTAAAACAATATTAGTGTAAGTGACTTATTTTGCATAATCACACGAACAAAGTGACTTCCCCTTAAGACATACTAAGAAAGTGCCAGTGGACATTTACTTAGAAATAATTTTATTAGAAGTTTAAGTTAACATAAAATTGATTATTAGTCTTTTAGGCTAGATTGTAATTTGAATAAGGTTCAAAATTAGGACCTTAGGTTTAAAAAAAAAAAAAGTTTTAATTCGTTGTGTTTTAACTTTTTTTCTCTTTTTTATTTAGTTTTTGGAAGGAAGGAATTGACATTATTTTTATGATACGTTATCACAAATTTGTAGCGACGCGTTTACGCGATCATGGCAATTCTATTGTCTTGTGATTTATAGTTTTATACCACTGCGTTTCACCTCATCCAAAATCTTGTAACAAAAAACAAACGTTACTTTTTGTTTATTTTACATCTTTTTGTGAATTTCGCCTTATAAAAAAAATCCCGGGTCGGGCTATCAGAGATAACAGTTTAAAGTCCTTTATCTCTGATTCTATTGGAATTTTTACATTTTTTGGAAGTTTCCTAGTACCTCATAGTTTGGTAATGTGCCCGGAGATGGCAACAAGCTCGCCACCTGTTACAGGAGTCAAAAACGTAACCGACGAATCGTGGGTATTTGCATGTATGCTTGAATGCATGCATTTACCTCTGCCTACCCCTTCGGGGATTACAGGCGTGAAGTTACACCATAAACGTTCTAAAGTGGCAAGGCGGTTCAACGTCACATGTTTCGAAATTATTGTGAATGGAATATGATGTGGATAGAAAGACGTGACGTCAAGTATGTTTATTGCGGTGTGATGTCATAATATGATTCATTTTTTGGAACGAAGTCCCTTATCGCGCGGTACGCTGTCTAAGGGGACTAGGCGAGCGTTACGAAATCCTCACGACACTTGCTATAGTGCGTAGCACTCCGAGAGGAGGCAAGCCGAGTATAGGATTCGACTTTTTCGTTCTCTCTCTCTCTCTCTCTCGACAGTGACAAGCCATACGACGCGCGCGTCTGCTGAGTATGCGTACATTGTTTTGTCGTGTTCGTGTGTATGTTTTAGTTAGTTTTTAATATTTTTAAAAATATGCAATGGATTGTAAAAGTCTTCAGAAGTTGAAGAGAAAACTTTGTTTCAATCGTCCCACGAGTGACACCTCAGATAGCTTTTTGTCATAACAATGACGTAATATTAAAATCTAAAGAATCTAAAATTATTTCTACAATTTAACCTGAAAATATTTAATATCAACTTGGAGTCAACATTTCATTAATACTTTATTCATGTGCGCAAGTAAGTTATTAACTTAACGCCAACTGAATTTCTTAGTTACTTTTAAGAAAGAGTGCTTCTTGTGGAGTCTTGAAATTTACGCTCACTGCAGCATTGTTCTCTTCGGCGTCCAAAACTGACGGTTTTCTTTGATAAATCCGGTGAATGCAAAAGAAAGATAAAGATAGAAACTTATGTCTCTGAAGGTTTTGTTATAGTAAAAGATAATAGAATATAGTAAAATAACAAAGTTTCCAAGACATAGCGAACGGATTAAACTGAAGTTATTTCAAAAGATCCATTTTAATGAATAAATGTGATTGAAATAGTTTCTCTGTGGTGGCTTTCAAAAGAAAACTCAATAGGATGTGATTTTATCGTTTTCAGTTTATTAATTTTTATTTTTTAAGTGTTCTGGTATTATTCTTTATTCTATAGTCTGTCTGTTTTTATAAAATTATAATTTCTCTTTAGCTATAGAACTATAATATATTCTAACAGAGTTTAATTTTCATACTTTGTTTACATAATATACCTATACAGGTACGTATGTAAGAAACTTAAAATAGGACAGATACAGATAGCTTCACATATAACCCGTTCTATGTGGGTAAAAGTGAATTATTGGGAACTTCGGCTCTCTAAAAAGGATAGATTCATCTTTCTTTATACCTCTACTAGCTGTGCCCGCGACTTCGTGCGCGTGAGAATTTATGATTGTTCAGTATCTACCCGGCCGAAGTCGTGGGCTCAGCTTGTACAAAAGTAGCCTGTACTAAGTTACTCCTTATTACATCAGCTATCTGCCAGTGGAAGTCCCGTCAAAATCGGCAAAGCCGTTCCCAAGATTAGCCTCTCCAAACAGACAGACAGACAGACAAAAATTGTAAAAAATGTTGTTTTGGTATATGTACCGTGTATACATACTCGTACTATTATATGTATTTAGTAAAAAGCGGTTATTTTTATATCACAAACAGACACTCCAATTTTATTTATTTGCATAGATTAACTATTTTTCATTGTTTTACCCCGTAGCGCGCATTGCATATAGCACCTAAACACCTAATCAAAAATAAACTGATATATTAACTTTTTTGCTATGCACGCCACTGATTACTTACTATAAAATACCAATTAATTATGAATTCTACAAAGAGTACAGATACTAAGTAATCTTTTCATAATCACTATGTAAGCGGTGCACTAACGATCAGCTGCATGAGCTACGTTGGATAATTTAAAAAGCCGGTCAAGTGTGAGCGTGCAATAATTTTAACAATAATTATTTTAAAACAACTGGTGGTAGAGTTCCAGTCTTGGGACACAAGGGCGTAGACACCATCGCATTTTAAAAAATGTAATGGAAGTGGTCAACAAACATGCGGTTCACATTGATGTCAAGTGATGACTACAGCCTATAGAACCCACACAAAGACCAAAGTCAAAATGCAGATGCGTCACCACCTGGCCTAAGGTGTTACGCCTCTGTGCCGGAAATTACAGGGCCGTACATTACCACCTGACCGGAACACGATAGTGCTGAACACTACCATTTAGCGCCAAGTATATGAGGTAATGCGGTGATGCCTGTGCCCGCGAGCTCCGTCACTGGAGCTCTACCACCAGTAGAGACCATTATCGAATCTATCGTGTTCCGATTAGATAGTAAGTACCTGGTTGACCGAGCTTTGCTCCGTAGCGATTTTTGAAAATTATATTTAGTATAAATTGCATATACGACTAACGTTAGTAGACTAATGGTTATTCTATTCATCAATAGATGGCGTTAGTCGTCGGTTATGAAGAAAATTTATTATTAACTTGGAACCGAGCTTTTCTTGGACCTGGAACCTAAATAAATCGATTTCTTGACCCGAAAAACCCCTATCTGTAAGTTTCAAGAAAATCGTTTTAGCCGTTTCCGAGATCTTAATTCTATATATATATGTATACAAGAATTGCTCGTTTAAAGGTATTAGATGTATGGCCCGGTAATAACTATGATCGAGACATAACAACTGGGGGGTGGCTACACATTACCTTTATTACATCTTACCAATCTGATGGTGGGGTTAAAATTCTTAGGAATCGGCGTGCATGTATGAAAAGAATGATGAAGGTAGAGACGAGGCACGAGAGGTATGTCAGGACCGGGGCATCTGGCGCTCTACACTCTCTGCCTACCCCGTTAGGGACCAGGATCAGAATCAGAATCAGAATCAGAAACTCATTTATTCATTTAGGGTGACAGGCACCTCTTATGACACGTCAAAAACAAACAAAATAAATTAAAGCGAATAACAATTGATATACATGTCAAACAAGATAAAAAATATATTGTTTTATATTATTTCGCATTAACACATGCTTGTGAAAAAATAAAAATAAAAAATATATGTAAAGTCAAGAATATCACTAAGATAAAACTAAATGTAATAAACTAATGTAAAAGTATATCAGTAGAATGTCTCTTTTCCTCTTTACAAACTGATAACAAAGAGTTAAAAGAAAAGAAAAAGAGTCATTCTTTGTCATTCACCGGCAAAGTTCCTAAGGCCAATATGATCTGAGAAAAACTTGCCGGAAAAAACTCAGTCGGCTCTTTTAAAAATATCTCTTAGGCATATTTTTACAATTTTCCATAATTTAATCAAGCTTAAAATTAACAATATAATATCAACATTACACTTTGATTATTACATTTAACACCTTTTTGGAGCTAGATCAGTATTTAGCCAAACATTTCTATCCTTGAGAGGCGTAAAGATACATTCATTTTCACTGGTGGTAGAGCTCCAGTGACGGAGCTCGCGGGCGTAGGCACCACCGCATTACCTAATATACTTGCCGCTAAATGGTAGTGTTCAGCACTATCGTGTTCCGGTCAGGTGGTAATGTACGGCTCTGTAATTTCCGGCACAGAGGCATAACACCTAATGTCTCAAGAGTGGCAGCGCATCTGCATTTTGACCTCTGGTCATTGTGTGGTTGTCTATAGGCTGCAGTCATCACTTAACATCAATGTGAACTGCATGCTTGTTTGCCACTTTTATTACATAAAAAAAAAAAAAATCTAACCGGAACACGGTGCTGGTCACTCCCAAGTAGCGGCAGATAGATAAGGTAATGCGGTTGTGTCTAAGCCCTCAAGCTTGTACTTGGTACTCTAACACGTTGTTTCATTTCGAGGTGCGGTACCCTAAAAAGAATACTGAAATGCTGCACTAATCGGATTATATCGCAATTTAATATTTAATGCGCTGTATACTGAGTATATTTAATTTGATGTATAAAACCGGTAACTCATTAGTCGTCGCATAGCCCCGGGCAACGAAATGTACGTTGAAACTTAGCTATTCTATGTACAAACAGCTGTGTTGTTTTGTAAACTTGTTTAACGTCTATAACAGGTGTTGGATATATAATGTTTTTAATTTTGTTTAATAGATTCTTATTTCATGTTCAAAGCTTTACGGGCTTCTAAATCTAAGTAACAAGACAATAGAAGTGCCATAATCGCGTGAACTTGTCACCACAAATTGGTATCGCTACGACAGTATTCGACATCAATTTCAGTGATGTCAAATCTTGTCATACACATAAATGTAAGCGGTGCACTAATGATCACCTACATGAGCTACGTTGGATATTATAAGAGACCGGTCAAGTGTGAGCGTTAAATAACTACAACAATAATTCTATTAAGGGTACTAAAATAAACCATAGAGTACATTAATTTAATTTGATGAATGAAGCATCGGCAACGAAATGTACGTTGAAACTTTGTTGTTCCATGTACAAACAGCTGTGTTGTTTTGTAAACTTGTTTAACGTCTATATCAGGTGTTGGAGATGTCATTGTAGAATGTTTTTAATTTTGTTTTATAACTACAAAAATAGATTCTTATTTTGTATTTAAAGTTTTGCGGAGACCTAAATCTAAATAACAAGCCATGATTCTTTGAACTTGTTGTTACAAATTGGTGTCGCTACGACAGTATTCGACACCAATTTCAGTTATGTCTAATCTTGTCATATACACCAATGTAAGCGGGTGCACTAATTATCAGCTACATAAGCTAGCCACGTTAAATAATTTAAAAAACCAGTCAAGTGTGAGCGTTAAATAACTAGAACAATAATTCTATTAAAGTAGCTTAAGTAAACCAAAGAGTATATTTAATTTGATGTATAAAGCCGGTAACTCATTACTCGTCGCATAGCCCCGGGCGACGAAATGTACGTTGAAACTTTGCTATTCTATCTACAAACAGCTGTGTTGTTTTGTAAACATGCTTAATGTCTATATCAGGCGTTGGAGATGTATAATAAATAAATAAATAAATATTTTTTTTGTTTTTAAGGTATTTCAGAGATCTAAATCTAAATCGAAGCGCGCATGGCCCAGCGGCTGGTGTAGATCGTAAGCGATCTGCTCGGTTAAGCACTACGGGCGCGGTCGGGTAGTGTGATGGGTGACCGCTAGTGGCAAATTAAATGCGCGTTTTCGTGCTACGGAGGGTACGTTAAGCCATCGGTCCCAGTTGCTATCGATACTGTACGATTTGTACTGGTGGTAGAGCTCCAGTGACGGAGCTCGCGGGCGTTGGCACCACCGCATTACCTAATATACTTGCCGTTAAATGGTAGTGTTCAGCACTATCGTGTTCCGGTTAGGTGGTAATGTACGGCTCTGTAATTTCCGGCACAGAGGCAAAACACCTAATGCCTCAGGAGTGGCAGCGCATTTGCATTTTGACCTCTGGTCATTGTGTGGGTGTCTTACGCTGCAGTCATCACTTAACATCAATGTGAACTGCACGCTTGTTTGCCACTTTTATAACATAAAAAAAAAGGTACAATCTACATGTCAGTCAGTCTTTGCATTCTAGGCATTAGACCCACTGCTCATTCGATCTGATGTTTTCAAATAGTCACTTATTATATTCTTCTCATAAATGGTCATGACTGCCTTAGTGGCGTAGTGGTAGCAGGCCACTATTATTGCGCTGGAGGCCTGGAACTTCGATTTCCGAGTCGGGGGCTATCAGAGATAACGGTTTAAAATCATTTATCTCTGGTTCTATTAGGATTTTTCCATTTTCTGGAAGTTTCCCAGTATCTCGGAGTTTGGTAATGTGCCCGGAGATGGCAACAGGTTCGCCACCTGTTACATGGGCTAAAAACGTAACCAGCGAGTCGTGGGTGTATGCATGTATGCTTGAATGCATGCATTTACCTCTGCCTACCCCTTCGGGGATTACAGGCGTGAAGTTACGTCGTAAATGGTATAACCTATTGATGAAGCCTTGCCTACTGGGTTTGTTTGATAAGCGTGTTTCTTCTAAATATATCTTCTGTCAAGATATATTTAGAAGAAACACATGACATGAGAAAGACATGTAGTTAAGATTGTAAGAGGACGCGACATCTCTTGGACATTTAACTCGTATCGTTACGTAACCTCTTCAAATTCCATCATCCATTCATCATCAGTCGTTCTTGTATATTTATTCAGCATTCTGAAACCAAGAACGTAGCATTTTAGCATGCAACACACCACATCACGAAAAAATGAAGGCAGATAGGAGAGTTGTGACAGGCTGTCACAACTCGCCTAGATGCTCAAAATGATGACTTGGTCCAAATAATAATTAATATTTTCTAGACACGATACAAACACAAAAGATTGATATAACATTTTGAGTCTTGAATAACCACACTATTTAAGAAAACCTAACACAACAATCAACATGTAATAAGGCATGATATAGATTCGATCAAATTTTTGAAGAAAAACTTACTTTTCGCATATTATTTCACGCATATGTCATAATTTGATATTCGCTTCTCGTACGACGCCAGCGAGTACTAACTGAAGTAGCGCATCACTCAAGTCGCAAACTAGCGTTGAAGCCAGCTCGTTAACGATTATAGGTAGGGAGAAATCGTCTTTGTCACAACTTACTTTTGTCACAACTCTCCTAGGTCTCCCCTACACCTACATAATCCCCGTCATACGACCCGGTTAGTCCAGCGGTGCGAAACCACCGTTTGATTCGAAGGGTCGCGGGTTCGATCCCCGCACGGGAACAAATATTTGTATGGCCTACAGATATTTGTTTCGGGTCTGGGTGTTTGTGTATGTGTTTAATGTGTACAACGGCATCCACGACACAGGTTTATACCTACTGTGGGGCTGTGAGTGTAAGCGTATTTATTTTATAATCCACCTGGGTGAACCAGAGGTAAAATATTCTACCCGTGGTACACCCCTATTATTATTGATTGGGTGTACCAGAGGTAATTACTAATTTCTGTTATCCAGCTTAGTTCACCTAGGTGTTCCAAGAGAAATATATTTTTCCCGTGGTCCACCTGTAGTGTTAGCGTAGAATACTCAACTTTTTGGAACTAGAGGTAATCATCAGATGTTTTCTTATGAGTTGAGTGTAATGTACAACGTAATACGATTAAATATTTATAGAATCGAAACAGATGGGTTAGGTTTTAAATTAATTTAAAAACCAGAAAGGAATTGAAGTTGGACGTTTTTTTATCTGTGTCAACTAGTATTTTATTCACAATTGAAAATTGTTAGGAGGACCACGGGCAATGTATTCCACTAAACTATCTAGCAGGTGGACAACCGAAACTATAAATTACCCCTGGTATACCTAACTGACAAGAGGTGTACCATGGGCAGAAAATTTTACCCCTGTTTCGCCCAGGTGGACTAAGTAGGTGTACCACGGTCAATGACTGATAACCTGTTTATTATCAGTAGTTGTTCCATAGATACATTCAATTCCCAGTAGTACAACTAGTTGTACCAAGGAAAGAACTACTCACTTGAGTTGAACCATCGGTAAAGATATTTCCCCACAGAACAACCAGTTGAACTATGGGTAACTTTACTTCTCCGTAGTACAACCAGTTGGACATCTCAGTTGTACCACGGGTCGGTCACGAAAAATACTTTACTCAGATTTGCTCACTCTAAATGCAGTCAGCTGTAAATAAGTTACATACATTTAATGTATGGCCCTGTAATTTCCGGCACAGAGGCATAACACCTTAGGCTTCAGGAGTGATAACTGGTCACTTTACATCAATGTGAACTGCATGCTTCTTTGCCATTTCCATTACATAAAAAAACAAATGGACAGTATCAAACTATTAAAATTTTATTACAAACACTGAAACAAACAGTAGCCAATACAAACATAAAACAATTTGAACTCGTTTCTAGTTCCAAACAAATGCTGTTACGGACTGAATGTAATGTCCTAATGCATAAAACTGACCGAAAAAGATGAAATTTTAATTTGAGTTTGAAAACTGAAGCGATGAACTTTTATTGTTGACTCATCAGTCTTGTGTAATGCTGTGACATTATTTTCTGTTGGAACCGGTCGTCTGAAATTGGTTTAATCTCCACTCTCAGTTTTATGTTGTCAGTCAGTTTTTATTGTTGGTGCCATTAAAAATTGTTGTTATCTTTCCGTCAACGGTTGGAACATCCTTAATGGTAAATCGGTTGTCATCGACAAATTCTACTTTTTATCTAAGGCGACAAGCAAACATGTAGTTCACATCTAACTGACATAAAAGTCAGAGGTCAAAATGCAGATGCGTTACCACGCCTGAGGCCTTAGTTGTTATGAATCTGTAATACTTATTACGAGGCCATACCTTACCATCTAACCGGAACACGATAGTGCTGAACAGAGACCTCATTATTTGGCAGTAGAGAGATTAGGTAATACGGTGATGCGCCCTTGATACACTGCGACTCTACCACAAGTAGACCTCCTACTGTATTAAAAAATAGGATCTCCACAAATACTTAATAAAAAATACGCTTAAGCTGTAATTCCGCGGGTCGCGATCGATCGCGGCCGCGCGCGACTATAGATGCAGTATGAAAATGTATGGAACCGATTCCGTGGCTCGCGACAGACGCGCGCCGCCAACGATTGGTTTTAGGTTAGGTTTTATATAAACCTGTGTCGTAGGTGCCATTGTACACATACAACACATACACAAACACCCAGACCCGAAACAAATATCTGTAGCCCATGCAAATATTTGTTCCGGTGTGGAGATCTAACCCGCGACTCTTCGAATTAAACGGTGGTTTCACACCGCTGGACTTACCGGGTTGTCAAATGTAAATTATGAATACTTTCGAAGGAAATCGCTCTAGAAAGTTACGATTAAATAAATTTATTTTAAGTACATAGGTATACTTAAAATTTCCAACATGGGCTTTCAGTTGTTGTAATGATGATGAATTCTAAGTACCGGATTTTAATTTACAAAATAATTATTAATTGAAACAAAGAATAACAGTGATATTTCAATAAAAATCCTTTCATTTCAAAAGCATTATCTACAATATCACGACCCAATAAATGAACGAACTATTGAATTAAATTGAAAATGAATCAGTAAATCTCATTCTAGTCGGCAGCAATCAGTTCGTACTTCAGAACTAATGCAATTTCGTGATATAACCTGCCTCTTGAATTTTCTCTCATATGAATCAAGCACTCATGTTCCATTTGTATATTAAAAATATTCAGTTCGTTATGTTGAATGTTTCATGAACTAAAAACGTAGCAGTTTTAGATTAAATAACCCAAAAAAACGCGACCTCACGTCTGTAATCTCTGTAGCGGTCGAGGTAAATGCATGCATTCAAGCATACATGCAAACACCCTCGATTCGTCGTTTACGTTTTGGTCTATGTATCAGGTGGCGAGCTTACGCTAGGTATGCTAGCGTTAGACAATATTAATAAATTTTACAATATTATTATAAATCAATTGTATCTATTATCCACCAAATATTGCCTTAATTTATTCTTGAATACGGTTATGGATGTTATATTTTTTATATCTATAGGTAATTCGTTATAAATTCGCACCTAAAGAAAACATTGAAGCAAAACCCTATAAATCTGTCCCAACGAAAATGTCTAAATAACAATCTTATTTCGCAGGTCACACCGGGTTTGTTTCAAGTGCAGCCGGCGCCCGAAGGCCTGTTCCGATCGGAACAATACGTGCAAATTCAATTATGGCCGGCACATTACGAGAGAGGTGCACCAATACTGCGCTGTGAAGCCAAAGTGGGGGAACTGTATAGAGACAATTCAGCTGTCGCACTTTACTCAGCTAATAGTGATCCGAAGATTGAGCGAGGTGAGATTGAAGACGAAATACTTGTTGTATCTAGGTAGAGTTAGCTCAAATAAATGTACGATGTGCAATATGTATTGTTTAGTACTGTATACAAGGTATATACCTATAGTAGGTAAATCTACTGCAATAAGTAACTGGAAGAAAATTCTTCCACTAGTGCATTCAGTCCACCGAACAATGGTGGTCAAACCATTCCTGTAATTTCCAGCACAGAGGCATAACACCTTAGGCGTAACACCTTAGTCCTGACCTTACACCTTCAGATTTCCACCTGTTTCGGTCTCTTCAGAATTCCTTATGAAATGTTAGGTTAACATCACGAGAGGACTACCAAATCCACTTGTCGCGGTATTTTGATAAGCAGTCCCAAAATTTTTATAGCAATGGGATCATGTCCCTACCTACAAGATGGCAAAAGGTTATCGAACAAAATGGTACATACATACTTTAGTTAAATTTAAATAAACTATATTAAAAAATGTTTAGAATTATCTTAAAAAATGCGAAGAAACTTTTTCCCCAACCTTATATAAAACTTCGTCAAAGTTTTAGTATCGATGCGATACTTGCGAGCAACTTTCAAGTAGAAACTGCATATAAATTGCATGTTACCTATTTGAAATTCATAGCAGTTTTAGAAAGAGTAATAACTATTATTCTGATAAACATAACATGCTTCGTGCGGAGCGAAGAAATTGCAAGTTCAAAGAGTTGTGACCAGAAATATAAAGATACCATTTTTAATAAAATGTTCATAAGTTTTGAATCTTGTTTCTCAGAGATTTATGCATTGCAAAAAGATCGAAATAATATCAGTTATTATATATATAACTAAACACTTATGTAAGATAAAGTAAAGAAAGCTAAGAATACAAAGACGATGTAATTTATAATTCAAGCAGATTAATTTTCTTAGTAGCTCCTACACTTAATTGACCAATTTAAACCAAATAATAAGACAATCAAGTACATTAAAAACATTTATAGCCAAATTCATAGTTCACTAACAAAAGCTGTAAGTGCATATTTTGAGCCCAAAGTACATTCTAATGGACCAAACAGACGCAAATAGCTGAGAGCAAACATATTTATTTCAACAGAGATAAGAAATTACCATAAGCTAGTATGCGCTTTTCAGCTATAAAATTAGCATTCTCCTTAGTGTGTCGAGGTAACCCGCTTAGAATGTGTTTTTAGTTTGAAACTTTTGTGGTAACGTGACACAGAATGTATTTTCTTCTGTGGCATTGATAGTCTGCTTTTGATAGTTGATGCTTGATATTGGAATTTAATTGGGAAGAAAAGCCAAAGAAAATACTTATGCCGTAAAAAAGTTGAAACATAGAAGTGTTGTCATTAATATCAAAATAAAAAAAAAAATACAAACAATTTAACTATCAAAATCAAGAGTAAGTACCTACCTCATTGGTACGATGTATAATTTTTACAATTCTTACGGTTTTTGTACGAAGCTAACGATTTGTAATAGATTTGATAGACCGACTTGCTTTTGTTTTATAACTATATTGAAACTTCCTGTTCCAGTCTGCTGGGTAAGAATTTAAAAAAAACACTGAAACACGTCTAGTACTTATATACAGATGTAATTGAAATTATTAACAAAAACAATAGCTACTTAGTCACATTTACTTTCACAATACATTATGCAACTGAAAAACGTGTTCGTTTTGAATATAAATTATGTTTCGCACTCAACTGATTAATAATTTAAACTACAATTTAACGTTCATACAGATTTCGGTTTATTTCATTTAAGTTTGATAGGGTCAAACGTTTTGATTGAATTGTCTTATTATTATTGATTAAGCACGTATTTTGAATCATTGTAATGGATATTTAAAGCTATTGTTTTGCCTGTCCTTCTATCCTTCTATCTATATCTTCCTATCAATTTATTAAATATTAATTGAATTGATCAGAAAGGGCGCCACCGTTGCGCTGCTAACATCTGTTTTTACCGGTCATATTAATTTAAAGTGACAAAAATATGGTATAAAGTGTTAATAAGTGATAAGAAATAAATTCAAATCTAAGATAATTAGCTGAAAAACAGTGTCAAGTATAAGATAACTGTCGAAATTCATCGAAACAACGGAAAACATTACATAAATAAGGGAGACCAACGGTCAATTTATAAGTGTGGAAGAACATGAAATAGAAGGAAATACATCAAAATCCCTCCCAAGGACGTGATATAGTGACAAACGAATACATATAAACAGTAAGTAAGGACAGAATTATTGTTTTCGTTCTGATATAACCTTACTTTATTTCATAAGTCATCAAGTACGTCGACTACGTAGTTTCACCAAAAATTCCGACAACCAGCGCCATCTATTGACGAGTAGCAAAACTATTTGGATGTCAGCGAAATTACTAGAACTCAAAGCAACGAATCTATAACAAACAGAATAACGTCATCTAGTATCAAGTAGCAAGAAACACAGGAAAACATGGCAGACATAACCAATATTTTAAAATCAATTCAAATGGACTTGGCTGAACAGAAGAAAGAAATTAAAGAAATGGAGACAAATATCACTAGTACTATCAATAAGTCTATCAGCGAAAATTTTTAGAGATTGGATCAAAAATATAGTCACCTTAATAAACAATTAAAAAGTCAAGAAGCAATTATAGACCGGTTGGAAAGACACAACAGAAAGGAAAACTTGGTCTTCTTTGGCGTTAGAGAAGGAGAAAAAAGCTACCAAGAACTGGAAAATAAAATTTTAGATATCATAAATAAAACCAATATATCTTGTGTGAGAAATGAAATCGAGTCAGTTAAACGATTGGGGAAAAGTGGTGAAAAGCCGAGACCAATAATAGTCACATTCACAACTATGGGGAAAAACAAATACTTCTGCAAAATAAGAAAAGTTGGGAACATCCTACAGTTTACTTTAATGAAGACTTTCCCTTAAAAATTTTAGAAAAAAGGAAAAATTTACAAACAGAAGTACTAAAATACAGAGCAGAGGGGAAAAAAGCTATAATTAAGTATGACAAACTCATACTTCTTAACCAAAACAAATCCATTGATAACAATAACCAACAACAGTCAAAGAAAAGAAGTTTTCACCTTTCACCTAGTCAAGACGGAAGAAATCAAGAAAATCAAACTCCGAAGGAAAATAAGACACAGATTACCGCTTTCATGAAACCCACGAAAGCTTCAGAACAAAGCTCAAACTTTTCAAAAAATCAGACTTCTATACAAAAAAACTAGCACCCAACAGAACCCTCTCTATCTCAACATCCAAACACCCAACACGGCTGGTCACCGCCGGGGAGAAAAACGGAAAATGTTTCTCTCTTGACTACAACCCTCCAACATAACAAAAAATGCCATCGCACACAATGGATAATCCATACACTCTTTATATAGGCACGTACAACGTTATATATTTGTCAAGTCCCATGAAGATAAAGAACTCACAAACGCTCTAAACAATATCAAATACGACATTATCGGTCTATCAGAGGTGAGAAAATTGGGCAGCAGTATTGATGAATATAATGAATTTATATTATGTTACAACGGTAAAATCAAGGGAAAATACTGAGTTGGATTCTTAATAAAAAAATATCTAAAACCATGCATCAAAAGCTTCAAAGGTTTGTCAGATCAAGTAGCTATTTTAGATATAGAGATAAATAACATTTCAATCTCGATCATACAAGTATACGCACCCACAGAAGAATCAGAGCAATCGGAAATTGATGCATTCTACGACACTACAAGAGGCTTATGCAATCGCAAGTAAAAAAATTATGGTCATGGGTGATTTTAACGCAAAAGTGGGGCAGAAAAATCATGATGAATGTCAAATAATTGGTAAATTTGGTTACGGAAAAAGGAGCCTACGAGGGCAAAAATTAATAAATTACGCTCAAGAAACCCAGTTATATATCATGAATACTTTTTTTTAAGAAAAAGCCAAGTCGCAAGTGGACTTGGATTTCCCCAAATGGAAAAACCAAAAATGAAATCGATTTTATACTTGCTAATTTTCCAAAACAATTCCAAGACGTACATGTTTTGAAAATAAAATTATATTTTCATCAGACCATAGACTGGAAAGATCAAAAATAATATTCACACATATGAAAAGAAGCCGACTCAAATACAGATGCCCAATTAAAACACTAAAAAACCCGAGCGAAATTAATAGATACCTTGATACATTAGCCGAAAATATCCAAATTATAAAACTGGATGACACGTGTACCGGCCAAACCCTATACAATAAATTAGAAAAATGCCTACAAGATAGCATAAAAATTGAAAAAAGCAAGAAAAGTAGTGTTAACAAAATTCTCACTGATGAAACATTAAACTTAATCAAGGAACGATATAACTTACAAAATTTGAAACTAAAAACATCTGAAGTCAAAAAGGAACTTAGCTATGTTTACAAAAAAACAAACAAAAGTATCAAGAAAGACTACTATACCTACAGATCGAAAATAATAGAAAAACATTTAAGACTAAGCGGAAGCTGCAAACGTGCATTTAAGGAACTTCGTACACACAAAACATGGATACCATGCCTCACTAATAACTCAACTTGTACAAATAACAGAGATAATATACTACACATAGCCACAAATTTCTATAAAAATCTTTATGATCATAGGGATCGGCGAGAAAATATCAAAGACATATATTTCCCGTCTCAGCAAGAACCGCTGACTGATTGGAATGAAAATATTATAGAACAACAAATTACAAAGTTAAAACTAGAAAAAAGCCCAGGTCCGGATGGTATCCCAAATGAAGCGATAAAATTTGCCGGAAATCTACTTACACCAATAATAATCTACCTATTCAATACCGTAAATAAAGAACAAAAAGTCCCGGAACAATGGACCAAGTCGAATATTATTTTACTCTACAAGAAAGGTGACCCAAAGGACATAAACAACTATCGACCAATCAGCTTACTACCTTGCTTGTATAAACTTTATTCGTCCTGTATTCTAAGCAAAATTACAGAAAAAAATGACAATAATCAATCGGTAGAGCAAGCGGGCTTTCGAAAAGGAAATTCAACTGTCGACCACATTCAAGTTCTAGAAAATATAATAGCGAAATACAAAGAATTTCAAAGGCCACTCTATCTAGCCTTTGTGGATTATCAAAAAGCTTTCGACTCTATCTCCCATACATCCATCTGGGAGGCACTAAGAGAAAACGAAATAGAAGAAACCTATTGTTACATTATACAGAACATTTATAAAAACAGCACAAGTAGAGTCAATTTAGAAACAAGCGGTTCAGAAATAAAAATTAAAAGGGGAGTAAAACAAGGCGACCCCCTATCACCTAAGCTTTTTATTGCGGTATTAGAATTAATATTCAAAAAACTTAATTGGAAAGACTGCGGTATAAAAATAAACAACAAGTATCTTAGTCATTTGCGCTTTGCCGATGACATTATTTTGTTCTCGGAATCAAATCAACAGCTACAACAAATGATGCAAACTCTACACCAGCATAGCGCACACATAGGATTGGTAATGAATTTACAGAAAACTAAATTAATGACCAACTCGTACAAATTACCATTAAAAATTGATAATACCAATCTAGAATATGTGGACAGCTACGTATATCTGGGAAAAAAAGTTTCATTTCGATCAAATAATAACATGGAAGAAATAACCAGAAGAATAGATATAACATGGCAAGAATTCTAAGCGCATAAGAAAATACTAAAAAGGAATTTTTCCGCTTACTATGAAAAAGAAAGTACTAGATAGTTCTATCCTACCATGTCTTACTTATGGGTCGTAGACTTGGGCTTACACAGAACAAGTCAAAGAAAAAATCAAAACATGTCAGACTGCTATGGAAAGATCTATTTTAAAGTTGCGAAAAATATATAGAGTACCTAACACTGTAATCAGAGAGAGAACAAAAGTTATAGATTTCCTGCACCACTCAATGAAACTAAAGTGGAAATGGGCTGGACATCTAGCCAGATCAGTAGATGAAAGTTGGACTAAACAATTACTTATGTGGAAAGGGCCTGCAGGGAAGAGAAAACGTGGACGACCACAAACGAAATGGATCGATGACATTAAGAAAATAGCCGGAGATCAATGTCATATAAAAGCGAAAGACAGAAAAAAATGGCTACAAATGGAGGAGGCCTTTACCCAAGAGAGGGGTTCTCGTTCAAAAATAAAATAAACAATGAATATTTGCAATTAAAAATACATTTTAATTTATAAAAATATATAAATGGAAATATGATGTTTTTAAAAAATCGTAAAATAGTAAAATACCGGTTAATTATACATTTATATATATATGCTACAATAAAAAAAAAGCAATGAGACTTTATGAGTATGATAGAATAATGAGAATAATATATTAATTATAATATATAATAATACAAATTTCAAAAATCATGCTGTTAATTTAAGTAATAATATATAATAATGTTGTAATAAAAATAATTTGATTGTATAAATATGAAAAACATTAATGAATGAAATATCTAATTAAAACATCTACTAATTAATAAATTATATATGTAACAATGAAAATGATTTGATATTAAAACAAAACATAGATTAGCTTAGCACATTAATTATGAAATACGTAACATAATTCGTAGTAAATTCAATACAAAGATAAATACAATATGAATAAGAGTAACCACTTGAATCTGATTTCTTTGTATACTGATGATTTGTATTGAATTAAATATAAAAATAAATTAAATAATTTAAATAGGAATGAATATTGCATGTGATCAAATAAAAAAATGTAAAGGATAGTGAATGAGAAATTAATAAAAGGCTCTTTTATTTTATTTATTTTAATTGAATTGATACAAATTAAATATAACCGACATACATTTTATCATGCTGTGTCATTATGTCAATATGACAGACAGCTCCAAATAAGAAATATACGAAAAAGTTATTATGCGGCAAATTAAAACTAAATGAAGTGAGAGCACACTTCGTTTACATGTATTTAAAATCTTGTCGCACAACTTCATGTCCCGCTTTCCCCGGACGAATTTGTCAACAGAATGACATCGATATCTGATAACGATTTCCAACCTCAGTAGACATTCAATAAATTTCGATTTTATTCTGCATGATATTACGAAATTAAAAGTTACAGAAATATGCCAAACCCAAGAAGACTCACTTTCATACAACCAACCGTTTGCCTCACGAAACGGTCAATCTATATTTGAGAAGGAAACCAGAGTAATAAGATTACGTGTAGTAAAGAGGTCATTGAGGCTCTGTGAATTATTACAGGCCGGCTCATTTGCGAAGACAATTTCCTCTGGGTATAACAGAGGAGCGTTGTTAGGAGATAATAAATTTAGCTTCGACGCGTGTCGCAACATTGTTGGCGCACACTGGCCTTAATAAACGCTCGAGTTAGCGTTAACTGAATTTACTGCGGCTGGGCTTATGAAGTTTGTTGTTGCGTAATTATTATGTGTTGAAAATTGTGGTTGATGATGTAAATATGGTTATATTCGTGTAAGGTTTATTGTCAGATGAGAACTTGTTACTTTAGGATATGAATTTTTGTGGAGATACAATTCTTTAGTTAGATATGTTTATTGGACCTATTGGAATCACGAACTTCATATTCTGTGAAAATTTTAAGCGACTACTTGCTATGTACCGTTGTTAATATCGGGCAGAAAATATACGAAAAAAAAAACACGTTTATTGTATGCCCCCTTGGACCCCTTAATACTTTCGTTTTCCTATTTTTAGTATTTAATTTTGTCGTTATAAATACATTATTTGTGAAAATTTTAGTTTTCTAGCTATCATTGTTTATGAGATACAGCCTGGTGACAGACAGACGGACGGACGGACAGACAGACAGACAGACAGCGGAGGATAAGAAATAGGGTCCGTTTTTATCTTTTAGGTACCCAACCCTAAAAAAGATAGAAGATAGATGCAGAATAGTCTAAAAATATTCGATATGATCCTTTAAATTGACATAACTTTTTTATTTCTGAACCGATTGACACGAAACAAACACTTAATGTTAAGTAAAACTTACCACAATATATTAGTGAAAGCCACAAATCGGATAAGCCGTTTCTGAAATAAGCGTGCACAAACATACAGACCAACAGACATTTTTCCGGGATAAAAAGTACCCAGCGCCAAAGGTTAAAATATAATTATACCAAGTTTCATCGTAATCGGACCGGTAAATTTTGTGTGATGCTTGAACAAACAGACAAACAGACAGACAGACAAAAATTTTTCTAATCACATATTTGTGTTCGGTGTCGATCTAGTAACAACCCCTGGTATTTATTTTTTCAATATTTTCAATGTACAGAATTTACACTTCTACAGTTTTATTATAAGTATAGATAACTCAAAAATGCACCGAGAAAATGAAATAAAATAAGAGCACCACACGCCTCTTTCAAGGTTCCCGCCAAAACCCCCTATATCCTTTTTGTGGCTTTGGTCAAGCAGTAGAAATCTTTCCGTTGATATGATGATATTACAGATCGCTTTTTATCACTTTTGATTCTTGTGACAATCGAGAGTATCCAAAATCTTTTTGTTTGTATGTTCATTTCTGTAATTTACCATTTCTAAATAAATACCAAACAAAAGGTATATGTTTATTTTCATTATAAATTACATGCCAACAAACAGACACTACAAATTAGAAAACAAAATTAAACTAGAACTTAACTCGAGAAGCGAGAAATTGAATTTCATGTAATCTTGTACCTAATGTTATCTTGAACAGCTCTAAAATAGGTAACTTAAATAACTGCGTTGACGATAAATCTAAGAACATCATATAACTTATTTTAATTAATTTAGTAATTGAATCTTTTTGGATCCACAAACTCATTGACATACACACAGCCTTTTTATCCCATATTACTGCCGAGTATAAAAATAGTAGATACAAATATTACAAATGTAAAATGGTATATTAATATGCGTACTAAGCGAGTAAATAACTTCATATGCTGAACAGATCTTGCTATGCTTTAAGAGCAGAGTGTTAATTCCTTCCTCATAATTTATAATTTTGTAAAAAAAAAAGAGCTATCTTTCGACTGAAGTTGACGTTTACTTGACGCACAAGCTAATTAAATATATAAAATTCTCGTGTCACTGTGTTTGTAACAATACTCATTCGGGAGGGAGCTATATTTTATTAGCAATTATTTCGCTCACTGGCCGCCGATCCTATGCTGCAAATTAAATGGAATAGCTCTCCAACGCAAAATAGAAACGGGCCGAGACCGCGTATGGCCGCTTTTGAAACTCGTACCAAGAGAATTGTCTTGTATGTTGTATATTGTGGTTTATTTATGTACAGCTTTGATTTAACGAGGAACTTGTGCATATAATAAATATTGCTATAATACAAATGAGGAGGATACGTTGATATGTATCCAATTATAATTTAAAGCGCGCATGGCCCCGCGGTTGGTGTAGATCTGAAGGGTTTACTCGGTTAAGCGATACGGGTGCGGTCCGGCGTGTGATGGGTGACCTCTAGTGGAAAGTAAAGCCATCGTTCCCGGTTTCTATCGAAATGTAGCAGTCGTTAAATCTTGTCGGAGGCCTAATCGGTTTGAAAACATCCGATAGCGAGTTGGCCATTAACCTTCAATTTCACCAACCCACATTAGAGTAGCGTGGTGGAGTGAGCTCCAGGCCTCCTCCCAAGAAGGAGAGAGACTCGTGACCAGCAGTGGGACGTATCAAGGGTTGGCGTTATTATTATTATTTCAAAATTTGAATACCTTTATTTCCAGGTTTAAATGATGATTTGTGAAGGCGAACTGCAATAAAATAGATAATTGGTATGCATGTATAATATAGTTTCATATGTGTGTATGCATGTATCTTCACACCAGGTCCTAAACGGGGTAAGCAGAGAGTGTAGAGCGCCAGATATCCTGGTCCTGACATACCTCCCGTGCCTCATCTACCTTCATCATTCTCTTCATACATGCACGCCGATTCCTAAGACTTTTGACCGCACCATAAGACAGAACTAGACCTATTTGGTCTTGGTACGTCAGCTACGGTCTTCCTTTGCCTCTGCAACCATCCACATTTGCATTGTATATCTGTTTAGTCCTTAGATTAAGTACCTATAGATGTAGCCAGCGTGTGGCCGCTCATGAGACAGCCATATGAAATCATGAGTGTTGCTAGTAAATAAAGTTTTCCAATTTTCTTCCTAATCGTTTACTATATCTCGGCAAGTTTTTATGTTAAACATTCCTAAGCATTTTACTTTTATTCAGATTAGTTGAATTGTAACGAATTGATTGAATGATGAATTAAAACATGTGCATCTACCATTCAATTGATTCTATACATTTTGCTGAAAGATCAAGAACATATCGAGAAAATGTACATAATTTGAAATAGGTAACCATGAATTAGCATTTATTATGCTGCGAGCTGTGAATAATCTAGGTTCTAGATTAATCACAGCTCGCACTCTAGAACATCATCTACAGGGTATTAATTCTTTGGCCGCGATCTTATAGATAGTTTATCAGAACGATTGCTGTATCGGGTAAGGCATTCAATATTTGCGTGTAAGTAATAGTTAAATAAAACTAAGAGTTTCAGTGTGATTATCGCTTTATTATTCAAATTATAAATATCAAGACGTAAACCATTATACAATTATAATGTTAGTGTCCTGTCATGAAATGTCAGAATGTGGGATTGTTAGTACTTCCGTGGAATGAACGGAAATACTGATTTCAGAAGGGTCTCGACCATTTTTAATGCTAGCCCTTAAAACATTAAAAGCAAGCAACATACACCGGCAAACAATGATCAACAAGTTCACATCGATAAGTGGGTACCGAGTAAATGAAAACTGCAGCCTATAGATAACTTTTTAAGCATTGAGATATCTAGATCTCGATTTAAATGCAGATGTGTGTATCTTCACGCCAGGTCCCTAACGGGGTAGGCAGAGAGTGTAGAGCGCCAGATATCCCGGTCCTGACAAACCTCGTCGTTCACCCACCCTCAATCGGTTAAAATTAAAAAAGGGAAGGCAGAGTTTGACGCATTGGTGTGGGACCTCTGTAGCTTAGAGGTAAAGCGGCTGAACTGATTATCCTGAGGTTGCAAGTTCGATTCCTGCCCGAAGTCAAATTTTTCTTTCCCATTTTTTTGCTATAATAACAATATTTTTTATTCTACAGCATCTTGAAAATAATTATCAAAGCCACTTAATATTTTATTATGGCTTATTGTCAATTCTATCACTGTTAGAACAAAAATTTATATGTCTACGAAATTAGGGAGAATATAAAAGTAAATTTATAGCAACACACAAAAATAAGTATGTAAGATTTCGTTGAATGAAAATCAAGAATTTCATGAGAAACGTGGTTTATTTTGAATTGATAATCAAGAGATATATGCTTCAACGTGTATTTTGTTCAATAGACATACATTATTTACTAATATCTGTTAACTTACGAATGAAAAGTGATGTCGTTTAAAGGCCTCGTTTCTGTACGGTTTATACAGGCTAAAATATTACAACCTCCTATTTTACTGCACACCGTATACACTAATCACTTAACTAATTGAGTCTTTTTCTCATAAATACCCAAAAACTTATTAAAAATCGCCGATATACGTCGAAAACAATAAATAAATGCGTATACGATAGGTTATCTATTACAGCAATTGCGATAACAGATGTTTGTTTGGCTAACTTTTCGAAGTTCGCCAAGCAAAAACCGGCACGCCGTAAGGGACAAAATCGCTAATTGGTCTGTGGTCTAAGGTTTAGTCATTCGCTTATTTGACATTCTTTCTTTAGGCCCGAACCATCGCAGCATGCCTTTTTTCATTTCATATAATTTTTAACCGAGTTCAAAAAAACAAGAAGGTTCTCAATTCGGCCGGTATATATATTTTTTTTTATGTATGTACGCGAATTTCGCCGTGATTTATGGACCGATTTACGTAATTCTGTTTGATGCGGAATAGTTTCGAATTGGTCCCATAAAAATTTGATTCGAAAAAATATTTAGTTGAATTGTAACGAATTGATTGAATGATGAATTAAAACATGTGCATCTACCATTCAATTATACTATACATTTTGCTGAAAGATCAAGAACATATCGAAAAAATGTACATCATTTGAAATAGGTAACCATGAATTAGCATTTATTATGCTGCGAGCTGTGAATAATCTAGGTTCTAGATTAATCACAGCTCGCACTCTAGAACATCATCTACAGGGTATTATTTCTTTGGCCGCGATCTTATAGATAGTTTATCAGAACGATTGGCGGCCGGTATATATATATTTTTTTTATGTATGTACGCGAATTTCGCCGTGATTTATGGACCGATTTACGTAATTCTGTTTGATGCGGAATAGTTTCGAATTGGTCCCATAAAAATTTGATTCAGATAGGCCCTTCAGTTTTTATTTTATGAGCATTTTTTTACTTACTTTCACCTCAGACTAAAGGAATAAGAATAGACGGCGAGTTGTCATACAGTGCGTTGAATCCACTGACGTCCTAGATAGTCCTAATGCGCATGACCAAAAGATGACAACAAGTGACAATGGCACATTTACTCATCGACGACACAACACAGCTTATTTACTCCTTCGTGGATAAAATTTTTTCATTAATTTCGTATAGTCGTGTAAAAATTTTGTATCGACACACCTAAACAATTTAAATTAGGTTAAAACTAATTGTCACGAAGCTAAAAGAGTTAAAAGAGCTAAAGAGCGAAGCTAAAAGAGAGGCACCGACTTCAAACCTATTAGTAAATAGCACATATAAATAATAGGTAGTATATAATTACAAATAAATCTTTATTATTTTTTACTTTTCAGTTTTGAAGTCGGTTTTTCTTAACGTAGTTATATTTATTATAATATAATAGGTTGGGGAAAAAGTCTTTTCGCATTATAGTATGTATGAACTTGTAATAAAATCTCTTTGGCTGTAGTATTTGTATCTGGCTGGTTTTGGTATCATTGAAAGTTAAAATTTCAAAGAACATAATTCCAAATTCAAATTAGGCAAATGTGTGATTTTCATTTGTTTTTCGTACTGTCAAGATGAGTGAATCTAATGAAGAAATTCGATACATTTTAAAATTTTACTACAAAAAAGGTAAAAATGCAACGCAAGCCGCGAAAAAAATTTGCGATGTTTATGGACCTAGTGCAGTGTCTGTCTGACTATCGATTCTGAACTCTACTGCGAACAACTGATGAGATTAAAGCAAGAAGTTGAGAGAAAGCGGCCGGAATTGATCAACAGAAGGGGTGTGGTGTTTCATCATGATAACGCTAGACCTCACACATCTATAGCCACTCAGCAAAAATTAAGAGAGTTTGGCTGGGAGGTGTTAATGCATCCGCCGTATAGTCCTGACCTTGCACCTTCAGATTTCCACCTGTTTCGGTCTCTTCAGAATTCTTTATGCAATGTTAGGTTAACATCACGAGAGGACTGCCAAATCCACTTGTCGCGGTATTTTGATGAGAAGTCCCAAAATGTTTATAGCAATGGGATCATGTCCCTACCTACAAGATGGCAAAAGGTTATCGAACAAAATGGTACATACATACTTTAGTTAAATTTAAATAAACTATATTAAAAAATGTTTTGAATTATCTTAAAAAATGCGAAGAAACTTATTCCCCGACCTTATATAATAATATGACCTCAACTTCTCCGACGTTAAATCTTATGAGTTTATGTGTTTGTCTCTTTATACTGTTGCTTTCTCGTTTCATAGACTTTTAAATCACAACGATGCTTAAGAAGTGTTCATTTTAAAAAATAATGAAAATGTTGGGAATGTCCAAAAATAATGAAAGTTTATCGATAGAGACGTTTAATTCCAAGTCTTGCGTACAATTGGTGGGGGGGTGATGGGTGTCATCAAATAAGATAGGGCACCACATGATTAAGATTTTCTATCTTCCTGTTTCAACTTGATTACATTCTTATATTTAAAAAAGCCTTTAAAAGAGGACTGTCTAATCTTATAAGATTACATACATACATTTCACAACACAGACAAATTATGTGTAGAATCACATGAAACTGATTAGTACGATACATTTTTTTATTAATAACTTCTAAGTTACAGGTCATAGATATAACTAGTATACGAGATTCTTTTTTTTACTGGTGGTAGAGCTCCAGTGACAGAGCTCGCGGGCGTAGGCACCACCGCATCTGCATTTTGACCTTGGTCTTTGTGTGGTGTCTATAGGCTGCAGTCATCGCTTAGCATCAATGTGAACTGCATGCTTGTTTACCACTTCCATTGCATAAAAAAAATCTAGAATGTGAAGTTCCTCAATAGAGAAGTCGCTTAATCATATAAAATTAAAATAATTACTTAGAATGATATTAAATAAATTTAGGACACTAATATAAAGAAATATTGAACTATTGACAAATTTGACTTGAAATATTGACATGAAACAAAAAGTCAAAACATGTTTCCGTTTCAATTCGTTCCAGCAAAAGTTTCGCGTATTTATGAAACATACATTTCAGGTCGTTCCATCTCTGTCAGGATCCGTCTCATCACAATTTGGTACCAAATGGAACTGACGTAGACCGGGACATGTTGCATCAATCGTAAAAACACAAATATAAATGTTGGAAAACAAAAGTTTTCTGCTCGGTCCAGTTCACGAATAGTTTCACATGTTACCCAATCCGTTTAAGTTGACGAGATTTTTGGATCAAGGATTATTGGTGGTAGAGGTCGAGTGACGGAGCTCGCGGGCGTAGGCACCACCGCATTACCTAATATACTTGCCGCTAAATGGTAGTGTTCAGCACTATCGTGTTCTGGTCAGGTGGTAATGTACGGCCCTGTAATTTCCGGCACAGAGGCATAACAACTTAGGCCTCAGGAGTGGTAACGCATCTGCATTTTGATCTTGGTCTTTGTGTGGGTGTCTATAGTCTGCAGTCATCACTTAACATCAATGTGAACTGCATGCTTGTTTGCCACTTCCATTACATAAAAAAAAGAAATCAAGGAATAGAATATTTTGTTGATCCTGGACAATCATTCATAATGATTTAACTTGATCATATTATGAAAATATTTAACAGGCGTAGAGACGTAACCACCACCCATTAGTGGAGGAGAATTATTATACTTCTGCTAAAACAGTCAGTTAACCAAACATTGGCAGTCAAACGATTCCAATATGATGTGAATAAATCCAATATAATAACTGCCTCAGTAGCTTATTGGTAGCAGGCCACTACTACTACGCTGGGGTCCTTGGTTCGATTCCCGGAGGCTATCAGAGATAATAGTGTAAAGTCCTTTATTTCTGGTTCTATTGGGATTTTCAAATTTTCTGGAAATTTTCCAGTACCTCGAAGGTTGGTAATGTGCCCGGAGATGTCAACAGGCTCGCCACCTGTTACATGGGCCAAAAACGTAACCGGCGAATCGTGCATGCGTTTAACTCTGCTATCCCCTTCGGGGATTACAGACCTGAAGTTGCGTTTTAAATCCAATAATGTGGCATGGGCAGTTGGGCAGCAGTGTTCCGCGATAAAACTTCTACGACTACAATCGTCAATACGCAAGGCAAGCGGGGCGATAATGGCATATTCTCGTCTTATGACGCACAAATCTGCTGTGGGCACCTTCAGGGAGGGCTTTGTCCAGTGCAGTGGACGTTTTTCAAACAAAATGATAACGATGATGAATATTTGAAATTCTCGATTTTTGACTGCTTATGAACCAATCCAGACTAATCCTATACACCTACCAAATATACACACAAAATATCATAAGGATCGATCCAGCCGTGTTAGAGGAGTATTGTTACAAACACAGTGACACGAGAATTTTATATATTAGATTTTGAGTGGAACAAATAACTAGTAATAGAAATTTAATTACAAATTATGGATAAATCATAAATGTCATACAAATTGTTGCCCTTTAACAATATTACGATTAAATTATATGCGTCGATTGGTGGTTAATTGTGTCAAATTCGTTCAATTTATACAATGGTTAGTTTGTCTAAATGTATATTTTAGTATTTGAAAACCAAATTGGAACTTTGAAATTAGTTAAAATTGCATTTGCTTGTTCCTGTCAGTTGAGTTCATAAATAAATACTTTATGAAAATGTACTTAATTTACAAAACAATGCAACAAAATTATGAGCTATAATTTTGAAATTCAAAATCTGTTTTCGCCCAAATATATATATTTTTTTTAATGTAATCGAAGTGGCAAACAAGCATGCAGTTCACATTGATCTTAAGTGATGACTGCAGCCTATAGACACCCACACAAAGACCACGATCAAAATGCAGATGCGTTACCACTCCTGAGGCCTAAGGTGTTATGCCTCTGTGCCGGAAATTACAGGGCCGTACATTACCACCAGACCGGAACACGATAGTGCTGAACACTACCATTTAGCGGCAAGTATATTAGGTAATGCGGTGGTGCCTACGCCCGCGAGCTCCGACACTGCGAGCTCTACCACCAGTAAAAAATGTACTAAGAGTGATAAATGGCCGAATGGACTACGGTCCATTCTTTTTGGTCCGTTCAGAAAAAGTACCCAAAGTTTGAGGCATAGAGCACTACGTTCAGTGAAGACCAGACGGGAAGGGCCGTAGTTACGTCTTTCATACTATAAAAATGTACTAGACTGTACTGACTGCATAACGTAGTGCGTAAGACTGAAGCTACACTGAGCTTCGACGCGAACTGCGACACATGAGCGAATAAAACAACTTATTGAATGCTACTGTATGCGGCTACGCTGCATCACAACTGTAATGTACAGTGTAGAAATTAAATTTGCGGATTTTCTCCCATCTGTATTACAACACTCCTAAACTTCTTCTTATATTTGGGAGTGTTGTATACGCGAGAAAATTCGCAAATTTAATTTCTACAATGCATGAACCTCGCGAATACCTGCGAAAACGTTATTTCCAAGTGTATGTACAGTACTCAAGAATTAATAATGCACATCAAGCCTACGAAGAAGATGATCGACTCGTTATCTCTGCTGCACTCTGTACGTAAGCACTGGCAGTCCGGGATTGATCAAAACTTGATCAAAATGGTCGACAAACGTCAAATAGGTACGGTGTGAAAGAGATAACGCTATACAGACCAAAAATAAGCCGAAATCTCCTTCATAGGCTCGATGTGCAATATTTATTGTTGATCACTGTAGTACATTTTGATTCGCTCTTCTAGTCGCATCGCAAGTCGCTGCCCACTGAGCCTCAGCTTAACTGTCGCGTCGCCACCCCGTCCCGCCACGCCGCGTTTGCTGTTTGGGTAGACCTTTATTCTTTCTCTTAAACAATATCAAAAACAAAAATAGAAGTATAACATCGGTAAATAAAAGATTTATAGATTATTAATTAAATAGTAGATGCGTATTAAAATGACCCTCTTCTCAGCGAAATACTCGTATATAAAAAAGCAGAAACAACAGTTCTGATAGTGTTTGGTGACGTCACAAACTGCAATCAGCTGTAATTTTCCTGTGTGTAAGCTTAACTACCCAAACGCTTTATTTATTATAGCATCAAATCCATCTTAGGTCAAAAAAGTGTTAATTAAAAGTAATAAAAACAATACATAGAAAGATCCCACCGCTCATTAGCGGAGATATTAAAGAGAAATTCGGCAGAAATTAAAAACTATATTTGATTGTTTTTATGGTTTCGTACCTATATTGTAAATCGCATGTCTTTTAATTTCACTCGAAAGTCTGTATCTTATATTGAAATAAGACTATTTTTACGGATTTATTTACTGTGTAACTTAAATTAGTTTTAAAATCAACTCGTCGTTGTTGAAAAGCAGTGGAAATGTCTCGTCGATTTGAAAATAGTTTTAATTTTATATACCCGAGATAAACGGTTCAAAATAGTTTAATTTCAATAAATCTTTCTGCCCTTTAAGTTAGAGTATAAAACAATATTAAAAGTTATAGGCAAAGTCGTCGCATTGTCTCTGCTAGCCACTATTATCCCTGTGTTAATTGACTCTACAGCTCGTCTTTTTATTTAAACATTCGTAGTTTTATCAAGCTGACTATTTCCCACGGTGTTGCGTCTGCAGTTTTACTTCTGGATTGTGCCAGAAATACTAACAAAGGCTAGGTTGCATTATCTTACTTTAGCTTTAACAAATTTGTATAAGGTGCCGATTAAACAAAAAATATTTATTTATTTATTCTTAGAACCAACAAACAGCACATGACTTAAATAACAAAGTTTGAGGAGTAAAAGACAGAGGGCTACTTAAAGGTTCCCACATACAGAATTAATTAATATAGATGAAGTTATTTTACTGGTGGTAGAGCTCCAGTGACAGAGCTCACGGGCGTAAGCACCACCGCATTACCTAATATAATTGCCGCTAAATGGTAGTGTTCAGCACTATCGTGTTCCGGTCAGGTGGTAATGTACGACCCTGTAATTTGTGATACAGAGGCATAACACCTTAGGCCTCAGGAAGTGGCAAACAAGCATGCAGTTCACATTAATGTTAAGTGATGACTGCAGCCTATCGACACTTACAAAAAGACCAAGGTCAAAATGCAGATGCGTTACCACTCCTGAGGCCTAAGGTGTTATGCCTCTGTGCAGGAAATTACCACCTGACCGGAACACGATAGTGCTGAACACTACCATTTAGCGGCAAGTATATTAGGTAATGCGGTGGTGCCTACGCCCGCGAGCACCGTCACTGGAGCTCTACCACCAGTTATTGTCTAAAAAAGTTTCTAAAAACAAGACATTTTAGACCACGAGTCAGAGAAATATCTACACACGATTGTTAAACTTCTAACCCAAAAATGTAAATTTGAAATACCATTGCATTCCAATATTTTTTTTTTCTTTCCAGTGACTTCGCCCGGGTCGGGAGCCAAACTGCAACTGTGCCAAATTCTGCTGCTGCTCCAAATACTAGTGTGGGCAAACAACACATAGATAACTCATGTATAAATACAATAATTCATAGGTATACTATAGAGTTATTCAATTTTGAGGAAGGATGTGAATTAAAAATAGATGTACCTAAATGAGCTAATAATTATACCAAAGATTGTAAAGACTAAGAATATTGTTGATTTAATACAAATTATATGTCGATGTGTGCGTTTGATTTGTTTTCCTTTTTTTTGAATAAAGAAAAAAAAAATTATTTACTCCGAACACAATTTACAACATTTATTTTGGAAAATTAAGAAAAATGGATAGAAAAATTTGACTTCGGGAACGGATTGAACCCATAAACTTAGGCTAACAATTTTTTCCATTTTTTTTCTGGTGTTGCAAGTATAGTCTTGTCGATGCCGATTTAAAGACAAATGTGAGCCCCTAACGTTTCTCGATTTTTTTAATGTACGAGTATTTAGTGGCAAATCAGAATTTAGTTCACATGAGTGATCCTGATTACTGCAGCCTATAGACATTAACACAAAAACCAGAGGTCTTTAATATACTTGCCGCTAAATGGTAGTGTTCAGCACTATCGTGTTCCGGTCAGGTGGTAATGTACGGCCCTGTAATTTCCGGCACAGAGGTATAACATCTTAGGCCTCAGGAGTGGTAACGCATCTACATTTCGACCTAGGTCTTTGTGTGGGTGTCTATAGACTGCAGACATCACTTAACATCAATGTGAACTGCATGCTTGTTTGCCACTTCCATTACATAAAAAAAGGGTCAAAATGCCTATGCGCGACTAACCCCAAGACCTTAATTGTTATGTTTCTGTGACAGTTATGACGGAGCCATACATTACCATCTAACCGAAACACGACAGAGCTGATCATTACCATCGGCAGATAGATTAGCTAATGCGATTGTGCCTACGTAGAGCTCCTATACTGAAGTGGAACTCTACCACAAATCTAATTCTTAGAAAATATTAATAATTTTATTCATCATTCTATCACTGTCCCTTAGCAAATTCCCTTGAGGGGTTCTCGTACTCTGCTTTGAGATTCCCTATTTCAAAGATTAAAGATCAAAGCTTAGGAATATTTGGTTATTACGAAGCTTTAATCTACATACTAAATAAAATTCACTATGAATCAGCTCAGTTCAATAGCATATCTGATATATATAAAAGCGAAAGGTCACTCACTCCTGACGAAATCTCAGGTTTTTACTGGTGGTAGAGCTCCAGTGACAGAGCTCGCGGGCGAAGGCACCACCGCATTACCTAATATACTTGTCCCTAAATAGTACTGTTCATCACTATCGTGTTCTGGTCAGGTGGTTATGAACGGCTCAGTAATTTCCGGCACAGAGGCCCAAGCTCCTTATATTTTGGAACGTCTCCTTTGAAACTGGTAGCATTTGTTTTTTTTAATGTAATGGAAGTGGCAAACAAGCATTAAGTTCACATTGATGTTAAGTGTTGCCTGCAGCCTGCGAAGTGTTACCACCCCTGAGGCCTAAGGTGTTAACCTTAGGCCTCAGGGGTGGTAACACTTCGACCTTGGTCTTTGTGTGGATGTCTATAGGCTGCAGGCAACACTTAACATCAATGTGAACTGCATGCTTGTTTGCCACTTCCATTACATAAAAAAAATACAAATGCTACGAGTTTCAAAGAAGACGTTCCAAAATATATGGAGCTTGGGCCTGCACCATATAGGTAGCGTACGTTTAGTGGTAGCAGGCCACTATTACTACGCTGGGGGTCCTGGGTTCGATTCCCAGGTCGGGGGTCTATCAGAGAAAACGGTTCAAAATCCTTTATCTCTGGTACTATTGGGATTTTTCCATAAGTTTCCCAGTTTGGTAATGTGCCCGAAAATGGCATCAGGTTCGCCACCTGTTACATGGGCCAAAACGTACCCCTTTGGGGATTACAGGCGTGAAGTAATGTTTTTTAATTCAAATCGTTTAATATACCTTCACTTAACTGTAGTAAGTATGCATAGTAGCAATATGGTGACATAATGTTTTTTTTATGTTATTTTAATATAATGTTGTCATAATACAAACATAACATAATATAAATATTTACAAAAAAAAAATCAAAGATTCAAATTATTTTTTGAGTATTTTTTTATGATTCAACGTATTCTCTCCATCCTTTGATACAGTGTTCAAGACGCGGGCCCAACATGGAACTTGTCCTTCAGCATGGGTATTCTGTTTAGGAGGTAGTTGTTCACCAAGATGGGTTTTTGTAAATTTCTACCCTGAAGGGATAATTTTTGGAATTAATAGTTTGTATGAAATTTCATTAATACCATTGCTAGGGGTCTCAAATATTGCCTAGGCCAGATTTTTTGTGCCCCTGTGCTGGCAATTATCACCCCGTCCATTACCACATTACCGGAATGGAATAGCGCTAAACAATACCATGTAACAGTAAATATATATAACAACCTCAAGTCGAAGGAGCTCTACCACCAGCACTTTCCTGACGTAAGAGCACCGTCACTAGAGTTCAATCGTCAGGTAGTATATTATTAAAGTCTTGGCCATTTAACCAGTATAATTTGTCTGGATTCTATTGATCCAATATGGGTAGTGAAAAGCAGTATTAGCCGAAGATTGATTACTTGAACCCAACGCTATCGATCACATCCACTATCCACATTACACTCGACGAGATACAGACTTGCAAACAAAAAATACTGATTATTTGCACTGTAAGAGCTTGTACGCAAGACTGTGGTTCGGCAGCGCAAATTCGCAACGCTGAAAATTGCTGCGATGCGATTTACTTTTGTCCCCAATCAGGTGAACTGATCTTATAAAAACTGCAACTGGCTTCTCCATCACAGAGTGTACTCCCAGGGCCACACATAGAGACCGGGGGAGAGTAATAGCGAAGGCTGCGGTCTACACTGAGAGACCCATAATCACGACCACTCAGCTCAATCTTCAGGAAGTACATTACTAAGGTTTTGGCCAACCCATTTAACCAGTGTAATTTGTCTGGATTCTATTGATCTAATATGTGTAGTGAAAAGCAGTATTAGCCGAAGATTGATTACTTGACCCCAAAGCTATCGATCACATCCACTATCCACATTACACTCGACGAGATACAGATTTGCGAAACAAAAAATACTGATTATTTGCACTGTAAGGGCTTGTACACAAAAATGTGGTTCACAAAAATTGTGGTTAGATTTATTTTTGTCCCCAATCAGGTGAACTGATCTTATAAAAACTTCAACTGGCTCCTCCATCACAGAGTGTACTCGCAGTGCCACCCACACATAGAGACCGAGGGAGAGCAATCGCGAAGGCTGCGGTCATCACTGAGAGACCCATAATCACGACCACTCAGCTCAATCTTCGGTAAGTACATTACTAAAGTCTTCGCCAACCCATTTAACCAGTGTAATTTGTTTGGATTCTATTGATCCGATATGGGTAGTGAAAAGCAGTATTAGCCGAAGATTGATTACTTGACCCTCGATCACATTCACTATCCACATTACACTCGACGAGATACAGACTTGCGAAACAAAAATACTGATCATTTGCACAGTAAGGGCTTGTACACAAAACTGCGATACGGCGCGGCGCAAATTCCCAACGCTGAAAACTGCGACACGAATTGCTGCGATGCGATTTACTGAGAAGCCTTGCCGCAAGAATCGCATCGCAGCAATTTGTGTGGCAGTTTTCTGCATTGCGAATTCGCATCGCGCTGATTTGCAGTTTTGTGTATGTATCCTTAGTACACGTAGCAGGTTTTACGGTTCATATTTTGCACGGAAGAAAACTATAAAAATAAAACGCATGAAAAGATAAAACTCTTAGGCAATGAGAGTCCACTTCATAATAAAATTAACGTCTCTGAATGTTCAATTTCACAAAATGCCATTTCGCAAACTGTGATAACTCAGACTGTAATTCATTTAACGCTGAGCACAGAACTTCAGTGGGAGTGAGGTAAAAAGGTTCTTGAGTGGCGACCGCGTACCGGAAGACGAAGCGTTGGCAGCCTCCCCAAGATTTGAACCGGCGACCTGGTGAAGTTAGCGATTGCTGCTGCTCCATCATATTATATACAACATTATCACATAACAGGACCCGACCTGAAGTTCTATCACGAGGGAATATCTATAAATAAAGTCAATTTGACAGAAACATAGAGCAATACAGGCCACCGGCCGCGGCGGACCGGAGGGGAGTAGCCATGTGCAGGCTTTCTCCTCTGTTAAACTACAAGCCCAAGTGCCTATAGCCTAGATGTTTAAATGTGTACGTGAAATTGTTTATTTCCCCTCCGCAAAAAATTACAGACTGTTTTGCATCGGTAATAAACCGCCGGTTAATAATAATCGGTGCCCCGTCTTGCTCTATGAGAAAGCCCTTATATGAGGGATAAGAATAACAAAAGAAAGTGAAAATAAATTATTACTTTATAGAAATTTCATCATTACAGTATATTATCAAACTTCAACTCGCTACGTTTTAGCTATGGAACATCTGCCTAAGCAGGTCAACTCCAGTGGCGTGTCAAAATGTATCCACGGGGCATGTTATTCCATACATACATACATGCAATATGCAGGCAATGGTTAGTGCGGGCTTGTTGTTCGGAAAAAACATTTGGTTAATACTCTATGGTCAACTCAATTCATTATTGTATAAAAAATTACCGGTGGCCCGTGTTTCTCTGTGGTCTTTCTCTTTTACTACTCTCTACTCTTAGGTCGATACTTCATTGGTTTTCTTAGAAGAAGACTGCTGCCGTAGGCATCCTAAGATTGCTAAGATTAAGTCCTAAGATTAAGAAAATAAAGGAAAGTATGGGTTTTAAGATGTTTAAATGTTATATACAACTAGGCAGGTCGAACTATACAACTAGGCAGGTCGAACTATACAACTAGGCAGGTCGAACTTCGAGAAAGAGGTCATTCGCCGAATCCAACTCGGCTGGGCAGCGTTCGGGAAGTTAAGGAGCGTTTTCTCGTATAACATCCCGCAGTCCTTGAAGACGAAAGTCTTTAATCAGTGCGTTTTACCGGTTATGACCTACGGTGCCGAGACGTGGTCTCTTACTATGGGTCTCGTACGAAAGCTCCAAGTCACTCAGTGATCAATGGAGAGGGCTATGCTCGGCGTTTCCCTACTGGATCGAATCAGAAATGAAGAAATCCGTAGGCGAACGAAAGTCGCTGACATAGCCAAGCAGATTTCCAAGCTGAAGTGGCAATAGGCAGGGCACATAGCTCGGAGAAACGATAGCCGCTGGGGCAGAAGCGTTCTCGAGTGGAGACCACGTATCGGCAAACGCAGTAGGGCGTCCACCTGCAAGATGGACCGACGACCTGGTCAAGGCGGCAGGTAGCCGCTGGATGCACGTCGCTTCCTAGTAAACTAGTGGTAGTAGGCCACTACTACTACGCTGAAGTCCTAGGTTCGCGGCTAGGGGGTTATCAGAGATAATGGTGTAAAGTCCTTTATATCTGGTTCTATTGAGATTTTTCAATTTTCTAGAAGTTTTCCAGTACCTCGGCGCTTGTTAATGTGCCCGGAGATATCAACCGGCTCGACACCTGTTACATGGGCCAAAATGTAACAGGCGAATCGGGGTGTTTGCATGTATGCTGGAATGCGTGCAACTTCTCCTTCGGGGATGACAGGTGTGAAGAAGAAGTTACAGTGTAATCAGAGGATCACCAGTAGAAGATGCTACTAGCCAGCTGATAATTCTTCCTGAGAGAGACCTGGATTGACTATGTTTATTGTGGAACGAACTTTCCTCTGAGGTGTTCCCTAGGTGCTATAATATAAGGTACTTTAAAAAAGGCGTCAAAAGAGTCCTTCAGGGCTGGCAGCGCGTTGGCAACTCCCCTGGTGTTGCAAATGTTAATAGGCGACGCTGACCACTTTACATCAGGTAGCCCGCCTGCTTGTTTGTCAACCTTCAGACATAAAAAAAATAACAAAAAAAAATAAACAAATGTTTTCAAAAGTTCAAAGGAGCACTACCGACCCTGCATCACCCGACAATCCCACGCCCCGCTACGATATTTTGCCAAGGCAAGGTGCGTAGCATTACCCACGCTCCGAGTAAATCCCAGTTCAGAGGCAAAATAAATTTTGTATGGGAAAACTTAAATGACCCATAAAAACTATTAATATTAAAAAGTTGTAGAACAAATGATGTTAGGATTGATGCAGAGAGGCAGCCTGGAAGAGGTGATGCGCTGATTGAAATTAACTCTGTATATTATTGTGCTGTATTATAGGCAACTGCACGAAAATGGAGGCAGTTTTATTTTATTTTATGGCATCGCTCGACATGGACATTGCCAGTGTCAAGCAAAATGACATTTCGCATTCGTAATAAGCAACGCAAAAGCCAGAGTCAGCCAGTCAACTTATCAGTCCTTCAGTCAGTCAGAGTCACAGTAATTCGAGTAAAGCGATGACTACTTTACCAGAACATTTACAATGAAGTTTTGGAGGCAACCCGAAAGAACGCGTTTTCGCACTGTTATTCTATTACACTATACACGGGCACTGTAATAAGCCAAAATCAAACAAAATGCCACCAACTTTATTTAATATAACTCAAAAATACACCATAAATATAAAATAAAATAAGAGCACCACACGCATCTTTCAAGGTTCCCGCCAAAACTCGAGGCAGTTTTGAATCGCAATAAGACACCACGGTATGTCCCCAGTTCTTTGACCCCAATGATGTATTAATAAAAGGGTGACAGTCTGTATGACAAATTTACTTCGGCGTAAAATTATTTCGAGAAAATTTTAACTTGAATACTTATTTATAATTCAAACATTTCTAAATATGAACGAAATCTCAGTAATGGCTTCTGTTGTGACATAACCAAACTCCGAGATCCATTAAAATGTCACCTTGAACTTAGAAGTTTGGGAGTTTCTAAAAGCACATTCAATTAATTCCCTCAAGACAAAAACCTCCGGTCCTTTGGTTACCTGCATTAATAAATTTAATTTACAAATGAGATTTGAAATATTACAGTTGTGGATTTTGTTTAGAGCTCAATTTTTACTTCATTAAAATTAAGTATAGCCTACCGTTTTGTTACACATGCAAAAAAAGAACGATTTTATAGATTATAATTACGTAACTTCACGCCTGTAAACCTCCAAGGGGTAGGCAGAGGTAAATGCATGCATTCAAGCATACATGCAAACACCCACGATTCGCCGGTTACGTTTTGGCCCATGTAACAGGTAGCGAGCCTGTTGACATCTCCGAGCACATTACCAAACTTCGAGGTACTGGGATATTTCCAGAAAATGGAAAAACCCCAATAGAACCAGAGGTAAAGACTTTACACCATTATCTCTGATAACCCCTACCCGGGAATCGAACCCAGGACCTCAGCGTAGTAGTAGTGGCCTGCTACCACTAGGCTACCGAGGCAGTTAAAGATTATAAATATGCATAAAAATTAGGTTTGCAGCTTATCTGGATGAACGAAATGATTCTGCAGTGGGATCCTAAAATATAATATTTTCCAAAATTCATACAAACAGTTTACAGACCAGTTATGAATACCTCTACAATTAGAGAAAATCTGCTTGCACACATGGGTACTTTATTCAGTGGTGATAAGAGCTATATTTCATTGTATCGGTAAATTCAGACTCTTGTTTGATTGTACATCATCGCGGATAAATATGATTTAAAAGTTCATTTGCACTCGCGTCAGGATTATTGTTCGATACAGAGTTGGTTTTGTGTTGGGTTGTTCGACAGTCAGTCATTTTGTAGTAACTTTGCTAATAATATTTGCTTATAATAACTACTAGCTGGCCCGGCGAACTTTGTATCGCTTTAAAGTAAAGATTAAAAAATACACTACAGTTTCAGCGAAAGTAACAAACAGCAATTGATTTTTGAAAATTGACCACCACCACTGTCACCGCTACCACCTCCACCAACGCCATCAACGCCACCACCAACACCAAAATCACCGAACCTATGCCACCAATGCCACCAAAACCACCACCACTACCACCACAACCAATTCCTTCAAAACTACTAACAACACCACCAATGTCACCAACGCCACTAATGCCTCCATCGTGACTAAAAACCACCACCACCACCACCAACGCCATCAACACCGCCACCAGAGTCACCAACAATACCTACGCCACCAACGACACCAATGACACCAAAGCTACTAACGCTACTAACGCAACTAACGCCACCAACGCCACCACCACCACCACTACCAACACCACCAATGCCACCAACACCCACTAACTCCACCAAATACCTAAAAATTCTGTGAAAATTTGAGGCGTCTACTTGCTTCCATTAATATTATGGAGCAAAAAATATATGAAAAAAAAACACGTTTATTGTATGCTCCCTTGAACCCCTTAATATTTTATTCTAATTTCTTGTACTTAATTTTGTTGTTAAAGCGGTAGCAGAAATACATAATTTGTGAAAATTGTAGCTTTCTAGCTACCTATCACTGTATATGAGATACAGCTTGGTGACAGACAGACACACGGACGGACAGACGGACAGACAGCGGAGGATTAGTAATAGGATCCGTTTTTACCCTTTAATTACGGAAGCCTAAAAAGATAGATAGAATATATATAGAAGATAGAGAATAGTTTCAATGAGCATTTTTTGAAATGATTAAGTATCCATTACACATTTCTGAACGCACGCGTAATACTTTTCAATCTTTTTAAAAACTTTGAAAGCGGCCTTAGGTGCTCTTATTTTATTTCATTATCTTGGTGTTTTTAAGTTATATTGAATAAAGTTTGGTGGCATTTTGTTTGATATAGGTTTATTACAGTGCCCATGTATAGTGAAATAGAATAACAGTGCGAAAACACGACCTTTCAGGTTGCCTCCAAAACTTCATTGTAAATGTTCTGGTAAAGTAGCTATCGTTTTACTCGAATAACTTGACTGTGACCACAGACCAATCAGCCTTCCTAAGTCGATGACTGTGACTCACTTGACTGACATACTTAATAAATAATTGACTGACTATATTATACTAACTTTTACGCTGCTTAATATCGCTTTACTTGACACTGGCAATATGCGTAACAGCGATGCCATAACTAAAAAAAAAAAACAATAGACATAACGGTTTATTCATACATTTTAAAAAGTTTATGAACGCATTAATAAATGTCAATCATTACTTACAGATTTTGACAACAAAAAATTGACAGCTCCGAAATCAAAGAACATTTAGGGAAAATAACGCATTTTTCAAGTATTCATAAATTTTTCTTATTTTTAAGCTGTATTCTGCTATTCGGGGCGGAGACAAATCCAACAAATCAGAAACCATGAAAATTTGTCCAGCAGATCTCGAGTTATAAGTGTTGTAACAAACCCGACTTTGTTTTGTATATATTTAAGATATAAGATAAGATAAGACAAGATATAAGATAAGATATAAGATAACAGACAAAAAACATGCAGCTCACATTGGTGAGCTGCATGTTTTTTGCCGCCTTTCATATAAAAAAATCACTACCATATTGACACTTATATATTAAAGCGAAAATCTAACAAGCAATTAACTAAAATCTATAGAAACAACGCTTCATCGCGTTTCTCAACCAATTACAGTTTGATACGTGAACTGTAATCACAATGAATCGCTTAATTAACCTGTTAATATTGAGATTAGGCAAACCCAATTCGCGATTGTCTTTGAATCAATTACCTTGTGATTATATGACGTGTTTGTATTAGGTGTTCGTGACGCGTGGGGCGTGAAAATATTTAGCTGTTGATGACAGTAATTATGTATTAATAAGCAGATGGATGGAAGCGCGCATAGCCCCGCGGCAGATTTTTTTTTATGTAATGGAAGTGGCAAACAAGCAAGTAGTTTACATTGATGTTAAGTGATGACTTCAGCCTATAGACACCCACACGAAGACCAAGGTTAAAATGCAGATGCGTTACCACTCCTGAGGCATAAGGTGTTATGCCTCTGTGCCGGTAATTACAGGGCCGTACATTACCACCTGACCGGAATACGATAGTGCTGAACACTACCATTGAGCGGCAAGTAAATTAGGCATAGAGCAACGCCGGAGGGGAGTAACCATATGCAGGCTTTCCCCTCTGTCAAATTACAAGACCAAATGGGCCTTTGTCTGTCGCCTAGATGTTTAAATGTGTGCGTGAAATTGTTTCTGTATTTTGTTAAAGTTGTGAGTTTCGTAGTAATAGACGATTTTTGTAGAGTGCACGCATGTGTTTCCCCCTTACATAGAGCAACTCGGCCCACTTTGGGGGGAGGGAAAAGTGGGCCGAGTTGCTCTATGATATTAGGTAATGCGGTGGTGCCTTCGCCCGCGAGCTGCGTCACTGGAGCTCTACCACTAGTTGAAAAAAAAACATAAGAGACACTACAATGCTTCCTATCCCATTTTCTCCATCGTTAAATCTTGTGAATTTACGTGTTCGTCTGTTATTTGTGTCGCTTTTTCGTTTTATCGACTTTCACGCCTGTAATCCCCGAAGGGATAGGGAGAGGTAAACGCATGCATTCAAGGATACATGCAAACACCCTCGATTCGCCGGTTTCGTTTTTGGCCCATGTGACAGGTGGCGAGCCTATTGACATATTTGTAGCGGTACTGGGAAATTTCCGTTTTCAAAATCACAATTGAACCAGAGATAAAGGAATTTAAACCATTATCTCTGATAACCGCCCACCCGGCAATCGAAGCCAGGACCTCAGCGTAGTAGTAGTAGCCTGATTCCACTAGGCTACCGCGGCAGTTTTATTAATCAATAACTTACAATACTAATATTGTGAAAGTGTAAATAATCTGAGGAACCCCTTCACAACAAATTAACTGTATAGGTGCTGTAATGGCGAATGTAACGAAATATGCCTCCATTAATTATTACAGGGAAGCAGTAATTGCTTGCTTGCTGTGGGAACCACGCTTCCAAGGCTTGGAATAATTAGTAATTATTTATGACTGGGAATATATTGGATGTAACGCTTTTAAGAATAATCATAGAGCAACCACAGGCTTTCCCCTCTGTCAAAGAACAAGACCAAATAGTCCTATACCTGTCGTCCAGATATTTTAAAGTGTGCGTGAAATTGTTTATGTGTTTTGTTAACGTCAAGGTGTGAGTTTCATAGTAATAGACGATTTTTGTAGTGTGAGTGTGTGTCACGCGTATTTCCCCCCGCGAAAAATGACAGACTGTTTTGCATCGGTAATACACGCTATGGCTACTCCCCTCCAGTCCGCCGCGACCGGTGGCCCGCGTTGCTCTATCTATGGAAATAATATAATAAATGAAATAATGACGTAAGTGACACACTTTTACATGTATTTTTAATTATTTCCTCATTTTAACTATTTTACACTATGCATGTTCATACTTATTTCATTAATAAAATTAAATAAAGAATTTACAGTTTTGTTATGTTACTCGTTTTATTCTTTATTCTTTATACCTTGTTTATTTATCTTTATTTGCTTTCATATTCATAGCGCTTTGTCTGTTAATATTTCAAATTAAGTAAGGTTATAACTTAAACAATATGAGTCAAAACGTAGGTATATATACATTTTTCAATTTTTGTATAGAAATATTTATTTAATTTTATACAAAACTAGCTGTTTCCCGCGGCTTCGCCCGCGTGGATGTCGTTTTATAAATATTTTTTCCTCAATTTTCTTTGCTACAAACCTCACGGAGCCCGAGACCTTTCCAACGAATGCAATACCGTGGAAATCGTCAGTTGCGGAGTTATAGCGTCAGGAAGGAAAACCCGACTTATTTTTATATTATAGATAGAGTAATTCCAGTGCCATTTAAAACACAACCACTAGTATTTTATGTAAATTTACTATGCATAATTATTCAGAATCAGCATCAGAAACTCATTTATTCATTTAGGGTGACAGGCACCTCTTATGATATATATTTTTTTTTAATGAAAAATGGAAAGAAAAATTTGACTTCAGGCGAGACTCGAACTCGCGGCCTACTGGGGATCTAGTCCAGCCGCTAATCCAATTGAGCTACGGAAGTCCTGCCCGATTTTGTCAAATCTTTCCTTCACATCTATTGCATTGCTTTATGGTAGCAGCAGCGCCATCTATTACCAACTATGCTAGTTAGGCGGCTGGACTAGATTCCCAGTAGGCCGCGAGTTCGAGTCTCGCCTGAAGTCAAATTTTTCTTTCCATTTTTCTTAAAAAAAAAAAAATATATATATTTCACAAGCATGTGTTAATGCGAAATAATATAAAACAACCTCTTATGATACGTCAAAAACAAACAAAATAAATTAAAGTTATTAGTATCGTAAGTATTATTACCTCTGCGAAGCGCGCATGGCCCGGCGGCTGGTGTAGATCGTAAGCGATCTATCTACTCGGTTAAGCACTACGGGCGCGGTCGGGTAGTGTGATGGGTGACCGCTAGTGGAAAATTTAATGCGCGTTTCCGTGCTTCGGAGGGCACGTTAAGCCGTCGGTCCCGGTTGCTATCGATAGATAGCAGTCGTTAAACCTTGTCGGAGGCCTTATGGGCGGTTTGCATACATTCGACAGCGGGTTGGCCACTAACCCACCCACTTCCACCAATCCGCATTGGAGCAGCGTGCTGGAGTAAGCTCCAGGCCTCCCCCCAAAAAGGGGAGAGACACGTGCCCAGCAGTGGGACGTATAATGGGTTGCCATTATATTTTAATATATATAGTACCTCTGTATTATTATTACATAGAAATAAAAAAATAGAGAGATATACCTATTAGGGATGTAAAAAAATAAATAATCTCCATTGTAAGACTCCACTTAACAATAAATTAGCTAGATAGGTGCTATTAATGGTGGAGGTAACGAGATATCCCGACATAAATCCTCCCAGGGAAGCAATTACTGCTATGGAACCACACTTAAAGCTTCAAATATTGAGTAAATATTTTATGAATTGAAATACATTCAAATGGATTAGAAATAGAATAGAAATAGAAATAGAAAATATTTTTATTTCGAATAGATCTTTACAGATACTTTCAAAACGTCAATAAATCATAAACTACCTAGAGCGAATAACCATTACATATAGTAAAGAAAAATCATATATTAATAGTAAATTAAAAATTTAAATTTAAACTATTTGGTTAAAACATAATAATCATAAAATTTTTCAATTCCTTCAATGATAATAAATGAAGAAAAAGAAAAACTTATTCGTCAAGATCAATGTTATTCACTTAGCAGAGTTCCAAATGCAGTCACTACTGAGAAGAACTCCGCTACCCAACAAACTCAGTAAGAGCTCTTTTAAATGAAAGCTTAAATCAAATAATGTCAACGTCCATAGCATAGATGCAAATAAACTGCTATCTACTAAATGTGATGTAGCCCCTGCAAACCAGAACAGACCAGTCCCCACCAACAGCACCCGTTCACGAGTATGACGCATGTGACAGCCATTGCCCTCCTCGACCATTTTAGAGGGAAGTGAGCAACCAGCAACACGACGCCGCCAAAGGCAAAGACATTTAAGCGTGCATGACTGTTCCGGATATGCATACGGCAAAATAAAAGATGGAATTCATTTTCAGCCAGGGTATTCACATTATTCAACCCTTAACAATAGTAGATACTAATTACTGAATACACGAAATCACAGGATCATGAAATAGCCTGGCAGCGATCGCTATAATCCCAAGACGTATTATCATTAAGATAATCACTGGTCTTATAGTAATTACATTTATATAAACGTTCTTTCATTACTTTCTTAAATTTATTGATCGATAGACTTTGAACGTTTTTGGGGATTTGATTAAAGAACCGTATACATTGACCTCTAAAAGAATTACTGACCCTATTCAGCCGCGTTGCATGCATGGACAACTTGTATTTGTTCCTAGTATTTATACTGTGATTGTTACCTATTGTAGGAAACTCATTAATGTTTTTACGGACATATAATACATTTTCGTAAATGTATTGCGAAGCTACAGTCAGAATATTTATTTCTTTAAATTTATCTCTAAGAGATACCCTCGGACTCAACCCGTAGATAGCCCGGACAGCTCTCTTTTGCAGTACAAAAATAGTGTTGACGTCGGCGGAATTTCCCCATAGCAAAATGCCATAGGACATTATACTGTGAAAATAACTAAAATAAACAAGGCGAGCCGTCTCGACGTCTGTTAATAGTCTAATCTTTTTCACAGCAAATGCTGCCGAGCTAAGTCTATTAGCTAATTTGGCAATATGGGGACCCCATTGCAATTTAGCATCCACGGTAATGCCCAGAAATACCGTGGACTCTACGATCTCCAATACTTCCTCATTTATCTTAACATTGGTTGCTGATTGATTTAAGGTTATTAACAAACGTATTCTGTAAGAGCATCTAGCATTAACCCGTCAGCTCGTGAGCAAAATATGACAACTGATTTCAATTGTGTTTAAAGACTGAAAAATCTCGGCTTCCGTTGCGCACTTGGCCGCCACGCCACTACATATTTCCGTTCCGTCTCGATAACTTTTTACGTCCATAACGTACATATTATTATTATTTTTTTTTTTTTATGTAATAAACGTGGCAAACAAGCGTGCAGTTCACATTGATGTTAAGTGATGACTGCAGCCTATAGACACCCACACAATGACCAGAGGTCAAAATGCAAATGCGCTGCCACTCCTGAGGCATTAGGTGTTATGCCTCTGTGCCGAAAATTACAGAGCCGAACATTACCACTTGACCGAAACAAGATAGTGCTGAACACACTACCATTTAACGGCAAGTATATTAGGTAATGCGGTGGTGCCTACGCCCGCGAGCTCCATCACTGGAGCTCTATCACCAGTAAAAATATATATCAAATTGACGCATTTTTTATTCTCATTATTATGTTATACGGGATTAAAAATACTTGCGGCCAAATTTTGATAGGCAGCCTAGTATATCCACTAGGTTGCAAATATGCGTGAAAATAAGATTGGCAGCATATCTGGATGAACGAAATGACTGCAGTGGGATCCTAACCTATATCATCTAGGTAAGAAGAAATATGTAGTTACTATCACCGTACCGAGTACTCTGAAAATGTGTATAAATATAAGTAAGTAAGTAAGGAAGTAAGTAAATCTTTATTTGGTGCATAAAGTTTTACTTACTTCTTCTCAGTATTGACTGCCCTTGGAATTCTGCCAAGTGAATAACCTTTATTATGACGACCAAATTCATTCTTTCTCAGTTTCTTTTGAAATGGGGAAATGGAGGAATTTGTAAATAATTTATGCTTTCCATATTATACAAAATTGTTCAGTGTCTATTTAATTTATTATGTGTTTTTGATTATTATTAGTGGTTATTCACTCTTGGTTAGTTTAAAAAAATGACGATGTAAAAGTGCTCTCCAGGAGCCTAATTATATGAAATAAATGAATAAACTGAATAAACTGAAAGCAAACACGCGTTGGTTACAGAGAAAAAAAAACATACAATCACTTAAAAATAGCACAACATACTAGGTACATAGATCTGCTCTGAATGAGTGTCTCCTTATAGCACCAAAAAGGTGGCCGATTCAGCAATATGCCAGGCGTGAGCCTAGCGCTAGCGCTGTACATACACATATATTTAAAACTAGCTGTTGCCCGCGGCTTCGCCCGCGTGGATGTCGTTTTATAAATAACTAAGTAGCCTATGTTCTTTCTCAAAGTCAGCACTATCACTGTACCAAATTTCATTAAGTGTTACAATATGCCGCCTTCACCCATAAAAACGCAAATTCATTAAGGTTGTCACGTTTTTGGTTTTTATTAACGTTGTTTGTAACGCGTCAGTTTACGTTGAATATATATAAAAATCCTAAAAACGTGACGCCTGTAATCCCTTAAGGGGTAGGGAGAGGTAAATCGGATTCATGCATACATCCTCGATTCGCTGGTCACGTTGTGGCCTATGTATCACGCGGCGAGCCTGTTGACATCTCCGGGCACCTTACCAAACTTTGAGGTACTGGGAAGACTCCAGAAAATAGAAAATCTATCAAACTATAAATATCTCAACCTATCAACAATTTACCAGTCTATCATCAATCTACCAGTATTCCAGTTGGGCGGTCTATCAGTATGCCAGAATTCCAACAATTATAATGTACCGATCCTTATATTCATCCATACCTTTTAACTCCGTCCAATATAATCCGAATATCAAATACATACAAACAAAAAAATATATTTAGAGTTTTCTTTAAAGATTTTTTCGTTTTGTGAAGTAAATATGTCCATAAAGTGTAAAATTTAACAGACATTATTAACAAGTAGATGACAGTTTTTGTATGGGCTACTTGGTACCGCCCCCTCCGTCCCTCGCGTCGCACGCCCCGCACAATTGCTCTGACATTACACGTTCGTTGGATGACTGTAGGTAATTAATATAATATTTTTTTAAATTATATAATAATTCACGTTGGTTTTCTTTAGACTGTGGTAATAGTATGTACCCGTACCTACAATGTTTTACTATGTGTATAGATTGCGCTCACTTTCTCTACAGAAGTTACAAGCAAAAAACACTATCAGGTTGACATTTATATTTTTAAACACGCTATAGCAAAATTATAGGCTGAATAAATTGATTCCATTGCCTATGACAACAATAAGCTTGCTTTTAAAAAATAAAACAACATTTGAATAACATAATAATAATAATGAGGGGGCAGAGCAGCTTGTGGCGAGCTGTTGGTGAGTAGCGACACCACCCCCTACCATCATCTCGAGTTCCTCCGAGAGAACTGGGCTCCGCCTCGTCCGCCACACAGAGGTACGGCCGGACAGAGCATCAGGTCTCTCACCTCTGGCTTGCCTTCATTGGCCGGTCCGAGTGGGGCGCTAGAGGTATGGCATTTGCAGAAATTTAGATAATAGGCTGTTGTCTAAATTTCTGCAAGAGCCATACACTCGGGGGTGGAAGTGTCTAAAGGCATAATAGCGGGGAAGCCCGCTCCGAGCTCGAGATTACTCGCTCGTGATGGTGAAACCGGGGCCACACCTCTCGACACCCCCAGCCTCTCTCAACAGTGTTGCCCCCCGTCGACCATCGGGTTGGCTGTTTGGGGGGCCCACCAAGAAGAGGCGAGTCACCACCTGCCTAAAGTAGGATTCGATAATGTGAGATGTTGAATATAGGCAGGTGCCGGATCTCACTCCATAGGCCCAGCCAGCTAGTCCCCCCAGTTCACCCCCATAGCCCAAAGTTTGGCGAATCACTTATCATTACAATAGTCCCATTATATTCTGCGGGGTCTGTCTGTGCCTGTATTAACTATTGATGCAGTCAGAGAGAGGTCCCGCCGAATATAACCCATTACAAAGTAGATCAAAATTCTCGAAAGGGCCTCTACGTGTTGGACCCCCCATGTCCCCGCGCAAGCCTGACAAAGGTCCGGGGTTCAAATTGGACCCCGTGCTGACGAGAGACATAATGATGAGATCCCGCCGAATATAACCCATTACAATGTAGATCAAAATTCTCGAAAGGGCCTCTACGTGTTGGACCCCCCATGTCCCCGCGCAAGCCTGACAAATGTCCGGGGTTCAAATTGGACCCCGTGCTGACGAGAGACATAATGATGATTATCATATAGAAAATTGTAATAAAAGAAAAGTATATCCTTATACTTTTCTAGGTACCTACATTACAAGAAATAGACTCCACTCGACAATAAATGAGCGAGTTAGGTGCCATAACCGGCGTAAGTAACAAGATATGCCGCCATTAATTCCCGTAAGGAAGCAATTAGCGTTATGGAAACCGCAGTTAAAGCTGAAAGTACTTGCTAAATGTTTATGACTGGGTATATTGTAGGGTAGATTGATTTTAATTTGATAATGGAACCGGTTTTTTTCTGGTTGTGTCTTATTTGGAGGGAAAATGCCATAATCGCCACGCTTGGCATGCGGGTTTGCAATCGCAGTGGCGGTAATTTTACGGGAGACGCTGCTGCCCATCCCACGTACTTGTACCGCCTTGGTTTGACCGCCATTGTTCGGTGGACTGACTGCACTAGCGCAAGAATTCCTCTCCACCAGAAGGGAATTCTCTTTTAGTATTTTTGTCTGTTGACATGATCATGGCAAAAATGATTGTTATTGGGCAAGTCAGATTTTTAATTTTCCGGTGTATAAGTGGATTTAGATATGAGAGCTGTAGTAACTGGAAACGAAACAATATCCTGGGCCTCAGAAGACACAATGAATCTGCATCGATCGCTGACTTTGTCCATTATTATAGACTTCAATTACTTAACCAAGTACTATAAGTATAAGTACATAAGTAAGTAAATGTCAAAGCTGTATGTATTAAAAACAAAACGTTAACTTGAAAAAAAAAATAGTTTTCACAGACGTTATTCAAAAAGGTCGTCTATGGTTGGCCCGATTGCCGTAACAATGCAATGAAAGCGGACGTACCTGACCGAACTCTAATCGATAACAGCAAAAGCTTGTAATCTCTATGCCCTAAAGGATACGTTTAGGAACAGACCAGCTTAAAAAAGAAATTATGCTTCCGAAAATCATTCAACCAATTCCCAATAGCACTTATTCAGGCAGGATTTGTTAGCGAAAATTTTCACCGATTAATTTAATTTCTCGTCCGAAAACGGCGCATTAATGGATGAAGTGGTCCAACCTGTCCACCCATAAAAGCCATTTCACGATCCATTTTGGGCCACAAATGGTCGTTTACACGGAACAATGTGATTTTGGAAATCACGCGTGCTGTTTTGCGAGAATAATTCCCGCTTTTTTTCGTCGACATCCCGTTGGGGAAAACATATTTTTTTCGCAATCACGCAGATTTGTTGTTCATTGGGTATGTGTTTTGTTTTGTTCGACTTGTTCCTACGGGCTGGATTTTAAAGACAATTTCCATGGCAATAGTGAACTATGGGACAGAAATATGAATTAAATATATGATTATGAAGAATTTAATCCTCATCATCATCATCATTTCACCTAAAAGACGTTTACTGCTGGACAAAAACCTTCCCCAAAGAGTGCCTCAACGAACAGTCCTAGTCATCCAGTGATTGCTCACCACCTGCACCAGATCATCGGCCCACCACACAAGAGGCCAGCTCCTTCTTTCAATATGCAGTCGCCATTCGATAATTTTTCTGCCCCAACGGCCGTCGGCTCTTATATATTTGTACCCTCCCACTGCCACTTGAGTTTCACCATTCGATAGACCAACAAGTGATACGAATTAAAATACTTTCTCAGATTTTTATTTTGATTTCTTATTTCTGACCAAATAGGTCGAATTCTGTCTGATGGTGGGGTCAAAAGTCTTAGGAATCGGCGTGCATGTATGAAGAGAATGATGAAGGTAGACGAGGCACGAGAGGTTTGTCTGAACCGGGATGTCTGGCGCTCTACACTCTCTGCCTACCCCGTTAGGGACCTGGCGTGAAGATACATACATACATACATTTCTTATTTCTACCTGTAACTTTTAACTAGGTTTCAAACTTCATATATTTATTTCTTTGTTTACAAGAATACGTGCATTGTTAGTTTACAAACTATCTACAGTGAATGACTTAATACTGTTACTTCTTAAATTCGCCTACGACGATCGACTCGATTTTTGACGTAGGTAGGTACCTTAAAATCAGTATCTCGTAATTTCATGTTAAGTAAAATTCATAATTACAATATGCAAACAAATAACAACGTTAAAAACATACAGAACATTCGAAAGAAGCCTGCTTTTTAAAGCAGGATGCAATTTATTGCATCAATAGAAAAATCTCCGAAAACAGTTCGTCAAGATCTCGTCTGGTTTCAACATTAAATTTCAACCTTACCCCAACGTTACCACCGTTCCGGCTATTTAAAATCCGGAGAGCTCGTGTTTCGGTATTGGGAACATGTCAAACATTGTGTGAGTTTTTTACTTGTTTCCAAAAGTTGCGTGAACCATGTGAATAGTGCTCAAAGTTTGTAGGACTGAGATTGTTTGCTGTACAAAGTAATGGAGAATATTTCTAAAATCTCATGTTTTGGTAGATGCTAAAATAAAAACCTTTATCTGTATTGATATATTTATTTTTCAGGGTAGATCTATTTATGGAGGATATGTATGTATGTATGTATCTTCACGCCAGGTAGGGACCAGGTAGGTACCCGTTAGGGAACGGGGTAGGCAGAGAGTGTAGAGCGCCAGATATCCCGGTTCAGACAAACCTCTCGTGCCTCGTCTACCTTCATCATTCTCTTCATACATGCACGCCGATTCCTAAGACTTTTGACCCCACCATCAGACAGAACTCGACCTATTTGGTCATGGTAGGTCAGCCTTGGTCTTCCTGGGCCACTGCAACCATCCACATTCGCATTGTATGAGGATATATATGGAGGATATCTTCTAATATTATTTCATCTGCCATGATTTTACTTAATAGCCATGCTATAAAAAGCAATGCACTCAAACATACCTAACTCCGCAAACAGTTCACCTAGATCTCGCCCGACTTTACAGATAAATTAAAAACTTGTCGCTGTTTTTGTCGGATAGGCTATTTGAAGCACGTCAAAGATTATGCAAGATTTTTTTTCTGCAAAGTTGCGTGATCTATGTAAATGTTGCTCTAACTTTGTCGAATGTCGAATTTTACTTAATAGGCATGCTATAAATAGCAATGCACTCAAACATACCTAACTCCGCAAACAGTTCACCTAGATCTCGCCCGACTTTACAGATAAATTAAAAACTTGTCGCTATTTTTGTCGGATAGGCTATTTGAAGCACAGAAGTCAAAGATTATGCGAGATTTTTTTTCTGCAAAGTTGCTCGATCTATGTAAATGTTACTCTAACTTTGTCGAATGTCTCTGCTTGGATTGTTTGGTGTACAAAATAATGGGGAATGTTACTAAAATCTACTTTCATATATAGACATAATAATACCTATATTGAACACTTCTCATTCCAACATAGAAGGTATTAAAAGTAATTAAATTAGTATAAGTTTCCTAGAATTGAAAACCAACAAAATATGAAGCAACCATCAGTTACCATTCTTGTCTATTTCGCTACATCCAATACAACCAGCCTACTACAAGCTACCATTCTTCCTACTTAGTTATTTTTTTATGTAATGGAAGTGGCAAACAAGCATTCAGTTCACATTGATGTTAAGGGATCACTGCAGCCTATAGACACCCACACAAAGACCAAGGTCAAAATGCAGATGCGTTATCACTCCTACCAAAAAAAAAACAGCGGTAAGTAGATGAGGTAATGCGGTGGTGCCTACGCCCGCGAGCTCCGTCACTGGAGCTCTACCACCGTTGAGATTAATTTCTAGATGAGTGGCTTTTATGTATGTGACACACAGTTTTTCCTTACTAAGCAAATGTTTTAACATTAGGAACTTATATGAAAAGAAATCAGGAGATCCGCATGAGAATCGAGTGAGAAAGTAACCGACATAGCTCATCGAATAACGAAACTCAAGTGGCAGTGGGCAGGGCAAGATCGGGGAAGATCAGTTCTGGAGTAGTGACCGCGTACCGGAAGACGAAGGGCAGGCAGACCTCCCTGAGGTGGACCGACAACCTGGTGAATGTCGCAAGCAAACGCTGGATGAGGGCGGCCCACGACTGTTCGTTGTGGCAATCTTTGGGGAGGTGTCCAGCAGTGGACGTCTTTACTTACGACTTATAAGTCACCAAGTTCATTGTATGTAACAAATATATAGAGATCCTGTTTATATTGCAAGAATCGGAAAATCCCACATACAAAACTCTGAAAACAGCTCGCCAAGATCTCGTCTGGCTTTAAAGTTAAATTAAAAACTTCTCGCTGTTTTTGCCGGACCGGCTATTTAAAGCCCGGAGAGCCAGTGCTGGTATTGGAAACACGTCAAACATTCTGCGAGAATGTTTTTCTTGTTTTCCAAAGTTGCGTGATCCGTGTGGATGGTGCTCAAACTTTGTCGTATATCTTTGGTTGACAATTACGCTGTAGTGTTGCAAGCTTAAATATAGTTTTATAGATATAACGATGGTCTATCTCTCCTGATTTTACCCCTATTTCTCGTTTATGTTCTATCTGGTATACAATAAAGTGTATCGTTGTATTTTTGTTCATTTATTTATTTATTTATTTACTTATGAATCACCAACAAGATTATATGGTAATAATTACATAACTAAGGCATTTTAAAGTTTATAAATACATATAATCTAAAAATACATATAATCTTTGTTCACCAGTATGACTAATAGGTATTTTAATTTACAGTCGTATTTCCTTTTTCTTGCCCAACCTGTATTTAAATGTGTAAAAAGCAATAGTTAAACACGTGAAATACACGTTCAGATACAAATTAAGAATTTACTATAAATGACAATTAAGATAATTAATTCAATCAATAACCAAATAGGTCTCGTATAGCATGAGGGTGGGGTCAAGTTTTAGTAATCACCATGCATTTAGAAGAATGATGATTTCAAGAGAATGAGGAAAGTAGAAGAAGGGAGGTGTGGCACTCCACACTATCCACCTACTCCGTAAAAGACTTGGCGTGATGATATAAACATACATATATCAAAATCCAAATCTGTACGAGTCGCTGAACTGTTTGACATGGTGCCACTGTTTTTCCTACACCGTACTACCCGCCAAAGAGCTAAGTTCCACCCTCACCGTCTGGACACCTGGCAGTACTCAACGGTGCGGTTTTCACGTTCGTTCCTGCCCAAAAAATGTAAATTGTGGAACGAACTTCCCTCCGAGGTGTTCCCTAGGTGCTAAATTATAGGGTTCTTCAAAAATGGCGTCAAAAGAGTCCTCCAGGGCTGGCAGCGCGTTGGCAACTCCCCTGGTGTTGCAAACGTTCATAGGCGACGGTGAACACTTTCCATCAGGTGGCCCGTCTGCTTGTCTGTCAACCTTTAGACATAACAAAAAGACAATTATAATTATTAAATCAATTACCAAGTAGGTCAAGTATGGGATGGACTCAAAAGATTTAGGAATCACCGTGCATTTAGAAGAATTATGATTTCAAGAGAATGATGAAAGTAAAAGAAGCATGGGAGATGTGGCACTCCACACTCTCCGTCTACTCCGTAAAAGACATGGCGTGATGATATAAACAAACATATATCAAAGTCCAAATCTGTACGAGTCGTTCAACTAAGTAAACCTCGAAAATAAACATCAGCACGATTAAAACCTCAATAAAAATCACTTTATTTCACTCACCTTTATCTCCACGTTTGCGCTTGCCATTTAATTTTCAGGTTGGTATAATTGAAACACGTACACGACACGGCTTGCATCCTTAATACTATAAACGGTCAAACAACATCACTTGAATAATAAAGCGGCTTATTGCGGAAACTTTAAAAGTAAATTGTTTTTCCACGTGGAAATTATACACAAAAACTCAGAATATCGACGCTTATTCCGTATTGTTCAAATTTTTTTATAGATAGTGGAAGTATCAGAATCAGAATCAGAATCAGAAACTCATTTATTCATTTAGGGTGACAGGCACCTCTTATGACACGTCAAAAAGAAACAAAATAAATTAAAGTGAATAACAATTGATATACATGTTAAACAAGATAAAAAATATATGTATAATCTCACTAAGACAAAAAGTATATCAGTAGAATGTCTCATTTCCCCTTTACAAACTGATAACAAAGATTAAAAAGAAAAGAAAAAGAGTCATTCTTTGTCATTCACCGGCAAAGTTCCAAAGACCAATATGATCTGAGAAAAACATGCAGGAAAAAACTCAGTCGGCTCTTTTAAAAATATAGGTAGAAAACGAGCATGCCAGTCACATTGATGTAACGTGATGTCTGCAACCTAAAAACCCTCTGATAGAGACCAGAGTTCAAAATGCAGATGCGTTACCAACCCTGAGACCTCAGTTGTTTTGTCTCTATAATAGTTATTCCGGGGCCATACATTGCCATCCAGCCGGAACACTTGTACTCTACCACCAGTATACTGCCTCAGTAGTCTAGTAGTGCTGGGGTTCTAGCTATCACTGTTTATGAGATACAGCCTGGTGACGGACGGACGGACGGACAGATAGACAGACAGCGGCGGATTAGTGATAGGGTCCGTTTTTACCTCTTAGGTACGGAACCCTAAAAAAGATAGAAGATAAATGCGGAATACTTTATTATATATAAAATATTCGATATGATTCTTTAAATTGACGTAACGTTTTAATTTCTAAACGGATTTACACAAAACAAACACTACTTTTTAAGTGAAACTTACCACAATATGTTATTATAAAAACAAATCGGATAAGCCGTTTCTGAAATTAACGTGCACAAACACACAGACAAATAGACATTTTTCCGGAATAAAAAGAACCCAGTGTTGTGCGCCAACCGTTAAACTATAATTATACCAAGTTTCATCGTAATCGGACCGGTAAATTTTGTGTGATGCTTGAACAAACAGACAGACAGACGGACAATTTTTTTTCTTATCACATATTTTTGTTCGGTATCGATCTAGTAACAACCCCTGGTATTTATTTTTGACGTGTAATCGTCAAAAATAAATACCGATACCGATGAGTCACCGAACGGGAGAGAGGCCTGCCGGACCGGCGAATGCCTTTCTACCGAGAAAAAGACGTTGTCACGTAAAATCTTCGCCCGTAAAACCGACTTTACAGGCAACCAGTTTTGACGTGACAACGTCTTAAATTAGGTTGCGGCTCGGAGTCACTCATGAAAAAGTGTAACGCCCGGTAACGTAACGATGAGTCACCGAACGAGAGAGAGGCCTGCCGGACCGGCGAATGCCTTTCTACCGAGAAAAAGACGTTGTCACGTAAAATCTTCGCCCGTAAAACCGACTTTACAGGCAACCAGTTTTTTTAGGGGTACGCAGGTTACGCTACATCACATTGCAAAAGTGTACGTGTGCGTGTGTGTTGGTTTGTGTTTTATGTGCGGTCGTAAGTAGAAGTAGGTTAATACTAAAACGTAAATACTTAAACATGTAATTTCAGTTCATGTATTATGATTAAAACTCGATTTTCTAATCGAAGTGTTTAATGGTGAGATTCACAGATCGCACTACGACTTTACTTTCAAGCAAAGTACGCTTCGAACTGTCAAATCCCATACTGTACTGACAGTTCTAAGCATACTTTGCTCAAAGTAAAGTCGTAGTGCGGTCTGTGAATCTCACCCTAAGAGTGTATATTATTCCCGTGACATGTTGTATATTTAAAACATCAGGAAAATACGATTATACCCTGTAGGTGATGCCTTTCAAGAATACTTATTTGAGATAAGTATTGTTTCATATATCGTCCATTGAAACAATATTAAAGTGAGACATGACGTTATGCAATTGATAAGGGTATGTAAAAAATTACAAATAGAAGAATGAAACAAACTAGGCACTTCGGTCGAATGATTGCAGGCATGCATTTACCCAAGGCACAAAATGCATTCAAAAATATTAAAGAAACATGGAATAATTCAATCAGAAACCTTCACCATTCCATGTTCTCACCCTGTCAAAGATCTTAACATGGAAAACTTTACAATCAGGTTCAATCACCACAAAATACCTCGACACGCGCCCTTTGTACACCAGTAATTACCTTCCTTGTTGCAACTAATTAAAATATAGCATGCGCTTCAATAGACTAATTACCGGTTGAGGTCCTGCAAAATACAATTACTGTGCGATGTTGCTACATCATAAAATGCGGATATTAAATTTTATGCACGACTTTATGTGATTACAACATCAAATAGATATTGTTTTTATGTTAATAAAGATAAGTTTAAATTGGTTTATTAACGCTTTTTACTGGTGGTAGAGCTCCAGTGACGGAGCTCGCAGGCGTAGGCACCACCGCATTACCTAATATACTTGCCGCTAAATGATAATGTTATACACTATCGTGTTCCGGTCAGGAGGTAATGCCCGACCTTTTAATTTCCGGCACAGAGGAGACCTTAGGCCTCAGGAGTGGTAACGCATCTGCATTTTGACCTTGGTCTTTGTGTGGGTGATAAGCTACTAGGACCAACTCTATTGAAATGGTTTGACCGTCATTGTTCGGTTGACCAGCGGTGGAATAATTCTGTTCAGTGGGGTCCTCACGTCCCGACACCATAATAACTACCACAAATTAAACAAAGGAGTGAGTGACCTTTCGCTTTTATATGTATGTAATGTATTGTTACTGGTGGTAGAGCTCCAGTGACGGAGCTCGCGGGCGTAGGCACCACCGCATTACCTAATATACTTGCCGCTAAATGGTAGTGTTTAGCACTGTTGTGTTCCGGTCAGGTGGTAATGTACGGCCCTGTAATTTCCGGCACAGAGGCGTAATACCTTAGGCCTCAGGAGTGGTAACGCATCTGCATTTTGACCTTGGTCTTTGTGTAAGTGTCTATAGGCTGTAGTCATCACTTAACATCAATGTGATCTGCATGCTTGTTTGCCACTTCCGTTACATAAAAAAAAAAATGAGGTTATAAGTTATTGTCTGTGGCATATAATAATATAACAGAGTGGATGGAGATTTTTAAATATTTTGATGATGACAGATTGAGGTGTGATTTAATGGCGGATGAATTTTAGATTATTATGTGCATAAATATTATTAAAAACTAGTAGAAAGATAAATGAAAGGATTAATATAGGGATATATGAGGAGGAATATAGTTGACGAATCGATGTAAGTGAACTTTAAATGTCGTTTCTTTGTATTTTCAGGTGAGATACAAATGTAATTGTGTACTTAAATAATAATTATTGTTATATTGTAAATAAAACAAATCTTTGTATTTTCAGAGAAACAATTTGTGGTTTATTTTGAAAATCCTCAATAATATATCTTATATGTATATACCAGCTAGTGTTGCTAAACTATTGATTGTTGCGCTATCGATAGTTGACCTCGAAAAATAGTCGATGGCGCGATAGTACTATCGAAAATATCGACATGCTGCAATACTATCGATAGTATCAATAGTCAAAAATAAGCAAGACTATTGCCAAAGATCAATAGTATCGATAGTATCGATAGTATTGTTATAAACACTATCGATCCTATCGATACTATTGATAGTATGCATTTCAATAGTATCGATAGTATCGAAGCTATCATACATACTATAATGCGATAAGACTTTTTCCCCAACCTATTATAATTTTGATGTAAATTTAATTTACTTGGTTATGATTCGAGTTTAATTTAATTTATTATAATGTTAATTATTGTTTTCTCAAAATGTTAAGTATTGAACTTCGTTTAATTTATTGTTTAGTTTCTTAACAATTTTTTTGTTTTTGTAATATTATGTTTCATTTTTAAATAGTTTAATGTAAAATTAAGGTGACATAATGTATTTTATATATTGAATTTGTTTATTATTGTAATTGTAGAAAAAAATATACATTAATTCTTATATCGTAATCAATTCTAATTCAAATCTATGGATCCTTAATAAATATTGTAGTATTTACGCCTCATTATACATGTGAAGACCAAATTATTACTTACAATATTTTATAGGTAGCACGCTTGAGACCTGAGCTACTCGTATTTTAGTAAGATAGATACTGAACAATCATAAATTCTACACACGAAGTCGCGGGCACAGCTAGTATGATATAAACTTGACTATGTGTGTATATAAATTGAAATTGAAAATATAAATGACAAATGTAAGGAAACTGATATTCAAGATGAACCATTCTAAATATCCTCTAAACCGCAGAACTAAAGTACTAAGATTCAGAAATCTCGAACAAAACGAATCAAATTTCACTATATCGTGAGCAGACACATCTCGCTCTATTCACTGAGCAAATCCAAATGCAATGAGATCCTAATTACCGGCATTACACCAAATGTAATCTGGTCACGCGATGCTGGCACGCGATTCTATTTGATGTGCACTGTCCCGCGGGTATCTTTCTTTCCATAAAGATGAACGCACATTTGGATATTTTTCTGGTGGCAAAGCTGCATTGCTGTAGCGTGAGGGCGTGATCATCACTGCATTGTCTACCTGCCGCTGGATGGTTAGATCTAACCAGAACTCTAATTACTAAAATACGAGTAGCACAGGTCTCAAGCGTGCTACCTATAAAATATTGTAAGTAATCATTTTGATCTTCAGATGTAAAATGAGGCGTAAATGCTACAATATTTATTAAGGATCCATAGATTTGAATTAAAATTGATTATGATATAAGAATTAATGTATATTTTTTTCTACAATTACAAAAATAAACAAATTCAATATATAAAATACATTATGTCACCTTAATTTTACATTAAACTATTTCAAAATGAAACATAATATTACAAAAACAAAAAATTGTTATAAAACTAAACAATAAATTAAACGAAGTTCAATACTTAACATTTTGAGAAATTAATAATTAACATTATAATAAATTAAATTAAACTCGAATCATAACCAAGTAAATTAAATTTACATCAAAATTATATTTACTTTTGAACCTAGTGGGCGGAGTGCTCTTCTTGCCCCTACGTCTAAAATTTAAGACATTCTTAGACTGTGATAACACTTAGATTAGACTATGATAAAACCACAGTCTAAGAAAACGAACATGCTAATATGTAAAATACCTAGTTTGAGAATTCGTGTGTGCGGCGAGGCGAAATATCTGGGAACTGTGACCTGCGAGATCTTTTTCCTTGTAAGGTTTTCTGTGAATTGCTTGGGAATGTGACCTACTGGGTACAAAACCTTTTAGTGTCCGGACAAGGATTGACTAATGATCAATTCTGCTAGCTAATTATTGCAGCCCCGTGTATGGAATTGTAATTATGGTCCTTGGAAATGCACATTTCTTTTTGGTAGATTTATCCATATTACTATTAGCTTGTTCAGCCTTATGGTGTTCCGAAAAGACAGTAAAGGCCCTGGAATACTTGACAAAAGTCATGATAGTTTAAAACTTAGGAGTGGCAACGCATCTACACAAAATATCTGATTTTACATGTTTATAAGCTAACGTATTCACTAACTATAAATATTGTCTCTTAATTTTAAGCAACCCTCAAATACAAGCTATGTTAGGACTATTGTTTGCATATATTTTATAGAGACATAAACTTTTAAGATCCACTTAGATTCAAACGAAGTTTTAGTACTTGGCCGTAAGTCCAATATATTAATTCAAGATTGATTCAAACAAGATGTTTGCGGATCGGAATTTGATGTATTCCTCAATATATTATGTATGAGTATTTATGCTTTTCCCATTAAAAGCCCGTCCTAGATTTGACAAGAATCCCTCTGCATTAAATTGTCCTGAAAGTTCCAAGGTTCGTTTCCAGGTTCCAACCTGGATAGATATAATATATATTATAAAGCTACTAAACACTACTTTGACATTGGGTCGGGACGACCCCACCGCCCATAAGTGGAAGCGAATTGTGCCGCTACTACCAAAGTCAACAAAAAATGGCCGTCAAACCATTCCAATAGCTAGCAGTAAGCGCGGTGGAAAACAACGTACTGGGTTTATCGTGGTGTCTGAGTTGCGTTATTTAGAGGGTAAGTCTGAAATTTATTGGAAGTTTTAATGGCGCTCTAAAACTATTCTTTTTTAAATTGTCACCTGTGTGTTTGTCTGTCTGTTTGTTCCGGCAATTCTCGGGAACGGCTTCATCGATTGTGACCAGATTTTCACTTTCAGATAGCGCGTAAAATAAGGAGAAACTTAGGCTGCTTTTATTTATGAATTGTATTACACTAGCTGTGCCCACGAATTCGTCCGCCAGATAAATAATTTTGTTAAATTCTATGCGGACGAAGTCGCAAGGATAGCTTGTATATAAATAAAGATACAAGATAGACAAAAACAATACTTAATTTCTACAAGATGAAGTCAACAAAGAATCATGGCAAGTTTTGTACAGAAAAACCGGACAAGTGCGAGTTCGACTCGCGTGGTGAGGGTTCCGTAATTTAAATAATATTTTCGAAAATATTACAGTGTTACGGTGGTACCGGCAGGGGGGGTTTAATTTGAATACTCAAACTTCTTATAGATTTTCCAGTAATCTATAGGCAAAGAACTATTGTCCACATTTTTTTCAAAATTTTCAGTTCAGTAGTTTCGGAGATAGGGGGGGGAATGGTCAATTTTCGTCGTTTTTCTTAAATAACTTCAAATTTGTTTATGCAAAAATTATTAAAAAAAATATATCTGAGATGCTGACAACAACTTCTTTCATTTGATATGTCACACGACACAGTTTACGATTATTTTTAATTTTCTGATTTACCTCCCGAAAGTGGCCCCCCTGTTTAAAATTTATTATTTATTTGACATGTTCGTCTTTGGGTCATCAATTTACGTATATTCATAAAATTTCAACTCAATCGGTCGAATAGTTTCGGAGCAAATTGGCAGTGACAGACGGACAGACAGACAGACAGACCAAAAAAAAAATGTACGCGTGACAAATGTAGGGGAGGTACCTTAAATAAAAAAATCTGATGTTTTTATTCTATCACTTTGTCGGCGTGATCAAGGTGTATACTTGTGTCAAATTTCAAGTCTCTAGTAGCAATAGTTTTTGCGCTAAACCGCGGACGGACGGACAGACAGACAGACAGACGGACATGGCAAAACTACAAGGGTTCCTTGTTTGCTACGGAACACTAAAAAAACAGTGATACCCCTTCATTTAGCTTACACTAATAAACAACTCAGAAACGAATAGGTTGGCAAAAGCGGATAGCTATGTTTTGCTTAATTGCCTAGTAGTTATTCCTTTCATTGAACCTAGCTCATGAATCACATCTGTCCCGCCGTATTCAAGGATACTGTACTAAATAATAAATGTACAGCCGCCTGTCTGTATATTAATCATTTCATGCTTTTGCTCTACGTACACGGTTGCTCTTGTAAGCTAGTGGAGTTACTCGTATAATGTATGTATGTATGTATCTTCATGCCAGGTCCCTAACGGGGTAGGCAGAGAATGTAGAGCGCCAGATATCCCGGTTCAGACAAACCTCTCGTGCCTCGTCTACCTTCATCATTCTCTTCATACATGCACGCCGATTCCTAAGACTTTTGACCCCACCATCAGACAGAACTCGACCTATTTGGTCATGGTAGGTCAGCCTTGGTCTTCCACTCGTATAATGATATTATTATATAGTCTACCTATCTTAGTGGCTTACTGGGAGATATAACTGTTAAGCCTGTAGCTTCAGTTTTGGATCGGGGAGTAAATTATTAAATTTTAACCATTTTTAGGGTTTCGTAGTAAACAAGGAACCCTTATAGTTTCGCCATGTCTGTCTGTGTGTCTGTCTATCCGTCCGCGGCTTAGCGCAAAATCTATTAGTACTAGAGACTTGAAATTTGGCACAGGTACACGTTAATTATGCCGACAAAGTGGTAGAATAAAAACATGAAAAAAATATTTAGGGTAAACTCCCCACCTGTAACACGCGGATATTTTTTTTAAATTTCCATATAATGTAGGGTATCGTTGAATAGGTCTTTCAAAAATATCATGGATATCTGAACATCATTTTTCGATTTAGTTAACTGTTCGTGACTTATTAAGCGTTAAAGTGCAAATTTCAATTCAAAAATGTTGCAGCACTAGTAGGTAGCAATCCATAATGAAATTAAAAGGGAAACTATCACAATTAAGTTGGCCTTGCAAGTTTGTGAGTAATAGTCGACCAAATGTATTTTACACGAAAATTTCGTAGGTACAACTCCGTAGAAAATATTTATTTAATTTTTTCATTACATTTCTTACTTTGTAAATACACTAAATACGGAACCCACTGCTCGTGACCCGACACGCAATTGACCGGTTTTTTAGAGACAAAATCTGTAAAGGTCATTTATTGATGGTAGAGTTCTAGTGTAGGAGCTCGAGGGCGTACCACCGCATTACCTTATCTATCCACCGCCAAATGGTAGTGTTCAGCACAATCGTGATCCGGTAAGATGGCAATGTATGGCCCCGTAATACCTATCATAGAGACAAAACAACTTAGGTCTCAGGGGTGGCAACGCATCTGCATTTTGATCTCTGGTTTTTGTGTAGATGTCTGTAGGCTGCAGTCATTACTTTACACCAATGTAAACTACATGCTTGTTTGCCACTTCCATTAAATTAAAAAAAATACATTCAAATCAATTTGAAAATAAGCAAAAATAATTTTAAATGTTTAGTAGGTACTTAAGTAGAAATAATTGTGCTAACGTAATTTCGAGAAGGTTCCATTGTGACAAAACCAATATTATTGAGCAACCTTATCCAATTTACACTTCATCTCCGCCACTTCGTCGAAAGGGTGGATAGAGATTACGTTTGGAATACAAAACATGCTGAGTTTTAACCGTTTGAAAACGAACAGTGAAGCAATTAGATAAAGGGACTTCATAAATAAAAAATGTATGAAAAATTTCTACTCTACTAGTCCTTATATTTATTCGGTAGGTATTTCAATACCTACTGTTACAAAACTATGTACCTAATAATTATTTATATTTATTTGTAGTTAAAACTTTCATCCATAGGAGACGTTCTAAAATGTATGGCTTGCTAAAAGCTTGGTAGGCCCAAGCTTTTAGCAAGCCATACATTTTAGAACGTCTCCTATGGATGAAAGTTTGTAACCTTGTAAGCTATATTGAAAGAAGAAGCATAAAATACTAAATCATTCTCAGCTATTCAAATCGTTTATTGTACCTTCAATTCATTGCAGTGAGTATATTTCAAAAACAAGAATGTCATAGTAGCAATATGGTGACATATATTTGTCATTTAAAATTAAAAGTCACATAAAATAAATATTTCTTACAAAAAATAACTATTCAAATTCGAAAAAAAATTTCACTTCGGGCAGGAATCGAACCTGAGGCCTCAGGAAAACCTATCCAGCCGCTTTACCACTAAGCTACCGAAGTAGGAAACATTCCCAAATCTTTCACTCTAAAAGTCAACATTATTGAACGTAATGAGAAAATCTTTAAATTTAAAATGTTTCAACTCAAAAACATGGTCATTTATTCAAACAATGTCCTAAATCAAAACGTCAAATTATGCTATTCAGGCCTGGGCTTAATCTATGAGATCGCATTCATCAAAACTTGGGAATTACCTCCGTACTAATTAAACCTGTTGGTTAACTGCCCTTCCAAGAGAATCTTACCGAAATATTAAGTTTGAATAACTTTTATTATTATGAGTTTGTTAGTGCCTAATTTTCTTTGTTCGTTGAATTTGGTTCAGATTGTTAAATTATTGCCTGCGTAAGGGAGGAAGGATTTATTTATGGTTCAGTTATTTCTGTTATGGCAACATGTCTACGATGAGAGCGTACATAACTCTATGGTCATCTTTTCATAACTAGTAAGCAGTACATTACTGATTAGATAATATATAATAATTACCAACGTTTATGTTAGAAAAAGGCTTTGTGTGAATGAGAGTATCGGTGTAAAAAATGAGAAATGCTCCGATGGTTCGGGCATACGGAAAGAATATCGAATGAGCGAATGAATAACAGATAACAATGCGAATGTGGATGGTTGCAGAGGCCCAGTAAGACCAAGACTGACCTACTATGATCAAATAGGTCGAGTTCTGTCTGATGGTGGAGTCAAAAGTCTTAGGAATCGGCGTGCATGTATGAAGAGAATGACGAAGGTAGATGGGGTACGGAGGTGTGTCAGGGCCGGGATATCTGGCGCTCCACACTATCTTCCTACCCTGCTAGGGGCGACTATCTGGCGTGAAGATACATACATACATACCGGGCATACATAGAAAACGGGCATTTGAAATAACAAGGCCGCTAACTTACTAAGTACGCCCTATAGTTTTTGATGATAATAATATGGTATTTACCAATTTTTATATTTTTAAAAAGTATAACTTTCTGTACAAGTTTTGCTGCGGAACGCTGATGCCCATACCGCGTTTTTGCGTTTACTGACTGCACGAGCTGAATAATTCTGTGGAGTCATCAAAGTCCCAACGCGTGAATATATTTCGTAGGAACATTTTTTTTTTTTTATGTAATAAAAATGGCAAACAAGCATGCAGTTCACATTGATGTTAAGTGATGACTGCAGCCTATAGACACCCACACAATGACCAGAGGTCAAAATGCAGATGCGCTGCCACTCCTGAGGCATTAGGTGTTATGCCTCTGTGCCAGAAATTACAGGGCCGTACATATATAACATTACAAGTATTTATTAACAACCATTCAGATTATTCCTGTGAATAGAAGAACTCACGACTCCATCAAAAAACAAACAATTGTTTTAAATATAAGTACATGATTTTTAAATAAAACCTTGTAAAAACATACCTTCAATATAATATCGAAAAATAATTTCAATATCCCGATCTAGATACGCAGTAAAGATTTTTATAGCCACGACTTTGGTCAGCTTCCATAAATCTAACTTAAAACTGACTGTCACAGTCGAGTCAGCTGTTTCGTAGGAAACTTATTTGCTGAGTTCGTTTTATGAGGATTCGGTCTTAGATAATTTATACGTTAGGGGCGTATCACGTACTTTCATTTTGATTGAGTTTATTATTTTAATTTTTGTGAAGTGTTGTTAGATTATTCCCTGTTTAGCTTTGAAGAAATTTTAACTAAATTTTTTTTCAATTTTTTGTCACTTTTATTTAATTTCACATATTATTATACTTGATTTTTGTATTTGGTGCCACCTATTTATTTTTAACCGAAAACTGTATGTTTTAGGGTTTCGTATTTCCAAAGGAAAACATATTAAATTGCCTTATTAGTTAAGTGGTAGTAGGCCATTCGCATTCGTAATTGTAATTTTTTTATTTTAATTTTCACGCGTACGTTTTATATTCAGCAGCCTATTGCTGAAGCATGTTGTTATAATATTTTTTATTACAATATTTACATACCTGAATGTAACATTTTTATCAAAAAATTTTGCTCAATTTACCATATTTATCACGTTAAATACATGAAACACACAAATAAATGCCTTATTTCCCTACATAGATACAGATCTCTGATACCGAATATGAATACCAAATGCTCATTTAAAACAAAAATCAAGTACCGGTCGAGTGCTGTTGTGACTTGTTATGTTTGTGGTTTTTTATTTAACGGTATGTTTTTTCGTCAAAAACAATTTTGGTTGATATTAAAAGTACCTACACATTTTTGATAAAGTAGCGAAGGTGGCATAAGCATGTAGTTTACATGGATGTTAGGGCCGAAACTGCGACGCGGGCACGCGCGTGATTTTATACCAAATGCTACGTCGCGGGGCCCGCTCACGCCCAAAAAATCGCGCGCGTATTCGCTGAACGCAGTTTCGGCCCTTATAATGATAGATAGAAAGATATGAATACAGCCTATTCACATCTACACACAAACAGGGGTCAAAATACAGCCTTATTACACGGCACGGTATTCAGGGTATGATAGCAAGGGTCTGGGTAGTGTAATAACATTTAGGGAGTTAGGACCCGGGCGACCGGAGCGGCCCGGTCAACCTAACGCCCTAACTACACACAGTACAAATATGAACAGTATGGAAACTACGTATAAAACGGCACACTCACAAACATGCGCATCGACGCTCGAGTAGCGAGCGACTCGAAGCTGCAGCACCGCGAGAACCGCTTAGGGGTGGGGCCTCGTTGATGCGCATGTTTGTGTGATTGTGCCGTTTCAACGTTTTGTACGTAGTCTCCATACTGTTCATATTTGTATATTTGTACTGTGACTGAGTTAGGGCCCTGTCGACCGGATAGTGTAATAAGCGGCAACCCGGTGCGAGGCCAAGCCCACCCTTTCTGCCGGACCCTGAATACCATATCGTGTAATTGCATTTTAAAGCTGAAGGGAGTAGGCATCACTACATTACTTAATTTATCTGCCGCCGAATGGTAGTATACCGCACTGTTAGTTGTGTTCCTTAGCCTGTTTGGCCGTAGGGGTAGAAACGCATTTGCATTTTGATCTCTGGTTTTTGTGAAGACTTCTATAGATTACAGTCAAAACTTAACATCCATGTTTACTTGTAACTTTTGTAACGTAAAAAATATTCTCGTTTTTTTAATACCAAACACTCAATATTGAATACAGTTAAGGTATGTTTTATATAACACACCTACAGGCATTAAAGCTTCCAAGCGAAACACATTTCAGACTTAAAATCCACTTTGTCTTGAAAACTTTTGCTAAATAACGCAACTCAGACTCCGCGATAAACCCACTATCAAGGCATCGCGAAACGCTTTTAGCTGTAAATAGGAAAAAAATAGCATCTTCAAGCAAACCTCGCAATCCATTAGTCTGGAATGTAAGTAACCTTATTATTTATAGTACGATCCATGCGGATAAATCAGATTCTATGTAAGTTTTCAAAGAATCATGGCAAGTTTCATACATTGATTTGTACAAAAAAAGTTAGAAAAAGGTACAAGGTAAAACGGATTAAGAATATTATCTCAGGAACCTAAAGAACACTATCTAGTATTTAAAATATTTTTAAATCACCGGAATAAAAATCGTCTTTCCTAACAACAGAAGAAGCACTCCATACTAAAGTTAAAATTAAAACTTGTTATTCCGGAGAGTTAAAAATATTTTAAGTATCAGGAAATGTTGTTTAGGTTCACTGGTTAACATTTCCATGAATTACCATGTACCTCTTTTTAATTTTTAGGGTTCCGTACCTTAAAAGGAAAAAGGAACCCTTATAGGATCACTCGTGCGTCTGTCTGTCTGTCTGTCCGTCTGTCACAGCCAATTTGCTCCGAAACTATTCGACCGATTGAGTTGAAATTTGATGAATATATGTAAATTGAAATAAATTTTAAACAGGGGAGCCACTTTCGGGCGGTAAATCAGAAAAAATTAAAAAAATCGTAAACTGTGTCGTGTGACATATCAAATGAAAGAAGTTGTTGTAAGCATCTCAGATATATTTTTTTTATAATTTTTGCATAAACCAATTTGAAGTTATTTAAGAAAAACGAAGAAAATTGACCATTCCCCCCCCCCCTATCTCCGAAACTACTGAACTGAAAATTTTGAAAAAAATGTGGGAAATAGTTCTTTGCCTATAGATTACTGGGAAACCTATAAGAAGTTTGAGTATTCAAATTAAATCGATTTTTTTTAATAATATAACCCCCCCTGCCGGTACCACCGTAACCGCTATGTCCCTGCATTTTAAATCTGTAATATTTTCGAAAATATTTATTTAAATTACGGAACCCTCACCACGCGAGTTGAACTCGCACTTGTCCGGTTTTTATATTGTGTAAGATATTGTTGAATAGGTCTTTCAAAAATGTTGTGCTAATATCATTTTTGGAATTAGTTAACTATTCGTGACTTATTAAGCTTCAAAGCACCAATTTTCGTTAAAGTCAAGTGTCCCCCTCCCCTTCCAACTAAACCATTGTTTTTAAAAATTCAAACGTCACGGCAATAGAAGCTATTACCACACTTAAGCTAGCTTTACAAGTTTGCGAGTAATAGTCGAGTCATAAGTCGACCAAATGTATTTTACTCAAATATTACTATAATGTGTTTAGGATATTTATACTTACATTTTCATTTATACCATCCTACTACTATTATAAAGGCGAAAGTTTGTAAGTATGGATGTATGGATGTTTGTTACTCTTTCACGTAAAAACTACTGAATGGATTTGAATGAAACTGTAGGGTAGACTGGGTACGGTTGAAACAGTTTCACTTATAACGTCCATAGTTTTGCTTTTTATAACCCGAGCGATGAAAAAGATATGTTAAATAAAAGAGCATGTTTCTGTCTACTAATAGGCAATGTGGTTTTAGTCCCAGGTCTGTTATTTTAAATAGTAGATCTAATTAAAAAAAACATCCGATTTGTTTCAACCGTCCCCATACCAGGGGCGGTTGAAACAGTGATCGGGGTCAGCGAATAATACAAAAAATAATATTACAACATGTTTTATTAATTATTTTATTTTAATTCTAAGAATAATTAGTTACTCTTTGACAACAGTAATCCGTCTTCAATATTTATATACTTGTAACATTTTTTCAGCTTTTAATGTTTTTAGAGCACACTTTTTTAAGTATATGTATATTAAGAATCATCGGTAACTATAGATTACTTTTTTTGATGTACTGGAAGTCTTAAACAAGCATACAGTTCACATTGATGTTATGTGACGACTGCAGCCTATAGACATCCACACAAAGACTAAGGTCAAAATGCAGATGCGTTACCACTCCTGAGGCCTAAGCTGTTATGCCTCTGTGCCGGAAATAACAGGGCCGTACAAAATTAATACTTAACATTGATATAAAATTTAAATAAGTAAATTATCTAGAAACAAAACAAAAATCAACTGTTTGTTTTTTAAGCATAGCAAACTAAACAATAAAATTTGAAAAAAAAACAAAAAGAAAACTCTTTTTGGCTTTCATTAGCCATTCAATCATAAGTCTTTGTACTTCGACAAGTCTTTCTTACGCGTACTCTCGGCATATAAAATAAATTACAATGTTTCAACCGTACCCAAAAAAAATGTTTCAACCGTCCCCAACTCCTACTTTAGGTAAAATTCAGCTATTTTAATTGTATCAACAATGATACCCAAAAACTAGTCACGATGTCATATTCCACGAGCTTAATTTCAAACAAAAACGCACACTCAGTATTGTTATTTAAATAGAAACGACAATAATTGGATAATTCTCCAAGCAAAAAAACTTACTTTTGGTCATCAAAACACAATAGGGTCTTTTAAAAACCGCTAAAGCGCGCGGAGTGCGACGCAACATTGAGGTTCGTATTAAGAACGGTCGTCCGCTTCGTTTTCTCCTTGGACCCCTTACTGCCCTGCCAACGGTTTGCAAGATATTCGTGTTGTTTCAACCGTCCTTTGTTTCAACCGTACCCAGTCTACCCTACCACAATATAGCTTATACATCAGAATAACACATAGGCTATAGCTTATACATCAGAATAACACATAGGCTACAATTTTTGAGGTTTTTAATGTGAGGTCGTAGAAAAAACACATTTTTTGCGCTTACATTGCAAACGCTGACTGAATCCTACAAGATAGATCAAAACAATTTACTACAGTATTGTACAACTTAAAAAGATCTACAAAAAAGTCCGTGATGGTATATGTTTATCTCTTAGGAATAACCCACAATAACCATTTTTTATCCTTTACTTTGTACGAGAAATAATGGCTTATTTACGAAGCGATTTTAAGCAATACAGTATTAATCCTTATCCAATTAAGTATCTTAAATACATTGTGCATTTAATAAAGATCAATATGGCTTTTTACAGCATGTAAATTAAATAAATATTTTCGAAGATATCACAGATTTAAAATGCAGAGTCATAGCAATTTCGGCGATAAATACCGTTTCGGTGATAAATACCGGCAGCGGCGCCAGGCGAACGGGGCGTGGGGGGAGCGGGGTAGGTGCGGTGGGTAAGAAGTGGCTCATCGCTGAGAGTGCTTAGTTACCGTATTTCTTACTTATTACTAGACTAGACGGGACGAACCTGAAGTCCACGCGAAGGAAGTCGCGAGCAAAAGCTAGTACATCATATTTTCACTGGTGGTAAAGCTCCAGTGAGGAGCTCGCGGGCGCAGGCACCACCGCATTACCTAATTTACTTGTCCCTAAATGGTAGTGTTCAGCACTATCGTGTTCCGGTCAGGTGGTAATGTACGGTCCTGTAATTTCCGGCACAGAGGCATAACACCTTAGACCTTAGGAGTGGTAACGTATCTGCATTACGACCTTGGTCTTCATGTGGGTGTCTATAGGCTGCAGTCATCACTTAAAATCAATGTGAACTGCATGCTTGTTTGCCACTTCCATTAAATAAAAAAAAATGTGAAATATAATGTGTTTACGATATTTATACTTATATTTTTATTTATACCATACATAATATACTGTTTAATTTTTAAAGAAAAATGGAAAGAAAAATTTGACTTCAGGCGAGACTTGAACTCGCGACCTACTGGGAATCTAGTCCAGCCGCTCTTCCAATTGAGCTACTGAAGCCCTGCCCGATTTGTCAAATCTTTCCTTCACATCTATTGCATTGCTTTATGGTAGCAGCAGCGTTTTCCCTTAATAATTGTTTTATATTATTTCGCATTAACACATGCTTGTGAAAATATATTTAATTTTTAAAGAAAAAAAGGTAAAAGCGACTCCTTTACGATATTCAATAAACTGAAAAGTCTATTATATCGGTTGCCTAACTAGCATAGTTGGTAATAGATGGCGCTGCTGCTACCATAAAGCAATGCAATAGATGTGAAGGAAAGATTTGACAAATCGGGCAGGGCTTCAGTAGCTCAATTGGAAGAGCGGCTGGACTAGATTCCCAGTAGGTCGCGAGTTCGAGTCTCGCCTGAAGTCAAATTTTTCTTTCCATTTTTCTTTAAAAATATAATATATTTTCACAAGCATGTGTTAAGGCGAAATAATATAAAACAATAATATACTGATGTTCAGACAGACTGAACAGAACAAAAACCATTTTTAAACCTCGGAGCATCGGTCATCGTCCGAGCTATTGTGATATTATTTGTCGGAATCACCGGGTTAATTCCTTTGTAATTATATTTTAAGCTTAATTGTGGAGGACGCCGATGGACCTGACTGACGCCATTTTGTGCCTCATTAATACATTATCTGGTATCGGTATCGTTTTGAGTTGGAAATTATAATAACTGATATTTTTCATGATATACACCGGTTTATTGGTATTTTCGGTTGTAATTGGAAACTTAAATTATCTTTCGCATTCAATTAAGGCTGGAGCTTATATTGTGAACTTAATTCGAGTTTTTAATGTTGTTTTTTACGGTTTTTGAAGTAAAAATAACAGTGATTAAAAAAAAACATTTGAAAAAACACCGGGCTTTGGCAAGTTTCACGATAAGAACTATTTTACTTGCAGACACACGTACTTATGCAAGAATATGAAATTCGTGTAGTGAAACGACATCCTGAGGTCGCAAGTTCAATTCTTGCCCGAAATCAAATTTTTATTTCTATTTTTTCTTTAATTTCTAAAGTTCACTTGCATGTACTATTTCGAAAAATAAAAATATTGTAACAGATCGAGACAATGTCTCGACCATATTTTTCAGATCTCTAACGTTACGGAAAAGGGTAACAACATCCCACTTTTGAAGCCCCACTCTGAATCTTGTTACTGGTGGTAGAGCTCCAGTGACGGAGCTCGCGGGCGTAGGCACCACCGCATTACCTAATATACTTGCCGCTAAATGGTAGTGTTCAGCACTACCGTGTTCCGAACAGGTGGTAATGTACGGCCCTGTAATTTCCGGCACAGAGACATAATACCTTAGGCCTCAGGAGTGGTAACGCATCTGCATTTTGACCTTGGTCTTTGTGTAAGTGTCTATAGGCTGCAGTCGTCACTTAACATCAATATGAACTGCATGCCTGTTTGCCACTTCCATTAAATAAAAAAAAACTGGTTGCCTGTAAAGTCGGTTTTACGGGCGAAGATTTTACGTGACAACGTCTTTTTCTCGGTAGAAAGGCATTCGCCGGTCCGGCAGGCCTCTCTCTCGTTCGGTGACTCATCGTTACGTTACCGGGCGTTACACTTTTTCATGAGTGACTCCGAGCCGCAAACTAATTTACACGTCACGTCAAAAAAAAAAATCTCCACCATCAGCAAAACACTGTATTTGGTAAAATACAACATCATAAATACTTATTACTGGTTATTTTCCAATGAAACTTTAATAACTGATCTTTTTCCACAATGATACCATATGAACAGTTAATTGCAATTATTTTCGGTTGTAATTGCCAACAAACATAAATTAATTTCATTATCTTTCTCGTACAAATATGGTTGCGGCTTAATGTTCTGATCTGCAATGATTAATGTACTTGGTTTAAAGTTACCAGCACAAAATGGGCATGTTCAACTGAGCGGTCGGTAGAATCATATTATTTTTAAATTGACTATTGCTGCTTCGCCGGCCATCATTTTTGCAAATAAACGTCGAATTTCTGATAGAGTTCCAGTACCGGAGATCGAGGGCGTAGGCACCACCGCATTACCTAATCTATCTGCCACTAAATAGTAGTGTTCACCACTAGTAATGGATTAATCAGCATTCGCATTAATTTATAACAAGCTAATGCTGTTTTAGCATTAGCATGCTATTAATTTTAATGAAGTTGTGAAATTCTGCGTAATGTAAAACGCTATTTTTTTTTTTTTTTTATGTAGTAAAAGTGGCAAACAAGCATGCAGTTCACATTGATGTTAAGTGATGACTGCAGCCTATAGACACTTACACAATGACCAGAGGTCAAAATGCAGATGCGCTGCCACTCCTGAGGCCTAAGGTGTTATGGCCTCTGTGCCTGAAATTACAGGGCCGTACATTACCACCTGACCGGCACACGATAGTGCCGAACACTACCATTTAGCGGCAAGTATATTAGGTAATGCGGTGGTGCCTACGCCCGCGAGCTCCGTCACTGGAGCTCTACCACCAGTAAAAATTCGCAATTATTTTTGTTATTATCTTCGATTTGTTTCGTATGTTTAATGAATGCGTGAGATTGTCTTAATAATGATTAGTGTAATCATAAATTAAATTGCATATTAACAGAAATCATATGCTTCATTAGGTATCAATTATTACCATATTATCAAATAGCATAACAATAGCAATTAGCATGCTGAGACTCACGAATTCACATGCTTATGTAATATAGCATTAATTGCCATCGCTATTTACCGCTATCGTGTTCCAGTTAGATGGTTATGTAAGGCCCCGTAATAAGTATCACAGAGACACAACTACTTAAGTTTCAAGGCTGGCAACGGATCTGCATTTTGACCTCTGGCACACCGCGGACATTCCTCCAAAATTCCATACAAACGCTTGATTTGGTCTCTATTACACAGACATCAATCAGCGACGTGTATTTACACGTGCACCTGTATGCGTAGCACGTAGAAAGTACCAACCGTCGCCCATAAGAGGGGAGGAGATTGGGTGAGACGGGGAAATCGGGCGGGACATCGAAGTGACCATTCTATACGTAGTATTATTACGTATTCTCTGCCTATGGTCTTTGCGTGGGTATCTATAGGCTGCTGACATTATCTAACATCACTGTGAACTGCGTGCTTTTCCATTATCATTACATACTTATATATCAATCAGATCCAACAAAAAGAATCATGGTAAATTTCTTACATTGATTTGTACGCAATAAAATAAAAAAGCATTGGGTAAAACATCTAAGCAATATTATCTTACCTAAAAAAACTGGTTGCCTGTAAAGTCGGTTTTACGGGCGAAGATTTTACGTGACAACGTCTGTTTCTCGGTAGAAAGGCATTCGCCGGTCCGGCAGGCCTCTCTCTCGTTCGGTGACTCATCGTTACGTTACCGGGCGTTACACTTTTTCATGAGTGACTCCGAGCCGCAACCTAATTTAAGACGTTGTCACGTCAAAAAAACAATGAATACATGCCGTACTTAACTTAAATTTTAAAGTTTTTGTTACGTAGAGTTAAAAATATTGTATATACTAGGAAATGTTATTCAAGTTCAATAGATAATGTTTCAAATCTGATTTACCGTGTTTTTGTTTTCTGTACAATCTTGCCATAATCCTTTTTTTGGTGGTAGAGCACCAGTGACGGAGCTCTGGCACTAGGCCTCTGACACTCTGACACTATAGGCTGGTCTTTATGTGTTTATAGTCTGCAATCATCACTTAACATCAATGTGAACTGCAGGCTTGTTTACCATTTCCATTACATAAAAAAAAATCCTTAGAGGACATTCCCTTATAAACACATAAACACGTAAACTTGTATAAGAAACAAAATGTTCTCAACAATCTTAAACCAAAATCCCCATCGGAAGCCAATTAACTAATTCAACATAATTCACTTCAATTAAAGCGGTAATTCCGCTATAAGTGCACGGCAATTTCTCAACTGCTCCACGTCACTCTTTTGTTTGGTGATGGAGGCACAAAACAATGGACGAAAGCGGACCGTTGGGTGACATTTGACGGATTGTCGAGAAGGTATTTCGCAAATTACGAACTGTTTAAATTGAGATTAGTGTATAATAAATGAATGATGTTTATATAGCGAATCCTCTTTTCATGTTGTTTTTACTACCCGGTTAGTCCAGCGGTGTGAGACGACCGTCTGATTCGAAGGGTCGTGGGTTCGATCCCCGCACTGAGACAAATATTTGTATGGACTACAGATACTAATTTGTTTCGGGTCTGGGTGTTTGTGTATGTGTTGTGTGTGTACAACGGCGCCCACGAGACACAGGCTTATTACCTACCTACTGTGGAGCTGTGAGTGGAAAACGAAAAATAGAGAAAATTGCCGCCGGCTTCGATTTACTTATAACGCAATTGTCAGTCCTCGTGCAGCGTGCAGACACCATAAACGCCCTGTCTCATTTACCAAAAAAAAAAAACGTAACTTCACGACTGTAATCCCCGAAGGGGTAGGTAGAGAGCAAAATCATTCAAGCATACATGCAAACACCCACGATTCGCCGGATACGTTTTGGCCCATGTAAGAGGTGAGAGCCTGTTGACATCTCCGGGCACATTACCAAACTTCGAGGTACTGGGCAATTTCCAGAAAATGGAAAAATCCCATTAGAACCAGAGATAAAGGACTTAACACCATTATATCTGATTACCCACGACCCGGGAATCGAACCCAGGACCTCAGCGTAGAAGTAGTGACCTGCTACCACTAGGCTACCGAGGCAGTTACCAAGCACCACTCATTTACCAATTTACCATTTTACCAGTTCGCTTGCGGTTATCATTCCGCGCGGACTCTCTTACCATCTTTTACCAATACCATTCAAGTTCACGTTCGGCTACTATTACCGCGTGTGCTCCCGTATTTATTCCGGCTACTTAATTGTATCATTTGAACCATCATTATAATAAGTTACCAGTAATAAAACGTATCTAATCCTAACCTACGTCTTTATATTTCTCCTCCAACCACCCATACAATTACTGTTTATAGAATTCCATTTACGGGACCTGAGGGCGTAGGTACCACCGCATTACCTAATCTAAGTATTTGCCGCCAAATGTGTGTTCAGTGCAGAAATAGAGACCATAGAGCAACACGGGCCACCGGCCGCGGCGGACTGGAGGGGAGTAGCCATAGCGTTTATTACCGATGCCGTTTATTAGTCTGTCATTTTCTGCGGGGGGAAATGCGTCCGACACACACGCACACTACAAAAATCGTCTATTACTACGAAACTCACACCTTGACTTTCACGCACACATTTAAACATCTAAGTGACAGGCATAGGCCCATTTGGGCTTGTACTTTGACAGAGGGGATAGCCTGAATATAGCTACTCCCCTCCGGTGTTGCTTTATGATAGAGACTTTTAGAGACATAACAACTTAGGCGTCAGTGGCAACACTGAAATCTTTGATGAAAATGCTTATAGGCTATACAGTACATATTGATTTACCATCAATATAAGCTGTATGCTTGTTTACCACTTCATACCATAACAAAATGCAGTTCACATTATATAAAGTAATAAATACTGCAGTCTATACGCATCTACACAAAACAAGTAATATCACGCCACCCAAAACTTATATTTTCAAACGAAACCCGTGTAATTCTGGATCATAATACCGCCTCCTTTCTTCCCTTGCCCGCTTGACCGCAAGTAATCCTATTGGTGGCACCTGCGCTAAATAAACGAGGGTCATAAATTCTCAGAAATGTCATCTGCCTTGTTGTTATTAGCTGGTGTAGCTTGATATGCTCATGTCTCAATTAAACCGTACTATAATTGCCAAATTAGACCAGCTTGGCAAACTGGCTACCCTCGAATAGGTTGAATGCTCATGTCAGTTATGAGGTTAGTGCAAGTAAATGGAATATTGAAGGTTTCCTGAAATTAAACAAATTTCTTCTCAATAGGGTCTTTTGGATGGTAGGGGATAGAAGAAACTTTTAAACAGTCTATTTGAGGCATTGCCATTTAACAACATTAACCATTTGGCGGTAGATAGATGAGATAATGCGGTGGTGCCTAAGCTCGCAAGCTACAACCAGAAGTAATTTAATATTAGGATCATCATCATCATTTCAGCCGTAGGACGTCCGCTGCTGAACATATGCCTCCCCCAATGACCTCCATGCCGACCGATCGGAAGGGACGTGTACGGGTACCTGCCGCCTTGAGTAGGTCGTCGGTCCATCTTGCAGGTGGACGCCCTACGCTGCGCTTGCCGATACGTGGTCTCCACTCGAGAACCCTTCCGCCCCAGCGGCTATCGGTTCTCCGAGCTATGTGCCCTGCCCATTGCCACTTCAGCTTGGAGATCTGCTTAGCTATGTCAGCGACTTTCGTTCGCACGTAAGGATCAGAAACTTTTAATTGGTAGCAGTCATAAAATGAACTGACAGAAGCTGATTCAATTTAATTCAATAAACGTTATATTGCGCCACTCTAATCTCATATTTTCAAACGAAACCCGTGTAATTCTGGATCATAATACCGCCTCCTTTCTTCCCTTGCCCGCTTGACCGCAAGTAATCCTATAGGTGGCACCTGCGCTAAATAAACGAGGGTCATAAATTCTCAGAAATGTCATTTGCCTTGTTGTTATTAGCTGGTGTAGCTTGATTTACTAATATCAGTTATGAGGTGGTTTATACTGCTGGTAGAGCTCACAGTAGGCATCACCGCATTACCTTTATATACTTGCCGTTAAATGGTAGTGTTCAGTACTAACGTGTTCCGGTAAGGTGGCAATGTACGGCCCAAACATTACCATCTTACTGGAATGTGACAATCCTGAAGACTACTAAATTAATAGTTCGAAGAATAGTTTCTACCTTCGTATGTATATTATATTTTACTGGTGGTAGAGTTTCAGTGACGGAGCTCGCGGGCGCAAGCACTACCGCATTACCTAATATACTTGCCGCTAAATGGTAGTGTTCAGCACTATCGTGTTCCGGTCAGGTGGTAATTGTACGGCCCTGTAATTTCCGGCACAGAGACATAACACCTTAGGCCTCAGGAGTGGTAACGCATCTGCATCTTGACCTTGGTCTTTGTGTGGGTGTCTATAGGCTGCAGTCATCACTTAACATCAATGTGAACTGCATGATTGTGTGTACATAACATAAAAAAAAATATTTGAATATTTGAGTGTGTTAAAATCGTATTTTATATCAGAAACATCCTAATACTACATTAATTAACCCTTGGACCAAACTATCGTACAAAATTAAATTCTCATACAAGCCCATAGTTTTATTTAATGTTTTCTTGAAGATATTAATAAATAAAACCAAAGTTATGTTTTTCCCGCAACTTTCTCGATACTGACTCAAACTCAATAATCAAACAGCGAATTGGTTCGACAAATGAAATTTTATTTATAATAATAAACACCAAGAAACTTTGTTACGGACTCGAATATAAAGAGTTTTGGAATTCAAATAAAACAGTGAACGCGCCAGTTCCGTTTGCAAGGCAATCTTTTTCAAAGCGGCGAACTGATGGCATGTGGATATAATCACACCGTCGTGTAACGACTTGCATTCAATATTAGCAGCTTTAGGCAAACTACAAAGTACAAGCAGAATTACACTCGCGTAATTTTTAAGAGGCTTCGGAGGGCACGTTAAGCCGTCGGTCCCGGTTGCTATCGATAGATAGCAGTCGTTAAACCTTGTTGGAGGCCTTAGGGGCGGTTTGAAAACATCTGACAGCGGGTTGGCCACTAACCCCAACACCTCCACCAATCCGCATTGGAGCAGCGTGGTGGAGTAAGCTCCAGGCCTCCCCCCAAAAAAGGGGAGAGACTCGTGCCCAGCAGTGGGACGCATAATGGGTTGCCATTATTATTATTATTAATTTTTAAGACACACAAGGGAACTCTAAGATCCAAAACAGATGTTTGTTATATTTAATAGATAATAGAAAATAGTTTTTTTTATGTAATGGAAGTGGCAAACAAGCATGCAGTTCATATTGATGTTAAGTGATGACTTCAGCCTATAGACACGCACACAAATACCAAGGTCAAAATGCAGATTCGTTGCCACTTCTGAGGCCTAAGGTATTATGCCTCTGTGACGGAAATTACAGCAGACCGGAACACGACAGTGCTGAACACTACCATTTAGCGGCAAGTACATGAGGTAATGCGGTGGTGACTACGCCCGCGAGCTCCGACACTTGAGCTCTACCACCAGTAAAATTGCTTATATTCCATTTGAAATAACTCAACTTTTAAAACCATCGTTATTATCTGTTCCTTGAAATCCTCAAAAAATAATGAAGACGCGTGTATTATAAAATGTATGTTGTGGTCAATGAAAGAATGAAATACAACTTAATCGAACATAAATCCGGGACCGAACTCAGGACCCCAGGGTAGCAGTAGCGACTTTCTACTAGACTACTAGACTACTGAAGCAGCCAACTATAACTCATAACGTAAATTTATATAGACACATAATTATTTTTAATTAAGGCGTTAAGTAGCCTGAATGACCTTGGAAAAACGGAACTCATCATATATTTGTCAAAATTAGAGCGATCTAGCGAATACACGCTGTACTTGGTCGAAAAGATCAAAGATTAAGTAATTGTAGAGGTGACAAGCATTGTTGTGCTTATTACCTAATATTGAATCACAGTGATTATGATACTAGAACGGTTTAACTATTTTGAATACAAGTGCAGTTATGTGAAGGCGTTAGGTCAGGAATCATAACAACCGTTCAATATTTAATTTTATGTGTATAAAAGTGATCAAAGAGTACTTAACACTTTTATATGGAGTCTGGAGTACCTACTTTCGGTCATCATAAAAAAGAAACAATTTTGCGGTCACCTTTCATTAAAAAAAAAATCGAAAGAATAAAGTTCTATTTAGGCCTGAGCGTCATCTGCTACCGACAGCGAAACCGCGTGGCCAAGCTCCTTATAGCGAGAACCACCGCATTCCAATTTACATTTCACTAAATGGTATCTACTATAAGCGATAATAGTACGTAAGCAATATGGGTATCAATGTCAGGCTGATAATTACGAAAATGGTAGGTATCTCCTTTCAAATCGAAGTCGGCGGACATAATTATTTTTCGAAAATATGATGTGGATTTCAATTTCACGGTTTCTTGAGGTACAGATTTTTCAAATCCAAGATGGCGGACATATTTTTATTGAGTCTTAAATTCATAGTTTGAGTGCTGATAACGAAAATGGCATACATTTGCGAAACGGATGCCATTTTCGCAATCAGCACCCCAAGAAACCTCGAAATTGACACCCATATCACAATTTGGAAAATAGATATGTCCGCCATCTTGCATCTGTAAAATGATGTCAGTTTCGTAATGAGCACTCCAAGAAACCTAGAAATTGATACCTTTGTCATATTTCGAGAAATGAAAAATCGGTCCAATATCATGGATCTGAAAACAGGTGTCATGTTCGAAATCAGCATTCCAAGAAATCATGAATTGATTGTTTTTCGAAAAAGTGGTATTCTTTTTTGAAAAACAATTGTGTTGGCTATTTAGGATTTATTTCAATTACTATTCTTATTTGATTTCACTATTTTACTAGTTTTATTTCAACTTATTCTTATTTTACTATGGTCTAGTGGAACTTGTTTCGGCAAACAATACCGCTATACCAACTCCCGCATCCCGCTGCCCGAGTCGGTAGCGAATATTTTCAAGGCTAATATATCATTATATCTACTAGCTTTTACTCGCTAGTTCGTGGACTTCAGGTATAAATATAGGTACTCTTGAAGCACCTTTAGTCTCATTAGTTTAATTCATTAGTTCGATCGAAAAACACCAAAATAAATAAAACTCTTAAGTCAAACTGTAAGTAATTTAAAGCTTTTTCTTTTGCAATAAAAAACGAAGTAAAAAGATTGTGCCGTTTTGGAGAACATTTGCATTTTATGACAAAAATAGGTCCATTTTGAAATGGTTTTTTCTAAAAGGGAGTTAGCAAATATAACATTCTGTTCAAGTTTAAACATTAATTGAATCCTTGCCTGTCGTCGTGTATTTTTATATTTCGGATTCAATTAACAGATTTTTCTACAATTTGACTTAAATCATGTACGAATTTAGGCATTTCATCTATCTTAACGCCTTAAGGTATAAACATCAACCTGTCATTCAAATAGATTAAAATGTGTGTATTTGTATGGTATTCATGTTTAAGGGGCATCGCTATTATTTGTACAATTGCCTCATTAATAAGTTTGTTAAAAAAATGGTTTCAGAACTCTATCAAAAGCACGTGCATAACTGGTTTTAAATATTTATGTCCATAGAAATGTAATTTGAATTTAACTTGCAATATTCTTACTAAATTGCCATTTCATATTTTCCAATTATTTTAATCGAGTATAAATATTTTAACGTTAGTTATAATTTCCATTAAACTTGATCAGTAACCTTTTCACTATCACAATAAATTTTAGTGAGAAAATTTTCATTAAGTTTGATTTAAAATTGAATACTACATTTCTTGGAAACTTTTTATCGAAATAACTTAGACATCAAAAGAGAAGGGAATAATTAGAAAATATTATTTTTAACAGTAATTAAAACTAGCTTTAAAAAGTATGATGTCTAATAAATCATGAAACAAAATTTTATGTGAAGAATTTAATAACTTTAATTGTCAACTTTTTTATATATTTCGTTATAAGAGTGGCAAACAAGAACATAGTTTACATTGATGTTAAGCCTCTGTATGACATATTATGACTCTGCGCTGGATACTTCCTGACCGAAACACGAAAGCACTGAACACTACCGATTCGCAGATTAGGACATGCGGTTGTTTTTACACCCCTTAACCCAGTCACGGGAATTTCCATAGTCATCAAGCCTTCCCGAAACAGTGTTCTGCGTCATAAAGGTAGAATGGCATGCAGATAGGCATCATTGATCGATAGATCGCAGTGGCGGTGGTTTTATCACGACAGGACGCTGCTGTCCGTCTTGCGTTATTCTAGTAGACTACGGCCTACTACTGTATTTTCAACAAAATTTACTTTGAACGAGATAGTTTCAATTTTTGAAATATGACATTTTCAAAAAACTCCATAAATATAACTTTTTAGGAACAACTTAATAGACTTATAAATCTCTCTCAATGGCACCACTTGTAAGGTTAGAGACAAGTTAATTAATAATCAACAGTTGTTTTACTACCATATAAATTTACTAATATACATATGTTACATATGTTTATACATATGTTTACTAATATAATATATATATGCTCGGAGTTTCTCTGCGAGATCGGATCAGGAGATCCGCATGAGAACCATAATAACTGACATAGCCCACCGAATAGCGAAACTGAAGTGGCAGTGGGCAGGACACATAGCTCGCAGAACTGACGGCCATTGGGGCAGAAAAGTTCTAGAGTGGCGACCGCGTACCGGAAGACGAGGCGTAGGCAGGCCACCCATGAGGTGGACCGACGACCTGGTGAAGGTCGCAGGCAATCACTGGATGAGGGCGGCCCAGGACCGTTCGTTGTGGCATTCTTTGATCTTTGTTCAGCAGTAAACGTCTTTTGGCTGAATTGGTGATGATGATGAGTTGCTTTATTTATTTCTTAAATCTTGAAGGTATTGGAGCACAATCGTATCGTCAAAATATTTGAAATACTTTTTCAACTAGGAATGAGGAAGTGCAGCTTACGGTGTAATAGACGTCCAACTTTTTCACCAACTTCCCGACTTACTTTCAGCACGTAAGACTTAAGCAAACTTTTTAAGTTTCAACTAAACTATTGTTTGACTACTTAAATGTTTATTTTAAAACACTGCAAGTCCATTACTTGTGTCGCATTCTTTTTTCAAATCAGCCAAAGTTTGTTCGTAAGAAACTGGTGGTAGAGCTCCAGTTATGGAGCTTGCGGGCGTCACCACCGCATTACCTAATTTACTTGCCGCTAAATGGTAGTGTTCAGCACTTTCGTGTTCCGGTCAGGTGATAACACCTTAGGCCTCAGAAGTGGTAAAGTCATTTTGATCCCTGGTCTTTGTGTAAGTGTCTATAGGCTGTAGTCTTCACTTAACATCACTGTGATCTGCATGGTTGTTTGCCATGGTTTTTTTTAAGCTTGAGTCCTGCATCTTTCATTTCAAGCAAATCATCATCATATCAGCCGAAAGATGTCCTCTGCTGCACCAAAGCCTCCCCGGGGATATGCCATAATCGCCAAGCTTGGCAGGCGGATTGGCGATTGCAGTTGCGGTAGACCTATCGCACGCCGCAGCTACCCATCCAGTGTTGTTATTTTTATAATAATAATAATTGCAACCTTTGGAACGACCCACTGCTGGGCACGAGTCACTCCCCTTTTAAGGGGGAGGCCTGAAGCTTACTCCACCACACCTCCGACCTCCGACAAGGTTTGACGACTGCTATCTATCGATAGCAACCGGAACCGCGACCGCGGCTTAACATGCCCTCCGAAGCACGGAAACGCGCATTTTAATTTGCCACTAGCGGTCACCCATCACACACCTGACCATGCTCGTATTGCTTAACCAAGTAGATCGCTTATGCAACCTTTGGTACAGCTCTAGTGACGGAGCTCGCGGGCATAGGCACCCACCGCATTACCTAATATACTTCCCGCTAAATGGTAGTGTTCAGCACTATCGTGTTCTGGTCAGGTATTAATGTACGGCCTTGTAATTTCCGGCACAGAGACATAACACCTTAGGCCTCAGGAGTGGTAACGCATCTGCATTTTGACCTTGGTCTTTGTGTGGGTGTCTTTAGGCTGCAGTCATCACTTAACATCATTGTGAACTGCATGCTTGATTGCTACTTCCATAACATAAAAGAATATCAACCGCGGTACCAACTGGTTTTTTTGGTGGTCTCCAATTCAGCATAGAAGTCAGGCGTAACGCCTGACGCTGATTTTCAATGGAACCACTCGAGGGAGTTCACGGATGTCAAAATCAAGTACGATGATGTGTGTATCTTCACGCCAAGTCCCTTGCGGGGTAGGCAGAGAGTGTAGAGCACCCAAAAAACATAGGGTAACATAGGCAGTTTTGTACGGAATCATTAAGCTGGTTTTTTGATTAATATACGTTCAATATTAAACAGACAAATATGGATATTATAACTTACTAGCAGCCCGACCCGGTTTTACTTTACCCGGTGTTACCTATCCTATTCATCTTATCGTGATGTTATGTAGCCTAAAGTCTTCTTCGATAAATGGGCTATCTAACACTGAAAGTTTTTTCAAATCGGACTAGGAGTACTTAAGCGCGTTCAAGCAAAGAAACAAACATACTCTTCAGCGACACCGGCGCATCGGCATCGCAATAAGGCCTGCTGCGCTCGGCCGGTCGTTATCGCGCTGTGGTGTCTGAGGTGGGGATGACGCACCACTCCCGGTGACTCCCGGCTCCCGGCGATCGACGCGCCACCGCACAATTGCGTTATAATTCTTTGATTCCATATTATTATTATGATATTTAATAAGATGTTTTTTATCTACTTATATTTTATTTACTTTGGTATTCATCTATTTATTATTGTTTGTACCTACTAGTATGTATAACATTTATCGTTTTATTAAGTATGTTATTTTAATAGCTTATTATCTGTTTTATATCCGTATGTATGTACCTTGTATAAGTATTAGTACAATTATCCTTTATTATAAATTTGACATCCGTGGTTCACTCACTAAGGGTCCTGTTGAAAACCAGCGTCAGGTACCTTTTATATGAAGGTACCTGACATTTGCTGAACAGGACACCTTTTTGGCAGCCGTGAGACACATATTACGTGTATAGGTATGTATTAATTTTTAGAAAATGTGTTGTCTTTTCTCTGTTACCTGTTACGTTTTATGTCTGTTTTATGTGTCTCGTTGTGTGTCAAATAAATGTTTCTTATCTTATCTTATCTTTATAATATTACTGGCGGCCCGCCCCGGCTTCGCGCGGTTATAATGTTACCTTCCCTCTCCTATTCATCTTAGCGTGATATTATATACTAAATACTAAAAATACTACGCTGAGGTCCTGGGTTCGATTCCCGGGTAGGGGGTTATCAGAGATAATGGTGAAAAAGCCTTTGTCTCTGGTTCTATTGGGATTTTTCCATTTTCTGGAAATTTCCCAGTACCTCAAAGTTTGGTAATGTGCCCGGAGATGTCAACAGGCTCGCCACCTGTTACATGGGCCAAAACGTAACCGGCGAATCGTGGGTGTTTGCATGTATGCTTGAATGCATGCATTTACCTCTGCCTACCCCTTCGGGGATTGCAGGCGTGAAGTTACGTTTTTAAAAATACTAAAACCTTCCTCGATAAATGGGCTATCTTATACTGAAAGAATTTTTCAAATCGGTCCAGTGGTTCCTGAGATTAGCGCGTTCAAGCAAACAAACAAACAAACTAATATATTCAGCTTTATAATATTAGTATACCTAGATTAGTAGAGATACCTATAGATGTGTATTTTCGCAATATCAATTTATCACTACACACACTTCATATGCGAGCTATCTGAATACAAAAATGAATTTCGTTTAAATAAATTAAATCGATACAGCTTAACAACTTGAATTTGCAATCATAAAATTCTGAAATAAGCAAAATGTTTCTATTCTAAAATAAATGCTTCATCGGTATTATTTAAAAAAAATGGTTTTCTATAACCTAGATTGATTTAGTATTGGAATAATTTAATTAAAAAAATGTTTTTTTCACGCTTGATTATATTACGTCACCATAGGCGAAAAACTAATGATTTGTTTAATTTCTTGAAAAACTTGATTAAGTAGTAACTTACGCTACCTCGTTTTTCGCGAATTCCAAGATACGCGGTTTTTGTCGTACCGCACGCATCAGTTTCCCCACTCCTCTCGGTCAGTATTCGGTTTACTAGAAGTTCGGGTGTACATTATTGATTTTACTATAATAATATCATCCCAAAGACCAAAAAAATAGTAATTTGCATCAAGTGCTTATGCAAAAACGAACCCCGACTTCCGCGAATTTGACTTACACACTTGGTTCCACCTATCGTCGGAAGTCCGAGATATTACTATATTTGGAAATGACGTGTACCTTCATTATTATATTAAACCTAATAACATTTTTCACAGGAATACTATCACAATTAAGTTGGCCTTACAAGTATGCGAGTAATAGCCGACCAAATGTTATTTACTCATTGATATACGAGTACAATGAATTTACTCGACAATTTTGAACAACTCCATAGAAAATATACATTTTTTTTCTTTACAACAATCTCAAACTACGGAACCCAACACTGCGCGTGGCCCGACACGCAATTTACCAGTTTTTATGTATAAAAGCGTTGGGACGTGACGACCCCATCGTCCTCCCCATTTTTGTTACATATTATTGCCATTTTTTTATTGGTGGTAGAACTCCAGTGACGTAGCTCGTGGGCGTAGGCACTACCGCATTACCTAATATACTTGCCGCTAAATGGTAGTGTTCAGCACTATCGTGTTCCAGTCAGGTGGTAATGTACGACCCTGTAAATTCCGGCACAGAGGCATAACACCTTAGGCCTCAGGCCAATGTTCACACATCTGCATTTTGATCTTGATATTCGGGTTGTTCTATGGGCTGTCATCACTTAACATCAATGTGAACTGCATGCCTGTTTGCCACTTCCATTACATGAAAATGGGTATCTGTAAGTAAAATCGACTTTAAAACATAAGCATTCAACTCAGGTAACATACAAATATTTTGCCTTTGCCCACAGTCACGCTGTTTCAAAGGTTTATTGGATTTTATATGAAAAGTTTCGAGTAAGCGGATTTCCTATGTGTATATACTTGCAGTACAACGTATCGGTGGGTTAGGATTAATACTGAATTCTGCACTGCTTTTGGAATATCTTCACTCTTTGAATAAGACGTTTGAACTTAAAATAGTTTTTAAACCGAGGTAAAGTCTGGACGTAAAGGACCAAAGTCTTTTTGAGCTGTGTAATCTGTGTTTGTAGATTATTTAAGTAAGGAATATGTCAAATAAGTAAGTGCAGTACCTACTCAACAATTAATATTGCACATCGAGCGTGCGAAAGAGACGATCGGCTCGTTTCGACTTCGTAGAGCGTTATCTCTGTTGTACACTGCCATAGAGCAACGCGGCATTCACACCTTGACTTTAACAAAATACAGAAACCATTTCACGCACACATTTAAACATCTAGGTGACAGGTATAGGCCCATTTGGGCTTGTACTTTGACAGAGGGGAAAGCCTGCATATGGCTACTCCCCTCCGGTGTTGCTCTATGTACATTGCCTACGTAGCACTGACAATCCGGTCAAAACTTGATCAAAATGGTCGACAAACGTCAAATAGGTACGGCGCGAAATAGATAACGCTCGACAGACCCGAAATAAGCCCAAGTCTCCTTCCTAGGCTCGATGTGGAATATTTATTGTTGAGCACTGTATGCAGTTGAGTTTTACATTTATTTGACACGACATATCCATCTCGTAAAATAACACGGGTAAATTTACGTATATTGCATAAGGACATTAAAGTAAAATCAGCAAAGTAATCGTTTTTCAAAACAACTTATTTAAAATATCTTCGTTTTCAGGCTTACAAGGTTACAAGGAACCCTTATTTATAGTTTCTCCTCGTCCGTCCGTCTGTGCAGTGATCCGTCAATCCGTTCGTCTGTCTGTCTGTCGGCAGCTATGCTCGGAGACTCTTAGTACTAGAAAGCTGTAATTTGTTATGACCACATGCCACGCTTAATAACTGATGCAATAAAATTATGAAAAATGTTTTTCAGGGTAGGTACCTGCAGAGGACAGGTAAAGTGGGGATGGTGGGACAAAGGCATCTCCCAAAATATCATGTGGGATATCGTTGGACAGGTCTTTAAAAAATTGTCGATCAACTTATTAAATACAGCTGGAAAACAGAACCCTACTTTGCGCATGTCTTTTTTTTTTTAATGTATATGAAGTGGCAAACAAGCATGCAGTTCACATTGATGTTAAGTGATTACTGCAGCCTATAGACACCCACACAAAGACCGAGGTCAAAATGCAGATGCGTTACCACTCCTGAGGCCTAAGGTCTTATGCCTCTGTGCCGGAAATTACAGGGCCGTACATTACCACCTGACCGGAACACGATAGTGCTAAACACTACCATTTAGCGGAAAGTATATTAGGTAATGCGGTGGTGCCTACGCCCGCGAGCTCCGTCACTGGAGCTCTACCACCAGTAAAAATGTCCCCATACGGATTTCGCCGTTTTTCTACTTATTCCTGTTATTTCATATTACTTCGTTAGCTGTGACAAGCCAGAGTCCAATTAACAAAAAGTAAGATGACATCATTTGAACGTCTTTAAAATTACTTCAATAGGGACGCAATCCAAAAAAACGAATGATAACAAAATCGATACAGTTTCGTGTTGTAGCTATTATGTATACGTATCTATCATCCCCACCCAAAATTCAATTATACCACTGGATAACTAAAGAATCGAAGATTTGATAACGATATATAAGGAATTTAACACGTCGCGCGCGGGGTAGGGGACAGCCCCGCCATTTTGAACACCAATTTGATCCGTATCGAGATTTCCATTTAGAACCTATAACTTTCGATTCGGTAAAGCTAAGACGTTCATTAAAGTTTTAATCATCAGCTCATATCAAAATATATCGATTATATATATAATATAAGTAACCAATTGTGACTGTGAATATTAAATGTGTTAAAATAAAAAAGAATAATACAAAAAAAAACATATAATGTCGGCCTATACGCGTCGGAAAGCCAACTTAAATACAAGAATTGAATAAGGTTGGAAAGGGCATCTCAACAGCAATCGAATGGTACCAATAAAACACCATATGATCGAGTCAAGTAGTGCCGGCAACGGAAAATAATCGATGTGGCCGACAGAATCAATGATCTTGGCGCGTGGATGACGTGTGACAAAGACAGCACCTTACAGGTAAGACAAACTGTAAGGCACTGTTTCTGTCATCCACACGTCAAAAGATCCTTGTACGACTGTTATTATATAGAAAATTTACCCTTTACGAGACGTTATTAACGTACAACAAACGGCCGTGTCCATATCACAACCAGAGCCACTTTTTTATCACGATAATCCTAGAAGCATCTGAAAGTCTATCTGCAAAAGCAATCCTAGTGAATATAAATCCTTAGAATCCATCTCAATGAAATAAATCTCACGAAAACTGCAACCACGACAGTGAATGGCCAACATTAAGTGTCTCAAAGGACCACTCTCGATAAGGAATCTTCTATTTCCATATAGCGACCGCTCTAAAGGAGTCGCTATCTGGAAAGTTGGCCGTAAGTAGAAATCTGTAAGCAAACTTTAAATTTGTGTTTATACATTAGTGAAACGAACGAAACTTCAAATATTTTCGCATTCTTAACTAATGTCGTATCTTTTTTATTAACGTCATAATATTATATTAATTCGGTAGTTGATTATGATTCTAAGTCCAACATACATACAAAACAAGTAGCATCTTTATCATGATAATCTCAGAAGCACGAAAATTCTGCAAAAGCAATCCTAGTGAATACAAATTAGAATCCATCTCAATGAAATAAATCTCATGAAAACTGCAACCACGACAGTGAATGGCCAACATTAAGTATCTCAAAAGACCACTCTGGATCTAATGGAGTAGTCGCTATCTGAAAAGTTGCGGTGAATAGAAAATCTGTAAGCAAACTTGTATTTCATTTGCCATTGAAAGTGGCACGAATTGCATGTTAAATTATTAGCTTTAATCATTCACTCACACACATACTCGTACATACACTTTCAGATATCTGATGATGTTGAGAATAAGTATTTTAAGTCTTGCATGTACACACCTACGACTCAAGGATCAAACTCGGTGCGCCTAGACTACATTTTTTAAATATTTTGGTGGTAATATATGGTAAATGAATACTGTAGCCTAAAGAAGGCCTAGCCTAAGGCGCGATCACATCTGCATAAAAAGTAGAGGTCAAAAAGTAGATACGCTAACACTCCTAAGGCCTAAGGATTTTTTGTTTTGGCCGAACTATTTTCTTCCAGATTTATCTCGCACATATCAAAACAAAAATATTTTTTTCAAGCCTTTAATGTATACATATTACATTTACAGATGCTGTAAGGATTCGTCGTTATAATGTGGTATTGTAGGTGTCCTTTTTAATATTCATAAAATTTTATCAAATCAAACCGGTGGGCGATGGGAATACTAAGTCCAAATTATAATCCAAACCAACAACATCGTTCTGATGAGAATATTAAGAGTCCATCTGCAAAAGCAATCCTAGTGAATACAAGTCCTTAGAATCCATCTCAATGAAATAAATCTCACGAAGACTGCAACCACGAAAGTGAATGGCCAACATTAAGTATCTCGAAAGACCACTCTGGATCTAATAGAGAGGCCGCTATCTGGAAAATTGGCCGTGAATAGAAAATCTGTAAGCAAACTTGTTATTTGTGTTATGGTTTGTACATTAACAAAACGAATGACACTTAAACTATTGTCGTATGTTTTTTACTAATGTCATATTATTATATCAATTCGGTAGTTGATGATGAAAATTCTAAATCCAACTTACATACAAAACAACTATCATCTTTATCATGATAATCTCAGAAGCATCTGAAAGTTCTGCAAAAGCAAATCTAGTGAATACGAATCCTTAGAATCCATCGAAATGAAATAAATTTCACGAAGACTGCAACCACGATAGTGAATGGCCAACATTAAGTATCTCAAAAGACCACTCTGGATCTAATGGAGTACTCGCTATCTGGAAAGTTGACGGTGAATAGGAAATCTGTAACCTAGATTTTATTCATTTTACAAGTGAGGATCAAGAAGAAGAAGAAGAAAAAACTTTTTTTGTACCAATGTGCGAAGAGTATTTTAAGTAACAACGAGTAAAAATTACATTAATCCATTGTTCTTTTTGTAACGTATTAAAAGGTTAACGTGTATTGAAATAAAATTATTTTAACGGATTTATCTCGCGCATATTAATTTAAAATTAATTTTGCAATCAACCCGACGTTTCGTACGCTTTTTAACATTCATGGCCCTGGATAGATTAATCACCAAGAATTAAAACAAAACATAGTTTTAATTAAACAAGTGTACATCATGAAAACATAAGAATACATCAAATAAGTATGCAGTACGCACGAATGTCAAGTGAATATATGAACACAAAAACCAGTGGTCAAAATGCACATTATTATGCATGCGGGCTCCTGCAACATAGGTACTGATATCTTTCTTAAGGCTTGTCAACACGAGTATACTCACGGAATAGATAAATAAGGATGGAAAGGCCTTTGCTTCAACTTAGTATTAGAACCAGTGTCGCCGCTTTTCTCCCACCATGCAATTTCTTACACAAATGTAACACCATCTCGACAATCACCCACACATTAATCTCGGGGCAGCTATTCGTTTGCGTAAGTTTGCATACTAAGATGTAACGCCCGTAGACAATAAACACTCGCACGCACACAACAATATACTCACCAATAAACTAGTCGAAGTGTAGCGAACGCATTACATGCTGTACATTGCCAGCGGAGACAGTAATAGCGTTAATTGAGCGAGTGCTTAACGAGCAATGTATTCGCTAGCAGTAACGTTTAAATAATGCAGTTTCAGTTCGAATATTCATATTCCTTTGTATATTTATATGTTTTTTACAAGTATTATAACAATAAATGTCATTTGTGACTTACTAATCAAAAGATATTCCTCCTCGCTTTATACTTGAGGTCTGAAATTTCATATTACATGTTAAAATTGGCACTAGATGGTATTTTACCAAGAGATGCGTGGGTCGAAGCAGTCTACACGACACTACGAGCGGCAAACGAATGGTTCTGCCGAACTGTGTGTGTACACGCATAGTTGTCGTGCGCATGCCACGCCCACATTACCATTCCATCTTTATTTATTTATTCCGTGAGTATACTAATGTGGCATTACTGCGCTATTACCAGCTTAACTGCCGCAGTGATATAGCCAGAAATAATTACCATTAGAGACCGAACATGTGTTGGTAAAGGTTTTTTTTATGTAATGGAATTGGCAAACAAACATGCAGTTCACATTGACTAATAGTACTCATATATATCACATTTATGTAATTTTTTTTGATGACTGCGGCCTATAGACACCCACCCAAAGACCAAGGTCAAAATGCAGATGCGTTACGACTCCTGAGGCCTCTGTGCCGGAAATTACAGGGCCGTACATTACCACCAGACCGGAACACGATAGTGCTGAACTCTACCATTTAGCGGCAAGTGTATTAGGTAATGTGGTGGTGCCTACGCCAGCGAGCTCCATCACTGGAGCTCTACCACCAGTGAAAACCATACCCATGTAAAGGAAGGGTTATATCCCCCTCCGTTCAATACAAACCAATGGACCAGAATTAACGCGCAAGAACCTCAATATCGTAACAGTCATGCCGTTTGTTAATGGCATGGAAGTAATGTTTTATACTGGTGGTAGAGCTCCAGTGACGGAGCTCGCGGGCGTAGGCACCACCGCATTACCTAGCTTACTTGCCGCTAAATGGTAGTGTTCAGCAGTATCGTGTTCCGGTCAGGTGGTAATGTACGGCCCTGTAATTTCCGGCACAGAGGCATAATACCTTAGCCCTCAGGAGTGGTAACGCATCTGCATTTTGGCCTTGGTCTTCATGTGGGTGTCTATAGGCTGCAGTCATCACTTAACATCAATGTGAACTGCATGCTTGTTTGCCACTTACATTACATAAAAAAAAATGTGATCGTAGCTTTGTAAAAATCATATGTATTATATATCAATTATAATAATTATAATCTTATCTGAACTAATATTATAAAGAGGTAATATTTTTTTGTTTGTTTGTTTGTTTGTAATGAATAGGCTCAATAACTACTGGACCGATTTAAAAAATTCTTTCACTTTTCGAAAGCTACATTATCCACGGGCAACATACGCTATATTTAATTTTGGAAAAAATAGGGATTCCGTAAGATATTTGGGTTTTTCAGACACAAGGTGTAAAAAATCAACCAGAAAAGTTACTTATTTTGCGTACGCTGCCTAAACCATAAAATATATCGAGGAATATCTTATAAGTTTATTTAACTATTCGAAAGTTAATCCACGGGTAACATTGGGTATATTTTATTTTGGAAAAAAATAGGGGTTCCGTAAGATATTTGGGATTTTCAGACACAAGGTGTAAAAAATCTACCAGAAAAGTTACTTATTTTGCGTACGCTGCCTAAACTATAAAACATATCGAGGAAGACTTTAGGCTATATCTATGTTTAATCATCACGCTAAGACAAATAGGAGAGGGTAGGCAACATTGCACCGCGCGAAGCCGGGGCGGGCCGCTAGTAACATTATAAAGAGGTAATATTTTTTTGATTGTTTGTTTGTAGGATTTTGTACCTTTATCTCCGATTTCCCCCGACCCGGGAATGAAACCTATGACCCCTGCGCAACAGTAGTAGCCTAATACCCGTACACTACTGAGGCGCTTCAAATTATATTGATCCACTTTCATGAAAAATCATCAGTCAGTCCTCAAACACAAACCAGCGCAGTTATAGCAAACGATCTGAAACAAATTAGTTCTGCCTTGGTTTCACTGTATATATGCAATTCGCTCTTTGACAATGACAAATGCAATCTAATATTCGAATGCCTTTGTGTGTGAAATTGTTTTGGAGAAACTGTGAATGAGATATGTCGTCTCAAACACACATTATATTCGATGAAGCAGATTTCAAATGTTTTATAATGCAATTGTATCGTTAAAAACACATTGCTATTTAAATTAAAGTATTTTGTACAATACTGTCTGAAGGTATTATATACTGTCTGATTTTTACTGGTGGTAGAGCTCCAGTGACGGAGCTCGCGGGCGTAGGCACCACCGCATTACCTAGTTTACTTGCCGCTAAATGGTAGTGTTCAGCAGTATCGTGTTCCGGTCAGGTGGTAATGTACGGCCCTGTAATTTCCGGCCTAAACAGAGGCCTCAGGAGTGGTAACTCATCTGCATTTTGACCTTGGTCTTCATGTAAGTGTCTATAGGCTGCAGTCATCACTTAACCACACCGCGGACACTCCGCCAAAATTCCATACAAACGCTTTATTTGGTCTCTATTACACAGACATCAGTGACGTGTATTTACACGCGCACCTGTGTGCGTAGCACGTACAAATTACCAAACGTTGCCCATAAGAGGGGAAGGGGTTGAGTGATGCGAGCAAATCGGGCGGGACGTCGATGTTCCCATTCTATTCGTAGTATTATTACATATTCTCTGACTTAACATCAATGTGAACTGCATGCTTGATTACCACTTCCATTTAATTAAAAAAAAATTGTATCGTTGTGATCACATTGCTATTTAAATTAAAGACTTTTATAGAAATCACACCGACTTTTATTTCTGAACGTTTATAAATAAGTACCCATATCTGGGTGTCTATGCGGTAACTAACGGCTTAGTGTTGTTGTGTGTTTGCCAAAAAAATAAATATTTTTCTTTCTTTCTTTCTTTTCTTTCTTTATAGAATGTCTGAAGGTATTAGGAATCGACATGCATGAATAAGTAGAATGAATATAAAAGACGCACGTGAGGTGTGTCGGGACTGGGATATCTATAATATATATGAATATATAATATATATATAATATATATATATATATATATATATATATATATATATATATATATATATATATATATAAATATATTTTTTTAAATGCGCTGCCACTCCTGAGGCATTAGGTGTTATGCCTCTGTGCCGGAAATTACAGAGCCGTACATTACCACCTGACCGGAACACGATACTGCTGAACACTACCATTTAACGGCAAGTATATTAGGTAATGCGGTGGTGCCTACGCCCGCGAGCTCCGTCACTGGAGCTCTACCACCAGTAAAATATATATATAAATATTAATTTTGTGAACTTACTTTTTGAAATACACAATTTATTTATTTATTTATCTGTCTAAGCGACTGGAGAAGTGGTTCGAGTAACCGCGGGCTCAAATGCCGCCTGAAGTAAAAAAAATGCAGTTACCATTTTTTAAAATATATACTTTAATTATACAATTAGGGTAGTTAGATAAGATACACTACATCCACCAGCTGCTCACCGATCTCGTTCATAATGAAGATGTAAGAAAGAGGCATTGTGTGAATAGATTAAATTTTAGTAGAATATCTTTGTGTAATAAGAGTATCGGTGTACATATAAAAAAACATGCCCCGATAGTTCGGGCATGTAGAAAGAATGTCGAATTAGCGAATGACTAAACAAATAGGTTTAAAATGCGATTAGGGATGGTTGCAGAGGCCCAGGAAGATCAAGAGAAAGATAGAAAGAAACTTGGAAATCAGAGTGCATGTATGAAGAGAATTATGAATGTAGATAAAACACGTGATGTGTGTCAGGACCGGGATATCTGGCGGTCCAAGTTCTCTGTTTATCCCGTGAGGAACATGCCGTGAAGACACACATATCACTTTTAAAAGCGCTGTCGAAATGGGAATTGAAAATGGAAATTTATTCCAAAATTAAAAAAGCGCTGTCGAAATGGGAATTGAAAGTGGAAATTTATTCCAAAATTAAAAAACACCACATAAAACCCCTCTTTGTTTCACTCCAACACTTATAAGCGGAGCACTCAATTAAAATAAATTCAAAATGCAGCCAAACCCGTGTTTTAAAGCTAGTAATATTCAAACTAGGAACAACAAATAGAAACGCCCGAAGACGTAACATGAAACAAATTAGTTCATGTTGGTAAATACAATCTAATAATCGAATGCCTTTGTGTGTGAATATCAAAGGTATCAAAGGAATTTTAAATTAGATTTGTTAGCTTACGTATTGTATGAGTTCATTCGTGTGTATAGTCTATGATTTACATAGAATATAAATTCCCGTCTGTTTCTCAGAGGCATAATAACGTACGTATAAATGCATTTGTGCATATTATTCGGCACGTTAAAGAATCGCAAGTAATTTTTTGTAATTGTTTTAAGGCTTTATTTGCTAGTTGTTGGTTGATTTTTTTTTATTTCACGAAGTTGACGAATGATAGTTGCGTGCCTACGCCCGCGAGCACCGTCACTAGAGCTCTACCATTTGCAAGGCGTCGGGACGTGACGACCCCACCGCCCACTAGAGGAAGAATTTTCTTCTACTGGAAGAGAATTCTGCCGCAAGTGCAGTCAGTCAACCGATCAATGGCGGTCAAACCATTCCAATAGGACGGTAGTAAATATATCAACCAATCAGCCTGCCAAGCGTGGCGATTTGACAAAGAAATCTATTGAAAAAATAATATTGATCCTGATAAAGAAAAGATGTAAAGTTATATTTTATGTTTATATCTGATTTAGGTTTCATTTTGATTAGATTTATAGCATGGAACGATTTATATATGTTCATACTTAATAAAAAATCATTCAACTAAGTATAGCTCTTTAAGCTAGTTCTACATTGTACATAAATGTGCCAATTGTGGCACAAACAAGTAGGATAACACACTCCATCTTATACTACTGAATTTTTCTGCTACAAGCCTTAACAGCTTAAATCTTTACAACTTTTATTCTACTTAAAGAAAATATCAATAACTGGGTGACAAAGTCAAAAGGAGCCTTATTTATCTGCCGTTGATTGGTAGTGTTCAGCACTTACGAGTTCCGGTTAGATGGTATTGTATGGCCCTGTAATAACTATCACAGAGACATGAAAACTTAGGTCCCAGCGGTAGCAACACATCTGCATTTTGACCTCTGGTTTTTGTGCAAATGTCTAAGCTGCAGTCATCACTTAACATCAATATGCTTGTTTGCCATCTTTCTTACATGAAAAAGCCACGATCCTCATCAGTGAGCTGTACGACTAGGGGAGAGAAAGAAAATTAAGTATCACATCTATATTTCCTTTAAATAATAAAAAAAAGTATACTTACTCACAACATAATTCCTTGGATCAGTCTTTTTCAATGAGTACATTTTTTTTTTTTTATTTAATTGAATTGGCAAACAAGCATGCAGTTCACATTGATGTTAAGTGATGACTGCAGCCTATAGACACCCACACAAAGACCAAGGTCAAAATACAAATGCGTTACCACTCCTGAGGCCTAAGGTGTTATGCCTCTGTGCCGGAAATTACAGGGCCGTACATTACCACCTGACCGGAACACGATAGTGCTGAACACTACCATTTAGCGGCAAGTAAATCAGGTAATGCGGTGGTGCCTATGCCCGCGAGCTCCGTCACTGGAGCTCTACCACCAGTAGATTACCATTGAAAAACTTTTAATTTATGTTCCCAAGAGTGATAATATGTATACTACTGAGACGTTATTTGTACCAGCGGCAATGGCCTGCTATCATCACAAAGCCACCACGGTATTTTTTTATTTGAATAGACATTATTACACTGCACATAAGGTGTAAGTGTATGTCGTTCAACCTTAAAAACGTAACAATAATGAAATTCCAAGTTTTTGCTCTAGAACACATCAAGCGTAACGTTTGCTTTCACAGCGGAACACCAATCAAAGACTTGGGTCTACATCGCGATACATAAGTTTTCGCAATTAGAGACATATATACAAGCAACATTGGAACTGCATCGGGGAGTCCGTTGCTACTGAGAAGGCCGGCGGTTGCGAGGGCCGGACTAAAGTCTCGCTTATTCCGCTAGTTAATTTGATATCGGTAGAGTGGTTCTGTTGTTCAGTGCGTTTAGTTGATGGGCTGATTCTGATACCCTCCTCTTCGTAAGTGGCAAGATCGACTTCCTTTTGTATCTTGGACCGGTAATGATCGATGCAGCAATATAATCTATACTCAGGGTCTTAATTCTTGTGACGTAATAGTCACTGAATCGTAATTGAATATTCGCAACAATATACCTAAAACCTTAATTCGTACAATAATACCAGATATACGGTAAAAATTCTGTTTTTTTAATGAGATTTTTTTCGCTAGTGCTGTCATTCAACCGAGCAATGGTGGGCAAACTATTCCAATAGTGTGATAGTAAATAGAATAACGTAGAATCGGCAACAGAGTGCCATGAAAAAAATTACTGCCACTGCGATCGCCATTAATTTCTGAAGCAGCAGATGGACCCTATAGGGTCCGAGCACAATAAATAAGAAATTAATTTTATTGTCATGACGACCCGGTTAGTCCAGCGGTGTGAGATGACCGTTTGATTCGAAGGGTCGCGGGTTCGATCCCCGCACCGGGACAAATATTTGTATGGCCTACAGATATTTGTTTCGGGTCTGGGTGTTTGTGTATGTGTTGTATATGTACAACGGCAGCCACGACACAGGTTTATACCTACTGTGGGGCTGTGAGTGTAAGCGTATTTTATTTATTTATTTATGTTTTTCTTGACCTGAAGGCTAATTATGCATAGTAAGCGTACCGATGGCATATTTTACATCTCTGTCTATATTTTATATAATCTCCCTAATGACGAAGGTGGCAAAAGCATACATTTACATAGCGGTGTACTGCATTCTAGTTTGCCACCTACGTCACATAAAAATAACATTGCTTTACGTTTCTTGCTACCATAGAATAAAATAAAATACGCTTACACTCACAGCCCCACAGTAGACATAAACCTGTGTCGTTCCGTTGTACACATACACAAACATCCAGAACCGAAACAAATATCTGTTGGCCATACAAATATTTGTCCCGGTGCGGGAATCGAACGCGGTTGATACGAAGGGTCGTCCTTCGAAAAACGGTTAACTCACACCGCTGGACTAATCTGGTCGTCAAAAGGTTACATAACATTTCGCCTAAATCTCTATGTGATGTAATGGCAAATGATTTTAACACGCAAGTGAAACTGAAGGCAAAATCCAGTCACCTGATATTGTAATTTCGAAAAAGGCATCCAATAAACACGGTGGGAAGTCATAAATCTCTTCGCGTACTCATAAACAGCAACTTTACGACGCGTTTACCGCGATACGTACCCTAATATAAAGGAAATGGTTAAGACTAAAATGGTTATTAAGAAAATACGCAGGATTACGTTTATGGCTGTCTCATTTCTATGGATTAAGTTCGTTCTTTGAAGGATTAACTTTTCCTTTCATGTTTGGATTGGCGTCTTGTATAAGGGAAATAAAATTTGGAAATTAATCAAAGATTAAGGAATCGAAGCCGGACTAAATTGAATACCGATTTTATTTGACAATGGCATTATCTTTTTTAGCTGCGTCAGTAGGCTAGTGGTAGCCAGCTCTTCGAGACAACAGATTACTTTTATAAAATTGCAACGATCTCCGTATCGCAATTAAAAAAAAAACGCTTCGATATCCCTTATTTATTTTTTCATCGAAACCTTGTACGGAAATATTTTACAATTTGAAAATATTGGTAAAAATACTGGTGGTAGAGCTCCAGTGACGGAGCTCGCGGGCGTAGGCACCACTGCATTACCTAATAAATTTGCCGCTAATTGTAGTGTTCAGCACTATCGTGTTCCGGTCAAGTGGTAATGTACGGCCCTGTGATTTCCGGCACAGAGGCATAACACCCTAGGCTTCAGGAGTGGTAACGCGTCTGCATTTTGACCTTGGTCTTTGTGTGGGTGTCTATAGGCTGCAGTCGTCACTTAAGATCAATGTGAGCTGCATGCTTGTTTGCCACTTCCATCACAAAAAAATATATATGTTCTTAGGTTTTCGCGATTAACACTTACTGATATAAAACATGTTTTAGGGATTTATCTCTCGTATATTTTTATGAAAATGATTTCACCAGTTTTACGTAAGAACTGCTACAAGACATCGCTATTGCCACTGTCTAAAAACAAAGGATAAACTGTATAGCGTCAGTTCCTACAGAACGCGTCAGTGAATTCAATTGTACGAGTGACAAAACCTCTTCTGCACTATGAAACTTCGAACGTTGTTAGTTCGTTAGTTATGTTCCTAATGAATTAGGCCACGCTACGTACACTGAGCGTTCAAGCTAAATCAGCCTTTTTAGTTATTAAATTCAATTAGATGTATAAAACTTTGTGAAGTGCGTTAGCAAATTAATTGGCACAGGCATACTGAAATAAATAAAACAATATTTGTTCAAATATTTTTTCTATTTAAAACCGCTGCGCACTAGGCATCATAGGTGAAAAAAATAAATCAGCAAAATATAAAAATGCTATATTTGTATTGTACATATGAGCCAAACCTATTTCCGATCAAAAGGTGTTTTTTCATCTTTTTGTCAAGTTTTACTACTAAAAAACCTTACTAACCTACGGAGTTTACCTTTCCACCGAAATCTTGCACTTTTTAGGGTTTCGTACCTTAAAAGGAAAAAAGGAACCCTGTAGGATCACTCGTGCGTCTGTCTGTCTGTCTGTCTGTCCGTCTGTCACAGCCAATTTGCTCCGAAACTACTTGACCGATTGAGTTGGAATTTGATGAATATATGGAAACTGGTGACCCAAAGATGAACACTTCAAGTAAGATAATAAATTTTAAACAGGGGGGCCACTTTCGGGGGTTAAATCAGAAAATTTTAAATTGTTGTCAGAAAGTTTTTAATTGTTAAATTACAAAATATCTAGTTAACTGTGTCGTGTGACATATCAAATGAAAGAAGTTGTTATCAGCATCTCAAATATATTTTTTTTATAATTTTTGCATAAACAAATTTGAAGTTATTTAAGAAAAACGACGAAAATTGACCATTGACCTATCTCCTAAACTACTGAACTTAAAATTTTGAAAAAAATGTGGAAAATAGTTCTTTGCCTATAGATTACTGGGAAACCTATAAGAAGTTTGAGTATTCAAATTAAATCGAAATTTTTTAATAATATAACCCTCCCTGCCGGTACCACCGTAACCGCTATGTCCCTGCATTTTAAATGTGTAATATTTTCGAAAATTATTTACGGAACCCTCACCACGTGAGTCGAACTCGCATTTGTCCGGTTTTTTACTTCAGAACTACCGCAAGACATCACTGCTGACATAGTCTGAAAGCAAACAATAGCCTGTATAGTGTCAGTACCTTACAGAACGCGTCAGTGAATTCGATTGTTCGAGTGAACAAAACCTCTTCGGAACTATGAAACTTCGAACGTTGTTAGTTCGTTAGTGGTGTTCCTAATGAATTAGGTCCCGCCGCGTACACTGAGCGTATAAACTAAAACTGTCTTGCAGATATAATTATGTTTATCATAGTTTGGATCGTTTGAATTGTGTTATATTTTTTCTATGTAATGGAAGTGGCAAACAAGCATGCAGTTCACATTGATGTTAAGTGATGACTGCAGCCTGTAGACACCCATACAAAAACCAAGGTCAAAATGCAGATGCGTTACCACTCCTGAGGCCTAAAGTGTTATGCCTCTGTGCCGGAAATTACAGGGCCGAACATTACCACCTAACCGGAACACGATAATGCTGAACACTACCATTTAGCGTCAAGAAAATGAAACGAAATAAATACGAGCCTACTTCCGTAAATTTAGCCTCCAGCCGCAGGTACTAGATAATTTCCTGTATAAATAAATGCAGACACAGAGAAATAAAACACTTACATATCCTTAACTTTTAAGGATAAGCGAAACCTTTTGTGACGATTCTATCGATATTTTAATTTTGTTGTAATTGTGGGAAACAAGCATTCAGTTCACATACATGTGAAGATATTATAGTATAGAAAAAACAAAAGCCTGTAGGCTTTCGGCTGTAATGATTGCGTGTCTCATCTCCGTCATCTCCGTGATAATTATTACAGGATTTTTTTTAAACACCCTTACACTCGCAGCTTCTCATTAGGTATTATATAAACTTGTGTCGTAGATGGCATTGTGCACATACAACACATACACAAACACCCAGACCCGAAATAAATATCCCTTATGGCCTTACAAATATTGGTTCCGGTGCAAGGATCGAACCCGCTACCTTTCGAATCAAACGGTAGTTTCGCATCGCTGGACTTATCGAGTCGGGTCAGGATTGCATCATAACATCAATTAAAAAATAACGAAGACCATGAACAATGCGTATTTTTACTAGATCCAAAATATTGGAAAAAAATAAATGTAATTTTACCATTAGTTATTACATATTCTCTGTCATTAGTAAAATGTCGTTGCGATCATTGGCACATTAGTCTGAAACCAAATAATTACCTCTATAGTGCCTACTTCACAGAATGTGTCAGTAAATTGAGTGAGTGAGACTTAATGACTAGAGCGAGAATTGCTCCGTCCCTAAGCACATATGTCTTATGTGTCTTTCCACAACGCTCTAAGCCGATGATCCCAACAACGAGGGTCTCAGTTAGGCAGTTGTGTAAATGTATTTGGGCTGAGAGCCTATTATTGCGCTCGCCAATTGCCTGGGTGATATAGATTAGTGACGTATGGGCGCATATAAGTGGCTCGTATCTTTATAGGAGCCTCATTCAAAAATATAAACGTGCGCATTTCACCTTCGTAGATAAATGATCTACATAAAATGTTTTCTAAAAACTTTAAAAATCAATAGCAACAACTAACAATTTTATACCCACTCCAACTGTTGGACACCTCGCCTATAAAATGTTACAGTTGTTAGAAGATACAATTGATAGTGCTCCTGGGTCTAGTGAATGGGTCTAGATTTTTATACCGATCTGACTTCCCGACAGATAGGCATCGGACGCTCTGCTTATCCGTGAACTGACAACAGTTCGATTTGTGTGGATATGCCTTATTTTTTATTGCCTCCGTAGCTTATTGGTCCAAGACCACTACATTTACTGTTGGTTTCTTTGTGGGAATATGCATTCGAATCTCAGCTTGCGGATAGACATATGCGAGATATTATAAGACATATGCTATTAAGGGCGATGCAATCTTCGCTCTGGTCATCGGTTGGTGATAGCCGGATTAATTAATATATCACATCCAACAGGTGGTCGACACAGTGCTTGTGCAGTATCCTTCTGCGGAGTTGGTGATTTTTGGTGACTTTAACGCACACCATACGGAGTGGTTGAGTTCCCGGATCACGGACTTCGCTGGAAGATCTGCACACGATTTCGCGTTGGCTAATGGACTCTCACAAGTTGTAACCGGGTTTACCCGGATACCAGATGTCGAGGGTCACACTGCCTCTTTGCTGGATCTTCTGCTGACCTCACATCCTGCCAACTATCAGGTGGTGGTCGAGGCTCCCTTAGGATCCTCGGACCACTGTCTGGTACGCACAAAAACCTCATTGTCGGTTCGAGCGCCGCTGCGGCCCTCGGCAACTCGACAAGTGTGGCATTACAGGTCGGCAGACTGGGATGGACTGAGGGAGTTCCCCTCCTGTAATCCCGGGATTCCCCGTTATCCCTTGACGTCAAGAAGTCGAGTGGGCCGGACTCCGTCCCTGCGGTGGTGTTGAAGATGTGCGCTCCCGAGCTGACCCCCGTTCTGACGCGCCTGTTCTCGCTTTCCTACGATCAAAGAACCGTACCGTCTGCGTGGAAGACCGCCCTCGTGCACCCGATACCCAAAAAAGGGGATCGCAGTGACCCGGCCAATTATAGGCCCATAGCAATAACCTCCCTACTCTGTAAAGTCATGGAGCGTGTGATCAATACTCAACTGCTGCAGTATCTAGAGGATCATCAGCTGATCAGTGACCGCCAATATGGATTTCGTCATGGCAGATCTGCTGGTGATCTTCTAGTATATCTCACGCACCATTGGTCCCACGCCTTGGACAAGAGTGGGGAGGCATTGGCTGTAAGCCTGGACATTGCTAAGGCCTTTGACCGGGTCTGGCACAGGGCACTCCTCGCGAAACTTCCATCCTACGGTCTTCCCGAGAGGCTATGCAACTGGACAGCCAGCTTTCTGTCTGAGCGTTATATACAAGTCTTAGTTGACGGTCAGCGCTCAGACAGACTACCTATCAACGCTGGTGTGCCGCAAGGCTCTGTGTTATCTCCCACGCTTTTTCTTCTGCATATCAATGAAATATTGGAGCAAAACTCCAATTTTCATTGCTATGCCGATGATAGTACGGGAGATGCACACTACACTAGCCGTGCAAATGCCTCTCGGACACTTATCGAGGAAAGCAGGACTAGACTTGTGTCTGAAATCGAGCACTCTCTGGAGCGGGTCTCGGATTGGGGTCGACTTAATTTAGTACAGTTTAACCCCTCGAAGACACAAGTCTGCGCGTTCACCGCAAAAAAAACCCCATTCATTGTAGCACCACAGTTCCAGGGCATTCCACTCGCCGTTGATAAGAGTATCGGTATCCTGGGCGTTGACATATCGAACGAAGTGCAATTCGGGAGTCACATTGAGTGTAAGACCAAGTTGGCATCCAAAAAGTTGGGGGTGCTTAACAAAGCGAGGCAGTATTTCACATCGGGGCAGCTACTACTGCTTTATAAGGCCCAAGTGCGGCCCCATCTGGAATACTGCTCTCATTTGTGAGCGGGAGCCCCCAAATACCAGCTTGGTCCACTTGACTCCCTACAAAAACGCGCCGTTCGTATTGTTAACGATCCAGGACTTACCGACAGGCTCGAACATCTGAGCCTGCGCAGAGACATTGGGAGTCTGTGCGTGTTGTACCGTCTCTACAATGGTGAGTGCTCTGCGGAACTGTTTGACATGGTGCCACCGTCTCTTTTCCTACACCGTACTACCCGCCGAAGAGAGAAGTTCCACCCACACCGACTGGACACCTGGCAGTGCTCAACGGTGCGGTTTTCACGTTCGTTCCTGCCCAGAACGTGTAAATTGTGGAACGAACTTCCCTCTGAGGTGTTCCCTAGGTGCTACAATATGGGGTTCTTCAAAAATGGCGTCAAAAGAGTCCTTCAGGGCTGGCAGCGCGTTGGCAACTCCCCTGGTGTTGCAAATGTTCATAGGCGACGGTGACCACTTTCCATCAGGTGGCCCGTTTGCTTGTCTGTCAACCTTCAGACATAAAAAAAAAAAAAATATATATATAACCCAATAAGTGGATTGTGTAAGGTTTGGGGCAGGCGCGATGCATAGATCAAATGTTTGTGCAGGCCATTAAAGGTTAACATTAATTTCTAGAACAAATAGACACTCACCCAAAATACTAAATGAGGGGAGTTGCAAATTATTTTCAAAATGTGACCTTGGTCTGATCATGACGATAAGAACTGAAAAGCGATAGAAAAATTGGGTTAATTTAAAAATCATTACAGTTTAATATACTTGAGATACACCCGCTAAAATTATTTGGTTTCAATGATTGTAGCTCGCAAAAACTTAAGAAAACATCACTAACAAATAAGTTTTTTGTCTTATCTACACAAATCTACCTCTCGGAGACAATGCAACCCTAGAGACAAGTGGATCGTTAACGTAGAAAATCATCGATATTATTGTCTGAACTCCGAATGCAGATCTAAACCCACGTTTAGACTCACGACACGGCTACGATACGGAATATCGAATACAAATATCTAGTTAATTTTACGTATGTATTCATTTCAAGCATCATCAAGAAATGTTTGTGATACAACGAAAGTAAATAACTAGGTATCGTTATAACTTGTTATGGAAGAAAGGAGCTGCATAACACAAGCAAACTTGTTGCTTAAAAGGTAGCTCCTTTGTTACTGAATAAATATTTTTGTTTTTTATTTTACAACTAAGTGATATTCTTACATCGGCACTAATACAAATGCAAAAGAAATTCTGATTAATTCTTTGTAACGCTTCCATGCACATTTAAACCAAAAGTGGTGAAATTTATTGACAATATTAGAAACTGTGGAAAACAATTAGCAATTTTTCAATTAAAAAAGCAGCCAAGTGTTTACAATCACGTTCACCTTTGTACTACTGAATGCAAATGATGACGCTCGCGTCACATGACAACATTTTTTTTTGTAAATATATGATATTATTATATTATCTATAACAAATTACATACAGTCACTTAATGAAACAATGTAAGTCCGTAAGCGATATCCTTGTTTACTACTTTTATTCTCTATCTTGATATTTATTTTTTTATTTAGGCCTGATAAAATTAACTGAATTATAAACAAATTGGGAACAGGAACTATTGACTTCAAATATTGTAATTTTTTGTGGTGATAGGTGTCGAAATAATTAAAGACAATATTGACACGACGTAAATCGTGGAGTATAAATACGTGTGAGGCGTGAACACCGAGATTTTTTTCACTAACAATTCAAACTATTCTATTGAAAAAGATAAAGGTTTTCGATCTATTGTGAACTGGATTCAGTGTAATTTTGATTGTGCTTCCATACTGAAATGTTATAGAACATTTTTTTTTACAGTAATGCATTGTGAAACTGGTGTCGTCAAATAGGTTGAGTTACCATGTTATGGCCCCGTAATCACAGAGGCAAAACACAGCAACTCCTAGGTTGGCAACCTATATGGCCGATTTTCGTGAAGATATCTATTTTATTGGCTGCAGTATTCACTTACCATCCATGGGAAATGCATGCTTGTTTGCCAATATAACATTAAAAACTGGCCAACTGCGAGTCGGACCTGCGCATGTAATGTTCCGTACCAATAACTTAAAAAAACGGCAAAAAACTCACGTTGAAGGAAATAAAGTGTAGGTATTGAGAATTAGGAGACCCTTGCTCAGTCGTTAAAAAAATATATCTGTTCATGACTCTACTATTTCATAGTCGGCCGAAGACCAAGGATGGCACTGGGAAACTTTCAGATATTATAAAAAATCCAATAGCACTTATCTCCACATCCAGGGATTGAACCCAAGACCACAGCGTAGCTTGTTACAACAAACTAGCCTGCTACTCCTAAAGGACAGACTGACTTTCACTTTCTGAAAATGTTTTAAAATCAACCAGTGCTTGTAAATTATGCAAGATAGCTTCTAGATATAAGCAGCTTTTGGTGTTTTGATCCAGCAAAACCCAAGTTTCACGCGAAATCCGAAGAGGAAATTAAAAAATGGACGCTTCGTATGAGAGCGTTATGAAAACGCTTTTCTAATGTGAGTTTTCACTAAATTATAGAAGAAGATATGCTTAAAAAAGTAATTGAAACAAACACTGAAACAAACGCTGTTGTGTTTGTTTCAAACGCTTAAAGCATAATTTTACGGATGGTAGAGCTCCCAGTGTTGGAGCTCACGAGCCAAGGCACTACCGCATTACATAATCTACTTGCTGCTAAATTTTAGGATTTTTGTCATTTTGTGAGAAAAATATATTTTACGTAACTTCACGCCTGTAATCCCCGAAGGGGTAGGCAGAGGTAAATGCATGCAATCAAGCATACATGCAAACACCCACGATTCGCCGGTTACGTTTTTGGCCCATGTAACAGGTGGCGAGCTTGTTGACATCTCCGGGCACATTACCAAACTTCGAGGTACTGGGAAATTTCCAGAAAATGGAAAATTCCCAATAAAACCAGAGATCAAGGACTTTACACCATTATCTCTGATAACCCCTTAGCCGGGAATCGACCCCAGGACCTCAGCGTAGTAGTAGTGGCCTGCTACCACTAGGCTACCGAGGCAGTTAAAGAGAGTTAAGATATATTTTAATACCGGAGAATATACCGAAGTGTTAACAAAAGAGATTAAAAGTGTTTTTTCAAAGTAACGATAAAAAAAAACACAACCACCGACAAATATTAACAAACCAGGGCTAAGTAGCCCCAAGTAATTGAAAATATCTTTTTACGTTGAAATAAATTTTAAAATGTCTGCGAGACGCCCTACGAATCCCTATTAATAAGTTTGAATAAATACCTCATTTGGATTCAGAATTAGTACAATTTCTTTTGAATATTAAAATATTGTTGTGCAAATTAGTAAACATTTCAATATTGCAAATTATGTTTTGCACTAGGTAGGTGAAAATTTCAGACTTGAAGTTTAGACGTTGAATATAAGTAATATTTTCAATTAGTGAAATTATTTTGGCAAGATTTGGTTGGAAAAATGAGAATTCTGTTTTGCGGACCAATTTTCCATGTAGCACCGTTTATCATCAGCATGTTTTTGAAGATAATTGTAAATATTTGAAATAATGTCATAATGTAAAGCCATGTTTAAACAATATTTTAACAGTTATTAGCAAAGAAAGGAAAATTTTATCGCTAATATTAACCTGATATCTCAACTTTAAGGGGTCAGCCCTTACAGATAAATAATTATGCTGTAGTCTAACTGTATAAGGACTCTAAAGAGACGTACGTAACTTCACGTCTGTAATCCCCGAAGGGGTAGGCAGAGGTCAATGCATGCATTCAAGCATACATGCAATCACCCACGATTCGCTGGTTACGTTTTGGCCCATGTAACAGGTGGTGATCCTGTTGCCATCTCCGGGCACATTAGCAAACGCCGAGGTACTGGGAAACTTCCAGAAAATCGAAAAATTCTTATAGAACCAGAGATAAAGCATTTTAAACTGTTATCTCTGATAGCCCCCGACACGGGGATCGAACCCAGGACCTCCAGCGTAAAAGTAGGGACCTGCCACCACTAGGCTACTGAGGCAATTAAAAAGAGACGTGATTCCTAATTAAAGGCCTCTAAGTCACTGATTTTGACCCCAGACACTCGGCTAAAATTCCATTCAAACGCTGTTTCTGGTTACCTATTACACAGACATTAACACATCAATCAGTACACGTGCAGTGCGCGTCGCGCACACAGAAATGTAGCACGTAGGACTATGACCTAAAACAGTCGTGAAATAAGTTGTCGCACTGACTACGTCACGAAATTAACTAAAAAGATACCGCTCGCTCGCCCACTCGCATTGTAGGGATATATTTGAGAACTATTGATACGATATATATAGATATCTTTTTCCCATTTCTCCATCCCTACCTCATTGTTGAAGTTTATTTAACTGCCTCTCGAGGGGAGGGAATGATGGGTGAGACGGTGAAATCGAGTGGGACGTCGAAGTGTTCATTCTATACGTATTGTTATTACATATTCTCTGACGAAACATAATACACGTACTACAATCTAACTTCTTAAAATTTTAAGATTCTTATCAGATTAATTTTGGTAGCATAAAAATATAAAAGAGTAAAGAATTTTGAAAATGGAACAAATAAATAGTTATTATTATTATTCAAATGATAAAAAACTTATCTCTAATTGCTGGATCACCGGCTTCCAAGCATCAAGCATTATTGGTAGCTCGCGGGCGTAGGCACCACTGCATAACCTAAGTTACTTGCCGCTAAGTGGTAGTGTTCAGCACTATCGTGTTTCGGTGAGGTGGTAATGTACGGCCCTGTAATTTCCGGCACAGAAGCATAACACCTTAGGCCTCAAGAGTGGTAACGCGTCTGCATTTTGACCTTGGTTTTCGTGTAAGTGTCTATAGGCTGCAGTCATCACTTAACATCAATGTGAACTGCATGCTTGTTTGCCACTTCCATAACATAAAAAAAAATCAAACCAGCGCGGCAGTTCAAAATAAATGGTATGTATAACCAATTAAATACCCATCTAAAACGAAATTGAATTTGAATAACTAAAAATTTAGACGCTATACAAATAAACATAACGAATAAATGAACAGTTTAGTTAATTTCAACTAAATGCCCGCCTCATTGTAAACGTATGAAATTGCCTAATAATGTAATGGTTCATTTACATATTATTTGGACAGCATTTGCGGTGGTTGCGGTGCGTTTACGAATGCGGGCACATTATAAACGGTTTGACGTTTGAATCTAACCTCAATGAGTTAATAGTGTACCCTTTGAATTATTTAAGAATGTCACCCACTCATCACTGTATTCCTTACATTCATTTTGTAATAAAGTAATGTAAGAATTTAAATATTTTTGAAAAAAATATGTACACAAATTTTTTTTTTTTCGTTATGGCATCGCTGTTACCCATATTGCCAGTGTCAAGTAAAACGATATTTCATGTTTTTTAGCAGCGTAAAAGTCAGAATCCGTCAGTCAATTATCAGTCAGTCAGGCAGTCAGTCAGAGTCTGTCAGAGTAACAGTCAGTAATTCGAGTAAAGAGATGGCTACTTTACCAGATCATTTACAATGAAGTTTTGGAGGCAACCTGTAAAACCGTGTTTTAGCATTGTTATTTTATTTCACTACACACGGGCACTGTAATAAACCTATATCAAACAAAATTCCACCAATTATTTCATATACTAGATGTTGCCCTAGGCTTCGTCCGGATGGATTCGTTTTATAAATAACTAAGTAGCCTATGTTCTTTCTCAAAGTCAGCTCTATCTCTGTACCAAATTAAATTTAAATCGGTTCAGACATTTGGACGTGAAAAGGTAACAGACAGACAGACAGAGTTACTTTCACATTTATAATATTAGTAGGGAGTAGGAATAACTATAAAATGCACCAAGAGAATGAAATAAAATAAGAGCACCACACGCCTCTTTCCAATTCCCGCCAAAACTCTACTACAATATAATAATTAGTAATACTAATTCAAAAAAGAAATACAGTCCTGTAGTTATGTATAGTAGTATCCGTCAAGAAACACATCCTGCCTTATTAATAAACGTAGACAATAAATTACACCTTAATTACAAAGTTAAAACTCCGTTACTATAGGATAAACAAGTCCAAGTATAAGTTGGGATGGTGCTTGCACCAAGCGATTTTTATTAATAAGACTGATCGAGTTTAGGAAAGAGACAATCGGCTAGTTTCGTAGAGCGTTATCTGCACACTGCCTCAGAATCAAAATCAGAATCAGAAACTCATTCATTCATTTAGGGTGACAGGCACCTCTTATGACACGTCAAAAACAAACAAAATAAATTAAAGAGAATAACAATAGATATACATGTCATACAAGATAAAAATTAAATGTATAGTAAAAATATATGTATAACTAGCTGTCCCCGCGACTTCGTCCGCGTGAGAATTTATGATTGTTCAGTATCTACCCGGACGAAGTCGTGGGCGAAGCTAGTATAAAAGTAGCCTTAGTTACTCCTTATTACATCAGCTATCTGCCAGTGAAAGTCCCGTCAAAATCGGTCCAGCCGTTTCCAAGATTAGCCCCGCCAAACAAACAGACAGACAGACAGACAGAAAAAATTGTAAAAAATGTTGTTTAGGTATATGTACCGTGTATACACATACATAATAATATGCATTTAGTAAAACGAGATTATTTTTGTATCACAAACAGACACTCCAATTTTATTTATTTGTATAGACTATACATTATTATATTTTTATACAAACGTAAAAAGTATATCAGTAGAATGTCTGATTTCCCCTTTACAAACTGTTAACAAAGAGTAAAAAGAAAAGAAAAAGAGTCATTCTTTGTCATTAACTGGCAGATTCAGCCTAAATAAGCACTAATAGTGGTATTGGTCATAAAAATGGTGGACAAATGTCACGTAGTGTGCGAAAGAGATAACGCTCTACAGATCCGAAATTATCCGAAGTCTCTCTCCTAAGGTCGATATGTAATATATCTTACTGAGTATGTACTGTATATGTTTTAGACAGCATCAGCTTCTAGAAGTTTCCAAAAAAAAAACACAGAAGTGTCTGCTGACCTAGTGCAGTTTACAAATACATAAATCGTTGCGGTAGTCGATACTGAAAAAAAAAAACCTTTAAAAATAGTACAGTTCATCAAAACTGCAGCGTGATTTCACTCCCAATTAAGCTCGTTATTTATGCATTCGGTTAAATTTACCAGCTTTCGCCGAGACTTATTCTAGATTTCGCTACGATTTTAATTCCACAGGCTTATTTTATACGTCCAAGGATCCAGTAGGAAACTGAAACGCTTGCAATAAATCGAATGAGTAATGTAGCACATGATTGATTAACATGTCTAGAATTTCAAGCTCAGCAGCTTATAAAATACTTGCCCTAAGAGAAGAATATGAATATGTACCTTTCTTAATACAGGGAAAAGTAAACCTGTATAGAATAGAAAATATACGAGCGATGTCAAGATCATTATTAATATTGAACCTTCTATATTCTTTGTCTTCGCTGTAATTGGATTTATTTCAACTAGTTCTACTGTAGTTATTGTATAGATATACTTGGAAGACTTTGTTTATCGCATATTACTTGTCATTCTAGATTAACATTTGGTAATCGTATTGAAAGGAGATGTTGCGAGCTCGGCTCTGGTTCGTACACGTCCTCAAAAAACGGGTAAATTAAAGAAGAATCCGAAAAAAATAAAATTATTTTTTTTTTTATTTTTTTTTTTTATTCTCCATTTAAAGAGCTTGGTCAAAGACCATGACGCTCTATACGTTCACATGAATTACATTCTTCATTTAAAAAATAATAATTAAACAACATTAGCTCATTGACAATTGATATAGTTGCAACAGTATTCTGGCGTCATCCGTAGTAGGATCTGCCAGGACACTGTTGCAATGTCCTATTTCTAATGAAGCCCTGCGATGAGCCTCACCTCGAACACATTCAACCAAAATATGGTATACGTCTTCCACTTTACCACATAAACTACAATTAGGGGTATCAGATTGACTCATTAATTATTTTATTCAAGAATATATTTTAGAGTTACAACCACATTTAATTCAAACGATTTTATCATTTTCAACCATGTTCAACATGGCGGCGATACAGCCGACGCTTGGGATAGGTACTATCCCAAGCGTCGGCTGTATCGCCTGGTTCGTACACGTCCTCAAAAAATGGGTAAATTAAAGAAGAATCCGAAAAAAATAAAATTATTTTATTCAAGAATATATTTTAAAGTTACAACCACATTTAATTCAAACGATTTTATCATTTTCAACCATGTTCAACATGGCGGCGATACAGCCGACGCTTGGGATAGTACCTATATAGATAAAACAAAACGAATGCTATCTGTATCTTACTAGTGCATCACATATAATAACAAAACGATGTATCGAATCGATCAATTTAAAGAAATTCCGATGTTTTTTTTAATTGGAAATCGATTAGTATAGTATTAACACATGAAATCGATTTCGACAGTATTTAGAAAATATTACTTTTTTCTCCAAATATTAAATAAAATATTACTTTTTACTTCCTACTATACAATAAAAAAAAAAAACAATTTAAACAATAAAAATGTTAAAATGTCATCGCCCGCCATATTCGCCATGTTGGTTTTAAGTTGCAATTCTAACTGGTAACAAAGCTAAATAAGTGAAGATATGCAGTAAAAAACATTTTTATATTGATTTTGCCTGTTAATGATATTGTTTACAATACATACATGGCCGGAGGTCCATACATTTTTGCAACATCTCCTTTAAAGTCTGCTTTAGATATTTATTAATACCTATCACGCTATGTGCTAACTAATGTAAATTTTGTCTCTCTTCAGTACATCTTGACGTACTGAAGAGAGACAAAATTGTCATGACGACCCGGTTAGTGCAGTGGTGTGAGACGACCGTTTTTTTCGAAGGGTCGCGGGTCCGATCCGCGCACCCGTACAAATATTTGTATGGCCTACGGATATTTATTTCGGGGTCTGGGTGTTTGTGTATGTGTTGTATGTGTACAACGGCACCCACGACACAGGTTTATACCTACTGTGGGGCTGTGAGTGTAAGCGTATTTATTTATTATCTTTTAAACATTTAGACATGTCTTTAAACATGTCTGTGTATCTTCAAAAAGATGTCTATTAATATTCAAAATTAATTACGTTTACCTATGTCAAAATAAGTATCGACATACTTTCAAGACTCAGGCCAATGGAAGAACGAAGTCGACAAACCAGCATGCACTTAACATACATGTTAAGAGACGACTGCAGCCTGTAGATATCTACACAAAGATCAGATGTCAAAATACAAATGCGTTTCGCCACCCTTAACCCTTATGTGAGTGACAAATAAAACAACTTTATCAGAGTGATGAGGTAGCCGGGTACCCCGTCACTCTGATAAAGTTATATTTTATTTAAAGAAAAATGGAAAGAAAAATTTGACTTCAGGCGAGACTCGAACTCGCGGCCTACTGGGAATCTAGTCCAGCCGCTCTTCCAATAGAGCTACTGAAGTCCTGCCCGATTTGTCAAATCTTTCCTTCACATTTATTGCATTGCTTTTATGGTAGCAGCAGCGCCATCTATTGCCAAACTATGCTAGTTAGGCAATTTCTGATAAAGTTGTTAGTCCTTAAAACCTGCGTTGGTTTATTTATCTCTGTAATAAGAATTACGGAAGCACACATAACCATCTTACTGAAACACGATGGTATTTTGACCTTGATCTTTGTGTAAGTGTTGGCTGCAGTCATCACTTAACATCAATGTGAACTGAATGCTTGTTTGCCACTTCCGTTACATAAACAAAAAGTTCACGTCCTCTAGATAAGACACTGGTTGCCCATCACCCGTAAAAAACTGTGTTAGATCTTTTTAATTCTGTCATAAGCTTCCAGAATATGCCCATGCAACGACGGCACAGGAAGCAGGCGTGTTTGGCAAGCGCGTCGAGTGCCTTGTATCATTTTAAATGAGTCGGTTAATCGGTGCTGTCCTTTTTTTAAATACTCGTTTTGTAAATTGCCTTATCAATATTGTGGATGTAGTTATATCGTTTAATGCGTTGTAAACAATTCGTTCAAAATTGCAAAGAGTTTTCAAATTTCACACAGCCGTTCATTTCAAGCAGAGCAATTTTTTTTTATGTAATGGAAGTGGAAAACAAACATGCAGTTCACATTGATGTTAAGTGATGACTGCAACTGTACGTGGCTGCCATTGTACACAAAACACATACCCAAATCCGATACAAATATCTGTAAACCATACTAATATTTTGTTCGCTGTGAAGAACTCATGGCTCTGGAATCAGGCGGTCATAATACTACTGAAATACGAGTTAGTCTCGATCGGTAGTAAATACAATCAATCAATCTAACATCAAATAACACAATGACTTTCGGTACAAAAGTTGTAGCAGAGAATCATTCGAAAGCTATATAATCAGTATCCCTCATTCGACGGAGCCCATTAAATCAAGCCCGCCGGTAGATTTCGTCGACTTTATGACTTTCGGCTCGTATTAATGGCAGTCAACTAAATTTTACTAAACCGAACGTGAACTTTGCGAATCACTCAACTCGCCTTAAGCCGTTGACAAGGACTCGTTTAACTTTTGCGATTAACTTGGCCCTTTTTCTCGCAATTTCGACCGTCGTGGTTTTTTAAAGAGATTGCTTCAAGGATTGTCTTGAAGTTGGATAATTAAATGTCTTTTTAGGTTGCCATCGCACATTTGGTCTTGGCTGTTGGATTTATTTATTCACCTGTACTAAATGTAGTAACTATTTTTGTTTTATTTTGACAAAATCAAACGTGATGGAATTAACTCAATTTTTGTCAACTTATCTTATTACATTCCTCATTTCTCAGTGAAGACTATTATCCAAAAGCTTGACATTCATATATATGCTCAAATCAACTTGTTTTCATCCGGCATTCAAAGTTTGGCAAAGATATTATCTGCTCATTAATTTGTATAGTAGAATCTCAGATATGAAGGGATAAATATCTAACAGTAGAACTACAACACGACTACAACATACACAACAAAGTTGTAGAGAATCATTTGAAGGCTATATAATCAGTATCCCTCATTCGACGGAGCCCATTAAATCAAGCCCGGCGGTAGATTTCGTCGATTTTATGACTTTCGGCTCGTATTAATGGCAGTCAACTGAATTTTACGAAACCGAACGTAAACTTTGCGAATCACTCAACTCGCCTTAAGCCGTTGACAAGGACTCGTTTAACTTTTGCGATTAACTCGGTCTTTTTTTTCGCAATTTCTTCGTCGTGATTTTTAAAATAGATTTTTTTTTGGTGATGTTTCACGTTTGTTTTTGCTCGCTGGATTTATGTCTTTACCTTAGCTCACGAGAGGCAACGACAACATTACGAAATCTACTTCCCGATAAATGGTAGCGTTCTTTACTGTCATGTTTCGGTCAGCATACAAGCAGACAAGCATTTATGATATGAAATGCGGCTCTGTAATTTCCGGCACAGAGGCATCCTTCCAGGCATCAACACCTTAGACCTAGGAGTAGTAACGCATCTGCATTTTGACCTTGCTCTTTTAGACTGCAGTCATCACTTAACAACAATGTCAACTGCATTCTTGTTTGCCAGTTCCATAACATTAAAAAAATATATCTAAACAGTATGACAAGGTGGCTTCTGGACATGACACCCACTAGCGGAAAAAAAAATCTTCTACTGGAAGAGAATTCTTCTACTGGTGCAGTTAGTCAATCGAACAATGGCGGTAAAACCATTCTAAAGGGGTGGTAGTGAGTGTATATATATATCACTACCTAGCCGCTTTCGACTACAGTGACTTGGCTCAGGCACTTTACATAGGCGAATGTTTAGCCCTGATGTGACTTACGTAGCCAATCTTCGCACCAAATGTACGGGCGCAGACAGGACATGTCAGGGTACCGTCTTGGTAATGGTAGTGAATGGTACAAGGCGGTCTTGATTTTAATTGGTTGCGTTTGAAATCTAGTTCTTCTTTTTGAAATGGTTTTCTCTAAAAGGGGGTTAGCAAATATAAAAATCTGTTTAGTTAAAAATATTCATTATCCTTATCCTTGCCTGTCCTCGTATATTTCTATATTGCGGATTCAATTAATAGTTTTTTCTAGAATTTGACTTAAATCATGTACGAATTTAGGCAATTCACCTAACTTAAGGCTCACTTATTTCTAACGTCACATAACTCCCGCGGAATTGTGACGTCGACGCAGATGCGTGGAACAGCCTCGACGATAAATTGTTTTATCGAAAATTACTTTCCGAACCTATGACGTAATATCTACGTGGTTAAATTGTGTAGATACCTTAGTACTATAAACGACGTAATACTGGTGGTAGAGCTCCAGTGATGGAGCTCGCGGGCGTAGGCACCACAGTTGGATTACCTAATATATTTGCCGCTAAATGGTAGTGTTCAGCACAATCGTTTTCCGGTCAGGTGGTAATGTACGGCTCTGTAATTTCCGGCACAGAAGCATAACATCTTAGTCCTTGTGTGGGTGTCTATAGGCTGCAGTCATTACTTATCATCAATGTGAACTGCATGCTTGTTTGCCACTTCCATTACATAAAAAAAACTGCGTACATCTTATTGTGGTTGCAGGTAGTATACAGTTTACAGGTAGAGTTCCATTGCTGGAACTTGAGGGCGTAGGAATCTATCAGCCGCCAAATGGTAGTGTTCAGCACTGTTAATACAGCAGTGTTAATTATTACGGGGCCATACGTAACCATCTAAACGGAACACGATCCGATAATTACGGGCCGGAAATTACAGGACCATACATTACCACGTGACCAGAACACGATAGCGCTCAAGACTACATTAGATTACAATAAGCTGCAAGGAGATTAGGTTGACGACCCGATTAGTCCAGCGGTATGAGATGACCGTCTGATTCGAAGGGTCGCGGGTTCGATCCCCGCACCGGGACAAATATTTGTATGGCCTACAGATATTTGTTTCGGGTCAGGGTGTTTGTGTATGTGTTGTATGTGTACAACGGCATCCACGACACAGGTTTATACCTAATGTGGGGCTGTGAGTGAAAGCGTATTTAATTTATTTATTTATTTATTAGGTAATACTGTGGAGCCTACACAAATACTCAAATACTCATTTATTGATAAATGAGTACACCCTCGAGCTACGTCAATGAAGCTCTGACTCCACTAGAAATCTGTGCATGACTAACAAAATGTAGTTGGCGAGCTTTCAAAGTACGTTCATAAATAAATAAATTAAGTTTCAGAACTAAATTAAAGCTCACAGCTTAAATTACAAGTCTTATAAAACGTAAGACTGCTTCCCTTAGTCCGAATAATAAACCGAATAACTGTCGCAAAATTCCACCATCAACACAAAACGCCTAAATAGCTTCGGCGAAAAATTGTTTTTATCGAAAATGGCTTTCCGGATACAGAACCGGATACATTCCCATTTTTCTAATGGAACGCAATCCCTGGACGCGTGACAATTATAAGAAATAGCGATCCTGTTCTTGATTTCAATTTCCCAATTTTTTTAATAATGGAGAAAGGGAAATATTTTGTTATAGACGAAGCGAAATATTTTACGAATGAAGTGAATGTTAATTTTATTGTGATGTTGTATTAAATTAGTATTATTTAAATGAATTATATTATGTCACCTTATACCTACCTAATGTGGAGGTAATTCGAAATGTTACAATTATGTACTCACCTTGATTTATATATTATTTATTATATGCTAGTTGTATAAAAGTAGCTTAAGTTACTCCTTATTACATAAGCTATCTGCCAGTGAAGTCCCGTCAAAATCAGTCTAGCCATTCCGGAGATTAGCGGGGACAAACAGACAGACAGACCGGCAGATCGACAGACAGAGAGATATTGTAAAAAATGTTGTTTTGGTATATGTGCCGTGTATACATACATATTCATTTAGTAACAAGCGGTTATTTTTATATTACAAACAGACACTTCAATTTTATTTATTTGTATAGAAATAACAAGCCTCATAAAACGTTAGACTACTTCCCTTAGTCCGAATAATAAACCGAATAACTGTCGCAAAATTCCACCATCAACACAAAAGGCCTAAATAGCTTCGGCGAAAAATTGTTTTTATCGAAAATGGCTTTCCGGATACAGAACCGGATACATTTCCATTTTTCTAATGGAACGCAATCCCTGGACGTGTGACAATTATAAGAGATAGCGATCCTGTTCTTGCTTTCAATTTCCCTAATTTATTAAGAATAGATAGAGGTAAATATTTTGTTATAGACGGAGTGTAACTTCACGCCTGTAATCCCCGAAGGGGTAGGCAGAGGTACATGCATGCATGCATGATGTACGATGTGGATGATTGCAGAGACCCAGGAAGACCAAGACTGACCTACCATGACCAAATAGGTCCAGTACTGTCTGATGATAAGGTCAAAAGTCTTACGGCGTGCATGTATGAAGATAATTTTGAATGTACTCGTAGATGAGGGACGGGAGGTATGTCAGGACCGGGATATCTGGCGCTCCACACTCTCTGCCTACCCCGTTAGGGAAATGGCGTGAAGATACATACATGAAGGCAATACTTCTACCGATATAAGAGTATGAAGTTAAACATCACACATACAAAGTGTATTAATATATAAATAAACTACGGCACATTAATTAAACGCCCGCGGTGATGTCTTGGTGTATTAGTTTAGGCTACTTTAAGCTCACGGTTATTGTTCAAACAATGTTGTATGTGAAGGGCTAAGTTATATGAGATTGACGTCAACTCTTCCTAGTAAGGGGGAAGATGAGTGACGTCCTGTATAATATATCCTTAATACTATGTACTGTGCTCAACTATAAATATTGCACATCGAGCTTAGGAAGAGACTTCGGCTTATTTCGCATCGTACCTATTTGACGTTTGTCGACCATTTTGATCAAGTTTTGACCAATACCGGACTGTCAGTGCTTACGTAGGCAGTGTGCAACAGAGATATTACCTAATATACTTGCCGCTAAATGGTAGTATTCAGCACTATCGTGTTCCGGTCAGGTGGTAATGTTCGGCACTGTAATTTCCGGCACAGAGGCATAACACCTAATGTCTCAGGAGTGGCAGCGCATCTGCATTTTGGCGTCTGGTCATTGTGTGGGTGTGTATAGGCTGCAAGTGATGACTGACTACTCTTACATCAATGTGAACCGCATGCTAGTTTTCCATTTTGTGCAATATTAATTGTTGAGTACTGTACATAGAATTACTGAGTGTCAGTCACGCTACTCACTTCAGTAATAACAAACTCATATCGGGTAGCAGCCAACACACTCGACGTATAAACAAGCTAATCAGTTTTGAGACTAACCGCGGCCGCAATTCATTCAACTGCCGAGTTTTACATGTACGTAGATTGTGCCAGGCGGCGATCATCTTGGGAAGACGTTGTACATTTTTGGGAATATTAATCGGCCAAAATCAATTTTCAATGTCAGTAAATTTTTAAGTGGAAAAGTTTCGCCACAAAGTTTACTCATTCTGAAATTTCATTTATTTTAATGTAAATTATTTTTTTAAAACCCTGATATCGGCGAATAAACTTGTCGTTAATTTGCATATTAATATCATAGCCGAGAGAGATACATATAAAGAAAAAGTTAGAAAAATCTATGGCGAAACATATGCTAAAGTTAAAGTGTCAGTCACGTTTCTTACACTACACTTATAACAATCCTATATTCTTATCAAGCAGCCACTAGCAAGCAAACATACTCTGCGTATATACAATCAAATCAGTTCTAAGACGTCTAACTGCGGTCGCAATTCATTTTACTGTCAGGTTGTGTACGCAGACTATGACGGGCGGTGAACACCTTAAGAATAAGTTACAAATTTATATGAAAAAGTTTAATCAATCAATCTCCTTGACTATTTTTTTTGAAGAAACTTGAGGCACACTATCTTCACAGAACCAACTACATTTTTAAGAAAATGACAGTCAATTTTTATAAAATAACCTAATTATTTACCAAGTAATCATACGATTCAATGTTGATATGTTTATATATTCAATTGATGTTTTGTGCAGGTCGTAGATCTTAGCAATATGATGATGATCTTCGTTTTAGGTACGCAATAAAATACTTTAAGCGTAGACTATGCTGATGAATCGAATGAAAAATTTTCAAGATGTGTTTTACAGCATTTTAACCTCATTAAATATATTACATATAGAAATTCAAACCATCTCCCAGTCTATAGCCATATCCTTTATGTGGTTGGGAAGTTAGCGACGCGTAACACGACCCGGCATGCCACAAACGTCAGTAAATCACTTGAGAAGGAAATTTGTCTCGTCAATTTATGCGCGAAGAATAAATCTAAGGGTTGGGTACGGTGTTCCAATAAAATGATGCCATAGAACTGATTCCGAGGCAGATAGGTGGAGAATTGTACCTATTGCGGAGTTAAATATGTAAACAGAGACAAAAGTTTTGTTCCACGATGTGAGACAAAAATATTGAAAAAAAAATATTACGTACTTATAGACAGATAGAGTAAATTATCAAAACATACAAATAAGACGTAAGTCGAAATAATTGATAGGGGGCGATTGAATGAGAGTAATAAAAACAAAAAAAAACTATTTCTGGATTTTTTTTTGTTTTTCATCAAAATTGGTTAAACGAAAAATAAGTTTTGGTCAAATGTGATTTGCTTCAAGCGATGCTTCAAATGAACTATATTTTGTTAATTAACAGGTTACGCAAAAAAACAATCGACACGCGGGCGGAGCCGCGAGCAAAATTTAGCTTCTAATAAAACGTTTACAGATTCTGATTGTTTATTTTAGTAGCAATTTGACTTTTACATGACGTATTGTCTGATGCCTCTAAACTTTTAAGCAATCTCAAATATTCCATTCGGATCACGAGTTTAGCGTCTGGACAAAAGCGGAGTGAAAGCTAAGGGAATGTTAATGCAAGTTTTACTACTTTCTTAATTTGTTTATAAATTTCATGAATACTGTATTGATTTCGTGAGTTGAATATTCTTAAAGAAAACTAAACTCTTTGTTTTTGTATTTACTTTAATGTTGCTTCATAGTGTAGTTCTGGTGTCTGGTAACGACCCCGCCGCTCACTAGCGGAAGCATTTTCTTCTACTGGAAGAGAATTCTTCCACTAGTGCAGGCAGTCAACCGAACAATGGTAGTCAAATCTTTTCAATGGGGCGGTAGTAAGTGCAATAACGCATGATAGCCCAGCAGCATCCTTTTTAGGGTTCCTTAGTAAACAAGGAACCCTTATAGTTTCGCCATGTCCGTCTGTCTGTCTGTTTGTCTGTCCATCCGCGGTTTAGCGCAAAAACTATAAGTACTAGAGACTTGAAATGACAAAGTGGTAGAATAAAAACATGAAAAAATATATATTTAGGGTAACCTCGCCTACAGTTAAAAAAAAGGTATTCTGTTAACGAGCCAACAATTATAAGTTATGTAATTCAAACTTGCCTATAATTGCCAGCACGTAGGCATAATACCTTAGGTCTCAGGAGTGGCAAAAGTATGTGTCCTGACGTTTTTTGTAATAATAAAACTGAATCTGTTCCTATAGTCAAATAGTTTGTACCCATTACGACATTTAATTGCGGTATTTGCTGGAATCTTTGGGTACTACCTCTAAATGTGTTTCAATCATAGTCGCCCGATTGAGAGACATTACGGATTAGGAATTTACTAAGTAGAATTCATAGTGGGATAGCAACTTTGGGATATAATTTGAAAATTGTTTCTTGGTTTTGTTTCTTGTGGACTGACCACAGGGTATTTAGATGTATTCATATTAACATAGTTATTAATTGAAGATATTGTCAATTTCCTCATCTGTATATATAAAAATGTATGTTTTGTTAGAATCGGAAAAAAATATATTGATGATCTTTAGTAAAGTTTCTGTGAATGAGCCGACGAAGATTTCTGAGTTGGTAAATTTAATAGACGGCGCCACTGTCACTTTTTTTGGGTACGTAGAAATGCACGCAGCGTACAGTGTTTGATATAAAAATAAAAATCAAACCATGAGAACAAATTAGTCACCTAACAGGGAATTTATTAATACACCAAAAATCCCAAATGAATCATCCAACAGAACACGAGTTTATTCACGCTTAAGATTAATTAAAACAATATTACATTCAAAGATTAATAACAAAAGATAGAAAAATTCCAAAAAAATTACAAAGTGAAGCTGTTCCGGAATGCATATCTGTTCATACTTATTCTTTGTAAATAGGGTACCAACGTGTGCGCGTTTCAACATTTCATTACGGTAACGTTAGAATCTTTCGGTAGGGCGCCCCCTCTGAATGTGGATTTGATTTTGAGGTTGAAGTAACCTGATTGAGAGTTCAGTTTTGTTTTAAACATTTCCAAGTGGATTTCTTGGTACGGCAACTTTTGATTATGTGTTTGGATGTTTGCTTCTTACTTTGGTTGTCATGAAATTAAAATTGTACTTGATTATACTTAGTATTAAGAAGTTCTTGTGAAATATATAGTCCTGATTACTATAGCACATCATCAATTAGCATTATAATCTAAAGATATTTTAGGTTTTTAGGTAGGTAGAGGTAGGTAGGTTTAGTCTTGCCAAGCATAATTTTATTCATTACATTTTTATAAATTAATTGAATTTCATTAGAGTGCTATCTTAGACATACTCAAGCCATATTAAATAATCCTTTTAATAGTGTTTCCTTGAAATTGAGCCCATGAATTATTTTCTACCCAAATAGTAAAGCAAACACACGAAGCCATTCCAAAGCCAGCAAATACACAAAATAGATGAACTTAGTTCAAACACTGTATAGTAAAGTTCGGCAATAACCAGACTCTGTCAATTGTTACTAATATACTTTGTTTGCGAGTTAACTGTTTTGTTTGTTCACAAACATTGAGTGGAAAGAAAATGTTTACTTGTAAATGACTGCGGGTTTTGGTAATGGTTAACGCTGAAGAGATAAGTGTAAGAGTTTTGTTAAATGTTCTTAAGTTTGGCAAAAATATCCAAACAGTAGTTATTAGTTCATTTTATCTTTGAATTATACATAAGATGTGCAACAGAAACGACGTAGGTAAAGTAATTTACATGTCTACCAACACAAATTACGTGTTTTTTTTATTTAAAATTAGGTATCATTTATATACCTACTTTTAAATTATCTGTGTCCCTATACTTAAATAAAAAACTTCTAAAATTACTTAAATTTTTAAGAACTACCTGTAAAAATGTTGGTTCACGTTTCACGTAATCAGATGGATGGTCTACTATAGAGTAGACCAGCTTACTAACACATCTATTAAAAATATGTCTAGATTAATTAACAAACCCTTTTTTTACGGTACACAGTACATAAATGTCCAGGCATTTTCGACGATGAGACATACTCCTCTTGTGTTCGTCTATCGTCTCCAGAAGACTGGCTTCATTGCCACATTGAACGGCAACGTTTACTCTTTGTGCCTATGCACAATAGATAGGCAGTACACTTTGTGTATGTATTCACCCATACATTTAAACATCTAGACAACAGGCACAGGCATACTTATGCTTGTACTTGGGCAAAGGGAAAAGCCTGCATATTATGGCTACTCCCCTCCGGTCCATCGCGGCCGGTGGCTCGTGTTGCTTTATGTGAGTAAATTATGAATGTAATTATTAATTTAAAACTCATTGTAAGATACTTATATATTAAGTACCTAATGTTTCCTATAACTATAACCTTGAAACATAAGCTTTTTTTTCCATCCTATACAATGAGTCGGCGCAGAATGAATCAACGTTTTTAAAAGTAAAAAATCCACTTAGTACAAAAATAAATCACATTTAGCCACGTGACGTTCAATTTAAAAAGTGCCCAGTTATTGAAAAGTGTAATAAAACTTTTAAAAAATACCCCGTGCTCCACGCTCCATTTTTTTTTGATTAGGCTCGCTTTGTCCGAATTTTTCGATAAATTTTTCACTTTGAAAATCAATGTTTATTAGAGACGTGTCAAACGGTGCGAAACGGAGTGGCGTGTAGCGGGATGATTGAATAAAATCGAGTTCAAACTGTTTTCTGTCTCGTTTTTTCGTGGTGAGTGTAAAAGTGATGGGCATATCATTGTTGTGTACGAAGCGAAATAGGATTTTGATAAAATTTCAACTAGAATAGATTGCATAATTAAATTTTATCGTCACTGCTAACATGTTATTTAAGGCTCTATTATGAAATACAGAGCATTTTGGAATTATGCATTAATCTATTTGAACTGGTGCTACTGTCTTCTTTTCGTATAACATTACCTAGCGAGAAGAAATGTTCTACCCACATCGACTGGACGGAGCCCCGTCGCAGTACAAATATGAACAGTACGGAAACTACGTACAATACGTTGAAACGGCACACTCACACAAACTAGCTATGCTAGTTAGGCTACTTGCCTAACTAGTATAGTTGGTAATAGATGGCGCTGCTGCTACCATAAAGCAATGCTATAGATGTGAAGGAAAGATTTGACAAATCGGGCAGGGCTTCAGTAGCTCAATTGGAAGAGCGGCTGGACTAGATTCCCAGTAGGTCGCGAGTTCGAGTCTCGCCTGAAGTCAATTTTTTCTTTCCATTTTAAAATATATTTCACAAGCATGTGTTAAGGCGAAATAATATAAAAACAATTATTAAGGGTAAAAGCGACTTCTTTACGATATTCAATAAACTGAAAAGTCTATTATTTCGGTTGCCTAACTAGCATAGTTGGTAATAAATGGCGCTGCTTCTACCATAAAGTAATGCAATAGATGTAAAGGAAAGATTTGACAAATCGGGCAGGGCTTCAGTAGCTCAATTGGAAGAGCGGCTGGACTAGATTCCCAGTAGGTCGCGAGTTCGAGTCTCGCCTGAAGTCAAATTTTTCTTTCCATTTTTCTTTAAAAATAAAATATATATAATTTCCATAAAACACGATTCTAATGTAGTATCTACTTACATAGGAAATTCATTAACTATACGGAACCCTGTGAACGCGAGTCCAAATCGCATTTGACCATTTTTTTAATAGATGAAATCAAAGTTGCATTTTATTTATAAGCAGCATTCAAGTTTCGTAAAATTGGTATCGCAAAATGACCTTAGTTTTAACATAACGAGCTTCCGTTTCGATTATTATTCGTTTATTTAAGAAAAATATCAGAAGAGTTCACATCAGAAATAACTGAACTGTGAACTAGTCAAGTCGCGGAAAGAAGTGCAAAACTTTGTATTGCTTTTGAATAAAATATAGTTGTTTAGAAGTTTCGAGAAAACTCATTTAAAAATTATATCGGTCGAACCACTTGAAATCTCATCATTTCGTAATTACGCATTACCTTGTTTTATTCAAAAACAAATATTAATGAAAATAAAAAAATGTGCTGCGGACAGGATGAACCCGCTAATATTTCAGATGGATATTCTAGAAGACAGGCGTCATAGCGTCGGGACGTTACGATTCCACCAGCTACTAGTGGAAGAAATTTCTACCGCTAGCACAGTCAGTCAACCAAACAATGTTAGTCCAACCATTCTAATGCTCTATGGCTGAACCGGTAGAACGTTATTTCAATTTAAATTTTATTAGCATAAACATGTTACATGGCATTATGACCAACACATGAACCCTGCAAGGGTATAACAAATTTTTAATGTCCTTATATAATAATAATATCTAATACATGTTCTGTTCAACCATAGAGCATTAGAATGGTTGGACCGACAGTATATAGATAGTAGTCTAAATACAAAAACGCGGAATAGGCAGCAGCATCCCGAGATAAAACTACTGCCACTTGCGATCGCATATTTTGTTCTCCTATGATGACGGATAAGGGTCATAGCTCAGCACAGCCGGAACCCGACCAGCACCGCTTCGTTTTACGGCGTCCACTCGTTGTCGACGGGAGGTCCACGGGTGAACGACGCGATGTTACTTGTGAACCAATCGCGGAAATCGCGCGCACAGCGCGTTGGCAATGCAAAGTCAACGCAAGGCAAGCTAGAGGTAGACCGCTCGAGGCGGTCGGGCGCTGGTCGGTTACCGGGTGGCCGTAGTGAGCTATAACCCTAATACTCTTTCGTAAATATTTGGGAAGGCTTTAGTCAGCAGTCGATCTAATTCGGTTGAACTGCTGATGATGATGACTCCACCGTTTTTACCATTAGCTACTGAGGATTTGTTATCGAACACTGACTTTTTAAAGGCCATTTTTTATAGAGATTTTATAAGTATACATTATAAAATCGTATACATTTCATAAAATCGGTGTCGTCAAGGAAAACTGTCTAACTTAAAACATCGGAGTTTCGCTTCGATTTTTATTCGTTTTATGAAAACTTCAAAAGAATTACGTCAGAAATAACTGTACTTCAAACTAAAGTCAAGTCGCGGGTAGAAGTGGAAAACTTTATATTGTATTTGAATAAAATATAGTTGTTTAGATGTTCTAAGAATACTCATTTAAAAATTATATCGGTAGGGATGTTGAGAAGTATTTTAATATTATCTCAAAAAGTATAGGTAAGAAAAAAAGATCCGGACGAATTGTGAAACGTACTCCTTTTTTTCGAAGTCGGTCAAAAATACAGAAAGTTTTATCTTTAAAACATCTTATTACCGAATAGTTTTTAAAATATGATGATTCAAAAGCATAGAGCAACAAGGGCCACCGGCCGCCGCGGTGGACCGGAATAGCCATAGCGCTTATTACCGATGCAAGCTATTTTTTTTTTATGTAATTGAAGTGGCAAGCATGCATACAGTTCACATTGATGTTAAGTGATGACTGCAGCCTATAGACACCCACACAAAGACCAAGGTCAAAATGCAAATGCGTTACCACTCCTGAGGCCTAAGGTGTTATGCCTCTGTGCCGGAAATTACAGGGCCGTACATTACCACCTGACCGGAACACGATAGTGCTGAACACTACCATTTAGCGGCAAGTAAATCAGGTAATGCGGTGGTGCCTACGCCCGCGAGCTCCGTCACTGGAGCTCTACCACCAGTAAAAAACACACAGAACGCTATGAACAGTCTGTAATTTTTTGGGGGGGAAACTACGTGTGATACACACACATACTACAAAAATCGTATATTACTACAGAACTCACACCTTGACTTTAACAAAATACATAAACAATTTCAAGCACACATTAAAACATCTGGGCGGTAGGAGTGGGACCATTTGGGCTTGTACTATGACAGAGGGGAAAGCTTGCATATGGCTACTCCCCTCCGGTCCGCCGCGGCCGGTGGCCCGTGTTGCTCTATGTTCAAAACGTTGGGAGTTGTGAAACTGACTCAAACGGCTTAAAGAAAAGTGACTGTATATTATGACGTCACGCGTGGTAAAAACACCCGTGAATTGTATGGTGAAATCAAACAATATGATAATATCGCTGTCAACACTGCGTTTTTGCACAAACATTATTTTTAGTAAGTTGTTGCAATTATACAATCTAAAAGTTAAATAATTTTAATTTTAAAGTTAATTGTAAATTTCACAGATTTTGCTTAAGTCCTTCTGTCTCATACGAATCTACTCCGATTTTCGTAATTTTTCATCGATTTATATCTTTATATTCCATATGCAAGTCGCTTTCATATGAAATTATAAAAATATGTGACTTCATGGCTATTCAACATCCCCATTGAAACCACTCATCACTTCGTAATGATGCATTACTTGTTTACTTTAATATAAACATTTAATGAAAATAAATAAGCAGGATGAACCAAACCAGAACCATAATTTCAATTTCAAAAATGCCATAGAACCTTTATTAAATTACAGATACCGTTCCATGACATTCTTCATAATTGTCAAAGTTACAACAGTTTGCTTTGTATACGTACCGTACGAGTACAATATTGAATGCATTCTAATAAAATAGTCGCACCATTGAATACAGACCTACATACGATGAATGCGCTGTCCCGGTTTCCATTCTTTATCTATGGAAAATCGATTCATACACAATTATCGGAGCGCAACTTGTTCTGGTAACTTTCTTATATCGCATATCAATTGTTCAGATTTCACTTTGAATTTTAGTTTATTGTTTACTGCCTGATTTAAAATACTTGGTATACCAAACTGTTATCATAGCTGCATAAATAGTTAGTTTTATATAATTAAAATATTTTATATTATTCTAAATTGAGATTCAATTTGCAAAACCAAAGTGAACTTCAAGTGAGATTCACACCGCACCACGACTTTACTTTGACTTGAAGTCGAACTTTTTTTGCTTTAATAATAATAATAATGGAAACCCTTGATACATCCCACTGCTGGGTACGTGTTTCTCCCCTTCTTGGAACGAGGCCTGGAGCTTACTCCACCACGCTGCTCCAACGCGGGTAGGTGAAGATAAGGGTTAGTGGCCAACTCGTTGTCGGATGTTTTCAAACTACCCCATAAGGCCTCCGACAAGGTTAAACGACTGCTATCTATCGATTGCAACCGGGACCGACGGCTTAACGTGCCTTTTTAAGCACGGAAACGCGCATTTTAATTTGCACACGGTCACCCATCACACACCCGACCGCGCCCGTATCGCTTCACCGAGTAGATCGCTTCCAATCTACACCAGCAGCGAGGCCATATGCGCTTCTTTTTTTGCTTTACTCCATATTATATACTTCATACAGTTTTTTCGACACATTATTGTTGTGTCCTTAGTCTCAGCACGAAGGTTGTACTGTTGTATTACACTTAGGTAAAACTACTACAGCAAATCCCCAAGTCTCGAAGCTTAATCCCACGGTAACGCATTTACGTGATATCCCAAAACGAATTACTATATTATGATATTGTTTGGAACAGAGTGAAAATAGAATCACGAAATTTCTTTATTGAGCAACTAAGCACACAGACGACCTAATGAAAGCTGGCATCTAGAACATTAATCAAATTACAAATTCCGACCTTTCCATGACATTTAAGTTGCCTTGACATTCTTCACAATTGTCATAGTTGCAACACTTTGTTATACAGTATTGAATGCATTCTAAAGAAATGAAGAAGCGGTTAGTCGCGCCGTCAGAGAATATGTAATAATACTACGTATAGAATGGTCACTTCAATGTCCCGCCCGATTTCCCAGCATCACCCAACCTCCTCTCCTCTTATGGGCGACGGTTGGTATTTTCTACGTGCTACGCATACAGACCCACGTGTAAATACACGTCACTGATTGAGGTCTGTGTAATAGAGACCAAATTAAGCGTTTGTATGGAATTTTGGCGGAGTGTCCGCGGTGCGCCTATGGGTAGGTTGGTTGTCGTGTATACAATAATAGCAAGTAAGTAACTATTTAAGTTATTTTTTAAAATTATACTTTATTAGTTTATTGTACACCAAAACACAGATAACAGGAAGAATTGATTTGATATATTATATTCTAAAATATAGATGGATTCTAAAATAAATAAGTAAAGGCGAATTACAGAGGTGAAATTGTTCTTAGAAAATAAACAAACCTACGTTACTTCGAAGTTTTAGAAACTTCTAGAAACGTTTTAGGAACAGCTGGCACCCTACAAAAGTGCTAAAGGCCTAAAACAATTCAGCAATTTTCAAACGATCGCATTTGTTGAATAAATCTCACTTACACTAATGCGTCATGAATCCCTCCTATCTGTGACTCAGTATTGAATTTATTTGGGCAATTTTGCGTTTAGAATCCACGTTTGTTTTGGCTTGTAGCAACTACGGGGGAAATTCACCCTGTTTTTTTGTTTGCGTCGCATAAAAAGAAATGGTGGATTTAATGATACAAGTTTTGGTTTTATTAGGCCAAATCAGATATCGATGGATTACTGTCTGTTGTTGTTGTGGATATTTTGTTTGCGGTGTTTGTACGCGTTAAATTTAATAACCGTGTAGGTAACTATGAAGAACTTTTTTGTTTGTTAAGGTTTACTTGGAATCTATACAAATAAGTAAAATTGGATTGTCTGTTTGTAATATAAAAATAACCTCTTTTTACTAAAGGCTGTGAGGTATGTTTACACGGTACATATACTAAAACAACATTTTTTACAATTTTTGTCAGTCTGTCTGTCTGTCTATTTGTTCCCGCTAATCTCGGGCACGGATTTACCGATTTTGATGGGACTTTCACTGGCAGATAGCTTATGTAATAAGGAGTAACTTAAACTATTTTAATACTAGCTGCGCCTACGTCTTCGCCCGGGTAGATACTGAACAATCATAAATTCTCACACGGACGAAGTCGCGGGCACAGCTAGTTTTTTAATAAAGAAATATGAGAAGTTAGATTTCTGGTTTGGAGCAAAGGTAACATTTTTGACATATTATACATTATTTTATTACATTACATATATTTGAACATATATATAAATTTAGTAAAAAGCGGTTATTTTTATATTACAAACAGACACTCCAATTTTATTCGTTTGTATAGATGTAAAGTTACTTCTACTACAATTGTAAAATCTTCTTAGGTATATAAACTATCCTGCATCAGTTTCTAGCTCCACAAATTTGGTATCCGTTCATATTTTTGCCGAATCCAATCGCCAATGTTCAAACAATGGCGCTCGATTAACCTTTGTCCGGGTGCCAATTGAAATGGATGGAGTTTAATTGGTATGTATTGTCTTCGCGTATCGCAATTTTGTCAAATACACGGATTACGTGCAAACAATTTTTGAATTTGTTCTAGAAAGCTGTACCGTATACACAATTCTCAGGATTGGTAAGAGTTACTCAGGACCTACTTTTTTGGAAATGAAACTCTGGTTGCTTTTTATAAACACTCATAACTTAAGTGTGATATACATTTTTTTAAGCTATTGCATAGCTTCTATCGCGGGCATTGAGCGCGGGGCCCGAATTCAGAAATTCTGTAACGCAAAAAACCGGACGCTTTACCGGATTACAAATTTCAAACTCATTTAAAGAAAGTCATGTATAATTTCGCCGTCCGACCTCGTGGGTAGCGTGGCCGAGCGGTCTAGGCGCTGGTTTAAGGCACCAATCTCTTCGAAGGCGTGGGTTCGAATCCCACCGCTGCCAAGATTGTTTTTGTTAATTTTTTTTTTATTGTTTGTTTTTCCATTCAATATTTAAAAAGTGGTAAATATTAATAGAAAATGATTGTTTCATTTTTCTATTTTTTTTTCTTTTATTTGCATTTTATTTTGTTTTGCATAATTTTAGATAATTATGTAAATGTAATAGCTTTACCGCGGCAGTCCCCGAGTGCCACACGTCTTTTTTTTAATGTAATTTAAGTGGCAAACAAGCATGCAGTTCACATTGATGTTAAGTGATGACTGCAACCTATAGACACCTACACAATGACCAGAGGTCAAAATGCAGGTGCGCTGCCACTCCTGAGGCATTAGGTGTTATGCCTCTGTGCCGGAAATTACAGAGCCGTACATTACCACCTGACCGGAACACGATAGTGCTAAACACTACCATTTAGCGGCAAGTATATTAGGTAATGCGGTGGTGCCTACGCCCGCGAGTTCCGTCACAGGAGCTCTACCACCAGTAACGCTAATCATTAAAGTACAGAGACCGTCTCAAAACTCACCCAAACCCACTCTCTGCACCACTGCTCCAGCCAAAAATTAGTAGACTGAAACGAGCCAATGTGCTGTCTTAATATGGTGAGCTGGGACACTAGTCCTATCTCGCCCAACCGTCTCCATTACTGCACCTATCTGCTTATAGTTAAATGAGACTGTTAGCAGATTCAAGGGGGGAAAAATGCAACCAAGATTGCAAACGAGCATGCAGTTCACACAGATATTAAGTGACGTCTGCAGCCTATAGACATCTACACAAAAACCAAAGGTCGAACTGCAAGTGCGTTGCCACCCATCATCATCACTGGTCTTCGCGCGCACCATTCGCGCGACGCGGATGCAGCACTGGGGCATCCCCCTCTGCTGCAGCTTCTTCTGCCATGCGGCTGCAGGGCGGCGTTTGGCACTCCCTTGCGGGCTGTGATGGAGAAGGTGGGCACCATGGACTCGTGTCGCCATGGTGTTGGCGTCCAGGTCCTGCTGCGCTGTCAACCTCTTCTCTGTTGCCGATGGTTGCAGCGGTCTTCTTCGGCACTCAGCTGCAACAATAAAAGGTGGGCCCGCCACCCCATGATCCCCACCAAGATGATGACTCCCACAGTTATATGGGGCAACCGTTGCCTTGACTTTAGCTGTACTTGGCACCCGTGAGACCTTAATTGTCATGTCTCTTTGATAGTTATTATTTTTATTATTATGTAATGGCAGTGGCAAACAAGTATGCAGTTCACATGGATGTTAAGTGATGACTGCAGCCTATAGACACCCACACATAGACCAAGGTCAAGATGCAGATGCGTTACCACTTCTGAGGCGTAAGGTGTTATGCGTCTGTGCCGGATATTACAGGGCCGTACATTACCACCTGACCGGAACACGGTAGTGCTGAACACTACCATTTAGTGGCAAGTACGAGTATATTAGTTAATGGGGTGGTGCCTTCGCCCGCGAGCTCCGTCACTGGAGCTCTACCACCAGTGAAATATAAGAATAGTTATTACGGGGCTTTATAATATGTATAATATTCTATTTCTTTTTTTATTTGAGTGAATCCCTTTGACAATTTGAACCTTCATTCGATGCTTTGTTGTCCCGGAGGATAAATACTCGTATAATATGCTACTGTGTGTTATCGTAATTGGATGGAAGTCAATATACTACAACCAACAACGTGGGATGCAAATATAACAAAAACCGGGAAAGTGCGAGTCGGACTCGCGCACCGAGGGTTCCGTACAAACCTGTAGGTAGGTATCAAAAGAGAATTTTGTAATCCTTAATGATAAATAAACATTTTGACTTTGAGTATATTTTATACCACTTTGCTTACAAAAACCATTATATTTTGTTAGTTCGACGCGGCCCTCACTCATGACAGCGTCCATAGAAAGTAACGTATGAACGAGCCGACCACTCCACTGCGTCTCGGTGAAGCGTGAATGTTCAGGGCTGTCAGTTGCGGAAAAAAAATACTTAAAGTTATATTTTCACCACACCGCATTACCTTATTTACTTGCCGCTAAATGGTAGTATTCAGCATCATCGTATTTCGGTCGGGCGGTAATGTACGGTAATTTCCGGCACAGAGGCATAACACCTTAGGCCTCAGGAGTGGTAACGCATCTGCATTTTGACCTTGGTCTTTGTGTGGGTGTCTATAGGCTGCAGTCATCACTTAACATCAAAGTGGACTGCATGCTTGTTTGCCACTTCTATTACATAAAAAAAGTCTCAGGAGCGGCATCGCATCTGCATTTTGATAGCCCTTTTTATGTAGACGTCTAAAGACTGCCGGCTGAATTTATCTAACTTAACATCAACGTGAACTGCGTGCTTGTTTGCCACCATCGAACAAACGAACGTTGCAATTAGCGATACATTTTATTACAAAATGTCCTCTAGTCTTTCATCGACAGCCCTACCTGAGGTCACCGTGATCGAGTGACCTCGTACAATACCCCACGTATTACTTTTATAGAAAATCTGGAGCGGTTATTTTTATCTTGGCAAAAATTCCACCCGCATAAGTTCATGTTTGAATAGCTTCAAAAATATTTGAACTCCACTATACAGAATGCTGGGGGTGAAGTGGTTAAAAAAGTGTTTGTAAGTTTCAAAAGTGAGATCTTATGCAAGATATTATATGTACCTATGTATGTATCTTCACGCCAAGTCCCTTACGTGGTTGGCAGCGAGTGTAGAGCGCCAGATATCCCGGTCCTGAGACACCTCCCATACTTCTTCTATATTCATCATTCTCTTCATAAATACACGCCGATTCCTAACACCTCACCATGAAAAATTTGATACTTTTTTTGAAAATAACCTCAAACCAAGAACACACTGGTGGTAGAGCTCCAGTGACGGAGCTCGCGGGTGTAGGCACCACCGCATTACCTAATAAACTTGCTGCTAAATGGAAGTGTTCAGCACTATCGTGTTCCGGTCAGGTGGTAATGTACTGCCCTGTAATTTCCGGCACAGAGGTATAGTAACTTAGGCCTCAGAAGTGGGAACGCACCTGCATTTTGACCTTTTTTTATGACATGAAAGTGGCAAACAAGCATGCAACTCACATTAACGTTAAGTGATGACTGCAGCCTATAGACATCCACACAAAGACCAGAGGTCAAAATGCAGATGCGTTACTACTTCTGAGGCCTAAGGTGTTATGCCTCTGTGCTGGACCTCTGTTCTTTATGTGTCTATAAGCTGCAGTCATCACTTAACATCAATGTGAACTTCATGCTTGTTTGCCACTTTCATGACATTTTCTTTGCAATAGAAGTGGCAAACAAGCATGCAGTTCAGTTCAGATGACTGCAGCCTATAGACACCCACACAAAGACCAAGATCAAAATATAGATGCGTTACTACTCCTGAGGCCTAAGGTGTTATGCCTCTGTGCCGGGAATTACAGAGCCGTACATAACCACCTGACCGAAACACGATAGTGCTGAACACTACCATTTAGCGGCAAGTATATTAGGTAAGGCGGAGGTGCCTACACCCGCGAGCTCCGTCACTGGAGCTCTGCAACCAGTAAAAAACAACATAAAAGCACTTCCAGAAAAACTTAAAACATGACATCATTTAAATTGTTTGTAAAGCCTTGTTCCTTGTTTCAGGTTTAGATAGAAACAGTTGCAACCCCAGTTATCAGCCGGAGTCAACAAGCCGAATGTAACAACAATATCACTAAGCAAGCAGTGTCCGCACCTCCAGATCCGGAGCCTTTCTATTCGGCCTGCGACTAGCCGTTTATCCTTTCAATCGGTTCGCATTGAACGGGTCATTTGAGACATAGGTCAGGTGGCGTCAGAATGAATAAGTTGTGTAATAAAATTACTTTTATTTGTCTTTTTATTTTTGTAACTATTCATGTTTTAATAACAAGAAAATATTTAAGAGTTAACTCATATCAAGGTCAACACACTACCCATATAGTTGCAAATTATGCAACACAAAAACCATGATTCTTTTTTAATAAATTAAAATGTAGTACTACACTAATCCTAAAATTAGCGATTCACCGGCACCCAGAGAAATCCCGTGAGGTTTTCATGATGCGGTATAGTATTATCTAAAAGTATTGTATTTAAAATTTACTAAATAAATTGTCAATAAAAAAATTAAAATAAGGATTTGAACATTAGGACCCTCCTAATGTTCAAATCCTTATTTTATTTTTTTTTACATTGTGGGTGATACCAGATTTACAAATCACCGTTACGCACACCGTAAATATAACGTGTACGGCTGCGAATGAAACCGAATAGTAAACTTTCTTCTCAGAATTCAAAAGATCTTCATGCCTTAAAATTATCCATTCTTAAATTAAAATCCTAGGTGGCCAGCCTCAACTCACTTCAAATCAAAAGTTCTTTATCCTCGAAAAGAAGAGAGAAGAAAATAATTTTGTCACCAACGTCAGTAACGCAGGTTCTTGCAAGAAGAAAATTAGGCAACGTCGGCATGTCTTTGGGCAAAATTCCAGATACAAGAAATATGGCCTCCGCATCATATTCCACAGAACACAAATGAAATTAAACAACTATAAAATTCTCCATTATTTACATCATATTTAAATCAATCTTAGCTTTAATAACATTCATCTACCTTTATTCTAAGGTGCTCTCTGATCAAACCCACTCTACACCAAAAGCGCTGACTCGACCTTCCGTGTTTGTCTTCCAATTCAATCGGTTTATAGAACGTCCGAACGATTTCTGATTGAACGAATGTCGTGTGCTTAACGTGATGTGATTTGTAACAGAAATAGCTTCTATACAGCCGAAGGTGCGGTTCAATTTGCATTTGAAAGGTACAAATCTAGCGACAATTGTAAAGGTGATGATGGTAACTGTTTCAGATGAGGTTTTTTTATGTGTAAATGAAGGACACATCTGTAGCTTGGTGGAGACTTACTGTCGATTTATCATCATATATTGTGTGTGTTCAGTATAATATAATAATATGTCGAATGTAAAATGCTGGGATTTACTTTCTTTCTTATTGGCCTAAGACCATAGCAATTAAAATTGACAATGCTTTTTACCTTCGGGTTTAAATCCTATTAACTGATGTGAGGAGGTGTCTAACCACGAAACCCAATATTTTCACTCAATCCATTTCCAGAAGGTCATTATGACCTTTGATCGGTACTTCGATTCATTTGTTAAAAAAGGCGTCCTCACAACAAATATACTGATTAGCTGTCCGTTGTTATTACGATACTGACAGCGGATCGATCAAGAGATTTTTGTAATCCAGGTTGTTGTGATTCGTGATTGAAGGTGTAATATTGAGATCAGAACTAAAACCTCTTCAAAATGGGGGCCTATGACATTTTATTATAATCATCAACATAATTATTAAAATTTTGTTACTTCTTTGAAACGAACCGCAAATAATTGTGTTTGTCTTAATACATTAAATTTACTTTTTGCTGTGGTGTTTTCTAGAAACCGACTCTGCACAAAAAGCGCTCGGCGCTCTCGACCTTCTGTATTTGTCTTCCTTTTGGAAAAGAAACAAAAAAAATTATAGGGATATCTTCCATAATTTTCTTCATCAAATCAATCAGCTAAACTATATAAAAACGAAATAAGACAAAACAAAGAACTGATATTTCAGATTGAATGTGAAACAACGCTCGAGCGCCATATTCATCTATATTTATCCAAATCATAACTTCGGAGGCAATAAATGTCCCTCTCTGAGAATAAAAGCAATAAAATTTATTACTATTGTATCGTAAAAGACAATTTTTATGTAATTTTAAGTACAACAACTTCTTTATTTTATGACTTGACTCGTGGCACGCAATTTAAGTTTGTATCGATGGGACTTAGAAGATTTCTATTATTTACTTGACGGTCAGTAAATGTCTTGTGGTCTTAGCCATTAAAGCATGACATTATTTAACACCTTTACAAACTTCTTTACGATCAGTGCTGGTGGTCTGAGATAATACATCTCAGACCTGGGACAAAAATCAATATAGCTCATAAATATTTTGTGAACCTTTGTATGTTGAGGTCGCGTACTAATTCATGTCAATTATCATTTTTTTTTATGTAATGATAGCGGCAAAGAAGCATGCAGTTTACATAATAAGGGAAGACTGCAACCTGTCGTTATCTAAGGAAGTGCTGAACACTACCATTTGGCGGCAGGTAGATTAGGTAATGCGGTGTTGCCTACGTCCTTGAGGGACACTAGGACTCTTCCATAAGTAGAACCCCCAAAGCATTCTTCTATGAGGTTACAGTCTTGCCTGCACTAAAGCTGCACTCACACATAAACCGTCACGGTTTTTAACATGTAATTGTTTTTCTCAGCAAACAACTTACCGCCAAACCGCCAAAAAAAATTCAAAAAATCAGATACGAAAAATCCTCAAGTGTAGTCGTTTATTTGAGTTCTCCGGAATTAAAATGTAAGTGTATTGTAACATGAAGTTAAAAACAAAGTCAAAGAAAAAAAAGATAAATGTAAAACACTTTATTAGTCCAGTCAATAAACAAACATCAATACAACATGACAAGATATACAAAAAGAAAAAAAAACGCACATAATTATGTAAAAACAGTACCTCACGGCTTGAACAAATAGATTCCGGTATAGCATAAATCAAGTTGGAGCCTGAAGATGGTTTTCAACCAGAAGCTACTTGGTGATTAGTTTGTTGTGTGACCAGAGCTTACGTTTATTACTTAATATCTCTAAAAACATTTAAAGAAATATTACAACTGGTTACAAACACCTAAGCATAATTTGCACATGGTAAAATTTAATTTTCTCTGCGACAAGTATTCAAAATATTCTAAACCTCATTGAAAATCTTCAAAGTCTACAAACAATTATCCTAAACCGTTCAGGGCTATCCCAACATAGAAGGTAATCTAGGTCTTCGCAATCACTTACAATGTAACCGTAAACGTTACGAAGAGGCGGTCAATTGTAGTGTGTTGCAACTGTTATGGCAAAACTTTGTGTCTGGTCCAAACTTATAGATAGCTCAACTTGCATAGTTACTGAGTTGTATTCTGTTGTGATTGTTATACTAAGTTGCTTCGCTAATAATTAGCTTGACAAAGTGACGACTGCGCTTGTTGTAACAATTTTGCTATTAATTGTATCAGTTGAAAAATATTTAAAGTCTATTATCTTACAGCAACTATAAAACTTTTGTTTTTTTTCGTAACGTAATTTACATTAGAGTTGGTTATTGGATTTTATTATTTTGGCAGGTTTTAAGCTTTTATAACATTTTGTATTCATCTTCAATATCCCTCTAAACCCTCTACTTTTGTTGCATGAAAATAATTCCATCAATCATATTATACAAAATGGCAAGTCTTAGTTATACTTTACTGTGTATTAGGGGAAATATTTTTAATATTCTAAGTATGTATATTTGTCTTATTTTACTTCATCAACTTCATAGGAATGCATATTATTCGCTATTTTTCTAATTGTAAGCTAATTCACAAACACAAACATATTTCGTATCAAAATTTATTTTTAAACTAGCGGCCCGCCCCGGCTTCGCCCGCGCTGCTCTGCTCCTATTAGTCATAGCGTAATGTAAGGTACCCTATCTCTCAAGTTGGATCGAAATGCACATGGTGTGCGAATTTTATTATAATCGGTTAAGTGGTTTAGGAGTCCATTGAGGACAAACATTGTGACACGAGATTTATATATATTAAGAAGATAGAATATCATAATGTGTTACTGGTAGCAGGGCTTCAGTGCCGAAGCTTACTTAGTAGGCACCACTGCATTACGTAATGTACTTGCCGCTAAATGGTAGTGTTCAACACTATCGTGTTCCAATCAACTGGTAAAAGTCCTGTAATTTCCAGCACAGAGGCATAATTGGCTTCAGGAATGAAAACAAATCTACATCTCTAGTTTCATGCTGAAGTTGATGCTACATTATTACTTACCATCAATGTAAACTGTATGCTTGTTTGCCACTTCATGACATAAAAAACTAAAACTGCCTTAGTCATAAACTTATATACAGCTTATTAAGTGTTGCTAATTACTGTTTTGCCTCTTTTCATTTTACTGAATTGACAATTTAGGTGACAAAGAATAATCCTTTATCTAGTCTAATTAACCATTTTGAATACGGGGGTTAATATACTAAATCGTAGTAAAGGAAGAAAAGATGTCCGAAATAACACCCTTGTGATACTCCTATACTTTACGCCACACGACAAACCATACAGCGTTTGCATCGTAAAGCGAACGCTTTATAGCCACTTCCAGGGAGTTTGGACTTTCTCTTTTGAGCTGGACGGAACGTCGACTTCACTTCACGACACATTCAGAGCATCTAATTCGATGAAATTTGTTCGTACAATTTTATAGTATCGACGAAATTGCCGCCACTGATTTCTATTGCATCTTATAGAATTTGCATTACTATCCAGATGATCCCATTGAGTGTTATTGTACTTTATAAGTAAATAACGCAAAAGGTAATCGACATGCTCTTAATATGAAAAAAAAAAAGAAAGAACAGGCGTTTATTTGGCGCATAGCCAAAAAACACACAAAAACAAACAGGTTTAAAAACACAAACAATTAATTTTAACACAGTAACAGCACAAAAACAATAATAGTACACAAAAAAGTTGAGAGAAAAATAAACAGAACCAACTAAGTAATACAAAGAAATAAGTAGATAGGTAATTAAGTAAGTAATTATCATAATATGTGTCGCATGGCTGCGCCAAAATGGTCTCCAATTCAGCATAGAAGTCAGGCGTAACGCAAAGAACATATTTATAGAGTAGGCAATTATATTAATACGCAAGGTTATTTTTTAAACAATGAAAAAGCTTTAAGGGGTCACTATACTCATAATTATGAAAAAGTTGTTCTACGAAGCCATTCCTGAAACTGCAATTTGCAAAAAAAAACAGCTGCTCCATACAATTTGTTCCGCGGCGATGAATATAATGAATAAAATGCTGTTTTATAACACAGTAAAAGTTATCATATGAATATCACAGTTAAAAATAACCTTCTTTATTTTGATACTGATATGAATGAAAAAACTTGTTTGTTGAACGTTGCTGAGAATTATAAATGTTTACAGAGTTGTTGTTCATTTCTCGCGAATATAGATACGAATATCTGCCGATCATAATGATTTTGAAATATACATCTACGTTCTGTCTGATGGTGGGGTCAAAAGTCTTAGGAATCGGCGTGCATGTATGAAGAGAATGATGAAGGTAGACGAGGCACGAGAGATTTGTCAGAACCGGGATGTCTGGCGCTCTACACTCTCTGCCTACCCCGTTAGGGACCTGGCGTGAAGATACATACATACATACATCTACGGCATATTATTTTCGGAAAAAAAAACCGACTTCTAAACTAAATCTACCTCTTATACATAATGTACAAGGTTACACTAACACTAAAAAAAATTAAAAAATATTTTTATGATTTCAAAATAAGCTTTATTAAAAAGAATGAGTTACCGAAAATTATGTAAGTACCTATTTACTATATTAAAAAGTTGGTTATTCCAACAAACTTTCGAAGGTCACGAAGCAAGTGCGGCGCTCATATCTGGTCTCTGGACGCGAGCGGCGAGGGGACCAGCTACCGGAGTGAGCTACCCACGGAGCTACCCGAACGCGTTGTCGTTGACGGTTGCAATGCTAAATGCATAAACAACTAATGATAGCCACCGATGACCGCTTATTGCTGATGACCGTTTCGGTGCCAATGATGAAAAAAGAGTCCTCGAAATTTGACAATGGAGCTCACCTTCTTCACCATCAATGAAAAATATGTTTTTTTATATATATAATTGAAGTGGCAAACAAGCATGCAGCTCACATTGATGTTAAGCGATGACTGCAGCCTAGACACCTTCACAAAGACCAAGGTCAAAATGCAAATGCGCTACCACTCCTGAGGCCCAAGGTGTCACGCCTCTGTGCCGGAAATTACAGGGCCGTACATTACCACCTGATCGGATCACGATAGTGTTGAACACTAGCATTTAGTATATTAGGTACCTCCACCAATCCGCATTGGAGCAGCGTGGTGGAGTAAGCTCCAAGCCAAAAAGGGGAGAGACTCGTGCCCAGTAGTGGGACGTATAATGGGTTGCCATTATTATTTATTATTATATTAGGTAATGCGGTGGTGCTCACGCCCGCGAGCTCCGCCACTAGAGCTCTACCACAAGTGAAAAGTGTTCCCATGCTTCTGACGTAAATACCATGTATGGTATTAAAACTCTCTGTGCTCTGTGCTGGAGCTCTAACATCAACACCGAAAAGTCCGTATGCAATGGGGAAACGTAATTTTATATAACCATAAAGAAAACAACGGAATGTATAATTATGAAATGAGGAGAGTTTTAATAATTTGATGTGTCAAATGTTCTTAATTTTGCATTTCACGATGTACAGGTGTACCTACCTCTCATCCAGACTACAGTCAAACGTGATGACATTTTGAATGGCAATTTGTATTTAAATGGTCCAACGGGACGAGAATATGGAGCGGACCAATATAAACATACAATCGTCTACAACTTATTTTCTAAACGGTAAGGTTGGTAATACAGTGTTTGGTACCCAGATAAGTTTGTAGCTCAAAGCCTCAATAGGATCTTGCTAAATTCATTTTGAACCTTGTAGCGAGGTAATAAGATTAAATTTTGATATGTGATCTCGGTTGTGTGTAGTCCGAAAACGCAATACGCAACCAAGTTGCTGGTATGGGGCCACGACAAACTTGCATTGTCGACCATAACTCTTTTGTCTACAGAATTGTTTGGTTTTATGTAGTTATTTATGAGTTTTGCGAATGATATCACTGAGTTTAACAATGAGTTTGTTTGTTCAACATTTTGTTTGTATGGCTAAGTTCCGCTCTCTTGTAATTTTTGATACGGAATGTGTTTTATTTCATCGAGACCATGTGGCATAAGTTTTCTTTGAATAGCTCGTTGCCTTTTTCTAAACAGATTTATTTGAACCGTGCCAAAAACTATGAAGTCAATCTTTTTGAAATGTTACATGAAATCTTTAGTAGATTTTGGGTTTCTTTATACATGAATAACAAAATTTGTTGATAATTTAATGATCTCAAATATTTTTCCTATTTTTAGTAATAGTTATTTAATTAACACGCTTTCTTTTTTCATCTAATTTATGCAAAATATTCGCTAAACAGGTTTATTTTTTGTAAACGATTCTTAAATATATGAACATACCTCATTCTGCTGAATCATTCATTCTGCCTTTTTCTATTTGACATTAAAATTTTATCACAATAAACCAGTGGTATATAAAACCAACTCATTAGTAGATATTGTAGGTAGATATATCTTAAGTAGATTGAAAAACTTGCATAATAATATCATTTTCACTGGTTTAACATTAGAAAATCAAAGTAGCCTTTACTTTTTTTAGTTGAATTAATCCTTGAACAGAGACATAGTATGCAATAACATTACTTAAAATAATCTAAGCAGCACCCTATAAAATATTTATTTTGAACGTTATGAAATAGCGAGTTATTTATCAAAAGCATGTAGACGACCGACAAGTGCAATAAAAATCGCATACTATATTTCGTAGCACGTTATGAAATGTGGATTATTATGTTTTTGGAAATCAAAAGTAAATTGAGTGCCCTAACGTCGGACCAATCTTCAAGTTAAGAAACAAACCCGAGTATATTTCTATTGGTTTGTTTTCGATCCTTGAATTAATAAGAGCTGCAAAAGTTTTGTTCACTTCTATGATGTTCTGAGTTCGATAAGTATAGTTTGCGAAGTTGAATGGCGGTTGATTTTTTGAACGTCTCTTAAGGCAATCATCGGAGTTCGGAGAGCTGGAATACTGTTTGAGAAGAACTAACAAACAGGTTATAATGTAAAGTTAGGAGATATTTTTGGTTCACCAGAGTAGCATTTGTAACGTGATATCAAGAAAATCAAGATGGCTGTAAAGCCAGAGCAAATTCCATTCATGGATTTAGATGTGTTTGTTTATTTAATCATGGCAAACAAGCATACATTTTACATTGATGGTAAGTGCATACTGGAACCTACACACATCGATACAAAACCTGTTGGGCAAAATGCAGATGCGTTGTCACCCCTGAGGCTTTAGTCGTTATCACTATGTGATAGCTATTATAGGGTCATATATTACCATGTAACTGGAACACGACTATATACGAGATAGGTTTTTTTATGTAAGGAATGTGGCAAACAAGCATGCAGCTCACATTGATGTTAAGTGATGACTGCAACCTATAGAGATTATACATAGATAGGCATCTACATATAAACCATAGGTCAAAATGCAGATGCGTTGCCACCCCCGAAACCTAAGGGGTCAGTACTCTATGATAGTTATTACGAGGCCATACATTACCATCTAACCGGAACACGATAGTGCCAAATACTGCCATTTAGCGGCAGATAGGTTAGGTAATGCGGTTGTGCCTACGCCCTCGAGCTCCTACACTATTGTAAATCACTGATAACCACATTATCAAGTACCGCCAATGAAAGATTTCCAGTACGAATCCATTGGCATATGGATTATAGAATAGAGAATAGAAAACATTTATTTGGACAGCACAGAGACATGACGATACAAATTGCCAGACGATTAGGTACACAGGTACAATTAAACAAAAATCAAAAACAATTACAATTAAAAAAGAAAAAAAAAAGAGATTAAGTCTCACGGCTGGTCCAAATGGGAGCCCAGATCAGCTTCATGTCAAGTCGATAACATCAATCGATTTGACGCTGATTTTCATCCGGGACCCTGGTGTTTCACGGATGTCAAGCAGATCAAACAAATATAAATTAATAATGGTTAACAATACATACTTACATATTTTATCAGAAAATATGATATAGCGTATTTACGATAATTATACATATATTCTTATTATACCATACATAAAAATAAATGTTTACAATGAATATTTTTTACATAATATACTTATATTACGTATATAAGCCGACAGTATTAAAATATAGTAAACATATACATTATTATTATTACGTACCGAGTATAATAATAATCGTATATATAATAATAAGCGGTCGGGTAGTGTGATGGGTGACCGCTAGTGGTTCCGTGCTTCGGAGGGCACGTTAAGCCGTCGGTCCCGGTTGCTATCGATGCATAGCAGTCGTTAAACCTAGTCGAAGGCCTTATGGGCGGTTTGAAAACATCCGACAGTGGGTTGGCCACTAACCCACCTACCTCCACCAATCCGCATTGGAGCAGCGTGGTGGAGTAAGCTCCAGGCCTCCCCCCAAAAAGGAGAGACTCATGCCCAGCAGTGGGACGTATAATGGGTTGCCATTATTATTATTATATATTATATAATAATAATTAATATTAAATTCTTGACGAGATAGCGTGGTGCGTCGGTAAAATGATAATATACACTATAAATAAAGCTCTGGATAGACTATCGCTGAGCAATAAATCCTAATATCGATGCTGTATTTGAAGAGAATACGGCTAGTGAATGCATCGTACGCTTTTGGCTTAATTGCTTCCGTATTGGAAACTCCAACTTGAATAATGAACCACGAGAAAGACCTCCCACTGGGGTAAATAATGGTGAAGTGAAAGCGATGGTAGTGATCCTATTTATTTGAAAATACCTAGAGTTTAGAGAATGATGCCCTTGTTATTTAAAATTAGTCGTAGTCATAGTCATATATTTCCTAACTAAGTAAATACTTAAGGTCTTAAAGTTGCCATTTTCTGACAATGCGAAATCAATACCACTAGCCTTAAAAATCGAATTTCATATTGACAGAGAAATCTTTCCATCTGTCTCAGGTTCACAGGTAGGTACAGTACCTACTCAACAATTAATATTGCACATCGAGCCTACGAAAGAGACGATCGGCTCGTTTCGACTTCGTAGAGCGTTACCTCTGCTACACACTGCCTACGTAAGCACTGAAAGTCCAGTATTGGTCAAAACTTGATCCAAATAGTCGACATACGTCAAATAGGTACGGTGCGAAAGAGATAACGCTCTACAGACCCAAAATAAGCCGAAGTCTTCTTCCTAAGCTCGATGTGCAATATTTATTGTTGAGCACTGTAGTATATAATATTTGTGACATTTGTATAAGGTACCAATACCATTTTGATTCAAACAGAAGTCACTTAACAATATTCTTGTAGATAACAAAACAAGTAAACCGAGAGTGGTTCTCGCGTCGTTTGTAAAAACAAGCAATCTGTATGGATTGTAACGTCAGCCTAACGGAATATGGAGTAAGGCTCTAAAGTGAAGCACCTCCGAATACATTTTGCCGTGAAAGCCAGTTCCAATTTTTCTTTTAGGTAAAATATGTTAACATTTCGCCCATTTGCGTTAAAACGAAAACCTATCTAGAAGTATAAAAACAAAGGTAAAGTTTTTTTAAAATTCACTTATCTATAGAACTCCCAATCTGATTTCAAGAAAAACTTTATTAATAGGTATATTTAAGCAAAGTTTACGTGACATGATAGTTATACTACATGATACCTATAAATTGGAAGCCAGAAAATAGATATACTTTCAGACTAAGTATCTTCATCATTTCACGTATCTTATAGTTAGTCATAAAACACACACAAATTTTGTTTGTTTTTAGTATATCGAGGGGTAACAGGCTATTTGGTTTAAGCGACATTTTGGGTGATATTGAGTTATATACATATTTGGAATCAGCGAATTTTTCTCCGTCGAATGATGCCGGTTTCATTAAAATCGGAGCACTTTTTTGGCGTTTCAAACAATACTATTTTCGTGTCGTTTCCAAAGTGGCAGTGTCTTAAACGACGTGGATTTTGCATTTTTTATTAAATCATATACTTGAACCATACCATCATATTAATAACCGAGACATAAACCAGTCACCCTATCTCTCATAAATAAGTGAATAAGAGTTAAAGCGTTTTTCCTGATTCTAAATTTTATTAAGAAGTAACTTGAATCATTTTGACTTCCCTAATCACACGGTGTGATGTCGCTTAAACCATTTATCCGTCACCCAAATACGATATAGGTCGTCGCTTAAACTCTTTTAGCTGCATCTATATTCCACGCCGGGTGCTACTTGAAGCAAATACTCGTTTTTGTTCAGATATTTTGTTTAGTTGTTAAACCATTTTAGTCCAACTTTATTTATAAATAATTAGAATTGATGTTCCTACATTGAGACTGATTTTACTTAATTATCATACAAAATACTAATGTACCTAATTTTGCTGATTAAGACTGAAAAGTAAATTAATATAATTGATGTCCCTAGTGAGACTGCTATATAATAATAATTATTCTAAATAAATACTTTGATTGATTATTATGTTGTGTTTATTTATTCATTTATTCAATGTAAGCACCTGAAATTTTCGGTGATTGCAATATATCCTGGTTGTTTTATCAGCCATTGATAGTCTTAGATGTAAATAAACCATAATTATTAATAAACATTAAACGTTACAATTTCAATGTTATATGTCACATAAGTAAATTAGCCTGACAGTCATTTTAATCTAAATTGGTAGTTAAGATAAATAGCTAGCTTCTACTAATTTTGGGTTTCGTTACTTCATAGCTTTTGGCTTGCTCCGTAAATAGAATGCGTTGTCGCTTAATTTTTTCCCCTGTAGCCAGTTGTAGTTATGAAGTCACTTAAATCGTTTTTTCTGTCTCTAAAAAAGAGCACGTTGTATTAAGCGACATTTATCTTTGTAAATAAAGGCCCGCTTTATTTGGTATTAGCATCAACAACTAGATATTTTTAATTAAATTTCAATGCAGTTTACCCCGTTTAAATAACTGCAGAAGTTTTTTTGTTATGAATTTTATTTCGAAATTTCAAACTTTAAAAGGCTCTCGTGTAAAGTTGCAAAAATGTCGCTTAAACCAAATAGCCCGTCACCCCTCGATATATAACAGTTATGGGGACAGTTTAAAAGAAGTAGTGTTGTAGAATACAGTAGTAGAATGTTGTGTTTTACATTTTGTCTTCGTGGTTTACTTTTGAATGTCAACATGCGTATAAGACTTATTAACTTACCTTTCCAAGTAAAAGAACACAATAACAACCACCACGGTTTTTTTCAAGGTCATACATACATAAATATCCTCATTCCTCTTTTACAACCCTACTTTTCATAAAGGTAAGTTGAACAGTTCACGAGCGTGTCACCGATAACTCACCGAGCCTCTACACTATTGAAGGCGATTTATATTTGGGAGTCGATTCCTACATAAACCTTCGCTTTATATGATCTAGGGGCGCTGGCTTGGTCTCCAATTTTTATTATCTTAACGCCTCTGCATACCAACTCGCGTCACAGTAGCGCTATAATAATACTCGTAATAAAATAAGAATTCTTTCCTACGTAAGAAGGTCAAAATATGGCTGAGCTCTGAACCTTTTTTTTCCTATTAGAAGTTCTTGATGAGGGCGTTGTCCAGGTTTTGGATTGATTATCGACTGGCAGTCTACCTTTTTGGTGACTAGGAGTCTGCGCACGAAAAAATGTTTTGAGAAAGATTATAGCGAAATAGAAGCATTTTAATATACCTAATTGGTTTTTTTTTGTATTTTGTAAAGTAAGTTGAAGAACAGTGCTGTTCTTTTGATGTGCAAAAGTTATCCTTACGAGGGATTAAAAATTAAATTGAGTATATAGCCCTATTCAGACCTGCGCGTTATTCGCTACCGACATGGGGAGCGAAATTAACCGCTCGGTTTCACTCGCGTATTTTGTATGAAGTTCCGTGATTAAAGCGAAACATACCGCATCACCGCTGTATCCGCTACCGTAGGCGGTAGCGGATCGCAATGTTACGGACATTGTGATAAGTAAAAATCATATTATAAGTAGCTGTATATAATTACCAATATTAGTAGCTTTAAGCATACAAGCATACATTATTATTTATTGTAAACTTATTGTTTAATTTCTTTGTTTTCATTAGTTCAATTTGAATATGCTGAGCACCTTTTTGCGATTTCTTCACAACCCAAAGGTTGACTGGCAGAGAATGCTATATAGCATTAAGTCCGCCTCGTGTAACATTTTTGTGTCCATTAAAGTGTAAATTAATAAATAAATAATAAAATTTTTTGTTAGTATCGTTAAATTAATATTCGATATAGCTTTTCTTTGAGTGTGTTAAGATGTACCTTCGATATTCTGTAAGGTTTTTTCGTCTATCAGAAGTTCTTGGTCAGGATTTTCCTTTCGTCTTTATCTTTACACATGACGTATTTAGGATCGAAACTTGGAAATGATTGACATGTCAGAGTTGTGACTGGGAATAATGGAATATTCTGGATATTCGTACACTTCTGTGAAAATTGCTGAATGTGGAATATTAAATTTATTTCGTTTTATCTTTTCTCGAATACTAAGAATATTATTTTCATTCGTGTATTACGTTTTTCATGAGGTGAATATTTTTTATGTAGCAAGCGGTCCAATGATTTTGTGTCCTGGTAAGCTTGGCAGTACATTTTTTTTTAATAAATATAATTGGAGTGGATGTTTGTAATATAAAAATAACCGTTTTTTACTAAATGCATATGCATGTATACACGGTACATAATTATATCAAAGGCTAATGATATGAAATATACAAAATAAATTGAATAATAATAATTATTAAAAGGTTGTACTATCAGCAAAAAAAACCTATTACTATTATGTAGGACAATATTACACTATTAATACTAATAATAATCACTTAGACTATTTTTTAAACATTAATCTATTCTACAATTTTGACATCTACAACCCGTGTTGCCAGTCTACTCTTTTTGCCACTCCACACTTTCTGCCTATCCTGTATGGGGCTTAGCGTGTAGATACACACATACATACATACATACATACATAAAATATAAGGTATATATGTATCTTCACGCCAGGTCCCTAACGGGGTAGGCAGAGAGTGTAGAGCGCCAGACATCCCGGTTCTGACAAACCTCTCGTGCCTCGTCTACCTTCATCATTCTCTTCATACATATAAGGTATAATATCACAGATATTGGAATCTGAACGGAATAAAGCTTGATAGGTAACCAATATGGTTATTGGCAGCTGATTGACAGTAACATGTAGTGTTGTGGGAAATATTAGTTACATTTTATTTGGCGTGAGCTGAAAATGTTTGGGATAGACACAATGAAATCGAATCCAGAGAGGCTTAAATAAAACAATTGTCACGGATTTATCTTACGTATATTAAAGTAAAATCATTATAAACTACCACTACTATTACGCTGGAGGTCCTGGGTTCGATTCCCGGGTCGGGGACTATCAGAGATGACGGTTTAAAATCCTTTATCTCTGCTTCTATTGGGATTTTTCCATTTTCTGGAAGTTTCCCAGTACCCCGGAGTTTGGTAATGTGCCCGGAGATGGCAACAGGTTCGCCACCTGTTACATGGGCCAAAAACGTAACCGGCGAGTCGTGGGTGTTTGCATGTATAATTGAATGCATGCATTTACCTCTGCCTACCCGTTTGGGGATTACAGGCGTGAAGTTACGTCATTATAAAAATAATTAAATTTTAAGTTCACTTTAGAGCACAAAAACGTCCATGCTAGAAAAAAGCTTTGCTCAAAACCAGAGAATATGTAATAATACTACGTATAGAACGGACACTTTGACGTCCCGCCCGATTTCCCCGCCTCACCCAACCTCCTGCCCTCTTATGGGCGACGTTTGGAATTCTCCACGTGCTACGCACACAGGTGCACGTGTAAATACACGTTACTGATTGATTGACCAAATTAAGCGTATGTATGGCATTTTGGCGGAATGTCCGTGGTGTGCCTAAACTGCTTAAAAAAAGATTATTTGTTCTAAATTCATTTTAAATTAAACCAGGATTTTTTTTGTGTATCATATTCATGTTGATTTTTGATTGTAATTATTTATAATATCTTGTAAGTTGTTTAAAAAACTAATTGTTATTTTACTATAAATTTTAATACCCATACATCTACCCATATACACCAACGGTTCGACGAGAATTTGTTCAATCCCAGATAAAACTACCAACATTAACTGAGCATTTTGCCAAATTCCACTCAGAAATAAATCAATCGCATAAAACCCAATAAACATTTTTTTTTAATTATTCCTGAATCAACCTAAGACCTGTGGGCAATCAAATCACTCCAGCTAGCGAGACAAGTTGTAGGTGATAACTAAGCAACTTACAAAATCAAATACCTGGCATTCGAACATAAGAGGATACGATCAAACTCAATATCGCCTCGCGTTCCATTACTGGATTGTTTCCCGAACACTCCGACCACGTGATAATTAAAGCTAGCATTGCGATATGATTCCTCGTTTCTGACATATTGTTAAGAGTATGTTTGATAATGCCAAACTCCTAGAAGCCTGTATTTGACGTGCGCTTTTAATTAAAGGTTTTTGGCATTAATTTATCAGTTTGCTAAATGGATAGTGCAGGCCATTATAATGTGCGTTTGAGGTTCCGATTCATCTACACGTGTACACTAAACGTTCGACGATAATTTGTTCAATCCCAGATAAAACTAACAACATTAAGTTCTGTAAATTCAATCTAAGACCTATCCATAATTCCACTGAGATAAGTCCACCGCATTAAAACCCAATATATTTTTTTTGTTACTCTGAATTTAACTTAAGTCCGGTGAATTAAAAATCAGATCACTCTAGCTAGCATCACAAGTGTAGGTGATAATACCAAGCAACTTACAAAATACAAAAATACAAAAACCTTGCATTCGAACATAGAGGATACGATCCAACTCAATATTGCCCCGCGTTCCATTAGGTACTGGATGGTTTTTTGTTTTATATTATTTCGCATTAACACATGCTTGTGAAATATATTTTATTTTTTTTAAAGAAAAATGGAAAGAAAAATTTGACTTCAGACGAGACTCGAACTCGCGACCTACTGGGAATCTAGTCCAGCTCTTCCAATTGAGCTACTGAAGCCCTGCCCGATTTGTCAAATATTTCCTTCACATCTATTGCATTGCTTTATGGTAGCAGTAGCGCCATCTATTACCAACTATGCTAGTTAGGCAACCGATATAATAGACTTTTCAGTTTATTGAATATCGTAAAGAAGTCGCTTTTACCCTTAATAATTGTTTTATATTATTTCGCATTAACACATGCTTGTGAAATATATTTTATTTTTTTTAAAGAAAAATGGAAAGAAAAATTTGACTTCAGGCGAGACTCGAACTCGCGACCTACTGAAAAGTCTATTATATCGGTTGCCTAACTAGCATAGTTGGTAATAGATGGCGCTACTGCTACCATAAAGCAATGCAATAGATGTGAAGGAAAGATTTGACAAATCGGGCAGGGCTTCAGTAGCTCAATTGGAAGAGCGGCTGGACTAGATTCCCAGTAGGTCGCGAGTTCGAGTCTCGCCTGAAGTCAAATTTTTCTTTCAATTTTTCTTTTAAAAAAATAAAATACTGGATGGTTTCCCGAACACTCCAACCACGTGATAATTAAAGCTGGCATTACGATATGATTCCTCATTTCTGACTTGTTGTTAGAAGTAGTGTAGTGTATGTCTGATAATGCCAAACTCCTAGAAGCCTGTATTTGATGTTCGCTTTTAATTAAACCTTTTGGCATTAATTTATCAGTTTGCTAAATGGACAGTGTAGGCAATTCTAATCCTTATAATGTGCAAATTGCATACGCTTTAAGGCTGTCTCACAAGACTTCATGCAACTTGAGGTGTCCGGAGCAGTTCTTAGTTAGTTAGACATCGTGTGCACCACTCCTTAGTTGATTCTAGTTGTAATGAAAATGCATTAGTTATATGCTGCAGTTATATTATTTTGGTTTGATATGTTGTATAGCAACAATAAACGCTCAGATTACTGCGTTGTGGGTTCTGTGTAGATATATTTTACACGTACAAACCATTAGTTGTCAAAATAGTTGTAGTAGTTTGTAGTTATTTAAATATTAGTATAAAGGTGATTTTATGTTTTATTCGGTCAACTATAAGTTTGGTACACTCGATTACAAATCCATTTCTTTTGAGGATCCGTACGATGAGACCACGTTGACCATCGCCACAATGAACGGACTCATAAAACACAAGACAAAATATCGATCTACGTGCCGTAGGGTACCAGGTTTTTTTTAAATGCTGGTGGCAAACAAGCATGCAGTATACATTGATGTTACGTGATGACTGCAGCCTATAGACACCCACACAAAGACCAGAGATCAAAATGCAGATGCGTTGCCACCCCTGAGACCTTTGTTGTAATCTCTCTGTGATAATTATTACGGGACTTCGTGCCTTACCTTTGACTCATCAAAGACCTTATTCTCGTATGAACCACAAGTTATTATTTTGGTTTCAGACACCATCAACCAATTACTAGAGCGACAGTTCCACCCGCCTTATCGTCGTATTCAACGTTTATAAAGGATTCAGGGGATTCTATTCTATTCTAAAGATGCCCTATAATTAATCGCTAAATATTGCCCATACTCGTATAAGTCACAAAGGCAAGCATGCCTTCCCGGTAGATTGCGAGCTGAAAAAAACTATTGACAATAAAAAGCCTAATACGAAAAAAAAATTAAATTATTGAAGCTTAAAATGAAAAACTAAATGTAACAGAAATGATCTTGGACTAAATAAAATGTTTGCCCATAAACGGAATTCCTAACCCCTTAATGCCGGACCCCGTTTCTATTACGTTCGGGATCCCCCGGGTCTTTGCGGCCTACCACTATTTTTGCCAGACGCCCTTTATTAGTACCGTCCTAATAAAGAGAAATTTATATACTCCCAAATACAGGGTTATATTGTGACCAAAAACTGTGTTGGTTTGATTTTGTCGTTAACGTTTTAATGTGTTTCGGGTTATCACCTGGTTTACTTTAATGTTCAAATGCTTACGCACAATAAAATAGTGTCGAAACAGCGGTCAAATTAAAGACGATTACTAATTTCTTATTTTTATCACGTTCATTGCCAGTCACTCGACGTCGCGTGATGCAAGTGCGCATCCATCAGGCTCATCACGCGACGTCGCGTGAAACGTTCATAGTATTTTGTACGAAGTGCATAACGTGAGCTGTTGCATTCTCAAAAATGTGTCTCTAGGGAAAGGATTGAACTATCGGGAACTATGAGAGCGGGCGTGGCCCGGCCCAGGATAAGTGCCATTAGTTTTTTTCATGTTTCGGAAATGGGTCAGTGCCATCCTAAGGTTGGTGATTCGGAAATATGTCAAAATTTGTCAGTGCAATCCTGAGCTTGGAAACGTCGGATATATCAATTGGCTCGCCACTTATTACATGGAAAATATTGTACTTACATAGCGAATCATGGGTGTCTGCATATATTGTATGTACTTGATACATTAACCTCTGCCTATTATCATTCATCGGAAACTAGCGAACTACGAGGGAAATCTTCAAAAAAGGGCAAAAAATCTGTAGGAAGGACTAAGGTTACTGAGGTAAGACCTGCGATTGAATTCGGATCATCAGAGTAGCGATAATGGCCTGCTAACACCACACCGCGGACACTCTGCCAAAATTCCATACAAATGCTTAATTTGGTCTCTATTACATGGACATCAAACAGTGACGTGTATTTACACGTGCACCTGTGTGCGTAGCACGTAGATAATACCAAACGTCGCCCATAAGAGGGGAGGAGGTGCGGTGAGGTGGGGAAAACGGGCGCGACGTCGAAGTGTCCATTCTATACGTAGTAGTTATTACATATTCTCTGCTATAGGTCGCGCCACGTAAAAAGAACGCTGGAAGGAAGTAGAAGGGATGTGTTCGCGCATCGGTACACTCGCACACGAAAGTACTAGCCCTATTGGTTTATTTTTGATAGCTTTCGCTTGCGGTTTCGTGTATTGGTAGGCAGATTGAAAACTATATTACATAGAATAACATAAAATGAAATAAAAACACATGACGCGCAGCTTGACCGCCAGCGTTCTTTTTACCTGGCGCGACCTATACCACTATGCCACCCAGCAGTCGTTTCTCAGTAAAGCATTTTTGTTATTATGCTGTTGCTCTAATGCAACTTTATTACACTTTAATTCACATTGAGTCACACATAAAACTGACCTGCTTCTTTTGGCGTTACGTTTTGTAGATTATTTAACAATTTAGATATTTTAAATTGTTGAATTAAAAAAAGTATGTGGACAGACATAATAAGTGGGCGATATTTTACTAATACGGGATCCAAAATACGACCCGAACAACGTTTATCTTACAAAATTTTGGTAAAGCCAGCTGCAGAGTTTTATCTCAAAATACATAAAAATACGCTCAAGTTAAGTTATAAGCACAATACCTGAAGTATGTTTGAGCCTAGTCCATAAATATCAAACTTTTTCATCGACCTTCTAAATCCCAAGGTGTCGGTGGAAACGGACCGCAAAAGGTATCTGAATGATTCCGTAACTTTTGTATTTGGAAATGGAGAAAATTCACCATGTTTAGCATAAACTTATGGTAGACCCATGTCTGTTGCATATTTATGAAAATAACTTTTCTATCTATGATAAAGTACAAGAATATACATACCGTAAAACCGAAAGAGTTGCTCACGCAAAAATATTGTATGCATTAGAAAACCAAGGCTACTCGTACATTTACAAGTTAATTGCCTATCCGTTTCATAGTGGCCATTTCTTCAACAGCTTATAAATATTTTCGCAAAAACCTTTGCTTCCTTCTTTCCAAGAAATCATAGAGCTGTGCTACTATTTTTTTCTATACGTTGAAAGTGGCAAGCAAACATGCAGTTCACATTGATGTTAAGTGATGACTGCAGCTTATAGACACCCACACAAAGACCAGATGTCAAAATGCAGATGAGTTACTACTTCTGAGGCCTAAGGTGTTATGCCTCTGTGCCGGGTGTATGTCATAAAGTGGCAAATAAGCATAAAATTTACATTGATGGTACCTAAGTATAATGGTTAAAGGTTAGGTCATACATATCACTCTAGGTTTACCTCTATTAAAATGTGGAGCTTTCGTTTATATAAGTATTTTATATGTATATTGTGTTGTAGAAATTAAACTTGCAGATTTTCTCGGTCTCGTGGTGACGGGCAGTCAGCCCGTGACCACGGTAGCTGGAAAGCGACTGAAACGTCGGGTGTATGAAGAAGTTTGGGAGTGTTGTATACGCGAGAAAATCCGCAAGTTTAATTTCTACAATGTATGAAGCTCGCGAAAACCTACGAAAACGTTATGTATATTGTGTTCATTTCCAGTCAGATATTGCAAATCCAAAATTAATAAATGTCTTGAAGCGGAACGACACAGCTTTTTACACGAAAGGTTTAGAAGGGCGTATTCATCATCACTTCCATAGACGTCCATTGCTGGACACAAACCTTCCCCAAAGATGCTCGCAACAGAATTGTACAGCATTAGGAAAAAATATGCCATAATCACCATGCTTGGCAAGCGCAACAGTGATTACTGTTTTTCTGCGCTCCTTCGTTAAAACTCGTCTTAATTTTACTTTTCTCTTTTTTAATAACGTAGAGCTACAAAAATCTAGATATACTTCAATTCGTTCGATCGAATATCATATTAAATATTTCCCTTACAGTGAAGAAGTTGAGTCTCAAAAGTAACAGAGTATGTCAAAACTTGAGTCTTGAAAATGGGGCTCAAGTATATTAGGTAGTATCCATAATGCATTACCTAGTATGTATGTAATATAAATAAACCATGCCATCCGCGGTTTCAAGCTCCCAAGGGAAACTTTTGCTTCACCAGGAAGAATCGAGATCGGTATAAATAAATTTTGAACACACTTTTTTATGTACTCTCATATCGAAAAAGATTTTTAGGCATACCTTGTATTTTTGCAATTGAGAACATTGCTGTTCTTATTGTTTGTTTTTGTAATGCTTCTAGTTTATTTTCATGATAAATACAACTACTATTTTACTTTTGAGAACATCGGATGCAGCAAAGTCAACTATATATTTTCTGGGGGATTCATTTGGAAGCCGTCATATCTGAACCCACAAGCTCGGTCATTAGTACATCATCTCTAAGAAATATAATTATTTATTTGGTCTAGGTAACTAAAAAATCAAAAATATCATAAATAACATTACGTAATATACTTGTCGCTAAATGGTAATGTTCAGCACTATCGTGTTCCTGTCAGGTGGTAATGTACGGCCCTGTAATTTTCGGCACAGAGGCATAACACCTTAGGTCTCAGGAGTGGTAACGCATCTGCATTTTGACCTTGGTCTTTGTGTGGGTAGCCATAGGCTGCAGTCATCACTTAACATCAATGTGAACTGCATGCTTGTTTGCCACTTCCATTACATAAAAGAAAAACTTCGTTCTTTAGAAAACAAGTTAATTGCTACTTTACTCAATCAGATAGCGCATCGAGAATTCTTCATCACTTTCTTGAACACAAGTAAAAACTTGAGTAATTTAAAAAGTACAGAGCATGTCTAAACTGGTGCCTTGAAAATTGACCGGAGTATATTCGGTAATATCCGTGATGCATTGCCTTGTATACCTTTAACATTAATAAACCATGCTATCCGTGGTTTCACCCTCCCGAGGGAAACTTTCGCTTCACCCGGAAGAATCCAGGTCGCTGTAAATAAATTGTGAACCTACTTTTTATTTACGCTCATATCGAAAAATATTTAAAGGCATATCTGATATTTTAATGTCTAACGATTTGCTGCATTTTATTGTTTTTTTTTTCGTGAAATATTGCTGTTAGCATGGAGAACAGATCTCCACTCTGCATTGTATGAAGAGAATGATGAATGTAGAAGAAATACGGGGGGAGATATCTGACGCTCCACACTCTCTTTCTTCCTTATAAGGAGCTTGGCGTTAAGGTACCTACATACAAACACTCTGTACCTGAAGTTTCAAATGTCAATATTGATCAAGGATAGCAATAGTACCATATTACTTTCAAGTTACTCTTTTTTTGCAAAACTCAAATATGGTCTCTGCCAAACTTACAAATGTTTAATTTATTTCACTTTTTTGCGATAGCGTAGCACCTTGTATTGTTAGCGTCTGAGCAAAGTTGTGTGAAGGAATACAGTTCATCCTTTTTTAACATACAGCATACAGTTAACATTGATTGTAAGTAAATACTACAAAAATCTACATTAAATCCATAGATTTCAAAAACTTTCCACTAGTAAGGTCTAAGTTGTTGTATACTCGTATAATATAGGTGGCAAATAAGCATGCAGTTCACATGGATGTTAAGTGGTGGTTGCAGCCTATAATAGACATCTACACAAAAACCACGGGTCAAATGCAGATGTGCTGCCACCCTTGAGACTTTAATTCTTATGTCTCTGTGATAGTTATTACGAAGCCATACATTGCCATCTAACCGGAACACAATGGTTCTTAACACTACCATTTAGTGGCAGATTGATTAGAAAGAAAGAAAGATAAATAATTAGGTAATGCGGTGGTGCCTAAGCCGTCGAATGCCTGCTCAGGAACTCTACCACCAGTAGAAGTGCTGTAGAAGTGAAGAACAAAAATAAAATCTACAGAACAACAAATACATCAGATGTTTTGTGTGATGAGTGCTGAGCAAATTGTGAGCCCAAACATGTCGGGTGCAGGTGGGAGCGTGATACGTGTCACGCGCACCGTAATCCTCTGCAGCGTGATAAATCCTTATCACGCTGCACGTAAAACCTAATGCAGATTAATATTCATCTGCATTATCTGACAGTTCATATATTTGCCTTATAATAACCCGGTCTTATTAACAATGTGCTTAAATTTAATTGCACTAACTATGTAAATAAAGAAAATAAGCTATTAAATAATATATTCGTTGCAACAACAAATACATAGGACGCTTTGTGCGATGACTGCCGTACAAACGTGTTGGATTCAGATGGGAGCGGGATACGTGTCACGTGCACCGTAATTCTCTGTAGTGTGTTAAATTTTTGCCACGATAAAATTAATCTGTATTGTGTGATAACATATGTTTTCTCTCTAAATAATCCGCTTATAAGTAAAGGAAATAATGATTCAAGCCAAATTACTATTTTTGAATAATATTATAATGTAGTGTTTCATTAGAAGGTGAAATGGATTAGCACCCAAAATAACCTAAGAATACAGACACAACACAAATTATCAAGAAGTTAATTTGGGGGTTATAATGAATAATAATAAATTCTTGATTTGTACATTATTACAGTCTGGTAGTTTTTTTTATATGTTATGCCTGATTGAATTAAATAAACATACTTAGTGAACAATCTCATCTTCTTATAGAATGAGAAATATGAACAAATTGGCTCATAATACTGGTAGTATTGTAAAACCTATAGCACCGAAACAACGAATACATCAGACGCTTTCTATGATGAGTGCAGCACAAACGTGTCGGATTCAGGTACGAGCGTGATATGTGTCACGCGCACCGTAATTCTCTGCAGCGTGTTAAATCCTTATCACGCTGCACGTAATACCTGATCTAGATTAATATTCGCTAACACAGACGATGCAAGGCTTACAGTGATTCATATTTAGTGGTTCAGGATTCAGATGAGAGGTGGACGAGAGTATCAACATTTTTAATTTAAAATTTCCTTCTTTAAGACTTCTTAATGACAATCCCGGCGTTGGGACGTGATACCCCACCAGGGGACTAACTCCACTGTTAGCTAACCTGGGGATTTACACCAACAGAGTTCCAACTTTCCAAAGCATTTTCTTCTACTGGTAGAGTATTGTTGTGGCGTAGTCCCTAACTAACCTAGCTCGGGGTGACTGCTCTGAAATAAAACTATGTAATGTATTGTAACTGGTATATAATTAGATGTCAAGATACAAAGAGAGGTGATGTGCGGTTGCGTTGGGGACATTGAGATGACTAGATGGCCCGATGGCGGTGCTCCGCCAAGTGAGCTCCCCCCCAATCGCTGGCCCGGTGGTGAAGGCGGAGGGGCTCACCGCCCACGCCCGCCCGTGCGTCGCGCCTCGCACCGCGCTGATGCGCTGGAGTATCGTGCGGTAGTACACGATAGTGCTGAACACTACCATTTAGCGGCAAGTATATTAGTTAATGCGGTAGTACCTACGCACAATTTTTTCAACCTATGAACTACATTTCTCATCAAAATTATTAACCATCCGTCAAACTTACATTCTAAAATGCAATAAGATCCCATAAACTCTTACCATATGTTGCTCAGCAATCCCAAAGACGCAGAAATCCACCTGTTTACCAACTCCCATAATGTAGTACTAAGTTTAGGAAAAGGCTTTTCTCCTATCAATCATGCCACCTTTACAAGTTATTCAATAGCAGACTTAATATTTATCCTATGACATGCATTGAAATTATCCATGTGATGATACAAACTCTCTTAACATATAATTATGATGAAACTGAATGTTGTATGTCAAGATGACGTAACTTAAATGGCGCGCACATGCACTCACCACACCACACCACACCTACACCCACACACACACCCACACCCTCACACATTCACACAAACACACACACACACACACACACACACACACACAACCTTATTTACGTTATTTTGCTATTATGCTAATCAAAATGCTGTAATCTTTTTAGATAAATACCATATATATAGCTTTAATTGCCCTGGTGGATGAGCGGGGTACCCTGTAACACAGGTTTCTTAACCCAGTATGGGGGCCCTTGCGATGTTACTTGTAAAACCATTTAAAATGATCAAAGCATTTTTGATTTTGATTTGATTTGATTGACAATAGCTCCGTCACAAAAATTTATAAATATGTGTTATGCCTCTGTACCGGAAATGCGGTGGTGCCTACGCCCGCGAGCTCCACCACTGGAGCCCTACCACTAGTACATATATACAGTCTATTTCAACACATATTATTATTTTACTTCTTTCTTGTTATTTATTTTATTAATCACGAGATGTATTTGATTCTAAATAAGATTTTCGTATCTTATCAAGCAATGAAAACGGCTAGCCAACTTCTTGTATTTTACGTTGATGTTTAATGTACTATTAAAATTTACTCCAATTATTTATTAGAGCGACTGTTGTACCTACTTAATCGTACATGTTCTTCTATCCCCAGCAACGCTTTAAGCTGAGGTTTGAACCCAAAAGGGTCTGCCTTAAGAAGTACTTTAAATATTAAGGCTGAGAACCCTTTGCGCTCGCTTATTGTCCGGTGACGCATGGTAGTCTTGAGACGACCCATCTACATACCTACATCAACAAAATATGGATATTTACATAAAGCGAAATATTCATATTTTGTTGACGTATTATAAATAAAATATGTTATAAGCAACAAACTGGTGGAGCTCCAGTGACGGAGCTCGCGGGCGTAGGCTTCACCGCATTACCTAATATACTTGCCGCTTAATGATAGTGTTTAGCACTATCGTGTTTCAGTCAGGTGGTAATATGCCCTGTAAATTTCCGGCACAAAGGCATACCACCTTAAGCCTCAGGAGTGGTTACACATAGTTGGCAATAGATGGCGCTGCTGCTACCATAAAGCAATGCAATAGATGTGAAGGAAAAATTTGACAAATCGGGCAGGGCTTCAGTAGCTCAATTGGAAGAGCGGCTGGACTAGATTCCCAGTAGGTCGCGAGTTCGAGTCTCGCCTGAAGTCATATTTTTCTTTCCATTTTTCTTTAAAAATAAAATATATTTCACAAGCATGTGTTAATGCGAAATAATATAAAAACAGTGATTACACATCTGAATTTTAACCTTGATCCTTCTGTAAGTGTCTATAGGCTGCAGTCATCACTTAACATCAATGTGAACTGTATGCTTGTTTGCCATTTCCATTAGGTACATAAAAAAATAAAGAAAAAACATTTATGGAGTCACATTCAAATCTGAGGATATAACTTCGATCCCGATTTACCAAAGCCTTAGGATCCCTAATATCAATCCGGTAGAATGAGGAAAGCCAGTGTTTGTAACAGAAATAAAATATTGTTTCCGTAATTTGCACACGGGTAAGTAGGTCAAACTATTATGTGACGGGAAGGAATAACGGGGACTGCCACAGTAGGCCTTATGTAGTTGGCTTTTATTTACCAAAGTTTTTCCATTAAATATAGTCTTCTGGAATTATATTAATCGTAATCATTTAAGCCGAAAGCCGTCCAGTTCTGGACTATATTTAAACGACCCGGTCAGTCAAGCTGTGTGAGATGACCGTTTGATTCGAAGGGTCGCGGGTTCAATCCCCGCACCGGGACAAATATTTGTTTGGCCTACAGATATTTGTTTCAGGTCTGGGTGTTTGTGTATGTGTTGTATGTGTACAACGGCACGACACAAGTTTATACCCGCTGTGGGGCTGTCAGTGTAAGCGTTTTTTTTTTTTGTATTTTATATTCTTTCCCTAAGATGCTTAATTGTCTACGATAAATGGAATTGATTTATTTTATATCGATTGATATTTCAAATGAAACCATAATTCATATAAACCGAATTATCATCCAGAATGAAAAATTAAAATAGATTTCAACAGAATGTTCCATCGTCTCTTACACACTGACAAGAAGAATCTTAATAAAAATAATATGGTACAAAGATATTTGTAGCTATATATATAGCTCTATTTATAGCTCCGGATTAAATATTTACAGTTAATTTTTCTTCACAAATCATCCCCTAAATACTGAAATGAGGAATTAAAAGTCATATATTACAAATTCCACGGAGACGATGCCGCGTGCAAAAGCTTGTTTTAAATAATTTAGTCATAATCTTTAGATCCTTTTTATTAAAAAAGCAATATTTTGTAACAAAGTCAAAAACAAATATTCCATCTACACTCAAACCGAAACCAAACCAATGGGTTTCATATCATATTTCACACTTTAACGATCGAGTTGAAATCCAAGCAAAGCCGCGAGCGATGGCTTGTGCCTGTAACCCCTAGGAATATATTGCCTTCCAGTAAACCTTTATTGGGCATCTCCTCGTAAAGGGAATTAACCTGTTCAATTTCATATAAATAGGTTCCTTTAGTAAACAAGGTTGTGGAATCGGGTTAGGGTTGTCGCTGTGTATGCTTTAATAAATTAATATTTTAGTTTGTATTTTCCTGTCAAGAAGCGTCTCTTTACATCTGTATTCTGGAAAGGTAGACAGAGGTAAATGCATACATTCAAGCACACACGTAAGCACCCACGATTCGCTAGCTGCGTTTTCTGAATGCATTCAAGCATACATGCAAACAACCACGACTCGCCAGTTACGTCCTATGTAATAGATTGCGAGCCTATTGACATCTCCGGACACTTTACCAAACGCCTGAAGTGGTTCTGGAAAACTTGATAAAAAAAAAAAAAAAAAACAATTTTATTTGCCTCTATTTTTCACAAAACAAAAAAAGAATGGTCTAATTTGAGAAATGCCTAATTCTCAAAAGGTCAGTTGTGAAAAAAACTAAGATTGTTAAATGCCTGATTTGCAAAATGACTAAGTAGTAGTTTCCGAAGTGACTAAATTCGGTTTAAACCACATTTCACCTTCAACACCTAAGCTGTTGTTGTAAAGATTTTCTCGTCGAAAGCCATCTGTGACAGCCCTAAACATAATCGATGCTGTAAAGAAGGTTCAGATCATTTTAGCTTGTAATATCCATAACTGTAAAACTTGCAAGTAGAATGGGCGCCTTCAAGCTGGCTCCAATCGATAGGGCTTCAAAACTTTTATATTTTTTCAGAACAACTCCGTATTGTATTCAAATAATGGAATATTTAATAGTGTAAAAAAATAAAATTAGTTTCCTTTGATGTTGTAAGATTTGTTATTGTCAAAGTTTTATTAACATTGTATATAACAATGAGGTTAATGTAAAAAATAGACAACGGGAACAATTTTTTTATAGGTTGCGGAAAATGTTTCTTCGCATTTTTTAAGATAATTCAAAACATTTTTTTAAATAGTTTATTTTAATTTAACTAAAGTATGTATGTATCATTTTGTTTGATAACTTTTTGCCATCTTGTAGGTAGGGACATGATCCCATTGCTATAAAAATTTTGGGACTTCTCATCAAAATACCGCGACAAGTAGATTTGGCAGTCCTCTCGTGATGTTAACCTAACATTGCATAAAGAATTCTGAAGAGACCGAAACAGGTGGCAATCTGAAGGTGCAAGGTCAGCAGTCAGGACTATATGGCGGATGCATTAACACCTCCCAGCCAAACTCTCTTAATTTTTGCTGAGTGGCTATAGATGTGTGAGGTCTAGTGTTATCATGATGAAACACCACAGCCCTTCTGTTGATCAATTCCGGCCGCTTTCTCTCAACATCTTGCTTTAATCTCATCAGTTGTGCGCAGTAGAGTTCGGAATCGATAGTCCTGGCTGGTGGTAATAGCTCATAATGAATAATGCCCTTCCAATCCCACCACACACACAACATCACCTTATTGCGAGTTAACCCGGGTTTCGCCACAGTCTGTGAAGCCTGACCGGCCTTTGACCACGACCTTTTTCGCACGTTCTTGTCGTACGTGATCGACTTTTCATCACCAGTTATCAGCTTCTTCAAAAATGATTCGGTTTCATTACGTCGTAATAAAGAATCACAAATGAGTACACGGTTCATTAGGTTTCTTTCAGTGAGCTCGTGAGGTACCCAAATATAGAGCTTTTTTTTGTACCCAGCTTTTTTCAAATGCGCCAAAACTGTTTTGTGATCAATTCTCAGTTCTTCAGCTACGTCTTAACTACTGATATGTCGATCTTGCTCCACTTTTTCAAAAATGGCATCCATTTTATTCGTAATAGGGCGACCAGAGCGAGGTGCACCTTTGACATCAAAATTTACGGATTGAAAATGCTTAAACCAAATTAGTGCTACTCTCACAGACACTTCACTAGATCCCATAAACATCGCAAATTTTTTTCGCGGCTTGCGTTGCATTTTTACCTTTTTTGTAGTAAAATTTTAAAATGTATCAAATTTCTTCATTAGATTCACTCATCTTGACAGTACGAAAAACAAAAGAAAATCACACATTTGCCCAATTTGAATTTGGAATTATGTTCTTTAAAATTTTAACTTTCAATGATACCAAAACCAGCCAGGTACAAATACTACAGCCAAAGAGATTTTATTACAAGTTCATACATACTATAATGCGAAAAGACTTTTTCCCCAACCTAATATATTGATTTGACAGATATTTAGTACGACGTTTTTATCATGTTGACATCAGCTGTCATTTTTTTTATGTTATGGAAGTGGCAAACAAGCTTGAATTTCACATTGATGTTAAGTGATGACTCCAGCCTATAGACACCCACACAGAGACCAAGGTCCCACTTCTGAGGCCTAAGGTGTTATGTCTCTGTGCCGGAAATTACACGGTTTATTACCACCTAACCGTCACACGATAGTGTTGAACACTACCATTTAGCGGCAAGTATATTAGGTAATGCGGTGGTGCCTACACCACGAACTCCGTCACTGGAGCTCTACCACCCGTAAATTGTCATGTTACTATGTGTGTGCTAAATTGCATGCAAATAATTTAACAACTGCCTCGGTATCCTACTGGTAGCAAGCCACTACTGCTACACTGAGGTCCTGGGTTCGATTCCCGGGTAGGAGGTTATCAGAGATAATGGTGTAAAGTCCTTTATCTCTGGTTCTATTGGGATTTTTCCCTTCTCTGGAAATTTCCCAGAACTTAGAAGTTTGATTATGTGCCCGGAGATGTCAACAAGCTCGCCATCTGTTACATGGGCGAAAACGTAACCGGCGAATCGTGAGTGTTTGCATGTATGCTTGAATGCATGCATTTACCTCTGCCTACCCTTTCGGAGATAATAGGCGTGAAGTCACGTTATTTAACAGTTTCCTGACTTCTATTCATAGATGTGAGCGTTCCTACTCATAATTTATTCACCTAAATGTTGTTATGGTTTATTTTTGAAATAACAAAAGATAAAAAAATATATGTTTTATATTATTTCGCATTAACACATGCTTGTGCTTTTTCTTTAATTGAAAAAAATATATGTTATTTTTCTGAATACAATACAATACGTTTACACTCACACCCTATCTATACTTACATAATTAAGAGGAAACATTTATGTTTTTGTATGTATGTTTGTAACGACTACGAACTACGAATAAGCGACTTGCAAATGGAATATAAAAAAAAGGATTGTTTAGTTTTTTAACGTGACAAACATATATACAAAAACACAAATGTTTCCTCACAAAAACATAAAAGGTTTATCTGTACCAATAACATATATTAGAAGAGATAAACCTTTTGTCGAATACTTGTCTTACGTAAAACTAGGGGTAGTTATATTATTATAATAGTAGACACGCGAAAAATTAAGGTTTATCTATAATCCTTCCATTCAGAGGTCACACCTGACTTTTTACGTGGTCGCGTTACTTGGATTATAGCCTAGGATCTTAGACATAATATTAGTTTTTGTCGAGGGAATGGTAGGTTGAATAATAATAAAATATGTTGGATAATATGCCTATAATTTACCGACCTCTTTGAGACGATTTTATGGATAGACTTATACAATTATTAACACTTTTTTCATGTAAAGAGTAGAATCTGTTTCTTTTTTTCGTATATAAATGAAAGTATTGGGTATGGTGTGTATGGTATAACCTTGAATCAGTTATATACAATGGTAATAAAGATGTCTGTAGAGGCCAAGAAAAAAAATTAGATCATATCTTCCGAATCGCCGTGCGTATATAAGGAGAGTGATTAATAGAGATATTATATTTTTTTTAAAGAAAAATGGAAAGAAAAATTTGACTTCAGGCGAGACTCGAACTCGCGGCCTACTGGGAATCTAGTCCAGCCGCTCTTCCGATTGAGCTACTGAAGTCCTGCCCGATTTGTCAAATCTTTCCTTAACATTTATTGCCTTGCTTTATGGTAGCAGCAGCGCCATCTATTACCAACTATGCTAGTTAGGCAACCGATATAATAGACTATTCAGTTTATTGAATATCGTAAAGAAGTGGCGTCGAAATTCGAAATCGAATATCGTAAAGAAGTCGTTATTAAGGGTAAAAGCGACTTCTTTACGATATTCAATAGATGTGAAGGAAAGATTTGACAAATCGGGCAAGACTTCAGTAGCTCAATTGGAAGAGCGGCTGGACTAGATTCCCAGTAGGCCGCAAGTTCGAGTCTCGCCTGAAGTCAAATTTTTCTTTCCATTTTTCTTTAAAAAAAATATTATATATTTCACAAGCATGTGTTAATGCGAAATAATATAAAAACAATTATTAATAGACATACTAAGTTGTATATGTACCAAGATATTTGGCACTTTACGCTCTCTGCTTACCTCGTGTGGGGCTTGGCGTGAATATACATGTAATATTATAGGGTTTATTTTTTTGTGTATTTAAATGGTATTAGATGTTTCTCGATCAATAAATCATTGTTCTTATGTAATGATGGCAAACAAGAATATAGTTTACATTGATGTTAAGTGATGACTTTTTTTTTATTTATCTTATGAAGGTAACAAACAGGCATGCAGTTCACATTGATGTTAAGTGATGACGCCAGCCTATAGATATTTACACAAAAACCAGAGGTCAAAATACAGATGCGTTGCCACCCCTGAGACCTTAGTTGTTACGTCTCTATGATAAGTTATAACAGAGATATACATTACCATGTAACCGGAACACGATAGTGCTGAACACTACCATTTGGCGGCAGATAGATTAGGTAAAATGGTAGTGCCTACGCCCGCAAGATCCTACTCTAGAACTCTACCACCAGTATAAAAACCGGTAAATGGTTTATACTATATCGAAGAGATTTGCTTCAGATCGCAAGTAGTAAAAATTGCGGGTGTTCATAACTAAATATTTTTTTTTATGTAATGAAAGTGACAAACAAGCATGCAAAACACATTGATGTTAAGTGATGCAGCCTATAGACACCCACATAAAAACCAGGGGTCAAAATGCGTTTACACTTCTGAGGCCTAAGGTGATATGCCTCTGTGCCGGGAAACAAGGGCGTACATTACCACCTGACCGGAACACGACAGTGCTGAACACTACCATTTAGCGGCAAGTATATTAGTCTATTTAGGACAAACCATACAACTAGGCTCAAACTTCGAGGAAGAGGTCATTCGCCGAATCCAACTCGGCTGGGCAGCGTTCGGGAAGTTAAGGAGCGTTTTCTCGTTAAACATCCCGCAGTCCTTGAAGACGAAAGTCTTTAACCAGTGCGTTTTACCGGTGATGACCTACGGTGCCGAGACGTGGTCTCTCACTATGGCTCTCGTACGAAAGCTCCAAGTCACTCAGCGGTCAATGGAAAGGGCTATGCTCGGCGTTTCCCTACTGGATCGAATAAGAAATGAGGAGATCCGTAGGCGAACGAAAGTCGCTGACATAGCCAAGCAGATTTCCAAGCTGAAGTGGCAATGGGCAGGGCACATAGCTCGGAGAACCGATAGCCGCTGGGGCAGAAAGGTTCTCGAGTGGAGACCACGTATCGGCAAACGCAGCGTAGGACGTCCACCTGCAAGATGGACCGACGACCTGATGAAGGCTGCAGGTACCCGCTGGATGCACGTCGCTTCCTATCGGTCGGCATGGAGGTCCTTGGGGGAGGCCTATGTTCAGCAGTGGACGTCTTATGGCTGATATGATGATGATGATATTAGGTAATCTCTGCCTACCCCGTTAGGGACCTGGCATAATATATTAGGTAATGCGGTGGTGCCTATACCCTCGAAATCCTACAGTGGAACTCTACCACCAATATAAAAACCGGTAAATAATGGCTTATATAATATTGAAGAGATTTGCCTCAGTAGCGTAGAGGTAGCAGGCCACTACTAATACGCTGGAGGTCCTGGGTTCGATTCCCGGGTTATCAGGGATAACGGTTTAAAATCCCTTATCTCTGCTTCTATTGGGATTTTTTCATTTTCTGGAAGTTTCCCAGTACCCCGGAGTTTGGTAATATGCCCGGAGATGGCAACAGGTTCGCCACCTGTTACATGGGTCAAAACGTAACCGGCGAGTCGTGGGTGTTTGCATGTATGATTGATTGCATGCATTTACCTCTGCCTACCCCTTCGGGGATTACAGTTGTGAAGTTACGAAGAGATCTGCTTCAGACCCCAAGAAGTAAAAATTGCGAGTGTCCGTAATTAAATCAATGGATATAATTTAATATTTTATATCCAACAAAAACAACACGTCCCTTAATTACAGCGGAAAGGGTGATTTTGGGGTAAACACAAATAATTTCGACATTTCCTTAAGTCATCAAAACTGAACCGACCTTATTTGCCTTGTAAGGAAGTGCTTTTCATATTTTGATAACAAAGAGGAAATGTTTTCTTTTGTTTTAATATCCACATTGTTTGTTCCGAGTCTTTTATATTGTTTATTATTAATTATTAAAACAATTGTATCCTTTCTATAAATTTAGTTGTTTTGTTTCGAAGTTGTTTGGTAACAGGATGTCTGGTACAACTGTTAGACAACTGATGTTGAGCAGTGATTTATCTTTTATGAATTATTATTTAATTGCTATAAAAGCCAATATTTGAAGTTCTTTGACGACCCGGTTAGTCCGGTGTGAGACGACCGTTTGTTACGAAGGGTCGCGGGTTCGATATAAATTTCGGGTCTGGGTGTTTGTATATGTTTTGTACGTGTGCATCGGTAACCACGAAACAGGTTTATAAGTGTGGGGCTGTAAGCGTATTTTACTTATTTTTTAAATTCTTTATTGGGTTGTAGGTACTACTGGTGGTAGAGCTCCAGATTATTTATTCTAAAACATATCTATAATCACCAAAGGGTAGGCAGAGGTAAATTCATGCATTCGAATGTATTTTCGAGAAATGCATGCAAAAAACCACATATTGACATCTCTGGGTACAATACTATAAGTACTCTGAGGGCGGACAGGCATAGCTTAAAAAAAAGTTTTACGGCCCTGGGACCGGCACAGAAGCATAACACCTTAGGCCTCAGGAGTGGCAGCGCATCTGCATTTTGACCTCTGGTCATTGTGTGTCTATAGGCTGCAGTCATCACTTAACATCAATGTGAACTGCACGTTTGTTTGCCACTTTTATAACATAAAAAAAACTATTGTAATCTTATCTGTCGTTATCATGATCGAATAAAAGCATATAAAACATTGTAACAAAGCCTCAATCCGTAAAACTAAACGGGCCTTATCTAACGTCATTTACACCCTAAAACTATAGAAGTGTCTTAGATTAATGTTGAAATTAGTTCTATTGTGCAAGATATATTGTCTAGTAGAGAATGGTACAAGAACTATAAGGATTTTATCGTAACGCGTACAAAAACGTAACGTTTAACTAAGGTTAATGCCCGAGGGTCAATTTGGTCCCATCTAATAACATTAGCTCGTTTACACAGAGTAGATATATTCAGAGTGTTAGTGAAATAAACCAAGGTCAAAATGAAAAAGAATAAACAAAACATTATTGACGTGACAACGTCTTAAATTAGGTTGCGGCTCGGAGTCACTCATGAAAAAGTGTAACGCCCGGTAACGTAACGATGAGTCACCGAACGAGAGAGAGGCTTGCCGGACCGGCGAATGCCTTTCTACCGAGAAAAAGACGTTGTCACGTAAAATCTTCGCCCGTAAAACCGACTTTACAGGCAACCAGTTTTTATTTTTTTATTTACCTTTTCTTTGCGATTACAATATGTTATCGTGGGTGATAAGTATTTTGTTTCTTTTTATAATCACCTACATTTATGCATGTTAGAACTCCACAGTCATGCACGCTTAAATGTCTTTGCCTTTGGCGGCGTCGTGTGGCGGGTTGCTCACTTCCCTCTAAAATGGTCGAGGAGGGCAATGGCTGTCACATGCGTCATACTCGTGAACGGGTGCTGTTGGTGGGGACTGGTCTGTTCTGGTTTGCAGGGGCTACATCACATTTAGTAGATAGCAGTTTATTTGCATCTATGCTATGGACGTTGACATTATTTGATTTTTCACGATAATCTGTACTAGATTTAAGCTCTCATTTAAAAGAGCTCTTACTGAGTTTGTTGGGTAGCGGAGTTCTTCTCAGTAGTGACTGCACTTGGAACTCTGCTAAGTGAATAACATTGATCTTGTTAATAAGTTTTTCTTTTTCTTCATTTATTATCATTGAAGGAATTGAAAAATTTTATGATTATTATGTTTTAACCAAATAGTTTAAATTTTAATTTTTAATTTACTATTAATATATGATTTTGCTTTTACTATATGTAATGGTTATTCGCTCTAGGTAGTTTATGATTTATTGACGTTTTGAAAGTATCTGTAAAGATCTATTCAAAATAAAAATATTTTCTATTTCTATTTCTATATCTCTCTCCTCGTGTGGTAAAATACTCTGAAGGTTAGCCGCTTTGCCACGTTAAATGACAACATTGGCAACGCTTAACCTGAGTGCCATGAACAAACCGGCAGAATGTTCACATGAAGCGTCGATCAAACGTTTTGAAATAGTATATCCATCAAACGTTGAGTACTGGGACTACATGGACCTAATATATGAGCCATTAAGACTCTGTGCTTATGTCGTCTTTTGGAAGATTATATTATTTGCGCCGTTCGAGAGACTCTGCTTTGCTCGGGCTGAAAGAACGGGTAGTATTATTTATATAAATAATAATATTAAGATTAATAGACAATCTACGTGTATAAAAGGCGAATATTTTAGAGGGTACAAATGATATTATACGTGTTTAACCTTTTGCTTTATAAAGAGAAAAAAAGAAAAGAAAAAAAAATCAATTTGACGATCCAAGTGGTCCAGAGGTGTGTGATGACTGTTTGATCCGAGTATCGCAGGTTCAACCCCTTCACTGTGACAAATGTGAGTATGGCCTACAGATTTTTGTTTCGGTACAACGCCATCAACGTCACAGGTTCTATACTTGAACAAAACGCACACCCCCTTATTCATAAACGTATTTTAGCTAAAGTGTTGCTAGTCCTCCTTTGTCTTTTTCTATCTTGCACATTTGACAATGCAACTGACAAGGACAAAGCATTCTATAGCTAAAACGTATCTAATGTACGTTTATCAATGAGGGGGCCAGTCTATAACTATTGACATTACTCTGTACGAAGCAGCAAGAACTGAGAGGGAGATAAGGGCTACATTATCCCATTAACTCCAGTTTCATCTATTACGAGGCCGATGTCTTTTATTTTGTCACTATTTTCATAGAAAATCATCTTTATTGGACATTTTTCATAGTTCCTTGGCGCAGAATAGTATAAATTTTACGGATTCATTGCATCGGGCCACACAACATATATTTCTGTGCCTTTACATTATGTTTCTGGTTTTGTTAAGTTTCATACACAATATAAATATCTGAATCGTCAAATTTCGCATTTAAATGTTAATACACCTGATAAAATTATGACACTTACATCAATATGAAAATCTTGTGTTAAATGCTTCATTTTTTGGCATTTTAAGAGAACTGAAAATAATAAAATCCAACCAGCGCAGCTTCTATCCAGAGGTCACAGATGTGAATCCCAGATAAACTTTTTTATTTTATATATATTCTGAGGTGACACACAAGCATACGACTCCCATTAATGGTAAGTTACGCTACAGTAATATTATAAGCATCTATATCAAACCAGAGATTTAAATGTGAACCTTTCCACTCACGAAGCCTAAGTATTTTTTCTTTTGCAAAATTTTGGAAAAATAAAAAAAATAATGTTTATAAATATAAAAACATAAAATCATATTAATGAATAAATTACTAAACTAATTCTTTATGTGGGAGCATATCCTGAACTGTATTCTTTTTTGTAATCCCTTCTGCCATTGTTACTAGTGTTAAGAAAACCAATTCATCTTTTTGCAGAATCAAAAAGGCTCTCATCTTTAAAACATCAGCAACGAAAAACTCTAAACAAATTTTCAGCTATGCAAATAGCTGCATCAGCAACGACTCTTCGAGTGGCAATCAAAGAAGAATTACGGTACTTCAGTTAAAAAGTTTCAGCCGACGACCCCCGATCGACACTTGAACACAAATAGACATCTTTACTCGAGTCCTCTTGCCTCAACTGGCCTTTTCTAAAATAAATAGAGGCATTACGTGGACAAATGCACGCCGATTTAGGAACGTTGCATCGTGTACGTGTCGAGTGGTCCAATTCGTAAGTAACAGCGTTTTTGAGGTTGCTGAACGCTATTGAACGTTAAGGAAATGTATTTTATTTTTATAGAAAAATGGAAAGAAAAATTTGACTTCAGGCGAGGCTCGAACTCGCGACCTACTGGGAATCTAGTCCAGCCGCTCTTCCAATTGAGCTACTGAAGTCCTGCCCGATTTGTCAAATCTTTCCTTCACATCTATTGCATTGCTTTATGGTAGCAGTAGCGCCATCTATTACCAACTATGCTAGTTAGGCAACCGATATAATAGACTTTTCAGTTTATTGAATATCGTAAAGAAGTCGCTTTTACCCTTAATAATTGTTTTATATTATTTCGCATTAACACATGCTTGTAAAATATATTTTATTTTTAAAGAAAAATGGAAAGAAAAATTTGACTTCAGGCGAGGCGAGGTTAAGGAAATGTTTAGGATGCCACCAAAATATGCAATGCGATGCGAATTGCTGCGACGCTAATTGCTGCGATGCGATTTAATTGACCATACTATAAATATGTCAGACGAAATCACATCGCAGCAACTCGCATCGCATCGAATTTTTGTGTGGACGCCGTTGTACACACTATATTTTTGATTCCGTGTGAATGCACATTGTACCTTTGTGATCGGCATAATCTCCTCTGTGGCCTTGCATCACCTGAAGTCTGTGTAATAGCTCAACCTCAAATGTTTTGTTCAGAAGTACAACTTAATAAATTACTAGAACAATGGTACTTATAGTTATTTTGATCTCTTTAGTTGTCTCAAGTGGTAATTCTCTCACAACATTATTATTAGAATACCTCATAGAACAACATTTTACGTAACTTCTGTAAAAAGGAAGTTTATGGACTTAAAACAACATTTTACGTAACTTCTGTAAAAAGGAAGTTTATGGATTGTAATTAATACTTATTAGTAAGATTTTTTTAATGCAAAAAAGAGATTCATAAGATCGAAGAATACTTATCAATCGTCCATAATCAATGTTTTTTACTTCCTTTGTATATACAATGTGTCCAAAGGATAAGAGACCGCACGGCGTTTTTCGAAAATTAGTACAAAATTAAGGATAATTACTCTTATATATATGGGACTTACCGGCGTATGTATTGTTTTGGAATACTTAACAGAAGTCTTCATTACGGTTTACGGGCGACTTAAGTCAATATCAAAATGAAAAGTGAGTATAGAGTGGATTAGGAATGTATTTTGAATTCAGGTGTATTTTATTCTATCAAAAAAACGGTCATCGTCGTCCGCTTATCGCTTATAAAATAACACTCGGTTCGTATTGGTAGCGAGCTGTGTTCGAATGGCATGGATCGGCGCGTCGAGTGCGACAGGGCGTCGCGTGTGTCCGCTCGCAATGCGAAAGCCATTCGCCACTATCTCGATACACAATCGAATGCCTTATTCCGTATTGATTTCGTTGATCGGTTTTAGGTCGATTAAATTTTGGATGCTATTCCATATTTCACCAAGGTTATGTATTATACAATCATCATATCGGCCGAAAGATTTTTTTTATGTAATGGCAGTGGCAAACAAGCAAGCAGTTCATATTGATGTTAAATGATGACTGCAGCCTATAGAAACCGACAAAGACCAAGGTCAAAATGTAAGTGCGTTACCACTCCTGAGGCTGAAGGCGTTATGCCTCCGTGCTTGAATTACAGGGCTGTACATTTAGGTAATGCAGTGGTGCCTACGCCCTCGAGTTCCGTCACTGGAACTCTACCACCATTACTGGTGGTAGAGTTCCAGTGACGGAACTAAACAAAACAGAATAAATCACATTGTGTTTTTACAAACACAATGTGATTTGTTCTGTTTTGTCTTATAAATAGAAACATCCAAACAATACTCATAGCTACAATCAACGTTCATTCAATCGGACATATTGTGCTCGGGAAAACACCGACATGTTATGCCAGTTAATTCGGTTGGTTAATAGATTTAACGTCAGACCGATATGTTTGGATTTGTATACTAATAAGGCATTTGTCGGACTTGTCTGTAAAGGTATCGAAACGTAACGACCCCATTGTCCTTTCATCATCATCATCATTATTTCAGACAATAAACATCCACTGCTGAACAACGGCCTGCCCCAAAGAGTGCCACAACGAACGGTCCTGGGCCGCCCTCATCCAGCGATTGTCCACGACCTTTACCAGGTCGTCAGTCCATCTTGTGGTCGGCCTGCCTACGCTTCGTTTTCCGGTACGCGGTCGCCACTCAAGAACTGCTCTGCCCCAACGGCCGTCAGTTCTTCGAGCTATGTGCTCTGCCCACTGCCACTTGAGTCTCGCCATTCGTTGAGCTATGTCGGTAACTTTGGTTCTCATGCGGATCTCCTCATTTATGATTCGATCTCGCAGAGAGACTCGAAGCATAGCTCTCTCTATTGCTCTCTGAGTGACCTTGAGCCTTCTTATGAGGCCCATAGTGAGCGACCACGTTTCTGTTCCATAAATCACTGGCAACACACATTAGTCAAAAACCTTTTTCTTGAGACACTGCGGTAAGTCGGATGAGAAGATGTATCGAAGCTTCACGAACGCTGCCCAACCGAGTTGGATTCGGCGATTGTCCTTTAGTAGAAGACAATTCATCCGCTAGCGCAGTCAGTCAACCGGACAATGGCGGTCAAACCATTCCAATAGCGCGGTAGTATAAATTACAACGTGAGATGAGCAGTAGCGTCCCGCGATAAAAATACCGCTACTGAAATCGCCAATCCACCTGCCAAGCGTGGCAATAATGGTAAATCCTCCCCTAATGACACACAACACTGTTGTAAGCGTTTTTGGCAAGGCTTTGTCCAGCTGTGGACGTTTTTTGGCTGGTGTGATGAAGCTGAAGTTTTTGTGAGTGAATTCATTTGAGATAAAGCACAAATAGCTACATAGTTTAGTTACTCTGCAAAAGATCTTTGAGTTGATAAATTAGTGATGAGAAGCTTTTAAGTGCGTGTATGTACTGAATTACTATATTTATACATTTTTAAAATGTAACAAATGTGCCAACAAGCTTCCAGTTCACATAGATGTGAATGACTGCAGCCTATAGACATCTTTACAAAAACCAGCATCTGCATCATCACAGTAATAAAACTACCCTAAATAGCCTTAGGGTGTAATTACTAGTCTCCATATCTATACAAATAAATAAAATTGGAGTGTCTGTTTGTAATATTAAAATAACCGCTTTTTACTAAATGCATATGTATGTGTACACGGTACATATACCAAAACAATTTTTTTTACATTTTTTGTCTGTCTGTCTATCTGTTTGGCGGGGCTAATCTTGGGAACGGCTTTACCGATTTCGACGAGACTTTCACTGGCAGATAGCTGATGTGATAAGGAGTAGCTTAGGCTACTTTTATCTCCATGTATCCATACATACATGCATACCTACATACAAATAAGTAGTATTGGAGTGTATCCGACTTTGACGGGACTTCCACGGGTAGGTAGCTGATGTGATAAGAATTAACTTGAGCTACTTTTATCTCCATACAACTATACATACATACATAACTACATACAAATAAACAGAATTTGAGTGTCTCCGATTTTGACGGGACTTTCACTGGCAGATAGCTGATGTATTAAGGAGTAACTTAGGCTACTTTTATACTAGCTGCGCCCACGACTTCGTCCGGGTGATACTGGTCAATTATATTTTTTCTCACGTGGACGAAGTCGCGGGCATAGCTAGTTCTTTATAAGATTATATGGATTACATTCCGAGCTGTCACTGCATTGCTGTAGCAACTTTGTCGCGTAGCTTGAAATGAAATCTCATATTAGACATTAGAGAATCACACCATTATAATTATAATTTCACTCATATTCGTGATTTACGAGTAATATCAGAAAAAATCCGAACATAATCAATTTTAAAAATTAATTCAACATATCTTCATACAATAATAATTGTAGGATGCTTGTGACGTCACCCAGACACTTCAGTCGGAGTCATTAGGCATACCGTGTCAAAGGGTGCACGGAAGCGTATACTATCTGAAGCCTGGTATTGCCCGATATACGTGTCGGCTTGACTTCGATTGTAGATGCTATGACGATCAATGCGAACTAACTGTCCAAAGTAACTGCTAGCAATTACTAATTCAGGCTTAGATGCACGTGAAATGTGTCCAAAATGTACATTATTTTATGTACGTTCCTTGTTAGAGTATGTATGTATCTTCACTCCAGGTCCCTAACGGGGTAGGCAGAGAGTGTAGAGCGCCAGATATCCCGGTCTTGACAAACCTCTCGTGCCTCGTCTACCTTCATCATTCTCTTCATACATGCACGCCGAGAGAGAGAGAGAGAGAGAGATTAGAAGATTACTCTTACAATTCTTGTTAGAGTAATGTTTAGATTTGAGGGTAAAATTATCAGCTTACAATATAAAAAAATAATATAATAAAAAATATAATACATCTTTTAAATTTGGATGAAAAATAAGCTTTTGTTGCTGCTACAAAGTGACATGCATAACATAAGTAAAAATATTGTAATAACTTAGTTCTATACTCCACTAACATTACCACCTATACTGGTGATAGAGCTCCAGTGGCAAAGCTAGCGGGCGAAGGCATCACCGCATTACCTTATATACTTGCCGCTAAATGATAGCGTTCAGCACTATCGTGTTCCGGTCAGGTGGTAATGTACGGACCTGTAATTTCCGGTACAGAGGCATAACACCACAGGCCTTAGGAGTGGTAACGCATCTGCATTTTGACCTCGGTCTTTATGTGGATGTCATCACTTAAAATCAATGTGAACTGCATGCTTGTTTGCCACTTTCATAACATAAAAAAAACTTACTTTAAAACGCAAGATGGTCAGCAGCGTCCTGTGATAAAACTACCGCTACTGCTATCTCCAATCCTTATGCCAAGCATGGCGATTATGGCATATTCTCCCCTGATTTGTTTTATGTTATAAGGTCACCGTCGCCTATGAACATCTGCAACACCAGAGGATTTGCCAACTCGCTGCTAGCCCTGAAGGATTCTTTTGACGTCATTTTTGAAGAACCCCATATTGTAGCACCGAGGGAACACCTCAGAGGGAAGTTCGTTCTACAATTTACACATTCTGGACAGAAATGAACGTAAAAATCGCACCGTTGAGCACTGCCAATTGTCCAGTCGGTGAGGGCGGAACTTCTCTATTCGGCGAGTAGTGAGATGTAAGAAGTGAGACGGTGGCACCATATCAAATAGTTCAGCAGAGCACTCATCGTTGTAGAGATGGTAAAAAACGCACAGACTCCCAATATCTCTGCGCAGACTCAGATGTTCGAGCCTATCAGTCAGTCCCGGGTCGCTAACGATACGAACGGCGCGTCTTTTTAAGGAGTGAGTCAAGCAGACCTAGTTGGGACTTGGGGGCTCCCGACCACAAATGAGAGCAGTATTCCAGATGGGGCCGCATCTGAGCCATATGAAGCTGCAATATGTAGTTGCCCCGAGGTGAAATACTGCCTCGCTTTGTTAAGCACCCCTAATTTTTTGATGACGCACCAATACTGCTGTGTGCGTCTTTGGGGAAGGTTTTGTCCAGCAGTGGACGTCTTTCAGCTGGAGTGATGATGATGTAGGAATTATCGTAATTTTATCCTTTTTTTATGTTATGAAAGTGGCAAACAAGCATGCAGTTCACATTGATGTTAAGTGATGACTGCAGTCTATAAACACCCACACAAAGACCAGAGGTCAAAATGCAGATGCGTTACCACTTCTGAGGCCTAAGGTATTGTGCCTCCGTGCCGGAAATTACAGAGCCGTACAAGTGCTGAACACTACCATTTCAGCGGCAAGTATATTAGGTAATGCGGTGGTGCCTACGCCCGCGAGCTCCGTCACTGGAGCTCTACCACCAGTGAACTATGAGTAACTTTTTTCGTAAAAAATAATATTGCAATTCTGATAAATTTGCTCTATCGTCTCAGTCCTCGTAAGTATGCAGATGAGCAATCGAAATAAGCTATAACTGCCAGCTTACCCAATAGCCCGCCTGTCACAAAAGTTAATTCCAATCAAAATGTTTATGCCGCTCAAGATTGTCCATCCTGACCTCGTTACGCAGTAATCCCCCTGGATGCGAACCCTGAACCCTCGCTTGGAATATTCATTACGAAATTCCATTTTAGAATCAACTAAAAAGGTTAAGATCTTAATGATAGGGCCGGATTCGTTATGTATTTTATAATTTTACAATAAATGTTTTATTATGCTTATGAATTGAATGATATTGCTGCTTCGTAATGTCAACCCAATTACGAAATAGTATTAGGGTTTTAATTTGATCGTATTAACTTTTTGTTTAAGTTATACTTCTTTTCCCAATAACATACTAAAATGATACATACATTGGACTCAAATTTTCTAAACAAATATCTTATCATGATAATACTTCACCGATGCTGAATTAAATCAAAAAGGGAAGGAGAATTCTTAGCTTAGAAGTAAGGCGGTAAGACTGATTATCCCAAGGTCGCAAATTCGCATACTGCTCGAAGTCAAATTTTTCTTTTTAAAATTAACAAATTTACTCTCATGTGTTTTTGCTAAAAATAAGTATGATCAGCATAATTGTTTATTAATGGCTTATTCCTTACATTTTAATTAGTATATTGGATCCAAAGTATCTAAATTTATATCGTATATCGTAATAATATACTTGCCGTATATCGTATATCGTTTTAATATACTTGCCGCTAAATGGTAGTGTTTAGCACTATCGTGTTCCGGTCAGGTGGTAATGTACGGCCCTGTAATTTTCGGCACAGAGGCATAACACCTTAGGCCTCAGGAGTGGTAACGCATCTGCATTTGACCTCGGTCTTTGTGTGGGTGTCTATAGGCTGCAGTCATCACTTAACATCAATGTGAAGGAAGTGGAAAACAAGCATGCAGCTTGTTTTCCACTTCCTTTACATAAAAAAAATAAAAAAATAAAAAATGAATACGATAGACATATTCGTACATCGCACGCTTGGGTGACCACACTCCATTTCGTAAACAAACATAGCCGCGTAGCCATATTGTAGATCTACTACGACAAATGTAGCAAACATGTTGAACTACATCCACCTTTTTCATTTTGAAGTCGGTTAAAAATCTTGAACATATAAATATACGAAATTATGCTTGATTTATATAACAATATATATCACGATTTACACGGCCCTGTAATTTCCGACACAGAGGCATAACACCTAAGGCCTCAGGAGTGGTAACACATCTGAATTTTGACCTTGGTCTTTGTGGTGGTGAACCGTATGCTTATTTGCCACTGCTTACATTAAAAAATTAACCAACATAATACCTTAGTATATATTCGTAATAGGATTGATTCAATTGGGTGACATAATAATATAAGATCATTGTACGGCCGCTTAAACAAAATGATAATAATCGACATATATGGAGGATAATTGGACGTTATTGCTCAATAACGTTACTTTCATATTTCATATCTTTTGTTGTATTTATTATTGGCTCTGTATATTATAAAGTATAATAATATGTCTGTATCTTTATGATTGAATCATAATATGTTATCTTTATCTCTATATGAGAAGTTAACAGTTCGTTTGTACTTTTTTGGTACATGGATGGTAAGTGTATACTGGTCTCTGTCTATAGACACAGTGATGTTAATAGACATCTACAAAAAACCAAGATCAAAAGGTTGTAACGTAACTTCACGCCTGTAATCTCCAAAGGGGTAGGCAAAGGTAAATGCATGCATTCAAGCATAAATGCAAACACCCACGATTCGCCGGTTACGTTTTGGCCCATGTAACAGGTGGCGAGCCTGTTGACATCTCCGGGCAGATCACCAAACTTCGAGGTTCTGGGAAATTTCCAGAAAATGGAAAAATCCCAATAGAACCAGCGTTAGAGGACGTTACACCATTCCTTCTGATAACCTTCCATTCCGGGAATTCGGAGAATCCAACCCAGGACCTCAGCGTATTAGTAGTGGCCTGCTACCACTAGGCTACCGAGGCAGTTTGAAAACAAATCAAAAGGTAGATGTGCTTTTTCACTTAACGGGGCCATATATTAAAATCTAACAGGAATGCCAAAGTGTAGAATAATAACATATAGCGGCAGATATATTAAGTAATGCCTATGTACCTATGCCCTTGAGCTACTAGAAATCTAGACTCTGCACTAAACATCAGGTTTGGGTTCCTAAAATGTAAAGCTTGAAGATCAATAAACAAAAGCTATCGTAATACAAATGAAGCATAATTTCGTCAAGCAATCCTTAAGCCGACCTAATACCTTATTTAGTTCATATTCGTAATAGGATTGGTTCAATTGAGTGGTGTTAGATCAATCGACAACAATTTGATCAAATGGTCGACAAACGTGACTTAGGGTATAGTGCGAAAGAGATAACGCTCTACAGACCCGAAATAAGCCGAAGTCTTCTTCCAAAAGTCGATAAGCAATGTTTATTGTTGGATACTGTACTTTTCAGACGTAAACTAGACAGATCTATACATCTACACAAATAAATGAAATTGGAGTGTCTGTATGTAACATAAAAATAACCGCTTTTTACTAAATGCCTTCGTGTAAATAAACGGTATATATGCCAAACCAACGTTTTTTTTCAATTTTTGTCTGTCTGTCTGTAAGTGTGTCTGTCTGTTTGTTGGGGCTAATCTCGGGAACGTCTGGACCGATTACGACGGGACTTTAACTGGCAGATAGCTTATGTAATAAGGAGTAACTTAGGCTACTTTTATACTAACTCCGCCCACGACTTCGTCCGGGTGGATATTGAGCAATAATAAATTTTCACGCGGACAAAGTCGCGGGCACAGCTAGTCTATAAGCAAAATCATCTCTAAAGAGACCAGGGCACAGTTAAAATAATTGTCCAGACAGAACGACTGGACACCGAACGGCAACAGAAACGCAATAAAACTAAAGTGATCCCCTTACGTGCCCCTTTGACGAGTGTCGAGTGTGTTTCATTCAATTAGATAGTTATAGAAGTTTACTTCATTAGGAAACTTGAACTAACAGCGCCTCGAAGTGGTCAAGTTCTCTTACGACACACTTGAATGCTTATTTTCTATCAGAAATACAGACATACTGGTTTTACTGGCGGTAGAGTGTCCAGTGACGGAGCTCGCGGGCGTAGGCACCACCGCATTACCTAATATACTTGCCGTTAAATGGTAGTATTCAGCACTATCGTATTCCAGTCAGGTGGTAATATACGGCCCTGTAATTTCCGACACAGTTCCGGCACAGAGGCACAATACTTTAGGCCTCAAAAGTGCTTACGCATCTGCATTTTGCCCTCTGGTCTTTGTGTGAGTGCTTATCAACTGGGCCGCTGAATCTCGCGAAGGACTGATTAAAGTTTTCCGAACTGACAGCCTACCTTAACAAGTTGGAGAGACACTAAAAGAAAAAGGAGGTGGGGGTAGTATCTGTCTATCACTTCCGTAAAATATTCGTATTTTTTTTTTTATGTTATAAAAGTGGCAACCAAGCGTGCAGTTCACATTGATGTTAAGTGATGACTGCAGCCTATAGACACCCACACAATGACCAGAGGTCAAAATGTAAATGCGCTGCCACTCCTGAGGCATTAGGTGTTATGCCTCTGTGCCGGAAATTACAGAGCCGTACATTACCACCTGACCGGAACACGATAGTGCTGAACACTACCATTTAACGGCAAGTATATTAGGTAATGCGGTGGTGCCTACGCCCGCAAGCTCCGTCACTGGAGCTCTACCACCGGTAAAAATATAATACCTACCACCGTATAAAATGTGTATCTTCAATTTAATAAACGTACAAAATAAAGTCGCGGGCACAGCTAGTCTTATATCTCTATAAGCAATATCATCTCTAAAGAGACCAGGACACAGTTAAAATAATTGTCCAGACAGAACGACTGGACACTGAACGACAACAGAAACGCAATAAAACTGTAGTGATCCCCTTATGTATCCCTTTCACGAGTGTCGAGTGTGTTTCATTCAATTAGATAGTTTACTTCATTAGGGAACTTGAACTAACAGCGCCTCGAAATGGTCAAGTTCTCTTACGACACACTTGAATGCTTATTTTCTATCAGAAATACAGATATACTGGTTTTACTGGCAGTAGAGTATCCAGTTACGGAGCTCGCGGGCGTAGGCACCACCGCATTACCTAATATACTTGCCGCTAAATGGTAGTATTCAGCACTATCGTGTTCCGATCAGGTGGTAAAGTACGGCCCTGTAATTACCGATATAGAGGCACAATACCTTAGGCCTCAGAAGTGGTAACACATCTGCATTTTGACCTCTGGTGTTTGTGTGAATGTTTATAGGTTGCAGTCATCACTTAACATCAATGTGAACTGCATGCTTGTTTGCCACTTTCATTACATTATATATATACTTGTCTACAAAACCTTCGGAGATGCACTCATAAAATCGAAATCGTTTGTTTTGTGTATAATACATGGGAGTCCCTCACTTCACCTACAATTGTTTATTCGACAATAATCCTTAACAAATTTTCTATTTTTATTTTTTTATGTAATGAAGGGTGCAAATAAGTATACAGTTCACATTGATGTTAAGTGATGACTGCGGCCTATAGGCACCCACACAAAGACCAAGGTCAAAATGTGGATGCGGTACCACTCCTGAAGCCTAAGGTGTTATGCCTCTGTGCCGGAAATTACAGGGCCGTACATTACCACCTGACCGGAACACGATAGTGCTGAACACTACCATTTAGCGGCAAGTATGTTAGGTAATGCGGTGGTGCCTACGCCCGCGAGCTCCGTCACTGGAGCTCTACCACCACTAGAATCATCACTTCGGTGCAATATTAGTGTAAAATGTGTATCTTCAATTTAATAAACGTCGAAAATAAAGTTATACTCAAATAATTTATTTACCAACAAAATTGTGAGCGCACCTCTCACTTCAATCAAAAGCATTGTTAACTGAAACGTGAAATTAGACAGCGCAATAAAAAATAATTTCACAGTGAAAAGTCTGTCACACATAATAAATAGGTTAGGATCCCACCGCAGAATAATTTCGTTCATCCAGATATGCTGCAAACCTACTTTTTATGCATATTTATAATCTAAGGAATAATACCCACTAGGTTGCCAATCAAAATTTGGGCGCAAGTATTTTAAATTATTATTTTTTTATCTTTAACAGCCGGCAACTCCTATTTGCGGCAGTTTTAATTTAGCTCCCGTATAATAACGAGAAAAATAATAATTTGATATATAAATAATACATGTACGTTATGGACGTACAAAGTTATCGGGGTGGAACGAAAATAGGTAGGGGCGGCCAAGTGGGTAACGAAAACCGTCATTTTTCAGAATCCTTATACATATTGCCGTAGGTAAACGACAATTTATTAAAAAAACAAGTAAAAAAAATTTCGTACCCAAAAAAAAATACTTGCCGCCAAATTTTGATTGGCGGTTGCCAGTGGATATATATTCTCTAGATTATAATTATGCATAAAAAACTGGTTAAATGTAAAGTCGGTTTTACGGGCGAAGATTTTACGTAACAACGTCTTTTTCTCGGTAGAAAGGCATTCGCCGGTCCGGCAGGCCTCTCTCTCGTTCGGTGACTCATCGTTACGTTACCGGGCGTTACACTTTTTCATGAGTGACTCCGAGCCGCAACCTAATTTAAGACGTTGTCACGTCAAAATTAGGTTTGCAGCATATCTGGATGAACGAAATGATTCTACGGTGGGATCCTAACATCTAGGGACAATATTTCAACTGCTCACATCATTCGATTCCGCTCGATAAGAGGCATTTCAATAAACATCAACCCAAAAAAATCAAACAGAGCTCCGGACAAAGTGACTTTGTTTCCTACTGCAGAAATAGCCACTTTGATCGTCTACATCGTGTTACCACTATTACATCAGAGCACGAGTCAATTTCAACTCTATCCCATTGTGATATAGGATATTGGATGTAAATGGACAATTTGCCGTTTTTCTTCCGAACGCTTGATTGGGAATGACGTTAACACAGTGGGTCTCGACTTGATTACTTCGTTTGAATCATATCGACGCTGTGTTAATGTATTGTAGACGGGTTATGTAAATTGAAAATGCGGTATTTAAATAAAGGGTTTGGGATGGAATATCAAAGTAAATGTGATGTGTATTGAAATATAGAAGTGTGTTGTGTAAACCAGAAGTATGCTTCTGGTTTACACAACACACACGATTTTCTAAGCGAGGTGTTTGAGAGTGTGAATTATTCCCGATACAACATATTGTATAAATTGTCTATACAATGAAAGGCTACAGAAAGATTGACTATTCAATCTATTTGATCAATCATCCACTGTCCATGTTTTGTGAAATAAATAAACGTAACTTCACGCCTGTAATCCCCGAAGGGGTAGGCAGAGGTAAATGCATGCATTCAAGCATACATGCAAACACCCACGATTCGCCGGTTACGTTTTGGCCCATGTAACAGGTGGCGAGCCTGTTGACATCTCCGGGCACATTACCAAACTTTGAGGTACTAGAAAATTTCCAGAAAATGGAAAAATCCCAATAGAACCAGAGACAAAGGCTTTTCACCATTATCTCTGATAACCCCCTACCCGGGAATCGAACCCAGGACCTCAGCGTAGTAGTAGTGGCCTGCTACCACTAGGCTACCGAGGCAGTTAAAGAAATAAATAAATCCACTTAAAGCCAAGCATTTATGTAACCATATAAGCATTTTCCACAGGTGGTGGAGTTTTAAGGCCCTAACTCACTAGGATGCCATGTAGACGTCGCCGGCTATGTACCCAAGCAATTAGTATGGTGTGGAGACGTCACCACAAGGTGGCCAGGTGAGTTAGGTATCATGTATTTTGATACTAGCAGCTTGGATACGTAGCCAGCGACGTCGCCATAGCCTCCTGGTGAGTTAGAGCCCTAACTGCTTGAATACGTAGCCAGCAACGTCGCCATGGCCTCCTGGTAAGTTAGAGCCCTTAGTGTCGAGGACATAGGCATCACCGTATTACATAACCTTTCTACCGTCAATGGCATGTTCAGGACCATAGTGTTCCGGTTAGATTTTAATGTATGGCTCCGTAATATCACAGAGACATGAAAACTAAGGGCTCAGGGGTTGACCTCCAGTTTTATGTAGATGTGTAAAGATGCATTCATCACTTAACATCCATCACTTAACATCCATGTTAAACGCATGCTGGTTTGCCTTATGTAAAACATAAAAGAAATAGAATATCTTAAAGTCTTTTGTGACATCATCACATATTAACTACAATATTTTCACAATCCTAGAGCAATCAAGTAATTTAAAAAGCTCTGTATTCACGAAAATGAAAAAGAATCCCTTTGTCTACCCAGCAAACAAATCCACTGTCATTATTCAACGCAATACTCTAATAAAAACTGAACTCTGCGGTCAAAGTAATATTTTTACGCAATTCTGCAGCTACTGGTCCTTTGCACGGATAATCCGCGGTCGGCCATGTTTGACACGGCCACGAAAACAAATATGGCGGCTGCCGCCATTAAATCTGTTTGTTTAGGTTATGTTACACATTATTACATGTTTTTTTGTTCGTTAAATTGGCTGTGTTTGCACTGTATGATATAAGTTCGAGCAATGCCAATGTTGTGTGTTTTTGTTTTGGCTTTTTTTTACACTTCTTATGCTTATTGTAATAAGGAATTCAAATACTTTAGTATAATAACGATTTAATATACCGATATAGATTTAGACTTATAGATTCCTAGTAATGAGTGAATCTTTTGTTAGTAATTTTATTCGAATCTCATTAGTCAGCACCGGACCTATAAATATACACTACAAGGGCAGTGCTTCCTGTATATTTTTTTCCAAAAACATTAAATAGAACTCAAAGTTTGTTAAAAATAGCTTTAGTGGTAACTGATATAAAAGGGTAGAGTTTCAGTGACCGAGCTGGAAGGCATAGGAACCACTGCATTACCTAATTTTCGACACAGACGAGCTTATGCCTCAGGTGTGGCAACGCATCTACAACGAAATCTCTGGTTTATTTACATGTTTATAACTATGAATTCTACTGGTGGTAGAGCTCCAGTGACGGAACTCGGCGGGCGTAAGCACCACTGCATTACCTAATATACTTAATTGGTAGTGTTGAGCACTATCGTGTTCCGGTCAGGTGGTAATGTACGACCCTGTAATTTCCCGCACAGAGGCATAACACCTTAGGGTTTCAGGAATAGTAACGCATCAGCATTTTGACCTCGGTCTTTGTGTAAGTGTGTATAGGCTGCAGTCGTCACATAATATCAATGTCAACTGCATGCTTGTTTGCCACTTACCCAAACCGAGCGGTGGAGTAAGCTCCAGGCCCCCCCAAAAAAGGGGAGAGACTCGTTGCCATTTACAGTTTTACTTGCCATCAATAAATATTCTTGTTTGCCAATTTATAACATCAAACAATATATTTGCCTTATTTAATAACATTTTTGCCCAATACTCTATCCAGAATAGGCGTCCTTAGTCACCGATACTCGATTAACCCAGTTCGTACTCCATTAAGATAGAAAAGAAAATATCACCGCAGTACCAAAGATCCAGGACTGTGGTAACTTCATCAATATTATTACATTCGGCTAGTTACAGTTTGAGGGAACTCAATTTAGCAATTATTTGCGATAGTCCTGCTAATGTTAGGTGAAAAAAGAGCGGAGAACTGTTGGTCAGGTTTTGTTATGTTCATCTATACTTATAATAAAACTGTAGAAGTGTAAATTCTGTACATTAAAAATATTGAAAAAATAAATATCAGGGGATGTTACTTGATCGATACCGAACCCAAATATGTGATTAGAAAAAATTTTGTCTGTCTGTCTTTTTGTTCAAGCATCACAGAAAAACTACCCGTCTGATTACAATGAAACTTGGTATGATTATACTTTAATCTTTGGCGCACAATACTGGGTACTTTTTATCCCGGAAAAATTTCTGTTTGTCTGTGTGTTTGTGCACGCTTATATCAGAAACGGCTTATTTGATTTGCGGTTTTCATTAATATATTGTGTAAGGTTCACTTAACATTTAGTGTTTGTTTCAAGTAAATCGGTTCAGAAATAAAAAAGTTATGTCAATTTAAAGAATCATATCTGTATCTTAGTTTTATCTTTTAGAGAGTTTCGTACCTAAAAGGTAAAAACGGACCCTACGGATTCCTATCCTCCGCTGTAATCCCGTCGAGACGCAAGAAGGGCGAACTCCCATACAAAATTGGTCATTCTCCTTTTCACAGATTTTTAGGTCTTATGTTGTATATTACCTTCCATAATAAATAATTAAATAAAAATGAAGTAAATATTTAACCCATACCCATACAACATATAGATTTTTTTGTACGGGACCCTTTGTGCACAAGTTCAACTCGCACTTGGTTGATTTTTTCTCTGTTATTAGAATACGGATGGATCTCTTTCGGATGTTGGTTATGATGATGATGGTGGTGATGGTGGTAATGGTATTAGTGACGTTGCTGACATTGGTGGTGTTGGTAGTGGTTGTGATAATGGTGGTGATGGTTGTGATGGTGTCATTGGTGTCATTGGTGTCGTTGGTGGCGTAGGTGTTGTTGGTGACTCTGGTGGTGGTGTTGGTGGCGTTACTGGTGGTGGTGGTTTTTAGTGGCGATGGAGGCATTGGTGACGTTGGGGATGTTGTTGGTACTTTTGGATGCGTTGGTAGCATTGGTTGTGGTAGTGGTGGCGGTTTTGGTGGCGTTGGTGTGATTGGTGACATTGGTGGCGTAGATGTTTGGTGATGTTGGTTGTGGCGGTGGTGGAGGTGGTAGTGGTGACAGTGGTGGTGGTGATGGTGAAGGTGGTGACGATCGTGGCGAACTTATCACTTATGCCGGCAAAAACGCTGCTCGAAGTCCCAAATTCACTATTCCACACGAGAAAAGTCGCAGGCACAGCTAGTTATAAAATATATTTATACCAGTATTTTACCGATTGATAAGTAGAGATGTATGTGTGTTTGGAATTTTGTTTCAATTGTCTTTTATCACAGCGCGTATATTGAAACGAAACAAAGTTAATAGCGTATTAAGGTTAGCCGGCCGGTAAGAATGAAGAGAGAACTGATGCCAATGAATTTAAGTATTTCAATGCATTCAATGTTTTTTTATTTAAACTTTATTTATTAGCTTTTATTGTATTTTGTGATAGAGAAAATGCACAGATAATGCGTGGAAAAGAATGTTCATATGTATTATTAGCTGATTAAAGCTTAATGTATGTACCATCATCACCTTATGTACCACCTCGTTAACTTACTAATTACTTGCCGCTATCTAGTTGTGTTCTAGTAATGTACGGTACTTTCCGGCACAGAGGGATTACAGCTTAGATCTCAAGAGTGGCAATGCATCTAAATTGAAATCTTTCGTTATTAAGCCGTCGTTGTTGGCTGAAAAACTGAAAATGAAATCAAATATTAGAATTTAAACCACACTCCTGCCTGTAAATACCTCCATCCTCAATACTTCAGTAATTTATAATAGATAACTCAACCCACTTTATATTGTATGTTCTTAGGTTTTCGCGAGCTGCACTCATTGAAATAAAACTAGTTTTCGGATGTATCTCGCGTATATTAAACTAAAATGATTATTTATATTCCATTATCATGAAAAAGAAAATATCACCATAGTACAGACCGAGGCTGCGGTAACTTCGTCAATAATATTAAATTTGCTACAGTTCGAGAGAACTCAATTTAGCTATTGCTGGGCCCGGTCAGTACTTTGGTAATGAGGTTAGACGAAAAATGAACAGAGACCTGATGCCAATGAATTTAAGTATTTCAAAGTATCTAATGGATTTTTTTTTAAATAATATTTTATTGGAAGTGGTAAACAAGCATGCAGTTCACATTGATGTTAAGTGATGACTGCAGCCTATAGACACCCACACAAAGACCAAGGTCAAAATGCAGATGCGTTACCACTCCTGAGGCCTAAGGTCTTATGCCTCTGTGCCGGAAATTACAGGGCCGTACATTACCACCTGACCGGAACACTATAGTGTTGAACACTACCATTTAGTGGCAAGTATATTAGGTAATGCGGTGGTGCCTACGCCCGCAAACTCCGTCATTGTAGCTCTACCACCAGTAAACACCAGTTTTCTTTTCTACTTGTAAATATATTTGTTACCTTCCGCTGCGTTTTATTTTGAGAACAATAGACTAAATGCATGGTGTTTATTTATATTTATATTCATAGGTTCTAGCATGTAACGAGCTGTTTTAGTTTTAGTATATGCAAAATAAATCAGTTAAATGGTTTTTCATTTCTGTGAAATGTCTGATCTAATTTTATGAAAGAATCAAAAAGATTTTTTATATAAATGTTGTCAAAAGAGAACTTTTTAGTTTCGTATGTTTAACATAATAGGCTTGGAAACTACGGGACCAATTTTTAATAAATGATATTATATGATCAAACGTTATACTTGAGTAACATGTTTTTAATGAAGTTAAGTAGTAGTTAAATATGGGATTCGTACAAAAACCTCAAATAATAGAACCAAAGGTGTTGAAAAATAAGAAGTCTAATCTGTCCCCCGTTAGTTTCAATAAAATTATTTTAAAACTATTTTCCAAAACTAAAATCAAATATTCCTCTTTAATAACGACATCCTTAGTCACTCTTCTATTATACTTCCAAGCAATTACGGCAAAAACATCAATCGTAGCAAACCTGAATTACATCACCAACTAACTCTATTACCGGTATCGGAGAGGACGCCGCCGTGTAAAAGATCCTCACGAAAGAGTAATCCCAGAGCATGTGCCGCGAATGGTCAGTGAGATAACCTAGCTAATTTATAGCGTTTCAATACCTCTGAACCACGATATAAAGACGTGGAAGGGACATATTAAGACAATATCATCTATACTTTTATTAAAAAGGGATAAGATTTGTATTTTTGTTTGTTTGATATTATTAAGCTCAGCAATTTCTCAACAGATTTTAAAAGTTATTTCATGAATAAAATGCCAAGTTATCACTGAGTAACATAGGCTATACATTATTAGGAATCCGTACAAAAACTCCATTTACCTATATAAATCGAAGTGAAAAAAAAAGAAATCTGATTTGTCCCCCATAAGTCCCAAGTTTGAATTTTACTTGATTTAACATTTATTTACCAGAACTAAAAGTAAATATTGTACTTTGAATAAACGATCCATTTCATTATTCATTCAAACACAATTATTCTTTCAGGTAAGCTGCGGACAGATAGATAGAAGGACGGATGGAAAGAAGGGTAGACGGCCGGACGTGGCGAAACTTCCTTGTAGACTAAGGCACCCAAACACCTACAATGCAATCTGCATCGAATCATTTTTTTTACGGAAGTGGCAAACAAGCATAATCATAATCATAATCATAATCATTTATTTACCAGAATGTAGTGGGTACATGTAGGTACAGATGGTGAGGTAATAACATTATAGCACTATCACATTCTACCATTACAATGGTGTGTAAAATATCCATAAACTTAACTAAATAGTATGTCAAAATATTATTATTATAATTCGAATATTTATAATTAATTAATGTCAAAGTTATTATTGCAAATTGTGGTCATCTAATTGAGATATTATTACAGCGATAAAGTTTATTGAAGATTTTAATAATTTAATTTAAATATTTAGCATTACTTTAGGATAATAATAATAATATATATTTATTTAGTCAAATTATTGAGTCATTAATAAATCATAATATTGTTTTATGTGTCATATAATCCTTTAAGTCATAAAAACAATGTTGATGTAGCCATTGAGTCAGTTCACATTGATGTTAAGTGATGACTGTGCCGGAAATTACAGGGCCGGAAAATTTAGCTTTTTACAGTTCATCGTGAACCAAGATTTTATTAAACTGTGAATTTTGACCCATTTTCCTCGTTTTCTCACGCCACATCTATTTTTCCAGCATCTGTGACCACAGAGGTCCGGCTGAAGGCTACCAGATGTTGGGAATTTAGTTTTGCTCACGTGTTATTCTTTCACAAGTTATTTGTTTCTTGTACTAGACACTTGGGCAGGGACATTTTATATCTTGCATTTATTTTTATTCCGCCATTCTTTGCGAATTGTTTCCTATATTTGTCTTTGTTTGGAAATAAATTTTGGTGGTTGGATTTTTTCTGTGCTTTGTTTACATCTATACAAATAAAAAAAATTAGAGTGTCTGTTTGTAATATTAAAATAACCGCTTTTTACTAAATGCGTACGTATGTATACACGGTACATATACCAAAACATTTTTTTTTACAATTTTTGTCTGTCTTTCTGCTTGGAGGGGATAATCTTGGGAACGGCTGGACCGACTTTGACGGAACTTTCACTGGCAGATAGCTGATGTAATAAGGAGTAACTTAGACTACTTTAATACTAGCTGCCCACGACTTCGTCCGGGTAAATACTGAACAATCATAAATTCTCACGCGGACGAAGTTGCGGCCACAGCTAGTATAATAATAAAATAATAACAATGGCAACCCATTATACGTCCCACTGCTGGGCACGAGTCTTACTCCACCACGCTGCTCCAATGCGGATTGGTGGAGATACGGGTTAGTGGCCAACCCGCTGTCGGATGTTTTCAAACCGCCCATGAGGCCTCCGACAGGGTTTAACGACTGCTATCTATAGATAGCATCAGGGACCGACGGCTATCCATACAACCCAGAGATGGTTTAAAGGAGTAAACCTTTACTGGTGGTAGAGCTCCAGTGATGGAGCTCGCGGGCGTAGGCACCACCGCATTACCTAATTTAGTTGCCGCTAAATGGTGTTCAGCACTATCGTGTTCCAGTCAGTTGGTAATGTACGGCCCTCTAATTTCTGGCACATAGGCATAACATCTTAGGTCTCAGGAGTGGTAACGGATCTGCATTTTGAGCTAGGTCTTCATGTAAGTGTCTATAGGCTGCAGTCATCACGTCAGTGTGAACTGCATGCTTGTTTGCCACGTTCATTACATAAAAAAATAATCTGGTCATCGAAATATGTATTTTTAATGCTTGTTTATAAATGGTTGAAGTATTCTCGGGGATAAATGTGATCAATGGAAAATAAATCACAACTCGTGAAGCCTACTAATTCGTTTATATGATTTCCCATTCATACGTACGCCCACAGGTTAAATATGGAGACATGTAATTCTGATGAAGGCCCTCTTGCGTCTTTAAATATATAAACTGTGTCCTTATTTGCCACCTTCGTGACATGAAAGGTATAAAGATTAAAGGTAAACATATATGCTCGACTGTTTAAATATATCTGTACACTAGAGTAAGTACGCGAATATCATTTCTTCAATCCATACCAAAAAATCGGTCTATCAATATCCAAATCTATAAGCTTTCAGTAGACCCCTTACTTTTTCTGCTATTTCCCGTAGTCCCTCTGTCGAAAAAACCTTTGTTCGTCTTCTAGTAACAGGCAATATGTATTCAAAAACGTAGGCCGTGGATGAATTGAGTCGCGGAGTTAGGAACTCTGACAATTTGTGTCACCCATTTCATTTTCGTGAAAAATTTTCCTTTGGTAAGTCTGAGAATAAATGTGAAAAGTGAATTTGTTATATATTGCTAGCTTTTACACGCGACTTCGCCGGCTTGTACTTCATGTATGAATACCGGTAATCTGAAACATATAATAAAGCAATCGTCATTTACTAGTGAGTAAGTGAGGCCTTCTGTTGCCAAATTGTTAATAAACGTTAAATAAGGTGCTTCTACACAGAGCGAGCAGCCTCGTGCGGCAAATGCCTCGCGAGGCAAAGACGGAACATCGTCTTATTGGTGGATTATTATACAAGTCGTTATCGCAGAGGCCGGTACTCTGCCCTTCGTTGGTAATAAGTTCAAAAATTACCACTAACTAATTGCCGTATCAAGGCGTAATTACAGATGAGTATTTTTTATACGAAAAAAAAAACATGATAAGTTGTATAATAATCCCCCGATAAGACGATGTTCCCTCTTTTATAGTATAGAAAACCAATACGGCGGGTAAAACTGTGTATGCTCTATTAAAATGTACCGTCAGAAACCGTGTTAATGACGTGTTACAGATTCAGGAAGTGTCTTTGCCTTTGGCTTTATGAGAAGGCTCAAGGTCGCATAGAGCAATAAAAAAAGCTATATTCAGAATTTTTCTTCAAGATCGAATCAGAAATCAGGAGATCCGTATGAGAAGCCCATCAAATAGCGAAAGGGGGTAATGGGCAGGGCATTGAAGAGAGAAGAGTTGTCTTTGTGTTTTTTCATACAAAATACTAATATTGTTTTCTTTTCATAACATTAATTCAAATATACCTATTCCGTGAAAGAGCTGTGGATAAAACAAAAGTTTGTTGTAATCTAAATGCATAGTTTTATAATAATTAATATTCAATACTGTCTTCATAAACTTTTCAGATCTCAATTTTTTTCAACTTTTTATAATAAACAAGTTAGTTTAATCCCCGTAAGTTGCGAAATAACTATAAATGTAAATAAATTATATGTTATACCTTTTTATGTCTGAAGGTTGACAGGCAAGCAAACGGGCTACCTGGTGGAAAGTGGTCACCGTCGCCTATGAACATTAGCAACACCAGGGGAGTTGCCAACGCGCTGCCGGCCCTGAAGGACTCTTTTGACGCCATTTTTGAAGAACCCCATATTGTAGCACCTAGGGAGCACCTATAAACTTTCCTTTGAAACGTAACCTTATTTAAAAGCTTAGTTCTGAGAGTACTTTTGTATCAAAGTTTCAACTACATAATTTTACTGCAGCGACATCTTTTGTTGCGTTTCCATACAAGATAGTATTACAAATAGGTATAATATACAAATGTATGTGTTGTATATGTTGTATGTAGGTATGTATGTATGGTTGTATGGAGATAAAAGTAGCCTAGGTCACTCCTTATCACATCAGCTATCTGTCAGTGAAAGTACCGTCAAAATCGGTCCAGCCGTTCCCAAGATTAGCCCCGCCAAACAGGCAGACAGACAGACAGACAAAAATTGTAAAAAATGTGGTTTTGGTATATGTACCGTGTATACATACATATGCATTTAGTAAAAAGCGGTTATTTTAATATTACAAACCGACACTCCAATTTTATTTATTTGTATATAATATTATATGTTGCTGGAGTCATAATAAGCCAAGATTTCTTTGGCCAAAGTGGTTTTTCGTAAAGACGTTTATAACGCTCTACGCGTTCTGGCTGTCACGTATGGTGTTATAAGCGTAATGATAAACGAATGAAAAAGGAAATATGAATTAATTATGAAGAAAAAACAAATGAAAAATTTTCTGTCATTCAAATTATTCAGCCAAAATATAATTAGAGTCTACTGTAGTGTGTTAATGTAGAACTCTGAACAACGGTAATTTTTTTTTTCGTAAAACTTAAGATTTACCAACTTTTAATATGGTAAATGTCCAAACAATTGTGTGATAGTAAATTTGGCACTCCTGAGGGCTAAGGTGTTATGCCTCTGTGTCGAAAATTACAAAGCCGTAGATCACAATCATACCGGAAAACGATAGCGGTGAACACTACCACTCAGAGTAGTAATATTATAATAACTTCTGTATCCTTGACGCTTACGACTACTTAATTATCTTCAAAACCTAATCTGTATGTTCCCTAAATTTTATTCAATGCAATCAAAAATGAATCCCGCCAAAATATTTATTATCCGTCTGTCTTCGATAGAATTCACGAGCCCGCCATTAAAATCATTAACAACTCGAAATCTGTTACTGAGTAATGAGTACAGCTCCCGATAGCTTTTTTATAGGCTATAAAAATATCGATAAAACTGCGCCATTACATAAGTGATTACTCTGTGACGCGTCTGGGCTTAAAAGATTATGTATTGTACAAAAAGGCCAATAAAATGTTGAAATGAGTTATTGGAGATATCTTTTGATTGAAGTTTTGTAGTGCCTGATGAATCGGTTTTTGTTAAAAGTAACTTCACGCCCATATTTTTATAATCAATTAACACTCACTTTTATAAAAATGAATATGAACTCTACAGCTTTTATATTAAAGAAAAATGGAAAGAAAAAAAAGGAGATCAGTAGCTCAATTGGAAGAGCGGCTGGACTAGATTCCTAAGGACTTCAGTAGCTCAATTGGAAGAGCGGCTGGACTAGATTCCCAGTAGGCCGCGAGTTCGAGTCTCGCCTGAAGTCAAATTTTTCTTTCCATTTTTCTTTAATATAAAATATATTTCACAAGCATGTGTTAATGCGAAATAATATAAAACAACTCTACAGCTTACTCGTATCGTTTATCTCCACCGTTTAGATAGGTACCTGTCCACCACTCAGGCATTACCAATTTACCAATAAACACTCACACACATACACACACACACGCAAACGCACACACACACACACACACACACACACACACACACACACACACACACATACACACACACACTATCTGTCTGTAACTCGTTATTGATTTTAAGTACTTAGCTCTTACCTTTATTATTTCCTCTAGGTTTATTGTAGTGAAGAATGCTATACTTCTCATATAATATATGTACATATTTGTATTGCACTTATTGTTACGTTTCTGATACTTTATAATAATATGCTAATTTTTTAGCTGTACAAAACTTTTGGTACCACCTGGTTGCTGTATTAAAAACTGTTTACGGGACTGGTGACCATTGGTTTCATCCAGAAACCAATTTCAGGCACCAGTCTCTCACAAAACTAGGATTCAAGAGCAAACAATGTAATGACAATAAGAATGTACCTAATTTTGTGAAGGAAAAATAAATATGATTTTATTATTATTATTGTAATCCCCGAAGGGGTAGGCAGAGGTAAGTGCATGCATTCAATCATACATGCAACACCCACGATTCGCCGGTTACGTTTTGGCCCATGTGACAGGTGGCGAACCTATTGTCATCTCCGAGCACATTATCAAATTCGAGGTATTGGAAAACTTCTAGAAAATGAAAAAATCCCAATAGACCAAGAGATACATATAGATAGATTTTACACCGTTATTTATGCTACTAATATTATGAAGCTGAAGAGTTTCTTTGTTTGTTTGTTTGAACGCGCAAATCTCAGGAACTACGGGTTCGATTTGAAAAATTCTCATATATCATCACGCAATGACTAATAGGAACGGAGCAGCGCGGGCGAAGCGTCTAATATTCTCGACCCGGGAATCGAACCCAGCGTAGTGGTACCCAGTGTTAGTTTTTTGTTAATGTAGGTTTCTTATTACATAAAATAATCTTCCCAATAAAATAAAAAGAGTTAAATAAATGAATTGACTTACTAATACATTTGACAACCAAGTTAGCCCAGCGGTGTGAGACGGCCGTTTGATTCGAGGGGTCGCGGGTTCGATCCCCGCACCGGGACAAATATGTGTATGACCTACAGATATTTGTTTCGGGTCTGGGTGTTTGTGTATGTGTTGTGTGTACAATATACGGCCCGGTAATTTCCGGCACAGAGGCATAACACCTTAGGTCTCGGAAGTTGTAACGCATCTGCATTTTGACCTTGGTCTACGTGTGGGTGTCTATAGGCTGCAGTCATCACTGAATATCGATGTGAACTGCATGCTTGTTTGATACTTTCATGTCCCGTACCGGGACAAATATTTGTATGGTCTACAGATATTTGTTTCGGGTCTGGATGTTTGTGTACGTGTTGTATGTGTACAGCGGCACTCACGACACAGGTTTATACCTACTGTGGGGCTGTGAGTGTAAGCGTATTTTATTTATTTAATAACCTTTGGTCGCTTGGAAAGTTTATAAAAAAAAGACGTGTGGCACTCGGGGACTGCCGCGGTAAATCTATTGCATAGTATTTTGTATCAACTTATGCAATTATAATTATTTATTTATTTTATTTATGCAGTATTTCTTTTTTTCTTTGATATTCATAGAGTCGTACAATACGTCTAGTTGCACGCACACAAACACCGTGTCGAAGACTGCCGAAAAGAAACGACGTTAGACAATGCACGCCATTCAAGCCACACCTCCGTGCCCGTCGGAGTGGGGAGCGTGAGGTTTTTTTCGTTACGGAATTTCTGGATTCGGTCCCCGCGCTCAAGGCCCTCGATAGAAGATTCCACTGGAACATTTTTTCGGGATAAACACTACCCTATGTGTTAATTCAAGTTACCCTTTGTGTGTGCCGAATTTCAAGAAAATCGGTACCTCAGTTTTTGCTTGAAGGAGTAACAAACAAACAACCATACAAACTTACGCATTTATTATATTAGTATCATTCCTAACACAGACTTTCTGAGTTAAGCTGCTGATCTAGCGAGTAATATGATGATCGAGGTTCTTACATATCCCGCATTATCATGTTCCATATTAAAACCCATTATGAAGGCTGAGGATCCATTATAACTAATATCTCGGGGAGTCTTCGAAGGACTTACATGTAACATAATAATATATTTTACAAATACCTACGCAGTCTCTCATTGTAATTTGTAATTACAGAGGTAAGATATAATAACTTGAAAATAAGCAACCCATATGTACCTTTTACTGGTGGTAGAGCTCCAGTGACGGAGCTCGCGGGCGTAGGCACCACCGCATTACCTAATATACTTGCCGCTAAATGGTAGTGTTCAGCACTATCGTGTTCCGGTCAGGTGGTAATGTACGGCCCTGTAATTTCCGGCACAGAGGCATAACACCTTAGGCCTAAAGAGTGGTAACGCATCTGCATTTTGATCTTGGTCTTTGTGTGGATGTCTATAGGCTGCAGTCATCACTTAACATCAATGTGAACTGCATGCTTGTTTGCCACTTCCATTACATAAAAAAAAAACCTGCCTTGAATATGATATGTTCTTAGGATTTCGCGAGCTACACTCATTGAAATAAAACTATTTGCCTTGAAATTTTGGATTTTTATCCAGGCGTCCATAAGTTGTAGTCTATTAATATCTCTCGTCAGCACGGGGTCTGATTTGAACTCCGGACCTTTGTAAAGCTTGCGCGGGGATATGGGGGGTCGTACTTACTTTGTAATGGGTTATATTCGGCGGGACCTCTCTCTGATTGCATCAATTGTTAATACATACACAGACAGACCCCGCATAGTAAATGGGACTTGTATAAATGATAAGTATTATTTATTATAGTTAAATACTGCTGTTTTATTAATTACTAGCATTGCCTGCAACTTCGTCCGCGTGAGAAATTATGATTGTTCGGTATCTACCCGGACGAAGTCGGGGGCGCAGCTAGTATCAAAGTAGCTTAAGCTACTCTTTATTACATAAGCTGCCAGTAAAAGTCCCGTCAAAATCGGTCCAGACGTTCCCGAGATTAGCGGGAACAAACAGACAGACAGACAAAAATTGTAAAACATGTCGTTTTGGTAAATGTACCGTGTATACACATATGCATTTAGTAAAAAGCGGTTATTTTTATATCACAAACAGACACTCCAATTTTGATTATGATCATGAATCAGAGAATTTAAAAAAATGTTTTGTAAATTACATTTTTTTTTATTTTTTATTATTGATTTATTCAGTACATTTCAAAATACACTTTTATACAATAAGTACCGCACCACTAAAACCTCACAGGGTTTATCTGGGCGCCGATGAGTCGCTAATTTTAGGCTTAATGTAGTACCTTTTTAATTTATTACAGAAAAATTTATGGTTTGTACTATACATAATTTGCAAATCTACATTTTGTGATATAAGAGGTATCAAATAAAAGGTCTTCTCAAACGTATTGTTGTAATAATTTTTAAACACGAAGAAAGCTTGCTCACTGCCTGCTAGGGTATTCACTACCGCTTTTATTAATTAACTCGAAGTTCTGTTGACTGGTTACAGAAGTAGAAACATTGTCCTCCACTAGTGACTCGCTTGGGGTCGTCTCGATATTTATACGTTCCCGACATAATAACTTAAAAGAAGAAAAAACGTATAACATTTTAAATCATGGTCTTATCCGCTGTATTCGCCAAGCTGCACTCTGACCGCTTTAAAATTGAAATACCCAGTGAATGATATAACAATATCCATGTTCTGAACTTTGCGGAGCTCGAAATTGGAGTTCAATTATAAAAGTTGGACGGTAGACTGCTTTCACAGAAATAACCGAGTGTTGAAGTGAGAAGTTCCCTTGACAGTACAAGTTTTTTACTTTTCAATCGGCGTTATTCATAGAGCAACACGAGCTACCGGCCGCGGCGATAGCTCGTGTTGCTCGATACCGATGCAAAACAATCGGTCATTTTTTGAGCAGGGACTTTTTTGTGTGTGTGTGTATCACACAACAAAAATCGTCTATTACTACGAAACTCACACCTTGACTTAAAAAAATACATAATCAATTACACGCAAACATTTAACAATCTCGACCTACTTGTACTTTGACAGAGGGGAAAGCCCGCAAATAGTTCCAGGGTAAGAGCACGAGGTCGTAGGCACCACCGCAGTACTTAATCAATCTGCCGCTTAGTGGTAGGTAGTGTTCAGCACTATCGTGTTCATGATAGATGTATGGCCCTGTAATATCAGAATCAGAAACTCATATATTCATTTAGGGTGACAGGCACCTCTTATGACACAAAAACAAACAAAATAAATGAAAGTGAATAATAATTAGAGTGAATAACAATTGATATACATGTCAAGCAAGCTAAAAAATGTTATATAATATATATACTTATAGTCAAGAATATCACTAAGATAACTTATCACAGAGACATATCAACTAAGGTCTCAAGGGTGGCAACGCATCTACATTTTGAACTCTGGTCTTACTATAAGTGTCTATAAGCTGTAGTCATCACTTTACATCAATGTGAACTGCATACTTGTTTGCCAACTTCATAACATAAAAAAAATTTATTCCAAGACAAGTTTGTATTGGAGAACATCTATAGAATTGCAACATTTCGACACAGACCTTTAATTCCAATAAGCTTCTCAACTAAGCTAAGCAAATAGCTCAGGGTTCCAACAAAGTTGTTTTTACTGTATCAGGTGTTGTAAAACCAGATGGAAACGAAGTTAATTGGTGAAGTAACGCTTCGTGTAACAAGTTTTCTTTTGATTACCACTAAAACTATTCGTACAGTTTCTCCGAATCAAACACATTCGCTTAATTACTTTCTTTTAATTCGTATGACTGAAGTTCGTGCTAGGTTATGTCTAGAATAACCTTATAATATTTTTATTGTAACACTAGCGGCCCGCCCCTGCTTCGCTCGGGTGTAATGTTATCTACCCTCTCTTATTCGTCTTAGCGTGATGATTATAGATATAGCCTAAAGCCTTCCTCGATATCTTCTATAGTTTAGGCAGCGTACGCAAAATGAGTAACTTTTCTAATTGATTTTTTACACCTTGTGTCTGAAAAACCCAAATATCTTACAGAACCCTATTTTTCCAAAATAAAATATAGCGTATGTTACCCGTGGATAATGTAGCTTTCGAATAGTGAAGATATTCCTCGATATCTTTGATAGTTTAAGCAGCGTACGCAAAATAAATAACTTACCTGGATGATTTTTTACACCTTGTGTCTGAAAAACCCAAATATCTTACGGAACCCTATTTTTTCCAAAATAAAATACGTTACCCGTGGATAATCTAGCTTTCGAATAGTGAAAGAATTTTTAAAATCGGTCCAGTAGTTATTGAGCCTATTCAAAACAAACAAACAAACAAAAAAATATTACCTCTTTATAATATTAGTTTAGAAGTTTAGATTGATAGCAAATAAGCATGCAGTTCCCATGAATCACATTTACACAAAATCCGGAGATCATAATCAGAAGCGGCAACGGCTCGCCCCGGCTTCGCATTTTTTTTTATGTAATGCAAGTGGCAAACATGCATCCATTTCACATTGATGTTAAGTGATGACTGCAGCCTATAGACACCCACACAAATAGTTGGGGGTGCTTAACAAAGCGAGGCAGTATTTCACATCGGGGCAGCTACTACAGCTCTATAAGGCCCAAGTGCGGCCCCATCTGGAATACTGCTCTCATTTGTGGGCGGGAGCCCCCAAGTACCAGCTTGGTCCTCTTGACTCCCTACAAAAACGCGCCGTTCGTATTGTTAACGATCCGGGATTTACAGACAGGCTCGAACATCTGAGCCTGCGCAGAGATATTGGTAGTCTGTGCGTGTTATACCGTCTCTACAATGGTGAGTGCTCTGTCAAACTGTTCGACATGGTGCCACCGTCTCTTTTTCTACACCGTACTACCCGCCGAAGAGAGAAGTTTCACCCTCACCGACTGGACACCTGGCAGTGCTCAACGGTGCGGTTTTCTCGTTCGTTTCTGCCCAGAACGTGTAAATTGTGGAACGAACTTCCCTCTGAGGTGTTCCCTCGGTGCTACAATATGGGGTTCTTCAAAAATGGCGTCAAAAGAGTCCTTCAGGGCTGGCAGCGCGTTGGCAACTCCCCTGGTGTTGCAAATGTCCATAGGCGACGGTGACCACTTACCATCAGGTGGCCCGTCTGCTTGTCTGTCAACTTAATGACATAAAAAAAAAATTTAAAAAAAATACCAAGGTCAAAATGAAGTTACCACTCCTGAATGTACGGCCCTGTAATTTCCGGCACAGGGGCATAACACCTTAGGCCTCACGTGAGCTCAGTGACGGAGCTCGCGAGCATAGGCACCACAGCATTACCTAATCTTCTAACTGCTAAATGGTAGTAATCAAAAAATATACCTCTTAGAAGAAGTGCGGACACATCATTTTTATCCTTTCCAAACTACTTATCACACATACTTATCAACACCATACTCATCATCACATAACAACAAAAGAGCTCCTATTTATTTCGAACGCGTCTCAAGACGATGGATGGCGTGTTGACTATAGCTCTGATATCGCAATTATTAATCTCATAAATTTTTATGGCATCACCCGAAACAATTTATTCCGACTTTAATATCGGGAAGTCGATACTATGAATTTCTCGATGTCGAAAGTTTATGACTGATTCTGCGATAACTTTGACTCTGTAAGCTAGTAGTTTGAATGTTATATAAAGTGGCCATTCTCGTACTTGGACTCGCTTGCACAGGTATATTTCCTTTGCCGGTGAATGACAAAGAATGACTCTTTTTCTTTTCTTTTTACTCTTTGTTATCAGTTTGTAAAGGGGAAATGAGACATTCTACTGATATACCTACTTTTTACAACAGTTTATGACATTTAGTTTTATCTTAGTGATATTCTTGACTTTACATAATTTTTTTATCTCTTTTGACGTGTATATCAATTGTTATTCACTTTAATTTATTTTGTTTGTGTTTGACGTGTCATAAGAGGTGCCTGTCACCCTAAATGAATAAACGAGTTTCTGATTCTGATTCTGATTATGTGTTATCATAAATTTCATAGTTATTGTCAGTTTTCTTTCGTTATTATAAGTAGATAGTGCAGTATAGACAGACAGAACAATAATAAAAAAATATTAAAATCCTCACAATGAAGTCTGTCCCACAATAGGAAGGACACTATAGTTTAAATATCTTTTTAATTCCCTAATTTAGCCGTAACTACTGGACCTTATGTTTAAATTTGTCTATTATTTTGGACACTGATTTGAATGAGCGTGCCAAATTTTTATCAGAGATAATCGTCTGTGACAGACAAACGCACGAATGATCTTAGGTAGCAAGGGTTTCGTTTTATCCTCGTATGATAATCGTGTCTCGAAAATACTTTCCTTTCATTGCGCTAAGTGCGAAGACGTGTCTCGGAAAAAAAAGTAACACTTGCACCAAATATAACAAGAAAGCGCATTCTATTATATATAAAAAACCTCACACTTTTCTCTACCCAACATCTTAAATACTTATAATAAACCTATTGTTTTCGAACGCGTCTCAGGACGACGGGTGGTGTGTTGACTATAGCTCTGATATCACAATTACCAATCTCATACATTTTTATGACATCATCCGAAACAATTTATTCCGACTTTAATATCGGGAAGTCGATACTATGAATGTCTCGATGCCGAACTGTATTGTTACTGTATCGATAAAAGTTTATGACTGATTCGGCGATATCGTTGGCTTTGTGAGTTAGTAGTTTTTTTTTTAAATCTTTATTAAAAGTTTAGAGAGGGTTTGGTCAACAATGACCATGCCACCCTCATTGTTACATTTTAAATTACTTAATCTCTACGACTTATAGCTATTTTAACCAATTTATAAAGCATTCTCGCCTCCTCTGATTGAGGATAGGCTAGAACACTGTTACAAATACCTAGTTCTTTTATGTTATAATTAAATTCTTGCATAAGCGCCAGTCTCCCTGCCTCGACCCGGACACACTCCACCATAACATGGTAAGCATCTTCTACTATTTCACACTCGGTGCAGTTTGGTGAGTTGGTGATTCCCATCAAGAAAGTAAATTTGTTTAATGGAATGTGCCCAGATCGAAGTCGTAAGGCAGTCACGACTTCCGACCTGGTCATATCCGAACCGACAAACCACGGCGCACGTGTTAGACAGGGCTGTATCGTCTTATACCAAATGCCCTTAGTCAGAGATCTTTCGTCGAAATACTCATTCCATGTCTCCATACATTTGTCTCTGATTAAGTGTAATTTTTCAGTGAATTATGGTAAACACGAAAATGGTATTCCATCGACAACAGCATCCCTCGCGAGTCGGTCAACTTTTTCGTTGCCTGCTATGCCAACATGGGAGGGCACCCACTGAATTTTGACACTTTTGTTACTGTTAGCCAATTTATTAAGTTAGTAGTTTGAATGTTGTAAAAATAAGTTAACAGAATGTTTGAAAAGTCGAGCAAAAGTTGTTAAGAATGGTGCATGTTGGGTTTGTAATTCGGTAAGTCTAAGGGCGACCGCACAAAACTGCGATGCGATGCGAATTCGCAGTTATGTGTGGGAGCCCTAAGTTCTTCTTACTGGTGAAAGAATTCCAGTGTAAGAGCTCAAGGACGTAGACAGCACCGCATTATCTAATCTATCTGCCGCCAAATGGTAGTGTTCAGCACTGTCGTCACAGAACAGAATGTCGTGGTCTTGTACGAGAGATTACATTTCATGGTACCCATAATAACTATCTATATCTATTAATTATTTATATCTACATTTCGATTTGTTTGTTTTGTATAACATTTTATATTTTTTCTTTTGCTATGGTTCTCTTTCTTTTGTTTTTTTTTTGATGCGACTGTACAAGCACTTAGTTATATTTATGCGAAGACATGAAAATGGTTTTAAGTTTTTTTTTTATTATCTTTTCTTGTTGTAAACACTGTTTGTCTTCCAAATAAAATAAAATAAAAATAAAAAAATAACAACCACTGTGACAAAACAACTAAGGTCACATGGTTGGCAACTCATCTTCATTTTGACCGCTGGTGTTTGTGCAGTCTGCAGTCATTACTTGACATTAATGTGAGCTGCATGATTGTTTGCCAACTTCATAACATCAACAAATTTAATTCGAAGACTAATTCGTAGATCTATATTACCGATACAGATAAATTAGTAATACAGATAATACAGATAAATAAGATGAAAGAGTTCCAGTCTAAATATTATCAAATCTATCTGCCGCCAAATCATACAATATAGTTCTATAGTGTCGTATCAACTTTGGCCTGAGGGCAACGTATCTGTATTTTGACCATCAATTTTTATGTCTATGGGCTTACAGTATTTGCTAACTATTAATGTGAAGTGTATGATTGTTTGCCACTTCAAGACATAAAAAATACGTCCGTTTTTAGGGTCACTGACATTGGAGCAACTCAGCCGTGCCAGTCGGATTGACACACACATGAATAATGGTATAAGGGGTGCATTTTTTCCCGTGTAATTTTTTTTCCTTAAAATGCTTACTTTTTTATTTCTATGTGAAATGAAACGTAACGTAACGGCTTATCTAAGTAAAAAAATAAAACCTAACACATAATATAAGCGCATATACCTCAAAACCAACTATTCTTTACCCAACACCGCAAATTTATTAAAGAGGCTTAAAACCCCCGAAAAACCCTCGCGTCACGCTCACATCTGAATCAGCGTACCCTTTCGTCATTGTTGATTTAGGGCCGATTCATAAATTTATTATGTTAACCTACGAAAATGATATGACGGACGTTCTAAGCGAAAAATTGAGTATTTCTATTGGGTTTGTGTGAAATGGGTATGTTCATTCATTCTGTTTATGGATTCCTGGCGTGGTCTGATTATTTTGTATAATACGCGGAGAGTGAATAGTACCGATTCATTAAAAAGTTAGCTCGCTCCCTCGCTTGATTTTTGGTTTGTTTGCAATGCTTGTGTTTGCATAATTTAGTATTATGAAATGAAAACTATGCTTCTCACTAAACCAACATATTTATTTTTGGGTAAAATCATTTAAAAAGTACAAATGCCATGTCAATTTGACTTATTATATTGTGTAGGAGGATTGGGGGGGTAACACAATACTTCCTTGAGCTCCATTACTGCAACTTCTTATCTAACTAATTAATAATAGCATCCAGCACTATCGTATTCCTGTTAGGTTGTTATGTATTTGGATGGACTTGTAATTACTGAAACAGGCCTTTTTTTATATTATGGAAGTGGCAAACAAGCATGCAGCTCACATCGATGTTAAGTGTTGACTGCAGCCTACAGACACCCACACAAAGACCAAGGTCAAAATGCAGATGCGTTATCACTCGTGAGGCCTAAGGTGTTACGCCTCTGTGCCGGAAATTACAGGGCCGTACATTACCACCTGACCGGAACACGATAGTGCTGAACACTACCATTTAGCGGCAAGTATATTATCTAATGCGGTGGCCTACACCCCCGAGCTCCGTCACTGTTCGTTAAACCTAGAAAATGGCAACGCATGTTTATTGAAAACTACTCCTCAGTTAGCGACTTTATGCAGTCTGTCTTTAGAACAGCTATTGGGTGCAGCATTCACTCACCAATCTCTATCGTCACATTAAAAAGCTTTCACTTACACTAAAATATAATTAATCGCATATTATTTCGAAAAGCAACTTATATATACCCAACACCGCAGATTTACTAAAGAGGCTTAAAACCCTCGCGTCACGCTCACATCTGAATCAGCGTACCCTTTCGTCATTGTTGATTTAGGGCCGATTCATAAATTTATTATGTTAACCTATGAAAATAATACGACGGACGTTCTAAGCGAAAAATCGAGTATTTCTATTGGGTTTGTGTGAAATGGGTATGTTCATTCATTCTGATTATGAATCCCTGGCGCGCTCTAATTATTTTATATATTACGTGGGCAGCGATTTGCTAAACATTGTTAGTTACATCAGCATAGATTTAATTATTGTATAACACTTTCCAATGTAGTCTAATAATTGGAAAGTGTTATACAATAATTAAGGTGTTCAAGTGTATAATTTTTTGTTTAAAATAATGTTAGTATAAAAAACATTAGGCGTTCTACAGAAAATACCTACAAAGTTTCAACTGTGCAGTTCTATTAGTTTCATTAAAAAAATGCTATGATTTCCTGTGATATACTACTTCTCTTTGTAGTAAATTTGTACTTTCCATTGAATGTCATTCGACTTCGGCACTTTAAAAAATTATTAACGTAATATCGAAATTATAAGCATATCATTATTTCACAACTCAAGCTATTCTTTATCCAACATCGTAGATCTTCTACAAAGGCTTAAACACTGAAAAAACCTCGCGTCACGTTCACATCTGAATCAGCATACCCTTTTGCCATTGTTGACTTAGGTCCAATTTATAAATGTATTTTGCTAACATATGAAAATAATGTTGCAGACCATCTAAGCGAAAAATTGAGTATTTCTATTGGGTTTGTATGAAATGGATACGTTCATTCATCCCATTTATGAATCCCTGGCGTGCTCTAACTATTTTATATAATGCGTGGGTAGCGATTCATTAAAAAGTTCGTTCACTCTGTCGGTAGTTTTTTAGGAGATTGCCCGTGCTTTTGTTTGGATAATTTAGGATATGAAATGGAAACTATCTTGTTTGTAACAAAACAAACAGGTTAATTTTTGAGTAGCATAACTTTTTTTTTTAATTTTCGTTAATTTTAGAGAGATAGGTGTTACGATACATTTTAATTTACTTTAACCTCTTGCTGCAGTAATATATGATAATTGATGCCATACTGTTCGTGGACGATATCGTCCACGCGTAGCTCACCCTATTAACAAATGTATTTTTTGGAAATTTTCGGTTAAAGATTTTTAACGCGCGATATTTGGCAAGTTGGTCCACGAATGCCAAAATGCTCGCCACCTATTGCATAAATGACTCTGACTGTATCAATGAATGTATTAATTTCTGCAAAAATAGTCCATTGATCTGATGCGTTAGTGCATATTTTCTTCATTCTTCATTCATTATTTACGTTACTTCACGCCTGTTTTCCCAAGGCAAGTATTCAAGCATACGCCTAAACATCAACGCTTCGCCGATTGTGTTTTTATCCTATTTGGCCTGCTCAACTAGGCCGGGGCATTTAAAGATAAATTAGATTATTTGCCTTCCAGCAAGGAACTTAGTACCCAGCAAGAAAGATGCACGCCGCCTACGAAAGAGACAATCGGCTAATTTCGACTTTGTAGAGCGTAATCTCTGCTGCACGCCGCCTACGAAAGAGACAATCGGCTGATTTCGACTTTGTAGAGCGTAATCTCTGCTACACGCTGCCTACGAAAGAGACAATGGGCTAGTTTCGACTTCGTAGAGCGTAATCTCTGCTACACGCTGCCTACGAAAGAGACAATCGGCTAGTTTCGACTTCGTAGAGCGTAATCTCTGCTACACGCTGCCTACGTAAGCACTAATAGTCCGGTATTGGTCAAAACTTGATCAAAATAGTCAACATGTGTCACATGAATAAGATGCGAAAGAGATAACACTTTTTAGACCTGAAATAAGCCGAAGACTCCTTCCTAAGTTTGACGTGATTTTTTTCTTATTAGTTACTGTACTTTTGATGGGTAATATTTCCCTGCTATTCCATAATTGAAAACAAAGGAACATTGCAGGTTAATTAATGAAAAACGTAATATGACACAATACCGGACTCCCGTAGTTCTCTTCCTGAGTTCAATCAGGGAAAATCGATAGAAAGCAATATAGCCGTTTTAATATAAGACCACTTGAAAGCTCAATATTGCCGATATACGAAAAAAATCTATATTTCATTTAGGTACCTATGAAATATAGTAAACTAGCTGTTGCCCGCGACTCCGCCCGCGTGTATGTCGCTTTTCGCGTAACCTGTGTCATCAAATCATCCCATGGCATTCCACAGAACATTCTATAATCTATGTCAGCTAATACCTTATCTGTATAACAAATTTCTTCAAAATCCGCTAAGTAATTTCGGCGTGATTGACGGACAAACATCCAACCATCCAAACAAAGAAACTTTCATATTTATAATATGACTAGCTGACCCGGCAAACTTCGTATTGCCTCAGAATGAAATAATGTGTCAAAGGTTTGATAGATACGGACTATTTGTATGGAAAAATGAAATTGTGGTACTATTTCTCTTCATATTTTCTTCTTATAAACCTGGACTTTCAAAAATCATTCAAAACCAAAATTAGCCAAATCGGTCCAGCTTTTTTTTACGTTTCTTTTTAGATATGCGCCCGACATCTAAAAAGCGAGTAAACAATGCTGTTTTTTTTTCACCTTATAAAAAGGTTTTAACTTTTTCAAATTGACACTTACAAAATTGTTAAAAAACACACTAATTAAAAATAGTATTCTACATAAAGACAGCCAGTTTTATTACTCGTAAAGGTACGATGATTCGCAATAAGAAAAATATAATACACACCGTAATTTAAAAAAAGTCGTAATTTCCGAAAATTCTACAGTTCTCTTCGAATGAGTGGTAATCAATAAAATGCAATATAGAAGTTGTACAACATAAGAACACTTGAAATCTCAATATTGCCGCCGAGTAATTGTGTAGCTTTTAGCTCGAAACTGAATTTAGTGGTCGGAACTTTGCAACTCAACTTTGTTCTTCGGCAGATGGTCACTCATTGTTTTGTGGCCTAATTTGAGTGAAGATGTAGTTTAATTGTAGCTTGAATTTGACTTGAACTTCGGGCTTTTGAAAAACCTACCGATTTCTCGAGAACCATTTTGTGCAATTCCTATGCTTTTTTGAGCCTATGAATGACATGCGCCCGGCAAAACTCAGAAAGCGAGTGAGAAATACTGTAATGAGAAAAAAGGCACTACAAATGTTCATTTCTAGAATTTGTTGTTTTCTTCGCTTTTTTAAATATTTCAACGTTTTAAGAACTATTATTTACAAACCATTAAAAAAAAACCCAAATTAAAAAAAAATCGGTATAAAGACAATATAATTACTTGTAGAATGACTTGCCAATAAGAAATATATAACACACACTGTAATTAATAAAATTCGTAATATTGGAGAATCCAATCATTGAAAAGCAATAAAGGAGTTATGGAATATAAGAACACTTGAAAGCTCAATATTGCCGTCGAGTGATTGTGTAGCTTTTAGCTCGAAACTGAATATAGTGGTCGGAACTTTGCGCTGGCTCAACTTTGCACTTCGGCAGATGGTCACTCAACGTTTTACCGTCTAATTTGTGTAAAGATGCAAGGGAGACCGCCCTCATTTACCTTTATCCTCTTAAATCTTTATTATTCTTTTTCTACTTTTCAGATTTGAAGTCGATTTTTCTTAACGTAGTTATTTTTATTTACTTTTTAGTTATGAATTCGGTTTTTGTTAACGTACTTAGTTATTTTTACATAAAAATAATTTGGTCGCTTGCAAGGGGCAGGCGGCGCCCCAACTAATTTCAGGCCAAACATCAGAAACTTACCACTTATCACATACATTACTGAAAAACTTTGAAAAGTAAACAATAGCCGTAAAACTTTGGATATTCAAAGAAAATCTACTGATCGTATTTTCTCATGTTATTCCGATCACAAGGCCAACTTCAATAATACGTTGATATTTGCGTATCCCGTCCATTTATTCTCAAGTTTCTTTTCTTGCAAATTATCTACTTCATTGCTGTTGTTCACGAAGTTAAGGAATAAGATAGCGTAGGCGCCAAGTCTAGATTTTTTCAGGAAATTCTAACTAATGTACAATTTGAATTGTAGATGAAGTTACAAATAAAGTTGGTATTGAGTGCTTTTTCTGTTTCGTTTTATCGTAATGGATCGAGGAATATTTGAAGACATATATAATGTTTCAACATTGACGTATGATAGTGAAAAAACCGGTCAAGTACGAGTCGGACTCGCGTTCACAGGGTTTCGTGTAATTAATTAATTCCATATGTTCCATCACTGCGATCGCCAATCCGCCTGCCAAGCGTGGCGATTATGGATTTTCTCCCCTTATATCTTACGACACTGTTGTGGGCGTCTTTGTCCAGCAGTGGACATTATTCGGTTGGTGTGATGATGGTGATGAAAACGACAGTTCTGTCAGAATGTGCAACCACATATACTAGTATTATCTTCAAACGGCAAAACTTCACATTAGAACATTTAAAGTCATTGAGCAACACGGACAACCGGCCACCGCGGCGGACCGGAGGGGAGTAGCCATAGCGTTTATTACTGATGCAAAACAGTCAGTCATTTTTTGGGAGGGGAACTACGTGTGACACACACATACTTCAGAAATCGTCTATTACTACGAATCTCACACCTTGAATATAACAAAATACAAAAATAATTTCACACACACTTTTAAACATCTGGGTGATCTGGGTGACAGGCGTAGGACCATTTGGGCTTGTACTTTGACAGAAGGGAAAGCCTGAATATGGCTTCTCCCCTCCGGTACGCCGCGACCGGTGGCCCGTGTTGCTGTATGTTTAACGTAAATAATTCATGTAGCAAACAGCATGTTTCGTTTTTACGAGATACGTGACGTATTTACAACGCACTGTTTTCCCAAATACTCGTATATACACATCACTAGTCTAGACTTGTTTTTTCCTAAACAATCGTGTAGCCTTAGGGTGAGGTTTGGTAACAGGATTCTCTATTTCCCAGTTGATTGCTTGACAAATACAAAAAAAAATACGGTAATCCCTTTACGTTCCCTTCAATCTACTGAAAGATACGTCCTGCAAATACAAAAGTTCTAAGGGTACTTTTTGCAACAGGTTATTTCTTTCAAAGACATTCAACACTATAAAGGAAACAATTTGGTAAACATTATAATCTGGTGGAGTTCCAGTGCAGGAGTTTAATTTATCTGTCGCTAGATGGTAGTGTTCAGCACTATCGTGTTCCGGTTAGATGGTAATGTATGGTCCCGTAATAGCTGCCACAGAGACATGACTTAGGTCTCAGGGTTGGCAACACATCTGCATTTTGACCTCTGGTGTTTGTGTAAATGTCTATAGGCTGTAGCCATCACTTAACATCAATGTGAGTGATCACCTTCTTTACATAAAAAAAACTGGTTGCCTGTAAAGTCGGTTCTACGGGCGAAGATTTTACGTGACAACGTCTTTTTCTCGGTAGAAAGGCATTCGCCGGTCCGGCAGGCCTCTCTCTCGTTCGGTGACTCATCGTTACGTTACCGGGCGTTACACTTTTTCATGAGTGACTCCGAGCCGCAACCTAATTTAAGACGTTGTCACGTCAAAAATACTAAAATTAACATAATATTCAAATCCCGTTATTTCTTTTGTAAAAGTTCGAGTTCTCAATAAAGCGATCGTCTTAAACCACTGGACCAATTCAGGCGCCTTTTATTAACCCGGTAATAACCATCACAGAGAACTTTATACTACTCTATACAAATAAAAATAATTGGCGTGTCTATTTCTAATCAAAAAATAACCGCTTTTTACTAAATGCATTTGGTATACCCAGTACATTTTTTTTTATGTATTAAAAGTGGCAAACAAGCATGCAGTTCACATTGATGTTAAGTGATGACTGCAGCCTATAGACACCCACACAATGACCAGAGGTCAAAATCATGCGCTGCCACTCCTGAGGCCTAAGGTGTTATGGCCTCTGTGCCTGAAATTACAGGGCCGTACATTACCACCTGACCGGAACACGATAGTACTGAACACTACCATTTAGCGGCAAGTATATTAGGTAATGCGGTGGTGCCTACGCCCGCGAGCTCACTGGAGCTATACCACCAGTACATATACCAAAACAACATTTTTTACCATTTCTGTCTGTTTGTCTGTATGCCTATTTGTTCCCGCTAATCTTGGGAACGGCTGGACCGATTTCGACGGGACTTTCACTAACTAATAGCTTAAGTAATAAGGAGTAACTTAGGCCATCTTAGGCTACTTTTATACTAGCTGCGCCCATGACTTCGTCCGGGTAGATACTGAACAATCATAAATTATCACGCGAACGAAGTAGCGGACACATCTAGTAACAAAAAAAGGTCTCAGAAGTGGCAACGCATCTGCATTTTGACCTCTGGTTTTTACATGAATACTAGGTTACAGACATCACTTAAAATCCATGTGAACTGCATGCTTGTTTACCACCAAACCTTCAAAAATTCAGGCTTTGTACTATGCATGCGCGCACAAACACTATATAATATTTCCTATCTCATTTTCTCAAACATTACATTTTTTACTATCTTCTGTCTCTTTTTACTGTCCCTTTTTCATTTCGTAACTTCACGCCTGTAATCCCCGAAGGGTTAGGCAGAGGTAAATGTATGCATTCAAGCATACATGCAAACGCCCACGATTCGCCGGTTACGTTTTTGGCCCATGTAACAGGTGGCTATCCTGTTAACATCTCCGGGCACATTACCAAACTTCGAGGTACTGGGAAATTTCCAGATAATGGGAAAATCCCAATAGAACCAGAGATAAAAGACCTTACACCATTATCTCTGATAACCCTCTACCCGGGAATCAAACTCAGGACCTCAGCGTAGTAGTAGTGGCCTGCTACTACAAGGCTACCGAGGCAGTTTTTTTTTCATTTCATTACTTTTAAATCAATACAATACTTAATAAGATTTCATTTTAAATAAAAATATGATTGCTGATTGCCATGATTACCATCAACGGGAACAGCTTGCCGGTTTACCACTTCCACGATCTAAAAAAATAAACCAGGCTTCAACGCAACTTCCCACTTGCGAACTGAGCAGCGAGTTATCAAATTCACCAAACATTTCATCGTCAAATTGAAAACCGACTAACTAACTTTCGTCGTGAACCACCGCACCCTTACTCCGGCCACTCGTCCATGAAATTCAGTTAACTGGAGTCGATGGACACCCGAGTACCAGTTTCAAATAGTTAAATTCTATTTCGCTCGATTGATATTGTTCAGAGATCTACGGACGGGTAATGCAATAAACATTTTTTTTTTCGGAATTACGACATTAAATTCTACGGTCTGTTAGCTGGTATCGGTTTAGGGTACGTTGTTTTCTTATATTCGAAGTCTTCAACTTTATATATGATGCTTAGGGGACTATTTTAGTATCTTTTGTAGACAGTCAGACCAATCGCAAAGACCAAACCTTCCTCCCTTCTTCAAGCGCTTTTATAATGCCCCACGCACGCACTTACCTTTCGGAACTTTAATTGTGCCTGGGAGAATGTTTGCTCCATGCGATTGGTTTGACTGTGAAAAGTTATATAATACTAGCTAATGCCCGCGGCTTCGCCCGCGTGGTTCTCGTTTTATAAATAATTTAAATTTTACAATCCCATGGAAATGTCCTAATCAAGTTTACAGTCGCGTGCCTATATGTGGAGTTCTTAATCACGTCTATAACTTAGAAATCTCTATTTAATTTTAACCCCCTTATATTTGAAAGTTTAGGGGTGGTTGTGGCAAAATACTGAAGCACGTACCTATTTTTTTATACATAACAGAAAGACTGGAACATCACTTTTCAAGTCTCTAACTTAGAAACTACCAAAATTCCCACGCAAATTTTAACCTCAATTCCATACAAACAGTACCTCTCCATTTTGCCGCTTTAGGGGGTAATTTTGTCCATTTCACTTAAACAAATCATTTTTACAATTCCTAATCATGAGCCTGTTTTTATACTGTTTAGTTTAAGAATGAGAAACTTTCCATAAAAAAAATACCACTTCATTTTCCCCCTTTAGGACAGAATTTGTCCATTTCGTCAACACAGATCAATTTTTATTGTAATCCAAAATGTTTATACCTGTTGTCATATAGTCCTTATAGGGGGTGGGGCAGATTTATAAAAAAAAAATTATGTATGTAATTATTTGTTAAGCTCAAAGAGTCCACATACCAAGTTTCAACTTTCTACATTGAAATTGTGGAATGCTCCCTACAAATTGCCACCTCCTATGATAGAAGATGGGGCAGAATTCCAAAAAAAAATAAATATCAAGTAAACGTTGTTTTTCAAAAATGTCATCCGTTTGCTGATCCAAGATGGCGGTCACATGTTCTTTTCAAAATATGATATAGGTATCCATTTCTAGGTTTCTTGGGGTACTAATCACGATAATGACATATTTTTCAGATCATTTTAATAATCAGCACCCCAAGAAACCTCGCAATTAACACCCATATCACAAATTGGAAAAGTTACTACGTCCGCTATCTTGGATCTGAAACATGATGCCATTTTCGTAATCAGCACCCCAAGAAACTGTAAAATTAAGACCCATAGAAAAATAAATAATCTGTCCGCTATCTTGGATTTGAAAAATTTGTACCTCAAGAAACCGTAAAATTGAAATCCATATCATGTTTTCGAAAAATAATTATCTCCGCAGTCTTCGATTTTAAAGTCGATATCATTTTCGTAATTATCACCTCAAGGAACTCTGACATTGATACCCACATTGCTTACATACTATTATCGCTTACAGTAGGTACCATTTAGTGAAATGTAAATTGCGAAATGCGGTGGTGCTCGCTCGCCCTGGAGCTTGGCCACTGAAGCTCTACCATTGTATACTACCACCTTACCAGAACATGATAACGGTGGACATGGAGTTATCATTTACTGGTAGGTAAAGTTGATGATATGGAGGTGTTCACGCCTTCGAGCTCGGTCATCAAAGTTCTATCACCAAACGGTCATACATAGCACAACAGCCCACCATTCTTATGTACATAAAATATTAAGTTTTTAAATTATCCAACTAACAATTAAATGCCTCGGTAGCCTAGTGGTAGCAGGCCACTACTACTACGCTGAGGTCCTGGGTTCGATTCCCGGGTTATCAGAGATAATGGTGAAAAAGCCTTTATCTCTGGTTCTATTGGGATTTTTCCATTTTCTGGAAATTTCCCAGTACCTCAAAGTTTGGTAATGTGCCCGGAGATGTCAACAGGCTCGCCACCTGTTACATGGGCCAAAACGTAACCGGCGAATCGTGGGTGTTTGCATGTATGCTTGAATGCATGCATTTACCTCTGCCTACCCCTTCGGGGATTACAGGCGTGAAGTTACGTTACGTTACGTAAATTATCCAAGATTAGACCGTTCCCAACGCAGAAATAACAAACGAGCAAAAATCAAGCAAGTTTCGCTCGCTACCCGTACCAATAGCGAAAGTTGTATTCAAAACCGATCTAGTAGTATAATCACTGTGATGCAATATTAATAAGCACAGCAATGCTTGTCTCCTCTACAATTACTTAATCTTTGATCTTGTCGACCAAGTACAGCGAGTATCCGCTAGATCGCTCAAATTTTGACAAATATATTATGAGCTCCGTTTTGCCCAGGTCATTCAGGCTACTTAACCCCTTAATTGGCTAGTGATGCATTCAATCATGCTACGAATTGTTTCGTATCTGATTTACTGTAATTTATTTAGTACTTGATGTGTGTTGTTTGTAATTGGAATTCTTGACCTTTCAAACTCACGAGAGTTTTTTAATTATTTATTTAATCTTCAAAGCACATATTACAAAATGTGTACATAAGGTGGACTTAATGCCATAAGGCATTCTCTACCAGTCAACCTTAGGATTGTAAAAGAGAACGTCGAAAAGTTGCAGAGAGAAAATAATAAAATAAAATTCAAACCAAAGTAACAGATAGATAATAATAATAATAATAAGGAGTGAGGAGGTTCCTGTCTCTGTGCCCCTAACCACTGGCAGCTTGGACCCTGCTCTAGCTGCCGGCGGCACACTATTTTTTATTTTTTTATATATATATTTGTTGTTTTTTTATACATATATATGTAAAAAAATATTTAATAAGCTGTATGAATAAATAAGTGGAATAATAATAATAAGAAAGATAATTTATATATTATCCTGCAAAAAGCTGCTATCCTGAATACCTGAAGAATAGTGAGAAAGTTCCTGCAGCTTGAAGAAAACCAAATTATCTAAACTCATGTTCCCCATCTGTAATCTACTTGGCTGATAGCCCGTAGTTGCAGTGATACCAGCTCCCGAGCTGAGAAAAAATAAACGTTACCAGAATAATATACTTTATTGTACACCGAAATCAGATAAAACATTATAGAAACAAGAAATACAGTTCACAAAAGGAGGTGTTATCACTAAACAGTGATCTCTTCCAGACAACCTTAGGGTTAAGGAATTAATGCAAAAATGGATAACAATAGGGGTGTACCATTCTATGTAAAAATACAAATAGTAACAAGAACAGCAACAGGCAACTTAGTAGTGATCAGGAGTTAGGAAAGGGTTTGGGAAATGTAGTGGTCATAGGGACGTTTTTTAAACGTTTCAACTGTTTGGACTTGCCGGATATCCACCGGAAGAGAATTCCAAAGTCGGATTGCCTCAACAGTAAATGATTTGGCGTAAAAAGTAGACGAATGTACTGGAACCGTAAGAAGGAGGTTGTCGGAAGAACGAAGGGACAAGGGATGGATAGAGCTAAGAAAAAGAAAACGTTCTTTCAAATAAGTTGGGGTGTGTGGATTGAATAAGAGACAGTACAGAAAAGAGATATATATATATATATACATACACATACACATAAATAATATATTTAAATATAATAATAATAATGGCAACCCATTATACGTCCCACTGCTGGGCACGAGTCTCTCCCTTTTTTTGGGGGGGAGGCCTGGAGCTTACTCCACCACGCTGCTCCAATGCGGATTGGTGGAGGTGGGTGGGTTAGTGACCAACCCACCGCCCATAAGGTTTAACGACTGCTATCCATCGATAGCAACCGGGACCGACGGCTTAACGTGCCCTCCGAAGCACGGAAACGCGCATTTAATTTGCCACTAGCGGTCACCCATCACACTACCCGACCGCGCCCGTAGTGCTTAACCGAGCAGATCGATATAAAAATGTAAATACACATACTTAAATAGGCTAATAATAGAATAATACAATGATAATTAACATATACATCCAAATGCTATACCAATGACTATATTAAATAATGAAACATGAACACTAAAGTTTTTTGTTGAATCCCAGAATAGGAACTCGAGGGCGTATGCACCGCCGCATTACCTAATCTGTCTACCTGTCGTATTCCAGTTGGTAATGTATGACCCTGTAATAACTATCACAGAGACATAAAGTCTCATTAGTGGCAATGCATTTTGACCTCGGTTTTTGTGTAAATGTCTATAGGTTGCAGTCTTCACTTAACATCAATGTGAACTTGCGTGCTTGTTTGTCACTTTTATAATTTAACAAAAAATATCAAGCTGGTCAAAATAGTCTTGTGTAGTTTGCGAACGATCTAGTTCGAAATAAATGCTCCCACAGATGAACTACGCGAAATAATTCCACATATCCCTCTCTGTAATTCGTGAAAATATATTTTTTATTTCTATTCATAGGTCTATGCCATTTTAAGTATTTTAGTATGTTCAATGATCTTAAATAAAACGAGCAAACGAACTACCTTAAAATAATTCAATATGATAAGGAAGATCGTTCTCTCGTCTTAAATCTGATCCTGCTGCTGCAGCGAAGAGTGAAAAGCTAGGAACGAAACGCAAACTAACGAACTAAAAGAGCGAATTAGTATTTTTTAATGTAATGGAAGTAGCAACCAAGCATGCAGTTCAGATTGATGTTAACTGATGACTGCAGCTTATAGACAATCCACACAAAGACCAGAGATTAAAATGCAGATGCGTTATCACTCCTTTGACCTAAAGTGTTATTATGCCTCTGTGGCGGAAATTACAGGGCCGTACATTGCCACCTGACCGGAACATGATAGTACTGAACACTACCATTTAGCGGCAAGTATATCAGGTAATGCGGTGGTGTCTACGCCCGCGAGCTCCGTCACTGGAGCTCTACCACCAGTAAAGTTCGGTTACGAGCGGCAAATTAAACTGATCGATCGCAGTTGCGAACTATTACGCACAAGACTAGGTCAAAGCAGTTGTCTCAGAGGCAAACTCGAGAGTTTTCATACTTCTTAATACATAAGGGAAAATCATTTATGTCCTCTCATATTTAAGCCAATTATTGCTTATTCATTTGGGCGATAAGAAAGTTCTGACATTTGATTGGATATTAATCTACTCACGCCACTAATGTATTGGTCCATTGCGATGTATATCACAATTACTTCGGCAACTTATCGATATAGAAAAATGTTACACTAAGTTATGTTATGTATCTTCACGCTGGTCCCCCCTAACGGGGTAGGCAGAGGGTGTAGAGCGCCAGATATCCCGGTCCTGACATACCTCATCTGCCTTCATCATTCTCTTCATACATGCACGCCGATTCCTAAGACTTTTGACCGCACTATCAGACAGAACTCGACCTATTTGGTCATGGTAGGTCGGCCAGGTTTATATTAAGTAAGAAATATAAAAAAAATAATAAACTGAAAATCATTCACCTATGTAAAATAAAGTATTAAACAGGACACTCACTTTTGTGGCATGGTTCCAGTTTTATTGCATTCAATTGCCCATAGTAATTATGTATTAATAATCATAGTAATTAAGTTAAATAATATTTTAATATCCAAATATAATAAAAATAAACTGCCTCGGTAGCCTAGTGGTAGCGGCTACTACGCTGAGGTCCTGGGTTCGATTCCCGGCTCAGAGGTTATCAGAGATAATGGTGTAAAGTCCTTTATCTCAGGTTCTATTGGGATTTTTTCATTTTCAGGAAATTTCCCAGTATCTCGAAGTTTGGTAATATGCCCCCCGGAGATGTCAACAGGCTCGCCACCTGTTACCTGGGCCAAAAACGTAACGGGCGAATCGTGGGTGTTTGCATGTTTGCTTGAATGCATGCATTTACCTCTGCCTACCCCTTCGGGGATAACAGGCGTGAAGTTACGTTTTCAAATATAAATTCGTCGTAAATTGCCTTGTATTGAACAACTTGCTATTGAACATCCAAGATATTTGTTCAGAAAAGCATTACTATTTAGTACATCAGTAATATAAAACCGGGACGAAATAAAAGTATCTATATTTATGTGATGATATTGGCTGTGTCGAATGCGAGCGGAATTTCTATTAGGTGCCTAAAGCGTGTTTTGTTCCAACAAGGACATGGTGAACCGACCGTGAAAACCTTTGTACTATTTTGTGAGAATATTTTTTAAAGAAAAAAATTGTACATTATATTCAAACATAATGTCGACTCAATAGAAAGTAATTATGATAACGAAAATGTATATACAACGACATCTAAACATGTGTTTTACATCACAATCTAATATCGAAATAATAATGATTTGAAATATTTTGAAGAAAAGTTGTCTTAGGGTAAGAATCGAATTTGCGACCCGCAAAAAACTAGCAAAGCCGCTTTACCTATCTACACCTTGACCTACCTTGCGCGCCTTACCTACACATCACCTTGGGGTGACGGTAGCCATCAGCCATCAATTATTTAAAAGCATTCAAATATTTCACTCACATATTATTGCGAAAAATAAAAAAGTCTCTTTAGTGTGTTTCTTCACGTCATGTCCTTTACCACAGTACAAATATGAACAGTGTGTAAACTACATACAAAACATTCGAAACGGCACACATACACAAACATGCGCATCGCCTACTGTGCCTTTACGGTGTAAGCGGGGAGTCTGACGCACCTACCGTGCTTCTTGGTCATCAGTAATTATAATATATTGCTACATTATTGTTTAGCCTTCGATAATCGATAGTTATCGAAGTTCAGAAAAACATTAATATTTAGTATCAGTAATATAAAACCGGGGACAAAATAGAAGTATCTATATTGGCCGCGTCGGGTACGAGGGGGATTTCTATTAGGTGCCTAAAACGTGTTTTGTTCCAACAAGGACACGGTGAGCCGACCGTGAAAACCTTTGTACGTATTTTGTGAAAATATTCTTTAAGAGAAATATTGTACATAATGTATGTATATTCAAACATACGCAGATTCAATTGAAAGTAATAAGGATACCGAAAATTCATATATTCTCTATTCCTTACACACCTTTGATGAATTTCACATAGGTATGTCGACATACCTAGGTATGTTATTATATCGAAATTGTGTTATCTTTGATTTAATTGGATTGTAATTTTATTTTGATTTAATTTAAATTTCAAATCGTAATGTTGATAATCACTTTTCTTAAATTATTAAACAATGTAGGTATACATCTTTTATTATCCAAATATAAAATATATTAACTACACCTGTCAGGAAATGTATACTTGTGGTAGATATATTTATATTTTAATAGGTATCTGCCGCCAAAGCGGAAGCGCGCATGGCCCCGTGGCTGGTGTAGATCGTAAGCGATCTACTCGGTTAAGCGATACGGGCGGGCGGGTGTGTGATGGGTAACCGCTAGTGAAAAATTAAAATGCGTGTTTCCGTGCTTCGGAGGGCACGTTAAGTCATTGGCCCTGTTGCTATTGATAGATAGCAATAGTTAAACCTTGTCGGAGGCCTTATGGGCGGTTTGAAAACCTCCGACAGCAGGTTGGCCTCTACCCCGTTTCTCCACCAACCCGCATTGGAGCAGCGTGATGGTGTAAACTCCAGGCATCCCCCAAAAAAAGGAGAGACTCGTGCCCAGCAGTGGGAGGTATAATGAGTTGCCATTATTATTACTATCGCCAATTGTTAGTGATCAGCACTATCGTGTTACAAACAGATGATAATGTTTGATCCCGTAACAACTGTGATAAAACAGTTGTTTTACATTGTACAACCTTCTATCGGATGTATAAGCTATTTATTCAGAAAAGCATTACTATTTAGTACATCAGTAATATAAAACCGGGACGAAATAAAAGTATCTATATTTCTGTGATGATATTGGCTGCGTCGAGTGCGAGCGGAATTTATATTAGGTGCCTAAAACACATCTTGTTTCGTTCAAGGACAAGTGTGAGCCAACCGTGAAAGCCTTTGTACGTTTTTAGTGGAGATCATTTTGTGAGAGAAATATTATCAAGTCACCAATCCAGAACTTTTCTCTTAAGAGTTTTCGAATGATTACCAATGGAAGACGAAGCGCAGGCAGCCATATTCTACGAGATGGACCAACGAGATGATAAAGGTTGTGAGCAATCGCTAGAAGGAGCCCAGGACTGTTCATTGTCTGGTAGCTCAGCACTCGCGGCTCCGTGAGGACGGTGACCGAGGTAGCTGCAGATCATCGTGGCAAGTGACGGATGGGGCTCACAAAGCCCCCGTGGACGAGTCTTGGATGTAGGCGAAGTGCGAGGGGGGAACCGGAGCAGTGTTCTTTTAGTCAGTGCTTTTTACACTGAAGTCGGCACCGAGGTGGTTTTAGAGGGTCCAAGTCCCTCATATCCCGACTCTTCCCCCAAAGAGTCGGTTGAATGCAAAGGCATGTCCACCTCGTAAAAAGGACTGTTCACTGTGCCAACATTAAGGGAAAGCCTTTGTCCAGCAGTGGACGTCTTTTGACTGAAATTATGAAGATGATGATATTCGAACTTGCTTAGGATGAGATTCACAGACCACACAACGACTTAACATTCAGCAAAGTATAGAATAAAATAGAAAATATTTATTTACAATATCAATAAACGTACAAACTTACTCTGAGGTAATATTCCACTCAGTAATTGTAAAAAGTTGTCATAAATAGGTCTCCAACTCAGCATTGTGCTGATCCATCGATCAGCGATAGTCTTCTATTGAAACCGTTTTGGTTACATACATTTTTTATTTCTTTTTTTTATGTAGTGGAAGTGGCAAAGGAGCATGCAGTTCACATTGATGTTAAGTGAAGACTGCAGCCTATAGACACCCACTCAAAGACCAAGGTCAAAATGCAGATGCGTTACCACTCCTGAGACCTAAGGTGTTATGCCTCTGTGCCGGCAATTACAGGGCCACCTGGCCGGAACACGATAGTGCTGAACACTACCATTTAGCGGCAAGTATATTATGTAATGCGGTGATGCCTACGCCCGCGAGCTCCGTCACTGGTGCTCTCTACCACCAGTAAAAACAGAGCAACACGGGCCACTGGCCGCGGCGGACCGGAGTAAGAACGCGTAGAATTGTCATAACTCATACCTATTTGACGTATAAACATCTACAGGAGACTGCAGATTTCAAAGTAGATGCGTTGCCACTTCTGAGGTCTAAGGTATTATTGCCTCTGTGCCGGAAATTACAGGGCCGTACAATATCACCTGACCGGAACACGATAGCACTGAACATTACCATGTAGCGGCAAGTGGATTACCTAGATTATCTACGTCCGCGAGCTCCATCACTGGAGCTCTACCACCAGTTATGCATACTTTACTGAAAGTAAAATCGTAGTAAGGTTTGTGAATCTTACCCTTGGATTAAAAAGGGAATCAGTAATAATAATTAGGAAACCGGAAAAAAACCAACCGTTTGATTTGAAGGGTCGCGGGTTCGATCCCCGCACCGGGACAAATATTTGTATGGCCTACAGATATTACTGGGTATTTGTGTATGTGTTGTATATTGTATATACAATACCTAATGTGGAGCTGTGAGTGTAAGCGTATTTTATATTTTTGTATTTTTATTTATCTTTAATTTAAAATAAATACGTATAGCCGGCACATTTCCGATTTGGTTTTAATCCTATCGGATGAACTGGAAAGCTAAAATATCAATATTCTTTTTACCTTCAGACTCAGTAACACTCGGTCAGGAATTACAACATCACACTGGTGATCCGAAACACGTTGGGTATTTTTTTAATAAAAAATACTCTTCTGGACCAGGCAACGTATCAGAAATAAAACAGAAAAAGCTGCATACATTTTTAAATATTGCAGACATTAGGCATGTAAAATATATTTGTGCGAACCTAGGCAATCAATGTTTGATATGAAATATTATCCATCAAACGAGGTAAATGATATGATACGTCTTACGAAATTGTTACTGATCAAATGTGAAAATGCCAGACACTCAGATTATTTCAGTTTCAATATCGTATGTGTTGAATCCCTTTTTCATATTAGGTTTGTAATCATGAAAAAATAAGTCTTGGAAACTGATGAAAAAAATTAAAAACCAGTTTATGTATGTATGTATCATCACGCCAGGTCCCTAACGGGGTAGGTAGAGAGTGTAGAGAGCCAGATATAGATATAACATTTAATGTCTTTACAAAAAAAGTGAAAAATTACGAAACCTGATTTATACGTAAAAAGCATACATACATAAACTGGTTGCCTTTGGAATATACAAATGTATATACAAAATTCATACATACACTTAGTATGAATTCTGTATAATATACATTGTCACACAGTATGAATTTTTACTCCAAGTCCTTAACGGGGTTGGCAGAGAGTATAGAGCGCCAATAAATGGCCGTCAATAAAGCTTACATAAAATAAATGAAGAAAATATAACTAAAACCTTATATATCCATACAACTCTTGAGGGTTTACCTCAATTTCCCCATTATGGTATTGTCAGGTCCCATCCAATAGCACCAACCTGGAAGTGTGTTTCAAACGAAGTAAGAATTATTAAAATCTGTTCACAACTGACGGGAATCATCGGTAAAAATACATTTTAAAAAATCATAGAGCCGAACAAATAAACTCTTAATTTTTGCAAGTCGGTTAAAATTAGATTATGAGGGTTCCCTTTAGGTCAAGGTCCACAATTATAATTAGGAGAAAATCGATCACATTCACAGCTTCGCACTTAGCAAATAATAGATCAGTTTTTACAAGTTACGAAGCGTAAAATGCACGCGATTCAAAAAAAGTGAGTCCCCAGCAAGAAATATTGCATATAGTGCCTACGAAAGAGACGATCGGCTAGTTTTGACTTCGTAGAGTGTTAGCTCTGTTGCACACTGCCTACGTAAACACTGACAGTCCGGTATTAGTCAAAACTTGATCAAAATAGTCGACAAACGTCAAATAGGTACGGTGCGAAAGAGATAACGCTCTACAGACCCGAAATAAGCCGTAGTCTCCTTCCTGAGCTCGATGTGCAATATTATTGTTGAGCACTGTACCTACTTTTTAATTTGTAAGTATTTGACATTTTTCGTTTTCATCTTGTGACACGCTCAGAATATATAGAAACAAACAGCGTTGTTTTGTTTAATTCCTATTGTAAAATTGGTTGCAACTGTAACGGAACCCACTCTTGAAAGCGGTCTCATCTATTAAAAGTAAATTCAAACATTTAACTAAATCTACGTTTACCTTGAGCCGAATAGATGTTGCTCGATGAACTGAACAATGTCATTTTATTTATGCATAAGTTTTGATTGTATTACAACTTGTGATTATAGAATTAACTATTTATTTCTTCCTATGTGAAGGGAATCCTCAGTACGCGAGATTATCTTGCAAAGCCCGTTAAAGTTTTCCGAGAAACGAAATGTTTCTTAATGCTTCGATAAAGTCATGTCACACGTCCAAACTCATTTGCACATCAACACATCCATAAAATATTATGTACTCATAAAATATTCAAGCATAAAAACAAAGATCCCAAGGACCGATACCATTTTATGGTTCTCATTAAGCAAGTTGTATGAAAAAAAAACACATTTATTACGAATAAAGCTTTGAAGATACTTTTAAAACGTCTAGTAATCACACATCACAAACTGCCTCAGTAGCGTAGTGGTAGCAGGCCACTACTATTACGCTGGAGGTCCTGGGTTCGATTCCCGGGTCGGGGGATATCAGAGATAACGGTTTAAAATCCTTTATCTCTGGTTCTATTGGGATTTTTCCATTTTCTGGAAGTTTCCCAGTACCCCGGAGTTTGGTAATGTGCCCGGAGATGGCAACAGGTTCGCCACCTGTTACATGGGCCAAAACGTAACCGGCGAGTCGTGGGTGTTTGCATGTATGATTGAATGCATGCATTTGCCTCTGCCTACCCCTTCGGGGATTACAGGCGTGAAGTTACGTTTTTTTTTTTTTAGTAATCACACAGTTTAACTGCCTTGGTAGCCTAGTGGTAGCAGGCCACTACTACTACGCTGCGGTCCTGGGGTCGATTCCCGGGTAGGGGGTTACCAGAGATAATGATGTAAAGTCCCTTATCTATGGTTCTATTGGGATTATTCCATTTTTTTGAAATTTCTGAGTACCTCGAAGTTTGGTAATGTGCCCCGATGTGAACTTTACTAGTTTATGCATATGCTTACCTCTTTGAGGAAACGACTGCCATCGAATAAGAGCTAAATGACGTGCCTCAACTCATTTACTCATCAACATCACCATAAAACATGTACTTGTAAAATATTCAACATAAAAACGAAGAAGCCCCAAGACCGATATCATTTTTATGGCTCTCATTAAGCAGCGTGTTCAAAACTTCTATAAAACTCGACGCCCCCGTTATTGCCGCCCTCATTCGCAGCTGTTAGTCCAAATGACGAACGATCAATCACCCCAAAACTATACTCGTTATCACTAATTCGCGAACGATGTAGAAACATACGAATCCACGGATCGTTGTGAATTTGTCTCTGTAATAGGGGCATTAGTTCGCGTGGTACGCGACTGATGGTCTGAATCAATTCACGTCTATTCTCTGAATGTTTGGATTCTTTTTATTGGTGTCTCGATTTGTTGCGTATTTACTGGTGCGACCTTGGGTAGACTTGGTCTTTGAAATTAGATTACGTGTTAAATTTTGAAAAAGGAAATAAATAATACAACGATTAGTTAATTTTTTTGTGTATTTTTTAATATAATGGCATCGCTGTTATACATATTGCCAGTGTTAAATAGAACGAAATTTCATTTTCGTACACAACCAGCGTAAAAGTCAAAATTAGTCAGTCAGTCAGTCAGTTATTTGTTATGTCAGTTAAATGAGTCACAGTCAATAATTCGAGTCAAGCGATGGCTACTTTACTAGAACATTAGCAATGAGGTTTTGGAGGAACAAATTAAAAAAGAAGCTTTCGCTTCCGAACTAAGAATGAAAAACAAATTTAACTCAACTTATCCCATCAAACACACCTGCATAATATATTGGAGGAGTCACAACAATATTATATCCAAAGTGCGACTTGTTCGTACCTGTCTGTCCGAATTTGATTGACTGGCCAAACGTGAGGAGCGCCGCCCGCATCGGAATGATTCAATTCTAGAACAAACAAGTACAAAGTGGCGTTCTCTTTGAACGCTGTAGTTTATCAATAAATTAAGTTCAAAGAATTTAGTCTCAAAAAAAAATTTGAACTGGAAAGATGGTGTGGATAAGTGTTAAATCTGGCTGGTATTTATTTCATTCCAATAATAGGTACTTATACCTACCACTACCCTTAATGCTTAAACATGCGTTTCAGAAAATTTGCTTAGAAATTATGCGTACATATGTACTTATTTGCAACATCAAACTGCAAATGAGGCAACATTTTTTCTGAAATGAATTTTAGGTACGTTTATATCTTAGAATATGAACACCAGTGTACTAAAAAATATGGTTGGAAAGAGAAGGAGAATCCTTCCCTATCGAAAATATTTGCACTCGTCGTCTAAAATATTTTTAGAAATATAAGGCTTATGCATGAATGGAGAATATCTTAGTCATTTCTGTTTCGCAGACAATTTTTTCTACCTATTTCCTTTTTTTATCTGAAAATCACTATTTAATTTTCATGATACCTAGATAGAATTTATGTTATGTAGTTATGCGTTACTCACCAACCTACGTCAATCAATTCAACCACCAAAAAACATTAAACTATCAAGTAACATTTATTCCAACTCTATCCTTGGAATTGCCGTTGAATTTGCTGCTAGTAGCCAAATACATTTTCAAAAACGGAAAATTTGGCAAAGAAAAATTTGTTTGCTTTCCAAGTAAACCAAGAAACCAAAAACATTTGAATATTCTCATTGATTTTGATGTATTTATTAGCCTGGTACACTAAATATGCCAAGACGCCAGGCACTAGCTTCTAGAATATGGGAGATCTTAGAATAACTCGTACATCATTGACTTTTACTATTATCAACTGGTACGGGTGAGTTAACTTTTACGACATAAGAATTTTATAGAAGACTAGCTGTCCCCGCGACTTTGTCCGCGTGAGAATTTATGATTGTTCAGATCTAGCCGGACGAAGAATATTTGTATGGCATACAGATATTTGTTTCGGGTCTGGGTGTTTGTGTATGTGTTGTATGTACAACGGCACCCACGACACGGGTTTATACCTAGTGTGGGGCTGTGAGTGTAAGCGTGTTTTATTTTTTTTTATTTTAATACTAGCTGTAGCCCGCGGCTTCGTCCGCGTGGATGTCGTTAAATAAATAACTAAGTAGCCTATGTTCTTTCTCAAAGTCAGCTCTAACTCTCTACCAAATTTCATTAAAATTGGTTTAGTCGTTTGGACGTGAAAAGATAACAGACAGACAGACAGACAGAGTTACTTTCACATTTATAATATTAGTAGGGATTACAAACAGACACTCCAATTTTATTTATTTGTATAGAAATATTTTTTATGGTTTGCTTTAGAATGGACGCTTTGATTTAGTTATTCTAATAGGATGTAGTCTACAAAGAAATCTGGAAAATATTAACGTTCATAAATAAATTTTCATAAGTATCTCAGACTGCGGACAAATACATTTTTTTTATATTTAGCCGCAATCTGTCGCAGACGGCTGTGACTACGAAAACTGATAAGCTTGCATGAATGAATAACTAAATGGTTTAATTTTTGTACCATAATATATAATCTATATTTATACAAATAAATAAAATTGGAGTGTCTGTTTGTAATATAAAAATAACCGCGTTTTACTAAATGCATAATAATATATACGTATAAACGGTACATATGCCAAAACAACATTTTTATCATTTTTGTCTGTCTATCTCTCTGTCTGTCTATTTGTTGGGGCTCGGTTAATCTCGGGAACGGCTTGACCGATTTCGAAGAGACTTTCACTGGCAGATAACTTATTTACAGTGCTCAACAATAAATATTGCACATCGAGCCCAGAAACGCGACTTCGGCTTTTTTCGGGTCTGTAGAGCATTATCGCTTTCGCGCCGTTCCTATTTGACGTTTGTCGACCATTTTGATCAAGTTTTGACCGATACCGGACTGTCAGTGCTTACGTAGACAGTGTGTAACAGAGATAACGCTCTACGAAGTCGAATCGAGCCGGTCGTCTCTTTCGCAGGCTCGATGTGCAGTATTATTTGTTGAGTACTGAGTTAATTCTTGAGTAATAAGGAGTCACTTAGGCTACTTTTATACTAGCTGCGCCCACGACTTCCTCCGGGGAGATACTGAACAATCATAAATTCTAACCCGGGTGAAGTCGCGGGCACAGTTTGTTATACCTTGTAGAAATTAAATTAGCGGATTTTCTCGCGTATAAACACTCCCAAACTTCTTCTTTTACCCGACGTTTCGCTCGCTTGTCAGCCGTGACCACGGTAGCTGGAAAGCGACCGAAAGGTATGAAGCTCGCGAAAACCTGCGAAAACGTTAGTTTTTTTTCCCCCTTTATTATAGTACAAATTAACAAAGTTTTAACATCATATCACTTAATGCTAGCATTGAAAAAACCACTAAGGTTTGTTAGTATGCTAACCTAATTTATGTCGGTAGGCAGGTAAAAAACTGTACATACAATAATTTAGTTGAAAAGAATCTATTAACCTACGAAGGAAACAAAACATGCAATACAGAGTTTAAGAGTTAGGTAGATATGTACTAAGTTGGGTAAATATATATAAGTCTGTTTTACTACATGAAAGAAATAAACCTTGTGTTGCTGAAAAGAAGATTTATTGTTAGTTTTTTTTATACAGAGACTATTTTATTTAGGTAATATAATACAATATGAACTCAAACCTGAAAAGAAGAAACGACAATAAAAGTTTATTCTTTCACTTTTAAAACATAAAATAATATAATATTAAAATTTTCATTGATTATGCAATTGTCAATCAACTCGTATTTAAATCTGTCATCTGACATTCTGAATTCGTTTCTTCTTTAAAATCAGACAATTAAAAAGTTAAAAACTATAACCAAACTTCATGGTAAATAAACACACAGAGTGCGAAGAAAGAAATAGTATTTCTTTACATATACTAAAAGTATTGTTACTATCAAAATGACGCATTTTAACAATGAGTCATTTCGACGAGCCAATAAATAAATAAATGAATAGTCTGGTAGATATTTTGTTGTACCTACACTTTTAATTTATGGCCCTGTAGTAACTATCACAGAGACATACCAACTTAGGTCTCAAGGGTGGCAACGCATTTGGTTTTGTGTAGATATTTACAGGCTGCAGTCAACTCTTAACATGTATGTAATCTGAAAGCCTGTTAACCACCTTCCTTTTATAAAAGAAATGAGCACAAAAACGTCCCACCGTTCATCCAAGTTTTGATATTGATACGTGAAAAGAACAGTTTAAAGACGTATGGTTATATTATGTTTAGTTTTTTATATTAGGTACAACTCAATCCTTTTCCTAAATACTAATCAAATTTTACTGGTGGTAGAGCTCCAGTGACGGAGCTCGAGCGCGTAGGCACCACTGCATTACCTAATATTGTTGCCGCTAAATGGTAGTGTTCAGCACTATCGTGTTCCGGTAAGGTGGTAATGTACGGCCCTGTAATTTCCGGCACAGAGGCATAACACCTTAGGCTCCAGGAGTGGTAACGCATTTGCATTTTGACCTTTGTCTTTTTGTGGGTGTCTATAGGCTGCAGTCATTACTTAACATCAATTTGAACTGCATGCTTGTTTGCCACTTCCATAACATAAATAGAAATGTCCATTGCTACTAAAATTTTGTCAAAACTGAGATTGAAAAATGGAAAATCCGTAACTTATAGTAAAATAATAAACTATACCCTTCTTTGTTTTGGTTGGACTTAAACTCGCGCTATGAGCATCCAAATCCGGGCGTTTCCACAAAATGGTGGCGGACTTGGATTTAATGCGTTTGCCAAGAAAATATTTGAATTTTTTGCCCGAAATAAAATTTTTCTTGCTTTTCAACCAGAACTTGAAGTCCTCCACTCAGAATTTTCTCACGGGAACTCTAGTAGTCTCAACAAGCACTTGACGGAAGTACCTTTGCTATGCACGAGAAAATCGTAGATTTGTATAGCACAAAAGTGACGAAGAAGCACATCGAGAGGAGAATTCTGCAGCCTATAGTTAAAAAATTTAAAAGGTTTTAGGGCTTCTTCAAAAGTAACAAACCAACATTTTCTAGTGGTCGTAGAGCTCCAGTGATGGAGCTTGCGGGTGTAGGCACCACCGCATTACCTAATATACTTGCCGCTAAATGGTAGTGTTCAGCACTATCGTGTTCCGGTCAGGTGGTAATGTACGGCTCTGTAATTTCCGGCACAGAGGCATAACACCTAATGCCTCAGGAGTGGCAGCGCATCTGCATTTTGACGTCTGGTCATTGTGTGGGTGTCTATAGGCTGCAGTTATCACTTAACATCAATGTGAACTGCACGCTTGTTTTCCACTTTTATAACATTAAAAAAAAAATGTTCCGGTCTGAGACATGACACCTTAGGCCTCAGGGGTGGTAACGCATCTGTATTTTGACCTTGGTCTTTGTGTGGGTGTCTATAGGCTTCAGTCATCACTTAACATCAATGTGAACTGCAAGCTTGTTTGCCACTTCTATTACATGATAAAAAAGTGTTACGCTGATGATGAGTAAATACTGTAGCTTATAAATGTCGACATAAAAACAGACATTTGAATGTAGTGTTGCCACTCTTGAGGTCTAAGCAGTTTTTTTGCCATGAATTAGCGAACAAGTATACTGTTAACATTTTTTTATATAACGAGGGTGGCAAACAAGCATTCAGTTGACATTGATGTTAAATTATGACTGCAGCCTATAGACACACAAAGACCAGAGGTCAAAATGAAGATGCGTTGCCACCCCAAGACCTTAGTTGTTATGTCTCTGTGATAGTTATTACGGGGCCTGCTATTCTCAATATGGCCTATTTTGTTCCATAATTGGTAGGTGTCCCAACGAATTGAAAGCTACAATAGGTAAATACAGTACTCAATAATTGATATTGCACATCGAGCCTATAAAAGAGACCATCGGCTTCTTTCGACTTCGTTAAGCGTTATCTCTGCTGCGCAATGCCTACATAACCACTGGTAGTCCGGTGTTGGTCAAATCTTGATCAAAATGGTGGACAAAAGTCACATAGATAAGGTGCGAAAGAGATAACGCTCTACATACCCGAAATAAGCCAAAGTCTCCTTCCTGAAGTCGATGTGCAACAATTCTTGTTGGCTTCAGCTAATCCCTACTTTCCTACTTCCCTACTATTATTACAAATGCGAAAGTAGGTAACTCTGTCTGTCTGGTACCTTTTCACGTCCAAACGACTGAACTGATTTTAAAGGAATTTGGTACAGAGATAGAGCTGACTTTGAGAAAGAACATAGGCTACTTAATTATTAAAAAACGACGTCCACGCGGGCGAAGCCGCGGGCAACAGCTAGTATAAAATGTGTGGGACTTCGTTAGCTTAGTGGTAAAGCGGCTGGACTGGTTATCCTGAGGTCGCAGGTTCGATTACTGCCCGAAGTCAATTTTTTTCCGTTTTTCTTTTATTTCTAAAGTTCACTCGCATTGCGAAAAATAAATGGTACAATAGTATAAAACAGCTAACTTTCCAGTATAAAATACTTCAGCCAACAAATTCTGTAAAACTTTTTCCAATACCCGGGTATTTTGTTACTAAAATAACCTCATGATGTAGATAAAACCTATACCTAAGCTAATAATGCCAGAACTGACCAGAATGTAACCACGCCGATTGCAGTAAACTATAAAATGGAAGGCTCGTTAAACCCACTTAGGGAATGTATGCACTGTGGGTTTTATCACGATCGCTTTTACTAATAATGAAATCTGAGAATGATACCACAAACACAGTCACAGCAGGTCTGTGGCGTTTACTAATACGAGTACCATGTAGTGGGATAAACATTTTAGTTTCCATATTAAAAAAAAATAGAACTCTTGTAGCATATACGTGTATTTCTATTATACTTGGTTTCGTCCTCTAGATTAGCATATATAACAACATGTAAACAACATGTAGTACCGCACAGGTAAGTTCGTTTAATCACTAATTATACCGATTGAATTGATATTCAGCATACATAATAGTCATCGACGACACAACGCCGATGATAATAGTAGATGACCGAAATTATTTTATTTTACCTTTGGGGTTCTAACCTATCCGTTGTAGTAAATGGTCGTGTACATCAAATCAGAGACAAAATTAGTTCGATCGATACTTTTAAATACCTGTTTTTGGAAGTGCCTCAAATATTAAATCAAAAAATCTTAACATTAACAGTGCGGTTGTATTCCCGTAGTGCAATAGAGGCAGCACTCAGGATCGTGCGAGACGTACCCGCGGCAAATTTATTGTATGTGCTCCACGTAATGTGCCGATGGGAGGTTTCACGTTGCGATAAAATCTCCGATATTTATTTGCTTAGATAAATGGCGCTGTATTTTTGGTTAGTGTTCTATAAGATATTATTGATTTTTTTGTTATCTTGGTAATGTTGTGGTCCTGTGACAATAGATGGTGGAACACTTTTTTCAAGTCGTTTATGATATAATGCTATAATTCAACAATTAATTGAGATGGTAAATCTTAGTAACTTAGTGTTGGTATAGATTCTACAAAATCTTAAATCCAGTATCAGAATAAATAATACGGCTTTATTTTCGGAAGACGGAATTTTGTAACTCGATGTACCCTTTTCTATAATTAAAGTAATTATTACTTACTCTACGTCAAATCAATTATGTACTGTATGACTGATGGCCTCTTTAATAATAATAATAATAATGGCACAAGTCTCTCCCCTTTTTGGGAGGAGGCCTGGTGGTTACTCCACCACGCTGCTCTGTTGCGGGTTGGTGGAGATACGGGTTAATGGCCAACCCGCTGTCGGAAGGCCTCTGACAAGGTTTAACGACTGCTGTCTATCGATAGCAACTGGAACCGACGGCTTAACGTGTCCCCCCCCCCGAAGCACGGAAACGCGCATTTTTCAATTTGCCACTATCGGTTACCCATCACACACCCGACCGGGCCCGTATCGCTTAACCGAGTAGATCGCTTACGATCTATACCAGCCACGGGGCCATGCTCGCTTCACGATGCGATGGCCACTGATGTTGCATAATACGCCCTCAGGCGATCAGGTAGAGAACACGAAGGCGCGGGGATCGCAAGCCTAACCAAGGTAAGAGATGGTGGATTTCTGATGGTAAAGCTCCAGTGACGGAGCTCGTGGGTGTAGGCACCACTGCATTACCTAATTAACTTGCCGCTGAATGGTAGTGTTCAGCACTATCGTATTCCGGTCAGGTGCGATGTACGGCCCTATAATATCCGGCACAGAGGCATAACACCTTAGGCCTCAAGAGTGGTAACGCATCTGCATTTTAACCTGTGGTCTTTGCTGCAGTCATCACTTAACATGTGAACTGCATGCTTGTTTGCCACTTCCATTACATTAAAAAAAAGAAGATTTAAACATTCAGTTCCGACGAGAGTACAATATTCTCACAGGCAAGACAAGCTTCAGTATTTCACCATGACAACGAAAATTACACTCCATAAATCATTTATAACACCATGGATTATAAAGGAACATGAATACCAAATATATCACTCTATCTTTAATATATTTTAAGCAATTACTTAACGAAAAAAAAATATCTCATAAAAATGACACTTTAAAAAATTTCGTATGAAAATATCACGGGGATCGAATACGCCCCGCTAAGTGATTACGTGGATACGCTGAAACGGAGGCTGTTCAACGGTAGACGATGCGACATGTCGTGTTGTAGTCGTTTGTAACGATTGAAAAGAGAGAAAGAAGGAATAAAATATTTTTATTTCGAATACATACTTTCAAATGTCAAGAAATCATAAATTACCTTGAGTGAATAACCATTAGGTACATATAGTAAAAGCAAAAACAAATCGACGACCCGGTTAGTCTAGCGGTGTGAGATGACCGTTTGATTCGAAGGGTCGCGGGTTCGATCCCCGCACCGGGACAAATGTTTGTATGGCCTACAGATTTTTGTTTCGGGTCTGGGTGGTTGTGTATGTGTTGTATGTGTACAACGGCATCCACGACACAGGTTTTTTATGTAATGTAAATGGCAAACAAGCATGCAGTTCACATTGACACACAAAGACATAAGGTCAAGTCAAGATGCAGATGCGTTACCACTCCTGAGGCCTAAGGTGTTATGCCTCTAAGCCGGATATTACAAGGCCGTACATTACCATCTGACCGGAACACGATAGTGCTGAATACTACAATTTATCGGCAAGTATTCGGTGGTGCCTACGCCCTCGAGCTCCGTCAATGGAGCTCTACCACCAGTAAAATGGTTGACAAACGTCACATAGGTAAGGTGCGAAAGAAAACGCTCTACAGAGCCGAATAAAGCCGAAGTCTCCAACACCGACCACCACTCGAAACAAATACGAAATTACATGTCATGTCGTAGTTGTATGGTAATCATTTGGCGGCGTCGTGTGGCGGGTTGCTCACTTACCTCTAAAATGGTCGAGGAGGGCAATGGCTGTCACATGCGTCATACTCGTGAACGGTGTCTGTTGGTGGGGACTGGTCTGTTCTGGTTTACAGGAGCTACATCCCATTTAGTAGATAGCAGTTTATTTCCATCTATGCTATAGGCGTTCACATTATTTGACTTTCACGATAATCTGTACTAGATTTAAGCTCTCATTTAAAAGAGCTCTTACTGAGTTTGTTGGGTAGCGGAGATCTTCTCAGTAGTGACTGCACTTGGAACTCTGCTAAGTGAATAACATTGATCTTGACGAATAAGTTTTTCTTTTTCTTCATTTATCATCATTGAAGCTATTGAAAAATTTTGTAGCACTTTACATTTTAATTTTAATTTAGTATTATTATTTTTTTTAAAACACTCACAGCCGCTCAGTAAAAAAAAAACAAAATTAATTTAGTTTTGACCAATACTTACATAGGCAGTGTACTGCAGAGTTAATGGATGTACGAAGTCAGAACAAGCCGATTGTCACTTTCGTAGGCTCGATGTGCATTATTTCTTAATAGGTACTGTAGGCACCCCATTCACATGTAGTTGGGCCGCTAAAATTGGGCTAATCCGTATACTATTAACGGGAATTCTGACCAAAAAAAAAAAGGGCTGAGACTCGTGCCCAGCAGTGGGACGTATAATGGGTGGCCATTATTATTTCTTTGCGCAAGATCTGCGGTGTATCACTCACCGATCGCGTTCGTAATGAAGATGTAAGAAAGAGACTTTGTGTGAATGATAGTATCGGTGTAAAAATGAAAAAAGGCATGCTCCGATGGTTCGGGCATATGGAAAGAATGTCGAATGAGCGAATGACTAAACAGATATACAATGCGAATGTGGATGGTTGCAGAGGCCCAGGAAGACCAAGGCTGACCTACCATGACCAAATAGGTCGAGTTCTGTCTGATGGTGGGGTCAAAAGTCTTAGGAATCGGCGTGCATGTATGAAGAGAATGATGAAGGTAGACGAGGCACGAGAGGTTTGTCAGAACCGGGATGTCTGGCGCTCTACACTCTCTGCCTACCCCGTTAGGGACCTGGCGTGAAGATACATACATACATACATTATTATTTTTTTATTATTAGTGTACCTAGTTTAGGGATGTAAGCGTAAGACCATTTAATTTGGGTCTTAACCAACCAGCAAACTGGTAGCATGATTTTCGAATTTCTCTTTTAAATTTTCTACCGTCCTGGTGTGTCCTTTCTACCCGGCGTGTGTCATTGTTAGTTATTTTCATAACATAAAACTACAAACTATCGCAAACCAACCATGATTTAATTTACACTCCAAAAACCAATCAACATTCTCATTTCATATTTTATTGGTTCTGTTTAGTAAATTTCTATTATGTATGTATCTTCACGCCAGGTCCCTAACGGGGCAGGCAGAGAGTGTAGAGCGCCAGATATCCCGGTCCTGACATACAATTTCTATTATATTCATGAAAATGCGAGGATTTGCCCCCAATACAAGGGTCCCATAAGCGATAGCTCATTATGACCTCCATTATTACAGTAGGCCCCAAAAATCTTTGTCCTCATATAAGGGCGTCAACGTATTAATCCTAAAGGGATATCCCAAACTATATTAGAACGGTGGTATCACTGTAGGTTAATTAACTTGCTATCCCTAGGAATCCGTTTCGAATTCAATATTTGGTTATTTCATTGTCAACCTTATGTCGGTAGATATAGGGTACTATTTGAGTCAGAATTCACGTTAATAGTATACGGATTAGCCCAATTTTAGCGGCCCAACTACATATGAATGGGGTTATGTAAAAGTGAAACAATTTAAATTGAGTACGTACAAATCTTAAATGCGTATGTTAAGTAAGTACAACAAGTTACAAGTTGTTGCGAAGAAGAAGACTTAATGGTGGCAAATCCCACGCGTGAGGCAAAAAGTGTTGTTTGCTTTCGTCTCTCCAATATCAAAACTCGCTCTCTTTCTCGCTTGTGTCGTCGTCACGAGCTGATAGACTGCCACTTAGTTTTCGCAAACAACTTTATTTAGTTGTATTTTCATTTTGCGCGTACAATAAAGTAGGAATATAAAAAAACTAACATTCTATTATTTTATATATTGTATCTTCCAAGGAACATATTTACATAGCTTTACATTTGTATACCCCAAACGGTGAGGTAGAGATGAATTGATGAATTCTTGCAGAGCCTTATGATACACGTACAAAGGTACACACATTCAAAGTGTGTATTTATGTTTATAACTGAGTATTATAATATTCGGTATGACACGAAAATTAAAAGAAATGATTCATTTGAAGATTAAAATTTAACAATAAATATTTATCGAACTAAAAATTATGACATTTAAATAAAATAATATTATCTTGTAATGAGAATTTCAAAAACTTACAGTTTTCAGATAAATAGGTTTATAGAATGTAAATCTTTACGTGTAGATTACAGACAAATCTGTAAGAAATCAATGATATTTAAAATAACACATATATAATAGGTAATTTAAATAAACGACAAGTTTAATACAAAAATATAATAATTTTGCGCTGGTTCCGTCTAGAATAACACCATCCATATTATTATGGTATATTTTGTAGGTGTAACACTAACTGAACCGGAGTCGTATTAAAACGAATGACCTGCCGGGATAACTTACTTCTGATTTCAAGGAAATTAAGTAGGCATGTTTGCCTATTTGTCCCAGTTCTTAATGTTTTTACAAAACAAATTATTTTTTTCTTATATAAGGCTTTTGGGGAACCCTAATTCTTATCCTACAAGAAAGAATTATAGTTTGTCTGTACCTAATAGTTACGCCGACAAAGTGGTAAAGTGAAATGTAGAAAAAAAATCTTTATAGGGTCCTCTACAAATAAAGTGGGGATGTTTTTTTCTCGTGTAACACATAGTAAGGGTTGTCATTGAGAAAAGTATAGCAGATTTGAGAATACTATTTTTCGTGTCTTTGAATTATTAATATTTAATGTATCTATCATTTTGCAATTTTAAGACAAGTTCAAAAACAAAAGAAAAACAATAGAAAAAGAAAAAGAAACAGTAGCTAATTCTTATTAGGCGAATAATAAAAATTAATGACAAAAACCAAACTAAATTTATTCTTTAACAAAATTACCCAAATCGGTACAGGCGTTTTCAAATTATCGGTGAACAAACATAAAAAAAAAGATCCGGATTAATTGAGAACCTCCTCCTTTTTTTGAAGTCGGTTAAAAAGGTTTACAACTCAGTATTGTGCCAGATTAATAACCCGGGGCTGGTACCGGCCACTGCTGCCAATTATAGGTAAAAAAAATAAAACGGAAAACTGAATTATGCTCATTGACTAACAGCACTAGTGGACAGGGAGTTTTGGCGGGAACCTTGAAAGAGGCGTATGGTGCTCTTATTTTATTTCATTTTCTTGGTGTATTTTTAAGTTATATTGTAAAATGTTGGTGGCATTTTGTTTGACATAGGTTTATTACAGTACCCGTGTATAATGAAATAGAATAACAGTGCGAAAACACGACCTTTCAGGTTGCCTCCAAAACTTCACTGTAAATGTTCTGGTAAAGTAGCCATCGGTTTACTCGAATAACGGTCGGTTTAATAAATAATTCACTGACTATGTTACATTAACTTTTACGCTGCTTAAATAAATACGAATACGAAATATCGCTTTACTTGACACTGGCAATACGCGGAATAGCGATGCCATAATAAAAGAAAAAATGGCCTGGTGGAAGAATTTTCCTCCACTAGAGGGCAATGGGGTCATCACATATTGATTGTTTACAAGATAGGAATTTATTTTACTTTGGCTATCAAAATTTGATTATACCGAATATCAAAACTACTTCGAACTAGCAGTTTGAGCTATTTGATCCATTTTGGCTGAAAATCAAATTGCTAGTACGCCTTGCGTGAACGGGCTCGCTCGACTAACAAACGGGTTAATGCGTGGTCGTTCTATAGCTAACGATGATCGCTTTCATTAGTCTGTTACTTCACGCCTGTAATCCTCGAAGGGATAGACAGAGGTAAATTCATGCATTCAGTCATACATGCAAACACCCACGATTCGCCGGTTACGTTTTTGGCCCACGTAACAGGTAGCGAGCCTATTGACATATCCGGGCACATTACCAAACTTCGAGGTACTGGGAAACTAAATGAAACAGAAAATGGAAAAAGCCCAGTAGAACCAGAGATAATGGATTTTTACTTTTAATTTCACACACCACAACAGTCGTCTATTACTAGTGTAGAAATTAAACTTGCGACTTTTCTCGCGTATACAACACTCCCATACTTCTTCATACACCCGACGTTTCAGTCGCTCTCCAGCACGGGCTGACGTTCAGCCTGGTCTTATATAGCTGAGACAGAACACAACCCTAGTGCGATGTAAACTACTAGTGGCGCCATCTATCGAGAAAATTACTGAAAACTACGTTGCCATGTTTGGTAGCGCCACCTGTTTCTGAGACGTCTGGCATAACGGTACAATGTATGACGCTCGCGAAAACCTACGAAAACGTTACGTCTATTACTACTTTAATTACTTAATTAAAGAATATTTTCAATTTAATATTTCTGTCTAGGGTATATTTAGCAGATACTCTTATAATAATTTACGTAGAGTATAAATATGTTATAACAAATAAGTACTAAAATTTCAAGTGTTTCGTCATTATTATGTTATTTTGTTTGTTTATTCGTTTTATGACATTTCTATATGGAACAGTTCTTAAGTAGTAAATAACAATTTGCATAGTCACAGTTTTTTGCACCAATATAACAAAATGTTATTACAAAATTGAAATATTTTTTAATAGCTACAATCATTTACATTTTGACACGACTATCGAATTCAACACCCCCGAGAACCATTATAACGACACCCATGACGAAAAAGTTGACAACTCCATGCAGCCGCCATCTCGGATTTACATTTTGAAACCACTATCGGATTCGACACCCCCATGAATCATGAAAACGACACCCATGACGAAAAAGATGTCAACTCCGTGCAGCCGCCATCTCGGATTTACATTTTGAAACCACTATCGGATTCGACACCCCCATGAATCATGAAAACGACACCCATGACGAAATAGATGTCAACTCCGTGCAGCCGCCACCTTGGACTTACATTTTGACACCACTATCGAAATCAACACCCTCAAGAACCATGAAAACGACACCCATGACGAAAAAGTTGACAACTCCATGCAGCCGCCATCTTGGATTTACATTTGGATACAAATTGTCAAATTGAAAAATTGACACCTAAGTCAATTTTTTACTAATGTACCTAACGTCCGATGTGAAATGCGAATAAACCATTGCATCTAGGCAACAAGCATAGGCCCACTTGGGCTTGTACTCGGACAGAGGTAAAGCCTGCATATGGGTGGACATCTTTTGGCTGAGGTAATGAATCGATCAGGTTGCATCAAACAACTTCTAACTGACTAGTCGAACCAGTATACATGGCAATTGCATCAATTTTGGCGCGAAATCAAATTACTTGCACGTCTTGCGTAAACAAGATCTCTCGACTATCAAATGGGTTAAGGTGCGGTCGTTGTATAGCTAACGGTGATTGGTTTGTAACAAAATATGTATTTAACAATTATTTTTAAATACATAATCATAATGTAATTATTTTCACACGAGGAATTGGTTTCATAATTTTCTTCGAATTTTTTAAATGCGTGATTTCTATAATCAGCCTATTTAATTTCATGTTTAAAATGCCAACTTATGAAGACATATATTTCAATTATTTTTTTTAAGTTTGTACGTAATTTAGATTTGACTCGAAAATATTGCAGTGCCTATGTTACTCTATTACAAGTGGAATATTTTTAAGTGCTGTATATTTCGCTAGAAAGTATTCGATATCCAAGAAAAAACAAAGAAAAAGAACTTTACACCACATATTGTGCTGAATGTAAGTACTACAAAAAGTTTTCATTACGTGCGTCACAAACTGTCACTTATTTTGATTAAATTTATATATCTGTTTCATTCGGCATAACGTCACGTTTGATGAAATAAAGGAAATCAATCTGATCTAGATTAGGTTGAGTTAAGTTAGGTATATGAAATCATGTAGGCGTTCCCGTGACCCCGCCACTAATGACGGACAAGTAGAAAACACTTCTGGTGGTAGAGCTCCAGTGACGGAGATCGCGGGCGTAGGCACCACCGCATTACCTTATATACTTGCCGCTAAATGGTAGTGTTCAGCACTATCGTGTTCCATTCAGGTGGTACTGTACGGCCCTGTAATTTCCGGCACAGTGGCATAATACCTTAGGCCTCAGGAGTGGTAACGCATATGCATTTTGACCTGCAGTCATCAAGACATCTTAACATCAATGTGAACTGCATGCTTGTTTGCCACTTCCATTATATAAAAAAAAAACACCGCGGGGTTTTAGTGAGTACAAGTCTCACACTACACGCCGTCTGTTCCCCTAGACGGCGGGTGCCTATGACCACGGAATAGATAAATAAGGATGGAAAGGCCTTTGCTTCAATTAAGTATTAGAACCAGTGTCGCCGCTTTTCTCCCACCCTGCAATTTCTTACACAAATGTAACACCATCTCGACAATCACCCACACATTAATCTCGGGGCAGCTATTCGTTTGCGTAAGTTTGCATACTAAGATGTAACGCCCGTAGACAATAAACACTCGCACGCACACAACAATATACTCACCAATAAACTATTCGAAGTGTAGCGAACGCATTACATGCTGTACATTGCCAGCGGAGACAGTAATAGCGTTAATTGAGCGAGTGCTTAGCGAGCAATGTATTCGCTAGCAGTAACGTTTAAATAATGCAGTTTAAGTTCGAATATTCAAATTCATTTGTATATTTATATGTTTTTTACAAGTACTATAACAATAAATGTTATTTGTGTCTTACCGATCAAAAGATATACCTCCTCGCTTTATACTTGAGGTCTGAAATTTCATATTACATGTTAAAATTGGCACTAGATGGCATTTTACCAAGAGATGCGTCGTTCGAAGCAGTCTACACGACACTACGAGCGGCGAACGAATGGTTCTGCCGAACTGTGTGTGTACACGCATAGTTGTCGTGCGCATGCCACGCCCACATTACCATTCCATCTTTATTTATCTATTCCGTGAGTATACTAATGTGGCATTACTGCGCTATTACCAGCTTAACTGCCGCAGTGATATAGCCCGAAATAATTACCATTAGAGACCGAATATGTGTTGGTAAAGGTTTTATTTTTATGTAATGGAATTGGCAAACAAACATGCACCATACCTCCTCGCTTTATACTTGAGGTCTGACATTTCATATTACATGTTAAAATTGGCACTAGATGGCATTTTACCAAGAGATGCGTCGTTCGAAGCAGTCTACACCGCACTACGAGCGGCGAACGAATGGTTCTGCCGAACTGTGTGTGTACACGCATAGTTGTCGTGCGCTTGCCACGCCCACATTACCATTCCATCTTTATTTATCTATTCCGTGCCTATGACGATTTCTCCACGTTAAAAAAAGGCATTATGAAGTCATAGTCCTCATTAGTCTTCGATTGTAGCATGTAACCAGCTACGTGGCGTAGCAACCTACGCGACATAGCAAGTATACGCGGCGTAGCTTTGCTCTACATAGATTTTGTATTCTTCGTAATATTCATACTAACAAAATTAATAGAAATGTAAGTATGTATTTATTTTTGTCTGTGATGCTTTTATGGCTAAGCCGCAGAGCTGTTTTGTATGAAATTTGAAATAAGAATAGTTGTTGTGTCCTCTTTTGAGAGAAAGATAGAGAGAGAAAAAGAGATGTGGCATAAACAGAGGACGAAAGTTTGTACAAAAAAACCAGTTTGTACAGAAATAACAAACTAGTAGTTTGTTCGTCTTAATGAAAATATGTGTTTTATAAATCAGCTACTTATATACTGTTCTAGGGGATGGATGTTTATATATAACAAATACCATACGGACAAAGTCACGAGTAAAAGCTACTTTTTATCTAAATAGGAATGATTACACATTTTTTTATTTCCTAAATAAATATATACATTCAAAAGAAGCAATATATTACTTATGATGTTTACATAACATGTTATTCAGTTGAAAGTAAGAATATAACATATTATTTCAGACATTAAGCAATTTCTTCGTATAAAATTATACTTCGAGTAAACATTAAACACTGTTGAAGAACGTTTAATGTAAACTCATTCCATAATTATCTTTCATATTTACATAGCGGTTTTCATTTTAATGACTTGCTGGATGGTTGAATCAGAATCATGATGTATAATTACCTAAAATAGAAGTTACAAAATGTATATTTTACATGTGACGTAAATATACATGTATATATAAGTGTACATATAAGTGATGACTGCAGCCTGTAGACACCCACACAATAACCAGAGGTCAAAATGCAGATGCGTTGCCACTCCTGAGCCCTAAGGTGTCATGCCTCTATGCCGGAAATCACAGGGCCGTACAATACCACCTGACCGAAGCACGATAATGCTGAACACTACCATTTAGCGACAAGTAAATAAGGTAATGCGGTGGTGCCTACGCCCGCGAGCTCCGTCACTGGAGCTCTACCACCACTAATATTGCACATCGAGCCTAGGAAGGAGACTTCGGCTTATTTCGGGTCTGTAGAGCGTTATCACTTTCACACCGTACTTATTTGACGTTTGTCGACCATTTTGATCAAGTTTTGACCAATACCGGACTGTCAGTGCTTACGTAGACAGTGCGCAACCGAGATAACGCTCTACGAAGTCGAAACGAGCCGATCGTCTCTTTCGCAGGCTCGAGGCAATATTAATTGTTGAGTACTGTACATACCTATTAGTATCATTTGATCGTCATTGTACGGAAGAATTTTCCTCCACTAGAGGGCATTGGGTCACCACGTCCCGACTCTTTTTAACAAGCTAATAATATAGTACATTATTAAATATATCGACTTTTTTCCCCTCAATGGATACATAAAGCTATATGTACGTAGAGGCAAATATCATATATACGAGTATATTCAATTATTGGGGTAATATCCTGTACACTTGAAAATTCGCAATATTACTTTTTCTCTGAATATGAATTTCATAACCCCATTTCTTAAGTCTAGCAATTGGGATGTTGACCAATTTTTTATTTTTATTGGTTCCCCAATAAGTATTGGATAAATAAATGCTATTTGTATTTGAAACATTAAAATTTAGTCGATAATTAAAAGTTGTTAAGATATAACGATTCAAAACGTTGCAAGAAGTGAAATGACTCAAAACGGCCCATAAAATTGCAGAATGTGATCTAACTGGTGGTAGAGCACCAGTGACGGAGCTCGCGGGCGTAGGCACCACCGCATTACCTAATATACTTGCCGCTAAATGGTAGTGTTCAGCACTATCGTGTTCCGGTCAGGTGGTAATGTACGGCCCTGTAATTTCCGGCACAGAGGCATAACACCTTAGGCCTCAGGAGTGGTAACGCATCTGCATTTTGACCTCGGTCTTTGTGTGGGTGTCTATAGGCTGCAGTCATCACTTAACATCAATGTGAACTGCATGCTTGCTTGCCACTTCCATAATATAAAAAAAAAACTCAAACTCAAAAATTTATTTATTTACCTGGAAATAATAGAATTTGCTTGTGATAGGTCAAATAACTAAATATTAAAAAATATAAATCCAAATCGGTACAGGCGTTTTCAAATTATCGGTGAACATACATTAAAAAAGGATCCGGACGAATTGAGAACCTTCACCTTTTTTTAAGTCGGTCAAAACTTAAAGCGAATAACAACTGATACGTTAATTAATATGTCAAAGTAAACAAAAATAAAATAAACAATGGTCCAAAGATACTTAATAATAAGAATAGGTATCAACAGAATGTTCCATACTCTCGTTTACAAACGGCAAGATAAGACTAAATAAAAAAATATGGGACATTCTTTGTCATTCACTGGCAGAGTTCCAAAGCGCACATTACTGAGAAAAAACCTGCCAAAACAAAATTCACTAGGGTCTTTTCAAAAAATGTGATGGCGTCACAGACAACACCGATGAATCGAAAGGTGAGAAATCAAGAAATTAAAATATCTTCGTCAGTACTACTACTACGTTGATACACCTACTTAATTTGTTTCAAACAATTTTTTGAAATTTGTACAAATATTAAAAACTGAAATTTGTACAAGGATTAAAAAATGAAATTAAGTAAAAACATTTTTTTTTTACTATTTTTAGTCATTTTAGAAATCTCTTTTCTCATACTATAATTAAATTTTCTTATATTTTGTACTTTTGCCCACATTAGACCCCACACAAAAATTGTAGCTCAATAGTCTGCTCGAGTTATTAAGTACTTGACATTCTTTATTTAATTATAAATGTAATTTGATGTTTAATTTTTAATTCTAAGATTTATTGTGTATTTATTTTAATTATGGATTAAATGGTCTGAAATAAATAAATTGAATTGAATTATTAAAAAAAGTAATGATTTCATACCTAGGAAACATCCCGTATAGTAACTTGTTACTAAACCACTGATGTAGATGATAGTTGAAACTAGAAGTAAGAACAGCAATGTTTTGACAGTTATAACTGAGGACTGTTAAGCTTAGAACAGAACAACGCTAAGCGAGTCGTGTCCAGGTAGGTACAATAAATTGTGAGCTAATCCTAGACCGTGGCGGCTAGGTCATAAAGATTACTGCACTGACATGAGTTATTGGTGCGCTTTTTGAACCGTTTAATATGATATTGTGACTTTGTGCTTTAAATATATAAAAGACTAGCTGTTGCCCGCGGCTTTGCCAGCGTGGATGTCGTTTTAATAACTAAGTATCCTATGTTCTTTCTCAAAGTCAACTCTATCTTTGTAACAAATTTAATTAAAATCGGTTCAGTCGTTTGGACGTGAAAAGGTAACAGACAGACAGATAGTCAGAGTTACTTTCGCATTTATAATATTAGTGGGGAAGTAAGGGATTATATTCATTAAAATTTGATCGACTATTACTCTTAAAGTTGTGGAGCTATGTGACAGTTATTCTATCATGCACTGATATTGACAAGTGGTAGAGTTCTAGTGTAGGAGCTCGAACGCCTTCGAAGGCACAACTGCATTACCTAATCTATCTGCCGCCAAATTTTAGTGTGCCACTATCGTGTTCCGGTTAGATAATTAATGTATGGCCCTGTAATAACTGTCACAGAGACAAAACAACAAAGGTCTCAAGGTTGGCAACGCATCTGAATTTTGCCCTCTAGTCTTTGTGTTAGTGTCTATCGGCTGCAATCCTTATTCAACATCAACGTGAACTGCATGTTTATTTGTCACCTTATACATACACCCGGAGATGTCAACAGGCTCGCCACCTGTTGGGCCAAAACGTAACCAGCGAATTGTAAATGTTTGTATGCTTGAATACATGCATTTAGCTCTGCTTACCCCTTCGAGGATTAACGGCCTGAAGTTACGACTTTCAAAATCATTTCAACACATCTGTCACGTTTCAACTTCCATGATCCTGAGCCCCCTGCTCGGCACATTTATCTTACTGTGGCTTGAAAAAATATGTGTATTGAAGCTTAGCGTCAGCAATATTTAAAATATGAAAGCCGATAATATGAAATTCATATCACGTTTATCTCACGAAGGATGAAAAAGGAATATTGATTTTAGTGATTCGACAGAGTATCGATTCAAAGTGATTTTTGACAAGAGTAGAATGGCTTAACTGACACTTTAATTGAATCCTAGTGCGCTGCCAACGGCCAGGTAGCCAGTTGATTTACAGTGCTCAATAATAAATGTTGCACGTCGAGCCTAGGAAGGAGACTTCGGCTTATTTCGGGTTTGTAGAGCGTTATCTCTATCGCACCGCAGCTATTTGACGTTTGTCAATAATTTTGACCAAGTTTTTACCTATACAGGACTGTCAGTGCTTACGTAGGCAGTGCGCAACAGAGATAACGCTCTACGAGGTCGAAACGAGCCGATCGTCTCTTTCGCAGGCTCGATGTGCAATATTAATTGTTAAGTACTGTACTGTGAGAATTCTAAAGGAGATGTTGCGAGCTCGGCTCTAGTTCGTACACGTCCTCAAAAAATGAGTAAATTAAAGAAAAATCTGAAAAAAATACAACTAAATTATTCAAGAATATATTTTAGAGTTACTACCACATTTAATTCAAACGATTTTATCATTTTTAACCATATTCAACATGGCGGCGATACAGCCGACGCTTCTTTAAATAGGAAATCGATTAGTTTAAGTTCTTAGTATTAACACATGAAATCGATTTCGATAGTACTTAGAAAATATTACTTTTTGCTCCAAGTACTATATAATCAAAAAACAATAAAAAAATGAAAATGTCAAAATGACATGGCCCGCCATATTCGCCATGTTGGTTTGAGTTGCAATTCTTAACTGCAAATAATATTTTGTAACTGCAAACAAAGCTAAATAAGTGAAAATATGCAGTAAAAAACGTTTTTATATTGATTTCGCCTATTACTGGTATTGTGTACAATACATGGGCGGAGGTCCATACATTTTTGCAACATCTCCTTTGTGATTATATTATTATTATTAGTAGTTTTGTGGACAAATTTTTAGGTTTATAATTGAGAATTTTACAATTATTATAAAACTGTTAATGACCAAATGTAAGGATTATAATTAAGGATTTGAACTAATTTACTGTGACAATTTTAAACTTGTGATAACATTCAACGTTTTTATCGCTATGTGTAAATCTATACATCTGTACAAATAAATAAAATTGGAGTGTCTGTGTGTAATATTAAAATAACCGTAAATTTTACTGGTGGCAGAGCTCCAGTGACGGAGCTCGCGGGTGTAGGCACCAACGCATTACCTAATATACTTGCCGCTAAATGGTAGTGTTCAGCACTATCGTGTCTCACTTAGGTGGTAATGTAAAGCCCTGTAATTTCCGGTACAGAGGCATAACACCTCAGGCCTCAGGAGTGGTAACGCTTCTGCATTTTGACCTTGGTCTTTGTGTTGGTGTCTATAGGCTGCAGTCATCACTTAACATCAATGTGAACTGCATGATAGTTTGCCCTCTTTGTTACATTAAAAAAACTTCGTAGTTATAATTTAAAGTAACGAAGCTTTTTAATTAGTCAATGTTTCATCTCTATTTAGACCGTTGTTAACTATAACAAATTGTTAATGGGTCCAATACAAAGAGCAACACGGGCCACCAGCCACGGCGGGCCAGAAGGGAGTAGCCATATGCAGGCTTTCCTCTCTGTCAAAGTACAAGCCCTAGTGGGCCTATGCCTGACTTCGGGTTCTGTTGCTTTCACAAACTTGACGTGTGATAAGTGGTTCTTAACAATTTCATAGAAACACATGAAAGAGTAACTGCCTAGATGTTTAAATGTGTGCGTGAAATTATTTATGTATTTTGGTTAAGTCAAGGTGTGAGTTTCGTAGTAATAAACTATTTTTGTAGTACCTACGTGTGTGTCACACGCATTTACCCCCGCAAAAAATGACAGATTGTTTTGCATAGGAAATAAACTACGGTATCGGTATTGGTAATAGGCTACTCCCCTCCGTTCATCTGCGGATAAGATACATTTGCGGATGAATTGTCACCTAAGTCGGTCCGCTGCGGCTGGTGGCCCGCGTTGGTCTATGGTCCAATATAAGCAATTTGAGTCGCCAATAATGTGTTGCCTGCGTAAACTAACAGTTAATATATCAAGATCAGTGATTGGATCGGAAGGGAACCAAAATTTGCTCTCACACTCCACATAAAATTTGCATTATCGATCGCCTTGTGACTTCAAAAGAGATTATATGAGACTGGGGTGTGCTTTCGTATACATACATTTTGCGTAGATGGAATATTTGCTGAGATTTTTTTTGCCTTGATTTCATTTTTTTAGAAATCCTTATTTATGATCGTTCTAGCGCTTTTTCAGTTGTAAAACTCTCAGTGGACCTCTTTTTAACCAACTTCGAAAAAAGGAGGAGGTTCTTAATTCGTCCGGATATTTTTGTTTTCCTCCCAGTTGGTCCCATTGTAACCATGTCAATATGTGATAATGGGATCCTGGAGAAATCGAGGGAACTCTTCAAATTTCATAGCACACTTGAAAGATTTTCGATATTTTTCTTAATAATAATGTTCAGTACCATGTGGCCGTTTACCTCACAGGTGGGCCCATTGTCACCATGACAAGATGTGATGAAGGGATCCTGGAGAAATCGAGGGAACTCTTCAAATTTCATAGCACACTTGAAATATTTCGATATTTGTTATATAATAACATTGTTCCGTGTGTTTGCTTTCGGAAGGCACAATTTGATGAAGTGGAACTGATGATGAAGACTACATATGGTACCTTCTTAGTTGAAATACCTACTTTTACTGTAATAATACTAATAATAGTTACTCGTTTGTTTAAAACATTGTTATTATAAACCGCGATTGTTCGAAAATGCCTGAACTTACCAATTTGGACCTGTTTTTTGTTTTGGTATACCCCACCTCACAGGTGGGCCCATTGTCACCATGTCAAGATATGATTATGGGATCCTGGAGAAATCGAGGGAACTACTCAAATTTCATAGCACACTTGTAAGGAGATGATGATGGAGGTGATGATGATGGAGGTGATGATGTTGATAGAGGTGCTAATGATGAGACGTGATGATGACCATGGTGATGATGATGGTGATGACGGTGGAGGTGATGATGATGGAGATGAAAATGACAGAGGTGATGATGAAGATGATTATGATGGAGGGGATGATGATGGAGGAGATGATGATCAAGGTGATGATGATGATGGGGGTCATGATGATGGAGATGATAATGATGAAGGTGATGGTGGAGGTGATGATGATGGAGATGATAATGATGGAGGTGATGATGATGGAGGTGACGATGATTGAGGTGATGATGATTAAAGTGATGATGATAATATCACTACACTTTAAATTTGCCTGTTGCTTGACTGCCTTAAAACCAGCTACTGGAATAGATAGTTAGATAGCAGATAGCAGTTTCGAAAACTGCTATCTGCTAAAAGGAGGAGGTTCTCAATTCGTCCGGATCTTTTTTTTTTTAATTAAAAAAAACCGCCTTCAAAAAAACATTCAAAACTGAATAGACAAAAACACTAAAAAGCGAAAAATAAACTCAAATACTTTAATATGGGCTACGTACTTACCTACTCATAGGTTTGAAGCCAAGCCAATAGTGCGGCCCGCGCGTTAGGACTAATGTTGTGGTGTTGCAGTACCTACTATGTTAAGCTATCAAATACGGCTATTTGAAGCGCACTATTGCGCTTCAAATAGCCGTATTACACTATAAAAAACCCGGACAATACATGTTTAAAGACTACATTATTCTATTATTATCAGTTTGAACTGCACACTTATTGTCACTATCTATAATACCTTAAAAAAATACTCCAAACATACCACACATATACTCCTTGATATAAATCATACAAATCTCCCAGTATATTACATACGTAACCAGGAGTGGCGTTATTGAGTTAGGATATGTCAAATGGAGGACTTGGGAACTTGTCCGCGAGTTCTGACTGAATTTGTAACTTAGTCGTCCCTCAACGCAGGCGTGAATATGCGTTGATTGTGCATTGGACTTCAACTTCGCTTCGGGTTCTGTAGCTCGGACAAGCTTGACGTGTGATTAGTGTGAAACGGTTCTTTAAAATGTCATTGAAATTGTTGACAAATTTAACACTTGACGAACCATGCGTATTATGGCATATTTTCCACTAATGACGCAATACTATTTTAAGCAGCAGCAGTGAACGTCTTTCAGCTGTGATGGCGATGATGATAACTGGTGATAAAGTTTTAGTGTTGGAGCTCGAAGGCGTAAGCATCACCTCTAAACACTATCTACCTCAATTAGTTTGCAATATATCGTATTCCGGTTAGATGATAATGTAAGGCCTTAAAATAACTATTACACAGGCAAAATAAATAAGCCGTCAGAGGGGCAACAAATCTGAATTTTATTTCTAGCTTTTGTGTAGATATCTGTAGACTACAGTATTATTGGACTTCCCATAAGGACTGCATGCTTGTTTGACACATTTCCTTATATGTTACGAAGGTGGCAGACAACTGCAGGTCCCATGGATGTTAAGTGATGACTGCAGTCTATTGACATCTACTCAAAAACCAGAGGTCAAACGCAAATACGTTGCCACTTCTGAGATAGTTCTTATGTCTCCGTGATAGTTATTACGGGGCCATACATTAGTGTGAGATGGTAATCCATCTAACCAGAACGCTATAGTGATAAACATTAACACAACTACCATTTAGCGCCAGATAGATGAGATAAACTGAATGACATAAAACACGGCAGACTGATAAGGTACTGCGAAGAGCTTAAATGCTCGAAACCACTAAAAGTCTATGGATGAAAAGTTTCCATTATAAAATATGGAGAAAAGGTCATTATTTACACAGGCAAGGGATCCCTAAAGGAAGCGTACCCGATATCCATATTTACCGAACACAAGGGGCGCCTGATTCCGCAACACAGAAACTTCTCGATTTAATTTATAAACTTGTTTGCCTTCACTCTTATCGAATGTGGGAAAGTTTGTACAAGTCGTACGAAATTAAAGGCGCCATTGTGCGTTCGGGAGTTTGATATTGGAAGCGATCTTGGTGCTTCACGCTTGAAACATGATGGTATGCTAAACCTGTGGATATTACTTTTTTTGTTCAATAATAAGACAACTTTATTGAGAATTATGTTTTTTTTTTTATATTATGGCATCGCTATTACGCATATTGCCAGTGTCAAGTAAAACGATATTTGGTATCGTATATATTCGAAATAAGCAGCATAAAAGTCAGAGTCAGTCAATCCATTTATCAGTCCGTTAGTCAGACACAGTAAGTAATTTGTGTAAAGCGATGGCTACTTTACCCAAACATTTACAATGAAGTTTTGGAGGCAACCCAAAAGGACGTGTTTTCGCACTGTTACTCTATTTCACTATACACGGCCACTGTAATAAGCCTATATTAATCAAAATACTTCATTTAATATAACTTGAGTTTATTTTATTTTTTTCGTACCAAAAAAATAAAATAAAATAAGAACACCTCCTCTTTCAAGGTTCCCGCCAAAACCCCGAGAATTTTGTTAATAATAACATAATCTACATTTATTTACTATGATTGACATTTTTTTTTATGTCTGAAGTTTGAGAGACAAGCAAACGAGCTACCTGATGGAAAGGGGTCACCGTCCCCTATGAACATTTGCAATACCAGGGGAGACCTTCACTAGGTTGTCGGTCCACCTCGTGGGGGGCCTGCCTACGCTTCGTTTTCCGGTACGTGGTCGCCACTCTAAAACTTTTCTGCCCCAACAGCCGTCAGTTCTGCGAGCTATGTACCCTGCCCACACACACTGGTCAAAGACCTTCTTCAGACACTGCGGTTAATTTGGACGAGAAGATATATGGTAGCTTCCCGGACGCTGCCCATCCGTGATAATGATACTCAATTAACTTATTTTATTTTATTATTACTCGATATAAACCTATGATAATACCTATGATAATACATTAGTACGATAATACTGAAAAAACATGATCATATTGGCCCCTTTTCACCATAATAATATGCTTGTTTCACGCACAGTGTTGGAAATGGGCGTGTTTACAAAAACGCGAGCTATTCGTGTAAACAATGGCTCGATTATCATAATTAGACCATACCAGTCCCCTGGGCATTCGCATGGTTGTGATAGTTATGATAAAAATTATTGTCGGCGAGATAAAAAATGTGGGGTGCGTAAATCATGACCCTGGGTTGGTTTGGTTTTATTTTGTCGCTTCATTTGCGTATTTATGTCGAATTTGTTTTGGCGGAGAATTGGTTTTGATGCCGTTTCACGGTGTTGATGAAAATAGGATGAGGCTATTATAATAATAATAATAATGGCAACCCATTATAAGTCCCACACCTGGGCAAGAGTCTCTCTCCTTTTTAGGGGGAGGCCTGGAGCTTACTCCACCACGCTGCTCCAATGCGGGTTGGTGGAGATACGAGTTAGTGGCCAACCCACTGTCGGATCGGATGTTTTCAAAACCGCCCATAAAGCCTCCGACAAAGTTTAACGACTGCTATTTATCGATAGCAACCGGGACCGACGGCTTAACGTGCCCCCCGAAGCACGGAAACGCGCATATTCATTTGCCACTAGCGGTCACCCATCACACACCCGACCGCACCCGCATTACTTAACTGACTATATCGCTTACGATCTACATAAGCCGCGCCTTCTGTTGTGGATCTGGATGAGGCTATTGATTTATTAAAATTCAAATTTGTATTTTCACAAAAGTTGTTTTTGGTTTAATTTTTGCAATGATCTTCGAGTATAACTTCTACGAGATGGAAACTAGGGCATTACTAAAATTTTACTACTGCAAGCATTACCAACTAACATTTTACTGGTGGTAGAGCTCCAGTGACGGAGCGAATGCATCACCGCATTACCTAATCTACTTGCCGCTAAATTACACTTTGCCCTTGTATTACATTTTATTGAGTGATCTAATTTCCATTATTTTTTTTAGAATTCTGTAGCCTTTAAAGAACTTTTATAGTTTCGCCATGTCTGTCCGTTTGTCCGCTAAGTTTGTAGACTATTACAGCAAATTACAGCTTTCTAGTACTAATGTACCTACTAGATAGCTGTTATTTAGCACCAATATACCTATCCACGCTTATGCGTGAATAGTAGGTGGATAGAGACGGGAAATAAAATCTTGGAAAAATAATAAATATTCCCTACGCGCTGTATTTTTTTCGCGCATCATTTTATAGTAGTAGGTAAACTTATTGAGTTGTGGTGACAAAATATAAACCATGATATATCTGCCACTAAATACTCCTTGATCTGTTCGTTGAAAATAAAATATAACGGTTAGTAAAAGATTCACCATAAAATCCATATAGGATTTTACCTACTATGTAAGTAACCTTCAATAAAATTATAATCCAACTTAAAGTATACAAGGAAAACAAATTAATCCAATGACTCTCCAGTTCTTCCACAGCTGAAAGACCTTAAACGTTCGATCCAGCAAACGAAGCGAGGTTATTTTTGATTAACAACTTGAGTTTAAAACACTCGAGCGAAAAGGTGTCATCAACAATTCAAAACACCGCGAGCGACACCAGAAACGAGATTAAAACGAAACATCTGACGTCGCCGCTAAGCGATCCAAACTTTGATCTCAACAATTAGTTGGCAAAACCTAGTTGTACAATTGTCGCTCTCAAAATAAAGTTTCCATTCGGATTCCCTCACATTTACCACCCAACAAAAAGCGTTGCTGCTGTATTAGACCTTATGATTTGGCGATACGGTTCAATTCTTCAAATCGGTCGGTGCTATTTATTTTGTGATTCCAACTCGGCTTAAGGGATTTCGGATTTCCACTTTGATGATAAACAGAAACGTTCGTAGTTCGGTTTAAAGCAAAGTTTCTAAAACTACTCTATGAATAAATCTCGGGGGTGCTTAGTTTTGGGCAGATCGATTGGGTATTTATTCGATTATTACGGATCAAGTAAAGGTTGCTCGGCGCTGGAACAACGTGAATTTAATCTTTTTGTTATTTCAATGTGTGAACTTTGTATATGGTACCTATACACTATAACATCAGTAATGTGAATAGGTACTCATTTTTTTAACACCTGGTGGCAGAGCTCCAGTGACGGAGCTCGCGGGCGTAGGCACCACCGCATTACCTAATATACTTACCGCTAAATTATAGTGTTCAGAACTATCGTGTTTCGGTCAGGTGGTAATGTACGGCCCTGTGATTTCCGGCACAGAGGCATAACACCTTAGGCCTCAGGAGTGGTAACGCATCTGCGTTCTGACCTTGGTCTTTGGGTGTCTATAGGCTGCAGTCATCACTTAATATCAATGTGCTCTGCATGCTTGTTTGGCATTCGTGTCCGTGCGATAAAGCTGGACCGAATATTACCAGTCTCTTTTAATAGCATTTTAAATACGTAGTCAATATCCTGACGAAAACAGTAAATTATATAGCTTTACGAAACACGCGAGTCGTAAATATGTAACCTTAGCACGGCAACGGTATTTTACGGCAATAATATATTTTTGAACAGATGTGATGCTTTAATATTTCTGAGTACGAATGAAAGGTTGTGCGTCTGAGATTTTATAGAGACTGGATGGAAGTCAGTTTTTTTAATGTTACGGAGGTAGCAAACAAGCATGCAAATTGGATGTTAAGTGACATAGAGCAACACCGGCCTCCGGTCGTGGCGGACCGGAGGGGAGCCATATGCAGGCTTTCCACTCCGTCAAAGTACAAGACTTAATGGTACTATGCCTCTCGCCCAGATATTGAAATGTGTGCGTGAAATTGTTTATGTATTTCGTGAAAGTCAAGGTGTGAGTTTCGTAGTAATAGACGATTTTTGTAGTGTGAGTGTGTGTCACACGTATTTCCCCTCGCAAAAAATGACAGACTTTTGCATCGGTAAATAAACGCTATGGCTACTCCCCTCCGGTCTGGGACGGCGGCCGGTGGCCCGCTCTATGTTAAGTGATTACTGCAGCCTATAAACATTTACACAAAAACCAACGTCAAAATGCAGATGCGTTGCCACCCCTGAAACCTTAAGTATATGTATCTGTGAGGGAGCCATAGATGATATTTATTTCACTGGTATAATAACTGAAGTCCTGGATTGACTACTAATCTAGTGCTCCAGTGAAGGAGTTCAAAGCATAGGGACCATTGAATTGTCTAATTCACTTGCCGTTAAATGGTGTGTTCAGAATATTAATGTTTGGGTAATAATTTTTTCTTCTGGTGGTAGAGCTTCAGTGACGGAGGTCGCGGGCGTAGGTACCACCGCATTACCTAATATACTTGCCGCTAAATGGTAGTGTTCAGCACTATCGTGTTTCGGTCAGGTGGTAATGTACGGCCACTATCGTGTTTCGGTCAGGTGGTAATATACGGCCCTGTAATTTCCGGCACAGAGGCATAACACCTTAGGCCTCAGGAGTGGTAACGCATCTGCATTTTGACCTTGGTCTTCATGTGGGTTTCTATAGGCTGCAGTCATCACTTAACATCAATGTGAACTGCATGCTTGTTTGCCACGCCCATTACATAAAAAAAAAATAATAATAACTTTCCCTGAAGTTTGTCAATGCTTATTGTAAAAGAAAAAATCTTCTACAGTAATACTTTAACGTTTATGTTACATTCATACTTACGTGTGCTTTCGTCAATTACTGTCCTATATTACATATATTGCTATTGCATTACTTAAAACCGAAATATCTAATAGCATCGTATAGCTATGTGAATAAACAAAATATAGTACTATTGCCAATACGCAGACAATTTCCCGACGAAAGTTATAAATTTCATAACTTTACGAAACACGCGAGTCGTAAACACGTAACCTTAGCACGAGAGCGGTATTTCACGGAAATCATATTTTTTGCACAGATGTGATGCTTTTAATATTTTGAAGTACGAATGAAAAGTGCACGTGACATTTCATAAAGATGAGGTGGGAATCACACACATGAAATTTATTGATTTGTTTCTTTAAATAACTTACATCTGTGAACCCCGAGATCTTGAATTGTTTGGTGGTAAAACTCTAATGAAATATTTTGAAGGAGCAAGTAATTAATTTTAACCACTAAATGGCAGCGACATAGCCAAAATAGAGGCCAAACAGCTCAAGCTTTAAGCGTAGCAATGTGTTGTAGCATTAAGATATTAATTTCCGTATAATTTTCATATGTACACATTTATAAATTATTGCACAACTTCAAACCAGAATATGGCATACCATTTTATATTGCACAATATTTACAACCATTTCAAATACGCAGTCAATTTTCCGACGCAAATAATAAATTCTATAATATTACGAAACACGCGAGTCGTAAACATGTTACCTTAGCACGCGAGCGGCATTTCACGGCAATGATATTTTTTTCCATAAATGTGATGCTTTAATATTTTAAGTACAGATGAAAGGGTGCACCTGAGATTTTATATTGATGATAAATATTATGTTTGCTGGCACTAAAACACATTTTTTAGGATTCTGTTTTTTTTCAAAACCCTTTTAGGATCATCGACTCTCTGTCTGTCTCTGTCTGCCCAATAATCACATTCGATTTGCTTCAAAAGCACTAAAAGTAGGAGAGATACTGAACCCTCCGAGTACCGTTGGCCCTGTAAGGCTAGAAATTTTTGTAGGCATTAATCATAACATGCTAAGTACAAAAATTATCGCCTAGCAAGCAATTTATTTTATCTGTGTTATTTTGAGTGATATTTAAAGAAAATCATGATTTATTTACTGCAAATGAGCAACTCAATCGTATATCAATAGCAGGCTAATTGATGTACAATTTACATTACGCTCGATACATAATTTATTAAATACGTCCTAACAATTTTATCGTCATGGAAACACACTTCCGTTGTCATGGAAACACCACTACTAATGTAAATAAGAAAAAATTCTAGGCTTACAGGCGTTCCGATACTCGAAGTGTTCACTATCTCTTGGACCATAAAAAAAGAAAGAATTTTATCTATTTTCTACATCATATCATCCGTCAAATAGAGTGACTCTTCGTTCATAGACTGGACATACTGTGTGCTCAACAGTGAAGTTTGCGCGTTTGTTTATACCCAACACCAGAAAAGCGTTTACAATTATTCAAATTCGTGAGTCGCAAATTATTCGAAAATAATTCGAGTGGCATTCGAATCGTTCGAATGATATTCGATGGTTGAATTGGTAGTGAGCGATGCGTTAAGTCTATGTCTAGTAAGTAAACACCCAATTTCGAGTGGAAAATGAAATTGATCGATATAAAACCGCTAGTTTTATTCAAAACTGCAATCTAGCCATAAACCATTCGATTCACAGTCGGAATTACTAATGAGTTAAATGTTCGCTGGACTTATGAAATTTCATTCAAATTATTGGATTGAATTAAATATGAACATTAGAAATAGTACCAATGTTCATCTATACTAATATTATAAAGCTGAAGAGTTTGTTTATTTGTTTGTTTGCTTGAACGCACTAATCTCAGGAACTACTGTTCCGATTTGAACATTTTTGTCAGTGTTAGATAGCTCATTTATCGAGGAAGGCTTCAGGTTTATAACATCACGCTAAGATGAATAAGAGAGGGTAGGTAACATTGCAACCGCGCGAAGCCGGGGCGGGTTACTAGTATTCAATAAATAAAGAAAAAAACATTTACTGGTGCAGCCGACCTATCAATATCAGATACTGTATAGAAAAAAACAAGCATAGAAAAATAACTACTCGAATAGAGATATTACTTAATTTTATAGAAAGTGCTCCTTCTGAGGTATTCCCTCGGTATTACATTGATTATAATAATATAAACATTGAATTAACTATAGTAAAAGAGCCCAAGAGGAAATTTTTGAATCTACTCCAGCGCGTCAGATTAAGATAGGAGATACCTTGTTACTGTTCAATACCTACCTCCACCAAATCTAAGACTTACATATAGCCCGAAAAGACTTTCGCCGCAAGTTTGCCTCGCTTCCAAATCGTCAGAATGTTGGATGGGAGCTTTGATTCACTTTACATTCTCTCGGAGTATTTGACATTCTTAAGTAATTTTTCACCTTCATTTTTGAAAGAATCAAATGTTTTTGCAAAGTATGCGGCATCAACGTCATGGGTCAAGAGTAGGTAAATTAGTATTTATCATTCTAATATGTTAGCGGATATGTTAACCACTCGAATAGACACATTATTTAATTTTATAGAAAGTGCTCCTTCTTAGGTTTTCCCTCGGTATTCCATTGATTATATTATTACTATTTTTTTATTTTTTATTTTTTTCTATCATATAGAAAGAACATACACTTGGCAAATAATAACAGTGCATCTAAAAAACCACAGAGGTTTGTAACGATGCTACTTTAGTTCTACGTTGTTGTAACAAATTACTTAAAAATAAATAAAATTTAAACAAAACGGTTAACAATGGTCAATTCGTCCCTTTACAATTTTCATTAAAATATGTTTTAAGCTTGGATTTAATATTTTTGGGACTTATTATAAACTCCATTCCGGCCGTAGTTCCTGCGATTAACGCGTTCAAACAAACAAACAAACAAACATTAACATAGAATGCTGAGTGTGTAAAATGTGCCCAAAAAATGCTCCCATTCAAAATTCAGACGATGAGTAAGATCGTAGCGACTTTTTAAATGTTTTAAGGGCTACCCTTCGGGCGCTGCTCTATAAACAAACCTTATATTTATTGAAAATAACCAACAGGGTTCAAGGTATCTCCCATATCTTAATCTGATGCGGTCGAGTAAATCCAGAAATATCCTGGGCTCTCCTACCATTATAATATGGGTTCTTCAAAATGTATATCAAAAGAATCCTTCGGGGCCATAGAGCAACACGGGCCACCGCGGCCGGCCGGAGGGGAGTAGCCATATGCAGGCTTAGCCCTCCGTCAAAGTACAAGCACAAGTGTGCCTGTGCCTATCGCTTAAATGTTTAAATGTGTGCGTGAAATTGTCTATGTATTTTGTTAAAGTCAAGGTATGAGTTTTGTCGTAATAGACGAGTTTTTAGTGTGTGTGTGTCACACATATTTCCCCCCGCAAAAAATTACAGACTGTTTTGCATCGGTAATGAACGCTATGGCTACTCCCCTCCGTGTTGCTCTATGTTCGGGGCTGATAGTACGTGGGCAAAGTCCTAGTATCTATAGACGACGTTCACAACTTACCATCAGTTGGCCTGTCTGCTAGACTGTTAATCTTCTAATACAAAAAATGTGAACTGTATTATTTGGTAAGTACTTTCAACATTACCAAAAAAAAACTGAAGTCAACATTTTCGTAAGAAAGTTCCTTTAGAATAAACCCTATCTAGAACGGTGTTTAACCTCGTTTGTATGACTACGACTCACCCACACCAGCGATTTCAGCTACCTATTAAATAATAAAAGAGCGGCCTACTTAACTTTCTTTGAATTAACTATTGCGTACATAATAATCTTCCCGGGAAATTTTCAGCAAAGAGCTTACGATACTTCGGCTCTTGAAGTGTTTTATAGAAAATTCTCAGAAGTATTATTATAAAGGTAACCACGCAAATATTACTTATAGTCATGAGGCTTATAGTAATGTTTTCTACTTACAGTAATGGAACACATTTATTAAAAAAATATATATTTTCTTTCTTTTCTTTTCTTTTCTTTTCTTTTCTTTTCTTTTCTTTTCTTTTCTTTTCTTTTCTTTTCTTTTCTTTTCTTTTCTTTTCTTTTCTTTTCTTTTCGTTTCGTTTCGTTACGTTTCGTTTCTTTTCTTTTCTTTTCTTTTCTTTTCTTTTTCTTTATTTACACACACACAATGTATGGCCCCGTAATAACTATCACAGAGACATAACACCTTGGGCCTCAGGAGTGAGTAATAACACATCTGCATTTTGACCTTGGTATTTGCGTGGGTGTCTATAGGCTGCAGTCATCACTGAACATCAACTGAACTGCATGCTTGTTTGCCACTTCCATTACATAAAAAAAAGTATAACTAACCGAGTTCGATTCCCGGGTAGGGGGTAATCAGATATAATGGTGTAAAGTCCTTTATCTCTGGTTCGATTGAAGTTTGGTAATGTGCCCGGAGATGTCAATATTCTCGCCACCTGTTACATGGGCCAAAACGGCGAATCGTGGGTGTTTGCATGTATGCTTGAATGCATGCATTTACCTCTGCCTACCCTTTCGGGGATTACAGGCGCAGGTGAGGCGTAAAGGATAATTTGCAAAAACGATCGTATACGCTACAAGTAGATTCACACTGTAACCAAATGCTTTTAGCTAGAATTATGTATTACATGCACGAAATTGTCAAATACTAAGCATGGGTTGTCCATCAATCGCCATTGGACACACTTGATGAACTATGGTCAAGCTGCGTAGTTAATCCACGCCTGACGCATCATTTGTAGTGTTGGGACCATTTCTAAGGATAGCTATCGATGAAATTTGTTTTTATGCAAAAGAAATGGTAAACAAACATGCAGTTCACATTGATGTTATGTGATGACTGCAGCCTATAGACTATAGTTAATCTACGCCTGACGCATCATTTGTAGTGTTGGGACCATTTCTAAGGATAGCTATCGATGAAATTTGTTTTTATGCAAAGGAAATGGTAAACAAACATGCAGTTCACATTGATGATACGTGATGACTGCAGCCTATAGACTATAGTTAATCCACGCCTGACGCATCATTTGTAGTGTTGGGACCATTTCTAAGGATAGTTATCGATTTTTTTTTTATGTAATGGAAGTGGCAAACAAGTATGCAGTTCACAATCTATCTAATATATATAATACCTTTAAACGAGCAATTCTTGTATATATGTATATATAGAATCAAGATCTTGGAAACGGCTCCAACGATTTTCTTGAAACTTACAGATTAGGGGTTTTTCGGGTCAAGAAATCGATTTATTTAGGTTCCAGGTCCAAGAAAAGCTCGGTTCCAAGTGAATAATAAATTTTCTTAATAACCGACGACTAACGCCATTTCATCTATTGATGAATAGAAGAACCATTAGTCTACTAACGTTAGTCGTATTTTTAGCAAAGAAGAAGTGTTTGATTTGAGGTTAGACCAAAAAAATCAATTGTTTTTATTCATATTTCTTCAGTATGCAATTCATACTAAATATAATTTTCAAAAATCGCTACGGAGCGAAGCTCGGTCAACCAGGTACTGATGTTAAATGATGACTGCAGCCTATATACACTTACACAACGACCAAGGTCAAAATGCAGATGCATTACCACTCCTGAGGCCTAAAGAGTTATGCCTTACAGGGCCGTACATTACCACCTGACTGGAACACGATAGTGCCGAACACTACCATTTAGCGACAGGTATATTAGGTAATGCGGTGGTGCCCACGCCCACGAGCTCCGTCACTAGAGCTTTACCACCAATAAAATGGTATAAAAGGACCAAAACACCTCAGAGGAAAATAGGAGGATTGATGATTAATAACTTTCCAAAAAAGGCTGTAATATTATTATGTATGTACTCAAAATAATATGTTTAGTTTTCTTTACGTTTTGAAATTTTAAATACTCGTACAGTGCTCAACAATAAATATTGCACATCGAGCTTAGGAAGGAGACTTCGGCTTATTTCGGATCTGTAGAGCGTTATCTCTTTCGCACCGTACCTATTTGACGTTTGTCGACCATTTTGTTCAAGTTTTGACCAATACCGGACTGTCAGTGCTTACGCAGGTAGTGCGCAGCAGAGATAACACTCTACGAAGTCGAAACCAGCCGATCGTCTCTTTCGTAAGCTCGATGTGCAATATTAATTGTTTAGTACTGTACGTATCTTTTACTCACGCAGCGTGGTTGTCTTACAAAATGCCTAAGGGAATAACGGCCAAAAATAAAGCTATTTATTTTTTAAGTAACTGTCAAAAGGGCCTTAGGGTCGGGACGATATAATAAAGTATATCCTACGGGATACTGCATAAAAAGGAGTGAACGGTTATTTATAAAAATATACTTGAGATTTATAAAGTATTGCTTGTTCTACTAATTTTATTTTATAAGGTTTTAAATCATAATTCGTGACTTCTGCTTTATAAAACGTATCTTTATGCCTACATTTCCTGAAGTGGTAGGCAGTAGGAAATAATTGCATTCATTTCACCTATCAGATTTTTTGAGTCCTGTGTTATTTCTACCAGAGACATTCACAAAACTCCATTCATCGCTGAGACTTTACTGATGGAGCTGCAGTGACTGAGCTCGCGGGTGTAGGCGGACGCTAAATGGTAGTGTTCAGCACTGTCGTGTTCAGGCACAGAGGCATAATACCTTAGCGAAAGAATGGTAATGCATATCTACATTATCCACAAATCCCTGGTTTCATGTAGATATTTATTGGCTACAGTATAACTTACCATCAATGTTAACTAACGAAGCGCGCATGGCTCTGCGGCTGGTGTAGATCGGAAGCGACCTACTCGGTTAAGCGATACGGGCGCGGTCGGGTGTGTGATGGGTGACCGCTAGTGGCAAATTAAAATGCGCATTTCCGTGCTTCGAAGGACATGTAAAGCTATCGGTCCCGATTGCTATCGATAGATAGCAGTCGTTAAACCTTGTCGGAGGCTTTATGGGCGGTTTGAAAAACATCTGACAGCGGGTTGGCCACTAACCCTTACCTCCAGTAACCCGCATTGGAGCAGGGTGATGGAGTAAGCTCCAGACCTCCTCCCAATAATGGGAGAGACTCGTGCCCAGTAGTGGGACGTATCAAGGGTCACCATTATTATATTATTATAATGTAAACTATAGCTTCTTTGCCACTTCTTCAATTATACGTACCTCGACCCTAGGACGTCAGCGTAGCAGCGGTGCTATCAGGGTGAGATTCACAGACCGCTCTACGACTTTACTGTCAAAACTCATACTTTACTGGCAGTTCTAAGCGTACTTTGCTCGAAGTAAAGTCGTAGTGCGGTCTGCGAATCTCACACTTACACCCATATTCTAAGACGTTACTCGAAACATTCCTTGACTCACACTCAGCTTGAAATATTTTATGAGGACACCTCAAAATCCATATTCTTAGTTTGCAATTTGACAGTAACTCATGTATACTGATTATCATATAAATAATTCACGAAGTCTTAAAAATCCATTTTTATAGAAAAATATGGTATTTCATTATATTTCTAGACAGTTTCGATACGAAAAACTTATTGAGCGCAAAAATATGGCGTACATGTAAATACTCCTCGAAACTTTAAGGTAAGTCGTGCCGTACCTTGGAGTTCGACAATTGCTTTCTTACCTCAAATGGAGGCAGAATGTCGAGTTGACGCTATAAATTACAACTAAGAATACCAATCCCATTGAGTAAGGTTGAGTTAAGGTCGAGATTACGACTTAGAATATGGGTGTATGTCACTGTCACTATTATCTTTTGGGATTATAATATCCTGAACTGTTTCGGAATAATTTAACCACCGTACTCCATACTTTTCATGGAGGTCGTAGAAAATGACTTAGCGAGTAAGGGTCTCAGCTGAATAACTGGTTTTAAGTTATTGTTACCGGGGCCTGGGGATCGGTACGATATAATATATCATATGGGATACGAAAGAAATATCCAGTGAACGGATGATAAAATATGAATATGCTGAAGCTGTGAAAAACCTTCGCAATATAGGCAGACGATATTAAAATAATTATGTACTGGATTTCATTAAATTGCAGTAAAGTTATATAGGATATTATTTATTTGATGTTTTCTTATTTTGCGATCTAAACTAATTGAAACATATTAAAATTTGTTTTCGTATATTTATCTTACGTGTATATTAATATAAAATTATTTATTAAGACCTCGAAAGCTGAAATAATACATCAGGTTGATTAAAAAAATATACTTTAGTATATTATACGTGGGATAGATCTGTAATAGATTTACTTCAATCTGAATTATTTGCTGAAACAAAATCGTTCATTAAATAAAAGTAATAATTAGTAACAGTAGATAACCCTTACGATAAATCTTGGCACATACTGCACTGTACTCGATGGATGATTTGATCAACGTATTCACACCTCTTTGTGACCTATCTACTATCTATAATAATTATAATTTGATATCATTAATGCGAAAGCTTGTATGTTTGTTTGTTACTCCTTCACGCAAAAACTGCTCAACCGATTTTCATGAAATTTGGCACACACATCGAAGGTAATTTGGTTTAACATATAGGATAGTTTTTATGCCGAAAAAATGTGCCTGTAGGATGCCATAGGATGATTTGATGAGTTTCTACAGGTTACGCGCTAAGCGACCTATACGCGGGCAGCGCCGCGGGTAACAGCTAGTCACAAATAAAGTCATGTTCGTTCATGCTTACTTTCCGTAGGGTAGAATGATTTGCTAATTTTATTGTTCAATTAAATGTATATTCGCGCCAAGTTCCTTACGGGGTAGGCAGAAATTTGAAACGCCAAATATCCAGTTCCTGACGCACTGGGAATCAAAAGTCTGAAGAAACTAAATACGTCTATTCCGAAATCACTATTAGAAAGGTGAACCTTGTGAACTTTGGTTTTTGTGTAGATATCTATACGCTGCAGTATTAATTTATCGTGACCAATACATAAAAATATAAGTAAGATGTAAGAAGAAAACACAAAAATTTAAAGAGAATACAAACATTTTACAAATCCGAGGTAGGTAATTGCTATACCTAATGTATTTGTTTTAATTAAAATAACGGAATAATATCAAATAATGGGCAAAGTAATCCTTAGCAAAAATCTCGACACGTATAAAGAATAATTCACACTGATGCTCTTAAGGAGCTTACATTAGTCGCTCGGCTCCCGTCCTGTACTCGACGGGTGATACCATCAACACTTTCACACATAGCTCTTTGTGACTTAGTGACGTTGTTTGAGTCGATATTTGTGATATCGATAGATATTTTATGATTCGAGAGTGTCTTTTACTTTCTTATAAAATAATAATTTATTTGAACTATTGCTAACCTTAAGAAAAAAAAAGAGATATAAAATATATTGGAAGCTACCATAAAGCAATGCAATAGATGTAAAGGAAAGATTTGACAAATCGGGCAGGGCTTCAGTAGCTCAATTGGAAGAGCGGCTGCACTAGATTCCCAGTAGGTCGCGAGTTCGAGCCTCGCCTGAAGTCAAATTTTTCTTTCCATTTTTCTTTAAAAAAAAAAATATATATATATTGGAAGCATATCGATATAATGTGTCTGATAAAACAGAATATCGCAAGGAGAATATGAAACTTATTGGATAACACTAGCAATAACATTTTGAGTAAGCCGTCATGTGTATCTTTTGTTATTCACCTTAGTGTTCTTCAGTTTAACACGGTTATAAATTTATGAACGTAAGTGATGCTTGAAATCCTAAATTATAAAAAAACATTAACCTCCTTATTCATAAACGTAGTTTAGCTAAAGTATTACTAATCTCTCCTTTGTCTTATTTTATCCCGCACATTTGACAATGCAACTGACAAAGACAAAGCATTCTATAGCTAAAACGTATGTAATGTACGTTTATGAATAAGGGAGTTAGACTTTAACTTTGACTTTAAAATTATATAAATTATCTTTTCTTAACAGTGATTTTTGCAGTAGTAAGGCATTTTAATGTTGGCCTCTAGTTTTTGTATAAATGTCTATAGACTGTAGTATATGAATTGAGCGTTTATTGTAGAAGTCTATATATCTCCGATTTTAGTGTAGAAGTCTATTTGGTCGTAGTCCTCACTTTACATTTTAATTTCATGAAAATAAAAACGGTGAAATATCGACAAACCGACAGTGCACATCACTAACCTCGGACGAACAAGGTAAGTGGCTGCTATCGCGATGCATCACTCGCTAAGCTGTGCTCTGCACAACATTCGCTCGTTGCCGATCTGATTACAATACACGATATGCGTTGGCTATTCATCTTTGTACTTCGAAACTCGACCTCTTCCATTGACAGGGATGTTGTTAGTATATTAATTCAGAAATACCGTGTTGGTTTTTTGGAACGCCATCTTTGGAACTAAGGGCTATACTTCACTGGATACCATGTAGGCGCAACCAGTCGCACAAATCGTGAGTGTCCTTGACTCACACTCAGCTGAGGACACTTTATGAGGACGCCTCGAAATCCATATACTTAGTTGTATTTCGACAGTAATTCATGTGTACGGATTATGATTATCATATAGATAATTCACAAAGGCTTGAAAATCCATTTTTATAGAAAAATATGGTATTTAATTATAGGTATTTCCGTATTACAGTTTCGACACGAAAAACTTATTGAGCGCAAGAATATGGCGTAAATGTAAATAATCCTCAAGTTTGACAATTGCTTTCTCACCTCAAACGTAGGCAGAATGTCGAGTTGACGTTATTAGTTTCAACTAAGAATACCAACTCCATTGAGTGAGGTTGAGTTGTGGTCGAGAATACGACTTAGAATATGGGTGTTAGACTTTGACCTTAAAATTATGTAAATTATCTTTTCTTAACTGTGATTTTTGGAGTAGTAAGGCATTTTAATGTTGGCCTCTAGTTTTTGTATAAATGTCTATAGACTGTAGTATATGAATTGAGCGTTTATTGTAGAAGTCTATATATCTCCGATTTTAGTGTAGAAGTCTATTTGGTCGTAGTCCTCACTTTACATTTTAATTTCATGAAAATAAAAACGGTGAAATATCGACAAACCGACAGTGCACATCACTAACCTCGGACGAACAAGGTAAGTGGCTGCTATCGCGATGCATCACTCGCTAAGCTGTGCTCTGCACGACATTCGCTCGTTGCCGATCTGATTACAATACACGATATGCGTTGGCTATTCATCTTAGTACTTCGAAACTCGACCTCTTCCATTGATGGAGATGTTGTTAGTATATTAATTCAGAAATACCGTGTTGGTTTTTTGGAACGCCATCTTTGGAACTAAGGGCTATATTTTTATTTTTAAAGAAAAATGGAAAGAAAAATTTGACTTCAGGCGAGACTCGAACTCGCGACCTACTGGGAATCTAGTCCAGCCGCTCTTCCAATTGAGCTACTGAAGTCCTGCCCGATTTGTCAAATCTTTCCTTCACATCTATTGCATTCCTTTATGGTAGCAGCAGCGCCCACTATTACCAACTATGCTAGTTAGGCTGGACTAGATTCCCAGTAGGTCGCGAGTTCGAGTCTCGCCTGAAGTCAAATTTTTCTTTCCATTTTTCTTTAAAAATAAAAATATTTTTCACAAGCATGTGTTAATGCGAAATAATATAAAAACAATTACTAAGGGCTATACTTCACTGGATACCATGTAGGCGCAACCAGTCGCACCATCGTGAGTGTCCGTAATAGTCGTACCACACATACGGATTTGGTACGGAGCGGACAGTGGATTTGGTACGTCCCGAACCAAATCAGTCCTCTGGACCGGTCGTTTCCAGACCGAATCCGTATATAGGCATACTTACTAGGCATACTTAAGGCGTACAAAGTAAAAAAATGAAATAAATAACCCAGTGACACGAAGCGACAAATCATGCTCAAAGATCGTCTAGATTGTAAGTGAATCCTGTCACATCTAGTCACATGACACGGAGATGCGACCTAGTTCCTTTGTTTGCGATGTTATTTCATATTGCGCTATCACTTTCTTTGTACAGTCTACTCTGAGAGTTTTCAACGTGCCAATTCAACCTTTACATGAGATGATAATTTATTAGAACTGTGTTGCTTGTGTAAGCGTAGCAGGCCACTGCTGTTATGCCTTTAGTCCCGGGTTCAATCCCTTCTACGAGTTGAAGTTGCAGTTTCAATAAGAGACAATTTCTTTAATTCTATTCACTTGTTTATTGTTAACTCTCATTCAATATTTTTTACTCTATTGGGTATTATTATTCAAGAGATGAAATGGAAATGTGAGTAAAATGATGGCGGATCACGGCATCGTTTTATGTAGGATTTTGTAAAATTTTCAACTTGTTCAGTTTTGGATAAAATTCTACCCTCCCCCCCAAAGATTAAATTATACCTATAAGATATTTCTTGTATCATATAGGGGGATATTTGCTACGCTAGGCATGGAGGTTGACGATTGCAGTAGATTTATCGCGAGACACTGCAGCCATCGTCGCATTATTTAATTTACTACCCTATTGGTTTGAACGTTATTGTTCATTTAAATAACTGCACTAGCAAGATAATTATATCGTCGGTCATCACGTCCCGCTGCTAGAGCATAAGTACTTTTGAGTGACTATTTTCATGAATAGTATCGTAAACAACACTGTAGGTAACAAAAATTACGATTGGTTGGGCTCAGTTGAGAATCTTTTAGTTCGTCGAAACGAAAAGTAAATAAATTCAAAATTCAAATCATTTATTTCAAATTGGTCTACAAGGACACTTTTGCATTGTCGGGTTATAAGCTACCTAGAGAGAATGACTTATAATAATAATCCAATAGGTATTAATAAATACCAATTTAATAATAATATTTAACTGATACGTGAATCATCAAATTTTTCAATTCCTTCATAGAAGAAAATGAAAAATCTGTTCGTCATAATCATAGTCATTCACTTAGCAGAGTTCCAAGTACAGGCACTACTGAGAAGAACTCCGCTAACCAACAAACTCAGCGTGTTGCTCTCTTGTCAATACCTTAGATTTAATACAAATATTATGAAACAAAATAAAGATAATATGAACGTCCATGGCATATAAATATTTGCAGATAAACACATACGCAAATACCCATCAACAGCTTAATATCGTGATAGAAAATAGCACCCGCAAATCACAACAGACCAGTCCCCACAATCAGCACCCGTTCACGGGTATGACGCATGTGGCAGCCATTGCTCTCCTCGACCATTTTGAAGGGGAGTGAGCAACCCGTCACACGACGCCGCCGAAGGCAAAGACATTAAAGTGAGCATGACTATTATGATTAAATAATCACTCTCCATTTCACCATTTACTTTCACACGCCAAACACATTATTACGAATGGCAATACAGCTGAACCGCCAATAATTCAGCCTAGTAAACAATTCATTGTTAGCCTTATTGATTGCACGAGCAACGAGTTAAAATTCGATTCGAAGTCGTAAATAACGTGTCAAATTGAACGTGAAGCTATCAACTTCGTTTTGAATTAAGTATATGTAAAACTGTCTAGCGTCGGGATGTGACGACCCCACCGTCCACTAGAGGAAGAATTTTCTACTACTGGAACAGAATTATTCCGCAAGTGCAGCCAGTCAACCGAACAATGGCTGTCAAACCATTTCAATAGGACGGTATTAGACAACGTGTAACAGGATTAAATATACAACCCGATACTAGTTTGTTCAGAATCGATAACCGAATCGATTTCAGGAATTTTTGATATAGGTAATATTTTGTCCCAAAATTAATTATAATTAATGACTCACGACACTGTTGTGGGCGTCTTTGGGAAGGCTTTGTCCAGCAGTGGACGTCCACTGCTGGACCACTGCTGGACCACCACTGCATAGCACCACCATCATCACTCTAGAGTGATGATGGTGGTGCTATGTAAAACTACCCTTAATATTCACCCCTAATGACACCCACCACCGTTGTGGACGCCTGTGGAGCAGGCGGTGAACCATCAAAATCAAACTTCTACAAATCCCTTAGGTCTTAGGAAGAAACTAAGTTCTAAAAAGAACCCGCATGCATTTTACATAAATAAATTCAAAAAACATAAAACCAAATAAAAACAACTTCGATAAAAACACTATTGGCGTTCTCCATAGACCTTATTTTTCATCGGGTTAGTTAATCTCGTTTCCTAAGAATCAAATTAAAAACTCATAAAGTCGAAAGGAATTACGCCGATGCAAAGACTATCGGTGGACAGAACAGCGGTATCGATACTGCTTAGCATTCATTTGTAATTGTAATACAAACGATCCGGAGGTGCTGATCTAATTTGCATGCTTAGCTCTTGCTAATCCTGTTCGCTGATCTATAAAGTTACCTATAGCTAATGGCTAGTTATATATTTATTTGTATACCGTATTTTTAAAAGACTTTTTTCATTGTATGGTAATTCCGTGGAGGGTAAGCTTAAAGATATCATAATCTTGCCCACTTTCCTCTAAATATAAGCTACATAACAATTTGAAATTCACACAAAAAAAATCTGATTTGCTGATCCTATTTGCAGTGCTTAGCTTTTGCTAATCCTGTTCGCTTTCTATAAAGTTATCGCTAATAACTTGCTATATTTCTTTGTTCTAATACTTCACGCCTGTACTCTCTGAAAGTCTAGGCAGAGGTAAAAGAGTGAATTCAAGGATAATTACAAACGCCCACTATTCGCCAGTTACATTTTACAGTTTACCAGTTACAGTTTTAGCTCTTGGTAATCCTGTCGCTGATCATTAAAGTTATAGCTAATGGCTTACTGTATTTCTTCGTTGAATGTACCTTTGCAATATAATTCACTGTAAAGGTGCAATTCCGTGGGTCGCGATCGATCGCGGCCGGGCGATCGACCGATATTTTAAATAGATGAGGTACCTGCCTATGCCCTCGAGCACTCCAACACTTGAACTCTACGACCAGTAAAGTGATAGAACATTCATTTTCTTAATTATATCTAAGTTCAAGTTTGTACAAACTCGAGTTATCCAAAAATAAACGAAAGGCTACAGTAAACTTCAACGTTTTACTTCCTTTTGCAGCATTTTCAACTATCTGACTACTTTATTACCAGGTGAAAGTCAGTAAGAAAAAGCGTTGAAAACTCTAGAAGAGTTGAACTATCGTACTTTTAATTTGTTGGGCGTCGAGTTATTGAAGTTTATTTCTAAGGTAGAGCAAGCTGGGAATGTAGATTGCAATTGCAGCAGTGGTTTTTGAGATCATCTGTAGAAGCTAATGCTGATTGAGTCTTATATAATAGTCTTAATTGGACGGATTGATAACAGATTTCCTAAAGTTAGAGAAGGATGTAAAGTGTTACAGTTTTTTAACAAATATCTGGTGCAACCCAGGCTAACTAATTTAACAAATATTTTATGAAGTATGCACCAAAATTATAAGAATTAATGATTTGCAACAAAAGATTTGCAGTAATCTTGACTTTGATATTTTTATCAATTTAGATTGGCATCACACACAAAATATTGCATAAATACTCAAAACTTCCCTTCCCAAGTAAAGAAGTAATTTGGCTGAAGAAATTGTGTTTCGCCTGTAGTTGAGAGAAACAAAACTGATAGAGCGTCGCATTTTTATTGTCGGCCGTGGGGTAGCCGGATTGCACGTTGCAAGCTTTTTCTCTTTTCACTGTTGACCACTAAGGTATGATATGAATGCTTAAATTAATGAATGAAATAAATCGCGTCATCTCTTTGCTGAATTTCTTTTGCATACTTTGTAAATTGTTCTTTTTTTGAAAGTAAATGATACATTTGTAATTACATTGAGTTTGTTCGGTAGCGGCGTTCTTCTCAGTAGTGCCAGCACTTGATACTCTGCTAAGTGAATGATGGTTATGACATCAATCACCAACAATTCATCAAATATTTTATAAGTATTTGAAGTTTGAAGTTTTAACCTCTTGAGCTGCAGTAAAATATGACAATTGATTTCATATTGTTCGTGGACGATATCGTCCACGCGTAGCTCAACCTATAACTAATACACTACATTCATAGTTATAGAGAGTTGACTAATATTGTCTAATGTTGCTTTCATATAAGTATATTTATTTATTTATCTAGAAAATAAATTAATATTTACGTTTTCTCCAAAAAAGTGCTACACATAAACCTACAACTTCCCTCTCAAAGTTACAAAGTAATTTGGATGAAATCTGTTTCGCTGGCAGCCAAGAGAAACAAAACTGATAGAGCGTTGCATTTTTATTGTCGGCTGTGGGGCAGCGGGAATGCATGTTGCAAGCTTTTTCTTTTCACTGTTGACCACTGGGGTATGATATTAATGCTACAAAATGTAGACAAAACAGAGCGAATTTACCATTTTTCTCACGATTCATGGATTTTAGACATTTTACTGTGTCATTGAATTGCATCGTCTGTGCCCTTACTTTCTCTTTCATATATCGTTAATCTTGGTGATTTTTTTACATGTAGTGGACGTGGCATACAAGCATGCAGTTCACGTTGATGTTAAGTGATGACTGCAGCCTATAGACACTTACATGAAGACCAAGGTCGAAATGCAGATGCGTTACCACTTCTGAGGCCTAAGGTGTTATGCCCTTGTGCCGGCAATTACAAGGCCGTACATTACCACCTGTCCGGAACACGATAGTGTTGAACACTACCATTTAGCGGCAAGTAAATTAGGCAATGCGGTGGTGCCTACGCCCGCGAGCTCCGTCACTGGAGCTCTACCAGTGAAAAATGCCAAGCATATTTCTTTATAATATATCATTAAATTGATTAATTTCTAAAGTGTCATGACAAATACGAAAAAAATAAGATGGATTCATATAAAAATATATTTTAAAAAATCTTATCTAAGTACAAAATTTGATTTGCATGAGGAATGTGATAATTATATTTTATCTGACCAAACGTTGTCCACCAAGTGGTGTAAGATTCTTTCGTCACACCTTGAAATTAAATTTATTTACTTTTAACATACAGGCAGAACTTTGACAACTGCATTAATCATAGTCTGTGTCGCAGTCATCAACGCCACCTCTGAGTGTTCTTCCGCATCAAGGACGTCGCTTGGCGATACATGGTACATAACAACACTACGCTGTTAACGTTATAATCTTACTTCGCACAGGTGTGATAACTTTAGTATAATTCGTTCTAATACCTAAAAATGGCTTGTATTTTCCCGAACTAAACTTAGTTGTATATATCAACTTCTGCCTTTGAGTCGTCACCTCTTCAAATTTCTGCTTTAAGTTCGCATCAACACGCTTCCGTAACAACAATTCAAATGTAGATAATTTCATATTCTTCTTCTTCAATGGCACTTTATACTTCTTATATTTGCTCTTCTTTATCACATCCTTATTATGTATCTTAATTTTGTCCGGTCGTTTCATCACTTTGACCTTGTAAGCTACACTTATGTTACCCTTCGCCGCTAAATCTCTGATGTCATTAAGATATCTCCTGAATTCACCCACAGCGTTTTCACCTCTAACCTCGAATTCCTTCGGTATTTCTTCGAGATGTCCCATTTGCGTCTTGAATTGATATTTATGTGAATCTGGAAATGTGGAAGGAATGTAGGTTTTAGTAGTAATAATTACTTATAATTATTTTGACTTTGTCGATATTTTTAACTTTGAACTATCTCGGATTGAAATAATATTGTTACTGCTAAGGTTGAGATCTCAGGTATTTTACCTGGGTCGTTAAGTCTTTCGTATATCTTTTTTAAATGTACCCAAAAAATATCAATTGGTTAGTGCATTCAAAATTAAACTAAATTCAAGAACATTTCATATTAGAATCATCCTAATCAAAAAACTTATTATTCCGCAATATACAGATCGAACCTAGACCTCAGGTCGAGCTGTGTCCTCATTATCACATCAGCTAATAAACGTCCACAGGTGGACAATAGCCTTCCCCAAATTACCCACAACATTATAGTACGACATTTGAGAATAATAAGCCATATTCGCCGCCCTTGGCCAATGATTTCAACTCGCTCGGCCCAGTAGTTTCGAGGGATGGACAGAACGTAACATTCGGGTTTTTCCTTTTGAAGAACAAAACTATAAAAATGTAACTTCATGCCTGTAATCTACGAAGGGGTAGGCAGAGGTAAATGTATGTATTCAAGCATACATGGAGACACCCACGATTCGCCGGTTACCTTTTGGCCCATGTAAGAGGTGGCGAGCCTGTTGACATCTCCAGGGACATTAGCAAACTCTGTGGGAAACTTCCATAAAATAGAAAAAGCCCTATGAAACCAAATATAAAGGATTTCACACTGTTATCACTGATAGTCCCCGACCCGGGAATCGAACCCAGTATTTTTTTATGTAGGGAAGGTAGCAAACAAGCTCACACTGATGTTAAGTGATGACTACAGCCTATAGACACAAAAACTAGAGATCAAAATGCAAATTCGTTGGCACCTCTGAGACCAAAGTTGTTATGTCTCTGTGACAGTTATTACGGGGCCATACATTTTTTTTGTCATGGATGTGGCAAACAAGCATGCAGTTCACATTGATGTTAAGTGATGACTGCAGCCTATAGACCCTATAGACCCACACAAAGACTTAGGTCAAAATGCAGATGCGTTGTAACGTAGCTCCTGAGGCCTAAGGTGTTATGCCTCTGTGCCGGAAATTACAAGGCCGTACATAACACACACACATTAACACTTAACCGCAACAACATAGTGCTGGTTACCATTTGACGACAGACAGACTAGGTAATCCGGTGGTGCCTACACCCTCAAGCTTCTGCACTGGAAGTCATACCAATTCACCAGTGTAGTAGAAGTGGAATAAAAAATATGTTCAATAAAAAATACCTTCATATTTATGTGCGGCGACGTATCCCAAAACGGCCAGGCAGCCTATGAATTTGCAATCTGGGCAATACATGACACTAACAATGATATAGAAGGCCGCAGGTGGCTTATATGGTCGTACGATAGGAAAACGTAAAAAACATAAACAATACCATTTGTTCTATTCTGTTACTGATTAACCCTACAATGGCTGGTGTGGAGTTTGAAGTCTTATGTAACTTATTTGTGGCTCGGTGATTTAGTGGTAGGACATTTCTAAGCTTGAAGTCTAAGTTCAAACCCTGTAGCGGTAGTTTTTTCTTAGTGTCACCGTTTATGGTTCTTTACCACAAAAATAAAAAAAAAGGAATCATATAAAGATGACTCTTGCATCTGTCTGTCAGTCCGTCTGTCACAGCAGATTTTCTCTGTAATTTATGGGCTGATTGAGTTGAAATTTGGTGCACATGTAAATATAATATTAATAATATCTACGTGTAAAGTATATTAATAAATTGGTACACTTTTGGGGCATAAATTAGACATCAATTTTGTTTCTACATATATTCTGTAACAGATCCAATAAAATTGTAACTTCAAACCCATTTTCCCGAAGGTATAGGCAGAGGTTATACTATACAAGCATACACCCACGACTCGCCGATTATGTTTTGGCCCATGTAACAGGTAGGGAGTCTGTTGACTTAACTGGGCATAACATGATATTCTTTTGATTGGTAATGACCAATCTACAAGGGTGGCATTGGTAATCTTTCAGTAATATACCTATAGGACGAATGGTAACTGGCGAATCGTAGGCGTTTGCGTGAATTCTTAAATACATACATTTGCCTCTCTTCCCTTCTATCAGAGAATGCAGGCGTAAAGTCTTGTTTGCGTCGGTACGCTTAAGTTGTGCATCTATGAAGAAAATGGTGAATTTAGAAGCACGGGAGATATGTCAAGACCGGGATATCTGGCGCTTTACACTCTCTGCCTACCCTGTAAAGTACTTCGCATGACATTCATATTATTATGTATATGTTCACCTCGATACAATTCATTTTCAATTTATTTCGAATCATTACAAACAGCTCAATTTAAGATAAGTATGCTATAATATTCATGAATCGAAACTTCAATCATACGATTCAATACGATTGATACGCCAATATTATCATAATAGACCTAGAGTTAGCGGCTATTGGAGCTACGTTACAACGCAAATGCTGAATTTTCTCAGATATACTTACTTACAGTAGACGCAAAACTTCTACTTAAATATGTTCGTGAAGTTAGTAGTTCAAGGGATACGTGAGGATAAAATTAGAGCAGTACCTAGTTCGCTTTTATCAGGCCAACATTACAAATTCGCTTTCTTCTTCTGTGTGGTCGTCACGATCTAAGAGACTGGCGCAAAGTTTACGCTTGTAACTTTACCCAGTGGCATTTAAATTTTCCTACTGTAACAACAACATTTTTGTATATAAATATTGTGATCATTACCAACTGACAAGTAGGTATTGAAGGTACCTATTGTGTGTCTTAAGAATAATATTTAGGGCAAGAGCTGATTTTTAAATTAATTAAATTTAACACTTATCACATCATTAACTCATTCACATCCACTACGAGTCGAAAGATACGCTTTTATTAGAACAGTTTTCCCCAGATACTGGGGTACCTATATCATGACGTTGTTTTTTCTTTTTCTGTGATTGTATGTATGCCGCCTACACTCCTTATCTTTCTTCCCCTTTCTTGAAGAATACGGACGGCATACAATCACATATTTCTCTCTTATAAAATGTCCAAAATGAAACAAAGGATTTGTTTCATTAGATCTGATATTTTCTACCTACATGAGTACAAGTTGTGTTCTCGACAGCAGGAGCGACGCCAAACTGTTGCCGCACCGTGGGTTTTGTCTGAAAACAAATTACCGTCCGTGCGCCATACGACAAACGCACCGGTTCGGCCCTGCAGCGGTCCGACACAAAACGCTTAAATTGAAAGAGGCCTAAGACCTAATACAACCTACAATGATATTATAATTATTAAAAAACAATTTTAACACGTTCGCAGTAAATTATGACCAGTTAAAAGTAACTAGATAATAACTACAAAACACAGAAATCAGGTGATTATTTCAACGTTTTCTTTTGTAAGTACCTACTTTATCTGATAGAAATATTATTCAAATATTATACTATGATTAAGTTTTTACCTTCAGGAAGACCAAAGATCAAGTAGGTACAAGAAGTTTTATGGCAGGGTAGGTCTAACGGCACTCACTGCCGTTAGACCTACCCTAATCTTCTCCCATTCTATACTGATCACATAAAAATATTATTGATTTAAGCAATCATATGGCATTTTCGAGTAAGCATATTATGTATTAAAAATTATTAATATAATGTTGTTGCACTGATTGTTTATTTGTAATGATATTAATCACGGAATAGATAAATAAAGATGGAATGGTAATGTGGGCGTGGCAAGCGCACGACAACTATGCGTGTACACACACAGTTCGGCAGAACCATTCGTTCGCCGCCCGTAGTGTCGTGTAGACTGCTTCGAACGACGCATCTCTTGGTAAAATACCATGTAGTGCCAATTTTAACATATAATATGAAATGTCAGACCTCAAGTATAAAGCGAGGAGGTATAGCTTTTGATCGGTAAGTCACAAATAACAATTATTCTTATAATACTTGTATAAAACATATAAATGTTCAAAGGAATATGAATATTCGAACTTAAACTGCATTATTTAAACGTTACTGCTAGCGAATACATTGCTCGCTAAGCACTCGCTCAATTAACGCTATAACTGTCTCCGCTGGCAATGTACAGCATGTAATGCGTTCGCTACACTTCGACTAGTTTATTGGTGAGTATATTGTTGTGTGCGTGCGAGTGTTAATTGTCTACGGGCGTTACATCTTAGTATGCAAACTTACGCAACCGAATAGCTGCCCTGAAATTAATGTGTGGGTGATTGTCGAGATGGTGTTACATTTGTGTAAGAAATTGCATGGTGAGAGAAAAGCGGCGACACTGGTTCTAATACTAAATTGAAGCAAAGGCCTTTCCATCCTTATTTATCTGTTCCGTGATATGAATTGTCCCGAAAAATTACAATTTCCGAAATAGTTCCTTTTTATTATAAATGAATAACATAATAAATACCTACATATTTAATGGCATCAACTTGCATAGCCTGAAATGTATATTTTAGCTTGGCACTGACTAACATTTTTTTAAACCCAAGTAGGTACAAATTCAAATACAAAATAAAAAAAATATTTAATGACTTGGAAATAATAGAATTTTCTTGTGATAGGTCAAATTACAAATATAAAATTAAAGCGAATAACAACTGATACGTTGATTAATATGCCAAAGTAAACAAAATAAAATAAATAATAGTCCAAAAATACTTAATAATAAAAATAGGTATCAACAGAATGTTCCATACTCTATACTGCTACTCTATACTCTACCTATTATATGTCTATTAGTTGGTATGGACCCTTTTCAGCTCTTCCACTAACGTCCGTGAGTGTGATACATTACCTTCGTATTGTAAAGAAAACGGGATTATACAGATTCCGGTAACATACACTCAAATGTATGTAGTTAAGAACTTCGTAAGTAGTAAAACTAGGTACTCTATACCCAAGAAATTATGTGATGTCTGGAGGCCCGACCGGATCTTGAACTCTATAGAAAAATACATTAGTTGCGTTATGTTACTGCACAAAAAATTATGATAAATATTAATTTTGTTTTGCATAAAATTTAAGGTGTTCTCTAGAAAATATTTCTAATTTCTATATAATATTTTTCGCATTCAAATATTTCACTATACTATATTTATTCATGGAAGTTAATTAAAATTATAATATACGTCATATTGAATTCAACAACTTGCAAAAACGGAACGCGTCAAACGTCATCGTTGGCCAATACGTAAAACGTCATTTCATTTTATTTTTCTTGATTTTGTGATAAATAAAAGTGCAAACTAATTATTTTATTTAAGTTACCAACGAATATACGAATAAGTAATTCACTTTAAATTGCCATAATAAGAAAACAGTGCCTGCAATTGCTTAATGTACAAAGTGGTGTGAATTCGGCTCCAACAAAGACTTGTGTATATTTCATCATAATTTATATCCTAGAAAGATTGATTAACTTCTAAAAATGGATTACGTTACTACATTGAAGATTTTAGTCATAGGAGAGAGTGGCGTCGGCAAATCTAGGTAAGTTTATATCAATAATTCAACTTACGATGTGGTCGTAGACGACAACGCAATAATAGGGCGTGTTTACTATTAAGGATAAAGGCCAAATTACATCAAATTCTTGTTAAATCCAATAAATAGACTGATAATTCTATTGTGACTTAAGTTTGAAATATGTTTCACTAAAAAGACAATTGTAAAATAGATATTTTTAACATAATATTATGCTAGCCTTGAATATAGGTGAAACTGAATTAATCTTATATAAATTAATGAAGCAACCATTGTCTGTGATTGGATATGCTTCATTATGTTTCAAATTAAGTCATTGTACCTACTGTATGTTTGAATTGTATTTGTTATTGGTAGGTATATGTTTAAGGTACTTCTTTTATGAAAATAAATGTTCTGCATTTAATTATATTAAATTAAGCATAGCTTCCAACTGTCATAAGTAATATCATGGATGAGGATGACACAAAACTGTGATGCGATCCGAATTGCTGATGAGGATGGCACAAGACTGTGTTGTGATCCGAATTGCTGTGATGCGATTTCGTCTGACATGATGAAAGTATGGTGACCAGAATCGCATCGCAGCAATTCGCATTGCATCTCAGTTTTGTGTGGGCACCCTTTGACATGGTAACGTCTTATAAATCAATGAACACCGGCTGCATGCACTTTAAAATGTCATGTCCTGCCTAAGCCATGTGTGCATTGAAAGCATAGAGCAAGGGATAGAGAGGCATAACTGCCCTAAGTGGTTGGCTTGTGACTCATGTTTTCATATGACTTTATCACATAAAATTATCAGGGGTAAACTGACTTTACTGACAACTTTTTTTAAAAATTGTTATAAGAATTAGTTGTCGGTAAAGTCTGTTGGTGCTCACATTTCCTACCTGAAATAATAGTCCCTTGGTTGCTTACAATCTAAGTTAGTAAAAAAGCTGTTCATGTCTATGAATATAATAATCTACAATATCTATCAGTCAGAACCCGCAATTTAATGTTAGTTTTTGATCCTTATGTAGGTATTATGTCATGAGGATCAAAGTAGCGTACAAAAATTTTGTGAAATAATAAAAATTCTTAGTATTATAGTGGTACTAAGTTGAAACTTTCTTCTGAGCATAATTTCTTATAATATTTGTGATAGAAAATTCCACTCTTCCATAATAAGTAATATTTAAAAATGCGCCTCATTTCTAAATGCATAATAGACACCTCTGTTCTCTATGATAGCAGATTGCTCGCCATTGGTAAGAGTATCGGTATCCTGGGCGTTGACATATCGAACGAAGGGCAATTCGGGAGTCAAATTGAGTGTAAGACCAAGTTGGCATCCAAAAAATTAGGGGGTGCTGAACAAAGCAGTATTTCACATCGGGGCAGCTACTACAGCTTTATAAGGCCCAAGTGCGGCCCCATCTGGAATACTGCTTAGGGTTGCTGAGGATTCCTCTTCCTCTTCCTCTTCCTCTTCCTCATAATGAGGAAGTCATCCACATCCTCAAAATTAAAATAAAAAAATCCTCTTCCCCTACCGCTTCCTCAAAATTTAAGAGGAATTTATGAGGAATTTTGTTGCGCATGCGCGTCGCGTATCGATGGCAACGCACACGCCGCAGCGCGGTGCCAGGCCGAACAGGCGAGCGAGACCTTCCCACCGGCCACCGGCGCTGTTCCTTGATTGTTTGTTTTAATTTTATTGACATACATTATTTTGTCTATATGCATACTCAACTTAAAAAATCTAAATTTATCGGGGCTATACAGAACTGTATCTTTACAATACCTATCTTCTCTTCCATCAAATGTACCAGCAAACGACTTTTTAGCAATGCTGTATTGGTATATGATGAGCTATAAAACCGGTTGTTGGGGAAACAGCGTCCAAATATTTTTTTTATAAAAATTAACCTCCCTGTTTAAAATAAATTTCGATTAATAGTATTCAATTCTTTTATTTTGATAAATAATATTCGACTTAAATACCTAATTAACAAAGAAATAAAGACTGCATTCTTATTTTCATTTCGATTCCTAAATGAAATTGTGTCATTCACTCATCTTTTTTTTTGGTGTGCGTGTGTTTTTTTTATGTCTGTAGGTTGACAGACAAGCAGACGGGCCACTTGATGGCAAGTGGTCACCGTCGGCTATGAACATTTGCAACACCAGGGGAGTTGCCAACGCGCTGCCAGCCCTGAAGGACTCCTTTGACGCCATTTTTGAAGAACCTCTTAATGTAGCACCTAGGGAACACCTCAGAGGGAAGTTCGTTCCACAATTTACACGTTCTAGGCAAGAACGAACGTGAAAACCGCACCGTTGAGCACTGCCAGGTGTCCAGTCGGTGTGGGTGGAACTTCTCTCTTCGGCGGGTAGTACGGTGTAGGAAAATAGATGGTAGCACCATGTCAACCAGTTCAGCAGAGCACTCACCATTGTAGAGACGGTACAACACGCACATACTCCCAATGTCTCTGCGTAGGCTCAGATGTTCGAGCCTGTCAGTAAGTCCTGAATCGTTAACAATACGAACGGCGCGTTTTTGTAAGGAGTCAAGTGGACCAAGCTAGTATTTGGGGGCTCCCGCCCACAAATGAGTATGAGTAGTAGTAGCTGCCCCGAAGTGAAAGTGAATACTGCCTGGCTTTGTTAAGCACCCCTAGCTTTTTGGATGCCAACTTGGTCTTACACTCAATGTGACTCCCGAATTGCACTTCGTTCGATATGTCAACGCCCAGGATACCGATACTCTTATCAACGGCGAGCGGAATGCCCTGGAACTGTGGTGCTACAATGAATGGGGTTTTTTTTGCGGTGAACGCGCAGACTTGTGTCTTCGAGGGGTTAAACTGTACTAAATTAAGTCGACCCCAATCCGAGACCCGCTCCAGAGAGTGCTCGATTTCAGACACAAGTCTAGTCCTTCTTTCCTCGATAAGTGTCCGAGAGGCATTTGCACGGCTAGTGTAGTGTGCATATCCCGTACTATCATCGGTATAGCAATGAAAATTGGAGTTTTGCTCCAACATTTCATTGATGTGCAGAAGAAAAATCGTGGGAGATAGCACAGAGCCTTGCGGCACACCAGCGTTGATATGTAGTCTGTCTGAGCGCTGACAGTCAACTAAGACTTGTATATAACACTCAGACAGAAAGCTGGCTGTCCAGTTGCATAGCCTCTCAGGAAGACCGTAGGGTGGAAGTTTCGCGAGAAGTGCCCTGTACCAGACCCGGTCAAAGGCCTTAGCAATGTCGTTGTGTAGATATGTCACTGAACTCGTCCTTAACTGCTGGACCAATTTTGATGATTCTTTATCGTATGTATTTCGAGAATGGTTTAGATTTTAGATTCATAGTAAAAATAATTAAAAGAGCATTTTGTAGTGGACCAACCACTACAAAATGCTCTTTTAATTATTTTTTTGTATATATATATACTTAGATTAAGTAGATAGACAGTACAGTGGATTTTAGGTTGGGTCCGCTAGTATTTATATCTTCGTATCATCCTCTTCTCATCTTTCTGTAGCGCGCAAGGCCTCCCGGCTGGTGTAGAACGCAAGCGATCTACTCGATTAAGTGATACGGGTGCGGTCGGGTGTGTGACGGGTGACCACTAGTGGCAAATTAAAATGCGCATTTTCGTGCTTCGGAGAGCAGGACGCCGACGGTCCCGGTTGCTATCGACAGATAGCAGTCGTTAAACCTTGTCGGAGGCTTTATGGGCGGTTTGAAAACATCCGACAGCGGGTTGGCCACTAACCCTCGCAAGTAACTTCACCAACCCGCATTAGAGCAGCGTGGTGGAGTAAGCTCCAGACCTCGCCTCAAGAAGGGGAGAGACTCGTGCCCAGCAGTGGGACGTTTCAAGGGTTGCTATTATTATTATGTCATCTGCTTCCTCTTCCTCTTCCTCATCCTCTTCCCCATCCTCTTCCTCATAAAAATATCCTCTTCCTCATCCGCATCCTCTAAATTGGCGCATCACAATTCCTCTTCCTCCTCCTCTTCCTCATAATCACTTCCTCAACAACCCTAATACTGCTCTCATTTGTGGGCGGGAGCCCCCAAATACCAGCTTGGTCCACTTGACTAGGGAGTCAAGTGGACCATAACATTAAATTGCGGGTTGTGACTGATAGATATTGTAGATTATTATATTCATAGACATGAACAGCTTTTTTACTAACTTAGATTGTAAGCAACCAAGGGACTATTATTTCAGGTAGGAAATGTGAGCACCAACAGACTTTACCGACAACTAATTCTTATAACAAATTTTAAAAAAAGTTGTCAGTAAAGTCAGTTTACCGCTGATAATTTTATGTGATAAAGTCAACAATACGAACGGCGCGTTTTTGTAGGGACAAAAACGCGCCGTTCGTATTGTGAACGATCCAGAACTTACTGACAGGCTCGAACATCTGAGCCTGCGCAGAGACATTGGGAGTCTGTGCGTGTTGTACCGTCTCTACAATGGTGAGTGCTCTGCTGAACTGTTTGACATGGTGCCACCGTCTCTTTTTCTACACCGTACTACCCGCCGAAGAGAGAAGTTCCACCCACACCGACTGGACACCTGGCAGTGCTCAACGGTGCGGTTTCCACGTTCGTTCCTGCCCAGAACGTGTAAATTGTGGAATGAACTTCTCTCTGAGGTGTTCCCTAGGTCCTACAATATGCGGTTCTTCAAAAATGGCGTCAAAAGAGTCCTTCAGGGCTGGCAGCGCGTTGGCAACTCCCCTGGTGTTGCAAATGTTCATAGGCGACGGTGGCCACTTTCCATCAGGTGGCCCGTTTGCTTGTCTGTCAACCTTCAGACATAAAAAAAAATGTAGTTCACATTGATGTTAAGTGATGACTGCAGCCTATAGACACACAAAGACCAAGGTCGAAATGCAGATGCATTACCATTCCTGAGGCCTAAGGTTTTATGCCTCTGTGCCGGAAATTACAGAGCCGTACAATACCACCTGACTGGAACACTATATTGCTGAACACTACCATTTAGCGGCAAGTATATTAGGTAATGCGGTGGTGCCTACGCGCGTGAGCTCCGTCACTGGAGTTCTACCACCAGTAAAATTTATTGGATTTATTGGAATACAGACATAAACTACATAAAGTAACATTGATAATTAATTTGTGGATTTTGGACATTTTGGCCTATTTGTGTCCATTTACGAGTGGGATTTATTGGAATACATACAAGTGATGTTGTTACATTCAAAAAAGTACATATTCCTCTGTGGTATTAGTATTTTAATTAAGTACCTTATTTCAGTATAATCCTGGCGTTCACAACGGGTGACTACAATGCATCATTCCCCGCCACAATCGGAGTTGACTACAAATGCAAAGTGATGGATGTGAATGGACTCAAAGTGAAGCTCGGCATCTGGGACACAGCTGGTCAGGAACGGTATAGGACACTGACGAACAGTTTTTACAGGTGTGTATAAAATTATCAAAGGAGATGTTGCAAAAATGTATGGACCTCCGGCCATGTATTGTACACAATATCAATAACAGGCAAAATCAATATAAAAACGTTTTTTACTGCATATTTTCACTTATTTAGCTTTGTTTGCAGTTACAAAATATTATTTGCAGTTAGAATTGCAACTCAAACCGAATATGGCGGATATGGCGGGCGACGTCATTTTGACATTTTCATTTTTTAAATTGTTTTTTGATTTTAAAGTTCTTGGAGAAAAAAGTAATATTTTCTAAATACTATCGAAATCGATTTCATGTGTTAATACTAAGAACTTAAACTAATCGATTTCCAATTTAAAGAAGCGTCGGCTGTATCCCCGCCATGTTGAATATGGTTGAAAATGATAAAATCGTTTGAATTTAATGTGGTAGTAACTCTAAAATATATACTTGAATAAATTAATTGTATTTTTTTCGGATTCTTCTTCAATTTACCCATTTTTTGAAGACGTGTACGAACTAGAGCCGAGCTCGCAACATCTCCTTTCTTAAATAAAAATTACTTTAAATAATTCTACATGTCTCAAGTCCAAGGTTACTAAAAAATAAAATGAAAAAAAAAACTTTTTATAACAAAATAGGCTTAGATCATCATCATCTGATTAAGGAAAATATTGAACTGCAATGATTCATAAAATTGTGATGCAATAATAGAAAAACGACTAAACTAATGTCAAGTGGGATAAATTCATAATCTGAGGCCACTGCAGTGCCCCCGCCAAGTCAAACAAAAAGCGACACAGCACATTGACTGACCTTAGGAAAGAATCTTCCGATTATTTCGGCTCTTTCGCACACTACCTATGTGGCGTTTGTCTTACATTTAGATTAAGTTTTATGTAAGCAATGCTAGTTCGGTATTAGTAAAAGTTTGCAGCAGAGATAACGCTCTAAAAAAGACTCGATTTTCTCTTTCCTAAACTCGATGTGTAATATTTATTGCCTGGCTGCGTACTGTAGCAAGAAACATTGCACATCGAGCCTGCGAAATACATTCAGGCTCAGTCAGCTCGATTCGACTTCGTTATCTGTGCTGCATACAGCCTACGTAAGCAAACTTGATCAAAATGGTCGAAAAACGTCGCTTAGATAAAGTGCGAAAGAGATAACGCTCTACAGACCCGAAATAAGCCGAAGTCTCCTTCCTTAGGTCGATGTGCGATATTTCTTGTTGGATATTGTACCAGAGAATATGTAATAATACTACGTATTGAATGGACACTTCGACGTCCCGCCCGATTTCCCCGCTTCACCCAACCTCCTTCCCTCTTATGGGCGACCTTTGGTATTCTAGTGCTTCTACGTGCGCCTGTGTGCGTAGCACGTAGAGAATTTATTTATTTATCAAGGTTATTGTAGTGATAAATAAATAAATAAATTCTCTACGTGCTACGCACACAGGTGCACGTGTAAATACGTCACTGATTGATGTATCTGTAATAGAGACCAAATTAACCGTTTGTATGGAATTTTGGCGGAGTGTCCGCGGTGTGACTACCTTGCTTGTAGGTCCCGGACACATTTTTTTTTCAACATATGTTAAATATCAAGACTTATTTATAGGGACGCACACGGCGCTATATTGGTTTACGATGCTTCAGAACCAAAGACCTTAGCGAAACTAAATGAATGGGTTGAAGAGCTCCAGGTTTACTCCACAAAGAAGAATATAGTTTGTCTAGTTGTGGGCAATAAAATTGATAAGGTAAGGTTCATACATTTTTTTTTCTCAATAACATGCGAGTGAAATGTTTTTTTTAAGAAAAATGGAAAGAAAAATTTGACTTCAGGCGGGGCTTGAACCCGCGACCCCTGGGATCTCTAATCCAGCCGTTCTCCCAACTGAACTACCGAAGTCCACCATGGTAAGTTTCATAGTTTACTATCCACCAGCAAACCCGGCGTCGGTACGGGTGTATGTATTCGAGACGTTTCCGATCATCCAAATAGCATTGCAAATTAGACTTTATTGCTACATTGGCCACTACTACTACGCTGAGGCCCTGGGTTCGATTCCCGGGTCGGGATATTAGAGATAACGGTTTAAAATCCTTTATCTCTGGTTCTATTGGGCTTTTTCCATTTTCTGGAAGTTTCCCAGTAGGTACCTCGAAGTTTGGCAATGTGCCCGGACATGTCAAGAGGCTCGCCACCTGTTCCATGGGCTAAAACGTAATGCATGCATTTACCTCTGCCTATCCCTTCGGGGATTACAGGCGTGAAGTTACGTTTTTCTACATTGATAAGGCACCGATGTTTCCGATTGGACGGACTTAAACAGCTTACGTTTTGAACTGAACGGTACATTTATTCCATGTTTTTCCATTTGTTTCTCGGTTAGTCCAGCGGTGTGAGATGACCGTTTGACTCGAAGGGTTCGATCCTCGCACCGGGACAAATATTTGTATGGCCTACAGATAATTGTTTCGGATCTGGGTGTTTGTGTATGTGTTGTATGTGTACAACGGCACCCACGACACAGGTTTATAGCTACTGTTAGGCTGTGAGTGAAAGCGAAAAAAAAAAAAAATTCGGAGGTGTCAATCAAGCCAATATTTTTTTTTTTTTGAGATTTCATCGAACACGCTCTCGTAACCTTTTGAGATATAACAAAACATTTAGCCTGGGTTGCACCATGATATTTGCCAAAGTTAAAGTTTTTGTAACATTTCACATCCTTCTCGAACTTAAAGAAATCTGTAAAAGTAAGAGCTGGATCTGAAATGTTACAATAAAAACAAATAACTTAGTGCAACCAAGACTTATTGTTTGGCAGAACGACGTTTGCTGGGTCAGCTAGTATTATTTACTTACTAGCGTTGCCCGCGACTTCGTTCGCATGAGAATTTATGATTGTTCAGTATCTGCCCGGAAGTCGTGGGCGCAGCTCGTATAAAAGTAGCCTAAGTTACTCCTTATTACTTAAGCTATCTACCAGTGAAAGTCCCGTCAAAATTGGTCCAGCCGTTACCGAGATTAGCGGAAACAAACAGACAGACAGGCAGACGAAAATTAAAAAAAAATGTTGTTTTTGGTATATGTACCGTGTATAAAATACATAAAATGCATTTAGTAAAAAGCGTTTTTTTTATATTACAAACAGACACTCCAATTTTATTTATTTGTATAGATTTAAAGGTTTATCGTTGTTCTAGCCTCGAGCCGTACCGAGAGAAGCTGGTCAAGCGTTTGCGATGAAACACAGAATGTTGTTTATAGAGAGCAGCGCGAAAACACAGGAAGGCATCAATTTAGCATTTGAAGAATTAGTTCAAAAGGTAAGGAAATAATGTTCGCGAATATTCCGATGATATTTACGCACTACATCGGGTACGTTCCACTAAACGACCGCAACGACCGTGACCACGACCGCTGAAATTGCCGATCCACTAATGTAAAAAGGCCGCGGGCGTTGTAGGTGAACCTTATAAATGGAACGCACATCTTGAGCGCTGTGTGCTCGCTTTATAGTGTAATAGTGTAATAGTGTAATCATGTTTTTAGGGTTCCGTAGTAAACAAGGAACCCTTATAGTTTCGCCATGTCCGTCTGTCTATCCGTCCGCGGTTTAGCGCAAAAACTTAGTACTAGAGACTTGAAATTTGGCACAAGTATACACCTTAATTACGCCGACAAAGTGGTAGAATAAAAACATGAAAATATTTTTTTTAGGGTAACCTCCCCTACTAGTAACACGCGGATATTTTTTTTATTTTCGATTTTCACATAGTTTGGGGTATCGTTGGATAGGTCTTTTAAAAATATTATGGGTGTGCGAACATCATTTTTCGATTTAGTTCACTGTTCGTGACTTATTAAGATTTAAAGTGCAAATTTTCGTTAGACTCAAGTGTCCCCCCCCCCCTACAGACTAAACGGTTGTTGTTAGAAATTCAAACGTTATGGCGATAATAGCTACATATAACGAAATTAAAAGAAAAACTATCACACCTAAGTTGGCCCTGCAAGTTTGCGAGTAGTAGTCGACCAAATGTATTTTACTAGAAAATTTAAAACAACTCCATATAACATATTTTTTTTTTCATTACATCTCTTACTCTGTAACTACACTGCGCGTGGCTCGACACGCACTTGACCGGTTTTTTTTTAATTCGATGAAGGCCCATTCCGACCCGCCGACAGTGACATCATCTATGACATCGAACGATCGCTCGCGACAACCACGGGCCTTATGTGGAACGCTACAAAGGGCGTTACGGTCGTTGCTGTCGATTTGGGAAAGTGTGGTAAATTGAATGCAAAAAAACTGGAATCGTGTTGCTAAGTGTAGTTTTTTTTTATGTTATTGAAGTATCAAACAAGCTTGCAGTTCACATTGATGTTAAGTGATGACTGCAGGCTATAGACCCTTACACAAAGACCAAGGTCAAAATGCAGATGCGTTACGACTCCTGACGCCTAAGGTGTTATGCCTCTGTGCCGGAAATTACAAGGCCGTACATTACCACCTGACCGGAACACGATAGCGCTGAACACTACCATTTAGCGGCAAGTATATTAGGTAATGCGGTGGTGCCTACGCCCGCGAGCTCCGTCACTGGAGCTCTACCACCAGTAAAAAGTAGTAGCTACCACCAGTAGTGTCCTGTCTGGTACTTTATTACTTAAAGGTGTTTTCCATGCAGATAATCGAGACACCAGGTCTGTGGGAGTCAACGGGTGCATCGTCTTCCAACATCCGTATCTCGAACGAGGAGAGGAGACGTCACGAGGAGTCGTCCTGTTATGACTATACTTGTACTATATAATGCACCTGAGTGTGGATTGGCTGTGTTCTGAGAAAGTTCTGGAATTAGGTTTTGTGCGATAAATTATATCAATATGCTTTTATGGAGCAATGTCTTTGTCTTCTTTAATAAGAGACAGTTTATGTTATGTATTGTGTAGGTTTACCTTGTAAATACAATTCTTGCTATTATTAGATACAAAGGAGATGTTGCTAAAATGTATGGACCTCCGGCCATGTATTGTACACAATATCATTAACAGGCAAAATCAATATAAAAACGTTTTTTTACTGCATATTTTCACTTATTTAGCTTTGCTTGCAGTTACAAAACATTATTTGCAACTCAAAACCAACATGGCGAATATGGCGGACGATGTCATTTTAACATTTTCATTTTTGAAATAGATTTTTTGATAACAGGTATATTGGAGAAAAAAAAATATTTTCTTAATACTATCGAAATCGATTTTATGTGTTAATACTATACTAATCGATTTCGAAATAAAAAAAATCATCGGAACTTCTTTAAATTGATCGATTCGATACATCGTTTTTTTTTATATAATTCGTGATGCACTAGTAAGATACAGATAGCATTGTTTTGTTTTATCTACATAGGTACTATCCCAAGCGTCGGCTGTATCGCCGCCATGTTGAACATGGTTGAAAATGATAAAATCGTTTGAATTAAATGTGGTTGTAACTCCAAAATATATTCTTGAATAAATTAATTGTATTTTCTTCGGATTCTTTTTTAATTTACCCATTTTTTGAGGACATGTACGAACCAGAGCCGAGCTCGCAACATCTCCTTTAGAACTCTTTTGATGAAGTGTAATCCAAAGTTCTAGTTCCCGAAACATAGAGAGTATAAACATCATTTCAATTCCATCTAACTTGCAACAAAGTAAGTTGAAATGTACTACTTGTACAGTGAGGGAACTCTCCGATTATACAAAATGAATCAAATATAGCTTTTGTTACCACTGCGTAAGGTGGTCAAGCGGACAATTTTCTGATAGTATATTGCGAGTCTAATAAATTGTATTCGACGTACTACAGGTTTATAGAGCAACACGGTCCACCGGCCGCCGTGGCGGACTGGAGGGGAATACCCATAGCTTTTTACCGATGCAAAACAGTTCTCACCCACTACAAAAATCGTCTATTACTACGAAACTCACACCTTGACTTTAACATAATACATAAACAATTTCACGCACACATTTAAACATCCAGGCGACAGGCGTATGACCATTTGGGCTTGTACTTTAACAGAGGGGAAAGCCTGAATATGGCTATTCTCCTCCGGTCCACCGCGGCCGGTGGCCGTGCTCTATGTACTCGTACAGGTTGGATTATCGAGAAAACGAACTCATGCTTACCAACTAGAGTAAATTGCATTATACACTGCCAGTGACAGTTATTGATTGTTGTAAACAAGCAATCTTTCCAAGAACTTGCTCCAGACACGCTAATCTGTTGGCAATGTGATATTTTGTATGTGCGCTTTTGTAAATAAAATTGTATCATTATGGAAACGTCACTCGATCACAATTTAACTTGTAATTAATTCTATAATGGGCTCAAAGTGAAATTCATTATCATGCTGATAGAAAAGCTAATGGATGACGGGTGAATATACGTTTAATACGTTATTACCTACAAAAAATTATATAAAGAACACTCTCTAAGCCAAAAATTTGTTCCCCGTAAATAGACACACCGTGATGTATAAAAAAGACACACCGAAACGCGTCAGGCACGATTTCTTGGTAAAAGAATTTCGAAAAATCCTTTCTCATTTCTCGTCGACATCATTAGAACCCAGTGAACATTATCAGCCTTTTTCGTTTTTGGGTTAAGGCTGGGCATGGATGTCAGTCAGTGAGTCATGACTTTATTTTTTAATTATCCAGATGGGTAACGTTCGTTACGGCGCCGAAACATTTCGCACCGCCGGCTCTAATTTTACGGAAACAAAAAATAACGCACGGTGAATTAGAATAGAATAGAATAGAAAACATTTATTTGGACAGCACAGAGACATGACGATACAAATTGCCAGACGATTAGGTACACAGGTACAATTAAACAAAAAGCAAAAACAATAACAATTAAAAAAGAAAAAAAAAGAGATTAAGTCTCACGGCTGGTCCAAATGGGAGCCCAGATCATCATGTCAAGTCGATAACATCAATCGACTTGACGCTGATTTTCATCCGGGACGCTGGTGTTTCACGGATGTCAAGCAGATCAAACAAAAGAGATGTTGCAAATATGTATGGACCTCCGGCCATGTATTGTACACAATATCATTATCAGGCAAAATCAATATAAAAACGTTTTTTACTGCATATTTTCACTTAATTAGCTTTGTTTGCAGTTACAAAATATTATTTGCAGTTAGAATTGCAACTCAAACCAACATGGCGAATATGGCGGGTGATGTCATTTTGACTTTTTCATTTTTTTTATTGTTTTTTGATTATTTAGTACTTGAAGAAAAAAGTAATATTTTCTAAATACTATCGAAATCGATTTCATGTGTTTAATACTAAGAACTTAAACTAATCGATTTCCAATTTAAAGAAGCGTCGGCTGTATCGCCGCCATGTTGAATATGGTTGATAATGATAAAATAGTTTGAATTAAATGTGGTAGTAACTCTAAAATATATTCTTGAATAAATTAATTGTATTTTTTTCGGATTCTTCTTTCATTTACCCATTTTTTGAGGACGTGTACGTACTAGAGCCGAGCTCGCAACAACTCCTTTAAATTAATAATGGTTAACAATATATCCTTACATATTTTATCAGAAAAAATGATATAGCGTATTTACGATAATTAATTATACGTATATTCTTATTATACCGTACATAAAAATAAATGTTTACAATGAATATTTTTTACATAATATACTTATATAACGTATATAAACCGATAGTGTTAAAATATAGTAAACATATACATATTATATGTTAAACTGCCTCGGTAGCCTAGTGGTAGCAGGCCACTACTACTACGCTGAGGTCCTGGGTTCGATTCCCGGGTAGGGGGTTATCAGAGATAATGGTGTAAAGTCCTTTATCTCTGGTTCTATTGGGATTTTTCCCAGTACCTCGAAGTTTGATAATGTGCCCGGAGATGTCAACAGGCTCGCCACCTGTTACATGGGCCAAAACGTAACCGGCGAATCGTGGGTGTTTGCATGTATGCTTGAATGCATGCATTTACCTCTGCCTACCCCTTCAGGGATTACAGGCGTGAAGTTACGTTTATATACATATTATTACGTACCGAGTATAATAATAATTAATATTAAATTCTTGACGACATAGCGTGGTGCGTCGGTAAAATGATAAGAGTTAGGAGGCTCGATAAAACGACAAGGGACGTCATAGTCGAGTACGTCGATAAAGTGGCTACAGCTGAGCAGGAGGAATTACGAATGTAGGTATCACATCGCCCCAATGTAGATTGTAATGTCTCAGATTTTTACGGCGCGGTGCCGCTGCCGTATACCCTCCCATCATTTTTACATCCAAATAAAAAAGGCGTTATACCGTAAAACCTAACAGTGTATTCAAAACGTATGACCACGTTAGTCATAACAAACTTCGCGCTGTGTTTTATACAAAACTGGTGTTTTGATATTTCACACTCCCGTATTCACAAACAACCGAGCTACGGTAACCACAGATGCAATGTCCAATAGGAGTATTAAATATGCAATTCTGTGGTACAGGGTTACGTTGAATGGTGGCAAAGTTAAAAGGGTTAGGATTTTTTATGTGAATAAAGTAGCAAACGGGAATTGGATACGTTTTTGTGGGTTGCTTAATGGACAGTAGGTGTAGCTTAGAAAATATACCAACATCAAAATCCACCACCGAAGAAGTGCAAAATAATATAAAACTGATAAGTCTTACTGGTGGTAGAACTCCAATGACGGAGCTCGCGGGCGTAGGCACCACCGCATTACCTAATATACTTGCCGCTAAATGGTAGTGTTCAGCACTATCGTGTTTTCCTAATCCTGTATTTTCCGGCACAGAAGCATAACACCTAAGGCCTCAGGAGTGGTAACGCATCTGCATTTTGACCTTGGTCTTTGTGTGGGTGTTTATAGGCTGCAGTCATCACTTAACATCAACGTGAACTGCATGCTTGTTTGCAGGTCCATTACATAAAAAAAAGAGTAGAGCACTTTACACTTTTGGAATATTTAGAAATCGGAGTGCCCATTTAAGATTTTTTTGTATGAATAACGGCTAAATACTCAAACGTCACTTAAATCTAAGTGGGACTTAAAATTCTTCTGTCTTTATAATACACGTTCAAACGATAGAGATAGGGGACATTTGAGGGTTGCTTAAAATTGAGTGACGTTTGAGTATTCGGCCATAAGAAAGTTACATGTACGCGTCTTTCGCCTATCCGAACACTGTCGAGTATTTTCTGACAACATATTGCAGTATTATAACGTCTAACTCCTCACGATGAAGCAGTAGCGTAGTGTGCGTTGGCGTCACAGATCACCTCCAATAGATACCGCATTCAGGGCAACCGACGCTCACAATACATTAGTGCATTTTGCTAGCATAGAACGCAATGCTCGAAATCGCGACGTTGCCTGACAGCCAATCACAGCGCTTTAGAAGAACGGTGAACACGGATCCGAACAAATATTCACTAATGCGGTATATATTGGAGGTGATCTGTGGTTAGCGCCGTATAAAAAATTGTAGTATAAATATAGTATTTCAATGAATTTCAGTTTGAGCTACGTGGCGCTAGTGAATCAATTGTGTGTTATATGTTATTTTATAATAATGTATACCTGGGTTTAAAATAGGACCAAATGAAGCTGTAATAATAAAATGCTCATTAGTAAACTTCTTTTTATTATTTTACTTAAAGAAAATTGGAAAAAAAAATTTGACTTCAGGCGTGACTCAGAACTCGCGGCCTACTGGGAATCTAGTCCAGCCGCTCTTCCAATTGAGCTACTGAAGTCCTGCCCGATTTGTTAAATCTTTCCTTCACATTTATTGCATTGCTTTATGGTAGCAGCAGCGCCATCTATTGCCGAACTAAGCTAGTTAGGCAACCGATATAATAGACTTTGCAGTTTATTGATTATCGTAAAGAAGTCGCTTTTACCCTTTATAATTGTTTTTTATATTATTTCGCATTAACTCATGCTTGCGAAATATATTTTATTTTTTCTTTTTATTAACCTTATTACCTACTGTTAGTTTCCTTTTCCTTGTGGAATCCTCCTTAGCCTACAGGGTTATAGTTTCGCTATGTCCGTCCGTCCGTCTGTCCGTAGCTAATCTCAGAGTCGCTGAAAGCTGTAATGTAAAAATAAACGTATTAGTAATGCCTGCAAATTGGCAGAAATGCCAAGAAAAGCCCAGTGTGCGCCGGCTGTCACGCCCGTTCCTTGTCTTTTCTATGTTTTAAAAAGTTGCCACGGCGCCTTTATTTTGCGGCGTCTTGCGCCTTTTCTGTGTGACCAGCGGCTTAGGCCTCAAGAGTGGCAACGATCTTCATTGAAATCTCTGGTTTCATGTAGACGTTGGGAGGCTGCAGCACTTACCATCAATGTAAACTCCTTACTTGCCACCTCATATCTTAAAACCGGTCAAGTGCATGTCGGGTCAAGCGCAGTGTAGGGTTCCGTAGTTACAGAGTAAGAAATGTAATGAAAAAATAAATAAATATTTTGTATGGACTTGAAAATTTGCATTTTATAGCTTAGTAACGAACAGTTAACTAAATCGAAAAATGATGTTCGAATACCCATAATATAATAAATAATAATAAAATAATAAAAATAAAGACCTATCCAACGACACCCCACACTATATGGAAATCGAAAATTAAAAAAATATTTGCGTGTTACAAGTAGGGGAGGCTATCCTAAATATATTTTTTTCATATTTTTATTCTACCACTGTGTCGGTGTAATTAAAGTATATACGTGTGCGAAATTTCAAGTCTCTAGTACTAATAGTTTTTGCGCTAAACCGGACGAACAGACAGACAGACAGACGGACATGGCGAAAATATAAGGGTTCCTTGTTTACTACGGAACCCTAAAAAGGTATCTAACTGCAACTTGAAAAATCGACAGGATTTCATCTGTTACGGTGTTTGACGGAACATTTAGTCCAGTGGTGTGAACCGAAGACTAACCGTTAGGTACCTTGTTAGTTGAAGAGTTGAACCGAAGTCCCCGGGTTCGATCCCCGTATAGAGACAAATGTTTATAATGACCTACAGATATTTGTTTCGGATCTGGGTGTTTGTTTTATAGCAATTGTGGCTGTAAGTGTACCTAGACATTTTTTTTTTTTGGTTTTTTGGTTGTTCGGGTGATGCTATAGACAATCCATACCTGTAAATACATACAGTACTCACCAAGAAATATTTCACATCGACCCTACGAAAGAGACAATCGGCTAGTTTCGACTTCGTAGAGCGTTATCTCTGCTGCACACTGCCTACGTTAGCATTGATAGTCCGGTATTGGTCAAAATGGTCGACAAACGTCTCATAGGTAAGATGCGAAAGACTCGACTCAACTGGTTGTAGAGCTCCAGTGACGGGGCTCGCGGGCGAAGGCACCACCGCATTACCTAATATACTTGCCGCTAAATGGTAGTGTTCAGCACTATCGTGTTCCGGTCAGGTGGTAATGTACGGCCCTGTAATTTCCGACACAGAGGCATAACACCTTAGGCCTCAAGAGTGGTAACGCATCTGCATTTTGACCTTGGTCTTTGTGTGGGTGTCTAGGCTGCAGTCATCACTTAACATCAATGTGAACTGCAACCTTGTTTGCCACTTCCGTAACATAAAAAAAAACTCCGAAGTAGGTAGGTATGTAATACCGACTGTCTTAACAAACTTGTGCTCCAGCACTTAAACTAAACTGTCATACAAGTGCTAGGATTTGTCTCGGCTCATTTATCCCCTGTGATGCCAGTTAATACCGCGGCTGCCATTTATTACGGCTGAACAAAGCCCCAAGGAAGCTGCCCTCGATGACCCAAGGAGGTCTTTAGTAAGGAAGCAACATCACTCAACTTGACTCAACCCTTGGGGTAGCAGCTGACAAATAAGGCAAGGGTGATTATTCAATCAAACTTTATAATTTAAAAAGTAGGTACACTGTTTGCGATGATATATAATCTTTTATTTGCAACTAACAATGACACAGTTTACTTAATATAAATTAATCTAAAACATAGTCACATGGTTTATAATAGGTTGGGGAAAAAGTCTTTTCGCATGATAGTATGTATGAACTTGTAATAAAATCTCTTTGGCTGTAGACGCTGTAGTATTTGTATCTGGCTGGTTTTGGTATCATTGAAAGTTAAAATTGTAAAGAACATAATTCCAAATTCAAATTAGGCAAATGTGTGATTTTCATTTGTTTTTCGTACTGTCAAGATGAGTGAATCTAATGAAGCAATTCGATACATTTTAAAATTTTACTACAAAAAAGGTGAAAATGTAACGCAAGCCGCGAAAATAATTTGCGATGTTTATGGACCTAGTGCAGTGTCTGTGAGAGTAGCACAAATTTGGTTTAAGCGTTTTCAATTCGGAAATTTTGATGTCAAAGATGCACCTCGCTCTGGTCGCCCTATTACGGATAAAATGGATGCCATTTTTGAAAAAGTGGAGCAAGATCGACATATCAGTAGTTACGACGTAGCTGAAGAACTGAGAATTGATCACAAAACAGTTTTGGCGCATTTGTAAAAAGCTGGGTACAAAAAAAGCTCAATATTTGGGTACCTCACGAGCTCACTGAAAGAAACCTAATGAACCGTGTACTCATTTGTGATTCTTTATTACGACGTAATGAAACCGAATCATTTTTGGAGAAGCTGATAACTGGTGATGAAAAGTTGATCACGTACGACAAGAACGTGCGAAAAAGGTCGTGGTCAAAGGCCGGTCAGGCTTCACAGACTGTAGCGAAACCCGGGTTAACTAGCAATAAGGTGATGTTGTGTGTGTGGTGGGATTGGAAGGGCATTATTCATTATGAGCTATTACCACCAGGCAGGACTATCGATTCTGAACTCTACTGCGAACAACTGATGAGATTAAAGCAAGAAGTTGAGAGAAAGCGGCCGGAATTGATCAACAGAAGGGGTGTGGTGTTTCATCATGATAACGCTAGACCTCACACATCTATAGCCACTCAGCAAAAATTAAGAGAGTTTGGCTGGGAGGTGTTAATGCATCCGCCGTATAGTCCTGACCTTGCACCTTCAGATTTCCACCTGTTTCAGTCTCTTCAGAATTCTTTATGCAATGTTAGGTTAACATCACGAGAGGACTGCCAAATCCACTTGTCGCGGTATTTTGATGAGAAGTCCCAAAATTTTTATAGCAATGGGATCATGTCCCTACCCACAAGATGCCAAAAGGTTATCGAACAAAGTGGTACATACATACTTTAGTTAAATTGAAATAAACTATATTAAAAAAATGTTTTGAATTATCTTAAAAAATGCGAAGAAACTTTTTCCCCAACCTAATACAATGAAGAGTGGAACAATATAAATCCAACTATCCGACCTCAAATATTACCAAAACTCATGTTAGTTAAATACGTCACTGAATTCAACTGCACTCCACTACGAATTAACCGATAGTTAAACACGAATCCAAATTAATATCTTGCTCGATTAAAATACGGCTTCCAAATACCCAAAGCTATCTCGAAATCTGCTTTTCAGTGTATCTGAAACATATCGACTGCAGGTAAATCCCAACACTTACCGATTCGCGATACATTCTGAAATTCCAAACATCGACAGCCGCCAACGCTTATCTTATCGACAGCGGGGAAAGCATCCGCGAAACGATATTTCCGAATGGTCGATCCCGAATTAATACGTTCAAATCACTCTCCCAACCCCGTTAATTGTACAAGCAATTACAGTCTTTCATGCTTTATCTTAAGCGTGAAATTACCTTGGTATGTTGACAGATCACAAGCATTATTGTACGGATCGACGGTACATGTAAATATGTAAATCGCGCATGAAACGACGATTTTGTCATGTAAATTTGTATTTGCCACGTGAGTCGTCTTTGGAGGATAGTGTTGCTATATGTTATAAATTTCCCGGCTAGGGAATTTGGAATGTATTTTCCTGTGTGGTGTGAATTGGGAAAACTATTCAATGGTAACTAAGTAGATACCCACAACTCCGTGTACGCATATACCTACGTAAATATACCTAATGTCTATATTTTGCTGCCGTATATTTATTTTTAATGCAGATTACAGGAATATTCTATAAATAAATCAATATTGGTAAGTGCAGCCAAAGTGTCGATATAACCGCATAAAATTAATTAATAATTTCAAAATTAAGCAGCACAGACAATGTAAGTAAGTACATACAGTGTCTGTGTGTGTGTAAAGCCGTTCTCCTTTGATAGAACTGTATTCAAAGTCTTGATTTTATCCGTCTCTCGTACTTCAATGGAACTCACACTATTTACCTATTAGATTAACGCTAGTGCGTTTGGGTAAGAGTGTGACATTGTTAAAATTTTATCATTTGAAAGAGAAGCAGTGTATTGGCATTGAAATCCATGTCTCGTCGCCAGTCACGGTCACAACCTGAAGTTTTGGATCTACTAATTCAGTTTCAGTTTATTATATTATAGCGTATAAATTGGCTCTTGGAGAGCACTTTTACGTCTTCATTTTTCATGTCCTCCGTAACCTCCCCCTCTTCGGACCGCGCCTGCTCTTTATAGATGTTCACAAGCATTTCAAAATCATCTCATTAGACAAAGTAAGAGTTTAACTTAAATACATTGTAGAAAAAACAAGAAAATACTACAAAGTGCATTTACGAGTGTTGGTGTGACGCAAATCATTTGCATTGCAAAGCATAGCTGTCTATAACTCACGATGGATGCTGTGGCATCGTAAACGCTTTTTATTGACATAGTTAACTACCTATTTAGAATCTGATTGCTCTATATTTTAAACTGGCTTGAAACTTTCCTTCCTTAACGGTCTTCATATTGACAAAACACTCTGTGGCATTCCAATCTATGACCTCTGGTTGATTTGGCCAGCTACTTTACCACTAAGTAACCAAAGCCACACATAGGTACGTCGTTTTTTTCCCTATTTCACTAAAATATTCTGTATGGCCGACCAAAGACATATTTTGATTGTATTGTCGACGAAAGTTGAAGATCTCGTCGACTACATCCGCGTCAAAACGAATATCACGAATTTCAGTTCCTATTTGGTGAGGGTCCCGACGCAGCATCTGCCGACTTTCATGAAGGAGGAGTTCTGGCCGCAGGGAGTCTTATTTCGAAAATTCCGAACACAGCTCACTGCAGAAAAATCGCACATCATTTCGCCGTAATCACGTGTTAGTAGTTCATAGTGTTTTTAATGTGTATGTTAGTCTATATATAACCCAGATGCTGATTACGATCCCCAGACATGAGGGACCGACCACAGAGAGTAAATCTATAAGGTATATATATATATATATATATATATATATATATTGTTTTAATTATTGTCTTACATTAAAATACAAAATACGCTTACACTCACAGCCCCAGAGTAGTTATAAACCTGTGTCGTGGGTGCCCTTGTATACAAATAACACATGCACAACACCCAGACCCGAAACAAATATCTGTAGGCCATACAAATATTTGCCCCGGTGCGCAGATCGAACCCGCGACCCTTCGAATCAAACAGTCATCTCACACCGCTGGACTAACCGGGTCGTCAGTACTATTGCTAACCTAGACAGTACATGTGAACAACAAATAAAAAAAAACGATATTGCTTATACATCATTCAATAATACATGTATCAGTTTTTCATCCTACCCTTCAAAATATGATCGCAACGGATTTCAATATGACAGACGAGGGATAAACTAAAATGTGTTTCTGGAACGTTCCAACGATTGATTGATAGCTATTGTCTGAGTATCAATCATTGAACGTTTCGTGGAATGTCACTTTGCTTTGTGATTTTACCAACACTATCGTTGGTACAAAGAGAATGTCTATATTATTGACGTCCCTCCATTTTGTTCGTGGCAACCATAAAAATGATAAAGGTATGTAGCGATTGATAAAGGAAAAATAAGTTCATTTTGATAACCAGACACATAATAATATATTATATTATACTAGCTCTTGCCCCCGACTTAGCCCGCGTAGATTTTTGTGACAAAAATGAATACAAAGTATCTTTCTTTCTTTTGATTAATGGCAACTACCAACTTTAATTGTAATACTGCCGAAGTCCGGTGATAGAAGAGGCACAAGTGAAAGGAAAATGCCCGGTAGAGATGAAGGCTTTGTATCCAATGTAATTATTACTGCCTCAGTAGCGTAGTGGTAGCAGGCCACTACTATTACGCTGGAGGTCCTGGGTTCGATTCCCGGGTCGGGGACTATCAGAGATAACGGTTTAAAATCCTTTATCCCTGCTTCTATTGGGATTTTTCCATTTTCTGGAAGTTTCCCAGTACCCCGGAGTTTGGTAATGTGCCCGGAGATGGCAACAGGTTCGCCACCTGTTACATGGGCCAAAACGTAACCGGCGAGTCGTGGGTGTTTGCATGTATGTTGAATGCATGCATTTACCTCTGCCTACCCCTTCGGGGATTACAGGCGTGAAGTTACGTTCGTAAGTTACGTAATTATTTCGCGTTTTGGTATCTACAACAAAAGACAAAGACAAACACATAGGGTTAAGTTAGTATCAACAAAACAAATATAGTTAGTAGAAACAAATCAACACAGGTTACAATTTAATATTATTTACACGGATGTATCGTTTCCTATTTAAAATGTATAGGGGTTGATTTTGATAATGCCTTAGGTAATGTGCCCGGGATATTGAACTTTCCCAATTTTTATTTATGAATATTTTAATTTATTTCAGCTATTTTTAAAGTGAAAGCGAAAGATACAGACAAACATACCTACGTAAGTACACATTTTTTTAATGTAATCAAAGTGGCAAGCAAGCATGCAGTTCACATTTATGTTTAGTCATGACTGCAGCCTATAGACACCCACACAATGACCAGAGGTCAAAATGCAGACACGTTACTACTCCTGAGGCCTGTTATGCCTCTGTGCCGGCAATTACAGGGCCGTACATTGCCACCTGACGGGAACACATAGTGCTGAACACTACCATTTAGCGGCAAGTATATTAGGTAATGCGGTGGTGCCTACGCCCGCGGGCTCAGTTACTGGAACTCCCATCTCCCACTAGTTATTGTTCGCATTTATAATATTAGGCGTGAAGTTACGTATAATATTAGTAGTGATTTAATTATAATTTAGGAAAGTATACCTACCTACTCATAATCTTTTTTAGTTGATTTATATTCGATATCTACTCTCGTCCGCAAATTCATGTACGAAGACAGTGGTACCTTACCTATCCTTTATTTTAATTAGTGCTATATTTTCCGACCATATTTCATCTAAATTTGGCACAAAATTCATTAAATTCCTCGGTTAAATGGGACTTAGACCTTTAAAATACCTACGAAATTTGGTAACGCTCAAGAACAATCAGACTACTGACTACGTTTTAAAGTAAGTTCATACAACGTAAGCATTATTAAATTTGGTCTATGGATGGTCGATGTTTGGTCTATTCTAAATCTATACTAATATTATAAAGCTGAAGAGTTTGTTTGTTTGTTTGTTTGAACGCGCTAATCTCAGAAACTACTGGTCCGATTAGAAACATTATTTCAGTGTTAGACAGTCCATATATCGAGGAAGGCTTAAGGCTATATAGCATCATGCTAAGACTAATAGGAGCGGAGCACTAAAGAAGAATGTTTCAAAATCGGGGGATTTTTTTTCCTATTGAGAGCTTCCACTGCGTGCGCTGCGTAAACGGTAAAAGTTTCACAAAAATCATGTACTACAGGTTTTTTTCCTTTCAAAGGTCTAAAAAAAAATCCGCGACAGCATATGTCTATCTTTTAACGTTAGCTCACTATAAGGTTTTTTATACTAACCAAAGTTGTTCCAAAATAATGCAGTATTTGCGAAGGTGTTTATAAAACATGATATTATTAATCCTTATAGAAATAAATATGTTATTCATCACAAGTATTTCATTTAAAACGAAATTGCACTTTACTTAATTCGATTCAAATCAATATCTTGGGAGATATCGCTGTTTTAAATAGTCCGTATACATCAAACCTTTTACACATTATTTCATTGTGAGGCAATACGAAGTTTGCGGGGACAGCTAGTTTAAAATAACAGCACAGAATATAGTAAAAGTCAACAAATTTGACCAACGATTCCCAGCGAAATTAAAGTTGGGGCTAGACCATATTGTATCTGTGCCGTCAGCATTCACATCGCTGACAGCCGCAAAAAACCTGAGCCGACGAAATAAAAATGCCAACTGAGACGCTACTAATTAATCTGCCACCAGTCCGGCTGGATTCACAGCGAGACAGTTCTTTTATGGGATAAAATTGAGCATTCCCGTACGTCCCGCGCGTGGATTCTTTTTATTGAATTGTAGTTAATGAAATGGTTTTAGTTTTGATTAACACCTTGTAACGTTGCATTTTTTGGGTTTTCTTTCCCATAGGAAGAATAGCGACACCTAGTGTTATTTCACCCAACTATGTCGAAGGCTGCTCATGTCGATTAGATGAAGTAGACAGGCACGCCATCTAGTAGTTTGCTGAGGTACTTCATTGACATAATCAATAGGTACATTATGTATGTAATTAATTTAATATATAAAAATAATATGAATTAATTCAAATACCTACTATAAATATTTAAAGAAATATAATAATGTTTAAATTAATAAATAATAACATTATTTGGGAAAGTTCATCCTGAACATTATGGTAGTATAGAATTGGGTGTTTATGGTCGTGCTAAGGAACCTTCGAGAACGAAGGACGACGGAGTAGGTCATAATCATAGGATATATATACTAGTCTATGATCATAGGTGACTAGAGGTCATGGGCCCGTGCCGACAGACAGTGCGGTGTTTCAAGGCAAAGCCTTAATTTTCTAGGCCATCATGGCCAAAAGTTTGTAAAAAGTCTTAAATGTGTTAAATTGAGGTGAGTTTCTCGAAATTGGTGTTCATATTTTTCGGATTCGTTAATCGATTGTCAAATGGCGTGATAAAAAACATGGTTGGTTTTTGTTACAGCAAGTTTCCTTAAAACCGGGAGGAGCTGGGATGCTGAGGCCTTTTATTTCTAGATAGAAATGATATTTAGCTAAAAGTCCTCGTAAGTAGTTTTTTCACCACTTTCCATAGTTGAATTTATGTTGAGTTGGTCCTGGACTCAACATGGAGCAAACCGGGAATGAGATATTAATAAGTGTCTGTATTTCGTTTCAGATGCGGGTTTATTTTTTTCAATTTTCAATTTTATCTTCATATTTTCTATGCTTTTACTCTCTGAAATTTCAACAAATCAAAATGTTTTATAGTTTACCTTTGCTGTCGGTAAACTAACGAATTTCTGAACACCTGCTTAGCTTATGCCGCTTGAATGATGACGATGCACAGTAGGACCTGATACCCCGAAGACGGTGGAAGAAGATCGAGGAGTCCTTACACCCCACTCACCGTAAGCGGTTATATCAGGTACGAGGTCATCGTGTAACCAGTTTAGTGTTACCTGCGTCGCCATCATAATGCAGCTTAAGTTATTAAAGTGATCAGGTTATATTAGGGTTATAAAGCTAGTAAAGTTTTTTGTTATTAATTAGTAAATGAGCAGTAAGTCTTCACCACTGGAACCCAAATTCAAAGACACGACCCTGTATTGTGGGGTTTGGTACCATCTCATAAAATCATTGTTATAAAAGTAAGATAATTAGTACAATTAATAAAAGTCTCAATAACAATAAATATCAGTGTGCCAAACTCTGCAGTTTTATTTCAATTCAAAAAAGTCAACTGGGTTTCAGTAATATATAAATATTCTGCTAGCCAGGTAACCCGCCAGGCTTACAGTTTTTTACTAACTTTTGGCCATGATGGCCTAGAAAATTAAGGCTTTGCCTTGAATCACCGCACTGTCTGTCGGCACGGGCCCATGACCTCTAGTCATCTATGATTATGACCTTCTCCGTCGTCCTTCGTTCTCGAAGGTTCCTTAGCACGACCATAAACACCCAATTCTATACTACCATAATGTTCAAGATGAACTTTCCCAAATAATGTTATCATTTATTAATTTAAACATTATTATATTTCTTTAAAAATGTATAGTAGGTATTTGAATTAATTCTTATTATTTTTATATATTAAATTAATTACATACAAAATGTACCTATTGATTATGTCAACGAAGTACCTCAGCAAACTACTAGACGGCGTGCCTGTCTACTTCATCTAATCGACATGAGTAGCCTTCGACATAGTTGGGTGAAATAACACTAGGTGTCGCTATTCTTCCTATAGGAAAGAAAACCCAAAAAATGCAACGTTACAACCTAGTTAAACTTTATTCCTTACGAGCTGACTCAAGAAACTCCGTTCCGCCTAACCATTAAATTACATTATGCTACACTGTGGACCCGAGGGAGCGTCGAAGGAGTTCGTCGACCCTCAGCCCTCAGCTCCCCGCGGAACCACAGTTTTGCGGCTAAGGACAAGGCGCAGATCTGACGACTCGTACACCTTTTCGTCGGCCGTCTCGCTACCAAACAGTGGGCCTACAGTTAGACAGCTGGGGACAGGGTGCAAAGCTGACAACGTACCCGCATACCTCTTCCCCAGCAGCTCTAAAGCATAGCAATAACTTTATTGTAATACTCTAAAAAGTCACTAGCAATAAGCACTATACCAAAAACGACAGCATGAAATAAAGGTCGTACTAAGAGCCAATAAATGACCAACGATTCCCAGTAAAATGAAAGTTGGACTAGACAATATTGTATCTGTGCCGTCAATATTCACATCGCTTGCAGCCGCAAAAAACCTTAGCCGACGAAATAAAATGCCCGCTGAGAAGCTACTAATTAATCTGCCAGCAGTCCGGTTGAATTCAGAGCGGGACAAGTCTTTTATGAAAAAAATTAACATTCCTGTAGCGCGTTGCTTTTTGCTATTGAATTGTTGAAAATGGTTGAGTTATGTTATTTAACTTACAGGTTGATATCTACCTATATCTGTGCTCAGTTTCAACTAAATCAGTTTACGTGAAATTCAAATAAGTAGTCTGATAAATAAAATTAACATTCAGAGGTATTTCTGATTTAATTTTGTCCACGCTTGATTTTCTAGTCATTTAGTTACTTAAATTCTTATGAAGGAAACCTTCTGTACATAGATTTTATAAAATGGAATCGTGATAAAAATTACCTTAAGTCTGAAGAAGACACTCGGTTAACTTTTACTTAATACTAATGTAAACAACATTTTAGAAATTGTTGACGAAAGCTACATACTCGTATAATCTCCAAATCTTTAGGATGTCAGCCACGGTACAAAAGTAACTTTATTAGTAGGTAAAGCTCCACAAATCCATGACCACTTTAATTAAAAATGTCATCACAAAATAGTTTGTTTTAAGAACAAATAAATGACCAACGATTCCTGGCGAAATTAAAGTTGGGACTAGACAATATTTCATCTGTACCGTCAGCATTCTCATCGCTGACAGCCGCAAAAAACCTGAGCCGACGAAATAAAAATGCCAACTGAGATGCTACTAATTAATATGCCACCAGTCCGGATGGATTCAGAGCGAGACGGGACAAGTCTTTTATGGAAAAAATTAACACTCTTATTGCTTTTACAATTATTATTGGAGCATTGTTTATGCCGGAATTGGTTCTTTAAATGTATCAGGTAGGTACTATTTATACTTTTTGGGAATAGTCCATTCTTCGTATAACGTTTAGACCAAATCATTTCTCGATTATGAAAAAAAAGTGAAATATTAAGCCTGGGTTACACCACGATATTTGTTAAAGTTAAAGTTATTGTAACATTTCACATCCTTATCTAACTTAAAGAAACCTGTTAAAGTTAGAGAAGGATGTAAAATGTGACAATAACTTTAACAAATGTCGTAGTGCAACCCAGGCTAAGCTTTAAATCGTCAATTTATGTAAGAGACTAGGTTCGCCCCACCCTCTCTGCCAGCTTAACGATGGTATTTGGAGGAATGAGAAAAAACATGTCCCTCCAAGGAACGGAAATAAACGTATAGAGTTAAGAAGGCTTGACAAGTTTGCGAATACTTGCCTGCTATTTATATTTCATTCGCTTCTGTTATTATAAAACATACAATGTACTTCTAAAAAAAAGTTTTTCTAAATTTCCAGGACCACGAAAATAACAGCATCCAACTGTTATATTTATTTAAACACAATCCATAAACTAAGTCCCTTGCCTATAACATGGTCCGATCTCATTTGCAATACTGGGTTCATGCTAATTTAAGGGATGCTAATGAGTTCTCGACACTGCAAATATATTTAGAGGAGCGCAGCAACTGCCATTTTAAGTGGATTAAGCAAGATCCAGTTGTTTTATATCTCCCCAGTTGGATCTAGAGAAAGAAAAGGTAGGTGAAATTCATTTAATTGAGGGGCTTGTTATCTTGAATCAGGCAATTTGAAATACGATAACGGTTGTACGTTTTGCAAAGAGCACAGGTAGATAAGTATGGATTGCAAAGAATATTTTGAACTATAATTTAATACAGATTTAACTTTATTATCTTAATTATGTATGTTTGTTTCTTCACGCCGATTACTTCACGGGGTAGGCAGAGAGTTTGGAGGGGCAGATATGCCGGTCCTTACGTACCTCCCGTGCTTCTACAGCTTAATTAGCATAGTGCGCTTTTAATATGTCATACGAAATCGCATCACAGCAATTCGCATCGCATCGCATCTCAGTTTTGTGTGGACGCCCTTAATATTGTTTTATTTCATTGGATTTCTTGCTATAAGGTACATATTATTATGCAAGTACGTAATAGAATATGTGAACGTTGACTGCCTGTACTAGTTGAAGAATTTTCTTCCAGTTGAAGAAAATTCAGAGATGTGGTCACGTCCCGACGCAAAAAAAAAGACGATTAACGAAGAACAAATACAAAGAAAAATTTCGACCTTGGGAAAAAAATGGACAGTCAAAGAAATGCTTAAAGGATAATGATACTGTTCCATACATTTCTGGGCCAGGTGTTAACACAGTACAAATTATGTCATTTTCAAATAAATGACTATAAAATAAATAATTTGAAATTCGAGCACATATTGAATTGCCAGTAATTGAAGTTTAAATGATCAAGTAAAAGTTTGGTAAGATTGCTAATTGTCAACTATATTACAAAATGTACTGTGTAATGGGTTAACCAATTACGATTTTGCAGGCCCAAAATTATCCGTCTCCATTAAAGAAAATTGTTTCCGACACTTGCCTTTGGCCACTAAAACTTTCCCTGACAATTGAAACACACCATCTAACAGATTCACCAGTCACTAACATCAAATGATCCTAACACGCAAAAAGTTAGGTGTGATTGAATGTAGTACTTTATCGGCACAATTTATAGTAGGGGTTGATCAATTGATGGGGTGCTAACCGTTGCCCAAAGGCACTGATAAGGATTATAGGCTTGCAGGATTGTCGGAACCAAGTTTTGAACGGACCGACGGGGATAAGCGAATGTGTTGTCGTGTGTAATGTTCTTAGTAAACATTGGTGATTTTTTAGACAATATCTGTTGTTGGTTTTATATGTGTGTTGAATAAATTATGTGTATTTTATCTTGATGTGTTCTTAGGTTTTTGCGAGCTACACTCATTAATATAATATACGGATTTATCTGGCGCTTAATACTACTGGGTACTATTTACTATTTTTTAATGTGGTCGTCAATTCGTCTGCCAACCGTGGTGATTATGGCATATTCTCTCCTAATGACGCGCACCCCTATTGTGGGCATCACTTAACATCAATGTGAACTGCATGATTATTTGCCATTTCCATTAGGTACATAGAAATGTTATCATACCTGATGTAGATTTCTTTCTATCTAAATGCATCTATCACCTAGGAACAAATAGATAGAAAACCACAAAGTATGTAATAGTGCCGGTACAGAAGTTTCTATACGTAAAAATGTTTAACGTATTTATGCAAATTCTTGCTAAGACACAGTAAAGTCACAGTACAACTATGAACAGTATGGAAACTACGTAAAAATCGTTCGAAACGGCGCACTCACACAAACATGCGCATCGACGAAGCTCCCCGTATGCGGTTCTCGCGGTGCTGCAGTAGCGAGTCACTCGTTACTCGAGCGTCGATGCGCATGTTTGCGTGAGTGTGCCGTTTCGAACGATTTGTACGTAGTTTCCATACTGTTCATATTTGTCCTGTGGTATAGTGCTCTTACCGTCGAATAAGTAATTCTATAGACGTTTAATCAAACACAAAAATTGGCACCACAAGTTTGACCAAAAGCAACCTAAAGGTGCGATTCCGAACACAGCAGCAGCACTACTGGTCTCCATATACTTGAATATTATCTATGTTTATATGAGATTACATTCCGAGCTTTTCAATGCAATAGAAAATAGAGAAATATGGTGCTGCCGACTTCGGAATCGTTCGAAATCGAAAAAGTTGTTTATATTTCGTTTCTTTGGGCCTTATTATTCTTACAATTAAGAAATTGTCAATGTTAAGCCCGTAGCAATGAACCGTCGTGCCACTTTTTTAAACGTGCTTTGTATGAGAGTTACACTTCTATAGAATTACTTATTCATAGGCTTTCACCCCTAAAGAGCACACGGATTCACGAACAGTTTCGCAAAACAACACAATCACGGCTTATCCATATTGGTTCGTTCAAAACTTCGAGCTTCTCCACTAAACCCGTAATCCTTATCAGAGCGTTTGGGCAACGGTTAGCACCCCATCAATTGATCAGCCCCAACTATAAATTATGCAGATAAAGTATTACATTCAATCACGCCTAACATCTTGCGGGTTGCGTTTTAAAAATGTTATTTCAAACTGATTTTTATATAAGTAAGCAGGCAGTGACATATTTTTGACTATAATATGTACATAAAATCATGCATAGGTATGCATATTACATCCTATGCTGAGAGAATTGAAAGGATAGGATTTTAGATTAGGATTTTTTAGGATTTATATCACTCTTTTCTGTTTATCTATAAAAGTCTGCAATAATTTATAACCCAGGCAATTTCTCAATTGGGCAGAATTCTTTGCATGCAAGTCTGGCTCTCACTTGACCGGCTTTTTTAAGTTCCATATGAGTTAAACTTATTGGTTTGGACCAAATATAAGACGCATTTAAAATCTTTATGTACATGTACCTACCTCAGTGGCTAAAAAGAATACTTTCAGTTCAAATTACCTATATTTTACGAATAACCTATAGAAATTCATTTGGTGATGCCAACGCTGTCGAACTTTGCTAGTGTAGAAGACTAACAAAGAAACATGTTTTATGCATTATATCCCACATTAAATGACATACATAACTTCCAACGCTGTCTTGATGGACTTAACAAAATAACCTTATTCAACAGGCAGTGAAAATAAAAGTCAATCCCACCTAATTCTGTATTCAATCTCTATCCATTACCCGATTGCATTTATTTCCCGGATAATCCGGGATGGAGGATTTTTTTTTTTTTGAATTATTCAAAATGTCCTCAACCAAGGACAGTTTTATGGTAGGGTGGAATTAATGATGTCATACGGAATGAGATTGTTGCTCTTGCATAAACATATTTTCAGATCTGTATTCCCCGAAGCGGTTAGCAGAGGTGGGTGCATGTATTCAAAGATACATTCATGCAAACACATCATCCCATAGAGCCCAAGTTATGTGATTTTCATTTTATATAAAATATTATTATTGTTATCGAGACAAGAATTATAAAAATACAGATTAAGAATATCAAATCAATTCATACATTGTCTAAAAAACGCCGGTATTTTTTTATGTAATGTAACTGGCAAACGGGCGTGCAGTTCACATTGTTGTTCAGTGATGACTAAAGCCAATAGACACCCACACAAAGACCATAGGTCAAAATGCAGATGCGTTACCACATAGGTGTTGCGCACCACATGCGTTATCACTAAGGTGTTATGCCGCTGTGCCGGCAATTACAGGGCCGTAATTGTGTTCAAACTCAAACTCAAAAATTCATTTAATCACTTGGAAATAATAGAATTTGCTTGTGATAGGTCAAATTACAAATATAAAATTAAAGCGAATAACAACTGATACGTTGATTAATATGTCAAAGTAAATAAATTAATAATAGTCCAAAAATGCTTAATAATAAAAATAGGTATCAACAGAATGTTCCATACTCTCTTTTACAAACGGCAAGATAAGACTAAACAAAAAAATATGGGACATTCTTTGTCATTCACTGGCAGAGTTCCAAAGCCCACATTACTGAGAAAAAACCTGCCAAAACAAAACTCAGTAGGGTCTTTTCAAAATATGTTCCTTAAAACTATTTTCACAATATGAAACTTATAATATATATGTTCATATATGTTCATTGTAGAAAACCTAAATTATACGTACCTACACAATGCCTTAAACATTACAATTTTATTATTATTGATAATGAAGATAAATATTATATCTTCAAACTCGGTATCTTCAATTATACCACAGTAGAAATATATAAGTATGCACATTCAGTATTTCAACTAAAATAATCTACAATACAAAGAAATACCATCTTCCAAATAATATCTCTAATAAAGAAAACTAATTATCACTCGAGATAGAGAAAAAAGCGTGAAAACGGCGAAATGAAATCGAGGAAATTTGTAATTCAAGTCAATTTACTTTCCTTATTGAAAGAATTCCTTATTTACTGAGGATCCTGGCGGAGAGCGACGGAATACTCTCTGTTTACACAACTTATGTACGATTCATTTAATTTACTTGAATCAATGGATTCTCCGTGTCAGTGGAGTCGAAATGAGGTATGATGTTTAATTTGTGAATTTTTTGGCACCTGATCGACTGATGAATAATAAAACACACAGATTATTCGCTTAAATAAATAAACGGGCTCAATAGTCTAATGGTAGCAAGCCAGAGATATTGTTTTTTTTTAAATGTTATGAAGTGGCATGGCGCAATCATATATTCACCAAGAGGAAGCAACTTGGAATTCAATTAAGAAAGATGTATTGGCTTATAGGTCGAAAGTCGCAATTATCACTGGAGAACAAAATCATGTTGTACAAATCCACACTTAAACCAGTTTGGACTTATGGTATCCAGCTTTGGGGAACAGCTGCACAATCATATATTGCGATCTTACAAAGGTTCCAAAATAAAATGCTGCGCATAATAACCAACGCACCCTAGGTTGTGCCCAATGAGCTTTTGCATAAAGAGTTACGTATTCCAACGGTGAAAGAAGAAATTTTCCGGTTTGTCACATCGTACAAGAACGGTATAAAATTACATCCAAATGTACTTGCTCAGGTCTTGATGGACTACACACAAAACATGCGAAGACTGAAACGCAAAATACCTACCCCAGGTCTTCATAACACATTAACAGAAATAATACAATAAAAGGGGTGCTGCAAAGGTGACACACCTTACAAGCCCACAAAAATCGCTACTTATTGGATACAGATTGTAGAAAAAAAGATGGCAAAAAAAAAATGAAGTGGCATATAAAAATAAAAACGAATGTAAAATTATTAACGTTATCTAATCTAAGTATAACCACATCAAATACCTCGTAACACAAAGCCCTTTAAAAACCTAATTTGGGGTAATTTGAACAAAACTCATCCCAGTTGAACACAGTTAAATATTAAAGCCACACAAAAACAAATCGTTAAATTTATAACAATAACCATTACTCAACAAGATAATTATTGCAGCTGTAACTGTACACGGAATAATAAATTCGGCAATCTATCAATGCCAGCAATAATGACATTTAGACGGAAAAACTGCCCCGGGTCAACTCAGTATCAAATTGTGGCACCTCTTGTTAAGGGGGGACTCACTATAACGCCACATTACAGTACTCAACAATTGACAACATTTCAAAATTGACACGACCCTAAAAGAAAAATACCGTTTCTTTATTTTTATTTTCTGAGTTCAAATATGTTTTTTTTATATTTTTTTATTTCTTAATTTCTGGAAAAAAAAAACGGAAAAACATGTGATGACGTCACTTATATGGTGGAATGAAGTAGTTACCATTGCCTATCTCATTAAGAAAACATTATTGTTACATACTCTGTGACAAGATGTGTCAAATTGATACGGATACGTCAATGTCAAAGTATAAAACTAGGAAGTAGGGATGGTGATCCGAGACCTGAGATCGATTAATCGGAAAGGCGATTTTTATGACTCAAAAATCGATTCTTACTTAAATAATTATAATAATTTATTTAAATCGATCCACAGTACTGGATTGATCAAGTGAATCGATACTATACCCTGGAAAATCGAAGATCGATCTTTTTTGGTTAATTCACAAAGGGACATAGGAAACATACAGATCATAAGATTTAACGTTTAAACGTGAGTAAAGGAAGCATTATACCAGCATTGAACACTGTTAAGTTGCTTTTTTTTGGTCGTCTGTTTTCCTTGAAATTTAGTATTACATAGCCCAAATCAAAAATAGATCGATAATCGAAGATCGATTTTTTCACTGTCGATTTAATCGTGGATGGATTTTAGACACTTTAATTCGAACATTTATTTATTTCAGAAAGAATCGCCATCCCTACTACGAAGTCTATGAAAAGCTGCTACGAACTTATTTATTAAAAAAAAAAAACAAGCTAAACAACGACTTAGCCCTCAGGCTGTTGATATAATATCGATATTTTTTTCGATATATCGAACATTGGTACTGATATTTTTAAAATAAAAAGATCAACAGCCCTACATCGAGTTTGACAAGCTGACAACGACAAGACAGTGACATCTACAATTTTTTAAAAGGGTCACGGCACAAGGCAAGTCGTCGTATGTGTGACGTCATATGGCGCATACGTCTTTTTAGAATACACTAACTTTCAAAGTAGAAAGTATGAATGAAAAGTACAAAATTTCGAAAAATGGTTAAACACGGGTGCCCTAGTTTTGGATTAACTTTTAAATAATGTAATAAAACATGTAGGTTAAAAATATGAAATGTTGTCAATTAATATTGCACATATTGTCTGGTGGTAGAGCTCCAGTGACGGAGCTCGCGGGCGTAGGTACCACCGTATTACCTAATATACTTGCCGCTAAATGGCAGTATTCAGCACTATCGTGTTCCGTGGTAATGTACGGCTCTGTAATTTCCGGCACAAAGGCATAAAACCTTACGCCTCAAGGAGTGGTAAGGCATCTGCATTTTGACCTTGGTCTTTGTGTGGGTGTCAATAGGCTGCAGTCATCACTTAACATCAATGTGAATTGCACGCTTGTTTACCACTTCCATTACATAAAAAAAACATCGAGCCTGCGAAAGAGACGATCGGCTCGTTTCGACTTCGTAGAGCGTTATCTCTGTTGCACACTGCCTACGCAAGCACTGACAGTGCGGTATTGGTCAAAACTTGATCAAAATGATCGACAAACGTCAAATAAGTACGATGCGAAAGAGATAACGCTCTACAGACCCGAAATAAGCCGAAGTCTCCTTCCTAGGCTCGATGTGCAATATTTATTGTTGAGCACTGTATTTATCTATACAGCAAATTCCCCGCCGCGTCTGTCTGTCTGTTCGCGTTAATTCAAAGACTAGTGCACGGATGTTCATACGGTTTTCAATAATATATACAATGATTCTTGAGGAAGGTTTGTAATTAGTTAAAAGATTTGCGTAATTTTTTGGAAATTTTTGAAAATACAACAACCCTTTGTTTAAACAAAGAGACCGGACCTTAACAAACCATCAATCTACATAACTGGAACCTCATGCGAAATAATTTTTAGCAGACGCGATATACTGAGCGTGTGATTTCAGAGTAATTTATTGCTGACATATATTATATAATTTAAAAAAATACTAGTTTAAATGACATGATAATAGAAAAAACTAAAGCAATTTCTACATCAAAAATAAAGAAAAAATATTTATTATAATAATGGCAACCCTTGAAACGTTGCACTGCTGGACACGAGTCTCTCTCCCCTTTTTGGGGGAAGGCCTGGAGCTTACTCCAACACGCTTCTCCAAGGCGGGTTCGTGGAGATAAGGGTTAGTGGCCAACCCGCTGTCGGATGTTTTCAAACCGTCCATAAGGCCTCCGACAAGGTTTAACGATTGCTATCTATCGATAGCAACCGAGATAACGGGCTTAAGGTGCCTGTAAATTTTGATAGGCAACCTTGTGGATATATTTTCTCTAGATTATAAATGTGCGTAATGTGGGTTTGCAGCATATTTGGATGAACGAAATGATTCTGCAGTGGGATTTTAACCTATAACTACACTTTTCATAAGTTTTCCTGTAAACTTATAGGTAAAAGATTTTTTTGTATTATGGCTAAAAACATAAGCCTAGTAATTTAAGAACTTAGGGGCCGGAAAGGTAATTTAAAAAAAAATTGCTATGTTTCTCATTTCTGGAAGTTTCCCAGTAGCAGCCTCGGAGCTTAGTAATGTCCCCAACAATATCGATAGGCTCACGATTGTACATGGGTCAAAACACAACCAGCTGATAGTGGGTGTTTGCATACATTAATTCATGTATATACCCATCTGGATATCCCTTTGAGTATATTGGTGTGAAGTTACTTTCTATTATTTAACCCAAACGTCTTACACAAAATTCAATACCTACCTTTTCCAATTTTTAGACCCCAGAAAACCCACACTCTTATCCTCCCGAACCATAAATCCAGAGGCATTAGCTGAAAGCAACTGTTTTATATTCAACCTGTGTATACCTTCGAGAAAGGTATGTTAACCATGGCGGTTTATGCGGAGAAAAAATATGAATTTATTACCTATCGATTCCACCTAACAAACGGTGGAAGGGTGGATATATTTAGGAGGAACTTTTGGCGTCTTATTGTCTATTGGAATTCGTAAATGGCGTTTTTGTTATTTCAATAAGACATTATATAGTTCTAATGGTAATCTAGGTATTCATATATAGACCAAGACGATAAGTGCTTGGTCCTTTGTTAGTGAACTCATTTTATTTTTAAGAATATTTACGCGAGTTTATCAAAAAAAAAATTCAAAAGGTATAAATAACACGTTCGTAATTTTAAAAGTGTAAGTGTTATTAAATTGTGCGTGTTGTACCGTCTCTACAATGGTGAGTGCTCTGTTAAACTATTTTTATCTTAAAGAAAAATGGAAAGAAAAATTTGACTTCAGGCGAGACTCGAACTCGCGGCCTACTGGGAATCTAGTCCAGCCGCTCTTCCAATTGAGCTACTGAAGTCCTGCCCGATTTGTCGAATCTTTCCTTCACATTTATTGCATTGCTTTATGGTAGCAGCAGCGCCATTTATTGCCAACTATGTTAGTTAGGCAACCGATATAATAGACTTTGCAGTTTATTGAATATCGTTAAACTGTCTCTGTTTGTGTCTGCCTCTGATAAACTGTTCGACATGGTGCCACCATTTCTTTTCCTACACCGTACTACCCGCCGAAGAGAGAAATTCCACCCTCACGGACTGGACACCTGGCAGTGCTCAACGGTGCGGTTCTCACGTTCGTTCCTGCTCAGAACGTGTAAATTGTTGAGGTGTTCCCTAGGTGCTACAATATAGGGTTCTTCATAAATGGCGTCTCAACAGTCCTTCAGGGCTGGCAGCGCGTTGGCAACTCCCGTGATGTTGCAAATGTTCATAGGCGATGGTGACCACATTCAATGGTCCCCCCGTCTGCTTGTCTGTCAACCTAATAACATAAAAAAATATTTTTTTATGAGTAGGTATCATTAAAATATTGAAACCAGTTGAAACAGATTACGGTCGATGTTTGATCAGTGGGCGAGCACACATTCATTAAATTTGTTATTATCGAAGCCAAATCACCATAAAATATAATTATACCTACCTTTCTTTCATTTTTTACGCTTTGCATATTACAACTCATTCATTCGAACAAGATCACCTAGAAGCAAATATTGTAATATTCATTCCCTCGATAGATTTGTTAATTGTTGTTCCGTACAGAGACGATAGGTAGATTTTATTAAGAGAAAACACAACATATGGGTAGTTTTCATGACTTGTATGACGGATCCACCGTCGGGCCATCATTGCCTTTTGTGTCGTTGGTGAGATACGCCGCGTAACCAAGCATATTCTCAAATATAACATTTCCATAAACTTTCGTCGATCGCGAGTTGCCCACGCCGCGTACCACGTGTGGACTTACGTGACTCCGATCATCTTCAATAGTGTCTGTGCGTGTGTGTAACCGAGTAACAGACTCTTCGTGTACAAACTCTTAAGGATTCAAGCTCCACCAGCAACCTATGGACCCACGTCACGGGAGCCAGGCCTGAGCTCGCCCACCCCCGAGGAGAAACCAGCACCTCAAAGGCCCGACGACCCCCCCGTACAATTATGATACCGGAAAAAATACAAAATTATTGCCTTTCTATTCTACCAAAAGTACCGAACTAATAGTGGAAGGGTGAATGTATTTACGAGCAATATCTGGCGTCTTCTTGTCTACAGAGATACTTGAATAGAAGTTCCGATTGATTGAAAATCGTTAAGTATGTTTTGCATTTAATCTGACTTCAATGTTTTATCAGATGCAAAGCTGTCTACACACCGAAGCCGGCTCTTTTCTTTCTCTTCTTATCTTTGGCTTTTGCCCAGCAGTGGACGTTTTTCGGGAGATTTTATTTTATATCTAATGAAAGTGGCAAGCAAGCACGCAGTTCACATTGATGTTAAGTGATAACTGCAGCATATAGACACTCACACAAAGACCAAGGTCAAAATGCAGATGCGTTACCACTCCTGAGGCCTAAGGTGTTATGCCTCTGTGCCGGATATTACAGAGCCGTACATTAAATTTACATAAAAATTATCCACGCGTTACGTGTAGGGGAGGTACTTTAAATATTTTTTTTTCATGTTTTTATTCTAACATGTTGTTGGCGCGATTAAGGTACCCTCTTCGACTTGTGCCAAATTTCAAGTCTCTAGTACCAATAATTTTTGCTCTGAACCGCGGGCACACACAGACAGACAGACGGACATGGCGCAATTATAAGGGTTCCTTGTTTACTACGGAACCCTAAAAACGAGGTTGAATCTGTAGAAATGTTTTTTTTTTTTTTTTATGTAATAAAAGTGGCAAACAAGCATGCAGTTCACATTGATGTTAAGTGATGACTGCAACCTATAGACACCCACACAATGACCAGAGGTCAAAATGTAGATGCGCTGCCACTCCTGAGGCCTAAGGTGTTATGGCCTCTGTGCCTGACATTACAGGGCCGTACATTACCACCTGACCGGAACACGATAGTGCTGAACACTACCATTTAGCGGCAAGTATATTAGGTAATGCGGTGGTGCCTTCGCCCACGAGCTCCGTCACTGGAGCTCTACCACCAGTAATATATAGTTTATTGTCTTGGTGTTTCGAATGATATATTATTATGAAGTTTCAACAAGAATCGTTACGCAAAGTCAGTGTTTGGGCAACTTAAACAATCCTGACTATAAGTTGGCCAGTAACTTATTCCAATTCGCAATTCACACCGAGTTAGTATGAAATGTTAACAAATAAAACATTGAAAAACAAACAACTTATAAAATACTAGCGGCTCGTCCCGGCTTCGATCGGGTGCAATAAATGTAATCTATAATATAAAAATAAGTCGGGTTTTCCTTCCTGACGCTATAACTTTAGAACGCTCGAACCGATTTCCACGGTTTTGTATTCGTTGGAAAGGTCTCGGGCTCCATGAGGTTTATAGCAAAGAAAATTCAGGATTATAAAACGACATCAACGCGGGCGAAGCCGCGGGCAACAGCTAGTATTAATATATACTATGTCTATCAGTGAAGATGCAGCTTACTAATACTGAAATAATTTTTCAAATCGAAACCCGTAGTTCCTGAGATTTGCACATTCTAGCAAACAAACAAACAAATAAACAAACTATTGAGCTTTATAATATTATAAGTACCTATAGAAGTATAGATGTAACCAAAGAAGATACCAATGTCACACCAACATACGAAACAGTTCGCTACGCCGGCGGCATGCCCATTTCTCGCAGTTTCCGACACGTACAGCGTTTTAATATTCACGCGACGTCCACTGACATCAAAGCACGGCTTTAAAAGGCTTTTAGCAATTAAATATTGAAGACGACTTCGGTCCTTGTTCGTGCGAAGCTACCGTCTTGGAAGAACTAGTTCTGATTCGTTTGTAATCACTTTTTACGTGAATTTATTTGATAAAATGATCAGAATTTTTATATTTTATTTTTAAAGAAAAATGGAAAGAAAAATTTGACTTCAGGCGAGGCTCGAACTCGCGACCTACTGGGAATCTAGTTGCGTTAAGTCCGCCTTATGTACAGTTCCTTCATTTGTGCATTAAAGTTAAATAAATAAATAAATAAATAAATCTAGTCCAGCCGCTCTTCCAATTGAGCTACTGAAGCCCTGCCCGATTTGTCAAATCTTTCCTTCACATCTATTGCATTGCTTTATGGTAGCAGCAGCGCCATCTATTACCAACTATGCTAGTTAGGCAACCGCAGAAGGCTGGACTAGATTCCCAGTAGGTCGCGAGTTCGAGTCTCGCCTGAAGTCAAATTTTTCTTTCCATTTTTCTTTAAAAATAAAATATATTTCACAAGCATGTGTTAATGCGAAATAATATAAAACAGAATTTTTATGTCATGAAGGGACAAACAAGTATACTTACAGGTCACCTTGATGGTAAGTATTGTAGCTTATAAATATTTACATTAAAACTAATGATTTTAATGCGTTCAGATGCGTTGCCACTCCTAAGGTTTGTGTCATATATTACGAGTAGTAGCATCCCTACTAAACTGGCATTCAACAACGCGGAGCACTACCATTTAGCGGGACGTAAATACTGGACCGACGACCTGGTGAAGGTCGTTGTTGTGGGTGTGTCTGTTCGTTGTGGTAATCTTTGGGGAAGGTCTTTGTTATCTATCAGAGATAACGGTTTAAAATCCTTTATCTCTGCTTCTATTGGGATTTTTCCATTTTCTGGAAGTTTCCCAGTACCCCGGAGTTTGGTAATGTGCCCGGAGATGGCAACAGGTTCGCCACCTGTTACATGGGCCAAAACGTAGCCGGCGAGTCGTGGGTGTTTGCATGTATGCTTGAATGCATGCATTTACCTCTGCCTACCCCTTCGGGGATTACAGGCGTGAAGTTACGTTTACGTATTAAACAAAATATCATAAGTTTCACACCGAAGCACAGTACTACAAAATAAGCACACCAACTATAAGTATAAAAGAAAATACTTGTCAAAGTAACAAAAACCAAGCCACCTATATACGGCAGGTCAGTAATAAAATAAACAAACAAAAATATAAGACTTAGAGATAAAACTAATTCCTCTGCCGTGTAGCAATCATATTTATTTCACAAATCTCTCTCATTCTTATCTCATAATATAGAAAGATATAGTGATAATATAGATAGATATATATTCTATTTGTGATTCGGCCACGTTCACTACCAATTGTTTGTAAACTTAATAATGCCAGTAATGGATGCTGTTCATGCGATTGTATTGTAAGCGTATTAGGGACTAATTATAATTAGATATGGGTCATGATAGCTAGCTGTGGAGGAACGGGTGGAAGTATTCCTCCGGCAAAAAGGGAGGATCCTCTGACCAGGCGAGGTGGTAGCGCCTGGCGGGCCGCGGCCTAACGATTGACGCTGGGAAGTTGTATATATGCCAACTCTTGAGAAATCTTCGCATGTGCGATGTAATTCGAATGTACGCCATCTATCGTACTAGACAAGTACTGTGAGGTTTCATCAGTGTTCCACTAGTTGGCGCCTTAATGTAGTGGACGCTACATAGCTATTGTTGTATTGAAAGGTTGTTTAATGTCGGTATTTCTATGGAACATTTTAAAATGTGGATTAGAATGTGATGTATGTTTCAAATAATAATACAGTAGGAATCTTACACCAAAAATATTACATACTACGTCGACCTAAGGAAGGAGTTCGGCCTATTTCGGGTCTGGAGAGCTTTATCCCTTTCGCACCTTACTTATCTGGCGTTTGTCGAATACTTTGATCAAGTTTTGACCAATACCGGACTATGGATGCTTACGTAGGCAGTGTGCGAAAGAGATAACGCTCTACGAAGTCGAAACTAGCCGCTTGTCGCTTTCATAGGCTCGATGTGCAATAATTATTGATGAGCACTGTAGTTCGGTGTGTGTCCGGAATTGGTCAAAACTTGATCAAAATGGTCGACAAACATCAGATAGGTAAAGTGCGAAAGCTATAACGCTCTCCAGACCCGAAATAAGCCGAAGTCTCCTTCCTTTTTTTTATATGTAATGGAAGTGGTAAACAAAGCATGCAATTCACATTGATGTTAATTGATGACTGCAGCCTATAGACACCCACACAAAGATCAAGATCAAAATGCAGATGCGTTACCACTCCTGAGGCCTAAGGTGTAATGCCTCCGTGCCGGAAATTACAGGGCCGTACATTAAAAATCGGCTTAGGTCGCTGTGCAATATTTCGTATTAGATACCTACTGTATTATTATTTGAAACATACATCACATTCTAATCCGCATTTCAAAATGTTCCATAGAAATACCGACATGAAATAACCTTTCAATACAACAATAGCTAGCTATCATGACCCATATCTATTTACAATTAGTCCCTAATAAGCTTACAAGACAATCGCATGAACAGCATCCATTACTGGCATTATTAAGTTCACAAACAATTGGTGTTTTCACATTCCCGCCTACGGGCGATCGTGCTAACAATTAGGCCGAATCACAAATAGAATCAAATATTGCTATATCTAGCGCGCATGGCCCAGCGGCTGGTGTAGATCGTAAGCGATCTACTCGGTTAAGCACTACGGGCGCGGTCGGGTAGTGTGATGGGTGACCGCTAGTCGCAAGTTAAATGCGCGTTTCCGTGCTTCGGAGGGCACGTTAAGCCGTCGGTCCCGGTTGCTATCGATGGATAGCAGTCGTTAAACCTTGTCGGAGGCCTTACGGGCGGTTTGAAAACATCCGACAGTGGGTTGGCCACTAACCCACCCACCTCCACCAATCCGCATTGGAGCAGCGTGGTGGAGTAAGCTCCAGGCCTCCCCCCAAAAAGGGGAGAGACTCGTGCCCAGCAGTGGGACGTATAATGGGTTGCCATTATTATTATTATTTATTATTGCTATATCTTTCTATATTATGAGATAAGAATGAGAGAGATTCGTGAAATAAATATGATTGCTACACGGCATTAAGCAATTAGTTTTATCTCTTAAGTCTTATATTTTTGTTTGTTGTTTATTTTATTACTGACCTGTCGTATATAGGTGGCTTAGTTTTTGTTACTTTGATAAGTACTAGCTGGCGCGGCGAACTTTGTATCGCTTTAAGGTAAAGATTATAAAATACACTACAGTTTTAGCGAAAGTAACAAACAGCAATTGATTTTTGAAAATTGCATGGCCTGTCTTGTTTCGGTAATACATCAAATTAAAAAGTGTACGTCATAATGGCGGGCAATTGCCATTTGAATTTCTAAAATTATTGATTTTATTTCACGAATTATCAAAAGATACGATTTTTGCGGATACAATATGTTCTCGACTCAGAATAATTATTTTTTTACGATCTATAATTGTGAATAGGTTTTGATCGAGTCTACCGTAGATCTGTGGCAGAAAAAATGACATGTAATGTCTGTGCTTAGGTTCATAATGGCGGATGTTAAAAATTGAATATTAACAATGTGGATTTTTAACCACTAATGTCATCAACACTACCACCACCATCACCACCATCGTCACCACCACCACGATCACCGCTACCACCTCCACCACCGCCACCACCAAAACGTCACCAACGCCATCAACGCCACCACCAACACCAACATCACCAAACACCTATGCCACCAATGCCACCAAAACCACCACCACTTCCACCACAACCAATTCCTCCAAAACTACCAACAACACCACCTATGTCACCAACGCCACTAATGCCTCCATCGCGACTAAAAACCATCACCACCACCACCACCACCAACGCCATCAACACCGCCAACAGAGTCACCAAACATACCTACGCCACCAACGACACCAATGACACCAAAGCCACTAACGCCACTAACGCAACTAACGCCACCAACGCCACCACCACCACCACTACCAAAACCCACTAACTCCACCAAATACCTAAAACTTCTGTGAAAATTTGAGGCGTCTACTTGCTACCATTATTATTATCGAGCAAAATATTTATGAAAAACAAAAACACGTTTATTGTATGCCCCCTTGAACCCCTTAATATCACAGTCTAAAGAAAACGAACGTGTTTTAATATTTTCATTTTCTAATTTTTTGTAATTAATTTTGTCGTTATAGCGGTAGCATAAATCACTGTATATGAGATACAGCCTGGTGACAGACAGTCGGACGGACGGACAGACAGACAGACAGACAGCGGAGGATTAGTAAGAGGGTCCGTTTTTACCTTTTAGTTACGGAAGCCTAAAAAAGATAGTAGATAGAAAATATTTTCAAGTGAGCATTTATTGAAATGATTAAGTATTCATTACACATTTCTGAACGCACGCGTAATGCTTTTCAATCTTTAAAAAAAACAAGACACATACCTGATAGTTTATTCATATATTTTAAATAGTTTATGAACGCATACCTGTCATCACTTGTCAATCACTAGTTACAGATTTTGACAAAAAAAATTGACAGCTCCGAAACTAAAGAACTTTTAGGGAAAATTACGCATTTTTCAAGTAATCGTCAATTTTTCTTATTTTTAAGATATATTCTGCTATTCGAGGCGGAGACAAATCCAACAAATCAAAAACCATGAAAATTGGTCCAGCAGATCTCGAGTTATAAGTGTTGTAACAAACCCGACTTTGTTTTATATATATAGATTTTCTTTTGCACTTATTGTTGGTGGGCTTTATTTTGTAGTACTTTGCTGCGGTGTGAATCTTATGATATTTTATTTCATAAAAGTGATAAAAAGCTAGACTTTCCGCCTACGTAGTTTCACGTACGAAGAAAGTTCAGAGAAAAACATAACTGCCATATCTTACATTCGTGTATATTATACTTTTATACGAATATACTTTATTAAAACGGAACTTCACGCCTGTAATCCCCGAAGGGGTAGGCAGAAGTAAATGCATACATTCAAGCATACATTACATGCAAACATCCACGATTCGCCGGCGAGCCTGTTGCCATCTTCGGGCACATTACCAAACTCCGAGTTACCTACTGGGAACTTCCTAATGGAATAAATCCCAATAGAACCAGAAATAAAGGATTTTAAACCGTTATCTCTGATAGCCCCCAAGCTGGGAATCGAACCCAGGACCTCCAGCGTAGTAGTGGCCGGCTACCCCTAGGATACTGAGGCAGTTAAATCTAGCGATAAGTTATGTTTAAGAAGTGTTAATACAAAACACTGGTAGTAGAGGTCTAGCGACGAAACTGGAGAGCGTAAGCACCACCTAATTATACTATTTCATCATCATCATAGTTTCAGCCAAAAGACATCCACTGCTGAACAACGGCCTCATCCAGCGTTTGCCCGCGACCTTCACCAGGTCGTCGATCAAGAATTTACTACCCACTAAATGGTTGTATTCAGCGTTGTTGTGTTCCGGTTTGAAAGTAAAGCTAGACTTCGTAATAACTGCCTCGGTGGCTTAGTGGTAGCAGGCCACTACTACTACGCTGAGGTCCTGGGTTCGATTCCTGGGTAGGGGGTTATCAGAGATAATGGTGTAAATTCCTTTATTTCTGGTTCTATTGGGATTTTTCCATCGAAATGGCGAATCGTGGGTGTTTGCATGTACCTATGCTCGAATGCATGCATTTACCTCTGCCTACCCCTTCGGGGATTACAGGCGTGAAGTTACGAAGTTACGTAATATGTCGCACAAATCTCTGTTACAGCATAACAGCTTAGACCTTAGGAGTGGCAACGCATCTACATTGAAATCATCAGTTTTTATGTAAATATTTATAAGCTACAATGCTTACCATCAAGGTGACCTGTAAGTATACCTGTTTGCCCCTTCGTGTCATAAAAATTCTGATCATTTTATCACATAAATTCACGTAAAAAGTGATTACAAACGAATCAGAACTAGTTCTTCCAAGACGGTACCTTCACACGAACAAGGACCGAAGTCGTCTTCAATATTTAATTGCTAAAAGCCTTTTAAAGCCGTGCTTTGATGTCAGTGGACGTCGCGTGAATATTAAAACGCTGTACGTGTCGGAAACTGCGAGAAATGGGCATGCCGCCGGCGTAGCGAACTGTTTCTTATGTTGGTGTGATATTGGGATCTTCTTTGGTCACATCTATACTTCCATACTTATCTTCTATACTAATATTATGAAGCTGAAGAGTTTGTTTGTTTGAATGCGCTAATCTCAGGAACTTCTGATCCGATTTGAAAAGTTCTTTCGGTGTTAGATGGCCCATTTGTTGAGGAAGGCTATAGGCTGTATATCATCACGCTATGACTAATAGGAGTGCAGCAGCACGAAATAAGCTGGGGCGGGCCGTTAGTAATATTATAAAGCTGAAGAGTTTGTTTATTTGTTTGTTTGTTTGTTTGAACGCGCTTATCTCAGGAACTACGGAACTACTGTACTGTTTGACGACCCGGTTAGTCCAGCGGTGTGAGTTGACCGTTTGATTCGAAGGGTCGTGGGTTCGATCCCCGCACCGGGACAAATATTTGTATGGCCTACAGATATTTGTTTCGGGTCTGGGTGTTTGTGTATGTGTTGTATGTGTACAACGGCACCCACGACACAGGTTTATACCTATTGTGGGGCTGTGAGTGTAAGCGTATTTTTACTGTAAGCTGCATCTTCACTGATAGACATAGTATATATTACATTTATTGCACCCGATCGAAGCCGGGACAAGCGGCTAGTATTTTATAAGTTGTTTGTTTTTCAACGTTTTATTTGTTAACATTTCACACTAACACGGTGTGAATTGCGAATTGGAATAAGTTACTGGCCAACTTATAGTCAGGATTGTTTAAGTTGCCCAAACACTGACTTTGCGTAACGATTCTTGTTGAAACTTCATAATAATATATCATTCCAAACATCAAGATAATAAACATTTCTACCGATTGAACCTCATTTTTGTTATTGGTACTGTTTTATTGAGACGAATATTTAAACTCTTGTCAAAGATGTTTTTACTGGTGGTAGATCTCCAGTGACGAAGCTCGCGGGCGTAGGCACCACCGCATTACCTAATACTTGCCGCTAAATGGTAGTGTTCAGCACTATCGTGTTCCGGTCAGGTGGTAATGTACGGCCCTGTAATTTCCGGAGAGAGGAATAACACCTTAGGCCTCAGGAGTGGTAACGTATCTGCATTTTGACCTTGGTCTTTGTGTGGGTGTCTATAGGCTGCAGTCATTACTTAACATCAATGTGAACTGCATGCTTGTTTGCCACTTCCACTACATAAAAAAAAAGATGAAATTGCTTAGGACTTACCGCAATTTACTTTTTAGTTGAACTAGCGCCAGTAGGTAGTCTAGTTACGCTGGGTTCGATTATCCATTATCTGTGTTGTGACTCTGTATGAAAAAGTTTCACCAAAAATACAATAACATGTTTCCTCTTTATCATATAAGATACACCCTTATTCATAAAGGTACATTAGATACGTTTTAGCTATAGAAAGCTTTGTCTTTGTCAGTTGCAGGATAGAATAGGACAAAGGAGAGATTAGCAACACTTTAGCTAAAAAACGCTTTTGAATAAGGGGGTTAGTATTGATGGTTGCGTCAATAAATAATCAGAAATGTATTTTACATCATCAACACCATTCAGCCGAAAGACGTCCACTGCTGGGCAGAAGACTCCACCAAAGATTACCACAACGAACGATCCTGGGCCGCCCTCATCCAGCGATTGCCCGCGACCATTGAGCAACACGGGCCACTGGCCGCGGGGGACCGGAGGGGAGTAGCCATACGCAGACTTTTCCTTCTGTCAAAGTACAAGCACAAATGTTCCTATGCCTGTCGCCTACATGTTTAAATGTGTGCGTGAAATTGATTATGTATTTTGTTAAAGTCAAGGTGTCTCTTTCTTTTTTCCTTTCTAAACGCTATGGCTACTCCTCTCCGGTCCGCCGCGGCCGGTGGCCCGTGTTGCTTTATGCCGACCTTCACCAGGTCGTCGGTCTACCTCTTCCGCGGTCGCCTTTCGAGAACTCTTCTGCCCAACGGCCGTCAGTTCTTCGAGCAATGTCCCTTGCCTACTGCCATTTGAGTTTTGCTAATCGGTGTACTGTGTACTTTGGTTCTCATGCGAATCTCCTCATTTCTGATTCGATCTCAATTTTTTCCATGAAGGTAATACATACCTCACAGTTGAGCTGCCAGTTAAATTACTTAACATTAAAATTTGATGGAAATCAATGATCTGTCTTTCATACATTGCAAGTGTTTGGTTGGTATGTTTTTTATATTTATGTGCACCAATTACTGCGACATTTCGATGATCCGATTGACGTGACTGTTTTTTTGTTCGATGTGTAATAGCTGACATCTGGTAACATAAGACATTTCGTTACTTTGGCCCGCTCAGCAATTTTTATGTATATTTTTTGTTAACTTGAAGGATGTCATTTTTATAATAACACCACAGTTTAAAGAAAACGCACATGTTAGTGATAACACACTGTAAATTGCCATGATGATTTTTCTTTAGTGACTTATCTAAAGACGACATTTTGGCAGAAAGTAAAAGAAACAATATGGCTGCCATGAGCTGTCAAAATCAACCCTAGTCCCTATTGAAAAACCCTATACATCCCCAACACAATGAATACGAACACGTACAAAAAAAAACATAAAAGGGCTCATCCACGATACAACAAACCGTTAAACATCAAAGAAACAAAAATAGAGGAACGTGACAGCCAAAACAGAACGACGTAACTGAAAATCTTTTTGATTTTTCCGCTCGCAACAAGCGACGGATATGTGCTGCGGGAATATTAATGAATTGGTTACCGACGGCTTACATGAGACGAGGGAAAAAGTATTAAAAAATACATTGCCAAGTGCGAATAGAATATAGGAAATGGTCCACTTATATTTAAAAGCGTGTCTTCTGCGCGCATTTTCGCCTACACAGAAAATAAATAATGAATTGATAATTGACAACTAAGCCGCTGAAAAAATCGCTACTCCTGAACCTAAGACGGTGTATGTGGCAAATGTGGCATACATTATCGGTTGACTGGAACACGATATAAGTTAGGGTTCCACTGCAGAATCATTTCGTTCACCCTGATATGCTGCAAACTTAATTTTACGCATATTTATAAACTAGAGAATCTACTAGGTTGCCTATTAAAATTTGGCCGCAAGTGTTTTTAATCAAAATATTTTATCTTTAACAGCCAGCAATGCTTGCTTGCGGCTGATTTAATTTGGCTTCCTTATATCACAATAATGAGAAAAACAAATAGCTTTAACTTATTTTATGGACGTAAAAAGTTATAGGGGCGGAATCAAAATATGTAAGGGTGGCCAAGTGCGCAACGGAAGCCGTGATTTTTCAGAGTCTTTATACATATTGCCGTGAATTCAACGATATTTTATTGAAGAAACAAGTAAAAAAAATATTTCCCAAAAAACATTTTTTTTTTTCTTTTATATTTAGGCAACCCTATCAAAAAATGGCAGCAAGTTTTCTTTTATTTTTTTTTTGGGAATATATTTTTTTTACTTGTTTCTTCAATAAAATATCGTTAAATTCACGGCAATATGTATAAAGACTCTGAAAAATCACGGCTGCCGTTGCGCACTTGGCCACCCTTACATATTTTGATTCCGCCCCTATAACTTTTTACGTCCATAAAATAAGTTAAAGCTATTTGTTTTTCTCATTATTGTGATATAAGGAAGCCAAATTAAATCAGCCGCAAGCAAGCATTGCTGGCTGTTAAAGATAAAATATTTTGATTAAAAACACTTGCGGCCAAATTTTAATAGGCAACCTAGTAGATTCTCTAGTTTATAAATATGCGTAAAATTAAGTTTGCAGCATATCAGGGTGAACGAAATGATTCTGCAGTGGAACCCTAAATTATATCGTGTTCCAGTCAACCGATAATGTATGCCACATTTGCCACATACACCGTCTTAGGTTCAGGAGTAGCGATTTTTTCAGCGGCTTAGTTGTCAATTATCAATTCATTATTTATTTTCTGTGTAGGCGAAAATGCGCGCAGAAGACACGCTTTTAAATATAAGTGGACCATTTCCTATATTCTATTCGCACTTGGCAATGTATTTTTTAATACTTTTTCCCTCGTCTCATGTAAGCCGTCGGTAACCAATTCATTAATATTCCCGCAGCACATATCCGTCGCTTGTTGCGAGCGGAAAAATCAAAAAGATTTTCAGTTACGTCGTTCTGTTTTGGCTGTCACGTTCCTCTATTTTTGTTTCTTTGATGTTTAACGGTTTGTTGTATCGTGGATGAGCCCTTTTATGTTTTTTTTTGTACGTGTTCGTATTCATTGTGTTGGGGATGTATAGGGTTTTTCAATAGGGACTAGGGTTGATTTTGACAGCTCATGGCAGCCATATTGTTTCTTTTACTTTCTGCCAAAATGTCGTCTTTAGATAAGTCACTAAAGAAAAATCATCATGGCAATTTACAGTGTGTTATCACTAACATGTGCGTTTTCTTTAAACTGTGGTGTTATTATAACTGTGTCTTCTGCGCGCATTTTCGCCTACACAGAAAATAAATAATGAATTGATAATTGACAACTAAGCCGCTGAAAAAATCGCTACTCCTGAACCTAAGACGGTGTATGTGGCAAATGTGGCATACATTATCAGTTGACTGGAACACGATATAATTTAGGGTTCCACTGCAGAATCATTTCGTTCACCCTGATATGCTGCAAACTTAATTTTACGCATATTTATAAACTAGAGAATCTACTAGGTTGCCTATTAAAATTTGGCCGCAAGTGTTTTTAATCAAAATATTTTATCTTTAACAGCCAGCAATGCTTGCTAGCGGCTGATTTAATTTGGCTTCCTTATATCACAATAATGAGAAAAACAAATAGCTTTAACTTATTTTATGGACGTAAAAAGTTATAGGGGCGGAATCAAAATATGTAAGGGTGGCCAAGTGCGCAACGGCAGCCGTGATTTTTCAGAGTCTTTATACATATTGCCGTGAATTTAACGATATTTTATTGAAGAAACAAGTAAAAAAAATATTTCCCAAAAAAAATATAAAAAAAAACTTGCTGCCATTTTTTGATAGGGTTGCCTATCAAAAAATGGCAGCAAGTTTTCTTTTATATTTTTTTGTATACATAGTGGATACATATTCTCTAGGTTACAAATATGCGTAAAAATTAGGTTTACAGCATATCTAGATTAGCGAAATGATTCTGCAGTGGGATTCTAACCTAATAGCACTAAACATAATCGTTTAGCTGGTAGTTAGGTTGTGCGGTGATTGGTAAAGATCCTGATCTTTGCCAATAATTTTACACAAAACTTTAACAAGTTATACTCGTATAAACTGGGAACTATTTGGTGCAGCCGTGGGATCTTGTTTCTTATGTTCTACTCTAACTATGTATTTTTTAAATAGGTCTAAGTATTTTTTTTGTCAACCCTTTCTCAAAATGTTTTTTTTTGTGTAACGTATTTGTACTGTAACTTTTATCTATTGCTTTTTTTTATGAATGCAGTTTCTGATATTGGTATGGGGGCTGCACCAATAAATGTTTTTTTCTTCTTATTCACAAACCTTCCGCATGAATTAACTACTGTATCTTTCAGTGAAAACCGCTTCAAAATCGCGTTTATTGCGAATAGACAGACAGACGCCGTTGGGGACTAGTCATCACGTCACTTAACTTACCCGTTTTCAACCCAAGAAAAGGATGATAGTGTTCCATACATTTCTGGGCCCAGTGTTAACACTGTACAAATTATGTCAAATTACTATAAAATAAATAATTTGAAATTAGGGCATTTTTTGAATTGGCAGTAGGTAAAGAAAGAAAAAAAATAGATTTTTTTTTGACACGCACAATACATCACTAAATACCTAAGTAAACAATAATAATAAAAAAATTAAAAAAACAAAAAAAAGCAATAATAATAAAAACAGAGAACACAACTTAACACAACGGTATAATGTATGTGTGAGTCCAATAAAATGGTACCCATCTCAGCTGATTGCTGTGTTGGCACTACAGCGCTGGTGTTCTGATGGGACCACCGTAAGTGGCTTTGCGAACTACAAGCCGCCCAACTACACAAAACTTCCATGCATACTAATGTTATATTTATATACAATATTACGTAATATTACATAAATAAAGATAAATAAATAATAATAACAAATAAATTAAATACATAATAAAATATTATACTCTGCCTACCCCTTTAGGGACCTGGCGCGAAGATACATACATACATACATAATTAAATTAAGGTAATTAAAGTATAAAATATTAAGTAAAAGTTGGGTGAGATTGCTAATTGTTAAGTATATTACAAAATGTACTGTGTAATTGGTTAGCCAGTAACGGTTTTTTGGGCCCAAAATCACCCGTTTCCTTTATCTAATGGATTATTAATAATAACCAAAGAACCCTAAATGGAAACGTATAAACATGGCAATGCGCTTTCGGATATCGTAACAATATGAATATTTATATTATATGTCTATCCGTATAACGTATTAGGACTCGAACCTCACCCATCGGTTTAGTCTTTGTCCTTTTATTTATGGTTTCCAATCTTAATCTCTTGATATATAACTGTTTTGTTACAGAGCTCAGTGTTCAGCTCCAGGACGGATTATGAAGTTCAAATGATATACTGAATATATTATACCTGTTTTAAATTACAAAAGTATCAGTTACATACATTGCGGGAAATAATTATGGAAAGCTTTATCAATTTTTTGGAAGAAATAATTATATGAACTCTCATACATATACCTATATATTTTTTATGTAATGGAAGTGGCTAACAAGCATGCAGTTCACATTGATGTTAAGTGATGATTGCAGCATATAGACACCCACAGGCCTTTATCTGATATTACAAGCTTAATCCGTTGTTAACTGGACGCCAATCAATGCTCACGAGCTCTAGCTACTGGTATTTGATTGTTACAAGTGTTTTTGTTTGTGGTACATTTTAAAAATAAAACATCTTTGCGTAATTAAAAATTATTTCTCTTTTATTCTGCGTTCTCTTCTTGAATTCACGCTGATTTCGACCTAATGAAAGACAAAGAAGATAATTATATACCTACATGGTCTATAAATTGATCTATTATTACTTGTCTATATTGTTGATACAAAAAACCTTCATAGTAGGTACAGTCAAGGGCAAAGATATGTATACACCTGTAGTTACAGAAAATAAGTCACCATAGAAACCAAGTTGCATAAAATTGTACGCGCACACATGCTCATAAATATGTACACATGATTGACCTCATAAATATGTATACAACACGAGCAATATTAAGTTATCAACTAAAGATGTGATAGGTCAAATTACAAATGAAATTAAAAATTATAAAATTAAAGCGACTGACATGTTTTTTTTTTTTAATTTGTAATTTTTTTATCAAATCAATGTATGGTCCCGTAATAAGTATCACACAAACAAAACAACAGGTCTTAGGCGTGGCACCGCGTTTTGACTCTATTGAGGTCAAAACGCAGATGTACTTGTGTAGATGTCTATAGGCTGCAGTCATCATTTAACATCAATGCATGATTGATTGCCACCTTCCAAAATTAAAAAAAAAAATTTTTGTGACCAAAAAGAGAAGAATGATAAATAGTTAAACAAAATACAGACTCTCGCCTTTCAGCATTAATTTGGACTTCTATGATCTGTAAAATTTTCACATAATATGATTAAAAAATCGACAACTCCAATGCTAGTGACGTCGGTAAATAAATCGGTTACGTCCTGCTTGTAATTGTATCGAATAATTGCTATAATTACTCGATACAATTACAGGCTGGCTTAACGTGCCGTTCCGTACATAATACAGGAGATTATCTGTTATTATGAGCTTAGTCCGTTATTAACCAGACGTCAATGAATGCTCACGAATTCTAACTACAAATTGAGTACAATTGTTTTTGTTTGTGGTTCAATAGAGAGGTAAATGGACTTTTTGCAACTAAAATTACTATAAAAAAAAGACGTGTGGCACTCGGGGACTGCCGCGGTAAAGCTATTGCATTTACATAATTATTTAAAATTATGCAAAACAAAAAAAAATGCAAATAAAAGAAAAAAAATAGAAAAATGAAACAATAATTTTCTATTAATATTTACCACTTTTTAAATATTGAATGGAAAAACAAAAAAAAAAATTAACAAAAACAATCTTGGCAGCGGTGGGATTCCAACCCACGCCTCCGAAGAGACTGGTGCCTTAAACCCAGCGACTACAGAACCACTAGACTCCCTATGTCATCGTTTCTACTAAGAAACATTTCAGTCAAAGCGATGAGGTATGAAGGAGCGGGGAGGGCAAAAGAGAGCGTCGTTATTGGTTGATTCAAGGTTGCGACAGGTCATAAATTATAACTAGTGATGGGAAAGTTTTTCTTTTGATTGCAACAGGAGTAAGTTTTAATGTTATCATGGTCATTTCAATTTCAACTCGTTTCATATACGTACTTATAACGTTTAGTTATAACGTACGTTTAACGTACGTTTTAGTTATAACGTACGTTTTTTCTGGTGGTAGAGCTCCAGTGACGGAGCTCGCGGGCGTAGGCACCACCGCATTACCTAATATACTTGCCGCTAAATGGTAGTGTTCAACACTATCGTGTTCCGGTCAGGTGGTAATGTACGGCCCTGTAATTTCCGGCACAGAGGCATAAGACCTTAGGCCTCGGGAGTGGTAACGCATCTGCATTTTGACCTTGGTCTTTGTGTGGGTGTCTATAGGCTGCAGTCATCACTTAACATCAATGTGAACTGCATGCTTGTTTACCACATCCATTACATAAAAAAAAAAAAAAAAAAAAACGTAGTAAATCAGATACATGTATTTACACACGCACCTGTGTGCGTGGCACATAGGATTATGACTTCGGGCCGTGACGAGAACATTTCAATATTTAAAATTTCTTTTAGCCACAAAAAAAATAAAAAACTAAGAAATTCGTGGTAGAGCTTGCTGAACGAGCTCAAGATCACTCTCGAGCTCGATCAGCACTATTGCATTATATGATTTAACTGTCGCTAAGTGACAGTGGTAAAATATGGTGGTAGAACTTCAATGATAGAGCTCGAAGGCACGCAAATATTACGTGAGTAATATGGGTAGGTATGTCAGATAACCTCTAATGATGGGTGTCAATGTTGTGGTTTCTTGGCGTGATGATAACGAAACATCTTTTTCTTAATCCGAGATGGCGGACAACATTTATTTTCAAAATATTGTTTTTTGGGGTGCTGATTACGCTTTATGCTTTTTTTTAATATGACATGTTGGAAGGCGTGGACGTAAAACTTTTGGAATTGGACACCCATATCATACTCTACTAACTTATTTAACTTCAAGAAACCTTGAAGTTAAAGAAGAAAGAACTTAAGGAGTCTGTTCGCCATCTCGGATTTGAAAAGGCTGCACCCAGGAAACTGTGAAATTTAAATCCATATCATATATTCGAAAAATAATTAAGTTCCCCATCTCCGATTTGAAAATAGATATCATTTTCGTAATTATCACCTCAAAAGCGTTTCTTGGGTGATATGACATTGACACCCATATTGCTTACATATCGTTTATAATAGGCTACATTTAGTGAAATATAAATTAGAAAATGCAGTGGTGCTCGTACGCCCTGGAGCTCCATCACTGAAGCTCTTCCACTGTATATTACCAACTACCCGGCAGATGATAACGGTTTACATTGGAGGAAACCGATAACCACTTACTGGCAGATCAAATAGGTAAGATGTAGGTGTCACTAGGTGTTCACGCCTTCGAACTCGTTCATTGGAGCTCTATCAAATAAATAATAATTCATTCAGCAAATAAATAATTCATTCATTCATATCCGTTACTGCCGTACACAATAGCCGTGGACCCTACCACTTCGCGTCGGGTAGTAAAATTAAGTTTATAAAATATTCAATTTTAAAATTATCCAAAAATAAACTGCTCACGACTTTTGTTTAGACTTACCAAGAGCTTAGAGCGGTGAGGAAGGTGAATCAGGTGGGACATCGAAGTGTCCATGCTATATATACGTAGAATTATTCAATGTTCTATGCCACCGTATTACCTACTATATCCACAAAACGGTAGTATTTAGCTCTATCGTGTTCCGGTTAAATGGTAATGTATGGCCCAGTAATAACTGTCACAGAGGCAGACCTTTTTAGGGCCCAGGAGTGGCAAAGCATCTGCACTTTGACCTCTGGTTTTCGTACTCGACTCTGGTAGTCGTTACTTAACATCCATGGGAACTTCATGTTTGTATACAAACTTTGTTACATAAAAAAAAGCAGTTTAAAAAAGTGTACGAAAGAAAATCAAGTAATATTCAGTTTTATTAATTGTCATCAGTCATCAGTTGATTGACGTGTCACATCACTACACTGATACGTACCAAAACGAAAGGAATAGCAATACTTATTTGAATGAAATGAAAGGGATGCACTGTAAAAAGACATCAATGGGTGATGTTTTTGACCTGTCATGACCTGTGTAAGTTGAACTCCGAATAAATTTTATTTTTGAAAATTATAATCGTGAAAACAGCATACCTGTGAAAAGTTATGTCGTAAAAGACAGTTATACTACAGCAGCATAATTAATAACGAGAAAATTTGATCGCCTACGTAACAGTCACCTTGGCTGGGTTTTTACGTTACGGAATTTCTGAATTCGGTCTCTGCGCTCAAGGTCCGCGGCAAAAGCTATGCAATAGCTTAAAAACAAAATAAAATAATTAAATTAAAAATTTAATCACTTGGAAATAGTAGAATTTGCTTGTGATAGGTCAAATTACAAATACAAAATTATAGCGAATAACAACTGATACGCTGATTAATATGTCAAAGTAAACAAAAGTAAAATTAATAATGGGCCAAAAATACTTTATAATTTAAATAGGTATCAACAGAATATTCCATGGGTACTTGCTTTTACAAACGGCAAGATAAGACTAAACAGGGACACTTTTTGTTATTCACTGGCGTAGAGTTCCAAAACTTACACTACTAAGAAAAAACCAACCAAAACAAAACTCAGTAGGGTCTTTTCAAAATATGTTCTTCTTCTCTTTTTATAATTCTTCTTTTCATAAATAATTGAGCGATTCTTTAATACACGTTTATTTTAATTTAAAATGATGATACTTGGAAAACCTACCACCAAAAACGTGTTGGAAACTCATATTTCCGCTTAAACCTAACAGGTCTGGGCGTACCCGTGCCTGCGAGAAAATAATAAAGCAAGTGTTCGTTTTGTTAAATTTTAAATATCTTAACTGCCTCAGTAGCCTAGTAGTAGCAGACCATTACTACTATGCTGAAGGTCCTTGGTTCGATTCCCGGGTCGGGGGCAATCAGAGATAACTGTTTAAAATCCTTTATCTCTGGTTCTATTGGGCTTTTTGCATTTTCGAAATAACTGCTTAGGCATGTAAACATTTTGTTTACAGGGAATTTTTTCATGTTCTTTTAGAACAAGTGGAACTTTTTAATGCCGTACCTACCATAAAACGAATAATCGATATCATTATAGGAATACTAGCGGCCCGCCCCGGCTTCGCCCGCGCTGCTCTGCTCCTATTAGTCATAGCGTAATGTAAGCTATCCTATCTCTCAAGTTGGATCGAACTGCACATAGTGTGCGAATTTTATTATAATCGGTTAAGTGGTTTAGGAGTCCATTGAGGACAAACATTGTGACACGAGATTTATATATATTAAGATATTGTGGCTCACAGCAGACTGTCCATATGTCACAATTAATTTGCTGCAACTATGGGGCCGCTTTAGTTGGAATTTTGTTCAGATTAACGTGAAAAACAAATTCATTGAACACGTTTTTTTCTGTCTCTACAGGAAAGAACTTCCACTAACAAAGAAAGGCAGAAGTTAACTACGAAAACTGACGTTCAAGCTGATTGGAATACGAACAAAATGGTCGACAAACTTCTAATAAGTACGGTGCGAAAGAGATAACGCTAAACAGACCCGAAATAAGACGAGGTCCTTCCTAGGCTCGCTGTGCAATATTTATTGTTGAGCACTGTACAGTCGGTTTAAATGCCACTCAAAAAATGCCCGACGTTAGAATCCCTCTAGTCAAAAAACAATCTATAAATCTATTGACTGCTGCAAATTCTACATAATCCGTATTTTACATAACGAAACTTTTGACTATTTTCGCTCCATATAGGTACTATCGAAGTATTAATATGCGGTTTGAATAACTCGGTATCAATTCCGAACTCAACATGCAATCAAGCAGCAAAAATCATTCCAGCCAGCCCCTCAACCGTTGAAAAGGAACGGTGGAAAAATCATAGAGTAAATAAAAAATATCTACAAATAAAAGCAGTTGCTTGTTAATAATTTCCAATGCACACATACACATGTTACGTTCACGAAAATATTTTTAGGTACTGGTGGTAGAGCTCCAGTGACGGAGCTCGCGGGCGTAGGCACCACCGCATTACCTTATATACTTGCCGCTAAATGGTACATAGTGTTCAGCACTATCGTGTTCCGGTCAGGTGGTAATATACAACCCTGTAATTTCCGGCACAGTGGCATAACACCTTAGGCCTGAGGAGTGGTAACGCATACGCATTTTGACCTTGGTCTTTGATCACTTAACATCGATCTGAGCTGCATGCTAGTTCGCCATTTCCATTACCCCGCGTATTAGTATTGCCCCGGAATAACTATCACAGAGACAAATCAACTCAGGTCTCAGAACTTGCAAGTCTGGCAACGTATAAGCATTAAGACCTCTGGTATTTGTGTGAGTGTCGGTAGGCTGTCATCACATATCAATGTAAACATAACATAAAATGTTCATAGGCGACGGTGACACAGTGCTAATATGAACAGTATGGAAACTACGTACAAAACCTTGAAACGTCACACTCACACAGACATGCGCATTGACGAGGCCTCTAAGCGGTTCTCGCGGTGCTGCAGTACTGAGTCACTCGCTACATCGAGCGTCGATGCGCATGTTTGTGTTAGTGTGCCATTTCGAACGTTTTGTACGTAGTTTCCATACTGTTCATATTTGTACTGTGACGGTGACCAATTTCCGTCAGGTGGCCCGTCTGCGGGTCTGTCAACATTCAGACATAAAAAAAAACACTGACTTTACATACACGTTTCCTTTTACATTCATAAAAAGCAAATTTTATTTCTTCGTCTGAACAAAAAGTCCCAACTGTACAGTAAGACTGATATCATTTGAAACTTAGCCCTGTTTTCAACATTTTAAACTTTTCTCATTAAAAGACAGTTAAGGTGAAGGAAGGTGAGAATAAAATAGAAAAAAGAAAACAAAACAAGGGATCTAATTAAAACAAGTTATATATTTTCTTTCCCCGATTCCCGTTTTCCTTTTGCGTATTTCTTTTTTCGCAATTGGAGAACGTGAATTTTGTTTTGTTTATTACTTACATATTTTGTTTTCAGATAGACTTTATATATTTTTATAAGCTAAGTATATATCATTAATAATTTATTTATCATAAAAGACATCGAAGTGAAAAGTTTTTTTTTTTTTTTTTTTTTAATGTAATAAAAGTGGCGAACAAGCATGCAGCTCAGATCGATGTTAAGTGATGACTGCAGCCTATAGACACCCACACAAAGACCAAGGTCAAAATGCATATGCGTTACCACTCCTCAGGCCTAAGGTGTTATGCCACTGTGCCGGAAATTACAGGGTCGTATATTACCACCTGACCGGAACACGATAGTGCTGAACACTATGTACCATTTAGCGGCAAGTATATAAGGTAATGCGGTGGTGCCTACGCCCGCGAGCTCCGTCACTGGAGCTCTACCACCAGTAAAAAATACATTATAACTGATCAGATAAATATTTATTAAGTTTGTTGGGTATTTTTTTTCACTCTCAAATTCTAGTATACAACTTGTAGTTCGTAATGGCACTCTAGGACTTATCAGAATACCAATCTTGCAGAACCTGCTGCATCTGTTTGCTAAATTGAGTGCCCTTTTTTTCATTTGTTTTTATTTGTTTACTATGCACTTATTTAGTTTACGTTAAAAATAAAATTCATTTTATTGGAAATTTATAGACACATATGAGACAGACCCAAATTCAGTCAAATTGTCCTTGTCATCTTTTCCGTAGCAGTACGTACTTCTGAACAAAGAGGTACCGCGAACTTAAAAAAAATCAACTATCTACTAGGGTCTAACGAAATCAGCAAATCAGAATTAAAAGTAAATAGAGATGAACTTTATTACGTGCATTAAGTGCATACAGATGCTAATACAAAGCAAAAGTTAAATTTACTACCGTACATACAGTTAAGTAAACGGCGGCGAATCTTGTAACCGCAATACAACTTTTAGACTGAGCCATCTGTCGACCAGTGGTTGAACTAGCATACAAAGCTCAGGTTTGATCTGAACAACTTCTACTACGTACTTAGTAGCATCTAGGAGGGATATCTTTTCGTATAATTTTTCCTTTGTTGTTTTGCTTCCCATTATTTCGTAATGCACCGGCTGTTGCAGGCTATAGCAGAGTCGGACTTGGATAAAATCATGAAGATCTTTTCTTTCATATAGACATCAGAGTAAAGCGATGACAAAAGCAATACGAGACAAAGCAATGCGTTCAGTTGGCGAGTCTTAATGACTACGCAGCACTTGCTCTCTTGTCGTGTTGACTTTGTATTCACGATGATAGCTCCCTGACAAAAAGCATTTTTGAATGACCTTTTTACTGGTGGTGGAGCTCCAGTGACGGAACTCACGGGCGCAGGTAATACCACATTACCACATATAAGTATATTATACTTGCAATGGTAGTGTTCAGCACTATCGCGTTGCGTTCAGGTGGTAATGTACAGCCCTGTAATTTCCGTCACAGAGGCATAACACTTCAGGCCTCAGGAGTGGCAACGCATCTGCATTTTGTACTCTGGTCATTGTGTGGGTATCTAGGCTGCAGTCATCACTTAACATCAATGAGAACAGCATGGTTGTTTGCCACTTTTATTACATAAAAAAATATTTTACTTCTATCTCTGACACATCAGGACACCTTACGTTAAAATTCCGGAGAACAAAAAAGTCCAATAGCATCCCCGACTTACGGATCGAACCCTGAACTTAAGCGTCGCAGTTGTGCATCTTTATCTATAAATCATCTAATTAAACGTAAAAACCCAAATTAAATAAAAGAACTTGCGAGTCTACAAGTATCTTTGTAAAAATCGACCCGTTCTCCAAATACAATAGATAAAAGATTCTACCGAAAAAAGACCATAAAAACTTGCAAATACATTTGGTTTGGGGCGTCTGAATTAATTATTTCCTTTTGTTTTAGAAACGAAAACAATGGGAATTGCTAATGAAAGACGGTTGTTAGGCTTTTTATCATTTTCAACTTCTATTACGTCACGGATTAACAACGCAATGGCTTTTTCTTGGCAACCATACCGATGAGTCACTATTGATACTTATTTTAACGTTTCTTCTTTTCTATGATCAGAATGTTTTATATGATCAGAATTCAATAAAATTCCCTGGTCATTTAAAAAGTCATTAAAAAACAATGACACCGGCTAACACTCTCTGACTCAGTAATAGCTTCCATCTTTCATATCCCTACATAACTTTACGGCTGTTATCCCCGAAAGGGTAGGCAGAGGTAAATGCATGCATTCAAGCATACATTACCTAATATACTTGCCGCTAAATGGTAGCACTATCGTGTTCCTATCAGGTGGTAATTTCCGGCACAGAGGCATAACACCTTAGGCCTCAGGAGTGATAACGCATCTGCATTTTGACCTTGGTCTTTGTGTGGGTGTTTATTGGCTGCAGTCATCACTTAACATCAATGTGAACTGCAGGCATGTTTGCCACTAACATTATTACATAAAAAAAAACTTTAAAATCCCCACGCCTCGCCGGTTACGTTTTGGCGTACCTGTTGCCATCTCCGGGCACATTACCAAACTCCGAGGTACTGGGACACTTACAGAATATGGAAAAATCCCAATAGAACCAGAGATAAAGGATTTTAAACCGTTATCTCTGATAGTCCCCGACCCGGGAATCGAACCCAGGACCCTCAGCGTAGTAGTAATGGAAAATCCTATCCCTATCTCTCTCATTTCCTTTATTTCTGTTAATCATCAATTTGTATATTTTTTTTTGTATTCAGTGAAACATGTTGACGTACTTTGATTTTTGTATGACATTATTTGTATGTTGTATGTTATACAGTTGTTACATTAAGTATGCACACCCTACAGACTTTAAAATTTATGATCCTTAATGCAAGATTGCCTGGCAGAAATCGCTGCCTGAGCGATAAGGCCACATACTCTACCTATTTTACTGTCGTCTATTTATGTAAATTGTCTACGTTTGGTGAATGATAAGAAATAAATAAATTACTATCACAGACAACAACTTAGGTCTCAGGGGTGACAACGCGTCTGCATTTTGACCTCTGGTTTTAATGTAGATGGTAGATGTCTATAGGCTGTAGTCATCACTTAACATCAATGTGAGCTGCATGCTTGTTTGCCACCTTCATTACATAAAAAAACACGTCACCTAAATCAGGTGGCCTAGTAACAGAATAATTAGTTTTAAATTAAAACGAAAGGATGCATCGTTTTTATTTTAAAAGTGCTAGTCAAGAAAAAAAAAAAAAGGTCAGGGTATGACAGCTTCAATATTTTGATCTAGAGAGCATTAAAACTTCAATTTTGAACTTTTTAAATTACCAGGAAAAGTGCGCGCGTGTGTGTGTATGTGTGTGCGTGTGCGCGCGTGTGTATGTGTGTGTGTGTGTCATTTCTTATGTACAAATCTTGCCCTGATCTTTCTGTGTTAAATGGATTTTTTAAATGTTGCTACATAAATTCGGAGGAGTATTACTAATGACTCTACACATTGAAGATAATACTTTTCATGTGCTTACTTATTGTTTACGAAAGCAGCACCAGATGAATCGAAGAAAACATTGTTAAAAGTGAAATTATCATCGTCTCCATGATCAACAAATCACGACTAATAAAGACCAAAGTTACATCGTCAATTCGAAATGATTTCTTATTATTTTCAATGGAAAAAATCCACATTTCAAATAGGCTTTATGATAGAAAAAGTTTCCGAGACAGCATTCCCCCACCTTGATTAAAGAAAAATTTACTCCGACAAAATGGGAAAAGGATTTCAATATTGGAGTTCCAATGGATGCTGTATTTAATATTGTATTGTTACAAACTATGTGGACTGGTTAATATATTTTTTTTTATGTAATGTAGGTGGCGAACAGGCATGCAGCTCTCATGGATGCTAAGTTATAACCGCAGCCTATAAACATCTACACAAAATCCAGAGGTCCAAATGCACATGCGTTGCCACTCCTGAGATCTAAATTGTTGTCTCCGTGGAAGTTATTACGGGGCCATATATTTCCATTTAACCGGAACACGACAGTGCTGAACACCACCATTTGGCGGCAGACAGATTAGGTTATGCGGTAGCGCCTAAGCCCTCGAGCTTATTTAAAAAAAATCTGTAAACTTAATAATATCTGGTGGCAGGGTACTGCCACCAGATGTTATTAAGTTTGTAGAATTTTTTTTATGTAATGGAAGTGGCAAACAAGCTTTCAGTTCACATTGATGTTAAGTGATGACTGCAGCCTATAGACACCCACATGAAGACCAAGCTCAAAATGCAGATGCGTTACCACTCCTGAGGCCTCAGGTGTTATGCCTCTGTGCCGGAAATTACAGGGCCGTACATTACCACCTGACCGAAACACGATAGTGCTGAACATTACCATTTAGCGGCAAGTAAATTAGGTAATGCGGTGGTGCCTACGCCCGCGAGCTCCGTCACTGGAGTTCTACCACCATTTGAGACTTATTATTTTTTTACCTTTAGAGTCACGTACTAAAGTAACTGTTTTTTTTATATTAATTTTTAGTGAACATATTTACGATATTAAATAAAATGAAAAGTTTTCATGACTAGCATTGTTGGCAATAGATGTCGTTACCAACGAATAAATATTATAACAGTCAGTGAAGACCAATTTTAACAGAACCCCAAAAACATGTAAATCTCTAAACTTTTACTCTATTGAAAACCCGACGAGGCGAAGATTTTTTTCAGGCGACGAAAAAAAATATATTTGATACACGTATTTATTACAGCATCCCGTGTCAGTCTCGCGTGGCCCATCTTTGAACTTGTGGTAATAAAAACCTGACATTTCACGAAGACGTGGCTTGTAAAAATACGATTGGAGGCCTCGCCCCTGCCCGGGCACGCTGGAACATTTCACACTGTGTGGTACAAGTGATAAACTCTTGCGTGTTCTATAAATATATTAGAGTCTGAAATACTTGTCGGGACAGCGTTCCAGCGGCATTATCATGTCCGCTTAGTTACTTAATAATCTGCAATGTACTACTACTATTTATACTTGCAAGACTGTTATGACTGTTAATACATCTTTACAGACTCTCCGAAACGTTATTAGAAATTGAACATTACTTTAAAGTAAAAAAAAAAACATAGAGCAAAAGTAAAACAGATTATAAGTAAAATTCAATTAAAAAATTCATTAGATAGGAAGCAAAAGAAAAATATTCGTCAAAAACAAAGTTATACACTTAGCAGAGTTCCAAGTATAGTCACTACTGAGATGAACTCAGTTGTTAAATAAACTCAGTGGAGCTCCATTATAATTTTAACTTTAACACAAACACAGATAGTCATGCTTACAGTAATGCAATAGTTTCATGTCACCGGTCCAAGCGTTGCATCTTCAGGTATCTCTTAGCGTAAAAAATGGTTCCATTTCAAATATAACGTTTTACTTATATCCACTTCAAATTATTATTGCTTTTTAATAAACATTTTAAAATAATTATCATATTGTACTTCTAATATACTACGACATTAATTTTATTTTTAAACATTCTAAAGGTACAAAAATATTAGACACGTTCAAATCGCTATTCGCTCATTCCAAGTACCACACCTCAAGTCCAGACGTGAACACAATATAATGAGGATGGGAGCAGAGAGAAAAGTTTTGAAACTCAAAAGTGCTTCAAGTAATTTTTCCTGCTTGATTTAAAACGATCGCATCGAAAACCGGGTTTCGCTTTTGCCGTGCACTCAATTGTAAGTGCTTTACCATCTCGTTTCTGAGTATAAGTGGAACCATTTCAACTAGACTCATTTAATTTTGAACAGCTTATTAACCTTTTTTATTAAAAAAACGTAAGTTCACGCCTGTAATCCCCGAAGGGGTAGTCAGAGGTAAATGCATGCATGCAAACACCCACGATTCGCCGGTTACGTTTTGGCCCATGTAACAAGTGGCGAGCCTGTTGCCATCTCCGGGCACATCACCAAACTCCCCATATCCAAATCCCAATAGAACCAGAGATGAAGGATTTTAAAACCGTTATGTCTGATAGCCCCCGACCCGGGAATCGAACCCTGGACCTCCAGCGTAATAGTAGTGGCCTGATACCACTAGGCTATTGTGGCAGTTAATTTTCAGTTTATTTAAAATGAATCCTCTTTGTGATATTTTGCACCAGACCTAAGATCTCGTTTTGTAGCCCGGTAGTAATACCGTAATCCGGTAAGTAAGTAATACGTTTTTGCGTTGGGAATATTTTGAGTAACACCCTTAAAAGGGAATTTTGTATCTGGTCATCCTACTAATGAGTGTGATACGGGACTTCGAAAAGTGTAACACCGATAGATTGTCAATATGCTTTAATTGCTTTAATTAGGTAGAAATGAAAAACGTGATAAATCGTGTGGACTGCATTGCATTTTTTTATGTAATGGAAGTGGTAAACAAGCATGAAGTTCACATTGATGTTAAGTCATGACTGCAGCCTATAGACACCTACACAAAGACCAAGGTCTAAATGCAGATGCGTTACCACTCCTGAGGCCTAAGGTGTTATGCCTCTGTGCCGGAAAGTAGGTAGAACGGATAGAGCCTACCTCAGTGGATGGAAACGGTTACATATTTTTGTAGCGTAGATTTCACATCTTCGCAGCATAGCTTCATAGCACATCTGTGGTGGAAAAACACCCTTAACCTTGTTTTATTTCACGCAGCTTGAAAACATCCTATACATAGCTGCGCATATTATTATAGTCACTAGAATATACAGGAGGATAAAAGATTGCACTATAAAGTTCATAATATTTTCCCAGAATCATACCGCGCAAAAAACCTTTGACGTAACGCCAACGGACATTAATCCGAACCTTTTTGCGTAGTTCCAGGAGTTTTCCCGACGAAAATATAATGAATTTAATTCATGCACGAAAATTGAGGTGTTTCCTTGTTTATTTTTAAAGCTTGATGTGATTTCCTGCAAAATGTACAGTCACGTACGTTTAAAATAAAAAGTGGTGTATTGGAACGCGTTGATAAAGTCACGTTTAATAAATACCTACGATTCCCTGTAATAAGCGCTCTTATGGAGGCCTTTTATTAAGTATCAACTGACTGAATAAAATACCTTGTATTAAAACAGGGTTTTTTTAATCACGACAAAAAAAGCACAATCTAATACCTTAATAACATGATTATTATTATTGGAGATCAAGATCTAGATTTAAAAACGAAACACTTGATACTTTGTTTTTCATATTATTATATAAAACACTGCGAAAGTTTAGCGAATAGGTACGCACAAAATAACAACAATCAACCTATAAAAACCCAGTTCAGGTTAAAAACATCAGTCATTCAACATGTGATTGCATTGAAGCGAAACCACATTCAACCCTGAATGCAGACGTAAAAAGAAGGGGCACCCTTTCCAGATATGAATGAACGCTGGAAAAACAAATAGTTTTTAATTAATATCACACAAATACAGCTTTTAAATTGCTTTGCTTTCAGTTTCGTAAACAAGTTTGGAGGATTCATTTTGCGCAGTTTTATGGAATTATTTTTAGAGCCGGCTTTGTTAAGACAAACAAAGGTCGTTCGTATTCTGCTCGAAAATTTCGTTTACGCTACTATCCAAAACTTGAATGCTAAAAATGTTATTTTACTTAAGGGTAAATTTGGGCATTTAATGCGTCTTATTTCTGACATACGTTTAAATATTGAAATCTATGAACCAAGAGACACTATTGTGGAGAGTAATTGTCATGTTCAAACAGTAACAGTTGATTTAGCCAGAAGTATGCTGTTGAAACTTTGTTCTTGACTACTTAAGGATTAACTTATAGCAGCAGCTGGGTCCTGTAAGGTCCAAGAACAATAAGAAATTAATTGTCATATTTTTTCTGGTGGCCTGAGGGATTTGATTCGTCAGGCCACCAGAAAAGTAATAAGAAAAATACAAACACTGCAAAAGTTTCGTGAATAAGTTTGTACAAAATAACATCAGTCAATCGACCACCAACGCTCCGTCGGCGTCGTACAAATAAAAGCACGATAAAAACCCAGTTGAGGTTAAAAACATCGCTCATTCAACACGTGATTGCATTGAAGCAAAACCACATTCAATCCTGTAATAAGAGGAAGGACCCGTTTCAGATATGAATAAATGCTGCAAAACTAATTCGTTTTTAATAATTTATTACACAAATACAGCTTTCAAATTGCTTTGCTTTCTATTGCGTAAATAAGTTTGGAGGATTTATTTTGAATAGTTTTGAGAAATTATTTTAAATATAGGATTTGTTACGACAAATGAAATGTGTGCATTGTTAGAATTTTTTTAGTTTTTTTATTTTAGTCCATCTTCATATAACGTATGATGATCAAATTATGTATAATAATATTTCCTGGGTTTTTTTTGATAACATTCTTACTGTATTTCTCCTAATTTCTTACTGTATTTTGCAATTTTTTTTATGTAATGGAAGTGGCAAACAAGCAAGCAGTTTACATTGATGTTAAGTGATGAATGCAGCATATAAACACCCACATGAAGACCAAGGTCAAAATTCAGTAAGTTACCACTCCTGAGGCCTAAGGTGTTATATCTCTGTGCCGGAAATTACAGGGCCGTACATTACCACCTGACCGGAACACGATAGTGCTGAACACGACCATTAAGCGGCAAGTAAATTAGGTAATGCGGTGGTGCATACGCCCGCGAGCTCAAACTTAAAATTCGAAATAAATTTTAAACAGGCCACTTTCGGGGGGTAAATCAGAAAATAAAAAAAAACTAATTCGTTTTTAATAATTTATAACACAAATACAGCTTTTAAATTGCTTTGCTTTCTATTGCGTAAATAAGTTTGGAGGATTTATTTTGAATAGTTTTGAGAAATTATTTTAAATATAGGATTTGTTACGACAAATGAAATGTGTGCATTGTTAGAATTTTTATTTTAGTCCATCTTCATATAACGTATGATGATCAAATTATGTATAATAATATTTCCTGGGTTTTTTTTGATAACATTCTTACTGTATTTCTCCTAATTTCTTACTGTATTTTGCAATTTTTTTTATGTAATGGAAGTGGCAAACAAGCAAGCAGTTTACATTGATGTTAAGTGATGAATGCAGCATATAAACACCCACATGAAGACCAAGGTCAAAATTCAGTAAGTTACCACTCCTGAGGCCTAAGGTGTTATATCTCTGTGCCGGAAATTACAGGGCCGTACATTACCACCTGACCGGAACACGATAGTGCTGAACACGACCATTAAGCGGCAAGTAAATTAGGTAATGCGGTGGTGCATACGCCCGCAAGCTCAAACTTAAAATTCGAAATAAATTTTAAACAGGCCACTTTCGGGGGGTAAATCAGAAAATAAAAAAAAAATCGCAAACTGTATTGTGTGACATATCAAATGAAAGAGGTTGTTGTCAGCATCTCAGATATATTTTTTTTATAATTTTTGCATAAACAAATTTGAAGTAATTTAAGAAAAACCAAGAATATTGACCATCCCCCCCCCCCCTATCTCCGAAACTAACGAAATTTTGAAAAAAATGTGGAAAATAGTTCTTTGCCTATAGATTACTGGAAAACCTATAAGAAGTTTGAGTATTCAAATTAAATCGAAAATTCTTAATAATATAACCCCCCTGCCGGTACTACCGTAACCGCTATGTCCCTGCATTTTAAATCTGTAATAATTTCGAAAATATTTATTTAAATTACGGAACCCTCACCACGCGAGTCGAACTCGCACTTGTCCGGTTTTTTTTCTAAATTGCACCCGTATGAAGTGCGGACTGGCCGCTAGTACTTTCATTAAAAAAATTCTAGAAGTCTCGATGTTGCCATTGCTGATATCCAAAATCTCTTGGCTGTGTACCAAATACTTAGGGCTTATATTATTATACACTGGTAGCTTGTAGCTCGCCCCACAGCTGGGGAAGAGGTGTATGGATAAATCGTTGGCCCTGCACCCTCTCCAGCTGCCTAGTCCCGCCGCTCGATAGGAACGTGTTGGTGCCACGGAGGGGCAGTTGAGAGTCAGTTCGTCCCTCACATTCCCGCTCCCCCGGGGTTGAACTCTGTGCCCCTGGACCCCTCCACCCGAGCGTCTTGGGACGTCTGGTGTTGCGAGTGATCGGGGCAGAGACCTTCGGGCGTCGGACTAGGGAATGTCCGTCGCCCGAATTGAGAGGTCCCGGGCTGGCTGGCGTGCAGGTGTTCCGCACGCCACTAGTTTTGAATGGAGCCGAAAGGCCGAGGAGGGCTCGGCAACGACCAGCCGCCGGTGAGGTCGCGGATGTGTGCGGCGGATGAGTCGGAACACTAGGTAAAACACGGGTTTAAAGTTATTACCCCTCTCCCTTTTGCTATGGTAAAAAAGTGGCTCGTCCCGGCTTGATATATTTTATAAAATAATATCTGATTCTATCGATAAATATTACTTGCTACTACGGAACCCTTCATGGGCGACACAGACACACAATGATACACTTCTTCAAATTTGTTTTAATATTTATTTTGTCTGACGATATTTCTGTTTATCAGTATGTACCTTGTATATAAGAAGAATTGTTATAGTCACATAACAGTGCAGAAATAGATGACATTTTGAACAAATATGAATTATGCAACATATGTAAAAACGGCGAGTGAATGTGGGTAACTATGTGGATTCAATCTCAGCAGGACTGTCGGTCTTGTTGGTCTCCCACTAATGACTACACCAACAGTAGCGATCGTGATTTATTCTCTGCGCCGACTACTGGTGGTGTGGTCTAAGCGAAGAGCGGTAACGAGTCTGACAAATATCTACTCGTATATTATTGCTCGGCGAAGAAGACTATAGCCGTCTCGAGACATGCCGCCTACATATGTCCATTAAATAAGAGATCAATGTGAACTGCATGCTTGTTATCAAGTTGCATGGTAATGTTTTAATTATGAGTGTCTTTTTTATTTTTATTAGAGCATATTATTATTACTATTATTTAAATTTAAGAATTTGTATGCTAACTTAATTATATTTGTATGGAAAAGTATGTGAAACAAATTGAACTGATTGTGACAATTAATTGACAGTATAATAAATAATTGACAATTCGAGTAAGAGATTAAATGTGTCTGTCACTCTAGTGCTCTTTATATTTTCTTGCATATTTTTAGTGTACGACTTAATAAATACAATAATATGTCAGATGAAATCTTTTCTTTAAGTTTTGTGTCAAAATTACGCGCATAACTAAAAATGTCATGGAGCATTGCCCTTTTTTATTCTCAAAAATAATATACCCATGCTTCAAGATATGACATTAAAAGATTGTATTGTAAGTGCATTCAACGATTACATTTTTTAAAGTTATCGAGCTACATTACGTGATATGTAGATGGCTGGAGGCATAGTCAACTAAGTTAATAACAATCTAAAGGACTCCCGCAATCAAAATTAATTATAAAGCAAACGCGAATTACTAACATAGTAAGCTTTCACTCCAGATTAAAATCGCTACCGCTCATAACTTACAACAGAGCGTTATGCGCACCTGCTACAAACTTTCGATATTCGAACGCGAAAACGATAATTGGTTTCGATTCGGCCAGTTGTTTGCGCGAAAGTACCCACCAATTAAATTTTGTTTGAATACGAACGGCGCGAAAAGGTCGTCGAGGTGGCCGGATAACCGGCTCCTCTGATTGCTTTCTAGTTTTAGATGTGATTGAACGAGTGACGTAACTTCAATGTAACATCACGTTTTCAACTGGTGGTAGAGCTTCAGTGACGGAGCTCGCGGGCGTAGGCACCACCGCATTACCTAATATACTTGCCGCTAAATGGTAGTGTTCAGCACTATCGTGTTCCGGTCAGGTGGTAATGTACGGCCCTGTAATTTCCGGCACAGAGGCATAACACCTTAGGCCTCAGGAGTGGTAACGCATCTGCATTTTGACCTTGGTCTTCATGTGGGTGTTTATAAGCTGCAGTCATCACTTAACATCAATGTGAACTGCATGCGTGTTTGCCACGCCCATTACATTAAAAAAAAAATCGTAAATGTATTCAAGTATATGTACATACTAACAACATAGTATAAAAGATTTTATTTTTAAAGAAAAATGGAAAGAAAAATTTGACATCAGGCGAGACTCGAACTCGCGACCTACTGGGAATCTAGTCCAGCCAGGTATAGTATAAAAGTGTTAATTTTTTCCCATAAGTTGCCTAGTACCATTCCCTGGAACCGAAGATGCGTTCACCACTTATTACTAGATACAAAACGGAAATGGTAAATCGGAATGGTAAACGGAAATGGGTAATTGAAATACGGGAATTAATAGGTAAGTCTGATAACTCCTTTAGATAACATAAGCATGAAGTTAAGTTTTAATCGTAACATAACTGGAATACTCATGGGCGGATGCCCCTAAATACCAACTTGATTCGTATCGTCAACGATCCAGGCTCTCTCACTGATAGGCTCGAACATTAAGCCTACTCAGAGACATTTGGTGTCTGTGCATTTTTTACCGTCTCAACAATGGTGAGTACTGTGCTATGATATGATATGGTACCACCGTCTCACTAAGCTACTCCGTTCTGCCCGCCGAAAAGAGAAATTCCACCCTGGCAGTGTACTATTGAAGTACGGTTTTCGCGTTAATTTTTGCCTAGAACGTGTAAATTGTGGAACGAATTTGCCTCCGAGGTATTCCCTCGGTGCTACAATGTGGCGTTCTTCAAAAATGGCGTCAAATGAGTCCTTCAGTGCTGGCAGCACGTAGGTAACATCCCCTGGTGATGCAAATGTTCTTAGGCGACGGTGACCATATTGGCGACGGTGGCCCGTTTGTTTGTTTGTCAATCCATCTATAAAACAAAAAGATAAAAATGTTATTTTGAAATATAAATATTTTCTTACTAAACCATCGCTCGCATCCGCTTTTAAACCTGTACCTAAGATTAGTTTTGTTTCAAAACTTTTAGGTTACAAATTGGATTGGACGAATATTCATGACTGTCCTCCAATTAGCATAATCCTAGTTTATTGGACAGACGTTATAATTGCAATGGTTTTGAGTTTTATGAAACGAGTTTGTGTGTTGTTTTTATGGATTTTGAAGGAATATTTTTAACCGACTTCAAAAAAGAGGTTTACATTTTGTCCCATGTATGTACCTTTTTGGACCCAATCGTAGCGTGCTACGTCCCCAGGTCGGTCAGTGGCCCAAACATGGACGTGTAAGGTAAATCAATTAATTTCAAACTAAGTTTAAGGGACACTTTTGAGGATTGAATTCAACCAACAGTTTTAAAAAACAGCACAGTGTATTGTATAATTTAAGTGACGGAGCTCGCGGGCGTTAGCACCGCCGCATTACCTAATTTACTTGCCGATAAATGGTAGTGTTCAGCATTATCGTGTTCCGGTCAGGTGGTAATGTACGGCCCTGTAATTTCCGACACAGAAGCATAACACCTTAGGCCTCAGGAGTGGTAACGCATGTGTATTTTGACCTTGGTCTATAGGCTGCAGTCATCACTTAACATCAATGTGAACTGCATGCTTGTTTATCAGTTACATTATATAAAAAAACCGGACAAGTGCGAGTTCGACTCGCGTGGTGAGGGTTCCGTAATTTAAATAAATATTTTCGTAAATATTACAGATTTAAAATGCAGGGACATAGCGGTTACGGTGGTACCGGCAGGGGTAACCCCCCTGCCGGTACCACAAATTATTAAGAATTTTCGATTTAATTTGAATACTCAAAATTCTTATAGGTTTTCCAGTAACCTATAAGCAAAGAACTATTTTCCACATTTTTTTCAAATTTTTAAGTTCAGTAGTTTCGGAGATAGGAGAATGGTCAATTTTCGTCGTTTTTCTTAAATAACTTCAATTTTGTTTATGCAAAAATTATAAAAAAATATATCTGAGATGCTGACAACCATCTCTTTCATTTGATATGTCACACAACACAGTTTACGATGATTTTTTTTAATTTTCTGATTTACCACCCTAAAGTGGCCCCCCCTGTTTTAAATTTATTATTTTACTTGACGTGTTCATCTTTGGGTCACCAATTTACATATATTCATCAAATTTCAACTCAATCGGTCGAGTAGTTTCGGAGCAAATTGGCTGTGACAGACGGACAGACAGACAGACAGACGCACGAGTGATCCTATAAGGGTTCCTTTTTTCCTTTTAAGGTACGGAACCCTAAAAAGGATTGCCAACACTTTTTTAAATAATATTACGATAAATAGTTATTTCTGTTATAAAGAAAACATGGCAAAATTTACAATTCTTCCGACATTCTTATTTCCAAAATCACTAGGTCTAAAATTTTGAAAAAATTATGGAAAAGGTGTTTAAAGCTCAGGGTGCTATTTTTACTACAGGCTGTTATTTACTCGAGCGCGTCAGATTAAGATATAGTCATACTTTGCACCCCGTTCAGTACCTCTACCAATTCTAAGATTTCCATAAAAGGCCGAACCCTTAAGGCTTCCGCCACGAGTTTGCCTCGTATCCAAATCGTCAGACATTTGTCGACAATGTAATAACAGATGAACCTTGTATATTTCACACCGATGTATAAATACCAACCCAAATTATATAAGTTAATGATCGTATTAGCAAGAAATAACACTTTTCTCCTCAAAAAAAAATTTTTAGAATAAAAAAAAACATTTTTTAGTTTTTTATAACCTGTAAGACGTTCGCAGTTTGAGAATGTGATTTCAAAAATTCGTTTCCTTACAAGAATATAATAACTCATGAACCATTAGATATGTTACACACCGATGTATAAATACCAACCCAAATTCAACATCTATGAAGATATTTGTTACAAAAACATCGTAATTTGAACCGAAAACAATTAGAATGACGTCATCAAAACGATGTCAGTCGCTGCCATCACATAAAACGACTCCATTCATACCGATATTCTCTGTTAACTGTATGATATTACCAGTAAAGAGTTCCGCTAACATCTAATTGCACGTTCGTGACTGTTCGCCTCTTACGCTACGCTACTATGAAACGCTTAACGATACCGATACTTTGTTAATAACATTGTACATTGCTGGCTATGTTTGACGTCGATGTGTAATACCGATTAACGACGAAGCTATGTACAGCATTACCACAAATTGTATTTTAGGTCTTTCCTAACAAATGTTACTCAGATCACGTTGGGGCTCAGTCTAGACAGTCGTTTCAATTTCCAATTAAGTATTATTTCTATGTCATTTGGTGTAGTATTGTAAAATATGAATTTGAGTGTAACCTGTGACAGTTCGGAGGTGTACCGTACCTATCGCTTATTTTTCCGATCCCTGTAATAAAATTTAATGATCGTATTAGCAAGAAAATAACATTTATCTCCTCCAAAAAATTTTAAGAATTAAAAAAAAACATATTTTAGTTTTTTATAACTTGTAATACGTTCGCAGTTTGAGAATGTGATTTCAAAAATTCGTTTCCTAAAAAGATACATATTTTTTTTGTTTTAACTGCCTCGGTAGCCTAGTGGCAGCAGGCCACTACTACTACGCTGAGGTCGTGGGTTCGCTTCCCGGGTAGGGCGATTATCAGAGATAATAGTGTAAAGTCCTTTATCTCTGGTTCTATTGGGATTTTCTGGAAATTTCGCAGTACCGCACATTACAAGTTTGGTAATGTGCCCGGAGATGTCAACAGGCTCGCCATCATGGGCCAAAAACGGAACCGGCGAATCGTGGGTGTTTGCATGTATGCTTGAATGCATGTTTTTATCTCTACCTACCCCTTAGGGATTACAGGCATTAAGTTTTTTTTACGTTTTTGGTTTTTTTTTAATTAATTGACGGATTAACTTCACGACCAGGTTAATCCAGCGGTGTGCTACGGCCGCGTACTTGATTCACGAGGGTCACCGGTTCGAACCTCACAAATATTTGCATGACCTTCAAATATTTGTTTCGGGTCTGGATGTTTGTGTACCTTTTGTGTGTCTTCAAATGCATCCACGATACAGGTTGATACCTCCTGGGAGTCTAAGCGTGTATAATTAATCTTCGTAAACATGTTTATGAGTCAACTGTGTTTTGGAAAGTCACTCTAAGAGATAAATAAATAAAATGCCACCATTTCCTCGACACGTACCCATTTATACGTCACGCTAAATAAATGATGTCACGCGTCTTTATCGACCGTACCATTGACAGCTTTTTCCTCCCTGTCAAATAAAAAAGCTTCGCAAATCACAATCGTGAACTCTCGAAATCTGCCGGTAATTGCGAGTTAAGTGCGACGTGTCTTGTGAACTTGTAAATAAAAAGGCTATAAATTTGAAAAAATATATCCTATTGCCTTACCTTAATGTTTTAAATAGATTGACGAAAAAATTACAATAAGACGGTGAACTTTGTAACAAGAACATGACACACACACTTACGCACGATAACACATAATCGCACAAGAATTTGCGAAACATTCTTAACATAGGTATATTATTTAAAATATTCTCAAATAAACGCTGTAATAAATTAAACAAACCGTCGCCACCGTTTCCTCGACACGAGCCCATTTATCCGTCACGCTAAATAAATGATGTCACGCCTCTTTATCGAACGTCACTCTTTTACCATTTGACAGCTTTTTCCTCCACGTCAAATAAAAACGCTTCACAAATCACAATCGCGAACTCTCGAAATCTCTCGGAAATTGCGAATTAAATGTGACGTGTCTTTCGAACTTATAATGAAACGGCTATAAATTTGAAAAATATGCCTATTGCCTTGTCTTAATGTTTTAAATAGATACGCAAAAAATTTGTAATAAGACGGTGAACTTTGTAACAGGAACATGACACAAACTTACGCCCGCTAAAATACCCAAACGCAGAGATAAACACGCCCATGAGAGAAGTCGCGAAAGATTCTCAACATAGGAATATTATTTAAAATCTTTACAAATGAACGCTACAATATAATAAACAAAATGTCGTCACCATTTCCCCGACACGTGTCCATTTATCTAACACGCTTAATAAGTGATGTCACGCGTCTTTATCGAACTTCACTCTATTACCATTGACGGCGCTTTCCTCCAAGCCAAGATAAAACGCTTGGCAAAATCACAATTGCGAACGTTCGAAATCTTCCGGAAATCGTGAGTTAAATGTAACGCGTCTTTCGAATTTATGATAAAAGATTATTAATTTGAAAAAACATTCCTCATTGCGTTTTTTAATGTTTTAAAAGATTAACAAAAAAATGTAATCAGACGGTGAGGTGAACCTTGTAACAAGAACATGACGCACACACTTACGCGCTAGCACACACCCGCACAAGAAGTTGCGAAACATTCTTAACATAGTGATATTATTTCAAATATTCTAACAAAACGTCGCCATCTTTTCGTCGACACGTGCCCATTTATCTGTCACGCTAAATAAATGATGTCACGCGTCTTTATCGAACTGTCACTTTATTACCATCGACATCTTTTTCCTCCACGTCAGTTATAAACGCTTCACCAATTATAATCGCAAACTCTCAAAATCTTCCGGAAATTGCGAGTTAAATGTGACGTGTCTTTCGAACTTATAACAAAAGATTATTCAGTTGAAAAAAAAATCTTATTGCGTTTTTTGATGTTTTATTAAATTGACAAAAAATGTAATAAGACGGTGAACCTTGTAACAAGAACATGACGAATACACTTACGAGCGCTAACACACCTAAGAAATTGCGAAACAATATTAACATAGGTATTTTATTTAAAATCTTCTCAAATAAACGCTATACTTAAAGAAACAAAATGTCATCACCGTTTCCTCGACACGTGCCCATTTATCCGTCACGCTAAATAAATGATGTCACGCGTCTTTATCGAACTGTCACTCTATTACCATTGACAGCGTTTTCCTCCACGTCAAATAAAAACGCTTCGCAAATCACAATCGTGAACTTTACTGTCGAAATCTACCGGAAATTGCGACTTCTCAAATGCGACGTGTCCTTCGAACTTGTCATTAAAATTGAGGAAAAACAATAAGATTTGTATAGTACAAAATTTTTACTCAATCATATTTTTAGGGTTTCGTTTATCAAGGAAAAAACGGAACCATTATAATATTGTCCATAAAAAGTTATGAATTTGAAACACACCCTGTGACACTATTTAACTGTATGTAAGTATCTTCACGCCAAGTCCCTTACGGGGTAGGCAGAGAGTGTGGAGCGCCAGATATCGCGGTCCTGACACACCTCCCGTGCTTCTTCTACATCAGTGATTCCCAAAGTGGTCCATATAGACTCCCTGGGGTCTATGGCAGACTCGATGGGGTCTACGTATATGCGTAAATAAAAATGGGATATAATATGGGAAAGTGATATAAATGTTAGCAAGTGGGTCTACCGAAACCAGAAAAAAATTTAAAGGGGTCTACAAGTAAAAATATTTTGGGAACCTCTGTTCTACATTCATCATTCTCTTGATACATGCACGCCGATTCCTACGACTTTTTACATAGTAATTGAATCAAATCAAATCACTTTATTTGCATAAACATGTGTATAAAGAATTGTTGTTACAATATAATAAATAGTTGTTACGCCAAGTTCCACCTGTTCAGGCATGCAAAATTTAGAGTTTACAATCAATCATTGCATTAGAATTAATAATTAACATAATAAAGGGTTGGAAAAGATTTCACAATAGTTAATAAAGTGTTAGAAATTAAATTGAATGTCCATTTTAAGCGTCCAATCAATATTATTTTATTTAGAGTGCAGATTATATCGGGCAAGGCAGGTAAATAAATTCAATGACATGTCGGTAACTAGAGGCCTCTGTCGCAGCAATGCAGGCACGAGATTCGATTACAGAGCCCTTACTATGAACATCGAAAACGTAACGAATGACTCTTAGCATTATTTTTTTATGTTCACATTGATGGTAAGTGAATACTGCAGCCTATTACATAGACACAAAATAAATCCGGTAAATACTTGCGGCCAAATTTTGATAGGCAACCTAGAGAATATATATTCTCTAGATTATAAAGTTGCGTAAAAATTAGGTTTGCAGCATATCTGGATGAACGAAATGTTTCTGCTGTGGGATCTTAACCTATAAAGGCAGCTTTATTACGTACAAGTAACTGAACTGTCTACAACTGTCTACAATACAAAAAAAAAGATGCACAAAGAGTTACTGAATAACACCAACAGGCAAATCATTATGAATTCACTTAAGATTCATGTTGATCAAACATCAAAAAATTAAGTTATAATATAAAACATAAATTAAGTCAAATTTATAAAATCGATAAAACTAAATCGATTCCATTACCGCAATTTACATAGTAGGCCCCCATCCCGCCCACTGTTCATAACAAGAAAAATGAATTTGTCCGCAGCACAGCGCCGACATTCTAGAAAATTTGAATTTTCACTCAATCATGGTATATTAGGGTGCGCTTACCTTACACTCTAATTTTATATTGCGCCACTTTGTGGGCTTCCGTCGTCTGAAATGTGCAGTTTGGAAATGTTTTTCCAGTTCCAGTTTTTGTTGGAATCCGGGACATGACTGGAATAGCGGTTGGATTTTCGTTTGGTTTTGTTTTTGATAGTATTTCGACGTAGATGTAAGGGATAAAAAATGGGGTGATGATTCTGGAACACTTATTTTTGAAGAAATGGAAATACGTAGCACTTTTGATATTAAAATGTGTTTTAACCGTTAGATGACTAAAGGTTTTTTGTAAAGAAGGTGACCAACTAGCATACAGTTCACATAGATGCCCAGTAATGACTTCAGCCTATAGACATCTAAAAAAAACCAGAGGTCAAAATGCAGATGCATTGCCACCCCTGATAGCTTTACTTGCCGCTAAATGGTAATGTTCAGCACTGTCGTGTTCCGGTCAGGTCGTAATGTACGGCCCTGTAATTTCCGGCACAGAGGCATAACACCTTAGGCCTCAGGAGTGGTAACGCGTCTGCAATTTGACTTTGGTCTTTGTGTGGGTGTCTATAGGCTGCAGTGATCACTTAACATCAATGTGAACTACATGCTTGTTTACCACGTCCGTTGCATAAAAAAAAACCTTAGTAGTTATGTCACTGTGATAATTATTATGGGATCATACATCACCTTCTAACCTGAACACGATTGTGCTGAATATCATTTGTCGGCAAGTAGATTATGTAATATGGTGGTGCCTACGCCCGCGAGCTCCGTCACTGGAGCTTTACCACCAGTTAAGCCTAGTAAGTAATTCTTCTATCATAGTATATAATTCATTTTTGCATTCCACGATGAACTATAATTTAGTTTCATGTATATAATTATGTGGCGTTTATTTTCATTCTAAAATATTAAAATGCAATAACAATGCCTGCCATTTTCCACTTCTGACAACTGACTTCATTGAACTGGCATGTTCTTGACGCCATACTTCATCATTTGTATTAAGGGTTTTCAATTTTGTAAAAAGACTATCTTTTTCATTTATTTTTATGGTTTATGGTAAAAATCAAGCTCGAGAGCATAGGCATCGCATTTCCTAATCCACCTGCCGCCAAACGGTAGCGTTCAGCACTATCGTATTCCGGTTAGATGGTAATGTATGGCCATTTTGACCTCTGGTTGTTGTGTAGATGTCTATAGCCTGCAGCCATCCCTTAACATCCATCTGAACTGTATTCTGTCTTCTGTTTGCCAACTTAGTATCATAAATAACATACACTCAAAAAAAAACATACAGGCGAATTGATAACTTCCTTTTTGAAGTCCGTTAAAAAAACAAATCATTGCGAATTCTTACACAAAAATACAATTAAATACACTTACACTCACAGCCCCACACTAGGTATAAACCTGTGTCGTGGGTGCCGTTGTACACATACAACACATACACAAACACCTTGACCCGAAACAAATATCTACAGACATTTGGCCTTACAAATATTTGTCCCGATGCGTGGATCGAACCCGCGACCCTTCGAATCAAACGGTAATCCCACACTACTAGATTAATCGTTATTTATAAAGCTGAAGCACGTTTAACAATACAAAACGAAATCGCTTTATTTAATTTCATAACTGCAGATGTCTAAAACTCTGGATAGTAGAAAAAGGTGAATCGTTATCACGTACCCATTATTCTTCCTGTCGCGTTGAAATCTCGCTGTTTTATTAAATTCATGGAATCAGTGCAAATGGTGGCTTTAGCGATTTATGAAAATGCAAGGATCGCGTCGATGGTTGCTTACACACGGTTTTATTTTTAATGCGCGCTTCGTTATAAATACACACGTCATCTCTTAAAAACCTTTCGCGCTGCTTTGAAATCAACAGAGATTTTAGACGATAAGGGGGAACCCTCGGGGGGGAATGCGGTAGAGCCTACGCCAGCATCCTCCGTCAAAGGTACTTTACCATTAATAATCTATATGAAAAAAGCACCATTATTTAAAAAATATAACCAGTAAACGCTAGCAAAGCTATCACAAACAATCACAGCTTATCCAAAAATTCTAATGACCACAACGAACAATTCGAATAAAAATTTGCACAAATCCATGTAGATATTAACAAAAACGTGAACATTTAAAAGCCGCATCAAACGTTGCGGAAGGAAAGGAATGCGCTCTCTACGCTATATGCGACATTGGAACAGTAACGGTTTAATTGCGTTGGTGTCGGTCCAACAGACCCCAAGCGGAATAAGATTAACTGGATGAGGCATGCTTTTTTTATGAAAATGGCAAACAAGCATACTGCTTACTCTTTTTTCGCACGGGTATTCGGTGTCAGCCTGTAACAGTCTTTGGCTGTATCACCGCAGCGCTAACGTAGTATTGGTGAGGCAATACCGCAACATATACTCGTGTGAACGCGCCTACTTTAATATTGGTGCTGCAATACCGCTACACTTCAATATAAACGCACGTGTGTAAGCGTCTACTTACTTAAAAACATTCGCTTTTAATCAGAATCGTGCGTGAGACCAGAACCGTAAATGGCTATTAGAAAACGAGTGTTACAATAGTGACCTTGTATTCGTGTGAGTGCAAACGATATACTTTTTTAATAAACACTAAAGTACAAACTTTTTTGTTTTCTAAAAAAGTAACTAAATTATTTTGTGTGAAAGAAAATATAGCAAACGGGAAAATATTGCTTCTTTGGCCTTGAAAATATCTGAACACTAAGAAACAAACTATTAAAACTATCGCAGTTGATGCCATAGATAATATTTACATAGAATAAGAAGAAGATCTACACACTAAAAGATTTGGAACAAAAGCAATGCGCTCTTGATGCTCTGCGTAACGTTGGAATTGTAACGGTTCAACAGACCTCAAGCAGAATCAGATTTCCGGGTTTAGATGATTTTGTCTCATAAATAAATTTTTAAGATGCAGTGTAAAGAAGGAATAAATAAGCTTTCAACGATATTAAAACAATAATGGATAAATTTATGAATTTCAATGTATGAAAAGATCTTTCATGCAGAGGCTGAAGACTATAGCAAGAAACGGCAAGTGAAAAAGTCTCCATATAAAGTCTGTTTAACACACAACAGCAACATACTTTGCGTGAGAGAGAGTAAAAGCAAAAGTGCTCGACTTTGCCAAAAAATGCATTATATTATGGATATCATAAAATATATTATACAATGTGAGATCAATTGCTGTACGTTAACCCCATTAAAGTGTCTAGCGTCAGTATGAACATATTTAAATTTGTATTCCCTTGTTGTCAATTAGCAGCTCTGAGTTCTAAAGCAATGAAGGCAATTCCATTAAATCGTCGATCCATGTAGCACATTTGGACGTGACCGCCAAACGGCCAGTTAGCGGCGCACGGAGTACAACCCGCTGCCTTATTTACGATACGCCGCCCGTATAAACACTGCAACTGAATCTATTCAACTTACGATGCTTTGCTTTGCTATCAGGTTTTTATGAGCCAGGCCATTTGGGGAATGGTCTCGATTTGAAAATGTCTAGTTGAATACGTTTTCACGAATGTCAGTATGACCGTTTATTGGCGAGGATTATTCGAGTGCGTGTTACGCTGAAATTGGCTTGTTTTTAGAACACACATTATTGGTTAGTTCACACAGTACACTTAACTTACTAGTTTAAAAATTACCAAATGCGTTGGTAGACATCTCGCAACTAAACCATCCAAAGATATCTGCAAATTGAAACAAATATTGAACTACGGAATTACATAGGTACCTATCGAATTGAGTTTTTAAGCTTGATTTACACGTAGCTTTTTTGTAAGTCTACCTATTTTTACCCCAATCCAATAATACATCGCTCCACTAAACAGCTTTTTCAATAAAAAAACTCGAGCATTTCCAAAAGCGAACCGAGAGCCGCACTGCAATTTGAACCTAATATTAAAATCACTTCAGTTACACGTGCACTCAATAGACTTGAAGTGGTCTGCAGTCTGAGTACAGTTGCCGTGTTCAGGCTGCGTTTGTGTGTACCTCGTCGACATTGGACTGAAATAAAGTTAGGTTTTTTTAATAAGCATGACATAAAATTGACTTTTCATTATTCTACCATATTTTGGTTCTAGCCCCGTACCTCAGAGGAAGCAATAACACCACCTATAACATCTGTATTTATATTGTGATTCAGTTTATAAGAACTGCCAAATTTTTGTTCCGTTTGTCTATGAAATTGAATTTTTAAGCTTGATTTTCACATAGATTTTCTATTAGGGTATTTTGACCCCAATTCAATAATACATCGCTGCACTAAATAGATTTTAATAACAATCAAAATACGAGTGATTTCAATATTGAAAAATCTAAAGGGATATTAAAATCGCTTCAGTTATTGAGTGCACGTGCACTCAATAAACTTGAACTGGTCTGCAGTCTGAGTACAGCTGCCGTGTTCGCGCTGCGTTTGTGTCTCTCATCGACATTGGACTGAACTAAAATAAGTTCTTTTTTAAATTAGTATCACATAAAATTGTCATTTCATTATTCCACCACATTTTGGTCCTAGCCCCTTACGTCAAAAGAAGCAATAATACTATGACATCTATAATGTTATTGATTTTATAGGAACTGCAAAATTTTTGTTTCAAATGTGTATCAAATTGCATTTGTGCGCCTCAACATCATTCGTTTGAAATGAAGTTCGGTTGGGTACCAAAAGGGTTAAAACTAAGAGACTATAGCCTATAACTGAGACTCCGCTGTCCATCTGTCTGTCTGTTTGTCTGTCTTTCACCAGGCTGTATCTCATTAACCGTGATAGTTAGACAGTTGAAATTTTTGCAGAGGATATATTTCTGTTGTCACTACCTATCACTCCAGCCGAATGAAGTCCACAGCTGGACGAAGCCGTCCCCAAAGATGCCCACAACAGTGTTGTGTGCCATAATGGCCACGCTTGGCAGGCGGATTGGCGATCGCAGTGACTTTGGTTTAATCGCGGGACGCTGCTGCCCATCCCGCGTTGATTTATTCACTATCGCCCTATTGGAATGGTTTGACCGCCATTGTTCGGTTGACTGACTACACTAGCGGAAGAATTCTCTTCCAGTAGAAGAAAATTCTTCCACTAGTGGGCGGTGGGGTCGTCACGTCCCGACGGCCAACTACCTATAGCAAGATATGTTCTTAGGTTTTCGCGAGCTACACTCATTGAAATAAAACTATTTTTACGGATTGAGGTCTTGCAGACTGCTGCGGCTGGGATTTAATCTTGCTAAGTATCCCAGCCGCAGCAGTCTGCAAGACCTCAAGATACCATAAGTAATTATTGTGTTAATCCTGAACGCTACGCAAGGCGTTTACGAAATCGATGGAGGTAGCTACATATAATTTTTCAAACTTCTGTCAGACAAATGTCACCTCAGTCTGCCCGGGACCACGGGCAGACTGCTGAAAAGCGACCGAAACGTCGGGTTGATTTTAAAAATCATTTTAGTTTAATATACGCGAGATAAATCCGTTAAAATAGTTTTATTTCAATACCTATAGCAACATATAAAAACAGAATGATAAATATTTCTGGAAACCTCTATGAACAACGAATCAGATTTTTTTGGTCGGTTTTACTAACAGTAACAGGTAGACATTTGAGGTATTCACAAAATATTTAATTATAATATTCACTCCCTGAGACCCTTAGTTGTTATGTCTCTATTATAGTTACCTATTACGGGGCTACACATTACTTACACTGACTTCTTTGTTTATGTCAGTTATTCAACCTTATTAATAAGGTGGAGTACCTTACTGTAATTAATTTCATTCAACCAAACTCGAGGAAAATATTTATTGAATTTCGTTTATTATTTCGTCAACGTAGCCTTCTATTATTAGCGCAAACTATGCCAGAACCCTTTTCCTAATCTAATTTCCACTGTGTGGCATTCAGCCAAACACTTTTTGGGCATTCATCATAGATATATTTGATTTATACCTTTGATATTTTGGTAACATGAATATAGTCTTGTATGTGTGATTATTAATTATGACACGACATTTTCATGGTCCCAATCCCAAAGCTAAGTACATTGCAAAACTAGTGTTGTGCTTGCAATGTACACTCAGTTTTATTTGTTTATTAATCATTTATTTCGAGCCACATGATATGGGCTCTTAACAAATACAATAAACACATAAAATATAAAACTGTAATTAAACTACAACTACATATTGTTCTCTAAAACTTATCACCAATTACACACACTATTATCATGGCGTACGATTCGCGTCCCAAAATCTTCGGAAAACTACGCCTTCGGGCCAGAAGTCAGAACTGAGAAATAAATATCTGCAGATGTTTGGCAGGTACACGCAACTTGAAGGAGGAGAAACCTGTGGGTCCGTTTGACTTCAAGGCTTCGATTTCCCCTTGTATTTGACCCTCAGAACGTAGATCTCCTCAGTAGATCTCTGACCATCTTCTCCGTCATATAGGTACGATTGAGCGAGCTCCGTCACTGGAGTTCTACCACCAGTAAAACAAAGACCAGTAGATAAAGTAACGATAGTTTTTCATGAGATAATATTTTCAATTATAATAAACTATTTAGAAACATGGCCTTACACTGCTCGCTCTCAACACCATACGATTTGATAGTCCATAAACATTTAGTCCTACGTAACATCGGGATGTGAACAAAGCCTAAAATTACACGTAATTTCGACTGAATTCACTTCGTACATTGCTGCTAGAAACCACAATAGCTGCACCACAGTTTGTTTTCTGCGTTGTTTGGTTGAAATGTGTGTGAATGCAGAATCATGTTCCGTTAACATGCGTTTAGGAACTTGTGTGGCGTATGTCTATCGATTAATCCTCTTTTGGGTTGCGTTCGCAGCTTATATGTGGAGGAATGCCTTTATTCCTCCAATGAAAAGGGAATCCTCCTGATAAGACGAGTTGAAACCTCTATGCCAATTTTTTTGTGACAAATGATGTGTTGTTAACAATAACATATGTTTGGCGTAGATCGTGGCTAAGAAAATATTTAGGCAAAGACAAAAGTTTCCAGGCAATTACCCGGCTTTATTGTTACCACAAGGCGCATCTATTTTTAAGTTTTACTTTCTTCTGTTCCATCAGATTGTGTTTTGTGTTGGTTTTTAAAAAACACTATTTAGAAAAGTAGGCATTCAATACTCGCTGTCAACGACATAAAGGAAAACGCCATGGGATTTGATAGTCCATAAACATTTACTCCTACGTAACATCGGGATGTGAACAAAGCCTAAAATTACACGTAATTTTGACTGAATTCACTTCGTACATTGCTACTAGAAACCACAATAGCTACACCACAGTTTGTTTTCAGCGTTGTTTGGTTGAAATGTGTGTGAATGCAGAATCATGTTCCGTTAACATGCGTTTAGGAACTTGTGTGGCATATGTCTATCGACTAATCCTCTTTTAGGTTTGCGTACCCAGCTTGTATGTGGAGGAATGGTGCCATTATTCCTCCAATAAAATGGGAGTCCTCCCGGTGAGACGAGAAACCACCTGGCGGACTATTTTTTAATGACAGTTAATGAGCCGTTGTACACATACATACACAAATACCCGATACAAATATGTTCGGATCCCACTGCAGAATCATTTCGTTCATCCAGATATGCTTCAAACCTAATTTTTATGCATATTTATAATCTAGAGAATAAAATTTAGTTTAGATACTAGGTTGCCAATCAAAATTTGGCCGCAAGTATTTTTTTATATCTTTTTGAGAAAGATATACTTTTTACTTTTTTTTTCAATGAAGTATAAAGACTGAAAAATCACGGCTGCCGTTGCGCACTTGGCCGCCCTTACCTATTTTCGTTCCACCTCGATAACTTTTTACGTCCATAACGTACATGTATTATTTATATATCAAATTAAAGCAATTTTTTTCTGATTATTATGATATACGGCAACCAATTTAAATCGGCCGCAATTAAGAGTTGCTGGCTGTTAAAGATAAAAAAAAATTAACAAAAATGCTTAGGTTTGCAGCATATGTGGATGAACGAAATGATTCTGCGGTGGGATCCTAACTTAAAATATCTGTAATTAAAAAGGTTATTTAGGTTTACATCCACGTGTTCCCCTAAGAGGTTCTGTTATTCGTGATCGCGTGGCTTCGGTGCTTTTTTCGTGGTGGTGTGCATTTGTTTATCATTATTAAGAGCACATAGCTCGAAGAACTGACGGCCGTTGGGGCAGAGCAGTTCTAGAGTGGCGACCACGTACCAGGAAACGAATCGTAGGTAGGCCTCCCACAAGATGGACCGAAGACCCGGTGAAGGTCGCGGGCAATCGCTAGATGAGGGCGTCCCAGGACCGTTCGTAGTGGCAATCTTTGGGGGAGTCCTTTGTTCAGCAGTGGACGTCTTTTGGCTGAAATAATGATGATGATGCATTCGTTTTCAAGTGGTTCGTGTTAGTGAATTAGAGGTTCTGTTATTCGTGATCGCATGGCTTCGGTGCTAAGTTTGTCGTGGTACCGTGCATTCGAGTTAGCAAACTTACGGGGACGTGGTATTCGATTTTTTTTTATTTTTTTTATTTTTTTATTTCTGAAGGTTGACAGACAAGCCTACGGGCCACCTGATGGAAAGTGGTCACCGTCGCCTATGAACATTTGCAACACCAGGGGAGTTGCCAACGCGCTGCCAGCCCTGAAGGACTCTTTTGACGCCATTTTTGAAGAACCACATATTACACTCATTCATCAGAAAAGACAATGCGGCGACGGCTTGTTGCCATAAGATCATGCTAAAAGCAATAAATGATCGACAATCAAATAAAGTGTCATCACTTCGATAAAAAAAAACTTAGGCACCACCGCATTACTTAATATACTTGGCGCTAAGTGGTAGTGTTCAGCACTATCGTTCCGATCAGGTGGTAATGTACGGCCCTGTAATTCCCGGCACAGAGGCATAACATCTTAGGCCTCAGGAGTGGTAACGCATCTGCATTTTGACCTTGGTCTTTGTGTGGGTGTCTATAGGCTGCAAGCATCACTTAACTGTATATGTTAAAATACAAGGTATTTAATTCAGTATAAATCATCTTCTCTCCTACATTGCGGTGCCCAATAGGGTCCATAATCCTAATGTTGTAGGGACATTATGGTGCAATAAAGTATTGAGTATTGAGTATTAACATCAATGTGAACTGCATGCCTGTTAGCCATATCCATTACATAAAAAAAAATCAAATTCCAACTTGTTGACAATGAGACAATCTTAAAAGTGTACCCTTTCAAACAAAAAAAAATAAAACTATTATATCAGTCTCCAATTGAAATAGGTGAACTTAAGGACATTAAATCATTAAACATGAAATCTCCTTCTTTTTTGACGTCCATCAAAAATACATTCCGCTCTTCGCTTATGGAACACCACAAAAAAGTCGTCGACAACAATAGTAAAAAGTTTGTCATGTAAATAAATAATTCAGGAGCCAAGCTGAGTGGAAGACGTATGAAATTTAATTTTTACGACGTCGCATCACATCCAACTTTACACAATCTTGTTTAGTTGTGCAGAAAATTTTATGTGAGAACCGAGTCGATTGCTTTTATTGATTCTTTGTCAGACTTCTTGTTTTTGTTATGCTGAGTTGACGAAACTATTTTAGTACTGTGTTAAGCGTTTTATATGTAACTAGCTGTTGCCCGCGGCTTCGCCCGCGTAGATGTCGTTTTGTAAATTACTAAGTAGCCTATGGTCTTTCTCAAAGTCAGTCATCTCTGTACCAAATTTCATTAAAATCAGTTCAGTCGTTTGGACGTGAAAAGGTAACAGACAGACAGACAGAGTTACTTTCGCATTTATAATATTAGTAGTGATTAGCTGTTGCCCGCGGCTTCGCCCGTGTGGATGTCGTTTTATAAATTATTTAAATTTTATGATCCCGTGGAAATGTCCTAATCAAGTTTCCCGTCGCGTACCTCTTTGTGGAGAACTAACAGCATTATTCACGTCTATGACCTTAGAATCTCTATTTAATTAGAGCCTGTTCATTAACAGGCTATAATGAACAGGCTCAAGGTTTTCAAGGTCGAATATATTCTACCTTGAAAATTGCGGATAGTCCCATACCAAATTCACTACCCATTATTAGAGGTTTGGGGGAAGATTAAAAAAATACTGATGCACTAAAAGAGTCTGTAAACCAATTTTCAGGCATTAAAAACTGACAAAACACCCATACAAACTATCACCTCCTCTCTTAGGGGGTTGAGCGTACATTTCCAAAACAAGTAAATTCTTAAGAACCCAACAGAGTTCTTCTCAGTAGTGACTGCACTTCAACACTCTGCTAAGTGAATAACTTAGATTTTGTTTTTGACGAATTTTTTTTTTTCTTTTCCTTCTTATCTAATACGAAGGATTTTTTTTAATGATATTTTAACTGTAAGTTTTTTATCACTATTTTAATTTAAATAAATCTGTTTTACTCTTATGTAATAGTTATTCACTCTAGGTAATTATTGAATCTTATTGACTTTCGAAAATGGTTGTAAAATCTTACTCGACATAAAAAATATTTTCTTTTTTTCATCTTTCCTTCAAACTAGGTTAACCCTGTGCTATGAATCTCCTCGTTCTTACAATTATCACAAAAAGCTAAACTGATACTTTAGGTAGGCTTGACAAAGACTAAAGGAGTACTCTAGGATTATTCCTATTCATACGAGCACAGAAAATATATTAATACAGTATTCAATGGGAGCCAATAAATCTTTTAAAAATAATAGCTTACAGGCCTTATAAATCGCAATCGACATAATACGGGATGGGTGTTGGATGTTTTTCACAATTTCGCTTTTATAAATACAAAATGTAGCGAAACGAAATAAATAACGAACGATTCTGATTAGGGCTGTCGCTTATGTGGTAGAATATTAATAATCATATTACGAAATGTGTAAATTTTAGTACAAATTATTCATCACTGGTTTCTGAACATAATTTCTTTGAAATTGGTCCTTATGTTTATCGATTCAAATTTAATGTTATTTCCAATTGATCTATGAGAATACTTTATAAAACCGTACCGATTGCTGCATACGATGCGTCTGTTCGGTTTTAAGTTTTTTTTTTCTCTTCCGCAATTCAACGACCAACTATTCGTTACTATGCAGGGTAACTAGGTAAAATGAAAATAAGAGCTTTTTTTAAACAATTTTACACTTTAGCAAATCGTATCAGAGCATCTGCAGATTACCTAGTTAATGCGAATTATGCACTCTAACGGTAACATATACATTTCTTGTATTTGTAACCAAACTACCAACCAACCAACTTTTACGGCCCTGTAATTTCTGGCACAGAGGCATAACACCTTAGGCCTCAGGAGTGGTAACGCATCTGCATTTTGACCTTGGTCTTTGTGAGGAGGTCTATAGGCTGCAGTCATCACTTAACATCAATGTGAACTGCATGCTTGTTTGCCACTTCCATAACATAAAAAAAAACTCTTCTGAAACGACTCGTTCGATTTTTATGATTTTTTTGGCTGAAAATGTATCGTAACCTATTTTTTACCGTTAAAGCAATACAAAATTTTCCAAAACACCTCTTAGTTTTATAGTTTTCTAATATTATTTGAGTATATTTTTTTATCTTCACTTTGTATATGGAACGAACGCTTGGCAACCCTAACATCGATAAATATTTGTACATCACTATAATGACTATGGACATAAAACCGTAATGGTGGACTCTAAATGAGAAACGACTAAACAATAGTGGGGTATAAAAATAAATGACTCGGTTACTTCCTTGGAATAAGTTTTTGTGTGAGTTCATCGGAAGATCTTTAGAATTACTTCTGAGATGGACGTCGGCAAAACAAGTCGATGTTGAAATCTATACAAATTGGAGTGTCTGTTTGTAATATTAAAATAACCGCTTTTTACTAAATGCAAAAGTATGTATACACGGTACATATACCAAAACAACATTTTTATGTCCCTCTGTCTGTCTGTTTGTTCCGGCTAATCTCGGGAACGGCTTGATCGACTTTGACAGGACTTTCACTGGCAGATAGCTTATATAATAAGGCGTAACTTAGGCTACTTTTATACTAGCTGCGCCTACAACTTTGTAACAACTTCCAGGTAGGTACTGAACAATAATAAATTCTCAAGCGGGCGTAGTCGCGGGCACAGCTAGTTAGAAATAGATTTGTTTAATATTACATACTGGCGTCGGGACGTGACGACCTCACCGCCCACTAGCGGAAGAATTTTCTTCTGGAAGAGAATTCTTCCACTAGTGCAGTCAGTAAACCGAACAATAGCGGTCAAACCATTCCAATGGGGCGGTAGTAAGTGCAATAACGCAAGACGAGCAGCAGCGTTCTGCGATAAAGCTACCGCCACTGCGATCGCCAATCCGCAAGCCAAGCGTGGCGATTATGGCATAACCTCCTTATGGCTTTGGTACACAAGTGGACGTTTTTCGGGGGAAAGATAAATATCACACACTGCTAGCATCAGTGTGAGGTCTCGAGGACGTAGGCAAGGCAACACCGCATTTCCTAATCTAACTGCCGCGAAGTGCTCGTATTCAGCACTATCGTGTTCCAGTTAGATGGTAGTTTGAAGCCCCGTAATAACTATCAGTGAAGCGCGCATGGCCCAGCGGCTGGTGTAGATCGTAAGCGATCTGCTCGGTTAAGCACTACGGGCGCGGTCGGGTAGTGTGATGGGTGACCGCTAGTGGCAAATTAAATGCGCGTTTCCGTGCTTCGGAGGGCACGTTAAGCCGTCGGTCCCGGTTGCTATCGATGGATAGTAGTCGTTAAACCTTGTCGGAGGCCTTATGGGCGGTTTGAAAACATCCGACAGTGGGTTGGCCACTAACCCACCTACCTCCACCAATCCGCATTGGAGCAGCGTGGTGGAGCAAGCTCCAGGCCTCCCCCCAAAAAGGGGAGAGACTCGTGCCCAGCAGTGGGACGTATAATGGGTTGCCATTATTATTATTATATTATTATAATAACTATCACAGAGACATAACAACGAAGATCTTAAGGGAAGAAACGCATCAGCATTTTCACCTCTGGATTTTATGTAAATGTCTATAGAAATAAAACTATTTTTACGGATTTATCTCGCGTATGTTAAACTAAAATGATTTTTAAAATCAACCCGACGTTTCGGTCGCTTTTCAGCTTCCGTGGTCCCGGGCAGACTCCGAAATCCGTAAAAATAGTTTTATTTCAATGAGTGTAGCTCGCGAAAACCTATGAACATAAAATGTCTATAGGTTGCAGACATCACTTAACATCCATGTGAACTGTATGAATACCACCTTCATAACTTAAAAACAGAATTAAAGAATAAGGACCGGTGTTAAATTAGTAAGTATATCAAATTTAGATTTTTAATAAAGAGGAAGGTTCTTCAAATACTGGTGGTAGAGCTCCAGTGACGGAGCTCGCGGGCGTAGGCACCACCGTATTACCTAATATACTTGCCGCTAAATGAAAGTGTTCAGCACTATCGTGTTCCGGTCAGGTGGTAATGTATGGCCTTGTAATTTCCGGCACAGAGGCATAACACCTTAAGCCTCAGGAGTGGTAACGCATCTGCATTTTGACCTTGGTCTTTGTGTGGGTGTCTATAGGCTGCAGTCATCACTTACCATCAATGTGAACTGCATGCTTGTTTACCACTTCCAATACATTAAAAAAAAAAATCGGTTAAAAAATAAATAAACTGTTTTACTATTCGATTTTTTGCAAAATTTACATAAGACCTCAAGGTGGTTAAGTAATTATTTACAAAAGCGCATTAATTTAGTAACATTATAAGATAATTCTGTATCAAATAAAATAATACATTAAGAAAGAAGAATAAAGAAACATATTTACTTTTCTGAATTTAAAAACCAACTAAAACATGTCTTAACAGCTGTAGCAATTAGGCGATAACCACCACCCTCGGCTTAGCATGGCTTCCGAAACAGGGGAATCGCCTGAAATCGCCACTAATTGGTCTCGCCTATCAAAGTACAAACCACACCAGTCGGCGCCATTAGCTTAATAATCGTATCGAACGTTGTACTAAGCAACGGAGTCAATGTAACACACCTTAGTATAATATAGTGATGTACTGGATCATTAATCTGTACTTATGTTTGTCTGTTTGTCTGTTAGTTTGTTGTTTGCTTGAACGCGCTAATTTCGATTTGAAAAATTATTCCATTGTTAAGGCGGGTACAGACTGCTGCAACGCAACATGCAATGCAACACGAAACGAGCATTGCATCAGTGTAGACGCGGGGCGCGCACAACGTGCGCACGAACCGCGCATGTACCTACTCACATCTGTTTCCGAGATGCGCGCGAACGGATCGCTCAGTCTGCAAAAGAACACGCAAAGGAATGGATCGTGACGACCAATTGCGTCTCATCTCACAAATTCTCATGTTGTGGATTCCACAAAATTTCCTTTGATCTGTACACTTCAATTAATTGAAGCACTTTTTCTTCACTCCACGTAAATGTAACCGCCTCCTCCGCCGCAGTAGCGTCGTCTTGTTCCATGTTCGCGCGCGTCTAGCCGTACACACCACACAACCTGTCCACACTGACGCTCCGCGCATACTGCGCGCCTCTTTGTGTTCGGGGAAAAAACCGACAAATTTCGGGTCGCTACGCGCAAGAGTTGCAACAATCTGTTCGTGCGATCAGTAGACGCGGTTCGTGCGCGCAAGGCCTCTACACTATGGGAATTCTGTTACTTTACATGATACATTGCAGCAATGTGGACGTCAAATTCTTGCATTGCATGTTGCATTACATGTTACATTGCACCAATGTGTACCCGGCTTTAGATAGCTCATTTATCGAGGAAGGCTTTAGGTAATATAACATCACGCTAAGATGAATAGGAGAGGGTAGGTAACATTGCAACTGTGTGAAGCTGAGGCGGTCCGCTGGCAATGTATTTCCGCGTATACGTATCCGAATACGGAAATTGGGTGTCTAGGTCCGTATTTACTGGTAGAGTTCCAGTGTATGAGCTCGAAGGCGTAGGCACCACAGCATTACCAGAGGATCGGAATTCTACTGGTGGTAGAGCTCCAGTGACGGAGCTCGCGGGCGTAGGCACCACCGCATTACCTAATTTACTTGCCGCTAAATGGTAGTGTTCAGCACTATCGTGTTCCGGTCAGGTGGTAATGTACGGCCCTGTAATTTCCGGCACAGAGGCATAACACCTTAGGCCTCAGGGGTGGTAACGCATCTGCATTTTGGCCTTGGTCTTCATGTGGGTGTCTATAGGCTGCAGTCATCACTTAACATCAATGTGAACTGCATACTTGTTTGCCACTTCCATTACATAAAAATAAAAAAAAAATCTATCTGCAGGCAAATGGTAATGTTCAGCACTATCGTGTTCCGATTAGATTGTAATGTATGGTCCCGTAATAACTACCACACGGAAGACTAAGATCTCAGGGGTCCGCGTGTCTATATTTTGACCTCTGGTATTGGTGTGAAGAAGCGCGCATGGCCCAGCGGCTGGTGTAGATCGTATACGATCTACTCGGTCAAGCACTACGGGCGCGGTCGGGTAGTATGATGGGTGACCGCTAGTGGCAAATTAAATGCGCGTTTCCGTGCTTCGGAGGGCACGTTAAGCCGTCGGTCCCGGTTGCTATCGATGGATAGCAGTCGTTAAACCTTGTCGGAGGCCTAATGGGCGGTTTGAAAACATCCGACAGCGGGTTGGCCACTAACCCATCCACCTCCACCAATCCGCATTGGAGCAGCGTGGTGGAGTGAGCTCCAGGCCTCCCCCCAAAAAAAAAAGGGGAGAGACTCGTGCCCAGCAGTGGGACGTATAATGGGTTGCCATTATTATTATTATTATTGGTGTGAGCACAGATCAGGTGATCTGTGGTAGTAAATGACTAAAGGCTGCAAAAAAAAATTTTTTTTTTTTGTTGATTATAAATTTATGGTAATTATGTACTTAATTTATATTATTATTTAAATTTAGTGTCCTATTTTAGAAATTCGTTTTTATTTTTATCTTTAAATTGGCAGCAGTTGGGCATCCGTAGTGTCACAGTATAAGGCCGCAACATAATACACAGCGCCGGGTTTATTAATCCGGCACAATGCTGAGTTGGGGACGCTTTTGGACAATTCATTAATTTAGTTTTGCCTTTGTGTTAATTCTATTTTTTTTTGTTTCCTTTCTTTTTTTTCTGGTTTGTTTTATATTATGTACCTATTGTCCAAATAAATATATTTTTCTTTCTTTATTTCTTCTTTCTTTCTTCCAATCATGACTCATCAATGTGAATTGCATGCTTGTGAATAAATTAAATTACAGAAGATTTAAGTCTAATATATAACTTTGCGAAGAAAGTGAGATGAGCAACAGTGTCCCACGATAAATCTACCGCTGCATTCGTCAAACAATATGTCAAGTGTAGGGATTATGGTATTTTCTCCCATAATGAGGCACAACATTGTTGTAAGCATGTTTGTGCAAAGATTTGTCCAGCCGTGGACATCTTTCGTCTGAAGTTATGATGATGAGATTCGTCGGGAAGTGTAGGGGATCACTAAGAGAAGATTTCCCGAAGTTCATACGGGAACGAGATATAAAGAGGGAAAAGCTGGTATGTCATGTATCAACAACAAGTTTTTTTTTCATATTAGGAAGGTGGTAAACAAACATGCACCTCACATTGATGTTAAGTGATGACTGCAGCCTATAGACATCTACACAAAAACCAGAGGTCATCACTGGAGCTCGGGGGCGTAGACACCATCGCATTACCTAATATACTTGCCGCTAAATGGTAGTGTTCAGCACTATCATGTTCCGGTCAGGTGGTAATGGACGGTCCTCTAATTTCCGGCACAGAGGCACAACACTTTAGGCCTCAGGAGTGGTAACGCATCTGCATTTCGACCTTGGTCTTTGTGTGGGTGTCTGTAGGCTGCAGTCACCACTTAATATCAATGTGAACTGCATGTTTGTTTGCCACTTCCATTACATAAAAAAGGGCTGAACACTGAAACTCTACCACCAGTAAAACTACATTATTTGTTTTCATTACCGTTTATAATATCATTCATACCTCTGGGATTAACACTGTGAATTAAAAACACATTTCATGAATAAATATATTGCTTTAATTTGGAAATAAAATAAATGGGCCGTTTAGTTATTCCATTTTGCAATTATTTCAATGCATTTTTAGGTATATCATTAATATGAATGCAAGTTTTAAATTATTCAATTATGAATTCCAATTAAATCAATTGTAGAGTCAAATAATCAAGAATGTTATTAATCTATTTTTATTTTAAAGAAAAATGGAAAGAAAAATTTGACTTCAGGCGAGACTCGAACTTGCGGCCTACTAAAATGGTATTAATCTACATAATAATAAAAAAAAACATTAAAATGTATTTAAAAGCTAAATAATATTTACATAAAATAAAATTAAATCTAAATTAAAAGCAACATGCGTCTAAAAATTTCGCATCCCTGCCTTCCTGTGTTATGGTACCCAGAAAGCGGGCAGAAAAAAAAAATAAATTACTGTTAATATACGAGGCCTAAAAGGTAAAAAGATTTAGTTATTTGTATAATTTCGTATTTGTAGCAAAAGATCTTTTGGATCAATTTCACTTGAGTAAATCTTCATTCTAAACTACATTAAACAAACGTATAACTCAGACAAAATGCGGACACGGTCGTACAAAACAACGTATAATTAATTTAATAATTATAATTTAATGGTCAAACGAACTTTGCACGTGTAATAATAAATTTAAAAAATTGTTTTTTTTAAATAAAAATTGTTGGTTTTTTAAATAAAAATATAAATACGACTTATTTTGAAGACTGTACACCATCCAGGGAATTGGAAAGCTGGGAAAGTGGGGGAATGGATCTCCGGCGTGGCGCCGGCCTGACGCAGCACCTTTATAGCTTTTAGTGTCAATTCTATTACTACGCGCTGATGAGATGATTTCACTGGTGGTAGAGCTCCAGTGACGGAGCTCGCGGGCGTAGGCACCACCGCAATACCTAACATACTTGCCGCTAAATGGTAGTGTTCAGCACTATCGTGTTCCGGTCAGGTGGTAATGTACGGCCTTGTAATTTCCGGCACACAGGCATAACACCTTAGGCCTCAGGAGTGGTAACGCATCTGCATCTTGACCTTGGTCTTCGTGTAAGTGTGTATAGGCTGCAGGCATCACTTAACATCAATGTAAACTGCATGCTTGTTTGCCACTTCCATAACGTAAAAAAAAGATCGTTTCGTTATTTTCTCATTATTTTTATTTAATTTTAAAGTGCAGTTTCCTTAGCCTTACTAAGTTTAAACAATAAAAATTGTTAACTGTAGAAGATACTTAAATAAGGAATACTTGATTATTTGAGTAAAAAATCATAAAAAATAATTTTATCTTTTCTACAGACCGTACCGCATCCGGGAATAGGGGAGAGCTGGAAAAGTGGAGGGGCTGATATCCGGCGCGGCGCCGGCCCGACGCGGCATCTTCATAACTTTTAGTGTCAATTCTATTACTACATTACGGACTGATGCGACTTGGGACGAGGTAAAAAAAAAATATCGACGCAATCAAATAAAATCACGGCCTCGGAATACTGAGATCTTGAATCATTCCTTTTGATTTGTGTCGGCAGAAAGTTCTTAACGGTAATAATATACGGGTCAATTTTGTTTGGATGTTCTTTTATAGATATTGAGGTAAGTACGTTTTGATGTGGTTAGGTAACGAGAAGCTTAATTTTATGAAACATACTAGCTGACCCGGCGTTCTATGTGTCGCTTTAGGACTTATTACACGGCACGGTATTCAGGGTACGATAGCAAGGGTCAGGGTAGTGTAATAACATTTAAGGAGTATATAAACCACTAAATAAAGTCTCTGACCGCAACATCAGAGGAATTCCATGAACTAATAAAAAAAACATTTAGGGAGTTAGGGCTCTAGCCCTAGTTAGGGCTCTAATTAGGGCGACCGGAGCGGCCCGTGTATTTTTACTGCGACCGGATAGTGTAATAAACGGCAACCCGGCGCGAGGCCACGCCCACCCTTTCTTCCGGACCCTGAATACCGTGTCGTGTAATAGCCTTTTTTACCATTCAATTACATTAGGCTGCACTTACTCCTTTTACTGCTGGTAGAGTTCCAGTGTAGGAGCTCGAGGGCGTAGGCACCACTGCATTACCAAATTTATCTGCCGCTAAATGGTAGTATTCAGCACTATCGTGTTTGGGTTAGATGATAATGTATATGGCCCCGTAATGACTTTCACAGAGACATAATACCTAAGGTCTCAGGGGTGGCAACGTGTGATCTTTGTGTGGGTGTCTATAGGCTGCAGTCATCACTTAACATCAATGTGAACTGCATGCCTGTTTGCCACCTTCATAACATAAAAAACCTATGCTACCATAATCCTACATTTTATTAGTTACACTACACAATCTTATATTACTTTACACTATCCTACACTAATCAACACTATCCTTTTTTTTTAACCAGGGGAAATTGCGTTACGCATACCCACCTTTGCGGAGAAGGGTGGGTTATGCGGGACTCCGGGAAAGTACATCTGTCTACCCACTAAAAGTCTCTGGGTGTTCTGACTCGTCCGCCATCAGTGGCGGGAACGATATCGCACACATCCGATGATGACGACTTATGTCACAACTAGAAAGATCCTAGAGCTTAAAGAAACTCATTGAACAAATCCGTATTAAATTAATACGTAAAGGAACTGTCTCGATAGCCTAGTGGTAGCAGACCACTACTACTACGCTGAGATCTTGGGTTCGATTCCCGGGTAGGGGGTTATCAGAGATAATGGTGTAAAGTCCTTTATCTCTGGTTCTATTGGGATTATTCCATTTTCTTGAAATTTCCCAGTACCTCGAAGTTTAGTAATGTGCCCGGAGATGTCAACAGGCTCGCCACCTGTTACATGGGCCAAAACGTAACCGGCGAATCGTGGGTGTTTGCATGTAGGGTTGAATGCATGCATTTACCTGTGCCTACCCCTTCGGGGATTACAGGCGTGAAGTTACGTATAGGAAAAATTGGACTTGAAAACTGAAAATTTTTCAATGAACATCTTTAAAAACTGCAGCGGCTACTTACTACCTTGAGCTCCACTACTATTACGCTAACACCTACAAAAAACCGATCAATAAAAAAGAGCTCGCAAACAAAATTTTCTTCACTTTCATTGAAAGCCTGTTCACACGGATCAAATTGTTTTCTATTTACCAGTTGATTGACAACGAAGTGAGGCTGTGAGTGTAACCATTTATTTTTATGAAGTCACGTTGTAAAAACACACTGTAATTGGGATGTTGACAATATTTTAAATTGGTGCCCAAATAGTATTGGATAAATAATTACTATTTGCCTTTGAAACCTATAGTCAACAAGAAATAGTTATTAGGATATAACTATTCAAATCGTTGCTAGAAGTGAAATTATTATAACGGCTCATATACAAATGCAGCACGTTATGACGTCATAGCGTGGCAATACCTACCCGTGACAATTCACTGAGAGTTTTGGCGGGAACGCGGAAAAGAGCTGCGTCGCTGCGTGATATTATTTTCGAAATTTGTGTATAGTCGCGTTTTTATGTGTAAAAATGGTGGGATTTTTATCATAAAGCATTCGATAATGTTCACGAGTGTATGAAAGTGATATTATGAAGTGAAAAGTGATTTTTCGTACTGCCTCCAAAACTTCGTAAATACTCCTAGTAAAGTCCCCATCGCTTTACTGGAGCCATCCCATAATATCATATTCCTCATGGAAGCATTTAATCATCGTCATCTTCCATATGGATATTCATTAATTTAAAGAAATGTGAAATTCAATGTGTATACGACTGAAAGACTCTGTACCTATGGTCATGAATAAATTATTAAAAAAAAAACAATTCACTGACAAATGGAGAATTTAAAAAACTTAAAATATGTTCCTGAGTACTACGTTGTCTACCGTTAAAATACTTACCCTCTTATTCATAAACGTACATTAGATACGTTTTAGCTTTAAAACGCTTTGTCTTTGTCAGTTGCATTGTCAAATTTGCAGGATAGAAAAGGACAAGGGAGACATTAGCAACACTTTAGCTAAAACACGTTATGAATAAGGGGGTTAACATTTTTGGAAATTGTAAAAAAATCTAAATTTGAAATTATTTGAATTTTTAAGTTAACATTTTCTTCACTATCTTACGTCATTTCAGAATTATTTTTTCTGATACTATAATACTCCGAATTTCATAAATTTTGTAGATTTACATTCTATTTACATTAAATCTTTTTTTTTTACAGCAAATTTTTTTCGCGGCTCGCGTTTCATTTTTACCTTTTTTGTAGTAACATTTTAAAATGTATCGAATTTCTTCATTAGATTCACTCATCTTGACAGTACGAAAAACAAATGAAAATCACACATTTGCCTAATTTGAATTTGGAATTATGTTCTTTAAAATTTTAACTTTCAATGATACCAAAACTAGCCAGATACAAATACTACAGCCAAAGAGATTTTATTACAAGTTCATACATATTATAATGCGAAAAGACTTTTTACCCAACCTATTATTATAAATTACATTACGAATAAAAATACATTTGGAATTTTAGAATGTCAAATAATGAAAATCATAGGAATAAAAAATACAAAGGTATACAAAACTTTAAAATGTCAAGAATGACAAAAACTTTATATTTTACACATAATTAGCAACGAGCAAAATACATTTAATAAAAATACATTTTAATGAACATTAAGAAAAACTGACTTCAAAACTGAAAAGTAAAAAAATAATAAAGATTTAATTGTAATTATATACTACCTATTATTTATATGTGCTATTCACTAATAGGTACTAATAAGTCGGTGCCAAGCCTTAAACAAATAATTATATTTTAATCACTTAAATATGAATACGTGCAAATTAATACAATAAACAAAACGTAACCGGCGAATCGTGGGTGTTTGCATGTATGCTTGAATTCATTCCTTTTCGGGGATTACAGGCATGAAGTTACGTTTTAATACAATGAAATGCCTACTTTAGTGATTTTGGCTTGGCACCGACTTATTTATTTAATTTGATAAGTATTAATACTATATTGGTCTAACAATATAGTATTAATACTTATCAAATTAAATACTTTAATTACCTTAAGCATTTCGGGCATAGAAAGAATGTCGAATGAGCGAATAACTAAACAGATATACAATGCGAATGTGGATGGTTGCAGAGGCCCAGGAAGACCAAGACTGACCTACCATGACCAAATAGGTCGAGTTCTGTCTGATGGAGGGATCAAAAGTCTTAGGAATCGGCGTGCATGTATGAAGAGAATGATGAAGGTAGACGAGGCATGAGAGGTTTGTCAGAACCGGGATAACTGGCGCTCTACACTCTCTGCCTACCCCGTTAGGGACCTGGCGTGAAGATACATACATACAAACATTTCATACACTTTGTTTTAATAGATTAAAATGTAGATCCTAAAAGTTGTGGCAAAAAAAACACCCATTAAAACAAATTAAATTCTAAACGTTGCTCACATTAATGATGTGACTCCATAGAGCAACACGGGCCACCGGCCGACCGGAGAGGAAAGCCTGCATATGGCTACTCCTCTTTGGTCAACGTGTTGCTCTATGTGACTCGCTTCATGTTGTTTTTTTTAATTCTTGGTAAAGCAATGGCAATGGCTTTATTACTGTATTGCAGAACGACGTTTTATTCAGCTAGTGAGTATTGTTTTTTTTATTTTTCGTAAGGCAATGGCTTTATTACTGTATTGCAGATCGACGCCTGCAGGTTTAGCTAGAGTAATAAAACATTATCGTAATAAGTCAACCCCCCAAACGTCCAAAAGACAAATAATACGACCTGGTCGTATATTAATCTTACACATGCAAATGTCTGACGACGTCCCACCGGACTGAATGCTGGTCTATTCAGCCAATTTTCTTAATGTACTTGAATAACTCAAAGAATATACTAGCGATGCGAAATTACATTTTATGAAAAACTTGAGTAGATTTTCAGTGTAGGAGCTCGAGAGCGTAGAACGTTTTCTTTTTTTATGTAATGGAAGTGGTAAACAAGCATGCAGTTCACATTGATGGTAAGTGATGACTGCAGCCTATAGATACCCACATAAAAACCAAGGTCAAAATGCAGATGCGTTACCACTCCTGAGAACTAAGGTGTTATGCCTCTGTGCCGGATATTATCACCTGACCGGAACACTATAGTGCTGAACACTACCATTTAGCGACAAGTATATTAGGTAATACGGTGATGCCTACGCCCGCGAGCTCCGTCACAGGAGCTCTACCACCAGTGAAAATATATAGTTTTCTGCATTATCGTATTCTGGTCAGATGGTAATGTATCGGCCCGTAATAAATGTCACAGAGGGTCAAAGGGTTGGCAAAACATCTTCATTTTGACCTTTGGTTTTTGTGTATCTGTATGTCTATAGGCTACAATCCTCACTTTACATCCATGTGAACTGCATGCTTGATTGTCACTTTCTTTACATAAAAAAGTTATGCAACGAAATTAATAACGATATTAATTATTCAACACATTAAATTTATTTATTTATATAACTTTATTGCACAAATACAATGTTGTACAAAAGGCGCAAATATGCTACTGGAAGGCATTATCTACCAGTCAACCAGAAAATTCAAAGGGCTCTCCACCTAAATATAATTTAGGTTCTTTGGGTCCAAACTTAGACTTAGTGCTTTGCTAAGCCAATTAAAGCCATAAAATAGGAATCAATAAAGCAATATTAGGTAATAGAATGATACTTATGCTTTTTAACTAAGCCACTGGAGCTCTACCATCAGTAAAAAAGTGAAATGAAATGCCTTTGGGCTTCTAAGAGTGTGAATTCTGATACCTATATCAGTTTTTTAAACCTTCGTCCCGCGATAAATCTACTAACCGCCACTGCGATCGCCAATCCGTCTGCCAAGCGTGGCTATTATGGCATATTCTCCCCTAACACTATTGTGGGCTTTTTCTTGGGGAAGGTTTTGTCCTACAGTGGATGTCTTTCGATTGAAGTGATGATGCTGATGATTCAAACCTTGCCTGCAAATTTGATTTGGACAAGAACGAGCAATTAAGATAATCCCTATTTTCAACTAATATATATATATATATATATATATATATAATGGCAACCCATTATACGTCCCACTGCTGGGCACGAGTCTCTCCCCTTTTTGGGGGGAGGCCTGGAGCTTACTCCACCACGCTGCTCCAATGCGGATTGGTGGACTAATATATATACGGCCCTGTAATTTCCGTCACAGAAGCATAACACCTTAAGCCTCAGGAGTGGCAACGCATCTGCATTTTGACCTCTGGTCATAGTATCGGTGTCTATGTGCTGCAGTCATCAACTGCAAGCTTGTTTGTCACTTTTATTACATAAAAAAAAACTAATAATAAACTAGAAACTAGAACACTAGGGATTAGAGATATTTGCGTACAATGGTACGGGTGAAATTAATCGTTTCCGGTAACGTATTACCACTAAAAAGGTTAAACTTTCAACTATGTATGTATGTAGGTTTTGCTGGTGGTAGAGCTCCAGTGACGGAGCTCGCGGGCGTAGGCACCACCGCATTACCTGATTTACTTGCCGCTAAATGGTAGTGTTCAGCACTATCGTGTTCCGGTCAGGTGGTAATGAACGGCCCTGTAATTTCCGGCACAGAGGCATAACACCTTAGGCCTCAGGAGTGGTAACGCATTTGCATTTTGACCTTTGTCTTTGTGTGGGTGTCTATAGGCTGCAGTCATCACTTAACATCAATGTGAACTGCATGCATGTTTGCCACTTCAATGACATAAAAAAAAAAATGTAGGTATCTTCACGCCAGGTCCCTAACGCGTAATAATTAATCAACTAGTGTTCTGTAAACTACGGGTATATAATCAATGCAAATATATACTCGATCTGTGTAATTAAAGCACAGCGGACTAGAAGAAGAAATATTTTTCTAAAAGTTCACCTTCCAGTTTGTTTTCTTTGTCCAGACTTCTAATTAAACTTATAGCGGGCAATACTTCGTATGCAAGTCATAAGCTGAAGCGGGTATAGTTATTATGGGTATCAACAACATTATTGATATTATTTTCATCATCACCACTCCATCCATCCAGGTAGAGCTCCAGTGACGGAGCTCGCGGGCGTAGGCACCACCGCAATACCTAATACGTGCCGTTAAATGGCAGTGTTCAGCACTATCTTGTACCCGTCAGGTGGTACTGTATGGACCTGTAATTTCCGGCATAGAGGCATAACACCTTCGCCTTAGAAGTGGTAACGCATCTGCATTTTGACTTTGGTCCTTGTGTGGGTGTTTATAGGCTGCAGTCATCACTTAACACCAATGTGAACTGAACGCTTGTTTACCACTTCCATTAAATAAAAAAACTGACCGGAACACAATAGTGCTGAACACTACCATTTAGCGGCAAGTATATTAAATAATGCGGTGGTGCCTACGTCCGAGACTCCGTCACTAGAGCTATACCACCAGTAAATCAGTTGTACCTACACACAACACAAACACAAATACCCAGATCCGAAACAAATATCTGAAGGCCATACTTATATTTGACCCGCTGCGGGATCAAATCCGCGACCCTCGAATGCAACGGTCATCCCCCACCCCTGGACTAACCGGATCTTCAACACTATATTCTAGTAAATGGGGTTCAATATTGAATCATAATTTTTTTTTTATGTTATGAAACTGGCAAACCAGCATGCAGCTCAAATTGATGTTAAGTGATGACTGCAGCCTATAGACACCCGCAGATAAACCAGAGGTCAAATGCAGATGCGTTACCACTCCTGAGGCTTAAGGTGTTATGCCTCTGTGCCGAGAATCACAGGGCCGTACAGTACCACCTGACCGGAACACAATAGTGCTGAACACTACCATTTAGCGGCAAGCACATGAGGTAATGCGGTGGTGCCGACGCCCTCGAGCTCCGTCCCTGGAGTTCTACCACCAGTAAAACACATTCATTCTAAACATATGATAATAATAATGGTAACCCTTGATACGTCCTACTGCTGGGCACGAGTCTCTCCCCTTCTTGAGAAGAGGCCTGTCCAAAAACATACTACCATTTGAAATCTTGCCGCAAAATTTCAACTTTCTACTTACTGTACTCAACGGGTGTAAAAACCGCTTAAATTACACTTGCGAGAAACTGTGAAAACAATATTTAACAAAACAATAATGATACATCATTGAACAACCCACTTTATGTGATTTTAAACACCTTGTTCAACTATTTCTTAATACTTGGACCGAACATTTCATTCGAAGGTTTTATTTGGCAGTCAGAATGATAAATGGTGTTTCATTAGTGGGCAACAACGCAAGGTACGTTAGAAAGTTTAACCTTTTTTAGTGCTTAACGTTACCGGAAACGATTAATTTCACCCGTTTCATTTTACGCAAATATCTCTAATTCCTAGTGTTCTAGCTTCTAGTTTATTATTAGTTGAAAATAGTGATTATATTATTTGTGTGTTCTTGTCCAAATCAAAGGCAAGGTTTGAATCATCATCATCCTCACTCCGACCGAAAGAAGTCTGTTGGACAAAGACTTCCCCGAGGCAGAGAATATGTAATAATACTACGTATAGAATGGATACTTCGACGTCACGCCCGATTTCTCCGCCTCACCCAACCACCTCCCCTCCTATGGGTGACGTTTGGTGTTCTCTACGTGCTACGCACACAAATGCACGTGTAAATACACATCACTGATTGATATCTGTGTAATAGAGACCAAATTAAGCGTTTGTATGGAATTTTGGCGGAGTGTCCGCGGTGTGCCCAAGGACGCCCGCAATAGTGTTGTGCGTCGTTAAGAGAGAATATGCCATATAGAATATCGCTACGCTTGGCAGACGGATTGACGATCGTAGTGGCGGTAGTTTTATCGCGTGGCGAAGGTTTGAAAAGCTAATATATAATCAGAATTCACGTTCTTAGCCCGCAGGCATTTCATTTAACTTATTACTGATGGTAGAGTGCCAGTGGCATAGCCCAAATCATAAGTATCATTGCATTACGTAATCCTTGTACTCTTTTATTGATTCCTATAATTTATGACTTTATTGGCCCAGCAAAGCAATAAGTCAAAGGTCGGACACAAAGGACCTAAGTTATATTCAGGTTGCGAGTGCTTCGCGCTTACCGATGATGTGGCCTTTTATAGCCATCCCAAGACGATAATTTGCATATTATTATGTCCAACAATAAAAAAGTATAATTTTATGTAGATGTCTTTACCTACAATATTCACGTGTACCACTGAATATTTAAACTGTGTTTGTTAAGAAAAAACTTACCAAAATAAAAATGTAGCAATAACAAAGCAAGATGTTCTTTAAAAGACGATTTGTGTTATATTCGTGTTTTTAATTAAGTATTTCTCTATTGCATGGAAATTAAAACAAATAAAGCAAAACAAAATTCAACCCCAAATTGCGTATCACAAATAAGCCTCTCAAATATCACAAGCAATTTATTCGGAAAAATGAAAACCCCTATTCCAGTAACGTTCCAAAAACCGCAGACAATCGGTTCCGATATTAACTGGACTACCAACTCAAAATAATAATTGGCGCGACAGATATTTGTAAACAAATTCACTGTAGCCCTCCCCCATTCCCCCCTGTCACCCCATTTTGTGGTTTTATGATTATATCGGCAGGGGAGAACTAGGCGAATTGGATGGCGGTGTAAATTGTTATTTTAATTCTCTTCCCTATTTGCTATTGAAACTGGTTCGATAAAGTTTGCTATTAGAGTTGGTACATACGATAAAAATATATATTTTTGCTATTTCGAGTTGGTATGATAAAAATGATCAGTTCTGTTAATGCTTTTTTATCTGCCTGTATAACGTCGAAGCGCGCATGGCCCAGCGGCTGGTGTAGATCGTAAGCGATTTACTCGATTAACTGATACGGGCGCGGTCGGGTGCGTGATGGGTGACCGCTAGTGGCAAATTAAAATGCGCGTTTTCGTGCTTCGGAGGGCACGTTAAGCCGTCGGTCCCAGTTGCTATAGATAGACAGCAGTCGTTAAAACCGTATCGGCGGCCTTATGGGCGGTTTGAAATCATCCGGCAGCGGGTTGGCCACTAACCCGTATCTCCACGGAGCAGCGTGGTGAAATAAGCTCCGAAAAAAGGCGAGAGACTCGTGCCCAACAGTCAGACGAATAATGGGTTGCCATTATTATTATTACTAACTATCGGACAATGGTAATGTGCCCTAGGACAATAGGCTCGCCATACTTAACCGATGACATGGCATTACAAGCATTGTGTGTATTTACGAGTATCTTTTACCTTTGCCTACCTCTCTAAGCAACACAAGAATGAAGTTACGATTTTTCGTATTATTCTCTTTGTAGTAACACAACAATATGTAAAACAACTTTAAAATCAATATTATATTTCAACAAAATATATTTCTGTACGTAAGTAACTGTATGAAAGTATCATGACGCCCCAATAATCTAACTCAATTGTGTCCAAGTTTTTTCTGGCATCACGACACAGTCGCCGGGTGCGTTATGCGTCCGCCATATTGGATATCGTTGATCCGTTTGAGCAAATATTGCAAATATTAGTTCAGTGTCAAACAGTAACAAAATTTAGGAATGTTTAAAAAAAACTGTTACAAGAAACATAAACACGTAACAAATAAATAATATACGCTTACACACACAGCCCCACAGTAGGTATAAACCTGTGTCGTGGGTGCCGTTGTACACACACAACACATACACAAACACCCAGACCCGAAGCAAATATCTGTAGGCCATACAAACATTTGTCCCGGTGCGGGGATCGAACCTGCGACCCTTCGAATCAAACGGTCATCTCACACCGCCGGACTAACTGGGTCGTCAAAGTGATATGCTTGTACCAAAGAATTAAAAAGCGCATCGATGTACATCTCTTTGACAGATTCTTTTCCAATAATTGAATATTCTTACTTCCAAATAGTGAAATAAATAGAACGTTGAAGCCAACATTGTATTTTCACAATATACTTCGCATATAACCTTACAAAAGTATCATGACGCCCCAATAATCTAACTCAATTGTGTCCAAGTTTTTTTGTGGCATCACGACACAGTCGCCGGGTGCGTTATGCGTGACTGCGCGCCATATTGGATATCGTTGATCCGTTTGAGCAAATATTGCAAATATTGGCTCAGTGTTCACGTGTTTTGTACACTATATTTGGTTCGAGTTATGGAAATACCTACACTAAATTAAAAAATCAATTTCTAGTCTTTCTATCAAACATCGGACTAGCGTATAAAGTTAAGTAAGTAGAAGCTAGTATGTTTATAAATTACACAAAAAAGAAAGAGAGCTTATAAAAAAAACACTTACATATTAAGTTAATCCAAAACTGTGTTATGTCGTCGATTGTTAACCCTAATTAAGCTTTTTTTTCTGCTATTTTTAGTGGCTTTTCCTATAATCGTATGCCAGCCCCATCTTACTAATATAGCCTCAATAACAATTATTTGAATAGGCCATAGACAATTTTAGCATTTCAGATACTGGCGATGCTAAAATATCTACAAACATACCTACATTCAACTTATTTAGCTTTAATCTATTTATAATGGATTTTCGTTGATTATCAATGCATTTTTTTAAATGACATATGTATTAAACACTATTGTTACGTAGATTCCTTTTGCCAGTAATATTAGAAGTAATCTCTAAAGATAATTTTGCAAATTTTATTGTATTCCCACATTATCTATATCTAACTATAAAAGTGTTATCATCCGTGCCTCTTCTACATTTGTCACTCTCTTTATACATGCATGCTGTTTCCGATGACTAAGCACCTTCATATTTTGTATTCATCATTATTCATTTAAATATTTTGAGTTCCATTATTCATATATGTATGTGCATAATGCATGATATTCTACTAGTGAAATATACTAAAGAAAAAGAAAGAATTTATAGACGCCTTATGTTAACTGGGTTTTGAAATAACGCACTACTATGAATACAAATAGCATAAAAGTTTATTCAAATGTCTACCAAATAAAACGTTACGAAATATTTGAAGCATGTCAATATAAAATGAAACAAGTAAACGACATAATGGAACAAAATATCTACATCAGAAAGCATTCGTGGAATCTTGACGACCCACTTAGTTCAGCGGTATGGAGTACTTGATCTGATAGTTGCGAATTTGATCCGTGCACTGGAACAAATACTTGTATGGTGTATGTATACATTTGTTTCGGGTCTTGATGTTTGTATATGTCATGTATGTGTGTAACGGCACCCATGACACAGGTTAACAGCTAGTTCAGGGATGTGAGTGTAAGCGTAAACTTTAAGATTAATATACATTAGAAGATAAATATTCATATACGCTTTAATTACCTCCCATCTTACCGATGGACCAACGACCTGGTGAAGGTCGCGGGCAATCGCTGGATGAGGGAGGCCCAGGACCGTTCATTGTGGCATTCTTTGGGAGAGGTCTTTGTTCAGCAGTGGACGTCTATTGGCTGAAATAATGATGATTACGACGTCAAATCTTTCAATTTCTTCATAGAAGAAAAATATATTCGTCATAAACATAGTCATCCAAACGTACAACTTCGAAAACAGTCTTTTAATTCCAAAAACACGTATTTTGTGGAGTAAAAAGCAACGCGCTCAATTCCATCGAACGTGAGGAAGTGCCTCATAAATAAAGATGCGAAAAACTTGCGAAAACTTGTGAAATTCCACTTTACACGAAGTTTTACAAGGCATATGATTCGCGACTGAGTAAGCAATCAAAACTTATGTGAGGGGCTGACGTGAATTATCGTGGTTGCTTTCGCATTTGCGCTTTTACACGCAATTTCCCAATATTTTTATGTACCAATACTGCTTGAATTTAAATACCTGTTTGTATTGAAATACTCTAGAATTTTCTGCATTTGCAATAGAAGTTAAAATCAAACAACAGAATTGTTTAGCTATATACTGTATGAAATCTTTTGATTTTTATTATCCAAAGGTGGCAAACAAGCATGCAACTCACACAGATGTTAAGTGATGACTGGTGGTCTTAATAAATTAGCACTTAAAATACATTTTAATTTACGAATATATTTTTTTGTAATGCTAATGGCAAACAATAATGCAGTTTACATTGATGTTAAGTGATGACTGCAGCCTATAGGCACCCACACAAAGACCAAGGTTAATATCCAGATGCGTTACCACTCCTGAGGCCTAAGATGTTAAGCCTCTGTGCCGGAAATTACAGGGCCGTACAATACCACCTGACCGGAATACGATAGTGCTGAACACTACAATTTAACGGCAAGTATGTTAAGTAATGCGGTTGTGCCTACGCCCGCGAGCTCCGTCACTGAAGCTCCACCAGTAAAAAAGCAGTTAGTTTGTTTGTGTTAATGGAACCAACATCGAAGCGATGACTGTATGAGAGTTACATTTCTATAAGTGAAAAGTTCTATTTATAAGGAAAGTGAGCAACCCGCCACACATGACTTTAATAAATAAATTCTTTTGTGAAATAACTATGTCACAAGAACTCCTTGGTAACAAAACATTTTACTTTCATTCCGAATCCATCTTGATATGTTATTCAAACCGCGTAAACTGTTCACAATGCGGAATGATAGCGCAAACTATGTTCGAACGTACTACACTCTACGAGTCTACGAGTCAAAGACATTCGTAGACAAATAACTGCTACGAATATGCTACGTCGCTACGCCGTAGACGATGTGTAGTTCACAGAAGTTTTTTTTTAATATTATAATGGCATCGCTATTACGCATATTGCCAGTGTCAAGTAAAACGATATTTCGTATTCGTAATATAAGCAGCGTAACGTCAGAGTCAGTCAGTCAATTTATCAGTCCGTCAGTCAGTCACAGTCGAGTAAAGCGATGGCTATTTTACCAGAACATTCACAATGAAGTTTTGGAGGCAACCCGAAATGACGTGTTTTCGCACTATTATTCTATTTTACTATACACGGGCACTTTAATAAGCCCATATCAAAATGCCACCAACTTTATTTAATAAAATTCAAAAATATACCAAGAAAATGAAATAAAATAAGAGCACCACACGTCTCTTTCAAGGTTCTCGCCAAAACTCCTTCTCAGATGTTGTCAAGTGGATTCTGAATAATATTGTAAAGATTTTTAGGTAACAAATATTATTTACAATCTTCATTTAACGGCTTATAAATTGATGAACACTGGCTACACGCAATAAAAAGCCGAGAGAAAAGCCGAGCCTCCTGAGCCGAGCGTGCAAGTGAGAGCCTGGAACAAGCGACAGAAAGGCACTATCGACCTAAACATTCGGCTTTTATGGAACACACAATATTTGTAAGAAAACTTATCTTATTATTCTTATTATAATATTGGAAAATTATCGTAGAGATGACTTTAAAGCGTTTATTTTAAGGATTCTCTGACCGAGAGATTGAATAAGGTTAGGTTAGTTATTCAGGACCCGGTGAGTCCAGTGGTGTGAGACGACCGTTTGATTCGAAGGGTAGCGGGTTCGATCCCCGCACCGGGACAAATATTTATATGGCCTCAGACATTTGTTTCGAGTCTGGGTGTTTGTGTATGTGTTGTATGTGTACAACGGCATCCACGACACAATGTAAGCTGTGAGTGTAGGCGTATTGTTTTTAAGTGGAAATGTCGCGTCTAAAAACGCAAATACGAAAGTCGAATCACACACAATAGACTCGAAGAACTGTATGAAGGAAGAAAAAAATTGTTGTAAACGCAAGAAAGCAAAGTTATTGTGCGTCGATGCCTTCGGGAAGTAGTGAGTATCTGAATGCGTAAGTTTTTGTCTGACTCACTTCTAACTTAGATTTACGGTTTCCGTGGGATATAACCGGGTATCGCTGTTTGTTTATGGTGACGAGAATCCAAGTGAAATAAGGATCATACAAGTACATGTTATTCTTGCTATATGAAAGAGATTGTAAAATGAATAATTTAAAAAAAAAGTATAAGAACTAAAACAAATTAAAAAATATATTTCAATGTGAAGAGAAGTTTGGGGTTCTTGGTGTCAATAAGTTTCTTAAAAAGCACCCCACCGCTTTTTCACAATACTTTTTAATTCATTCTAAAACGTGTTTGTTAGCTTTTTTTAACTATTTTTTTTTAATGTTTGTATGTAAAATATTTATTCATTCATGTATTTTTATCAGATAGATTAGATTTAGATTTTATTGGTGGTGAAGTTCCAGTGACGGAGCTCACGGGCGTAGGCACCACCGCATTACCTAATTTACTTGCCGCTAAATGGTAGTGTTCAGCACTATCGTGTTCCAGTCAGGTGGTAATGTACGGCAGCCTTTAGACATCTACTAAAAACCTGAGGTCATAATGCAGATATGTTCCCACCTCTGATAATGGGAGAATTCTCATCCACTTTGCTCTTAAAACTAACAATTAAAAATGCGCTCAAATATTCCATGGCGTAAAAAAATATTAACATACAATACTTTTGAACATAAAAACCAGCTAAAATTCAATGTGACCTAAATGAATGTTTTGTATTATTTCACATTAACACATGCTTGTGAAATAGTCTCGCCTGAAGTCTTTTGAATTTTTCTTTCCATTTTTCTTTAAAATAAAATATATTTCACAAGCATGTGTCAATGCGAAATAATATAAAACAATTATTAAGGGTTAAAGCGACTTCTTTACGATATTCAATAAACTGCAAAGTCTATTATATCGGTTGCCTAACTAGCATGGTTGGCAATAGATGGCGCTGCTGCTACCATAAGGCAATGCAATAAATGTGAAGGAAAGATTTGACAAATCGGGCAGGACTTCAGTAGCTCAATTGGAAGAGCGGCTGGACTAGATTCCCAGTAGGCCGCGAGTTCGAGTCTCGCCTGAAGTCAAATTTTTCTTTCCATTTTTCTTTAAAATAAAAAGATCTAAATGAAGTTATATAAAAATCTGATTAATCACCCCCTAATTTAATTTCGCCGACTTCAAAATTGACGTCGGCCAAGAACATCGGTCGCCCTACCATTACTCTCACCTCCTCGCCAGAAAATTCTAAAATTTCATTTCACGCCAATTTTATTGGGAAAGTTAAGCAATATTATACAGGTGGAATACTGTTGGAGCGGATCGTGAAATACGGACATGAAATCGTAGACGGACATGGCTTTCAGATTTTTCATTTTAGTTCATAATATGAGGGATAAGTTGATGGATATTTTTTAATGTAATGAAGGTGGTCGAACAAGCATGCAGTTCGTGTGGATGTTAGTGATGACTGCGGCCTATAGACACCCACACAAAGACCAATGTCAAAATACAGATGCGTTACCACTCCTGAGGCCTAAGGTGTTATGCCTCTGTGCCGGAAATGACAGGGCCGTACATTATTACCACCTGACTGGAACACGATAGTGCTGAACACTACCATTTAGCAGCAAGTATATTAGGTAATGCGGTGGTGCCTACGCCTGCGAGCTCCGACACTGGAGCTCTACCACAGTGTTCTGTGATAGCTATCGCGGGACCATAGTGATAGGTCGATCGGTATTGTTCGATTGATTTCATATAACAACGTTTTCGGATCTTTGTTTATAACTTAGTGGTAAGTGATACAGTGGTGCCTGTGTCCTCGAACTACGCGTCCATTAAGTACCCTTCTGTGGGTAAATTATTTATTGTCAGGATATATCTGACGTCGCAGGTGGGCGGCTAATTATAAACACGGTCTATTTGATTCTACTCAAAACTCAATATTTTATTGCAATCCATAATGTACACGGATAAGTAGTGGTACATTATTATGGACCCTTTAGGGCACCGCAAAGTAGAAGAAGGCAGGATTAACAATGTACTGAATCAAATACTTACCCCTTATTCATAAATGTACTTTAGATACGTTTTAGCTATATAATGCTTTGTCTTTGTCAGCATCATTCTCAAATGTGCAGGATAGAAAAAGACAAAAGAGAGATTAGCAACAATTTAGCTAAAATACCTGTAAGAATAAGGGGGTTATTATTTTAGTTACGTTAGCGTGATATATTATATTCATACAATAATGAGCTGAAATTCAACGAAAGTCACATGAAACGAAGTAAAAACTTGATTTCTAGACCCCAATTTAACTTCAGCGACTTTTACCAAAATCTTCAAAATGAAAGTCGGCCAAGAACATCAGCCGCCCCACGATTACCTTCTTGGTAGTAAATTCTAAAATTTCATTTCACGCCAATTTTATTGGAAAAGTTAAGCAATATAATACAGGTGGGATACGGTCGGAGTGAATTATGAAGCATGGGAAGAAAATTGTATATGGATATGGTTTTCAAATACATCATTTAATTAGGTATTAAAAACGTACTAATAAATTAATGAATAAATATTTTAATTTACACAACAATATTTCGTTAGGGTAGTAATGTGTGGCGTTATTTCTTTTTTTTATGTAATGAAGGTGGCAAATAGGCCTCAGGAGTGGTAACACATCTACATTTTTACCTCTGGTCTATAGGCTGCAGATATCTTTTAACATAAATGTAAACTGCACGCTTGTATGCCACTTTCATTACATTAAAAAAAACTCTTAAACTGAACATCTCCCTTAAAAAATCCGACCAAATATTTCTGCCAATAAACTTTTCGATTAAAAATTCAAAACACTTAGGGGGCACCTGTGCCATTACATTTCGTTGATCGATTGAAGAAGTTTGACACGTTCAGAAAGTTTGTTAAAACAGTCCGACCTCCAGGTTAGATGGATTGTCGGAATTGTGGACATCAAACCTGTCTCATTACCATGGGAATAACTCATTTGCGTAATAGGTAAGATTGACGATATGTTTTTGAAATTAATTAATTAGTGGTGAAATTCTAATGATGGAGCTCAAGGGTGTAAGTATCACCGCATTACCTAATATACTTGCCGCTAAATGGTAGCGTTCAGCACTATCGTGTTTCGGTCAGGTAATTAACGGCCCTGTTATTTCCGTTACAGCTGACTTATTGTTACATATAACACGATAAATTTCACTGACATACTAAACAAAGGGTTTTACACATAAGAATGGATATATGGATGGGACTCTTTTGGGAATACAGAATAGTAGTTTCTATATGAAATCCTTCTGACAGATTTTTGATGGTCGCAATATCTTTATTAAGCACACCACATATATTTTCAATCACACTTAGCAAACTATGGAATGTCTAACATGACAATTCCGGCCCCAGTGTAAATCTAGATGATACATCTAGATTTACACTGGGGCCGGACTCGTGACGACGCATAACTTTGCATCCACTAAGCCTTCTCAGGCGTTTCTCACTTAACACATGAATAACCCGTAAGTGCATACGTATCTGCTCTACTCTGTAGATGGGGTAATACTTGCAGGATTCATGTATAATATGGATCTCAAAGTTTTAGATCTAGAAATAAGTTGGAATGTTGCTGCCATCAAACCACTGCTGCTAGGCATACGATTCTAGATTAAGTTAAAAAATCGATTTCCGTTAGATTCTTACTAACACCATGAATTATGAAAGTTGAAAGTTACTCGTAGTTATGATAACAGTGATAAGTTACTTAGCACTATCAAATTTGGCCAAAAAAACATAAATTAAATAAGGTATTTACAGGCATGTAGGTATTACTGCCTGATCTTTCAAAAAATCATATATAATAACAGAAGTTATGTTCCGAGAAACAAAATTAATACACAATTCATTTTCAATCAATTTCTCTTATAACAAGCCACAATCATTTTCAATCACACTCAACAAACGGTGTGCTACTAGGGGATGGAATTTCTAACATAACAACGTATCATCCGGGTTTGCACTAGAGCCGGGCTCGTGACGACGCATAACTTTGCATCCACTAAGCCTTCTCAGGCGTTTCTCACTTAACACATGAATAACCCGTAAATACCGTGTCTGTTCTACTCTGTAGACAAGGCACCTGAATCAGATTTATTAGATCCACTGACTTATAGGGCTGTTTTATCTAATATGATGGATTTAAATCCCTAGTCTAGGACTAAGTGATATTTTGCTTGTAATGCCTTAAGAGTAAAATAATTGTATAATCAATAAGCTCAATTATTTTCATTTTTCATACACAAAAAAACCTAACTTTATCTCTGGTTCTATTGGGATTGTTCCATTTTCTGGAAGTTGCCCAGTACCTCGGAGTTTGGTAATGTGCCCGGAGATGGCTACAGGTTCGCCACCTGTTACATCCAGCCGCTCTACCAATTGAGCTACTGAAGTCCTGCCCGATTTGTCAAATCTTTCCTTCACATTTGTTGCATTGCTTTATGGTAGCAGCGGCGCCATCTATTGCCAACTATGCTAGTTAAGCAACCGATATAATAGACTTTGCAGTTTATTGAATATCGTAAAGAAGTCGCTTTTACCCTTAATAATTGTTTTATATTATTTCGCATTAACACATGCTTGTGAAATATATTTTATTTTAAAGTAAAATGGAAAGAAAAATTTGACTTCAGGCGAGACTCGAACTCGCGGCCTACTGGGAATCTAGTCCAGCCGCTCTTCCAATTGAGCTACTGAAGTCCTGCCCGATTTGTCAAATCTTTCCTTCACATTTGTTGCATTGCTTTATGGTAGCAGCAGCGCCATCTATTGCCAACTGTGATAGTTAGGCAACCGATATAATAGGGATTCCCAGTAGGCCGCGAGTTCGAGTCTCGCCTGAAGTCAAATTTTTCTTTCCATTTTACTTTAAAATAAAATATATTTAACAAGCATGTGTTAATGCGAAATAATATAAAACAATTACGTTCCGAATACCTGCATGAAACAAAGACTTGAAGTGACAAAAATCAATGAAACAAAGACTTGAAGTGACAAAAATCATACCGAATTTTCAAACTAAATTCTAATAATGCCCACACAGTGATCTCGATCACACTAAGCAAACTATGGAATGTCTAACATGACAACGTACCCAGGTTTACACTGAAGCCGGAATCGTGACGACGCATAACTTTGCATCCACTAAGCCTTCTCAGGCGTTTCCCACTTAACACATGAATAACCCGTAAGTGCCTACGTGCTTGTTCTACTCTGTAGACGAAGCAAAAATATTAGGTCTTACAAAATTCTCGTATAAATTGGGTATTGGTGAAATATTTTTATAAATAAAAAAATACTTGCTATCCTTATACTCAGCTACCTGCGCACCAGCGCATTACCTAAACTACTTGATGATAAATGGTAGTGGTCATCACTATCGTGTTCCGGCAGGTGGTAATGTACGACCCTGTAATTTCCGGCGCAGAGGCATACTACCTAGGGCGTCAGGAGTGGCAACGCATCCATTTTGAAATGTCTAGTTTCGCGTAGTTGTTGATAGACTACAATATTATTTACCATCACTGTAAACTGTATGCTTGAAATTTTAGGAGTACTTGACTGATAGCAGTAGATATATACCTGTTATCTAATCTGCAAGCTGCTAATGAATACTTTCAATTTATTGCTTTGCCGTCAACAAGAAAAAGCCCGGCTTTTCCAATTGTATGATAGGTATAAAAAGCGATAACAGACGAAAGCGTGCATTTTCTATTAATTATTCAATATCCTTATAAAATAAATCTATTAAATTTATGAAATAATACTGCTCTGTGATAGAGAAACCGGATAATCCGGTGCCGTGTGCCCTCAAGCGGACACCGACGGCAGCTCGATTTCCACAAATACATTCTTCAATTCCAATATTTCTCTTTCACTGCGAACAGTCAAAGTCCGTTATTTATTCGTTTTACACAACGTCCGTTTCGAAGACACTCGAGTCTGGCCGTCCGATCCGGTGATTTATGCGGAGAAACTTTGGCTGTCCGGTTGGCTTTTTTTTCTTATTTCTGTATTCAATTTTCAAGCTGCGGACGTGGGCGTCACGTGTTAAGTGTTTTATTTAAATTGGATTATATAAGTATGCATTGTTTATTGGCACTATTTATTTTTTGAAATTTTGGAAGTTCAGTGCAGTTCTTTGCTTGCTGATTAGATGGTAGTAGTATTTTGTACCGGTAGTAGTGTTTTCTATTTTGTTAGGGTAGATGGTAATGTATGGCCGCGTAGTAAGGTCTCAAAGCAACCCATCTGCATTTTGACCTCTGTTCTTTGTGGTATCTATAGGAGGAAGATTGTTTGTAACATTCACAAAATTAAAAAAAATGTTGCTCACATATTTCATGATGCGTGTCTATTTGATTATTTTTTTGACTTGATAACTACTAAATCGAAAAATATATAATAAAATTATATAATAATATATTCCAAATAATTTGAAAACTGTAACTGATGACAAGCAATTCCTTATGAAACTTAAGTCCTATCTAATATTGAAATGCTATTATACAGTCGATGAATTCTTACGCGATAAATAGTGAAATGGATTTTATTTTTTATTTTATTCTGACATTTATTTTATCAAATTGACTTATTATTGTAATCTTATATTCTTATATTATTGACATTTTTATTTGACATTTTAAATGTAGCTAATTAGATATATTTTTTCACTATCTAACGCTGTGACATATTATGCCATTAATCAAGAATGTGTTAAATACCTACAAATGACAATATTATGTACCTATTTTGATAAATTAATATGACTGCAAGACGAATCACTCTGTACTCCATATTGCGATGCCCCATAGAAGGGTCCCATGTACCTACATGACTACTGATGTAAGTGTTATATGTATAAGACCTTTAATGTAATGTATATGTACATGTTGGCAATTAATAAATTGATTGATAAATCCCAAATAAACCAAATGACGGGGCAATCTTATCCACATCCTCTTGTTGCCACCTTTACTATGTTTGTAAAACTATAAATAATTTGATCGATAAAAAATTAACAAAAATGTTCATATTATTTTCATATCAATCCAGCTTTCCAGTATTTTTAGCATGATTTAGTCATAATATTTTTTATCCGACCATCAATCCAAGGCCAAATTCCACAACTACAATCGTAAATGCTGACGTAAAGAAGTTTACTGCGCCGAATGAAATAATTCGAGAACAATGACTGGCAAAAATACAGCGTAGTATATTTTTTTATAACCATTTCTTGAAAATTCGTTTTTGCGGGTCATGAAAATACAGTTAAAATATTTTTAGTGCGTGAAAATGTTTTATCTTTGTCATTGGGCGATTAATTTTTTTGGCATCTTATCAATGCTCGTTTTTTTTAATTAAAAGAGTCTAATTTAACAAATGTCTTGAAAATAATAACTCTCTGGGGCAAAATTCAGTATGATAAAAAATCGAAACAAAAATAACAAACTCAAACTCAAAAATTCATTTAATCACTTGGAAATAATAGAATTTGCTTGTGATAGGTCAAATTACAAATATAAAATTAAAGCGAATAACAACTGATACGTTGATTAATATGTCAAAGTAAATAAATTAATAATAGTCCAAAAATACTTAATAATAAAAATAGGTATCAACAGAATGTTCCATACTCTCTTTTACAAACGGCAAGATAAGACTAAACAAAAAAATATGGGACATTCCTTGTCATTCACTGGCAGAGTTCCAAAGCCCACATTACTGAGAAAAAACCTGCCAAAACAAAACTCAGTAGGGTCTTTTCAAAATATGTTCACAAACAGAAAACTACCACCAGTAAATTTTACTGTAGAGCTCTACTGACGGAGCTCGCGGGCGTAGGCATCACCGCATTACCTCTATCTACCGCAAAATGGTAGTGTTCAGCACTATCGTGTTCCGGTTAACTAGATGGTAATGTTTGGCAATGATAATAACTACCACACAGACATAACAACTTAGATCTCAGGTGTGGCAACACATCTTTATTTTGACCTCTGGTTTTTATGTAGACATCTATAGCCTGCAGTCATCACATAACTGCATGCGTGTTTGCCACATTCCGTATATATAAAAAAAAAACCTTTTTTTGCCGACTGGTTCAAAAAGAAAGTTATGTTTTTCAAGCGTATGTGCCATCTCTGGGCACATTATCAAAGTTGGCTCTGGATAACTAACTTCTATATATTTAGAGCGTAGAATACCCGCCAGCGTTTTCAATCCTGAGCTAACTAACTTCTTGACATCCTGCTACGACAAAACTTTTATTATCTTCTTTACTTGATCTATGCAACTTCTTCTTGGCTCTCTGGTTCTCTTTCTTCCAATTTTCCCTTCCATAGGACTCTTTTTTTTTTTATAACATCGTTAAAGTTTATAGCTAAGATAAAATAAACTGTGGCGTCGATTTAGAAACTAAACGGTTTGTGGACAATACATGCGCTTACATTCGGAGGCACGTACCCCGCGCCAATCTAATCAGCTTGGCTTATGTCATGGGTTAAGTCATAAGTGGGAACGCATCTGCATTTTTACCGATGTTTTTTGTGTAGATGCCTATAGGCTGCAGTAATCCCTAAAAATCTATGATTCTTATATAACGAAGGTGAAAAATAAGCATACAGTTTCGTTAAGTAATGATTGCCGCCTTTAGACATCACACAAAAACCAGAGGTCAAAATATAGATGCGTTGCCACCACTGAGACCTTACTTGTTATGTCTCGGTGTTCGTTTTTTTTTTATTTTTAATTTCATGGCATCGCTTATTATGCATATTGCCCGTGTCAAGTAAAACGATATTTCGTATTCGTATTAAGTAACGTAAAAGTCAGAGTCTTCAGTCAATTTATCAGTCCGTCAGTCAGTCACAGTCAGTCAGTAATTCTAGTAAAGCGATGGCTACTTTACCAGAACATTTACAATGAAGTTTTGGAGGCAACTCGAAAAAACGTGTTTTCGCACTGTTATTCTATTTCACTATACTCGAGCACTGTAATAAGCTTATATCAAACAAAATGCCACCAACTTTATTTAATATAACTCAAAAATACACCAAGAAAATAAAATAAAAGCAACACACGCATCTTTCAAGGTTCCCGCCAAAAACTCTCCTCGGTGTTAGTTATTATAATGCTTTCTAACCGGATCACGATCTTTTTTTATCTCATTAAATTGACAGGACAGACAAGCAGACGGGCCACCTGATGGAAAGTGGTCACCGTCGCCTATGAACATTTGCAACACCAGGGGAGTTGCCAACGCGCTGCCAGCCCTGAAGAACTCCTTTGACGCCATTATTTAAGAACCCCATATTGTAGCACCGATTGTGCTGAACACTAACTACCATTTGGTGGCAGATAGATTAATGAATCCGGTGATGCCTACGCCCTCGAATCCCTACTTTTTTTTATTTTTTTTTAATGTAATGGAAGTGGTAAACAAACATGCAGTTCACATTGATGTTAAGTGATGACTGCAGCCTATAGACACCCACACAAAGACCAAGGTCAAAATGCAGATGCGTTACCACTCCTGAGGCCTAAGATCTTATGCCTCTGTGCCTAAAATTACAGGGCCGTACATTACCACCTGACCGGAACACGATAGTGCTGAACACAACCATTTAGCGGCAAGTATATTAGGTAATGCGGTGGTGCCTACGTCCGCGAGCTGCTTAATTGGAGCTCTACCACCAGTAAAATATACAGTTAACCATTAAATTTATGACGTATTTATATTTTCAAATGGTGCAACTGATTTTTGTATTAACCGATACTTTAACAAATTAGTTAAGCTTTAAGTAAGACGATGCAACCCAGCCTAAATTTGTTATAATCAGTTTCTTATAGTCCTTATTTTTAAGCAATACGTATTATTGTTAAAAACGCTGCATCTTGCCACTTGTGCCACAACTAAGTCACGTTGGACATCATCCAACCGTATATGCTACCTCAGGTTAAACATATAAAATCGTTGTGTACTTTACTGATTGCAACTTGTATCGGTTTATAAAACGTTAGACTGAATGATACACGATTTTGTAGCTCCGGTTTATGAATTGAACCTTTACTTCTATGGGGCTGATGTAGCAAACATAAAACGGGCCCCACTAACAAACCTCAGTTGGTACTCTATACGTCGGTTTATGCATTATAGATAATGAAAGAAAATCCCTTAATATTATTAGGTTTACGTACCTCAGAAGAGAATACCCTCATAAATTACTCGTGTGTCTATCTGTCTGTCTATCACAGTCAACTTGCTTCAATGCATGCAATTCACATGAATGTTAAGTGACGACTGCAACTGAAGGAAATCTCTCAATCAAAGGTCAAAATACTTATATGCGTCGCCACTTCTGACACCTTAGTTGTTATGTCTTTGCGATACTTATAACGGCCATACATTACCATATAACCCCAACACTACGAGTATAGTGCTGAACACTGCCATCTAGCGGCAGATAGACTAGGTAATGCGCTAGTACCTTCACCCTAGAGCTCCTTCATTGGAACTCTACCACCATTACCGTATGCAGCAAGATATTATATTGCACATCGACCTTAGGAGAGAGACTTCGGATAGTAGAGCGTTATCTCATTCACACACAAACTATGTTACGTTTGTCGGCCGTTTTGATCAATTTATGACCAACACAGTGCCTACGTATGCAGTGTGCAGCAAAAATTGTTTTTTTTTTTATTTCTGTTACTGTTCGAGTTACAACCCTAGCAACATTGCGTTCAGGCGCAGGCGACTCGGCGGAGAGGTGGCGGGGCGCGAGGGGGGGAGGGGTCGAAATCAAGTCTAAGTTATTTGCCGACGTGAAGATCCTCAACATTTTGGTGACCCCGACGTGATCAAGCACGCAATAATACAAATTGGGCCCGATGAAACGAAGTTGGAACTTTGGAACAATGAACAAAAACCTGGCATGACTGGCGTGTGATTTGTGCATTGGGATTCTGCTTCTGAGGTGTGCTTGTTCCTTATTTCTGTGTTTTATGCTTTCCTAGTGCCTTAATCTTTCGTTTAAGCGTGTCTAAGCATCAATATTATACTTCATTTCATGTGCAATCATATTTTTTTTTTGTTACCGCTTCAAATTTTAATGGCGGCCGGTGAAACAATGGAACTAGCGTCTTGTAATTGTTTTATATTATTTCGCATTAACACATGCTTGTGAAATATATTTTATTTTTTAAAGAAAAATGGAAAGAAAAATTTGACTTCAGGCGAGGCTCGAACTTGCGACCTACTGGGAATCTAGTCCAGCCGCTCTTCCAATTGAGCTACTGAAGCCCTGCCCGATTTGTCAAATCTTTCCTTCACATCTATTGCATTGCTTTATGGTAGCAGCAGCGCCATCTATTACCAATTATGCTAGTTAGGCAACCGATATAATATATAATAGGCAACTGAAAAGTCTATTATATCGGTTGCCTAACTAGCATAGTTGTTAATAGATTTTTTTTTTTTTTTTTAATGTAATGGAAGTGGTAAACAAGCATGCAGTTCACATTGATGTTAAGTGATGACTGCAGCCTATAGACACCCACACAAAGACCAAGGTCAAAATGCAGATGCGTTACCACTCCTGAGGCCTAAGGTCTTATGCCTCTGTGCCGGAAATTACAGGGCCGTACATTACCACCTGACCGGAACACGATAGTGTTGAACACTACCATTTAGCGGCAAGTATATTAGGTAATGCGGTGGTGCCTACGCCCGCGAGCTCCGCCACTGGAGCTCTACCACCAGTAAAAATAGATAGAAAATAGATGGCGCTGCTTTTCTTTAGATTCCCAGTAGGTCGCTAGTTCGAGCCTCGCCTGAAGTCAAATTTTTCTTAGCGTCTTGTAACCTATACAAAGGTTTCTTTGTAGTCATTTAGTAGTTTTTTTGGTATTACTTAATAATAAAGCGTGAATGATAATAGTGCAATATAACAGTTACTATTCTTTAATCGTCCCCTATCAATTTTTTGGAAAAATATTTAATGTGCAGACACTCGATTTTTACTGTCTTATTATATGCATTGACTACATACTATAACTAAATTAATACTAAAATCTCTGTGGACACAGCGAAATGACCTAATAATATTACTCTAGTCCTCACTTGTCCCTGTCCGTGTCCCTTCAGGGGTACAAAACAATTAATCATGGCTCATTATGTTCCATTTGTGGGCATTTCCGACGGAATGTGGCCGCATCTGCTCTAAGATGTGGAGGCTTTCAAATATTGTCATTAATATTACGGACGGAATTACGTTTGGTTTGGACTTTGTTTACGGGTAACATTGTTTATGTGTTGCACTGTAGACCTCTGAGACACGTAAGACTAACAATCCACCCTAGTCAGATATAGTTACTAATATTAGCCTATATGTATGCCCATGTTTCGATTATGGTGGATTTCCATATGTGGTGATAAATGGCGCACATCTTGGTGCGTCATAGTTTTTTTTTATGTTATGTCAAAGGATAGACAGCCAAGCAGACAGGCCACCTGATGGAAAGTGGTTCCCGTCGCCTATGAACACTTGCAACATTAGGGGAGTTGCCAACGTGCTGCCTATCCTGAAGGACTCTTTTGACGCCAGTTTTGAAGAACCCCATATTGTAGCGCCGGGGGAACACCTCAGAGGGAAGTTCGTTCCACAATTTTGCACGATATGGGCAGTTCATTGTGTTCATTACTTGCGAATCTAATTTTTAACTACATTTTATTATACCATACTGAAAATGCATATAGAATTAACAGTTTGCCGCCAAATAGTAGCAGATAGATTAAGTGGCAGATAAATTAGATATTAGGTACGCCACAGTTTTTTTTATCTAAATATTAAAAAATGCATATAGAACCAACCACATTGAAAACGAATGTTTAAGAATGGCATCGCCATTCACCAGTATGGCTTTGGGTTGCAATTCAAACTGTTAATTGTTCTGTAGCAACAGACCAAAAACCAAAAAAAAATAGTAAATAACAATCTCATATTGTATCTGTCTTTTATTAATGTATGTATCTTCACGCCAAGTCCTTTACGAGGAAGGCTACGGCTTACAGAGGGTAGAGCTCCATATATCCCGGTCCTGCGACAATTCCCTTGCTTGTTCTGCGTTCATAATTATCTTCATACATTGAACAAAATACAATAATATTGCATTGTGTCGTATATTAATAATAAGCAAACACCGACCCACACATTTTTGAAGCATATAATTTCAATTAAATTTTGTAGAGATAATAATGTACAAGCTGGATTAATAAATGTGTTTAAAATAAACTTGCCGTGCCAAACGCAATCTGCTTCATCGACCAGTTAATCAACCAGAATGTGATCTGGATTCGCGATTGCAAATATATTTAAATTCTCATATTGTAGTTAAGTTTGCAGCAATTTTAGTGTTCTGTAGACAACGATTATACCGTACATCGTTCATTTTTGCTCAGACTCGTCTCTTTTTCACGCGTATGTTTCCCAAAGGTGTAGGCAAAATGTAAATGTATCCATTTATGCATACGTTTTGTCCCTGACGAATTGGCCGACTTCAATAACTATACACTGTACTAAGTATATATAATAATCAACTGCATTGTACAGTTAAAATAGGCAAATTCCGATCCACACATTGTTGAAGCATCTGCATTAAATTTAAAGACATAAAAATCAACAAGCTGGATTAATAAATGTGTTTAAAATAAACTTGCCGTGCCAAACGCAACCTGCTTCATCGACTAGTTAATCAACCAGAATGTGATCTGGATTCGCAATCGCAAAATATATTTAAATTCTCATAATGTAGTTCAGTTTGCAGCGATAGTGTTGATGATACCTCATATCGTTAATTTTTGTCACATTTTTGCTCAGATGCGTAACTTTATGAGTTAAATTGTAGTTCACCGAATTTCAAGGGTAAAGACTGCTAAACTTTAGAAAAATTGAAAAATCTCAATAGTTCTTACCTCCCAAAGAAGGATTAGAACCTATTGTAGCAGTAATAGAACTGGATATTATCCCAACTAATGATTATCAGTTTTAACTATCTAATAGGCCATTCCGTAATTGTAACGCTGCTTCAGGTCTGTAGTTCCCGAAGGGGTAGACAGAGGTTGGATGCAAACACCCACGATTCGCCGGTTACTTTTTGGCTCACGTATTACAGTTGCCAAGCCTATTGACATATCCAGGCATAATACCAAAAGACCCCGAGATAAAGAATATTACATCTTAATCCCTGGTTCCCCGACCCAGGAATCTAACCCAGGACTACAGCATAGCAGAAGTGAACTGCAACCACTAAACTACTAAAACTACTGAGGCAGTATCTGTAATCGTCATGCCATTAAATAAAAAATGTGATTCATCGGTTTGCTACGAAACACTAAATAATGAACAACGCAACCACAATCTGATTAAACCATTTAATGAACCAAAATGCAATTTCACATATATTAAAAACCTTATATGTAGTTTACACAATCGCTGCGGCGATGGCTGTGATATCTTCACTGTAATTATTTGGATGCTAGCCAGTATGAAGATACGGTATTAGTGCAGAGAGAACCGCTCTATTAGGCGGACATTCCACGAATATCATACATTTCTTGTGTCATGTTGTTTAAAGTACTTGAAGTAAGTTATGGGGTTCTGTTAATGGAGGTAGAGGCTTTGATGAGTTGTTGCGATCAGTTTACCTATGTAGAAGGTGGTTGCTTTTAGGTATATGATTACAATGGTTTACGTGTTTTTGACAAAAAAGTAATTAAGTGAGAAAGTGGAAAACAATATTCAGTTCATATTAATGGAAAGTCAATATTGTAGCTTATGCTACCTACAAACATTTCCATAGCTAGAATCCAGAAATTTCATTACGTGTCACTCCTGAGATCTAAGCTAATTACGGGACCGTTTTTTTTTTGTTCTTTTCAAAAAATAGTGATAAAAGCGATCGTTTGGTGGCACATCAATTAGATAATGCTATGCCTTTCCTCTCGGGCGCCGTTATTGAAACTTAGTTTTGATCATAGTTCCAGTCATGGTTTTTGGTTTTTACATTAAATATGAACGACATAACCACATTCTGATACAATCGTTTAATCAACCAAAATGCAACCTACAATCCCATTTCCACGTTTTTAAAATCTCATATGTAGTTTACACAATCGTTGCAGAAACGGCCATGATATCTTCACTGTAATTATTTGGATGCTAGCCAGGTAACCCAGCATTAAGATACGGTATTAGTGCAGAGAGAACCGCTCTATTAGGCGGACATTCCACGAATATCATACATTTCTTGTGTAATGTTGTTTAAAGCACTTGAGGTAATTTATGTTCTGTTAACGGAGGCAGGAGCTTTAATGAGTTCTTGTAAACGGTTTACCTGTGTAGTAGTGTGTTTCTTTAATTTGACAAAAAAATTTGCTTTTAATTATTTTTCAAGAAACCTTATTGAAAAATGTGTAAATGTGGCGAACTATATGCAGTTCATAATAATGCGAAATTAATATTGCAGCGTCCATACAACAATCCAGAATTTTCAATACAGATGCGTTGTCACTTCTGCGATGTATGCTGTTTTGTCTCTGTCTCATTGACGAGTGATCGTTCAATTTTATGTGTTTTTTTTTTAATATTTTTTTTTCTTTGAACGTATATAACGGGTGGTACAGTTCCAGTGTAGGAGCTCCAAGACGTAGACACTATTACCTAATCTGTCTGCCGCCAAATGATAGTGTCCAGCACTATCGTGTTTCGGTTAGGTGGTATCACAGAGACATAACAACTAGATTCTCAGGGGTGGCAACGCATCTACATTTTGATGTGCATTTTAGTGTAGATATATATAGGCAGTGATCACTTAACATCCTTGTGAACTTTACTCGTACATATTTGCCACCTTGGTTACATAAGGGTGCATCCACACCTGGCGCCGTTCGCATTTGGCGCGTAGATTAGTAGCGCGGCACTACTGGCTCGCGCGATCCTATGTGAATGGAACTGTTAGCGCTAGCATTGAGCGGATGCAGATCGCGCACCGCGCGCAACCACTATACAAGCCTCGCTTAAGTTGCACTAAAGAGGCACACCAAACTATTGCAGTAATCGCATACGTGCAGCGCATGCGCAGCACGCGAGCCGTTCGGGAACTGCGCATTTGCGGCGCATTCGTTAGATGTGGACGCTCCCTTAAAAAAACATGAAATGGTCACCGAGCCCTTCACTAAGCCCCAATCTCATTCCCATTTGTTCGGAATTAAAGAGATAATGAAATAAATCAGCAGTAATTACATCGCCCGAAGATATCACCCGGCTATCGCATCTACCTTTATTTTGTTATTCTTTGATCTTTTTCACTTTTCACCTGAGGCTCAACGGTGAATTGGTTTCAATAACGTTTTTGTAATGTTATTTAGTTCGTTTTCTAAACAATTGTTTTAACTACCTCAGAAGCCTAGTGGTAGCAGGCCACTACTACTACACTTTTTAAGGAATTCCGTAAGGGAATCACCGGGTTTGATTTTCGGTGATTCCCTTACGGCATATTAGAGGTAACGGTGTAAAATCCTTTATCTCGGGTCCAATTGGATTTTTTTTTCTTGAAGTTCATTTTCCGTTTTAAATTTTTTGGAAGTTTCCCAGTACCTCGAAGTTTTGGTAATATTAACTGCCTCAGTAGCCTATTATTCATTACCTTATATTCTTGCTAAATGGTAGTGTACAGCACTATCGTGTTCCAGTCAGGTGGTAATGTACGGCCCTGTAATTTTCGACACAGAGGCATAACACCTTAGGCCTCAGGAGTGCAGTAGCGCATCTGCACTTTGATCTTGGTCTTTGTGTGGATGTCTATAGGCTGCAATCATCACTGTAACTTGCATGCTTGTTTGCCACTTCCATTACATAAAAGAAAGCCTAGTGGTAGCAGGCCACTACTACTGCGCTGCAGGTCCTAGGTTCGATTCCCGGGTCGGGGTCTATCAGAGATAACGGTTTAAAATCCTTTATCTCTGGTTCTATTGAGTTTTTTTCAATTTTCTGGAAGAATCCCAGTACCTCGGAGATTGGTAGTGTGCCCGGAGATGGCAACAGGCTCTCCACCTATTACATGGGCCAAAAACGTAACCGGCGAGTCGTGGGTGTTTGCATGTATGCTTGAAAGCATGCATTTACCTCTGCCTACCCCTTCGGGGATTACAGGCATGAAGTTACGTATTTACGTTTTTTTTTTCGTTTTCAATCTTAATTAACATGTTCGTTTTCTTTAGACTGTGGTGGAATTATGTTTTTGGTTTTCCAGCAAATCGGACATTATTATTTTTTATGACCAACTAAACCAAAAGCGACTGTATTACTATCCTGAGGTTGCAGGTTGGACACCAGCCGAAATCATGTGTTTCTTTCCATTTTCTTTAACCTATAAATAAAGTTTCAATTACCATATTAAAACCAATAATAATAAATAAATAATCTCTGTTGAGTCTCAGATGAAAAGTGAGAAAAGATCAAAGAATAAAAGAAGTGAGTGAAAAATAAAGGTAGATGCTAAAGCTTCGGACGGTGTAATTACTGCTGATTTATTTAATTATCTCTTTAATACCGAACAAAGATAATGAGATTAGAGCTTAGTGAATGGGTCAGCGTGAGCCTTCCACTGTAAATTTGTTTATAGAACATTATTCAGGGCTGATGATATTGAAGCGCGCATGGCCTCGCGGCTGGTTTACTCGTAGATCGTAAGCGATCTACTCGGTTATACGATACAGGCGCGGTCGGTGTGATGGGTGACCGTGGCAAATTAAATGCGCGTTCCCGTGCTTCGGAGGCCACGTTAAGCCGTCGGTCCCGGTTGATATCGATAGATAGCAGTCGTTAAACCTTGTCGGAGGCCTAATGGGCAGTTTGAACACATCCGACAGCGGGTTGGCCACCAACCCGCATTGGAGCAGCGTGGTGGAGTAAGCTGCAGGCCTCCCCCCAATAAGGCGAGAGACTCGTGCACAGCAGTGGGACGTTTCAAGGGTTGCCATTATTAGAAGTCGAGGTAAATACTTCGATTAAAATAGTACGCGATTAAGTCCCGTTTACAATATAAAAAAGTAACTGATACTGTATGATGTAGTGTTTTTCGACGATCTAGGAGAATATCTTTCATAGTAAGCAAATAGTAATGTAATCTCTGACTGACTCTGATTTGTGTGGACAAGTATGAGTTTATCAATCATCTGGGAAAATCATAAAAAATCTATTACGTTCAAAGAAATATTATCGTGTTCCGGTCAGGTGGTAATGTACGGCCCTGTAATATCCGGCACAGAGGCATAACACCTTAGGCCTCAGGGGTGGTAACGCATCTGCATTTTGGCCTTGATCTTCATGTGGGTGTCTATAGGCTGCAGTCATCACTTAACATCAATGTGAACTGCATGCTTGTTTGCCACTTCCATTACATAAAAAAAAAAAGAAAAAAAAAACATATTAAATAAAATTTTATAAGATAACGGCTTGAATTGCATTATTCAAACTGTTGCACCTCGTGAAAACTGAAAACGATAGTGTAATAATAAAATGAAGGTAGATGCGATAGCCGGGCAATATGTTCGGGTGATGTAATAACTGCTAAAATACTCTGGATTATGTGTAGTCGATTATGGGATCAGGATTCACCTGGGCTTAAAATGTTTAAAAATTTATGCCATAAATTTAATTTACAACAACACAACAAATTGAATGAGATTACAGTTTTAACGCAGTTGAACCTCAGGTGAACGGTAAAAAAGATCAAAGAATAATACAGTAGATATGATAGACAGATCTTCGGGCGATATAACAACTACTGATCCATTTAAAATAAAAAAGTAAAATATGCGCACACTCACAGCCCCACAGTAGGTATAAACCTGTGTCGTGGGTGCCGTTGTACACATACAACACATACACGAACACCCAGACCCAAAATATCTGTAGGCTATACAAATATTTGTCCCGGTGCGGTGACCGAACCCGCGACTCTTCGACAGAAACGGTCATCACACCGCTGGACTAACCGGGTTAGTCCAGCGGTGTGATTTAAACTACCGTTTGATCCACGACACAGGTTTATTAATACCGGAGATGGAGCTATGAGTGTAAGCGTTTTTTTTTATTATGCTCAAATTCGTAGAAACAAACTGCCACGTAAACTAAAATTTTAAAATATGTTTAAACAAAATTAAGTAACATTTCAATTACAATATTCAAACCATTAAACTGTAAACGCCTAAGGTGAAAACGGAAAAAGGTCAAAGAATAACAAAATAAAGGTAGATGCGATAGCCGGACGATATCTTTGGGCGCTGTAATTACTGCTGATTTATTTAATTATCTCTTTAATGCCGAACGAAAGAGGAGGAGATTAAGGCTTAGTTAAGGGTCAGCGTGACCCTTTCACTCCGAATTTATTTTCCGAGAGTTTATTGTTTTCGCTTAAATACTTGTTGGCTACTTTTAAAGATTATAGATGTTCTTTATTATCACCATTCGCTATTCTTTTAAGTAATGGAAGTGGCAAACAAGCATTCAGTTCACATTGATGTTAAGTGATGACTGCAGCTTATAAACACTTACACAAGACCTAGGTCAAAATGCAGATGTTCTACCACTCCTGAGGCCTATGGTGTTATGCATCTGTGCCGGAAATTACAGGGCCGTACATTATTACCACCTGACTGGAACACGATAGTGCTGAACACTACCATTTAGCGGCAAGTATATTAGGTAATGCGGTGGTATCTATGCCCACGAGCTCCGTCACTGGAACTCTTCCACCACCAAATAAATCGCAGTGTCGGTAATTTTAACTGCAGGACATATCTGCTCATTTGGCGTTACTGTGGTAGTAAAATATCGCCCTATTCGAATGATTGGACCGCCATTGTTGGCTGACTGTCTGAACAAGCGGAAGAATTTTCCTCCACTAGGGGGTCGTGGGTCGTCACGTCCCCAGGGGTCCCCCCAAGGCTGCTTATATGGTACAAATTATATGTTAATAAGTATTGTAAACACACAACATTATAAATGTTACTTAAGCTTAGGATAATTATCTTAAATGAGGAACCTCTAACGCATGTTAATATTATTAAGACAATGCATTACACTAACAGAACTCTATATGTTAAGTAATAGGATAATGCGGTGTCTTGTTTGAGCGACGAATACGACAGGATGCAATACGACGAGATGCTACACACGAAAAATGTCCTGAGTGATTTTGGTCATTACTTCTTGAATCATGGAGAAGTACAGTATATTTTTGCTCGGTGTTCGTGGTGTCGCGTCTGGTCGCGACTAGCATATAGGCCGCAAGCAGGGTTCCCATTGAGTTGATCGCGTTCACACCGCCAAGTTGCATCGTATTCGTCGCTCACGCAGGACACTCTGTAGCAACGCCCTGTCTCGATTATTATTATAAAAAATCTTCTGCCATTTAAGCCTCTTAGGAACGGTATTTTTATTATAAAAAGAAGCCTTTATTTAACTTAGGTTATCTATACTTTTTGTTTGTTTGTTTGCTTGAACGTGCAAATCTCAGGAACTACAGGTCCGATTTGAAAAATATTTCAATGTTAGATAGCCTATTTATCGAGGAAGGCTTATATAACATTACGCTAAGATGAAAAGGAGAGGGTAGGTAACATTGCAACCGCGCGAAGCCGAGGCCGGCCGCTAGTCAAATATATTTGTGCTAACATACATTAAAATAGGTTTATCGCTTTAAATTTTTTATACAACCCCTTTAAGAGTTGACTTTTGAAATGAGAATGAGAAATCTTATATCATTTTGGATAGCAAAATAATTAATATAATTTGAATGTAAAAGTAAATTTTTTCATTAATTGTCAAACTACCTTCAGCAACTTTATTATCTCTTCGCTATTTGTTTTATTTGAGTTACCTACGTAACCTGTAATTTCTAGCTCTCAAGATGTACATGACCTACATTGTCTCATAGCATCACAAATGAGGATGCAGATGTTAATGTGATTGAAGACATAATGCATTACACTTAGTGCTGCTCTATAGTCTATTCATTAGCAAGAGGTTCCATTCCGATAAGGTTACCTGATTGATCTTTGTTTATGTTAAATTATAGAAACGACCGGAGGTACACACATAATTTCAATTCCATAACATTAAAAGAATCAGAGATATGTTTATCCCATTAATACGTTCTAAGTGTGTCTTAGTTGTTTATATTTCCTATCATAAAGAAAATATGGTAAGTACCTACCTTCCTTTTTCACTGGCATGTGTTACCACGCACGCATATTATAAGGACATCACACATATTATATTCTCGTAATAGAATCAGCTTTAGTCTAACAGAAACCGGCCAAGTGCGAGTTTGATTCGCATTATCAGGTTTCCGTACAAAATATTTCCTGTGCTACCTCGAAGACTATATATGTCTACTATTAGAAATCCATGGTATAGGTGGTGGTCTACTGGTGATATAGATCCAGTGACGGAGCTCGCGGGCGTAGGCACCACCGCATTACCTAATATACTTGCCGTTAAAATGGTAGTGCGTTTAGCGGTGAGTTTTTTTTTATGTAATGGAGGTGGCAAATACGCATGCAGTGATGACTGCAGCCTAAAGACAGTGACAGACAAATAGACGAACGTGTGGTCTTATAAAAAAATTAAAATATATTGTAATAATTTAAAAAAATAACAAAATACATTACTACTCGCAATATATTTCTTACTAGCTGTGCCCGCGATCTACCCAGACAAAGTCGTGGGCGCAGCTAGTATAAAAATAGCCTAAGTTACGCCTTATTACATAAGGTCATTTGCCAGTGAAAGTCCCGTCAAAATTGGTCCAGCCGTTCCCGAGATTAGCAGGAACAAACAGACAGACAGGCAGACAAAAATTGTAAAAAATGTTGTTTTGGTACATGTACCGTGTAAACATACATATGCATTTATGAAATTTTATTTATTTGTATACACGTATAGATAAGGCTTATAATTTTCCTTTTCAGGAACGAAACCCTAAAAATCTACTGATCATGAATGAAACATCAAAATGGTTGCTCAGGGACGCTAAATACAATTTGAACGTACTTCATCTGTAAGGTTATTATGATATTACTTATTCCAATTGTAACATGATTACGTTTTGTTACGTTCAGGTCGTTCCATTATTAATGAAAGTGAACGTATAGATTGTTCATTTTGCGCCAAATATCTGGGCCAGTTATGTATTTAATAGGTTAGGTTATTTTTACGATTCCGTAGAATGGCAAAAATCCGTTTTTTCATTCCTCAAAGAATTCGGCGTGTCTTTCTATGTACGGCCCTGTAATTTCTGGCACAGAGACATAACACCTTAGGCCTCAGGAGTGGTAACACGTCTGCATTTTGACCTCGGTCTTTTGTCTATAGGCTGCAGTCATCACTTAAACATCGATGTCAGCTGCATGCTTGTTTGCCACTTCCATTACATAAAAAAATCTATCTGTTTGTCCGTCTCTTCGTATGTTTTACTGGTGGTTTTACTGGTGGTAGAGCTCCAGTGACGGAGCTCGCGGGCGTAGGCACCACCGCATTACCTAATATACTTGCCGCTAAATGGTAGTGTTCAGCACTATCGTGTTCCGGTCAGGTGGTAATGTACGGCCCTGTAATTTCAGGCACAGAGGCCATAACACCTTGGGCCTCAGGAGTGGCAGCGCATCTGCATTTTGACCTCTGGTCATTGTGTGGGTGTCTCTAGGCTGCAGTCATCACTTAACATCAATGTGAACTGCATGCTTGTTTGCCACTTTTATTACATAAAAAAAAAAAAAAAATGTTACAAATACGATTCCAAAAGTTTTGAAGTATATTTTTCATGTTTGCGGTCACTTTTTTTTCTATGCAATGAACGTGGAAAACACGCATGCAGTTCACATTGATGTTAAGTAACTACAGCCTAAAGACACTTACACAAAGACCAGAGGTCAAAATGCAGATGCGTTACCACTCCCGAGACCTTAGTTGTTATGTCTCTGTGATAGTTATTTCAAGGCCTGTGATTTAGAAAGAAAAAAAATTACATGTATTGACCAAATTTCAACTAAATCTAATGACTCTCAGAAAAAAATATCTGTGACAGACAGAGAGTGATCTTATAAGGTTTCATATTTTCTTCAGCTACCCTCAATAAGGCTCCAGAGTGACATCATCTACATCGCATCCGCTCGAAGCCGGGGCGGATCGCTAGTTTCACACATCTGTAAGTTAGTAAACTAGCTGACATAGCGAATAGTTGGAGAACAACGTAGCAGCAGAAAATAAAAGTTATTTTAAATTTGTTTTTTTCTGAATATCTTCTTTTTATTTTTTTTCCAATTTACCACGCAAATGGCCCCTATATTTAAATTTCACTTATTTTAGTTAAGTGTTTAACGAATTCTGCATAATCTGTCTAGTTTCAGTGAAAATTGGCTGTGACAGACAGAGACGCACGAATGATCTCATAAAGGTTTATAATTTTTATTTTAAGCTATTAATAAAATGGCTCCAGAATGACATCATCTACATCGCATCCGCTCGAAGCCAGGGTGGATCGCTAGTTTCACATATCTGTGAGCTAGTAAACTAATAGCTGACAAAGCAAATAGTTGGAAAACAATGCAGCTGTAAGGTTGTATGTGATGGAATACGTATGATATGGTAGAATTTCAGTGAAGAGACTCAGGGGCGTAGGTTGCACTGCGTTACCTAACGTCTCATTAGTTAAGTAAGCTTAAATCTTTTCCCAATATCCGATTTAGTTATACAAAATAATTCAAAAACTTATTTGACGCAGAGGCGATATCTTACACATTCAGTTGTAAAGTTTCAATATCATTCAATTTTTCAATCATGCTGCGGTAAATATTTTATTTACACCGAAACATGAAAGTAGCGGCTACGTCTTCCAGTAGTCGGGGTGAATCAACTCCGACAAGTTTCATCTTGTCGACATGCGGTAGTTGCTTCAACAGACGCTTACACCACATAAGGCCGCTTTAACGCTGAACATCTAAAATATTTGCCTAATTCTGCCTAGTTAGGTATTTACAGGTGATGGAGTTCCAATATCGAAGGTCGGGCACAAAGGCACCACTGCATTACTTAATCTATCTGCCACAAAACCCTACTACAGACTACAGACAGCAGTCAAAGTTTATTTTTGTCGCCATAGGGCAAATATTTAATGGTAGACTGGTAGATTTAATGGTAGAGTTCCAGTATCTTTGTTTTCATTAGACGCCTACACAACTAAGCTGGGTTGCACCACGACATTTGTTAAAGTTAAAGTTAGTATAACATTTCTCATCCTTTTCTAACTTTAACAGATTTCTTTAAGTTAGCGGAGGATGTGAAATGTTACAGTAACTTTAACTTTAACAAATACTGTGGTGCAACCCAGGCTAAATGCGAGTTCATATTCAACATTAAAATCATTTTCTTTTCTTTTATAAAAAAAATATGCCACAGATATTAATTAATACATGATTATAGATATTTACCAGGTGGAACATAAACATGCCTAGTTATTGAATTAAAAAAATATATACCACAAACATTCAGTGTAAAATAAGCCTACAGTAGCTGTATTTGTATTCCGCCTGTCTCTGGCGGTGCTCTTCTCAATTACTGTTCAAACTTACAGCAGTCACACGTTTTATTTAGTGGGAAGTAAGTATAAGGTTTTACTACGACACGTTGACGAACATTCTGGCAATTTTTTTTCATGCCAAACTCACTTACCCTGTATAAGCCTCATACTCACAGCCCCACACGATGTATAACGCTGTATTTTTTAAACTGTGCCATGAGTGCCGTTGCACACACAGAACACATATCCCCAAACAAATCCCCAGACCGGAAACAAATATCTGGAGTCCATACAAATAATTGTCCCGGTGCAAGAATTGATCCCCGCAAACAGATTTTATTTAATGTATGTATCTTCGCGGTAGGTCTCTAGCGGAGTAAGCAAAGATGCCTACCGAGTACCAAATAGATTTGAATGTATCTTGTTTTTTTATGTACCCAAGATGGCAAACAAGCATGGAGTTCACATGAGTGTGGTGGTGACTGCAGCCTATAGGCATCTACAGAAACCATCAAAATGAAGACGCGTTGCTATTCCTGAGACCTTAGTGTTATACTTATTACAGGGTCATACACTATCATCTAACCGGAACACGATAATGCTGAATACTACCATTTAGCGGCAGATAGATTAGGTAATGCGATGGTGCCTACGTTCTCGAGTCCCTACCCTGAGACTCTACCACCAATGAAAAATAATTATTTTTCATTGGTGGTCAACACCCAAGATTATCTTAATAAACATTATTATGTATCTTCACGCCAGGTCCTAACGGGATAGGCAGAGTGTGTAAAGCGCCAGATATCCCGGTCCCGACATACTTCTCGTGCCTCATCTACCTCTCATAATAAACATGTTGTTGAAAAAAAAACTCTTTCGCATGATCTAAGAAACACTAACAAAATAACACTGAGGGAATATAGGACAAAGCAATATGGAGAAATAATATAATGCTTGAGGGTGCACAGTCACTTAACAAACTTCCTAGTGACATAAAAGAATGTGAATCATTAAAAATGTATAAATTAAATTCATACAATATATATTAGATTATATCTTCAATTATTTCAGTAACTGAGGTACTCATTTGTAAGTGAACATAATTGTCTTTTTATGAGTATTATTATTTAAGACTAACTGACACGGCAAACTTCGTATTGCCTCAGAATGAAATAATGTGTCATAAATTTGATAGATACGCACTATTTGTACTTGTTACTTTCAAAAATAATTCAAACCAAAATTTGCGAAATCGGTCCAGCCGTTCTCGAGTTTTAGTGAGACTAACGAACAGCAATTGATTTTTATAGATTATGTAAACCCCAATACCAAAAAATATTGTTGTATATAAAATACCGTAAAGTATATCTCTCTCTCGGAGACGAAAACGAAAGTGACCTCTCGTGAAACCCTTTATCTTGAGTGTCCACAAAATAAATCAATAGTGTACTTGTTACTAGAACACTTATTTCTCAGCCAACCCTTGCGGAGGGTAGTTGAAGGAACTTGGAGCACACTTATAGCATCGGCGGCGTACCTTATAGTCTAAGGTACAGTCTGGGATTTATCCGCATATTTTTTACTAGTGGTAAAGTTCCAGTGTAGGAGCTCGAGGGCGTAGGCATCACTTACCTAATTTATCTACCGCTAAATGGTAGTGTTCAGCACTATCGTGTTCCGGTCAGGTGGTAATGTACGACCCTGTAATTTCCGGCACACCATAACTCCTTAGGCCTCAGGAGTGGTAACGCATCTGCATATTGACCTTGGTCTTTGTGTGGGTGTCTAAAGGCTGCAGTCATCACTTAAAATCAATGTGAACTGCATGTTTGTTTGCCACTTTTGTAACATAAAAAAAATCCCTAGCACAATCAAACTTAACTTTTAGATATTATCGAGCATAAGAGAGCATAAGATCCCTGATAATTTGTTTAAAACGTCCTAAACTAGTTTTCTTTTTTTTTAATGATGTCCTGGTTAGTTCAGCCCTGCACCGAGACAAAATATTTGTACGGCCTACAGATATTTGTTACGGGCCTGGGTGTTTGTATATATGTTTAGTTTCTAAAACGGCACCCACGACGCAGGTAGGGGGTAGGGCTGTGAATAATCGTATTTATTTATAATGTTTAATCATGCGAGGTTTGCTAATATAAGAATACCAAAACAAATTAATTTATGTATTTGTATACCTAACTGATATTTTACTTCAACATGCTTATTTATAAATCCTATATCGACAACGTGATGTATGGAAAATAGAATCAAATACGTGAATCTCAACAAATACCTTTTGATCTCGTTTAAAATCGACAAACAATTTCGCATGAATGGAAAAGAAACCATATTGGTGGTGCAATAAATAATAAATGTGAGATATTATTCGAATGCCGAACCTCAACAGAAAAAAAACGGAACTGTGTCACTCGTGCGTCTGTCTGTCCGTCTGTCAGAGCCGAAGTCCTAGACCCAATTAGCTGAAATTTGTTACCGTGTAAATTAGTTACCCAAATATACACTGCTAGGCGTGGCAACTATAACATATTCTCCCCTAATGATGCCCATCACTGTTGTGGGCATCTTCGGGGAAGGGTTTGTTCAGCTGTGGACATTTTTACAGAAAGTGAGTTCCAGTGTGTCTTCTGTGAACTCGAGGGCGTAGGCACCTCCGGATTACCTAATGTATCTGCCGCTAAATAATAGTGTTCAGCAGTATCGTGTTCCGGTTAGACGGTAATGTATAGCCCCGTAATAACTATCACAGAGACAACTACTAGAGTAGTGTTATGCCTCTGTGCTGGAAATTACAGGGCCGTACATTACCACCTGACCGGAACACGATAGTGCTGAACGCTACCATTTAGCGGCAAGTATATTAGGTAATGCGGTGGTGCCTACGCCCGCGGGCTCAGTTACTGGAGCTCTACCAAGTTTAAGTTGTTTGCTACAAACCTGACCACTCTACAAGAATGCTTGACCTCATTTACATTAGTACTTACCACGTATAAACTAAGTCACAATCAAAACGGATAATAAATATTCCTCTTTGTTTTACTCTCCCCTTTATAAATACCGTATTTAATTTAAATTCGCATTAAAGAACAAATTCCGGGATCGGTTCAATCGATTCCCAATTAAACTTTTTTCCCAATTAACTCTTTTTTTCCCTTTTTCAATTAGGTTACGTCCAACCGAAAGCAATTGAACTATAGGAAATTAGTTCCATTGAATCCATTAAAACGCACCGGCCGCTTTAATGGATTCAAGGAAGTTAAAATTAAGTTGCTTAGTGGCCCTTGGATGTATTTTTGTATTTTGAATGTGGTTAACGAACGAACAACTTTGATTGAGACATAATAATTGAATACGGGAATATATATTCCAATATTCAATTATTATACTTTCCATTTCGAAATGGTGTTTTGATTGATTGATAAATCAAAACACTGTTCCATAGTGGAAAGAATGATGGATTGAACTATTTTTTATTGATTTGTCTAGCGTATTAAACCAAAATAATTTAAAAAATCAACCCGACATTTCGTTCGCTTTTCAGCTTCCGTAGTCCCCCATAGATGTATACGGATACGGAGAGGAGAGGAGAGGAGGCTAAAATTATTAGTATTATATTAGTCCCCGAGTGCCACACGTCGATTTCTTATTTTAATTTCTTGGTGTATTTTTGAGTATATAACCCAAAAATACACCAAGAAAATAAAGTTGATGGCATTTTGTTTGACATTGGTTAATTACAGTGCTCGTGTATAGTGAAATAGAATAACAGTGCAAAAACACGGCCTTTCAGGTTGCCTCCAAAACTTCATTGTAAATGTTCTGGTAAAGTAACCATCGCTTTACTTGAATAACTGACTGTAACTAACTTGATTGACATAATAAATAATTGACTGACTGACTATAATCATACTAACTTTTACGCTACAATACGAAAACGAAATATCGTTTTACTAGACACTGGCAATATGCGTAAAAGCGATGTCATAACAACTTAAAAAAAACTGACGGCAGACTAAGGTGACATTTGTTTGACAATATTACCTAAAAATACACCAAGAAAATGAAATAAAATAAGAGCACCATACGCCTCTTTCAAGGTTCCCGCCAAAAACTCCCAAAGTTAACTTATAATACAGTCCAATAAGATATGATGGCACATCGATTTTATGAAGAAGATTTCGACTTATTTCGGGTCTGTAGAGCGTTCTCTTTCGTACGACATAAGAGGTACCTGTCACACTAAATGACTAAAATCAGTTCTGTACCTTACCTACATCACGTTTGTCGACCAGATCAAGTTTTCACCTATACCGGATTATCAATGCTTACGTAGGCAGTAAGCAGCAGAGATAACTGTCTACAAAGTCGAAATTAGCCGATTGTCTCCTTTGTAGGCTCGAAGTGTAATATTTGTTGCTGGGTACTGTATCTTGAGGTCTCGCAGATTGGCGCTGCTAAGCTTTAATTCAATGGGCGTAGCTCGAGATGATGAAATGTCAATTATATAATCTCTGACTGACAGTGTAGAAGAACCCCATATTATAGTGAGAACAAACATCTCGGAAGAAAATATTCCGCTATATAAAAATGATATAACTGTACCAATGTGAACACGCCTTAAGGCACTCATACACCGCCGCAGAGTTATTATGAGTCCTAAACAACCTATATCGCTTTTATCGTTCACCTACGACGTTGTTACGCGAGTTAGGAGCAATATAGCTCTCGTAAGGCTATGCGTTGTGATGAGCGGAGCGGGTAAGAAGAACTTTAAACTAACTAACAATTTACTTTTTTATCGCTTACTGATGGATTTATTTTTCCGTAAAAGTAAAAGCACGGCACAAATTGTGTGTATGAGATCTACATTTAGAGCTGAATACTAAATAGATCCAATCTAATTCGGCAACTTAATTAGCATTAAGGTACTTAGATACACATTAATAGCGACAAATATATGAGTATCAAAACTACTATAGTTTTACAATTATAGTTTTATTTATTTATTTATACTTTATTGCACGTAAAAAAAAGTACAAAAGGCGGACTTAATGCCTCTAGGCATTATCTCCCAGTCAACCATTGGGTAGGAAAGAAAGGCAGTGAAAAGGTGCAGAAATAAATATGAAAGGATGAGCAATTTAATTTGGAAAAGAAAAGTAATAATAATTTAAATAAATATAATAACATAATATTATGTAGCGGTAGCCACTAATAAATATATATATATATATATATATATATATATATATATATAAGAACAAATATGTACATAAACTTTATTTACACAAATATACATACATTAACATATGTATAGTATATAAGTTACAATATATTAAATATAAGCAATATAAATACATATAATATATAAAAATAAGGATATCTTCGATGATGAGACAGATAATTTATTGGCCATGATTTACGAAATTGATTTTAGAAAGTGGTGGCGAATCTTGGTTTTGAAAGCAATTTTACTCTGAGCTTTTCTTAGGTCATGGGGAAGCGTGTTCCAGAGCCTTATAACAGTGACAGCGAAGGAATTAGACATAAAACCAGTACGGTGAAGGGGGATATCAAGGGTAAGGTTTTTCGATGAACGAAGGTTAAGTGCGTGAGAATCACCCAGAAAATTGAATTTACGCTTAAGATAATCGGGAGAATATGGATCGTTGAGGATAGCGAAAAGTTGGCAGAGGATCCGAACGGATTGTCTCTGACGGATGGGAAGCCATTTAAGCTTAGAACGGTATTGAGAGATATGGTCAAACTTGCGAATACCAAATATAAAACGAATACAGTTGTTGAGAATACGATCCAATTTATTTAGATGATCTTGAGAAATATCAGTGTAACAAGCATCCGCATAATCAATGAGTGGCAAGATGAGGGATTGAACCAGAAGGGTTTTAGTCTGAGTAGGTAGAAAGTTTTTGAGTCTATAGAGAGAACGCAATGTGACAGTGACACTCCGGCAAATGTTAGTAATATATGCATGCCAGGTCAAAGAGGCATGAGCCATCAACATGTACACCTAAGTCCTTTACATTTTGTGATATCGGAATGATCATATTATTTAAAACCACAGGAGGCAAGTCAGTCAAATTTAAATTATTAATATTATAAGTACTGCCTAAAATTATACATTGATATTTAATTGGATTTATATGAATTCCAAATTTACGTGACCAATACGCCAATGTCTCAAGATTTTGATTAATTAAAAGAATGGAGTTGCTAAGATTATTGGGGTCAGAGTGAACATATAGTTGAAGGTCGTCGGCATACAAACGGTAAGAACTAGTGAGGTGTGATGTGAGAAAATTAATGAATATAGAGAATAACAGAGGGGAAAGGATACCGCCTTGTGGTACGCCTGCCAACAGCTCACACCAATCAGATATTTCACGATCGACGCGAACAGCCTGCTGGCGACCACGAAGATAAGATGAGAACCAATCTAGCACCAACGATGAGGCACCAATGTTCTGAAGCACAGTGATAAGAAGATCATGAGCGACAGCATTAAAAGCATTGATGAAATCTATAAGAACTAATAAAGATAACTGAGAAAATTCCATGTTTGCTCTAATATCCTCAAGGATATTGAGCATAGCCGTAGTAGTACTATGTCCAGGTCGGAAACCTGATTGAAAGGGCGAAAGAAGATTATTTTTAAAGACATACTTTGAAAACTGTAGGTGAGCAGCAGCTTCTAAGATTTTGGACATAAATGGGAGAATAGAAATCGGCCTAAAATGGTTTAACAAGCTGGGGTTGGTTAATTTTGGTAGAGGTATTATGTAGGCATTTCGCCAAATGGAAGGAAATGTCCCAGTTTGAAAGGAGAAATTAATTACGTGTGTTAAGATAGGTAGTAAATGATCCAATAACAACTGAAGCATTGTTCTGCTCACCCCATCATGTCCAATAGCGTTCGATTTTAGAGAATTGAAGATTTTGAGTACCTCATCGCTGGTAACCGAAGAAAAAGATAGCACGTCATTAGAAAAAATTGGTATGGAAATGAGATAATTAATTGTTTCAGATTTTATATTTTGTTCGAACACATACGATTTGGTGAAATGTGAATTAAGTTCATTAGTTGTAAAATTGAGTGATGATAAATTCAATGATGGCTTAGAAAACCCGATTGATTTGAGGAACTTCCATATGTTAGCCGAAGAAGAATGCATTACATTTTCAAATATGAAGCGGCGTTTTGCGGTTCTAACCATTTGATTACATCGATTTCTGGCACGTTTATAGATGTCCAAATTAGCCTCTACCATTTGGAAGAGCCTATAAAGGGATCGCACTTCCAGAAACCGCGCCGCTCGTGAAATCGCTCGCGCCGTCACTAAGTCCACATATACAATTCTATATCCAGTCTCGTTTTCATTATAAAGCAGTCGTGTTAATCTCTTTATCTCGTGTTCTTGTATTTATTTATGAAATAAATATAACCTTGGCCTTACTTCGTATCAAAATGTATAATTATTTGAACATTTCCTCTTATACTCCAAAGTTTAACAATCTTTTTAAAACACTAGATTCTGGCTGCGATTTTCGTTTATGCAATCACTTACACTCTTTGTTATCAAAGTTTGTAAAAGGGTAAATGAGACATTCTACTGATATATTTACCTACTGTAGTATATTATATTTAGTTTTGACTTAGTGATATTCTTCATCATGTTTTTTCTAGTTTGTAAATTGATATGTATATGAATCGTTATTCGCTTTAATCTAGATGTAAAAAAATAAGGATCAATTTAGATATTTATTCACAGTTATGAGCAAAAACAGATGCTCAGTCAGGTGACCTCCGTCAACTCAGCGCTCTGAAAATTAAATAACACACACAAAAATAACATTAAACATGATAAAATATGTAAAATGTAAGAAATGGTACATGGTAGTGTTCAGCACTATCGTGTTCCAGTCAGGTGGTAATGTACAGCCCTGTAATTTCTGGCACAGAGGCATAACATCTTAGGCTTCAGGGGTGGCAACGCATCTGCATTTTGACCTTGGTCTTTGTGTAATAGGCGGCAGTCATCTTTTAACATCAATGTGAACTGCATGCTTGTTTGCCATTTCCATTACATAAAAAAATGACTTCACTCTTTATTCATCTAGCTATCAATGTATTTATATATCCATCCATCCATGCGCACAACGCTAAATGGAACCGAATATCGCGTTACACTTTTTGATACCATTTTTCCGATACCTTTTTATCCCGTCAGTTAACTACTACCGAGATGCGATGTATAAAAAGGTGGATCCAGATTGAGAGGCCGTGCACGACTCGCAACGCATTCCTTGATTTAATCTTTTCTCGAGTAAACACTTGCCTCATCACGATTATGAACGTCTAAATATTACGAAGTATGAGTTGAGCTCCGTGTTAAGGAAGGTACTGACATATTACGAAAACATTGTTTATTCAATAATTTTGATGGTGGTAGAGTTCCAATGTAGGGGCTCGAGGGCTCAGGCACCACTGCATTACCTAATCTATCTGCCGCCAAATAGCAGTTAGTATTCAGCACTCTCATGTTCCGGTAAGATGGTAATGTATCGCCCAGTAATAACTATCACGGAGACATAACAAGTAACGCATTTGCATGCTGACCTCTGGTCTGTGTGTAGATGTCTATAGGCTGCATTTATCACTTAACATCCATGTGAACTGCATGCTTGTGGCACACATTCGCTACATAAAAAAACCCAAAAATATTTTCCGCTCCCACCATGCCCACACCCTTATGTACACTCGTTATCTGTACAGTTGTGTTTATGTCTGCGTCAACCGCACGCTGTCTCATATGACAGACACCACTTTAGCAATTCTGAAATTTGTCCCCATGCTCTATTTGCCGCTTTCAAATCTCCGAGTATTATTTGATGGTAAAGATTTGCAATTTCGCTGTTTGTTCCTCTTTGGGTGACCAACAAACGCGGGTATTATGAGATATGTAGATATTATGGCGTTGGGACGTATCGACCCCACCGCTCTGGTGACGAAAATTCTAGTGCAATCAGTCAGTTTTACTGGTGGTAGAGTTCCAGTGTAGTAGCTCGAGGGCGTAGGCCGCATCACCATACGCTAAATGGTAGTGCTCAGCACTATCGTTCCGGATAGATGGTAACATATGGCCCCGTAATAACTATTACAGAGACATAACAACTAAAGTCTCAGGGGTGGCAACGCATCTGCATTTTGGCCCCTGTTCTTTGCGTGGGTGTCTATAGGCTGCAGTCATCACTTAACATCAATGTAAACTGCATGCTTACTTGCCACCATCGTAACATAAAAAGTGAACCAATCAATGGCGGTCAAACCATTCTATTAGGGGGCACTAAATATAATACCTTATGGATGAAACAGCCGCCACTTCGATCGCTACACGGGCCACCGGCCGCATTGGACCGGAGGGGAGTAGCCATATGCAGGCTTTCCCCTCTGTAAAAGTACGAGCCTAAGTGGACCTATGGCGGCCTATGCTTGTCGCCTAGATATTTAAATGTGTGCGTGAAATTGTTAATGTGTTTTGTTAAAGTTAAGGTGTAAGTTTCGTAGTATTCGATGATTTTTGTAGTGTGTGTGTAGACACATTTCCCCCCGCAAAAAAATACAGACTGTATAGCATCGGTAATGAACGCTATGGCTACTTCCCTTCCCTCCGGTCTGCCGTGGCCGGTGGGCCGAGTTGCTTATCTTCTCTATGGCCGATAACTACGAATAATAATTAATAGAAATGTTACTTTCATACAGTCATCGCTTCTGCAAACTAATTACTACTACCTAACGACTACTAACCGGAATCATAACAAATACTCACACTTTCAATATAGGCAATGCTGGCATTCGATTGGTTGCGACAAGATCATTTCGTGTAGCGGTATGGAAACAACCAATAGCCTGATGCGCTGCAGTGTGTTTACATTTATACCTCGCTTACTGTGTTTCTTATGGCTTATTTCCATTAGTTTGATTCATTAGTTCGATCGTCGAACTAGTGAGATTTTTTTTTGTCATCTATTCGATCATCGAACCAGTGAGATTTTTTTTTCTCATTCGTTCGACCGTCGAACTATTTATTTTAAAATAGTTCTACTACATTTATTTGTTTTACTAATTTCGTATTAAAAAAAAGAACACGCTTGGTTCGTTAAGAAATAAGAATAAAGGGGCGTGATGGAGATCATGTTCGCCCCCGACTTAGCCAGATTAGGTCGAAGGAATTCTCACTAGTTCGACGATCGAACTTATGAATCGAACTAATAGGAATAAAAGTTCTTTACGTGCAAGCACGCTTTTTTGTTGCCTTAGTTACACTTCTTTACATTATTAATCGGAGGCCGACACATTGCCAAAGGCCTTGTATATACATAATAATATATTGTAACAAACCTCTCGAATAAAAAGTTCGTATGGACTTCGTCAATATACTCGTAGCACACCCGCATAAAACGCAATAGTACACTGAATTCTTTTGTCATACATGACAGAGTGGCTGCTTACTGTGTATCCAGATATACAATTCTTATTTCAAATATATTTTACTTCGTTCTTTTGAAGCACTTATTTACTAAGTATTTCATTTTTTTAACAAAATTTCGGGCCTGGCATTTGCAGAGATAGAAGAGGGTAATAATGGATTTTTGCCCATTTTCTAAAATAACTTGAAATTATTTAAATGAAAAGTATGTATGTGTGAAGTACGTAGGTGAATGGTATAGCTTTGTAGCGAAACTAAACAGATAGGTGGTCCATTATGTGTGTGCAGTTATCATTACATTAGATCATTATTAATTTTGTACGATACTTGTATGCTTTAACTTTATTCATGACATTAAAGTTTGAGTTGAGTATACTTAAAGGAAACACCAAAAAAATTATCATCATCATCATTTCAGCCAAAAGACGTCCACTGCTGAAGAAAGGCCTCCCCCAAAGAATGCCACAACGAACGGCCCTGGGCCGCCCTCATCCAGCGATTGCCCGGGACCTTCACCAGGTCGTCGGTCCATCTTGTGGGGGGCCTGCCTTTGCTTCGTTTTCCGGTTCGTGGTCGCCACTCGAGAACTACTCTGCCCCAACGGCCGTCAGTACTTCGAGCTAAAAAGATAATGGTTAAACAAAAAAAGTGTGTGTCAGCTCCGACGCAGACGCGACGGGAGTTTACTCGGTGTGCGTAAGAAGATCGCTAATTAGCGGCCGAGTAAACCACGTCCGCTCGGTTGCAACGCTCGCGGGGGAATCGCGCGTAAAGCCTCAACTTACGTGTTACACTTGATTTAACTCCTCATAAAATTTCCGCACCAGGCCTTACAACTCAAATCCTTTCATCAAGCGTAACCTCCAAAAACCCGAACCGTTTAAAGTGCTCCACAAAATTACAGTTTTCACCGAAATTCTAAATTAAAATCTTACCTCATTTCACCGGCTATATAATTTGAACATTTTTATAATTAATATCAAATAAATTACAACAGTAAATTTTGCCACGGAATCTTGTGAACGGGAAATTTTGAAATTAAAAACAGTCTGACAATGGCCGTGGACTAAAATCGTCGTTAATTTGAGGGGAAAATGAATATTTACTACGCTTTATATCGCCAATAGACTGCTTATCGGTGCTATCTAAAGTCAATGGCGGACCGTTGGAGCTCATTACCGTATCTTTTAACGGGTTAAAAGGATATATTGTCACTGGAAATGGCCTTCTTTAATAGGAACCGTATCTCCTGCTTACGTTTAAGCGAAGACACTAACGTTTACTAAGTTATGTTTACTTTCAAGGAATCTATTTATGTTTTTGGCCTAGTTCGGTGTAAAATCACGAAAGAATATTGTTTTTAGTTTCACAAGTAATCAACATTTTTAGAGCCCTCGGGCCAGTATTTATTTGGATTCATTTATTCAGAACTGCCGCAGTAGTCTGGTAGCGGTGGTACCAGACCACTATTACTACACTGGGGTCCTGGGTTCGATTTCCGGGCTTTCAGAGACAACGGTGTGAATTCCTTTATTTCTGGTTCTATTTGGATTTATCCACTTTCTGCAAGTTTCCTATGGGAGTTGGGTAATGTAAACGAGGATGTCAACAGGCTCGCCACCTGTTACATGGGCCAAAAAAACGTGACTTCGTGAGTTAAATATTCAGAAATAAGTCATTTAAAAAATGGATAACGTGCTGTTATAAAAATCAACAGACTTATCATTTTCGTGTCATATCTGTGTCATCATGCCTTTATTTCCGCCACATAACGCTTTTATGGGTGCTTGCACCCATGTTTTAATGCATGCATTTACCTCTGCCTGCCTCTTCGAAGAACAAATATATTAACAATAAACCAGAAATATAAGGTTATTGATACGAAATATTATTGTATTTAAAGAAGGCTTTTGACACAAGTCTGATATTTCGTTTATTGTTTCCTAGTAGACCTTCACTTGAGGTTCCAATAAGAGGTCAAGGACCCTTACCCCGAAACAAAACTGTCTAATATGCGTCCCTTCCAGCACCACTCTAGATCTAAACCCTTCGCTCATTAAGTTTGAGTGGCGCCCTTAAGTGTAGTAAACTTTAATCACGTCATGACTTGCAATTAAGTGGTTCTTGGCTTTCCCAACATTTTTAATTCAATTCTCTTACAAACAGGTTTCATATATTTGGCAACATTTAAAACATTTCCGACAAATTGGAGTTGAAAACAATTTTATTATTTTTTCAGTTCACATTGATTTTTTTTATGTTTTGGAAGTGTCATGCAAGCATGCAGTTCACATTGATGTTAAGTGATGACTGTACCCTATAGACACCCACACAAAGACTAAGGTCAAAATGTAGATGCGTTGCCACTCCTGAGGCCTAAGGTGTTATGCCTCTGTGCCGGAAATTACAGGTCCGTACATTACCACCTGACCGGCAGACGACAGTGCTGAACACTACCATTTAGCGGAAAGTATATTAGGTAATGCAGTGGTGCACACCCGCGAGCTCCGCCACTGGAGCTCTACCGCCAGTAAAAATAGTACATGAATACTGTAGTCAATAGACAGGCATATATAAAAATCTACACAGGCACTGAAGGTCAAAATGCAGATGCGTTACCACTACTGAAGCCTAGGTTTTTATGCTATTATGATAGTTATGACAAGATCATACATTACTGTCCAACTGGAACACGATAATCTACTTGTTCAAAGTAGTTTTATCTTGATAATCAAGTTGAAATTTGCTCAATTTGCTCAATTGCTTAAGTAGAAAATATAATCTTACTTAGAATCTTATAATCCTACTTATATTTTCTACTTGAGCATTTCATTGTCATTAATGGAAACCTGCTCACTACTGCACTGTACATGGTGAGCCGTTACTCAGTGTGACAAAATTTGAATAGAGAGCTGGGCATGCAGGAAAGAACATGAAAGTAAGCTAAACGCGGTCGAGATGAGATCTTTGCGCAAGATCTGCGGTGTATCACTCACCGATCGCGTTCGTAATGAAGATGTAAGAAAGAGGCTTTATGTGAATGATAGTATCGGTGTAAAAATGAAAAAAGGCATGCTCCGATGGTTCGGGCATATAGAAAGAATGTCGAATGAGCGAATGACTAAACAGATATACAATGCGAATGTGGGAGGTTGCAAAGGCCCAGGAAGACCAAGACTGACCTACCATGCACGTATGAAGAGAATGATGAAGGTAGACGAGGCACGAGAGGTATGTCAGGACCGGGATATCTGGCGCTCTACACTCTCCCTGGCGTGAAGATACATACATACATACAAAATGTATCCATCTCCAATACATCCTACTACCTGTAATTTCCGGCACAGAGGCATAACACCTTAGGCCTCAGGAGTGGTAACGCATTTGCATTTTGACCTTGGTCTTTATGTGGGTGTCTATAGGCTGCAATCATCACTTAACATAAATGTGAACTGCATGCTTGTTTACTACTACCATTACATAAAAAAGAAACTACCTCAAAGCTAAAATCTGGATGACGTTTTTTTTTTTTTGTTTACATAATGATAAAGGAAGCAAAATATCTAAGAACAGCACCCAATTACCAATTAATCCTCCAACGATACCCATTCTAGCGTATCACGATCCGATCAAATTCCCAAGCAAACGTATCCAAAGCTCCCCAGTTTGAGGGTGGTCGTCGCGGCCCAAGTGGCATGTCTCAATCGTCCACAGCAAACATCGCATTATGCCGACGCACGGAGCTCACTTACGATACGTGCCGCTCCTTACAGCAGCGGAATGTTGGTTGTCCAAGATATATGGATCAGATGTTAGTTGAATAGCTTCCAATTCCAAGACGAACTTCCTATACATATCACTCCTGATTGCAGAGTATCAAGAGTGATATGTATAGGAAGTTCGTCATAAATAACGGCTAGCTTATATCTTCTTGTCAATTATATGGTTCAAAGTTATTTTTAATCATTTTAAATACTTAAATAATTTAAAACCAATGATCTCCTATAATTTTGATTTTAAGTTTTAAGGAATCATTAATAATCTTTTACTATGGAACCATGAGCCGCGAACAAAAACAGTTGTTTCTGAATTCAAAATTTTCTTCGCTACGCGGCAAAATTTATGGAATAACTAATGTTCTTTTATCGGTCTCAACATTGGCTACAGTTAAACTAGTGTATAGTTTAACTGCCAATCTTAAGAAAAAGGTGAGTAACACGCATGCAGATCATATTGTGAATACTATTACTATAAGATCAACAAAATTCGATGTAAATGCGTTGCCACTCTTATGATCTAAGTTGTAATACCAATGTGTCGTAAATTATTAGTCCACACATTACCACCTGGCAGAAACACGACTTTTTTTATGTAATAAAAGTGGCAAACAAGCATGCAGATCACATTGATGTTAAGTGATTACTGCAGCTTTTAGACACTTACACAATGACCAGAGGTCAAAATGCAGATGCGTTGCCACTCCTGAGGCCTAAGGCGTTATGCCTCTGGGCCTGAAATTACAGGGCCGTACATTACCACCTGACGGGAACACGACAGCACTGACCACTACCATTTAGCGGCAAGTAGATTAGGTAATGCGATAGTGGCTTCGTCCTCAAACGCCGTCACTGGAGCTCTACCCCAATAACAACAAAACGCTGAATCAATAATACTAACCCATTAATCGAAAACAATAAAATTATAACACAAAATCATTCCCCTAATAATTTGGAACGTTACACCAACCAATTACCTAATGATAGTTCGATTCAAACATTTTCTTGTTTACACACTAAAATGGTTCGTACAAATAATTTCAATTGATTGTTATTCGGGCTCATTTAGCTATGTCGATGTGGTTTATTCAAATGACGCAATTTGAATACTGAGCTGTCTGAACTACTAAAGCTTAGGTTTTATTTAGACAATACCATTAGCCTAATCTTTATAAAAACTCACTCTTTCCAGTGATGGAGATTGAGGATATAGGCATAACACTTAATGAATCTACTTACTGCTAGTAGATTTGGGTGATTACCAGTGCACCCACTGGCTTAACGCACTGGTGGGTGGAGGGGTATTTCTTATTTACCCGTTCACCCCAGAATTGGCTCATATGATGAAATGATCCAGTCATCATTTCATCATATCAGCTGATGGGGTCAAAAGTCTTAGGAATCAATAATCTCCTATAAATAATCGGCGTGCATGTATGAAAAGAATGATGAATGTAATGAGGCAAGGAAGGTGTTTCAGGACCGGGATATCTGGCGCTCCACACTCTCTGCCTACCCCGTTAAAGACCTGACGTGAACCGACATACATTTTTTTTTATTTGTCATTCTTAAATCTATCATTACAGGTTGGGCAAACCCAATGCGATAGACAAGAAAAAAAAAATAATTAATAATAACATTTGACAATTATTATAGTAAATTAAAAAAAAAAAACATAAAGAAATAAATCCGTAAACCAGATTTATAGTCTTTACATAATTAAATGATTTAATATTTATTCGCATAATTCAAAACGAAAGCGTTTACCAACTCATTTGATTAGATATAACCCAGTTAGAACCTTAGAGAGAAACATTTTTCATAGCAGGATTTTCATAAAAAATCCACGTAATCCTGAATTATCAAACGCTTACGAAAGTGGAGTCATGTTTACAGAGACACGAGTTCATTAGTGAGAGTGAAAATATACGAATTAATTTCTTCCCTACGCCCGGAGTGTGAACAGTGACGTCAGTGGGATGTCATGTCGTATTACTTCTTGTTTTATTTTATTTTTCAGAGTTCTACAATGTTCATAATACCCTATTACTTATAAATTGGAAAAAATATTGTTCACTGATGGTAGAGCTCTAGTGACGGAGCTCGCGGGCGTAGGCACCGCCGCCTTACCTAATATACTTGCCGCTAAATGGTTGTGTTCGAGACAGATGCGCTATGAAGATGCGCCGCCGCAAAGTGCGCGGCATACTGTAGGTACTCTTCTCTGCTCATAGCTACACCATTCGAGACGGCCCATAGCACGCATCCATAGCACACATTCTTCCATATAATAATATAACGAATATGATTGGTGGATATCAAACGCATCCATAGTAACGTAGCATAGCACATCTCTGGTGGAAAAGCACTCTTACTGAGAAAAACTCCGCTACTAATAGATGTTGGGCTGTGAATCACACTATCATTCATGATTTTAAAAACGGAATCATCGTTGTACTCTACCCGTTGCATGAATATAATTTGCTATTTTTGCCTTCATCATTCGTTTTATAATAGGAAATTCGTGTACGTCTCAGATATCGTATACATTACATAATCTTGAGAAAGTCATAATAAAAATCGGCTCTAGGTAGATTTTTTATACGTCCAACATTACCTATGATTGATTCACAATAACATTACACAATTTTGAAAACGGAATCATCGTTGTATGCTTCTTGTTGCATGAATATCATCTGCTTTTTTTTCCCTTCGCGTCACACACGTTTCATAGTTTATCGATAGTCGATACAATCGTCGATACGCCCCATCCCTAGCTCGATTGTTAATACCGCGATGACATTAGTGTTTAATTAAAACTTGTCTCGCTCAGAGCATGCGGGTGAGGTGCGTGCTTTCACATATTCTGAAACTGGATGCGGTTGCATATTGTTTATATGGCGACTTCAATTTAGTTAAGCTATGCCTTTTGTTATGCATACAAGTAGCGAGTAATAATAGCCAGCCAGCCTGAATAGTATTATATATGTGATCTTCTAGTATATCTCACGCACCATTGGTCCCACGCCTTGGACAAGAGTGGGGAGGCATTGGCTGTAAGCCTGGACATTGCTAAGGCCTTTGACCGGGTCTGGCACAGGGCACTCCTCGCGAAACTTCCATCCTACGGTCTTCCCGAGAGGCTATGCAACTGGACAGCCAGCTTTCTGTCTGAGCGTTATATACAAGTCTTAGTTGACGGTCAGCGCTCAGACAGACTACCTATCAACGCTGGTGTGCCGCAAGGCTCTGTGTTATCTCCCACGCTTTTTCTTCTGCATATCAATGAAATATTGGAGCAAAACTCCAATTTTCATTGCTATGCCGATGATAGTACGGGAGATGCACACTACACTAGCCGTGCAAATGCCTCTCGGATACTTATCGAGAAAAGCAGGACTAGACTTGTGTCTGAAATCGAGCACTCTCTGGAGCGGGTCTCGGATTGGGGTCGACTTAATTTAGTACAGTTTAACCCCTCGAAGACACAAGTCTGCGCGTTCACCGCAAAAAAAACCCCATTCATTGTAGCACCACAGTTCCAGGGCATTCTGCTCGCCGTTGATAAGAGTATCGGTATCCTGGGCGTTGACATATCGAGCGAAGTGCAATTCGGGAGTCACATTGAGTGTAAGACCAAGTTGGCATCCAAAAAGTTGGGGGTGCTTAACAAAGCGAGGCAGTATTTCACATCGGGGCAGCTACTACAGCTTTATAAGGCCCAAGTGCGGCCCCATCTGGAATACTGCTCTCATTTGTGGGCGGGAGCCCCCAAATACCAGCTTGGTCCACTTGACTTCCTACAAAAACACGCCGTTCGTATTGTTAACGATCCAGGACTTACCGACAGACTCGAACATCTGAGCGTGCGCAGAGATATTGGGAGTCTGTGCGTGTTGTACCGTCTCTACAATGGTGAGTGCTCTGCTGAACTGTTTGACATGGTGTCACCGTCCCTTTTCCTACACCGTACTACCCGCCGAAGAGAGAAGTTCCACCCACACCAACTGGATACTTGGCAGTGCTCAACGGTGCGGTTTTCACGTTCGTTCCTGCCCAGAACGTGTAAATTGTGGAACGAACTTCCCTCTGAGGTGTTCCCTTGGTGCTACAATATGAGGTTCTTCAAAAATGACGTCAAAAGAGTCCTTCAGGGCTGGCAGCGCGTTGGCAACTCTGGTGTTGCAAATGTTCATAGGCGACGGTGACCACTTTCCATCAGGTGGCCCGTTTGCTTGTCTGTCAATCTTCAGACATAAAAAAAAAAGTTGTATATTGTCATACGTTCTCGCTTCAATTACGTATATAATCAAAGCGCCCTCGTTGTTTTAAAACCATTAGTTATGTTACATCCTTCATAAAGTGCACTCTTAAAGAGGTAACTGTAAAGATTTTTTACTTACATACTTAAAGTGGAGTTTCTTGGAAGTAAGTTTGTAACCAATAAATTGTTTGAACTTTATAAAATGTACGAAGAGATATAAAATTAAATAATCTTCTTCTGTGTAAGCTTTAAGAATTAGAATTAGGATATTCGAGTACTATAACAAAAGTCAATTAGTAATTGATAGTCTCGGATATCATATTAATTGCAAAATCTTCACAAAGTCATAATAAAAAGCGGCCAAGTACGAGTCATGCCATCATGCCATCATGAGGGGGTCATGCCAGAAGCGTGCACGTCGCGACCCCTGCCAGTCCTTTGGGGCTGCAATTCTGGCACGAAGGCGTACCGCAGTGCGGGTTAGGGCGTCCCCCCGAGGCGACGCGTACCGACCCGTCCCCGTCGGTACGAAAAGCGGCCAAAGCGGCGATGGGGACCGCCACCTGTCACGCCGGGCCCGATACGGCGGATCGAGGAGTGGGGAGTGCCAGATAGGCACGTGGAATGTGAGAGGTGGAATTTGTGAGAAGATGAATGAGTTGACGAACGTAATGAGTGTGAGACGCCTGGATGTTTTGTGTGTAACAGAGACTAAACGAAAGGGCTGCGAGGTCGAAGATCTCCCGGGTGGCGCGATGGCTCTGTGGGCAGGTGTGCAACAGAGCGATCATGCCAGCGCGGGGGTGGGCGTCCTTCTGTCCTCTCGTTTAGTCACTGGAGTGAAAGATTATGGTTTGGTGAACCCGAGACTAATCTGGGTCCGAATTAAATTGGGCGTCACTAGGGTGTTTTTGGTAGCAGCTTATGCACCAGTTAGCTCAGCGACGACCCAAGACCTGGAGAAGTTTTGGGAATCTACAAGGGAAGTTCTCGATATGGTTGAAGCTAATGAAAGGGTAATTTTGTGTGGTGATTTGAATGGATGGGTCGGGACCAGGCGGCCAGGATACGAGGCCGTTCTAGGTCCATATGGTGATAGAAGAGTAAATGATGCTGGTAAGCTGATACTTGACGTATGCTTGGAACGAAGTCTCCTTGTGTCTAACACAGAATTCCGTCATAAGGACATTCACACGTATACATGGAGGAGGAATGAACAAAAAAGTATGATTGATTTGATCATGGTTGATAGTCGTCTTCGGAAGAGCCTGATGGACACTAGAGCCTACAGAGGTCCCACTCTTGATACAGATCACTACTTGGTAATAAGCCGGTTTAGGGGTCTGTTCAAGAAATGGCGACATTGGCGTGTCCGTGTGCCTTTCGGAGGACTTGAAAGAATAAAGAGTGAAAAGTTACAAGATATTAGTGCAAGGAGAGTGTATGAACGTCAAGTCCGTGAAAAGTTAGACAAGGTTTGTCTTACGGACTTGGACGTGGATGAATATTGGCAAGTTATGAAAGATAGTATGTTGGAAGTTGCGAAAGAAGTATGTGGTTATGCAAGGATACGCAAATCCTTGAAAGGGGATGCGTGGTGGGACAAGGAGGTGCAAGACTCCGTTGAAAGAAAGAAGAAAGCATGGCTGGATTATGTAGCATCTTTGCAAATGAATAATGGTATGAGAGATGAGAAGAGAGAAATTTACCGTCGGCTCAAGAATGACACCAAGATTTTAGTGAAAGAAAAGCGTGAGAGAGACAAAGTGAAAGCTGATGAGAGACTGGCGAAGAGCTTTGAGACTAACATCAAACTCTATTGGAGGGAGGTGAAAAAGTCTAGAAGCTCTTCTCCAGTTTCTGGAATGAATAGAATAAAATCTAAGTTGGGTGACATTCTTGAGAACACGCAGGATGTGTTAAAACGATGGAGCGAGTATTATGGGGAAATGTATGATTATGCTCACAACCCTGACGCCGGAGTTGCTGACTTGACGGTGCCGGCTTGTGAGGATATAACAATAGATGAGATTGTAAGGGCGATACGAAGTTTGAAATGTGGTAAGGCTGCGGGTATTGATCAGGTTTCTGCCGAAATGATCAAATATGGTGGTGCTGCCCTTTGGGATTCTTTCTGGGTGTTGTGCAACCTTTGCTGGAGGTCCGGAAGAATCCCAAAGGATTGGCGGTGTGCGGTCATCGTGCCTTTGTATAAAGGCAAGGGTTCACGTATGGACTGCACCAGCTATCGAGCGATCAGTTTGATCAGTTTGGCAGCTAAAGTGTATGGGAAAGTCTTAGAAAGAAGAATGAAAGAGAAGTCCGACGGGTTGTTGTGGGATGCACAGGGTGGTTTCAGAACTGGAAGAGGATGTATGGATCAAGTTTTCTCCCTCCGCAACATCGTAGAGAAGCATCTTGCTGTGAGCCAGAAGGTTTTCTGCGGTTTTGTGGATTTGGAGAAGGCGTTTGATAGGGTATTACGAAAGGAGCTGTGGGACATTTTGTCAGAGTATGGTATTGATGGCAGTCTGCTCCGTGCAATACAGTCCACGTATGTGGGCTGTCAAGCATGTGTGCGGGTAGATGGTAACATGTCACCCTGGTTTGATGTTAACATCGGTGTCAAACAGGGTTGCGTGCTTTCGTCTAGGCTGTTTATTATATATCTGGACAAATGCCTCCAGAGGGTGAAGTTGATGGATGTGGGAGTGCGTATGGGTGACTTAGTGGTGAACTGTCTGCTTTACGCAGATGATGCGGTAATTGTTAGCTCTACACCATCTGGGCTACAAGCACTAGTCACAGTCATGAAAGAGGATTGTATGGAGAAAGGCTTACAATTGAATGTGGATAAGACTAAAGTATTAGTATTTGAAAGAGATGAACAGAGAACAAATGCAAGGGTAGTAGTAGATGATGCAGTGTTAGAACAGGTTGATGAAATTGTATATCTTGGATGTGCTTTTAGCAAGGATGGTAGGTACACCACTGACATAGAAAGAAGAGTGCTTGCTGGGAATTGCGTGAATGGAGCGTTGGGTAAGCTGCTAGAATCTATACATCTCAGCCAGCGGGCTCGACTAGCCGTACATAATGCTGTACTTACTCCAACGCTTTTATATGGAAGCGAGAGCTGGGTATGCAGGAAAGAGCATGAAAGTAAGTTGAACGCGGTCGAGATGAGATCTTTGCGCAAGATCTGCGGTGTATCACTCACCGATCGCGTTCGTAATGAAGATGTAAGAAAGAAACTTTGTGTGAATGATAGTATCGGTGTAAAAATGAAAAAAGGCATGCTCCGATGGTTCGGGCATATAGAAAGAATGTCGAATGAGCGAATGACTAAACAGATATACAATGCGAATGTGGATGGTTGCAGAGGCCCAGGAAGACCAAGGCTGACCTACCATGACCAAATAAGTCGAGTTCTGTCTGATGGTGGGGTCAAAAGTCTTAGGAATCGGCGTGCATGTATGAAGAGAATGATGAAGGTAGACGAGGCACGAGAGGTTTGTCAGAACCGGGATGTCTGGCGCTCTACACTCTCTGCCTACCCCGTTAGGGACCTGGCGTGAAGATACATACATACATACGTTTGTTATATTCAAGTATCTACCTTTATATTAACATAGAGTTAAAAAAAAAATACGTGAAAATAACAGCTTTCTAGCTTCGACGTCCCGCCCGATTTACACACATACACAAACCCTTCCATTCCCCTCCCCCTACTACCATTACGCTGGAGGTCCTGGGTTCGATTCCCGGGTCGGGGACTTTCAGAAATAACGGTTTAAAATCTTTTATCTCTGCTTCTTTTGGGATTTTTCCATTTTCTGGAAGTTTCCCAGTATCCCGGCGTTTGGTAATGTGCCCGGAGATGGCAACAGGTTCGCCACCTATTACATGGGCCAAAACGTAACCGGCGAGTCGTGGGTGTTTGCATGTATGATTGAATGCATGCATTTACCTCTGCTTACCCCTTCGGGGATTACAGGCGTGAAGTTACGTTTACAACCCCTTCCTCTCTTATGGGCGACGATTGGTATTTTGTACGTGCTACGCACACAGGTGCGCGTATAAATAAAGACACGTCACCGATGGATAGAAACCAAATTAAGCGTTTGTATGGAATTTTGGCGGAGTGTCTGCGGTGTGCTATAAACACACGATTACTCATTGATGTTGAATACGGAATCGACGTTGTATTCTAATTCTTGCAGGAATATTATTTGCATGTTTTCGTCACATTTTAAAGTTTATCGATAGTCAATACCAAGGTTGATTTGCCCCATCCCTAGCTCGTTTGGTAATACAGGGATGACACTAGTGTTTAATTAAAAGTTGTCTCGTTCAAAGTATGCAAGTGAGATGCGTGCCTTCATAAATTCTGAAGCTGGATGCAAGCCGCATATTGTTTATAATTATGTATAAACATAAATAAAAAAAATAATAAAAAAGCAGCGCGCATGGCCCGGCGGCTGGTGTAGATCATAAGCGATCTACTCCGTTAAGCACTACGGGCGCGGTCGGGTAGTGTGATGGGTGACCGCTAGTGACATTAAATGCGTGATTTCATGCTTCGGAGGGCACGTTAAGCCGTCGGTCCCGGTTGCTATCGATAGATAGCAGTCGTTAAACCTTGTTGGAAGCTTTATGGGTTGAAAACATCCGGCAACGGGTTGGCCACTAATCCTTATCTCCACCAAACAGCATTGGAGCAGCGTGGTGGAGTAACCTCCAGGCCTCCTCCCAAGAAGGGGAGAGACTCGTGCCCAGCAGTGGGACGTATTTAGGGATGCCATTATTATTATGTCTCTCGTCAGCACGGGGTCCAATTTGAACCCCGGGCCTTTGTCAGGCTTGCGCGGGGACATGGGGGTCCAACACGTAGGGGTCCAATCACGCCAGGTCCCTAACGGGGTAGGCAGAGAGTGTAGAGCGCCAGATATCCCGGTCCTGACATACCTCTCGTGCCTCGTCTACCTTCATCATTTTCTTCATACATGCACGCCGATTCCTAAGACTTTTGACCCCATCATCAGACAGAACTCGACCTATTGATTGACGTCATGGTAGGTCAGTCTTGGTTTTCCTGGGTCTCTTCAACCATCCACATTCGCATTGTATATCTAATAGTTTGTGACCGAATTAGCTGACTTCCCTTTAGAAGTACGAAACCTTAAAAGTTTAAAACTACCAGACAGTCTTATGAATTGTTTTATATTATTTCGCATTAACACATGCTTGTGAAATATATTTTTATTTTTAAAGAAAAATGGAAAGAAAAATTTTACTTCAGGCGAGACTCGAACTCGCGACCTACTGGGAATCTAGTCCAGCCGCTCTTCCAATTCAGCTACTGAAGCCCTGGTCGATTTGTCAAATCTTTCCTTCACATCTATTGCATTGCTTTATGGTAGCAGCAGCGCCATCTATTACCAACTATGCTAGTTAGGCAACCGATATAATAGACTTTTCAGTTTATTGAATATCGTAAAGAAGTCGCTTTTACCTTTTATTTGACAAATCGGGCAGGGCTTCAGTAGCTCGATTGGAAGAGCTGCTGGACTAGATTCCCAGTAGGTCGCGAGTTCGAGTCTCGCCTGAAGTCAAAGTCTTATGAATGCAGGAGATGTAGCTAATCACTCTTGTTACGTGTAAAGCTGGTTCAAAAACTTTAATTTTTCGTGATTGAGATCGAGTGACGTCCTTCTTTTTTTTTATGTAACGGAAGTGCTGAACACTACCATTTAGCGGGAAGTATATTAGGAAATGCGATGTCAATTACGCCCGCGAGCTCCGTCACTGGAGCTCTACTACCACCAGCATAAAACTTTTGGCACGTAATTTTTTTTTTATTTTTTACGTAATAAAAGTGGCAAACAAGCGTGCAGTTCACATTGATGTTAAGTGATGACTGCAGCCTATAGACGCCCACACAATGACCAGAGGTCAAAATGCAAATGCGCTGCCACTCCTGAGGCATTAGGTGTTATGCCTCTGTGCCGGAAATTACAGGGCCGTACATTACCACCTGACCGGAACACGATAGTGTCGAACACTACCATTTAGCGGGAAGTATATTAGGAAATGCGATGTCAATTACGCCCGCGAGCTCCGTCACTGGAGCTCTACTAACACCAGCATAAAACTTTTGGCACGTAATTGAATTTTTGACGTGACAACGTCTTAAATTAGCTTGCGGCTCGGAGTCACTCATGAAAAAGTGTAACGCCCGGTAACGTAACGACGAGTCACCGAACGAGAGAGAGGCCTGCCGGACCGGCGAATGCCTTTCTACCGAGAAAAAGACGTTGTCACGTAAAATCTTCGCCCGTAAAACCAACTTTACAGGCAACCAGTTTTTCTTTTGTGAATCTAAAGCTAGGGCAATTTTGGATATTACAATTTTTTTATATTGCACACATTACATTTTTTAAAGAAATAATATTAACTTTTTATTATGTTGAACAGCTATTAAAAAAAGATTCCTTTTGTTGTCTTTTTCATCGAGATTAAATTATTTTAAATATCGGAAAATATTCTTTAGGTTCTCAAAAAAGAATCAAAGCCACATTCTCAAAAAAGAATCAAAGCCGTTTTAAAGTTGGACGACTTTTTAATGTTTGTCCAAATCTTTTCTCAAACTCTTGTGTATCCGACGACCCCCTCGTGGATCGTACCACCAATCCTAAATCTTCCAAATTATTGCTGCATTAATTCACCGCGTTATTTCTGAAACAGATTATAAGCGAGTCATTCCTCATTTCGAATTCCTGATTCGGCGCCGCAAAGCGAATTAGCCGAGGAGGAAAATTTTAAAAAGATCAATGCTTAATAAACCGATATCGAATGGATAGCGTGTAAATTCGTGTCCGACGTGACAAGCTTCAGAAGCGAGCGTCTTAAGCATTGGACTGAAAGCTCACAATTCGTGCGTAGAGTGTAATTACAGATAGAAGTCACGTTGAATAAAAGATTTTAAGTTTACTGAAAAAAAAAGATTTCAAATTTACTGGTGGTAGAGCTCCAGTGACGAAGCTCGCGGGCGTAGGCACAACCACATTACCTAATATACTTGCCGCTAAATGGTAGTGTTCGGCACGATCGTGTTCCGGTCAGGTGGTAACGTACGGCCCTGTAATTTCCGGCACAGAGGCATAACACCTTAGGCCTCAGGAGTGGCAACGCATCTGCATTTTGACCTCTGGTCATTGTGTTGGTGTCTATAGGCTGTAGTCATCACTTAACATTAATGTGAACTGCATACATGTTTGCCACTTCCATTACATAAAAAAAAGAAATACTTCTATAATAATCTATATATATAAAAATCAATTGCTGTTCGTTAGTCTCGCTGAAACTCGAGCTGGACTGATTTGGCTACTTACGGTTTTGAATGATTTTTGGCAGTCCAGGGAAGGTTTAAAAGGTAAGAAAATATGAAGAAATTGAAGGGAAATAGTAAAAACCACAATTTCATTTTCCATACAAATAGTCAGTGTATACCAAACGTTTGACACATTATTTCATTCAAAGGCAATACGAAGTTTGCCGGGTCAGGTAGTTTTGAATAAAAATCCTATGTTGAATTTTTTTAATACTATTAATAAACAGTTTAACACATTAGAAGAGAGGAGCTACTTTTTGCAATTTTGATAGCAAACGAGCATACACTTCACATCAACACAAAAAATAAACAGAGGTCAAAATACAAATAAGATCTATATAGTTTTTTTTTTTTTTTTTTTGTTATGGCATCGCTATTACGTATATTGCCAGTGTCAAGTAAAACGATATTCCGTATTTATTTAAGCAGCGTAAAAGTTAGTATAATATAGTCATCAAGTATTATATGTAAGTATTGAGTATATAAGTTATCAAGTATAATATGTCAATCAAGTGAGTTACAATCAAGTTATTCGAGTAAAGCGATGGCTACTTTACCAGAACATTTACAATGAAGTTTTGGAGGCAACCTGAAAGGTCGTGTTTTCGCACTGTTATTCTATTTCACTATACACGGGCACTGTAATAAACTTATAACAAACAAAATGCCACCAACTTTATTCAATATAACTTAAAAATACACCAAGAAAATTAAATAAAATAAGAGCACCATACGCCTCTTTCAAGGTTCCCGCCAAAATTCCCCTAAGTAGTTTTGCTACTGTGATAGTAGAACGCCATATTTTTTGAAAGTAAAAACTAAACCTGGGGAGCGAGGGGAAATTTATAAAAGATCAATGTTTAATAAACCGATATCGAATGGATAGCGTGTAAATTCGTGTCCGACGTGACAAGCTTCAGAAGCGAGCGTCTTAAAGAGCATTGGACTGAAAGCTCACAATTCGTGTGTACAGCGTAATTACGTATAGAGGCTACGACGAATAATAAATAAAAAAGAACTTGATTAGTTAGAGTACTGATGGAAATAAGTTAGTTGAATTTATTTTCATCAGTATTCTTTCAGTGTGTGTAGTAAAGATATAACACTGTAACCAACTAGTGAATAACTATTAGATATTTTAAGTAAGGAAAATTTGTTTAGGACTTGTAATGGCTTCGTGGAAAAATGTCCTAAAAATATATATTGAGTTTTATTGTAATGTTATCTCTGTAATTAGCGAACTCTGTACATCACATGCTCGGTATGCAGGCCATGCTAACATCACAATGCCAATCTCTGAGTGCGAATGTCTTAGACTGTAATAATTTTTGCAGACAAAATATCTTTGACCCCAGGAGTGAGAACGCATATACTGTAGACATTCGGCTACAGTAGGTATCTACTTACCTTAAATGTTAACTGCAAGCTTGTTTTTCGCTTGCATCATACAAAACATTAGTGTATTTGCTTAAGTTGGCCTCAAACTTTATAAGTTGACAAATAAATGTGTGTGCATCTTCACGCCAGGTCCCTAACGGGGTAGGCAGAGAGTGTAGAGCGTCAGATATCCCGGTCCTGACTTACCTCTCGTTCCTCGTCTACCTTCATCATTCTCTTCATACATGCACGCCGATTTCTAAGACTTTTGACCCCACCATCAGACAGAACTCGACTTATTTGGTCATGGTAGGTCAGTCTTGGTCTTCCTGGGCCTCTGCAACCATCCAACAAATAAATGTAATCTCTGTAATCAGCGTGCTCTGTACACCACATGTTCAGTATGCGGCCCATGCTAACATCACAATGCCAATCTCCGCGTGCAAGCGTTCCACTGCATAATCTTACCCGAACTTGCTCCCAACATAACCTGTATACAGTATTTATTAACTGTTCATACTATACGGTTATATGTTACAGCGATGCTTGAAATGTGGTTATATCTTGGTTAGTTTACCTAAAGGCGTTTCATACTTGACGAACCAGTTGGTCCAGGGGTATGTGATGATACATACCCCGCCACTAATGGCGGACAATTCGAAACAGGGGTTTTTAGTAGGTAGACGGATGTCTTTTCCCGGAGTCCCACATAACCCACCCCTCTTCCCATGGGTGGGTATGCGAAAGGCATGTTCCCCTAGTTAAAAATGTGATGACCGGGGTGTACGCCTTGTCGTGGCGGAGGCTTAGTACCCGGTGTTTGTCTCCGCACCGGCGAAGCTAAGAGGAACCCAGCGAGGGAGAGGTATTGGGCGTAGGCCATCCACTTCTCGCTGCTGTTGTGGGGAGGCGGCTGGAGAAGACTAGGTATATCGTATATGGGTGCACCTTGTTCTCAGCCGCCTAACAGTGGCCCCACAGTTTTTTTAAGGACGTGGAGGTACAACCCGGCCACTCGGCTAAAATTACATAGGTACAAACGCTTTTTCTGGTTACCTATTACACAGACATCAATCAGTACACGCGCACACAAAAATGTATGCTGTCAGTTCAGTAAGTTAAGTTGAGCGAGTACATAAAATTATGTGTAATAATTTTATAAATAAAGATCCAGCTATGTCTATACTAATATTAGTTTGTAACGTTTTCACACAAAAACCACTAAACTGATTTCAAAAAAATTTTCACCATTAGATAGCGGCATCTTCACGGAGTGACAGACTATATAATATTTATTGCATCCGAGCGAAGCCGGGGCGAGGCACTAGTGTAAAATATGTTTATCAATGAATATAAAATATCTCATGACAACTACCGTAGGTTGGGATAAAGTTTTCACGATATCAGTCATTGATTGAATACTCGCGAAATCTCATTTCCTCCGGGATGTAGGCTTTATATCTTCATGGTTCATGCCCCCGAACAATGTGCTGTTTTGTCTGCGAAAAAAAAACAAGATAATAAAATACCATGATATATGTTTTGAAGGGAAATTAAATTTCGTCACAGGTAATAAACAAACTCAACTCGTAATTGGATGTAATTTCCTGCTTATGCCCTAAAGTAGGGGAGGCTACGAAGGGATTTTTGGATTTGTTCGAGCGTAACGAACCCGGTTAGTCCAGCGGTGCGAAACCACCGTTTGATTCGAAGGGTCGCGGGTTCGATCCCCGCACCGGAACAAATACTTGTATGGCCTACAGATATTTGTTTCGGGTCTGGGTGTTTTGTGTATGTGTTGTATGTGTACAACGGCACCCACGACACAGGTTTATACCTACTGTAGGGCTGTGAGTGTAAGCGTATTTTATTTTTTATTTATTTTTAACAGATTAAGACGTGTTGGTTAATGTATGAATATTGATAAAAAGTCGTTTTATTCGGTGAACAGGTAGGTGAAGGTCGATCTAGATTCGGATCTTAGACTAATAAGAGATACTTAATCAACCATGCACCAGGTAAAGTCTAGAAGCCTTAAAAAATAAGTATAAACGAAACCGTATCGAATGTAATGTAATGTATACAAAATATACGTACGTACGTAACTTCACGCCTGTAATCCCCGAAGGGGTAGGCAGAGGTAAATGCATGCATTCAATCATACATGCAAACACCCACGACTCGCCGGTTACGTTTTGGCCCATGTAACAGGTGGTGAACCTGTTACCATCTCCGGGCACATTACCAAACTCCGGGGTACTGGGAAACTTCCAGAAAATGGAAAAATCCCAATAGAAGCAGAGATAAAGGATTTTAAACCGTTATCTCTAATATCCCCCGACCCGGGAATCGAACCCAGGACCTCCAGCGTAATAGTAGTGGCCTGCTACCACTACGCTACTGAGGCAGTACAAAATATAATGTATGCGAAAAGGCAAAATAATTTCTCTTTTACGTAAACACACGATCAATCCGTACAAAATAACACTGTTTGTTAGAAGAAATCTTTAAAGCTATGCGTGCATACATACATTGTTATGTATGTAAATTTGTTTTCCTCTGTTTCCCCGGACCACCCAATTTGCAATTTTTTATTATGTAACACACTGTTGTTTTTCGCGTTAATATTTATTCGACCTTCCGATCTTCAGATTTCGTATGTATTTGACCTTTTTTCGAGATGGAAATGCGACCCCACAAATAGAGTGGAGGCAGGGAATACGTGAGATTTTATCCCACTAAAACCGCCCCGATAGTTTTCTTTACGTTAAGGTGTTATGCCTCTGTGCCGGAAATTACAGGGCCGTATATTACCACCTGACAGGAACACGATAGTGCTGAACACTACCATTTAGCTGCAAGTATATTAGGTAATGCGGTGGTGCCTATGCCCGCGAGCTCCGTCACTGGAGCTCTACCACCAGTTAATTATTATGGCATTGCTGTTACGCTTATTGTCAGTGTCAACTAAAACTATATTTTGTATTCGTATTTTAAGCAGCGTAAAAGTTAGTTTTAGTCAGTCAGTCAATTATTTATTAAGTCAATCAAGAGAGTACAGTCAGTAAATCGAGTAAAGCGATGGCTACTTTACCAGAACATTTACGATGAAGTTTTGAAGGCAACCTGAAAGGCCGTGTTTTTGCACTGTTATTCTATTTCACTATACACGGGCACTGTAATAAACCTATATCAAACAAAATGCCACCAACTTTCTTTAATATACCTCAAAAATACACTAAGAAAATGAAATAAAATAAGAGCACCATACGCCTCTTTCAAGGTTCCCGCCAAAACCCTTTGGACCAAGTTTTACGCACATTTACTGGTAGAGTTCAAGTGTAGGAGCTTAGCGTAGGCATCACTGTATTTCGTCTTCTAAATGGTAGCAGCACTATCGTTTACGGTTTCGCACTTTTGTGTTCTATGGCCCCATAATAACTTTCACAGAGACAAAACAACTAAAATGTTTACTGGTGGGTTTTATTCATTGGTAGTCGTGGTCATTATTTCAATGCTAGAGTTCAAACGAGCATTCGGTTTTAAGATCAAAAAACCCTAATCTTACTCAAGTTGAGATCCGATTTAGTGGCTTGAATCGGACTGACAATGTGAGATCCGGTTTAAACGACATAGTATTTTTAATGCATACGTTCACACGGTGTAAGTTCAGTCAATTCGGTTTTTTTGTCGGATCTTACAATCGAATCTATCTTGCGCCAGCCAGTGTAAATAAAATCGAATCGTTCTCACAGACACCGAAAACACTCGGATCGGGGACAGTCGTACACGACAGCGCCGTGTGAACAAAACGTTCAGTTTTTTTCAGATCAGACAGAAATAAGATCCGACAAAACTTACCTCCGTGTGAACGCAGCGTAATAAAATTATATTGATTCAATCGAATCAAATAACATTTGAACGTTAAGTACGCGTAATATAAAGATATCCAAATCAACTCGACAAACACATTAAGTCGAACAAAAGAATATTAAACGAAATGTTTAATCCAGATATTGAAGGAGCGAACTCTGTTTGCGTTCCTACTCAAGGGACTTAGTTCTGAAATATTTACCTTTACATATTATAAATCTTTCAGCCCTCAGACTAATGGAATTTTACTTTAGTCTAAGTTTCAGCCATGTCTGTATTTGAATATTATTAGAGTTTTTATGAAGTATCTTATGGTAGAGTTTCCAAGGTCAAAGTTCGAGCGCTTATAATAAATATAATAATGGCAACCCATTATACGTCCAACTGCTGGACACGAGTCTCTCCCCCTTTTTTTGGGAGAAGGCCTAGAGCTTTCTCCACCACGCTGCTCCAATGCGGATTGGTGGAGGTGGATGGGTTAGTGGCCCACCCGTTGTCGGATGTTTTCAAACCGCCCCATAAGGCCTCCGACAAGGTTTTAACGACTACTATCTATCGATAGCAACCGGGACCGACGGCTTAACGTGCCCTCCGAAGCACGGAAACGCGCATTTAATTTGCCTCTAGCGGTCACCCATCACACTACCCGACCGCGCCCGTAGTGCTTAACGGAGTAGATCACTTACGATCTACACCAGCCGCGGGGTCATGTGCGCTTCAGCCTGTCGAGCGCTTAGTCACGACCAAATTATAGTGTTCAGGCTGTTCAGCAACATGGCATTCTGGTTAGATGGAAATGTAAGGAACCAGAATTTTCAGCACATAGGCTTAACAACTTAAGCCTCAGGGATGGCTCAGCATTTTGACCTCTGAATATTGTGTCATATAATCACTTTAACATCAATACAGACTTCGTGATTATTTGCTACACTTATAACATTGAAAAACCTATTATTATTATTATATGGCTAATTCTATGTTATAACTTTACCGAAGCAGAACAATTGGGCTATTTTATATCTTAAAATTTATCTAATGCATTTTCATCATGATATATTCACTACCACTGAGGTAGTACTCTATTTGAAATATTATTGCACTATCATTCGTGATGTCTTTGCATTTTATGAGCGCAGTTGATAATTGGTGGTTGGTGGATGAGTGAGTAAGTACATGTCTGTCCTTGTGCGAATACATGTCAGGCGTGTGTGCGAACGAGAGCAAGTGCTCTATTGGCGGCTCCGCAGAAGCGCACTTACTGACACATTTTATATACACATCCACAACTAATCGCCGTCCGCATTCGTGAATCGTAAAAACTATACCTTAACGTTCAAGATAAAACCATAATTGTTAGGATTTTACACCTCTATTTAATATCCTCATAAAAAATCCTATCAAAGAAATTCAAAAAATTCCACATCATTTAATTTGCAAAATGCTAACAAAACAACTACTGTCTATTTGGCTTACAACGCAATCAGAATAATCCCGTCTTTACCGTTCGTCATGTCTAATTCGGGCTTCTTATTTAATATTCTTTTTTTCGGGCTAAATGTATTCGGTGAGTTGATTGCGATTTTATTATCTCGTAATGTTAATCGTAATCCATCTTCAATATTGAAGTCGGGTTTATTGTATTTCACTTTGATACTTCGTGAAAACATTTTATTTGTTTTGATAAACCGTAATCATTTTATGATTTAATAAAGTGTGTGTTGAATGAGAGAAAAATTAAATAAACAGTGAAAAAGTTAGAAAAACGTAACTTCACGCCTGTAATCCCCGAAGAGGTAGGCAGAGGTATGCAATAAAGCATACATGCAAACACCCACGACTCGCCGGTTACGTTTTGGCCCATGTAACAGGTGGCGAACCTGTTGCCATCTCCAGGCACATTACCAAACTGCGAAGTACTGGGAAACTTCCAGAAAATGGAAAAATCCCAATAGAACCAGAGATAAAGGATTTTAAACCGTTATCCCTGATAGCCCTCGACCCGGGAATCGAACCCAGGACCTCTAGCGTAATACAAGTGGCCTGCTACCACTACGCCACTGAGGCAGTAGAAAAAGTTAGTAAAATCAGAACCAGAATTCATTTATTGTGGAATAAGGGTACATTAAAGATGTTAGTTAAGATACGATGATCATGCCGAATTCCTGCCACAGATGGGCGTACAATATTTACATCACTCATTTATTTTTGAACTCATTTTATATTTTTTTACATATATAAATATCAAAAACAAATATATATATAAAAAAATAAAAAATAGCTTGCCGCCGGCAGCGGGAACAGGGTCCAAGCTACCGGTGGTTAGGGACGCAGAGAGAGGAATCTCCTCACTATTCGCGCCGTGTCAAGTAGCACTGCCTTCTGGATCAGGCCCTTGACCCAGCCGCCCAACGTGAGCCTCATAAGGTGTTGGTCGAGGCTCTTGGCGATAAGGCCATTCACCGAGACGACTATCGGTACAATGATCGCCGAATCCACATGCCACATGCTGACAATCTCGTGAGCTAGGTCCAGATATTTTAATTCCTTATCCTTTTCAGCTTTCACGAGATTCTCGTCATGGGGGATGGTGACGTCAACGATCACTGCACGGCGCTCCGTTATATTTATATCTCTCGTCAGCACGGGGTCCAATTTGAACCCCGGACCTTTGTCAGGCTTGCGCGGGGACATGGGGGTCCAAAACTATTTATTTTGATCTACTTTGTAATGGGTTATATATATTCGGCGGGACCTCTCTCTGACTGCATCAATAGTTAATACAGACACAGACAGACCCCGCAGAACATAATGGGACTATTGTAATGATAAGTGATTCGCCAAACTTTGGGCTATGTGGGTGAACTGGGGGGACTAGCTGGCTGGGCCTATGGAGTGAGATCCGGCACCTGCCTATATTCAACATCTCACATTATCGAATCCTACTTTAGGCAGGTGGTGACTCGCCTCTCCTTGGTGGGCCCCCCAAACAGCCAACCCGATGGTCGACGGGGGGCAACACTGTTGAGAGAGGCTGGGGGTGTCGAGAGGTGTGGCCCCGGTTTCACCATCACGAGCGAGTAATCTCGAGCTCGGAGCGGGCTTCCCCGCTATTATGCCTTTAGACACTTCCACCTCCGAGTGTATGGCTCTTGCAGAAATTTAGACAACAGCCTATTATCTAAATTTCTGCAAATGCCATACCTCTAGCGCCCCACTCTGACCGGCCAATGAAGTCAAGCCAGAGGTGAGAGACCTGATGCTCTGTCCGGCCGTACCTCTGTGTGGCGGACGAGGCGGAGCCCAGTTCTCTCGGAGGAACTCGAGATGATGGTAGGGGGTGGTATCGCTACTCAACAACAGCTCGCCACAAGCTGCTCTGCCCCCATATTTATATTATTATTAAGTTAAGTTATAAAAAATCATTATAATAATAGGATTTAACTGTCAATTTTATCATCTAAAAATTCATGCAACGTGTAATAACTCTTGTCTAAAAGTAAATTATGAAGCTTCTTTTAAATTGTTTCGATAATTGTAATAGATCGAAATGTCTTTGGAAATTTATTGTAGATGTCACGAGCTCTTCCAAAGATACTTTGCTTATACAAGTGAGTCTTACAAGGTACAGCGCACAACATGCCATTTCTACGAGCGCTACTGGAAGTTTCAAACATAGTGCCACACGTCGATTTTTTTTATAAATAGTCCACATTCGAGAATGTACAGGCATGGTAACGTTAAAATTTTAAGTTTTTTTAAATATAGTTTGCACGACTCTCCTTGTGTGATATTGCAAATTGATCGCAAGCACCGCTTTTGTGCTTTGAAAGCAGATTCTCGGTTAATAGAGTTGCCCCAAAAAATTACACCATATCGAAGAGTCGAGGAGACACAACCGTGATATGCAGTAAGTAAAGCTTTCTGATCGACCACTCTTCTAAGCATACGGATCGCGTTACTAAGTTTACTTAATTTTTTGCAAATGTAGTCAACATGGGATTTCCACTTCATGTCCTGATCGAAATATAGTCCTAAAAATTTGGTGATGCCTGTTTCATAGATGGTACTGTCTTCGTAATTGATATTAATATTTTGACTGTCACGTTGTAGTAGGGTAAAATATTACATGCTATTAGTCTATAAGCATCTCCCGCCATGTCGTACCCCTTTTTTGGACTTTACTGGACGTGAATTCTTCCACTAGTGCAGTCAGTCAACCGAACAATGGCGGTCCAACCATTCCAATAAGGCGGTAGTAAAAATAAGAACGCGGGATGGGCAGCAGCGTCCCGCGATAAAACTACCGCCACTGCGATTGCCAATCCGTCTGCCAGAAGTGGCGATTATGGCATATTCTTTGTCCAGGGAAGGCTTTGTCCAGCAGTGGACGTTTTTCGGCTGCGGTGATGAAAATCAAGTACTGTCAGAAAACTCTGTCTTTTTGTATGTGTGGTTGATCTTTTTTTTTTATGTAATATAAGTGGCAAACAAGCATGCAGTTCACATTGATGATGACTGCAGCCTACAGACACCCACACAATGACCAAGGTCAAAATGCAGATGCGTTACAACTCCTGAGACCTAAGGTGTTACGCCTCTGTGCCAGAAATTACAGGACCGTACATTACCACCTGGCCGGAACACGATAGTGCTGAACACTACCATTTAGCGGCAAGTATATTAGGTAATGCGGTGGTGCCTACGCCCGCGAGCTCCGTCACTGGAGCTTCACCACCAGTAAATTAGGTAATGCGGTGTTGCCTACGCCCGCAAGCTCCGTCACTGAAGCTCTACCACCAGTAAAAAAAAACAAAATAAACTTGCCCCCTGCCTATTTTCCCCTAATGACGCACAACTCTGTTGCGTTGTGGTGTCTTTGGAGCAAGGCTTACAGCAGTGGATTTTGTCTGGGGTGATGAAAATCAGGTACTGTCAGAAAACTCTGCCTTTTTGTAACTATGGTTGATCTTAAATAAACTAGTCCAAACAATGAATAATTATGTTTCAAGCTCACCTCAGTCTCTGTTCACTAAATGTCAGGTTTGCTCAATTCCGTTTGAGTTCCGTGGAACAAATATTTGTGTAGCTTAAACTGCTCCCGGTCTCGAAGTTTGTGTTTCTAGGGCTAAGTTAGTAATAACACCGCTGATTGGTGTTAATTAATTCTGTAATATTAAGACACAAACCATTATATTAACAGCACCCAGCAATAAGTGTTGCACATCGAAGCTACTAAGGAGACAATCGGCTAGTTTTGACTTCTTTTTTTTATGTTATAGAAGTGGTAAACAAGCATGCAGTTCATATTGATGTTAAGTCATGACTGCAGCCTACAGACACCCACACAAAGACCAAGGTCAAAATGCAGATGCGTTACCACTCCTAAGGCCTAAGGTGTTATGCCTCTGTGCAGGAAAGGACAGTACAGGACCGTACATTACCACGTGACCGGAACACGATAGTGCTGAACACAACCATTTAGCGGCAAGTGTATAAGGTAATGCGGTGGTGCCTACGTCCCCGAGCTCCGTCACTGGAGCTCCTAACCTAACCTAACCTAACCACCAGATTAGGTGTTTTTTTTTTTTATGATTTCTACGTTTCTCTAACGTAATTAGAGACATTGTTTTCTTAGTTCGTATATCTATATATATTTTGTAAAACTATTAGGTAAAGAATTTTACGGTCAATTTACTGTACTTCCTTTTCTTCTTATTGCAGATACATAATTCTATATTATTTACTAGCGGCCCGCCCCGGCTTCGCCCGCGCTGCTTGCTCCTATTAGTCATAGCGTAATGTAAGCTATCCTATCTCTCAAGTTGGATCGAACTGCACATGGTGTGCGAATTTTATTATAATCGGTTAAGTGCTTTAGGAGTCCATTGAGGACAAACATTATATTGAGACACGAGATTTATATATATTAAGATTTATTTTTAGTTACTATGTAATGCTTTCCAATTTTATTTATTTATTTATTTTAGTTAATGTTCTGGACATATTTATACTGTTATTTATGATCTAAACTTATTACTAACATACTTACAATTATCAGGTATCCTATTTATATTTTATATTTCTATGCTGTCTGTTTCTTTATGCTATTGCTATATAATTCGTACTTATATATTATAGCATGTGCTTATGTATCCTTTTTATTTCTTTGAATTACTTTGTTACTTATTTTTATACTGAATTTTATTAATATATCTTGGGTGAGTTTGTTCACCAAGAGTGTTGATAAATTATCCTGTGTCAGTTTCATCTGTATTCTTTGTTCCAGGTCGTGGCGCTCTGAAGCATGAACCGGGCATTCCAGGAGGACGTGCGAGACTGACTCTACCACATAGGTTTTAACTTCTTAAAGCGTTATCTTTGCTGTGCACTCCCTAACTAAGCGTTTGACCTCTAGACTTTGTGTAGATGTCTATAGGCTGCAGTCATCACTTAATATCCATGTGAACTGCATGCTTGTTTGCCACCTACATTAAATTTTAAAATAATGTTCAAAACTTGATCAAAATGGTCGATAAACGTCACATGGATAAGGTGCGAAAGAGATAATGTTCTACAGACCCCGAAATAATTCGAAGTCTCCTTTCGGTCGATGTACAGTATTTGTTGTTGAATACTATGCTGTGATAGTATCCTGCTTTTTTTTATGTTATGGAAGTGGTAAACAAGCATGCAGTTCACATTGATGTTAAGTGATGACTGCAGCCTATAGACACCCACACAAAGACCAAGGTCAAAATGCAGATGCGTTACCACTCCTGAGGCCTAAGGTCTTATGCCTCTGTGCCGGAAATTACAGGGCCGTACATTACCACCTGACCGGAACACGATAGTGTTGAACACTACCATTTAGCGGCAAGTATATTAGGTAATGCGGTGGTGCCTACGCCCGCGAGCTCCGTCACTGGAGCTCTACCACCAGTGATCGAGCGGTGAATACAACGCATCGCAATGTGTCGCGACCATAGAGCAACGCGGCCCAACGGTCGCGGCGGAGCGGAAGGGAGTGTATTGCCGATACAAAATAGTCTGACATTTTTTGCGGGGGGAAATGCGTGCGACACACACGCACACTACAAAAATCGTCTTATACTACGAAACTCACACCTTGACTTTAACAAAATATAGAAACAATTTCACGCACACATTTAAACATCTAAGCGACAGATATAGGCCCATTTTGGCTTGTACTTTGACAGAGGGGAAAGCCTGCATATGGATACTCCCCTCCGGTGTTGCTCTATGGTCGCGACATGTCCGTCAACTTTTATAATGTTAAGTACATGAAAAAAACTACCATGACACGCACCGTTTTTGCTATATCATTATAATATACATATCTACTTGCAAAATAAAATAGCGTATTCTCCTTGACAATGTTATTGATATCACCTCAGTCCTCAGTTCACTTAATGACTGGTTTGCTTTGTTCCGTTTGATGATATATTTGTTTACCTTAAACTGCTTCCGACTGGAAGATTATGTTTCTTGAACTTAAGTTAATATTCAATGCTGATTGGTGCCAATTAGTGTTTAAATCCGTGGTATTACGGAGCCAAACATTACCACCTAACAGAAATACGATAGTACAGAACACTAACATTTGGTGGTAGAGCTCCAGTGAGAGAGCTCGCGGGCGTTGGCATCATCGCTCCATTACCTAATATACTTGCCGCTAAATGGAAGTGTTCAGTACTACCGTGTTCCGGTCAGGTGGTAATGTACGGCTCTGTAATTTCCGGCACAGAGGCATAACACCTTAGGCCTCAGGAGTGGCAACACTTCTGCATTTTGAACTCTGGTCATTGTGTGGGTGTCTATAGGCTGCGGTCATCACCTAACATCAATGTGAACTGTATGCTTGTTTGCCACTTTCATTACCATACTTTCCACTTTTATTTGTACAACCCGAAACTAGTTTGTTCAGAATCGATAACTGAATCGATTTGAGGTATTTTTAATATAATATAGGTAATATTTTATCCCAAAATTAAATAGAATGAAGTAAATTATGGTCACTCACCCATTTGGTGAATAGTCAAAACAAACGAAAATGAGCCTTAACGTCCATCCAATAAAATGCTAGTCTCAACAAGTTCATTAGAACTCGAAGACGTGCATTTTTTTATAAATAATAATTTAAGAAATAAAGTTGTGAAAATTCATGTTATAACTAGCGAGTGTTAAATAGGGGTTCACAAGTCACCCTACATTACATTGCGACAGTGTGCCTGTGTGAGTAGATTTATGTTTTATGTGCGGCCGTAGGATAGTATGCGTTGGGTGTGCATACTGTTCGTAGAAATTGAGGACAACTTATTTCTTAAGTAAAAAAAATATACATAAATATTAAATTTTAGTCCATGCATTATGATTATAACTCGATTTTTTAATCGGGGTATTCGATAGTGTATATTTATTTTAAAATATGAAAGCAAGCAAAGTATTTACAGAAATTGTAAACCAAACTAAATAAATCAAATTCATTCGGTCGGCTTTTGAGAGGAATTAACCGGATCCACCCACAGCCGTCACGCTCGATCAACTGCCTGCCGAATGCGATACACACGTCAGTTCGACGGGTGACGCCTCTCACTACTTTTATCTATACAAATAAATAAAATTGGAGTGTCTATTTGTAATATAAAAATATCAGCTTTTTACTAAATGCATATGTATGTATACCAAATACCAATACAATTTTTTTTACAATTTTTTCTGTCTGTCTGTTTGGCGGGGCTTATCTTGGGAACGGCTTTACCGATTTTGACGAAACTTTCACTGGCAGATAGCTTATGTAATAAGGAGTAACGTTTATACTAGCTGCGCCCACGAGTTCGTCCGGGTAGATACTGAACAATAATAAATTTTCAAGCAGGCGAAGTCATGGGCACAGCTAGTATCTAAATATTTTTCTTTGTGATTTGGAACGCTAAGAACTCATGGAGCGTTTATTTCCCATGCCCATCGCGGTGGTGGAACTGCGGTTTTATTTATACAACGTGATGAACGTATGTACAACCCGAAACAAGTTTGTTCAGAATCGATAAACGAATCGATTTCAGGCATGTTTGATATAGGTAACATTTTGTCCCAAAATTAATTACAATTAATAAAATTATGGTCACCCATTTGGTGAACAGTCAATACAAACGAAAATTAAACTAACGTCCATCCAAAATAAAATGCTAGTCCCAACAACTTTATAAGAACTTTATCAGTTGCATTCACGATGTGATTTGGAACGGTCGTGTTACAGCGTCTGTTTCAATGACAAGCCAGTGTAATAATTTAATTGTGATAAGTACATAACATAAGCGTTCGGACACTGTTGTAGTGAAAGAGTTTTTCGCATTTGTCCAGAATAACGTTATTGACGTTATGGCTGAGCTCAGCCTGGAGCAAATCTGCCTGTCGAGCTACTTGGAGCCTGAGGTCATAGAAGCTAAGAAAGTACTCGTCGACACTCCCGTTATCACTATCAAGGTAATAATAAGGCAGAGGGATGGTCATGGGAAGAAAGATATCCAGGACATCTTCCGGATTTTTAAGTCCACGGACCCGGACGATGTCCCTACGTTTGCAGCTCGAGATTTGAATAAGCTGCCGCCGGTGACGCGATGTCACGCGGCTGCTTAAAGACATCGTTCTGCTGCAGAATGAAGTTAAAGCTATTCAAGAAAGATTGGATGCCTCCGAAATAGTTTGTAATGATTTGAGATCACAGGTATCGGAAATGCGGTCAAATGCTGCGCCTGCAATTTCGCCACCGAGTTTACGCAACGTGACCGTGCGGCGAGGCGGAGCCGTGCAAACCGATACCACTCCTGTCAGCAATTTTGATGCAAGTAATGCTACTACTAACATAACAACGAGGAGCAATAACTGCAGGGACAACGACCGTTATCTAGCTACGTCACGTGCTCCTGCGCCGGCACCTTCGGTTCAGCCTGGACCATGTCAGCCCCCGAAGATGTCGTACGTACAAGCTGCAAGCTGAAAGCTGTCGTTAAAAAGAAGCCAAAGGGAACGCTTGCTGCTGCGCCTGCTGCAGTCATGATCGACGAGGATGGGTTCACCCTGGTAGAGAATAGAAAACGTCGCCCTAGTCCAAACCGAAACCTGAAAGGTACCGGATCGCCAGCATCACAGCTGAAGGCTGCCGAAAACTACGCTTTTGTCTATCTTTCTCGTCTGAACGAAAAAACTACCATCAGCGACGTTCAATTATATATGACGGAAAAGATTGTCAAATGTCAACAAACTGAGGGACAAATACAGGGAGAGATTGAAGCCTTGAGTCGACCCATGGGATTCAAATCTTTCAAGTTACGCGTACCTGCCAAACATCTGCAAATGTTCCTCAGTCCCGACTTCTGGCCCGAAGGCGTAGTTTTCCGAAGATTCTGGGAGGCAAGATGGACGCCTCAGAAATAGACCAGTGATTTGGTGTTAGTGCTTAAGACATATTTATATTGTATAGTATTAATATAATTTTATTGTTTACTTTGTATATGTTTATAGTATGACATGGGCCCTTGTTGCCTGCAATAAATGATTCTATTCTATTCTATAAGAACTCGTTGAGACGCGCATTTTATTATTAATAATAATTTAATAAATAAAATAGTGAAAATGGATCTTATTACTAGCGAGTGTTACATAGGGGTACGCAGGTTACGCTACATCACATTGCAACAGCGTACGTGTGTGAGTTGGTTTGTGTTTTATGTGCAGTCGTAAGTAGAGGTAGGGTAGGTATGCATAAGGTGTGTACTGTTCGTACAAATTGAGGACAACTTGTTTCTTAAATAAAAAATATTAAATAAATAAACACGTAATTTCAGTTCTTGTATTATGATTATAACTCGATTTTCTAATCGAGGTGTTTAAGAGCGGGCATTATTCCCGTTACATGTTGTGTATACTCACTTATTTATTTAAAACCTTATTTCCTATTTTTTTACGTATATAAGTATCAAAAACAAATATATATATAAAAAAAAATAAAAAATAGTTTGCCGCCGGCAGCGGGAACAGGGTCCAAGCTACCGGTGGTTAGGGACGCAGAGAAAGGAATCTTCTCTCTATTCGCGCCGTGTCAAGGAGCACTGCCTTCTGCATCAGGCCCCTGACCCAGCCGTCCAACGTGAGCCTCTTAAGGTGTTGGTCAAGGCTCTTGGCAATAAGGCCGTTTACCGAGACGACTATCGGTACAATGATCGCCGAATCCACATGCCACATGCTGACAATCTCGTGAGCTAGATCAAGGTATTTTAAGGATAAGGTCCTTCTCAGCTTTCACGAGATTCTCGTCATGGGGGATGGTGACGTCGACGATCATTGCGCGGCGCTCCGTTCGATCTACCAACACTATATCAGGTTTGTTAGCAACAATCGTCCTGTCAGTGATGATAGATCGATCCCAGTACAGTGTGATATGACCATTCTCGAGAACTGGGTCGGGCACTTACCTGTAGTATGGCACTTTCTCGGCTACCAGACCATATTTCAAAGCAAGTTGCTGGTGTATGATCCTGGCTACTTGGTTGTGTCTATGCAAATACTCGCCATTAGCTAGACTTGAACAGCCGGACACTATGTGTCTGAGAGATTCGCCGGGTCGGTGGCACGCCCGACATATGTCAGCCGTACCGTCTCTCAGAATATACTTCCGGTAGTTATTAGTCATAACTACTTCGTCCATAATCGCAAAGACGTATACTCACTTATTATTATACATAGTTTATTTCCGCGGTTACGCTACCGCCACGTTTGCGGGTGATGACCGCAAGACGGGCGGTTGCAAGACAACGGTTGAAGTCCATACCGCCATAGACACACCAGAAGCGAGCTGTTGCGTTACTCCGATTTCAAAGAAGAATTGAAAAAGGAGGTCAAAATGGTTTTGGGAGCATTTACTGATTCAAGATAGAAATCGTTATGGACTTGTTCGTCGCCCGCCAACAGACCGCAGCCAGATTTTTTACTATCTAATACAAGCATCATCTCTTCACTAAAGCATGAGACTTTCCGTTCACGTTCTGTACACGGGTGCGAGGAATGCTCGCCTTTTCTCTACTACATATAAAACTCATGAATCACTGTATATTTATGAAAATCGCATTAAATTCAATTGAATAGTTTGAAAGATCCCTTGTGTGTTTCCAAATCTGCTGAATCTGCGTTACAAGTACAAAACAACATTTACAAACATTTTCAACAAATAAATCAATTTCGTTTAGTCACATGTCGCATGTTGATCGTATAAATTAACTCGATGTCCGGCCCTCCGGCAGCTGTCATGCTCCATCTACCGCCAATCGAATGATACACACGTCACACGTTACTCAATTGTCAAAGCCTTCCACATCATACGAGTATGTATCTCAAAACCTGTCGGAAAACGTTGGCATCCTACTTATAATTCCAATGGGAGACTTCTAGTTCTACCGTCTACCTTGACTCTGAGGACTTCATCTCGTTTTTCTCTAAAATCATCCCAGTGTTGCCCAACTGTGAAAAATTACAACTTTTTAATGTAAGGAAGGTGGGAAACAAATATGCAGCTCACATTGGTGTTTAGTGATGTCAGCAGCCTATATATATCTACAAAAAACCAGAGGTCAAAATGCAGATGCGTTGCAACCCCTGAGACTTAAGTAGTTATATCTCTGTGATAGTTATTACGGAGCCATTCTGTTCAAGTCCCACGACAATTTGTGTCCACGACCTTTGTCTTCCCAAAATCGCCGCTGTAATGAAAAGCCTTAGCCCCTTACTGCCTTCCTCCGAGCTTTAATTTGTAACTGAATCGTATCACCAGAAGCTAAAATGTATACTTACCTTTTTTTATGTAATGGAAGTGGCGAACAAGCATGCAGTTCACATTGATGTTAAGTGATGACTGTAGCCTATAAACACCCACACAAAGACCAAGGTCAAATGCAGATGCGTTACCACTCCTGAGAAGTGAGGTGTTATGCCTCTGTGCTGGAAATTACAGGGCCGTACATTACCACCTGACCGGAACACGATAGCGCAGAACACTACCATTTAGCGGCTAGTATCATCAGTAAAAATAACTGCAGCAAAAAAACCTATTTAAAAACCTAAGAACAGTTACACCAGCAATTAACATTTACATCTCCACATAACAAACTAAAATATATTCAAAGTCTTAATTTTCTTAAAAATCTTCGACAGAAAGAGTGTTGTAAAAATATTCCTCAGCTACTTAAAAACCATTAAAATAAATATCACTTAAACCTGAAACGCCATAAAATCGCAATGCCAATTGAATATGAACGCCCTAATCACGCGACATCCATCTCCCAGCAAAAGCGAACATAAAGAAGATAATCCACATATTGCCGCTCAATATAATATTCTCATTATCCATCCTCCAGAGCCATTATGGATTCCCTTTACGTCCGCAGCGAAAGCCTCTCGAATATTCGGTTACATAAGTAAACCTTTGAAGTTGGCTAAGGGCCATTTTTGGACCGACGTCGCGACGTGGAAAAGCCAAGAGAGATCGCAAAAGATCGAATGGAAATGAGATATCTTACAGCAATAAATTACCAATTTTTTGCACTCGCGAATCATCCATTTCTGGACTGTAGTATATCTTATATTGTTCTTAAGTTTTCCCATATGTGTTGGAGCTGCTGTTAAATAATGTCTTCACCTTAGAATTTATTCTGAAACGCTATAGCCATTGAGATTTTACCCATTTATCTGTCTACTTTTTTAGATTTACTAAGATCTCTGCCACAGGGCAATTCAACAAGGCATGATTCAAATAAATTTAAAAAATAATAGCAGGTAGGTATTGTTTTTATTGTAATTCATTATTTTAGAAACATACTATTTAAATCTTTTTTTATGATAAGGAAGTGGCAAACAAGCATGCAGTTTACATTGATGTTAAGTGATGACTGCAGCCTATAGACACCCACACAAAGACTAACGTCAAAATGCAGATGCGTTACCACTCCTGAGGCCTAAGATGTTATGCCTCTGTGACGGAAATTACAGGGCCCTACATTACCACCTAACCGGAACACGATAGTGCTAAACACTACCATTTAGCGGCAAGTATATTAGGTAATGCGGTGGTGCCTACGCCCGCGAGCTCCGTCACTGGAGCTCTATCACCAGTAAAAAAAAACTGTTTGCCTGTAAAGTCGGTTTTACGGGCGAAGATTTACGTGACAACGTCTTTTTCTCGGTAGAAAGGCATTCGCCGGTCCGGCAGGCCTCTCTCTCGTTCGGTGACTCATCGTTACGTTACCGGGCGTTACACTTTTTCATGAGTGACTCCGAGCCGCAACCTAATTTAAGACGTTGTCACGTCAAAATCAATTTTTTTTAGATCTCGTACACAAATAATTTTACCCAAAACCGACTTGAATATCATGTTTTCATTTGTCTCTATTTTATAAATAGCCTTTTGTTGTTAATTATTACATTATGTCAAAGTAGTAATGTACGGCATATTGATACCAACCTAGTCACATAATACGTCCTCTATATTGAATCCTCGATTCTTAAGTTTGCCCATCTCGGTCGGAGCTCCTCTAAGATTTTGTCGTCACCTAATTTTATGAGAATTGGATGAGGTTCGGAGTTTCATTTTCTAGATTAGATTCATGGTTCTGCTACGTTTCTCGCTTTTAACGTCACGGAAGCGAAATAAATTCTGGGAATTGCTGGACCGTCGTATTTGCTGAGGGGATTCTATGAGAAAACGTTTTGTGACTTTGTTTGTTTTGGTAATTGACGAAGACTGAATCAGAAAACTAAGACTTTTTCCTTTTTACTGAATTGGAAAATTTACACACCGCTTTTTATAGGTTTACTAGCCCCGACGAACTTCGTATCGCCTTAGAGGTATAAAAAAAATGTCCTAAGAAGTCGAAAAACAAAATTTTGGTGTGAATCACCCTAACCATTTAGAGATTTAAAAACTAGACTACAACCGATTCTCATACCTGCCAAATATACACACAAAATCTCATAATGATCGATCCAGCCGCTTCGGAGGATTATTGTTACAAACACTGTGACACGAGAATTTTATATATTAGACTAGCTGACCCGGCAAACTTCGTATTGTTTCACAATGAAATAATGTGTCAAAAGCAGATACGGACTATTTGTACGGAGAAATGAAATTGTGGTTTTTATTTTTTCCTTTCAATTTCTTCATATTTTCTTACCTTTTAAATGGTCCCTGGACTACCAAAACTCAATCAAAACCAAAATTAGCCAAATCGGTCCAACCGTTCTCGAGTTTTAGCGAGACTAACGAACGGCAATTGATTTTTATATAATACTAGCGGCCCGCCCCGGCTTCGCTCGGTTGCAATTTAGGTACTTACATAATATTACGACTATGAATTGAGATTTAAACTATCCTATCTCTCAAGTTGGATCGAACTGCACATGGTGTGCGAATTTTATCATAATCGGTTAAGTGGTTTAGGAGTCCATTGAGGACAAACATTGTGACACGAGATTTATATATATTAAGATATATAGATTGACTTTTATTATATTCATATGATAGATTTATTTATTAACTCTTTACACTATTCATTCGATACAACACAATGGCGAACATACTTAATACTTTAGTATTAAGTATGTTCGCCAATCTAACCATTACTTACTACCCGCCATACTACTATACTAAGCCTGTGTTGCTCCAAGATATTTGTTAAAATAACTTTAACTTTAAAAAAAAAGCTTGGTGCAGCTCAGGCTTAAAAAGTCACATGACGTGGATTTAATGCCGTTTATTTACGCCTATTCGAAAGGGTGGGTAAAGGCAAGCACATGCATTCAAGCATTATGTACACACAAACAACCTCGATTAGCGAAGTCTGCCACCTTCTATCAATTGATGTACTTAATGGATGGAATGGCATGGATTTAAGCCTATTTATGGCCGGTGCCTTAACTGCCTCAGTAGCCTAGTGGTAGCAGGCCACTACTGCTACGCTGGGGTCCTGGGTTCGATTCCCGGGGCTATCAGAAATAATGGTGTTGAGTCCTTTATCTCTGGTTCTATTGGGATTTTTCAGTTTTCTGGAAATTTCCCAGTACCTAACTCGAAGTTTGGAAATGAGATGTCAACAGGCTCGCCACCGGTTACATGGTCCAAAAACGTAATCGACGAATCGTGGGTGTTTGCATGTAAGCTTGAATGCATGCATTTACCTCTGCCTATCCCTACGGGTATTATAGGCGTGAAGTTACGTTTTCACGTTTTGTGATTGACTGGGCGCCCTTAAAAAAACTACGATCATGAACTAATTGGAACTAATCCTTCATAAATCTTTATCTGCATTAGCAAGAAACATAATCTTACAAAATATAAGACCAATTAAGCCGACTCCCCTTATACTGATTCATTAGATTCTAATGTTATTTACTGGCGAATAGAACGAAATGGTGAAGTAATATTAATAAATAATAATTTAAATTTCTCAAAACGTCTGATGATGCTCTAGGTTGGCAAAATTAACATTCCCAAACGAAATTATATTCGAATGAAGTTTCTTTGCCGTACTGTGCATAATGTTTCTCAAAGTTATCAGTAATGTTACAGGAAAATACACATACTTTTTATCATTTCAGCCTACAGACGTCCACTGCCGTACAAAGGCCTCCCCCAAAGATTGCCACAACGAACGGTTCCGGTCCGGCTTCACCCAGCAATTGCTTGCGACCTTCACGACTTCGTTTGTCCAAATTGTGGACAAATAAAAAAAAAAAATACGCTTACACTCACAGTAGGTATAAACCTGTGTCTTGGGTGCCGTTGTACACATACACAAACACCCAGACCCGAAACAAATATCTGTAGGCCATACAAATATTTGTCCCGGTGCGGGGATCGAACCCGCGACCCTTCGAATCAAACAGTGGTTTCACACCGCTGGACTAACCGGGTCGTCCAATGAAACAGAAGCTACGCTTCGTTTTCTCGTATGCGATCGCCATTCAAGAACTCTTCTGCCCCAACAGCCGTCGGTTCTTCGAGCTATGTGCCCTGCTCACTGCCACTTAAGTTTCGCTATTCGATGGCCTATATCGGTAACTTTGGCTTCTGCTTAGATCTCGCACAGAAACACCAATCATACATCTCTCCATTGCTCTATATGTGACCTTGAGCATTTTTATTGAGAGGAACCACGTTTCAATGCCGTATATCATCACTGAAGTAAGCTACCTTAGTTTCACCATAGGTAAAAATTATGCCCCAGTGTGTATAAGCACGCGTCCGCATGTTTGTGTATGCGTATGTGTGTGTTCGTAGTGGAAAACGTCTTTTGGTTGAAATGTTGATGATGATGATGATGATGTATGTATGTGTGTTTCTCTGTGTGTATGTGTGTGTATTAGCCTGTATGTATAATTTTTATTGCTATTAGTATTTATATAACAACTGTATAGCCACACTTAACACCAGCGCTAACTTAGAACTGTTTAAAGTTACTGTATACAAATAAAATAAATATTCCGTTTGTGTCCACGCAGTTTGAGTACCACTGTCCTAGTAGCGGTTTAATTAATAAATTCGCCGTGTTTAATTTCAACGAATGTAAACATAGCTATTTTGTTATCTTACTGTACTGACAAACATTTGCCGACATTTCCCGTCGTTTTCACGGGGTTGGAGTAATTAATTGGAGGATAAAGGCAAAACAAGTTTTAATGCTGATGAATTAAAATTAATGGATTTATTTATATAACATAGGTAAAAGGCAGCAAATAGCAAAAAAGGGGGGTAAAATATCTTCGATTTGTGAACATACCCCATGCGTAACATCTTATATGAGTTCTGCAGCCTATATAGATCTACTATAAATGTAAGGATCTGCGTTTTTTTATGTAATGGAAGTGGCAAACAAGCATGCAGTTTACATTGATGTTAAGTGATGACTGCAGCCTATAGACACCCACACAAAAACCAAGGTCAAAATGCAGATGCGTTACCACTCCTGAGGCCTAAGGTGTTATGCCTCTGTGCCGGAAATTACAAGGCCTTTACAAAGGTCTGCTTGCGTAACTATATTCATAAGACGAGAAAAATATTTGATGAGCTTCATATGTACGAATCGTAACAAACTATAGTAAACAACAACAGATACAGATGGCAATCTATAAACTAAAAAAATGATAATCAAGAAGGTGACTAAGAATAATACTAAGTAAGAATACAATGCGTATAATGTTTATCAGTAGAATGTCTCATTTACCCTTTTACTGCCTCAGTAGCGTAGTGGTAGCAGGCCACTACTATTACGCAGGAGGTCCTGGGTTCGATTCCCGGGTCGGGGACTATCAGAGATAACGGTTAAAAATCCTTTATCTCTACTTCTATTGGGATTTTTCCATTTTCTGGAAGTTTCCCAGTACCCCGGAGTATGGTAATGTGCCCGAAGATGGCAACAGGTTCGCCACCTGTTACATGGGCCAAAACGTAACCGGCGAGTCGTGGGTGTTAGCATGTATGATTGAATGCATGCATTTACCTCTGCCTACCCCTTCGGGGATTACAGGCGTGAAGTTACCCTTTTACATAGAAATACCACAGTATAAGTACATACAGTAGTTTATCGCCTTTGAAGTTTTGCGATATGCCGCCTTCACCCAACAAAACGCAAACTAATTAAGGTTGTCACGTTTTTGGTTTTTATTTACGTTGTTTGTAACGCGTCAGTTTACGTTGAACATATATAAAAATCCTAAAAACATCACGCCTGTAATCCCCTAAGGGATAGGGAGAGGTAAATCGGATTCATGCATACATCCTAGATTCCCCATAGATTTAGTTTTGGTCCACGTAACAGGCGGCAAGCCTGTTGACATTTCCGGGCACTTTACCAAACTTTGAGGTACTGGGCAGCCTCCAGAAAATGGAAAAATCTATCAAACTATAAATATCTCAACCTATCAACAATTTACCAGTCTATCATCAATCTACCAGTATTCTAGTTGGGCGGTCTATCAGCACGCCAGAATTGTAACAATTATAATCGATATACAATTATACCGATCCTAATATTCATCCATACCTTTTTATCTCCGTCCAATATAACCCGAATATGAAATACATACACAAAGAAACAAAATATTTAGAATTTTCTTTAAAGATTTTTTCGTTTCAAGTGAAGTAAGTATGTACATACTTTATGTACAATTTTTTAATTAAGTATGTACATACTTTATGTACATACTTACTTCACTTGAAACGAAAAAATCTTTAAAGAAAATTCTAAATATTTTGTTTGTTTGTGTAAAATATAACAGACAATAATAATAAATGAAAATTAAAATAAAATATTAACAGTAAAGTTGACATAAAATTTTTCAATATCATCTTTCCAAAAACTTAGTAAAATAAAATTTAAATCTCGCAAGTAGATGACAGTTTTTGTATGGGCTACTTGGTACCGCCCCCTCCGTCCCTCGCGTCGCACGCCCCGCACGATTGCTCTGACATTACACGTTCGTTGGATGACTGTAGGTAATTAACACGTTCGTTTTCTTTAGACTGTGGAAATACACATAAAAAAACAATAACACTTTTTTTATGTAATAAAAGTGGCAAACAAGCATGCAGTTCACATTGATGTTAAGTGATGACTGCAGCCCTTAGACACCCACACAAAAACCAAGGTCAAAATGCAGATGCGTTACTACTCCTGAGGCCTAAGGTGTTATGCCTCTGCGCCGGAAATTACAGGGCCGCACATTACCATCTGACCGGAACACAATAGTGGTGAACACTAACGTAGCGGTAAGTATATTAGGTAATGCGGTAGTGCCTACGCCCGCGAGTTACGTCACTGGAGCTCTACCACCAGTAAACTTTTGCTCGACCCGGAATCAAACACTCTGGGTGCTGAAAACAGCCTAATGGAATACATTTTATAAAACCTCAAAACAAAACGCCTTCCCAAACAAAAGGAAGGAAAGACAAAAGTCGAATGTCTCACTTACTGGCACCCGAACATTAATCACCGAGCGGGACAAAACATTAAAATACGCCCTGGCGACTTTGAAAGCCACTCCGCTTCCAATACATCATAGCTTTACATCGTCATAAAAATCCGGATAAGATGTTCCCGGATGAGATGTTCCTAACTTAAAATTGAAACTTTCCGCTGTATCATCGTCTGAAATATGTTTTCTTGGCACGAGCGTCGTAAATTTAAATGAGGACTCCAATTACGTTAGCAACGTCAATATTTAGATAGTATATAAAAAAAATAAAAATAAATAAATAAAAAAAACTTTATTTTCTGTAACATAGTGGTACAAAGTTTTAACAGTATTTGGAACTTTCTTTTGAGCATATTAATACTTGTGATAGAAAGTTCCACTCTTCCACAACATTATTTTAAGTAAGTACCTTAACTAATTTAGTGAACATTACTAAATAATTTACATGAGAAAATGAACTTAAAATTAAAACAAATTAGTGCCGAGATATATATTTTCAAGAATGTGTATATACGTGGTGTGTGTGTGTGGGTGAATGTGTGTTCATATGTTTATTTATAATTATAAGTAAGCGTGTGTATTGGGTACGATATTATGATAACATTATTATTGAAGGTTTGTTTGTATGAGAGCTTCGATCTGCTCATAATTTTTTACTTTCAACCACTTTATTACAGACTTTTTGCACTCTGAAAACCTAACAGTGTAAATGTCGATCTTTTTATTTATAAAGTTATACAAATAAGAAGATCTTTTCATGTATTGTCTTGCAGCAAATGATGGTAGATCGTGGGTGTAATGTTTGCGGACGTGCCTGTACTGTACACATGAGAGCGGCAGCGTGATTGGCCGTTACGAAAAGTATACGGCATGGAGAATAGATTAGGTGTTAATCATAGCTGTCAATCGTTCCTTTTTATTTTCTTTTAAAATAGTTTTTTAAATATCACAATTTTCTTATAATTGTGTTTGTTTATGTTAATATCGATATATCCACACCGTACACAGACGGATAACAGGATAAACGCACACCCTGATATTATAAAATACTACATGTTTATAAAAACTCGTGAGACGTGCATTTTATCTTATCTATACAGCACCAGGGCTGGCCCCCTTTGCTGCGGCTTCTTCTGGCCTGCCACGTAGGTCGGCATTGGGTGCCCTGGGATTGAAGGGCTTCGATGGAGGAGGCACGCATCGTCAGTCGAGAGAGGGTGGAAGCTTTATTTATATGATAAAAGATCTTCATCAAGTCTCATTACAATTAAGTGCCACTCGTGAATTGCAAGAACTACACCAAAGATCCTGCATATATCCCCCACAATCTTAACAAATGATTTACTGGTGGTAATGCCCCAGTAACGGAGCTCGCGGGCGTAGGCACCGCACCGCATTACCTCATATACTTGCCGCTAAATGGTAGTGTTCAGCACTATCGTTTTCCGGTCTAGTGGTAATGTACGGCCCTGTAATTTCCGGCACAGAGGCAAAACACGTTAGGCCTCAGGAGTGGCAAAGCATCTTCGTTTTGACCTCTAGTTATTGTGTGGGTGTCTATAAACTACAGTCATCGCTTAACATCAATGTGAACTGCAAGCTTGTCTGCCACTTCCATTACATTAAAAAAATAGAAATAATATTACTTTGATCGTTCTCGATATTTTTTTTTAACAATAAGTAACACTTAAAAGACCGTTTCCAATATCTTTGTCAATCAAATTCCCTCTTTCTACGCTTATCCAACAACCTTCGTCTTGCAATGCCTTCCCACTCCTCTTATTTCTCTGCCAAATCCTATACTGTCGAAGCTGTTAAGCTTTGGAACTCCTTACCTTTACACATCCGTCAAGCTCAAACCCTGACGTCTTTTAAAAAGCGTCTAAAGGACCATTACCTAACTTTGTAACCTTAAATTGACATGCTATCTAATAGAATAAGACTTCTTTTTTCCCTCAATCGATTTAAGTACATGAGTATGTATATATTAGTATATATTAGTATATATATATATATATATATATATATATATATATATATATATTTAAATTTATATATTTTATCTTCTTATGTATGTGTATGTATTGTATTTTTGTGTAAGTACATATATTTTAAATTATTACATATGTGTAAGTTTATAATGTTACAACTATCTATTATTAAAACTTTGTGTATTATTAGAAGCTATAAAGTATACCATAGTTTTGTAAGTATTGTTATTTTAATTTATATTTTAACGTTGTGTTGTACACCCCCTTTTTCTGTAATTTGTCTCTTTCAATCTAGGTTGTCTGGCAGAGATCGCTTTAAGCGATAAGACCGCCTATTGTGCTTTTTACTTAAGTGCTATTGTTTCTGTATTTTCTTTTTGTAATGTGTACAAAAAAGAGTAAAATAAAGAAATAAGTGTCACTCGTGAATTGCAAGAACTACACCGAAGATCCTACATATATCCCCTACAATTAGATACTCGTATAGGTTTACTGGTGGTGTTCAGCACTATCGTGTTTCGGTCAGGTGGTAATGTACGGCTCTGTAATTTCCGGCACAGAGGCATAACACCTAATGCCTCAGGAGTGGTAACGCATCTGCATTTTGACCTTGGTCATTATGTGGGTGTCTATAGGCTGCAGTCATCACTTAACATCAATGTGAACTGCACGCTTGTATGCCACTTCCATTACATTAAAAACAATGAGTGTCACTCGTGAATTGCAAGAACTACACCAAAGATCCTACATATATCCCCTACAATCAGATACTCGTATAGGAGTAATTACGTTTACTTAAAGAATTAGTGCCAATAATTATATCATGTTGGATTACGTCCAAAGCGTTGGAAACAGCGCCCGGTGGGCCCATTAAAAGTTATCATTGTTACCAAAACTCTTGTTTCGGCGGGTTGTATAAAAGCTATTGTTGCATTATTCAGAAGTGGACACGGATTGGACTCGGGCACTGAACGAAATTCGCTGACGAATAAAAAAGTACGACTTGTAACCGGGTTGAGGGAAAATTTGACTTTGGATGAAAAACGGTCTTTTTATTTGAGACTGAGATTAAATATATGAAAATTACAACCGCTAATTATGTAGACATTATGAGTTACAATAATACTTGCCGCTAAATGGTAGTGTTCTTCACTATCGTGTTCTGGTCAGGTGGCAATGTACGGCCCTGTATCTTCCGGCACAGAGGCATAACACCTTAGGCCTCAGGAGTGGTCAAACGCATCTGCATTTTGACCTAGGTCTTTTTGTGGGTGTCTATAGGTAGCAGTCATCACTTAACATCAATGTGAACTGCATGCTTGTTTGCCACTTCCATAACATATAAAAAAAGAAAACGGAACCCACTCTATTCAAAGGGGACTCTTCAAACAAAGGATTTTTCGAAGTCAAATCTAAATCAACAAGAATATAATGTTGCCCAAGTGATGTCTAAAGGGACCCAACGAAGTGTGAATTGTGAAATAGAAACCTTAAGTTCTTTAAAAGAGGTAAAAGTAGAGTTAAGTTGAGGAGAGTAGAAGTAGTTAGAGATTTTTTTATGTAATAGAAGTGGTTAACAAGCATGCAGTTCACATTGATGTTAAGTGATGACTGCAGCCTATAGACACCTACACATAGACCAAGGTCAACAAGCAGATGCATTACCACTCCTGAGGCCTAAGGTATTATGCCTCTGTGGTGGAAATTACAGGGCCGTACATCACCACCTGACCGTAACACAAAAGTACTGAACACTACCATTTAGCGGCAAGTATCTTAGATAATGCGTCCTAAGCTCGCGAGTTCCGTCACTGGAGCTCTACCACCAGCAATATGGTAAGATTATTAAATATAACTCTTAAAGCTACGTCTCAATATAAACTGATCCCTTCGCAAACGCAGACTCCTAAATAAGAAAACAATTAACACACGCACTGGAATCACCGATAAGAGCAAGAGCTCCGAGAAATTAGAACAGATTAACCTAGTTAGATTCATCTAACTTTATTTGTTCTTATTGTCTTGAATTTGTCTAAGCTAAGTGTTTCTCATTTTGATTCAGGTTATACCAGTGATTCGAATAATTAAATTTCTTAATACCTATGTCTGAACAGGTTACAGCTATATAAGGTCAAATTTAAGCGGTTTCCTTGCAGCGGCGTAACAAAAGCAACAGTAGGAAGTATTATCGAAATAAAAGCTACACTGGCTAACTGCCTCGGTAGCCTTGTGGTAGCAGGCCACTACTACTACGCTGAGGTCCTGGGTTCGATTCCCGGGTAGGGGGTTATCAGAGATAATGGTGAAAAAGCTTTTATCTCTGGTTCTATTGGGATTTTTCCATTTTCTGGAAATTTCCCAGTACCTCAAAGTTTGGTAATGTGCCCGGAGATGTCAACAGGCTCGCCACCTGTTAAATGGGCCAAAACGTAACCGGCGAATCGTGGGTGTTTGCATGTATGCTTGAATGCATGCATTTACCTCTGCCTACCCCTTCGGGGATTACAGGTGTGAAGTTACGAAGTTACGTAAAAGCTACAATAAAAAAAAATGTTTATAAACCAATTAAAAAAAAAACGAGAACGATCAAAGTAATATTATTTCTTTTTTTTTATGTAACGGTAGTGGCAAATAAGCGTGCAGTTAACATTGATGTTAAGTGATGACTGCAGCCTGTAGACACTCACACAAAGAGCAAGGTCAAAATGAGGATGCGTTACCACCCCTGAGGCCTAAGGTGTTATGCCTCTGTGTCGGAAATTACAAGGCCGCACATTAAAATTCTTGTCTTATTTTTATTTTTCGCAGTAACAGAATCAGAATCAGAAACTCATTTATTCGTTTAGGGTGACAGGCACCTCTTATGACACGTCAAAAACAAACAAAATAAATTAAAGTGAATAACAATTGATATACGAGTACATATCAAACAAGATAAAAAATATATGTATAGTCAAGAATATCACTAAGATAAAACTAAATATAATATACTAGCGGCCCGCCCCGGCTTCGCCCGCGCTGCTCTGCTCCTATTAGTCATAGCGTAATGTAAGCTATCCTATCTCTCAAGTTGGATCGAACTGCACATGGTGTGCGAATTTTATTATAATCGGTTAAGTGGTTTAGGAGTCCATTGAGGACAAACATTGTGACACGAGATTTATATATATTAAGACTAATTTGTTAAATTCATACTGGTGGTAGAGCTCCAGTGACGGAGCTCGCGGGCGTAGGCACCACCGCATTACCTGATTTACTTGCCGCTAAATGGTAGTGTTCAGCACTATCGTGTTCCGGTCAGGTGGTAATGTACGGCCCTGTAATTTCCGGCACAGAGGCATAACACCTTAGGCCTCAGGAGTGGTAACGCATTTGCATTTTGACCATGGTCTTTGTGTGGGTGTCTATAGGCTGCAGTCATCACTTAACATCAATGTGAACTGTATGCTTGTTTGCCACTTCAATAAAATAAAAAAAAAAAAAACTAATGTAAAAGTATATCAGTAGAATGTCTCATTTTCCCTTTACAAACTTATAACAAAGTAGTTTTTATAGATCTCTAATCTTTCTATAGGCTATTTACTTATTCATGAGACCTAAAAGCTTATTTACCAACGTCTTATTCCAAAAAAAAGAATCAGTTGCAACTGACGGTGTAGCGAAGTTATTTAAGTGCCTTTGGGGGCGTATTTCAATGTGGTCCCCGGTTTGGTGATTAATCATCTTGGGGCGAGCTAGTGAGTAAGCCCTTCGACCTTTGTCTTGCCTCCCTTTTGTTTGAGGGACACTTAATATATAGATGTTACGGAACTCGATTCGTTTGACCTCTTTCTAGTTTTGTTTATGTTACAAATGCTGTTTGGAAAGTTTTTGGTTAGTTTAAGGGGTTCATAAAACCTTTTTTTTTATTTTGGATTGAAACTGTTTGAGTTTTACTACTGTTGTTATAGACCCAAATTTTTGTTGAATATTGTGCTTAAACCAAAAAACTGACACACATTTACTGGTCACTGGAGCTCAACCACCAGTAAAAGGTGGTTGAGATCGCGGGCGTAGGCACCAAAATACAAAATTCAAATCATTTATTTCAAACTAGCTAACCCGGCAATCTTCATATTGCCCCACAATGAAATAATGGGTCAAAGATTTGATAGATACGGACTATTTGTATAGGAAAATTACATTAAAATTCTATTTGTATAGGAAAATTACATTAAAATTCCCGTGGCAATGAGTGATTTGCCCGCTGTAAAAAGTAGAGAGGCATAACACCTTAGGCCTCAGGAGTGGTAACGCATCTGCATTTTGACCTTGGTCTTTATGTGCCTATAGACACCCAGTGGCTGCAGTCATCTTACCTTATCGGCAAAATCTATTTATTCTGGTTCAATAACTCACGAAAGCTTTTAAACGGGATCCGGCTGTATTTTTAAGAGCACTATTTTTAAGGTCAAATCCAATAGATGTATTCTAGTCAGAACCTTTTAGTGGTTGGAAATAGACCGCATTTCGATAGATTTCTATCAGAAATCAGCTAGTACTTTTAGCCCCATAAGGCTAAAAGTACTAGCTGATTTCTCTAGATCGTCAGGGTAAAATCAAAATTGATTTGCAAATTGAATTCTTTTAGGTTTTCGATGGAAAACCTAAAATTACACTTAGCTTGAAACAGCACTGATAGCAAAAAAAAAAAGAAAAAAAAAGAATAACGTAAAACGTAACTTCACGCCTGTAATCCCCGAAGAGGTAGGCAGGGGTACATTATATATACTTAGTTATGCTTATATTCTTAAGTTTTGCTAAGTGTTGTGGTAGTAAGAGGTCATACATGTAATTATTACGTCATCAACACACAAGTCCAACAATGCTTTTGAAAATCCTATGGAAAAAGCCACGACAGTCCCCAACGATGTCACCAGCTGACAATCTAGAGGGGTGGTGACTTTTCCAGCCCAGAACCTTGAATTCCATTGACGACGCTTATGACAAATATTTGTTTCGAATCTCCATCTATTCGCATATTCCTACACGAACACCTTCTAAACTATTTTAACAGCATCAAGTGCCGCGTAGAAGCGCGCATGGCCCAGCGGCTGGTGTAGATCGTAAGCGATCTACTCGGTAACTTAATCGAGATAGAGTTCCAGTGCACGAGCTCGAGAGCGTAGGTACCACCGCATTAAGTAATCTGCTGCCAAATGGTAGTGTTCAGCACTATCGTATTTTTTTTTTTATGTAATGGCACTTCCATTACATGAAAAAAAAAAATACGTAAACAAGCATGCAGTTCACATTGATGTTAAGTGATGACTGCAGCCTATAGACACTTACACAAAGACCAAGGTCAAAATGCAAATCCGTTACCACTCCTAAAGCCTAAGGTGTTATGCCTCTGTGCCGGAAATTACAGGGCCGTACATTACCACCTGACCGAAACACGATAGTGCTGAACACTACCATTTAGCGGCAAGTATATTAGGTAATGCGGTGGTGCCTACGCCCGCGAGCTCCGTCACTGGAACTCTACCACCAGTAAAATATCGTATTTCGGTTAAATGGTAATGAGTGACATGTGTGACTAAAAACGTAACCGGCGAATCGTGGGTGTTTTCATGTATGCATTTACCTCTGCCTACCCCTTCGGGGATTACAGGCGTGACGTCCGTCTAGCCGCACATTCTTACACCAAACCTCTAAACTATTTGACAGCATCAAGAGACGCGTTACGATCAAGCAATTAATTACATTGAGAAACGGTTAGTTGTCTAATTGGGCCCATTTCAACTAAGATCTTGTTTGTCATTGACTGAAGCCGATAGCTTTGATTGCTCCAATTAACACTCGTTGGATCGTATGGTTGTAAGACATTTGGCTTTGCTTGAGCTGATACATTCCTTGTGATCATGCTGATTGAGTATTGCTTTTGAGTCTAATTGAAATATAGTGTAGGGTTGCGCGTAAAAGTTACGCGTCTATGTATTTTACAAGCGATGCTTCACCACTGCGACGTGTTTTGGCGGGAACTTTGAAAAAGGCGTGTAGTGCTCTTAATTTTCTTTCATTTTCTTGGTGTATTTTTGAGTTATCTATACAATTAAATAAAATTGGAGTGTCTGTAATATAAAAATAACCGCATTTTACTAAATGCATATGTATGTATACACGGTGCATATACCAAAACAATTTTTTTTGCAATTTTTGTCTGTTTGTCTGTTTGTTCCCGCTAATCTCGGGAACGGCTGAACTGATTTTGACGGAACTTTCACTGGCAGATAGCTTATGTAATAAGGAGTAACTTAGGTTACTTTTAGCTGCGCCCACGACTTCGTCCGGGTAGATACTAAACAATCATAAATTCTCACGCGGATGAAATCGCGTGCACAGCTAGTATTATATAAAGTTGGTGGTATTTTGTTTGATATAGGCTTATTACAGTGTCCGTGTATATTGAAAAAGAATAACAGTGCAAAAACACGTCCTTTTGGTTTGCCTCCAAAACTTCATTGTAAATGTTCTGGTAAAGTAGCCATCGATTTACTCGAATTACCTACTGCTTATTACGAATACGAAATATCGTTTTACTTGACACTGGCATAATGCGCAATAGCGATGCCATAACATAAAAAAACCACTGCGACTTGTGTCACAATGTGATTCTGAAAATTATCGCTGATAAACATTTCTCCGTCGAATGAGCCGCCGACAGAATGTTTCTTTCCTGTCCTTCCACGTCATCTGAATAACTCCGATGGCACATATATAATAAGGTAAGTTTTACTCTGTGGTAATTCTAACTAATGTTAATAATTAATTAATAATAACATATAGATAACGTAATCAATGCACGTATCAAGACAAAAGTGTATTGCACTTACGTACTCACCAGTACCACGGGTAAACTGTCAAACTTAAGCCTAATTTTAACGCGTTAATAAAAGTGATCCTACAAGTTATAATTCGATTCATACGTCGTACAATCGCACATACAAAGATAAAAGAGTTTAATGTACTCTCGCATACACAAGTGTATCTAGTACAGTAACGAACAAAAGTGCTCGCATAATGAACTCGATGTCTCTAGCACAAACAGTATGGAAAACCCATACTGCATGGTATACTCTGCATCATGTAATGCGGTGCTTTGATGTGAAAATATATTTACTGTTCCGAACTGCGACCCTTTCACAAAGGGCGCCCGTGGAGCTACGAAGGTTGTAAATCACTGACGCAATGGTATAAAAAAACTTTTGTTATGCTATACAATGCTGCGATTTATTTGAAAGTTTTGAATGGAACTTTTTTTCAGTTTACTTCGTGAAAACGTCCGTAAATTTAAAAGAGTCTGACCATAGCTCAGTCAATGATTGAATATGATAGAAACTTTTATCTATATACACAAATATATTTTCAAATAATATCCGCTCATAAGGCCTCCAACAAGGTTTAAAGACGGCTATATATCGAAAGCAACCGGGACCGACGGCTTATAGTGTCCTCTGAAGCACGGAAACGCACATTTTTAGTTTACCACTAGCGGTCACCCATCACACACCCGAGCGCACGTATCGCTCAACCGAGTAAATAGCTGGCAATCTACACCAGACGCATGCCCATGCGCGCTTAATTATTACTCAGTATTGAAGAGTTATGGATAATAAAGATAAATCAGATGTCTTGAACACGGCCATTTGATTGTTGTCTGTGTGAGTACGTAGTGAGTAAAAATTTCCCGAAGGTAGGCAGAGATAAATGCATACCTATTTTACTAGAGATATATTTTTCCATCTAAAATATAGCCTGTCTATAGCCTATTGTCGTCTCCGTGTACACTATCAAACACCAAAGGTAAAACTGCGCCAACTGCGAAATTTCGTAAAAATGAAAAAATACAATAGCCTTTACTCATCTACCCTAGTTCCAAACCCAGGAGTTTAGCGTAACATTAGTGGTCTGCTACCACAAGTCTCCTGACACTCCGCCAAAATTCCATATTTGGTCTCTATTACATAGACATCAATCAGTGACGTGTATTTTTTACACGTGCACCTGTGTGCGTAGCACGTAGAGAATACCAAACGTCGCCCATAAGAGGGGAGGAGGGTGGGTGAGGCGGGGAAATCGGGCGGGACGTCGAAGTGTCCATTCTATACGTAGTATTATTACATATTCTCTGCTCCTGAGACATATCTCTTAGTACCAAAAGAATTAAAAAATAAATACGTACGTACCTATAAACATCAAGTGCCTTGTCCATTTTAATTAAACTTTGCGTATCTCCATCAACGTCCCAGCTGCGAATATTTTCTATGCGTGGAAAATGCTGGCTGTGACGGACAAAGGTTGAATTTCAAGTGATCGCGACAGTACCGAAACCACTTTGAGTGTTACTGCCACGTTTGAAGTTGTGATCGCGAATGTACATGCGTTCACATTTTTAAAGAAAACCTTGTCGAAATGTTAATTACAATAGTGCGTTTGGTATTTTGGTGTGAACCTTGAAAGAGGCGTGTGATGCTCTAGTTTATTTCATTTTCTTGGTACATTTTTGAGTTATATTAAGTGAAATTAAGGATTATTTTTGCATATAGATTTATTACAATGCCCGTGTATAGTGAAATAGAATAACAACGCATAAACACGGCATTTCAGGTTGCCTCCAAAACTTCTTTTCAAATGCTTTGGTAAAGGAGCCATCGCTTTACTCAAATTACTGACTGTGACTCTGGCTTACTTTGACTGATAAGCAGCGCTTATTACGAATATGAAATATCGTTTCACTTGATACTGGCAGTATGCGTAACAGCGATACCATTATATTTAAAAAAACAGTCAGTTTATCATTTTTGAAACAAAATGCTTTTAATTGACTTACAAAGAAATTATAAAATCTACCTACATGAATATGATAATGAGTTTATAATATAAGGAAAGGATATTGCTTGCTGACAGATACAAAAACGTTTTGAAAAAATATGTCCTAAGGGTTTCTAGACTTCTTTGACTGGTGGTAGAGCTCCAGTGACGGAGCTCGCGGGCGTAGGCACCACCGCATTACCTAATATACTTGCCGCTAAATGGTAGTGTTCAGCACTATCGTGTTCCGGTCAGGTGGTAATGTACGGCCCTGTAATTTCCGGCACAGAGGCATAACACCTTAGGCCTCAGGAGTGGTAACGCATCTGCATTTTGATCGTGGTCTTTGTGTGGGTGTCTATAGGCTGCAGTCATCACTTAACATCAATGTGAACTGCATGCTTGTTTGCCACATCGATTACATAAAAAAAACAAAAAAATAGAATGATCAAAAGATACTAAATTTGACTGAGATTTTGACTTTTTAAAATCAACAAAGGTCCCTTAATAAAGGAGAAACGTAGAGCTCCAGTGACCGAGCTCGCTTACCTGATCTACTTGAATGTGTTAAGCGCTATTCTATTCCACTCAGGCAATTTACGGCCCCATATTTTTACTGGAGAAAGGCAGCTTAGACCTAGATCTATTGCCATTTCCTTAAAATTAACAACACATCTATATTGAAATCTGTGGTTTTTATATAGATGTTTTGAGGCTACCACTTACTACCAATGATGCACTTTATGCTTGATTGCCATTTATGTAACTTCACGCCTGTAATCCCCGAAGGGGTAGGCAGAGGTAAATGCATGCATTCAAACATACATGCAAACACCCACGATTCGCCGGTTACGTTTTGGCCCATGTAACAGGTGGCGAGCCTGTTGACATCTCCGGGCACATTACCAAACTTCGAGGTGCTAGGAAATTTCCAGAAAATGGAAAAATCCCAATAGAACCAGAGATAAAGAAGTTAACATCATTATCTCTGATAGCCCCTACCCGGGAATCGAACCCAGGACCTCAGCGTAGTAGTAGTGGCCTGCTTCTACTAGGCTACTAAGGCAGTTGATTGCCATTTAAAGACATTAAGCGAAAATAACCAGCCAAGTGCGAGTCGGACTCGCTGTATGGGATCAATCCTTTTAATATTTAGTTTATTATTTTAAGCGTCTACTTGCTACCGTTATTAACATTGAGCAAAATACAAATAAAACACGTTTATTGTATGGGACCCTACATATTTTTATTTTTAGTTTTTTTGTTGTCATAGCGGCAGCAGAAAAACATAATCTGTATTTGTTTTCGTTCTAGCTATCACGGTTTATGAGTTACAGCCTGGTGACGGACAGACAGTAGAGGCTTAGTAATAGGGGCCCGTTTTTACCTTTTAGATAACCCAAAAACAACTAAAACCTCCTTTTTTGAAGTCGGTAAAACATATTCGCATCCGCCTTTCACTCCACTATCACCCCAAAACTTGTTCGTTTTGATGACCCGTCAAATATTCCAGAGGTAGACAGTAAAACTAACTTGTAAAAATAAGCACCAAGCTTTACGACGCGTGCTAAACTGTTGCCTCAATAAAATTTTATCTTCAATCCATACCCAGAGCAAGGGTTTATGGGCGACGTGAGTGATATTAGAGCGAAATTCGCGAAGAAACCTCGTATTTTATAATGGCTCCATTAAATATATGAAACAATGTATGGGGATGAATTTTAAGTGAGTCTTGTATCAGCTATACCACAGTGCCATACCGTGCAATTTTTTTAGAGGAACAAAATTAATCATCTGTAAAATACCGGCGCGTGCTGGACCTCAAGGTCCCCTTATAGTCCTACTTACTTATTGTCCTATAGTCCCCTATAGGACTATAAGTAAGTAGGACTATAAGGGTTCATTGTAGGCTACGGAACCTTAAAAGGTCCTTAGGCCTCAAGAGCGGTAACGCATCTGCATTTTGACCTATGGTCATTGTGTGGGTGTCTATAGGCTGCCGTCATCAATGTGAACTGCACGCTTGTTTGCGAGCCTCGTGCACTGAGGGTGTGAACTGTCAACTGTGTGTATGCATGTAAACACACACCCTGATTGATGTCTCTGTGATAAGCAGAATAAGCGTTTATATGGAATTTTAGCCGAGTGTCCGCGGTGTGCTTACGTCTAATGTTAATTGCACCCGCGCGAAGCCGGGGCGAGTCGCTAGTGTAAATGTATAAATCATAATCTCCGTCGTATTCCATCTCTTTTATATTCGTGTGTGAATGTTCCCGGACGCATCTTTGCGACGTAACGTGTGGGGACAGACACAGTAATTTCCCGAGAGAGCGGCGTGTTGGAGCCGTGTGACGTCATTACTGATAAGCCATTCGTTCTTATTATATATTTGTCTTAGTTTCTTATGAATACCCTTTCCCGGTGTTTTTCTGGGAGGGTAAACAGCAATATCCATTTTCATGGTTACACATGGTGAATAACTAGTATTGTCTTGAAAAGATTTAAAAGAAAAAATGGAAATAAAGTTAAGAGAGTAGCGTATAGAATTGTAATTTCGGCAATGCTAATCATATTTTTAGTTCAATGTTATACGTGGTAAGTCTATTGACATTTTTCGGACTCTAAGCTATAAGTAAACAACATATAAACACGTATAATGTGCTTGTGTGCTTGCTGTGTATTCTTTCTGAGTCTCCTACGTTTCCGAATTGTTTAGCGATAGCAAACTTTCCGTGATTCTTATAACCAAAAAAATATATATATATTTGAATTACAAAAAAACTGCTACCAATGGCTCATAATTTTAAACATGTCATAAATCTTTAAGAAAAAATTGCCTTAGGTAATAATGCATAAAACATAATATCTGTCATCTTCCATCTCCTTTATATTCGTGTGTGAAAGTTCCTCGACGCATCTTCGCAACAGAACGTGTGGGGACAGAGAGTTATTTCCCGAGAGAGCGGCATATTAGGGCCGTGTGACGTCATTGATTGATAACAGAGCTACGTGATACGAGCTATGTTCTACGAGCACAGTGCTACGAGCGCAGTGCTACAAGAAAAATTGAATTGTGGTTTTTACTATTTCCCTTCAATTTCTTCATATTTTCTTACCTTTTAAACCTTCCCTGGACTTCCAAAAAATCATTCAAAACCAAAATTAGCTAAATTGGTATAGCTGTTCTCGAGTTTTAGCGAGACTAACGAACAGCAATTGATTTTTATATATATAAAATATATAAATACCGGATTCGCAACCTCGTGGCGTCGCATGATCGTTGAAATTAGATAAATTACACATGTCATCAAAAATGACATTAGATGAATATTATGGCGATGTATGACACCGGTTACACATGTTACTTTTGTTTTATGTACAGGGCATTTTATATATATTTACATATAAAAAGTCCCGTCCAAGATTTATTTCAGATTAAATAATTTTTAAATAAACTTAACCGGTGAATCGGTGTTTGAATTCTTGAATGTATGCATATACCTCTACCAACCCCTCCGGGGAAAACAGACGTAAAGTTGCGTTTTTTTTTCTCTTACTGAGAGGCGTAGGACAGGCCGTTGAAGATTCAAAAAAATACAATCACACCATACAAGTAGCGTTTTTGGTGGGGAAAGTGGAATAAATGCAAACCTACAACCACTTGACGCATGACGTCACATCACGTCGTCACCTCAAAATTTGGTAAATTTTGTCCACGCATAAGATATTTCAAAAGTTTTGGCGGGAACCTTGAAAGAGGCATGTGGTGCTCTTATATTATTTCATTTTATTAGTGTATTTTTGAGTTATATTAAATAAAGTAGGTGGTATTTTGTTTGATATAGGCTTATTACAGTGCCCGTGTATAGTGAAATAGAATAACAGTGCGAAAACACTTCAGTTTGCCTCCAAAACTTCATTTGAAATGTTCTGATAAAGTAGCCATCGCTTTACTCGACTGTGACTCTGACTGACTGACTTATAATTGACCGACTGACTCTTACTTTTACGCTGCTTGCGAATACGAAATATCATTTTACTTGACACTGGCAATATGCGTAATAGCGATGCCATTATACTAAAAAAAAAAGATATTTCATATCAGAAATGACATCAAAATAATATGGCGATGCATTAGAAGTATCTACCAACTAACATTCTAGACGTATCTTAGCGGCTTGATGTGGGACCGGACAGGGATAATTTCCCGGGAGACGGCCATATTGGATCGTATTACGTAATTACGGGAATATACGTTCTAGTTTGATTGAAACAGGAATCTTTTTTGATTAAGATGGCATAGCTTCAGAATCAGAAATTTATTTTTTCATTTATGATTACACGCACCTTTTATGAAACGTCTCAAACCAACAAAATAAATTACAGTGAATTACAATTAATAAACAAAGTCAATAAACAAACTAAAAAAAATTATCAAGATTATCACTAAGACAAAACTAAATATGTATAACTAGCTGACTGGGCAAACTTCGTATTGCCTCAGCACGAAATAATATGTCAAAGGTTGATAGATACAGACTATTTATATGGGAAAATGAAATTGTGGTTTTAACTATTTCCCTTCAATTTCTTCATATTTTTTTACCTTTTAAACCTTCCTTGGACTTCCAAAAATCATGCAAAACCAAAATTAGCTAAATCGGTAAAACCGTTCTCGAGTTTTAGTGAGACTAACGAACAGCAATTGATTTTTATATAGATAGAAGATAGATATGCTTATTTAAATTTAAAAAAAAGTTTTGTAAACAGCCCGTGAAATTAATCCCAAAAACAGTGAAAGTGTGTCGGCGAGTATCGCGAAAGTAAGTACATAATATTAGGCATAAGGCATTAAGCCGCGGAGCGCCAAATAACAATGAAAGCTTTACAAACACGCCACCCAATAACATAGAAAATGCAACGGCCGATTGAATTTCATTCTCCCTTTTATTTCATTTTGTATTTACTTAAGGTTGTCACTTTTTCGAGTGTATATTATAATTAAAAATACCAAAAAAAGGAACAAATAATAATAATAAAACCGTTTATTGATTTCTCTCTCACACAGAAAAATACATAATCGGATCTTAAACTAGGTATTACATGATTGGGTAGGTGTATCTGTGTGAGAGACTGGTATATATATATATATATATATATATATGTCGGAGAAAGAACGTTAATCTCGACATCATCATTAGTGGTTATGTGTTTAGTGGGCGTCTTGAGGGTTAAATGCTAGCACAAAACAATAAGTCACTATTATCAGTCAGATTTAATCACTTTAACAGAATATCACTGCTTAACTTTACACTCAAAACTCTTTGATATAATTACACTTTTAAACTTTTAAGTACAACGAGCAGCGGGTTCGCGACACCGATCTTATTTCGCCAAATCAAATAGTACTCCACTGTCCAACCAAAGAATGATCCACCTCGATCAACAACGACACATTTTATAACCTCCGTTAACGGCGATCTGTCAGATGGCGCCTCGACCCCGCTCGAGGCCTACCCTCAACTCGGTAATGTACTTTTATAATACAATTACTCTTTAACAAAATCTAACAAATCAAATTAACTTAAAATAATATTTTTAGCAAGGTATTTCTATAGCCTAGTACTTTACAGAACCAACAATAAACTTCTTGCTCCGACATATATATATATATATATATATATATATATGTATGTAATTTAAAAAATTAGGTTAGGGAAAAAGTTTCTTCGCATTTTTTAAGATAATTCAAAACATTTTTTAGTATAGTTTATTTAAATTTAACTGAAGTATGTATGTACCATTTTTTTCGATAACCTTTTGCCATCTTGTAGGTAGGGACATGATCCCATTGCTATAAAAATTTTGGGACTTCTCAACAAAATACCGCGACAAGTGGATTTGGCAGTCCTCTCGTGATGGTAACCTAACATTGCATAAAGAATTCTGAAGAGACCGAAACAGGTGGAAATCTGAAGGTGCAAGGTCAGGACTATACGGCGGATGCATTTGACCTCCCAGCCAAACTCTCTTAATTTTTGCTGAGTGGCTATAGATGTGTGAGGTCTAGCGTTATCATGATGAAACACCACACCCCTTCTGTTGATCAATTCCGGCCGCTTTTTCTCAACTTCTTGCTTTAATCTCATCAGTTGATCGCAGTAGAGTTCAGAATCGATAGTTCTGCCCGGTGGTAATAGCTCATAATGAATAATGCCCTTCCAATCCCACCACACACACAACATCACCTTATTGCGAGTTAACCCGGGTTTCGCCACAGTCTGTGAAGCCTGACCGGCCTTTGACCACGACCTTTTTCGCACGTTCTTGTCGTACGTGATCCACTTTTCATCACCAGTTATCAGCTTCTTCAAAAATGATTCGGTTTCATTACGTCGTAATAAAGAATCACAAATGAGTACACGGTTCATTAGGTTTCTTTCAGTGAGCTCGTGAGGTACCCAAATATCGAGATTTTTTTTGTACCCAGCTTTTTTCAAATGCGCCAAAACTGTTTTGTGATCAATTTTCAGTTCTTCAGCTACGTCGTAACTACTGATATGTCGATCTTGCTCCACTTTTTCAAAAATGGCATCCATTTTATCCGTAATAGGGCGACCAGAGCGAGGTGCATCTTTGACATCAAAATTTCCGGATTGAAAACGCTTAACCCAAATTTGTGCTACTCTCACAGACACTGCACTAGGTCCATAAACATCGCAAATTTTTTTCGCGGCTTGCGTTGCATTTTTACCTTTTTTGTAGTAAAATTTTAAAATGTATCGAATTTCTTCATTAGATTCACTCATCTTGACAGTACGAAAAACAAATGAAAATCACACATTTGCCTAATTTGAATATATGTTCTTTAAAATTTTAACTTTCAATGATACCAAAACCAGCCAGATACAAATACTACAGCCAAAGAGATTTTATTACAAGTTCATACATACTATAATGTACGAAGCGTCTTGTGACCAGGAAGTAGGTTTTCGGTATCTCATCTCCATTACACATATTTTTCTTTTAAATTACTTTGAATACTTTCCGTACCCTCTTTGTGTTTTCTTTTGTGTGTTTCAAGTAGTTTTAGCATGGTCAAAGAAGGTAACTTGAGATTTTGCTTCCTTTTTAGAATTTAAATTATGTGATTTTGTTGATTTAGTGTACTGTCACTGTCAAACGACAATTTTTTTCTTTTTTCTCCGGCTTGTCTATGGTCACATGTTATCGCTCATTAGGGTCGTCTCATACTGAAGTTTTTGACCATAGACTGTGTTGCTATATGCTTTTAATAATTGTTAATGTGTAGCATTTATATCGACTATATTATTAATAACAAATAAGTAATTTTTTGCTACCTAACATATGTATTTACTGGATTTTTATTTATTTTTATGTTTATTTTTTTTGTTTTTGCTTTTGCTTTTGCTTTTGCCATTAATGTAGTTCTGCAACATTTGCTTTCGTGACCATGCGTGATAAAATATAACACTAAACATACTATTTTGTAATAATTTATTGTAAAAAAAATTTTGTAATAAGTGATAAATATTATTATTATTTACTTACAGATAGCTGGTGGGTGTGTTTAAGGAAACTTTAGCGAGTAATTAATTACTAAGATATTGTAGGTACTAAGTTTTTTCTTTTTTTGTTTTCATTTAATTTTTAGTTTAGTTGTGTTTTTATTTTTCTGTATTAGCAAATGAGTAACTCTAGTGATCAGGATGATTTTTGTTCCTATTCTTCCTCCTTAGGTGGATTGAGCAGCGACAGCTTTGAGAGTATCCCCTCCCTTTATGATACACTTAACGATGCTTTCTCTGATGTAATGAAAAATTTCAATGTTATCCATATCAATGCCCAAAGTATTCCTGCACATTTTCCCGATATGTTGGCTTCCTTCGATAATAAAAATATTCATGCCATACTGGTATCTGAGTCGTGGCTTAAGCCATGTCTCCCATCTAGTTCTTACTCTTTGCCCGGCTTTCATTTAATTAGAAATGACCGCACCGGTAGAGTTGGAGGTGGCGTTGCTATTTATTTACGTTCTCACATACCTTTTTCGATAATTAACATTTCTTCACAGGCAAATGATGCTGCTGAATATTTGTTTCTTAAAATTAATCTTAACAATATAAAATTTCTTCTTGGTGTATTTTACTGTCCTTCTTCAACTATTAACTATTTTTCTTCTTTCGAAGAAACTTTAGAGGAGCTCCTGCCTCAATTTAATCACGCAGTAGTAATGGGTGATTTTAATACCTGTCTGTTAAAAAATGACACAAGGTCTTCTCGTCTTAAATCTCTAGTTAACTCTGCCAATATGCATTTACTCCCATCGTCCGCCACCCATTTCTTTCCCAATTGCTCTCCTTCTCTTTTAGATTTAGTCATGGTCTCTTCAGTTGACCATGTTGCTAAACATGGACAATGCTCAGCCGATGCTTTTTCATACCACGACCTATTATACGTGTCTTATAAAATCCGACCCCCTAAAGCAAAGGCTAAAATTCTCTTGTTACGTAATTTTAGTGGAATGGATGTGGAGAAACTTCGCGAGGACGCAGCCAAGATCGATTGGTCGATCATAGATAACGAAGTTAATGTTACCGATAAAATAAAGTTATTTAATTCCTTAATTACACAACTTTTTGACGTTCATGCTCCCGTTCGACCTGTCCGAGTAAGGCATCTTCCGGCTCCTTGGCTGACAGATGATATAAGGGCATTAATTTTAAAAAAGAACAAAGCTAAGAATAGATTTAAAAAGAATGCTAGTGACACAAATCGTGATAACTATGTTACAATTAGAAATTACTGCAAAAAGGTGTGTAGAGATGCACAACGACGCCATATCTTTAAATCAGTGTCCAATGGTGATCCAGCCAAGGTCTGGAAGTTTCAGAAGTCTCTAGGAGTTGGGAAATCCAGTTTTGATTCCAATATTCTTCTGAACAACTTAGATCTCAATCAACTTAATGTACACTTTTCATCATCTGCCTGCATTGATGGCATTAAAAAGCTAAACACGTTAAATCTTCTTTCATCGATCCCTACTCCTGAATATCCCTGTTTTACTTTTGAACAATTCACTGATCGTGATGTTAAGAAGAACATACTTGCAATTGATTCTGATGCTGTGGGCTGTGACAACGTTAGCCGTAAAATGATTTTACCTTTAGTTGATTCCATTGTTCCCATGATTACCTCCATTTTCAACTTCTCTATCACCAGTTCCTCCTTTCCTTCTATCTGGAAGGATGCACAACTAATACCTTTGCCAAAAAAATCCAATCCCAAATCCTTTTCTGAATTTCGTCCCATTTCTATTCTTCCCTTTTTATCCAAAGTCCTTGAGCGGTTGGTTTATGATCAGCTACTTTCCTTTATGTCCAAATACAGTCTGCTCAATTCCTTCCAATCCGGTTTTCGAAGAGGTCATAGTACGGCTAGCGTTCTCGTCAAAATAACGGACGATATTAGGCAAGGCATGGAGAATCAACAGTTCACGGTACTCACTTTACTTGATTTTAGCAATGCTTTCAACACTGTTGATTTCGACATCTTGCTGGCGATCCTTCGTTCTCTTAACATATCTCCGACAGTAATTGATTGGTTTCACAGTTACTTGTTTGGTCGCCGGCAGCGCATTCGATTGGATGACACCTTTTCTTCTTGGTGTAATGTCACTGCCGGTGTACCACAAGGTGGCGTGTTGTCTCCTCTCCTTTTTTCTACCTTTGTCAACTTAATCACTCAAAATATATCTTCTCTCTACCATCTTTATGCAGATGATCTTCAAATTTATTGCCAGGCCAATCTCACTCATCTGCCTGAGGCCATACAGAGTGTCAATAACGACCTTAAACATATTTCCTTATGGAGTGAAGCTTTCGGATTACAGCTCAACCCAACCAAAAGTCAAGCTATAATCATTGGCAGCTCGCGTATGCTCGCCAAATTAGACATGTTACAGCTGCCATCTATTAAAATTAATGGAACGTGTATCACATATTGTGATAATGTTAAGAATTTGGGGATAATTATCGACAATAGTTTATGTTGGACGCCACAAATCGCTGAAGTGAGCCGGAAGATGTTTGCTGCCGTTGGCGCCTTGAGAAGGTTCCAAAATTTCTTGCCGTCATCCACTAAAATTACTTTAACTCGATCGATTCTCTTTCCAATTCTTGACTATGCCGACATATGCTATCTAGACTTAACTCAGGAGCAATTAAACAAACTTGAGCGGCTTCAAAACCTTTGCATACGATTCATATTTGGGCTACGCAAATATGATCACGTTTCTGATTTTCGTAAACAACTCAAGTGGCTACCCATTCGTTTTCGCAGGAATACACACATTCTTTCTTTTCTTTATTGTATACTGTTCAATCCCCAAACCCCAACCTATTTGAAGGAGCGTTTTCTTTTTCTTGGCTCTTCTCATTCCTTGTCCCTTCGTTCTTCCAATAATCTCCTTCTATCAATTCCTTCACATTTCTCTTCATTTTATTCCAAATCATTCACGGTGGAAGCTATCCGCCTATGGAACTTGCTTCCTGTTGAAATTCGACAAGCTAATTCAGTCGTAACGTTCAAAAAACTACTTCACGATCATTACGTCGCCCAGATCTTTCCCTTGTCGAGTTAAGTCCTGATCACCTAAAAGTTACCTATTATTATTTTTATTATTTTTTTTTTTTTTTCTTTCTTTGTAAGCTATAATTTTAAATTTACTTGCATTAGTACACCCCTAATATTCTAATTTACACAGTTTCCTAAACCCAAAGGTTGTCTGGAAGAGATTGCAGTTTTGTGATAAGACCGCCTTTTGTATCGTCTATTTCTTCTATTTTGTTGTCTCTTTAATGTATTGGTGTACAATAAAGTATAAATAAATAAATATAATGCGAAAAGACTTTTTCCCCAACCTATTATTACAATTATTATGGGAACAGCGACATCTTAACGATATGGTATAAACTGCAGAGTCTATCGTATCGGTTGTATAGCTATTAATTAGTTATCAATGGATGTCGTTCACCGGCCCCTAAGTCGGTTAAAACTCTAAAAGTGATAGCAAAATTTGACGAATCGGTGTGGGACTTCGGTAGCTTAGTGGTAAAGCGGCTCGACTGGTTATCCTGTCTGAATTAAAATTTTTCATTCCGTTTTTTCTTAAATTTCTATAGTTAATTCGCATGTGTTATTGCGAAAAATAAATAGTACTTTAATTTTAAATGTTGAATTCATTCACGCATTATTATTATTATTATGTGAAAACTATAACAGTCTCAATTCATGACTATGTGTCTGTGTTACATTGCCAATAACATTCAAATAAAAGTTATTTCCTACAAACTAGGTAATACACGTCCTCGTAATTTTCGGCACAGAGACATAACAGCGGTTGTCACAATTTTTGGTCGCATATTTATAAGAATTGGAATATTATACACCTTTTTATGTATTTTGATATTTTGAAAGCTTTTACCATACTTATTCTTCAGAAATACATTACATTATGTTTTTTGAAATTATTATTCTGTGTGGAATTATTACGTCTTAAATACTGATCTGATCTGAAAGAATTGTCTGATCACCTTACCGACTCAAAAAAAATACTCAACTGAAACTAAAATTATTAAAAATAATTTGACAGCCCTAATTCAGGATTCCCCTAAGGGAACGTATTTGCTAACGTGTACTTTTTTACTTGGCCATTGTGTATTCGTATTTGTGGAACTTAATTGGAAACAGTTGTTTTCTCGAATGTACTACATAAGGATTTCTATAGCTCACAGATTTATTTCATTTGTAGTACAATCGATGACAAAAGTGATTCGTGTCCCTACATTTTTAACATTTTCATAGTAATAATCAATATACCGTGATTCACCTTTCAATCAAATTCAACAAATAAAAAAGTATTTTAATCGTGTAATGTTTTTTAAGTGAAAAAGACGTAGTATAAGGAATTCCACAACACTGAATGACAGAGATGAGATTTAAGACATTTATTTATCTTAAAAGATTAGACACAAATCACTTACCAGAGAAATATAGCTTACACATATACAACAAACACTGCACATTAATTATGGCAACCCTTTATACGTACCACTGCTGGGCACGTGTCTCTCCCCTTTTTGGGGGGAGGCCTGGAGCTTACTCCACCACGCTGCTCCAATGCGGATTAATGGACACTGCACATAGGACCACGGAAATCGTTTACATACATACTAAGTACATTATTAATATTAAATTTGAACAAAGATATTTTTTAATTAATAAATCCATGCGAAATCATTTGGATAAGTAGATACGTTTCTTATTAACTATTAACAAAATTGAACAATGTCTTCCAGTACTTAACTAAAAAAATTAAACTGTTTGAGTGCAGTGCAAAAAACATGTCATCTATTACGTATCGGAAATTCAATTGCTATGATCATACGGTTGATGGCAATTAGTATAATTGATTTTATTAATAATATGCATTTTGAAATTATTTTATTCAAATCTATATTATTTTATTAAGGGTTATTTAGAGATTAAAGACATTTTAAGAAATAGAATACGCACGGCCGCTAGGTGTTCCCTTCGACCAAGAAACCGTAAGCATATCTAGTGAGAGTAAACGATCAAAAATATGAAACTGATCCATGCTATGATGTCTAAATCGAATAGTTAAACACAGTACGAGTTAATCACACAAGATTGGTTTTTGCGCCATAAAGGAGGAGCCCTTAAAAGTGATTGAAGCAAATTCGAACGTGTGTAATGTTGGTCTTTCTCATGTAGGCAGTAAAACAGTCAGTAAATCTTCAAATTTTAAGAAACAAAAAGTTTTTTATAATTTCAATTAAATTCCAAAATGTATCTTTTTAGATAACAAGAATCCCTCATGATACGTTACAAAATTAATTACTATTTTAAACTGTGGTGAACAACAATCACCAATACATGTCATGTCAGTTTAAAAATTATAGAAATTGTTAATCAAGAAATATACATATACGTATATCAGTAGAATCTGTCATTTCCTCTCTAACAAACAGACAACAAAGATATTAGAAAAATAAAAAGAGAACATTCTTTTTCATATACTTGAAATTCATCACCGCATGGTAACCTCTCCCATCTGATGTCCATTGCAATAACAATCTCACACCGGCAAGCGCCAATATACTGAAGGCTAATAATTGGATCTCAGTGCGATAGCATTAATTTATACCTCGTCGATAACAGTTAGTGCCACTGCCAAGTATAGCCTGACCTCTGTAGACACGCCCAACATTGCCCGTCCCAAACAGACGTCCGATAATCGAGAGGGGAGTGGTAGGTCAAGCTTCAATGGCAGCATTCGACCGTAAAGTCATAATTAGCACCTGCGTTTCACTAAGTTTGCAACGCGTAACTTCGGAGATACCAAATTGAGACACAAGCTACTCTGTATCCGACACAGAATTGCTCTGGAGCAAGTTTTAAGGGGTATGGGACACAGTGGTTGTTTCGGAAAAACAAAGTTTGGCCACAAGATTGCGTGCTAATTGAATGATGGCAGATTGGGGAATTATTTAATTTGATTTAAGTAAAGAATTGGTTTAAGAACTGGTCAAGTGCGAAGCGAATTCACTGGAATGCCCCGTAGAGTAGAATTACAATTTAGTAACACCTATATTAGTGCAACCTGGTTTGAACTTTTTTTTATGTAATGGAAGTGGCAAACGAGCTTGCAGTTCACATTGATATTAAGTGATAACTGCAGCCACCCACATAACCCATAGACACCCACACAAAGACCAAAGTCAAAATGCAGACGCGTTAACACTACTGAGGCCTAGGGTGTTATGCCTCTGTGCCGGAAATTACAGAGCCGTATACCACCTGACCGGCCCACGATAGTGCTGAACACTACCATTTAGGTAGCGGTAGTGCCTACGCCCGCGAGCTCCGTCACTAAAGCTACTCCAGTAAAAAACATATAACATATATATAACCGTATCAAATTATTTCCTACTTTCCTAATCACATAACATTAATATTTGCAGTGAAAAAATTTAAACAATCAACATGACATAATGTTGTCGGCTTGAATATGAGCTAATTAGGATAAGCAAATGCATCCAAAAAACCTGTCCTATCTCTCCAAACACAACACGGACTGGAATTGGCTTCAAGCAAAGTTACAATAACAAATGGCACACGTCGTGTGTCGCGCGTTTGTAATTAATCAAAACTAACAAAGTTTTAATGAGCGCAAAGTGGAGCTGGGGCTGTTTATGTGCTGTTCAGTTGTTCCACTTTAAAAAATTAAGCAATTATGAATCCAGATGGAAACGTCGTAACTGTCGTAAGTGCCTCAGAAATAGATTATACACATAGGTGTACTGGGAGCTTATTTTTCGAGTAGGATTCTAGTCTGCGGACAATAAATAGTGTGATGTTAAATGGATGCTATTCGTGTGATGCTAGATGAATGCATCAGAATTCATTGGTGTTAGAGCTGTATGATAGAGCTCGACAGACTCGACTAGAAATAGTGGCAGAAGACTATTAAAAGTGATTATTAGATAGATTTATTTTTATTTATTTTATGTATTTATTTGTAAAAAGAAACATATAGTTACAAACATAATATGATGCGAACATAAACTTACTAGAGAAACTTACTAGATATTCCGTTTAATTACAATAATATGTGTAATATTTTATTTTTCGCAATAACACAAAAGCTTTCTTTATTTTCTAAACAATAATGAGACCGGCCAAGTGCGAATCGGACTTGCGTGCGCATGTGAAACAATTGAGAATGTTTTTGTGGTAGTTGTTATTCAAGGTTTCTAAAAACAACCTATAGTTAAATAACTATTTTTGGAGTTCTTTTTTTCCAAAATTATAGGAGAAGTATAAGAGGTAAAATTTAAATTATAAAGACTGTCTTTAATAACCTATCATTTTTAAAAAATATTTTTTTCATTCGGTCTTTTAATATTGAAACAAACTGGCTGTGACAGATACGAAGACGTACGAGTGATCTTATAAATATTCAGTATTTTTTTATTTTTAGGCATAAAACAAAAGAAAAAAAAAAGATAGTTAATTTTGTATTGCGTATAAAATTTGTGATAAACTATCAGCAACAATCACAATCAGTTTATATTTATTTAGGATCAAAATTTAAAACAAACTATACTGAACAGCAACAGATAGGTACCTACACGTCATGTCTTTCTTGTTTCTTCTTTTCTCTATAGGTGACAATTACCAACATTTTAGGGTAATAAGGCCACAGTCTGACCGAAGAGGCACAAACATAAATTTATCAATAGCTCTGTGTGGATGCGCCTATTTACTTGTGGAATAATGGTTGCCCGATAGTCAATCCACAAATTTAAAAAATGATAATAAAGAAAGTCACTAAGAATAAAACTAAGTAATATATTAATATACCTTAATCAGAAGAGTGTCATTTCTCTTTTTACAATCTGAGAATTGATTTAACTCAATTATACTCCTATAAATATGATGAAATCTTTCACAGTTACGGCAGTGCGTTTGTGGAATTCACTGCCGTTGGAAATACGTAAAGCACAGACTCTTCAATCATTCAAAAAACAGCTGAATGAGTACTATCTCAGCGAAAATACGAGTAATGTTTAATGTTCATCGCATCGTTGTGGTTATATGTAAGCTTCAAATTATTATTATTGATAGTATTATGTATGTATTTATGTATTTATGCAATATAAATGTATTAGTATTTACTACTTTAGAGAATGTACACCCTACTGCTGCAATATTAGCGATGATTCTCCTTCCACCTTAAGGTCGTCTGGAAGAGATTGCTTTCAGCAATAAGACCGCCTTATTGTATTGCCTACTATTATTATAATAGCATCTGTATTTCCTACAAGTCTGGTGTACAATAAAGAATATTCTATTCTATTCTATTCTATTCTATGATGTATTTAAATTGGAAAAGACAAGGTCTTCCAAGAACATTCCATCAGTATTTGTCAGTCTGTTTTTCATTTTATTTGCCCACCACAATATCGCGTGTGGCTAAGGTTGTCACCTATTTCTTGACAAAAAAAACTGTTTTTTTGTTTTTAAGAAAATCATTTAATTATAACACAAGTCAACAAAAAAAATATTTTTCTTTGAGTCTGTTATTTAGTGAATATTTTCTGATTGTATACATCGAAAAAAAAACAGAAACTCCATTTATAATAAATAAAGTTTGCTTTTGTACCTTTACACAATGTAAAACGAATATTATAGTGTTTTAGCAGTTTTATTTAGGAGCCGTTGCATATATAATACAGGAGAGGGGTAGAGGGGGCTGTGGGTGTGAAGCGGGAGTGACAAACTATCAACGGCAGTGTGCGCGTGCGCTTTACAAAGGAATAACGTATTTTATGTGTCGTGAGGCCTAAAATGTCTTCCTAAAAGTGCAAAAATCCCGTGGACTCTTTTTATTACATTAGCGGCGAATTCATTAAAGTGAGAGCCAAAAAAATTTGTTTGTCGTCAAATACGAGACTTTGTGAAACCTATAAAGCTTATTTTAGTTTACCCGTACGAAGTCAAGATAAAGTATAGGCACCTCATTTCTCATGTAGTAACTGCAAAAACACAAACAACAAGACAACTTAGGTGCATATTCAGAAGAGCAAGGGGACTGTTTTCACCAAGATGTAATGAACTTTGAAAAGCGTTATCAAGGACAATATAATGAAAACATGATGGGTGACTACATTTGGGGGCTCATACGAGAAAGTTTCAACTTACACAGAAGAAATACCAAATCTGTTCATTTTTAAAGTCTTATTATTTTTTGTATTTGTGGGTTTATTTATGCCGTCTTGTATAATTAAAGTTAATAAAAATATGTGAATTCAAAACTATTTTCCTTTTACATATTATAATTGAAATTAAAAAATAGAGCTTTTTCATAAAAAAGAAAAAAAAATCGTATTTAACAAGTATTTATTTTCTGCGTTAACGCGTATCGTTCTGAATATCTCGACGTTGCCACTACAGTATTCACTTCCAATAAATGTGAACTGCATGTTTGTTTACCTTGATGGTAACTACATGATATAGAAAAGAGCTAGTCATATTATAAAACAGGTAAAAACCTTGCGTTCAGCAGTCCTACTGCTGTTCAGCTTAAATAATTTAGATCATTCGGAGAGTGGGCTTATGTTTGATACTTTTGTTCTCGTAAGAATCTCCTCATTTCTGATAGGATCTGACAGGAAGACGCCGAGCATAGCTCTCTCATAGTAAGATATTTTACATAAAAAATGAATGACAACCCTGCGTGCGGCAGCCCTACGCGTGGCAAGCAGTCAATAGCGGCGAGGCACTTAGAAGCGTCCGTTTGATCGCAGGTATAGGTCGCGCCAGGTAAAAAGAACGCTGGCGGTCAAGCTGCGCAGTAGACGATTTATCGATCTTTTTGGTGGTATGAGGTGCGGCGTTTTCAATCTGCCTACCAATACACGAAACCGCAAGCGAAAGCTAGATCAAAAATAAACCAATAGGGCTAGTACTTTCGTGCGCGAGTGTATCGATGCGCGAACACATCCCTTCTACTTTCTTCCAGCGTTCGTTTTACGTGGCGCGACCTATACGAAGCCTTCTTTGGTGTGCGCACACCGTGAAATTGACTGGCTCGATTGTCTGATGAAAAAATACTTGTTTATGGATTTGATCAATACTTTGCCACGGTTTGGTAAGTGAGATGCGAGGGAAAGTAATTTGAATGTTAAAGTAAGCAGGACACATTTTTTACAAATAACAAAAAATATTGACTGTTTGTTTGTTGGCTTGGCTTGAGATGTACTGTTTTCCTTATGACACATTCTATCGGTTGGTGCCATAAAAAATTGGTTGTTTTTTTTTTAATTTTTCAAGATTGATTTCTGGTGACTTTTTTCTGTATTTTTAACCGACTTCGAAAAAAGGAGGAGGTTCTTAATTCGTCCGGATCTTTTTCTAAAATTAAAACAAGTGACAACCCTGCATGCGGCAGCCCTACGCGTGGCAAGCAGTCAATAGCGGTGAGGCACTTAGAAGCGTCCGTTTGATCGCAGGTACGAAGCCTTCTTTGGTGTGCGCACACCGTGAAATTGAATGGCTCGATTGTCTGATGTAAAAAGACTTGTTTAGCGATCTGATCGATAGTACGGATGTAATAAGTGAAACGATTTCGATATGCCATTGTGATTGGTGTTTGTTGTTCACGATACTATACTCGTAGATTGTTTGGCGGTCGATTTGCACGTCATGAATAGAATAGAATAGAAAACGTTTTATTAATCACAACAATAGTGTCCAGTTTAGGACTTTAATTTACTGTATTGAAAAACGCAATGCAACTCACCAAAAAGTTCTGGAAGACCACCTTTTCAGTTCAATGATTCAATATGGTTCACTAGTTAAACTCCGTGTTACACAGACACTTCAGAGTCAATAGTTTTAGGCTTATAATTATTATAATGAAAATTCACAAAAAAATGCACCTCGAATTGGCGGCAAAATAGGCAAGTAAGTGTTTTCTCTCGACGCCGCTAGCCGCGTGGCGCTAGTGTCGCCTCGACGTATGAAGGTGCAACGAACTCCTTGGTTTAGGCACGACACGGAGCTCGATGGCGCGTGAATTTGAATTCGCGCCGCGGTGGTGGTTGGTGATATGATTGGCATTGCTTATGAAAACCCAACAAATAGATACACCTACTTACTATATGATCTCAGTGTTACATACACTTTGATCAAATTCAAACATAGTAATTTTTAAGTTATTGCAAATCGGTCTCCAACTTAAAAAACAAAATGTTGTAGCGGTATATTGAAGGTGAGCCTGAATTAAGAATTTTATGATAGTATAAACGAAAAATATCCATATTATAATGTATAATAACTATAATCATAATTTCAACCGAAAGACGTCCACTGCTTGGCAAAAGATACCCGCGACCTTCAACCAGGCCGTCAGCTTCAACTTTCGGTACGCGGCTGCCACTCGAGAACTCTTCTCTTACGAACACGACGGCGTAGGCACCAACTTATTTCTTAATCTTTCTACCGCCAAATGGTAGTGTTCAGCACTATCGTGTTCCGATTAGATAGTAATGTATTGCCCCGTAATAACTGTCACAGAGACATAACAACTTAGGTCTCTAGTGTGGCAACGCATGTGCATTTTGACCTCTGATTTTGTGTACATGTCTGCAGATATGACATGATTTTGTAGGCATGTCTGCAGTTATGACATGATTTTTGTGTACACTTGTGCAGTTCTGACATGATTTTTGTGTACATGTCTGCAGTTATGACATGATTTTTGTGTCATAACTGCAGTTATCACTTAACATCCATGTGCACTGCATGCTTGATTGTCACCTTCATTACATACAAAAATGGGCGTTTTATAAAGTACGTTTCTACCTCTTATTTATTAAAGAGACTCATCATTAAAGTCCGACATTTCACATTTCAAGCACAGCTGTTCAATCTTTTGGAAAAAGGAACCTTTATTTGATGTTTTATTACAACGACATTATCAAAGAAAGCTCATTTCTATTATTTGTTCTGAGAAAACGCCACGCCTGATAATATTGACGGGTGTAATATTACTCGTAGATATTATCTGACCCCGGCTTCTACTTCCATTATTCTATTGTAGGAAATGTATTTGATATTAGATTTGCATGGCCCTATTGACTTAACACCTAAGGTCACAGGGATGGCAACGCATCTGCATTTCGACTTGCAGTTTTGTATAGATGTCTATAAGCTGCAGTCATCCTTACCTTACCTTAGTAACATATAAAAAAAGAAATGCAGCGCCTATAATAATAAATTGATTGTTAACTCCAAAGAACTTAACATCTTCATTTCTCCAAAGAAATGGGCATATACCTACTTTGTCGCAGTATAGGTGTCGCAGTATAGGTACACAATTTTACCGATGTATGTCAATATACGCTACCGACAAGTCAGTATATATACATTTTCTATTAAGCCGAGTATCTACTGTGTTCGCGTAACAACTCTGTTCCACACATCTGCAACCATCTCCATCCATCACTGGTCTTCGCGCGCACTATTCGCGCGACGCGGATGCAGCACCGGGGCATCCCCCTCTGCTGCAGCTTCTTCTGCCCTGCGGCTGCAGGACGGCGTTTGGCACCCCCTTGGGGGCTGTGGTGGAGGAGATGGGCACCATGGACTCATGCCACCATGGTATTGGCGTCCAGGTCCTGCTGTGCTCTCATCCTCTTCTCTTTTCTTGATGCGATCTCGAGCGGGCTTCTTCGGCATTCGGCTGCAACAACAAAGGGTGGCGGGCGTCCCCACCAAGATGACGACGCCCACAGTTATACGGCTCCATCAGACGGTACGCATCTCCATAACAAACATGCATTAGCCTTGTGATTAATGTGTCACCGAAGTGAAAAGATATAAATGTGTCTTTTCGTGTCTGTGAAGTATATAAATCCTTCATTTAGTTCACTAGTTCTGTTGAACTAGACTGAACTGTTGAACTTATCAAAGATGATCCTGTGTAGGTATTTGATTTTCTTTCTGTAGTTCATTGCGTAGTATCGAATAATATTAACAATTCAACAGTACACTGAATCTTCTCAATAGCAATTACCTACCTCCCCGATGCAGGCATCCAATCGTGGTACGTAGCGTAGTAGTAGTAGCCTAATACTTCTAAACCACTTCTCTCATTCACCCTTTTACACCAATTTTTCAACATTCACCCTTGATGCTGATTGAAATCGGGTAGAAATTTTGTGACGTCTAACTTTATTCTGCTAAAATTTTAGACGTGTAATGAGATAATAGGACCCGTGAAATTGAAACGAGGAATTTGATTCATTCGTTTATTTAAAGTAAATTAAATACTTATTTCGGATTCAGAGTATTCCAGCTATAGGTACTTTGGTATTCAAATAATCATCGTTTCAGAATTCGTTAGTACAGAGAAAGTAATAAGATCGTGTTACTAATACCTTATTTTCAATCAACCCAAATCAAAACATATTCTTAACGTAGCAGCAAGTCTCACACTTATTTATCAATTCTTCTTGCGCACTCATCATGATATCTACAGATTCTGTAGTCTCTTAAATGTCTCTATGTTGTAATGATGAAATAAAAACTATTTCAATGGATACATTTTGATTTCCAGCCTCCAGATTCTTCTATGTTATTATTTTGGAGACATCCTCATTGTCCTTCTGTTAATGTCCTCACTAATGTCAACACCTTCCAAGATTGATTTCAAAGAAGGTTCCAATAAACAGCCTCCTTCGTTTGTGAGTTAAAATGATGCTCTGCAATAACCAAGCCAATCGCGTCTATATCCAGCGGGACACTGTCGAGGCACAGACAGAATGAATTTGGATGCTTTCATATCAACACAACTGCCATTAGCAGCTTTCACGTATCCTTCTCTACAGTCTTCTCTTTTAGTTTCAACGTGTTCTAGGTTTTCTCCTCCATTGGTACTGTTGTCAGTTTTATCTTCTAATTTACCGTGATACTGTGGATCTATTAATTCTACTTCATTTTTAGGGTTCATTTTTGTTCCTGCGTCTGTTATTTTAGGCATTTCCGTCGTATTTGAATTATCTGGAGCTTGCACTTTTTTATCATCTTTGACAACTATGAATCTATCGTAGAATTTCTTGTACACTTCTAGTGCTTGACTTATTAACTTGATACCCATGCTTTGCTTCTGCGTACTACTATCGTTCTCTATTTGATTCTCGTTTTGTTTGTTGAATGAGAATGTTTTTATTCCGTTCAACAATACGTTTGCTAGTATTTCACTCCATGTTGGTGATTGGGTATCTGGATCGTCACGTTGAATTTGTAGTTTTCTTAAAAAGATTCGTTCCGAATCTCCGGAGGAATCGACATAGCTGTTGGCACTTGTAATTATTATAATAAACAAAACAGCTATATTCATTTTCAATATTTTTTGATACGCGGTATACCAGTACTATGAAACTAACTATAAGATTGAACTCCTACAAGATAGCGTAGATAAGACGCAGTTACGTTGTAATGTCGTGCACATTGGTGATATTGAAAAAAAAAGAAAAGCACTGTGTGTTATTATTTGATATTATTTTTTTTAATTGTACGTTTAATTATAACAACCAAGGATCGTTACAAAATTTATACAAAAATATTTTTTAAAAGGTACAAAGTGTGTAAGTTTTGAAATATTGTTTTAGTAACTTAAAAACATACTCCGATATTTAAATTATTTGTGCCTCTCAAGAATAATAAGTTTAAAATTTTAGTTTAGGATACAAGGCTTCTGGCTGGCTGTTGGTACGAAAGATCATTTTTTATTCCAATGAGTTAAAAATATTGAAAAATGTTAGAAAATATTCTTTACATTCCTTAAATAACTTTTTAAATCTGTTTTAATTTGTAATGTCGTTTTTTCATTTTCTCTGTACGAATAAATGTTAATAGAATTTTCCACGATTCTATCTCATTTAATTATATAAAAACATTAAAAACTGTCCTACGACTTCGAAGTATGTTAAAGCAAAAAAATACAGTTATACTTGCTAATAAAACCCAAATGTATTCATTTATATTCAGATAAAACTCATTCAATTCCAAGTAAAATATTTTACCACAAGCCTAAAACAAAATGAGTTTGTAAATATCAAGTCAAATTACATTATTATAGTGCAAATTGTTACCGTAAACCCCGAAGTAGTTGAAATAGGACATTTGGTTTAATAAGCAATTCGGTAAGATAACAATGAGATAAAGAATACATACCATTTTCACTGTCTAACCAAAATAGTCCACCATCAAATTTTTATATCAAAGTTCACTCACTGACAATCAACCGAACGGATAACATAAGATATTTAGGTGTTATTATCGACAAAAATTTAAACTGTCATGAACATATAGATAGCGTCCGTGCAAGAGCACGTAAATTAATATTCATTATGAGAAAACTTAGAGATGTCGCTGATCATAGTACCTTAATGTTAGTTTACAATGCTCTCTGTAGGTCTGTCGTAGGTTACTGCATTCCGGCATGGGGCGGAGCACAAAAACCCACCTACTACGACTAGAAAGAGTACACAGAGCCATTCTGAAAGTTATGTCATTTAGACCTTTTAGATACCCCACGTCACTTCTATAGAAGAAGAGCAAAGTCTTGACAATAAGACAACTCTGTATATTGCAAACAGTATTGGAAAGCTCCTTCTTCTTGTGGGTGGCGGAACTATGTTTGGGACAGCTGAATGATATATGTCCTTGCAATATTGAGGTCATTAGGACTAAGTATGCAAGTACGCAATATCACTACATGAGTTCACATTTATATAACAAAATTGACAAAATGTATCACATTATTCCCCTAAACTTGCTCTACCACCTCTTAATGGTATGTCTTACTTAAATGATCTATTCTTTCATCAAACCGTAATAACTATCACAGAGACATAACAACTTAGGTCTCAGGGGTGGCAACGCATCTGCATTTTGAGCTCTGGTTTTTGTGTAGACGTCTACAGTATTATGATGAAACTTAAATCGTTTTGAACCCAAAAATTATAAACCCAATATAGAACAGGCGATTGCATTGTGCAATTCTTTTAGAAAAAAATCGAATCCAAGACTACAGCGTTGCAGTAACAAGCTGGCTACTATAAGAACAGTGAGACAATGTAAAAATAAAAAATAATGCTCTTTTATTTTAATTTATTTATGGCATGTAAATACATAGAAACTAGAGTCCCGGTATAAACTAATATTTTTCTTAACGCGGGGAAACCCATAATAAGCACCCGCCGCCTTGTGTGAACCAATATTGGGCCAACATCTACCAACACGTGATCTTATGCACTACGCATGACGTCACTGCATAATGAGCTTGCCAAGTTGCATGAGCTTTTTGCATTTTTATACCTAATTTTTCCACAGTCCATATTCATATAGTAATAAACGTTCGAGTATGAGATATTATTTTTCTTGGCAAGACTTCTTTGTAATGAAGTCTGGTAATAACATATTGAAGTGTTTCACGTTTTGGCAGCACTAAGATAGACATAAATTTTGGTAGTTTGATAGCAGAAAAGTAATTGTTTACTTTATACTTAGAGATTGATATTTTATATAAACGTCTGCAGTTCTTTTTAAGACTAAGAGAGAAACATCATGACGTGTTATTAAATTTTAATTCTAGACTGTATGGCAAATTTTGTTATTTCATTTATTTTCATTTGACAATTGAACAGTTTAAACAAAATCGGCCAAGCAGGTCACATACAACATAGGGTTCCATGTCTGCTAAGCCCTTTACATTTTACAAGTTGTTCGATTACCACTCGTAAATTTGTATTATGACCTCTGATCTTTGTGTGGGTGTCTATAGGCTGCAGTCATCACCTAACATCAATGTGAACTGCATGCTTGTTCGCCACCTTCATTGCAAGAAAAAAGGAAACTTACTGACCTGTGATAGTTTTCCTTTTAACTTCATTATATAGACAACCATCATTAATTAATTCACAGACACAAATATTTGCAAAAGGATTGGTTTGTTTTTGTTTTGCCCGATCTATCGAATAATATCCCAAACCTACACAATAAATTCTGACACAAAGGTAAAACAACTTAGACCTCAGGAGTTGCAACGCATCTACATTGAAATCTCTGTTTTTGTAGATGTTTATAGACTACAGTATTCATTTACAAACATTATGATATAATAAATCACCGTTTGCTTGTTTGCTACTTAATGAGATAAAAAAATATATATATATATATATATATAAACTTGTGTATTAGCAATTAAAATTTTATACTTCATAAACACTTTTGCTCCTAAATGTACCTAGATGATATCACTGTGATAAGACGGTCAGATAATAAATAAACTAAATATTGACTGTGTGACGTACATTGAACACGAAAATTGATACATTATGGTGAAAACAAACCGTATCAAATTGTTTTCAAGTGGATGAATATATACCAAGGACGATTAGGACATATTCGTTTTTATGTAACAAAGGTGTCAAACAAACATGCAGTTCACATTAATGTTAAGTGATGACTGCAGCCTATAGACATCTCCATAAAAACCAAAGATCAAAATGCAGGTACAGTGCTCGATGTGTAATAAATATTGCACATCGAGCCTAGGAAAGAGACTTCGGCTTATTTCGGGTCTGTAGAGCGTTATCTCTTTCGCACCGTACCTATTTAACGTTTGTCGAACAGTTGTGGTTTTTATTCACCACTTTGTCGGCGTGATTAGGGTGACATTTGAGTCTAACGAAAATTTGCACTTCAAAGCTTAATAAGTCACGAACAGTTAACTAAATCCAAAAATGATGTTCGGACACCCATAATATTTTTTAAAGACCTATCCAACGATATCCACACTATATGGAAATCGAAAATATAAAAAAATATCCGAGCGTTACAATTTAGGTTACCCAATTTTTTTTTAAATGTTTTTATTGTACCACTTTGTTGGCGTAATTAAGGTGTATACTTGTGCCAAATTTCAAGTCTCTAGTACCAATAGTTTTTGCGCTAAACTGCGGACGGACAAACAGACAGACAGACAGACAGACGAACGGACATGGCGAAACTATAAGGGTTCCCTGTTTACTACGGAACCCTTAAAAAAGATAATAAATTGTCGTTAAGTGTTTTTTTTGTCTATCATATTCTCCCGCGACTCCCATTCTGGCTGCTACAATGTTGAAGCAGTAATATACCTTTCGAAAGCGGACCATTTAAATATTTACTGGTGGTAGAGCTCCAGTGACGGACGGCCGTAGGCACCACCGCATTACCTAATATACTTGTCGCTAAATGGTAGTGTTCAGCGCTATCGTGTTCCGATCAGGTGGTAATGTACGGCCCTGTAATTTGGGCACAGAGGCATAACACCTTAGACCTCAGGAGTGGTAACGCATCTGCTCATATTTTATGGCTTTATTGTGGCTGTAAATAGAATAGAATAGAAATACATTTATTAATAAATGTATTATGTGTATATATATAAATGTAATGTAATATGTGGCTATAAAAATATATGTGTCATTATTGTGGCTATAAATGTCCAAACATTTGATTAAATAATTGGTTGCAAGAGATAATAATCCAGATTCTAAAAACTCGGTTTCTAGAAAGACTTTTTTTTCGAATTATGCCTTTATATTATTGAATAAAGTCAACTCGACAAGTCAGACTCGTGTTCACATTGTTCCGTAAAATTCATAAATTCCAATGTTAAAAAAACCATGTAATGATAAATACCATAAACTTCTAATATTAGTTTTCCTTTCTTTTTTACAGTATTTACTTAACTGTCTCGCTAGCCTAGTGGTAGCAGGCCACTACTACTACGCTGAGGTCCTAAGTTCGATTCCCGGGTAGTGGGTTATCAGAGATAATGGTGTAAAGTCCTTTATCTCTGGTTCTATTGGGATTATTCCATTTTCTGGATATTTCCCAGTACCTCGAAGTCTGGTAATGTGAACGGAGATGTCAACAGGCTCGCCACCTGTTACATGGGTCAAAACGTAATGTATGCATTTGCCTCTGCCTACCCCTTCGGGGAATACAGGCGTGAAGTTACGTTACTTATCATCAACGTGAACTGCATGTTTCCACAATTTCATTACAGAAAAAAAATACTGCGAACCCCAAACATTAAAAAAAAACCTACATCAAAAATATTAGAGCTTTGTTGGGGTACATCAGTGTAAAAGGTCCTTAGTAACTTGTACACGCTGTCAATCCAATTTCACGGCCCGTCCCAAGTCTGGACAAAATCCTTTGAAGTAACGAACTACATTATTATGATTTTTATATTCCTTTTAGAATAAAAACGATATACTTTTGATTTGACCAAGAAAAGTGACGAAAATTAGTCGCTTTAAATTATACGGGCTATATTTCACCGAAGCTACCAACAAAATGTATACATTTTATTTTAAAGAAAAATGGAAAGAAAAATTTGACTTCAGGCGAGACTCGAACTCGCGGCCTACTGGGAATCTAGTCCAGTCTCGCCGGAAGAGCGGCTGGACTAGATTCCCAGTAGGTAACGTTTTATGGGCGCCGAGGAAGCAGTGCGTTTCAAAATGCCGTCGAAGAGACCCCTCAGGGCGAGTGGGCAAAGTGCTTTTCTCGGCTGCAGCGATGTATTGATGTGAATGGACACTATTTTGAAAAGATAAAATAAAAGCTATAACTTGCTAGATTGCTCAATCTAGCTCTCTCTCTCTCTCTCTCTCTCTCTCTCTCTCTCTCTCTCTCTCTCGCTCTTCTGTTTATATATTTCGTTTGAAGCGCGCATGGCCCCGCGACTGGTGTAGATCGTAAGCGTACTACTCGGTTAAGCACTACGGGCGCAGTCTGGTAGTGTGATGGGTGACGTGACCGCTAGTGGCAAATTCAAATGCGCGTTTCCGTGCTTCGGAGGGCACGTTAAGCCGTCGGTCCCCGTTGCTATAGATAGATAGCAGTCGTTAAACCTTGTCGGAGGCCTTATGGGTGGTTTGAAAACATCCGACAGCGGGTTGGCCACTAACCCACCCAATCCGCACTGGAGCAGCGTGATGGAGTAAGCTCCAGGCCTCTTCCCAAAAAGGCGAGAGACTCGTGCCCAGCAGTGGGACTTATAATGGGTTGCCATTATATTGCGTTTCAACTGCCTACTTACAGACTCTTGATCGCAGTGGCTTTACAACCGACAAAAACCAAACGAGGAAGATAATATTTTTTACTTCCAAGATTCTATCGATTAAAAAACCAATATGAACATCGGACTACCCCGTAAGAACGGTACGTGTTCATACATAAAAATATATGTATATATCGGCATGAAGGCCTTCTTCTTTCTGTCCGGACATCTAGGTAGTGTTGTGGGCGTGTCTTTCCAGGTACTCGAGCGGATGATGAAATAAAGCACAGGTTGGCAGAAGAAAGTCGTATATTGCCAAAGATCCGCCCATTCGATTACTTCCGGCAGGGAAGAACAGGCAAGAAACCCTTCGAACCGGGAAACCACATTTATCGGTATACGATACCAGCACTATCATTAGTCTTCTGCACATTTAATACAGTAGGTAGGTACTACCCGCTTTATATCACTTTAATTTCACTGACGTTCACTGTTCAAACTAGCAGCATAACTGCCCTACTATAATTCGATTCAACTGTGTGACTGTGACTGTCTGTCATGAACTATTTGCCAGCCTTTTTAAACCCGATATCGGCAAGCAACTATCCCCTCTAAGGTAACAAATCCAAGTACCTAAGCCGACCGTGGCGCCACCTAGAATTCTCTATTAAACAATCTACCCTAGTCATAATTAGGTTACGTCTCCGACAAACTAGATGGCGCTAGTAGTCACATTTAGGTTATACTCCGACATATATACTCGTCAAATTGATAATCTTCTCTTCTTTTGCTTTTTTCCAGTTGAAAATCCACTGCGTAAAAGAGTCAGTAAGTATATGAAACGTAATATCCCTATAAAAATATTCAGGAATATACCACACGATCCTTCACCAATTGATCCCGACCCTCTCAAAAATTTAAGGGCCCTACACAGTGTGAAAGGTTCTTAGAAACTTATAGTACGTGCTGTAAATTTCACGGACCGCCCCAATCTGGACACAATCCTTTGAGGGCAAAGGAATCAAATTATGTTTGTACAAGTATTGCATTGGAGTTTTGGCGGGAACCTTGAAAGAGGCGTATGGTGCTCTTATTTTATTTCTTTTTCTCGGTGTATTTTGAAGTTATATTGAATAAAGTTGGTGGCATTTTGTTTGAAATAGGTTTATTACAGTGCCCCTGTATAGTGAAATAGAATAACAGTGCGAAAACACGACCTTTCAGGTTTCCTCCAAAACTTCATTGTAAATGTTCTGGTAAAGTAGCCATCGCTTTACTCGAATAACTTGACTGTAACTCACTTGAGTGACATAATATACTTGATACTTACATATTATACTTGATGACTATATAATACTAACTTTTATGCTGCTTAAATAAATACGAAATATCGTTTTACTTGACACTGGCAATATGCGTAATAGCGATGCCACAATAACAAAAAAAAAAGTACTGCATTTTACATACCTATTAACTCTTGATGGCAGTGGATTTTCAACCGATAATAAACAAAAGACTGCTAGAGTACGGAGTGACTTGGCTCGCGGGCGTAGGCACCACCGCATTACCTAATATACTTGCCGCTAAATGGTAGTGTTCAGCACTATCGTGTTCCGGTCAGGTGGTAATGTACGGCCCTGTAATTTCCGGCACAGAGGCATAACACCTTAGGCCTCAGGAGTGGTGACGCATCTGCATTTGACCATGGTGTTTATGTGTGTGTCTATAGGCTGCAGTCATCACTTAACATCAATGTGAACTGCATGCTTGTTGCCACTTCCATGACATAAAAAAAGAGCTTCGCTGTAGGAGCTCGGGGGCGTAGGCACCACCGCACTACTTAATCTATCTGCCGCCAAATGTTACTGTTCAGTACTATCGTGTTCTGGTTAGATGGTAATGTATGACCCCGTAATAACGATCACAGAGACATAACAACTACGGTCGCAGGGCAACGCATCTGCATTTTGACCTCTGGTCTTTATCAAAGTATCTATAGGCTGTAGTCATCACTTAACATCAATGTGAACTGCATGCTTGTTTGCCACCTTTATTACATAAAAGAGAAGGTAGCTCTACCACCGTACACTACCACCGATTAAAATTTGGTGTTAACACTACGACGGCTGAAAAATTATGTAATGCAATGGTGGCTTCACTATCTAGCTCGATCAGCGAGCTCTACCACCAATTTCTTACTTTATTTTTGTAACTGAAAAAATTAGTAAAGTTATTTTTTTTAATTAAATTTATTTATTCAGAACATTTCAAAAGTGCAGCACTTTTAAAAAATACAATACCGGACCACGAACACATCCCAGAATTTATCAGAGTGCCGGTGAGTCGCTATTTTTTGTTATTTTTTATGTAGTACCGTTTTAATTTATAACAAAAAACATGGTTTTTATAGTACACTAGCGGCCCACTCCGGCTTCACACGGGTAGCATTTATTATAGATATTTATTTATTTATTAATACTTTTATGCACATAAAAGATACATATGGCGGACTTAACGCCACTAGGCGTTTTCTACCAGTCAACCGTTGGGTTGTGTAGAAATCAACGAAGTAGGTGCAGCACTGGTTAAAATTTGAGAATGACAGTAAAATAAATTAAATAGATTTAGATGATTATAAATATAACTATAATATCATAGATAAGTATATAAATAAATAATATAATTATACATATTATGCAGATATATATATATATATATATATATATACACATATATACTACATATAATGTAAATATATTATTATAAGGTACATAGTACATAGTACATGTAAATATATAGTATAAATACAATTGAAAATAAATAAATATTAAAGATACAACTTGATATAAACCTTCCTCAGAAAACCCTCTTTCAAACAGGAACAAAATCCGTTCACAACCTTCGGAGATTAGCGCATACATCCGGACAGAGTAAATAGGGGACTTTACTTTATAATATGTAGTGATCATTTTCAACTCTATGGGTACTTTTATTTAAATAAAGAGCTTGAAATATTCTCGGCCAAAGTCATAACCCTACGTGCTACGTTTTTGTGTAATAATAATTATTATTATGGCAACCCACTATACGTCCCACCGCTGGGCACGAGTCTCTCCCCTTTTTGGGGGGAGCCTGGAGCTTCTGTGTGCGCGTGTAAACACATCACCGATTGATGTCAATGTAGGTAGCTAGATTTAGCATTAGTTTGTAATTTTAGCCGAGTGTCAGAGGTATGGCACTGTGCATGTATTATAAGGTATTCATAGAAAAAAAAATATGCATCTTCACGCCAGGTCCCTAACGGGGTAGGCAGAGAGTGTAGAGCGCCAGACATCCCGGTTCTGACAAACCTCTCGTGCCTCGTCTACCTTCATCATTCTCTTCATACATGCACGCCGATTCCTAAGACTTTTGACCCCACCATCAGACAGAACTCGACCTATTTGGTCATGGTAGGTCAGCCTTGGTCTTCCTGGGCCTCTGCAACCATCCACATTCGCATTGTATATTTGTTTAGTCATTCGCTCATTCGACATTCTTTCTATATGCCCGAACCATCGGAGCATGCCTTTTTTCATTTTTACACCGATACTATCATTCACACAAAGTCTCTTTCTTACATCTTCATTACGAACGCGATCGGTGAGTGATACACCGCAGATCTTGCGCAAAGATCTCATCTCGACCGCGTTCAACTTACTTTCATGCTCTTTCCTGCATACCCAGCTCTCGCTTCCATATAAAAGCGTTGGAGTAAGTACAGCATTATGTAAAAAAGAAAAAAAGAAAAGAAAGCTGGCTGAGATGTTTAGATTCTAGCAGCTTACCCAACGCTCCATTCACGCAATTCCCAGCAAGCACTCTTCTTTCTATGTCAGTGGTGTACCTACCATCCTTGCTAAAAGCACATCCAAGATATACAATTTCATCAACCTGTTCTAACACTGCATCATCTACTACTACCCCTGCATTTGTTCTCTGTTCATCTCTTTCAAATACTAATACTTTAGTTTTATCCACATTCAATTGTAAGCCTTTCTCCATACAATCCTCTTTCATGACTGTGACTAGTGCTTGTAGCCCAGATGGTGTAGAGCTAACAATTACCGCATCATCTGCGTAAAGCAGACAGTTCACCACTAAGTCACCCATACGCACTCCCACATCCATCAACTTCACCCTCTGGAGGCATTTGTCCAGATATATAATAAACAGCCTAGACGAAAGCACGCAACCCTGTTTGACACCGATGTTAACATCAAACCAGGGTGACATGTTACCATCTACCCGCACACATGCTTGACAGCCCACATACGTGGACTGTATTGCACGGAGCAGACTGCCAAAAAAATATATATTTCAGGTTTTTGTGGTTTAAGATCTTTTATTTTCTCAAAAGAATTACATCAATTCACTTACTGAGAAAAAACTTCTAACATGTAAAACAAAAAAAAAATATATATTTCAGGTTTTTTGATACGAATATTAGTTGTCCCATCCAGTCATCCCATTTCCAATGCTTATTTAGTCCTTCTATTTCCATCTATATGAAAACATGTGAACGCGTATATCAGAGGCAATATCGGGGCCGGTCAGCTCGATTTCACGGACCACTTGGCCTCTCACTAAACTGTTCGCAGAATACTCGCTGTTTTATTTCTAAAAAATATATGTCATACTAGCTGTTGCCCGCGGCTTCGCCCGCGTGCATATCGTTTTATAATCCTGAATTTTCTTTTCCTATAAACCTTACGGAGCTCGAGACCTTTCCGACGAATGCAAAACCGTGGAAATCGGTTGGTGCGTTCTGGAGTTATAGCGTCAGGAAGGAAAACCCGACTTATTTTTATATTATAGATGGAAGCAGTTTGAGATTTCCTATGCACTTTGTTTGAAACAAACACAACTCTATATTAACAGGGACAGAGTATGGGGACAACGGGAAGTAATTTTATTAAAGTACCGTTGTCCCCGTCGAAGGGTAACACGATGTTCGGGGACAACGGATATAAACTATTTTTTTAGTCTAAGATCCTATATAATCGCCACATTTGGCAGGCGGAATTTTTTAGTCTAAGATCCTATATAATCGCCACATTTGGCAGGCGGAATTTTTTAGTCTAAGATCCTATATAATCGCCACATTTGGCAGGCGGAATACTGCTTCGCATTCCGCGTTATTACTAGTATATTTACTACTGTCCCCGCCCACGCACATGTTGCTATATTACGCAAGACATTTTCGTTTTGGTCTAAAAATCATGACGTCCAGCGGAATCAGGCAGTCAACACTGTTAAAAAGGCAATCATAAAAAGGAAAAATGGTAAGATAGATTTATGTATTACTGATGGTAGAGCTCCAGTGACGGAGCTCGCGGGCGTTGGCACCACCGTATTACTTAATATACTTGCCGCTAAATGGTAGTGTTCAGCACTATTGTGTTCCGGTCAGGTGGTAATGTACGGACCTGTAATTTTCGGCACAGAGGCATAACACCTTAGGCTACAAGAGTGGTAACGCATCTGCATTTTGACCTTGGTCTTTGTGAGGATGTCTATAGGCTGCAGTCATCACTTAACATCAATGTGAACTGCAGGTTTGCTTATCTCTTCCATCACATTAAAAATAACTGGTTGCCTGTAAAGTCAGTTTTACGGACGAAGATTTTACGTGACAACGTCTTTTTCTCGGTAGAAAGGCATTCGCCGGTCCGGCAGGCCTCTCTCTCGTTCGGTGCCTCATCGTTACGTTACCGGGCGTTACACTTTTTCATGAGTGACTCCGAGTCGCAACCTAATTTAAGACGTTGTCACGTCAAAATGTATGATAGACATTCGAAGGGACACACTAGTAAATAATAATATCAACATCAACAACAATTTAACTAACGCAACATTTCGAAGATTTCAATTCCCACAATGTTCCGTGCGCCAGTCATCAGCGTAATGGTGTTTCTGCTATTCGCCGGCCATTAGCGAAAGTTGCCGACAACTGACAGCTACCGCGGTAATTAGTTCCGCTTTGCCCGGACATTGAACGCTCTGAAATTGGGCTTTTGACTTACTATTAAACATGAACGAAATGTTGAACAGTTGAACGTTTCAGCTGACATAATATCTTATTAGCTTAGCTGTAAGCTGTTGCGGCGTCGGGACGTGACGACCCCATCGCCCACCTCTAGTGCAGTCAGTCTACCGAACAATGGCGGTCAAACCACGGCGGTATAAGTACGTGGAATGAGCAGCAGCGTCTTGCGTAAAATTGCCGCCAAGCGTGGCGATTATGGCATTTCCCCCCCAATGACACACAATCCGAAAAAACGGCCCCTAGTCCCCGGCGGCTCCGCTATTCCTGACCAAGGTGGTACAGGTCATGGTAACGGCGGGGCACGGGGTGTGAAGAATCACCGGAAGATGCCAGGGTACCACAAACGACGACAATTGGCCCTGGCAACATACAACATTCAGACACTGCGGACCGACGAGAAGGTGGCGGAACAAGAGGAAGAATTGAGCGGGTTACGATGGCACATTATAGGTCCTGAGGTCCGACGACAGGGGGAGGACTCGATAACCCTCAAGTCTGGTAGCCTGCTCTATTTCCGGGAGGGTTTTTTTTGGGGAAGCCTTTGTTCAGCAGTGGACGTTTTTTGGCTGAAATGATGATGATGATAATGAGCTGTAAGCTTATGTAAAAAAAAATCTTTTTCCATAAAATAAGAAACAAAATGATAAAAATAACACGTAAATGGTTATAGAATACCCAAAATATTATATCCTTCAAAATTGACGTGTGACGTTTTTCATTTTTTTTTTTACCATGGAAGGCAATCCAAAAAGCTTATGATACCAAAATCGAATAATACAGTTTGGTATTATAGTTACAAGTGTACAATACTTCGTCAACTTTTAAATTTTAATAACGAAGAATTAGACAACTGACAGCTACCACACTTTGACCATAATCTGACCGCTTTTTTTTCTCGAGGTGCATCCGTAGCCACCGGAATTTCTTACAATACAATATAAAGGGCGATATTACGATAACTGTTAGGCAAGCGACTTGTGAGTGAGCAGTAAATTGCGGGCATTTGGATAACTGTATATCTGCCTACACTTCCGGTCAAATATAGCCTTGAAAATACGAAATCTTACTAGACTGCCCTCACTTTGAGCACACGTACCTAATTAATGATCTCCCTTACCACACTCGTAAAAAAAAGGACGGAACACATAAACACTCATATATAACAAAACGCGTCAACTTAAGAACAGCCATCCAATAGAAGTTTCCATCTTTACACGCTAGGTGCATGTTAATTTCCTTAGTAGTAACAAATTACTTGGGTCTCTTGCTCTTATAATCCAAACTGAACTGTAATTCACGGGGATAAAGTTTAAAATACAGTGACAGAAGTGACGAGAGTCAGCACATTCGTAATCACGTGTAGTACATGCTGGTTTTCGCAATTACGCTTAGGTGCGGTATTATGAGAGTTGGTTCACTGCTTACGAATATTACATCCCTTGTAAAGTGCCGTGTACACGTGTTTATGATAGTCCGATGCAGTCGATAAGTTAAACTATCGTAATTGTTTTATATTATTTCGCATTAACACATGCTTGTGAAATATATTTTATTTTTAAAGAAAAATGGAAAGAAAAATTCGACTTCAGGCGAGACTCGAACTCGCGACCTACTGGGAATCTAGTCCAGCCGCTCTTCCAATTGAGCTACTGAAGTCCTGCCCGATTTGTCAAATTTTTCCTTCACATCTATTGCATTGCTTTATGGTAGCAGCAGCGCCATCTATTACCAACTATGCTAGTTAGGCAACCGATATAATAGACTTTTCAGTTTATTGAATATCGTAAAGAAGTCGCTTTTACCTTATATGGTAACGCATCTGAATTTTGGTCATCACTTAATATTTTTTTAATTTTTCCTTAATATTATAATTACCCCTTGTGTAAGCTAATGATGTTTGTGAAGAAAAATAATGTTTGTTTTTATTATTATTATAACATCAATGTGAACTGCATGCTTGTTTGCCACTTTCATTACACAAAAAAAATAACAATCGTGGTGTCTGGACGTGGCGACCCACCGCCCACTAACGGAAAAATTGTCTTCTCATCATCATCACTCCAGCTCAAGGTTTCTCAAAGTGGGGTACATGAACGGGGTTTGCCATTCGATGGCAGGGGGTTTGCGACAAGATTTACTATGAATCGACTTGATGCAGAGTCAGAATTGAGGTTAAAATTGTCAAAAATTACTCCTAAAATTGACTCCAATTGTGACAAGAATCAAAGCACACCCACACACATCACATTAAGTAAAAATATATTTCTTGGCACATTATTTGTTACCTGTTATTGAAATAAAAACACTATTTGCTTCAACAGTCAATTTTATTGTTTTATTCAGGAGAGGGAAGGGGCTAATTTGTTGAGGGGTTCGCTGTCACCTAGTAGATACTTTTCAATATGGGCACACGAAGCTGAAAGTTTGAGAAACCCTGCTCCAGCTGAATGACGTCCACTGCTGGACAAAATCACGCTGGACAAGTTTCGCAAAGACGCTTACAATAGTGTTGTGCGTCATTATTCAGTTTATTCATATTCATATGTTTCATATAATTAGGCTCCTGGAGAGCACATTTACTTCGTAGATAATTTTATTTAAACTACCTAGAGTGAACAACGGCTAATAATAATCAAAAACACACAATATATTAAAATATATACATAAAGAAAACATATATACAAAATTGTACAGCAAAAAAACTACCAAAACATATAAAAGTTTACCCAACGAATAATTTTCTGACCTGGATATTTACAGAAAGTTAAACGTTGTATGTTATTTATGAGTTATTTATGATCAACTCCTGTCCTATCTAGAACTATCCATAAATCAAGTATGAAATACCTTTAAGATCGGGGCGGTAATATTTCTAGTAAATAGGCTAAGAAAACAATACATGGGGTGCGAGTGGCGTTTTATGGTTATACCCTTGGAACTGGAGCATTTCTGAGTAAGGCCAGTATCGCTTGTGTGGTTTATGAGCCAAAGGTTCTCGAATTTTCTAAACTACCACAAAATCTGGGTTGGGTCATATCAACAGAAATGCTGACGCAATATTTCTAATTCTTCTTCCACTTAATCGGGCACTCTTTTCAGAGTGATCGTGGTTGTGCAGATGAGTTAACTTGTTATGTCGTTCTTGTCTCGTACGGCTGTCTTGGTTATCTTTTTTACTGATGGCAGAGTTCCAGTGTAGGAGCTCGAGGGCGTAGGCACCACCGCATTACCTGTATACTGGCCGCTAAATGGTAGTGTTCAGCACTATCGTGTTCCGGTCTGGTGGTAATGTACGGCCCTGTTATTTCCGGCACAGAGGCATAACAACTTAGGCCTCAGGAGTGGTAACGCATCTGCATTTTGACCTTGGTCTTTGTGTAAGTGTCTATAGGCTGCAGTCATAACTTAACATCAATGTGAACGGCGTGCCTGTTTGCCACTTCCTTAACATAAAAAAAATGTATTTGGGAAATTAAAGTAGATATACACAACTAACACTATAACAACACTGCCTAACTAGCATAGTTGGCAATAGATGGCGCTGCTGCTACCATAAAGCAATGCAATAAATGTGAAGGAAAGATTTGACAAATCGGGCAGGACTTCAGTAGCTCTTTTTTGGAAGAGCGGCTGGACTAGATTCCCATCAGGTCGCGAGTTCGAGTCTCTCCTGAAGTCAAATTTTTCTTTCCATTTTTCTTTAAATAAATTAGGTATACACAATCTTATTATCATTCATCATAAACTTATTAATATCAATAACCTGAAAATAAGTCAGCAAATTGTTGATTGAACAACATTACAATCCCTGTAGTTATATTTTTTAAATTGCTTCCCAGAAATGAAACAAATAGCCTTCGATTGGTGGATCAATGGATCATTAATGAACACGTCGCAACAACCGTATCCGGGGCTTTGCCAAATCGCGAGCACCTCACTCATAGATCGCGATACTATTTGGCGGGCGTCCAAAATAATTACTTCACGTAAACCGGTCGCCCGACGGAGATCCGATCCGATTGATAGAATGGATGCGGCGCGTGATTATGAAAATGTATATCTATATGAATAAATTGTAAAGAAGTGTGTAGCGTCCACTACATTAAAGCGCCAACTAGTGGAATACAATGAAACCTCACAGTACTGGTCCAGTACGGTAGATGGCGTGTCAATCGAATAACATCGCACATGCGAAGATTTTTCAAGAGTTGGCATATATACAACTTCGCTATGTCAATCATTGGACCGCGGCCCACCAGGCGCTATCACCTCGCCTGGTCGAAGGATCCTCCCGTATCGTTGGAGGAACACTTCCACCCGTTCCTCCAGAAGTGTAACTAAGGCAAAAAAAAATAGTTCATGTAAAAAAAACACTGTGGGTGGGGCATAAAAGGGACACACCGCAGCGCGTCAGACTATTGGTCGCCAGTCGGCGAAACGACTTTGTCGTGACCAATCGAATCCCAGCTTTGTCTATGTTGAAAATGTGAGGGTTTGTTATGGATTGCAGTTAGTAAGTATGTTAAAAGCTATCTGCCAGTGACAGTCCCGTCAACATCGGTCCAGCCGTTCCCGAGATAAGCGAGGACAAACAGATAGATAGACAGACAAAAATTGTTAAAATAAATGTTTTGGTAAATGTACCGTGTATACATATGCATTTAGTAAAAAGCGTTTTTTTTATATTACAAACACTCCAATTTTATTTATTTGTATAGATGTATAGATTCAAGCACCTACTCTATACAATACTTGAAAAGCTGCTGTTGCTTTTCATTGTTTCGTCCGCATTAGACCAAAGCAATATCTTAACTGTTTTGTATTCGTACATAGAGTATTATAGAGGTACGGGGATCAAACACACAACCTTCGGTCCATGCCGTCATCGACCAACTGGAGTTGGTCGTCAAAAATATAACAATTTGGTATCTTATTCAGAAAAAAATATAGTAATTGCATTCGTACCTCCGTAAACGACGAAGCTTCTAATATAGCCATTATCAAATATTCATTATCTCCTCGCAAAAGGGTATTTTGTGCGAAATTCGGGACAAAATAATTTGGCAGCGATGTACGAACAAATTAAATACCATAAACCTATCAAATAACATCGTTAGTGTCTTATTTGATTAATGAAAAATGGAGAAAAAAAAATATTCCGTTCGACAAAAGAACTGATACGTCATCAACCGTCCATCATACTTTTTGTGCCAGTTTCTTATTACTCGATAATTATGAAAAGAATTCTCTTGGAGATAGAATGATGATCGTAGTTTCATTATTAAAGTTACAAATCGATTCAAGTCAAGTCAAGAGTCGAGTTGATAATAATAATCAATCAATTTATTATAACGACCAACTGGATCGTAATTTTTTTATGTTATGAAGGTGACAAACAAGTATACAGTTCACATTGATGTTAAGTGATGACTGCAACCTATAGACACCCACACAAAGACCAAGGTCAAAATGCAGATGCGTTACCACTCCTGAGTCCTCGAGTGTTATGCCTCTGTGCCGGAAATTACAGGGCCTTACATAACCACCTGACTGGAAAACGATAGTGCTGAACACTACCATTTATTCATTTTCTTCCATGCCGTTATATCCCGTATATATATATATATAGTGGTCGGCCCGCCTATCTTAATTCGCCACTCAGGGCGTAATTATGTCTTTCCGGGTTCAAGTCTCCTCGTCCTCATATCTTTTTTTATGATCCCCATCCAGGTCATCGGCGGGCGTCCTGGACCTCTACTTGGTTCTGCAATTTTTAGAACCTCTCTGGTCATATGGTTAGGCTCTCTTTGCTTAATGTGACCGTACCAGCGTAAGCGATTCTCCTGCAACTTATCCACAATGTTGGCGACTTCAAATGTACCTCCGTAGTTGTTTCTGACCTTATCCTTTACGGTGAATTATGAATAAGATTGTATTTTATTATATGTTGTATTGCATGTACATTGATTGGCAAATAATCTGCTTAGCGACAGTGCCGGATTAGCCATAAAGCAGGAGGCAGCAAATGCTACGGGCCCCGCGCTTTGGGGGGCCCCGCGCATGTGACCAAAAAAATCACAAATAGGTATGTAAAATATGTATTATACCTTAACTATTATCAAAGTGAGCGTTGGCTACACTCTATAGATATATTATTATGTTGCAAGTTGGCAATACCACAATACTTACAGGGGGAATCCCCTAATATTGCTTTCGATTCCTTTTCGTAAATGTTCTGTTTTATTTACATCCTAAAAAATCAGTAGGCAATGTAACTCTAGGGCCCCATGGTCACATTTGCTACAGGCCCCGCACCGGCTCTATCCGGCACTGCTTAGCGAGCCAAATTGTTAAATATTGAACTTAAGATGAAAAATCTAGTCAACCATGATTTGTGACACATTTTAAATCCTGTTAGGTATAAAATAGGAAGACCAAGACTGATATACCATGACCAAATAGGTCAAAATCTGTCTGATGGTGGGATCAAAAGTCTTAGGAATCGGCGTGCATGTATGAAGAGAATGATGAAGGTAGATGAGGCACGGGAGGTGTGTTAGGACCGTAATATCTGGCGCTCCACACTCTCTACCTACCCCGTTAAGGACCTGGCGTGAAGATACATACATACATTAGGTATAAAATAAAGTGAAACAAAAGAAAACTTAAAATATGTTTTAAATATCTAACGATCATACGATCTACAATAAATATCAACGTCATATTAAACACACCAGTTTACTTCTTTGGTTGATATGCACAAGCAGGTCTAGCGACTGCATAGTACTATAGAGTATGGAACCTATGTTTATGCCGCTTCGACACAAAATTGTAGGTATTTTTTTCCAAATCAAACAACAATAGGTTTCCCTTTTAAAATTGTGTCATATTTTTTTATGTAATAAAAGTGGCAAACAAGCGTGCAGTTCACATTGATGTTAAGTGATGAATGCAGCCTATAGACACCCACACAATGACCAGAGATCAAAATGCAGATGCGCTGCCACTCCTGAGGCATTAGGTGTTATGCCTCTGTGCCGGAAATTACAGATTCGTACGTTACCACCTGACCGGAACACGATAGTGCTGAACACTACCATTTACCTACGCCCGCGAGCTCCGTCACTGGAGCTTTCAAAATATTTACACCACCAGTTAAAATATTTACTGGTTGCCAACATTTTAAATACCTATTTAGTTCTTTATTTTAAGCAGTGAGTCCGTGATTTAACTGAATAATTAGTTTTCTATTGATCAACATATACCTATATTCTAACGAGGATAGATATTTCTTACACCGAATCTTAGACTATAACTCAAGTACGTTGCTGTGAAAATACAATACATCTGCAGCCATACGAAATTTCAATTAAACAGAACCATGTAGCAATCCCGTTCATTGCGCGCTCCCGTCACGTTGTCGTCACGGCTGCGTCACGTTGGTCGTCTCGTGCAATGAATAAAAGCATTCGAGTCTTCGCTCCAGATCGAGAAAATGAGAAGAATATCCTTATTTATTGGTTAATTACAATAAAACTAAACAATACACGGTCATCATTTCATACGGGGGGATACATAACCACATAACTGACTGCCACACTTGACATGTCGTTTGCGCTGCTGCCCATTTCGCGTCATTGTATTTAACTACTGTCATATTGGAATTGTTTGACTGCCTTTGTGCAGTTGACTGACTGGAAGAATTCTCCTCCATTATTAGATGGTGGAGTCACCACGTCGCGACACCTTAATTGGACTATTACCTTTTTTTAATAACATGGAAATTTGCCTCTTAGTCAAAGAACTGGCTGCAAGATTAGTAAATGTCTCACAATGTTAATCAAAATCCATTTTATTCATATCTACAAATTGAACATGGCTTGGGCAGGTCGCCATAAAAAATACACCGCTTCTTTTTTAAACAATATTTAAATTTATTCGAATTCAATTCCGAGCTCCGGTTAAGATAATTAATAAATATCTTGGAATGCAGTTTTATTGTTTCGAAAAAGATATAAATCCCTCTGTAGTCTAGTAGAAATAGGCCACTACTGCTTTGCTGGGGTCCTGGGTTCGATCCCCGTCTGGGAATAAGTGTTGTTATTATTTTTTTTCCATTTAGGGAAGTTTCCAATGCCGCCCTCGGAGTTTGGTAATGTGTCAGGATAAGAAAACGTAAAACGACAAAAACGTAACTGACGAATCCTATTTTTGCGTTTTTTAGAAAGTTAATTACTAAATGATATTATAACCACTCAATAATTTTACTTAGGTGCTTATCTAATGTCACCGATATAATTTTGTTCACAATGAAACTTATATAGGATGTTGCTTATAAAAGAAAAAGAAGAAGAAGAAAGGCGTTTATTTGACGGTTAGCCGTGAAACACACAAAAATAAAACAGGTTGTAAAACACAATCAATTACTTTTAAAACAGTAACAGTACAAAAATAGCAACAGTAGGTTACACAATAAAGGAGACAGAAAAACACAACCAACTGTGTAACAAAGTACGTAGGTACCTAATTATAAAAGTAATAATGTGTCGCACGGCTGCGCCAATTTGGTCTCAGCATAGAAGTCAGGCGTAACTCCTGACTGATTTTCAATTGGAACCAGATGAAAGAGTTCAAGGATGTCAAAAAAATGATTTTTGATCTTGATATTTTTTAAAAAATCAAGTATCGTATCTCAAAAAAGAATCGTATCACTAAAACCATATAACTTTGTTTCAATCTAAATGTTTAAGTATACGAAATCTGTGCGTTTTCATCTATAATGTTAAAGTAAGTCGGGTTTTCCTTCCTGACGCTATAACTCCAGAACGCACGAACCGATTTCCACGGTTTTGCATTCGTTGGAAAGGTCTCCGGCTCCGTGAGGTTTATAGCAAAGAAAATTCAGGACTATAAAACGAAATCCACGCGGGTGAAGCCGCGGGCAACAGCTAGTTAAGTATAAAATAAAATATCAGTAGTACAAAGCTAACGTTATATTTCAACTATAGTTATATTTTACTAAATAAAATGCTGCCCATTTTCTTTGCAGCAAACTATTATGGTATTACGGTCCGTACAAAGGCTAGCCTCCGGACAATAACCGGATTATACTTTTACATCACGACAGCATTGGAGAGAATCGTTGAGATAAAACGTATCCGGGCATCAGTCAGCCCGGGGCTTAATTGCTTGGAGGTCTGCCAGGTGGGACATTTTGTTAGGCCTTCGTTTTAAATTGCGCTCCTGCTTCATTACTATCTCGTTAGGCTATTCCAGTTACTATTGAAATTAGTTAAAAAAAAACGTAACTTTACACCTGTAATCACTTCGGGGGTAGGCAGAGGTAAATGCATGCATTCAATCATACATGCAAACACCCACGATTCGCCGGTTACGTTTTGGCCCATGTAACAGGTGGCGAGCCTATTGACATCTCCGGGCACATTACCAAACTTCGAGGTACTGGGAAACTTCCAGAAAATGGAAGATCCCAATAGAACCAGAGATAAAGGATTCTACACTGTTATCTCTAATATCCCCGACCCGGAAATCGAGCCCGGGACCTCAGCGTAGTAGTGGCCTGCTACCACTAGGCTACTGAGGCAGTTACAATTTAGTATTTACTTATTTCGATAAATATCAGACGTCGGGACATGACACCCACTTGTGGAGGGCAATTCTCCCGATAGTGCAGACAGTCAACCAAGTCAACAAAGAGCAATGGTAATCAAACCATTCTAGTAAGGCGGCACTTTCTATAGTAATATAAAAATATTTCCTTTATGGAAGGTATTATCGTCCATTTCAACATCTCATTCTCTACATCTTTGTTACGTGTAATTTAACAGACGCAAAAAGACACACTAATCATAAAAATATATAATTAGATCAAAAATATCACTTAATTTAGACAAATATCTGTTTGGTATCTTGGTACCCACCAGTGCTACGAGTATTAATCAATAAATCGTAGACCCTTGATTTCGAATTTTGCTGATCAAACGATTACTCAGAACATAGTAAATCGGATATATACAGACATACGAGTATTCATGGGATCGTAATCTACGTCTCATGAAATTCAAATCAATTTCTGATACATGTAAATACATCAGTAACGAATTCAATTGGAGCATAACAATCAGTATGATTCGTGGTAGATTCTTAATCCAGAACCGATGGACACGATTGTAGTGTGATGGGACACACGACGACCGAATTCGAGAGAGCGATCCGTGGTGTGTGGTCTAAGTGATAAGATACTGGAACATTTACCATTATATTTAATACTAACGGCTTGCCCCGGCTCTCGTGAGTGAAACGAATGTAATATAGCCTATGTTGCTCAGTGAAGATGCAGCTTTCTATTAGCCTCGCGAGACATTTGCCACGCAAGGCTGCTCGCTCTGTGTAAACGCGCCTAATGGTGATTTTATAAACTCAGTCCAGTAGTTTTTGTGTGAAAACGTTGCAAACATACATACAAAATTACAATTTTTTACAACACCGAATAGTGAAACTCAAGCAGCAGTGGGCAGGGCACATAGCTCGCAGAACTGACGGCCGTTGGGGCAGAGGAGTTCTGGAGTGGCGACCACGTACCAGAAGACGAAGCGTAGGCCCCCCACGAGGTGGACCGACGACCTGGTGAAGGTCGTGAGTATTCGCTGGATGAGGGCGGCCCAGGGCCGTTCGTGGTGACATTCTTTGGGGGAGGTCTTTGTTCAGCAGTGGACGTCTTTTGGCTGAAATGATGATAATTTAAATTACATTCCTTTCAAAAGTTTGTTTTTGGATTGCGTTTGTTGTTTGTTATATCTTGTTTCTCGCTGTATAATTCAGACATAGAGTAGGGTACATATAACATTGTTACGATAATAGACTCTGGACTGAAATCTTCAATAGGGATCCTTTCTTTAAACATCGAAAGGGAATTAAATTGGAGCTGAACAATCAGTTTGATTCGTGGCAGATTCTTAATCCATTACCAACGGTCACGATTGTATTTTGATGGGACATACGACGACCGAATCCGAGAGAACGATCCGTGGTATGTGGTCTAAGTTATAGGATAGTGGAACATTTTTTATGTCATGAAGTGGCAAACAATCATACAGTTTGCATTAATAATCAGTGAATCCTGTAGGAAGCATATCTACAGGGTTCAGTGTTCAAACATCGCATCACCTATGTTATGTGCATTTAAATTAGATTGAAGAATTCAGGAATTCAAAAATCCGCTAAATGGTAGTGTTCAACACTATGGTGTTCCGGTTAGATGGTAATCTACGGTCCTGTAATTTCCGGCACAGGGACACAACGGCCTCAGGAGTGGAAACACATCTGCACTGCTGCGCATTTTGACCTTAGTCTTTGTGTGGATGTCTATAGGCTGCAGTCATCAACAATCATCAATCTGAACTGTATGCTTGTTTTCCACTTCCATAACATAAAAAAAATATTATCATGTTTGCAATCTTAATATTAACAAATTACGCATCACGTTGTTTGCCCGCGACGGATTCTTAAACTACTTTACTGATTGTTTTATATTATTTCGCATTAACACATGCTTGTGAAATATATTTTATATATTTGCCTAACTAGCATAGTTGGTAATAGATGGCGCTGCTGCTACCATAAAGCAATGCAATAGATGTGAAGGAAAGATTTGACAAATCGGGCAGGGCTTCAGTAGCTCAATTGGAAGAGCGGCTGGACTAGATTCCCAGTAGGTCGCGAGTTCGAGCCTCGTCTGAAGTCAAATTTTTCTTTCCATTTTTCTTTAAAAAATAAAATATACTTTACTGATTTTAATCAAACTTTACACACCTTGTGCAGTTAGATCCAACTTTAAAGATATACTTATATCTCAATTTATATAAATATACCTAAATTGCACCCGTGCGAAGCCGGTGCGGACTGCTAGTATATTATATGTTCTGTAGTGTATTATTGATTTCAAAAGCATTCTTATTTCAAACAAAGATCTATCTAGCATCATGAAACCATTTAGTTATACGATTTCAGGTATTGCGATTGTCTTTACGACCATGACCCGACTTTGTACCGACATTAGAGCGGCTACACATAACTGCGATGCGATGCAATGCGACGCCGCATCGCAGGCAAGGTATTCGGGCGAGCTCGCAGATATCTGCGATGCGATGCGAATTCGCAGTTATATGTGAGAGCCCTTATATCGAATTCACTGGGCTACAAGCGTTTCACTTTCATCTCATCACTTGTACCACACCAAGGGACCTGGATTACTCGGGGGCTTTTTTCCCACTAAGCTGAACGTAATTGGATCCTAAATTGACCGTGGGTCGGGACAGTTTGGCATCGAATATCTAAAGGATTGTCATTTTATATCGCATTATGTTATTGTAGTCTTCAGTTTAATTGGAATTAGGTGGTAATTAGAGAAATTCTGAATTTTATTCTGGAGTAAATGTGATAGCCGAGATTTTTGATTGGGATACCAACAGGTATCATCAGCAACAGCTGATTGTATACGGTCGAATTTTTCATCTATAAGTAACGTAACGTAACTTCACACCTGTTATCCTCGAAGGGGAAGTCATAGGTGCATGCATTAAACCATATACTCATATGCAAACACCAACGATTCGCCGGTTACGTTTTTGGCCCATGTAACAGGTGGCGAGCCTGTTGCCATCTCCGGGCACATTACCAAACTCCGAGGTACTGGGAAACTTCCACAAAATGAAAAATTCGTATGAAAACAGAGAAAATGAGAATGAGTACAGCTTACTGAGGCAGTTTAAAGCAGTTTGTGATTGTATACGGATGAATTTTTAATCTATAAGTCTTTTTGTTTCTGATCTGGGTGTTTGTGTATGTGTTGTGCGAGTACAATGGCACCCGCGACACAGGTTTATACCTAGTGTGGGTCTTTTAAAGCAAATACGCTGCAACAGACGAATATAAGTGTTCAGTTTTTCCTTTTCCTAGCAATAGCAATAACTTGACTTACTCAGTTATGACTTGCTGAACTGGCGGTAGAGCTTCAGTGACGGAGCTCACAGGCGTTGGCATCACCGCATTACCTTATATACTTGCCGCTTAATGGTAGTGTTCAGCACTATCGTGTTCTGGTCTGGTAGATAATGTACGGCTCTGTAATTTCCGGCACAGAGGCATAACACCTTAGGCCTCAGCAGTGGCAACACGTATGTATTTTGACCTCTGGTCATTGTGTGGGTGTCTATAAGCTGCGGTTATCACCTAACATCAAAGTAAACTGACTCCACAAACGTCACCATAGGCAGAGAATATGTAATAATGTACACTTCGACGTCCCGCCCGATTTCCCCGCATCACCCAACCTCCTTCCCTCTTATGGGTGACGGTTGGTATTTTCTACGTGTTACGCACACAGGTGCACGAGTAAATTCACGTCACTGATTGATGCCTGTGTAAAAGAAACCAAATTATATTATATTTCTTGTTCGATACTGTATATTATGCAGTGCTATCTCAGAATATTTTGACAATTATGTAAATTGATGGCAAGCAAATTACGTTCATTAGAAATTCGTCGCCATTTATAAATTAACTCTCTGATTGTTGGTTTGAATCTTTCCTTTAATTTCTGAAATGTAAGAAGGAAATTATATTTTTTTATTTGCTCATTATCCCTAATAACTTCAAAATTATTAAGGCATTTCACTGGTGGTAGAGTTCCAAGTGTAGGAGCTCGAGGGCGTAGGCACCACCGGATTACCTAACCATTCTGCCGCTAAATGGTCTAAGGTGTTATGCCTCTGTGCCAGAAATTACAGGGCCGTACATTACCACCTGACCGGAATACGATAATGCTGAACACTGCCATTTAGCGGCAAGTATATTAGGTAATGTGGTGGTGCCTACGCCCTCGAGCTCCGTCACTGGAGCTCTACCCCCAGTAAGAAAACTATAAAACTAATAATGGGTTTTAAGATTACCTCAGTAATTTTAAAAAATCGTTATTACTCCTGAGGCCTAAGGTGTTATGTTATGCCTCTGTGCCGGAAATTACAGGGCCTAAAAAGAAGAAGAGGGAGTCGAAGAGTGGTTTTGTCCTCAGATTGCATGCCTCCCTTGCTTATAATAAATTAAAATACTCAAGCCGCATGGTGAGATGTTAGTGAGATATTGAATATAGGATCGAAATCTAGCCCACACAATGGAAAGTCAATTTTCAGTAGCTATTTAGTAGTATTAACTATATTTTTTATATAATGAAAGTGGCAAACAAGCATGCCGATCACATTGATGTTAAGTGATGACTGCAGCCTATAGACACCCACACAAAGATCAGAGGTCAAAATGCAGATACGTTACCACTTCTGAGGCCTAAGGTGTTATGCCTCTGAGCCGGAAAATACAGGGCCGTACATTACCACCTGACCGGAACACGATAGTGCTGAACACTGCCATTTAGCAGCAAGTATATTAGGTAATGCGGTGGTGCCTACGCCCGCGAGCTCCGTTGATGCTGTCACATAAATTCAGGGGAATGCAACTCATTACCAATTAGATCGAATCGAATCTGTTCGTGTTGGACTTAAGCCGTTGCGCACACCTGAAAAAGATCAAGGGTTTAAAGGTCTCATCCTAATGAGAAATATAATGATACTCCGATACTTCACCCGTAATTTCCAGCAAAAGATATAAACAGATAATTTATGTTTGGTTAAAAATAATAGCAAACAGAAGTCGTTCAAAACTCAAGAATTTGACAATTCGTGTGCAAAATTGGCGGAATATTGAATTTGTTCCGACATAACAGCGGCAATATCATTTCTGGCAATCTTGAAGTTTCCTTATCGTGCCAGTTTTGTTCTTGCTCAGAACGCAGGCTGTTTACTCGTTAAGGTACATACTGAATATTTATAAAATACTAGCTGACCCGGCAAACTTCGTATTGCCTCAGAATGAAAATCTGACATATGTCAAAGGTTTGATAGATACGGACTATTTGTATGGGAAAATGAAATGGTGGTTTTTATTATTTCCCTTCAATTTCTTCATATTTTATTTACCTTTTAAACATTCCCTGGACTTCCAAAAATCATTCAAAATCAATATTAGCCAAATTGGTCCAACCATTCACGCGTGATGCCGCGACCAAGGAAAACGGGTTGCATTTTTATATATAGATTATATGGAATGGGATATATTCTATAGGAGTCACTCTTCTTCATAATTATTTATCTATGGCATTTTGCGTCAAAAACCACTGACAATATTTATTGAAGGGCGTTCAATAAATTTACTCGTCGGTCATTCAGTTTCAAATTCGAAAATCATACGTTTTCTATTTGAATGTGTTTTGTATGAGAGAAAAAGATTAAGTCACTAAAAATCCAAAAAACAATTATGTATAATAATGCCAGTTTTGTTCCTGCTGCTCAAAACGTGACTCGTAAACATAACCTATACATATCTATTATTCAGTAGCTGCGAATATTACATTCGTTTTTTTTCTTTATAAAAAACCGGTTAAATCCGAGTCAGCAGACAGTTTTTTTTTTTTAATTTAAAATAGCATCGCTATTACGCATTTTGCCAGTGTCAAGTTAAACGATATTTCGTATTTGTATAAAAGCGGCGTTAAAGTTAGAATCAGTCACTCAGTTATTTATTTACAGAACATTTACAATGAAGTTTTGGAGGCAACATGAAAGGCCGTGTTTTCGCACTGTTATTCTATTTCACTATAAACGGGCACTGTAATAAACTTAAAGCAAACAAAATGCCACCAACTTTATATAATATAACTTTAAAATACACCAAGAAAACGAAATAAAATAAGAGCACCACACGCCTCTTTCAAGGTTCCCGAAAACCCAGCAGACAGTTTGTCTTCAAGTCACAGGGTTATAGAGTAAGATCCCAAGGCCGACAGACCTTACTTATTTTTGAAGTAACGAATTTTACGGAACAGATACTCTATGTGTGCTTAATAGTGTGTGCATACTCGCTAGCTTCACTGAGCGGCTAGTTCAGAGGCACACCGCGGACACGCCGCCAAAACCATACAAACGCTTATTTTGGTCTCTCTTACACAGCCATCAATCAGTGGCGTGTATTAAAAAAATAAAAATTAAATTAACAAAATACCAAACGTCGCCCATGAGAGGGGAGGAGGTTGGGTGATGCGGGGAAATCGGGAGGGACGTCGAAGTGTCCATTCTATACGTAGTATTATTACATATTCTCTATCATAGGTATGAGGTAGTAAAAATAGACAAAAATGACCTATAACTTACTCTAAGCACAGATTTTTATACATATATGTCACACAGAGTGTTATTAAAAGTTAAAAAGTGGTAATAAATTCAACATCTTTTTTTTATGTAATGGAAGTGGCTAACAACACACAGTTCACATTGATGGTAAGTGATAACTGCAGCCTATAGAGACCCACACAAAGACCAAGGTCAAAATGTGGATGCGTTACCACTCCTGAGACCACACATTACCTCCTGACCGGAACACGATAGTGCTGAACACTACCATTTAGTGGCAAGTATATTAAATATCTTTATTTATTTAATATCAATTATAATAAAGGTACTAACACCCAGGGCAAACCCATCGGTTTTTTGGGTGTTCTATAATGTCAAATCTGTTCTGTATGAAAACTGTATTTAATTCAAACATCCTATTGTAATTTTCTGATTATTCTTTCTCAACAAGAAACCTTGTACTGAATTCTGGAGCTAACGTCGGTATTGTTCATTTACATAATACGATACAAACTCAAATAGCACGTGGAACTAAAAGATATGTGACCTCAAACTTTCTTTTTTCGAACACAATCGAATACTCTTTGTAGAAATACATTTATACTGTACGATATTTTATAATTTTATCTATGTTAAAAACTACCAGCCTATTGCTATGGATTCAAACTGCGATATAAAAAAGGATAACAAGTAATTAAAACAGCGTACCTAATAAACTAATTATTAGTGGTAGAGTTCGATGCACAAATGACTATATGTTCAGGACTATTATGTTCTATTTGGGTGGTAATGTATATGTAGATGCAAAAATACTGATAAACACAAAATTAAGTTACAGGAGTAAAAAAGATTTGCCTTGAGGTCTTTGGTTTTTCTGTTAATGTTTACAAGGTGCAGTAGTCAGTTGCCACTAATGTGGACGGAAGACTACTTCCAATGCAAATTAATAAAAAAAACGGCTAAATACGAATCGGACTCGCACATGAAAATTTCGTGCCATTTAATTTTTTTTTATAAAATCATTTTGGTGTATGGGAGATTCCCTATATAATAACAAAAAGACAAAGAAAAAACCCAAAAAAGTTATAAATATACTGGGGGCCTATTTTAGTAACCAAACCAACCTCATGGATATATATGTTCTCTAGATCATAAATTTGCAGCATATCTCGATGAACAAAATAATTCTGCAGCGGGATCTTAATCTACGTATTTAGCGTATTTATTTAATATCGAGCAAAGAACCACGATTGTTTTATGAGAGCCCCCTCAAAAATGTATTCTATTCAGTTGTTAGACATACATCAGCTGCGAAATACATTACCTAATTATCACGGTTCATGAGATACACTGGTGACAAACAGACACAGAGGAGTCTTAGTACCCAATAGTTTAACTGATCGTATTGTACTCGTATCGTTACTTATAAAAATTCATAATAACCGAGTTATTTATCTCACAAGGACAATTGAAGTCGCAATCTGAATAAAAAGGCGGGGGTGCAATGTAGGTACATATTGGCAAAGTTTTCTCATATTTTGTCAAGCTTAGCTGGGATACTCTCGAACTTTGAGAGAACTTGACTCGGAATTCGAAATTTTTACTTCGGAAACAGTATTTTGTAACTAACTACTTCCGTAGAAGCCTGTGTTTTAGTATCCAAATCATTTTGTTAATTTACAATAGGTACATTTCTGGCGTCGGGACGTGATTACCCTACCGCCCACTAGCGGAAGAACTTTCTTCTACTCGTATACAGGTGGATGATATATAATTAGGAGCGTTGTCAAAACTTTGTTTCGTCAAAATCTTTCAGAAAAAGAAGTTATGGTCAATTTAAAATTAACTTGCTGCTTCAAATTAATGCGGTTTACGAAAATGTTATCTAAATTATAAATCACAAAAGTATACAATTTAAATTGTTTTGAAATAACAAAGCCAGACAGGTGGATTGACCGAAATAATAGTATCTAAGTAGAAGGCCATAATTAATAATTAATAAATAAAATACGCTTACACTCACAGCCCTACAGGAGGTACCTGTGCCGTGGGTGCCGTTATATACAAACAACACATACACAAACACCCAGACCCGAAATAAATATCTGTAGGCCAAACAAATATTTGTCCCGGTGCGGGGATCGAACCCGCGACCCTTCGAATCAAACAGTCAATACACACCGCTGGTCTAACCGAGTCGTCTATATAAAAGAAGAGTAACTTCATTTTTGGTGCTCGATAATCCAAATAATATTATGAACTTGAACTCTTCGAATTTATCTCTTTAAGAGTCCACTGACAAAATTCCGAAATAATAATAAATGCATAAAAAAACTTATCACCAATTATATAACAGCAGATACACGAGCAATTTCATTAAAAAAACTCCAACACTGGATGTTTATCTCGTAAAAAAGGAACTGAGCTTAACCCAGGGCGTTACCCTCGCATTTGTGTAATAAAGTCCTAAACTTTATAATTTACTTGTAGCTGGGTATAAAAAAAAAATGAAATAAAAGTAACCGTTTTTATATTATTTTTTCGCAATCACACATGCCAGTGACATATTATTTAAAGAATAATTGGAAGAAAGAGCCGCTCTAGCAACTGAGCTACCCAAGTCCACCGCTTGAAGACAAATTTTTGTGGACTTCGGTAGCTCAGTTGGGAGAGCTGGATTACAAATCCCAGTGGTCGCGGGTTCAAGCCCCGCCTAAAGTCTATTTTTTTCTTTCCATTTTTTCTTCAATAATAATTTCCTATTTTTCGTCAATACCAACGTATTGACTGAAAACCGCATTCAAATCGATCAAACACACAAACAAACAAACGAACGAACAAACAAATCCCCTCGCAATCTAAACGCATATACTCCCTCTGTTCCGTCGTGGATAACAATAAGAAATAAAGCTTTTATTACCACCGCAAAAAATCCCATTCGTATAGCCTGACCTTCTTTGACCTAAGTCCTTAAGCACTATCAGTAAAAACACAAACTCATACCAAACAAAACATTTATAATTGAACAACAAAAGAGTTTTCCACGAAAAATTCTTATGAATAATCGAAATAATTACCGTAGAACAAAACAAAGAGACAATGGTAATTAGAAAAAACCGAGTAATCTCGAATAATTTTCGCCAATTAAACAGAATCACCGGCGCGGCTGCAGCTGGGCCAGAGGGAATCTCTCCGATTTAAGCTCTCGACTAATTCTTTCATAATTGTAACTGTCGTGGTTGAATTAGTTTGATGTCGCTGTAGGTGAAATGTGTTATCCAGTTAGTTCGTGTCCTAATCTTTTTCAAAGTCGTTTCATAACGATGTGGAAGTGGCAAATAAGTGATTGCCTATTGCTTAACTGTGGCCTTTAAGCAGACTAAAGAAAAACCAAGTAATGCAACATAAAAATCGCCAATTAAAATAATAACCGGCGCGCTACTGTAGCTGGGCCAGAGATAATATATTCGATTTAATTACTGATAACTGGTAGAGCTCCAGCGACGGAGCTCACAGACGTAGACACTACAGATTAAATATCTTGGCGACGGGTATAGGACCATTTGGTCTTGTACTTTGACAGAGGGGAAAACATACGGCTACTCCCCTCCGGTCCGCCGCGGCCGGTGGCCCGTGTTGCTCTAAGTATGACTCGTACAGGCAACACACACACACGTGTAAACATATATAAACGTAACACGACGCGATGCCCGGTTTCATTTCACGCACCACTCGTTCAAGTAATACGTTCAAGTAATAGCAATGATAAATATAATAATATTACCCCTATTTTATTTTCAGCTCTAACTGAGATAAGTCGCAAATGTTATTTTTTTATGTAATCAAGGCGGCCAACAAGCATGCATATCACGTTGATGTTAAGTGATGACTGCAGTCTACACAAAAACCAGAGGTCAAAGAGCAGATGCGTTACCACCCCTGAGACCTAAGTTGTTAAGTCTCTGTGATAGTTATTACGGGGCCATACATTTCCATCTAACCGAAACACGATAGTACTTAACACTACCATTTGGCGGAAGGTAGAGGTAACGCGGTGATGCCTTCGCCCGCGAGCTCCGTTACTGGAGCTTTACCACCAGTAAAAATTGTCTTTAATGTATGAATTCAGTAAGGAAATAATACCTGAACAAATAAATACAAAGTTGTGAATCGGATTATGTTGTGATGGTGTCAAACTGCAGTTCTAATTGATGGTAAACAAGTGAACGTTTAAGTCAGTAGACATCTGCACAAACACCATAGGCTTAAAAACATACGTTGCCATCTCTGAGGTCTAAGTTTTTTTACCTTTGTGATAGTTCTGCGGCCATACATTACCATCTAATCAGCACACGATAGTGGTAAAAACTACCAATTGGCGGCAGCTAGATGTGTTGATAATGCGGTGGAGCCTACGTCTTCAAACTCCCACACTAGAACTCGACCACCAGTAGAACAAACTATCAAATACTTCTAACTACAGTCCAATACATGAAAAAAGGCCATATTGAAAGAATGTCGAATGAGCGAATGACTAAACAGATATATAGTGCGAATGTGGATGGTTGCAGAGACCCAGTAAGACCATGACTGACCTACCATGACCAAATACGACCTATTTGGTCATCTGTTCTGTCTGATGTTGGGGTCAAAAGTCTTAGGAATCGGCGTGCATGTATGAAGAGAAGGATTAATATAGATGGCACGGGAGGTGTGTCAGGACCGGGATGTCTGGCGCTTTACACTCTTTGCCTACCCCGTTAAGGACCTGGCGTGAGGATGCAAACATACAGTTCAATAAATAAAAATCGAATTCACTATAGTGCTATTATACGCCGACCGTAATCATATCAATTTAAACCCATAAGCACGTTAAACAAATTATAAGCCGCCTTAATTTAGTCGTGTGAACTTGCCGAGCTTATGGTTAAATTATGGTATTACATCGTAGTTACCGGTGGCTGCTAACACGATGTTACGCGTATGAATACGTTAGTGGGATTTTGTGTCCGGATTAAGGGTATTGGGACGTTATATTGGAGGTATTAGGGATCCCGGAGCCTGGTAGCGTATTTCCTTTCCCGTGTAATGGGAGGCAGTACCTACTGCCTTGAATCGCGTACAAGGGTTTGTTGCCCTAGCTCTCATTGCTAACTTGCTCAATTTAAGGCACGAGTCTTCGTGGAACGGGTTTCCAAACCAAACTGTTTTTCATAACACGAGTTCATGGCGAAGTAGGGAACAAAGCCATGAAATTTGGGCGTATACAGTCAAAGTCAGTAACATTCGTTTGTTTTTCACTGTGCATCATTTCAAATTAGTGTGAATTTCAAATAATTAAATAGTTATATTAAGGAATAGTTAAAATATAAAGTTATTGGTAATAATGTGAATAATGAATTTCGGTAACAATTGTTTTAAGGAAATTATGAAAATATGACTTAACCTTCGAAAATTAGTCTCATTTCTTACGGGTGGTAGAGCTCCAGTGACGGAGCTCGTGGGCGTAGGCACAACCGCATTACCTAATATACTTGCCGCTAAATGGTAGTATTCAGCACTATCGTGTTCCGGTCAGATGGTAATGTACGGCCCTGTAATCGCCGGCACAGAGGCATAACATCTTAGGCCTCAGGAGTGGTAATGCATCTGCATTTTGACCTTGGTCTTTGTGTCAGTGTCGATTGGCTGCAGTCATCACTTAACATCAATGTGAACTGATTGCCAAGTCCATTACATAAAAAAAGAATGTCATCGCAAAGTTTCAAGATGGTACTGCCTCCTATTGTACATAAAAAAGGTAATACGCAACCTGGTTTGGGTTAAATATTATGTATTGATGAGCCATATTAGGTTTATGATTGAATGGTATAATTGTTTATTAATTTTACTAGGCTTATTTAGACTGATATTGCCGGTTCCATGCTCTTTACTCGTCAACGCATCTGCATTTTGACCTCTGGTTTTAGTGTAGATGTCTATAAGCTGCAGACATCAGTTAACATCCATGTGAACTGCATGCACGTTTGTCACCTCCTAAGATACAGACTCAAGGCTTCGATCGAACGCCATAATATCCAGGCTAGTAAATCCTTGAGATATCGCTTACCAAGTTAACCGCTGTTGAACTAATGCTACATCAGGAATACGGTTGCTGTGGCTTCTCGCTCTAGTAACTGTTCGAATCGAACTGTGAAAACATCATATAGATTGCAGTTAAATGTTAGGATTTGAATAATTTAAATAATTATTTTCATCATTTCAACCTTTAGATTTTTTTTAGCTTGACAATCGCAGTGACGTCGAGGGACGCCGCTACCCATTGCCCGCGTTATTGTTTTTACTATTGGAAGATTTGACCGGTATTGTAGAAATCTCAACGGTCCGATTCGCGCGTTCATTCCTGCCCAGAACGTATAAATTGTGGAACGAACTGCGGTGTTCCCCCGACGCTACAATATGGGGCTCTTCAAAACTGGAGTCAAAAGAGTCCTTCAGGGCTGGCGGCGCGTTGGCAACTCCCCTGGTGTTGCAAATGTTCATAGGCGACGGTAACCACTTTCCATCAGGTGGCCCGTCTGCTTATCTGTCAATCCTTTGACATAAAAAAGTCATATTTGGGGATTTTTTCGCGTATACCACTACTCCTAAATTCTTTTACCCGACGTATCGGTCGCTTTCTAGCTACCGTGGTCACGGGCAGACTAAACTAACAAGGTAAAAGAAATCTAGAGTAATATACGCGAGATAATCCGCAAGTATTTATATTTATTTAACCATTTATTTCAGGCAACCAAGGCCCATAACATACAATACACAGGTAACAATAAAAAATATGTATAACACACTACTACTACATTTATCTACTATTACTACTATAATTTATCTTAAAACTATTCACGTCACTTCACATGGGGCGTACGTTTCGCCTCCCAAAATCATCTGAAACCTACACCTTCGGGCCAGAAATCAGGACTAAGAAAAATCTGCAGATGTTTAGCAGGCACACTCAATTTGAAATATGGTTTCTACCAGATGCGGCTCTTCCATAAGATCGCTGGTGCAGTGCACTACCACGGAAATTATTTACATACATTATAATATATTGTAATTTTGATTTCTTTTTATAACATACTATCCTTACATTACACTCTTTCTATTCTACAATACCTAAACAAGTCTATTAAATTATCTTAATTGACACATAATACGTACATTTTGCGTACGCGGGTTGGCCACTAAGCCACCCACCTCCACCAATCCGCATTGGAGCAGCGTGGTGGAGTAAGCTCCAGGCCTCCCCCAAAAAAGGGGAGAGACTCGTGCCCAGCAGTGGGACGTATAATGGGTTGCCATTATTATTATTATTATTTCACTAATTTATTCATACTCTCACTATATATTTTTTTACATATACATGTATATAAAGGGAAAAAAAACAACGTATCTCTCGTCAGCACGGGGTCCAATTTGAACCCCGGACCTTTGTCAGGCTTGCGCGGGGACATGGGGGGTCCAACACGTAGAGGCCCTTTCGAGAATTTTGATCTACTTTGTAATGGGTTATATTCGGCGGGACCTCTCTCTGGCTGCATCAATAGTTAATACAGACACAGACAGACCCCGCAGAATATAATGGGACTATTGTTATGAAAATGACTTGCCAAACTTTGGGCTATGTGGGTGAACTGGGGGGACTAGATGGCTGGGCCTATGGAGTGAGATCCGGCACCTACCTATATTCAACATCTCACATTATCGAATCCTACTTTAGGCAGGTGGTGACTCGCCTCTCCTTGGTGGGCCCCCCAAACAGCCAACCCGATGGTCGACAACGTATTATTATTATTATTCATTATTACGTACATTTTGCGTCAAGTTGTAGGTAACGAGTGGAGCGCCAGCGATTGCGCTCCTATGAAACGAAGTGTAGTACAATTCCTAGCTCTGTATTCAATGAGTGCGAAAGGGAAACATCGACACAGGCCGCCCCGTGAAACAGAACATCTTGTATGAGAAATTAGCCTAATGCGGAGCGCCACTCACACGTGCTCACGTGACATCGTGACATTGCCAAACTGCGGCGCCCGCTAGTGCGCCGGAATAATGCGCTGTGTTGCTTTTGCCGTTTTATGTATAAAAACAAAAGTGTCGGATTCGTCAGTTATTTTGCAGTTTTTCTTTTAAATAAATATTTAAAATGAAATGAGAAAAGAAGTAGATTATGTTTTTTTTAACCTCCACTAAAAAACGTCAAGAGCCTCAGGTTTCTACAGTGTATGAAGCTCGCGAAAACCTGCGAAAACGTTACTTGACCGCTATTGTTCGGTTGACTGACTGCACTTGCGGAAAGTGTCTCCTCTACTAGAGGGTAGCCACGTCCCTGTGCCTTACAATCATTTTATACTGTCTTTTATTTGTTTAACAAACAAAAAAAGTAAATTAATTGTTATTTAAGAACATTGACAAAACAATAAAAAAGATACAGAAAAAGATAACACCGACAAATGTAAAAAGAAAAAAAAATCCGCCCATAAAAATATAACAGAAAAAGGCTTACAAAATATCACCGACAGCGTTTGATACGCATAATTTGCGTCATCGCAGATGCTTAATGAAATAAAGTGGCTTTCAGACACAACCCGTTTATAATTCAACCAAATGAAACGCTATAGCAATTGCAAATTAACACAATTTAATTAAACACTAGAGAAAAGGAAAGCTGTGTTCTGCAGTAGATGAAATAATTAAAGGAATTTGTTGCATCCGCAAATTCTCTCTTATTGTGTTATTTCTTGAGAACTATTACCGCTTAATTATATTTTCTGATTGCATTTCTTAATTGAAAAAGTCTTTGATATCAGTGAAATCTTGTTGACTTTTATTGAGTCAGTAGTTTTTTTTTAGTGAACGCGATTAATATTGTGCCTTCAAAATGTTTATATTCTGTTAAAAATGACAGTAACGAAAAAAGCGTTAACATATAAGTACAAGCTGTAATAAAAGAACGATGATAAATAAGTTTTTAATAAAAATCAACAAAAAAAATATAATAATAATTATGGCAACCCTTGAGACGTCCCACTGCTGGGCACGAGTCTCTCCCCTTTTTGGGGGGAGGCCTGGAGCTTACTCCACCACGCTGCTCTAATGCGGTTTGGTGAGATATGAGTTAGTAGCCAACCCGCTGTCGGATGTTTTCAAAACGCCCATAAGATCGTTAAACCTTGCCCAAGAGACAAGGTTTAACGACTGCTATCTATCAATAGCAACCGAGACCAACGCCTTAACGTGTTCCCTGAAGCACGGAAACTCGCATTTTAATTTGTCACTAGCAGTCACCCATCACACACCCGACCACTCCCGTATCGCTTAACCGAGTAGATCGTTTGCCATCTACACCAGCTGTGGGGCCATGCGTATTTCAAATTCTCAGGCAATTCTAACCAAATTAAAAATATTTCGATAAAAATACTTGACGCTAAATGGTAGTCTATAGTACTATCGTGTTCCTGCTAAGTGATTATATACGGCCCTGCAATTCCTCCAGAGATATAACAGCTTAGATCACGGGAGTGGCCACGCCTTTTCTTTGAAATGTCAGGTTTTTATGTAAACGTTTATAGGCTACAGTATTTACAAGTGTAATATTAACATTGCAAAAAAAACATATTTGCAGATTTTCTCACTGCTAACTTCTCTTACCCGACGTTTCGGTATATCTAAATAATTATTATTTATAACTATACTTCCTACTAATAAAAATGCAAAAGTTTGTATGTTTATTTTTTTGTTTGTTACTCCTTCACACAAAAACTGCTAAACCGATTTTCATGAAATTTAGCACACACATAGAAGGTAACTTGGATTAACACAAAGGATAGTTTTTATCCCGAAAAAAATGTTTCTGTGGGATGCCATTTGATGACTTTCCACAGATTACGCGAAAAGCGACCTACACACGGGCGGAGGCTAAATTTATAAATCTCATTAAATAAATACTTATCACCTATGTGAACTGTATTCTTGATTGCCACTTTATGGTAATAAAAACAATATAAAATAAATTCTTACTGGTGGTAGAGCTCCAATGACGGAGCTCGCGGGCGTTGTCACCACCGCATTACTTAATACACTTGCCGCTAAATGGTAGTGTCCAGCACTATCGTGTTCCCAGTGGTAATGTACGGGCCTGTAATTTCCGCCACAGAGGCATAACACCTTAGGCCTGAGGAGAGGTAACACATCTGCATTTTGACCTTTATCTTTATGTGGGTGTCTATAGGCTGCAGTCATCATTTAACATCAATTCGAACTGAATGCTGGTTTGCCACTTCCATCACAAAAAAAAAACTTATTAATGAAAAAACACCCAAAACGTTTTCAATGTGAAAACTCCGCCAATCCGACCTCACGTTTTATAGTCGTAGCCTTCACCGAGTTTATTAAGCCACGTAAAAAACATGACAAATGGCCACGAATAAACCCACGGGGAACGAATCACGTTGTAACAACACCGTAATGATATTTGCATTTAAAATTAACTTCAAGTTTGGGTACACATAGACTGCTATTCATAATTCGCTCGCATGTAATTATTCAAACTAAAATATTGACCTATGGCCACGCACCCACACATTACAACTTACACACACTTATTCACAGAGACATTACAACTTAGGTCACAGGAGTGGCATCGCATCTGCATTTTGACCTGTGGTTTATGTGTAGATGTCTATAGGCTGCAGTCATGACTTAACATCAATGGGAGCTGTGAGCTTGTTTGCCATATTTCCTACATAAAAAATATAGTTTGGAAAAAACTAAAAAAACGCAATGTTCAATTAGTTTTAAAAGCGTATTTTTTGTTTTTTATAAACTGTAACTTATTTTTTGCTTCTTAATTACGCATATTTAATATTTATATTTTTGAATTATTGCATTGTCATCGGTCCTCGATACGTTTACAGTTTCAAATAAATGAGACTTCTAGAAGCCGGTAAAAATTAAGCTCAAAGATTTCGTTACATACATAGATACAACACAAGCTTATAAAAGCCTGTTAAAAACACATTTGAAAAAATGTGTGTGTTGGATGGATAACTCCGGCGTAACACTCGGTGTGTGTTAGGAAATCGCTAATGTCCGGAGAGGAATATGTCCACTGGGGACTGACACCGGGCGCGTGACCACACAGTACCTTAATATACTCGTATATGAACCGCATCAGCACTCAGATTTCATGATTCACTTGATTTTATTCCTCATAAAATTTCCGTACCGGTATTTCTATATACCTCCTAAAAATAGCGGATCCGTCCAAAATATCCGTCCGTATAACTCCACATCCACTTTAAGCCATCAGATTTTTGTCGTTCCGTTTAAAAATTAACACTTCCCCGACTTGCCCCAAAATCTTGGGGGCTTGATGAATAATAAAAATGTCTCGCGGCCCGCAATTTTTGTTACTTCGCAACTTTAATAATGTTTTAATCATATTTGTGGAGTAACGCTCGAACTTTAAGAGAGCAAATTATTAGCTACTGGAAATGTTTCGCGGAGCTCAAGGTGCGGAGGGCTGGAACTTTTGCATTTTTATTTTTTATACCGAACATTCTGGAACTTTGAAATTGGAACTAAAAGCATGATGGAAGTTTCACTTTTTTACGGTAATCATGATTACATGTTACGCTTTCATGGTTTAACCGCTTTAACTCCGATCTCGTGGCAATTTCCAAAAACTGTTGCTTACTCTACTATGTAAAAAGATACATACAATAAGTCAACAAAACTATTCCTTGCAAGAATACCTCGACGCTTTAACACAGCCACATACCTTTTCGGTGTCATGTAGCATTGGTGTAGCACACTGGCGTAGTGGTAGTGTTCAGGACTATCGTGTTCCGATCAGGTGGTAATGTATGGCCCTGTAATTTCCGACACAGAGACGCAATACCTTAAGCTTCAGGAAAGGCAACACGTCTACATTAAAATCTCTGATTTCATGTAAATGTTTATAGGCTACAGTATTACTTACCATCAATGTTAACTCGTTAACTATTGTTCGATGACTCGGACAGTCCAGCGGTGTGAGATTACCGTTTGATTCGAAGGGTCGCGGGTTCGATCCCCGCACCGGGACAAATATTTGTATGGCCTACAGATATTTGTTTCGGGTCTGGGTGTTTGTGTATGTGTTGTATGTGTACAACGGCACCCACGACACAGGTTTGTACCTACTGTGTGGAGTGTAAGCGTATTTCTTTTTTTTTTTTTTAACTGTATGCTTATTTGACATAAAAAAACCACCAACACACCACAATTTTCCACGTTTCGGCGTAAAATAAGGACAAATTCGAGCAAGTTACCGGATCGTGGAATTGGTTCAGTAAAAGCAAAATCGAATTTACGAACGAACTTAGCGGATAAAAGAATATTACCACTTTGCTTTTGCCTTTGTACCACTTCATTATCGACTTGCTTTTTTGTGCAATGCGTGGTATCATTTACACTTCTTCTTCTTTGTCGTAATGGTTCCAAGATAGCAGAGGTAGGATAGCTGTCTGACTCCCTGGAAATTAAATGAATACACCACTTCCAATATTACGAAAACATAGAGCAAAATTTTATATTAAGACTAACTGTGCCCGCGACTTCGTCCGCGTGAGAACTTATGATTGTTTAGTATTTACCTGGACGAAGTCGTGGACGCAGCTAGTATAAAAGTAGCCTAAGACTACCTACTCCTTATTACATAAGCTATCTGCCAGTGAAAGTCTTGTCAAAATCGGTCCAGCCGTTCCCAAGATTAGCCCCGCCAAACAGGCAGACCGACAGACATAAATTGTAAAAAAAATGTTTTAGTATGTGTACCGTGTATACATACATATGCATTTAGTAAAAAGCGGTTCTTTTTATATTACAAACAGACATTCCTATTTTATTTATTTTTGTATAGATTCCATCCAAGATCGCTGATGTTACCAAGAATAAGTAAAAGCAATAATCAAACGCTCACTGTATAAAAATGCTAACTATAAACTCGAAGATTACCTCAAGTATAGAAATGCTTACCTAAACACTGTCTCCACAAGATTCTTAAAATTAAAATGACAATGTGTAATGTTGATAATAATTTATTGATTTTATATTATTTTTCGCAATATCACATGCTAGTGAAATATATTTTTTAAAGAAAAATGGAAAGATAAATTTGACATCGGGCGAGACTCGAACTCGCGACCACTGGGAATCTAGTGCAGCCGCTCTTCCAACTGAGCTACCGAAGTCCACGTCGGACTTGTCAATTTTTTTCCTCCACATTTTATTGCATAGCCTTATGGCAGAGAATATGTAATAGTACTTTATGGTGGCAGTAGCGACCTCTTTTGCCAACAATGCTAGTAGGCAACCGATTTAATAAACCTATCAGTTTATTAAATATTGTAAAGAAGTCGGTTTTAACCTTAATAATTTCATATTGTTTTTACGCAATAACACATGCTGCTGAAATACATTTTTTAAAGAAAAATGGAAAGAAAAATTTGACTTCAGGCGAGACTCGACTTGACCACCACATGCTCTGCGTCTCGTGTAAGAGCTATGTCTACAATTTTCTTTCATAGTGATAGATCTTTTAAATGCTGTTATTCTGAATTACCCTTCAAGGAACGAACGTAAAGCCGCCGGCGGCTAGACTCAATTGAAAATCAATTGTCATATTTTTCTCGCGCCTTGACGGGCTAAAAATAAAACACTCCACTCAATCCCTCGCAGGAATTGTGTGAGAATGTCTCTTCAAAACTCGGCAATCCTGAAACAAACTAACTAGGTACAACCAAGTCGTGGAATAGGTTTAGTAAAAGCAAAATTAATTTACGGACGAACTTTGCGATTCAAAGAATAATACAACACTATTTTCATCGCACAATTTTGATTTCCAACTTACTCGCTTCTTGTGCACTGCGAAGTTCCTATTTGATTTTCTTAGCGCAGCGCAAGAAAATACTGAAACTGATTGTATTAACAGAACGAGGTAAAGAGAAACGTAAGTCGTTAATGTAACGCTGGGTATCTTGGAATTTGTGTTTATTAATTAAACTGCACAAACCAAATGGGAGGTAGACTGGTCTATGTTCAAGCAAGAGGATTATGAGCGGTCCATATTATTTCTTTAAAAAAATTAAGAAGCGGCAACGCATCTGTTTATAGAACACATTTGTAAAGAAAGAAACTTTCACATTCCGAACAACAAATCGCAGCGTAAATAAACTAATCATAAGTCACCACTAATTCTTTTTTTTTATATTCATACTATTTTTTTCTTTAACTGCTTCAGTAGCTTAGCGCAGCACAAGAAAATACTGAAACTGATTGCATTAATAGAACTATGTAAGTGAGAAACAAGTCTTATTATTGAGTAATACGATGGTGCCTACGCCCGTGAGCTCCGACACTGGAACTGCACTACCAATAAAACACTAGTTTTATTTCAATAAAACTAGTTTTCGGATTTATCTCGCGTATATTAAACTAAAATGATTATTTAAAATCGAACCCGACGTATCAGTCGCTTTTCAGCTTCCGTAGTCTCGGGCAGACCACGGAACGTCGGATTCGATTTTAAATTATCATTTTAGTTTAATATACGCGAGATTCATCCGAAAACTAGTTTTGTTTGAATGAGTGTAGCTCGCGAAAACCTAAGAACCCCTAGTTTTATATTTTTTAAAAGAAAAATGGAAAGAAAAATGTTGACTTCAGTCGAGACTCGAACTCGCCATTGGTAATCTAGTCCAGCCGCTCTTCCAACTGAGCTACCGAAGTCTTGCCCGATTTGTCAAATCTTTCTTATGGTGGCAGAAGCGCCATCTATTTCGCTTTTCTATCTAAATATATTTCGATAATTAATGCGAAATAATATAAAACAATTATACTAATTTTATGTTCATATCTACAAGGAGGAATCGTCGCGATTCCACAATTTAAGGCGTTACAGTGTAAAATTTAATCAAACCCAAGTTACCACTTAAATCGTAGAATTGGTTCAGTAAAAACAAAATTAATTTATGAGCAAACTTTGCGAATCAAAGAATAATACAACACTATTTCCATCGAACAACTTCATTTCCAACTTACCCGTTTGTGCACTGCAAAGTCGCTCTTTGATTTTCTTAGCGCAGCGCGAGCAAATACTAAAACTGATTGTGTTAATAGAATTGAATAAGTGTGAGTTAAAGTTGTGCATGAAGTAGGTATATTTTTTTTATGAAATGGAAGTGGCAAACAAGCATGCATTAAATTGATGTTAAGTGATGACTGCAGCCTATATACACTTACACAAAGCTCCCGTGACGGAGTTCGCGGGCGTAGGCACCACCGCATTACTTATTATACTTGCCGCTAAATGATAGTGTTCAGCACTATCGTATTCCGGTCAGTTGGTAAAGTACGGCCCTGTAATTTCCGGCACAGAGGAATAACACCTTAAGCCTCAGAAGTGGTAACGCATCTGCATTTTGACCTCTGGTCATTGTGTGGGTGTCTTTAGGCTGCAGTCGTCACATAACATCAATGTGAACTGCATGCTTGTTTGCCACCTTCATAACATAAAAAAATAATAACATAAACCGTTATATTGGCTCGTTGCGAAGAAAATTAATATACGAACGAACTTTGCAAATCAAATAAAATGCAGTATTTACTTCGTGAAACTTAATATCTAACTAGAGCGTATTTGCTAAGTTGCTCTTTGCGTTTCTTAGTGCAAGAAGAAAATACTAGAATTGATAACTGTACATGATTAACGTGAAGTTATGATAAAAACTGAAGCAATGGCAGTAGAAATTGCACATAAAAGTATTTTATTCCTTAGTAAGTATATAAGTATTTAACTGCCTCAGTAGCGTAGTGGTAGCAGGCCACTACTATTACGCTGGAGGTCCAGGGTTTGATTCCCGGTTCCCGGGTCGGGGACTTTCAGAGATAACGGTTTAAAATCCTTTATCTCTGCTTCTATTGGGATTTTTCCATTTTCTGGAAGTTTCCCAGTACCCCGGAGTTTGGTAATGTGCCCGGAGATGGCAACAGGTTCGCCACCTGTTACATGGGCCAAAACGTAACCGGCGAGTCGTGGGTGTTTGCATGTATGATTGAATGCATGCATTTACCTCTCCCTACCCCTTCGGGGATTACAAGCGTGAAGTTACGTAAGTAATATAAATTATATTAAAGCTGTCTGTATATTTACAATAATAATGGCAACCCATTATACGTCCCACTGCTGGGCACGAGTCTCTCCCCTTTTTTGGGGGGAGGCCTGGCGCTTACTCCACCACGCTGCTCCAATGCGGATTGGTGGAGATGGGAGGGTTAGTGGCCAACCCGCTGTCGGATGTTTTCAAACCGGCCCATAAGGCCTCCGACAAGGTTTAACGACTGCTATCTATCGATAGCAACCGGGACCTACGGCTTAACGTGCCCTCCGAAGCTCGGAAACGCGCATTTAATTTGCCACTTGCGGTCACCCATCACACTACCTGACTGCGTCCGTAGTGCTTAACCGAGTAGATCGCCTGTGATCTACACCAGCCGCCGGGCCACGGCCATGCGCGCTTCATATTTATAATATTTTTTTATAAAAATGATAATTTTAATTAATGAACGTCTGAATATAACTTTCCTGACAGATTTTTAACTGTGTTAGACAATTTATTAAATAGCACCAAGTGAAATAAAATTACTCGCGTCAAACTCCAAAGCTTTCATATTATATTCACCACTTTTTGCACACCAAATACGAAATTAAGATAGTTTCATCATCATCATCATAACTTCGTACGATGAAAAACGGCCATAAGTAGACGTCTTGCGGCTGAAGTCTTTCCTCAAAGATATATACAACAGGGTTGTGCGTCATTAATGGAGAATATATCATAATCGCCACATGTCGAAACCTACAGTGTACAGCACTATCGTGTTCTAGTCAGGTGATAATGTACTGCCGTGTAATTTCCGGCACAGAGGCGTAACACCTTAGGCCTCAGGAGTGGTAACGTATCTGAATTTCGACCTTGGTCTTTGTGTAAGTGTCTATAGGCTTCAGTCATCACTTAACATCAATGTGATCTGCATGCTTGTTTACCACTTCCATTACATAAAAAAAGAAGTCAAAACTAGCCGATTGTCTCTTTAGTAGCTTCGATGCGCAATACTTCTTGCTCGGTGCTGTTAATATAATGGTGTATCTTAATATTCCAGAATTAATTCACACCAATCATTGCCCCTTCCACAAAAAAAAAGGTTAGGTTATAGGCTTCTTAAATAAAAACATAAACAAAAGAAGCCTTGGACAAGCGAAGAGGATAAAAAAACAGCGCAGTTAGGTATCACTAAAGAAAACAATGCCGATCCGATCTTTCGATTGAAGACATACAACCTAAAAGTGCGCATGCCGAACTAATGACGTCATATCCCATAAAACATCCCACGGCCAGCACGTTACGGCATATAAATTACTCGTGCTATTGTTCTTCGCCCCAGTTCTCGTGTAATATTTTCTAGGTAATGTCCTCAGAAGCTCGCTCCAGATAAGAAGTTGTTTGAGCTGCGACGCGGACGGCTGTAGGGCACATTGTGTGTACAGGTTTTATGCGGAACCTCGTAACATACACTTCACTAAGTTTACGCTTATTTTGTATTGTTCTTCGCAAAATGTATACTCGTGTTAAGTTCTGGAGTATTCCGTGCGTGAACTTTCAGTGAGACGTGTTTTAAACTATTGTCACAAGGTAGAACGTATTAGCTTATGTATGGACCGATGTTGCTGGAGTCTGAGATAACTCAAGGACTGTTTATGTTTTTAATACAAAGAAAATATGTTTAAGATCCGCATATTATTCTCCAAAGGTGGCCCCTCATTTGTATTATTTTTTTATATTTGTATTATCAGTGTACCTAACTATCGAATTATTATAATATTTCTTTGTACAATATCCAGGTATACAACCTATAATTTATTTTAAATTATAAGGGATTATTTGATAATTTTTAAGTAAGGTTTTTGTATAATACATATGTTGTTGTTTTCTTAAAAACACAAAAAACAAAAACTTAATATACCTACATGTTAACAATATGCACACATCATCTCACACACATACACTCACTAACATATTATTCACAAAGAGAGGTACATTACACACATTTGTTTTTATTTCTACTTTTTAGGGTTCCGTAGTAAACAAGGAAACCTTATAGTTTCGCCATGTCCGTCTGTCTGTCTGTCTGTCTGTCTGTCCATCCGCGGTTTAGCGCAAAAACTATTAGTACTAGAGACTTGAAATTTGGCACAAGTATACACCTTAATTACGCCAACAAAGTGGTAGAATAAAAGCATGAAAAAAATTTTTTTTTGGGGAACCTCCCCTACTAGTAACGCGCGAATATTTTTTTTTATTTTCGATTTTCATATAGGGTCGTTAGATAGGTCTTTTAAAAAAAATATGGGTTTGCGAACATCATTTTTCGATGTAGTTAACTGTTCGTGACTTATTAAGTTTTAAAGTGCAAATTTTTGTTAGATTCAAGTGTCCCTACAGACAAAACGGTTGTTGTTAGAAATTCAAACGTTACGGCGATAGTAGCTACATATAACGAAATTAAAAGGAAAACTATCACACTAAAGTTGGCTTTGCAAGTTTGCGAGTTATAGTCGACCAAATGCATTTTACTCGAAAATTTCGATCAAGTCCATTAAAAATATTTTTTTTTTCATTACATCTCTTACTCTGTAACTACGGAACCCTACACTGCGCGTGGCCCGACATGCACTTGAGCGGTTTTTCTTTATATAAAACAGTTTTATGGTTTTATTTTTTCGTTGTTCCTATTATATATATTATATAAGCTATTCCATTTTTTTGCTTTAAACCATAGTTATATTTCGGATGAAAGAGCACTGCTGTCTGAGATACAAGCTTTTCGCTTCGTTCAGACGCAGATGCACATTGTAATATTTGTGACTTTTTTGTTGCAAATAAATGTTGAATTTTTTATATTTATTTTTGTAATACGTCCATGTTAGGGCTACTGATATGCCTACCAAATTTTAAGTCAATCGGCACTTTACGTTTTAGCAAAACGAGCTAATTGTTTGCCTTATTGCCTGGAAGTAAGGACTTTCTCCCCTTGCGTCGTTTTCCCCACTACTGGGGGTCGTGACCCCATCCACGGATCCCTTTCTGTCGGACGATAGTGCGCCATCGGGTGCGGTTTTCGGTAGTGTAGAAATAGAAATAGAAAATATTTTTATTTCGAATAGATCTTTACAGATACTTTCAAAACGTCAAGAAATATATAAAATACATAGAGTGAATAATCATTACATATAGAAATGTAGGATTGTAAAAATAAGCTGTAGGCTAAGTTATTGTTTACAGATTACAGATGTTATATGCGAAAGCTCCTAAATGGTGTATAGCTTTAACTATTATATTTGTATGCAGTTATATTTTCACTGTCTGCTTTCCAAAAATAATAAAATAAAATTGTATTTGTAATATTTGAATGCATCTTTTTATTTTATGACGGTACGAGTTTTTGGGGTTGTAAATGATAAGATTAGTTATAGGCTAAGTCATTGTATTTTTAATATTTGAATGTATCTTTGTATTTCATGACGGTAAGGGTTATTGGGGTTGTAAATGATAAGATTAGATAGTTTTGACCATGTTGTGTACAGATGTCCCGAATGTAGAATTGTAAGAATTGCGTGGGAACGTTGAGGGATGACTGTAATGCGCATTGTTTTCGAAGTATGAAGGAGTGGGGAGAGAAACCCAAAGATAGTGTATAAATAATAAGGCAAAAGTGTCGAAGAGGGGTCCTAAACTTGACTTGATGTAAGACTTTAGAATAAACCTATACTTATAGTATTACTTGACCTGTGATTCCTTTTAATCAGATATTCCTAACATCTTATATCTACCGTAGTAGGAAACAAAAATTCAGATACTACAGTAATTAATAGTAAATTAAAAATTAGAATTTAAACTACTTAGTTCAAACATAATAATCACAAAATTTTTCAATTCCTTCAATTATGATAAATAAAGATACAGAAAAACTTATTCGTCAAGATCAAAGTTATTCACTTAGCAGAGTTCCAAGTGCAGTCACTACTGAGAAGAACTCCGCTACCCAACAAACTCAGTAAGAGCTCTTTTAAATGAGAGCTTAAATCTATTACAAATTATCGTGAAAAATCAAATAATGTGAATGGACGTTCACATTATTTGATTTTTTGAGCATAGATGCAAATAAACTGCTTTCTACTAAATGTGATGCAGGAGTGATTTGCAGGAGCTATCCTGCAAACCAGAATAGACCAGTCCCCACCAACAGAACCCGTTCACGAGTATGACGCATGTGACAGCCATGTCACAGTATGTATAGACAGTGTGTATAGCCTCATGCATCTTGCTGTTGAGTGTGGTGCAGATTTGATCCGTCCAGCGCATCCGCGTGATCTTTTCCACTGGACCTTGCCTGTGATAATCATCTTCTCAAATTCCCTCCGTCTTTTCGAGCAATGTGCCTGAAGTACTAAGTAATGTTCCAGTACTCGCTGCAAACAGGATGAGAGTCTTGTGGTCACTTTGAGTTCCTTGAGAATTGAAACATTCGTACTTTTTGCATGGACTTTCTAATACTTAATAACTTTTTTACCATACCGACAAAGAAAAGTCAAACACGAATAATGGATATTTATTACAACCGGAGTAAATATTCCCCTTATATGTAACAAAAAATAACATGAAAGATTTTGTGATCCCTTATATCCAGTAAAAATGACTGAGTATATTTATCGAGCTCCAACTTGGAGTATACTTAAAAAGGGAACAATAACATAGCAAGTCAAAGTTACGCTGTTGTTATAGGAAGTGCTGCTCGCTGTAACTGACTTCCTTAAGTAACCGAATACATTTTAATAATACATTTGCGTTTTTGCTCTAAAAATTGCAAAGTTGTTTTAGGGTTGGCATGACAAATCATAAGCTGCAGCGATTTGAATATTTATGTCATGTGACAATTAACAACCCCTTTTTGCTGCCTCCGTTTCTAGATTCCTTTATTTAAGTTACCTGCAAAAAAGAACAGTATTTAGTAAATAAGTATTTTTAGTGCTACTTTGGAGCATCAAAATATGTCGACCACTTTTTTCGTGTATTTTTCCTTATGTAGGCAAGGTGGCAAACAAGCATGCAGCTCACATTGATGTTAAGTAATGACTGCAGCCTATGGACATCTACAAAACCAGAGGTCAAAATGCAGATGCGTTGCCACCCCTGAGATTTAAGTTGTTAATTGAAGGTTCGTTGACATTTTGTTTTTTTTTTTGCTTCATCAATATCTAGAAAATAAGATAAAAAACTATAGTATAATAGAAAGATAAGTAATGACAACTATACTTTTAGTAAATAGAGTTCTTTCTAGCCATTCCACTGGAAGAGCCTATACACATAAGCCGCATTGTGTTATTCAATCCATTTCCTGTTTAATGGTAGATCACAACACTGAGTTCTTCTCTTTAGATACCCTACAAAACTCTGTAAGTTTTGGCACACCTTCTAATTTGTACATCTATAGACCACAGTATTCTCACAGATAAAATAAGGTTTTTCTGCAAAATATTGTTTCATTCCTTTTCCAAAAATATATCAACCCGCTATCTCTTATAAATTACACCAGCCCCGCGAACGGCGGGTCGCGTGTAATGGGCAAAGTTGTTTTCGTTGCGAATATCGCGTCAATTATGTTACCCGGTGCCCGAGGTGGGAACGCAAACGATTCGCGACCGCCCCATTTCCGATCAACGTTCACGTGCGTTTTGTTATCAAAATAACTATCATACGTGCTTGGTTTTATAATATTTCTTTCATGTTTTTTTTTGTCATAGGATTGACAGACAAGCAGACGAATCACCTGATGGAAAATGGTCACCGTCGCCTATGATCATTTGCAACACCAGAGGTTTCGCCAACGCGCTGCCAGCCCTGAAGGACTCTTTTGACGCCATATTTAAAGAACCCCATATTGTAGCGAGGGAAGTTCATTCCACAATTTACACGTTCTGGGCAAAAACGCACGTGAGAACCGCACCATTGAACACTGCCAGGTGTCCGGTCGCTGAGGGTGGAACATTTCTCTTCGGCGGGTAGTACGGTGTAGGAAAAGAGACGGTGGCACCATGTCGAACAGTTCAGCAGAGCACTCGCCATTGTAGAGACGGTATAAAACGCATAGACTCCCAATGTCTCTGCGCAGGCTCAGATGTTAAAGCCTGTCTGTAAGTCCTGGGTCGTTAACAATACGAATGGCGCGTCTTTATAGGGAGTCAAGTGGACCAAGTTGGTATTTGGGGGCTCCCGCACACAAATGAGAGCAGTATTCCAGATGTTGAGACTAGTGTGACTGCCTCGTTGGCCAAATGGCGGGACCTTTCGATCCCTAGGTCGGGAAAATCCGTCATTAAGTTTTTCTGTGTTTCGATGGCGTTAATGGCGTTCGGGGTGTTAGCGGAGGTGGTGGTGATGGTGCAGCAAAACAAAAAATGTACTACGTTAATATTCAAGTTTTCGCTTCTTCCGGCAGCGCAATCCGTTGTTTCTTTTTGTAACCGAGGTGGCTAACAAGCATGTACTCGTATTTAACAAGCAGCCTATACACGTCTACAACAAAACTGCTAGCACTTGAAGTCTCTGAGATTTCGTGATGAGTGTGGCCTTTATTTTGGGCCTCAGAGCTGTCCGCATCTGCATTTTGAATTACGTAGTTATTTATGTAGACATGTATAGGCAGTCGAATTCACTTACCATCAATGTGAACTGAATGATTGCCACTATTATTACATATAAAAATATAACACATGAAAAAACACAAATAATATCAAGTCATTTCCAAAGTTGTTTTCGATATTCGCATCAATTACGCGCCTCGAAACCCTACGCAATACGTAGGAATGTAAACGGTGCGGGAACAATCTCACTTCCGTGTTTGCTTTGTAAATAACTTTATTATATTATGCGTGTTTACATATTTCAAATGTTTTTTTACAGGTATTTAACAATAAATATTTAGTGAGGAGACTTCTGCCTATTTCGGATCTATAGACCGTTATCTTTTTCGCATCACCTATGTGACGTTTGTCGACCATTTTGTATGGCCCCATAATAACTATCACAGAGCTATAAATAGATGTAAGCCTCTGACCAAAAATTGCAGGGCGGTACATTACCACCTGACTGGAACACAACAGTGCTGAACACTACCATTTAGCGGCCAGTATATTAAGGTAAGTTGGTGAAGTTGATGCCACCCAGTCTAAATGTGCCAAAAATCACTTTCCATTTTTACCCAACAAATTAATATATAAATAAATAATCTTACACTCCCAGTCCCACACTAGGTATAAACGCAGTATAAATATGTGTCGTGGTTGCTGTTGCACACATACAACACATACACAAACACCCAAGGGAAATGAAACATTCCACTGATATACTTTTTACATTCGTATATTATATTTAGTTTAATCTTAGTGATATTCTTGACTATACATATATTTTTTATCTTGTTTGACATGTATATCAATTGTTATTCACTTAAATTTATTTTGTGTGTTTTTGACGTGTCAGAAGAGGCGCCTGTCATCCTAAATGAATAAATGAGTTTCTGATTCTGATTCTGACCCAAACCCGAAACAAATATCTGAAAGCCATACGTATTTGTCTCGGTGCGGGTATCGAACCCTTCGAATCAAACGGTCGTCTCACACCGCTGGACTAACCGGGTCGTCGCCTTACCATTTAGCGAAAGATAGATTAAGAGGACTCCCCTAAAAAGAGTCAATTAGGTAAGTGAAAAACAGTCGGCAAACGCTCGTCTGCGTCTCCAAAATTCAGAACGAAATAACACTAACCTTTTCAATATCCCCCTCGCCCGCACCGAAGGCGCAATTAAAGGAAAAAAAACGGAAATCCAAACAAAAGGTAAACGGTGTCGGCGCCAAATCGGGATGTCATAAAAAATTTAAAACTGCTGTCTTTGCATTAGGCAGTTTTGTTTGCACACAAGTTTATTTTATGCGGTCGAGTTAAAGCTTCGAATTAAACGTACTGGATGGTTAGCCTTAATGTTTAATCGTTTCGGTAAAGCACAGACAGTCACGGTTGAAATTGAGATGAATTATTTTATCGTAGAACACGGGCCACCGGCCGCGGCGGACCTGGGGGGAGTAGCCATATGCAGGCTTTCCCCGTCTGTCAAAGTACAAGCCCAAATGGGCCTACGCATGTAGCCTAGATGTTTAAATGTGTGCGTGAAATTGTTTATGTATTTTATTTATTTATTTATTATCAATATAGCACACAAAACAGATAACAATTTCATTTAACATTCTGGAGTTTGTATAAAAGTAATGATCTAAATTGTAATCCAAAACATGTATGCCTATAAGCTACATAAATTAATTTTTAATTTGTATGAAAAAAATTTTTTCGTTACAATTTTTTTAAGTTTTCTGTGTTCTAATAATTTATGAGAAAATTTACAAATAATTTAAATACAATTTGGAAAAACAGTATAAAATACAATTATTATTATTAATTATTGAACATATTGAAATTATTTGAGCAAGGAGCGATGACGACTCTAAAGTAGAGTGTAATATCTTGTGAAGGAGGCTAAGATCATAATATATTCTGCGGTTTTCAAGGGAAACAACATGAAGTTCTTTGTAAGAATTCAGAATGCGACCCATGCCACATCTGTAGCTAACAATTCTGAGCAACCGTTTCTGAATACTCTCAATTCTGTCACTGTGATTTTTATAGAACGGTTACCAGATGGATGAATTAAATTCAAGTATACTGCGTATTAGCGTATAATAAAGATATATAAAACTTTTCGGTCTCTTAAAATGTATTGTGCTTCTTGAAATAAAACCTAGTAGCCTAGAGCTTCGTTCCACGATACAATTAAAATGACTGTAAAACGTAAGAGAATCATCAAAGATTATAAAATCCTTCACCGAATGATTTCGTTGAAGAGATTTATCATTTATTTTGTAATCGAAGATGATTTTTTGTTTTTTCTTAGTGAATAAGTTCTCAGTAATGAAGATGCAGTTAAATTACAAAGAGATTTGAATTCTTTAACGGCCTGGTGTCACCTAAACAAAATGCAATTGTCAATTATTAGCTTCTACTAATTGACAATCCCACCACACACACAACATCACCTTATTGCGAGTTAACCCGGGTTTTGCCACAGTCTGTGAAGCCTGACCGGCCTTTGACCACGACCTTTTTCGCACGTTCTTGTCGTACGTGATCCACTTTTCATCACCAGTTATCAGCTTCTTCAAAAATGATTCGGTTTCATTACGTCGTAATAAAGAATCACAAATGAGTACATGAGTCCTTTTTTTTGTACCAACTTTTCTCAAATGCGCCAAAACTGTTTTGTGATCAATTCTCAGTTCTTCAGCTACGTCGTAACTACTGATATGTCGATCTTGCTCCACTTTTTCAAAAATAGCATCCATTTTATCCCTAATAGGGCGACCAGAGCGAAGTGCATCTTTGACATCAAAATTTCCGGATTGAAAACGCTTAAACCAAATTTGTGCTACTCTCTACAGACACTGCACTAGGTCCATAAACATCGCAAATTTTTTTCGCTGCATGCGTTGCATTTTTACCTTTTTTGTAGTAAAATTTTAAAACGTATCGAATTTCTTCATTAGAGTCACTCATCTTGACAGTACGAAAAACAAATGAAAATCACACATTTGCCTAATTTGAATTTGGAATTATGTTCTTTAAAATGTTAACTTTCAATTATACCAAAACCAGCCAGATACAAATACTACAGCCAAAGAGATTTTATTACAAGTTCATACATACTGTAATGCGAAAAGACTTTTTCCCCAACCTATTATAATAGGTAATGCGGTGGTGCCTACGCCCGCGAGCTCCGTCACTGGAGCTCTACCAAAAGTATGTAGCTTTATAACAATTAATCACTATATAAACTGAACTTGTATGCTTATTTGCCGCTTACACGATATTTTATTTTAAAGTTAAGCTAATTTACTTTCTCGCTTTTTGCGCGTATTCCACCAAATAACTCCCGAGTCCAATCCAGTAATTCCAGTCGCTGAAATCACCCGCACGACAAAACTCGATCAGCGCAATGACTCGAATAAAAAAACACTAGAGCACTGTATTCGCAAACACCCGCTAATTGCCCCGGGCGGGATATCGATGTTATCGAATTATTCCAATTATTCGTATATCGATACATCGTTATCGACTTGGGAATATGCGTTCTTGTAATACAATGGTTTCGGATTGCACTCGCATTTTACGTGTAATACGTTATTGTGTAACTAAAAGCTATTTGTAGAATTAATAACGTAATGTTTCACTTTTTTTTATGTAATGAAAGTGGCAAACAAGCATGCAGTTCACATTGATGTTAAGTGATGACTGCAACCTATAGACACTAACACAAAGACCAAGGTCAAAATGCAGATGCGTTACCACTCCTGAGGCCTATGTGAAGTGCATGCTTATTTGCCACTTTCATTACATTAAAAAAAAATGACGACTTTTTCCCGAATATTTATATAATGCTGCCATGAATTATCTGAATGTGGCAAACACACAAAACAATTAACATTGATGGCAAGTGAATACAGTACCCAACAATAAATATTGCAGATCGAGCCTATAAAAGTGACAATCGGCTAGTTTCGTCTTCGTAGAGCGTTATCTCAGCTGCACACTGCCTACGTAAGCACTAATATTCCGATTATGGTTTAAATTTGATCAAAATTGCTAACAAACGTCACATAGATAAGATGCGAAAGAGATAACGCTCTACAGATCCGATATAAGCCGAAGTCTCCTTCCTAAAGTCGATGTTCAAAATGTCTTGTTAGATGCTGTACTTTAGTGTATAGACATACACAATAAACTTATTGAACTACAGTGCTCATCAAGAAATATTCCACATCAAGCTTACGAAAGAGACAATCGGCTAGTTTCGTCTTCGTAGAGCGTTATCTCTGCTGCACACTGCCTACGTAAGCACTGATAGTCCGGTATTGGTCAAAACTTGATCGAAATGGTGGACAAACGTCATATTGGTAAAGTGCGAAAGAGATAACGCTCTACAGATATAAGCCGGAGTCAACTTCCTAAGGTCGATGAGCATTTTTTTTTATTGCTTGTTGGATACTGTATCTTCGTTTCATAAAACTTCTAAAACCTCTGAAACCTTAGTTTCATAAAATCTAACGCTTGCAAAGCCTCTTTCCAAAGTTAAACAAATGTACGAACATTATTGCCGTCTTGAATAGAAATTGAAACGAAACTGTATCAACAACAAGTCAATCAAAACAGTACACACGGAACATTCCCAAACGTTCCTCAAAACTGAATCAACATTCCCTCATCCGCTGTACCGTAGTGTAACTTACAAACAGAGACAACTCTATACCGAATTAGGCCATTTTCCGATACAAGTCGCGAATGCAAATTACTGCCAAACCAGGAGCTATCAAATGTGATTTGTTGCCTTAGATTATGTCTTTGCCAGAAATTACGGCCGTAAGTTTGTATTGAAATTGACACGCAATGTTACTAGACACTACAGTTAGCAGCAAATATATTAGACAAATGCGCCTGCGCTAGAAAGTTTTATTGACATAAACAGCAATAAACACATATTCACGATTAGGATATTATGATTTTTTTATCCCAAATATGGTAGGAAGAGCCTTTCGATATTATTACAAACTCGGTGGGTTTCACTCAAAATTTTTTCAAGTGTGATAATTTGCAACTTATTTTGCGGCATCGATTATTTCCCACTGAATTATCGATGCAGTTTTGATGTCATAAAAGTGGTCAGCAATTAAGCATACAGTTGACATTGATGACAAGTGCATACTGCAGCGTATAGACATGCATAACGATATATTTATTCTAATGTAATCAAACCGTTTTATTTTAACAATCCAAAGAAAACATTAATGCCTTCTGAAATAAATAACGAAAATGCAAGACTGCAACCGTATATTCTCAATTCGCGTAAAGATCGACACGAAACCGTATCAACAACAAGTCAATCAAAACGGTACACACGGAACATTCCCAAACGTTCCTCAAAACTGAATCAATATACCCTCACCCGCTGTATCGTCTAACTTACAAACAGAGACAACTCTATACCGAATTAGGCCATTTTCCGATACAAGTCGCGAGCGCAAATTACTGCCAACCTAGGAGCTGTGAAATGTGATTAGTCGCCCGACGACGCTACCGAACGCCTTCGATTTCTAAAATCAAACCCAATCCCATACTTCAACCGATAACAAACTCAATAACAACAGACTTAAGACTCCAAATCGAAAGCTCGCATACTGTACGCCGCATTCCAGTAAAGTTGGTTTGCATAATTAATACTAATATTTTGATTACAGATGTTTAGCGGCACTGCGGTCGTCTATATCATAAATCCATTTTGAAATTTGCATAGACAATATTGTTTTAGCTATATATGAATAATGTAAATACAGATTGTGTCTATATTTGAAATACGCGACGTATCCTCGTATAGGTGTGTCTACGGTCCTTCGTAGCGTTGCGTAGAGGTTTTATCCTAGCATGAATATTTTGCTACCATAGAGCAACACGGGCCACCGGCCGCGGCGGACCGGAAAGGAACTAGCCATTCAATTTTTTTGGCCTTTAAGTTATTTAAGGAAAACTGCCTCGGTAGCCTAGTGGTAGCAGGCCACTACTACTACGCTGAGGTCCTGGGTTCGATTCCCGGGTAGGGGGTTATCAGAGATAATGGTGAAAAAGCCTTTATCTCTGATTCTATTGGGATTTTTCCATTTTCTGGAAATTTCCCAGTACCTCAAAGTTTGGTAATGTGCCCGGAGATGTCAACAGGCTCGCCACCTGTTACATGGGCCAAAACGTAACCGGCGAATCGTGGGTGTTTGCATGTATGCTTGAATGCATGCATTTTACCTCTGCCTACCCCTTCGGGGATTACAGGCGTGAAGTTACGTAAGGAAATGTCAGAAACCTGACCATACCCTTTTCCCTCCCCTTTACCCCTCCTTATCTCCAAAACAACTGAACGCAAAATTTTGAAATACATACGGAAAATATATGCTATAGATTAGAGAAAAATCTATAAGCTATTTCAGATAGTATAGGCTTGTATGAATCCCTGTGAACGTCCAACTCGCACTTGGCCGATTTTTATCAATAGTTAGACCATGACATTGTTTAACTTTACTATCATATTTTATTTTCTAGATTTTTGTGTTATGTAGGAACAAGTAAAAAAAGAGGCCAGCGCAAGCATTCTCAACTCTAAATAAGACTATAAATAGTCTTAAGTTATAATATTTAAAATAATCATCATTAGGATGTGTCCCATACAGAAAGGATACGACATTTCCGAAACACTAATAAGGTAATTAAGCAGTTCGCCGAGCCAGCTGTGTGAAACACTCAGCAACTGCACGACTACTGTTGTACAGGAAGAGAGCAGTTCTAGGATAGAGTTAGCGATTGTCAGGAAAATAGCTATAGTTTTTTTTATGTAATAAAAGTGGCGTTTATGTAATAAAACATGCATGCAGTTCACATAGATGTTAAGTGATGACCGCAGCTAGACACCCACACAATGACCAAAGGTCAAAATGCAGATGCGTTAACACTCCTGAGGCCTAAGGTGTTAAGCATCTGTGCCGGAAATTACAGGGCCGTACATTACCACCTGACCACACACACGGTAGTGCTGAACACTACCATTTAGCGGCAAGTATATTAGGTAATGCGGTGGCGCCTATGCCCGCGAGCTTCGTCACTGGAGCTCTACCACCAGTAAAATCACTCATATTCATAATAATATACCATCACCAATGGTATATTATTATAAATATTGTGACTTATGGATATTTGTAAAAATTTTTTTTTAACTTTTTAAATACTTCCTTAAGACCGCAAAAGTAAAATAAAATTATAGGATTTGGTCAGAAAATTCTTTTCCGGGTCTTGAAACAGTAAAAAACACAGTACCTATTAAACTGTACCAGAATAAAACATTTCCTTAACACTAATTAAGCAGTTCGCCGAGCCAGCTGTGTGAAACACTCGCCAACTGCACGACTACTGTTGTACAGGAAGATTCAGCAAGCAGTTCTAGGATAGAGTTAGCGATTGTCTGGACTTTGATAACTTGTTACTTTACACAGTACTATTTTCCAAAAGATCTTACTTGTATCGTTAGCTCGTCATTATTAAAATTAAACGCTTTAAATTCTGAATTAGTTACTTTGTTTTTATATTAAGTGAAATTAAATATAAGAATACCACAATTGCACAATATACACAATTTATAAAAAGTCCAAATTGCACATTGCATTTTGGACTTTTTATAAAAAAAAAATTCATGAACTTGTGAAAATAGGCACAGTTCTTGTGAATGGTACGTGAATATTCCGGTTTATGCATTTGTATAAATATTTTTCACTATCTTTTGAACTACATACACCGTTACAAATGAAATTTGCATATAGATAGTAAAATTCTATTTTTGGTACCTACTTATGTCACATAAGTACAATAAAATAATAGGATTTGGTCAGAAACTTCTAAATACGAGTCTTAAAAGAGTATATATATGTCTCTTCACGCCTGGTCCCTAACGGGGTTGGCAGAGAGTGTAGAGCGCCAGATATCCCGGTCCTGACATACCTCTCGTGCCTCGTCTACCTTCATCATTCTCTTCATACATACACGTCTTACATCAGTCTTAATTAATAAGGCACAAAAACACAGTACCTATCAAAATGTACCGGAATAAAACATTTCTCTAACACTAATTAAGCAGTTCGCCGAGCCAGCTGTGTGAAACACTCGCCAACTGCACAAGTACTGTTGCACAGGAAGATAGAAGTTCTGGGATAGAGTTTGCAGTTCTCTGAACTTTGATAACTGCAAACTTTCTACAATACTATTTTCCAGACATACAGCAATAATAGACTGTTTCGTAAGTTCGTCATCATTAAAATTAAATGCGATGTAGGCTCGATTTGTTATTAAGATCTTATATTTTACTGGTGGTAGACCTGTAGTGACGGAGCTCGCGAGCGTAGGTACCACCGCATGCTTGCCGCTAAATGGTAGTGTTCAGCTCTATCGTGTGCCGGTCAGGTGGTAATGTACGGCCCTGTGATTTCCGGTACAGAGGCGTAACACCTTATTCCTCAGGAGAGGTAACGCATCTGCATTTTGACCTTGTTCCTTGTGTATGTGTCTATAGGCTACAGTCATCACTTAACATCAATGTGAACTGCAAGCCAGTTTACCACTTCCGTTAAATAAAAAAAGAGAAAAAAATTGCTGTTGTAGCGTTAACACACGTTAACTTTTCATATTCACAGCAATGTTAGTTGTTTCGAAATATAACGAAGATATGCCTACATTTTTGTTTATTGCCAAGGCTTTTAGGCCTCGTACGTTTCCCCCAAAAACCCTTTGAGAGCAACTGGAACGCTTTGTATGCAAAATTCTGAAAATAGGTTTCGTTGGTAACCCGCCAGGCAATCACTCTGACTTTTAAAATTCTTCCATATATATCCCTTCATACGGACACTATCCTACTAATACTATAAATGGAAAAATTTGTGACTATGGATGTTTGTTACTCTTTCTACTCTTACTTTTCTTTAACTGGTGGTAGAGCTCCAGTGACGGAGCTCGCGGGCGTAGGTACCACCGCATTACCTGATATACTTGCCGCTAAATTATTTCGGCGAATTATTTTGCCAGTTGAAGCGGTTACCTTCTACAGCCGAGATTCATATAATTCCGTTTGAATTCTCCGCCAGGGCTGTCTGTTGCGCCTGAATGTCTATTGCAAGTGAACGCTGTTAAACTTATTAAAATGGTCCCGTAATTACTGTCACACAGGCAAATCAACTTAGGCCTCAGGAGTGGCAATGTGTCTGCATATTGACCTCCGGTTTTGTGAAGATATCTAAAGACTGCGCCGTGTCTGAGCTCCTTTGTAGTAATATCGTAGAATTATTTTCGTATCATTTCGTAGACATCTTTTCGTAGCATTTCATAGACATCTTTTCGTAGCATTTCGTAGACATCTTTTCGCAGCATTTCGTAGAGATCTTTTCGTAGCGTCTTCTATAGGTCTTCTTTTGCTCTGCATTGAGTCTTGTCGTAGATATGCAGTATTTACTTACCATTGGTAGAGCTCCAGTGAAGGAGCTCGCGGGTGTAGGCATCCATGTGAATTGCATGCTTGGTTATCACCACCATTAAATAAATTAAATAATGCGAAAGAAATACATTAAAATAGATAAATACTATAAAATAAGGAGAAGTCGTCGCAAAAAAAAAATCTAACGGTGGGAACCAGTCAAGTGTGAGCAATGCGTTTGATTTTTGTATGGAACTAGTTTAATTGCTTTTTTTTTGTGCGCCAATGGCTTTAACATTTATTGTATGGCAGAACGATGATTTCCGGGTCAGCTAGTAATTAACATAAAAAAGTAAAACCACTTTTTTATGTTCTCTGGTCTATCAGTTTCTCTGGTCTCCGTAATCTTAAGGATAAATTAATCAGCACCAATATAAAATTCCATCAAAATTTTGCCAAGCTTTGGCAAAATTTTGAATTTTATATTAACCAAGACTCGATCAGCTTTACCATTTTTTTAATTTCCACCGAATTATTTCGCCACTGGAAGCGGTTAGCTTCTACAGCCAACTTTCATTTAATTCCGTTTTAATTCTCTACCAGGGCTGTCATTCACGCTTGCATTTCAAGTGCAAGAGAACGCTGTTTTTAATAAATACATTAAAACTAATTACGAATTAAAATGATCGTGAAATAAATACGTTTCTAGCACTTAAAACATTTTCATTAAATCCCTAATCCCTAATCCCTACTAATATTATAAATACGAAAGTAACTCTGTCTGTCTGTCTGTTACCTTTGCACGTACAAACGACTGAACCGATTTTAATGAAATTTGGTACAGAGATAGAGTTGACTTTGAGAAAGAATATAGGCTACTTAGTTATTTAGAAAACAACATACACGCGGGCGATGCCGCAAGCACTAGCTAGTTTGGATATAATTGTTTTATTTAGATACATTTTTAATAGTGGCTGGTGGTTGGTTTCCGATAACTCTAGATTACGTAAACGGATAAAACTCAATAACTAAAGTAAACTTCACATATTTTAATGATTATGAATCGAATCGTGACTGTTGAGAGGTAAGAGAGCGACAGACGCCATAATAATATGTCTATTTTATCTCCAATTATCGAAAACGCGATATTGCGTCGACCAACTATAGTAGCGCCATCTATTGGGTCAACCTGAAACTAGCTGGAAGGCCCGGCAAACCGAATTAATGCGATTAGACTAGCGACTAGCTACGTCCCTGTTATTTCCGTCGCAGAGGCATAACACCTTAGGCCTCAGGAGAGGTAACGCATCTGCATTTTGATCTTGGTCTTTGGATGACTGCAGTCATCACAAAACATCAATGTGAACTGCATGCTTGTTTGCCACTTCCATAACTTAAAAAAAGCACACATCAGCCAATCAATCCGGTTAAAATAGTAAAATACTAAAATCAGTGGCAGTTATTTAAAGGTACTTTTTTTTTACCTAGACATCGCATAAACACACTTGAATCATTTTTGAACTGTCCATAGATGCCGTATAAAAAGGTAAGTTTGTCAAAGCAAAATGGTTTCTGTATCATGTATTCCATTACCCGTGAGAATTTGAATTTTGGAATTTCGTGCGTTGGTTTTCAATTCCATAAGGTCTAAATTTGTTTCAAGTCTTGGTAAATGCGGTTGTGGGAATAACCAACATTGCGTATCGTCTGTATTTCTTTGTAGGGATAGGCAGATACTTCTTCGAGAATTCTTCCGCTCGTGCGAGACGAAGAACTGGTGGTAGAGCTCCAGTGACGGAGCTCGAGGACGTAGGCACCACCGAATTACCTAATATACTTGCCGCTAAATGGCAGTTCAGCACCATCGTGTTCCGGTCAGGTGGTAACGTATGGTCCTGTAATTTCCAGCACAGAGGCATAACACCTTAGGCCTCAGATGAGATGAGTGGTAACGCATCTGCATTTTGAGCTTGGTCTTTGTGTGGATGTCTCTAGGCTGCAGTCATCACTTAACATCAATGTAAGCTGCATGCTTGTTTGACACTTCCAAAACATTAAAAAAAGACCCGAAGACTGGCAGTAAAGTCATTTCAATAGAACGATAGTAAAAATAATAACGCGGGATGGGCAGCAGCGTCCCGCGATAAAACTACCGCCACTGCGATCGCCAATCAACCTGCCAAGAGTGGCGACTATGGAATATTCTCCCCTAATGACGCACAACACTGTTGTGGGCGTCTTTGGGGAAGGCTTTGTCCAGCAAAGACCTATAACCTATATGACTTTAAGAGACTATTTCCTGTATTTTTTCGTCGTTCATTTTCCGAACATTATTTTAAATAACTTCAAAACTATTTATTTTTAGAGTATAAAAATCACACAATGTAGATAATTTGTACTTATTTTGTAACTTTTTATTTCATCCCTAAAAGTGCCCTCTCAATATAATATATCATTTATTTACGTTACACACTTATTTAGGTCAACTGATAATTACATATGTATACCAAAATCCAAGTCAAAAATAGTAGGCTACTTTCGAAGCAAATCAGAGTCGGAGAGACAGACCAAATCTGTCCTTTTGAGATACGGAACCCCAATAAACCAACAAACTTTTCATCTATACTATTTAGTATTATAGATAAATGAACAGCATGTTGGGTACTGCCTCCTGTAATTTGCCAACCCTATTTCTAAACGTAGGTACCAAGTTAAGCTACTTGCAGACTGTGGCTCACAAGGATTTGATACGGGACAAACCAAGTGCACTGCAGCGATTCTGCAATCGGTTTTATAGAGCGTTCGATCTGGGAAATGGGTTTATATTTGCTTCTCTTTTATTTTATATGGTGCGAAAAAGACAAAAGATTTTTTTACCAAGGTTGCAAATGAGCATGCAGTTCGCATGGATGCTAGTGATGATTGCAGCTTATAGACATCTACACAAAAACGAGATAAGAAAATGCAGATACGTGAGCCGATACCCCTGAGAGCTAAGTGGATATCTCTGTGATAATAATGATTATTGTAATGGTCGAGAGTACTATACTCGAAGTTGTTGACGATTATGTGTAGGTACCTACTTCAGACAAACGGTCCAGTTAGGTCGGTCCAAGTTCGAAAAAGCGGTTAATCGCCGAATCCAATTCGGTTGGGCAGCGTCCAGCCTTAAATCTTCTCGTCCAATTTACAAATGTTTATTATCATCTTATAATCGCAAGACGCTGCTGACCATCTTCCGTTATGCAAGATGAGCAGCAGCGCACTTGCTCTTGCCGCCCCATTGGCATACCGCGGGCACTCCGCCAAAATGCCATACAAACGCTTAATTTGGTCCTTATTACATAGACATCAATCAGTAACGTGTATTTACACGTGCACCTGTGAGCGTAGCACGTAGAGAATACCAAACGTCGCCCATAAGAGGGCAGGAGGTCGGGTGAGGCGGAGAAATCGAGCGGGACGTCGAAGTGTCCATTCTATTCGTAGTATTATTACATATTCTCTGCCATTGGAATGGTATGGACGCCATTGTTCCGTTGATTGACTGCGCTAGTGGATGATGGAGACGTCATGTACCGACGCCTAATTTCGGCTGTTTTATAATAATATGTACGTTAACTAAATAAATACCTACAAAAATAATTATCTCATTACGTTCCTCTGAACTTTGAATTACATAAGAAGTACTTATATTTAACACAAGGTTCATACATTAATGAGACAGTTTCCATAAACCAATTGACTTGAAATACCGCGCCCAAAAATAAACTTTGAACAACAGAAAAATCTCAAACTTTTAATGGCGATATTCACGCCAAAAAAATGAATAAAGCACGGTTCACATTCGCGCGGTAACACGGCGCTAAACTACAAAATCCTGCACATTGCGTCTACCCAGCTTTGTTTGTAGCTTTTCGATTTTTCCACTGATATTTATAGAGTTTTGGACGCAACAATTTTCTCAATATTATATATTTATATATATTATGTTATATAAAAATCCTATGTTAAAAGAGCAGGTTCTCCTAATACAAGAAAATCATAATGTGTACATAAACATCAATTTTTTTTTATGTTATGGAAGTGGAAAACAAGCCTGCAGTTCACATTGATGTTAAGCGATGACTGCAGCCTATAGACACCAACATGAAGACCAAGGCCAAAATGCAGAAGCGTTACCACTCCTGAAGCCTAAGGTGTTATGCCTCTGTGCTGGAAATTATAGGGCCAGGACCAGGGCCTACCATTTAGCGGCAAGTAAATTAGGTAATGCGGTGGTGCCTACGCCAGCGAGCTCTGTCACTGGAGCTCTTCCATCAGTAAAAATACCTATCCAATGACACAATTTTCTGTTATTTTTTGTCTGTTTTAAGTTTCAAGTTTTTTTTACTACTTTGTGTGCATGGCTACCATATATATGCCATGTTCAAATTGCTGACGGATGAACAGACATAACGAAACTATGAATACTTCGCGAAGAACAATGAATCGATGCATAATACACCTACACTAAAATTTACCAACACCACAGCAAGCAAAAATAAATATAATTATGCCAATAACTTACTTTTCATTTGACATTACTGCGGTAAGCAGCAAAAACTGTAATACACCGCGGCAAAGCTTCTATGAAACAGTTCCCAACACCGAAACTTATTAAAAATTAAACAAGTTTTCTTTAAAGTGTTAACCGCGCGTTACCCGTGTCACAAGCATAAGACATAGTTTGAAGTAACGCATTTGCAAGTTCCCGGCATCGAAGTTACAAAAACTCTGCGAACGGGATTTAACAACGTTTTGAGACGGAAACTTTCCTACAAACTAGGTGCAAGAGACTTGAAGCAAGCAGGAGTTGATACAGCTAGATGTTTTATTTTTTAACAAGGTATTCCCATCTTTGAAGAGATAAAACGTACATCAAATTTACATTGACACTAGTGACTGTTTTATCTCTTTACTTAACCTAATTAGTATATCTAACATTGCACTACCCGCCGAAGAGAGAAGTTCCACCCTCACCGCCTAGATGGATACTTGGCGGTGTTCAACGCTGCGATTTTCACGTTAATTTCTGCCCAGAACGTGGAACTTGTGAAATGCACTTCGCTTTGAGGTGTTCCCTCGGTGCTCCAATATGGGGTTCTTCAAAAATGTCATCAAAAGAGTCTCTAACGGCTGGCAGCGCGTTGGCATCTCCCCTGGTGTTGCAAATGGTCATAGGCGACGGCGACCACTTTCCAGCAGGTGGTCCGATTCAATCTTCAGACAAAAAAAAACTATTTTCTTCACCAATTCGTACACAGAGAATGTAACAGAAAATCGATTCCATAATCCAATGAACACGGCATCTAAAGCTCTATCAAATTAACAAGTCCGACTCGGTGACGAATGTAGATTATAGGCTGAACGGCCCGAGTCCTTTGCCTCGTTACAATGCTGCCAAGTGCAAATGGCACGAAATATGACAGCATTTTGTTCCTTAAAAAAGTAAATTACCGCTAAAGAATATAATTTTGTTGAATTAAAAAAATATAACTATATCTATAAACATAATAATACGTAATATTTTTCTAGTACTTTCCTTTATTACCTTATCCTATATATACTTTTAACGCACAGCAATATATAAATCTATTGCTGTGCGTTAATAGCTAATTAATACTCGAGAACGGCTGTCTGGACCAAGTTGGCTGTTTGGTTTTTAAAGTATTTGTGAAAGTCCAGGGAAGAAAATATGAAAAATACTGTAGAAAATAATAATACCAGGAATTATTTTTTCCGTATAAACGGGCTACCTACCTGTCAAACATTTGATAAGATCTCTCTTTTTGTTTCTTTATTTATTTCATGGTTCAAAGTTCATTGTATGGCAGAAGAATATTTGCCAGGTCAGCTCAAAGAGTATATTATAATAACATTGGTTTATCTAGTTAGTTACAAATTTAACAGGACACAAACTTCCACGATATTAAGCACACACCCTAAATACACCCGAAAATTGTTCACGCGTGTTGATCTGGCAACATCAGTACAGTGTTAATAGATTTCCGCACCCTCCTGGGAAGTTGACAGTGCGAATGCATGCCCGCTTCAAATATTCCGTGTGATTCCTGCGTCACTTTTGATTTATTAGCGCTCGTTAGTTGCTGATTGCGAGGTTCATTTCGCTTTTATTGATTTTGGAACGTAGCCGAGTGGTTCTTTAAGTAACGGTAAAGTATGGACAGTAGTTTTGAGATTCTCTGTTAAGGATATATTAATGTTTTGTTTAGAATAGAGATCGTGGGACAATGGTATGCATGTTGTTTGAAAATGAAAAATGCAACGGACGAGCAAGATTAAGTTACACAAATTTCAGAAATTTGAATTTGGAAAATTTAAAGCCCTATTTTTTGATAATTCGTGAATTAAAATCAATAATTTTATAAATTCAAATATCAATGGCCGTCATTATGACGTATGTACAATGTACACATATCATTTCTATTAAATGTCATTGATGTATTACCGAAATTGGACAGGCCAGGCAATATTCAAAAATCAATTGCTGTTTGTTTTCTTCGCTAAAACTGTAGAGTATGTTTTATCTTTATTTTAAAGCGATACAAAGTTCGCCGGTCCAGCTAGTTTCTAAATAGATTCCTAATTATTTTTATCTCTTAAGTAAGTACTAAGTGTGTCATAAAAATTATTTGTGGCAATAACAGAGCTGTAGGTACATAACCAATTAATTAAAACTGTAATCCTACACTGCATTTAATGGCAGATAGAATTATTTAAATTTAATACAAGAGACGACCGTAATCTTAAATTTACATTTAAGAAAACGATCGATACATTCCATTTCAAATTAATATTCTGCTCAAGCAAACTTTACATGACTAGAGAATATCTAAATAAACTCAACGTCGCTCGGTTTCCAAACGACATAGCCATAAATACGGATGGAACGTAAAATCGAAAACCAATAGTCGGTCGGCAATTAGAGGCCTCCAATCGGGAACTGTATCGACAATTTTGTGTCTTGATCAAAATTATATCCAGGGGGAAATCGGTCCGCTCATCGTAATTGTAGCTCGCCCTGGATTTATTTCGTTATCTACCTACCCACAGTCTCTTCAGTTAGACTTAAGTTGAAGTTATTTATCTTTATATGTTATTTTTAGGAGCTGTGTTGAATTTTAATAATTTAATTAGGTTTTGCAATATTTGTTTGCCTGCATATTGTTCTTTGCACATATTGAAATACTAGCTGTTGCCCGCGGCTCCACCCGCGTGTAGGTCGCTTTTCGCGTAACCTGTGGAAACTACAATTATCCAGACCTATAATAGTCTTAGCGCAGAGAATATGTAATAATACTTGCTTTTTGATAATTCTAAAAAAATCTGAAGCAAATCAGCGCCGTTTATTGAGGTTTTATGTTAATATAGATGGCGCTGACTTACTGGGCGTATGTCCACATTCAATGTGTTATTTTAATAAAATTCAATAGAGACATAATGCAGTATGTTTTTGTCTTTATTGATATCGATAAAACAAAGTAGAAATTCTAGCTTTATCTAAATTAAATACGTTTATGTAGGTTAACCGCATTCAACAGTTTCAAGCAGTGCTTGAAGTAAATTTTCAATTGACCATAACTTCTTTTTCCCTTAACCGATTTTGATGAAACAAAGTCTTGACAATGCTCAAACTCAAACTTATTATAGTATAGATTTTTAAATGATTTATCCACAAAAACTGGACAGAATAACTCGTTGGGAATCAATGCATTTTTTGTTGTCGTCACATTATTCCGTAGGGCAGCGTCATTGCAAAAGTTACTACATATAGAGGTATACTATTTTTCGATAGAGGAAAATGTATAAACCAGACATCGTATGGTTTCAAAACAAACTTATAACTATTTCTAGATTATTTTAGTTTTTTAAACTGTAAGGAAAACCAACTTCCCTACCTTTACAATATGCTACTTTACCTTTTTTCAAGTCATTTGATTGATTTCATTAAAGTTAATAATTTAGCTGAAATCTTCGGTTTTATGATCTAAATGTAGATAGAAAAAGTTCCCTTCAATCAAAATTCGTTTTATGTATATCGGCGCGGTCGTTTCTTTTGGCAATCCGCTGACAAAAGATAGATTAGTGAAGACACGGTCGGCCGGCGTGATTTTAATAATTCAACAGCCGACCCGGCGCGGCTGGTTCGGCAATTGGGAGATATTGAAAAAATGCCGATAGTCTGTTCCGTTGTCTTACATATTGAACGACATGTGTGCATAGAATAAGAAGAGGTATTTCTTTACCTTTTCATAGACTTTGATGAAGACGCTTATATAATTCCCTTACCAAAGAAACCTAAACTCAGTAGTTATTCGAATTATCGTCCTATATCCATATTACCATTCCTTGCTAAAGTATGTGAACGTCTCATATATCAACAATTTAGCTCCTTTCTCTCCAAACATGATTTACTTAATCCCTTCCAATCCGGTTTCCGTCCAGGACATAGTACGACTACCGCTTTAGTCAAAATTACTGATGACATTCGCCTCGGTATGGATAAGCAACAGCTCACAGTGTTATCATTATTGGACTTCAGTAATGCCTTTAACTCTGTTGACTTTGATATACTACTTGCCACTTTACGTTCCCTTAACATATCTCCAGCGGCAATTAACTGGTTTCAGAATTATTTAATTGGTCGCCGGCATCGCGTGCAGATTAAGGACAACTTTTCGACTTGGTGTGATGTTGTAACCGGTGTACCTCAAGGTGGTGTACTGTCTCCTCTCCTATTTGCAATTTTCATCAACTCTATTAGTCTTCCTCTTACTTCTCTCTACCATCTTTATGCAGACGATCTCCAAATATACTCACAAGCTCGCTTGGATGATCTCCCCAATGCAATATCTACCATTAATGATGATCTGGCTTGTATCTCGAGTTGGAGTAGATCAATTTGGTTTACGTAAGTATGATCATATCTCCGAATTTCGTAAAAAGCTCAAGTGGCTCCCAATTAACCATCGCCGGGATACACACATTCTTTCTCTTCTGTACAATGTGCTATTTAACCCTGCAACTCCACTATACCTGAGGGATCGCTTCAACTTTCTTAATAATAATCACTCCCTTTCACTTCGTTCTTCCAATAATCTTTCCCTTAGTACTCCTTTACACTCCTCTCTACTCTATCACAAATCTTTTTCAGTTAAAGCAGTTCAACTTTGGAATAATTTGCCCGTCGAGATTCGTAAAACTCAAACTATTGCTATCTTCAAGAAACAAGTTAAACATTTTTACCATAGTCTCTAACTTTCTTAGTTCTAGTATCTACTTCTAATTTCCATCTTTCCTATCCCTATCTCTCTCATTCCCTTTATTTCTGTTATTCATCAATTGCGTTTTTTTTTTCTTTTTTTTTGCATTCCATGAAACTTGTTGATGTACTTATGACATTATATGTATATTGTATCTTACACAGTTGTTATATTAAGTATGTACACCCTACCGACTACTAAATTTGTGATCTTTTATGCAAGGTTGCCTGGCAGAAATCGCTACCTGAGCGATAAGGCCGCCTACTGTACCTGTTTTACTGTCGTCTATTTATGTAAATTGTTGCTGTTTGGTGTACGACAAGAAATAAATAAATAAATGAGTGGTTCTGTCTTGCAAAATGTTTACGATTGGTTGGGACATGAAAGGAGCAATATGTGTGAGTTGGTTTACCTTACGTGTATAATACGTATATTCCTGGCAAGATGTTAATAAAAATTAAATAATATAGGGGGTCTCCATACTTGGGAATAAAACTAAAAAATATTTTTATCATCAAACTTATACATGTGGGATGATCTTGCGACAGATCTTTGAAAATGGCAAAGAGGTTTTTAAAACCATTTTATCTCAAAGTCAATCGTTTAAATGATAGACTTTAGATAGATTTCCCAATAGACTTTGGTTCTATTGGGATTTTTCCATTTTCTGGAAATTTCTCATAGCCTCGAAGTTTGGTAATGTGCGCGGAGATGTCAACAAGCTCGCCACCTGTTACATGGGCCAAAACGTAACCGGCGAATCGTGGGTGTTTGCATGTATGCTTGGACACATGCATTTACCTCTGCCTACCCCTTCGGGGATTACAGGCGTGAAGTTACATTATTTTATCTTTATCCTTATAATTTGATGAATCCAACCGCCAAGCATAGCGCTTATGGCATATTCTCCGTTGATATAATCCTCCGATTACATAATGACGCGCAACACTGTTGTGGACGTCTTTGGGGAACGCTTTGTCCAGCAGTAGAGTGATGATGATGATAATATTAAACATTTTAAAAAATCACTTCATTGTATTAAAATACGTCATCAATGTTTATTTGATATATTGGCATCATTTAATAGGACAATCGTGAGAATTAAAGATGATTTCCGCGCGGTCGTTTCCTTTGGCAATCCGCTGACAAAAGATAGATTAGCGAAGACACGGTCGGCCGGCGTGATTTTAATAATTCAACAACCGACCCGGCGCGGCTTGTTCGGCAATTGGGGGGATATTGAAAAAATGCCGATCGACTGTTTCGATATTTTCTTATACTGACAACATGTGCGGTTACAATCGAAATAGATGCTAACTTTTTATAGCTATTCGCTTCGATGGTAAGTGATTATTGACATCTACAAAATGAGCTTTACAATAAATTAAAATTTTGAAACACGAATTGTACATTGACTCATGTATTTTTGAAGAGGTAGCCCGAGTTAAATGCCTATATATGTATTCATGAATACATGGAAACATAGTTCGCCATTCACATTTTTTTTAATCCTATGCATCTCAAACTCAAACTCTAAAATTTATTTAATTACTTGGAAATAATAAAATTTGCTTGTAATAGGTCAAATTACAAAATATGAAATTAAAGCGAATAAGAACTGAAACGTTGCTTAATATGTCAGAGTAAACAAAAGTAAAATTGATAATAATCCAAAAATACTAAATAATAAAAAAAGATATCAACAGAATGTTCCACACTCATCGGCGTCGGATCAAACACCGAGCTCAGGATTCTGAAATTTAACTGAAACCGCGACTTTTTTATGTAAGCACTAGCTGTTGCCCGTGGCTTCGTCCGCGTGGATGTTATAATATATGTTATAATATTTTTTCCTGAATTTTCTTTGCTATAAACCTCACGGAGCCCAAGACCTGTCCAACGAATGCAAAACCGTGGAAATCGATTGGTGCGTTCTGGAGTTCTGAGAGCGTCAGGAAGGAAAACCCGACTTATTTTCATATTATAGATAGATGGTGGCAAAAAAGCATGCAGCTCACATTTTTGTGTTAAGATTTTTTTTTATGGAAGGAGGAAAACATCTACGACACAACACAGCTTGGCAAACAAGCATGCAGCTCACATTGATGTTAAGTAAGGACTCCAGCCTAAGGCTGGTTTTAGTCTTACGCCGACGCCACGCGCACCTTCAGCGCTGATGGCCGAGATATCGCACCTTGAAGAAGCGTTTTCGAATGACGCGTAGCTATCAGCGCGCACGGTGGTCAGCGCTGATAGCTACACGGCCACAAGCGTCGCGCGTCGGCCCCGCGTAGTTGTCGGCGCTGACGGTCGCACGAGCGCCTCTGCTTTCAATGAGCGTTCTAGTGTCGAGCGGAGCGCACGTCGTCAGCGCGTACAGTCATGGCGACTCGCGAAGTGGATACAGTAAGGCGGTCAGTACGATACTAAAAGGAGCCACGTTAAGCTTCAGCGCTGACAAACTACGCGCTGAGCTATGAGCGCTGACGGTGCGCGTGCCGTCGGCGTAAGACTAAAACCAGCATTACATCTACATAAAAAGTGTCATGTCTCTATGATAGTTATTTCGGGGCCATACATTACCATCTAACCGGAACACGATTGTGCTGAACACTACCATTTGGCGGCAAATAGAGGTAATGCGGTGGTGCCTATCCCCGCGAGCTCCGTCACTAGAGCTCTACCACTAGTGTGACTACTGAAGATATGTTGTAAAATATCCTGATGTAAAGAATTTTCCTTCTTATCTAGACCGTGGAAGCGCGATATGCAACACAACTTTGTGCTTGCCAATTTATTTGGTACCGACTCAAAATAAGTAAATAATATCATAGGTTATTATTTCTTTCCACTCATTTATTGTTTTATACTTATGTACTATTTTTTTACATATATTTTATCTTTTCAGTTTCTTTTTTCGGCGGTTTACTTTTTTGTGAAGATCTTATTCTTTTTTATTTTTTTGTGCCTTAGTAATTTTGTTTTTTTTTATCTCCATCAGCTCTTAAGGTGATCCCGCATTATATTTTCTATCAAAGTATTTCCTGGACCAAAAATTTACAAACCCGCGGCATTCTAAATTTGCGAAATACACCAACCGTTTTCGGCAAAAAAAATTAACATACACACAACGTCATCTATACAAATAAATAAAATTGGAGTGACTGTTTGTAATATTAAAATAACCGCTTTTTACTAAATGCATGTATGTATACACGGTACATATACCAAAACAACATTTTTTTCAATTTTTGTCTGTCTGTCTGTCTATTTGGCGGGGCTAATCTTAGGAACGGCTAGACCGATTTTGACAAGACTTTAACTGGCAGATAGCTGATGTGATAAGGAGTAACTTAGGCTACTTTTATCTCCATACATCCATACATACCTACATACAAATAAGTAGAATTGGAGTGTATGCGACTTTGACGGGACTTCCACGGGTAGGTAGTTGATGTAATAAGGAGTATCTTAGGCTACTTTTATCTCCATACATACATACCTACATATAAATAAACAGAATTTGAGTGTCTCCGATTTTGACGGGACTATCACTGGCAGATAGCTGATGTAATAAGGAGTAGCTTAAACTACTTTTATACTAGCTGCCCCCACGACTTCATCCGGGTAGATACTGAACAATCATATTTTTTCTCACGTGGACGAAGTCGCGGGTACAGCTAGTATAACATATAAAGATTAGTGGAGTCATAATAGACACTTCCCAAAATCTTCATCAAACCTAACGAAGACAGAAGCATGCCACTTATCTCTACAAAAAGGCTCTCAACGTCGAACAAATGTAAAACAATAAGTCAACTCGACGCGGGGCCGGTAATGGCCGTATTTTGTATTTGCTATTCTGGTGTACGGCACTGACGGAACCGGACGGCGGCGAGACGGCGCCCGCCGCCGGATACGGACTCGCAAACTCTCACTTGCCACTCAATCGAGCGTGAACGCGTAGGAAAGACGCTCGAGTTATACTGTTTTTCCTTTTTCAAGCTTCGAGTTAGACTGTGCTTCTTTTATAGTTTGGAAAATATCTCCATGACGTAAATGTTGCTACGTTTTTCTAACAGTTTTATCTATTAATCTTCCGCGAGCCCACTGGGGGGCTCATAAACAAAGTTTAACACGTTACTCAACAGTGGTGCTAGAAATTGTGATAAGAATAGCACGTCTAATATAACTAGAATAACTAAAATGGTCCCATATATAATCAAAAAACATTTATCAAAATCCGTCAGGTCGTTGAGCAGAATTATAAAATGAAGAGATCCATTCCATCACTTTATATAATAATAATAATAAAATAAAAACGCTCACACAGCCCCACAGTAGGTATAAACCTGTGTCGTGGGTTCGTGGGTGCCGTTGTACATATACAATACATACACAAACACCCAAACCCGAAACAAATATCTGTAGGCCATACAAATATTTGTCCCGGTGCGAGGATCGAATCCGCAAACTTTCGAATCAAACGGTCATCTCACACCGTTGGACTGACCGAATCGTCATAAAGTTTAGAAGGATAGCAGGTTAGCGTAGGCGCTCAAAGTCTTCATACATCAAACCTAACGAAGACAGAAAGCATGCCACTTATATTATATACAAAAAGATATATAGCCATTATACAAAAAGACTCCACGTCGAGCAAATGTAAAACAATAAGTCAACTCAACGCGGCGCCGGTGATGGCCATATTTTGTTTTTGCTATTCTGGTATACGGCACTGATGGAACCGGGCGGCGGTGAGACGGCGCCCGCCACTGGATACGGACTCACAGACTCTCACTAGCCATTCAATCGAGCATGAACGCATGACTGTACGGCGAACGCTTGAATTGGAATTTTCCCTTTGTCATGTTTCACTTTTATTGTTTGGGAAAATATCGGAATCACATACAAACTTTCAACTAAAGAGTAGACTCCTAGAGTAGGACATGGTTGGATTCGCCAAGTCTTGCTCTTCTATAAGTTTCAAAGAAGCATGCAATACACATAAATAATAACTGATAACTGGAGCCTATAGATATTTACACAAAACCCGGCGGACAAAATGTCTGAGGCTTAAGTTGTCTTGCCTGTATTGTTACGGGATCACACATGCTCTATTCTTGATTAGATATTTATTGGTAGTTTCGACAGTTAATGATTTGAAAAACCGTTAAGGGGTTCGTCATTTTTAATTTGGCTAACAAGTGAGCGTGAACGCATGACTCTCGGCAAAACGGTAGATCTATAGAAAGTTTTCAAGTTGTACTTTTAGGGTTAGATAAATATCTCAATAATAGTGTTAATTGCTTCGAGTACTTTTTGCCCAGCAGTGGACGTCATTTGGCTGAAATTATTCATTAACTTATAATATAAAATCCCCTTGCACAGTACAACTCGAACGTGCACGGAGACATTTTTTTTGATAGGCGAGAGAAACTATTACAGGAATATATGGATCAGTAATGGCGTTTAATACGTTTGTTTACTGCATATATAAGTCGGGGGTCGTTATGACATGCAGTTATCCGTGTTTTTCCGAACTAACACACATATTAAATTGGGTATATACGAGCGGATGACATCTTTGTGACATTGTGAATGCCTTTTAACTTTGAGATTATAAATGAGGGTAGGTACGTTCTGTTTGTTAGAGCAACACGATCCACCGGCGGACCGGAGAGGAGTAGCCATAGCGTTTATTACCGATGCAAAACAGTATGTCATTTTTTTCAAGAGGAACTAAGTGTGACGCACACACACACAACAAAAATCGTCTATTACTACGAAACTCACACCTTGACTTTAACAAAATACATAAACAATTTTACGGACATATTTAAACATCTAAGCGACAGGCATAGGAACAGTTGTGCTTGTACTTTGACAGAGGGGAAGCCTGCTCCCGCCGGTCCGCTGCGGCCGGTGACCCTTGTTGCTCTATGGTTAGGAGAAACGAAAAATTACACACTACAAAAAAAATTGTTATACAATCAATTACGCTAAAAGATCTGTGGCCCAACTTCTAAATATGCCAAAAGAATGACATGCATTGTTCCTTGGGATTAAATCTGTTTAAATTACCTAGGTAGTACATTTATTAATTTTTAAATTAGTGGGTGTCTATAGGCTGCAGTCATCACTTAACATCAATGTGAACTGCACGCTTGTTTGCCACTTCCATAACATAAAAAAAACACTATTGGGCTGGGTCCGATTTTGTGTTTTCCAAGGAAATGTAATGCATTATTATAGGTACCTACGTAATTCTATGGACTCATTGATCTCACATTGATTGAAAGTGTGATTGTAGCGACAGGCTCGTGAACAATACAGGCGTTTATAATCCTGAACAAAGCCGTCTTCATTGTATAACATGGGAAGACGCGATCCCATTCGGCGACCTCTGAAATGTATTGTTTACTTGCATCATACAAAATTGTGTAGGTGATTTTGCGGTAGGTGATTTTGACTAAGCGGTTCTCGCAGTGCTACAGTAGCGAGTGTCGCGTCGAGACGAGCGGTCACGTTGCGATTTGTTTTCGCTTCCACGAGTGTTTTAAAGATGCCACGAGCGTATTGTGTGGTATACGACTGTTTGAACTCTGCATCATCAAAACCGGAGGTATCGTTTTATATACTTCCTGGTGATTTTGCAAGGCAAGAATTATGTATTGTTATAATATCTAACATATTTAAAAAATTCTCGTGTGACAGTGTTTGTGACAATACTCCTCCGCAGCGGCTAGACCATTATGAAATTGTGTGTATGAGAATCGGTTGTAGTCTTTTTTTATATACCTTAATGGTAAGAGTGATTCTCACCATTTATTTTTTCGATTTTTTGGACAGTTAATTTGTTTATACCTCTAAGGCGATATGAAGTTCGTCGGGGTAGCTATTTATTGTCCTGCTTACCCGAGTGGGTGAGGGGATGAGAAACTCGCCCGGTCTCGACAACCCGTTGCAGTATTCCACAGATTGTACTGTCGTCAGAACTATAAAAATCACCCAAGTAATTAGCACTCAGTTTTGTTATTTTTAAGACAAAACAAAAAACTAAGATCTACTTACAAGTTATATCAAAATTAAACTGTCTGCCGTACCTACTTAAAACTATAATAATAATAAGATCAAGGTTGGATCATGGGTCTAATACAGAAGGCGGTACTCCTCGGCACGGCACGTATAGTGAGGAGGTTCCTGTCTCCGTGACCCTAACCACCGATAGCTTGGACCCTGTTCCCACTGCCGACGGCGCACTATTTTTTAATTTCTTATAGTATATGTTTGTTTTTTTTTATAACTACTTATGTATGTAAAAAATACCGGATGGGTACACATACAGCACATACACAAACACCCAGACCCGAAACAAATATCTGTAGGCCATACAAATATTTGTTCCGGTGCGGGGATCGAACCCACGACCCTTCGAATCAAACGGTGGTTTCGCACCGCTGGACTAACCGAGTCGTTTAGGCCGTATTGAGTCATTTCACAATTTGCAACTTTTTTGAATCGTCATATCTTAACAACTTTTAAGTACTTATTGACTATATTATTATGTTTCAAAGACAAATACTTAGTATTTATTTATCCAATACTATTACAGGGTAACCAATAAAAAAAATAGTCAACATCCCAATACGATTGATGAAACGTCAGTAAATGCAAAAATAATAACACCATTATTTAAAAAAAATTGTGACACTGTTGCTTCAATGGAGTGTAGGTAAATATTTTATAAAATGGGCTTAATTTCCATACTGTTTGTATCTATTTGCTGTGGCATTACCTAATATACTTGCCGCTAAATGGTAGTGTTCAGCACTATCGTGTTCCGGTCAGGTGGTAATGTACGGCCCTGTAATTTCCGGCACAGAGGCATAACACCTTAGGCCTCAGGAATGGTAACGCATCTGCATTTTGACTTCTGGTCATTATGTGGGTGTCTTTAGGCTGCAGTCATCACTTAACATTAATGTGAACTGCATGCTTGTTTGCCCCTTCTATAAAATAAAATAAAAAATAGATCAACGTATCAAAATAATAATTACGGCGTTACCCAGGGAAGTGTTCTGGGACCAGATCTATTTTTACTATACAATAATGACTTTCTTGATGTATTGAATTCATGCATTTTATATTCAACATCCCTATTGTTCTGTACACGTTTCCACTGCTACCAAAAAGTAAATAATCCAACAGAATTCTCTTTAGGAAGCCATCCGAAAGGTTTAATTTGAGCGTTGGCTAAGCGTATCCTGTCCGACGTATGATGGGACAGCTGTAATCTGGCCGACGTGATGGAACTGCTAACTCACCTCGCTGTATACAAAACTTCTGTAAGGATTTGTCGTGCTGACATTTCTATCCAAGGTTATTTGTATAACACTATTATTAGTTGTATGTACCTGCATTACCGACAGTATAAATACTTATTACGACAGTATAATAACTTTTATGTTTGTAAAATGTAGTGAAATGCACCTAATGTAAAACCAAGTTAGTTGGGATTTTATCTGGTGGTAGAGCGCCAGTGACAGAGCTCGCGGGCGTAGGCGTAGGACCACCGCATTACCTAATAAACTTGCCGCCAAATGGTAGTGTTCAGCACTATCGTGTTCCGGTCAGGTGGTAATGTACGGCACAGAGGCATAACACCTTAGGCCTCAGATGTGGTAACGCATCTGCATTTTGACCTCTGGTCTTTGTGTGGGTGTCTATAGGCTGCAGTCATCACTTAACATCAATGTGAACTGTATACGTGTTTGCCACTTTCATAACATAAAAAAAGTTAATTTATTGATTCGTATTTTATTTAATATTTCAAAACAGTAAGCAAAAATCCGCACTGTCATCTTTTTTATGGTTGATCTTCTTTTCCGGAGACAAAAGCGGACAATTTTCTCGAAACTGAATACCTACGAGCTGCGTTGGGTCGTCGATGCCTACGGGACATATTGTGAGCGAGCAGGGGATGCTCTATAAAATTGTATGTCTAGTCAAAGTCATGAAAGTCTGTTTCGGCCACAGAATAGATAAATAAGGATTCCGTGGTTTCTGCTACCTTATCGTCTATCCACAATCGTCCACGGATGCTGGCTCTGCACTCTCTCTCTCTCTCTCTCTCACTGCACCCTGTGTCTGACTTAAAGAATGCGGGATGCATAACGTTTTGCTTGACATCAAAACCTTTGCTTGAATCAAAAAACGAACCAAATGAATGTGAAATTAATCGAAAATTTTATGTTTTTATCTATGCCAGCACCCTAAATGCTTTCATGTCATATGTTATAACATTCATCTACAAGGTTTGTATGACACAAATAAACAATAGGCACCTCGTAGTTTGCGGAACGGGATCGCGTGTTCCCTTATACAATGAAGACGGCTTTGTTCGGGATTATAAATGCATGTATTGTTCGCGCGCCTGTCGCTACAATGACACTTTCATAAGAGATCGTTGAATCCTTTCGATTCACGTAACTATGAACTTTGCTTATTTGGACATTACTTTGTATTGGATTATGTTCTCTGTAACTCAAGCTGTAAAACGTTTTCTATACGCTTACACTCACAGCTTACACTACTAACTATAAACAACCTGTGTCAGAGAATTTGTAATAATACTACGTTTAGAACGGACACTTCGACGTCCCGCCCGATTTCCCCACCTCGCCCATCACCCCCCCTCGCGTGGCATATGAATAAACTTCAACAGTGAGGTTGCGAGCGGGCGAACCACGGGCTAGCGAGCGGTCCATTTTTAGTTAATCACGTCACCCTACGTGTTACATTTCTATGTGCGCGTGTACTGATTGATGTCTGTTAAATCGGTAACCAGAATAAGCGTTTGTATGAAATTTTAGCCGAGTCCGGGGTGTGCTTGTGTCGTGGGTGCCCTGTCCTTCAAACACAACACATTCACAAACATCCAGACACTAAATAAATATCTGAAGGCCATACAAATATTTGTCCCGATACGGAGACAAGTTGTACTGCCGGTAGTTAGAGATTGGCTCTCGGGATCGACAACAGCTTAGCTTCTTACTGGCTCCTCCTGTGCCGTGAATTCAGTCATCATTTGGTGCGCCGTGGCAATAACACACTCGTAGTAGTCAGCTCATTCCTAGCCGCATTACGCAAGTAGGTAATACCTCTACCACTCGAAACAATCCATCGTTGCACGTCTCTAGGCGAGAGGAGTCGAGCACAGAAATAAGATGAACAGTAGTTATATCGATCGTAAGCTACGTCGATTACAATATGGACGATTTTTTTCCCCACCGAAATGTTTAACTTGTCCAGTTTATCCTTCTAATGTTTTATACTTTTATGTTGTACAGAACTCTTAATGCGAAATTGCGGTTCGCACTTGGTTGATGTATTCCTCATATATTTATGTAAAAATTTGATTGGTATAATATATCAATCAAATCTGTGCTAATACGCTGAGGGAAGCCATTTATTGAACACGCTACTTTTGACTCCTCATCATGACACATTAACTTGAAAACAGCTGTTTTTAAGAAGTTCTCTCAAAATGCTTATTATATCTAATTCACTAATTAGATTCGTCATCTGAGCGAGCAATCTGCGTATATTAATAGTGTCGAAGGCAGCTGATAAATCTATAAAAGATCGTTCCAGTGATTTCGTCTTTCGCCTCAGTACCATCCTGGATGTGCTGCGGTGCTGCGGTCTGAGCAGGATTTGATTGTCATATGATTCACCGGGGCGATATTCTACTTTTCCTGGTAAAAATTAAACGAGAGCCAACAGTTCAACAACAGAGTATAATTATTTTCATAAATTTTAAATGATCACAATAAATATTCGAAAAATATACTTTGTACATACAGCATGTCACATTACCACCACAACATCGACTTGAACAACTTTTATTACTAACAACAGTAACATTAGTATCCAATCCACTAGTATTAGGCAACATTCAGTTAACTTACTTTCAAAATTAAAACGATTTTTAATTTTTTTCACAACAATTAAACAAAAATCTATAGTCAAAATTCATGATCTATGAAAAAAAAAGTAAATATTATCTAATATCGATACATATTAACTTTAATTTAATCACTTGTATAACAAGAGACAGGCAACCGATATTGACAACATGTCAAACAACCACAATAATTATGTATGCGCAATACAAGTCCGAGGTAAATTTATTTAATCTCCCAGCACAGAGAAACCTTCTTTACTACCTAGTAAAACTGAAGCATTTGGCTGCTTTTTCAGTTTTATGTTGATTTCTAAGATGAACAGAGAATCTTTACTTATGCCAGTCGTTCAGTCAGTAAAGTGTATACCACCTAATATAGATATGCACTTACAGCTCGAATTAGAAAAATTACATGATAAAAGACGGAAAATATAGTACTCTATCACTCTCTTTAAAAGCAAGACAACTATAATATTTCTATCTTTTGGGGATCTTATATCATAATAAATGTTCATATTGTGATTTAAGTTATGCTTACATTGTATAAGTCGATATTGTGGTCGAACATATTAAAATTCTATTAAAACTATAAAATCAATTCGTCTACATGTGCAGCACATAACATTGGATAGTCATTAGTAATATTACTAAATATTCAAATACAAACGATTCCATAAAATGAAAATTACTATGGGCAGACATAATTTATTCCTTTTTTTTTACATATTTAATAGTCAACTTTAAGATTATTTCATTCATAATATTTAAGATCTTACTTCGATATGTCTCTCTGTATATTATCATTATCATATTTTCAGTCGAAAGACGTCCACAGCTGGCCAAAAGCCTCCCCCAAAGATTGCCACAACAAACGATCCTGCACTCTTAACAATTTTCATCAGTCGTGCTTATTATTTTTTTATTATTACTGGTAGGTAGCTCAGCGGCACGCCTGAAGGGCAGTGGACTGTATGCTTTAGATCAATGTAAGCGTTGTCTTGTCTCTCGCGAGGGCATGCGGTTGCGGAAGATGTAGGAGATCTAGCAGGAAGGAACTCGTGCACTTACCTCGTTGGCGCAACTCCAGGCGTCCCCGGGCAACAGAGCCTTCCGGAGCAAATGCACACCACACAGACACTCGCGGTGGGTTAGGTGTTAAGTTTTATCAGGCGCACAACAGTCACCACACTACACACTTGGGATAGCGGGAATGCGAGGACTTCGAAAAACGTATGTCCGTTGAGTTCGACGATTTGGCGGCGACTCGCGTCCTCGCGGTTTGCGAGGCGGTAAGCGACAGTGCACGAGAGGGAAAAGGATAGGTAATGATGGGTATTGCGGGTGCGATGAGACAAAGTATAATTACAAGCGATTTTTGCCGAAAGCGGCGCCACCATTTCCCCCCGGCCTTAAAGGATCGTCTTTAAGAAAAAATAAATAGATATGTGAGAAATAATGAGCGTTATGCGAATAAAATAACATATGTGAGAGCAGTTTGGAAAATTAAAATAAATATATATGTACTTATATGCGTTTATTATTCTTAACCTAAGCTACTGCGAAAACGTTGTCACCCTACTGATTTGGTAGAGGACACAGGCGGATCACTGGACGAAGGAAGGTTCCCTTAGTCGTCCGTACCGACACCACGCGTGTAACGCCGTCTTTGGAAGGGTGTATTTTGTCGACGACACCTAGAGGCCACGCCAGGGGCGGAGCGTTCTCTGTGTTTATGACCACAACCGTTCCTTCAGTGATTGGAACTGTAGGGGTGTTCCATTTCTGACGGACTTGTAAGTTGTGGAGGTACTCGACCTTCCATCGCTTCCAGAAGGACTGCACTAATTTATTTAATAATGAGTGTCTCTGAAGCAAATTAAGTTTATCTGGTTCTACGTCTGGCGCAGGAAATGAATTTAAAGAAACAGTGAGTAGGAAATGGCTAGGAGTTAAAGCCATAGGTTCAGACGGATCTGAACTAAGTGCGGTCAGTGGTCGCGAATTCAACAGACCTTCTATCTGTACGAGAATTGTATTTAATTCTTCGTAAGAAAGAAGCTGTTGACCTATAACCTTAAATAAATGCGTTTTGATTACCTTAACCATGCTCTCCCAACATCCACCGAAATGTGGAGAGGCAGGTGGTATAAACCTCCACGTAATGCGATTTTCTACTAACTCCTTTTCAAAATTTGAACGATATTCTTTGTTAAGAAAATTATAAAGTTCTTTTAAATACGAACGTGCCCCTACAAAGTTTCTACCGTTGTCCGAGTACAAATATTGTACGGGACCACGTCGTGCGAGAAAGCGTTTTAACGCGGCTAGAAAGCTATGCGTACTTAAATCTGAAGCGATTTCAATGTGTACAGCGCGAGTAGTTAGACACGTGAAGATACACAGATAAGCCTTGTGACTTTTAGCGCCGCGACGTCTTATTGGCGTGTAAGATACAGGGCCTGCGTAGTCGCAGCCTGTATGCGTGAAGGCCTTTATGGACTGCGTAACCCTACTGCTAGGTAAATCAGCCATAAGAGGAGGTGCGGAGCGCGGTTTCAGTCTGAAGCACCTATTGCATTTGTGAACTCGACTGCGTACGCAACGTCGGGCGGATAAAATCCAGAACTTTTGTCTCAGTAAAGACATTAAGAGCTCCGGTCCGGCGTGTAAATATTTTGTATGATAATAATCTATCAACAGATCGACAATGTGATCGTGACGCGGTAAAATAATAGGGTGTTTTTGCGAATGGCTCAATTCGGAATATGAGAGACGACCTCCTACCCGAATGAGTCCGTCATTTAGAAATGGTTTTAATCTTTGTAAAGCGGTTGAACAAGGTTTAGATTTATTTAAATTATGAAAATCGTCAGCGAAATATTTTAATTGCAAAACGCGAAGTAACTTACTTTCGACAAATTCGAGGTCACTCTGGGTGACACCAGCGGATTTAGTGCGGGGAAGTAATTTTAAAAATCTAAAAACATATACTAGCGAGCGCAATAATTTTGGCCAAGAAGACATGCGGGTTGCGAGAGCGTATATAATATTTTCTTCTGGCGCTGTGAAAGTATTGAACGACAGAATTTTTTGTTCTGGGATATTGTCACCAGAAACTCCGTCCAGTTCATTAATAGGCCACTGGGACGGCACAAGCGAAGCCCACTGTGGCCCATGGAACCACAGGGGGTGCGTGATTAATTTATTAGGCGTTAAACCGCGGGAAAGATAGTCTGCGGGATTTTCTGCTCCCGAGATGTGATAAAAATTACTAGCGGATATGTTGTCATTTAATGTGACAACCCTATTCGCTAAGAATGTTTGCCAGCGATGCGGTGAACTTTTAATCCAATATAACACGACCTTAGAGTCAGAAAATGCGTAAATATTCATTTTGTACCGCGGGTTATAATTATCAAAGACAATGCGAAGTAATTTAGACAAAAGTACAGCTGCACAAAGTTCAAGACGCGCAACAGATAGCGTTTTCATAGGCGCCACCTTGGACTTCGCACAAACAAGCTGTACGGCGTTCTCGTTCCCGGAGTGTACATGTAAGTATACAACTGCACCGTATGCCAGCTCACTGGCGTCCGCAAAGCCTAGAAGTGTGACTTCTGTGCCGTCGGCTACTCCCAAGTAACGCGGTATTTTTAATTTATTAAGTGATGTTAATTCGGAACAAAACTGTTTCCATGATTTAATAATATTGGGAGGCGGCACTTCATCCCAATCCAACTTTAAAAGCCAGAGCTGTCGGATCAGCAGTTTAGCGTAAAGGATAGTGGGAGCTACAAAGCCCATAACATCCCACAACCTAGCGATCGTTGAAAGTATAGCGCGTTTTGTACACTTCTCATCGGGAGGAGAAATTATGAAAAAGAAAGTATCTGTGTTGTTAGACCAACGCAACCCCAGAATTTTATGTTGATCGGATTTATCGAATTCAACCTCACAAGGATGCCTATGCGAAGCGGGAATATTATTTAGAACATTTGAGGAGTTGCTACTCCACTTAAGCAAGTCCCATTGAGCTCCCTTGAACAGGGCGATAAGTTCTTGAGCGGTGGCGAGCGCTTCATGTTCAGTTTGCGTCGAGAACACTAAATCGTCCGTGTAAAGTGACGTAGTAGCGACTTCGCGGGCTCTCGGGTATTTATCTCCATCGTCAGTTATGAGCTGCTTGACGGTACGCAATGCATGGTAGGGACTAGACTTCAAACCGAAGCATACCCTATTGAACTGATACACAGCGAGAGGTTCCCGTGGGTCGAAGCGGTACAGGATGCGCTGAAAGCGGCGATCTTGTTCACGGACAGAAATTTGTAAAAACATTTGTTTACAATCTGCGGTAAGAGCGACAGCGAATAGTCTAAAATTTAATATTATTTGAAATAAATCTCCTTGCAGATTAGCACCGCTATGAAGAATATCGTTTAAGGATATGCCAGAAGAAGTTTTACAGCTGGCATCTAAAACGACGCGTAATTTTGTCGTGGACTTGTCGTCACGGATGACGCCATGATGCGGGATCATATAAGTAGGAAAAAGAGAATTATCATGGTCATCAGTAGGCGCGGGTGATAAATATTTTTTATCTAAATACTCGTGCATTACGTCATCATAAGACATCCTCAGCTGGGGGGATGCTTCGAGTTTTCTCTCTAAGCACAAAAAACGTTTGCGTGCGGTTTCGAAAGAATTACCTAACGAAAAAAAATCTTCGCGAAACGGTAAAGCGACGGTATATCTACCGATAAAATCTCGCTCAGTAGTAGTGCGGTAAAATTCTTCGCATTCAATGTCATCCTGACACTGAACGGGCGGACAAGAAAGCTCTTCGAGCTCCCAAAATTTCTTTATTAAATCGTCAATAGTGACAGTTTTATCTCTGTGCACTATGGCGCAGCATGAAGTCAATGTCGACTGAGCGTAAGCGGGATGAAGCGTGGGTACGGAACCCATAATTACGTAACCGAGTACGGTATTGATAGCGGGCGGCGCGGCGGTGGTGCTGTGCATGGCGCCGGGCAATAATAAATGCGTAAACAGCGAAGCACCGATCAAAATGTCGACGGGGCTCGGTGTTGCGAACGTATCATCAGCGAGCGGTAAATTATTTAAATAAGAAAGCGCGGATTTATCTATATATGCAGATGGCAAATTATCTGTAATGTGATCTACAACTAACGCGGAAACATCGAATTTAATATTTGAATTATATTTAGAGTAAAATTGTAACGAAACTGAGCCCTGTATAGCCTTTTCTGAACCACCTATACCCTTAACTATAGTGTAAGGTATATTATTTAAATGAATATTTAAACGCTTAGCGCAACTCGCCGAAATAAAATGACAATTAGAAGCAGTATCTAACAAACATCTCACTGTATGTGGTTGACCCGAACTATCATATACAATAACCTGGGCCGTGGCTAGCAAAACTGTATTGTGCGTAATACATTGCTGGCGTTGTTCGTTGTAGTGAGTATTATTCGCGGTGGAATGTAACGCGGCAGTGGATGTCGTACATAACGATACTTCATTGCGCGGAGTAGTGGAGCACGCAAGCGGCGACTGCGCGGTCTGCGCGAGTGCAGTCTCCTGCGGCGCAGTGGCGGAATGGTTAGGCGCGCGGCGGGACGTACCACGGTTCGAATCCGAGGAAGAAAAATGAAGTAATGTGTGATGCCTTTGATTACAGGATCTACAGTTTGTATTAGAATTACACGATGATACTTTGTGGTTAATGCTTAAACAATTAACACACGCGTTGCGTTCTTTAATTAATTTAAAGCGTTCCTCTGGCGACATTTGAATTAATTGCGGACATTTAAATAAATGTTGATGGGTTATATTTTTACATAAGCATTTATTTGTGGAATTATTAAGTGTAGTGAGAAATGAATATTTTTGCAAAGCGTTGTTATTACTACTAGGACGGCCACGACTGACAATATTTTTATTATTACTAGCAGGACACGAGCGTTGTAGTATTTTAGATTGGTTTGTAATAAACTCAACCAGGCTATCGAAGGTAGGTATCTTGGATGAATCACCCAGCCGTTCGAACGTACGTACAGTATCGGAATCTAATTTTTTAAGCGCGAGATGTAAAATAATATAATCTGTTAAGTCTGGAATTTTTAAGTTTTTTAGACCTCGAAAGGCTGTAACAAATTTATCGATAAATAAATCGAAATTATACGCGGATGTAGAAGTTTGTGATTTAAATTCTAATAGCTGATCTAAATAGGTAGATGCGAGCGATCTTTTATCATCGTATTTATCGATAAGCGATTGTAATAACAAATTATAATTTTCTGCGCAAGGCGTAATACCCGCGCAAGCGGTCTGCGCCTTACCTGTCAGTTTGCCTAAAAGGTAATACAATTTCTCCGAATCTGACAGCGATGAATTGTCGTGCACCGTGGATTTAAAACCCGCGAAAAACAATGGCCATGAACGAATGTCACCGTCGAAGGTCATAAGTTCAATGGGTGGTAAATTAGGTTTAATTTTGCGGGGTAACTTATTATCAACATTTTTAGTGTTTAGCTGCGAACTTATATGCTTAATGCGGCCATATAGGTCGTCAAATGAGATCAGACTATGAAAATTAGGCGTTGCGTCTGGATCGATTGTCAATAATCGATCATTATAATTATCTAAAAGTTGTTGAAATTCACTACGAAGAGTATCTACCGTAGTGACCGAACTAAGGAAACTTTCCTTTAAATTCTCATCTATATGTATATTTTTTGAAGAATCATAAATATTTTGAATCCGCTCAAAAATAGTATTGCGTTTAGCTTCTAATAATTTTAATTCTTTGTCCAATAATACAGAGGAAGCAGTGCGTTTACTTTTCTTTTCTTCCGCCATATTTGTAACAATTAATTTAAAAGTTTAAAAACCGCTACAAAATGCTTGTAAACGAGCTGCGCGCGCAGGGCACGCGCACTCGGCGACTCGGCGTTATACCGGCGTCCGGCGTATGGCGGCAAATATGGAGGTAGAAATAGAATGAAACAGAGTCGTGGCGAGTTTTATACAGAAAAATATGATGAAATGCGTTTATATAGATAAGTATATAATAATTATATGTATGCCGACAACGTAATAACTGTTGTGGCGCGGTATATGCGGTATAAAATAGATATAAATATAAGGTTATTTATATGCGTTTGCGTAAATAATAAAGAAATATTTATAAATACACCTATAAGACAGATCCTTATAAGGGCGGTGCGGAATATATAAGTCGAAACGGATCGAAATCCGACTCGAAGTGACCAAATCAAATGGTAGGTAGCTCAGCGGCACGCCTGAAGGGCAGTGGACTGTATGTTTTAGATCAATGTAAGCGTTGCCTTGTCTCTCGCGAGGGCATGCGGTTGCGGAAGATGTAGGAGATCTAGCAGGAAGGAACTCGTGCACTTACCTCGTTGGCGCAACTCCAGGCGTCCCCGGGCAACAGAGCCTTCCGGAGTAAATGCACACCACACAGACACTCGCGGTGGGTTAGGTGTTAAGTTTTATCAGGCGCACAACAGTCACCACACTACACACTTGGGATAGCGGGAATGCGAGGACTTCGAAAAACGTATGTCCGTTGAGGTCGACGATTTGGCGGCGACTCGCGTCCTCGCGGTTTGCGAGGCGGTAAGCGACAGTGCACGAGAGGGAAAAGGATAGGTAATGATGGGTATTGCGGGTGCGATGAGACAAAGTATAATTACAAGCGATTTTTGCCGAAAGCGGCGCCACCAATTACTTTCTCGCGATTGATGGAATACCCTTTTGCTTTTTTGTTATTTTTTTTAAATACACGCGTACAGAAAATATATTTCTGTCGTCATTCAATATTGCTCTATCAATTATTATAAATAAATAACCTTAAAGAACAATAAGCTGCATTAAGTCTTCTGACTCCGACTGTCCTCGATCATTTTGAGTCCGCTAACCATTAACTGCTTAGTAATATTACTAATTTTCACAATAACCCCATTACGCTAAATCTATGCTAATAGGTCTCAATAGACCATACTCTGAATAAAACCTAGTTCAGACTGGTAGACATTATGGTAAAGAATTTACATTGGGTAACAATGTTATAAATAGAATCAACAAACTGGGTAAATACGAATCCATGGTCGTATTTACCATTCTTGCAATTGTCCCATGGTAATTAAGAACAAACGCCATCGTTAATGCTTTGTAAGCCATACAGGAACAAAAGTGGACTAATAATAAAGTCATCTAAAGGACTAATTATTTCACTTCGGCGTTGGGTCTTAATTACCTTCACCCCCGTATAAGTTTCTAATTTAATAGTAGGAAATGCTGAATCTACAATTACTATTAACATATTGAGGGCTAGGTGCATGTTTTAAGATGCACAAAATTCCACTAATCTTGAGTCTATTTCTAAATAATATTCTTTACCATCTGCTACCAATATAAAAAGGCGTAACCGTCTATTAAGCAACTGGAGAACTATTTTATTTGTCAAAGGTTAAAACATTGCATCACAGTTTATACCTTCAGCAACACAACGAATATATCGTCACAAGTCATGTATCTAGGTGAATATTCATTACTATCACTAGTATTCACTACATATAGTAAAATAACATGGAAATTCGTTTGTCTATTTCTCCATTTTAATTTGCTTCTAGTATCCCCATGCATTTTGATGCATTCGCATCGGCATCTTTTATAGTATCTTTCCCAATAGATAACTATACATAACTAGCTAAGTATCTATAAGCTCTTCGTCTTCTTTACTAAAGAAGATACCCTCTTCTAAGAACCAAAAGAAGACAGAATAAGTGGCATTGTCAATTTGACGACCATGAGTGTGTACCTCCTTTAACTGAAGTTTTTCTTTAGGTACGAAACCATAGCTAAGCTACACATGGAAGTCCTTGCAACAGATAATTTTGTGAGTTATACTGTGTTCTTTCTATGCTCCTTCTTTCTTTTCTCTCATCTTTATTTCAATTTGAAGCCTTTAAGGAAGATCTTATCATGGTTAGTAACCTTTCTGAGAATGAAAACGTTCTCAGTTAAACTTTCAGAACCCAACCAAGTAAATGGCAATTTTACAAAAAATATGTTCATTCTAACACAATCATATTTAAAATTCACGTTTTACTATAAAACATTATCCTTATTCAATATGGTGTGCTATAGTTTTATTTCGGCCTATATTTATAACTTTGCAGTTCCCTCTCACAATATACTGTGATATAGATACTGTATCACGCTGACTTAGTACAGAGTAAACAATGACATTTTAAAAATAGACGCGTTGGCTGTCCGCAATTAAAAAAAAGCACTTAGACACAATTTACCAAAGATTATCAAACAAGCAACAACATCCAAGAAAAATAATATTTACCTCTTTTATCAACAGATATGGCATATAGCTTTCCCTTTCTAGGCGGCATGACATAAATAAATGTATGCTACTTGTATTGCTATATAATTATGTATCTATTTCTAAAACATCACTGAGAGTAAATAGCTAATTAATTCTTTATTTGAAGTCAATAATTTAAATAGTAAATATTTAAAGAATTTGTTTTCTATGTGCATAACTGCCAACTCGAGTTACGCTACCCTATTACCGCAATTTGACTCATAATGCTAGACTTCCCAACTAGATGATTTCCAGGGTGGGTAGGAAAATCTATACATACCTAGATTAGATTAAATATAATGGGTTTTCCATTAAAAGCGGATATAATATATAATATTACATAATATAATTAAATCTCTGAATGCACAACAATTAAATAATGGAGAATAGAGGTAAAAAGATGTAACTAGTCGAAACGGTATCCCGCATTAAGTTTTAATATGTATTAAAGATTACTCTAGAATGGCGCTAGAATAGGTAAAAGGTGTAATGATATGCATAGTAAATATAACCTAGAAAACGGATATGAGATACTTAATGATGAAACAACAGTGTTGATTCTCTTCAATAAAAAAATAGCGCCACTCTATGGTTAATGGCTACATTTCGAAGTACCCTTCAGTACCTACACGTAAAGGGTTACCTCTACTTTCCATTATTTGTTGATTTCTTTTTCAATAAACAGAATACGCGTGAGGCATTCCTTTCTAAAAAAATGGATACGTTAAAGGTATTTTAAAGTGTTTATGATAACACACAGACATCCCTATAAACGGAACTTCTGTCCATCGTCCAACAAAATCTGTTCTACTTTTGTTTGAGAAAATAAAAGACCAAGAACAGGTTATTTATGTGGTTAGCCTCCGTTAATATTGGACATTTTCTACATATGGTAAGTAGGGATATAGATGCTACTCAATCTTAGAAAATTGAGATTCGTTTTTTTTTTTTGTTTCAATACCAACCATCCAAATAGTGATATGTAGGTATAACTCAACTGTATTGAAAAAAATGGCATGTGTTGACATAAAATCCGTTTTTATTGTCTTTGTTGTCTATGATAGAATTTGTAGTATTTGTTGATACTAATCAAAAATAGATCGATTAATAGGCAATCGATTACATCCACGTCGATTTTGTCGTAAATCGATTTACGACGAAAGAATCAATTCTCCATCCCTACAGGTGAGTTGGTAACGCCCTTCCAGCCTTTAAGGGGATGCCAGTATATTACCAAATATCCTATTCATAATTCAGTTGGGAAGTCGTGCCAAAATAGGGGTCTACTTGCGGTCTTATGGGAAAAGACCGTTTATTTTTCGGTCTTTTCGCCTTGTAAGTAGTTGTGGTTGATGAACCTGGCACCTTGGGTGAGCTGCGCGCACTCGTTGGTGAAGTGGCAAGCGAACAGCAGCATATTGCGGGGCTGCACCTTCCACGCGAACCGCATGAACATTAGCGAGTATAATGAGAGAGCTGAAATAGAAAAAAAAACATAATCATCAATTTCAATCAAATAACAAAAAAAAATTTACAAAAAAAATATATATACCGTCGATAAAACCAAATAATCGTAACACTTAAAAGTGAGAGAAATAATAAAATACAGAATGTAATATTTAGTAGTTAGGCCATAGATAAATAGAATAATAAATTATTTATTATTAACAACAATAAGTTACTGGTGGTACACTTATAGTGCATGAGCTCGAGGGTGTAGGCACCACCGCATTACCTAGTCAATCTGCCGTCAAATGGTAGTGTTCATCACTATCGTGCTCTGATTAGATAGATGGTAATGGTTGGCCCTGTAATAACTATCACAGAAACAACAACTTAGGTCTCAAGGGTGTGAACGCATCAGCATTTTGACCTCTGGTTTTTGTAACAAGGTAATTTTGTGTTAATGTTTTAACCTCCTTTTGGAAGTCGGTTAAAACATTAACACAAAATTACCCTTCGGTCTTGCGATCAAAAAGCAAGATGATGAGGCGATGTTGAAATTAGTATAAAAAAATTGCAGTAAAACATTGTATTGTTCTTTTCATTAAATAAATTTTAGCAACCAAACATGCACTTCACAGGTCCCAAACGGGGTAGGCAGAGAGAGTGGAGCGCCAGATATCCCGGTCCTGACACACCACCCGTGCCTCATCTACATTCAACATTCTCTTCATACATGCACGCTGATTCCTAAGACTTTGGACCCCACCATCAGAGGTAACCATGGTAAGAGATTAATATAGCATATAGTTTACCCCCCTTATTCATAAACGTATTTTAGCTAAAGTGTGGCTAATTTTTTCTTTGTCTTTTTCTATCCCAGACATTTGACAATGCAACTGACAAAGACAAAGCATTCTATAGTCAAAACGTATCTAATGTACGTTTATGAATAAGGGGGTACATCTACACAAAAATCGTATATCGTAATGCCGACGTCTTTGTTTTACCTACACATAATGACAAAAGAAAAAATCACAAATTCAAAGTAGACTTTTAGGTCTAGACAGTCGCATAAATAACTGACGTTTACTTACTTCACTTTTACAATTTAATAATCTCTCTCTGTAGTGAAAAATGGCTGATAAGCTTTAGATAATATAACGCATGATAATTATAAAGAAAGATAAAGCAGATAGAACTACACTTTAAAATTCTTTATTTGCTCCATCTTTAAAATAAAATAAATTTAATGTGTAATTTTATTAGTTGTAGGCTGAACTGAACACTAGTTTTGTAGGTGACAGATAGAGTATGTAATCCTTTGGAGCCAACGTCCTCCAGCTATCACACCAGAAATCTATCGCCAGAAAAAAATGAGTGACAAACACTCAAGCGTACCTACAGTACGCAGAAAATTATATTGCACATCGACCTTAGGAGAGATACTTCGGCTAATTTCGGCTCTGTAGAGCGTTATCTCTTTCGCACACCACCTATATGACGTTTGTCGACCATCGATAACGCTCTACGAACTCGATTGTCTAGCCAAATGTTGTTCTATCATGGCCCGGTAATTTTCACACAGCCCCTTCGTGACTCACTTAATATTTTTAAACCTAAGCTGTATCAATTAGATAACATAAATAAGAATATTTACGATGCGTCGATGTACAGTAGGTAATATTTTCAAACAAAGCGGGAATTTTGCGACCCGGTATATTATTTTGATGGTCCGGTACCGGGTCGCGATCCGGAAAATGGGAAACGCTGGTCTAGCCGATTGTCTCTTTCCTATCGATGTGCAATATTTCTTGACGGGTACTGTAAGATTATTTGTTTTTTTTTTATGTAATAAAAGTGGCAAACAAGCATGCAGTTCACATTGATGTTAAGTGATGACTGCAGCCTATATACACCCACACAATGAACAGAGGTCAAAATGCAGATGCGTTGCCACTCCTGAGGCCTAAGGTGTTATGCCTCTGTGCCGGAAATTATAGGGCCGTACATTACCACCTGACCGAAACACGATAGTGCTGAACACTACCATTTAGCGGCAAGTATATTAGGTAATGCGGTGGTGCCTACGCCCGAGAGCTCCGTTACTGGAGCTCTACCACCAGTAAAAACTTAACAGTATCTAATCTCAATAATCATGACCACGTTAATCAGCAGCGGTATCAAATCTTTTTACAATTCAAATAATACTATATTTGTAAATCACACTAAATTATCTCTTAGATCATAAATCTGTGATAAAAAATATCTTGGAGGATTGTCTTTTTGACCTCCAAAATATTTAATACATTTATAATGTTGTGAATGTATCTTCACACTTATGGGGCAGACAGAGAGCGTGGAACGCCAATTTCTTTTACTATTTTATTACAATGTAAATAATACTATTTACAGGGCGTCCCAAAAATCTACGATAAACCGAAAACGGGTGATAGGTCAAGTCATGACAGTTATTAGACAAATGTGAAAAAAAATATTTGTCGTCTATTTTTCATAGTATAAGGATTAAAAAAGAAATACATATATATAACTAGCTGTTGCCCGCGGCTTCGGCCGCATGGATGTCGTTTTATAAATTTTTTTTTCCTGAATTTTCTGCTATAAACCTTACGGAGCCTGAGACGTTTCCAACTAATGCAAAACCGTGGAAATCGGTTGGTGCGTTCTAGAGTTATAGCGTCAGGAAGGAAAACCCGACTTATTTTTATATTATAGATTTGAAAAATACATGACAATTATTTTTCACATTTTTTTTAATAACTGTCATGACTTGGCCTATCACCCGTTTTCGGTTTATCGTTGATTTCTGGGACAGCATGTATATTATTGTCATGGTGTGGCAAAAAAGCACTTTACATTGATGGTAAGTACTACTGTAGCCTTTAAGCATCTACATGAAATTAAAGATTTAATTGTAGATGCGTTGCCATTCCTGAGGTCTTAAGGTATGATGCCTCAGTGCCGACAATTACCGGGCCATACCTAATCTATCTGCCGCCAAATGGTAGTGTTCAGCACTATCGTGCTCCGGTTACGTGGTAATAATATGGCGTAATAACTATCTCAGAGACATAACAACTAAGGTCTCAGGGGAGGCAACGCATCTGCATTTTGAACACCGGTTTTTGTGTAGATGTCTATAGGCTACAGTGTCTACTTACCATCCATATGAACTGCATGCTTGTTTGCCACGATGATAACTTAAAAAAATAGCTCACAAAAGTTGTCTTGTATGTGATATCATATATTGTTAAAAGGTGATAGGCAATTTAATTTTTCAAGTACTAAGTCTAAATGCCGACGTCTTCGTTTTACCTACACATAATGACAAAAGAAAAAATCACAAATTCAAAGTTGACTTTTAGGTCTAGACAGTCGCATAAATAACTGACGTTTACTTACTTCACTTTTACAATTAAATAATCTCTCTCTGTAGTGAAAAATGGCTGATAAGCTTTAGATAATATAATGCATGATAATTATAAAGAAAGATAAAGCAGATAGAACTACACTTTAAAATTCTTTATTTGCTCCATCTTTAAAATAAAATAAATTTAATGTGTAATTTTATTAGTTATAGGCTGAACTGAACACTAGTTTTGTAGGTGACAGATAGAGTATGTAATCCTTTGGAGCCAACGTCCTCCAGCTATGACACCAGAAATCTATCGCCAGAAAAAAATTAGTGACAAACACTCAAGCGTACCTACAGTACGCAGAAAATTATATTGCACATCGACCTTAGGAGAGATACTTCGGCTAATTTCGGCTCTGTAGAGCGTTATCTCTTTCGCACACCACCTATATGACGTTTGTCGACCATCGATAACGCTCTACGAACTCGATTGTCTAGCCAAATGTTGTTCTATCATTGCCCGGTAATTTTCACACAGCCCCTTCGTGAACCACTTAATATTTTTAAACCTAAGCTGATTCAATTAGATAAAATAAATAAGAATATTTACGATGCGTCGATGTACAGTAGGTAATATTTTCAAACAAAGCGGGAATTTTGCGACCCGGTATTTTATTTTGATGGTCCGGTACCGGGTCGCGATCCGGAAAAAGGGAAACGCTGGTCTAGCCGATTGTCTCTTTCCTCTCGATGTGCAATATTTCTTGACGGGTACTGTAAGATTATTTGTTTTTTTTTATGTAATAAAAGTGGCAAACAAGCATGCAGTTCACATTGATGTTAAGTGATGACTGCAGCCTATATACACCCACACAATGACCAGAGGTCAAAATGCAGATACGTTGCCACTCCTGAGGCCTAAGGTGTTATGCCTCTGTGCCGGAAATTATAGGGCCGTACATTACCACCTGACCGAAACACGATAGTGCTGAACACTACCATTTAGTGGCAAGTATATTAGGTAATGCGGTGGTGCCTACGCCCGAGAGCTCCGTTACTGGAGCTCTACCACCAGTAAAAACTTAACAGTATCTAATCTCAATAATCATGACCACGTTAATCAGCAGCGGTATCAAATCTTTTTACAATTCAAATAATACTATATTTGTAAATCACACTAAATTATCTCTTAGATCATAAATCTGTGATAAAAAATATCTTGGAGGATTGTCTTTTTGACCTCCAAAATATTTAATACATTTATAATGTTGTGAATGTATCTTCACACTTATGGGGCAGGCAGAGAGCGTGGAACGCCAATTTCTTTTACTATTTTATTACAATGTAAATAATACTATATACAGGGTGTCCCAAAAATCAACGATAAACCGAAAACGGGTGATAGGTCAAGTCATGACAGTTATTAGAAAAATGTGAAAAAAAATATTTGTCATCTATTTTTCATATTATAAGGATTAAAAAAGAAATATATATATAACTAGCTGTTGCCCGCGGATTCGCCCGCGTGGATGTCGTTCTAAAATCCTGAATTGTCTTTGCTATAAACCTCACGGAGCCCGAGACCTTTCCAACGAATGCAAAACCGTGGAAATCGGTTCGTGCGTTCTGGAGTTATAGCGTCAGGAAGGAAAACCCGACTTATTTTTATATTATAGATTTGATAAATACATGACAATTATTTTTCACATTTTTTTAATAACTGTCATGACTTGGCCTATCACCCGTTTTCGGTTTATCGTTGATTTCTGGGACAGCATGTATATTATTGTCATGGTGTGGCAAAAAAGCACTTTACATTGATGGTAAGTACTACTGTAGCCTTTAAGCATCTACATGAAATTAAAGATTTAATTGTAGATGCGTTGCCATTCCTGAGGTCTTAAGGTATGATGCCTCAGTGCCGACAATTACCGGGCCATACCTAATCTATCTGCCGCCAAATGGTAGTGTTCAGCACTATCGTGCTCCGGTTACGTGGTAATAATATGGCGTAATAACTATCTCAGAGACATAACAACTAAGGTCTCAGGGGAGGCAACGCATCTGCATTTTGAACACCGTTTTTTGTGTAGATGTCTATAGGCTACAGTGTCTACTCACCATCCATATGAACTGCATGCTTGTTTGCCACGATAACTTAAAGAAATAGCTCACAAAAGTTGCCTTTTTTTTTTTTTGTAATGGAAGTGGTAAACAAGCATGCAGTTCACATTGATGTTAAGTGATGACTGCAGCCTATAGACACCCACACAAAGACCAAGGTCAAAATGCAGATGCGTTACCACTCCTGAGGCCTAAGGTCTTATGCCTCTGTGCCGGAAATTTCAGGGCCGTACATTACCACCTGACCGGAACACGATAGTGTTGAACACTACCATTTAGTGGCAAGTATATTAGGTAATGCGGTGGTGCCTACGCCCGCGATCTCCGTCACTGGAGCTCTACCACCAGTAAAAAAGCCTTGTATGTGATATCATATATTGTTAAAAGGTGATAGGCAATTTAATTTTTCAAGTACTACACAGAGCACTACACTATCGTATTGGATTCTCTCTGAAAAGATAATTGTAAGGTTATTATTAAATAAATAAATAGTTCCGGTACGGATTCTGATCCGAATTGAAATCGTAATTGTATGACAGTAAATAGATCAATTGATAAGTGTTTGCGAGTCATCAACCGATACGATAAACTTTGCTGATTATACTATAAGGAAAATATATCTCAATAATTCTATGTTTACGCAGTATTAGTAAGCAGCTATAAACAATGGTGCCACTCAACCAAAGTAAGTAAAAGACATCCGACCCCAAAAAATATAGTCCAATTTATAGCAAGTTTGAACCACTTCGGTCCTGCGCATGTTGTACATTTGCAATGACTACAGTTTCAGAAAACAGGATTAAAAATTCGGATAGGATATGTAACCAGTAGCGTATGAGTGGAGAATATTGCGCCCACGACAACGGCTTACTAAGGTCATCAGAGGCCCGGGACGGTATTTGACATTTGGACGCCCAGTAAACTGACGCACGAGCAAAAAAAAACGATATCCCTCCGTAAGTACTATTTTTGGGCTTGGCAACAAATTCATGATTCCCAGTGACTAGTCGATCTTTGGAGGGCCTCAGAACCGGAGGCAAAGAATATGTACTACGTATAGAACGGACACTTCGACATCCCGCCCGATTTCCCCGCCTCACCCAACCTCCTCCCCTCTTATGGGAGACGGTTGGTATTCTCTACGTGCTACGCACACAGGTGCACGTGTAAATACACGTCACTGATTGATGTCTGTGTAATAGAGGCCAAATTAAGCGTTTGTATGGAATTTTGGAGGAGTGTTCGCGGTGTGCCGGGGGCCCATGCCAGACCGCCCCTGCCGTCCTAACTCTTTAGTCCGTCAGTGGCCCACCAATACTTTGTTCATTGTTGAACACGCCCCACTGCGTTTGCACCGATTTGGATCATCTAATCTAAATTATAAACAACAATCAGAATACGAATTTAAATATTCTTAAACATTACGAGAACGTCCATATAAATGAAAAGCTATTTAAACAAATGACAAACGAACTCTATCATGAATAGAAATAGGTTACAAGGAAAGAAACATGTCCGTAATATTATAAACAACAAGATTGTTTTTCCTTAAGATCTTTAGCCTCATAAATGCAAGTGATACATAAAATATGCACTATTTATAAAGACCTATTATTATTCAGTTTTATGAGATGACTAAATTTGGATCTAAACGCTCTGTGGGCTACTTTGGTTTCAAGCGGATCTCCTCCTAAGGGTAAGACCGATTTCTTTTTTATATTTAGTAAATTGCTAAGTTTATTATATCGGTTGCCTAACCAGCATTGTTAGCAAATGCTATAATTCTTTTTTTTTACTACATTACCTATGTATTTTTATTCATATGTTCTTTTTTTTGTTTTTCTTTTCTTTATATCATAAGATTCAATTGAATCATTCGTTGTTTTTCTGTACTACCCAATGGTTGACTGGGAGATAATGCCTAGTGACATTAAGTCCGCCCTATGTACTGTTCTTGTGCATTCAAGTGTAAATAAATAATAAATAAAAATAAAGTGAAGGAAAGATTTGACAAATCAGGTGTTGACTTCGGTAGCTCATTTGGACGAGCGGCTGGACTAGATTCCCAGTAGTTGCGGGTTCAAGTCCTACCTGAGAAGTCAAATTCTTCTTTCCATTTTTTAAAAATAAATATTAGATAAGGCAAACATACCTAAGGTCATCTTTCCACTAATAAAGCTGGGGTCCTTCCTTGTATCTGCAATGGCTGCCAGTGGTATCCCCCAATTTGCAATTGGACCCCAGAAATGGGTGCTGTAAATTAAAATACGAAAATTGGAGTGTCCAATTGGCATACTGCACATTTTCATATGTATTGAAGGTGGCAAACAAGCATGAATTTCATATGGATGTTAAGTGATGACTGCAGCCTCTAGACCAGACGTTCCCAAACTATTTTTTTTATGTTATTGAAGTGGCAAAAAAGCGTGCAGTTCACATTGATGTTAAGTGATGACTGCAGCCTATAGACACCACAGCCACAGAGACCGAGGTCAAAATGCAGATGCGTAACCACTCCTGAGACCTAAGGTGTTATGCCTCTGTGCCTGAAATTACAGGGCCGTAGTTTTTTCTTGCTAACATTTATATCACTTTCCCATATATCAAATTTTTATTTACGCATATACGTAGACCCCATCGAGTCTCCCATGGACCCCAGGGGGTCTATATGGACCACTTTGGGAATCACTGCTCTAGCAAATTACACAATAACCAAAGGTCAAAATGTAGATGTGTTTCCACAGCTGAGACCCTAGTTGTTATGCTTCTGTGATAGTTATGACGGCCATACTATATGGGTCATATAGAGCTTTCATGTTTAATATAATAGGTTGGGGAAAAAGTCTTTTCGCATTAAAGTATGTATGAACTTGTAATAAAATCTCTTTAGCTGTAGAATTTGTATCTGGCTGGTTTTGGTATCATTGAAAGTGAAAATTTTAAAGAACATAATTCCAAATTCAAGTTAGGCAAATGTGTGATTTTCATTTGTTTTTCGTTCTGTCAAGATGAGTGAATCTAATGAAGAAATTCGATACATTTTAAAATTTTACTACAAAAAAGGTAAAAACGCAATGCAAGCCGCGAAAAAAATTTGCGATGTTTATGGACCTAGTGCAGTGTCTGTGAGAGTAGCACAAATTTGGTTTAAGCGTTTTCAATCCGGAAATTTTGATGTCAAAGATGCACCTCGCTCTGGTCGCCCTATTACGGATAAAATGGATGCCATTTTTGAAAAAGTGGAGCAAGATGGACATATTGGTAGTTACGACGTAGCTGAAGAACTGAAAATTGATCACAAAACAGTTTTGGCGCATTTGCAAAAAGCTGGGTACAAAAAAAAGCTCGATATTTGGTACCTCACGAGCTCACTGAAAGAAACCTAATGAACCGTGTACTCATTTGTGATTCTTTATTACGACGTAATGAAACCGAATCATTTCTGAAGAAGCTGATAACTGGTGATGAAAAGTAGATTACGTACGACAAGAACGTGCGAAAAAGGTCGTGGTCAAAGGCCAGTCAGACTTCACAGACTGTGGCGAAACCCGGGTTAACTCGCAATAAGGTGATGTTGTGTGTGGTGGGATTGCAAGGGCATTATTCATTATGAGCTATTACCACCAGGCAGGACTATCGATTCTGAACTCTACTGCGAACAACTGATGAGATTAAAGCAAGAAGTTGAGAGAAAGCGGCCGGAATTGATCAACAGAAGGGGTGTGGTGTTTCATCATGATAACGCTAGACCTCACACATCTATAGACACTCAGAAAAAATTAAGAGAGTTTGGCTGGGAGGTGTTAATGCATCCGCCGTATAGTCCTGACCTTGCACCTTCAGATTTCCACCTGTTTCGGTCTCTTCAGAATTCTTTATGCAATGTTAGGTTAACATCACGAGAGGACTGCCAAATCCACTTGTCGCGGTATTTTGATGAGAAGTCCCAAAATTTTTAAAGCAATGGGATCATGTCCCTATCTACAAGATGGCAAAAGGTTATCGAACAAAATGGTACATACATACTTAAATTAAAATTAAATAAACTATATTAAAAAATGTTTTGAATTATCTTAAAAAATGCGAAGAAACTTTTTCCCCAACCTAATAATATTAAATACGAATTTAAAATATTTTATACTCAACACAAATTCAAACAATTTGATACATCTTTTACTACTACCTATCAATTATCATATTTATATCCTTATTAAAATAGCAGTGGCATGTTGATTGTTCAATCCCAGACTGAGATATAAATGATAGGTAGTGGATTCATAGCAATATCTTCTATGTTTGGAAAGTGGTCAAGCATGTATTTCACATTGTTTGAATAAATCTTTATATGTATCTTCATGCCAGGTCCCTAACTGGGTAGGCAGAGAGTGTAGAGCGCCAGATATCCCGGTCCTGACAAACCTCTCGTGCCTCGTCTACCTTCACCTACCAAATCTTTAATATTAACTTTTTACTCTTTGTTATCAGTTTGTAAAGGGGAAATGAGACATTCTACTGATATACTTTTTACATTATTTTATTACATTTAGTTTTATCTTAGTGATATTCTTGACTTTACATATATTTTTTATCTTGTTTGACATGTATATCAATTGTTATTCTCTTTAATTTATTTTGTTTGTTTTTGACGTGTCATAAGAGGTGCCTGTTATCCTAAATGAATAAATGAGTTTCTGATTCTGATTCTAACAAATCTTTTCTATAAATCTTTAAAGTTGTGTATTTTATTTATGTACACTTAAATCTTTATGTGGCCTCTCCTGAGGTCTTAGGCACTCTTAGGTGAACAACTTACTGGGTTGAAATTACGAGACCATACATTACCACCTGACCAGAACAGACTAGCATTATACACAACCATTTAGCAGTACCTATATTTTAGATTACTTAATTTACCAAGTAGATTGCTTTAAGGGCAGAGCCCAATAGTGATTATGCTAATACTACTACAAAAGCCTTATTATAAACATAGATAAATAATCTTACCTCATCAGGTAATCCCTGAACTCCTTGCTTTTGAGCTGATCAACCAGTTTCCTTGCTAAAGCACTCATTTTTCTGAAATGAAGGTGATCTATATTATTTGTTAGTAGACATCGCCTTGAAAGTTACTCACGTTTAATTTAAACATAACTACAATTTATTACAAAGTAACAATATTGGAACATTTTTAGAGGTTCACATACCAAATGTAATTTATCGATTTTTGTTTAGATTATTTATCGTTGAAGTCAGGTTACTATCCAATGAGACGTTATCGTGTTTCAGCTAACAAATGTCGTTCAGAACGCTTGTTATGCTAATTTTCTCTTAATAAATTACGTGTTCCATCATTACGATGTCAAGGTTATATTGCAGAGAAATCATAGGAACGTTAATGAAAATATTTAAATCTCATGTAAAAGAATATAATATTAACCATTTTATTCATAATTACTCACCTTATTCGTTTCTAATTAAATTATCCTAAAATATACACAAATTCCTCGACCCACGTCCTCTACTTCTTTTACTAGTGGGGCAATGTCACTGTCACAGCTGTCACTGATAAACCGTGGGCCGTGGATTGATAAGAAAAACGTCATCGATAAAGCGTTTTGCTACTGCACTGCATTTTTAGTTTTTTCTTCCTTTTTTGTTCTTAATATTTTAAAATATTTTCTTACTTTCTTTTGAGGTAGTTACTAAAAAGTAAAAAGGTGTATTTATCATATCGTTCAACTATGTAAGGTATAATTTTGTTTAGTAAGAATAAGATTTAATGCCAGGTATGATTTTTTAATTGATAAAGAAAACATGCGGATGGCTTTGGCGGCAAGCAACTGGAAGGGCGGCAAATTCAAACATTCACAGCATTATTAAAATGTCAATATGTACTGAAACGTTTCTTTTTCTAACGTTTATACCTTTTTAACTACTTAAAGTTAAAAAAATTGTATATTAAAAAATCTTTATTGTTCCTACAACTTACTAGCTGTTGCCCGCGGCTTCGCCGCGTGGATGTCGTTTTTTTTTTATATAACTAAGTAGCCTATGTTCTTTCTCAAAGTCGGCTCTATCTCTGTACCTAATTTCATTAAAATCGGTTCAGTCGTTTGGACGTGAAAAGGTTACAGACAGACAGACAGAGTTACTTTCGCATTTATAATATTAGTAGGGATTGTTCGAGTATGTAGGTATGTATGTACCTACTTAATGTAAAGCCATAGATTTAATCTAGTTTATAGCAGTATTTAGTGGTACACGTTTTTAGACTCTGATACCTATGCTATGTAGTAGTAATCGTACGTAATATTTGTGTAGTGTTTGGTAATCATATTTTAAATTTGATTACGTCAAAGCATCGTCAAAGTTATTGACATGGACTCCATGGACCTGGACTCATGAACTAAACATAAAGTGATCTGTGAACTAAACTGACTTGAGTGACTTGTGAACTAACTGTCATACAATAAAAACAATCGCTCAATCTCAAAATCTCAACATGTAATAAATCAATAAAAATAGTGTAATTGCTGCTAAAAAATGTACCGTTAAATCAAAAAACCTTCATGAATGGGTTTCCTACGAATACTGGTGGTTCTGTACATGTTGATATACGTGACCCTGTACTTTGGTCTCGTCGCTGGTCTTGTATACGCAAGGAGCATGATCATAGCGCGCTACAAGTACTTACGTTTTTTTGCTTTTTCCTAACGGTATACCTAGTTAGTAGAGGAACACATAGGCAGTCATCATCATCACTACAGCCGAAATATGTCCACTGCTGGACACAAGTCTCACAGATGCCAGTCACCATAATTGGCATGCGGATTGGCGATCGTAGTGGCGGTAGTTTTATCTCGTGACGCTACTGCCCATCCCGCGGTATTGCATTTATTACCGCCCTATACGAATAGTTTGACCGCCATTGTTCGATTAACTGCGTGCACTAGGGCTATATTTCACCGGAACACCATGGCAGCGTAACGAATCGTTCCACCGGTCCGGACTGGCGGCCGAGTGAGTAAGACATATATAGCGCTTTAATAATTAGTGGTGGCGCAACCATCGTGGCGGCGCGACCAAGGAATCCCACAAATGGCGTGTGGCGGCGTTTTGTGTCGACGTTTAGGCGCACAACACACTACATAAGCGCGTATATACCGCGCTATGCGACGGGGCGGCAGATTTTAACATTGTATGCAAATAAATTTGATTTTGAAAGCTATTGCATAGCTTCTATCGCGGGCCTTGAGCGCGGGGACCGAATTCAGAAATGCCGTAACGAAAAAACCGGACAAATTTTAAACTCATTTAAAGAAAGTCATGTATAATTTCGCCATCCGACCTCGCGGGTAGCGTGGCCGAGCGGTCTAGGCGCTGGTTTAAGGCACCAGTCTCTTCGGAGGCCCGGGTTGGAATCCCACCTCTGCCAAGATTGTTTTTGTTCATTTTTTTTTATTGTTTGTTTTTCCATTCAATATTTTAAAAGTAATAATTATGTAAATGCAAGAGCTTTACCGCGGCAGTCCCCGAGCGACACACGTCTTTTTTTTGTAACTGTCGCATGTGGCCCCTGGACCATGTGCGGCCACACTAAGGTTCCTATGGATGAAACTTAGCTTTTACTCAGTGTAAGCAGGCGCTTACAACACCAGGCTCTTAAAGTCTTCAAATAGTTCAACATTCTCTTATTTATTACAGCATGCCCGAATACGCGATGGGTGACCAGAGCGATTAAAATGAAACAACACCAATTCACTTATCATTTAATTCAAAAAATATAAAAAAGGCACTGGAAAATGGACGGCATTATGAACAGTCTACATAAAACTAGGAATGTCAAATGACGGGTATTACATACTTCAAAAATTGTGATATTTAACCGCTCACCAAATATGTAATCGCAATCATGTAGGTAAACTAAGTACATAAGTGTTCATATGTTAATCGTTTAAACTGAGCTAATTTATCGCACTCGTTTGACATTACAATTAACAACATTTCATATTTTTAACCTACATGTTTTATTACATTATTCAAAAGTTAATCCAAAACTAGGGGACCCGTTTTTAACCATTTTTTGAAATTTTGTACTTTTCATTCATAATTTCTACATTGAAAGTTAGTGTATTCTAAAAAGACGTATGCGCCATATAACGTCACACATATGGTGGAATGGCGATAGAAACAGTGCCTTGTGCCGTGACCCTTTAAAAAAAATTGGAGATGTCATTGTCTTGACGTTGTCAACTTGTCAAACTCGATATAGGGCTGAGATCTTTTTATTTTCAAAATATCAGTACCAGTGTTCGATATATCGAAAAATTATCGATATATCAATATAATTTTAAAAAAATATTTGACCCTGCGTGTCGTCGATTAATCTCTTCCTTGATCCAACTACAAATAAAAAATATCAATATTATATCAACAGCCTGAGGGCTAAGTCGTTGTTTAAAACTTTAAAACTTGTTTTTATTTTAATAAATAAGTTCATAGCAACTTTTCATAGACGTCGTAGTAGGGATGGCGATTCTTTCTGAAATAAATCAATGTTCGAATCGAAGTGTCCAAAATCTATCCACGATTAAATCGACATTGAAAAAATCGATCTTCGATTATGGATCAATTTTTTATTTGGGATAGGTATATAATACTTAATTTCAAGGAAAACAGACGACCAAAAAAAGCAACTCAACAGTGTTCAATGCTGGTGTATAATGCTTCCTATACTCACGTTGAAACGTTAAATCTTATGATCTGTATGTTTCCTATGTCCCTATGTGAATTAACCAAAAAGATCGATCTTCGATTTTCCATACTATATGTATCGATTCACTAGATCAATCCAGTAGTGTGGATCGATTTAAATTAATTATTTAAATAAGAATCGATTTTTTGGTTCCTATGGATCGCTTTTCCGATTAATCGATCTCAGGTCTCGGATCACCATCCCTACTTCCTAGTTTTATACTTTGACATTGACGTATCCGTATCAATTTGACACATCTTGCCACAGAGTATGTAACAATAATGTTTTCATCTAAAGATAGGCAATGGTAACTACTTCATTCCACCATATATGTGACGTCATCACATGTTTTTCCGTTTTATTTTTTTTCACAGAAATTAAGAAATAAAAAAATACAAAAAATATATATTTGAACTCAGAAAAGAAAAACAAAGAAACGGTATTTTTCTTTTAAGGTCGTGTGAAATTTGAAATATTGTCAATTGTGAGATTGATGAACGTCAAATATCGTAATTACAATCCAAGTCGGGGTAATAGGTTACAGTAATAGGTTAGGATCCAACTGCAGAACCATTTCGTTCATCCAGATATGCTACAAACCTAATTATTACGCATATTTATAATCGAGAGAACATATTATATCCAATAGGATGCCTATCAAAAAATGGCCGCAAGTATTTTTAAAACTTATTTGGGAAATAATTTTTTTTCTAGCTTTTTTCAATAAAATTTCGTCTACTTCACGGCAATAAAGACTAAAAAATCACGACTGCCGTTGCGCACTTGGCCGCTCCTACATATTTTAGTTCCGCCCCGATAACTTAACGTACATGTGTTATTTATATATCAAATGAAAGCAATTTTTTTCTCATTATTATGATATACGGGAGCCAGATGAAATCGGCCGCGAATACGAGTTGCTGGCTGTTAAAGATAAAATAATTTAATAAAAAATACTTGCGGCTAGTGGATAAATTCTCTAGTCTAGATTATAAATATGCGTAAAAATTAGGTTTGCCGCATATCTGGATGAACGAAATGATTCTGGAGTGGGATGTTAACCTATAAGTTTAACCTTTTATACAATGTAAGTCTGGCCCTCACAGGTTCTTAGACCATTAGGTATATGATTGCGCTATAATGATGTAAGTGAGCGATTACCTTGAACTGATCTTAAATTGGATAATAATAAATATTAAATATCTGTTCCAATTGTTACATAAATTGTGCATTCATTTCTTGTTTTAGTCGTAATTTGTATCTTATAACTATCTTTTATCTTTGTAAATAACACAAAACACTTTCCTTAAATAAATCATACATATATCGAGCATGTTAAATCCAAGGATCGTTCATAAAATACGTTTGCAATCAGGTACCGACCGCCTAACTCATTAGAGTTAGGCGTAATACTCATAATCGAAAGCATTAGCTTTTGAATATGAGTATTATGACGTTATTTTGTAATTTTCGTACCGCCTATTAAAACATTTTGCTCTGAAGTATGTACACAACACACACTTCCAAGCAAAAGTTAGGCGGTACGAAACTGACAGGATGGCGTAATAATCGAAAGCATCACGAAAGCATTTGAGTTAGGCGGTCGGCCCCCTGAGGGAGTGAGAGGTTGTTGTCAAGTGCGACGGTACATGTTAATAATATAGGAAAAAGCGGGCAAAAGCCTGACGAGGGGCGGGGAGGTCAAAATACCGATATTTTGTGTAACGTACCTAACTTATGTACGACTCCAGAGAAAGAATTTGCTCATTGAACGAAATTACATTAACTTCTAAAGTAGATACAAGAAATGAAAAGTAATTATCAATCAGACGTTTGTCAAGCATTTTGATCAAGTTTAGTAATAATAGTACGTATGGAATGGACACTTCGACGTCCCGCCTGACTGTTTATTCATCATCCCTCCCTCCGCGCGTGAAGCGCAACAAAAGGGGGGGGATGGTTCGGGGGTCGAGGAATGTCCTCCTTCCCCGGGCCTATCTGCCCCCGAGACGTCGGGGGCGTGGTCCTTAACTGGAGATGCTGGCACGCAGAGGAACTCCGAGGACGTCCCGCCCCATTTCCCCGCCTCACCCAACTTCCTCCCCTCTTATGGGAGACGTTTGGTATTCTCTACGTGCTACGCACACGCGTGCTGTGCACTTTAGGTGCACGTGTTACTACACGTCACTGATTTATGTCTGTGTAATAGAGACCAAATTAAGCGTTTGTATGAAATTTTGGCGGAGTGTCCGCGGTGTGACAATACCCGATTGCCTTTTTATTTGATCATAAGCCGATTGTCTCTATTGTCGCAACATTTCTTGCTGGGTACTGTTTTTTACACATAAGTCTTTCTATCGACAACAGACCATCTCGGAGTCCACAAATAAATTGATATATGAAAAATATTCCCAACTGAAAATATTAATAATTTTATGAGCCTAACATACTCATTATATTGCTAAAACTTTACGATACTACTATACAATCGAAAATTATAATTCAATAAAATGTAAATTACAAAATATTAATTAAATACTATTCCATAAAAGAATGGTTTCTTTGTCTGGTTCAATAATAAAAATATAATAGTTACCACATGTCAGCTTAAAAAACTACTGTGAGATTCAAAAATATACAATATTCAGTCTCTAAAAAGATTGAGAAAATAAAATATGTAGGTATGATATTAAGATTTGAAGAGAATATAAAAAATTAAAAAACGTGAGATGAGTATAAAAAGCATATAGAACGATTTATATAAAATAAAGATACAGTGTAAATAAAAATAGTTGCAAAAAATGCAAAATAATATTTAAGTATTTGCAATTTATCTATCCTACCAAGTCATTTTTTGGCTTTGAAGAGTTCTTTTCTTAATAAGTTGATGAATAGCCGTCAAGTATTTCTAATGTTCAAGTTGCATATCACATCACTAATAAAATCAGATCGGTGTATGTATCCTAATTTGCACGTTTTTTACGTGCTATTTCTTTTTTATTTATTGGATAAATGGCCAAATACTGAAACGTCACTTGAATCTTGAAGTGGGACTTGAGTCTTTTGTCTCAATGAAACATGTGCAAAAGACAGGGATAGTTTATATTAATTTGAGAGTTGCCTAAAATTAAGTGACATTTGAGTATTCGCCCAAAAGAATCATGACAACTTCCAACATTCATTTGTACAGAATAAAAAAAGAGTGTCTATACTTATGTACGCACGTAAGAAGTAGCGTAACAATCCAATATACAAGAAATAAAAAAAAGTTAAGCAACTAACTTCAGACTGTTGCTCTATCTGTTTAGCAACTAACTTCAAGACTGTCCCTTTTATCTGTCAATGTGCGCGCGCATCGTATAAACTAATCATTTTTCCAATCGCACCAAAAGATGTACAACTTCAAAAAATGATAGAAGATAGAAGGTAAAATAACTATGAAATGATATTTAAAGAATCCAAAGAACATTCCCGCCTAGTATATTAATCTCTCAGGCCACCAGAAAAATATGACAATTGATTTCTTATTGTTTTCGGTCCCAATCGGGTCCATTGCGGCTTCAGCCATAGATTTTTATCTTACCAGAAAAAAATGGTCTTTCAACTAAACTTTAATTTTTAACTTTTTACTATTGTTTACCTCTTCAAAGTAATATTTCAACGGTGTTTTACCTTGTACCCTTGTATATTTTTTCATATTTTCTGTACAAATCTTGCTATGATCCTGTGTGTAAAATCTTATAGAAGAATTTACTTCGTTTCCAGCAAAAAAAAAATTGTAAAAGCTATCATCTAGATTCTAGATAGATAGGATATGTAATAAGTACTACTTTTCTTGTCATATGTCTGAAATAGAAGCATCGCTACAAATTGGAAAAACCACGGATTACAACATTTGCGTTGCCACTCCGGTCTAAACTGTTACGCCTCTGTGCCGAACATTACAGGGCCGTACGTACCACTACCATTTAGCGGCAAGTAGATAAGGTGCAGTGGTGCCTACGCCCGGAAACTCCGTCGCTGAAGCTCTACCACCAATAAAAAGATATTCCGAAGTTAATTTAAAGTTAAGATATTCAAAAGTTGTCTTTGATAGAACGCTGGTAATAACCAAAGATCTAGTAAACAAGTATAATTTAATTATGGTACGTCTCAAATACCAAATTTACGTACCATTCTATCTCAACTTAAACAAAAGGACCAATATAGCTGCAATTATAGTAAAACTACTTTGTATGGCTGCAGCACCAGCCAGTCTGCATTTGAACATGTCAATCCTGGTCTCCTTGTCGTTAATGATGTTCTGGAACTCAGCCTCCACAATCTGACCGTCGTAGTACGTGATCTCGTCCTCGAACGGGTACTCGTAGCCTTGGAGACACTCGCACTTGTAGCCGCCCGCTTCGAAACCTCGCCCGAGGATCGGTACGCACTGGAGATAAGGAAGGTAATATAGAGCTGAGTTCCCAAGTGAGGACATAAGGATTTGAGATTTCTTATTCTCATATGAAGAAGATGGCTAACAAGCATGCAGTTCACATGGATGTTAATTGATGACCGCAGCCTATAGACATCTAAACCAGAGGTTAGAGACCTTAGTTGTTATGTCTCTGTGATAGCTATTACAAGGGCATACATGACCATCTAACCAGAAAACAATAGTGCTGAGCACTACTATTCGGCGGCAGATAGATTAGGTAATGCGGTGATGCCTACGCCCTCGAGTCCCTACACTGTGACTCTACCACCAGTAGAATAGAATAAAAAATATATGTTTGTTTATAACTAAAAATATATCGTGCCCATATATGTAATTCCAAAGAGTAAGGAGTTTTATAATTACTGTGGTTTTAAAGATAAATTTTAGTATTTTTATACATACATGCCATATTCATTATAAGTTTATGATAGTCGAGTCGCTTCGATGTATTAAAAAAAAAAAAAACAATTATCCGTGCGCAGTACGAATGTCGCACTGTTCCGGTGCCGTAGGAGAAAGACTTTAAATGTCTAATTGAAAAGAAGCCCAAATTCGTCTCTGGGCAGAACTTCCTCGATTTTTTTCTTTGATCTTTGCAATTAGCACAGATACTATTGCATAAAACCGGCTTATATTAAATAATCAATAATAAAAAAGTGACTTACATAAGATGAAGCTCTGTCACACTTATCTGTGCCCTTGAAAGCATTCGGCGCGTAGTACTTGTCGGGGCACTGGTTGATGTCCAGCGACATTAGAGACATCGTCACCGCCACTACACCCCTAGAAAAATAGAACAATATTTTTATTTGTATCCGGCTCGAAGGACCAGGCAGCATTGGACATTGGGATTATTTTGAGCACGAAATCTCCAAAAAATATTATGATTGTACTTGTTTTTTTTTAATAGCGATTTATTGTCATAAACGACTGTTCTCTTTTAAAATTTATTTGAATCGTGCCCAGTTATAAATTGATAGATACTGAAAAGTGCCAAAACAGACTTCACTCGTGGAAGGAAATATAGATAATACAATACAATCAAATTGAGATGAGTTTACTGGTACCTTTGCATATAACATTGCAGTATCAAAGAATCAGTCTGCAGTGATATTCAGAATGTTTGAACGTATGAATCCTACTCAAAACTGACGCACTGCATATATGTGATATTAGTGATATTGGATTTACACATCATTTAACTAACTCACGAAATAAAAACCAACCGCTCCATATATTTAGCTGCCCAACGACATATTTTTTGTAGCAGCTGATTTTTTTTTTGGGATTCAGAATTGACTCCAAAGTAAAAGTTGTTCATAATTGTGAGTTTAATGAACTTTTTTATCATCGTGTAGTATCCAAAATCACACACTACAAAAATCTCCAATACAAAAGCTTATTGATAAATATTGAACACTCACTTGAACTCCAATTTGACCTTCACGCTATCCCACCCAAAGAAGGGAGCGGCGTAAGTAACAACCCATTGCTTCAAATGTCCCTCACAATCATAGTACGGCCTCGTCCAATACCCATGGTGTATATTCGCCGCCCTGTAGAACGTGGGGAATCGTTCGTAACGTTTGAGATATCTGCCCATCTCGTCATCCCTTATCTTCATCTTGAGGAAGTACTTTTCAAGATCATCGAAGTTGGTGGACCAGCGTTGCTTGAGGAATTGGAACCATGGTTTCGTTGTGTAGACTTCGTCTGTGAACGACATTTAATTTTACTATCTACACAAACATCCTGAATGCCAGTCTATACAAATATTATAAAGAGAAGAGAAGTTTGTAACTTTGTTTAATACTCAATACTCAATACTTGTTTGTTTGTTTGTAGGAGCTAATCTTCGGAAATACTGAACCGGTCCTGAAAATTCTATCACAATCAGAAAGCTATACAATTCGGGAGTGTATTTTATTACGATAGTAGTAATGAAGGTAACATTGCAGCCGTGCGAAGCCGGGGCGGGCCGCTAGTGACAAATAAGTTTAATGAATCATGGTGAGTTCCATAGATTTAAATGTAGAAAAAAAAATAAAGCAGCTTTGAAATATTATCTTGCAAGCGTAAAGAGTCACAAAACACATCCACACAAAAACCATAGGCAGAGAATATGTAATAAGTAAAGAATGGACAATTCGACGTCCCGCCCGATTTCCCCACATCACCCAACCTCCTTCCCTCTTATGAGCGACGGTTGGTATTCTCTAAGTGCTACGCACACAGGTGCACGTGTAAATACTCATTACTGATTGATGTCTGTGTAAAAGAGACCAAATTAAGCGTTTGTATGGAAATTTGGCGGAGTTTCCACGGTGTGCCATAGGTCAGCATGCAGATGAATTGCCACCCGAGACCTAAGTTGCTATGTCTATGTGATTTAGTGCTAGTCACATATTTTGCCTCGTCAGAATAAAAATTTCCTTCTAACAATAGAATATCCTTCCATATTAAACATTGATTTCAAACTTTTACTTTAAAGTTATACAATAGTAAGTTAAAGTACGAATAACAATAAAAACTACATTACTTACCAGTCTTGTTCAGTCTAGCCAAATCTTCGAGCTTGAATTTCCTTGTATTCAACTCAGTCTTGTACGCGAACGGAGCGAAGAACGTGCGGTTCGTGAATTTATTCCTGTCCCAAAATGTACCTGAAAGTTACTTACATTATTTCATGCTTCTCTCAAAGTGTTAAGGCTAGGGTTGCACCAACATATTTGATAAAGTTAATGTAAAATTTTACATCCTTCTTCAACTGTTCCTTCTCTAACTTCTCATCCTTCTCCAAAGGAGAAGTTCCATGTTGGAACTGCACCTTGTGCACTATATCAAAAGATAGAGAAAAATACGTAGAAACATGGCAAATTACTCAAAAAATAATTTTAGTCGTTATTTTTTGTCGGAAATATTTATTTTATGTAATTTTAGTACGATAACAATGTCACCATATTGCTATTACGACATTCTTGTTTTTGAAAAATACTTACGACAATTAATTGAGATATAATAAACGATTTGAATAGCTGAAAATGATTTAGTATTTTATGCTTCTTCTCTCAATATTGTGTATAAGGTGCCCAAGCTCCAAACATTTTGAAACGGCTCCTTTTACATTACCACCGAAACCAAAAAAAAATTAAAAGGGGCTACAAGATAAAATAATTTGGGCCCTTTGGGCACCTCTGCTGTATATCATCATTAATGTATACTCACCAGCAGACCAAATTTTGGAGTCGCCGAGGATAATAGCTAGAGTTTCACCGATCATCTGGTCTTCTGTAAGGGGTTTGTCAGCTACACGGGTACCGCTAAACACTTCTTGCGGATCGGAAACCTGAGACAAAATCAATATTATACTTACATTACGTGTCATATCAGTTACATACTTCTACTATATTACACAGCAAGATCTATTTCACATCTTGGGAGATAAACTTCGAATAATTTCGGGTCTATAGAGCGGTATCTCTTTCGCGCACAACCTATGTGTGTTTGTCGACCATTTTGATCAAGTTTTGAGCAATACCACACAATAGACACTCCGCAAAATTCCATAGAAACGCTTAATATGGGCTCTATTACACAGACGTGTATTTACACGTGCACCTGTGTGCGTAGCATGTAGAGATTACCAAACTTCTCCCATAAGAGGGGAGGAGGTTGAGTGATGCGGGGATATCGGGCAGGTCGTCGAAGTGTCCATTCTATACGTAATATTATTACATATTCTCTGCCAATACTACTGCACTATTGTCGGTTACGTAGGCAGTGTGTAGCTGAGATAACGCTCTGCGAACCCGAGACACGCCGATTGTCTCTTTCCTAAGCTCGATGTGCATTATTCCGTGACGGGTACTGTGAAGAACCCTTCTTCAGCTGCAGATGCAACTGAACATGATATTATACGATTAGGTAATGCGGTGGTGCCTACGCCCGCGAGCTCCGTCAAAGCATCTGCATTTTGAACTCTGGTTTTTAGGGTTCCGTAGTAAACAAGGAACCCTTATAGTTTCGCCATGTCCGGCTGTCTGTCTGTCTGTCTGAACGTCCGCGGTTTAGCGCAAAAACTATTAGTACTAGAGACTTGAAATTTGGCACACCTTAATCACGCCGACAAAGTGGTAGAATAAAAACATGAAAAAAAAAATTCGGGTACTCTCTCCTACTTGTAACGCGCAAATATTTTTTTTTATATTTCGATTTCCATATAGTGTGTAGGTATCGTTGGATAGGTCTTTCAAAAATAGTACGGGTGTCCGAACATCATTTTTCGATTTAGTTAACTGTTCGTGACTTATTAAGCTTTAAAGTGAAAATTTTCGTTAGACTCAAGTGTGTCCCCCCCCCCCCCCCCCACAGACTAAACGGTTGTTGTTAGAAATGTATCGGCAATATTAGCTACATATAACGAAATTAAAAGGAAAACTATCACACTTAAGTTGGCATTGCAAGTTTACGAGTAATAGTCGATCAAATGTACTATACTCGAAAATTTCGAACAAGTCCATATAATTTTTTTTTTTTCATTACATCTTTTATTCTTTAACTACGGAACCCTACATTGCGCGTGGCCCGACATGCACTTGACCGGTTTTATATAGATGCTTATAGGCTTCAATCATCACTTATTTATTTTTTCTTAAAGGCGGACTTAATTCCACTAGGCATTTTCTCCTAGTCAACTTATCAGTGTGAGCTACAAATTTGTTTGCCACCTTCCTTACATTATAAAAATATATCAAACACCTGGACTCACTTGTAAGAAAGCGCTGATGAAATTGGCGAGGCGCAAGGCCATCTTGGCTTGGTTCTCGAACTGCTCCTCGGCGCCGAAAGCGATGTCGCCGTTCAGGAATAGATCCGTTGGATTGTATCTGTTCAGAAACATAGTGTTGGTTGATATGTTCTTAGGTTTTCGCGAGCTACTTACACTCATTGAAATAAAACCTATTTTTACTGATTTATCTCGCGTAAACTAATTTTTTTTTCTAACCGGTTGATTTTAAAAATTATTTTAGTTTAATATACGCGAGATATATCCGTAAATGGTTATATTTCAATAGTGTTGGTTACAGGTGCACGTCAAATGCCTTTGTCTTGGACAGCGTCGTGTGGCGGGTTGCTCACTTCCGTATGAAATGGTCGAGGAGAGCAACGGCTGCCTCATGCGTCATACTCGTGAACGAGTGCTGATGGTGGGGACTGGTCTGTCTGGTTTTATTTGAGTGGATAGTAGTTGATTTTGGGTTGGTGGGGTTGAATGTATATGCCATGTATGTTCACATTGTCTAATTTTGATGACAATCTGTAATATGGGCATGTGTATAAATGTGGCAAGAAGGAGGTCCACCGAAACCAGAAAAAATTAAAGGGGTTTACAAGCAAAAATAGTTTGGGAACCTCGGATTTAAGCTCTCATTTAAAAGAGGTCTTACTTAGTTTGTTTGGTAGCTGAATTCTACTCGGTAGTGACTGCTAACAAGGGGAGGGTACGATCTTGGGATTTTATTTTGGGATGAGACATTCAGAGTATTCACCCTTTACAGTAGCGCAATGCTCAAAAGATTTGGGAAAAAAATATGTTTAAAAGTTCAAACTCAGCTTATATACCAGTAATGTTCCTCGCTGCAAAGTGGATAATTATAAGTAGCATATTATCAAATAGTATGATAGAGTGCATCTCTCCAAGTCATGTGGGCAGGGACTTACTGCTGATTTCACCGTCGATATAAAAAGCGTTTTACGTTCTTAAACGAGTTCAATAACACTATTTGGATGTCACCGACGACAATTATTCATAAAGTTGAAATTCGATGCAAATTAAAGTTTTTTTTTTTTTCTCTTTTTTGTACATTGCAATTGTCTCTTACGGACATTTATGAATGTTTTTTTCATAAAGTTAGTCCGGGTCCAGTGACTCGGCTACTTCACAAATAGACAGCCACGCGTGTTTTTGTTTATCCTGCCATGTCATTGGCATAAATCTAATGGTGTTCTTCTTTTCTATCTTGAAAATTTTATTAAAATTTTTGAATTGAAATATTGAAACAACTACTGCGTGTAGTCTTAATTGTTAAAATAGTGATCGAATGTAGCATTTTTTATGAGTTCACCTAGATGGAGGCGACGTACTAACGCGGGCATCATGAGACTTATAACATTATTCTTATCCTTAACACGTCTAATGTAACATCTTGATTCAGCAGCAAAATTAATTTTTTTAAGCTTTTTATTCAGAGAAAAGGTTAAAATAAGGTGTTATATTGTTATAGGCATAAATCTAATGGTGTTCTTCTTTTAATCTTGAAAATTTTCAAGATTTATTCGCGTTCGCGTTTTATTAAACTCAGTTCTCAGAGCAAACGGTAATCATCAGAGTAATATCACTCACTTGGAACAATTGGTGGGTTGCACTCCGCGTATGAAGTTGAGCACTTCGTACACGTTGACCCGCTCGGTGTGTAGTGCGGCGGGCCCCGAGCTCGCGTTCACGTACTCGTAGTAGCGGTCCGCGTACAGCGCACGGACCAGTGGGTGCGCGCGCTCCCATTGCACGGGCAGACGTTGGATCCCTGCAATTTAATATGTTGTTGGAATAAAAACATCTAGGTGTGTTAACTGCCTCAGTAGCCTAGTGGTAGCAGGCCACTACTACTACCCTTGGGTCCTGGGTTCGATTTCCGGGTAGGGGACTGTCAGATATAATGGTGTAAAGTCCTTTATCTCTGGTTCTTTTTCAATTTTCATTGCTATGCCGATGATAGTACGGGAGATGCACACTACCACTAGCCGTGCTAATGCCTCTCGGACACTTATAGAGGAAAGCAGGACTAGACTTGTGTCTGAAATCGAGCACTCTCTGGATTGTGGTCGACTTAATTTAGTGCAGTTCAACCCCTCGAACACACAAGTCTGCGCGTTCACCGCTAAAAAAACCCCATTCATTGTAGCACCACAGTTCCAGGGCATTCCGCTCGCCGTTGATAAGAGTATCGGTATCCTGGGCGTTGACATATCGAGCGAAGTGCAATTCGGGAGTCACATTGAGTGTAAGACCAAGTTGGTATCCAAAAAGTTGGGGGTGTTTAACAAAGCGAAGCAGTATTTCACATCGGGGCAGCTACTGCAGCTTTATAAGGCCCAAGTGCGGCCCCATCTGGAATACAGCTCTCATTTGTGGGAGGGAGACCCAAAATACCAGCTTAGTCCACTTGACTCCCTACAAAAACGCGCCGTTCGTATTCTTAACGATCCAGGACTTACTGACAGGCTCGAACATCTGAGCCTGCGCAGAGACATTGGGAGTCTGTGCGTGTTGTACCGTCTCTACAATGGTGAGTACTCTGCTGAACTGTTTGACATGGTGCCACCGTCTCTTTTCCTACACCGTACTACTCGCCGAAGAGAGAAGTTCCACCCTCACCGACTGGACACCTGGCAGTGCTCAACGGTGCGGTTTTCACGTTCGTTCCTGTCCAGAACGTGTAAATTGTGGAACGAACTTCCCTCTGAGGTGTTCCCTAGGTGCTCCAATATGGGGTTCTTCAAAAATGGCGTCAAAAGAGTCCTTCAGGGCTGGCAGCGCGTTGGCAACTCCCCTGGTGATGCAAATGTTCATAGGCGACGGTGACCTCTTTCCATCAGGTGTCCCGTATGCTTGTCTGTCAACCTTCAAACATAAAAAAAAAGAAAAGTGTGTTTGTGTTGGGTATTGAAAGAATAAAAAACTAGCAGACCTACGAATACTGATGTTTAGAAATGTAACTCTCATACAATCATCGCTTCGATTTTCGTTCCATTTACGCAAACAAAGTAACTGCAATCATAACAAACACTCACACTTTCAACATAGCCTGACGCGCTGCGGTGTGTCCCATTTATGCCCCGCCCACTGTGTGTCTCTTTGCGTGAAACCATTTTTTCGGCCTAATTACACAGTTTCTTTACATAATAACAGTAATTTCTTCCCATCGTATTTTAAACTCATTCTCGCAGTGATAGAATGGAAATATGAGTCATATCATTCATTTTACTTAATGCACCTTAATCTGACAACCCTGATTTATAACAAAGAACTACTGCGTACAGTCTTAATTGTTAAAATAGTGGACGAATGCAGTATTTTCTATGAGTTCACCGAGATGGAGGCGACGTACTAACGGCATCATGAGACTTATAACATCATTCTTATCCTTACCGCGTCTAATGTAACATCTTAATTAAGCAGTGAAATGTATTTATTTTAGCTTTTTATTCAGAGAAAAGATTAAAATAAGGTGTACATAGTCATATTGATAAATATCTTCCCCTATTTGCCTTTGGGCAATAGCCTCCCCCAGACGTCTCCACTTATCCTCAAAAAGTTGGTTAGATTTTTAAAAAGATTCAGGGGGGATTTAATTCTAAAAGAGACATGCCTACAAAAAAAAAGAAAAACAACAAAATACACTCACATCCAATCTCCTTACAGTCGAAGTTATTGTAGTACTGATCGGAGGTAGCGCGTTCAATGAGTTCGCCGAGGTAGGGGCGGCGCACTAACGCGGGCAGGCGGTGCCCGGGCCGGCAGCGGCACTGGTAGCCGCCGCGACGGAATCCCCAGCCATGGATTGGCTCGCACTGGAACAATGGAAACACACTTGTGGCTTAGTGGTAATTGGCTTTATTGCCAGAGGTCAAATTCGTGAGTAGCAAAGACAAAATTATTTTTTAATTATTATACTACGAATATCAAACGAAAATGAGAGTAAAGGCTGTCCAAAATAAAACCCTAATCGCAACAAGTTCATTAAAGCTTGTAGAGAAGCATTTCATTTTATCTTAAAAATTAATAAAACATAAAACAGTAAAAATGAATCACCACAGTAAGCATGTGGGTAGGTTTGTGTTTTATATGCGGCCATAGGTAGAGGTAGGGTAAGTATGCTTAGGGTGTGTATACTGTCCCCCCCGAGGGTTTCCGCCTTGTCGTGGCGGGGGGGCTCAGTACCCGGTGGTCATCTTCACACCGGCGAAGCCAAGAGGAACCCAGAGACCCCTCTCTGGGTTCCTCTTGGCTTCGCCGGCGTTTGGCGTGGCTCAGCCCGCCACTCGCTGCCGTGGAGAGGAGACGGCTGGGGAGGAGGTGTACGGGTATTTCGTTAGCCCTGCACCCTAACCCCAGCCGCCTAACGGTGGTCCCGCCGCTCGATAGGGACGTAGTGGGGCCGTGCGGGGGCGGACGAGGGAACCAAAACTTCTTCGACGCTCCCCCAGGGCCGGACTGTGTGCCCATGGACCCCTCCACCCGGGCGTCTTGGGACGCCTGGTGTTGTGAGTGGTCGGTGCAGGGACCTTAGGACGACGGACTAGATGAAGTTCATCGCCCGACTGGAGAGGTCCCGGGCTGGTTGGCGTGCAGGTGTTCCACACGCCACTAGTACCCGACAGCGGGCAGCCGCCGGTGGGGTCGCGGATGTGTGCGATAGCGTTCCCGTGACCCCGCCACTGATGGCGGACGAGCCGGAACACCCAGGGGTTTTTAGTGGGTTGGTTTAGACGGATGTCCTTTCCCAGAGTCCCACATAACCCACCCCTCTCCCCAAGGGTGGGTATGCGTAACGCATTTTCACCTGGTAAAAAAAAAAAAAAAAAAAAGGGATGTGTATACTGTACGTACGAATTAAGGACAACTACTTACTTAAAAAAAAAAATTAATACATTAACATGTAATTTCAGTTTATTTATTACTCACACACCCCAATTAGAAAATGGAGTATAACTCCATGTGAGAGTGTGAATTATTTCGTTACATGTATACAACATGTAACGGAAATAATACCACTTGTTACCTCTGTTGTCTCCACTTTACATCGCGCCGTAGAAGCAAATCTATTCGGTCGATCATTCCCTTGACTTGGTGGACACTGATTTATGTCTATTCGATCGTAATCCATTTCCATGACAACAGCTGCTGTGTACCTTTAAAGTATTATACAAGATAATTAATTCATTTTTTTTTATTTCTCATCTATCTCCACAAGATTGGCTCTTAGTGCAAGGGAAGTTAAAGAACAATATACTATCAAAAAATTAGCTTATGAACCAGACCCTATAACCCAAAATGTAGATAGGTATTTTAAAAAATCTGATTTGTACAAAAATAGTAAATGGTCTAAGTTGAAACAGTTAAATCAATATTTAAAACACTGGGTATTGTTCTAGAACTTTTCGAAATAATATTCCAAGGCTATTTTTTATTATAAAGTGGCAAACAAGCATATTACATTAATGGCAAGTGATTACTGACATCGCGAGGTCAGCAGAGTTTATTTTTTAATGTCAGCAGAGTTTATTTTTTAATGTCTATGTGATCCTTCCATTCAAAATTCTTTCTCAATTCTGCTGGCTATTGCCTGCAGCCAAAAATAATATTGTTATGACACCTTCATATAAATAATTCAAGTGTACTAAGTAACAAACTAGACGATTATATATTAAAATTAATAATAGTCTAATCCCTACTTAATATTATAAATGCGAAAGTAACTCTGTCTGTCTGTTATCTTTTTACATCCAAATGACTGAACCGATTGTAATGAAATTTGGTACAGAGATAGAGCTGACTTTAAGAAAGAACATAGGCTACTTTTCGAAATCCACGCGGGCGGAGCCGTGGGCAACTGCTAGTCTTATATAAATCAGGAGGTGGATGTTTATTTTCTTGAAATACTTACGTGGGATACTCAATATGTCTGAATTGAGTGTGTCTGGGATAAATATCAGCAACAGGGGACACGGCTGCAACAAGCCACTTGTTCAATCGCCCGCAGTCAAAGTATGGTCTTGTCCAATTTACTGGTCCAGGAGTCTGAAAGAAACATGCATTTTATGATAAATTATTCCACTTAAGATGACTCCGTGATAGGAATGATGGGGTTGTAGTGGGGTTATAATCTCAAGCTCAAGACAGCTGCCTTTCTTGTCACTGAGGAGTGACTCCAAGGCTTGGTGCTTATGATAATACAGTATTCAGAAAGACATATTGCACATTGAACTTAGGAGATATTTCAGGTAATTTTGGCTCTGTAGAGCATTATTTATACCTTTTGCACATAATCTATTTAACATTGTTAGAATATTTTGATCAAGTTTTAATACCAGATGATCAGTGCTTACGTAGTCAGTGTACAGCAAAGATATAGCTGTACAAAAGGCTCCTATGCTTTCATTAAAAACATTCATAAACAGTACTCACCTCATCATTACCAGGTGGCCCGTGAAATGTAAATGTTTCATTAGTATTGTTTGCATATCTTATTTCAACTTGATATGTAGTCTTTGTGTCATGCCTCTTCGACACTTTATCCGGCAACCATCTCTGATACCACTCATTAGTCCTATAAAAATCTGATGTATAATCCTTGGATAAGCTATCCGGTTCAAATGCACCTAAGTCTTCCACATGGAATGTGTTCATTGTTGATATCTTTTGTAAATGGACGGGATCGTTAAAATCATCAGATCTGTAAGCCCTAGGTGCGAACCTCGGCATAGTCTTATTGAAGAATCCTCTGTACGACGATGTGTACGACATGTTTGGTGAAAAGTATATCGAACTAGCGTTTATATACGGGTTGGACGAGACGTCGGCAACAGATGAAAGAAAGTAGTACATCATACCCGGATCATATGTATCGTTGATGGCCGGCCGAATGAACCGCGACTGGAGGACATAGCTCCAGAAAAAAGCACGAGTCATAGCCAAATTGTGCAAATGCAACATAGCAGTACGATTCGGAAACACAGGGTTTATATTTATCTCCTTCACATCCGGATGGTGTGATACGGAATCGTCGGGCAGGTACAGGTCATCTAAATGTGTTATGTAGCAATTATCTGCGGAAACTTTATCCATTTTACCCCGTATTTCGTCGAAAGCATCACGAATCTGCCATTCGTACTGACCGGCCACACCCCACAGTAGAACGCCCAAAGAAAACACAATCAATGTACAGTTTATTTTCTCCATTTTCACTTATTATAGTAGCTGCTTCTAAAATAACGACATAAACACTACAAATAAATCACATTTGTGTAATAAAATACATCTAAAATTGCGTTTTTGTATGCATTGTTAACCGAAAACGATGTTATTACAAAAATTGACAACTTGTCAAAGTTCAATCAAAGTTTTTTTTTTGTGGCATCGTTTGTTATGCATATTGCCAGTGTCAAGTAAAACGATATTTCGTATTCGTATTTAGCAACGTAGAAAGTCAGAGTTGTCAGTCAATTTATCAGTCCGTCAGTCAATCACAGTAATTCAAGTAAAGCGATGGCTACTTTACCAGAACACTTACAATTAAGTTTTGGAGGCAACCCGAAAAAACGTGTTTTCGCACTGTTATTTTATTTCACTATACCCGAGCACTGTATTAAGCTTATATCAAACAAAATGCCACCAATTTTATTTAATATAACTCAAAAATACACCAAGAAAAAAAATAAAATAAGAGCACCACACGCCTCTTTCAAGGTTCCCGCCAAACCTCCTCAATCAAAGTTGTCAAGTTAAGTGTCAAGCAACATCAAAGACAAAAAAAACTTTTTTTGTGTTGATGATCAAGAGCTAATCTTACAGCCTAAAGATTTAATGAACCGCTGTACTGTGCACTTGAATAGCTTGTATCTCTTAACACCAATTCAAGCAAACCACAAATTTCAAAGGTGTTCACAATTTACACAGTAATGTGCTGTATATAGGAAATTATAAATATTTTGGACTTCTTTGTTAATTTCTCTAAATGTTTATTCTATTTTGTAATTATAAGCACTATAGTTAAACGTCATCAAGCTACTGACAGTCAATTGTACAGTATATGCCCGGTCTATGTTTAACCTATCTTTTCAATCTTGTTTAAATTTTAAAATATTTATTTTCAACTAATAAAAAAACTACAAAAAGATAAATTACATCGATAAATAATTGTGGGAAGAATAAATAGCAATGGCTGGAACGTTTGTTCGTAAGTTAAATTAGAACATGGAATTTCTTGAGGTCTTAGTAAAAGAGTACCACTGTACCGATATTGAAATAGATTTTACATTTTTCAGGTACCTTATTCAATAATTTATCTCTGTACAAAACAAACGCAATAAATGTGGTATGTAAATCTGAAAACATCAAATGAATATTCGTAAAATTGACTCATCAGTATCAGTATTACTTTAAATATTTTCAGAGATGTATAAACACCGCCACAGTGTGCTATGCCGCTCGTAAAGGTACCAGAGCGAAGGCACGAGCTAAGAAAGTCAAGGTTGAAATTACCAAAATCGGATTTATACCACACAATCAGAGAGGAAAGGATAAGTATGTCACTCAATAAAATCTGTAGTGCGAATTGCTAACTCGACAGTTTTCGCATTCTGGACATAACTGCCAATTCTAAAATTAGACCACTACTATTATGCTGGAGGTCCTGGGTTCGATTCCCGGGTCGGGGGATATTAGAGATAACGGTCTAAAATCCTTTATCTCTGCTTCTATTGGGATTTTTCCATTTTCTGGAAGTTTCCCAGTACCCCGGAGTTTGGTAATGTGCCCGGAGATGGCAACAGGTTCGCCACCTGTTACATGGGCCAACACGTAACTGGCGAGTCGTGGGTGTTTGCATGTATGATTAAATGCATGCATTTACCTCTGCCTACCCCTTCGGGGATTACAGGCGTGAAGTTACGTTTCTAAAATTAGAAGAAAGAAATAAAAATATTTAAAAAGAAACAGCTCTGTGGGAAAACCATGACTTTTTATTCAGAATGTAATCAGAATCCCTATTCACTTTGTCTCATTTTTTCATATGTGCTGTCTTGTAAACAAATAATGCTTACAAGACAGCACATATGAAAAAATGACACAGGGCTTTGGCAGTTTTTTAGGAATCCCTATAAAAATATTATAGTTTGAATCTGGAATAATAATAATATGTCTTTACTGCAGATCACTGGTAGCATCTATAGCACAATTACATAATATTCATTAAAACACATAATAATATAAATAAATAACAATAGAAACGTTTCTATTGTTATTTATTTATATTATATTGTTATTTATTTATATTATGTGTTTTAATGAATATTATGTAATTGTGCTATAGATGCTGCCATCTTAACCAGTGATCTGCAGTAAAGACATATTATTATTATTCCACTTATTTATTCATACAACTTATTTAATATTTTTTTACATATATATATATGTATAAAGAAAAAATAAATATATATAAAAAAATAAAAATAATGTTCCGCCGGCAGCGGGAGCAGGGTCCAAGCTGCCGGTGGTTAGGGAGGGACACAGAGATAGGAACCTCCTCACTATGCGTGCCGTGCCGAGGAGTACTGCTTTCTGTATCAGACCCTTGATCCATCCACCTAGCGAGAGCCTCTTGAGATGTTGGTTGAAGCTCTTTGCTATCAGCCCGTTAACCAATACGACTATCGGCACAATGATGGCCGAATCCACATCCCACATGGCGACAACCTCGTGAGCCAGATCAAGATATTTAATTTCCTTGTCTTTTTCGGCTTTCACGAGATTGTCATCATGCAGGAGGGTGATGTCAATCATCATTATTATTATATTATTATCTAGTATAATAAACAATTTTTTTTAACCCACTTCGAGAAAATGAGGAAGTTCTCAATTCGTCCGGATTTCCCAATTTCTCAATTATGGCTCAAAAGTTTTACCTATGTTTAAAATTGGCTTAATTTTGTTAAATGTTCATGTTTGGGTCTTTGATTTGTGTGCCTAAAAATCGTGGCAAATTCCTAAGTCTAGGACAACACCTGCCTTACAAAATAATAATAGAAAATCAAACTGAGTATTACCCATTTCAGAGCGACAAAAACAGTAGTGAACAAACATTCAGACGATAGTTTTAAGCAGATATCCAAAGATGACGTGTACCCGATGCGGTACTACCGCTGGACGGTGTACACTGCCGAAGAGGCGATCCAGGCGCATCAGGAGACCCACCACCCGACAATGTACAACCAGCCCGATGCGCTGGTTTACGCGCAGATAGAACTTAACATGGAAGCTGCTAAGAAGGTTTGTATTGTCAAAGCCAGAAACTGAATAGTGTTAATGGACACCCGCCGTCCATTAATCACGTGATGTTTTTAGCATCGTTTTGACCCCCCACCTCCCCCTTGGTGATACGTGGTGAGGTTTTAGATAAACCCCCCACCCCCACCTAAGATCACGTGTATTTTTTTAAATAAAAAAGCTTGTTTTTGCCGTGAAAATTGCTTAAACTGGCGACTGTTAAGTCGAGACGAAATTGGCACTTTTCGGCTAATATCGGGCACTCGAAGTTGAAATAAACACACGTGATATCTCCATATATGCCCCCCTCCCCCTTGTGATGTTTCTAAATTTTTTCCGGATCCTCCCTCCCTCTCATCACGTGATAAATGGACGACCTCTAAGTCATTAAAATAAGGCACCGTACTGTGGAACACAGAGAAAAATTTTGGACGCTGTAACCAACACAACCGATCTTCCTTTCAACTCCCTTGGTGGAGATCTATCGAGGGACACATCTAGGTACTACCACAATACTTATATAATTTATCTGCCGTTAAAATAAAATGTTTCGCTAGGTTCAGTGCGGTTGTATTTCGGTAAGATGATGAATATCTTCAAAGTAGTGACGCAGGCAAAGAAAAAGAAATGTTCTTTAAAGCATGACGTATTTTTGGATACATCTTCCAAAACAGACGCCATGCATTGTAATGTGTTTCAGAACCGTTTCTTGGAGAACTTTATGCGACTATCACTACTGCCTCACTTCTTCCCACGCGAAGAAGAACGCACGATCCTGGTGTTCTGCAAGGGCCAGGAGCTGATCAAACAGGCGTTGGACGCTGGAGCCACAACTGCCGGCAGTACGGAAATTGTTAAAAAGATTCAGGTATTTATGAGTTTACCACTGATAATCAAAATCATCCGATTGCAGGCGTCAGGACGTGAGGACCTCGCCTTCTTCTTTCTCGCGTTCAGTCAACCGAACAATGGCGGTCAAACCATTCCAATACGCCGATAGTAAAAATAACATGGGCAGCGCGTCCCGCGATTAAACTACCGCCACTGCGTTCGCAAATCCGCCTGCCAAGCGTGGCGATTATGGCATATTCTTCCCTAATGACGCACAACACTTGTCAGTCGACGTCTTTCGGTTGGAGTAATGATAATGATGAATCAAAATCTGAAACGTCACTTAAATCTAAGCTTGACTTAAAAATGTTTCCTCTATAAAACACGAAGAAACGTCCGAGGTAGCTTATTAAAAAAAAACTGGTTGCCTGTAAAGTCGGTTTTACGGACGAAGATTTTACGTGACAACGTCTTTTTCTCGGTAGAAAGGCATTCGCCGGTCCGGCAGGCCTCTCTCTCGTTCGGTGACTCATCGTTACGTTACCGGGCGTTACACTTTTTCAAGAGTGACTCCGAGCCGCAACCTAATTTAAGACGTTGTCACGTCAAAAAAACATTGGAAGACAATGCATGAAAATAGAAAAAAAATCGGTTACCACGTTACCACTCTACTCTTCTTTTTAATAATTGCGTCGGTGGCGTGTAACATTTTGTCGTAGTAGGGGCGGAGCCAAAGATGCGATTTTTCGAGCGTCAGATTAAGACATGGTATTCCACCTTGCACCCTGTTATGAGCACCTCCTAAATCGAAGGTTTCTATATAGCGCAGCGCCCGAAGAATGATCAAAATTTTCAAAATGTCAGAGCTTATTGAAATAAAACTATTTTTACGGATTTATCTCGCGTATATTAAACTAAAATGATTTTTAAAATCAACCCGACGTTTCGGTCGCTTTTCAGCTTCCGTGGTCCCGGGCAGACTGAGGAGATCCGTAAAAATAGTTTTATTTCAATGAGTGTAGCTCGCGAAAACCTAAGAACATATCATGTCAGAGCTTGTCTCACTTCCGAATTGTCTAACTAAATTTTTAATTGGAGCATTTAACGACCCGGTTTGTCCAGTGGTGTGAGACGACTGTTTGATTCGAAAGGTCGCTGGTTTGATCCCTGCACCGGGACAAATATTTGTACGACGGCCTACAGATATTTGTTTCGGGTCTGGGTGTTTGTGTGTCGTTGTACACACACAACACATACCTGTGTTGTGTGTGTACAACGACATCCACAACACAGGTTTCTACATATATAATACCTAATGTGAGTGTAAGCATATAAAAAAAAAATGCAGACACATTTTACATTCTCGTAAGATATCTGACGCGTTCTTGATCCGTGTGTTAATTCTTCATCTTTTATTTCGCACTTCACAGAAAAGTTAAAAGTACAATCAAATTGAAAACATTGTAGGAAAGTGAAGTGAAAGTCGGCGACTACGACTACGTGATCGCCCACCCCAACATCCTCACAGATCTGGTGCCGATCCGCGGTCTCCTGAAGAAGAAGTTCCCCAACATCCGCAACGGCACCCTGGACCCGAGCATCGCGGAGCTGGTGAAGAAGTTCGCGGCCGGGGTCCAGTATAGAGTGGTAAAGGATGAGCAGCAACAGAATTACGCGTCTGTTCAGGTGCCCGTTGGACGGGTAAGTTAACAAAATACACAGTGAAATTGTTGTGAAAATGAGATAAAACGTAACTTCACGCTTGTAATCCCCGAAGGGGTAGGCAAAGGTAAATGCATGCATTCAAGCATACATGCAAACACCCACGATTCGCCGGTTATGTTTTTGGCCCATGTAACAGGTGTCGAGCTTGTTGACATCTCCAGGCACATCACCAAACTTTGAGGTACTGGGAAATTTCCAGAAAAGGGAAAAAATCCAGTAGTACTAGAGATAAAGGAATTTACACCATTATCTCTGATAACCCCCTACCCGGGAATCGAACTCAGGACCTCAGCGTAGTAGTAGTGGCCTGCTACCACTAGGCTACCGAGGCAGTTATATTTCAGAAATGTGTGAAGCCAAGCCTATGTACTGTACAGTATGTACAAAATATTTAGAGCCACCGGCCACAACCACAACACGCCGCCACAGGCATATTTCCTAGTTTTCATACATTTTATATGGACTCGCCACACACGGTTGATGCCGGTGGCCGCCTAACGCTACAACCGTCGCTGCTCGGTTCTTGTGGTCCGCACCGGCCACTATAATACGCCGCCATACGCCACTCGCGCAATTCCGCGATTCCTCACCTGTCTCCTCCACCTCAGTTAACCTGTTCAAGTCGAAAGCAACGCACCTACCTACGTAGTCTGTTTGTTGTTGATATAAATAAATAAATGTTTAATATTTATATCAGAGATACAATCACAAATAAAAAACAGCAACCACCGGTCACAAGTGGCTGTCGCGGGCTTCAGATACCTTAGTTTTTTTTTATTTTTTTTATCATGGTTGTGGCAAACAAGCATGCAGTTCACATTGATGTTAAGTGATGACTGCAGCCTATAGACACCCACACAAAGACTAAGGTCAAAATGCAAATGCGTTACCACTCCTGAGGCCTAAGATGTTATGTCCTGTGCCGGAAATTACAGGGCCGTACATTACCACCTGACCGGAACACGATAGTGCTGAACACTACCATTTAGCGGCAAGTAAATCAGGTAATGCTGTGGTGCCTACGCCCGCGAGCTCCGTCACTGGAGCTCTACCACCAGTAAGAACCTTTGTATCCGCTTCGAGCTTCTCGTGGCGGCAATTGTGGCCGTCGCGTGTGGTTCGTTTGCGGCGACACTTATGTCGGTATTTCGCATTACACTCAAAACCGCTTCATTATTTTTCAGCTGAACATGGAAGTGAATCGGGTGGTTGAGAATATCGACGCTTTACTAAAAGACTTACAATCAGTGCGACCGAAGAGAGATGGACTTTTTATCACAAGGTAATTGTATACCTACTGTTTTTTAAAACATAAATAGTTGTGACAGTGTTCAAAACTACGATTTGTTGGCAGATGGATTAGGTACTGCGGTACCTACACCCTCCAGCTCTGATACTGGAATTGTACCACCAGTAAAATGCAGATAAACTCAATTAGCGATATAAAATGATTGATTTTTTTCAACTACCTCGATTTTTTTTTCAACTTTCAAATTCCCGGTTAGGGGGTTATCAGAGATAATGGTGTAATGTTCTTTATCTCTGGTTTAGTTGGATTTTTCATTTTCTGAAATTTTCCCAGTACCTCGAAGTTTGGTAATGTGCCCGGAGATGTCAACAGGCTCGCCACCTGTTACATGGGCCAAAACGTAACCCGCGAATCGTGGGTGTTGTGAGATTTACCTCTGCCTACTCCTTCGAGGATTACAGGCGTGAAGTTACGTTTCATTTTTGTATTTATACTACACCTGTAAGCGGTACGTCTCGAGATGGCTCTAGTCTACTAAAGTCTACTTGACCGTTCAATCGGCAAGGACAGAGGAAGCTCTCAGCCTAAATAAAAATTAGCGCAACTGCTTAGTGGCCTTATTACACGACACGGTATTCAGGGTCCGATAGCAAGAGTCAGGGTAGTGTAATAATATTTAGGGAGTTAGGGTCCCTAATTATTACTACACTAACGCCCGGAGCGGCCCGGTCAGCCGAACGCCCTAACTACACACAGTACAAATATGAACATTCATATTATATTACTACTGTGTAAGCAGCAACCCGGTGCGAGGCCACGCCCACCGTTTCTGCTGGACCTTGAATACCGTGTCCTGTAATAAGGCCATAAGGGAGACCCCTGTGGGTCCGAACCTTGGCTTAGGGCGTTGCGGGTTGCGGAAGAACACATAAGACATGCGATTAAGGGCGGTGCAACTTTCACTCTAGGACATAAAAAGCAATATTTGACAAATTCCACATAAAAAAATATTTGGATTTTGCTTTCAGATGTCTTATTGTTAGCCCGCCATCCACAGAGAAACTAAAAATCGATCCGTTCGTGCACGTGGAGCGCACGCTCACTAAAGAGGTACAAGTTGACAGCGACGATGAAGAGGAAGCGGTGGCCGCTTCTGCGTAGTCTTATTACAAAACATAATGTTACTGTAGATTTATGTATAAATAAAACTAAAATATTGTAATTGTACTATTTATTTTTCGCAATAACACATGCGAGTGGTTTACCACTAAGCCACCGAAGTCTCACATAGTGGTAAAGCGGCTGGAGTGGTTATCCTGAGGTCGCAGGTTCGATTCCTGCCCGAAGTAAACTTTTTCTTTCCGTTTTTTTTTTCCTTTAATTTCTGAAATATTATGGTTGGTTACATATTTATTATTTTACTAGCAGCTGCCCGCAACGTCGTCTGCGTGAAGGCTCTACAGCACCAAACATACCTAAGATGCTAGTGTCGCTTTAGCATTGTAAGCAAAACAACATTTAAAATAGTATGAAATTAAAATTTTGCATGAATATTACTAACAGGTGCCATTTAGTAGCTACTTTTTTAGTTTAGCCCGGACATACACACTTCAGATTTTACAGTTTTCAGATTTTTTGACTGTTTTGCCAACACAAAAAATCTGAAAACTATATTTTTGGCTTTAATTTCTATTGTAGATCACGCCCCAAGTATTCTTATAAAAAATATTAAATGTACAGTTTTGACTTTCCTACGATTTTATTAAATGTAGAGATTCCCGTGGGAATTAGTGATTTTCCCGCAATAAAAAGTAGCCTAAATGTTGGCCAGGCTTAGTATCTATACACCACAAAAAGTTTCATTCGAATCCGTCCAGTATCTTCGGAGATTAGCCTGGACAAAGGGACAAACAGACAAACAGATAAACAGACAGACAATAAAATTAGCCATTAATAGTCGCCGCTTCTCAGGTCTCAGTTGTGCCTCTGTACCGGAAATTACATATCGCACATTGCCACCTGACTGGCTGACGGAATGCTGAGCACTACAATTTAGAAAGTAGATTAGATAATGCGGTACTTCCTGTGCCTGTGAACGTTGTCACTGGAGGTCTACCACCAGTACTCTGAATGAATTAAGAAAAAGAAAATGTTAATATTTCATAAAGAATTGTTAATTTACTTTCTACTCTCAGTTTTTATAAAAGATATTTATTATGCAACTAGTTCCAGTGCAGTTATTCATTAAGATACCATATATTATTCTGTTATAGCGTATCGTATGAGCATAATATTGCAACTCGGAAAAAAAATCTTATTGTGAACGCAGCTACAACGCTATACAAATGACGTCACCAACAATCACACAACAACAGCATGTCATTCTGCTGTCATTAATACGTCAAATAAAGACCGTTCCAAAACGTAAAATTTTCTTCATCTATTTAAAACAAATAATTTTGGCAGTTTTTTTTATGATCATATTATAGGCTATATATATCAGAGGCTCGTCTCGAGTTCTCGAGACGGCACTACAGGCCTGTATAATATAATTTAGTCGTATAAATTAAATGAGAAGCGATAATTTTATATGGTTTTGATTACATAAAATAAATTAACTGATGTAAATCAATTGACCAAAAGAAACGTATCAATTGGATCATATTTCGTAATTAAATTAGTTGCGTAATTTTTTGCAATACATATTTCTTATCAAAACATTTTTTTTTACCCATCTTAAAAATTTGATTCCGTTTGAAGTTTCGGAACGCACGAATAGGGGCGTAAAACAATCCGCCATTTTGTCCCTCTGACAATTTAGGATTTTATTTAATTCAAGCAGTTTTTATTTAATTAATCCGCTGTCTAAAGTGATATTTGGAAAGCTGTGCAGTGTTATATAAGGCTGTGATATTTTTGTGTACAACTATTTTTGTTTACGAAAATCTCCGCTTGACGTTATTCGTCGACTGATTTTGACGTCGATAGCCGTACTAGATAGTCAAAATGGGCACAAGAGAGGACGAATACGATTATTTATTCAAAGGTAACGATAACATTAAAATCAGTACCGTTTTAGTAACATAAACATTCGGAACATTGATATTATTACGCTAGTATTTGGTCAATAAAACAAACTTATCTTTGTTCTCTCACAGAAGTGTAATGACGTCTAATATTTAACGAATGTCTCATATTTTTCCTGATTGCTTTAAGGTATGTTATTGTGAGGAGTGTGTTTGTTGTGTTTTTGCCCATATTATAGTGAATACACAGTGAAATAAGTGACAAATGCCAAGTGTTTATCATCAGCTGATCGCAATACAATCGATCGATTTTTCGTAAATTTACGCTCGTTATGAGTCACCGGACCTCTCAACAGAGTGATCTAATCGCGATTCACACAATAACACAGAGTTTAAAGCATATTGATTGCATATGAGCTAAGAAGTTAGTATTTATGTCATCATTTGCTAAATCTTTGTTTCAGTGGTCCTCATAGGAGATTCGGGGGTGGGAAAAAGCAGTCTCCTATCACGTTTCACTAGAAATGAATTCAATTTAGAATCCAAATCGACAATAGGGGTGGAATTTGCGACGAGAAGTATAGAGGTGAGTAAAAAGTTTGTTTTATGTTACTTTGGCATCTGCAATTAGTGATGTTTACATTGTTCTTGAGTCACCTCACACTGATCATATCTCTTTGTTTCACAGAGAAATTTCCTTTGTTTAGTTTTTTTACTATGATCGGAATTTTAATTCGATTCCCAACTTGACATTTTCAGTGTTGCAACGTAATGACAACTGTTAAAAAGTGACATTGCGAAATTAATTGATACGGAAATGAAATATTTCGGAATCGATTCAAATCGTTTATAATATTATAAACAACTAGTACTTGAATCGAAACTAATTATATCAGACAATTTTATATTTCTGAATGGATAAATCGATAGATATCTTCTGAATAATTTATATGACTGTTAATTATGGATTAGAGAAATTTCTTTACTAATTGTGTGTGACATTAAAAGAATCAGATGATGCAGGAACATGAAAAATAAAACAAGTAGGTGTATCATGATATGTTTTATTTTATAAATCGTCATCGCTCTCGCTATCACTGTCTGTAACATTGATTATAAATGTGTCTGTTATGTTGTCATTTAATATATCTAGCCTATTTATTTTTTCCTCTTCTTTTACAACATGGGATACGCATTTAGACCGAATTCGGTAGCAGTAATTATTTGAATGCATTCCTCAAACAAATTTCTCACGTCTGTTAATTTGAAGGTAATATTATTTTGGGCTACATGCCCCTTTACCTGCGCCCATATTAATTCGATGGGGTTCAGCTCGCAGTGGTAAGGGGGCAGTCTTTAAACTGTGATCCCATGTTGAGCTGCCATTTCGTCTACAGCGTACTTATTAAAGGACTCGTTATGTGAAATTAGTTCTAAAAGAGTAGCTTTAACCATGTCTGGTTCGTAATTGATATTCTTATTTGAAAGCCAGTCTTGAATGGCAGCTTTTTTCCAGGCAATTTTCGGGAGTGGTAAGGTGCATTATCCATCACCACAATTGAGTTTGGTCTTAATTTTGGTAAGACTGCAGCGAACCACTCCTCAAAACAAGCAGCATTCATCTCATCGTGGTAATCTTCACAATTTTTCTTAGCTTCAAATATCATGAGCCCTTCTTCCAAGAAGCCTTCTTCACTTCATATATGGCTAATTATGAGACGCTTTCCTTTGCCTGATGGATTTTTTAATCCAGTGGTCAGTCCTTCCAAAAATGCTTGCCGAGATGATTTCTTGTCCACCCATGTTTTTTTTAACCACTTTTGTCTTTTAGGAGTTGGCGGCGCACCTTCATTTGATTCCTTCAAAACGTTGCGAACACAACGTGTGGTTATTCCCAATATATCAGCAAATTAGCTAATATATTCAATTTCCTTCACAACTTCGAAGTCCTCCAATTAGAAGTATTTAGAAGTATCTTTTTTCACGTACTTGTAGGCGTTGGGGATCATTACTTTTTCAGTAACAGTAAAAGCTTTCCGTGGACGTTTTTTGTTTGGGGACAATGTTTCCACGTCTTTTTGTGATGTACTTGGCTGTGGATTCATTTTGGTGGCAAACCAAAACAAAATAAATACTCTCAACGTTCACAAAAAACTTAATAACAAACACAACATAACAAAACTTAACAAAATAAAACGTAACATCAAACACAACGTAACAAAACTTTAACAAAAACTCAACAGAATAACAAAATACTGCAATGAAACAAGACATCTGTGCAATCAGACTGGGAGAATGAAACTGAATGACAAGAAAAATAAAACGGCGGTGGCTGCACGAGCCCGCGCGTGTTGCCAATACAGAAAACGATCTCTCTGGGCTCTTTTATTATAAGTGTTGTTTTTATTAAAATTGAAAGAAAACATTATATGTAACTTAATAATGCAATGGTCACTAATAAATATTTACAGTGAATAATTATGTATTTATTTGAATAAAATCGATCGTTTATTTTAAAAATTGGTACACCAATATTATAATTACATAAACACAAAATCGCGATTCTTTACCGATTATTGGGTCCATCACTATTAGGTTAAATGTGGTATCATTATTTTACAAAGTGACAGTAGCTAATGTCAAACGCAGAATCGAATTAAAAGTTCGGGTATAGGTGTAACTGGTTCTTGTTTTATGATGCCTAATTGATCATGAAATTTGCTGTATTTGTAATTGGACACAGTTATGCCAAAATGTAACAACTTACAAATTAATTGTCAACATAACTTATGTACGTCCATCTTATAAACAAGTGGGATTTATTGGAATACAGGCATAAAGTAACATTGATCATTAATTTAACATTAATTTGTGGATTGGTACATTTTGGCCTAACTGTGTCAAGTTACAAGTGTGATTTATTAGAATACATACATAAGTAATGTTGATTATTCATTAGTATGTTGATACATCTTGGCATAACTGTGTCCCATTAAGATTTCATGAGTAAAGATACAGATTTGATGTTATTTCAATCTTTAGAATCTTATCAGACAGTTGAGCGTGGAAAGAGCATGATGTAAATTATTTAAATACTGAGAATGATAAAATAGCATTACTCCCTTGGAATTACTATTATCAAATCATAATTTTGTATAAATACTAATTACTAGTGTAAAGTTCTTTTCTCTTACAGTTTTTGTAAGAGAAAAGAACAGTAAATTTTTGCATGCACTGATAATTATTAAACCCATCACACATTATGTAAATTGGATTACATATTTAGATAATCTACATTTTTTTTTTAATTTTATGATGTATACTTAATTCAATGTTGAGTTATTTTTTGTTTTCCAAGCTATTTTATCATATCAAAATAAAGTTATAGAAAATATATCATATTATCTCTACTAAATTATAAACAATAAATCTAAAATAAAGTATTTAAATTAATAATTAAGTTATAGTTCAATACACTTTTGTGTATGGCTGAGCTTTATTATTTTTAAGCTAAAGAGTTTGTTTGGATGAATGTGCTTATCTCAGGGTCAAATTATTCAAGTTCACATATTATTTTTATGTTAGATAGTCCATTTAGTGAAGAAAGCTATAGGAAATATTGCATCACATTATGCTTAATAGGGGTGGAGAAGAATCAATGAAAAAAGTTGCAAACACAAGCATTTTTTTGCAACTAATGTTGCAGTCACAGCAGAGTTTTAATCATAATAATAATTATTTAGTACAAAAATTGAGCAATACTCTTTAGGTAACTGTTATTTTTTTTTGTGAAATGGAATCATGTAGCCTGCACGTCTTGAGACGTGCAGGAGTCTACTTCACTAAGCAATTAGGGAGGGCAGAGAGTGTCAAAAAGTTAGCCCAACTGCCTAAGGGAGGTACAAACTTCCACTTAGCGTTTTGTAGAGGAACACAAGGCATATTTTATGCGATTAGGGGTGAGCAACTTTTGCTCTGGTCATTAGTTGGTGATAACTGGTAACAACCATGCAGGTCAGGGTTAGTTAAAGTGGTACTTGTCATCTATCTTTATTACTTACTACCACAAGTGTATGAGTATTTCTATTGTATTGGTTTACCTAATAACTAGGTATATTATTCATGTATTATAGCATGTTACAAATTTGAAATAAATTTGAATCATTATTAATACAAAATCATTTCCAGCTAAATGTTTATTATATCATTTTAATTTGCTAAGGAATTTAAGATCCTTCCACAAAGTCAATAATTGTATCATATTATTGGGCATAAGCACCATCGCTTTACTATTTTATCCTACACTGAATCACAGAACCTCTAATTATTGACGAAAATTTGTCTTTTGAGTCTGACCCAGAAATCTAACCTAAAGGTGCTATTCCGCGGGTCGCGACAGTCGTCGGCCGCGCGCGCCCGATGACGCCATCGGCCGCGCGCGGCTATAGATGCAGTATGAAAACATATGGAAACGATTCCGCGGCTCGCGACAGACGCGCGCGGCCGTGGGTATATTGTTTTCAGAAACGACATGGCTTTCATGGCGCAAACATAACGAACCTCTATGGTGAAACCATTTTACCACTGGCTAGTTACTCAGCACATATAATATATTTGACATTTTGAAAGACAACACCGACTAATATCGAAATTTTCAAGACATAGTTTAAGATCCCACTGCAGAATCATTTCGTTCATCCAGATATGCTGCAAACCTAATTTTTACGCAACATTATAATCTAGAGAATATATTATAGCCACTAGGTTGCCTATCAAAATTTGGCCCCAAGTATTTTTAGTTATATTATTTTATATTTAACAGCCAGCAACTCTTATTTGCGGCCGTATTAATTTGGCTCCCGTATACCTTAATAATGAGAAAAAAAATAGCTTTAATTTGATATATAAATAATACATGTACGTCATGGGCGTAAAAAGTAATCGGGGCGGAACGAAAATACGTAGGGGCGGCCAAGTGCGCAACGGCGGACGTGATTTTTCAGTCTTTGTACATATTGCCGTGAGGTGGACAATATTTTATTAAAAAAACAAAAAAAAAATCCCAAAAAAAAATATAAAAAATACTTGCGGCCATTTTTTGAAAGCCAATCTAGTGGATATATATTCTCTAGATTATAATGTTGCGTAAAAATTAGGTTTGCAGCATATCTGGATGAACGAAATGATTCTTCAGTGGGATCTTAACCTATGTCTTGAAAATTTCGAAATTAGTCGGTGTTGTCTGTCAAAATGTCAAACATATTATATGTGCTGTGTAACTAGCCAGTGGTAAAATGGTTTCACCATAGAGGTTCGTCATGTTTGCGCCATGAAATCCATGACGTTTCTGAAAACAATATACGCACGGCCGCGCGCGGCTCGCGGAAGTCGTCGGCCGCGCGCGTCTGTCGCGAGCCGCGGAATCGGTTCCATACATTTTCATACTGCATCTATAGCCGCGCGCGGCCGATGACGTCATCGGGCGCGCGCTGCCGACGACTGTCGCGACCCGCGGAATAGCACCTTAAGACCTCTCTAAGAAGAGAAGAAGGAAGGCTGTTGTCTAACAATGGACGTATTTCAGTTAAAGCGACATTGATTTCATAAAAAAAACACTGCCTTTAGAAGCATATAGATGTTATTATAATTTATGTGTATGTTAGTCAAGTGTAAGTCATACGTCATGAAGGGTCTCATTCTCAACTTCCTAGTTCTAGTACCTATTTGTTTTGGTGTATCAGTGTATATTCAGGCTTCACGTGATTGAATTTCTAAAGATTTCCAAGGAAAAATTTTATCCAAATTTTTACAAAAATATGTCAGGTGATGATCCTGACCTAGTGATGTGTATACTATAGGCTTTAGACACCTTAAAAAAACAACACATCTTAATGTACATGTTGCCACTTCTGAGACCAAAGTTAAGTCTCATTGGAGCTGTCGTCTTAAAATTGTTTCCACAAAACAGCTTGTTTTAACAATCATAAAAACATTTACTGTATCTTGATGTTTTGAGCACATATCATAGAGCAACACGGGCCACCGGCCGCGGACCGGAGGGGAGTAGCCATATGCAGGCTTTCTCCTCTGTCAAAGTACAAGCCCAAGTGGGCCTATGCCTGTCGCCTAGATAAATGTGAGATTGTGTATTTTGTTAAAGTCAAGGTGTGAGTTTGGTAGTTATAGACGATTTTTTTACGCTGGGTCATAGGTAGTATGGGTATCATCTTTTCAGGACGCTCTCAAGATGTGTTGATTACACTCAATTCAGCTCTAAGTGAATGGGGTCACCTTAAGTATGGACCCATGTGATCTATATTTCCTTTGCGCCACCTTGAATGGAGCTCGTTGCTGTTAATGATGTGTGGGTGATATTAAATAATAGGTTGGGGAAAAAGTCTTTTCGCATTATAGTATGTATGAACTTGTAATAAAATCTCTTTGGCTGTAGTATTTGTATCTGGCTGGTTTTGGTATCATTGAAAGTTAAAATTTTAAAGAACATAATTCCAAATTCAAATTAGGCTAATGTGTGATTTTCATTTGTTTTTCGTACTGTCAAGATGAGTGAATCTAATGAAGAAATTCGATATATTTTAAAATTTTACTACAAAAAAGGTAAAAATGCAAAGCAAGCAGCGAAAAAAATTTTCGATGTTTATGGACCTAGTGCAGTGTCTGTGAGAGTAGCACAAATTTGGTTTAAGCGTTTTCAATCCGGAAATTTTGATGTCAAAGATGCACCTCGCTCTGGTCGCCCTATTACGGAAAAACACTTATTCAAAAATGGATGCCATTTTTGAAAAAGTGGAGCAAGATCGACATATCAGTAGTTACGACGTAGCTGAAGAACTGAGAATTGATCACAAAACAGTTTTGGCGCATTTGAAAAAAGCTGGGTACAAAAAAAAGCTCGATATTTGGGTACCTCACGAGCTCACTGAAAGAAACCTAATGAACCGTGTACTCATTTGTTATTCTTTAATACGACGTAATGAAACCGAATCATTTTTGAAAAAGCTGATAACTGGTGATGAAAAGTGGATCACGTACGATGAGTACGTGCGAAAAAGGTCGTGGTCAAAGGGCGGTCAGGCTTCACAGACTGTGGCGAAACCCGGGTTAACTCGCAACAAGGTGATGTTGTGTGTGTGGTGGGATTGGAAGGGCATTATTAATTATGAGCTATTACCACCTGGCAGGACTATCGATTCTGAACTCTACTGCGAACAACTGATGAGATTAAAGCAAGAAGTTGAGAGAAAGCGGCCGGAATTGATCAACAGAAGGGGTGTGGTGTTTCATCATGATTACGCTAGACCTCATACATCTATAGCCACTCAGCAAAAATTAAGAGAGTTTGTCTGGGAGGTGTTAATGCATCCGCCATATAGTCCTGACCTTGCACCTTCAGATTTCCACCTGTTTCGGTCTCTTCAGAATTCTTCATGCAATGTTAGGTTAGGTTAGTTACATCACGAGAGGACTGCCAAATCCACTTGTCGCGGTATTTTGATGAGAAGTCCCAAAATTTTTATAGCAATGGGATCATGTCCCTACCTACAAGATGGCAAAAGGTTATCGAACAAAATGGTACATACATACTTTAGTTAAATTTAAATAAACTATATTAAAAAATGTTTTGAATTATCTTAAAAAATGCGAAGAAACTTTTTCCCCAACCTAATATATAATGTAGTGTAGTCTGTCTTGAACAAAAAGCAGTCAAGGTCATTCAGGATAAGGAAAATGCGTTAATTTGTCCTGGAAAAATTAAAATACTCATTTGTGATAAGATTCCAGTGTACCTACAGGCCAATTGTTTTACAGTACCCAGCAAGAAATCGAGCTTTATAATAATAATGGCAACCCATTATACGTCCCACTGCTGGGCACAAGTCTCTCCCCTTTTTGGGGGGAGGCCTGGAGCTTACTCCACCACGCTGCTCCAATGCGGATTGGTGGTGGTTAATTTGCCACTAGCGGAACGAACAAATTGTGGAACGAACGTCTCTCTGACGTGTTCCCTAGGTGCTACAATAGGGGGTTCTTCAAAAATGGCGTCAAAAGAGTCCTTCAGGGCTGGCAGCGCGTTGGCAACTCCTCTGGTGTTGCAAATGTTCATAGGCGACGGTGACCACTTTCCATCAGGTGGCCCGTTTGTTTGTCTGTCAAACTAAGGACATTAAAAAAAAAAACGGTCACCCATCACACTACCCGATCGCGCCCGTAGTGCTTAACCGAGAATATCGCATATGATCTTACACCAGCCACCGGCCGCCGGGCCATGCGCGCTTCAATCGACGACGATCAAATCGAAAAAAAAAAAATTCAATTTCGAATTTCTTTATTTAGTTGTGATAATTATTTACAAATCATTACTTAAGAATAGCTTAACTAATGACAATATTGATCTTAGTTTCTAGGTATAAGAATACTTAATCCTACGACCCTATATAATGCAAGTTAATTATACAAAACTACTTTCCCGGATATGATATTTGTGATATTTACATGTTCTTAAGTTGTTTGCTAGGAAACATAAGAAAACCTAGCTTAGTGCTATTGAGCTTAACCCATGACTAGAAGGGGAGGTGATGGGTGATAACGATCAAATCGAGCTCTACGAAGCAAGAAATACACATCGAGCTTACGAAAGAGACAATCGGCTAGTTTAGACTTCGTAGAGCGTTATTTCTGCTGCACACTGTCTACCTAAGAACTGGTAGTCCGAAATTGGTCAAAACTTGATCAAAATGGTCCACAAACGTCACATAGGTAAGGTGCAAAAGAGATAACGCTCTACAGACCCGAAATAAGCCGAAAACTCCTTCCTGAGGTCGATTTGCAATATTTATTGTTGGATACTGTACTTAACTCATACAGACGAGCGGCACTTGATACGAGATTATTCGACGGATGGCGACGGCTGCCGAAAATTCTCGCACCTTATCTTTCCAAACTCGCACGCATTTTATGCTGGTCCAATTATTTCCGTCCATAGCCTTCTTAAAATCTCATAGGCACTTTCTTACCTTGGCATCTAAGGCCGACATTCGCACTATGACTTTCAAAACAAAGATATAATGAAAAATATAATTTTAAAGTTATACATTTTTCTTATACGGCAAATGTGTCAATTTTCGTTGGTCTTTGTAAAAAAAAATAGGCTTACACTCACAGTCCCGTACTAGGTATAAACCTGTATCGTGGATGCCTTTGTACACACACACACATACTGTCCCAGACCCGAAACAAATATAGGCCATACAAACATTTGTCCCGGTGCGGGATCGAACCCGCGACTCTTCGAGTCAAGCGGCAGTCGCACACCACTGGACTAACCAAGTCGGCCGGTAAGAGTTGTGTCACTCACTGAATGCTACAAAACACGATAAGCCGATATGATATAGAAGTATAGGTAAATGGAGTGACGTATTCGTTCATCTATTTATTAACAGTTATTAATACGATACACGTTTCCATACAAAGGAAAGTAATAATCGTACGGTACCAACGACAATGTCGTTGACCTCCTAATTATTCATGATCACATCGGCCGCGGGTCCCAATCCATTGTAGTTGCTGTACTATAATTTATGAGGTTTCCGTTATCGAGGTATAAGAAAAAGTTACAAAAAAGAACGTAACTTCACGCCTGTAATCCCCGAAGCGGTAGGCAGAGGTAAATGCATGCATTCAAGCATACATGCTAACACCCACGATTCGCTTACACCATTTTCCCTGATAGCCCCTACCCAGGCATCGAACCCAGGATCCCAACACAGTAGTAGTTAGTGGCCTGCTATCACTAGGCTACTGAGGCAGTTAAGAAATAGTTACAATTATATAGATTTAGCAAAAATCAAATCTGTAGTCTAATGGCAAGTAGATACGTTCTACAGTAACTGATAAAACCGAATTTGATTACAGCAATAAATTTTAAACCATTTTTTTTAAGTCCCAGCTTATTCCTGTGTATCCATTTTATTGTTAGAATATTGGTACAATGTAGGTACAATGTCTTTTGGGTCAAGGGAGGGTCACGTAATATTGATCCAGTAATTGACAAGCCCGAATTTGATTACATACAGCAATAAATTTAATGCCATTTTTAAGTCCCAACCCAATGGGGGCGTGACCCTATTTATGGTTTCACCACTGATACAATGTGTTAACGGATTGAGTGTTCAATCAATGAACGCTATATCAATTGTTGTTTGATAGACAAAAAATATAAAGATTATATTAGGCATAAATGAACCATTGACACTGTTATCAAAATTAAACATTGTCTCTACATGCGAAATATATTTGCTCAGGTGGACGGCAAAACAAAGAAGGCCCAGATATGGAACACGGAGGTGCCGTGCAATGATTCTACGCATTTTAAAGTTTATTTTAAGATTCTTTTAGTGGTATAATTCCATTGTCGGCATAGAAGAAATCGGCCCACCAGTCGCGGTGGACCGGAGGGGAGTAGCCATAGCGTTTGTTACCGATGCAAAACAGTCTGTAATTTTTTGCGGGGGGAAATACGTGTGACACACACTCACACTACAAAAATCGTCTATTACCTACTACGAAACTGACTAACAAAATACATAAACAATTTCACGCACACATGTTAATAATATATAATAATATTCTTTATTGTACACCACATGAAAGATAAAACATTGAACATAAAGAAAATAAAAATAACAATGCAGGCACAGCAGGCCGACAGCCGACAGGAGGTTAATATCTGGGCGACAGGCATAGGACCATTTGGTCTTGTACTTTGACAGAGGGGAAAGCCTGCATATGGCTACTCCCCTTCGGCCCGCCGGTGGCCCGTGTTTCTCTATGATTGTCGGTGATCAAGGGCGTGGGTACCACCACACTGACCATATGACCTTAAATCTATGTGCCGTCAAATGGTAGTGTTCAGCATAATCGTGTTCCGATCAGGTGGTAAAGGGATCCCGTAATAACAAAGGACTTTAGCCTTGGGGGTGGCAAGGCATCGGGATTTCGAAATCTGGATTCTGTTGCAGTTTTTTAGGCAAGCAAGCATACAGTTCACATTGATGATAAGTGAAAACTGTACCCTATAAACCAAAGATTGCAATGTTGATGCATTGTCACTCCTGATATCTAAGTTATTGTCCCTCTGTGCTGAAATACTGGGCAGTACATTACCAACTGACTGGAAGACGATAGCGCTGTACCTATACTACCATTTAGCTGCAAGTAGATTAAGTAATGCGTTGGAGCATACGTCCGCGATGGAGCTCTAGGTGCAGTGTTCACTTACCATGAAAAGAGCTAGTTTGGCCACCATCGTAACATAAAAAAACATGTGTCCAATTCAGACGTGGTAGAAGTGAAACCGTCATAAGGGACACTGTATAATGCTTTCTATCTTATTTCCTCCCACGTTAAATCTTATGAATTTATATGTCTGTCTCTTTTTATTGTCGATTTTTCTTTTATCGATTTTCAAATTAAAACCATACTAAAGTGGTTCTCACTTCAATAAACCATTATCAACTATGTCTATTTCCACAGGTGGACGGAAAAACAATAAAGGCCCAGATATGGGACACGGCCGGCCAGGAGAGATACCGCGCGATCACGTCGGCGTACTACCGCGGCGCGGTGGGCGCCCTGCTCGTGTACGACATAGCGAAGCACCTCTCGTACGAGAACGTGGAGCGGTGGTTGCGCGAGCTGCGTGACCACGCCGACCAGAACATACTGATTATGCTCGTCGGCAACAAGAGCGATCTAAGGCACCTCAGGTATGTAACCATAAACTAAACATGTTGAATGATGTAGCGAAGCAACTCGTACGATAACGTGGAGCGGTGGTTGCGCGAGCTGCGTGACCACGCCGACCAGAACATACTGATTATGCTCTTTGGCATGATTCATAGCAAATAACTGCTTTGTTCTGGACCCGGAAATCGTATTCTTCAGCATTAATTAATCTATACCTTGGTATTAAATAGCAATGATTGGAATAATCAGTAACTGATTTATTTTTCAAACGGATTATCAGTTTGTAAAATACGAGATTTTTCTCTATTGTACTGGCGGTAGAATTCCAGTATCGGGACTCGAGGGCGTAGGCACTACTGCATTACCTAATATATCTGCGGCCAAATGGTAGTTCCATTTAGAACCACACAGCGTTCTATGGGGTTCTTCAAAACTGGCGTCAAAAGAATCCTTCAAGGCTGGCAGTGCGTTGGCAACTCCCCTGGTGTTGCAAATGTTCATAGGCGACGGTAACCACTTCAACTGTCAATCCTTGGACATAAAAGAAAACATAGATGTCTATTATTACCATCTATTCAGCTCTGGATAGATGTTAATGTAGGGCTCCGTCCAACGAGACAACAACTTAGGCCTCAGGGATGGCAACACATCCGCATTTTGCCCTCTGATTATTGTCTTATAGGCTGCAGTCATCACTTAACATCCATGTGAACTGAACTTCTGCTGCAACTGCATGTTTGATTCTATATTCATTTATGTAACGAAGGTGTTATTTTCCACCTTTATACACAAAATATTGAATCAATTAGAACTAATCAATTACAATAAAAAATCTGTTACTTGTACTATTGCTACAACTAGAAGATGGCTGGACCGATTTCGAAGAAACATATTATACGTTTTTCCTAAATGCTTTAGATTTTCAATTGGACCCTGTGGATAAACATATAGATTACTAGCTGTGCCCGCGACTTCGTCCGCGTGAGATTTTATGATTGATGTTCAGTATCTACCCGGACGAAGTCGTGGGCGCAGCTAGTATTAAAGTAGCCTAAGTTACTCCTTATTACATAAGCTATCTGCCCGTGAAAGTCCCGTCAAAATCGGTCTAGCCACTCCCGAGATTAGCCCGAACAAACAGACAGACAGACTGATCGACAGACAAAAATTGTAAAAAATGTTGTTTTGGTATAGATACCGTCTACCTACCGTAAACAAACATATGCATTTAGTAAAAAGCGGTAAAATAGACACTCCAATTTTATTTATTTGTGTAGATGTATAGATTTGTTGCTACAAAACGTTTCTTTCTACGGAAGTCGTGTTGTTTGATAAAACTCTGTTATCTTAAATTCAAGAAATTGGTATTCGTTTTAGTATCGATCCTGTAGCGAAGCTCAAGCGAAGGTCGATGCACCGGCCGACCTCGAACTATACCATATCTTCATTACAATCGGATGTAGGTTGTTTTATCGTAATTGCTGGACATATTAATATTTCGAGGTTAATATTGGTTCCACCCTATAATACCGGTATAATTTTGTATACTCAATATCCAATTATTTATTGCATTCCATAAATGTACAATACTGACTTAGGTGGTATTTAGTCTAATATGTGTATCAATTATAGACCCTGTTGGGCACAGCAAGAGATGGGGTTTAGATGGCTTTTTATACAAAATATAATTGGGAAATTCTACATAGTACCTATTCAGACATATTATTATATATCTATTTACATGTTTTTATCTATATTTCTTACAATTCTTACAAAGGCTTATATTGCATATGTCATATCTATTTCTATATCATTATGTCTTATTTATCACAATTTAATTTGTCTTGTAAGTATACATTTGTGGAATAATAGCATTTTAGGTGTAATAACTGTTTTAGTTTTTAGTATAATAGTATTCTTGTGTAAAAATATTTTGCGATGTTTTTTTGCGGAACCTTTTGTACAGTATCCAACAAGAAATATTGCACATCGACCTTAGGTAGGAGACTTCGGCTTACTTCGGGTCTGTAGAGCGTTATCTCTTTCGCACCTTACTCATGTGACTTTTCATCTGATCCACGTAACTACACGCCTGTAATCCCCGAAGGGATAGGCAGAGGTAAATGCATGCATTCAAGCATACATACAAACACCCACGATGCGCCGGTTACGTTTTGGCCCATGTAACAGGTGGCGAGCCTGTTGACATCTCCGGGCACATTATCAAATTTCGAGGTACTGGTAAATTTGCAGAAAATGGAATAATCCCAATAGAACCAGAGATAAAGGACTTTACACAGTTTACACCATTATCTCTGATAACCCCCTTCCCGGAAATCGAACCCAGGACCTCAGCGTAGTAGTAGTGGCCCGCTACCACTAGGCTACCGAGGCAGTTCGCGGCCGTATCGCTTAACCAAGTAGATCGCTTACGATCCACACCAGCCACGGGGCCATGCGCGCTTCTTCATCCTCATCCATAGGTATTCTATTTCGTCTCTTGTTTGTCGTAATACATATTTATATCACAGATCCATCCCGACGGAGGAGGCGAAGGCGTTCGCGGAAAAGAACGGCCTCAGTTTTATCGAGACGTCCGCGCTGGACTCCACCAACGTCGAACCGGCATTCCAGAATATTCTCACTGGTGAGTTTGTCCTCATTCAGGGCTCCTTTGTTTTTTTTTCTATAGATGTCCTTTAGAGTCTTTGGATAACGTTTTTGTTTTATTTTTTCGCGATAACACAAGCGAGTGAGAATATTTTTAACCCGCGACCCCTGGGTTCTGAGCCCTACTGAGCTACCGAAGTCTACACCTGACTGTCGCATTTTTCCTTCACGTCAATTCCATTGTCTTGGGGTGGCAGCAGCGACATCTATTGCTAACATTTTTTGACATCGTTATTAAGAATGACTGTACTTTGTATCCGGTGTCATTAGGTTATTACATCAATGTTTGTTTTGCTGTTCAGTGCTTTATAAATAACTAGCGGCACGCCCCGGCTTCGCGCGGGTGCAATGTTACCTACCCTCTCCTATTCTTCTTAGCGTGATGTTATAGCCTAAAGCCTTCCTCGATAAATAGGCTATCTAACACTGAAAGAATTTTTCAAATCGGACCTAGTTCCTTAGATTAGCGCGTTCAAGCAAACAAACAAACTTTATAATATTACCCCCTTATTCATGAACGTATTTGAGCTAAAGTGTTGCTAATCTCTCCTTTGTCTTTTTCCATCCTGCACATTTGACAATGCAACTGACAAAGACAAAGCATTCTATAGCTAAAACGTATCTAATGTACGTTTATGAATAAGGGGGTTAGTCTATACTAATATGGTTCATTAACTTACGAATCGGTCGATCCGCTGTTTTCTGTATCAATTTCGTAGTGAACTCTATTCACAGGTCAGTTATGATAAGGCTTCATTAGCATTGGATCTTGAAAACATAGATTAGGCATTATTTGATATATCGGTAGCAACATTGGAACGTTTTCATAAAATTGAAGTCCTTGTCAGTTTTGGCATAGAAGTAAAAGCCATATACTAACACCCATATTCTAAGACGTTACTCGAATCATTCCTTGACTCCCACACAGCTGAGCATACTTTATGAGGACGCCTCGAAATCCATATGTCTTAGTTGTATTTTGACTATAACTCATGTGTACGTATTATTATATAGATAATTCACAAAATCTTGAATATCCATTTTTATAGAAAAATATGGTATTTAATAAGATTTCCAAATAGTTTTGACACAAAAAACTTATTGAGCGCAAGAATATGGCGTAAAAAAACTCAAGTTTGCAAATTGCTTCCTGGACCTCTAAACGGAGGCAGAATTGATTTATTTATTTATTTATTTGCACCAACAAAGTACAGTTAAGTACACTATACAATTACAGAAATATAAAAGAAAAATAATATTGTTTAGTGCCACTTCAATTAGAGGTGTCGTGAGTCGACAGAATGTCGAGTTGACGTTATTAGTTACAACTAAGAATACCAATTCCCTTGAGTGAGGTTGAGTTGAGATCGAGATTACGACTTAGAATATGGGTGATAGTCATTTATTTGCGAATCTGCATTGTAACTTCTTCTGTTATGTAGATATCCTAAAGACTGTGCTGTATTTACTTATCATCAGCATCATACAACATGCTAGTAGAATGTTTTTAAAGTAGTGAAATAAAAGAAAATGAAACTGGGTCGGTAGTCTACGTTAATGAAGTTCACACAGCTTCAGTCAGTAATTTCAAGGGTTTTTAATTTAGAGCCAATCTTTTTATGTATTAAAGGCGGCACACTAGCGTGCAGTTCACATTGATGTTTAATGATGACTGCAGCCTATAGACCCACACATAAACCAGAGGTCAAAATGCAGGTCCATTGCTACCCTTGAGACCTTATTTGTTTTGTCTCTGTAATACTTATTACGGGGCCATACGAGCCAATGTTATGAAATTGCAATTTTTGACTTGACCTTGTAACAATGTGGTGTGTATTCCGCAGAGATCTACAGGATCGTGTCGCAGAAGCAGATGCGTGAGCCGCCCGAGGGCGACGTCATCCGCGCCGACGTGGAGCCGGCCGAGCGGGCCCGAGCCGACGACCCCGTGCGCCGCCAGTGCTGCCAGTAGCGCCGGTAAGTGTCGCCAGTGCTGCCAGTAGCGCCGGTAAGTGTCGCCAGTGCTGCCAGTAGCGCCGGTAAGTGTCGCCAGTGCTGCCAGTAGCGCCGGTAAGTGTCGCCAGTGCTGCCAGTAGCGCCGGTAAGTGCCGCCAGTGCTGCCAGTAAGTAGCGCCGGTAAGTGCCACCAGTGCTGCCAGTAGCGCCGGTAAGTGCCGCCAGTGCTGCCAGTAGCGCCGGTAAGTGCCGCCAGTGCTGCCAGTAAGTAGCGCCGGTAAGTGCCACCAGTGCTGCCAGTAGCGCCGGTAAGTGCCGCCAGTGCTGCCAGTAGCGCCGGTAAGTGTCGCCAGTGCTGCCAGTAGCGCCGGTAAGTGTCGCCAGTGCTGCCAGTAGCGCCGGTAAGTGCCGCCAGTGCTGCCAGTAAGTAGCGCCGGTAAGTGCCACCAGTGCTGCCAGTAGCGCCGGTAAGTGCTGCCAGTAGCGCCGGTAAGTGCCGCCAGTGCTGCCAGTAAGTAGCGCCGGTAAGTGCCACCAGTGCTGCCAGTAGCGCCGGTAAGTGCCGCCAGTGCTGCCAGTAAGTAGCGCCGGTAAGTGCCGCCAGTGCTGCCAGTAAGTAGCGCCGGTAAGTGCCGCCAGTGCTGCCAGTAAGTAGCGCCGGTAAGTGCCGCCAGTGCTGCCAGTAGCGCCGGTAAGTGCCGCCAGTGCTGCCAGTAGCGCCGGTAAGTGCCACCAGTGCTGCCAGTAGCGCCGGTAAGTGCCGCCAGTGCTGCCAGTAAGTAGCGCCGGTAAGTGCCACCAGTGCTGCCAGTAGCGCCGGTAAGTGCTGCCAGTAGCGCCGGTAAGTGCCGCCAGTGCTGCCAGTAAGTAGCGCCGGTAAGTGCCACCAGTGCTGCCAGTAGCGCCGGTAAGTGCCGCCAGTGCTGCCAGTAGCGCCGGTAAGTGCCGCCAGTGCTGCCAGTAGCGCCGGTAAGTGCCACCAGTGCTGCCAGTAGCGCCGGTAAGTGCCGCCAGTGCTGCCAGTAAGTAGCGCCGGTAAGTGCCGCCAGTGCTTCCAGTAGCGCCGGTGAGTGGCCCTCATTCCAGCCGAAACTCGTCCACTGCTGAACAAAGCCTTCCCCAAAGGCTCTTTTCTGTAACTGCCCAACTGTGTTGTGCGTTATTAGGGGAGAATATGTCATAATTAGTTTTATCGCGGAATACTGCTGCCCATCCCAACTTATTATATTTACTACCCCCCTCCCCCCAGGGGGCGTCCATAAAATACGTTCGCATATTTATATATTGGAAGCCCTAATGGTTCCACCATTGTTCAGTCCACTATGATGTTGACATATCGAATGAGGTGCAGTTTCGAGGTCACATTGAGGGTAAGACCAAGCTGGCATCCAAGAAGCTCGGGGTGCTGAACAAGGCAAGGCAGTATTTCACATCGGGGCAACTTCTACAGCTCTATAAAGCTCAAGTGAGGCCCCATTTGGAGTGCTACTCTCATCTTTGGGGAGCCCCTTTAATACCAGCTTGGTCGTTTGTAAATATTGCCAATGTTTTATCGTTTCCTTCGAATCATTAAACAACATCTTCTATTTGCAGAAAATCCAGTAAAAGTGAGAGCCGGAGAGATACGGAATATTAAACAAGATACGAATCATTCCCAGACAGTGGTACTATCGTTGCCAGTTAAGACCTGCCATTACTGTTAACGAACTTGTTTACACGTGACACGCCACACACGCTTATATTACGGAAACTCCTGACTGGCAACACCATGTTGAGTGGCTCATGGGCTCATGTAGATAGCTTTGTGTAATTATCGATATTTAGTGTCGGAATGGATAAAGTTTAATAATTATTGTATGGAGGAATCAACACCATTTAGGTAACCGAGCTATATTTTGATGCACCTCATGTCTTTCGGCGCTTAGAGATACACGGCCCGTGTAAATTTATTCCCTATTTTTTTTTTTTAAGAGGAAATTATTTTTGTTTCGACTTAGTAAATAATTCATATTATATCTATTTATTTAGTGAATTAAACGAAATAATCGATGGCTTGTTAACTTTGATTTTTTTGGTCCCGTATAATACGTTGTCTGTACAGGATTCAAGGTTGAATGCGATGCTTTTTTGGATAACTTGGTTCAACTTATTAAGAGATGAACTTAGAAATTAAAGAAAAAAATGACTTCGGGCAGGCATCGAACCTCAGGATAACCAATCCAGCCGCTTTACTACTCTACCGAAGTCCCTAAATTTTTCTTTTCTTTTTCTTTAATTTCTAAGTTCACTTATGGTTACTGCGAGAAATAAAAATATTACAAATATTGAGAGATTCTGCTAATTGAAGGCGGAAATCAAAGTCACGAACACAGTTATTTGCGAAAGTAGTTCATGCTTTTAATCTATAACATTTTAATATTATGTAAGATGGACTAAGCAATAATTCGGCTGGATAACGAATATAAAATATAGCACACGGTACATAGCTTCAAATTATGTCTAATTGTTTTTGCATAACACTAGATAATAGATTTTACTAAGAAAAATAGCTTTTTTAAATGATCGTTTTATCATTTAGTTTTTTTTTTGTCGTTTCGTTTACAGATCTTACGTGCCTTTGGACATTATTTATGCTTTTCATGTTATTTTTGCCTGTTGAAAGTTCTTTTTTTATTCCGTCGACATTGTCAACTTACGCCGATCTATGTGGGCAACAACAGTATTGTTATTTTGTGGTAATTGTAAAAATGTTAGAGCGAAAACTTTTCAGTAAAAGTAAATGATTCACTTATAGCAAGTTACAGATAAAATATCAGTCATAACCAATTTAAACATGAAAAGAACTTGACAATATTTTTAAATATCTGTAAGCGAATGAAACCTCAGTATGCTGAGCAACAATATCTATTGTTTAACTAACTAGTTATAACGCATTATTGCCAATTTGGCGATAATAATATCTCCAAATGAGTAGTAAACCGCTTACTGTTGATTCGTTATTGCTAAACTAGCGATAATATCGCTGACTTGGCTATGATGTTGTTGGTATGGCGATATTATCGATGAATCTGTAACATTTAACAAATGTGAAGTTAGCTCTAATAACAAGGGGTAAAAATTGTTGACGATAGTGTCGCTATCGAACGATAAATAATAATTATAACTAGTTTTAGTTGACATTGAATATAATTTAGCGTATCTCCAAGTTAACGATAAATTTTGGCGATGAGCAGTCTGCCAGTTGAGGTACTGCGAAGCCAAATTAGCATTTTACAAATCAGCGTTATAATTATCGCTAAACCAGCGATACTATCGCCAAGATATCTAACTAATCCAGCAATAAAGCGCTAAGCTAACTGTGCAATCGCTCAAGCATGGGGGCTTCAATGTCATTTACTGTGTCCTAATGAAATGTTGAACATGTTACTTAGATTTTAGTGCCATTGTATCTAAACGTGTCCTAGACTAGAAAATATAAAGTATAGAATAACTTATTTTCGGACACAGCGGTAAAACTACAGTGATTCAGTATAGACCTTGTACACTGGTCGCCAATCACTGTTTAAAATTATTTGATTCTATTACGTTGGATTATTGAGTCTACAAAGTTGAATGCCTTATTTTTCCTGGATTACATGTTTTATATACAAAAAGAGATGTTATTCTTTTGTTATTACAAACTAGCCTAAAGTTTGGACTACAAGACAGTTTGGATAGGATGATTATGAATTATGTTAACAATTTAAGAGTAAATTAATGGATTTATTAGGAGAGGGATATTAAATTGTATGTTTATCATTGCAAGTTTATTTGTGAATGATGTGCATTAAGAATAATTCTTTGCTTTGGCTTAATTCTGCATATATCTGCCCCTACCATGACCTTAAGCAATATTGTATATATAACACTGCTACAATCTAATATAAATAGGGAATGGACTGAGCGATCTCTATTCAATAAAATGGAGAAAAGCAGACTAGACGATCGTGTTATCTATTGTTTTCTCTCTCTTTCTTTTATTGCCGAAATGTAGTCGAAAGAGACAAATATTGTCCAAATTAATATTATTGTTTTAAAATGTTGTTTCACAAACTAAAAAGTGAAATATTGTGTAACCACGCAACTTAGTGGTTCCACAATGTTTCACTTCGCATGTTATTTATGCATATATATTATGTTATAAAACCGGCACTTGGCTTGCATACACTATGAGTTGGACACAGAGACGAAACGAGCCATTATAACAGCTTTTTGGGAGGAGTAAGTTACCAACCTGTCTCTTACAATTCCATACTATAATGATGAAAAGAGAAAAAACAAAACGATCGTTTCCCCACTATTTTCTGCTTGATTTTAAGATGAACAGAGAACGTTCGCTCTACTCTCGACGAGTCTATAGCCGGGCTATAGCTTAATACTCACAACACGCCGCTAGGTGGCTCCGGTCTCATCTTCACCGACAACGGTGCTAAAATCTATAGTGAATTCAAAATGTCGAGGTGTTCGTTGTATAAGGAAATATGTTATTGTATTATGGTCTTACATATGCATGGTTATTTTTTTAGTGCCTATCTGTAATTACTTTATGAAAGACAAAGATAATAAAATATAATGTAAATTTCTATGTGTTTTCTTGTGAGTCTTGTGTTTTGATGTTCTAACTTACATTTAATAGTTTAATAGAATGGCTTTTATAATAATTTCCCCTCCGCATGCTAGGGATTTTGGCATATTCTCTCCTGGATGACGCACAACACTATTGTGGACATCTTCAGGAAATGGTTTAGTCCAACAGTAGACGTCTTTCTGTATTACCCTGTTATGGGTTAGGATCCCACTGCAGAATCAATTCGTTCATCCAGATATACTGTAATCCTAGTTTTTCCGCATATGTAATAATATATCCACTAGGTTGCCCATCAAAATTTGGCCGCAAGTATTTTTAATTAAATCATTTTATCTTAAACAGCCAGCAACTCATATTTGCGGTCGATTTAATTTGGCTGCCGTATATCACAATAATTTGATATTTAAATGATACATTTACGTTATGGACGCAAAAAGTTATCGGGGCGGAATGAAAGTATGTAGAGGCGGCCAAGTGCGCAACGACAGCCGTGATTTTTCAGAGTATACATTAGCATAGTTGGTAATAGATGGCGCTGCTGCTACCATAAAGCAATGCAATAGATGTGAAGGAAATATTTGACAAATCGAGCAGGGCTTCAGTAGCTCAATTGGAAGAGCGGCTGGACTAGATTCCCAGTAGGTCGCGAGTTCGAGCCTCGTCTGAAGTCAAATTTTTCTTTCCATTTTTCTTTAAAAATAAAATATATTTCACAAGCATGTGTTAATGCGAAATAATATAAAACAAAGAGCCGTGAAGTAGTCAATTTTTTCCCAAAAAAAAAATGTAAAAAAATACAAGCGGTAATTTTTTGATAGGCAACCTAGTGGATATATATTCCCTGGATTATAAATATGCGTAAAAATTAGGTTTGCTGCATATCTGGATGAACGAAATTATTCTGCAGTGGATTCCTAACCTATTAGCACCGTGGTTACACTTCAAGATTCCCAACTATTTTCATGACCTATGTTATTAATGTATAGGTGAGAAAAACAACAAGTTTCGAGCTTCATTTATTGTGCCTTATAACCTATTACTTAACAATAAAGAACTGTACTTCAATGTACAGTAAAACAAAACTGTGTTACAAATCTTGTGATATTGCGTTAATAATACGTATGCTGTAATTGAAGCATGTCGATCTGGTGAAAATTGATTTGGCCCAGTTTCATAGCGTGTGAAGTCATTGTTAGTGACATCACAATGCGTGGTTTTACAGATGGTGTGGACATGCTTCAATCGTGGGGTGGTTACTTCTTGAGCATGCTGTTGACAAGGCCCTTGAAGGCTTCTAGACCCTTCTCGTTGGCCTCTTGGTAGCCGGGGGCGGTGCTCTTGATTGTCTCGTACCATCTAGGGATGAAGATCAATTTAATTATGTGTCGAATAGGTAGGATTCTCGTGGTTTTTTTATCGTCGTATGTGTGCGGGTCATGCAATCGACGAGCGAAAATGAATCAGTCAGCCTTAAAAAACATGAGCGTTCATATTTTCCAATGGGTGCATCCCATCTTACCAAAGGGAGAGGGCCCTTCTCTCTCCCTTTTTATTAGATGTCAACAAGCAAAAAGATGGACCGACAAGCAGACGAGCCTAAATATTGGAAGCAACCCCAATTTTAATTGCTATGTGGATGACATTACGAGAGATGCACACTACACTATCTGCTTCTCGGACGCCTGTCGAGGAAAGCAGGACTAGACTTGTGCCTGAAGTTGCGCACTCTGGAGCGGGTCTCAGATTGGGGTTGATTTAATCTAGTTCCCTTAGTTGTTGTCTCTGTGATAGTTATTATTATTATTTCACTCATGTATTCTTCATCTTTTTTTGTATTTTTTTACATACATAAGTTTAAAAAATAAAAAAAAAACAAATATATATAAAAAAATAAAAAAGTGCGCCGCCGGCAGCGGGAACAGGGTCCAAGCCGTCGGCGGTTAGGGTCACAGAGACAGGAACCGCCTCACTATACGTGCCGTGCCGAGAAGTGCCGCCTTCTGTATCAGACCCTTGATCCAACTTCCTAACTTGAGCCTCTTGAGATGTTGGTCGAGGCTCTTTGCTATCAATCCGTTGACCGTGACGACTATCGGCACAATGATGGCCGAATCCACATCCCACATGGCGACAATCTCGTGAGCCAGATCAAAATATTTGATTCCCTTGTCTTTTTCGGCCTTCACGAGATTCCCATCATGAGGGACGGTGATATCGATGATCATTGCGCGGCGCTCCGAGCGGTCTATTACCACTATATCAGGTTTATTGGCTACAATAGTTCTGTCAGTGATTTATTATTATTATTATTCATTTATTCAGATAATAAAAAATCCATTCATTATTTGTTAGTAAGAGACTTAATGAACTAAGTGTTAGTGGACAATCAAATAAAATTCATTACAATTAAATAAATTACTACGAGGCCATACGTTACCATCTAACAACAGTGCTGAACGCTACCATTTGGCGGCAGATAGTTTAGATTTTAGATAATGTGGTGGTGCTGGTGCCTACGCCTTCGAGTGCCTACACTGGAATTCTACCACCAGTTATATTTCACTTCGAGGCAACTACTGCAGCTATATGTATAAGACCCAAGTACGGTCTCTTCTGGAATAACTACTGCTCTCATTTGTGGGCTGGGAGCCCCAAATACCAATTTGGTCCTTACAAAAACGCGCTAGAAACGTAGTTTCACGAGAAGTGCCCTGTGCCAAACTTTCTCCAAAGCTTAAGACCAACAGTCCGTCAGATACACTAGACGATCATCAGCAGATCTTCCATTGACATTATAAATTTGCTTTGCGAAAACGCTAAGGTACCTATATAATATACCTACATAGTATGAGTTGATCACACAGACAAAATGAGCCATTTTGATGAAACAGCTTTTTTGGCAGGAGTAAGTTACCAACCTGTCTCTTACAAGGCTATACTATAACAATGATAGAAAGAGAAAAAAACATAAAACGATCGTTTTTCCACTATTTTCTGCTCGATTTTAGCTAAGCAACTGGTCTTGTTCTGCTCCATGGCGGGCAGTTGCGTGTATTTATTAAGAATATAGGTATAACAAACACTAGCAATAATCACCTCTTGACATTGGAGTACTTCTTGAAGTCCACATCGCTGGCCTCAAGGCTGGATACTCCAGCGACGAGACTCAAGTCGGCGACAGTCATGTTGTTGCCCGCCACGAACTTCTGGCCGTCCAGGAAAGTGTCCAGCAGTTTCAGGGCATCTTCCACTTTGGCCAGCTTGTCCTTATCGGCCGGCGCTCCCCCGAACACTTGTGGGTACTGTGGATATAATGATTTTTTTTTATTATATTTTATAACAATGATTTCAACTTGGAAACTGCTCATTTTTAAAGTTGTGAACACTGGGAACCTTACGAGGCAGAAATGGTCTACGTTATTAGCATTATTGAGGCATGTAGGAACTAACGACTATTTGCTGATCTTTTACATTTCGGTAAAGGCTTTTTTTGCTATATCTTACCGGCATCGGGACCAATGGGGGCACAATCGTGATCATCACTCACTTATGTCGCATGTGGCATAAAAGGGAAGAGGGAGCAGGGAGCAGCTGCTCATTTCTCCTCCCTTTACATCCATTTCATACCTAACAACCTAGCTCAAAGAACCGACAGTCGTTGGGCAGAAGAAGAAAGACGAAACTTAACGACCGATGGCCTGGTGAAGGCCATCGGAAGGAATGGCTTAATGAAGGCGGCTTAGGACCGTTCGTTCTTGCAATCTTTGGGGGACACTTGTCCCCTTAGTATACGTCTTTTAACGAAGTTATGATCAAACCTGGAGAAATTAAAACTCATGACAAATCTGTCCTCGGTATAGATAGTGCCTGACCCGCTCAGAGTGACAGTGACGAAACGGTCTTTTGGGCATGGTCTCATACTTTTTAATACAGAGATTTTTTTTTTTGCCTGACACGCTCTTACCTCTGTCATGGTATGATAAGGTGTAGTGGGCAGAATCCTGTAAGATGGAAAAACGTGATCATAGGATAGTATCAAAGACTGAGCGAGACCTGTCTATTTATATGGGAATAAGTCGCAACACTCTCACGTTTTATTAATATTCTATTTCTATGTTTTATTTCTATGTTTTATTCTATTAGAATTCTATGTACCTACCTGTGTAATTGTTTAATGTTTGCTGTGGGTAAATCATACGATTAGATAACTTTACTGTCGAAAGATTAAGCCTTTAATAATAACAATGTTGAAGTATATTATTACCTACGTACTGATAGAATGTGCCGTAGTCGTAGTAGGCAAATACTCTGGCTTTGGATACTTCCCACTACATGCCGTTATCTTTGCCAAATACACTGAAAAAATCCTCCAACTTCGTTATCATCTTCAGATCTAATAGTAGTAGTTAGCGTAGCTAACACGGGTGGCACCCGGGGCGTATGAGCTAATAAAAAGGAAATACTCGTCATTCTTTTGCATCTTATTTCTCCATCGTGTCCCCCTATTTGCGAAAAAAGCTCTGTCTATGGCTCCCCTGGTATTATAAATGCGAAAGTATGTTTTGTATTGCGCTTTCACGTCTAAAGAGCTCAAATTTTGGTTATTTAAAGAGAGGGTGTCATCCCCAAACGAGTGGCACCCGGTGCAGGCCGCCTCCCTATAGCTACGCCACTGGTCCGTATCATTTTAGCCGAAAGACGTCCACAGCTGAACAAAAGCCAAAGATTAAATTGCCGCAACGAACGAGTCGAAAGGTCCTGGGCCGCCCTTATCCAGTGATTGCCCGCAATCTTCACCAGGTTATCGGTCCAACTCGTGGGGAGCTTGCCCATGATTGGGGAATCATAGGCAAGCTCCCCACGAGTTGTACCAGTTGGAAGGGCGAGTTGGAAGGGGTTCCAGTACGCGGTTGCCACTCGAAATAATCACTGAATCTGATCGAATGTGAAATTGAAAACGTGAAAGTATAGGTGTTAGTCGATCATGGCAATAGCACTAACTTTGGGTTCCTCAACTCCTTGCTTCTGGAGCTACAGTCCGCTGCCTTTGCCATTTGCCATACACGCAGAAAAACGCATCAGCGTTTTTTGATACTGCGTGTTAGTGGTATTATGAGGTGATGGTCATAATGAGGAAATAATGTGCTCACAAAATAATCACTGAATCTCTGCTACAATGTGCGCCGATGTTGAAGTATAGACACTGGTCTATTATGGCTCTAACTATGTGTTCCTACGTGTGCAGTCCGCTGTCTACCATACCTGCATTATGGGCAGAAAAAAATCCAACTTTTTTAATACCTACTAGGTACGTGTAGCTTGCAAGATACTTACGAAATAGTCGCTAAATCTCTGATAGAATGTGCCGATGTCGAAGTAAAGGCGCTGGTCGACCATGGCCCTGGCTTTAGGCTCATCCGGGTACAGCCCGCTGCCCTTGCCATACTTGTTGGCTAGGTATGTGATGATGGCGCGCGACTCGTATATCGAGAAGCCGTCGTCTACGAGCGTGGGAACTGTGTGCTGGGGGTTTAGCTGTGAAAAAGAGAAGTTTGAGTTACAAGACTTACAAATGAGCATAGAGATCATCACGATTTTAGCCGAAAGACGTCCACTGGTGTACAAAAGCCAAAAATAGGGGAAAAATTGAAACACCTGCCGAGCGGGTCTTATCACGGAAATCTGCTGCTCATCCCGCGTTATTGTAATTTCATTAGAATTATTCAGAGTCTGTCAATTTAATTTGTATGTATCATCACGCCCTGTCCCTAACGGGGTAGGGGCCGTAATATACTTGTACATTGTACCTACCTACTTAAGTCATAAAAATGTATAATTTTTAATTGAACAGGTAATATGCATAATCCTGTTTAGAAAATAAAACAGTACCTAAGAAAGAAATTACACACCGTTATTAATTTAAGGTAGAATATGACAGTTACTATAATTTTTTACCTCACCATCTGTACCTTACCTACATGTAAGTACCCATTACATTTTGGTAAATAAATTATGATTATTGATTGTTAAGATTATTTTTCATAATAATTATTGACCATTAATTGATTTATAGGTAATACTTTACCTTATTTAATTGCCCAATGCCCGTTTTAAATTTGACATTAGGAAAAGAAACGACGATTCGATATTTTTTAAGGTTAACGGTACCGAAGATGTTGTTTTCTCCAAGGAGACTTTCGGTAGGTACGTAGTTTATAAGTTCACAGGTATTAATTCCATGATCCCCTCACATAAAAAAACAACAGTGCAATACGCACGTGGCAGTAGTGGAACCTTCAAAAAATTTCCTACGAGACACTATTTTGCATCCAAACTATAATTTTCTCCCGTTCTTACGTTACATCTTAAGATTTATTTATCTCTGGTTCTATTGCGATTTTTCCATTTTCTGGAAATTTCCCAGTACCTCGAAGTTTGATGATGTGTCCGGAGATGTCAACAGGCTCGCCACCTGTTACATGGGCCAAAAACGTAACCGGCGAATCGTGGATGTTTGCATATATAAAGCTTGAATACGGTAGTTACGTTTTTAAATTGTTTTTAAATCTTATGAATTTATGTATCTGAATTTTTACTGTCACTGTGTGTGTTTTTGTGTATTATTACAGTATTTTTACTGTGGCCTCTTCGTTGCATCGACATATACCTAATATCTTAAGAATTTATGTAACTGAATTTCTATGAAATTAAACGAAATTGCGACAGTATTTAACTGTTGCCTTTTCGTTTCATCGACTTTCGAATCACAACAATACTAAAGTATACACATCAAAGACATAATTATTGGACGAAAAATCAAGTATCTAAGTCATCAAGTCAATATGTACCTATCTAAGGCGTTTCACACACGGGACCGGGCGCCGCCGCGGTAGGCGGTGAAGCGGATTTCATGAATTTTCATATCGCTTAGCCTCTCTATTAAATACGTTGATACCATTCACTACACCGCTCGACCGCGCGGACTAGTTTACTCACCTCCACCCATAGAGCAACGCGGCGGACCGGGAGGGGAGTAGCCATAGCGTGTATTACCGATGCAAAACAGTCTGTCATTTTTTGCGGGGGGGAAATGCGTGCGACACACACGCACACTACAAAAATCGTCTATTACTACGAAACTCACACCTTGACTTTAACAAAATACAGAAACAATTTCACGCACACATTTAAACATCTAGGCGACAGGTATAGGCCCATTTGGGCTTGTACTTTGACAGAGGGGAAAGCCTGCATATGCCTACTCTCCAGGGAAAAGCCTGCATATGGCTACTCCCCTCCGGTGTTGCTCTATGCCTTCACCACCTCCACCTGCACCGCAATCCGCGGCGGCGCGCGGTCCCGCGGTCCGCGGTGTGTAAATTGCCTAACACGTAAAAATGTTCAATTTCGTTACCGCAGAGTTCTCGAACCGGTCACAACTACGCTCGGAATGCGATCGTGAGTTGCGTACTCGCATAGTGGGATACTAGAATGTTCTGTCCGGTCATAGAGCAACCGACAATAATTGATACACACCAGAGCTGAGTCACAACCGTTTATGGCTATGAATGTGGCTAACAGATTAATAATGATTGATAATACTGCAACTGCATCTTTATCATCACTTCAATCGAAAGACGTTACATCCACAGCTGGACAAAAGTTTTACTGGTGGTACAGCTCCAATGACAGAGTTCGCGGGCGTAGGCACCACTGCATTACCTAATATATAATAATAATAATAATGGCAACCCATTATACGTCCCACTGCTGGGCACGAGTCTCTCCCCTTTTTTGGGGGGAGGCCTGGAGCTTACTCCACCACGCTGCTCCAATGCGGATTGGTGGAGGTGGGTGGGTTAGTGGCCAACCCGCTGTCGGATGTTTTCAAACCGCCCATAAGGCCTCCGACAAGGTTTAACGACTGCTATCTATCGATAGCAACCGGGACCGACGGCTTGACGTGCCCTCCGAAGCACGGAAACGCGCATTTAATTAGCCACTAGCGGTCACCCATCACACTACCCAACCGCGCCCGTAGTGCTTAACCGAGCAGATCGCTTACGATCTACACCAGCCGCTGGGCCATGCGCGCTTCTACCTAATATACTATCCGCTAAATGGAAGTGTTCAGCACTATCGTGTTCCGGTCAGGTGGTCATGTACGGCCCTGTAATTTCCGGCACAGAGGCATGCCGTCTTCTTTTTGTGTAGCTATCTACAGACTTAGGAAATATCTATTCAGAATCACCTTACCATCTATATGAAACGCATCCTTGTTCAAATATTAGCCCAAAAAATGGTAACCCAACTCATGTGAGTCAATCAGTAAACAAAACCACTAAAAGGAAAATTGAATATTGCCACTTCAACAAAAAATAGAATTCAGATCTGCGTAATCAATAACGTGCCACACGCTAAATTCACCAAACAATACCTACGTAGGTACATGAATATCACAACTCAACCTCCTTACCTATAGGTACGAATGCAAACAATTCCATTGTACCTATCTCGCGATTCCCAGCAAATTAAGTATTTTGGCCTTGACTGTACAGATGCATAGGTAATTATTTATAAAAACCTGAATAATCAACTAAAGAACCTGGCCCGCATTGAGTTCATTACCCTCGATCCCTAGTATGATTGTCTCATTACATCACAGGTTGACCTTCACTTGCTTTCAATCCATTTTGAATTGTACTACTTAAGAATTAAAACTGAGAATTGCTTGGTGTTCATAAAGCGTTGCGTGTTTGACTGTACTGGCCGAATGCCATGGAGGGTTTTAAGTATTTCTTTTTGTGTATTCCAGTGTTCAAATGGATTTGATAAAATTTTAGATAGATTTCTTTTACAGAACATTGTTTGTTATTTCCATTAAATCATTCACAATAATGATCTAAAAGCACCTAAAGCAAGAAATGTAGGTAAGTACCAGGAAAGAGCATGAAAGTAAAGAGATCTTTGCGCAAGATCTGCGGTGTATCGCTCACCGATTGCGTTCGTAATGAAGATGTAAGAAAGAGGCTTTGTGTGAATGAGAGTACCTATCGGTGTAAAAAAAGAAATCAGGCATGCTTCGTTGGTTCGGGCATATAGAAAGAATGTCTAATGACCGGCTAAACAGATATTCAATGCTAATGTGGATGATTGCTGAGGCCCAGGAAGACCAAGACTGACCTACCATGACCAAATAGGTCGAGTTCTGTCTGATGGTGTGGTCAAAAGTAATAGGAATCGACGTGCATGTATGAAGAGAATGATGAAGGTAGATGAGGCACGAGAGGTATGTCAGGACCGGGATATCTGGCGCTCTACTCTGGTCTACACTCTCTGCCTACCCCGTTACGTTAGGGACCTGGAGTAAAGTAACATACATACATAAACCTTCAAACCTTCAATGTCAGTATTCCTCTAAGGTCAGTAAGTTAAAGGCTATTAATGGAAAATGGAACACACATTGTAATTTATGATCAATAGATTACATAACTCGATAAAGTAAACTTTATATCACTGTTGCTGGACTGATAGTTTGTTATAAATTACGGCAAAGGTGTTCCATATTAGTTGATTATTTACATGCGTTTATAAGTGCCCTTTTTTACTGTTCTGTGGTTGAATCCCAATGACATTTTGTTGAACCCCAACTATTTGACGATAGATAGATTTGGTAATCACGTAATAGGTAACTATGATGGTGCCACACTAGGGCTCCATTACCACACTAGTGGTAAGTTTTTTTATGTAATAAAGGTGGCAAACAAGCATGCACTTCTCATTGATGTTAAGTGATGACTGTAGCCTAAAGACACCTACAAAGACCAGATGTCAAAATGCAGATGCGTTGCCACCCCTGAGATCTTAGTCATTAAGTCTCTGTGATTATGAGTCCATAGGTACACTGTTGGATTAAGATAAAATTTAAATGCAAAAGTTTAAAGTTTTGATCTGTTCGATCATTAAAATCTTACATGATCTGAGTTCAAACCGGTGTAAGCCAGGTTGGTTTCTATCTTTAAAGAAATAAAATATTTTAGTACGAAAGGATTAAATATTTGAAATAATTTTATTTAGGGGAATTTGAACTCACATTACCATCTAACCGGAACACGTAGTATTATTACATATTCTCTACCGGAACACGATAGTGCAGTACAGAACACTACCATTTAGCGGCAGATAAATTACGAATTAGATAAATTACGGTGTCTTCGCCCTAGAACACTCGCAATAACACATGCGAATGAATTTTAGAAAATAAAAAAAATGTATGCTTTATATTTTAAAATGTTACATTTAATTATACCTGTAAGTAACAGTTATGTACCTACCATTGCAAAAAAAATAACCTACCTACGTACCTACTCTGTTTTAAATTTACCTTAGTAACCGTTGTGAAATCGTTATCAAATTGTAGTACCTATATATAATTTTGCGTTAAATTGGAGGAAAAGCTACATTAAAATTTGACAAAATCCATTAATCTGTCTAGGTATTTAAATAATTATGGATTTGTTTGTTCAACTGGTTTGATAGGAAGTTGCAACTCAATTCGCATTATTTGAAACCAATTTACTGAGAGTTGTTTGTTATCCGCATGCGGGTTATGATTAGGGTTGCCAACTTTTTTTTACAAGGAATAAAGTAAGTAGGTATATTTAGATGTAAGAAGAATATTAAACAATTTGTTAGGAAAAGTAACAGTAGGTTTTTCATTTATTTAATGTTTTGAATACATATTTTTAGAGCTTCTGGCTCAACTTATTAATTTACTAAAGTCTAACTTAAAGTGTTAAGCATTTCGATGCTTTAGACAGGATTTTAGTTTACTTTATTTTTGTTCATCATGCAATGACCAGCTGAAGCCGGACTGATGCCAACTCTACCATATTAAGTATTAGGTTCGTATTCTCTGACTACACCCATCCGACGACCCGGTTAGTCCAGTGGTGTAAGACGACCGCTCGATTCTAAGGGTCGCGGGTTCGATCCACGCACCGGGACAATTATTTTTATGGCCTACAGACATTTGTTTCAGGTCTGAGTGTTGGTGTATGTGTTGTGTGTGTACAACGGCACCCACGACACAGGTTTATACTTAGTGTGTTTTAACCGTTTTTTTTTTAACGAACCAGATTTTATTAAGTAGTTCACATACGAACCGTATGCTTGTTTGGCAATCGTCAAAAGTAATATCCAAATAATATACCTATTAAAAAGATAATGTGTGAATTTCACATTATCAAACAGTAAGCTCTAAGGGTCAAAGAGCTTTACTCTTTGACCATTTGAGCCGGATGAACAGTGGGATATCGTCATCATTTTTTTAAAATCAATCCTTGCAAACCAAAACAATGACCCGTTTTGTAATCACTACATAATTCATATAGTTACATAATATAACAGCATTTTCCTTATTGAGTTACGACCTAGGTACCTACCTAAATCAAATATTATTATAATTATAGACCTCGACGCTGTTTTTAGAGCTCATTACATGAGGATGTCATGTTTAAAACTTGAAATATAATTTTATTTTGTACACCCGGACGAAGTCGTGGGCGCAGCTAGTACAAAATAAAATTATATTTCAAGTACAAAGTTTTGTTTTTATAGTAAGTAGGCATATACAGCGGTAAGTATTTGGTTATGTATCGTGTGGACTATCTGCTGGTTACCGGATATCCGTTTCATCACGCATCTAAGCGTTGTACGCCGATTTCGGGTAACTTTTAAGAGTCTAGACCTCCTTTTGTGATAATTTCTTACCAAGCTTTTCCGGCCCTTCCCGGCTTCCGGCTCGAAATGTTAGCAGAGTTAGATGCACACATTTATGCATAGTTACATGCAAACATCCACCATTAAGCCATATATGGGTTAAATATTTTTATAGGTATTGTGCCCGGAAACGATGCAAAAAATCCACACATCTCCGGCTCAAATCGGAAACATAACAACCCTCTATACTCTATACCGATGTATACCTAGTTAACTACCGCTCTCTTTCTCTCTCCCAGTCCCTATCTCTTTGTCGTCCTTACCTTAAGGTATTCAGGTTTCAAATGCTCCCCATGATGAAGGTCCACCAGCTTGAGGTTCAGGTTCAGGTTGAGGGCCCTGGCGGTGAGCAGCACCGCCCGGCACGGCGCTGATCCGGGCACGTAGTACAGGTCTATGGTCATTTTGCTGAAACAATATTATGTCGCTGTTAAATTCACTGAATAGATAAATTATACCTATATAGTGATTAAATTAGATGTTTCTTCTAGACAAAGATGGGGTCCTCAAAGCTAAAACTAATAATATACACCTAGTAAATTATTAACACTAGCCCATGACTTCGTCCGCATAGAATTTAACAAAATTATTTTTCAGTATATAGTAGTTAGTATAAAGTGTATATAAATAAAAATGAATCGCTAAAAGTATTGCTAAGCGTAAAACTTGAGAAAGGCTGGACCGATTTCGCTTAGATATTCTTTTTGTGTTGTATTTATTTATACCTAATTATCCGGAAAAGGTTTATATGAAAATAAAACCGGTCAAGTGCGAGTCGGTCCACGCGCAGTTTAGGGTTCCGTAGTTTTTAGGTTTGTTTAATGTAATGAAAAAAAAAATTAATATTTTCTATGGAGTTGTTAAAAAATTTCGAGAATTACATTTGGTCGACTATTACTCGCAAACTTGTAAAGCCAACTTGTGATAGTTTTCCTTTTAATTTCGTTATACATATGTAGCTACTCCTGCCGTAACGTTTGAATTTCTAACAACAACCGTTTAGTTGGTGGAGGGGGGGGGGGACACTTGACTCTAACGAAAATTGGCCCTTTAAAGCTTCATAAGTCACGAACAGTTCACTAAAAAAATATGTTAGCACACTCCTAACATTTTTGAAAGACCTATCCGACGATAACCCACATTATATAGAAAACGAAATTAATAATTATCCGTGCGTTACAAATAGGGGAGGTACCCTAAATAATTTTATTTTTCATGTTTTCATATAACAAACAGACACTCCAATTTTATTTATTTGTATAGATTTAACGTTGAAATCGAATAAATGTAGTACATAAACGTGTATGTACTAAACTACGGTAATAGTTTCTAGTGCTGTACATCAATCAAGTGAAGATCATACGAAAAACCGGTAAATTTTTGTGAAAATTTACTGGTGGTAATCATCAATTAACATCAATGTGAACTGCATACATGTTTGCCACCTTCGTTACATAAAAATACGGTTTGTAGGTAGTAATTGTAAGTTCTGAATCATGGTTCACAGTTTCCTTATTCACACGGAAATGCAATCGACAGGGAACGTTAACTCAATCGACAGTGACCTCGACTATTCACTTTTTGTGCCTATTGTACCTAGTAGTTAACCGTTTAAAATCTGTAGGTTACCTTTTTACCAAAAAACCGGTGACGGAAATTACGCAATTAATTTTCTTTGACAATGTAAACTAAGTAAGTATGTAACTTTGATTTTGGGTACCTATTCAAATTATCTAGGTATCTATAATAAAATTATCTGTTGGGAACACGTGACTTGCAAATGTTTAACTACACCATATTTTTCTTACTCAGATATGTGTACACACACTCAGATGTGAAGGTTGAATATTTGAAATGACTTGCTAAAATTGAAATTGTGCAGTGACTCCTTGTCCTTCTGATGCAAACATAATTTTCTTATTTTAATTTTAGAAATGTTTTTACACTACAAAAATATTAACTACAAGAGTTACTAGACTTAAAAATTATATGTATCTTCTTACTCAAAAATAAACAATAGGCACCTACCTGCACCTACCTATCGATTATGCATATCTATTCTTAAAACAGTTATGTTTTTTATGTTTGTTAACATGTTGATAACTGAAATTTATACCAAATTAAGGTAAGTATGAAAATAATGCGAGACTGAAATCAAAAAACTGTAATTGTTTGATTATGAATTAGGTATGTATGTATCTTCACGCCAGGTCCCTAACGGGGTAGGCAGAGAGTGTAGAGCGCCAGATATCCCGGTTCTGACAAACCTCTCGTGCCTCGTCTACCTTCATCATTCTCTTCATACATGCACGCCGATTCCTAAGACTTTTGACCCCACCATCAGACAGAACTCGACCTATTTGGTCATGGTAGGTCAGCCTTGGTCTTCCTGGGCCTCTGCAACCATCCACATTCGCATTGTATATCTGTTTAGTCATTCGCTCATTCGACATTCTTTCTATATGCCCGAACCATCGGAGCATGCCTTTTTTCATTTTTACACCGATACTATCATTCACACAAAGTCTCTTTCTTACATCTTCATTACGAACGCGATCGGTGAGTGATACACCGCAGATCTTGCGCAAAGATCTCATCTCGACCGCGTTCAACTTACTTTCATGCTCTTTCCTGCATACCCAGCTCTCGCTTCCATATAAAAGCGTTGGAGTAAGTACAGCATTATGTACGGCTAGTCGAGCCCGCTGGCTGAGATGTTTAGATTCTAGCAGCTTACCCAACGCTCCATTCACGCAATTCCCAGCAAGCACTCTTCTTTCTATGTCAGTGGTGAATGAATTAGGTATTGTTTTTTTTATCACAAAGTGGCAAACAAACATACAATTTTCATTGAAGGTAGCCTATAAATATCTTCATGGAACCAGAGATTTCAGAGTAGATGAGTTGCCGCTCCTGAGATATTATGCCTCAAATTACCGTACATTACAATCTGATCAAAACACGATAGTGCTGAACATCAGCATTTAGACGCAAGTAGATTAGATAATGCGGTGGTGCCTACGCCCGATATCTCCATCACTGGAGCAGTACCACCAGTAAAAGATTATGAAGTCCTACATAACCTACACCTTGTACAAACATACTTAATCAAGTACTTGTAAACATAAGACATAAGGATTAAATAATTAATGACATGACCCATTTATATGTTTGCTTGTCAATGCACGTAATGAGTTGCCTGGTTGCCATGTTATCAAACAATTATCAAACGTCCTTTAATATTTGCACATAGCAAGCTGCAACATTTAACAATGCAGTGTGTTATTTTTAGCTTTTTTACATGTAATAAGATAACGAAGATAAACCTGCACTGATTACATACAATAGTAACTATTTAAATACATCAAACAAATATTTTTACAAAAACCTTAAAAATGCTTTTTGTTTATATCCCTGAAAAAATATGAATTATATTAGGTATCAATGCTGAATAATACCTAGGTATTTCAGTTTTATCTTGCATTGTTTTAAGTACAATTTCACTAAAGCGGTATGTTCTGCTATGCTCAGTTAATATTGATAAGTTTTGCAGTAGAATTTCAGACATTGTTTATTGATCAAGAAAAAGTTATTTCGGGACTCTATTTGGGAAAATTGTCTGAAGCATTATTGAAATCTGAAAAATGTGTAAGATGAACATCAATTAATTTGCTGTCAACCCATAAAAACACTGGGTAAAAGTGGATACTTCGCTGCAGAAGTGTGCACCGGCAAACTGGTAATTTTTTGTTGAATCATGGTAAAACTTTAACATCAGTATCAGTATCTATAATAATAACAGTGAGTACACAATGATTTTGTAACCCGTGATAACATTGAGGAAGGACCGATTTGTTGATCAATGTTGAAAACAAAAAAAAAATTGCGAAGTATCCTCCAATTATGAGAATTATTTTATCTTTATGAACGACGCTAAACGTAACAGATTTGTGTTTAAGAGAACATTTTATCGGGAAATATAAGCTAATGATCTCAAAAAGCAGACAGGTGCCATTTTACGGGGAAAGAAAGTAAAAGCAGGTGAAACTGCGGGAAACAGCAAGTAAGTTAGGTGTCTATAATATTGTGCTATAAGGTTATGGCGCATGGCGTGGGCATGGCCTTGATTATGACATAGACATGTAATTAGTTGATTAATATATATTCTGTGCTCTATAATATGTATTGTAGGTAGGTTCACCTTTTAATCAAAGAAAATTCAATTTTATTTTGCTTTATACAGTAAGGTTGTTTCTTTTAGACATATGAAATCTATCTTTAAAAATATATTAATTTCCAGTCCTTGTTTATGTGTCTGTGTGTTAATACAATCAAAACACACCACACCTGAGGCCTAAGTCATTAAACCTCTGTGCCAGAAATTAGCCGTACAACATGCTCGTGTGATGTAAAATGAAGAAGACTTCAGGAAGACTACTTTTCACCGGTACCAGGTACATTTATACGGTTTTTATAGGCCGTAGGTCATGTTTAATTCGTCACTATTTCTGAATTTCAGATTTTTTTGGAAATAATATTATGTGATATTGTCGAATTAAACATGTGTAGGTATCTATTGTTATTCACCATAGTTTAAAACAGTAATTAATTTTGTGACGTATTATCATAAGCGATTCTTGTAATTCCAAATGATAAATTAACTTTGTAACCTTACTTTGACTTGAGATTATCGGTAAAACTTTATTGTATTATTATTAAACTTTTTTATACTAGTAGTATTTATAGTAACGTCGGAAGTAAACAATGTTATGGAATCATCTGTGAGCAAGTCCATCTTGCACTTGACCGATGTTTTAAAAACTGTGTAAAACTGTTTTTTGTATATTATAAATTATATTTATAAGAACTATCATGTTTTCAGTCTTGTCTTATTAAATCTTATCATCTAGCTAGTTATTGTCGTTTAATAATATAAAGGCATGTATTAGTATACTTAATATTGTACGTGCGCTGATGACTTGTTGAAAAAAACACAAAGGTTAAAGATTGGAGTCATCTAGAATGTTTTGTTAAAGTGAATTCGACATCACTATGTCTAAAGTCACTAAATTCTTATCTGTGTAGTGACACAGATAAGACCTAAGAATTAAGTAAACAAGAACAAACAGTCGTTTTTTATTTAATTATGATTTTGTATTGCATCTACTTTGAAGATTCTGACTTCATAACTGAGTAGATACATGAAATTTATCATCACGTATAAGTATATAAAACGGGTAAAAACTGTAGGTAAGGTATCTTTCCCTGAAATAACCATGAATGTCATTAGTCAATACATAGGCTTTAACGGCTAACGGAAAATAGCAGGTCATTTCAAATAACGCGTGGGAACGCGAAGGTTAAATTGATGTTGAATTTCAAGTGAACTAGTTAATTCCTTTCACTTTATTATCAGTATAGTGCAAGTGCGTTTGACTATCTCTCTTGTTTATGCTAAAACAGTTAACTGTTTAAAATAAACTCTAACAATAGAAAGGTACTTAGGTGCTTGATGCAAATAACTCAATGGATATCTTTGTACACGAAATGGCAGAGGAAAGGACACTTGACATGGGACTCCTAGACCATATTGGCTTTATAATAAATACCTATAATATGCACCACAAAAAATAAAGATGATATCTATCTTAATTGTTTACTTTATTGAATTTCAAATGATGCAGAATACACTATAAATAATGATTTTAGTACATACCTAGTAATTTTACATATTCTCTGCCTAGACTCTAGAGTTACCTACCATGTAGCCTGTTTGTCATGTCTTGAATGACTCGAACCCAGGAAATTTAAGCTCTTGTCCCGTGTTTTGTAGATTTTATATCTTCAGTGATGAAGCTAGAGGCAGGAAATATGTATTACCACTAATACCTAATAGGTAGGTACTAGGGGGTGTAATAATAACAACCACTGCATTACTTAATCGATCTGCGGATAGGCTAATAATATTTATATTATGTTCAGATAGAATGACACCTAGTTTTATAATATGTATAAAAATATTTAAATTACATTTTTTATATTACATTATTTATTTACTTATCCATGTGACTGCCATGTGCATGCTTGTTTGCCAATTACATTTGATTGAAAAAAAATTGACAATCTTAATAATAAGCATGCGTCTACATTTTAGTCCACTGACGTCACAGACAAACACTAATAAACAGTTTAAAAGTAAACAATAAAAATAAGATTTAAAATAAACTGCTGCTGCTGTAATCTCGTAATTAACGTGGTTATCAAAAACTGACGGCATCATTTGTAATACGAAAATTACAATAGTCATCACAGCGCAGCGAATCATTTTCATGTCCGCACGAATTTACGAAAAAAATAAATAAATAACCATTCATACATTTCGGTGAAAATAGGGGGATAGTACCTAATTCGACATCTGGCTGTCGCCTTATTTATCTAAAGTTTGTAAATTGTTTCATTAATTTGTTGAAAAAAATGAAGGTGAAAAAATATGAAAGCCGATTTCAATATGAGCACCTATATTAAAATTTAGAAATATCAGTAGGTTTTTTTACTTAAGTGCTTATAGGTTTTATCGTTCGCAGTCTAGTATCCAAACGGGTAATTAAAAATGCAATTAAAGCTGTGAAAAAAAAAACTCCAGCACTAATTTCCATTTGTATTACCTGACCCCATTCTTTTAATTTGCACTTAACCATAAACGCAAAAGTAATTATTTTGAACCTTAAATTAGATACCTTTAAATTCACACTTCGGTTACTATTCACTTATCGTTAAAAAACCGGTAACACGAAAAACACAAGGTCACAACACTTGTTATAAAATAAAAAAAGAACTTACTTTTTTTTGTTGATTTTTTTAATATACGAACGGAGCAAGTTCCACGAACGTGATGCCAACGCGACTTACGAAGGACCGACTAAGAGTAACTCTTTGCGGGGGGAAAACTAGCATTTTATACCCGGTCTGACCTGGTTGCTGTTGCTGATGTGTTGTGTGTATGACACATTGAATGTTTGAAACTGTTTACTACCAGTTTTCTCCTTGAGTAGGTTAGTGATGATGAACAGTTTTCAGCTTTTATCATCACCAAACTATTTTTTTAAGTTAGAATAATCGTAAGTTTGAATTTTTGAATGACGATGTGAAACCTTGAAGCTGCTCATGGCGTCATGGCTCATAAGGTTTAAAAATGCAACTCATTTATAGATTTCCGTTACATTTACGTAACTTCACGCCTGTTTACCCCGAAAGGGTGGGCAGACGTAAATACATTCATGCATTCTTAAGAGCGTAGAGATTGTCGGGCACATTACTAAACGCTGAACCCAGTGCACAGGCAATCTTGAAGAATGGTAAATATATACAATAGTACTAGTTAGCCTCCCGGCCTGATATCGAAACCAGGATCTCAATAGCAGTAGTGGCCTGATACCAATAGACTGAGTACTGACTTTTATGCAACTTATGTAGGTACTTATGTAGTGTCGGTTCCATGATCTTTTTCCATTTTAAAAAAGCCTAACGCGCTTAATTTAGTTTTCACTTCAAGGAATATTGCCTTTAATAAAATAAGATTTACTGGTGGTAGAGTTCCAGTTAATGAGCTTGAGGGCGTAGGAACCACCCACCGTGTTACATAATGTATCTGCCGCCAAATAGTAATGTTCATCAGCACTATCGTGTTCCTTAAGCTGTAGTGTCTCTGTGATAGTTATTATGGAACCAAAATTATACTTAGTTTTTTTTTTAAGTTTTCTGAACAAACATTTACAAAGTAATTATGATCTATTCGTCAAAATTTTAACAAAAATTTTGAGGACGCAAACCTTTGTGATTATATTTATGATTTATATTTCAAAATGATGAGTAAAATAACTTTTTAAAAATTTGAAGGTGCTTCAAATTTTTTATAACTAGATGGAGCATGAATATTTATTCAGTATTTTATTACACAAGCAGGTAGTATTACTTAGGTAGATTATAATAACTAGCAGCTGATGACTATTACTTGATATTTTGGGTTAATTATAACCGTTGACCATATAGTTTGTTACAACATTTTTCTTACCCATCATCATCCGATTTCTATGCAAATCTAGTCATAGCGGATAAATGAGGAATCGTTATTGACGTCATAATTCATTTGGAGGGTGGGAAAACCTGTATATAAAACCCCGCTTAACCACAATGATCCTCTCTGCTTAATTAATAATTAAATATAAACCTTTCACCTGCTTGAAGTTACATACAGCGCTTTTAGAGAGCCACATACTGTTTTGGTTCAATGCAAGCAACCTTAGGTATAGACTTCATTATAATAATCTCCAAAAATATAGGGATAATATTTTTTTTGTTTTTCGCAATAACACATGCGATTGAGTTTAGATAATCTATACTTATAATAAAATTGTAGAAGTGTAAATTCTGTACATTAAAAATATTGAAAAAATAAATAGCAGAGGATGTTACTAGATCGATACCGAACACAAATATGTGATTAGAAAAATGTTTGTCTGTCTGTCTGTCTGTTTGTTCAAGCATCACATTAAAACTACCAGTCCGATTACAATGAAACTTGGTATGATTATACTTTAACCTTTGGCGCACAACACTGGGTACTTTTTATCCCGGAAAAATGTCTGTTTGTCGGTGTGTTTGCGCACACTAATTTCAAAAACGGCTTATTCGATCTGCCGTTTCATTAATATGTTATGGTAAGTTTCACTTAACATGAAGTGTTTGTTTAATGTGAATCGGTTCAGAAATAAAAAAGTTATGTCAATTTAAAGAATCGTATCGAATATTTTTAAGCTATTCTGTATCTTAGTTCTATCTTTTAGGGGATTTCCTACCTAAAAGGTAAAAACGGACCCTACGGATTACTAATCCTCCGCTGTCTGTCTGTCTGTCCGACCATCCGTCTGTCTGTCACCAGGATGTATATCATAAACAGTGATAGCTAGAAAGCTAACATTTTCACAAATATGTATTTCTGTTACCGCTGTAACGACTAAATTAAATACAAGAAATAACAAAATTGGTGGCGTAAGTGGTGTTGATGGCATTAGTGGTGTTGTGGTGTTGGTAGTGGTGGTGGTGGCGTTGGTGGCGTTGGTGGCGTTGGTGGCGTTGGTGGCATTGGTGGCGTTGGTGTCGTTGGTGTCGTTGGTGTCGTTGGTGTCGTTGGTGTTATTGGTGTCATAGGTGTCGATGGTAGTAGGTGTTGATGGTGACTCTGGTGGTGGTGTTGATGGCGTTAGGAGTGGTGGTGGTGGTTTTTAGTCTCGATGGAGGCATTAGTGGCGTTGGTGACGTTGGTCGTGTTGTTGTGGTAGTTTTGGAGGCGTTGGTGGCGTAGATGTTTGATGATGTTGGTGTTGGCGTTGGTGGTGGTGGTGACGATGGTGGTAATGGTAGTGGTAGTATTGGTGGCATTAGTGGTTAAAAATGCACAACGTTAATATTAAATTTTACACATCCGCCATTATGAACCTAAGCACAGACATTACATGTCATATCTTCTGCCACAGATCTACGGTAGACTCGATCGAAACCTATTTTCAATTAAAGATCGTAAAAAAATAATTGTTCTGAGTCGAGAACATGTATCCGCAAAATTCGTATTTTTTGATAATTTGTTAAATAAAATGAATAATTTCATAAATTCAAATGTCAGAGCCCGCCATTATGACGTACACATTTCATTTTTAATAAATGTCATTGAATTATTACCGAAACTGGACAGGATAGGCAATTTTCAAAAATCGATTGCTGTTTGTTAGTTTCGCTAAAACTGTAGTGTATTTTTTTATCTTTATTTTTTAAAGCAATACGAAGTTTGCCGCGCCAGCTAGTAATAAATATAACAATGGCAACCCATTATACGTCCCACAGCTGGGCACGAATCACTTCCCTTTTTGGGGGGAGGCCTGGAGCTTACTCCACCACGCTGCTCCAATGCGGATTGGTTGGACATACGGGTTAGTGGCCAACCCGCTGTCGGATGTTTTCAAACCGCCCATAGAACCTCCGACAAGGTTTAACTACTGCTATCTATCGATAGCAACCGGGACCGACGGCTTAACGTGTGGATGGGGAAATGGGGGAAAAAATACTCTGGGCAGGGTTACTGGGGGTTCCATAGCTTAGTGGTAAAGCGGCTGGACTGGTTATTCTCCGGTCCCAGGTTCGATTACTGCCAGAAGTCAGATTTTTTTTTCTTTCATTTCTATAATTAGTTGTTACTTACTTAGTCCCTTTTTTTCTAATGCAGGTGGAAAACAGGCATGCAGCTCACATTAATGTTAAGTGATGATGCAGCCTATATCCAGATACATAAAAAACAGAGGTCAAAATGTAGATGCGTTGCCACCCCTGAGACCTAAGGTATCATGTTATTACGGTGCCATACATTATCATCTTACCGTAACACGATAGTGCCAAATACTATAATTTAGCACCAGATAGGTTTGGTAATGCGGTGGTGCCTATTCCCTCGAGCTCCTACGCTTGGAACTACCACCAGTAAAAAAACTTGTTAAAAATTGAAGCTGCTGAAGCTGCGTAAAACGAAACGTCACAGAACAATTCATTTGAACCAGACAACCAGAGTTTAAAGGTCGGCCTTGTCGGTCAATGCCTGATCTCAGGTGTCGGATGACCTCTGCCGCAAGGATACTGGTTTCGTGTTCCTGCTTGACATGCAACGGCCGTGACGATTCCCCATTCAGAAAGGGCAAACATATGGAACGTGTGTGTTGCTTGAAATTTTTGTCACTATTTGTACACAATGTACCAACTGATTTGCAAGGACGTCACTTAAAATGTCGCTTGATAATAAATTCCATGGAAAGCACGACTTACTTAAGAACGACAAAATATTATCTACAGTTTTCTTTTTAAAGTTATTATCTAGGTATATAATAAACCCTCATGCATAGGTATTGATATTGATCATCAAGTTTTAAAAAAGCGGCCAAGTGCGAGTAGTACACAGGGTTTTGTACTTCTTACAATATCATGAATACCTATAGAACTATTTTCTAGATGTTTTTCAAAGTTTGAGGCTTGGTGGTTTCTGAGATAGAGGTGAGAATATGCATGTTGGTCTACTTTTTTTAATTATTTCAAAACCACTTACCTATAATAAAATTATTAAATAGTATCTTTGAGCACCTTAAAGTAAGGTCTACCTCACGTTAATCTATACATCTATACAAATAAATAAAATTGGAGTGTCTTTGTAATATAAAAATAACCGCTTTTTACTAAATGCATATGTATACACGATACATATACCAAACCAACATTTTTTACCATTTTTGTCTGTCTGTCTGTTCGGCGGGGCTAATCTTGGGAACGGCTCTACCGATTTTGACGGGACTTTCACTGGCAAATAGCAGTAATAAGGAGTAACAAAGGCTACTTTTATACTAGCTGTACCCACGACTTCGTCTGGGTAGATACTGAACAATCATAAATTCTCACGCGGGCGAAGTTCGCGGGCACAGCTAGTATTATAATATAACGCACAAAATAGTTTAAAATATTTTTTTCTAATTCTCCATCCTATGACCTAAAATGAGATTATTTTTTGAAATTAACTTAATTTTATTACCTACACGTTTATACTATTTGAGTCACTGGTTTACATGTGTGTACAACTCAATCGGATCAGTACTTTTGGAGAAAAATGACTATGAGCGACGGAAAGACAAACGCATGGGTGATCGTTATATGGGGTCTGTTAAAAACATCCTCAATGTACCTTTTCGTGTTCCAATGGTGGCAAACATGCATGCATTCCCACAGTTCACATTGATGGTAAGTGATGTGCAGCTTACCTAGACATTTACATTCTTAACAACTGGAGAGCAAAGTGCAGATGCATTGCAATTACGAAGATTACGAACCCTTCGTTCTGAGAACTAACTTGTTTTGTGTAGGTATTTGATGTTTATTGTGGTAGGTACTTACCATCGTACAATGATACTGAGAATACTGATCATTACCTACCATTGGCGAATAGGAGGTAAATTAGGTAATGGGGTGGTGTCTATGCCCTCGAGCTTCGACATTGAAAGTCTACCATCAGTAATTTAAAATTACCCTGCTCACATTTAAACGTTTTTTCTATTCCTATGAATATGGCTAGTATTATTTTCTGAAAGGAAAATCGTCATAATAATACGGGCTACCTTTTTTTAAAAAAAAAAACGAATACGCGCAACCAGATCAAAAAAATAACTTTAAAGTTGCCCATATACACTCGCAAGAACTTTGTTGTGTAACCAAAAAAATATGCTTCTTCGAGAACGCACAAGGATCCGATGCCGAAGGGGTTGAAAAAAAAAGTTCTACCAAGAGAAAAGGGAAAGAGTAAAAATAATAAAACTTTTATCCCGTGAGTTATGATAAATATCGACAGAACCAACACTGAAGAGGCGGCGCCAGAGATCACGGGGTGCGTTCAAGTTCATTTACACAAAATAAGGCCTTGAAATTATATTTTTAATAGGTAGGAGTAGAAGAGAATAATGTCCTATACTTAGGACATTACGAGTTGTGTACGTACGTGAATATTATAAAGATGATTGTATTCACATTGTATTTACATATTTACAGAGAGACTAGGTTTCTTGGTACCAATCAGTACCAACATATGATTGGCTCCATAATCATAATGACCTTTTTCATAAAAAGCTGAAACTGTCAGACATGATAGACAAGTCAGACAGAGACGGACAATCAGTGAGTATCAAGACAGTGACACAACGTAGGGTCCTAACCACTAGACGATCACGATCATCTTTTTTTCCTGCCCCTCACACGATCGTTCCCAATTAATTAAAACTCTACAGAAACTTGTTCCTTTTCCTATCAATATCCCCACCCTACTATTCCTGTCCAATTCCAATCCCAAAATTCTAAGATCAATTGTATATTTTGTACATAAAAATAGGATTAAGTTGTAAATGTGGTCGTTCTTAGTGATAAATGTAAATATTGTATATGTTATACACTCAAACTAACTGTGTGTTAAAATAGTCTAACATTTGTGTTATTTTCAGATACAGTTAAATTTGTAACGCTGTTCATTTTTTTCGTATCGCTGTATATTTTATTGAATTCAGACGTGATGCTGGCAGGTATGCCTTCTGGCGGTTGCCATTAAGGAAAAAAAAAAAAAAAGACAGTGACAGTTCATGGTCAGTGATTGACAGTTGACAGATGCTAATTGTCAAATTGTCATGCAAAATGGTTGAGCGATTCGATTTCAACTTTCTTTTGTAAATAATAATGCGTTAAATAATTATGTAAATTCAGTTTCCGGATTGTTTGGTGCTACACGTTTTATTGATACATAAAATGGGTGACAGCAGCGATTCCGAGGAATTCTATGACGCGGAGGAATTGCCATCAGAGAAGGGTGCCAAGTAAGAATTTTTGAGATACCACTCCCATGTTTTACATCAATATTTGGTGTTGATACGGCTTTAGAAGTTAAAATTCGTGTTTAAAAACTGTACACGTTTCCTTTTCACTCGTACCATTCCATATACCAGATTGTCGAGGACCAGGATATTGTTTGAAAACTAATTTAACATATGTTTTGTTTGTCCGTCCTTGGTGAATAGACAGGCTATTATATACAAAACCTATTTAGTTAGTGAATGCAAATCGATAAGCCTTGAAGTAGATAATAATATATTGTTGTCATGTTTTGAAAGTATTGGCAGAGGTGCAAGCATAGTATGGATAGCATCCTTACACCTCTACCAGTATGTCCAAAATCATAACTTCCAAAGCCATTGACATTTGTGTGCTCTTCATAACTTCGGAAAATGTTATTAAATTCTCACAGTGAGTTTGCATTGATGAAACATTCCCATAAAAACATGTTAAAATGATAGGTTGGACAGCAGTGCGAACTGCGAACGCTAGCACCAACAAGACATTCATAGCAATACATACTTTATGCGATGAGTTGCAAAACATCATCATGTTTAATGTTTTTAGTGCAAACTAGGGGTCAACACAATTATTCAAACATGTTGCACTTTGTTTTGTACCAATATTGTTATGATCTTATTAAAAGTAATCAGTAGTTATAAGGTATAATGATTAATAAGTTAGGTTTAAAGATCTTTATTTGCTTAATCTCATAATAAATATAATTTGTTGTAAAGTGAGATTTGAAAACCAATAGAATCTAATTGTTTTCACCTTTGACATTTAAAAAAAACGGTATCACATAAAAATATAATGTTATTTATATAATCATATAATGTTCTTTTATTGAATTATTAACAATCAGAAAGTGTGTTGAAATTAACTAAACTAAAATTAATGGCAAATAGTAAACTATAGATTGGCAATATTTATGACTTATGTTATTTTTTGAAAATATTATATTTTTTTACTATTATTACTGTTGCCATGATTTCAATTATCACATTTATCACATAATACCAAATGATCGTAATCTAAACTAATATTATAAAGAGGTAATATTTTTTTGTTTGTTTGTTTGTTTGTAATGAATGGAAAATAACTACTGGACCGATTTTAAAAATTCTTTCACTATTCGAAAGCTACATTATCCACGGGTAACATAGGCTATATTTTATTTTGGAAAAAATAGGGTTCCGTAAGATATTTGGGTTTTTCAGACTCAAGGTGTAGAAAATCAAACAGAAAAGTTACTTATTTTGTGTATGCTGCCTAAACTATAAAAGATATTGAGGAAGACTAGGCTATATCTATGTATAATCATCACGCTAAGACGAATAGAAGAGGGTAGGCAACATTGCACCGTGCGAAGCCGGGGCGGGCCGCTAGTTTATTATGTAGTTGTTATCCTGCAAATTAAAACCTTTTTTCCTGTGGTTTAATGAAATAACACCAAAGCGCCAGCAGCTCTGTGCGGGCTGATAAACAACGAGATTAGCGTAAACATTTTCCTTGTGATATTAAGTAACTCCTGGCTAGCATAATTTCACAGCCATTGAAAGTAATTATTAAATAAATTTAATTGCATCTCAGTCTTAAAAATTGTTCAAAGTCATGATTTTTATGATTCATGTAAAGTTATGTTCCACATTTTATTGTTATGCATGACACATGATCTCAACTTAATGAAGGTTGGTATTATGTGCTGATTATTTTTTATTAGGTACCTTTATTTATTGCATTTTTGTTGAGGACTCAAAAATCGGAAAATACTTTTACTGGTGGTAGAGCTCCAGTGACGGAGCTCGCGGGCGTAGGCACCACCGCATTACCTAATATACTTGCCGTTAAATGGTAGTGTTCAGCACTATCGTGTTCCGGTCAGGTGGTAATGTACGGCTCTGTAATTTCCGGCACAGAGGCATAACACCTAATGCCTCAGGAGTGGTAGCGCATTTGCATTTTGACCTCTGGTCATTGTGTGGGTGTCTATAGGCTGCAGTCATCACTTAACATCAATGTGAACTGCACGCTTGTTTGCCACTTTTATAACATAAAAAAAAAAACTAACCCCCTTATTCATAAACGTATTTTAGCTAAAGTGTTGCTAATCTCTCCTTTGTCTTTTTCTATCCTGCACATTTGACAATGTAACTGACAAAGACAAAGCATTCCATAGCTAAAACCATTGATATACAACGTTTTTTGTATATCAATGGCTAAAACGTATCTAATGTATGTTTATGAATAAGGGGGTAATACTGCAGTAGAAAAAGAATATAACCTATTCTGTCTGTTTTTTTTAAATCACCTTGTCAATGTCTTTTTTATGTAGGTGGCTAACAAACATGCAGTTCACATTGATGTTAAATCATGACTGCAGCTTATAGATACACACCCACACAAAGACCAGACATCAAAAGGCAGATGCGTTGCCACCTCTGAGACCTTAGTTGTTATGTATCTGTGATAGTTATTACGGGGTCTAATGCTCTTATTGCCATCTAAACAGAACACAATAGTTCTAAACACTACCATTTGGCGGCAGATAGATCAGGTAATGCGGTGGTGCCTACACCATCGAGCTTCTTCACTGGAACTCTACCAGTAATAAACTAAAATTCTTTTAAAAAACGTAACTTCACGCCTGTAATCCCCGAAGGGGTAGACAGAGGAAAATGCATGCATTCAAGCATACATGCAAACACCCACGATTCGCCGGTTACGTTTTGGCCCATGTAACAGGTGGCGAGCCTGTTGATATCACCGGGCACATTACCAAACTTTAAGGTACTGGGAAATTGCCAGAAAATGGAAAAATCCCAATAGAACCAGAGATAAAGGCTTTTTCACCATTATCTCTGATAACCCCCTACCCGGGAATCGAACCCAGGACCTCAGCGTAGTAGTAGTGGCCTGCTACCACTAGGCTACCGAGGCAGTTAAAATTCTTTTAAAAACATGTTATACTGTTAACTTTAATAAGTACCTTGTTTTAAAGCTATTGCTAGTAACAAATGTAATGTTTTATAATGAAATGCAGGAGATTGTGTTTATTAAAACCACAATTACAAATAGTATGAAAAATATATTCTATACATTAATTTTTTTTTAAAAATAATGACATTCTAACGTCAACCACATCTTTCTTAAAAACAACTCTCTTCCAAAGAGTACATTATCTCTTTGCTCTCCTCTCCTCATATCTCGCGTCCCCTCTCTCGCCTCTGCCCTCGCTTCTCATCTCTTAGTACAATAATCATGTCGGCTCCTCTATTTCCGTTACAGTTTATTTTGCTGTAATCAGAGCCAATCTGTAGAGCCTAGTACAAGTTGTAGATATCTGAGAATCACTTCAGTGGAAAGACGTCCACTGCTGTATACTGCTGAGCCTTCCTCAAGGTGCTCACAACAGTGTTATGCGTCATTAGGACAGAATATGCCGTAATCGCCACTCTTGGCATGCGGATTGGCGGCAGTTTTATCGCGGGACGCTGATGCACATCCCGTTATACTTGTATTTACTACTTGTCGAAATGGTTTTACCGTTATTATTCTGACTGTACTAGCAGAAGAATTCTCTTCACTAGTGGGCGGTAAATCGTCACGTCTCGGCGCCAGCTGATGCTCATCATTTTAGCCGAAAGATGTCCAACGCTGGTCTAAAGCCTCCCCATAAAGGAGATACGCTATAATCGCCACGCTTGGCATGCTGCTGCCCATCTTGCGTTATTACACTTACTACCGCCTCATTGGAATGGTTTGAGCGCCATTGTTCGGTTGACTGCCTGCACTAGTGGCAGAATTCACTTCCAGTAGAAGAAAATTCTTCTGCGAGTGGGTGGTAGGGTCGTCACGTCCCGACGTCAACTAATATTAAAATCAATTTATTTATAACTTACAGAAGATCATCATTATGCAAGAACATAAATGTGACGGATATTGCCCAAGCTGCAGCAGCAGCAAAAGATGGGGAAAAAGACAAGGCAGTCCCGAAAGCAGAACAAGCAGCCGCACCAAGCGTCGCACCAACTGTGGAAACCACTCCTCAAGATGATAGGACTACTATCAAGAATGTAGGTCACTCCGATAAAGGGATCATATAAATAACACATGTTTTGAAGTAACGTTTTAGTCCCTTGTTTTTTTTCGATTGCCAGTCTAGTGGCACTTTGTTTTCACGTCAACAAAATGAAAAAAAACAAGGGACTAAAACGTTACTTCACGCCTAAAATACCTGAACGGTCAGGCAGAGATAAATGCATGCATTCAATATAATAATATATACCTACAACATTTTTCTTTTTTGTTAGTATTCGTGTTAGTTTACACCTTGAATCCTTAATCTGGTGTTAGTTCTTAGTATTATATATTTCATTATTTTGATCCCATCCGGGTAAAAGCCTCCAAGCATAGATGCAAACACACTTGATTCGCCGGTTACGTTTTGGCCCATGTAACAGGTGGCGAGTCTGTTGACATCTTTGAGCACATTGCCACACTCCGAGGCACAGGGAAATTTCTAGAAAATGGCGAAAATCCAATAGAATCAGAGATGAAGGATATGTGGGCTTTATTTCTGAAAGTCCGGCGGTAATATTATTATTAAAATTGTCGTGTCGTTGTGCAGGTGGTTCAGGGTCGACGGCGGTTCCAGGAGCTGCGACGCTGCATGCAGACGGAGGAAGAGGACGAGGCGCCGGACGCGGCCGTCTCCACAGACCACCACACCTACGCGCTCGAACATCCTTTCAAGTTGGTATTCAAATTATGTTTCTTTCGATACTAGTACTAGTTTAGTAATCCTTATACAAACATTTTTTTATGTAATTGAGAGTTGCACCAACAATGTGTGCACTATACATTTACAGAAATATAAAAGCAAAAGAATATTGTTTAGTGCCACCTCAATTACAGATGCAAGCTGCATGCGTAAATTGAAACCAGCAAACAGAAAAAAAAGATAATATAAAATAATTCTAAACAAAAACACTTTTTCTTAATTATAAAAAAGTACATTATTTTTAAAAAATTCCAATTGTGATTAAATTTGTGAATTTAGCCAAATATAGAAAATCCACCACAAAAATGATTAAAAAAAACTGGTCAAGCGGGTGTCGCGGAACGCGCACTGTAGGGTTCCGTTTTTTCAAAGACGTTTTATAAGTTCATCCACTATTACATGTAAAGTTGTTGAGTCCACTTAGTTGTGATAGTTTTTCTTTTAAATTCATTAATGTACTGTCACTGATTTTTTTCACCCGTTCAAATACTACCGTTAAGATGACAGAGGGGGAGGGGACGTCGGACTTTAACAAATATTTTTAAAACATACCAACAACTCTGCCAACAACATGATGATGGAATGCACGAGAAAACGAGAGTAGGGACAGAGGAGTCCTGTAATAGGGTCCTGTTTTTACCATTTGGGTACGGAACTTTAAAAATGTTTTAGCGGAAATAAATTATAACAATGTAATATGTAAGACAAAAGTTAAAGACAACTTCTGTAAAAATTATAATAATATAAAGACTTATTATTTTTTTTTTAATTATGGATCGCTGTTATGCATATTGCCAGTGCCAATTATAATGATATTTCGTATTCTTATGCAGAGTAAAAGTCAGAACAGAATCAGTCAGTCGGTCAGTCAGAGTCTGTCAGAGTAAGTCAGTAATTCAAGTAAAGCGATGGCTACTTTACCAGATCATTTACAATGAAGTTTTGGAGGCAACCTGAAAAACCGTGTTTTAGCACTATTATGCTATTTCACTATACACGGGCATTGTAATAAACCTATATGAAACAAAATGCCACTAACTTTATTTATTACTCTAAAATGCACCAACAAAATGAAATAAAACAAGAGCACCACACGCCTCTTTCAAGTTCCCGCCAAAAATTCTTATTTTTGTTATACACATAACAAGAGAAAGCCTTAATTGTTATTTTGTTTTGTAAAAAATATATTTGAAATAAAAATAAAAAATAATTATGTCAGAAGTGGGATTCGAACCCACGCCCACAGAAGTGGACTGCGACCTGAACGCAGCGCCTTAGACCGCTCGGCCATCCTGACTTACAGATTGCGCGTGAAATTCGTAAACATATTGTGTGTTCACAATATGTTTACAAAAACAAACACAGTGATATTCTGGATATCGTTATGCACCTCGCTCTCCATTGTAAATTTAAACATTGTACGTGTGAATGTTTGATTTATTTATTACCTCCATATATTATGTATGGTAACGTTGGAATTATATTGCGATTCATACACGTGACATTAACTTTTTTTTATATACCTAACTAAATAAAGGTCGTAAACAAGCATGCAATTCACATAGATGTTAAGGGATGACCGCACTCTATAGATATATACACAAAAAACAAAGGTCATAATGCAGATGCGTTGCCACCACTGATACCTAAATTGTCTTTGTAATAGTTATAGCGCGGCTATAAATTTCCTTTGTTTTAATTAGTTGGTCATTTTGTGTTTACCATTGCCACGGTGACTAAGGGCTCCCACACATAACTGCGAATTCGCATCGCATCTGCGAGCACGCACGAATGCATCGCCGCATCGCATCGTATCGCAGTTTTGTGTGGCCGCCCTTAGTGTTAATGGTAACTGCTACTAAGCCTGATGTCCGAGGTGGAAGTCTTTCCATTGAAATGATGGTAATGAGCAAATGTACAATCATCATCATCACTCTAGCCGAAAGACGTCCACTGCTAGAAAGAAAGAAAGAAACATTTATTTGACACGCAGCGAGACACATATAACAGACAAAAACGTAGATAACAACACAATTTCTAAAATTATTAGATAGGTACACGTAATATTTTGGCCTTGTAATTGCCGGCACAGGAGCATAACACCTTAGGCCTCAGGAGCGGTAACGCATCGGCATTTTGACCTCGGTCTTTGTGTGGGTGACTATAGGCTGCAGTCATCACTTAACATCAATCTGAACTGCATGCCTGTTTGCCACATCCATTAAATAAAAAAAAAATCATGTGTCACACGGCTGCCAAAAAGGTGTCCTGTTCAGCAAATGTCAGGTAACTTCATATACGAGGTACCTGACGCTGGTTTTCAACAGGAACCTTAGCGTGAGTGAACCACGGATGACAAATTTATATAATAACCCCCTTATTCATAAACGCACATTAGATACTTTTTAGCTATATAATGCTTTATCTTTGTCACTTTCATTGTCAAATGTGCAGCATAGAAAAAGACAAAGGAGAGATTAGCAACACTTTAGCTAAAATACGTTTATAAATAAGGGGGTTATAATATAATTGTACTAATACTTAGTTAATGCTAGACAAAGCCTTCCCCAAAGACGGCTATTAACAGCATTGTGCGTCATTAGGGGAGAATATGCCATAATCGCCACGCTTGGCAGGCGGATTGGCGATCGCAGTGGCGGTAGTTGTATCGCGCGACGCTGCTGCCCATCCCGCGTTGTTATTTTTTTACTACCGCCTACTTTTGGAATGGTTTTTCAAAATTCAAAATTCAAATGATTTATTTCAAATTGGTCTACAAGTACACTTTTGCAGTGTCGAGTTATAAGCTACCTAGAGAGAATGACTTATAATAATAATCCAATAGGTATCAATAAATACCAATTTAATAATAATATTTAACCGATACGTGAATCATCAAATTTTTCAATTCCTTCATAGAAGGAAATGAAAAATCTGTTCGTCATAACCATAGTCATTCACTTAGCAGAGTTCCAAGTGCAGGCACTACTGAGAAGAACTCCGCTACCCAACAAACTCAGCGTGTTGCTCTTTTGTCAAAACCTTAGATTTAATACAAATATTATTAAATAAAATAAAGATAATGTGAACGTCCATGGCATATAAATATTTGCATATAAACACATACGCAAATACCCATCATCATATCAGCCATAAGACGTCCACTGCTGAACATAGGCCTCCCCCAAGGACCTCCATGCCGACCGATCGGAAGCGACGTGCATCCAGCGGGTACCTGCAGCCTTGATCAGATCGTCGGTCCATCTTGCAGGCCGACGTCCTACGCTGCGTTTGCCGATACGTGGTCTCCGCTCGAGAACCTTTCTGCCCCAGCGGCTATCGGTTCTCCGAGCTATGTGCCCTGCCCATTGCCACTTCAGCTTGGAAATCTGCTTGGCTATGTCAGCGGCCTACCGTAAATACCCATCAACAGCTTAATATCGTGATAGAAAAGTTATCGTGATAGTTTGAGCATCACTGTTCGGTTGACTGATTTCTACTGGCAGAGAATTCTTCCTCTAGCGGGCGGTGGGTCGCCACGTCCCGACGCCTATGAAAATATACAATAATTTGATTGTATTTGTTCCAGGATAATCTCTCACGACACAATGAGTTTGCAGAGCATGACGTCATTGGGCAGGATAGGCAGAATACTGAGTGGTGCTGCCGAGTCTCATCGTAAGTTGTACTTATATTTTTTGTCATTCATCGGTTTATATCTGGTGGTGGTAAAAAATGCTCAACGTAAATATTCAAGTTCACACTTCTGCCGTTACTCCCGGAGTGTAAGATGTTTTTTTTTAATACAAATAATACGGATGATGACTATTTTTTTTTATTGTAATTTCAAAAAGTATATTTGAAATAGGAAAAATAAAGAAATGATTCAATAGCTTATAATTTTAACGAATCATAACGTTGCGAGTTGTGAAACTAGTCAAAACGGCTCATAGAAAATACTTTTATTATTAAGTATTTTTGGACTATTATTAATTTATTTACTTTGACATATTAATCAACGTATGTATGTATGTATGTATCTTCACGCCAGGTCCCTAACGGGGTAGGCAGAGAGTGTAGAGCGCCAGACATCCCGGTTCTGACAAACCTCTCGTGCCTCGTCTACCTTCATCATTCTCTTCATACATGCACGCCGATTCCTAAGACTTTTGACCCCACCATCAGACAGAACTCGACCTATTTGGTCATGGTAGGTCAGCCTTGGTCTTCCTGGGCCTCTGCAACCATCCACATTCGCATTGTATATCTGTTTAGTCATTCGCTCATTCGACATTCTTTCTATATGCCCGAACCATCGGAGCATGCCTTTTTTCATTAATCAACGTATCAGTTGTTATTCGCTTTAATTTTATATTTGTAATTTGACCTATCACAAGCAAATTCTATTAGTGTTTAAAAGTGATTAAATGAATTTTTGAGTTTGAGTTTGACTCTATTCTGACGTCAAGTTAGAGTTAAAACGTGAGAATTATAAAAAAAAAAACACTTAAAAATGACATCACACACATTTTGAACCGGGTCCGTTACGCGATACTATTTACGATAAAAATATACGTAAAGGTAAAAAACGTTTATTTTTATCGAAAATAGTATCGCGTAACGATCCGGTTCAAAGAGTGTGTGATGAACGTGAAACGCGAGTGTTTTAAAAGTTATACTTAAAAACTTCTTCGACAATACATACTGCGTTTTTGAAAAAAAAAAAAAACATTCCATATTAATATTTGTTGGATATCGTATAAAGAATGTATGTTTGATGCGATATGTTCGCAGCAAACATCCGGGACGCGGCCCCAGCGCCCTCGGCCTCCTCCCGGGAACCCTCCACCATCTCAGACGACCCGCTCGCTGTCGATACTCGCAATCAAAACGGTATGTTCATTGGATGCTATCAGAGGTGTAAAATCCTTCATCTCTGGTTCTATTGGGTTATTTCCATTTTCTGGAAATTTATCAGTACCTCTGAGTTTGGCAATGTGCCCGGAGATGTGAACAGACTCGCCACCCTTAATATGGGCCAAAATTGATAATACGATCAACTCCGATTTCAGTGCTAGCGATGGCGGAGCCGGACGTGATAGCGAGTACCAAGGCCAACAGCCTCAAGCACAGTCGCGGGGGCGCCATCGTCGCCGTGTCGGGGGGCCCGCGCCCCTCCCTGGTGCCGGGGCCGCCTCCGGGGCCCGTCGCGCCGCCGAGAAAGAAAAAGCGAAGTTAGTATTATTCACTTATCATCGCTATCACTTCACTACATGTTATAAAATAAGGTCCTATTTTCTGTCTGTATGTATGCGCTAATCTCGGAAACTTGTGAATGGATTTTGTTCCTGTTTGAAATGTTGGAAAGAGGGTTTTCTGGGGAAGGGTTGTATCTTTATCAATATTGTACTTATATTTACCGAGATATCACGGTTTTTGTCAAACAAGTCTGGCAACCGTTGTCGGGGACCCCCCCACAATATAATAAATGATACTCGTGCGAAGCCGGGGCGGGTCGCTAGTACTTTATACTTAAGCCAACACAGCTACGAACCGAATCGAAAACGTGGCAAAAGCGAAGCGAAGCAGGAACAAACTAGGGCCAGCGAACCGAACGCGTGGCGAAAGCTGAAGTGGAACGGAAGAACATTTCAGTCTTGTGGCGTCCCGCGACCCAAGGACTCGTGTCAGAGAAAATGTGGAGTGAAACAGATTCTGAAGACGAAAATATAATTACAGTATCCAACAAGAAATAATGCACATTGACCTCAGGAAGAGACATCGGCTTATTTCGGATCTTTAAAGCGTCATGTCTTTCGCACCTTACCTATTTGACGTTTGTCGACCATTTTGATCAAGTATTGACCAATATCCTACAGATGCTTACGTAGGCAGTGTACAGCAGTGATAACGCTCTATAAAGCCGTAACTAGCCGATTGTCACTTTCACAGACTCGATGTGCATTATTTTTTGATGAGCACAGTATGTAACTTATGTATTTTAAAAAAAAACTTTTGACTGCGTGCATAGAAAGACGACTAATACAACCATTTCGCTCACGCATCGCTCCGCGTGCCTGCCTTCGATTTGCCTCGGTATCTGTACGCATTTAGGCTCGCTTCCGTTTTTCTATCTGACTAGATTCAAAGGATACCATACATTACAAAATAAAAACGCTTCGCCACGCTTTCAGTTCGCTATCTATTTCATACGGGCTTTAGTGAACGAGATAGCGAGTGATAGAAAAATAGCTTCTAGCCTGTTTACTGAACTGAAGGCGTTCAGTCATCCCCGACAAGAGCCCGTCGCGCCACTTCGAAAGAAGAAACGAAATCAGTTCCGTTCCACTTACGTTGTATTTAGTAGTTTGCGGACGTTCGAGCACTATCTGCCAGTGCCCGCATCTAGGTTGAAGTATAATTAGTACATATCCCTCTCTAAGTCTATTTCTAAACTTCTTTAGTAGAATAGTTCAAAGCCGATGAAACGAAAAAGCGACAGTAAAAAGAGATAGACACATAAATTGATAAGATGTAATGTGGGTGAAAAAGAGATACCAAGCCATATTCAGTGTATCTTATGAAATTTTTTGAAGGTTTCTTTTCTACCACATGTGAATTATACACATGCTTTTTTTAGTAGTTATGTTTTCTTTTAGATAAGCTGTATGGGTCTCAATCGTTATCGACGACGGACGGCGACAACTTGAGCGTGTGTACCGTGGACACGGACGACGGCCGCTACTCGCGCCGCTCCGACAAGCCGCCGCTCGACGACCTGTTGCTCGAGGTGCCCTGCGACCTGCCGACTGCACACACTTCATGCTACACACTACACACTACACACTACACATTGCATATTACACACTTACACACCACACTCTACACACTGCGTACTGCACACTGCATACTGCACACTACATACTGCACACTACACATTGCATATTACACACTTACACACCACACTCTACGCACTGCGTACTGCACACTGCATACTGCACACTACATACTGCACACTACATACTGCACACTACATACTGCATACTACACACTACACACTGCACACTTCACACTACGTACTATACACTACACACTGCATACTGCACACTACATACTGCACACTACATACTGCACACTACATACTGCATACTACACACTACACACTGCACACTTCACACTACGTACTATACACTACACACTGCATACTGCACACTACATACTGCATACTACACACTACACACTGCACACTTCACACTACGTACTATACACTACACACTGCATACTGCACACTACATACTGCACACTACATACTGCACACTACATACTGCATACTACACACTACACACTGCACACTTCACACTACGTACTATACACTACACACTGCATACTGCACACTACATACTGCACACTACATACTGCATACTACACACTACACACTGCATACTGCACACTAGCTACACAACTCTCAGTCCTGTTGTCTACGCATAACCTGAGCGTGTCGTCATAACCGATATATTGTTATATCGCCTAAACATACCATTCGCAGTTCGACGATTTCGTACTCGAGGTATCGGTGGCGCCCCGCCAAAAAAATATATTTGTCGAAAACATTTTGGAAATTAGAGCAAAAACAAAATTTTGCTTATTTTTCTAAGTTTGGTGGCGCGTCCACAATCTGTTTTTCTTGTAATAACCACAGTTTAAATGAAACTAAAACTAAATAACATAAGTTGTTTCTAAATAGAAATAACATAAGTTGTTTCTAAATAAAAATAACATAATTTGTTTAATTTTAACTTATGTTAATTAATAACATATTTCTATTTAGAAATATTTATTATTTATATATTGAAGCGCGCATGGCCCAGCGGCTGGTGTAGATCGTAAGCGATCTGCTCGGTTAAGCACTACGGGCGCGGTCGGGTAGTGTGATGGGTGACCGCTAGTGGCAAATTAAATGCGCGTTTCCGTGCTTCGGAGGGCACGTTAAGCCGTCGGTCTCGGTTGCTATCGATAGATAGCAGTCGTTAAACCTTGTCGGAGGCCTTATGGGCGGTTTGAAAAACATCCGACAGTTGGTTGGCCACTAACCCACCCACCTCCACCAATCCGCATTGGAGCAGCATGGTGGAGTAAGCTCCAGGCCTCCCCCAAAAAGGGGAGAGACTCGTGCCCAGCAGTGGGACGTATAATGGGTTGCCATTATTATTATTATATTATATATTATTTATAATTTTCAAGCCGTTACAGTTGCACACCAGCATTCATATTACCGTACAGACGGTAAAACACTATACATAAAAATCCCTAAAAATACGCTTTTAGTTCATGAATATTGAAGAAAATACTAAATTTTCAGCCGTCGTTGTCCAATTCAGTGAACCAGACGATGGCGCTGCCGAGCCCGGCCAGCACCATCGAGTCGCTCACCCGCGAGTTCCAGGACTCGCTCGAACTCTCCCACTCCAAATATGGTGAGTGCTTCTTCATATTCTATACTGGCTTCATGCTTCACCCGAAACCCATCCACCGCTGGACAAAAGCTTTAAGAAAGAAAGAAAGAAAATATTTTGATTTCGAATAGATCTTTGCACATGCGCGGGCACACCGACAGATAAAAGCGACCGTCTGAAATTAGTTGTTAAACAGATAAAAGCAACAGTCTAAAGTTAGTTGCTAAACTTTTTTGTCATTTTGTTTTATTTCTGGTTAAACTAAAGAAATATAATTTAGTACGTACGTAGCGTACATAAGTACGGACACTATTTTATTTTTGTATTTTGTATGTCTTGCCATACTTTAAGCGGAGAATATGTAATAATACTACGTATAGAATGGACACTTCGAGGTCCCGCCCGATTTCCCCGCATCACCCATCATCCCCCTTCGAGAGGCAGTTGAATAAACTTCAACAGGGAGGTTGCGAGCGGGCGAAGGAGCGGTCTGTTTAGTGAATTTCTTCACGTTCGTCAGTGCGACGACTTATTTCACGATTGTTTTATGTCATAACCCTACGTGCGACATTTCTATGTGCGCGTGTACTGATCGATGTCTGTAATAGGTAACCAGAATAAGCGTTTGTATAGAATGTTAGCCGAGTGTCCGGGGTATGCTTTTAGGTCAACTTCGTTAGCTATCTTTATGTTCCGTGTACGAGATATAGTTTAAGTTGGTTTGACGACGTGTGACGGCGTCCGCAGACGAGCTGTGCACGCACGAGTCGCGCAGCAGCGAGCGGGCCGGCCCGTCGGCCTCCGCCCCGCGCCACCTCGCCACGCACTCCGCACTCGACATCAAGGATGCTGTCCGAGGTACGTTGTCGCGTGCTCAAAGCTGCATACAAATGTAACCCGGCCAGCGGTGTGAGATGATTTCAAATCATTTAAAGACAACAATAACAATGCAAATTCAATAATTTTTTTTTGACGTGACAACGTCGTAATCTCGTCAATTAGGTTGCGGATCGGAGTCACTCATGAAAAAGGGTAACGCCCGGTAACGTAACGATAAGTCACCGAACGAGAGAGAGGCCTGCCGGACCGGCGAATGCCTTTCTACCGAAGAAAAAGACGTTGTCACGTAAAATCTTCGCCCGTAAAACCGACTTTACAGGCAACCAGATTTTTCATACAAAGTTTAAAAATTAATTATTACAACACTAACAAATCGTCAATGAAAACGCTCAGCATTCACACACATACCGTGCTTGGTGACGGTGAGGAGAAACGGTACGCGTGAGCGCGTAATGAAATGCAGCATCTCGGCAATTCATACACACTTCGCCTTCGACTGATAGATGCTGTCAGCTGTTGTTGTCATGGTTGAAACGCATAAAATTCGAATCAAAGTTTGACTCGTAATAGAAAAAAAAAGACCTTGGGAAGTCAACATCAGAAATATTGTTCGACTTTTCCTGCTACACCTTGTATATCTATTTAAGAGACTGCTTTAAGCATAGAGCAACACGGAGGGGAGTAGCCATATGCAGGCTTTCCCCTCTGTCAAAGTACAAGACCAAATGATCTTACGCCTGTCGCCCAGATGTTTAAATGTGTGCGTGGAATTGGTTCTGTATTTTGTTGAAGTCAAGGTGTAAGTTTCGTAGTAATAGACGATTTTTGTAGCGTGCGTGTGCCGCACGCATTTCCCCCCGCAAAAAATGACAGACTATTTTGTATCGGTAATACACGCTATGGCTACTCCCCTCCGGTCCGCCGCGACCGGTGGACCGTGTTGCTCTATGACTTTAAGAGACGATGGTTGGCACCCGATTCGAGCAGATTGAACACTTATGAATAAATTATCGGCAGGTGAATGTATGGTGCGTGCGGGCGAAGTGTCGGACCTCCGGGAGTGGGGCGCAGGCCCGGGCTCGGGGGGCGGAGGCCGGGGCTCCAGCCGCACGCACAGCGAGGGCCGCGCGCCGCCCACCGCCAGCTCCAGCCTCGGTTCGGCTGACAGGTATGCAGTGCTATTTTGTATTTACCACCTGTTTAGTAGCTCGGCCAGTTACGGTTAATAATTGACATTTGACGTCATTTGCGAATGCAAATTGTGCAACTAATTTTTTACTAAATATCTCATGATTTGTGCAATAAATGGATTGAATACTTAATCGGTATTTTAACACAATTGTTATAGTAAGATGATGCAGTTCAGCCTAAGTTTCATCGTATGTTATTCGGGGATTATTGTTGTCAGCAAACGCGGCAGCGCGGGCGGCGGCAGCGTGGGGGGCGGGGGGCGCGCGGGTGGTGCGGGGGGCGCGGGTGGAGCGGGGGGCGCGGGGGGCGGGCGCGACGTGCGGCGGCGGCGGCGCTCGGCCGGCGACTCGCCCACGCGGCCCGCCGCCCAGCCGCTCTCCGACATGGAGATCCTGGAGCAGGTCACCGTGCTCAACCTGGACACGGGTGAGTCGCGTTCCGACGGTCGGACACGTCGGACCGTCTGACGCAATTATTATTGAGGGGCGAATCCGTCGTCGTCATCATCACTCCGATTGAAAGCCCTCCACTGCTGGACAAAGTCTTCGGCGCCGTCGCTTTTATCGCGGAACTGTGCATCCCACGTTGTTATATTTACTACCGCCCCATTGGAATGGTGTGACCGCTATTGTTCGGTTGGCTGACTGCACTAACGAAAGAATTGCCCTCCACTGGAGGGCGATGGAGTCATCCCATCCCGACGTCTAACGACGTAGCCGGGCAAAATATGAGGAATCGAGGATGCCACTAGAGGATTTCGAAAAATGTTATAATTCTGATAACACTTGTCACCCCACCGGAGAACGAATCCAGGATTCAACAGGAAGCGTAGCTACTGACTAGTCAGACGGTCAAAAATTATTTTTTTTGTTATACTCAACTTTAACTACATAAATATAGCATTCATTTGTATATATAGGCGAACGCATGCCCCTGAGCGTGGCAGAACACAAACTGCCGCAGTGCATCAACCCGCTCAGCCTACACATCATGCGCCTCACCTCCGAGTACATCGGCCGCGACCACGACGACCCCGACCGCGCCAGGTACACACACACACACACACACACACCACAACACACACACACACAGGCCGACACAACACACACACACCTACACAACACACACACACACCCACACAACACAACATACACACACACACAACTTACACAACACACATGCCCACTCAACACACACACATATGCTAACATAACACAAACGCATAAATATAACAACACACACTACAACATTCTGCTGTACCACACAAATACAATATACTAAGTTATGTACTAGTTTATTATTTCAATTACAGAAAAAAATGCCCATAAATATATTGCCCTTTTCTTATATTAATAATCCTTAAATATGTAGAAGTGATACACTTTTTCTAGACAATAGGAAAACTTATTAGAATTGAAATTATTACTTAATAACTTGCATTATCTTTAGCCCTAAAGAGTATTCTTGTTATGCATGGTGTGTATTCTAGAATAGTAGACAATTATCGCATCTAATAAATGTGCTCATGATTTTTGTAAGCAAAATGTAGAGCTTGGATGTAATCTTCAAAACAACAACAGTTAGTTTACCTGTTAATGTCGTTGGAAGATAATGAATTAGCACAGTGAATTAGCCTGGGTTGCACCAAGATATTTTCTAAAGTTAAAGTTATTGTAACATTTCACGTCCTTCTCTAACTTTAACAGATTGTACAAACATTGATTGTTCAATGTCATTTAATCGATTCACTGTCTTGCTTTAACTAATGGTCGTTTCCTATCTTGGAGCAAGACATTGAAACGATTCAATTAAGACCCTGGGATACCGTAATTGCTGTCAATTTTTCATGTCAATTTGTCCTTTAAAAGCAATAATTTAGTAGATAATCTGGCTGATGTTCTTGCTTTTTTAGGTGATGAACAAGCGATATTGATTGTTAGATTATCGTTATTGCTTTCAAAGAAGGTACAAATTGATATGAAAAATAGACACCAATTTTGACCGTCGGTCGGGTCCGTTGTCGACATTGTCAAAATATAGATTGGTAATAAAAGGCCTAAAATAAAATCTTTAATCTAAACATATAGTATAAATTGCACCACTTTTTGGTAATAATGTTTAGACAGAGAAATAGTATTATATTATCCTTCTATTATAGCATGTTTTTGCACTTGGTGTTTTTTTTTTTTTTTTTTATGTTATAAAAGTGGCAAACAAGTGTGCAGTTCACATTGATGTTAAGTGATGACTGCAGCCTATAGACACCCACACAATGACCAGAGGTCAAAATGTAAATGCGCTGCCACTCCTGAGGCATTAGGTGTTATGCCTCTGTGCCGGAAATTACAGAGCCGTACATTACCACCTGACCGGAACACGATAGTGCTGAACACTACCATTTAACGGCAAGTATATTAGGTAATGCCATTAAACGTTTCAACTCTTGCACTTCATATTTTTTTTTTTATAAGGTAACAATTACAGTAGATTCTGGCAGAATCAATCCTTTTATCCCAAATTTTGTTTTGTCCATTTTATAGAGGAAACAAAGAAATGAAGTTGTTAAAATTTCCATAATCAGTAAAAGAGAACTCTATTAAACAAAGCCGTTTTTGTTTTTTTTTTTATGTATTTAAAGTGGCAATCAAGGATGCAGTTCACATGGATGTTGAATGATGACTGCAGCCTATAGACATCTACACAAACACCACAGCTCAAAATGCAGGTGCATTGTCATCCCTGAAACCTAAGCTGTTATGTCTCTATACTAATAATCATCATCCCTTCCTCCGCACGTGAAGCGTAACAGAGGAAGGGGATGGTTCGGGGGTCGAGGTGCAACCCTCCTTCCCCGGGCCTATCTGCTCCCGAAGCGTCGGGGTCGAATTGGGGTGATGGTGGCATGCAGGGAAAACTCGCTGAAGAGGAGCCAAATTTTTTTTTTGTAATATTTTTTTTTTGTTTTTTTTTTTAATTTTTTTTTTTTTTAAATATTTATGTAATTTTTTTTTGTGTGGCCTGTCAGGCTGGGCGTGTATGTCAGTATAGGTGTGTGTGTCTGTGTATATGTACGTCTGTGCGGCTCTCACCGTGATCTGAGGGATCGGGGCCACCGGGGGGATGGGGTGAGCGACATCGGCTCGACGTGCTCCCGGTGATGCAGGAGGGAGGATCTCGCGTGGCAATGGACGACCCTCGGGTGGACGGCTGTGGAGAGGGGCGAATCCGCGGAGATGTTCGTGGGGTCCATTGTCCGCGCGGTCTAACATTCGACGCGCTAGACGGACCACAAATTCCTCCACGGACTCAACCCCTAGTTCCCGGGCGATGATGTCTTTGCGCACGTACCTCCCCGCGCCCGTGATCAGCCGGAGAGACACGTTCTGCTGAGCCTGAAGCCGACGTCGCTGCGCAGCGGAGCATAAAGCATACCATGCAGGTGCAGCGTACGTCAGCCTCGAGCGGACATAGGTTTTGTATAGCCGGATTGTGGTCAGGAGCGGCAGTCGTGATTGCAATACCGGGCGCAGCATTGAGCGCGCAGCAGCCGCCTGCTGCACCACATGATTCACTGTGGGCACCATGCGGAGCGCGCGGTCAATGCTACACCCTAGGTATTTAACCGAAGACTGCCAGGCTATGTCCTGGCCTCGCAGCCGGAGCGGCTGTGGCATGCGGCGGACTCGTGTTACGATTGCGGCCGTCTAGTCTACGTCTTGCCATCCGCCGCTTATCCAGGCACTCCGGCAGCAGGTCGAGCAGGTGTTGCATTTTAGCGATTGCCAAGTGCAACTGAGACGATGTCGCTATATAGGCGCTGTCGTCGGCAAATAAGGACAGCATGACGTCCCTCTCTCCATCACGCAGTTGGTCGCGCAAGGTGGTAACGTCGTCTGTGTACGCCGCATAGAGGCACGGCGACAGACAGCTGCCTTGTGGTACTCCGGCACGGATTGGATGCTGGGCCGAGTCGTAGCCCTCCACCGTGACGTAGAACCGCCGGTCCTTGAGGAAGTCAGCTACCACCCTATAAATTCCGGGTGGTAATTTGGCGGCTACTTTGTCGAGGAGACCAACATGCCACACGCGGTCGAAAGCTTTTTCTATGTCTAGAAAAACTCCGACCGCATAGTGGTCCCTGTTGGTCTTGACGGCAAGGTGATGCAGCACCCGGGTCAGCTGAAGCGTGGTTGAGTGTCCCGTGCGGAAGCCGAATTGCTCCTCCCTACATGGGAGGAGCGGTCTCAGCCTCCGCAGCAGGAGACGCTCAAATAGCTTACCCAGGTGCGACAGTAGCGTTATAGGGCGATAGCTTGACGGGAGTCGGCGGTCCTTGCCCGGTTTCGGGAGGACAATGACCTTTCCCAGCTTCCAATTAGCGGGAAAATGGCCAGTCCGGAGTACTCCGTTGAAGAGTTTGGCTAAACAAACCAAACTCCTCCACGGCAGATGCCGGAGCGCCTCGATGGGGATACCGTCTGGCCCGGCGGCCTCCCGAGTGGGCAGCCGGAGGACCGCCTTGCGTAGCTCAGACGGGGAGATAAAGTCCCCTCCGACAGGGCTTCCCTCACTCGGCGCTCACAGTCATCCAGATGCTCGACGACAGCGCCGTTGGCGGGGTTGGGGGTGAACACTCCCTCCAGGTGGTTGGCCATAATTTCGGCGCGGTTCTGTGGCCTGTAGCACCGTCTACCGCTGCAATCAAGCAGCGGATAGATAGGTGCGGCTTCGCGCGTAGAGATTTGTATCTTTCTCTCCCGCGCGGTCGATCGTGGTTTCCCACGTCGACCCACGGTGCACGCTCACGGCAGCGCTCAGACGCTCAGTCAGGCGGTTGAGATCACTTTTCACCGACGGGCAGCGGGTGCGCGCCCACAGCTGGCACAGCGCACGCTTCCGCTTGCGCATGGACTCGAGTGAGGCGGGCAGGGCGCCCCTGCGGTAAGTTCTTGGAGGGAGGGTCTTAGTGGCCTCCTCCTTGGCGGCCTTGATGCTTGAGGCGAGGCGGCTGGTAGCCACCTCCACCTCCTCTAGAGTTTGCAGGGCGCCCAGCGGTTCGGCCTCACTCGAAGTGCGCGCGAAAACGTGCCAGTCGGTGCGCCGTCGCGGTGGGCGCGCGATGGTGAATCTGCTCGTCAGTGACAAGGTGACCAGAAGTGGAAGGTGCTGCGTGTCGAGGTCGTACAGCACCTCCACATGCACCGGCCATGGCAGATGTTTGTGTATGACGATGTCCAAAAGGTCTGGCTGGTGGGCTGGGTTGGTAGGTACATGTGATGGCGCATCCGGCCCCACCACGCTGTACCCACCCGCCTGGCTGTCCTCGAAGATCCTCCGGCCCGGCGGGGAAATCACCCTTGACCCCCATGAGGGGTGCTTGGCATTAAGATCCCCCGCCACTATGGTCGGCTTATTCCCGAGGAGTGCGTGGATATCCCGGACATCGACATTCCCACCTGGAGGTCGGTAGGCGGCGAAAATGTTAAGCTCCGTGCCGTCCGCATTGACGCACACACCCTTGGAGCGCACCGATACGAACGGCAAAGTACCTAACTCGTCATGCACAACGTCACGGCGCACGAGGGCGGCAGTACCTCTGTATGCCAGCCCCCGGGGCGAAACCTCGTCATGACGGTACACGAAGTAGTTAGGCACTCGGAGCTCATCGCCGCCACGAAGTTTTGTCTCGCCCAGGAGGACTACATGGATGTCCTGCGACTGGGCGAGATCTCTAAGTTCACGGATATGCCCCTTTATACCTCCCGGGTTCCAGTAGAGTAGCCGCAGAAGGTGTGTATGTGACTGTGTGGGTGTGGGATTTGTAGTGAAGCTCTTCAAAATGTTAGGTGTACTGTTTAATGGTGTGTTTGTAGCAGCGTTAGCTGTGACAGGCCCTGTAGCAGGGAACCGCGCCACGGCCGACAACAACCGGTCCTGATTTTCCGAGAGAGCCGTCAGAGTAATTGGGACAATTACTAGGGATATTTATCAGTACACTAACTGGGATACTGACGGCCTACAATGCGGGCCCGGCGATCGACCGCGGCTCAGGCGGCGGCACGTGCGGTCCCCAGGTATGGATGGAAGGTACTTGTTGTGTGTGAAGTGTGGCGTCTGCATCGAGTGCGCGGGGCGCCCTCATGCTAGGCAGCCGGCTGGCGACTGACGGCAGCAACCCGGTGCGTTGATTGAGTCCCAGGCGCGAGTCGCGCGCCATCCGGTCGGTCTCGTTCGTTGGCTGGGTTGGTTGCCTAGCGACTTCGGTAGCGGTAGTTGTAGGAAGTCCCGACTCCCCGCCGCCCGCAATGGAAGTTGTTTGGTAGGCGTCAGTCGTCGATCCATGGGCAGTTAACTCTGCCGACACGGTGGGAGGGGTTTCTGCCGCCGCGCGCTGTCGTTGGCGGCGGGCGGCCCTCGACTGCGTCTTGGTCCTCCTTGGAGCGTTGTACGCTGACCCCGGCACTAAGTGCGCCTGGGGATGTTGGCTGGGCCTCGACACTATATGTGCCCGGGGTTGTGTGGGTTCAGGCACTATTGTCGCCTGAGGTTGACTGTGCCCTGGCACTGTTTGCGCCTGGGGCAAGGATGGCCAGGCTGGCTCCGGCGCTCGTTGCGCCTGGGGCATTATAGGCCCCGGCACTCGTTGCGTCTGGGATGTCACGGGCCCCGGCACGACATGCGCCTGGAGCAAACTGGGCCCCGGCACGACATGCGCCTGGGGCAGTATAGGCCCCGGCGCATCCTGCGCCGAGGACGGCATAGGCGCCGGGACGCCCGGGAGTGGCGGAGGGACGCGGTCGCCACGCCTCCTCGCCTCCTTCACAAACACCGGGCATCGCCGGTCATTCGCTGCATGGGGGCCCAGTTGGCGCAGTGCGGTTGATACCTGGGGACGACGCACTCCGCCACGGGGTGGGCGCCGGCGCATCGGACGCACCTCATGGGCCGATGACAATTGGCCGAGGCGTGTCCTAGCGCCTGGCAGCGGTGGCACTGTGAGGGCCCGATACGGCCTCTCCAGGCACGGATGGTGACGCCTCGCATATACAACAAGGTGTCAGTCCTGTACAGTCTGGCCAGCTCTTCATTGCTCAGGTGGCCAAGCTGCACGAAGAAAGAGATGCATGGTCTATCTTTTCTGCCTTCCAAGGGGCGTGCCGACTGGGCGTCAAAGCCCTTAGCTTGAAGGGCAGCAAGTATGTCCTCAGTAGGTGTGTCAATAGGTAAGCCACGTAGGCACACTTTGGTGGGTATGTCATTCTCAGGCGAGTAGCACAACCATTCTATTGATCTATCTGCTGCTGATTCGGTGGTCAAGTACGCCTGTATGATCCTATACTCCTGCGCCGTTGTAGGTATAAAACGGACTCCCCTGCCGAAGGTCCGCGCGTTAGGCGTGTGTCCGAGCCTGCCCGCAATCGCCGCCATGTGTCGTGGCCAGTTGGGCAGTTTATTTACAATAATCGGCGGGTAGGCTTTGTTGGTCGGAGCTGTAGTGCCGGTTGGCGCCTCAGGGCGCAGACGGGGACTGGCCGGCGCCGCGGTCATCGCGGCGTATGAAGTTGCTGGTGGTGTCTAACACTTGCGGTTCAGGTGTTGAGCTAGAAGGGTACGGCCCTCCCTCTTCGGTGGGGCGCATCACTATGTCGACTGGTTGGCTGCGCGGGGATTCAAGCCCTGCGTAAGAGGTTGACGGACTTGGAGTAGTCAAGGCCCTAAAGTGGCTCTCATCGACCTCCTCGGCCTGCTCTCTAGACGTCGAATAATCCTCTGAGGAGGAGGTGGAGTGGGTTCGGTTCCTCGGGCGCTTATCATCCTGGGCCACCGAACTACTTGAACTATCTGTCGGGTCCGCCTCGCTACGGCGCCGCTTGGCGCTATCACCGCCGGCCGCATCCAAAGTTGCGACCACTGCGGGATGAGTCGGTGCCGGTGAGGCGCGGCCCGCCTCAGGTAACTCGGTAAGCAGGTCGGATGGGCCCGCAGGAGTAAGCTCGACTGCGGGCGTTGGTGATGGAATTGGTCTCAGGTCCTCGTCGACCTGACCAGTTAAAGGGTCGCGAGCAACTATTTGTCGGGCGGGAATACGAGATCGCCGCCCCGACCCAAACGCGCGTGGTTTTAATGGGTCGCTCATGACTCACTTAATAGGTATTGGGACGATCACAATCACTAGGGTCGAAGTCCCGGGTCGGTATGTCTAGCCGGCGCAAATAATTTTGCACCAGTCTAGGATCCGCGGCTCGGTACCCCCGTACATTTAATAAGCGTCTTTTCGCACGTGAGTTTTGTCTCTTTGCTTAATTCGCGGAGCGCGCACTCACTCTTGGGCCCCCGGAGCCGCACCGAGGGAGAAGGGAGGAGGGGCTCGACGCGGAAAAGGGTGATTTTTGCAAAAATCCGCCATTAGCCAACACTGCACTGCACTCACTATCAATAGCGACCTTAATGCGTAAGGCATACGGGTTATGTTACGTGGGAACGCACTAGTGCACACTAGGGCACTCGCGGGGACGGTACGCGTGCGGCGGCTACGACAGTCGGCGCCGCACTCTATGTATCACTCTATCTATCGTTATGTCTCTGTGATAGTTATTACGGGACCATACATTATCATCTAACCGGAACATGACAGTGCTGAACACTACCATTTGATGTCAGATTAAGTAATGCGATGGTGCCTACAATACGAGCTCCCGAACTGGAACTCTACCACCAGATTCTGGCAGAATCAATCATCCTCCCATCCCAAATTTGGTATATGCCAATTTATAAAGAAAAAAAAAGCATAATTGATAAAAAAAGAAGTCGATCGAACAAATCCATCTTTGTTATAATCAAATTAACCTTATTTTCCCCTAAATCCTTTAAATATTACCTTTAATTGGGCAAACTATAACATAACGAGTGGGTACAGAATGAAACAGCTCCTTATCCATCCAGTCACATAGTTTCCCTATTCATCCAACTAACAATTTCCAGCCCGGAGTACAGGCCAAAGAGCCTCTGGCGCAAACGGCTGTCCATCAGCCTCTACAGTTCCTCTCTCAACGTATTGAGGAAATCGCCGTCCGCACCAATACAACCTGCAATATCTAACCTCAGTATCGACACTAGGTTTTTGTTATTTCTTTCTTATCTGTGTCGTGTTTGTAGCTATGAAGCTTTAGGTGAATGAAGGCGACACTTCGGACAATACTTTGATTCAAATACCTACAGTACCTGCCAAGAAATATTATTGAGCTTAGGGAAGAGACAATCTTCTAGTTTCGAGTTCATAGAGCGGTATCTCTGTTGCATACTCCCAACATAATCATAGTGCGGTATCTCTGCTGCATACTCCCAACATAATTATGGAGCGGTATCTCTGCAGCATACTCCCAACATAATTATAGAGCGGTATCTCTGCAGCATACTCCCAACATAATTATAGAGCGGTATCTCTGCTGCATACTCCCAACATAATTATAGAGCGGTATCTCTGCAGCATACTCCCAACTTAATTATAGAGCGGTATCTCTGCTGCCTCCCAACATAAGCAGTAATAGTCCGGTATTGGACAAATCTTGATCAAAATGGTCGACAAACGTCACATAGGTTATGTGCGAAAGATATAATGCTCCATAGAGCCGAAATTATTCGTAGTCTTTCTCCTAACGTCGATGTGCAATATATTTTACTGCTTACTGTACAATCAATAATAGCGAATCCTTATTCGATCTAAATGGATTTTTGTCAATTTTCCATCGTCAATCCGTTTGCAAAAAAATTGTTTCCAATAATCAATCTCTTTTGCTGTTGTCTATCTATTGTTGTTGAGAAGCTGCAACGGATCGATAGATATAGTTAGCTGTCTAGATTGACGCGACCCGCGATCAAAAATACGGTGGAGTGGAGGCAGTTTCTATGTCTAATTCGGCGCCTTCTTAATATGATACTAAATTTAAAAAAAAGATCCGGACGAATTGAGAACCTCCTCCTTTTTTTGAAGTCGATTAAAAATGCGTCTAATTTTACTCCGCTTAGAAAGAGAGGGTCGTTTCACAATAGTTGGGGTACCTATTGCTTAAAGATATATATATTTTTTTTTTTAAATAAAATACGCTTTATATTAGAAGTGTCGTCTACTTTTACCTATAAGTTTCGTCTTTGTAGCTAGGTGCTACTCATTCGTATGTACAAAAAACATTTCTTGGTGTTTTTAAAATCACATAACTTTGTATCTTTGTTGTTATTTTACCCTTAGTTTTTTAAAGTAATGTTTTGCTTTTCTATCCACTGCATTGTATTTTGTTATCACTCAAATATGCTAAAGGTATAGGTCGCGCCAGGTAAAAAGAACGCTGGCGGTCAAGCTGCGCGTCATGTGTTTTTATTTAATTTTATGTTATTCTATGTAATATAGTTTTCAATCTGCCTACCAATACACGGAACCGTAAGCGAAAGCTAGATCAAAAATAAACCCATCGGGCTAGTACCTTCGTGCGCGAGTGTACCGATGCGCGAACACATCCCTTCTACTTTCTTCCAGCGTTCTTTTTACGTGGCGCGACCTATATCTAAATACATTGTTGTCGAAACGAATCTGTTTGATACTAAGCCTGGGTTGCACCACGCTATTTGTTAAAGTCATTATACTATTTCACATCCTTCTCTTACTTAAAGAAATCTGTCAAAGTTAGAAAAGTATGCGAAATGTTTTTTTTAATGTAATAAAAGTGGCAAACAAGCATGCAGTTCACATTGATGTTAAGTGATGACTGCAGCCTATAGACACCCACACAATGACCAGAGGTCAAAATGCAGATGCGCTGCCACTCCTGAGGCCTAAGGTGTTATGGCCTCTGCGCCTGAAATTACAGGGCCATACATTACCACCTGACCGGAACACGATAGTGCCGAACACTACCATTTAGCGGCAAGTATATTAGGTAATGCGGTGGTGCCTACGCCCGCGAGCTCCGTCACTGGAGCTCTACCACCAGTAAAGTTACTATAATTTTAACAAAAGTCGTGGTGCAACCCAGGCTAACTCATCTATTTAACAAGCGCCTATCACATATTTACTACCAGTAATATGTAAATCATGCAAATTACCACATTCAAACTATGACTTGCACAAGTACGTTTAGAAAGCCTAGAATAGGAACTACGTACCCATGCAACGAAATACGTATACCTACGTATTGCCCAGTAACTGCTCAAAGTTCTATTCAAATGCTTAAGCTAAATTTCAAGATTTTCTACATTTTATTTAGTCCTTTACTTCGAATATTTATAACTGCATAAAACATTAATTTGTACTAGAAAATAAGTCTCTTCACTTTTTAACAAAAGTCTATTGTGCTGTTGGTATTAATATATTTTCAATTTTTGTATCAATTATTTTGTTTAATCAATCTTGTATGTGTTTAATAAGTAACAAGTTAATTCCACAACAGCTTGTAATTTTTTTCGCTTTCTATTAGCAAAGGCTTTAGTTGAGAGTGTATGATGTGTTCACGATATTCACTGTAAATATAGACACTGAATAATAAACAGTTTTATTTTTCAAATAATTTATATAATTTTAACTGCCTCGGTAGCCTAGTGGTAGCAGGCCACTACTACTACGCTGAGGTCCAGGGTTCGATTCCCGGGTAGGGGGTTATCAGACATAATGGTGAAAAAGCCTTTATCTCTGGTTCTATTGGGATTTTTCCATTTTCTGGAAATTTCCCAGTACCTCAAAGTTTGGTAATGTGCCCGGAGATGTCAACAGGCTCGCCACCTGTTACATGGGCCAAACCGTAACCGGCGAATCGTGGGTGTTTGCATGTATGCTTGAATGCATGCATTTACCTCTGCCTACCCCTTCGGGGATTACAGGCGTGAAGTTACGTTTTTATATAATTTTTTGTCCAGTCATACAAGTTTAAGCGTATTATGTAGCTTGATAATATATTAAATGATGCTGAAATAATTAATCTTATATACCTACATAACTTGTGTAGTAAGTTTTGTATTAACGCTTTTAGCAATAATTCAAGATCACAAATTCGCATTAGCATAAGGCAGAGTCACTGATTTCTGCTAACTCAAGTCATTACATGAACTCGTTGAAAGATATTCTTTTAAATTGTGTCAACTTATTTGACACACTACACTAGAGTAGGTTTGACTTGAGTTGCAATTCGAATCAGTGACAGTATCAACTGCGGCTATTCGCTATTTGTCTTGTAGCTGAACTTAAATAATTAAGTAATGTCTAAGAGCTAACACTAGATTGGTGTACGATCGTTTGTTATTATGTCTGTCTGTGTATCAAGCTTATTTAGTAATAAATCTAGCATTGTGGTAGCCGCACACGTTCCTATAAATTTAACCAACAATCGCACTTACTGGCTAGTAATTCAATTTCATAACTTTTACGGCCACATACTCAACTTAAATCCCTACTTCCCTACTAATATTATGAATGCGAAAGTAACTCTGTATGTCTGTCTGTCTGTCTGTTACTTTTTCACGCCCAAACGACTGAACCGATTTCAATGAAATTTGGTACAGAGATAGAGCTGACTTTAAGAAAGAACATAGGCTACTTTTTAAACGACATCTACGAGGGCGAATCCGCGGGCAACAGCTAGTAAAATATAAATGTAACGGCATAGAAGTTTTTTGTCTCTATAAAAGCACGTGGAAACGACAGAGATACCTTATATTTGAGGGCTACTTAAGGTACGTTTGAGTATTCCATAAAATTTTCACCTTCGCCGAGTTAAGGAACTTCTAGTACAGTATTTTCAGACTAATCCAAACTCAAGCGGCACGTGTGTGGCTACCATTATATAGTTGTATAATATAATTGTTTGTTTTCAGAGAAACGGACGAAGAAAGCGAGAGTGTGTGCGCTGGCGGCGCCGAAGATGAAACCAAAGAGACCAAGCGGGAGTCAACGGACAGACAAACCACGGCTATAAGGAAAAAGACTGATAAGTAAGTGTCTTATGAACATCTTATTACCTTAATAGGGATGTCGAATATTTTTTTTACTGTAATTTCAAAAAGTATAGGAATAATACATAAATATTGTCTTTGAAATATCTACTCAATAACTAATAGGTTAAGATCCCACTGCAGAATCATTTAGTTCATCCAGATATGCTCCAAACCTAATTTTTATGCAACTTTATAATCTAGAGAAAATATATCCACTAGGTTGCCTATCAAAATTTGGCCGCAAGTATTTTTTATTATATCTATAACAGCCAGCAACTTTTATTTGCGGCCGATTTAGTTTGGCTCCCGTATACCATAATAATGAGAAAAAAAAATAGTTTTAATTTGATAAATAAATAATACATACATTTACGTCATGGATGTAAAAAGTTATTGGGGCGGATCGAAAATACGTAAAGGGCGGCCAAGTGCGCTACGGCAGACGTGATTTTTTCAGAGTCTTTATACATACTACCGTGAGGTGGACGATATCTTATTAAAGACACACAAAAAAAAATCTTCCCAAAAAAAAAAATTTGATAGGCAACCTAGTGGATAAATATTCTCTAGATTTATAATGTAGAGAATATTTATGCGTAATAAATAGGTTTGCAGCATATCTGAATGAACGTAATGATTCTGCAGTGGGATCTTAACCTATAATGGTTTTAAACATAATGACAATTCAAAATGTTGGGAGTCGTGAAACTCAAAGCGGCCATACAACGGCTCTTACAAAATTACCGACGATGGTAAAAACACATTAAAAAAACATTATTTGTTTTTTTTTTCGCGAATATAGATTGATGCACGCTGAGCTAGTGAAGTGTCATTCACAGGACAACATTAATGTCAGGTGAAAAATATAACCGAACTAATTGTGTGGTTGGTTTTAGTGTTGTTGCAATAGTCTATCGATAGTATTGTGAACTATCGTGACCTCGAAAAAATAGTCGATAGCGCGATAGTACTATCGAAAATACTATCGATACTATCGATAAGCAATACTATTGCCAAAGATCAATAGTATCGATAGTATTGTTTATAATAATACTATCGATACTATTGATCTTTGGCAATAGTATTGCTTATTTTTGACTATCGATACTATCAATAGTATTGCAGCATGTCGATATTTTCGATAGTACTATCGCGCTATCGACTATTTTTCGAGGTCAACTATCGATAGCGCAACTATCGATAGTTTAGCAACACTGGTTGGTTTGTTTTAAACAATATTTACGTGTGAAAGAGCTGACTAGCCAATTCAAGTACAGTATCCAACAAGAAAGATTGTACATAGACCTTAGGAAGGAGATATCGGCTTTTTTCGGGTCTGTAGAGCGTTTTCTCTTTCACACTTTACCTATGTGACGTTTGTCGACCATTTTGATCAACTTTTGACCAATACCGGACTGACTGACTGACAAATCATCATCCCTCCCTTAGCACGTGAAGCGTAACAGAGGGGGGGGGGGTCGGGGGTCGAGGTATTCCTCATTCCCCGGACCTATCTGCCCTCGAAGCATCGGGGGCGTGGACGTTAACGGGATGCTGACACGCAGGGAAAACTAGCTAAGGGAGGCTTTATACACTTTTTCACAGGATTGTCACAGCCGCGGTCCCGGGCGACCAGTCCTCGACCGGGGGTTGAGTTCCGGACTATTAGGGTTTACGTAGGCAGTGTGTAGTGTAACAGAGATAACGCTCTACAAAGTCGTAACTACCCGATTGTCTCCTTCGTAGGCTCGACTAGCAATATTTGTTGCTGTGTACATACTGTACTCAATATTTATTAACTAACAAATTTTGGAAGACTTAAGATGTGTGGTTTTTTTTTAATTTTCTTTTACTGCTTTTGATTTGAATTGAGCTTAAAGTGATATCTTATATTCTATCACTTATAATTAAATTGTACATATTATAAAGGACTTAAATAGTAATCCTCTCCAATGTTGCACTATAGTTTGCTGCTGATAGGAAGATACGATGGTCTGCAGAAGTTATTCGAATTTTAACTTCAGGAGTTTTTATGGCGTAGAAGTTGTATCAGATTTTTCTTCCTTCATTATAGATTTCGGTCAACTAAAAATAGGCGAATGATGTTCATCATTATCAGACTGTCTCAGACAGTCCTGTAGAAAAATAAGCTAGTTCTATCCACGATCTATGTAGCTGGAGATTCACTAATCTATGACTAGAGGGAAACTTACACAGCCCCTACGCATATCCATTCAAAAAATCCGCTAGAGATATATAATTTTTTTTTAAAGCTTTTAACACCATCATTGTTTTAGCTGAAAGACGTCCCCTGTTGGACCAAAGCATAAGGATGCTTTTCCACCAGATATGTGCTTTGCATCTGTGCTATGGGTGCGTTTGTTATCCACCAATCATATTCATTGTGCACAGTGCAGTGTGTTTAAAGTATGCTCACCAATGAATATGATTGGTGGATATCAAACGCATCCATAGCAACATACTCGTAGCATAGTACATCTCTGGTGGAAAAGTATCCTAAGAGGGACATGTCTTAGGGTGAGATTCACAGACTGCACCACGACTTTACTTTCAGCAAAGTATGCCTAGAACTGTCAAAACTCATACTTTACTGACAGTTCTAAGCATATTTTGCCCCAAGTAAACTCGTATGCGGTCACACCGCGGACACTCCGCCAAAATTCCATACAAACGCTTATGTACGTGTGTATACGTGTATTTACGTGCACCTGTGTGCGTAGCACGTAGAAAATACTAACCGTCGCCCATAAGAGGTTGAGTGATGCGGGGAAATCGGGCGGGACGTCGAAGTGTCCATTCTATACGCAGTATTATTACATATACTCTGGTGCGGTCTGTGAATCTCACCTCTAGATATGTGTTAGCATGCGGATTAGCGATCGCAGTGCTTTCAGCGCAGGATGCGATGGATGAGGTTTTAAGATAAAACAATAAAACTTATATATAACATTCGCAGGTTAAAACGGTTCTTCGGCAGCACGGTGAAGAAGACCGTGGACGCGGCCAAGTCTCTCGCTCAGGAAGTGTCCCACGCGCGCCACAAGGAGGACGTCGCCGATATAGCGGATGATGTTCGCGGCGAACACAATATCAAGTTGAAGGCGTCGAATTCGCACAAGGGCCCGTACGATTTTGATGGATGCGTTCGTTATGTACAGGTTAGTAGTGTGTTGAAGGATTTTTTGTAAAGAAGACTGTGAAGTAGGGTTTTTGCGTTCCCGGCCCTTTGTCATTCTCGGGTATCAGGTAGTTTTTCGTAATCCCGGGTATTCGGGTATCACCCATATATCAATAAAATGACCTTATTTCTTTTACTTTTCTTGATTTTTACCCTGGAACCAATTTACAAATGAAACTGGCTTTTTTAACGAATTTACCTTTCTTTTTCGAAAACGTAACAAATAAAAGGTTTTTTATTTTATTTATTTATCTGCAGGAGATGGGCGGCGGGCACTCGGGCGCGGTGTGGTGCTGCAAGTTCAGCGTGTGCGGCCGCCTGCTGGCCACCGCCGGCCAGGACCGCCTGCTGCGGGTGTGGGTCACGCGCGACGCCTTCCTCATGTTCCAGGTGGGTCGGGGTGTGGGGGGGGGGGACCTGGTGCTGCAAGTTCAGCGTGTGCGGCCGCCTGCTGGCCACCGCCGGCCAGGACCGCCTGCTGCGGGTGTGGGTCACGCGCGACGCCTTCCTCATGTTCCAGGTGGGTCGGGGTGTGGGGGGGGGGGACCTGGTGCTGCAAGTTCAGCGTGTGCGGCCGCCTGCTGGCCACCGCCGGCCAGGACCGCCTGCTGCGGGTGTGGGTCACGCGCGACGCCTTCCTCATGTTCCAGGTGGGTCGGGGTGTGGGGGGGGACCTGGTGCTGCAATTTCAGCGTGTGCGGCCGCCTGCTGGCCACCGCCGGCCAGGACCGCCTGCTGCGGGTGTGGGTCACGCGCGACGCCTTCCTCATGTTCCAGGTGGGTCGGGGTGTGGGGGGGGACCTGGTGCTGCAAGTTCAGCGTGTGCGGCCGCCTGCTGGCCACCGCCGGCCAGGACCGCCTGCTGCGGGTGTGGGTCACGCGCGACGCCTTCCTCATGTTCCAGGTGGGTCGGGGTGTGGGGGGGGACCTGGTGCTGCAAGTTCAGCGTGTGCGGCCGCCTGCTGGCCACCGCCGGCCAGGACCGCCTGCTGCGGGTGTGGGTCACGCGCGACGCCTTCCTCATGTTCCAGGTGGGTCGGGGTGTGGGGGGGGGGGACCTGGTGCTGCAAGTTCAGCGTGTGCGGCCGCCTGCTGGCCACCGCCGGCCAGGACCGCCTGCTGCGGGTGTGGGTCACGCGCGACGCCTTCCTCATGTTCCAGGTGGGTCGGGGTGTGGGGGGGGGACCTGGTGCTGCAAGTTCAGCGTGTGCGGCCGCCTGCTGGCCACCGCCGGCCAGGACCGCCTGCTGCGGGTGTGGGTCACGCGCGACGCCTTCCTCATGTTCCAGGTGGGTCGGGGTGTGGGGGGGGGGACCTGGTGCTGCAAGTTCAGCGTGTGCGGCCGCCTGCTGGCAACCGCCGGCCAGGACCGCCTGCTGCGGGTGTGGGTCACGCGCGACGCCTTCCTCATGTTCCAGGTGGGTCGGGGTGTGGGGGGGGGGGACCTGGTGCTGCAAGTTCAGCGTGTGCGGCCGCCTGCTGGCCACCGCCGGCCAGGACCGCCTGCTGCGGGTGTGGGTCACGCGCGACGCCTTCCTCATGTTCCAGGTGGGTCGGGGTGTGGGGGGGGGGGACCTGGTGCTGCAAGTTCAGCGTGTGCGGCCGCCTGCTGGCCACCGCCGGCCAGGACCGCCTGCTGCGGGTGTGGGTCACGCGCGACGCCTTCCTCATGTTCCAGGTGGGTCGGGGTGTGGGGGGGGGGACCTGGTGCTGCAAGTTCAGCGTGTGCGGCCGCCTGCTGGCCACCGCCGGCCAGGACCGCCTGCTGCGGGTGTGGGTCACGCGCGACGCCTTCCTCATGTTCCAGGTGGGTCGGGGTGTGGGGGGGGACCTGGTGCTGCAATTTCAGCGTGTGCGGCCGCCTGCTGGCCACCGCCGGCCAGGACCGCCTGCTGCGGGTGTGGGTCACGCGCGACGCCTTCCTCATGTTCCAGGTGGGTCGGGGTGTGGGGGGGGACCTGGTGCTGCAAGTTCAGCGTGTGCGGCCGCCTGCTGGCCACCGCCGGCCAGGACCGCCTGCTGCGGGTGTGGGTCACGCGCGACGCCTTCCTCATGTTCCAGGTGGGTCGGGGTGTGGGGGGGGACCTGGTGCTGCAAGTTCAGCGTGTGCGGCCGCCTGCTGGCCACCGCCGGCCAGGACCGCCTGCTGCGGGTGTGGGTCACGCGCGACGCCTTCCTCATGTTCCAGGTGGGTCGGGGTGTGGGGGGGGACCTGGTGCTGCAAGTTCAGCGTGTGCGGCCGCCTGCTGGCCACCGCCGGCCAGGACCGCCTGCTGCGGGTGTGGGTCACGCGCGACGCCTTCCTCATGTTCCAGGTGGGTCGGGGTGTGGGGGGGGGGACCTGGTGCTGCAAGTTCAGCGTGTGCGGCCGCCTGCTGGCCACCGCCGGCCAGGACCGCCTGCTGCGGGTGTGGGTCACGCGCGACGCCTTCCTCATGTTCCAGGTGGGTCGGGGTGTGGGGGGGGGACCTGGTGCTGCAAGTTCAGCGTGTGCGGCCGCCTGCTGGCCACCGCCGGCCAGGACCGCCTGCTGCGGGTGTGGGTCACGCGCGACGCCTTCCTCATGTTCCAGGTGGGTCGGGGTGTGGGGGGGGGACCTGGTGCTGCAAGTTCAGCGTGTGCGGCCGCCTGCTGGCCACCGCCGGCCAGGACCGCCTGCTGCGGGTGTGGGTCACGCGCGACGCCTTCCTCATGTTCCAGGTGGGTCGGGGTGTGGGGGGGGGACCTGGTGCTGCAAGTTCAGCGTGTGCGGCCGCCTGCTGGCCACACCTAATAACCACATTTAACAGATTTCTTTAAGTAAGAGAAGGATGTGAAATGTTACAATAACTTTAACTTTAGCAAATATTTTGGCGGACCCCAGGCTTAAACTTTACAGTGGCCTATGGTGGTATAACGTATCTACGTTATAATAACATTATCATTATTTATCTTAACATTATAGTTTTACATAATTTACAAATTAATTCAATGAAACTTTTCCACAGGACATGCGAACAAAATACAACGCGGAGAAGAAGTCGTCGCCCACGCCGTCCCAGGAGTCCCTGGCGTCCCTGGCGGCGCCGCCCCCCAGCCCCGAGGAGCAGCCGCCCCTGGGGCCCGCCGCCCCCTTCTGCCCCAAGCCCTTCGCCGTCTACTCCGGCCACACCTCCGACCTCCTCGACGTCTCCTGGTCCAAGAACTACTTCGTCCTGTCCAGTTCCATGGACAAGACTGTCCGATTGTGGCACATATCGCGCGGGGAATGTTTGTGCTGCTTCCAGCACATTGATTTTGTAACGGCGATTGTGTTCCATCCGAGGGACGATAGATACTTTTTGTCGGGGAGTTTGGACGGCAAGCTTAGACTTTGGGATATACCGGATAAGAAGGTGAGTCAAAACACATACGCTGCATATATTTCAAATAAAAACACACTTATAATATGCCCTTATGCCTGATTTACACTTCATGAAGTGCAGGACGTCGGGCGTGTCGGGGGCGTCAGCAGAGAATATGCACACTTCGACGTCTTTCGACTTTCGACGACGATTTGCCCGCATCACTCAACCCCTTCCCCTCTTATGGGCGACGGTTGGTATTTTGTACGTGCTACGCACACAGGTGCGCGTGTAAATACACGTCACTGTTTGATGTCCGTGTAATAGAAACCAAATTAAGCGTTTGCATGGAATTTTGGCGGAGTGTCTGCGGTGTGGCGTCAGTGAACCAAACAATCGCGGTGAGACTCCCATAGGGTCCATCCCAACTACCGCCCCTTGGACCGCCAATCGTGGCGATTATAGTATTTTCTCCCCAAATTACGCACAACACTGTGTCTTTGGGATTGGCTATGCCCAGCAGTGGACATCTTTCGGCTAGAGCAGTGATTCCCAAAGTGGTCCATGGGATTCGATGGGGGGTCTACGTAGGCGTGAATAAAATTTGGAAATATGGGAATGTGATATAAATGTAGCAAGGAGGAAACCAGAAAAAAATTGAAAGGGGTCTACAAGAAAAAATAGTTTGGGAACCTCTGGGCTAGAGTGATGAAGTGCAAGTAAACACAGTGACTCTGTTTGTGTTTACATGTTTATTTAACACATGTTTGTTAGTTCATGTATTCATGGTGTTTACTCAGTGTTAAGTCTGTTCTGTGTATGTTCTTCGGTCCACTTTATGGTGATAACGTATTTAAAAGCCTACACTTATCACTCGCATCTGAACTTAACAAAGTGTATATCGGGCATATGATCCTTAAAGAATGGAAAGCTGATTAAAAGTTTTTTTTTGTGTTATGTTAAGTGATTATTGCAATCTATAGACATGTACACAAAGACCAGATGTCAAAATGCACATCTGTTGCCACTCCTGAGACCTTAGTTGTTATGATTCCGTGATAGTTATCACGGGGACATTGCATACCATCTAACCGGAACACGGTAGTGCTGAACACTACCATTTGGTGACTGATAGATATGGTAATACGCTGCTGCCTACGCCCTCGAGTCCCTACGCTGGAGTTCTACCAGTGATCATATAAAGTATTAACTAAGTGGTCCTTTACTGGTGGTAGAGCTCCAGTGACGGAGCTCGCGGGCGTCAGCACCGCCGCATTACCTAACATACTTGCCGCTAAATGGTAGTGTTCAGCACTATCGTGTTCCGGTCAGGTGGTAATGTACGGCCCTGTAATTTCCGGCACAGAGGCATAACACCTTAGGCCTCAGGAGTGGTAACGCATCTGCATCTTGACCTTGGTCTTCGTGTGGGTGTCTATAGGCTGCATCACTTAACATCAATGTGCTTGCAAACAAGCATGCTTGTTTGCCACTTCCATTACATACAAAAAAGTTTAAATGATTACGTTTTTCCAGGTTGCAGTATGGAATGAAGTAGACGGCAAGACGAAGCTGATAACTGCAGCGAACTTCTGTCAAAACGGCAAATTCGCCGTCGTAGGCACATACGACGGCCGCTGCATATTCTACACCACCGACCAACTTAAATACCACACTCAGATAGACGTACGATCCACACGAGGAAAGAACTCTACCGGGAGAAAGATAAGCGGTATAGAACCGATGCCGAACGACGATAAAATCCTTATTACATCCAACGACAGTCGGATCCGACTTTACGACTTACGCGACTTGAATTTATCTTGCAAATACAAAGGGTACGTCAACGTCTCTAGTCAAATAAAAGCGTCTTTCTCCCACGACGGCAAGTATATTGTGAGCGGATCGGAGAATCAGTGTATATATATTTGGAAGACTTGCCACGATTACTCTAAGTTTACGTCGGTGAGGAGAGATAGGAATGACTTTTGGGAGGGGATAAAAGCTCATAACGCGGTTGTGACGTGCGCTGTGTTCGCGCCGAACCCTGATCACATGATACGGATGATCAGTGAACGGGAGGAGAGGCTGAACGCGAGCGCGTATAGGAATCCTGATGAGAAGGATGAAGTGGTAAGTTCTGTTGGTTCTTATTAGCTAGCGGCTTCCCACGGGTGCAATATTACTTTGCTACCCTAAAAAAAGCCTTTAGCACCCCTGAATGATGTCTAGCTTTCTGATTGAGAAAGAATTTTCATGATCAGTCCAGTATTTCCGAAGATTAGCCCCTACAAACAAACAAATTAATAAGTCTTAAGCAAAAAAACATTGTAATTTTTTTTGCAATTTTGAATCTTGTTCCTTAGTTTTTTTTTTTGAAATCATGGTGGCAAACAAGCATGCAGTTTTATTTTAAAAGAAAAATGGAAAGAAAAATTTTAACTTCAGGCGAGACACGAACTCGCGACCTACTGGGAATCTAGTCCAGCCGCTCTTCCAATTGAGCTACTGAAGCCCTGCCCGATTTGTCAAATCTTTCCTTCGCATCTATTGCATTGCTTTATGGTAGCCACAGCGTCATCTATTACCAACTATACTAGTTAGGCAACCGATATAATAGACTTTTCAGTTTATTGAATATCGTTAAGAAGTCGCTTTTACCCTTAATAATTGTTTTATATTATTTCGCATTAACACATGCTTGTGAAATATATTATATATAGTTTTTCTTTAAAAATAAAATATATTTCACAAACATGTGTTAATGCGAAATAATATAAAACAAGCATACAGTTCACTTAGATGTTAAGTGATGGCTGCAGCCTATAGACATCTACACAAAAACCAGAGGTCAAAATTCAGATGCGTTTGTACCCCTGAGACCTAAGTTTTCTGTGATAGTTATTACGGGGCCATACATTATCATCTAACCGGAACACGATAGTGCTAATACGTTTGGCAACAGATAGATTAGGTAAATGCCTACGCCCTCGAGTACCTACCCTGGAACTCTTCCACCAGTATACATTAATATTAAGTTAGTATAACTTAACTTTCAGAAGAGTCCCGAAGGCGGGCTAGTGTCATCGTCGCAGACGGGCCACGTGCTCGTGAGCGCGGACTTCAACGGCGCCATCAAGGTGTTTGTGCACAAAGCCAAGCCCAAACATAGCTCCCTGCCTGCATCCGCCCTCGCATAGGTCGGCCTCTACTGCAAGCCCACTACAGCCTACGTCGAGACTCTATGGAGACATTTAGTTGACTGCTTCTATAGTACCACATCCATATCACATGGAGACATTAATTCTACAACCTACAAACTTGCAGATAAAAGTTGGTATCACGAATGAATGAATCTCTGAATGTCTATTTCAAATCGCCTGCTGCTCTTCTACAAATATACGGTCATCATGGCGCAATGGCGTGAAAAGGGGCCGGTTTGTGGAGAGATTAAGGAAAGACACACACTACAGCGGCATTCAATCGACAAATTCTCAATTCTACAACCTTGCATATAGAAGAGGACATCACACCCCGTAAAGCCTGTTTGAAGCAACACCCAACTATCGCTGTTCTCGTCTCCTTGATTCTATTCTTTCATCTTCACTAAAAACAGAGATGAATGACAGAAACGGCCACTTCTGAGTTATGATTCTGGGTTAGAAATTACGGAGCCATACATTACCACTTGACCGGAGCACGATAGCGCTGAAAACTGCCATTTAGCAGTAAGTGGGTTAGGTGAAGCGGTGGTGCCCAAACTCTATCACAAGAGCTCTATCAGTAAAACGATAGCGAAACAATGGTGTTGTTACGCTAAAAACATTCTATTCCATCTGATCGCGCGCAGATAATATTTGTTTTATATTATTTCGCATTAACACATGCTTGTGAAATATATTTTATTTAAAGAAAAATGGAAAGAAATATTTGACTTCAGGCGAGGCTCGAACTCGCGACCTACTGGGAATCTAGTCCAGCCGCTCTTCCAATTGAGCTACTGAAGTCCTGCCCGATTTGTCAAATCTTCTTTACGATATTCAATAAACTGCAAAGTCTATTATATCGGTTGCCTAACTAGCATAGTTGGCAATAGATGGCGCTGCTGCTACCATAAAGCAAGGCAATAAATGTGAAGTAAAGATTTGACAAATCGGGCAGGACTTCAGTAGCTCCATTGGAAGAGCGGCTGGACTAGATTCCCAGTAGGCCGCAAGTTCCGAGTCTCGCCTGAAGTCAAATTTTTCTTTCCATTTTTCTTTAAATAAAAGATAGGTTTTTAAAATTGATTCTGACTTTTTTAAACATAATGAGAACAACAAACATACATAAACAAAACTGCAGCAGCTATACACAAGTATATAAATCCTAAATGTTTCATTCAACATAGTTGCGTTAATATTCAAGATCTTTGTGCCAGAAATTACCAGCAAACCCCAACATGTTAGCACTGATCTTTTCCATTTTGAGCCAGATAATTAAATAAGGTATAGCTAATGCGGTGATGCCTACGCTATCGGTATTTACTGGTAAAAAAAGATATTTTAAATTGTCATTGCTCATTGCCTGTTATACAAGCATAGGAAAAAAAAATCGATGTGTAATAGCTTCAAAATACTATTTTGAGAATCTAAAGAACTTTTTCTGATATTAATATAAAAAATATTCTTACCACCTGGAATAAAATGTTCAAAATTTAGTATCAAAGGCTTCAACTGCTGGCAGGAAAAACATTTTTATTCCGGTGAAGTAAAATATTGTAATTATCACGTTCTATAGGTTGTCCAGATAATATTTCAAAGCTATTTTACCATGTACATTTTTTTTCTGTGGAATCAATGTAGCTTGGCATGATTCTTTAGTTGATTTTGGTCATGTTGTATCACATTATAGTGTCATATAGTGGCTGATAAACTAGGAGATCTGTTTATATAAGTATCTTGAGATTATATAATTATTTTCTACGATCTGGATTCGTAACTATACCAAGTTTTAAAATTTCGTGTTGATTTGTTCAAAAAGAGGCTTTATTTTATAATCAACTTCAATACAACACTACCATTTATGATTTTCACAGCTGTAGATGTTATGCGTGTCACCATTCAGGATAAAAATTCTTTAACACACAACATTAGGTAATATTGCCTGCCTTGCTAATTGGCATAAAACATGATCATGACGATAGATATGATCGTAGAAAAGTAAACTACGCTATTATTTATCTGCACTCAATCTATTACATTGAAAGTGATAAAAATGTCAGTTTTGTAATAACTAGATTGTATCAGTTAAAAAAATAATTTATTTGTTTAGGTTAGTGATATATTTATTATTAAAATAGATAAAATAAATGTATATCAAATTATGTTGAACAATGTTACTTTTTCTATGGTAATTTTGAAAAACTTGAAACATCACAATTTGCTTTTGATAATCTTTATTAAACCATATCAATGTATAGATTAATATAAAATATAATCCATATTATTTGGTAGATATCTATGGATGTACATAATAATATATAGATTCAAATTATTTTATGTAATCGTATATTAATGGGCAAATGTATAAAGCTATTTTCTTCTTGATAATGTTTTATTTTCGTATCATATTTGTATATTTGTTAGGCTGTGTATTCAAATATAGTTAACAATATAAGTTCTTGCCTTATTCGAGTGAATCCATGTGATTAAATAAGTGTAAATGTTAGATGTATTGTATAGAGATCATGATGCCATTGATTTTTGAAGATTATAATGTATATTTTTAATTCGCATTTACGTTCATCAATAAATCGTTCTATTTACATGTTGTTTCAATAACAAATAACAAATTATTATAAAAATAATTTATTTCATAACATTTAGTAAAACACGATACAGGGAATGTCTAAAAAATACTTAATATACATTTCACTGAGTAACAATAAAAATGTATTCAAAAACTATTCGATAAGTTCAATGTACATATTGCAAAAAATATTTTACAAAACATCGGTAAGTTGCTCTCTCAGAGTACAATTTGATCGAGTATTATGAAATGCCATTTATGGCATTCAGACTAGACGAAAACTATTTTTTTTACATTTAATTATCACGACGTGTCATCTGATGGTAATCTATAAAAAAACACTTTTAATTATTCACTCTTACGATCAAATTATATTCCTATCAGATACATAATGTGTTGCACAATAACATTCGTTTACTTATTTTACTGAAAGGGGTTGCCATTAATAATATTAGGTGAGTATTAAAAAAAAATGCCAGTAAATATATTGTTGCAGCGAATTTACTCAATATAAAGTAATATCACTCAGCTTCTCATTTGAGCAACATTCGCATACAAGAATACGACATTTATTGAACTTTTTGAGGTCATTTAAAACTTCACAAAGGTCATCAGTATACACTAAGGACCGACGCGCACTGACGGCACGGCACGGTGTGGTAAAGGATCTTTTCGTGGACAAATGATTTTCGATGTTATTTCAATTACAACTGTAATAAATAGGTAAGCGGTCAATCGTGGGTGTTTGCATGTATACTTGAATGCATGCATTTACTCACCCCATTTGCCTACCCCTTCGGGGATTACAGGCGTGAAGTTACGTTTTGTAAGTAATCAATGAGATTACATTACTGATGAATATTTATATTTAGGTCGAAACACGTTGCGATATTCCCCAAAATACTATTTTGTGACATTCCAGATATGCCTAATACGATTATTGTCCTGTTATGTAAGCGAGACTAGCACGAGCGCCCGAACGGAGGTTCGCTCTTTCACACGTTCGTCTACTTTACTTACTACACAAGATGGCATGCCGCGGGATGCCACAGATGATCGATTGATGATTCGATATGTTGAAACGTGCCATGTCAGTAGGTGTCGGCCGTCGAGTGTTTCCACCTATTGCTTGCATTGCATATGGGCAAAATAGGTCTCACCTCATATAAAAAAACTGAAATTGTTTTATTTTAAATATTATTAAAATCCAACCAAATGCTACCGCGAGATACCGATGTAGACTGCTAGTTCTGCCTATATGTTATGAACGCCACTGGTTGCCGCGATCGTGATGAAGGCTACGTACCCTCCAAAGTCTTACAATGAGTACATGTAGCAAACTCGACTGCCAACGCGGCTATTATAATATCCACTATATTGTTAAAGCTTAGTGATCATATCAACTCAGCTATATTTGTGAATGTCAAGCTTTCCAAGGCGGCTTACTGAGGTTGAGGCTGCGTTTGGCCTTGTCCCTAGGGTCCCTGCGCTCGGGCCGGTCGCTGGTGGGCTCCTCGTCCTTCAGGTCCTGAGGATCTGGCTCGCTAGCGTCAAAGTTCACCGGTTTCGTGAGTAACTGTGGGTACAATATTGATTCAAAGATTCAAAGATTTATTTGTCAAAAGTATGGTAAGTACATGTCAGGTCTAATGGTGAGATTCACAGACCGCACTACGACTTTACTTTCGAGCAAAGTACGCTTCGAACTGTCAAAACCCATTTCTGACAGTTCTAAGCATACTTTGCTCAAAGTAAAGTCGTAGTGCGGTCTGTGAATCTCGCCCTTAGAAACTAAGCAATGGTTTCACATACTTTGCCTGTAAAAATTAGGATGCAAATTCAGACTGACTGACAGACAGACAGAAATAATTAAAAAAAAATTGTATTAATCATTCATATTATGCATTTGAAATATTATTAAGTGCTTATGTATTAAATAATAATTCCATTAACAATTACATAATTCATTACCATAATTAACAAAAAAATGTGATATTAAATAGTATATAATATGAACATGTGAGATACACAATTTCTCACCTTGCTTCAAACCTCTATATACATCGTGTTAATCACACACCCTGAAAGTATTATACAGAATCTATATCAGGTATTTTTAATATAGGTTATTTCTTAAAAAATTATTAACAGTCACCCATTTGGTGACCAGTCAATATAAACGAAAGTGAGACCTACTATTAGTTCTATTATTTAAGAAATAAAATTAAGAAATGTGAATCTTATTTCATTCAGCAATCGAACCGAACTTCGGTCGTACGCCCGACCGAAGTTACGCTGTATACTACAACGCTGCGTAATTTCGACAGTGTGTCAGTAATTCAAATAACATTGCAGGCGTAGTAGTGCCGAACTACAGTCGCGTAGCTTCGGGATAGTGTGTTTACACACTAAAACCACCACTGTTTGGTGCCCTCCCCTGCAGTCGGGTAAAAAGAAGGTAACAAAAATATTTTATTTATTTCGCACTATCTGTTTCCCGCGGCTTCGCCCGCGTGGATGTCGTTTAAAAAGTAGCCTATGTTCTTTCTCAAAGTCAACTCTTATCTCTCAACTTAATTTAATTAAAATCGGTTCAGTCGTTTGGACGTGAAAAGGTAACAGACAGACAGACAGAGTTACTTTCGCGTTTATAATATTAGTAGGGATAGTAGGGATGAGTAACTCTGTACGTACCAAGTGAACATACTGCTGCAGCTCGTTGTCGCTGAGCGCGTCGAAGTCTCGGTCTCGGTCGCGGCGCCCCGAGCCCGTCGCCAGCGACGCGGCCGGCAGCCGCAGCACCCCGGCCTCCGCCCCTGGTGCTGAACACACTTCAATTTGTACAACTTGGGAATTAAAAGATGTCTTAGAATTGGAATTCAACTATTTTTAAGGATTTATCTAGCGTAAATAGAACTAAAATGATTTTTAAAATTAGTTATTATAATCACACCAGCCGAAAGAGTTCTTCGGTGAACGAAACCTTCCCTAGAGACGCCCACAACGGTGTTGTCATTAAAGTAGAATTTGCCACAATCGCCACGCTCGGCAGCCGGATTGGTGATCGCCGTAAGCTGCTGCCGCTCATTCCGCGTATTATCTTTACTACCGCCCTATTGAAACGGTTTGACCGCTATCGTTCGAATGATTGACGCGAGATAAATCCGTAAAAATAATATTATTTCAACGAGTGTAAAATAAAATATCGTAGAAATTAAATTTGCGGCTCTTCCCGCACGACACTCCCAAACTTCTCACACCCGAATCTTCGGTCGCTTTCCGGCTACCGTGTAAATTTAACTTCTACCACGTACGAAGCTCGCGAAGTTCTGATAAAAATCTTTAAAATACCGTCGCAGATCCGGTTCGTTCGGACGATAGCTAAATTTAGATTATCCTGTGCTAGTTTTTATTTATGTCTCTCCGATCCACCTGACCACTTCCGATCTAATAAATGACCGTGTTTACCCTCGTCGGGCACGTCGAGCGAGGAGTTGGCCCCGGGCTGGTGGTGCGCCGTGAGGATGCGGAGCGCCTGGCGCCACTGGGCCTGCATCACGGAGTGCAGCTGCGCCGCCACCTGGCCGCGCCGCCGCCGGTACGACTCCAGCTTACTCTGGAATAGCATAGCATAGAATAGCACATAGCACACGCCCGGAGAATATGTAATAAGATAAGATAAGAAACACATATTTGACACACAGCGAGACACATAAAACAGACATAGAACGTAACAGGTAACAGAGAAAAGACAACACATTTTCTAAAAATTAATACATACCTATACACGTAATATGTGTCTCACGGCTGCCAAAAAGGTGTCCCGTTCAGCAAATGTCAGGTACCTTCATATAAAAGGTACCTGACGCTGGTTTTCAACAGGACCCTTAGTGAGTGAACCACGGATGTCAAATTTATAATAAAGGATAATTGTACTAATACTTATACAAGGTACATACATACGGATATAAAACAGATAATAATACTACGTATAGAATGGACGCTTCGACGTCCCGCCCGATTTCCCCGCATCACCCGACCTCCTCCCCTCTTATTGGCGACGGTTGGTATTTTCTACGTGTTACGCACGCGGGTGCACGTGTACCTACACGTCACCGATTGATGTCCGTGTAATGGAGACCAAAATCAGCGTTTGTATGGAATTTTGGTGGAATGTCCGCGGTGTGACACGGCATTTTTTGTACGCGCAGGTGACGCGCGTATACGCGCTTCGTACGAGATATGAACGCAACCTTGTAACCAGTGGCGATTGCTCTAAGATGGCGCATATGGCGCCGCCGTACCATAATTTTTAAGCATTAAAATGTAAATATGTAAATAATCATATATGTACGACCTATTTACTTAGACCTAGGTACAATAAATAATTGCATTTTACAAGCGCTGCGGTCTTCTATCACGAACGCAACTCGCGATTGTCGTCGCGTTCGGTCGGCGCCGAACGCGGCCGATACGAGCAATGCGCTTCTGCCCGCGCATGCGGAGTCCATACAAAGTCGTTCGCCGCCCGCGCCCCGCCCTTTCAATCGCCTAGTATTACTCACGGAGTTTAAAGGAAGCGCGGGTCTGGCACTGAAAATAGCACACTACCTTACGATTTTTCGCATGTTTTTCGTGATAGTGTAGCTTTGCGATATTGTTTGTTACGTTTTCTATCTTTCTATTGATTTAATTGACTTTTGACGTGACAACGTCTTAAATTAGGTTGCGGCTCGGAGTCACTCATGAAAAAGTGTAACGCCCGGTAACGTAACTATGAGTCACCGAACGAGAGAGAGAGGCAAATGCCTTTCTACCGAGAAAAAGACGTTGTCACGTAAAATCTTCGCCCGTAAAACCGATTTTACAGGCAACCAGTTTTTTTTAAATTTAATAATTAAACCCTAAAATCATGAAAAAATATCAGCTATTTCATACAAAAATGAAAATGTTAAATTGTATTAAAATTCTTTTTTGCAAAACAGGTACGTTCCATATTGAAAGACTAAAAGTTGTTCAGATTGACCGTCTGAAAAAACGGTTTTCAAGTTTTGCGCACTTAACACTACGCCCTATATAACAAAAGCTGGAGCCATCCCAATTATAAACACCAGGAATCGCCACTGCTGGTAACCTAAGCACACGGGGCGATCGTGAAACGCGCATCTCCTGCGCGTAGTCGCCCAGAGACTCTCCGTTTTGATCGGAGACTCCTCCGGTCTGCAGTTGTACGATGACTTCGGTTCTTCGGGGTCTTTTGTACGCGCGTTTGTATCGCTTCAAAGACGCTTCATGCACGCGCTCGTATCATCGATGCAAACGCAACAATCAGCGTCGACGGCGCCGAAGAAGCGCGTTCCTAATACGCGCGTCGTCTGCGGGTATAAAATACGCAGTGTGTTTTGGGCCATAGGGTTGCCGTTCGTCCGGATAGAGCTGGATATAGTTAGGCTTTTGATTGCGTTTCCGGTCAAAACATACGGTGTTTAACTTTTGTTAGGGCTTCTTAAACGAGCGAGCGCCGAGGACGACCGAATGCTTCTTTCGCGGGTGTCCGACCTTTTTACCCAAACGTCCGGTTAAAACTTCACAGTTTGTCCGGCTATAAATTTATTATTGCAATACATATATATTATACTGACATCAATCAGTACACGCACACATAGGAATGTAGCACGTAGGGTTATGACCTTATACAATCGTGAAGTGAAATAAGTCGTCGCACTGACTAAATTAACTTGTAATTTCACTGTTGAAGTTTATTCAACCGCCTTTCGAGGGGGGGAGGGGATGGACGAGGTCCATTCTAAGTGTCCATTCTATACATAGTATTATTACATATTCTCTGCCTTTTCCTCAGAACCCTAAAGTTGATAGGCAGAGCCTTAAGTTCGTCTCTTATTTCATTTTTTTTTTGCTTACATGAAAATGTAAATAAATAATATAAAAATATATGTTCCGTTTTAACTGCGGCCATTGTAAATATGACAGTTTAGTGTATTGCGAAACAGTTCTACTCTGGTTACTTTATAAAATAGAATGCAATCTAGTGTACTGGATATACGATTATAAATTTTATAAGTCACTTAAAAACGTAACCGGCGTATCGTAGGTGTTTGCATGTATGCTTAAATGCATGTATTTACCTCTGTCTACCCCTTCGGAAATTACAGGCGTCAAGTTACGTTATAAGTCACTTTCCTTTCATACAAACTATTGCTTTCATAATTCAGTAAACTTAATAAGCTAGTTGAAACTTTTTTTAAACAAGCCTGAAGTCGTGGTTTATAATTTTAGTAGGTATGCTGTAAATTTTTTTTTTTTAAACGCACCTCTAGTAAGCCGATCTTCTCGCTGGCTTGAGCCAGTTGAAGCCGATACAGCTTGATCTCTTCCTTCTGCTTCTCTTCTAGAACATTCACCTCTAGTTTGTGCCTGCAATTGAGAATGATTGAATGAATATATATAATTTAAAAATCGAAGATAAATGAAAGAGAAAATTTGTCCATCTGTCGGCACTAGTCCGCAGCTTAGCTCAGAGATGCTTAGTCATAGAAAGCTTTATTTTGGCACAAATTTATAAAGTATATCATGCCAAAAAAATTGTGAAATTAAAACAAAACTTTTACTGATAGCAGAGCTCCAGTGACGGAGCTCGCGGGCGTAGGCACCACCTAGTGTTCAGCAAAATCGGGCTCCGGTCAGGTGGTAACGGCCCTGTAATTTCCGGCACACACAGATGCATAACACCTTAGGCCTCAGGAGTGGTAACGCATCTGCATTTTGACCTCTGGTCTTTGTGTAAGTGTCTATAGGCTGCAGTCATCACTTAGCATCAACGTGAACTGCATGCTTGTTTGCCACTTCCATTACATAAAAAAAAAACAAAAGAAAACTTTTTAAGGGCAGATTTTTTACATATTAATTTACGCTTGCGTGTCCTATTGCGTGGGGTGTCGTTGGTTAAGCTTTTAATGCAAATTGTGGGTTTGAGGAAACCATTTTACATTAAGTGATCCGTTGGTAAAATACAAAGATAAAAAAAAAAATTTTCTTTACATCAAGTATCCTTCGCCTCTACCCGCTAAATGGCTGTATTTGGTCGTGTTAAAAAACTCAGCAGCTAAGTCGGTTTACAAGTTTACGAGAAATAATTGTTTTTATATTATTTCGCATTAACACATGCTTGTGAAATATATTTTATTTTTAAAGAAAAATGGAAAGAAAAATTTGACTTCAGGCGAGACTCGAACTCGCGGCCTACGACGGCCTACGAGAACTAAAAAACTGAAAAGTCTATTATATCGGTTGCCTAACTGGCATAGTTGGTAATAGATGGCGCTGCTGCTACCATAAAGCAAGGCAATAAATGTGAAGGAAAGATTTGACAAATCGGGCAGGGCTTCAGTAGCTCAATTGGAAGAGCGGCTGGACCAGATTCCCAGTAGGTCGCGAGTTCGAGTCTCGCCTGAAGTCAAATTTTTCTTTCCATTTTTCTTTAAAATAAAATATATTTTACGAGAAATAGTTCTAATACTCACTGCTCCTCAATCCTGGACATTTGCTTGTTGAAGGCATCAACGACAGCCGTCTCTCTCGCCCTCGCGCGGCTCTCCGCGTCCCGCTCGGCGACGTCGAGTTGCGCCTGGAACTCGTGCAGTTTGCCCATCACCGCTTCTTCTAGCTGCCGCTGGTAGTGGTTCTTTAGCTCGGTCTTTTGAAGTTCTAGATGCTTCCGAAGTGTTTTTGTGTCGTTGTCTAGGGAGTCCTGGAAGTAGAACTGTATTATGAAATGGCTGAATGTCATCTATATAAATAAATAAAATTGGAGTGTCTGTTTGTAATATAAAAATAACCGCTTTTTACTAAATGCATATGTGTACAATTTTTGTGTCTGTCTGTCTGTTTGTTCCCGCTAATCTCGGGAATGGCTGGACCGATTTTCACTGGCAGATAGCTTGTAATAAGGAGTAACTTAGGCTAATTTTATACTAGCTGCGCCCACGACTTCGTCTGGGTAGATACTTAACAATCGTAAATTTCTACGTGGAGGAATTCGCGGGCACAGCTAGTGTGAAATAAAATTAGTTTTCGGATTTATCTCGCGTTTGATAAACTAAAATGATTAATTAAAACCGAACCCGCCGTTTCGGTCGCTTTTCAGCTACCTAAGAACATACTATGAATGTCATGTTTTGGTGTGACATGCATTGTCACATAATGTATTTTCGTGAATAATCTTTAAATATTTGTATAATATTATCTATCATTGTAACATTATATTATTCATGTTGCTTCATATATTTATATGTGTATAATGTGTCTGTTTTCAGATTAGATGATGACTACGCGGAATAAATAATTTGTATATCAATATATTTTAATCAAATTAATCAAACGTGATGCTGGCAATTATGCCTACAGGCGGTTGTCATTAAAAAAAAACACAAGCAAAAAAAAGTGATGTTAGATTTTTAAAATAAAGTAATTCTGTCAAAATCTGGTGATTGAAGAGAGAAAAATGCTCGGTAGAAAAGAAGGCTTGGTTTCTAACATATTTATTGCAATACCTACGTCCAAAATTAATAACTATTTTAAATTAAGGTGAATAGCTGAAGATATACATGTCATGTCTGTTTATCATAGAATAAATTAAAAAATAAAGTTAAGTGATAAAATTTCACGATTTTCCAAAGCGTTTTTTTTTCGTTTTCGTTAGGTACGGGGAGTACCCGTGTTGCTCTATGTCACTTACGCATTTTTTGATAAGTTCGGCAATTTGGTTTTGTGATTCGCAAAGTTGTCTCTCGAGCACGTTGCATCTCGCTCGCTCCTCATTCACTTTGTCTTTCAATATATCTCTGTCTTGCTCTACTAGACTTCTATCGTCTATCAGAGATTGGAGTTTATTAGTCAGTTCTAAAGTTTTTGTTTCCGTTTCCTTATGTTCGGTTTTCTCCTGTAAAAATAAAAAAATACATACATACTAACTAATAAGAAAAGTTAAAATCGCAATTTTCTTTTTTTTTATTTTTTTAAATAAATGTGGCATACAAGCATGCAGTTCACATTGATGACACAATGTGAACCATGACGTTGCCACTCCTGAGGTCTAAGGTGTTAAGCCTCTGTGCTGAAAATTACAGGCCATTACCATTTAGCGGCAAGTATATTAGGTAATGCGGTGGTGCCTACGCCCGTAGGTTACTGGTGGTAGAGCTCCAGTGACGGAGCTCTACCACCAGTAACATAAAAAAAACATTATTTGTCTGTGGTTTACGGACGATGATAATTTCACGTGACAACGTCATAAGAAAATATGCGTCTCAACTCCGAACGCTTGGGCCGATCGTCTGTCTATCGGTCTATCGCTTGTTCCGCGCTCTCGCTTGCACGCTCGGCTCAGCCGGAACGTGACACTTTTTCGTACATACGTGCAGCCAGTGGTTATCGATTTATGACAATCTTACGTCAAAAAATCTTCATCACTCCAGCCGAATTACGTTGTTCACGAGGGACTTGTGGACGATGAAATAGAAATAGAAATAGAAAATATTTTTATTTCGAATAGATCTTTACAGATACTTTCAAAACGTCAAGAAATATAAAATACCTAGAGTGAATAACCATTACATAAAGTAAAGCAAAATCATATATCAATAGTAAATTAAAAATTAGAATTTAAACTACTTAGTTAAAACATAATAATCACAACATTTTTCAATTCCTTCAATGATGATAAATGAAGAAAAAGAAAAACTTATTCGTCAAGATCAAAGTTATTCACTTAGCAGAGTTCCAAGTGCAGTCACTACTGAGAAGAACTCCGCTACCCAACAAACTCAGTAAGAGCTCTTTTAAATGAGAGCTTAAATCTAGTACAAATTACCGTGGAAAATCAAATAATGTGAACGTCCATATGATGAACCCGACACCACCCTGGGACAGTTGTTCGCCCGCCCGGAAATAGAGCAGGTTACCAGACTTGAGGGTTATCGAGTCCTCCCCCTGTCTTCAGACCTCAGATAACCCTATAATGTGACATTGTTACCCGCTCAATAGGGAATCAAACAACTTTTGAGAATCTAAAATTATTCTTTATACGTTTATTTAACTATGAAAAATATTAATTTTATTATTTAAACTTGTTAAAGTACCAGAAACTACACCTACATTTTAAATTACTGCCGAATTACTCTGAACAATGTGACGTCAACTGTTTGCAATCAAAGTGAAGCTTTTGTGAATTCCGTACGACTAACCAAGTGCAAATTAATTTTGTTGAATTTATTTTTTGTGTAAATAACGTAGAAAATATCCCAAAAAAGAGCCAATAAATCAAATAATAAAAATTATAGTATCACTTGTGTTATTTATTTGTTGTAAAAACATATGACGTCACGTCCCTTGATTGATGTTTCGTTCAACATGGAGCACAGATAAAAAATATTAAAATGATTACATTTTATTTTGCAATTTAAAAATATAAATCATTAACATTTCACGAAAATATCTCTTGAGTCATCGTATTATTTCACAAATATTCATTCTAATCATAGTTTACATTTAATTTTGATAGCTGCCCGATTGCCTATTCTTTCTCTAGTTCCTAAAATAAAGTAATTCTAGTGGGAGAATTCCTCTCCACTAGAAGGGAATTCTTCCACTAGTACCATCTAACCGGAACACGATAGTGCTGACCAATAGGCTGCAGATAGATTAGGTAATGCGTTGGTGCCTATGGCCCCCCCATTCTCTACACTGGAATTACTAGTCTTTGCACCTAATTTTTTCAGCTCTCTTATTTGATTCAATAAAACTATGTATGGCCCTGTAATTTCCGGCACAGAGGCACAACACCTTAGGCCTCAGGAGTGGAAAACGCATCTGCATTTTGACCTTGGTCTTTGAGTGGATGTCTTTAGGCTGCAGTCATCACTTAATATTAATGTGAACTGCATGCTTGTTTGCCACTTGCATTACATAAAAAAAAAAATACCCTCACCTTTTCCAAAGCCTCTTCCAGATTCTTAGCGCAATCTGTCGACTGTTTATTCAATCGCATTACAGTCTCGTAATTTTCCTTCAAAACTTCAATTTCTTTATCTTTGTTCTTAATTATTTCATCTTTCAATGTTAGTGCCTTCTCTGTGTGTTCTTGGATTTCAATCTTTTCGTTATTTAACCGTTTGCACTTTTCTTGATAGTCATGTGCCAAATCCAAAGCTTTGTATAGTTCTGTCTCAAAATGGTTTGTTTTCTGAAACACAGAGTTAAGTAAAGCATAAACATAGCCCCTTATTCATGAACATATTCTAGCTTAATGTGTTGCTAATCTATCCTTTGCCTTTTTCTATCTTGCACAACTGACAAAGACCAAGCTTTGTATTATAACTAAAGCATTATCTAATGTACGTTTATGGATAAGAGAGTTAGTTTTCAAAGTAAATTGAATTCATAGTACAAGTCATCTCCAAGATTTTCTATTTAGGTACCAATTTTTGACACAAAATTTACTATTTGTAGTAAATACTTCATCAGTAAAACTGGTAATTGTCTTATCTATCTCTAAAGTCTTCATTAATACAATAACAGGAATATTTAATAATGACTTAGATGGAGTTAATTAATTAACCAACTTAATCAGACTTACTTTCTGAGCTTCCCCTGCAACTGTTTTAAAATTGTCCACTTCCCGTATCATTTTGTCCAAGGCTGCTTTATGCCTTTCCTCTGCTCTGTCCAAGCTGCCTGTGAGTCTCAACCAGGCCTCTCTCAGCTTGCCGATGGCTACATCTTTAGCTCTGTCTACCTTGATAGCGACAGCCAACTTCTCCTGTTGCTCGAGAATCTTCTTTTGTAACTGCTGAATCATTGCTTCACAATGCTGCAAACATTGGGTAAACACGGTGAAATTTTAATGATTTCGTACAGCAAAATGATTTTGCCTTGGCAATACAATTGAATTCCTCCTAATAGCTTTATTGTGGTGGCCCTAAAGAATCTCATCAGGAGAGGCTGAACTTCCTAAAGACGCTATAGAGAGAGATTTTTATACAAGAAAATGTTATATTTTAGTTTTTTTCCTACATACATATTTAACTTACCTCTCTTTTCAATCTTTCTTCCTCCAACCTATTATTTTCTGCCCTCTCACGCAAGTCAATTTTTTCACCCCTCTCCCCCCACAACTCACTCAAACTCAACAAATCTGTATCAATAGAATCCATCTGCATTGCCAGTCTCATATTTTCTCTATTCTCCACATTGTAGGGCCTCATTTGGGGCATCTTGAACTCTTCTCTGCGTTTCTCAAGTGTTGTTAAGTCACTGTCTGTAACTGAACCCTGAACATGACTGTAGCTTTGTGATTTATAGTTTTCAAGCACTTTTGAAGCCCGATCATAGATCTTATTTGAAGATGGTTGGAAAGAATCAAGATAACTTGTGGTTGTGCCCGGCTGTGTCAAACGTTTTGGTGTTGATGTTGGCTGCACATCTTTATTTTCGGGGAAATGCAGTCTGCGGATGCTGGGTGACTTATCACACTTTGATTGTGGATTTGTTGAGTGGGTGTAACTGGGGATATCATTGCGGTCAACATTTCTATAAGTTTTTGAAGCTGATGATTCAGTTTGTGACGGACTAGAAGATTTGGTCAAATAAATGTATTTGGTTAACACACTTCCAGCCTTCTCATTCTGTTCTGTGCTGCATTTGCTGTCTAGTTTATGGGATAAGTAATCACCAGTTGCCTTAATAACATTTTCTGGGCTCAAATTGTGTTCTTTCAGTTTTGTTTCTGGACTTTCGTAAGTCTCAACTTTAATTAGAAACTCGTCTATTTCATTGAGAAGTAGCTTGTCATTTTTTTTACTGGGTGTGGATACTATGCTGCTGATGTCACCATCCATGCTTAAAGAATCATTGATCAGTGTGTCTGTGCTCTTACACTTACCGCCTTTTTTACTTATTAAGTTTAACTCTGGTATACCGTGTGTACTTGTTGAAGTAAAACTTTTTATTGACGAATCTTTTTTTTCGCGTAATTTTCGTCGCCGTCTGCGCGGAAACGTGAAGCACTTACGATCTAAGCTGCGGCTGTCCAAAGTATCGTTTGATGACTTCTTTTGCGAGTAACACGACAGCGTAGAGTCTAATTCTAAGCTGTTCAATCGGTACTCAAGCGAGTGCACTTGATCCACCAGTTTGCCCAGAACTTGAGCGGTACAAGACGGTGGCTTGTGGACAACTGTTCTAGAAGATTCAAGGAGAGATTCCTCTGATCCGGAACTGTGCACGAGGAAGAAATTTGGGGGTATCAGCAAAAGGACGTCGGTGTCGTCCGTCTCACTCATCACAGACACTACACTGTTCACGTCTGATAAATAAAACTGTAGCCATTATATAATTCAATATTGTAATAGTTAATCGTGCGCTGAAATTGTAAATAGCAAGAAATTATGATTTTTTAAAAGGCCGCCAGCGTTCTTTTTGTTTTGTTGTCTATTGTCAATTGATTGTCAAATTGTGAAATGAAACTGTCAGTTCGTTTAAAAGAAAAAATGTGGCCGGATTCGAATTTCTTGAATTGCTATACACTAAATTAAATCTTTGAATGTTTAGTTAATCGTCTAAAAAAGAAAAGATTTGAGAAAATTGCGAAGACCTATGATAAAAAACACGGCATTCAAAGTAATTGAAGAGAAACATTAATGTATAACTCCCATGCTTAAAAGAAGCACGGATGTTTCGTAAAATAGACGTTTGAAGAAGGAAAAAAATAAAAATAATATGCCAAAAAAGTGAAATTGCTTGCGTAAGTCTTGTAGCTCGCGAAAAATACTGACAAGAGAGTGAGTTTCAACTTTGGCTTTACTTAACCCCTCTACTTGCTTTGATTCGCCGACTGTCGGAAGTCACGTAGTCTAAGGCGGCCAACTTTCTGAAAATAGCATGCGGGACATTTTGTGGATAGATAGGGTATGGTGAATGCGAAATATAAAGTTTTGTCAGTATACGTACCAAAATTACATAAAAACACAAAACTTACATACTGAAGCCATTTATTTTTAAAATAGTATAGATATATCAATAGAGTGACACTTTTTTTAAAGAATTCAAAATGGAATAAAGCGATCACATACACACACACGCAAATCATTTTTTTTTTCAATTGAATTGCACATCACGCAATGCTCCGCTGTTGTTTGCATGCGTGTGTGTTATGTATGTGGGTATCTGTGTGGTTATGTAGTAACTTGCTTTTTTTTATGTCATTAAGTTGACAGACAAGCAGACGGGCCATCTGATGGTAAGTGGTCACCGTCGCCTATGAAAATTTGCAACACCAGGGGAGTTGCCAACGCGCTGCCAGCCCTGAAGGACTCTTTTGACGCCATTTTTGAAGAACCCCATATTGTAGCACCGAGGGAACACCTCAGAGGGAAGTTCGTTCCACAATTTACACGTTCTGGGCAGAAACGAACGAGAAAACTCAGGTCAAAAATGGTCAGAGCACTCACCATTGTACAGGCGGTATAACACGCACAAACTACCAATATTTCTGCGCAGGCTCAGATGTTCGAGCCTGTCTGTAAGTCCCGGATCGTTAACAATACGAACGGCGCGTCTTTGTAGGGAGTCAAGTGGACCAAGCTGGTACTTGGGGGCTCCCGCCCACAAATGAGAACAGTATTCCAGATGGGGCCGCACTTGGGCCTTATAAAGCTGTAGTAAGCACCCCCAACTTTTTGGATGCCAACTTGGTCTTACACTCAATGTGACTCTCAAATTGCACTTCGTTCGATATGTCAACGCCCAGGATACCGATACTCTTACCAATGGCAAGCGGAGTGCCCTGGAACTGTGGTGCTACAATTAATGGTTTTTTTTAAGCTTGAAAAAAAATAGGCATTGTACTTCAATGCATCGAATGCGGGACACACTCAACGCTTTGCGGGACGATTTTATTATCATATTTCGAACTTCCGCACTTCCGATCGGAACTGATTATATGCGTGTAGGGAACATTATGTTTATGTATATATTACACATATAATATTTATTTCATATGTATTTATCAGTATTACACATGCACTTACACTATACAACATCCATACATTACATATCACACAAATACAGTTACGCAAATATTCGTATGTAATTATTTATTTGTCGCAAGCATACTCGGGTGAAACCAGTAGTATGCCGCGACTTTATTATTGCTATATAAAATATGACAACGGTTGCGGGTACGCGCGCTTCGCGGGCGTGAGATCTACCTGCGAATTCTCGCGCCGCCCGACCGCCGCGGTTGCAACGCCAGTCGTGCTAACTCACTCGACGCGTTTCCCTGGTTCCGCTATTTTGTTATTCTGTTTCGATACTGTACAATTATTTAATTTGGACTATTTCTATATTCAGTGTTTGTGTTGTACAGATTATTATTATTGTATTGTTACTTTTCTTCTCGTGCTATACCTTTTGTGTTGTGACGTTAATACGATTATAGTTTATATGTGAAACTGTGTGTGAGGACTTCTCATTTGGGAACGTACCCTTTCACCCCACACACACCTCACATCATACTATATGCGCATAAAAAAATATCTAGACCACCTATCGTCATGATTTCAACGATAAATAAGCACACTTGCTTCCTCCGGTATATCTTCTCTACCTAAAAATCGCCTTTTACAAAGCGACTTGTATGATACAAGTTGTATCTAACTAAACGGACGCATTTAAGTTTTGCTAAACCTGAATATTGCTTAAGTAGCCGCATTTGTTGATTCTATATTCTGGTCACACTCTGCCTGTCAGTAGTTGTTGGTTGGGGACAGAATACGAAGATCACATATAGTTGAATCGACAGATTAAAAATACAAAATAAACTTATGTCAATTTATAATTATTTTATTTCTTCAACCTTGATCGATTCCTCATGGTGAATTCAATAGTCGGTAGTCAGAAAAGCTATAATTTTATTTAATTATTATTGTCATGATCGGGACATCTACCGCTCCACACTCTTTGCCTACCCCGCCCCGTAAGATATACATGATTCTTTTGGAGGTCAATTGGGATCATACTCTAGGATAAGGATTCATAAAAACACTCTCCAAGTGGACATGTGGACAATCCACTTGAGGCATCATGGGTCATCACACCTCAGCTCAATCAATGAGCTTATCTATCAGAGTAAAGAAAAGATAAATAATTACACTTAATTATATTAACAACATAACTTAGTATACAAAGGGTTTAACATAATTATATTAGGATAACATTAAATATGTACAACAGAAAATTATTATCTAATTTAATGTCTTATCAAGATGCTCTAACAGTGTTCAATGGGACTTGTTTTATAAATGTGTCCAATTTGTTTTTAAACAATTCACTTGTAATAGGTTCTCCTATACCACATAAGGGATTCCTTATGGCATACGTAACATAAATATCACTATAAATCTTCTTCAGCAATTCTCTAATACCTTGAGCTTGGTTATCAGTATTCATAACAAATTTTAGCCCCGAAGGTGTTTCGAGACAATGTAGAGTATATTTAGAGGTGCGGTAATTCATAAAGCCATCTTTAGGATCCAGTGGTGATATTTTTCCAACAAATGATTTTATTGAGAAGAGCATACCGTACACGAGCTTGCCTTCCTGAAATAAAGGTTTAATATTTTAGATATGTTTTTGTAACGGAAAAGATATTTTAAACATAGACAAAACAAAGGAATTATTGTGAATGTGCCACATCACACTCACAGGAAATCAGAATAACAGACTGTCGTGTGCAATAGCCAACCAAACAATGGTGGCCAAACCATTCCAATAGGGAAGATAAAGATAGATGAAATAAAATGATGACGATAGAAAGTGGAATAACGATAGATGGGCAACAGCGTCCTGCGATAAACTACCGCCACTGCGATCACCAATCCGCATGCCAAGCGTGGCGATTATGGCATATCGCCCCTGGGGAGGCTTTGGTCCAGCAGTGGACATCTTTCGGCTGAAATGATGATGTGCAATAGTAAGTAAGTAAACAGATCACAGTAATAATAATTATCAACGAATTAACATCGAAATAACAAAATTACCTCTTCCCTAGACATGCCAGATTGTTTAGTTCGATTCCATTCGCCATAATATAAAAGAGTTCCGTAGCGATCGAATATGTAAAGATTGTGAATCGTCATTATCCAGGTGTGCTCTATTTCTACTAAAGTGCTGAATTAACTACAAAATTACACCAGCAGAAATAAATAATCACAGATCACTATACTAGTAAATAATCCACGGAGAAACAGAAACAAATTGGGCCCAATTGTTTTTTTATTTTTTTTATGTTGACATTGACACAACTCAAGTGGAAGAAAAGAGAATGTTCCATGTCACGCCTGTTCTATTTTGAATTTTCGTTGTTTCTCGTTCTATTTTTTAATGTTACCGTTAATGATTTGCTGTGAAATTCATGTCGTGATATTAAAGTACATTTAAAAAAAAAGTTGAACTATTGAATTATATTTATTGAGATTTTTTTATTATTTTATTAATATCGTGAGAATGGTTTAAGTATTCAGCTTAGTGCATAGTGCTTGTGTCAAATCGACATTTGTACCTTAATTACCTAAAGATGGATGTCAGAATGTCAGTGTCAAAATTGTTTCCTTTCCTTCCGTGGTCTTTTTCCTTTTTCACAATCTTTTTTCATCGATACAAAATGATGAAGTGAAAATTGTGACGAAATAATTTTAATTACAGCACGAAATTCATAAAATACCCAATTATTAAATAGAAACTTTGTTACACTCCTGTACAAAGTGAGTATGAAAGTGTTATTCATAAAGATAGTGCATACATGTGAAGAAGTTACTTTGAGACATTGAGGTTAGAATTATCTAATATATTATGTACTATGATTGCAGGCAAACAACCAATCAATAAAACATGGATGAATATTCAAGAGAACCTTGCCCTTGGCGTATATTGGACGACTCTGGCGGTGCTTTCATCATGGGTGCCATTGGAGGAGGGTTGTTTCATTCTATAAAAGGTTTTCGGAATGCACCAGTGGGATTTAATAGGAAAATGGTAATTAAAAAAAATTATAATACAGCTAGGGGATGTAAATAAGTACATAGGATTTTTCTGGCTTATATTAAAGTCATAACTTCACACCTGTTATTCCCGAAGCGTTAATGTAAACCAATTATTGAAATCAACTCAATATATTGTTTGGTTTTCAGCTTCCTTGCTCATCATTTATATACTTACTAGCTGACCCGTCAAAGGTTTGATAGATACGGACTATTTGTAGGGGAAAATGAAATGTGGTTTTTACTATTTGCCTTCAATTTCTCCATATTTTCTTACCTTTTAAACCTTCCATAGACTTCCAAAAATCATTCAAAACCAAAATTAGCCAAATGGGTCCAGCCATTCTGCAATTTATTTTTATATGAATGTTGTCTTCAAAGACCTCATTGTTTTATTTTAGCTTGGCAGTTTAGCAGCTATCAAAGAGCGCTCTCCAATAGTGGCAGGCAATTTTGCAGTATGGGGTGGTATGTTTTCAACAATAGATTGCTCTCTTGTGTACCTAAGGCAAAAGGAAGATCCATGGAATTCTATCATGAGTGGGGCACTCACTGGAGGCATTTTGGCAGCTCGAAATGGTAAGAAATTAAACTTTGAAAAGATGAAATCATTGTGTTAAAAAAAAGACAACTTGTTATAAAGTAAAAAAGACAAATACATAATCCCAAATGGAATACTGAGTCCATGATATTATTTTAGCATTTTGACTGGTGTATAGAAATAATAATTGAGAAAAGAATGATGATAGAATAGAAAAATGTTCATCCCTCAGGCCGCCTGATAATTATGACAATTGATTTCTTATTGTTCTTGGACCATAGGGTCCATCTGCTGTTTCAGGGAATAATTATTGTATAGTATTATCTTAATAAAATTTACATAAAGAGTGTAAGCTTGTAAATAGTTTGAATAATTCTGATATCTTCATGTTCAAAATAAAACTATGTACTTGTTTATGGATTTATTTTGCATACCTATATTCATATCTTTTCAGCTTAGCCTTAGAATTATGGAAGCTAAAAAGCGACCAAAACAAGGTTGATTTTGAAAATCAATTTAGTTTAAAATATGTGAGATACTTAAATCAATAAAAACAGTTTTATTACAATGAGTGTAGCTCGCGAAAACCTTAGAACAATCATCTTCGTGTTTGTTAACAGATTTTTTTTTATTTTCAGGTGTTCCTGCAATGGCTGGTAGTGCTCTTGTTGGTGGGGTTCTGTTAGCACTTATTGAGGGCATCGGTATAATGTTCACTAGATTCTCTGCTGAGCAGTTCAAACCACAGCAACCTATATTCGAGGACCCTTCAGTGTTAGGGCAGAGTCAAGGACAAAGTCAGTCTTTCCAGTAGGCTAGGTTGTATTGTAGGAATTGTACAGTCCAATTATTGATAATTCTATATTACATGCTGTAGTTGTTTGTAATATTTCTATTTAAAAAAAATTTAACACACTTTAATTATTGGGTTGTCTATTAGATTCCATCTAGAATCAAACTAGATTTCTATAATATTTTTAATTAACAAAAAGCTCAAATTTGAATTTTACTGTTCAACATAACCCATCATTAATAACTTTTCTGCATAAGGTAGCATAAGAATTGTCTTTTATCCCTTTATTTTCAGACAAATAAAACATAACACATTTCTAATATCTGAGTTTCTAGGTCTTTATTAAAGACTGTACAATTTTTTTATGATTCAACAAATTGATACGGATACAATAAAGTAAGAGTAGCCGAATGGTTTGCCCACCTGTATTGGTTTATTCAAGTGAATTATTTGCATCTGTGATATTTTCAGTTCTGTACTGATTGCATATAAATTCACTTAAAATTAATCTATAATGTTGTGAATTGATGCACATTTTGTTCTTAGGAATGATTTATGATTATTTTATCGCAAATATCCTGTTAATTTGCTAGCAAGTACCATAGTTGGCTTATTTATTTGTTCCCTTTAGCCACTGTGGTAAGAAATTGTACTTAACTGAATAGTTCATGTCTGAACATTATGAAGTATTGTTTATCCCAACTTCAGGTTTGTTCGTTGCAATTTTCATGTTGATTATGTTTTCTAAACTATGTTGTATAATATTATTTTTGCTGGCAAAAGAAACTGGGATATTTAAGAAACAAGTCAATAAATATTTATGTCTATTTTATGTGGTTTCATTCTTAAAACTATTCAAAAATATTAACTCTATACATTTTTAAAATATTACTTTAAAAGTTTTATTTTTACTTTGAGGAGAGCTTTATCTGCCATTTTTAAATCTAATCTCATTGGCCTTGAGTATTATAAAAATTATGACAATGAATGTAATAAAATAAATAATTTCAATCAATGAGTAGATAAGAACAATTTAGAATTTGTTGTATCATGTAATAAAATAGAATATGGAGTTCAGAATTTCTAAAAAACTTAGCCGAAGAGTAAAATCTAAGATGGCAGTGCAGATTGTTGTTCTGTTGTGTCCTCCATTTTCCTTATCTCCCGTATGAGGTGAGCCAGCACTTCAGGATCGAGTCCCAGCTCACAAAGTCTGATGCAGGTGGCTAGAGTCTCATTGCTTAGACCAGTACGTAGCAGTTGTGATATGTGCTGTAATGTCTGCATAATCTCCCTTGCTTGCCCTGCTACCAGGACTTTTTCCGATGTCATCACTGAAAAGTATCATGTTTGCATATTATTATTACATGTTATTGTAAGTAGTTGGTATAGTATTTGATAGTAGTTTATGAAACTAATATAATTTTGGCCAACCATCTCTTCAGATGAGGAGTTTTACTTTTGCCGTTTTAGTTCACATCTTTACGAGTTATAGGTTTAGAAATTAAAGAAAAAACGGAAATAATTTGACTTCGGGCAGGAATCGAACCTGCGAACTCAGGATAACCAGTCTAGCCGCTTTACCACTAAGCTAACAAAGTCCCACCAAAAAGTCCCAACGGTTTTTTTTAGGACGGACTGAAGGCGGCACGTATCGAGACGGCCTCAGTCTAGTCGCAGATGTATTTATTATGTGATTTATAGGGGTAGGTACCTACTAAGGTATTTTCTTCCTACTAGTAAGCAGTCAAAAGGTCTTAATATTGTTCGCGAAATATTAGTAACTGCTGATAAAAACGTTTTGAAACTGGGTTAATTGATTTCTGTAAGTAGGAATTTAAATTTTGGAGTTAAATGATGTTTACAAACAAGGCAGGAACCAGACAGCAGGATTTGTTTTATTGCCATCGAATTAACGAGAGAAAGTACGAAAAGAAAGAACAGACGAAAGTATTGTATGTTTACCTGCTGAAAAACTGAAGCACTGTTGTATGAAATATTTTCAATTAACGAATTACGATTCCTATTACACGAAACAATTCGCAAATTCAAATAACTCTTGGTTCAAATCAAAGCAACTTCGCAAGAAATTTTGATTGCAAACTGTCAGAAATTGACAGATTCAAGTGTCAGTGTCACGTCAGGTTATTTCAATGGGTGTGTTTGGAAAAATTAAAAAGATATGAATTAAGTAATATGTATCTTCACGCCAGGTCCGTAACGGGGTAGGCAGAGAGTGTAGAGCACCAAGATGTGTGGGAATGAAGTTGGAAATTAAAAAGCACACTACAGTACCCAACAAGAAATACTGCACATTGAGCTTACGGCTAGTTTCGACTTCGTATAGCGTTATCTCTGCTGGACACTGTTAACGTAAGCACTTATATTCCGGTTTTGGTAAAAAGTGGGTAAAAAATTGATCTAAATGGTCGACAAACATAATATAGTAGGTAGTGTGCGAAAAAAATAACGCTCTTTAGACCCGAAATAAGCCGAAGTCTCCTTCCTAAGGTCGATGTACAATATTTGTTGTTGGTTAATGCACATATTATGTAATAGGCGTGGAAGAAACGTCTCACCTTTGTGATTGGAACATTAGCATCTGAAACACTAAACTGTTTCGAATCTTTGTATGTATCATTTGGCACATTGCGTCAAAGATCTACTGTGGCGAAAGTCCAAAATAAACAACTCGGCTCATGAAAGCAAAATAATGCAAACGAAAAACGCTCTTAAATTATTCGTCTTACAAACGCCGTAGTCGTTAATATTACGTGCATAAGATACTGTATAGGCACAACGTAATAAGTAACAAAATATCATTTCATTTGGTATTCCACTCTCACTTGCTTAATATTGTATTGTTATCTCGTTCTCTAGCTTCGCTAACTGATTCAGATTCAAAAGTTTCAAATGTCAAATGTCTCGGTTGCGGTCATGCGGTCACACTCAATCACTCAAGCGACATGAACGCGCTGAACAGAGAACAATAATGTTTGAGTTCCAAATGATGCAAATGATGCATTTGAAACAGTATTGGTGTTCCAATCTTTCGGAACATCGAAATGTTTCGGAACAGTGATTCGAAACAGTAAAGAGTTACACACGTCTAATAAGTAAATACAGCGGCAACATTCGGCAAAGCCTATGCCGCATAGGTACCACAGTGTCTCAAGAAGAAGGCTGTTGAACAATGTTTATTTCTAGTGATGACATACGGAACCGAGAAGAGGACTCTAATTCATTAAAAACCTTCCTCGATGAATGGTCTATCTAACATTGAAAGAATTTTTCAAATCGGACCAGTAGTTCCTGAGATTAGCGCGTTCAAGTAAACAATCAAACAAATAAACTCTTCAGCTTAAGATATTATAGTATAGTTTAAAGTATTAGCACAGTACAATTACCTAACACGTTCGTTTTCTTTAGACTGTGGTATTAGTAAGTATAGATATAAAAGTATTATTAAGTAATTTACGGATACTCTACTTTACAGGAATTGGATGATTAAAGATTGTTATTTATATTACACCTACTTAACAGTAGTTCAAAGTTCAGTAAGTTTTTAATTTACCAACAAAATAACACACGTCTTCTTACAGGTACGCATAAACTCCCATTAAATTCTCATTGACAAACTTTCCCTGAGAAAATATAAAACGATTTTATTCATGAGCAATTATCCTCAATTGAAAGTTACGCGGGAAAGTTTAGAATTTCGTCGCGGAACTTCAATTTTCTATTTTTATAACACCGCGTCTGCACTCCAGAAATAGATGGTGTACATCGTACAATTTTGAGAGTGATTTGTGCATTAGAATAGAGGTTTAGAAAATAATAAGGCAATACTGTGATAAGTGTACTTTGAAGTTATTCATAAAATAACATCTTCTACACCAGTAAAGATGGTAAGATTTTACGTACTTTGGTTTGCCTATTATTTTTGTTACCGGGTTTAGGCCATTCAGTTTTAAAAAAGAAAATATCATCGGATTTCTGTCATGTCATTTCCCTCCACGTGCAATGGTCAATTTTGTAAAACAATACGACGTTTTAGTAAACTACGCTTCGGTGTTTGGTGGAAATTGAATAATAATTTGGAGAATGAGATCGATTTGGACTAGAGTACGTGGTTTAGAAGAGAAAGTGCGTAATTATAAAGTAATAAATATAAATTAATCCTGTTTTCCGTTATGCATCATTTACGACCTATCTTTATTCGCAAAGTGTTTACGATACTTCGGGTTTAATATATTATGTTATTGAATAGCACTCTTGCAATCGATATACCTAAACTGAAAAGTTATTCAAACTTTAACTATTAGTTCTCACTAATTACAATAAAACATGCGTGTGTATGGAGTGTGTTCTTCATGGATTAAAATTATTTTTTTGTAACATGGACACATCTTACTGGTGGTAGAGCTCTAGTGACGGAGCTCGCGGGCGTAGACACCACGGCATTATCTCTATTTTGTTCAGCACTATCGTGTTCCGGTTAGATGGTAATGTATGGCCCCGTAATCACTATCACAGAGGTCTCAGTGGTGGCAACGCATCGTAGAACTAAGAATTACACTTGCGAGCTTTAAAATAGAGAAATAAATGTCTTTAAACCTAAACTGGAATCACATCATAATGGCAACCCTTGATACATCCCACTGCTGGGCACGAGTCTCTCCCCTTTTTAGGAGGTGACCTGGAGCTTACTCCACCACGCTGCTCCAATGCGGGTTGGTGGAGTTAAGGGTTAGTGGTCAACCTGCTGTCGGATGATATATAACCGCCCATAAAGCCTCCCACAAGGTTTAACGACTGCTATCTATCGATACGATAGCAACCGACGGCTTAACGTATCCTCCGAAACACGGCAACGCGCATTTTAATTTGACACTAGCGGTCACTTTTCACTCACCCGACCGCGCCCGTATCGCTTAACCGAGTAGATCGCTTCCGAGATACACCAGCCGCGGAGCCATGCGCGCACGGGAGTAACAATAATAGTAAAACAATATTAACTTATGATTGAACAACAGAGTGTCATAGAGCAACACGAGCCACCGGCCGTCGTGGCGGACCGGAGGGGATTAGCCATAGCGTTTATTACCGATGTAAAATAGGCTGTATTTTTTTTGCGGGGGGAACTACGTGTGATACCTACACACATAGGCGTAGGCCCACTTGGTCTTGTACTTTGACAGAGGGGAAAGCCTATGGCTACTCCTTTTCGGTCCGCCGCGGCCGGTGGCCCGTATTTAGGGTTTCTGGTTTCTCGCCTCTTTTTTTCTCGTCATTTTTTTTCTCGACTTTCGAGAATTCTCCACTCCAATTTCTCGAGTTGTCTTAACTCTAGAGTCTTTCGTAAGAAATTGTAAATGAAACTGAAAATAAAAAGGAAAAACAGTTCAAAATCAGAATTCTTTTATTGTACATACTTTGCACTACAAGTTAGAAATACAAAACAAAAATTAAAACTCTTCTACAATCATACAAAAACTAAAATTTTACAAAACAAATATCAACAATTAAAATAAAACAATATATCTAAATAATTTACTTTTTCAGTCTTTTGATCAGACATAAACTGGTATTTTCGACATAGATCTTTTTTTCTAACAAGGCTAAACCTAAATTTAAATAAGATTAGGACTAGGAATCAAATACAAATAATACATTAGTCATCATCATCATCACAAACGAACGGTTTTTTTTTATTTTTCTAAGACGTGACGTGAAAGTTGAGGAATTTCAACGAGTCTCTTAATGAACTAAGTGTACCTATTATTATTTATCATTTGTATGATCATTCATATGTGAATGTGAATAATTTTCATCATTTAGTCAGTATTCTTTAAAAAGTAGGCCTTTAAGAATATTAAGGCGTTAATTGATTTGTCCGAAAGTGGGTTTCTTATCTTAGTCACTACGTTTCCAGCTAGCCTAAAAACAAGTTCGTTTTCTGTAGAAGTGGGCTTGACGGTCATAAGGGCTTGATACAACATCTCAAGATTAGGAGTACGTTTTCCCGTAGACTCATAAATATTAAATTCTTTCCTAATTAAACTTTTCGTGACTTGGTGTGGATCACGTTCAACTGGAATCATATCTACTTTATCTATAGCTTTTTTTAATTGTGACTCAAAACTGCTGGTTCCTTGTTCTTCCAATTCATTCACGTCCGGTTGGCTGCTTTGACAATTGACGGTTGTTGTCGACTTGCTCGGAAAAAGTCTGTTATAAAGACCTTCGGTGAAGTTTATTATAGTAGTTTTACTGCAATTCCCGTTACTACTAGAATATGCCACAGGATCGTGCAGGTATTTGATTAAGGACACCAAATTAACATTTCGCCGGCTTTCAATGTTGTTATTAAGATTTTCTAAGAATCGTTTGGCTAAGTCATTGTCCATAGAATTTAATTTCTCTGTCAGCACGTTTAATATGGCTTCAGAGGTCAGGATCGATGCGTCTCTTCTTGACAAAGCTTCGATAGATAATTTTATTGGATGTAATACTTCCAATAATATTTGTAAAACCGCAATATTTCTTTCATTCCAGTTTGACGACATATTCAGGTCAATCAATGACCTTTTTAAAGCATTTTTAAGTTTTAAAAATCGCTCTACCATTAACATTGTTGAGTTCCATCTTGTACAGACATCCAATAACAAGTTCAACTCATAGCCGAATTCCTCTGTTACATATTTCTGTAAGGTGATGTTTTTCAATCGGCTTTTTCGAAATAGTTTTACCAAGAAGCGCGTTTCTTTTAAGGCTTCATCAATAGTTTGCGGATATTGCACATTGGTTACAATCTCCAACTCATGGACAGAATCATCATCTAAGTTGCTTTCTTCATCTGAATCTTGAATCATTGAAACTACGAGGTCATCAGAAGTATCGTCATCATTAGTTTTATTTCTGTTTGAAAAAGTGGCTAAAACAGACAGGTGGATAGCATGGTTTAGGCACAGAACCATTTCAGTTGGACTGTCTCGTCCAAATTTAACCATGACGTTTGGTCCATCAGAAGTCACTGCTACAACGTCTTGTTCAAAAGATAGACCAAACTCTTCCAAACGACTTTCAACTATTTGTCTTGTTTCAGTAGCTCCACATTTGCCTGGGATGTATACAAGTCCCAAATTAAAAAACTTTCCGTCTGTATAATGAACACATATGCTAAAATATCTCCTGTTCTTTAAACTTGACCATTCGCCGATGCTCAGACTGAATTTAGCCGTCTGATTATCTTTTGATTGTTTTAACTGGCGTAGAAACTCAATAGTTTCTATCTTCTTTCCTTCATAAAATTGCAATATTATTTTCATCACATCAGACTCATTTTTAGGTAATTTAAATCCTCTACTCTGAATGGACTCTCTTATAAATTCACTTCTTGTGATTTGTCGAATGGTGAGACCATCTTTTGCGGCTAAACCTGATACAATTTCACCGAGGGTCTTCTGGCGTTGTGCAAAGTTTAAAGTTTGTTGTGTCATTGGCTTAATTTTTTTTGATTTCGGAGGTTGTTCATTTTCATTATCAACGGTTGAACTGGTTGAAGCAACTTGTGACTCAGTTTTTAAGGTTATTTTATGAACGCTCTGTAGGTGTCGAACTAATCCACTTGTATTAGAACTTTTCGTTGATATTTTTTTTGGGCACTTACTACATTGTGCGCTCCTGTCATTGTCGATTTTGGTAAAATATTTCCAAACTTTTGATCTCTCCATTATATTGTATCAGTTGTACCAGGTACGTTTAACTGAAAATTATGAATATAAAATTAATCAGCTGTTGAAACAGAAGACATTTGTTACACTGCTCGCAAAGTTACTGTCTAATATTATTAAAATATTTGTATTTACTTTTTATTGTTACGTATCTTACACTGCAAAGCATACAATCAGGAAAAAACTAAGTAAGAGTCAAATAATCTTATTTTTTATTCATGAATTAACCACAAAACATTTACACAAATATGAAACGCGTTGAAAAGATACTTACATAACAATGTGAAAAAAGGCACGGAACGTAACCAACCGTCGTCGTCTTTGCACGGCGCCCACACAGGCACTGCACGAGTTTCTCTGACCAATCAGAGCTGGAGACTGACTTAACTGGTATGAAGCGGCCGCGGCGAGTTACAAAGCGTGCGAGTGAGAAGTCCGCTGGACGTGTTTGAAGTAGTGTTGCTAAACTATCGATAGTTGCGCTATCGATAGTTGACCTCGACAAAACAGTCACACTATCGATAGGACTATCGAAAATATAGACATGCTGCAATACTATCAATACTTTCGATAGTATCGATAGTCAAAAATAAGCAATACTATTGCCAAATATCAATAGTATCGATAGTATTGTTATAAACACTATCAATACTATAGATACTATCGATAATAGTATTGCAGCATGTCGATATTTTCGATAGTCCTATCGATAGTGTGACTGTTTTTTCGAGGTCACGATAGTTCATAATACTATCGATAGACTATTACTATTGCAACAACACTAGTTTGAAGTGGGTGCGCGGCTGACGTTTTCGTTGGTAAAAGCGGCAAAAGCGAGACGAGAAATAAATAGCCGACTCTCGAGACTCTCGGGTTTCGGCGAACACGAAATAAGGGCTAAAGTCAGGGAGAGCCTGAATGAGCCTCTGAATGGAGGCGAAACTCTCGAGTTGTCTCGAGTAGAAACCCTACCCGTGTTCCCCATGATTGAACAACCCCCGTTTATGTGATTTTTTGTGACGTTTTTTTACGTTTACGTTTTCAATTTAAAGCTAGCAAGTGTAGTACGAGATATAGATACCTACTACAACCACGGCGATATTTATTACGCTCCATAAGTAATTAAGTTACGGTCTGTTTTAAAATGAACTGTAATTATCTTACGTTCCTGATTATGTAAGCAAATCACTTAATATTGGAAATCTGTGATTTAAATTTAGTATTACGTCCAACGCATTAGAGTTCATTTCGATTTTAGTCTTAATTAAGCTACGAAATCAGTATTGGATTAACCAAATTCGAGTAATTTGAACAATTTGTGTTTAGGCACGTAGTACTACGAATAATTATCTACTTATTCGTAGACGTAGCATTCGAATTTACCTTTATCACCCACAAGATACCTAGTGTTTGGGACTCCGCTTCAGAATTTAGAAGTGCGAAATTCCCCAATTTGTGAGATCTAATGTATACCATTACGATGTTCGTTCGAAGACAGTAGGTACAGTGTATCGACGTTGTACGTTTACGTTGTACGTTTTGTACGTTAACGTTCATAATAGTTACTGTTATATACTTCAGTTCTCACAAAATACGGAATATCAACCGTCGTTACAATGTCTAACTAACGAACATCGTAATATATACATATATGTATAATATTTACATTAGATCTCACAAATTGCGGAATTTCGTATTTCGAAATTCGGTAGCGGAGTGACTTTTTGGATGTGTGTATGTGTTGTGTCTAGTGATTTTTTTTTCTGGCGAATGTTTTTTATAAGACGCCCGGGTGGAGAGGTTCGGCCACACAGTTCGGCCTCGAGGGAGGGAGCGGGAGCGTCGAAGAAGTTCAACCTTCAGCCATACAAATAATTTCTGGGATTTCTCTTTGGCCGAATACTCAAACGTCACTCAATTTTAAGCGACTCTCAAATATGCGCTATCTCTATCGTTTGAACGCGTTTTATAAAGACAGAAGTCTTTTAAGAGTTCTAAGCCCCACTTAGATTTAAGTGACGTTTGAGTATTTGGCCGGTAGACTTCAATTCCTGCTGTACTGGAAACATTCCTCTTCACATTGTTATTATCACTTACGCGGTAATATTTGGATTTTTTTAATAATCCCTCTAAGTTGACTGGCGAAGGGACACGACCCCACTGCCCACTATAATTGAACAGAAACGAAACAGAACAGAAACTCACGCAAATTTTACAGTACAAAGAATTTTCGTTTTCTTCTTCTCTTCTCAGTTGTTCACTCTTGGTAGAGTGGTCGTGATTATGGGTCTCTCAGAAAGAAAGAAAGAAACAATTTATTCAGACATAAAGCATGGAGACATAAACCAACAAAATAAAATAAATTGAAAATAATTAACAAAAAACACGTATATACAAAAAACAAGAGTGGAGCATATTATGTCTCATGGCTGGTCTAAAAGGGTGCCCAGATCAGCTTCATGTCGATTAGAAAATATTATCTCCTAATCGACGCTGGTTTTCGTTTGTATTGACCGCAGCCTTCGCGATTGCTCTCCACCGGTCGCTATGTGTGGCACTGCGGGTACACTCTGTGATGTTGTGTGTGGGCCAGTTGTGGTTTATATAAGGTCAGTCCACCTGATTGGGGACCGACCCCGTGATCTTTCGTGAATTTTGTCTACTGGAAGTGAATTCTTCCACTAGAGCAATTAGTGAACCTAACAATGGCGGTAAAACTATTCTAATGGGGCGGTAGTAAGTGCAATAACGTAGGATGAACAAAGACGCTGCGTCTTGCGATAAAACTACCGCTACTGCGATCGCCAATATGCCAAGTGTGATGATTATGGCACATCACCCTCATGGGGAAGGCCTTGGTCCGAAAATATGTAATAATACTACGTATAATGAAAATGAAAAATGAAAATATATTTATTTCAGCATAAACTAACAAAACATACTTAAACGATTTTTTTTTTTTTTCTTTTAGGATGTTGTCTTTATTAGATCTTCGGTGTCGTCATAATTAAGTTTAGCTAGCCAAGTTTGAAGAATCCTTTTTGTTTCATAGGTGGACTTTCCTTTAATATCACAATGCCTGACAACAGAATTATAGATATGTGTACTAGAAAATTTACCAAAACGTTGTGCAAAACGGGATTTGACGGAAGGATAAGGTAAACGGTACACCCTGCGTTTTTTTTTTTTTTTTTTTTTTTTATGTAATAAAAGTGGCAAACAAGCATGCAGTTCACATTGATGTTAAGTGATGACTGCAGCCTATAAACACCCACACAATGACCAGAGGTCAAAATGCAGATGCGCTGCCACTCCTGAGGCCCAAGGTGTTATGGCCTCTGTGCCTGAAATTACAGGGCCGTACATTACCACCTGACCGGAACACGATAGTGCTGAACACTACCATTTAGCGGCAAGTATATTAGGTAATGCGGTGGTGCCTACGCCCGCGAGCTCCGTCACTGGAGCTCTACCACCAGTAAAAAATTTTTTAGTTTTTTATTTTTTTTCAGTTTAGTCAATTCTTCATAATTTGCCGACGTTAGAAGATACTTGTGAACAGAAAGAGTGATTTTAAGAATGAAGAGTTGTCTTACGTTCAAAACTCCACTCTCCCTGTAAACATCAGTCGTAGAATATTTAAACGGACGCTTCAACATGACCTTCAAGATTGAGCGCTGTGCTCTTTCAACAGGAATAAGAGAGGTTTTGGTAGCGTTCCCCCAACAAGTGATACAGTAGGTTAAGAGCGATTGGCATAGGGCAAAATAAACGCATTTTAAAGTGTCAAAGCTAGCCACGTCTCGAAGTTGTTTCATGATACTAGTTAACTTCCGAACCCGAGACGCGAGTGAATTAATGTGGTCCTTAAATGTAAGATTCTCGTCCAACAGGACACCTAAGTATTTAACAACTCTAGTTTTTGTAAGTACGCTACAATTACATTGATTTTCATTACAAGATGGTATATGAATTTTTATATGTAAATTAGGAGGTGGAGCTGTAGCAGCTGTCTTATGAAAACAAATGTAGTTTGTTTTCTTTGTATTGAGGGTCAAAAGATTATCCTGGAGCCACCCATAAACTCTTGACATGCCGACTTCAGCGCAATGGAAAGCTTCAGACCACGATGGGCCACTAAACAGTATAGCTGTATCATCAGCATAGCACAATATCTCCGCATTATCAATTTCAAGATTCTGTATGTCGTTTAAGTATGCTGTGAACAGTGTAGGTCCCAGAATGCTATTATCTAATATTAAGAGAAAATAATTTAAAGTTATGATCAGGTGTAAAGACAGTTTTACATAGCTCAAGGTCTGTTATAACATTACATTTAATCTTTAGTCGATCCAAGTCATTCTCTAAATCCTCAGTAAAAATCATTATAAATAGTTATAGGTTCTCCGGTAGTAGCGCCACTACGCATATTCATGGAATTTAAAACTTTATGCGCCAATTTACACATATTTGGATTCCGGATATCAAACTTTGCGTGCGGTCCCAAAAATAATATAAAATAATGACATGATAAGACTACAATAAAATTACGGTTACAAAACAACGATTCGACCAATAGGTTATATAAGATTTTACTATACTTTTCATTAACATCAACAATAATAGACAAACGACTACAACAATCTGATACACATAACGCACACCAATTGAAGTTTTGTATGTATGTCACAATTAAAACAGTAATAAAAGAGTAGTTAGGAGTAGTGACAAAGTTAAGTACATAAACCTTCATGCAGAACTGGTTAGTTATGTCCATGTGTGATATTGAATCATTCACATTTAAGTATCTAAGACTTATTACTATCCGGTATATAAGGTAAAATGCTATCCAGATCGAACAACGATCGTATGAGCGTGGCAGCTTTTCCCTCTCTTTGCCTAATATACACTTGTCCTTGGCTACACCAACAAAAGGCGTATCCATGACTTTTAGCCCGCGTCCTAGCTTCACGAAATAATGCTCTATTTTCTTTAGTCAGTCTCTCATTAATATATATTTTAGAAACTGACCCAGGGCACTCAAAATCGGCACTAGATATACTTTTTCTTGTTTTAGCAGCTCTAAGGAATTGGTCACGCTTAGATCGACGCATTAGGCGAACTACAATCGGACGCGGAATCCTGCCACCTGCCTCAGACAAGCTCAGTGGAACAGCAGGTCTTCGAGGTCCTACCCTGGTAATCCAGTCCACATCTTCGTCGTTCAATTCAACTCCAACTTTTTGAGCAGCTACCTTTACTACGTGATCCAAATTTTCGCTTGCGCTTTCCGGAATGCCGAGAATTTCGAGCTCGTTTCGAAGATTGAACTGGGCTTGCAAGTTTAATTCAGTTTGGAGGTGCGTAACCTTTGCCTGCAAATTTACTATCTCATTATCACGTTTCTCCAAACTTGAAATGCGCGCATCGTTGGAAGACATTCTATGCACTAGGTCATCCATCCTATCCTGACAGTGAGTCAACGAGTTAGTCACCTCCTCCAATCTAGTTTTGAGCGAAGTGAACTCAGTTGTTAGAAGAGCAATGGCCGCTGTGAGATTTTTTACTTCGCTATCCGAGCTGTAGGTTTCTGAAACTGCCTTCCTGCGCAAAGTTATGTTTGGATCCTCTGTGCAAGAACGTATTGGCGTAAGACTATTGTCTCCTCCCTTTTTCTGTGAAGCGCTGCAGTCAGGACACTTCCATGTTTTTTTTCTTTCCAAGGTTAAAGAAGGTATGCATTGTGTGCAAAAACCCTTGTCACAAGTAGTCGAAGTACACATAATAGTAGTCACATCCTTAGTTACTTTCATACAGCCCGCACACTTCATTTTGAGAGACAGTGTTCGAATAGGCAGTGTATGTTTTACAATCACAGTACTTTATCTTTGACGATATGGCAGCTTTGTGATGCGTCGAATGCAGTGCACGCAATTCTCACGGTTATGTGTAGCGATTAACCGGGAAGATGCCGTGCACTTGAAGGGCCGGCGGCCGCTTACCCGCAATAAAAAGCAATATAATTGTAAACACACTTTTTGTTATTCACTGTTTAAACACTTTATTTCTTCACAAAACTTTGCATGATAATAGTATTGCTTCACTACAAACGATATTAGTTCGTTATAGTACGAACAAAGGGATATTTACACTTTTATTTTATGTTCATATGCAGAGCTAATTAACACGTAGTTTACTGATCAATCGAGGCGACAAAGATGAATGGATATATAATGGATGGTATAGAATGGACACTTCGCCGTCCCGCCCGATTTCCCCGCCTCACCCAACCTCCTTCCCTCTTATGCGCGACGATTGGTATTCTCACACAGGTGCACGTGTCTGATTGATCACACACTGATTGGTGTCTGTGTAATAGAGACCAAATCAAGCGTTTGTATGGAATTTTCGCGGAGTGTCCGCGGTGTGCCTTGGTCCAGCAGTGGACGTCATTCGGCTGATATGATGATAATGATTATCTTGCCAGTATTTTGTCCGTCACCTTTATGTTACTTGCCATTTCTCAAAATTGCAGAAGTATCGAGATACTCATCCTTATTCGATATCTGATCCATTATGGAAATAATCGGCTGTTAATCTATACATTTATACAAATAAACAAAATTGGAGTGTCTGTTTGTAATATAAAAATAACCGCTTTTTACTAAATGCATATGTATGTATACACGGTATATATACCAAAACGACATTTTTAACAGTTTTTGTCTGTCTGTTTGGCGAGGCTAGTCTTGGGAACGGCTGAACCGATTTTGACGGGACTTTCACTGGCAGATAGCTTATGTAATAAGGAGTAACATAGGCTACATTTATACTAGCTGCGTCCACGACTTCGTCCGGGTACATACTGAACAATCATAAAATCTCACGCGGATAAATCCGCGGGCAACAGCTATTCTTAATAAAACTTTGTTGGACATTTTATAAGGGGATCAAAATATCTCAAGTTCGTAAAACTCTTGACTCAATGTAAATCTTTCTGCTCCAAGTTTGTGTTTTGATTCAAACAAACCGGAACTGCGGATCACTTAATCCATTGAAACTCATTTGGTAAATATTTTAACAAATTTAATTTGTTGCAAGTCAGCTTACTTTGAAATAAATCAAATCTTTGAGCCTCTCTTAAATAACGAGGATAAGGGCTCTTTCAAATGAAGTATTTGGTATCTGCATGCAGCGATGCACGGACCGTAGGCTTGATTTACATCTAATTATATCTACACTAGTGGCCTGCTTCGGATACATACGGGTGCGATGTTACCTACCTACATTACCACTACTATTTAAGTAGTTTAGGAGTCTATCGCGGACAAACAACGTGACGTATAATTAAATATAGGTAGGTATTAAGACTCACTATGAATTGAGATACCTATAAGATGTAAGCTAAGCTATCCCTTCTTTCAAATTGGATCAAACTGCATACGGTGTGCGCAAAGTTTGATTAAAATCTGTTAAGTATTTAAGGAGTCCATCGCGGACAAACATTGTGACGCGTAATTTAAACAAATATATATATACAGTTTGAAGTTATGTCAATTCGTAATATTTCACTAGAAGGCAGTGAAATTTGCCTATACAAATTTTGTAACTTATAAGTCGCCCCTTGAACAATGGCAATGGCACGTGTAGGTATCGGAAGTAGCTATGATCTTCGACGGTGACATAAAAAATATTTAAATGCCGCTTGTAGCTCGGTGATGAAAAATAAAAATAGGTGAAATATCATAAAAGTGAATTTAACTATGATATTTCATTTCATAAAGTAAAGAGATGAGTTCCCAAGTAACGTTAGAGTTTTGATATGTCTTTGAAATAAAATTAATTTTGAAAGTAGTAAACTTCATTCAAAGTAAAGTCGTAGTGCGTGCCTGAGCAACTAAGTTTGAAACTTCATCCTGCTATATCCACTGCGAAGCGTAAATTTTACGTATCCAACTAAATTAAATAATACCTAAAACAATTGTCGTACTAACTCAGCCGTAACTTGGTATCTACTGAAATTGTGCGAGTTGAGCTTTTCAAACAGCCTTAGATAACATGTAAACAAGGACACGGAGTATAAATCGTTGGCCTTTGAAGTTACGTCTCGATACACAAACATCGCTTGGGGATTTGCGAAGACGTGTAATCACGCCAATCAAGCAGAATGAAGTACCGTAGTGCGTGAACTTGGGGAGGCAACAATATATTTATGGGAGGAACACAAAAGGCACTATAAAAAGATGAAACACCGAACTCCGTTTACTTATTTCTCTCGAGAGTGTTGACATTTACGTCAAAGCAAAATGAATTGGTCCTTCGTCTCCTTGGATTTTGTTGATTAAATATTTGATGGCGAATATGAACGGTAAATAAAATTGTACTGTAAACACAGTTCTTTTTTAAATTTTCTTGTTATAACAACAAACAAAGCATCACATATAATATTTTTTACTGATGGCAGAGCTCTAGTGACGGAGGCACTCCATTACCTAATCTTCTTGCCACTAAGTGGTAGTGTTCAGCACTATCAATGTTCATGCACGGCCTCGTTATTTCTGACGCAGAAGCATAAAAGTTTAAACTTCAGAAGTGGCAACGCATCTACCTTGAAGTCTCTGGTTTTAAGTTGATGTTTAAAGGCTACAATATCTATAGTTTTCTATAAATGTGAACTGTATACTTGTTTGCCACTTCATGATATAGCAAAAATAGCAACCGGGGATCGAATCCAGGAGCCCAGCGTATCATTACAATTATAATTTGACTTCATCAGAAGAAAGAAAGTATAATAGAATCTAGAAGGGAACCTAATCATGAGAATGTTTGATTGATTCAGGCAGATCCAGCACAAAATCAGGCAGCTGCAGGTGAAGCAGGGCCTCCAGCGGTGACGCCAGAAACTTCCGCTCCAGAAGTTAAAACTGAAGTTAGTAACATATTTTGGTTCAGTTAACGAAATTATTTTCTGCTCTTTTTTAAGCGTCATGAATCGAATAACAGATGTACAAGACAATATATACAAGAACATGCACAAATGATCTATTGTTATTTTATCAAATAGAAAACTATTTTATCACGAAGCTAATTAGCGATGGAATGCCATTTGAATCGTAACGCTGTTTTGCTGTAACCAATGCTCCTATGTAAGAGCAAAACAACGAATATGCCATACAATGCATGTTAAAAAATAGTTTAAAATTATTTTTCACCTTTTTACCTGAGACGGATCAGCGTTCGGATGTATGAAAATATTTTTTTATATCCACAGGAACTAAAACCAGAACCCGCAGTCGAAAAAGTACCAGATGCAGCACCACAGGCACCCAAAGAAGAGGCTAAAGAATTACCTCAGCCTGAATCACAGCCTGAAACACAGACTAAGTTAGAGGAAAATAATGCTCCTAGCGTAGAAAGCAATGCAGCTCCAAATGTAGAAAATAATACTGTTGCGAGCAACGAAACTGTTGTACCCCCTAGCACAGAGAGCAAGGAAACTGTTGTACCTCCTAGCACAGAGAGCAAGGAAACTGTTGTACCTCTTAATGCAGAGAGCAAGGAAACTGTTGTACCTCCTAGTTCAGAGAGCAAGGAAACTGTTGTGCCTCCTAGTGCAGAAAGTAACAATGCTCCTAATGAAAGAAGTAATGAGACTCCTGCAGAAAGTAAGGTAATTTTTTTTTTGTATGTCATTAAGTTGACAGACAAGCAGACGGGCCACCTGATGGTAAGTGGTCACCGTCGCCTGTGAACATTTGCAACACCAGGGGAGTTGCCAACGCGCTGCCAGCCCTGAAGGACTCTTTTGACGCCCTTTTTTGAAGAACCGCATATTGTAGCACCTAGGGTACACCTCAGAGGGAAGTTCGTTCCACAATTTACACATTCTGGGCAGAAACGAACGAGAAAACCCCACCATTGAGCACTGCCAGGTGTCCAGTCGGTGAGGGTGAAACTTCTCTCTTCGGCGGGTAGTACGGTGTAGAAAAAGAGACGGTGGTACCATGTCGAACAGTTCGACAGAGCACTCACCATTGTAGAGAAGGTATAACACGCACAGACTACCAATATCTCTGCGCAGGCTCAGATGTTCGAGCCTGTCTGTAAGTCCCGGATCGTTAATAATACGAACGGCGCGTCTTTGTAGGGAGTCAAGTGGACCAAGCTGGTACTTGGGGGCTCCCGCCCACAAATGAGCAGTATTCCAGATGGGGCCGCACTTGGGCTTTATAAAGCTGTAGTAGCTGCCCCGATGTGAAATACTGCCTCGCTTTGTTAAGCACCCCAACTTTTTGGATGCCAACTTGGTCTTACACTCAATGTTACTCCCAAATTGCACATCGTTCGATATGCCCAGGATACCGATACTCTTACCAATGGCAAGCGGAGTGCCCTGGAACTGTGGTGCTACAATGAATGGGTTTTTTTAAGCGGTGAACGCGCAGACTTGTGTCTTGGAGGGGTTGAACTGCACTAAATTGAGTCGACCCCAATCTGAGACCCGCTCCAGAGAGTGCTTGACTTCAAACACAAGTCTAGTGCTGCTTTCTTCGATAAGTGTCCGAGAGGCATTTGCACGGCTTGTATAGTGTGCATCTCCCGTGCTATCATCCGCATAGAAATGAAAATTGGAGTTTTGCTCCAACATTTCATTGATATGCAGAAGAAAAAGCGTGGGAGATAGCACAGAGCCTTGCGGCACACCAGCGTTGATAGGTAGTCTGTCTGAGCGTTGACCGTCAACTAAGACCTGTATAAAACGCTCAGACAGAAAACTGGCTGTCCAGTTGCATAGCCTCTCGGGGAGACCGTAAGATGGCAATTTCGCGAGAAGTGCCCCGTGCCAGACCCGGTCAAAGGCCTTAGCAATATTCAGGCTTACAGCCAATAGCCTCCCCAGTGCCCCTAGTGCAGAAAGTAAACCTACACCAGCTGAAAGCGATTCTACATCTAACGGCCAGGTAAGTAGTAATATGGATAGGATAATAAATAAAAGTTCAGACATTGGAGTTTGTGACTTTAGAATTTGTTGTCCATGAATGAATTATTTGATAGTTTTTTGCTGCACATATCGCGTCCTTTGTACCTGTAGATATATTAATACACTATGAGAAGCCTATAAATTTGATTTCTCTTAGTAAACTACTGCTTTAAAGTGTTTTCCAAGTTAGACATATACATGAGTAATATAAATTACCATATCTCAGCTTTAATTATTAAAAAAAAAAACTTTAACAATATTTCTTTTTTAAAGGGAGACTGGCAACCACGTGAAGCTCAGCTTCTAAAGATAATACAAGATTTGGAGACCGTCAAAACTGAAAGGAGTGAAGATGGTTTGAAGCTTGAGCTGAAGTTAAGTCATTTCTGAACATTTAATTGAAAATCCAGCTGTCTAATAAATTTCATAACTGCTTACCATCAATGTGAAACGGGTGAAGGTAGCGGGCAATCGCTGGATGAGGGCGGCCCAGGACCGTTCGTTGTGGCAATCTTTGGAGAAGCCTTTGTTCCAGTGGACGTCTTTTGCCTGAAATGATGATGATGAATGTGAATGCTTGTTTACCTCTTCAGGACATAAAAAAATACAATAGATCAATCAACTTGCAGGTTCGTGAAGAGGAGATCGAGCTGCTGAAGGCCCGCGTGAGGAACCTAGAGACGGAGCTGCAGGCCGCGCTGTCCAAGCCCAGCGGCAAGAACCACGAGATGATCGAGAAGATCAAGCAACAGCACGAGGAGGTAATTTTGATGATTTGTCATTTTACTTAGTTCGTTCTCAAAATGCTTAAATTATTCGCAACGCACAGAATGAAACATATTAGAAAAGTAAGAAAATATAATAAAATTAAAAGGAAAGATAAATAATTGGCGATCTGAGATCGGAAAGACTCCTTCTTGTTTAAGAGCATTTTAAGGGTTTGAAAATGGTTTTATCATGATTTCCTTCAAAACTACGAGTCTACTCAAAAAAAGATATACAACCTTTGTTTTTGCACTATTTTATATTTCAGCGAAGAAATGCAAAAACTTTTTCGCTTTTTGGCTTTTATTTTTATTTCCCATCATTTTTAATTTTGTTTTTAACTAAAGTTTTGTAACAACTTACTCTTTTCTGTCCCCCACCGTAAAGTAATTAATACTAGCTGTTGCCCGCGGGTTCACCCGCGTGGATGTCGTTTAAAAAGTAGCCTATTAACTTTCTCAAAGTCAACTCTATCTCTGTACCAAATTTCATTAAAATCAGTTCAGTCATTTGGACGTGAAAAGGTAACAGACAGACAGACAGAGTTACTTTCGCATTTATTATATTGTAGGGAAGTAGGGATTTTTACTAAGATAGATCGATTTTAAAAACGTTTTTATTGCGCTTATATGAAGTAAAATATTACAATTACATTTTACTACTACCTCTACTACGTCTACCTCAATATTTATTCAGACTTCAATAATCCGATATCCACTATCGGTTTATACCAACTTCAATTGTTAAAACCTCAGTGTTGGTCCTTTATCGGCTTTAATTTCTTATGAACTGTTGTTGCCTTTCAATTTTAATATTGCATTAAGATTCTTGAATATCAAAGTAATTTTGTTCAGCCGGCGATATCTCAAACATCTCGATCTGTTTTCATTTCATTCCGTTTAATTTCTGCGAGTTCTCCTGTAACGCAGCTTGTATAGATGTATATTATGTTAATTAAAAGTAGAATTAAGAGTTTGTAATAATATATTAATGTTATACATACAATTTAACTGGTGGTAGAGTTCCAGTGCAGGAGCTAGAAGGCGTAGGCACCATCGCATTACCTACTTAATTTATCTGCCGCCTATTGTTCATCACCACGGCGTTCCGGCTAGATGATGAAGTATGGCTCCGCAATCACTATAACAGAGATATAACAACTTACGTCGCAGAGGTGGCAACGCATATGCATTTCGATCTTTTTTCAAGATTTAGTAGTATTGTTTTTTTTTTATGTCTTAAGGTTGACAGACAAGCAAACGGGCCACCTGATGGAAAGTGGTCACCCTCGCCTATGAACATTTGCAACACCAGGGGAGTTGCCAACGCGCTGCCAGCCCTGAAGGACTCTTTTGACGCCATTTTTGAAGAACCGCATATTTAGCACCTAGGGAACACCTCAGAGGGAAGTTCATTCCACAATTTACACGTTCTGGGCAGGAACGAACGTGAAAACCGCACCGTTGAGCACTGTCAGGTGTCCAGTCGGTGTGGGTGGAACTTCTATCTTCGGCGGGTAGTACGGTGTAGGAAAAGAGACGGTGGCACCATGTCAAACAGTTCAGCAGAGCACTCACCATTGTAGAGACGGTACAACACGCACAGACTCCCAATGTCTCTGCGTAGGCTCAGATGTTCGAGCCTGTCAGTAAGTCCTGGATCGTTAACAATACGAACGGCGCGTTTTTGTAGGGAGTCAAGTGGACCAAGCTGGTATTTGGGGGCTCCCGCCCACAAATGAGAACAGTATTCCAGATGGGGCCGCACTTGGGCTTTATAAAGCTGTAGTAGCTGCCCCGATGTGAAATACTGCCTCGCTTTGTTAATCACCCCCAACTTTTTGGATGCCAACTCGGTCTTACACTCAATGTGACTCCCGAATTGCACTTCGTTCGATATGTCAACGCCCAGGATACCGATACTCTTATCAACGGCGAGCGGAATGCCCTGGAACTGTGGTGCTACAAAGAATGGGGTTTTTTAGCTGAGAACGCGCAGACTTGTGTCTTCGAGGGGTTAAACTGTACTAAATTAAGGCGACCCCAGTCCGAGACCCGCTCCAGAGAGTGCTCGATTTCAGACACAAGTCTAGTCCTGCTTTCCTCGATAAGTGTCCGAGAGGCATTTCCACGGCTAGTGTAGTGTTCATCTCCCGTACTATCATCGGCATAGCAATGAAAACTGGAGTTTTACTCCAATATTTCATTGATATGCAGAAGAAAAAGCGTGGGAGATAACACAGAGCCTTGCGGCACACCAGCGTTGATAGGTAGTCTGTCTGAGCGCTGACCGTCAACTAAAACTTGTATATAACGCTCAGACAGAAAGCTGGCTGTCCAGTTGCATAGCCTCTCGAGAAGACCGTAGGATGGAAGTTTCGCGAGGAGTGCCCTGTGCCAGACCCGGTCAAAGGCCTTAGCAATGTCTAGGCTTACAGCCAATGCCTCCCCACTCTTGTCCAAGGCGTGGGACCAATGGTGCGTGAGATATACTAGAAGATCACCAGCAGATCTGCCATGACGAAATCCATATTGGCGGTCACTGATCAGCTATAGTTATATATATAGCTATAGTTCATCAGCTATATATAGCTGATCAGCTATAGTTTTTATATATATGTAGTACTGTCCGAGGTTACGAACATTTCTTGGAATGGCTAAAAAGGCCTGGGACACTGTTAATAATATCTTTCGCAGATGCAAAGGCCATTGATGATGGATATGTAGATGTATTGTGAGGGCCCGGTTTCACTCGGTTGGCGTCTCACAAACAGGGACTCCCACAAGGGAGAACGGTCTAATAGGTCGTCTGACTAACCTGCGGTTCCAGCTTTCGGCATTTATGTTGTCTTGATCCTGTGGTCTTCGAGTTCTTTCTCGGTTTTCACTCCCGGCCGGGGTGTCGAGTCACGGGTGGCCCTGGACCAGCCACAAAACGCGCGCGTTCGGGATCACGAATTTCAAGCGTCTCTTTTCCCGTTGCAAGTTCGATTCGCTACAGGTAGTGGCGAGTGGTGACGTCAGTGACGTCTTGTCAGAATCGACCAATGACCGTGAAGAGTGCCAAGGAGTGCCAACCTAAGTGTAAGCTTGAGAATTGTATACCAACTTTGAAATAATATGATGACGGTACATTTCCGCCCACCAAAATACGTTATAGGTATTTTCTAAAACTAGCGAATAACTAACCTACGAAAAGACTCAATTACGACTAAAGCTAATAATTAACGAGTTACGGATTAATCTAGGTTAGGTAACGGACATAGCTTAGCCAACGGTCGAGTTAAGCACGAACCATCGACTGTACGAACCGTTGCGATACGAACTATTCCGTCCGGGCTAGGGTGCAATTTCTCGACCCGAGCCAGAGGCCAATGTAACGGAAGAGAAGTTTCGGTTTTCAGAATTACCACGGATCCCACGATTAGCGGCTTAGAATGTTTAGTCCACTTTGACCGTTGAGTCAAAGTATGGAGGTATTCGCACTTCCAACGATTCCAAAAATCCTGTTGGAAACGTTGAATGAGCTGCCAACGACTAAGTCGATTAATATTAACTGACGTTAAGTCCTCATCGGGAACGGTAGTTAGAGGCTCCAAGGTTAAGAAGTGGCCCGGTGTCAGTACAACCAAGTCATTGGGGTCTGAACTCAACGGACAAAGGGGTCGCGAATTGAGTATCGCCTCAATTTGCACGAAGACCGTACTTAGTTCTTCGAACGTTAAGACTTGATCACCGATAATTCGATAAAGGTGCGATTTTACTGCTTTAATTTGAATTTCCCAAACTCCTCCAAAGTGAGGACTCGAAGGCGGGTTAAAACGAAACTCAATCTGTTCGGTTTGAGCGGCAGATTGCATGAGAGACTGAAGCTGATTATTCGCGCCTACGTAATTTGTACCGCAATCGGATTGGATGACGTTGACCCTACCGCGACGACCGACAAATCTACGAAGAGCGGCAAGGAATGCGTCCGATGAAAGATCCGAAACAGTTTCGAGATGCACTGCTTTGGTACTTAAGCATACGAACAAACAGAGATAAGCCTTACCGATTTTCGCACCGCGATGTTTTGCGAGTTTGATGCGGAAAGGACCACCGTAATCCGTTCCCACAACAGAAAAAGGCTTAACCTGATTGACGCGAGTAGCAGGTAGATCGCTCATAAACGGTTCAAGAGGAGTCGGGTTCGTTTTATAACACTGAACACACTTCGAAAGGCAATGACGAATTGCCCGTTTGGGTGAAAGGATCCAAAATTGTTGTGTTAGAAGGTATTGCATCGTGTTAACGCCAGCGTGACAATTTTCACGATGAAACGCTTCGATGATTAAATAGGTAAGCTTCGATTCGCGAGGGAGCAGAGCGGGGTGTTTATGCTCAAATTCGAGCCCCGATCTGGCCAATCGGCCACCCACCCTGAGAGTTCCCTTAGCGTCGAGAAACGGATTTAACTTACGCATTTGTTTCGAAAGAAGAGTATTGTCTAGCAAGTGACTTATCTCTGATGCAAAATGATGTGATTGAACGTACCTCACAATAATCATAAGGGCATTATGTAGTTCTACCCGAGTCGATATGGGATCAGAACAGCGAGTGCGTTTACAACGAATGAATGCAATGAATTTTATCCATACACACAAAAGGCGTTGGATTTTACGAATCGACGAATAGCGATCCAACAGAGTGTCTATAAACGGACTAGGAACGTCACCATGAGTAAGGAACGAGCGAGGAGCCTTTTCTTCTGCAGCTAGAATGTCTGAGTCTGGAATACCATCAGAACTTGGCCAAGATGAAAGCGGTTGAGAGAGCCACGACGGACCCGCCCACCATAAGCGATTAGTGACAAGAGCTGATGGAAGCTGTCCACGGGAGACTACATCCGCTGGATTTTCCTCAGAGGCCACGTGACCCCATCGAGCCCCAGGGATGACATCAAGAATGTGCCCTACGCGATTCGCAACGAAAGTCTTCCAACGTGAAGGGTGAGAGCGAAGCCACGCAAGCACAACGGTAAAATCAGACCACGCGAAAAGACTACTGCATGGAAGAACAGGTGAGTATATGTCCTTTACGAATTTCAGTAGATCAGCAATGTTTGATTGGAGTTTGGGACCGACGAGCAAAGTGTCGTTTAACGATACGCCCCTAGCATCTTTAGCTGAAGCGTTAAACACCACACGGAGTTTCGTTGTGGCGGACTCGGGACGCAGAACGCAGTGATGAGGGATGTAATACTTTCCCTCTGTAGGTTTGTTTACAGGGACAAGACTCATGTGACCACTATCGAGATAGTCTTTCATGAAGTCGTTGTACTGGTGATGCAACTCTGGATTTCTCCTGAGTTTTCGTTCGATTGAGTGAAAAAAACGCAAAGCGATGTCACGAGATCCAGGAAAAGAACGATCCTGCTCTTCTTCCTTGAAAGGCAGAGTGACCACGTATCTGCCAACCGAATCACGGGTATGATGAGTTGCGAAGATTTCTTCACAGCGAGTTTCCTCAGGGGTTAGATGTCGAGGTGACGGAAATGATTCCAATTCCCAGAAGCGCTTGACTTCCTCATGAAGCAGATCATCGTCTTGGCTGAAAAATGATTGAACTTCGTCCTGACACCCGGCACCACCCAGTAAGAGCCAGCCAAACACTGAATTCAGAGCTGAGGGTTGATTTGGACCTCCATCCACACGGCCAGGAAGGAGAAGAGAAGTAAACACCTCAGCGCCGAGAAGCAGATCTACAGAACCAGGCTTGTCGAAGTTAGGGTCAGCCAAGGCGAGATCCTTGATATGATGCCACGACGATTTATTAATACGAGTTGAAGGTATCCTACCACAAATGCTAGGCAACGTGAGCGCGTCGATAGAAAAGAGGCTGTTGCTGTTAGCACCAACCTCAAGGCGAACTGCACCTGATATAGACGAAGATGCTTGTCCCAAACCACGAACACGACGAGAAGTAAGTGTGCGGGCGACACCTAAGATGGTGGCAGCACGTTCACTGATGAAGTGAGCCTGGCTACCCGAATCTATGAGAGCACGAAACGATTGGAAGTTGCCTGAGGAATCACGAAGTTGCACAGTGGCTGTTGATAACAGCACCACAGAATTATCACCTATGCTCGTAAGTACTCTTACAGGTTGCTCTGGACTACTGCTCGAATCGGCTTGACTTGATGAAGCAGATAAATTAGCATCATCATCTCGATGAAGCAGGGTGTGATGACGTTGACGACACTTTTGGCAACTAAAAAATGATCTACAATTCTTTAAACTGTGCGAAGGTTTTAAACAGTTGAAACACCAACGGTTGGTTTTAGCGAATTCAATCCGTTCCGCAACAGAAAGCTTTGTGAACCGTTCACAATAACTGATCGAATGATTTTCTGAACAGAAGGAGCACTTGACAATTGGTGTTGTGACTGATGCTTCAGATGCCGTAATCGTTCGAATTTTAGGTTTATCAGCAGTAGATTTAGTGTTGCTAGTGCTGGAAAGGAATACCGTAGTCGGTTTCGATTTAAACGATTTATTACTTGGTGGTATTTTAGGTATAGATTTATCGTGTGCACGGTTGGTAGTAGAGTGACTACGCTCTTGTGACAAAAAATGTGTATCTCGAACAAGGGCCTCGCATGTCATATTTAAAAATTTATACAAATCTCTAAATTCGGGAAGTTCGGCAGTTGAATGACTTCGTTCAAATGCACAGCGAGTCTTAGAATCGAGTTTCGATAATATGTGATAACACAGAATAAAGCTCCACTGATCCGTAGGTAAATCAAGACTTTTCAAAATATTTAAATTTTCACTAATTAAATCAAGTACACGACGGAATTCTGAAGGAGAACTCGATTTAAAATTAATATTTAATATTTCTTTCCAGCACGTAAAAGCCAACTCACGCTTATCACGATACCTAGTGAGCAAGGCTTGGTAGGCTTCGCTATAGAAAGTACCCTTAACTGGGTACGTACGAATAAGACCAAGTGCGTCACCTGACAAACTTGATATAAGATAATGCATACGTTCAGTGTCTGACAATGTTTCGTTATTATGGATCAACGAATTAAAAACATCATAGAATTCAGGCCACTCTCTAATAGCTCCTGAAAACGTTGGAATTTTGATTTTTGGTAATTTAACATTACAGACGCTCGAGCGATCACGTTCAGTACGTTGTTCATCGTTACTAGGAATAAGTTCCCTATAAATAGTAGCAATTTTAATGTAAATGTCATCAAATTGTTCGCGTATTAAATCTTCTTTCTCTTCCGATGTGCCATCAATAATGCCAAGAATGTCCGTATGAGCTTGCTCAAAACTTTCACAAAGTCGCGGCATGACAGCATGATGAGAAAGAAACGTGTTCAGAAGAGATCTATCATCTTGAGCTAGCTCAGCTGCCTCCAAAGTTTTTTCAAGACGTCGCAGAGCTAGTGTACGCTTCCTCCGTAAAACCGGTAAGTCTTGCATAGTTAATTCGGAAGTAGCATGTGAGCCACGCCTCGATGTTGTGTCGTGCTTAGAACGTCGCCGAGTTGCGTACATCGTTGTGAGAGACTAGTACAAACGAAATACGACAAAGCAGTGTACACAAGCTACGGCTTAGCACGCGCAATGCTAAAAAACGTGAAAAATAATTTAATTAAAAGAATTGAAGAACCATTTATCTATTAAAACGATTTAGTGTTACGATATCCCGCGAGTCAGGTTCCCAACCGAACTCGTCCTCTTATAATTACGAGGGGATGTGGAACTATACGAGAATAATTAAAAGTTTAACAATAGAATACTTAGGTAAACGATATGTAGGTATAGCACGGTCCAGTTTTTACGAGAGCGATCGAGCACTATTATTATAATAATAATGGTGCTTCACGATAGGTACCTATCACTTTAGAGTACCTAATGAGCTAAGTTACGTAAACACGATTGTTATTGTTTGCAGTTGAATAATTTCGCTTATGGTAAGTCACTCGATGAATAGGACGTCAGAATTATTTACGAGCCATTTATAATAGGTAAGTAAATTACGATAAAAAACGACCTAACTACGATAGTTGCATACTTACCTACCTACACCACTAAAAAGAATCAGATAAACAAGTGCGAGAACCAGCGATGTTATACCGCGATATAAATAGAATGTATAAACAACGCTAGGCAACGATAAATTGCAACTTGAATACCTATCCACTTTTACATTGTGTAGGTCTTTGAGATAAGCGACGAATTTTAGGTACCTACGTAATTAAGGCAAACCTGTGTCAACAAACAACAATAGAATGCTGCTCCTCTTTACGATAGGTTTTTACCAAAGCGAATAAGTGAAAGGCGCAAGCAATTGTATTATTGTGTTGTACGTAGGTATGTACCTAGGAGCGAAGAACAATTATTTACTTAAAAAAAAACTTAAATACGCGTATGATACGATGTTATAAACAACAGTTAGACGAATAGGATTTTACCGGGTTTGTGTATATTCACGTAAAACGTACCTACCTATATCCAAACCGCTAAACGTTGAATATTGAAAACGATTTGTAAACTAGGTAGCTACACACAATAATTATGCCGAACGGAACACTTGGTATTTGCAACGGTTGTACCTTCGGATTACTAGATCACACTAGGTAGGTATGTTACTCCTGGTGACCTAAAAATTTTTACATAGAAATCGAATTTATTAATTTATTCAGAATCGTTCATTTATAGAAATCGAAATCGAAAAAAAAATATATATGGATGCGTAAGATGAGGATATCTTTCCAATGTTAACGATCGATCAACACGTTAATTGAATATAATTGTTACGTGTACAGGGCAGAATCTCCCAACTTTCCCGAAATTAGGGAGTTCAAAAAAGTCGGTAGGAAGAAAAATTGTACGTGTATGGTTTTACGAAAGTTAATGAAAAATGGATAATTCCCGGGTTTCGGCACCAAAATGTATTGTGAGGGCCCGGTTTCACTCGGTTGGCGTCTCACAAACAGGGACTCCCACAAGGGAGAACGGTCTAATAGGTCGTCTGACTAACCTGCGGTTCCAGCTTTCGGCATTTATGTTGTCTTGATCCTGTGGTCTTCGAGTTCTTTCTCGGTTTTCACTCCCGGCCGGGGTGTCGAGTCACGGGTGGCCCTGGACCAGCCACAAAACGCGCGCGTTCGGGATCACGAATTTCAAGCGTCTCTTTTCCCGTTGCAAGTTCGATTCGCTACAGGTAGTGGCGAGTGGTGACGTCAGTGACGTCTTGTCAGAATCGACCAATGACCGTGAAGAGTGCCAAGGAGTGCCAACCTAAGTGTAAGCTTGAGAATTGTATACCAACTTTGAAATAATATGATGACGGTACATGTAGAAGTATAGTCTATTGGCTGCAGCCATCACTTAAAATCAATGTAAGTTGCATGATTGTTTGCCACTTTATATAAAAAAGTCATGTTTTATTACAGAAATCGTTTCTATCACTGATCGTCTGAAGAAATATTTATGTTTATTTTTTTTGTTAAAGTTGTTTACCACACAAGCATTCAGTTCACATTGATGTTAAGTGACTGCAGCCTATTGACACCCACACAAAGACCAAGGTCAAAATACATATGCGTTACCACTCCTGAGGCCTAAGGTGTTATGCCTCTGTGCCGGAAATTACATGGCCGTACACTACCACCTGACCGGAACACAATAGTGCTGAACACTACCATTTAGCGGCAAGTATATTAGGTAATGCGGTGGTGCCTACGGCCGCGAGCCCCGTCACTAGAGTTCTACCACCAGTGAATTTGATTTTGATTTTCTAGTTACTAAGCAAAGCTCGCGGCATGATATTCGACAAGACAAAGATGGTGAAGAACCAAGAGCTGCAGATAGAGGCACTCACCACTCAGGTGCAGTCGCTCAAGGACATCAATGTGATCACCAAGGACCTGCTCGAGATCAGGAACTCGGAGGTGAAGGCTATGGAGGTGAGTACTGTAAGATATGATGCACGGTTTCCAAGAGTAAAGAAATATTTAATTCTTTCCCTGTTTCATTTCTTTCCTCTTCTTATCTTCTATTTTCCATCTTTTTTCCTTCAATTCTTCTTTTCTCACTCACTTTCTTCTTCCCACCTTCGATGGTACTGAATATTGCCAAATGGTAGTATTCAGCACTATCGTTTAACGCTTAGATGGCAATGTATGGCACCCAGTGGCGATTACTGGTGTTGATAATTGGGGTGGCTCCAGCTTTTGTCATAAGTAGATAGTTGTAGTGTTAAGAGCGCAAAACCTGAAAACCGTTTCTTTAGACGGTCAATCTGAACAACTTTCAGTCTTTCATTAAGGAACCAACCTACCTACTTTGAAATCGCAAAAAAGAAATTTCATGCAATTTGACTTTTTCTTTTTTGTATGAAATAGCTGATATTTTTTCGCGATATTAAAGTTTCATTACTAAATAAGAAGTCAATTGAATCAATAGAAAGATATAAAACGTAACAAACACTATCATGAAAAACATGCGAAAAATCGTTAGGTAGTGCGCCATTCACAGTGCCAGACCCGCGCCACACCGCGGACACTCCGCCATAATTTCATACAAACGCTTAATTTGGTCTCTATTACACAGACATCAATCAGTGACGTGTATTGACACGTGCACCTGTGTGTGTAGCACGTAGAGAATACCAAACGTCGCCCATAAGAGGCGGGGAGGTTGGGTGAGGCGGGGAAATCAGGCGGGACGTCGAAGTGTCCATTCTATACGTAGTATTATTACATATTCTCTGCCCGCGCTTCAAACTCCGTGAGTAATACTAGGCGACTAAGGGGGCGGGGCGCGGGCGGAGAACGACTTTGTTTGGACTCCGCATGCGCTGGCACAAGCGCATTGCTCGTATCGGCCGCGTTCGGCGCTGACCGAACGCGACGACAATCGCGAGTTGCGTTCGTGAAGACGAAGAAGAAGAAGAAGACCGCAGCGCTCCTAAAATGCAATTATTTATTATACCTAGGTTTAAGTAATTAGGTTGTAAATATATATTATGATTATTTACATTTTTTTGCTTAAAAATTACGGGCGTCGCCCTAAGCGCCATCTTAGAAATCGCCACTGATGACTGATGGGACCGTAGTAACTATCACAGAGACACAACAACTTAGGTCTTAGGGATCTGCATTTTGCTTTCTGGTTTTTCTGGATGTCTATAAGTCTAACCCCCTTATTCATAAACGTATTTTAGCTGAAGTGTTGCTAATGCCTCCATTGTCTCTTTCTATCCTGGACATTTGACAATGCAACTGATAAAGACAAAGCATTCTATACCTAAAACGTATCTAATGTACGTTTATGAATAAGGGGGTAAGCGTGCAGCTCACACGGATGTTACGTCATCAATATCCATGCGACTTGCACGCTTGCTTGGCACCTTCATTTCATAAACGTTATCATGCTGACAGGAGCGTCTCCAAGCGATGGAGGCACGTTTCAAAGCAGAGAAGGAGCGGTACGGTCTGGTGCTGAAGCGGGCGCAGACCAGCTCCAACATCAACGACGACCTCCGCAAGGAGTATGAGACACAGCTCGCTATTTTCAAGGTAAAACGTTTATTTTTTTCCGTAACGATAAGTTCCAAGTTCCATCTTACAGAACCACTCCATTTCAAATTACGTAAACTAACGCAAAATGTATAAATAAATCCCTATGTCTGTCTGTCTGTCTGTTACCTTTTCACGCCCAAACGACTGAACTGATTTTAATGAAATTTGGTACAGAGATAGAGCTGACTTTGAGAAAGAACATAGGCTACTTAGTTATTTCATGCCTTATTTAATATAGTTAAGAAAGGAGAAGTTCCACGTTGGGCCCGCACCTTGTATACTATATCAAAAGATAGAGAAAAATACTCAGAATCATGGAAACATATTCAAAATATAATTTGAATCGTTGTTGTTTTGTCGGAAATATTTATTTTACGTAATTTTTGTATGACAGGAATATGTTGCCATATCGCTACTATGACATTCTTGTTTTCTGAATGTACTCACGACAATTAATTGAAGATTTATTTAACGATTTGAATAGCTGAAAATGATTTAGTATTTTATGCTTCATCCCTCAATATAGTGTACAAGGTGCGGGCCCAAGCTCCATACATTTTGGAACGTCTCCTTTCATGTATTATCTTCTTTGTAAGCAATTTTTATTTTATTTTTATAAAAACGACATGCTTGCGGGCGAAGCCGCGGGCAACAGCTAGTAAATAATAAAGCCTTTTAATTTTACATGCTTACGTAACATACATTTCATTTAAAGTAAGTAATTCCAATTTATTTTAACTTATGATAGTATTATTTTCTACCTTGTGTCTAATTGTTAGTGCTATCGCTAGGTTATGGGACATGGACCCCTCCTTGGGTGAAGGCCTCCTCCATCTTTTTCTAGTATTCTCTGTTTTTGGCTTTGATTATCCAATTTTTTCCGATTATAACATTTAAATTATAACTTAACAATTATTAAGGGTAAAAGCGACTTCTTTACGATATTCAATAAACTGAAAAGTCTATTATATCGGTTGCCTAACTAGCATAGTTGGTAATAGATGGCGCTGCTGCTACCATAAAGCAATGCAATAGATGTGAAGGAAAGATTTGACAAATCGGGCAGGGCTTCAGTAGCTCAATTGGAAGAGCGGCTGGACTAGATTCCCAGTAGGTCGCGAGTTCGAGTCTCGCCTGTAGTCAATTTTTTCTTTCCATTTTTCTTTAAAATAAAATATATTTCAAAAGCATGTGTTAATGCGAAATAATATAAAAACAATTTAAATCATCAGCCCATCGTCTGTTTGGCCTACCCACATTTCACGCAAAATATATAGTTCGTAAAAAAAATTATACCTTTATATATCTTCCTTTGAAGGTATGAAATGAAACACTATTTGTACTACAACTCCGGTAGTACTAAACGAAATCCCTTTCGCAGTTAGAGATTAACCACTAGGAGGTAGTGCCGTTGGACCATTATCTTCTTCTTCCTTAAATATTTTGTAAAAATGAATGTTTATCTGGTATGTCCTTTATAGAATCGTAAACTATGCATTTGAACACGTGATGTTGGTAAGCAGAGTTATTACTGTCCATGAGCCCACGAAGGTTACTGAGTTGGTATAACCAGTTACCGACAGATGGAGCCACTGTATTTTTTTTTAAAAACATTTTTAGTTGTGGCGTAAATAAGCGCGCACTGTACAGCAAGTATTTTAAAAATTTATTTCATAATACGGGTCTGTATTCCAGGAGCTAAGAGAGAAGTACGAACTACGAGTGCAAGCGTTAGTGGCTGAAAACGCGCGCCTCAAGGACCTGGTGCCGAGCAGAGCGGCGGCCAATCAGCCTGGAGCTGGTGGTAGCGGCGAAACTGGTGGAACCTCCGGATAATTTTTACTAATAAACAGTTTTTGTATCGTTTTGTACTGTAGTATTATGTATTTATTTTGATAAATAAAGTTTTTGATTTTACTTGTGTACTTTTGAACCCTGTACTAAATTTCAAGTTTCTGAGTACAGTACTTTCGGCTGTGCGTTGATATCTAAGTCGGTGAGTCAGGTTTGTCTTTTGCATATGAAAAAGACTACCTTTGAGAAGCTCTGAACGGTATACAAAATATTTTATGTGTTACAGCGATATATGTGTCGAGTTCTGTCTGATGGTGGGGTCAAAAGTCTTAGGAATCGGCGTGCATGTATGAAGAGAATGATGAAGGTAGACGAGGCACGAGAGGTTTGTCTGAACCGGGATATCTGGCGCTCTACACTCTCTGCCTACCCCGTTAGGGACCTGGCGTGAAGATACATACATACATACATACAGCGATGTGTTCTAAATTTTATCGAAACCCGTCCAGCCGCCTTAACGTGATTGAGCGACAAACAGACATCCATACTTTCACATTAATAGTAGTTAGATTGGAAAAAGTTTTTGATTTATTAATATGTAACTGAAACTTTCCGAGATATCTTGGTAAATTTCAGCGATTTTAGTATCACTGTAAAGTAAAAATATATATATATCTTAATATATATAAATCTCGTGTCACAATGTTTGTCCTCAATGGACTCCTAAACCACTTAACCGATTATAATAAAATTCGCACACCAAGTGCAGTTCGATCCAACTTGAGAGATAGGATAGCTTACATTACGCTATGACTAATAGGAGCAGAGCAGCGCGGGCGAAGCCGGGGCGGGCCGCTAGTATATATATATATATATATATCCAAAATGGTTTATATAGAAATGAGGTAGATGATTCTATCTATCTCTGATGAAGAAGGAAGCTGATCAATCTGACTGATCTTTTTACTGGTGGTAGAGCTCCAGTGACGGAGCTCGCGGGCGTAGGCACCACCGCATTACCTAATATACTTGCCGCTAAATGGTAGTGTTCAGCACTATCGTGTTCCGGTCAGGTGGTAATGTACGGCCCTGTAATTTCCGGCACAGAGGCATAACACCTTAGGCCTCAAGAGTGGTAACGCATCTGCATTTTGACCTTGGTCTTTGTGTGGATGTCTATAGGCTGCAGTCATCACTTAACATCAATGTGAACTGCATGCTTGTTTGCCACTTCCATACATAAAAAAAAAAAAAATCTGATAATTTGAGATCACCTTAAACGAAGAACAATGACAGTGCCTGGAAAGAGTTCAACATTGTAGCGTTCGGACGCGCGATCATCACGCGGCCGCGATCAGTTGCTACCGGCACTATCTGAACGCTGCACGCAAGTAATCAATAGGCAAAAAATCGATCAAGTGCGTGTCTGGCCACGCGCAGTGTAGGGTTCCGTACTTTTTACGTTTTGTTAATGCAATAAAAAAATTAAACATTTTCTATGGAGCTGATAAATAATTTCGAGTATTACATTTGGTCGACCGATACTTGCAAACTGGTGAAGCCAACTTAAGTGTGATAGTTTTTCTTTTAATTTCGTTATATATAGCTACTATTGCCGTAACGTTTGAATTTCTAACAGTAACCGTTTAGTTGGTAGAGGGGGAGGACACTTGACTTTAACGAAAATTGGTACTTTAAAGCTTAATAAGTCACGAACAGTTTACTAAATCGAAAAATGATCTTAACACACCCCTAACATTTTTGAAATACCTATCCAACGATATCGCACACTATATGGTGCGCAGAGTGCGTGGCGGTACCAATAGCATTCTGAGCATGATCGCAAGCATATTAGATTGTCTGTACGTTAACCATTGCTGTGCCATATCAACTGGAATATGACGGTCATGAGTTGTACAATATTAATAATAAATGTTCAAAATATATGTAGGTATTTAATGTCATTCAATAATATAGATTGGAACTAACATAGTTCTAAGTACAAATATACTAACAAAATGAGTCTGTGTTACTTAATAAACGAAATTAAATAAATAAATATATAGAAAAAGAAAAATAAGAAAATTAGCCGCGCGTTACATTTAGGTGAGGTACCCTAATAATTTTATTTTTCATGGTTTTATTCTACCACTTTGTCGGCGTGATTAAGGTGTATGCTTGTGCCCATAGACTTATAATACAGTAGATAATAAATCTATGCTTGTGCCAAATTTAGCAAGTCCCTAGTACCAATAGCTTTTGCACTAAACTGCGGACGGACAGACAGACAGACGAACATGGCGAAACTAAAAATTGGTATTGGTGTGAACCTTTAATGGAGAAACTATGCTAGCGACACAGCGTGTCCAACTCATCGTTACGTTTTTTGTAGCTCATGTCATGTCTCCCAGGTGCAGAAATTAATAGAGAAGCGACTATAACACATTACCGTTCCCGGCGCACCCATAAATCCTCCGTAATGCAATATGCTAACTTTACTGACATTTGCGTGGCTCACGAATATTTTTGGTTCGGAGTGAAATATTGCCCTGCTGCAGCGGGATAGTGTGCCGAATATCAAATGAATGAACGTGGTTTAATCCTTCAAAAATGTTACATGGCAAAGTTTGTGAACACGTTTATGGATAGATTGGCATGGATGGTATTTTACTAACAGTTCGCGTTGAGCATGCTAAACGAATTATAATGAAACTTTCGGTCATATAGCACAGTAGTTTTTGTTTTCAACGTTCTGAAGCCGCATTATGTATTTCATTTGACATAATTTCGATAGCTACTTTTTTTTTTATGTGGCAAACAAGCGTGCAGTTCACATTAATTTTAAGTGATGACTGCAGCCTATAGACACTCACACAATGACCAGAGGTCAAAATGCAGATGCGCTGCCACTCCTGAGGCAATAGGGATGTTATGCCTCTGTGCCGGAAATTACAGAGCCGTACGTTACCACCTGACCGGAACACGATAGTGCTGAGCACTACCATTTAGAGGCAAGTATATTAGGTAATGCGGTGGTGCCTACGCCCGCGAGCTCCGTCACTGGAGCTCTACCACCAGTAAAAACTTTGCCGTGCATTGTCATTTTAACGTAATGTGATACTTATTTAAGAAAACAGCAACGTACTAAAACTTCAAATTGAAGGCTACCGAGATTTTTTTTTTATGTAATTGAAGTGGCAAACAAGCATGCAGTTCACATTGATGTTAAGTGATGACTGCAGCCTATAGACACCCACACAAAGACCAAGGTCAAAATGCAAATGCGTTACCACTCCTGAGGCCTAAGGTGTTATGCCTCTGTACCGGAAATTACAGGGCCATACATAACCACCTGACCGGAACACGATAGTGCTGAACACTACCATTTAGCGGCAAGTAAATCAGGTAATGCGGTGGTGCCTACGCCCGCGAGCTCCGTCACTGGAGCTCTACCACCACTAAAAGAGATAGAGATAGAGAGATTACACCTGTAAAAGAAATTGTAATAGATTCACAAAGCCTCAGTAATTAAGCGCCCATTGCCAGATGCCTGGCAGATGCCTGCCTGGCGAAACCTGCACTGTGGTCGTTTATACGTTTAGATATACTCGTAATTTCAAACACAGTGTAAAAAATATTATTGAAAAAAAAAAAAACTCCGGACGAATTGAGAATCTCCTTCTTTTTTCGAAGTCGGTTAATAAATGAATTGGAAAATTGAATTAGATATGTGAGTAACGAGCTACTATAGGAGTTACGAACTACAAGGTCTGCGGGATACAAGGTCGGTTATGAGGTCTATGCGCCATGAGTATGCGGGCTGCGATGTAGGTCTACAAGTTACGTGTTCTACGAGCTAAGAGGTCTACGAGCTATGAGGTCTACGGGCTACGAGGTCTACGAGCTACGCGTCAATCGAAGATAAAATTAAATAATCACGAATTCATAATGCGATTCAATTAAGAAACTGTACTTTGTTTCATTCATGGCGGATGAAGAAACGAGATAACGTTATGAACGTGTGATTTTCGGCATCGGGGCACAAAAACTTAGACCTCTGGAGTGGCAAAGCATCCACATTACCACCACCGCTCTACCACTTACTGGTGGTAGAGCTCCAGTGACGGAGCTCGCGAGCGTAGGCACCATCGCATTACCTTATATACTTGCCTCTAAATGGTAGTGCTCAGCACTATCGTGTTCCAGTCAGGTGGTAATGTACGGCTCTGTAATTTCCGGCACAGAGGCATAACACCTAATGCCTCAGGAGTGGCAGCGCATCTGCATTTTGACCTCTGGTCATTGTGTGTCTATAGGCTGCAGTCATCACTTAAAATCAATGTGAACTGCACGCTTATTTGCCACATTAAAAAAAAAGTAGCTATCGAAATTATGTCAAATGAAATACATAATGCGGCTTCAGAACGTTGAAAACAAAAACTACTGTGCTAAACTAATGTACGGCCCTGTAATTTCCGGCACAGGGGTGTAAGACCTTAGGCCTCAGGAGTGGTAACGCATCTGCACTTTGATCTTGGTCTTTGTGTGAGTGTCTATAGGCTGCAGTCATCACTTAACATCAATGTGAATAGCATGCTTGTTTGCCACTTTCATTACATAAAAAAACATTGAAATCTCTGTATTTTATGTAGATAGTAGAGAGTCTATAGGCTACAGTAATCAATGTGAACAGTTTGCTTGTTTCCCACTTCGTAATATATATAAAAATATAATTCAGTTTAGGTTGACCATAAAAGTCTTTGTGGTATTGATTTGGAGACTCTGTTTTCAATAAATTAGTAGTAGTAGTAATTTAAAAAAAAATCTTTATTGTACTCCAAAGGTATCAAAAGTAAATTACGTTCTTTACATTATAATTATATTAAAAGAAATTGAATTTACGTTTTACATACTCAATTTCGCACATATTGGCATATTGGATAGATTGTTGTATGTATGTATGTATGTATCTTCACGCCAGGTCCCTAACGGGGTAGGCAGAGAGTGTAGAGCGCCAGACATCCCGGTTCTGACAAACCTCTCGTGCCTCGTCTACCTTCATCATTCTCTTCATACATGCACGCCGATTCCTAAGACTTTTGACCCCACCATCAGACAGAACTCGACCTATTTGGTCATGGTAGGTCAGCCTTGGTCTTCCTGGGCCTCTGCAACCATCCACATTCGCATTGTATATCTGTTTAGTCATTCGCTCATTCGACATTCTTTCTATATGCCCGAACCATCGGAGCATGCCTTTTTTCATTTTTACACCGATACTATCATTCACACAAAGTCTCTTTCTTACATCTTCATTACGAACGCGATCGGTGAGTGATACACCGCAGATCTTGCGCAAAGATCTCATCTCGACCGCGTTCAACTTACTTTCATGCTCTTTCCTGCATACCCAGCTCTCGCTTCCATATAAAAGCGTTGGAGTAAGTACAGCATTATGTACGGCTAGTCGAGCCCGCTGGCTGAGATGTTTCGATTCTAGCAGCTTACCCAACGCTCCATTCACGCAATTCCCAGCAAGCACTCTTCTTTCTATGTCAGTGGTGTACCTACCATCCTTGCTAAAAGCACATCCAAGATATACAATTTCATCAACCTGTTCTAACACTGCATCATCTACTACTACCCTTGCATTTGTTCTCTGTTCATCTCTTTCAAATACTAATACTTTAGTTTTATCCACATTCAATTGTAAGCCTTTCTCCATACAATCCTCTTTCATGACTGTGACTAGTGCTTGTAGCCCAGATGGTGTAGAGCTAACAATTACCGCATCATCTGCGTAAAGCAGACAGTTCACCACTAAGTCACCCATACGCACTCCCACATCCATCAACTTCACCCTCTGGAGGCATTTGTCCAGATATATAATAAACAGCCTAGACGAAAGCACGCAACCCTGTTTGACACCGATGTTAACATCAAACCAGGGTGACATGTTACCATCTACCCGCACACATGCTTGACAGCCCACATACGTGGACTGTATTGCACGGAGCAGACTGCCATCAATACCATACTCTGGCAAAATGTCCCACAGCTCCTTTCGTAATACCCTATCAAACGCCTTCTCCAAATCCACAAAACCGCAGAAAACCTTCTGGCTCACAGCCAGATGCTTCTCTACGATGTTGCGGAGGGAGAAAACTTGATCCATACATCCTCTTCCAGATCTGAAACCACCCTGTGCATCCCACAACAACCCGTCGGACTTCTCTTTCATTCTTCTTTCTAAGACTTTCCCATACACTTTAGCTGCCAAACTGATCAAACTGATCGCTCGATAGCTGGTGCAGTCCATACGTGAACCCTTGCCTTTATACAAAGGCACGATGACCGCACACCGCCAATCCTTTGGGATTCTTCCGGACCTCCAGCAAAGGTTGCACAACACCCAGAAAGAATCCCAAAGGGCAGCACCACCATATTTGATCATTTCGGCAGAAACCTGATCAATACCCGCAGCCTTACCACATTTCAAACTTCGTATCGCCCTTACAATCTCATCTATTGTTATATCCTCACAAGCCGGCACCGTCAAGTCAGCAACTCCGGCGTCAGGGTTGTGAGCATAATCATACATTTCCCCATAATACTCGCTCCATCGTTTTAACACATCTTGCGTGTTCTCAAGAATGTCACCCAACTTAGATTTTATTCTATTCATTCCAGAAACTGGAGAAGAGCTTCTAGACTTTTTCACCTCCCTCCAATAGAGTTTGATGTTAGACTCAAAGCTCTTCGCCAGTCTCTCATCAGCTTCCACTTTATCTCTCTCACGCTTTTCATTCACTAAAATCTTGGTGTCATTCTTGAGCCGACGGTAAATTTCTCTCTTCTCATCTCTCATACCATTATTCATTTGCAAAGATGCTACATAATCCAGCCATGCTTTCTTCTTTCTTTCAACGGAGTCTTGCACCTCCTTGTCCCACCACGCATCCCCTTTCAAGGATTTGCGTATCTTTGCATAACCACATACTTCTTTCGCAACTTCCACCATACTATCTTTCATAACTTGCCAACATTCATCCACGTCCAAGTCCGTAAGACAAACCTTATCTAACTTTTCACGGACTTGACGTTCATACACTCTCCTTGCACTAATGTCTTGTAACTTTTCACTCTTTATTCTTTCAAGTCCTCCGAAAGGCACACGGACACGCCAATGTCGCCATTTCTTGAACAGACCCCTAAACCGGCTTATTACCAAGTAGTGATCTGTATCAAGAGTGGGACCTCTGTAGGCTCTAGTGTCCATCAGGCTCTTCCGAAGACGACTATCAACCATGATCAAATCAATCATACTTTTTTGTTCATTCCTCCTCCATGTATACGTGTGAATGTCCTTATGACGGAATTCTGTGTTAGACACAAGGAGACTTCGTTCCAAGCATAAGTCAAGTATCAGCTTACCAGCATCATTTACTCTTCTATCACCATATGGACCTAGAACGGCCTCATATCCTGGCCGCCTGGTCCCGACCCATCCATTCAAATCACCACACAAAATTACCCTTTCATTAGCTTCAACCATATCGAGAACTTCCCTTGTAGATTCCCAAAACTTCTCCAGGTCTTGGGTCGTCGCTGAGCTAACCGGTGCATAAGCTGCTACCAAAAACACCCTAGTGACGCCCAATTTAATTCGGACCCAGATTAGTCTCGGGTTCACCAAACCATAATCTTTCACTCCAGTGACTAAACGAGAGGACAGAAGGACGCCCACCCCCGCGCTGGCATGATCGCTCTGTTGCACACCTGCCCACAGAGCCATCGCGCCACCCGGGAGATCTTCGACCTCGCAGCCCTTTCGTTTAGTCTCTGTTACACACAAAACATCCAGGCGTCTCACACTCATTACGTTCGTCAACTCATTCATCTTCTCGCAAATTCCACCTCTCACATTCCACGTGCCTATCTGGCACTCCCCACTCCTCGATCCGCCGTATCGGGCCCGGCGTGACAGGTGGCGGTCCCCATCGCCGCTTTGGCCGCTTTTCGTACCGACGGGGACGGGTCGGTACGCGTCGCCTCGGGGGGACGCCCTAACCCGCACTGCGGTACGCCTTCGTGCCAGAATTGCAGCCCTAAAGGACTGGCAGGGGTCGCGACGTGCACGCTTCTGGCATGACCCCTTATCCTACTTTTACCCTTATCTTACTTTTTAGATTGTTGTGTTATGGAGAATACGGCGAATATTGATCTCAGTTATTGTGTTGCAGTAGTTACTCGTATAATTAATTCAAGACACTGCTCTTAATTAGATACGGGAATTCATTGTGGAACGAGCATGACAGGTTACCTAGTCTCAGAGGTATTGTGATTCATAAATGGTACGTAATACAATTATGATTGTGAGTATGAACATTGGGTATGAAGTATGAGAATACAAGCACCGACGCATTGCAGTAAATATCCATGGCGGGCAAAGGGTGTCCCAGAGAAGGACATTTGGGTTAACCTGGTGGTAGAGTTCCAGTAGGGACTCGAGGGCGTAGGCACCAACACATTACCTAATCTATCTGCCGCCAAATGGTAGTGTACATCACTATCGTGTTTCGGTTACATAGGAGTGTATGTCCCCGTAATACCTATCACAGAGACATAACAACTTGGGTATCAAGGGTGGCAACACATCTCCAATTTGACCTCTGGTTTTTGTGTAGATATCTTTAGGCTGCAGTCATTACATAATCCATGTTTGTATGCCACCTTCATTTTATGCCACCACAAAAAAAAATATTAAAAACAAAAAGTGCCCAAAAACCCCAAAAATAAATTCAATGTATTGTTTAGGTACACGTGAAAGGAGGTTTGTAAAGGTTTGTTGTCAAAAACAAACTGACACTTGGCGCTTTACACTTCCAAAGAGTATATAAATACAACCTTACTCTTCCTCCTCTGTGCCATAAGAAACTCAACGTGAAAACACTTAATTTGTTCAATTAATTTGTCACAAAATAATCATGCTATTTCAAGCTCAGAGGTATCAGGAAAACTTCCAAATAAAGGATTCGTATCTACAGTTATAATCCCAACTGTTACCACCAAAGCCCCAGAGCACGTATTTGCAGGGACATCCGATAAGTTTATTGTTACTGTTTGAAGTGATAGATAGATAGATTAATATAATCTAATATAAATTAACTATTAATTAAAATCATTCAACAATTCTATCGAAGGATAAGCTTCATCTATTTGTAATTAGGCTCAATGGCCGTCAATTATTTCGATTGTTCGGTCTTAATTAAGTAGGATTACGAGTGGAATGTAAGGTCCTAAAGACCTTGCCGAGATCTAGACGATTAGGTTTACTAGAATCCAAGGTCTTTGTGTAATAAAGTAGCCCCAAACCTGATTGTTGTTTATGCGAAGTAGTAGACTGTGAGGTGGTGATAAATAAGTGATCAATTGAAATTAAAAGTATAAAAAAAATAAAGACACTGCACTTGATTTCCCAATCCCAATTATATTCTACCACTCAATTAAATTACATCGGGCTTCCACTTATTTAATAGATAATATTTTTAAAATTAAAAGAAAAAAAATTTTTTTGGGACCTACAAAATATAAAGCTACAAAAAGACCCTTATCAGGGATAAAGAATGGATGTATGTATCTTCACGCCAGGTCCCTAACGGGGTAGGCAGAGAGTGTAGAGCGCCAGACATCCCGGTTCTGACAAACCTCTCGTGCCTCGTCTACCTTCATCATTCTCTTCATACATGCACGCCGATTCCTAAGACTTTTGACCCCACCATCAGACAGAACTCGACCTATTTGGTCATGGTAGGTCAGCCTTGGTCTTCCTGGGCCTCTGCAACCATCCACATTCGCATTGTATATCTGTTTAGTCATTCGCTCATTCGACATTCTTTCTATATGCCCGAACCATCGGAGCATGCCTTTTTTCATTTTTACACCGATACTATCATTCACACAAAGTCTCTTTCTTAAGAATGGATGTGTGAAGTCAAAAACGCCAATATTTTTAACAGACTTTTGAACCCAATTGTGTCAAATCATATTCAACCCTAGCTCGGGCTGTAAGTGATGTAGAGTTTTCCTGATCGGGAACATTTCCGTGGCTCGTCAGTTATGGTAACGTATTCAATAGGTCAGTAAGACCACTTTGTTTTCTTTTATCCACTTATATCCATAGCATAGCTTAATGAAAAACACGTAACTGGCTAACTCAATTCATACATAAAAAAAAGAAAAATAAAATGAGACAATATTTTCATATACCACTATTTAAAAAATCTTTTGATTCCATACTAATTTGATCTCACACAACAACCATCGGGAACGTCCAGACTATATCATTACCCTACAGGATTCAGTAATTGAGTTCCTCTCAACATCTCCAATCCATATCCTAAATCACCCTTGATTACATCTAACCAGATATTGAAACTTGACGTCCAGGGATATGTAGTTGATGAGGATCAAATGTATGTCCTTGGATGTCGAATAGTTTAGCCTGTCCTGAGCTGTCTAGCGGCACGCGTTAGGTTACCCATGTCACGCATTATCTGTCTTTTAGTTTGTAACAAGTTTTTATGTGAGTGGAACCAACTGCTTGGAACTGATTATATTTATATGCTTATACACTTTTTACGTAAAGAAAAAAAACATTTTTTCTTTAATTGTGCTAAAGGGGTAAGCATTTAGTGGGAATTGAATTATTGCGGCAGCCATGATAAAACGTCAAATTTAAACATAAAATTTGAACAATAATTGGAATTAAACTGAAGACATGATTGGTGAATCGCACTCTACGAGTATGTTTACATAGATATTTGTATTTATTAGCCTTTTTTTTAAATCGATGGCGCACATCAACTACCACGAACTCTCAGCCTATCATTACCCCACAGGACTCAACCAGTAATTGACTTCTCTGCAATCTCTCCAATCGATATATATCCTAAATCACCCTTGATTACATCTAACCAGATATTGAAACTTGACGTCCAGGGATGTGTAGTTGATGAGGATCAAGTGGATGTCCTTGGGTGTCGAATAGTTTAGCCTGTCTTGAGCTGTCTTTAGCGGCACGCGTTAGGTTACCCATGTCACGCATTATCAGTCTTTTAATGTAACAAGTTTTAATGTGAGTGGAACCAACTGTTTGGAACTGATTTTTTTTTTTTTTTTAATGTAATGGAAGTGGTAAACAAGCATGCAGTTCACGTTGATGTTAAGTGATGACTACAGCCTATAGACACCCACACAAACAACCACCAAGGTCAAAATGCAGATGCGTTACCACTCCTGAGGCCTAAGGTCTTATGCCTCTGTGCCGGAAATTACAGGGCCGTACATTACCACCTGACCGGAACACGATAGTGTTGAACACTACCATTTAGCGGCAAGTATATTAGGTAATGCGGTGGTGCCTACGCCCGCGAGCTCCGTCACTGGAGCTCTACCACCAGTAAAGATTTTAGGTGTATGATAATATACTTTTTTTGTATGGATAAGAATTTTCTTTAATAATGCGAAATTGGCAAGCATGTAGTGGGAATTCATTTATTACGGAAGCCTTGATGTATTCAATATCTGTTAGTCAAAGTTGCTCACTTCCCACTAAAATGGTCAAGGGAGGGCAATGGCTATCACGTGTGTCATACTCGTGAACGGGTCTGTTCTGGTTTGCAGGAGCTACATCTCATTTAGTAGATAGCAGTTTATTTGCATCTATGCTATGAACGTTCACATTATTTAATTTTTCACGATAATCTGTACTAGATTTAAGCACTCATTTAAAAGAGCTCTTACTGAGTTTGTTGGGAAGCGGAGTTCTTCTCAGTAGTGACTGCATTGATCTTGACGAATAAGTTTTTCTGATTTTTAGTTTATTTTGATGGTAATTAAGTAGTTACAATGTATTCAATTGACACCAATAGAATTATTACTGATAAACTATGAGAAAATACATATTTTTTTTTTTTTGTAATAAAAGTGGCAAACAAGCATGAAGACTTAAGATTCTAAACTCATCTTAAAAACACTTATACGTGTAAATAAGTGATTTTTAAGAGGAGCTTAAGTTCTTTAAACTACATAAAAAATACGCTTGAAAAAACAGACCCAGATCTTTGAATTATGCTCTGCTCATGTGCTACCAGTGCTACCAGCTGTGCATTGGTACAGCTGGTAGCACTGGTAGCTGTATAGCTTGTAGCACTGTAGCTCGTAACACTGTAGCTCGTAGCACTGTAGCTCATAGCGCTGTACCTCGTAGCCTCATTGCTAGTAGCCCCGTTCTACGTAGCCACGTAGCTCGTAACTCTTGAAGCTATACGTTCTCGGTGCCAGCCTACCAGGTATATTTATTCAAAATGGTTTCTTTGTCACTTGTCTGTCAGACTTCTCGAAACGGCTAACTTTCTTTAAGTAACCTCCGTATTAGATGAGCTTATAAATAATTGAGTACATTAGGAAAATCCGAAATTGTTAATCTTGTGCAATTGAAAAAAAAAAGGTAACTTCACACCTGTAGTACCCCGAAGGGGTAGGCAGAGGTAAATGCATGCAATCAAGCATACATGCAAACACCCACGATTCGCCGGTTACGTTTTTGGCCCATGTAACAGGTGGCGAGCCTGTTGACAACTCCGGGCACATTACCAAACTTCGAGGTACTGGGAAATTTCCAGAAAATGGAAAAATCCATATAAAACTGGAGATAAAGGACTTTACACCATTATCTCTGATTACCCCCTATCCCCCAGGAATCGAACCCAGGACCTCAGCGTAGTAGTAGTGGCCTGCTACCAATAGGCTACCGACAGCAAGTCTGGCAAAGAAACTACCGAGGCAAATGGAATGAAATTCATACAAATGCATGTATCATAAATAACCATTTATTTAAAGAGATATTCTAATAAAAAGTTGTACGAGTATATTAAGAGATTCACAAAGCTCTCACGTATCCATATACACTCAATATAAGTTTATTAAGGCAAGTTATCATGTTATTGGATATATTCGTCGTCGATATAAGTTGGTTAAAGACAAATTGGATCGTAATTCATGTCCTTGGGATGAAGCGATACTTGCTGCGTAAGTCTGTCGTCACTCATCTTGTTAGTTTTAGTTAATAGGATTACTAAGTGAGTAACAGAGTTATTATTTCACTGTTGCACGTGCGAGATGGTTCAAATAAGTATTTATTGAAATATCAAATGATGTTTGACGACCCGGTTAGTCCAGCGGTGTGAGATGACCGTTTGATTCGAAGGGTTCGATCCCCGCACCGGGACAAATATTTGTATGGCCTACGGATATTTGTTTCGGGTCTGGGTGTTTGTGTATGTGTTGTATGTGTACAACGGCATCCACGACCCAGGTTTATACCTACTGTGGGGCTGTGAGTGTAAGCGTATTTTATTTTTTATGTTATGTATATGGTTTGAATATTATTTTGTGATTATATAGTTCGGATATATTAGGACAAGTTTCCGTTTTGAATAAAGGACTTATAATTAAAGTTTTTACAAAATTGCTTATGTTGACCTTTTTTTGATGATTCCATTCTATTTGATGACCATTGACCACAAGTCACTATTGCAGAGATCGTTACTCTGCCCTTCGTTGGTGAATTTTTTGTTAGTTATCTTGTTTAAACCAAAGTAAAGTAAGTCAAAAATAAGTTTTGAACCAACCTATACCTACGTTTGGGTTTTTCTATAGATTTTCTATACTGGTGGTAGAGCTCCAGTGACGGAGCTCGCGGGCGTAGGCACCACCGCATTACCTAATATACTTGCCGCTAAATGGTAGTGTTCAGCACTATCGTGTTCCGGTCAGATGGTAATGTACGGCCCTGTAATTTCAGGCACAGAGGCCATAACACCTTAGGCCTCAGGAGTGGCAGCGCATGTGCATTTTGACCTCTGGTCATTGTGTGGGTGTCTATAGGCTGCAGTCATCACTTAACATCAATGTGAACTGCATGCTAGTTTGCCACTTTTATTGCATAAAAAAAAAAAGATAGATATTTGAACATAACATTGAGGTTTCTAAAATATTATTATATTTTTTTAAAGTAACAGACCAGCACACTGTTGTTTTAATAGGTTTTAATAATAGTTACATACTTTGTTTGGATTGAAATCTCTTGTTAAAATTTACATAGGTGATTCTTTTTGATGCCGACGTCTAAAATGGTGGAGAATAATAATAATTAATTTCAATAGACCGACTTTAAAACATGTCACTTTCGTAACTGGATTTATATGATTTTACCGTAAATTTTAAACTCTGCCTTGGTAGCCTAGTGGTAGCAGGCCACTACTACTACGCTGAGATACTGGGTTCGATTCCCGGGTAGGGGGTTATCAGAGATAATGGTGTAAAGTCCTTTATCTCTGGTTCTATTGGGATTTTTCCATTTTCTGGAAGTTGCCCAGTACCTCGGAGTTTGGTAATGTGCCCGGAGATGGCTACAGGTTCGCCACCTGTTACATACAAACGTAACCGGCGAATCGTGGGTGTTTGCGTGTATGCTTGAATGCATGCATTTACCTCTGCCTACCCCTTCAGGCTTACAGGCGTGAAGTTACTTTTACGTTTCGTTTAAACTGTAAACTCTCCTGTATAATTTGATTAATGCCGGGTATGCCAAATAGCCTGTCGATATCTACTAATCGGGATCCTATATCCGAAACGATAAATAGCTATGTGAAAGCGCTGTAATTGGGGATAAAATCCAAAAGAGGCTTAGAAAGTCAAAGAATCAAAGAATTATAAACTCAATTTATTTTTAAAGTGTCGAATATTGACGTGACTTCGTGACATTATTGGAAAGCCAGTGGACCGTGAAACCCCTCAAAACTGTGCCAGCCAAGTTTCCGAGGGCCATGTAATTGACGTTTCATTCAAGTTTAAATCCCATTGGGACTTAATAGAACAATATCTTTTTATGCCGCCATTCCGTCGAATAGCGCGCGACGTGTCAAGAATCCGATAGACCTTCGATTTTATAAGCCTCCTCAAAAAGGTCATGTATACGCAAATCTTGGTTTTACATAACACAAGATGTACAAAAAGGATCGCATTGGTAAAGTATTCAACACTATTGGTTATTTTAGAAAATGCTTTGAAGTATTGCACTGGTAAAGCTCCGGAAGGAGCTCGCGGGTAAACCATCGCACTATCTACTTGCTACTACTTGCCACTAAATGGTAGTGATCTGGTCAGGTGGCAATGTACGGCCCTGTGATTTCCGGCAGAGAGGCATTACAACTGAGTCCTCAAGAGTGGCAGGGCAATTGAAATATCATATACAATACATTATACTGGTGGTAGAGCTCCAGTGACGGAGCTCGCGGGCGTAGGCACCACCGCATTACCTAATATACTTGCCGCTAAATGGTAGTGTTCAGCACTGTCGTGTTCCGGTCAGGTGGTAATGTACGGCCCTGTAATTTCCGGCACAGAGGCGTAACATCTTAGGCCTCAGGAGTGGTAACGCATCTGCATTTTGACCTTGGTCTTTGTGTGGGTGTCTATAGGCTGCAGTCATCACTTAACATCAATGTGATCTGCATGCTTGTTTGCCACTTCCGTTACATAAAAAAAAAAAAATCATGTTTCATGTAGATTGTTACTTAAAATTTAAACTTCTTATACCGACGAGTATAAATATTTAAAACTAGCAGCCCGCCTACTATTAAAAAACTTTATACTGATATCGAAAGTACGTATGGTCTATTACTATTATTAAGACTAACGACTATATAACACGTTGCGAATGTGGATGGTTGCAGAGGCCCAGGAAGACCAAGGCTGACCTACCATGACCAAATAGGTCGAGTTCTGTCTGATGGTGGGGTCAAAAGTCTTAGTAATCGGCGTGCATGTATGAAGAGAATGATGAAGGTAGACGAGGCACGAGAGGTTTGTCAGAACCGGGATGTCTGGCGCTCTACACTCTCTGCCTACCCCGTTAGGGACCTGGCGTGAAGATACATACTATATAACACTGAAAGAACTTTTCAAATCGGACCAGTAGTTCCTGAGATTATCGTATTCAAGCAAAACAAACTTTTCAGTTTTATAATATTAGTAAAGATACCGAAAAATATCCAAATAATATTTAAAAGCATTTTTTCTTTCGATCTTTTTAATTTTCGTACAAAGGCTTCTTAACAAATATTGGCCTAAAAGCCATTATATTAATTCTATGTTAAACAAAGTATTATATTTTAAGATCAATAAGAAATGAGAAGATATTGCTAAAAGGAACTTTAATATTTACAAGCCATCGAAAAATATTGTGATATTTCTTTTATTAAGCTTAGTCGAAACCTTTTTATCTTTCGCTTCTGCCCAGACAATCTGTAATATAGTAAATGGGAGTTTATAAAGGCTCTCAGACAAAACGTCTGTTTGCGAGTGAGTCAGAAACAATTCGATCGTATTTATGATAACACCTTTGACCTAGGAGCGCTTACGTAAGGATTCGGTATAAGGTCGCGGTCACACCACGCTTCGGTGAATTATATTTGAGATATTACGCGCATTGTTACTCTCCAGACTAAGGTTTTTTGCAGCAATTAGCAATCGTACACCCGAACTTAATAAAATTTTTATTTAATTTCACCGAGTGTTCAAAACTTCTGTTTCCTTTTTCTAAATACTAATAATATATTAAAAAGAGGTAAAGTTTGTAACTTTGTTTGTTTGTTTTAAGGGGCGTATCTTAGGAACTACAAGTCAGATTTGAAATTCTTTCAGTGTTAGATAGCCCATTTATCGAGGAAGGATATAAGCATATAACATCACGATAAGATGAATGGAGCAACAATAAAAATATTGGGAGAACGGTAAAAAATCTGTGATATATTTTACTGGTGGTAGAGCTCCAGTGATGGAGCTCGCGGGCGTAGGCACCACCGCATTACCTAATATACTTGCCTCTGAATGGTAGTGTTCAGCACTTTCGTGTTCCGGTCAGGGGGTAATGTACAGCTCTGTAATTTCCGGCACAGAGGCATAACACCTTGGGAGTCAGGAGAGGTAATGCACCGGCATTTTGACCTTGGTCTTTGTGTGGGTGTTAATAGGCTGCAGTCATCACCTAACATCAATGTGAACTGCATGCTTGTTTGCCACTTCCATAACATAAAAAAAAAGTTTGATGCGGTCCGCTCACGCGGGTGTTGTTCGGCGGATTCGGTCCTCCGTACCGAATCCGGTCGTGTGTAGCGAGAGCGGATTTGGACCAAATCTGGACGTGTGTTACTACTATAAACCTAATCTAAAACGGACCAGTCCCACTATCAGCACCCGTTCTTTTCGTATGACATATATGGCAGCCATTGCTCTCCTGTGAAGTGAGTAACCGATCATACGACGCCAAAGATGATAAAAACTTTAAAAAAAAATAGTTTAGCTCGGGAACGCACCTTAATGTGTGATGCTGACAAAAATGAGTGTGTGTGTGATGCTCGTATTATCCAACAAGTGCAAACCCGACTCGCTATAGGAATTGATATCTATATATCTCATCGCTCATTATGTAGAGGAAATTTGAATATCACACTCGTAAAACTGTACGAAGCATAACAATATATTTTATGGTCTGACATAATAACCCGGCAAATGACTCGTTATCTTATTAGTACGCAAATGGTGTGTACATGGTGTTGATGTTAGGTATCGTAATTGGATGTGTTGTGTAGTACACAATATTTGGGAGACTGAACTTTGTTCTATATTATTTGATTCTTCCGTGAAAAATTGTGTAGAGGTGTATAAAATGGTGGAGTTTTTATATATTTTTAATACTGTTTTATAATTCACTAACTTTTTAGGGTTCCGTAGTAAAGTCCCTTATAATTTCGCCATGCCCGTCAGGGATGCTGCAATACGACCAACCTTTTCTTTAGTAACAATGTTTGTTACGTCATGAGATTTTTTCTTGTTTTTCCTGTCGTTGCTGTTGGAGAGTGATGAAATGACTAATACTAAAGATAATAAAAGAATAGAAAAAAATAATTTTGCTTACTGGCAGAAATATCGCGTCAGAAAGTTTAGGAGACGCAACTCTAGTTTAAAAGATCAATGCTCATTTACTCGAATTAAACGACGATTGTTTAGTTATTCACAGATTTATTTCACCAAGCCATTTTCGTACAATTGACAAGTATATCCGAATACCCTCAAATCACATCACTTTTTGTAAAACGTCAAATAGACATTTCAAATGTTCGTTTCTGTGTTGTCATACTCAAATAATGTTTTAGTATAATTTAATATGTTGCGAAAGGATCTGAAACTAACTGAATATAATAATAATCTATGATATGATGATGAATGCATATTACATAGTAATTAGTAACGAATTATTACATCTTAATATAATATCTTGGCTAATTAACCTTACAGCTCGGCCATCCTATCTAAGTGGGTCCTCCCACTTACTAAATAAATTTATAGCAAACACATTTATAAAAAAAAACTTAACAGTAATAACTTGATTGAGTAATATACAATAAATTATAATACACAGGCATATTAATAATAATAGCTAATAGCCTAAAATACATCATTATGTCATCATCATATTAAGGCGGTGATTTTTTTTTTTTTCAAATTGTATAGGACATTTTTCTATACAATATTGACAATCATTATTTACAAAAAGATATACAAATGACATAAATTCATGGATCTAGTGTTTAAGTAGATATTACTAAGTGAAAATGTTATTCGCTTTCGGCTAATTTACAATAACATAAATTCTTAATTATTTTACTAAATATATCATATTCTTATATCATATTCTTTGCAATACTCTTTTACGTAATTATTAATCACAAATCATTATCATAATTCAATTTCATTAGCAATACTTCGACATTCTCATTCTGTTTCGTGCGCAATTAGTCACAGTCTAAGGTCATCTGTGCGACACCGTTGTCATGGTGCCATTCATTGTCTGCACTGACCAGTCATGACAAATTTACGCTCAGATCTTATTAACTATCTTGCAATCATATGTGCGACATCGATTTCTCAATGCCATTCATTATCTGCACTGATTGCTCATGAGTCTTTAAGTATAGGTACATCAAGATATCAACATTCTTAGTAATGACACACACTACACATCAATAATAAATAATTAACGTAAATAATCAAATATTATTAAATTTCCTGCACTTCGCGTACTAATATTCACAAAACTATATATTTTTTTAAAATTAATCATTCCTTCTCCAATTCATTTTCTGGACCCTCACTCTGATCGCTGTCAGTGCTATCACTGGTGTAACCCTTAAAATTCATCCAGGGATGAATTTTATCTAACGCGACAACATTCTCATACCTCTTGTTACCTCTTCTCGTTAATGGAGTATCTTCGACGAGAAATCTGTCATTGGGTAATAACTTAAGGATCCTATAGGGACCCTGAAATTTAGGGATGAGTTTATGCGATTTCCCTACGTGATCTTTGTCTATTACTGTTCTTTCTATCCTGACCAAATCACCTACATTGTATTGCCTCTGACATTTCCTATGCTTATCATACTGCTTTTTAGCATATGCCTGTTGTTTTTCTATTCTCTCCCTAGCATCTGACCTCAACTTATCTAATGCATCACCCTCAATTCGTTCAGTTGTTTCTGTAATTACGTCGGACAAAAGATTTTCAGACGCATTAATCAGTTTGCATCCAAATAACAATTCTGAGGGACTTTTTCCTGTCGTTTTATTAATTGTGGTGTTAATACCTAACTGAACTTCTCCGATATAGTCGTCCCATATATTATCGTTTCCACCATGACATTTGGCACTCAGGGCATCAGAGATAGTCCGATTAAATCTCTCGACCTGTCCATTCGCTCTTGGAGTAGCCACTGCATTCAAGATATGTTTTATTTTTAATTTATCTGAGAAATCTTTAAATTTTGCGCTTGTAAAACAAGAACCACGATCCGTTATAAGGCGAGAAGGAACGCCAAAAAAACTAAAGTGTTCTTTAAATACTTTTATTGCCGTAATTGATTTTGTATCTCTTACGGCTCGTATATTAATAAATTTTGTGAAAGCATCTATTATAACTAGTAGGTACATGTTACCACGCTTAGAGCGAATAAACGGGCCCAAATGATCGGCATGAAGTGTATGGAATGGCTTCTCCAACTTAGGTATAGGGTGAAGCATTCCTTCTTTAGCTCCCCCAGGTGTCTTGTGATGCGCGCACTCCAAACAAGCCGCGACATACTTTTTAGTGAACCTACGCATTTTCGGAAACCAAAATGTACCTCTTATGCGATTCAAAGTTTTTTCGAAGCCAAAATGACCGACATCGTCATGGTTCATTCGCAACACTTGCCACCTACAGCCCCTAGGAACTACCCATCGCAACCCCTCATCTAAAATTTTGTACACGTAGTTACCCTTCAACTGATAATTATTACGCACATCGGCTACAAATTTTGTCTTATCATCCTCTAATATGTCTCTCACACGCTTTATCTCGCTATCATCAGCTTGCACAGTAGCGATCCAGTCATGCAGATCTACATGTAAGACATCAAGAACATGTTCAGTGTCTATATCAGTGGGCTCACCGACAGGTCCACGACTAAGCGCGTCTACATGAGCCATATTTGAACCCGGTCTGTACTCAATTTCGCAGTTGTACTCTTGAAATTGAATCCACCAGCGCGAAATTCGTGGAATAAGATCCCTTTTTGCTAGCGTAGTACGAAGCGCATTACAGTCAGTGACTATCTTAAATTTAAGCCCTAGCAGATAGACCCGAAAGCGATTCAATGACGCGACAACAGCTAAAGTTTCCAATTCAAAAGAATGAAACTTTTGTTCGTCGGCTGAAGTTTTACGACTGTAATACGCTACTGGCCTAAGTAAACCATCTATACCCCGCTGCAAAAGAATACCTGCAATACCTAATTTCGAAGCATCAGTGTGCATTTCGGTTTCTAAATTGGGGTCATATAAAGCCAATATGGGACGTTCAACTAACTTTGCTTTTAATATTCTAAACGATTCTGATTGCTCAGTCGACCATTTCCATGCAAATTTGGATTTTAATAGATCTGTCAATGGGCGGGCGATAAGCGCAAAGTCTTTTACAAATCGACGAAAGAAACTAGCCAGACCAATAAACCGCCTAACATCATGAACGTTACGTGGGGTTGGGAAGTTATCAATAGCTATTGTTTTTCTCGTCCCTGGACGTATTCCTTGACCACTCACATGGAATCCTAAAAACTCTAGCTCTGTACAAAAGAAATTGCATTTCATTACCTTTAGAGTAAGTCCTGCATCTTTTAGAAGTTGAAGTACCTCCTTCAGTCTTTCCATTCCTTGATTAAAGGATTCTGAAGGGATTAACACGTCATCCATATATATAATTGTGTAATTAACTTTCGATAGTATTTTATTCATAGTACGTTGGAAAACTGAAGGAGCGTTAGCTAACCCAAAAGGCATGCGTTTAAATTGGTATTGTCCGTCGGGTGTCACAAACGCGGTTTTATCCTGTGACTTTACTGCTACTGGGATCTGATAATAGCCTGATGCAAGATCGAGGCTCGTGAATAAGGAATTACCAACTAATCTGTCAAGCTGATCATCGATCAGCGGAAATGGGTAGTGCTCTTTTTTTGTTTTGTTATTTAAGGCACGATAATCAACACATAATCTGCTTTCGCCTGTCTTTTTCTTTACTAATAGCACCGGGCTAGCATAGGATGAGTTAGACTCACATACTATGTCTGCATCGATCATCTCCTTTACCATGGATTCAACTATCCGACGTTCCGGGAAAGAAAGTCTGTACGGGCGGTAAACTACTGGCTGCGTATCGTTTAGGTCGATTTCCATTTGTACTTACATTAGTCAACCCTAAGTCATTTAAGTTTTCCGAGAAACAGGTATCATAATTTTTGAGTAATTTAAGTCTGCTAACTTCATCTCCATTAAGTTGCTTACCGTAATTAATGGAAGAGCTAGTCTCATGATTATCAAAATCTAATAAATTTATGTTCAAATTATTTCCGGTACAAACAGCCCGTGTAACAAGTGAACCCTGCCTTAAACAAATCGTATTATCACTAAAGTTTTGCACCAGTATTCTACCCTCGCCGCAATCAATATCATACTCACCCGGCATCAAATAATATTCGTTTTTCAACGTACCCCGCATTGAGCCACTAACGCGAACCAAACCCGAGTACTTATTCGTAGAAGTACATGCTAACGTAGACATTTCTTTAGGAGGTAAAATAACATCTGTTTTTAAACTCAATTGCAATTTGACTGATCGGTCACGAGTAAATATTAAGGAGTCTGTAGTTTTAGTAATAGTTATACCGGGTTTTTCAGTAAAACTGTGTCCAACAAGAACTGGATATTTAATTACGCTGTCGTCGACGATAAACGCACTGACTTCTTCCACAATATCTTGAATTTCAATAGTGACGTTAGAGACACCCAATGGCATTACTATATTATTACCTATACCCCTCATGGTTGGTAAGTTATTATCAGTCCACGCGATTCCTATCCTTACTGCCTCACTGTGCCGAATTAACGTACATTGGCTGCCTAAATCCACGTAACCATGAGTAAAATCACCGTTGAGTTTTAACTGTATTAAATATTTACTGTCATCAGTCATATTTGTCTCGATGCGCATTATGTCTTTATTATTAGGTTTATCGGTCTTACTAATGGAATCGGAAGGTAATCTAGGACAATTAGTCGACAAGTGACCTAATCTATTGCAAACATTACATTTTAATATCTTTTTCGTGCATTTAGAACTGAAGTGCCCAACTTCATTGCAATTAAAACATGTAAGCGACGTATTTTTTTGGAATTTAGAGGCTCTAGTTTCGCTGTTATTCGCCCCTTGCCTAAAACTATTTGTGGTCAACGAGGTGGTAGAGTTGTTACGCTTGTCATAGTTGAATTTCGTTCTGTCAGATTCGCGAGGATGCTGCTTAATTGATTGGAAATATTTGAGAACTTGTTCTGGTTCCTGACACTTTGCGGCCTTTGCACCTAATCTCAAGGATCGATCGTCAATACCGTACAGTAGGCAATCCACCGCACGTTTACCCTGTATTTCACATCTATTTAATAAATTAATTTTCTCATAAAAATAATGTTCTAAAGAGTCGTTGAATTTGACACGTTTTGATAGCATCTCGGTTAATAACTCAGCATAGTCTTCGCTACTCGGAAAAGATTCCTCTAACTTACTTTTCCATTCAGGCCACGAATACGACATGGTTGGGAGAGCTTGGTACCACGTCTTTGCTACCCCTGTCAGTCTAGGCAACGCGTAATGAATAATCTGATCATCACCCCAACCGTAAAGCCGCGCACACTCTTCGACCTTACTGATCCACATAAATATGGTCTGGCTCTTGACCATAGGGTCGAAATCAGGAATCACATTACCCAGCACAGGGAACTTGTTACCCTGGGGACGACTTTTGGCCAAAACTTCTACCAATGAGGCAAGAAACGCTTGTGTGTCATTATCAAGAACATTGGCAGTACTCACATGACCAGAAGCTGTAGGTGTATGACGTTTGCTGCTTGACTCCAAGCAGCCACTGCGATCTCTCCTGCCGCGTCTGCTACTCGAGCCCCGGCTGAGACGGCGATGTCGATCTCGTCGGTAATCCGAAACTGGAGGTGTATGACGCTCGCTACTGGATTCTAAACGTCCGCTGCGGTCTCTCCTGCTGCGTCTGCCACCCGAGCTCCGGCTAACGCGGCGATGTCGATCCCGTCGATGGCCCGAAACTGCAGGTGTATGGCGCTCGCTGCTAGATCCTAAGCGGCCACTGCGGCTTTTCCTATTGCGTCTGCCATTCGAGTCCCGGCTGAGGTGACGTCGACCCTGCCGCTTACAACTGCTGCTCTGACTGCGATATCGGTCACGGCTGCGACTCCGGTTCGATTGATCGCGACGTCTCTTAGTCTGTTCGCGGAAACTTCGGCTTCTAACACGAAGGGATTCCAACGAGCTATCGTCGGGACGGATTTTTCTGTGCTCGTGCGTTTCTCTTTGCTCACGTTGACGTTTGCGTTGGGTGCGCTTGCTTTTGTCACTGACTTTATCCATTGTTACTCAGATAATTTACAGATGCACCAAGTGGTTGTTTTCGGTAATATTCTCTTAAAATTGTGGGCGCTATAGCCTAATCCCACTTCTGAGATAAAAGATCAATGCTCATTTACTCGAATTAAACGACGATTGTTTAGTTATTCACAGATTTATTTCACCAAGCCATTTTCGTACAATTGACAAGTATATCCGAATACCCTCAAATCACATCACTTTTTGTAAAACGTCAAATAGACATTTCAAATGTTCGTTTCTGTGTTGTCATACTCAAATAATGTTTTAGTATAATTTAATATGTTGCGAAAGGATCTGAAACTAACTGAATATAATAATAATCTATGATATGATGATGAATGCATATTACATAGTAATTAGTAACGAATTATTACATCTTAATATAATATCTTGGCTAATTAACCTTACAAGTTACACACACAAGCTCCTTCGCTAAAATATTTCTACAAATTCTACCATCAATTTCTAAACTTTTAATTCTTTACATGGCAATATATAGTAATTATTTATAAGGATATAGTTATAGTATAAATAATTACACTAACTATTAAATATAAAATTTATTGCGAATAAAATGAATGTTGATTGAAAGCGATAGGCGGATACAAGAATTTGAGCGCGCAGACATTTTCATTAATGAGATCGGTGACTACCGGAGCGTGCGGACATGCGACATGCAGCCAACCGCCCTTTTACTGACCTGTTGCGACTATTATACTGATATAGGGATGCAACTCAACGCGAATATTACATCGTGCAAGTTAACAAAAATGCTCATAAAATATATAAAGCTTCTAATTTTTATCGAACCATGTTTCGCATCGAACAAAGAAACAATCATCGTAATAAAAATGGCATCCCTAAATACGTCCCACTGCTGGGCACGATTCTCTCCCCTTCTTGGGAGGAGGCCTGGAGGTTACTCCACCACGCTGCTCCAATGCTGCTTGGTGGAGATAAGGATTAGTGGCCAACCCGTTGCCGGATGTTTTCAACCCATAAAGCTTCCAACAAGGTTTAACGACTGCTATCTATCGATAGCAACCGGGACCGACGGCTTAACGTGCCCTCCGAAGCACGGAAACGTGCATTTTAATTTGCTACTTAGCGGTCGCCCATCACACACCCGACCGCGCCCGTATCTCTTAACCGAGTAGATCGCTTCCGATCTACATCAGCTGCGGGTCCATGCGCGCTTCACAATTATAAATCGGTGTACATACCTAAAAACATTACAAGTGAATTGGAAATCTTCTCTTTTCTGAAGTCGCCAAAAATACACAGTTCACATAAATTGTAAGTGAATACTGCTCTATATAAACAGCACTTACCTAATCCGAGATTGCAAGTCAGATACGTTGCTATTTCTGAGGTCGTAGGTGTTTTGTCTTTGTAACAGAAATTACAGGAGATGCAAATGCTATCGTATACCATATACGGAACAACACACTAAACGCTACCCCCTTATTCATAAACATTAGATACGTTTTAGCTATAGAATGCTTTGCCTTTGTCAGTTGCATTGTCAAATGTGCAGGATAGAAAAAGACAAAGGAGAGATTAGCAACACTTTAGCTAAAATACGTTTATGAACAAGGAGGTATGATTACAAACTAAACTTTTGGGAAGGTTATATAAAATGTACTTTCACGTGTTAATCCAGCAAAGATCTACCAACACCGTCAGCAGACTATAAAAAAATTCTACGCATCCGAATCTACAAGATCCTTTGCGAGCGTAATGAGGCGTCAAGGATGCGATAGAATAGAATAGAAAGAATAGAAAATATTTTTATTTCGAATAGATCTTTACAGATACTTTCAAAACGTCAATAAATCATAAACTACCTAGAGCGAATAACCATTACATATAGTAAAAGCAAAATCATATATTAATAGTAAATTATAAATTAAAATTTAAACTATTTGGTTAAAACATAATAATCATAAAATTTTTCAATTCCTTCAATGATAATAAATGAAGAAAAAGAAAAACTTATTCGTCAAGATCAATGTTATTCACTTAGCAGAGTTCCAAGTGCAGTCACTACTGAGAAGAACTCCGCTACCCAACAAACTCAGTAAGAGCTCTTTTAAATGAGAGCTTAAATCTAGTACAGATTATCGTGAAAAATCAAATAATGCCAACGTCCATAGCATAGATGCAAATAAACTGCTATCTACTAAATGTGATGTAGCCCCTGCAAACCAGAACAGACCAGTCCCCACCAACAGCACCCGTTCACGAGTATGACGCATGTGACAGCCATTGCCCTCCTCGACCATTTTAGAGGGAAGTGAGCAACCCGCCACACGACGCCGCCAAAGGCAAAGACATTTAAGCGTGCATGACTGTTCCGGATATGCATACGGCAAAATAAAAGATGGAATTCATTTTCAGCCAGGGTATTCACATTATTCAACCCTTAACAATAGTAGATACTAATTACAGAATACACGAAATCACAGGATCATGAAATAGCCTGGCAGCGATCGCTATAATCCCAAGACGTATTATCATTAAGATAATCACTGGTCTTATAGTAATTACATTTATATAAACGTTCTTTCATTACTTTCTTAAATTTATTGATCGATAGACTTTGAACGTTTTTGGGGATTTGATTAAAGAACCGTATACATTGACCTCTAAAAGAATTACTGACCCTATTCAGCCGCGTTGCATGCATGGACAACTTGTATTTGTTCCTAGTATTTATACTGTGGTTGTTACCTATTGTAGGAAACTCATTAATGTTTTTACGGACATATAATACATTTTCATAAATGTATTGCGAAGCTAGAGTCAGAATATTTATTTCTTTAAATTTATCTCTAAGAGATACCCTCGGACTCAACCCGTAGATAGCCCGGACAGCTCTCTTTTGCAGTACAAAAATAGTGTTGACGTCGGCGGAATTTCCCCATAGCAAAATGCCATAGGACATTATACTGTGAAAATAACTAAAATAAACAAGGCGAGCCGTCTCGACGTCTGTTAATAGTCTAATCTTTTTCACAGCAAATGCTGCCGAGCTAAGTCTACTAGCTAATTTGGCAATATGGGGACCCCATTGCAATTTAGCATCCACGGTAATGCCAAGAAATACCGTGGACTCTACGATCTCCAATACTTCCTCATTTATCTTAACATTGGTTTCAACCTGTTTTACGTTAGGAGTAGTAAATTTAATACATTTTGTCTTACTGCTATTTAACGAAAGGTTATTGGCGCTAAACCAATGTACTATATTAGAGAGAGTATTGTTTACACAGTCAAAATCTACCTCCTGTCTTTTAATTTTGAACACTAAAGAAGTATCATCAGCAAACAATACCATCTCTTGGCCATCATTGATAATGTAGGGTAAGTCATTAATATAGACTAAGAAAAGAAATGGCCCTAAAATAGAGCCCTGTGGGACCCCCATATCCATTGAAGTCCCGGGAGATCTTGTCCCATTTACATCAACACACATATTTCTATTGTTTAAATATGAAGTCATAAGCTCGAGAGCGGTATCTCGAAGGCCGTAGTGATATAACTTTCTGACCAATGTTTCATGCTGAACGCAATCAAATGCTTTAGATAAGTCACAGAATACCCCTAGTGCATTATGTGATTTTTCCCAAGCTTCAAAAATGTGTTTGACAAGTTCAACACCTGCATCGGTAGTTGAACGACCCCTAGTAAATCCAAACTGTCGACAATGTAAAAGTTTATGATGGTTAAAGTGTGCAAGTAGTTGAATTAAAATAAGTTTTTCAAAAATTTTACTTAAGACAGGTAGTACAGAAATTGGTCTAAAATTTGTGGGGTCACTTGTACTACCAGATTTAAAAAGAGGAATCACTTTACTATGTTTCATTAAGTCAGGAAATATACCACTTACAATACTATTATTAAACATTGCCGCTAGGTAAGGTGCAATCACATCCATTATTTCATATGCAACTTTTACAGATAAGCCCCATAAATCAGTTGTGTTCTTTATATTAATAGACTTAAAGGCATGTATAACATCCGCAGTATTAACTAACTTAAAATTAAATATAGTTTTACTTTGATGTACATTTTTTTTCAATAATGATTCGGCGACGGTAGGCGATGAAATGAGGTCTCCAGTCAAAGAGACTGGAATATTAGCAAAGAATGTTTCAAATGCTAAAGCAACTTCTTCGTCAGTAGTAACATATTTATTGTCAATTATTAATTTAAAATCAGAGTTGCGTTCAGCTTGTTTCCCAGTTTCACTATTAATTACATTCCAAGTCGCTTTAATTTTGTTATTTGAATTTTTAATTTTATTTTTAATGTGAAGTGCCTTGGCTGCAAAACACACTTTCTTGAATATTTTCGAATATAATTTAACATGATTTTTAAACGAATTTGTGTGATTATGTGACTTTTCTCCATACAGGTCATACAATCTCTGTCTACTCTTATGTATTCCAACCGTCGCCCATTCATTGAACGACTTATGACTTCTTACATTTATTGTCTTATTGGTAAAAACTAAATTAAATTCTGTTAAAATTGTGGCAAAAAAGTCATTGTATAATATGTTAGGATCGTTATGGTATTGCATGTTTGCAAGTTTTGGGACAATATTTTCTCTGAATTTCTTAATTCGCTTCGCATTGAAAGGAACAAATACTATTGCTCGTTTATTTTTATCATTATGTAATTGACTACAGAAGGAAACTAACTGACCACAATGGTCGGAGCTTAATTCAGTCAAAATATTTTTATGTGTAGGTTCAAAATCGATAAAAATATTGTCTATGCATGTCGCTGAGTTCTGTGTAATTCTAGTAGGTTCTGAGAACAAATTATGCAGATTAAATGACATAAGTAACGATTTAAACCTCACAGTTGTTGGAGTTTCCTCCAATAAATTTATATTGAAATCTCCGCAAATAATGACACGTTTTTTTGAAGCAGTTAGATTGTTTAGTACAACATCTAAAATTTTTTCAAAACATTCATAAGATCCACTTGGAGGTCTGTATACGGACACAATAATCAAGCGCTCAAGCTCCACACAGGCTATTTCTGCAGTTCGTTCAACAGAAAGACTCACTATATCTCTGCGTTCCTTATGTTTAATGTCTTTTTTTAACAATATAAGAGAGCCACCACGTATTGCATGTGACCTACAGAACGAACTGCCTACCTGGTGCCCACTAAAATTGAATATTAATTCGCTATTTTTCAACCAATGTTCAGTAAAACAACAAATTTGTATGTCATGAATGTTTAAAAATAACTCAATTTCTAATTCTTTACCCAATATTCCTTGTATATTTTGATGCACCAGGTTTACAATGTTATTATTATTATTATGAAACAACATACTAGATTTATAAACATTTTCCTTAGGAAAATGAGAGCAAGAGGCTGTCTCTTTTGTCTCTAAATCTAATTTAAATGATTTAATTGAATGTCCACATTATTAGATGTCATTTGTAAACTATTATTCACAGTATTGGTAGTAAAACTACTCAATACTGATTTGTCATTTACTATGCTAATATTTGGAATACTTTCCAAACTCTGTAAATTGTTATGCAATTGCCCAATAGAGGCAGTCGGCATAGCCAAATTTTTGGCTATATGGTCAATATAATTTGATAGCGATACAGCTATCTGTCGTTTCAAAAATTTATTAAGATAGTAATTATCTTTGGTCAAATAAAAATTATTTTTAAGAATACAGTTTATGTCCAATTTATAAAACTTGTTATTATAACAAATTAGGTTATCTAATGTCAAATTTAGCTTATATCTAATATTATTTTCTATATTTGACAGACTCTTACTGTATGGTAATGTAAATAAAATAAAATTATGAATTTTTAATTTTTGTAAGTAGTCAAAGTATTCAATTAATTGTTTTTTATTTACATGGATAACGGCGGAGTCCTATTACAGGGAGCCCCTCGTGTGTATAATGCCCTTTATTACCAATGATTAATTAATATGATTGTTGGATAGAATATTTTCACTGCATTTGTATAAATCCAGTGTTAATTGATTGATTCTCAAAACTGCAAAATAAATGGTAGTACCTATTAGGTTTTCTGATTAGACGGAAATATAGAGCTCCATAGCTTAGGTGTCATATACGCCCCCCCCGAGGGTTTCCAGGAGAGTTACCCCGGGTAAAATAAAAAAAATGTGTCATATACGGCAACACACCTATATCGAGGCCTAGAATATTTATGTATAATAGACGTCTGCCAGCCGCTGTATCTAGTTACCATCTGTGTAAACTATAGGATTATTCGACAATTTTCTAACATGAAAAAGACTTAAATGCCTGAAATTACGTTGCCTAGACGTTGTTTTATATTTTCTGATATTGACTGCATTCTTTTGATACTTGCATTAAAAAATATTTATTGTCTTATTTTCTAATTTATATTTATAAATCTAATTGTATTTTTCCTTAACAAAATTAGGCAGGTCCTAATTGTTAGTACACTAAACATTGCTTACTTAAATCCTAGTTTTGTGAGTATATTCCTGCATTTGTATAATCCAGCAAAGATCTATAAACACTGTCAGCAGTAGCTATAGAAAGCAGTCTACGCATCCTAATCGCTATCTACGAGATCCTTTGCGAGCGTAATGAGGCGTGCACCAAGAGCGCGATAGCGGCGGGGTCCCATTATAGGGAGCCCCTCGTGTGTGAAACGTCCTACATTACACCAATTATTTCATAATATGATTATTGAGTAGGATCTTTTCACTATGGTTATAAATCATTCTAGTATTCTGGTAAGACGGTGACACAGATATCTAAATAACATTGTCTTGTTATTTATAATTCTTTACAACTCAGGTGTCATGAGTGGCATTGTATCCACATCAAGTTTTTATGTATAAAAGACCTCCGTAAGTTGCTGTATTCAGTTGCCATCCAAATTATAGATTTATTTAATTAAAACGTCACTGGAGCTCTACCAAAAAAGCTCTTCCACTTTTGTCATGTTTTTTTAATTGTCTCTTTGGAAGAGTTTAAAAATGTTAGAGACATCTGGTCGTGGAGAGTTAAAAACAAAGTTTCTGAGCTTCGTCTAGACGAGCGGCTTTTGATTTGAAAACTTTCTTTCGTTGTTCGCTTACACTCGACTTAATATTTTCTAAGCAGTTTTTAGGGATCCGTACCTAAAAGGTAAGAATGAGACCCTATTACCACAGTATAAGTACATACACGTTCGTTTTCTTTAGACTGTGCTATTACTAAGCCTCCGCTGTCTGCCTGTCTGTCTGTCTGTCACCAGGCTGAATTTCATAAGCCGTGATAGCTAGAAAGCTGAAATTTTCACAAATAACGTATTTCAGTTGCCGTAATAACAAAAAAATAAATACTAAAAATAAAAAATTAAAATATTTAGGGTGTTCCCCATATTGTTATCCCGTAAAAACGGCAAAGCGTAATTTTTAAATATTTTATTTTTATTTCTAGATGATAGCACAGAACTCTTCGTGTGCGAGTCCGACTTGCTCATGGAAGATTTTTTATTTTAGTGATGAGATTTCATAAAATGTTAGGGCAATGTTCAATTGTTTCTTACCAGCGGCCGTACCATATTATTGCGAATCCAAACTGAATCGCTATTTGATTTGTCTCGTTCTTTCTTAAGCGCTGTTATAGAAACAAATGAAACACAATAATTTGTGGGTTCCTAAAATGTATGTATGTATCTTCACGCCAAGTCCTTTACGGGGTAGGCAGAGAGTGTAAAGCGCCAGGCATAGGCCACTGCATTACTTAATTAAGCTTCCACCAAATTGTAGTGTTCAGCACTATCGAGTTCCGATTAGGTGGTAATGTATGCCCAAGTAATAACTATCACAAAAACATAACCAGGGTGTCCACAGCTGATGTTCAAAAAAAAACTTGACTTTTACCTGACTTTCCCTGACATTTTTTTCAATTTTCCCTGACCAAATTTATTTATTTAGTAGCCAAGTATGTTTTATTCATATCGTGCATGGCCCCGCGGACGGATATCGTAAGCGATCTACTCGGTTAAGCGTTACGGGCGCGGTCGGGTGTGTGATGGGTGACAAATTAAAATACGGGATTTCCGTGCTTCGGAGGGCACGTTAAGCCGTCGGTAGAGAATATATACTATACTACGTATAGAATGGAAGCTTCGACGTCCCGCCCATTTTCTCCGCATCACCCAACCACCTCTCCTCTTATGGGCGACGGTTGGTATTCCACAGCGAGGTTGCAAGCGGCCTAGTTGTGATACATTTAAAAATCAATATATTATTAATTGAAATAAAAGTGGTGGTTGTAACGCTATTGTGTTCGATGGTAATATACGGTGATAAAGCTCCAATGAACGAGCTCGAAAGCGTGAATACCTACATGCTGTTACCTACTTGACCTGTCAGTAACTGGTTATCGGTTTTCTCCAATGTAAACCGTTATCATGTTCTGGGTAGGTTATATAAACTGTGGTAGAGCTTCAGTGATGGAGCTCCAAGGCGTACGAGCACCACCGCATTTCCCAAATTATATTTCCTTAAATGGTACCTAACGATAATACCACAGTCTAAAGAAAACGAACGTGTTGATACCTATTTTTACCATTAAGTATTTTTGGACTATTATTTATTTTATTTTGTTTACTTTGACATATTAATCAACGTATAAGTTGTTATTCGCTTTAATTTTATATTTGTAATTTGACCTATCACAAGCAAATTCTATTATTTCCAAGTGATTAAATGATTTTTTGAGTTTGAGTTTGAGTTTGAGTTAAATAATACTATGTAAGCAATGTCACCGCAACGATGAGGTCATATTTATTAGTACAAAAATGGTACCTCCTTTCTAGTCAAAGATGGCGGACATAATCATTTTCTCAAAATATGATATGAGTATCAATTTTGAGATTTCTTGGCGTGTTGATTACGAAATTAACATCTTTTTTTGAAATCCAAGATGGCGGACATAATTATTTTTCCAAATTGTGACATGGGTGTCAATTTCGAGGTTTCTTCGGGTGCTGATTACGAAAATGGCACCCCATGGATTTCGTAATCAGCACCCCAAGAAATCTCGAAATTGATACACATATCATATTTAAGAAAAAAAACTTTTCGACATCTCGGATCTCAAAAAAGATGTCATTTTCGTAATCAGCACCCCAAGAAATCAAATAATTTACACCAATCATTTAAGGCTATCTGACATACCTACCCATATTACTAGCATAATATTTGCGTGCCTTCGAGCTCCATCATTGAAGCTTTATCACCGTACATTACCACTATTACTTAGCAGCAAGTATACACATTATAATGCGGTGGCGGTGATCGAGAGAAAAGAAGTAGATTATGTTTTTTTTATAACCTCCACTAAAAAACGCCAAGAGCCACTTCTGCCTAACTTAAAAAAAATGCTTTATAAACTTTGAAAAATGAGATGTACTGAGTTTGAAGGACTTGCAGCATACTTTACAATATGCTAATCCTGGATCATCTGCGTTAACACTTAGTTGGGATCTAGCCACATTTTATTAAATACCTATACACTGTTAAGCACTCATTTTAACACTGTAAAGGTATATTTTATTCTCACGTTAGAAAAAGGAGAGATGTGTTAGAAAATAAAAATTAAATGGAGTAACCTAGTTATGACAAAAAAAAATCATAACATAGTTCACTCCAATATTGAAAAAAAGGAACATCATCACAATAGTTCACTCAATGAAATAAATCTTTATTCATTGTGATAAATATTTATTTATTTCAAACAGAAAAAGAGTTATCTAATTATGACGAAAAAACCGTAACATAGATTACTCTAAACCTGAGAAAAATGTTACTATGGTCTGGATTAAGCATTAGACTAGACCAGAGCATAAAATTAAGTTCCCTTATTTTAAATCACTGGGAAAAAAAATTTAACAACAAATCTCAATTTTCCGTATCCCTTCGAATTCACTGACTTTCCCTGACCACCTTGAGCTTCCCTGACCTTTCCCTGACTTTCTCTGACTTACCAGAATGTGGACACCCTGATAACAACTGAAACACAGGGGTGGCAACGCATCTAAAAAGGAATAAAAGAAGAAAGAAAATATTTTTATTCACTTGACACACGCATACAAAATACCGGAAAAAAACACAATGAAACAAATAGACAATAAAAACACTTAAAGAATGGCTGTGTGAGATCAAGTGAAAGACACTCATCTCACCTATTCGTTGCAGCGGGTGCTGCAACACTGATATTCTGATGAGTTCTGTGTTGCAGTGCCTTTACGAACTATAAGTCGGTTGCCTGCCTACAAGGAAATGAAAAGATATTTATCTCTTCATCTGCATTTCGACCTCTGATTTTTATGTACATGTCTTTAGCTGCAGTCATCACTTAACATCTATACATATAATAAAACAGTAAAATTCGCGTGTCTGTACATTGTATATATTTACGAAAAACCAATTGGGGGCGTTGTTAAAATAGTATAAGAACACTTTTCAATGATTTTTAAATTTTTTGTCTGTCTGTTTGTCTCTTTTTCCAGGCTAATCTCCGTAGATACTGGACGGATTCGAATGAAACTTTTTGTGGTGTATAGATACTAAGCCTGGCCAACATTTAGGCTACTTCTTACTGCGGGAAAATCACTCATTCCCACGGGAATCTCTACATTTAATTTCATTTTTCTATACAAATAGTCCGTATCTATCAAACCTTTGACACATTATTTCATTGTGAGGCAATACGAAGTTTGCCGGGTCAGCTAGTCATTACATAAAAAAAAACTTTCACACGATGAATTTATAAAATATCAAAGATATTTTAAACACGTAGCCGGGATAAATAGCTACATTACATTGGGAGGCAATCCAGAAATAAATCAACACTCGTCTTATATCGTTCTTATTTTTGCATTTGAGCAGAATTTGGCCGTATCGCAGAGATTGCCGGAACGTTATTTATTTGAGACGCTCGGCTGAGTGAACGTGAAATGGAAACGTTTCTCGTCCTTTGTACTATTGCCATGCGATAGTGAAATGTTGGATTGTCCCGCTGACGGTTTTGATGGATTACGGATTACATTTTTGGTAACCCCGATCGAAATAATATATCTTTTCACTCTGCGTTAACATAAGTAATAAATAGTTCATAGCTTTACGTTTATATTTCTCTGAAGACTCAGGTATAATTTATCTGTAATAGGTACATGAATTACAACTTGCTGCGTAAATCACACGTAATAAGGTACTGAGACACTCGTTTATATTATTATTATTACTAAACTACGTAACTATTTCTGGGAATTTTCTTTAATGGAGACACCCCAATATTACTTATTGCCCAACCCGATGGTCGTACCTCATCGAGGTGGCATGGAGTAATAATACTAGTGTCTTCCAGACACAATTTCGGTCACAGTGGCCAATGTCAACGGGGACTGGCCTACTGCGCAGGAGATACTATAGTGCACAAGTGTATGCGCAAACAGACGGGCACTTATCCATTCCCTAACTCTTTTAGTCCGATGGGAAGGCAATCCAACACGACTGGTGAGAGAGTTCGGATACAGGACCGAAGCCTTTAAGAGCTCTCCGAGGTACGGATATCAGTCTACTAGGTCTACTACTGGAAATTTCCTCACAATAGCAGCTTTTCCCGATCTGGTGATCAAATCCAGAACCTCTAGCTCAGCATCGCCATTGCGATCACTAGAACAAGGAGGCAGTCAAGAGTCAAGTATGGAGTAAGAGTAATCATTGTCATAATTATCAGCCGAAATATATTTACTGATGGACCAAAGCCTCCCCATAAGCAGGGGCGGATTTGATACATTGGCTGCCCCAGGCCTATGAAAGATTGCCGCGCCTGCCCCCCTTCCCTGTGCTGTAAAGCATAAAAATTTGGATAAACTAAAGAAATTAAAATGATTTTTTTTTATGAATTCTTCTAATAATCGTAATTGCCATACATGTAAATTTTTTCGCAAGAGAAAACGACCAAATTTTGCTGCCCCCTAAATTTTATCGCCCTAGGCCCGGGCCTACTCGGCCTATAGGGAAATCCACCCCTGCCCATAAGGAGAATATGCCATAATCGCTTCGCTTGGCATGCGGATTGGCAGCCACAGTAGCGTTAGTTTTATCGCAGGGCGCTGCTGCCTATCTTGCGTTATTGCACTTACTACCGCCTCATTGGAATGGTTTGACCACCGTTGTTCGGTTGACTGACTGCACTAGTGGAAGAATTCTATTCCAGTAGAAGGAAATTCTTCCGCTAGTGGGTGGTGGGGTCGTCACGTCCCGACGCCAGCGTATAACGCCGTTTAGTACAAGTCGCCTAAAAATCGTTATCACAGTCACCCTACAAGCTTGTAATATTTTTTTTTGCTCATTCAAATATTTGAGTGGGATAATATTAATTCACCTTATGAAGATACCTTTGGTTACGCAAACTGGCAAACCTTAAGATCTACCCTTTGATGGTCCTGGTAAGCAAAACCGAATTTCGATTAATCCTTTTGCAGCTCAGGTAAGCTGATTAGAATTTGTTCATATTATATTTGAGAACATTTTTGATAAAATGAATGTATTTGAAATGTCTCTTATTTTATCCTGTTGAATTTTTCAGACATAACAAAAATAATATAATAAATTATATAGGTAGGTATATTATCGTAATTCTTTTTGGTTGGAGTTCTAAGCGAAATTGAACTTTAAGATCGAGTACAAACTGCAAGTTAAACGGTTTTTGCTGTTTTACACTAGGTAAACGTTTAACTAACCTATAGAAAAATTGACTGACTGTTAGGTAAGCTTAGTTTATGTTCGCAAAATAAATTCTAGTGGTTGAGTAACTTTAAAGTTATTTTAGCTAAAAATGTTAAAATCGTTAATTTACGTCTTTAATCCCCGAAGGGGTAGGCAGAGAAATATCCCGTTTCTTACCTGTTACAAAGTTATTGTTAATGTCAATTAGGTATCTGTCGGATGCTGTTACTTCACTTGGAACTCTGGTAACCAACAATCTCAAAAATACGCTGGTACAACGCATTCCACAGTTGATATTAAACTTTTTTTTTTTTTTAGGTCGGGCTTTATCTAGGCGGCCTGTCTCGAGACGGCACTAGTCTACTTCACCGGGCAATCGGCGAGCGCAGAAAGGCGATTTTATTATTAACTATTGACAAAAACCTTAACTTTTACACATATTTTGGTGCAACCGAACTTTAGCATTGAGATTAGTTGACTCTACAACAAACGAACTTAGGCCTTCAAATAGCTATGGCATGAATACAGCTTTTACATGAATAACAAAAAAAGGATACTGGTGGTAGAGCTCCAGTGAGGGAGCTCGCGGGCGTAGGCACCACCGCATTATCTAATATACTTGCCGTTAAATGGTAGTGTTCAGCACTATCGTGTTCCGGTCAGGTGGTAATGTACGGCCCTGTTATTTCCGGCACAGAGGCATAACACCTAAGACCTCAAAAATGGTAACGCATCTGCATTTTGACCTTGGTCTTTGTGTGGGTGCCTATAGGCTGCAGTCATCACTTAACATCAATGTGAACTGCATGCTTGTTTACCACTTCCATGACATAAAAAGAAAGGATAGGCCAAAGATAACAATAAATTAAGAAAAACCAGACTCAAGTCAGCAAGTATAAAATAAATCTCAGAACTCAAATTTAAATCGAATGACTTGTATTAGCATAAAACGTAATAGAAATCCAAGTATGAAGGTAATACCTTATTTATTATCTGTAATGCTTCAATTACTCAGTAACTTGCGTCCATTGCAGAATTCAATTAATTCAGGGCCTGTCAGACAGTCAATGGGGACAAGATACATATGTATTGCCTGTTTGCGAATCATATGGATGGTCCACAGTTTACATAAATCAGTGCAACAACATGACAATATAAGATTAAAATACTGGAAATAGCAATATCACATCCTACCTATTATAGAGATTATATAATGTACTAGCGGCCCGCCCCGGCTTCGCCCGCGCTGCTCTGCTCCTATTAGTCATAGCGTAATGTAAGCTATCCTATCTCTCAAGTTGGATCGAACTGCACATGGTGTGCGAATTTTATTATAATCAGTTAAGTGGTTTAGGAGTCCATTGAGGACAAACATTGTGACACGAGATTTATATATATTAAGATGAAGGCCACGAAAACCTGCGACAATCTGCGAAAACGTTACATCCTACCTAATTTGTTAATTTCAGATGTAAATCCAAATGCCATCCACTGCCGCGGATGATGAATTACGTCTGGTACAATCGACGTTTTTTATGTAATAAAACCGTACAAATGCGAGTTCGACTCGTGTGGTGAGGGTTCCGTTATTTAAATAAATATTAGGTTGGGGAAAAAGTTTCTTCGCATTTTTTAAGATAATTCAAAACATTTTTTAATATAGTTTATTTAAATTTAACTAAAGTATGTATGTACCATTTTGTTCGATAACCTTTTGCCATCTTGTAGGAAGGGACATGATCCCATTGCTATAAAATTTTTGGGACTACTCATCAAAATACCGCGACAAGTGGATTATATTATTAAGAATTTTCGATTTAATTTGAATACTCAAACTTCTTATAGGTTTTCCAGTAATCTATAGGCAAAGAACTATTTTCCACATTTTTTTCAAAATTTTAAGTTGAGTAGTTTCGTAGATAGGGGAGGGGGGAATGGTCAATTTTCGTCGTTTTTCTTAAATAACTTCAAATTTGTTTATGCAAAAATTATAAAACAATTTTATCTGAGATGCCGACAACAACTTCTTTGATTTGATATGTCACACGACACAGTTTACGATTTTTTTTTTAATTTTCTGATTTACCCCTGTTTAAAATTTATTATTTTACTTGACGTGTTCATCTTTGGGTCACCAATTTACATAATATATATTCATCAAATTTCAACTCAATCGGTCGAGTAGTTTCGGAGCAAATTGGCTGTGACAGACGGACAGACAGACAGACAGACGCACGAGTGATCCTATAAGGGTTTCTTTTTTCCTTTTAAGGTACGGAACCCTAAAAATGGCAAACAAGCGTGCAGTTCACATTGATGTTAAGTGATGATTGCAGCCTATTGACATCCACACAATGACCAGAGGTTATAACAATCTCTACTTACATAAGTACGTAAACTCTACGTATGTAGGGACATAATTATCTCTACTTACTAAATACAGATGCGTTGCCACCCCTGAGGCCTAAGGTTATGCCTCTGAGCCGGAAATTACAGGGCTATACATAACCACCGGACCGGAACACGATAGTGCTGAACACTACCATTTAGCGGCAAGTATATTAGGTAATGCGGTGGTGCCTACGCCCGCGAGCTCCGTCACTGGAGCTTTACCACCAGTAAAAAGGACGTACCACCAAATCGGACCTTTGGCATGTAGATTGGTGATAGCAGTGGCGGTAGTTTTATCATCGGACACTGCTGGCCATCATGAGTTATTGGTCTACTCGCCCTTGTTCGGTTGAATACTACTTCCTACTGAATACTATATCTACGTAATTACATGCTTGGTTGGTCGCGATTCTGAAGCTTGGTTCAATCAATGTCGTAAAAACCCAGGTTCAATCCCAAAGTCGGCAAATGCTGTAATAGTTTTTTTTTCTGTGAGGAAATTCCGAGTGATCGCCCGGAGTACGTAAAACCGTCCAGCCTGCGTCCGATCTCTCTACGGACGTTTTTTTTTTTTATTTATTTATTTATTTTTTTTTTTAGGTCGGGCTTTGTGTAGGCGGCCTGTCTCGAGACGGCACTAGTCTTCTTCACCGGGCAATCGGCGAGCGCAGAAGGCGCTCCAGCCTAAACAAAAAGTTAGCGCAACTGCCTAAGGGTGACCCATGCGGGTCCGTGCCTCGGCTTAGGACGTTGCGGAGAGACATATGAGACATATGCGATTATGGGCGGTGCAACTTTCGCTCTACTCCATTCGGTTGGTGATAGCCGGAATGTCATCGGCCTCGCGGGGCCGGAGATAGGGTCGGGAAGTCTCTACGGTCGTGTTGGATTGGCGTTCCATCAGGCTATAAGATTGAGGGAATAGAGAGTACAATCATCAGTTGTGTATCCTCAAAAATTGGTATAGAAATTTAGCCTGGAGGACATAATTATTATTTCTACCTTTACTCTTAAATAGGTTAATATGAATATTATGTTATTGTTATGGAAAATGGCTAGTTTAATTGTCCAAACTACTTGACATCCGTGGAACACAGGGTCCCAGATGAAAATCAGCGACAGGTCGATTGATGTTATCGACCTGTCGCTGATTCTGATCTGGGCTCCCATTTGGTACAGTAAAAAATAAAATAAAAGTTAACAAAAAAACGACATTAAGTCTCACGGACTTAATGTCGTTTTTTTGTTAACTTTTATTGTGTTTTTTTTTTGTGACCGATTGTTTGTAACCTAATAATTTCGCTATTTTGTGTCTCTGTGCTGTCCAAATAAATGTTTTCTTTCTTTCTTAAATTCAAGTTACGAAATCGAATAGTCTCGATTAGTTGGTAGCATAAACTAACCTAAGAACATATCATAAACTAACCTGTCATTTTTATCGGAAAGGCAAAACAACTTGAGCCAATGGGTAGCAACGCATCTGCATTTTGACCTCTTGATAGCTTTGTTATACCAACTGATAGCACTTACTCTGTGACATAATGCGTTTTAACTGGACACCCGGCGGGAAAAGTGAATTTGTATGCGGATGTGTTGAGTGTAGGACACAAATGAACGGGCGTCATTCGGAAAAACACGTCGCGGAGGCCCCCGCTATGAAATATTCCCACTTTAATTAACTCGGCCTTTTGAACTACTGTTTTTTCGTGGAATTATGAATAAAGCCGGAATGAGGTTAACAGTATGTATTGTTTTCGTATTTAAAATGAATTGAATTGACGTTGTGTTTTTGGTTCGTTAACAGTGATAAAATAATCAGATTGTAAAATAAAAGGTATTGTTGTGTTTGAACTACAAAATTAATATGTTTTCCTCCTTGATTTTTGTTTATGTCCTAAAGATGTAAGCAAGCATACAGTTGACAATGATGGTAAGTAATACTGAAGCCTATCAACAACTACACGACACCAGAGATTTTAATTTGCCACTCATGACGCATATTACCTTATGTACTGTGTCTGTTGTACATTATAAAAAAGATATAAGGAAATCAGTCACATCAAGTAGGCTTCGCAATGAGTAATAGTCTACCATCGGAACGTAACGTAATTTCACGCCTGTCATCCCATGAGGGGTAGGCAAACACAACACCCACCATTTGCAGTTTAAGTTTTGGCCCCTATGGCGAGCCTATTAATATCTCCGTACATTACCAAACTTCAAAAAAAAACTTCCAGAAAATGGAATATTCCCAATAGAACGCGAGATAAAGGATTTTACACCTGTATCTTTGGTGGCTCTCGACCCAGGAATCGAGTCCAGGACCCCAGCATAGCAGCAGTGACCTACTACCACTTGACCACTGAAGCAATTTAATCGTTTTGTATTCTCTTTGAAACTTAGCTGATCCGTTAAATGTCTAAGAAATGTTTATGTTGAACTCTCAAGTGTTCCGGGACACATTATGCAAATCGGATTGCTTATCGGCTCATTAAACTCACGTGATTCGAGTTAATGTTTTGAAATTAAATGGGTTTACTTTAAAAATTAAAGAAAAAACTGAAAGAAAAATTTGACTTCGGGCAGGAATCGAACCACTAAGCTACCGAAATCCCACACCGATGCGTCAAAATTTGCTTTCCCTTTTTGATTTTGAACCGATTTTAGGGTCAGTGAACGACATCCATTGATAACTCCATTGATATATTCCATTGATCCGGGTTTACTTGCTTATGAGTTATCTATTAATATTGAAAGCGTCGGGACGTGACGACGCCATCTCCCGTCTGAAGGAGTATTCTTCCGTTGGTATAGTCAGTCAACCGAACAATGGTAGTCAAACTATTCTAATAGGGTGGTAGTAAAGAAAGCACTCAGCGATCAATGGAAAGGGCTTTGCTTGGCGTTACCCTATTGGATCGAATCAGAAATGAAGAAATCCGTAGGCAAACGAAAGTCGCTGACATAGTCAAGCAGATCTACAAGCTAAAGTGGCAAGTGGCAAGTAGCAATGGGCAGGGCACATAGCTCGGAGAACCGATAGCCGCTAGGGCAGAAAGTTTCTCGAGTGGAGACCACGTATCGGCAAGCGCAGCGTGGGATGTCCACCTGCAAGATGGACCGACGACCTAGTCAAGGCTTCAGGTACCCACTGGATGCACGTCGCTTCCGATCGGTTGGCATGGAGGTCATTGGGGGAGGCCTATGTTCAGCAGTGGACGTCCTATGGCTGATATGATGAAAAAAAGCAACGTGGGATGAACAACAGCGTCCTGCGATAAAACTACCCGCGACCACTACGATCGCCACTCCGCCTGCCAAGTGTGGCATATTCTCCTCTAATAACGCTCAAGACTATTATGGGCCTCATTAGGGACGGCTTGGAGCTTGCGGGCGTAGGCACCACCGCATTAACTTATATAATTGCCGCTAAATGGTAGTGTTCAGCAGTATCGTGTTCCGGTCAGGTGGTAATGTACGGCTCTGTAATTTCCGGAACAGATACATTACACTTTAGGCCTCAGAAGTGAAGAATTATTTAAGCCTCAAAAAGTCTATAGGCCTGAATATCATAAGACAAGGAAATCCCTAAGAAGACAAACTGGGACAATTTAACCAAATCCGCGGAAATCCGCGCAGCGTGCACTTGATACATTAATCCGGTTTATCCTCGTCCTACTTATCGTTAATGTTCGTTACACTATTCGATATTCTATAACAAAAATAAGTTTTATTATTGCCCCGTAATAACTATCACAGAGAGCTATTGATATTAAAAAACATCAAAATTTCAATAGAGAAGATGGTTGGCGATTGTCACCAACATGGGGTCCAATACTTAGTAGAATTAGCCCAACCGCAACTGTCTATAAGACCTCAAGATACAATTAGTAACTTTTGTGTTAATCCTGAACGCTACGCATGACGTTTGCGCAACAGATGGAGGTAGCACATAATAAATTTTCAAACTGCTGTCAGACAAATGTCACTCAGTCTGCCCGAGACCACGGAAGCTGAAAAGCTACCGAAACGTCGGGTTCGATTTTAAATAATAATATTAGTTTAATATACGCGAGATAAATCCGAAAACATGTTTTATTTCAATGAGCGTAGCTCGCGAAAACCTAAGAACATACTATATCACAGAGACATGACAACAAAGGTCTCAAGGATGGCAACGCATTTGCAATTGACCTCTGGTTTTGTGTAATCATCGATTTTATGTGTCTACAAATTTAAGAATACAACAAAATTTGCACGCTGTCTAACAAAATGTGACAAAGCACCAAGTGATATCAAACATTTTGTTTCAATCTGAGGTGGCAAGAAAAAAAATGATGGAAGCATTTCACAATCTTTTTTTTTTATGTAATGGAAGTGGCAAACAAGCATGCAGCTCACATTGATGTTAAGTGATGACTGCAGCCTAAAGACACACAAAGACCAAGGTCAAAATGCAGATGCGTTACCACTCCTGAGGCCTAAGGTGTTATGCCTCTGTGCCGGAAATTACAGGGCCGTACATTACCACTTGACCGTAACACGATAGTGCTGAACACTACCATTTAGCGGCAAATATATTAGCTAATGCGGTGGTGCCTACGCCCGCGAGCTCCGACACTGCAGCTCTACCTTTATAAACAATGTTCCCCTATGTTCTCACCTGGGGAACGTTCGTGGGAACGGCACAACATTAATTTCGACACAGGTCAGTGAGTGTTCACAGCCTCAAACTCGGTAGGTATAAAGGTTATTTGTTTACTTATTTAACTAGAAGATCAAAATGTATTCCTTCGAAGATAAATCGGCGTAATCTAGTCAAATCCCCGGAAATCCGCGCAGCGTGCACTTGATACATTAATCCGGCTTACCCTCGTTCTGCTTTGGTACACTACTCTGTGTTCTATCAACTATTACTTAATTGTTTTTATATTATTTCGCATTAACACATGCTTGTGAAATATATTTTATTTAAAGAAAAATGGAAAGAAAAATTTGACTTCAGGCAAGACTTCTCGCCTGAAGTCAAATTTTTCTTTCCATTTTTCTTTAAATAAACTATTACTTAGCTATAAATGTATGTGTTCGGTCAAAAAAGGATTTAAGGCCACATACTGGCCACTATCCATGTTCCTAATTTGAAGATGGCGTCTGTCATCTATTGTTCTATTATTTTACGGTTTGACTGTTTAGATTTTACTTTCACAATGTGTACGAGAAGCTATTATATGATTTATCATTTCTAAAACCACTAATTCTTTTCATTTCAACTATTAACTGTGCATCATTCTCTACAGTATGGATATTTGTTTGTTTGTTTGTTGCTCGATGATCGATTGATTTCGATGAAATTTTGTACACAAGTAGAAAATATATAATACTTTTTGGCACATAGGATACTTTTTATCACGTTAAAATAAAGGGATCTTAGAGAATTTTTAAGGACACGCGCACGAACTCGCGGCGAAAAGCTAGTCTCAGATATTAGAACTAAACGATCTATATTAACCACTGCGTAGTTAAATGACAAAAGTAGCTGGCTATAAATTTCCGGGTTAGGAAATGAATTATATCTATTTGATTGTTTGGTGAATCTCCTTTTTTTGCAGCCGGTTTACAACTATTACTGATTATTACTGTCCATGGGTAAGTAAACATATTATGCATAAATATTTAATTGGATAGTTGGAAATGCGGAAAATTGGGTTGAGGATCCAATGTTACTTTACCGTATTAATGTTGCTTATAGCCACTCTGAAGAGTTCGTCATTGTGTTAAATGAAATGACTATGCGTTTTGAATGTATACACAAAAGTTTGTTAGCAAGCAGGCATTCCAACAAACTTTTCCAATGATTTAAAATATGAATAGCTATGAAAAGACGCAAAGTTTTTTATGGAGTTTATCAAAAATAGTCTAGAGAATATATTTTAAAAGTTTTAGTTATAACACGTCTGTGCTAGACGGTACTATGCGTGAGATCAACAATGACAATGTTCCAGGCATGAGATTTTCTATGTATTCGGACATATTATGAAACAGCACCATCTAGTCTTAATAATTAGCAACGCGAGAGAGATTTTTAGAAACAATATTTTAGCGAGTGTGAGTTACAAATATTGATACTCGACACGGCGGTGAAGCCATGCGAATCGAGTGTGATTTGATGGAATTCATCCACTGGCACTGTGCACAGAGCATTCTCGTTTTGTTCATCACATCAAAATACAACGGACGTGGTCCCCAGTTGTTCTGTAACTAACAATCACATAACGAACTACATAGAAAAAATAAAACCTTGCCGAAACAATGAAAAATCATATGAAATAGGCGTGCAGGGCTGTTCTGGCAAGCGTCCACCTTTTCAAATTACACGCTACACTGGTTTTCTCGAAGTGGAAATACTTTTTTTACCAAGAATCGATCAGTGGGTTCATATTTGGAAGTTTTTCAGGCAGAAAGTAAGTTTCGGACCGTTGGGCAGGTTTTGACGAACCATGAAATAATATTCTCGGTGTAAATTCGAGCAGAAGCCAAACACATACCTATTGTTGGGCAGGCTTTGTTGAATTCGTAAATAAGGTTTGGTGGTACTTGAAGAAAGGTCGGTCATGTGTTACCTGTTCTGTAATTTAGGGTTCCTTATTTTCACATATTATTATATGAAGACAATACCTAATAATATTTTAATGCTCTGTGAATATGTATCTAACTGGGATGAAGTGTTTTTTAAAACACAATTTCAAAATGGCATCACGGAACGGAACGAGATATCCCATACAAATTTTGATGTTATTTTTCACAATAACACATGCGAGTGAATTTAGAATTAATGGCTTCTGCTTATTGGTATATTATTCCTAATAGTGGAAAATCAGCAAACAGTCCACATTTATGAAATGAATACTGCAGCCTTACATTAATCAAAACCGAAAAAGGTTAAAAAGTAGATGCGTAGCCCTTTTTTTTAACGCGGGGAAATCCTCATGGGCACCCTCCGTCTAGGAGAAACGACGGCGGGTGGTGTGAGACTCGTACTCACTAAAACCCCGCGGTGTTCCGACTGGTCCGGCATCAGTGGCGGGGTCACGGGAACGCGTACGCACACTACTAATATAGAAGATATTTAGAATAAGTGAGGCACAAGATATTTTTGGGGTATCATTAATGTCCTTGTTATTTTTTCTTAATACATGATTGAAGTTACGCGAGATGGAAATGCGGTAAGAAAGCAAAAGACATTTTTTCAAACAAAAATGGAAGCAAATAACGGTTCTATCGTTGTTCGCTAATGAGGTCGATGACTTGGTGTATGAATCTTGTTGTCTGTCATTGCCCTATGAGAGTATGTTATTCTACTTCCCAGTCATCACTTCAGCCGAAAGATGTCCACTGTTGAACAAAAGTCTTCTCCAAAAATGTCCATAACAGGGTTATGCGTCATTGGGGAGAAGCGTATTGGCGATAATTTTATCGGGATGCTGCTGCATATTGCAGCCACCGCTATAAGGCATTGTAATAAATCTGAAGGAATAATTTGACAAATAGAATAGAATGAAAAGAATAGAATAGAATTTCTTTATTCGGACAACAACACAGAGACACAAAGTATAACATTTAACAAAAATTAGTAGCACAGTAGATACCTATAAGCAATTTGATATTACAAACAGGTAGATAGACAGGTATGTCTCACGGTCGATCCAAAAGGGCACCCAGATCAGCTTCGTGCCAATATTACCTATCTACTTGACTCTGATTTTCAGGTATGGACTTCGGTAGCTCAGTTGGGAGAGCGGCTGGACTAGATTCCCAGTGGCCGCGGGCTCAAGTTCCGCGTGAAGTTAAATTTTTCATTCGATTTTCCTTAAAATTTATTTCACTAGCAGGTGTTATTGCGAAAAATAATAATAAAAAAATTGCCACCACTGCTAGGTTGACTGACTGCACTATAGCTTGACCAGAAGCGCTGTACCGCGCCTTAGGTATGCGCGCGGCAAGTCGAGGTAACATCGGATATAGCAGAAGAACGGTTGGGTCTTATGGAAGAAATCACCCGGTATTTTTTAAAGTAAAGTAATACATATTTTCGTTTTCGTAGCTGTTGCGCCATAATTGTTTTATCCAGATTAAAAAATTCAATTCCTAAATCAAATCCTTCAAGAAATCAGGAATTACGAGTATCGTGACGGAGCTCGCGGGCGTAGGCACCACCGCATTACCTAATATACTTGCCGCTCAATGGTAGTGTTCAGCACTATCGTGTTCCGGTCAGGTGGTAATCGACGGCCCTGTAATTTCCGACACAGAGGCATAACATCTTAGGCCTCAGGAATGGTAACGCATCTGCATTTTGACCTAGGTCTTTGTGTGGGTGAATATAGACTGCAGTCATCACTTAAAAAACATCTAAATTCTCGAAAGGGCCTCTGCGGGTTGGACCTGTGTCCCGCATATTCTAAACAAAGGGAGCTTCAAATTGGACTAAGTGCTGACGAGAGATTTAAATAACGTATTTATCTGAAAATTAATCTAAGTACATTTAAGGGATAAAATTAAGGAGGAGTAGAGCATAAGTACTGTACTGCAGAGATATATTTTATGAGCTCAAAAAGATGTTTGGGAACGCTTGGGTAAATTGCCACTAAGCGGTGTCGCCTATCAAAGTGACCCAGCCTTTTGATTACACCCTTAAGGTCCTATTAGGCTACGTACTTTACATATTCATAATAGCTAAGCTAATTACATACTTAAATTGCGCTGTATTGGCACAGTCATGCTTTTTTGTATTACATAAATATACGTAGATTTATATTTTAACATGCAGCATGTATTTTCTCAAAACTAAGCAGAGATTTAGAAATGTATTCGGTCTTGATTCACGATTTATCAATTGTCTTTTCAATACTTCTTTAAATACTTATACTAATATTATAAAGAGGAAAACTTTGTTTGTTTGGTTGTATTGAATAAGCTCAAAAACGACTGAACCGATTTAAAAAATTCTTTCTCTCACACATTTTATTTTGCCGTATGCATATCCGGAGCAGTCATGCACGCTTAAATGTCTTTGCCTTTGGCGGCGTCGTGTGGCGGGTTGCTCACTTCCCTCTAAAATGGTCGAGGAGGGCAATGGCTGTCACATGCCTCATACTCGTGAACGGGTGCTGTTGGTGGGGACTGGTCTGTGCTGGTTTGCAGGGGCTACATCACATTTAGTATATAGCAGTTTATTTGCATCTATGCTATGGACGTTTACATTATTTGATTTTTCACGATAATTTGTACTAGATTTAAGCTCTCATTTAAAAGAGCTCGAGTTTGTTGGGTAGCGGAGTTCTTCTCAGTAGTGACTGCACTTGGAACTCTGCTAAGTGAATAACTTTGATCTTGACGAATAAATTTTTCTTTTTCTTCATTTATCATCATTGAAGGAATTGAAAAATTTTGTGATTATTATGTTTAAACTAAGTAGTTTAAATTCTAATTTTTAATTTACTATTGATATATGATTTTGCTTTACTTTATGTAATGGTTATTCACTCTAGGTATTTAATATTTCTTGACGTTTTGAAAGTATCTGTAAAGATCTATTCGAAATAAAAATATTTTCTATTTCTATTCTCTATTTCTTTCACCATTCGGAAGCTACATTATTTACAAGTAACATAGGCTATGTTTTATTTTGTAAAAAATAGGGTTCCGTAAGATATTTGGGTTTTGTGGACACAAGGTGTAAAAAATCAACTAGAAAAGTTACTTATTTTGCGTACGCTGCCTAAACTATAAAAAATAGAACCATAAAATGTAATGATTAATTGTAGATCTTATAAATATCTACAAAAAAGTCCGCGACACACTATATCTATGTCGAGTGAGGCACAACAACAATTTTTTTAATGGACTACATTTAAACGCTTTTAAACAAAGCTAAGACGAACAGGAGAGGGTAGGTACCATTGCACCCGCGCGAAGCCGGGGCGAGCCACTAGTTGTTTATAAGGTGATATTATTGAGAAGTTTCTTTATTATTTGAATTTACATTGAGAAGATGTGTAAATAAATATACCATAAAAAGAATATACTTTAACTATGTGCCAGTATTTTTACTACAAACATTTACTTATAGAATCAAATCAGACAATTCAATATTATGTCTCTTTTAATCGGCACTAGCTAACCCGGCAAACTTCGTATTGCCTCAGAATGAAATAATGTGTCAAAGGTTGGATAGATACGGACTATTTGTATGGGAAAATAAAATTGTGGATTATATTTCCCTTCAATTTCTTCATATTTTCTTACCTTTTAAACTTTTCCTGGACTTCCAAAAATAATTCAAAACCAAAATTAGCCAAATCGGTCTAGCCGTTCTCGAGTTTTAGCGAGACTAACGAACAGCAATTGATTTTTATATATACTCGTACAGATGACGAAAAGTGCTACCTGATAAGAAATAAGAGAGAATTGTTCAGCGAACAGATCACAAGTTTTGGACGAGTCAAGGTCATTCGACAATCGGGACAAAGGGGCAGACATTATATTGAAGAGGTCTTCGAAGTAATCCAAGAGTTGTTCAGTTCGAGGTTAGATTAATATCTGAGTTTTCGGCTCTGTTATACCTATCTTTTTGTGAATCCCATTATTTACGTCGAACTTCAGAATTAGTTCATTTAAATTAAATAAAAAAAAAAAACATACGGATCGAATTGAGAACCTCCTTCTTTTTGAAGTCGGTTAAAAATATGATGATAACGCTTTTTTTACCGGTGATAGAGTTGTAAGCAGGACTCACCGACGCATTAACTATACTCGCCGCTAAATGATAGTGTTCAGCACTATCGTGTTCCGGTGACGTACGGCCAAATACTCAAACGTCACTCAAATCTAAGTGGGACTTAAATGTCTTCTGTCTTTATAAAACACGTTCAAACGATAGAGATAGCGCACTTTTGAAGGTTGCTTAAAATTGAGTGACGTTTGAGTATTCGGTCAGTAGCCAGGTCCCGTTAATTTCCAGCGCAGAGGAATAACAACTTGGACCTTAAGGAGTGACAACGCTACTTCACTGAAATATAAGGTTTTATGTTAATATTTTTTATATATATAAATATTATTTATAGGCTACAATTTTATTTACTATCAATGTAAACTGCATGTTTGGTTGCTACCGTCATGATATAAAAATATGATACATTTTGAGAAATCTTATTACAAAGACAAGCTTATATTTTAGTATTTAATCAGACAATTGATATAATCTTTTATTCAGCATGACGTAAAGTGCTTCCTATTAAGCAAGAGATAATTATTTAGTAGATCAGAAGTTTTGGAATATCTAGACGACTCAAGGTGATTCGACAATCGGAACAAAAGGGCAGACATTAAATTGAAGAGGTCCCCGAAGTAATCCAAGAATTGTTCAGTTGGCGGTTAGATTAATATCTGGGTTTACGGCTCTGTTATATCTTTTTGTGAATACTACTGTTTACGTCGAACTTTGGAATCTGTTCATTTAAAGTTTGATACAATTTAGATTTTGTACTAAAGTTTGTCTTTATTGAAGCGCGCATGGCCCAGCGGCTGGTGTAGATCGTAAGCGATTTGCTCGGTTAAGCACTACGGGCGCGGTCGGGTAGTGTGATGGGTGACCGCTAGTGGCAAATTAAATGCGCGTTTCCGTGCTTCGGAGGGCACGTTAAGCCGTCGGTCCCGGTTGCTATCGATGGATAGCAGTCGTTTTAAACCTTGTCGGAGGCCTTATGGGCGGTTTGAAAACATCCGACAGTGGGTTGGCCACTAACCCACTCACCTCCACCAATCCGCATTGGAGCAGCGTGGTGGAGTAAGCTCCAGGCCTCCCCCCAAAAAGGGGAGAGACTCGTGCCCAGCAGTGGGACGTATAATGGGTTGCCATTATTATTGTCTTTATTTCCACGAAATGGTTATGAGATTGAAAGCGCTTAGATATACTATTTTTACTGGTGGTAGAGTTCCAATGTCAGAGGTTGGGGTGTGGACACTACGGCATTTATTAATTTAATTGACGATTAATGGTAGCAATTCAGCATTATCGTGTTCCGATGAGAGGAATAAAACGTTTTGAAATTATTTAAGAAAGTAGGCGAAAATTCATCCCGCTTTCTCTCCGAAAAGAAATTGGAAATAGATTAGAGGAAAACATTAAAGTCGATGGTATTTAAGGTAGTGTAGGAAATCTCTCAATTGTACGGATCCCTGTGAAGTCCGACGCGCACTTGACCGGTTTTCTATTACTGGCTACATGACACTAATTACGATATTAGAAGAATAGAATTTCACGTTTACCATATAAGTATTAGAGAATTTTTATAAATCTTTTATTCAGTACAATGATAAACAATGAAAATTCAGCCTGCTTCTTCAAGGAATGAAAAACGTGAAGTTATGTATGCTTAAGTTATGAAAAGGGCCTCCGAATTTAAAAGGAAATTGTTCGACGAATAGATCAGAAGTTTGGCACCTGTTCATTTGAAGTTCGGTTTCTCTTAAATGGAATTGATATCTAACTTTATTCTTACATTTCCCTGAAATTATAAATACTATGTCACAGAGAAACAAGTATTTTAACAAAAATGTAGGCCGTATTTCACCATACAGGGAATCTTGTTACATTTGATTGAAACTCGTGTTAAAGTTGGCGACCGCAGTAATATCACAGTCTAAAAAACATGTAATACTATCCTTTTTTCCGTGACTTCGTCCACGTATACTTAAGAAACTCTACCTGGGTACAATATTTCATCGAAATATGTCCAGGCCGCTTTAGCGTGATTGAGCAACAAACAAACAAAAATACATACTTTCAAATTAATAATAGTAATAAGGTTTTACTTTTGGCTATCAAACCGTGTTGTCCCTGACAATATAGGTACTCTTCCTATTTGAAAGAAACACAATACAATACATTACTTTTTTGCTAAGGATCGGATCCGGCATCTCAAGCCCCGCAGTAGCGATATACTACACTAGACCTTTTTTTATTTTATTTTTTTATCTTTATTAATTTCAGGTCCTTTATAATTAATTACATGTCAGACCTATTATATATGCTATTTATATTAAGACTATCTAGATACTTACATATTAATAACAAATAATTATGAAATAAAAATAACCAATAACCAACTTTAAGCTATTAAGTCACTTGTACTGACTCACAAGTCTGAATAATGCCTTTGCAGTCTCAGATAGTGGTTCAACCAAAATCTTATTAAAAACACCCACATCTATTGTATTCAGATTGTAAGCCCTTACAAGGAACTGCCTCATTTTGCTGAAAACGGACGCACTCCACCAGCAGGTGATGTACATCGTCAGCAACTCCGCACGAATCACAATTTGGCGAGTCACCCTTTCCCATCAAATAAGCAAATTTTTTCAAAGGGAAATGGCCCGTTCTTATTCTGTGTACAATAACAATAAGTCTGCGCGAGAGATTGGATTGACCAAACCAAGGTATATGAGCTTTTGGCTATCAAACGGTGTTGTCCCTGACAATATAGGTACTCTTCCTATTTGAAAGAAACACAATACAATACATTACTTTTTTGCTAAGGATCGGATCCGGCATCTCAAACCTCGCAGAAGCGATATACTACACTAGACTTAGGGACTATCAAAAACAATATTATAACCCCCTTATTCATAAACGTACATTAGATACGTTTCAGCTATAGAATGCTTTGTCTTTGTCAGTTGACATTGTCAAATGTGCAGGATAGAAAAAGACAAAGGAGAGATTAGCAACACTTTAGCTAAAATACGTTTATGAATAAGGGGGTAAGATCTTAGGACATAAATACCATGGCTAATATTGAAATACTTTTTAACTGGTGGTAATACTTATATGGACTACCATTTGGCGGTAGTGTTGTGTTTTTGACGTGACAACGTCTTAAATTAGGTTGCGTCTCGGAGTCACTCATGAAAAAGTGTAACGCCCGGTAACGTAACGATGAGTCACCGAACGAGAGAGAGGCCTGCCGGACCGGCGAATGCCTTTCTACCGAGAAAAAGACGTTGTCACGTAAAATCTTCGCCCGTAAAACCGACTTTACAGGCAACCAGTTTTTTTTGCTAGTGTTGAACTAGTGTTCAACATAACTTTTAAAACACTAGCGTTTCACATTCGTCACGCACATTTTAAACCTGGTCGTTACGCGATACTATTTTCGATAAAAAATATACTTTTTGCCTTTAAAGGTAAATGAATAGTGTTCAACACTATGGTGTTCCGGTTAAGTGGTAATGTTTGACCCCGTAATAACTATCACAGAGACACAACATGCGGGATAGAAAGTGCCCAAATATGGACCTCTCTAAAAATAAAACAAAACTCCGAGGGTGCTCCGGTCACGGAGCCGTTCACGGCTTGTTTGCCACTTCATAACATAATAAAAACCTCAATATCTCCCCAATTATGTTTCTTATTATAAAAATAAACAACTTTTGCTATTTAGCAACCTTAAAGTTATAAGTATGCAATTTTTTAATAAAGTAGCCTCTCTGCACTAATTAAATTAGCATTTTTTTTCAATAAAAGTGCCAAATATACGACAGTAAGTGCCAGCTCAACATTTTGTTCGAGGCAACGGTGGCAGTGAAGTGGCTCTCACCACGCCACCTGACATGGGGCGCAGTCAGCGAGAATTTGCTCCTCACTCTCACATTTCACTTTCCGCCCACTTCATTGTTGGAGTTTGTTAAGTGTTTATGGTGATTATGAAACCGCGAAAGTCAAGAAGCAGAATTTTACGATTTTATACAAGCTTTTATTCACTTCATCATGTTGAAAGGATAGTGCCCAAATATGGGCTGTTTTACAACTTCAATTTCTGCAACTGTTTCGTAAATTTATAGCGTAATTATTGGACCCATTCAGTGTTTGTTGTTGATGCTATTATTTACCTCAAAATCAGTAGTTACTCTTCCAGTGAAGCGTCATTGACAAACGTCGGAGATAGCACTGTGAAACGCCTGAAAAACTCTCTCTTGAGAAATTCCAATACGACTTACCTGCGTGTTGGGGAATTCAGGACCCCAGTGTAGTAAAAGTGCCTTCCCAATACACCACTGACATAGTTAAAAAAATACCAATTTAATAGCAAATTTGATTGACACAGCATACACAATATTAATCATGCTTTTTTTTTCACAGAGTTCAAACAACTTACGTCTCACGGGCATTCATAGATGACAACCACCACGTCTCACGGGCATTCAAAGGTGACAACCACCACGTCTCACGGGCATTCAAAGGTGATCTAAATACAGGTATTTAGGTAGATCTCTGGTGATTGTGTGTATGTTTAGTTTTTATTTACCATCGATTTAAACTATCTATACAAATAAATAAAATTGGAGTGTCTGTTTGTAAAAATAATATATCCGCTTTTTAGTAAATGCATATGTATACACGGTACATATACCAAAACAAGATTTCTTACAATTTTTGTCTGTCTGTCTGTCTGTTTGGCGGGGCTAATCTTGGGAACGGCTGGACCGATTTTGGGACTTTCACTAGCAGATAGCTGATGTGATAAGGAGTAACTTAGGCTACATTAATACTAGCTGCGCCCACGACTTCGTCCGGGTAAATACTGAACAATCATAAATTCTCACGTGGACGAAGTAGCGGGCTCAGCTAGTATGCTATAAATAACACAAAACCAAACTGCCATCCCCGTCGTCAAATATAATATAATATAATAATTCATTGATATAATAATTTATTGACAAAAATGATTATATCAATAAATGATTATATTATATTATATTATATTTGACGACGGGGATGATGGGAAATGGCGAATCTATAGGAATATATAACTCATGGCCACCAAATTAAAAGTCACTTTGTAGCCGTTAAAAGCCACTAGTACATTGCTGTTTTCTTAAGATGATCGTTATCATTATATTAATCAAAACAGCAGTTTACTGCAAAGTGGATAGCCACTCTATAGGCAGTCTATAGAGACTGCCTATAGAGTGTGTCTATATAGTGGCTTTACTGGTGGTAGAGCTCGCGGGCGTAGGCACCACCGCATTACCTAATATACTTGCCGCTAAATGGTAGTGTTCAGCACTATCGTGTTCCGGTCAGGTGGTTATGTACGGCCCTGTAATTTCCGGCACAGAGGCATAACACCTAATCCCTCAGGAGTGGCAGTGCATCTGCATTTTGACCTCTGGTCATTGTGTGGGTGTCTATAGGCTGCAGTCATCACTTAACATCAATGTGAACTGCATGCAGGTTTGCCACTACCATTACATAAAAAAAAATTCACACTACAGTATCTAACAAGAAATATTGCACATGGACCTAAGGAAGGAGACTTCGGTTTAATTCGGCTCTGTAGAGCGTTATCTCTTTCGCACCTTACCTATGTGACGTTTGTCGACCATTTTGATTAAGTTTTGACCCATACCGGACTATCAGTGTTTACGTAGACAGTGTGCACCAGAGATAACGCTCTAGGAAGTCGAAACTAGCCGATTGTCTCTTTCGAAGGCTCGATGTGTAATATCTGTTTTTTTATGTAATGAAAGTGGCAAACAAGCATGCAGTTCACATTGATGTTAAGTGACGACTGCAGCCTATAGACCCACACAAAGACCAGAGGTCAAAATGCAGATGCGTTACCTCTTCTGAGGCCTAAGGTGTTATGCCTCTGTGCCGGCAATTACAGGGCTGTACATGTACGTTCTCATACTTGACGATCCGATCACCCTCTAGTGGAGGATTCTTCGATTCGTTCACTGTAGTAGAAACATGTATTAATACTGTGTTGACCGCACACTGACGGGACATGCGATGAACCACAAATATGAACTGTCTGATGGAACGTTTGATCCTAAGACCGGCTTGTGTATGAAATTTTACGATCAAATTATTCTACCTCGGTAGAATAATTTGATTCTCTAACTGCCTCGGTAGCTTAGTGGTAGCAGGCCACTACTACTACGCTGAGGTCCTGGGTTCGATTCCCGGGTAGGGGGTTATCAGAGATCATGGTGTAAAGTCCTTTGTCTCTGGTTCTATTGGGATTTTTCTAATTTCTGGAAATTTCCCAGTACCTCGAAGTTTAGTAATGTGCCCGGAGATGTCAACAAGCTCGCCACCTGTTACACGGGCCAAAAACATAACCGGCGAATCGTGGGTGTTTGCATGTATGCATGAATGCATGCATTTACCTCTGCCTACCCCTTCGGGGATTACAGGCGTGAAGTTACGTTTTACGTAAATTATTCTACGTTGAAACATACTTAAATAATATATGGTATAATATTATATATAAGGTATAATATTATTGTCATGAAGTGGAAAAAGAGTATAGATATAGGCATCGATTACAGAAGAAGGAAGGCTGATTGGTCTGTAGATATAGGTAACATTGCTCATAAGTGAATACTGTAAAAAACCAGTGATTACAATGTAGGTCGTTCGAAACAACGTCAAAGTAATTTATTGTATTGTCAATTATCAATGAAATATTGGAGCAAAACTCCAATTTTCATTGCTATGCCGATGATAGTACGGGAGATGCACACTACACTAGCCGTGGAAATGCCTCTCGGACACTTATCGAAGAAAGCAGGACTAGACTTGTGTCTGAAGTCGAGCACTCTCTGGAGCGGGTCTCGGATTGGGGTCGACTTAATTTAGTACAGTTTAACCCCTCGAAGACACAACCTTGCGCGTTCACCGCAAAAAAAACCCCATTCATTGTAGCACCACAGTTCCAGGGCATTCCGCTCGCCGTTGATAAGAGTATCGGTATCCTGGGCGTTGACATATCGAACGAAGTGCAATTCGGGAGTCACATTGAGTGTAAGACCGAGTTGGCATCCAAAAAGTTGGGGGTGTTTAACAAAGCGAGGCAGTATTTTACATCGGGGCAGCTACTACAGCTTTATAAGGCCCAAGTGCGGCCCCATCTGGAATACTGCTCTCATTTGTGGGCGGGAGCCCCCAAATACCAGCTTGGTCCACTTGACTCCCTACAAAAACGCGCCGTTCGTATTGTTAATGATCCAGGACTTACCGACAGGCTCGAACATCTGAGCCTGCGCAGAGACATTGGGAGTCTGTGCGTGTTGTACCGTCTCTACAATGGTGAGTGCTCTGCTGAACTGTTTGACATGGTGCCACCGTCTCTTTTCCTACACCGTACTACCCGCCGAAGAGAGAAGTTCCACCGACACCGACTGGACACTTGGCAGTGCTCAACGGTGCGGTTTTCACGTTCGTTCCTGCCCAGAACGTGTAAATTGTGGAACGAACTTCCCTCTGAGGTGTTCCCTAGGTGCTACAATATGGGGTTCTTCAAAAATGACGTCAAAAGAGTCCTTCAGGGCTGGCAGCGCGTTGGCAACTCCCCTGGTGTTGCAAATGTTCATAGGCGACGGTGACCACTTTCCATCAGGTGGCCCGTTTGCTTGTCTGTCAATCTTCAGACATAAAAAAAATAAAAAAAAAATAAAATGGTATGTATGTATCTTCACGCCAGATCCCTAACGGGGTAGGCAGAGTGTGTGGAGCGCCAGATATCGGTCCAGAAACACCTCCCGTGCCTCGTCTACCTTCAGCATTCTCTTCATACATGCACAGTTCCTAAGATTGAAATGCATGGTAATGTATTTCATATTTTTTTAAAGCAAATTGGAAAGAATAACTTAACTTCAGGCGAGACTCGAACTCGCGGCCACTAGTCTACTACTACTACTAGTACTAGTCTAGCATTGTTGGCAATAGATGTCGCTACTGCCACCATAAGGCAATGCAGTAAATGTGAAGGAAAGATTCGACAAATCGGGTGTGGAATTCGGTAGCTCAGTTGGAATAGTGGCTGGACTAGATTCCCAGTGGCCGCATGTTCGAGTCTCGCCTGAAGTCAAGTTTTTCTGTCCATTTTTTTAATATATATAGATATTTCACTAGCATGTGTTATTGCGTAAATTAATGTAAAAACAATGTATTTAATGTTTTATTTATCAATTTGATGTACTTTATAAGCATTATTATTGAAAAATATTAGCGGTTGCACTACTCCTACGAGTAGGTACATTATAAACTATCCTCCGAAATTTTCGTAAAAAGTGATCCTTAGTTTTTGCTTCACGTATTAATCTTATGATGATTTCTGTGCCTTATGCCATTCATCAACAGAAATATCCCGTTTCGTTGACAGAACTGTAAGGAAGCATTAATTTTAGCTGGAAGCATGAATTTTTCGACATTTAACGTGAAAAAATAAACAATGCGTTCATTTGAGTGCTGCAGACGGCTACGTTCTTACTGGAGTACAAACCTGGAGATAAAAAATAAAACAATTGTGCTTAAGCATTGTGGAACTGTGGGAGACTACGTAGATTTTAGGGTTCCGTATCCAAAGTGTACAACAGGACCCCGGCTATTACTGCGGCTGTCCGTCTGTCACCAAGCTGTACGCCACTGGTCACCACCTTAACCGAGTTAGCTACATAGTTGAAATTTTTACAAATGATATAGGTATTTCTGTTATAGCACATTGCTACAATAACATAACTAAAAACAGATTATGATGTGTGACAGCATTTGTTTTTGTAACTTCACGCCTGTAATCCCCGAAGGGGTAGGCAGAGGTAAATGCATGCATTCAATCATACATGCAAACACCCACGACTCGCCGGTTACGTTTTGGCCCATGTAACAGGTGGCGAACCTGTTGCCATCTCCGGGCACATTACCAAACTCCGGGGTACTGGGAAACTTCCAGAAAATGGAAAAATCCCAATAGAAGCAGAGATAAAGGATTTTAAACCGTTATCTCTGATAGTCCCCGACCCGGGAATCGAACCCAGGACCTCCAGCGTAATAGTAGTGGCCTGCTACCACTACGCTACTGAGGCAGTTAGGCATTTTTTTCGGATTTATGATTATTTAGTTAAACAACATGTAACGGCAATAATGCACACTCTCAAACACCTCGATTAGAAAATCCAGTTATAATCGTAATACATGAACTGAAATTACATTCAATATTTTTTATTTAAGAAATAAGTTGTCCTCAATTTGTAAGAACAGTATGCATACCCTACTTAAACTTACCCAACCTCTACCTATGGCCGCACATAAAACAAAAACCTACACACATACGCACACTGTCGCAATGTGATGTAGCGTAACTTGCGCATCCCTATTTAACAGTCGCTATTAATAAGATTCATTTTTACTATTTTATTGCTTTAATTATCATCTAAACTATATATAATATTATAAACAGGTAATATTTTTTGTTTGTTTGTTTGTTTGTAATGAATAGGCTCAATATCTACTGGACCTATTTTAAAAATTCTTTCACTATTCGAAAGCTACGAGTACATTATCCACGGGTAACATAGGCTATATTTTATTTTGGAAAAAATAGGGTTCCGTAAGATATTTGGGTTTTTCAGACACAAGGTGTAAAAAATCAACCAGAAAAGTTACTTATTCTGCGTACGCTGCCTAAACTATAAAAGATATGGAGGAATATCTTTTATAGTTCATTTCACTATTCAAAAGCTACATTATCCACGGGTAACATAGGCTATATTTTATTTTGGAAAAAATAGGATTCCGTAAGATATTTGGGTTTTTCAGACGCAAGGTGTAAAAAATCAACCAGAAAACTTAATTATTTTGCGTACGCTGCCTAAACTATAAAAGATATCGAAGAAGACTTTAGGCTATATCTATGTATAATCATCACGCTAAGACGAATAGGAGAGGGTAGGCAACATTGCACCGCGCGAAGCCGGGGCGGGCCGCTAGTTTATTATAAAATGCACGTCTCAACAAGTTCTAATAAACTTGTTGAGATTAGCATTTTATTTTGCTGAGACTTTAGCAGATAATATGTAACTTTAGTCTCATTTTCGTTTGCATTGACTGTTCACCAAATGAGTGACCATAAATTCCGTAATCGTAAAAAATGTTGCGACAAAATATTACCTATACTAAAAATGCCTGAAATCGATTCGGTTATCGATTCTGAACAAGCTAGTATCGGGTTGTACATTTAATCCTGTTACACGTTGTTTATTCACTTTAAAAATACATAAAGTAAATATTATAATTATTGATCGAAGGTCATTAAAAACGGCTTAAGATTGCATAATCGGTTCCATTGAAAATGACGGAGCTCGCGGGCGTAGGCACCACCGCATTACCTAATATACTTGCCGCTAAATGGTAGTGTTCAGCACTATCGTGTTCCGGTGAGGTGGTAATGTACGGGCCTGTTATTTCCGGCACAGAGGCATAACACCTAATACCTCAGTAGTGGCATCTGCATTTTGACCGCTGGTCATTGTGTGGGTGTCTATAGGCTGCAGTCATCACTTAACATCAATGTGAACTGCATGCTTGTTTGCCACTTTTATTACATAAAAAAAAGCTATGCGGCCGTCATTATTTATTACACTACCCATTATCTATTGTCTAAGATGATGAACAAACCAGGACATTAGCCAATATTCTCACTTCTCACATCACTCCGGATAATGACATTCTCCCTGACCTGACTTTTCATCCCGCTCCTCTTAAATCTAAGAATGTATACCAATTCTGGTGGTAGAGTTCTAAGTGTAGGAGCTTCAGAGCAAAGGCACCATCGCATTATCTAATCCATCTACCGCCAAATTTCTCTTCCCGCTCTTATATCTGAGAATCTAACATTTAAGCCACGGATTCGATGCTAGCTTGCTGTATACACATTAGTAATGTACCAAACCCATCTCGGATCAAAATTACAAGTGAATCCCGGCATTCGGTACAGTAAGTCGATACAGGATGTGATGCGGCCGCCTTCCGATATCCGGGCGGTCCCGCGGGATGCCGGGGCGGCTCGGTTAATAACTACGAATAATGTATGCCACAGATCTATGTATTCGTGATAGAATTTTTATGAGTTGGGATTAAAGTATTCGATTTTAAGTAGACCAAATTCTAACAAGAAATGTTTTTGTATTTTTGGCTATAACTCATGTTAGTGAAATATATTAAACACTAGCTGTGCCCGCAACTTTGTTTGCATGGAATAGTGGCTTTGGGACATTAGGCAGCGCTTTTGGATATACATTTTGGTTAATTTTGGATCATAAACACTTTTGTATAGCTACACGATATTAGACGTATGACCATCGGGGATAAAAGCACACAGGCTGCTAGGATTGCGAAAAATTGCTAATTGTGTGTTTAAACGCGCAGCCATTCTATGCTGAACCGTATTTTCGAAAATGCCATTTTAAACTTCTATGCATAATATTTTTTTATAGAAAATTATTATAAACTTTTGAAAATTTTCAGTCAATTTTTAAACATAAAAGATAGATCTATGCATAATATAAGCACTCCGTAAGAACCGGTAGAAGAAAAAAATTGAATATTAACGTTGTGCATTTTTACCCACTAATGCCACCACCACCACCGCCACCACTACAATCGTCACCAACGCCATCACCATCACCAAACACCTACGCCACCAATGGCTCCACTGATACAAACGCCACCAAAACCACCACCATCACCAAAACCAATGCCACCAACGTCTCCAAAACTACCAACAACACCACCAACATCACCAACGCCACCAATGCCTCCACCACCAGTAAATCCACCACCAGCACCACTAACGCCACCAACACCACCACCAGAGTCACCAACAACACCACGGTAGAAAATTATTATAAACTTTTGAAAATTTTCAGTCAATTTTTAAACATAAAAGATAGATCTATGCATAATATAAGCACTCCGTAAGAGCCGGTAGAAGAAAAAAATTGAATATTAACGTTGTGCATTTTTACCCACTAATGCCACCACCACCACCACCACTACTACAAACACCACTAATGCCACCAACACCACTAACGCCACCACCACCACCTCCATCGCCATCATCATAATCACATCCGAAAGACATCCATCCGTCTCCGCTGGACAAAGCCTTTCCCGAAGATGCTCCTAAAAGTGTTCTGCGTCATAAGGAAAGAATACGCCATAATTGCCACGCTTGGCATGCTGAATGGTGATCATAGCGGAGATTGTTTTATGCCGGGACGCTGCTATGCGGTATGCCTAATGTTACTAACAGAGAAACAACCGGCCAAGTGCGAGTCGAACTCGTGCACGAAGGTTTCCGTACAAAAAATGCCATAAAAATTTCGTTTGTTGGAAGGTAATATACAACATAAGACCTAAAAATTCTGTGAAAATTTTAAGTGTATACTTGATACTGTTATTGATATCGAGCAAAAATTATACGAAAAAAAACTAATTGAAAATTTATTGTATGCCCCCTTGGACCCCCTAATATTTTAATTTTCTTATTTTTATTATACAATTTTGTCGCTATAGCGGTAACAGAATCTTTTAGATACGGAACCCTAAAAAAGATTCAGAATAGTTTATTCGATTTCGATATGATTTTTTAAATTGTCGTAACTTTTTTATTTCCTTATCGATTGACATCAAACAAACAGTAAATGTTAAGTGAAACCTACCACAATATATTGGTAAAAACTAAAAATCGGATAAGCCATTTTTGAAATTAGCGTGCAAAAACACACAGACAAACATACATTTTTCCGGGATAAAAAGTACCCAGTGTTGAGCGGTTAAAATAAAAACCAAACCAAGTTTCATCGTAATCGGACCAGTAGATTTTGTGTGATGCTTGAACAAACAGACAGACAGACAGACAGACGCCCAGCTACCAGACTCAGCGTCGGGACGCTGGGCGTCGGGTAGCTGGGCGTCGGAACGCTGGGTGTCGGGACGCTGGGCGTCGGGACGTTGAGCGTTGGGACGCTCGACGTCGGGACGCTGGGCGTCGGGACACTGGTCGTCGGGACGCTGGGCGTCGGGTTGCTGGGCGTCGGGACGCTGGGCGTCGGGACGCTGGGCGTCGGGACGCTGGGCGTCGGGACGCTGGATGTCGGGACGCTGAGCGTCGGGACGCTGGGCGTCGTGACGTTTGACGTCGGGACGCTAGGCGTCGGGACGCTAGGGGTCGGGACGCTGGGCGTCGGGACGCTGGGCGTCGGGACGCTGGGCGTCGGGACGCTGGGCGTCGGGACGCTGGGCGTCGGGATGCTGGGCGTCGGGACGCTGGACGTCGGGACGCTGGGCGTCGGGTAGCTGGGCGTCGGGACGCTGGACGTCAGGACGCTGAGCGTCGGGACGCTGGGCGTCGAGACGTTTGACGTCGGGACGCTGGGCATCGGGATGCTGGGTGTTAGACTCTCGACGTCTGGACGCTGGGCGTCGAGACGCTCGATGTCGGGACGCTGGGCGTCGGGACGCTGGGCGTCGTGACGCTGGGCGCCGAGACGGTCGACGTCGGGACGCCAGGCATCGGGACGCTGGGCGTCGGGACGCTGGGCGTCGGGACGTTCGACGTCGGGACGCTGGGCGTCGGGACGCTGGGCATCGGAACGCTGGGCCTCGAGACGCTCGGCGTCGGGACGCTGGGCGTCGGGACGCTGGGCGTCGGGACGCTGGGCGTCGGGACGCTGGACGTCGGGACGCTGAGCGTCGGGACGCTGGGCGTCGAGACGTTCGACGTCGGGACGCTGGGCATCGGGATGCTGGGTGTTAGACTCTCGACGTCTGGACGCTGGGCGTCGAGACGCTCGAAGTCGGGACGCTGGGCGTCGGGACGCTGGGCGTCGTGACGCTGGGCGCCGAGACGGTCGACGTCGGGACGCCAGGCATCGGGACGCTGGGCGTCGGGACGCTGGGCGTCGGGACGCTGGGCGTCGGGACGCTGGGCGTCGGGACGCTGGGTGTCGGGACGCTGGGCGTCGGGACACTGGTCGTCGGGACGCTGGGCGTCGGGTTGCTGGGCGTCAAGACGCTCAGCGTCGGGACGCTGGGCGTCGGGACGCTTCAAACGTTGCGACGCCCAGCGTCCCGACGCTCAGCGTCCCGACGCTCAGCGTCCCGACGTCCAGCGTCCCGACGCCAAGCGTCCCGACGTCGAGCGTTGCGACGCCCAGCGTCCCGACGCCTAGCGTCCCGACGCCCAGCGTCCCGACGCCCGGCTACCCGACGCCCAGAGTCCCGACGCCCAGCGTCCCGACGCCTAGCGTCCCGACGCCTAGCGTCCCGACGCTCAGCGTCCCGACGTCCAGCGTCCCGACGCCAAGCGTCCCGACGCCCAGCGTCCCGACGCCCAGCGTCCCGACGCCGAGCATCCCGACGCCTAGTGTCCCAACGTCCAGCGTCCCGACGTCCAGCGTCCCGACGCCCAGCGTCCCGACGCCCAGCGTCCCGACGTCCAGCGTCCCGACGCCCAGCGTCCCGACGCACAGCGTCCCGACGACCAGTGTCGCCTAGCGTCCCGGCGTCGGGACGCTGGGCGTCGGGACGCTGAGCGTCAGGACGCTGGGCGTCGAGACGTTCGACGTCGGGACGCTGGGCGTCGGGACGCTGGGCGTCGGGACGATGGGCGTCGGGACGCTGGGCGTCGGGACGCTGGGCGTCGAGACGTTCGACGTCGGGACGCTGGGCGTCGGGACGCTGGGCGTCGGTACGCTGGGCGTCGGGACGCTGGGCGTGGGGACGCTGGGCGTCGGGACGCTGGGTATCGGGACGCTGGGCGTCGGGACGCTGGGCGTCGGGACGTTGGGCGTCGGGACGCTTGGCGTTGGGACGCTGGACGTCGGGACGCTGAGCGTCGGGACGCTGGGCGTCGAGACGTTCGACGCTGGGACGCTGGGCATCGGGATGCTGGGTGTTAGACTCTCGACGTCTGGACGCTGGGCGTCGAGACGCTCGATGTCGGGACGCTGGGCGTCGGGACGCTGGGCGTCGTGACGCTGGGCATCGAGACGCTCGGCGTCGGGACGCTGGGCGTCGGGACGCTGGGCGTCGGGACGCTGGGCGTCGGGACGCTGGGCGTCGGGACGCTGGGCGTCGGGACGCTGGGCGTCGGGACGCTGGGCGTCGGGACGCTGGGCGTCGGGACGCTGGGCGTCGGGACGCTTGGCGTCGGGACGCTGGACGTCGGGACGCTGAGCGTCGGGACGCTGGGCGTCGAGACGTTCGACGTCGGGACGCTGGGCATCGGGATACTGGGTGTTAGACTCTCGACGTCTGGACGCTGGACGTCGAGACGCTCGATGTCGGGACGCTGGGCGTCGGGACGCTGGGCATCGTGACGCTGGGCGCCGAGACGGTCGACGTCGGGACGCCAGGCGTCGGGACGCTGGGCGTCGGGATGCTGGGCGTCGGGACGCTGGGCGTCGGGACGCTGGGCGTCGAGACGTTCGACGTCGGGACGCTGGGCATCGGGATGCTGGGTGTTAGACTCTCGACGTCTGGACGCTGGGCGTCGAGACGCTCGATGTCGGGACGCTGGGCGTCGGGACGCTGGGCGTCGTGACGCTGGGCGCCGAGACGGTCGACGTCGGGACGCCAGGCATCGGGACGCTGGGCGTCGGGACGCTGGGCGTCGGGACGCTGGGCGTCGGGACGCTGGGTGTCGGGACGCTGGGTGTCGGGACGTTGAGCGTGGGGACGCTCGACGTCGGGACGCTGGGCGTCGGGACACTGGTCGTCGGGACGCTGGGCGTCGGGTTGCTGGGCGTCGGGACGCTGGGCGTCGGGACACTCGACGTCGGTACGCTGGTCGGCTGGACGCTGGGCGTTGGTTCGCTGGGCGTCGAGACGCTGACGTCGGGACGCTGGGCATCGGGACGCTGGGCATGGCCCAGCGGCTGGTGCAGATCGTAAGCGATCTACTCGGTTAAGCACTACGGGCGCGGTCGGGTAGTGTGATGGATGACCGCTAGTGGCAAATTAAAATCCGTGTTCCCATGCTTCGGAGGGCATGTTAAGCCGTCGGTCCCGGTTGTTATCGATAGATAGCAGTCGTTAAACCTTGTCGGAGACCTTATGGGCGGTTTGAAAATCATCCGACAGCGGGTTGACCACCCACCTCCACCAATCCGCATTGGAGCAGCGTGGTGGAGTAAGGTCCAGACCTCCCTCCAAAAAGGGGAGAGACTCGTGCCCAGCAGTGGGACGTATAATGGGTTGCCATTATTATATAGTTAGGAATACCCATCTACCCTCACCAAAGCTTCACTAAAGGAAGCTATAAAAACAGGCGCCATTGCAATGACGCACTCCCCCTCCTGTTCACGCTATACACTAGCGATATCCCTGTCCGCCGCGGCGTACAGATGGCAATGTACGCTGACGTAAATAGCGGTGTCCGCTATTTACGTCTCTGGCAGAAAACCAGAGATCATAAGGAAAGCCCTGCAAGCGGCGGCCAAAGACCTTGAGTCTTGGTTCCGCCGCTGGCGTATAGAGGTAAATCCGAGCAAGAGCGCTGCCATACTCTTTGTACGGGACCGCGCTCCCAGACCCAACGTAGCCCCAGTCCTTATGTTTGACGAGCCCATCCCCTGGATGGACAAAATCAAATACTTAGGAGTGACGCTTGATCGGCATCTGTCCTTCGCTGCACACGTAAGAGCAGCGCGCGCAAAGGCTGCATTCGTGCTATCCCAGTTACATTGTTTATTAAACAAAAAGAGCAAGCTATCGGCCCGGAACAAACTCCGTGCCTATACGTCCTGCATAAGGCCCATTTTATGTTACGCGTCCCCAGTATTCGCCCACGCGAAAAAGACAATATTACGAAAACTTCAAACCTTGCAGAACCGATTCTTACGTAGAGCCGTAGGCGCGCCTTGGTACGTACGTAATAAAAACCTGCACATTGATGCAAATCTGCCTACCATCCGGCAGTTTATGAAGCGAGCTTCAGCTCGCTATTTCGATCGGGCGAGTCACCACCCGAATCCGCTGGTCAGAGCGGCCGCGATATACACTCCTTTTGATCGCGCCAAAAGGAGACGTCCAAGGCACGTCTTAAAAGATCCGGACGATGAGATCACGTTGGCCATCGCCGCAATGAACAATCGATTAGAATCACACTGCACAAACCGCTAATAATACAACGCGCCGACGCGTTTCGCGCCGCGCCCGCCCCTGATCCCGACCCTATCTCCGGTCCCGCGAGGCCGATGACAATTATCCGGCCGGTTATCGCCAACCGAATGGAGTAGAGCGAAAGTTGCACCGCCCATAATCGCATATGTCTCATATGTCTCTCCGCAACGTCCTAAGCCGAGGCACGGACCCACATGGGTCACCCTTAGGCAGTTGCGCTAAATTTTTAGGCTGGAGCGCCTTCCGCGCTCGCCGATTGCCCGGTGAAGTAGACTAGTGCCGTCTCGAGACAGGCCGCCTACACAAAGCCCGACCTAAAAAAAATAAAAAAAAATAAAAAAAAAAATAAAAAAAAATGACGCACTCACTTGTTCGTGTTATCTTGTGCAGTTAGGTCGTGGTCGTTGTGATTTGCGTATATAGTGTGTGCATCGGTGATAAGTGGTTACATATGATTCTATGTAAGTAGTCTTTATTACATTGTGTAAAAGATTTATTTTTGTGTTAAAGAAAGCCATTAGTGATCATTCTGAAGGGTTGTCTTATTAATTTGGTTATAATTAGTAATTATAAAGGTAGTCTTTATTGAGTTGTATTTTTTTTTTAATATTTCTACTTCTGAATCCTATATTCAGAAGTGGGATAGTACTTCTCACGTGTACCCACATTTACTTATTTTTACAATTGTCATTTCTTTTAGTTGTATCACGAATGAACTTGTTGGCCATTGTTATTTTAAATATCTTTCGTGGTCGATTTTGAATACGACCTAACGGTCAGATTTTAAAATTCTATTTAGCTGCTTTGAATATTACTTTTCGATTACGTGTTCGTTTGTAACAAAAACATAATTTTATTGCTTTTTGGATTTGGTTTTAAACGATATCAGCCCTTCAGAAATAAGTCACCTATTTTGCTTTTACTTTTAAACTGTTTGTTCTGTGCTTTTTTTTTACCCGTGCTAACTTGGTGTTAATATGTCGGATTCGATCAGCATAGATCGGCATAGTTCACGCGACAAATCACAGCGGCCAGACCACGACTCGCGTTATCGTGATAGGTCGCGAGATCATAATCGGCCGCGGGTAGAATCTTTGTTGCGGTCACGTTCACATACTAGGTCGCGTTCACGCAATAGAAACCGGCCTTATGACAGGCAGCATTTAACATCATATTCGCCACGTAGGGAAAGAGCGACCAGGCAGGATAGTCTTTCACATAACGTATTAGGACAGATACTTTCACGGTTAAGTGCTCTTGAAGGGAACCCTCCAACCAACGTACTACAATCTGATCAAATTGGTACAGAAGTTAGATCGCAACCGACTCCCGTTGATAAAAATAGCTCCATTGTTTTAAGAACTGATATAATGAATACTCCTATCACCACTCCCGTTCCAAATACTAGCTCCAATGCATTTAATTCAGAAAGTGAGACGTCTGCAATAAACACCGGTAACTCTTGTTTGTCCCCAAGTGAGCCTATAGTGACAGACTCCGCGTTAATTTTGGCTGAGACTATTAAATCGTTAAGCGCATTAAAAAACCATAATTATTTCGTTTCGAATTTTGATCCGGCAATAAATTATATAGACGTTTGGTGTGAGGAGGTCGAAAGGGCTAAATCTGCCAATAATTGGGGTGATTCAGAGTGTTTATCTCGTGTGTCTGGTTGTTTAAAAGGTGACGCGCGTACATGGTTGAATGAATGGGTGACGCATGATCGTACATGGTCAAATTTCTGTAAAGAATTTAAATCATTGTGCCCCCGTAAATTTGATTATGCTAATATGTTATATGAAGCAATGCAGGTTAATCCGGATCAGTTTAATACTTATGCAGAATATGCCAGAAGAATGTTGTTACGTCTCAAAATTGTGAAAGGGCTTAGTGATGAGTTGAGAGCTTTAATTGTTATTAGAGGGATAACTGATGCACAAGTGAAAGCTGCCGCAACCAACGCTAATTTAGGTTGCGATGATTTAGTATCATTCCTGTCAATATATGTCAAACCTGCTTTTATGAAATTCCAACCCCAAAAACAGTTGATAAATAGATCATTTAACCCTAATCATTCTGTCAAACTGAAATGTTACAATTGCGGACGGATAGGACATAAAAGCATAGACTGTCGCAAAGCAAGAAAACCTGTGCATATTAACCCTAAACCAGTACCCAATACTAATAATACTAGTGGTACTATTGGTAACCTTGTTTGTAATTTTTGAAGGAAGCCAGGGCACACCGAAAATATTTGTATTGCAAGAAAGAAGTCAGTTAATCGTAATACGCGTAACGTAAACTTGTGCGAAATACCTACTTTAACTCGTTACCCACGTAATACCGATTTGACAGTCGCCGTTGTGCAGGGTATCCCTGTCGATGTCCTCATCGATAGTGGAGCCTTGAATGTTTCCCTTAAATCCTCTAATGTACTAAAATATTTTTCGTGTGAACGAAAGCCAACGTATTGTGAATTAAAGGGAATAAGTGATAAGCTGATAGAGGCTAATACTTTTGTCACGCTTACCTTGGAATTTGATGAGATCACCATCGAAGCAGATCTAGTAGTAGTTTCAAACACATGCATGAGTTCTCCTATTATTATAGGAACTGATATTTTGAACCGTGATGGTATAACATATGTTAGAACGAAAGATAGGCAATATTTATCTCATACATCTAGTAAAACTATTCACTCCGTATCCACTCGAAGTTCGGAACCAATCAAAACTCCCTTGCGCGGTGATGAACTAGAAACTTTAACGCAAGTTATAAATCGATTCGATGATTATTTTATTACTGGTACTGCCGCTAGTACTGTAACTACTGGTAGAATGCGAATTGATTTAGTAAATAGCACGCCTGTCGCTTACCGTCCTTACAAGTTATCATACTCCGAAAAACTTAAAGTGAGAGATATCATCAAGGACTTAAAAGATAAAGGAATTATTCGCGAGTCTAATTCACAGTACGCTAGTCCAATTATATTGGTGAAAAAGAAGGACGGAAGCGATAGGATGTGTGTGGATTATCGGGCATTAAACAGACTTACTGTTAGGGACCGATATCCACTTCAAAGGATAGATGACCACATCGACCGGCTTGGAAATTTTAAATACTTTACGAGTTTAGATATGGCATCTGGATTTCACCAGATACCGGTCGATGAGGAGTCTGTCCATAAGACCGCTTTTGTCACGCCTGAGGGTCACTTCGAATACGTTCGAAAATCGTTTGGTTTAATGAATTCACCTATAATTTACCAACGAATCATAAATAATACCCTCCGTGAGCATATTGAAGCTGGTAACGTACTTGTTTACGTTGATGATGTCCTTATCATGAGCAATTCTATAGATGAAGGTATTCAACTTTTAGACTCTGTATTAAAAACCTTAACTACAGCAGTTTTTCGATAAATCTTCGGAAATGTTCATTTCTTTCTACAGAAATTGAATACTTAGGCCGAATAATTTCCCAAGGTCAAGTAAAACCAAGCCCTCATAAAATAAAAGCGCTAGTCGAATCTCCAATCCCTCGTAATACTAGGCAAGTCAGACAATTTCTTGGTTTGGCTGGCTACTTTAGAAAATACATCCGTGACTATGCTACTAAAACCTCTTGCATATCCAATTTACTAAAAAAAGATGTGACCTTTCACTGGGGTCAGGAGCAAGAAAATGTCCGACAGGACATAATTACAATTTTGACAACTTCACCTGTTTTATCCATTTTTGACCCTACACTTTTGACAGAAGTACATACCGACGCTAGTAGTATAGGCTATGGTGCAGTTTTGATGCAAAAAGCGGCTGATGGTACGAAGCATGTTGTGGCCTATTTTAGTAAGACCACCCAGGGCGCCGAAAGCAGGTATCATTCTTACCAATTAGAGACTCTGGCCGTAATGAGGGCATTGGAACAATTTCGTCACTATTTGGTTGGTGTACACTTTAAAATTTTTACTGATTGCAATGCCCTCAAGGCTACTGAAAAGAAAAAGGACCTGCTTCCGCGCGTGGTTCGATGGTGGGTTTACATGCAAGATTTCGATTTTTCTATTGAATATCGTAAAGGTAATATGATGGCGCATGCAGACTACCTAAGCCGAAATCCTCTTGTCAAAGTTAATCAAATCACTAGGCCACGCAATTGGGCAGAAATTGCTCAATGTGCGGATAGTGACTCAAAGTCTTATCCAAAAGCTTAGAGATGGAGAATTAGATTCCCGGCGTTATGTTTGTCAAAATGACCTTCTTTATTATCGCTATAACCCAATTGGAGAAGAATCTAGACTTCTATGTTACATCCCAAAGGGACATCGATTAAGCCTGCTACGAATATTCCATGATGAGCATGGACACGTTTGTTTAGAGAAAACTTTAGATTTAATCTTGAAATATTTTTGGTTCCCGGGATTGCGTCAATTTGTTTCAAAATACATTAAACATTGCTTAGTTTGCATTACAATGAAACGACTCCCGAGAGCTCCTCATCAGCCCATTACTTCTTGGGAAAAACCCAATGTCCCCTTCGAAACTTTGCACATTGATTCACTGGGACCACTACCCGAATCTAAGGGCTTTAAATTTATTTTAATAATGGTTGATTCTTTCACTAAATTTTGCTTTTTGTATCCAATCAAAAGACAAGATGTTTCTGAGCTTAAGAGAGCATTTACAAATGTAATTTCAATTTTTGGTGTACCTAAGCTTTTAATAACCGACAGAGGTCGTATGTTCGAGTCTCGTGATTTTACTGCACTTATCTATGAATTTGGTTGTAACATACACTATATCACCCCCGAAATGCACAACGCAAACGGCCAAGTGGAGCGTTACGTAAGAACCGTGCTAAACATGGTTCGCATCGAAGTCAACCATAAAAAGGCTGATTGGTCTGAGCAATTATGGAGGGTACAGCTTGTCATCAACATAACTAGACAGAAGACGACTAGAATGTCTGCACTCAAACTGCTGGCTGGGACAGACGCTAGAACCCCTGTCATCCGCAACCTTGTGCGTGATGTAGCCATAGACATGGCGGGGAATCGCGAAGGATGGAGGGAGCTTTGCCGGAGCAGGGCAAATGAATTGTTGAGACAGAATCAATCAAATCAGGACTCCTATGTCAACCGCCAACGACACCCACCGCGTACTTTCGAAGTGAATGATTTTGTTTTTGTAATAAAATATTCACAAAGCACAGGGAAGCTAGATCCAGGCATGAGAGGTCCTTATCGGGTCATCAGGGTGCTGCCCAGCGGACGCTACCAACTCAAGCTACTGAGTGGTTCCTATGGAAAGACAACGCAGGCAGCCGCTGAGTATATGGCGCCTTGGCGTGGTGAATGGTGTCCCGAGTCGTGTGCTGCCTTTTTCGATGGTGAGTTAATTACTATCGCAATCACTTTGTCACATGTTAGCTTCCATGATACTTGTTAGAAAAAGCCCCTTTTGAAAACAGACTGACAAAACCGACGTTTTGTGCCATTTTCCATGCCATAACCATTTTAAATCTTACATACTACCCCTTTCAATTAGAGTATAAAGCATTGGGAGCTCTCATGTGGTGAGGCAAGATTGATCGATAAGTACGAAGGGTATGCCTACTGTAAGCTTTATGCTCGACGCCTCTACCCCAGGATATGCCTACTGTGTGCTGTATGCCTGCCGCCTCTGTCCTTGCGTTTCTCGCTTCTTGGGTATGCCTACTGTAAGCTTTATGCTCGACGCCTCTACCCCAGGATATGCCTACTGTGTGCTGTATGCCTGACGCCTCTGTCCTTGCGTTTCTCGCTTCTTGGGTATGCCTACTGTATGCCCCATGCTCGACGCCTCTGCCCCAGGATATGCCTACTGTATGCTATATGCTCGACGCCTCTGTCCTGTCAACGTTTCGTGTTTTATGAGTAGATATGCCTATTGTGCTTTGACTTTTTTTTTATATAAAAGACGTAAGGGACGCCTTCGTCTATTTATGTTACGTTCACAGAGTCAGCTTACTGGCGTCGAGATGATCCTGACACATATAAGAAAAATATGCAAAAGCGCTTTAAAATGATGACGGTAATGTAATGGGGTATAACATGAGAGCTCTCAGATGTTGTTTTCTTTGTATGAGTTTGTTAGCTAACTAAGTACTAACGATACGTATGATGCCATCGGGCATTTACAATTTGTTTGAACTTTCAGATGAAAATCTTGACCCTGCCCCAGGCTCTGCACCACGAGTTGCTGATGACGAGGACCCTGCTAACCAGGCACGGGGTCAGGACAACTCCGAACTACACCTAGCAGAAGAAGCTGGTCCGTCGGGGACGACGGAGAGTCAGGAACGGCCGAATTAGGAATACCCATCTACCCTCACCAAAGCTTCACTAAAGGAAGCTATAAAAACAGGCGCCATTGCAATGACGCACTCACTTGTTCGTGTTATCTTGTGCAGTTAGGTCGTGGTCGTTGTGATTTGCGTATATAGTGTGTGCATCGGTGATAAGTGGTTACATATGATTCTATGTAAGTAGTCTTTATTACATTGTGTAAAAGATTTATTTTTGTGTTAAAGAAAGCCATTAGTGATCATTCTGAAGGGTTGTCTTATTAATTTGGTTATAATTAGTAATTATAAAGGTAGTCTTTATTGAGTTGTATTTTTTTTTTAATATTTCTACTTCTGAATCCTAAATATATTATTATTGAAAGTATGTCCAAATGAATCGCATCGCAGTAATTCGCATCGCAAGTTTCTGCGATGCCGCATCGCATCGCAGTTTTGTGTGGGCGCCCTTAATCCGGTCCTGCATAACATCAACTTTTCCATGACTTCGTACACATACTTGACTCGTAGTGGTTATATTATAACGTTGTTGCAATCTGTAAGAGATTCCCTAAATAAAGACGTTAAACCAAGAACAATCGAGCCCGCTATTGTTTCCTTGTACAAAGCTCCGGCTATCACGTAGATGGTTATGCCAACTCACGGACCGTGGGTACGGTGGATATGTTTATCTATTTTATGAGACAAGTCCCGGAATTACTTAATATTGGTCGTAATGTAATAGTGTGGCTACGTAGTAACTATCACAGAGACATTATAACGAGGGTGTCAGGGGTGGCAACGCATTTATATTTGACCTCAGGTTTTTGGGTCGATGTCACTAGGCTGCAGTCATCACTTAACATTAATGTGAACTGAATGCTTGTTTTCCACCTACGTTACATAAAAAAACGTATAACTTCAGGAATGAAAATTATATTGCAGTACTACAAAGTGGCTTTCAAACATAAAGTTTATGTCGGTAAGCAAATCCTGTGGCCTATAGATATTTCAAAGAAAAGTTTAAATAAAGACGTGAGCCGCAACGCTTCTGGCACCTTATATCTTTCCAAGGCTTAGGCTATTCTGCCGCTATGAAAGAAATTGTTGAACTGTACCATTTATGTCACCTAACCGGCATCTAATGGCTCCAAATATTTGACGTTGAAAAGGTTACATAAATGTATTATGTCTCTGTAATAGAATGTTTATACGTCACTTATGTACGTCTCGTCTATCCGTATAATTGTGAATTATCTGGTCACCCCAACCACCCGGACCGCAAAAGGTCCGCGGCCGTCCCAACTTTCGCACAAAACATCTTTACGGCGAAAAGGGCTTCTAAATTTGATGGACTGCCGATTTTCGCCGTACCCAAATTAAATTGCAGGGTAACTGTGTTTAATATGCAAATTCGTGTAAACTATTGATTAAATTACAGTTTGGTTGGATTAATCTTTCTCAAAATGGGCGATAATACGATGTAATTACCCATCGAGGAAGATTATGTAAGCGCTACGTGGTTTCGGAATAAGTAGGGGATGGCAGGAAAGTTTGATCAGACATAAATTGGCTATAGAAAATTGGTTAGCAATTTGCGACTTAGATTTTTATAATACTTAAAAAGAAAATTTAAATATCTTTGCCTTATAGACCTACTACACAGTATACTTAGCCACATTTCGATATGGTCCCTTGCAGGAGCCCGTTTATTGGCGTATGTGTTTTTATTAGCGTGTTTGTTCTTGCCGTTTGTAAAAGAGAGTATGGAACATTCTTTTGATACCCATTTTTATTATTAAGTATTTTTGGACGATTATTTATTTTATTTTGTTTACTTTGACATATTAATCAACGTATCAGTTGTTATTCGCTTTAATTTTTAAAAATTATTCGCTTTACGTTACGTTACGTTTTTGAGTTTGAATTTGTTGAAACTAGCTTAATATTGCAATATAACCAGGCTAGCTAAATTGGCGCGGTTTTTATGTAGCGAGAGTGGCAAGCAAGCATGCAGTTCACATAGGTGTTAAGTGATAACTGCAGCCTAAATACGTCTACACAAAAACCAGAGGTCAAAATGCAGATGCGTTGCCACCCCTGAGACGTAAGTTGTCATGTCTCTGTGATAGTTACTACGGGGCCATTCAGTACCATCTAACCGGAACACGATAGTGCTGAACACTACCATTTGGCGGCAGATAGAGGTAATGCGGTGGTAGAGAATATGTAATAATACTACGTATATAATGGACATTTCGACGTATGGGGAAATCGGGCGTCCCCGCATCACACAACCTCCTCCCCTCTTATGGGCGACGGTTTGTATTTTCTACGTGCCATATTGCTGATTGATGTCTGTGTAATAGAGACCAAATTAAGCGTTTGTATGGAATTTTGGCGGAGTGTCCGCGGTGTGCTACTGGTTCTGTCATTAGAGCTCTACCAGCAGTAATTAATCTAATATGTCTTAACCGCATATGTCATAAGTGTCCTCCACAACGACCTAAGCCGAGGATCGGACCCGAAGGGTACTCTCTAAGGTAGTTGTGTAAATTTATTTAGGCTGAGAACCCTTTGCGTTCACCAATTGCCTGGTAAAGTAGAACTACAGCCGTCTCGAGATGTTAACATCTACAACTTTTTGATGGAGATACGTTGATATTAACGCTTGTATATGGTAACTTTTCTTGTGTTAATTAAGTTAATTGTTAATTATATATGTCTAGGTTAAGGTTTAGAATATGGTCTTCGAGGTCAAGATCAAACTCAAGGGCAGCTCATTTTAGATTAATCGATAAAATTTAATATTGGGGAACAAAAAGTACTCCACATCAACACTGTTTAGTTGTTAATACAACCAATTACCATTCTGAATTAATTGGATTGAGATGGTAACGAAATTTGATCAGCAATTTGCGACTTAGATTTTTTTTTTTAATGTTTTTGAAGTGGCAAACATACACACAACAGTGGTAATTACAGTGTCGTACATTTTTTTTTAAATGTAATAAACGTATCAAACAAGCGTGAAGTTCACATTGATGTTAAGTGATGACTGCAGCCTATAGACACCCACACAATGACCAGAGGTCAAAATTCAAATGCGCTGCCACTCCTGAGGCATTAGGTGTTATGCCTCTGTGCCGGAAATTACAGAGCCACCTTACCACCTACCCGAAACACGGTAGTGCTGAACACTACCATTTAGCGGAAAGTATATTAGGTAATGCGGTGGCCTACGTCCGCGAGCTCCGTCACTGGAGCTCTACCACCAGTTCTTATACAAAATAAATTTAAACATTTGTACTTATAGACCTACCTCTACCTAATTAATATATTATAATAATGTAGGGAAGTATATCAGTAGAATGTCTCATTTCCCCTTTTACAAACGGATGAACAAAGAGTATAGATAAAAGAAACAACTAAGACCCTATCCCTATTCCATCAAAATTAATTTACCAAGACATATCCCCATTCCATCAAAAATAATCCAAAAAGCAATACAAGAAATGGGAACGTTACCCGATACAATCCACAAGTTGACGATGATTAATGTCCCAATAATAGTCGACGCCGGGATAATAGTCGCTTGATTTATGACAACTTTACCCATGGTTTTTTACGAAGGGGTACGTAGAAGTAGCGTCGGGACTTGACGACCCACGTAAATGCAATAACACAAGATGGACAGCAGCGTGCGTGCAGCGTGCAGCGGCCAGTCAACAGAACAATCGCGGCCTTAGCCTGTTTGTCATCATCTAAACATAAAAAAGAAATGCTATAAAGCTTACTTTAATCACTTAACGTCATCCCCATTCCACCAAAAAACGATACAATAACCAAAAACACCAATCCAGTGTATGACAAATAGTCCAATAATTATCAGCGTCTAGATAATGGTCGTCTGATTTATGATGTTCGCCTAATTCTCACCTGTTAAGAGTTCGGATCCACTGCGCATGTCCGCCCAACTTGATGCCACTGACAGCAGTCGCGCGGCAAACATCGCGGGACAGAGTCTACTCGAAACAGCTCCCAAAACACGTGAGCGATACGTAAAAAATTGAAATAAAACTTGTGAAACAGTTCTTTTGTCAGTGTTTTTTGAAACTTTTGCTATCATGTGGTGGATTCTACGCCGGGCTCGGCTCACTGGCGCCTCGTTCTTCAGCACATCGTCCAGCACTAACAACAATAACAACGCTAAAACAGGTGAGGTTTAGTTGATGGACCTGCATTATTTTGATTGGCTTGATGTTTCATGACCAACGTGCCTGTTTTTCTTATTATTTATTTGAGTCAAGTTGCAGACGAGGTTGGAATTTTAGTGGATAACTCATGTTCATATTTGGAAACTTCATATTTTTGTCAACATTTATACATTTTACTTTCAAGATGATGAATAGGCATAAAACTTTACTCGAGAGGGGTGGCGTCACGACGTGACTCCGCCAGTCAGTTAACCGAAAAACAAAAGTCATCAAACCACTCCAATAGTAAGGGGTGTAAGTGGCGCTATACCATCTTGGTGCCGCAGCCAACCTTACTTGCACATAGCTAAGCTGCATGGTGCACCCTGCCCTCCATCAAACAAGGCTCTGGGGACTGGATCCATATGGTTTCAGGGTCAGCACTAACAGCGTAATCCCCCCTAGTGTCCTGCTTTGTAGCAAGGTCCCTAAAGGGATCTGTCTGATAACATGACAGCTAGCCATGATATGTCTATTTTTTATGTCTAAAACTTGCAATATGCCTGAAACTCAGGGTGAGATTTACAGACCGCACTATGACTTTACTTTGGGCAATACTATGCTTAGAACTGTCAGAAATGTATGAGTTTTGACAGTTCTAAGCGTACTTTTCTCAAAGTAAAGTCGTAGTGCGGTCTGTGAATATCACCCTCAGACTAAAGGATTCCTTTAGTCATAGGCCTGAAATTATAGAGCAGTATCTACATTTCCTTAATAAACACTAGGTAGTGCCAAATCCTACAAAAATGTAAATAAATTGAACTTCACGATCTTGCTTTGAATTACAACAAAAGCTTACATTAAGAAAGAAAGAATGAAACATTTTATTCATACAAACAGCACGTAGTGATGGAAAACATAGACCAGTTATCAAAAGGGCTTATCATAATGTACGACCCTGTAATTTCCGGCAGAGGCACAACAACTCAGATCTCAGGAGTGGCAACGCATCTACACAGAAGTCTCTGGTTTTAATGTAGATATTTTTGGCTACAATATCGATTACCATCAATGTGAACTGGATGCTTGTTTGTCATTTCATGACATATTTTTTTTGCATGTTTTTTTGAAATGCATCACATTTGTGTTGAGTGATGACTGAAGCCTTTAGACACTTACACAAAGACCTTAGACACCCGCAGACCTTAGTTGTTATATCTACGTGATAAGTTATTACGGGGCCATACATTACCATTTAACCGGAACACGATAGTGCTGAACACTACCATTTGGCGGCAGATAGAGGTAAAACGGTGGTGCCTACGCCCTCGAGCTCCTACACTGGAACCAGTAAACGTGACCAACCCAGTAAAAAAATATTTCACTTAACGATAAAGCTTTGTGTAAATAAACTTTGTGTTTATAAACCCTTATCAAAAAATCAATCACGATCGGTTTTGTGGTGTAAACACAACGGTGGTTAATATTCGATAATAACAGAAAAAAAGAGAAAGCTATTTGCTCTCTGAAATTATTGAAATTGAATTGCTAGGAAAGGAATACGATAAACATGTTCTCCAATTTACTTATAAGTAGGGAATAAAATATAATTACAAGATGAAAGTGTATAGGCATGTTTATTCTTATACTCTATGTAATCGCGTTATTCTACGTGATTCGAATTTGAAACTCAACTTGGGTGCGATTTGTGTTATCATAGAAATTGTATAATCATTTTAAGCATCTCCTTGAAATATCTAAAGAAGTTAACGCCTGTTACACCAAAATGTTTGTTAACGTTATGGTTTTTGTTAAATTTAACAATAACAGTATGCGCATTTTCTATCGCCTTTACAACGGCGAGTGCTCAGATGAATTGTTTGATCTGGTGCCATCGTCTTCATCCCTAATCGCATCACCCGCCGAAGAGAGAAGTTCCATTCGCACAGATTGGATACTTGGAAATGCTCAAAACGTGCAAATTATGGAACGAGGTGTTCACCTCTGAGGTGTTCCCCCGGCGCTACAATATGGGGTTTTTTTAAACTGGCATCAAAAGAGTCCTTCAGGGCTGGCAGCGCGTTGGCAACTCCCCTGGTGTTGCAAATGTTCATAGGCGGCGGTAACCACTTTCTATCAGTTGGCCCGTCTTCTAGTCTGTCAATCCCTGGACATAAAAAAACAGTAAAATTTACTTTGGCACTGATTACGGAATGCGTTGCACCAGCGTATTTTTGGCATTCTGTGAGGAAATTCCCAGTAGTAGTCCGGAGTCTAGTACTCGTGCTTCAGAGAGCACGTTAAAGCCGGTCCTGCGCCCGATCTCTCTCCGGTCGTGTCGGATTGCGTTCCATCGGTCTATGAGAGTGAAGGAATAGAGAGTGCACCTGTGTTCACGCATACACTTGTGCACTATAATATCTCCCACGCAGTTGGCTAGAGAATGGCCGCGGTGGCCGAAATTCGGTTTGGAGGATTTTTTTTTTAAGTTCGAGATCTAATTTAACATGGGCCAACATGTTTGACCCCGTAATAACTTTCACAAATACATAAGAACTAAAGTCTTAGGGGTGGCATAGATGATATTATATGATGATGACACTGTAGCCTAAAAACAACTACATTAAACCAGAGACTTCAACGTAGATGCGTTGTCACTTCTCAGGTCTACGTTGTTTTGACTCTACCGGAAATCACAGGGCTGTACGCTGGTTTTTATGTAGAAGTCTGTAGACTGCCGTCATCACTTAATATCCATGTCATTGTGAACTGCAAGATTGTTAGCCACCCTCGTACATAAGTCCATTAAAAAAGGTACCTATTAATATGCAAAAATAATACTCATAATACTTTTCAGTTCGTATTTATGTGTAGTGCACGCAAACGATGTTGCGGTAACAGTTTCTTTACAACAAGTTTATTTGCGAAAGTTTGCGTGACTCGGATATTTTTTTTTTATGAATCAGAAAATATGTTGTAGTTTGTGCTTTTGTATTTAATAATGTAATATCAGAAGCGCGCATGGCCCAGCGGCTGGTGTAGATCGTAAGCGATCTGCTCGGTTAAGCACTATGGGCGCGGTCGGGTAGTGTGATGGGTGACCGCTAGTGGCAAATTAAATGCGCGTTTCCGTGCTTCGGAGGGCACGTTAAGCCGTCGGTCCCGGTTGCTATCGATAGATAGCAGTCGTTAAACCTTGTCGGAGGCCTTATGGGCGGTTTGAAAACATCCGACAGCGGGTTGGCCACTAACCCACCCACCTCCACCAATCCGCATTGGAGCAGCGTGGTGGAGTAAGCTCCAGGCCTCCCCCCAAAAAGGGGAGAGACTCGTGCCCAGCAGTGGGACGTATAATGGGTTGCCATTATTATTATTATAATGTAATATCATAGGATTCATTTTTTTTAATATCATAGGAACTTTAGTGATTAGGTTTATTAGATGAAATCGTCTCATCACTGGAGCTCTACCATCAGTGAACTGATGCTGGCAGCCTTCCCCAAAGTCCACAAGTGTTGTGTGACGAGGAAAATATTGCACTTAATATTTTTTTATGCAATGAAAGGAAAAGTAAACAAGCATGCAGTTCACAAGAAGAAGAAGCAAGCAAGCTTGTTTACCACTTCAAATACACCATCTTTTTTTTGAAATCTGGTTTTATTACTGTAAATTTAATTTATCTTTTAAGTAGTAATTTTTTGACACTTGTAATTAAATAAGTATTTCTAATTATACGGGAATATAAATGAAGTCATATTCAATGTTTATTGTTTTATCCGGCTGAAACGGACCAGAATAATAATCCAAAAAAAAATACGACCTGTAACATCAAAGCTTTAGAAATAAAGGTAGATTCTTTAACCTTTAACTAAAGGCAATTTAAAGTAAAACGGTTCCCGAGGAGATCAAAAGCGTTTCAAAAATCGTTTTAACTTTCCACTTTGCCGAAATCTTTTTTTAGATCATTGGTTTATTTGTGGTGAACCTTCTTTTAATCATGAATCTGTTATCCTTTCACAAAATTAAATAAACAATGAACGTCCCGAAGCTGTTATTGAGTTGGGCAAATAAAACTCAGGGCACCAGACGGAACGACAATACAAAATACAATTATCACATTTTTAATTAAAACAACAGACAGACATTTTTTAATAGTGGTAGGGCTCCAGTGATGGCGCTGGCGGGCGTAGCCAACATCGCATTACCTACTTGCCGCTAATTGGTTTTGTGCAGTGTGCAGCACTATCGTGTTCCGGTCAGGTGGTGCTGCCTAGGCCTCGAGCTCCTACACTGGAACTCTACCAACGGTAAAGGAGATGTTGCTAAAATTTATGGACCTCCGGCCATGTATTGTACACAATAATTGAACAGGTAAAATCAATATAATAACATATAACATATACATATGCATATTTTCACTTATTTGGCTTTGTTTGCAGTTACAAAACATTATTTGCAGTTAGTATTGCAACTCAAAACCAACATGGCGAATATGGCGGGCGATGTCATTTTGACATTTTCATTTTTTAAATTGTATTTTGATTATATAATACTTGGAGAAAAAAGTATTATTTTATAAATACTATCGAAATCGATTGATCCCAAGCGTCGGCTGTATCGCCGCCATGTTTAACATAGTTGAAAATGATAAAAATCGTTTGAATTAAATGTGGTTGAAACTCTAAAATATATTCTTGAATAAATAAATTGTATTTTTCTCGGATTCTTCTTTAATTTACCCATTTTTTGAGGACGTGTACGAACCAGAGCCGAGCTCGCAACATCTCCTTTCTCTCATACATTTTTTATTTAATTTAATTTGATTTAAACGGCTTACTGAAGACTAAGGAACACGATAGTTTACAGAATCAGAGCAAATCAAAAGACAAAGCAACTTTATAAACTAATAAAACGAGCCAACAACTGAACTTTAAGTTTCTAATTGCCTGCGAATCGTACCCAAAACCCTTCATTTACATTAATTTAAATGCTCATCTGATACCGCTTTTAGGGTTCCTTACCCTACAAGGAACCCTCCGTTGTTTAGGCACAGATACTTTCTTTCGACTGTGGTTTGGACATGTCCGTCCGACCGTCCTCTGAATCAGAATCAAAATCAGAAATTCATTTATTCATTTAGGGTGACAGGCACCTCTTATGAGTCCTATGACACGTCAAAAACAAACAAAATAAATTTAAGTGAATAACAATTGACAAAAAAGATTTCGACAAAATGGAATGTTAGAACGAAATTCAAAATTTTTAACATTTAACAGTTTTCTTGATTGAGCTCAAAATTGTCCATGTCCAATCCAGATCCAGAAACAATTAGCCTGGGTTGCACCAAGATATTTGTTAAAGCTAAAGTTATTGTAAAATTTTACATCCTTCTCTAACTTAAAGAAATCTGTTAAAGTTAGAAAAGGATGTGAAATGTTACAATAAAATAAAAAAAATAAAAATAAAATACGCTTACACTCACAGCCCCACAGTAGGTATAAGCCTGTGTCGTGGGTGCCGTTGTACACATATAACAGATACACAAACACCCAGACCCGAAACAAATATCTGTAGGCCATACAAATATTTGTTCCGGTGCGGGGATCGAACCCGCGACCCTTCGAATCAAACGGTGGTTTCGCACCGCTGGACTAACCGGGTCGTCAATAACCTTTAACAAATATCTTGGTGCAACCCACTGGACTTAGAATTTCATCGTGTACAAGTGTACACCTTTACATACTAGTGGAACGAATTACATACATGGAATATAGCTTAGAATTGCGTTCGGCGGACAGTGGTTAATATCATTGTGGTAAAGCGCACTGTCTCAGAATCGCCGAATTGTGGTTGCTGCAGACATTGTCTGACCTCACCTTGTCTAACTATTCGAGTTCAAATATTGTGCAATACAAATTGTGAAAGAAAAACCATTTGATTTCTTACTAAAAGTCTTGATGATGGTCATAAACGTAACTTCACGCCTGTAATCCCCGAAGGGGTAGGCAGAGGTAAATGCATGCATTCAAGCATACATGCAAACACCCACGATTCGCCGGTTACGTTTTGGCTCATTAACAGGTGGCGAGCCTGTTGACATCTCCGGGCACATTACCAAACTTTGAGGTACTGGGAAATTTCCAGAAAATGGAAAAATCCCAATAGAACCAGAGATAAAGGCTTTTTCACCATTATCTCTGATAACCCCCTACCCGGGAATCGAACCCAGGACCTCAGCGTAGTAGTAGTGGCCTGCTACCACTAGGCTACCGAGGCAGTTATGATGGTCATAAATAGTCATAACATAAGAAAGCGGCCAAGTGTATGTCGAACTCGAGTGTACAGGGCTCCGTAAAATACATGAATTTCCTATGTTATCATAAATACCATAGCCTTCTAATGGCTTTTCCTGTAGTTTACTGTTTTCTGATTTTATTTTAATTTTAGGCTCTCAGTAGTTACGACGATAGGGGCATTATGGTCAATTTTAGTCTATTTTATTAAATAACTTCAAAATTGTGTATGTTTAAATGGAGGAGGAGTTATAGGGTATAGAACTAACCGGTTTTGTAAGGGGTAAAACACTTGTAAAATATGTTATAACAAGTGGATTTTTTTTTTTCATGTTAAGATAGTGGCAAACAAACATGCGACTCACGTTGATGTTAATTGATGATTGTAGCCTATAGACAACCACACAAAGACCTGAGGTCAAAATGCAGATGCGTTACCACTTCAAGGCCTAAGGTGTTATGCCTCTGTACCGGAACACAATAGTGCTGAACACTACGATTTAGCAGCAAGTATATTAGGTAATGCGGTGGTGCCTCGCCCGCGAGCTCCGTCACTGGAGCTCTACCACCAGTAAACTCTCTTATGTCCAAGTATCTAATAACAATACTGCTTTTTATGAATAAGAAAATTGGCTACTACGTTAATCTAGCTAATTACATCGCAAGATAAAATACAAAAACGACTCGCTCGAACGTAAGAACCTCAGTTAATTTAGGTGTATTTCGGTGTATAATTACGTCTCGAGACTTACACAGCGGTTACTGTTGGAGTATTAACGCTTATTGTCTCAGACTTGCGGTCGGCGGTACCTTTATTAGCAAAACTTACCTTGTAGAGGTAACTTGAAATTAATATAACTACTAGCGTCTAGTGGTGTTGTATTTGATATTGTGATGGTTTTAACTAAATATTAACAGTACCCAACAATAAATATTGCAAATCGAACCTACGAAAGAGACAATCGGCTAGGTTCGACTTCGTAGAGCGCTATCTCTGCTGCACACTGTATACGTAAGCACTGATAGTCCGGTATTGGTCAAAACATGATCAAAATGGTCGATAAACGTCACATTGGTAAGGTGCGAAAGAGTTAACGCTCTACAGATCCAAAATCCGAGCCTTTGGGCCATGCGCGCTTCTGAACATTATTTAAAAAAAAATATTTCTATTTCACTTTGTTTTTCTTCTTGGTCTCTCACTGCACCTCAGTTAAATTCTCACCACTACCCAAAGGTTGACTGGTAGATAATGCTTTTTAGCATTAAATCCGCCACGTGTACCAATTTGTGCAAGAAAGTTTAAATAAATAGATAAATATACTTATATAATGTAAAGCCCAAGTTAGCTCAAATTTAGAAAATATTATTGTATTGTAATATACAATACAAGAATTTTATTTGAATATCTAATTATCTATACAAAAGGTACTTTTTAGATCTGTTATGTGATGATGAAAAAAATAACACATCCCATCTTTTGAATTCGTATCAATTCTTCACGATAAAGATCGAGACAACAATAGGTTTTTTAACAATACCACCGATAATAGTACACGAGACCTATTCCCCTGGATAAAACTTTCCTCCCTAGGGCTTCATTGACGAAGACACGAGCGTTTCTTTGAAGTCACGTATTGGATCTCAGCCAATTAATATCAGCTAACAAAGCCGGGTCTATAGAAGGAGCTGAGCGTTGAGTGCCAACCGTGTGTATTCACTAATAAGCTAAATGTACTAACTGAAGCTCTGTTTTTTTCTTTATGTAATGAATGTGGCAAACAAGCATGCAGTTCACATTGATGTGAAGTGATGACTGCAGCCTTTAGACACCCACACGAAGACCAGCGGTCAAAATGCAGATGTGTTACCATTTCTGAGGCCTAAGGTGTTATGCCCCTATGTTGGAAATTACCGGGCCGTACATTACTACCTGACTGGAACACGATAGTGCTGAACACTACTATTTAGCGGCAAGTATATAAGGTAATGCGGTGGTGCCTACGCCCGCAAGCTCCGTCACTAGAGCTCTACCACCAGTAGAGCATCTGTATACTAACTAAACCTACTGCTAGTAACTACTGGTTGTACTATGAACCATTTATATATTTACTGCTCCACACTCTCTGCCTACCCTGTTAGGGACCTGGCGTGAAGATACATACCATATATGTATAAGGTTGTACAGAACTACAGATTCAGTGATGGAGCGTTTTACCTACCAGTAAAATATGGTTTTCAGCCATTTTGTTTTCGACAGATCACTTGGCAGTTTCAAGTCACTGACGAGCTATTTGGTCCAGTGGTATGTGACAATCGTTTTCACCGAGGCTCACGGGTTCGATTCCCTTACCGGGACAAATTTGTATGGCCTATAGATATTTGTTTCGGGTGTTTGTGTATGTGTTGTGTGTGTATAACGGCACCCACGACACAGGTTTATTCCTAGTGTGGGAGGAGTTGTGGCTTCCGGCTTGAACTCAGTAGCGTGAAAGAATAATATTCAGGTGCAAAAATACGTATACACATAAATTAAGAAAACACAACTAGAATCTTACATGAAGGTACCTTACATACAGTTTTTGAGGGATCTCCTAAGATGCCATTATTAAAACCCAACTTGGCAATGGAACCACATAGGAAGCACCGGCTTGAAATAAAAATTTTACTGGTGATAGAGCTCCAGTGGAGGAGCTCGAGGGCGTAGCACCACCGCATTAAATAATGTATCAGCCGCTAAATGGTAGTGTTCAGCACTATCGTGTTCCGGTTAGATGGTAATGATAGTAATGTATGGCCCCGTAATAACTGTCACAGAGACATAACAACTAAGGTCTCATGGGTGGCAACGCATCTGCATTTTGACACTGGTGCTTGTGTAAGTGTCTATAGGCTGCAGTCATCACTTAACATCAATGTGAACTACATGCTTCTTGACTACCTTCAAAAATCCCTACTTCCCTACAAATATTATAAATGCAAAAGTAACTCTGTCTGTCTGTCTGTCTGTTACCTATTGACGTACAAATGACTGAACCGATTTTAATGAAATTTGGTACAGAGATAGAGCTGACTTTGAGAAAGAACATAGGCTACTTTTTGTCTTAATTATTTATTAAACGGCATGAAGCGTGCATGGCCCCGCGGCTGGTGTAGATCATAAACGATCTACTCGGTTAAGCACTACGGGCGCGGTCGGGTGTGTGATGGGTGACCGCTAGTGGCAAATCAAAATGCGCGTTTCCGTGCTTCGGAGGGCACGTTAAGCCGTCGGTCCCGGTTGCTATCGATAGATAGCAGTCGTTAAACCTTGTCGGAGACCTTATAAGCGGTTTGAAAACATCCGACAGCGGGTTGGCCACTAACCTGTATCTACCAATCCGCATTGGAGCAGCGTGGTGGAGTAAGCTCCAGGCCTCCCCCCAAAAAAGGGGAGAGACTCGTGCCCAGCAGTGGGACGTATAATGGGTATATATAATGGGTATTACATTACGTGGGCGAAGCCGGGCAACAGCTAGTCAAAAATAACAAAAAAATTGATTCACCCAGTGGAAAGTTTTAAGATAACAAAAAAATACAATCGAATTGAGAACCTCCTCCTTATTTTGAAGAAGGTTAAAAGCACAATAAATTCAGTAGGACCACTTCTGGAACACCACCCTCGTTCCGGTTGTAATTGTGTCTGGAGTTACGGCCCGGTTCCTGGTTGTAAGTGTTATAATATGGGAAGGAATTTCATCAATCACACCGCGAAGTTGCTTATTATTTCGTTTCGTATTCCTCGCTTCTTTTTATTTCTACGTACGTAACTTCACGCCTGTAATCCCCGAAGGGGTAGGCAGAGGTAAATGCATGCATTCAATCATACATGCAAACAACCACGACTCGCTGGTTACGTTTTGGCCCATGTAACAGGTGGCGAACCTGTTGCCATCTCCAGGCACATTACCAAATTCCGAGGTACTGGGAAACTTCCAGAAAATGTAGAAATCGCAAAAGAACCAGAGATAAGAAGATTTTAAACCGTTACCGTACTGAAGCAGTATTTTCTTGTCCTAGAAGATAATTATTTCTCTAGTGAAGTCAGTCCACCGAACGATGGTGGTCAAACCATTTCGATGGGGCGGTAGTAAGTGCAATAACGCAGCATGAGCAGCTGCGTCCTGGGTTAAGTCTACAAGTCTACCGCCACTGCGGTCGCTAATGTGCATGCCAAGCTTGGCGATTATGGCATATCCCTCTTGTTGGGGCTATGGTCCAGCAGTGCACATCTTTCGGCCGATATAATGATTATAAATTAAAATCATGTGAGGCTTATTAAAAAAAAACCGGCTTCGAAGCAAAGCAAACAATCCATCAGTTTAATTTTGAAAACAATCTTTTAGCGGCATAAGAATTAGGCAATTTAGTTGGGGTCGCAGATGTAAATAATAGGAAGTGTTCGCGTAACCCCGTAGTTGATGACGAATGAGTTGCAACTTCGCGGGGTTTTAGTGACATAGGCCCGTAACATAATGTCTTATTGCGATTAAATTTGCGAACTATCTAATATTTTGTTTAATTTAATATAAAAGATCATATAAAGAAATGACACGAATCATGCTTTAGTGCAAATAGCAAAGCTTTCAATTTAACCACAGGAGCGTGTTTTCTTTAATAAATTGAAATGTTTACAAAATACCAAAAAAAAATCCCTTTGTATCAGTTAGAATTTTTATCTGGAGTTACGGCCCGGTTCCCGGCTATTACTTGACAAGAAGTCGCATCAATTGCAGCAGTTACTTCTTATTGCGTTGCCGCACTTGTTTTAAATTTATATTTTATGTGAAATATTTTCGCAGGCTGTTTGTACACTTGTTTACGTCAGTTACATAAAAAAACCCAAGAAATTTAATAAAACTGCTCCTTGAACACCGCCCTGTTCCGGATATAATTGTATTTGAAGTTACGGCCCAGTTCCAGGTTGTAACCTGGGAAGGAGCTGCATTAATCACACCGCAGAGTCGAATCTTATTTCGTTTCGCTTTCCTCGCTCGCGATTGTGATATTTCGCTAACGTTTTTAGATGTTTCCTGTTTGACACAATCTGGCAAGAATGAATCCATGAATCGGACAATTGAGCACGACCAGGTATCCAGTTTGTGCTTGTAGAACTTCTGAGGAATAGTTGGCGTAATGTCATCGTTGATGAGTTGGAATGTCAACTTTTTAGAATAGACCCTAGACTCTTCGCTACTACCCATTACTTATTCTCATTTTCTCTCTCCGAAATAGTTCATTATAAATTGTTCGCATCAGGTCAATACTCATATGCTCTATACTTTTTTTTTCTTCATTAACCGTACCGCGCGATTAGATAAATGTAAAGTAAGTGCTATTATAACTTTAAGATATTTAAAACATTAATATAATATTTAGATAATTCAAAACATTTTTTAATATAGTTTATTAAAATTTAACTAAAGTATATATGTACCATTTTGTTCGATAACCTTTTGCCATCTTGTAAGTAGGTACATGATCCCATTGCTATAAAAATTTTGGGACTTCTCATCAAAATACCGCGCGACAAGTGGATTTGGCAGTCCTCTCGTGATGTTAACCTAACATTGCATAAAGAATTCTGAAGAGACCGAAACAGGTGGAAATCTGAACGTGCAAGGTCAGGACTATATGGCGGATGCATTAACACCTCCCAGCCAAACTCTCTTAATTTTTGCTGAGTGGCTATAGATGTGTGAGGTCTACCGTTATCATGATGAAACACCACACCCCTTCTGTTGATCAATTCCGGCCGCTTTCTCTCACCTTCTTGCTTTAATCTCATCAGTTTTTCGCAGTAAAGTTCAGAATCGATAGTCCTGCCTGGTGGTAATAGCTCATAATGAATAATGCCCTTCCAATCCCACCACACACGAAATATCACCTTATTGCGAGTTAATCCGGGTTTCGCCACAGTCTGTGAAGCCTGACCGGCCTTTGACCACGACCTTTTTTGCACGTTCTTGTCGTACGTGATCCACTTTTCGTCACCAGTTATCAGCTTCTTCAAAAATGATTCGGTTTTATTACGTCGTAATAAAGAATCACAAATGAGTACACGGTTCATTAGGTTTCTTTCAGTGAGCTCGTGAGGTACCCAAATATCGAGCTTTTTTTTGTGCCCAGCTTTTTTCAAATGCGCCAAAACTATTTTGTGATCAATTCTCAGTTCGTCAGCTACGTCGTAACTACTGATATGTCGATCTTGCTCCACTTTTTCAAAAATGGCATCCATTTTATCCGTAACAGGGCGACCAGAGCGAGGTGCATCTTTGACATCAAAATTTCCGGATTGAAAACGCTAAAACCAAATTTGTGCTATTCTCACAGACACTGCACTAGGTCCATAAACATCGCAAATGTTTTTCGCGGCTAGCGTTGCATTTTTACCTTTTTTGTAGTAAAATTTTAAAATGTATCGAATTTCTTCATTAGATTCACTCATCACACATTTGCCTAATTTGAATTTGGAATTATGTTCTTTAAAATTTTAACTTTCAATGATACCAAAACCAGCTAGATACAAATACTACAGCCAAAGAGATTTTATGACAAGTTCATACATACTATAATGCGAAAAGACTTTTTCCCCAACCTATTATTAGTGAAAAAAGTACCCAGTGTTATGCGCCAAACATTAACGTATAATTATACTCGTACCAAGTTTCATCGTAATCGGACCGGTGGATTTTGTGTGATGCTTGAACAAACAGACAGACAGACAGACAAACAGACAGACAGACAAAAATTTTTCTAATCACATATTTGTGTTCGGTATCGATCTAGTAACATCCTCTGGTATTTATTTTTTCAATATTGTACAGAATTTACACTTCTACAGTTTTATTATAAGTAGTTATATAGCAGTTTTAGTATATAGATTTACTAGGGTCAAATCCGTACAGTGTTACTAAAAACCTAAGAAATTCAATAAGGTTTTTGCATACCAGTTGTAATAAAATTGTATCTGAAGTTACAGCTCGGTTACCGGTTATAACCTGGGAACGAGTCACATCAATCACACCGCAGAGTTGCTTCTTATTTCGTTTCGCTTCCCTTGCTACTCGTACTTTCTATCTGAAATATGGGGATATTAAGCAATAACATATGATTTTACAACGTAACTTTTTGGTTTGAAACCTTGGAACATGAGTTATTTATTTTATGTACTTTCTTTTGTGTTTCTCAATCTTACATTATACATTTATCTAATACTAGCTGTTACCCGCGGCTTCGCCCGCGTGGATGTCGTTTTATAAATAACTAAGTACCTATGCCTATGTTCTTTCTCAAAGTCAGCTCTATCTCTGTACCAAATTTAATTAAAATCGGTTCAGTCGTTTCGACGTGAAAAGGTAACAGATAGACAGACAGACAGACAGAGTTACTTTCGCATTTATAATATTATATATTTGGGAAGTAGGGATTATCGTATATACATATATTTAAAAATATTTATTATATTATTTATTTATATTACGTATGATGTCTGATGATGAGAGTTTTTATTCGGCCCGTGATAGTTCGTCAATTTCTTTATCTTCTTCTGATGATTTTATCCCAATCAACCAACAGTTAATTAATGAACTTTTGCGACACCCTAAATGCCTAAATATTTGTCACGTTAATGCGCAAAGCATTGCTCAACACCACTCCGAGCTTTCAAATATTCTTTTAGACACTAAACTCCACGCAGTACTTATTTCTGAAAGTTGGCTCAAACCCGAACTTCTATCTACTTTCTACAGTCTGCCTGACTTTATCCTCATCCGCAATGACCGCACAGGGAAAAGAGCCGGGGGTGTTGCTATTTACCTTCGCAGCAACATCCCCTATAAAATCATTTCGTCTTCTCCCTCCCTTTATACAGGGAGTATCGAATATCTTTTCATTGAATTGTCTGTCAACGGTGCTAAAGCTGTTCTAGGAGTAATCTACTGCCCACCCGCTATTGACTACTTTTCTACATTAGGTACAATTCTCAATTCCCTTGTATTATAGTGCAAACATCTCATAACCATGGGGGACTTCAATACCGACATGCTTAAAACTAATGCTAGATCTCTTAATTTAAAAACTATACTCGAATCATCGAGTCTGGCTTTGCTTGATCTCGATGCCACCCACCATAATTTTGACAGCGAAGACTCGTGGCTCGATCTCATTATCACGGCATGTCCTGACAAAGTTAAAAACTACGGCCAGCTTTTTGCCCCCGGTCTGTCAAGACATGATTTAATATACGCATCATACAACCTTAAGCCTCCTAAAATTGAACCAACTTTTTTATTTCTCGGGAAATTTGTTAAATTAGATATATATATATATATATATAAACTAAAAAGTGATGCAATGACCATCAACTTTTCTGACATCGAAGTGGCAGCTACGGTTGACGACAAAGTATCTCTGCTAAATAATGAAATTTTAACATTGTTCGATACCCATGCTCCACTTCATAAAGTTCGCATTAAGCGTCCTCCTGCACCCTGGATCACCATGGGTGTACGGATGGCGATGTCTCGCCGAGACAAGGCCTTTCGTGTTTATCGCACGCATGTGGGATCGCAATGGGGATAGTTGGGACTTATATACACGTGCCAGAAACCGATGCAATCAAATGGTAAGAACTGCTAAACGCCGATTTATATTCGAAAATGTTGCGAATTCTTCTCCGGCTAATATATGGAAGTTTCTGAAGTCAATTGGTTACACCAAGCCATCTTTAAATTAAAAGAGTCCATCCTCCACCATCTTTTAATAAAAGTCTGTAACCCTAATACCCTAACTAGAAAACTAAATTGATACTTTAAAACAATAGCAATTGTAGTTTAACGACACGAACAAATTGAAAAACAATTGCAATACTTTGCGAGTTTCTCGAATATTCATTTGAAAAGATGCGTGAGTCTTAATTAATTTGTAAACAGAGCATCGATCAAGTTATTTCGAGAATACTTAAACAGCGCTTGTTAAAGTAATAATGATATGCCTATTACCATAGAGCAACACGGGCCACCGGCCGACCAGAGAGGAGTAGCCATAGCGAAAACAAAACAGTCTAAATTTTTTTGCGGGGGGAAATTTGTGTGACACACACAACAAAAATCATCTATTATTACGAAATTCAGACCTTGACCTTGAAAATACATAGACAACTAGCTGTTACCCGCGGCTTCGCCCGCGTGGTTATCGTTTTATAAATATTTTTTCCCGAATTTTCTTTGCTATAAACTTCACGGAGCCCGGAAAACGGTTCGTGCGTTTTTTTTTTTTTTTTTTATGTAATGGAAGTGGTAAACAAGCATTCAGTTCACATTGATGTTAAGTGACTGCAGCCTATAGACACCCACACAATGACCAAGGTCAAAATGCAGATGCGTTACCACTCCTGAGGCCTAAGGTCTTATGCCTCTGTGCCGGAAATTACAGGGCCGTACATTACCACCTGACCGGAACACGATAGTGTTGAACACTACCATTTAGCGGCAAGTATATTAGGTAATGCGGTGGTGCCTACGCCCGCGAGCTCCGTCACTGGAGCTCTACCACCAGTAAAAAAAATCTAAAATTTCGTTAAAAGCGTTCTAAAATTATAGCGTCAGGAAGGAAAACCCGACTTATTTTTATATTACAGATATAGATTTCACGCGCAAATTTAAATATCTCGGCGACAGGCATCGGATCACTTGTGCTTGTACTTTGACAAGGGGAAAGCCTGCTTATGGCTCCCCTTCGGTCTGCCGCGGCCGGTGGCCCGTGTTGCTCTATGCCTGTTACCATGCTATTACTTGAGCTGTATAATAGGTATAAGCAATGTAATTAACAAGCGTCTCTCGCCAATAATCGCTTTTCTACTGGTGGTAGCGTTCTTGTGTAGTAGTTCAGTACCAAAAACGTAACCGGCGAATCGTGGGTGTTTGCATGTATGCTTGAATGCATGCATTTACCTCTGCCTACCCCTTCGGGGATTACAGGCGTGAAGTTACGTTAGTTCAGTACCACCGTGTTCCGGTTAGATAGTAATGATAGTAATGTATGGCCCCGTAATAACTATCACAGAAACATAACAACTAGGTTTCAGAGGTTGCCACACATCCGCATTTTGACATCTGGTTTTTCTGTAGATGTTTATAAGTTGCAGTCATCACTTAACATCCATGCGAACTGCATGCTTGTTTCTTTTACACGTAAGGTACATAAAAAATACATAAATATGCACTTCAAAATATTGAATTTTAGTTTAATAACTTATCAGTCGACGAACAAATTAAAAAATAATTGCAATATTTCTTGAATTTCTCGAATATTCCATTCAGAATCTCGCTCAAGCCATTACCCTCTTAACTAAGATACGTGAATCTTAATTAATTTGTCTGAATAACGATCAAGTTATTTCGAGAATATTTAAACAGCGCTTGATGAGTTGTTATTTATGCTTTTAGAAGCCTCGTTTCGTTATTTTACGTTTAAACGAATTGGATACAAATATTTTTGTGTGGCTTAATTTTATTTACATGTTTATTAATTAAATTATCATTTAGAACACGATTTTAGGCAAATAATAATTAAAAAAAAAAGAAATTTATAAAGGAGATGTTGCGAGCTCGGCTCTAGTTCGTACACGTCCTCAAAAAATGGGTAAATTAAAGAAAAATCCGAAAAAAATACAATTTATTTATTCAAGAATATATTTTAGAGTTACTACCACATTTAATTCAAACGATTTTATCATTTTCAACCATATTCAACATGGCGGCGATACAGCCGACGCTTCTTTAAATTGGAAATCGATTAGTTTAAGTTCTTAGTAATAACATGGTAATAACACATAAAATCAATTTCGATAGTTTTTAGAAAATATTAATTTTTTCTCAAAGTACTTTAAAATCAAAAAACAATTTAAAAAATGAAAATGTCAAAATGAAATCGCCCGCCATATTCGCCATGTTGGTTTGAGTTGCAAAAAAAAATTCTAACTGCAAATCATATTTTGTAACTGCAAACAAAGCTAATTAAGTGAAAATATGTAGTAAAAAACGTTTTTATATTGATTTTGCCTGTTAATGATATTGTGTACAATACATGGCCGGAGGTCCATACATTTTTGCAACATCTCCTTTGTGAAAGTGAACATTTGTTTGGTCGTCTATTACTGGATTAGAAAAAAGAAAGAAAATCGTATTTCTTTAGAGTAACATTTTACATTTTTGAAAAGTTATTAATACCCAATAAAAATCAATAATTACCTAGAGTGAATAACTACGAGTATTATAAGACTTCAATACAGTGTGACTCACTCAATTGGAGGAAGCGTTAACCCAAGTTTTGGTTATGTCGATTTTTAGTTGCCTAATAATAAATTAAACGTACCTATTTATGACTCTAGTTTCTCATTAAACAGTAGAGACATGAACCAGTGTTTATGACTCAATAGAATTTAAGCGAGAAATAGAAGAATGATGTACCTAATGATAATAAACGCGCGCAACACGGACGCTTAAACAAGGTTATATGCTGCTAAATTGGTTTAGGCCATTTTGCTATTTAATTTGCCTGACGCTAGGCGTTCTCTTACGTGAACGTTAAACATATTATATTATGATATTCACTAGCTGACCCGGCAAACGTCATTCTGCCATACAATAAATTCAATGTTAAGCCATTGCCGTAAAAAAAAACCATCGCTAGATGGTTTTTTCCATTCCAGTCCCATCATCGGTGTGAGCAACTCACACCGATGATGGGACTTGCTTGATGTTTGAATTAAATTTATTTCCAAGCCTGCTATTTGTTCAGTACACTTCTATACAGAGTTCCTATAATGTTCTCTAAGTTATTTAGATCAATACTGTATTATTCCTCATCCAATTGAACACTTTGGTTAACTTAAACAAATTATATACATTATTGAAATATTAATATAAAATAAATATGTAATTAGGTACATGGTAAGTGTGCGGCGACTTCTAAGATATTTATATAGGTATATAGGTATTAAAGCTTGTAAAAGCTGTTGGTTTTCCTTAAATAAATAAATTTATATTTATTGTTTCATTATTGGAACTCCGTAAAGAACTGTGAGCGATTATGCAAATGTAATAATTTCCGCAGTCTTTTCCATTTTGCGAATTGGTCATGGAGTCAAAGGCAATGAGATAAAATTGTTACATATAGATTGTGAAAAAGAAATGCTTCGACTGTTTCCACACCGTGAATGGATTCTGTTCCGTAAAATAACTGTCGTCGATAATGCACCTGAAAAGATTTGTGCAGTCTTTTACTCTTTGCAGCTAGCTCAAGGCTCATGGAGTGAATAAGGCAATAGAGAGATTACTACAGAATTGTTCGTGACAATGAGCCGTTTATCGTCTGAGCGGGTAGAGTATTGTGACTTAGTAAAAATGGAGTGATTGAGAAAAATGTTCCGCGTGAACAAAATATTAACACCGCTTTCACATTGCTCTTTATTTTTAGGGTTCCGTAGCTTAATGGCTCGACTTTGTTGTCCAGAGGCTTCCGGAAGGAAAGCGGTCGCGCGGTCGATCGCCAAAGAGATGGATAGCCTCCAAAAAAACTGCCACGCAAAAATCGATAGTCCAAAACAGCCGAGACGCTGAAGACCGCAACAAATGGAGACGCATCGCAAAAGCTGCAGCATCTGCAGAAAATGCACCATCGCCAGCTACGACCACTCTGTCAAGAGTGAACGACTAAGGAGGAGCTGAATGGCAAAAAAAGAAATCCTTCGTCATGTCTGTATGTCCATCTGTCCAGCTGTTTGTCCATCTGCCCATCTGTCCATCTCTTTATCCAGACACAGACATCCGTCCTTCAGAATGCCACAGCTATGTCCGTATGCCATTTACTCCGAAATTATTAATACTATATACTTGAAAGTTGGCAAGTAGATGTATTATGTAAGCCGCTTTATTCTAAACTTCTTTCATTGTTAGACAGTCCATTTATCGAAGAAGGCTTAAGGCTATATTACATCACGCTAAGATGAATAGGAGAGGGTAGGTAACATTGCAACCGCGCGAAGCCGGGCGGGTCGCTAGTTTTATATATTTTTAAGTGATGACTGCAGCCTATAGACATCTTCACAAAATTCAAATACGTTGCTACCCCTGAGACCTTAGTGGTTATGACTCGGTGAGAATTATTACGGAGTCATACATTACCATCTAATCGAAACACGATAGCTCTGAATACGTATGCATGGGATGAATTTGGCGGCGGATAAATTTGGTAATGCGATGGTGCCTGCCTATGCCTGTGCCTGCGATGGAGTAGCCATATGCAGGATTTCCCTTCTGTCAAACTACAAGCACAAGTATTTTTATTTATGTCATGAAAGTGGCAAACAAGCATGCAGTTCACATTGATGTTAAGTGATAACTGCAGCCTATAGACACCCACACAAAGACTAGAGGTGATAATGCAGATACGTCACCACTTAGGGCCTAAGGTGTTATGCCTCTGTGCCGGAAATTACAGGGTACATAACCACTTGACCGGAACACGATAGTGCTGAACACTACCATTTAGCGGCAAGTATATTAAGTAATACGGTGGTGCCACGCCCCCGAGTTCCTTCACTGAAGCTCTACCACCAGTAACACTAGTGTCTATGCCTGTCGCCGAGATGTTTAAATGTGTGCGTGAATTTGTTTATGTATTTCGTTATAGTCAAGGTGTGAGTTTTGTAGTGTGTGTGTCACACGTATTTCTCCCCGCAAAAAATGACAGACTATTTTGCATCGGTAATAAACGCTATGGCTACTCCCTTCCGGTCCGCCGCGACCGGTGGCCCGTGTTGCTCTATGGTGCCTACGCCCTTCAGTCCCTACACTGGACCTGGACCACCAGTAAAACCATTAAGTCACTTCCATGACTTGGACCACTTAACACTTTATTTAAACTTCATCGTGTCAGCGAAAGTTCATTTCACTTTACAACCGCTTAGCCACTTAAAAGACTTAAGTGTGTCGAGTAAAGTTAAAACGTAGAAGCTTTTACCCTCAGACTTTTCAGATACGATACATCTATTCAATATGTCAGCTGTCACAGATTCTAACTTTGTTATTCAATTGTTTCGTGTTTGTCACTTGTAGAGATCGATTACAAATATAATAAAAGAGTAGGTATTTATAGAAAAGAAATAAAAGGCGATACTGGATGTTATCGTAATTCAATGTACAGATTATGAGATTATAATAATTATTTTATTTTCATGATTATCTGTGTTAAGCTCTTATTAAAAAAAGAGCTCTTAATGAGTTTGTTCGGTTGCAGAGTTCTTCTCAGTAGTGACTGCACTATACTCTGATAAGTGAATAATTTTGATCTTGACGAATAAGTTTTTGTTTTTCTTCAAATCATCACTGAAGGAATTGAAAAACGTTGTGATAATCGTTTTGTGACAAGGTTCTTTAAATTCGAATTTTAATTTACTATTAATTTAATATGTTAACGTTTACTGTGTGTAATGGTTATTCATTCTAGGTAATTTATGATTTCTTCTAGACGTTTTTAAAGTATCTGTAAAGATCTATTCGAAATAAATGTATTGTCTTTTTTTCTTTCTTAACAAATAAGTTACTAAAACAAAATGCTACTCACACAAAACGTGCGCACCACTCGGCGATTCGCTGTCAACAATGCGCGCATCAAGTGTTGTCAATCGCGCGATTTCTGGCGAATATTCATCCTATTAGCCGAAAAATGTCCACTGCTGGACTAAGGCTACTTTCATTCTGCAGCGTGTCGCAGGTCGCGTACGCGCGCGACCGGTGCAATTTGTATGAAGCTCCATAGTGGCTTTCATTGTGCCGCGTGCTTGCCGGTAGCGTTTTTGTACTGCGTGTCGCCGGTCTCGCCACTCGCCACACGCGACCGGCGACATGCTGCGGAATGAAAGGAGCCTAAAGCTGCCCCATAAGGGAGATATGCCATAACCAACAAGCTTGGCAAAGTTTTTTTTTTTTTTTTTTTTTTTTTTTATGTAATTGAAGTGGCAAACAAGCACACAGTTCACATTGATGTTAAGTGATGTCTGCAGCCTATAGACACCCACACAAAGACCAAGGTCAAAATGCAAATGCGTTACCACTCCTGAGGCCTAAGGTGTTATGCCTCCGTGCCGGAAATTACAGGGCCGTACATTACCACCTGACCGGAACACGATAGTGCTGAACACTACCATTTAGCGGCAAGTAAATCAGGTAATGCGGTGGTGCCTACGCCCGCGAGCTCCGTCACTGGAGCTCTACCACCAGTAAGAAGTGGATTGGCGATCGCAGTGGCGGTAGTTTTATGGCAAGAAGCTGCTGCCTATCTTGTGTTATTGTACTAACTACCGCTGCATTTTAATGGTTTGACCGCCATTATTCGATTGACGCGAAAGCGCGCATGGTGTAGATCGGAAGCGATCTACTCGGTTAAGCGATACGGGCGCGGTCAGGTGTGTGATGAGTGACAGCTGGCTTTTATGTAATAAAAGCGGCAAACAAGCATGCAGTTCACATTGATGTTAAGTGATGACTGCAGCCTATAGACACCTACAGAGGTCAAAATGCAGATGCGTTGCCACTCCTGAGGCCTAAGGTGTTATGTCTCTGTGCCGTAAATTACAGGGCCGTACATTACCACCTGACCCGAACACGATAGTGCTGAAACTACCATTTAGCGGCAAGTATATTAGGTACCTAATGCGGTGGTGCCGCGCGTCACTGGAGCTCTACCACTCTCAAAACATTTTTGTTATATTTTTCAGGAAAATTTAATAAGGTTTATCTCGAATTAAATTTAACACCACTTCAAGTCGAGTTCTCGTCTCACTTCAGGTAAAATAATTTGGGTTTCGAAAGGAATTGTTAAGAAGAGGATTAGAAGGGCAACTGGCAACAATCATTAACCTTTAATGTGACCTTTATGTGCGCCCTTTACTTGATAATGATAGAGTCAGCAGTTCAAATGTTCGATATTTTCCAACCTTTTCGTAGTTATGTGAATATCATTTGCAGACGCAAGTTTTGATGATGTGGGTTTATCGCCCCATTAGAATTGAAGTGGCATATCTCAAAAAAATAATAAAATGACTTTTATACGACGACTTGTTTTAAAGTCGTTTGTTGTAAAAAAGTCATTTTATAATTTTTTTTAACCGCGACTTCGTCCGTGTGTACCTTTATTCATTACCTACTAATTGTAGTATAGTATCTTATTCCAATGTACATTACTCTAAAGTTTCATCCAAATATTGACGTATTTGGAGCAGTTTTTTCGTGAAAGAGTAATGAATGAATGAATGAATGAATGTATTTTTATTTCCTTGGTCCCACACAACTTTTACATACAAATATGAAAAAAAATAACAAGACAAACTAATAAAAAGGGTATGGTTATGTGAAGCCAAGAAAAATGGTACCCATCTCAGCTATATGTCGCAGCAAATGCTGCAACGCTGATATTCTGATGAGCCCTATGTTAGATAAACATTACGAACAACAAGTTTGAATTAAATGTTAACGAGAAACATAAAATAACACATAGAAAAAATTTTAAAAATATGACAGTATGACATATATACATGACTGATTTAATTATCAGAATAAAAAATGCCTATCTTATCTAATATATGTGATAATCCTATATCATACTCATTTCTAATGATATATACACTCCCTGCCCACCCCGTAATGGACCTGGTGTGAAGTTACATACATACATATATATATACAAGTAATTATATTAAATGAATTAAATATACATACAAAAACAAACATTATTGTTATACCTAATGAACGCAAATATATATTTGTTTATAATACTTATGTGATTAGTTCGTAGTTTAAACATAAAAAAAAAAATAATAATAATAATAATGATACTTATTAGTCAAAGGTAGGTATACTTACTTTATTGATTTTAGTAGTGTAAATAAATATATATTGTATTACTGTTTTAAAAGTTGCTATTATAACATATTTTTGTTTAAAATTGTTGATTTCACATAACCAAACGCTATTACATCTACAGCTAAATTATAGAAATGGCTTTACTAAAATGAGCATACAAATTAATTAAATAGAAATGGCTTTTAAACTAGAATGAGCATACAAAAAATATAGATGGACATATGAGGTAGTAACAAACATCCATACTCACAAACTTTCGCATATATAATATAGTAACTTTTTACTTATTTGTTTATTTTTAGATAAGAAGATTACCAAATTATGAACTGGCCCTGTAATTTCCGGCACAGAGGCATAACACCTTAGGCCTCAGGAGTGGTAACGCATCTGCATTTTTACCTCTGGTCATTGTGTGGGTGTCAATAGGCTGCAGTCATCACTTAACATCAATGTGAACTGTATGCTTGTTTGCCACTTTTAAAACTATTAAAAAAAAACTCATTATTGAATTACGTGAAAGATGAGCAAATTATTTGCCTAAGAATATATACCAAACTAGCTGTTGCCCACGGCTTCGCCCGCGTGGGTGTCGTTTTATAAATATTTTTTTCTGAATTTTCTTTACTATAAACCTCACGGAGCCCGAGACCTTTCCAACGAATGTAAAACCGTGGAAATCGGTTCGTGCGTTCTGGAGTTATAGCGTCAGGAAGGAAAACCCGACTTATTTTTATATTATAGATTAAAGTAGTTTCGTTATCTTAAAAATAAAATAGACGCTTTTGTACATGAGGTCACGTAAAAAAGTCAAAGGCTCAGGTGTGCCTTTGTTGGGCTCGCAATAAATAAGTTAAGTGGTTCCAGCAATATGAGGAGTATCACGTACGTAGTTACGCTGTCTGTCCACTGACGGTCGTAGGTATACGCTTCGTATATTGTAGATACCGATGTAGGTATAGTATCTATCCCTGTCTACCAGTCGTTAATGTTAACAGTGTAGATGATAATTTGAAATAAACTTTATTTCACACGTTTATAAAACTGAATTAATTACTATTAGGGTACTCTGATATCAAAATTTACTATATTATTTAATACTATTATCATCATTGAATACATTAAATCTATTAAAATTTGTTAAATACATACGAGTACAACAGTTTTGGGCAATACTTTATGTGTCCAAAACTGTTCTAATACTTCAAGCTGTATAGAGGGGATTATTCCCCGAAGACTTATGGTGAGATTCACAGACCGCACTACGACTTTACTTTGAGCAAAGTTTGCTTAGAACTGTCAGTACAGTATGGGATTTGACAGTTCGAAGCGTACTTTGCTTGAAAGTAAAGTCGTAGTGCGGTCTGTGATTCTCGCCCTTAGCCCTTAGACATAGGTGTATTGCATGCATTATATGCAAACACTCTCGGCTCGCTTTACCTTTTGTTCCATGTGATCACGGGTGCAAATATCATTGAGTTTTATAAAATGAGGGCAGTGGATTGAGGCGTTTATGAATGAAGATTTTCAGAATACATTGCCTTACGAATATTGTTACCGGCAAACGTTTCGGGTGATTGACTTTCAATATTTTACTTACACTACTTCCTTAAAACATCTGACGTATGCAATATCAAACATGCTACTAATTGAAAGCTTTAGTGTTTTATAATAGAATGAGTCACTAAAGCTCAAAATTATTATTTCATTCCTCATCAATTTAAAGCTAAAAGATAAGCAACAATTATTTATCATCATTGTGAACTATACACCTATTTCAATCAAATGAACTGTCATGTGTCAACAAAATCATAATGTCGTAATTTGAACTGAGAATACTTAAATATTCCTTTGTAAACGTCCATTACAAAATTTGCAAAACTCATTGGATCTCTTTAAATGATGGGTTCCTTCAGTGGACTAACGCGTTTATGCCTGCAGATTTTGAGCGCTGTTTGTTAACGTTTGCAGTCAGGATCAGTTGCCCTGGTTCGTACACGTCCTCAAAAAATGGGTAAATTAAAGAAGAATCCAAAAAAAAAGTACAATTAATTTATTCAAGAATATATTTTAGAGTTACAACCACATTTAATTCAAACGATTTTATCATTTTCAACTTTGTTAAACATGGCGGCGATACAGCCGACACTTGGGATCAATCGATTTTGATAGTATGTAGAAAATATTACTTTTTTCTCCAAGTTCTATAATCAAAACACCATTTAAAAAATGAAAATGTCAAAATGACATCGCCCGCCATATTTGCCATGTTAGTTGCAATTCGAACTGCAAATTATGTTTTGTAACTGCAAACAAAGCTAAATAAGTGAAAATATGCAGTAAAAAACGTTTTATATTGATTTTGCCTGTATAATGATATTGTGTACAATACATGGCCGGAGGTCCATACATTTTTGCAACATCTCCTTTTGCTCCTAAATAAATTGCCCTAGCTAAGAAACATTGTTACTGGGTAATCGCATCAGGTGGCTTTCATGTACCCAAGCATTTTACTAACATTACTTCTTTATAATGTTATAAAGAAGTAATGTTAGTAAAATATATACGGCATATGTGTTCCGTATATACTAAAATATGTATGTATGTATCTTCACGCCAGGTCCCTAACGGGGTAGGCAGAGAGTGTAGAGCGCCAGACATCCTGGTTCTGACAAACCTCTCGTGCTTCGTCTACCTTCATCATTCTCTTCATACATGCACGCCGATTCCTAAGACTTTTGACCCCACCATCAGACAGAACTCGACCTATTTGATCATGGTAGGTCAGCCTTGGTCTTCCTGGGCCTCTGCAACCATCCACATTCGCATTGTATATCTGTTTAGTCATTCGCTCATTCGACATTCTTTCTATATGCCCGAACCATCGGAGCATGCCTTTTTTCATTTTTACACCGATACTATCATTCACACAAAGTCTCTTCTTTTATTATACTAAAATACATGCTATTTATTCAGTTAAATAAACTTATATGTAAATGAAATAGGTATGTACCTAGTTTTCAATGATGACTTATTGCTGTTGCTTAAATTTTGCGTAAAAATAATGTCAATATTTAAATTGACATTATTTTAGTTTTTTACTCGTGATAGAGTTCCAAAGTAAGATCCCGAGGGTGTAGACACCAACGCATTACCTAATCTATTTGTCGCCAAATGGTAATATTCTGCACTATCATGTTCCGGTTAGATGGTAAAGTTTGGCTCCGTAATAACTATCACAGAGACATGACAACTAAGGAATCAAGGGTGGCAATGCATCAGAATTTTGACATCCGGTCTTTGAGGGGGTGTCGATAGGCTGCAGTCGTCATTTTACATCAATGTGACCTGCCTGCTTGTTTGCCACTTTCATTACATAAAACCACACATCCAGTGTCATTCTCAGAGGTACGTAATGTGTCTGGAGATGGCGATAGGCTCGCCACCTATTACAACTATTTATGACAAAACGTAACTGGCGGAACATGGGTGATTGAAGTAGAGCACGCTTGTACTCGTACAGTTGCCCGGATTGGGCAGATGCATAGAGCAACGCGGCCCACCGGTCGCGGCGGACCGGAGGAGAGTAGCCATAGCGTGTATTACCGATGCAAAATAGTCTGTCATTTTTTGCGGGGTAAATGCGTGCGACACACACGCACACTACAAAAATCGTCTATTACTACGAAACTCATACCTTGACTTTAACAAAATACAGAAACAATTTCACGCACACATTTAAACATCTAGGCCACAGGCCCATTTGCGCTTGTACTTTGACAGAGGGGAAAGCCTGCATATGGCTATTTCCCTCCGGTGTGGCTCTATGGGCAGATGTAACTATGTCGAGGAATGAAGGCGTGAAGTTATTTTGTTCCCAAAAATAATGAGAATTTCCATTTCAGGTACTTGTCAACAGTCAGTGTCTTGTAGATAAATTATCGTAAGTGCTTATAGAAAATGGTTAATTCATTATTAGGTACAGGTATATAACTACTGATAGCACCCGCCCCGGATTTGTGCACAGTTACCTACCTACCCTCCCCTATATATCTTAGCGTGATGTTATATTAACCGTCCTCGATCAATGGGCTATCTAACACTGAAAGAACTAAAAATTCCTGAGGTTAGCGCATTCAATAAAACAAACGAACAAAAAAACTATTCAGCTTTATAATATTCGTATAGATGTATACTAATGTAATGTTTTTTATAGTATTTTGTACTAGCTGTTGCGCGCGGTTTCGTCCGCGTAGATGTCGTTTAAAAAGTAGCCTATGTTCTTTCCCAAAGTCAACTCTATCTCTGTACCAAACTTCATTGAAATCGGTTCAGTCGTTTGGACGTGAAAAGGTAACAGACAGACAGACAGACTTACTTTCGCATTTATAATATTAGTAGGGATGTAATGTAATGTTTATTAGTATCAAATTGGTTATCTCGTACCAAGAGTCTTTGAGCTACGCTGTGGATATGAGCAACGGATGGACGGACATGGCGAAACTATAGCAGATCCTTGTAGGCTACAGACGCGTAAAACTATTTGCCATTATTTTGACTAGGTCCCTCTTCAGAAACAAACATGACAAAAATTCATAAGAATTCTTTGTCCATGACAATATTCACTTTCTTATACCTGAAAATGTATTTTTTTTATCTATCTTCCATTCACTATTGGAAGACCCGCGTCAAAACTGTCAGAAACACCAACACCTTACAAATGACTGAAGTAAATTGCTTATCATGCAAATACTATTTTATTTTTCTATTTTTTTTATGTAATGGCAATGGAAAACAAGCATGCAGTTCACATTGATGTTAAGTGATGACTGAAGCCTATAGACACCCATCAAAATCAAGGTCAAAATGCAGATGCGTTACCACTCCGGTGTTATGCCTCTGTGCCGGAAATTACAAGGCCGTACGTTGTACTATTTTCTTATCCTTTGGGAACATGGTTTGGTACTTATTGTTTCTAAATAAAATTATATTACATATTTTGTATTGGTCAAAATTTGTTACAAATGGTCGACAAGAGTCGCATAAGTAGTGTGCGAAAGAGATAACGCTCTACAGAGCCGAAATTATCCGAAATCTCTTTTCTAAGTCAATGTGCAATATTTATTGGTGGGGACTGTACAGTTGTAGCCGAAATATGTCCACAGGTGGACAAAAGACTTCCCAAAGATGCCCACAACAGGGTAGTGCGCTAGTAGGGAAGAATATGTCATAATCGCATCGCTGCCAGCAGATAGGCGATCGCTGTGGTGATAGTTTTATTGCGGGACGCTGTAACTTGCCACCCCATGGTAGAGCTCCAGTGACAACGCTAGCGGGTATAGGCACCACCGCATTACCTATTATACTTGCCGCTAAATGGTAGTGTTCAGCACTATAGTGTTCCGGTCAGGTGGTAATGTACGGCCCTGTAATTTCTGGCACAGATGCATAACACCTTAAGCCTCAGGAGTGGTAACGCATCTGCATATTGACCTTGGTCTTAGTGTGGGTTTATAGGCTGCAGTCATCACATAACATCAATGTGAACTGCATGCTTGTATGCCATTTCCGATACATAAAAAAGCCACTGGAACTCTACGAAGAGTAAGTAATAAACCTATATTTTAGAGAATAATTATACTAATAACAATCCTCTAAAATATAATCCACGGTCCCATCCATAATATTACTATTGAAGTAGCTAAGCTACATCTCAAGTTTTAATAGGATTAGTCCACAATCAAATACTGGAACCGCTCTCGAAATTGTGCCTTAAGAAAATATTTTCACGAATTTATCTCGCGTATATTAACTATAATGATTTTTAAAATCAACCAGGCGTTTCGATCGCTTTTCAGCTTCCGTGGTCCATGATGTCGATAATCGCCATCCATCTTCTCTATTAAAATTTGGGTGTATTTTTTTTAATTCAATAGCCCCATTCGTGGAATTGCTACTCCCCTCCGGTCCGCCGCGGCCGTTTGCCCGTGTTGCTCTATGGCCGCTAAAAGCTTTACCCCCTTATTCATAAACGTCCATTAGATACCTACTGCCGCGGTAGCCTAGTGGTAGCAGGCCAATACTACTACGCTGAGGTCCTGGATTCGATTCCCGGGTAGGGGGTTATCAGAGATAATGGTGTAAAGTCCTTTATCTCTGGTTCTATTGAGATTTTTCTATTTTCTGGAAATTTCCCAGTAGCTCAAAAATTGGTAATGTGCCCGGAGATGTCAACAGGCTCGCCACCTGTAACATGGGCCAAAAACGTAACCGGCGAATCGTGGGTGTTTGCGTGTATTCTTGAATGCATGCATTTACCTCTGCCTACCCCTTCGGGGATTACAGGCCTGAAGTTAGGTACGTTACATTAGATACGTTTTAGTTATAATATGCTTTGTCTTTGTCAGTCGTATTGTCAATAGCGTAGGATAGAAAAAGACAAAGGAGAGATTAGCAACACTTTAGCTAAAATGCTTTTATGAGTAAGGGGGATAGCCTCTGCTGAGAACAAAGGAAGAGTGAACTTCTATGCATTTGTTAAATATTCATATATCTAGTTTGTTAATTACTCATTTGCATATTCAAAACAATATGGTAACAGGCGGACTTAAATTAGAAATGCAATTTTGCGTGACTTGTCTAGCGAAGTAGCTTAGCTTAGTTTAATAACTGACAGTTTGGTATAATAATGGCAACCTATTATACGTCCCACTGCTGGGCACAAGTCTCTCCCCTTATTGGGGGGAGGCCTGGAGCTTACTCCACCACGCTGCTCCAATGCGGATTGGTGGAGGTGGGTGGGTTAGTGGCCAACCCGCTGTCGGATGTTTTCAAACCGCCCATAAGGCCTCCGACAAGGTTTAACGACTGCTATCTATCGATAGCGACCGGGACCGACGGCTTAACGTGCCCTCCGAAGCACGGAAACGCGCATTTAATTAGCCACTAGCGGTCACCCATCACACTACCCGACCGCGCCCGTAGTGCTTAACCGAGCTGATCGCTTACGATCTACACCAGCCGCTGGGCCATGCGCGCTTCTTCTGACAGTTTGGTATAATATGATGTAATTTGTAATCTTCGCAATATTTGAAGACTCTGCGGGTATTCAATACTTTGTGATACTGAGTTTTGTTGTTATTGATGGTAGAGCTTTGACGTTGACACCGAATGGCCTAATTTATCTATACGTATCTAAAGAGATCGGATTATTTAATCCAGCAATTGAGTCATTTAAGCAAAATGGTATTTATAGGTCACTTGTGGCCATCGATGGACCATTGGGCGAAAGCGATTTTTTATTTTTTTATTTTATAGAAGTGGCAAACAAGCATGCATTTCACATTGATGTTAAGTGATGACTGAAGCCTATAGACACCCACACAAAGATCAAGGTCAAAATGCAGATGCGTGACCACTCCTGAGACCTAAGGTGTTATGCCTCTGTGCCGGAAATTACAGGGCCGTTACAGGACCACCTGACCGGAACACGATAGTGCTGAACACTATCATTTAGTTTCGGCTTTATAGAGCGTTATCTCTGCTACACACTGCTTACGTTAGCATCCGTAGTCCGGTATTGGTCAAATCTTGATCAAAATGGTCGACAAACGTCAAATAGGTAAGGTGCGAAAGAGATAACGCTCTACCGAACCGAAATAAGCCGACGTCTGTTCCTGAGGTCGATGTGCATTATTTCTTGTTGGATAAAACGTAACTTCGTTTGTATTTGAATATTTGAAGAAAAAAATACAGTTTATATTTCATTTACGCCAGTGTGTCATGAAACGTGTGCCGCTAAAAGCTTTAGTTACTGCCGCGAACAAAGGATGAGCGAACTTCTATGCATTTGTTAAATATTCATATAGTTTGTTAATTACTCATTTGCATAATTCAAAACAATATGGAAACAGGCGGATTTGAATTATAAATGCAATTTTGTGTGACTTGCCTAGCGAAGTAACTTTGCTTGGTTTAATAACTGACAATCTGGTGAGAATACAAATTACAGTGATAGGTAATTTTTACTGGTGGTAGAGCTCCAGTGAAGGAGCTCGCGAGCTTAAGCACCACCGCATTAATTAATATACTTGCCGCTAAATAGTAGTGTTCAGTACTATCGTGTTCCGGTCAGGCTCCCTGTAATTTCCGGCACAGAGGTATAGGCCTCAGAATTGGTAACGCATCTGCATTCTGACCTCTGGTCTTTGTATGGGTGTCTATAGGCTTTAATACATAAAAAAGTACTGGTAGAGTTCCAATGTCGGAGCTATTCAAGAGAATAAAAATTTTGAACATGACCCCTTTATCTCAGAAGCTATAGGTAAGGTTTAAAATTTGGAAAGAAATCAAACTAAATACCGGTTGTTGGCATTCAATAGATGTTCCAATTAATCATAATATTATGTAAAATGAAATAATAATTACTGAATAAAATTGGATTTCAATCAGTTCTCATTAATCCGTATCGTAAATAAAACCTTTTCACAGCTTTAAGGAATTCAAAATATATTTGGATCAATCGTTTCATAAAGGCTTTTATAAGAACTTAATAATTTCCGGAACAAAGCTGGGTTAAAGATTCGTCGCAAAGAGCGTAAGCGATCGCACCCTATTGTTCTTTTGTACTTTACGAAGGACCACGCTTCAAACATTTCGGTATGAAAATCAAGTGTTCTCTAAAAGAATACCGGTCGAGAGCGACAGCTTTGTATTTTGTTAGGAATAAATGGATAAAAGAAAACAAAATCTGATATTTTTTATCGTCGATATCATCGACGCAGTATACGTTTTATTGAAATGTTATTAATGACGTAACTTGATCGGGTAAACTATGTGAAAATAGAGATTTTTTCTGCTTGGAAAGATTATCAATGATATTCCCGGTCTTTGAAAATGGATTCAAAGCATTTCAATAAGATCTTCTACTACTCTCAAGAACACTTAACATGTCATCGGAAGGTAAATGCGGTACAGTTGTTACAATAACAACAGCAATAGATGTATTATTCTGATTCCATAGACAGCAAGACAAAGATCTATTTCAAAGAATAATATTACATTAAAATCGAAATTGTCATTATAAGCGGTATCGAAAACAAATCCAATTTACAGCATAAAGGAATTCAAACTATGTTTGAATTAATCGTTTCATAGAGGCTTGAATCGCGGCTGGTGTAGATCGTAAGCGATCTGCTCGGTTAAGCGATACGGGCGCGGTCGGATGTGTGATGGATGACCGCAAGTGACAAAATAAAAAATGCGCGTTTCCGTGCCTCGGAGGGCACGTTAAGCCATCGGTCCCGGTTGCTATCGATAGATAGCAGTCGTTAAAACCTTGTCGGAGGCCTTATGGGCGGTTTGAAAACATCCGACAGCGGGTTGGCCACTAACCCGTATCTCCACCAACCCGCATTGGAGCAGCGTGGTGTATTAAGCTCCAGGCCTCCTACCAAAAAAGGGAGAGACTCGTGCCCAGCAGTGGGATTTTTCAAGGGTTGCCATTATAATTATTGGAATATAACGATTAAGGTTGGAGGTGTCGGTCAGAAAAAATCAAACTGCCTTGGAGCTTTCATCGAAGACGCTGCCTTAAGCGCTATTCAGACCTGCGCGGTAATGCTGCCGCTTGCGAGAGCGGGATTACCGCGCGGGTTTTGCTGCGGTATTTTGTATGAAGTTCCGCGACTAGAGCGGAACATACGCGGTACAACGGTAAAGCGGTAGCGAAATTTTGATTTTTTTGAATTTTAATGAGCAATACTAGTCTATAAGCACCATCCAGCGGGAGTTACCTAATGACGACAGCCTTCTCGTTATTGACTTCAAAAATATGAAAATAACTTAAAAATATATATTGCCGATATTTTCTAACTGCCTTAGCAGTCTATTTGTAGTAAACTTCTACTTCATTGTACATTACTACACCGCTGGCACCCCTGGCACTTCTGGGATATTCATAAAAAATTGCATTTGTTAAACCGCCGCTCTCTTAGGAAGCCGCAACTCCGAGCGAATCTCGTGAATTACTAAGTTGAATACAGAAAGATATGAATTTAATGTCTAATTCAATCAACGTCTGTTTGCCATGTTAAAAACTAATTCTTCTCAAATGATTGTGTGGTGTGTACTTTGTTATGCCAGGGTTTCGTTTTGTGGCTTGTTATATGTTTATGAGGCTATTGCTTAGGGCAATACATATGATAAATTAATTAATAAAAATATTAAATTACACAAGAGTAATCTATGAAACTTGCTTCTTTTACTGGTGGTATAGCTTCAGTGACGAAGCTCGCGGGTGTAGGGCACCACCTAATCTACTTGCCATTAGGTAAATGGCAAGATATTGATACAAGATTGACCTACCATGACCAAATATGTCGAGTTCTGTCTGATGGTGGTGTCAAAAGTCTTAGGAATCGGCGTGCATGTATGAAGAGAATGATGATGGTAGATGAGGCACGGGAGGTGTGTCAGGACCGGGATATCTGGCGCTCCCCACTCTCCGCCTACCCCGTTAGGGACCAGGCGTGAAGATGCATACATACATTAAATGGCACAGAGGTATTACAACTTAGATTTCAGGATGGTAGTGCCAACGGTTAAAGATAATTTTATTTCTCATAAAAACTTACAAGTTCACTTAAGTACTGATTTAGAAACTAAACAATAATAATGTTAAGTATATACAATTTTATTCATACATCGATCGCCCACACGATCAGTACGAACTCAGAGTATATTAAGTATAAAAATTGTCATAAGTAAACAGTTGGTAGGTTACACTTCCTAAACAAAATTCAGACGCTCCAAGTTAGAATACTGAAAATAATTGTATCACCTTCAATCAAAGAGCAATAATACAGTAATAGTGAAATAAAACTGTTCAAACACTGAAAAATCTTACCAGCCCACTCAAAATTTTTGTATTATCTCCTAAAAGAGCAATATTTTAATACAAATATTCAAATAAAAAAAAACATAAAATTATAACTCGACAAATATTGAATGAACGACTTGAAATGAAAACAGCTAATAATTATTATGGACAGCGGACTACACACTACTTAGTCCCTCGTCTTTTAAATGGATTAGAACCCTCGTTACAAAATAGTATCAACAGAACCAATATTAAAAATAAATTGAAATGTCACTTTTGGAACCTTTAAGTTAAAAATTTACGTCACTTGCATATTACATTTAATTTTTTACCTATGTATAAAACCAAAAACTGGATCACTTCTAACAAAATAATGTTGTCTCGTTCACACTTAGTGTATTTTGTATAATATTTCGTCACAGCGCGAAAAAGTAATAGAAATATTTATGTATATCAAATTTTGTTACTACCTTCGTTAAATTGTATATTATTATTTCTTTTATGTAATGACTGTGATGTTACTGTTGTCGTATCTACATATATTCGCATAAGCATACCGGATAAGTTTTGGTGACTTTTGGTTTGCTTTGATGTACATATTTTGTAATGTTTTCTTAAATAAATAATTAAAAAAAAAAACTTAATAGCATACTAGTTAGATTTGTTTTATTTTATTTTTCTTAAGAATAAAGGTGGTGTGGAGGAACGGGTGGAAGTGTTCCTCCGACGAAAAGGGAGGATCCTCCGACCAGGCGAGGTGGTAGCGCCTGGCGGGCCGCGGCCCAACGATTGACGTTGGGAAGTTGTATATATGCCAACTCTTGAGAAATCTTCGCATGTGCGATGTTATTCGAATGCACGCCATCTACCGTACTAGACAAGTACTGTGAGGTTTCATTGTATTCCACTAGTTGGCGCCTTAATGTAGTGGACGCTACATCACTCCCCTCCAAGACCGGAGGTTGATATAATCGAGACAGCTGTCAGAGCTTCTCGCGGAGCTGTGCCAATGCCATAGTCCCACGCCGCAAGTCGGGTGCGAAGGTCCTCAGTGAGTCGAGGTAGTCGCTGCTGCGGTGATGCGAAAGTCCTCTTTGAGTCGAGGTAGTCGCTGCGTAGTAGCTACTGCGGGACGGCGCAGTTTCCCTACAGTGGGTATTACATATCCTTTATTTTAGACATTACTAATTACGTATTCCTTTAGTTTTGCTTCAAATGCAGCCGTTTCACTTGTTTTCCTAATAGTTCGCCATAGATTCCTGCTGTGCGGAGGTTAAAATATGAGTATTAAACCTCGTTTACTGAACCCTGGGGTGTTTAATAGGCGTTGTGACCTCAGGGAGATGAACCCTTTAGAACCTTTGTGAATTTATGTTCATCTATAAAACACCACTTTCATTAAGATCGCCGTTCTCCTAGGAAGCCGCAGCTCCGAGCGAATCTCGTAAATTACTTACTTGATTACCGCACGTTATAAATTTAATCTCTAATTCAATCTACACCTGTTTACCATTTAGTTGGTGGTAGAGCTCTGGTAACGGAGCTCGCGGGCGTAGGCACCACCGCATTACTTAATATACTTGCCGCTAAATGGTAGTGTTCAGCACTATCGTGTTCCGGTCAGGTGGTAATGAACGGCCCTGTAATTTTCGGCACAGAGGCATAACACCTTAGGCCTCAGGATTAGTAACAAACATTTTGATCCTGGTCTTTGTGTAAGTGTCTTTAAGCTGCAGCCGTCACTTAACATCAATGTGAACTGAATGCTTGTTAACCACTTCCATTACATTAAAAAAAAATGTTATTTAAGTTCATATTGCAACCATGTAAGCAAGTTTGTTACGAGATTGTGGAGTTTGTGTAGATAAAGCATTTTGCAATGGTGGCGGCTGTAATATTTTTTATTTAAATTGGATCATGCAAGTCCTTATCAAGCATACGTTTTTAAGATACGTAAATTAATACCGCCTACAGGCATCTACATAAAAAGCTGATTTAAAGAGTTTCGGTGCCAAAGACTGAAGAAGAATGTAGCCATAGACGTTTCCTGTGAGAGGGTTAACATATTAGTATTGTAAAACCTCGTTTACTGAATCCTGGGGTTTCAATAGGCGTTGTGACTTCAGGGAGATGAACCCTTTAGAACCTTAGTGAATTTATGTTCATCTATAAAACACTACATTCGTTAAGACCGCCACTCTCCTAGGAAGCCACAGCTCCGAGCGAATCTTGTAAATTACTAAGTTGATTGCACGTTATGAATTTAATCTCTAATTGAATCTGCCCCTGTTTACCACGTTAACTACAGCAGACATGTTAGCAAGTTTGTTACGATATTATAGAATTTGTGTACGTTATTTCATAATGGTTGCAAAATAAGGTCGACTGGTAGAGAATGCCTTATGGCATTAAGTCCGCCTAATGTACCTAAATGTGGATTAAAATTTTAATAAATAAAAATACGTTATGTTTACTATTCAAGACTACCATTCATCTTGTCGAGTCCGTAAGGTAGCATATATTTCTAAGTTAACCAATACAGCAGCCTATCGGCAGCTAAACAAAAGGTTTCTCAATAAAGATTTACCCCCGATGCGATTTATTCATAAACGTACATTATATACGTTTTAGCTATAGAATGCTTTGTCTTTGTCAGTTGCGTTGTCAAATGTACAGGATAGAAAGAGCCAAAGGAGACATTAGCAACACTTTAGCTAAAATACGTTTATGAATAAGGGGGTAATTATGTACTTGTCAAACGGAATCATGAAATTGCGCTTGGCTTGTCAGGCACGTGACTGGTTATTCATTTAAAGATAGGATTGTCAAAAGTCCTTTCACAATTAATACTTGTTCTATGCTGTTCTGTGCATAATATATTATTGCATATCAAATTTCAATTCACCCTGTCAGCAGTGATTAGGGCTGTGCGTTCATAGATCTGTCTTTCGGACACTTTTATCTTTTATACATTTAGAAGAAGAAGAATTCAAGTCACTGCTACATCTATACAAAAAGAAATCATCTGTATATCCATGTGTCGTAGAACTCGTTTGGAATTAATATCCGACCATCGGAGCCACTTCCCACTGACGTCCACAGCAGTCATTACGGTGATTGACTGTACGTAGACATCCATACATAAGTACATTGTAACCATAATAATATAAATGAGAAACAATTTGATACACATCTATATGTCCATGTGTCGTAGATCCCGTTTCGAATTAATAGCGGAGTGAGCTATATCCGACCACCGGAACCGCTTCCCCACTAACTACGTTTACAGCATTACGTTGATTGACTGCACTGTGATACAAGAGTAAATAATTAAATGCACTGATGGATCATTTCAATAGAGTTGCTTACAGAACAGTATTGGCGTGCTGATCATTTCTATTTGTGTTTTAAATAATTATTATAAAGAGTGAGAGTGTACGAAATCACAACTTTTTAGCATATCATATGAAACTGATTTGCAAATGGAATACTAAATCATAATTTTTGTGTTCGAGTTGAACGTGTCGTATAAATTTGTAAATTAAAAATTAACTTATAAATAAAATGATTACACTTTTATATTTTTTATACGATTTGCAATAACTTTTAGTGAGTACATAATTTTAAAACGCAACATATTCACGAAGATATTTTTGATTGCAAAAATGTAATGTTTTGATTGCATCATACATTTCACAGGTTTTACTTACCTCGAAGGTGACGTCATAGTGTCCTGTCATTTTATGTAAGCCGTCTCGAATCGTTTCACAACTCACAACCTTTTTAATTCTACTCGCAAATTTCGTGACCTCCAGAATCTTGTGGATGCTGTTAAACCTCTTGAGTAGGTAAGTTTTTTTAATAGCTAATATAAAGAAATAGTTATTTTCTTATACTTATCGCATAATATAATATATCTAGTACCTACTCTTCCACTGAAATGTTACAATATGTTTATCAAACGAACACTTCTCAACATATCATATTTCAAGGAATTGTAAACCTAACACAACGTACCTAGTGTACTCAGTGTTAAAGAATTCACAACAATAGAATATGTAGGAGGTTACAAATGATTCCAAGTCGGTAGTGGTCCACGTCTGCAATATTATCGACATTAGGTATACCGCGCTAGGGATGTTACATAAATCGACATTGGATATTTTGCGCTAGGAGTGTGACATAAATCGACATTCGATATTTTGCGCAGGGGATGTGACATAGATCGACATTCGATATTCTGCGCTAAAGATGTGACATAAATCAACATTTGATATTCTGCGCCAGAGGTGTGACATAAATCGACATTCGATATTCTGCGCTAGAGATGTGACATAAAGCTAGTACAAATGCTAAGCTGCTTTGAATTATTATATTGACAACGACAGTTCTATGCTTTTGCATAACTCGATGGGTCGGTATCGATAAATATATCTTTGTTCAAAATTCATATTATTTTTTTTAGCTCCATTACTGGAACTCCGTGGAATAAATAGTTGTTTATTAGATATGTTTTTATAGTTATATCAAATTACTGCTAAACTTCGAATTTAAGAGATGGCACTGAACTTCAAAACATAGGGCAATTCGGCATAGTCGGAGTTTGGAATATAATTATAAATTGATATTTGGTATTAATGTCGATAAAGTTTTTATGAATAAAGTGAAAGTAATGTATGTATGTATCTTCACGCCAGTACCCTAACGGGGTCGGCAGAGAGTGTAGAGCGCCAGATATCCCGGTTCTGACAAACCTCTCATGCCTCGTCTACTTTACTCTAAAGTAATACACTACCTATATTCTATTTAGTTATTAAATGTGTGCATGACTTCGATATAAGCTGCTCATAGAAATAAAGATAACGTATAAAGGGTGAAAAAGATAAAACGATATTAATTTGACCTTCAGCACTCCAAGTGTGCTTACAAAAATAAATAATAATACCCAAGGGATTTTTTCCTGTCAAGCGGGTTTGCGTCCGCACGCGGGTGTGCCCGCATGCGGGTAAACACGTCTGCGAGCCACACGCAGAACAAAAAATCTGCACCGTTGCAATTTAGTGCGTGCCGCTTACAGATACAGTCGTATACAGATTGGACATAAAAATAAAAAAGCCAAGAAACCTCACCCCGCACGCGGGTGCCACGCGTCAAAGCAAGAGATTGTATGAAACGATGGGATTCGTATGACACGCATGCGGGCCACATCCGCGAGCGGACGCAAATCCGCTTGATAGGAAAAAGGCTCTTAGTTTAGTCACGAAACATTTTTGAATATTGTAACTTATGTAACAACCTGTATATCTTATGAAGCTGTAAACAATCATTTGAACATAACAAATTATTGTTGTTTGACTTTCAAAAATATTTATATTTTAGGTAAAGTAGGAGAAAGAATTCTGTGAGTAAGCTACGAGAGGGTTTGTCTGATTTTTTTTCAAATTTATTTTACATATATTATTTTGATGGTTTCATGACATTTGTGATCACCAGTACGATCAGTATTTTCATTTACAGTCATATTACGACCTACATATAGACGACCCGGTTAGTCCATTTGATTCGAAGGCTCGCGGGTTCGTTTCCCGCACCGGGACAAATAATTGTATGGCCTACAGATATTTGTTTCAGGTCTGGGTGTTTGTGTATGTGTTGTATTTGTACAACAGCACCCACGACACAGGTTTATACCTAGTGCGGGGCTGTGAGTGTAAGCGTATTTTATTTTCGTATTTTTTATTGTCTTGTCTACTCTGTATATGGAAGCAACAAATGGTAGGTCCTGTATCACGTCGCTAACCCCGTTGTGTAATAACGTCGATACCCGACATTCAGTGTTAGGGCTGAGGTACACAAAAAAATATAAGCTTACGAGTATAATAGGTAAGATAAGGATAAGGACTAATTATTATTGACTGATTGTAGGCATCTTTGACATTGTATTATTTGACATAAATATTATTTTGACATTATTGTACTAAATTATATTATTATTAAGAATATACCACCTATGTTATTATTGTCACTTTGAAATTCATGAGAGTGCATCTGTTTTTATTAATTAAAAATTTTGAAAGTTATGTTTACAAATCCTGTTTTGCGATGCCCCTACGGGGTGTCACATGGAATGTTATTTAAAGCAACTTTGTAATTATTTTATGTGACTTGCAGTAAACATTTGAATTTGAATTTTAAGTACTATGAATTCTATAAGTAATGTGAAAGTTGTTGAAAGTGAGGGTAGATCATTCGAAGAAACTTGGTAGGTATATTTATCGAATACCAACTAGCCGGAACACCAAACAAACATATAAACCGAAGAACCACATTTTCATTTTGAAGATAAAATAATATCACTGGTACGTAACGTATGAAAAGCATAATAAGAGGCCTCCCCCCAAAAAGGGGAGAGACTCGTGCCCAGCAGTGGGACGTATAATGGGTTGTCATTATTATTATTTATTTTAATAAGATTGCCCTCAATCCTAGTGGCAATCTTTGGAGGAGGTTTTTGTCCAGCTTTGGACATCTTCCAGCTGAAATTATGGCGATAATAAGATATTTAAAATGCTTTGTTCACCGATGAAGGTTTGCTTTAGTCTCATATTTTAGTTTTTAACTAAATTAATACCAGTTCCTATATCACGTTAGGTGCTGGGTTCGATCCCCGGTAAATGGTGAGTTTTTGCATGCTAACCTAACCTTTGTCTATACATGACTAGTTAGTAAATGTTTTTATTGTGTTCAAGAATTAGTAGATGACAATTATCAATAATACTTTATTTTGTTTACATATTTCAGGCAAATAAATGTCTTTATTTTCGGCAATGTCTGTCTATCTCTTCGGGGAATAGAAACGTGAAGTTACGAATAAATACCAGTGTATGTGTATTACAAAGATAAAAAAGGGAGGAATACATCGCGAACTTTCACATAACTTGAACCTCGGGTTGAGACTAACAAAATTCATGGGCATTACAAACTCTTGTTTAAAGTTATATAAAATCCCAGGGGTAATCTTGAATTTATTGCCAACCCTGATAAGAGGAGTCACAAAAAGAAACGAGCGTCACATCGAACACCTGGAGTTGTCGTTTTGTCAAACATTTTACTTTAAGCGTTCTTGTTTAGTTCAGCCAATATCGAGAGTGGATATAAGTAGGGTTGGCAAACATCACTGATGTGCATTATTCTATAAATAAATGTCGGATCAGTATTTATCTAACCTTTTTAAATAAATTAATCATTGCATCATCAATTTAAGCTGAAATATATTTACTGATGAAAATCCTTCGAAGATTTCTTTATCAAATGGTCCTGGGGTACTCTCGTCCAGTAATTACCTGAGACCTTCACCAGGTCGTCGGTCTGCTTCGTGGGAAGTCTGCCCACTCTTCGTCTTCCGATTTGCATCGCCACTCGAGAACTGTTTGAACTCAATGACTGACGGCAGTTCTCCAAGCTATATGCCCTGCCCACTGCCACTTGAGTTTTGCTGCTATGTGGGCTATGATGGCTACTATAGTACGTACTCAACTCTGACCTTACTAACTTTATATGCATGAAAACTTAAAGAATGGAAACTATTTTAGTCTTGCGTTACTCTTACTTAAGGCCAATATTTCCTAAAAAGGGTAAAATAGAATAGAATCTACTGGTGGTAGAGCTCCAGTGACGGAGCTCGCGGGCGTAGGCACCACCGCATTACCTAATATACTTGCCGCTAAATGGTAGTGTTCAGCACTATCGTGTTCCGGTCAGGTGGTAATGTACGGCCCTGTAATTTCCGGCACAGAGGCATAACACCCTTAGGCCTCAGGAGTGGTGACGCATCTGCATTTTGACCTTGGTCTTTGTGTGGGTGTCTATAGGCTGCAGTCATCACTTAACATCAATGTGAACTGCATGCTTGTTTGCCACTTCCTTTACATAAAAAAAAAGAATAGAATATTTGTTTATTGTCAAAAATTGTGTATATTTAGCAGACAGTATTGCTTAAATTAAGTGCTTAATAACAATTTACCACACTGGGCATACAATATGTTTTAAGATTTAAACTAAGAGCATAATGTACCTATATTGATTACGATATTTGTACATAAATGTCAGATATTTTTCAATTTAAATGTCAATTACAATAAAATAAGAACAGAATAAATGTCGGTTAAATTAATAACAAATAATATTACATTAATAAATTAACAATATTACAAATTAATTTATCAACCCGGATAATGTCTGAAATTGCAATTGAAGAATTCGTTGAGATTATAAAATGCCCTATTGATTAACCATTTTTTTAAAGTTTTTTTAAATTTCAATCCTTTCAACATCTTAATATCAACTGGTAAATACTTGAAAATTTTTATTGCTGTGTTGAACGTACTTTTGTAGAAAATTTTATTTTTGCACCTTGTATTACAAAGATCGTACTGATAATTACTACATAAGTTTTCCCTTCTACGGGTAAGCGAGGTATAAATTTCTGCCGTTTATAGATTAATTGAACCACTAGATAACGTTGAAATATTTCCTGCATTAATTAAATCATGATAATTTCTGCGGAAATGCAGTTTGTAGACAGACACGGCGGATTTATTGAATTAAAAAAATATTTAAAGGATAGAGAGAAACACAGTAATATCCAAATATTCATTCAATAATAAAGAACGTATCTTAAAAGTTATAAATAAGGGTTGTAGCTCCAAAGGTATAACATTGAATTGGCTTATCTTATACATATCTCAGCTTCAGGGACTGATGATAAATAGGGCAGTCACATCTTAGGCGCTGGCCACACAGAACAGACGTAAGACACGTACCCTTTACACGTACTTTCTTACAAAATTAACATTAAACACAAAAAAAAGCTGTCGCGACGTAATACCACACCGTGGACACTCCACCATAATTCCATACAAACGCTTAATTTGGTCTCTATTACACAGACATAAATCAGTGGCGTGTATTTACACGTGCACCTGTGTGCGTAGGACGTAGAAAATACCAACCGTCGCCCATAAGAGGGGAGGAGGTTGGGTGAGGCATGGCAATCGGGCGGAACGTTGAAGTGTCCATTCTATACGTAGTATTATTACATATTCTCTGGTTATACATACAGAAAAGACGGGACGCCGACACGACGCTCTAGTTGACGGCGCCCTATTGTAAAATATTACAGAAAGGACGTGGCGCACGTATGCGCGGGCACAAGCGGGTTAGCGGAAGGAGAGTTACTAATAATCATCATCCCTCCCACGCGGGGAGTAGGCCCTCGCCTGCTCGCCAGTGTGCCGATGGAATGCCAGGCAAAGACTACATTGTAATATAGGAAAGTGCCAGGAAAAGCCCAGTGTGCCGGCCGTCACGCCCATTCCTAGTCTTTTCTATATGATTTGAAAAGTGGCGATGGCGCCCTGTCCGCGACGAGTCCGCACTTCGTCCGTGTCTTTTCTCGTTTCGTTTTCTGTGTGGCCAGCGCCTTATCTTCACATATTCGGACGCAAATCACAACCATTTCGTTGCAAGAACAAATTGCCGGCTAGACGGTTTCACGGCTAACAATATTTTGCTCTCTCAATATTTCTAGATATGTTTCTCGAATGCATTCACGTCACAATGACTTCAAAGTGAAAAACCATTCCATTTGTAGCTGGACTGAGACGAAAAAGTTTCAATTACAGTGTATTGTTCGCTTAATAAACACTTAGAGATAGGTATTTACTTATAATGAAAATTTTTACAGCAGATGTTTGAAGAGTGATATAGTTTTAATAAGTTTGTTTGTAAGATTCTATAATATATTAGAGAATATATATATTTCTTATAATTGTACGTCTGTTACATACATAATACATACAACAATACTAATTAATATTGTTGTTAAAACGTTAGGTATATTTCGATAATTTTATCATATTTTTACAAGGAAATTAAAAATTCAATATATTACAAGGCTTCTAGTTATTTTTGATAAGTATACTTGGACAGCTTTCATACTGTTTAAATTAACAAGATAATAAATCCTAAATTACCACAACAAACAAAAAAAATCGATTTTCTAAAGCGGTACCATGAATAAATATTTTAACTAAGCTGGTAAAAATCACACGATGCTATCGACGTATTTTATGACCTTTCTTATGCCTTTTATAAGATGGGTCATAATAAATTTGTCCTAAACCTATGTCGCTATGGGATTTGGGTTAAGGCTTTAGAACTTCTATCGAATCTTTCTGATAGCCAATAAAGATATGGCATATATTATTATAATGACGTTTAAGTGTGTTTCCCAGGGTTCAGTAGTAGCACAGACCAATCAGTAGTAGAGTTCCCATAGAGCAACACGCGGCACCGGCCGGACCGGAGGATAGTAGCCATATGCAGGCCCTCTGTCAAAGTACAAGCCCAAGTTGGCCTATGCCTGTCGCTTAGATGTTTAAATGTGTGCGTGAAATTGTTTACGTATTTGGTTACAGTCAAGGAGTGAGTTTCGAGGTAATAGACGATTTTTGTAGTGTTTGTGTATCACCCATATTTGTAGTTCCCCCCGCAAAAAATGACAGACTGTTTTGCATCGGTAATGAACGCTATGGCTATACCCCTCGGGTGCGCCGCGGCGGCCAGTAGCCCGTGTTGCTCTATGGTAGATCCATTTTATTATATCATCAAATAATCAAAGAGTTGTTTGTAATTGCTCCGTAGGTTATCTAGCTTTTATCTTGCTAGGATTCTAGCTCATTAAACAGAAATGTACAGTACTCAACTATTAATATTGCACATAGAGACTGCGAAAGAGACGATCAGCTCGTTTCGACTTCGTAGAGCGTTATCTCTGTTGCACACTGTCTACGTAAGCACTGACAGTCCGGTATTGGTCAAAACTTGATCAAAATGGTCGACAAACGTCAAATACGGTGCGATAGAGATAACGCTGTACAGACCCGAAAGCCGAAGTCTCCTTCCTAGGCTCGATGTACAATATTTATTGTTGAGCACTGTAGATATAGAGATAGAAATAAAATTGAAATTGAAAAGCAGACGATTTTGTTTTTGGCAAATTGTTAGGTGTTTTATTGTAAGGTGTAATGATCGTCACAGTCCAATTTAATACAGTCGAAAAATGAAGCGGCATTTTACAAAAATGCGTAGTAAGTAATATGAAACGCAGGTTGTTACTGAGTTTGAGGAAAACATTTCGGGGTAATGTCCATGTTGTGCTCATAATATTGGGATTTGTCTGAAATGGTTTCAATAAGCGTCGTTGTGCCGTGACCTTGGATTTCTAACGAAATGACGAAATATCGGACGTTTTCCTCATTGTTAGATTATTTTTCATGGTTGATCAGAAGAAATCCGGCATTTATCAAGGGAGTACAAGATAATTGTAACAACAAAAATATTTGGCACACCACATTGTTAAACGTAACTTCACTCCTGTAATCCCCGAAGGGGTAGGCAGAGGTAAATGCATGCATTGAAGCATACATACAAACTCCCACGATTCGCCGCTTACGTTTTGGCCCGTGTAACAGGTGGCGAGTCTGTTGCCATCTCCGGGCACATTACCAAACTTCGAGGTACTGGGAAATTTACAGCTACTTTAATACTAGCTGCGCCCACGACTTCGTCCGGGTAAATACTGAACAATCATAAATTCTCACATGGACAAAGTCGCAAGCACAGCTAGTAAACAATAAGATGACGAAATTATTTACATTAATAGATATATATATATGTATAGTATTATTCGGGCATCCATGACTGGTAAAAGGCCTCCTCCATGCATAGCCATGTGCTACGATCCTGAGCCATCCGGGTCCAGGTAGCACCTGCTGCCTCAACTATGTCGTCGCTCCATCTTTTCTTTGGTCGCCCTACCGGTAGTAATTTGTCGCGTTTTGGTACCCACCAATGTATAATATTTGCACTCCGTCTCTGGTCTTGCATACGAGCTGTATGTCTGGCTCATTTCCATTTTACTCGTATTTTGCAGAGCATCTTTACTGCGTATATTATTTTAGTTTTGCTCTCGTAGAAGAGTACTACCGCAGATAAATCAGTTAAATATCTGCCCCTGAACTCTACTGTCTAGCCCTACCCCAGTTTTTTGGTTGTTTTGAAAGAAAAATGTCTATGCTGATATGTCAATGAAAACATACGGGTTTAGTTCTGAACTTTAGTCATCATCAAAACTTTAGAGTTTTTTGAAAATGTTTTTTTTTGCACTAACCACTTATTATCATCATGAACTGCACGATTCGCTACCCCATTAAAAACACAAAATTATATTAACATACTTCAGCGGTTAAAAGAAAGAACAAACTAGGTAAATTGGGTCAATTTTTGTTTCGTGTTAACGCTGACGTGAAACGTTTCAAAGTATTCGTGTTTATTTTGCAAATCCTATTCCACTTCTTAATTTCCAGCAAAACACCGTTTTTCCTTTACTTTGCGTTAAATTACTCAGGAAATTCTCTCGTTTTTTTTCTAAAGGGAGCGGAATAGTGTAGCATTACATGAATGGGGTGCTATTTGCTGGTGTTAAGTAAAGGTACACTCTATACATTATTCGTAAAATGTTTAAGCGTCAAACAATTTATCATATTTTTGTTTGGGTAGCACATGATCCTATACTTTGAGCAAATGATACATTATTTTTAGACTGTGGCAGAGAATATTTTTTTTTTTATGTAATGGAAGTGGCAAACAAGCAGTTCACATTGATGTTAAGTGATGACTGCATCCTAAAGACACTCACACAAAGACCAAGGTCAAAATGCAGATGCGTTACCACTCCTGAGGCCTAAGGTGTTATTTATTTATTTATTTATCCATTTATTACAGGCAACAAAATTGATTAAAATTAAACAACAGGCCCATAGAATTAAATATATGGCCTTATAAACTAACATACATATTAATATATATATTATAGTGTTAGTACATAAATCTTGATACTATGTTAGTACACTTCACTTGCACTGTGTCATTGTGCGTTCGAGTGGCACTTGTCCCCGGAAGCGACGGAACACCACATCTTGCGGCCAAAAGCTTTCCTCCATGACGAGGTGCAGCAGGAATGTCGGCACACGCACCACGAACGACTTGAAGTTGACGTTACGGCGCGACTCCAGCAGCTGCACTCTCAGCGTGTACTTCAGCTTTCGACGATGAAACTCCACGACGTCCTCCGCCTCAGTGGTGTAGTGGAGGCGGGAGATGTTAGCTGCGTGTAAACCTATATTGCCTAACCTAACTTATGTTATGCCTCTGTGTCGGAAATTACAGGGCCTTACATAACCACCGGTACTGAACACTACCATTTAGCGGCAAGTATATTAGGTAATGCGGTGGTGCCTACGGCCGCGAGCTCCGTCACTGGAGCTCTACCGCCAGTACAAGTACATGATCCCACACTTTAAGCAAATGAAAACGTTCTTTTTAGACTGTCGCAGAGAATATGTAATAATATGTATAAAATTGACACTTCGGCGTCTGATTTCCCTTCTTGCAGCCCTTGAGTACCATACCGAAAACCTCGTTCACTGAGGTTGTGAGCGGTAAACTGTGTGTGGATGTGTAAAAACACGTCCTGATTGATGCTGTGTAATCAGTGTAATAGAATATCAGAACAAGCGTTTGTATGGAATTTTAGCCGAGTGTCCGCAGTGAGACTTTGGTTTAAGATAGTAAGAGTTTACTGGAGTACATCAACATCTATATGTGTAAGTAGGTAATGTGTGTACGAGCGCATATTCAGGCGATAGTATAAGTAAATCAGTCAGTAAAATACCTACTAAAAGACTGGTGGTAGAATTTCAGAGTAGGTAGTTGCGGGCGTAGGCTAAGACCGCATTATCCAATCTATCTGCCGTCGAATAGTAGTGTTCAGCACTATCGTGTTCCGGCTAGATTGTAATGTATGGCTTCGTAATAACTATCACATATATATAACAACTACGAATCGATGGCAACGAATCTGCATTTTGTGCTTTGGTTTTTGTGTAGATGTTTATAGGCTGCAGTAAACATTTAACATCCAAGTGACGTGCATGCTTGTCAGCAACATTTGCTCCAAAAAAAAAACGATGTCTTATATTTTTGGAAAACAATATGTGCAGCGTAGATTCTATTAAAATTAAAAGTATGTAATGAGCAGCGTGGTGGAGTAAGCTCCAGGCCTCCTCCCAAAAAGGGGAGAGACTCGTGCCCAGCAGTGGGATGTATAATGGGTCGCCATTATTATTATTATTATTTAATTTTTGCAGTGTGTGTTTGAATATCAGTCATTCAATAAAAATTTGGTACGTTTACTGTGCATCTTCAGTGGCAGATGAACAAGGAAATTTTAACTATTTAAAATCCAACTGAAGAACAAAATCTGTACTTTCCAAAAACCATTAAACGGTTTTAATTAAAATTCAACGAAAAATAAATGTTATTCGCCATCTATTCATTCTAACGCGTCCAGTAATGAAAAGCGTGTGTGCTCAAAGGTGATTAATTACGAGAATATTCCCAACCCCCGAGACGAGTAAACAGATCTTTAGTAAAAGCTTTGAAGTGTGAAACCATTCATTCCGAGTGAATGCTATCGGATGAGGTCAAAACGAAATTATTACTGGAGGGTAGTAGCCATAACGTTTATTACCGATGCAAAACAGTCTGTCATTTTTTGTGGGGGGAAATGCGCACACGCACACTACAAAAATCGTCTATTACTAAGAAACTCCCACCTTGTCTTTAACAAAATATAGAAACAATTTCACGTTGGGCATGTACTTTGATAGAAGGGAAAGCCTGCATATGGCTACTCCCCTCCGGTGTAGCTCTATGGTAATAAATAAGTGAAAACAAAATCAATATATATTTTTTTATGTAAGCGAGGTGGCAAACAAACATGCAGCTCACATGGATGTTGAGTGATGACTGCAGCTTATAGACGTCTACACAAAAACCGAATTTCGAAAGCAGGTGCGTTGGCTTCCCTGAGAAAACTGTTTTTTTTTGTCTCTGTGATAGTTATAAAGGGACCATACATTACCATCTAACCGATACATGATAGTGCTGAGCACTACCATTTTATAGATAGATTAGCGGTCCACGGACACGGTCTACGGATGGGGACGTGGTCGGGAGGCGGCTGGGGAGATGGTGTACGGGTATGTCGTCGTATTTTCCCGGAGTCCCACATAACTCACCCTTCTACCCAAGGGTAGGTAACCCTTGGGGAGAGGGGTGGGTTATGTGGGGTTCGTAAGGCATTTTCCCTGGTTAAAAAAAGGTATTGCGGTGGCCTACGCCCTCGAGCTCCTGCACTGGGACTCTACCACCAAAAATTTTAGGTTTTACCAATTATAAGATAAGAAGATATTTTAGACAAGACTAGAAGACAGAATTAGAAAACATAAAACTACCGCGAACACTATACTACGAGTAAATCAATTCACGTTCGTTAGTATCGCGAAAACTTATATGATGATAATGATTACTACCAATTTCGATGACTATTGTCGTGTATATTTGTCCAGGGTAGTTTACAAAAACAATCGGAATCGGTAGATGGCACTGTGATCGGACTGGCCGTCTGCCAGTTTCTTTTTACATAAAAAAGTAATTCTTAAAATAGAACAAAGACTTCTGAATTTAAATATCTGAATATTGCCTTAACTTACAACAAATACCAAAGATAAAAGTAAATTATGGCTGGAACACTTAATAATGTCGCCTATAAATTATTAGAAATATAGGCCTACTTTCATTTTGAATATTTGCATATTTACCTTTATTATTAGGTTGGTGTCACATTATATTCGTAAAGACAAAACTTATAGTTTAACATTTACTTACTTTAAAACTGTGCACTTGCTATATATCTGGCGCTCTACACTCTCTGCCTACCCCGTTAGGGACCTGGCGTGAAGATACATACATACATACATACACTTGCTATATTGACAATTACAAGTAGACAACACATAGTTTTTGCATAATATACATAGCTACATATTTTCGAAATCGGCGCTCATGTATTATACAAGGGAAGTTATTTTTATGTAATGGAAGTGGCAAACAAGCATGCAGTTCACATTGATGTTGACCAAAATTGTTTTGGAAAAACAGGCCGATAAAGCTCTAGTGGCGAAGCTCGACCGGAATAATGGTAGTGTTCAGAGTAACCGGTTTTCTTGTCCGATTATATTTTTCTTTTTTTTCCATTTTTCTTTAAATAAAATATATTTCACAAGCATGTGTTAATGCAAAATAATATAAAACAATTATTAAGGGTAAAAGCGACTTCTTTACGATATTCAATAAACTGCAAAGTCTATTATATCGGTTGCCTAACTAGCATAGTTTGGCAATAGATGGCGCTGCTGCTACCATAAAGCAATGCAATAAATGTGAAGGAAAGATTTGACAAATCGGGCAGGACTTCAGTAGCTCAATTGGAAGAGCGGCTGGACTAGATTCCCAGTAGGCCGCGAGTTCGAGTCTCGCCTTAAGTCAAATTTTTCTTTCCATTTTTCTTTAAATAAAATATATTTCACAAGCATGTGTTAATGCGAAATAATATAAAACAATTATATTTTACCTTTTCTAATTTTTAGTTGATACCTATTTTTATTTTTAGATATTTTTTGACGATTATTTATTTGATTAATAAGGTTTAAATTGACTTATCGATCAATATACCTATCAAATTGTTATGCACTTAATTGTTTTTGTAAAATTGGTTCTATTACAAGGACATTTTATTATTCCCAAGTGATTAAATTAATTTTGATTTTGAGTTACCACGTATGGTTTGTAATAATTTATTAAGGCAAAAGAACAGTAGATAGCAGTTTATTTGCATCTATGCTATGGACGTTCACATTATTTGATTTTTCACGATAATCTGTACTAGATTTAAGCTCTCGTTTAAAAGAGCTCTTACTGAGTTTGTTGGGTAGCGGAGTTCTTCTCAGTAGTGACTGCACTTGGAACTCTGCTAAGTGAATAACTTTGATCTTGATGAATAAGTTTTTCCTTTTCTTCATTTATCATCCTTGAAGGAATTGAAAAATTTTGTGATTATTATGTTTTAACTAAGTAGTTTAAATTCTAATTTTTAATTTACTATTGATATATGATTTTGCTTTACTTTATGTAATGGTTATTCACTCTAGGTATTTTATATTTCTTGACGTTTTGAAAGTATCTGTAAAGATCTATTCGAAATAAAAATATTTTCTATTTTCTATTTTCTAACAAACAACACTAAAAAACTTAATAAATATATAGGAATGTAACAAATATAACAAATTAGTGTAACAATATACTACGCTCAATGTCATTGGAGCTATGCAAGTTAATGTCAACGAATGTCTCCTTTTCTATTCCTAAACCCTGTTTTGGTAGTTTATAAAGAAGATCTTTAAAATGGGTACATCCAATACACATACATACAAATAAATAAAATTGGAGTGACCGTTTATCCGTTTTACGAATTGCATATGTATGTATACACGGTACATATAACAACACCACATTTTTTACAATTTTTGTCAGTCTGTCTATCTGTCTGTATGTTCCCCCTAATCTCGGGAACGGCTGGACCGATTTCGACGGGACTTTCAATGGCAGATAGCTTATGTAATAAGGAGTAACTTAAGCTACTCTTATACTAGCCGCGCCCGCGACTTCGTCCGGGTAGATACTGATTAACCATACATTTTCACGCTTACGAAGTCGCGGGCACAGCTAGTATTATATAAGAAAAAATAGTCTTGTACATAATTTACACTACATGTTAAGTCCAAAGTGCTCATCAACCATCTGTACAAGCCTTACAAGACTTACCTTGGCGGTTTTATCGAAGCTAGCCCTCTAGAGCCTTATTTTTCACCATACTTCACCTTTTGCTTCTGTATTCGGGAGGCGCGCAATGTGTTATTGATCGATATATACTGTAGTATAGTATTCAGCACTATCTTGTTTCGGTTAGATGGTAATGTATGGCCCCGTAACAACTATCACAGAGACATAATAACTAAGATCTCAGGGGTGGTAACGCATCTGCATTTTGACCTTGTGTGGATGTCTATAGACTGCAGTCATCAGTCACACTTAATATCAATGTGAACTGCATGCTTGTTTGCCATCTTCATAACATAAAAATTTAGTTAAAATTTCAACTTGTGTGTTAGTTTAAATAAATATTAGGTTGGGGAAAAAGTTTCTTCGCATTTTTTAAGATAATTCAAAACATTTTTTAATATAGTTTATTTAAATTTAAGTAAAGTATGTATGTACCATTTTGTTCGATAACCGTTTGCCATCTTGAAGGTAGGGACATGATCCCATTGCTATAAAAATTTTGGGACTTCTCATCAAAATACCGCGACAAGTGGATTTGGCAGTCCTCTCGTGATGTTAACCTAACATTGCATAAATAATTCTGAAGAGACCGAAACAGGTGGAAATCTGGAGGTGCAAGGTCAGGACTATACGGCGGATGCATTAACACCTCCCAGCCAAACTCTCTTAATTTTTGCTGAGTGGCTACAGATGTGTGAGGTCTAGCGTTATCATGATGAAACACCACACCCCTTCTGTTGATCAATTCCGGCCGCTTTCTCTCAACTTCTTGCATTAATCTCATCAGTTGTTCGCAGTAGAGTTCAGAATCGATAGTCCTGCCTGGTGGTAATAGCTCATAATTAATAATGCCCTTCAGATCCCACCACACACACAACATCACCTTATTGCGAGTTAACCCGGGTTTCGCCACAGTCTGTGAAGCCTGACCGGCCTTTGACCACGACCTTTTTCGCACGTTCTTGTCGTACTTGATCCACTTTTCATCACCAGTTATCAGTTTCTTCAAAAATGATTCGGTTTCATTACGTCGTAATAAAGAATCACAAATGAGTACACGGTTCATTAGGTTTCTTTCAGTGAGCTCGTGAGGTACCCAAATATCGAGCTTTTTTTAGTACCCAGCTTTTTTCAAATGCGCCTTAACTGTTTTGTGATCAATTTTCAGTTCTTCAGCTACGTCGTAACTACTGATATGTCGATCTTGCTCCACTTTTTCAAAAATGGCATCCATTTTATCCGTAATAGGGCGACCAGAGCGAGGTGCATCTTTGACATCAAACTGAAAACGCTTAAACCAAATTTGTGCTACTCTCACAGAAACTGCACTAGGTCCACAAACATCGCAAATTTTTTTCGCGGCTTGCGTTGCATTTTTACCTTTTTTGTAGTAAAATTTTAAAATGTATCGAATTTCTTCATTAGATTCACTCATCTTGACAGTACGAAAAACAAATGAAAATCAAACATTTGCCTAATTTGAATTTGGAATTATGTTCTTTAAAATTGTAACTTTCATTGATACCAAAACCAGCCAGATACAAATACTACAGCCAAAGAGATTTTATTACAAGTTCATACATACTATAATGCGAAAAGACTTTTTCCCCAACCTATTATGTATGTTAGTTTTTAAGGTATATATTTGTATAGGCCTTTTGTCTTACTTTAAGTGTACAATTGTTGCCTGAAATAAAAAAAAATAAAAAATAAAATACGCTTACACTCACAGCCCCACAGTAGGTACAAACCTGTGTCGTGGGTGCCGTTGTACACATACAACACATACACAAACACCCAGACCCGAAACAAATATCTGTAGGCCATACAAATATTTGTGCCGGTGCAAGGATCGAACCCGCGACCCTTCAAACCAAACGGTCATCTCACACCGCTGGACTAACCGGGTCGTCAGCACTTTCTCTGGATATTTATTTTTATTTATTTATTTACAAATAAATAAATAAATAAATAAAAATAAATATCCATCCACGTTAACAATTATAATCCGCATGTTACGTTACAGAGTTCAATATAAAAGGCATCAACAGGCACATTACTGCAAATATATATATTTTTTTATGTAATGGAAGTGGCAAACAAGCATGCAGTTCACATTGATGTTAAGTGATGACTGCAGCCTATAGACACCCACATGAAGACCAAGGTCAAAATGCAGATGCGTTACCACTACTGAGGCCTAAGGTGTTATGCCTCTGTGCCGGAAATTACAGGGCCGTACATTACCACCTGACCGAAACACGATGGTGCTGAACACTACCAATTAGCGGCAAGTATATTAGGTAATGCGGTGGTGCCTACGCCCGCGAGCTTCGTCACTGGAGCTCTACCACCAGTAAACATACATTGGATTTTTACACATATTGTAAAAAATCCAATATCACTTACTCCCAGACCTAGGAATTAAATGATAATAATATGATTTTATTCATTTCAAAAACATTTGAGCATTGACACGCATTTACACTTGACTGCCTTTTTTTATGAAAGTGCTAATGTGTCGCTTCCATTTCAAAAACAATAAAATTTCACGATTATCCATAAAGAGCGATGATGTGTTATTATTTGTTCGAATCGATTATATACGAGTCCGGGGGCGCAGCTAGTATAAAAGTAGCCTAAGTTACTCCTTATTACATAAGCTATCTGCCAGTGAAAATCCCGTCAAAAACGGTCCAGCTGTACCCGAGATTAGCGGGAACAAACAGACAGATAGACAGACAGACGAAAATTGTAAAAAAAATTGTGGTATATGTACCATGTATACATGCATCTAGTAAGAAACAGACACTCCAATTTAATTTATTTGTATAGATTATACTCTCGCGTCGTTCATTTTATATTTTTGTCTTTGAAGTTACAGATTATTGTCCTTAAAGTTAGGGTAGAGTTATTCATCATTTCAAGAGCCAGCATCAGAGTCCCTTTCTTACCCTTTGGGTACGGAAATTCTAAATTAAATCAAATTTATTTTTAATAATTTTACGGGGGACAAGAGATGTGATAAGCAGAGATTACTTTTTCTTTTTATATGACACCACCACAGGATCGTAGCAATGCTACGTGGGTGCTACGAGCATTAGATATTACTACGCAGCTACGAATAAATTATTTCACGGAGCTACGATTTATAAATCTTCTAAAATATAATACGAAAATTTTGTATTACGGGTGTTTGTGAACGCACTTCTTCGAATCGTCTTAATATTTTTTATGTTTGTTTTTTTTTGGTATATTTGGTAAGTATAAGAGGAGGTTGTGACCGCTGAGACGATACGAAGTTCTCTGGGACATATAATATACAATAATATTTTTTTTGTATTATTTATGATAAAAAAACTATGCTAATATTACAAAGCTGAAGAGTTTGTTGTTTGTTTGCTTGAATCTCAGGAACTACTGGTCCGTTTTGAAAAACACTGTGTTAGATAGTCCATTTATCCAAGAAGGCTTTAAGCTATATAACATCACGCTAAGATGAATAGCACAGGGTATGTCACAATGCACACGCGCGAAGCCGGGCCGAGCCGCTATTGTTTTTATAAATTCAATCATTGGTACATTCTCACGTAAACACGTTCAGTAACTTAAAAAATGAAGTATTTTTTTTTTATGTAATAGAAGTGGTAAACAAGCATGCAGTTCACATTGATGTTAAGTGATGACTGCAGCCTATAGACACCCACACAAAGACCAAGGTCAAAATGCAGATGCGTTACCACTCCTGAGGCCTAAGGTCTTATGCCTCTGTGCCGGAAATTACAGGGCCGTACATTACCACCTGACCGGAACACGATAGTGTTGAACACTACCATTTAGCGGCAAGTATATTAGGTAATGCGGTGGTGCCTACGCCCGCGAGCTCCGTCACTGGAGCTCTACCACCAGTAAAATAAAATATTTAAATTTCTTGTTGTGGTTGTTTGTATGTCTGCTTGGACATCCATTTGCCTCTACATATTTCTTCAGGGTATTTCCCTGAAGAGTCAGGCGAGAATTAAGGTATTGACAAAAGCAACGCCATGCTTTTCATAAATGACTTATATTACTCTCATGTGTGTTATGAATAAGTGAAGGTGTATTTAAAGAATTTAATATCACTATCGGAATTACGTCTAAATATTCAGTAGACTGGAAAGTAATAGCGAGAGATATTAATGAAATTCAACAACAAAAGCCTGTTTTCAGACGATTCATTCACAGGCGAGGTACAGTCGTGGCTTATCACACCGATTACATTATGGGTGTAAGCGGGAAGGGAAACATTCTTGGATTAATATGCTTTTAGATACTTTTTCTTCTAAATAAAATTATTATTTTTTATTAATTTTTACCTTGTTAAAGGCATTTCCTTACTGAAAAATGTTATAAATAATTTTTATTTATCATTACTGGTGGTAGAGCTCCAGTGACGGAGCTCGCGGTCGTAGGCACCACCGTATTACCTAACATAATAATAATGGCAACCCATTATACGTCCCACTGCTGGGCATGAGTCTCTCCCCTTTTTTGGGGGGAGGCCTGGAGCTTACTCCGCCATGCTGCTACAATGCGGGTTGGTGGTGATACGGGTTAGTGGCCAACCTTATGTCGGATATTTTTTATTTCCACGAACATAAATATATGCACGCATACATTGTAAAGCGTAAAAAATAAGTCTGGAATTATAATATTTAATAGGTACTCTCTTTTAAATTAATAGATATACATAATTTACGGCTGCGTAATTTAACAACTGAGGTATCAGGGTGGCAACGCATCTGTATTTGACCTATAGTTTTTGTGTAGGAATCTATAGGTTGCAGTTGTCACTTAACATTTATGTGAACTGCTTGTTTACCACCTTCGTAACATAAAAAACGTGCTTATAAATCTAATCTAAATAGTCAAATAAGTTAACTTCTGCTGAACTTACATTAACATATCCAACAACGGGCAGTAAATTTGAAAACTTGCTCACAGTATCCAGATATCTACTCCCGCAAGATCACGTATTTATCTCAATTAAAAGGTAACTTATTTACCCTTAGGGTTAGAAGTTAGATGGCACGTTACATGCGTGAAACAAATTTCCACTTTGAACATCAAAAGAAAAGTTTGAGAACCGCTAGATTAACTCCATTTTTAGGGTTCCGTAGTAAACAAGGAACCTTACCACCTTAAACTTACCACCTGAACGGAACACGATATTGTTGAACACTACCATTTAGCGGCAGATAAATTATGTGATGCGGTGGTACCTACGCCCTCTAGCTCCTACACTGGAACCCTAAAAATGGAGTTAATCGAGCGGTTCTCAAACTCCACCAGTAAAATAATCCAAAAAGTACTGTCGTGTTTAATAAAAACGTAGATAAGCTTAGCGCATTCATAATAATTATGAAATAACATTAATTTGTCTCAAATTCAATATAAAAATAAAAACAATTTAAATAAGAACAACAGTTGAATCTGATAACTTTGTATATTCATCATTTGTATTAAATTCAATATGAAAACAAAATTTGACGGCCCGGTTAGTCCAGCGGTGTGAGATGACCGTTTTATTCGAAGGGTCGCGGGTTCGATTCCCGCACCGGGACAAATGTATGTATGGCCTACAGATATTTGTTTCGGGTCTGGGTGTTTGTGTATGTGTTGTATGTGTACAACGGTACCCACGACACAGGTTTATACCTACTGTGGGGCTGTGAGTGTAAGCGTATTTTTTTTTTAAATAAAATAATTAAAATGGGAATTAATATCGCATGCGATCATATAAAATGTAAATGATGGTGAATGAGAAATTAATAAAAGGATTTTTTAATTTAATTTAATTTATTTATTTACTGTCGTGTTTAATTTATATGCAAAATCGGAAATAGCAATACGCCAGAAGCGAGGCCTCTGTTATATATAGAAACATATGAAAGATCCTGTACTTTTCACCTACATCTTACATGAGTGTTAATATTTAAATGTAAAGACGACCCGGTTAGTCCACCGGTGCGAAACCACCTTTTGATTCGAAGGGTCGCGGGTTCCATTCCCGCACCGGAACAAATATTTGTATGGCCTACAGATATTTGTTTCGGGTCTGAGTGTTTGTGTATGTGTTGTATGTGTACAACGGAATCTACGACACAGGTTTATATAATACCTAATATGGAGCTGTGAGAGTAAGCGTATTTAAAAAAAAATAAATATCCCACGTGCATTTCTCAAGTGTCTACGCTGTCTGTGACAGACGCGTAACAAAAAGGTCACCTTGATCTATAATGGTGCCTGGAAAATAGAATATCAAGAAATACGATACAAGAATACTTGATTCTTTTTCACAGAAATTAACTTTTATATTACTTACCAGAGTGAAAGTAAACGAAAATTGTGAATAACATTTTTATTTTCTGTATATTTACTTAAAATTGCCTCGTGGCGTAGAAAAGTGCGTCGCTTGATATTTTATTTTAATTTATAAGTGGCTATGTTTGTCTTATAATCTTCAATTTAGTTTCTACTTTATTTATTTATTATATTGCATGTCACAGGTCTGACAGATCTTTTAAAACATACAAGAGTACAGGTGACGCCCTGTAAGGGCACGGCAAACATAAGGAGGCAACTAGCTGCCTTATTATAATAATTATTTAAAAAAAAAAAACATTTTACAATTTAAATTACAGTTCTAGTTAACATTAACACATTATTATCATTTTTAATAAACACAAATACAATTTATTTTATTCATATTATAATTCAATTAAATATTTTCATATGTCAAGGAGGTTAGCAATTGTTAGTAGGATCATTGTCAGTGGAATCTATGTTAGGTTTGTTAGTATTTTACATTCATATTTAATACACCTATGTCAATTCTAATACTTATTACTTATTACTTATTAATATAATCACAATTTAATTTGAGTGTTTACTGTTGTTGACATGTCTTTTTTTAACGTATGACAGCATCGCTATTACGCATATATGTACATATTGATGGTATGTGAATACTATAGACTATAAACATCATACATCTCCGTAAAAACCAGAGCTTCAATGTTGCCACTCTTAAGGCAAAAATATTCTGCTAGGAATTACAAGGCCACCTGACTGGAACACGCTATATAGGGCTGAACATCACCATCTAGCGGCAAGAAGATCAGGTACCGTTGCCGTGATGCTGACGCCCACCATAAGCTCCACCCATGGAGCTTTACCAGATATCAATCATTTTTTCTTCTTCATATTCTTTATGTTATGAAGTTGCAAACAAGCATACAGTTTACAGCACTCAACAATAAATATTGCACATCGAGCCTAGGAAGGAGACTTCGGCTTATTTATCTTTATCTCTTTCGCACCGTACTTACTCGTATTTGACGTTTGTGGACCATTTTGATCAAGTTTTGACCAATACCGGACTATCTGTGCTTACGTAGGCTGTGTGCAACAGAGATAACGCTCTACGAAGTCAAAACGAACCGATCATCTCTTTCGCAGGCTCGACGCAGCACGTAGCATTGAGATTGATGGTAAGTAATACATAATGACGTAGTGACGAACCTCGCTCATTAGGGTCATAATGTGATATCGCTATTGTGATGAGTCTCATTTTCGAACCTCTCGCAAAGTTGGGATCAGTATCATAAGAACTTAACTACTTTGGGAAATGCATGTTTTAAGAAACTTTCTTCCAAATTTTTGCCGTTATTGTTAGGATCATCATCATCAAATCAGCCAAAGGATGTTTATTATAATAAAATACGCTTACACTCATAGCCCCACATTCGGTATAAACCTATGTTGTGGGTGCCGTTGTACTCATACACCACATACACAAACACCCAGACCTGAAACAAATATTTGTAGGCCCTACAAATTCGTGTCCCGGTGCGGGGATCGAACCCGCGACCCTTCGAATCTAGCGGTCGTCTCACACCGCTGAACCAACTGGGTCGTCAATATTGAACCAAAGCCTCCCAAAGGGAGACATGTAAATAATCACCACGCTTGACATGCGGATTGGCATTGCAGGGGCGGTAGTTTTGTCGCAGGGTGCACCCCATTTCTATTCCCATCTTGCGTTATTACACTACCACCCTATTAGAATGGTTTGACCGCCATTGTTCGGTTGACTGACTGCACTAGTGGAAGAATTCTCTTCCAGTAGAAGAATATTCTTCCGTTAATGGGCGGTAATAATAATGGCAACCCATTATACGTCCCACTGCTGGGCACGAGTCTCTCCACTTTTTGGGGGGAGGCCTGGAGCTTACTCCACCACGCTGCTCCAATCCGCATTGGAGCAGCGTGGTGGGGATACGGGTTAGTAACCAACCCGCTTTCAGATGTTTTCAAACTGCTCATAAGGCCTCCGGCAAGGTTTAACGACTGCTGTCTATCGATAGCAACCGGGACCGACGGCTTAGCGTGCCCTCCGAAGCACGAAAACGCGGATTTAATTTGCCACTTGCGGTCACCCATCACACTACCCGACCGCGCCCGTAGTGCTTAACCGAGTAGATCGCTTACGATCTACACCAGCCGCTGGGCTATGCGCGCTTTTTACGATGCCTAATTACATTTAAATAATCATATCATGCCTTCCAACTGACATAGGTATATTAATAATTTAAAGCAAGCGTAGCCACAATTTGCTTTACCTCTTCGGTCAAATACGGCGTATTTATGTCTTGAATTTAATGAAAAATTCTTCGGTTGACAAGGATTACCCAAAAGCGCCCGATATATGCGTGCCATTACCCATTCCAGGTACAAATTTGCCTAATCGCGTCACGTAGGTACATAATGGCGAACCTCGCTTATAGTTAAGGGTCAAAATATGATATCGGCATTGTGAAGGGACTGAGTTTCAAAGCCCTTCAGTCGGATTCCCCAAGAATTGTGGACATGCCTCCAGTAGGGTCACCATTGTGTGGATGGATAAGATATTTTATGTTGACATGTCTTGAAGGTTTTAATATGTGCATTGTGTATTTATATATATTGCAATATTCTTCGCTTATGATGCGTTGTGGGTTGTGAGCATCTCCTGGAAGGCTGCTAGTGGACGTCTTTCAGTTGATGGTGATGAAATTAATATTTTATTACATTCTATAAATGTAAATTACTATTTTCATCAATTTGTGCGGTTGGGGGACCCCGAGAGAGAGAGAGAGAGAGAGAGAGAGAGAGAGAGAGAGAGCGAGAGAGAGAGAGAGAGAGAGAGAGAGAGAGAGAGAGAGAGAGAGAAAGAGAGAGAGTAATTATAATCATAAATAATGTATTGCATTCATAACGACATTACAATGTGTTGTGTGTGTGTGTGTGTGTGTGTGTGTGCGTGTGTGCGAGTGTGTGTTGTTTGTATAACATAAACATCTGCTAATTCTATTGCTCGTCGTTATCAAACTTATTAGGTGGCAAAGGCTTAGTAGTCAATTACGCACCCGGCTGCGTACTCTCCTGCTCATGTGCTTATTTCACATACAAACACAGTATACAGCATTTCGTTACGTGACGAATTCTACTAAATCACACTACCCGTAAGCCGCATTACCGAACTTCGTTCGAAAAATATCGAACAATCTTTATGCTTCATTTATTTACGGGTCAGCAGCCAACCTGAAATCCCAACACCTAAAATGGGAAAATAGGGACAGTTCGGTACAATTGCAAAAGCCGACCCGAACTCTATCAGACTGAACACCAATAAAGTTAAGCTGCGTTCTCTCACAGTGGCAACAGTTTTACAAACTTCAGTTTCTTCAGGCAGGGTAACAGGGTCCACGATCTTTGTGTTTTGTACATTTTTCTATGGTATCTCTAGAAAAATATATAAAACTAACTCGGCCATGACCAAATAGGTCGAGTTCTGTCTGATGGTGGGGTCAAAAGTCTTAGGAATCGGCGTGCATGTATGAAGAGAATGATGAAGGTAGACGAGGCACGAGAGGTTTGTCAGAACCGGGATGTCTGGCGCTCTACACTCTCTGCCTACCCCGTTAGGGACCTGGCGTGAAGATACATATAACTAACTCGGCAAACTTCGTATTGCCTCAGAATGAAATAATGTGTCAAAGGTTTAATATATACGGACTATTTGTATGGAAAAATTAAATTGTGGTTTTTACTATTTCCCTTCAATTTTTTCATATTTTCTTACCTTTTAAACCTTTTCTGGACTTCCAAAAATCATTCAAAACCAAAATTAGTTAAGTCGGTCCAGCCGTTCTCGAGTTTTAGCGAGACTAAAGAACAGCAATAGATTTTTATATACTCGTATATGTATAGATAATCAAAACTGTTAAAAATGAAAAATGTGTAAAATGTGTTTTACGCAGGACGCTGCTGCCCATCTTGCGTTGTTGCATTGTTACTGGCCCTTCCCTGAAAAAAGTATTTATTTACATGTTCAAAAAGTCTTAAGGGACGTCTAAAACTAAAACGAAAAGTAAATCGAAAGCTAACCCAAAGATGTTTACAGCTGGACCAAAGCCTCCCTGTAAAGAGGGATATGCCACAATCGCTACGATTGGCATGCGGATTGGCGTTCGCAGTGACAATAGCGTTATTAGATTGTTAGGACGCTGCTGCCCATCATGCGTTATTGCACTTACTACCGCCCCATTGGCCCTTCCCTGACAAAGGTTTAGTAATGTTCAAAAAGTTTAAAGGAACGTCATCTAAAACTGTAAAGGAAAGTAATTCGAAAGCGAACCCGATCTCCTTTTTGCTGTCTGTCTTCTACAAATTCAACACCAATAAAGTTAAGCTGCGTACAGAACAGCAAAACTTTTATAAACTTCAACAGCTTGAAGCCGTGCGCCGCTGATTTTGTATCTTTTTCTTTTTTTTCCTCACAGACAATGTCACAATACGGGTTTTATACCGTAAAGTTCTTATTGTTCCCCGAACGAAACATTTTCATGGATTCGGAGACAACTTTTGTATGCTCTAGGCAAGATTATTAAAGTTATTAAAACTGGATGATAGACACAAAGGTGCCTTGTTCTCTTTAGAAAAAAAGCCAGACATCAGACATCTAATAGCCAGACATATTGTAATCTATTTGTCGATGGGTTGTTGTCCTCAAATGGATCGTTTTTTGATGATTTATTTATTCCAACACTCAAGACTTATGTCTTAATATTTTCCAATAGTGTTGAAGGCCCTTTTATAAGAATAGTTGTATTTTTTCACTTCTACATTGCCAAAAAACTAACTCAACTAACTTGTCTCAGTAGTCTAGTAGTCGCAGGCCACGACTACTACGCTAGAGTCCTGTCGAACCCTTTTTACTGGTGGTAGAGCTCCTGTGACGGAGCTCCCGAGCGTAGGCACCACCGCATTGCCTAATATACTTGCCGCTAAATGGTAGTGTTCAGCACTATCGTGTTCCGGTCAGGTGGTAATGTACGGTCCTGTAATTTCCGCTACAGTGGCATAACACCTTAGGCCTCAGTAGTGGTAACGCATCTGCATTTTGACCTTGGTCTTTGTGTGGGTGTCTGTAGGCTGCAGTCAGCACTTAACATCAATGTGAACTGCAAGCTTGTTTGCCACTTTTATTACATAAAAGAAATAGCTTCTTAGTGTTTTTGTCTATTCAGTTTTAAATTTTAAAATAATTTTTTAAAAATATAATTGTATTTTTCACTTCTACATTGCCAAAAAAACTAACTCATTTAACCTAATTGTCTCAGTAGTAGCAGGCCACGACTACTACTACTGAATTCCTGTCGAACCCGTAACAGACGGCCGGACATAGCGAAACTGTGAGTTCTTTGTCGTCAACGGAACCCATAAAACACCCTTGTCGTTCAATAGCCTTTATTCTTTAACCTCAGACTAATTTATATGCTCATCTAATTGATATCTAGTTGCGCGATAGCGTATATATTAGAAATTCAAAACAAATCTCTTTGTTATTATGAGGATTTGTCTACAGTGATCAGAACACGGCACATGTTTCGATCAATAAGTAATTTTGTGAGACAAAATATCATCCCTTCAACTTAACCTTAAGCTCTGCACTCATAATATGAATCGAGTTTTTACCTTGATTGATGTGATTATATTTCACTTGCATAGGTAATATTATTATATTACTAGCGGCTCGCCCCGGCTTCGCACGGGGATTACATATATCGTCTATGTCACTCAGTGAAGATGTAGCTTTTAAATGATGAAAGAATTTTTGAAATTGGTCCCAATAGTTTTTGTGTGAAAATGTTACAAACATACATACAAAAACACAAATGTTGCCTCAGTAGTTTTTGTGTGAAAATGTTACTAACATACATACAAAAACACAAACGTTGCCTCTTTATATATTAGTATATATTAGTTAGTATATTAGAATAGAACACTTAATAAAATACGCTTACATTCACAGCCCCACACTAGGTATAAACCTGTATCGTGGGTGCCGTTGTACACATACAAAATATACACAAACACCCAGACCCGAAACAAATATCTGCAGGCTATACAAATATTTGTCCCGGTACGGGGATCGAACCCGCGACCCTTCGAATCAAACGGTCGTCTCACACCGCTGGACTAACCGGGTCGTCGAATTGGTATTATAGCTTGACCAGAAGCGCTGTACCGTGCCCTAGATATAAGTGGCAAGTCGAAGGGACGGGTAGAAATACGAAACCGTAGGCATAGAGTAACTCGGCCCACCGGCCGCGGCGGACCGTAGTAGGCTTGCCCCTCTGTCAAAGTACAAGTCCAAATGGTCCTATGACTGTCGTCTGAATGTTCAAATGTGTGCGTGAAATTATTTATGTGTTTTGTTTAAGTCGAGGTGTGAGTTTCGTAGTAATAGACAATTTTCGTAGTGCATGTGTGTGTCACATGCATTTCCCCCCGCAAAAAATGACAGACTGTTTTGCATCGGTAATAAACGCTATGGCTACTCCCCTCCAGTCCGCCGCGACCCACCGCGCAAGATGCTCTATGACCGTAGGCGATGACGGCAGTCTGACAGTACGCTACAGCTGATGCTACCTCCCGTGTCGCCGCGCTCATACCTAAGGCGCGGTACAGCGGTACTGATCAAGTTATAAAAAAAACTTAACTAGTCTAGTGAAAACAATCTACTGCAGCTACGTTGGGGCCACGGATCTGATTTCCAAGTCAGACACTATCAGAGATAAAGATGTATTATCTTTTATCTCTGAGTCTGTGGTGCAATCGAGATTATTCCCTTTTCTGGACAATTTCCAGTACCCCTCGGAGTTCGGTGATATCCCCGGAGATGTCAATAGGCTCGCCACCTGTTATTTGGGCCAAAACATAACCATCAAATCATGGGTGTATGCATGCATATTTTGCATTGCTTTAATGAATGCATTTTTACCTATGCGTGCGGGGAATAGAAACGTGGAGTTGAGTATCAAAAAGTACACACAGCTCCATAATTTTCGGTACATAGGCATAACAGCTTAGATCGGAGTGGCAACGTACCTTCTTTGAAATCACTTGTTTTAGGGGGATGTTTTTTCTGTAATAAAGATGGCAAACAAGCATGCAGCTCACATTAAAGAGATACAGGGTTAAAGTTAATGACACGATTTATGTCACTTTTGTTTTTTTTATCTTTTTTTATCTTTACCTATGTCTCAATGTGCTTTCTGAATACAGTTTTCTCTCTTTATTTCCTTTTTCTTTCTTACATAAAAAAGAAACAAAGTTTGAACGGGTCAAACTGTAAGAAAATAAAATCAACTCTATCCGGCCAAGTGCTCCCGGTTAATCGACCTCCGATGGATGTTAAATGTCTTGAAGTGACAAATGACCCCATTAGCCGCAGAAGTGTGGAACAGTCGGGATCTTGACCGATTTGTCTCGTGTTTTCTTGTGTATTTTCTTGGAATTACAATCCATGCAGGTGCTTTTGTTTTAAAATACGTTCACGTATGTTCATATTGTTCATGTATACGTTTAACTGCCTTATTAGTCTGGTGGTAGCGGGCCTACGCCAGAATCTTGGGTTCAATCCTAGATCTGAGGTAAGTGCTGTTGGAATATTTCCATTTTCCTAGTGTAGTAGTAGGATTTTGATAATGTGCTTAGAGTTTTCAATGGTGAGTCCATTGAAAACTCCGTAAACTTTGAAACCACCTATTATTAGATGGGAAAAACGTAACAGGCGAATCTTGGAGATTTGCATGTGTGTTTATTTATGCATGACGTTATAACGTGTACTTCCAAAAAGTTGGGCTGATTTCCTTATGTTGCGAGTTGTTTCAGATCACATATAATTATATTATATTCGCGCATAATAATTTGTTACTCTTACTGTTAAAAAAACATTTGTGTTACACACTGTGCATAAAAGTGCCGCACAGTTCAGAATGCTAGCGAAATTGTACCTTAACGTTTCTAAGTTTTTTTTTTATGTTGTGAACGTGGAAAACAAGCATGCAGCTCACATTGATGTTAAGTGATGACTGCAGCCTATAGACACCTACACAAAGACCAAGGTCAAAATGCAGATGCGTTACCACTCCTGAGGCCTAAGGTGTTATGCCCCTGTGCCGGAAATTACAAGGCCGTACATTACCACCTGACCGGAACACGATAGTGCTGAACACTACCATTTAGCAGCAAGTATATTAGGTAATGCGGTGGTGCCTACGCCCGCGAGCTTCGTCACTGGAGCTCTACGACCAGTAAAAATGGTTTTAAGACGAGGTAGTATGATTAAAATGTGTCTTTTTCTTAGTACAATTGTCAAGGAGATCAAAATTATGTATTCACTCGTTCAAACAATACGAGTAGCTCCATCGGAACGTCCGCAGAGACATGGAGGCTCAGAATGACGATAGATTTTAAAACATTTAATCCTCGTAGGAAGTTCGCACTTTGCGGATCTTACGGATTTACCTAAGCCAGTGCCGTTTCTGAACAAATGGAGTTTTAATACTTTAAATTAAGTGCTTTCTAAGTTAAACACAAATACAAATAATTTGTATTTCATTGTGACTTTTGTGGCAGTAGGCATGAGTTTTCTTTTGTCGGGACATGCTGTGCAGTCTATATTGATACGTAACTTCACGCCTGTAATCCCCGAAGGGGTAGGCAGAGGTAAATGCATGCATTCAATCATACATGCAAACACCCACGATTCGCCGGTTACGTTTTGGCCCATGTAACAGGTGGCGAGCCTGTTGACATCTCCGGGCACATTACCAAACTTTGAGGTACTGGGAAATTTTTCAGAAAATGGAAAAATCCCAATAGAACCAGAGATAAAGGCTTTTTCACCATTATCTCTGATAACCCCCTACCCGGGAATCGAACCCAGGACCTCAGCGTAGTAGTAGTGGCCTGCTACCACTAGGCTACCGAGGCAGTTAATATTGATAATAAATTAATACTTACTTTAATAAAATAAAATATAAAAATAAAAAAGACTTTTATTAATTTCTCATTCACTATCAATTACCTTTTTTATATGATCACATGCAATATTAATTCCTATTTTAATTATTTTATTTATTTTTATATTTAATTCATCTAAAACATTCAATACAAATCATCAGTATACAAAATAATCAGATTCAAGTGTTACTCTTTTTCATATTGTTTTTATTTTTGTATTGAATGAAATGAACCACGAATTATGTTATTTCTTAATTAATGTGCTAAGCTAATCTATATTTTGTTTAAATATCAAATCATTTTCATTGTTATTTAAATAATTTATTAATTAGTAGATGTTAATAAATAATACTTTAAAAAAACCGGTAAAGTGCGTGTCGGGACGCTATAGGGATCCGTTTTTTAAGTACATTATATAAGATGATCGACTATTACTCATAAAATTGTTAAGTGTACTTGATAGATTTCAGTTTAAATTCGTTACATGATTTTTTTTTCACACGACCAAACAGTAGGTGTATCTACTCCTTAATAAAATAGTGATAAAATTAATTTATATATTTATTAATAATATATTTCTGTTTTCTTCAATATTAATTCTGTTAATAATAATTACAAACGCCTCAATTGCTGTGGTAATACAAATATTATATAAAGTGTAAGGATTCACAAAACAATAAAATATTATATCTTTCCATGCATACTATACAACATGTAACAGGAATAATGCACTCTCTTAAACACCTCGATTAGAAAATCGAGTTACCATCATAATACATGAACCGAAATTGCATGTTTAAGTATTAAAAAAAAAAATATTCAAGTAACAAGTTGTCCTCAATTTGTACGAACAGTATGCACACCCTATGCATACTTACCCTACCTCTACTTACGACCGCACATAAAACATAAACCAACTGACACACGTACACTGTCGCAATGTGATGTAGCGTAATCTGCGAAGCCCTATTTAACACTCGCTAGTAATGAATGAAAATGAATGACACTATTTTATTTTTTAATTATTATTAATAATAAAATGCACGTCTCAAACGAAATCTAATAAACTTGATGAGACTAGCATTTTATTTTGGATAGACGTTAGTCTCATTTTCGTTTGTATTGAATGTTCACCAAATGGGTGACCATAATTTCCTTAACTGTAATTAATTTTGGGACAAAATGTAACCTATATAAAAAATGCCTAAAATCGATTCGGTTATCGATTCTGAAAAAACTAGTTTCGGGTTGTACATTCAATTCTGTTCCACGTTGTATATAACTACATCAAATTGTCAAATCATCAAAACATCTCAATTGTATGTAGATTACCTTAAAATAATAGCCTCGGTTGGTTCAAATGAAACTATTAACCTACGTCGTAAACAGCGCCATTTACAACCACATTAAACCTTTGCACACACAAAGGGCTGTTTATTATCAACACAGCGTCGTGTTTGGATAAATGATTGATGCCCTAAGAAACGAGACGGAGATCAATCGATCTGATTTAAAAAATAGGTAGAGATTGTTTAACCTAAAAATAGAAGTATACTGTGACGTCTTTTTGCTATTTCATTTAATAACATAAACTTAATAATTGTTTTATATTATTTCGCATTAACACATGGAATTTGGAAGAGCGGCTGGACTAGATTCCCAGTAGGCCGCGAGTTCGAGTCTTGCCTGAAGTCAAATTTTTCTTTCCATTTTTCTTTAAATAAAAAACATAAACTTAACCCCAAAAAATTCACCATCAGTTCCTCATTTCAGCCGTAAGACGTCAATTACTATACCAAAGTCAAGGGGGATATTCCATAATCGCCACGCTTTGCGTGCGGATTGGCGATCGCAGTGGCGGTAATTTGATAGTAGGATGCTGCTGCCCATGATGCGTTAGTACACTTACTACTGCGCCATTGAAATGGTTTAACCGCCATTGTGCCGCGGGGCCATGCGCACTTCACTTTCGCGTATCTGTATTCAACTAAATTTACTATTTAAAATCAACCCCAGGTTTCGGTCGCTATTCAGCTTCCGTGGTCTCGGGCAGTCTGAGGTGACATTTATTTGTCTGACAGCAGAAAATGTATTCAGAAAAATTATTATATGTAGCTACCTCCATCTTTTTCGCAAACGTATTACGTAGGTTCAGGCTTAACACAAAAGTTGCTAATTGTGTTTTGAGATCGTAAGATTGTCACCATCATGGGATCTAATACTCAGTAACCCGACCGCAACAATCTGTATAGATTGTGGCGGTTGGGCTTTAATTCTATTGGATCCCATGATGGTAACAATCTTACGATTTCAAATTATCATCATCCGCCATCAGTCCTCTCTTCGACGCCGACCTGTCATGCCTGGCCTGACATGGGCCAAAACGTAACCAGTGAATCGTGGGTGTTTGTTTGTATGCATGAAGTTACGTTTATGAGACGACCCAATTAGCCCAGCGGTGTATGATTGACCACTTGATTCGAGAATCGCGAGTTCAATTCTCGCATCGGAATATTGGTATAGGCTATATACCTAACAGAGGTCCGAGTTTCTCGACGAAAATAGTTTTAGTTGGCAAAATTAAGATTGATTTATTTTTGAGTATTTTGATAACTAAATTTTTCGCGTTCACATTTAATTATTTACATGTTACACCGCTCATTTTTCGTTGAATCTTTACCGCGAGTTGTGTGACCTAGGTCACCCGTGCTGCGGTACCAACACGTTATAGGCACTAGCCAATTGCAACCACTTAACTGTGTCTAGCCCAGCTTTACGTCTTTATAGTGTGCGGTAAGGTCGCGTGATAAGGATAGTAAAATTAGTTAGACGTGAAAAGAAATGAAATAAATTTTGGATAGATACTTTACTTCCCAAGCAAGGTTTTTACTGGTAACTGGCACCCTTCGACCTGACTTGGCAATGTCGGGGGCGCTTACGGTCCCCATCTACTCAACCAACACGAGAGATTCATCATCTAAAATTAGTAAATTTTTATCATAGGTAATATAAATGAAAGGAAAAGGAACTGCACCACAAACGAAATGTTATTCGTCTAAAAGTTGTCTGTACTAGTGAAGGATTTTTTAAATGACTAGCTGTGCCCGCGACTTCGTCCCCGTGAGAATGTATGATTGTTCATTACCTACCGTGGGCGCAGCTGGTATCAAAGTAGCCTAAGTTACGCCTTATGTCATAAGCTCGGATTGCTTCATTGTGGATCACCAATGATAACCCATATGTTTATACCCTGTGCGACAAACTTACCTGGGATCTATACAAATTATTTTATTAACATAGTTCTGTATGTCTTGAATGTATTAACAAATAATGGACCCTGATTAAATTATTTTTTTTTTATAAGTAGTCGCTACCATTAATTATGGCACATAGTATGGGTTCAACATATTATTATGATGATATTATACATACCTCAAGCCGGCATAGCCTACCGAATAGCGAAAGTCAAGTGGCAGTGGGCAGGATACATTGCTTGAAGAACCGACGCGATGGCCGTTGAGAGAAAAGAATTCTCGAGTGGTAGCCACGTACTAGAAGGCAAAGCATGTGCAGGGGTAGTAGTTGGGACAACGACATGGTGAAGGTCTCGGGCAATTGCGATATGTGGGTGACCTAGCGTCATTAGTTGTGAGCATATTTTTGTTTTTATTTAGGCTTTTGTGCAACTGTAAACATCTTTCATTTGAATTTATGATAAGATATAGATGTTGTCATTTTAGTGGTTGTTTTTCCGCCACAAAGTGTATTAAGACTTAATTAAAAAATATAAGGTATTTCGGTGTAAATAATTAATTCGTTATCGTAATTTCACGATCATTATTTGTTATAGTGAAAATGGGCGTACCGTTGGCAAGTGATAATCGGCCAAACAATTTTCGGCGAGAAGGCAGGATCCCACACGAGTCCTGTTCCACGAAGACGACCAACCAATGTACTATCTAATTAGCTTGCAGTTGGTCCAGACAAGCTATGGCATTCCGCTAACTTCGCCCAACACGACCGCCACAAACTCAGTTTCTAACTATCTAGGCATTACGTTGTATACTCTTGATGAATCCTATTTCAGATTGAGTTAGTTCCCGGTTTCTGTTTTTATGTGAGCCGAATTGAAAATGTAGTTCGTTGGTCAATAATGCGTCTTTTGAACATGGAAAAATAAGAGTTTATCAACAAATATGCCGAAACTTTTTAACTTTAACTTTTTACTGGTGGTAGAGCTCCAGTGACGGAGCTCGCGGGCGTAGGCACCACCGCATTATCTAATATACGTGCCGCTAAATGGTAGTGTTCAGCACTATCGTGTTCCGGTCAGGTGGTAATGTATGGCCCTGTAATTTCCGGCACAGAGGCATAACACCTTAGGCCTCAGGAGTGGTAACGCATCTGCATTTTGACCTTGGTCTTTCTGTGGGTGTCTATAGGCTGCAGTCATCACTTAACATCAATGTGAACTGCAAGCTTGTTTGCCACTTCCATTGCATAAAAAAAACATGCCTTTGAATATGCCAACATAAGTTTGTTCACACCTTTTTTTTAAAAAAGGAAAACTGATTTTATAAGGATTAAAAGCCTTTCAATACAGATCATTCATCCTGATACTTTTAAGTTGCTATGAGTCATGTTTTACGATAAAATACATTCAGTTTTTTTGAGTCTATCAATAGTTGGCAAGCTGTAACCTTCCCAGTTGAACAAATCCGAGTATCACCTATTCCTTTATATAAGGATCGAACCCCAGGACTTCGGGTGCAGCAGCGGCCGCTACCACTTGGTCAGTGCAGATAAATTAAAAATGAATTAATTTTTAAGAAGTAGGTACGAAAAAAACTAAACTCTATTTTCTTTATGTCACAAGGTTGACAGACAATCTGACGGGCCATCTGATGGAAAGTGGTCAGCGTCGCCTATGAACATTTGCAACACCAGCGGAGTTGCCAACGCGCTGAAAGACTCATGACGCCATTTTTGAAGAACCCCATATTGTAGCACCGAGGAACCATCTCAGAGGGATGTTCATTCAACAACTACGTATACGTGAAATATTCATATATATTCAAATATTCATCATCTTCATTATATTGCTCTAATATCTTCTCGTTATAATTATATCAGAGATGTGTGGTGTCTGGTGTGTTGGGTGTATGTGCGGAGAAAGGAAGAAAAAAGAAAAGAGTTCACTTACAAAGTCATACACTGAGTTTATTATACACACAGAAGAAAGTTCATAATACCACAGATAGATTGAAGGAGTAAATAAGTACAGAAAGAGATTGAACACAGAATCAGATATAGAAAAGAAAGGAGTGAAAGTTTTGATGTATATTATGTAATATTTAGCTTTAAGTGTTTACTTATTTAAGTTTTTAGATTTATGTTACGTAAGTGTATTTAATTAATTTTTACGCTGTTATGTGTCATGTGTGTGAACCGTAAGTGAGTCAGCCACAGATGCGATAATGAGCTGAGAGTGGGGCAATTTGGATGTGGGAATCGGAACCCTAGGGGCCAGAGGCTGGCTAACTTTCTGGAGAAGGAGGAACTTTTTATGATGAACTCCTTTTTCAAGAAGCCGCCTCATAGGAAATGGACCTGGAAGAGCCCCGACGGTTCCACAAAAGATAGACTTCATTATGACCACCAAGAAACACATATTCAATGATGTCTCCGTGATTCACAGGGTGAAAACCGGAAGTGATCACCGAATGGTTACGGGCACATTGAATTTAAACATCAAGATCGAAAGATCTCGTCTAATGAAGTCTACGCTCCGACCTACTGTTTCTCACATACAAAACCCCGAGAGCTTTCAGCTCGAATTGCAAAATCGCTTTGCTTGCCTGGAGGATTGCATCTCAGTGGACGATATGAATGACAGGTTGGTAGAAACTGTCCAGTCGGTGGGGTATAAATACTTTAAAACTCGCCGACGAAATAGACCTCAAAAACTTACCGATCAAACCTTCAACTTTATGGCAGAACGACGCTCAATGATAATGCAGACCTCTGATGACGGATGAGACGGCTGGGGAAGAGGTGTACGGGTAGGTCGTTGGCCCTGCACCCTATCCCCAGCTGCCTAGCGGTGGTCCCGCCGTCAGATAGGGACGTGGTGGGGCCGCGGGGGGGTGGTTGAAGGTCAGTTCATCTCTGACACTCCCGCTCCCCCGGGAGCGGACTGTGTGCCCCTGGACTTCTCCACCCGGGCGTCTTGGGACGCCTGGCGTTGTGAGTGGTCGGGGCAGGGACCTTCGGGCGCCGGACTAAGGGATGTCCGTCGCCCGAATGGAGAGGTCCCGGGCTGGCTGGCGTACAGGTGTTCCGCACGCCACTAGTGTTGGTTGGAGCCGAAAGGCTCCGAGGAGGGCTCGGCAACGAGCAGCCGCCGGTGGAGTCGCGGATGTGTGCGATAGCGTTCCCGTGACCCCGCCAGTGATGGCGGACGAGTCGGAACACCCAGGGATTTTTAGTGGGTAGACGGATGCCTTTCCCGGAGTCCCACATAACCCACCCCTCTCCCCAAGGAGAGGGGTGGGTTATGTGGGAATATGCGTAACGCATTTTCCCCTGGTAAAGAAAAAAAAAAAAAAAAGGTTATACAGTAGTCCGAGGAGTATATGAGAAAGCCTTTGATTCGGTTGAAACATGGGCTATGCTGCAGTCTTTACAGCGTTGCCACATTGACTATCGGTATATCGAAGTGTTGAAGTGTTTGTATAAAATCGCCACCATGTCAGTCCGAGTACAGGACCAATGCATGGGGGCGATTCCTTTGCAGAGGGGAGTAAGACAGGGAGATGTCATTTCACCCCTGCTCTTCATCAATGCAATGGAAGACGCCTTCAAGCTCCTGGAATGGCAAGGACTAGACATCAATGTCAACGGCGAATACATCACTCACCTTCGGTTTGCCGACGATATAATAGTCATGGCAGAGTCGCTGGAAGATTTCAGAACAATGCTCGAAGACCTCAATCGAGTGTCCCAAAGAGTGGGCCTTAAAATGGACAACATAAGACCAAGGTCATGTTCAATAACCTTGTATCGCCCACTCCAGTGTCCGTTGGGAACTCGATCCTCGAAGTTGTCGACGAATATGTCTATTTAGGACAAACCATACAACTAGGTAGGTCGAACTTCGAGAAAGAGGTCATTCGCCGAATCCAACTCGGCTGGGTAGCGTTCGAGAAGTTAAGGAGCGTTTTCTCGTCAAACATCCCGCAGTCCTTGAAGACGAAAGTCTTTAATCAGTGCGTTTTGCCGGTGATGACCTACGGTGCCGAGAAATGGTCTCTCACTATGGGTCTCGTACGAAAGCTCCAAGTCACTCAGTGGTCAATGGAAAGGACTATGCTCGGCGTTTCCCTACTGGATCGAATCAGAAATGAGGAGATTCGTAGGCGAACGACAGTCGCTGACATATCCAAGCAGATTTCCAAGCTGAAGTAGCAATGGGCAGGGCACATAGCTCGGAGAACCGATAGCCGCTGGGGCAGAAAGGTTCTCGAGTGGAGACCACGTATCGGCAAACGCAGCGTGGGACGTCCACCTGCAAGATGGACCGACGACCTGATCAAGGCTGCAGGTACCCGCTTGATGCACGTCGCTTCCGATCGGTCGGCATGGAGCCTATGTTCAGCAGTGGACGTCCTATGGCTGATATGATGATAATTATATCAAGTTAAATTGCAATACAACAAGCGTTATTAGATACATGTTCTTCACAATACATTGAAAAGCGCTCGATGTTTGTTACAAGCATAATACATATTTTTCACATTGGCAGTTTGGGCGAATACGAGTGGTATTGCTACGTAGACTGCAGCAGTTGAAGATACTTGTCTTGTAAATTATTTTTGTCTCTTTACTACTCTTATTCCAGCTGGAAGACGTCCACTGCTGGACCAGAGCCATAAGGGGTCATTTTATTGCAGGACGCTGCTGACCATCTTCTGTTATTGCACTTACTACCGCCCCATTGGAATGGATAGCCTGCCATTGTTTTGTTGACTGACTGCACTGGTGGAAGATTTCCCTTCCAATGGAAGAAAATTCTTCCGCTAGTGGGGTGATCACGTCTCGACGCCAACCATAGAGGGTTGCTTATAAATATTTTCGTTAACATTAATATTGAAATAAGGCTCGACCCGTATTAATGCATGACAACGCGGTTTGCGGTCTGTGGTTATGTTATGTGACGTGTATTCACTGTTCATACGGCCGCACCGTTACTATGGTACCAAACTGTTGATATTAAATTAAGTAAATACATTTGTTAATTGAACATCGGTTGTTGTCTTCAAATTAATGTTCATCTACCCGGCTCACCGCACATTCTTTGCTAAACCAATGCTAGCCTATTTGTATTAAGGAACGATTTGTTCCTACTAGTATGTATTACATTTATCGTTTTATTAAGTACTAGCTGACCCGGCAAACTTCGTATTGCCTCTGTCAAAGGTTTGATAGATACGGACTATTTCTATAGGAAAATTAAATTAAATGTAGAGATTCCCGTGGGAATGAGTGATTTTCCCGCAGTAAAAAGTAGCTTAAATGTTGGCCAGGCTTAGTATCTATACACCACAAAAAGTTTCATTCGAATCCGTTTAGTATCTTCGGAGATTAGCCTGGACAAAGGGATAAACAGACAGACAAAAAAATTTTAGTAACGATAACATTGTATTGTACCATCACCATCGTGTGACGTCACTGTCGCCCGCCGTAGCTCGTCGAGCTCCGGCCGGCGCACGCGCACTAGTCGTGTTCACTTCCTCATACGGCTAGCCCGCGTCGCTGTAATACCGAGCTCTCGCACAGCTTCACATGTCGCGTATATATTATTTAGTCAATAAACAAAGCTTACCATTTCTGTGCTTGTCTGCTGTACCGTGCTGTGCTTACTGTTTCTCTTCAACTGTACTCTCTTCTGTTTCTATTGTCGTGCTTGTTGTCCTTCAACATTGTGTGGTGTGTTTGTGATAAGTACCTGGACTTATTTATTTTACCACGCAAATCACTTACCACAATATTATGCTAAATCATGGCAACTAGATGTTTAGGTCACATTCTTTTCAACGAAAATAAATAAAATTAAATACCTGAGAACATCGGTATACGGGTTTTTTGTATATCAATGCCTGAGAACTAAGTTGTTATTATTTATCTCTGTGATAGTTATTACGGGCCATACTCATACATTACCATCTAACGGGAATACGGTAGTGCTGAACATTGTTATTAGGCAGCAGATAGATTAGATAATGCGGTGGTGCCTATGCCCTCGAGCTCCTACACTGGATTTACCAGTAAATATTAAAGTACGTAACTTTAAAATTTGAAGACAATTGCATTTTGATCTTAACAATATACCCAAGACCTCAGGTACTATAAATTAAGCTCGACCACATCCCATGTCATCACAACGCGGTTTGCGGTCCGCGGTTATGATATGAAGCGTACCCGCAACCACGCTGTATCTATCATATGAACCGTAAACTATGTACATAATATATTGATTGAACATCGGTTATTGCTAATGAATGGTTAATAAAAATCGTTTTCCTTTAAAATAATCGAACAAATATTTTATTTGCGGATTGTTAATAAATCCTGATATATTACGCCACAATATACCAAATTTCAACTAAATGCTCCAAGTAGACAAACAGATAGACAGACAAGCAAATAGACACACAAATAATCCTTTACGGGTTCCTTTTTACCTTCATTTTTCATTCCTGCATCGTCCATTTATACATCTATACAAATAAATAAAATTGGAGTGTCTGTTTGTAATATAAAAATAACAGCTACTAAATGCATATGTATGTATACATGGTACATATACCAAAAAATGTTTTTTTTACAATTTTTGTCTGTCTGTCTGTCTGTTTGTTCCCGCTAATCTCGGGAATGGCTTTACCGATTTTGACGAGACTTTCACTGGCAGATAGCTTATGTAATAAGGAGTAACTTAGGCTAATTTAATACTAGCTGCGCCCACGACTTCGTCCGGGTAGATACTGAACAATCATAAATGTTCACGCGGACGAAGTCGCGGGCACAGCTAGTACAAAATAAAATTCTAGTGAATAAATAATTTTGGAAAGCAACGGCTAAGTTCACAATATTAACCCGTGTGTTCCCATTTTTACGTAACGCTTCGTGTCCCAAGACGCCTCTTTAGCGTGTTTATCGCGCGGCACTAAATGTTAGCGCCTTGAACCCACTTTTGTCCTAAATCTAGGCTTAAGTATTCGTCTATAAATAGGTATTAGACTTTGACTTTAAATTATATAAGGCTCGCAGAATACTAAACTGGTCTTGTTTTTCAGCTAGATTTTGCGTAGGATGTTGTGTTTCTTAAAGACATTTACATTTAATTTTTTTTTATGTAAAAAGGTTGGCAAACAAGTATGCAGTTCACATTGATGTTGAGTGATGACTGCAGCCTATAGACACCCACACAAAGAAAAATGCAGATGCGTTGCCACCCCTGGGACTTTAGGTATTTATGTATCTGTGGTAGTTTCGTAAAATCCGTTGCTTTCAAAATCAATGAGCTTATAAATTATAATATCATTGCTTAAAATCCTGACTAAGTAAACAAGGAACCCTTATAGTTTCGCCATGTCCGTCTGTCTGTGTGTCTGTCCGTCCGCGGTTTGACGCAAAAACTATTGGTACTAGAGACTTGAAATTTGGCACAAGTATACACCTTAATCACGTCGATAAAGTAGTAGAATAAACATGAAGAAAACAATATTTAGGGTAGGGGGGAGCCTACATGTAACGCGCGGACATTATTTTTTTATTTTCCATTACTGCTTATTGTAAGATGTCGTTGGATAGATTAAAAATTTTACGGATGTTGTAATATCATTTTTCGATTTAGTTAACTGTTCGTGACTTATCTATCTAATCTAATCAAATACCTTTAAACGAGCAATTCTTGTATATATATATAGAATCAAGATCTCGGAAACGGCTCCAACGATTTTCTTGAAACTGACAGATTAGGGGTTTTTCGGGTCAAGAAATCGATTTATTTAAGTTCCAGGTCCAAGAAAAGCTCGGTTCCAAGTTAATAATAAATTTTCTTCATAACCGACGACTAACGCCATCTATTGATGAATAGAGAACCATAAGTCTACTAACGTTAGTCGTATTTTTAGCAAAGAAGAAGTGTTTGATTTGAGGTTAGACCAGAAAAACAATACATACTAAATATAATTTTCAAAAATCGCTACGGAGCGAAGCTCGGTCAACCAGGTACTTTAACTTTAAAGTGCCGATTTTCTTCAGAGAGTCATGTGTCCTCTACCAACAAAAAATTGTTGTTAGAAATTCAAACGTTACGGCAATAGTAGCTATATATAACGAAATTAAAAGGAAAACTGACATTCTTAAGTTGGCTTTACAAGTTTGCAAGTAATACGGCCAAATACTCAATCGTCACTCAAATCTAAGTAGGACTTAAAAGTCTTCTGTCTTTATAAAACAAGTTCAAACGATAGAGATAGCGCACATTTGAGGGTTGCTTAAAATTGAGTGACGTTTGAGTATTTGGCCAATAGTCGACCAAATGTATTTTACTCGAAAATTTGATGTCCATAAATATTTATTTATTTGTTTTCATTACATTATTCAAACCTAAAAACTACGGAACCCTACACTGCGCGTGGCCCGACACGCACTTGACCGGTTTTTTTTTCGTCAATTCATAGGCTCGATGTGCAATATTTCTTGATGAGCACTGTAATGATAGTGCGGTATTTGTCAATTTTTGATCAAAATGGTCGACAAACGTTACATATGTAGTGTGCGAAAAAGATAACGCTCTACAGAGCCGAAATAAGCCGAAATATTTTTTCTGAAGTCTATCTGCAATATTTCCTGATAGTGATTGTAATGTTTATTGAACACGAAAGCGATTACCTTCCCTTAAATTGACCCTGCTGTATTTGTTTTATAGATACTATCAACCCCCAAAACAACCCCTAAGTGGCCGAATTTCGCATAATCTCGCCTGAGTAAGTACCTAAAAAATCCCCCCATACAAAATTTGACAAGTCCCCTAATACAAACTTGTAGTTTCAGAGATTTCATGATGCATACATTTTACGAGCATTGACCTTTCACTTTTATATATGGAGAATGATTGAGAATGTTTGTACAACAATTCCAATAAGCCTTCGTCAAAGATATTTTGGCCTTCATAATAGGAGGTCCTTGTTTGGGATCGGCATTTTGTAACAATTCGATTGTCCACGCGAATACCCCGAATATTGTGTTATTAAGGACGATGGTCATTGCGTTAACGAGAACGGGATATTTTGGTTGCAACTTTTTTCCGCGATCGTTTAATGATTTTCTGATATTTATCTCTTATTTTTTACAATTTGAAACTCGTTTTACATTATTCATAGTTAGTAAGTTTTGTTCGTAATACTACTACCGGTCTATTTCGTAAAAATATAGCTTTAGGCTGGGCATTGATATGACAGTGAGTCAGGACTTTTCATTTTATGTACATAAAATACAGATGGAACTGAACAATATTACATGAGAATGTTTGTATAACAATTCCAATAAGCCTTCTTAACACCTATAAAAGGTTTGAGAATGCTTTTAGCGCTAATTCCGCAATTTGTTCCGATATTCATATTGTGGCAATAGAGAATAAAAAATAAATGAGGTTTATGATCGGAATTTTATAACAATTCGATTGATACAAAATACCCCCGAGTATTGTGTCACCATTAGTGGATTTGTGTCTCGTTTATCACTCAATAGGGTCCAGCAAACAAGAATAATGACATTGGGTTAACGGGAACAAGTACCTACCTACAGTACTCAACAATTAATATTGCACATCGAGCCTGCGAAAGGCGCGATCGGCTCGTTTCGACTTCGTAGAGCGTTATCTCTGTTGCACACTGCCTACGTAAGCACGAAGTACGACAGTCCGGTATTGGTCAAAACATGATGAAAATGGTCGACAAACGTCAAATAAGCACGGTGCGAAAGAGATAACGCTCTACAGACCCGAAATAAGCCGAAGTCTCCTTCCTAGGCTCGATGTGCAATATTCATTGTTGAGCACTGTACGTCGATTTATGGTTGTATTTTTGTTATGCGATAACATACGTACCCGTGGACCCGGTAATGGGTCAACCCAACGGGACCACGGGTAAACGCTGCGCCAAATCATGCAAATCGCCCGTCTGATATCTACTAGAAAGTCTATCTAGAAAGTCTACCAAACTTATTGATGTATAATATACATTTCTGTCATGGACATTTCTTCTACATCGGTTTCCTCGCGCCATTTTGCTCATAAAGATATCACAATGCGCATAAAATAATTCCATGCCATTAAAGCTTAATAAGTCACGAACAGTTAAGAGAGTCGAAAAATGATACTAGCACATCCCTAACATTTTTTCACTTTTTTATTCTACCACTTTATTGGCGTGAGATGTATACTTGTGCCAAATTTCAAGTCTCTAGTACCAATAGTTTTGCGCTAAACCGCGGACGGACAGACAGAAAGACAGACAGACAGACAGAAAGACAGACGGACATGGCGAAACTTTATGGGTTCCTTGTTTACTACGGAACCCTAAAAATGTAATGATAATTAAATACTTTGCGTTCTTAGTGCGGAACTCTAATAAACATGAATAGGTAAATAAATGCAAGTGGGGATGATAGTGCATTAACAAATCAGGGTTGGCCATGCGCCAGTCGCAATCAGGTAAAAGCTATTCCGTGACGTAGTTTCGACTTTCAACGTTTTATGAAAATATATAGCGATAACATGCAGCGTGAAGGGCGCCTACATTTGTGAGCCAACAAGCAAATGGCTCTGTCCATGTTAATATGGACTGCAGTCTGCAAGAACGGCTTAGGATGATTGGATTTTTGTTTCATGATCGTTGAATACAGATTTTGTATTCTTTTTTCGTTGTGATGACATTACATTTGCCTTAGGCGCTCACTAGTATAGGTATATATTATAAACCTGTATTTAAAAACATATGTAACTTTACTTCTGTGTCTCTGCACAGGCTCGAACATCTGAGAATGTGCAGAGACATTGGGAGTCTGTGCGTGTTGTACCGTCTCTACAATGGTGATTTCTCTGCTGAACTGTTTGACATGGTGCCACCGTCTCTTTTCCTACACCGTACCACGTTCGTTTTCTTTAGACTGTGACCATACTATACCTAGAGAAGTTCCACCCGCACCGACTGGACACCTGGCAGTGCTCAACGGTGCGCTTTTCACGTTCGTTCCAGCCCAGAACGTCTAAATTGTGGAACGAACTTCCCTCTGAGGTGTTCCCTAGGCGCTTTAATATATACAATATGGGGTTCTTCAAAAATGGCGTCAAACGAGTCCTTCAGGGCTAGCAGCGCGTTGGCAACTTCCCTGGTAATGCAAATGTTCATAGGCGACGGTGACCACTTTCAAAGGAAAGGTACATTCAGACATAAAAAAAAAATCTCCGATGAAAAGTAGGGGTAAATACAAGCGTTGAAATAAAATAAAATTATAAAATTACATTTGAGCGTATGGCTATTCCTATAAGTGTTAGCGTATTTTATTTATTTATTTGATTTCTTAATTTATAGGAAAATGACCAGAGATAAATCAATGTCGTAGGCAAGTTGTATGATTCTGCCTTTTACAAAGTATATCTTCAGTTTATAAACGTCTACAGGTATGGATGGAGTAAAAATACAACCTAACAGGAAAGGTACGGCGAGCGAGCACGCTCGTCCTCACTCGTCCTCCACACCAAGGTTGAAGGGTTTGGGGTAAAAATCGACCGTTTGGGGTGCTATGAGTTCCAATCCAACAAAAAAGTGGGTAGACAATTAATTTGCATTTCGATATGAACTTCTCAATACTCTGATTCATTTGATTCTTAATTCCCAGGACTCCAAGTATTCTATAGTATAGTATTCTATAATATACTTAATTATTATTATATAGTTATTATATTTAGTACAGCGTTAAATATTATTCGATAAAGTATTTATGTACTGTAAAAAACGTATGAACGTTTTTTTTTTCTCTATGTAATTATTTTCATTTATGTATTATTTTCCGCACCCTACACAAAGCTTTCTCATGAGCCCAAGGTTGACTGTCAGAGAATGCCTAGTGGCATTAAGTCCGCCATATGTACAAGGTGCATAGAAGCATAAATAAATAAATAAATAAATATTCTTGGGATATGTGGTTTAGATATAGATTATTAAAATAAATAATTACCTATATTTAATTTTGAAAGTGTAACATTAAATCTCTTTGAACGTATTGAATTCTTTAATGTTTTTGACAGTTCTATTAAGAAGCTAAGTTTTTTTCAAGAAAAAATCATAATTTCGTCTGGCATTTATTTGAAATTAAATCCAACATTTCTTATTGTTTGAATTCGAAATGAGCCGACGTTGTGAAATTAGCCAGACAGTTATTTGTAAAGGCCCAAGAAAAAGTTCAAATTACAGTTTGGTAGGACTCGAAAAGTTAATTCGGGGAAGGCAAAGAGCGCTCGCTTGTTAAGGGCGAGACCGACGCTTCCTTTATTATAAACAAAAAGTTATTAGGGACACCTTTTTGGGTACGACGAGTGTATAATTAAAGATCCGCTTAAATGTGCTTCCTGTTGAAAAAATAATTTTTCCCCGAATTTCATTTCGAAAAATTGGAACTACATTAACGCGACTGGTTTTATAAATCTAGATTAACTATTATATAAGTATATATGTATTTTTCGCTCATATTGTTTCTATTTTATACTAGCTGAGTCCGCGACTTCTTTCGGGTGGAATAGTGACTTTGGGCGGCATTGTTTGCGAATTGGACATTATGAGAATTGGACATTTTGCTAATTGAACATTTTACTAATTCGATATTTAGTGAATTGGATATTTTGCTAATTGGAAATTGTAAGAATTTACATTTTTAAGCCACTTTGGACATATTGCGAACTGGACATTTTGATACATGAAGAAATCTCTATTATATAAAAATAAGTCGGGTTTTCCTTAATGACGCTATAACTCCAGAACGCCCGAACCGATTTCCACGGTTTTGGGCTAAAGGTTTCGGGCTCTTAGGTTTATAGCAAAGACAATTCAGGATTATAAAACGACATCCACGCGGGCGAAGCCGCGGGCAACAGCTAGTTTTGTATACAAATCAGTTTAGGGAACTTGAATCATACTCAAAACATGCTTTGCCATTTGAAGTTAATATTTTTGCGGGACGAGACGAGTATAGTGTTAAATGTTTCGGACCTCGGCCCATGCTGCGGTTGCGGTTATTGTGGTCAGACACGATATTAAATGTTTCAGCTGCTGCCTACAAAGCCTGTGTGTGGGCGCTCCCTATTAACATACTTACTGAATAAAGTGCTGCGGTCGTCCCTTATACTGTCAAAAAACTGAATCGCTTTTTGCTTTTGTCTCAGTTCTTTATAAGCCATATATCTAGCAGCAGTGTCTAAAGCAATTTTGTGTGTCATTAGGGGTGAATACGCCATAATTACCACGGCACTTGGCACCTGGATTGGCGATGGTTTTATAGCGGGACGCTGCTGCCCATCCCGCGTTGTTATATATAGGCTTGACCGCAATCACAATTGTGATGTGTGATGGACAACAGTGTCCTTCGATAAACTACCGCCACTGTGTTTGCCAATCCGCCTGCCAAGCGTGGCGACTATGGCATATTCTCCCCTCATGACTGTGTCTGTAAGGAAGGTTTTGTTTTTCGGCTGGAGTGATGATGCCATAATCGCCACGCTTGGCTTGGCAATGCCCAGGATGGTATGATATGAGATATTCCTTGAAGCAATTACTGCTCAAAAAGTATTTTAGCGTATTTCACGAAGCGCGCATGGCCCGGCGGCTGGTGTAGATCGTAAGCGATCTACTCGGTTAAGCACTACGGGCGCGGTCGGGTAGTGTGATGGGTGACGGCTAGTGACAAATTAAATGCGCGTTTCTGAGCTTCAGAGGGCCTGTTAAGCCGTCGGTCCCGGTTGGTATCGATAGATAGCAGTCGTTAAACCTTGTCGGAGGCCTTATGGGCCGTTTAAAAACATCCGACAGCGGGTTGGCCACTAACCCACCCACCTCCACCAATCCGCATTGGAGCAGTGTGGTGGAGTAAGCTCCAGGCCTCCCCCCAAAAAGGGGAGAAACTCGTGCCCAGCAGTGGGTCGTATAATACGTTGCCATTACTAAATAATATTTCAGAGTTGGTTGCCGAAATCATTATGATAGACTCAGCCTATTTGAAGTTCATGTTTAAGTGGGTTTAAACTCGCATTGCGTTTAATGTTTCGGACCTTGGTCCATGTTGCGGTTGTGGTTGCGGCACGATATTCATTGTTTCAGCTGATAAAGGGTTATTTAAGTACTTTTGAGGTATATAAAGAGCTATATTTACGCAGTAGGTAGAGAGGCTTTGATTTGAATATCTCTTTTATAATAATAATAATAATGGCAACCCATTATACGTCCCACTGCTGGGCACGAGTCTCTCCCCTTTTTAGGGGGAGGCCTGGAGCTTACTCCACCACACTGCTCCAATGCGGATTGGTGGAGGTGGGTGGGTTAGTGGCCAACCCGCTGTCGGATGTTTTCAAGGGCATAAGGCCTCCGACAAGGTTTAACGACTGCTATCCATCGATAGCAACCGGGACCGACGGCTTAACGTGCCCTCCGAAGCACGAAAACGCGCATTTAATTTGCCACTAGCGGTCACCCATCACACTACCCGACCGCGCCCGTAGTGCTTAACCGAGCAGATCGCTTACGATCTACACCAGCCGCTGGGCCATGCGCGCTTCATATCTCTTTTATTTCAAGTTAATGAATTAAATATTACATCACCTCACTACATATTGTAAAGTCTCCCTATTTTCTTTGTATGTATGTGTGCGCCCATCTCGGAAAGTTGTGAACGGATTTTGTTCCTGTTTAAAATGTTGGCAAGAGGATTTTCTGAGGAAGGTTTATATCTATAACTTATCAATATCGTTCTTATCGGCGCGTCCCGTATTATAATAAAAACTATCCGTGCGAAGCCGGAGCGGGTCGCTAGTTATGATTATAAACACATGCCTACCATTAGGTATTTTATTGAACCGAAAATCGTGTTTTTATTAATGTATCTAAAAAACTCCCACTACTACTACGCTGGAGGTCCTGGGTTCGATTCCCGGGTCGGGGACTATCAGAGATAACGGTTTAAAACCCTTTATCTCTGGTTTTATTGGGATTTTTACATTTTCTGGAAGTTTCCCAGTACCTCGGAGTTTGGTAATGTGCCCGGAGATGGCAACAGGCTCGCCACCTGTTACATGGGACAACACGTAACCGGCGAATCGTGGGTGTTTGCATGTATGCTTCAATGCATGCATTTACCTCTGCCTACCCCTTCGGGGATTACAGGCGTGATGTTACGTATCTAAAAAAACAACTTTTTACTCAATGTGAAGATCTATTTAAAAATATCAAACTCAAACTCAAACTCAAAAATTCATTTAATCACTTGGAAATAATAGAATTTGCTTGTGATAGGTCAAATTACAAATATAAAATTAAAGCGAATAACAACTGATAATATGTCAAAGTAAATAAATTAATAATAGTCCAAAAATACTTAATAATAAAAATAGGTATCAACAGAATGTTCCATACTCTCTTTTACAAACGGCAAGATAAGACTAAACAAAAAAATATGGGACATTCTTTGTCATTCACTGGCAGAGTTCCAAAGCCCACATTACTGAGAAAAAACCTGCCAAAACAAAACTCAGTAGGGTCTTTTCAAAATATGTTCCTTAAAACTATTTTCACAATATGAAACTGTATAAGGAACCTCTATCTGTAAGGAACCTCTGAACGGAATAAAAAGAATCCTATGTGTCACAGCTATATATACTCTACTTGTGTATAAAACTTCATCGCAATCCATTCCACAAACAAATAAACAAACATATATATAACAATTAACTGCCTCGGTAGCCTAGTGGTAGCAGGCCACTACTACTACGCTGAGGTCCTGGGTTCGATTCCCGAGTAGGGGGTTATCAGAGATAATGGTGTAAAGTCCGGATTCTGGTTCTATTGGGATTTTTCCATTTTCTGGAAATTTCCCAGTACCTCGAAATTTGGTAATATGCCCGGAGATGTCAACAGGCTCGCCACCTGTTACATGGGCCATAAACGTAACCGGCGAATCGTGGGTGTTTGCATGTATGCTTCAATGCATGCATTTACCTGTGCTTACCCCTTCGGGGATTACAGGCGTGAAGTTACGTTTTTTTTCGTATTGTATCGTATCGTAACAATTGTAAGATAACTTTTTTTTTTATGTAATGGAAGTGGTAATCAAGCATGCAGTTCACATTGATGTTAAGTGATGACTGCAGCCTATAGACGCCCAACCACAACAGAAAGACCAAGGTCAAAATGCAGATGCGTTACCACTCCTGAGGCCTAAGGTGTTATGCCTCTGTGCCGGAAATTACAGGGCCGTATATTACCACCTGACCGGAACACGATAGTGCTGAACACTACCATTTAGCGGCAAGTATATTAGGTAATGCGGTGGTGCCTACGCCCGCGAGCTCCGTCACTGGAGCTCTACCACTAGTAAAACTGACGTTGTTACTACTTATTTTTGGTGTAGTTATAAGTACAGTCATTAATTCTAGCAGCACATTTCTTTCTATGTTACGAGTACCTAAGACTCGTGCTAGGGTTACGATAGTAAGTAAAAATTATTATACTATACTATTTACTGTTTATTACATCAGTTTGGGTTATTTTGTACGTAAGAAAGTTTTGCTAATGCTCCTTTGTTGGTAAGAAAAACGTTTACTGCAAAACTTGTGCTATTCTTTTCGGAATTGTACTTTATTCTTCGAGGGTTTCGTTAAATATATCTTCGAACTACTACTGCTATTAGATACAGTGCATAAATTTACCCGTCTCTATTTTTTTATGAAACGAAAGTGGCAAACAAGCTTCCAGTTCACATTGATATTAAGTGATGACTTCAGCCTATAGACATCTAAATAAAATCAAAAGGTTAAAATACAGATGCGTTGCCACCCCTAAGAGCTTAGTTGTTATGTCACTGTGATAATTATTATAGGGCCATAGATTACTATATACTCAATTATATGTGATAAAATTTCTCCATAAAAAAAAACTGGTTGCCTGTAAGGTCGGTTTTACGGGCGAAGATTTTACGTGACAACGTCTTTTTCTCGGTAGAAAGGCATTCGCCGGTCCGGCAGGCCTCTCTCTCGTTCGGTGACTCATCGTTACGTTACCGGGCGTTACACTTTTTCATGAGTGACTCCGAGCTGCAACCTAATTTAAGACGTTGTCACGTCAATATTAAAAACAAACTGAAATTTTACCTACTTCATCACATAGATAATTATAATTATCACCAAGATGTGTGTGCCTAGCACCTGTTTATTACGGATTACGCATAAACATAACTTTAATTGTATTCTGTTTAATCGTTTTGTTCATAGAACAATTGTAAATTTTGAAAACTAAATATTATAATGCTGTCTTAATGTAGACTGACTTTAGCATCGCTACAAATCTTCGTGATTTTTGTATACTAAATTATACAAATATATTGTATCTATGGTTAAATATGTTAAATAAATAAATAAAAAAAAAACTCCTACCTGAACACTTACATTTGGCGGCAGATAGATTAGGGAATGCGGTGGTACCTACACCCTCGAACTCTGGAACTCTAAACTCTTATCACCATTAAACCTACTATTTTTTAATATTTATTGAGCTGTCAAGCCTGGCGAGCCTGAAGTCATATTTTTTCTTTCCATTTTTCTTTAAATAAAATATATTTCACAAGCATGTGTTAATGCGAAATAAAATAAAACAATTATTAAGGGTAAAAGCGACTTCTTAACGATATTCAATAAACTGCAAAGTCTATTATATCGGTTGCCTAACTAGCATAGTTTGGCAATAGATGGCGCTGCTGCTACCATAAAGCAATGCAATATATGTGAAGGAAAGATTTGACAAATCGGGCAGGACTTCAGTAGCTCAATTGGAAGAGCGGCTGGACTAGATTCCCAGTAGGCCGCGAGTTCGAGTCTCGCCTGAAGTCAAAATTTTCTTTCCATTTTTCTTTAAATAAAAGTGTAGTTAATTGAGGTGAGATTCGATACTTTTACGGCTCGCCTGGGAAGGTTACAAGCCTAGGGTGTCGCCAGCCGACGATATAGAGAGGGATAGTTTAGTTTCAAGGGGGGGCAGGTTGGTTCTAGGTTGGTACCTATACTTATGGCACATATTAGTCTTTCATGTAAATTGTGATATTTTTTTCTCTCTTCTGCCACCCTCTGGCAAAGCTATTTCTTTATGTTATGAGGGTGACAACCCGGAATAAACTACACTTCCCCTTGGTCAGGAGAATGTCCTGTCTAGTACTTTAGTGGTAAATGTTAAAACTATCAAATCTCGCATCCGCTCTTTTATATTTCATTTTTATTGCTGCAATTATCTGGTTGTTGACGTCGGCGCAAATATTTTTTTGTAAAAAATGTTTTATATTCCGGTTTGTCACCTCATAACATAAAGAAATAGTTTTGCCAGAAGGTGGCAGGAGAGGGCAGCTGCCCCTCCCTAGAGAAAAAAATATCGTAATATATATAAAGACAAATATATAAAGAATATGTGCCATAAGTATAGGTACCAACCTAGAACCAACCTGCTCCCCCTTGAAACTAAACTACCCCCTCTATATCGTCGGCTGGCGATGCCCTAGGATTGTAACTTTCCCAGGCGAGCCGTAAAAGTATCGAATCTCGCCTCAATTTAATGAGCTCAACCTTATCTCGATATGGGGAGTCTCAGAAAATCTGAATCCATTGAGCGAGCCCGATTCGATTTCAAGTTTCCGTTACGACTTCTATAAAGTGGCAAATATCGCCATAATAAAGAATATCGTTGGATGTAAAGCTTGAAAAGTTAGAGGAAATGTTGGGTGATTTCTTGCACTATTTTCTTGATTGACATGGAGAATTTTGAAAATGTTGCTCACGGCGGAATAAACACATCGGAAAAGTGACTGTAAAGTCGGTTTACAGACGATAATTTTAATATACTTGCCACTAAATGGTAGTGTTCAGCACTATCGTTTTCCGGTCAGGTAGTAATGTACAGCCCTGTCATTTCCGGCACAGAGGTATAACACCTTAGGCCTCAGGAGTGGTAACGCATCCGCATTTTGACCTTGGTATTTGTGTGGGTGTCTATAGGCTGCAGTTATCACTTAACATCAATGTGAACTGCATGCTTGTTTGCCACTTCCATTACATAAAAAAAAGTGAAAACATTAATGAAAAATTGCTTACCTATTACTAATATTGCTTTTATGAATTGAATTATTATCAAGACGCATCGGCCGATGGAGTGAAAGAGGGATGGATATATTATTCCTCCTTTGTACCTCCTGTCCACTGCCTCAGTAGCGTAGTGGTAGCTACTACTACTACGCTGGGGGTCCTGGGTTCGATTCCCGGGTCGGGGACTTTCAGAGATAACGGTTTAAAATCCTTTATCTCTAGTTCTATTGGGATTTTTCCATTTTCTAGAAGTTTCCCAGTACCTCGGAGTTTGGTAATGTGGCCGGAGATGGCAACAGGTTCGCCACCTGTTATATGGGCCAGAACGTTACCGGCGAATCGTGGGTGTTTGCATGTATGCTTGATTGCATGAATTTACCTCTGTCTTCCCTTTCGCGGATTACAAGTTACGTTACTCCTCCTTTGTATATTTATACAAGAAGAGTTCCGGTTTGAACTCAGATCATGTAAGATTTTAATGATCGAACAGATCAAAACTTTAAACTTTTGCATTTAAATGTTATCTTAATCCAACATATAAATGATTATTTACTATTTTTGTATTTAAAATAAAATTTTAGTAATAGGGTATCTAATCCTAGTTTTTTATAAAATTTATTAAATCATAAAAAATAAATAATTTTTAATTAAATTAAAATTTCACTTAATAATCAAATATTTAAATTAACAATTTGTTATTAATTATACCACTAAAAATTTTTAAATCAATTTTTGTATAACCGCAACTGCTTGACAAAACAAAAGTGGATGACTTGACAAAAGTCCTCGTTATGTACCTATTCATACCTACTATCACTAACTTGGATTATAAATCGCATCGGAAAGCGTTCCACAACTTCATATCAATTTCAATTAAGATTGTCTTCCCGAGGCAAAGGTCACTCCTCCGAGTGGCTATCTAATTCGGAAACTTCTAATTACTAAACTCCGGAGACTCAAGTTCTGTTCCCTTAGTGGTTAAAAAAACAGGCGACTAAATGAAGTAAAGGTCGGTTGTTTTTTTAGTGTGATTGGATGAAGCCACCTGTCATGATTTCGTCTTTTCCATCTCGTTACCAAAGATTGGAATTTGAATTAGGCCAACAGTTTCAACGCTAATCAAAAGAAACTGGCCAAGTGCAAGTCGGAAACGCGCACGAAGGGTTCCGTAGAAAATATTGCTTAAAAATTACGTTCGTTACCCGCTTTAATATTCATCGCATATCATTATTACTTTTTGGACTTGTTTATTTTAGCTATTTTCACAGTGTCATGTCCTATGGTATTTTATTGTGGGATCGAGCGGCTGACATACAATCAATTTTTGTATTACAAAAGAGGGCCATTAGAGCGATGTATAACTTACATAGTCGTGATTCTTTGAAAGAACTATTTAAAGAAATAAATATAATGACAGTCCCTTGCCATTACATCTATGAAAATATACTTTTCGCGAGGAAAAATCTACATCTGTTTAATAAAATCTCCGATAGGCATAGTTATAATACGAGGAATAAGAACAAGTTGTCTCTGCCAAGTTTTCGACTGACGAAAACTAATACATCTTTCCTAAAATATAGTGTAGAATTTTATAACAAGATCCCAGCCGGGATTGCTGAACTCGCCGATGGTAAATTCAAAGCATTAATTAAACGCACTCTATGTAAAAAGGCTTACTATAAACTTGAGGACTATCTCAAGGATAGAAATGTTTGGCTAAATGCTGATCTAGCTCCACAAAGGTGTTAAATGTAATAATCAAAGTGTAATGTTGATATTATATTGTTAATTTTAAGCTTGTTTAAATTATGGAAAATTGTAAAAATATGCCTAAGAGATATTTTTAAAAGAGCCGACTGAGTTTTTTCCGGCAAGTTTTTCTCAGATCATATTGGCCTTTGGAACTTTGCCGGTGATTGACAAAGAATGACTCTTTTTCTTTTCTTTTTACTCTTTGTTATCAGTTTGTAAAGGGGAAAAGAGACATTCTACTGATATACTTTTACATTAGTTTATTACATTTAGTTTTATCTTAGTGATATTCTTGACTTTACATAATTTTTTTATCTTGTTTGACATGTATATCAATTGTTATTCGCTTTAATTTATTTTGTTTGTTTTTGACGTGTCATAAGAGGTGCCTGTCACCCTAAATGAATAAATGAGTTTCTGATTCTGATTCTGATTCTGTAAACCCAATGAATTCCTTGGATACTAAGGGTACTGCTACTGTATATAAGTTATGATACAGGTGGTAATATACGGTCTTGTAATTAACACACAAATTTTAATAAAGAAGATGGATGGCGGTTGTTTACACCGTGGATTCCGAAACTTAATAATATTAAATCCTTAACGCACCAGTCTGCAAGGCCAATGTATAAGTCATTTTTGGGTAATAATATTCGAACTACTGTCAGGATATTATCTCATTAAAACCGTAATGTGAAGTTTATTTTGCGATTTTTTATTTTACAGCATTATACACGACACGCGGCATAATTTTTTCCGACATATATTCCAACCAATTAACACATAACATTAACATACTTAACTATATTATATACACAAATCATCCAAGTGAATACTCCATCTATTGGTGAAAACCGCATGAAAATCTTTGCAGTAGTCTTTATCGCGAACAGACACACATAATAATTGTCATTGTATTTTTAGCGATAACATATGTGCGAGTATAATTAAAAAAAAAAATAAGGAAAATATTTTTTTTTACAATTATGAAGATTTACAAAGGCATTTTTAGATTTTGCAAGTGTGTCCGGTAGGGCACTCTTACACACGAACACGCAAACTTTAAGCAACTGTCTATAAGGGGTATAGACAGTTGCTTCAAGTTGTCGTGTTCGTACTTCTATACCTACATAATTATATTTCTCCCTTGGGGACCGATCTTACGACCTCTCGGATCAAGTTCCGGTCGTAAAAAGTCGATAATATCTTGATAAACATACTAGCGGCCCCTCCCGGTTTCGCGCGGTGCATTGTTGCCTACCCTCTCCTATTTGTCTTAGCGTGATGATTAAACATAGATATAGCATAAAGTCTTCCTCGATATCTTTTATAGTTTAGGCAGCGTACGCAAAATTAGTAACTTTTCTGGTTGATTTTTTACACCTTGTATCTGAAAAACCCCAATATCTTACGGAACCCTATAAAATATAACAACAAAATAAAATATAGCCTATGTTACCCGTGGATAATGTAACTTTCGAATAGTGAAAGAATTTTTAAAATCGGTCCAATAGTTATTGAGCCTATTCAACACAAACAAACAAAAAAATATTACCTCTTTATAATACTCGTATTATTAAGTTTAGATAGCGGCTAACTTAGCAGTCACATAAACAAAATAGAGAATACATTCACTTAGTACCTTTAACCTGTTTTCCTTGTGATAAGCACTGTGGAAAGGGTCGGCTTATCCGACCACCAGGACCTTCCTGGGAACATACCTGTGAACGAAGATAAACGCTTGAATTAATCACTAGGTACATTAAGCATTAGGTACAAGTTCATTAAGGTTATGGTCTACGTAGACAATATGAAAATAAAATAAAAACTATGGATTGCACTCCGGGAGTGCCGGCAGAAGTGAAAACTGGAATATTAACGTTGTGCATTTTTGATATCTTGGAATACATTATCCAAGGAATCTCTCTCTCTCTGTCTGACCCACTCACCCACACACTCACTCACCCACTCACCCACTCACCCACTCAACCACTCACTCAGACCAACTGTTGAATTGACAACGATGGTTCTGTCATTGGGTTTCCAAAAAGTATTTTTTATTTATTTTATTTTCTATTATTTTTTTATTATATTTATTTTTATTTATTATTTATATTTTAATATTTTTGATTTATATTATTTTTATTTATTTTATTATTTATTATATTTTATTTTTTATTTTATTATTTTTTTTTAACTTCAGCTCCAAATTGGCAGCTGTTGGGCATCCGTAGTGTCACAATATAAGGCCCCAACATAATACCAGCGCCGGGTTTTTAATCCGGCACAATGTTGAGTTGGGGACCCTTTAGGACAATTTTTTAAAATTTAGTTTTATTTTAGTTTTAATTAATTCTATTGTTTTTCTGTTTTGTTTTCTTCTGTGTACCTTTTTGTCTTAATAAATGTATTTTCGTTCTTTCTTACTTTCTACCCTTTCATAGACCAACGGAGCCGTGGCTCCTTTTAAAATCATCCAAGTTCAGTCCAACCATGACAACTCTTCTTCTTCTTTCGTATTTCTATTGGGGTCGGCCCCTTATCTTATTTTTCCACTCAGGGTGTAATTGTGCCATTTCGGGTTCAAGTCATTGGCGGTCATTGGCGGGCGTCCTGGGCCTCTACTTGGTTCTGCAATTTCTAGAACCTCTCTTGTCATATTGTTAGGCTCTCTTCGCATAATGTGACTACCTACCAGCGTAAGCGACATGAATCTTGCTAGGTGATTATTTTAACAAAGTCAGCTAGGTAGACATCCGCTATACCCTTCCCAAATAAAATCTGGATATGCACAGTGCACAGAGACGTAACAACTTAGGTCTAAGGGGTGGCAACGCATTTGCGTTTTGACCTCCGGTTTTTGTGTAGATATCTATAGGCTGCAGTCATCACTTAACATCAATGTATGCTGCATGCTTGTTTGTTAGATAAAAAAGGTTAATACAGTATTTCAGATTCATTGACTGCCTCGGTGGCCTAGTGTTAGCAGGCCACTACTACTACGCTGAGGCCCTGGGTTCGATTCCCGGGTAGGGGCTTATCAGAGATAATAGTGTAAAGTCCTTTATCTCTGGTTATATTGGGATTTTGCCATTTTCTGGAAACTCGGTAATGTGCCCGAAGATGTCAACAGGCTCGCCACCTGTTACATGGGCCAAAAACGTAACTGGCGAATCGTGGGTGTTTGCATGTATGCTTGAATACATGCATTTACCTCTGCCTACCCCTTCGGGGATTACAGGCGTTAAGTTACGAAGTTACGTCAAATTCATTTTAAAACATTGTCCCCGTCCGTCCAAACTACTAAAGACTCAAATTAATCACAGCGGCTCCATACCTCTTCTCCTAAATTAAGCTCAAACCCTGATATGTAAAAAGGATTAATTAATTTGGGATTCATTACGGACGAATGGAAGCTACGTTTCATTAGATCCCGACTTTTACTGTCGAATGTATTTTAGATTTTCTAGATTCAGATTATGCTTTTGAGTGAAATCACGAATAAGTATTGTATTGTGTTGATTAAAACATCAAAGCATTGATGAAGTGAGCGCCGTGCAATGATGGTAGTAGGACAAATCTCGTGAAGGCAAGTGAAAGAAATTTAAAGGACTTCGCACATTACGCCTACTCAAAGCCGATCAACTCCAACTCACGTCATAGCATGGCATTGAAATGTAAGCTTTATGTTATCTATACATCTATACAAATAAATACAATTGGAGTGTCTGTTTGTAATATAAAAATAACCGCTTTTTACTAAATGTATATGTATGTATACATATACCCAAACAATTTTTTTTTTTACAATTTTTGTCTGTTTGTTCCCGCTAATCTCGGGAACGGCTGGACCGATTTTGACGGGACTTTCACTGACAGAAAGGTTATGTAATAAGGAGTAACTTAGGCTACTTTTTTATTCTAGCTGCGCCCACGACTTCGTCCGGGTATATACTGGTTTTTTACTGGTAGTAGAGTGCCTACGCCCGCGAGCTCCAGTGACGGAGCTCGCGGGCGTAGGCACCACCGCATTACCTAATATACTTGCCGCTAAATGGTAGTGTTCAGCACTATCGTGTTCCGGTCAGGTGGTCATGTACGGCCCTGTAATTTCCGGCACGGAGGCATAACACCTTAGGCCTCAGGAGTGGCAACGCATCTGCATTTTGACCTTGGTCTTTGTGTGGGTGTCTATAGGCTGCAGTCATCACTTAACATCAATGTGAACTGCATGCTTGTTTGCCACTTCAATAACAAAAAAACAATAAAAAATAAAAAATAAAAATACTGAACAATCATACATTCTCACGGTGACCAAGTTGCGGGGACAGCTAGTAAATAAATAAAATAGTAAATAAAATAAATACGTTACTAGTTATGTTAGCTATGATACTAAGGAGTTTTCTCAACTTGTTAATCAAAGGTCTGTCACCGACCCGTTTGTCCCTCGTTGTCGACGAATTGGGCACGAGTCGTCTCCATATGGGGAGATTTCGCAGCTGTAAACGTATCTCGGTTGTGTCTCGGAGTGGTGACAGCCTGTCACAACTCTCCTATCTGACTTCATTTTTCGTAACCTGGTGTGTTGCATGCTAAAAGGCTACGTTCTTGGTTTCAGAATGCTGAATAAATATACAAGAACGACTGATGAGGAATGAATGATGGAATTTGAAGAGGTTACGTAACGATACGAAAAAATGTCCAAGAGATGTCGCGTCCTCTTCTAATAGTCACTTATATATTCCTCTCATAAATAGTATAACTCATTGATGAAGCCTTGCCTACTGGGTTTGCTTGATAAGAGTGTTTCTTCTAAATATACCATCTATGAGAGGAATATATAAGTGACTATTTGTAAACATCAGATCGTATGAGCAGTGGGTCCAATGCCTAGAATACAAAGACTGATCACATGTAGATTGTACCTACTGGAGACAAGTTGCAATACGTTTGCCATAATTGTTTATGAGATTAAATGAAGATTTTTGACGGATAGTAATGTGATTTATCTCAAAATGGTGCCATTAGATATTGGTGGTATTAGATACTTATTATTTCTTGTTATGAGTGTTATGTTTTTTTTTTGTATTGAATGTACTAAAAGATGATTATCAGTACTTTTTTGCTATAAAATTGTTTATTTTATTTGTATTATCCATAATGGTCCTTTTATATAATCAAACAGTCTAAATAAAAAGTTGTCACAACTTATCTCGGTCCCTGTCACAACTTACCTCGGTGATAGGAGAGTTGTGACAGAGGGAGTTGTCTTTGTTTTTGTTGATTTTCTCAGAAACTATGATACTTCAATTAATTTTGTTGATTATATTGCAACAAGAAGGAATGGTGCTACGTTAATTAATATAGATTATAACTGTAAAATGTTTTTTGAGCGAGATATGACCATTAAAGTAAAAATTGTCACAAATATCCTCGGTCTCCCCTACCTAATTGTTACTCACTTCTAGTGTGTAGCCTACATGTGATGGGCCTCGTCTCCTTGCTCTTCATTCGACGCCTTGGCAAAATTGTATATCTTTTGTCTCCGTTTGCTATCCGCCATATTTAATGTAATTTTATGCTTATTGCATTAATATAATTATTATTTTTTTTCTCCTCATATCAATTATTTACTTGCACTGAAATAAACATTCATATTATTTATAAACAACAGCAACAATAATTTAATATTATATCGACTATGTTCTTAAATATTGATGATAAAAAATACACAAGTACCTTACCGATTTTTTAATTGGTATATGATATTAGGTTGTTACAATTGTCACGTCTAATAAAGTTCTACACAACTGTTTGTATATTTTTGAAATGATGACTTGTATACTGATTCGAATTAAAATGTTACAATCGTACATAATAATATTTTAAGACATCTGTAATTGTTTTTTTTTTTGACGCCTGACATGACAACACACAGGTAGGAATTCCCTTCGATCGCTATCGATCACCGTTATCGGGCCTCCTGCTCAGCTGTAGCCACTTTATCGACGTACTCGACTATGACGTCACTTGTCGTTTTATCGAGCCTCCCACTCTTATCATTTTACCGACGCACCACGCTATCTCGTCAAGAATTTAATATTAATTATTATTATACTCGGTACGCAATAATAATAATGTATATGTTTACTACATTTTAACACTATCGGTTTATATACGTAATATAAGTATATTATGTAAAAATATTCATTGTAAACATTTATTTTTATGTATGGTATAATAAGAATACTACATAGTATAATTATCGTTAACTGCCTCGGTAGCCTAGTGGTAGCAGGCCACTACTACTACGCTGAGGTCCTGGGTTTGATTCCCGGGTAGGGGGTTATCAGAGATAATGGTGAAAAAGCCTTTGTCTCTGGTTCTATTGGGATTTTTCCATTTTCTGGAAATTTCCCAGTACCTCAAAGTTTGGTAATGTGCCCGGAGATGTCAACAGGCTCGCCACCTGTTACATGGGCCAAAACGTAACCGGCGAATCGTGGGTGTTTGCATGTATGCTTGAATGCATGCATTTACCTCTGCCTACCCCTTCGGGGATTACAGGCGTGAAGTTACGTATAATTATCGTAAATACGCTATATTATTTTTTCTGATAAAATATGTAAGTATGTATTGTTAACCATTATTAATTTAAATTTGTTTGATCTGCTTGACATCCGTGGAACACCAGGGTCGCAGATGAAAATCAGCGTCAAGTCGATTGATGTTATCGACTTGACATGAAGCTGATCTGGGCTCCCATTTGGACCAGCCGTGAGACTTAATCCTTTTTTTTTTTTTTAATTCTTATTGTTTTTGCTTTTTGTTTAATTGTACCTGTGTACCTAATTTTCTGGCAGTTTGTATCGTCATGTCTCTGTGCTGTCCAAATAAATGTTTTCTTTTCTTTTTTTTCTTTTTCTTTTCATCTCATTTGCCACTAGCGGTCACCCATCGCACTACCCGACCGCGCCCGTAGTGCTTAACCGAGTAAATCGCTTCCAATCTACACAAGCCGCAGGACCATGCGCGCTTCTTGAAAGTATAATCAAATCATACGAGTATTTTCAGCAATGTTGCGAATAGTTACCAAGCGTGGCTACTATGGTTTTATCCAAGTGTGCCATTACTGGGAGACTTTTGTCCAGCTGTGAACATTTTTCGGATGAAATAAAGATGATACTACTACTCTATCTATCCCTGAATGACTTATCGAAGATACGAGTACATATGTCATACATGACATACGTAACTCTATACATTATCTTATCCAAATATTTTTCGTCATCCTCAAATATTTTTACCCTTTGAAAATATAATCAATTCATATTTTCAGCAAAGTTGTGAATGGTTAAAGGCACCATTCTTTCAAGTTGCGAAATAAATCACGTCTGAGAACTCGTTCAAGTTTGACAAGATTATAGAAAGTTTGCAGTGTAGCGTCGGTGGAGAGTTTTGAGTTATTGGTTCTGTCTTCCTCTAGCCCGAGGCGTTACCAAAGTCTTTTTTAAATTTCTGTTTACCTACTAATTTATCTGCCTCTACAATTTTACTGATGGTAGAACTCCAATGACGAAGCTCGCGGGCGAAGGCGTACCGTATTATCTAATATACTTGCCTCTAAATGGTAGTGTTCGGCACTATCGTGTTCCGGTCAGGTGGTAATGTATGGCCTTGTAATTTCCGGCACAGAGGCATAACACCTTAGGCTTCAGGAGTGGTAACGCATCTGCATTTTGACCTTGGTCTTTGAAGGGGTGTCTATAGGCTGCAGTCATCACTTAACATCAATGTGAACTGCATGCTTGTTTGCCACTTCGACTCCATTAAAATAAAAATGGTGAGTGCTCTGCTGAACTGTTCGACATGGTGCCATCGTCTCTTTTCCTACACCGTACTACTCGCCGTAGAGAGAAGTTTCACTCTCACCGACTGGACACCTGGCAGTGCTCAACGGTGCGTTTTTTTTTACCAATTTTAGTCGATAAGACTGTTAGATGAAGTACATTTTTAAGTCTATGTCAGTCCTTGTGTTAGAGTTTCAGTTGTTGTTGGCGTAGTTTATACCCTGTCAATCTAAGCATTGTTAAATTATCCTTTCTTTGTGATATGACTTGTAAGGATCTCAAATATAACTTATATATAAATTTCACGTTCGTTCTCCTGCCCATGACGTGTAAATTATGGAACGTACTTCCCTCTGAGGTGTTTCCTAGGTGCTACAATATGGGGTTCTGCAAAAATGGCGTCAAAAGTATCCTACGGGCTGGCAGCGCGTTGGCAACTCCCCTGGTGTTGCAAATGTTCATGGGCGACGGTGACCACTTTCCATCAGGTGGCTCGTCTGCTTGTCTGACAACCATTAAACATAAAAAAACCTTTTCTTTTTTATTTCATTAGACAAATAGTAATACTGTATTATTAATCCTTGTCAAAAATCGCACCAACAAACTGCAATTTGTTGGTGCCTCGACTCAGAATCTGAGAATGTCCTGAATTACCAAGCTCGTCCGCGGCAATGCTGAAGGTCTTACGTCGTCACCGGTATCTAATAACATCAACACGATCTCATTACGTTAGTATTACAGGAAACGATCTTCCTTATAATTTGCCAGTTATAGTCGATGTAAGCACAATCTTTAGAACGTATTAAAGATTTTAGTTTCTTTCAGAATTGATTGAAAACTATTGCCGTGTGTTCTTCTCTGAGGATGAAAATAATGTTTATACCTTTCCAAACTAGGTGTCCATACATTTGGAACACTGCCAGTGAATGACAAAGAATGTCTCTTTTTCTTTTCTCTTTACTCTTTGTTTTCAGTTTGTTAAAGGGGAAATGGGACTTTCTACTGATACGTATACTTCCCTACATTAGTATATCATATTTAGTTTTATCATGTTCATATTCTTCATTAGATTTTTTTGTTTGTAAATTGACATAGGTGTATATGAATAATTGTTTTTCGCTTTAATGTATTTGTTTTAGACGTTTTATAAGAGGTAACTTCACGTAACTTCACGCCTGTAATACCCGAACGGGTAGGCAGAGGTAAATGCATGCATTTAAGCATACATGCAAACACCCACGATTCGCCGGTTACGTTTTTGGCCCATGTAACAGGTGGCGAGCCTGTTGACATCTCCGGGCACATAACCAAACTTCGAAGTACTGGGAAATTTCCAGATTATGGAAAAATCCCAATAGAACCAGGGATAAAGGACTTTAGACCATTATCTCTGATAACACCCTACCCGGGAATCGAACCCAGGACCTCAGCGTAATAGTAGTGGCCTGCTACCACTAGGCTACTGAGGCAGTTATATATAAGAGGTATTATAATATAAGAGGTGATTCATCCTAAATGTAAAAATATATTTTATGATTCTAATTCTAATTTAATTATCTTTCAAAATATTTGAAAACATTGAATAATAACCATTTAATTCGTTTAACTGCAGTTTGTAGATACGCCAACTATAAATCTGAGCGTGCCCTGAATATTTATATGCAAGCAAGCTCGCTCGGAGCGATGCTGAAGGTTTCACGTTGTCGCCCCTAACAACATCAACACAACCTCGTTACTCCAACATTACAGTATACGTGCTGTCGTGTAATGGAATAGTGGAGGGTGATAGTCGATAAGACTGTTAGATGAAGTAGATTTTTAAGTCTATGTCAGTCCTTGTGTTAGAGTTTCAGTTGTTGTTGCCGTAGTTTATACCCTGTCAATCTAAGCATTGTTAAATTATCCTTCCTTTGTGATATGACTTGTAAGGATCTCAAATATATCAAATATATAAAATTCTCGTGTCACAGTGTTTGTAACTGTACTACTCCGAAACGGCTGGACCGATCACTATGAAAGGAGATTGACCAATTTTGTATGAGAGTTCGCTCTTCTTGCGTTTCGACGGGATTACTCGCAAAATATAGGCAATATCGTAAGTAATGCATGCGCAAAAAAGATAAAGGTGTCAATAGGAGTTTTTAAGAAACTGCATTACGAATTTTTGGTTATTTAGTGGTTAAGTTTTGTGTGGTGTACCTGCCAGAGGTTACTAAAATAAGCGAAGACTATTTTAAAGTATTGTGTAGCATCTTAGCTGTTTCACTTACATTAAGTATTATAGTTTAGCCGCATGGCGTTGTCATGATTCTTCTCCAGGTAGTAATCCAGTAATCCAGATATAAAACCAGAAAAACATTAAATACTTAACAATTCATAAATAAATATCTGGTTTGTATGTGGGTGTTTTTCTACTATATATTCACTTACCATCAATGTAAACTGTTTTTCTATTTGTCGCTTCATGATAATAACAAGTGAGACATTGATATGATGAATTTGAGCTAAGTCAAACCTACTGTACTAACTGTACAAATTGTATTCACTCGATACCTAGTGATTTTACAAGACAAATAGTAAACATGAATAATCTATTCCGTTGAATGTCAATAATAAAGCAATCGATGATTGAAATCGATTTTATTTCGACAAAGTCATAAAGGTCCTAAAATGACCAGTATCCAACGCAAAAAAGTAAATAATGCAATGGTGTTGACATTGGCAGCTTGGTTATTGGTCTGTGATTGGTAGTTCACTACAAAATAATATATTAACTTTTAAAAAATATCTTGTAAATCCGCATTCGTTTTAACGTGAAAAAAATGTGAGTGAAATCTAAATTCTAAAAACAATTTTCTACATACAAGTTGTTATGACGCAATCAGGGCGACTTTTGGTCATTCTCCTTTTGTGTGTATATTTGGTAGGTATGAAAATCGGTTGTTGTCTATTTTTTATATTCTTAGATGGTAAGGGTGATTCTCACCAAATATATTTTTTCAATAATTTGGACATTTAATTTTTTTATACTTCTTAGGCGATACGAAGTTCGTCGAGGCAGCTAGTGTTTTTATAATTTTAAAATCAATTCTGTAGTAATTAAAGAAAATAGGCGAACAATGACCTTACTTCACGTTTACTCCGAGACCGGGCCTAAAATTCCAATAAAATATGGAAAATAGTTTGCGGAAAATAGTTAGTCAGCGGGTTGGCCACTAACCCTTATCTCCACCAACCCGCATTGGAGCAGCGTGGTGGAAATAAGCTCCAGGTCTTCTCCCAAGAAGGGGAGAGACTCGTGCCCAGCAGTGGGACGTATCAAGGGTTGCCATTATTATTATTATATGGAAAATAGTTATCTAAGCTCTATCACTGGTGAGCTCTATCACTAGAGCTCCAGTGACGGAGCTCGTGGGCGCAGGCACCATCGCATTACCTAATATACTTGCCGCTAAATGGTAGTGTTCAGCACTATCGTGTTCCGGTCAGGTGGTAATGTACGGCCCTGTAATTTCCGGCACAGAGACATAAAACACCTTAGGCCTCAGGAGTGGTAACGCATCTGCATTTTGACCTTGATCTTTGTGTGGGTGTCTATAGGCTGCAGTCATCACTTAACATCAATGTGAACTGCAAGCTTGATTACCACTTCCATTACATAAAAATAAATCTACCTAATAGGAAACCTTTAAGAAGTCTGTGGTATTTAAAGTACTAATTGTACGGAACCTTATGTCCAACTTGCACTTAGCCTGTTTTACTTATTATCCTCGCTACAACTTATCAGACTACAGGTCCCATGTGCAGCGCTAAATTATCACTTTGACGCGTCTGGCGTTGCTGTAATCTAACTTGGTCAAGCCAATATCGTGACACAGCCATCGTTGTCTGTGTTTTAACAAGAGTCAGTATGTGATACAAGTAACTGCGAATAACATGTTACATATATAAAGGAAAAATAAAGAAAAAATTGACTTCTATATACCTATATTGACTTCTTCTATAAGACCTGACACAAGTAGGTATACTCAATTGTTTCTTTACATCCTTTATCTCTGGTTCTATTGGAATTTTTCAATTTTCTGGAAATTTCCCAGTACCTCGAAGTTTGGTAATGTGCCCGGCGATGTCAACAGGCTCGCCACCTGTTACATGGGCCAAAAACCGTAACCGGCGAATCGTGGGTGTTTGCGTGTATGCTTGAATGCATGCATTTACCTCTGCCTACCCCTTCGGGGGCTACAGGCGTGAGGTAACGTTTTTTTGTTTCTATACATTTTTTGTATTTAAATTATAAAATATATTTTTTTTATAAAATACGCTTATACTCACAGTCCCACACGAGGAATAAACCTGTGTCGTGTGTGCCGTTGTACACACACACAACTGTTAGCATAATCACTATAATTAGTGTTTTATTGATGTCCAATAGTGTAATAAGTCGATAAGATTACCGGCAATACCTTTCGCATTGCCGGCATTTAGAAATGGAGGGGGTTTGATAAGCAGGGCTTATAAAATAAGGCGAATGTTGGCAAGGGCCATTGGTGTGCCGACTTCGGTAAGTTGTGATTAAGTGATTCATAAGTTGATGAGAATAAAAAGGTGAATTGTTGAAGTGTGTCGAGTTTCCTTTCTCCTGGACTATATTCCTATACAACACATACACAAACACCCAAATCCAAAACAAATATGTAGGCCATACAAATATTTGTCCTGGTACGGGGATCAAACCCGTGAGACTCGATTAAAACGGTAGTTAGGGGAAGATGGGGTAATGGGAGTCAGCGGGTAATAAGATTCACCTATATATCCACGAAACTATACACGCAATCAATGTATAAACTACCTCCCCGTCCCTGCCCTGTGTCCCCGCCATTGCGTTAGATGACTCAAGTTTGTAGGCGCACGCGCATTTGAGATATTGTAGTATTTTGTTTTTAGGCTTCGCCGATCTTATTTTTCGTCGGTGAAACAAACGATAAATGTCGAATTCTTCCAATAAACAGTCAATAATTTTACACGTATGCGGACTAACACACAATAATCTGACTTTCCGAGCATTGATCTGCAGTTTTAGACCCTAACAATAATTTCTAGGACATTTTTTTTCATTTTCATATTTGTGTGTAATGAGAGTCAGATGATTGCCATGCCTACGGACCATAGTGTCGATAGCTGGACTAGGCCCTAGATCGTCTAAATTCCATGGAAAGGCGGCTTGGCACTAGGGCAGGGAAAGTTCGGAATATTTATGACAGTTATCAGTCAAATATGCTGAAAAATGGGGTCGTTTTTAATCATATCAGATCAGCTAGATAGATAGAGCCTATAGGCTCTATCTATCTAGCTGATCCCGTTGTCATCCCCTGGCGACGCCTTTGACCACAGATGTACTTCATGTGGGCTACGTTCTCACATGGACTACTTTAGTTGAAACTTGCCGGAAGTTTATATTTGTCATATGTGCTAAATTTTCTTTGTCCATAAGGTGATCACCATTACCCTCACGTCAGTGCAATGGGAGTCAAAACGTTTTTTTTGTAAAACTGTTATAATTCCTAAAGTTGCTTGCCCAATTCATTAAAACTGATCTCAATTGATAGACAATTAAGTAAAGCTGACGTGCAGTCGGTTGAAATAAATATTTTGATTGAAATCAAGTTTTTATTTCATGTCGCGCTTAGGTGACTCCCATTACCCTATCTTACCCTACACACCGCTGGACCAAACGACTCGTCAATTGCACGTGTTGTTGTGTAAAAACATAAAACAAAAATACGCAACAGCAACAATAACAAATCGAAAACGAAAATATTGGCAATGTTAGATGGGAAGGGAAAGTCAAAGAATGAAACGTATGGATTTACCGAAAGTGGTCATATAGATGGCTTACATCAGTGATTCTCAAACTTTTTTAAAGACGAAACTTTATTGGGAAAACAAATATTGGTTAGTCAGGCTATTGGTATGTTAATAACATATTATTTTACTTTACTAAGTCACCCAGCACGAGGAAAAAATTTTTTGTAAAAAATTGAAGTCTATACAATACATATAAAAGTTTAATCCACCAACATGGGTATCATACTTTATAATTTTATCTTTTATGTACCGAAAGTGGCAGACAAGCCTGCAGTTCACATCGATTAGTGATACATATTGACATTAGCATAAAAAAACCGGACAAGTGCGAGTTCGACTCGCGTGGTGAGGGTTCCGTAATTTAAATAAATATATTCGAAAATATTACAGATTTAAAATGCAGGGACATAGCGGTTACGGTGGTACCGGCAGGGGGGGTTATATTATTAAGAATTTTCGATTTTATTTGAATACTCAAACTTCTTATAGGTTTTCCAGTAATCTATAGGCAAAGAACTATTTTCCACATTTTTATCAAAATTTTAAGTTCAGTAGTTTCGGAGAAAGCGGGGAGGGAATGGTCAATTTTCGTCGTTTTTCTTAAATAACTTTTTTTTAAATTTTCTGCTTTACTTGACGTGTTCATCTTCGGGTCACCAATTTACATATATTCATCAAATTTCAACTCAATCGGTCGAGTAGTTTCGGAGCAAATTGGCTGTGACAGACGGACAGACAGACAGACAGACGCACGAGTGATCCTATAAGGGTTCCTTTTTACTTTTAAGGTACGGAACCCTAAAAACCAGAGGTTAAATGCAAATGCGTTGCCACCCCTGAGACCTGTAAGTTGGTATGTCTCGGTGATAGTTATTATGATATATTAACATACATTATCATCTAACTTAACTGCCTCAGTAGCGTAGTGGTACCAAGCCACTACTACTACACTGGGAGTCCTGGGTCCGATTCCCGGGTCGGGGACTATCAGAGATAACGGTTTAAAATCCTTTATCTCTGTTTCTATTGGGATTTTTCCATTTTATGGAAGTTTCCCACTACCTCAGAGTTTGGTAATGTGCCCGGAGATGGCAACAGGTTCGCCACCTGTTACACGGGCCAAAACGTAACCGGCGAGTCGTGGGTTTTTGCATGTATGCTTGAATGCATGCATTTAACTCTGCCTACCCCTTCGGGGATTACAGGCGTGAATCATATATTACGTATTATCGTCTAAACGGTACACGATACTACTAAACACTGCGATTTGGCGGTAGATGGGTTCGGTAATGCGCCTACGCCCTTTACGGCCAAATACTCAAACGTCACTTAGGTCTAAGTGGGACTTAAAAGTCTTCTGTCTATATAAAACACGTTCAAACGATAGATACATTACATAGCGCACATTTGAGCGTGGCTTAAAATTTAGTGACATTTGAGTATTCGGCCATTAGTCCCTAGTCCCTAAACTAGGACTCTACTGTCAGTGAGACGTGCAGAAGACATGGTCTACATTATTACTTTTGTAGAATCAAAAGAGAAAAAAAGTTAATCTAAGTTTTACATTGATTCGCCGAGCCCAAGGGCCCGTTGAAGCCCGCGAAGCACACTTTGAGTATAGCTGGTTTTCATGAATAAATTGAACGCACAATTGATGCATTCCTCCGGGTTTGGTATCTGTAGCTCGAAATTCGAAACGACGGCGTATCGGAAATAAACATCGCCGATTCCAGTATATCGGAATGGATTGGCTGGCTACATAGGGTATTTCATACCAACATCTTATTTGAGGCATCAAGAATATTATAAACTAGCTGTGACCGCAACTTCGCCCGCGTGAGAATTTATTATTGTTCAGTATCCACCCGGACGAAGTCGTGGGCGCAGCTAGTATAAAAGTAGCCTAAGTTACTCCTTATTACATAAGCTATCTGCCAGTGAAAGTCCCGTCAAAATCTTTTCTCAACATTAGCCCCGCGAAACTGACCGACAGACAAAAATTGTAAAAAATGTTGTTTTAGCATATGTTCCGTGTATACATACATATGCATTTAGTAAAAAGCGGTTATTTTTATATTACAAACAGACACTCCAATTTTATTTTATAGATTACTTATCTTTACGCTTGTTATCCCCGAATGGGTAGGCAGAGGTAAATGCATGCATTCAAGGATACAACACCCACGATTGTCCGGTTACGTTTTTGGCCCATGTAACAGGTGGCGAGCCTGTTGTCATCTCCGGGCACATTACCAAACTCCGAGGTACTTACTGGGAAACAGAAAATGGAAAAATCTAAATAGAACCAGAGATAAAGGATTTTATACCGTTATCTCAAATAGCCCGACCCGGGAATCGAACCCAGGACCTCCAGCATAGTAGTAGTGGCCTGCTACCACTAGGCTACTGAGACAGTTAGTATAAATTAATAGTAGTAGTTATTATAAATTAATCTTTGAAATAATTTAAATGGTGGTTGTAGGTAACTCCAGTGACGTAGCTCGCAGATGTAGGCACCACCGCATTACCCAATCTACTTTCTGCTAAGTGGTAGTACGAGTACCTAAAAGTAGACCCTGTAATTTCGAGCACAGAGGCATAATACTTTAAGTCTGAGGTGTGGCAACGCATCTAGAATGAAATCTTTATGTTCTTTATATGTTGAAAGGCATCTATACTGCACGCCTGTTTTCCACTTCATGGCAAAAAAAAAATACCTTACACCGTATATTTCATGGACTATTATTTGATTTTTTGAATGTAATCGAAGAACATGCAGTGTACATTGATGTTGAGTGATAACTGCAGCCTATAGACACACAAACAAAGATCAAGGTCAAAATGCAGAACCTCTCCTGAGGCCTAAACTGTTATGCCTCTGTGCCGGAAATTACAGGGTCATACATTACCACCTGACCGGAACACGATAGTGCTAAAAACTAATATTTAGCGGCAAGTATATTAGGTAATGCGGTGGTGCCTACGCCCGCGAGCTCCGTCACTGGAGCTCTACCACCAGTAAAATTCGACTTACTGACAGGCTCGAATATCTGAGTCTGCGCAGTGACATTGGGAGTCTGTGCGTGTTATACCGTCTCTACTCTGAGTGCTCTGTCGAACTGTTCCACATGGTGCCACCGTCACTCTTTGCCCAGAACGTGTAAATTGTGGAACGAACTTCCCTCTGAGGTGTTTCCTCGGTGCTACAATATGGGGTTCTTCAAAAATGGCGTCAAAAGAGTCCTTCAGGGCTGGCAGCGCGTTGGCAACTCCCCTGGTGTTGCAAATGTTCATAGGCGACAGTGACCACCTTCCATCAGGTGGCCCGTCTGCTTGTCTGTCAACTTAATAACATAAAAAAATGCTATTGTGTATATTTATTGTGTAAATATGGTAAATTGGCTATCGTAGTAGTTGGAGTCGGTCTCCTAGCTTTTTCTGTGTAAGATTTTTGTTCAAAGGGATTATATAAGCAATGTGAGATGGGAAGGATAAGTCAAAGAATGAAACGTAGGGATTTCCCTGTACCGTGGCCATATTGAGGGTTACATGAATAAATTGAGTGCGGAGTTGGTGCGGTTCCCCGGATAATCTGTAGCTCGAAATTCAAAACGTATCGGCAATAAACATCGCCGATTCCGGTATATCAGATGATTTTCGATATCGGTTACTTAGGGTATTTTGAGACCACATCTGTATAATAATAACTAGCAACTCGCCCCGGCTTCGCACGGGTGCAATGTTACTTACATTACTACTACTAATACAGAATCAGTTTATTTATTCATTAGCTGTAACCTGCGCGCGTTGCTACGCCATCAACTAAAAAACGACAGTGGCGCCATCTGTCGAATTTGCCAACTCCTTCGTGGGCTCATGCACAACAACTTTGCTAAAGATCATGACATGATCAAATGCGTAGTTTACGATTCTGTAAAGGACATACAGACAAACGTTTATTTTTATATATGTATAAATCCGATATTATTCCTACTTTATGTTTTTATAATTTATGCTTTAAATGAAATTGTATGATAATTGCTATTTAAATAAAGGTAATTTCCAATATCGAATATTGAATTTAATCAATATATTGTTAATATATAATATTATACCTACTGAAAATGACTTGTAACTTGGTGTTACTAATAAAGATATTGTATTGTATTGTAAAGATTTACGATGACAAGCACCACTTGCGACAAGTAAAAAACAAACAAAATTAGTTACAGCGAATAACAATTGATATGACATACATGCCAATTTACAAACAAATAAAAATATGATGAAGAATATCATCAGTAAAAAAGTACACCAGCAGAAAAAAAGATTGATGTCTAATGCAACGAGTATCCAGCGAAAATAATAATTTAGAGACAATGAAAGATCGGAAGGACAAGTCAAGGGCAGAATGAAACATAATAATACCTAATAATTGTTTTATATTATATCGCATTAACACATGCTTGAAATATATTTTATTTTAAAGAAAAATGGAAAGAAAAGTTCGAGTCTCGCCTGAAGTCAAATTTTTCTTTCCATTTTTCTTTAAAATAAAATAATAGTACCTATATATAAATAAATAAAATGAGCGCGGAGTTGATACGTCCCACGGATTATCTGTAGCTCGAAATTCTAAACGTATCGAGCAATAAATATTGCCGATTCCGGTGTATCGGAAAAGTAAAGACGCCGACAGTATTTTAATTACGTCTCTAAAACGGGGTTGTACACAAACTTTTTGAACAACGAATTTATTTTAACATGACACGTACTAGGTTAGGATTCCACTGCAGAATCATTTCGTTCATCCAGATATGCTGCAAACCTAATTTTTATTAACTAGCAGTTGCCCGACTTCGCATGCGTGGATGTCATTTTATAAATAACTAAGTAGCCTATGTTCTTTCTCAAAGTCAGCTCTATCTCTGTACCAAATTTCATTAAAATCGGTTCAGTCGTTTGGACGTGAAAAGGTAACAGACAGACACACAGACAGACAGAGTTTTTTTCGCATTTATAATATTAGTAGGGATTTCGAGAATATATTATCATGACCACTATGTTGCCAATCCAAATTTGGAAGAAAGTATGTTTGTTTTGGGATTTAAAATTGTTAATTCAATAAAATATCATCTATTTCACGGCAATATGTATCAACTGAAAAATCACGGCTGCCGTTGCGCACTTGGCCGCCCCTACATATTTTCGTTCCACCCCGATAACTTTTACGTCCTTAACGTACATGTATTATTTATATATCAAATGAAAGCTATTTTTTATCTCATTATTATGACATGCGGAAGCCAAATTAAATCGGCGGGAAATAAGAGTTGCTGGCTGTTAAAGATAAAGATAGTGGATATATTATTATATTCTCTAGGTTATAAATATGTATGAAAATTAGGTTTGCAGCATATCTGGATGAACGGAATGATTCTGCAGTGGGGTCCTAAACTATACTAATTATATTTTAATTTTGCTATTCAACATCGCTTTTAACTTGACTTCTAAAGTCCATTTTAAAACAAGGGTCTTACCGACCCTTCTGTCTGATCTGTCTGTCTGTCTAACCCAGATACAAGGTTAGACAGACAGACAGATAGACAGATAAACAACAAAGGGTTTCTGAAGTCCCAAATTACAGATATCTCCAAGACGTCCTTGGTGTCGTAAGCGTAAAATTGGAGTGTCTGTTTGTAATATAAAAATAACCGCTTTTTACTAAATGCAAATGTATGTATACACGGTACATATACCAAAACAACATTTTTTACAATTTTTGTCTGTCCGTCTATCTGTCTGTTTATTCCGGCTTATCTCGAGAACGGCTGGACCGATTTTGACGGGACCTTCACCTTGGGGGATTAATTAAATACGTAATCTATCTCGGAGCTCGCGGGCGTAGGCACCACCGCATTACCTTATATACTTGCCGCTAAATGGTAGTGTTCAACACTATCGTGCTCCGGTCAGGTGGTAATGTACGGCCCTGTAATTTCCGGCACAGAGACATAACACCTAATGTCTCAGGAGTGGCAGCGCATCTGCATTTTAACCTCTGGTCATTGTTTGGGTGTCTATAGGCTGCAGTCATCATTTAACATCAATGTGAACTGAATGCTTGACACCTAATGTCTCAGGAGTGGCAGCGCATCTGCATTTTGACCTCTGGTCTTTGTGTGGGTATCTATAGGCTGCAGTCATCACTTAACATCAATGTGAACTGCATGCTTGTTTGCCACTTTTATTAAATTAAAAAAAAACTAACTTTACTGGTGATAGAGCTCTAGTGCTCAGGCACTAGGGGGCGTAGTCACCACCGCATTACTTCATCTATCCGCAGCCAAGCCGTAGTATTGGGTACTATCGTGTTCCGCTTGGATGGTATTAGCACCAGAAGTTCTGACCCAGACTTGCGGGCAAACAACTTAATGGTAAAGCATTTGCGTTTCAATCTTTGGTTTTAGTGTAGATGTCTATAGGCTGCGGTGGTGATTTACTTACCATCCATGTGAACTGCATGCTTGCTACCTACATAAAAAAACCGTAGGTGAACAAGGGGGTTATGACAATAATTTAAATAAATATCCACAAAAAATATATACGTAACTTTAAAAAAATAAAAACGTATCTTCCAGCCTTTTATCCCCAAAGGGGAAGGCCAACACCCACGATTGGCCGGTGTTAAAAATGGTTAAAAACCTCCTAAAAACAATGTGTTCATGGCCTCTTGGCGTATTTCCCGGCGTACCACCATCCCCAAGTAGGATCACGCCCTCGACGCTTCGGGAAAAGTTATACCCGGGGAACGAGATACGATTAGACCACGCTTCGGGGAAATGCCCGGGGAACGATATACGATTCGATCACGCTTCGGGGACAGTTATGCCCGGCGAACGAGATACGATTCGATCAGGGAGGGATGATGATATGTTAGTTAGTAGTGTGAACAAGGCACACTGTTTAGTTGGATCTTGTACCGGACGGTTAGCATTTTCGCGCGATCATATAAACTTAGCCTTAGTCATAATGAGCGAAAACTATACACTACCGTACGTAAGTTTTATATAACGTGACTTTCCTTTGACAACTTCTGGACCGCTTTGTTTCATATCTTCTCAAACGGGTATTTATCTTGTATTTTCAGAGAGTAGCGTCTAAAGTGGATACAAACAACAAAATTGCGATGAGTCATGTTCTGGGCTTTCGGGGAAACAAAAAATGTGTAACCCCGCGGCTCTTTCACGAATATTATTTGAAATTCAAAAGCGTGAAGCTGCTTAATATTCCAAATGAATATTCTTTTATGAGCTCTTTGTGCTGGCACTTAGAGGAGCATCTTTTAATTCGAGGTTAATGCAAAGCGTTAAGCAGGACGCTGATATTTTTGGGACGGACAATGACGATTATGTAGATCAGACGTTAAGAACAAGCACGTGGTTCGATTGTTAAGTTGTGTGTCATTATCGCTATTACTCGTTTTTTAATATATCGCATTATCTAAACGACGCAAAACCTATTTCATAATAAAAAATCATTGACAATTTTTTTATTGTGAAATAAAAAATTATGGAACTGAACTGGGTTCTATCATTTTGTAAAAGTACCGGTTAAGTAACAAAATGTTGTAGAAATTAAATTTAGGAATTTCTCGCGTATACAACACTCCCAAACTTCTTCATACACAACAAAATGTGTTGCACCATTTGTAAATTGTGAAAAATCGTCATAACTTTAACTGTTACCAGAGCAGCGCTGGTTAATGTTAATCTCAATTATCTGACAGATCACGAGGGAATCTGTCAAATCCGATAACTATAACTATCCCAAAAACGCGCTAGTGCAACGCATTTCGCATTTGTTAAATTTGACAAAAAAATAACTTATACAATTATATTGGTACCGCGGTACCTAAATATTGTTTGTATTTACTTTGAAATCAATTATCCAGATTTTCGATTATACGGAATATCCCTGATCCGATTTGATTGATCCGGATAATCGGGCTTCTTTTGTATATTAGATAACAGGATTAATTATACATATTTACTATTTGTTATAGAATAGAATAGAATATTCTTTATTGTACACCAGAATTGCAGGAAATACAGATGTTATTATAATAATAGTAGGCAATACAATAAGGCGGTCTTATTGCTGAAAGCAATCTCTTCCAGACGACCTTAAGGTGGAAGGAGAAACATCGTTCATATTGCAGCAGTAGGGTGTACATTCTCTAAAGTAATAGAAAACTTAAACATTTATATTGCATAAATATATAAATACATACATAATTCTATCAATAATAATAATTTGAATCATACATATAACTACAACAATGCAAGGAATATTAAACATTATTTTCGCTGAGATAGTACTTATTCAGCTGTTTTTTGAAAGATTGAAGAGTCTGTGCTTTACGTATCTCCAACGGCAGTGAATTCCACAAACGCACTGCCGTAACTGTGAAAGATTTAAAAACGAAGGAAGAGGAGTGAAGAGGAATTTGGAGAAGAAGATTTTCAGAAGAGCGGAGGGAGAGAGAATTGGAAAGGCATAGGTAATTAAAACGACTCTTAAGATAATTAGGAGTTTGGGAAAAGAATAGTAGACAGTAAAGAAGAGAGAGAATGTGCGTATTCCTGCGAAGGGGAATGGGAAGCCACTTGAGCTCAGTTCGAAATTTAGAGACATGGTCATACTTGCGCAAGCCAAATATGAACCGTATACAAAGATTTTGTAGACGCTCAAGTTTGTTGAGTTGCTCCTGTGTTAGGTCAAGATAACATATGTCGGCATAGTCTAATATAGGGAGAAGGATTGATCGAGCTAGCGCATCCTTAGTGGAAGTAGGCAAAAAGTTTTGCAATCTTCTAAGAGAGCCAACAGCACTGAATATTTTCTTGCTTACTTCGGATATCTGCCGACTCCACGTCAAACCCTTATCGATAATCACGCCAAGGTCCTTAACACTGTCGCAAAATGGTATTACTGTACCGTCGAGAATTATTTGTGGTATTTTTGTCAAGTCAATTTTTGAATGCATTCGAGAGCTGCCGACTATGATTGCCTGGGTCTTTAAGGGATAAATTTTTAGACCAAAGGATTGACTCCATTTGGAAATGCGACCCAGATCATTGTTGACAGCTTGGATGGCTTCAGGCAAATCAGCAATTTTAGTAAGGTGGTAAATTTGTAGGTCGTCAGCATACAAGTGGTAGAGAGACGTAAGATTTTGAGAAATGATGTTGATGAAAGTAGAGAAAAGGAAGGGAGACAACACGCCACCTTGCGGTACACCGGCAGACTATAGACTGCGATTCAACTTTTTATCAATATGTTCTAAAGAAAATACATAATTAATTCTTGTTTTAAACAGCAGAATATCTTTGTCTACAGCTCTCTACTGGTGGTAGAGCGCCAGTGTCGGAGCTCACGGGCGTAGGCACCACCGCATTACCTAATATACTTGACGCTAAATGGTAGTGTTCAGCACTATCGTGTGCCGGTCAGGTGGTAATGTACGGTTCTGTAATTTCCGGCACAGAGGCATAACACCTTAGACCTCAGGAGTGGTAACGCATTTCCATTTTGACCTCGGTCTTTGTGTGGGTGTTTGTAGGCTGCAGTCATAACTTGACATCAATGTGAACTGCATGCCACTTGCATTAAAAAGAAAGCTGAACATTGAACCTCTTTCTTATTTGGACTTAAGTACTTGAACTCCTGTTTTAACGACACGAATAAACGTGTATAAACCTTAATGCCGCATTTTTCAATGCACATTAAAATACCGTGTATCGTTTTAGAGGAAAAACAGTGGTGTTTTCCTCCATGTTTAGAAATCTACCATTTTCTCTGTTTTAGTAACCTCAAAAGAATAACCGTTATTTACTTTGCTTTAGAACTTATTATCATCATATTTGCCGAAAGCTATCCCCTGCTGGACTAAAGCCTCCCTATTTTACTGGTGGTAGGGCTCCAGTGACGGAGCTCGCTGGCGTAGGCACTACCGCATTACCTAATATACTTGCCGCTAAATTGTAGTGTTCAGCACTATCGTGTTCCGGTAATGGTAATGTACCGCCCTGTAATTTCCGGCACACAGGCATAACACCTTAGACCTCAGGAGTGGTAATACATCTGCATTTTGACCTTGGTCTTTGTGTATGTGTCTATAGGCAGTGCGCACTTAACATCAATGTGAACTGCATGCTTGTTTGCCACTTCCAGTACATAAAAAAAAATAAGGGGGATATGCCATAATCGCCACGAATTGGTGGGTTGCTTTGTTGCAGGTTCCTGCTGCCCACCGTGCGTTATTCTACTTACCACTTTCCCATTGGAAGGATTTGACCGCCATTGTTTGGTTGACTGACTGCACTAGTGGAAGAATTATTTTACAGTAGATTTTTTTTTTTTTTATGTAATTGAAGTGGCAAACAAGCATGCAGTTCACATTGATGTTAAGTGATGACTGCAGCCTATAGACACCCACACAAAGACCAAGGTCAAAATGCAAATGCGTTACCACTCCTGAGGCCTAAGGTGTTATGCCTCTGTGCCGGAAATTACAGGGCCGTACATTACCACCTGACCGGAACACGATAGTGCTGAACACTACCATTTAGCGGCAAGTAAATCAGGTAATGCGGTGGTGCCTACGCCCGCGAGCTCCGTCACTGGAGCTCTACTACCAGTAAAGAAGAAAATTCTTCCGCTAGTAGCTAGCTAAGTTTCGCCAATAATTTGTCAATCTATATGAAATGTTTACATTTAATTGTGTATAACATACAACATATAACACAAAACAAGGTCTGTCAAATATAAAAATATTAGCTGTTGCCCGCGGCTTCGCCCGCGTGGATGTTGTTTTATAAATGACTAGCGGCCCGCCCCGGCTTCGCGCGGTGCAATGTTGCCTACCCTCTCCTATTCGTCTTAGCGTGATGATTATACATAGATATAGCCTAAAGTCTTCCTCGATATCTTTTATAGTTTAGGCAGCGTACGCAAAATAAGTAACTTTTCTGGTTGATTTATTACACCTTGTGTATGAAAAACCCAAAAATCTTACGGAACCCTATTTTTTCCAAAATAAAATATAGCCTATGTTACCCGTGGATAATGTAGCTTTCGAATAGTGAAATAAACTATAAGAGATATTCCTCGATACTATAAAAGATATTCCTCGATATCTTTTATAGTTTAGGCAGCGTACGCAAAATAAGTAACTTTTCTAGTTGATTTTTTACACCTTGTGTCTGAAAAACCCAAATATCTTACGGAACCCTATTTTTTTCAAAATAAAATATAGCCTATATTACCCGTGGATAATGTAATGTAGCTTTCGAATAGTGAAATAAATTTAAAGATATTCCTCGATATCTTTTATAGTTTAGGCAGCGTACGCAAAATAAGTAACTTTTCTGGTTGATCTTTTACACCTTGTGTCTGAAAAACCCAAATATCTTACGGATATCCCTATTTTTTCCATAATAAAATATAGCCTATGTTACTCGTGGATAATATAGCTTTCGAATAGTGAAAGATTTTAAAAATCGGACCAGAAGTTCTTGAGATTGGCGCGTTCAAGCAAACAAACAAACTCTTCAGCTTTATAATAAATATTACATAGTATAGATAACTAGCGGCCCACCCCGGCTTCGCCCGCGCTGCTCCGTCCCTATTAGTCATAGCGTGATGATATATAGCCTTAAGCCTTCCTCGATAAATGTGATATCTAAAACTTAAATATTTTTTCAAATCGGATTCGAAGTTCCTGAGATTAGCGCGTTCAAGCAAAGAAACAAACTCTTCACAGATAACAAGTAAATCTCAATATGACTCTTTTAGGTCATATACTGGTGGTAGAGTTACAGTGTCTAATCTATCTGCCGCTAAATTGTAGTGTTCAGCACTATCGTGTTCCGGTTAGATGATAATGTATAGCCCTGTAATATCTACCGCCGATACATAACAACTTAGGTCTCAGGGGTGGCAACGCATCTGCATTTTGACCTCTGGTTTTTGTGTAGAGGCTGCAGTCAATTAACATCAGTGTGAGCTGCATGACCTGCATGCTTGTTTGCCACCTGCCTTTCATACAAAAATCGTTTCACTGATCCAATTATGATCATGATGTGCAGAAAGGCTGATTGGTCTGTGGCAGAATGTAACCAACAATAATTCAGCGCATAAAATAAAAAGACTAACGACTTACGCGCGGAGGTGTGATTCTTTATGCAAATAACGGTACATTTCAAGATGATTTTTATTTTGTGTCTCCCTGTACCTACGTAACTAATTGCAACACTTCCTTGGAGTTTTGGCGGGAACCTTGAAAGAGGCGTGTGGTGCTCTTATTTTATTTCATTTTCTTGGTGTATTTTAAAGGTTTATTGCAGTGCCTGTGTATAGTGAAATAGAATAACAGTGCGAAAACACGGCTTTTCAGGTTGCCGCCAAAACTTCATTATAAATGTTCTGGAAAAGTAGCCATCGCTTTACTCGAATGACTGACTGTGACTCTGACTGACTGATAATTGACCGACTGACTCTTAATTTTACGCTGCTTATTGCTGCTGTTTTTATGACGAATACGAAATATCGTTTTACTTGACACTGGCAATATGCGTGATAGCGATGCCATTATATTAAGAAAAAAAAACACTTTCTTGCGTTCAAAATAAATAAATGAACACGCTTGGTGGTGATGTGCAGTTTTATTTGGATTCCGTGCGATACATTTTTTCGTAATGGGTATTCGCTGTGGAGTTTTTTTGCAACAACCTCCATTAGGGAAATGTAGTCGCGTATAACGCCCGGTTCATATTATTAGCGGGTTTTGTCTGGATATGATGACAATATTAATCTTTCAAGTTATCAATTGTTTTACTTACTCAAATATGGTATGGAATAATATGGCCAATATTAATTCAAGGTATTATTAAAGGGCAATTTATGACTAGCGCAGATAAATTCATATGCAAATGAATGTTATGTTTCGAGATGTTTTTTGTTTTGTGTCTTCGTGTGAGTACATAACTAAAATATAACCTTGCGTTCAAAATAAATGAACACGCTTGTTGGTGATGTGCAGTTTTATTTGAAGTACCTAACTACGTGAGAGACATTTTTTTCACGCGCGGTAATGGGTATGATGTTGTTACCTGTGGAGTTTTTTTTAAAACAACTCGCACAAGGGATTGTTGTGAAATACAAAAAATTCAAAATTGAAAATGAAGTAGGTATAACGCCAGGTTCACATTACTGGCGGGGCTTGTCGTCAGAACGCTACGGCTTCATTTTTCTTTTTTGTTACAAAGATGGCAAACAAACATGCAGTTCACATTGATGTTAAGTGATAATTGCAGCCTATAGACACCCACAGAAAGACCAGAGGTCAAATGCAAATGCGTTGCCATTGTTAATCTTTCAGGTTTTCAATCGTTTTTTTTACTCAAATGTAGCCAAAGGTTAATGTAAACCAAGGTATAAATAAAAGGCAATTCATGACTAACGTAAGTAGGTAAGTTCTTATGCAAATGACGATACTTATCAAGAAAATCTTTATTTTTAGTGGTGACACAGGTGATGTGCAATTTTATTTGGATTCCATGCGACACATTTTTTTGCGTGGTAGCCGTAGTAGGTAATGGTTATATATAAGGTGCTGTAAAGTTTTTTGCAATAGTTTGGGATACGCAGGAAAGCGGTTATCGAAGCAAATATGTGTATAGAAAACTAGCGTACCCGACTGAAGCTGTAGTAATCCTGTAAACGACAATCCGAAATTTTAATATTTTTCAATAATTTTACAAATTTGAAACGCAATCGATAACGATACCTGAGATACATACTTAAAGAAGTGCGTTATAGCTGGGCGTTCGCAAGTAGGTAAGTTTCTTCCCTCCTGGTTCCATGAAGGTTATTTAGTGAATGATATATATTTTGAGAATGATATACCTATATTTGAGAATGTCCCGTTTTGAGTGACGATAAAAATGGTCATGTTACGTATAACGCCAGGTTACCACTATCGGGATAAGCCTGGCGCGCCAGAACGGTATGGGTTTCATATTTGAATTATGAGTAGATTCACAAAAATTTCCAAACTACGTAGTTTTCAACCGTCGAAAACCGGTACACGTATCAAACCTCACTTTATACTACTCATATTAGTTTTGCATTTGTTTATTGTCATTTGAATCCCAGTTATGCCTAGTATTTTAGTTAAGTATTTATTAAAAATAGTAGAGAGTAGATCTCCAAGTATTTCTCCGAAGTTAACATATGAAATATTTGAGCTCTTGTAGACATACTCAACTATTCAAATTGGTTTCCAATCTACTACATACCTGCCTACATTCCACATCAGACATTAATGTCAGTTAATATTGAATATCCACTTAAGTTTTGCACCTTTGATTAAGATTGTCATTATAAATTCTCGCTACGGAAGCTATCACGTGTATTACTATATGTGTGTATGTGGACACAATTATGTACATATATGTATACAGGGTGTCCCAGAAATCAACGATAAACCGAAAACGGGTGATAGGCCAATTAATGACAGTTATTAGAAAAATGTGAAAAAAATAGTGATTTCTGGGACATCATGTATACTAGAACCACAGTCTAAAAAAAACGTGCTAGAACTAACACTACCGGAAAATTTAGTTCTGCCAGTCATATAAAACTAAATGTTCAAGCCATTGCTTGTATAGAAATACTTTTTCCCATCATCGGTTTGAGCAACGTGTTTGAATTAAATTTATTGCCATGTGCGCTATTTTTTGCGACAACTTTAAAGACATTTATATAATTATATATTATGGTATAATATACTATAGTAATGTGCACGAAATGCTTAAGGTAACGAAACTATAAAATATGATAAGGATTGACTGTATTGGTCCAAATAGCTTTCCAGTTACTGCATGGTAAGTTACGAATTTTTCGAAGATATAATTGGTATACCTACTAAGCTCCTTAAAACGCTAAATATAAACCATAAAAAAAAATAAAAAAAAGGAGGAAAAAAACATAATAAAAAAAAACAAAACGGGGAAAAAAAAGAAGGAGAATGCTACATCCGCGCCGCACGCTCGCGCGCGCGACGGTCAACTGACTGAAAACGCTACTCCAAAACACTTTAGTGCTGAACACTACCAGAGAATATGTAATAATATACACTACCAATAAGCGGAATAAGTAAGGTAATGCGGTGGTGCTTACGCTCCAAAGCTCCGTTACTGGAAGTCTTACTGGTGGTAGAGCTCCAGTAACGGAGCTCGCGAGCGTAGGCACCACCTCATTACCTAATATACTTGCCGCTAAATGGTAGTGTTCAGCACTATCGTGTTCCTATCAAGCGGTAATGTACGGCCCTGTAATTTCCGGCACAGAGACATAACACCATAGGCCTCAGAAATGGTAACGCATGTGCATTTTGTGTGGGTGTCTATAGACTGCAGTCATCACTTAACATCAATGCGAACTGCGTGCTTGTTTGACACTTTTATGATCTAAAAAAAAGTCTACCACTATTAAAAAAGTAGACACACGTGTAGCGACATGCGACCGTCAACATTTTTTGTAAACTTATTTCATGCAACTACGGACTTCAGTCGTTCCCCGTACCCGGTTCGTAGCGCTACGTTCGCTAGGCTATACCTGTACACCAGTGTATTTTTATTGTGTTATACTCGTTTCAATAATAATTTAATACGTTTAGCCTCGACTTTAATTTCACACATTTAACCTTCAAAAGCAACCTTCTGAACTCTTATTTAGTGAACAGTAAACAGTGACCCTATAACAGTTAATTTGTGATAAAATTAAGCGACTACATCCCACAACATATATAGTATAACAAATCGGTACTATTGCCAAATAGTATTGGCAACTTACAAAAGGCAAACACGTAAATGATTATGTAATTGTTTTTCAATAAGAACTTCAACAAAAATACATTCATGAATGCATACAAAATCAATCTGTCCAAACGAGAGTGGACATGACACAAACATTACACTGGATACGAATTACGTGGAAGTCATTTGTGTGAAGTTGAGCCTTTGTGAATACCAAAATGATTCGGATCGTGTTGGTCTGATCCGATGCGGCTGCAAATGTTATGGATATTTTAATGCACGCTCGTATTTTACTTATAGTTAGAAGCAAATTGACCGAGAATATTAAGAAAAAACCAATATGCCGGGAAAGATACTTTACTATACCTACCAGCTACCGAAGCCCCACATCCGAAAGTCGATTTTGTCTTTCACTTTTTGTTTTAACCGATTTTTGTATTATTGAATGACATCCTAATTAATAGCTTTACAACGGATATGCTAAACTTTGCAGTTTATGCAATATTATTAAGATGCCGCTATACCCTTAAAAATTTTCGTAAGATTACGTCCGAAGTCAAATTTTTCTTCTTTTTTCTAAGTTTTTTAAATTTCTTAATTCACTTGAACGTCATTATGTTACTGCAAAAAAAAAATCCGAAAATCCCGTAGGTTTACACCTAAATTAAATCTAGTCGTTATTTAATAAGAAAATCCACAAATGATGATGCATTGTTACTGCATGAATGTATATAAAATCAATCTGGTCAAACCAAAGTTAACATGTCCAAACATTACAGAGGATACGGATTACATGGAAATAATTTGGTAGAGTTGAGCCTTTGTGAATACCAAAATGATGCGGATTGAGTTCGCGCCAGTCTGTTCGCTCGCACGTTCCATATTGTAGATTGAATAACTACAAGAATGATAATGGTAAGGCAATGAAGTGACACAATATACTAAGAATTAGTGAAAAATAAGTTGTACGTATATTGAGAAAGGTTATAACGTTTTTGCAGGTTTTCGCGAGCTTCATTTAATGTAGAAATTAAATTTGCGGATTTTCTCGCGTATACAACAAACACTCCCAAACTTCTTTTAATACCCGACGTTTCGGTCGCTTTCCAGCTACCGTGGTCACGGGCAGACTAATTCGACGATGTTCAGCCTGGTCTTATATAGCTGAAGCTGAAAAAAGAAGGGAGTGTTGTCTACGCGAGAAAATTCCACAAATTTAATTTCTACAATTGAGAAAGGTTCCATAACTATTTTTTGGCACTGAAGCGTTAAATTTCACTAGTCCATGGTCTTTATGTCGTATAATAGGTTGGGGAAAAAGTCTTTTCGCATTATAGTTTGTACGAACTTGTAATAAAATCGCTTTGGCTGTAGTATTTGTATCTGGCTGGTTTTAGTATCATTGAAAGTTAAAATTTTAAAGAACATAATTCCAAATTCAAATTAGGCAAATGTGTGATTTTCATTTGTTTTTCGTACTGTCAAGAAGTGAATCTAATGAAGAAATTCGATACATTTTAAAATTTTACTACAAAAAAGGTAAAAATGCAACGCTAGCCGCGAAAAACATTTGCGATGTTTATGGACCTAGTGCAGTGTCTGTGAGAGTAGCACAAATTTGGTTTTAGCGTTTTCAATCCGGAAATTTTGATGTCAAAGATGCACCTCGCTCTGGTCGCCCTGTTACGGATAAAATGGATGCCATTTTTGAAAAAGTGGAGCAAGATCGACATATTTTCAAAAATGGCATCCATTTTTGGCATTCCTCTTGTGATGTTAACCTAACATTGCATAAAGAATTCTGAAGAGATCGAAACAGGTGGAAATCTGAAGGTGCAAGGTCAGGACTATACGGCGGATGCATTAACACCTCCCAGCCAAACTCTCTTAATTTTTGCTGAGTGGCTATAGATGTGTGACGTCTAGCGTTATCATGATGTAACACCACACCCCTACTGTTGATCAATTCCGGCCGCTTTCTCTCCACTTATTAAAATATTAGCTATGAAGATTTCAAGAATGATTTAGTTTCAGTTAGATGGGACCTTATATCTTCAATGAATAATGTAAATGACATGGTTAACGATTTTAACCATTGTGTATTATCAGTGTTTGACCTCCATGCTCCATTGAAAACTATTGTTATCAAAGAAAAGTCTTTGCCCTGGATAACTGATACAATCAAAACTATGATGCGATTGCGAGATGAGGCTTCAAAAGAGTACTATAGAAAAAAAAAGAAAAGTAAAAAAGGCTATTACAAGGACCTGAAATCGACTGTGAAACAAGCATTATTTTATGAAAAATCAGCCTATTTTGAACATAATTTAAATAAACTCACAAGTCAACCTAAACAATTATGGAAGAATGTTAGGAATACTTTATTGCCAAAAAATAACATTGAATTGCCCGCAATATTCAATAATCCTAACATAATAAATCAGCACTTTTTTAAATTTACCTAGTATTAGTAATGAATCAAATTTCCAGCTGAGATTTTTTGAATGTAATAAATTCAGTGATGCCGTTTTTCATATTCAGCCAATAAGTTTTGACGATTTCGTTAAAATATGTCAAAGTTTGAAATCAAACGCTGTAGGTTATGATGGCATTAGCTTGGACATGTTGAAGATGACATTTCCATGTACTTTAAATACAATCTACAACATTATCAATACTTCCATTAAGACATCAACTTTTCCTAATGTGTGGAAAATTTCTTCTGTTCGGCCATTACCTAAATGTTCTAACCCTTCGCAGATCAATGAATTGAGACCAATAAGTGTCTTATCATGCTTATCCAAATTAGTAGAGAAGGTCATTTGTAATCAAGTAGTAAATTTCATTGAAACAAATAATTTAAAACCCCAGCATATCTCTTTGAAAAATTATCTTGGGCGTCTAGTTATAAACACTATGGGTCTCGTAAGTGCGCACCTCAACTTTTAACATTCTCACATAGTTCAGCCGCTTTTCGAGGAAGCTTACCGCTACTAGATGTTGGAATAATATCCCACCACCATTAAGGGACCTAAAAAGTATTAATAGTTTTCGACTTAAACTTAAAAATTTTTTGAATATAGTTAAAAAAGAACAGGAAAACCTAAGGCATGACACCAGTGCAATTTAAGTTGATATAAGAACTATGGACTATGATGTGTATACGTTTACGTATACTTATTAATGAGAAGATGTCGTCTGGAAATAGATGTAATTTATTAATGTAGTACGTTTTTTTCTTTTTTTTTTATCAAAACCTTAAACAAATTATCTTACAAGGTACTTATTTGCTAACATTTTTATTTTCTCTCCTTTAATTTTGTTTCTTTTTTTTGTAACAAGTTTTTCATGGACTGTAGATGTTTTAACATATATATATTGTATATCTGTATTTCTACTTGAGAAAAGTTGGAAGATGTGCTTTTTTTTAACCAAATTTTGTTTTTTTCTTTTCGACCAGCACAATGCTGAGTTAGGACCAGTTTGTAGCAATGCACAACTATGGATCATATTGATGTTACATTGTAAATTTATACCGACGATAGTGTGCAACATTGTTACAAATTAACGCTTTTTATTATTATCACTCATTTATTAATAATCCATATTAATTATTTTTTTACATATATAAGTAACTTAATTAAATATAACAAAAGATAATTAACAAAGCACAAATATAAATAAAAAAATAAAAAATAGTGTGCCACCGGCAGCGGGAACAGGGTCCAAGCCGTCGATGATTAGGGTCACAGAGACAGGAACCTCCTCACTATACGTGCCGTGCCGAGGAGTACCGCCTTCTGCATCAGACCCTTGACCCAACTTCCTAGCTTGAGCCTCTTGAGGTGTTGGTCGAGGCTCTTTTCTATAAGTCCGTTGACCGTAACGACTATCGGCACGATGATGGCCGAATCTACGTCCCACATGGCGACAATCTCGTGAGCCAGATCAAGATATTTGATTTCCTTGTCTTTTTCGGCCTTTCAGTTATCATTATTATTATTATAACTTCTTGCTTTAATCTCATCAGTTGTTCGCAGTAGAGTTCAGAATCGATAGTCCTGCCTGGTGGATATAGCTAATAATGAATAATGCCCTTCCAATCCCACCACAGACACAACATCACCTTATTGCGAGTTAACCCGGGTTTCGCCACAGTCTGTGAAGCCTGACCGGCCTTTGACCACGACCTTTTTCGCACGTTCTTGTCGTACGTGTTCCACTTTTCATCACTAGTTATCAGCTTCTTCAAAAATGATTCGGTTTCATTACGTCGTAATAAAGAATCACAAATGAGTACACGGTTCATTAGTTTTCTTTCAGTGAGCTCGTGAGGTACCCAAATATCGAGCTTCTTTTGTACCCAGCTTTTTCAAATGCGCCAAAACTGTTTTGTGATCAATTCTCAGATCTTCAGCTACGTCGTAACTCGATAGATGTCAAGATAGATTCACTTATCTTGACAGTACGAAAAACAAATGAAAATCACACATTTGCCTTATTTGAATTTGGAATTATGTTCTTTAAAATTTTAACTTTCAATGATACCAAAACCAGCCAGATACAAATACTACAGCCGAAGAGATTTTATTACAAGTTCATACATACTATAATGCGAAAAGACTTTATCCCCAACCTTATTTTTAGTCTTATGACAGCATAATTGTACTTTTGATTACATGAACCCAATCTGTCAAAATCACTCTCAACGTAGCAAAACGCTACGCAGGATAAATATATAACAGAGAAATAATTTCTGGAAGGCCACAGTGTCTAAGAATGTAAACCTAAATAAATTGAATTCTGTTTGCTTTGCGGTTTATTCTGTTGCGGTTACAAATGTAATGGATATTTTAATGAAGGCTTACATTTACGACCCAAGTTGGGTAATTATAAGACATGTTGTGTTTTTGATAGAGCTCCAGTGACGGAGCTCGCGGGCGTAGGCACCACCGCATTACCTAATATACTTGCCGCTAAATGGTAGTGTTCAATACTATCGTGTTCCGGTCAGGTGGTAATGTACGGCCCTGTAATTTCCGGCACAGAGGCATAACACCTTAAGCCTCAGGAGTGGTAACGCATCTGCATTTTGACCTTGGTCTTTGTGTGAGTGTCTATAGGCGTGTATAGGCTGCAGTCATCACTTAACATCAATGTGAACTGCATGCTTGTTTGCCACTTCCATAACATAAAAAAAGTCTCACGCGGACGAAGTCGCGGGCACAGCTAGTTGAGAATATTTGTAAACTTGTTATCTGAATCTGCTAACTAATACTCCAAAAACAATATTGCTAGAAACGTTGGTGTGTCGGCGGACTTAGTCTAAGCTCATTATTTTACAAGTCCGCTCTCTTTGGTGAGGTACGCGTGTGAAGTTATGCAGGCTTCCTAATTAGTGGTTCAGTGCACTCCTATTTTCCACAAAATATTTGTTTTTCACTTTCACCTAATCCACATTTACCATGGCCAAACTGTGCATTAATTACGCTAGGGGTCTAAAATTATATCTCCTTGTAAAGAATGTTGTGAAGGATAGCTTCTTTTACTTATAATGTTAAAAGATAGTAAATATATTTAATATCAATTATTCAATAATTATCTATACTTATAATAAATCTGTAGAAGTGTAAATTCTGAACATTAAAAATATTGAAAAAATAAATACCAGGGGACGTTATTAGATCGATACCGAACACAAATATGTGATTAGAAATTTTTTTGTCTGTCTGTCTGTCTGTTTGTTCAAGCATCACATAAAAACTACAGGTCCGATTACAATGAAACTTGGTATGATTATACTTTAACCTTTGGCGCACAACACTGGGTACTTTTTATCCCGGAAAAATGTCTGTTTGTCTGTGTGTTTGTGTAATGCTAATATCAGAAACGGCTGATTCGATGTGCGTTTTCACTAATATAGTGTGGTAAGTTTGGCCACTGGGAATCTAGTCCAGCCGCTCTTCCAACTGAGCTACCGAAGTCCTGCCCGATTTGTCAAATCTTTCCTTCACATTTATTGCATTGCTTTATGGTGGCAGCAGCGCCATCTATTGCCAAACTATGCTAGTTAGGCAACCGATATAATAGACTTTGCAGGTTATTGAATATCGTAAAGAAGTCGCTTTTACTCTTAATAATTGATTTATATTATCAAATTCAAATCAAATTGTCAAATTTTTCTTTCCATTTTTCTTTAAAATAAAATATATTTCACAAGCATGTGTTAATGCGAAATAATATAAAACAATTATATAGTGTTTGTTTCATGTGAATCGGTTCAGAAATAAAAAAGTTATGTCAATTTAAAGAATCGTATCGAATATTTTTAAGCTATTCTGTATCTCAGTTCTATCATTTAGGGAGTTTCGTACCAAATAGGTAAAAACCGGTCAAGTGCATGTCGGGCCACGCGCAGTGTAGGGTTCCGTAGTTACAGAGTTAGAGATGTAATGAAAAAAATAAATAAATATTTTGTATGGACTTGTTCGAAATTTTCGAGTAAAATACATTTGATCGACTATTACTCGCAAACTTACAAGGCCAACTTAAGTGTGATAGTTTTCCTTTTAACTTCCTTATATGTAGCTACTATTGCCGTAACGTTTGAATTTCTAACAATAACCGTTTAGTCTGTAGGGGAGGACACTTGAGTCTAACGAAAATTTGCATTTTAAAGCTTAATAAGTCACAAACTGTTATCTAAATCGAAAAATTATGTTTGGCCACACATAATATTTTTAAAAACCTATCCAACAATACCCCACACAATATGGAAATCGAAAACTAAAAAAAATATTTGCGCGTTACAAGTGTTTTTATTCTACCACTTTGTCGGCGTGATTAAGGTGTATACCTATGCCAAATTTCAAGTCTCTTATACTTATAGTTTTTGCGCTAAACCGCGGATGGACAGACAGACAGACAGACAGACAGACAGACGGACATGGCGAAACTATAAGGGTTCCTTATTTACTACGGAACCCTAAAACGGACCCTACTGATAACTAATCCTCCGCTGTCTGTCTGTCCGTCCGTCCGTCCGTCTGTCTGTCACCAGGCTGTATCTCATAAATAGTGATAGCTAGAGAGCTAACATTTTCACAAATTATGTATTTCTGTTACCGCTATAATGTAGACGCTTAAAATTTTCACATAATTCTTAGGTCTTATGTTGTATTGTAGCTTCCATAATAAATCTATATACATACAAATAAATAAAATTGGAGTGTCTGTTTGTACTATTAAAATAACCGCTTTTTTTAAAACGCATATGTAGGTATGTATACACCAAAACAACAATTTTTTACAATTTTTGTGTCTGTCTGTCTGTTTGGCGGGGTTAATCTTGGGAACGGCTGGACCGATTTTGACGGGACCGACTTTCACTGGCAGATAGCTGATGTGATAAGGAGTAACTTCGGCTACTTTTATCCCCATACATCCATACATACATACCTACATGCAAATAAGTAGAATTGGAGTGTATCCGACTTTGACGGGACTTCCACGGGTAGGTAGGTAAGGAGTAACTTAGGCTACTTTTATCTCCATACATCCATACATACATACATACATACCTACATACAAATAAATAGAATTTGAGTGTCTCCGATTTTGACGGGACTTTCACTGGCAGATAGCACTTCTCCAGCAGTGGACGTCTTTCAGCTGGAGTGGTGATGAATATATTCAACAGTCCCGTAATAATCTAACTACAATCGCTCTTCAAAACAATACACGCCTCAAGAGTGGAAACGCACCTACATTATGACATCCGGTTTTTGTGTTGATATCCATAATCATTTATCATCAATGTGAACTGCAAGATTGTTTGCCGACATTCGCTAATGTTTGCATTAAATTTCAAGGACTCGCTGATGAAATTGCGGAAAACAGATAGTGGTATAAAACCAATTTCACCAAACCACACTCAACATCCATACGAAGCACAGAGAACGGTTAACGAATCCTACGGGAAAGTAATTTGTGTGGGAAATGCTCGTATGTATAGTGAAATCAGCCGGATTGTGTTCCCGTAGAGTTCGTTCTGTTGTGGTCACAAACGTAATTGACATTTTAAAGCTATCTCTGGTCACCCAGAGGCATTTTAGGGTTCCGTAGACTTGTGGCGAAAAACGGAACTCTTATATAGATTCTTCATGTCTGCTACAAAAAGAAGGTCTTGAGGTTTCTTCATCAACTTTTTTCAAGTACAGGAAACGTTTTATTACTTCGATTTTACAATTTGATACAAATACATTAATTAACAACAGAGATTCGGTAGTAGTCGGCGCTCGCCCATTGAAGGTCTTAGGATTCATTCATCATAGAGGTCATTGAAGGAATAGTAATGGCAAGCCTTGATACGTCCCACTGTTGGGCACGAGTCTCTCCCCTTCTTGGGAGGAGGCCTGGAGTTTACTCCACCACGCTGCTCCAATGCTGGTTGCTGAATATAAGGGTTAGTGATCAATCCGCTGTCGGATGTTTTTCAAACCGCCCATAAGGCCTCCGATAAGGTTTAACAACTGCTATCTATCAATAGCAACCGGGACCGTCGGCTTAACGTACCCTCCGAAGCACGGAAACGCGCATTTTAATTTGCTACCAGCGGTCACCCACCATACACTAGACTGTGCCCGTATCGCTTAACCGAGTAGATCGCTTACTATCTACACCAGCTGTGGAGCCATGCGCGCTTTATAGCTAAAGGTCTTTAAATAGGCGGTATAATTGTAATACTGCTTCGATTGTCATCGCGAGATGGCGCAGCAGCTCCTCAAATTGAAATAATATAGAAATACCTTGTACGATCCCGGCATAAAACACATAGACAATGTATTCATATCATGTACATATATTCATGTTATATAGTATGTGTTCACGGATGCACCGAGTCCTAGAGATTAATGAATGTGTCGGTAATGAATGTGTGAAGCGTGTAATCTAGCGGTATCATGATACAAATTGTGGCCGTAATACATTAGGTTGTGAACCAAATTAGAAAATGTTATTAACTTTTTTGAGGATTAGGAATACGTACTTCGAAAAGAACAAAAACGGACCTCTTATGAGATCACTCGTGCCTCTGTCTGTCGGTCTGTCCGTCTGCCACAGCTGATTTTCTCCGAAAGTCCTGGATTCATTGAGTTCAGAATGTTGAGATGTAATTTACGTATGAAAATCAGTCGCCCAAACATGATTTTTTCATGTAACAAAGGTGGCAATCCATCATCTGCTCTGCTGAACTGTTCGACATGGTGCCGAAGTCTCTTTTTCTACACCGTACTACCCGCCGAAGAGCGAAGTTCCACCCTCACCGTCTGGACACCTGGTAGTGCGCAACGGTGCGGTTTACACGTTCGTTCCTACCCAGAACGTGTAAATTGTGGAACGAAGGTAGCACCTTGGTTGTAGCACCTAGGTAATACCTGAGGTAATCCCTAGGTGCTACAATATGGGATTCTTCAAAAATCGCGTCAAAAGAATCCTCCAGGGCTGGCAGCGCGTTGCCAACTCCGCTGATGTTGCAAAAGTTCATAAGCGACGGTGACCACTTTCCATTAATTTACATTAATGTTAATTGATCACTGTAGGCTTTAGACACTTTCAAAAATGCCAAATGACAAAATGCAGATGCGTTGCCACCCCTGAGACTTTAGTTGTTTTCTCTCTGTGATAGTTATTACGAGGCCGTACAACTATATCTTTATCTAACCGGAACACACACTACTATTTGGCAACAGATAAATTAGGTAATTAGGTAATGCGATGCCTACGTCCTCGAGCTTCTACCCCAAAACCCGTAAAACCTACGTAAACTTACATCTCAACACACCATATATCGAGTTTGGCCGACTTCAGACAATGTGAATGCCCCATAAGCCGATATTTGCTGCAGATGCTGACAGTTGCCTTATTTCATCTCAGATGTCGACATAACGCTCATACGAACTATACCTAGCGAGATGAATAGCCTAGATTGCTCATCACATGGCTAATTACTTCCATTCTTCAAGATTTCTTGTTTTTTTTTTTTATTTTTTTTTTTTATGTAACTGAAGTGGCAAACAAGCATGCAGTTCACATTGATGTTAAGTGATGACTGCAGCCTATAGACACATGCGTTACCACGCCTGAGGCCTAAGGTGTTATGCCTCTGTGCCGGAAATTACAGGGCCGTACATTACCACCTGACCGGAACACGATAGTGCTGAACACTACCATTTAGCGGCAAGTAAATCAGGTAATGCGGTGGTGCCTACGCCCGCGAGCTCCGTCACTGGAGCTCTACCACCAGTAAAAACACATACATGTTATTAGTTACACAGTTATACATGTTATTACTGCAATTAAGTTTGTATCGCCCCGTAATAACTATCACAAATACAACAAATTAGCATTACCAGACTATATGTAATAATTAATAAATATAAAAACATTTTGACGTCCCGCCCGATTTCCCCGCCTCACCCAACCTCCTCCCCTCTTATGGGCGACGTTTGGTGTTCTCTACGTGCTACGGTCAGTGCTCAGATATCCCGGTCCCGACACACTTCCCGTGCTTCTTCTACATTCATCATACTCTTCTCACCCTCGATGAAATAGGTCGATTACTGTCCAGTAATCGACCTATTTCATCAAGGTAGGTCAGTCTTGGTCTTCCTGGACCTCTGCAAACATCCACATATGACCACCAGTATAAAATATCTATGAAGTAAACTCCATTTCTACAGTCTTGTTATATGTTTAGATATAGATAGATATGTAAGATAAAGTAGCTGTCCTTAGCAGAGTAGGATTTCATTGAATTTCAAGTTGTTAACTCGAGACCCTTAACATAGTGCGCTCTACATTAGTTGTGTCGCTAGCAGACACTCCACAAGTATATTTTTGTACAAATAATACCGACTGTATGCAAATATTGGGGTTCCCATCTGTCTGTTACTGTTACACAAGTGTTATAAGAGTTTTGTCATATAACAAAGGAGATGTTGCAAAAATGTATGGACCTGCTGCCATGTATTGTACACAATATCATTAAACAGGCAAAATCAATATAAAGACGTTTTTTTAAAGACTGCATATTTTCACTTATTTAGCTTTGTTTGCAGTTACAAAACATAATTTGCAGTTAGAATTGCAACTCAAAACTAACATGGCAAATATGGCGGGCGATGTCATTTTGACATTTTAATTTTTTAAATTGATTCTGGCAGAATTACCCTTAAGTCGGTAATTGCCACTAAATAATAAAAGAAGTATTTTGATTATTAGAACTTGGAGAAAAAAGTAACATTTTCTTAATACTATCAAAATCGATTGATCCCAAGTGTCGGCTGTATCGCCGCCATATTTAACATAGTTGAAAATGATAAAATCGTTTGAATTAAATGTGGTTGTGTAACTCTAAAATATATTCTTGAATAAATTAATTGTATTTTTTTGGATTCTTCTTTAATTTACCCATTTTTTTGAGGACATGTACGAACCAGGGCCGAGCTCGCAACATCTCCTTTAAAGTGATGAAATGTTTTTTTATATGCCCTTCGTCGTAATTAGGACAAATCATTGCGACGATCATAAGTATTTTAGTTAAACACGCGCCGAGCCTAGTCGTCCTAATATTCAGTTGCAGAATTACTAGCAGCCTGAGTACGCTGGAGCCTAGGGCGGCAGATTTAGGTCATAATTTTCGTATTTAGATATACAAAAAAAAAAAACGACAGACTATCTACACACGGCTTGATCAAGTGGAAAGTTATACATGTAATGGAGCTCTCGGAATCTTGCTAAATCTATATTTCAAAGTTATACATATAATGGAGCTCCATTATATGTATAACTTTGAAATATAGATTTAGCAAGATTTGAAGACATCCTGTATGTATTATCACAAAAACATAAATATTCATATTTATGTGTCTACTTGGTATCTACTTTCAATGAATGCCAGTAACATTATACAGTCCCGGAACGACATCATCTTGCGCCCATAGAGCAACACGGGCCACCGGCCGCGGCGGACCGGAGGGGAGTAGCATATGCAGGCTTTCCCTTCTGTCAAAGTACAAGCGCAAGTGAGCCTATGCCTGTGGCCTAGATGATTAAATGTGTGTGAGTCACACGTATTTCCCCCCGCAAAAAGTGATAGATTGTTTTGCATCGGTAATAAACGCTACGGCTACTCCCCTCCGGTCCGCCGCGGCCGGTGGCCCGTGTTGCTCTATGTCTTGCACCCATGTGAAGCCGAGATAAGAAGCTATAAAAGATAAAGTAGCTGCCCTTACCAGAGTATTTTATTCATTGAAATTCAAGTTGATATCTCAAGGACCTTAACGCAGTGCGCTCTACATTAGTTGTATCGCTTGCAGACACTGCACAAGTTTGTTATTGTACTAACAATACCGACTGGATGCAATATTGGGTTTCCTATCTCTCTGTTTCATCACTGTTGTTAAACATTGTCTTAATATGCTGTATAATAATATTGGGTATATTAATGACTGTGCCCTTGACTTCCTTCGCGTGGAATAGTGACTTTGGGCAGAATTTTTTGGATATAACTTTTGGTTAATTTTAGATCATACGAAAACACTTATCGATAGCTAAAAAATCTGGTTTAAATTAATACTTCTCTGTACATGATATTAAAGCCGCCAATGCCACCAACGCCACCAACGCCACCAACATCACCAACACCACCACCAACGACACCAACGCCACCAATGCCACCAACGCCACTAACTCCACCACCACCACTACCACCAACGCACCCAATTCCAGCAACGCCACAACGCTACCACCACCAACGCTAGCAACGCCATCAATGTCACCATCCCCACCAACGCCACCAATGCCACCAACGCCACCAACGCCATCAACGCCACCAACGCCACCACCACCACCAGCAACGCCACAAACGCCACTAACGCCTATGTAAACCGCATTTAATTCTGTTCAAAAGTTTTGAAGCAGTGCTTGGAGTAAATTTTCAATTGAACATAACTTCTTTTTCCCATAAACTATTTTGACGAAACAAACCGTTTTGACATTTTTAAACTATTTGATTTTAACCAATAATTTTAGCATGATATGTTCTTAGGTTTTCGCGAGCTACACTCATTGAAATAAAACTATTTTTACGGATTTTAAAAATCATTTTAGTTTAATATACGCGAGATAAATCCGTAAAAATAGTTTTATTTCAATCAATAATTTTAGTTTAATATACGCGAAACAAATCCGAAAAATAGTTTTATTTCAATGAGAACATACTAGAACATACTACGTTCTAAGACTGTTACGTCTATTTACTATTTACCTGTAAAAGTGTTGCATGAGCGACTGCTAAAGTCGACGCTGATCCTTTAAAAACATACATTACTGATGCCAATAAAACGTCAAAAAGTCTGAACACACATATTGAGGATCCGAAGGGGAGCAAACAGATAAAAAACTCAACATATAAAAGTCGAGTGACATTTTGCGGGCAACCTCAACTTTTTAATCACGAATTCATTGTGAGGTAAAAGAAATAGGCTAAGATACGGCATTAGAATTATGTATAATGCCCTCGTCTGTTATTTGCGACGACTAAGATTATTATGTTAGATAACATATACATTTATAAATTACAAATAGGCTGTCAAATGCCAGGCAATACCTACATATATATACCTCCCCTTATCATTTTAAACCACCGATAACTATGACTGTAGGTATGAGGGTATATTGAAACTGGCGTTATCAATACGTTAATAAAACAATTAAATAACTAATGAAGTTCTTATTAAGGAAAGGTAATTTATGTAATTTTATTATATATCCAACTCTATTAGGTTGCATTCTCAAAAGTGTGTCACACATACCTGGTTGCCTAGATTTAAACCCCCTCATTCATAAACGAATTTTGGTTAAAACGTATCTCTCTTTTGTTTCTTTCTGAATTATACATTTGACAATACCGACAATGGCAAAGCACATTGTAGCTAAAATGTATCTACGATATAATAAAAACATGATAATGAATAATGGAGATAAGTTATTATCAAATAACAAATGAGGGTATATATTTCTAATACCGTATCCTAAACTAGCAGACAATAAGCCGGGAGACAATCGCGAGACACCTCAACTCATGAATCTCGAATTGATCGTGAGGTAAAATCGGAAGGAGGGTGAAATAACAAGATTGTAAAGAATCCAATCTTTCAGAGATGCTTGTGAATATGTTTATGTAAGCAACAGGCGTTCTGACCCACAATAAAAGTGTATGGAGAGTCAAGGGACTGGTACATTAGGATGTCTGTATTTTGCTAACCCGGAGTGGGTCAGCAAAATACAGTTGACGTTTTATTGGCATAAGTAATGTATGTTTTCTGACTGTGACTCTGACTGACTGACTGATAAATTGACTGACTGACTCTGACTTATACGCTGCTTATAACGAATACGAAATATCGTTTTACTTGATACTGGTAATATGCGTGATAGCGATGCCATAACAATAAAAAAAAAGGATCAGCGTCGACTTTAGCAGTCGCTCGTGCAACACTTTTACAGGTAAATAGACGTGACAGTCTAAGAACGTAGTATGTTCTTAGGTTTTCGCGAGCTACACTCATTGAAATAGAGGTTTTTTTTCAGATAAATCTCGCGTATATTAAACTAAAATGATTGTTTAAAATCAAATAGTTTAAAAATGAGAAAATCTGTTAAGGAATAAAGAAGTTAAGGTCAATTGAAAATTTACTTCAAGCACTGCTTCAAAACTATTAACTAGATTGGTTTACGTCAACGTTTATAATTTAGACTAGCTATGCCCGCGCCTTTATCTGCGTTGAATTTAACAAAATTACCGTTTAGTAAGTATGTATGTAACTTCTTTCTCCGTTAACCGATTTTGACCAAACAAAATTTTTACAACGCTCCTAAAAACGTTTTTTTTGTTTCTGATATTTTTTTAATTGCCCCCCCCCCCATCCCGCTATCCCTTTTTTGAAAAAGCATTTAGTGTACAGACACTCCATTTTTACTGTCTTATATGTATTGATTTACCTACATTAAGCAGAAGACAATTTGCGACTTACCTGATCAGGAATTCATCGTCAAGTAAAAAAGGATTGCAAAGAATCCAATCTTTTAGAGATACTTGTGAATATGATCATGTTAGCAGGCGTACTGAACTACAATAAAAATGTATGGAAAGGGAAGCCGAGGGACTGTTGTGTTGGGACGTCTATATTTTGCCAACCCATTCCTACTCGCACTTTTATTATATATATATGAGCCTGCAATAGGCAATCGGACAGCTATCGAAAATAAATGTAAACTATGATTAGAATGAATGTTTGTGAAATAAAACGATGACTCATTAAATATTTTCGTGAAATATTAAAGATTTATATTTTTAAATTGCAAAATAAAATGTAATATATTTTATCTGTGCTCCATGTTGAACGAAACATCAATCACAGGACGTGACGTCATATGTTTGTACAACAAATATTTAACACAAGTGATAATTTGATTTATTGGCTCTTTTTTTGGATATTTTCTACGTTATTTACACGAAAAATAAGTTATACGAAATTCAACAAAATTAATTTGCACTTGGTTTGTCGCATGGAACTAAAAGATTCACTTTGATTGCAAACAGTTGACGTCACTTTGTTCAGAGTCATTCGGCACCGTTTACGCGGCTTTTTTGAAATTATACAATATATGTGTAGTTTCTGGTACTTTAACATGTTTAAATAATAAAATTAATATTTTTTATGGTTAAATAAACGTAAATAGAATAATTTTAGACACATTCTAAAAAGTTGTCCGATTCCCTATTGTACCCAATTGATTTGTTTGTTGTTTAAATAAAAATAACTACGTTGAGAAAAACCGACTTCAAATCTAAAAAGTAAAAAATAATACAGATTTAATATTAATTATATACTACCTATTATTTATACGTGTTATTTACTAATAGGATTGAAGTCGCTGTCAAGCCTTAAACAAATAATTATATTTTAATCATTTAAATATGAATACGAGCAAATTAATAATGAACAAAACGTAACCGGCGAATCGTGGGTGTTTGCATGTATGGTTGAATGCATGCATTTACCTCTGCCTACCCCTTCGGGGATTACAGGCATGAACAGGTTACATTTTAATACAATGAAATGCCTACTTTAATGATTTGGGCTTGGCACCGACTTCAATCCTATTAGTAAATAACACGTATAAATAATAGGTAGTATATAATTAATATTAAATCTGTATTATTTTTTACTTTTTAGATTTGAAGTCGGTTTTCTTAACGTAGTTATTTTTATTTAATACTTTTTAGTTTATTGCTGTCAATAAGATTAATGTTCACATCTGTTAAATTTGTCAAATCTGACTCTTTTAACTTCGTGACAATAAGATAGGTACATAACTTAAACTGTTTAGATGTGTCGATACAAAATTATTATACGACTATACGAAACCAATGAAAAAAAATTATTGATTTTTGGGGAAAGTAATCATGGACTGTTAACTCTAGAGTTATAGAGTAAATATATAAGTAGTAGAGTAAATAAGCTGTGTTGTGTCGTCGATGAGTAAATATGTCATTGTCACTTGTTGTCATGCGCATTAGGACTATCTAGGACATCAGTGGATTCAACGCATTGTTATGACAACACGCTGTCTAATCTTATTCCTTTAGTTTGAGGTGAAAGTAAGTAAAAAATGCTCATAAAATAAAAACTAATAGTCCTACCTGAATAAAATTTTTATGGGACCAATTCGAAACTATTCCGCATCAAACACAATAAGAATTACGAAAATCGGTCCAGAAATCTCGGCGAAATTGGCGTACATACATAAAAAAAATATATATATACCGGCCGAATTGAGAACCTTCTCGTTTTTTTGAACTCGGTTAAAAACCGCTTTACACAGGCAGCCCCATACTAGACACGAGGTATAAACCTGTGTCGTGCGTGCCGCTGTACACATTCAACACACTCACACGAACACCCAGACCTGAAACTAATATCTGTATTCCATACAAATATTTTTTCCGTTACCGGGATCGAACCCGTGAGTCTCACACACTGCTGCTGGACCAAATGGCTTGACAAATATAGGCTTTAAACAAGTACATAAAAGTAATCTAGATTAAGTTTTAATTAATTGGATCAGTTGGATAAGAGTCTTAAATAGACTTTATTAAGTCTATAGAGTAAGTTACTAGGAATAAGCTTATTTTATTTCATAACTCGTATAAAGTCATTTAAATAGGCGTTAGTAGGTAAAAGATTTATCAAATTAACTAGACGTCGAATATAATTTAGAAGAAAAAAACCATTTTGTTGCACAATAACTCAATGAGACTACAACCTTATTAAAAAAAAATAAGACTGATATTGCTTTTGTGAGTTGCATTGTCAATTGCCTTAGATAGAAAAAGACAAATAATTATTGATTAACAACACTTCGGAATTAATAAAAAGGTTTAAATGAGATACACTTTTATATGAAAATGGGATAAAGATTAATTACATTTTGGGAGCACTGAGTTCTGATTAGAGACCTTTAGAGGGAGCTTTGATTGGGTTCACTTTACATCCTCTCTGAGCTCCTATCCAAAATTCTGACGATTCGGAATATGAGTAAGATCGTCGCGACCTTTTGAATTTTTTTAAGGGCTACCCTTCGCGCGCCACTAACAGGGTGCAAGGTATCTCCATCTGACGATAAATACATTAACAATAAAATTTGCGGATAATCGTCAATCGACCCATCTCTAATGCATCGAGACGTTAAGTAAAAGGAGAGTTAATACCACAGACCAATCAGCCTTACTACAGACAAAATTCTAAAGAATCCAATCTTTTAAAGGCACGTATGTAACGGTCGTTGTGACCCACAATAAAAATGTATGGGAAGTCGGGGGACCGTTAAATTTGAGGGACACATATATTTTGCTATTGCGTGCCCTTTAGGGTTCCATTTTCAAATAGCAAAATTGGAACCTTGACAGTTTCGTCCGTACGGTAATTCACAAATAATTACATCAAATTTTATTGATACTTCCTAATACTAGTTGTTACACACGTCCGAATTTGGTACGCAGCGGACCGCGGATTCGGTACGCTCTGAACCAAATCTGGTCGTGCGTAGAGGAGTCCGGTGGACATAATTATTATTAATCAAGTCCGATGCGGTCCGCTCGCGCGGATTCCGGATTCGGTCCACCGTACGGACGTGTGGTCCTACTATAAGGATACTACGGAGTACGAAAGTACAGGGCACCCAATACTTTCGTACCCCGTAGCATACAAGACATTTAGCTTTATAAGGCCCAAGTGCGGCCCCATCTGGAATACTGCTCTCATTTGTGGGCGGGAGCCCCCAAATACCAGCTTGGTCCACTTGACTCCCTACAAAAACGCGCCGTTCGTATTGTTAACGATCCAGGACTTACCGACAGGCTCGAACATCTGAGCCTGCGCAGAGACATTGGGAGTCTGTGCGTGTTGTACCGTCTCTACAATGGTGAGTGCTCTGCTGAACTGTTTGACATGGTGCCACCGTCTCTTTTCCTACACCGTACTACCCGCCGAAGAGAGAAGATCCACCCACACCGACTGGACACTTGGCAGTGCTCAACGGTGCGGTTTTCACGTTCATTCCTGCCCAGAACGTGTAAATTGTGGAACGAACTTCCCTCTGAGGTGTTCCCTAGGTGCTACAATATGGGGTTCTTCAAAAATGGCGTCAAAAGAGTCCTTCAGGGCTGGCAGCGCGTTGGCAACTCCCCTGGTGTTGCAAATGTTCATAGGCGACGGTGACCACTTTCCATCAGGTGGCCCGTTTGCTTGTCTGTCAATCTTCAGACATAAAAAAAAAAAAAAAAGACAATCTTTGGGTAGAGGAAAAGATGAAACAAAAATAGTACCCGGGTGTACATACTAAAAAAAAAATCATTTCATTTTTTTAAAACATACTATCGCAGTCTTAATAAACGTAGGTACTACTAAGACGAACAAGTTTCGTAGTTTTTGTTAAAATAAAGAATGATCTTACAGTCGTAAGTGCTGTTGTATTTTCATGTATTCCACTAATACGGTTTCCCACAAAAAATAACTTTTCGTTGAGAAGTTTGAAAAACGTTTGTGTTGAACTAACATAGCAGGCACATCTTTTAATGATTGTCCTCTGGGCATTACAACTATTGGAAGTAAAAGTTTCTTTTTATGAACATTTTTGTAGACGGTTCTTATTTACTTAGATATATCTACCGTATACCACATACGGTAGATATATCTAAGTAAATAAGAACCATCCGTCTCTAGATAGTTCCAGTATCTAATACTGGAACTCTCTAGTGACGGATTCCAGGGCTGTATGCTTATCTGTTTCACCGTTTGTTTAGGGTTCCGTTCCTAGAAGGTAAAAAACCGGTCAAGTGCGTGTCGGGCCACGCGCAGTGTAGGGTTCCGTAGTTGCAGAGAAAGAAATGTAATGAAAAAATAAGGAGTTGTTTGAAATTTTCTAGTAAAATACATTTGGTCGACTATTACTCGCAAACTTGCAAGGCCAACTTAGGTGTGATAGTTTTCCCTTTAATTTCGTTATATGTAGCTACTATCGCCGTAACGTTTGAATTTCTAACAACAACCGTTTAGTCTGTAGGGGGGGGGACACTTGAGTCTAACGAAAATTTGCACTTTAAAGCTTAATAAGTCACGAACAGTTAACTAAATCGAAAAATGATGTTCGCACATAATATTTTAAAAACGATATCCCACACTATATGAAAATCTAAAATAAAAAAAATATTCGCGCGTTACTAGTAGGGGAAGTTACCCTAAAAAAAATTTTTTTTTCACGGTGTTATTCTACCACTTTGTTGGCGTAATTAAGAAGCATACTTGTGCCAAATTTCAAGTCTCTAGTACTAATAGTTTTTGCGCTAAACCGCGGACGGACAGACAGACAGACAGACAGACAGACAGACGGACATGGCGAAACTATAAGGGTTCCTTGTTTACTGCGGAACCCTAAAAACGGGAACCTATTATTAAACCGCCGCTATCTGTCTGTCTGTCTGTCTGTCGCCACGCTGTATCTCATGAACCGTGATAGCTAGAAGGCTGAAATTTTCACAAATTATGTACTTTCTTTGCCGCTATAACAACAAATACTAAAAATAATAATTGAAACTTGAAGGAAGGTCCCCGTACAATAAACGTGTTTTTTGTCGTATTTTAGCGTTATAATTCTATGGCTCAATTTAAAAAAAAAACGGTAGCCGGTAGGCGATTAAAATTTTCACAGAATATTTAGTTGTATATTACCTTTTAAAATAAAATTATAATAAAGTGAATGTTAGAGCGGGGCTCCCATACAACAAACGTAAGTTTTAAGCAATTTTTTACTCTATGTGAATAATATAAAGGAAGAAACTTGAATATAACAAACGAAATTTTCTTTTATAGATGATAGTACGGAACCCTTCGTGCGCGAGTCCGACTCGCACTTGGCCGCTTTTTTTTCATGAAATAATAAAGATACTTACCTAGCTACTTTTGTACTTATGGTATATCGTGAAAGTGGTAAGTAAGTGTCACTCAGAAATGACTATTTACTTTCTTTAAAAAATATACCTATATTCTTAAACTCCGTTACTGGATCAACAATACAACAATACAAAAGTAGCATTATATGTCTCTTTCTTTAAAGAAATACGTGTGCACAGTGGCATATTTTCTACTTAATGGATGTGTAAATCCACAAACGAAAATTCCATCATAATATTTCCACCCATTTTCGAACAGTCGGAAATATCAGTTCGAAATATCCGCCAGCTGAGCGTTCGAAAATAAAATCAGCGGGGAATTCACTGCCTTCAGCTAGCTTCATCGATATTTATGAAATTTTGGTACCTATAAGTAAAATTAAAAATAAGTTTTCATATAAATACGTGTGCAAATTATAATACCATAAACTTAATCGACGAGTAACCCCGCAAACGAAATTTTTTACAATATTTCCACCCTATTTGGAACAGTCGGAAATATCAGCTCGAAATATCCGCCAGCTGAGCGTTCGAAAATCAAGTCAGCGGGGTATTTTCTTCCTTCGGCGAGTTTTATCGACACCTGTCAAGTATTCAATTACCTATTTGTAAAATTAAAAAGCTCGTTGATAGGTTGCTCATGAAATCCAAAAAGGGGGCTTTTGGATTTGATGCTCTTAGACTTGAAGGGTGGAGTATGTTAATTATGTATTTATGAGACGTATAAATGTTAAGACGCAAACCACGATATTTATAAAAACTGATGTTAAAGTTTTCTAAAACATTATAAAAAAAACAAGTGTTTTAAAATCAATATTTTTATTTTGAGTTATAACAAAATGTTATGAATGTGTCTAAGTAGGTGTAGAATATGTATTTTTTATTAAATTAATTCAAAATTTTAGTCAAATATGAATCGAATTGCTTCTCATATCTACGTGCGACCGAAAGTACGTTATTTTCAAATACATAGGTATGTGTAAGCTGCCTCCGTGATCTAGTGGTAATATTCGACTACTGCTACGCCGAGATCCTGAGTTTGATCCCCAGTTTGAGATTTTTCCATATTCTGTAATTATTCCAGTGCCTCGTAGTTTAGTAATGTGCTCGGGATGTCAATAGTCTCGTTTTCTAATACATGGGACAAAATATGACTAACGAATAGCGAGTGTTTAATGCATGCATTAACCTCTGCCTACCCTTTCGGGAAATACATGCGTAAAGTCACGTTCAATCCGTAAAGTAGCGTTTAAACTAGTGGTGATATCAAGGTATTTCTTGTCTCTCTTTTATTAAATAGTATTTGATCAACAGCTCTGAACTCGCATTTATTTTACAGTATTTGATCAAAAGCTATGAATAAACAAACAAATCTAATCAAGTTTGCTGAATCCTAGTTTAACTGGAATGCGACGATAAATCTAGATGAAGTTAGATACGCAGCTGGTGTTCCCCGGTGAAAAGCGGCTAAAACTAGATTTTGCCAGTTGCATACGGATACACCCTCGCATAGGTAGGTACGTATATCCTTTATAGGACGGGAATCCAATCCTTCATTTCATGATTGAATTGGTTCAGGATTTTCTGTATTGTTCTTTCTTTTGGAATTACATGAATCACTTATTAAACGTCAAAGAAACTGTTTAATTGACTGTTTTGTTTTGTGTCGTGTTCCTTGGGTTTGATACAAACCTTTTCTGGGATTGTTAGTGAAGCAAGTTCATTATAAAATCGACACATTCTAGATATAGGATGTTGTTTTTGTGAACTCTAAGTGAAAATGTTGGTATTATGCCTCTGTGCCAGAAATTACAGCCATTACAGGGCCAGACATTACCACTTGACCGGAACACGATAGCGCTGAACACTACCATTTAACGGCAACTAGATAAGGTAATAGATAAGGTAATAGGTATAAACTCCGTCACTTTAGCTCTACCACCAGTATGTGTCTAATGAATTGAATTGTGAATGAAATTATAATTAATTTATATTTTGTTTAGGCACTAATTTAGCAAATACAGAATAAAGAATCAAGAATCAAGCTCAAGCAATAGTAAATGTAGAATCGGCACAACCGAGCCTAGGTCAAATTTATGAAGACTTTTAAGTAGATGAAGAACACTTATTGCACCCTCGAGACCCTCACCGAAGGTTTCATGGTAACGTGTCACGCTTTCTTAGGTATATATTGAATTTATAATTACAATTATTTAGGCTCGAATCTTGTAGCCAACATTCTAAGTCTAGGAATTCGTTGCTTTTGCTATTGCAAGTTATTAGCTAACAAACTTTTCAAAGTTCTATAGCAATTTTAATAATACTACTTCTCCTAACACTATTATATTTTCTTCCAAAAAAAAGCATATTGTTTATTGACATCTACACAAAAAACCAGAGGTCAAAGTGCAGTAGCGTTGCCACCCCCGAGACCTTAGTTGTTAAGTTGCTATGTCTATGTGATAGTTACGGGGCAAAGAGCAACACGGGCCGCCGGCCGCGTGTACATGTGTACAAAATATATAAACAACTAGCTGTTGCCCGCGGCTTCGCCCGCGTGTATGTCGTCTTATAAATAACTAAGAAGCCTATGTTCTTTATCAAAGTCAGCTCTATCTCTGTACCAAATTTCATTAAATAATTTTTAATAATAATTAAATTTCATCTAATAATCAAAATATCTGTAGTCCATACAAATATTTGTCCCGGTGCGGGGATCGAACACGCGACCCTTCGAATCAAACGGTCATCTCACACCGCTGGACTAACCGGGTCGTCATTATATGTATATGTACTGGATATATACTGTTACCGTTCTTTTTTTTCATACAGGTAGAGGGTAGGGACACATTTGGACCTAATTAAAAAATGCCACGCTGAACCTCAATAAATTTCACAAACAGATTATTTTATCGAAAATAGAATAAAATATTATTTATTGTACACCATTTTTTTACAAAAGAAAAACACTGATTTATATATATTGACAAACATCCCACGTGATGATGTGCGTGAAAAAAAATACACTTTTCACGTTTAGGGGAGGTACCTACCCCAAAACCATTTGTTTTACCCTAACAATACAGAAAAAGCTAAGTGACTTTGTGTTGGTAACATTGTGTTGGACAGCAAAACTGTTACCTAGAATAGAATAAAACGATTTGCATGTATTATGTTAGGATGAAAAAAAAAAATATAATTGTAATATTACAAAAAGGATTTTTTAATAATTGCTCCATCTTTCCCAGAATCTTTTAATTGAATTTTGTACAAACTGGTATTTCAACGTTGAAGGTTGTTACAATGTTGTTATACGTTATCTACCTACGTCAAAAACTGTTGTAATTATTGAGTTATGATGTGAACTTGTGAAATGAAAATGTTGATATTCCTACGTAATAATGTTTGAACACACCAAAGTTCATGGATTCCCCCCTAACGTAGAGTACCTACGTTTACGGGCCACCTGATGGAAAGTGGTCACCGTCACCTATGAACATTTGCAACACCAGGGGAGTTGCCAACGCGCTGCCAGCCCTCTGCAGCTCTTATGACGCCATTTTTGAAAAATTCCATTTTGTAGCACATATGGTACACCTCAGAGGGAAGTTCGTTCCACAACTTACACGTTCTGGGCAGGCACAAACGTGAACTGTTCGACATGGTGCCACCGTCTCTTTTCTTAACGGCGCAACACCGTTGAGAAAAGGTGTCCAAACGGTGAGGGTGGAACTTCTCTCTTCGGCGGGTAGTACGGTGAAAGAGACGGTGGCACCATGTCGAACAGTTCAGCAGAGCACTCACTATTGTAGAGACGGTACAATACGCACAGACTCCCAATGTCTCTGCGCAGGCTCAGATGTTCGAGCCTGACAGTTAGTCCTTGGTCGTTTACAATACGAACGGCGCGTCTTTGTAGGGAGTCAAGTGGACCAAGCTGGTATTTGGGGAGCAATATTCCAGTTAGGGCCGCACTTAGTAGTAAAGTGTAGTTACGTGTGGCGTGGAGTGGCTAGTACCGGCGGACCGGAGGGGGGTAGCCATATACAGGCTTTCTCTCTATCAAAGTAAGAAGGAAGACCAAGGCTGACCTACCATGACCAAATAGGTCGAGTTCTGTCTGATGGTGGGGTCAAAAGTCTTAGGAATCGGCGTGCATGTATGAAGAGAATGATGAAGGTAGACGAGGCACGAGAGGTTTGTCAGAACCGGGATGTCTGGCGCTCTACACTCTCTGCCTACCTCGTTAGGGACCTGGCGTGAAGATACATACATACATACGTGTGGCGTGGAGTGGCTAGTACCATAGAGCTACACGGCGAACCGGAGGGGGATAGCCATATACAGGCTTTCTCTCTATCAAAGTACAAGCCCAAGTGGGCCCGAGATTTTTAAATGTGTGCGTAAAATTGTTTATGTATTATATAAAGTCAAGGTGTGAGTTTCGTAGTAATAGACGATTTTTGTTGTGTGCGAGTGTGCGTCACACTTTTCCCCCGCAAAATAGGTATGACTGACTCTTTCGCATCGGTAATATAAGCTACGGCTACTCTCCTCAGGTCGACCGGTGGCACGTGTTGCTCTATGGCTAGTACCTTTGGACATGCCTATTTTACTTAATTGTACCAATAAAATATGATTGTTAAAGAAAAACAATATTTCAGTAGCGTAGAAGTTGCAAAATTACCAACTAAACTATTTTAAAGGTGTACTACCTACATTTAATGTTTTAATATCCATGTACCTACCCTTAATTTCTAAATTTCTATACTTTATCATTAACGAAATTCAACTGCACGTGCCTTATTAATAGATACTTTGAATACGTTAAATAATACAAAAATAACACATTACAACCTTCTATCCCAAATCGAGTCGTGTTTTTCAAGTTCATTCTTTATATTTACTGTACGCAGCTGTGACTGCAAACTATGTCAGCAGAAATAACGGAATAAATATAATCGCGAAAATCAATTCCATTCTCAATTTGAATCGCAAATGTTCTTCATCTAAATTGTAAATGACGTTTGAAATTGTTGAAAAATAATGAAGACTTCATTAGTACAGTTTGGAGTTTGCTCAAATGCTGTAGACTGTAGCGGTGAAGAGGGGATGTTTTTAAATTGTGGCATGTTTCGGCACAAATCGTAAAGCAAACTGAAACGTAAAATATTTATTAGTACCTGATGGCAACTTGACAAGCTTGTTCATTTTTTGAATTACTTAAAGTCAGGTCACAGAAACAGTTTTGCTAATATTTTTTACTATCATAAAAGTTGAAAACGAGCATATAGTTCATATTGATATAATGAACCCTACGCCCCTCATATCCCGCCCGCATAAGTCTGATGTGTCCATTCACAACGTGCTAAGAAGAGGATCGCAAACACAATAACTCCAAAACAGGTGAAACAGCTAGACGGATTCATGACTGAGTTTACTAAAACCTTGGTTGGATTCTGCGCTTTTAATAGAACATTAAGACCGGGTTGTACCAAGATATTTGTTAAAGTCATTGTAACATTTACTATTCTTCTCTAACTTTAACCGATTTCTTTCAGTTAGAGAAGGATATGAAATATTACAATAACTTTTACTTTAAATATCTTGATGCAACCGAGGCTAAAAGTGATCGAAGAGGTAGTTTTTTTTATGTAATGGAAGTGGCGAACAAGCATGTAGTTCACGTTGATGTTAAGTGATGACTGCAGCCTAAAGACACTCACACAAAGACCAAGGTCAGTATGCAGATGCGTTACCACTCCTGAGGCCTAAGGTGTTATGCGTCTGTGCCGGAAATTATTTATTACTACTCTCGGAGCTCTACCACCAGTAGTTCGGATTACAAAGCTGACTTATGTATTTAATTGTACCCGCCGCAATAAATTGGGGTGTGTCAACATCTACTACTCAACGGCCTTGAATCCCGAAGATAAGCTGTGAATAAATGAACGCTTAGTACAAACAATTTGCTGGGCTTATCTCGAATTCACGAAACTACTGCTATAAAGTAATCTAACTAATCACTCTGCGTTCTGTTGTTTTTAACCGACTTCGAAAAAAGGAGGAGGTTCTCAATTCGTCCGGATCTTTTTTTTTATAATAAACCAGGAGCTCGCAACAGCTTCGTACGGATGCAATTTATTCATATATATTTTATCGTTATGTCATATGGGTACATAGGTGGTATTGCACAATGACACCCTGTTAGGGTATAGCAACATAAGAGGGGAAGCTTATGTAATAAGGGGAAAGTTAAATATTATCATTTATTTAGATTAAACAATATCATTTGAAGGTGTCGCTCAAATAATCCTGAATATTATAGTAACATTTATCGATGAGTAATTGTTTGATATTTTTAATGAATGTGTTGTAGTTTGTTTCGTTTTTTAATGGTGTTGGTAATTTATTATATATTTTTATGCTCATAACAAAAGGACTTGACGAATGGCTGGCTAGACGGGAGGTAGGGAGCATTAGTCTATTTTGGTGTCGTAGTAGGTGATTTGTAGGGATGTCTGCGCGTCTTGTGTAAAAGGCTGGATAGGTTTTAACAAATTTACATGTTTCTAGAATATATATGGAAGGTAATGTTAGCATTTTTAGCTCTTTAAAATGGGGTACACACTCTACTACAATTTAGGTACTTACATACACAATATTGCGACTATAAATTGAGATGTACGCTATCCAATCTTTCAAGTTGGATCAAACTTACACAGTGAGAATAATTTGTTTTATTTTATGTAATGAAGGTGGCAAACAAGCATGCAGCTCACATTGATGTTAAGTGATGACTGCAGCTAGACATCTACATAAAAACCAGAGGTCAAAATGCAGATGCGTTGCCAACCCTGAAACCTGAGTTGTTATCCCTCTGTGATAGTTATTACTGGGACATACATTACCATCTAACTGGAATACGATAGTGCTGAACATGAACACTACCGTTTGGCGGCAGATAGAGGTAATGCGGTGGTGCCTACGCCCGCGAGCTCTGTCACTAGAGCTCTACCACCAGTAGGTGGATTATAGTTTAAAAGTCCATCGCGAACAAACACCGTGACACGTAATTTATATAATTACATTAAGATAAAGGGTTTTATATAGTGAAGCGTGAAGGGGAGGAAAGTAAAAATAGTCTGAAAGTCTTATTCGATACAATATTTTTTCCTTTATTCAAAGAACCTATCGCTTTGTTTGGATTTTAATATTTCAATCACACCTCATCCATATTCATCCATTGTTGCAGATATGTCTGCTGTATGAATATGCATGCGGAAAAGCATGCTTTTTCGATTTCAAAAGCTCTTCCGGCTTTTTTATTTTCCGTCAGTCCGTTCTACTTTTTGCGTTCAGTATGAAAAACATCATTTTACCATTGCATCCCTTGCTTTATGGATGTTCTTGCTTTTAGCTAGCTAGGATTTAATAAAATTAAAATTTTTAAATGTTTTTTTTTAATATTTTATCAGTGTTGAAAAAATACTTCGCAAGCTCTAGGTCTACTGGATTTATTTTCTATTCTATTTAGGTTAAAATATATTCGTGATGTCGATGTAGTCAGTTCTTATTTATTTATTTATCGAACATTTTTTTAATGTAATGGAAGTGGTAAATAAGCTTGCAGTTCACTTTGACGTTAAGTGATGACTGCAGCCTATAGACACCCACACAAAGACCAAGGTCAAAATGCAGATGCGTTACCACTCCTGAGGCCTAAGGTGTAATGCCTCTGTGCGGGAAATTATAGGGCCATACATTACCACCTGACCGGAACACTACCATTTAGCGGCAAGTAAATTAGGTAATCTACCATTACAAGTTTTCCCAATGCGATAGAGAAGCAAAAAATTAAATAAAATAAAAAAAAATCACAGATCACTCGTATTCAAAATTAAAATAAAAGTGGAATTAAAATAAAATACAGTACTCAACAATAAATATCGCACATCGAGCTCCGGAAGGAGACTTCGGCTTATTTCGGGTCTGTAGAGCGTCATCTCTTTCGCACCGTACCCACCTATTTGACGTTGTCGACCATTTTGATCAAGTTTTGACCAATACCGGACTGACCGTGCTCACGTAGGCAGTGTGCAAAAGAGATAACGCTACGAAATCGAAACGAACTGATCGTCTCTTTCGCACGCTCGAAGTGCAATATTCATTGCTGAGTACCTTCTTTTAATTTTCATTAAACTGCAAATAATTTAAAAATCTGTCATCAAAAATAATTGATCATAGTCACAAATATGTCAACATGATTTCAACGAAATAAATTTAATAATTAATTCTCTAAATAAAACCTATTTCTCTGAAAATAATCATCACTCTCTCCGAGATCCCGGCGATCCCGCTAATGTTACCGACCGAACAGACACTGCTTCTTTCTAAATTTCGGTGTTGAACTTACAGAAAGGAGTGCAAACAAAAATATTGCGATGCAAGGCTATATTATACGCATTTTTGTGTAACAGTCTTAATAATGACAATGCTTTGAGGTTCGAATAGAAGAAAAATGAAGAAAATGTTTAATAACTTTGAAATCGTTCTTCTGTAGACATAGGTATCCCCGATAATAGATATCCAACAATATCTACATTTGGTTTGAAAAACAGCATTTAATATTTTAAACTAGCTGACCCGGCAAACTTCGTACCTATTGCCTCAGAATGAAATAATGTGTCAAAGGTTTGATAGATACGGACTATTTGTATGAAATTGTGGTTTTTACTATTTCCCTTCAATTTCTTCATATTTCCTTACCTTTAAACCTTCCCTGGACTTTGAAAAATCATTCAAAACCAAAATTAATGAAATTTAGTTAAATCGGTCCCGCCGTTCTCGAATTTTAGCGAGACTAACGAACAGCAATTGATTTTTATATATATAGATTATATAATATAAAAAAGCCCATTTAAATAATGTAACACTTTTGAACTGACCACTGCGAAAACAATAACAGCTCAATGATCCACTTCGGAATCCCGTAAATTCTACAAGCGCGGCAGATCCCGCTTCTTTGTGAATCTCAATATTGAGCTTATATAACTGAGTGCATTCATGTTGCGATGCAGGGCTATATTAAATAAGATGGAATAAAAATGTTGCTTTGAGTTTAGAATAGAAGAAGAATGGAGATTGTTTTTTGAAGTTATATTTCTTTTGGCGCAAATGATGAGAGTGAATTATTACGATGCGCGCGCACACCGACAGATGAAAGCGACAGTCTGAAGTCAGTTGCTAAACCGATAAGAGCAACAGTCTAAAGTTATTTGCTAAACTTTGGTGCCCGTTCTGTTTTATTTTTAAGGCCTAAGGTGTTATGCTTCTGAGCCGGAAATTACAGCGTCGTACATTACCACCTGACCAGAACACTACCATTTCACGGCAAGTGTATTAGGTAATAAATATATAGGTATTAGGTAATGCCTACGCCCGCGTGCTCCGTCGTTGGCGCTCTCCCACCATTAAAATAATATAAACTTTATATTAGATAATTAAAGCCGATCGCGGGTATTTAACTGTCATGGTATCTAATTATGTAAGATTTATGTGTTAACTATTTGTTTTTTTTTATCCATAAATATTTTCTATTCATGTATTTTTATTCTATTTTTCAGTTCAAGATTAGTTGGATTAGCTGCGATCGTTCAAAGGGCCGACTATCGTGAACACGTGATGGATGGGTATAGTTATAGATAGGGATAGATTAAATGAAAGTTTTTCGTCTTAACTATCGATATCCCAGTAATTGCGATACATACCAAGCCAACTTGTGTGGCTAATGAAACTAGACCTTTTGCTTTTGTAGGCATCGCATTCTACCTACATAGAATTTTCAAAATATACCTGACACGTGTAGGAAGGTATGTCTAAAACCAATATCTTCTAGCTTACCGCTGTGTCAGGTTAAGTTAATTTAAATTAGTATTCTTTACATTTTCTATAACTTTTTTCCCTTTTCAGGTACATGCCGATTACCAGAACAGTGTATTACCAATTCAATCACCTCAACCAGGTATTGGTCAACTACGTTACTGTTAAAAATCTCGCATTAAAAATATCAATGAGGTCAATATACATATAGAATAGACACCGGAAACAAACAGCCGGTTCCGTTTTTAATTTATTTTTTTTGGCAATTGTCTAAATTGATTTCACAGATATTTTGTATGACGTTTTCACGACATCTGTCATTTTACTATGGGATAGTGCACTTACTAGTATGCAAAAAACTGGAACCATGCTATTAAGGAGGATGTCTAGTCTAGTACTTTAGTACATAATTTGTAACTCGCCCAAAGTTTCTCGAACTTCTAGGGGATCAAGTACTATCAGAAATATTTTTCTTTTCCCCTTTAAGAATCGCTTCATATTAATGCAATTTTCAAGTGACTAGTTACATTGATGACATCAGCGGCCACATCTTTGCTTTCGTTCATTTGAGGTGCTGGTCAAACCTTTTTCTATTAATGTCAAAAAAGATGCATAAATATGAATATTAACCGCCTTATTAATAAACATACATGAGATACGACCGAGGTATAATATGTTTCGTCTCTGTTAGTTGATTTGTCAATAAAGTAATAAATGAAAGACAAAAAGTGATTAGCTAAAACACGTTTATGAAGAAGAGATAAATAAATGCAATCACAAACAATCCCAAATTCGTCTACATTTTCAGCTATTTACAAATGTCCACATTATTCTAATGAAACTTTTGACAACATCGACGACGACATAAAAGGTAGATTAATGAAGGTTCGGTGATAAATAGCTGTCATACAGGTACATTAAAATGTCGCTACAATCTCTAACTCGCTTACTCAGAGCTAATAGTGATGTGATACAAATTGTCGATACGAATTAAGGTGATTTCATCCACATATCTTTTTTTAACCCTTGGGGAGAGGGATGGGTTATATGGGACTCCGAGAAAGGACATCCGTCTAACTATTTAAAATCCCTGGGTGTTTTCACTCGTCCGCCATCAATGGCGGGGTCACGAGAACGCTATCGTTCACGTTTGCAACCCTACCGGCAGCTGCTCGTAGCCTTCTTGTTCATCCACACATCTAGACCAAGACTGACCAAGTAGCTTGAGTATTGTCTGAGGGTCCCCACACCTCAAGAATCTTAGGACTCAGCGTGCATGTATGAAGAAAATGATGAATGTAGAAGAAGCACGGGAGGTGTTAAACACCTCCCATGCTTCTTCTACCGTAATATCTAGCGCTCCACACTCTCTGCTTAGGTACCCCACGAGGAACTTAGCTTGAAGATACATATACCTTTATTTGTGATAGTGAATAGAAGTGAAACGATATGGCATGTACCAATCATCATGGCATGCATCATTATTTCAGCCACATGATTTCAGATTTGGCGAAACGAACGGTCCTGGTCCGCCTTCGTCCAGCGATTGTCCGTGACCTTCACCAAGTCCGCGGTCAACCTTGTGTGATATTTATTACTCTACATCCATGAATATATTTTTTGACAGTCATGTCCAATAAATATCCTTCAATACAATGTACAGTATCCAACAAGAAATGCTGCACATTGACCTTAGGAAGGAGACTTCGGCTTATTTCGTGTCTGTGTGTGTTATCTCTTTCGCACCTTACCTAGATGACGTTTGACCATCTTGACCAAGTTGTGACCACTACCGGACTGTTATTAGTTACATAAGCAGTGTGCAACAGAGTTAACGCTCTACGAAGTCGAAACTAGACGATTGTCTCTTTCGTAGGCTCGATGTGCAATATTTCTTGCTGGGTACTTACTATGTCTGCAGATATTAATAATAATACATTTTTGCAGTGAATATGATTATACATTGCTAGCCCATACTCAGCTTAACTTAAATGTGTTGCCAGTCGGGTTAGTGGCTTAAAGATGTGCCCTTACCTTGTAGATGTGTGTAGTTTACGGATATCGTTTACCAACCTTTTAAGTGGGTGCGAGTTTAGGGTTGCCAACTGTACTATTAAAAACAGTTTTATACTGTTAAAAACAGTATTATACTGTCAAAACAGTATTATACTGTTTTTGACTTCATTATACTTTTTACTGTTGAACGAAAATAAAGTATACGAAAATATTGATTTTAGCATCAAAATTCTTAACACTATAAGTTAGACATACACGCTCTCACATTTTATTATGATTTATATAAAAACTAGCTAACCCGGCCACGCGTTGCTGTGGCTAAAGTTTTTGTTATATTACATTATAGTAAACAATCTAAGAGGAACAATAAGAGAACATCAGTCACGGAGTCCACTATGCTTTTTCACACAGATGGTATTTGTAAAAAAAATTGGTGATCTCCTTATTTGACTTTCTACTACTATAACCCTTTAGTACAATGAAATTATTTACGAACAAAGACGAAAATGTTGATGTTGGTATACAAATTATTACAAATTCACTGGATTGAGATTTGAAGGGGAAGTACGTTGAACACAATTAATTAAAATGTTCTTACACTTGATATTAAGCAGAAATCAATAGGTACAAAATAAAAATTTATAGCGTCAACAACACGTGGTAATTATGCTGTTTATATGTAGCTTATATGACATGTTTGTAGATTTACCATAGCAGCGCCATCTATTGATTACTTACTCAACCCAGTCGTAAGGTATCGACATCTATTAGAATCATTTGGAGTTTACAGATAATTGTGACTGTCAAATAATAACAGACAAATAATTAGCAATAAATTAAAATTGCGACTATAATTTGAGATTTAAACTATCCTATCTCTCAAGTTGGATCGAACTGCACATGGTGTGCGAATTTTATTATAATCGGTTAAGTGGTTTAGGAGTCCATTGAGGACAAACATTGTGACACGAGATTTATATATATTAAGATAGAGCAACTAAACCTAAACTCAAAGTGAGAGAGAAATAACCTTAACTCAAAGTGAGCTTCTCATTTATTTCAATTTTTTGTAATAGTAGTGGTGAGACATCAATGTGAACTGCATACTTGTTTGCCACTTTCATCACATAAAAAAAAACAACTTAGACATTAGGAGTGGCAATGCATCTACATTGAAACGATGATGATAAATCAAGTATTACTCACCATCGGCGTCGTGTGACGGGTTGCTCACTTCCCTCTAAAATGGTCGAGGAGAGCAATGGCTGAGGAGAGCAATGCAAATTTTATATTTTAAAAAATATCGATATTTCAGTCCCATCCCTACCTACAAAGTTTTAAAACCGTGTCCATGTAAATTAATTCACACATGAAATCATACACGAATTTGTTTTTAAACATTTTATTTAGGTCATCGGCCTTTGAATAAGAACATATTAAGGGTATAACGCTTGTTAATATTCATCTACTTATTTATAGGTACTTGTCTCAATTTACCGATGTGCGATAATTTTCACCCACCCGGCACGAGAAAAATTCTATTGATTTCTATTGTTTGTCCGCCAATATTGTCCTCCGTGAGGCGTGTAGCATTCATATTAAGCGATCATCAATATCATGTTGGAATCAAAAGCACTACATAATATGACTATTTCAATGTCCAACGTTATCACCAGTAATATAAATGGTACATCAGAGCGACTACGTTCACGGCACATTACACAAGGAAACGACAATGACGTAAGTGCGGGTAGGGGCAAATGTAGTCAATATTAATGGCGCGTTGCTGCTTGTCATGAGACAGTGTAGTGGGATGCAGACATGCAACTGTTACCGAAAAGCTAACATGGATATGCTTTACTCTCTGGATTGTTACTTTACTCTGCAACTGATCTACAAATGTGTATGCTTGCATAATTTAACCGATTCCTACTGATGAACCTGATTTTAGAACGATAGATTTTAAATGTGTTGTGTTTTAATATGATGCAAATACAGATGACTGAAACCTGAATTGTATGAGCTAAATAGTTGAAATTGATAAATTATGTTTCAAGCTCATCAAAAATGGGTCCTTAGTGTAAAGTCTCCTCGCTACATCAGTCTCAACGCGATTTAGGGTTATAGCTCACTAGAGCCATCTGGCACCCGACCATCGCCCGACCGCTTCGAGCGGTCGGCGCTCATTACATCAACGGCGCTCATTGAATCAACGCCGCTCCGTATCGACCGCAAGCCGTCAACGCGTGGGCGGCGAGTGGACCACTCGGTGACCATTAGTTTGTTTTATATTATTTCGCATTTAACACATGCTTGTGAAATATATTTTTATTTTTAAAGAAATGAAAGAAAAATTTGACTTCAGGCGAGGCTCGAACTCGCGACCTACTGGGAATCTAGTCCAGCCGCTCTTCCAATTGAGCTACTGAAGCCCTGCCCGATTTGTCGAATTTTTCCTTCACATCTATTGCATTGGTTTATGGTACCAGTAGCGCCATCTATTACCAACTATGCTAGTTAGGCAACCGATATAATAGACTTTTCAGTTTATTGAATATCGTAAAGAAGTCGCTTTTACCCTTAATAATTGTTTTATATTATTTCGCATTTAACACATGCTTGTGAAATATATTTTTATTTTTAAAGAAATGAAAGAAAAATTTGACTTCAGGCGAGGCTCGAACTCGCGACCTACTGGGAATCTAGTCCAGCCGCTCTTCCAATTGAGCTACTGAAGCCCTGCCCGATTTGTCGAATTTTTCCTTCACATCTATTGCATTGGTTTATGGTACCAGTAGCGCCATCTATTACCAACTATGCTAGTTAGGCAACCGATATAATAGACTTTTCAGTTTATTGAATATCGTAAAGAAGTCGCTTTTACCCTTAATAATTGTTTTATATTATTTCGCATTTAACACATGCTTGTGAAATATATTTTTATTTTTAAAGAAATGAAAGAAAAATTTGACTTCAGGCGAGGCTCGAACTCGCGACCTACTGGGAATCTAGTCCAGCCGCTCTTCCAATTGAGCTACTGAAGCCCTGCCCGATTTGTCGAATTTTTCCTTCACATCTATTGCATTGGTTTATGGTACCAGTAGCGCCATCTATTACCAACTATGCTAGTTAGGCAACCGATATAATAGACTTTTCAGTTTATTGAATATCGTAAAGAAGTCGCTTTTACCCTTAATAATTGTTTTATATTATTTCGCATTTAACACATGCTTGTGAAATATATTTTTATTTTTAAAGAAATGAAAGAAAAATTTGACTTCAGGCGAGGCTCGAACTCGCGACCTACTGGGAATCTAGTCCAGCCGCTCTTCCAATTGAGCTACTGAAGCCCTGCCCGATTTGTCGAATTTTTCCTTCACATCTATTGCATTGGTTTATGGTACCAGTAGCGCCATCTATTACCAACTATGCTTTACGATATTCAATAAACTGAAAAGTCTATTATATCGGTTGCCTAACTAGCATAGTTGGTAATAGATGGCGCTACTGGTACCATAAACCAATGCAATAGATGTGAAGGAAAAATTCGACAAATCGGGCAGGGCTTCAGTAGCTCAATTGGAAGAGCGGCTGGACTAGATTCCCAGTAGGTCGCGAGTTCGAGCCTCGCCTGAAGTCAAATTTTTCTTTCATTTCTTTAAAAATAAAAATATATTTCACAAGCATGTGTTAAATGCGAAATAATATAAAACAATTATTAAGGGTAAAAGCGACTTCTTTACGATATTCAATAAACTGAAAAGTCTATTATATCGGTTGCCTAACTAGCATAGTTGGTAATAGATGGCGCTACTGGTACCATAAACCAATGCAATAGATGTGAAGGAAAAATTCGACAAATCGGGCAGGGCTTCAGTAGCTCAATTGGAAGAGCGGCTGGACTAGATTCCCAGTAGGTCGCGAGTTCGAGCCTCGCCTGAAGTCAAATTTTTCTTTCATTTCTTTAAAAATAAAAATATATTTCACAAGCATGTGTTAAATGCGAAATAATATAAAACAATTATTAAGGGTAAAAGCGACTTCTTTACGATATTCAATAAACTGAAAAGTCTATTATATCGGTTGCCTAACTAGCATAGTTGGTAATAGATGGCGCTACTGGTACCATAAACCAATGCAATAGATGTGAAGGAAAAATTCGACAAATCGGGCAGGGCTTCAGTAGCTCAATTGGAAGAGCGGCTGGACTAGATTCCCAGTAGGTCGCGAGTTCGAGCCTCGCCTGAAGTCAAATTTTTCTTTCATTTCTTTAAAAATAAAAATATATTTCACAAGCATGTGTTAAATGCGAAATAATATAAAACAATTATTAAGGGTAAAAGCGACTTCTTTACGATATTCAATAAACTGAAAAGTCTATTATATCGGTTGCCTAACTAGCATAGTTGGTAATAGATGGCGCTACTGGTACCATAAACCAATGCAATAGATGTGAAGGAAAAATTCGACAAATCGGGCAGGGCTTCAGTAGCTCAATTGGAAGAGCGGCTGGACTAGATTCCCAGTAGGTCGCGAGTTCGAGCCTCGCCTGAAGTCAAATTTTTCTTTCATTTCTTTAAAAATAAAAATATATTTCACAAGCATGTGTTAAATGCGAAATAATATAAAACAATTATTAAGGGTAAAAGCGACTTCTTTACGATATTCAATAAACTGAAAAGTCTATTATATCGGTTGCCTAACTAGCATAGTTGGTAATAGATGGCGCTACTGGTACCATAAACCAATGCAATAGATGTGAAGGAAAAATTCGACAAATCGGGCAGGGCTTCAGTAGCTCAATTGGAAGAGCGGCTGGACTAGATTCCCAGTAGGTCGCGAGTTCGAGCCTCGCCTGAAGTCAAATTTTTCTTTCATTTCTTTAAAAATAAAAATATATTTCACAAGCATGTGTTAAATGCGAAATAATATAAAACAATTATTAAGGGTAAAAGCGACTTCTTTACGATATTCAATAAACTGAAAAGTCTATTATATCGGTTGCCTAACTAGCATAGTTGGTAATAGATGGCGCTACTGGTACCATAAACCAATGCAATAGATGTGAAGGAAAAATTCGACAAATCGGGCAGGGCTTCAGTAGCTCAATTGGAAGAGCGGCTGGACTAGATTCCCAGTAGGTCGCGAGTTCGAGCCTCGCCTGAAGTCAAATTTTTCTTTCATTTCTTTAAAAATAAAAATATATTTCACAAGCATGTGTTAAATGCGAAATAATATAAAACAATTATTAAGGGTAAAAGCGACTTCTTTACGATATTCAATAAACTGAAAAGTCTATTATATCGGTTGCCTAACTAGCATAGTTGGTAATAGATGGCGCTACTGGTACCATAAACCAATGCAATAGATGTGAAGGAAAAATTCGACAAATCGGGCAGGGCTTCAGTAGCTCAATTGGAAGAGCGGCTGGACTAGATTCCCAGTAGGTCGCGAGTTCGAGCCTCGCCTGAAGTCAAATTTTTCTTTCATTTCTTTAAAAATAAAAATATATTTCACAAGCATGTGTTAAATGCGAAATAATATAAAACAATTATTAAGGGTAAAAGCGACTTCTTTACGATATTCAATAAACTGAAAAGTCTATTATATCGGTTGCCTAACTAGCATAGTTGGTAATAGATGGCGCTACTGGTACCATAAACCAATGCAATAGATGTGAAGGAAAAATTCGACAAATCGGGCAGGGCTTCAGTAGCTCAATTGGAAGAGCGGCTGGACTAGATTCCCAGTAGGTCGCGAGTTCGAGCCTCGCCTGAAGTCAAATTTTTCTTTCATTTCTTTAAAAATAAAAAAAAAGACCATTAGTTTGTCTTGCGTTGACTTTGCCAAGTCTCTATTCCCAAGTGGACCGCGCGCGGTCCGCAAGTGGTTCTCAAGTAACATCACGTCGTTAACCCGTTGACCACCCGTTGAGTAGACGCCGTAAAACGAGGCGGTGCTGGTCGGGTGGCGGGTGGCTGTAGTGAGGTATGACCCTAACACAAAAATTAACAATTATATTTTCATGCTGTTTGTTAGAACAATGGATAAAGCGAGTTTACTCATCTTTGACGACTAGCATCAAACGAATGTCATGGTGTAATAAATACTTCCTATATCTGAATGTTCAGCATTATCATCAGTAGGTAACAGAAATCAATCATTAAAGCTACTTACTCACGGTACATTACATAAGATATAGAATTCTTCGTAGATTCAAATTTGAAAAAAGATAATTGAGAATATAATTTCCTTAAAAAGAGACCATACATATTTTGTTTATTTATGTGTAGTAGTAGTAGGTATATAGGTTACATAAAGAGACTTGTCGCTTAGAAATAAAAGATTAAAGGAAATAATCATTTGGCTACCCATTCGGATATTACAAGCGCATGTTGCGATCTTTTTTAGATAAAGAAATAAACAGACCAGCCATGTAAATATGAATATGTATTACACCGACGTCTCACTTTCCGTCAGTGTAAGAATCGTATTTTATCCCCAAAATTGTATTTCCAGTTACTACGGATCGCGTCGGACGTCTGAGACAGACGTCTAGATTGCCTAGATGCTGTTTATAATAAATAATAATAATAATATAGCTTTTTATTCAAAATTATGATTTAACATTTTTCTTTTTGTTAGTATTCGTGTTAGTTTTTTTTTTATATGTAATGGAAGTGGTAAACAAGCATGCAGTTCACATTGATGTTAAGTGATGACTGCAGCCTATAGACACCCACACAAAGACCAAGGTCAAAATGCAGATGCGTTACCACTCCTGAGGCCTAAGGTCTTATGCCTCTGTGCCGGAAATTACAGGGCCGTACATTACCACCTGACCGGAACACGATAGTGTTGAACACTACCATTTAGCGGCAAGTATATTAGGTAATGCGGTGGTGCCTACGCCCGCGAGCTCCGTCACTGGAGCTCTACCACCAGTAAAGTAAAGTAGTTTACATCTTGAATCCTTAATCTAGTGTTAGTTATTAGTATACCTATTATATATTTCATAATTTTGATCCCATCCGGGTAAAAGCCTCCTCCATCTCTTTCCATTGTTCCCTGTTTTGGGCTGTTGTCATCCAGTTATTGCCAGCTACAGTGACTATATCATCTTTCCATCGTTTCCAGATGCTGTTTAGGGGATGTAAATGTTTTGTTTTCTTACCTATTTTAAGTGTTCTTTTTTTACATTTATACCATGTCCAAAGACAGCTGTATTTTATAGCGATCGTTTGAAATCTTCTCACATTATAAAAGCTTATTTGCAATTCAAAATGAAGCAATGTTTTATGGTACATATAAAGTAAACATTTCGATAACCTTTTTTTTTTTTTTTTGTTAAATCGCATATTTTTTGTTGTAAAAATAAAATTTGATGTTGAAATGATGTTGAAATTTGACTTGACTGGGTGAACTTTTACTTACAGATACGGAACCCTCGGCACACCGCGGACACTCCGCCAAAATTCCATACAAACGCTTAATTTGGTCTCTATTACACAGCCATCAATCAGTGACGACAGTGACGTGTATTTAAACGTGCATCTGTGTGCGTAGCTCGTAGATAATACCCAACGTCGCCCATAAGAGGGGAGGAGGTTGGATGAGGCGGAGAAATCGGGCGGGACGTCGAAGTGTCCATTCTATACGTAGTATTAAAACATATTCTCTGCCCTCGGTGCGCGAGTCCGACTCACACATGGCTGGTATTTTTTTCTTTTTTTAAACACAATTTGCCTAGACCTTACTTCAGTAAAATGTGTAAATATAATCCATTAGACGACGTTATTAAAACGTCTAAGAAACATATTACCGACGCAGCGGGAGGTGCTGGGGTCACGTGCCCGAAATACATGAAATGCTCCCCGTGGCTTCTGATATTGGTAAACCTTACCAGAAAAACGATCAAAGTTTATATCAAACAGTTTTCATATAAGTAAATATTTTACCAGTCGTGACATTCACCAATTGATGATCCTCCACAAAGATCAAAGCTAACACAAATATTCTAAGTCGTAATCTCGACCTTAACTCAATCTTACTCAATGGAATTGGTATTGTTAGTTGTAACTAATAACGTCAACTCGACATTCTGCCTCCGTTTGAGGTAAGTAAGCAATTATTATTATGGTCGAACTCCAAGGTACGTCACGACCTAACTTGAAGTTTCGAGGAGTATTTACATTTATGCCATATTTTTGAGCTCATTAAGTTTTTCGTGTCGGAACTGTCTGGAAATATAATTACGTAACTTCACGCCTGTAATCCCCGAAGGGGTAGGCAGAGGTAAATGCATGCATTCAAGCATACATGCAAACACCCACGATTCGCCGGTTACGTTTTGGCCCATGTAACAGGTGGCGAGCCTGTTGACATCTCCGGGCACATTACCAAACTTTGAGGTACTGGGAAATTTCCAGAAAATGGAAAAATCCCAATAGAACCAGAGATAAAGGACTTTACACCATTATCTCTGATAACCCCCTACCCGGGAATCGAACCCAGGACCTCAGCATAGTAGTAGTGGCCTGCTACCACTAGGCTACCGAGGCAGTTAAAAATAGATAATAAAGGCAGAAATATAATTAAATACCATATTTTTCTATAAAAATGGACTTTCAAGACTTTGCGAATTATCTATTTGATATTCCATATATATGAGTAACTGTCAAAATACAACCAAGAATATGGATTACGAGGCGTCCTCATAAAGTATCTTAAGCTGAGTGTGAGTCAAGCAATGTTTCAAGTAATGTCTTAGAATATGGGTGTTAGAGCCCTTTGTGCTTGCCAATTGCCCGGTGAAAAAACTCATGATGTTCTCTTTGACAGAGTTTTAGGGCGTAGGCTCTACCACAAAAACAATTGAGGCCTTAGAAAAAAGTATCTACAACCTGACCCCTGGTTTTTGTGTAAATCTATAGATTTTAGTATTCACTGACCACCAATGTGAACTGCATGCTTGTTTGCCACCATCATAATATAAAAATATGGTTATAGAAGCCCAGGAAGACTCAGATTGGTGGTATGGCTCCGGTGACGGAGTTCGCTTGCGTAGACACCACCGCATTACCTAATCTATCTGCCGCGAAATGGTAGTGTTCAGCACTATAGTGTTCCGGTTAGGTGATTATGTATGACCCCGTAATAACTATCACAGAGACATAATAACTTAGAGCTCAGGGGTGGCAAGGCATCTGCTTTTTGTGTAGATATCTATAGACTGCAGTCATCACTTAACATCTATGTCAACTGCATGCTTATTTGCCACCTTAGTTACCTACATAATAACGTTCTCTGTCTACCCCGCCAGCGACTTAATGGAGATACATAAAACAACATCGCAAAACAACTCGTCAACGCGCGTCTGCTTTTTACAACCTAAGCCGTAAAATGATCATATTTCGTTGAAAATGCAATTAAAAATATAATAATGGTGCCGCAAAATTAAACAAAGCGAATCATTTCACTCTGCTGCGTACTTTGTTACAAGATAAGACCTTAAATGTATAAAAGGGCGCACACAAAGGGTACAGAGTTTTTGTGTACAGCTAATATTTCATACAAAAGGTATTTTAAATTATACAAATCGGAAAGTTAATTGGGTTGGCTTCACCTGTGAGAGTGAATAAAAACACTGGAATGATATAGATACAGAATTCACCATATTAAACCATGACTTTGCTTTTTATGCAAATAGCAACAAACAAATATGAATACATATTTATATTTCTGTGAGAGGAAAACATGTGTAGTGTTTTTGACAAATATTTGTATTGCTTACAAATATATGTTTGTGTGTGTACAACATTTGGTGGTATATATAAATAAGTATACTTTGTGTGGCTGTGAGTTTAAGCGATTTTTTTATTGAAAGATGTACTGCAGCTTCTGAATGTATATATCCCTACTAATATTATAAATGCGAAAGTAACTCTGTCTGTCTATCTGTCACCTTTTCACGTCCTAACGACTGAACCGATTTTAATGAAATTTGGTACAGAGATAGAGCTGACTTTGAAAAAGAACATAGGCTACTTAGTTATTTATAAAACGACTTCCACGCGGGCGAAGCCGCGGGCAACAGCTAGTTTAAATATTTTTCAGATTATTGGACGCTTTATGAACCAAAATAATGTTTTTGTATATTTATTTAGGCCATAAAAATTATAAAATTAATGAATTCAACCGGATATTTCGGTTGTTTACACATGCCGATAATAAGCCATTTAAAAGGCATGTTAATTAATTATACATAATTATCCTCCAGTGGGCTCTATCTTTGGAAGCCTTCCCTATGATGATATTATTATGGATATCTACGAAAGCACGTAGCTCAACGCTGGCAACGTCAGACACGCTGTACACGCGGACCACGTGGTGCACGGAAGCGGGGACGGGTGGTAGGTGAGAGGGGCCAGGAAGCGACGCCTCCTGTACATAGTCGTGACACGTAAGTTTCGTGTGTTTCGTGTGCTGCAGTGGAAACGGTGACCCACGTTGTCAAACAAATTAACCCATACGTTGCGTGCCCGTGCACAGCGTGCGCTTCGGTGGGTCCGCGACTTTAGGTAGAATACGCCTCGTTTGACAGGCAGATTGGCCATCGCAGTGGTGACAGTTTTATCGAGGGACGTTGCTAGCACATACTATGCCACGTTAATATATTTTACTACCGCCCTATTGCAAGCTTTTGATCGCCATTGTTCGGTTGACTGACGGCATTAGCGGAATAAATCATTACTAGAGGAGGATGGTTTTGTCAAGTACCGACGCCTTTACATTTTTTTTATTTAATCGAAGTGGCAAACAAGCATGCCACGCCCAATGCATTGATATCAATAAACTATTTTATTTTTTATTATTTTATGCAGTTCACATTGATATTAAGTGATGACTGCAGCCTATAGACATCCACACAAAGAGCAAGGTCAAAATGCAGATGTGTTACCACTCTTGAGGCCTAAAGTATTATGCAAAATTACAGGCCCGTACATGTACATTACCACCTGACCGGAACACGATAGGGTTGAAAACACTACCATTTAGCAGCAAGTATATTAGGTAATGCGGTGGTGCCTACGCCCGCGAGCTCCGTTACTGGAGCTCTACCACCAGTAGCAAAAGGTACATGGGACAAAACATAACTGGTGAATTATAGTAATTTAGAGGTACGTGTACGTGACCACCTGTTAACAGTCCGGCAGCAGATCCTAGAGCCGGACTGACCCGACATTACACCGAAGATATCCCGGACGTCAGTCTAGACGAGATTAGTACGGCTCTCAAACAGCTGAAAAACAACAGGGTGCCGGGTGATGACGGAATCACTGCTGAACTCCTGAAAGCGGGCGAAAGGCCAGTATTAGAAGCTCTTCAGTTGATGTTCAATTCCGTCATATCCGAGGGCAAAACGCCACAGGCGTGGCACAGAAGTGTGGTGGTACTGTTCTTTAAAAAAGGTGACGATACCCTTCTTAAAAACTATGCGCCCATCGTACTTCTAAGTCACGTCTATAAGCTGTTTTCGAGAGTGATTACGAACCGTCTATCTCGCAGACTTGACGACTTCCAGCCTCCCGAACAAGCCGGGTTCCGTAAAGGTTTTAGCACCATAGACCACATACACACGCTGCGGCAGGTTATACAGAAGACAGAAGAGTATAACCAGCCCCTCTGTCTAGCGTTTGTGGACTATGAGAAAGCCTTCGATTCGGTCGAGATTTGGGCTGTGCTACAGTCACTCCAGAGGTGCCAAGTCGACTACTGATACATCGAGGTGCTAAGAAGCTTGTCCGAAAACGCCACTATGTCGGTTCGCCTTCAGGACCAGAACTCGAAACCTATCCAACTGCAGCGAGGTGTGAGACAGGGAGATGTCATATCTCCGAAACTGTTCACCGCTGCATTGGAAGATGTCTTCAAGTTTCTGGAATGGAACGGACTCGGCATCAACATTAACGGCGAGTACATCTCCCACCTCCGATTTGCGGATGATATCGTAGTCATGGCTGAGACCCTGGAAGACCTTGGCACAATGCTCAATGGCCTCAGTAGGGCCTCCCAACGAGTGGGCCTTAAAATGAACATGGACAAGACGAAGATTATGTCAAATGTCCTTGTTACGCCCACTCCTGTTATGGTCGAGGGTACTACACTCGAAGTTGTTGACGAATATGTATACCTGGGAGAAACGGTCCAGTTAGGTAGGTCCAACTTTGAGAAAGAGGTCAAACGCCGAATCCAACTCGGATGTAGCGTTCGGGAAGCTACGACATATCTTCTCGTCCAATTTACCGCAGTGTCTGAAGAAGAAGGTCTTTGACCAGTGTGTGTTGCCAGTGATGACATACGGAACCGAAACGTGGTCGCTCACTATGGGCCTCATAAGAAGGCTCAAGGTCACTCAGAGAGCAATGGAGAGGGCTATGCTCGGAGTTTCTCTGCGAGATCGAATCAGAAATAAGGAGATCCGCATGAGAACCAAAGTAACCGACATAGCCCACCGAATAGCGAAACTGAAGTGGCAGTGGGCAGGGCACATAGCTCGCAGAACTGACGGCCGTTGGGGCAGAAGAGTTCTAGAATGGCAACCACGTACCGGAAAACGAAACGTAGGTAGGCCCCCCACGAGGTGGACCGACGACCTGGTGAAGGTCGCGGGCAATCGCTGGATGAGGGCAGCCCGGGACCGTTCGTTGTGGCATTCTTTGGGGGAGGCCTTTGTTCAGCAGTGGACGTCTTTTGGCTGAAATGATGATGATGATGATGAGAGGTACGTGTTCATATGCTTTATTGCATGCATTTATCTGTGCCTATCCCTTCGGGGAATTAAAGTTACGTTTCATGAATCTATGCCGTAAAATTCACTTAAAAATATGCACCCTACTCTTTAATCATTCGTTCAAGCCCTTTCCATAAATGTTAATGAGCCCAATAAAGATGTAACTTTGAAATCGCTTAAACAGAATAAACAACAGTTGGAGGAAAGCGTTGCAAGAACAAATTTCATCAATCAAAGACTGACGGAGTTTGGAAGTCGTAATGTAATTAATTTGCGTTACTCACGCGAGGTAAGGGTTCCCCCAAACTGGGTTTCTTTTGGAGTATTTATTCTGACATTCTTTTGGGTCGAGTTTGAATAGCAATAAAATTGTTTAAAGGGTATTATTTTAGGCGGGGGGGATTCCGTTTTAGAGTTAAACAAACATTAGGTACAGGCGAGAAAAATATGACAATTGATTTCATATGTTAATTCGCCACAGGCGGTCTCTCGTGTCTTGGCGGTTTAACATAAAAAAACTGAACTTAATTGGAAGTGCAGTACAATAAAATTTTCGTATTTGCCTTCCTAGTTCCACTAACAAGATACTTGTGTCCAGCTCGTAATAAGGTACTCCAGCGTATTTCCCTGAGGGCCGCGTCTGCTAGATATCGATTGAAATGTTATTTACTGTTGTAGACAAATTATTGCTTGTGATAAGAAAACAAAAGTTCCAGCCCGTTGGGATGTTGAGCTTCAGCGAGTCCATGAAGTTACTCGAGAGTGAAAGTTGAAAAAGGTTTATTGCAAAGGTTTAATGTGTGTAATGTTTTACTTATGAATTTGATGTAGGTACTTTAGAAGCATTACCTAAGCATTACCTAAGCGTTCTGCACTTCTCTTAAAAATAAATAGACTGAGAGATACTGAACCCTCCGAGCACCGTTGGTCCTATAAGGCTGGAAATTTTTGTAGGGATAAATCATAACACGCCAAGTACAAAAACCATCGCCTGGAAAGGATCAGCCAGTCACGTCACCAACCCCACATTTTTTTAAATGTAAAAAAAAATAAAAAATAAACTTGAACATGTAAGGCTGAAATTTTTATATGATTTAGTTTATATATAGTGAAGTTTAAAAAAAAATTGACAGGCGATTTCGATGAGCACAAGGTGCTCCTGTTCGCCAGGCGAACCGAAAGGTGTGCTATATGTATGAATTAAATAAACTTTCTTCTGTAAAGTTGAAATTTATATAGGTGTTTGTCTAAGATATTTGAAGTAAGTAGTTTCAGTAACAGGCGGTTCTGGATAGCATAAAAAAATCGGCCAAGTGCGAGTCGGACTCGCGCACAAAGTGTTCCGTACAAAAAAAGCTTAAAAATTACGTTTGTTGTATGGGAGCCCCCCTTTGATGTTTACTTTATTTTTATTTAGATATTTTTTATGAAAGATAATATACAAATCAATATTCTGTAAAAAAATTAAGAGTCTACATGCTACCGTTGTTAATATTGAGCAAAATTACGAAAAAAACACGTTTATTGTATGGGGACCCCCCTGAATATTTTTACTGTTTTAATTTTTACTATTTGTTGTTATAGCGGCAATGTTATGATTTATCCCTACAAAAATTTCCAGCCTTACAGGACCAACGGTGCTCGGAGGGTTCAGTATCTCTTGGACCAAAACTATAAGCCTGGGTTGCACCAAGATATTGGTTCAGGTTAAAGAAATCTGTTAAAGACAGAGAAGGATGTGAAATGTTACAATAACTTTAAATTTAACAAACATATTGGTGCAACCCAGTCTTAGTGTGGCAAATGTCAATTATGTCATGAAAAAGACAAACAAGCATACAGTTCACAATGATAAGTGATGAGTGTAGCCTATAGACACCCACACAAAGACCAGAGGTCAAAATGTAGATGCGTAACCACTTCTGAAGCCTAAGGTGCTATGCCTCTGTGCCGGAAATTACAGGGCTGTAAATTGTACTTGACCGGAACACGATACTGACCGGAACACTACCATTTAGTGGCAAGTATATTAGGTAATGCGGTGGTGCCTACGCCCGCGAGCTCCGTCACTGGAGCTCTACCACCAGTGTTTTATACTTCTCCGTCCGCGCATATTTCGTATAAAAAGGCGTCACAAGTTTTTGCTTCACGTATAAATAGGTATATGCATATTCATTTGTTTTTCATTTTGAATCTTTACTCTACCCTTAATTTTACATGGAATTAATTCACAGTGAACACAGTGAATTGAATCTACTTAATTTTTGCCACGATCGTTCGAAGATCGATCCACTCAACCCAACGCCGACGGTTCCAGGATCTTTTGTCCGTCGACTTAATCTCACTGAAGGCCGTCACGTGCTGACCTTCTGTTTCCTATTCCGTTTTCAATTCGGTGTCTAAAGACGAACGCACACTAATACGCGTTGAAGTAAAATAGACAAATTTAAATGAAGTAACTCCACATTATGGTTGGCAGCTAGGCAGGGGTAAATGTATGCATTCAAGAATGCACGCTAACATCCTCAATTACATTTGGTCCCATGCAAATAATGTCTATGAGCTATGTCGGTGACCAAAGTTACCGACATAGCTCACCGAATAGCGAGACTCAAGTGGTAGTGGGCAGGGCACATAGCTCGACGAACTGACGGCCGTTGGGGCAGAGTAGTTCTCGAGTGGCGACCGCGTACCGGAAAGCGAAGCGTGGGCAGGCCTCCCACAGGATGGACCGACGACCTGGTGAAGGTTGCGGGCAATCGCTGGATGAGGGCGGCTCAGGACCATTCGTTGTGGCATTCTTTGGGGGAGGCCTTTGTTCAGCAGTGGATGTCTTTTGGCTGAAACGATGATGATGATGAAATAATGTCGCGAATACAGAATTCGATTCAGAAAAAGTGCAATGATAACCCCGTAATAACTATCCCGGAGACATAACAACTAAGGTCTCAGGGGTGGCAACATATCTGCATTTTAACCTCTGGTCTTTATGTGGATGCCTATAGGCTGCAGTATTCATTTAACATCAATGTGAACTGCATGCTTGTTTGCCACCTTTATTATATATAAAAAAAAACTTATTTTTCTTGAATGTTGTACTGGGTAGGTACTGCAATAATATCTCTAAGTCGATAATTTATCACTCTTATATTACCAGGGATAAGAGACTAGTCCAAAGTTTTAAAGATCTTGTAGCGTCCACTACATTAAGGCGCCAACTAGTGGAATACAATGAAACCTTACAGTACTTGTCTAGTACGATAGATGGCGTGCAGTCAAATTACATCGCACATACGAAGATTTCTCAAGAGTTGGCTTATATACAACTTCCCAACGTCAACCGTTGGGCCGCGGCCCGCCAGGCGCTACCACCTCGCCTGGTTGGAGGATCCTCCCTTTTCGCTGGAAGAACACTTCCACCCGTTCCTCCACAATCTAAAGACTCCTGTAACATGGAAGTCCATCACATGTCATATTTTGTTACAGTACTTATAACCGACGTAAAATTAGAGAAAACGCTTTTTTGGCGTCACGTCGATAGCCAAATGTCCGTTCACCTTAAAATGAAATAATCTCACGCAGGTTAAACGCTATTGGGATATCGAGAGGGTACCAATTATAGTAATTTTAGAAGGTTTTGTCGATTATACGGTGCGGAATACGTGGATGATATGAAAATACATTTATCATTTATTTATTTCCCAACAATCCATCCAAATATTATAAAAGTAAGTTTGTCTTGAAACTTGATTATTTTGGGTATTGATATCGTGATTGTTGAAGTAGAAGGACAACCTATTATTTATTAGGAAAATAGGGTATGTACTGGATAATGTTTGATTATTATAGTCGTCAAGAAAATAGATTATTGAGCGCTTAATTGTCCTATTCACTGTAAGCAAACAACAGATACCATATAAGTACACTATATTACTACAATATATCAATAATTTTCAATCGATGAACTCACCGCTTATCGAAAATCAATCAAATACAGCTTTTATTTCCATCGCATAAGTTACCCGTGTTATCAAGCAACCCATTAGAGAATCGGTGTTCTTAAAAATCTAGTTTAAAATCTGTTATGTCAGTACGTTAAGGTTAATTCACAATAACCATTATTATGAACAAATGATATCGGCTTATTCGGCATCCATTTCCTAATGCAGTATTAATCCTGTGTCCGTCGACTTAATCTTAGAAGGCGGTCACGTGCTGTCCTCCTGTTTCCTATTACGGTTTCAACTGGGTGTCTACGGAAGAATGTCGGGCAGGTTAAACGGTGTTGGGTTATAGAGATGGTATAAATTATTGTAATTTAAGAGGGTTTCTTTCCTATCTTAGTTTATATCCGTTTTTTTTTAATATACCTAATGGCATCGCTGTTACGCATGTTGCCAGTGTCAAGTAAAACGATATTTCGTATTCGTATCTGTTTAAGCGGCGTCAAAGTCGTCACTCAGTCGGTCAATTATTATATATATATATATATTTTTTTTCTCTTTTAAATTAGTATAGTTATTATATGTATAGGTATAAATTTAAGTTATACCGACAGACGCTTTGCTGACGTAATTTAGGTCCTTTAAGTTACAAAATCGGCCCCAATGGAAGACCAGCGCCGCTCGTAAGATCGGTTTTATGCTGAATTGGGGACCTTTTTGTAGCAACCTTGATTTTGTGTTCTTAGTTTTAGTTTTTTTTTTTTTTTTATATGTTATTGTTGTTGTTACAAATAAAGTTTTTCTATTCTATTCTAATTATATATTATGTCAGTCAAATGAGTCACAGTCAGTAATTTGATTAAAACGATGGCTACTTTACCAAAACATTTACAACGAAGTTTTGGAGGCAACCTGAAAGGCAGATAAAGTCCTTCTTTTTTAATCTTTTAAAAAGAAAAAATCTTATCAATATGATGTTCTCAGAAACAATTACTTCCACAGAATCAAGAACTAAAAGTATTCAAACGTAGGTAAGGCGGCGATTAAGGAAGGACTGTAATTGCTGTAACTTTGCCATTGTCTGGAGCCCCCGGGGTTCACTGTCATTAGTGTTGAAACGGTGTTTAATTAGAGAAAGAACGAACATTGGACGAGAATTCACTGATTACTGTTTAGTCTGCATAGAGTTAAAGATAAAATTAAAAGAAATTAGGTTTTGTGAGGGTAGAAGTAAATTATTTTCATAATTATAATGCCGGCACTGCACGTCGACAGATGCATCTGCAGACGTCATCTGCGTATGCGTCCGCCGAAGTTAAATACCTACCACAGACGCTCAAATCACCTCCTCCGTCCGTCGGCGGACGCACACGCCAACCTATTCATCATTATAGGTGGCCCGTGTTGCTCTATATCCCTACGTCGCAGGGATATAAAACAAAACGGGCCACCGGCCGAACGGAGGGTAGCCATAGCGATTATTACCGATGTCAAACAGTCTGTCATTTTTGCGGGGGGGGATTCGTGTTGCACACACGCAATAAAAATCGTCTATTACTACGAAACTCGCACCTTGACTTTAACAGAATACATAGACAATTTCACGCACACATTTAAACATCTCGGCGACAGGCATAAGAACACTTTGTGCTTGTACTTCGACAGAAGGGAAACCCTGCATATGGCTACTCCCCTCCGGTCCGCCGCGGCCGGTGCCCCGTGTTGCTCTATGCGTACGGATGATCCTACCACCTACTAGTCACGGTATACATAACATTATCGTGTACTAGTGAAATTCTTCCGTTAGTTCAGTTAGTAAACCGAACGGAATAACTTATTTACGTAAATAACCTTATGTTATAGTAGTATAACGTTTAAGACTGCGGGCGGGCTCGTGTAAGATAAGAAATTAAATCATTCCATTAGGGTGGGTGGTAACAAACACGCGACATGGATGATGAAGCATGGGTAGCAGCGTCCCGTGACAAACTTTTTTTATGTAATGGATATGGTAAACAAGCATGCAGTTCACATGTTAAGTGATGACTGCAGCCTATAGACACTAACACAAAGACCAAGGTCAAAATGCAGATGCGTTACCACTCCTGAGGCCTAATATGGGGTGTGTTATGCCGCTGTGTCGAAAATTACAGGGCCGTACGTTACCATCTGACCGAAACACGATAGTGCTGAACACTACCATTGAGAGATATGATATTAAGTAATGCGGTGGTGCCTAAGCCCGCGAGCTCAGTCACTGGAGCTCTACCACTAGTAAAACTGTGGAACGAACTTCTCTCTGAAGTGTTCCCTCGGTACAATATGAGGTTCATAAGACTTCAGGGCTGGCAGCACGATATAAGCATGATTATAAAAGCAGTAATGGAGAAATAAAGTATGCCTAACGATTTATTTTAAATGAACGTTTTGCGAAACGAAGAGTATGCCAAAAGACGGTACGGTGTATCTATTTAGTTACACGCTCATTCGACATTCTTTCTATATGCCCGAACCATCGGAGCATGCTTTTTTTCATTTTTACATCGATACTCTCATTTACACAAAGCCTCTTTAAACAAAAATAATTAGGATCAGGATCAATACCACAAACTCGAATTACGAATATTAAAGAATAACTGGTGTTACTCTGTGCTAAATGTGTTATAGTAGGTAATATCCGTGAAACGTTAAAGAAAACAAAACATTAACCCCCTTATTCATAAACGTATTTTAGCTAAAGTGTTGCTTATCTCTCCTTTGTTTTTTCTATCCTGCACATTTGACAATGCTTCTGACAAAGACAAAGCATTCTATACCTAAAACGTATCTAATGTACGTTTATGAATAAGGGGGTTAGTATTCCGAAATGACTTCATTGGATAGTACAGCCCCGCACTAGGTCTCACCTGTACCCTTGTACACATAGGTACACAAACACCCAGACCCGAAACAAATATCTGTAGGCCATACAAATATTTGTCCCGGTGCGGGGATCGAATGCGCAACCCTTCGCATCAACCGGGCGTCTCACCGCTGCTGGACTAATCAGATCGTGAAATGGCTTTCAAAGAAACCATAGAGCAACACCGGAGGGGAGTAGCCATATGCAGGCTTTCCCCTCTGTCAAAGTACTAGCCGAAATAGGCCTATACCTGTCGCCTAGATATTTAAATGTGTGCGTGAAATTTTTTCTGTATTTTGTTAAAGTCAAGGTATGAGTAATAGACGATTTTTGTAGTGTGCGTGTGTGTCGCACGCATTTCCCCCCGCAAAAAATGACAGACTGTTTTGCATCGGTCATCCACGCTATGGCTACTTCCCTCCGGTCCGCCGCGACCGGTGGGCCGCGTTGCTCTATGCAAAGAAACGCACATAGAATATATTTTTATTGATAAATGTTGTTCACATACACTTTGTGTTCAGAAGCAAATAAAATACAACAATAAAAACTTTCAAATAAATGAAAACTCTTTTAGAAATACATGTGCGTACCAAAATCATTCTATGAGTGAACAGTTTACTGCTATTTTTACTACACTCGTAAACTGAATTCCGCATCTCAAAGGAATATTATTTTATTGCGTATTTAATATAAGCAATAACAAAATCTAAACCGTGGGAGGAGAAGTATTGTTTTATATTTTTACTAGCTGGCCCGGCGAACTTGGTATCGCTTCAAAATAAAGATTAAAAAATATACTATAAGCCTGGGTTACACCACAATTTTTTTTTAAGTTTAGTTATTATAACATTTCACATCCTTCTCTAACTTTAACAGATTCTGTTGAAGTTAGAAGGATTCTTCATTGCGACTATAAATTGAGATGTACGCTAGCCTATCTGTTAAGTTGGATCAAAATGCACACGGTGTGCAAGTTTGATTAAAATCAGTTAAATGGTTTAGGAGTCTATCGCGGACAAACACTGTGACGTAATTTATATATAACTAGCTGACCCAGCAAACTTCCCTCACAATGAAATAATGTTTCAAGGGTTTGATAGATACGGACTATTTGGATGGAAAAATTTAATTGTGGTTTTTACTATTTCCCTTCAATTTCTTCATATTTTTTTATTTTCCTTTTAAACCTTCCCTGGACTTCCAAAAATCATTCAAACCCAAAATTAGCCAAATCGGTCCAACCGTTCTCGAGTTTTAGCGAGACTTACAAACAGCAATTGATTTTTATATACATAGATAGATAGAATAAGATTAGTAGTTATTTAATGAGGTCTACATTTATAATTTAAATCAACATTTAGGTATATAGATTTTGTATTTTCGCAAAAGTGTTCTCAAATAGGGCACTTCGTTTTGAAGAGCGACCTCAGATGAGACAGATAACAAGCTATTACGGCGTTTGAGCTACAGAATATTCTAGATAAAATATGAAAATATTATTTGTATGCAAATGTAGTAACATTGTGTGTAAAGTTACTGAATTTGTTTCTTTGATTCATGTTGTTTTGATATTCAGATTTACTTATAATAAATGTACTCATACATGAAATAAGTTTTTTTTATATATAATGGAAGTGGTAAACAAGCATGCAGTTCACATTGATGGTAAGTGAATACTATATAGCCGTTGATAAAAAAAATAGCCTTTAAATAGGTATCAACATAAAAACAAGGATTTAAAGGAGAGCATTTGCGTTGCCACTCCAGAGGTCTAAGTTTTTATGGCCCTGTAATTTCTATCAAAACTGAATACTACCATTTAATGGCATGTAGATTAGGTAAAGCGGTGGTGGCCACGCCCGTGAGCTCATTCACTGGAGCTCTACCACCAGTAAAAATATAAACATAATTACCTCAGTAGTTTATTGGTACTAGACCAGTAGGTACTGTGCTAGTGCTATTGGACCAACCCATGGGTTTCCCTGTGTTACCCTCGGAGCTAGGTAATGTAGTCGAATATGTTGATGAAGTGGCCACCTTAGGTATATACCCCTGCCTATCCCACCAGAGAATAGAGGCGCAACTTCGCGCCTCTTACATTCAGTATCAGTACGCATGAAAAATAAATGTACATTTGTAAACGAATTCACAATAAAAACAAACGGAATATCCTTATTTTACAAATGTAAAATAAGGATATTCCGTTGGGTAAATACCCTAGCCTATAGAGTAATGCGTACTCGATCAGCAAATAATGGGGTTTAACTGAACACCGGATAAGCTAAGGCTTTTCAGCTTTTAACAGGTGATGCTCGAATATTGCTGGCATTGTTATTTTAACGCACAAATTTAATGTAGCTGAAAGGATCGTCAACATTTCTCGCTGTGAATAGCTTTTAGCGTAAATTACGTAAAATTTTGTTTATGTGTTTAATAAATAAAAACACAATTCACGTATGTTTTTGTCTTTGATCGTTTTTTAGGGTTCCGTACCTGTAAAGGGAAAAAACGGAACCTTTAAATCTCTTTGTTGTCCGTCCGATCGTCTGTCTGTCAAGAACCTTTTCCTCAGGAACGGGTGGAGGTATTAAGCTGAAATTTGTGTTAAATACTTACTGTCCCTTAGAGCTGTGAAATAATCAAACTTCTAAGCTAACGCAATAAAAAAATACAGCCGTTGCTGCAAATATCCGCAAATTTTAGAAACTCGCTGTGTAATCAAAACCTACAGGGTACATTCCGTGGACGTAGAATTTGGAATTTGGTACGAAGCAACATCATATAGCACAGATAACGGAAAAAAATATACTTTTTAAGCTATTGCATAGCTTCTATCGCGGGCCTTGAGCGCGGGGACTAAATTCAGAAATTCCGTAACGCAAAAAACCGGACGCTCCGGATTACAAATTTGAAACTCATTTAAAGAAGCTCATGTATAATTTCGCCTTCCGACCTCGTGGGTAGCGTGGCCGAGCGGTCTAGGCGCTGGTTTAAAGCACCAGTCTCTTCAGAGGCGTGGGTTCGAATCCCACCCTGCCAAGATTGTTTTTGTTCATTTTTTTTATTGTTTGTTTTTCCATTCAATATTTAAAAAGTAGTAAATATTAATAGAAAATTATTGTTTCATTTTTCAATTTTTTTTTTCTTTTGTTTGCATTTTATTTTGTTTTGCATAATTTAAGATAATTATGTAAATGCAATATCTTTACCGCGGCAGTCCCCGAGTGCCACACGTCTTTTTTAGGGTTCCGTAGTAAACAAGGAACCCTTATAGTTTCGCCATGTCCGTCTGTCTGTCTGTCTGTCTGTCTGTCCGTCCGCGGTTTAGCGCAAAAACTATAAGTACTAGAGACTTGAAATTTGGCATAGGTATACACCTTAATCACGGCGACAAAGTGGTAGAATAAAAACATGAAAAAAAAAAATTAGGGTAACCTCCCCTACTTGTAACGCCCAAATATTTTTTTTAATTTTCGATTTCCATATTGTGTGAGGTATCGCTGGATAGGTCTTTAAAAATATTATGGGTGGCCAAACATCATTTTTCGATTTAGATAACTGTTTGTGACTTATTAAGCTTTAAAGTGCAAATTTTCGTTAGACTCAAGTGTCCCCCCCCCCCCTCCTACAGACTAAACGGTTGTTGTTAGAAATTCAAACGTTACGGAAATAGTAGCTATATATAACGAAATTAAAAGGAAAACTATCACGCTTAAGTTGGCCTTGTAAGTTTGCGAGTAATAGTCGATCAAACGTATTTTACTCGAAAATTTCGAATAAGTCCATACCAAATATTTATTTATTTTTTTCATTACATCTCTTACTCTGTAACTACGGAACCCTACACTGCGCGTGGTCCGACATGCACTTGACCGGTTTTGTTTACTTATATTTCTCCAGGTTTGTACAGAACCCTTGGCGCACGAGTCGGACTCGCAAAGAATGTAGCTCGAAAGGCACTTCAGAATCAGCGTGCACGTGAGAGAATTAAAAATTCTGAGAAACCGCGGGAGGTTTTTGCAGACCGAGCTGTTTGGCGCTCCTCGCTCTCTGCCTACCACGAAAGGCACTTGGTCTATACATATAGATTCATATACTCGATATTCTCGTTGTAAGATTCTCTCCTCTGCTTCCACAAACATTGAGGAACATCTGGATACGTTACTAAAGCATTAATTACGACTACATTCAAGACGTTGCGAGTCAGAAAGAGCAGCCAGCTGCTTGAAACTCAAAAACCTCAAATTCAAAAATTTATTTAATCACTTGGAAATAATAGAATTTGCTTGTGATGGTCAAAGTACAAAGTTGAGGTCAAGTTACAAATATAAAATTAAAGCGAATAACAACTGATAGATTGATAAATATGTCAAAGTAAACGAAAATAAAATAATAATGGTCCTTGTTCGTTTGTATTATATTCGCAGCTTGCATTTGAGTGCACACTTTTTTACATGTACTACGTATAAGACCGGGTGATTTCAATGTTATATTTGTATCATACACTTTGTTGTCGTTAGTTTGATCGCGGGTAGACAATGAAAAGTATCGTTAATTCGATATAGTGTCCGATACGTTTGCCGTCAGGAACCAGACTGAGTATCCGATACGTATGCCATCAGGAACTTGACTGATATTAATAACATATTTATGGCATGTATACATACTTAAACTTTATAGGCAAATACGCGCTTATCCAAAGGCCGAATAAGCAAAGCCTGAAAAGCTTTTAACAGGTGATGTAGGATTACTGAGTTATTTAATGCACCAACAAACTTAATGTAACTGACTTGTTGATAAAAGCTTTTAGCATAATACTCTTGTTGCTGACCAAGACTGACCTACCATGACCAAATAGGTCGAGTTCTGTCTGATGGTGGGGTCAAAAGTCTTAGGAATCGGCGTGCATGTATGAAGAGAATGATGAAGGTAGACGAGGCACGAGAGGTTTGTCAGAACCGGGATGTCTGGCGCTCTACACTCTCTGCCTACCCCGTTAGGGACCTGGCGTGAAGATACATACATACATACATACTCTTGTTGCTAGTTACCTTCAATCGAATACCTTATTGATAATATTTTTACTTAAACGAATACGTGGAAATGGATTGTTGTGTGATTTTTGTATTGTATTGCTTTATCTGTTGAAAAAACAATGGTGACGGCTCATGTACAATAATAATTAATGGTACAAAAAATGCTTGCCACAAGCTCTTATTATAGTAACAATTCTTAAAAGAGAACAAAGTGCGTATTGTGTTAGTTGATTGATATAATTTCGATGCCCACTTTGCAGTACATTGTTGTTTTGACTTGACGTGGTAATGGCCATCATTTTAGGAAAGCGGCAATGTATTGCAAAGTGGCATTCGATTAATGGCATCTGAGACAGATATTACGGCTTCAGATATATCTAAGATTTATGACCGTGAAAATACCAACGCACGTACAATATAACATCCATACGCTTTAGATATTATGGGAATATTTGTTACACGGACAATCCTAGTAAAAAGGTAAAAATAACCGTCATATTAGCGTTTAAACTGAACGAACTCAAGAACCAAACAGCAACTTAGTCTAAGCGGGATAAGCAAAGCCTAAAAGGCTCTTCAGGCGGCGCAGGATTACCGCGAGCGTTGTTTTAACGGACAAAACAAACTTAATGTAGCTCAAAAGGATCTTTAACGTGACTTTTTGCAGCGAATAGCTTTCATCGTAATCCACTTGTTACTTGTTATCATCGATTGAATACTTGAATGATAATTCTATTTCTAACCGACTTCGAAAAAAGGAGGAGGTTCTCAATTCGTCCGGATTTTTTTTTTTTATGTATGTTCCCCGATAATTTGAAAACGCCTGTACCGGTTTCGATAATTTTGGTTTCGTTTGAAAGGGTGTGCCTCCCAGTTAGTCCCATTGTAACCATGTCAATATGTGATGATGGGATCCTGGAGAAATCGAGGGAACTCTTCAAATTTCATAGCACACTTGAAAGGTTTTCGATATTTTTCTTAATAATAATGTTCCGTGCCTTGTGGCCGTATACCTCACAGGTGGGCACATTGTCACCATGACAAGATGTAATGATGGGATCCTGGAGAAATCGAGGGAACTCTTCAAATTTCATAGCACACTTGAAAGATTTCGATATTTTTTATATAATAACATTGTTCCGTGTATTTGCTTTCGGAAGGCACAATTTGATGAAGTGGAACTGATGATGAAGACTATATATGGTACCTTCTTAGTTGAAATACCTACTTTTACTGTAATAATACTAATAATAGTTACTCTTTTGTTTAAAACATTGTTATTATAAACCGCGATTGTTCGAAAATGCCTGAACTTACCAATTTGGACACGTTTTTTGTTTTGGTATACCCCACCTCACAGGTGGGCCCATTGTCACCATGTCGAGGTGATGATGATGGAGGTGATGATAATGGAGGTGATGATGTTGATAGAGGTGGTAATGATGAGAGGTGATGATGACCGTGGTGATGATGGTGATGATGATGATGGTGGTGATGATGGTAATGATGATGGTGATGACGGTGGAGGTGATAATGATGGAGATGATGATGATGGAGGTGATGATGATGGAGGTGATGATAATGGAGGTGATGATGTTGATAGAGGTGGTAATGATGAGAGGTGATGATGACCGTGGTGATGATGGTGATGATGATGATGGTGGTGATGATGGTAATGATGATGGTGATGACGGTGGAGGTGATGATGATGGAGATGATGATGATGGAGGTGATGATGATGGAGGTGATGATGATGGAGGTGATAATGATGGAGGTGATGATGATGGAGGTGATGGGGGAGGTGATGATGATGGAGATGATGATGGTGGAGGTGATGATGATGGAGGTGACGATGATTGAGGTGATGATGATTAAAGTGATGATGATAATATCACTACACTTTAAATTAGCCTTTTGCTTGACTGCCTTAAAACCATCTACTGGAATAGATAGTTTTCGAAACTGCTATTAGAGTTCAATAGCGGTTCGTTGCCGTTCCAGAAGAGCCGCTATTATGCACCTCTAGAACTTATGATAAAGACTATAGATAGTACTTTCGTAGTTGAAATACCTACCTACTTTTACTGTTATACTTAATATTAATAATAGTTACACCACTGAAAAGCAAAAAATAAATTATTTTAAAATTAAAAAAAAAACCGTCTCCAAAAAATAATTCAAAACTAAATAGACAATAACACTAAAAAGAGAAAAATATACTCAATTACTTTAATAAGGGCTACGTACTTGCCAATAGTGCGGCCCGCGCGTTAGGACTAATGTTGTGGTGTTGCAGTACCTACTATGTTAAGCTATCAAATACGGCTATTTGAAGCGCACTATTGGCGTGGCACCGACTTCAAACCTATAAGTAGGTAAGTACGTAGCCCATATTAAAGTAATTGAGTTTATTTTTCGCTTTTTAGTGTTATTGTCTATTCAGTTTTGAATTTTTTTTGAAGGCGGTTTTTTTTTAATTTTATTATTCAAAACTCTACTTTGAGGGATGTAGAATTTTATCTTATTTTTATTTTTTTATTTTTTGTAGACATTTGTAACCGGATTATCATCAGATTAATCTTAATTTACAACACGGATATTCCTAGTAAAAGTTAGGGACATATTAGCGTTTAAAACAGAACAAACTCAAGAGCCAAACACTAACTTAGTCTAAGCTGGATAAGCAAAGCCTGAAAGGCTTTTAACAGGTGGAGCAGGATTACCGCGAGCGTTGTTTTAACGGACAAAACAAACTTAATGTAGCTGAAAGGATCTTCAACGTGACTTTTTGTAGCGACTAGCTTTTAGCGTAATCCACTTGTTACTTGTTACCTTCGATTGAGTAGTTAAATAAATGAGAATCTAATTCTATTTTATTCAAAACTCTAGGTTTAGTGATGTAGAATTTTATCTCATTTATTTTTTCAATTTAGCCCATCGCGATTTTATTTTGTACAAAGTCAACTAAATGTAGTTTAAAGATGGAAACGTTCAAAATAATGAATGTTTTGAGTACGGTTTCTTTGGCTGAACATTTTTATTGAAACTCATACATTTCAACTTTACAGAATAAAAATGTATTTAGATAGATTATGGATCTTACATAATATATCTTTGAAATAAAACTAGTTTTCGGATTTATCTCGCGTATATTAAACTAAAATGATTATTTAAAATCGAACCCGACGTTTCGGTCGCTTTTCAGCTTCCGTGGTCTCGGGCAGACTGAGGTGGTAATCGTCTGACAGCAGTTTGAAAAATTATTATGTGCAGCTACCTCCATCTATTTCGCAAACGTCTTGCGTAGCGTTCAGGATTAAAACACAAAAGTTACTAATTGTATCTTGAGGTCTTACAGACTGTTGCGGTTGGGCTTTTATTCTACTGAGTATTAGATCCCAAGTTGGTGACAATCGCCAACCATCTTCTCTATTTAAATTTGGATGTTTTTTAATTTAAATAGCCTTGCGAATCATTCTTGGAATCGGTCTGTGTTCTGTGGCGAGTATTCGAGTTTGGTCAAACCGAATATAATGAGTTGGTTTGTCCGCTATGTGATCACAGACTGCAGACCTCCCTGCTCTACGGTGTTTGACTTAATAAATAATCATTTTAGTTTAATATACGCGAGATAAATCAGAAAACTAGTTTTATTTCAATGAGTGCAGCTCGCGAAAACCTAAGAAAATAATATATCTTGTTTTTTATTCAAGATTGAAAATTCAAATCACTTGGAAATCAAAAAATATATGTGCGTGTATATAATATATAAAATAATAAAAGAAGAGTATATGTTTAATAATATTTCATTTAATTTTCATTCTTTTTTTTTTAATGCACATTTTTTTGAATTATTTATAAGTGATTTGAATTTTCAATCTTGAATAAAAAACAGATATGTAAAAAATCATTGTTGATCAATATAATTGATCAACTGTTAAATAAAATAACTTTTTACACATTTAAGTACCACCCTGAAGCCCCGTGTTCGATCAACATCTCATCTGGTAGGTATTATTGGTACTTATCCGTTTTTTGAAAAATTTTCAGATCCCGAAGTTGTTTTTGCCTGGACATGTCAATACGCTCGCCACAAAAAAAAAAACAAAACTAGCGAATCGCGTTTATAACATCAGATATCATATTATATTTTTTTTATACTTGCTGTTTCCAAACAATTACATTCATATTTACACCTTGTTGGAGGTGGTATAGAGTGGACTGTATTTATAGGAGAAGTTCTTCAAATAAAATAGTTATTTAAAGTTTAGAATATATTTCACTGGTGTCTTAAGAAAGAGCCGTGGTGAGAGAGTAAGTAACAAAAATGATAAAGGATTGAAGACTTGATTGACCGAATGATCGAATAACCTTTTCGTGGTTGGTCGTCTCCGTCAGCGACGTCGGTGTCGTCACGCCTCACGATTCGACGACACGACATCGGTGTGGGGCCCGCTTCCACCAACCAATGAAGCACGATGAATGTTATTGAATCGCTTGACACGCCTATAATATTTATATCAGCGGATTCCAAAAAAAACTTATTCACTTTCACTCACAGTTAATATCTCATACCAATAGAAACATCACGGAGGCCGTGCAATAAATAAAATCCCTATTTTAATACCCTAATCAGCATTACAGTGTAATTACGCACAATCCGCGCTAACCCGAGTCATTAGGGGCAGTCATTAACTCTTTACTCTTACCACCAACTCTGGTTACCGTTGAACATAATGCTTACTCTTTTTTATCTGCTCGCTCGTGGTTTACTTGCGCGTATAGGGTTACTCTAAAGCGAAAAGTAACATAATGATTTTTTTATATTTGTTACTGTTAAATAAAAATATGTATTATCGTTAGTTATTATGTATTGTAAAGCCTGCCAACCGTAATCAGTGCGGAACAGCACCTACTGGACCGAACCATTTGCTGCGTCCAGCTACGCCATCGACGCCATTATACGTGTCTCGACTGCACTGGTCAACGGGAGTTGAGGATGTTGCTGACTGTGTCCGAAAGAAGGTGTCTTGCTGTCTTTACCCTCAGAATGGAGCGATTGGAGTCTCGCCGCAAGGTCCGTTTCAACCCCTTTCTGGTTAGAGTACCGACGCACCAACTTTTATGAAGGAGGAATTCTGGCCGCAGGGAGTTGTGTTCCGGAGGTTCAAGGGACAACTGCCTGCAGACAAGCCGCGCATCACGTCGCCGACTTTACGTGATAAATAGTGTAGTATTATGATATGTACTCGTATGTTAGTCTGTTGGGTATTTATTCTATGGGCCTATTGTTTATCTTAAGCATTGTTGCCTGAATTCAATAAATAAATAAATTATAATTTTATATTATTTTTCGCAATAACACATGCTAATGGATAATAAGTATCAATTTTTTTAATAAAAATGGAAAGAAAAATTTGACTACTGGCGAGATTCAAACTCGTGACCACTGGGAATTTAGTCCAGCCGCCCTTCCAACTGAGCTACCGAAGTCCACGTCTGATTTGTCAAATTTTTCCTTCACATTTTATTGCATTGCCTTATGGCGGCAGTAGTCTATATATATATATATCTATTGCCAACAATGCTAGTAGTTCTATCTGCTATTCAAGCGTAGCGATTAAGGCATATTCCCTCTTTTATATGGTATACCGAAGAAGAGTGTCTATCCAGTGGACGTCTTTTAAATATCGCTTCATATTTCTTTCATTTAACTACACTAATAAAACTATTTTATGGACACCACTTGGTATAAATAAAGGTAATAAACTCCACTTAGCACCTTGGCTTAACGCCAACACATTTTACCACCCTGCACTATTGGATTTAATTTAAATATTTACTGCGAATTCTTTACAGCGTTAGCATTGTTTTAAATACTTCTTCATTAAAATAATAAGCAGTATAACTAAAATATGAAGCACTGAACTATATCTATACATATACTACTACTAATATTGGTATTGAAATAAAACTATTTTTACAGATATATCTCGCGGATACCTACCTATTAAGTAAACTAAAATTATTTTTACCGAGCGAAAATTCGGGTTGATTTTGAAAATTAAGTAAGTTTAATATACGCGCGATAAATCCGTAAACAAAGTAAAGTTTTATTTCAATAGACTGTTTTCGCTGATTTTTCACTTTTCAGTGGTGATTTGTTGAAGTCGGTATTTTTTTAAGTATTCTGTTTTTGAAATATGTTTATGAGTATTTTTGTACAATTTTCAAAAGTCAATGTTTGAAAATTGTACAAAAATACATAAAAAATCATGTATATTTACATCACATACTTTTCAACATTCCTTCTTCCTTTTTTGAAGTCAATTAAAAATATTTTGCTTTATTCTTCTTTATTAATTTGTTTACTTAAAATTACGATAAAATTACTTTAGTTAGTACTTATTATTGATGTTTTTTTGCCGTAAGTAATTACTTTAATTTATGTATTATTTTCTCCACCCTACACAAAGCTTTCCCATGACCCAATGGTTGACTGTCAGAGAATGCCTAGTGGCATTAAGTCCGCCATATGTACAAGGTGCATAGTAGCATAAATAAATAATTACTTCAAATCTTTAGCATTTTATAGCATCTTGGAGGCGAAACTTTCCGTAGCAAGCCATTTGGCACACCGCGAGCCCGTATCAAGGCGGGATACGTACGAAGGCCAAATCGATTTCAGGCTATCCGCAGTTAAAAAGCTTCTCAAACTTGTCCAATAACATTTTATGTAGATTCACGAATTTCTACCTGTCGTTGCAATTTTTATGTAACTTGAATCTAGTTTTTAGGACTTTGACTTTGAAAACTAGGGCTGTGGCTTAAAGATAAGATGTCTCTATGTTATGCTTCATTTATGGAATGTAAATGTATAGGTTGGGGAAAAAGTTTCTTCGCATTTTTAAGATAATTCAAAACATTTTTTAATATAGTTTATTTAAATTTAACTAAAGTATGTATGTACCATTTTGTTCGATAACCTTTTGCCATCTTGTGGGTAGGGACATGATCCCATTCCTATAAAAATTTTGGGACTTCTCATCAAAATACCGCGACAAGTGGATTTGGCAGTCCTCTCGTGATGTTAACCTAACATTGCATAAAGAATTCTGAAGAGACCGAAACAGGTGGAAATCTGAAGGTGCAACGTCAGGACTATACGGCGGATGCATTAACACCTCGCAGCCAAACTCTCTTAATTTTTGCTGAGTGGCTATAGATGTGTGAGGTCTAGCGTTATCATGATGAAACACCACACCTCTTCTGTTGATCAATTCCGGCCGCTTTCTCTCAACTTCTTGCTTTAATCTCATCAGATGTTCGCAGTAGAGTTCAGAATCGACCTTAGGCCTCAGGAGTGGTAACGTATCTGCATTTTGACCTTGGTCTTTGTGTAGGTCTATGTAATGGATATGGTAAACAAGCATGCAGTTCACATTGATGTTAATTGATGACTGCAGCCTATAGACACCCACATAAAGACCAAGGTCAAAATGAAAATGCTTTACCATTCCTGAGGCCTAAGGTGTTATGCCTCTGTGCCGGGAATTACAGGGGCGTACATTACCACCTGATCGGAACACGATAGTGCTGAACACTACCATTTAGCGGCAAGTAGTAATTTACTATTTTTATTTTATCTATTTTGTGTCTTGGGCTAGTTACTGATAGATCGCAGTTTCGAATCCAGTTCAAAATCAAATTGATTTTTATGATAAATTAAGACTTGTGAAAAATGTAAGAAAAGATTAATTTGAGTAATATTTTTCCGTTATTTATTCCAGATATGAATCACTTTCGCCATCTACTGCATGTATATTTATTTATCCCTGTTTATCCTTTCCAGGAAGAATAAATGCGAAGTCATAATGTGATTTCAAGCAGAATAAATTTACATTAATACACAATTGAAAAAATTATATCTTTTGATTTCTCTCTTCCAAACAACGTTAGTGAATGGCTCAGAAAAATTCTGTGTCTTGTTTAACGTGTCTTTCAAAACATTGAACTTGAAATTAGTTACAAAAGAATCGCCCACGTAGTACTAGCGGCTTATGAAAGGACTTAAGTATTTATTATATTATTTACACTCCACAGTGTAATATTATAGTAGCTTTGATATAAAAATCAATTGCTGTTCGTTAGTATTTCTGGAAGCCTAGGAGAGGTTTAAAAGGTAAGGCCCAGTAATAACTATCACAGAGACATAACAACTTAGGTCTCAGGGGTGGCAACGCATTGACCTCTGGTTTTTGTGTAGATGTCTGTATGATGCAGGCATCACTTAACATCAATGTGAGCTGCATGCTTGTTTGCGATCTGACTTGGAGACTATTTAAAATTGTAACCAACATTTTTTGTAGCATTTGATTGGCTAATTTATGATATTTCTTGGATATTTCACAGATTCAGAATCTAATTTATAATGACATATTAATTAATAATAAAAAATAATAATAAAATACGCTTACACTCACAGCCCCACAGTAGGTAAATAATCCATAAACCTGTGTCGTGGGTGCCGTTGTACACATACAACACATACACAAACACCCAGACCCGAAACAAATATCTGTAGGCCATACAAACATTTGTCCCGGTGCGGGGATCGAACCCGCGACCCTTCGAATCAAACGGTCATCTCACACCGCTGGACTAACCAACGGGCCGTAATTATATATTATACAATTTTATCTTTGACATGGTAAAATAGGTGTAGAAAAATAATGACGTTATTATGTAGGTTGACTGGATTTAAAATCGCTGTAATATCTTCTTATGACACTTAATTCAATATTGTTAATTTGAATTTGATATTATTTTAGAGAGATATTATTTTTGTACCGAGGTGATTAACTTGTATTCATAGATATCAAATAACGAGATTGTACACACTCGTAATTTCAAACACAATGTAAAAATTGTTATTGAATCAATGAATTGAATCTTTACATAGAAAAATGAAATTTTTAAATCTTCTTTTAAGGCTTCAGTCATCGACGACACAACGCAGCTTCTAAGTATACGATCATTATTTGAATATCTTATCTATACACAGTGTAGCGACAATTTTATTGGAAACTATTTCTTTCTATGTGTACCTACCGAACAACAAGTGAAAATGATAGAAAGGACTATTTGAGAAGGGGAGAGCAAGCCAAAGAAAGGAAATGGGATTCCCAAAGCGTAGTCACATTTTCTGTGTATAATACGAACAAATTGAGCGCGAGGAAACGCGTTCACCCGTAATATTATTTATAGCGTGACATTCAAAATGTATCATATACGATACATGTCAGAATAATGAAAATAAATGATAAGAATTCGCAATTTTTGTCTTTTTAGGATTTCCTACGCGAAAATACCTATTTTTTTATGTTTAAAACTTTTAGTGTCAAACACATTTGATTGGCTAAGAAATTAGTGAAACTTGCTAAAAAATACCTACCTATATATATTTTTTAGTCTGTGAACATATTTTGATAGGCAATACATGCACGACATGTTTGTTTATGCATGAAATTGGTATAAACAATGTTTCATTCGTTAAGCAAATATGTGAAGGTCGTTCTAAATTGGGATCTTAGACTATACTTATATATGTATAGATAGACTAACCTCATTGTAAAGCGGGTTAATTTTTTTTCCAACACGTTTAATGGTTTCCTTAGATACGTGTGTGCAATGAGATAAGACTGGCTGGCGGACGGGTCCTGGATTACTCCTTGACCCACTTGCCTAAAAACAATTTGTATTTTACTAAATGTTGCTATTTATATCTTTTTCGTTACAGGTAACACCTGCCATGTGCGTGACAAGATATTTTGTGAGTAAGCAATTTTCTTAAAGCATTTCGAAGTGATATGAATGGAATAGATTAAATCGGTTTTGTTTTTTATTAACATAAGTCAGTTTGGATAAGATTTAGTAATTCTGTTAATACACTAATGGACATAAAACTCCTCATCCTAAAAAAACTCTTGACCGCTTTACTATAATCCCCATTCTTTTGCATCTTTCTCCATTCTCTAACGGTGTGCCCCCGTGTAACGGTCTGTGTGGTGTGTGTGTGTGTGTATGTGTGTGTGTTTGAACAAATTCTGTCTCTGGCGCCTCCCACGACGTGATACCCTAATGTTTTTAATGCAAAATTGACATTTATGTTTCGCTCTCCACGTCTAAACCGCTCAAATTTTGGTTATTTAAAGAAAGGGTGTCACCCTAAACGGGTGGCAGTCTTGCGTACCGTCCCCCTATAGCTACACCACTAGAAACAGTTAAGGCTACGGAATCCTAAACAGCACAATTGAAATATTTAAGAAAGCCGCGGCCCATTTTCTGCTACAAATCTATTAATACATTTGAGTAATGTAACAAATAATTTAATAAACGAATTATTCCATTTGAAACCCAGTGAGCAGTTTGGAATGTCTTTATTATTCAGCGTTTGTGCGTATAATTGAATAAAAAGATTCTTCGACACTCAAACAATCCGGCTCACTTATAATGTTCTTGAGTCTATGGTTATTTATTTGTTTTGACACTTTGACAGATCGTATGCCTAATGTACACTTTGTTAAGTGCAGGACTAAGTGACTAGTTAACAAGTTTTTTGATTTTTTTTATGTCATGAAGTGCAAACAGGCATACTGTTCACATTGATGGTAAGTGTAAGTGTGTGACCCTAATAACATCTTACATGAAACCAGAGATTTCAATGTAGATGCGTTTCCACTCCCGAGGGCTCAAGTATTGTGCCTCTGTACCGGAGATTACAGGGCCGTACATTACCACCTGACCGGAACACGAGAGTACTGAACACTACCATTTAGCGGCAAGTAGATTAGGTAATGCGGTGAGGCCTACGCCCGCGAGCTCCGTCACTGGAGCTCTACCACCAGTAAAAGGCATTAGGTTCACAGCATTTACAGTTTTGAATCGTTTTTCTTTTCAAATGTATCTTTTTTATATAACGAAGGTGGTACAACAAACAAGCATGCAGTTCACATGAATGTTGAGTGATGACTGCAGCCTATAGACGTCTATACAAAAACCAGAGGTCAAAATGCAGATTCGTTGCCACCCCTGACACCTTAGTCATTACATCTTTGTGATAACTATCACAAAGATGTAATGGCCCGTCACAACTGTGACGGGCCATACATTTCCATCTTACCGGAACTCCATCTTCCATCTCAGTATAGTGTAGTGCTGAACACTTCCATTTGGCGGCAGATAGATTAGATAATGCGTTGGTGGTAGAAAACACTGGAACTCTACCACCAGTAAAAGTTATTTGCAAGTTCCTATCTTCTTGTTACTATTAAATTGATATAACGAGAAACCATGACGACTTTAAAATTAAATGTAGACCTCAGAAAGCTGTCAAAATTATGATACTGACAGTTTTTGAAGGGAAAAGTGCTTAAGAAGCGCCTTGCACATTTATTGTGTAGGGTAAAAAATGCTTAACTCACGTCAGGACACGTGACCGAAAATGCGTAAGACGGACACGTGACCAGAATTAAAGAAAATTAGTGGTGGTGGTGGGTGGTGGTCAAAAATGGACAACGTTAATATTCATGTTTTCACTTCGGCCGGGACTCCCGAACGGCAGCCTGTTGGCAGCTCACCGGCTATTTTTCAACCACTGGAAATTACACACCTAGTTATTAAGACCAATCATAATTATCCAATAAATAAATTGAGTTTCCAGTCTGTAAATAGCCGACCAATTATCATTCTGACAATTTTCTTTTTTGCAACACGGCACACCGTTTGTTCTACAACCACAAATAGTTATTACAGTGCTCAACAATAAATATTGCACATCGAGCCTAGGAAGGTGACTTCGGCTTATTTCGGGTCTGCAGAGCGTTATCTCTTTCGCACCGTCCCTATTTGACGTTTGTCGACCATTTTGATCAAGTTTTGACCAATACCGGACTTTCAGTGCTTACCTACGTAGACGGTGTGCAACAGAGATAACGCTCTACGAAGTCAAAACGAGCAGATCGTCTCTTCCGCAGCTCGATGTGCAATATACACTGTTGAGTACTGTACGTGATTATTCCTAATTACATTTTACAAAACACCAATAGGTTATGCCATTTTATTTCTCAAAATCATCCGCCAAGTAAATTCAAAATACAGACCTCAAAAAGGCGGCAAAATTAATAATACTGTCAAAGTTTATTTTTTTTAGCACGGCATGTCGACTACACCGCCACAAATAAGGTATTTTCCTTCGTCGCCTGTGGGTGCGAATCTCCGATATTGGCTCAAGTAATGAAATCAATTTACCTACCGTCGATATTTCCGAACTGATTGCTTTTTATATTATCTTTTCCACCGCCTCGGCACATGGGAAGCCGACATACTTTGTACGAAAAGGAATTACGGTGTTCAAAGACTGTTCATAATATTTTCAATTGCCTACTTATAAAGCGCCTCCCGTCTTTCATTTAAGGTCATGAACTTATATCTAAATTATCCGGTACGCGCTTTTCAAACGCTTTGTAAGGATATCAGTTTAATGAATAAATTAGAATCTACTCGTACTTACTTTACGTTCAATAAGGTATCTACAGGTATCTCTAGCTTACAGACAAAATATTTCGATATGTAGAGACCTTTAAATTTTTATTTTAAAATGGGTTCTTTAGCTCTATAAAAACGTAATATTTTCTCGAAAATACTGTAGTCAACCGAAGATTCCGGTTATCGCCAACCGAATGTAGTAGAGCACCGCCCATAATCACATATGTCTCTTAAGGCACGGACCCGCATGGGTCACCCTTAGGCAGTTGCGCTAACTTGTATTTAGGCTGGAGCGCCTTCTGCGCTCGCCGATTGCCCGGTGAAGTATACTAGTGCCGTCTCGAGACAGGCCGCCTACACAAAACCTGACGTAAATAAAAAAAGTTGTCACTTGAACGATAGCGATCAATCCATTCCAATGGGGTGGTAAGTGCAATAACGCGAGATGGTCAGCAGCATGCTGCGATATAATTACCCCTTTTGCGAAAGCTAATCGGCATGCCAAGCGTGGTGATTATAGCATATCCCGCCAATAGGAGGCTTTGGTCCAGCAGGGAACATCTTTCGGCTGAAATTGTAATGACTAATATATACTTAGTCTGGGTTGCACCAAGTTAAAGTTATTGTAAACATTTCACATCCTTCTCTAACTTAAAGAATTTTGTTTAAGTTAGAGAAGGATGTCAAATGTTAGAATAACTTTAACTTTAACAAATATCGTGGTGCAACCCAGGATTACCTTTCACAGTTCTGTTGGTAGTTGTAACGCCTAAACTAAAACGTAACTTTGAGGACTTATTACACGGCACGGTATTCAGGGTACGATAGCAAGGGTCAGGGTAGTGTAATAACATTTAGGGAATTGGGGCGACCGGAGCGGCCCGTATATTTGTACTGTGATTGAGTTAGAGCGCTGTCGATCGGATAGTGTAATAAGCGGCAACCCGGCGCGATGCCACACCTGCCCTTTCTGTCGGACCCTGAATACCGTGTCGTGTAGTAGCCTTTTTACGCCTGTGATCCCATTTTTTTCGAATGGACAGTGTTACTGTTGGCAAAGTGCCTCTACAGCGTAACCGGACTTGAGACGCGCATAGCTCCTATAGTATGGGAGCCCAAGAGGGGATTTTTGAATTTACTCCAGCGCGTCAGATTAAGTTATAGGAGATACCTTGCACCCAATTCAGTACTTCCACCAAATCTAAGATTTCCATAAAAGGCCGAACCCTTAGGGCTTCCGCTACGCTTGCCTCGCATCCAAATTGTCAGAATTTTGGATGGGAGCTTTGATGGGGTTCACTTTAGATCCTCTCTGAGTATCTGACATTCTTGAGTAATTTTTCACCTTCATTTTTGAACGAATCAAATGTTTTTGAGAGGACGCGGCATCAACGTCTTGGGTCAAGAGCGTGTCATATATTCTGTGAGGGTTTAAAGTGTGGCCAAACAATGCTCCTATCCAAAATTCAGACAATTCGGAAGATGAGTAAGATCGTAGCGATATTTATAATTTTTTTAAAGACTATTCTTCGGCCGCGTCTTTATATACGAACCTTAGATTTAGTGGAGATAACCAGCGGGGTTCAAGGAATTTCCCATATCTTTATCTGACGCGCTTAAGTAAATCCAAAAATAGCATCCTGGGCTCCCCTACTACTATGGGAGCTCGGCCTGGATTAACGGAGTTGGCACTTCAGCGCGAATGGCATGCGGCCGCACTGTAGTGCCCACTGCGTAGAGAGAGGATGGCGACGAGCCTAAGGGCACCTCCGAATGAGGTACAGACCTCGGCTTAGGGCGTCTGCAAGGAGGGGTTGTTTCTAATGACGGACTTGGCCCACCGTTTCCCGTTTACAATTTTTGAACAAGATATTTTTTTTTATTGCATTAATCAAACCTAAAAGCTACGGAACCCTACACTGCGCGTGGCCTGACATGCACTTGACCGGTTTTTATGTCTATGTGATACTTATTACGCGCCATACTATCACATGCTAATCTAAAAATAAGAAAATTTCATATTCAATTTACGATTATTGGTGGCATGAAAGTGAGGGACCGCTTCTATTTTATATATTGGCCAATAAATCATTAAATGTCGATGGAACTTTAAGCTGATGGATCCCTGATAGGCCAGAGATTGAAGTAATGAAATCAGCTGCGGTTTATGCCACTCCATGGAAGCGATCCTGTCAGGCGCTCTTTGGACACGTTCCGGTTGTTATAAAGTCGATTCAAATGTAAATTGAAAGGCAATTGATCAACTTATATTAAATCAAGGTCTGTGATCTTCATGTTTTTGGACTTTAACCTTTTTCTTCCAATCTTGAGATTGAGAACGAATAAAAGTGAATGAATAAACGAATGAAAATTTTATTCGGTGCCGTTCCAGGTCATAAATGATAGTTACACAAACAAAACAAGATAAAAATAATGAAAAAAAAACAAGAATAACAAAAAAAACTAAACAAAAAGAGTATCTATCTATACAAAAAGTTAAAAAAAAAAAACAATGTACCTTGTCAAATTTTATTTTTCGCAATTACGCATGCGAATGAACTTTAGAAATTAAAGAAACAATGGAAATGTTTTTTTACTTCGGACAGGAATCGAACCTGCGCCCTCAGGATAACCAGTCCAACCGCTTTACCATTAAGCTACCGAATTCCCACAACGATACGTAAAATTTTGCCTTCCCTTTTTGACCCTTAACCGATTTAGGGTGTACTTATCTAACTAACTATTTAAGTACACCGATAACAATAATGATTATGTGTCGCATGGCTACGCCAAGAAAGATATGTAGTTCAGCATAATTTCAACAAAAATATTTATAAGTTACCAGTAAGTTTTACCCAATAAACTTGTCAATGGAAAAAAATATCACATACATTCCCACTCACATATCAAATCCGGAATATAAGAATTGATTTCCGTGGCAATTTCCGGTACAGAGGCATGACATAACATCGGCTGCAGGAGTGACTACGCATCTATATCAAAATCTCTGTTTCTTATGTAGACATTTATAGATACAGTATTCAATTGCCATCAGTGTGAACTGAACCACAGTACAAATATGAACAGTATGGAAACTACGTACAAAACGTTCGAAACGACACACTCACACAAACATGCGCATTTATACATGTTACATGGGCCAAAACGTAACCGGCGAATCGTGGGTGCTTGCATGTATGCTTGAATGCATGCATTTACCTCTGCCTACCTTCGAAGATTACAGGCGTGAAGTTACTTTTTTTTAACTAAATATATATTTTTAATTAATATGATTGAAATGTATTATTTAGGGGGGTCTTAGTTTTTGTGACATTATATTTTAGCGGGGTCACACATAGTGTGAAATATCATGACAATAGGGGAGGGGGATAAAAAAGCTCATTTTAGCGTGACGTATTTTATGGCCGGCCCCTAATCTAATATGTATAAAATTCGCATATCACAGTATTTGTAACAATACTCCTCTTAAACGGCTGGACCGATCATTGTGAAATATTGTGTGCCTATATTATTTGGTAGGTATGAGAAGTACGGTTGTAGCCTATTTTTATATCCCTAAATAGTAAGGGTGATTCTCATTCAAAAAAATACTTTTTTTAGGACATTTTATTGACGTGACAACGTCTTAAATTAGGTTGCGGCTCGGAGTCACTCATGAAAAAGTGTAACGCCCGGTAACGTAACGATGAGTCACCGAACGAGAGAGAGGCCTGCCGGACCGGCGAATGCCTTTCTACCGAGAAAAAGACGTTGTCACGTAAAATCTTCGCCCGTAAAGCCGACTTTACAGGCAACCAGTTTTTTTTATACTTCTATGGTGATACGAAGTTCGTCGGGTCAGCTAGTAGTTATAATATTTTATTTCTCCCAACACAACGAAGCTGCATAAAAAAACGCGGCACAATTAATAAACATCCGCACACGAAAGGCCCAGTTAGCCTAACTTAATTATCTCCGACATTTAGCTACATGCTGCGCCTGAAAATGCCCCTTTGACCTACAAAACTCGCCGCATATCCTATTCCAGGTGATTTTGCGGCTACCCTGTATTCTCACGGAAAACAAAACATGCTCTGCGCTGCAATTCTAAATAGTTGAGCGAGAAGATAATATGTACTTAGTTAAGTACATATTATCTTTTACACTGTACTCAGTAGCGGGCTTAGAAATTTAATGTACGTTCATATGAAATCATAAAATTAATACTTGAATTCGTTTTTTTATGTTATTCATGTTCCTTTAGTCTGAGGTTCTCGAGGTTGAGATATGAAGGTACTTTTTTATGTAATGGAAGTGGCAAACAAGTATGCAGTTCACATTGATGTTAAGTGATGACTGCAGCGATAGACACCCACACAAAGACCAAGGTCAAAATGCAGATGCGTTACCACTCCTGAGGCCTAAGGTGTCATGCCTCTGTGCCGGGAATTACAGGACCGTACATACAGGTAATCATAATTTTATGAAGTGGCAAACAAGCCTACAAGTTCACATTGTTAGTAGGGGAATACAGTAAGCCTATAGACATTTAAGTTTTTTGTCGAAAGGTTGACAGACAAGCAGACGAGCCACATGATGATTTGATCATAGTCGCCATTGACAATTTGCAACACCAGGGATCAGAGACTTCAATGTAGGCTTTGCTACTCCTGAGGTCTATTTTATTATGCCCCTGTGCTTGAAATAACTGAAGGAAAAATAACTGACTGGAAGACGATAGAGCTAAAAACTATCATTTAGCAAGTAGATAAGATAATGCGGTAGTGTCTGCGCCCGCGATCTCCGTCACTAGATTTCTTCCACCAGTATAATTATTTGTTTATATGTAAAATAGCATCGCTATTACGCATATTGCCAGTGTCAAGTAAAACGATTCGTATTCGTATTAAGCAACGTAAAAGTCAGAGTCAGTCAGTCAATTTATCAGTCCGTCAGTCAGAGTCACAGTAATTCGAGTAAAGCGATGGCTACTTTACCAGAACATTTACAATGAAGTTTTGGAGAGAACCTAAAAGGACGTGTTTTCGCACTGTTATTCTATTTCACTATACACGAGCACTGTAATAAGCCTATATCAAACAAAATGCCACCAACTTTATTTAATACAACTCAAAAATACACCAAGAAAATGAAATAAAATCAAGACGAGCACCACACGCATCTATGAAGGTTCCCGCGAAAACCCCATTTCTTTTTTTATTAAATTTATGTGTACATCTAACTCAGCATTTCCTATTTGCCGGATCGAGACCCGGTACCGGGCCATCAAAATAAAATACCGGGTCGCAACAATCCCGCCGTGTTTTAGAAAATATAAGCTATTGTCGCTCCACACATTGTAAATATTCTTAATAATGTGTGTTAGTTTATCATATGGAACCTGCTTCGGTTTAAAAATATTAAGCGGGTCACGAAGGGGCAGTGTAATAATTACCGGACCATGGCAGAACAATGTTTGGGAAACACTGATCTAACTGATTATTATTTTCCGAAATATTTCATGCTTTTTAACGTAACGTAACTTCACGCCTGTAATCCCCGAAGGGGTAGGCAGAGGTAAATGCATGCATTCTAGCATACATGCAAACACCCACGATTCGCCGGTTACGTTTTGGCCCATGTAACAGGTGGCGAGCCTGTTGACAACTCCGGGCACATTACCTAACTTCGAGGTACTGGGAAATTTCCAGAAAATGTAAAAATCCCAATAGAACCAGAGATAAACGACTTCACACCATTATCTCTGATAACCCCCTATTCTGGAATTGAACCCAGGACCTCAGCGTAGGAGTAGTGGTCTGCTACCACTAGGCAACCGAGGCAGTTAGATGCCTTTTAACTTGCCATGTATCCGTTCTTTCCTATTATATCTATGTACTTAGGTAAACAATAACGATTTAATTAAGTAGTTTACCTACTTTTAATTTAGGTCAAGTAGTAGGTAGTAGGTCAACCTCAACGATCGAGATAATAAACAATAAAGATAAATCAATTTTCTTTGCAATTTAATACACACTCTCAGAGTACCGACGCGAGGAAGGTCGAGCTACCAATCTCGTTTCTTCAGCGCCGCGGTAATAAAAACTTCCACACCAATTTCCTTTTAATCAGTTACTTGGTTGTAAGGCGGTTCTCCCACTGGCGACGCGTCCATAAGCGGTGCGCAGACGGGTAGATAATAGTATTATGCCGACCCGCGCGTTGCCGCGTCGGTAGTGTGTGTGTTTTCTATACAAATAGAGATAATTGCATACATTGTAAAAATCTGCCGGTGCAGTGGGTTACGCGCCTAAGGCCAGTCGTACACCCTATAATGATTATAATGTACCGTTAAAATATATCGACTTCAATACTAAATAATCGCAACACTTAAGTGAACAACGTAACTTCACGTCAGTAAACCCCGAAGGGGTAGGCAGAGGTAAATGCAAACATTCAAGCATACATGCAAACTATTGCAAACATCCGCGATTTGCCGATTAGGTTTTGGACCTACATTATCGATAATATAAAACAAGGGCGAGCCTGTTGTCATCTCCGGGCACATTACCAAACTCCGAGGTACTGGGATACTTCCAGAAAATAGAAAAATCTAAGAAGAACCAGAGATTCCACACTGTTATCACTGATAGCTCCCGATATGCTACTCGTATTAAAAATAAAACCACGAAACTTTTTTTTTTAATTAAAATTTAAAAAAAAATTAATTGTTCCTTATAATTTGCTTTAAAATGTTCGAATTAAAAACAAGTCCTCAAACGTTCAATAATATTTGATCATAATGAACTAACTTCGCCGTCTAACTTACGACGACGCCGCACGCATTCAATGTTTTTGTTACAATGTTTATTGCTTCTATACGATCCATTTGACATCCAAGCCATAATACCTGGTATTCGGCACGATAACATGCAACAATAATACAGTTGCCACGTTTCATTTGCATATTTGCCACGATGTAGGTTAAGGCACGAAACTTTAGTGTACTGTAGACCTACACCGATCTGACCTATTTAGCACTATCTCTATTCTTTGTTAAATAATAAACAGTTTCAAAATAAACTAAAAAAACTGGTTGCCTGTAAAGTCGGTTTTACGGGCTAAGATTTTACGTGACAACGTCTTTTTCTCGGTAGAAAGGCATTCGCCGGTCCGGCAGGCCTCTCTCTCGTTCGGTGACTCATCGTTACGTTACCGGGCGTTACACTTTTTCATGAGTGACTCCGAGCCGCAACCTAATTTAAGACGTTGTCACGTCAAAAAATCTCTGTTGCAAACCTAAAAAAATATAGACTTAAACAATTATTTATATATCCACAAGTTTAGAATTATCACAGTAAATCATCTTAGTTTTGGACCATTATATAAAATTATGAGAACAAGAGTCAACTGTACTTTCAATTCATGGGTCCATGTAACAAAACATGTTACATGGACCCATGGTGGCAAGGAATCCATGTAACAAAATATTAAACATAACATTAATAATAATAGAACAATAGATTTGTGGATACCCTTGGGGGAAGCACCCTCGAGTTTCAGCTAGATGATACAGCCCTGTAATAACTGTCATAGAAGCAAAACTAAGCTTTCAGGGGCTGCAATATGCACACAGCATTATGACTATCGATTTTTGTATAGATGTCTACAGGCTGCAGTAATCGCTTACCATCAATTTGTACTGCAAGCTTGGTTGCCACTATCACATTAAAACAACGTAAATCATATTTAAGGAGCAGGCGAACAAAGCCGGACTTGTCCAATAAAGGATTATTTACAGGAGAGCATAAAATTTGAACGAAGTAAATATTATTATAGTTTAGTCAGGTCCGTTTCTGCCGGAAAATCTTTTGGTAATGCATAGATGTTTACTTTCAGAGGCATACAAAAAAAGACTAAAAAAAAACGCTTACAGTCACAGCCCCACAGTAGGTATAAACCTGTGTCGTCGATGCCGTTGTACACATACAACACATACACAAACACCCAGACCCGAAACAAATATCTGTAGGCCATACAAATAATTTTCCCGGTGCGGGGATCGAACCCGCGACCCTTCGAATCAAACGGTCATCTCACACTGCTGGACTAACCGGTTCGTCATAAGAATTTGATATATGGACGAGTCCGGATTTATTCGCCTGCTCCTCATTTTATTTCTCACATTCACACATGCAAGAAATTAATTAAAAAAAAAATACTTCCGATACTAAGTTACCGAAAGCCCACATGCGAACGTAGATTTTTTTTCTCTTTTGATTATAATCGTCTCTATCGGCCGGTGGACGACTTCAATTGTTTTATTTAATTTCTATGTATAAAATCAAAAAGGAAATTACCACTTACTCGAGCAGAAGTAATAGGTATATTTCCTGAGTGGGCGCTAATGATAACAATAAAACTAACTCAGGTAATACCAGGGATCGTTCCGATATGAGCCCGGCCGCCATTTAATTGAAAATTTAATTAAAAGAAGTTTGCGCCGACTCAATCCAGTTCATACCGGTATAGGGTGTCATGTTTTATTGTTATATGACATCAGACTTAACTGGACTTACAACGTGGACCCAGTAATGAGTAAATACTCATGATATTATAAAACTGGGAGTATGGCTCAGGTTAAGTTATATTTTATAGTTGTTTTGTGATCTTTTATAGGTATATTTATAAAGTAAAAATTTGCAACTTATACACTCTTGAGAATGCAGATTCGTTGTAAGACCTAAGGCCTCGGTGGTTTTACCTCTGTAAAAGGTTTTTTTTTTTAAGCTTTAATAATATTAATTTATTATTAACTAAATTTTTTTTTTTTTTAATATTTTTTTGTTTTTTTTTGTTTAGTCTTATCTTGCCGTTTGTAAAAGAGAGTATGGAACATTCTGTTGATACCTATTTTTATTATTAAGTATTTTTGGACTATTATTAATTTATTTACTTTGACATATTATTCAACGTATTAGTTGTTATTCGCTTTAATTTTATATTTGTAATTTGACCTATCACAAGCAAATTTTATTATTTCCAAGTGATTAAATGAATTTTTGAGTTTGAGTTTAATTTTTTTGGGACTTTGAGTCGTACGCCAATGCCAGCCCGGTGATGGGTAACTAATGTCGCCTAATCATAAACTAAAACTGAAGCGCGCATGGCCCCGCGGCTGGTGTAGATCATAAGCGATCGAACTCGGTTAAGCATTACGGGCGCGCGGTCGAGTGTGTGATGGGTGACCGCTAGTGGCAAATTAAAATGCGCGTATCCGTGCTTCGGAGGGCACGTTAAGCCATTATTCCCGGTTGCTATCGATAGATAGCAGTCGTTAATCCTTGTCGGAGGCTTTATAAAAGGTTTGAAAACATCCGACAGCGGGTTGGCCACTAACCCGTATCTCCACCAATCCGCATTGGAGCAGCGTGGTAGAGTAAGCTCTAGGCCTCCCCTCAAAGAGGAAAGAGACTCGTACCTAGCAGTGGGACGTATAATGGATTGCCATTTTTATTGTTATTAATCATACACTTATCATATTACACATACCATTGCAAAGCATTTTACCAACATCACTCAAAGGGTCAGCTAAGATGCTTTGAATTACACCGAGATTCCTTAAATCTACACCGTGCTCTTTTTTTCATATTAAGTAAAGTATTTTACTTTACTTAATATGAAAAAAAGACTCTGCCAAATACTCAAACGTCACTTAAATCTAAGTGAGACTCAAAAGTCTTCTGTCTTTATAAAACACGTTCAAACGATAGAGATAGTGCACACATTGAGGGTTGCTTTACATTGAGTGACGTTTGAGTATTCGGCCATATGTAAAGTAAACTAGCGCTCCGTTCACACTCCACCACAATGTGATACTCGTCCTCTAGCCTATCACAAACAGAAAGTAATAACATGATCTTACAAATGTGTAGCAGCCACAGCTTAAGATTGTCTATTAGGTAATGCAAATCACAGAACTGCCCGCCATTTGTCATTATGCTAGCAAACTAAGGCGATAATTTTAAGGCGCTAATTTAACAACAAAACTCGAAAACGGCGGAACCGATGTCGCTAATACTTTTTTGTTGGATTTTGTAATTATTATTGTCCTAAACAGGTTTTTATGAAAAAAAAAAACTGGTTGCCTGTAAAGTCGGTTTTACGGGCGAAGATTTTACGTGACAACGTCTTTTTCTCGGTAGAAAGGCATTCGCCGGTCCGGCAGGCCTCTCTCTCGTTCGGTGACTCATCGTTACGTTACCGGGCGTTACACTTTTTCATGAGTGACTCCGAGCCGCAACCTAATTTAAGACGTTGTCACGTCAAAAGATAAATAAAATGGAGTTTGACAAAACGGTGATCCGATTGACAGCATGACAACTAATTTCGTTTTAAACAGTTGAATAGTTAGAAATAAAATTGATGACTGAAAATTAAATTAAGTTACAAGTAAGAAAAACCTACATTGAACCCGTGCGAAGCCGGGGAGAGTCGTTAGTTCAGACTTAAAAGAAAAATATATAAAGACAATCCTAAGCAAATGTCTTCAACATTGGCTTTGTTTCCTTCAGTATACGTATTTTTCTTAAACACCCAAGTAATTACCCGCTCTCCGCAGCACGTGACGTCGAACGTTCGCTGTCATTTGGCCAGTAATTAAGTCTGCCCGCATCTTCACTGGTTGGTGGGAACAGCTTCTGATTCAAGGTTTATTTTTGCTATTGTATGACTTCCATTTTATCTTGGATAAGCGTCACTTCATGCCTATAATTCCGAAAGGAGTAGGCAGAGGAAAATGCATACATTCAGGCATAGATGCGATTTCCCACGACTCGTCAGTTACGTTTTGTTGATCAGAAAACTAATGTATAATGTTGGAAAATTATATCTTAATAAAAATATTGAAGCCGTTTTCACTCCAAATAATCATTCAATTATTTTAAACCTATTATTAATTATTATTATATACTCATCTATACTTAATACATAAAGAGCAAAACGTTTGTGTTTTGTTTTTATGTTTATAGCGTTTTCACACAAAAACAACTGGACCGATTTCAATTATTTTTTTTCAACATTCGAAAGTTGCATCGTCACTGAGTGACAAAGGGTGTTACATACATTCAATGCACCCGTGCGAAGCCGTGGCAAGCCACCGGTTTTAAATAAAAAAGTAAAATTATTTAGACGACCCTAAGGCAATTTCTCCGTTATTGCCTTTGTTTCCTCCTGTATACGTATTTTTCTTAAACACCCAAGTAATTATCCGCTCTCCGCACGTGACGTCGAACGATCGCTGTCATTTGGCCAGTAATTAAGTCTGCGCGCAACTTCACTGGTTGGTGGGAACAGCTTCTGATTGAAAGTTTATTACTTTCATTGCATGACTTATATTATCTTGATTAAGCATCAGTCACTTCACGCCTGTAATTTCCGAAGGAGTAGCCAGAAGTAAATACATTCAAGCACACATGTCATGCAAACACTAACGATTTTATCATTAAATTTAAAGGTACCAATATTTTGTTATTTTATCCATATGTTGTAACTCAATCCATTGAATTATCAATACAATCAAATGATGACCATTTGAATGAGAGAACATACTGATTTCCACACATAAAAGAAAATTAAAAAAAAAAACGATGGTGCCACGTGCGTAGCACAAATGCTACGCTAGCATACCTACGAGTAGAAGCGCTTATAGCAGCTTTACATAATTATTTGAAATCATTATTTATCGAATAGTGAAATTTGAAATATTACTACAAATATTAACATCAAATCTTCAACCGCCGCAACGAAATTGCCATAAAAAATATTACATTATATGTATATAAGTTAAACACATTATGTCATCGTGATAAGCGACCGCTCACCGCCATGGGTGTTTGCATGTATGCTTGAATGCATGCATTTACCTCTGCATACCCCTTCGAGGATTGCAGGCGTGAAGTTACGTTTTTTTAGCATGTAGACTTGATTTTCCTTTATGTAATAAAAGTGGCAAACAAGCGTGCAGTTCACACATTGATGTTAAGTGATGACTGCAGCCTAAAGATACCCAACAAATGGCCAGAGGTCAAAATGCAGATGCGCTGCCACTCCTGAGGCATTAGGTGTTATGCCTCAGTGCCGGAAATTACAGAGCCGTACGTTACCACCTGACCGGAACACGATAGTGCTGAACACTACCATTTAGCGGCAAGTATATTAGGTAATGCGGTGGTGCCTACGCCCGCGAGCTCCGTCACACCACGCTCTACCACTAGTTATGCTTGAATGCATGCATTTACCTCTGCATACCCCTTCGGGGATTGCAGGCGTGAAGTTACGTTTTTTATAACACGTAGACTTAATTGGAGCGTCTTTAAAGAAAAAAATTTAAATGTAAAGAGTACAAACGTCATCACACGTAGAGATTAACAAGGTTTTGACCGACTGTGAATTGTAAAATTTGCATATAGAGAGGGTATTCAAATAGCACTTATTTTAATTCGTTTGGTCCCTCCTCCACTTTATTGGTGCGTTGATAGGGAAAAAAATAATGTTGCGCCTTTCACACTGGCGTTAATACGCAGACGCGTTTTTTTTTTTAATTAAAAGTAAACACAGCAATCTATATGCAGAGGTAAATACGTGAAATGTTACATACATTCTTTCACTTACTTCTTATATAGCTTGAAGTTTTTGTTACATAATTAAAATCACTGTTGGTTGAACTCTAGTGACGAAGCTCGCGGGCGAAGGCCCCCAAATGGTAGTGTTCAGCACTATCGTGTTCCGGTTAGATGGTCATCCATGGCCTCGTAATAACTATCACAGGTACATAATAACTTAAGGTCTCAGGGCTGGCAATGCATCTGCATCATTTTGACCCCTGATTATTGAGGCATTCTACTGATATACTTTTTACATTAGCATATTATATTTAGTTTTATCTTAGTGATATTCTTGACTTTACATATATTTTTTATCTTGTTTGACATGTATATCAATTGTTCTTCACTTTAATTTATTTTGTTTGTTTTTAACGTGTCATAAGAGGTGCCTGTCACCCTAAATGAATAAATGAGTTTCTGATTCTGATTCTTCGCATATTTTACTTATTCGCGTTAAATAAAAGTCAGTATGAAAGTGTCCTAACAGTATTTGAAGAGCAGTAATGAAGTCCTATAGCGGTGTGAAATTTACATCGGAAATGAGAGGTCCTCTTACTCGTTATAGCTTTTTTCCGAGGGTCCATTTTATATCTATTTGGTTTTACAGCTCTCTGAATATTAGTGGCTCAATTTGTATAAGACAAATTATGCGACTTTTTTAGGGAAATCCCTCAATTTCATATTGATAACGCTAAGATAATGCCCCAAATTGATTTTATATATGTATGTATCTTCACGCCAGGTCCCTAACGGGGTAGGCAGAGAGTGTAGAGCGTCAGACATCCCGGTCCTGACATATCTCTCGTGCCTCGTCTACCTTCATCATTCTCTTCATACATGCACGCCGATTCCTAAGATTTTTGACCCCACCATCAGACTGATTTGATTTTTTACCGTCAGTGCACTTAGTTCCTGTGGGAAATAGAATATTGGGACAAGAATATGTACAAATACGAAATATCGTTTAACTTGGCTCTGGCAATATGCGTAACAGCGATGCCATTATATTTAAAAAAAAAGCTTGTCGGAAATTTGTTCGTAATATCAGTTACTGTCATGTCAGCCTTTTGCGAGATGAAAGGCAAATCAGACATCCTTTGATGTCTGCATTTATATTTTTTATTTACTCAATTTAACGCGATGTACATTTTAAATAAGTCCAAAGTCACTTGGCTGAGTAACTTTGATGGATGTTTTTAATATCTAATATAAAATATTAAGTTCGTTTTATACTCTTCATTTAGCAGCGAATGGTGTTGTTTGGAATTTTATATTTTACAGAAATGTTTCTCGTCGGAACTTGGTCTAGACATTTTTTTTAATATTGTGATTTGGTAATAGATATTATCAAAATCCATTAGCGTGTTCAAAAACATCCAATCACAATTATACAAATCCAGCAAGAAGAAATAATGAACATCGAACCAACGAAAAAGATAATCGATGAGTGGCGAAAAATTGGCCACGTATAAAAAAAGACTAGCGGCTCGTTACCTGCAATGTTACCTATCCTCCTATCCTATTCATCTTAGCGTGACGTTTTATAAGCTAAAGCCTTCCTCAATAAATAATTATTTCATTATTTTTTCAAATCGGACCAGAAGTTCCTGAGATTAGCGTGGTCAAAGAAACAATCAAACAAACAGACAAACAAACAAGCTCTTCAGCTAAAGTAGATTATAAATCACATTGGTATAGTATGGATACGTCAATAAAAAACCCGCGTTTTTTCTTAAATTAAAATAAAAAGCTTATTTAGTTTTCCATCTACGTCAACGATACACGTATTTATTCATTTTGGATTACACTTTTTTCTTTTTCTTCATTTATTATCATTGAAGGAATTGAAAAATTTTATGATTATTATGTTTTAACCAAATAGTTTAAATTTTAATTTTTAATTTACTATTAATATATGATTTTTCTTTACTATATGTAATGGTTATTCGCTCTAGGTAGTTTATGATTTATTGACGTTTTGAAAGTATCTGTAAAGATCTATTCGAAATAAAAATATTTTCTATTCTATTCTATTCTATTTTACTTACTTTTACCACGCTGAGCTCTACCACCAGTAAAAATACTAGAAACATTGAAATTTTAGGTTTAATGTTATGTATTACCTACACAAATATGCTTATAAAAAAATAATTAATTATAAACACGAATTTGACTCCCAATGGAAGCCTTACGAAATCTCAAATATTAAATTCTTCAATACCACTTTGAAATGGAATCGTAAAGTATTAATTAAGAGCTTTGCAGGCATCTGTCTGTCTAATTAAATGAAATTTATTCAATAAGAATACAATAGGCCGCTTAATAAGACTCTACATTATCTTGGCTGTTGCTATTCTCTGCATAATAGGGTAGTTAACTATTTTACTTTTAAATTAAATAAAATAGGTAGGTATCTATATGAAGTTCAGATGAATATTAGATTCCTTTATTGACGACCCGGTTAATCCAGCGGTGTGAGATGACCGTTTCATCCGAAGGGTCGCGGGTTCGATCCTCATCATCATCAGCCTATAGACGTCCAATGCTGAACATAGGCCCAGAGACTTCCACAATGACCTATTCTGGGCGGTCGGCATCCAACGGCTCCCTTGATTAGGTCATCGGTCCATCTCGTGGGGGGCCGTTCTGTACTGCGTCTTCCTACACGTGGTCGCCACTCGAGAACCTTTCGTACCCATCGGTTATCAGTTCGTCGAGCGATGTGGCCTGCCCATTGCCACTTCAACGTACTAATACTCCGGGCTATGTCGGTTACTTTGGTTCTTCTACGAATATCATCGTTCCGGATTCTGTCCCGTAGAGAAACTCCCAGCATAGCCCTCTCCATAGCCCGTTGAGCGACTTTGAGCTTTTTAATTAGACCAACACTAAAAGACCACTTCTCAGAGCCCTATGTAATCACTGACAACACACATGCATTAAATACTTTCGTTTTTAAGCACTGAGGAATATTGGACGAAAAAACACTACGCAATTTGCCGAACGCTGCCCAACCGAGTTGAATTCTTCGATTTACCTCTTTGTCGAAGTTTGGCTTACCTAACTGGATTATATGTCCTAGGTATATATAGTGGTCAACAACTTCGAGGGTACGGTTTTCAACATTTACCGGCATTGGCGCTACATGGATGTTCTTCATTATTTTTGTCTTTTCCATATTTGTATGGCCTACAGATATTTGTTCGGGTCTGAGTGTTTGTCTATATGTTGTATGTAGCACCCATGACACAGGTTTATACCTAGTTTTATAACGCTGTTGTCCATGCCGCATCATTATATTTACTACTACGCTAATAATAAATTTACCGCTTCAAAATTTAACCATAATTCCCCTACAAACATGATACTACGCTCGATACGCTTTGCATAATTTTACAAGTCAATTCTGCTGGTACAATAACAACTGTATTCGAAGCCTGTCGAAGTTAAATACTGCCGAAATACTCGCCGTCTGAATATAGCTCAAAATAACAAACACGGGTCACATGTGTACGGTCCTAAACAAACTCTAGTTATTGTAACAACGCGCTGTATGAAATATTTTACTTGCTTAAATAAAAGGACCATAGTAGATGAGAATGTTATAATTAGGTTTACAATGTACTTTCACATATGTACAATTCAATTTACTTTTACTGGTGGTAGAGCTCCAGTGACGGAGTACGCGGGCGTAAGCACCACCGCATTTCCTAATGTTCGCTGAATCCCTATAGGGCGACCTACGAGGGTCGATTTTATTATATATCTACGCGATACTTGCTAAATGGTAGTGTTCAGCACTATCGTGTTCCGGTCAAGTACTCGTAATAATGTACGGCCCTATGATTTTCGGCACACAGGCATAACATCTTAGGCCTCAGGAGTGGTAACGCATCTGCATTTTGACCTTGTCTTGTGGGTCTATAGGCTGCAATCATCACTTAACACCAATGTGAACTGCAGGCTTGTCTGCCACTGCCATTACATAAAAAAATGTATTATTTATATATGTTGTGTTAACTGATACCCGTGACTTTGTGGTAGTTAGTTTTGGTATTAATAGTAGCTTGTATTCTTTCATAGGGTCCAAAGTACCTTCATGTAGAATTTCATCACAATCGGATCAGCGGTTCAGTCGTGAAAGCAATATACGGATCCCTAAAACTGAAATTATATAATTATGCCACGAATAAAAATCTGATCCAGCAATATTATGCCCATCAGCCACGTATCACGCGGCAAGTATCAAAGAGGCAGTTAAGGTGAAGCGGGGATTATTTATTTTACGGCCCGGCGCGGCGTTGGATTTAATAAAATCGACCCTCGTAGATCGCCCTATAGGGATTCAGCGAACATGTGTAGGCCAATGGTCATGCTTTTTTATATTTGTGCAAACGAACGAATTATGTAAATCAACGCATGCACAGAAAACCTCACCGATTTTTAAAACAAGTCGTAGGTGGTGGTGGTGGTGGGATTGTTTGGACAGAAATATCCTAACCTCCTAACAAAATTAAACATCTATCTATAGGCTCTTGAGATTTATATCCCAGGGCGAGGATCAAACCCGTGACCTATCGAATCACGCTGTCATTATATACCACAAAACCACGTACCTATGGCCCCGTAATCAGTATAACAGAGGCATAACAACTAAGGTAAAAACAAATATCTGCAGGCCCTATAGATTTCTATCCTAGTGCGGTGGTCAAACCCGCGACATCTCGAATCACGCTATCATTATGAATCACAAAACCAACTGAGGTATCTATCTAATCTAGGAGTACAATCGTATTTTTAGGGCAGAACATCTCCTTAATATAAACTTAGAGATATCACGGATAATAAAAAACCGGACAAGTGCGAGTTCGACTCACGGGGTGAGGGTTCCGTAATTTAAATAAAAATTTTCGAAAATATTACAGATTTAAAATGCAGGGACATAGCGGTTACGGTGGTACCGGCAGAGGGGGTTATATTATTAAGAATTTTCGATTTAATTTGAATACTCAAACTTCTTATAGGTTTTTCAGTAATCTATAGGCAAAGAACTATTTTCCACATTTTTTTCAAAATTTAGTAGTTAATTAAAGTAGTTTCGGAGATAGGGGGGGAGGGGGAATGGTAATTTTCGTCGTTTTTCTTAAATAACTTCAAATTTGTTTATACAAAAATTATAAATAAAATATATCTAAAATGCTGACAACAACCTCTTTCATTTGATATGTCACACGACACAGTTTACGATTATTTTTTTTTAATTTTCTGATTTAGCCCCCGAAAGTTGTCCCCTGTTTAAAATTATTATTTTACTTGACGTGTTCATCTTTGGGTCACCAATTTACATATAATCATCAAATTTCAACTCAATCGGTCAAGTAGTTTCGGAGCAAATTGGCTGTGACAGACGGACAGACAGACAGACAGACGCACGAGTGATCCTATAAGGGTTCCTTTTTTCCTTTTAAGGTACGGAACCCTAAAAAAATATCCAGGAATATTATCCCCATCAGCCACGTATCACGCCCATCAAAGAGACAGATAAGGTGAAGAAGGGATTATTTATTTTACGGCTCCGGCGCTGGACGTTTTAAAATCGACCCTCAAAGATCGCTTTGATACTTTATGGCATCATAACGAATTCAGAGTGTTGTAGGGATTCGACGAGTATGAGTGAGCAAATGCTCGTATTTTTTTATGTGTCTGAAAACTGGAGTAAAATCTATGTTGATTAACAAACTAACGTCTAAACTAAGCCTGGGTTGCACCACGACTTTTGCTAAAGTTATTGTAACATTTCACATCCTTCTCTCACTTTAACAGATTTCTTTAAGTTGGAAAAGGATGTGAAATGTTTAATAATCAAGTCCAGAAAAAATAACTGTAGGCCCACCCTGTCACTATGAGCCACAGTACCAACGGAGTCGTTTAATTAATTATTAAATATTATTAATTGTTATGTTTAATAATCTAATTTCATATAAATACAGAATCACCATGAAGGAAATATTGAGCTGGCAACATTATCCCATCAACCACGTACTACACTCATCAAATAGGCAGTTAAGGTGAAGCGGGTGTTATTTATTTTACGGCTCCGGCGCTGCACATAATAAAATCGACCCTCCTAGATCATCCCGATACTTTATGTTATCATAAGATGATGAATGGTTAAATGGTGGGTGGTTAAAATATACGTAACGTAACTTAACGCCTGGAAACCCGAAGGGGTAGGAAGACGTAAATGCATACACTCTACGATTTACGATTCATACGATTCGCCTATTACGTTTTGGCCCATTAACAGGTGGCGAGTCTATTGACATCTTCGGGCACATGACCAAATGCCAAGGGTACTGGGAAACTTGCAGAAAATAGAAAAATCTCAATAGAACCAGAGATAAAAGATTTTACACCATTATCTCTGATAGTCGATAGGTAGACCCGGGAATCGAACCCAGTACCACAGCGTAGTAGTAATGGCCTGCTACCACTAGACTCAGCGTAGAAGTAGTGGTCTGCTACCACTGTGCTGCTGAAGCAGTTAAAATATAGAAATACAAATAACATAGTACTTATCTCTCATTCAATATGTATAAACATAGCCTGCATGAAGTCATGACCAGTTATTATATATCCGCACCAGAATTAGTAGAGCCATTCGTTTTAATAACGTCGGGTCATCGCTCACCGCGGATTTCCCTGTTAGGCTAATATTACATGGAGCAATCAGGTAACCATATTATCGATTCATGGTACCTACATTAAATGCGAAACTACTTTACCCATATACATAACAGCCCGTAGACATTTAAACAACACAAGAGATCAAAATGCAGATGTGGTGTCACCCCTGAAATCTAAATAATTATGTCCCTGTGATAGATATTACGGGACCATACATTACCATCTAACCGGAACGCGGTAGTGCTGAACACTACTATTTGGCGGCAGATAGATTAAGTAATACAACGGTGCCTACGCCCTCGAATCGCTGGAACTCTACCACCAGGGGGGCGACCGCCTTACTGAAATGCTTTCGTTTAGGACATTATCTTGTCCGTTCCCTACCGCTTATTGAAACATTTTGCTCTTAAGTATATGTCAGACACGACACTTTACTATTGACTGGATTGAAGACGCACGCCGTATGGCGGATAAAGCAGCGCAAGCGAACCAGGGTGACACGCTCTACTGGATGTTCTAATAAAACGCTTTTTCACTGTTCACTATTATTTTCCTTCTGATTTCTTCCTTTGGTAGTGATCCGAGTGTTCCGAGTGCTGTCGACGAACTGTACCGGCCATACAAAAGTGCCCTACTTTTATTCTAAAATCTCAAGGTCATCGAGCTTAAGAAAACCTCCTGTGATTGGTTGTTGGTTCAAGTAACCAATCACAAGAGGTATTTAAATTTCAAGCAAACAAATTTTATTATCCATGATTGGTTGATTTGAACAACCAATCAGCTATTAGATCTATTTGGCCAATTAAAATCTCTATGTATCTCAGATCATTACCGAAAGGAAACAACAGACATCAAAAATCTTTATTTTCAGATTAAATTTACATATTACAGTAATAAAACAAACATAAAACTATTTCAAATGTTAGAAACTATAAAACAAAGTCAAATAAACAAACATGCTATGTTAAACTATGAAATTATACAAAAAACTGTTAAATTATATAAAACAAAGTAATATTAAACACAAACGAGCTTTAAGTGACACAAAACTATTAATTACACTCTAAATTATCACAACTGTTACATAAAAGGATAAAATCTAAAAATAGAAGTTTTACAATACTCTAACGCTTTTGGTCACTTAAGCTCTATCTACGTTCCGATAACGTATACTATTGTGTACTATGCTATTGACGACTACACAACGCGATTGTTATTGATTGTCTACGCGCTGACAACGTATACTATTAAGGACTGTATGGCCGATCACTATCAAAACTGTTTTTTAATCACTAACACTGTACATTATTCATGAGCGTCCTGCACATTTCTCCCGCCGTGCTACTCAGCATCAGGTACCGGTGCAGGCGTGATGTCATATCGCACTGGCAGAATGATGAATCTTCTTACAGGCCGCCGTAGTATCCCCGTCCTTGTCTGTATGTCTGCGGTGCGCACGATGCCATCAGGTCCCGGGAACGTAGCGATGACCCGGGCACGAAGCCAGGTGTTGCGAGGTGAGTTGGGGTCCGTAACTTGGACTGTGGGCCCCTTGTCGTGGGGCTCCCGCCGGTGTTGAAGCCCAGGCAGGTATTCTCGCAGCCACCGGTCCCAGAACAGGTCAGCGAGCCTCTGGGCGGCGCGCCAGCTAGATCTGGGTTGCAGGTCTCCATCGTCAAAGGTCCCGGGAGCTGAGACCTCACCGGAACCTCCCAATAGGAAGTGATTGGGAGTCAGGGCCTCAGGATCTTCTGCGCTCACTGAGACGTGGGTTAACGGACGGCTGTTGACTGTATATTCTGCTTCTATTAGTAATGTGTGCAGAACTTCTTCTGTAGGGTGCTTTTCATGGAGCGTCGCTGTCATCGCTGTCTTCACTGATCGCACCATTCGTTCCCAGGCACCGCCCATGAAGGGTGCACCGGGTGGTATGAAGCGCCATGAGATCTTCCGTTTCGCTGCCTCTTCCATCGTAGATCTGTCTATTACCTCTCGTAGCTCCTTGTCAGCGGCCTTCAAGTTAGTACCGTTATCGGACCAAATCTCCGTCGGGCAGCCTCGGCGTGCTATCATTCTTCGTAGGGCCATGATAGCGGAGCTTGCGCTGAGAGAGCCCGCTATTTCGAGATGTATGGCGCGTGTCGTGAGGCAGGTGAAGATCGCCACGTATCTCTTCTGATGGGATCTGCCAGTCGAAACTGAAAGCAGACCGAAGTAGTCGACCCCTGTGTAGGTGAAGGGTCGCCGGTGATGGGCGAGACGACACGATGGTAGGTCCCCTGTTCTCGGATACGGTGGCATCTGTGTCTTCATTCTGCAGTGAAGGCAGCGTCGTACGATTGTACGAGTAATCGGTCGTACACGTAGAATCCAATACTGTTGACGACACTCGTTTACTGTAGCTTCGACGCCCGCATGGTGAAGCTTACGATGAATGTTTTCTATCCATAGCTTTACTGTGTGATGATTGCCATCTAAAATCATCGGACTTCTATTAATTCCTGGAGCTTTCTCTATAGCTTCTATGCGGCTGCGTAAACGTAGAGCCCCTTCGGTGTATTCTGTGCTGAGCTGTTGAAGACGACTATCTTTGTTCACTATTTTCTGTTTTCTGATGTCTTCTATTTCTTGGCCGAAGGTTTCTTCCTGTGTAGCACGCATCAGAAGAGCTTCTGCCCGAATGAGGAGTTCGGCAGATACGTGGATGAACTTCTTTTCTGTTTCAGTCTTCTTTTGTATGTGTTTTTTGACTGTTTTGTTCATCTTTTTTCTCCAGTCTGGATCTTGTTGTTTGTTTTTCACAGTTCTGCTATAGTTAACTGTGTCTGTTGATGGCTTGCAGAGCTGAATGAAGAGGAGAACCCGTGCTGTGGCGTAGCGCAACCTCTCCCAGTTAGAGAAGCGAGAGGGCACTGGTAGAGCTTCTGACAGTCTCGGTTGGTTTCTGTCTGTTATCAGATGGACTGCCTCTTCGCCTGTAGGTTCTGACGGCGCTGGAGCTGAAGTGTCCGCTGGCCACGTGTCCTCCGGTTCCAGGAGGAATTCTGGACCCGTGTACCATCTGTGGTGCTTGTTAAATGATGGTGGCACCTTTCTGGTGGCATCGTCAGCTACATTCTGTTTACTCGGGATCCATCTCCACTCGTTGACTGTTGATGTTTCTTCTATGGCGGCGAGTCTATGTGCTACATAAGGTTTGTAGGCACGAGGTCCTGTCTTGATCCAGGAAAGCACTGTTCTACTATCTGTCCAAAATGTTTTCGAGTCTGGTTTTCTTTCGTGTTCTCGTATTACTGTTTCGGCAAGACGGACTCCTAGTACTGCGGCCTGCAGTTCTAATCGTGGTATCGAGGTAAGCTTTAGAGGTGCAACTTTCGCCTTGGCTATGACGAGTGACACGTTGACTTCGCCGTTAGGTGCTATTGTTCGCCAAAACAAGGTTGCTGCGTAGGCCGACTCACTGGCGTCTGTAAAGATGTGTAGCTGTAGCGTCGTAGCATCTGAGTAACCTACGTAGCACCTCGGTATTGTGACGTCGGCGAGGCTTTTCAGATGTGTCAGCCAGTCTCTCCACTCTGTCGCGAGGTCTTCATCGATCTCGTCGTCCCACGATGTACCACGTCGCCACACTTCTTGCAGCATCTGCTTGGCTATGATGGTGACTGGTGATGCGAAGCCCAGTGGGTCGAAGAGGGACATGACGATCCGTAGAGCTTGCCTCTTCGTCGGTGTCTGACCTTCGATGAGTGCCGATGGTATTCTAGCCATGTTCAAGTTGAAGGTGAACTCATCTGTCTTCGGTTTCCATACGAGACCCAGTACTCGTTCTATTTTATCTTCTGTGCTATGAAACTCTATACTGTCTGTTGATTCTATTTCTCCAATGGCTTCAAGCAGGTAAGTAGAATTAGATTTCCACTGTTTGAGTTCGTAGTTCGCTTTCTTCTGTATGTTACGAACTTCTGTGGTGATGCGAACTGCGTCCTCGATGTTCTTGAAGCTGTCTAAGTAATCATCAACGTAGTGTTTCTCTATTATGGCCTTCACGGCTTCAGGATGCGTTTCTCTATGTTTTTCTGCGTTGATGTTCTTGACATAGATAGCTGTAGCCGGAGAACTCGATGCGCCAAAAATAAGTGAAGTCATTCTGTATTCTTCTGGTGGACGGTCATCTCTTCGATCTCCTCTCCAAAGGTAACGAAGAGCGTCTCTGTCTTCTGTTCTTAACTTCACTTGCATGAACATTTCTCCGATGTCGGCTGTGACGGCGATGCAGTGCTGTCTGAACCTCATGACGACCCCAGGCAAGGACTGGAGAAGGTCAGGTCCCTTGAGGAGCAGGTCGTTGAGGGAGACTCCTTTTGTTTTAGCCGCTGCGTCGTGGACAACTCACAGCTTGCCTGGTTTCATCGGGTTCACCACGCCGAAATGTGGCAAGTACCAGGTTCTATTTTCTGTTTTCTGTTCAGGTGCGCGCTCCGCGTAACCCTTGGAGATGAGAGCTTCCATCTGTTCTGTATACTTCTTTTTCAGGCCATCGTCGCGATCAAGCTTCTTTTCTATACTGTAGAGCCTCTTCAGTGAGTTCTGTTTATTATCAGGCAGAGTTGCTTCTTCTGTTTTCCATAGAAGTGAAGTTTCATATTTTCCATCTTCTCTCTGTGCTGTGTTACGCTGTAGGATACGAAGAGCCTTTTCTTCTGGGTCTGACTGAGGCTTCTTCGGAGTGATGCCCAAGGAGTCCAAGGCGAAGTACTGTTTCATCATACCCTACAGATATGAAAGACCTTCGGCCTATAAGTATCCTCCCCTGCATATCTAAAATCGCCGAAAAAGTAGTATGTCAGCAGTTAACCGAGTATTTAGATAAACATCAAATACTACCAGAGCTGCAGTCTGGCTTCCGCAAATATCGCAGCACAACCACAGCTCTGCTCGATGTGACTGACAACATTCTCTGCGCTAGAGATAGTGGAATGTGTACAATATTGGTACTACTGGACTTTTCTCGCGCTTTTGACTGTATCAACTTGAATTTACTTGCATCAAAGTTAAGCTACTATGGCTTCGACCGTAAGACTTTGGATTGGTTCATGAGCTATCTCAGTAATCGTCAGCAATTCGTAAAAATACGTATGAGTGATGGCACAGCTCTTATTTCACCGCTAAATCCTTTAAATCGAGGGGTACCGCAAGGCGCAATCCTTTCTTCAACTCTTTTTAGCTTATTCTGTGCAGATATAGTATCCTGTATAAAAAAATGTAAATTCCATATATACGCTGATGATATCCAGATATATATCTCCTTTAAGCCGAGCGAACTCATCAACGCCCTAGATGACTTAAATGCTGATCTGCACAGAATTTCATGCTGGGCCCAAAGGAACGGATTGGTGCTGAACCCACATAAAACGAAATATCTGGTATCAGGCACAAAACATCAACTGCGCAAATTACCCCTCACGTTCAATGTCATGGTAATGGGACAAAATATTGACCGAGTAAAAGAAGCACGGAATCTTGGCGTAATTATTGACGAGGAACTCACTTACGAAAAGCATGTGTCAGAGTCAGTGCGTAGCTGTTTCTATAGACTTCGGCTACTATACAAGCTGAGACCTTATCTATCCGAGGAGCTGCGTATCCAACTAGCTGAGACTCTCGTGCTTTCTAAACTAAATTACGCAGATGCAGTTTACGGGCCGAGATTATTATCACGCACGGAAAGATTAATTCAAAGGATACAAAATGCATGCGCACGCTTTTGTTTTTCGATTCCATTCAGAGGTCACGTTACACCGTTTCTTAATAAACTTTCGATCTTAAAAATGAAATCGCGTCGCAAAATGCATCTTGCGTGCCTTCTTTTTGGAGTCCTCAAGTACAAGGCGCCAGAGTACCTCTTTAATAAACTGAGCTGGGTTGGGAGTAATAGGGACTGCGCACGAAGACAATGCTCACAACAGCTTTCACTTAAAGTACACAAAACAGCCGCATTTAGAGGTAGCTTTTGTTACGCGGCTTCGAAATGCTGGAACAACATTCCTCCACCGATACGCCGACTCAATACAATTAGTAGTTTCAGGAAAAAATTAAAACAATTCCTTATCAACACACAGAAAGAAAATATTTACATAAACTTCAACACATCAATCATATAAAAAAAAAAGATATATAGATATATTATTATCTGATTAGTAAATAAAGTAATGAAAAAGTCTCACATACCCATCGAAATCCCTATCATGTATTTACTATTTATATGCTATAGTAGTAACTTGCATTATGCACATTACCCGTATCGTATCTTCTAGTAATGTATCATAACAATTATTTAATTAGTATCTTCTTATTATACCTACCTACACTTCTTAGCTCCTACTGATTATCACTCCAATTCATATTCGTATCTTTATTTTTTTTTAACTTCAGTTTAAATTGGCAGCAGTTGGGCATCCGTAGTGTCACAGTTTAGGGCCCCAACATAATACCAGCGCCGGGTTTTTAATCCGGCACAATGCTGAGTTGGGGACCCTTTAGGACAATATTTAAAATTTAGTTTTTGTTTTAGTCTTAATTAATTTTTTTTTTCCTTCTTTCTCTGTTTTGTTTTCCTTTGTGTACTTTTTTGTCCTAATAAATGTATTTTCTTTCTTTCTTTCTTCTTTCTTTCTATATCATCCAGATTTTCATCGGTCGGTTCTTCAGTCAGGTGGTGAACGACGCGTTACTGTGGCTGCCATGCAAGACCCAGCCCAGTGGCGTGAGTGATGCCACTGGTTGGTTCTTAGTGCCTTTCTTCACCTTCGTAGACAACAGTAGGTGGCAGTTGTCTTGACCGATGAGTATTCCAGGTTTCGCTTCACTGTAGGTGATGAAATTAGTGATGCCACGCAGGTGTCGACACTCCTTGATGCGGCGCTTTGACACTTCTTGTGCTGTGACATGCAAGTTCTTCACTGTTCTCGCTTGTATGGACTCTTTTCTATTATTGTCACCTCTCAGTGTGATGCTAACTCTCCTTGATGCAGATTCTCCTGTCTTAAGTGAGTTGATCGCTTCTATGCGGAGTGGTTCGACGGGTCCTGTCGCTCCTATTTTGTCGGCGATGCTATTATCTATCAATGTTACTGTTGACCCGTCGTCCAATAAGGCGTAAGTATCTATTTCGCCATCAGGGCCTGACGCTGTTACTGGAATGATCTTCAAGTATGACTGTCTTCCTGCTGACACCCATGCTGAGTTGATGGCTTCTGTTTTCTCTGTGTGATCATCTTCTGGCTTGCTGGCACTCCTTCTGAAGTGTAGCATTCTATTGTGATAGTACTTGCAACCGTCGATACCGCAGACACGCTGTTGACAAAAGTGCGTTTTCGATCGGTAGCGAAGACACTTGAAGCACAGTCGATGATTCTTGGCTGTATCCCATCTCTCATTACTATTCTGTTTCTTGAAGATATCGCAGTTGATGACGGCATGTCCAGTTTCTTCACATACTGGGCACTTTACTATAGGTTTCTCTGTTACTGTGTTAACTCGATGATTTCGTCTATTTAGATGACTCGATTGTTGACTTGACTGTTGATACTGTGTTGTAACTATTTCTGGCTGCGCGTATGGACCGCAGATCTCAGCTTCTCTCTTGAGGAACCGTTGAAGCTTGATAAGTTCAGGAGTTTCTCTTGGTAGTAACGCTGCGAACTCGTAGAACTTGAAGCGTAGAGTTGAAGCCATTTTCTCGACTATTGATCTGCCGACCTCTGGATTGTACAGGTAGTAGATGCAGTTGAGAGCTTGCAGAGTGGCAACGACATTAGAAATCTTCGTTGAATAAATGCAGATGTCCCTTGGCGATTCCGTCAGACGGGGTAGGGCACGAAGAGTTTCTATCTCAGCTGCTGCTATGGCATCTGGTCTGCCGAACCTGGCTTCCAAAGTTTCCATGATAATTGATGGATCGGAGTTCGTTATCAGTTGTGCTTCCACAGCTTCTCTCGCTTTTCCTTTCAGGTTTCTCCTGAGTCTGTTTAAATTTTCCAGCTTCGTATGTAGGTTCTCAGTCTCTTGATACGCAGCACGGAAGTACAGCCAGTCTTGATGTGCACCATTGAATATCGGTAGTTCGATCGCCCTCGGTTTGTTGGCTGTTTTCGCAAATTGAGAGATCGCGTCTGCCAGTAGCACGAGCTCTGATGAAGGCTGCGGACCGGCAGGCGGCTGTTGGTGCGGAGTGAATGATGGCGCAGCTCTATAATAATTCTGTTGTTGCTGTTGCTGTCCATACTGCTGTTGTTCCGCTTCTATAGGCGATCTTCTAATTTCTTCAGCCTCTATTCTTTGAATGGGTTCGATGGCGAACATCGTAGGTGCTTGTGGCTGGTTCTGCAGCCAGGCGTCGATTCTATCATGCTGTTCTATCTGTGTAAACACGGAGCCGTCGTCCTCGTTGTCGGACTCCGCTTCTATCACGGCGATCTGCGCTTGTGCTAGCTCGACTTGGACACGCGCAAGATTTTCTTTGGCCTTGGCCAACTTCGATGACTTCGTAGATCTTCTAGATCTTGGCTTGTTGAGGTTCTTCATTGCCTCCTGTTCTATTTGTGGCGTGACGCCCTGTTTCTTCATTTGTGAAGACGCTGTCTGTTCGGCGGCGGCGCTCCGGATGACGGCGCTCGCGACGACGGTACTCGCGGTGGCGGCACTAGCGACGGTTTTCGGGTTGACGACACTCGCGGCGGTACCTTTACTATACGGATTGACAGCACTCGGATTGCCTGCTCGCGGCTCGACAGCACTCGGGCCGGGAGCGGGACTCGGATTGACAGCTCGCCTTTCGACAGCACTCGGACCGGGCGCGGTACTCGGATCTGACGGGTTGCTTGATATCTTGCGTTCCGTTTCTGTTGTCTTCGACGTGGACGCGGATGCGGACGTGGCTGTGGTCGTGGTCGCCTCTGTTGATGTGTTGTTCGTAGAACTGGTAGTTTCGGTAGTACCAGACTGCGTCGATTCTTCTGTAGTTGGCGACGATTCCGCTGTAAATGGCTGTGTACGTCCTCTTCCTGTAGAACGCGTAATTGGCATCTTGACTGCGTATACAGCGTAATTTCTTCTTATCCGGCTCGAACTGAACCAAAAAATGTCAGACACGACACTTTACTATTGACTGGATTGAAGACGCACGCCGTATGGCGGATAAAGCAGCGCAAGCGAACCAGGGTGACACGCTCTACTGGATGTTCTAATAAAACGCTTTTTCACTGTTCACTATTATTTTCCTTCTGATTTCTTCCTTTGGTAGTGATCCGAGTGTTCCGAGTGCTGTCGACGAACTGTACCGGCCATACAAAAGTGCCCTACTTTTATTCTAAAATCTCAAGGTCATCGAGCTTAAGAAAACCTCCTGTGATTGGTTGTTGGTTCAAGTAACCAATCACAAGAGGTATTTAAATTTCAAGCAAACAAATTTTATTATCCATGATTGGTTGATTTGAACAACCAATCAGCTATTAGATCTATTTGGCCAATTAAAATCTCTATGTATCTCAGATCATTACCGAAAGGAAACAACAGACATCAAAAATCTTTATTTTCAGATTAAATTTACATATTACAGTAATAAAACAAACATAAAACTATTTCAAATGTTAGAAACTATAAAACAAAGTCAAATAAACAAACATGCTATGTTAAACTATGAAATTATACAAAAAACTGTTAAATTATATAAAACAAAGTAATATTAAACACAAACGAGCTTTAAGTGACACAAAACTATTAATTACACTCTAAATTATCACAACTGTTACATAAAAGGATAAAATCTAAAAATAGAAGTTTTACAATACTCTAACGCTTTTGGTCACTTAAGCTCTATCTACGTTCCGATAACGTATACTATTGTGTACTATGCTATTGACGACTACACAACGCGATTGTTATTGATTGTCTACGCGCTGACAACGTATACTATTAAGGACTGTATGGCCGATCACTATCAAAACTGTTTTTTAATCACTAACACTGTACATTATTCATGAGCGTCCTGCACAGTATATACCTGCGGACGTAAACACTTCCAGGAAAAAGTTAGGCGGTACGAAACTGATTAGATATTGTCATAATCGAAAGCTAAACGAAAGCATTTGAGTTAGGCCACACCGCGGACACTCCGCCAAAATTCCATTCAAACGCTTAATTTGGCCTCTATTAAACAGACATTAATCAGTGGCTTGTATATACACGTGCACCTGTGTGCGTAGCACGTAGAAAATACCAACCGTCGCCCATAAGAGGGGAGGAGGTTGGGTGATGCGGGGAAATGGGGCGTCGAAGTGTCCTTTTTTTTTTTTTTTTTTTTTTTTTTTTGGTCGGTCTTTATGTAGGCGGCCTGTCTCGAGACGGCACTAGTCTACTTCACCGGGCAATCGGCGAGCGCAGAAGGCGCTCCAGCCTAGCAAAAAAGTTAGCGCAACTGCCTAAGGGTGACCCATGCGGGTCCGTGCCTCGGCTTAGGGCGTTGCGGAGGGACATATGAGACATATGCGATTATGGGCGGTGCAACTTTCGCTCTACTCCATTCGGTTGGTGATAACCGGAATGTCATCGGCCTCGCGGGGCCGGGGATAAGGTCGGGATCAGGGGCGGGCGCGGCGCGAAACGCGTCGGCGCGTTGTATTGTTGGCGGTTTGTGCAGTGTGATTCTGTAAATGATTGTTCATAGCGGCGATGGCCAACGTGGTCTCATCGTCCGGATCTTTTAAGACGTGCCTTGGACGTCTCCTTTTGGCGCGATCAAAAGGAGTGTAAATCGCGGCCGCTCTGACCAGCGGATTCGGGTGGTGACTCGCCCGGTCGAAATAGCGAGCTGAAGCTCGCTTCATAAACTGCCGGATGGTAGGCAGATTTGCGTCAATGTGCAAGTTTTTATTACGTACGTACCAAGGCGCGCCTACGGCTCTACGTAAGAATCGATTCTGCAAAGTTTGAAGCTTATGTAATATTGTGTTTTTCGCGTGGGCGAATACCGGGGACGCGTAACATAGTATGGGCCTTATGCAGGACGTATAGGCACGGAGTTTGTTCCGGGCCGATAGCTTGCTCTTTTTGTTTAATAAACAATGTAATTGGGACAACACGAATGCAGCCTTTGCGCGCGCTGCTTTTACATGTGCAGCGAAGGTCAGATGCCGATCAAGCGTCACTCCTAAGTATTTGATTTTGTCCATCCAGGGGATGGGCTCGTCAAACATGAGGACTGGGGCTACGTTAGGTCTGGGAGCGCGGTCCCGTATAAAGAGTATGGCAGCGCTCTTGCTAGGATTTACCTCTATACGCCAGCGGCGGAACCAAGACTCAAGGTCTTTGGCCGCCGCTTGCAGGGCTTTCCTTATGATCTCTGGCTTTCTGCCAGAGACGTAAATAGCAGTGTCGTCAGCGTACATTGCCACCTGAACGCCGTGGCGGACAGGGATATCGCTAGTGTATAGCGTGAACAGGAGGGGGGAGAGTACGGATCCTTGGGGAACACCGGCTGTTATGGTGTGACGGTTCGAAAGGGTACCCTCGACTCGATATCGAAAGCCTCTGTCCGACAGAAAATCGCGAATGATGTGCACGATTTGGGTGGGCACTCCGAGAGTGTACAGCTTATATAATAAGCCGTTGTGCCACACGCGGTCGAACGCTTTGGCGATATCGAAGAAGAGGGCTCCCGTCATAATCTTTCTATCGAATTTACTGAGTATATGCTCGGTGATTCGATGTACTTGATGGACACAGGAGTGGCGAGCACGGAACCCGAACTGTTCGTCCGGGATCAAGTGCCGCACTCGGGTGAAATCTAAGAGTCGAGCGTACACGACGCGCTCGTAAAGTTTACTGAGAGAACTGAGCAGACTTATCGGCCTGTATGACGAGGCCTGGTTGCTCGGCTTACCGGGCTTTTTAAACCCGATAACTGTGGCCTCTTTCCACGCGGGTGGAAACATACTATTTTTAAACGCTGCGTTGAGTATCGCAGCCAAAAGGGCAATGAGCAAGGGGGGAAAGTTTCTAACTGTGCGATTGGAAACGCCGTCCGCACCCGGCGCTTTCCGCACTTTTAGACGCTTGATCAGGTCTGATACCTCTACGACTGTCACAGGTCTGAGAGGATCATCATTATTTTCGCTATTATCGTTAGCGTTTTCATCGAACTGCGTGTCGGGAATGGGACCGGTTTCGCGCGGAGGGGTTGGCGGTCTCGCGTTCCTACTTTCGACTTCAGAGTTAATCTTATCTAAATGATCGGCAGCTATCGGCATCGTACTTGGAGAGCATTGAGTCTCGAGTTCGCTCGCCAGGCATTCGGACTTTTCGAAGTCATCGAAGGCTGGCGGTTGGTTGGGACGAATGAGGGGAGGCATGGATGCCTCGTTGGGAGATTTGAAGCAGCTGAAAAGCTTCCAATACTCTGTATGAGTGGGATCAAGGTCAGTGAGCTTTTGCTCCCAGCGGCCGTTATAGACTTCCACCTTGCATTTCTTGGCCTGACGTTGCCAGTATCGCATGGCGGTTTTTCTATCGGCCGTTGGGGCAGAGTAGTAAGCTCTTGTAGTTGCATTCCTTTCTCTCACTATCTCCCGTACGTGCTCAGGGATAACGGCGTGACTGGGTACAGTCACGGGTTTTTCCTCTGAACATCCGTCTACGACGGATTGTACGTGGTTAGTGAGAGTAAGGATCGCGCTATTGACTTCGTCAGGGGTCTCTATGAGTGAGGGGATCGTATCGAGGTCTTCGGATGTGGTGGTAGCCAACCTGCGTCTCACTCGAGACCAGTCGGTTACCACTCTCATCGGGATGTCACTATGACCTGTATCAGTGGGGCCGCTATGGGGGATAAATTCTATGATAACAGGTCTATGGTCAGAGTCTAACTCGTGTAGCACTCGTATAGAATGTAGACGTAAGTTTACGTTCTTTACAAGTGCTAGATCGAGTATGTCGGGTCGTCCCATGTTGTCGTCATAACAATAGTGGGTGGGTTCGAGTGGCACTAGAATGTCTATAGGTGCCCTGTCAAGATAACGTTCTAGAACTGTCCCTCGTGCGTTAGACGAGTTACAGCTCCACATTATGTGTTTGGCGTTGAGATCTCCTGCCACTATGACGGAGTCGCCAAGCTTAAATAGACGATCTAGGTCGCCTACTAAGAGATCGCGTTGGGGGGATAGATACGCCGACACTATAGTGATCGGCTGATGACCGGTCATCGCTAATAGGCAAACTGAGACTTCAATGTTCTCCAGGTCGTCGGGGGAGGGTAGAGGCGTGCAATGCAACGTCCTCTTGTAATATATAAGGGTGCCCCCGAGGGCACCGTCTGTACGATCGTTTCGTACTAACCTATAATTGGCCAAGCTTGGGTTACGGCGGGCGGGTTTTAAAAATGTCTCCTGGATGAGGAAGACATCAATATTTTTATCGCGGAGAAATTCTCCCAGCTCATCGCGGAGGCCTGACATGCCATTGGCGTTAAAAAACCCTATTCTAAGTGAATAGGGTTTTATCCTGCTTGCTAAATTATTTAAAGGCCGTATGGCCATTTTGGGTTTACCGGGGGGTGTTGTTTATCAGCCGGTTGACTTCGGCTGCGGCCAGGACCATTTCTACCATGGCGTTGGGAAGGTGGGGATTGGACTTGAAGTGCAAGTACCTATCCAGCAGGGGCTGGAGTTTGCTCATGTCAAACATGAGCGAGAAAGAGAGTACCTCGCTGATGAGGTCGAGCGGCGCCTGAGGGGGGCCGGGAGCGGGAGCCTGATGGGCCATGGGGGGGGCCTGAGGGGCCTGGGTGGGTTTGCGGCAAGGTGCGGCAGTGGCGGCCAGCGGGGGCCTAATGGGGGTTGGCGCAGGGGCCGGGGCGGGGGCCGGAGCCGGGGCCGGGGCCGGGGCGCGAGCCGGGGCCGGGGCTGGGGCCGGTGTAGGGGCGGCCTGAGGGGCCACCGCGGGTGCCTGAGCGACCGGGAAGGTCGTGGGCGGCGGGATTACTCCCTTAAGAGGGGGGTAATAAGTGGTACTCATTAGAGAGGGCGGAGGACCGGTCCTCCATGCGGGAGCCAGGATGGGGTTGGGGGTCCTCTCGAATTGAGGGGCCGCTCTTGGTGGGATTGGGCGACGACCCCTGGATGGGATTCGTGCCGCTTTGGGTGCCTCTTTGCACCCCCTGTAGTTGGCGGGATGACCTGCCTGCCCACAGAGAATGCAGCTCGGGGGTTCCGTGCATGCAGCCCTGTCTTTTGGGCGCGAGCATTCGGCCGTAGCATGGTCTTCCAGGCACTTGACGCACCTGGGGCGCATCCTGCACCGACCAGAGGCATGACCGTATCTCTGGCAGTTATGGCACTGCCCTATGTGTCCCTTCTTGTTGGGAGGCTCGACACGGATGCCGCTGAGGCCCGCGACTTCTTTAATGTTAAAGACGCCGTTGGCCTCTTTGGTGTGCTCGAGCACGACTAACACCATGTTTAGGTGGCCGTTTTGTCCCTTATGCCCTCGGTGCATCCTGTGCACCTGCAGAACTGGGAGGGCTTTGACCTCTTTAAGGTCGGCCATAATTTCCTCGGGAGAGAGGAAGATGGGGATGTTGCGTATTACTACGCGACGACGCTTCTCCTCGGGGAGGGCGTATGTGAAGTATTGTAGGCCCCTTGCGTCAAAGAGCGCAGTGGCCGTACGGTGGTGGGCGGATGTCTCAAGTTGGATGTGATAACATCCTTCCTTTGGATTCCACCTGGTGTGAAGGGGGATGACCCCTTTGACCTTCAGCGATGCTGAGAGGTCGGTCCAGGTGAATTTATCGGACCCAAGGAGTTTGAGTGGTGGGGGGCGTTTGGCTTTTGGCGCTCCTGGGGCGCTAGCCTGCGAGCTCGCTGAGGGCGTGCTGGCTTGGGTGAGGTGCGCGGGAGATGCGCTTCCTTGAGAGGTGACCGCGGGGGCGGTGGAAGAGGCTGTGACTCTCACAGCTTTGGCGGGAATGGAGGGCTCCTCGGCCTGGGTTTTGCGGGTCTTCCGCTTTCGCTTGCCTCCTTTGACGAGTGTGAAGTCGTCGGAGTCGGAGGCGGACTCTTCGTTGGACGCCTGTCCTACGGACATTGCGTCAGAGTCCGTGGAGCGTTCCTGGCCGGGAGTGGTAGAGGGGGTGCCGGACTCTGCTTGGTCCGAGGGTTGGGGGGCTGCGGACTGAGATGCGTCCGGGGAACAAGCGGACTCAGTATGGTCCGGGGTATAGCGGGCCTGGATGGGCGAGCGAGAGCGCGACTGCGAATGATCGCGTGGGGGATGGCTCGAGCGCGGGGAGCGCGAGCGGGACCTCGGGAGCTTTGGTGAGCTATTACAAATGGATTCAAGGAATCCATCGGGCAGGGGGTCTGGCAACTCCTGCATAATGCGGGCGAACTTTGAATTTATTTTGGTATTTTTGAGGAGGATGGCAAAAGCTGCCTCGTATTTTTTCTTCTCCTCAGACATGATGTCTGGAGAGGAGTCGATTGACGCTAGGGAAAGAAATGGAAATGGTCGCGCCTGTTTGCGGACTTGGTGGTATTTATCCCTATTCCGACCTAATGCGCACGAAACAAGAGGGTTCGATTAAACGAACACGTTCCCCGGGAAGAACCCACAACAAACCCGGGGCAATCGTGTGTTTTGACGCGCCTACACTTACACGCGGGGTATTATCCCTACCTCCCGGGTGGGACAACCCGGGAGTGAGTGAGGTGAAATTACCTCCTCGCCGGGATAGGCGAGGAGGGTGTGTCCTATTGGTGAGCCCTAAGCTTGTATCGCCCTCGGCCAATCTTAATGTGCCGAGGGGCCCTAAGGTAACGTCTGTCAGTCAGTACTTGTACGGCAGAGACTATGGGGTCACTCCAAATGCCTCTGTTCTAACCGTACACTTCCGATTTCGCTTTAGCCTGAAGGGCGCAGCAACGTCACGGGTCTTCGTTCAGTCGGTTTCGTTGGCACTGTTAAGTTTCAGCCGACTTGCCCTGAGGGGGCCAACTTGATTGATTGACACGTCGGTATAGACCGAAACAGGATAAACCCTAATTCCACAAAACACGGCGGTCGGTCAAAAGACTGACTGTCGTTATCGGCAATTAGGACTTAAACCCAATTCCACGAAACAGCGATTAGTCAAAGACTAATCGTCGTTATCGGCAATTAGGGCTTAAACCCCAATTCCACGAAACGGGCGGTCGGTCAAGGACTAACCGTCGTTATCGTAGATTAGGGCGGCGATAAGCCGAAACTCGCGAACAAAGACACTCGCGATAGCGCTCTACCAGAAGGGAGAGCGAGAACAATGGAAGCGTGCGTTCAGGACGAGCGCACGAACCGGAATGTCGAAGTCGAAGTGTCCATTCTATACGTAGTATTAATACATATTCTCTGATCAGACGGTCGGCCCCCAGTAAGGCGAATGGTAATTTTTCAACTCATTTCTTAAATAGCGACAAGCTCTTTTCTGGAAAGTTTAATAAATACCATTAAATTAAATTGTATTATAGGAAATCTCTCAATTGTAAGTGACCTATGCATTTTGTCGGTTTTCATATATGTATATCACCAAAGCGTACCCAACGTGTATCTAGCCTTAATAAAATTCCAAAACCTTCTTCAAACATGAGCTACGTTTAATATTCCACGTACCCTCGACTGCGACTGTGACCAGTTAATCCAAGGCAGAATTAGTGGAGCCATTCGTTCTGATAATGTTGGCCCATCACTCAAGACGGCCTCCACTGTTCGCTGGACGTTGATTACAATTTTTTTCGCATCCTACCCGTAAGTTAATAGGCTAATCTTTCTTGATGTTCTGTCATTTTCTTTGCTAGGAGAGTCAAACTTTATGTTTGTAGTAAGGAACTATCTTTTCACTACGCTTTCTTTGTTTTTTGGAGGTTATTCCTAAGAAACGATTGAAAGGCCCGGATTATTTGAGGAGTAAAATCTAGTGTTAAATCAAAGTTGAGGCGTTACGCGCGAGCGCTGCAACTGAACGGACGTGTTTCACTCGGCCGCACACTACCGATTTCTTTACGCACACCGAGTAAACTCCCGTCGTGTATCGAAGCTGACACACGCACTTTTTTTATGTTACGAAGGTGTCAAAACAAGTATACATTTCACATGCATGTTAAGTGATGACTGCAGCCTATAAACATCTTTACAAAAATCAGGGGTCAAAATGCAGATGCGTTGCCACCCCTGAGACCTTAGGTGTGATGTCTCTGTGATAGTTATTACGGGGCTTAAACTACACTTGCCCATTGCGTTTTAGTTTTAACCGTACTTAAGTCTCATCAATGTGTCACCAGGTTCCGCTTTATGCTTAGTTTGCACGGAATTGCAGACATCTTCATTGAGAACTTTGGTTTTGTATTCTTAGGTAGATATCTGTAAGCGTGGTGAATATCTTTAACTTACCACAATGTACAAACCTCAATACAAACCTTTTGTTAATTTTGTTATACACACACGGGACGTTATTTTTTGACGTGACAACGTCTTAAATTAGGTTGCGGCTCGGAATCACTCATGAAAAAGTGTAACGCCCGGTAACGTAACGATGAGTCACCGAACGAGAGAGAGGCCTGCCGGACCGGCGAATGCCTTTCTACCGAGAAAAAGACGTTGTCACGTAAAATCTTCGCCCGTAAAACCGACTTTACAGGCAACCAGTTTTTTTTTTAATATTATGGAAGTGGCAAACAAACATGCAGTTCACATTGATGTTAAGCGATGACTACGGCCTATAGACACTTACTCAAGAACCAAGGTTAAAATGCAGATGCGTTACCTCTATGCCGGAAATTACAGGGCCGTACATTACCACCTGACCGGAACACGATAGTGTTGAACACTACCATTTAGTGGCAAGTATATTAGGCAATGTGGTGGCGCCTACGCCCGCGAGCTCAGTCACTAGAGCTCTACCATCAGTAAATAGTATTTTTTAATTTATACACACACGGGTCGTTAATTTAAAGTTAAATCACAAAATCAACGCGAATAATTTTTAAAATGTTCTTCAAAATCACGTTCAGTTTTATCTTGTTCACGGACAAAAACAATCATCCTTTCATTTCATTTGGAATTTTAAAAAAGTGTGTATTTTTAAATTAAGCGGTATATTTTTTGTAAATCCTACGCCTGAATTTAATTGGAGGTGCGGGGCTGTATTAGTAAAACAGACCCTACGAGGAATAATTTGGGCCGCATCTAGCGCAAACCAGCCGTCAGCGAAACCTCAGTTTTCATTATTTTAGTATATCGAATGGAAAATAATGATGGTATTGAATAATCATTTATAAATATAAAAACAAAACAACATCAGTAACATATTTAGAAAATTTGAAGATATTATATTTTTAAAGAAAAATGGAAAGAAAAATTTGACTTCAGGCGAGACTCGAACTCGCGACCTACTGGGAATCTAGTCCAGCCGCTCTTCCAATTGAGCTACTGAAGCCCTGCCCGATTTGCCAAATCTTTCCTTCACATCTATTGCATTGCTTTATGGTAGCAGCAGCGCCATCTATTACCAACTATGCTAGTTAGGCAACCGATATAATAGACTTTTCAGTTTATTGAATATCGTAAAGAAGTCGCTTTTACCCTTAATAATTGTATATAAATGTAATATTTTAAAAATATAATATATTTCACAAGCATGTGTTAATGCGAAATAATATAAAAACATTTTGAAGATACTCGTGCTCAGTTGTCGAAACTCGACCTCCGTGACTAAGTTTGATTGGGCGATTACGCTTGTAGCACGCCCACATTTCTTCTTTTTTTAAACCATACAAACCATCACCGTTCTTACAACATAACCTTCACTTCTATGAAACGAAGGTGGCAAACAAGAATTCAACACACATTGATTTTAAGTGATCACTGGAGCCTATATGGGGCTTCTACACAAAAACAAGAGGTCAAAATGCAGATGCATTGCCACCCCTGAGACCTAAGGTGTCATATCTCTGTGATAGTTATTACGGAGCCATACATTACCATCTAACCGGAACACGTTAGTGCTGTACACTACTATTTCCCGGCAGATAGACTAGGTAACGCGTTGGTGCCTACGCCCGCGAGCTCAGTCACTGGAACTCTGATAATACCTAAAGTCTCAGAGGTAGCAACTCATCTGCATATTGACCTCTGCTCTTTGTGTAAGTGTCTATAGACTGCAGTCATCACTTAACATCAATGTGAACTGCATGCTTGCTTGCCACCTTAATTACATAAAATTACAACGCAGAAACATTTTAGTAACTATACTAATGGTAGAGCTCCAGTGACGGAGCTCGCGGGCGCAGGCACCACATTACCTAATATACTTCACGCTAGATGGTAGTGTTCAGCACTATCGTGTTCCGGTCAGGTGCTAATGTACGGCCCTGTAATTTCCGGCACAGAGGCATAACACATTAGGCCTCAGGAGTGGTAACGCATCTGCATTTTGACCTTGGTCTTTGTGTGGATGTCTATAGGCTGCAGTCAGCACTTAATATCAATGTGAACTGCAAACTTGATTGCCACTTCCATAAAATAAAATAAAAAAATTACAACGTAGAAACATTGCAGTAATATTACGTACACCTTCAAATTATCTTAATGCGCAGAAGTTAATAATATGTACGTATCTTATACATTCAGTGAAATATCCTAGCACACTGAGAGCCAAGTTTACCAAATTTCAAACTAATTCAAACAACATACGAGTACATAGTTAAGTCTCACCTCATCTCGTTTATTTGCACTCCCGGGAATGCAAGTTTTCCTTCCCTATGGAACAAAGTAAGGCGTGCAACTGATAGCAAAGAAAGTTTGGAACTTATTCCAATAAATAAATAACTTTGTAATATAGGTGTCTATCAATATTTTTTGGAAAAACTTTTAACGTAGTTCACGGCTGTAATCCCAAAGGGGTAGGCAGAAATAAATGCATTCAAGCATACATGCAAACAATCACGATTCGCCGGTTACGTTTTGGCCCTTGTAACAGGTGGCGTGCCTATTGACATCTCCGGGGACATTTCCAAAAATACCGAACTTCGAGGTACTGTAAAATTTCCAGATAAAGAAAAATCCAGAGCCAGAGGTATTAAGACTTTACACCATTATCTCTGATAGCCCCTCGATCCGGGAATTGAACCCAATACCCCAGCGTAGTGGTAGTGGCCTGCTACCACTATGCTACTGAGGTAGTTTGAAAAAACTTTAACGAGGGATGTTTTGGTTATTATCATGTAAAAGTTACTCTATATCTCTCTTTTTTTATGATAGAACATTTAAGAGCATCTTTAAACAATTGCAGAAGTTAAAAAATCGACACAGATTCCAAAGTTAAAATTTATTATCTGCCTTAGCAAGTGATTCAAAAACTTATAATTTTCATCGATTACCTACTCGAATAGGGTCCAATGCGTAGGTAACGCATTGGACCCTAAAAAATATAAAATACCAACTGGATAATTACAACAAAAAGATAAATGAGTGTTTTGTTTAGTTAATTTATTTTTAGATCTTCTTATAAACATGTAAGGTAACTTATAAAAGATAATAAATAATGACTTGAAATTTATTTTATTGTTAATGTTAAATATTAATTCTTTTTTTTATGTAATGGAAGTGGCAAACAAGCATGCAGTTTACATTGATGTTAAGTGATGACTGCAGCCTATAGACACCCACACAAAAAACAGAGGTTAAAACGCAAATGCGTTGCCACTTCTGAGACATTAATTGTTATGTCTCTGTGATAGTTATTACGGGGCCATACATTACCATCTAACCGGAACACAATAGTGCTGAACACTACCATTTAGCAGCAGATAGATTAGGTAATGCGGTGGTGCCTACGCCCTTGAGTCCCTACGCTGAAACTACCACCAGTAAAGGTCTACTGGGTAACGAACGACCTATTCTTAGTAACTAAGTCTTATCGCAGCAGGTGTAAAAGAGATCATGACAAGTCTGCAAAATATCTTTTTAACTTCGCAAGAGCGATTAGGTAAAAACCCGCGGCACAGATTTAAATATTAAGTATATAGTCTTTGTAGCGGTGGTTTTAATGACTTTGTAAATTCAAATGAGATTTTCTACATAAACCTGTGATGAACTTCGCGAAGAAAAGCTTTTTTTATCGATAGCATAATCTTTACGCATCGGTATAGATATAAAGTTGAGGACTTTGGTAAATATTTAACAGTTAAGCGTTTTTAATCTGAAGAATGCGGCAATGCAGATTCTGAGAAAAGTATGTCTACCATAATGCCTTATCACGAAGTTTAAGTAAAGATAGAGCCAACACTACCAATAACAGCTTAAGTCAAATACCTGCATCTATGGTCGAATCTCTCTGTGCTGTTGCTATACGATAGTTTTACTGGTGGTAGAGCTCCAGTGACGGCTCTCGTACGGGCACCACCGCATTACTTAATATACATGCCTTTAAATGGTGGTGTTCAGCACTATCGTGTTCCGGTCAGGTGGTAATGTCTTTCCCTGTAATTTCCGGCACAGAGGCATAGGCCTCAGAAGTGGTAACGCATCCGCATTTTGACCTCTGGTCTTTGTGTGGATCTATGGGCTGCAGTCATCATTCAATTTCAACATCAATGTGAACTGGTGAACTGCATGCTTGTTTGCCACTTTCATTACATTAAAGAAAAACGATTATAATTCTCATACAGTATGAGCATAATGAGTTACTATATGACTTTTCTATGTCGCAGTTGCTGCGTCCATGACGTAGCTATTATCAAGAGTGAACAATGAGAGGCACGTCAAGTCGGTAACAAATGACGGTCTATATTTGGTAATCCCCGGAGACGTGGAGTGACATGTTTGTGTATTGTGAGTTGGGTGGATGAACTTTGGATGTATATGCAATGTGTTGACGTAGCTACAGGTTATCTCAAATTGGATGAGCAGTCCAAGTTCGTATTGTTAAATATGACATGAAGATATGAAGACTTTCTATCATGGTCATAATAATAACTATAAATAATTGTTCTAATGCAGGGTTTCTCAAAATTTCGGCTCCACGTACCCCTGTTGAAAAGTATCCAGGTGACAGCGAACCCCTCAAATAATAAACCACTGCATCGCTCCAAAAAAAAAAAATTACGGTTGAAAATAATTGTTGTTTTATTTCAATAAAAGATAACAAATAAAATGCCAGCGGAAATATATTTTTACTGGGTACTATTAATGTGATGGGTGCGAAGTAGATACCAAATCTATGGATGGGTGTGATTGTTTCTTGTCACAAATGGAGTTAATTTTAGGAGTAATTTTGGAAACATTTAACTAATGGCGAACCTCTAGGGGTTCACATCACTTTGAGAAACCCTGTTCTTATGTATCAATCCATGTATCTATACCTACAAATCAATAATTGAACCCACTGCCACGTCTGTACGTCTGAACACACGACAAATCTATTGAACCTAGTTTTCACTAATAGACGGAGTAGGTCATAGGGATAGTCTAGACCAGTGATTCCCAAAGTGGTCCATATAGACCCCCTAGGGTCCATGGGACTCGATGGGGTAGACCCTCATCGAGTCGAATCGTAGTGAATAAAATTTGGAAATATGGAAATGTGATATAAATGTAGCAAGGAGGGTCCACGGAAACCAGAAAAAAATTGAAAGGAGTCTACAAGAAAAAATAGTTTGGGAACCTCTGGTCTAGACACATAATTCATAATGCATAATTATTATTTTACTTATTTTTTTTCAAGATCTTAAATGATCAATTTTTTCGGCGTACCCAGTGAGGGACCTGTCTTGAAAATACATGACTATCCAATAGATTCGGAGAGTTCGGAGAGATTAAATAGAAAAACACACCAGTCTACAGCCCCGTTTTGAAGACATAAGGCACTGGCTTTGCCACGCCCGAGGCATCGAAACATTTAGATTTAATATGCACCTTATTTACTTTGGCGAAATACAAAATAAGGATCTCGAGCAAATTTCTTGCTGGAGGAAATTCTTTTCTGTAAATACCTCATCGCATACCATCGACTACACGCTCGTTGAGCCCATTACTGATATAAAAAATACAAGAATATTTTATCAAAAGCAAGTCCAGGGTTACATAAAAAGGCGTGGGAGCAAAAATAAATCGTCCCGCTCAAATATATGACGCTTTCATCAAACCTTAATGAATCCCTAAACATTCCCTTCTGCAGGTACAAAAAGCCTGGATTTCATTTAAGCCGAATCTTATTAAATCTTGCCAGAAAATTAAAAATGTCTATATATTTCAACAAAAGATGTGCTTTGGACGTATGACGGAATTTATAAAGTGAAATAGTGAAGAAGAATTCTTTATTTACAATAAATATATATAATATACTAGCTGCCCCGGTAATCTTCGTATTGCCTCACAATGAAATAATGTGTCAAAGGTTTAAGAGATACGGACTATTTGTATTAGTAAAATGAAATTGTGGCTTTACTTTTTCCCTTCAATTTCTTCATATTTTCATATTTAAACTAAATTCCACAATCGTTTGTAGATCGTAAATAATTTTAGTAGCACATTTCTACGCAATATACGGGCCTATCCACTTTGTGTGGTTGACAGGTGAAGGTTGAAAGGCTGAGAAGATACTCGTATGAAATCCTAACATCAAAAATGTGAGATTTTGTATGTTTGTTAATATTATTGCCTACAGAAACTTGACTTTTACTCCAGTACAGTCGCCTGGCTATTTCATTGAGTTAAAAAATTGTACAATTACAATAATAAGTTACAATTAATTAACAATTTTTGTAAAGTGTAGAACGCCAGATATTCCGGACCTGACAGATACCTCACGTGCTTTTTTTATGTAACGGAAGTGGCAAACAAGCATGCAGTTCACATTGATGTTAAGTGATATCTGCAGCCTATAGACACTTACACAAAGACCGAGGTCAAAATGCAGATGCGTTACCACTCCTGAGGCCTAAGGTGTTATGCCTCTGTGCCGGAAATAACAGGGCCGTACATTCTTCTTGTACGTGCTTCTTCTACATTCTCCATTCTATTGGTGGTGGAGTTCCAGTGTAGGAGCTCGAGGACTTGGCACCACCCGATTACCTAATCTATGTGCCGCTAAATGGTTCAACACTATCGTGTTCTGGTTAGTTGGTAATGTATGGCCCCGTAATAACTATCACAGTGGCAAAATAACTTATGTCTCAGGCAACGCATCTACATGTTGACCTTTGGTTTTTGTGTAGATGTCTACAGGCTTTCGCCTTGCATGAAAACCTTACCAAACTCCGAGTAGACCGTGCAATATTTATTTTTCTATGTTCTTCAATATCATAAACTTCGCATAAGTCTTCGTTACTTCGTTCGTAATGACAACAGACTATTTTTTCTATTTTTTCGAAAATGGGCCACTTAAAATTTTCGATTAATTTAAAGATATATATTTGAAATTTACTAAAAAATATGTTTGAGACCCGCACAACTACACCTTGTATTTGATACATCACACAATACACATTTTTACATTTATGTTACGTATTTGCAAAACTATAACTGCGATTAGGGGCGCCGGAAGAAATCATTACATTATACAGTTATATCATTTTCATAAGTATTTATGTAATATAACATTTTTGTACTCTTTACATTTATTTATTTATTTTTATTTATTAGGAAGACTATCGATTATTACAATTAGAGCGTGGATACAATATAAGAAACGGAAGAATCATTTACAAGTCTCCACTTATAAAAAAAAAGTAGATAGCGAAAGACATTAGCAACATTTAAAAGACATTATAAAGAACGGTTCTAGCTAACACATTTTAACACATAGCAAAACGGTGTGAATATACACTGATGCTTATTAAGTTTGTCAGTTAAACAAGTATTAAGTCCGCCTTTATGTACACCATCTTCGTGCATAAAAAGAGTAAATAAATAAATACGTAATACCACTACGGAATTCGAGATACCGCTCTCGAACTTATGACTTCATATTTAAGCTCGAGAACCATGTATGTTGATATAAATGGAACGAGATCTCCTGGCACTTCGATGGATATGGGGGTCCCGCAAGGCTCAATTCTGGGTCCATTTCTGTTTTTAGTTTATATTAATGACTTGCCATACATTGTTAACGATAATCAAGAAATGATATTATTTGCAGATGATACCTCTCTCATATTCAAAATGAAAAGGCAACAAGTAGCTTGTGACGATGTAAACAATGCCCTCTCTAAAATAGTACATTGGTTTAGTGCTAACAACCTACTGTTAAATAGTAGAAAGACAAAATGTATTAAATATTGTACACCTAACGTTAAACAGGTTGCAGCCAATGTGAAACTAAACGAGGAAGCATTGGAATTAGTAGACTCCACGGTATTTCTTGGCTTAACCGTGGATACAAAATTGCAGTGGGGTCCTCATATTTCCAATCTAGTCCGTAGACTAAGCTCCGCAGCGTTTGCGGTAAAAAAGATACGATCCTTAACTGACGTTGAGACGGCTCGATTGGTTTATTTTAGCTATTTTCACAGTATTATGTCCTATGGAATTTTACTATACCGGGCAAACCGCCGATGTCAACACCATTTTTGTTTTACAGAAAAGAGCTGTGCGTGCTATCTACGGGCTAAGTCCGCGAGTGTCTCTCAGAGATAAATTTAAGGAAATAAATATATTGACTGCAGCTTCGCAATACATTTACGAAAATGTACTGTATGTACGTAAAAACATTAGCGAATTTCCTAGTAGAGCTAATAATTATATGAATACTAGGAACAAACACAAGTTGTCTGTGCACACAACACGACTGCATAGGGTGAGTAATTCTTTTAGAGGTCAATGTATACGCTTCTTTAACAAAATACCTGAAGATGTTCAAAGTCTTTCGATTAATAAATTTAAGAAAGTTATCAAAAAACGCTTATACATGTGCAACTATTATAAAACATGTGATTATCTTAATGACACTACACCATGGGATTGAAGCGATCGCTCCCAGGCTATTTCGAAAACCTGTACTTTGGATTTACAGACTGTATTAGATTTAAGTTTATATTCAAAAGAGCTGTACTGAGTTTCTTCAGTGGCAGAGTTCTTCTCAGTATTGACTGCCCTTAGAATTCTGCCAAGTGAATAACCTTTATTATGACGACCAAATTCATTCTTTCTCAGTTTCTTTTGAAATGGGGAAATGGAGGAATTTGTAAATAATTGATGCTTTCCATATTGTACAAAATTGTTCAGTGTCTATTTAATTTATTATGTGTTTTTGATTATTATTAGTGGTTATTCATGTAAAAGTTACGATTATACATTACGATGTAAAAGTGCTCTCCAGGAGCCTAATTATATGAAATAAATGAATAAACTGAAAACTAAATAAATAAAAAGAAAGTATTTGTATTAAAACAAAAAAGACGAATAAAGCAGTAAAGTACATACTACAATTACGCATACTTATAAATATATATACATATGCTTATCATCCACATTGAAGGAAAAAAAAAACAATTAAAGAAATCACGAGTCGACATGTGAAATTAACTCTGTCTATCTGTATCCAGGTCGAACTCCTGATCCGTACGTTTGCATAAGGCATTGATGAGCTGACATGAACGATAGATAAAACTATTCTGGCGATAATTTGTGGTTACTGATGGAAGAGAAAGTAGCGGGCTACTACGATAAGTTCTAATGGGGGTACAAAGAGAAAATTTACTTAATAAATCCGGGCAATCTATGGAGAAGATCATATTTTTTTTTTAAAAAGATGATATCGGAAATGTCTCGTCTATTTTTTAGAGGAAGAAAGTGATGTTTAGCACAGGAAGTATTGTAATCCGTCTTTTTAAGCTGAGTTCTAAAATTAAGAAATCGGATAAATTTACGTTGTATTCGTTCTAACCGCTCAGAGTAAACGGTATACTTCGGGTTCCAAATTTGAGATGCATATTTTAATGAGGGTTTTGTCTGTGCAATTATGGACGAAGTGGTAATGACCAATAACTACCGGAGATTTATCCTGAAAGATGGAACGGTCGACATATGTCGGGCATGCCACCGACCGGGTGAATCTATCAGGCATATTGTGTCCGGCTGTTCAAGTCTTGCCAACGGCGAATATTTGCACAGACACAACCAAGTAGCCAGGATTATCCACCAGCAACTTGCCTTGCGATACGGTCTTGTGGCCATGGAGGTGCCATACTACAGGTATGTGCCCGACCCAGTTCTCGAGAACGACCATGCCACAATGTATTGGGACCGGTCTATTATCACTGACAGAACTATTGTAGCCAATAAGCCTGATATATTGGTAATAGACCGCTCGGAGCGCCGCGCAATGATCATCGATATCACCGTCCCTCATGATGGGAATCTCGTGAAGGCCGAAAAAGACAAGGAAATCAAATATCTTGATCTGGCTCACGAGATTGTCGCCATGTCGGATGTGGATTCGGCCATCATTGTGCCGATAGTCGTCACGGTCAACGGATTGATAGCAAAGAGCCTCGACCAACATCTCAAGAGGCTCAAGTTAGGAAGTTAGATAGATATCAGGGGTCCAATACAGAAGGCGGCACTTCTCGGCACGGCATGTATAGTGAGGAGGTTCCTGTCTCTGTTACCCTAACCACCGACAGCTTGGACCCTGTTCCCGCTGACGGCGGCGCACAATTTTTTATTTTTTTATATATATTTGTTTTTTTTTTCAACTTATGTATGTAAAAAAATACTAAATAAGATGAAGAATAAATGAGTGAAAATAATAATAATGTAGCCCTTTATTCTGATCTAAACTTAAAACTATTAACAAATCTATCTTAAACTTAGAGAATGTATAATATATATCTATTTTTTTGATCTGTGTTAATTCAATATTTCGCTTTTCTTTATTTTCTGCAGATCCGTCTGCCAGTCGGCAAAGGCCTCTTCCAACCTTTTCCATTCTGTTCTATCCTGAGCTACTCTGTTCCACGTCACACCTGCCACTTGCCTGATGTCGTCATCCCATCTTTTCTGGGGTCTGCCTCTCGATCGTTTGCCCTCTCTAGGGTACCACACAGTTACTCTTTTACTCCACTTGTCTTGGCCTCTTAGCATGTATCCTGCCCATCGCCATTTAAGTCTTCTGGTTTTTAATGTGATATCTATAGCTTTTGTCTTGTTTCTAATCACTTGATTTTTTATTCTATTAGATTTCTTAACGTTGAGCATACTTCTCTCCATTGCGTATTGACAGGTTGCTAGCTTTTTTGTTGTTAGCTTGCTTGCTAGCTAGCAATTATTTTTTCTAGTAAATTGTATGCAATATTTTGAAGTAAGTTTGAGTTTTGCAATACAATGATTGCAATGATAAGTAAGCGAGTGTTCGTAGGTAAAGTGCGGTATGAGTAAGCGAAAACATCGTAGCGCAATAGGAGTGAAAGAGATGGGAACGTAATTCAGAAAGCATTCAACATTGCGGGTGTATAGCGAGTATAGCGACATCGAGAGCTCGTCCAGCGGTGTGATAATCGCATAGTGCGAGTATATACCCGACAAAACATTATCAAAGAACGGGAAGTAACACAGAATAAATAGACAACTTGAATAAAGCACGGAATAGAATTTATATACGGATGATAAGCACAGTTTTAACAAACATTTTAGTAAACTACAGTAACTTAATATTAATTCACATGTACCATCGAAGAAGCTTCCGGTCATCCAAAAACATTGCAAATTGGACTTTACATACATACAAATAAGGCACCGACATGACCGACCAGTTACCTCCTCGACAATACATATCAAGTTAACTAAGTATGAACAAATTAAGTTCATCACAAATAGGTTACACACACGATTATTGAAGGGTATACAGCCTTGGAAACGGATTAAGTTAATTTATTTAAATCATTCTCGCAATTAATAATGACAATATGCGAGGTATCATTCTTACGGACATGTATTTTTGCATATTTAACCCATACGAATCTGTAATCTTTACTTTTTGCTAGCTGTTTAGTTTTAGTGAGTAGCTTCTTATACTCGGGCGACAGGTGGTCATTAATATAAATGCGATGACTTTGTTCCCCTGTGTATCCCAAATCAGCTGATGATAATGATTTTAACAAACGCGCAGAGGCCACAAAATCTTCTTTTACATATCGGTTAAGAAAACTGACCACATTAGACTTCACGTCATAATTTTTTTTTTTTCTGTAATTGAAGTGGCAAACAAGCATACAGTTCACATTGATGTTAAGTGATGACTGCAGCCTATAGACACCCACACAAAGACCAAGGTCAAAATGCAAATGCGTTACCACTCCTGAGGCCTAAGGTGTTATGCCTCTGTGCCGGAAATTACAGGGCCGTACATTACCACCTGACCGGAACACGATAGTGCTGAACACTACCATTTAGCGCCAAGTAAATCAGGTAATGCGGTGGTGCCTACGCCCGCGAGCTCCGTCACTGGAGCTCTACCACCAGTAAAGTTAATGCGAGAAGGGATTCTACTCACGTAATTAATTTGATTTTTGTTTATTTTGTAGTTGATACATGTACCTATTTTGTCCATTATATCGTATACATTTTCATTTTACTTCATCGGAACACCTTTGATTTCAATATTGTTTAGACGTGACCACTGATCTCTCGTAATCTCATTTTGTTGATTAATAAGCAGCTGGGATCTCATACTCTCTAGGTCACAGGCTTCCAACGAAGAAATGCGGTCTCCCATCCCAGATAAGGTATTATCAAACTCCTGGAGTTTATTGGCAGTTCCTTTCGATATCTCTTGCAACTTACCGACGTCAGCTTTAATATTTTTAACTTCTTCGAGCAACCCCGGCAGCGATTCCAAAAGCAATGGCATTGAATTTAGCTTGATCGTTATAGATTCGAGTGAAATCTCAGGGCTTTGGACACCAGCAGTATTTGGTGATAGGAGACGACAGGATGAACATTTCCAAGCTGCTCGTCTCTCAGGTCCTAAGCGGCGGTAGCCTGTCTCAGTAATATTAGCGCACATAAAATCATACTGCTTCTTACACGATCCACATTGGACACCATCGATGAAACTGTCTCCACACGTCGCACAGATCATTTTAAGCGCTTGAAAGGTAGCCGTTTTAAAGTACACAAGAATAAACCGTTCAAATCGTCAAGCGGCGGAGGTGCACACGTAATAGCCAGACAGATGTCAACTGATCCATGATCCTAAATTGTTATATGTTTTAACATGTCTCATGACTTACCACTCACACAGTACAGGCGTGAAAGACTGGTGAAGGAGGCGTCGTTAAAGTCAGTCTAGATACGATTTAGTTCTATGTTAAGTGAAGTTTGCAAAAGCCTTTAATATAACCAAATATTTGATACATTTCCCGTTTTCCCATTCCATTAGGATTGGGGCTCGTTCGCTTTTCGATATTCGTTTATTAAACTGATTCCTTGGGGAACCTATGCGGGTTAGATCAACAATGAAATACGGATCGAGGTTGGATAAATATCAGAATAATTGTTTCTTTGTTCTTGACTTTCCATCTGGGACCAGTTGAAATTATTCGAGCGTTAACCACATATTAATGTGGTGATTGTATCTGTTTCCAAACCCTTTTTGGTCTTCATCTATTTTTGTAATGACGGTAGTAAACAAGCTTGCAGTTCATATTAATGGTAAGGGACGACTGCAACCTATAGACATCTACGCAATAATCAGAAATCAAAATGCAGATTTGTTGCTTCACGTGAGGCCTTGGTTGTTTCACCTTTGGATAGTACTAAAAAGCCATTTCTTAAAAAAAAAAAAAATTTTAATGTAGGATAACAAGCATCTCTTATTGAACGTCAAAATTTACAGAGTTTGCTATTACTTCTTTACTATAAGATCAGAAAACTTTTAGGAAATTGATTACATAAAATTCGTTTATTAAAATGGACGGAAGGTGCAAGCAATGACTGAGCTGTTAATTCTGGAATTCTGTTAGATATGACAAAAGCATATGAAAAAGTACAACATGGTATATTATTAAATAAACTACATGACATAGGAATACGTGGAAATAGTTATAATTGGCTCAAATCATATTTAAATAATAGGCAACAGATAGTTGAAATCGAATTTTACAATAATAAAAATCATGAAATAACTAAAGTTCAATCAGATAACCAAATAGTGAATGCTTCAATACCACAAGGCAGTGTAATAGGGTGTTTGCTTTTCCTCATTTACATCAATGATTTACCTAAAGTTATTCAAGATACATGCGTTTTATTTGCAGATGACGTATCAATATTAACCTCATGTGAAAATAACATAAATATAAAACAAAAACTGGATTCAATATTAGACAACATTACTTCCTGGATGAACAACCACAGCCTTGAAATTAACTACACTAAAACCAAAATTATCACTTTTCACCCTCGCCAAAAAGCACCTTTATCAATAAAATATAACTACAATTCATTTAATTTAGAAATAGTAAATTCATTCACCTTGCTTGGCTTAGTAATAGATACACATATAAATTGGAAACAACACATACAACATATTAGAAATAAAATTTCGAAATTTATTTATGCCCTTTGGGAAATAAAAAGAACAACAGATCTTAAATCATCACTAGCAACTTACTACGCATATGCCTACTCATGGTTTAGGGGAAGATGGGGTAATGGGAGTCAGCGGGTAATAAGAGTCACCTATATATCCACGAAACTACACACGCAATCAATGCATAAACTACCTCCCCGTCCCTGCCCTGTGTCCCCGCCATTGCGTTAGATGACTCAAGTTTGTAGGCGCACGCGCATTTGAGATATTGTAGTATTTTGTTTTTAGGCCTCGCCGATCTTATTTTTCGTCGGTGAAACAAACGATAAATGTCGAATTCTGCCAATAATCAGTCAATAATTTTACACGTATGTGGAGTAACACACAATAATCTGACTTTCCGAGCATTGATGTGCAGTTTTAGACCCTAACAATAATTTCTAGGACACTTTTTTTTCATTGTCATATTTGTGGGTAATGAGAGTCAGATGATTGCCATTCGTACGGACCATAGTGTCGACAGCTGGACTAGGCCCTAGATCGTCTAGATTCCAGGGAAAGGCGGCTTGGCACTAGTGCAGGGAAAGTTCGGAATATTTATAACAGTTATCAGTCAAATATGCTGAAAAATGGGGTCTTTTTTAATCTATAGGCTCTATCTATGTAGCTGATCCCGTTGTCATCCCCTGGCGACGCCTTTGACTACAGATGTACTTCATATGGACAACGTTCTCACATGGACTACTTTAGTTGAAACTTGCCGGAAGTTTATATTTGCTAATGCCATATGAGCTAAATTTTCTTTGTCCATAAGGTGATCACCATTACCCTCACGTCAGTGCAATGGGAGTCAAAACGATTTTTTTGTAAAATTGTTATAATTCCTAAAGTTACTTGCCCAATTCATTAAAACTGATCTCATTTGATAGTCAATTAAGTAAAGCTGACGTGTAGTCGGTTGCAATAAATATTTTGTTTGAAATTAAGTTTTTATTTCATGTCGCGCTTAGGTGACTCCCATTACCCTATCTTACCCTACTTACGGGATAATTATGTGGGGAAATAGTACGGACATGCCTACACTCTTTACATTGCAGAAAAAATTAATCCGTATATTAGCTAACATAAAACAAGAAACCAGTTGTGTACCCCATTTTAAAGAGCTAAAAATGCTAACATTACCTTCCATATATATTCTAGAAACATGTAAATTTGTTAAAACCTATCCAGCTTTTTACACAAGACGCGCAGACATCCCTACAAATCACCTACTACGACACCAAAATAGACTAATGCTCCCTACCTCCCGTCTAGCCAGCCATTCGTCAAGTCCTTTTGTTATGAGCATAAAAATATATAATAAATTACCAACACCATTAAAAAACGAAACAAACTACAACACATTCATTAAAAATATCAAACAATTACTCATCGATAAATGTTACTATAATATTCAGGATTATTTGAGCGACACCTTCAAATGATATTGTTTAATCTAAATAAATGATAATATTTAACTTTCCCCTTATTACATAAGCTTCCCCTCTTATGTTGCTATACCCTAACAGGGTGTCATTGTGCAATACCACCTATGTACCCATATGACATAACGCAATAAATAATTTGAATTTGAATTTGAATTTGAGCTCCAGAAGTATACCCTCTCCCCCTAAATGGCAATTTTAGTACCATTTAGTGGCATATTACTTGAAAACAAAATGAAAATTAATTTTCAATCCTAATGAATGATTAATGTGCGTTAACCGTAAACTTAAAGTATAAGAAGTATGAATGCATTTCGCGATTGTAACCATTTGATATAAAACTTTGACTGACACAAATATAGTCTAGAAGCAATGCTACAGAAGCAGTAAACTTTCAGGGAAATAAAATGAACTGTCGTGGGAAACTCGCTGGTTTTACGACGCCTTTAGTGGGTTCCATTCCGTAATTGTTGCCCGAATTGGCCCGGTTACTGTGGGCCATTTACATTATCTGATATCGTTTGCCTTATCATATATTTTATTAATGTTATTTATTTGTTATATGAAATGTAATTTTGCATGATTTCAACTCCTATATTAGCTTAGTGACGCTATTGACAATTTTATCCATTTGACGTGGCTGATATTGATATTAAGTCTGTCTGCAATTATAATACGTAACTTCACGCCTGTAATCCCCGAAGGGGTAGGCAGAGGCAAATGCATGCATTCAATCATACATGCAAACACCCACGACTCGCCGGTTACGTTTTGCCTCAGTAGCGTAGTGGTAGCAGGCCACTACTATTACGCTGGAGGTCCTGGGTTCGATTCCCGGGTCGGGGGATATTAGAGATAACGGTTTAAAATCCTTTATCTCTGCTTCTATTGGGATTTTTCCATTTTCTGGAAGTTTCCCAGTACCCCGGAGTTTGGTAATGTGCAATTATAATATTTAGCAAGAATTTTTAATTAATACGTGGTTACGTTATTGCTGCTGTATGAAATTAAAGAAAAAAAGGAATGCCTTTATTGGAGCAATCCTGAGACATAAAAAAAAAAATAAATAAAAAACAAATAAAAAAAAAATCTAAACAATGTAATTCTAACATATTATACCTATGTTCTTAGGTTTTCACGAGCTACACTTATTGAAATAAAACTATTTTTAAGGATTTATCCGGCGTATATTAAACTAAAATGATTTTTAAAATCAACCCGACGTTAAATACCTATATACGCGAGATAAATCTGTAAAAATAGTTTTATTTCTATGAATGTAACTCTATCTGATTGAATTCAACTATTTTAAAAATTTACTGTTGCTATTGAGATCCTCTTTACTGGTGGTAGAGCTCCAGTGAAGGAGCTCTTGGGCGTAGGCACCACCGCATTACCGCATTATTAATATAATTTAAAAAAAAAACGTAACCGGCAAGTCGTGGGTGTTTGCATGTATGATTAAATGCATGCATTTACCTCTGCCTACCCCTTCGGGGATTACAGGCGTGAAGTTACGTTAAAAAAATATATTAATAAAAAGGTAAATAGTAGTATTCAGCACTGTACGCTCTTGAGCTCCTACATTGGAACTTTACCTTCTTAGTGGTTGTAAAGTCTTCATCACATAACCACTGACCAGCAGCTTAGCTACTACTAACCTGAGGCATTAAATAAACAACCTGCTTAAATATTAACTTAAACAAAAAGAATAAAGTACATTTTAGACAGTACTTAAATGAAAGCAAATTACCAATTACATTTCCATACTTTCAAGTCTAACCATCCAGATAAGTCTGACAGATAAAGAGGTGGAGCCACTTGCCAGTTAACAAGTTTAAAGATATCTTGTACATTGTCTTGTAGCGTCGCGGTTCCCTCATAAAACAAATGCCTCCAGTATAATTTCTCCGCTGATTACCTTTGGACGTGACCACCTTAACCAGACCTCTTCGTCTTCATACAATCTGCCACACGATCAGGAACAAGCGGAATGAGGGAGATCAATGAAAATTTGCCGCGATTCCAGGCGGTAATGAAGTCTTTCTACTTCAGCGACGTGTAATTTTCACTTTTATCTCCATTGTACAAAGTTTATATCCCTTTGTGTCTCTGAATAAGGATTAATCGCAGATGAAAATATCTGCCATCACTGGAGTTAATTGAAAAAATTTAATGAATTAATTAGCTGAAGAACTGTTGTAAATTCGTTTTTAGGCCGCAAACGGCTGTGTAAACAATTTAATCTCCATTTCATTAATTTGTTAAAGGAAATTTACTTCCTTTACATTTTATTGGATTGTGGTTAATTAACATCTATCTAATAATAACAGTGTCTGTTTACATTTAAATGCTATCTTATAATTTTTTATTCAATATTTACACACACACACACACACACACACTATTGTACATTTTTTAAACTCACAATAACACACCTAATAAACACTCATCTTCTACAAAATTTAATACATATTATTATTGTTTCTTTTTATTTTCATTTTTCATTGTGTTTTGACATTGAAACCTGTCTGTATATTATTGTGTTCGGGGAGGAGGGCGCTGATTCTCGCGACACAGTATTTTATTTACTTTTGTGTGTCGTTTACTCTTGTTATGTAAATCCAAATTGTAATGTTCCAAAAAAAAAATGTATTTGTTTTTGTTCTCGCTAAATTAATATGCTGTTCGTAGATAGGCTTACCTTTTTGGATTGGTCTATTTTAGTTTTCTCATAAGATTACAATATTAGAAGACTATACATTGTGAGATATCATTGCAGTATCGTAACAAACAATATAATTTAAGTACTTTGAGGCTGACCACGATATCGCGAAAATAATAATTGTTACATACAATTTGTCGCGCTTCACTGAATGGGTTGTTTTGACAGCGGGGTGGCAAATGGAACAAATAATTGGGTGCGGGAGCGCTCTCAGACTGTCGTTTCTTCTTCGCACTGATCACCAACAGAGAAATTCTTTATATTTTTTATGTGATGGAAGTGGCAAACAAGCATGCAGTTCACATTGATGTTAAGTGATGACTGCAGCCTATAGACACCCACACAAAGACAAAGGTCAAAAAGGCAGATGCGTTACCACTCCTGAGGCCTAAGGTGTTATGCCTCTGTACCGGAAATTACAGGGTCGTACATTACCACCTGACCGGAAAACGATGCTGACGACAAGTGCTGAACACTAGATACCATTTAGCGGCAAGTATATTAGGTAATGCGGTGGTGCCTACGCCCGCGAGCTCCGTCACTGGAGCTCTACCACCAATAAAAATCATGGATCATGGATGTTTCGTCTATTCATTTCGTCAGATTCCAAAAAAACAGTTAACTGGGGTTTGTTAACTATGCCAGAGACTATGGAGCGCAATTCCAGACGGGGACAAATGGGAAGATTTTGTATGGAAATTACTAGATTATGTATAATTTCTGTCACAAGTCGTTCCAAGGGATGAGGAAACGACTCTTCAAAATATTGTCTTTGTCTTCAAAATCACTTTGTAGGTATCCTTCAAACAATATAGGTATTTTCCTTTCATTAAAAAACGCTGATGAAGCATAATAAAATTACACTCTGTGAAGCCGTGGAGAGGTTAAAAATTAAACGAAAGTGCGGAATATTTATCGTGTAATATAGGATGGCGCTCTACACTCTCTGCCTACCCCGTTAGGGACCTGGCGTGAACATACATACATACATAATATTTACAGGAGTTTTATTCACGTGTACCTATGTTCATAAACGTTATAATAGATTGAAATAACTGGTGGTAGAGCTTCAGTGACGGTGCTCGCGGACGTAGGCACCACCGCATTACCTAATTTACTTGTCGCTAAATGGTATCTAGTGTTCAGCACTATCGTTTTCCGGTCAGGTGGTAATGTACGGCCCTGTAATTTCCAGCACAGAGGCATAACACCTTCGGCCTCAGGAGTGGTAACGCATCTGCATTTTGACCTTGGTCTTAGTGTGGGTGTCTATAGGCTGCAGTCATCACTTAACATCAATGTGAACTGCATGCTTGTTCGCCTCTTCCATTACATAAAAAAAAACTTATCCAGTTAGATAAAATGCCTTCAATCCCAGTCAAAAGTCAAATATATTCAAGTATATTGATCTTTTGACTCATAAAAAATAAATCGATCATACATTTTGAAGTTATAATTCTCTAGGTGAGATTTGAAAAACTGACTGATGGTCGGGTTTTAGTGTCGGAGCTCGATTACCTAGGCACCACCTCATTACATATACCTAATCTATCTCCAAATGGTATTGTTCCGATTAGATTGTATTAGATTTATAGCTTCGGAATATGACAGAGGCAAAATAATTTAGGCAACGCATCTATTCTACGTTTTGGTCGATTTTCACCCGTCGTGTTTTATTCTTATGCCATATTACCATGCAGACCAGTGAACTTATAGTAACTCATAATATTATTGATAGAGACTTTTCGGCATCACGAAAGTTAAAAAGCGTGATTTCTATTAAAATGTACGATATAAATTGAATGTGTAAAAATAATTTTCAATCAACATTTCCTGTTTTTGCTTATGTCAAGCCAATACCAATCTTACTGTGGCATCGAAACAAAATAAGGCTACTGTAATGATTCTTTGAACAATGAAAAACGACATTGAAAAAAATACTCATAAACCAACAGTAAAACATCTTTTTAGCCAGTGAATTTAAAAAGGCGTCTGTTGGGTAAACAACTTGTTTACAGGGAAAAAAAACATTTCCGCAGCTAGAGCTGAACGTGCAAAGTGAATGAGATTGCACTGCGCTGCACTTATAAGGTTTTTTGTTATTAAACTCTCCAAGGAACCTGGGATTATGTTGCGATATAAGGATCAGACAAACAGAAAGCAGATTAAAAAAGTTTCTATTAAGGTTTTATTAATAAAAAGAGCGTGTTGTTCCCTATTATATCGTTAGAGTCGTATGGGTGTAAGTGGCGCCCATACACCCTCACCTGCTTGTGGTGCACCTTATTCACCGATTTTAAAAAGGAGATTTCTAAATCTGTATATTTTTATTTATTTCTGTATGCTTGTTTAATTACACTTGAACATACCGTAACATAACAAACAGTAAACCAAACTCGTTTTAAGGACATTTTAATTAAACATTATTGTTTTCTGATTCCCATTTATTTTTCACAGCCCTTTGAATATAATTTTTAATTGAAATCACATTTTTAATTAAATGATAAGGAAGTGGCTAGGAAGTCTTTGTTACAGTGGTCTGATTGTTTCCATTTTAATGCTGGCCTCATAAACCAGGGTTTTAATGAAACAAAACCATTAATTAAATTGAAGGGTCCAATTCATAATCTCCTTATTTAAGAGGTGTGGCTGAAGACTTGAAGACAATGTCGCAAGCCTGAGATTTAAAGAGCAATTGAATTTCACGATCAATTTTAAACTTTTTGTGGATGATCGGGATATAATGTTTCTCTGACCAAGCGAAGTGACAGCGACTGGCGAGCCGCAGGCCAACGATTTAACTAAAGGCAGCATATAAAAGCGAAATCGCTGATCATCCACTTACATAAAATCAACCGTCCCCACTACAGGCGTACCTACTACCACAATTGGCAGCGCCGCTCGTCAGCAATAATTTTCCGGTTCTGCTCTACTTGGTCGCATGGTGTTTTATTCTTATCATTCGATAGCTATTAAGTTGCCCTTCCCACTCATATACAACCTATGTATTTGGGATTTGGCTTTTTAAGTGTTTATGCCAAAGGAGATGTTGCGAGCTCGGCTCTAGTTCGTACACGTCCTCAAAAAATGGGTAAATTAAAGAAGGATCCGAAAAAAATACAACTAAATTATTCAAGAATATATTTTAGAGTTACCACCACATTAAATTCAAACGATTATATCATTTTCAACCATATTCAACATGGCGGCGATACAGCCGACGCTTCTTTAAATAGGAAATCGATTAGTTTAAGTTCTAAGTATTAACACATGAAATCGATTTCGATAGTACTTAGAAAATATTACTTTTTGCTCCAAGTACTATATAATCAAAAAACAATAAAAAAAATGATAATGTCAAAATGACATCGCCCGCCATATTCGCCCATATTCGCCATGTTGGTTTGAGTTGCAATTCTTAACTGCAAATAATATTTTGTAACTGCAAACAAAGCTAAACAAGTGAAAATATGCAGTAAAAAACGTTTTTATATTGATTTCGCCTATTAATGATATTGTGTACAATACATGGCCGGAGGTCCATACATTTTTGCAACATCTCCTTTGTAACTGTTCGCTATGTAACTGTTCGCTATGTAACTGTTCGCTATGTAAATCGCTCACAATTCGATAGCACCTTAAGCGTCATTAAAGTTAGTACAGTGTTAGTTCTCAATAAACTGTTTCGCTAAATAACGCAGAAGCTCTGTGAGACAGGGACTATTTTAATTAAGACTGCAACTGACAAAAAACAAAAAGAAAAGAATTAGCAAACTTGTAATTCTTTTTAATGTTGCTAATCATACCTTGTCAATTGTAAAAATAAAGGTTTAGGATAGAAATAGAAAATATTTTTATTGCGAATAGATCTTTACAGATACTTTCAAAACGTCAAGAAATCGTAAAATACCTCAAACTCAAACTCAAAAATTCATTTAATCACATGGAAATAATAGAATTTGCTTGTGATAGGTCAAATTACAAATATAAAATTAAAGCGAATAACAACTGATACGTTGATTAATATGTCAAAGTAAATAAAATAAATAATAGTCCAAAAATGCTTAATAATAAAAATAGGTATCAACCTAGAGTGAATAACCATTACATATAGTAAAAGCAAAAATAAAAAAAAAAAAATAGTAAATTAAAATAAGAATTTAAACTGCTTAGTTAAAACATAATAATAACAAAATGTTTCAATTCCTTCAATGATGATAAATGAAGAAAAAGAAAACTTATTCGTCAAGATCAAAGTTATTCACTTAGCAGAGTTCCAAGTGCAGTCACTACTGAGAAGAACTCCGCTACCCAACAAACTCAGTAAGAGCTCTTTTAAATGAGGGCTTAAATCTAGTACAGATTACCGTAAAAAATCAAATTATGTGAACGTCCATAGCATAGATGCAAATAAACTGCTATCTACTAAATTAGATGTAGCTCCTGCAAACCAGAAGCAGAGAATATGTAATAATAATACGTAAAGAATGGACACTTCGACGCCCCTCGCGATTTCCTCGCATCACCAAACCTCCACCCCTCTTATGGGCGACGGTTGGTATTTTGTACGTCCTACGCACACAGGTGCACGTGTAAGTACACGTCACTGATTTATGTCTGTGTAATAGAGACCAAATTAAGCGTTTGTATGGAATTTTGACGGAGTGCCAGAATAGACCAGACCCCACCAACAGCACCTGTTCACGAGTATGACGCATGTGACAGCCATTGCCCACCTCGACCATTTTAGAGAGAAATGAGCTAATGATAATCATATCACCATTTCATTACTGCGATACGACACTGTTCTAGAGAAACCAAGGACAGTAAATTGCAATCATAACAAACACTCACACATTCAACATAGACAATGCTGGCATTCGATTGGTCACTACAAGGTCCTTTCACCGAGCGGCAAGAAGTGTTGCCACCCCGAGACCTTAGTTATTACGGGGCGGAACACTACCGCTTAGCGGCACATAGACACATAGATTGGCGATGGTAATGCGATGGTGCCTACACTTAACTCTCACTGAACTCTACCACCAGTTAATACATCTTCTTGGTAATAGATAAAAAAATAGATCAGTATTTAAGACCCATTAAAAGTAATATTCCATTACAAAATTCTGGCATTTATAAATTAGATTGTGATTGTGGACTCTCATATATTGGTCAAACGAAGAGAGCTGTATCCACCCGCGTTAAAGAGCACATTGCTGATGTCAAAAACCGAAGAACAGGGAGGTCTGCAGTCTGTGAACACATAGCGGATAAGCCGAACCATTACATACGGTTTGATAAAATTCAAATACTCGCTAGAGAACACAAACCCATTCCACGAATGGTACGCGAGGCTATTGAAATTAAAAAACACCCAAATTTCAATAGAGAAGATGGATGGCGATTATCAACATCATGGGATCCCATTCTTAGCAAGATTAAATCCCAGCCGCAGCAGTCTGCAAGACCTCAAGATACCATAAGTTATTATTGTGTTAATCCTGAACGCTACGCAAGGCGTTTACGAAATCGATGGAGGTAGCTACATATAATTTTTTCAAACTTCTGTCAGACAAATGTCACCTCAGTCTGCCCGGGACCACGGAAGCGGAAAAGCGACCGAAACGTCGGGTTGATTTTAAAAATCATTTTAGTTTAATATACGCGAGATAAATCCGTAAAAATAGTTTTATTTCAACAAAAAATAGATCATCATATTTTCCTTTTGTTATTACTTGTGTAGGTAGATTGAGTAGGCAGATCTATAAGGCTCCAGCCATAATAAGACCAATATTATGTATTCTATGTAAGCATAATATCCGGGATGATAGAACATCGTAGAATAATATGTTATCTGAGTCAAATATAATTTCCTCTTCATTTCCATATTTTACTAGGCATCATGTTTTATTAGTTTGGGAATGTCATAAACCAAATAATTTGTTGCTATATCCAATATATAATTTCCAATATGAGACAATAATAAATTAGAAATATTTAACTTACTCGGGGGTTTAGTGGTAATGAGTGTGACTATTGTATCTGATAGTTAATACGAGGCCATATTTTACCATCTAACCGCAATACGATAGTGCTGTACACTGTGATTTGTCGGCAGATAGATTTGGTACTAAACAAAATCCTGCACTGGCACTCTACCACCAGTTATAAATGAGAAATAAATATACAGTTCACATTGATGGTAAGTGAAGAGTATGACTATTTAAGTGTCAAGTCTTCTTAACGTTTAAGAAAGAATAATAATTGCTATTTGCTTTATAGAATTAAATGAACTGTTAGGTCATCTAGAAAGCTAGCCGGCAGATACAATTGTTAATAAGATATGTTTGAAGACTACGAACATTTTAGTACATTTTTGTGACATCTAAAAGTTTTATGACATGCTGAATCGCAAATTGACTAAAAAACAGTTCACTTTTATCTAGAAACAATTTTATATCGAACCCTTCGAAATTGAATCGTTAAGTTTGTAAATATACGCAATCTGTCCACCATTTTGTAGTCAAATGCATTGCAAATGGCGGGCTGTCATTGTAATGTGACATTAGGCACGAACGCCATCGTTAACTGACGGTTTACGAGGCGTCTCCTCGAACGGTGTAATTTATGGAGTTTATTCAGTATTACATGTTTAATATCTTACGGTTAATGCTCCCGCCTATAAATAATGATGAAGAACAGTGGGTTATGTCATAGGATTTGTATTACTTTGAACTTAAGGATAATGTTATTAGAAGACTTGATTACGAACAATGATTATCGATATATTTCTAACATTACTGTCGGCAGAGTGATAAGTGCGTCGTATTTTTTGATCATAGGTAGTACGTGACCAATTTTATCAAATAAGTACCTAATAAAACCCACGTGCACAAAGTATACCCTACTATGACTATTTCCCGCCTTTTTTTGTTTCTAAAGTAGGTAGTCCCATGTTCGATTTTTTTTTTATGTTGTTGAAGTGGCAAACATGCTTGCAGTTCACATTGATGTTAAGTGATGACTGGTCAAAAGGCGTTACCACTTCTGAGGCCTAAGGTGTTAAGCCTCTGTGCCGGAAATTACAGGGCCGTACATTACCATATGACCGGATCACGATAGTGCTGAACACTACCATTTAGCGGCAAGTAGGTATATTAGGTAATCTAAAGTATATTAAATTAATGCCTACCGGACAAATCTTAGTGATTTTTGGTTTACTTTTATTGTACACATTTTGCAATGTTTTTTAAATAAATAAAAAATACCGGTATCAAAAGGACTTTATAATCGTATATTAGCAGTAACCGTGTATCGAACTATATGATGTGGAGATGGATTAGTAACTAATGAAATATAATACAAACCCACTCAAACTCCGTCGAGACTCTACTAGCATGAGCAAACTATACAATAACGACTATCATATTTTTTTTTTTTTTATGTAATCGGCGTGGCAAACAAGCATGCAGTTCACATTGATGTTAAGTGATAACTGCAGCCTATAGACACCCACATGAAGACCAAGGTCAAAATGCAGATGCGTTACCACTCCTGAGGCCTAAGGTGTTATGTCTCTGTGCCGGAAATTATAGAGCCGTACATTACCACCTGACCGGAACACGATAGTGCTGAACACTACCATTTAGCGGCAAGTATATTAGGTAATGCGGTGGTGCCTATGCCCGCGAGCTCCGTCACTGAAGATCTACCACCAGTAAAATTGTGTCAACCATTGCTATTCTGAATTTTATTCTTAGGCCGAGCAAAAGTTTTGTTGTTTACCTTATATAGTTCAAACCCGGACTAGCGCTACCCCATTGAGTTTACGCGACTTCGGAGATACGCGGTTTTTCTTTTTAATCGCCGCGCATTGGTTTTCCCACTCCGCCCTGTCAGTGTTCGGTTTACGACAGGTTCGAAGGTGTTCTGTTTGAAATGTTTTACGTACGTAGTTCAGAATAGTATAAGTATATTGTTAATTTATCTTTCATTATATCATCCAAACAAAAAACGGTCTAGTGCGTGTCGGGCCACGCGCACTGTAGAGTTCCGTAGTTTTTAGGTTTGATTAATTTAATGAAAATAATATATAAAAAATATCTATGGAGTTGTTAAAAAATTTGGAGTGTTACATTTAGTCGACTATTACTCGCAAACTTGTAAAGCCAACTTAGATGTGATAGTTTACCTTTTGATTTCGTTATATATAGCTACTGTTTCCGTAACGTTTGAATTTCTAACAACAACCGTTTAGTCTCTAAGGAGGGGGACACTTGAGTCTAACGAAAATTGGCACTTTAAAGCTTAATAAGTCATGAACAGTTAACTAAATCCAAAAATGATGTTAGCATACCCCTAACAATTTTGAAAGATCTATCTAACGATACACTATACGTTAACGATACATCCCACACTATATAGAAAACGAAAAATAAAAAAATGATCCGTGCGCTACATGTAAAGGAGGTACCCTAAATAAAAAAAAAATGTCATGATTTTATTCTACCACTTTGTCGGCGTAGTAAAGAGATATACTTGTGCCAAATTTCAAGCCTCTAGTACCAATAGTTTTTGCGCTAAACCGAGGAGGGACAGACAGACGGCCATGGCGAAACTATAAGGGTTCCTTGTTTACTACGGAACCCTAAAAACTGTGTAACCCGTTGTCGGCCGAATCGTCTGCATTTCATATTGTCCACGCCATCATCATAGTCGCCACGACCTTTTGAGCCTTTTAACTCTGCCATTATTGAGAAGTAAGCACAAGGGTGCTCATTTAACTACAATATCACCAAGGGATGCTTACGTCCTCGAGCCAGCCGGCCAGCATTATGAAATCTAGTGGTAGACTCCCAGTGTAGGGACTCGAGAGCGAAGGCATATTATTATGTCATATTACTTAATAATCGACGTATGGCACGTAGTGTTGGAAATGTTGGAATTAATGTTTTCCAACCAATATTTTCCGTATTAAACAATCTACCCGTCACAATTAGGTTACGTCTCCGACAAACTAGATGGCGCTAGTAGTCACATTTAGGTTAGGTTACTTTCCGACATATATATTATTATGTAATTTGTCAAATATAGTCTGAGGGTCGGGTCCAAAGTCTTAGGAATCGTCGTGCTGAATGTAGAAGAGTTTATTAAATGTAGAAGAGGCTCGGGAGGTGTGTCAGGACCGGGATATCTGGCGCTCCACACTCTCTACCTACCCCGCAAGGGACTTGGCATGAAGATACATACATTATGTAAAAAATATAGATTCAAAATAAATAAGTGAAAAAATAATAATGTAGTTTATTAAATCAGATAATACAATCCATTTGTGTCAGTAATTTCAAATTTCTTAAGCTAAGGTATGTAGTCATCATTTCAGCGAAAAGACGTCCACTGCTGAGGCCTCCCCCAAAGAATGCCACAACGAACGATCCCGGGCCGCCCTCATCCAGCGATTGCCCCCGACCTTCACCAGGTCGTCGGTCCACCTCGTGGGGGTCTGCCTACGCTTCGTCTTCTGGTACGCGGTCGCCATTCCAGAACTTTTCTGCCCCAACGGCCGTCAGTTCTGCGAACTATGTGCCCTGCCCACTGCCACTTAAGTTTCACTATTCGGTGGGCTATATCGGTTACTTTGGTTCTCGTGCGGATCTCCTCATTTTTGATTCGATCTCGCAGAGCAACTCCGAGTATAGCCCTCTCCAAAGCTCTCTGAGTGACCTTGAGCCTTCTTATGAGACCCATAGTGAGCGACCATGGTATGGTCTAGTTATGTAATAAGATCACTGAATTAAAACTGATATATTTGCCCTGCTTTCTTCCTTGTGTTTGTATACTCTTTGGTATACAATACCTACTGTTAATGTAGTCAGATCCAATAATGCTCTCATTTCGTCCTCTACCACGACCTCAACGTAATTAACATGAATAAATACACTCTAATATTTGGTCCATCTCGAATATCAAACGTTGATTACCGCCTAATGACTGCCAGTCGGACCTAACGACTGCGCCGAGGTCAAATGACCGCCTCTCTGAAAGCAAAAACATGTACCTACGCTTCGATTGACATTGATAAACGATTGTCGTTATTAGTGGTAGATCTCCAATGGAAGAGCTCGAGCAACTTTCTTTTATAGCCGATTTACATAGTGCTTTAGTGCGCTGCGAGTCAACGTTTACATTTCTTCCAGTAGGTAGTAGGGGTCGCAAACCGGGATCCCGGATACCGAAAATACCGGGATACCGGACCAAATTTAGGTTTTTCAAATACCGGTTTTAAATTCACTAAAACCGGGATTTTCGGTATACAGTAAAATAAGCATTAATGAAAACAAAATAAAGTTACGCGCAATAAAATTCAAGGCACCGTGAGCGATACAATGATTTTATGCATCGGGGTACGTACTATTAGTAGGGGAGCCCAAGAGGGGATTTTTGAATTTACTCCAGCGTAAGATAAAAGAGATACCTTGCACCCTGATCAGTAACTCGACCAAATCTAAGATTCCCATAAAGGGTCGAACACTTACGCGGGTTGCAAATCGAAAGCTAAGCTAACTTAATTAAGTTAAGCTCACATAGCTGACGCACTTTTTCGTACTAGTTTGCATAGTTCGCAGTCTACACAGAAGTACGAAAAATTACGTCAGCTACGCTAGCTAAGCTAAACTAAGTTAGCTTAGCTTTCGGTCTGCCACCCGCATTAGGGCTTCCGCCACGAGCTTGCTTCGCATCCAAATCGTCTGAATTTTGGATGGGAGCTTTGATAGGGTTCATTTTACATCCTTTCTGACTATATGACATTCTTGAGTAATTTTACACCTACATTTTTGAAGAGCGTGTCAGATATTCTGGGAGGGTGTAAAATGTGCCCAAACAATGCTCCTATCCAAAATTCAGACTATTCGGCAGATGAGTAAGATCGTAGCAACGTTGCGCGTTTATTTTACCATAATAAAATTTCCCAGGTTAACTTGGATAATATATCTATACATCTATATAAATAAATAAAATTGGAGTGTCTGTTTGTAATATAAAAATAACCGCTTTTTACTAAATGCATATGTATGTATACACGGTACATATACAGAAACAACATTTTTTACAATTTTTGTCTGTCTGTCTGTCTGTTAGGCGGGGCTAATCTTGGGAACGGCTGGACCGATTTTGATGGGACTTTCACTGGCAGATAGCTGATGTAATAAGGAGTAACTTAGGCTACTTTTATGCTAGCTGCGCCCACGACCGAACCTTCGTCCGGCTAGATACTGAACATTTATAAATTCTCACGCGGGCGAAGTCGCGAGCACAGCTAGTTATATATTATCTTGTATGTCGTGTGTATTTTTTTTTCTTTTTGAATGGACGTACGTAGGCGGCTCATCTCGAGACGGCCCTAGTCCGTAGTAGTAGTATTGCCCCACGACTTTGTGCGAAATGATGATGATAATACCTATTGTAAATGAATCTATCCAGAATTAAATAATCCTATAATTACATTATAATCAATTGGTCATCTGAATATTTATCAATATTCTGATTAGAATAATATTGAATTTGATCCTTACATAATTAAAAGAGATTATAAATTACCTAAACGATTTTTAACCGACTTCAAAAAAAGGAGTCAATGTCAAAACGTGTCCGACTCAATTCGTCCGGATCTTTTTTTCGATTATTTGATGTTGTGGCTATATTAGTAACTAGCGGCTCGCTCCGGCTTCGTACGGGTGCTATGAATGTAATATGGCCTATGTCACTCATTGTTTTGTAATGGTGAAACAATTTAAATTGGTCCAGTAGTTCTTGAGTAAAAACGTTACAAACGTACATACAAAAACATTAATGTTTTCTCTTTATAATATTACTTACAGTTTCCAACAAGAAATATTGCATCGACCTTGGGATCGAGACTAAGGCTGAGATTCACAGACCGCACTACGACTTTACTTTCAAGCACAGTACGTTTCGAACTGTCAAATCCCATACTGTACTGACAGTTCTAAGCATAGTTTGCCCAAAGTAAAGTCTTAGTGCGGTCTGTGAATCTCACACTTAGTATTATTTCGGGTCTATAGAGCGTTATCTCTTTCCCACCTTAGCTATGTGACGTTTGTCGACCTTTTTGTTCAAGTTTTGACCAATACCGGACTCTCAGTGCTTATGTAGGCAGTGTGCAGCAGAGATAACGCTCTACGAAGTCGAAACTACCCGATTGTCTCTCTCGTATGCTCGATGTGCAATATTTCTTGATGAGCACTGTAGTATAGATTATAGATGTCCATTACACCAATTCTATGGATTCAACTACATAATTCTTTACTGGTGGTAGAGCTCCAGTGACGGAGCTCGCGGGCGTAGGCACCACCGCATTACCTAATATACTTGCCGCTAAATGGTAGTGTTTAGCACTATAGTGTTCCGGTCAGGTGGTAATGTACGGCCCTGTAATTTCCGGCACAGAGGCATAACACCTTTGCCCTCAGGAGTGGTAACGCACCTGCATTTTGACCTAGGTCTTTGTGTGGGTGTCCATAGGCTGCAGTCATCACTTAACATCAATGTGAACTGCATGCGAATAATACGTCCATAGCTTTTCTACCCTATGTTGCGTCAGCTTTACAATTGGGCTAACCAAAATAAATACAATATTTTTATTTGAGAGAAGCAAATACAATAGATCGCAGTGCTGTTGTTTGTATAATCATACGAATTCATATGATGCGCAAACACAGATACCTATCGATTATTTTCATTTCCGTGGTGTTAATCACCTAAATCAGTGTGTCGTTTAATAAGAGATTCAATACCCACCAAGAAATTTGTACATCTAGTTTATGAGAGAGACAATCGGCTAGTTGTTTGACTTGGAAGAGCGTCATCTCTATTCCACACTTCTTACGTAAGCATTGATAGTGCAGAATTGGTCAATATGGTTAACAAACTTCGCATAGGTAGTGTGCGAAAGAGATAACGCTCTACAAAGCCGAAAATAGACGTCTCTTTCCTAAGGTCGATGTGCAATATTTTTTTCCTGAAATCCTATATTCTGGTACTATTGGGCTTCTACTGGGAACTTCCATTTTCTGGAGGGGAGTAGCCATATGCAGGCTTTCCCCTCTGTCAAAGTACAAGACCAAATGGTCCTATGCCTATCGCCCAGATATTTAAATGTGTGCGTGAAATTGTTCATGTATTTTGTAAAAGTCAAGGTGTGAGTTTTACCTACATTTACCTCTGCATTCCCTTTCGGAGATTACGGGCGTGAATATACGTTTTTTTAAAAATGCACTTTAAGTAGGTACAGTGCTCAACAATAAATATTGCACATCGAGCCTAGGAAGGAGACTTCGGCTTATTTCGGGTCTGTAGAGCGTTATCTCTTTCGCACCCATATCATATTGTTAACACAGAGTCTGTAGCGATATGAATTGAATGTATCTAATAGATAGACGCATATTCAAACCTACACATCAATAGTCAGGGTCGTTTTCATTACACAGAGGTGTATTGTGTGTCACATAACAATTCGTACAATTAACATCCATCCTATATGCCCGTCACATTTGCGAATGATATATTATATAACGTAACATCACACCTGTAATCTCCGAAGGGGTAGGCAGAGGTGAATGCATGCATTCAAGCATACATGCTTCAACACCCACGATTCGCCCGTTACGTTTTTGGCCCATGTAACCGGTGGCGAGCCCGTTGCCAACTCCGGGCACATAACCAAACTCCGAGGTACTGGGAAACTTCCAGAAAATGGAAAAATCCCAATGGAACTAGAGATAAAGGATTTTATATATTTTCTGATAGTAGTAGTGGCTTGCTACCACTACGCTATAGGTCGCGCCACGTAAAAAGAACGCTGGCGGTCAAGCTGCGCGTCATGTGTTTTTATTTCATTTTATGCTATTCTATGTAATATAGTTTTCAATCTGCCTACCAATACACGAAACCGCAAGCGAAAGCTAGATCAAAAATAAACCAATAGGGCTAGTACTTTCGTGCGCGAGTGTACCGATGCGCGAACACATCCCTTCTACTTTCTTCCAGCGTTCTTTTTACGTGGCGCGACCTATACCACTTATCCACTAATTATGTACCTATGTTATATCGGAATACGTAGGCATTATCTGTAGATGATATAAGTTGGTACGTATTACTGTTGGTAGAGTTCCAGTGTGGGGACACGCGGGCCTAGGCACCACCACATAACCTAATCTATGTACCGCCAAATGGTAGTTTTATAGCACTATCGTGTTCCGATTAGACAGTAATGACGTAATAACTATCACAGAGACGTAACAACTTAGGTCTCAGGGGTGGCAACGCATCTGCGTTTTAACCTCTGGTCTCTGTGTGGAAGTATATTAGCTGCAGTCATCACTTAACATCAATGTGAGCTGAACGCTTCTTTGCCACCCTTCCCTACAAAAAAATCACATAGCCACTTTCTGTTTTGATTCCATGCAGGACTTTGCACGAATGCAGGATCTCATTTAGTATGTAGGTAGGTACTGTAATGTACATGCAAAACTTAAAATGCCACTGAGTGAAGTTACCGGCGTATACCTACCAATTACCTACTTTGCGCCAGTCTCATAACTCGCGACCATGGAGCAACGCGGGCGACACGCGGGTCGCGGCGCGACGAACACACAAATGAGGAAAAAAAGCGATTCAATGTCGGCCTGGGGCAACCGCCTACCTCTAATGCTTTCGTGATGCTTTGACGTTATCTTGTCAGTTTCATACCACCTATTAAAACATTTTGCTCTAAAGTATGTACCTCCAGACGAATACACTTCTAGGCAAAAGTTAGGCGGTACGAAACCAACAAGACGATCTCTTAATCGAAAGCATCACGAAAGCATTCGAGTCGGGCAGTCGCTGCCCCCGATCAAAGCGAACTACTGTCACATTTTCCTCCTCGCGTAGCTCTTCTATACTATAAAATCGCCTTAAAAAAACGTATTCTGTGCTGAACATAACATGGGTAAACATAATACGAAGATGAGATACTCAAAATGTATAATGTTTGCTAAAATATCAACTTTACATTATTATTAGGTAAGCTCCACGTGCCGTCGGTAAGCCTAATGGGAATCGAGGTTTAATTAATTTACGAACATTACCGGTATAGGTACCTATTTTGATGATGGAAATGTTTGTTATTGGATTTTAAGTGAAGCGTTACTACGTACCTAGTATTTGAGACATAGATATAACTGATATTAACATTAAGAATAACCATTAAGGTTCTGTATTTGGTGAAATAAGTCAGTGATCTTTAACTACAATAAATAAATAAATACGCTTCCAATTACAACTCTACACTAAGTATAAACCTGTGTCATGGGTGCTATTTGTTGTATTGTATACACACAACACATACACAAACACCCAGACCCCAAATAAATGTGTGCAGGCCATATTTGTCCCGGTGCGGGGATCGAACCCGCGACCCTTCGAATCAAAAAGGTCGTCTCACACCGCTCGACTAACCGGGTCGTCGAAATAAGTCAGCCTGTCGCGCAATATAGTTTGAAAAACTATAGCGAAACCATAAATTATCATACACCCATAAAAATGTACGTCCTATCCATAGATTTATTACCTACGTCGGTCCTATCCTAACGTGACAAAATCATTATCGACATATCAAATGACAAAGCAAAAAATGAAAGGGCAACAGCGTTAGGTCACTTATTGTGTGGAAGGAACACCAGACATTACGACGCATCCCTTTACAAGGACAGGGTAGGGTTTCCAAACACCCTTTACGTATAGAGGAAAAAGTACTATAATTGGCCATTATGTTTATGGCTCACATAAAGTATCCTTACCTCTCCTCAAACATGAAATTTGAGGATGCGGAGAAAAAGAAAATGGAACGATGTACGTAAGTATTCATGCCAATTTCGTACCGGGTGGTTCGTACTTAAATTACCTAATCTCTCTGCTTCCTAAAGGTAGTGTTTGTGTTCGTGTTCCAGTTAGATGATAACGTGTGGCCCTTAATTCTCCTATCACAAAGACGAAACAACTTATCGAGTATATAATAATAATGGCAACAAATTATACTTCCCACTGGGCACGAGTCTCTCCCCTTTTTTGGGGGGAGGCCTGTAGCTTACTCCACCACGCTGCTCCAATGCGGAGTAGTGGAGGTGGGTGGGTTAGTGGCCAACTCGCTGTCGGATATTATTTCAAACCGCGCATAAGGCCTCCGACAAGGTTTAACGACTGCTATCTATCGATAGCAACCGGGACCTACGGCTTAACGTGCCCTCCGAAGCACGGAAACGCGCATTTAATTTGCCACTAGCGGTCACCCATCACACTACCCGACCGCGCCCGTAGTGCTTAGCCGAGAAGATCGCTTGTAATCTACACCAGCCGCCGGGCCATGCGCGCTTCGAGAGAGCTATCGAGTATACGTGTAGGTACCTAATCCCCGGGGTAGGCAAAGGTAAATGCATGTATTCAAGCATTTATGCAAACACCCTCGATTCGCTGATTACGTTTTGGCCCATGTAACGGATGGCGAGCCTGTGGACATCTCCGGACATATTACCAAACTTCCAGTAAAGTCCAAAATACCAATAGAACCAGAGAGAGGATTTAACACCGTTATCTCTTATAGGACCCGGGGATCGAACTCGGAACCCCAGAGTAGTACTCGTACCTAGTAGCGGCCTGCTATCTGGACTACTGAGGCAGTTTAACATATTGACTTTTCTAATTATTTATCTTTCATTGAAGTAAATCAAATCAGGATTTTTTTTCTACATATAATAAACTATATTAAAACTTAAATACACATAGACTAACCCCCTTATTCATAAACGTACATTAGATACGTTTTAGCTATAGAATGCTTTGTCTTTGTCAGTTGCATTGTCAAATGTGCAGGATAGAAAAGGACAATGGAGACATTAGCAACACTTTAGCTAAAATACGTTTATGAATAAGGGGGTTAATTTATAGCACAAAAATAGGTATATACCTAGTGTTAATTTATTTAAATCTATTAGGTATGTATTAAATGTATAGAATTTAATTTGATAGATTAAACATACAGTAGGTATCCGCCGAGAAATATTGCACGTCGTGCTTAGGAAAGAGACAATCGGCTAGTTTCGAGTTCTTAGAGCGTTATCTCTGTTGCACACTACATACTTACGTAAACACTGATAGTGCGGCATTAGTCTTTGGCCAAATTGGTTGACAAACGTCACATAGGTCGTGTGCGAAAGAGATAACGCTCTACAAGACCGAAAATAGCCGAAGTCTCTTTCATAAGCACGATGTACAATATTTCTTGTAGGGGAGTACTTAAACTTTGCTTTTAACGTTACTTTTCAAAAAATCTAATCCCATTTTGATAGCATCAATAGCGGTGCCAGGCGAGCACATCACGCCGTACCCGCCGTGACCGTAACAGTGGACCACCTTCACACCACTTATCAACTCTGCCTCCACCCGCACGGGGACTCTATGTGGCCTTAAACCAACCTTATGACTTAAAATCTCAGCCTTCCCTAACGCCGGCAACAACTCGCAACATCTCTCCATAATAGCCGCAGCATCATGTCTACAAACTGCCATATTGTAACTGTCATATTGACGGACACCCCCCAATGTTGCGATACCGTCGAATCCAGGAATTATATACGTATCATAGTCGCCGTAAAATGCCGTTTTCAACCAAGGCGCTCTCACTTTTATAACTTGTCCCCGCATTGGCACCAAATCGTGGTCACCGCACAACTGCTTCGCGCCTAAGCCAGTACAATTAAAAACCAAATCAAACTTATAGGGCAGTGATGTGAAATTCGATATTTTACGGTTTAATATTTTACCGCCTTTTTCTTGAAACGATTTTTCAATCCATGGCAAGTATTTACCGCATTCGATTTTCAATGTCGAATAATAAGAACCGTATTTCCATCCCTCGCCGCATAATTTAAGCTCCTCTTTGTCGACTGGTCTGTATATTGGCACTAAATCTTCAATAAGATGATTTTGAGTCACGTGATAATTTTCTTTTGAGAATATATAGCTTGATAATTTCATCACACCCGCTTGTGGGGCGTCCGCTGTTTTTAATATATCTTGCCAATAGTACCATGAATTGTCGATCCATCTTTTTGTTATTTCCTTGGTGGGACCTTTAAAACTTGTACCTGGTCTAAACATACCCGCTGCAATATAACTCGTTGTGTCTTCTTTGAAACTATCTGCTATAACAGTTATATCAACATTTCGCAACTCATCTTGCAATATTTTTGTTACTGTCATCCCTATAACACCCGCTCCTAAAACGGCTATTTTAGGATGGTTTGTGTCCATTTTCGTCTGAAACAATAATTAAGGTGTGTTTAGGAATCACCTACAACCCGAATCGGCGGATCCAGTAACGCAACAACCTAATTTTAGTTTCATTATTTAAAATCTCTAATCTGGTCTTTGTCTATAGGCTGTAGTCATCAATTAGCATTATGTGTGTATGTGAGCTGTTATACTTCTACTCTAATATTAGACATCATTTCAATCCGTTATATTTGCATAAAAATGGTTACGAGACATTTGCAAAGACATGTTTGGCACTCTCCACTTTCCGGTACCTACCCTGTAAGGGACTATTTTTTTTATGTAATTGAGGAGGCAAATAAGCATGCAATTTACATTGATGCTAGGTGATGACTGCAGCCTATAGACACATTAGATACCCACACTAAGACCAGAAATTAAAATGCAGATGCGTTGCTACCCCTGAGACCTTATCGTGTTTATTATCTACATTTCTGTGACCGTGTATGTTGCATGCTAACCTACTTTGTCCTTGCTAGATCGTAAAGTCTACATTGTGGTTGGCTTAAATTATGGGCATTTTCTACGTACGTGATAGGCGTTCGACTGTGGTATACTTACCTTTGATCTGATAAATAAAAGAATGTTTGTACATTATTTAACTACATACACAAGCCCATTTTACAAATACTACAATTGTGCAATTAGAAAGCGCAGAATTGCACAATTATAGTGTTGTAATCAATACAATCTTAATCTTATTTTATGTATGAACTGATGAGATGTGCTGATAATTATGATAATTTTGAAGGTAATTTTCCTGTCCAGAATTATGAGGTTACTTGATTGACAGTCTCAAAGTCTTAACTAATGACGGCCAAGTATGCAGATTCGTAGAGGAAATAATAATAATTTCAATAGGACCTGACGTACTAATACTTTACCTACCTAGTCTATTTAGAATGTATTGCGCAATATCTACTTACTGATATTTAACAAGGGACCAGTATTGAGGCTGTTAGAATTGTCATTGTCAGCTACAGACACCACATAGTAACTAACATAAAATGCTATTACTGACGTAATTTAGCTCATATCACAAAAAAAATGTTCTAAAATAACTGTTCACTGCATGATATTCCGAAAGGTTTTATTTATCTGTGTAATGTGACTAAAAGTAGGTGCCTATCGCTAATCAATTTATAAACACTACACGTACTTGCGTGACGAGATCAACAAGTCAATATTCGCTTGTCCAAATGAACGCTGGCGCTATACTAGCTATATTTTATTGTGCGAGTAAGTTAATGACTGAAAATGATATTAATTATTTGTTGACATGATAATACATTCTGTGATGTAGTTTTATGTTTGGTGCCATAAATAATATCATAGACTGATATAACATACATAATATATCACCACATTACTTATCTACTTTACCAATAACAAAGTACAAAAATCAGTTGTTGTTGTTGTGTATGTTGCTTGGGTCACAGGTAAGGTCACAGGTCTCACGACTGGACCAATAAAGTGTCTTTCTTTCTTTGTATTTGTATGAGTACACACGTTATCTTTCAAAATTGAATGAGATCCTTTTACACGGAGCTAGTTATCATAAAAACATCATTCTAAGAATGAATTAAACTATTGAAAATATATTTAATATTATATATTTGGAACCTATTGCTTCAAGATCGGCTGAGACCCTGTTGACAAGTTCCGATCAGAGCTGAATATGCCTATTGGAAACTACACCGTCCAATCCATCCACCATCTAGACAATCTAGAGTTTCGTTAAAAAAAAACGCATTCAAATCTGACCACTCATTTAGGAGCTACGAAACCAAAGACAGACACACAGATACCTACACACGTCAAACCTATGACACCCTTCATTTTGTTAAAATAAATTTGCCATTGAAATGCAAACGGTCATTATAATAAAATATTGATTTGATAGTCATGATAATGAAGTAAATCCATGCAAAATTATCATTATTGCCCATATTCAATTACTCTAATATTTTTATATTCTAGGTATGATAACATGGTACAAACCACTTTTTTGTATGCTGTAATAACAATGACAATATGTTCTTGCTTACAGAACCACGGCCACCACGAAAAAACTACGATCAACTGTCATCAAATGACAAACTCGATAACAGACACAACGCAGATATTCACATCGAAGCAGCAGAAATAGATTCAGATGCAAGCAGCACCGATTTGGATGAGCGCGACACACGCGGGGTTTGCCCGCCTTGTGCGCATGATCGATACAACAACAACATAGGGCGGCACGCTCACGATGACTTCAGTGACGATACAGACTACGGTAAAGTCTTATATTAAAAAAGTATATTTTTACTTTCGATTTATCTTAATAAACGGTTAACGTTTTACATCACTAGTAACAGTTTAAGATCTGTCGGAGTTTTTAGCGGGAACGCAGAAAAAGCTGTGTCGCTGCGTGATATTATATAAAAATGGTGGGATTTTTATCTTAAAACATTCGATAACGTTCACGGGTGTAGGAAAGTGATATTATGAAGTGTAAAGTGATTTTTCATGTTGCCTCCAAAACTTCGTAAAATCTCCTAGTAAAGTCTACATCACTTTACTGGAGCCATGCCATCATATTCCACATGGAAGGATCCAATCATCGTCATCTTCCATAGGGATATTCATTATCATAAGAAATGAAGATAAAAATTACTGAAGATTGGCTGTTAAGGCCTTGAATCCGTGACCGTAAAAAAATTATTTAAAAAAATTGAGCTGTCAAAATATTTTGACATTTCGCCATTTCTGGTTACCGTCTGTCACTTTGTACACGAACAAAACTTACAAGTTGGAATTTATGACGAATATTTATTATCGACAAGGGAATACCACTTTTTGATCACGTTTACCAAAGTGAAATAGTGTGAAGAGATTGTTCTGAGAAAATGGCGACATTGAAGTCTGATTTGGACGACTATTTGCTACAAAACGAGAGTCGTCGAAGTTACAAGTTTAGTTTACCAACGTTTTCAACCCCAAGTTTTTTCTCGAGGAGTAACGATGAATCACCCAGTTCTACTAGTACAACGAGCAGTTGGTTTCAGAACGTTCAAAAGGAGTACTTTACTTTGGTAAGTAGAAAACTGTTCACTAATTCGTACAATTGTGTCATAGGTGATGTACTTGTCTGAGGAATCTGGGTTATCGTCGTAATTATCATTGATGCGTGTATTTTCAGAGTCGAACGCAGCGCCTCCTTGGATTCGGTGTATGCTTGAGCTTCGGGGTCCTGTGTTTCATATTATCGTTCCTATACATACCGATTTTATTGCTGCAAGCAAGAAAGTTTGCTCTACTTTTTACACTAGGAAGTCTCTTCTTTATATTCAGGTATGTAGAATATAAATACATTATACCTGTTATGCATATGGTTTCCTTTAAATCTTGTGCATATTAAATATAGTTCTGTACAAAAAATGGTCAGTGCTTACCTACACAATTTTGTACATATTCTCATCATTGTGTTTAGAGTAGTTTCCATATATTATTAGAATATATGAATGTCATAAGTACATAACTTATTTTATGTAATGAAGGTGGCAAATGAGTGTGCAGTTCACATGGATGTTATAGTGATCAATGCAACTTACACACATCTACACAAAAACCAGAAATCAAAATGCAGATGCGTTGCCCTGAGACTTTAGTTGTTATGTCTCTGTGATAGTTATAATAGGGCCATAAAGTACCATATAGTGAACAGGATTTCTTAAAACCTGTTAAAAATACAGTTTATTGAAAACAAGATCACATCTACCTTGTTCAATGCCATATAAATAAAATATATATTTATAAACAAAGTAATAATGTATCATTCAGCATAAAAACTACTGTTTTAATCTTAATATATATAAATCTCGTGTCACAATGTTTGTCCTCAATGGACTCCTAAACCACTTAACCGATTATAATAAAATTCGCACACCATGTGCAGTTCGATCCAACTTGAGAGATAGGATAGCTTACATTACGCTATGACTAATAGGAGCAAAGCAGCGCGGGCGAAGCCGGGGCGGGCCGCTAGTTGTTTTATATTATTTTGCATTAACACATGCTTGTGAAATATATTTTATTTTTAAAGAAAAATGGAAAGAAAAATTTGTCGCTTTTACCCTTAATAATGGGTATATATTAATATGTACCCATTATTATGGGTAAAAGCGACAAATTTTTCTAAATATATAATAAATAAATTCTTCTTTTTCTTTTAATAATGGGTATATATTAATATGTACCCATTATTAAGGGTAAAAGCGACAAATTTTTCTTTCCATTTTTCTTTAAAAATAAAATATATTTCACATATATTTTAATAATGGGTACATATTAATATATACCCATTATTAAGGGTAATAGCGACTTCTTTACAATATTCAATAAACTGAAAAGTCTATTATATCGGTTGCCTAACTAGCATAGTTGGTAATAGATGGCGCTGCTGCTACCATAAAGCAATGCAATAGATGTGAAGGAAAGATTTGACAAATCGGGCAGGACTTCAGTAGCTCAATTGGAAGAGCGGCTGGACTAGATTCCCAGTAGGTCGCGAGTTCGAGTCTCGCCTGAAGTCAAATTTTTCTTTCCATTTTTCTTTAAAAATAAAATAACTACTGTTTTATTTATTTAATCTTTATTGCCACAAAAAAAAATTGCAACAAATGGCGGGCTTAACGCTAAGAGCGCTCTCTACCAGTCAACCATTGGTAGTGAAGAGAAAAATCGTAGGCGGTGGTAGATTTAACAACAAAAAACAACTTAATTAACACAAAAAAAAAAAAAAAATTGTTGAATTGCACAAAGGCATAGACAAAAGTAATCTGAGTAATTAAAATATTGGAGCAATGTATACTGATAAGAAATTCATTCTTTATTTGATTAATATCATCATTTATGCATAGAAGTAATCTATTGTTTACCAACTTTTTTTTATGTCATGGAAGTGGCAAACAAACATGCAGTTCACATTGATGTTAAGTGATGACTGCAGCCTATAGACACTCACACAAAGACCAAGGTCAAAATGCAGATGAAGATGTTATGCCTCTGTGCCGGAAATTACTTGGGCGTACATTACCACCCCACCGGAACATGATAGTGCTGAACACTACCATTTAGCGGCAAGTATATTAGGTAATGCGGTGGTGCCTTCGCCCGCGAGCTCTGTCACTTGAGCTCTACCACCAGTGAAGACTAGCTTAACTTATGAGTTAACATAAATTATTTCACAGTTTCAGTTTCCTGTACGGCCCGTGGTCGCACTTTAAGTCGTTATTCACCAAAGAGAGAGCTCTCACCACATGCCTATATGGTTTCACTCTGATCGCTACACTATACTGCGCTCTACATCTTCAAAGTACACCACTGACAATAGTATGTGCGGTGGGACAGGTCCTCGCGTTACTCTGGATGATGATGGGCTCCATACCTGGAGGATCATCAGGGATGCGGTTCTTCGGCAACATGTTTAAATCCTCTGTGTCGAACACTCTACCCATTTAACATACAGCCTTGAAGATGGGTTTTGGACTCTTTGTGATATTTTCGTATGTTCCCATTTTTTTATGTGTATGATTGCTATGTATGTACTAATCTAAATATGATTTGTGCTAAAATAAATAATGTGTGTCTAAAATGGGCATATCAATACATACATTACTGTGATGCCCATCTTTTTGGAAATGGCTTTATTGTGTCCTCTAGCCAATTATCCATTTGTCATACTTTGTTATTTTTCACAATAACACTATTAGCAAATTTTGAAATTGAAGAGTGGATATAATAGTTTGACTTAGCAGGGATAACCATAGATAACCATATTTCATGCAATATTTTTTTTGTCTTTTTAACTAGTCCATCTGCTTTACCACTAAGCTACTAAAACTATCAGTCTAAGGTCGCAGATTTGATCCTTGCCCGGAGTCGACTTTTGATTTAATTTCTAGTTCAGCATTGTTTTGTATATTTAAAATATATGTATTCTTCTGGTGTACACAAATAACGTTTTTTTTTTGTTTTTCATTGAATTTATGTATGTTCAATATTGTGACAACAATACAATGGCAGGTATTTGCTTCCTTTGAGTCAATGTTTTCAACAAATTGAATTTCAGAGTGTTAAATTAGAAATAAAGCCATTGAAAAATGAAGATAGCGGATGAAGATAGTGAAGCGGTTGGTTAAAATAAAGAATTGAAAAAAAAATACTCTTACAGCTTACACTGTGTTGTGGGTGCGAGCTATGGTTTTCCATTCTTGCCAATTATATTTACTGACTCTTTGTTACAATGGATACAGTTGTCACTGACATTTAAGTAAATCTTTCATAATTTAAAATTAAGTACAGCAATGTGTATTTTGTGCTTGTTAGACTGTCCCAACTTCAATACCAAATTAGATGTGCTATTTTTGTGTGAAGGTGAACCTTCCGTTTAATTTTATTTTGTGTAAACACTTGTACTTTAGGCTATTTCATCTCAAGTTTCTTGAAACATCGCTAATAATAAATATTGGTATGAATCACAACGAAGCAAGGCAGGGTTTAGATAGTAATTTGAAAATCAAGTTTGAGAAACAATGGATGCTTATACATATTTTACATGTAATAGGCAAAGTCTATTGTTGTTATAACATATCAGTAATTGTGTATATATGTATATGTACTAATAATATTATTAAATATATTGATTTGAAGATTCTGAACTACGGACAGCATGCCCTTGTGTGGCTTTAATAAAATAGAATAAATTGATATTTTTAAGACAATTCCCTTGTTCTTTATAGCTCTTTCGTTAATATACCGGCATTCTTGTAAATGTAATCAATTTTGAGCCAGCATCAATATTCAACTTGTAGAATGTTTCAAAGTATTTATCTAAGAAGATATTGGTCAATTACTAAAGACCCGATAGATAAAGAAACACAGAATAAATTATTATAAATATAACAAGATAGATGGCAACATTCCCAAATTTAAAATACTGAATAAATAATAAGATGCGGACGCAAGAATATATTTTAGAGGAGATCATCAGTCGCCAACAGTTGCCCTGTGAGTTACCGCCTGAACCCGTGACGCGCCAAACAAGCTTTCTCGGAGTTCCTTATTATATTCAAGATGAGGCGCATAAAATTTTAAATTATAACTGTTACTAAAATTTGTTAACGTCAACGAAACTACAATAACAACATTGTTTTAATTGAATACTATGCGGCATCTTATGCACAGATTTGGAAGTAATAAAACGGACATAACTTCAAGGTGATGATTCATCGCCATGATTCATTGAGTCGTGGCGAATGATAATTATAATTCTGAGATTTACTGAGTATATCCATTGCAAATAATGGTTTTATTCAAAATATCTTGCAATGTGTGCTCCAGAGTTAATGGTAATCTTGCATTTATTTTATTTTTAAAGAAAAATATATATTTCACAAGCATGTGTGAATGCGAAATAATATAAAACAATTAATCTTGAATTTGGCATACATAGAGCAATTGTTAATTAAAGTATGTGATTTTAATTCTTCTAAAACATTAATTTTAAAACTGACGCTCAAATGCAAGGCTATTCAGAAAGTAGTTTTTGTTCCTGAATTGTATTAGATGACAGGTGAAATATGTATGAATATCTGTGCAAATGTGCACAGATTGTAACATTTTTATGCATTTGAATATTTTTTTGTAATTATAACTACATAATAATATGTATTATAGAATACATATACGCGCAAACGAATTATTCTTTGTGGAGCAGTTATTTTTAACTTCTGTTATCCTATTTATTTTTAGATTATAATTATACTTATATCTACCTTAATTTTAGTGAAAATTATGGTTTGAGACTTATATTTAAATAACTTAAAATATTTTAGAGCGCAATGAAGTAATTTGCTGATAAATTAAAAATTTACAGAAATAAGATTTTTCGAATAAACATATTTTTGAAAGATTTGTTTTTATTTACCACTTCACTGATAATTTTTATTCTGATTTTAATTTATTATTAATATGTTTTATTTACTATAGTGTGAAGTAGACTATTGCCGTCTACGCATCCATTAAAAAAACTAGCTAAAGAAAGAAAGAAAAAGACACTAACCTAAATAACCTAACATAAATCTTACGATATGTCAAAATGCAGATGCGTTGGAGCCTACGCCCTCGAGCTCCTACACTGAAACTCTACCATCTGCGGTGGTACATCTGTAAAGTTTTACTCAACTTTGTACCTACTATAATTTGCTGGTGGTAGAGCTCTAATGTTATAATTTACCAAACCTGCATGCCGCTAAATGGTGGCGTAACTGTCTAATAGGTAGTACTAGTTCAAATATAAGAAAGGACAAAGCTTCTATTTTAAGATTTCTTTTCTCTAAAATTGTCTACGATTACAGTATTTACTTATCACCAATTTGAACAGCGTTTTTGCAACCTTCGTAATGCTCCACTTGGAGTATAATAATAAACAGACAAAGGTAGGTACCTATTACCTTCTCGTAGTTATTGTATATTATTAGGTAGTTCAGTTCGAAGTTTTTCTTATGTTCAATATAACTTTTTTTATGTAATGGGAGTGGCAAACAAGTATGCAGTTTACATTGATTTTAAGTGATAACTGCAGCCTATAGATACTTACACAAAGACCAAGATCAAAATGCAGATGCGTTACCACTCCTGAGGCCTACGGTGTTATGCCTCTGTGCCGCAAATTACAGGACCGTACATTACCACCTGACCGGAACACGATAGTGCTGAACACTACTATTTAGCGGCTAGTATATTAGGTAATGCGGTGGTGCCAACGCCCGCGAGCTCTGTCACTGGAGCTCTACCACCAGTAGACCTCTCGTTACGTAATTATCATTGGATAGCCATTGAATCGATTTCCTGTCTTGCTCTAGAAGTTTAGTAGTGCGAAAATATAATTAGGCAGTATCCAGTACCTACGTAAACTTTACCGATTCCGTTTTGATAATAAAAGTTATCCTGGAAACTTATATAATAACTGTCCCCAAGATCCAGAAGTGGGATTAACAGATATAATAGGGATGTAAGGTTATCCTTAATAAGGTAGGTATCTATTTATAAACAAGAACGTGGTGGGTGAGATGACAGCGATATTCGGGAACGACTTTCGAACACATTATCTACTTATTTTTTACGTAATGATGGTGACAAACAGCACGAAGCTTTAATAAGTGAATACCGCAGCCTATACACAAATATCAATGGTCAAAATGAAGATGCATTGCCTACTCCTGAGGTCAAAGGAGATGTTGTGCACTCGGCTACGATGCGTACACTTCCTCAAAAAATGTGTAAATTCAAGAAGAATCCGAAAACAATACAAATAATTTATTCAAGAATATTTTAGAGTTACAACAGTTACGTTACATTTAATTCAAACGTTTTTATCATTTTCAACTATGTTCAACATGGCGGCGATACACTCTACGCTTGGGATAGTGTGTAGATAAATCAAAATTAATGCTATCTGTATCTTACTAGTGCATCACATACGCTTGGCCGACCTTTACTAACTAGACTATCAAGACATTTTAAACTAAGTTCCGTGAAAAAGACTAAAGAAGTCGTAGTTCTTTGATTGTCAATTACCTACCTAATATTCAATTCAACGCAGGTACCTAACATAACCTCATCGCAAATTGCAAGGAATTTGTCAATATGACATCGCCATATCCGCCATGTTGGTTTTGAGTTGCAATTCTAACTGGAAATAATGTTTGGTAACTGCAAATAAAGATAAATAAGTGAAAATGTGCAGTAAAAACCGTTTTTATATTGATTTTGCCTGTTAGTGATATTGTGTACAATACATAGCCGGAGGTCGATACATTTTTGCAACATCTCCATTTGTTTTATCTGTGTAGTAACATCTTTCGCGACGGCTTTCAAGGCGCGAGGCTTGACTAACTAACCTGGACTCTTACTTCACGGGTGACCTTACTTACTGTAGCGTAGCGAAAAATAACTTCACGCCTATACTGCTTTGAATATGTACCTTCGCATCAAGTCCATCACGGCTTAGGCAGAGTTCTAATATAAGGCTTTTATTCCCAATACAGACGAGGCGTTGACGTGCAATGTGTGCGACCGCTCGTTCCAAACGCGGCGTCAGCTCGCCGACCACCAACAAAAGAAGCGTCACTTTGGGTCAGTGTACAATCATAGTCAAAATATGTTGATTTATTAAAAAGGCATTAAAAATTAAAAAACGTTTACACTCCTGTGAGTGTAAGCGTATTCTTATTTGATTTTTGGGGGCTATCCCCACACTAGTCATAAGCCTGTGCAGCCTATAGACATCTACACAATAATTAGAGGTCAAAGTGCAGATGCGTTGCCACCCCTGAGGACTAAGATCTTTTGCCTCTGTGATACGGGGCCATACATTACCATCTAACCGGAACACGAAATGTTGAACACTACCGTTTGGCGGCAGATAGATAAGGTAATGCGGTGATACCCACGCCCTCGAGCTCCATCATTGGAGCTCTACCATCAGTGAAAAATAACCACCAGTGTAATAGATACAAATACTCATCACTCTGAAAGCTACTACTCCCCTTCCTCTGCACATTTTATATTTTTCTCTTCTAACAAAACCATTTAAGAATTCAGCAGCAGGTTGTATGTATAGGTTATCACGTACATGTAGGTATTTGAAAACGCTAATAATCTAAATCAGTGATTCCCAAAGTGGTCCATATAGACCCCCTGGGGTCCATGGGAAACTCGATGGGGTCTACGTATATGCGTAAATAAAAAATGGGATATATGGGAAAGTGATATAAATGTTAGCAAGGGGATCCACCGAAACCAGAAAAAAAATTAAAGGGGTTTACAAGAAAAATATTTTGGGAACCTCTGATCTAAATTGTAAAATAACGTTCCAGATGCAGCGCCTGCGACAGCCTGTTCCCGTCGCTGATGGCCCTGGAGCACCACAAGGAGGAGTTCCAACACTGGAGCGACTCCTACTGCTCGCACTCCGACTCCTCCGACAGCGACACGTGCCACGAGGACCGCCACCGCTTGCTCTAATGCCACCATCTCATTATTGCCGGGGATAAGCCAGCCAAGCTGGGCACTTTCGTTTGAGCACTAGATTTTAATGGCTTGACTGCAATGATTCGTTTTAATAACCGTTTAGAGACGGAGACTTGTTGTTTAGTTTCGACACACACCGTTTGTAAAGATGTTCCAAAAAATCTAAAGTAGCATTGCAATATAAGCTAAAATATGTATTTCATTTCATCTTTACTCTTAGGAGCTGTTCAAGCCAATTATACTATAATTATATACAGCTATAAGACTGATTAAGAAAAACGACCCAACTATCGCCCAACTTAAGTCTTGATACTTTGCTGAAGGTAAAGTTGTCGGGTGAATCTCACCCGTAGTGGGGTCTGAGAATCTCACCCTTAGAGTACCCTTAAAGCAAACTGCAGACCTTTTACATGGGCGATAGTTGAGTCGTTTTCTTATCAGTCAGTCATAAAGCTGCATATAGTAATTAGCTTGAACGGCCCCATTAAAATGACTTTATTTTATGAGATTTGAGAAGTGGTGATTTTCGACATTAAGGCTGCTCATTTGAGTAAATATTTTTTTATGTAATGGAAGTGGCAAACAGGCATGCAGTTCACATTGATGTTAAGTGATGACTGCAGCCTATAGACACCCACATAAAGACCAAGGTCAAAATGCAGATACGTTACCACTCCTGAGCTCTAAGGTGTTATGCCTCTGTGCCGGAAATTACAGGGCCGTACATTACCACCTGACCGGAACGCGATAGTGCCAGAACACTACCATTTAACGGCAAGTATATTAGGTAATGCGGTGGTGCCTACGCCCGCGAGCTCCGTCACTGGAGCTCTACCACCAGTAACAATGTTTATATCGCTTCACTATGGCCTAATATATTTGTTAATAACTACACCTACTTCTTAAAAATATGAGAAATTTATGTGTAAACATACGTAGCTAGCTTTGTTTTCTCAACAAGATTTTTATTTAATAAATAATTCAAGTAACATGTCTCGATTTAAATAAATTATTGCAGTCAAGCGTTTAGTAATTGCACCTTTATTCCGTACGAATCAAATATTGAAATCCAAATCCAAGTACCTTGTCAGGTAAAATTATAAATTACATTGTATGACGAAGACAAATGGACATTTTTGGAGCACATGGTCTTTAGGTTTCTTCAATTTATTGTACAAGAACTCAGAGAAATTACACCTACTTACAGTTCTAGTGTCCACAAAATGAACAATTTATATAAACCAAATGAAAAGATGAATTGTCAACAATTTAACGAAAAACTATAATTTGTCTTCTCCTGACAACACGTTTGGCAATCAATTGCTTAAAATTTGTAATTTGTGAAATTATGAGAATGGTGTACCTATATGGTTTGTCTCGCACTCTTATTCTAAAAGTTCCAATAGTCCTATGTCGCTAAAGACGTTAACATTGATTGCCCAATCGGTTCCATGATAGTCTTGTAAAACGTTAAAGTGGCAAACAAGCATACAAACCCTACTGATGTCAAATATAGTATGGACGTCACACGTGAAGTGAACCGTAGGCACCTCATGAAGTTAATGCTGGAGACAACACTCCGATTTTCTATTCGAAGCGATATAAAACTATAGATGTCACCTTTCAATGTGGTCCCATCTTCCTTTTCTAATATTATAGAATAATCAGCTTTTAGCCGCGACCTCGTGGAATTCGTAACAAATGCCCTTTCCTGTATCGTCGACCTATCTTCATTTCGAATTTCATTAAAATCGTTAAAGCAGTTTTAATGTGAAAGCAGAACATACAGAAAGACACAAACATACACATTTTCACTTATGGTATTATAAGATAGCGATATCACAAGTAGAGTTCGGACCACAGATGTACGTATTTGACTCAAGCAGCTCGAAGTGTTGCCTCCATATTTGCCTACAGTTTCATGATACCCTATGCATATTTGCCACTTTTATGAACGGGGCTTGCATTAATCCAGACATTTGTTATCCTCACGATCAGAGAAAATAATTTATTACCTATCTAAACAAGATCTAACATATCAAAGGCCAGTATCCTAGTACCAACACTGCGTATCAGCAGTTCTTATTGTGCCACTTGGATTGGAATAGAATGGGACGATCAAAGTAATGAGTTTTCATGGATAATCTGTAAAGCTGTAAAAGTAAGCGCACAAAACTTTAGACGAGAAGTGTATTTCACTTCTCATCAAAATGAAGTCTGTTAAAAATCTAAACACCTTGCAAGTTTATGTTTTGTAAGAATTTAAACAAATTATGTTTATTTAAAAAATATATATTTAATGTCGTTTTATAATGCATAGTACTTATGAGGTTTTCAAATCCTAATGTTGATGTTCGAAATTCAAATTAAATTTTCATAAGCTTCGTGTTTTGTATAAATGAGTCATTTTTACCCTGTATAGAGTATGGACGCAAAGAATAAAAAAACACACGTCATTGAAAAAAAATGAAGTAACGTGAATTTAATAACTTGGAGAGGGATTTCAGAGCTTTTAACCTTTTATTGTATTTATCAATACTTGTATCCATGAAAACTCAGCACTGTTCTCCCACAGAATAGATAAATAAGGATGTCTAAATCTTTATTTATCTATTCCATGAGTTCTCCAGAGCCTATAAGTGAACCTCGTACAAGCTAGCATATCTATTGTAAATAAAAGTAGATGTAACCCGGCAATAATGCATATCATAGTAACGTTCGACTGATGAGTCTGACTGTATAACTGTAAATATTTATTGAAAATTGTATCATATAGATTTAAGACTCTTACTCCATTTACCTTTCACGGGCGATAAATGTAGGTAATGATTGTAATAAACCCATTTTATTGCTTAGCTAATTGTATATAGGTACTAAGGGCAACTATTTCTACTCAAGATTTCAGGTCGTGGATGCGTAGCTTGTATCTGGGACTAATTATTGTCCGTCCATATAGACCGGCGAGGAATATACCCTTGGAACAGGCCGGGAAACAAGAACAAGCAGTTTCTGAAACAGCCAATCAGCTCCTATTCTTTTTACACTGAACCCACAAAGCTCCCTAAGAATTCGCATAATTATGTTAATAAGAATCATGAAAATAGGCCCACGCGATCGAGTTCTAAAGCCTTGTAGCTCTGATAAACACGTCCTTTTACTCACCTCCGCATTCCGCAGTTGGGTGAAAAGGGAAACTCGACTTATTCAAATAAACATACCTAAACTGTTTTTTGCGGTCAGTGCGTCTGTGTGGACGGACAATAACAGCCCCGACAGCAGTTGCTTTGCATAATTGGGAATTTGAAAATAAAAAATGAATTGATTTTTTTTATGTTTTATAAAATTTCGTTATTAATTATATTGAGGTGTCATGCGAAAAACTCAAAAAAATTTTTTTTTCATCAGCAATTAAAAGTTGATAAAATTTAAATAAAAATCACGTGACTATGAACGCGCCACGATTGGTAACCCCTAATTGTGACGTCATAATGTTATAGCTGTTCAAGAATAGTACAGCGTTTACGGCAATAACCTACATGTGACTTGACAATAATATCGAAATTGCTAAAAAGATTGTTAGTTGATTCCGTGTAGGTATGTGTTACAAAGGATTTATAATGGCAAGGTCTGATAATATTCCTGATGTTGATATATTTATGACACAGACCAATCAGCCTTTCATGACAACCAATTTTTTGACAAATAATGTTCGATTCAATTCTGCTTAAGTTCGAAAGTAAGTAAGTAAGTTTAATCTATACATCTATACAAATAAATAAAAATAGAGTGTCTGTTTGTAATATTAAAATAACCGCTTTTTACTAAACGCATATATATGTATACACGGTACATATACCAAAACAACATTTTTTTTCAATTTTTGTCTGTCTGTCTGTCTGCCTGTTTGGTGAGGCTAATCTATGAAACGGCTGGACCGATTTTGACCAGACTTTCACTGGCAGATAGCTGATGCGATAAGGAGTAACTTAGGCTATTTTTATCTCCATACATCCATACATACATACAAATAAGTAGAATTGGAGTGTATCCAACTTTGACGGAACTTCCACGGGTAGGTAGCTGATGTAATAAGGAGTAATTTAGGCTATTTTTGTCTCCGTACATCCATACATACATAAATACCTACATACAAATAAGTAGAATTGGAGTGTATCCAACTTTGACGGGACTCCCACGGGTAGGTAGCTGATGTAATATTAGGAGTTACTTTTGCTACTTTTATCACCATACAACCATACATACATACATACCTACATACAAATAAATAGAATTTGAGTGTCTCCGATTTTGACGGGACTTTCACTGGCAGATAGCTGATGTAATAAGGAGTAACTTAGGCTACTTTTATACTAGCGTAGCGGCCACGACTTCATCCGGGTAAATCAATCATATTTTTTATTTTAAAGAAAAATGGAAAGAAAAATTTGACTTCAGGCGAGACTCGAACTCGCGGCCTACTGGGAATCTAGTCCAGCCGCTCTTCCAATTGAACTACTGAAGTCCTGCCCGATTTGTCAAATCTTTCCTTCACATTTATTGCATTGCTTTATGGTAGCAGCAGCGCCATCTATTGCCAACTATGCTAGTTAGGCAACCGAAATAATAGACTTTGCAGTTTATTGAATATCGTAAAGAAGTCGCTTTTACCCTTAATAATTGTTTTATATTATTTCGCATTATCACATGCTTGTGAAATATATTTTATTTTAAAGAAAAATGGAAAGAAAAATTTGACTTCAGGTGAGACTCGAACTCGCGGCCTACTGGGAATCTAGTCCAGCCGCTCTTCCAATTGAGCTACTGAAGTCCTGCCCGATTTGAATATATTTCACAAGCATGTTTTTTATTTCTGTTTTTTATTCATTATTTGTTTTTGTAGTATTCGTACATAATGGTACAAAACAAGAACGATAACTTTTAAGATTCGACATTTTCAATATAAATTTGTGTTTTTACAATGTCAACAGAATTAATTAGATCAAAACACTGTACGTATTGTCTCTGTATCAATTGCTATGAGTGGAAACTAACATTATGACGTCACATGCACCCGGGTTTGTTCGGGAGCTGTCGGCGTGTCTTCGGTACTGGATTCAAAAACTTATTTTTATTTTGATAGAACTTATGAATTATTGCAAAAAAAATAGTTTTATAAACTTAACTTATTTATCGCCAAAAATTTTTTTTTTCAAAAACCCAATTGCCCGTCCGCCGCGGTCGGTGGCCCATGTTGCTCTATGTTGCCCACTAATGGACAGAGCTGTCACAAACAGCCAATTATTAATCCCTAATTGCCAGTTAGTAACAGCTCGCCCGGTCAAAATAATTAGCGAAACATGCTTTATTTCTGAGAAATGGCCTAAATATCTGTACTAATTAAATGTGCTACATATCATTGTACTCAATTACCATCGCTCGTGAAACGGCATGTAAGTATTTTTTCAATGTTATGTGGAGTGAGAAAATTTTATACGTAGCTAGATCATTTTAGAATTTGAAAAATTCTAAGTGCCTGTTTCGCAGGCGACAGTTACAGATCTGGCAGATCGATGTTTAGGTGGAGATGGTCTGTCCTATTTATCTCGGAGATATAGACTGTGAAACGAGGTGTAAATAAATACAAAGATGTTACAAACAGGATATAGACCGAAAATTTTCCCCCCACTAGCGTATTGCGAAGCAGTTTCTTTAAATTGACTATACTGGTTACTGTTCAAAATGGAACGCTGTACAATATGCTGGCAGAATGAACAAGTAAAAAATCTTTCTTTGTAAACAAAATTTGGTTTCACAATTTATCAGAATTTCTTTGAATTTTAAAATATTTTATATCGATGGCAATTAATGAATAAAGAAATAGTGACAGGTTGATCACGTGATCAAACCATGATGATCACCTTATCAGAGAATATGTAATAATACTACGTATAGAATCGACACTTCGACGTCCCGCCCGATTTCCCCGCATTACACAACCTCCTCCCCTCTTATGGGCGACGGTTGGTATTTTGTACGTGCTACACACACAAGTGCACGTGTAAATACACGTCACAGATTGATGTCTGTGTAATAGACCAAAGTAAGCGTTTGTATGGAATTTTGGCGCAGTGTCCGCGGTGACCTTATGTGGAATGCTCCAGTGCTGACAGTACAAGAATGACGTCATATACTTTCTTATGACGATTCTCCCAGTACAGCACTGTCGCAGTGGTCTCAATCTACCGGAACCGTCACTGAATTGCTTTCTGCGCAGCGACTTCTAATTTCACGGACACATTCAAGTTCTATGCGTACTGAAGCAGTTTCTGTATCGTCGGTCTATATTTTGGTCTTTGATTGTATAAAATGTATCTTGCGTACCCTATCTTGACCCCTGGAGCTAATCATGTAACCTTCTTAGTATTTTTATAATGATGTATCAGTATTATTGTATGAAGTGTAGATAGAGTTGCGACTGTGGCCATTTGTGGAAGGTATTCATTATTACAATGTTGATTATTACGTTTCTCTGAACCTAACTCTAAAACAAAAGTGTGGTAAGACAACTTAGATTGTCATTTTTATATCACTTGCCCCAGTTGTCTCTAAAATATTTTAATTTAAAATTATATAATGTAAGCTACCTATGATACAGTGTGAAATTAAAAATTACTAAAAATGAGAAATATTTTTACGTCATTGGACATCACTGTTCTTGTACACATGATTTGTGTGAATAGCCTCAAAATGTCCTTTTTGCCAGTAAAGCATCATAGGGCCATAATAGGCATCTGAGACACGAAATTACCAACATTGGGATAGTGTTTTTTTTATAACTAATGAATTTGAAAATCGACCTCTGTATCTAGTCATAGTAATAAGCGATATTATTGTATAGCTTTAAGGCAGGGCGGGGTTGCAGCGCTGTGTCGCGCGACGTGATATTTGTACAAATAAAAATACAATTGGAAAATATGTACAGAAATGTTTATTTTTATAGGAAATCACATAACCACATAGTACAAGCTACGGCACACGTATGTACTGCGCTATGTCTGATCTCCCATAAAGGTACCGAAAGGCCGCGATCGGCGCGTATCGTCCGGGGAGCGACGTACACATCTCTTAATTTTTTTTTCATATTTATCGAATAATCAGGAATACAAATCACGAATCTCTTACGAAAGCATAATACGAGTAAGTCTAGGGACGCCGGGCGCGGGGCGCGGGCGTCTACACGATACATGTTACGTTTACGTTACGATAAGAGCGCTTCGCTCGGCTCGCAACAGCGCCTCTTTCAAGGTCTGTTGTGTGTAACTCGGGTGACAGTAACTTCTTGCGAACTTTGCAGTAGGATTCGGTTTCTTAAAATGATGGTAATTAACGTTGCATCAAAAAAAGGAATACACTACACAGTCCCCAAAAAGGTGATCAATCGAGTTATATAAATACGGCCGCTGGTGCGCACCGAGCGAGCACGGTCCGGACGTCAACAGTACCAAGCGAACCAAACGAATCTACGCACGTCCGCGGTAAAACATTGTTACAATTATCTACCGAACCTTTGTGTATATTACAGCATTTCCCTACATATTATTATCATTTCGCGGTCAAATCTGTACGATTTTCTATTAATACTGACTCCACGTCCGTAGCACCTTAATTAAATATTACCACAGTATACAAATCAATCAGTTAGCCGTTATCGTTCAACTAGAGATCAATTCGGACAGTCTGCCAACTGCGTGAGTTTATACACTGCAATACTACTGAAAATTACATTTGGTACACACTTCATAAGAAAAAAATCAATAACATCTATCCTTAAATATTACCGTGTATTTCAGACAGTTATTACTGAAGACCTCTTGTGTAGTGTGTAGCAATTGCACATTTTATTTTTTCGGGTGTGACAGATTCCAAATCAGGTCCGTAGCCTATCCTGTGATATACATAAAGGTCTAATAAATTACGCAAACACACCTAGTACTGTCTTTCTTGTATCCGCGTCGCTATAAATGCATAAGAGCACAATGAGTCATCTGTCGCTATCGTCCATTATCTCTGTCACTAGTTTACGTGCTCGTTTCACTCAGTATTCGCTAGCAAAACCATAAGAATCACCACACAACACAATTGCTAGTGGCATTGACCAAGAATCGTATGGTAAATGACTCCAACGACATCACTAGCGATTATTGAGCCGTACCGTGCACGTAGACCATTGACAGAAGTGCAAATATCAGTCAGTAGTGGAGTCATCGACAGAGCGACGCGGTATACACGGAAAAACTTCATCCTCTCTCGAATACATTGATAACGGAGCATCTTCCCATTTACTTCAACATCTAAAAAACTAAGGGAAAATGCAGAAAAGATAGGAAACGAAATACTTCAAACGAACATAATTATACATTAATTATGCTTACAACGACACATTCAAACGGCTCTGTTCATCAATTCACTCGAGAGAACTACAATATCATTCACATAACAGTTCATTCATTCGTTCACCGCGGTTAGTTACATCTCTGCGCCCCCGTCGCTTTGAGCACAGAAACAACATCAGTGTGCGACAGACATCGGCGGTTCGCTTGGCACGGTTCGCGACGGACATTACATAGTATTTCTAAAATTAAAACGGCAACCGACCCGCAACACACTAGATTTGAAACCGCACTAATAAAACAAGAAAACAATTCACAGTTCACTCTATAAAATCGTAGTCTAAGAAGAGAGTAAATTTGCGATATCAAGGGATTTGTTTTTATTAGTGGGGTAATGAAGGCGCTCACACACGGGTAACTCATTTGTTACACTAAACACTACTATCCGAGCGGACCAATCGAGCGACATGGGACAAAGAGAAACATGCAATGTCCAGCAACATGCTATTCCTAAAGTTGCTGAAACGAAAATTGCTCCATGTCGCTCTACTGACGATCCCAGACTCGAGAGCCAAGACTACAGGTGAATAACAGCTTTGAAACAAATATAAGCAGCAATTACAAGCAAATAAAAAAGTTTTTCGTTGATTTTAAGTTGCATTTTCCTATCACTTGTATGGTCGCTCAATTACATAAGCATCGAAAGTACGGAAGCGTGGCATCGGCGTTTTTATCTTCCAATCAGAATCAAAATGCATTTAACATTGCATTGAAAACATCTTCGTTATTAAGAGCGTTATTCGTATCGTAAAAGATTGTTTCATCCATCATGTAAACATTAATCCTTCAGGCATCCAAAAAAATATGACAATAGATTTCTTTTTGTCTTGGACCCTATAAGGTCCAGCTGCCGCTTCAAGGATTGTGCTGTCATAGGAAAGTGCAGCGTAAAGTAAAAACCGGTAGTTTCGGCTCGCGTATGATCGCCTCCAGCGGGCGGCCGCCTGTCGCGTGGTTCTTACTCGTGGTTGTATACTGGCATAAACAGTGGTAAACTACAGTACGCGCTGTTTCATCCAGTACCGGTCGCTTCTGGTCTTTTAATTTCCATCAGACTTCAAGTGACCTCGGCCAGCCGTCTCTCGAATATCAAACTCGCGTCACTTCAAGTCGCTAATATTCTCTCAATATTTGTAAAGTATACTTCCACAAGACAAATAATATTTAGGGTTATAGTATAGTTAATATTCAAGCATCAAAATATATCAAGTTACAATGGCAATACAAAGACAATGTTGCCATCAAAACAAAAAACAATAAAACTACTGAAGCGCCCTCAAGTGGTACGTCCCGGCCATCTCGCACGTTACCGAAAGGACTACGGCTCACCACGGGAGCCCGTCTACGTTAGTTCTTAGGACACCTGCAGCTGTCATTCGTCTAAATTATGTCTTAAATTCAAAGACCGATCAACATTGTGAGCCCAAGAACAAATTGATTTATTCCTGGGATAATAGCCAAAGATCCCCCGATCACAACGCCCGTAGAGGAGACACTGATTACTAATCTAGGGCGAGCCGGAGGGAATCCAAAAAGTCTGTCTAGTCTCGCCAGCCTCTGCCAGGACTTGCAAATGACCACTGCCGCTATCCTAGCAAACTAAAGCGTATTTATTTCCCGGCAGCTAATTTGTGTGCTTGAATCTGCGCAGGATTGTCATGCTGAGTTTCGACAGATAACTTCCCTTATTACAAATACACCAGCCCAGTCTCCACAATAATCCATATATGACTAGACAACTCCAGTAGTATATCACATCGCTCTAACACTGCACACGTCCGACGAAATACAAAAAAAATAAAGTAGTCGAAAATGTAGTGCTGAGATATTATACTATTGGAGTAATCTACCAAAATATTGTGATTTCTCGCAATTGTGTCGATACTCATAATTACAACAGCCACGTATTACCAAATTAGCTAAAGGGGTAAATATGTCTCATCAATTTTTCATGATACGAGTTTTTGAACATTAGACGCTACTCTCGAGCTCTCAGAAGATAATTGACCCAACTGAAGTGAGCTCAAAACATATAAATGTCCATTTGTAGCATCAGATTTTGGATAAAATTTAGACTAAAGCTTTTTTCTTTTTCAAAGATACATGTTGTATTGAAAAACACGAGCTTATCTCGTCAGCTGCACTGGCCAAGACGCGCAACACTAAGAATATCGTATTATATCAGAACTCTTGACGTTTAAATTATATCAAAATTCTTCCTTTATTTATATTAGAAAACTCGTATCATGTAAACTCGATTTAAGTGTAATGGTAACCATACACAACTATTTCCTTGAATAAGTTTAAATTGATACAGCAAATCTCACGTTAAAAGTACATAGCTCAAGCGTAAAGCTCATTGATATGGATTTCTCTAGATACTGATAAGTTTATTGAGCCTTGTTACTAGCCAGCAGCGCTCACAATGTAGAAATTGATAAATTGCCCGATTGTACACAAGCCAAAATTTAAATTCTTTTAAAAACATAATTGTAAATGTGAATCTGAACACTGGGACTATATTCTGTAATATCGGGTTATAACTTCAAATTACTTGACATAAAAGATAAGACACACCACACCATTAACCTTTTCACCGCCCAGCTATACTAAACACGATGTGTCGCTGTACGCCAACGTATAAATGTATAATAATTGTATAGTACGAAAGTAGGGATGGCCGTAACATCATGTCGATAATTAAAAAAATAATTTGTAAATTTAAATTGGTACTGAAATTTACTATTAAAAATACAAACTGTTAAATTATAATAGCAATTTGTTTTCTTTTCAATTCATTTGTTTTCAATTCATCGTAACATTAGCCACTTCACTATTGGCAATGGCTGTCACATGCGTCATACTCGTGAACGGGTGCTGTTGGTGGGTCTGGTCTGTTCTGGTTTACAGGAGCTACATCTCATTTAGTAGATAGCAGTTTATTTGCATCTATGCTGTGGACGTTCACATTATTTGATTTTTCACGATAATCTGTACTAGATTTAAGCTCTCATTTAAAAGAGCTCTTACTGAGTTTGTTGGGTAGCGGAGTTCTTCTCAGTAGTGACTGCACTTGGAACTCTGCTAAGTGAATAACTTTGATCTTGATGAATAAGTTTTTCCTTTTCTTCATTTATCATCCTTGAAGGAATTGAAAAATTTTGTGATTATTATGTTTTAACTAAGTAGTTTAAATTCTAATTTTTAATTTACTATTAATATATGATTTTGCTTTACTTAATGTAATGGTTATTCCCTCTAGGTATTTTATATATTTTTTGACGTTTCGAAAGTATCTGTAAAGATCTATTCGAAATAAAAATATTTTCTATTTCTATTCATTTCATAACGTAGTCCGTTTACTTCATATCAAGTCATTGGCGTTCATAGCACGATATATTTCGTAAGGAATAGAGTTGTCTATGCTTTTCTTTCTTTCTATCGAGTTTTGTTTGATTTTGTTTTTAGTTTAAATTTAAAATCTAACGTGAACGATCAGGAACATTGTTTGAAGTGATTACAAGCAGCAACATAAATGTAGTTTTGGAAATGGATGGTAAGTAAAAAAAGGGTGTTGAATTCGATAGTGGTGTCAAAATGTAGATCCAAGATGGCGGCTGCATGAAGTTGTTGAACAGTGTTGTTGCAATAGTAATAGTCTATCGATAGTATTGTGAACTATCGTGACCTCCAAAAAATAGTCGATAGCGCGATAGTACTATCGAAAATATCGCCATGCTGCAATACTATCGATACTATTGACCTTTTTGACTATTGTTTATAACAATACTATCGATACTATCGATACTATTGATCTTTGGCAATAGTATTGCTCATTTTTAACTATCGATACTATCGATAGTTTCGATAGTATTGCAGCATGGCGATATTTTCGATAGTACTATCGCGCTATCGACTATTTTTCGAGGTCAACTATCGATAGCGCAACTATCGATAGTTTAGCAACACTGGTGTTGAATCCGATAGTGGTGTCAATATGAAAATCCAAGATGGCGGCTGAATAGAGTTGATAACTTTTTCGTCATGGGTGTCGTTTTCTTGGTTCATGGGGTGTCGAAGCCGATAGTGGTGTCAAAATGTATTTACATTTTGACACCACTATCGAATTCAACACCCTCATGAACCATGAAAACGACACTCATGACAAAAAATTGACAAATTGTCAAATTGAAAAATTGTCATCCAAGTCATTTTGTTACTATTGGTACCTAACGTCCGATGCGAAATGCGAATAAACCATTGCGACCACTGCGAATAAACCAAGCGAATAAAGGATACCACTAAGCTAGCACTGCTTCCCGAGCCGTACGTAACAACTCATCCGAATCATATTCGGTCATTTTGCACTGCAATGGAAAAGAAAAATGTGCGTGCGCGCATCGCCCGGCACTATGACACAATGACCTTGACGCCTATGCGCTTACGACGTCACAGGTTTACTTCTATTGAAGTTGACGGCGCTAGTGACACTTGACATCTTGCCATTACGTATCTCTACGTAATGGCAAGATGTCAAGTGTCACTAGCGCGGGTCTAGCAATATCGAAAACACTCAGTACATAATAATTAATTTTAATGAAATGATTTGATAGGTACGTACATTAATTTTAAAACGTATTATGTAATACGTTATTTACTGACCGGAATTTATTTTTATTCATAGAATTCAAGAACGATTGGATGGAAAAGTAAACAAATAAATATAGTAAATAAAGATTCTAATGAATGCAACTTTCGCGTCACATCACTGGCCTACTAAAGTATTTGAGACCTTTTATGTTTTACCATTTTAAAACAGAAAATAGCCTGTTTTGCATGAGAAAAAATAATACATAGGACTTCAGTCGTGTCCATCTCATAAAATTACAAAGAAAATGTATCGTAAATGTTTTTTTTATAGCAGGTAGATAGAATGAACTTCTATAGAAGTCGTGGCGTAGGCGGCACGAAAATCCCGAACTTCTATAGAAGTCGTTGGCGGTGAAAAGGTAATATGACCAGCATAACACCACATATTACGTTTCTATGTTTATTGATTTTCAACTAAAACCACTTCTGTTGGTAGCTACTAACTATTAAAGTAATCCTGTCAGCTTCTAACAAAACGTCATTTCATGAACAGCCTTAAATCGTCCTTTTATTTCATCTTAAACCTCGGAATAATCCCTCTTGTCAACATCAGTTTTACTCATTCAATTATTCCTACTTTTCATGTTATAACGTTCAAAACTCTTCAATTTAGTGCTACGGCGACATCCAGTGTTCAGATCGGCATTTAAACTATCAGGAACACTTGTGCAAGTTTCAATTTGCGCAAGGAAATAGTATGTACAACTACGTCTAATATTAATTCCCAATATCCCATCTATCCATGCTTATGTACTAGAAATGGTAATTTAACATTCGTAGTAGCATACAAGCAATGTTAAATTTTAACTCAATCAAAGTCATTTGCAAAGTTTTCTCAACCGAACTGTCGCATCTTCGATAGGAGTGTCATTAAAAATAATTCTCAGATTTTGAACGGTCGGTAAGGATCAAAATCGACAGGTGGGTCTATTGGGACCGATAGTAAAAATAAAATCTCTACGGCCCGTTTCATTTTTCTTTCGATCTGAGGACGATCGGACCGTCCATTCAACATCCACCGCCCGACCGATCATATACCGGAGCGGTCCGAGGACAAAATCGAACGGGCCGCAAAGATTCCCAGTCAGTCGAGCGACTAACGTCGAACGTCGGTGAGTCTGCATGCGTGCGGGCGCGGGTCATTTTCAATGTTTGTGCATCTGGAAATCTCCGTCGCCTCGGATAGGTGGAGTTCGGCCGCCGCGTGTGTCCGGGCGGGGCGGGTCCGGCGTCCGGCGGGGCAGCGGCCGCCGCGTGTGTCCGGGCGGGGTTGCACGAATATTGAAAGTGTCCGCACGAGTGGTGGCGTGGCTCGGCGGTGCGAGAGCGTGGTCCGGGGCGGGGCTGCGGGGCGGCGGCGGCGGGCGGCGGGGGCGCCTACGCGGTGCCGTTGAGGAGGGGCTCGGGCTTGGCCTTGGGCAGCGAGCGCGCCTTCCCGCGGCCCTCGGCGCCGCCCACGACGCCGGCCACGCCGGCCACTCCCGCACCGCCCACTCCGCCCGCGCCGCCCACTCCGCCCACGCCGCCCACGCCCGCGACGGCGGCCCCCGGGCCCGCGCCGCTCACGCCGTTCTTCCACCCGCCACCTGCAATATACGAATGCCATGTTGTTTTACACGATCGACGTCGTAATAAACGCTACATTAGAATAATTTTGATTTCAAAAGATAAAGAAAGTTTTCAATTTAGAAGTAGATAATAATATAGTCCTCATTCGATATGAAAAATATTGAAATATCATAATTCTATGGAAAACTGATAACTAAACTACAAATAATTAAAATTGCTTATTTCTTATTGTTTACTTAAAAATAACGTAATCTCTATACACACACGCATTATTTAAAATAGTAAGAACAGTAAATAAATCTGAAAATCTTACATCCTGTGATTTAAAAATAATCATGCAATACATTGTCTATATTCATAGCAAATACCTTACACAAACAGTATTTTATACTTAATATAAATTTCTATAAAAGCAACAACATTAAGAGATTACTTTAAAATATATTACGTCGTAAACTAATAACACTCGCTTTTCGTAAAAATATTATTAGTCTTGTCCCATATAAAAAAACGCTGTGTTTTTGTTTATAAGTTTATGATTGTGTTTAGCTACCAACAAGAAATATTGCACATCGCAGAATCACCTTAAGGAGACCTTTGATTATTTCGGGTCTGTAGATCGTTATCTCTTTCGCACCTTCCCTATATGACGTTTGTCGACCGTTTTGATCAAGTTTTGACCAATACCAGACTTACAGTGCTTACGTAAGTAATGTGCAGCAGAGATAACGCTCTACTAAGTCGAAAGTAGCAGATTGTCTCATTCGTAGGCTTCGCATTGCAATTTTTTAGTACCTTAATACCTAGGAGTTCGGTAATGTGCCCGAAGATGTCAACAGGCTCGCCACCTGTTACATCGGCCAAAACGTAACCGGCCTACCACTTCGGGGATTTCAGACGTAAAGTTTCGTTTAAAAGCATTATTTTTCTAGCGTGGCGCGCGCGCAGGTTTATGTCCGTGTATGTGTGTGGTGTGTACTTTTTACATTAGTTTATTACATTTAGTTTTATCTTAGTGATATTCTTGACTTTACATATATTTTTTATCTTGTTTGACATGTATATCAATTGTTGTTCACTTTTATTTTGTTTGTTTTTTGACGTGTCATAAGAGGTGCCTGTCACCCTAAATGAATAAATGAGTTTCTGATTCTGTGTGTGTGGTGTGTGGTGTGTGCGTGTGGTGTGTGGTGTGTGCGTGTGGTGTGTGCGTGTGGTGTGTGCGTGTGGTGTGTGGTGAGCGTACCTGTCCGGCGGCGGCGGCGCCTGCGCGCGGTGTGGGGGGCGCGGCCGTCCTCCGACGACGCGGACTCTGCGGACGCACCACTCGTCAGCCCCGACCGCCCCGAGTCTATCCCCCCTTAGCCTAGTCCACAGATCGCATGCTATCTCTGGACGCGACGATTCTACGTATTTATTCTTTTTTCAACTGTTATATGTGTATATTTCGAGTGTACTATTTTTCTCAGTATATTAGCTTTCGGAACTCTGCCAGTGGTTGACGAAAATTGACGTAGATGTCGACGAAATTTTTAGTTTTTGTTTTGTTATAAATATATCATCACTATTGAATAATTTTAAGATACTTTTTCGGTCAACATTACATAAACGCAAAAAAAATACAAAACTTATTTCTAATAAATCGTATTTGTCAAAATTATAATTTTAAACGAAAACTATTCACTATTTCAACTATAAAACACATGAAATCTTAGCAACCGTTATTTCTTCGTATTTTAACTTGATTTGTCCAACAAATAACTGTATTTAGGTATCATATTTGAATTAAAATCATGATCTTATTTATTATTGTCGTGTAACAACATATAAATTAAATAGTTCATTTTATATATATTTACACTCAAATAAACAAAGCCATTCTAACTAATCGCGATTCTCAAACACTTGATAATAGCCATGCACAAAAAATAGACCAAATCCAGTATTTCACGATTATACCAAGATAATAACGTACTTGCCTACAAGCTTATTTTTGTACCATCACCAAAGTCAATACTATGGTCCAATGTTACTAGTCTTATAAATAACATTTACTTTTTTTTTTGTTATAGCATCGCTATTACTCATATTGCCAGTGTCAAGTAAAACGATATTTCGTGTTTATTTAAGCAGCGTAAAAGTTAGTATAATATAGTCATCAAGTATAATATGTAAGTATTAAGTATATAAGTTATCAAGTATAATATTTCAGTCAAGTGAGTTACAATCAAGTTATTCGAGTAAAGCGATGGCTACTTTACCAGAACATTTACAATTAAGTTTTGGAGGCAACCTGAAAGGTCGTGTTTTCGCACTGTTATTCTATTTCACTATACACGGGCACTGTAATAAACTAATATCAAACAAAATGCCACCAACTTTATTCAATATAACTCAAAAATACACCAAGAAAATGAAATAAAATAAGAGCACCATACGCCTCTTTCAAGGTTCCCGCCAAAAATCTAACATTTACTTCTAAAGAGGCAAACTTCACAATTAAAGCTAAAAATTCAAAATTTTACACTTAGAAAATATATATCATATTTATTATCTATTAAATTCTAAGAGATCAATCATGCATAAAGTAAATTCATGCTCTCGCCAACTTGTCCATAAATGATCTAGCAACGCTGACAGTCGACGTCCAGATATAGCAAGCCATCCGACCGGCATCACCCCATTCAATACTCAATATGTACTAATTAAAATGTAACAAAAGGGGTGCAAACAAATAAACACTATGCATAGATACACTTAAATATAAAAAAAAACAAATACAATCTACTCACTACATTTTAACTAGCACATTCAGTAATATTTTCAGATTTTTAAACTCTTACAAGGAAATACTCTGTTTTATTCACCATTAAGTCATCAAATTGTGATGTTACTACTGTTCTAAAATTGAAGCGTGATAATAATAGGTTTTAAAAGGGAACAAAACAGAAACTCCTTAGTTATCACATTTAGTCTGAAGGCAACATAATATATGTATCATTGAAGTTATAATTGTCGAAATTAAAACAATATTCAAAATACAATTTCAGTTGCTATATTTATTTCGATTCCAATATGGACACTGTAAAACAGGATTAACAAATGCCAGAAGACTTTAACTTTATGAATGCCGGATTCCAGAAGACTATAATTTTATAAATGCCGGCTTCCGAATATATCAGATTATACAAAATTACATGTAATATTCTTAAAATGATTATGATGTTAAATTGTGTTTTATTGTGTTATGTTTTATTTTTTGACATTTGGCGCTTCGAAACTATATTTTGAACATGTTAAAATTGACAAATAAATATAATTTTCTCATGTTCTAAATATTAATTTAGAACCACACAAAAAAAGAGTACAAAAAAGAAGAATGAAAATGAGTAATAATGAAGATATTCTACAGAATTTTTAAGTTTTCTTTGCATTTCGAAAACTGGATTTTGTGTATGGAAGTTTTTTCTTCCTAAGCTATAACCTAATTGCTTGCGATTGAAAATATTTTTTCTAGTAATAGGTACATACCTATATCCATTGTTCTTTTTTAGTGTAATGTCACAATTATAATATTGATTGCAATGGAGAATGTAATAAATGAAGCAGGGAAGAATATGAGACTAGTGGTGTGATCTGGATAAACTCAGGGTTGTTTGTATTGTATGACGATAAGTGTTGAACTCCATGTTATTCACTGCATTTATAAAATTTACTGGTCAAGCAGTGTACATCGGGCGACTGTTCAAGATGTGGAATGTAGGGCTCGGTATTTCGTGAGGTGTGTGGAGGGCGAGAAGCGATGAGGTGGGCGATGTGGGCAGGGTTGCGGGGTGTGGAGTGTGACGCCATATATGCCATGGACGTACTCATTATTTGTATACATTCTACTTTCATTCTCATTTGTATTAGATCTAAGGATTTTGATTAAAAGAGCAACACTCTGAATTTGTACAGTAGCGGAGTTCTTCTCAGTAGTGCCCGCATTAGGAACTCTGCAAGTGAATGACTATTAAAAGAAAAGAAAAATCAAATCGTCATAACGATTTGATTTTTCTTTTTCTTCTATGAAGGAATTGAAAGATTTGATGTATAAAATCGGTTACATTTTAATTTTATTTAAGTTGAATATTTTAATTTGATTTTACCAATTGAATAATAATTATTATTTTAAGCCATTCGCTATAGGTAGCTTGTAAACTAATAATGCAGAAGTGTCTTTGTAGACCCGGTAGTCATGCGACGTGGATCACGACGGCAGGGGTGTGAGGTGCGCGGTGCGTGGGAGTGCATGGTGTGCGGGGAGTGCGGTGTGCGGGGTGTGCGGTGTGCGGGGTGGGCGGTGTGCGGGGTGTGCGGAGTGTGCGGTGTGCGGGGTGTGCGGGTACCTCTGTCGGCGCTGGAGACGTCCTGCGCGTCGAGTGCGGAGCTGTCGTCGTCGGGCGCGCGCCTCCGCTCGCCGCCCTCGCGCCCCTCGCGCCCCTCTCGCCCCTCACGTCGCCGTCCGCTCTGCAACACCCACAGTTAGATACACTTTAAATTAGGTTCGGTTGCAACTGAACCTTGCAGTTACGTCGACTTTAACGGTGCCTCCAGGACGCGGCAATTTGCACCGGCATATTTTTATTAGAGTTACCGCTCGTTAGCCGCGGTAACTTCGACCGATTTCCGAATCATTAACCGGCGCAGCACGACTAGTCACGGTTAAAGTTAAATCTATGACGTCTTTTACCAATTTTCGAACGGTGCCAATTTTTTTTCTCAACCGGTACTTTAAAAAAATTGTATAAGATGAGGCACCTAGCCCAAATATGAGATACTGACAGCGTCTCTGGTGTCTCTCGGGTTGTCGCGGGGCTCCCTGGGTTCGCGGGGCTCCCGGGGCTCCCTGGGCTCGCGCACGTCCCGCGGGGGCCGCGGGTGCGCGCGCCCGTTCTCCAGGGGCACGCGCCGCTCCTCGCCGCGCCTCTCGCTCGACCTGCAATAGTTGTCATGCCCTGTTTAAGGCTATGTTCCTCAAGCCACTGCGGCCACTGCAAGAGGTGACGTCAATAGAGTACTGCGAAGCCGTTCCGCAGCAAATTCAAAACTCAAATATTTTATTTCAAATTTTCCACAATACAGCACAGTTGCAGTGGGCATAGTGCATTTCGGAACATAACAAAATCTACTCATACGAACCGATTCGGCAGTCTGATGGTAATGGGCTCCAATACTCAGCCCTACTGCATTGAGATATTAAACGTCCTATAAATCGATGAACACTGGCTGCACGTTCGTAAGTGTCACGTTCCAGCTGAGCATAGAATATGCGAGCACGTAGCTCAACGCTACCAACGTAAGATACGCTGTACACGCGGACCACGTGGCGCACGGAAGCGTGGTCGGGTGAAGAAGCGACGTCTGTATATAGTCGTGATACGGTCCGCCGCGCCCGGTGACCTGGGTTGCTCTATGTGTAGTGTGCAGTGTGCAGTGTGGGCAGGAGAGGTACCTGTTGGGGCGCGGCGGGCGCGTGCGGCCGCGGTAGGCGCCCGAGTCGCCACGCTCGTCGCCCAGCTCCGGCGTCGTGCGCCGCCCGCCTGCAATACACAAACACACGTTACACGACATCATTTTAAACTATCTTTAAGGCTTTAAATCTCACCCTTACAAACCTCGTATAACATTTATATCATTTCAAAGCTGCAGTACCTGGCGGGTAGCGCGGCGGCGGGGGCCGCGGGCGGCGCGGGCGGGCCTGGGGCGCGCGGGGCGCGGCGAAGGAGGCCCCGGAGCCGCCCATGACGACGCGCAGCTGCTGGTCGATCTCCTGCTGCTGGGCGGGGGGCGGGGGGGCGGCAGTACCTGGCGGGTAGCGCGGCGGCGGGGGCCGCGGGCGGCGCGGGCGGGCCTGGGGCGCGCGGGGCGCGGCGAAGGAGGCCCCGGAGCCGCCCATGACGACGCGCAGCTGCTGGTCGATCTCCTGCTGCTGGGCGGGGGGCGGGGGGGCGGCAGTACCTGGCGGGTAGCGCGGCGGCGGGGGCCGCGGGCGGCGCGGGCGGGCCTGGGGCGCGCGGGGCGCGGCGAAGGAGGCCCCGGAGCCGCCCATGACGACGCGCAGCTGCTGGTCGATCTCCTGCTGCTGGGCGGGGGGCGGGGGGGCGGCAGTACCTGGCGGGTAGCGCGGCGGCGGGGGCCGCGGGCGGCGCGGGCGGGCCTGGGGCGCGCGGGGCGCGGCGAAGGAGGCCCCGGAGCCGCCCATGACGACGCGCAGCTGCTGGTCGATCTCCTGCTTCTCCGCGCGAAGCTGCTCCACCTCCTGCCGCATCACACACGGACGTTCTACGTTAGCACATATTAAAGCAACCGCGGTAGACATATGACTCGCGATCGGACCGAGTTCGATGATTTTAAGTCATTAATAATAATATGGCAACCCTTGATACGTCCCACTGCTGGGCGCGAGTCTCCCCTCGTCGTGGGAGGAGGCCTGGAGCTTACTCCACTACGCTGCGCCAATGCCGGTCGGTGAAGATACGGGTTAGTGGCTAACCCGCTTTCGGATGTTTTCAAACCGCCCAAATAAGGCCTCCGACAAGGTTTAACGACTGCTACCCGTCGATAGCAACCGGAACCGACGGCTTGACGTGCCCTCCGAAACACGATAACGCGCATTTTCAAATTTGCCTCTAGCGGTCACCCATCACACACACAACACACCCGACCGCGCCCGTACCGCTTAACCGAGTAGATCGCTTGCGACCTACACCAGCCTTGGGAACATGCACGTTTCTGGGAATGATGAATTGCGACACAATTATGACCACCGTAGATCGTTTTTGCTGAATATTGTTCCCTACTGAACTTAAAGCCTCCTCCAAAAGACATTTACAACATCAGACATATAGTGCCAAGATGCTGCTGCTCATTCTGCATTATTACACTTACTACTTGTTAAAATAAACAGAAAATCATTGAAATAAAACTATTTTTACGGATTTATCTCGCGTATATTAAACTAAAATGATTTTTAAAATCAACCCGACGTTTCGGTCGCTTTTCAGCTTCCGTGGTCCCGGGCAGACTGAGGTGACATTTGTCTGACAGAAGTTTGAAAAATTATATGTAGCTACCTCCATCGATTTCGTAAACGCCTTGCGTAGCGTTCAGGATTAACACAATAATTACTTATGGTATCTTGAGGTCTTGCAGACTGCTGCGGCTGGGATTTAATCTTGCTAAGTATGGGATCCCATGATGTTGATAATCGCCATCCATCTTCTCTATTGAAATTTGGGTGTTTTTTAATTTCAATAGCCTCGCGTACCATTCGTGGAATGGGTTTGTGTTCTCTAGCGAGTATTTGAATTTTATCAAACCGTATGTAATGGTTCGGCTTATCCGCTATGTGTTCACAGACTGCAGACCTCCCTGTTCTTCGGTTTTTGACATCAGCAATGTGCTCTTTAACGCGGGTGGATACAGCTCTCTTCGTTTGACCAATATATGAGAGTCCACAATCACAATCTAATTTATAAATGCCAGAATTTTGTAATGGAATATTACTTTTAATGGGTCTTAAATACTGATGAATCTTTTTATATGGTTTGAAAACTGTTTTAATGGAATTCTTTTTTAAAATGTTGCTGATTTTATCTGATTTTATGTGTTGCAGATAAAATCAGCAACATTTTATTTTTTTTATTCTTTTTTAAAATGTTGCTGATTTTATCTGATTTTATGTGTTGCAGATAAAATCAGCAACATTTTAAAAAAGAATTAAAAAATAAAATTTTAAAAAAGAATTCCATTAAAACAGTTTTCAAACCATATAAAAAGATTCATCAGTATTTAAGACCCATTAAAAGTAATATTCCATTACAAAATTCTGGCATTTATAAATTAGATTGTGATTGTGGACTCTCATATATTGGTCAAACGAAGAGAGCTGTATCCACCCGCGTTAAAGAGCACATTGCTGATGTCAAAAACCGAAGAACAGGGAGGTCTGCAGTCTGTGAACACATAGCGGATAAGCCAAACCATTACATCCGGTTTGATAAAATTCAAATACTCGCTAGAGAACACAAACCCATTCCACGAATGGTACGCGAGGCTATTGAAATTAAAAAACACCCAAATTTCAATAGAGAAGATGGATGGCGATTATCAACATCATGGGATCCCATACTTAGCAAGATTAAATCCCAGCCGCAGCAGTCTGCAAGACCTCAAGATACCATAAGTAATTATTGTGTTAATCCTGAACGCTACGCAAGGCGTTTACGAAATCGATGGAGGTAGCTACATATAATTTTTCAAACTTCTGTCAGACAAATGTCACCTCAGTCTGCCCGGGACCACGGAAGCTGAAAAGCGACCGAAACGTCGGGTTGATTTTAAAAATCATTTTAGTTTAATATACGCGAGATAAATCCGTAAAAATAGTTTTATTTCAATGAGTGTAGCTCGCGAAAACCTAAGAACATATCAAACAGAAAATCGTCGCATCTCGATTCCAAAAAGTTATAACATACAAAACCGTATTTTGTATAAAAGTTATCTTGAGTATAAAAATGGGATAATGTCCCCTGTAACCCCTGCTGCTCCCCGACCTTAGAACCATCACCGGGGGACAGGGGCGAGGGGCGAGGGGCGTACCTTGAGGTGCGCGACGTGGTACTCGACGAGCACCTTGGCGTTGGCGATGTTCTCGCGCGTGCCCACGAACACGAAGGGCACCATGCCCTCCTCGCGCGGCGCCGACGGCTGCGGCTCGTTGTCGCCCTCCACCTTCACCTGAACATACGATACTGTTCCCTCACTATTTTTTTGGCCCTTTTCACTCGCGCTTAGCAGTGGGTACGTCCCACTGCTGGACACGAGTCTCTCCCCTTTATAGTGGAGGCCTGGAATTCAGTCGGTGGAGATACGGGTTAGCGACTAACCTGTTATCGGATGATAGCAAACCACCCGTATGGCCCCGACAAAGTTTAACGATTGCTATCGACAGATCGGAATCGACGACTTAACCTGCCTCCGAAGCACGGGAGACAGACTATTTTTACCTATAGTTCAATATTGATAGACAATCGGTCCTGGATTAACTAGTCGGAACCGATTGAAATCAAACATTTCCATGAGAAAGGTGAGTAGATCAGTTGGACCCTGTTAAACAGAAAAGATCCAGTCAACATATCACTCATAAGTAAACCGAATCTTTTATGTTATTTGTATTGTGCTGTGAGAGTGGTTCATAACGACAACGGTTAACATGATCCCGTTGTCCGTATCGGTTAGGACATAGAGCTTGAAGTAATTCGCTTTCATCAGACCCTGATTCTCGTAACACAAAGTCGTCGAATCGAACTTGAATCGATGCGCTCTCCTGCTCGAACGTAGACCGCGCGCATTGATTAAAGCAAGACAGCGAATCCATTTTATTTCGACACAACGACTTCATGTTACAAGAATTAGGCCACAGGCCATTAAAACTAGTTTTCTTTCGGATAAGTGAACAAGTCGTGAGCTTGGAGAAAATGAACAAAAGAAAGGCTTACAAGGACAAGATCCTCAGCCGTGAAAAACCTTTAAAAAAAATTTAGTGAAACAGCAACTCACGCGCACGACCCCGCTCTTGTCGACGATCTCCTGGATGACCTTGCCGCTCTTGCCGATGACCTTCCCGACGAGCGCGCGCGGCACCTTCACGGACTCCTCCGCGTACTCCAGCAGCGACCGCGCGCTGCGCACCGCCTCCGCCGACTGCTCGACACGATCAATCATCATATTTATGGAAACGGTTTATGTATCTATATTATGTATCTTCACGCCAGGTCCCTAACGTGGTAGGCGAGAGTGTAGAGCGCCAGATATCCCGGTCCTGACATACAATGGTTATGGTTTTTTATTATTTTTATTTTTTATGTACCAAAAGTGGCAAACAAGTATGCAGTTCACATTGATGTTAAGTGATGACTGCAGCCTATAGACACCCACACAATGACCAGAGGTCAAAATGCAGATGCGCTGCCACTCCTGAGGCATTAGGTGTTATGCCTCTGTGCCGGAAATTACAGGGCCGTACATTACCACCTGACCGGAACACGATAGTGCTGAACACTACCATTTAGCGGCAAGTATATTAGGTAATGCGGTGGTGCCTACGCCCGCGAGCTCCGTCACTGGAGCTCTACCACCAGTAAGATTATTATTACATCAATGGTTCAAATCAAAATTCTAATCAAATTCTAAATCCAATTCCATTGGATCACTTGGAACTTAAACGATTACTTATAATGCGCAAGTTGAAAAAAATGTATAAGGTGACGTAAGTTACAATAGACTGACTAGAAAAATGAATAAAACATATGTATTTTCAATCGAAGTATTGTTATTACTTTTTGTATGAAATGGTTGTCGTAAACGAACATGCAATTCATATGGCTGGTAAGTGAATACTGCAGCCTATTATCTGGACAAAACCCAAAATTCAAAATTCAGTTTCATTGTGACCCCTGTAGTCTAAAATGTTGTCTGTGATAATGATTAAGTGGCTATATGTAGCAATTTAACCCAAACGTTACTATACTGGTGTGCAATGTCTGTGTGTGTGGGGGGGAGGGGGTTGTATGTAAAGTGTGTGTGGGGTGTGTGGGACATAAGGGGCGTGTGAGGACGCACCTCGCCGCAGATCTTGAAAGTGCAGGACATCTCCTCGAGCTCGATGTTGGTGATGCCGGGCACCTTGCGCGCCTGCTGGATGTTGGCGCCGTGCGTGCCGATGGCCAGCCCCATCAGCTCCTCGCGCACGCTGAACTCGTCCGAGTACCTGCGCACACGTCACATTCACTCTAGCGACGTTTGCAGTTGACATACATCGCGTAGCATGTAGCAGTCGTCGTTGCTTGCTTTATCATAGAAACCGTCGTATCTCAAGAGTCTCAACTGTGACGTCGCCACCCGTCGACGACAACCATCGACGTATTGAAAATTACCGCCGACTGGTAACCACGACCACCGTGGTATCTACCTTTTAAGTGCCGCTCGTGTGTTTAAGGATTAAATTTGTGTATAGGGTGACTTGACATGACGATGAAAATGGTTAAGCAAAAATATTTTTTATTAGTTTCTAAAAAATATAATTATTGCTGCAAATCTTAACACAAGGCACTGTTTTAGTTATAAATGAATAAAGGCAGCATGTATGGAATTTAAAAACAGGTGAACAAACGGAACTGCGCCGTTATTTTAATTTAAGATGTTTTGTTCATAATATGTACTTTATTATAATTCACAAGAAATCGCATTTTAAGAAATATACCCTCTATAGTTACTTACGTAAGCTTATCCCTGCATAAATAGACCTATGTAATGCACTTTTGTGAAATGAAACTGATTAGTGCTAGTGATGAAAACTATTAGTGCAAGTATAAAATTACGTATATCATAATGCATGTGAATTAAAAATAATTAAAAGCCATTTCTACTTCTCGAATGCGACAATGGGACAAAGTTTAAAAATGGCGCAAATGAACATCATCAATGAATACCATTTAAAACTTAGTATAAATATGACTCACCCTCCTTGATTGTGAATTTTTGTGGACTCCAGTTGCCTTGCAGCCTCCTCAGTCTTTTTCAAAAGTAACAGCTTTTGACCTAGATTCCTGAAAATAAGCATAAACTATGTGAATTAAGATGAATTAAAAATCATTAATTAACACAGTAAAAGGAGTAGGTAATTTTCTACGTCGCAATTAAACTAAACATTTAACATGTATATTGAGTCACAGAGCCTTACGTTTTCAATGCTAAAACTTTCTTTCTTTCTGAAAGTTTTAGCATTGAAATCATAACTCTGATTACACATAATTAAAACCGTAAGTACCTGTAAAAAGATACCGACTATTCCTCTGTATAGAAACCACTTTATGGACTAAACCATAAAACTTAATACGTACATCATTAATAAAAACATAAAAACTTCTTTCCCTTCAGGCAGTGTCAAAGGAATCTTATTGTAACTATTGTATACTGATCATGTATGTAAGCAATACTTGAACATAATATAGGACAATGTAGGCATGTAGGAAACTCAATACTACCATCTCGGCAATGTCTCAGTGCCGGTGGCCCTGTAGCTTCCGATGCTGTCAGCACTCAGTTTGCTGGGACAGTGAGTCGGCTGTCCGTGCAAACGGGATTCTATTTGATGGTTTTACAAATACAATCCTTGTTTCGTGCTGTGAAGCATATTATTATGTTTTAAACATTACATTATAGAGTGAAGAATTTACGAGAACAAGACACTGGTAGATAAAGAAAAGACAGAAGTAGATTATATCAAACAACATTTTTAACACCAATTCTATTTTCTATTCTTTTATAATTCAATCCTGCAGTATAGACAAGTATTCGTGCTATCGCGGCCCAACGCGGCGGCTCCAATTTTTCTACCACGCAGTGTAAGACTAGATTATAGAATTAGTCATCTCTGGAGGACTATTTTGACGCCCGGTTTGAAGAACTTACCGCACCGTGAAAACTGCAATCGATGTGAGTGGAACATACGGATGTTATTGTTAAGATATCACTTAACATCCATGCGAACTGCACGCTTTTTTGCCACCTCGGTAACATAAAAAAAGAAATCGAAAAGACAAAGTGTAAATACAGGCGAGAAGGGCTGCGTAGGAAGAGAGACGGTAGCGCCATATCAAACACTTGAGCAGAGCAACGTAGAGATTCAAGGAGCATACCTAAAATGCATCTCCTGCAGCATCTGCGCGCGCTTCTGCGAGGTCTCGCAGCGCGAGATGACGGCCAGCCCGCCGCGCTCCGGCACGTACCACACCAGCGCCGCGCCGATCGCCTTCTGGAACTCCTTGTGCGCGTTCTCCACCTTCGAGCTGTGTATGTCGTGTAGGCTGCAATAAGAGTGCCACTTCATTATACTCCTTGAAATAAAAACTATTTTTACGGATTTATGTCGCGTACATTAAACAAATATCAACCGACCGAGCGACCGAAACGTCGTTTCAGTCGCTTTTCAGCTTCTTGGTGGTGGTCCTTTCATTATACTCTATTTAACACATACATACAAGCATACATGCAAACACCCTCGATTCGCCTTGACATCTCCGGGCACATTACCAAACTCCGTGGTACTGGGTAACTTCCAAAAAATGGAAAAATCCAATAGAACCAGAGATAAAGGATTTCAGAGAGGCCCTGACCCGGAAATCTAACCTCTCAGAGTTTCAAGACAACTGAGGCAGTGAATACAATTTTGGATATTATTGAGATGAGATATTACTTTTGCTTTTCATTTCTTTCACCTTGAAATGTCCGCACATCACAACTGTTCCCAATATTTTATTAAAATAACCTCATTTCTCAACAAAGCTTTCACACCCACATTGTATTTTGTACAAACTTCCTTCAAATCAACCGTGTTTATTTTGTTTTCAATCTCCTTTTTACTTCACGACATATCAACTCTTTTTTTACTATTTATATGTGCAACCAGTAAATGAAATGAAAATGGTTTTTTGATGGTGGCAGAAATGAGTTCGAGAGCATAGCATAAAAAAAAGTAAAAAATGGAACTTTAGTATGGAGTGCTTCTACTGTTGTCAGGTAAAACATTTTATTTCGGTGATTTTAAAATATTGAGTAAGTACCAGGAAATGTTCTTTAGTTCCCTAGATAATATTTCTAAGCTGTTTTGCCTTGTACCTTTTTATACTTTTTCTGTACAAATCAATGCTATGAACTTGCTATGATTCTTTAGTTAATTTTCAAAACATTGTGAATATGGTATCTATATCTGAAAAACTGCTAAAAGTATCTCTTTCCAACTAATTTTCAATCGCTTCATGCCTTCACTTCCTAACCGAAGTCAAATTTTTCTTTCCGTTTTTTCTTTAATTTCTAAAGTTCACTCGCATGTGTTATTGCGAAAAATAAATATTATAAATAAATTACTTTATTTTTAAACCACAAATTGTAACTTTGCTATTTAATAGGTATGAAGCGATTGAAAATTAGTTCGAAAGAGATAATTAGTAGTAAGAAGTAATTTTATAGAAGTAGTAGAAGCAATAGTTAAGAAGTAATTTATTGTTAGTGGAAAATGAAAGTGGTAATCAATCATTCAGTCTAATATTACTTCCTACTACGGAACCATTCGGCCACGAAACCCTAACAAAAGGTATATCGGACAATATGCATGAATAAGCGAGGCGAGTATCCTGGCGACGCGACGCGTGTTTTGAGTTTCCGCACGGACAGCTCTGCTAATAACGAAAGTGATTGATGAAACCATTACGCGCGGCACCGCGAATATACGCTAGCCGGTATTTAATTGTATAGAACGTAGTTCTATTTTAGGCACACAAAAGAATACAAGCAATGAATTGAAATCAATTCATATGATTTTAGTATTTTTAACTGCCTCAGTATTCTAGCGGTAGCAGGCCACTACTTCTACGTTGGGAGTCCTGGGTTCGGTAGTTTATTCCCATTAGTTCCGACCGTCGAACTTGTGCGATTTTTTTTCTCATTTGTTCGATATGACTTTAAAAAGCCTCACTAGTTCGACGATCGAACTAATGGAAATAAAGGGGATCGGTTCTAGGGTATATAATAATAATAACCTGACGAGAGACATAATAATAATGGCAACCCTTGATACAACCCACTGCTGGGCACGAGTCTCTCCCCTTCTTGGGAGAAGGCCTGGAGCTTACTCCACCACGCTGCTCCAATGCGGGTTGGTGGAGATAAGGGTCAGCGTCCAACCCGTTGTCGGATGTTTTCAAACCGCCCATAAGGCTTCCGACTGGGTTTAACGGCTGCTAGCTATCGATAGCAACCGGGACCGACGGCTTAACGTGCCCTCCGAAACACGGAAACGCGCATTTTAATTTGACACTAGCGGTCACCCATCACAAACCGTAAATCGCTTCTGATCTACACCAGCCGCGGGGCCGTGCGCGCTTCGATTCTAAGGTGATCAGAGTTAAAGGTCTAAAATCTTACATCACTGGGTGTATTGAAATTGACCATTTTCTGGAAGTTGCCCAGTACCTTGGAAGGTAGGAGATGTTAACAGGCTCGCCACTTGTTATATGGGCCAAAACGTAACCGGGGAATCGTGGGTGTTTGCATGTATGCTTGCCAACCTCTGCTTACCCACCCTTTTGGGGATTACAGGCGTGAAGTTACATTTTTATTTCGCAATCATCAGGTAGTTTTGTGTCCATTCTATAAATATACCTTGGTGATGTGATAGCAGGCCACTGCAGACACTGAGGTTTCGGGTTCGACTCTTGTTATTACGGCCTTTTCATTGATTACTTTTTTTAATTAACTCATCATTTATTACTTGTGATTTTAAGGATATAACTGACCAATAATGTCTTTGCATGCATGAATGTGTTGGCTCTTTCTTGAAGGGGTAGGCCCTTCAAGAAATACTAGTGGCACAGTTCCAGTGTAGGAGCTCGAGGGCGTAATCACTAAAGATAAGAATGATGGTAACGTATGGCCCCATAATAACTATCACAGAGACATAACAACTTAGTCTCCTGTCTGCATTTTCACCTCTGGCTTTGGGAAATGTCTAAAGGCTGCAGTCATCGCTTAACATCCATGTGAGCTGCACGTTTGTTTCCACCTTTGTTACATAAAAACATACTATGCGAAGTTACGTTATAAATAGCCTAAATAATGGTTCAGTTAACCAGGTTTCTTCCGCGTCCGAGCAGTGCGAGCAATAGGAACGATATGAAATAAGCAATATTAACTTAACAATGACGTAAGACGTGAGCATATGCAATCACCGTGACGCTGCATCATAAGAATTATGCGTTCATCAAGGGAATCTACAAATTCACACACGCACGCACACTACATACAATTATTGCATTTTCTTGTATCGGTTACGATTTTAATTCTGTTTCGGTATATAATTTATCACTTAATCTAGCAGATAGTGATATGGTCCTCTACGTCGGTTATTTCGAATATTCAAGGTAATAGTAAATTCAAGCCTATATTCCCCGAAGCGGTAAGCATGTGCTTAGCATGACATACTTTCATATTACTGAAACATTTGCAATAGAATCTAACGATTGACATTCTCTGATAATTGACTAGCGAGCAGCCCGGGATTCGCATGGGTGAATTAAAAAGAAGAAGCCAAGATGGAGTTCTATAACCTACAGCCTTCCTCGAAGACCGAACCAGTAATTTCTGAAATAAGTGTGTTTAACAATTAAAAAAATATGGTTATTATCAAGTTACCTCAAAATAGTAGTGTACAATCGAAATGATATCAACAAGTTACTTAGGGGCCGTTCAAGTATTACGTGAGCACTATGGGGGGGGGGCGGGGTGGTCTTGGCTCTGCTTATTTTGGGTGACATGGGGGGTAGGGGAGTCTAGATGATGATTACGTCATCGGTAGTTAATAACTGTCTTACACGAATGGCAACCCTCACATTGTCTTTGCTTGAAAACGAAACGCTTTTTCGGGGATTCCCGCAAATAATGCATACGTTTAGGCACTCACTTTAAAACCGAGTAGAGGAATTACCGCGCGCTGGGGTTTACGTAAAAAATACCCATAAATTCACTTATAAAAAATTATATAAAAAAATAAAACGATAAAAAAAACAATACATTAATTGAAAAATGTTGACGTAAGCATGGGGCAGGGGGTAAGAGCTTTGCTTACTTTTGCTGACAAGGGGGATGGGGGGGTAAAGAATTGTAATAAGTCTGCTTACGTAATACTTGAACGACCTCTTATTACGCCATCAAGACGTTGTTAAAGACCCAACAGTTGTATAGTCCTGCAAATCTCGACTTTACAGTATTTTTTTATGCATGGCAAACAAGTATGCAGCTCACATTGATGTTAAGTAATGACTGCAGCTTATAGACATTTACACAAATCCAGAGGTCAAAATGCAGATGCATTGCCACCTCTGAGATATGTCTCTGTGATAGTCATTACGTGTCCATATATTGCAGTCTAACTGGAACACAGAACACAAGAGTGCTGAACACTACCATTTGGCGCCAGATAGATTAGGTTATGCGGTGGTACCTATGCCTTCGAGCTTCTGCGCCGGAACTCTACCTCTACCAGCAGTAACTGCTTCATTAAAAGAAATGCACAAACTTACTAGTCCTTGAGATCATCAGGTACGGAAATTTCGAATTTGTGGAAGGTGCTTTTTTCAATAGGCGTCTTCGACGTCTTGACCCTGAGGCGGTCCTTCGGCACGATTTCTGTGTAGCAATTGTCCCACTCCAAGTACTCTATCACCAGGAACTCGCCTCTGATCATCTGTGGACGTATAGACAAAATTAATACGAGTGCCATTGTGTTTACATTGGGATGTGACGACTCCACCGCACACTAGTGGAAGACAATTTTTCTACTAGTGCAATCAGTCAATCGAACAATGGCGGTCAAACCATTCCTACAGGGCAGTAGTAAATACAATTAAAGCAGCGTCTCACGATAAAACTACCACCAGGCCATCACTGCGATCACCAATCTTCATTCGAAGCGTGGCGATTATCAGTGTTGCCCAAAATCGGTCTTGGTTTTGCAGTCTTGGTCTTGTTCTTGCATTTCCACAATGCTCACGTTGGTCTTGCTCAAATCTTGCACCGTCATTCTTGTTCTTGGTATTGCTAAAATTAGGCCGTCTTGCTCTTGCAAAAATGCAAGAACAAGACCAAGACTGCAAGACCAAGACCGATTTTGGGCAACGCTAGTGATTATGGCACTTTCTTGTCTATATTATGCATTTCTGGAGAAGGGGTTTGTCCAGCAAGTGATGATGATGATAATAATGTCTCCAATGAGATGGATTTCGTAGAAAGGTTGCAGGTCGGTGTTTATTGTATATACAATACATATTGTAAGTCTTAGGAATCGGCGTGCATGTATGAAGAGAATGATGAAGGTAGATGAGGCACTGGAGGTGTGCGTCAGGACCGGGATATCTGGCGCTTTACACTCGCCTACCCCGTTGGGGACCTGGCGTGAAGATTATTTATATGCTCAAAAGCTGAATTTCGTAAATTTTATTTAGTGCCATTAATTTTCTATTGACGTCTGTGATGATGTAACGACGGCCGGAACCTGGGGTCGGGAGTTCGATTGAGCATTGGGATTAATATTTGAATGGCCTACAGATATTTATTTCGGGTTTAAGGGTTTGTTTACATGTTGTGTGTGTACAACGGCACACAGGAAACAGGTTTACCTAGCGTGGAGCTGTGAGCAGCATGTGACTAGCCTTAGTCAATTTGCCAAAATGTAATAAGGGATTATAAAAATCTCTAAACAAACTTTTTTTTTTAAATCTTATTACATTAGTAAAAATAATATAAATAATAATGGCAAACCATTATACGTCCCACTGTTGGGCACGAGTCTCTCCCCTTTTTTGGGAGGAGGCCTGGAGCTTACTCCACCACGCTGCTCCAATGCGGATTGGTGGAGGTGGGTGGGTTAGTGGCCAACCCGCTTTCGGATGTTTTCAAACCGCCCATTAGGCCTCCGACAAGGTTTAACGACTGCTATCCATCGATAGCAACCGGGACCGACGGCTTAACGTGCCCTCCGAAGCACGGAAACGCGCATTTAATTTGCCACTAGCGGTCACCCATCATACTACACGACCGCGCCCGTAGTGCTTAACCGAGTAGATCGTTTACGATCTACACCAGCCACTGGGCCATGCGCATTACATTAGTAACCTCTCAGAAACTCTATTCTACGCTACTTTCTCAATTTTTTTTGACCAAAAACGAATAACTTATTGCATTCAAGTAAAACGAAGCCAAGTCTGCATTAACGTAAAAATGCAACTTATACCTAAATACAAAGCGTATCCGATTTAAAGTGGTCCGATGTTTATATATCCGTGCCACAAATGTTGTTTGTTTTTAAACATATTGGACGTGTGTTCCCATCCAATTTTGGGTGTCGAGTGCGGATTTAGAAAACCACCGGCTATTTATCGGTCGCGTCCCACTTACTGTGCTGCGAGATGCGAGCTTCCACTGCCAGTCAAGGCTACCGAAACGATATGCAGCGACATGTAAAGGGACGATTTTTTATAGTTAGTATCAAACTAGAATTATTGCACCCATTAAGAAAGAGATTTCGGATTATTTCGGGTCTATAGAGCGTTATCTCTTTCCCATCATACATATGTGACATGTGACGTTTGTCGACCATTTTGATCGAGTTTTGACCAATGCCGGACTATCAGTGCTTAGCTTACGTAGGCAGTGTGAAGCAGAGATAACGCTCGAAGTCGAAATTAGCCGATCGCCTCTTTTGTAGACTCGATATGCAATATTAATTGTTGAGTACTGTACTTGTGTACGTGACGTCATTGTGGTGCATTCAACTACGTAAGTGAGTACTGTACTTGTGTACGTGACGTCATTGTGGTGCATTCAACTACGTTAGTAGTTGACACTTCAGTATTTGGTCATAACTGACTGTCACTAGTGTCACTTAAATCTAAGTTGTAATTAAACTATAATACACTTAAAAATAAGTCTTTCGTCTATTTAAAACACATGCAAGCGACAGAAATAGCTTAAAGTTAGTTAGGAAATTCAAAATGGGACATGATTAGTAACAGATGTGAAAAATAACTAGATTTCAGCAACGATTAAAGTTTTAGTTTTGTTTTGTTTAAGTTTTGTCGTTTACCTAATTCTGGCCAATTTTGAATTTAGAACCGTATAGCGTTTGAATCTGTTTGAATTTGGAAGCTGATAACAATTGAAATATCTACGATTCGTTCAATTGTTTAGTCAGTCTCAGCGTCATTTTAAAGTTGTCAAGTCGTCTATAAAAATGAATTTCTCTAAGGATAATTTTCGTGCAATAATTTTCTACAACTTTCGAAGAGGACTAACGTGACTTCAATGTTTCGGGGAGTTGATTTCTGCGTTTAGTGATAAAACCCCATGTCTGAGGACCGTCGAACGCTGGTATTTAGAATGGCAGCGTGGAAACACCTGCCTTGGTGACAAATCTCGTGAAGGACGTCCAAAAACAGCCTTCACCGAAGAAAACATCGTTGCTGTCATGATCATTCATTGTCACCATCATTAGTCACCGAAGATCGTCATGTGACGTATCGTAAGATTGAAGCATCTTTAGGCATATCAGGGACAACAATCCAAAAGATTTTACATGAAGCACTTGGTGTGAGAAAACTGGTCTCCCGTTGGATCCCGCATATGCTTTCCGACGACCACAAGGCGGCTCGCGTCAGATGGTGTAGGAAAACTCTTCAACGATTTAACCGAGGAGAATCAAATCACGTATACGACATCATTAGTGGTGATGAATCTTGGAATTATGCCTATGATCCCGATTCGAAACAGCAATCGACCGTCTGGGTCTTCCAAGTTGAGCCGAAACCGACAAAAGTAGTGCGTTCACGAAGCACTTCAAAGAAAATGATGGTTACGTTCGTGGCGAACACAGGTCACGTTGCGACGATTGGGCTAGAGGATCGTAGGACAGTTAATGCAGACTGGTATACCACAGCCTGTCTCCCTGAAGTCATTTCAGAGGTTCGTAAAAATAACCCAAAGCGACGAACTATCCTGCACCATGACAATGCAAGCTCGCACACCGCTGGACGAACGATTGAGTATTTCAAGCAGGAAAACGTTGAAATTTTGGACCACTCTCCTTATAGTCCTGACTTAAGCCCTAACGATTTTTATACTTTTACCAAAATTAAAAAAAAAACTTCGCGGTCAACGGTTCCAGTCGGGTGAAGAATCAGTCGAAGCTTTCAAATCGGCGATTTTGACTACAACTTCTTCGGAGTGGAATAAATGCTTTAATAACTAGTTTTTGCGTATGGAAAAGTGTATTAAATATCGTGGAGAATACTCTGAAAAACAATATAATGTATATTATGTTCCAGTAGTTAATTTTTTTCACAAACGACAAAACTTAAAAGGCACGCCGCGTATACTGCAGACACTTCTCCCTTTCCCCCATATAAAAATTGAAGTACCTAATTTATAGTGGGAAATGGGGGATATTTATTTTGACTTTTATCGTGATATATTTTGATATTTTTTATTTTTAAAAAGGGAAACAGAAATCGACGCTTGGATGTGGACTTCGATAGCTTAGTTGTAAAGCGGCTTGACTGGTTATCCTGGGGTCGCAGGTTCGACTCGTGGCCGAAGTAATTTTTTTCTTTTCATTCTCTCTTCTAGAAAGAAACAACCATTTTGATAAGGTAATGCGGTGAAGCCTACGCCCTCGAGTTCGATCTTTTTGTACCCAGCTTTTTTCAAATGCGCCAAAACTGTTTTGTGATCAATTCTCAGTTCTTCAGCTACGTCGTAACTACTGATATGTCGATCTTGCTCCACTTTTTCAAAAATGGCATCCGTTTTATCCGTGATAGGGCGACCAGAGCGAGGTGCATCTTTGACATCAAAATTTCCAGATTGAAAACGCTTACACCAAATTTGTGCTACTCTCACAGACACTGCACTAGGTCTACAGTTGTGTCACTTGTGTACACTGACATTATAATTGTTCTATATTAAAGAAAATTAAATTTAAATCTTGTCCAGTAATTTTGTGTTGTTACAAACACCCATAGATACCTCCTCACAAACTTTCTCTTCTTTAAGAATAAATATTCAACTGTTATTAAAATTATTTCAAATAATTGTTTTTTGGTGCAAACAAAGCTCTTTTCAAAACTGCATTAAATTGTATGTATCTGGGGTGTCACAAAATTATAATTAAATATATAATAATTGACTTTCTTTGTTCATTTCAAATAGCTGCAATTTTATTTTTAATACATAAGGTATTAAAAACATGTGATAAAATTGCAAAAATTTTTTATAGACCAGATTTAAATTAAATATCTTTAGAAAGGGCTTCATATAGTAAGATATCCTTGAACTGTTCTACTATACTGTTACGAATCCGAATGGCTAGGGTCAATACAGGTTTCCAACAATACACAATGCAATCCTCAAATAGCTCATTATGTAAATATGCACTGAGGGTAATCATAAAAAAAATATTCTAGAAAATATGTAGGTATGTATGTATCATAATAAGTTTTCATACAAAATTAATTCAATACCTTGATATTTGCTGTCCACCACCCACATGCTTCTTTCTCATTCGACCTCGCAAATACCTCCACCTCTTGACTCTCCACGAACTCAATGTGTTTGCCAGTGTCTTTCGGTGGTAAGAACACTTGAGAGAAAGGGAACTTTGACTCTGGCTGCCAGCTAAAAAATACCGTACATGTTAATAAATATCATTCTCAAATATAAACTTAGACCGATAACTATAAAAACAAACACTCACTCATTTTCAAAGGCTACTAGAACCTCGTTGTCGAGCACGTCGGTGACAATGGCCTAAAAATATAGGAAGAATTTTAGAACATTGATGATCCAACCTGCTATTGTGCTAAATATAAATAAGGATTCTAGAGCATTCATGAAAAAATGCGCAATTACTAAAAATCAGCGCGTGTGTCCCAAATTCTATTCCGCAATCGTTGCTAAAAATATAAAAAGCGGCACAAATAAAACACATGGAAAATTCACGCCCTGTCAGACGGACATGGCGTCCATTCCAGCCGCGATGATCTTCCCGGAAAAATATTTTAGTAAGTATGTGACAAAACATTGCATCGGCCATGCCGCATAATAGAACAATCGAAACACTAATAAAAATTACGTCTTTTCCGCACAATTACGACGTACTTCACGATTTACAAACCTTATAATAAGCACCATTTTCACCGTACACCTCGACCGACAAATCCTCCATTTTGGTTTGAAAGCGGAATTTGGCGTTTTCAGAGCGAGAATGAACGCTCGAAATGAAACTGATAGCCAATCATAGCTGAGTATTCATACATAGACTAGATTCTTTAGCTTTTAAAATGACGCTGGCAACAAAAACAGCAGAAAAATGAAATCGTGTGTAAATGTTATCCATTAAAATTTTGTACAAAATAAAAACGACTCTTCTCTCGATTTTTAAGCTCACTGGGGTCCAGGGTTCAATCCTCTGATCGGGATCACAGACCAACATGATCGGGATTATAAAAACGGCAGTGGCTCCATAGGTAGTTATTTTCTTTTGTAAAAACATTGCAACCATAAACTAAAAACCTTTATTCTTACTTTGACTGAATTTAACAATGAATTTATTATTATGCTGAAACGACCGAATACCTAGGTTTAACTTATAGGTAGGCCGAAATCAAATGAAATCGCCGATTTCATTTCGCGTACTCGTGGCATACCTATTACCTACCACGTTTACAAAGCTACAAAGTAGTACGAAATCGCTGTCAGCTAGCGACTTTCCAGATTTGCAGTTAATAAGTCGCCGCATTTCCAGCAACGTTAAATTTCACGACCGCACAGTGATTTTCGCCATCGACCAAAGTCCCTACGGTGAGGACCCAACATAACCTAGTTCTTAGCTTCTCCAAACCAAAACTTAGTACCTAGGTACAACAACGATAGCAATCCTATCAATGCGCAATGTAAGAAAAGTTTTTTGGCGGGAACGCGGAAAAGAGCTGTGTCGCTGTGTGATATTATTTTCGAAATTTGTGTTTAGTCGCGTTTTTATATGTAAAAATGGTGGGATTTTTATCATAAAGCATTCGATAAAGTTCACGAGTGTAAGAAAGTGATATTATGAAGTGAAAAGTGATTTTCCGTATTGCCTCCAAAACTTCGTAAAGACTTCAGTAAAGTCCCCATCACTTTACTGGAGCCACCCCATCATCTCATCATATTCCTCATGGAAGCATTTAATCATCGTCATCTTCCATATGGATATTCATTAATTTAAAGAAATGTGAAATTCAATATGTATATGACTGAAAGACTCTGTATCTATGGTCATGACAAATTATTAAAAAAAAAAAGCAATGTAAGAACAAGTGAACGTTGTTTAAAGTGATGTGATAAGGAGTAACTTAGACTTATTTTCTCTCCATACTAGGGTTGCTGAGGATTCCTCTTCCTCATCCGTTACCGCATCCTCAAAAATAAACGAAAAATCCTCTTCCGCTATCGCTTCCTCAAATTTTAAGAGGAATCTAAGAGGAATTTCGTTGCACATGCGCGTCGCGTATCCATGTCAACCATAGGTCAACGCACAAGCCGCAGCGCGATGCCAGGCCGAAAAGGCGAGCGAGACCTCCTCTCTCGCCACCGGCGCTGTTCCTTGCTTGTTTGTTCCAATTTTACGCGTACTCTACTAAAAAAATTGAAATATTCGGGACATTTCGGGATTTTACGGAACTTTATCTATGGCAATACCTATCTTCTCTTCCATGAAATGTCCCAGCGAACGACTTTTTAGCAATGCTGGATTGGTAGATATATGATGAGCTAAGAAATCGGATAACAGGGAAAACAGCGTCCAAATGTTTTTTATCAAATTTACCCCTAGTACTTAATTAATTTTTATTAATAATTTTGTCATCTTTGATTTTGATGAATAATATTCGACTCAGTGTTGTTGCAATAGAAATAGTCTATCGATAGTATTGTGAACTATCGTGACCTCGAAAAAATAGTCGATAGCGCGATAGTAGTATCGAAAATATCGCCATGCTGCAATACTATCGATAGTATCGATAGTTTCGATAGTATCGATACTAGCTGTAACTATACTTGCTTCGATAATATCGATATTTTCGATAGTATCGATACTATCGAAATATCGATACTATCGATACTATCGAAATTATCGATACTATCGATACTATTGACCTAATTGACTATTGTTTAGAACAATACTATCGATACTATCGATACTATTGATCTTTGGCAATAGTATTGCTTATTTTTAATTATCGATAGCATCGATAGTATTACAGCATGGCGATGTTTTCGATAGTACTATCGCGCTATCGACTATTTTTCGAGGTCAACTATCGATAGCGCAACTATCGATAGTTTAGCAACACTGATTCGACTGGAGTAGGTACCTAAGTAACAAAGAAATAAAGACTGCATTCTTGATTTCATTTCAATTCCTAAATTAAATTGTATCATTCACTCATCTTTTGTTATTGAACACATCCTTAACTGCTGGACCAATTTTGATGATTCTTTATTGTATGTGTTTTGGGAATTATTTAGATTCATAATTTGGTCCACTGGAAATTCCTTTTTATTTTTTTTTTTGTATACATGTACTTAGTTATGAACATAGAGACAGGACAGCGGATTTTGGGTTGGATCCGCTAGTATTTATAATTTTGTATCTTAGATTAAGATTTTGTATCATCCGCTTTTCATCTTTCTGAAGCGCGCAAGGCCTCGGGGCTGGTGTAGAACGCAAGCAATCGAGTACGATTAAGCGATACGGGTGTGTGACGGGACGGATGGCCACTAGTGGCAAATTAAAATCTTCTCTTTCTCATCCACATCCTCTAAATTGGCGCGTCACAATTCCTCTTCCCGAAATGTATTGGGTGTGGGTATTGTTTGTATGTATGGGATTTTTAGAAGTTTTTAAATTAGGGCTTTGAATAGTGATGTCCAGTCTTTCTTTTAGGAATAAAAATACGTGCTATTGTATTTTGTCAATATTGTTCTTAAACTTTAACTAAATATATGGGGTAAAAATTATTTAATAGTGATTTTGAAAGTTATAGACGTGAATAATGCTATGAATACTTTACTTATAGGTACGTGACGGGAAACTTGATTAAGACATTTCGCCGGTATCGTAAAATTTAAATTATTTCTAAAACGAATTTCACGCGGGTGAAGTCGCAAGCAGCAGCAAGTTTATTTCGTCTCGTTTTTTTCTTATCAATATAAGAAAAAGAAACGACTTCGGACCCGCGTGCTGTCTAACAATCACTTCTATAAGGTCCAAATCCAAGTTCGTAAGGACAAGAGAGCAAAAAAAAAGACGTTTAAAAAAATATCGAGTGCCAATATCTACAGTTCAATGACGTACTATCGATATATCGTCCAAAAAATATCAATATTTTGATATATCGATTTCTTATCAACAGCCCAACTGACATTCTGACTTTCTGACTGTCTGACTGACAGTTATAAATAAATTATCCAAACCATTGAAACCATGGTCTGTGAACCAAACATTTTTTGCACGAAGCGGCGGTAAAGCTAAGTTAGCTAAGACAAGACTTTTCTATTTCGCAATTATATTTGCTCACGTATACAATTTTATTGGCATTTAGTGATAACAAATTATTAATTAGTAAATAAGGTATGTATTGTGATTAGATTATGTAGTATTTATTGTGATTGCTGATGTTTGATAATCATCATTTCCATGTTTTTATTAATTTCACGTAATTTTGTATAATCCTGTTACTAGATGAGTGCTGACAAAAAGGTGATATTAGTAACTGGAGGGTCTGGCCTTGTGGGACAAGCGATTAGGACTGTAATAGAAGAGGAAAAGAAAAATGGCTCAGGTGAATCCAAAGTGGAAACTTGGCTTTTCTGCGGCTCCAAGGATGGTGATCTGAGGTAAACAATAATTATATTGTTGATTCAATACTGATAGTACTTATAAAAGCTAGAAGAAAGAAAGAAAAGAAGAAAGAAACAATATTTTGTTAGTGCAGCTGTGCGACATGCTTAAATCTATATATATATAAATCAATTGCTGTTTGTTAGTCTCGCTAAAACTCTTGAACGGCTCTACCGATTTGGCAAACTTAGGTTTTGAATGATTTTTGGAAGTCCAAGGAAGGCTTTTTAAAGGTAAGAAAATATGAAGAAATTGAAGGGAAATAGTAAAAACCACCATTTTATTTTCCTATACAAATATTTCATATCTACCAAACCTTTGACACATTATTTCATTCTGAGTCAATACGAAGTTTGCCAGGTCAGCTAGTAAAATATATAAAGATAAAAACAACCAATACAAAAGATAATTTGTAAAGAATGAAAAGTTATTATCAATAAAGGATTAATTAAATAAAAAACATAACTTGGTAAGTATGTCGTGAGAATTTAAATAAATAAAAAAAAACAATTTAAGACTCAAACTTTTGTATTTATAAAATTACTCTAACTAAAATTGTTTTTTTTTTAATCTTGTATCATATTGTGGTTGCATCCCTCTGAAATGGCTAAATTAATTATTGTTTTTTGTTTTCTATTGTTGTTTGGTATGAAAATTGGTTGTAAAGTATATTTTACATTGCTAAGACAGACAATATTTTCTTTTCTAATTTCTAGTTTTATCTTGCAATCAGTTCTTACAGACTACAAACAGATGACTTGGGTGTGTTTTGTTGTTTAAGACGGGCAGCTCCCAGTGGAGGTTGCCCTTTCTTTGTCCCTATCTAAGAGACAATATTTGCCATCTGTATATTGTTCATCATGAATCAATTCTGTTTATCTTTTTCCAGGGACAAGACTCAAACAGATGCATTATTTGAAAAACACCAACCCACACACGTCATACACTTGGCAGCAATGGTCGGTGGTTTGTTCCACAATATGGCACACAATCTGGAATTCTTTGTAAGTTTACAGTTATTGTAGAATTTATTATTGGCTGAATGATGAGTTTATAAAGTTCTACTTGCTTTCTTTTCTATATCATGAAATGGCAAACAATTGCATAGTTTACATTGATGTTAATTAATTAATTTATTTATACTTTCAAGCACAAAAATGTAACATGAGGCGGACTTAATGCTAAGTAGCATTCTCTGCCAGTCAACCTTTGAGTTGTATAGAAAACATAAAAATGGTGCAGAACATTGCAAATAATCTAATCTAGTTATAATTTAGTGACACTGTAGCTAATAAACATCTATATCAAACCGCAGATTCAAATGTAGATGCATTGCTACCCCTGAGGCCTAAATTGTTATCCCACTGGAAACTAAAGGGGCATGCATTACCTCGTAAATAGAATGTGATAGTGCTGAATGAGCTTTTAATGGCACTATCAAAACAAATGTAAATTGTGGCCGGTCTGACGAAGGGGTTCCAGTTGCGACTTACGGTGTCAAAACATCTTATTAAGTGTAATATGCACTGATATAGTGATTTTAGTTTTTTGAACTGTTTTCATAACTTATTTTGGCTGTTCCAGAGGGAAAATATGGCAATAAACGACAATGTGCTACATGCCAGCTACACAAGTGGTGTGAAGAAAGTAGTGTCATGTCTGTCTACCTGCATATTCCCTGATAAGACTACATATCCCATTGATGAGACTATGGTAAGCATTACAGTTTTAATGTAATAAGACTATGATTACAAACTATACTGTTAAAACAGTATTAAACTCCTTTTGACCTTTTGCTTTTCATTATACTTTTTACTGTTGAGCAAAAATAAAGTATACAAAAATACTGTTTTCGGCATCAAAATTCTTAACACTATAAGTTACACACTCACACATTTTTTAATTATTTTAATAGAAATATGTAGAGCAACAATTTAATAAAGAATTTAGTAAGCAATGAGCTCCTCGTTTATTTTAATTTTAATTGTAATAGTGGTGGTGGTAAAAGTTGGCAACCCTAAATATAATATAAATATTATAAGAGTAAAGTTTTGGCGGGAACGCGGAAAAGAGCTGTGTCGCTGCGTGATATTATTTTCGAAATTTGTGTATAGTCGCGTTTTTATGTGTAAAAATGGTGGGATTTTTATCATAAAGCGTTCGATAATGTTCACGAGTGTAAGAAAGTGATATTATGAAGTGAGAAGTGATTTCTCGTATTGCCTCCAAAACTTCGTAAAAACTTCAGTAAAGTCCCCATCGCTTTACTGGAGCCACCCCATCATCTCATCATATTCCTCATGGAAGCATTTAATCATCGTCATCTTCCTTAAGGATATTCATTAATTTAAAGAAATGTGAAATTCAATATGTATACGACTGAAAGACTTTGTATCTATGGTCATGAATAAATTAATAAAAAAAAATAAAAAAATATAAATATTATAAGAGTAAAGTTTTGGCGGGAACGCGGAAAAGAGCTGTGTCGCTGCGTGATATTATTTTCGAAATTTGTGTATAGTCGCATTTTTATGTGTAAAAATGGTGGGATTTTTATCATAAAGCATTCGATAATGTTCTCGAGTGTAAGAAAGTGATATTATGAAGTGAAAAGTGATTTTTCGTATTGCCTCCAAAACTTCGTAAAAACTTCAGTAAAGTCCCCATCGCTTTACTGGAGCCACCCCATCATCTCATCATATTCCTCATGGAAGCATTTAATCATCGTCATCTTCCATACGGACATTCATTAATTTAAAGAAATGTGAAATTCAATATGTATACGACTGAAAGACTCTGTATCTATGGTATGACAAATTATCAAAAAAAAATATATAATAATAAGTACTTTGGACACCAAAGTATGTGACCTTTCTAGTGCAGGAAAATTCTTCTACTAGTGCAGTCAGTCAACTATACAATGTGTAACAGGATTAAATGTACAACCCGAAACTAGATTGTTCAGAATTGATAACCGAATCGATTTCCGGCATTTTTGATAAAGGTAATATTATGTCCCAAAATTAATTACAATTAAGGAAATTATGTTCACCCATTTGGTGAACAGTCAATACAAACGAAAATGAGACTAACTTCTATCCAAAATAAAATGCAAAATATCAACAAGTTTATTAGAACTCGTCTCTAAGAAATAAAATAGTGGAAATTAATCTTATAACTAGCGAGTGTTAAATAAGGGTACGCAGATTACGCTACATCACATTGCAACAGTGTGCCTGTGTGAGTAGGTTCGTGTTTTATGTACGGCCGTAGGTAGATATAGGGTAAGTATGCATAGGGTGTGCATACTGTTCATACAAATTGAGGACAACTTATTTCTTTAATAAAAAATATCTGATTTCAGTTTATGTATTAGGATTATAACTCGATTTTCTTATGGGGGTGTTAGAGAGTGTGAATTATTCCTGTTACGTGTTGTTTAATGGGAGTCAAACTATTTGAATAGGGCACTTAGTAAAAATGTAATAAGGATGGGAAAAGAAAACACAGTAGAGTGCGATCGCCAATTTACTTGCCATACATGGTGATTATGGCATATAGTTAAAATGAATATCTTAGAATATTATAGTAAAAATGCCCCATTCCTCTTTTGCACCTTGCCACAACACATAATTCATATGTTTTGTGTAATTTTAAACAAATATTTTGTTGTTCCAGGTACACAATGGTCCACCACACACATCAAATTTCGGATATAGCTACGCAAAAAGGATGATCGACGTCTTAAATAGGTAACTACTTAAACAAACATTGCACACCGAATAATAGGATTAGCTTAAGTCTAATTTAAAGTCAAAATATTATGTAAGTACCTAAATTGCACCCGTGCGAAGCCGGCGGGACCGCTAGTATGTAAACATTTTGGTATAATTTTGCGCCTGTGTTCCTTGGTAACTAGCGAATCAGATGGATGCATGTATCTCTGATTTCTTCTTTCAAATTGTATGAATTTATGTGTCTGTTTCTTTTTACTGTATACTTCCTATCTCACTTGAATCTATGAATTTACAGTATCCAACAAGAAATATTGCACATCGACCTTAGAGACCTTGTAGAGCGTTATCATTTTCGCACCTTACGTATGTGACATTTGTCGACCATTTTGATAGAGTTTTGACCAATACCGCACTGTCAGTGCTTACGTAGGCAGTGTGCATCAGAGATAACGCCTTGACTTTGACTACGAAGTCGAAACTAGCCGATTATTTCTTTCCTAGACTCGATGTGCAATATTTTTTGATGGGTACTGTATTGTCTCTTTTTACTGTCGCTGTTCGCTTTCCGTGCTTCGGAGGGCACGTTAAGCCATCGGTCCCGGTTGCTATCGATAGATAGCAGTCATTAAACCTTCGGAGGCCTTATGAGCGGTTTGAAAACATCCGACAGCGGGTTGGCCACTAACCCGTATCTCCACCAATCCGCATTGGAGCAGCGTGGTCGAGTAAGCTCCATGCCTCCCCCCAAAAAGGGGAGAGACTCGTGCCTAGCTGTGGGACGTATAATGGGTTGCCATTATTATTTATTACTGTCGCTTTTTCGTTTCATGGACTTAAAAATCACAACGATGCTAAAGAAGTTTTCAATTAAAAAGCTTCTGGCTATCTATAAAAGTCAAGTTGTAATTTCCATGGGATCTGAAGGGGTTACCACGAGAAGGGCGGCGGGCGGAGCGTGTTCACGTCGGTGGTGCCGTGCAACGTGTTCGGGCCGCACGACAACTTCAGCGTCGGCGCCAGCCACGTCGTGCCGGCCCTCATACGGCGTATGGACGATACCATCGCAAACGGTGAGTTGGCCCTTGGCCCTGATTAGGCGTACAGTTTACTTACCTATCCTTTTGTCAGGGCTAAACGTAACTTCACGCCTGTAATCCCCGAAGGGGTAGGCAGAGGTAAATGCATGCATTGAAGCATACATGCAAACACCCACGATTCGCCGGTTACGTTTTGACCCATGTAACAGGTGGCGAGCCTGTTGCCATCTCCGGACACATTACCAAACTCCGAGGTACTGGGAAACTTCCAGAAAATGGAAAAATCCCAATAAAACCAGAGATAAAGGATTTTAAACCGTTATTTCTGATAGTCCCCGACCCGGGAATCGAACCCAGGACCTCCAGCGTAGTAGTAGTGGCCTGCTACCACTAGGCTACTGGGGCAGTTTTGTCAGGGCTACCACGTCCGAATCCCGTTTATTTACATCGACACCATATCTGACAAAAGGCGCCACCACAAGCAGAGCGACGGACGGAGCATATTTACGTCGGTGGTGCAATTTATTTACAAGGTCGTCGTGCCGGCGCTCATACGGCGTATGGACGATATCACCACAAACGGTGAGGTGGCTCTGTTCTATAAATAAGATTTCAAGGTGACCAGGGACTATACTAGCGGCAGAGGACGTGTTTATATAGTGATGCCGTCGTTTCCAGCGACGCTCGTACGTCGTATAGACGACACCATCAGGAACGGTGAGGTGGCTCTGATTTACATGGAAAGTATAATTGTGACAACAAAAGACTAAGTGCGAGATTCACAGACCGCACTACGACTTTACTTTGAGCAAAGTATGCTTAGAACTGTCAGAAATGTATGAGTTTTGACAGTTCGAAGCGTACTTTGCTCGAAAGTAAAGTCGTTGTGCGGTCTGTGAATCTCGCCCTAAGACAGGCAAGGGTGTGCCCTTCTTTGTGGCGGGACTTCCGCCCACTCAACTCTAGCGTCGTTACGAGTACGTATAACATTGATATTGATTATTGATTGATTATAACAAACTTCCAATGATGAAGATTTCAATGACAATTTTTTTTCCGTTTACAGGTGATCCAACGTTCACAGTGATGGGTAGCGGTAAACCTCTACGGCAGTTCATTTACTCGCTGGACCTGGCGCGACTGTTCGTGTGGGTGTTGAGGCACTACGACTCTATAGAGCCCATCATATTATCAGGTAAATGCTTTTTGTGAGCAGTTTCGGCAGGCCGTTATTGGTACGCTTCGGGCCTCCAAATCCTAAAGGCTATATACAAGGTGTAACGGAAAGGTCCAACAATATTTCAACAGTCCATACCAATACTATTGTTGACTTCATCCCCAAGGTCTTTTTCTCCTGAGAATGTAAAATCATCAGTTTCAAATTTTATGCGTTTCAACCCTGATAACAACAGCTGACAGCGTATCAGTCGAAGGCGAACGCTACGTTACGCGTATGTGCGTAGGTATGAATTGCTGAGATGCTGCATTTCATACGCACACACGCGTACCGTTCGCCTCACCGTCACCACGCACGGTATTTGTGTGTGAAATGCTGAGTGTTAATTAATAAGTAATTAATTTTTAAACTTTGTATGAAAAAAAAAGTTGTCATTTCATTCTTATTGTTTGCGTTAAGTGATTTGAAACTTGATATAGATGAACACCTTTCAATATTGTTGGACCTTTCGGTGACACCTTGTATAATACATCTGGTTCTTGCTATAATTTATCGTTTTCTCTTGTTATTTCGTACCGCTTATGTGAAGAATGGCGATCATTTGTTTATTTATTTTATTCATGCTAACATTTGCAAGTAGCATTTTTTAAATTTATTTTTTACAAACAATTCTTACAAATTAGGGTGTTACATGCAAAGACACGCATAAAACCATTATAGGTTTATCTATGTGTGGTTGAAAGTTGCTTAGTCTTACTGGTGTAGAGCTCCAGTGACGGAGCTCGCGGGCGTACGCACCACCGCATTGCCTATTTTACTTGCCGCTAAATGGTAGTGTTCAGCACTATCGTGTTCCGGTCAGGTGGTAATGTACGCCCTGTAATTTCCGGCACAGAGGCATAACACCTTAGGCCTCAGGAGTGGTAACGCATCTGCATTTTGACCTTGGTCTTCATGTGGGTGTCTATAGGCTGCAGTCGTCACTTAACATCAATGTGAACTGCACGCTTGTTTGCCACTTTTATTACATAAAAAATATATATATATATATAATATTTATTTATATTTTTCATTACATCTCTCGCACTTGGCTAATTTAAAAACTTAAAACCTATGGAACCTTAACTGCGAGTGGCCCGACACGCACTTGACCGTTTTTTTAAAATCTATTTCCAGTGGACGAAGCAGACGAGGTGACAATTAGCCAGGTGGCTGAAGCCATCAAGAAAGCGCACCGCTTCGACGGTCAGATAGTATACGACACGAGCAAAGCCGACGGACAGTACAAGAAGACTGCGTCCAACAACAAGCTGAGGTCGCTGCACAAACACTTCACTTTTACACCCTTCGATCAAGCCATACAGGATACAGTGACGTGGTTTAAAGAGAATAGGGAGCGTGCTCGAATGTAGAGGGTTGCTTTCACTGGTGGTAGAGCTCCAGTGACGGAGCGCGCGGGCGTAGGCACCACCGCATTACCTAATATACTTGCCGCTAAATGGTTGTGTTCAGCACTTTCGTGTTCCGGTCAGGTAGTAATGTACGGCCCTGTAAGTTTTGGCACAGAGACATAACACCTTAGGCCTCAGGAGATTCATAAAGTTCCGAGACCTTGGTCTTCGTGTGGGTGTCTATAGGCTGCAGTCATCACTTAACATCAATGTGAACTGCTTGTTTGCCACTTCCATTACATAAAAAAATGACGTGGAATTCATCACCATCACTCCAGCTGTAAGACGTCCATCTGGACCATGCCTTATCCAAAGACGCCCATAGCAGTGTTGTGCGTCATTAGGGGGGAATATGCCATAATCGACACGCTTGGAATCTGGATTGGCGATCGCAATGGCGGTAGTTTTATCGCGGGACGCTGCTGCCCATCTCACGTTACTATATTTACTACAGACCAAGTCAAAGTAAAGTATGCTTAGAACTGTCAGTACAGTATGGGTTTTGATAGTTCTAAGCGTACTTGTGGAACGTAATTATGGAACGAACTTCCCTCTGAGGTGTTCCCTAGGTGCTACATTAAGAGGTTCTTCAAAAATGGCGTCAAAGGAGTCCTTCAGGGCTGGCAGCGCGTTGACAACTCCCGTGGTGATGCAAATGTTCATAGGCGACGGTGACCACTTTCCATCAAGTGGCCCGTCTGCTTGTCTGTCAACATAACGACATAAAAAAAACCTTGCTCAAAATAAAGTCGTAGTGCGGTCTGTGAATCTCGCTCTTAGTCGAACTTTAAAAGAATATTTTGTTTTACAGGCTAGTTAACTCTTAATTTACTTTATTCTTGCTCTTTACTTACTAAGTAAGATGTTCCAAAAGTAAAGTAAGAGTTGTGACTCATCTGTACTGACTTATGTGTACTCATTACCTAATATACTTGCCGCTAAATGGTAGTGTTCAGCACTATCGTGTCCCGGTCAGGTGGTAATGTACGGCTCTGTAATTTCCGGCACAGAGGCATAACACCTAATGCCTCAGGAGTGGCAGCGCATTTGCATTTTGACTTCTGGTCATTGTGTGGGTGTCTATAGGCTGCAGTCATCACTTAACATCAATGTGAACTGCACGCTTGTTTGCCACTTTTATTACATAAAAAAAAATCTGTAAAACTAAATAAGCATTGAAATGTACACTTTAAGTCAAAGTTAAGTCATAGTGCACGGTGGGCAAATGACATCGTCATGAAATATAAGGTTTGAAAATTCATTTTTGTAAATTTTTCATTAGCCATGTTGAGTTGTTCATATTATGACTGGCAGAATGGGATATTATTATGCATATTTTATTTTTCAAATGTTGAGTATTATAGTTTAATAAAAATATTTAAGAATATTGATACGGTCATTTTATTTAACACTAGCTGTGCTCGCGACTTCGCCCGCGTGAGAATTTATGATTGTTCAGTATCTACCCGGACGAAGTCGTGGGACGCAGCTAATATAAAAGTAGCCTAATTTACTCCTTATTACATAAGCTATCTGCCAGTGAAAGTCCCGTCAAAATCGGTCCAGCCGTTCCCAAGATTAGCCCCGCCAAACAGAGACACAAAAATGGTAAAAAATGTTGTTTTGGTATATGTACCGTGTAAACATACATATCATTATGCATTTAGTAAAAAGCTGTTTTTATATTACAAACAGACATTCCAATTTTATTTATTTGTATGTATTTAAGGTGTGCATTTAAGGTACACAATAGGAGTAATATGATCTTCCTGTTTTGAGAAGGAAAGTAAATATAATGTAATGTATCTTCACGCCAAGTCCCTAACGGGGTAGGAGAGCCAGATATCCCGGTCCTGACACACCTTCCATGCCTCATCTACATTCATCATTCTCTTCATACATGTATGCCGATTCCTAAGACTTGACCCCACCATCAGACAGTACTTTACCTATTTGGTCAGAGTAGGCGAGTCTTGATCTTCCTGGGCCTCTGCAGCCATCCACATTAGCATTGTATATCTATTTAGTCATTCGCTCATTCGACATTCTTTGTTTAATTTCTATGCCCGAACCATCGGAGCATGCCTTTTTTCATTTCTACACCGATATTCTCATTCACACAAAGCCTCTTTCTTACATCTTCATTACGAACGCGATCGGTGAGCGATACACCGCAGATCTTGCGCAAAGATCTCATCTCGACCGCGTTTAATTTACTTTCATGTTCTTTCCTAGCTCTCCCTTCCTTTTTTTTATGCAGTTCACATTGATGTTAAGTAATGACTGCAGCCTATAGACAATTAACTAAAAAAATAGACCGCTCTTTACCTTACTGTTGTAATTTTAATTCAACTGCCTCTCGAGGGGGTGGACGGGTGAGGCGAGAAATAGGGCGGGACGTCGAAGTGTCCATTCTATACGTATCTAGTATTATTACATATTATTTGGTGACAGTGTGTCTCAAAGTCCAGGTGTATAGATGAAATAAATTATATTTTATATGAGAGATTCTACGTACAAACAATTCCACCGGCGGGCTGATAAATTGGGAGATCGGCGTAATCAAGTGTCAATACTGCAACAGTTATGAATGAAAACCCCTCAAACTAGAGTAAATACACAATGCGACGTGAGTGCCAATATTCGGCAAAAAATCGGAAACGTACATAATAAAACCACAAAAAAAAAACAATAAATTATGTATCTAATATATTTCACTTATTCAGTCTGCATATCGGGTTAGTCTGTACCATCTGTAGGTCCACTTTAGGTCCAACCAGGTCCCGAATGTTGTTGAGGCCGTACTTGATCATGGTGGGCCTCTCGAGGGACAGGCCCCACGCGATCACGTGCACGTCCTCGGGGAGGCCCATCGGCAACAGCATCTCCGGTCTGAACACACCCGAATTGCCGATTTCTATCCATTTGCCGAGACCTGCATCATAGATTCACTTGAAATTCACATTGAAAATTGTGTGTATGTAGAGTCGGTGAACTCTGCTTATCTAATATAGCGTTTATAAACATCGCATTAAGTGCTCGTGCGATCAAGCGGCCAGTTCTCATAGTACCTTCGTGCGAAGTCACTTACGGGGTATACAATTAAATAATATCTATATAATATAAACATATTATGTTACTAGCTGACCCGGCAAACTTCGTGTTGCCTCACAGTGAAATAATGTAGACACGGAGTATTTGTATGGGAAAATAAAATTGTGGTTTTTACTAATTCCCTTCAATTTCTTCATATTTTCTTACCTTCCTTGGACTTCCAAAAATCATTCAAAACCAAAATTAACCAAATCGGTCCAGCCGATTTCGAGTTATAGCGAGACTAACGAACAGCAATTGATTTTTATATATATAGATAAAACAAAGACATATGGTGTGTAAGTGATAGGTGTAGATAGGTGGTGTGTGAGGAAGAATTGAGTAAGAAGAATTTAGTCCGAAGAAAGAAGAAACGTATAATCACAAGAGTCACACACAAGATACAGTTTACACAACACTAGAAAAGTTATATACCATAGAAATAGAAGGAGTATAGATAGTTCACAGCGATAGCACAAGCAACAGATAACAATATAACAGATACGCGTTCGCGAGGTAAGCGTGTATGAGCTACGGGCGATCGAGCGACACGGGCTTCGCGTCAGACATGCGTGGACGACTGGTGCAACGTGCAATATCGACTGCGCGCGCGCTGCACCATGTAAACCGGTCCGGAGTGCGCGCTACCATTGCACCGACGGAATGCACGGCAAAATAGTTACCGTACGATATACATGAACGATATTTTTGTACCAACTCGCGACATAGTTTATACGATAATAGTTTATAAGTAATAGTTATAAGTTTATATTATAGGTAACAATAATAATTGTAAATAAAAGAAATATGTTGTTTTATATTATTATGAATATTTTATGTTATATTATTATTAATATAAATAATAATATAATGTTATGAATTATATGTGTAATATATATTTATGGTATATGTATGGTACTTGTAACGTTTATAAATATAATACATAATAATAGTGAAATAGATTAAAATAAACAACGGCTACAGACATAATTATATAGATAAAAAATAAACTCAAAGACTACTGCACGGATTTTCATGCGGTTTTCATCAATAGATACAGTGATTCTAGTGTCTAATTTGTAAAACTGTTCAACTGTGTGTGGAGCTATTTACTTTTCGATTCAGTTAGTCTAGCGGTGTGTGACGACCGCTGGATTCGAAGGTCGCGAGTTTGATCCCTGCGCCGGGACAAATATGAGTATAGCCTACAAACTTTTGTTTCGGGTCGGGTGTTTGAAGATGTACAAGCTATGATAAGCAAAGATTGCCATGCCCGGTTCCATATATTGGTTGTTAATGGGCTTGAACTGTAGCTGATCGAAACTGAGACGCTTGAAGAATGCGTTCAATACTGATGAGGTCGGTCCAAAGACAACCTGGTGGAAGGAGAAATGGCCACAACATATCATACCTGTGTGGTACGCAAAGATTTCCATGCTGGGTTCCGTATATGGGTTGTAAGCGGGCTTGAACTGCAGTTGATCGAAACCAAGTCTTTTGAAGAAGGCGTCTAATACGCTGATGAGATCCGCCAGTCCCAGGCCCCGGTCGGCGATCACACCTTCCACCTGATGGAACTCCGCCAAGTGCGTCGCGTCTAATGTTTCGTTGCGGAATACCTGCGAAGTAAACTTGCCATCACAATTTCAACAAGAAATGTTCGTCTAAAATGGTGATGATTATGTGTTAAACATGGAATTCATTGAAAAAGTAGTTAAGTTATCGATTGTTGTACTGAAATAGTAGAGACCTAATTTTTCAACGCAGAAGACGCATCTCTTGGAGGCTGCGCTGCATCTACCTGCTGTATCCGTAGCCTACAAGAAAGGGGCCGTCCATTAACCCCTCTCCTCCCTCCTGGTGATACGTGGTAAGGTTTTAGATTAACTCCCACCCCACCTAAGATAATGTGTATTTTTTTGGCATAAAACAGGTAGGTTCTTATTTTATTTTATTAATTTAGCGGAAAATCATCAGTCATCGGGAAAAAGAATCCGCAATTGTTATATATACTATTACTAATCTTGTATTTGGCGTAAAATTGCCTTAACTGAAGACTGTTAGGTCGAAACGAAATACCCCCCTCCCGCTTTCGAGCCTTACATGATTAATGGACGACCTCAAACCCGTTAACTTCATCATGTTCGTCTGTTTGCAGCTAATCTCGAAGACTATAAAATTCGAATTTTGCACGAATGTTAGCGGAGAAAGTGAAGCCATAAAATTTTGAAAATATTTTTTTTGTACCTCTCTTACACGTAAAAGAGTGTGGGGCTGCAAGTGTAAGCGTATAAAAAGTACATTATTAGGTACGTATTTGCTTAGTCACTTAAACCCCTAGTTTGCACTAAAAACATTAAACATGATGATGTTTCGCAACTCGTCGCATAAAGTATGTATTACGATAAATGTCTTGTCGGTGCTAGCGTTCGCACCGCTGTCAAACCTATCATTTTAACATGTTTCTATGTGAATGTTTCATTAATGCAAATTCACGGTAACAAAATCACATTCTCAGAACAACAGTACCTCTTACGCAAAGCATTAGATACAAACCTTATCAATGCTGAAGTATTTCTGCGGTGTGAACTCCTTCTGCTGCGCGACCTGGTACAGCATGCGCGCGCTCACGGCCGTCGTGTGCGTGCGGAGCAAGTTCTTCTGGGCCTCCTCTATCTTCCAATCGTACCTGTAACCCTGTGCGAAAACAACTCTATTTTTTTTTGCAATTTTCTTTTACAATATCATTTAGGAGAAAAATAGTTAACATAAAAATGTAATAGAGTTATAGTAGGTGCGCAAAGCTTAAATGTGTCAACAAGTGGCAAGCTTATTGATTGGACACTTACTGATTGCTCCATGGACTACTTCAAAATAATAGTAATGGCAACCCATTATACGTCCCACTGCAGGGCACGAGTCTTTTTGGGGGGAGGCCTGGAGCTTACTCCACCACGCTGCTCCAATGCGGATTGGTTGAGATACGGGTTAGTGGCCAACCCGCTGTCGGATGTTTTCAAACCGCCCATAAGGCGTCCGACGGTTTAACGACTGCTATCTATCGATAGCAACCGGGACCGACGGCTTAACATGCCCTCCGAAGCACGGAAAGTGTAGCCACTAGAGCTACTAGCGATCACCCATCACACCGACATCCGACCGCGCCCGTAATGCTTAACCGAGTAGATCACAGAACAGAAAAAACTAGATCGCTTACGATCCTACACCAGCCGCGGAGCCATGCGCGCTTCCACCATGGATTACTTAAAGAGTCAATAGTCAATCAATAGATTGAAGAGTCAACGGGGCAATCAATGGTCGATCCAGTGACGATATGAAGAATGTGCCCTGGACGTCAGTCGCCGGATGGTGCTATGAACGAAGCACATCGAATTCCAGAAGGAATACTCCATACAGGTATAAGGTGACCAATAAGCATGTTTTTCACAATTGTGAGAGGTCAACTCTGCAGCCTCTGCAGACATCTACCCAAAAGGTCATTGAGACCTTTGATCATGAGGAGATGTATTATCACTCTTGATATATCAGACATTTGCCTAGAGCTCAAGATCTAGTAGTCTTGTCTCTCAGAAAGACCTTCCTATAGGGGACGTATGAAGATCGACTCCACTCTGTGTAATATTAAACCAAGTAGACTTACTTGGGATCCATATCCACCTTTGCTGTGTACATTCTTGACCCTCTCCAAGTAGTCCATGGGGAAGTCGGTGGTCGTCGCCGGTGAGGATATGAAGAATGTGTCGTGGGCGTCTCTCGCGGGATGTTGCTGGGGTTGGAACAGTGCGTCGAAGTTCCAGAAGGAACTCTCCACATACAGGTTGGTGGGCATCTCGCTGAAGCCCATTTCGAGGAAGATCTCCCGGAATTCGGAGCGGACTTTTAGGAGTGGGTGAAGGTGTCCACTCTCTGGTGGCTGGCCTGCAGGTAGTAATTAAATACTGTAGCTGCTTTATTGGAAATATTGAAATAATAAAGCTTACTGGTGGTAGAGATCTAGTGAATTTGAGGGCGTAAGCACCAATGCATTGCCTAATCTACTTGTTAAATGATAGTATGGTAGTGTGCAGCGTTCTTGTTCGCCAGTGTGGTGGTTATATACGGCTCCGTAATTTCAGGCACAGAGCCACACATTTTCTGTACTGTGGCATGCATTGCAAATAGGTAGAGCTCACCACCTCATCAAAAAAATAAACAGAAGTACTTACAAATAACGTTTTCGTAGGTTTTCGCGAGCTTCATACATTCGCTTGAAACGTCGGGTGTATGAAGAAGTTTGGGAGTGTTGTATACGCGAAAAAATTCGCAAGTTTAATTTCTACACAAATACTTACTTTAAAAAAAAGGAAATATTAAATATTATAGGTTTAATTCATTCTTAGTAAATATATTTATAAAGAAAACAGGCAGCTCATACTCATACTACCTTGCGATACTGAGGTAGGCTCTGCCCATTCTGCCTATATGTAATGCACTCCACTGGATCTACACAAAAACCAGAGATCATGATGCGTTGCCACCCCTGAGGTCGTTGTTTTTTTATGTTATGTAAGTGGCATACAAGCATGCAGTTCACATTGATGTTAAGTGATGACTGCAGCCTATAGACACAAAGACCAAGGTCAAAATGCAGATGCGTTACCATTCCACGGCCATACATTACCACCTGCCTGGAACAAGTTAGTGCTGAACACTTCTATTTAGCAGCAAGTATATTAGGTAAAGCAGTGGTGCCTACGCCCGCGAGCTCCATCACTGGAGCTCTACCATCAGTAAAAATACATATTATGTCATAGGTATATGTTATAGTTATTGAAGTGTCAAGCTGCAGCAAGTGGCTAGGTCATCGGCTTAAACATGTGCCTTGAGATATTGGAGCCATACTTCTGTTTTATATGGCAGTAGATACCTAGATTAGGAAATGTGGTGTTGTCTAAGCCCTCAAGTTCCTACACTGAAACTCTACCACCAGTAGAACTCTTACCTAATGCATCAAAATTGTATGGTTTGAATTGCAATTCCTTCCACGACCCTGTCAGCAACATTTCACTAGTCAAATCTGTTTCTAATTTCTTAATTGATGTCGCAAATTGTGGTCCTTTTGACAATATGAAACTTTTGATCGTAATTTCTTGTAATAGTTTTCGTTTCTTATAATCATTCCTTACATTATCTGACAAGTTGTCAATGCCTTTTTTGATTTCGTTCAAGTGCTCTTGTACTGTGTCAGTTATTGTTTCCGTTTTCCGCTTGACGAGTGGTGGACCTCCGGACTTATCAATGTAGATCCAACCTGATGACATAGCTTTGCTGAAGCCTACCTTAGCATTTGGTACTGTCTGAAACAAAAATAGTATTATGATAAGGGAAAGTAGCTACTTACAGTCTAATATTTTAATTCTTTTGAAGTTGTCAATAGTTTTGAAAAAATAACTTTACTTATCTGTCCGTCCGTAACACATTTTAATTAAAATGATTATTCACCGATCCATGTATTTTATTGGTATACAATACCTAGATATTTAACATTTTCATAGAAAATTATATAATAAAAGTTAAATGCCTAATCATTTATGCATTATATATCCTTTCACATCATGTAAATTGTTATGTTTATACACAAAAAGTGTAATTCAAGTACTTTGATAAGACATAATCTACCTTCATAACTTCTGCTTGAGAGACACCAGAATCTGGTATACTCTTGTACAGAACAGCCTCGTGGCTTCCCTTGTCTGCCACCATCTGTCCTTCTTCAGTCAGCTCCCATTTCGTATGCTTTACCGGCTCTGAAACTACCATTTCTAAAGCCTCCACACTTTTCACTGCACCCACAATTTTTTGATGATCCTCATTAAATTCGCTTGCTAGTTTCAAAGTGTCTACTTTATCGCACCCATCTAGGTATTTTAGAATTCTTTCATTTAACTCCATTATAATTTTATTTGAATTTCATAAAATATTTTAGGTTAGAATGCGACGAAGACAAAAATCTGTTTGTCAATGACAACGTCATTACGTCAGCGTCAGATGTCAAGAGGATGTCAACCATATGTCAACTGTCAAGTGCTTTACTTCAAATGTCATTAGAAAAAATGGCAAACAAATTCCTTTTATGGTTCCTTATTACTCAGATTTTAACAGTTTACCCTATAGTTGTTAAAGTAAGCAATACAAATATTGAGGATAGCGATAAAGTATTTGAAATAAATGTGTACTTAAGTAAAATTGTGAAAAACAACAATGGTAAAATACGTATCAACAAGAAATGTATGCATAATTGAATAATGTATTCTTATAATTTTAAAAGTTTAACTTTTTTCTTCAACTGTTTTTGTTTCAAATTCAACTAATATTTTACAAAATTAAATAATACACGTACAATAATTAAATAAGCGTCATTATGAAGAAACGAAACGTAACACGTATCGCCCACCGGATACGTCTCATCGCCCGATTTGCGGCGTATTTGATTTTTCAATCAATCGTGTGTGGCGTGTCATGTTAGTTTTGTCGCTTGTATACCGGCCGGCGAGTTGTTCCCACTAAAATTAACAAGGTAAATTGTGTTGCTTTAATTATGTAAATAATTCAATAGTATTGTAGTGGTAGATCTAAAGGCACTTGTAAATCAGTGCTCTACAACTCTACATCTACATAGAGTTGTTTGCTTTGCTAGTCCCCTTGCTCGCTCGTATCGCAGTGCGGCAATAAGGGATTATTTTGTCTATCTTTGGCTATCTTTTGGATGTTTTGACACTGCGGCCGTAGTTTATTTCACTTTGCAATCGACGAACGCAAAGGGTTCTTAGCCTTAAAATCCAATGGAGTGTAGTAATTAGTATGGTAATTTAATATTGTTAGACTAGAGTGTGTCACAACACAACAACCTTTTGTAGTTTCGATACAGTATGATGTAATATTTGTGTAAATGTATAAGTTCTATTTTGTTCTCGTTTATATTATTAATAAGCTTATGATTATTATAGATAAGTAAAGCATAAATGTCTTGCACTAAATACAAACATAAATTTATAGGTACCTGCTTAAGTTTAAAAAGAGGATCATTAAAATTTATAGACACACATTGCATTGACAAATAATTTAATTTAGTGCGTAAATTTTTGAAAGTTTAGACCCTTAAAGCTTTATTATTAATAAAAAGAAAGCTGATTTTTTAAATGAATCTAATATATTTTTACTGCTTTTTAAAATCCTCAATTTTGTGCCAGATATTTGTCTTGCCGTGCTTACCTATCCCAAATATTGATAGAATGACTGGACTTGAAATAGGAAACTCCTAAAAAAACAACTGGACTCGTAGCTGTATGCGTAAAACTGTCGATTTAGATATGTCTGTAGGCTGAAGTCATCACTTAACATCAATGTGAGCTGCATGCTTGTTTGCCACCTTACATAAATAAAAAATAATATAATTATGCCAAGTAGTTAGGTATTATAAATAATGACTACTGTGCACTTCGGGTGCAAAGGTGTCGCAAAAGGCGGTAAAGGGTCTCTACAAGAAACCGAAGTGTTAACCAGTCTCTCTTAATTAATCATTAATGTTCATACCCACTATTGGCGACTAGTGCTCGTATAATATTGTAATATATTCTTCAACATGACTTAGCTATTATAGCTATATAGCTAATTTTTACTCTGCTTCCGTAATCACTAACCGTTCTACCATGACTATGTCATTGTAGAGATGTAGAGTCAATGTTTAGTAATTTTTAAAACTCGGGTTTTTGATCGACAGTGATCGACATGAGCGTAAAAAGGGGAGAGCCGTAAGCAAGGTGGACCGGACCGTACCGTCACAAATTATTTAATGAGATATTTTTTATTATACGTAACTTCACGCCTGTAATCCCCGAAGGGGTAAGCAGAGGTAAATGCATGCATTCAAGCATACATGCAAACACCCACGATTCGCCGGTTACGTTTTTATTATCTGATAAATAAAGACACCCGTGAAATAATGATAGTATCAAAAATTCTGAGGTTTCTGAAATTACGAAGTTCGTGTAATATAAGTATTAAGTACTGACCTACCATGACCAAATAGGTCGACTTCTGTCTGATGATGGGGTCAAAAGTCTTAGGAATCGGCGTGCATGTATGAAGAGAATGATGAATGTAGACGAGGTACTAGAGCGAAGTCAGGACCGCGATATCTGGCGCTCTACACTCTCTGCCTACCCCGTTAGGGACCTAGGTATCTTCAATACATACATAAGTAAGTTCGTGATGACATATTGAAAAATTTTAACAGCTTCAACTTTGGCACGATCTTATATCAGATTTGGTAGAGATACTCAAAAGGGTTCACAGTACCCCATATCTTAATCTGACGCGCTTGAGTAAATCCAAAATGCCCACTTGGGCTCCTATACTATAAGCAACTAACACGAATACGAGGGTCACTAATATTTGGCTTCAGATAAGATAAGGCGACAGTGCCTACAACCTCGAGCTTTGGGAACTGTTGGAGCACTACCCGCCCGCGCACCCTACCCTCGTATATATTATAATAAATAATAATGGTAACCCTTGAAACGACCTACTGCCGGGCACGAGTCTCTCCCCTTTTTAGGGAAGGCCTGGAGCTTACTACACCACGCTGCTCCTATGCGGCTTGGTTTAGATACGGGTTAATTTCCAACCCGCTGTTGGATGTATTCAAACCGCCCATAAGGCCTGCAATGTTGTTTCGGAACTGTACCACCATTAAAAATAATGTTTACGCAGATGTCTCGTCTCGACCTGGTGATCTTCGGTGCGACCGGGTTCACGGGCAAGCACGCCGTGCAGGAGCTGGTGAGGATCGCCAAGGAATACCCCGGCCTCACTTGGGCCGTCGCCGGTCGTTCGCAGAGTAAACTCGAAGATATCTTGAAGGAGGCTTCCGATAAGACTGGTAAGCTTTTACTTTTTCTGGTTCCTACACTTGGAACTCCAACTCTGCCAGAGTTATTTATGTAATGGAAGTGGCAACCAAGCGTGCAGTTCATATTGTTGTTAAGTGATGACTGCAGCCTATAGACACCCACACAAAGACCAAGGCCAAAATGCAGATGCATTACCACTCCTGAGGCCTAAGGTGTTATGCCTCTGTGCCGGAAATTACAGGGCCGTACATTACCTGACCGGAACACGAGAGTGCCAGGAGTTTGAACATAAAAGTGCATAGAGCAACTCGGGCCACCAGCTGCCGCGGCGGACCTGAGGGGAGTAGCCATAGCGTTTATTACCCATGCAAAACAGTCTGTTATTGTGCGGAAGGGAGGGAGGGGGGGGGGGAATGCGTGTGACACACACAAACACTACAAAATCGTGTATTACCACGTAACTCACACCTCAACTTTATCAAATTACATAAACAATTTCACGCACATATTTAAACATCTAGGCGACAGACATGGGTTCATTTGTGCTTGTACTTTGACAGAGGGGAAAACTGCATATGGCTACTCCTCTCCGGTCCGCCGCGGCCGGTGGCCTGTGTTGCTCTATGTGTAGCAAAGTGTAACAAAAATAATCATAGGCCTACCTATCCTTGTTGACGTGACAACGTCTTAAATTAGGTTGCGGCTCGGAGTCACTCATGAAAAAGTGTAACGCCCGGTAACGTAACGATGAGTCACCGAACGAGAGAGAGGCCTGCCGGACCGGCGAATGCCTTTCTACCGAGAAAAAGACGTTGTCACGTAAAATCTTCGCCCGTAAAACCGACTTTACAGGCAACCAGTTTTTCAAGAATTTTAAACATGGGTCGCAGGGGTTAATAAGGTGTAACAAAAAGTTTTAAATGATTCTCTGTATTAATGTAACGTAAATACGTTACGACGTATGACTAAATGGTCAACATGGAAAATATCTCAACAAACTAGCGATGTAATAAAAATTGTAAATAAATCAATCATTACAATTTTATTTTATTTTTAAAGAAAAATGGAAAGAAAAATTTTACTTCAGGCGAGACTCGAACTCGCGGCCTACTGGGAATCTAGTCCAGCCGCTCTTCCAATTGAGCTACTGAAGTCCTGCCCGATTTGACAAATCGGGCAACATCTAGGCGACAGACATGGGTATATATGGGTATATATTTCACAAGCATGTGTTAATGCGAAATAATATAAAACAATTATTAAGGGTAAAAGCGACTTCTTTACGATATTCAATAAACTGAAAAGTCTATTATATCGGTTGCCTAACTAGCATAGTTGGTAATAGGTGGCGCTGCTGCTACCATAAAACAATGCAATAAATGTGAAGAAAAGATTTGACAAATCGGGCAGGACTTCAGTAGCTCAATTGGAAGAGCGGCTGGACTAGATTCCCAGTAGGCCGCGAGTTCGAGTCTCGCCTGAAGTCAAATTTTTCTTTCCATTTTTCTTTAAAAATAAAATATATTTCACAAGCATGTGTTAATGCGAAATAATATAAAACAATCATTACAATTTTATTTTTGACAAAAAACACATTCAATTTATAGCTTCCGGAAGTGCAGTAAATGCAATTCGTTATTTTGTTAAAGTTTCTAATTAGCTCTTCATTTCAAATCACACGTAGAGTAAGGTACTATTTAAACAGCTAGTTGGCAGACAGTTGCCAGTTGCCAGTTGCTGCAATAGTTGCTCCATGTGCAAAGCGCCTAAGTGTTCCTTGTAGACTACGGAACCGTTTAAGATCGGAACCCTACATTGCGCGTGTCATCAGCTCAATGGTCCCGACCCGCATTTTTTCCGGTTTTTTTAAATGTGCCACCCCTGTCAGCCTTTTTTTTTTTATATTCTATCTATGTCAGCATTTTACGAAATACAGTGACTTACAAATGATGATAATAATTATTGTCTACTACGCGATTGTGAACATAATAGCTAATCGTGTAGGTACCTTCTAACATACCTAAGCAGTTATTGTTTGTAATTCCTAAGTCAGAATACCTACTTACAATACAAGACAAATGAGTGCAAAGTTCACATTCGTTTTCTTATAAAAAACATAACAATCATTATTTCTATTTATAGAAATATTGTTCTTATCAGTTAATTCAGATATCGTTTATGTGTTGACATACACAAATATTGGGAAAGGTAAGGTTTGCTTGTTTTGGTACCTACCTACATTTTTTGGGTTACAGCACTAACTTACCATCAATGTGAACTGTATACTTGTTTGCCATTTTATGACATAAAAAATAACAATAACTACCTACAAAGGTTTTTTTGTTGTTTCGTTGGATTCAATAAGTGTTAAAGTCATTAAGCAACCTTAAAACGATTTAGTCATTAAATTAATTTGAAATGGACTCTTAAATTGATAAATGTCTGCTCGACGATCTAATACAGGTACCTACTTTACATTTTATACTACTAGCATTTACCCGCGGCTTCGCTCGCATTTAAAAAGTATCCTATGTAACTTTTACCTCCACGAATATGACAAGGAAGGTTTCATGATGATTGGTAATAGTAGTTTTCGCGTGAAAGTGTGATACACAAACTTACATTCGCTTCGCATTTATAATATTATTAGGGATAATACCTAGGAGGGGTTACGATAACAACATCAGCTTAACACTATATTGATATGTTCTTTCTTATGGGACTTATTTCCCAGTTGAATAAATAAAATGAACATAAGCAATAAAAGGGTCAAACCAAAATCTGGAAACTTTCACTTGCCAGAATGTGCACTTGTAAACCAGTTCCACAGTTTTTTTCTTTTGAATAGACGCCTAAGAAAAGAAATACGACAGACCGGTTTTAGTAAATGATGGAACCCTTGGACCAGACACAGGAAGAATTTCGTGGAAAAAAGTTAAAAGTTTTTTTTATGCTAGGTTGGTGGCAAACAAGAATGCAGTCCACATAGTGAGCAAGTGAATATACCTACCTACTGTCGCATATAGACAACTACATGAAAATGGACGAAAGTGAATGGAGATGCGTTGCCACCATTGATTGTGAGACTTTAGTTGTTTTACCTCTATGACATTTATTACGGGACCATAACCGGAATACTATAGTGCCAAACACTGCCCTTTGGCGGCACATAGATTAAGTAGTTAATGTTGATGCCGTGCCCTTTTAGAAAAGATTTGATTCTTTTAAAAATGAAGGTGTAAAAATAGTTAGGACTGTCAGATAGGTACCCAAGAAAGGTGTTAAGTGAACTCTATTAAAGCTGCCATTCAACATTCTGATGATTGGAATGTGAGGCTAGCTCGTGGCGGAGCCCTAAGGGTTCGGCCCATAAAGCAACACGGGCCACATAGCCAGGAGTAGCCATAGCGTTTATTACCGATGCAAAACAGTCTATCATTTTTTGCGGGGGGAACAACATGTTATGATACACACACACACTACAAAAATTGTCTATTACTACGAAACTCACCCTTGGCTTTAACAAAATACTTAAACAATTTAATGCACACATTTAATTATCTGGGCGACAGGCGTAGGAGCACTTGTAGAGTATTCAACAAGAAATAATGCGGATCTGTAGAGCATTATCTCTTTCGCACCTTACCTATTTGACGTTTGTCGACTATTTTTATCAAGTTTTGACCAATACCGGACTACGGATGCTTACGTAGGCAGTGTGCAGCAACTTTCAAAGGCTCGATGTCCATTATTTCTTGATGAGCACAGTATTTGTACTTTGACAGAGGGGAAAGACTGCATATGGCTACTCCCCTCCGGCCGGTGGCCCGTGGTGCTCTATGGTTCGGCCCTATAAGTATAGACACCTAAGATTTGGTGGAGATACTTAGCAGAGTGCAAGATATCTCTCATATCTTAATCGTTCGATTACCTAACTGCAAAAATGTCCTCTTGGGCTCCCCTACTCTAAGTACATTGATAAATGGTTACTTGATAAAAGGTTGTTTGGAAGAGATTTAAATTTTGTGATAAGACCGCCTTTTGTATATTGTATCTCTTTTATTTTTGTTTAAACTGCCTTGGTAGCCTAGTGGTAGCAGGCCACTACTACTACGCTGAGGTCCTGGGTTCGATTCCCGGGTAGGGGGTTATCAGAGATAATGGTGAAAAAGCCTTTATCTCTGGTTCTATTGGGATTTTTCCATTTTCTGGAAATTTCCCAGTACCTCAAAGTTTGGTAATGTGCCCTGAGATGTCAACAGGCTCGCCACCTGTTACATGGGCCAAAACGTAACCGGCGAATCGTGGGTGTTTGCATGTATGCTTGAATGCATGCATTTACCTCTGCCTACCCCTTCGGGGATTACAGGCGTGAAGTTACGTTTTTTATTTTTGTTTCTTTAATGTATTGGTGTACAATAAAGGATTTATAATTACTAGCTGCCTAAAACGAACTTCGTATCGCTTAAGACGTGTAAAAAAATTGCCCAAAATAAAAAGATAGGAGTGGACAACCCTTATCACTTCGGGGTATGAAAAATAGATGTTGGCCGATTCTCAGAACTACCCAATAGCCATACAAAATTTCATGAGAATCGGTCCAGCCGTTTCGGAGGAATATGGTAACTGACATTAATAATAATGGTATAGGTCGCGCCACGTAAAAAGAACGCTGGAAGAAAGATGTGTTCCCGCATCGGTACACTCGCGCACGAAAGTACTAGCCCTATTGGTTTGTTTTTGATCTAGCTTTCGCTTGCGGTTTCGTGTATTGGTAGGCAGATTGAAAACTATATTACATAGAATAACATAAAATGAAATAAAAACACATGACGCACAGCTTGACCGCCAGCGTTCTTTTTACCTGGCGCGACCTATAGTTACTTTACTGAATAAATAAGTGGAATAATAATAATAGCAAATGATTCGTCCCACTCCAGCAGTGGGCATACGACACACAGTATAAAGATTACAACTATATACTGCGGCACGAGTCTCTCCCCTTCTTGGGCAGAGGCCAGGAGCTTACTCCAGCACGCTGCTCCAATGCGGGTTGGTAAAGATATGGGTTAGTGGCCATCCGGCTGTCTGATGTCCCAATCGGATGTGGCCAAACCGCCCATAACCGCCTCTTTCTTTTCATTTTATTTTGCCACTAGCGGTCATCCACCGCACACCCGATCGCGCCCGTATCGCTTAACCGAGTAGATCGCTTCCGATCTACACCAGCCAAGGGGCCATGCGCGCTTCTAACTATCATCGTGATACGAGAATTTTATACATAGGTATAGAGATTATTATTAAATGGGACTCTGCACGTCTGCACTTACACAACAAAAACGTAACTTCACGCCTGTAATCCCCGAAGGGGTAGGCAGAAGTAAATGCATGCATTCAATCATACATGCAAACACCCACGACTCGCCGGTTACGTTTTGGCCCATGTAACAGGTGGCGAACCTGTTGCCATCTCCGGGCACATTACCAAACTCCGGGGTACTGGGAAACTTCCAGAAAATGGAAAAATCCCAATAGAAGCAGAGATAAAGGATTTTAAACCGTTATCTCTGATAGTCCCCGACCCGGGAATCGAACCCAGGACCTCCAGCGCAATAGTAGTGGCCTGCTACCACTACGCTACTGAGGCAGTTACAAAAACAATACTCGATTGAAAATCAGTTGTGTTGAAATCGCTAAAAGGAATAATTACCCACTAAGCATTGTTCAACACGTCACATGCACATGTCACAGCGGCTGTAGGTACCTACATACTACAAATTACTTTAGCAGCTAAACCGTTGCACGTAATGGATTAAACATAAGCTACAGCGAGGGAACTCTCCGCTTATCCGAAATCATTAAATATAGCATTTACCACTACAGAATTAGGTGCCTATGTGGTCAAGCGACCAGCTCCCTGATGTAGCACATTTTTTTTTTTTTTTTTATGTAATGGAAGTGGTAAACAAGCATGCAGTTCACATTGATGTTAAGTGATGACTGCAGCCTATAGACACCCACACAAAGACCAAGGTCAAAATGCAGATGCGTTACCACTCTTGAGGCCTAAGGTCTTATGCCTCTGTGCCGGAAATTACAGGGCCGTACATTACCACCTGACCGAAACACGATAGTGTTGAACACTACCATTTAGCGGCAAGTATATTAGGTAATGCGGTGGTGCCTACGCCCGCGAGCTCCCTCACTGGAGCTCTACCACCAGTAAAAACATGCCACATACCTAGTTCCCTAGCAAATTAGGAGTATAATTCGATGGTTCTGTACGTCCGTCTGTTTGTCTGTCTATCTGTCTGTTACCAGGCAGTATTTCATAAGCCGTGATAGCTAAAAAGCTGAATTTTTTACAAATTATGTAGGTATTTCCGTTGGCGCTATTAGGTATTTCGTTTATAGATGATGGTACGGAATTATGAATTATACGGTGTTCGACTCGCACTTGGCCGATTTATTTGCATTTCCCTGTCAGTAGTACATAATCTCTTTGTTATATACCTACCTGAACCGGTTTGCTTAAGCACGAAACACAATACCTACAAGAATGTTATAATGTTCAGTTACCGTTTCCGTATAACTCTTTGTCCATATAAAAACCTATCATTATGCGATAATTATTGTATGTAAACCTACCTATGTCGTACCTAATTCATACCATGAATTACCTCGGTATAGGTTCAAAATTTTTTTGTTCCATCAACAAACGCTCTTTTTTTTTTTTTTTTTTTTTTTATGTAATAAAAGTGGCAAACAAGCATGCAGTTCACATTGATGTTAAGTGATGACTGCAGCCTATAGACAACCACACAAAGACCAGAGGTCAAAATGCAGATGCGCTGCCACTCTTGAGACATTAGGTGTTATGCCTCTGTGCCGGAAATTACAGGGCCGTACATTACCACCTGACCGGAACACGATAGTGATGAACACTACCATTTAGCGGCAAGTATATTAGGTAATGCGGTGGTGCCTACGCCCGCGAGCTCCCTCACTGGAGCTCTACCACCAGTATCTTTGCTGATTTTTTAATTATTAAGATATCTATTCTATTATAATTTAGATTTAGATTATAATTTCAGGAAAAAAAGCAGGGATTTCTTGAATACTAATTTATAAAATTCTCGTGTCATAATGTTAATACGAGTACAAGAATAATTCTCACAAATATTTTTTTCGATTTTTTGGGCATTTATTTTTTAAACATGTTGAGAGATACTACGTTCATCGGGGCAGTTAGTATTATTATATGTACTTATTTAAAACGTCGGGTTTACTCGGGATGTGACGACCTGACTAATGATGGGCATTAGGGTCGTCAGGTCCTCACATGTCATTGTGGGGGATAATTGGAGAATTCTTTCTCTAGTGTCAACCGAACAAGTGCCGTCATATCCTACCATTCTCGCGGGCATAGGCTTCACCACATTACTTTTTTAATATAATGGTTGTGGCAAACAAGCATGTAGTTCACGTTGATGTTAAGTGTTGACTGCAGCCTATAGACATCCACACTAAGACCAAGGTGAATATGCAGATGCGTTACCACTCCTGAGGCCTAAGGTGTTATGTACGTATGCCGTACATTGCCACCGGACCGGAACACGATAGTGCTGAATACTACCATTGACGGGAAGTATATTATTTAACGCGGTGGTGCCTACGCCCGCGAGCTCCGTCACTGGCGCTCTACCATCAATCAGATCTGAAACTTAATCCACTTGCTGCTAAATGGTAGTGCTTAAGCGATGCAACTTTCGCTCTAGGCATTGGCTGGTAGTCAGTCCAGGGCTGATGACAACAGTATGAAAAAACTTTTAACGTTTTTATCGTTTTTGAAGTCGGTTCATAAAGTAAATAATGCGCGCGCCTACTATGGCGTTGTAGCTAGTCCACCAACAATCTTTAAAGCAAACCCACCCTACTAATACCTAATAACAGTTATGTAGTAGCAAAAACGGTCGCTAACCTTTATTGATCTTAAAAATGTCATATACCTACCAGCTTCTATTTCTTAATGTTAGTAAAGTTGTTTATATTATCTATATACTGAATAAGTTATGTATATATTATTTATGATACGTAAATATAATAATTATATCGAATATATTTTTATCATTTTATTGATTGTTAAATACAATTTACTATGTTTTTGTTTCTAAACAATACCTATTTCTTACTGTCCATATAGTTTTTATTATTGCACCCCTACTATCTGTATCCCACTACCTCAAGGTTGACTGGGAGAGAATGCCCTATGGCATTAAGTCCGCATTATGTACTAGGTGCATTAAAGTTTAAATAAATAAATAAAGTACCTACATGAAATATACTTACGACAGCATTGGAAGCTTAAGGCCAGATTCAATGTCAACTTGCGTTGATTACATGGACTTTGGCATCACTCAGCCTGGGTATGCTTGAGATTAATGGAGTAAACGTTGCATAATGGTGTTTCTGCGTTATTTAAAGCGAATAAAAAATGTCCATGGATGAGGAACAAGAAATGTTCGAACAGTTTGAACAATTCACCAGTCTATTTGGAAAAAAATGTCCAAATAGTTATCTCCCAGTCTGTTTTGAAAAAATGTTCAAACAGTTTAATCAATCCCACGGTCTTTTTGAAAAAAACATATCCAAACAGTTTGATCAATCCTCCAGTCTATTTGGGAGAAATGTCCAAACAGTTTGCTCAATCCCCCAGTCTATTTGGGAGAAATGTCCAGACAGTTTGCTCAATCCACCAGTCTATTTTGGAGAAATGTCCAAACAGTTTGCTCAATCCCCCAGTCTATTTGGGAGAAATGTCCAAACAGTTTGATCAATCCCACAGTCTATTTAGGAGAAAAGTTCAAATAGTTTTAACAATCCCACAGTCTATTTGGTAGATAAGTCCAAATAGTTTTAACAATCCCGCATTTTATTTGGAAAAATATGTCCAAACAGTTTGACAATCGAACAATAGTTTGTCACCCTCGTTTAGATTTTTGCTAATGTTATCCGAAAACGGGACAATTTCGAGTCCCAAAAAGTTTCCCGGGACGACACCAGGACTGTCCCCTTCAAAACAGGAAGTCCCGATGTAATATGTATGTAATGAATAGTCACTTTAATTATGACACATATGAGCGTCCAAAGAACTGAATTAGTTATCATAATTATCTACTAGATACGGAATGAACATTGATCGATACCTCGTTGTGTCCTTGTATCGGTACATAAGTATATATGTATACATGTATTATCGTATAGTATAAACGTATAGTCTGGTATACTGGTGGTAGAGCTCTAGTGACGGAACTCGCGGACGTAGGTCCGACCGCATAACCTCTAACTACCGCCAAAAGGTAGTGTTCAGCACTATCGTGTTCCGGTTAGGTGATAATGTATGGCCCCTTCTTTTTTTTTTTACCAGGGGAAAATGCCCTTCGGTAGAGGGGTGGGTTATGTGGGACTCCGGGAAAGGACATCCGTCTAACCACTAAAAACCTGAGTGTTCCGATTCGTCCGCCATCAGTGGCGGGGTCACGGGAACGCTATCGCACACATCCGCGACCCCACCGGCGGCTGCTCGATGTCGAGCCCTTTTCGGAGCCTTTCGGCTCCAACCACTACTAGTGGCGTGCGGAACACCTGCACGTCAGCCAGCTCGGGACCTCTCCTGTCGGGCTATGAACTTCCCCTAGTCCGTCGCCCGAAGGTCCCTGCCCCGACCACTCACCACCAGGCGTCACAAGACGCCCGGGTGGAGGGGTCCAGGGGCACACAGTCCGGCCCTGGGGGAGCGTTGAAGAAATTTTAATCCTCGTCCGCCCCCCACGACCCCACCACGTCCCTATCGAGCGGCGAGACCACCGCTAGGCGGCTGGGGATAGGGTGCAGGGCCAATGACATATACGTACACCTCCTCCCCAGCCGTCTCCTCTCCACGGCAGCGAGTGGCGGGCTGAGCCACGCCAACTCTCTCCTCCTCCTCCTCCTCGGGCTCCTCTTGGCTTCGCCGGTGTGAGGATGACCACCGGGTACTGAGCCCCCCCCGCCACGACAAGGCGGAAACCCTCGGGGGGGATAATGTATGGCCCCGCAATAACTATCACAAAGACATAACAACTTAGGTCTGGTGTCGCGTGGTGCCAAAAAAAAAGTTAATCTACCTATATTCTGTTATTTTTTACTTTTTAGTGATTCAATCACGATACGATTATTTGATTTATGAAGTGTTTGTTTTATTTAATTTCCGGCCCTGTAATTTCCGGCACAGAGGCATAAGACCTTAGGCCTCAGGAGTGGTAACGCATCTGCATTTTGACCTTGGTCTTTGTGTGGGTGTCTATAGGCTGCAGTCATCACTTAACATCAATGTGAACTGCATGCTTGTTTACCACTTCCATAACATAAAAAAAAAAAAAAAAACAAAATTTAAATATGTAAATGTTCATAGGCTACAATAATAATACATACCTATATCATGAATAATTATCATCAAAGTGAACTGTATTGTATATCTACTTGTAAGCTATTTTTACAAAGTAAAAAAATCGGCGTTCCACCACCAAATAAAATGAGCTCTGTCATGTTTGTGATGATTCGAACTGTACGTAGAACTAAATGCTATAATCATTAGTAGGTAATTATCACACATGCTTCATACGGTTGCGTGTTGCATACCGATTGTTACCGATATGCTGGCTACACTCGCCTGCCTACTGCCTACTCACACGTGATAATAGTATTTCTAACAAAGTGAAGCATTCACACGGAAAAGAAACTAGTTATCAAAGACATTTCTTTTTTTTCTTCCGTTTGAATTGATGTTTTTATTCGTTATCAGCTTTTTCGGTGTTTCTTTGCGGGAGAAGAAATCACGCCGACGAATTTCCATATGACTTTTTCAGAAATAGAATGTTGTAAAACTAATGATACAATTACCTAGGTTTATGATAGTTGATACTTAGTACGTTTTTTCTGGTGGTAGAATTAGCCTTGTCTGTCTACCGTTAAACGGTAGTGTTCAACATTATCATGTTCCGGTAAGATGATACATAAATGTATGATTCTGTAATGTCTGTTACAGAGGCAAAATAACTAGGAACTCGAAGGTGACAATGACTGCTGGTTTTATGTAGATGTTTGCAGTTGGCACTTACCGTCCATGTGAACTGCGAGCGTACTTGGCACATCTATTTCACTGAAACGAAAATTGATATAGGCACCTATGGAAGTGTGAAAGTTATGTTATGGACGCTAGGACGTAGTATCAATAAAAACACCGCTTACGAAAACAGATGACGCAATCTATAACCGATATTAAAATTTTATTAAAAACAGATCAGAATCACTAGCATAATATTTTAATATCTCTAAAAACATGTCGCGTCCGCTCGGGCTGACTATAAAAACGTACACAAACTTTCCATGTGATATGCATTATAACCATATGACAATTTATCACGAAATTATTTTTACTGGTAGTTTAGTTGCAGTGTAATATTGTCCTCCAGACCGAATTTCACGGTCACGGCAGCCAATCTTAACGGAGACTAGCCAGTTGGCTAGTTGCGCGGGAGATATTATAGTGCACAAGTGTATGCGCAAACACAAGTGCACACTCTATTACCCTCACTATCATAGCCCGATGGGACGGTAAGCCGACACGACCGGAGAGAGATCAGGCGTAGGCTTTACGTGCTCTCCGAGGTACGACCAGACTCCGGGCTGTTACTGGGAATTTTCTCACAGAAAAAACCCAATAACAGATTTCCCCGACCTGGGGATCGAACCTAGGACCTCAGGCTTCACCATCGCGAATGCGACCACTGGGCCAACAAGGCAGTCGCAGGGCCAGTGTAGGAGTTAGAGGGCGCAAGCACCGCCGCATTGACTAATCTATCTGCCGCCAAATGGTAGTGTTCAACACTGTCCCCAGTTAGATGGTAGCATAGAGCAACTCGGCCCACGGGCCACCGGCCGCGGCGGACCGAAGGGGAGTAGGAGTAGCCATACGCAGGCTTTCCCCTCTGTCAAAGTACAAGACAAGTGTACCTATGTCTGTCGCTCAGATGTTTAAATGTGTGTGTGAAATTGTTTATGTATTTTGTTAAAGTCAAGGTGTGAGTTTGGTAGTAAAGGACGATTTTTGTAGTGTGTGTGTCACACGTCTTCCCCCCCACAAAAAAATACAGAGTGTTTTGCATCGGTTAAACGCTATGGCTACTCCCCCTCCGGTCCGCTGCGGCCGGTGGCCCGTGTTGCTCTATGGATAGCTACGATAAGTTTATTTTTTTATTTATTGAACGTAGAAAGCAAACTTGTAGTTCAAACAGTAGTGTTTAAAAATTACATACCTACATCTGAAGAATTTCTGCGCAATCTTCCGTCTCCATAATCAGACCGTAGACGACATTCATAAACCGCTTAGCCTGTATTCAAGTTCTTATTAATATGAATGAGAAACGTACATATTGACCAACAAAGGAATTTGGTATTTTATGGATCCTGTAAGCAAGCATAGCAAGCTTAACTTTAGGTATAACGTATAGATGATTAGTGGAAATGATTTTTTTTTTCTTTCCGATTCTTGTACATATACGTACATAAGTTTTGAGATATTAATCTCTTTACATAAAAAATCAGGTACATAGTTACCTACGTATTATTCAGGTCAAACCGATAACCTCTCACCGTCTTATTTTTTATTTTTTTGTTTTTCAAAGTATGGTTGACGACATTTTTATTGTTCTCGGCGTCTAGCAGTTATTGTTTTAACTATGTTTACACATCTGCCAGAACATTGCCACATTAATGTAATAATTCGTGTTTCTGATTAGCGGAGGTTATCCGTTATCGCTCCAGGTATGTCACCGATAAGACGGTGCATATATGCATTGAGTAACTGTTTGCTGGGTTACATATTATTCATATTTATATCAGCTTTTACCCGCGACTTAACTCGCTTTGGATTACTGTCCTAATAGAAAAGAACATTTGCGCGACCTTCACGACAGGGCGAAGAAAACAATAATTATAAATCAATAAAATCTAATGAAGAAGTTACGTCAATTGTTTAATATACGTTAATGATGGGTACACTCCATTTTCCTCATTGATACCAGTAATAATCCACACTAATTACTCTTGAGTCACTAATTTCATCAGTCAATCGAACAATAGCGGTCAAACCTCGTTCGCCAATCTGCCAGCCAAACGTGGCGATAATGGCATATTCTCCAATAATGACGCACAGCACTGTTATGGGCGTTTGAAATGCGTTCGTAATGAAGATGATAGTATCGGTGTAAAAATGAAAAAAGGCATGCTTCGATGGTTCGGGCATACAGAAAGAATGTCGAATGAGCGAATGACTAAACAGATATAGAATGCGAATGTGGATGGTTGCAGAGGCCCAGGACGACCAAGACTGACCTACCATGACCAAATAGGTCGAGTACTGTCTGATGGTGGGGTCAAAAGTCTTAGGAATCGGCGTGCATGTACGAAGAGAATGATGAAGGTAGACGAGGCACGAGAGGTATGTCAGGACCGGGATATCTGGCGCTCTACACTCTCTGCCAACCCTGTTAGGGACCTGGCGTAACACACATACAATTGTGATTGTATTGGGTAGCCCACGGGAAGCCTCTGGGCTTGCAGCTAACTTGGAAATAGAAGTAATCAGAAAAGGGCTTAATACGTGTATAATAACAATAATGGCATCCCATTATACGTATTTTTGGGGGGAGGCCTGGAGTTTACTCCACCACGCTGCTCCAATGCGGGTTGGTGGATATACGGGTTAGTGGCTTACCCGCTGCCGGATGTTTTCAAACCGCCCATAAGTCCTGCGGCAAGGTTTAACGATTAAGGTATAATAATAATAAAAATTAATTTATTTTCTCTCACAAAAAAAGGTTGATAGGGTTACATACAATAAACACAATTAGAGCTATTTACTTTGATTCACCTTATTTTTTGTGGGAGACTGGTGCCTGTGATAGGTATATAGATACCTTTGTTACAAGTCACCAGGACCTCCTACTACTCGATTTTTTTTTGTATGGATGTAGAGTTAGTGGAGTTAGGGCGTGTAGAGTTAGAAACTTGGCTCTATATGAGATCTGATAACTTCTTGACAGTGCGAGCCACATGGACTCGTCTTAACAAATTTTTAATGAGACGTAAAAATAAACGTAACTTCACGCCTGTAATCCCCGAAGGTGTAGGCAGAGGTAAATGCATGCATTCAATCATACATTCAAACACCCAGGATTCGCCGGTTACGTTTTGGCCCATTTGGCACATTACCAAACTTCGATTTACTGGGAAACTTCCAGAAAATGGTAAAATCCCAAAAGAACCAGGGATAAAGAATTTTACACCGTTACCTCTAATATCTAATATCCCCGACCCGGGAATGGAACCCGGAAGTAGTGACCTGCTATCACTAGGCTACTGAGGCAGTTAGAGGCAACATTTTACATTTTTTAAAATGGTTTTTGTGGGTTGCTTTGTAACTAAACGTCGGCATTGAAAAACATAGCGCCATACACAAAATGGTAATGTTGAATGTATTTATTAAGTGTAATGTAAATAAAATGTGGCTACGTGCGCCCGCGCCGGTGCCGTGAACCCTGTTTCTGTTTAACTATAGTTATTTTTGAACGAACGCTGTTGCAATAATAAACATATAATATTACGCTTATGTCTGTCCGAAATGGTAGACAGATGTGTTTTGTGCACTTACGTATCTTATGGGGCCAAGAGTACCTATCTAATGCATGTAAATGAGGCACGGAAATTGTGTTAGCACAGAGATATTGAGAGAAATATAAGTGATTCGCTATAGGTAGCTTGTAAACTGACAAGCAAAAGTGTCCTCCTTGTAGACCAATTTGAAATAAAATATTTGAGTTTGAGATATTGCCTCAGGGGTGGCAACGCATCTGCATTTTTAACATCGCTTTTTGTGTTCATGTTTTTTTTATGTCATGAAGTGGCAAACAGATACCTGTGCCGGATATTACAGGATCGTTCATTAGCACCTGACCGGAATACAATATTATAGCGCTCAACATTAAGTTCAGGCAAATTGATTGAATATTTTTTTTTTTTTTTTTTTTTTATGTAATTGAAGTGGCAAACAAGCATGCAGTTCACATTGATGTTAAGTGATGACTGCAGCCTATAGACACCCACACAAAGACCAAGGTCAAAATGCAAATGCGTTACCACTCCTGAGGCCTAAGGTGTTATGCCTCTGTGCCGGAAATTACAGGGCCGTACATTACCACCTGACCGGAACACGATAGTGCTGAACACTACCATTTAGCGGCAAGTAAATCAGGTAATGCGGTGGTGCCTACGCCCGCGAGCTCCGTCACTGGAGCTCTACCACCAGTAAAATAAATAAATAATCAACAAAATAAAATAAAAAAAAGAACATCGCCGTAATGTAACGTGTTTCTCAATTTTCTATTGGATCCTTTTCGGCGAATGTGCGAACGATCTACATAATCTAATTCCCTCTTCACCTTTTTACAATAGGACGACTAGGAGAACGGCGAAATATCATTCCTACGCAGTGAACGAAGCGTCTCGGCTCTACATTTATTATACGTAAAGCTAAGATATGGAATACTTTGCCGGGTTCTTTGTTTCCAAAAAACTACAACTTGGGCATTTTCAAATCTAGAGTGAATAGGTACTTTCTAGACCAACGTGCTTCATCTTCGGCCACATCTTCACTTTCCATCAGGTGAGTTGGAGGTCAAACGTTAATCTATTAAAAAAAATGCATTGGTGCCTACGCTCGCGAGCTGCGTCACTGGAGCTTTACCACCAGTAATGTCTACAGGCTGCACTACCTATTTGCTTACCATCAATGTGAACTGCAAGCGTGTTTACAACCATCATTTAATTAAAAATATCGAATAGGTACCAACTCGTATCGAATAAACTTCCATCTCAATTCGCCGGCATCGATGACCTTGTAAAACTGCGTAGGAGCAGAGTATGGTTCGGTATTATTGCATATTCTCTGGTTCGGTGTAGCTTCATATTTCGTCAGCGATATTTTTGATCGATTCTAAATAATTGCTCATCGGCGAGCACGGTATCGAGTCACCAGTTTTATGCATTTGGTAAGGAACTCCGCCTTTGATGACCCGTTTAGTCTATAGTCCAGCGGTCTGAGAGGACTGTTTGATTCCAAGGGGCTCGATCCCTGCACCGGGACAAATATTTGTATGGCCTACAGATATTTGCTTCGGGCTGTGTGTGTATAACTGCACCCACGACACAGGTTTTTACCTAGTGTTTGTGTGCTGTGAATGTAAGCGTATTTTATTTATTTTTTTAATCACATTCTTACTTTTTTTAAATTATGTTTTTGTCGAAAAATTTTCGTACATACAGACAATTTGCATAAAAACACAAATTAGAAGAACACGCTAGAAAAAAAAAACGACTTTGCCCTGCGTGGCCTCCAAAAATCTCTTACATTACCCATTTGGATAAAAACACAGGTAGTGAGAAGAACGCACGAGCAAAAAAAAATTACGACAGTTTCCTACGTAGCCTCTAATGGTTGAACTTTTATGATTTTACTGGTGGTAGAGCTCCAGTGACGGAGCTCGCGGGCATAGGCATCACCGTATTACCTAATATACTTGCCGCTAAATGGTAGTGTTCAGAACTATCGTGTTCCGGTCAGGTGGTAATGTACGGCCATGTAATTTCCGGCACGGAGGCATAACACCTTAGGCCTCAGGAGTGGTAACGCATCTGCATTTTGACCTTGGTCTTTGTGTAAGTGTCTATAGGCTGCAATCATCACTTAACATCAATTCGAACTGCATGCATATTTGCCACTTCCATTACATTAAAAAAAATCTAAATTACCTATGTACGATCATTTGTCATCAAACGGTCATCTCACACCGCTGGACTAACCGGGTCGTCAATCGTCGCCAGATATTCAAACGACGTAACTACACGCCTGTAATCCCCGAAGGGGTAGGGAGAGGTAAGTGCATGCATTTAAGCATATATGATACCCAAGATTCGCCGGTTACGTTTTGGCCTAGAAAATGGATAAATCCCAATATAACCAGAGATAAAGGATTTTACATCGTTATTCCTGATAGCCCCCAACCCGGGAATTGAACCCAGGATAAAAGTGGCCTGCTACCACAACACCACTGATTTAGTTTTTTTTTTTATTTTATTAAAATGTAAACTACAAAAACGGAAAAGTACGTCTTCCATTGACCCGACTTTGCTTAAATGCACGCAATGAATACTTCATTGCGTGCATTTAAGCAAAGTCGGGGCGGAACGCTACTATCTAATAAAAATAAAATAAAAAATAACACTCATGATCAAACTTTTCTATAGACATGCGTAAACATTTTTTGTGATCATACTTATTACTAAGCGAATTGTCAATAGTCGTCTAGTCAAACATGTTTTTCCTTTTAGACAAATATGTTATGATTAGCAGTAATTCTTAGGCTCGGTTGCACCAAAGTTTAAGTAAAATTTCAGTTATTGTCAAATGTAATAATAATAGTAATATTGACTTTATTAGTTACTGCAGAATGTGCAGAATGCTTTCCACTAGCACATTTTTGACACACATTGTTAAAGTTACCAGATGGTGACAAGTGAAGTAACAATATCTGTCAAATATTGTTACTTCACTTGTCACCATCAGTTAAAGTCAGTTAAAGGAGATGTTGCGAGCTCGGCTCTGGTTCGTACACGTCCTCAAAAAATGGGTAAATTAAAGAAGAATCCGAAAAAAATACAATTAATTTATTCAAGAATATATTTTAGAGTTACAACGACATTTAATTCAAACGATTTTATCATTTTCAACTATGTTAAACATGGCGGCGATACAGCCGACACTTGGGATCAATCACTTTCGATAGTATTTAGAAAATATTACTTTTTCTCCAAGTACTATATAATGAAAATACAATTTTAAAAATTAAAATGTCAAAATGACATCGCCCGCCATATTCGCCATGTTGGTTTTGAGTTGCAATTCTAACTGCAAATAATGTTTTGTAACTGCAAACAAAGCTAAATAAGTGAAAATATGCAGTAAAAAACGTTTTAATATTGATTTTGCCTGTTTAATGAAATTGTGTACAATACATGGCCGGAGGTCCATACATTTTTGTAACATCTCCTTTGACAAAAAACGTAACTTTAACAAAAAGGAGGCAACCGAACCTCAAAATATTTTTATTTCGCAGTGGCTGCGAAATGTGTTGCATCAGGGTATTTTTGTCATAACTAAAGTTATCAGTGTTGACATATTCCTTCACAATTTGAGATTAACTTTAACATTAACTGGCACAGCTCGGCTAGTTACGGGTAGCAGTTAAAGTTATGACGTCTTTTAACAATTTGCATATAGTGCAACTATTTTTTTTACTGAACCCGTTCTTCAACAAATTTGTTAATGTTAAAGCAAAATTATGTAACCCAGCCTTAGCTCTGATTTCGACTCAGTATGAGAATGCATCATCTCCCCAAAATAATAATAAAGGTGATTTAATCTTGCTACTATTTTTGAGAGGTCACGTAGGGCAGTCGTTTTCTTGTTCCTCGCGGGTTTAGCTTATTTTGTTTGCAAACAGATTAATATTTTTTCGACTAAAACATGTTTTTAATCTGATAATTTTGACAGGACAGGTGGAGTTGGTAACACTGTTGCTATTTCAATAGAAAGAAAGAAAGAAAATATTTTTATTTCGAATAGATCAAGGATAGAAATGTGTGGCTAAATGCTGATCTAGCTCCACAAGGTTGATAAATGTAAAAATAAAAGTGTATTGTTTATATTATATTGTTAATATTAATTAAGTTTGTTTAAATTATGGAAAATTGTAAAATTATGCCTAAGAGATATTTTTAAAAGAGCCGACTGAGTTTTTTTGGGCAGGTTTTTCTCAGATCATATTGGCCTTTGGAACTCTGCCGGTGAATGACAAAGAATTACTCTTTTTCTTTTCTTTTTACTCTTTGTCATCAGTTTGTAAAGGGGAAATGAGACATTCTACTGATATACTTTTTTTTTTTATGTTATGGAAGTGGCAAACAAACATGCAGTTCACCTTGATGTTAAGTGATGACTGCAGCCTATAGACACCCACACAAAGACCAAGGTCAAAATGCAGATGCGTTGCCACTCCTGAGGCCTAAGGTGTTATGCCTCTCTAACGGAAATTACAGGGCCGTACATTACCACCTGACCGGAACACGATAGTGCTGAACACTACCATTTAGCGGCAAGTATATTAGGTAATGCGGTGGTGCCTACGCCCGCGAGCTCCGTCACTGAAGCTCTACCACCAGTAGAAATATAATATAATACTTTTACATTCGTTTAATAAATTTAGTTTTATCTTAGTGATATTCTTGACTATACATATATTTTGTATCTTGTTTGACATGTACTCGTATATCACTTGTTATTCACTTTAATTTAATTTATTTTGTTTGTTTTTGACGTGTCATAAGAGGTGCCTGTCACCCTAAATTAATAAATGAGTTTCTGATTCTGATTCTGGTTCTGATCTTTACAGATACTTTCAAAACTTCAAGAAATAATAAATTACCTAGAGTGAATAACTATTACATATAGTAAAAGCAAAAACAGATATTAATAGTAAATTAAGATAAGAGTTTAAAGTAACACAATAATCCCAAAATTTTTCAATTCCTTCAATGATGATAAATGAAGAAAAAGAAAAACTTATTCGTCAAGATTGAAGTTATTCACTTAGCAGAGTTCCAAGTGCAGTCACTACTGAGAAGAACTCCGCTACCCACCAAACTCAGTAAGAGCTCTTTTAAATGAGAGCTTTAATCTAGTACAGATTATTGTTGATTATAGTATGGATGCTTATAAACTGCTGTAAAAAAACGTAACTTCACGCCTGTAAACCCCGAAGGGGTAGGCAGAGGTAAATGCATGCATTCAATCATACACGCAAACACCCACGACTCGCCGGTTACGTTTAGGCCCATGTAACAGGTGGCGAACCTGTCGCCATCTCCGGGCACATTACGAAATTCCGAGGTACTGGGAAACTTCCAGAAAATGGAAAAATCCCAATAGAAGCAGAGATAAAGGATTTTAAACCGTTATCTCTGATAGTCCCCGACCCGGGAATCGAACCCAGGACCTCAGCGTAGTAGTAGTTGCCTGCTACCACTAGGCTACCGAGGCAGTAAAAAAAAGGTAGATATTCCCATTTTGAATGGGGCCAGTACTTGATCAGAGTTAATTTGTGCTATAAACCGCGACCGCATTCGCATTACCCCAAACATTCGCTCGTACAAGTGTTATCAAACGCTTGGGCAGTTCGCTTAAAATAACATTTCTGATTTGGTGCGCACTATAAATATCCAACGTTGCCATGTTTTGAATTTTATAAAATGTAATGTATCTTCACGTCAAGTTCCTTACAGGGTAGGTAGAGAGTGTGGAGCGCCATATATCCCTTTCCACCCACACCTCCCGTGCTTCTTCTACATTCATTATTTACTTCATGCAAGCCGATTCTTAATACTTGTTGTTGGTCATGACCAATTATTTTTATGTAATGTAGGTGTCAAACTAGCATGCAGTTCACATTGGTGTTAAGTGATGACTGCATCCTATAGACATCTACAAAAAAACTAGAGGAGAATGCAGATATGTTGCCACCCCTGAGACTGTACTTGAGTACCAAACCCGAATGATAGAGCTAGAATGTAGAGTTCAGTGCTATCCTGTTCGAGTTGAACTGTCATTTAAGTAATACCTGACTCAAAGTCCGAACAGCATAGGCCTCAGTAGTGGCATCGCAACAGCATTGAAGCATATACAGTACTCAACAATTAGTAGTGCACATCGAGCCTGCGAAAGAGATGATTGGCTCGTTTCGACTTCGTAAAGCGTTATCTCTGTTGCACCCTGCCTACGTAAGCACTGACAGTCCGGTATTGGTCAAAACTTGATAAAAATGGTCGACAAACGTCAAATAGGTATGGTGCGAAAGAGATAACGCTCTACAGACCCGAAATAAGCCGAAGTCTCCTTCCTAGGCTCGATGTGCATTATTTATTGTTGAGCACTGTAATTGAAGTGTAATACTGTTGTTGTTAATTTGTAAGCAATGGGGTTGATCACGCTCCTTGTAAAATAATGTACCGAGTAATTGTTCTTGTTACATTCTAAGTGTAGGTTAATTGTTTGATGTCCTAAATAAATTTAAAAAATAGTGCACACTTCTTTATCGGCGTCTTGAACTTTATGTGATGGGTAAAAAATGTTAAATTCGCTTCAGGACACGTGACCCTGATCGAAAGACGGACACGTGATCAGAATTGCGTCCGCTCACTTTTTTGGGGACCTAATGACAGCTGTCATAACCTAATGTCAGCAGCTGGTGGTGGTGGTGATGGTCAAAATGCACAACGTTAATATTCAAGTTTTACATCTGCCGGCACTATCGGAGTGCAACCCGTTGTTTTTTTAAATGGATATTCACTTGACCATCGGTGATTTGTTACTTGCATCACATAAAAACACAATCATGATATCTTTTTGCAGGTCAAGATGTGACGTCAGTAAAGAAAATAATCGCGGATGTATCGGACGACGATTCCCTGCGCGTGATGTGCGAAGGAGCCCGAGTGGTGGTGAACTGCTGTGGTCCATATCGGCTGTACGGCGAGCCGGTGGTGCGAGCTGCTGTCAAGGCTAAGGCGCACTATGTGGACGTCAGTGGAGAGCCTCAGGTCAGTATCTAAATAAATTCGCGTATCAGGTACACCGAAAGGTGTACTGTGTGAATCTTTTCTAAATCTTGAGAAATTAAGTAATACACAAAGGGAGATGCTTCCGTGCATTTCTGAACTACCCCGCGAAGTTTCTTCATAACATTCTGAATTAGCTACTTCTCCTTTTCGAAACTTAGATTGATCCCTATCCTAATTGATTTTTTTTTTTCATTTTTTCTTTAATTTCTAATTGCATAATGTTATTGTGAACAAAAAAAAATGTCAGCATAGAGCAACACGAGCCACCGGCCGCCGCGGCGGACCGGAGGGGAGTAGCCATAGCGTTTATCAGCGATGCAAAACAATCTGTCATTTTGTGAGGAGGGAAATACGTGTGAAACACACACATACTACAAAAATCGTCTATTACTACGAAACTCACACCTTGACTTTAACAAAATATATAAACAATTTCACGCACACATTTAAACATCTAGGCGACAGGCGCAGGCACACTTGTACTTATACTTTGACAAAAGGGAAAGCCTGCATATGGCTACTCCCCTCCGGCCTCCCGCAGCCAGTGGCCCTCGTTGTTCTATGTATGTCAATATGAATGTCATTCAGTTTATAGAGACGATGCAGTTGAAATACGACCAGGAGGCGCGCGACGCTGGCGTCTATATCGTCAACGCATGCGGCTTTGACAGCATTCCCACAGATATGGGGGTTATATTCCTGCAACAGAACTTCGGAGGTAAGTTTTGTGACATTAGTTTAATCGTATAGTTCAACTGGTGAGAGCACGGTGTAGATTTAAGGAATTTAGGTGAAATGCAAAGCATCTTAGCTGACCCTTTGAGTGATATTAGTAAAATTTATAATATTACATATAATTGTATATGTCAAAAATTCAAAATTCAAATCATTTATTTCAAATTGGTCTACAAGGACACTTTTGCATTGTCGGGTTATAAGCTACCTAGAGAGAATGACTTATAATAATAATTCAATAGGTATTAATAAATACCAATTTAATAATAATATTTAACCGATACGTGAATCATCAAATTTTTCAATTCCTTCACAGACGAAAATGAAAAATCTGTTCGTCATAATCATAGTCATTCACTTAGCAGAGTTTCAAGTGCAGGCACTACTGAGAAGAACTCCGCTACCCAACAAACTCAGCGTGTTGCTCTTTTGTCAAAACCTTAGATTTAATACAAATATTATTAAATAAAATAAAGATAATGTGAACGTCCATGGCATATAAATATTTGCATATAAACACATACGCAAATACCCATCAACAGCTTAATATGGTGATAGAAAATAACACCCGCAAATCACAACAGACCAGTCCCCACAATCAGCACCCGTTCACGAGTATGACGCATGTGGCAGCCATTGCTCTCCTCGACCATTTTGAAGGGAAGTGAGCAACCCGTCACACGACGCCGCCGAAGGCAAAGACATTTAAGTGAGCATGACTATTATGATTACCAGTGCGTAGATAGCAATATAGATGAAAAGAAAATCTGTTTGTGGCCAGAGCATACACAATATCAATATCTATTAACATAAGTACAATTTTATGAAATAGCCTGGCAGCGATCGCTACAATCCCAAGGTGTACTATCAGTGAGATATTCACAAATTTTATAGTAATTACATTTGTATAAACGTACTTTAATTACTTTTTTAAATTTATTAACAGATAGACTTTGAATATTTTTTGGGACTTTATTATAGAATCGTATACACTGACCTCTGAAAGAATTACTTACTCTATGCGGTCGTGTTACATGCATGGACAACTTGTATTTGTTCCTTGTGTTCATATTATGATCATTCGTTCTCGTAGGAAACTCATTAATATTTTTCTGGACATACAATAAGTTTTCGTATATATATTGACAAGCAACAGTCAAAATGTTTATTTCCTTAAATTTATCTCTCAGAGAAACTCTCGGGCTTAGCCCGTAGATAGCACGTACTGCTCTCTTTTGCAAAACAAAAATAGTATTGACGTCGGCCGCATTGCCCCATAGCAAAATGCCATAGGACATTATACTGTGAAAGTAACTAAAGTAGACCAGCCGAGCCGTCTCCACGTCCGTCAATAATCTTATCTTCTTTACTGCAAATGCTGCTGAGCTAAGTCTACTGGCCAATTTGGCAATATGTAATATTATAAATTCTTGATTAGGCGACATTAATTAGCAACGTCGGGGCTGGCATAGCCGAACGACGACTCAAAGTCCCTAATAAATAATAGACACAAAAAAAAAAACTTCCTTGTTGGTAGTCATCGACCATATAGCCTTTCTGTTCCATGCTGATAGTAGATCACTAATGCTGATGTTTTAAAATAAAGAACATGTCACAATTCTTTTCTTTTTACTATTTGTTATCAGTTTGTAATTAGGGGAAATTAGACATTCTACTGATATACTTTTTACATTAGTTTATTACATTTAGTTTTATCTTAGTGATATTCTTGACTTTACTTATATTTTTTATCTTGTTTGACATGTATGTCAATTGTTGTTCACTTTAATTTATTTTGTTTGTTTTTGACGTGTCATAAGAGGTGCCTGTCACCTTAAATGAATAAATGAGATTCTGATTCTGTTTCTGATATTGGTTTATTCCTTTTTTTCCAATTTCATAGATTTGCAGTGGAGATGCATGGATTTTTTACCCGATTGATGTACCTTCACGTCAAGTAGCTTTGGAGATATATCACATAGGTACATACACGCCTATCCCAAAGATTTTTAACCCCACCACATGACAGCGCATTTTGATCATGGCATAATAGGGCATCTTTAGGAAATACTTTTGTTTGAAAGAAGTCCACAGCTGGACCAAAGCCTCCCTATACGGGGGATATCCAATAATCGCCACGCTTGGCATGCGGATTGGCGATCGCAGTGGCGGTAGTATCATCGGAGGACGCTGCGCTTTTTTATATTATGGAAGTGGCAAACAAGCATGCAGTTCACATTGATTTTAAGTGATGACTGTAGCCTATAGACACCCACACAAAGACCGAGGTCAAAATGCAGATGCGTAACCACTCCTAAGGCTTAAGGTGTTATGCCTCTGTGCCGGAAATTACAGGGCCGTACATTACCACCTGACCGGAACACGATAGTGCTGAACACTACCATTTCGCGGCAAGTATATTAGGTAATGCGGTGGTGCTTATGCCCGCGAGCTCCGTCACTGGAGCTCAACCACTAGCTCTGCTGCCCATCTTGCGTTATTACACTTACTACCGCCTTATTGGTATGATTGTTCGGTTGACTGATTGCACTAATGGAAGAATTCTCTCGCAGTAGAAGTAAATTCTTCCGCTAGTGGACGGTGGGTCGTCACGACTCGACGCCACAGATGATCCATACTATGATAAAAAGTGGTAGTATGATCAATTTGTTACAGGCACATTGAATTCAGTGGAGATGTACTTGCAAGCGTCAGTGGAGCCCGGTTTCGCGGAACAGATCAAGAGTAGAGGTGCCATCAACTACGGCACATGGGAATCGCTTGTTTACGGGTGAGCCTTTAAGTTTAAACATACAGCAACACGGGTCACCGGCCGCGGCGAACCGGCGGGGAGTAGCCATAGCGTTTATTAGCGATGCGGAACAGTCTGTCATTTTTTGCGGGAGCAATACGTGTGACATACACACAATACAAAAATAGTCTATTACTACGAATCTCACACCTTGACCTTAACAAAATACATAAGCAATTTCATGCACACATTTAAACATCTCGGCGACAGGCATAGGAACGTTGTTGAACCTTTCAAAAATGTAGGCGTTCACATCCGGTTTGAGGCTTAAGGGCGCACCCTATGTGGTATGCAGGGCTGCGGCCCTTAACCTTAGAATTGGGGAAAGTAATCTGATGCGCGCAGTGCTCTGCGGCTGCTGTAGATCGCAAACGATCTACTCGATTGTGCGATACGGGTACAGTCGAGTGTGTGATGGGTGATCGCTAGTGGCAAATTAAAATGTTCGTTTTCATGCTTCGGAGGACACATGAAGCCGTCGATCCCGGTTGCTTTCGATAGATAGCAGTCGTTAAACCTTGTCGGAGGCCTTATGGATGGTTTGACAACATCCGACAGCGGGTTGGCCACCAACCCGTATATCTCCATCAACCCGCGTTGGAGCAGCGTGGTGGAGGGAGAAACTCCAGGTCTCCCCAAAAAAGCATACATCCGAAAATTATACATCATACATCCGATAAGAACTAGTAAAAAAAAAAGATCCGGACGAATTGAGAACCTCCTCCTTTTTTCGAAGTCGGTTAAAAAGGGTTGTTGGCAATCTGACGCGTTCGAGTAAATCCAAACCAATAATCACAAAAAGAGGAGATGACTTGGGCTCCTCTTTGTAGAATTGAAACGTATGTTTTTTTTGCAGTGTATCTCATTTAAACGATTTAAAACCACTGAGGAAGAAAATATACCCCGAGCCACTGCCGCCATTCAAGCCGAAGCTGAAGCAGAGGTAAAAATATCTTTTCAATTCTTTAGTTAAGATTTCTTTTGTTATGATGGTGGCAGACAAGCATGCAGTTCATATTGATGGTAAATGTTGACTGCAGCCTATGCTTATACATCTAATAAAAACTAGCCTGAAGTCAATGTTTTCCTTAATTTCTATGTTAGAAGTGGCAACGCTTTACTGGTGGTAGAGTTCCAGTGTAGGAGCTCGAGGGCGTTGGCACCACCGCATTACCTAATTTATCTGCCGCTAAATGGTGTTCCGGTGTTCGTTAGGTCCCGTAATAACTATCACAGAGACAGAACACCTAAGGTCTTAAGGGTGGCGACGCATTTACATTTTGACCCCTGGTTTTTGTGTAGATGTCTATAGGCTGCAGTCATCACTTAACATCAATGTGAACTGCATGCTTGTTTGCCACCTCTGTAAAATTAAAACGCATCTACATTGAAACCATCCTACACTTTATGTAGATGTACCCACAGTGCCTACACTTACCATCACAATGTGGACTGTATCCTTGTTTGCCATGTAGGACAGGCCTACAAATTCAATTACACAGCCAGCACATACGTTTAGTCATTCGAGATTCTGTCTTCCAGGTCCGTCATCCACAAACGCGACGACGGCTGGAGCCTTCCCTTCCCCGGAGCCGATTCCTCCATCGTCTACCGCACACAACGCCACTTCTACACCACTTCCCACGCCCGCCCCGTCCAAATCAAGACCTACGTCACCTTCCCATCCTTCCTCATGACCCTCACCGTTGCTTTCCTAGCTGTAGTCATCTTCCTTCTATCCCGGACATCCTTCACTCGATCGTTCCTCCTCAAGTACCCTCGGTTCTTCTCGCTGGGCGCCATATCTAAGGATGGGCCGGCGGACGAGGTGATGGAGAACTCCAAGTTCCAGGTCACTCTTTACGGTTCTGGATGGGAGAAGGGCACGGATACTGATTCGCCGCCGAATAAGAAGATGACGGCTAAGGTTTGGACTTGTTTTTTTATGATTATGTGAACGAAAATGTGAAATGAAATCGGTTTTTTGTTTTGTGATTCTTTCAATTTCAATAGATTTTAGATAGAGGTACTACGATTCATGCAATGGCCTGATTGGTTCAGAATTAGAATCAGAAACTCATTTATTCATTCAGGGTGACAGTCACCTCTTATGACACGTCAAAAACAAACAAAATAAATTAAATTAAAGTGAATAACAATTGATATACATGTCAAACAAGATAAAAAATATATGTGTAGTCAATAATATCACTAAGATAAAACTAAATATAATATGCTAATGTAAAAAGCATATCAGTAGAATGTCTCATTTTCCCTTCTCAAACTGATAATAAAAAGTATTATTTTAAAATTAAAAATAAAACCGCCTTCAAAAAACTAAAAACTGAATAGACAAAAATCAATAAAAAGCGAAAAATAAACTTATTTAGATAGTTTAATTTTATGGGAATAAACACGTAACATAGGTATTAATTATAATAAGACAATTACTATAATATGAGCTACGTACCTACCTACTCATAGCTTTGAAGTTGGTGCCAAGTTAAATAAAAAAAATTAGAGCCTATTTCACTGCGATTCAAATAGCTCATTTGATAATACTGCAACAACACAACATTAGTCCTAACGCGCGGGCCGCACTATTGGCTTGGCACCGACTTCAAACCTATGAGTAGGTAGGTACATAGCTCATAAAAAAGTAATTGTCTTATTATAATTAATATCTATGTTACGTGTTTATTCCCATAAAATGAAATTATCTAAATAAGTTTATTTTTCGCTTTTTAGTGTTTTTTGTCTATTCAGTTTTTAGTTTTTTTGAAGGCGGTTTTATTTTTAATTTTAAAATAATTTATTTTTTGCTTTTTAGTGGTGTAACATTAAGTATAACAGTAAAAGTAGGTAGGTATTATCTATAGTCTTTATCATCAGTTCTAGAGGTGTGTAATAGCGGCTTTTCATCATCATGACCTCCATCACCATCACCTCCATCATCATCACCTCCATCAACATCATCTCCATCACCATCAACTTCATCATCATCAACTCCATCATCATTACCTTCGTCATCATCATCTTCATCAACATCATCTCCATCACCATCAACTTCATCATCATCAACTCCATCATCATCAACTCCATCACCATCACCTCCATCATCATCAACTCCATCACCATCACCTTCATCATCATCAACTCCATCATCATTACCTTCGTCATCATCATCTTCATCATCATCAATCATCATCATCATAACTCCATCACCATCACCTCCATCATCATCACCTCCATCATCATCAACTCCATCACCATCACCTTCATCATCATCAACTCCATCACCATCACCTCCATCATCATCACCTCCATCATCATCAACTCCATCACCATCACCTTCATCATCATCAACTCCATCACCATCACCTCCATCATCATCACCTCCATCATCATCAACTCCATCACCATCACCTTCATCATCATCAACTCCATCATCATCACCTCCATCACCATCAACTCCATCACCATCACCTTCATCATCATCAACTCCATCACCATCACTTCCATCATCATCAACTCCATCACCATCACCTCCATCATCATCACCTCCATCATCATCAACTCCATCACCATCACCTTCATCATCATCAACTCCATCATCATTACCTTCGTCATCATCATCTTCATCATCATCAATCATCATCATCATAACTACATCATCATCACCTCCATCATCATCACCTCCATCATCATCACCTCCATCATCTTCACCTCCATCACCATCACCTCCATCATCTTCACCTCCATTATCTTCACCTCCATCACCATCACCTCCATCATTATCACCTATATCATCATCTCCTTTCAAGTGTGCTATGAAATTTGAGCAGTTCTCTTGATCTCTCCAGGATCCCATAATCACATCTTGACATGGTGACAATGGAACCACCTGAGAGGTGAACCCCTTCAAACAAAAAAAATATGTCCAAATTGGTAGATACAGGCGTTTTCGAACAATCGCGGTCTATAATAACATGTTGAAACAAATGTGTAAACTATTATTAGTATTGTTACAGCAAAAGTAGGTATTTCAACTAAGAAGGTATCGTACCATATATAGTCTTCATCATCAGTTCCACTTCATCTAATTGTGCCTTCCGAAAGCAAACACACGGAACATTAAAAAAAAATATATCTAAAACCTTTCAAGTGTGCTGTGAAATTTGAAGAGTTCCCTCGATTTCTCCAGGATTTCATAATCACATATAGACATGTTTACAATGGGACCAACTGTGAGGCACACCCTTTCAAACAAAACCATAATTATCCAAATCGGTACAGGCGTTTTCAAATTATCGGTGAACATACATAAAAAAAAAAGATCCGGACAAATTGAGAATGTCCTCTTTTTTTCGAAGTCGGTTAAGAAAGAAAGGTTATCTAAAGACTAACTAACTAACTAAGTGTAAACTGCCTCAGTAGTCTAGTGGTAACAGGCTGGAGATAATGGTGTAAAGTTCTTTATCACGGGTTCTACTGGGACTTTTCCATTTTCTTTAAATTTCCTAGTACCTCGAAATTTGGTAATGTGCCCGGAGATGTCAACAGGCTCGTCACCTGTTACATAGGCCTAAACGTAACCGGCGAATCGTGGGTGTTTGCATGTATGCTTGAATGCATGCATTTACCTCTACCTACCCCTTCGGGGATTACAGGCGTGCAGTTACGTTTTACTGTTTCTGAAAGTTTCTGTGACGTTGAAACGAAGAATCGTAAGTAGTGTAGATACCATTAGGTAGTTCTTCCTATATGTAGCGGACGATGTAAAGTGTCTTGGGAGGATTAGCAATAGCCTTGGCCACGTTCCAATGTTCAATGTCTATGTCAAGATCTACCAGCCACCACCGCATTACCTAACATACTTGCCGCTAAATGATAGTGTTCAGCACTATCGTGTTCCGGTCAGGTGGTAATGTGCGGCCCTGTAATTTCCGGCACAGAGGCATAACGCCTTAGACCTCAGGAGTGGTAACGCATCTGCATCTTGACCTTGGTCTTCGTGTGGGTGTCTATAGGCTGCAGTCATCACTAAACATCAATGTGAGCTGCGTGCTTGTTTGCCACTTCCAACACAAAAAAAAGTCACCTTCCAATTCCTTCTCACGGTCCTCCATACCTTGCCTCCATACGTTGCCTTTCGAACTGTGCTCATCATTCTTCTATCTCCGACGGAATAAGAAGATGACTTCTAAGGTTTCTACTTCTTTTTAAAGATCTTTGCAAAGACATGTGACTGAAATTGATCCTTTGTTTTGAGTTTCTTTACAATGTCGTTAGATTTTGGGACCACTATCATGCAACAAGTTGTCTGTCTGAAAAATTATCGACACAAGAACTCGGGGTAGTGCCAATGGTTACTTAAATAAAGGAGATGTTGCGAGCTCGGCCCTGGTTCGTACACGTCCTCAAAAAATAAGTAAATTAAAGAAGAATCCGAAAAAAATACAATTTATTTATTCAAGAATATATTTTAGAGTTACAACCACATTTAATTCAAACCTTTTTATCATTTTCAACTATGTTAAACATGGCGGCGATACAGCCGACACTTGGGATCGATCGATTTCGATATATTTAGATAATATTACTTTTTTCTCCAAGTACTATATAATCAAAATACAATTTAGAAAATGAAAATGTCAAAATGACATCACCCGCCATATTCGCCATGTTGGTTTTGAGTTGCAATTCTAACTGCAAATAATATTTTGTAACTGCAAACAAAGCTAAATAAGTGAAAATATGCAGTAAAAAACGTTTTTATATTGATTTTGCCTGTTTAATGATATTATGTATATACATGGCCGGAGGTCCATACATTTTTGCAACATCTCCTTTGCTTTAAAGTAGGTATAAACCTGTGTCGTGGGTGTCGTTGTACACATACACAAACACCCAGACCCGAAATAAATGACTGTAGGCCATACAAATATTGGTCTCGGTGCGGGGATCGGTGATGAATGAAACGGTCATCTCACACCGCTGGACTAACCGGGTCGTCTTGAAAGGAAGTGGATCGAATCTTAGCTATATTATAAGGTACAGTTAGAAAACTAAGTACCAAAATCAATTACAGCTTCTATTACTGATGAGATAGATGTCGTTCACCGACCCTAAATCGGTTTAAAATAGAAAAGGGAAGGCAAAATTTGAGGCATCGGTGTGGGACTTCGGTAGCTTAGTGGTAAAGCGGCTGGACTGGTTATCCAGAGGTCGCAGGTTCGATTCCTGCTCGAAGCCACCGTTTCTTCTTTAATTTCTAATGACGAATGTTTGTTCGAATGTCCAGGTGTCGGGAGTGAACCCTGGCTACGGAGCCACGGTGGTCGCTCTCCTGTTCGCCGCACTCACCGTACTGAAAGAGCAGGACAACATGCCTGCGCCGTAAGTCCCTATATTTCCCCGTGGATTTTCTGATTAGTCTGCCCTTTCATTTTTTTCATGTTACGTTAGTGTGCCCATTCTATATGTTTTTTCATACATACAGTTCACATGGTTTGATGAGTGAATACTGCAGTCTATTATACAACTGTCTAATAGAAATACTGCAGGTATTTCTTTTGCATTGCAGTAGGTAGTTCTATTGCAAAAATAAAAAGGTTTGATCTGGATGGTGTAATTCTTTATCAGGAAATTTTGAAGCCAGCTGCCTTTGCCACTCTCTGGCGACGCCCATTTGTCTATTGAGTTAAAAAGACAAAAACAGCGTGAACCTAGTATTAAAATTCAAATTCCATTCCTTAAAATTCAGTATCCGCTTTTTAGCTTATAGAGTGTGCAGTCTTTTACACTCTTAGGAAATACAAACAATTTTTGATGCGATTATCTCTACTTTCAGAGGAGTCCTGACAACGGGCGTGGCTTTTCGCAACACCAATATCATTAAGCACCTGCACGAACATAATCTTAAATTTGAAATCATTAACCAGTAATTGCTAAAATGTACAAATAGCAGAGCAATACATTTCACTATAGCGCGTTATGATAATCATTATCTTCAATGCAAGAAAATAATAATATGTATATCATTGACAACCCTTACTGATTTTAGTAAATACTCAGTTTTTTTTTTTTAATTTTATGACATTTTCTTACGTCTATATTACGATCCCTTCGAATGTACTTTGTACCTAATTTTAACTTGTAAAACTTTTTTTTTTTTTTATTTATTTAAGGTCGCTTTTTAACATCTAAGGTCATTAGCGACCACGGCAAAAACTATAATTTCTTAAATTAATTTGTACATATTAATCAATTTTAAAAAACTTAAAGTTCTTGTACATCCATCTTCATTTAAACATTCCTTTATACTGTTAGGTAATTTACATTTCTGTTTTTCATTACTGAAAGCTGTGCAATCTACTAATAGATGTAAAACAGTCAATTCGAGTCCACATTTGCATTTGTTTTTATCTTGTTTCGTTATCAGGTGAATATGTGTCATATTTGTATGTCCGATACGCAATCTAGTAATTACTCCTTGGTCTTTCCTAGTCTTAAATAAAAGAGGACTTTCATCAAATACAGAATTTCTAATTTCAAATGATTTACTTGTATGTAAAACTTTATTGGTATGGTATAATATAAATATTTTATGTGCACGATTAAAATACTATTTTTACTCATAATTCCTACTAATAAAATGTATGTTTTGTAATGAAATGATGATGATGATCATTGCTAATAGGGGGCAAAAAGAACAAGAAAAAATATAGATGTTAACTACAATAGCGATTCAGAAAGTCCAGCAATTGACTCGTTAAAGATATGATTAGGTATTGCAAAATAGATTTTTGAAAAGTACTGGCCACTTTTTTATGTTATTAGGTTGACAGACAAGCAGACGCACCACCTGATGGCAAGTGGTCACCGTCGCCTATGAACATTTGCAACACCGGAGGGGTGGAAGAGGGAAGACCGACGCCCTGCCAACCCTAAAATATACCTCTTTTATGTATAATGTATAAGCTTTTTGATGGTTAAATGTAACTAGGCGGTTTAATATTGAAGATAAGGAATTCTCTCAACTCACAACCTTCAATGAGGAGCACATTAGTGAGTTACAATACGCTTTTCTTTGAAGTTGATTGCGTTTATCTGTGTGTTGTCATATCTAATTATTATTTGTGTTATTGTGATTGGTGTGGAATATTTTTTGTTATGATGTCGATAGGGTTGCTATTTGAATGGTCGGGATGTCGAGAATTAGCGAACAAATGAAACACGGGTTTATTAGACGAGGTCTGTAATGCAACTGTTGTAATAAAATACATTCACACACACAGCGGTTATGCGTGCAAACAAACTCAACATTTTGACGTGACAACGTCTTAAATTAGGTTGCAGCTCGGAGTCACTCATGAAAAAGTGTAACGCCCGGTAACGTAACGACGAGTCACCGAACGAGAGAGAGGCCTGCCGGACCGGCGAATGCCTTTCTACCGAGAAAAAGACGTTGTCACGTAAAAACTTCGCCCGTAAAACTGACTTTACAGGCAACCAGTTTTTTTTTTAATTACTTTTTAATTTGTATTTAATGTTTTTGTAATGGCCATAATATGTGCAATAAACTATTTTATCAATTGATTTTGTTTCATTAACACACTGATGATAGAATGTTTATGTAATGAAGGTGCCAAACATGTATGCAGTTCGCATTGATATTAAGTGATAACTGCAGCCTAAAGACACTTACACAAAGGTCAAAATGCAGATGCGTTGCCACCCCTGAGACCTTAGTAAAGTTGTGTTCTCTGTCATATTTTTTTTTTTTATGTAATTGAAGTGGCAAACAAGCATGCAGTTCACATTGATGTTAAATGATGACTGCAGCCTATAGACACCCACACAAAGACCAAGGTCAAAATGCAAATGCGTTACCACTCCTGAGGCCTAAGGTGTTATGCCTCTGTGCCGGAAATTACAGGGCCGTACATTACCACCTGACCGGAACACGATAGTGCTGAACACTACCATTTAGCGGCAAGTAAATCAGGTAATGCGGTGGTGCCTACGCCCGCGAGCTCCGTCACTGGAGCTCTACCACCAGTATATACATATAGTTATTACATTATTTTTATATTTTCATCCAACATCAACCGGCATTCGACCAAATATAAGCCACCAATAAAAGAACAAAAAAAGCAGCCGATTTCAAACTTAAATTTGAAAAAGATAGAGTTTCCATATAATATATATTGCCAACTAAAAAAAAAAAAACTGGTTGCCTGTAAAGTCGGTTTTACGGGCGAAGATTTTACGTGACAACGTCTTTTTCTCGGTAGAAAGGCATTCGCCGGTCCGGCAGGCCTCTCTCTCGTTCGGTGACTCATCGTTACGTTACCGGGCGTTACACTTTTTCATGAGTGACTCCGAGCCGCAACCTAATTTAAGACGTTGTCACGTCAAAATCAATGAAAACAGGTATTTACAAATATAAAATACCTCTAAATTTTCGTAACACCCTTAACTGATTCATCAGTTCCGATCGAAAGTCCGGTAATGCGATATACGATATTTATGTAAACAAGGCTGACTACGTGTGGCCTCAGTCGTGACCTCGGAGACTTGAAGGAAGTGGCCTGGCGAAGAAGTTTCACCTGGCGAGAAGAATGGTACGTTCATACATATAATATTTAATACGTGGATTCACGGGAAATAGTACTCGCGATACTACTGGTAGATCTAAAGATGTATGGATTTGAGGACCTGGGGATGTCACTGTTCCCGTGGTGTCTTTGGTCTAGAATGGTCACTATCTGTCTTCCAAAAGTTTATGTTCAATGCTATCATGTTTCAGGTGGAAGATATATTATTATTCCCTTATATCGTTTTTGTTTTGACAGAAGAGCTTCGGGGTCCTTTGTACACGATAATCATTATTCGAGATAGTTGGTTCTAAGTGTTGCAGTTGTATTAAACAAAGGCGTTTTCGACACAGAAACTTTATCATATCAACTGAAAGATGAAAGATGTCCACTGTTGGACCAAAGCCTCTTGATAAGGTGAATATGTCATAATCGCCACGCTTGGCATGCGGATTGGAGAAAGCAGTAGCTACAGTTTTACTGCAGAACGCATAGAAACTTAGTGATTTCAAAATAAAATTAAGACGTAGGTAAATATCAATGTAAAAGTCCATTTCCTTTCCATTTTACATTGTATAGTATCTTATCAGAAAATTAATAATAATACTTTCATCTAAAAGAATTCCTAATTCTCTACAACTACAATTATTTTTAATATCCGGCTCTACTTACCAGCTCTACATTCCAGTTACAGCTATAAACGCCATCTATAAACTTAACGCAGAACTCTTATCGATATGAGTATTCTATGTGTCATTGGTTTCAATGAAAACTTTCTAGATGTCGCTAGTTGTATGTTTCTTGAACTTTCGGGTCTAGATTCAGCTTGAGGATCACTCCCGTTCATAAAATAGTAAGGTATATTAAGTATTCAAAATGGATTTTTATCCTCAATTTGTTATAAAGGCATATGATTTTGCAAGGTTATTTTTTACTACAGTTGAACATAACTCTTTGCTGTAAATTACGCCATTTTTTATCTAGAGAGATTTTTTATAATTTTTTATCCCTCCCCTTACACCCCCTGGTGATTCCCATGTCTTTTTAAAAGTAATTACGGGGCTATACATAACATCTTTCCGGAACACAGTAGTGCTGAACACTTAGATACCAATTTGGCGGCACATAGTTAGGCCCTGGAGTCCCTACTGGCAATCTACTACTAAACTCTCGCTCTCGCTCTGCTCGCGAAAACCCACGAAAACGTTAATCTACTACTAGTAAATATGGATGCAGGATGCTTGTTTGCCACTTCATGACATAAAAAAACAAGTTTTCCAAATCAGCCTCCCATCTCATAATAAAGATACGTACGTACCTACTTCGCGTTAAGTCCGTTACAGGGTAGTAGGTGAACCCGAAGCGTCCTTTTTAATGTTGGTACCTAGTCTACCTAGCGAAGGTGAAACAAACAAGCAGTTCACATGGATGTTAAGAGATCACTGCAGCCTATAGACATCTACACAAAAACCACAGGTCAAAATGCAGGTGCTTTGCCACCCCTGAGGCCTTAACTGTTACGTCTTTGTGATAGATATTATGGGGTCTATCTAACCGGATTACGATATAAGTTAGTTAATTCGGTGACGCCTATGCCCTCGAGCTCCTACACTGAAACTTTAAAGATTCTCTGAGATTTTTAAGGTTCTACCGATAAATCAATTACCTACGTCTACAAATTTAGGACTGAAATAAAATCAATAAAACTGCATTTGAAAATAGATATAATTATTTTATTGATAAAATACAGTAAATACCTAATGATAAAAAAAATTACACACAAACGCATCTACCGCGCAACCGCTATATACACCACATTACATTTGAAGCCTGGCCACACTGGATGCGATCACGGAGCGAATAAAATAATTTTATTTCCATAAAACTTCCTCAACCATGAGTTTCCGCGTTCAATTTTTTGAAACAAACGCTAGCTTAAGTGTAGTTGTATGATGTAATATTAAATGCTGTCAATCTAAAGAATAATGGGAGATGCTGAAAATCACTTTAAAATACTAATCCACTTTAAAAACAAGCTCTAGGTAAAAATATGCAACACAAATCTTGTAGAGTATTTTATTTCAATAAAGTTAAGTATATTTTAAAAACAAAATTGATTTTTTAAGAGACATTACTGAGTAATGACACATATGCACCTGAATATATTTTTGTACTGTTACCTATATCTATACCTAATGTTTTTGCAAGCTTCAAATATTGTAGAAAGGAGATGTTGCGAGCTCGGCCTTAGTTCGTACACGTCCTCAAAAAATGGGTAAATTAAAGAAGAATCCGAAAAAAATACAATTAATTTATTCAAGAATATATTTTAGAGTTACTACCACATTTAATTCAATTGATTTTATCATTTTCAACTATGTTAAACATGGTGGCGATACAGCCGACACTTGGGATCAATCGATTTTGATAGTATTTAGAAAATATTACTTTTTTCTCCAAGTTCTATAATCAAAATACAATCTAAAAAACGAAAATGTCACAATGACATCGCCCGCCATATTCGCCATGTTTGTTTTGAGTTGCAATCCTAAGTGCAAATTATGTTTTGTAACTGCAAACAAAGCTAAAGAAGTGAAAATATGCAGTAAAAAAACGTTTTTATATTGATTTTGCCTGTTAATGACATTGTGTACAATACGTGGCCGGAGGTCCATACATTTTTGCAACATCTCCTTTAGTCTGGAGGAAGAGCTATCGCGTCCGTCACAACGGTAGTTAGAAAACTACCGATCGATACGTCGGTATGGATTTATTATGATTTTATTTGTACAGTATTAGCGATATAGTCTGTAAACGCACTGAGTAAAACTATTATGCTAATAAGTCTTGATTAATTAGTAAAGAGCATGCAGCTCATGTTGTATGACTAGTGGCACAGTCGTTACCTACTAGTGACGCAGAACAATATCTTTATAGTGATCATTTATCATGGGACTCATATTTATACCACACCACGTGCCGTTCATTCATCCTATCGCCTCCGGATCGCAATCGCCTCGCAACACATTATGCACTGGCCTTTATTTTGACGTCTCTGTACATCAATAATTATAAGGCTACGGATACACTACGTTTTACAATAAATTAAACAAAATAAAAAAATAAAACAACTTTGGTTCAAATTACAGGTGTTAGAAAAGTATTTATACTAATTAGCAAAGCGCAATGGATTTACAAAACTAAATTATAAAAAATATAAAAAAGCGATTGTTTACTCCAATTGTAATAACGTGTTGTTTTAAATAGGTATTATTGTTTATAAACAAAAGGGTATAGGTCTATAAGTTATCTTGCAACAAAATTGCAAATCATGAAATATTTACATTCGTAAGAGATTGATAGAATATAATGCCAGACCTAACGTCGACTACGATTTTTATTTCTTTACGCAAATACATTGTATAGGTACATCGTATAAATATTTATAGATCAGGGTCCACCAATGGCAGACTTATTCCTACGTGACTCAGCTTAGGTTTCCAGTAAAAGGGAAAAATACGTCCCCTGCGAGGATTTTTTTGTATTATCTATGTTCTATCAGGAAACTGGCCGCTTGGGCATCATTTGGGCTTCAATCATGGGTCTTTATGCGGTGATAACAAAGGCCATATTTGATTGATTTTGGTTACGCGGGGAGTTCCCTGATTGCACTTACTCATATTTCGATATTTATATAATTTTGATATTTGTATAAAATAGTAGTCACTTCGATTCTGACGCTCACAAAATATTTAAAAATAAAAGCAACTTTAGCTTAAATAAAAAAACAGACAATAACACCTATTTTATTATCCATCACACGAAATAAACGTAAAACATAAATTATTTTTGTTGTTCTCAACTATTTGAAGTTAAGATACTAAGTGCGAGATTCACAGACCGCACTACGACTTTACCTTGAGCAAAGTATGCTTAGAACTGTCAGTACAGTATGGGTTTTGACAGTGTGAAGCGTACTTTGCTTGAAAGTAAAGTCGTAGTGCGGTCTGTGAATCTCACCCTTACTGCTTACCGCAGTAAACATCCTAACTAATCTGTTTAACCTATCTCTAAGGTTCCGTGGCAGTTTGAGCATTGGATTACTTTTTATGACAAATTGTAATGACGTCCTGAGGCCGTGTACGGCCCTGTAATTTCCGGCACAGAGGCGTAACACCTTAGGCCTCAGGAGTGGTAACGCATCTGCATTTTGACCTTAGTCTTTGTGTGGGTGTCTATAGGCTGCAGTCATCACTTAACATCAACGTGAACTGCATGCTTGTTTACCACTTCCATTACATTAAAAAAAAAAAAAAAAAACGTCATAATTGTTTCCTAACTAGCCATGTGATAGAGATAAGCAAATACCACCCAGTTCCTAATGTTTAAATTTAGCATTCGTTTTTTTTTAATTTTATACAAATTTAGCGAATACTAAACTTATTAAAATCATAATATGTATGTATGTATCTTCACGCCAGGTCCCTAACGGGGTAAGCAGAGAGTGTAGAGCGCCAGACATCCCGGTTCTGACAAACCTCTCGTGCCTCGTCTACCTTCATCATTCTCTTCATACATGCTTTTGATCCCACCATCAGACAGAACTCGACCTATTTGGTCATGGTAGGTCAGCCTTGGTCTTCCTGGGCCTCTGCAACCATCCACATTCGCATTGTGTATCTGTTTAGTCATTCGCTCATTCGATATTCTTTCTATATGCCCGAACCATAAAATAAAATCGTAATAAATGTTCAAAATCAGAATTTTTAGAAATCATATATGTATCTACCTATTTGTTGTTTCATGATAGGTATATTATGTCAGAATAATACTTGCACACAGGTGGGATAAGATGGTTGTGAAGAGGAGAGGTAGTAGAGGTCTTTTTTCCCTTAAATTTGACACGAAAAGTAGAATTTCATCAAGAAAGTAACAAAATCACGGAGATGGAAGTCATGAACTTCTTCGAAATGTTTGTCTAGGTCTCCTTTTAACCTAGGATTATGGAGCTGAATCTATAGGTAAAGGGAAATATTTGTATTTCCACACTCCGGGTTGAGTCGATATACCTACATATCGGATAAAGTTTGCTCGTGTTGGCCAGTGGTTATCTAAAAAACCTACTACGACTAGGTACCATTGAATGCTTATTATTTTGTGTTATTATAAATTTTAAGATTAACACGAAAATTATATTCCAATGCTCAAATAATCCGAAGAACAATAATCTCATTTAGAAGCCGAATAATACAATCTTAATCACTAGATGTCACTAGATTACACAATTGTAATTTTTACTTAAATTATTTTGTTAAACATTTTGCGACAGAACGTCAAGATTGGGTTAGTCGGCATTATTCACATTATATTTTAAGTGGAATGCCTTTTCACAAGACCTAGCTTTGAAGCACCCAGACTAAGTAATTACATATTCTAAATTTAACAGGAAGATAATAAATTATGTACAAGAATAGCGAATAATATACTATTTTAACTCTACTGTTTCATAAATTAACAACTTCTGTCGATAAACGTCCATTTGCGAATTATCGCTCGAGCTATTTATTATATTTACAAAGTTGCCTAACTGTGTCAATTTATTTAATAAAAAAATGTTTATAATAGTATGTATGTATGTATCTTTACGCCATTTTCCTAACGGGGTAGGCAGAGATTGTGGAGCGCCAGATATTCCGGTCCTGACACACCTCCCGTGCCTCATCTACCTTCATCATTCTCTTCATACACGCACGCCGATTCCTAAGACTTTTGACCCCATCATCAGACAGAACTCGACCTATTTGGTCATGATAGGTCAGCCTTGGTCTTCCTGGGCCTGTACAATCATCCACATTCGTTTATAATAGTGTCGAGAGAAATATAATCATACTTTGGACACTGACTGCTGTAACACAGGGCAAGTTTTGCAGCAGCCAGGGTTCACAATAGAATGTATTACCTTTTTACTTCCAATAAACATATTTATGTTTATTTTGGTTTGTATTTGTGTACCTGTGTGTGTAAAAGTGTAAAATCCTTTATTTCTAGTTTTATCGGAATTTTTCAATTTATGGAAGTTTCCCCTCGGAGTTTAGTAATGTGCTCGGAGATGTCAATTGACTCACCACTTGTTACATGGGCCAAAACGTAACCGAACAATCGTGGGTGTTTGCATGTTTGCTTGAAGGTAGGGTTGCTAGGTCGCTTAACTTTATAGCCGGACATACCATCAAGATTAGCCGGACATTTGGGTGAAAAGGCCGGACACCAGCAATAGAAGCAATCGGGACTGCTCGGTGCTCGCTCGTTTAAAAAATGTAAAAAACCTAACAAAAGCTAAAAACCGTATATTTTGTCCGGACACGCAATCAAAAGGCCTAACTATGTCCGGTTTTATCCGGACGCCTGGCAACCCTACTTGAAGGCCTGTATTTACCTCTGCCTACCCTTTCATTACAGGCGTGAAGTGATGTTTTTTTTTTGTAAAAGTAAAATTCAGCGTCATATCATGGAAATAATATCTGATGGAATAGCCGAGTAAATCAAAACGAGTCACTCCAAAACAGATGACAATCGCATTTTGGTTTTTAAATTTTCATTTTCATGAGAGGGTAGAGGTAAATAAAAAGCTATTGAAATGATAGGCCATTAATATGAATTGAAGATACTTTTTTCTGTGTTGTTGTAAGGTCTCATAATTTCTGGTACAGAAGCTAAGGTCTCTGGAGGGGCAACCCATCAACATTTGGTTTCAGTTTATGAAATAAAATATTTACTTACTATCAATGTGAACTGTATGCTATTTTGCCGATTTCATGTTGTATTAAAATGCTTTAGCTGAGTAAAAATAGTTTACTTAAAGTAAGTTAAGTCACTCAATGAATGTGATGGGCTGAAAGTGATCAGAAAAAATTGAACAATCAAGATCAATCAAGTAGGTATGTATATTAATATGTCGGATAAAACTGTTCGATTATTTCGTGTCTGTAGGTAACGTGTACCTACCTTTGTTTTAACGTGTTTTAACGTGTACCTATAATTGTAATATTTTTATTTTTCGCAGTGGCACATGCCAGTGAACTTTAGAAAAGACTTCGGGCAGGAATCGAACCTGCGACCTCAGGATAACCAGTCCAGCCGCTTTACCACTAAGCTACTTCGGTACCGAAGTCAAATTTTTCATTCTCATTTTTCTTTATTTTCTAAAATGTGTATATTTCTCGAGCGCTTATTTAAAGTAACCACAAAGCAGAATAAAGATCTCATCTTTAAGACGTTCCTTTACACTGAATTACAGTAAAGTGATATTAGTTTGAACTTAAAAGTCACTTCAAATGTTTCAAACGAGTCACAGCACAGTAGTCCTGCCAGCGCCAGTCTTTAACTGGACTCTCGGCTATTTTCACTAGAACCGACTGGGAGAGACGCGGTCACCTCTGGAGCGACTATCAGTCCCTCCTTGATCCTCTTTTTCTGTTTCATCCTTCTGTTCTGGAACCAAATCTTCACCTGAGTCTCATTCAACTGGAGCGCTGAAGCTATCTCTATTCTTCTCGCTCTCGTCAAGTATTTGTTAAAATGAAACTCTTTCTCTAATTCTGTGAGTTGCTTGTTGGTGAAGTTGGTGCGGCCGGTGTTGTTCAGGTTGAGTAGCGGGTTGGTGAGGATCTGGCTGCCTGTGGGTGTGCGGAGACCGTCCTGGGGGCTCCCTAACACACCTTGACTTACGAAGTCAGCTGGTGGTATCATCAGTTTTGGGGCTGAAACAAAGAAATGAATCGAGTTAGTTTTGTTACTTCGGACTGTGATAATAATTTGTTATTATTGCAAAATCATGGGTTGGGTTTGTGAAAATACAAATTGTAGAAATATTAAAGTTTTGATGTAAAATAACGGTTATTTTCAAAACAATAGAACGAATTCTAAAAACGAGTAACATTTTGATAAACACGATAAAATTTTAACTGTTATAGATTTTCATTCTCTTAGACAATTCGTTGATGATTGATTTATTTTTTCGTAATAGGTATATATGTTTAAAGGCGAGCATAAAATCGGTCACCATCGCCTTTGTATAGGAACTGATTTTTATTACACACCGATGAAATAATGCAATTGATACGTCATCATTTATGTATTTACTTTCGTCTTAATCAGTTTATTTATTTATTTCATATAATTAGGCTCCTGGAGAGCACTTTTACATCGTCATTTTTAAACTACTTAGAGCGAATAACCACTAATAATAAACAAAAACACATAAATACCTAAATTAGAACGGCTATTACGGCTCTGTAATTTCCGGCACAGAGGCATAACACCTAATGCCTCAGGAGTGGCAGCGCATCTGCATTTTGACGTCTGGTCATTGTGTGGGTGTCTATAGGCTGCAGTCATCACTTAACATCAATGTGAACTGCACGCTTGTTTGCCACTTTTATTACATAAAAAATATATATATATATTAGAAAGAAACGAAACAATTATGTACAAATTCTTCCATTTCCCCATTTTTACAAGAAACTGAGAAAATAATGAATTCAATTAATTCTTTTCGATTTCAATTAATTTGGTCCCTATAATAAAGGTTATTCAATCTAAATCAAAAATAAAAAGGTTATTCAATCGTCATTCGATGTCCAATATTTCGGTAAATGTTGACATGCATAAGCAGTTCCTCCCTTCCAATAAACTCTTGTAATTGGGGCCCAATTTAATTCGAAAGACAATTAATTCGTCAACTAATAAGTTAACCCTGTCGTCGACACGGGTTCCCCATGTCCAGATAATCCCACTGTCCACCTGTGACGCAGCAGCTGTTGGGGTGGACATATTGGGTCATTTTGACCGGGTTGTAGTTGACGCTTTTATTAAAGGGTTACGAATGTGTTAAGATAATCTGTCTGTCTTTTGAAAATGCACGTATCGTGCCAATTAGAAATATCAAATATGATTTTTTTATATACCTATCATGTAGGTGGCAAATAAGCATTCAGCTCCCATTGATGTTAAGTGATGACTGCAGCCTATAGACATCTACTCAAAAACCAGAGATCAAAATACAGATGCATTGCTACCCCTGAGACGTAAGTTGTTATATCTCTATGACAGTTATTACGGCACCATACATTACCATCTAACGGAATCCGGAACACGATAGTGCTGAACACTACCATTTGGCGGCAGATAGATTTCTTTTTTATGTCATTAGGTTGACGGACAACTAGACGGGCCACCTGAAGGAAAGTGTTCACCGTCGCCTATGAACATTTGCAACACCAACCAACAGATGCCAACACGCTACCAGCTCCGAAGGACTCTTTTGACGTCATTTTTAAAGAACTTTATATTGCAGCATCTAGGAAACACCTCAGAGGGAAGTTTGTTCCATAATTTACTCGTTCTGGGCAGGTACGAATGTGAGAACCGCACCGTTGAGCACTGCCAGGTGTCCAGTCGGCGAGAGTGGAACTTCGCTCTTCGGTGGGTAGTACGGTGTAGGAAAAGAGACGGTGGCACCATGTCGAACAGTTCAGCAGAACACTCATCATTGTAGAGACGGTACAACACGCACAGACTCTCAATATCTCTGCGCAGGCTCAGATGTTCGAGCCTGTCAGTAAGTCCTAGATCGTTAACAATACGAACGGCGCGTCTTTGTAGAGAGTCAAGTAGATCAAGCTGGAATTTGGGGGCTCCCACCCACAAATGAGAGCAGTATTCCAGACGGGGCCGCACTTGGGCCTTATAAAGCTGTAGTAAATAGATAGATTAGGTATTGCGGTGGCGCCTACGCCCTCGAGCTCCTACATTGGATCTCTACAACCAGTAAAACTTAAAGTTAGGTTTACTAAATAAAAATGTGTACTTTAGTTTATGAAACCTATAAAGTATAACTTAACCCAAAAAATACTTGTATTCTCACACGATCTGAGCACGTCTACCGTCATTGTCTCACATCTATTAGACATAAATAGTTTCGAACCTTCCTTAAAGTTAGGCTCCCGTAGCGAGCCAAGAATCACACGGACTCTCAGTGTTTACATTACCACAATAATGCATGTCAAAACTTCAACCTGGGCGCAGGTTGTACACTTCTGCACAGCGGGGCACCTCCTTGCATCCAATATTGAAATATCTTTTATCTCTCTCGTTTATAAGACAAAAAAATTGACACCTGTCACAAATGGACGCGACAGCTCCCACCGAGTCCGGTGGATTGTGGATTAGAGGCTTTGTGTAGATCAGTATCCGCAAATATTCAGACAAAACATTGCTTCATTGACTTTTGTGGTTACAATTCTTTTGTTTTTTTTTTGGGTGATGCAGCGTGTAATTTTTGTATAAAAAAGTGGATTCCCTAAGTAAATATGAATGTCTTAAATATATTTATTGACATAAAAAAAAGACGATTATAGGTTGAAGTGAACTTTCTCTCGCGAAAAAGAGGCCTATATTGGCGGAGACACAATTGAAAACAACAGTCTTAATTTTCTTGTGGCTTGAAAGATTAAACGTGATTACAAATAAGATTTTTTTTTATTACTGGTGGACCTGGTGGTAGCTGCAGTGACGGAGCTCAAGAATATAACAAGTGAAAAAAATTGGGGTAGTTAGGTGATTTTTTGGTAAAAAGACTAAAAGTAGTCCATCTACAAAAAATAACATTACTTTATTTTTTCAAAGTAGTGTCTGGTACTGCTCTTGAATGAAATGGTTAAGAAGATCAGATATTGGAGTGTTGCGTGAGATGGGCCTTAAGTAACTCAGCCTAAACAAAGGTAAATGGGACACTTAAATAATTCAAATACCTACCTCTTCATTTTAAAAACTATTATTGTTCTAGGAGCTTTGTAGTTAGCAGTAAGCAAATAGACATTGCTATGGCTGGCTAATGGCTGAGTCCACTTACGGTATTTTTTGTTAGTTTACTAATAGTAGGTATAATAAGGAAAATATTAGATATATTTAACAGCAAATATTTTTCAGGGGGTAGAGCTCCAGTGACGGAGCTCGCGGGTGTAGGCACCACCGCATTACCTAATATACTTGCCGCTAAATGGTAGTGTTCAGCACTATCGTGTTCCGGTTAGGTGGTAATGAACGGCCCTGTAATTGCCGGCACAGAGATATAACACCTTAGGCCTCAGGAGTGGTAACGCATCTTCATTTTGACCTCTGGTCTTTGTGTGGGTGGCTATAGGCTGCAATTATCACTAATGTAACATTAATGTGAACAGCATGCTTGTTTGCCACTTCCATTACATAAAAAAAAACAGCAGTGAAATTGAAAGATTCAAATAGGAATGGTATTTATACTTGGTTGGATCTTTTTATGTCATTAAGTGGCAAATGGTTCACTATGACACCTCTACATTTGCATCTCTGGTTTTTATGTAGATGATTTACTGGTGGTAGAGTTCCAGTGTCGGAGCTCGAGGGGGTAGGCAGTAGTAGGCACCACCGCATTACCTAATCTAGCTGCCGCGAAATGGTGGTGTTCAGCATTATCGTGTTCCGGTTAGACGGTAATATGTGGCCCCGTAATAAATATCACGAGACATATAATAATTTAGGTCTTAGGTGTGGCAACGCATCTGCACTTTGACCTCTATTCTTTGTGTAGATTTCTATAAGCTATAGTCATAACTTAAGATCCATGTGAGCTGCATGCTTGTTTGCTACCTACGTTACAATAAAAAAATGATATTTATCAATTACAATATACACTTACCATCAAAGTGAACTGTATATCTGTTAGCCATTTCATGACAAACAATACATTATCATTGATACCACATTAAATCTTACTCCAAACAGAACGCAAGCAGCTACACCTGGCGTCCAGAATCCAGCCCGTTTGCAGATCAAACAGAGCCGGCTGTTTGTCCGTCTGTGTGTTTACGCAATCAACCTGGCCACTCACTAGCCGCGGTCCTACAAACAATACTGTGCGTTTTCATTGACATACGGTTTTGTTTGTAATCGGCTGAGGCGAAACGGACTCGTGTTCACAGGGCCTTTAAAGTACCTAAAGTGATCAAGGATTTTTTTTTATGTAATGAAAGTGGCAAGCTTGCATGCAGTTCCCATTGATGTTAAGTGACGACTGCAGACTATAGACACCCTCACAAAGACTAGAGGTCAAAATGCAGATGCGTTACCACTTCTGAGGCCTAAGGTGTTATGCCTCTGTGCCTGAAATAACAGAGCCTTACATTATCACCTTTTTTCATATAAACGGCCCTGTAATTTCCGATACAGAGGCATAACACCATAGGCCTCAACAGTGGTAACGCATTTGCATTTTGACCTTGGTCTGTGTGTGGGTGTCTATAGGCTGCAGTCATCACTTGACATCAATGTGAACTGCATGCTTGTCTGCCACTTCGATTACATTAAAAAAAAATGAAAGTGGCAAAGAAGCATGCAGTTCACATTGATGTTAAGTGATGACTGCAGCCTATAGACACCCACACAATGAACAGAGGTCAAAATGCAGATGCGCTGCCACTCCTGAGGCATTAGGTGTTATGCCTCTGTGCCGGAAATTACAGGGCCGTACATTACCACCTGACCGGAACACGATAGTGCTGAACACTACCATTTAGCGGGAAGTATATAAGGTAATGCGGTGGTGCATTCGCCCGCGAGCTCCGTCACTTGAGCTCTACCACCAGTAAATTTATATGTTACTTTACGTTCCTATTGACTTCTCATAGGTTTTTCTGTGATGTAAGACTCAGTTGCATCAGAATATTTGGTAGAGTTATGGTTTTTGTCCAAATGAACAGTAACACTCATTGAAATAAAACTATTTTTACGGATTTATCTCGCGTATATTAAACTAAAATGATTTTTAAAATCAACCCGACGTTTCGGTCGCTTTTCAGCTTCCGTGGTCCCGGGCAGACTGAGGTGACGTTTGTCTGACAGAGTAACAGTTATTTTAGCAATGACTGTAAAACGCGTTGCAACAGCATACTCTTGTAACAGTTAAAGTTATAACTTATATTATATAATATAAGGAATTTGTACATCATTGTTTCAGTTGATTTTAATATAATATGTGTTTTTGATTATTATTAGTGGTTATTAGGTAGCTCTAGGTAGTTAAAAGTGCTCTCCAGGAGCCTAATTATATGAAGTATATGAATATACTGAATTTACTGAATATCAGGATTGACAGATTCCCTCATTATCTGACAGAGATAATTGAGGTTAACTTACACATTTACCAGCCCAGCTCGGCCAGTTACGGTTGGCAGTCAACGTTATGACGTCATTTAACGATGTGCAAATGGTGCAACTCATTGCTTTACTGAAACTTTGAACAAATCTGTTACAGTTCATATTGGTTACCTATGCGTTTAAAGATTAACAGGCTCGCCACCTGTTAAATATGCCATAACGTAATCGACAAATCGAGGGTATTTGCATGACACAGTATAGATACAAACAGTATGGAAATTAAGCTCATTTTATAAAATATTTACCTACACTCCATTGAAGCAAAAGGGATGTCACTATATTTTTAAATAATGGTGTTATTATTTTAGCATTTACTGACCTCTAATCAATCGTATTGGGATATTGACTATTTTTTTATTGGTTACCCTGTAATAGTATTGGATAAATAAATACTATGTGTTTTTGAAACATATAGTCAATAAGTACTTAAAAGTTGTTAAGATATAACGATTCAAAATGTTGCGAATAGTGAAATGACTCAAAACGCCCTATATAAAATTGCAGCACGTTATGACGTCACACCGCGGTACAACAGTTTGCAAATAATAATATGGAGGATTATGTACATAATCTTAAGGTGTTGATTAATCCCAGCAAAAGTTACTATGTTAGTATTCACTAATTTATTCTTGTTCTTATTTAATATTTTTACATACACAACTAGTTATAAAACAAACAAACATATACCTATAAGAAATTAAAAAATAGTGCGCCGCCGCCAGCGGGAACAGGGTCTAAGCTATCGGTGGTTAGGGTCACAGAGACAAGAACCTCCTCACTATACGTGCCTTGCCGAGGAGTACCGCCTTCTGTATTAGACCCATGATCCAACCTTGATCTTATTATTATTATAGTTTTAAGTACAAAAAACAGTTTAATATTGATATAACTTGTAGATCTTTGTTTTTAACCATTACATAAAAAATACTTTATTCTTAATAAACATTTAAACAAATTATTATTCTTAAAAATAACAAAACTGAGTGCTAATTACTTGGGTAATTTTTATAGTTCTTACGACAGTACAATCTTAATAAATAGCTGCCCCGACGAACTTCGTATCGCCTTAGAGGTATAAACAAATTAAATGTACAAAAAATCGAAAAAAAAATTTTGATAAGAATCACCTCACCGTTTAGGGATATAAAAAACGACTACAACCGATTCTCATACCTACCAACTATACACACAAAATTTCATACTGATCGGTCTTGCCGCTGCGGAGGAGTATTGTTACAAACACTATCACACGAGATTTTTTAAAATACGGATGTTAGATATTATAACAGTACATTATTCTTGCCTTTCAAAATCACCAAGAAGTTTAAAAAACGATACCTCCGGTTTTGATGATGCAGAGTTCAAACACTCGTATACCACGCAATACGCTCGTGGCACGGGACCGCTCGTCTCGACGCGACAGTCCGCGACACTCGCTACTGTAGCACTGCGAGAACCGCTTAGAGGCCTCGTAGATGCGCATGTTTGTGTGAGTGTGCCGTTTCGAACGATTTGTTCGTAGTTACATTACTGTTTGTAACGATACTGTGCTTATGCTTGTATTCATGCAAATACCCTCGATTTGCCGGCCCTTTCGGGGATTACAGGCGTAAAGTTACGAAATAAATATGTTTGAAAATGTCGTGTCAATGGAAACGCGCCAACGGCGGTCACATCGCAGCCCGCCTATAACAATATTGACAATGACGCAAAAACACACACACTCCTATTTCGTCCATGAGACTGCGCGTTAAGTAGTGCGCTCGATTCGGATTGGTATATTTCAAATAAATCTCGTTTTCAATTGTTCTCGAGTGTTGTCTTAGGTATTTGCTTGTTTGTTATTTAACTGTATATTAAGTAAACCGTTGGTATGTTCATAAAAAAGGCATAAATATCATTTAGGTTAATGTTTTTTTGCTAAAAGATTTTTCCAAAAGGCGGTTAATAAATATAACATTCTGTTCAATTTATTATTATTATTTTGTTTTATTTAATAGAAGTGGCAAACAAGCATGCAGTTCACATTGATGTTAAGTGATGACTGCAGCCTATAGACACCCACACAAAGACCATGTTCAAAATGCTATAGCTCCAGTGACGGAGCTCGCGGGCGTAGGCACCACCGCATTACCTAATATACTTGCCGCTAAATGGTAGTGTTCAGCACTATCGTGTTCCGGTCAGGTGGTAATGTACGGCCCTGTAATTTCCGGCACAGAGGCATAACAACTTAGGCCTCAGGAGTGGCAACGCATCTGCATTTTGACCTTGGTCTTTGTGTGGGTGTCTATAGGCTGCAGTCATCACTTAACATCAATGTGAACTGCATGCTTGTTTGCCACTTCCATAACATAAAAAAAAAAAAAAATGTAGAGATGCGTTGCCGCCCCTGAGAGTTAAGTTGATATATCTCTGTGATAGTTATTACGGAGCCATACATTAAGATCTAACCGGAACACGATAGTGCTAAACATTACCATTTAGCGGCAAGTATATTAGGTAATGCGGCAAATTGGTTAGGTTATGCCTACGCCCTCGAACTCCTGCATTGGAAATTTGGAACTCTACCACCAGTACCTATATTTCTGCTTTAGAACGAAATTCAAAATTCAAATCATTTATTTCAAATTGGTCTACAAGGACACTTTTGCATTGTCGGGTTATAAGCTACCTAGAGAGAATGACTTATAATAATAATTCAATAGGTATTAATAAATACCAATTTAATAATAATATTTAACCGACACGTGAATCATCAAATTTTTCAATTCCTTCATAGAAGAAAATGAAAAATATGTTCGTCATAATCATAGTCATTCACTTAGCAGAGTTCCAAGTGCAGGCACTACTGAGAAGATCTCCGCTACCCAACAAACTCAGCGTGTTGCTCTTTTTTCAAAACCTTAGATTTAATACAAATATTATTAAATAAAATAAAGATAATGTGAACGTCCATGGCATACAAATATTTGCATATAAACACATACGCAAATACCCATCAACAGCTTAATATCGTGATAGAAAATAACACCCGCAAATCATAACAGACCAGTCCCCACAATCAGCACCCGTTCACGAGTATGACGCATGTGGCAGCCATTGCTCTCCTCAACCATTTTGAAGGGAAGTGAGCAACCCGTCACACGACGCCGCCGAAGGAAAGACATTAAAGTATATTAACAGTATATTATATACTTGTAGAAATTAAGCTAAATAAAATCAGGCCTTTACAATTAGGCCCAATAAATGCGTAGATAACTATTATGCGAAAAAAAAAAGAAATTTTATAGCATCGTCTGATTTCGTTAGATTTTTTTTTTAATGTCTGAAGGTTGACAGACAAGCAAACCTGATGGAAAGTGGTCACCGTCGCCTATGAACATTTGCAACACCAGGGGAGTTGCCAACGCGCTGCCAGCCCTCAAGGACTCTTTTGACGCCATTTTTGAAGACTCTTTTGAGCCCATATTGAAGCACCGAGGGAACACCTCAGAGGGAAGTTCATTCCACAATTATATTAGATGCTTATACTATATGTTATTGCAAGTCAAAAACTAGAATCCTGAGGAGTTTCTAAGTATTACTATAAGTAGCAATCCGTAACAGTTTCACATAATTTTATATTAATAATTTGATTGTAAAAAACCGGCCTAGTGCGACGGACTTGCGTTCGCAGGGTTCTGTACAATTGATAAATTTTCTGTTACGCTAAAGATTTCTTATTGGTTTTATTGTAATTTATTAAAACATAAACTATTTGTTAACTTTTTTTTCAAAAAGTTTGTTCAAGTAGTTTCGTAGGTAAATAGGGAAATGAAAAATTTTCGCCCATATTCATAATTACCTCAAAGTTGTTCATTTATAAAATTACTACCTACCTATGCGACCTACGAAATATACACAAAAACAGCATAAAAATCGGTCAGGCCTTTTTTGATAAGTTCGATAATAAACACGGTGACATAAACTGTGTGAAACCCTTTTAAAATTTTCTAATCTTGACTCCTTTGTTTTAAATTCATTTATTTATGTTGCACATATATGTTTTGATCACTAACTTACATACGCGTATCAAATTTCAACTAGTTTTTAAGTAAACGAGCTGTGATTGATCTACAGACAAACAGACACACGAGTAATCCTATTAGGTTACAGGTTTTTTTCTTTCAAATTATGGAACCCCAAAATATTGTATTTTTTGAAGAACTAAGTGGATATTAATAATGAAATCTAACGACTATTTTTATTAGGTACATAGTTAATTTTCATCAAAACTGATTTCGCTCGCAAATACCTAAAATTACACGGAACTCATTTACTCACTACTTTTTTTGTATCACATTTTACAACGCTGATTGAAACACTGTTTTGACAGACATTTATTTAATTAGTACACTTCGACGAATATTACACAAAATTAAATTTTATAAAACTAGTTTCATACATTATTAAAATGTTTATTTTTATGGTTCTATAAGTCCTGCGTCGAAACTTCCTATGTATATTCAACGGAGTGACAACTTTGAGAGAATTTCTAGAGCCTAGATGCATAAGGGCGGAAGTCGATTTTGCCAACTTTACAGGAGAGAGTAAAATAAATTCTCAATTTTATCGGAAAATATTTTAATAAGTACAAACAACACGCGAATGATTTCTATGTCCATATTTAGCGTAACTAAGTACTTTCCTAGCCCTATACTTAAAATTTTGAAATAATGTTTCTAACAAGTAAAAAAAAAACTTTTTGTGAAAAATGTTGACATCCGACTTTATGCCACTACAAAAATAAAAATAAATGTCAGTTCAACTTATTATTATATGCACATACGACTTTCTACCTTTAATTTTTGTGATTAAATGTGATTTGAATGTCCAAATATAACGTTATATTATACATAATTATATAAAAATTACATACAATAAATTTTAATATCCAACGCTTTGACAGGTGATCAGTTTCAGCAAATACTTTATCTTTAAAATTAAATTTAAAGCACTTTAATTGGCACAGCTTAGGATTAGAATTAGAAATCTCCGGCGTTGGGACGTGGCGACCCACCGCCCACTAGTGGAAGAATACTCCTCCAGTGGAAGATAATTCTTCTGCTAGTGCAGTCAGTCAACCGAACAATGGCGATCAAAGCATTCCAATATTTGAGGTAGTAAGTACAATTACTCAAGATGGGCAGCGGTATCCTGCGACTACCGCCACTGCGATCACCAATCTGTATGCCAAGCGTAGCCAGGCTTTGGCCCAGCAATGGATGTCCTTCTGCTGAAATAAATGAATAACCGCACGTATGAATCCTTGCTCGTGGAGGGTAGGTACCTAAGTGTACAGCGCGGTGTGTGCGGGTCTTGGTCGGAACACTCGGAACAGCCCTCATGTTTTGTTATAAATATTGATGCGCCGAATAACCGAATACCGAATATTATTCGGTCTAACTTATACCGAACCGGATATTCGGCCGAATTAAGTCGGTTTACCATTTCATTGTTTTGTGGCGTAAACGGTCCTAATAGTCGTAACGCACTTCCGGATTAGGTACGGAGCGAACACCGGATTCGGTACGCTCCGAATCAAATCTGGCCGTGTGTAGCGACAGCGGATGCAGTCCGCTCCGAAGTAGATTAGGTAATACGATGGTGCCTACGCTCTCAATTACCTCAATGCAACCAAATTAGGAACCCTCTAAAAACATTGAAGTCTATTGAAAACCAGTTGCATCAGGGGCAAATGCGTGTCGGCACATCAAAGGCGGCGTGTGTGTTTGTCTGTAACAGTAGAAGGCCGCGACATCGCCAATCCATTACCCGCACAAATATTTGTGGTGGGAACTTGCGTCTGATTTTCGGATTTCCAGTTTTATGTTGACTCTTGCGCCGTTTATTCATTTTTATTTGTATATCTTATAGTAGACAGAGTACGTTCTTAGTTTGGTCGTATTGCATAATATTTTTTTATGTTAAATCTAATTCAGCTTCGTTACGTATAGGTACCTACTATTGTAGAGTTATTGTAGAGTCTGTTGGTAGGGGTCACACTTTTTGACATAGAGTGGCAATCAAGCATACAGTTAACATTGATGGTAAGTAATTTGCCAATAAATATCTAACTTTACACATCTAACTACATGAAACTATAGATTTCAATAATGCGTTGCAATTCCCATTTCTGAGCCCTTAGATATTATGCCTCTGTGTCAGTAATAACAGGGCCGTACGATTCCTCTGACAGACATAACATACAGATGATTCAATGTATTGATATAATATTTACAAATACTAACATTGATTTCAATAATTAATTGTTTTTGATATTTTTAAGCTATTACTGGTAATGAAGAGCTCTCTATAAGTCCACTTCCAAGGTAAAAACATTTAAAATATATCCCAACTCTGTGTACTAGACCTCAAAATTAAAACTAGAAAAAATATATTGTAGCACAATTAAAAACTTAGGTTGGCGTTTTTTTAACATTTTAGTATCTTAACAAAGATTATTCGCCGGTGGGCTCCTCATTTGCGTCATTATCAATAAAAAAGTTATTAATATTTTAACGATCCATATCTAAACATTTTTTTAATACATCAGTCCATTTATGCACGAAAATGCATAACAATCATACCTATCTTGCAATAAACATGATACCTACGGCATACTTAGCGTAAAAGCAAATTTATAAGCAATTTTATCGGTCTCCATTTAGATTCCATAAAGATGATTGCTATGGAAAACAAAACGGGTACAACAAACGCACTCGTTATTATATCGTAAACCCGAAAGCTTTTAAATTCGCATCAAATGGAACCTATTTACCCTTTATTTACTCATCGATGCGGGTCCCGGTCATCCATAATACGTACACGTTCCAAATTAAGCATAATTCAATCAATTCAATTGTTAAACACGGCTGGCCATGTACAACGTCAACGCCCTATGCCCGAAAAAAAAAGCATTCGAATTGGGATGTCTGACAGTTAACAGACAGCAAGGGGAGCGGGAAACGATGCGATTGGTCGAAAATTGGACAATGCGGCAGATGCGTTCATAATTTTTTTCACCACCGCCATGTTTGCTCAAATTCTTTACCGAAAAATAGGCCTTGGAAAAAATAGTAAAGCAGCTGACATTTCAATTTGCCGTGAGAGTTGACAGGAGATGCTAGCGATTATTCCTATGCATATTTATGTGTAATTTAAATACGTTGCATTAGAATGTTTTTATACGATAGCGACGTGGATAGCGATGATGTATCGTCCGCTATTTGTGCGTTGTTATCAGAAGAAGCAATTTTAATTATTTGCTACTGCTTTACGTTATGTTTTGCGTTGATTGACTTGAAATGATAAAATTAAATGAATTGTTGAGCTTCCGTTATCACCTTGAGTATGTTCATTGCTTACCCGATCAGTTACTATGGATATTTTTTTAAATGATGTAATTGGCATGGGTATCACGCAGAAATTAATTAAGTAAGTTCTAAACTGAACAGCTGACGTGTTTGAAGATCAGATGTCAAAATTAAATAATAAATTAATTATCAATAAGTGTTATTTATTGCTAAGAAATAACAGTTTTATTTCGTATCACAAATCGTGATAATATAAACCAATATTAATATTTTGTTTAATTTACTGTACCAACTTTTATCCGCTTAAAATCAGTGAAATATAGCATTTATTACTATTGCATAAAGTGACGTGATCAAGCGGCCAATTCTCTGATAGTACACTTTTGACTAGATAAGCAAACTGTTATTTCCAGCAATAAGGGCGGTCACACAAAACTGCGAATTGCTGCGATGCGATTCAGGTGACCATACTTTCAATATGTCGGACGAAATCGCATAGCAACAATTCGCATCGTAAGTTTCTGCGATGCGGTGTCGCATCGCATGGCGGTTTTGTGTGGGCGCCCTTATGCTGGAAAACAATAAATGAATAGCAATTTTATATTCTACTTTTTTATGTATGCACTAGGCATGCGATTCTCACTGATGGGCAGTGAGTACACCGTCTGTAGACATCTACACAAAAACCCGGTGATCTAAATGCAGATTCTATGTAATGCGACACCCGAGGCGAAACATGTTTTCAGTGGCGTATACAAGGACGGCACCCAGAGGCGGATGAGAAAAATACCAATCTCCATCCTATTTGAGCAAATTCTCTTTCTCTGGCGTCCCCTGGTATTATCAATGGGAAAGTGAGTTTTGTGTTGCGCTTTCATTCCCGGATTCCCGGTTTATAACTATTTTATACGGTATTTTAAACCGGGTGCCACCCTCAAGCGAGTGGCACCAGGTGCGGGCCTATAGCTAAGCCACTGCATATTTAGTTTCTGTGATAGTCATACATTACAATCCAACCGGAACACGGTGGTGCTGAACAGTGTCTAATGTATCTACCGCCAAATAGGTAGTAGATTTGGCGGTAGATTAGATACATTAGACACTAGCGCTTTACCATCTATAAATGTATACGTTAACAAGGTAAGCAAATCTGATAATACTCTAAGGTAGAAATATACTGAAAAACAATAAAGGGATTAAGTAGGAAAACTCTACTTAGGGCCGTTTACGCCGTCGTAATAAAACGCGATCAATTCATGTATAACTTATCCGTTCTTAAACGTGTTCAATAACACTATTTCGATTTCACCGACAAAATTGATAAGGATGAAATTAGATGCAAATTCAAAATAAAAATTTTGAAATTGGATGCAAATTAAAAAAAATAATAATAAACCCAGTTCTAAAACGCGTTTTTAAAACTGAATTCTCAGAGCAAAAGTTGAAATCCGCCCTTTAGAGGATACAATTTTATTTGAAAATTTTATTACATTTAATTACACCGATAATTAGCAAACCTAACCAACACTATACGGACCCACGTGATTGATCATCCCTAAACCACTGGTTATTGTGGGGGCCACGCGCCGTTTTTTGTTTAATAAAACCTCGATAAGTTATCTCGCCAAATTGGAAAGCGGGCAAACAGATATAATCCGGTAATCCTACAGCCGCTTACGGTTTCATTATGAGCTATCAGGTATTGTAATATGTCACTGTGGTTATTGGTGCGTTGGAGATAGGGTTACCATTTAGAAATTTCAAAAGTCCTGACATCTTATTAGAAGATCAGATTTTATCAGATTAGACGAATTATTCCCAGTTGCCCCCGCGGCGAGGTCAGATCATTGTTAATGATTCAATACAAACTTAAAAATATGGGAAAATTATGAGATATTTAAAAAGATTAAAGACTTAGGTATATGCCAAACGTGGCGATTATGCCATATCCCCCTTAGGTATGGGGAGGCTTTAGTCCAGCAGTGAACAGATGTCCACTGGCTGATATGATACTCTAATAAAACGTATTCCGTAAAACGTATTAGATGTCAACTCCTTCACTTCTGCAATGGTAGAAAAAGTATATTACTGTTGTATCTTTTAAGGGTGCCGAGACGTGGTCTCTCACTATGGGTCTCGTACGAAAGCTCCAAGTCACTCAGCGGTCAATGGAGAGGGCTATGCTTGGCGTTTCCCTACTGGATCGAATCAGAAATGAAAAAATCCGTAGCCGAACGAAAGTCGGTGACATAGCCAAGTAGATCTCCCCAAGCTGAAGTGGCAATGGGCGGGGCACATAGCTCGGAGAACCGATAGCCGCTGGGGTAAAAAGGTTCTTGAGTGGAGATCACCTATCGACAAGCACAGCGTAGGACGTCCACCTGCAAGATGGACCGACGACCTAGTCAAGGCTGCAGGTGCCCGCTGGATGCACGTCGCTTCCGATCGGTCGGCATGTAGGCCTATGTTCAGCTGTGGACATCCTATGGCTGATATGATGATCTTTTAAGGGTTCCGCAGTCTACAGGGAACATTTATAGTTTCGCCATTCCGTCGGTACGTCCGTCTGCCCGCAGCTAAGCTCTATCTTAGCATTTCTATCAATTGCACGCAATCAAGCACCTTGTTTTACCCGGATAGAACTGAGTGTAGCCGTACTTCGGATAATAATCGCAACATACATTCCAATGTATAAATACATTCATACAAACTAGGTACAGAATCAAATGGGTTCGATAGCAATTTTCTCCCAGACAACTTACAATTTTTTAACTTCTGAGGAAGGTATAGCTTTTTACTTACTTGTACATAATATGGCTACTGTGTGTTATCATATGGAATATACTATAGAACTGAAAGTTTATTAAATCATAAGGTTACCTGATGAAAGACCATACTGAGTTTAAGTTATCAAATATACGACGAACACGAATGCGATGGTGGTATGAAAGGGAACGTGGTATGAAAGCGATTGCTATATTGACAAAATAAAACCATAAACTAAGTCAGGAACAATTGGACCAAATTAGACGGTAGGGCTACTACTAAATGGTATCACACACACATGTACGAGTAGGTTTGTAGGTACGCTAAATACGAAACATTTTACAAAACAATTTTATTCATAGGCTATATCGTATCCAACTTCTGCCTATTTCGGGTCTGTAGAGCCGATTGTCTCTTTCGTAGGCTCTATGAGTAATATTTCTTGTTGGGTATATATATATATATATATATACGAATGTTGAACCACATTAGAGTTCTATGTTTAGCAAAAATGTACAGCTATACCGATGTGGTATGATACCCCTAAGTAAATACGTAATATTTTTTCCCGACGCGCGGCAACGATCCGTCATACGCTGTCGTAGCATAATGTACGGATAAAATTATTAATTTCACCCGCACGGGGGGTTGCTACCCTGCTGGTATAAGCTGTCTTGAGTGCGGATTAACCTTTCTACATATTTGCTCGATGAAATTGTGGAAAAGTGCTTTAGTTTTACAGTAATCGCTGTCTGTTCTTTCTATGATTGAATTGGTTTATTTTGATAGTCATTATTGATAAATCCATGAGTTTTCCGTAATTACACTGGTGGTAGAGCTCTAGTGATGGAGCTCGCGGGCGTAGGCACCACCGTATTACCTCATATACTTGCCGCTAAATGGTTGTGTTCAGGACTATCGTGTTTCGGTCAGGTGGTAATGTACGCCCCTGTAATTTCCGGCACAGAGGCATAACACCTTAGAGCTCAGAAGTGGTGATGCATCTGTATTTTATTTATTTATTTAAACTTTAATGCACACATTATAAAAATGAGGTACATAAGGTGGACTTAATGCCTTTAGGCATTATCTGCCAGTCAACCTTAAGGTTGTACAAGAAAGACCTTGGTCTGTGTGTGGGTAGGCTGCAGTCATTGCTTAACATCAATATGAATGAACTGCATGCTTGTTTGCTACTTCCATTACATAAAAACAAAAATATCTAAATAAAGGATCGGCTACTGACAAGTATACGTAAATATAAATGATCAATTAATAGAATTTAACCAGAGAGTTTTGCTAGTTTATCACTTATCCATAGATCAATCGCATATACATATTACACATACATATTATTATACACGATAATAGATACAAATATCAAAGATAGGAAAATATAAAATCTCATATAAAACTGCTTATTACAATAGATCGACTAGATGTTATAAGATAATTTAAATACTACCCATTAAGAAAGTTCTTTAGTTTCGTTTATTCTTTTATCTTATCTTGCAGCTTGAGTTACTAGAATAATTACTGAAGAACTTTCAAATTCCACAGTTAAATTGCCGATTTCAAATTCAGCTTTATTTATAGTAATTTGTCTTCCAAATAAACAATTACATGTAAAAGTAAAGAGTGTGGGTGACAAAGACATATTCGTGAAACGTATGTATCTTCACGCCAGGTCCCTAACGGGGTAGGCAGAGAGTGTAGAGCGCCAGATATCCCGGTTCAGACAAACCTCTCGTGCCTCGTCTACCTTCATCATTCTCTTCATACATGCACGCCGATTCCTAAGACTTTTGACCCCACCATCAGACAGAACTCGACCTATTTGGTCATGGTAGGTCAGCCTTGGTCTTCCTGGGCCTCTGCAACCATCCACATTCGCATTGTATATCTGTTTAGTCAGTCGCTCATTCGACATTCTTTCTATATGCCCGAACCATCGGAGCATGCCTTTTTTCATTTTTACACCGATACTATCATTCACACAAAGTCTCTTTCTTACATCTTCATTACGAACGCGATCGGTGAGTGATACACCGCAGATCTTGCGCAAAGATCTCATCTCGACCGCGTTCAACTTACTTTCATGCTCTTTCCTGCATACCCAGCTCTCGCTTCCATATAAAAGCGTTGGAGTAAGTACAGCATTATGTACGGCTAGTCGAGCCCGCTGGCTGAGATGTTTAGATTCTAGTAGCTTACCCAACGCTCCATTCACGCAACATCGTGAAATTGAATCCATTCGTGAAACGTGACATGGTAAAATTAGAACGCACTGTTAATTAATTACGACTGTTTTATTTTAGCGAAAGTTTCTAAAATATCTTAAGAATTGAAATCAGAATAACTGAAAGGCGTTCTAGATTCACAATAGCTGTTAACTAACCTAGATACTATAGGTAACTAAACTACTGTTGCATAAAAATGTATTTTAACTAATTTTTCTAGTTACCTAGTAGGTATATAATTATAAACGGAGATTCAGCTTCGAGAGATAGTCTATCTGTTACTCTTTGTATGTTACTCTTTCACGGCTAAACCACAGAACTGATTTGCATGAATAGAATTGGGATAAAAAGGTGGAGACCTAGGGTAAAATGTAAGGCTCTTTTTTCAACAATCGGCACCCAAAGGGTCCAAATAGGGTATGAATATTTTGTATGTAAAATCTAAAGAGCTTAATCGAATTTATTGGATTTTGGAATAATTATAGTACTTAAATGACCCAGGGTTAAACGTAGGGCACTTTTTTGGAATAAGAGTTGAAAAAATAAACCACTGGTAGAAGAAGTCGAAAGAAGGTAGTCGAATACCAAGTGCTTTCAAATTTCATTGGATTTAAATTATATTGAAGTTTATATATTACGACTTCTATGTAGACGAAGCCACGGGCACTAGTTAGTATGATACAGCAGTTCAGAGCAATAAAAAAGCAGATATGGTTAATACGGGTCTGTAGTATCCTGTTAAAATGAAATGTGTGATTATAAATTACACTCGAATTAATTAATTACGCAATGAACACACGGTAATTATTTACCTCTTTTATTTAAATTCAAGTGCCGCCCTCAGAGGGCGTGGTTTGAAACAACAATATAATTAACAAATCAAATTGTAATTAAGTTTATATAAATGAAGGTACCTTTTAAGTGTAAAAATTTTAAATAGTGTTTGAATAAGTTATCCCATCCGTGACAGGGTTGTCCCATGTTATCAAAACATCTTCTTAAAATAAGTATTAAGTAAATGTAGGTATTCTTATGAGAACTACCTATAATAAAGGTAAGCATTAAATATATTAATAAATGTATTAAAAAATAATAAAATAAAATACGCTTACACTCACAGCCCCACAGTAGGTATAAACCTGTGTCGTGGGTGCCGTTGTACACATTCAACACATACACAAACACCCAGACCCGAAACAAATATCTGTAGGCCATACAAATATTTGTCCCGGTGCGGGGATCGAACCCGCGATCCTTCGAATCAAACGGACTAACCGGGTCGTCAAATGAATATGTAATGAAAATATTAATGTGGTTATATGCGGTTTAATGCGTTAAATAAATATTCGGTTGGGGAAAAAGTCTTTTCGCATTATAGTATGTATGAACTTGTAATAAAATCTCTTTGGCTGTAGCCAGATACATCATAACATCACGAGAGGACTGCCAAATCCACTTGTCGCGGTATTTTGATGAGAAGTCCCAAAATTTTTATAGCAATGGGATCATGTCCCTACCTACAAGATGGCAAAAGGTTATCGAACAAAATGGTACATACATACTTTAGTTAAATTTAAATAAACTATATTAAAAAATGTTTTGAATTATCTTAAAAAATGCGAAGAAACTTTTCCCCCAACCTAATATATTAATCTGGTTAAGTATATTCTTAGTTATTTTTCAGACCATTATTTTTTTTTTTTTTTTTTTTTTTTTTATGTAATGGAAGTGGAAAACAAGCATGCAGTTCACATTGATGTTAAGTGATGACTGCAGCCTATAGACACCCACACAAAGACCAAGGTCAAAATGCAGATGCGTTACCACTCCTGAGGCCTAAGGTCTTATGCCTCTGTGCCGGAAATTACAGGGCCGTACATTACCACCTAACCGGAACACGATAGTGTAGAACACTACCATTTAGCGGCAATTTTTATTAATAAAGTTTAAAATAACATGGTGTATCGATTGTTATTCATATTATTATTTTCTGTAACTTGATTAAGATTACATAAGAAAATTTTGCCATCAGTTATATCAAATATAAGTTGTATTTACCTTGAAAAATAATTTAACTAAGTTACGCAAAAATATAATAAGCTACCCTAAGAGAGTAAGGGCGGAGGGTGTCCACCCCAGCGTGATCCGATGTTTGTTGGGTAAATTTGCGTAGAGCCGCAATTTTAGACATCAACGCGTCACCGGATGCGCTCTTTATCTTACTGGAGTTACATGGCTCGTGCGGGTGCTATGATATTGTAAAAGGTTCCGTACATTTCTAGTTTAAAGCCAGTCAAGTGCGAGTCGGACTCGCGTTTTCAGTATCAGAATCAGAAATTCATTTAGGGTGACACGTACCTACCTCTCATGACACGTCAAAAACAAACAAAAAAAATTAAAGTGAATAACAATTGATTTACATGTCATTTTACAAGTAAGTAAGTATATATGTATATATATACATATATACTTACTTATGTATGTATATATTTAAATATATATATATATATACATATATATAGTCAAGAATATCACTAAGCTAAATCTAAATATAATATTATAAGTCTACTTACTTCATCAGTAGAATGTCTGATTTCCCCTTTTACAAACTGATAACAAAGAGTATAGTAGTATAGTATTTTGTGTATAAATTAGGTACACATACTTATGCAATTTAGTGACCAAAACCATTACAGGTATAGTTAACATATGAAATCAAAAGATGGGGTGCACATTTGGTGGATAAAGTTGACTCTTAAAAAAAGTTTTGGTTTTAAATATATATTTTTTTAATAATAGTTTTGAAGTCAACACTAATCTCTCAAATGTAGGGAACCGTTTGCACAGTATGTCTCGCATTTATCCGGATTTTAATCAAAAGATAGTGCATAGAGATAAAACACTAACCCCCTTATTCATAAACGTATTTTAGCTAAAGTGTTGCTAATCTCTCCTTTGTCTTTTTCTATCCTGCACATTTGACAATGCAACTGACAAAAACAAAGCATTCTATAGTTAAAACGTATCAAATATACGTTTATGAATAAGGGGGTATGAATTTATTATCGTTATTCGCTCAATACCCTTTTCTTTTTTTTTCTTCTTTTTTTTTTAATTGCTCCCACAAACAAGGGAAAAATTAAAAAAAAAATCAAATCGTGAATCTTTATAATTTTATGAATGGGTATAATGTTGTATAATTAAGAAGCATATTCAGGGACTTAAATTTTAATTAAGTGGCTAATTCTGAGGCTAGGATTTTTATTAAACTGACAGGTAGAATTATATTTATTTAATAAAATTTTTACTCATCTAATTAATTTATTATTTTTACATTTTTATTCAAAATTATCGCAACAAAACAGTCACAACAATTTGAAAACTTAGCCAACGGAACAGTGATTCTTTAAGTATAAGAATAATAAAAAATATTTCATAAAAAACCGGTCAAGCGCATGTCGGGCCACGCGCAGCGTAGAGTTACGTAGTTTTTAGGTTTGATTAATGTAATGAAAAAAAAAAAATATTCTCTGGAGTTCAAATTTGCAAAAGCATTTATTATATCTTATGAAATTGAAGAAAAAATGGAATGAAAAATGTTACTTTGGGCAGGAATAGAACCTGCGACCCCAGGATATCCAGACCTAAAGTTCAACCGCATGTGTTATTGCGAAAACTAAATTAGGGAACAGAGCGACATCTTAACGATATTGTACAAACTGAAAAGTCTGTCATATTGGTTGTCTAGATAATAATAAGTTATCAATGGATGTCGTTCACCGACCCTAAATCGATTAAAAATCAAATATGGAAGGCAAATTTGACCATCGGTGTGGGACTTCGGTAGCTTAGTGGTGAAGCGGCTGGACTGGTTATCCTGAGGTCACAGGTTCGATTCCTGCCCTAATTTTTAAAGTTCACTCGCATGTTTATTGCTTTTAAACCGTCTCTATCAAAAACGAATGCAGGATTTTTTCGCTTTCGCTAGTATTATATGTATAGATTAAAGGTTAATATTAAAAATGCGAAAGTCTGACCGACACCAATAGAAGCCAGCGCAGGGCGAAGAACTTTATGAAACTAACACAAGTTGCTCATGCCGTCAACAACACGTACCGGACAATATAATCCGAAGTTAGAAAATCGGCGTACAATTGCAATGTTCTCACGAGCCGGAGCTCCGGCGCTAGGGTTGCCTATTGCCTATTCTATTTAAGTAGTCTTGCTCAAATAAAATATATTATCCATACGCCGCGGCGTTATCGGACATTATCTTGTTTAGAGATGAACATACTTTTTCAAAGCCAAACATACTTTTTTACTTCATGCATTAATAATAAAAATAAATTGATACGCTAGTTCGGCAGGTGGGAGCGTTCGAAGCGTTGTTAAGTTGTGTAATTATAGTGGTAAATAAACTTTACTGGTGGTAGAGTTCCAAGTGCGGGAACTCGAGGACGTTAACTTAACTGTCCCTAAATGGTAGTGTTCGGAACTATCGTGTTCCGGTCAGATGGTAATGTATGGCCCATAATAATGATCACAGACACATGACACCTTAGGTCTCAGGGGTGGCAACGCATCTGAATTTTGACCTCTGGTTTTTATGTAGATGTCTATAGGCTGCAGTCATCACTTAACATCAATGTGAAGTGTTGTTTGCCATCTTCCTTATACAAAAAAAGTATGTAGTTCACACGGATCGTAAGTGACCCTTGCAGTTTCTATATATCTTCAGTTCATCAAGTTGCAGATTCATTGCAACACTTGAAGCCTAAGTTGTTTCGTTTCGGTGACAGTTATTACGGGGCCAAGCATTACTATCTATTTAAGTACTCTTACTAACATATCTATATGATTATTTCATGAATTGAAATTAAGAACCTTCATAACAAAAAGCCTACCGAAAGGCGGACAGGCCGTACATATAACTATTTTTTTTTTTAAAGGACATTAAAAAATAAACATACCGTCTTATAATTTTGCGCATAATACAATATTAATATATATAATAATATTATTAATATCGGACACGACTGAAAATAACCGGACAAACAGGCGGATAACGCCGGACGGATGGTAACCCTAACCGGGGCGGAGTCCCAGCGGCTCCCGAGGGAGGCGATCAATCGTGTGGAGTGACACCACCGGACAATGTAGCTGGAGATTTTTGTTTGTTACTACGAGTAGGTATGTGGGGAGAGTATAACATGGTACGGATAACAGAATATTTGAGTGCGAAAGGGAATTTTTTATACTGAATGCCCAGGAGCCCTTAGATATCAGAAACAACAAAATACAGAATGTAATATTAAGAAATCGGGCCACCAAGTATACCGACGGTTGGCCCTTTGTATAAAGTTTCTGTAAACTCTGGTTTCAGTAGTCTTTTTACTGGTGGTAGAGCTCATCAAACGGAGCCCGCGGGCGTAGTGACCACCGCATTACCTAATATACTTGCCGCTAAATGGTAGTGTTCAGCACTATCGTGTTCCGGTCAGGTGGTAATATACGGCCCTGTAATTTCCGGCACAAAGGCATAACACCTTAGGCCTCAGGAGTGGTAACGCATCTGCATTTTGACCTTGGTTTTTGTGGGTGTCTAGGCTGCAGTCATCACTTAACATCAATGTGAACTGCATGCTTGTTTGCCACTTCCATTACATAAAAAAAGTAATCTTTCCTTCAATTAGGACAACATTTTCGCTATTTTGGTATTATTTCTACTCGTCGAAAACAAATATCTGACGTCACAGTATTATCAGTCTCGAGATGCGTTCACACCGCAACCGATAACAACCTTCTTCTCACACGTCGCTTCATAAACAATCTGGTAAATATTTCAAGCATCGGAGCATCGCTTCCTGATTTTATATAAAGCGTCATTCCGATAGATCTTCTCATCTCTCTGCCTGAAGGCAGAGGCAAATGCATACATTCAAGCATACATGCAAATATTTACGATTCGCCAGTTACGGTTCGTCTCATGTAAGTTTGGGAGCCTATGGCCATTATCGGAAGTATCACCAAAACTTAATACGCGGAGCGGAAAAAAGGAAAGCGGTAAACGGTTGCAAAATAGTAAAGGAGCCATTTCGATTGCCATTTGGTAAAAGCGTACATTGGTTATTAGGTAGAGCAAAATGGTAAAAATACAATATGTTAAATATCACTTTTTATTTTATTGTATATATTTCATTTTTCAACGGTGGTAGAGCTCTAGTGACGGAGCGGGCGTAGATACCACCCGCGCATTACCTAATATACTTGCCGCTTAATGGTAGTGTTCAACACTGTTATTTCCGGCACAGAGGTATAACACCTTAAGCCTCAAAAGTGGTCACGCATCTACATTTTTCATGACCATGATGCATGACCTCTGGTCTATAGGCAGCAGTCATCACTTAACATCAATGTGAACTGCATGCTTGTTTGCCACTTTCATTACATAAAAAAAAAGATAGGAGACTGATCTGATAGAAACATATTTGGAACAATAGACAAGTTCTAATTGTAAAACATAGATCCATGTAATGAAGCGGGCTGAGAAAATGTCGCAGGTAACAAATGAAAGCAAAATAAAAATCTATAAACCTATAATAATATAAAGCGTTGAGCTGGTCCAAAGAGCAACACAGGTCACCGGCAGCGGCGGACCGGAGGGGAATAGCCATATGTAGGCTTTCCCCTCTGTCAAAGTACAAGCCCAAATGGGCCTATACCTGTTGCTTAGATGTTTAAATGTGTGCGTGAAATGGTTTCTGTATTTGGTTAAAGTCAAGGTGTGTATATAGGTATATAATAGACGATTTTTATAGTCGCCAGGCTCAACACAGAGAGTATTGGAAGAGGTTGGAGGAGGCCTATGCCCAACGATGGGCTTCATTAATGTAGCATGTAACAAATTTATGGATGTACTAATAAGTGAAGTTATAAAGTATAGAATAAATTACGATTGTTTATAAGATGTATGTATGTATCTTCACGCCAGGTCCCTAACGGGGTAGGCAGAGAGTGTAGAGCGCCAGATATTCCGGTCCTGACATACCTCTCGTGCCTCGTCTACCTTCATCATTCTCTTCATACATGCACGCCGATTCCTAAGACTTTTGACCCCACCATCAGACAGAACTCGACCTATTTGGTCATAGTAGGTCAGTCTTGGTCTTCCTGGGCCTCTGCAACCATCCACATTCGCATTGTGTATCTGTTTAGTCATTCGCTCGTTCGACATTCTTTCTATATGCCCGAACCATCTGAGCATCCCTTTTTTCATTTTTACACCGATACTATATATGTTTATAAGATGTAGGGTATAAAAATTAATTTTGGGAAATAAATGCTATATATATTATTGATATGTTCTTAGGTTTTCGCGAGCTACACTCATTGAAATAAAACTATTTTTACGGATTTATCTTGCGTAAAATAAACTAAAATGATTTTTAAAATCAATCATTTTATTTTATTTTTAAAGAAAAATGGTAAGAAAAATTTGACTTCAGGCGAGATTCGAACTCGCGACCTACTGAACTAGATTCCCAGTAGGTCGTGAGTTCGAATCTCGCCTGAAGTCAAATTTTTCTTTCCATTTTTCTTTAAAAATAAAATATATTTCACAAGCATGTGTTAGTGCGAAATAATATAAATCAATCATTTTAGTTTAATATACGCGAGATAAATCCGTAAAAATAGTTTTATTTCTATATATATTATTACTCAAACTATAATGAAACCAGAGAAACCAATGAAACCATAACTCTACGCAGTAGGTCTCCTACGGCATAGAACAACATAGGTTGGGGAACATCAAATAACAGCAACATAGAAATTCTAGAAAGAACAACAAACATGTTCTGCACTTTTTGAACCTTAAGAATGTATTGTAGAAATTAAATTTGCGGATTTTTTCGCGTATACAACACTCCCAAACTTCGTTTTTTACCCGACGGGCCGACTGTCCGTGACCAAGGTAACGGCGACTGAAACGTCCGGGTATCAGAAGTTTGGGGGTTTTGTATACGCGAGAAAATCCGCAAAGGAGATGTTGCGAGCTCGGCTCTGGTTCGTACACGTCCTCAAAAAATGGGTAAATTAGAGAAGAATCCGAAAAAAATACTGTTAATTTATTCAAGAATATATTTTAGAGTTACAACCACATTTAATTCAAACGATTTTATCATTTCCAACTATGTTAAACATGGCGGCGATACAGCCGACACTTGGAATCAATCGATTTTGATAGTATTTAGAAAATATTACTTTTTTCTCCAAGTACTATATTTAAAATACAATTTTAAAATGAAAATGTCAAAATGACATCGCCCGCCATATTCGCCATGTTGGTTTTGAGTTGCAATTCTAACTGGAAATATTGTATTGTAACTGCAAACAAAGCTAAATAAGTGAAAATATGCAGTAAAAACGTTTTTATATTAATTTTGCCTGTTTAATGATATTGTGCACAATACATGGCCGGAGGTCCATACATTTTTGCAACATCTCCTTTAATTTCTACAATGTATGAAGCTCGCGAAAACCTGCGAAAACTTAAGAATGTAATACAAGTACCTATTCGCCGCCAATGCCCGTAGCCAGTGCATTTTATTATAGTAACAACATGATATTTTTTTAGATTAAAAATATCGGGTGCTAGCAGTGCTATTCCCACAAAACTAAGGAGGAACAATAGAATCCCTTATCTTATGAATCAGTTCTCTAAAAATAGCTAAATGTCGTAACTTCGTAACTTCACGCCTGTAATCCCCGAAGGGGTAGGCAGAGGTAAATGCATGCATTCACGCATGCATTGCAAACATCCACGATTCGCCGGTTACGTTTTGGCCCATGTAACAGGTGGCGAGCCTGTTGACATCATTGGGCACATTACCAAACTTCGAGGTACTGGGAAATTTCCATAAAATGGAATAATCCCAATAGAACCAGGGATAAAGGACTTCACACCATTATCTCTGATAACCCCCTACCCGGGATTTGAACCCAGGACCTCAGCGTAGTAGTAGTGGCCTGCTACCACTAGGCTACCGAGGCAGTTAGCTAAATGTCAAAATGAAAAAAAACAAGAATAACATGGTCGTCGAGCGCTTCCATTCTTAACTTTGTCCGAAAATGTATATTTTTACTTTCAACATTCTTATCAGACTACGTGCGTGGCGCATATTTTATCGTCCCAGATATCTATAGATGTGATTTGTAGATTTCCATAAATTCGATTCAAATATACATTTCGACTAGTAGATGTTATCGTGGCCTTGTATCTTAATACCCTCCGATAACTACAAGTACGTACATCGTATACGATAATACATTCTATTTTTTCAGGATTTATTTATCTTTAGTTTATAGGTAATAAAATCAAAGTTTCTGTCTGTCTGTTTATTGGTTCAATAATTTCAGTCATAACCGAAAATGGCAGGTTCGATTCCTACCCGATTTCTATCCGTTTTTTCTTTAATTTCTAAATTTCAATCGCATTTCATTTCGAAAATAAATATTACAATAATGATACTTAAACATTTGTTAACTTGCACCCTTCACTATTCTCTCCTACAACCCAAAGGTTAACTGTTAAGGAATGCCTAGTGGCATTGAGTCCACCGTGTGTACTTGGTGCATTAAAGCTTAAATAAATAAATAAATAAAATGGTATATTTGAAGCTTAATACAAATTTAGCTGTAAATAACATTGAAGTTCCTGTCTGTCTGTTAAACGTGCAATAATTTGAATCAAATCAAATGAAAAATGTTTTAATTGAATTTTCATAAAACTTACACATAGTGAGTTTTTACTGGTAGAGCTCCAGTGACGGAGCTCGCGGACGTAGGCACCACCGCATTACCTAATATACTTGCCGCTAAATGGTAGTGTTCAGCACTATCGTGTTCCAGTCAGGTGGTAATGTACGGCCCTGTAATTTCCGCCACATGGGCGTAACACCTTAGGCCTCAGGAGTGGTAACGCATCTGCACTTTGACCTTGGTCTTTGTATGGGTGTCTATAGGCTGCATTCATCACTTAACATCAATGTGAACTGCATGCTTGTTTACCACTTCAATTACATTAAAAAAAAAGAATGAAAAGTTTCGCATCATTTAGAGTAAATATTATTATATGATTATATTACTATGATATAATATACTGCAAGTATCAAAGTTACTCCAAACCTCCTTTAATACCACATAAGTATTAGAACTACCTACCTGTTAGCCTGAAGACACGGGTTGTAGGTGGATTCATGCATACAATCATACTCGCGTTTCTCTTTATTGTCTATGACTTTGTAATGCACAGTACTTAACAATTAATATTGCACATCGAGCCTCCGAAAGAGACGATCGGCTCGTTTCGTATTCGTAGAGCGTTATCTCTGTTGCACACTGCGTACGTAAGCACTGACAGTCCGATATTGGTCAAAACTTGATCAAAATGGTCGACAAACTTCAAATAGGTACGTTGCGAAAGAGATAACGCTCTACAGACCCGATATAAGCCGAAGTGTCCTTCCTAGGCTCGATGTGCAATATTTATTGATGAGCACTGTATAATAACCTAGTACATTTAGTAAATGTGGGTATACTCAAATTTTATTGGATAAAAACCAATATCATAATCATATATTTTCTTTCCCAGGAAACGAACCGTGTCCTTAAGGACAAGCAAGCCATCAAAAAAATAGATAATAAAGAAATGTAAAAAAAATCTTCTTGACGTCGAAGCTGGGACGAGTCGCTAGTATATTTCATTCAAATATATTAAAACATGAAAAATACTCAATCATTTGGTATTTGGTAAATCTTGTAAGTCTGACTGCTTAATCAAATCAGATTTCTACTAAAACCGACCTTAAAAAGATTATGTTCTAGACATATGTTTCTCATGTGTTATCGAAAATAAATTAAGTATATAAATTATTTGCAATGTAGAAACAAAAAAAAAAATGTAGTGAATTTCACAGAACGATTAGGTCTACATCTAGATAAATTATTTTTTCAAACTATTACCTCTTTACAGCACACTACCCGAGACTATGGAAGTTACCAAAACGTCGAGTTCATTTTAAAATAATATTGAGTAGTTTAATATACTCAACAAAAATATATAAAAATAGTTTTACTCGTATTTCAATGTGTGTTGCTAGCAAAAATCTAAGCCTGGGTTGCACCACGACTTTTCTTAAAGGTAAGTTATTGGAACATTTCACATCCTGCTCTAACTTTAACAGATTTCCTTAAGTTAGAGAAGGATGTGCATTATGTGCAATGTAACAATTACTTTAACTTTAACAAATGATGTGGTGCAACCCACGCTAAGAAAGCATTACGTTAACGTGGATTTAGACCAGAGTTATACCTTCAACTTTATAGGTAAAAATCTATACGAGTGTATAATCCAAGAGTCGGAGAAGCGAGCTTATCTGAACACGAAATAATGTCCTAAATATCTAGATGGTCTTTCGCTTGGTCTTGCGTTGTTAACACCAACCGAGCGAGCGCTTTCACTGTTCTTATATTCCATAGAATCTCTAGGAACAAAGACCAGGGGCCCACCTTTTTTATCAGTTTCGTGCCGCCTATAAAACATTTTGTCCTGAAGTATGCACCTGCTGACGAATACACTTCCAGACATAAGTTAGGGGGCACGAAACTGACAGGATGGCGGAAGCATTTGAGTTAGGCGGTGGGCCCCCAGATCCACATCAATCAATAATAGCCGAAAGACGTCCACTACTGGACAAGGTTTCATTCAAAGATTCTTACAGTTGTGCAACATATAAGGAGAGATGTGTCATAATTTCCACGTTTGGGATGCGGATCACACTGTCGGTAGTTTTGTCGCACGACGCTGCAGGAGCCTATCTACTAATGGCAGCCATTGTTCGGTTGATTAATTGCACTCCTTACTAATAATAATTTTATTTACAACAAAAGCATTCGGACTTGTTTGGTTTAAAGCCATCATTAATAATAGCTTAAAACGTCCCACTGCTGGGCACGAGTCTCTCCCCTTTTCGGGTAGGGCAACCCGCTGTCGGATGTTTTCAAACCGCCCGTAAGGCCTCCGACAATGTTTAACTACTGCTGTCTACCGATAGCAACCGAGACCGACGGCTTAACGTGCCCTCCGAAGCATAAAAACGTGCATTTTAATTTGCCACTAGCGATCACCCACACACCCGACTGTGCCCGTATCGCACAACTGAGTACATCGCTTTCGATCTACACCAGCCGCGGGGCCAATCCATCATTAGACCATAGGAAACCAGAAATACTAATTCATCTGCATTGACCATTTACATTTACCGTAGGTAGGTAGAGTTCATAATCTGAGCTCGAAGTTACTCATTTATCTGCGGACAAAATGAAATGGTGTTTTTCAGGGCTATCCTGTTACGGTTAGATGATAATGCACGACTCCGTTATTTCCGGCACAAACGCATAACAGCTTAATTCTCGGGTCTGGCTGGCAATATTACTATTTTACTGATGTAGGTACTAAAAACAGAAACAAATAATTATATTCAAAAGTTAAATGTCTTGGGTAGGTAATTATATTTACTTTATTATCCATAATACTATTTAATTCAATAAAAATAATGAATTATTCAAATCCAAATAATCGCTGATAGGATTTATCAACCTTTTTTTTTGTATTTACCAACCAATTCTATATTTATCAACCTTTATCGAATTTTTATTGTCAACCTATACCTACTGAATCAATATTAGCAACAAATATTGTCTTGTTTCTCCATACGCGTTGTTATTTAGGACAAACGAAATGAAATTTTGGTATCGCCTAAACTGAATCGCAATAAGACGTCATAATACAGGCAGAGATTGAAAAAATCTGTAATGTCATCTATATTAAAATGACCACTGGAATTGCTAGTCCAGTTGCTCTCTCAATTTCGGTAGCTCAGTTGGGAAAGCAAGTCAACTTTTTTGTTAAAATGTTTTCACTCGCATGTGTGACTGCGAAACATTCAATCAAAATTAAACACAGACATTATATTTTTAGGCATCAGTGTAAAAAAACTGAATTTTTGAGGAAACCCTTGATTTTATTTGATCTTTTACGGTTATCTACCAACGAACCTGAAGAGGTATCTATTTCTTCGTTACTCCTACATACCTATATAAACGAGAAAAAAGAAAAATAGGACGTGATAGCATGTTTTGTTATAAAACAAAGCCCACAGGAAACAAAATTACCACGACTGAGACAATTTGAAACGAAATCTAGAGAAAAACTAAGATGCTCTCAAGTCGTAAGTATAAAAATTATACATCGAAACAAAAAAGACAAATGAACAAACCTTCACATTTATCAATGAAATAGAAAAACAGCTTCACGAAAAACGAATAAAATCCTCGAAGCTAATTAACAAACAAAATCAAATCATTAAACATCCGTCACAACAAACATACTGTCACAGATAACAAATAAAAATCTTTATTTTCATAAAAACTAATTGACTCAACAAAACATATATCCGTTCTTATCGGTCTGTACCAGCGTCTAATTGATTTATTGAGTGTTGACAGTGTAAACTGGGCCTAGCATCCGGACTTACTGAATATAATACCGAATATTCTGATAGCAGTGATCGATCGTGGTCGCTAATCGATGATGTTCGAACGCAGCTGCATTCAAAATGGCCGCCTGAAATGTCAAAATGATGCCTTCATTGTTGTAGCGGTCATTGTGAGGGAAATTTCACCGTTGTTGGGTTATTATCTTGATTTTTCTCATTGAATATTCAATGGCTACCGTTTGAACGATGGCTTCGATAATTTGTGGTTATAATAAAGATTAGATTCGTTGATGCAATGTGTGGTTGCTGGACTTACAAATCACTGGTGGTAGAGTTCGAGTGTAGGAGTTTTAGGGCGACGGCAACACCGCATTACATAATCTTTCTGCCGCCAAATGGTAGTGTTCAGCTCTATAATGTTCTAGTTAGATGGTAATATATGGCCCCGTAATATTTTATCACAGAGACATAACAACTAAGGTCTCAGGGGTTGCAACGCATGTGCATTTTGACCTCTAGTCCTCATGTGAGTGCCTATAGGCTGCAGTCATCACTTAACATCAACGTGAACAGCATGCCTGTTGCCACTTTCTTTAATAAAACGTACGTTTTATGTCTTCATTACAAAAGGAATATATACTTATTTATATCAGACTTCTAAAGTGGGAACGCATGAGATCTTTAGCTTTTTTTTAAGAAAAATGGAAAGAAAAATTTGGCTTCAGGCGAGACTCGAACTCGCGGCCTACTGGGAATCTAGTCCAGCCGCTCTTCCAATTGAGCTACTGAAGTCCTGCCCGATTTGTCAAATCTTTTCTTCACATTTATTGCATTGCTTTATGGTAGCAGTAGCGCCATCTATTGCCAACTATGCTAGTTAGGCAACCGATATAATAGACTTTGCAGTTTATTGAATATCGTAAAGAAGTCGCTTTTACCCTTAATAATTGTTTTATATTATTTCGCATTAACACATGCTTGTGAAATATTTTTTAAAGAAAAATGGAAAGAAAAATGAGCATTAAAGCAATGCAATAAATGTGACGGAAAGATTTGACAAATCGGGCAGGACTTCAGTAGCTCAATTAGAAGAGCGGCTGGACTAGATTCCCAGTAGGCCGCGAGTTCGAGTCTCGCCTGAAGTCAAATTTTTCTTTCCATTTTTCTTTAAAAAATATTTCACAAGCATGTGTTAATGCGAAATAATTTAAAACAATTATCTTCAGCTTTTTATTTATTTATTTATTAGCGAGCATAACTGACAAAACCGACAATAGTACTTTGGTCCGGGAATACCAACTTGGTCCACTTGACTCCCAACAAAGACGGGCCGTTCGCATTGTTAACGACCCAGAATTTACTGACAGGCTCGAACATCTGAGCCTGCGAGACATTGGGAGTCTATGCGTTTTATACCGTCTCTACAATGGCGAGTGCTCTGCTGTACTTGTTTGTGCTGTACCCGTCGAAGAGAGAAGTTCCACCCTCACCGACTGGACACTTGGGAATGTTCAACGGTGCGGTTCTCACGTTCGTTTTTGCCCAGAACGTGTAAATTGTTAAATGAACTTCCCTATGAGGTGTCCCCTCAATGCTACAATATAGGGTTCTTCAAAAATGGCGTCAAAAGAGTCCTTCAGGACTGGCAGCGCGTTGGCGACTCCCCTGGTGTTGCAAATGTTCATAGGCGACGGTGACTACTTTCCATCAGGTGACCCGTCTGCTTGTCTGTCAATCCTTTGACATAAAAAAAATATATTTTCGAAAAAAAAAACCAAATAGTGTTATTGAAGTTGTTTAAGAATGTAAAACACGTTTTATTACGATGAGATTCGATTCGATATTTGGCTGAAACCAAATGCGAATTATCGGTGTGGACACTGCCTGCGCTCGTAAACGGCGTCACTGGAGCTCTACCGCCAGGTAAATATTATTATGATCGTGTAGATTGTGACGATCCAGTTTTACGATTGCTTGATCCGAGGGTCGAGCGTTCAATCCTCACACCATGATAAATATTCACATGACTTACGGACACTTGTTTCGGGCCTAGGTGTGGTTGGTGCGTGTCTACAACAGCACAAGTAAAATTTAGTGTGTTGTATACAAACGTATTGTTATTTCACAAATGCCGCTAAATCGTAGTGTTCAGAACTATCGTGTCCCGGACTTCTGGTTAGGTTGTAATGTATGACCCCGTAATAACTATCCCAGAGACAAAACAACTAATCTCAGGGGTGGAAACGCATCTGCATTTTGACTTCTGGTTTTTGTGTAAGTATCTATAGACTACATTGTGAACTGCATGCTTGTTTGCCACCTTCATTACATACAAAAAAAAAATACAATTCTTAAATTTGAATTGAAGAATTAAAACTACAAACTAAAGGCACATTTTTCAACATAAATCCGTTCGGTTATCTAAGGAAATTGTTTTGTAAAACCAAAAAATGGTGACGCGGCGATACGTGGTAGACAGATAGGGCAGCTATCAGTAAAATTACAGCGTGATAACACGTGATTGATTGTGCTACTGTACACACAAATTATACCATCATCTCACCTGCGCGCGCGCTACTGGTTTTATAAGAATATGGATTTAATGTAATCCGATTGAGATTTTTTTATTGATTGATCAACTTTGTTAGAGCTGGTTTTAATTAGTCTGATTTATGGAATGTGCCGAGGTTTTTGTAATTGTGAATGAAACGCATGTCTACTATAGTTAGTCCCCTTAGTTAGTTAATGTATGGCCCCGTAAAATCTGTCAGAGAGACATAACAACTTAGGTCTCAGGGTGGCAACGCATCTGAATTTTGACTTCTGGTTTTTGTGTAAATGTCTATAGGCTGCAATTATCACTTAACATCCATGTGAGTTGCACACTTGTTTGGCACCTTTGTTACACAGACAGGCTTTCGCATTTATAATATTATATAAAATACAATAAGTATTCATAGGTATCTTATATACTTATCATACTAAAAACTTTATAATTTTCCAATGTATCCCCTATAAGTAGCCTTTTAGTCCCGTTAAAGTAAATAATTTACTAGTCTGTATTTTGGGGCAAATATTTACAAAACACTTTTTATGTGTACCAAATTTTCAATTAACTAATCGGTTTATAAAGTACATATAGCCAGACCTAATCCTATAATGGTTCCATTTCTCTAATGACATATGGAACCCCAAAAACACGTTCAACATAGCAAAGGTGAAAATATCAATTCGTTCGATAACCACAAACATAGTCATACTTAGTGGCGATTAAATCGTTTCGTAGTCAACACACCGTAGGCCCTCGACCGATAACTAGTCGTAAATCAACCACGCACTCGGAACTTATCGACGCCAAATATGACATGTTTACAAGGCCCATTGTAAATCAGTTCTGCTCTCCTTTGCAAATCTGAGAGCTGTAGCATGATTTTGTAAATTTAGTCAAATTACAAAATCGGGGATAACAATTTGATGTGATAGCTATAAGCATATTAGCACCTATAATTAGCATCTAAATTTATAATTGCGATAGCCGTAAATTTTTAGTTACTATACCTACTATAATAAAACTATTTTTAATAATTTAAAACTTACTAATGTTTTCCTCATGAACGCATAAAGGTGTTAAATTGAAATTCATATTAAATTCTAAAATCTATAATAAGCTGTAACAAAATCAATCAACGCAATTAAAAGAAACAGTAATTTAAGCCGCATATTTTCAAACTCGCTGCTACTCGCAAGGGAATCAAAACCTACAGGGTAGGTACTTCCCGTAAACTCAGAATCTTGAAATTTGGTACAAAGGAATGTCTTATAGAACAGATATAGGAAAGCGATTAAATCGTTTCGTAGTCGACACACCGTAGGCTCTCGACCGATAAATAGGTACTAGGTAGTCGTAAATCAACCACGCACTCGGAACTTATCAACGCCAAGCATGTCATGTTTACAAGGGCCATTGTAAATCACTTCTGCTCTCCTTTGAAAATCTGAGCGCTGTATGATTTTGTAAAGATGTTGCGAGCTCGGCTCTAGTTCGTACACGTCCTCAAAAAATGGGTAAATTAAAGAAGAATCCGAAAAAAATACAATTAATTTATTCAAGAATATATTTTAGAGTTACTACCACATTTAATTCAAACGATTTTATCATTATCAACCATATTCAACATGGCGGCGATACAGCCGACGCTTCTTTAAATTGGAAATCGATTAGTTTAAGTTCTTAGTTTGTCGTTTCACGAAAATAAGGATTACAAATTGATGTAACAGCTGTTAGAATATGAGCACATAATATTTAATTAGTGTCCTAATTTATATAGCTGTAACTCAAATAATTAATTACGTAGAGGACTGTGAGAAAAGCACGGCCATTTTGGAGTATAGGTACTCGTACATACTTGTCTGTTACTACGAGTAACTGACCCGGCAAACGTAATCCGACATACAATAAATGCTTACACCAGGGCCTTCAAAAATACCTAATTAAAAAAAAACAGGCCGGTGCTCCTCGGTGTGAGCAACGCGTTGAAATTAAAATCATTTACCCGCGCACTTTTACCTTAAATAAGTTTAACCTACATGGTGTACCTAATATATTAAAATAATGTGCATGAAATGCCAAAGGCAACTAAAGTATTTTAACGAAAACCTTTGTTCTTTAATTGCCCAAGTTATGCCCCAAAAGTTTAAAATTATACTGTTTTTGTTAAACTGTCCTGCTTGTTTCACTTATTACAAGTATGTGCCAAATTGCAACTCAATCAGTCCAGTACTTTCGGAAAAACATTGACTGACAAACGGACAGACAGACAGATGCACGAGTGCTCTTATAAGTGTTGCATTTTCCCCTTTTTTATTTATGTCACGAAGGCAGAGAATATGTAATAATACGAACGTGATAATACTACGTATAGAATGGACACTTCGACGTCCCGCTCGATTGCCATACCTCACCCAACCCTCCTCCTTATATGGGCGACGCTTGGTATTTGGTACGTGCTACGCACACAGTTGCACGTGTAAATACACGTCACTGATTAATGTCTGTGTAATAGAGACCAAATTAAGCGTTTGTATGGCATTTGGGCGGAGAGTCCGCGGTGTGACAAAGGTGAGAATAAAGCATGCAGTTTACATGGATTATGGACTGCAGCCTATAGACATCTATACAAACACCTGAGGTCCAAAATATGCAGATGTTCTACCCCTGAGATCTACATCTGAGATTAGTTGCTATGTCTCAGTGATAGTTAGCTGTGGGGCCATACGTTACCATCTAACCCAGTGATTCCCAAAGTGGTCCATATAAACCCCCTGAGGACTATGGGAGACTCGATGGGGTCTACGTATGTGCGTAAATAAAAATGGGATACATGGGAAAGTGATATAAATGTTAGCAACGGGGTCCACCGAAACCAGAAAAAAATTAAAAGGGGTCTACCAGAAAAATAGTTTGGGAACCTCTGATCTAACCGAACACGATAGTGGCGGCAGATAGTTTAGGTAATATGGTGGTGCCTCAAGCTCCTACACCGAACTACAAGTTAAAAAGTTCGTAGTACGCTGACTAGGCTACTTAGTTGATAAATCAAAATAATGTCGATCAAAAGATATCTTTCATTGCATTTCATCGACAGTAAATGATACTCTAAAATAAGATCATAATCAACGTTTGGTTGTTTGCTATATTTGCTATCGAAATGTAAAGATTTCCAGATTATATTGAAGTAGATTTGGCGTAGATATCTATATCTTTCGTCATCTTAAACAATTTGAATGTTATCACCCAGGAAATTGAATGTTATCATTCAAACAAACATGATAAATCAATAGGGAATGTATTCCCTATTTCCTTACTGAATTACTTAAAGAATATGAACAGATATTAAACAATGATATACATTTTATAAACGTAAGTAAGTGTATGTCTGTCTATTATATTTTCCCGACGAATCCGTGAGCTAATTACGATCAAATTTGACATCGTGGTAGTTTAATCCCTAACAAAGCAGAGGCTACTTTTATGTTAAAACCAATTACCGCCTTAATACTTCCCTACTTATAATATTATAAATGCGAAAGTAACTCTGTCTGTCTGTCTGTTACCTTTTTACGTCCAAACTACTGAACCGCTTTTAATAGAATTTGGTACAGAGAGAGAGTTGACTTTGAGAAAGAACATAGGCTACTTTTTAAACGACATCCACGCGGGCGAATCCGCTGGCAACAGCTAGTACAGTATGAGTCTAGTACTCATACTGTACTACTAGACTACATCAATACAAAACACGTCAATATACCTACATCCGTTGGCCCATCCGTCGATATGATATGATTGGTGATTTTTGAAGTGGCTAAACGATGGCCGATATGCCAAACTTGTCTATTTTGCGATACCGATAACCGATCTCACACCGGATGGTGTATCGGATGTCAATGGATTTCACACAACTTCGAACTGAAAAGGTCGACGGCGATATCAACGCAGTTTCAGTTTAGATATGAAGGGCAAAACCATCAAATCAGGAGCGGAGGCTACGAATAATCTTTCTACTTCTTTATCTTCTTAATATACATATATAAATTACGTGTCACGTTGTCTGTCCGCGATGGACTCCTAAACCGATTTTAATCAAATTTCCCTCACTTTGTGCAATTTGATCCAACTTGAAAGATAGGATAGCTTACATCACAATTTAAAGTCGTAATAGACGATAACTGTGGTGTCAAGGAAAAGAAGATGAGTCAAACTGTGTTTTTTATGTAATGGAAGTGGCAAACAAGCATGCAGTTCCCATTGATGTTAAGTGATGACTGCAGCCTATAGATACCCACACAAAGACCAAGGTCAAAATGCTGATGCGTTACAACTCCTGAGGCGTTATGCCTCTGTGCCGGAAATTACAAGGTCATACATTACCACCTGACCGGAACACGATAGTGCTGAACACTACCATTTAGCGGCAAGTATATTAGGTAATGCGGTGGTGCCTACGCCCACGAGCTGCTGGAGCTCTACCACTAGTTGAAAAAGGGGTTAAGTCAAACACTTTAAACGTTTGACTCATCTCCTTTTTCCTTGACACAATGGACTCCTAAGCTTTTTAACCGATTTCTTTATATGAACTGTCTCAATAGTACTTTTAATTATTTTTATCTTACATTTCTGATTTTGTCTCCCAGAGCGTTAATAGAGTACCACCACAGAATAAGAAAATCCAGAAGGCTATCCTAAGATATCGGTCGAAAATAAGCTTATTTACCGCACTTTGTCTGTCTATGTATTTAATTTATCTTATAAATATACGTTAAAATTTACAAAATCAGAAATATGTACAGATTTATCTTTAAACTAAAAACTAAAATTATTTTTAAAATCAAGCCGACGTATTATTCTCGGTGTTTTGTGAATAATGTCTAAGAAACTATGACGTAGGCACGCAAAAATGAAATTGCGTTTTATTTCTTTGTATTTGTTATTTGAAACATCAGTCAGGTATGATTTTTGCGGACAGCATCTGTCCTTCACTTTAACAAAAATACATTTCTGGTCCGTTTTTAACTTAGGAATTCGTCTATTTACATACAAGTATTACGGGATATCATTTACTAAGAAAAAGTATTGATAATGAAATCAGTCAGTGATGCGTATAATGTGGTGGGGCAGGCGGCTCATAATGCGGGGCTAGTACAGTGATAAGAGCCATAATTGACCGGCGTGGGTGGCGGCGTGACATTGTTAGGGGTTCCGTAAGGTATTCTATTGATTTTAAAAATACGTTTTATTTTGACCAGCCGGTAAGTCCTGTGGAAGACCGCTGGATTCTAGCGTCGCGGGTTCGATCCCCGCACCGGGACAAATATTTGTGTGGCCTAAATATTTTTGTTTCGGGTATGGGTATTGCCAGTGATGACTTATGGGACAGAAACGTGGTCGCTCACTACGGGCCTCATAAAAAGGCTCAAGGTCACTCAGAGAACAATGGAGAGAGCTATGCTTGGAGTTTCTCTGCGAGATCGAATCAGAAAGGAGGAGATCCGCATGAGAACCAAAGTTACCGATATAGCTCACCGAATGGCGAGACTCAAGTGGCAGTGGGCAGGGCCCATAGCTCGGAGAACTGACGGCCGTTGGGGCAGAACAGTTCTCGAGTGGCGACCGCGTACCGGAAAACAAAGCGTAGGCAGGCCCCTTACAAGACGGACCGACGACTTGGTGAAGGTCGTGGGCAATTATTTTATATTATTTTACATTGATATAAAAAAAGTCAAGCAAATAGAGACTTGTATTTTTTTAAATATGCACTTACCACAAGTATCTCCGATTCCATAAAATCTTACTATGACGTAACTCGTTATTATCGTAAGGAAATCCATGCAAAGCAAATTGCGATAATAATTAGTTAAAATAAATCCAAAATTAAAAAGGTATGTTTGTTATTGACGTTACGTTATTTTATACCTACGCTACGATCGTAACATTACTAAAAACGCGCAAATTAACCTTATGAAAATTTCCCATCGACGTAAAAAATATCGTTCATCAAACAATACGAAAATACCTACATTCTCCCCTAAAACACTTTTTAAGTTTCTTAAAAACCCATAACACCTGTTGCGGACCCCTAACAAACTATGTATTTCTAGGGATGTTACAGAGCTCCGTAACCGTAAACCAAATACACGTTTGGAATATCCGAAACATTTTTTTATTCGTTACTGTAACTAAATCTGAAACAAAAGCTTCGGATATATTCGAATATCTGTATAAAGATATTTAAATACAGTGTTTTATTCTAAAGCAAATATCCACACGCCGTTTAGGTATTACTTTTATTTTATACACGCTCTTGTAATATTTAATTTACTTGAGTAGAACAAATTCTCACTCTGATTTATTTTAGGTTTTTTTAATAACATCTAAAATAAAACTGGCTGTACTGTAGAGCTCCAGTGACGGAGCTTGCGGGCGTAGCACCATCGCATTACCTAATGTACTTCCCGCTACATGGTAGTGCTTAGCACTATCGTGTTCCGGTCAGGTGGTAATGTACGGCCCTGTTATTTCCGGCACAGAGGCATAATACCTTAGGCCTCAGGAGTGGTAACGCGTCTGTATTTTGACCTTGGTCTTTATGTAGGTGTCTATAGGCTGCAATAATCACTTAACATCAATGTGAACTGTATGCTTGTTTGCCACTTCCATTACATAAAAAAAAGAAAGCAGCTAAAAAGCAGCAGTCTTTTGGGGAGGTTACCACAGGAGGAGAGCGATGTGGATAGCTTTAACTGGTGGTAGAGGGTTCCAGTGTAGGGATCTAATATATCTGCCGCAATATTGTAATGTCTAAGACTATCCTGTTCCAGTTAGATGGTACTTTATAGCCCCGTACACACTATTACAGAAGGTCTTAGGGGCGGCCACGCCTCTGGTTTTCGTGTAGATGTCTATAGGCTGTAGTCATCACTTAACATCCACGTAAACTGCATTCTTCTTAGTCACTTTCATTACATAAAAAAACAGTCTTCTGGGGACCTTACTGATTATAATATCCGTAACATTTGCGATGAGATAAAAAGAATCCGAAAATTTTTCATATTTGTTTTAGTATCCGTTCATATATTCGTATCCAGACCCGAAATGTGACCCATAACATCCCTAAAGTGTATTAATGCTCCATCAGCCCACGCAGGTTCCCAAACTCATAGACAATGGACTTATCCGTAAATTATCTTAGCATGTGGGTTAAATGACAAAAATGTTGATGAGCATTTGATCTTTCATTAGTTTTAATACGCTAATGGTAAGTTTAAGATAAATTAACGTTATGAAAGTTTTGCTTGTTTATGGATGGAATAGAGTCATTGTGTATAGAATGTGGACGGACACTGTCTTCGAAATTCGAGCAGGAGAGGTTAGGAGGACACTTGACTATAAAAAAAACGTTGCCTGACGGTTTACGGATGGTACTTTAACGGAACAGGATTGTCTTAGACATTACAATATGGCGGCAGATAGATTAGATCTCTACACTGGAACCCTCTACCACCAGTTAAAGCTATCCACATCGCTCTCCTCCTGTGGTAACCTCCCCAGAAGACTGCTGCTTTTTAGCTGCTTTCTTTTTTTATGTAATGGAAGTGGCAAACAGGCATCGACAACATGCGTCACAAGCGGAAACCTAACTTACCGATCGCGTCTCTCTATCGCTGGTTCCGCGCTCTCGCTTGCACGCTCGGCGCAAGCGGAACGTGACGCTTTTTCGTGCGTGCAGCCGTTCATCGATTTATAAGATGCTATCACGTCAAAAGGAGAATGACACTGTTCCATACATTTCTGGGCCCAGTTGTGCAAATTATGTAATTTTCAAATGACTATTAAATAAATAATAAGAAATTAGGTCATTTTTTGAATTGCCAGTAGGTAATTGAAGTATATATGGTTAAGTAAAAGTTGGGTTAAATTAGACCTCGACTTGGGAATCGATCCCAGGAGACCCCAGCTAGAATACTCAGGCAGTTTGTATATGAAATTAAAAAATTTCGTGCACCTTCTATTCAGATTACTTTTCTTCTTCTTCTATATTTAAGAGCTATGCTCTTGTCGGTGGAATAACCGCCAGCGTTCTCTATCCTGTGCTAACTTCTTGACATCCTGGTACGACACAACTTTTACTTTTTCCTTTACTTGGTCTATATAACTTCTTCTTGGTCTCCCTCTGCTTCTCTTTCCTTCAATTTTCCCTTCCATGATTGTCATGATGTAATCGTCGTGTCGCACCAGGTGGCCCAGCATTCTGCCCCGCCTGTTTTCTATCATCTTCAAAATTTGTCTCTCCTCCTTTACCAAAGCAAGTACCTCTTCATTGGTTTTCTTCTCCGTCCAGCTGATTCTCTCCATTCTCCTCCAACACCACATTTCAAATGCCTCCAATCGATCCCTATCCTTCTGTGTCAAGGTCCAAGTCTCACTTCCGTATAGGGCAATGCTCCATATATAAGTTTTAATCAATCTTTTTTTTACTTTGGTAGCTATTCTTGCCCTTAGTAAGTGTTTTTTGTTGATAAACATTTTCTTTGCGATAGAAATTCTTGCTATGATATCTTGCGTACATCTGGAGTCCTGTGTTATAACACTTCCTAAGTATTTGAAATTATCAACTTGTTGTATTTTTACATTATTTACTCTAATTGGGTCACTGGCTGGTGTTCCTTTTGAACATATCATAGTTTTAGTTTTACTGGTGTTGATTGTCATGTCAAATTTGTTGAACACTTTATCCATTTCATTTATGAGTATTTCCAAATCTGTTTTAGTTTCAGCCAGTGCCGCTATATCATCTGCAAACCTTATAAAAAATATTTTTCTTCCATTAAAAGTGACTCCTCCGTTTTCTGACTCAGTTATTTCTTTGATGGCATATTCTACAAAGACATTAAATATTAATGGTGAAAGCGGACACCCTTGTCTTACCCCTTGTCTAATTCTTGCTCTTCTTTCTTCTTCTCCCACTTTCACTATAGTCTCTTGCTCTTTGTATAGTTTGTATATAATTTTCCTATCTCTATAATCCATCCCCGTGTTCTCCAGAATTTTCATCATTTTTTGCCAATTAACTCTATCAAAGGCCTTTTCTAAATCAATAAATGCAATATGTGTATCTAAATTTAAGTCCATCCTTCTGTCAATCACGAGTCTTAAAGCCAAAATAGCCTCTCTTGTTCCTTTATTCTGCCTGAAGCCATATTGGTCAGATCCTAACAAGCTTTCGCTGAGTGATCTAATTCTGTGCTGGATTATTTTAAGCAATATTTTGGATGCTTGTGAAATGAGGCTAATCGTTCGATGCTCTTCACACTTGAGTGTGTTTTGTTTTTTCGGCAACATCACTATTCTACTAATTTGGAAATCTTTCGGTATATCCCCTGTTTCATACATAGTCTTTGTTAGGTTAAATATTTCATCCATTAATGGTTCACACACAGCAAATTTTAAAAGCTCTATGTAAATTTGGTCGCATCCTGTCGCTTTCCCGTTTCGTATATTTCTCAATGCTCTATCAAATTCTTCTCTCAATATAGTTGGTCCCATCTTTGCCTCATCCACTAGGTGTACTTCTTCGATATCATCATCCCGTAGTCCTTGTCCATTATAAAGTTCCTCTATGTACCTTTTCCATCTTTCTGCGATGTCAATATTATTCATTAGTATCTTACCATTTTCATCTAATACAGTTAATCGTTTTATTTTGTGTACCTCGTCTATGTATTTAATTGCTTTATATGCTCTATCCATTTGTCCTTTATTAATATAATCTTCAATTTCTTCACACATTACAATAATTTCTCTTTCTTTAGCTTCTTTGCATTTAAGCGTTATTTTGTTTGTCAATCTTCTATATTTTTCTTTACTATCTGTATCATTCTTATTTCTTATAAGTCTCCTATCTAACATTATTTGTATAATTTCTGGAGTGATCCACTTTTTTCTAGGCACGATTTTTTCTTTCTTTAAGCATTCTTCCGCACTACTTTGCAAAATATTTTTCAGACTATTCCACCTATGCTCCACACTTTTTATATCTATATTCATTTCCTGTTCCTTTTTCTTGTTATATTCTTTTAATTTGTCTCCCAGCTTATTACTGTATTGCACTCTACTATTGCTCCATTTACCTTTCAGGCAATTAATATTAATCTTTTTCTCTCTATGTTTTCGCTTCATTTTCTTAATTTTAAAGTTGCATTTACACACCAGCAGGTTATGATCGGAGTACAGGTCAGCCCCTGGTAGTGTTTTACAGTTAGTGACTTGATTCCTGTGTTTATGTTTGATTAAAATATAGTCTATTTGATAACGTTCTAAATCACCCGGCATCTTCCATGTATAGCGTCTTCTTTTTGGATGCTCAAAAAGAGTGTTTAAAATAATTAAGTCATTTTCTTTGCAAAATTGTACTAATCTATCCCCTCTTGCATTCCTCTTCCCCAGTCCAAATTTTCCTACCACATCTTCATCGAAACCCTCCCCGACTGTCGCGTTAAAGTCACCCATTACAATTAGTGTATCCTTTTCTTTAACTGCGTCCAATATTTGATCTATCATATTATACATTTCTTCTATCAGATTACTTATGCAACCCTAAAAGTAATCCTCATTAATTATCCAATTAAACAATCCGTCGGGCGAGTAGGACAGTGGTATAAGCGAATTAGCATAATACTTGGTGCTTTTAACGCGGCGGCCATTACTGGGGCTAAGAACTAATAGAGTCCGTGCGAGTCACCTGCATTAGGCGAGGGTGTGTGGTGCAAGTGATTCACATTTGCGGAATGATGCAAAATTTCTGTGGTCTATAAAGTAAATTTCCGTCTGACAAATAAAAAAAACAGTAAGTATATTTAATTTTGCGCAATTGTATATATATGCGAGTGGTTTGAATAGATATAGATTATTTAAATACACCCAATATTTATGTTTCTCAAAAACATCGTTTATTTTAAAAAAATAACGAAATATGTTTTGCAAGAAGATTACCTACCTAACTTTCTTGGTATAATTATAATATATAAATTACGCGTCACGTTGTTTGATCGCGTAGTAATGTACTTTATAATATTCAAATGGCGCTTTCTTATCATTGTTGTGTAAAGCTTTTATAAGCAAACTTGACCTTGAGAAAATAAGTGAACTTGCAACCTAATTGATAGTACAATTGCCACCATATAAATCAATTTTTATAGTGTGTAGTCGACAAGATATTATCTTCAAAAAAAAAGTATGTATTTATTATCATACCACTCTGCATAATATTCTAAAGTAAATTAGGTATGCATATGTGCCAAAATAATTCGGACGGAATATTCGAGATTTTAATTCCGCGATCATACCGCTGTCGAGGCTGTGAGGTAATAGCGGTCGTGCAAGTCACCTGCATTAGCCAGTTCATTGGTGCTTGGCGCAAGTTATAAGCTCAAAGATGAATCGTAAACTTGTAAAAACTTGTAAAAGTGCTTAGCACTGGAAGCGATCTTGATCGTTTTTTTAGATATATATTATTATCCTCAAATATATTTTAAATTGGCTGAAAGATAAAAAGGGCTTCATTTTTTTTATCGCATTTTTAAGTCGCTCTTGAGGAGTGTACGGATCATAGCTGTCGAACTACCGATATAAACCTTTACAATAACTTGACGGTTTTATTGTATAAAAAATACAACTCAACTCCAAATCCAACTCGTGCTAATCTTAATAATACCAGCGACTTTCATAACATCTAACAATCCAGTAATTTTCGAGAAGTATCGACATATCCAAATGAGAATAACATCAGCGTCACCTATCAAATACAGTATAGCCAAATTAGCTTCCTCAAAGGCTCACCAAATCCGCTTTATCGTTTACTTTGGGCCATACACCAAAGCCAGTAGGCCAGTAAACCGATTACAGGCGGGGTCCACGTATCGCGCGATCTAGCACGCGACGACCCCGCTTCCCGATACACTCGACGCTGGTAATGACCCCCCGGGTTTCTATCAATTGGTAACGTTTGTTTACCTACATAAAACACGCTTTTTTGTAAGTCGATAATGGGAGCTTTATGAGACGGGATTCCATACAAATGTCTACCATACCAACATGATAGAATAACGAATCATAATGTTGAGAGTAAATGGCGTTATTTCTGTCAGGTTGGTATTGTACTGAGCCAATATATAGAAGATAAATGTACCGTCATCATATTATTTCAAAGTTGGTATACAATTCTCAAGCTTACACTTAGGTTGGCACTCCTTGGCACTCTTCACGGTCATTGGTCGATTCTGACAAGACGTCACTGACGTCACCACTCGCCACTACCTGTAGCGAATCGAACTTGCAACGGGAAACGAGACGCTTGAAATTCGTGATCCCGAACGCGCGCGTTTTGTGGCTGGTCCAGGGCCACCCGTGACTCGACACCCCGGCCGGGAGTGAAAACCAAGAAAGAACTCGAAGACCACAGGATCAAGACAACATAAATGCCGAAAGCTGGAACCGCAGGTTAGTCAGACGACCTATTAGACCGTTCTCCCTTGTGGGAGTCCCTGTTTGTGAGACGCCAACCGAGTGAAACCGGGCCCTCACAATACATTTTGGTGCCGAAACCCGGGAATTATCCATTTTTCATTAACTTTCGTAAAACCATACACGTACAATTTTTCTTACTACCGACTTTTTTGAACTCCCTAATTTCGGGAAAGTTGGGAGATTCTGTCCTGTACACATAACAATTATATTCAATTAACGTGTTGATCGATCGTTAACATTGGAAAGATATCCTCATCTTACGCATCCATATATATATATTTTTCGATTTCGATTTCAATAAATGAACGATTCTGAATAAATTAATAAATTCGATTTCTATGTAAAAATTTTTAGGTCACCAGGAGTAACATACCTACCTAGTGTGATCTAGTAATCCGAAGGTACAACCGTTGCAAATACCAAGTGTTCCGTTCGGCATAATTATTGTGTGTAGCTACCTAGTTTACAAATCGTTTTCAATATTCAACGTTTAGCGGTTTGGATATAGGTAGGTACGTTTTACGTGAATATACACTGTGATGTCCACTAATTTATGTTATTAGGTATTGAGTAAAACAACCAAATTATCAGTAAGTAGGTACACAACTCAAAGGGCACGTCCGTTCACCACCACTGACAGATTGTGAATGTGAATGGCGCTACCGTTGATTCGTGCACTACATTTATTAGTATACCACATCTCTTCCTTTTCATATAATATTTAATTCCTTCAATACAATATTTATCTTTTAAAAATAAATCAATTTTAACTATATTTTATAATAAAATCAATCCATCAAATCAAGCATTTTATTGGACGCTTCTTCATGATCAATAACTTTCTTCTGACTTTCCACTTTCTTTAAATGTACGATATTTATTCTTACTCCTGATTAGTTTCATCATTTCTTATATTAATGTCGCTTCCTTCAGCTCTAATATCAGTGTGAGGTGTTGGATTAAATTCTGAAACTAGTTTATTTTCTTTTTCACGTACACTTTATCACATATTTCTAATTCTTTATCCACAGCCTTCCTTTTCCTATCCTCCTTAATTTGTTTGTTTTTTTTTTTCATGTCTCGAGATCTCTAATTTCGGAATGATCATAATTGTTTTCAAAATCTGTTAAAAATATAAATTGTTTCTAAATTGTCTTCCACAGAACAGTGCGGGTGGGGGTTTTGCTGTGGACGGATGAGGTGTGCGGAGGGTACGATTTATGAAAATACCCAAGAATACTTTATTAGGTATTTTAATAAATCGTCCTTCCAGTCTGATTTTCCGCATTGACTGAAGCTGCTAATCGCTGAAGGATCCGATTCAATCCCGGTTCTCTCAACACTGCCATTCTGTTGAGGCCAGTAAGGGATCGTTTTGAAAAGTAGCTACCTTGTTCTGCACAAAATGTTTTGTATTCCTGACTACAGGATTGTCTACCGTTATCAGATGAAATGCTAACAAGGTTACCACTCCATGAATAAATTATTTTTAGGCTTTTATGGTGTCATATGTGAAAATATACTTCGTTATTTTATTTATTACTTAATTTATTTATATAAACTTTATTTTAATCTCTTTGCATCGTATAGTCGATTATTACTAAAAGACTTGGCAGAGGTCCCCACTGATCCCCACTTGGCAGAGGTCCAAAGAAGTCAATGGCTGTATAACCACCTAAACTTTTGAAGGGAGTACAGATGTTTTCATAGGTACTGGTGCATTTGGCGTTGAGACTAAAGTTAAGTTAGCCCTCTACAGTTCTCAAGAGTATTTTCGGCGACTTTGTCTATTTTCGGCCACCAGACCTTAGTATGTAGTCTAGCTTTCATGTTAACGATGCCTGGATGTTTTTCGTGAGCCACTGCTAAAACTTGCTCCTTCATTCAGTTGGAATCACTATTTTGTTTCCTCTTAATAAGCTGTCATCATGTAACCAGAGCTCATTGAAATAAGTTGTAATTATTTACCGAAACATCCCAAACACCTTTAAACAAAGCGTCTTTCATTTTTTTCATTGAGAGGTACAAGAGCTACAGGTCTTGCATATTGAACAATCTGGTTAATATGATGTTCATCTTCCAAGGGGCTTTTATGTGCATCTGTACTTTTATATAGACGGGAAAGTGGGTCTGCTATATTAGACTTCTCCTGTTTGTATATAGGTATCATACGGACAAAGAATGACTCTTTTTCTTTTCTCTACAATCCAACAACTGATAACAATATCAGTCTGTAAAAGGGAAAATAAGACATTCTACTGATGTACTTGCCTAAATTAGTATATTATATTTAGTTTTATTTTAGTGACATTTTCCACTATTTTTTTTTTATTACCATGTATGTATGTAATTTATTTATTTATTTATTTAAACTTTAATGCACCTAGTACATAAGGCGGACTTAATGCCATAGGGCATTGTTTGCATGCCAGCATTTGTTGTTCGTTTTAATTTGTTTTATTTGTTTTTGACTTATCATAATTGGTGCTTATTTATGAATGAATGAATAAATACATTTCTGATTCTACAAGTAACTTTATAATCATATGATTGTAGTCAGAGAACCCAACGCTCAATTCGTGCGCAAGGCTTTGAATGAGTCTCAAAAATGACTTCTAACGGTTTACGGTCTATGACAAGTTCAATTTTTCCTTTTAAATGCATAATATGAAAATGTTCAATTGCCCACACCTATGCCAATGCCTCTTTTTCGGTCTGACAATACCGTTTCTCAACGTCTGTCAGACTTTTGTTTACAAAAGCGATGATGTGGGGTCGCTTTTCATCGTACTGTATTAGAACAGCTCCTAAACCTAGAGGACCTGCAACGGCAATTACTTGGGTGCGATCTTTTGGATTATTGTAGCCCAGACTACGAATTTTGGAAAGGCTGTTGTTTAAATCTCTCATGGATCAGAAGGCCAATATTGGCGGAGACACAATTGAAATCAATTGTCATATTTTCTTGTGACCTGACAGATCTAATTCATCAAAAGCCATCGTTTGTTTATTTATATTTTTTTTAGTATTTTTACTAACTTTTGTCTAAGATTGCTTATTATTTATCTAATTATAATATTCCTGTCGAATAGGTTCTGTTATTGTTGACCTATTAGAAATCCACTTTTTTTGTATGGTTTCCGGTGGTCTAAATGTTTCAATAGCTTTTAAATATTTATCAATATTTTTGTATTAAAACGCATTTAGTTTTGTTCAATAAAACATTGTTGTCTTTGAGAACTGTCAAAACGTGTTCAAGTCTCTCACGTACAAGTACACTCACCTGCACTTATGTTCTTTTTCATCACGTCCAAAGACAACAATATTATCTATTTTCTTATTCATTTTTTATTCCAAAAGGAATTGGGACTCTCCTATATGGTTGTTTGTCAACCAGGAGGTGGAGGAACTGATTTGTCAACTGTTAAATCTAAATTAAAATCTTTCAACTAAGGAAAATTTTGTATTTCGATGTAATTAACATCATAGCTTAGTTTAAGCATGTTCAGAGAAATTGCAGTTTCGTTACCTAAAAGATATCTTGAACAATTTTTTTTTTTTTTTTTTTTTTGAGTACTTATATAAAGTTTTGCTCTTAATGATTTAGGAATAGTTTATATTTGTGCATCAAATGAACTTAAATACTTTTAATAGATATTTGGCACCAAAACCTAGGAACTCATATAGCATCGTCATTGATGTGGCACATGGAGCTTTTTCCTTTTTGAAATGTGTGTCCTCTTTAGGTGTTTTGACTTTATTAATGTCATTTGATGGAAACATTGTGATTTTCTTTTATTGGCCCTTGTTCTACCATGTTTTTGGAAATGACCTTTGAATCCACATTTCTCACAGTTGGCGTTAATTGCAGGGCAGGAACTACTGCCACTTTTCTGTTATTAACTGCCTTATCGGCTACAAAGGAGTTGTATCATAGAGTTCCCAGTGGATGTACAGTACAGCAAAAGAAAGCTAATATTTCAAAGATTTAAAGAAAAATCTAGTTAACTTGATTATACCAAAGATGAAATTGTTTAATCAAGTTCTCTTTTACTGATTATGGCAATTTGTACAATCAAGAACCTAGTAACATGAAATGACAAACTTGTCAAAAGAATTGTCAATCGCCATCGCCATATTTTGTATTACCATTTTGTGTAAGCTTAATTATTTTTAAAACTACACAACATTAACTAAAATTGATAGTCGGAAATTGTTCAGAGTAGCCAAAACTATTATTTTACGAACTGTACATTTAGTGGGAACAACTCCTACCTTTTGGACCATCTCCTTTCTTTCTATTCATTTTTTAACATTTCTTTTCATTATTTTAGTGTCAATTTTATTGAAATTGGTACTTAGTAGTTGTGTTTGTGCTCTGTCTATCGTGGAACTCGTTTAACTATCGACTGTATAAATTAATCAATTGTAGCCGCGTCACCAAGGATTAAAATGTTTTTCTCAATTTAGCCAAGCTACATTTTTCCGTTATTTAATCAATAAGGTTTTCATATTATTTAAACCAATTGTATAAAAATACTTGTATAAATTGATTATAAATTAAATATATCAAATAACTTTAACAGTTTAAAATTCGAATATTTAATTATAAGACCTTGTAAAGTTATAATTATGAAGTATTAACAACATTTCATTTATCAATCAATATCTACATTACGGACGAGAATTCGTCATTAGTTATTTTCTTCAAATTTTACGCACGGTGAATACTTACTTGAAGCTTTGACTTCATCATTTACTCACCATGATTCAAAATGTTAAGAAAATAACCAAGTAGGTAGATGTTTATGATAATTCAAGCTTTAATTTAAACGCAGCTGTATTAAAACAGCATAATTAATTTTAATATTGTTATTTAATATTATTTTGCCTGGCTATTCATTATTTTACTCCAACATTAACGATAGACAGGACAAAGTTCAATTCCACTTTAATTCATTTGACACTTTTTTTTTTTATTTTTGTCATTGCAAAAACATAACTTCAATATTATCGAAGTGATACTTTGTTAAAACAGATAATTAACGATGTCATGTTCGCTAACACATTTGTGTATTTGATCAAATATAATTGCCAGTCACGTATTAAGTTTTAACAAATTTAACAAAACAGGTACAGAACTTTAAATTTACCTTAATGTTTCTTTGTTAAAACTGGTAATTAACGACATTATAATCGCTGATAAAATTACATATTTGATCGAAAAATATCTTTAACAGATTTGGTCAACAATGCGTCAGTAGATCGGAGTCGATTGATATAATTTATTATGGTACTAATGTAATTGAAAATATGACTATATTTCCCTGGGGGAAAGGCCTGTAGACAAAGAACTATATTATTATCACGCGCTTAGTTATTAATTTAATTTATTGTTGTTTTTTTTTTCAAGTACCCTCACTCTTTTTTATTTTTTAATTTCTATTATTGACCAATCTGTTAGCAAGAATTTCATTTGAGCAATATTTTTTACTTACTGCACTTTTACTCGTCGCCAATGTGATGTCCACTAATTTATGTTATTAGGTATTGAGTAAAACAACCAAATTATCAGTAAGTAGGTACACAACTCAAAGGGCACGTCCGTTCACCACCACTGACAGATTGTGAATGTGAATGGCGCTACCGTTGATTCGTGCACTACATTTATTAGTATACCACATACACAAACCCGGTAAAATCCTATTCGTCTAACTGTTGTTTATAACATCGTATCATACGCGTATTTAAGTTTTTTTTAAGTAAATAATTGTTCTTCGCTCCTAGGTACATACCTACGTACAACACAATAATACAATTGCTTGCGCCTTTCACTTATTCGCTTTGGTAAAAACCTATCGTAAAGAGGAGCAGCATTCTATTGTTGTTTGTTGACACAGGTTTGCCTTAATTACGTAGGTACCTAAAATTCGTCGCTTATCTCATAGACCTACACTATGTAAAAGTGGATAGGTATTCAAGTTGCAATTTATCGTTGCCTAGCGTTGTTTATACATTCTATTTATATCGCGGTATAACATCGCTGGTTCTCGCACTTGTTTATCTGATTCTTTTTAGTGGTGTAGGTAGGTAAGTATGCAACTATCGTAGTTAGGTCGTTTTTTATCGTAATTTACTTACCTATTATAAATGGCTCGTAAATAATTCTGACGTCCTATTCATCGAGTGACTTACCATAAGCGAAATTATTCAACTGCAAACAATAACAATCGTGTTTACGTAACTTAGCTCATTAGGTACTCTAAAGTGATAGGTACCTATCGTGAAGCACCATTATTATTATAATAATAGTGCTCGATCGCTCTCGTAAAAACTGGACCGTGCTATACCTACATATCGTTTACCTAGGTATTCTATTGTTTAACTTTTAATTATTCTCGTATAGTTCCACATCCCCTCGTAATTATAAGAGGACGAGTTCGGTTGGGAACCTGACTCGAGGGATATCGTAACACTAAATCGTTTTAATAGATAAATGGCTCTTCAATTCTTTTAATTAAATTATTTTTCACGTTTTTTAGCATTGCGCGTGCTAAGCCGTAGCTTGTGTACACTGCTTTGTCGTATTTCGTTTGTACTAGTCTCTCACAACGATGTACGCAACTCGGCGACGTTCTAAGCACGACACAACATCGAGGCGTGGCTCACATGCTACTTCCGAATTAACTATGCAAGACTTACCGGTTTTACGGAGGAAGCGTACACTAGCTCTGCGACGTCTTGAAAAAACTTTGGAGGCAGCTGAGCTAGCTCAAGATGATAGATCTCTTCTGAACACGTTTCTTTCTCATCATGCTGTCATGCCGCGACTTTGTGAAAGTTTTGAGCAGGCTCATACGGACATTCTTGGCATTATTGATGGCACATCGGAAGAGAAAGAAGATTTAATACGCGAACAATTTGATGACATTTACATTAAAATTGCTACTATTTATAGGGAACTTATTCCTAGTAACGATGAACAACGTACTGAACGTGATCGCTCGAGCGTCTGTAATGTTAAATTACCAAAAATCAAAATTCCAACGTTTTCAGGAGCTATTAAAGAGTGGCCTGAATTCTATGATGTTTTTAATTCGTTGATCCATAATAACGAAACATTGTCAGACACTGAACGTATGCATTATCTTATATCAAGTTTGTCAGGTGACGCACTTGGTCTTATTCGTACGTACCCAGTTAAGGGTACTTTCTATAGCGAAGCCTACCAAGCCTTGCTCACTAGGTATCGTGATAAGCGTGAGTTGGCTTTTATGTGCTGGAAAGAAATATTAAATATTAATTTTAAATCGAGTTCTCCTTCAGAATTCCGTCGTGTACTTGATTTAATTAGTGAAAATTTAAATATTTTGAAAAGTCTTGATTTACCTACGGATCAGTGGAGCTTTATTCTGTGTTATCACATCTTATCGAAACTCGATTCTAAGACTCGCTGTGCATTTGAACGAAGTCATTCAACTGCCGAACTTCCCGAATTTAGAGATTTGTATAAATTTCTAAATATGACATGCGAGGCCCTTGTTCGAGATACACATTTTTTGTCACAAGAGCGTAGTCACTCTACTACCAACCGTGCACACGATAAATCTATACCTAAAATACCACCAAGTAATAAATCGTTTAAATCGAAACCGACTACGGTATTCCTTTCCAGCACTAGCAACACTAAATCTACTGCTGATAAACCTAAAATTCGAACGATTACGGCATCTGAAGCATCAGTCACAACACCAATTGTCAAGTGCTCCTTCTGTTCAGAAAATCATTCGATCAGTTATTGTGAACGGTTCACAAAGCTCTCTGTTGCGGAACGGATTGAATTCGCTAAAACCAACCGTTGGTGTTTCAACTGCTTAAAACCTTCGCACAGTTTAAAGAATTGTAGATCATTTTTTAGTTGCCAAAAGTGTCGTCAACGTCATCACACCCTGCTTCATCGAGATGATGATGCTAATTTATCTGCTTCATCAAGTCAAGCCGATTCGAGCAGTAGTCCAGAGCAACCTGTAAGAGTACTTACGAGCATAGGTGATAATTCTGTGGTGCTGTTATCAACAGCCACTGTGCAACTTCGTGATTCCTCAGGCAACTTCCAATCGTTTCGTGCTCTCATAGATTCGGGTAGCCAGGCTCACTTCATCAGTGAACGTGCTGCCACCATCTTAGGTGTCGCCCGCACACTTACTTCTCGTCGTGTTCGTGGTTTGGGACAAGCATCTTCGTCTATATCAGGTGCAGTTCGCCTTGAGGTTGGTGCTAACAGCAACAGCCTCTTTTCTATCGACGCGCTCACGTTGCCTAGCATTTGTGGTAGGATACCTTCAACTCGTATTAATAAATCGTCGTGGCATCATATCAAGGATCTCGCCTTGGCTGACCCTAACTTCGACAAGCCTGGTTCTGTAGATCTGCTTCTCGGCGCTGAGGTGTTTACTTCTCTTCTCCTTCCTGGCCGTGTGGATGGAGGTCCAAATCAACCCTCAGCTCTGAATTCAGTGTTTGGCTGGCTCTTACTGGGTGGTGCCGGCTGTCAGGACGAAGTTCAATCATTTTTCAGCCAAGACGATGATCTGCTTCATGAGGAAGTCAAGCGCTTCTGGGAGTTGGAATCATTTCCGTCACCTCGACATCTAACCCCTGAGGAAACTCGCTGTGAAGAAATCTTCGCAACTCATCATACCCGTGATTCGGTTGGCAGATACGTGGTCACTCTGCCTTTCAAGGAAGAAGAGCAGGATCGTTCTTTTCCTGGATCTCGTGACATCGCTTTGCGTTTTTTTCACTCAATCGAACGAAAACTCAGGAGAAATCCAGAGTTGCATCACCAGTACAACGACTTCATGAAAGACTATCTCGATAGTGGTCACATGAGTCTTGTCCCTGTAGACAAACTTACAGAGGGAAAGTATTACATCCCTCATCACTGCGTTCTGCGTCCCGAGTCCGCCACAACGAAACTCCGTGTGGTGTTTAACGCTTCAGCTAAAGATGCTAGGGGCGTATCGTTAAACGACACTCTGCTCGTCGGTCCCAAACTCCAATCAAACATTGCTGAAATTCTTCCATGCAGTAGTCTTTTCGCGTGGTCTGATTCTACCGTTGTGCTTGCGTGGCTTCGCTCTCACCCTTCACGTTGGAAGACTTTCGTTGCGAATCGCGTAGGGCACATTCTTGATGTCATCCCTGGGGCTCGATGGGGTCACGTGGCCTCTGAGGATAATCCAGCGGATGTAGTCTCCCGTGGACAGCTTCCATCAGCTCTTGTCACTAATCGCTTATGGTGGGCGGGTCCGTCGTGGCTCTCTCAACCGCTTTCATCTTGGCCAAGTTCTGATGGTATTCCAGACTCAGACATTCTAGCTGCAGAAGAAAAGGCTCCTCGCTCGTTCCTTACTCATGGTGACGTTCCTAGTCCGTTTATAGACACTCTGTTAGATCGCTATTCGTCGATTCGTAAAATCCAACGCCTTTTGTGTGTATGGATAAAATTCATTGCATTCATTCGTTGTAAACGCACTCGCTGTTCTGATCCCATATCGACTCGGGTAGAACTACATCATGCCCTTATGATTATTGTGAGGTACGTTCAATCACATCATTTTGCATCAGAGATAAGTCACTTGCTAGACAATACTCTTCTTTCGAAACAAATGCGTAAGTTAAATCCGTTTCTCGACGCTAAGGGAACTCTCAGGGTGGGTGGCCGATTGGCCAGATCGGGGCTCGAATTTGAGCATAAACACCCCGCTCTGCTCCCTCGCGAATCGAAGCTTACCTATTTAATCATCGAAGCGTTTCATCGTGAAAATTGTCACGCTGGCGTTAACACGATGCAATACCTTCTAACACAACAATTTTGGATCCTTTCACCCAAACGGGCAATTCGTCATTGCCTTTCGAAGTGTGTTCAGTGTTATAAAACGAACCCGACTCCTCTTGAACCGTTTATGAGCGATCTACCTGCTACTCGCGTCAATCAGGTTAAGCCTTTTTCTGTTGTGGGAACGGATTACGGTGGTCCTTTCCGCATCAAACTCGCAAAACATCGCGGTGCGAAAATCGGTAAGGCTTATCTCTGTTTGTTCGTATGCTTAAGTACCAAAGCAGTGCATCTCGAAACTGTTTCGGATCTTTCATCGGACGCATTCCTTGCCGCTCTTCGTAGATTTGTCGGTCGTCGCGGTAGGGTCAACGTCATCCAATCCGATTGCGGTACAAATTACGTAGGCGCGAATAATCAGCTTCAGTCTCTCATGCAATCTGCCGCTCAAACCGAACAGATTGAGTTTCGTTTTAACCCGCCTTCGAGTCCTCACTTTGGAGGAGTTTGGGAAATTCAAATTAAAGCAGTAAAATCGCACCTTTATCGAATTATCGGTGATCAAGTCTTAACGTTCGAAGAACTAAGTACGGTCTTCGTGCAAATTGAGGCGATACTCAATTCGCGACCCCTTTGTCCGTTGAGTTCAGACCCCAATGACTTGGTTGTACTGACACCGGGCCACTTCGTAACCTTGGAGCCTCTAACTACCGTTCCCGATGAGGACTTAACGTCAGTCAATATTAATCGACTTAGTCGTTGGCAGCTCATTCAACGTTTCCAACAGGATTTTTGGAATCGTTGGAAGTGCGAATACCTCCATACTTTGACTCAACGGGCAAAGTGGACTAAACATTCTAAGCCGCTAATCGTGGGATCCGTGGTAATTCTGAAAACCGAAACTTCTCTTCCGTTACATTGGCCTCTGGCTCGGGTCGAGAAATTGCACCCTAGCCCGGACGGAATAGTTCTTATCGCAACGGTTCGTACAGTCTATGGTTCGTGCTTAACTCGACCGTTGGCTAAGCTATGTCCGTTACCTAATCTAGATTAATCCGTAACTCGTTAATTATTAGCTTTAGTCGTAATTAAGTCTTTTCGTAGGTTAGTTATTCGCAAGTTTTAGAAAATACCTATAACGTATTTTGGTGGGCGGAAATGTACCGTCATCATATTATTTCAAAGTTGGTATACAATTCTCAAGCTTACACTTAGGTTGGCACTCCTTGGCACTCTTCACGGTCATTGGTCGATTCTGACAAGACGTCACTGACGTCACCACTCGCCACTACCTGTAGCGAATCGAACTTGCAACGGGAAACGAGACGCTTGAAATTCGTGATCCCGAACGCGCGCGTTTTGTGGCTGGTCCAGGGCCACCCGTGACTCGACACCCCGGCCGGGAGTGAAAACCAAGAAAGAACTCGAAGACCACAGGATCAAGACAACATAAATGCCGAAAGCTGGAACCGCAGGTTAGTCAGACGACCTATTAGACCGTTCTCCCTTGTGGGAGTCCCTGTTTGTGAGACGCCAACCGAGTGAAACCGGGCCCTCACAATACATAAATATATATAATATATAAGTCGCGCTACACTAAAGGTACAAATAAGTGGGCCGCGATCGATCCCAAAAAAAAATATAAGAAAATACTTGCGGCCATTTTTGATAGGCAGCCTAGTGGATATACCTATATTCTCTAGATTATAAATATGCGTAAAAATAGGTTTGCAGCATATCTGGATGAACGAAATGATTCTGCGGTGGTATCTTAACCTAACATGGCCGCGCGGGGCGCGCGACAGTCTTTGGCCGCGCGCGTCTGTCGCGAGCCACTGAAGCGGTTCCATACATTTTCATACTACATCTATAGTCGGCCGCGGTCGATCGCGACCCGCGCCCAATTACAGCTTTATGGGAGCTTTTATTGGCCATCTTGCTCTGTACTATTGATGTATTTTTTCATCATAAAAGTAGCACATAACATTGATCGTGCAGTTTACAGTGATGGTGAGTGAGCCTAAATGAGTAAGTGTTCACTTAGGCTGCAGCCTAATATAAATAAAATACGCTTACACTCACAGCCCTACACTAGTACTATTGTGACAGAGACATAACAACTTATGTTTCAGGGGTGGCAACTGCATTTTGACCTTTGGTTTTTGTGTAGATTTCTAGATGTTAAGTTCTGCATCATCACTTAACATCAATGTGAGCTACATGCTGGTTTGCCACCTTCCTTATATAAAAAAAATATGTGTCGTGGGTGTCGTTGTACACACATACACAAACACCCAGACCCGAAACAAATATATATTATATATATATTTAATGTAATGGAATCAATCAAGCATGCAGGTCACATTGATGTTAAGTGATGAGTGCAGCCTATAGACACTCACATAAAGACCAAGGTCAAAATGCAGATGCGTTACCACTCCTGAGGCCTAAGGTGTTATGCCTCTGTGCCGGCAATTACAGGGCCGTACATTACCACCTGACCGGAACACGATAGTGCTGAACACTACCATTTAGCGGCAAGTATATTAGGTAATGCGGTGGTGCCTACGCCCGCGAGTTCCGTCGCTGGAGCTATACCACCAGTGAAGGCCATGCAAATATTGAAATGTGCATAATAAATTAATTTTCAAAAGATATTCATTATCATTTTTTGAATTTCTCCCCAATTAATTTTCAGATTACGAAACTAAGGTAACTCGGTAAGCTTATTTTACTATTTATACATTATTCATCAGTAATAGGTACTTACCTATATACAAGAATATCTACACGGATATGATTTATGATTAATTGATAAAATATCGTTGAATGGTGAAGATAACAACAAAATTGATGATAAACGTACACTTATGAATCAAAGGACATCTATGGAACCAATTAATTTTGATATGTCTCACAGTAGTACAAATATTTAAGTATCTACCTATATATCGATATTGAATATCAAAATAAATTTTATGTAGGTAGGTACGTTTAACGTTTTAGTAAGGAAGTGCGCCTATTGATGTTTGTAATATTTTTATTTTTTGCAATAACACGTTACTTTACGCCTATAATCCCTGAAGCGATAGGCAGAGGTAAATGCATACATTCAAGAATACATGCAAACACCTTCGATTCGCCGGTTACGTTTTGGCAGAGAATATGTAATAATACTACGTATAGAAAGGACACTTCTACGTCCCGCCCGATTTCACCGCCTCACCCAACCTCCTCCCTTCTCATGGGCGACGTTAGGTATTTTCTACGTGCTACGCACACAGGTGCACGTGTTAATACACGTCACTGATTGATGTCTGTGTAATAGAGACCAAATTAAGCGTTTGTATGGAATTTTGGCGGAGTGTCCGCGGTGTGGTTTTGGCCCATGTAACAGCGAGCCTGTTGACATCGTCAGGCACATTACCAAACATCAAGATGCTGGGAAACTTTCACAAAATGGAGAAATCCCAATAGAACCAGAGGTAAAGGATTTTACACCGTTATCTCTGATAGTCCTCGATCCGGAATCGAATTCAGGGCCCCAGCGTAGTGGTCTGCTACCACTAAGTGAATCCATACATGAAATAATAATAATTAATTAAATAATAATGAATGAACGAATAGGTAGATATCATCAATTCAGCCGAAATAAACAGGACAAAAGTCTCCCGAAGTGTTGTGTGATTGTGTGTCACTAGGGAAGAAGATGCAGTAGGTCTGTATATATCTATCATAATCGGCCACGACTTCCTTGCCAGTAGAAGAAGTAGTAGATGGTGAGGTCATCATGTCCTACCGCCAGTAAACATTTAAAACTTCAATAATATTTATCAGGAAACAGTCAAACCTGTTTTAATACTAATAAACTGTTTGTTTTTAAAAATCACGCCACAAAATTCAATTCAATACAGCGTCCATATTTCCTTATTACCAAAGCAAACAAATTTGAAGGCATCAGCAAATGCCAATCGCAGTTAAAAAAATAAAAAAATATCCACGCATTCCTCTGAAATCCATACCAATGTAAAACCAACTTTAAACTATGATAGTAGAGCTTAAAATTAAACGACAAGTTCAATTTGGGCCCGACGTCATGTGACAGACGTGCATCAAACAGAAAATGACAATGTTCTTTTTTTAATTTCAGATTTCGCGTGCCGATAACTTGAATGCATCGATATTTAGGATTGTCCGATGCGAGTATTCGAGAGAGCATCGATTTTTGGGTCTGTAACCGTATTGTCCCTTGAGGATGGCGTTTCATAGATAGCATCACTGTCCTTTGAGTTTCGAGTCCCGTGTAGTCTTGTTTTTTTTTCTTTTGGGCTATGACTCACATTCAAGTCGGTGCTAATTTCGTTTGTGATATTATAGTTTTAATAAGGGGTATTCATAAACGTACCAACATTAGATACGTTTTACGAAAATTTTGACATAAGTAGTGCAAATGATTTTTATGCACAATTTTTTGATACTATTAATACACATTTTAATAATATCTTTAAAATTAGAACAAGAACCGCAAAGTGTACATTTAGTTTTTGTGACTGGGCAACTGATGGTATTCGAAGAAGTAGGGCACGATTATTTGAACTTTATGGTCTTAAAACTTATATGCAAAATTCAAATTTTAACAAGTATGTCGCTACATATTCAAAAATTTTTAAAAGAGTTTGTAAAAACGCAAAGTCAATTTATATAAGCAATAAAATTAAAAATGCAGCCGATAAACTAAAGGCGACCTGGAAAATAATAAATAGTGAAACAAGCAAAAACAAGCGGTCTGAAACTCGTGTCCTTTTGGAGACACCACAGGGTATTTTAGGCTCAGATTTAGACATTGCTATACACTTTGAAGATTACTTTGCTAATATTCCATTCAATATTACGGCACCTTTAAATTCTTCTACTGGAATATCGATTGACATTCTTAAAAGGAACTTAGAGCCTTGTCATATTAAACTAACTTTTAATCATATTAGTCCACAAACAATCATATCCACATTTAATCAGCTCAAAAACAAAGCTACTGAAGATATTTATGGTATGTCTGCTAAAGTGTGTAAATCGATTATTAGTACTGTAGCGCCTTATTTATCTTCAATTTTTAATTTATGTATTGAGCAGGGAATCTTTCCGGATTTGTTAAAACTGAGCAAAGTCGTACCACTATTTAAATCAGGGGATAGTAAAGACCCGAATAATTATAGGCCGGTATTTGTTCTTCCCGTTATTAGTAAAGTTTTCGAGAAAGTGATACTTAATCAAATGCTGCAGCACTTTAATAAAAATAAGATCTTACACCACCAACAATTTGGTTTCACAAAAGGTTGTAATACAATTGATGCCGGTGTTGCTTTACTTAAACATATTTATGAAGCTTGGGAAGATTCGCAGGATGCTATAGGAATCTTTTGTGACCTCTCTAAAGCATTTGACTGCGTGGACCATAATACGTTAATGTGCAAACTTGACCACTATGGCCTTGGATATAAAGCCCTTCAACTTATTAAATCGTATCTAGAAAACCGGGAACAGAAAACACAAGTTAACGGAGTAAAATCACCAGGCTCAAAAGTAGAACTACACCAAGCCAGAGATTCCAGTGTAGATTTTGTAGATGCGTTGCCACTCCTGAGGCCTAAGGTGCTATCCATCTGTGCCGGAAATTACAGAGCCGTACATGACTTGAACATGATAGTGCTGAATGCTTCCATTAAGCGGCAAGTAGATTAGGTAATGTGTAGATAAGATAGACAACTTAAATTACCAAATTCGCGAGCAACTTTACTTTAACTTTAGCAAATTTGTTAAAGTACCTACTTACCAATTAATTAAAAAAAATGAGTTGCACCATTTGATAGATGTTAAATGACGTCATTAACTGCTAACTGTAAGTGGTCGAGCTGTGTTGGTTAATATTAAAGTTAACTTCAATTATCTGTCAGATAATGAGGGAATCTGTCAATCCTGGTAACTTTAAAATAGGTAGGTATGTCAAAAATACGCTGGTATAACCAAATTCGCGTAACATACAGGCGAATTAAAAACCTCCTCCTTTTTGAAGTCGGTTAAAAAATGACCTTCACCGATTCCGTGAAAGCCGCACTTTTTTTTCTGGTAGATACCAATCAATAATACGTACCAAGCTACTTTTCATTTATCATAGTGCATGTTTTTTTCCATTTTTATTGCATAAAAAAACGAACAATAGTATCGCAAAAGCGGCAAATCAAAGTTCAAATCACAACACCGACACGAGTCAATTTGTCAGACGCGTCAAACATAGGTTTAATAAAATTAATTGTCGCAGCAATATGTCGTGTCATCGAGGCACGCTTTGACGCACGCGGGCTATGTCTGTCACAATGACTTGCAAGTACCCTTGGATAAACGGACAGGAAGGAGGACTAAATTTTGGTCAAAACATTCTATTTTTAAGTTATTGCATAGCTTCTATCGAGGGCTTTGAGCGCGGGGACCGAATCCAGAAATTCCGTAACGAAAAAACCTCACGCTCCCCACTCCGACGGGCACGCAGGTGTGTCTTGAAGGCCGTGCATTGTCTAACGTCGTTTCTTTTCGACAGTCTTCGACACGGTGTTTGTGTGCGTGCAACTAGACGTATTGTACGACTCTACGAAGCTCGCACGAATCGAGACGAGCTGCTCCGAAATCGGACGAATACATAAGCAGCTGTTTATATGTATTGTAAAATAATAAAAATATTTCAAACAATATTAACTTTTTTATTTATTAAAAGAAAAAAAAAAGTTTTCTTATCGGTCACCACGCAAAAGCGGCAATCAAACAAAATCAAAAGGTGTAACTTGAATTAATATCAAATAAAAAAAAAAAAAAAAAATAAAGGCTACCATATTACTTACCTGATGGTAAGTACATTGATATGTAAGCTGTTGTTTGCTTTCTTAACAAAAAAAATCAACGTTATGACTGCATAAATAAAATAAATAAATAATTATAATTGCATAAGTTGATACAAAATGCTATGCAATAGCTTTACCGCGGCAGTCCCCGAGTGCCACACGTCGATTTTTTTTGTTAAGAAAGCAAACAACAGCTTACATATCAATGTACTTACCATCAGGTAAGTAATATGGTAGACTTTTTTTTTTTTTTTTATGTAATGGAAGTGGTAAACAAGCATGCAGTTCACATTGATGTTAAGTGATGACTGCAGCCTATAGACACTTACACAAAGACCAAGGTCAAAATGCAGATGCGTTACCACTCCTGAGGCCTAAGGTCTTATGCCTCTGTGCCGGAAATTACAGGGCCGTACATTACCACCTGACCGGAACACGATAGTGTTGAACACTACCATTTAGCGGCAAGTATATTAGGTAATGCGGTGGTGCTACGCCCGCGAGCTCCGTCACTGGAGCTCTACCACCAGTATACACATCTTCATGAAATTAGAAATTTCAATGTAGATGCGTTGCTAGTCCTGAGGCCTAAGGTATTATGGTTCAGTGCCGAAAATTACACCGCTGTACCTTACCACCTAACCATAATAATGTGGTGGTGCCTACACCCGCGAGCTCCATCACCGGAGTTTTACCATTAGTAAAAAAAAATATTTCTGATTGTTTAATACCAGATAAACTCTTGTTAAAAATTCCATTGATTTCACTACCTATCCTACCAACCAACCACCGCCAACCAAAACCAACCAACCACCACCAACCAAATGAATAAAGATTTGTCTACAGATTATGTTATTAATTTCACATCGGGATCAAATTCCAGTAACAGAAATAATTTATTTTATTGCTTAGTCAGTTTTTTTTCAAGTTTGTTACTCGATCTTTAGTTGCACAGAAATACAAAATTACAAACACAAAATACTGCCTCCAGGCAATGCAATAAATTTAATGTGAAAGAAATATTTGACAAATCGGCCAGGACTTCGGTAGCTCAGTTGGAAGAGCGGCTGGACTAGAATCCCAGTAGCTAGCCCAGTAACCAATTTTTCTGTCCATTTTTCTTAAAAAAATATATTTCACTAGCATAATAATATGTTATTGCGAAATAACATAAAAATAAAATAATTACTTATATTATGTATATTTGTAACGTTTTCACACAAAAAGTACTGGACCGATTTCAAAAATTCTTTCACCTTTAGAAGGTTGCTTCTTCACCGAGTAAAGTAGGCCATATTTGGCACATTCATTGCGCCCGTGCGAAGCCGGGGCGAGCCGCTAGTTATTTATAAGAAACATCAGAAGTGTCAAATATAGGTCAATAGCTAATAAAATTGTTTGTCGCCCCAATCTGTCGCGTAATCGTGTCATACTGTATTGAACATTGACATTTTTGAACAGGTTTGATCTTTAGCAATATTTCACAATCCCAGTCAACCGAACAATGGCGGCCAGAGCGTTCCAATAGGGTGGTAGTAAATATAATAACGCGGGATGGGCAGCAACGTCCCGCAATAAATGTGCCGCCGCTGCGATCGCCAATCCGTGGCGATTATGGCATATTCTCCCCTGGTGACGCACAAACACTGTCACACCGCAGACACTCCGCCAAAATTCCATACAAACGCTTAATTTGGTCTCTATTACACAGCCATCAAGCAGTGACGTGTATTTACACGTGCACCTGTGTGCGTAGCACGTAGAGAATACCAAACGTCGCCCATAAGAGGGGAGGAGGTTGGGTGAGGCGGGAAAGTCGGGCGAGACGTCGAAGTGTCCATTCTATACGTAGTATTATTACATATTCTCTAACACTGTTGTGGACGTCTTTTGGGCAGGCTTTGTTTATCCAGCACTGGACGTTTTTCGTTTGGTGTGACGATGATGTTAAAAAATCTAATTAGTGTAGTGATAATGTGTAGTAGTAGTAATCTATAGGTACTAGAGATGTAATAGTTATAATCTCGAAAATGAAATTTAAAAATAGTTTCCACAAAAACCATTTAGCAAAGTCGAGTACTGGCACGCGCTGTCACTGAGTGTGTGGTACGGTTGACGGTTGACGGTCGACAGTCGACGGTTGACGGTTGATGGTGTCAAGGGTTGCGGCATCGACCTCGGCAAATAGTTTGACACCCGCTTGTACACGTCACGCGCGCGTCGGCCGCTGTCGACCGCCCAGACAGACGATTCAAACATAGCAACACTGATATTTGATTTATAGAACACGTTCTGTTTTAAGTGTTAATTCGGTTGTATATATATTTATACTTATGACTATAGTACCCAGAAGAGATAGGTACAGGAGATTTCTCTAGTTTTTATATTTAACGTAACTTTACGCCTGTAAGACTTCTTAAAAACAAACAAAATAAATTAAAGCGACATGACAAACATGTGAACTTACAAACTAAAACAAAAAATAAAATCAAGAATATCATTACGATGAAACTAATTAAATAGGCGTATCCACGCAGAACGAGCAGCCTCGCGAGGTATTCTCTACATGAGGTGGGCTTAATGCTATAAAGCATTCTCTGCCAGTCAACCTTTAGCTTGTAAGGAAAACATAAAAAGGTGCTGAGCATATTCAAATTATTCTAATAAGAAACACCTTATTTTTATTACAATAATTTTCAACTAAACGATAGGTTAACAATAAATTAATAATAATGAAGTTTAAATACCATAAAGACAGCTATTAGTACATAATAGTACGTAAACTATCTATTATCTCTATATATCTATAGAATTATTATCTATTCTCTTCTCTATATAACTATTATCTATATATAAATATTAATCTTGCAGTATTGTAGCTGTTCAACTGTATTGTAGCTGTTCGTTAGTCTCGCTAAAACTTGAGTACGGCTGCACCAATTTGGCTAATTTTGGTTTTGAATGATTTTTGTAAGTCAGGGAAGGTTTAAAAGGTAAAAAAATATGAAGAAATTGAAGGGAAATAGTAAAAACCACAATTTCATTTTCTCATACAAATAGTCCGTATTTATCAAACTTTGACACACTATTTCATTCTAAGGCAATACGAAGTTTGCCGGGTCAGCTAGTCTATATATATAAAAATCAATTGCTGTTCGTTAATCTCGCTAAAAGTCGAGAACGGCTGGACCGATTTGGCTTTGAATGATTTTTTGAAGTCCAGGGAAAGCTTAAAAGATAAGAAAATATGAAGAAATTGAAGGGAAATAGTAAAACCACATAGTCTGTGTCCATCAAACCTTTGACCCATTATTTAATTGTGAGGCATTACGAAGTTTGCCGGGTCAGCTAGTAGATATAATATACGCATGTAGGTAAAAATATCAGTAGATGTCTCACTTCCCCTTTAACAATTCTCCTTTTAATCCTCACAATTGAACCACCAAAAGATAATTCGAAGCTCGGTTTAGTTTGACTCGGTTAGTAAATAGAATTGGCAATGTATTAGTTTGAATCGGTCATTTGAATAAGAGAAGTGTGTGTGAGCAATACATGAGCCTACAATGAAAGTGAAAGTCAAGATTTGATTGAGTGACTTGAATTGAACGAGAGATAACTAAATCCATAAACTGTCAGATGCTAAAATGGACGGATTGTTGTAACTTGTATGCAATATTTTTATTTTTTTGCAATAATACATAATAAAAATGGAATTATTGACGGTAGACTTCTATTGACATGACGGAGCTCGCGGGCGTAGGGACCACCGCATTACCTTTTTTTTAACGATGTGGAAATGTCTTTCCATTCAACCGGCTCTCTAAGGGGGAGAGAGTCGGGATATGAGGGACTGGAACCCTCTAAATCCACCTCGATGCCGACTTCAGTGCACAAAGGGGGAGGGGGGAGGGAGGGAACCGGGTACACTGTCCAATTAAAAAAAATATTAAGGGAGGAGGAGGTATTTTTGCTAAAATTCTTCACAGATTTTTTGTTGCATATTACCTTTCATATCAAATAATTAGTTAAAAATAAAGTAAAGATTAACGGGAGATCCCATGCAACATAATTTTTAAGCAATTTTGTTCGGAACCCATTGTACGATTCGCACTTGGCCGGTTTTTTAATATGTACCTAACGTTACTTACGTATTTACGTAAAACAAGGCCGCGTTCACGACAAAAGGCACGAACCTATTTTTATACTACCCTAAAATCAACCGTAAGTGGATTTGGAAAGTCTGTCACGGTTTGATAGCAGTGAGGGTGCCAACATGAATATTAATTGAGCAAATATTGTTTCACACTCGTATCGCGGAACAAGTTGTTGGACGATGTTGTTTGGGTTGTTATCTTTGAAATTGATACTGGTCAAAGAGCTGTGGATTGAAAGATATGCCTTTATTGGAGCGGTCCTGAGGCATGTCCCCAAAAAATACAAGAAAAAAAAAACAAATAGGTCGGTCAAAAAACAGTTTTTTTTACTTGTAAAACATAAGAAATATTATCATTAAATAGGTAGAAAAAAACATAAATACAGTCACCTATTTAATTATATATTTTCTTATGTTTTACAAGTAAATAAATACAGTTTTTCGAGTACCGACCTATTTGTTTATTTTAAACAATCATAACAAATATAAAATCAAAACAATGTGCCACGGTACTTGTGCATTTAATATATCACGGTACCAACCTTGTATTATTATATTAAGAAGTAGGTAGGTATCTATATATTATATACTACCTGTGCCCGCGACTTTGTCCACAAGAGAAAAAATATGATTGTTCAGTATCTACCCGGACGAAGCCGTGGGTAGTATAAAAGTAGCCTAAGTTACTCCTTATCACATCAGCTATCTGCCAGTGAAAGTCCCGTCAAAATCGGCCATTCCATCCAGCCGTTCCTAAGATTAGCCCCGCCAAACAGACAGACAGACAGACAGAAAGACAGACAGACAAAAATTGTAAAAAATGTTGTTTTGGTAGGTATATGTACAGTGTATACGCATTAAAAAGCTGTTATTTTAATATTACAAACAGACACTTTAATTTTATTTATTTGTAAAGATAAAGATTATTACTAGTGGCCCGCATCGGATTTGCACGGGTGCAATTTAGGTACTTACTTAATAGCTGTGGAAAGTTGAGATGTGAAACGGAATCGCTGCAAAACGTTGGTTTTGTAATGAAGAGTTTTGAAACGTTAGTCGGTAAAATAAACGAGTACCAAAAAAAAATAAAAATTATAGTAGGTAGACGTTCGCCGGGTCAGTTAGTTTGCAATAAATAAAATAATAAATATTTGTTAGCCGATTTCAGTCCAAAAATTTTTGAACACCTAGATTTTATCCGCAATTGATGTTTAAAACAATTAAATCAAGGTAAAACTATCAAAAATTACATGTTCAACCAATTATTTCAATACTTATTACCTCGAAATATTATCAGAACATTAAAATTAATCATGACAACTGACAATCAAAAGTTTGAAATAGAAAGGTAACGTTGTCCTCGTGCGAAACCAGAAAATCTGAGAACCAAAATAATTTCAAAATTGCGGCAGGCCGCGGTTCCATAGGAAGCGAGGCATTTCAATTATTTTGTGTGCTTACTGGTAGATACTGGCGCAGAGGTATAACATAAATTATTACATGGGGCTGTACATTACCACCTGACCGGAACACGATAGCGGTGAACACTGTCATTTAGCGGCAAGTAGATAAAGTAATGCTTCGATGCCACTGATAACGAACTCCGTCATTGGAGCTCTATCATCAGTGAGGCACTATTTTTTGAGTTGTGTAACATGTAACATTTTTTTATGTCAGTGTGGTGGCAAACAGCATGCAGCTCACATTGATGTGAAGTGATGATGTAGCTTAAAGGCATCTACACAAAAACCAGAGGTCAAAAAGCAGATGTGTTGCTACCCCTGACACCTAAGTTGTTATGTATCAGTGATAGTTATTACGGGGCCATACATTACCAACTAACCGGAACCCGATAGCGCTGAACTGCAATTTGGCGGTAGATAGATTAGGTAATGTGATGGTGCCTACGCCCTCGAGCTCCTGCCCTGGAACTATACCATCAGTGAAAAATCATATTTCTATGCTAACAGTTTACATAAGGGCACGCATTAGTACTAATATCACAGTCTAAAGAAAACGAACATAATAATTATGTCCTTATTATTATTTTTTTACGTAATGGAAGTGGCAAACAAGCATGCAGTTCACATTGATGTTAAGTGATGACTGTAGCCTATAGACACCCACACATGGACCAAGGTCAAAATGCAGATGCGTTACCACTCCTGAGGCCTAAGGTGTTATGCCTCTGTGCCGGAAATTTAGCGGCAAGTAGGTAGGTTAGGTAACACGGTGGTGCCTACGCCCGCGAGCTCCGTCACTGAAGCTCTACCACCAGTAAATCTCTTTTTGAGATGTTACCAAGGGCAGAGAATATGACAAGGGTTTTATTACTGTTTTCTGTAAAATTTTTCATTAAAGCATTTGACTTCAACTTTCAATATGCGATAGTCCCACAGTCATACAAGAAGTTGCGGCTTCGAAATAACGAACGAAGCATATTTTTTTTTCGATATTTATTCCGAATATTCAACACCTTGGTACGGCCTAGCCGCAAACCTATTAACAAATATAAAAGCAAAAAAAAAAGATTTCAAAACCTTCAAAATTATTTATAAAGGTTAAACCTTGTGTCTTGCATAATATCATTTTTGCATTTATCGATATGGATTGCATAAAAAATATAGAATTTTTTTTTCAAAACTTATCGCAATAACGCATAGTTTGAAATGCCTTTACTTGTATTGATTGTAATTTGCATATTGAATTTGAGATCTAATCTATATATATAAAAATGCAACCCGTTTTCCTTGGTCACGGCATCACACGTGAATGGCTGGACCGATTTGGCTAATATTGATTTTGAATGATTTTTGGAAGTCCAGGGAATGTTTAAAAGGTTTCAATTTCTTCATATTTTCTTAAAATATGAAGAAATTGAAGGGAAATAGTAAAAACCACCATTTTATTTTCCCATACAAATAGTCCGTTTCTATCAAACCTTTGACACATATTTTAATTCTGAGGCAATACGAAGTTTGCCGGGTCAGCTAGTTACAAATAAATACTAGAGTACATGTTATTTTTTACAATTAGGTTCGGTTGGACCAAAAAATTTGTTACAGTTGTCGCTGTTGTAAGATTTGACCATTATTGTGAAGAAGTGTCCATTATTTTAACATTAATAGTAACATTGACTTTAACGGTTACTGCAAAATGTATAGAGCAACTCGGCCCACATTAGTTTTGGCGGGAACCTTGAAAGAGGCTTAAGGTGGTCTTATTTTATTTCATTTTCTTTATTATTTTTTTTATTTTTTTTTTTATGTTATGAAAGTGGCAAACAAGCGTGCAGTTCACATTGATGTTAAGTGATGACTGCAGCCTATAGACACCCACACAATGACCAGAGGTCAAAATGCAAATGCGCTGCCACTCCTGAGGCATTAGGTGTTATGCCTCTGTGCCGGAAATTACAGAGCCGTACATTACCACCTGACCGAAACACGATAGTGCTGAACACTACCATTTAACGGCAAGTATATTAGGTAATGCGGTGGTTTCTTGGTGTATTTTTGAGTTATATGGAATAAAGTTGGTGGTATTTTGTTTGATATAGGTTTATTATAGTGCCCGTGTAAAGTGAAATAGAATAACAGTGCGAAAACACGACCTTTCAGGTTGCCTCCAAAACTTCATTGTAAATGTTCTGGTAAAGTAGCCATCGCCTTACTCTTATAACTTGACTGTAACTCACTTGACTGACATATTATACTTGATAACTTTTAAACTTGATACTTACATATTATACTTGATGACTATATTATACTGACTTTTACGCTGCTTAAATAAATACGAAATATCGTTTTACTTGACACTGGCAATATGCGTAATAGCGATGCCATTATAACAAAAAAAAAAACTCGGCCCACAGGTCGCGGCGGACCGGAGGGGAGTATCCAATAGTAGATATAGGTCGCGCCACGTAAAAAAAACGCTGGAAGAAAGTAGAAGGGATGTGTTCGCGCATCGGTACACTCGCGCACGAAAGTACTAGCCCTATTGGTTTATTTTTGATCTAGCTTTCGCTTGCGGTTTCGTGTATTGGTAGGCAGATTGAAAACTATATTACATAGAATAACATAAAATGAAATAAAAACACATGACGCGCAGCTTGACCGCCAGCGTTCTTTTTACCGGGCGCGACCTATATAGCCATAGCGTTTATTACCGATGCAAAACAGTCTGACATTTTTTGTGGAAGGAAATACGTGTGACATACTCACGCTACAAAAATCGTCTATTACTATGAAACTCACACCTTGACTTTAACAAAATACATAAACAATTTCACGCACACATTCAAATATCTGGCCGACAGGCATAGGACCATTTGGTCTTGTATTTTGACAGAGGGGAAAGCCTGCATATGGCTACCCCCTCCGGTCCGCCGCGGCCGGTGGCCCGTGTTGCTCTATGGCAAAATGCGTAGCACCAGCGTCTTTTTGATATTATTAAAGTTACTATGGTTACAAGGAATGTAAAAAATGTAGGACTCAGAAGGGTGAAGGGAGGCGGGGGGAACCATCTGTATTTAATCTCTGGTTTTAGTATGGGTGTCTGTAGGCCGCAGTCATCACTTAACAACCATGTGAACTTCATGCTTGTTTGCCACCTTTGTTACACCGCGGACACTCCGCCAAAATTCCATACAAACATGCACCTGTGTGCGTAGCACGTAGAGAATACCAAACATCGTCCATAAGTCGGAAGGAGGTTGGGTGAGGCGGGGAAATCGGGCGAGACGTCGAAGTGTCCATTATCGACGACCCGATTAGTCCAGCGGTGTGAGATGACCGTTTGATTCGAAGGGTCGCGGGTCAGATATTTGTTTCGGGTCTGGGTGTTTGTGTATGTGTTGTATGTGTACAACGGCACCCACGACACAGGTTTATACCTACTGTGGGGCTGTGAGTGTAAGCGTATTTTATTTATTTGTTTTATATACGTAGTATTATTGAATATTCTCTGCCTTTGTTACATAAAAACAATATAATGAAGCCCACTTTTCGGGATTGCAAAATTAAAGAAGAAGTTTTATTACAAAATTAAAGCAGAAGTTTTATTGCAAAACAAGTCTTTTATAATAAGTATCATTTAATTTTGTCTCTAGAACTAACGAGCATAAAAAGTTGTAAAAAGATACAGAGAAAAGTTATTTTACAGTAAAACAATAAGAAGCATAACTTCTAGTTTAGTAAAGTTAATATTTTTTTGATACTTAATAAATATATTTATTGTAAACTAGCTGTCCCCGCGACATCGTCCGCGTGAGAATTTATGATTGTTCAGTATCTACCCGGACGAAGTCGTGGGCAAAGCTACTATAAAAGTAGCCTAAGTAACTCCTTATTACATCAGCTATCTGCCAGTGAAAGTCCCGTCAAAATCGGTCCAGCCGTTCTCAAGATTAGCCCCGCCAAACAGAAAGACAGACAAAAATAGTCAAAAAAATTGTTTTGGTGTATATTCCGTGTAAACATACGTATGCATTAGATGATAAATTTACATTTCAATGTTAAATGCATAATGCACAGACGTTATATTCAAACTGTCAACAGCTGTTTGTAAATTAAATTAGACAAAATAATAGATCAATAGATATCGATCAAGCGACCACATAAAGAATTTGACGTGACGTCACGCGTGTGTTCGCCTTCACACAAAATACGTCTACTAAATGAACTGACTGACAGACATTGCACGATTTAGAAGCATAAAATTTTATTCTGAGATTATTTTAAATACTATTATTTTTTACTGGTGATATAGCTCGAGAGACCGCGCAGCACTATCGTGTTCCAGTCAGTTGGTAATGTACTGCCCTGTAATTGCCGGCAGAGGCATAACGTCTTAGGCCTCAGGAGTGGCAACGCATCTGCATTTTGACCTCTGATCTTTGTGTGGGTGTCTATAGGTTGCAGTCATAGAGCAACTCGGCCCACCGGTCGCGGCGGACCGGAGAGGAGTAGCCATAGCGTTTATTACCGATGCAAAACAGTCTGTCATTTTTTGCGGGGGGAAATACGTGTGACACACACTCACACTACAAAAATGGTCTATTACTACGAAACTCACATCTTGACTTTAACAAAATACATTAACAATTTCACACACACATTTAAATATCTGGGCGACAAGCATAGGACCATTTGGTCTTGTATTTTGACAGAGGGGATAGCCTGCATATGGCTACTCCCCTCCGGTCCGCCGCGGCCGGTGGCCCGTGTTGCTCTATGGGCTGCAGTGATCACTTAATATCAATATGAACTGCATGCTCGTTTGTCACTTTCATCATATAAAAAAAAACTTGATGTAAGGCGTATGTAAAATAGGCCTATAATCGGAACCGGCCAAATGCGAGTAAGTTTCGCGTGCACAGAATTCTGTGCAATTGAGGGATTTCCTTGTTGTAATTTTACAAATTATATTTATATTATATACCTGTTTATAAATTTATAAAATCGAAGTGACATAAATTCAACATTGAGCATTATAATTATTTGGCTTAAATATAACTAAGCTCGGAAACGGTTGGATCTGTAGTTCTCTATTACAATTAAAATAATCTGTGTAGGTGAAATTGACAAAACTTTACCGCTCCATTTTACCCCTTTAGGGGTAAAGGGGTAAAATGGAGCGGTAAAGTTTGTATGGGAATTTTCTCATTTATGTAGGTACCTACATAGCGGTATGAAAATTATACCTTTAGGGTCCGGATTATAAATTAAAACTATCTGCGTAGGCAAAGGCCAAAGATGAAGTAGCTTTTCTATTCACGAGGATTTTTTATGGGACTTCCTTATTTTTTTTTATAATGGGGGTTTAATTATAACATGCCTTGATAACTAAAGTACACGTGGACGAAGTCGCTGGCAAAAGCTAGTTTATTATAAAGATTTTATCTTTCAGCGATTTTGCTATAACGCCATACCGTTCCGAACAGATACCGCTACTATAATATTACATCGTGTGAAGCCGGGGCCGGTCACTAGCGATCCACAAAACGGAGATCGAACCTAGAACCTTGGCCTCGTAGAACTTAGTGGAAAAACAAGTTCAATATATCATGTCCGATATCCGGCAATATTATTGTTGAGAAAACATGTAATTTTCATTAACCTGTTCATAAAAACGTCAAAGTGTTGATTAATTTGCCAACAAATACAAGTTCCTTTGGTACTTCAGTTTCTATAGACAGTGAGACCTTCAAGTTCTGCCTGGTGGTTGGGCACCAGTGACGGTGCGCGTGGGCGTAGGCACCACCGCATTATACCTAATATTATAGCTGTGAGGATTATAAAAAAAATGGGTTTAAAGTTTTTTGTAGGTAATGTAAGTAGTAAATAAGCCTGCAGTTCACATTGATGTTAAGTGATAAATGCAGCACTGCCCACAACCCTGCACTCCCACGCAAAGACCAAGGTCAAAATGCAGATAGGTAGTATGCAGAAGTACTTTACCAGTCCTGAGGCCTAAAGTGTTATGCCTCTGTGCCGGAAATTACAGGGCCGTATATTACCACCTGCCCGGAACACGATAGTGCTGAACACTACCATTTAACGGCAAGTATATTAGGTAATACGGTGGTGCCTACGCCCGCGAGCTCCGTCACTAGAGCTCTCTCACCAGTAAAAAATGTTTCAAAAATCACCATTCCTCACCCGGTATATTCGAAACTACTAGGATAAAAATTTTGAAGACAAATAGTCCGCCACTATACCTATGTAGGTATTACCGAAAAACTTATGAGAAGTCTACGATATAAAAGGTGATGTAAAAAATATAGTACGGAACCATGTGTAAGGGAGCCCGACTGCCAATTGCACTTTTAGTACCTACCATCAATATCCCCACAACCATCCCGCAACGTAATTACAGTGCCCAACAAATAAATATTACACATCGAGCTTAGGAAGGAGACTTCGGCTTATTTCGGGTCTGTAGAACGTTATTTCTTTCGCACCGTACCTATATGACGTTTGTCGACCAATTTGATCAAATTTCGACCAATTCCGGACTGTCAGTGCTTACGTAGGCAGTATGCAGCAGAGATAAAGCTCTTCGAAGTCGAAACGAGCCGATTGTCTCTTTCGTAGGCTCGATGTGCAATATATCTTGATGAGCCCTGTAGACAATGTGCTTCACAGATAATGCTCTACGAAGTCGGAGTCGAAACTAGCCGATTGTCCCTTTCGTAGGCTCGATGTGCAATATGTATTTGTTAATGAGCATTGTAGACAATGTGCTTCAGAGATAACGCTCTGCAAAGACGAAGTCGGAACTAGCCGATGGTCCCTTTTGTAGGCTCGATGTGCATGTGCAATATTTCTTGATAAGCACTGTAGACAATGTGCTTCAGAGATAACGCTCTACAAAGTCGAAACTAACCGATTGTCCCTTTCGTAGGCTCGATGTGCAATATATCTTGATGAGCTCTGTAGACAATGTGCTTCACAGATAACGCTCTACGAAGTCGGAGTCGAAACTAGCCGATTGTGCCTTTCGTAGGCTCGATGTGCAATACGTATTTTTTGATGAGCATTGTAGACAATGTACTTCAGAGATAACGCTCTACAAAAACGAAGTCGAAACTAGCCGATTGTCCCTTTCGTAGGCTTGATGTGCAATATGTATTTCTTGATGAGCATTGTAGACAATGTGCTTCAGAGATAACGCTCTACAAAGACGAAGTCGAAACTAGCCGATTGTCCCTTTCGTAGGCTCGATGTGCAATATATCTTGATGAACCCTGTAGACAATGTGCTTCAGAGATACCGCTCTACGAAGTCGAAGTCGAAACTAGCCAATTGTCCCTTTCGTAGGCTCGATGTGCAATATGTATTTCTTGATGCGCATTGTAGACAATGTGCTTCAGAAATAACGCCCTAGGTAGTCGAAGTCGAAACTAGCCGATTGTCCCTTTCGTAGGCCCGATGTTTAATATTTCTTGCTGCCTATTGTACCTGCACTCGCATCTAGTTTTTAGATCTGTATTTATTTGTAAAAAGTGTTTTGTTTCAATCTATGGTGCAGTTATAAACGATAGGTCAACAGAAGGTACTGACCTGACATTGACAATTTATAATCCCATCGCTTCTAAATTTAAAACATTTTAGCATAATTCATTCATTCTAATGCTCATACCGCATTAATTAGCGTTTGATTGACGTGGCGGTTATCATCTACTTAATTAGGAGCCAGTTATCGGTTCCTCGGCGTTCGTACAGCAGTGTAGATTACTGGTTTTGCAAATTTCAATTACGCATTGCGAAATTGTGTTCTTATTTTAACTGTGACACGGTGACCTTTGTGTTTTAGAAATGTTATCTCCTTAATTGGATTTGTCCTCGTGTTACCATAGCTAAAAATAGATTTAAGGGCAAAGTTTTGTTTAGTTTGAGACCTTGCTGTTGACGCTTGTTGAATAATTTGACACAACAGTTGGGAAATATGATGATTTTTGTAGCACAAGGCTTTATATAAGGCATATCATTGATGAAATATTTCAACCAAGCAAAGAGTACTTCTTGACTTCCAAAAAATACGTTATCAATCTTTATATACAAATACATATAAACATAAAAATAAATAAAATTGGAGTGTATGTTTGTAATATAAAAATAACCGCTTTTTACTAAATGCATATGTATACCAAAACAATTTTTTTTACAATTTATGTCTGTCAGTCTCTCCGTCTGTCTGTCTGTCTGTCTGTTTGTTCCTGCTAATCTCGGGAACGGCTGTACCGATTTTGACGGGACTTTCACTGGCAGATAGCTTATGTAATAAGGAATAACTTAGGCTTACTTTAACTTAAGGAATAACTTTTATACTAGCTGCGCCCACGACTTCGTCCGGGTAGATACTGAACAATCATAAATTCTCACGCGGACGAAGTCGCGGCCACAGCTAGTTTGTAATAATACGTATTCATCTCAACGAATTTGATGTATGAATACGTAATGCTGAATTATGCAACGAAGGTGGCAAACAAGCATGCAGTTCACATGGATGTTAAGTGATGACTGCAGCCTATAGACATCTACACTAAAACCAAAAATCAAAATACAGATGCGTTATCACTCCTGAGGCCTAAAGTATTATGCCTCTGTGCCGGAAATTAACACGATAGTGCTGAACACTACCATTTAGCGGCAAGTATATTAGGTAATGCGGTGGTACCTACGCCCGCGAGCTCCGTCACTGGAGCTCTACCACCAGATGGATAAAAAGATTTAATTGATGTTACTGGTTTTAAAAATCTAGCAATATTAGGACGGCCACACAATACTGCGATGCTATGCGATGTGATGTCGCATAGCAGGCAATGCATACGTGCGAGCTCACAGATATTTGCGATGCGATGCGCATTCGCAGTTATGTGTCGGAGCCACTCTAAATATAATATGAAGTTAGGCTTTATATTATTTTGGCCGTCAGCCGTTAAATACCTATTCCAACAGTACGTGCCATCAGTGCAATCGATGCGATTGCAAATCATATTGATATTTTCAGTTGTAGTCTGCGGAAATTCATAGGAATGGCAAAAAGCAATTTATTGTTATGAGCTTCGTTTTTTGTATTGTTATTGTGTTGTTATTTTATTGAATCGTATATGTATGTATAATTAGCATAGTTGGCAATAGATGGCGCTGCTGCTACCATAAAGCAATGCAATAAATGCGAAGGAAAGATTTGACAAATCGGGCAGGACTTCAGTAGCTCAATTGGAAGAGCGGCTGGACTAGATTCCCAGTAGGCCGCGAGTTCGAGTCTCGCCTGAAGTCAAATTTTTCTTTCAATTTTTCTTTAAATAAAATATATTTCACAAGCATGTGTTAATGCGAAATAATATAAAACATGTATAATTGGATTGCAGTACAGCATTGGACTTCCTTGGTAAATAAATAATTAACTAAATACTTGGAAACCCCTATTCACATTACTTACTCTCCCCAACCACGCCCTAAGCTAAGGTTCGGACCCACAGGGTTTTCCCTACGATAGTAACAAAGGCACTAGAGTCGCAGTCCTACGTAGTTAGCTCCAGGGCTTATTTTCATACCTATTTGAGCAAAGATATAAGCTAAGTGTTCATGACTTGTAAAAAAAAATATATTTTAAGATCAACGCCAACAGATGGCGTTGTACGAATTCACATCGTGCGTTTCACTCTAGGAAATTTTTGATTTCTAATAACGAACGGTTTGTCTCTCTAATGAAAGCATTTTTAGAATGATTTTCATTTTTACTTTGTTTGACATCCACGAGAACATAATGACTTTGGATTGGATTGGAAACATTTCATAGTCTATAAAAAAAACTGGTTGCCTGTAAAGTCGATTTTACAGGCGAAGATTTTACGTGACAACGTCTTTTTCTCGGTAGAAAGGCATTCGCCGGTCCGGCAGGCCTCTCTCTCGTTCGGTAACTCATCGTTACGTTACCGGGCGTTACATTTTTTCATGAGTGAGTCCGAGCCGCAACCTAATTTAAGACGTTGTCACGTCAAAAAAAAACAATTTTCTAACAAGTTTATCACTAAAAATGTTAATTTTACAAGCTAGCCTATATAACAGACATTTACACATGCAACTAGCATGTATATTACATGACACGGAGGTCCTCATAGCCTCGAGCTCCGACAGTAGAACTCTATCACCATGACCAGTGAATAATAAGATATTACCTATTAGGTATTTAATCTGGATATATTAAAAAATGGTCTGTATGTCGAACTAGTGTATGTTGTTATTGTGAGAACTAAGATATGTCATTTGATATCAATCTTTGATCATAATTTCCGATTAGCTCCAATGTAGTGTCGTTAGCATGTCAAGTTTAAGGTTTGGCAATGAAGCTGTTAAAGATCGGATATACCTATTATAGTCAAGGGCGCCAGGCGACGATGCAGATGGGGGCAGTTTGGCTATAGAGAAGGGCCAGTTGGCAATAGGGGGACCGTTTTGGAACCCGTACCTATGGCCCATATTATATGTAATCAGTCTTTGCTGTATATTACGCCATTTTTAAGGTTCCGTAGTAAACAAGGAACCCTTATGGTTTCGACATGTCCGTCTGTCTGACTGTCTGCCTTTCTATCTGTCCGTCCGTGGTTTAGCTCAAAAACGATTGGTTCTAGAGACTTGAAATTTGGCACAAGTATACACCTTAATCACGCCGACAAAGTGGTTGAATAAAAACATGAAAAAAAATGCATTTAGGGTAACCTCACCTGTATGTACCGCGGCTATTTTTTTATTTTCGATTTCCATATAGTGTGGGGTATCGTTGCATCGGCTTTTCAAAAATGATATGGATGTCTGAAGATCATTTTTTGATTTAGTTAACTGTTCGTGACTTATTAAGCTTTAATTAAAGTGCAAATTTTCGTTAGAGTCAAGTGCCCCTCCCTCCCCTGCCAACTAAACGGTTGTTATTAGAAATTCAAACGTGAAATTAAAAAGAAATCTATCACACTTAAGTTGTCCTTACAAATTTACCAGTAATAGCCGACCAAATGTATTTTACTCGAAAATTTGGAACAACTTCATAGATCTATTAGAGATATACATAGAGTATTTTTTTTTTTCATTACATCTCTTACTCTGTAACTACGGAACCCTACGCTGCGCGTGGCCCGACATGCACTTGACAGGTTTTTTTTATCTCTAGAGAGGGACAGCTGCCCCCTCCCCCTGTCACCCCCTGGCGACGCCTATAACAAATTTAATATTTATTTAGAGCTCTAGTGACGGAGTTTGAGGTCATAGGCCAAATATACTTGCCGCTAAAAAGTAGTGTTCAGCACTATCGTGGTAGATGGTAATTTATGGTCCCGTTATAACTATCACAGATACATAACATCTAAGTTCTCAGGGGTGAGAACGCATCTGCATTTTGACCTCTGTTTTTGTATAGATGTCTATAGGCTGAAGTCATCACTTAACTCCAAGGTATGTTAAAAAAAAAGAAAAAAAAAAGCGAATACGTTCAACCAGATCAAAAAAATAACAATAAAGTTGCCCGTATACACTAATAATAAATAATAAAATAATAAAAATTGTTTATTTATAAAAATAGATCACAAAGAAGATATACATGAAATTTCTTAACTATATAAAATAAGGGATGGTTTGTATTCGTACCTGAACTAGGTTGAACCCTCGCGAGAACTTCGTTGTGTATAACCAAAAAAATATGCCTCTTCGGGAACGCACTAGGAACCGAAGGGGTTGAAAAAAAAAAACTCCTAGGTATGTGAGCTGCATGCTTGTTTGCCACCATCATTACATAAAAGCACGCATGGCCCCGCGGCTGGTGTAGGTCGGAAGCAATCTACTCGGTTAAGCGATACGGGCGCGCTCAGGAGTGTGATAGGTGACCGCTAGTGGAAAATTAAAATGTGTGTTTGGAGGGCGTGCGTCGGAAAGCCATCGGTCCCGGCTGCTATCGATATGTAGCAGTCGTTAAACCTTGTCGGAGGCATTATGGGCGGTTTGTAAATAGGCAGTTAGTTAAGAATTATCTCACATAAATACCTACTATGTTTCAAGTAGGTAGTTAACACAAGTTCATGGGAAAAAAACCTATTGTTGTCCTCGTGAATGAAACTATATAAAAATTAAAGAGATCATGAGAACCATTCATGTTTTATTATAAGTTATATTCACATGAAGCCTTCGAATTACTTACTTTTGGGAAAAAATTGCTATTGTACAAAACCTAGCAAAAATACATTCATTTTCTGATAGTATAAGTAACGCCAAAGTTACTAACTAAATCCGTGTAAGCCTACCTCTAGTTGCGACTAGATTAGAAGAGATTCCCATTCTGTCTGTTTGTTCGCGATAAACTCACAAAATCCGTTCAGTAGGGATGTTCGTGTGGTTTTTCAGCGGGTTGCATCAATAGATAGGAGTGATTCATGAGGAAGCGTTGTGTGTAGAATTTGTTAAAGTTTTGTGTACCTAAATTGATTGGAATATAGGTAACGATAGGTAAATGTTGGAGACGTCGCAAAAAACAAACCGCCTGGGAGCATTCATCAAAGATACTGCTTAAACTTTTTGAGAACAAATCCATGTATGGTGGAATATTTTCTCTTTGGTAGATCTACAAAAAATCCTTGATGATATGTAGGTGTCTATCTTTTATGGATAGCTTACAATAGCTATCATCATAACTTCCAATAAAATTGGCAATTTAGGTACATTGCGGCAATTGGAAAGCTATTTAGACCAATAGGTGCAGTATTAGGAACCTAATCCACGCCCGCGAGCTCCAGTGACGGAGCTCGCGGGTGTAGGCACCACCGCATTACCTAATTTACTTGCCGCTAAATGGTAGTGTTCAGCACTATCGTGTTCCGGTCAGGTGGTAATGTACGGCCCTGTAATTTCCGGCACAGAGGCATAACACCTTAGGCCTCAGGGGTGGTAACGCATCTGCATTTTGGCCTTGGTCTTCAAATGGGTGTCTATAGGCTGCAGTCATCACTTAACATCAATGTGAATTGCATGCTTGTTTGCCACTTCCGTTACATAAAAAAAAAAAAATCCTCATTAAATTAAATAGGTACTTTAGCTACCTTAAGTATTTCATATATGCATTATTGTAATACCTATATTTTACAAGACCATTTCATTAAAATGAATGTTAGATAGTACAATCTTAGAAGTGGTCGCAAAAAAGTGCGCATGAAAATAAATTTAATTCAAACGCGTTTCTCACAGCGATGATGGGAGATGGCTACTAGCTTGGTTTTTTGTGCGGCAATCGTTTTAGCATTTATTGTATGGCAGAACAACTTTTACCGGGTCAGCAAGTTTAAGTAAATAGGTATTAGTTAAAATGTAACCTGTGGAAAAATGTCAAGTTAATCCATCGAATTCAAATTGAGTAGGTATTGCAAAGACCGACATTTGGAGGAGAAGAAGAATCTGCTTCAACATTCAAAAAAGCACACCCCTTAAAAAGAACTATAGACTTACCAGAAGGTTTAGGGACGTTCCTCTTGACTTGCATCCACTTATAAGTGGGGACCGCGGCATGCGAGGGATGCGGCTGGTGGCCCACATGGTGCTGCATCTCCCCCTCCCTCGGGAACCCTTCCCGCAGCCCCCCAAACTCGTCCTTAGGCGCATAGTGCTCGAAATCAGCGCAAGGCAGCGGCGACCCGCCGTGGTTGTACTGCATCGAGGACTCGTCCACGAAATGCATATTGTACTTCGTCTCCAGATAATGATTGTCCAGTTTGTGCTCATGCATATGCATGTCCTCATGCCTCGGCAGTTCTTCCCTATGCTTAAACGCTTCAGGATGCGGCGGCAGCCCATGGATCGGGTAATTCTGCTGCAGCTCCCCATAATCCAAGTTCGTGTAACACAACCCTGTGTCCGTACTGATCACCGGCGCCGTCTCATGAGCCGGCTGCCCATGGATAATCGGCTCATAGTAATGAGTAGTCGGCTCATAGTACCCTTCATGGTACCCCTCGTACGGCGGCTGGTACGCCGCGCCCTGCTGGTAGTACTCGGCGCTGTACCCGTTCTGCTGGTTGTTGTACATCCCGACGTCCATAGTCATCATGTTTATCACCCAGTTTATCGACAAGGTTTTCACACACACATCACTACGAGTCACCGCGGCTCGGCCGGTGTTCGTCGGTCGAGGTGCCGGCTAGTGCCGCGCCGTGATCGATCGTCCGCCCGCACGTCAGGTGAGCCGACGAGTACTGAACGAAACACGCACAACCGAACAATTTTTCTTAACCACACCTAAACGTCGGTCGTTCCGTCTTTGTTGTGTACGCGCGTGAGGGTCGGCAGCGAGCGAGACGGCGACCACTAGTGATGCAACTAGATAAGCAGATAGGCAACGTGATTTTTTTGTGGGAAGACGCGTCCGGCGGTGTTTTGTGGAGGCTTATTATGACATTGTTGGGAGATAGAGTCGCGAGTGTGCGACGTACTCGACTCGGTGTGGAAACTTCAATGGCTGTGGGCGTGGCGTGAGGGAGGAGGAGCCAAAGGTCCATCTGCCAATGCGATCGTCGTTTTCCGTTCACCATTATGGATTGGTCGGGGGGAGATAATAGTTGCGAATCTGGGAGGCTGGATGCGGGTTGTGGATGTGTTTTTTTTTATGTTCACCGACGCGGATGGCTTCTGAATGGCCCGCTTGTCCGTTTACGTGGAACGGTTCAATTCATCCCTCTGACATAAATCGATTTCAAGGTGCCAACAGTTGGCATTCCATATTTGTTCCCGTGAACAGATGTTATATATGTCAATGCATTCAATGGTTATATGGAAATCGTTGTCATGTTTTGTGCGCGGTGTAATAGAGATCTTGTCTGTCTGTGCACAATAGGAACGCTATGTAGGTTTGTTCGTGACTCCCTTTCTCGTGAACAATGTTAAGCGATTGATTGGCTAATTAGTGTCTTGTCACTTCCATCTTGAATAGTTATTTAATGTAATGAAAGTGGCAAACAAGCTTGCAGTTCATATTGATGTTAAGCGATGACTGCAGACTATACCTATACCTACCTACCTACACCCACACAAAGACCAATTCAACGTAACTTTACGCTTGTAGGTAATCTTCGAAGGGGTAGGCAGAGGTAAACGCATGCATTCAAGAATACTCACATCCCTTCAAAATGGTCGAGGAGAGCAATGGCTGCCACATGCGTCATACTCGTGAACGGGTGCTGATTGTGGGGACTGGTCTATTGTGATTTGCGGGTGTTATATTCTACCACGATATTAAGCTGTTGATGGGTATTTGTGTATGTGTTTATATGCAAATATTTATATGCCATGGACGTTCACATTATCTTTATTTTATTTAATAATATTTGTATTAAAACTAAGGTTTTGACAAAAGAGCAACACGCTGAGTTTGTTGGGTAGCGGAGTTCTTCTCAGTAGTGCCTGCACTTGGAACTCTGCTAAGTGAATGACTATGATTATGACGAACAGATTTTTTTTATTCTATGAAATTGGTAATACCTATTGGATTATTAAGTAGGGGAGCGAGGGGCTAGTAGTAACAGGGGTAAATAGTAACAGTGATTTTTCACTAGGAATTTAAACTTTATCAACGTATTTTTTTGATTCAATATGGTCGATATAACCCCCCGCATGACGTCACCACACTCAGTGTCCCGCCAGGAGGCGCAGTGAGTGTGTGTGTGAAAGCGTTCCTTTGTCGGCAGGTAACATAATATTTTACGTTCGTAATTTTTTGGTTGAGTTTATTACTATCAACTAATTGGAGTTTTCTGTACTTGATTTGGTGTTATAATTTATGCATACATGATGTGGTGTAGCCATTTTCGAGATTTCTGAGTTGATTTAATAGTGAAAGTAATAAATATTAAAAACTGTGCCTTGGGGTTAGTTGTTACAAAATCGTGGGGCAAGTTGTAACAATTGTATTTTTTTAAATATTGTATATATTGTTGTATAATATATTGTCGTGTTATTTATAATGTAATTTGTATTATTATATACGTTAATGAATAAAAAATTAAAATTAAATTAAATGTTTTATTCTTTTTCATATAAAAAGATTCATCAGTATTAAAGACCCATGAAAAGTAATATTCCATTACAAAATTCTGGCATTTATAAATTAGATTGTGATTGTGGGCTCTCATATATTGATCAAACGAAGAGAGCTGTATCCACCCGCGTTAAAGAGCACATTGCTGATGTCAAAAACCGAAGAACAGGGAGGTCTGCAGTCTGTGAACACATAGCGGATAAGCAGAACCATTACATCCGGTTTGATAAAATTCAAATACTCGCTAGAGAACACAAACCCATTCCACGAATGGTACGCGAGGCTATTGAAATTAAAAACACCCAAATTTCAATAGAGAAGATGGATGGCGATTATCAACATCATGGGATCCCATACTTAGCAAGATTAAATCCCAGCCGCAGCAGTCTGCAAGACCTCAAGATACCATAAGTAATTATTGTGCTAATCCTGAACGCTACGCAAGGCGTTTACGAAATCGATGGAGGTAGCTACATATAATTTTTTCAAACTTCTGTCAGACAAATGTCATCTCAGTCTGCCCGGGACCACGGAAGCTGAAAAGCGACCGAAACGTCGAGTTGATTTTAAAAATCATTTTAGTTTAATATACGCGAGATAAATCCGTAAAAATAGTTTTATTTCAATGAGTGTAGCTCGCGAAAACCTAAGAACATATCATGTTTTATTCTTGTTACAACATGCCCCAATAGCTGTTACAACTAACCCCAAGCACGGGGTAAATTGTAACACTTCCCATTTTTTACAAAAATCAAAGTTCTGAAAGATTTACTTATAATTTGATATTTTTTCATTTAGACCTTATAGAAGAATGATTAGGGTATCAATCAAAATGTAGTTAGTGATCATTTAAGTAACCAACACATTTCAAGATATATCGTTTTTTTTTTAAATGTTACAACTAGCCCCTCGCTCCCTTATTATAAGTCATTCTCTCTAGGTAGCTTACAACTCGACAATGCAAAAGTGTCCTTTTAGACCAATTTGAAATAAATGATTTGAATTTTGAATTGAATTTTGAATACATGCAAACCCACGATTCGCTGGTTACGCTTTGGCCCATGTAATAGGTTAAGCCTGCCACGCCACCTGTTTGGCGAGCCTACTGACATCTCCGGGCACATTACCAAACTTCCGGAAAATGGAAAAATCCCAATAGAACTAGAGATAAAGGATTTAACACCATTATCTCTAATATCTCCCGATCCAGGCATCGAACCCAGGAACCCAGCGTAGAAGTAACTACTTTTATACTAGTAGGTAGCACTACAATACTGTGATTTTTATTACAGACTAGCTGTCCCCTGTCCCTAGCAAACTTCGTATTGCCTCACAATGAAATAATGTGTCAAAGGTTTGATATAGGTTTAAGGACTATTTGTATGGGAAAATGAAATTGTGGTTTTTACTATTTCCCTTCAATCTCTTCATATGTTCTTACCTTTTAAACCTTCCCAAAACTTCCAAAAATCATTGAAAACCAAAATTAGCCAAATCGGTCCAGCCGTTCTCGAGTTTTAGCGAGTCTAACGAACAGCAATTGATTTTTTGAAATTGTGGTTTTTACTACTTCTCTTCAATATCTTCATATTTTCTTACCTTTTAAACCTTTCCTGGACTTCCAAAAATCATTCCAAACCAAAATTAGCCAAATTGGCAGAGTCGATCTCGAGTTTTAGCGAGACTAACGAACAGCAATTAATTGCTAGGTAGGTGTATACTCGTATATAGATACTAGATATTTGTCTTTACCTGAAGGTAAAAGTATCGAATGTAAGTAAATTCAAATGCGATATTATCCGGAAATTATATAATTTCACTAATTGACAATATTTTGACAACTTTTTCAATAATCGTAATTGATTATACATATATCAATAATTTTATTTTATTTCCAATTCAATAAAGGTGCGTATATTTAAATTTTTAAGTGGAACATAAAAATTACACTATCATTAGAAGAAACGAACGACATCAATCAAAAAACAGCCTTCTGATTAAAATTTAAATGCAATCTGAGGGAAACTAGATAAAGTTATTTGAATAAAATGCAATAGAATAGAATAGAATATAAAATATTTTTATTTCGAATAGATCTTTACAGATACTTTCAAAACGTCAACAAATCATAAAATACCTAGAGTGATACCAATATTGGTCTAGATATAGGAAAAGGTTATAGTACCTACAGAGTTTTTCGGACCTACTCGTCTCGAGACGACACTAGTCTACTTCACCGGGCGATCGGCGAGCGCAAAGGGCTCTCAGCCTAAATGCTGAATCACAACTGCTAACCTAACCGCGAGTTTGCATTGATGAAACATTCGTATAAAAACATGTTGTAATCACTGTTTCTTGACAATGCATCGTATCGCGTTTGCACTGTCATGAAACGTGTAAAAGCAGTAAAAGCAAAACACATATCGCGGAAACAAATCAAAAGACTTGAATAGCAACAAGTTTTATCAATAAGAAGTCTTGGTACATGTTGTTTGATTAGGTTGTCAGATTTACACTCAGGGTATCGGATCTTGACCACTACATGTTTTGTGTTTACCAGATGGTTCGGAAAACATATAAAACTCGAATTTAGACTAATTGTGTCATTTGTATGGTGAAAAACGTCAACTTAGACATGTCATAGACAAACATGAATAAAATACATATTTTATGTCAACAAACACAGATAACAACAAATCTTGAGATGGTTCACTAAAATGATAGGTTTGACAGCAGTGCGAACGCTAGCATTATCTAGTAATCAATTGCAAATCTTTAGTATTATATATCTACTAGCGGCCCGCCCCGGCTTCGCGCGGGTGCAAAGTTACCCGTCTACCCTCTCCTATTCGTCTTAGCGTGAAGATTGTAGATGTAGCCTAAAGCCTTCCTCTATCTTTTATAGTTTAGGCAGCGTACCTACGCAAAATAAGTAACTTTTCTGGTTGAATTTTTACACCTTGTATCCGAAAAACCCTAATATCTTACGAAAAAATATTTTATCCTAAATAAAATATAGCTTATGTTACCCGTGTATAATGTGGCTTTCGAATAGTGAAAGAATTTTTAAAATCGGTTCCGTAGTTTTTGAGCCTATTCAATACAACCAAACAAACTTTATATTAACTATATATTTACTACCAAACAAACTTTATTATAACTTTATACTAACTTTATATTATATTATATTATAAAGTTTTCCTCTTTATAATATTAGTGTAAATGGCTAGCACCAACAAGACATATCACAATACATATTTTTATGCGACGAGTTGCGAAACATAATTATGTTTAATGTTTTTAGTGCAAACTAGTTTTTAGGGGTAAGGCAGACCCCTGCGGATCCGAAGCACGGCTTAGGGCGTTAGGGGTCGTCCATTAATCACGTGAGGCTCGAAAGGGGAAGGGGGGGGTTTCAGGAAAAATCACAAAACATCACACGGGGTAGGGGGGAGCATATGGAGATATCACGTGTATTTATTTCTTCTTTAGAGTGCCCAATTTCGATCGAAAATTGGTGCGTGATTTAGGCAACAATTAGAGAAATGTTCGTCACGACAATCAGTAATTTTCACGCCAAACACATGCTTAATATCACATTTGCGCGATTTTTAAACCCGATGCCTTATTTTCAGCTAAATTTAAGAAATAGGTACCTACCTATTTTATTCCAAAAAACTACACGTGATGTTAGGTGGGGGCTTAATCTGAAACCTCTCCACGTATCACCAAGTGGGAGGAGGGGGGGGGGGTCAAAATGACGCTAAAACATACGACATATAGGTATATGCAATTAAGAGTGGTGCAAATTTCGCTTTATAGTACCTAAGTTGAATTATCCTAAAGCCGTGCGGAAAACTTGGGCACTTACAATAATGTTATTTTTTTAATGTATTGGAAGTGGCAAACAAGCTTGCATTTCACATTGATGTTAAGTGATGACTGCAGCTTATAGACACCCACACAAAGACCAAGGTCAAAACGCAGATGCGTTACTACTCCTGAGGCCTAAGGTGTTATGCCTCTGTGCCGGAAATTACATTATTCGGGTACATTACCACTGACCGAAACACGATAGTGCTGAACACTACCATTTAGTGGCAAGTAAATTAGGTAACGCGGTGGTGCCTTCGTCCGCGAGCGCCGTCACTGGAGCTCTACCACCAGTGAAAATGGTTTTTGAAATGTTTTGTCATACCCGGAGTTCGAAAATGTATTATTAACATTTCAGCCGAAATGACGTCCACTACTGATCAAAAACGTCCCCAAAAGGGGGGGATGCGCCTGGCATGCGGTAATTATATCGCAGGACGCTGCTGCCCATCTCGCGTTGCTGCAATTATTTACCGCCCCATTGGAATGGAATGGATTGACCGCTATTGTTCGGTTGACGGATTTTTTACAGGTGGTAGAGCTCCAGTGACGGAGCTCGCGGGCGTAGGCACCACCGCATTACCTATTATATATCGTAGATATCGTTATAGACTCGGTAATGCAGTGGTGCCTAAGCCCTCATGTTCCGGTACTGGAGCACAACATCAACAACACAACGGAACACGATAGTTCTGAAAACTACCATTTAGCGGCAAGTATATTAGGCAATGCGGTGGTGCCTACGCCCGCGAGCTCCGTCACTGGAGCTCTAACACCAGGCTTATAATTTAACGAGTACATGTCGTGGGACAAAGGCCCTGTAAAAACATAGATTAAAATTAAAATTGCGAGTAATAGTCGATCAGCTGTCTCGATTCGCAATTTGCCGTTTTTTTGTTTATGCCTACTGTGCTTGTTTTATCTTAACTAAATTAAAATGTCAAAACAAACTAAGATGACCCGTTACAGAAGGCGACAAACCTCTTAATGAGTCAAGCGGCTACTATTAGTATAAAAAGTTAACTAAATCAAGTCATCAAAATTCATTCAATTCACTTTGTCACTTTGATTGATTGATAGTGGAAGAAAGAACTGAGGATAAGTATCTGTATGATATGTTATGATAGAAAATAACATTTATTAGATAGGCTCTTTATTTTTTATGCCCCGAAAGTGTCAAATAAGCGCCTAAGGCCCTAACTAAAAACTGGTACAAACATAATAATGAGTTGTTTTAGATAGCATAAAAAATGTAAAAATGAAATTATTTTTATATTAAAGTTAGCTTTTTTTTGAAACAGTTATTCGTAATTTTTAAGTTATTCTCTTACGATTCAATGCCAATTTTCATAATTTTTGTATTTTTGTATCCCACTAGCTGTACCCAGCGCGCGTTGCCACACCACCAACTAAAAAATGACAGTGGCGCCATCTGTCGAATTTGCCAACTCAGAAACGTTCGTGGGCTCATGCACAACAACTTTGCTAAAGATCATCACATGATCAAATGCGTAGTTTACGATTCTATAATGGACATTCCTACCGCCAAACATTCATTTTTAGGGTTCCGTAGTAAACAAGGAACTCTATTTAACGGCGAAACTATAATTTCGCCATGTTCGTCTGTCTGTCTGTCTGTCCGTCCGCGGTTTAGCGCAAAAACGATTGGTACTAGAGACTTGAAATTTGGCACATGTATACACCTCAATTACGCTGACAAAGTGGTATAATTAAAACATTTTTTATTTAGGGTACCTCGCCTACATGTAACGCGCGGCTGCTTTTTTATTTTTCGCTTGTAATAGTCGATCAAATGTAATTTACTCGAAAATTTTGATCAACTCCATAGAAAATATATATTTTTTTCATTAGATTATTTAAACCTAAAAACTACCCTACGAACGAACCCTACACGCACGCACTTAACCGGTTTTTATATATAAGAAGATTTGCAAGTCGCTTTCATATGAAATAATAAAAAATAGTGTTCTCATACCTATTCAACATCCCCGTTATGTATTAAATGTTCATATAATGCTCATCTTATGCGTTTTATTTATAGAAGCAACTCCATCATCACTCTGAAAGTATTACATCAACATCATTACATCAACTGAACACGGAAAATGTTGAATTTTTACTTTAATTAATCATAATAATGTAATTAAATGAAATTACGTTCCAAATAATGTAAATTTAGTCTAGTTAGAACGTATTTTTGCATTAATAAAAAAACTTTAATGAATCGTAGGATTTGCTGTCTTCACTTAATAATTTTAGTGTAGGCTATCTAGATAGACGGATACATTTAATATCCTTTGGAATAACTTTAGATGAAAAGATATTGAGAGAGCTTCTATATTCAAAATGGTGCGTTAATTTTTATTGCGTTATATTTGTACAGAATTTAAAAAGTAAATTACAAGTAACCAGTTGTTTTTCTAAAAACCTTTACTTTTTACTCTCTTACTTAATTGACTAACGTGAGCTACCGAAGTCCTGCCCGATTTGTCAAATCTTTCCTTAACATTTATTGTATTGTCTTATGGTGGCAGTACAAAAGTAGTATCTGTATAAAAATTGTGGCATTTGAAAAATTGGAACCTGAAATATTAAGCTTTCCTTACAAAATTTCGTTAATCAAAAAATGAGGAAATTCGGAATTTCGAACGATTAAGGAAATGGCGCGCTACTTTTCAAAAGCGCAATATTTTCCAAAGACCTATCCAACGACACATAATACCTATGGGATGCACGTGAAAAAATGAAGCTCCACTGTGGACATAAAACCATCAACATTAAAAGCGATGCCTTTGTCACTAAATCAATTTTTAAAAAATACATCTTAACTGAATTTACCTAACCAAACTTCTTAAAATGTACTGAGCACTGGAAAGCCGTTACTTAATCTCAAAGCCATCAGGATGACTATCAAACCAGTTGCATTGAGACCAGCAATAGCCATTGCCACACGAAATTTTGACAAGATAACCACTGGCGACAGAATTCTCTTCTGAAGACTCTTAAACATATTTTGCTACATTAAAAACTAACTGTATTATAAAAAGGTAGAGTTTATTTTCGATTGGAGTGTATGGGAGGAGATGTAGGGGTTATTTTAATGAGGTTGGACGTGTTAATGCTCCAGACGGGACAGATAACGTTGGATGTAACAGATGATGAGAGTAGTGATGGGTGGGGATGTCGGTTTTGTGATTGATACTTGTCGATAAGGGTCCGTGAATGTAGCTTGATACTTAGATAGATAGTAAGTTGGATTATTATATTAGCGGCTCGCACTAGCTTCGCACTGGCTTCGCACTGGCTTCGCACTGAATGCATGTTAGGGTAAGGTTTCTTTATTCGTACCAGTGCCTAAGTCGTCCAGGAATATCTCGGATAATATTTACAAAGTGCACCTTCTAGTGGCGTTATCCTGTACTATTCAGTTGGACGAGCAAACGGTGAAAAGTGAAGCGCCGGCTGATTTCGTGAAGCAAAAATAATCAAAAAGTAAGTTTTTTACACAGTTTTCAGTAATATTTTATCGTCATTTTATAAGCTTATTACGGTAGCCATATGACAGTTATGTATTTTCTTTGATAAATTATATTTTGAGTACTTATCTGGCAATAGTTTAAGCATATTCTAACCCAAGATTTTTTTAGGTTATTCCTGTGGCTTTGGTTTAAAACTTTTAAAACTCTGTTGCGTAAATCGTACCTATGCCCAATTCCTTACTCGTAATGGTACGAATTAGGTAGTATGAATCAATTATTAATTGGATCTCCACCAACAGTTTCATATCCACTTAAAATAACAACGCCACCCTTAGCACCTAAGAGACTCAACACCGCTTTTCACCAAGCACATCATTTCCTAGAGAGTCGGCACCACCCTTCATTGAGCCTGGACTTTCTACATTATTTCGACACAGTCCAGACGATGTCGATGACAATATATTGACAGATGATAAAACTATGGCTAATAAACGAGGAATAAAGTCTGTCTTGAATATTTTATCACCTCTGCCTAACATCACAACAGTAATTAATATAATTACGCGAAAGGTACCAATCCAACAATGGAATTAACTTCAACTCCCTACAAAAAAGTAGTTGTTGAAGTGTTTATCAAAAAGTGTCTACACTTAGACACTTTTCAATAAAGGTATGTATTTAAATAAATATTTTTAATTGATCTCAAATTATAATTTTCATCATGTCATCGAGTATTTTTCGATAAAGTTTGTATCTTATTTGTACCATATTTCCTAAGTACGAATTAGGCTATAGGTGGTATGAATTAAGCGACCAGGTGCCTTAATCGTACCGAACGTATGTTTACGAAAAAAGCTTAAAAACCTATTTAAGTCCATTTTTTTTATATTTTATGATTGTTGGTTGAAACTCAGATAAATAAAGATTTCGTAAACACTCAACATTTTGTGTTATTTCAATTGTAGAGAATATTACAGCAGTATTTCCTTAAGGGGTACGATTTGAGCAACCTTACCCTATATAGCCTATGTCACTCAGTGAAATTGCATCTTTCTAATGGTGAAAGAATTTTTGAAATCATTCCAGCCGTTTTTATGTGAAAACGTTGCGAATATATATCTAAAAACACTAAAGTTTCCTTTTTATAATATTAGTAAATAAATATTTATACAGTTTCTTGTTGCGTATAAATGAAATGTGAGTTTGGGTATTTCTATTTTTTCGTGCAAAACACGTGTCGGTGAGAATAAAACCTAAACTAAATAATTGTTTTATATTATTTTGCATTAACACATGGTTGTGAAATATATTTTATTTAAAGAAAAATGGAAAGTCTCGCCTGAAGTTAAATTTTTATTTCCATTTTTTTCTAAACTAAATAAGCCGCAGCTATTAAATATTTTTTATATTGTTAGCATTTTTCGCATGTATATCGGCCACTGGAAAGAAATAATCTCAGATTGATTAAAAAAAGATAAAAATAAAAAACATGCCTAAATCTCACTACCATCACTGGTCAGAAATCAATTTTTGTGAGTTGTAAGCAAATATAATGGCAATTTGGTGTATTACTGCCCGTTATTGTGTTGATATTTGTAAATTAACTATCTAGCAATGAAAAGAATAAAGTAGAAAATTTATTACGTTTGTTATTTACATTTGCTGAGACAAAATAAGTTTGTCCAAAAAAAAAGCTCATTACCGTTGACTGAACTTGAAGTAAAAATATTTACCTGTTAGAACGCCTTAGTGATATTCCCTGCCCGTGTTCCCCTTTGAGCGATCCTAGCCCCGTTGATCAGTGAATAGAGAACAGGTCGGATGTTTGTAGTTTGGTGACAAAACAGGGACGAAGACGAAATTATTGGGTGTGGTATGTTTTCTTTTCATTACCATCAGTGATATTTTAAATATAAAACGTAATAGTTAAAATTACATGTTCGGTGTTAACATGATACACATTGAGTCTATGTGCTTTTTTAGTCTTCATTCTAAACATTTATCGGTTATTTAAGGAAAAAATCTAAAATAAGTGGTAAATCTCATTACCGTTCCTTTCATTACTATCATTTACCATTCGCTATTTGAAAAATGGTAATGATCATAAAATTATGGTAATGGAGATTTGTTTGACAACACCCAGCCCTTGCGTCGTGTTAATTACATTCAATGATACTGCAAGCATTATATGGCTTCAAAATTCCGGTTTCTTGATCAATGACATACACCACCGTAGTGTGTAACGTTATTTGTGTTCGGCTACCACTAAAATAAAAGCTTTGAATTTCATTATCAAACTGAAATGAACAATTTTCATAAAAAACGATATGTACTATAGCCCTTATGGTAGATAATGTCGTCTTAGAGATGTTAAAGGTTTATAATGTTTAACTCTATCTCACTCCCTTTAAATTTTGTAAAAAAACTAGAAGACCAGCTAAGAGGACAGTAGTAAGAAATTTATCAAATGAAGATTTACTATATACGAAAACAGAATGTAATACAAGTGAAGGAAAGTATATTATTAATATAATTATGTTTTGTAGTGATTTTTCTGATGATAATATATTTTAAGCTCTATGGTGCTTTTGTGTCAATAATTTGAGGCTATAATTAAAGTTCCTACTAGTTTTCATGCTTAATATATTCTTTACAGTTTAGACTGTAACATAACTTCTGAGACTGAGCTATAAATGATGTTAGTATCTGTTACGAATAGGTTTCCATATGTTACAGCAAGTATAAAGATATTTCAAATCAATTGAACTTTTATGTATGTGAAACTCAATTCCAGTATTTAAAATACTTAAATTGAGCACAAACAATTATAAAACGATTTTTTTATTACAATCTTATTAACATTAGCAGTTTATCTTTACTACTGTCCCCATTATCATTACCAAACTTCTTCCTTCATTACCATAACAATGACACAAAAGTTAAAGCCCATAACTTTGCCAATCCTGCGTATAATTTAGTGATAATGATATAGCGTGTTTATTTTTCATGTAGCTATGCATTGGCACTAAAAAAGCATTTCTATTTTTTTCTCCATTTTTCGTTCAATTTGCACGAAAAAATAGAACTACTCGTTTACTCAGAATCGATCTCTTATTTTAACTCTTTACTCTAATCTCTATCTCTCTCTCTACTCTAATAATAGGATTAATGTAATGATTAAATTCGATATTTGTCCATATATTTAACATTGGATGTCAAAATAACTTTTGATAACCACGCCATTTTATTTTTTTTACATTATTGAGAAATCAATTTAGTTTAACTTTATGGGTAAAGAAATAAACGTTATTAAAAAAACATTTGTAAATTAGGAAGGAATTTAAAAAATATTAGTAATCAATTATTTTATATTATTGTATTTACAATATGTATGTACTCATAATTATTTACTTAAAACAATAAATAATATTAAAATGATCTATGGCAATAAAGGCATAAAAGTAGGATTCCTAAAATAATTTACGCCATAATAACTCTTCTTGCCCGCAAGTTCTCATTAAAAGATTTTTCAGAACACAACTCGAAAAGTTTATCGATAAATCTGACGCCCGTCACTATTTACGTGCGTTTGTTTTCAATTAAGTTGTCGAGTGCATGCAACATCTCTCTCTGGCGCAATACAAATACTCATAGTGTCTCGCTCGCGCACAGCAACGGAAGCAGTGCTTATGATCGAATGATCGACGATAGGGGCTGGAAGGGTCCGTTGAAGGGTTATTATTGTTCTTTTTACTGTTAAGTGTGGGTTAAGCATTTTTTTTGTTTGGAGACACTTTTTGTGTTTAGTATGATTTATTATGAGAATTGTTTGCAATTCGTAGTGCTGCAATAAAAAAACAAGGAGCGAGTAAGGTATATTTATATGATTACAAAGTGTTTAAAGTGTAATATTTTCTTTAAGTTTTGATTCAGATGTAATGTGCTATTTATTAGCTTAGTTAATGTAGGAAAGCCTGCTAATTTGATACAAGTGATAGTTTACATCTTTCGATATATGTTTTTATTTAAAACGACTGAACTGTACCTACTTTCTATCTAGCACCTTTAATCCATACTGACGATACTAATTTTACTACAAGTATTATAGGTAAGCTGGTTTTTGTTTCATCTAGATTTACCTACATTACAACTATGCGTGTATGTAAACATCGTTTAATTTAGCTTCAGTTTAGGTTCGCAATTGCATAGTAATATGACTTCATAATACAGCTTTTAAATGGAGAATCATTGCATCTGTTTTATTACGTTGCGTGTTTGTATAGTAAGCATATGATTTTTATTATATTTTAGGCTGAGACCTTTTTGCTCTCGCCAATTGGCCGCTGATGTAGACTAATGTTAAGACGAGTCGCCTACGTTCTTAAGTAAAAAAAAATAAAAACATAAAGTAACGTCATGTTATATCTAGGCCAGTAAAAAATAAATCAAAATAAAAAGAATATATATATAAGTCCATCAACGAGATATAATTTAAAAGTGATCAAATTGTCAACAGTGGAAGATCTGCGATAGTATTATACTATACATCGAGGGCGTAGACACCACCGCATTAACTTATCTATCTGCCCCCAAATGGTAGTGCTCAGCATTATCGTTTTCTTGTTAGATGGTAATGTATGGCCCCGTAATAACTTTCATAGAGTCATAACAACTTAGGGGTGGCAACGCATCTGCATTTTGACAACTGGTTCTCGTGTATCTATATCTATACTTCTGTTATCTACTTTAAATTGATTACTGGTTTTAACACACGAAAAAACCTAGTAAATTACTTACTGTCACAAAGGCAAAACAACTTAGGTTTCAGAGATACGTATCTGCATTTTAACTTTTAATCTTACTTCTAGACACATACTACACAATCTTCATAGGCTGTAGTAGTTGCTCTCCTTCCACATGAACTACCTGTTTGCAACGTTCATTACAAAACAAAATATGACAAGAATGCAACTTTCACTAATATTCCACAAAAGTTCTTACATCTGTTATCACTCTACTGCCCACATAAAAACGACAATAGCCAAACTAACTACTGTATTCAACCAATTAGCATAACTCGCTTAGGAAATATTTCAATTAAGCCACACCACAATCTTAATCCGAAGCATTGGGACCGCTTAAATAAAGGTAAAATTAATAAATCATAAAAATTTTCAATGTCTGATAAAGAGAAATAAAGGAAGCGTGCACCATAAACTTGATTTTTTAAAATCGTTACGCGTTGCCTGTTGCCTACATCAACATTTCGAAAAAACATAACATGCTCGCTCCATTATTAATCAAAGCTCACGTCACAACACTATGATATGCTTATTCAATAATGACTAATAACCCTTCTAATTTCTAATACATTGAAATTTTAACTCTATATCTCCGTGTAAAAGTTGGAAATGTACTTCGCAAATGGATTATGATTGAGGCGTTTTGCTTTTGAGCGACTCTACTCGCATGTTATTAAATTTATTTTTTAATATCTCGATAATAAAGTTTACTTTACAATAAAATGTAGTCGTATTTAATATTTAAAATCAAAATTCTAAGCCAGTAAAATTTCAACTTTACGATTTAAAATTCAAAGTTGAATTTTGAATGTTAAGTAAATTTTTAATAATGTAAGATGATAGGGTATTGTTTTTGTTGGGTGTATGAAGACGTTGAATGTCAGTGTTGTCTGGTTGCGGAGTCGCGATAAGGTCGCCTTTCGTTAATGTTGCCAGCTTTTTTTTGGTTAGATTAAAACAGAGCATGGTTAAGTGGGCGGTTGATAAGTAGACTTGAGCTTTTTAAATATTTCTAAGGTAGTTTCATTGGAATTCTTGCAAATCTAGGAGATTTTTTACTTGTTTCCCACCTTCGTAAAATAAATAAATATTACTGAAAAGGAGATGTTGCGAGCTCGGCTCTGGTTCGTACACGTCCTCAAAAAATGGGTAAATTAAAGAAGAATCCGAAATTTAGAGTTACAACCACATTTAATTCAAACGATTTTATCATTATCTAATATGTAAACATGGCGGCGATACAACCGACACTTGGGATCAATCGATTTCGATAGTATTTAGATAATATTACTTTTTTCTCCAAGTACTATATAATCAAAATACAATTTAAAAAATGAAAATGTCAAAATGACATCGCCCGCCATATTCGCCATGTTGGTTTTGAGTTGCAATTCTAACTGCAAATAATATTTTGTAACTGCAAACAAAGCTAAATAAGTGAAAATATGCAGTAAAAAACGTTTTTATATTGATTTTGCCCGTTTAATGATATTATGTACAATACATGGCCAGAGGTCCATACATTTTTGCAACATCTCCTTTGTTAATATTAAACATGGTTTTGTCTTAGATTCCGATCATGTGAACTCTTACTGGGGTAAAAATCCGACCAAAAACATTTTCATGTAGGTATAATGTTGGTAAATTGACAAGACGAGACTTCCAAGGTACCTAGGTATATGGCTCGCACTGTCGAAGGTCAGATCTCAAAGTAATTCTGTTTAACTGGAGCTACCTTATACATTTTGATCATCAGAGAGTGAGTGACTAAATCGTTTTTTTTTTGGATATCAATAAAGTCTAAAGTATAAGCTATGATTTTTTTTTGAAAGATCTATATCTATCTTTATATATCTAAGACACCATTTGTGTATAGGTTTCAATAGTTTGAGTTTCAGATATGGACAACCTCATATTTTTAACTTTTGACGTGACAACGTCTTAAATTAGGTTGCGGCTCGGAGTCACTCATGAAAAAGTGTAACGCCCGGTAACGTAACGATGAGTCACCGAACGAGAGAGAGGCCTGCCGGACCGACGAATGCCTTTCTACCGAGAAAAAGACGTTGTCACGTAAAATCTTCGCCCGTGAAACCGACTTTACAGGCAACCAGTTTTTATTTTTATTTTATTTTCGTATTGTAACCAAGAAGCAGTTCGCATAATACCTACCTACATCTATCTACCGAATGTCAAGCATATGGACAACTATATATTTATAACAAATTATTACAAAAAAGTCAAGTCTCAAAGTAAAGAGGATGTGACATACGCATGGATGGACAGACAGACATGACCAATCTATAATGGTTTCTTGCTATTTGCCTACGGGACCCTAAAAAGTTATCTGTAATCCTGTACTCTGCTTTTTTATGTTATGGAAGTAGCAAACAAGCATACAGTTCACATTGATGTTAAGTGATGACTGCAGCCTATAGACACCCACACAAAGACCAAGGTCAAAATGCAGATGCGTTGCCACTCCTGAGGCCTAAGCTGTTATGCCTCTGTGCCGGAAATCACAGGGACGTACATTACCACCTGACCGAATCACGATAGTGCTGAACACTACCATTTAGCGGCAAGTATATTAGGTCTTGCAGTGGTGCCTACGCCCGCGAGCTCCGTCACTGGACCACTACCACCAGTAGGATTTAGAAAGAAAGAAAGAAATGATGTCATATTTCTGAAATTATTTATTTAAGCTTTCTTGCACAACAAGTACATGAGGCGGACTTATTGTTAAGAGGCATTCTCGACCAGTCAACCTTAGGGTTGTGTTGAGAAAAAGAAATATGTTGGTGCGTTGAGAACGAAGTTACAAAATAAATGATTTAATAAACATAATGAAATATGTGATGTAATAAAATTACGTATATTACTATAGCAAAATGTCGATAGTAAACTTACTTATTAAGTACATACATACAAGCTGTGAACCAAACATTTAATAGTAAGCGGACAGTTTATATAGCCGAATTTCATTAGGTAATGAACGATATTTTTAGCTCTGAATTCGTCCACTCATTAAAACTCGACGGTAACACTCGATAATCTATGGAATGAGCGTCGTATCTTCAAATGATCGCCGATAATTTCTTGTCGAACCGGTTCAATGCTAAATGGGTATTACATTACATCTAGAAATAGTTATTCCCAGAAATAAGAACTAGAGTGAAATAATTCACCGCTAGATCTTGCGTCAATTAGTGTACATTCGTGTAGTTTATTTTTAGAATATTTTTTAAAATATTTTTGAAATAAAACCTTTTTTTTTTACTGGTGGTTGAGCTCCAGTGACGTAGCTCGCGGGCGTAGGCACCACCGCATTACCACATACATACATTATTACCACATACATACTTGCCACTGAATGGTAGTGTTCAGCACTATCGTGTTCCGGTCAGGTGGTAATGTACGTCCCTGTAATTTCCGGCACAGAGGCATAACGCCTTAGGCCTCAAGAGTGGTAACGCATCTGCATTTTGACTTTGGTTTTTTTGTAAGTGTGGCTGCAGTCATCATTTAACATCAATGTGAACTGCATGCTTGTTTTCCACTTCCATAACATAAAAAAACATGTCACGTTCAAGAAGCTTAAATATACCGGATAGATTGAAACAATAATCTATTGCCGCCAAATGGTAGTGTTCACCGCTATCGTGTTCCGGTGAGATTGTTACGTACAGCCCCGTAATAACTATCACTGTGACATACGGAATCGGCGTGCATGTATGAAGAGAATGATGAAGGTTGACGAGGCACGAGAGGTTTGTCAGAACCGGGATGTCTGGCGCTCTACACTCTCTGCCTACCCCGTTAGGGACCTGGCGTGAAGATACATACATACATGCATACTGTGACATACTCGTATCAAATTAGGTCTACGTGCAGATGGGTGGCAACGCATCTGCATTTTGACGTCTGGTTTTTGTGCAGATGTGGTTTTTGTGAATGGTATGTGGCTGTGTCATAGCGCTGTAGCCCCATGAAGCTGATGGTAGAATTCCAGTGAAGATGCTTGAGAGTGTAGGCACCACCGCATTAGCTACCTAATCTATCAGAATCAGAATCAGAAACTCATTTATTCATTTAGAGTGACAGGCACCTCTTATGACACGTCAAAAACAAACAAAATAAATTAAAGCGAAAAACAATTGATATACATGTCAAACAAGATAAAAAATATATGTAAAGTCAAGAATATCACTAAGATAAAACTAAATGTAATAAACTAATGTAAAAAGTATATCAGTAGAATGTCTCTTTTCCCTTTTACAAATTTATAACAAAGAGTAAAAAGAAAAGAAAAAGAGTCATTCTTTGTCATTCACCGGCAAAGTTCCAAAGGCCAATATGATCTGAGAGAAACTTGCCGGAAAAAACTCAGTCGGCTCTTTTAAAAATATCTGCCACCTAATGCTATCTAGTGTTTAGCGCTATCGTGTTCCGGTTAGACGGGTAATGTATGGTCCCATAATTACTATCACAGAGATTTTTTTGTATGTAATGGAAGTGGCTAACAAGCATGCATTTCACATGCAGATGCGTTACCAATCCTGAGGAGACCTAAAGAATTATGCCTCTGTGCCGGAAATTACAGGGCCGTACATTACCACCTGATCGGAATACGATAGTGCTGTACATTACCATTTAGCGGCAAGTATACTAGGTAATGCGGTGGTGCCTACACCCGCGAGCTCCGTCACTGGAGCTCTACCACCAGTGACATAAGAACTTAAGTCGCAAAGATGGCAATGCAGCTGTATTTTGACGCCTAGTAATGATCTGTATGCTGCTCATAACTTAAACCATACCCTGACCCATTTTAAAGATAATAGTTTAAATAAGTTATAGTTAACAATCCAAATGCTAACAATTGATTTATGAGATTTCACTGGTGGTAGAGCTCCAGTGACGGAGCTCGCGGGCGTAGGCACCACCGCATTACCTAATATACTTGCCGCTAAATGATAGTGTTGAGCACTATCGTGTTCCCGTCAGGTGGTAATGTACGGCCCTGTAATTCCCGGCACAGAGACATAACACCTTAAGCGTCAGGAGTGGTAACGTATCTGCATTTTGACCTCTGGTTTATCAGTGGGTGTCTATACGTATATAGGCTGCAGTCATCACTTAGCATCAATGTGAGCTGCATGCCTGTTTGTCACCTACGTGACCTAAAAAAGAATCCGCAGTACTTTATTTAGCTTTCCGCTTGTGTAATTATTTTATAGATAAATACATTAATCTTGGAATTACACAGATTGCAGCGACAAGTGATAACAATAAGCCATGACGTCAAGATATATCGGGACAAGAAATTCCGGTGGCGAGATCCCAATCTGTTTCTTTAATAAATAAATATTTTCGTTTGAAAAGATTATATATACGTACGTAACTTCACGCCTGTAATCCCGGAACGGGTAGGCAGAGGTAAATGCATGCATTCAAGCATACATGCAAACAACAAAGATTCGTCGGTTACGTTTTGAGCTGTGTCTTGGTCTGTGCCTTGGTCTGTGTCTTGGTCTGTGCCTTGGTCTGTGCCTTGGTCTGTGTCTTGGTCTGTGCCTTGGTCTGTGTCTTGGTCTGTGTAACAGGCGTATGTAACAACATATCGTACCTACTCCGAGGTACTGGAAAGCTTCCAGATTTTTTAATTTTTTTTTTTTGGTATAAGAAAAGTGTCAAACAAGTGCAGCTCACATTGATGTTAAGTGATGACTGCAGCCTATAGACATCTGGGTACAAAAAAACTGATTGCCTGTAAAGTCGGTTTTACGGGCGAAGATTTTACGTGACAACGTCTTTTTCTCGGTAGAAAGGCATTCGCCGGTCCGGCAGGCCTCTCTCTCGTTCGGTGACTCATCGTTACGTTACCGGGCGTTACACTTTTCCATGAGTGACTCCGAGCCGCAACCTAATTTAAGACGTTGTCACGTCAATAAGCCAGAGGTCAAAATGCAGAGGCGTTGCCACCCCATAGGGCGAGATACACAGACCGCACTACGACTTTACTTTGAACAAAGTATGCTTAGAACTGTCAGAAATGTATGGGTTTTGACAGTTCAAAGCGTACTTTGCTCGAAAGTAAAGTCGTAGTGGGGTCTGTGAATCTCACCATAAGACTTAAGGTGGCATATCCCTGTGTTAGTTATTACGGAGCTATAGGTAGGTTTTTTTTTTTATGTAATTGAAGTGGCAAACAAGCATGCAGTTCACATTGATGTTAAGTGATGACTGCAGCCTATAGACACCCACACAAAGACCAAGGTCAAAATGCAAATGCGTTACCACTCCTCAGGCCTAAGGTGTTATGCCTCTGTGCCGGAAATTAGGTAGGTACATTACCATTTCACCGGAACACGATACTGCTGATCCATTTGGAGGCAGATAGATTGGGTAATGCAGTGGTGCCTACGGCCTCGAGCTCCTACACTTGGAAATCTACCATCATATCCTTTTTTATTTTTTTTCAATTGTTTGTAATAAATTTTGGAGTACCGATTATAAATTTAACCTCAATGATAACAACAACAGTTTACTTGCTATTGTCAGTAATATGATATTTCGTAAGTAGTTTCCTTATTTCTCATAAAGTTGTGTGTGCGGACATTGTCCCACGGGACGTGTCCCGCGCGGGACCATCTATCTTGTGGCGGGAGTCGACGGGACAAGGCTTGCGCATTGGGATTATGTCGTCGTTCGTGTTACTTGAGGATATGTCCCACATTTTTATCTGTTACAAAAATGTACTCGTAGGGTAACGTTTCGGGTTCCCAAAATAATATGTTAGGCGTATTTTTGAATAAGGACCGTTATCTATACTTATAATAAATCTGTAGAAGTGTAAATTCTGTACATTAAAAATATTGAAAAAATAAATACCACATATTAGACACATACACCATGTTATTAGATCGATACCGAACACAAATATGTGATTAGAAAATTTTTTGTCTGTCTGTCTGTCTGTTTGTTCAAGCATCACATAAAAACTACCGGTCCGATTACAATGAAATTTGGTATATTATACTTTAACCTTTGGCGCACAACACTGGGTACTTTTTATCCCAGAAAATGTCTGTTTGTGTGTGTGTTTGTGCACGCTAATATCAGAAACGGCTTATTCGATTTGCGGTTTTCACTAATATATTGTGGTAAGTTTCACTTAACATTTAGTGTTTGTTTCATGTGAATCGGTTCAGAAATAAAAAAGTTATGTCAATTTAAAGAATCGTATCGAATATTTTTAAGCTATTCTGTATCATAATTCTATCTTTTAGGAAGTTTCGTACCTAATAGGTAAAAACGGACCCTACGGATAACTAATCCTCCTCTGTCTGTCTGTCTGTCCGTCCGTCCGTCTGTCTGTCACCAGGCTGTATCTCATACATAGTGATAGCTAGAAAGCTAACATTTACACAAATTATGTATTTCTGTTGTTACCGCTATAATGTAGACGCTTAAAATTTTCACAGAATTTTTAAGTCTTATGTTGTATTGTAGCTTCCATAATAAATCTATATACTTACAAATAAATAAAATTGGAGTGTTTTTTTGTAATATTAAAATAACCGCCTTTTACTAAACGCACATGTATGTATACACGGTAGATATACCAAAACAACATTTTTTACAATTTTTGTCTGTCTGTCTGTCTGTTTGGCGGGGCTTATCTTGGAAACGGCTTGACCGATTTTGAAGGGACTTTCCTTGGCAGATAGCTGATGTAATAAGGAGTATTTTAGGCTACTTTTATCTTCATACAACCATACATACATACATACCTACATACGGGACTTTCACAGGCACATAGCTGATGTAATAAGGAGTAACTTACGCTACTTGTATACTAGCTGCGCCCACGACTTCGTCCGGGGAGATACTGAACAATCATATTTTTTCACGTAGACGAAGTCGCGGGCACAGCTAGTTATAAATAAAACCGGCCAAGCGCGAGCCGGGCTCGCATGCACAGGTACATTGTAATAGGCTTCAAGAAAATTTTACATCTCGTCTTATTTCGATTTTTTTTATGTAATGGAAGTGGCAAACAAGCATGCAGTTCACATTGATGTTAAGTGATGACTGCAGCCTATAGACACCCACACAAAGGCCAAGGTCGAAGTGCAGATGCGTTTCCACCCCTGAGGCCTAAGGTGTTATGCCTCTGTGCCAGAAATTACAGGACCGTACATTACCACGTGACCGGAACACGATAGTGCTGAACACTACGATTTAGCGGCAAATATCTTAGGTAATTCGGTGGTGCCTACGCCCGCGAGCTTCGTCACTGGAGCTCTACCACCAGTAAAGTATTTCGAATTTTGTACCATTGTTCGTTAACGTAACTTTACGCCTCTCATCTCCGAAGAGGTAGGCAGAGGTAAATGCTTGCATTCAAGAATGCATCCTAAAACCAACGATTCGCCGGTAAGGTACATTTTTTGCTTTCATTTTTAAAAACCTGACGCTTGGATGTTCAAAGAACATTTGAACCAATGCGTTTTGTTAAGTAGGTACTGATGGTCTTCGCACTGTCACTACAAATTATGTACTTATACGTAGTTACTATCGTGGAACTTTCCAGTTACAAAAACATTGCAAATTAATCTTTGTCGCCTCACAAGTTAGACTCCGACGTGACCGACCAGACACGTATTTGATAGTAGGTAGTTAAACAAGCGAAATTAAACATACTCCACGCTACGATCTCTGTTTTTCCACAATGTTGTGAACGCCGAATCAAGACAGCTTATCTAGCAAGACTGGTAAACAGTGGCTGATTGTTTTAGAGGAATCAATAGACTAACATTTGCTCTCTTATCTTCCCTTATTAACGCGGCGTCTTTAACGATGCACGTTGTAAAATCGTAAAATTTACGTAATGTATGGCCGTGGGAAGACTTGTTGGGTGATATCAGGAAATAACGAGTATTTGAAATGTTACCACTGGGGTAATCTATCATTTACTGGTAGCAGGACTCCAACGATGCGAGGACCACAGCATTACTAAGATTCACAAACCGCACTACGAGCACACCGCGGACACTCCGCCAAAATTCCATACAAACGCTTAATTTGGTTTCTATTACACAGACTTTAGTTTCAGCAAAGTACGCTTCACACTGTCAAAACCCATACTGTACTGACAGTTCTAAGCATACTTTGCTCAAGGTAAAGTCGTAGTGCGATCTGTGAGTTTCACGCATAATTTAATCTATCTGGCGCCTAGTAGTGTTCAGCACTATCGTGTTCCGGTCGGGTGGTGATGATCAATATTATTATACCCCAAGGCGTTGGCATACGTTGCAGTATCGACGCATACTATGTGAACGTAGGTGGCGAGCCTATTGCAAATATACCAAACTCTGATGGTGGCACTGGGAAACTTTTGAAAATTGGCAAAATGCCTCGGCAATTTATCGGATCGAACCCAGGGTCGCAGTAGTGAGCTACTACCACTTAACTACTGACGCAGTTATTTATGGATAAAACCAACATTATTATCTTATTAAAAGTATAGTTCCTGGAACATTTTCCGGTACACGCTACCAATTTGTTAAAATTATGTCTTAACAACCCTGACCTTGAGCTGTCACATGTGACAGCTGTCAGAATGACGGCCGCTATCAACTGTCACTGATGATGGAATGGCGCGTGATTAATTGCTGGTTAATTGATTAACATTTAACTCATTTAGAACAAGTTCTCTTCGTATGTTTAGGATATTAAACTTAATTGACAAATAGCAAAATATGAGTGTGCGTTCAAACTTCATTACATGTATGGCCCCGTAATACCTATCACAGAGATATAACAACTCTGGTCTCAGGGGTGGCAACGCATCTGCATTTTGATGTCTAGTTTTTGTGTAGACGTCTGCAGTCATCACTTAACATCAATGTAAGCTGCATGCTTGTTAGCCAACTTCTTTAAATAAAAAAAACATACCTATGTAGGTACCTTCGTTTGTATCAAAGATATTCTTATAATATCTTTGGTTTGTACCATCTCTTGATCTGACTCAAAATTATCGAATAAATTTTTTGAGGAGGTACATAATATGGTTAGATTGTGCTGAACGCTGCTAGTGGTGGAAGATAGATTAGGTAATGCCTACGCCCTCGATTCTCTACATTGCAAGTAACGTGCAGGTGTTTCTCCACTTGTATTGTGTAGCCAAAGGGTTCGGATTATGGACAACTCGGAAGCGAGCAGCCGCTCACGGGGTCGCGTTACCATTCCCGTGACCCCACTACTGGTGGCGGACGAAACACCGCGAAGTTTTGGTGAGCGTGAGGAATCCATGATGGATTTCCCAGTGTAAAAAAAGTTGCAAGTGATAATTATAATATGTATGCATCTTCACGCCAAATGCCTTACGGGGTAGGCAGAGAGTGTTAAGCGCCAGATATCCCAGTTCTGACATACCTCCCGTGCTTCTTCTACATTTATCATTCTTTTCATACATGCACGCCGATTCCTAAGACTTTTGACCCCACCATCAGACAACACTCGACCTATTTGGTCATGGCAGGTCAGTCAGTCTTGGTCTTCCTGGGCCTCTGCAGCCATCCACATTCGCATTGTATATCTATTTACTCATTCGCTCATTCGATATTCTTTCTATATGTCCGAAGCATTGCAGCATGCCTTTTTTCATTATTATACCCAATTTTATTTGAAGTTTAAGTTAACATAAAATTCCTTTTTAGTCTTTTAGGCTAGATTGTAATTTTAATAAGGTCCATAAGTAGGAAATTTTGTTTAAAAAAAAAATACCTTGATACTCTCTTATTCACACTGAGCTTCCTTCTTACATCGTCATTACGAACGCGATCGGTGAGTGATACATCGCAAATCTTGCGCAAAGATCTCATCTCGTCTCACAGTTTATAACACTTTATTAAATTACCATCTAACTGGAAAACGGTAGTGATGAAGAGGCAGATTGAGCTCCAAGCCACTTGATCTCTACGAATAAACATAAAAATATAATCAGAAATCAAGTGGTCTGCGTCACAACACAACATCATGTAGATAAGAATGATGAGTCTGATAAAAGATAAGACGTGATTTGGACAGGCGTTGGGATAATGATAAGTCTGATAAGTGGATTCTGGATTTGTGAAGAACATCTCCATGATACTGACTTAAGTTTAAGTTGACAGACAAGCAGACGGGCCACCTGATGGAAAGTGGTCACCGTCGCCTATGAACATTTGCAACACCAGGGGAGTTGCCAACTCGCTGCCAGCCTTGAAGAACACTTTTACCGCCATTTTTGAAGAACTCCATATTGTAGCACCGAGGAAACACCTCAGAGGGAGGTTCGTTCCACAATTTACACGTTCTGGGCAGAAACGAACGAGAAAACCGCACCGTTGAACACTGCCAGGTGTCCAGTCGGTGAGGGTGGAACTTCTCTCTTCGGCGGGTAGTACGGTGTAGGAAGAGACGGTGGCACCATGTCGAACAGTTCGACAGTGCACTCACCATTGTAGAGATGGTTCTAGATGCATTATAAAGCTGTAGTAGCTGCCCCGATGTGAAATACTACCTCGCTTTGTTAAGCACCCCCAACTTTTTGGATGCCAACTTGATCTTACACTCAATGTTTCAAGGTTGTTGTAATATAGGTACAAATAAAAGGTGATAGAGTTCGAGTGACGAGCTTCGCTGGTGATGGCACCACCGCATTACCTTATATACTTGCTGCTGTGATTGTAATCAGCAGCACTATGGTGTTTCAGTCAGGTGATACTGTTATTTCTGGCACAGAGGCCTAATACCTTAGGTCTCAGGAGTGGTAACGAATATTGAAATCTCTGGTTTCATGCAGATGTTTATAGTCTAACAGTAGGTATTACTTTAACCTTCTACCATGAATATAAACTGCCACTTCTTAAGTAACACAATCGGATTATAGACTAGAAGAGAATATATTTCTATTTTTTTAATATGCATTTTACGGCTTTGGGTTGCATTCTTACAAACCTATTTTTTCATTTTTTAATTTAATGTCTTATCTAAAAATGAAAACTGATGGAGATAAAGAGATGGTTCCATGTACAAGATGATAAGATAGATCCTGTAAAGTAATGGAGATTTTATTAGAAGTTTTACCTAATTCACCGCATTACCTAGGTAATACACGTGCCGCTAAATGAAATAATTCAGAACTATCGTGTTCCGGTCAGGTGGTAATGTACGGCCCTGTAATTTCCGACGCAGAGACATAACACCTTAGGCCTCAGGAGTGGTAACGCATCTGCATTTTGACCTCGGTCTTTGTGTAGGTCTCTATAGGCTGCAGTCATCACTTAACATCAATGTGAACTGCATGTTTGTTTGCCACTTCCATTACATAAAAAAATGATGCTTACGAAGTTTTGGAACCAACACGAAAAATCAATTTTCACTGCATAACATCACTTTATTTACTTTCCTCCATCCATCCGTTTACGTTATTGGATGCTTTATGATAAAAATCCCACCGTTTTTGCCCATACAAACACGACTACACACAAGTTTTGAGATATTATGCCGCCATTCTGTTCTAAATCTCGAGATAGTAATTATAATAAAATAAATTACTTATTTTGCATAATTCAGAAAAAAGTTCTGTCGGTCGGTATTAAATTAACATTCCATGAAGTTAATGGAATTATGTGATTTCTTTGGAAGCAAAAAATTTCGGAGATGTATAGATTACGAGCTAAAAAAATACTTAACCGGTGAAACATTGAATCGGATAGTTATAAAATTTAATTAATGCTTATAATGTTTTCCAAATTATGAGGTTTATACTCTACATTAATATAAATTAAATTATTATGAACCATGTGTTATGGTCTGTTTAATACATAGTTTATTGAGGTAATGCATTAAAAAAGAGAACCCGTCAAAAACATTTCTGTAAAAAATGCCAGTCTCGAAGCATAATCGTAGTTCTTCTTTTTTATATCATGAAGTTACAAACAAGCATAAAGTTTACCTCCATGGTAAACTACTATGGTATCATACTAACCGAAACACAAATTATCGCGTTTCAGCACTAGCTGAACACTTAACATTTAATTGTTTTATATTATTTCGCATTAACACATGCTTGTGAAATATATTTTATTTTTAAAGAAAAATTGACTTCAGGCTAGACTCGAACTCGCGACCTACTGGGAATCCAGCCGCTCTTCCAATTGAGCTACTGAAGCCCTGCCCGATTTGTCAAATCTTTCCTTCACATCTATTGCATTGCTTTATGGTAGCAGCAGCGCCATCTATTACCAACTATGCTAGTTAGGCAACCGATATAATAGACTTTTCAGTTTATTGAATATCGTAAAGAAGTCCCTTTTACCCTTAATAAATGATTTCTACCAGCAGTTGAAACCAGTAAAAATTATGTAAAGCATATTGTTCCTTCATATTTTTTTAGTCAATCTTAGCGAAAGACTTCAATTGATAATATTTGTTTTTAGAGATTAAAAAACCGGTCAAGTGTGTGTTAGGTTTGAATAATTTAATGAAAAAACTTCAAGTAAAATACGTTTTTTTATTTGTTTAAGTGTAACAATAAACTTCACAGCTCACCCAAATATTATGTAAACAAAGATTTTAAAGATAACCCTCTTACTAATCGTAATATCATATTTTGATTTAAATGATACATTAGATAAAAAAAAACCGATCAAGAGCGAGTCGGAATCACGTGCTCTGACTTTTATACAATTGAGGGATTGCTTTTTTTCATGTCATTAAGTTGACAGACAAGCAGACGGGCCACCTGATGGTAAGTGGTCACCGTCGCCTATGGACATTTGCAACACCAGGGGAGTTGCCAACGCGCTGCCAGCCCTGAAGGACTCTTTTGACGCCATTTGTGAAGAACCCCATATTGTAGCACCGAGGGAACACCTCAGAGGGAAGTTCGTTCCACAATTTACACGTTCTGGGCAGAAACGAACGAGAAAACCGCACCGTTGAGCACTGCCAGGTGTCCAGTCGGTGAGGGTGAAACTTCTCTCTTCGGCGGGTGTAGAAAAAGAGACGGTGGCACCATGTCGAACAGTTCGACAGAGCACTCACCATTGTAGAGACGGTATAACACACACAGACTACCAATATCTCTGCGCAGGCTCAGATGTTCGAGCCTGTCTGTGTCCCGGATCGTTAACAATACGAACGGCGCGTTTTTGTAGGGAGTCAAGTGGACCAAGCTGGTACTTGGGGGCTAGCCCACAAATGAGAGCAGTATTCCAGATGGGGCCGCACTTGGGCCTTATAAAGCTGTAGTAGCTGCCCCGATGTGAAATACTGCCTCGCTTTGTTAAGCACCCCCAACTTTTTGGATGCCAACTTGGTCTTACACTCAATGTGACTCCCAAATTGCACTTCGTTCGATATGTCAACGCCCAGGATACCGATACTCTTACCAAAGGCAAGCGGAGTGCCCTGGAACTGTGGTGCTACAATGAATGAGGTTTTTTTAGCGGTGAACGCGCAGACTTGTGTCTTCGAGGGGTTGAACTGCACTAAATTGAGTCGACCCCAATCTGAGACCCGCTCCAGAGAGTGCTCGACTTCAGACACAAGTCTAGTCCTGCTTTCTTCGATAAGGGTCCGAGAGGCATTTGCACGGCTTGTATAGTGTGCATCTCCCGTGCTATCATCCGCATAGCAATGAAAATTGGAGTTTTGCTCCAACATTTCATTGATATGCAGAAGAAAAAGCGTGGGAGATAGCACAGAGCCTTGCGGCACACCAGCGTTGATAGGTAGTCTGTCTGAGCGTTGACCGTCAACTAAGACCTGTATAAAAATCTGTATCGGGCGGGACGTCGTAGTGTCCATTCTATACGTAGTATTATTACATATTCTCTGCCTTAAGTGCAGGGCGTGCAATACACACGGGCGCCGCCATCTCAGGCGGCGTCACGGCGCTCCCTGAGACAGCTAAGGGCATCGTCTTGGACCATCATGATCAGAGCTTTATTTTTTTTTACGAGGTGGAATTACGTTTGCGTTTAACCGACTCTTTGGGGGAAGAGTCGGGATATGAGGGACTTGGACCCTCTAAAACCACCTCGGTGCCAACTTCAGTGCAAAAAGGGGGGGATCCGGGTACACTATAGGTAAACACTGTTCCGGTTCCGGTTCTCAAGGCTCGTCCACGGGGGCTTTGTGAGCCCCCCCATCGTCACTTGCCACGATGACCTGCGGCTACCTCGGTCACCGTCCTCACGGAGCCGCGAGTGCTGAGCGACCAGAGCCCATCATGGTCAGGCCTAGGGGGCGCCAGGGTTTCATTGCACATAATGTAGATAATATTTATAGAAGCAAACCGGATAAGATTACGCTTGAATTGTGTTGTAAAAATCAGAAAACTGATATAATACCGATGTATGTCGTTTCGTATCAGTTATCACGTATCACACAGATAACGCCTGCTTTATTTTATTTTTTACTTATCGTAATATAGATAAAGGTAAAACGTAATCCTTTTGATACCTAGGCTCTCGAAAATGCCTACTAAGATTTTCACTTTTTAACAGTTTTAGGAATTTCTTGTTGAACAGTCGAAGATTAGATTTAGACGAGAAGCTTTTTTTTATGTAATGAAAGGGCCATACAAGTTTGCAGTTCACTTGGTAAGAAAATGTTGCGCCACCATCATAGTATAGTTGTTATTGTCGTCCAATAAATCAAATAAGTCTGCTCGTGACCACGGTAGCATGGAATCGACCGACATTTCGGGTAACAGAAGAAGTTGGGAGTAGTAGTATATGTATGTTTGTATCTTCACGCCAGGTCCCTAACAGGGTACGCAGAGAATGTGGAGCGTCAGATATCCCGGTCCTGACATACCTCTCGTGCTTCGTCTACCTTCATCATTATCTTCATACATGCATGCCGATTCCTAAGACTTTTGACCCCACCATCAGATAGAACTTGACAGAGTATTTGAAAGAGATGAACAGAGAACAAATGCATGGGTAGTAGTAGATGATGCAGTGTTAGAAACAGGATCTTGGATGTGATTTTAGCAGGGATGGTAGGTACACCGCTGATATAGAAAGGAGAGTGCTTGCTGGGAATTGCGTGAATGGAGCGTTGGGTAAGCTGCTAGAATTAAAACATCTCAGCCAGCGGGCTCGACTAGCCGTATATAATGCTGTACTAATTCAACGCTTTATTATGGAAGCGAGAGTTGGGTATGCAGGAAAGAGCCTGAAAGTAAGTTAAACGCGGTCGAGATGAGATCTTTGCAAAAGATCTGCGGTGTATCACTCACCGATCGCGTTCGTAATGAAGATGTAAGAAAGAGACTTTGTGTGAATGATAGTATCGGTGTAAAAATGAAAAAGGCATGCTCCGATGGTTCGGGCATATAGAAAGAATGTCGAATGAGCGAATGACTAAACAGATATACAATGCGAATGTGCGTGGTTGCAGAGGCCCAGGAGTAGTAGTACCTATACGTGAGAAAATCTGCAAATTTGATTTCTACAACGTATGAAGCTCGCGAAAACTTACGAAAACGTTAAATCAAATAAGCATTAAGAGTTCGACTCAGTCTAGGGGTTAGATTCACAGGACGGATTATGACTTTAATATCAGCAAAGTATGCTTAGAACTGTCAGTAAAGTATGAGTTTTAACTTTGCCGTCCACTCCGCTCGCTGTTTTTCTTACCCCCTCATTCATAAACGTATTTTAGCTAAACTGTTGCTAATCTCTCCTTTGTCTTTTTCTATCCTGCACATTTGACAATGCAACTGACAAAGACAAAGCATTCTATAGCTAAAACGTATCTAATGTACGTTTACGAATAAGGGAGTTAGACTTACCATTATTCTACTAAACAAGGTGAGACACACCTCAATCTTAAGTGGTCGATGAAAGTCGAAAATTAGACAAGTGTGTGACGTCACGATAGCTCGATATGTATTTCCGTTGTCGACTGTTATCAGCAAATCATAGATAGGTACAGAAGCGATTGGTTGCAATTATTCTTCTGCAATAATCTTGAAATGTAGCGGTTTAACTAAAATGTTTACGTTTATATTACCCTTTACGTAAAGTCATAAAAAATATTGAAGTAGGTACAACCCTAAATATGATAAGTAATATATTATGGTCGATTAATATTAGAGACGCGTCACGTGCGTGTATCATACCCGGTATTACGGGATAATCCGGGATCGTGGGATTAGCTACCGGGACCGATAACCCGACCCATTTGTTCACGAAATTAACATACTAGATAACGATTGTATTTGTGGCGCCACGCTGGTTTTGGGTTCTGCATATTATTAAAATACTAGCTGACTCGGCATTCGGCAAACGTTGTTCTGCCGTCACCGTCTGTACGACGTCATGACCCCATGTCAAAGCCATTGCCAATAAATACATTTCCGTCACGTCCCAACGCCGGAAATACTTTTAATGAATCTGTATTAGAAGTGGTACTGTCATCTCATACCCCTTGGGGTATGGGGAGCCATGGTCGGGGCGATTGCCCCCTGCTTGGGGTTCTCCTACGCCGGCCGTAGACACGGCCGGGTCCTTGGATTGCCATCTTTGGCTTGGTAGTCCATTTTAAAAATTAGAGGGTGTCATTTCCAGGTGGCGAGGTGCGCAGTGTCATCTGCGGCACCTCGGGTGTCATGTCCGGTGGCATTTCCTAGCGGCCACACGTCACTCCTCCGCCTGTTCGGCGAGCAGCTCTCGCTGGAGCCGCTTACCGTCCGGGGGTCGCGCGTGCAGGGGTGCGATGTTCCTGATGTGGGTGAAAATTGAGTGGTCTGCACGCGCGAACATCGACGCGGCGAGACGGCGGACGAAGTCTTCTATTGACTCTAACTCCAGGTCCCTCTGGATGGTGGTGCTCCTGATGTAACGGCCGGCTCCTAGTAGTAGACGGATGGTTGCCATCTGTGTTTCTTCCATGCTCTTTCGAGTAGAGGGTGCTGTCAGTGCGTACCAGGCCGGCGCTGCATACGTGAGCCGGGGCCTAATGTAGCTCTTATAGACCCCGATCTTCACTTTCAGAGGGAGCCTGGAGGTCAATATGGGGCGGAGGAGGAATCTGGCGGTCTTGGTGCTACGTAGTATCTTCTTGACGTGTGGCCGCATTGAGAGCTTGGAGTCTATGGTGACTCCAAGGTATTTCGCCTGTTTCTTCCACTCAATCTCCTCTCCTTGGAGTTTGAGCTTGAGTGGTGGTGCTCTTGAGCGTCCGATTGCGACGGCCTGCGTTTTCCCGACGTTCACGGAGAGCCTCCATCTGGCGAGCCATTCGGGCAGCATGTCTAGTGTTCTTTGTATCTTTTTGGCCGCGTGTTGGATGTTAATAGATTTCGCTGTGAATGCGGCGTCGTCGGCGAACAGGTACAGCTCGCATTCGTCAGTTTTCGGGATGTCATCCGTGTACGTCGAGTAGCAGACCGGTGAGAGGCAGCTTCCTTGCGGCACGCCGGCCAGGACCGGGCGCTCGCTGGATAGCGTGCTCTCCACCACCACTCGTATTCTCCGATCGGTCAGGAACGATCGGACCACGCGAACGACTCGGCGGGGCGCTTCCGTGAGGGACAGCTTGTATAGCAGACCATCGTGCCATACGCGGTCGAACGCCTTCTCCATGTCCAGAAATACGGCCGCCGTATTCTCCCTTTTATTACGGGCGACCGTGAGGTTGAACAGCATCCTCGTAAGCTGTTGTGTGGTGCTGTGCTCCGTTCTGAATCCGAATTGCTCCGGGCGCACTGGGAGGTGTGGGAGAAGGTGCTGCAGCAGGAGCCTCTCGAACACCTTGGAGAGCGAAGAGAGCAAGGTGATCGGGCGGTAGCTTGCCGCCTTTGAAGTGTTTTTCCCCGGCTTCGGCAGCATGATTACGTGCCCCTTTTTCCAAATATTGGGAAAGTGGCCCGAGCGCAGTATGCCGTTGAAGAGCCGCGTGACTGCGGCTATGGCTCTAGGGGGCAGGTTCTTCAGTGCGGCGTTCGTTATGCCGTCTGCGCCCGGGGCTTTCCTGGGCTTGGCTCTGGATATTGCCCGTCTCACCATGGCCGGGGAAAAGAAAATCGCGTCGTCGTCCTCGATTGCTGTGGCGAAGTAGCTCTCTAGGTGTTGCTCGACTGCTGCAACGTGTTCGACCTCTGAGGTGGCGTTCGGCTGGAACTGTTGTTCCAGATGGTCTGCGTATGTCTCTGCGCGGTCCTCGGCCCTGTACCTGAGTGTGCCGTCGTCGTGAAGCAGGGGCCTCGTCGGTGTTGCGGTTCTGTTATAGCGCCTGCACAGTCTGTGCAGGGCGTTGTGGTCATCTGTGGCGTCGTCGAGTGTTTTTTCCCAATCCTCCGTGTTATTGGCCTCTACTTCCGCCTTGACCCGTTCTGTCAGCCTGTTTAGGCGGTTTTTCAGCTGGGGGCATCTAGTTGACTGCCACTGCCTCCTTAGATTCCTTTTTGCTTCTAGAAGGCGGCGAACTCTGGGTGGGAGGGGTGGTAGGCGTCCATCAATCGGGGTCGTGATCTCCGTTGTTGCCGCCTTCTTGGCTTCTTGGATGGCAGTGGTCAGTCCCGCCGCAAGTTGGTCCACATCTTCTGGTGTCTCAACGGGCCAAGACGTCGCTGTGGTCTCTAACCGATCGGTGAAGGAAGTCCAGTCCGTGTGTTGACGTGGCGCTGGCGGGGATGTTCGCGCCGTTTCCGCTGCCAGGACGGTAATCACGGGCTGGTGGTCCGACCCCAGGTCCTCTGGTAGCACCTCTAGGGATAGTTGCGTGGTTACGTTCTTGTGCACCACCAAGTCTATTACGTCCGGAATCCCTAGAGGGCCGTAGTGCGTGGGCGTGTCCGGGCCGGTGACGGCGTATTTGTGGGCGTCGGCGTCCGCGAAGAGTCTATTTCCGTTCGGATTCGTGGTGGATGAATTCCAAGCCGGGTGCTTGCAGTTCCAGTCGCCGGCGGCGATAACTTGTACGTCCGCCCCCAGGTCTAAGATCTTGTGGACATCATCGATGAATTGATTCAGTCGGGGCGGCTTGTAAGTTGCGTAAATCCTTGTAGGCCGGCCGGCGACTAGCACCTCTACTCCGATGGCTTTCAATTTGGCTAAGTTTAGCTGCGGGAGTGGCTGGTGAATGACTCTTCGGCGGACGAGTACCACCAACCCTCTACAGGCGCGTTCCGCGGAGTCCTCGTCCTGGCGGTAGGTATGGTAACCTGGAAACCCAATCTTATCCGCCACAGTGAGTAGGGTCTCGCAGATTAGCGCCACGTCGATATCTTGTTCGTTCAATAGGACGCGGAGGAGCTTGGCCTTGCCCCTTAGGCCGCGGGCATTCCAGTACAGAATGCGCAGGGATTTACCCGTAGGAGGTCCGCCATCCCTCTTAACACGACGGGCACGGGGTTCTCGCCCGCCCGCAGCGCATTGAGCACCGCCTGCAGGACCTCCACTGCGGCGGTGAGCACGGCCTTCGTGCTTTCAGTCGTAACCCCCGTAGCCGTCTCGCCCTTGTTCTCGTGATGCGCCGTTGGCGCAAACCCGGGTCGGACGGCTGAGGTCGTTGGTCTTCTGGTGGGGGGGCCCGTTTTCGTGGATACAGGGCCTTGAGGTGGTTCTGGTGCCGTTATTTGTGGCACTACGATGGGTGCTGGCACTACGATGGGTGCTATTGCGGCTGCGGGTGCGGTTGCTTGCGCCGCGGGCTGGGGGTGCTTGGCCTTCTTGGCTTTTTTCTTCCCTTTCCGCGTTGCTCCTCCACCTCCGCGCACGGGGGGGTTGTTGGCTGCAGCCATCAGCGATGTAGTCGCCTGTTCTGACTGCAGCATTGTGGGACCGGCTGGGGCTTCCAGGCTGGCGGCAGTGTTAGTAGTAGCGGTGGCGGTAGTGGCGGCGGTGGTGGCGGTGCGCGCCACGGTACCAGCAGTTTTGTTCCTGGCTTCCGCCTTGAATATCGGGCACGATGTGTTGTTAGCCGGGTGCGGTCCCCCACAGTTTGCACAGGTGGCGGGTTCTTCGCGGGGCCGCTCGCATTCATGTGCTTGGTGCGGCCCTCCGCATCTGACGCAGGCTACTGGGCGATGGCAGCCGTGGGAGGAGTGGCGAAACTGCTGGCACCGGTGACACTGTGCCGGTCCCCGTTTCCCCCTCCAGGCCTCGATCTTCACGCCGGGCATGAAGAGAATCTCCGTTACTTGATAGATGCCCGGGGTGAGGCCTGGCGTGGCCTTCAGTAGGGCGTGAAATATGCATCCGGGCCGGCCTTGTCTGGCCCGGACTGGGCGCACGAACTCCGGTTCGAACCCTTTGGCGCGGAGGTCGTCCAGTATTTCGTCCGGTGGTGTGTCCGCGGGCAGGCCCCTTATCGCTACCTTCAGTAGCTTGTCGGCTGGGAGGCTGTATGAAAACCACGAGATGCCTGCCGATTTCTCGATTTCCCCCAAGTATCGCTGCACTACCCGGTATTCTTGTTCCGAGCCGGGAGTGAATCTAATACCCTTTCCGTAGGGGCGCGAGTTGGGGGGGTGGCCAAGTAGGTCCCGGATCTTCCGAATGTGGCTTGACCACTCTGGGAGGTGTTCTACGATCAGCGGCGGCAACCGTGGTTTCTTCGGTGTTGTAGCGACTGTTGCCTTCTGTGCGTTATCCAGCGCGGGCGCTTGTGCCCCTGCGGCAGCGTCGGTCGAAGGGGCGGCCGCGGACACGGTGGCCTTGGCGGGTGCAGCGGGACTCCGGGTCGCATCGGCGAAACTCGCGGCAGCTGTTGTGCGGGCGAGCGCGGGGGATGCGGCGGGTGCGGGGGCGGAGGGAGGCGGCGGCGCGGTGGTCGGCTGCTTCCACGGTGCGGGGGGTGCAGGTGGTGGGGTGGGGGGAGCATCCTTCCCTCTCATGCGGGGGTCTCGGGGGGGGGAGGGGGGCGAGGCATGACCGCTTGGGGGTCTCTTCAATACTGCCCTCCCCTTCGGGGCTTCGGGGGCGCTTCTCGCCCGGCAAAAACTGCACTAGCTCTCCGAGGCCCTCGGCCTCCAGTTGCTCGCGCGATGGTAGCTTTTCCTCTAGTGCCGCCTCCTTGTCCCGCAGGAACATCGCCATCCTTTGCATGACGCTCGGTGAGAACATGCCCGAATTCTTCATCGCCGCCAAGGCCACGAAATCCAAATTCAATTTGGATCTCGGTGTCAATGTTGGTTCCGAAACATCCGGCATATCCAGCAAGCGCACACTCCTCGATGCCGATGACCGCATGTAGGGCGGTAGGGCGAGGTTGTCTTCAGGGCCAGCCAGGGGGGCGCGCGGGGGCGCGGGGCGTCGGTGACCGGTGGACGGTCCGGCGGTGGGGGTACTCGCGGTGGTAGGTTGCGTCAGCGGGGGAGGGGGGGGCCTCTCGATGAGTGAGTGTGACCGAGCTATCTGTTGTCTCTCTCGGCTCACCCCCTCTCTCCCGGAAATCCCAGTTTTCCCGGTTGGTGTCGGCTTCTGGAGCGGGGGGGGGCCTCTCGGTGAGCGGGCGAGACTGCATCTTGCTGTCTCCCTCTCGGCGCTCCCCCTCACTCCCGGAATTCCTGGTTTCGGTCTCCCTCGTCTTGGAAGGTTTTCCCCTTAACGTGCGCTCTTGCCCGGAATCTTCGCGCTCCCTGCTTGGACCGGCATGGGAGGTGGCTGCTTCCTTGGGTGTTGGTGGTCCCCTCTTCATGGCTGAATCTGGTACCGTATACTAATTATACGGGCCAGATTCCCTAAGCGTCCAGAATGATTCCCGAGGGCGGTGTATTCGTGATGAAAAATACGGATCGTGTTGATGAACGGTGTGTGATCTTGGTTACACACAGATGGTATTTGGTACAGACACGCCACCATTCAGTCCGCACGATCGCCGAACACTGAGTTGAATACGCGAGTGAAGGCACTTTTATACTCTAGTGAGAGCGAGATAGTCAACACGAGTAAGAAAGAGAGCGAAAGCGTACGCACGGGCAATCCATCTGTATTAGTCATTACGAACACCTATTCGTAGGACTTGATTTGTTCCCCCCGAAGATTTCGACCTTGTCGTGGTGGGGGAGCTTAGTAGTCTGTGGTTGTCCTCACACCGGCGAAGCTAAAAGGCACCCAGCGAGGATGCGGCGTTTGGCGTGGCTCTGCCCGCCACTCGCTGCTGTGGAGAAGAGACGGCTGGGGAAGAGGTATGTCGTTGGCCCTGCACCCTATCCCCAGCCACTCTAACAGTGGTCCCGCCGTCATATTGGAACGTGGTGGGGCCGCGGGGGGAGGGGAGGGACAAACTCAAACTCAAAAATTTATTTAATCACTTGTAAATAATAGAATTTGCTTGTTATAGGTCAAATTACAAAATTAAAAATTAAAGATTAAATCGAATAACAACTGATACGTTGATTAATATGTCAAAGTAAACAAAATAAAATAAATAATGGTCCAAAAATACTTAATAATAAAAACAGTTGTTAAAATAACAACAGAATGTTCCAAACTTTCTTTTACAAACGGATAAGTATTTAACGTATGAAAAGACTAAACAAAGTAGAGGGAGGGCGGTAGAGGGTCGAACTTCTTAAATACTCTCGCTCCCCCGGGGTTGAACTGTGTGCCCTGGATCCCTCTACCCGGGCATCTTTGGCCGTGTCCGTCGCCCGAATCAAAAGTTCCGGGGTGGCTGGCGTGCAAGTGTTCCGCACGCCACTAGTGTTGGTTGGAGACGAAAGGCTCCGAGGAAGGCTCAGCAAAGATCAGCCGACGGTGGGGTCACGGATGTGTGCGATAGCGATCCCGTGACCCCCGCCACTTATGGCGGACTAGTCGGAACACCCAGAGGTTTTTAGTGGGAGGATGTCCTTTCCCGGACGGAGTCCCACATAACCCAAGAATGGGTATGCGTAACGCATTTTTCCCTGGTAAAAAAAGGACTTGATTCAGCCCTCTACCAGAGGCATATCAACTTATGCATCATAGCCAAACTTTGAGACCTTAGTTGTTATGCCAACGTTGCCACCAACGCATTTGCATTCAGCATTTTGCATTTCGCGGTTTTTGTTAGATCATCAATGTGAACTGCATGCTTATTTAATTTTGCTGACATTATTAAATAAAAATATACACCTATATCTCCCGACGTAAGTGTTTAAAACTAACAACACGAAAAAGTCAGTGAATTTTTAATAAAATATAGTTAAATTAATGTCAACATTTCATAAAAGCATCGACATTTCATACACAAAAAACTGCGTCAACATGTCAGTTTTGATGTGTTTTAATAATACAACATCGATACACAATAAAACAAAAAAAAAATGTTACGGAGTCGCCCGTAAAAATGGCACTGTCACAGAGATTAAAAAAGGATGTCTTTACCTCAGAAATATAAACTTTCTATACAAATTTGTACTTTAAGACCTTTAGAAAAATATCAAATTTGTTTACCCTCATATCGAGCCATGTCCAGGCAATTAATATAAGAAAAAATCATCTTGTCTTTCTAATTATGTGACGGACGCAGATGACAAGGCGCTGAGATAAATAACTATACATTTTCCGGTCGGACGGAAAAAAAAGTAAGAAAAAACGCGCAATGTCAAAATTTTATCGGATACAGAGTTATGAAGTTTTGGCGTTTGGTGGGCGGGAAAAAAAACAGGCGAGATTTAATTGGCAAGCCGTAATGGATCCATTAGAAATATTATACTTTTAAATTAATATATTAACTGTGTTAGATGACGCTCGTGGCCTAGGTGGTCGAAATATGATTTGTTTAGAAAAGAGGTGTAATGCTTTTAGGTGGTAGAGTTCCAGTATCGGAGCTCGAGGGTGTAGGCTGGTGACTGGGCTGTCTCTAAGAAGAGGCATTATAGGGGGGAATGCCCTACCTTAAAATACCGTAAGTAAAAATTTTGTAAGAAAGACAAAATATTTATTTACCTGACACCACACAACATGCATATACACATAACTACAAAAGAAAAAAAAGAAGAGAGCACATTAACTTTAAAGGTAATTAACTATATAGGTATATGGTCATGTGAAGCCAGGAAAAATGGCACCCATCTCAGCTATTTACAATTTAGAAATTTAGAAGCGATGCGTCTATTTCATTATATCACAGTCTAAAGGAAATGAACATGTTAATTACCTAATTATATCTAACAAATTTAATATTGCAATAGATCAGTGATATAGGTACATGGTAATTGATTTAGGAGCCCGTGCTTCGAGGGTAGATCTATTTTTTTTCGTTCCGCCCTACCTGTAACTGATGCTGCCTTACCTCAAATTCGACTCTAGCTACAGTCGACTCTAGCTACAGCCCTGGGTTGGTGCCTTACCTACTAGTTGGTGGCAGATAGATTAGGTAATGCGGTGGTCCGCATGATTGATACCTAAGTTGTTATGTTTCTATGTCGAGAATTACGGGCCCGTACCACCTGACGGGAATAATTTATTACACGGGCGATTAATTAGTATATTCATAGAATTTTACTAATTAAAACGTATGTAGTGGCAAAAAGTATACTGGTGGTACAGTTTCAAGTATAGGAACTCAAAGGTGTAGGCACCACCGCATTACCTAATCTATATGCCGTCAAAAGGTAGTGTTCAGCACTATCGTGTTCCGGTTAGATGGTAATGTATGACCCTGTAATAATTATCACAGAGACATAACACCTTAAATCGCAGGGGTGGCAATGTATATGCATATTGATCTCTAGTTTTTGGCTCTCTTCTCCCTTTGTCTATAACAGAGGTTCCCAAACTATTTTTTCTTGTAGACCCCTTTCAATTTTCTTTTGGCTAAGTGGACCCCCTCCTTGCTACATTTATATCACATACCCATATTTCCAAATTTTATTCACGTCTACGTAGACCCCCATCAAGTCCCATGGACCCCAGGGGGTCTATATGGACCACTTTGGGAATCACTGGTCTATATGATGCTTTTTTTCACTTTAGTTACTAAATAAAAAAAAAGAAATTTAAATCAGGACAACGATTAAGTAAGGCGATCGAACATACAGCGTTCACGATGCGATAAAGTTTATTTTGATTACAAAATATTGTTCTTACAAATATCAAATATAGGTATATGGTTTAACTAATTAAATCATGGATATAAAAAATAAATACACGAGAAAACACTCGACACAGGGAATTATTGTAAGTGTAGAGATATCGATTTCATAGCGCCTGCGTCGGCGCCGGTCGCGGCAGGTACGTTTGGAATGTTTATGACACGCCGCATTAGTTCTGTGGCTTTGACGACTGACACTGAGGCTGTTACGACAGTTTTTATACTATTTGCGTGCCAGGATTGTTGTAGATGTTAGGGGGACTACAACACGGTTCAACTCTTAACTGTCTTAATAAGCAGCGGCTGGGTTTTTCTCAGTATATATCGCAGTATACAGTATACCTATACGGCCTTTTGAACCCTGCTGAAGTGAGAGACAAAGAAAGTCTCCTTTTCTTTTTCTAATGCATCTTATGCATGCATTCAAGCATACATGCAAACACGCACGATTCGTTGGTTACGTTTTGGCCCATGTAACAAGTTGCGAACCTATTAACATCTCTAGGCACATTACCAAACTCTTGGAAAAAAATGGGAAACTTCCAGAAAGTCAAAAAGTCTCAATAGAACCAAATATAAAGAATTTTGCACCGCTACCTCTGATAGCCCCTGACTCGAGAATTCAACCCAGCAACCGAACGTAGAAGTAGTGGCGTGCTACGTAGAAGTAGGTAAGAGGCTGCTGAGGCAAAAAAAATCGATTTTCCGATTAATCGATCTCAGATCGCCATCCGTAATTTGATTGATTTTGGATGCGTGAAAAGTTCCCCGACTGTTCCTATTGAAAGTGTCATATTAGAATACCTACATAGTCTTAAGTCGCCATGGTGTATTGTGGCTGTAATGTAATCTAACACTAGTATTTTGGTCAACAAAATTTGTTGATGTAACAAAATCCGAGTTGAGGTTTGTTGGTGCGATGTTCCGAGCATTGTCGACATTGTGGTGCACCGCGGACGCGTGCATCTCACGTTCATATATTTTAGTTTTTTTAGGATTCCGTATCTCAAAGGAATAGAACCGGGACCACTTAAATTTCTAAATGCTATCGATACGAGAAGGTGGATGTCAAGCTTTCGCAATGTAAGGTTCCGTTTTCCTAGTAAGGTACGTGTTATAAGTTAAGAAATATAAAACACTGTATTGGTGCAGCGGAGAGACGTACCTACATACCAATAGATAGATGTATAGGTATATAAAAAGAAACTTAACTAAGAGTACCTATCAACTAACAACTTTTTACTGGTGGTAGAGCTCCAGTGACGGAGCTCGCGGGCGTAGGTACCACCGCATTACCTAATACACTTGCCACTAAATGGTAGTGTTCAGCACTATCGTGTTCCGGTCAGGTGGTAATGTACGGCCCTGTAATTTCCGGCACAGAGGCATAACACCCTTAGGCCTCAGGAGTGGTAATGCATCTGCATTTTGACCTTGGTCTTTGTGTGGGTGTCTATAGGCTGCAGTCATCACTTAACATCAATGTGAACTGCATGCTTGCTTGCCACTTCCATTACATAAAAAATAAAAAAAAAAAAAAAAAACAACAAACAGTTACATAATAAAAGTACTACCTAATAATGCCAATGCCTAAGGAGTCCCACGACTGCACCAAATAGCTTCAAGTTCAGCATAATGACAGGCCGATGTTATGACACCCAATGGACCGTTCTCTGTCAACATTTTTTACCATTTCAGGCGTGTTTGGACCTCCGTTAAATTTTGCGGTATCCATCTATAAAGCTGTGACCGCACCAGACGTTTAAAGGAGCGGCAAGGACGATCCGCCACGGGCTTTCGGTTTTGGGAGTCTCCAAAGGTTGACTGAGCCAGAAAAGCTCGGGTGGCTCAGCGGCTCCTTACACGGACCCGAGGCCTAAAACACCTCCGTTGTCTCAAGCTCCGTTAGCCAAACCCGTGGGAGGCCCGACTTTTAGAGATTTTTATAGCCCACGGAGGTAAATGCTCCTTAATTTTTTTTTTTTTTTTTTTTATGTCTGAAGGTTGACAGACAAGCAAACGGGCCACCTGATGGAAAGTGGTCACCGTCGCCTATGAACATTTGCAACACCAGGGGAGTTGCCAACGCGCTGCCAGCCCTGAAGGACTCTTTTGACGCCATTTTTGAAGAACCCCATATTGTAGCACCTAGGGAACACCTCAGAGGGAAGTTCGTTCCACAATTTACACGTTCTGGGCAGGAACGAACGTGAAAACCGCACCGTTGAGCACTGCCAGGTGTCCAGTCGGTGTGGGTGGAACTTCTCTCTTCGGCGGGTAGTACGGTGTAGGAAAAGAGACGGTGGCACCATGTCAAACAGTTCCGCAGAGCACTCACCATTGTAGAGACGGTACAACACGCACAGACTCCCAATGTCTCTGCGCAGGCTCAGATGTTCGAGCCTGTCGGTAAGTCCTGGATCGTTAACAATACGAACGGCGCGTTTTTGTAGGGAGTCAAGTGGACCAAGCTGGTATTTGGGGGCTCCCGCCCACAAATGAGAGCAGTATTCCAGATGGGGCCGCACTTGGGCCTTATAAAGCTGTAGTAGCTGCCCCGATGTGAAATACTGCCTCGCTTTGTTAAGCACCCCCAACTTTTTGGATGCCAACTTGGTCTTACACTCAATGTGACTCCCGAATTGCACTTCGTTCGATATGTCAACGCCCAGGATACCGATACTCTTATCAACGGCGAGCGGAATGCCCTGGAACTGTGGTGCTACAATGAATGGGGTTTTTTTTGCGGTGAACGCGCAGACTTGTGTCTTCGAGGGGTTAAACTGTACTAAATTAAGTCGACCCCAATCCGAGACCCGCTCCAGAGAGTGCTCGATTTCAGACACAAGTCTAGTCCTGCTTTCCTCGATAAGTGTCCGAGAGGCATTTGCACGGCTAGTGTAGTATGCATCTCCCGTACTATCATCGGCATAGCAATGAAAATTGGAGTTTTGCTCCAATATTTCATTGATATGCAGAAGAAAAAGCGTGGGAGATAACACAGAGCCTTGCGGCACACCAGCGTTGATAGGTAGTCTGTCTGAGCGCTGACCGTCAACTAAGACTTGTATATAACGCTCAGACAGAAAGCTGGCTGTCCAGTTGCATAGCCTCTCGGGAAGACCGTAGGATGGAAGTTTCGCGAGGAGTGCCCTGTGCCAGACCCGGTCAAAGGCCTTAGCAATGTCCAGGCTTACAGCCAATGCCTCCCCACTCTTGTCCAAGGCGTGGGACCAATGGTGCGTGAGATATACTAGAAGATCACCAGCAGATCTACCATGACGAAATCCATATTGGCGGTCACTGATCAGCTGATGATCCTCTAGATACTGCAGCAGTTGAGTATTGATCACACGCTCCATGACTTTACAGAGTAGGGAGGTTATTGCTATGGGCCTATAATTGGCCGGGTCACTGCGATCCCCTTTTTTGGGTATCGGGTGCACGAGGGCGGTCTTCCACGCAGACGGTACGGTTCTTTGATCGTAGGAAAGCGAGAACAGGCGCGTCAGAACGGGGGTCAGCTCGGGAGCGCACATCTTCAATAACTTATATGTCAGAAAGAGAGCGCAAAATATTTTGCCTCGGGATGTGAATGGTTGTAACGTCGGCCCTGGGCAGGGAGTCTCCAAGCAAAGCTCCGGGCCTCTGACGACTTAAGTCTGCCACTGACGACAGCCCATTGCATATCTAAATATTCAGCTTCAATTGAAATATATAAAAGTTTACTGAAAAAAGTAGAAACTGTGACCAATAACGATTGGAAACAAAAATACTGTTTTATAAAATATAATGAAATATGGGCGAACATGAAAACGAAATTTAAAGATATCTTATCTTAGATTTTAGTTATAAGTTGCATGTTAATTCGAAAAAGTTGACACTTTTATCTTAAAATATATAGAAGTGATGTAGATAAGTAGCATTCTAAATAAGAAGATTTTGAAACTGCATTTTGTTTTCTTGCAAAAAAATCGCCGAGTTCATCGTTAGTTACAAAAATATATATATCGTTTGAGATTGAACGAACCGTAAGAACAATCATACCATTCGAATTCTGAAATGTGATAGGAAAGTGACATTCTAAATTTAAAAACATTGCAATCCTAAACAAATTGCAAAAAAACAAAAAAATGTAAGTCATCGACCACTGACCGGCAGCGCGTGTCAAATTCTACTTCTCCTTACTTAGACTCGTGTCTCAACGTCATCAGGACAATGACAGCCATTTCTGGCTTCCATGACAAAAAGCCTTTTACCTGTTGAGCACATTTTTGTATTCCCTTGGGAGCCAGTGATAACTTAAAGCAAATCATAGAGATGCATCTGCATCAATATGTAGGAAAGCAGAAATTTATATGCGGGATGTCCAAAAAAAATTGGGAAATGCCTACAATTGTGACCTAAAAATATACTCATATAATGTAGAATTATAATAATAAGATTCTATCCGAGATCCATATCCATAGCCAACGAAAACACTGCACAAGTAGTACATACTAGAGATAAGTACGTAACTTCACGCCTGTAATCCCCGAAGGGGTAGGCAGAGGTAAATGCATGCATTCAAGCATACATGCAAACACTCACGATTTGCCGGTTACGTTTTGGCCCATGTAACAGGTGGCGAGCCCGTTGTCATTTCCGGGCACATAACCAAACTCCAAGGTACTGGGAAACTTCCGGGAAATGGAAAAAAGCCAATAGAATCAGAGATTTTACTGGTGGTAGAACCCCCCAAATTCGCTTAATAAGCCCTTTACCTAGTGTGGGAACCGACAGATTACAGGTAATCTGATAAATTTACTGACGTCACAGGGTAAAGGGCAAGTAAGCATTTAGCTTCCTAATAAAGATTGTTTTTATGATAATTAGATTATTCCTATTTTGATTTTGTACGATACTGTCACTCTGTCCGTCTGTTTTAAATAAATATTTTTTTTTAATAAAGTTTGGCTGCCGCAAGCTTAATTAGCTCCAGTGAAGGAGCTCGCGGGCGTAGGCACCACCGCATTACCTAATATACTTGCCGCTTAATGGTAGTGTTCAGCACTATCGTGTTCCGGTCAGGTAGTAATGTACGGGTCTGTAATTTCCGGCACAGAGGCATAACACCTAATGCCTCGGGAGTGGCAGCGCATCTGCATTTTGACCTCTGGTAATTGTCTATAGGCTGCAGTCATCACTTAACATCAATGTGAACTGCACGCTTGTTTGCCACTTTTATTACATTAAAAAAAAAGATAAAGGATTTTAAACCGTTAAATAAGATAACTAAGTATCTAGAAATAAAATGTAAGCAATGTTAGTAAGCTAATATCCACAGGTCAAGCGGTAACCTTGCTAGTCTAGATTTATTCGTCAGATAAACGGATAGCAGACAGCGAAGGAAATTGCACGTAGCGCGTGATAGCGGGGGAAATGTAGGTTGTAGATACGTTTATTTCTGTTAAATGTAAAAAAAGTGAAGCAAGGCTTGTAGTTATTGGGCGATTTCAGCTGTTTTTATAAAATATAATGGCACCGCTATTACGCATACTGCCAGTGTCAAGTAAAACGATATCTCGTATTTTTTGTCATAAGCAGCGTAAAAGTCAAATTCGGTCAGTCAGTCAGAGTCACAGGCAGTAATTCGAGTAAAGCGATGGCTACTTTACCAGAACATTTACTATGAAGTTTTGGAGGCAACCTGAAAGGCCGTGTTTTCGCACTGTTATTCTATTTCACTATACACGGGCACTTTAATAAACCTACTTTAAACCAAAACCATCAACAAAAATGCCACCAACTTTATTTAATATAACTCAAAAATACACCAAGAACGAAATAAAATGAGAGCACCACACGTCTCTTTCAAGGTTCCCGCCAAAACTCTCCTTCTGCTGTTATCATATTCAATTTTCTTTAATTGCAAGTACAGTACCCATCAAGAAACATTGCACATCGAGCCTACGAAAGAGAAATCGGCTAGTTTCGACTTCGTAGAGCGTTAACTTTGCTGCACACTGCCTACGTAAGCACTGATATTCTGGTATTTCTGGTATTGGTCATAACTTGATCAAAATGGTCGACAAACGTCACATAGGTAAGCTGCGAAAGAGACCCGAAATAAGCCGAATTCTTGTTCCCAAAGTTGATATATAATATTTCTTGTTGGATACTGTACGTAGGAGGTTCGTCTTGAAACGGTGCTATTCTTTTTCAGCGGGCAATCGGTGAGCAACGACTTTCAGCTAGGGTACCAACCTCTCCCGGAATACCGGGAGTCTCGCGGATTTGACCCCTGAAAATTAAAATCTCCCGGAAGGAATTTGAAATATACCAACCGGAATAACAAGTTGTTCAAAAGTAACGACACCCGAAGTCAAAATGGCTAAGAGCGGCAAAAAATCTTTTTTTATTTTAATTTCTCGCATCTTTCTATCTCGGCTATCTCGCCACTACTGGCCAGAGTGGGTAGCTAGCTAGTTTCGTATAAAGTGATTTGTTATTGATGTTTCTTTCTGACCCATGTACGTGAGAGAAGTACGTTTCATTTGTTCGCTCATTCATTAATATCTGTATCTAACAGCGATCCATGCACTCGTGTCGTATTTTGATTCAATACAATTATTTACATTTTGATATAATATATGTTATAAGTTAAAAATAAAATAAAAAGTTATGATAATCGATGTTTTTGACGTGACAACGTCTTAAATTAGGTTGCGGCTCGGAGTCACTCATGAAAAAGTGTAACGCCCGGTAACGTAACGATGAGTCACCGAACGAGAGAGAGGCCTGCCGGACCGGCGAATGCCTTTCTACCGAGAAAAAGACGTTGTCACGTAAAATCTTCGCCCGTAAAACCGACTTTACAGGCAACCAGTTTTTGTTTTGTTTCTCCCGGATTTAGACAGTTAAGAGGTGGGAACCCTATTCTCAGCCCAAGAAAATTTACACAACTACCTAAGGCACACCTGACCTTATGGGTCTGGGTATCTTCGGCTTAGGGAGTTGCTTGGGAAAATAAGACATATGTGATTCGGAGGTGCCACTTTCTTTCAAGTCATCGGTTGGTGATAACTACTTATAACCGAAATAGTGACTTGCAGTGACATGGTCGAGGGGGTTCCCCCAGTTCTCGATAGCCTCGATATTACTAACGTATTATCTTGTGAATACAGATACCTAACACTAATTTTGGGTCTGATATGGTACGCCACTTTGCCATGGCATCCATTTAGTTATATTTCTCTGCCTCCCAAATAAAAACACTTGGTTATTCTCGTAAAATGTAGAGAACGCAGAGAACTCTACATTTGCGAGCTTTAAACTGGAATCACATGAACTGGGGTTGTTTAAAACTTTCTAAGAAAAAATGGAATGCGGTATATCATTTGAAAGGTAATTTTATTAGCTTTCAATCTCTTTTATTATTAGCTTTCAATCTCTTTTAATATTATAACCAAAAGCTATCTCAGCTTATGTCACGAAACGTAAAAACATAAGTCATTAATTTTTAAAACAAAACATAATATGATTTGTAAGTTTATGTGATTCTAGTTTAAAGCTCGCAATTGAAGTAATCATAAAATAAATATAAAACACAACTTATCTAAAAAATATAAATCCACAGTCATTGGCACATTTTTTCCTAAATTAAAGTCAGGTAAGTGACCCCAATTTCGACCCTAAAAATAAAATGCCAAAAAAATCCAGAGATCAAGTCATGCGTTATTTCAATGTTTTATAATAAGTAAACTATTGCTCACGATGGCTTGGAAAATATAAAAAATGACACGCGTCTGACATCGGGGGACATCGGAGCATTTCAGACGTCGCGTTTCCAAACCATTGAACCATTGAAAGATTTGGCTGTGGTTCTCAAAGTTGGTGACAATATTTATAAAATGTAACTATCTGTCTGTCTGCCAGTCTGTCTGTCCGTCCGCGGTTTAACGCAAAAACTATTGGCACTAGAGACTTGAAATTTGGCACAAGTATACATTAATCAAGCCGACTAAGTGGTAGAATAAAAACATGAATAAAAACTATTTTTTTGTGTACCGCCCCTACATTAATGCGGAAAAATATTAATGGTTGTTAGTTTTTAAAAAGTTTTTTGCATTGTTGTATCAACTGTTTGTTTTCGTTTTCTATATAGTGTGGAATATCGTTGGATATATGAAAAATGCCTGAAATCGATTCGGTTATCGATTCTGATCAAACTAGTTTCGGGTTGTACATTTAATCCTGTTAAACGTTGTATAGGATATTATACTTAATAATATGCAGCTTGTAAGTACTTTCCGTTATAACCAAACTCAATTTGATACTAAAAGCTGTTACTGGGATTTTTATGCATGGAAGACTGACCTACCATGATCAAATATGTAGGTCGAGTCATACTGTCTGATGGTGGGGTCAAAAGTCGGAAGGAATCGGCGTGCATGTATGAAGAGAATGATGAATGTAGATGAGGCACGGGAGATGTGTCAGGACCGGGATGTCTGGCGCTACACACTCTCTGCCTACCCCGTTCGGGACCTGACGTAGATACATATTCTGCGCGGAAATTTTCAGAAGTAGGCCTGTGTTTGGTACCCGTGCTTCGGAGAGTGTGTAAAGTCGTCGATTTTGCGCCCGATCTCTCTCCGCTCATGTCGGATTCCTGTCCCACCGGGCTATGAGAGTGACAGTATAGACAGTGCACCTGTGTTTGTGCATACACTTGTGCAACTAGAATCTCCTGCGTAGTTATACGAAATACGCTTTACACTCACAGCCCCACAGTAGGTAAAACCTGTGTCGTGGGTGCCGATGTACACAAACAAGACATACACAAACACCCAGACCCTAAACGAATACCTGTAGGCCATACAATATTTGTCCCAGTGCGGGGATCGAACCCGCGACCCTTCGAATCAAACGGTCATCTCACACCGCTGGACTAACCGGGTAGTTCCTGGTCAATCGCCGTCGCCGCCGCCGTCTTAACCCGCAATTCGGTCTGGGTGGTATGATTTGACTTAGTTAGTATATACGCAATCGCTTACAGCTAAATCGGAGTGGGTTGATTCAAAACTTACATATTTTTGTAATGGTAGCAACTTTGAGAAGCACAGGTACATCCGCTCAGAACAGGTACTGTTTTGACAGCTCGCCGTGACGCCACTATGCCATAACAATATAATAAACACGATCTTTGTCCGTCCGTCCGTTTGTTCGGGGAAGCTCCGTCCTTGGAGAAGGCTTTTATTTGTCATTGTCTCATTATGCACTGTTTTTTTGTCTCTATTTTAAAAATAGAAATATTTACAAATAAAAGACAATAGGTGTTTTCTAAATGCAGAGGATAATCTCTGCGAACACTATTAAAGCATTTATGGGATTCGTTTTAATGATTTTGTTTTGTATAGAAAAATTGTAATACTTTTTTAAATCAACTTCATAAAAGTAAGGGGTTCTATGTTTAACTGTATGTATGTTTTGACGTGGTAACATCTAATAAATCGATGAACGCCGGCTGCACCCAGGAAAAAGTGTCACGTTCCGCCTGACCCGAGCGTGCAAGGACCGGAACACGATAGTGGTGAACACTACCATTTAGCGGAAAGTATAGTAGGTAATGCGGTGGTGCCTACGCCCGCGAGCTCCATCACTGGAGCTCTACCACCAGTAAAAAATCTGTATGAACCTACTAATAACTTCAACATAGGGTTTTTGGCGGGAACTTTGAAAGATGCGTGAGGTGCTCGTATTTTATTTCATTTTCTTGGTGTATTTTTGAGGTAAGTATATTAAATAACGTTGGTGGCATTTTGTTTGATATAGGCTTATTACAGTGCTCGAGTATAGTGAAATAGAATAACAGTGCGAAAACACGTTCTTTCGGGTTGCCTCCAAAACTTCATTGTAAATGTTCGGGTAATGTAGCCATCGCTTTACTCGAATTACTGTGACTCTGATTGACGGACTGATAAATTGACTAACTGACTCTGACTTTTACGTTGCTTATCGTCCATAAACCGACTTCATGACAACCAATGGTTCTTAAAATATTTATAAGGATTAAGAAGGAAATTTTAGCAGGAGGAATGTTCAACTGTATGCATAGAGGAGAGCAACACGGGCCATCGGCCCAGCGGAGGGGAGTAGCCATATACAGGCTTTCCCCTGTGTCAAAGTACAAGCCCAAATGGTCCTATGCCTGTCGCCCAGATCTTTAAATACGTGCGTGAAATTGTTTATGTATTTTGTTAAAGTCAAGGTGTGAGTTTCGTAGTAATAGATGATTTTTGTAGTGTGTGTAGGGCTTGCAATCCCGCAGCTTCTTCAATCCCGCGGGATTGATCAATCCCGTGCAGATCCCGCGGGATCACGCATTTTAGAAATTTAGTTATAAAATCAATTGAAACTGGAGGTTTTTTAGGGTTCCGTCGTAAACAAGGAGGAACCCTTATAGTTTCACCATGTCCGTCTGTCTGTATGTCTGTCTGTCCGTCCGCGGTTCACCGCAATAACTATTGGTAACAGATACCTGAAATTTGGCACAAGTATACACCTTGATGACGCCGACAAGAAGGTAGAATAAAAACATGATAAAAACAGAAATATTTAGGGTACCCTACATGAAACGCGCGGATAATTGTTTTATTTTTAGTTTTCTGTATAGTGTGGTTTCAGAAATGTCAGGGATGTGGTAATATCATTTTTCGATGTTACATTAAATTTGCGGGATCCGCGGATCCGCGTTTTGAAGGTGCGGGATCCACCAGATTGATAAAAGGTGCGGGATGCGGGATCCCACTTTGCGGGATTGCAATCCCTAAGTGTGTGTTTGTATCACAACACAAAAATTACAGACTGTTTTGCATCGTTAATAAACGCTATGGCTACTCCCTCCTCCGGTCCGCCGCGGCTGCCGGTGGCTCGTGTTGCTCTATGACTGTATGTATGTTTTTAGCTGTTCCGACTTAGCAGACTGAGACCACAGCAACAGTCTGGGGAACTTTTCGTTCCGATACCTATAGACTGACACTATAGTATACTACCGCAGGTTTCCCATTGTAGTATATGACGTTTCGAGACAGCACTGATCTTCTTCACCAGGCAATCAGCTAGCATAAAGGGCTCTCAACCTATAATTGTTAGTAAGGTGCCTACTGTTGAATTTGACAGTTGGAAATGGGTGAAAACACTCAACTATAAGGTTTACATGAACCAATGCACAAACAAATAAAATAAACATTGTATATTATCTTTTAGAATGTAATCAGATGATGATAGTGCGATGTGGTAGTCATGTACCTAATGGCTGAAACTCTATCAAATGATATAAGAAAATCATGTAAAGTTATCTCAGACTGATGGCGATTACGAAGCATTCTATATTTGGTATCCTTTGTTCACGCGGCGGTTACTTTTGATTTATATTATAATATACCTACCAATGTAAACATATTAATACTGAAGTTAACAGTAGGTAAGTCTTATTATAAATATGTCAAACATTTTAATATAAATAGTTTTGAAGAAATTAGGCGTAAATTGGTTACTCCTCCCTTTGTTTCGGTTACTACAAAAACGGTAAAAACAAAAAACGTTAAAATTAAAACACGGAAAGGAATTAAATTTCAGAAAAACCTACCAATAGTAATTGTTTTATATTATTTCGCATTAACACATGCTTGTGAAATATATTTTATTTTTAAAGAAAAATGGAAAGAAAAATTTGACTTCAGGCAAGACTCGAACTCGCGACCTACTGGGAATCTAGTCCAGCCGCTCTTCCAATTGAGCTACTGAAGCCCTGCCCGATTTGTCAAATCTTTCCTTCACACTTATTGCATTGCTTTATGGTAGCAGCAGCGCCATCTATTACCAACTATGCTAGTTAGGCAACCGATATAATAGACTTTTCAGTTTATTGAATATCGTAAAGAAGTCGCTTTTACCCTTCAGTAGCTCAATTGGAAGAGCGGCTGGACTAGATTCCCAGTAGGTTGCGAGTTCGAGTCTCGCCTGAAGTCAAATTTTTCTCTCCATTTTTCCTACCAATAGTACCTACAGTTTCTGGTATTTGAAACGAATAGCAGAGGCTTCATATATGTCTTTATAAAGAGTGACCAATAAATGACATCAGCCCATCAACCTTTCTTCAAACCACTTGTGAAAACTAACTTCCTCATAAGTTAAATAAATGCTATATGTATTTCGAGCTTATTGAAATAATTTTATTAAAGCGTCATAAACGTCGGCTGTGTGGTCTCGTCTTAAAGTATTACTTAACGCGTTCTTTACAATTGTACTTAAACATTACCTAAAATATCGATAGAAAATTGATTAATTGCTAATACATTATGATAACAATGACAGACCGATTTGAATCTCGACGATAAAGGTATTAAAAAGGAACAGTGATAACACAGCTATTATTTTTATATACCTAATTGATTGTATCTTGATTACGCAAGACTTGTGCGGTATTTAGGGCAGATTGCTTTGAAGTCAATTTTGAAATCTGAGAAATAAGTTGAAATCTACCATGATTCCGTTTTGAACGTTTTTACCTTTAACGCCAATAAAGTGAAAAACGCTGCAACATTATAATAACAAAGTAAGTTAATCGGAACATAATGCAGATGAACATTATTATTGGTACCCACGTCTTCAAGCTCTTTCTCTAAAGATCTACTTCCAATAAATAAAGAAGAATGTCTCATCATGGTGATCATGATGAGACATTCTTCTTTATTTATTCACCCGAAAGTCGTTTACAGCGGGCAGGAAGCCCTCTCCTCCACATCTCCCATAAAATATTGTGCGTAATTAGGGGAGAATATGTTATTATTGTCACGCTTAGCACGCGGGTTAGCGATCGCAGGGCAGTAGCTTTGGGTTGGAACAAGTAGAAATGTTCCTCTAACGAAAAGGAAGGATTCTATAAATAAAAATAAATAAATTCTTCGAACGAGCAAAAAAATTGCGTCTGGCTGGCCGCGGTCCAACGCTTAATGTTGGGAATTTGTATATAGGGCTTTGCCTTGTTTCTCTGGTGGTGCTGTATATTGGCTAAGTATAAACGGGCGGTCACGACAATGATCGTATAGCGACTCTGAACTCTGAGCGACTGTGTTTACAAGGGTTACTTATGCGTAACTAAAATCTAAAACAATGATTTCTTTATGTGACGCTAATACAAGGGTCGGCACAGGGCAACTCTTGCGAAAACTTCGTGTGTGCGATGCAACTCTGTCATACGCCATCTTCTGTACTAGACAAGTATTTGTGTGTTTCTTCAGTATGCCACTAGATGGCGCCTTAAGTAGTGGATACTACAATTTCATCACGGGACGCAGCTGCACAACCTGCGGCATTACATTTATTTGAATGGCTTAACCGCCATTTGGATCACAGACTGACTTAATTGACTTCATATCCTAAGTTAAGATGGGGCTAAGTGCGTCCACAGTGTTTTTCCAGGTCGTTCGGTTTTGGGCTTCGTGCTTTATTTCGCTTCACGACTTTCCGATGCCTTTCGCTGCCGCAATAATGGAATGACACCACGTTTTGGACGACCGCGTTTCCGCTTCCCCTGCGGATTCCAATCAAGCGCCTGCCTTGGAATATGCTCATGCTTTTGTTTTTACTGGTGGTAGAGTTCCAAGTGTAGGAGCTTGAGGGCGTAGGCACCACCGCATTACCTAACCTGTCTGCCGCTAAATGGTAGTGTTCGGCACTACCGTGTTCCGGTTAGATGGTAATGTATGGTCTCGTAATAACTATCACAAAGACATGACACCATTGGTCTCAGGGGTGGCAACGCATCTGCATTTTGATGTAGATGTTTATAGGCTTCTGGTTTTTATGTAGATGTCTATAGGCTGCAGTCATCACTTAACATATGTGAACTGCATGCTTGTTTGCCACTTTCATTACATAAAAGCTCCCTAGAGTGTCTCCAATCCACTTCCATTTGCGGTGCCGAATTTGATGTTCGACCGGGTTTTCGCAACAGAAGTTGAGGAGTTCTTCATATCAAATTTTTCGGTCCAACATAAAGTGTGTACTGCTCTATGGGCGTGAAACGTGGAAAGTGACTAAAGATATCCTCTTCAAGGGTCCATAAACCGTTGCCACCGTAGTATCCTCGGTATATACTGGATGACTGACTGCTCTAGCAGAAACTTCCTCTAATTCTTTTGGGCGGTGTGGTTGTCATGTTGCCTTACTGAAGAATGTCTAAAGATAAGTAGTAGAAACTTCCTCCAATTCTTTTGGGCGGTGTGGCTGTCATGTTGCCTTACTGAAGAATGTCTAAAGACAAGTAGTAGAAACTTCCTCCAATTCTTTTGGGCGGTGTGGTTGTCATGTTGCCTTACTGAAGTATGTCTAATGACAAGTAGCAGAAACTTCCTCCAATTCTTTTGGGCGGTGTGGTTGTCATGTTGCCTTACTGAAGTATATCTAAAGACAAGGGTTGGCTGTCAGAGAATGCCTTGTGGCATTAAGCCCGCCTTATGTGCTGTGTGCATTAAAGTGTGAATAAATAAATAAACATTTAATTTTATAAGGCGCATAAAATAGTGTCATTTACGTTCTTAAGGGCCAACGTACCTGGCACCTGTATACATATATCGCATAAGTATTTAATAAGATAAACATCAGCATCCTTCTCATGTTTTATCAGGTATCGGTAGCTAAGCCGGCACCACAATAGCATTACCGTGTCGTGCCCTGACAAAAAGTTATTGGATTCAACTGATAAATTAATGGATTGCAAAAAGATTAGTTATGTTTTATTGTAATCCCCTCAAAATTGCCACCGGATAAGGGACTGAAAAGATGGAAGGCACTTATTTTTTTGACGCTGGATTGGAATGCACATCCTTTGGGTACCTTATTGTATTATAAGTAGTATGTACTACACTGCTTTTAAGGATTAAGGCAGGACACTCTTTCGGTTTTGACTAAGAAATGAATTTTACTGGTAGTAGAGCTCCAGTGATGTAGCTCTCGAGCGTAGGCACCAACGTATTACCATGTATTACCTGGCGCTAAATGGTAGTGTTCAGCACTATCCGGTCTGGTGGTAATGTACGGCCCTGTAATTGCCGGCACAGAGGCATAACACCTTAGGCCACAGGAGTGGTAACGCATCTGCATTTTGACCTTGGTCTCCGTGTAAGTGTCTTGCTGCAGTCATCACCTAACATCAATGTGAACTGCATGCTTGTTTGCCACTTCCATTACATAAAAAAACTACTTGCCGCTAAGTGGTAGTGTTCATCACTATCGTGTTCCAGTCAGGAGCGGGAAATCTATCTTAACAAAAGTCTTAAAAAAATATCGATTAAATTATCTGTCTTTGAAATATTCATAGAGCTTATAATTAGTGCCATTTTTTCTTAGAGTCGAGTGTTCCTGCCCCCTCTGTCAGCTTATCGGTGATGTTTGCAAGATGGAACCCTATATTGCTCGTGTCCCGACTCGTATTAGTCGGCTTTTAGTTTGTTTCACTTTCAATCAACTAATTATGATATTTCATAATTTAGCAATTTGTTATATATCGATTGCTATGAACAATATATTAGGCGTTTTCTCGCGTTTCATCGTATCGTATCGATACGATGAAACGCAAGCATGGATAGAGCAATCCAGAAGGAGACAGGGGATACGTTGTATCATATTTCGATGAGCCACTTGGTACAGCGCTCAGCGGTGTGTAACCATCGTTTGAAACGTGTTCGATCCCTGTATTTCCCGTACTGTGACAAATATTGGCAATGAAAGCGGGGCGGTAACAAGATGTGCATTACAGTAACTGTGTTTGCTTGAATATATTTACTGGTGGTAGAGCTCCGGTTACGGAGCTAGTGGGCGTAGGCACCACCGCATTACCTAATCGATCTGTCGCCAAATGGTAGTGTTTAGCAATATCGTGTTCCGGTCAGATGGTAATGTATGCCGTAGTAACTATCACAGAGACGTAACAACTTTGGTCTCAGGGCTGGCAACGCATTTGACCTCTGGATTCTGTATAGATGTCTATAGGCTGCAGTCATTACTTAACATCAATGTGAGCTGCAAGATTGTTTGCCACCTACCTTACATAAAAAAAATATACTTACGTCTCTTTTCGTATTCGAAATTCATCCCAATTAGGGTTGTCAGATGTCGGAAAATCCGACATTGTAAGCTGACGTCACGCCTGTAATCCCCGAAGGGGTAGGCAGAGGTAAATGCTTGCATTCAAGCATACATGCGAACACCCACGATTCGCCGGTTACGTTTGGACAATCTTTGGTACAGGTTTTAGTCCAGTAGTGCACGTCTTTCAGCTAGAATGACGATGGATTGTTATTGGAACTCTGACTCAGTAAATAAACCAACCCAATAAATGGGTGCTTCCCAGAGGTTCACAAATCTAAATTTATAGTTCATTGATTCCCAACTGTTTCAAGACGTTTAAAAAAATGTAATATTTTCTTTGCCATCAGGTCGATGACATGATTTGATATAATCAGCAGCATATTTTATAAAGTTAAAAACAATAAGTAATTACCTAAACATGAACTATGTTTTACAAATCACAGTTGTACCACAGTCTAAAGAAAACGAACGTGTTAATTTATACTGTGGTTTTACTGTCTGTCTGATTTTTTTGTGATAAGGGTAATCACTGATTTACTGTGATTACTTTAATCACAGTAAATCAGTTTAATTCTTAATTAAAATACTTACATTAAACAATTAACAGTTTCCAAAATAACTAAGAAAAATCTCAATTGCAAATTATACCTAATACCCTAATACTTACATAATATAATCTAAAAAAATTCAATTGTTGACCTAAAAAAATGTATGTATGTATCTTGACGCCAGGTCCCTGACGGGGTAGGAAGAGAGTGTAGAGCGCTAATTAAAAAAATTGTCTACAACATTAATATAATCACAAGTTTAGAATTATCTGATGCATATCTAACAATTGTAACGGGGGCTGACGGGGTTAATTAAAACATATGCCCTGATGACTACAGTAGGTAGGTACACGCGGTCGAAGTCTGGGGAAACAGATATTGTAATTATAAAAAGGTGGCCCGTCTATTGATACATTACTAAACTCCTAGGGTTGCACTGGGTAAGTGCCGAAAAATTGTGAAATCTCAATATCTCATACCTACCAACTCGGGAATCAAATCCACCTTTGCTGGAGTAGCAGGAACGGCCTGGTTTTCCGTAGATATCCATATATGAACTTATATTTAAATTTTAACAACACCCGTTAGCTGTTTAATTTAATCATATGCGGAACAAAAATAAGAACACCATGAAGTCTTTAGGTACTTTTAAAACATTTAATACCACAAAGTAAAAAAATTACAAGCTTACTTTAATATTTACAATGCATTTAATTAAATAATACATAATAATATGTATATAAATAAGTATATACCTAATACATATTTTGTTAAATTTAACGTACTTTAATAAAAATGTAGCTGCAATACAGACTACACACAATACACACACTGGAATTCGACCACCAGTAATATGTTCGGGGAGGTGAGGAGAAGGTGGCTAGAGTGGTATAGAACCCTCTCACGAGGTCTTCCTCGAGAATTTCAAGCAAATTGAACTGATGTTCATCTCGCTCCAATGAATAACGTTATGAGGCGTAAGAGTGGATCATAAGTACACAAAAATAACATAGACTTTTTAAGAAGTGAAAATTGAGTGTGTTGTGAGCTGGTGGTGCTGGCGGTGCTCACGTCTTCGGGTACCGGCACTGGGTTCTACATATATGTATGGAAACTTCGAAAACCTAACAACAAGTCTGACTTTCGCTAAAACTGTTTTGAGTTTGATTTTGAATCTAAAATTCTCTTTAATGTTTTTAACATTCATATCTTTTTAATGTATGTAACGAAGGTGGCAGAGCGTCCAATACACAGGGACGATAATTGAGAACTGTAGTCTATAGACATCTTCATGAAAACCAGAGGTCTAAATGCAGATATGTGACACCCCTGAAACCCTAGTTGTTATCACTCTGTGATAGTTATTATGCGGGTGTTGGGGCGTTTCGGTCCGCTCGTGTTTCGTCCCGCGGACCGAAACGCCTATGAGCATTTTATTCATGGGGCTATTCGGCCCACAAATGGAAAGTGGACCGAATCGCCGAAGAGTTCCTCTTATGCGGCCATACATCACCATCTAACCGTCACACGATAGTAGGTAATGAACGCTACCATTTGGTGGTAAATAGATTAGTTAAAGCGGTGTGTCTTTGTTTTCGAGTCCCTACACTGGAACCTACCTACCAGTATTTTTTTTTAATAATAATAATACGCTTACACTCACAGCCCCACAGTAGGTATAAACCTGTGTCGTGGGTGCCGTTGTACACATACAACACATACACAAACACCCAGACCCGAAACAAATATCTGTTGGCCATACAAATATATGTCCCGGTGTGGGGATCGAACCCGCGACCTTTCGAATCAAACGGTCATCTCACACCGCTGGACTAACCGGGTCGTCAAATATCTGTGTTCTCAGTATTATTTTCCACTTTTGGGCATCTCATTTTTTTAAAATATTTTCATGCAGTCAACTCTTGTACTTTCAAAGTTTTGTTTTTTGATGTCAAGTAAATTTTTGTATAACTATTCTGCCAATAGATGGCGCTACTGTCACGCTAAGACAAAACAATAAATGTGAAGGAAAAATTCGACAAATCAGGCGCGGACTTCGGTAGCTGAGTTGGGAGAGCGGCTAGATTAGAAATCCGTGGTCGTGGGTTCGAGCCCCGCCTGAAGTCAAATTCTCCTTTCCATTTTTACTTTAAAAACTATTTTGGTTTGAGTTTTGATTCTAGCGATCTCTAGCCTTAAATCTATTGTGCATTCATTTGTGTCCTCTGAACAGTGGCTTGGAAGCCCAGTTTGTCGTCGGCCGTGTAGTGCACGGTGCGTTGTTTCCCATCAGCGTCCAGGAACGTGTAGAACCCTCTCACGATGCCCCCATCGCGGGTCTCGTGCGCTGACTTCGAGTCTCCTGTGTGCTTGTCCTGGAAAGATAGGATTGCTGGTTTATTTTTTTTTTCATGTTATGAAAGTGGCAAACAAGCATGCAGTTCACATTGATGTTAAGTGATGACTGCAGCCTATAGACCCACACAAAGACCAGAGATCAAAATGCATATACGTTACCACTCCTGAGGCCTAAGGTGTTATGTCGGAAATTACAGGGCTGTACATTACCACCTGACCGGAACACGATAGAGCTGAACACTACTATTTAGCGGCAAGTATATTAGGTAATGCGGTGGTGCCTACGCCCGCGGGCTCCGTCACTGGAGCTCTACCACCAGTAAAAAATATCGTCTCATATCCTTAGTGGTGGCAATGGTGGTAGAGTGCTAATGACGGAGCTAACGGGGCACCTCATTACCTGATCTATCTGTCACCAAATGGCAATGTTCAGCATTATCTACCTCAGTAGCCTAGTGGTTGCAGGCCACTACTACTGCGCTGGGGTCCTGGGTTCGATTCCCGGGTAGGGGCTATCAAGGATAATGGTGTAGAGTCCTTTATCTCTAATTAGGATTTTTCCATTTTCTGGAAATTTCCCGGTACCTCGAAGTTTGGCCGAGAGTTTCAACAGGCTCGCCACCTGTTACATGGGCCAAAACGTACCCGGTGAATCGTTTGTGTTTGCGTGTATGCTTGAATGCATGCATTTGCCTCTGCCTACCCCTTCGGGGATTACAGGCGAGAAGTTACGTTTTTTTTCAGCATTATCGTGTTTCTGATACAGAAGGGTTTTTTTAAAGATTGAAGTGTATGGTCGTGTAATTACTATCACAGTGGAAAAACAACTAAGGCCTCAGAGGCAATGCATCCATATTATGTCATTTGTTTTATCCAGACATCTACAGGGTGCTGTATTCTCTTATCAGGCATGTGAACTGTGGAACTACATAATACAAATCTGTTTCTCTTTTACCAGTACAAAATTAGTATTTACCTGAATTCACGCCTGCATTCATCATTGTGTTTGTAATACATTACTTTTTTATGTTATGTAAGTAGCCAAAAAGCATGCAGCTCACATTGATGTTAAGTGATGACTGCAGCCTATAGACCCACACAAAGACCAGAGATCAAAATGCAGATGCGCTACTACTCCTGAGGCCTAAGATGTTATGCCTCTGTACCGGGAATTACAGATAGTGATATCATAAGAACACGATAGTCCTGAACACTACAATTTATGCGGTGGTGCCTTAGCCCACGAGCTCCGTCACTGGAGCCACCTCAGACGACCAGTTGTCTACCCTTCTACATAACAGAACGCAGGCGTAAACTAGGTATCTTTTATACAAGTGATTCTCCAATTTCTTTTTATTGTGACTCAATAATAATTGATGCGAGCATGACATTTACCGAGCACTCTGCCAGACTTTTATCAATGGTCATTTTTGAAAACGAAAAAAGTCCTAATCGATTTTATCACCCGACGCGGGAATCAAACTCATAACGTAGTAACTCATAAGTGACCTGCTGGCACTGTACCGCTTTATAAAGAAACCTAAAAACGAGGTGAGCTATAGAAGGAAATCAACGAAGTGTGTAATGACAAGTAACACGACAACAAGTTACGCGGATATAAAACTGTTAATTTTATAATGAGCTGCTCAACATAATTGCTTTCATAGATTTTGTATTTTTTGCAGCCATTCTGTCGACCGGCGTTGGCTTGCGTTTAATTAATCAATGGACTAATCCAACCGCTAACATGTTACTTGCTTGAAGGTGTTTTGCTTTAAATAACTTATTTAGTAACTATTTTATAACTAAGTTAGTAAGTTTAACTGCCTCGGTAGCGTAGTGGTAGCTGGCTACTACCACTACGCTGGGGTCCTGGGTTCGATTACCGGATCCGGGACTATCAGAGATGACGGTTTAAAATCCTTTATCTCTGGTTCTATTGGGATTTATCCATTTTCTGGAAGTTTCCCAGCCGAGGTACTGGGAAACTTTGAAGTTTGGTAATGTGCCCGGAGATGGCAACAGGTTCGCCACCTGTTACATGGGCCAAAACGTAACCGTCGAGGGGGTGTTTGCATCTATGCTTGAATGCATGCATTTATCTCTGCCTACCCCTTCGGAGATTACAGGCGTGAAGTTACGTTTAAACTAAGTAGATGGTTTTCAAAAGGTGCATTCATTTTTTTATGTAATGGAAGTGGCAAACATGCATGCAGTTCACATTGATGTTAAGTGATGATTGCAGCCTGTATATACCCACACTAAGACCAAGCTCAAAATGCAGATGCGTTACCACTCCTTAGGCCTAAGGTGTTATGCTTCTGTGCCGGGAACTACAGGGCCGTACATTACCACCTGACCGGAACACGCTGAACGCCGCTAGGGGTCACCCATCACACACCCGACCGCGCCCGTATCGCACAACCGAGTAGATCGCTTGCGATCTGCACCAGCCGCGGAGCTATGCGCTCTTCTTTGGCATAATTAAAGTTATCCGGGTTGACAGATTCCCATCATCATCTGACATATTGACGTTGAGGTTAACTTTAACATTAACCGGCCCAGCTCGGCCAGTTACGGCTAGTAGTTAAAGTTGTGACGTCATTTAACCCGAGGTCAAATTGCAGATGCATTGCCACCCTTGAGACCAATGTGCCATGTCTCTGTGATAGTTATTACGGGGCCATACATTAAAAATATAATCGGAACACGATAGGTCAGGTTATGCGGTGGTCCTACGCCCTCGAGCTCCTACACTTGGAACTCTACCTGTATAAAATGTACCCATTGCACACATTTGTCACGAGGCACTTCTGGATTAACGCACTAGTGTATCAGCACAACATTACACAAGCGGGGAGTAGTGACAAGTTCACAACAAGGCCGTTTGCGAGACCGCGGTAGTGAAATTAGATGTGACGTAATGAATGCCGCATTGTGTACGATACTTTAATTTTAACACTTGTTGTCTTTTGTTTTTTAACCAACGTTCAAGAAACGAGAAGGTTCTCAAGTCGGCCGGTATATATATATATATATATATATTTTATGTATGTACGCGAATTTCGCTGAGATTTCTGGACCGATTTACGTAATTCTTCTTTTGTTTGATGCGGAATAGTTTCGAATTGGTCCCATAAAAAATTGATTCAGATAGACCCAGTAGTTTTTATTTTATGAGCATTTTTTTACTTACTTTCACCTCAGACTAAAGGAATAAGAATAGACGGCGAGTTGTCATACAGTGCGTTGAATCCACTGACGTCCTAGATAGTCCTAATGCGCATGACAACAAGATGACAACAAGTGACAATGACACATTTACTCATCGACAACACAACACAGCATATTTACTCCTTCGTGGATAAAATTTTTTCATTGATTTCGTATAGTCGTGTGATAATTTTGTATCGACACACCTAAACAATTTAAATTAGGTATCTAATTGTCACGAAGCTAAAAAATTCAGATTTTACAAATTTAATAGAACTTAATAGAAACCGAATATATTTTGAAAGTGTATGACTATTTCGTGATTACAAGTGCGATAATGAATAGAGTTCGATTCCCAAAGGTAAGCCAAAAGCATTATTGGATCTTTCTTACAAGGATTGGCAGTAGTAGTCCAGAGTCTGCTCCAGTCATATCGGATAGCCGTCTCACCGTCGATACGAGAGTGAGGGAATAGAGAGTGCATCTGTGTTGCGCATAGTTACAATTGTGCACTATAATCCTTTCTACGCAGTTGACGAATCTCCGGTCAGGATTAATTACCATTTGCAAGAGACAAACAAAACTGTTGTCATAAGAAATCTAAGCTCTAGCGCCAGCAATACTAGTACAACATTGTTTTTTTTTTCTTTGTTAAACATCTTCCTCTAACGTTATTAGAGACCTTTTTACAGATTTCTTTATTTTGCTATTTGATTTATTGTTTATTTCCTAATGATAGGCGTACCTACTATTAGACTTATCATATTAATTATTTCTTTACTTGATGTTTATTCTATTCTTTGTGCGACGTTTACATTAACTTACGGTTAAACTTATACCTATGCTGTTCTATATTTAACTTACTGATTATTTTATCTATGTAGTCTACTTAATTCTTCGGTATGGGAGACCTCTGAATACCGTGATATCGTAGTGAGTAGATGACACTTAAGTGGGGGGGTGTTTTAGGTCAGCATTAATAGACAACTCCCAGTCCGAGGTGACGGCAATAATATCTCGTTTAGTATGGAAAACCCTGATCTTAAGATCGTCTCAAGGACTGAGATCTGTCTATTCGTCTGTTCGTACTACAATGAATTTAATTAGGTAGGTTTTCTCGACTAGCAAAGAAAATGAAATATATAGGGTATATTGTTAAGACGCCCATGGCATTGTTCCATCCATGACGCCCTTAGTCGAGGATTAAACCCGCAAAGGTCTCTTGGTTCAAGTTTATTATCAGTGAACAGTTAGAGCGTAACTTGTATCTCAATCATGTCTTGTATGAATTAAATAGTAAACTGGAATGCAGCTGACATTGATACCGGCCTGTGGCTATTTGCAAAAACCAGCTAAGTTAGAGTTACCAGCTTAGAAAGTAAGAAAACTTTTCTGTATTCCTTTAATTCCCTTATTACTAGTAGAGTACTTCAGCTTGATAGGAAAGTTTCCGGGTCAGTTGCACCGTGTTCACATTAGGTCTTTGGGAGGTGTCCTACAAATTTAATGTAGTATTTCTATTTTATTTGCTTACGCGCACTTTATGACAAGCGTCCGTCAACGCATCGTGGTTTAAAGGTTCCAAGGTAGCCTATTGCTAACAATAATTGTGTACTAGTTTAAATTTGATTCCGGTGAAGCATAATGTTTTAAGTTTTGGAAAATATTCCTTAGGTTGTACTGTTTCTTTTTCGCATTAACACATGCGAGTGAACTTTAGAAATTAAAGAAAAAACGGAAAGAAAAATTTGACTTCGGGCAGGAATCGAACCTGCGACCTCAGGATAACCAGTCCAGCCGCTAAGCTACCGAAGTTCTTCGGTAGCTTAGTGGTAATCCTGCTGGCTGGTTATCCTGAGGTCGCAGGTTCGATTCTTTAGGTTCTCGAGGTATTTCAAAGTATTTTAAGTTTGTGTCTTCCTTTTTTCTATATTTTGTACAGTATTGTCACGATACTTTACTAAAAAATATCTACGCTAGTAATGTAGTTCAATGCTTGAGCGTACCTACCTACGTTTCGTGTACCGATACGATCTCCTCGACAACTCTTCTACTCCAACGGCCTTTGGTTCTTCGAGGTATACCATAACAAGAATGGATGTAACATGGACGTTTGGCATGGTCTTCGTCTTGGCCACGTTCATTTTAAGTACCAAGAAGTTTCTCTGAGGCCATTGGCGTTTTTGTGTATTTAATTCCTTTAAAAAGATGTACTCTAAAGATATCTCTATAACTGTTATTTTTCTTATATCGCTTCTGTTTTGTTTGAGCTGTTGCAGATACTACTGTAGATATATTAGACATCAAGGTAGTGCTCTCAGTGGAATATTTTAGTACTTAAAAGGAATAATTTAAAGTTTACATAATAGTTACGACACAAGCACAACCGGGTGCCCTCATTAGCATGTTAATGTGTTATCGCACATACGCTGTGCAAGGAAAAAGCTGATTAGCATATTACTTCAAGCTCAATAAAGTTTTGAGAATCACTCAACTTGACTTAAGAAGTGAGTGACTCAAGAAAGGGCGAGGTTTTTGTGATGTTTATGAATGAATCGTTGAATCTTGATTCGCTATGGGTGACTAATTGGACTCTTAAGCTTTTTAGTGGTATCCACTTATCTGCGTATACATATAATGTAAACTTGATAAAAAAATTAAACCGTCTTCAAAAATCAACTCAAAGTCTTGATATGAAATCTGTGTAAGTATATAAAAGCGAAAAATCACTCACTCATTATGAAATCAAAAGAACGACAAGTGCACATGTGCATTTGCATTTGCAAAAAGTGCACGAATTGCACATTTTGCATGGGGGTTCTTTTTAGACGCAGTTTGTACGGCTTGATAAGACGTATGAAAAAGATACCAGTTCAGCAGTGTTTAAGGAAATAACCACTTTTGGAACCCTATACATTAGTGCGGTTTTAGTAGCAGTAATGTAGGTAACATTGCACGCGTGTGAAGCCGAGCCTGGTCTTTAGTATGCAAAATTTTCTATACTCACAACAACCAAAGTAACGAGCAAATCAAATAGAAAAAGAGTGGATGAAAAACATATAACGGGCGTACATTTTTTTGTGGTAAGTGCGAGCTCTTCCTACCGTTTTATATCAATTTTGATTTAGGTCTATATTGGTTTAAGAGGATTTGCTGGCACTTACCTCAAAAAAAAATTACGTTATAACTAAATTAAAAGGAAAACTACGTAACCTCACTACGTAGCCTCTAATCCCCGAAGGGGTAGGCAGAGGTAAATGCATGCATTCAGGCATACATGCAAACACCCTCGATTACGTTTTGGCTCATGAAACTGATGTAACAAATAGCGAGCCCGTTGACATCTCCGGGCGCATTACCAAAAGGATTTTACGCCTTTACAGGTCACATTTTGAGTAGGAGAGACAGATAACTGGTATAACTCAACCAAAGGAGATGTTGCGAGTTCGGCTCTGGTTCGTACACCGAAACGTCGACCTCAAAAAATAGGTAAATTAAAGAAGAATCCGAAAAAAATACAATTAATTTATTCAAGAATATATTTTAGAGTTACGACCACATTTAATTCAAACGATTTTATCATTTTCAACTATGTTCAACATGGCGGCGATACAGCCGACGCTTGGGATCAATCGATTTCGACAGTATTTAGAAAATGTTACTTTTTTCTCCAAGTACTTTAAAATCAAAATACAATTTAAAAAATGAAAATTTCAAAATGACATCGCCCGCCATATTTGCCATGTTGGTTTTGAGTTGCAATTCTAACTGCAAAGAATGTTTTGTAACTGCAAACAAAACTAAATAAGTGATAATATGCAGTAAAAAAAAGGTTATTATATTGATTTTGCCCCTTTAATGATATTGTGTACAATACATGGCCGGAGGTCCATACATTTTTGCAATATCTCCTTTAATTCCAAAAGCTTGCAAAATGTATACCGGTCTTGATTACGACAAGAGTATATATAAATGTCCAATTATGTGCATAGTTTTAGATTATTTTTATCACGGGCTTGTATCACGTATTATTATAACGTCAATTAGTTATACCTACTGTACATTTTGAGGTTAGTGCCAGCAAAATCATCATAATCAAAATAGACTTAAATCAAAATTGATACGAGTATAAAACGGTAGTAAGAGCTCGCACCAATTACAAAAAATGAAAGCCCGTAATATATTTTTAATCCACACTTTTTTACTAGTGGTAGAGCTCCAGTGACGGAGCTCGCGGGCGTAGACACCACCGCATTACCTAATATATATATACCCATAGCCGCTAAATGGTAGTGTTCAGCACTAACGTGTTCTGGTCAGGTGGTAACCGCAAGCGAAAGCTAGATAAAAAATAAACCAATAGGGCTAGTACTTTCGTGCGCGAACACATCCCTTCTACTTTCTTCCAGCGTTCTTTTTACGTGGCGCGACTTATACAAACGCTCAATTTGGTCTACACAGACATCAATCAGTGACGTGTATTGACACGTGCATCTGTGTGCGTAGCACGTAGAGAATATTTGGTATAAAAATAAAATTAACTCATTGAATGCTTAAGAATAATGTCCCAACATTACAAAAAATGTTTTTTTTTTTTAAATTTGAATTTTATTGAGTTCAATGTCATTCAAAAATAGATCCTGTATATGTACAAATGTACCCCATTGTTTTCAGTTCGCTTAAGTACACTTCTCCACAAAAATCACAGATACAAAAGTTAATGTTGAAAAAATTTCAATAAATATTTCTTTTCTTTTGAATACATTTTTATTTTTTTGCAGTTCAATGTATGGATGTGACTTTGACAACGGTTTTTTACTATTTAATAATTCAAAATATTATGTAAGTATAAGAAGGCATAAAATTGTGTGTTAAGTTTTAATGAAGTAAAAATTTGATATAAAATTAGAAATGTATAAGTTTGTGTTTTAATTTGTTAATCTTTGTGAATGGTGGTTGGGAGGTGTTGACAAATTGCCTTGTACAAAGACTTAAGATTGTTTTAAGTGTTGCGTCTATATTACTTATGACCTAGTGACTCGCTAAATAAATTGTATTCTCTACGTGCTACGCACACAGAGGGGAGGAGGTTGGGTGAGGCGGGGAAATCGGGCGGGACGTCGAAGTGTCCATTCTATACGTAGGTAGTATTATAACATATTCTCTGGCGCCAGAGAGACGCTGCATTCAACACCAGCTGACAGTATTCTCGTACAGAGAATACTGATTCTGATTATGATGAATCATATCCAAACAGGGTTCCTGAAAATGCTTACGCACCCTGCACGTTCTGCAAAACTAATTATTCCAACCTGGAGAGTCATTGATACAGTGTTAGACTTACCCCCTTATTCATAAACGTATTTTAGCTAAAGTGTTGCTAATCTCTCCTTTGTCTTTTTCTATCCTGCACATTTGACAATGCAACTGACAAAGACAAAGCATTCTATAGCTAAAACGTATCTAATGTACGTTTATGAATAAGGGGGTTACTATTTATGTACGGCTCTTTAATTTCCGACACAGAGGCATAACACCTTAGGCCTCAGGAGTGGTAACGCATCTGCATTTTGACCTTGGTCTTTGTGTAAGTGTCTATAGGCTGCAGTCATCACTTAACATCAATGTGAACTGCATGCTTGTTTGCCACATCCATTACATAAAAAAAACTATGTAAGACATTGCAACCAAAGTAATTTAATAGATGAACGCATTGTTAATTTACGCATTTTCTGTCATTCAGAACACTATAAGCTTTGTGAGTAAAAAGTTAAAGTTGAATATTATTCATCAAAGAATCGGTATTGCTCCAGTTAGAAGGTTTTGCAATAAACTAGGTGAAATCTATGATATGGGAACCATCTTGATAATGTGTGACCTACGCGAATTTACGACCTTTTGCTAAATAAAAAAATGTAGGTCGCAAGTGATGTTAGTGAGAAGCAATTGAAGGTTATGCGTATGTTAGGTGAATACTAAAACCGGTTTAAGATATTTTGAAAAGCACAGCATTGTAACCAAAAAAATGTTACAATGCTGTGTTTTATATAGGTAATTAAAATGTTAGATAATCTTGCAGTTCACATTGATTGTTTACTAAATGCTGTAGCTAAATAAGTGAGGCGAAGTGTCATGGGATGCAAAAAAGTTGTAAAAATCCATGGAAAATGGCTTTATTTAGGAGGCACCAATGTGTCGACCGCGGACACTCCGCCAAGTTTCCATATAGGTCGCGCCAGGTAAAAAGAACGCTGGCGGTCAAGCTGCGCATAAGACGATTTATCGATCTATTTGGTGGTATGAGGTGCGGCGTTTTCAATCTGCCTACCAATACACGAAACCGCAAGCGAAAGCTAGATAAAAAATAAACCAATAGGGCTAGTACTTTCGTGCGCGAACACATCCCTTCTACTTTCTTTCAGCGTTCTTTTTACGTGGCGCGACCTATACAAACGCTTAATTTGGTCTACACAGACATCAATCAGTGACGTGTATTGACACGTGCATCTGTGTGCGTAGCACGTAGAGAATATTTGGTATAAAAATAAAATTAACTCATTGAATGCTTAAGAATAATGTCCCAACATTACAAAAAATGTTTTTTTTTTAAATATGAATTTTATTGAGTTCAATGTCATTCAAAAATAGATCCTGTATATGTACAAATGTACCCCATTGTTTTAAGTTCGCTTAAGTACACTTCTCCACAAAAATCACGAATACTAAAGTTAATGTTGAAAAAATTTCAATAAATATTTCTTTTTTTTTGAATACATTTTTATTTTTTTGCAGTTCAATGTATGGATGTGACTTTGACTACGGTTTTTTACTATTTAATAATTCAAAATATTATGTAAGTATAATAAGGCATAAAATTGTGTGTTAAGTTTTAATGAAGTAAAAATTTGATAAAAAATTAGAAATGTATAAGTTTGTGTTTTAATTTGTTAATCTTTGCGAATGGTGGTTGGGAGGTGTTAACAAATTGCCTTGTACAAAGACTTAAGATTGTTTTAAGTGTTGCGTCTATATTACTTATGACCTAGTGACTCACTAAATAAATTGTATTCTCAACGTGCTACGCACACAGAGGGGAGGAGGTTGGGTGAGGCGGGGAAATCGGGCGGGACGTCGAAGTGTCCATTCTATACGTAGGTAGTATTATAAACATATTCTCTGGCGCCAGAGAGACGCTGCATTCAACACCAGCTGACAGTATTCTCGTACAGAGAATACTGATTCTGATTATGATGAATCATATCCAAACAGGGTTCCTCAAAATGCTTACGCACCCTGCACGTTCTGCAAAACTAATTATTCCAACCTGGAGAGTCATTGATACAGTGTTAGACTTACCCCCTTATTCATAAACGTATTTTAGCTAAAGTGTTGCTAATCTTTCCTTTGTCTTTTTCTATCCTGCACATTTGAAAATGCAACTGACAAAGACAAAGCATTCTATAGCTAAAACGTATCTAATGTACGTTTATGAATAAGAGGGCTACTATTTATGTACTGATACAGCCTGTTAGGTTTCAGACGGTGACTTTTTTTTGTAAAGAAGGTGACAAATAATCATGCACTTCACACAGATCTTAAGTGATGACTGCAGCTTAGAGACATCTACACAAAATCCAGATGTGGTAAAAATGCAGATGCCTTGCCACTCCTAAGATCTAAGTTGCTATGTCTCTGTGATAGCTATTCTCTACATTACCGTCTAAACAAAACACGATAGTGCTGAACACTACCATTTGGCAGCAGATAGATTAGGTAATGCGATGGTGCCTATGTCCTCCCGTCCTCGAGCTCGTGAAATTGGATTTTTGTAGTTAGATTTCAACTGTGTAATACATTAAATGTGACCCAGGGGGCCACATAACCACCACTGGATCTGACGATGCCAAATTTGATCAGTAATGAATAAATAATATTTCTGATTGTCTTTTGCTAGTTTCATTTAATCCATGGTACCTACCAAATAGCCTTATTACACGACACGGTCATCAGGGTCCGGCAGAAAGGGTGGACGCGGCCTCTCACCGGGTTGCCGCTTATTACACTATCCGGTCGACAGGGCCCTAATACTGTACATTTGTACTGTGACTGTACAAATATGAACAGTATGGAAACTACGCACAAAACGTTGAAACGGCACAATCACACAAACATGCGCATCAATGCGGCCCCTGAGCGGTTCTCGCGGTGCTCCAGCTTCGAGTCACTCGCTACGAGCGTCGATGCGCATGTTTGTGTGAGTGTGCCGTTTTGAACGTTTTGTACGTAGTTTCCATACTGTTCATATTTGTACTGAGTGTAGTTTGGGCGTTAGGCTGACCGGGCCGCTCCGGTCGCCCTAATTAGGGATCCTAACTCCCTAAATGTTTTAACACTATCAAAACAAATTGGGGTGAGGGGGGAGCAGGGCACATCACCGCCTTCTCCTTTATATTGAGTTTTATCTTCGTTATATTTTTCATTATTTTATTTTGTTTGTAAATTGACATGTATATCAATTGTTATTCGCTGTAATTTATTTTATTTGTGTTAGACGATTCACAACAGATGCTTGCCATCCCAAATGAATAAATACATTTCTGATTCTGATTCTAACAGCTACTATAATAAAATCAACTGACACAGTCATATAGGAAACGAAGAACCCGGCATCCAATTTACATTATTGTCACTGATTGCTATCGTTTACGCCAAAACGGTGCTGGATTTTTTGCAGTTAGCTTCTACAATGTGGTTCACTTTCACGCGGTACTCGCTTTCTCCGTCAGTGTATGGAAGGTGTGATTAATGTGATATAATTGTCATGAAATATAATGTTGGTCAGCCGCTTTCAATGTCGCTTTTTTGAGTTTGAGTTTGTATACAAACTGCTATGCTAGCCTAGTCCAGCATGTTTCTATACAAAAAGTGCGGGATCCATCAAGTTTCTATACAAAGTGCGGGATTCAGCTAATTACTACTGGCCCACCGGACACTCCGCCAAAATTTCTTACGAACGCTTAATTTAGTCTCTATTACGCAGACATGAATGACTGACGTGTTTTTACACGGGCACTTGTGTGCGTACGTAGCACGTAGAGAATACCAAACGTCGCCCATAAGAGGGGAGGAGGTTGGATGAGGCGGGACGTCGAAGTATCCATTCTATACGTAGTATTATTACATATTCTCTGCTACTGGGTCCCGCAGGTGTTCTATAGAAACTAGCTGGGTCTCGCAGTTTTTGTATAGAAACTAGGTGGGTCCCGCAGCTTGTCTTATGTAAAGTTGATGCCTGCATTAAGGTCACACATATCGCATGTGTAATATTTACTATTTGTTTTTGAGGTTCCAAACCTTCAAAGGAGAAACGGAATCTTGATAGGATCACTCGTGCGTCTGGCTGTTTGTGTGTCAGTGACTTCAAAACTACTGAGCCGATTGAATTGAAGTTTCGTATTATGCAAATCGGTGGCTCCAAATGTAAATGGTAAATAAACTACCTAATACCTAATATACTTGCCGCTAAATGGTAGTGTTCAGCACTATCGTGTTCCGGTCAGGTGGTAATGTACGACCCTGTAATTTCCGGCACAGAGGCGTAACACCTTAGGCCTCAGGAGTGGTAACGCATCTGCATTTTGACCTTAGTCTTTGTGTGGGTGTCTATAGGCTGCAGTCATCACTTAACATCAACGTGAACTGCATGCTTGTTTACCAATTCAATTACATAAAAAAAAAAAAAAACTAATTTTTAGTAATTGTTGCTTTTGGGGAATAAATAAGCAAATTTAAAAAAGTTTGGTAAAAGGGGTAAAAAAATGATATAGTTTTCTTTACGATTTAAAAAATTTATAATTTTGAAGTTATTTAAGAAAATGTACGAAAATTTACCGTATGATGTATTGAAAAACTTAGTAACAAAATTACAAAAAAGAATCGCGTCTTTTATACAGACAGGATAACAAAGTGAATTCACCAAATGGTGAATTTGTAACGAAACGACACGAGGCATCTGGAAGTTGCGATAACAAGAGGTACCTACGTTTAGTATTCTGATATTACAATAGTTCATTGATTGTGAGCATTGGAGCGCGGCAAAGGTGAACTTTCTATTTATTTGTCCATTATTTTTCCTTGGACAAATCCGGATTCATATTTTGGTAACACAAGTTCATGCTTGTCTTCCCTTGAAAGGATAGGCAGGGGGAATAGAGCAACTCGGACCACCGGCCGCGGCGGACCAGAGGGGAGGAGCCATATGCAGGCTTTCCCCTCAGTCAAAGTGCAAGACCAAATGGTCCTACACCTGTCACTCAGATATTTAAATGTGTGCGTGAAATTGTTTATTGTTTGTTGTATTTTGTTAAAGTGAAGGTGTGAGTTTCGTAGTAGGTAATAGACATTTTTTGTAGTGTGAGTGTTTGTCACATGTATGGCTACTCCTCTCCGGTCCGCCGCGACCGGTGGGCTGATTTGCTCTATGGCAGAGGCAGAGGCCCAACAGTGTGATCGATATATACTGAGAAACCTATCATTCCTATCATGTAATAGATGATAAAACAATTGATCTTTTACTCCTTTTGATTGTGCCAGAAGCAGATGTCCAAGGCGCGTCAAGGCCATGATACATCTTCTCCAATTTACCGCAATGTCTCATGACGATTGACTTTGAATATGGTTTGGTGCCAGTGATGACGTACAGACTTAAAATGTGATCGCTCACTAGGCCTTATAAGAAAGCTCAAGGCCACCCAGAGGGCAATGAAAAGAGTTCTATGCTTGTATCCCTGCAAGATCGAATCAATGAAGAGATCCGCTTGAACTAAAGAAGTCGACATACCCCACCGAATAGCGATAATCAAATGACAGTGGGCAGGGCACTTAGCTCGAGGAACTGTCAGCTGTGTGGACAGAAGCGTTCTTAAGTGGCGACCGCGGAAGACAAAGAGTGGACAGGCTTGCCATGAAGAGGACCGACGACCTGGTGAAGGTCGTTGTCAATCACTGAATGAGGGCGGCCCAGAACCGTTCGTTATGTGAATCTTTGGGGGTAACTTTCGTCGGTGAACGTTTTTCAGCTAAAATTATGAAAGGTACAATGAGACCACATGGGCCATCGCCACGACGAATGAATTACGACACAACACAAATAATTGTAATCGATCTATGCGCTGTACCACGACGCTCTAATTTCCTTTGAAAGTGAAACTTATAATATATCGTTGACGACATAGTAATCTGTCAGTCATTGTTGTTACTATACTCGCATATTGCTGTTTTTACAGCCACGACAGGCATTTGAACCCGGAATATCGATCATTCGCAATACCACAAGGCCGCCGAGTGTTTTTTTTATTGAATATTAATTACATAATGGGATAATAAATAAAAAGTGTGCCTTTCGCTTAACTGGTCCTCATTCTTTGTTAAAGTTGTATTAATTTTTTTTATGGAACTTAAGAATTAATTTTGTTCCGTAACTAGTTTGCACATTGCGTTCTTAGTTATCCATTTAGTGTGTCGACCCGGTTAGTCCAGTGGTGTGAGATCGCCGTTTGATTCGAAGGGTCGCGGGTTCGATCGTTCGGCCTGGATGTTTGCATCGTGGTTCCGTTGTCGCTGGGTGTTTGTGTATGTGTTGTACGTGTACAACGGCATCCACGACACAGGTTTATACCTACTGTGGGGCTGTGAGTGTAAGCGCATTTTAATTTTATTTATTTATTTTCTTTGGAGATTTTGAATTACAATAAAAATGGTTGTCTGTAAAGTCGGTTTACGGACGATAATTTTATGTGATAAAGTCATACGAAAGCATACGTCACAAGCAGAACGAGGCTCTATCGCTTGGATCCCTTGCAAGCTTGGCTCAGGCCATAGAGCAACACGGGCCACCGGCTGCCATTAGGGTAGCCATATGCATGCTTTCCCCTCTGTCAAAGTCTGCCCAAGTGGCCTGAGATGTTAAAATGTGAGCGTGAAATTGTTAATGTATTTTGTTAAAGTCAAGGTGTGAATTTTCTACGTATTGTTCTCTATCCTTTGATATAGTGTACAAGGTGCGGTCTTAACGTGGAACGTATCCTTTACACAACTGCGTAAGGGAGACCCCTGCGAGTCCAATCCTTTTTTTTTACGCGGGGACACCCTCATGGTCAACCGCCGTCTAAGGGAATAGACGGCGGGTAGTGTGAGACTCGTATTCACTAAAACCCCGCGGTGTTCCGACCGGTCCGCCATTAGTGGCGGGATCACGGAAACGCTTACACACACATCCGTGACCCCGCCGGCGGCTGCTCGTTTCCGAGCTCTCCGAGGTTTGAGCCCATTGGCTCCAACCGGCAATATTGACGTGCACGCCACCCACCTCGGGACCTCTCTCCATTCGGGCGACGGACATCCCCTAGTCGGACGCCCGGAAGTCCCTGCCCAAACCACTCACAACACCCGGCGTCCCAAGACGCCCGGGTGGAGGAGCTCAGGCACACAGTTCGGCCTCGAGGGAGCGGGAGCGTCGAAAGAGTTCGACCCTCAACCGCTCTCCCGCGGGACCATTGTTAGGCGGCTGGGGATAGGGTGCAGGGCCAACGACAACGACACCCTTAAACCTCCTCCCCAGCCGTCCAGGCGTTTGACGGGCAGAGCCACGCCAAAAAAACACCACTCCCTCACTGGGATCCTCTTAGGTTAGGTTCGCCAGTGTGAAGACAACCACCGACTACAACGTCCCTCCGCCACGACAAGGTGGAAACCCTCGGGGGGGGGGAGTTCCGATCCTAGGCTTAAGGTGTTGTGAATGGACACATAAGACATAACTGTGCGACTTGGGGCGGTGCAACTGTCACCCTAGTCATCGATTGGTGGCAACCGGAATAACGACCACGCGAGTCGTGATCATGTATGAGGAAGGTCTGATAAACGATATTAATTACAATGCCTTGTAGTTTCGCAATACACTCAGCCCAGGGTTAATAGTTATTTTATGACTCTCACAAATATAGGTACCCATACATCATTTAGTTTAAAGGCCATGTAAGCAATAATTCATTAAATTTCTATCATTACACCGGAGGGTTATGGTCATGGACTGTTTAATATATTTTTAAGTGAATATATCAAGTTATCTATCGATGGAGGTCGATTGGCTTATAATTGATAGTGTTAGTAAGTAATAACTCTAAGCAATTTATGATGTCATATTGAATGTGACGACCCCACCCATTTGGGGATTTTTTTTTTTCCACTAGTGGTGTCAGTCAAGCGAACAATGATGTTTTTTTTTTATGTAATGGAAGTGGCCGTCAAGCATGCAGCTCACATTGATGTTAAGTGATGACTGCGGCCTATAGACACCCACACAAAGACCAAGGTCAAGTGCAGATGCGTTATCACGTCTGAGGCCTAAGGTGTTATGCCTCTGTGCCGGAAATTACAGGGCCGTACATTACCACCTGACCGGAACATGTTAGTGCTGAACACTACCATTTAGCGGCTATGGGTATATATATATTAGGTAATGCGGTGGTGCCTACTGTTAGCATACTGTTCATATTTGGACTGTGACTGAGTTAGGGCCCTGTCGACCGGATAGTGTAATAAGCGGCAACTAGGCCACGCCCACCCTTTTTGCCGGACCTTGAATACCGTGTCGTGTAATAAATAGCCTTTTTAGTCTTCTATCAAAAAACCGGTCAATTGCGTGTCGGACCACGCGCAATGTAGAGTTCCGTATTTTTTAGGTTTGAATAATGTAATGAAAAAATAAATAATTATTTTCTATGGAGTTGTTAAAAAATTTCGAGTAAAATACATTTGGTCGACTATTACTCGCAAACTTGTAAAGCCAACTTAAGTTTTATAGTTTTCCTTTTGATTTCGTTATTGCTATTGCCGTAACGTTGGAATTTCTAACAACAATCGTTTAGTTGGTAGTAAGGGGGGGGAGGGGAACACTTGACTCTAACGAAAATTGTCCCTTTAAAGCTTAATAAGTCATGAACAGTCAGAAACAGAACTAAATCCAAAAAATATGTTTGCATACCCTTAATATTTTTGAAAGACCTATCCAACGGCATCCCACATTATATAGAAAACGAAAAAAAAAATATCCGTGCGTTACATGTGGGGAAGGCAGCCTAAATAATTTTATTTTTCGTGTTTTTATTCTACCACTTAGTCGACATTAGTGCATACTTGTGCCAAATTTCAAGTCTCTAGTACCTATAGTTTTTGCGCTAAACCGCGGACGGACAGACAGACAGACAGACAGACAGACGGACATGGCGAAACTATAATTGTTCCTTGTTTACCTCGGAACCCATACAAGGAACCGAGGCTACCATTTAAAATACATGCAATGTAAAAAGTATAACTTTTCTCTAAAACAGCTTGATACTATTTGATACCAATTAAATACGAGTATGTCTATCATTTATCGTATAAGAGTTATCTGATGTCTTGCAAGAATTTTACAGCATGTTTTACACTGTAATAATAATTATTGTTTAAATCGTCAGTTGTTAACCTTTAACGTAGAACCGTTTAACTTTATTGTGTTGCCATAAATCATTAACAGTTGAGCTGATATAAATTAAATCCCAGCCGCTTGCCCTTACACTTTTCCAGTACATTAATAAGACAAATTTGGGCATCAACTAATCTACATTTTCAATAGGGACCCCATGGTCTGCAGATCTTTGATTATGAACCACTGGTTTACATAAACAAAATAAATATATATTTTTTTTATTTTAAAGAAAAATTTGACTTCAGGCGAGACTCGAACTCGCGGCCTACTGGGAATCTAGTCCAGCCGCTCTTCCAATTGAGTTACTGAAGTCCTACCCGATTTGTCGAATCTCGCCTGAAATCAAATTTTTCTTTCCATTTTTCTTTAAAATAAAAATATATTTCACAAGCATGTGTTAATGCGAAATAATATAAAACAAAAATGAATATTAATTGTTCTATTTAAGAATATTCATTGTTTCCTGACACTGATTTTGTTTATTGTGACATCGTGCTGTTTACTATCTGCACAATTTTTAGCTGGTATTGTTTCGCTATTGTTATTTTGATTGGCAATTGAACATTTTTAAAACGATTATCAAACAGGACGTTATCAATTTGTTATAATCTTTTCCTCGATTAGAAATGGTTTAACCGATTGCATTGACTTTAAGGTCAGTTCCAAGAATATATTTTTGAGATGGAACATGTAAAGTATACTGATTTTAATGAACTGCTAAGCTATTACGAGGAATGGGTCCATTTTATAATTTCATCCAATGGATCAGAATTGAGACGGTTCTTTGCAATCGAACGAAAGACACATACTTGTTGTAGGTGACGTTCGTTCACGTGTTCGTTCGTGTGAACGAACGCGTTTTTATATGTAGAACATTATAGAGATATATCAACAGTAGCATCACACTAATGCAGTAGGTATAAAACTCAAGAGGTACTTACATGAACGCCATATGAAAAACTATACTTTGGATTCGGGTTGAAAGGATCCAAAGTCTCCTCAGCTTGAGGTCTCGTGTAATGAGGGAAGTTCACCGGCCTGGTCTTCACCGGTTGTATCCTCTGCAGTCTGAACGGTTCCTTCTGGATGGTATTGTCCAAAGGTTCCCTGATTTCGAAGTCCTTGAAACTCAAGTACCCTGGGTTCTGATACGATTTTTCAGGCAATCTGGACTGTTCAGGTAATCTGAAATGGCTAACAATTTGTGGTTGAGCTTGTGGTACTTTGTATCCTGTGTATTCTTCGACGGTCTTAGGGTATTCCCTGATCGCAGAGCTTTTGAATTGGTTGCCAGCGTGCAATAGTTTCTGGACAGCCTTTTCTCTTTCAAAGTCTGGTAATTTTGTGTCGGGGTCTTCGAGGTAGCCGACTAGGGCGTCTTCTAATGTTCTGTAGGTGTTGTAGGCGTATTCACGTCCTTTGGCCCCTGGGCCAGTGTCGTCGTATTTGTTTTCAATGGCATATTTGATCTGCGAGTCCGTTGCTGCTGATTTAAAGAATGGTCTCTGTATTGATCTGGCGCTGGAGACCAGTGCTAGAAGTAGTACCTGTGGACAACAATGTTAAAAAGTTGAGTTGAGAGGCCCATTATGATATCAGCCGAGATATGTCCACAGCAGGTCCAAAGTCTCCCCATAAGGGGGATTTGCCCTAATCGCCAGACTTGGCTTGCGGATTGGCGATCGCAGTGGCGGTAGTATCATTGCAGGAGGCTGCTACCTATCTTGCGTTATTGCACTTACCACCGCCCCATTGGAATGGTTTGACTGCCAATGTTCGGTTGATTGACTGCACTAGTGGAAGAACTCTCTTCCAGTTTAAGAAAGTTCTTCCGCTAGAGAATGGCGGGGTCATCACGTCCCGCCTGTAGTTTAGATATACCAATTTTTTTTATGTTATGGTAGTGGGAAACAAGCAGGCAGTTCACATTGATGTTAAGTGATGACTGCAGCCTATAGACACCCACACAAAGACCAAGGTCAAAATGCAGGTGCGTTACCACTCCCGAGGCCTAAGGTGTTATGCCTCTGTGCCGGAAATTACAGGGCCGTACATTACCACCTAACCGGAACACGATAGTGCTGAACACTACCATTTAGCGGCAAGTATACCTATTAGGTAATGCGGGGGTGCCTACGCCCGCGAGCTCCGTCACTGGAGCTCTACCAGCAGTAAAAAGCAGCTTGCTTAAATCAGTTAGTTTAATTAAGCAACCAATATATGATATTACAGGTTATTTTTTATTTGTTTACAAAGGTCGTTACTGGCTGAAGGTTATTTGGTAAAGTGATTAGCCAAACCCACTCAACGTCTCAGTATTTTTTAGGGCTCCGTATTGTTTAGGATGAACCCTTAGAAGATTGTTGGCTAATGCTTTGCAGCATAACAAAAGATTGTGTAGGACAATAAATACCTACGTGGATCCAATTATGACATTGAACTACACCATTCTAACAGTCGAGGCATGTCAAAGACATACCGACAGCTTATCCAAAACAAATCCAACCTTGATAAGATTTCTCGGAGAAATCACCAACGAACACGACCAGAGCAGGTTTGCGAAAGACATGTGAAGACTAGGGCTGCCACCTCCAGATCAAGTTCGTTATTTAGAAAAACAGGAAACGCATTTTGAGACGCAGGAGATTAATAGATGTCAAAACGGTTGCAAAACCTAAAAAATGCGTTAAGCATAACGATCTGACTTCGACGTGTAAGAATTATTTGTGTATATTTATTTAGTGTAGAGATTTTCTGTAGCTTAATGGTAAAGCGGCTGGACTGGTCGTAGGTTCAATTCCTGCTTGAAGTAATTTTTTTTCCTTTACATTTTTTTTTTTTAATTTCTACACTTTTTCGGTAAAGAATATAGTTATTTTTTATACTTATCTGGAAGTGGCAAACAAGAATGCAATTTGCATGGGTAGCAAGTGGTACTGCTTGGGCTTAAGCTACATTAATTATTATTGTAGATAGTGTCATGCATTGCTCAATGCATAAATTGATAAATATTTCCAAACAGGACAGTTTACGGTTTCGATAACATCGTAAAATATTTACTTGTCATCCTTATGAACTACATTCTTGTTTGCCATCATTATCAACAAAAAATCTATGCTTGCATTATTCGAATAAGTGGCAGCCCTAGTGAAGACACGTGTGATTAAACATTGCATAACGTTATGTTCGAACCAGTTCATGTTCCGATTTGCTATACGATTTTCTAGTTCATGTTTGACTATCTCGTGACCATCCACCAACCGGTGTCTAGAGCGAAGGGTGTGCCACCCCTAATCGCATATGTCTTATGTGCCCTCCACAACGCTCTAAGGGCTAGGTAGATTTCGAAATAAATAATTGAATATTAAGTAGGTAAACGTTTTTTTTTTTTAATAACAAAGAGTCCACATATCAATTTTTTCTTTCCATCTTGAACACTGCGGAAAGCCCGATACCTACAAATATTCACCCTCTTTTTTTAAGGGGATGGGAGCAGATTTCTAAAATAAATATGCACGTATTATTCGTGAGATTCAAAGAGTTCGCATTTATAATATTAGTATGGAAGTATGGATTGCACCCGAGCCAAGCCGGGGCGAGCCGCTAGTAAAAATAAAATTAACATTTCTTGAGTGAATAATAATATGAATTCATTAAATGACATCCACTTCAAGAACCGTTTCCGTATTACGTCATACCGTATGGAAATTTTTATGACTTCTTATTTTGAAATTGTAAACATATTACAGAGAAAGTTGTTTATTGATTGACGATAAATGATACTAGTTAATTTATTATCAATGTTACAAGTTGATAACATTGCTACCGTGAGATTTCATATTTTTTTTACATACTATTTTTTACATCCTAGCAACCCGTCCTGGCTTCGCACGGGTGTAATTTATAAAGAATTTCAGTGAAAATTGTTATGTATTGAAGGTGACAAACAAAGAATGCGGTTCACATTGAAGAGAAGTGATGACTGCAGCTTATAGACAACACATAAAAACCAGAGGTCAAAATGCAGATGCGTTGCCGCCTCTGAGACCTAAGTTGTTTGGTGGTAGATAGATTAGGTAGCGCAGTTGTGCCTACGACCCCAAGTCCCTACTCTGGAACTCTACCACCAGGTTTAGCGCGGAGTTAGCGGAAATGCAGACAGACTAACGCGTTTAACTAACGCTTCATTTTATAATACCTATGTCATTGTATTGATTAATATAGTATTATGTCACGTGAGATAAGTAACCAATTAGGTGTTCCGTGGGAGGTTCTGTAAAAACACCATACTGAAGAAACACATCTATTACTTATCTAGCACGGAAGATGGCGTATGACCGAATTGCATCGCGCAGTCGAAGTTTTCGCAAAAGTTGCGCTATATACCCGAACGAGATTCGTAGGATTTGACCCGCCAGGCGCTATAACCTCGCCTGGTCGGAGGAACACTTCCATCTGTTCTTCTACAGTTTAGTTTGATTTCGTAATGTATAGTCTGTCAACTCTATCAAAAATTAGACGCTTGATATACATAAAAACTAGGCCGAGGCTCCGTACATTTTGAAACAAATTTGAATTCTTCGCACGTGTCAATGGTTTAAAATCGGTAATTACATTTTTAATTTATTTTAAAATCTTGTTTCTTCTTTCATTTTTACATTCGCTAATTGGACGTGTGTGAATTATTTTCGCACGTTCGCGATTCTCTGAGGCAGTTATCTAGGTTATTGTTTTATTGAAATTATAATTATTGTATAATATAACTTTAACCAGTTATGAACTGGTGTTTATAGATGTTATGAATTAATTTTTTTTTTTTGTAAAATAATTAAGTACTTAATTCGGTATAGGTTACACCTACAAACCATCATTTTACCTTTTCTTTAACCCCTGAACTAACTGCTCTATTACTCTTCAGACATCTCGGACAAAATAATTAAATTTTTTATGGGATCAAATGGCAACGATTGCGTATCGAAGACAATATAAATAATAATATGACATAGAAATTATTTCATTCTTTACTATCTTATCAATACTTCGACTCGCAAACATAGGTGTAACAGGTGGCACCCGAAGATCAGTGATGTCCCTGAAATAATGCAATTTGCATACCAACATGGTGCTAAATACCTACCCACCCTGGGAAAGTAAACAATTGCTTAACAAATGCTAACTCTGTGATGATGTGTGGGTCAGACGTTATGTTACCTCGTACCTACCTCAAAAAGTGTAATGGAAAGTTGATTTGTACAAAAATATTGAAAAAGTATATTCAAGGTGAAAGAGCTGTAATATTATTTAGAGAAATTGTAAAACATTTCCTGGTATTTAAAGTATTTTAACTTCATCTGAATCAAAATGTTCTATCCTACTATTAGTAGGTAACCTTCAATAAACAAAGTTTATTTTTATAACCTCTTAAAAGTTAAAAACATTTTAAAGGTCTGTAGAGTAGGTGTAGTGTAGGGACTGGAAGGCGTAGGCATAGGCATTACCTAATCTGTCTGGCGCCAAATGGTAGTGTTCAGCTCTATTGTGTTCCGGTCAGATGGTTAATGTATAACCCCGAAATAACTATCATAGAGACATAACTAAGGTATCAGGGGTGGCAATGCATCTGCATTTCGACCTCTGTTTTTTATGTTGATATCTATAGGCTGCAGTCATCATTTTACATCCATGTAAACTGCGACTGCCACCTTCATCACATAAAAAAACGCATAAGTATGTATGTATCTTCTTCTCTTTTTTTATTTAATGGAAGTGACAAACAAGCATGCAGTTCAAATTGATGTAAAGTGATGACTGCAGCCTATAGACACCCAGACAAAGACCAAGGTCAAAATGCAGATGCGTTACCACTCCTGAGGCCTAAGGTGTTATGCCTCTGTGCCGGAAATTACAGAGCCGTACATTACCACCTGACCGGAACACGATAATGCTGAACACTACCATTTAGCGGCAAGTATATTAGATAATGCGGTGGTGCCTACGCCCGCGAGCTCCGTCACTGGAGCTCTACCACCAGTATCTTCACACCAAGTGCCTTACGGAGCAGGCAGAGAGTGTGGAACACCATATATCCCGGACCTAACACACCTCCCTTGCTTCTTCTATATTAATTATTCTCTTCATATATGCAAGCCGATACCTAAGATGTACCTATTTAAGTATATGGGTGCAGTAATTAGAGGTATGCTAATAATTAGGAGTTCCATAAATTATAATTTAGTTTAGGAATGCGGGTGTGGGCTTAGCTCCGTGATATTTTAGGTGTGCGTACTGTAAAATAATTAGATCCGAGAGATTCAGTGAGTGCCGCAAAATCATGAATTTCCTATTATCATCAATAACATAAGGGAGAATGATACTGTTCCATATATTTCTGGGTGTTAGCACTGTACAAATTATGTAATTTTCAAAGGACTATAAAATAAATAATAATTTGAAATTAGTGCATTTTTTGAAGTGGCAATTTTTCGGTCACTAATTAACACGTGTGTGGCAAATTTCAACTCTATCGGTCTAGTACATTTGAAAAAAATCAGCTGTGACAACAGGATAAACAAGAGCGGACCGAAACACCCCAAGAACCGATAGACCGACGCACGAGTCTATTTCACCGCTCAATCGGCGAGCGCAGAAAGCGCTCCTGCAGCCTAAAGGCGCGCGAGTGATCTTTTAAGGGTTTGGTTATTTCCTTTGAGTTAACGAATCCTAATACCTATCAATCAACATTTCAAAAGTAAATAATTTGATTGAAAAAATACTTACAAATAATCGAAACATATTCCTTGTTTGTGAAAAGACAACAAAGCACAGTCACAAAAAATAACAACAATAAAAAATAAAACACGAATGCGCGCGTAATTTGAATTTCAAATATCAAACACAAGTGTGTGGCGCCGACGTTTGTTGGCGAGTGGCGGTCAAACAGTAGGAATTTCGAACGGTACACTCGCGCGCACATTCGTTTTATGGGGCTCATCTCTCGGAAGTCGATTATGCTAATTTAACTGCATGCGTTATGTTCTTTTACATGACACTAATTGTGCACCGCGGTTATGTTTTTTTTTTGGTTAGTTATGAAAATAAACAAAAAAAACGAATAAGTAACTTATTTTTAATAACTCTACTTAGAATGTTTATAAAATAAAAAAAACTAATAAGAAAAAAAAAAACATAACCGCGGTCCAAATGTACGGAAATGTAATTATAATAGGCGAGCGTTTGAAGGAAGATCTGAAGAACTCTGCTAGTTTTTGAATATATTCAAAAATGAGAAAGTTACTCAAGTTGCCCATAGTTTGTGTGTATTCATGTTCACTGATTACTCATCTATGTTGCATGTATGTTGATATTAGGGTTAAATAACTCAATGTATTAAGCTATTGCATAGCTTCTATCGAGGGCCTTGAGCGCGGGGACCGAATGCAGAAATTCCGTAACGAAAAAAAACCTCACGCTCCCCACTCCGACGGGCACAGGTGTGGCTTGAAGGCCGTGCATTGTCTAACGTCGTTTCTTTTCGGCAGTCTTCGACACGGTGTTTGTGTGCGTGCAACTAGACGTATTGTACGACTCTACGAAGCTCGCACGAATCGAGACGAGCTGCTCCGAAATCGGACGAATACATAAGCAGCTGTTTATGAGAAAGTATATAGGTGTATAGGTATTTATGAACAAATAAATAATTATAATTGCATAAGTTAATACAAAATGCTATGCAATAGCTTTACCGCGGCAGTCCCCGAGTGCCACACGTCTTTTTTCATTTCATCTTCATCATTTCAGGCGAATGTTGGACAAAAACCTTGTTCATAAATATTTTTAACTCATAGTAGGAGATATTTGACATGCAGATATTGTTTTACCCGGTTTTTTCTAGGACGGACTTAGTAGAGCTCCAGTGACGGAGCTCGCGGGCGTCGGCACCACCGCATTACCTTATATACTTGCCGCTAAATGGTAGTGTTCAGCACTATCGTGTTCCGGTCAGGTGGTAATGTACGGCCCTGTAATTTCCGGCACAGAGACATAACACCTTAGACTTCAGGAGTGGTAACGCATTTGCATTTCGACCTTGGTCTTGGTCATCACTATACATCAATGTGAACTGCATGCTTGTTTACCACTTCTATTACCTACATAAAAAAAAATGTAGGCGTCCTTTCTCGAGATGGCACAAGCATATTTTACCGGGCATTCAACGAGCGCAAAAGACGCTCCAGCCTAAATTTTTTCGGAGTAGGAGATTTTATCACATGGAGATATTGTTTTATCTAGAGAAAGGATCTTAGGCTGAGACTTTCTGAGAGCCCATAGCAGGCACAGGCACAGTATAAATATGAATAGTATGGAAACTACGTACAAAATATTAAAACGGCACACTCGCACAAACATGCGCATCGACGAAGTCCCTTAGCGGTTCTCGCGATGCTGCAGTAGCGAGTCACTCGGTACTCGAGCGTCGATGCTCATATTTGTGTGCCATTTCGAACGTTTTGTACGTAGTTTCCATACTGTTCATATTTGTACTGTGCCATAGGGCCCGCCGATTGAAGTGAAGTAGAAAAAAAACGGTAAGGACATTGTTGTTCGATTTTCAAAACAAAAGAGCACTTGAACTAAGTCGCGGGAAACAGCTAGTCTTTTATAAATTCAAGAAACAGACTTGTATATAGATTTATATGTGCATGTAGATAATTAATCTTTTTGCGTGAAGAACGCTGAGTTATCTTATCTGCATCTTAATTTTATTGTGGGTGATGATACTTTCCATAGATTAAAAATAATTTCTAATATATATTTTAATGAACTTGTGAGGAAAGCCACTGTGAAAATGCGAAAGGCAATTTTAACAACATAATTCTTCTAAGGATAGGTAGAAGAGAATGTAAGTGTACACATTGATAGGAAAGTAACGAATTAGTTTGAGGGTATGCTTCTTTATTCTGACAATTTTATTCAGTTTCTGTAGGTTGGTATTTTTGTACCTACTTAAGTTGAAAATATTTAAACTGATAAAAAATATTAAATACTTATCTACAAGATATGCAGGAATGTTTTTTTTGCGAGTACTTAATTATATTATTAGCATAAAATGTGAAATCTTCATTTTATCATATTATTCACGGTCATAATGTAGACATATCTTATTAAAATAAAACGTAAAAAAAAGTAACTTCTTGCCTGTAATCCCCGAAGGGGTAGGCAGAGGTAAATGCATGCATTTAAGCATACATGCAAACACCCACGATTCGCCGGTTACGTTTTTGGGCCCATGTAACAGGTGGCGAGCCTGTTGACATTTCCGGGCACATAACTAAACTTCGAGGTACTGGGAAATATCCAGAAAATGGAAAAATCCCAATAGAACCAGATATAAGACTAGAGGATATAGAGGACTTTACACCGTTATCTCTGATAACCCCCTACCCGGGAATCGAACCCAGGACCTCAGCGTAGTAGTAGTGGCCTGCTACCACTAGGCTACCGAGGCAGTTAAAAATTTGGTATACCTTAAATTTAATTCATAGCTATAAAGTTTTCATGGTCCGGGGTTTTCAGAATAGGTAAAGACGAAGTAGGGCACATACACCGCGGTAACATTCGAGGATTAGCGCCTTCGGTTTACAAGGACGGAAAAGAAGATTATTTATGTATTGTAGCTTCCAGAATGCTGACTCAGCGATTGACGTCTTTCTCGAATTTGGACCTGTTTAACTGAATACCTGGGGTACCCAGGTATTCGTAATCATCACTAACTTCGAGTTCAGGCTGAGCTTCTGCGCTCGCTGATTGCTCGATAAAGCATACGAGTGCCGTCTTGAAACGGGCAACGTAAACCCAATAAAAAAAACATCTTCGAGCACAATATTCTCATAGAGGTAGGTAGTAGGTAGGTGTCACTGTGTATAATATTTATATCATTGAGCTAGAACTTTTTTTACCGTTTGGACTAATGAATTGGGTTTGTTTAGTGTGTGATTACAGACTGCAGACTTGTTCTTTGGTTTTTAATATTACCGATGCGTAATTTTATTTTTACTGCCGACGACCCGGTTAGTCCAGCGGTGTGAGATGACCGTTTAATTCGAAGGGTCGCGGGTTCGATCCCCGCACAGGGACAAATATTTGTATGGCCTACAGATATTTGTTTCGGGTCTGGGTGTTTGTGTATGTGTTGTATGTGTAAAACGGCACCGACACAGGTTTATACCTACTGTGGGGCTGTGAGTGTAAGCGTATTTTACTGTAGCAAAAGTCACAGTATAAAAATCATGCCACGTTGAATTTCGATACAAGTCACATATTTTAAAGGAAAATAGTTTTCTCTATCGGAAGCGTGTTGCGCAACAATGTGACAGGAATATCAATGATGTTGAGCAACATTGTTGTGTTCTAGTTTGACTATATACAAATGGGCGATTCTCAAACCATCTACAAAAATGGGAAATAATGAACTTTGGTCGCCTCCCCGACTCGCTTCGATATAACTTCTCTAGGATTTCAGGAGTTGTGTCATCTTTTAGGTACGATTACGAACTCGGAAGCACTGTAGCGGCAGCACTGCTTCGTGCTCTCGGCAGCACTGCAGCGGCAGCGTCGTGCTGCCGAGTTCGGAATCGTATCTTTAAGAGTAGTCTTAATATAATGTACAGCGTTCATCAATAAATATTGCACATCGAGCTTAGAAAAGAGATTCTGATGGCCAAATACTCAAACGTCACTCAATTTTAAGCAACCCTCAAATATGCGCTATCTCTATCGTTTGAACGTATTTTATAAGGACAGAAGACTTTTAAGTCCCACTTAAATTTAAGAGACGTTTGAGTATTTGGCCGTGAGTGAGACGCTACACGCTAGTTACTGGTGTAGGTTTTAGGCATATCGCATCTCGAAACGGCACTAGTCTACTTCACCGGGCAATCGGCGAGCGCAGAAGGCGCTCCAGCCTACCAAAAAAGTTAGCGCAACTGACCCATGCGGGTCCGTGCCTCGGCTTAGGACGTTGCGGAGAGACATATGAGACATATGCGATTATGGGCGGTGCAGCTTTCGCTCTACTCCATTCGGTTGGTGATAACCGGAATGTCATCGGCCTCGCGGGGCCGGGGATAGGGTCGGGAACCTACCTACCGAGCTTCTCTGTAAGAACCTATATATTATTTACATCTTTGTTTGTTTTTTTACGTTTCAAATTTGTTAATATTATAATTCAATGTGTTAGTTAAGTTAGAAGTAATTCCTCTTTTAGTTTATTATTTACTTTGTTTCTAGTTTTTATTTAATCTTGTTTTCTTTTTGTTTTATTGTATAGGTACTGTTATTTTCTACTTTTTCTTTTTTGTACTTTTATTTTCGCTCTGATAATCGGCTAGTTCCAAGTTCGTAGAGCGTTATCTATATACATGTCTATAGCATACCTGCAGTATCACTTACCATCAATATGAACTGTATGCTGGTTTGCCATTTCATAGCATAAAAAAACTCCACAAGAAAGATGTTTTTTGCAGAAGGTTTATTTTGAAATTGCAATGATAGGTGTATGGATAATTTAAATTAAATCCCGCAAATGTTATCTATGGACGTGATAATGAGCTACATTTTATTTCCTTCAAAATTTCGTTGCGAAATTGTTAAGCCTTGGCTTACTTTATTAACTCACTTTGAATTTATATTTTTTTCGTTTACTATTAGTTATTGCTCTGCCTTTTGGCAATCTATGAAGTGTAAATAAAATGACATGATATTTTGCAACAAAAGTTAGTATTAAACGTCCGTAACTTCACGCTTGCAGTCTCCGAAGGGGTAAGAAGAGGTAAATGTATGCATTCAAGCATAGATGCAGACACACTGGATCGCTGGTTACGCTTTGGCCCATGTACCTAACAGATGGCGAGGCGGGTGACATCTCCGGGCACATATTTGTTCAAAAGTATATAAGATATTTTTTTTCTTTTTTTTTCAAAGAAGGTAACATATTTTTAACAATCAACAGATTGCGTTTCAAAATGTTAATCAAATACCACTAATTTATTTGCGCAACACCAGTTAATACCTGCCTTATTTAGAAAAATGTCAATGTAGTTCAGTATTGCACAATATTCAGTTCCACTTTCTCAGCAGAGTTAAGCTAGTGTCATTATACTAAACATTACTATTATGTGCATGCGATATTAAATATTAGCTCATTTTCATACTTGGAACGATTGGCAAATGTCGGTTGTATACCAGTGTACCAGCAATGTTGGTAATATGGTAATATTTTTGAAGCAGTTTGTTTTTGATGTTATGAAGTGTCAATCAAGCATACCTACAGTTTAAATGGATGGAAGCGGAATGGATTATTGTAGCTTGCAAACATCTGCATAATATGTCTGCATATGCCTGAAGCACAGGTTCAACCTAGTTTAGGTACGAATACAAAGGGAGAGCAGCCAAAATGGTACATAGATTGTACATGAACAAATACTTTACATAAAATTTGTGCGCATAGAGCTGTAAATTTTGCAGTATAATATTATACTGAAAACCACCGGAAAAGTATCTAAGACAGTTTTTGAAAAAATCTATACTTTTGATATTTATGATGGCGTAGAAAGGAACGTAACGAAATGTAATGGCGTAGGATATAATTATTGTATCAGAAAGTATCGATTAATCATATAAAAAAAAACGGATACATAATAAATAGAAAAATAAGTGAAAGTACACGTTAGATTTCATTTTAATTTGCCAACAACCAGATGAGGATTTACTGAAATACATTCATTTAGGTTTTAAAATCAACACAAAAGACTAAGTGACCCGATCAATGGATCGATATTCTTAAACATCGATATTTTGTGACAGCCGCCTATGTTGACACATCCTTTTTTGACGCTTTGATATGTCACCTCATGTCTGTCACGTCCGTGATGATTGACGTCACGTCATTCACTTGGCGTTCTGTGACTTCTCTGTGTTTTGACTACTCGCTTGTTCATGTGCTTGTTGAAACGAATTTCGAGTGCTTTTGCGATTTGGAATACGCAGGTAGTGCTAGAGGTTTCTGTTCAAGTCGGATCGTGTTCGTTAGTTTTTCTGTAAACAATTTATTTTAATCTGCAAAAGCAGACTGGAGTTTGCCAAAAAAAAGTGCTCGGTGTTCAGTGAAAAGCATTCATAGGTAGGTATTTGTGGATACAACCGTGATTATTTAGTGTACAAATCACTTTCTTAGCGATGATAGCAATCTACGAACCGTCAATTTTAAATTAGCGCCTAGTAGTACGAAAATAAAAAAAAAATGACGGAAAAATGACTTCATTCTTACAATTTTTAAATTGGTATATCTCATGAGCCCCACGCGTCAACGAAGTGAAATATGTTTTAAATAGTAGTATATGTACTAATGTCTGAGGACGAAAAGTTTTATTGATGTACAATTATGTACCAATGCCCCATACAAAGTGGCGGATCTCCTTTATCTTATTTTACAAAATTACAAATACAAATATTATGCTCCATTAGTTTCAAATATCACTTTATTGCGGTTAGCATCTGACATTAAGTAATATTTTGCTTATTTTCTACCAATGAGGATCAATCCAAAGAAAAGAGAGAGAGAATAAAAGTAAGACATAACATATCAGATTGATATCAGATATCATCAGTACCTTACACATTGATGGCAAGCAACACTGTTAAAACCAGAGATTTAAAGGTAGATGCGTTGTATGGCTCCGTAATAACTATCACAGAGACAGAATACCTAAAGTCTCAGGGGTGGCAACACGTCAACATTTTGACCTCTGATACTGCAGCCTACAGACATCTACACAAAGTAGATGTCTGTAGGCTGCAGTAATCACTTAACATCAATGTGAACTGCATGCTTGTTTGCACCTTTGTAACATAAAATAAGGAGTTTTGGCGGGAACCTTGAAAGAGGCGTATGGTGCTCTTATTTTATTTCATTTTCTTAGTGCATTTAAAAGTTACATTGAATAAAGTTGGTAGTATTTTGTTTGATATAGGTTTATTACAGTGCCTGTGTATAGTGAAATAGAATAACAGTGCGAAAGCACGACCTTTCAGGTTGCCTCCAAAACTCCATTGTAAATGTTCTGGTAAAGTAGCCATCGCTTTACTCGAATAACTGACTGTAACTCACTTGACTGACATACTTATTACTTGATACTTAATTGACTTAATACTTAATAAATAATTGATTGACTATATTATACTACCTTTACGCTGCGTTAAGAATATGAAATATCGTTTTACTTGACACTGGCAATATGCGTAATAGCGATGCCATAATAACAAAAAAAAAAACATAAAATAATCAAAATCGATTGACAAAAATTTGAGAATAGCCCATATAGTAAGGCACGCGTCACACGTACATATATCTAGTTCCTTATATAAACCAGCATAATTAGAGCTCTCTCAAACATTCTCGTCTCTGTAAAGTAGAGCTCCGATAACTTGACTAACAATGATTTGAGGTTATGTAACATGCAAATATATGCATTTCTCGAAATAACCGTTACGATCCGATGTACGATACATCTGTAATAGACATCCACGTAATTGATGTCAGCTGATGTATTAGATTTATAGGTAACACCATGTTTTACCATAGAAAGTTGCTTTAGAAGCAAGGTGTGGTTTATCGCAATAATTTATTTTGTAACTGAATAATGTCATTGGAATAAATGTTTATAAATAATCATAATATTATATAACTTCAAGTATTTCCAATATATAACTAAAGAGGAAACAGAAGTGTATATAAATTTTTTATGTTGTGAAGGTGGCAAACAAGCATGCCGTTTACATTGATGTTAAGTGATGACTGTTCTTTCTTTGTCCAAATATTTTTTTTCCTTACTGCTTACTCCTTCAAGGAATATAGGCGTATTTTTCCTAATTTTAAGAGTTTTGTTTTTTTTAGTGGAAAACAATCTTACAGTTAATATAGATATAAAGTGATGACTACAGCCTATAAACACCTACACAAAACCCAGATGCAGATTTTTTTTTAAGTTACGGAAGTGGCAAACATGCGTGCAGTTCACATTGATGTTAAGTGATGACTGCAGCCTGTAGACACCAACACAAAGACCAAGGTCAAAATGCAAATGCGTTACCACTCTTGAGGCCTAAGGTGTTATGCCTCTGTGCCGGAAATTACAGGGTCGTACATTACCACGAACACTACCATTTAGCGGCAAGTATATGAGTTAATGCGGTGGTGCCTACGCCCGCGAGCTCTGTACCTGGAGCTCTACCACCAGTTCTCAACCAATCAGTATCACATTGATGTTAAGTGATGACTGTTCTTTCTTTGTCCAAATAAATATTTTTTTCACTATTACTGCCTACTCCTTGTACCGGTGCGGGCATCGAACCCGCGACCCTTCGAATGAAACAGTCATCTCACACCGCTGGTCTAACCGGGTCGTCCCAAAGAGACATAACAACTAAGGTGTCTGGGTTGGCTACGCCTCTGTATTTTGACTTTAGGCTGCAGTCATCACTTAACATCAATGTGACTTTTTTCTCTGTTTTACTGGTGGTAGAGCTCCAGTGAGCGGAACTCGCGGGCGTAGGCACTACCGCATTACCTAATATACTTGCCGCTAAATGGTAGTGTTCAGCACTATCGGTGTTCCGGTCAGGTGGCAATGTACGGCCCTGTAATTTCCGGCACAGAGGCATAACACCTTAGGGCTCAGGAGTGGTAACGCATCTGCATTTTGACCGTGGTCTTTGTGTAAGTGTCTATAGGCTGCAGTCATCACTTAACATCAATGTGAACTGCATGTTTGTTAGCCAACTTCGCAACCAAAAAATGTATCTGTGATAGTTATTACAGGGCTATACATTAATTCAATATGTCTTATTTTATTTAAAGAAAAATGGAAAGAAAAATTTGACTTTAGGCGAGACTCGAACTCGCGGCCTACCGGGAATCTAGTCCAGCCGCTCTTCCAATTGAGCTACTGAAGTCCTGCCCGATTTGTCAAATCTTTCCTTCACATTTATTGTATTGCCTTATGGTAGCAGCAGCGCCATCTATTGCCAACTATGCTAGTTAGGCAACCAATATAATAGACTTTGCAGTTTATTGAATATCGTAGAAATATGGCTTTTCGAATATGGGTATGATTTATTTATATAATTTATTACTTCAGATTTAGTCACTCTTTAATTCGGATAGCACCTTTGAAATGGGATCATCGGAGTTTATATATAAAACGTGATACAATAAAGATCAAGGACCAGATATTCTACAAATTGAACTGTCACTCATCATGACTAGTGGCGGTGCTTAAAGATCTTCATTCGTTCTGTGGTGGAAGGCTGCTACTGAAGCCCGCATTCCCAATCTACCTACCTATTGGGATTTTAAGAATGAGTTTAGGAAAATATATATAACTAGCGGCCAGCCCCGGCTTCGCGCGGTTACAATGTTACCAACCCTCTCCTGTTCATCTTAGCGTGATGTTATATAACCTAAAGCCTTTCTCGATGAATAAGCTATCTAACAATGAAAATGTTAACCCACACACAAAATGGTAACCCACTACTACTACGCTGAGGTCCTGGGTTCGATTCCCGGGTAGGGGGTTATCAGAGATAATGGTGAAAAAGCCTTTATCTCTGGTTCTATTGGGATTTTTCCATTTTCTGGAAATTTCCCAGTCCCCTCAAAGTTTGGTAATGTGCCCGGAGATGTCAACGGGCTCGCCACCTGTTACATGGGCCAAAACGTAACCGGCGAATCGTGGGTGTTTGCATGTATGCTTGAATGCATGCATTTACCTCTGCCTACCCCTTCGGGGATTACAGGCGTGAAGTTACGTTTTTTTTAACAATGAAATGATTTTTCAACTCGGTCTAGTAGTTCCTGAGATTCGCGCGTTCAAGCAAACAAACAAACAAACTCTTCAGCTTTATAATATTTTATACTAGCGGCCCGCCCCGGCTTCGCGTATCCGTACCGGGCACGTGAGGTTTGTCAGGACCGAGATATCTGGCGCTTAACACTCTCTGCCTACCCCGTTAGGAACCTAACGTGAAGATACATACATACCTAACGACGTTTGACATAACGGTCAGCTTTTTGACAGTTGACGCCATTAGAGCAATCCGAATTCAATATCTTTACATCTATATCTATACAAATAAATAAAATTGGAGTGTCTGTTTGTAATGTAGAAATAACCGCTTTTTTACTATATGCATATGTATGTATACACGGTACATATACCAAAACAACATTTTTATAATTTTTGTCTGTCTTTCTGTCTGTTTGTTCCGGGAACGGATGGACCGATTTTGACGGGACTTTCACTGGCAGATAGCTTATGTAATAAGGAGAAACTTAGGCTTATATATAAATTCTAACGCGGACGAAGTCGCGGGCACGTCTACTCCATAATAAAGCCAGGACGACGTCAGTCGGGTCAACCCATTAACTCAAATTGTTTCTTATGGAGTAAACTCCGAACATAGTCTCTTTGATGGTTATCTATCTGTGTGTCATGGCTGTCGACAATCCTTAACAATTTAGTAACATTTTATAGAGATTGCAATGTATGTAATGCTTATGTTGGGACATTTCTTTCCAAAAATAGTCATCAGCTATTTAGTTTTATGTTCGCTAGCAAGCTCGCTCGTAATTCGTACAGTTATCCACGATTATAATTATTTCGCTATATTATGGCATGGCTGTTTAGGGTTCTTTAGCATACAATGAACCATTACATTTTCTCGACATCCGTCCATCTGAATATCCGTCTTTCTTTCATTATCTTTTTTGCAAATTATCTATATAGGTATTTAAAAATCAATTGCTGTTCGTTAGTCCCGCTAAAACTCGAAAACGGCTGGAACGATTTGGCTTATTTTGATTTTTGGAAGTCCAGGGATGGTTTAAAAGGTAAGAAAATAAGAAGAAATTGAAGGGAAGTAGTAAAAACCATAATTTCATTTTCCCATACAAATAGTCCGTATCTATCAAACCTTTGACACATTATTTCATTCTGAGGTAATACGAAGTTTTCCGGGTCAGCTAGTATATTATAAATTATTACCTATGAGACGTTTGTGGACTATTTTGATTAAGATTTGACCAATACCGAACTATCAGTGCTTACGTAGGCTGTGTGCGACAGAGATAATGCTCTACGAAGTCGAAACAAGCCGATTGTGTCTTTCTTAATCTCGATGTACAATTTTTCTTTATATAACCACCCAGTGTGATAAAAATAACGTATGTATACGTAATTGCTAACACAGAGAATAACAAGTCAGGTCTCAGGGGAGGTAACGCATTTGCATTTTGATCTCTGGTTTTTGTGTCTATCTGTAGGCTGCAGTCATCACTTAACATTCATGTGAGCTGCATGCTTGCTTGCCACCTTTGTTCATCTACCACACAACACAGCTTCGATGCCTATGTTACGTGAAAAAAAAAGTTATTTTGCCTTTGTGATATTTATTACGAAGTTTGTTACAAATTAAATACTTAACTGGCCAAGAATGCTTTGAAAATACTTAGTATAATGGAATGTTAGCGATCTCTAAGCGAGTTATTATGAAAATACTTTTAAAATAACCAGAATCGTGTTAATAGGAGAGTAGATAACAAATCATTTAAGACAATGTACAATAAATACATATCCAGTGTAATTTATACAGCAAAACGTATAATTTGAAGCATTATCTTGGCAGGTTACTCGCAGGCAACGCCCATTCTACACTTAGACAATAAAGCTGCAGGCTTAGGCCTGAGTTTATACAAGAATTGTACAAGGTTACAATAGTGGTTTTGCAATTGCAACAGCTGCGAAATTGTTATTATATATTATTTATCTCGTACATGCATAAAAAAAAAACTTTTATAATAAAATACCTATTTCAGGATGTTTGTTTTATTTGTTCACAAATGAATCCGATGCGAAAAAATAATATTTCATATGTCTTAACATTTTTTAAAATCGGTCGAGTAGTTTCGGAGCAAATTGGCTGTGATAGACGGACAGACAGACAGACGCACGAGTGATCCTATAAGGGTTCCTTTTTCCTTTAAAGTACGGAACCCTAAAAACCAATGCATTAACATCCTTTGCATCAAATATCTAGTTCATATTAATGGGAAGTGAATAATGAATCCTATAAACATCCAGGTATATAAAACCAGTGATTTTAATGTACATGCGTTGCCTCTAGTGAGGCATAAGCTTTTGTGCCTCAATCCCGGGATTTACAACCTGACCACGATAGCTCCGAACACTTCCACTTAGAGACAAAAAGATTAATAATATCGTGGTGCTTTCGACCTCAAGATACTACATTGAATCACTGCCACCTGTAAATATAATATCACTACAAACATTTATGAATAAATGAGGATTGAAGTACCTTTTTATTTTAACTCAACTTTAACAAGCTTAAGTAGAGTGGGCTGGCAGATTGTGGGTGCATTCATGCGAATCTAAACTAATATTATAAAGAGGTAATATTTTTTTGTTTGTTTGTTTGTAATGAATAGGCTCAATAACTACTGGACCGATTTTAAAAATTCTTTCACAATTCGAAAGCTACATTATCCACGGGTAACATAGGCTATATTTTATTTTGGAAAAAATAGGGTTTCGTTACATATTTGGGTTTTTCAGACACAAGGTGTAAAAAATCAACCAGAAAAGTTACTTATTTTGCGTACGCTGCCTAAACTATAAAAGATATCGAGGAAGACTTTAGACTATATCTATGTATAATCATCACGCTAAGACGAATAGGAGAGGGTAGGCAACATAGCACCGCGCGAAGCCGGGGCGCGCCGCTAGTGTAAGTATAAATTTGTCTAGCATTTGTAAGGAATATGAAAATACAGGAGTAAACTTATACGTAAACTTTCCACCTACTCAACTGTGTATCTTGTTTAGTACCTAAGAGTATGCAAGCAAAACAGTGCAATGACACACTAACATACTTTTAGTGCAAGCTATTTGTACAGCTAGTTGAAGCGCGCATGGCCCAGCGGTTGGTGTAGATCGTAAGCGATCTGCTCGGTTAAGCACTACGGGCGCGGTCGGGTAGTGTGATGGGTGACCGCTAGTGGCAAATTAAATGCGCGTTTCCGTGCTTCGGAGGGCACGTTAAGCCGTCGGTCCCGGTTGCTATCGATGGATAGCAGTCGTTAAACCTTGTCGGAGGCCTTATGGGCGGTTTGAAAACATCCGACAGTGGGTTGGCCACTAACCCACCCACCTCCACCAATCCGCGTTGGAGCAGCGTGGTGGAGTAAGCTCCAGGCCTCCCAAAAAGGGGAGAGACTCGTGCCCAGCAGTGGGACGTATAATGGGTTGCCATTATTATTATTATTATATATTTGTACACAAATACGATAACATTCTGGTGAGAGATACTTGCATATGAGACTGGTCTAACGGAGTCCCAGCATAAGAACAAGTAACACTCCTTGTATCATTCAACAGTTATTTTTGTTGCTTAAACGTAACCTCCCGCCTGTAATCCCCGAAGGGGTAGGCAGAGGTAAATGCATGCATTCAAGCATACATGCAAACACCCACGATTCGCCGGGTACGTTTTGGCCCATGTAACAGGTGGCGAGCCTGTTGACATCTCCGGGCACATTACCAAACTTTGAGGTACTGGGAAATTTCCAGAAAATGGAAAAATCCCAATAGAACCAGAGATAAAGGCTTTTTCACCGTTATCTCTGATAACCCCCTACCCGGGAATCGAACCCAGGACCTCAGCGTAGTAGTAGTGGCCTGCTACCACTAGGCTACCGAGGCAGTTACTTAAACTGTTTGTTTAAAATGCCTCAGTAGCCTAGTGGTAGCAGGCCACTACTACTACGCTGGGTTTTGATTTCCGGGTCGTGGATCTGAGAGATAACGGTATAAAATCCGTTATCGCTGGTTCTATTGGGATTTTTCCATTTTCTGGAAGTTGCCCAGTACCACAGAGTTTGGTAATGTGCCCGGAGATGGCAACAGGCTCGCCACCTGTTACATGAAACAAAAATGTTACCGGTGAATCGTGGGTGTTTGCATGTATGCTTGAATGCGTGCATTTACCTTTTCCGGGGATTACAGGCGTGATTTAACGTTACGTTTTATTTTTGTTGATTTGATACGCGATTTGATTTATGCATATCATTGTAAACACATTATCTAATTGCTGATCATGCACGAACAGCAATTATTACTACATTCCTAAGCCAAATAGGAGTTTCCTAATTTGAAACTTCCTTATATCTGATGGGATTTCACAGGGGCGGATCCAGATTTCGTTTTTTTATGCAATGATGGTGGTAAACAACCATGCAGTTCATGCTGTTGGTGAGTAAATACTGCAGTCTGTAGTCATCTACACAAAAATCAAGGGTCAGAAATGCAGACGCGTTAAGTCATTTTCCTTCTGTTATAGTCATGTAAAATTATGGAGCCTCACCGTACGTTTATGGAGCTCCTTGCCCTACACCATTAAACAAGCTCGGAGTATTGCATCGTTTAAATACCAAATTAAGGCTCACTTCCTTTCCTCTCTTCTTTAAATTCCTTGTGTCTGTTACTTTGTTCCTTTCTCCTTCGTTCGCCTGTTCACTGTCCCTTGCTTCTTTAATTTATTTTAATATTGTTAGCAATGTTACTAGTCTAGTTAGTACCTAGAGAGTACCTTCTTAGTGTCGCGCACCCTACTGTAATTTTTTCTGTATTTCTTTCGATAGTTGGGTTGCCTGGAAGAAATCGCTCTTCTAGCGATAAGGCCGCCCAATGTCACATAAATAAAAAATGTAGGTAATCTTAACCGATGTACTTTTGGTGTGCAATAAAGTGTACTATTATGTCTCTCGTCAGCACGGGGTCTAATTTGAACCCCGGACCTTTGTCAGGCTTGCGCGGGGACATGGGGGGTCCAACACGTAGAGGCCCTTTCGAGAATTTTGATCTACTTTGTAATGGGGTTATGTTCGGCGGGACCTCTCTCTGACTGCATCAATAGTTAATACAGACACAGACAGACATATATAACATAAAAATTAAAAAATAGTGTGCCGCCGGCAGCGGGAGCAGGGTCCAAGCTGCCGGTGGTTAGGGACACAGAGACAGGAACCTCCTCACTATGCGCGCCGTGCCGAGGAGTACTGCTTTATTAATATTACCATGTAAGTGGAACACGATAGAAATAGAAATAGAAATAGAAAATATTTTTATTTCGAATAGATCTTTACAGATACTTTCAAAACGTCAACAAATCATAAACTACCTAGAGCGAATAACCATTACATATAGGAAAAGCAAAATCATATATTAATAGTAAATTAAAAATTAAAATTTAAACTATTTGGTTAAAACATAATAATCATAAAATTTTTCAATTCCTTCAATGATAATAAATGAAGAAAAAGAAAAACTTATTCGTCAAGATCAATGTTATTCACTTAGCAGAGTTCCAAGTGCAGTCACTACTGAGAAGAACTCCGCTACCCAACAAACTCAGTAAGAGCTCTTTTAAATGAGAGCTTAAATCTAGTACAGATTATCGTGAAAAATCAAATAATGTCAACGTCCATAGCATAGATGCAAATAAACTGCTATCTACTAAATGTGATGTAGCCCCTGCAAACCAGAACAGACCAGTCCCCACCAACAGCACCCGTTCACGAGTATGACGCATGTGACAGCCATTGTACGTGTTGATTGCTCTGATCCCGAGCATTTGGCGGTAGATTGATTAGATATGCGGTGGTATGTTCTCGTGCTCCAGACATTGAAACTCTCATCATCATTATCATCATTTCAGCCGAAAGACGTCCCACAGCTGGACAAAAGCAACAACAACAACCCAAAGGTTGACTGGTCGATAATGCCTTGCAGCATTAAGTCCGCCTTATGTACCTTTTAAATGTGCACAGAAGTTAAATAAATAAATGAATGTTTTTTATATTATTTCGCATTAACACATGCTTGTGTGTGTTTCTTTAAAAATAAAATAAATAAATGAAGAAAAGCCTCTCCGAAAGGTTGTAACAATGAACGGTCCAGGTCGCCCACATCCAGTATTGCCCGCAGCCTTCATCAGGTTGTCGGTCCACCTCGTGGGGGAGCTGCCTACGCTTCATCTTCCGGTACGCGGTAGCCACTCGAGAACGCTTCTGCCCCAACGGCTGTCGGTTTTATGAGCTATGTACCCTGCCCACTGTCACTTGAGTTTCGCTATTCGGTGGGCTAAGTCGATTAGTTTGGTTCTAAAACGCCCAGTTGTTGTGTCCATTGCTCTTTGCATGACTTTGAGCCTTCTTATGAGGTCTATAGTGAACGACCATGTTTCGGTTCCATATGTTATTGGCAACATACACTTATCAAAAACCTTTAAAAACACAATTAAAACAAAAATTTGCCGCTAAATAGTAGTGTTCAGCACTATTGTGGTAATGTGTGACCCTGTAATTTCCGGCACAGGGGCATAACACCTTAGGCCTCAGGAGTGGTAACGCATCTGCCTTGGTCTATTTATGTCAATAGGCTGGAATAGGAATGTGAACTGCATGCTTGTTCTACTGCACTTTCATTACATAAAAAAAGAACAAATAATTTTAAGTACCACCAGTATAGGTCGCGCCAGGTAAAAAGAACGCTGGCGGTCAAGCTGCGCAGTAGACGATTTATCGATCTATTTGGTGGTATGAGGTGCGGCGTTTTCAATCTGTCTACCAATACACGAAACCGCAAGCGAAAGCCAGATCAAAATTAAACCAATAGGGCTAGTACTTTCGTGCGCGAGTGTACCGATGCGCGAACACATCCCTTCTACTTTCTTCCAGCGTTCTTTTTACGTGGCGCGACCTATACCTGTTAGTAGGTAAAAATATTAAGTAGATAAGTATTATCATTTGCACTATTGCCTTTCTTCATCTCTGTGTACTTAGTCAGGGTAATGTTATTAACTTTGTAACCACTACACTTATGCCTTGATTACCTGTCACTTACTTGGGATAACAAGCTGATATCACTGGCTTTGCTCTTAATGTAGGAATGTCATCATAATCTTATTTCGTTCATACAAAAGGTCACTTGATCACACGATTTTAACAGTTGATTTTATTTATGCAACACACAATTTGAGTGTTGGTTTCTATTTAAAATTAATGACTTGTATGTACTCGTATGAAGCGCGCATGGCCCAGCGGCTGTAGATCGTAAGCGATCTACTCGGTTAAGCACTACGGGCGTGGTCGGGTAGTGTGATGGGTGACCGCTAGTGGCAAATTAAATGCGCGTTTCCGTGCTTCGGAGGGCACGTTAAGCCGTCGGTCCCGGTTGCTATCGATGGATAGCAGTCGTTAAACCTTGTCCGAGGCCTTATGGGCGGTTAGAAAACATCCGACAACGGGTTGGCTACTAACCCACCCACCTCCACCAATCCGCATTGGAGCAGCGTGGTGGAGTAAGCTCTAGGCCTCCCTCCAAAAAGGGGAGAGACTCGTGCCCAGCAGTGGGACATATAATGGGTTGCCATTATAATTTATTATTATTAATATGTACTCGTATATGTATGTATATACCTTCACGCAAAGTCCTTATCTAGGTAGGTAGAGCGAGGAGCGCCAAATAGCCCGATTCACATACACCTCCCGTACCTGGTAATAATGACGTCATATTCCTGTAAACTTCACTAAATACCTACGCCTACTATTACGATTTTTTTCATATCAATACCACCGCTTATCTGGCAACTTGTGCTTAGTAGCAGATCCTACCATTAGGTCGGGGTCTTGAATTCGATTCCCGGGCCAGGGGTTGACCGACTTTACAGACTTTTTATCGCTCATTTTTCAGGATTTTTCCGTTTTCTGGAAATCCCAGTGCTTTGAAGTTTGGGCACTGTGCCTGCAGATTTCAACAGGCTCGCCACTTGCTACATGGGCCTAAATGTTACCGGCGAATGCGTGTTTGCCTGTATGATTGACTGCATGCACTCACCTCTGCCTACCCCGGGATTAAGGCGTGAAGTTACATTTTATTGAATAAGTAATTATTAAGTACATATTTATATCAGTTATGACTGAAATCTATCCAGCTGAGTTCGCACTACACTACATGGTGCTCATGTATAAATTTCACTTTGATTAAATTCGCCTGACATCATTTTTTATAACAGCCTGTATACTACTAGCTTTATTGTCCTCATTTAGGCAAATCGCGTAACAAGATAAGTGCCTAAGTATCAAATAAAAGCAGTAATTTCAAACGGTAATCTAAGGTGTCAATCATTTTGAGTTGTTCAAGGATTGTAGATTGTCTGTCTTAATATTTTAGTAACAACAATAGTCAGCTGTTGATCCTAACATGATCCAAACTGATAGCTGATATATTAAATAATGTATTTTTTTATATTTTTTAATGTAATGAAAGGCTAACAAGCATGCAGTTCACATTGATGTTAAGTCATGAATGCAGCCTATACTAGGGAATGCAATCCCGACTCGAGATTGTAAATTTGAGATTAGAAATGTAAGACTAACTTTGACTGGCTTTGAGACTAACATCAACGTCTATTGGAGGGAGGTGAAAAAGTCTAAAAGCTCTTCTCCAGTTTCTGGAATGAATAGAATAAAAACTAAGGAGGGTGATATTCTTGAGAACACACAAGATGTGTTAAAACGATGGGCGAAATGGATCAAGTTTTCTCCCTCCGCATCATCATCGAAGCATCTGGCTCTGAGCTGTGAGTAGGTTTTTTGCGGTTTTGTGGATTTGAAGAAAGCGTTTGATAGAGTATTACGAAAGGAGCTGTGCCACATTTTCCAGAGTATGGTATTGACGGCAGTCTGCTTCGTTCAATACAATCCACGTATGAGGACTGTCAAGCATGTATGCGAGTAGATGGAAACATGTCACCCTGGTTTGATGTTGACATCGGTGTCAGACAGGGTTGCGGGCGTTCGTCTTGGCTGCTTATCATATCGCTGACCATTGTCGCCTAATCCCGTGAATCTCGAACGGAATCTCGTCATATTATGCTTCGGGATCAATCTTGAAAAATTACACGAGATTTCGCGAGATCGGGATCCCGCGAGATCGGGATTGCATTCCCTAGCCTATACACAACCCCACAAACATCAGAGTTCAAAATGCAGATGCGTTGCCACCCCTGAGACCTAAGTTGTTATGTCTCTATGACAGTTATACTCGTATTACCATCTAACCGGAACACGATAGTGCTGAACACTACCATTTGACGGCAGATGTACCTATTAGGTAGTGCTGTGTTGCCTACACCTTCCCTACACTGGAACTCTACCACCAGTAAAAACGACTAAACTACTTTTCAATCAGTAACATTGATCGTAGATGACGTGTATCAATAACCAGTTTCCAACTATTGTTAACGCATTAACACATGGCTGGCCCCGGTCGTGACGTGATACTCGAATTCTTTTATTTCTATACGGACACGACGAAGTAAGTAGTAGCCTTGGCAATGCTTACTTGAGTATCGACGCCGAATGATAGAAAGACGAGCCGTTTGAGTCAGTTTCACAACTCCCAACGTTTTGAATCGTCATATCATAAAACAGGAAGGCTGATTGGTCTGCGCATAAAACTATTAGTAATTGAGTAGATGTTTCAAAGACAATATTTATGTACATAATATATTTGTCCTTTACTTTTGAAATTACAATAAAAAGAACCATTCAACATCTCTATTAGATGCAGAGATTAAAATCCTCCTTCCTTCCATTTCAAAAAAGATATCTTAGCTGAATCCGTTTCCATCCATTGATAAGCTATGTGCACCAATGGATATGATTGGTGGATATCAAACTTATAGCAAATCTCTGGTGGAAAAAGCACCCTTAATAATAAAAAATATATTTTATTCAAATAAATCCTCAGTAATAGGTACCTACCTACTTGACACGCCAAGTAATTTGAAATTATCTAAGTACAGTGAATAACTACTATCTACTTGCCGCTATGTAGTGTGTGTGATGGTAGTGTTCAGCACTATCGTGTTCCGATCAGGTGGTAATTTACGGCCCTGTAATTTCCGGCACAATAACTCAGGAGTGGGAACGCATCTGCATTTTGACCTTGGTTTTGTGTAAGTATCTATAGGCTGCAGTCATCACTTAACATCAATGTGAACTGCATGTTAGTTTACCACTTCCATTAGGTACATAAAAAAAACAAAACTGATTAAAAATGTGATTTCCATTTTTTATTTAATAATAATTATTTTTAGGGAAACGTTTTGTTGGTCAATTTATAAGTCAGAGGTAAACCTCTACTGGTTTATTGAGAGGTTCGGTAGGTACCGACGACGATATTTTTGACGTGACAACGTCTTAAATTAGGTTGCGGCTCGGAGTCACTCATGAAAAAGTGTAACGCCCGGTAACGTAACGATGAGTCACCGAACGAGAGAGAGGCCTGCCGGACCGGCGAATGCCTTTCTACCGAGAAAAAGACGTTGTCACGTAAAATCTTCGCCCGTAAAACCGACTTTACAGGCAACCAGTTTTTTTTATTTTTATTTTACTGTCTAGATTTAGGTCCAGGAAGTAGAATAATTTATTCTTTTTTTATGAGCTAACCACGACATTACAGTTAATATCAAATGAGGAAGTGTATGATAAAGGTATATACTACGCACAAAAGTGGGAGCCTAAAAAAAAATCGTCTCTTTTTGCTTTTAAAATGGAAACGCTGTGGTAATAATCAATTTAATTCTCAATTTTTTTTATATATAGCATTGGATTTCTTTGTCGTTATTACCTACCAAAATTCGATTTGTATGATTGTTTTTAAAACAAAAACATTGAACTTCGGTGTTTTTAGGTTACATTATTGGTAAATTATGGATATTTTCGACCCCATAACTAATTTTCCGATTAATCGATCTCAAATCGCCATTCGTAATAATTACAACCTGCAGTACATATTTACGAAAAAAGTAAACAAAACCTAAGACCTGCGACATACATTTTGACGACCCGATTAGTCCAGCGGTGTGAGATGACCGTTTGATTCAAAGGGTCGCGTGTTCGATCCCCGCACCGGTACGAATATTTGTATGGCCTACAGATATTTGTTTCGGGTCTGGGTGTTTGTGTATGTGTTGTATGTGTACAACGGCACCCACGACACAGGTTTATACCTACTGTGGAGCTGTGAGCGTAAGCGTATTTTATTTGTTTTTTTTATTTTTTATTTAAGAATACGACGACTGTGAGAAGACGTTTCTTTTTTGTACTGGATATATTTCGTAAATTTACGAAAAATTGTCGTAATATGTATTCTCTTGAAGAGGCCTATCGTACAAAAAACACGGCTAATTCCAACGGGGGGTACGCAGTCCGATCCATCACGGCCGCTGTCACATGCCATTAGAGCTCTATGCGGTACGACTGCCAGTTAGTGCCGAACTGGCCACAACGAAGCGATTTTTTATATATACTTAATGAAGGTGACAAAAAACCATGCAATTCATATTGATGTTAAGTGATGACTGCAGCCTATAGACACCCACACGAAGGCCATAGGTCAAAGTTTAGATGCGTCGCCACCCCTGAGACTTTAGTTGTTATACCTATGTCTGTAATAGTTTGATTACGGAGCCATAGGCTTTAGGCCATTTTATGAAGTGGCTGTTACTGGTGGTAGAGCTCCAGTGACGGAGCTCGCGGGCGTAGGTACCACCACATTACTTAATATACTTGCCGCTAAATGGTAGTGCTCATCACTATCGTGTTCCGGACAGGTGGTAATGTACGGCCCTGTAATTTCCGGCACAGAGGCATAACACCTAATGTCTCAGGAGTGGCAGCGCATCTGCATTTTGACCTCTGGTCATTGTAGTTGTCTATAGGCTGCAGTCATCACTTAACATCAATGTGAACTGCATGCTTGTTTGCCACTTTTATTACATAAAAAAAAAAGAAAAAGTGAACATGACAAAAATCCCGGTCACATAGAAATCGAAAGGTAAGCCAAAGGTAACTAGGTATGCAACTGTTATACCGTCAGGCAGCAATGATATTTTTTTTTGTGTTATAGAAGTGGCAAACAAGCTTGCAGTTCTCATTGATTATAAGTGATGACTGTAGCCTATAGACACCCACACAAAGACCAAGGTCAAATTGCAGATTCGTTACCACTCCTGAGGCCTAAGGTGTGGCGGTGATGCCTACGCCCGCGAGATTCGTCACTGCAACTCTACCACCACTAATTAATTTCTTGTTGTTCGCTGAGACTATTGCGGGGTCATACATTACCATCTAACCGTAACGCGATAGTGCTGATTTGGCGACAGATAGATTAGGTAAAACGGTGGTGCCTACGCCCTCCAGTCCCTACACTGGAGCTCTACCACCAGTATGTCAATTGAACTTTTAAAATATGATTTTCTATAATAACAGGTAGGTATGTAAATAATCTAGTGTCATGTAAAAAATGCGCGTTTCCGTGCTTCGGAGGGCACTTTAAGCCGTCGGTCCCGGTTGCGATCGATAAATAGCAGTCGTTAAACCTTGTCGCAGGCCTTAAGGGCGGTTTGAAAACATCCAACAACGTGTTGGCTATCTTATCTTCACCAATCCGCAATGGGGCAGCGTGGAGGAGTAAGCTCCAGGCCTCCCCCAAAAAAGGGGAGAGACTCGTGCGCAGCAGTGAGACGTATAATGGGTTGCCATTATTATATATTATTAAATTATCTATTATTAATTAACACCCTTAAATTCATAAATACGAAATACTTATTTAATTGAGTAGATTACGTAAACGAGCAAAGTGAATGCAGTCAATGCAGTCGAACCATTGCGACAAAATAAATAACGAGCCCGGCACTTACCGTGATCCGTACCGCGCCGACACGGCCGTACAGGAAATTCCCTCAAATAAACGCGTATACAGCAAATAACTTCATCCACTCTCGGATTGGCTGCACACTGCTGTACCTATGAAGGTGGCTATACCTACTTACTATATGTCTCGCTATGGTCAGGGATAGATCTATGGTCTAAAGACCAAGTTCTGTTGTGATCGTTTAAGAAGTAATGTTTTGCGAATTACAATAGGTAAGATGAATATGATAGGTGAGAGCATATTATTAGATAGGTATACAGGTAGGTACTGCTGAGTGGTAGAGTTGAAGACATAAAAACATTTGTACATGCGAAAGGGCCGATTATACATCCAGGATGACGACACTATTTTTGAACTCAAATTCTGCTAATTTAGCAGAATTTCATCACTTTTTCTACTAAATAACAAAAAAAAAAGGAAATACCCCCGAATATACAATTCAATTCAATTCAAATCATTCAAAAACGGTCAAAATTCGGATACATCTTTTTTTGTAGCAGAAATAATTTATTGATGGCTGTACAGTTTCCCAATAAGAGTATGCCATAACTTAATCTATAGTGGGCGCAAACATAATAAGCTGATAGTGCTGTATTAAAGCTACTGATTTTCTTTAGATGTTTAAGTGCGTAGATAAAAGATAACAATTTATCAGCTCCTTTTCGGACATACGCCTACCAGTTAATTTTCAACCTCGACATCTAATAGTGTTGCAGATGCAACCGTCTCTATATTTAAATTATTACATTTGAAAGCGATTTGAAGTGACTTTTTTGATACGGTTTGAATTCAATCAGTTTTGTTTTATTTAGGTTTAATTTTAAATTATGTAGGTCCAAAAATTCACAAATTTTTTTTAGGATGGAATTTAGTTTACTATTTAATTCTGTTGTATTGGAGACGGGTAACAGGACGGAGACATCATCCGCAAAAATTATGGAATCTTCTTCTATTTGTTTCATAAAAAGTATACTGTATACAAAAAAGTAATAGTTTAAATAATATGATGACTTAAAAAAACTAGCTCGCATTTTTACTGGTAAGTGAAGTTTCAGTGCAGGAACTCGAAGGCGTAGGCAACACCGAATTGTAGTGTTCGAAAAATCGTATTGTTCTCACTATAGTTTACCGGTAAGTTGGTAATGTATGCCCTGTAAATTATTGAATATTTTATAACAAATATTACCGAAACGATTAATCAAAATAATATTTGTGGAAAATTGATGTTCGTTACTGACAACGCTTGTAATACCACAAAAAGAAAAACATACATTCTTTAGGTTGTCGTAATACAAAATTATGACAAAGAAAATATCTTAAAGTTTAAAAAAACCTACCTCGGTAGCCTAGTGGTAGCAGGCCACTACTACTACGCTGAGGTCCTGGGTTTGATTCCCGGGTAGGGGGTTATCAGAGATAATGGTGAAAAAGCCTTTATCTCTGGTCCTATTGGGATTTTTCCATTTTCTGGAATTTTCCCAGTACCTCAAAGTTTGGTCATGTGCCCGGAGATGTCAACAGGCTCGCCACCTGTTACATGGGCCAAAACGTAACCGGCGAATCGTGGGTGTTTGCATGTATGCTTGAATGCATGCATTTACCTCTGCCTACCCCTTCGGGGATTACAGGCGTGAAGTTACGTTTAAAAAAACCAAGCGAGTCTAAAAAATAACTGAAAGTGATTTGTCAATCACAGATTTAGTGAGGCCTAACTCGGATCCCACTCTATTGAATTGAACTACACCCTTCTTTAAAACGCCTCCGAGTGGGGTGCCTTCGGTTGATGGAAATTAAACGATGTTTAAACACCGAGTGTGGTTGTCCCTGGTTTATTTATCGTGGATTAACGAGCTGTTGATAAGGTTAATATCATTTACTGACTTGAAGGGTTATGATGATAATTTAAAATGGGTAGTAAAATCGCCTCCTTTTTAATAGATTTTGCGCCTCAAAAAAATTGCATTGAATTCTAAGGCATTGCATTCATAACTAAGTCCGCCACTATTCATGCGCGATTTGGTATTCTGTATTTAAAAAAATACCTAACTTGGATAAGTTAGGTATTTTTTAGGATGGATATCCCCATCATGTCGGGGGCTCTTAATTTTACTCTAAATATTTAGTAAGCGTTGTAAAAAAAAATTTTAGAGGCTCACTATATTTTCCTGTGATTTGGTTATAAAAAAGGGAGGTTTAATAACGTGGCTAATTAAAAATTCTTTAGCTGTATTTATAATTTCTCATTTTAAAATAGCATGTTCTGAATGAGTTAAAAGTACTTAACGGTTATTTAAAATAATCAATTACCCTCTAACGGCCTTTTAAAATAAGATGACAATATATTTTTAGATTTGTTTATAGAAGTACAGTATAGGATTACCATTAATGCTAATATGCTTAATAACTATTTTCATAAACATAATTCTCATTAATATATCTCTTCATTGATACCTCTTTAAGTGATATAACATTTTTGATGTCTCCAATATATTTCTTCCTATTCTTCAACGATACCAAGGCAAGGGAAGACAAGTTGGTGTTTTAAGGAGTTCCTGCTAAACTGTTGGGCAACTTTTGGCAGTTACTAATGTCACCGATCCAACTTGCCGAGCACTTTATGATGGATCGCCCTCAAGTTCGCAATTTTCAGCCTATTACTTAATGAACACACTACAGGTGGCCCTCTTCAAATAATCCCAGGAATAATGTAGTTATTAGCGTAGAAATAATGTCGAATGAGCGAATGACTAAACAGATATACAACGAGAATTTGGATGGTTGCAGAGGCTCAGGAAGACCATGACCAAATAGGTCAAGTACTGTCTGATGGTATGGTCAAAAGTCTAAGGAATCGGCGTGTATGAATGAAGAGAATGATGAAGGTAGATGAGGCATGGGAGGTATGTCAGGACCGGGATATCTAGCGCTTTACACTCTCTGCCTACCCCGTTAGGGACCTGGCGTGAAGATACATACATACATAGTATTAGCATAGTATAAAAATTGGCTGTGACAAACGGACAGACAGACAGACGCAGGAGTGATCCTATAAGGGTTCCTTTTTTCCTTTTAAGGTACGGAACCCTAAAAATAACTACTAACTGGTGGAGGAGCTTCAGTAACTAAGAGCTCCAGTGAGTTTGCGGGCGTAGGCACCTCCGCAATAACTAATCTATTTGCCGGTAAATGGTCGTGTTTAGCACTATCGTGTTCCAGTCTCGTGGTAATGTACGGCCCTGTGATTTACCGGCACAGAGGCATAACAACTTAGGCCTCAGGAGTGGCAACGCATCTCTGGAAACCTCTCGTTTTTTATATAGGTAGGTAGATGTTGATAGCCTACAGTTATACCAGTTATACTTATCAACATCGTTAGCTGTATGGGTGCGTATGCTTGTTTGCCTAATTATTAAATAAAACAAATCTTAGGATTAGGATGCTGATCATTTTCTTTGATATTGCTCGCAAAAAGCTCCGGAGATCCCTTTGTTTTATTTCTTGGCCCGGGTATCGAACTAGGAGCTCTCTAGTATGAGCAGCCTTATTATTAAACTGCTTACTTAAACACAGGAAATAAAATATTTGTATGGGTATATTTTTTCAAGCAGACCTTGCATAAAATGCATCTGATAAATAAATTCCAGTAGGTAATTTCATAAAAAGGTTTTGTTTATTCCGTTCCGCTTTGATAAGATCTATTTAAATAAATAATTATTTCGAAACATATTTAAATACTTGTTTCCTAATAATTTCACGACTATGTATATTTAATAGGCGCATTTAAAAGCGGTGTTTCACAAGGAGCAATATTAGGGCCGGTCTTGTTCCATATATACGAGTACGAAATACAACAACGTGGCAAATCCATTTTGATTATTGTTGGAAGCACGTGCGGGCTTTGCTCTCCAAAATCTGTCCAATGTTGTCCTTGCTACTTGATCGATCACCGTCGGGCGAATTACGCTGGGGTTCGCTATTATATTTTTATTTCTATATCGAAGATTGACATCTTCGTTAGGTTTGAATATATCTTTTATGTGGAATATTGTCGGAGAAATTGAGATTTTTGTGAAAAAGCTTTTGGAAATATGTTTTACGTAGGTTACTACTATATTATATTCAACGGTAGAGATGTTTGTTGAACTTTTTAAATTTCAACATGTGTAAGTTGGTCTGATGTAGAATGGGCTCACTTGATGCCTGGCATATTTTGGAAACCAAACTTTATAACAATGTTTTAATTATGACCGGAAATTTTAATGTTGGTGCTGAAAGATAGGTACTATATAAGGGGTTCTCAAATTAATGTATAGTGTGATTGATGCCTTTTGGGTATTTGTTTTTTTAGGACGCTCCTGTATCTACTGATTCCAATATTCAAAAAACCTACCAATTTAGTAACAAGTCACCAGTAGAACTGTAATTCCATTTTTTTTTGCAATAGGTAATAGAGTTTCGTACTTCGTACCGTTGTGAATATGTATTGTAGGTTGCATGTAACAAATAATTATTTAAGTCGATGTCTATTAGGCCAGACTATCAATCAAGTTAAACCTACTACTCATGCGGAAAGTTTTTTGTCTGTTCGTTAACATTCCTGATAAGTTTTGTTTATTGCAGTTAATTGTAAAAAAAACGTAACATCACGCCTGTAATCCCCGAAGGGGTAGGCAGAGGTAAATGCATGCATTCAAGCATACATGCAAACACCCACGATTCGCCGGTTACGTTTTTGGCCCATGTAACAGGTGGCGAGCCTATTGACATTTCCGGGCACGTTACCAAACTTCGAGGTAGTGGGAAATTTCCAGAAAATGGAAATATCTCAATAGAACCAGAGATAAAGGACTTTACACTATTATCTCTGATAACCCCTTACCCGGGAATCGAACGCAGGACCGTAGTACTAGTGGCCTGCTACCACTAGGCTACCGAGGCAGTTGTAAAAACTCTAGAAATATCGGGAAATCGAAGTACCTAGTCATTATTGATCAATAAAAACAATTATGTTTGTTACGTGTCCTTGCAATATTATATTCTTTATTCTTATTTCTGTCCTTTAACCTATCATCAGATTCAACTCGTTCTGATGTTAGGTGATTGTTAAATAAGTTGTTTTTTTTTTTAGAGGAAGCACGGGAGTTGTGTTATGTTCGGTGTATAAGGCGCTCCACTCTCTCTTACTCTGCGCCCCGTAAGTGACTTGGCGTGAACATATTTTTTAAATACTTAATTATTGCATCTGCGCTAATAAATACGCCAATAGGACAATTAAAACTTTTTTTTTTATGTAATCGAATTGGCAAACAAGCATGCAGTTCACATTGATGCTAAGTGATGACTGCAGCCTATGCAGACACCCACACAAAGACCACGATCAAAATGCAGATGCGTTACCACTCCTGAGGCCTAAGGTGTTATGCCTCTGTGCCGGAAATTACAGGGCCGTACATTACCACCTGACCGGAACACGATAGTGCTGAACACTACCATTTAGCGGCAAGTATATTAGGTAATGCGGTGGTGCCTACGCCCGCGAGCTCCGTCACTGGAGCTCTACCATCAGTAAAGTGTCTGGCTGGCTAAAGTATCTGGCGCTCCACTCTCTCTTGCTCTGCGCCCCGTAAGTGACTTGGCGTGAATATTTTTTTTAAATACTTAATCATTGCATCTGCGCTAATAAATACGCCAATAGGACATTAAACTATTAGCTTACGTGGTAAAACACCGAAGTTCTGAGGAATTTCTGCAAGCAATTTTTTTTTTCTTTCTGTTTTTCTTTTTACCTGTTGGGTTTCAAACTACTTAGAAAGTACCTAATAATATTATTATGTCTATAGAAAGAATTCCAGCGATATAGCTCGAGGACGTAAGCACCACCGCATTAATTAATCAAGCTGCCCCCAAATGCCAATTTTGACCAATAACGTGGTGATCTTGGGCTGGCAACGCACCTGCAATAATACTTAGGTGCTTCTAGCTTTTATGTACCTAGTTATCCTATATGTGTAGGTAATAATAGGCTACAGAAGTTATGTACGTTTAATTCACATTCTTCATTGCTTAATACGAACTTCATGCTTGTTTGCCACTTTAATTAGGTAGACACATAAAATATTTAAAAAACATTTATCTACCTAATCAAATGCATTTGACTTTCATCCCAACTAAGGTAAGAACACCTTCATCAGAATCTATTGACAGCATTTGTTGGATAGATTTTAATTGTAATACGTATATTACCTTCGCAACAATACAATACCTCCGAATTTCGTCTCAATAAGAAAAACATTCCAGCATCAAATGTTGGGAAAATCTAAACTGGGCTCAATCCATCATTCTGTCACCAGCCGTCCCCCGGTGCGGACGTCGTATACTACCTACGGGATACCCTTGTTTTCGCTGCTATTGTACATTTTTCTGCTTTTTGAATACCTACCTACCGGTCTTTGTTGGCGTGGACACGATCAATGAATTTTGGTACTACTTATACGGAGTTTAGTGATATTTTTTATGACATGCTATGCATGACGTTATCTTTATACTACGTATGGTTAAGGTATGATTTCGTTATTTCTTCATGTCATGAACGTGACATGTATAAGGTTGGGGAAAAAGTTTCTTCGCATTTTTTAAGATAATTCAAAACATTTTTAATATAGTTTATTTAAATTTAACTAAAGTATGTATGTACCATTTTGTTCGATAACCTTTTGCCATCTTGTAGGTAGGGACATGATCCCATTGCTATAAAAAATTTGGGACTTCTCATCAAAATACCGCGACAAGTGGATTTGGCAGTCCTCTCGTGATGTTAACCTAACATTGCATAAAGAATTCTGAAGAGACCGAAACAGGTGGAAATCTGAAGGTGCAAGGTCAGGACTATACGGCGGATGCATTAACCCCTCCCAGCCAAACTCTTAATTTTTGCTGAATGGCTATAGATGTGTGAGGTCTAGCGTTATCATGATGAAACACCACACCCCTTCTGTTGATCAATTCCGGCCGCTTTCTCTCAACTTCTTGCTTTAATCTCATCAGTTGTTCGCAGTAGAGTTCAGAATCGATAGTCCTGCCTGGTGGTAATAGCTCATAATGAATAATGCCCTTCCAATCCCACCACTCACACAACATCACTTTATTGCGAGTTAACCCGGGTTTCGCCACAGTCTGTGAAGCCTGACCGGCCTTTGACCACGACCTTTTTCGCACGTTCTTGTTGTACGTGAACCACTTTTCATCACCAGTTATCAGCTTCTTCAAAAATGATTCGGTTTCATTACGTCGTAATAAAGAATCACAAATGAGTACACGGTTCATTGGGTTTCTTTCAGTGAGCTCGTGAGGTACCCAAATATCGAGCTTTTTTTTGTACCCAGCTTTTTTCAAATGCGCCAAAACTGTTTTGTGATCATTTCTCAGTTCTTCAGCTACGTCGTAACTACTGATATGTTGATCGTGCTCCACTTTTTAAAAAATGGCATCCATTTTATCCGTAATAGGGAGACCAGAGCGTGCATCTTTGACATCAAAATTTCCGGATTGAAAACGCTTAAACGAAATTTGTGCTACTCTCACAGACACTGCACTAGGTCCATAAACATCGCAAATTTTTTTCGCGGCTTGCGTTGCATTTTTACCTTTTTGTAGTAAAATTTTAAAATGTATCGAATTTCTTCATTAGATTCACTCATCTTGACAGTACGAAAAACAAATGAAAATCACCCATTTGCCTAATTTGAATTTGGAATTATGTTCTTTAAAATTTTAACTTTCAATGATACCAAAACCAACCAGATACAAATACTACAGAAAAAGAGATTTTATTACAAGTTCATACATACTATAATGCGAAAAGACTTTTTACCCAACCTATTATATATATATATATTTTTTTTTATGTTTTATATATATAGATTTCCACCTGTTTCGGTCTCTTCAGAATTCTTTATGCAATGTTAGGTTAACATCACGAGAGGACTGCCAAATCCACTTGTCGCGGTATTTTGATGAGTAGTCCCAAAATTTTTATAGCAATGGGATCATGTCCCTACCTACAAGATGGCAAAAGGTTATCGAACAAAATAGTACATACATACTTTAGTTAAATTTAAATAAACTATATTAAAAAACGTTTTGAATTATCTTAAAAAATGCGAAGAAACTTTTTCCCCAACCTAATATATATTAGCAGAGAATATGCCTTATTAATGCGATCGCAGTGGCGGTAGTTTTACCGCGGGACGTTGCTGCCCATCCCGAGTTATTATATTTACTATCGTCTTATTGGAATGGTTCGGTTGACTGTTTGTTATGGATAAATTAAAACTGCTGTACCAGTTTCCTAAAAATAGTTGGAGTGGAGTGGCGCCGCCCCCAACCCTTTTTTACATATAATTAAAATTCAATTTAGAGCCAGCTGCTTACAATGTTATTGTGCTGGGCCTCGGTAGCTTATTGGTGAAGCGGCTGAGCTAGTTATCCGGAGGTTACAGATTCAATCCCGGCCCGAAATCAAAATTTTCATTACATTTTTTGACGTGACAACGTCTTAAATTAGGTTGCGGCTCGGAGTCACTCATGAAAAAGTGTAACGCCCGGTAACGTAACGATGAGTCACCGAACGAGAGAGAGGCCTGCCGGACCGGCGAATGCCTTTCTACCGAGAAAAAGACGTTGTCACGTAAAATCTTCGCCCGTAAAACCGACTTTACAGGCAACCAGTTTTTTTTTTATCTTTAAATTAACTCGCATGTGTTAATACATTGACAATAAAACCAACAAATAATAAATAGGTACCTAACGGATTTATTTAAACAGTTCTTTATTTCCATATTTTAACATAATGATCACAATGGCGATGAAGCTTATTGCAAAATGATAACTTTCATACAAATAAATATTTACAAGTTTTTCCAAATTTCACTTTATATTTCCACTAGAGATTCCCGTTACATTAATTGCTGGCAGCTTCGCTGATTCTGGAACAAATAAAACCAATATAAGAAACAAAATGACGACCCGGTTAGTCCAGCGGTGCGAAACCACTGTTCGATTCGAAGGTACGCGGGTTCGATCCCCGCACCGGAACAAATATTTGTATAGCCTACAGATATTAGTTTCGGGTCTGGTGTCTGTGTATGTGTACAACGGCATCCACGACACAGGTTTATATAATACCTAATGTGGAGCTGTGAGTGTAAGCGTATTTTATTTATTTAAAATTAAGAAAAAACGTGTGCAATTCACACTTCATAGAAGTGAAACCTTCAAAAACTTAAAGTACAAGCACGCACCTTGTACACTATATCAAAAGATAGAAAATCATGGAAAAATACTCAAAAAATAATTTGAATCGTAAATTTTTTTTGTCAGAAATATTTAATTTTATGTAATTTTTGTATGATAGAAAGAAAGAAAATACATTTATTAGGACAAAAAGGTACACAAAAGAAAACAAAAAAATTGACTTCAGGCGAGACTCGAACTCGCGGCCTACTGGGAATCTAGTCCAGCCGCTCTTCCAATTGAGCTACTGAAGTCCTGCCCGATTTGTCAAATCTTTCCTTCACATTTATTGTCTTGCTTTATGGTAGCAGTAGCGACATCTATTGCCAACTATGCTAGTTAGGCAGGAAAGTTAGGAAAGAAAGAGTTAGTTAGTTAGGAAAGATTTGACAAATCGGGCAGGACTTCAGTAGCTCAATTGGAAGAGCGGCTGGACTAGATTCCCAGTAGGCCGTGAGTTCGAGTCTCGCCTGAAGTCAATTTTTTTTTTCCATTTTTCTTTAAATAAAATATATTTCACAAGCATGTGTTAATGCGAAATAATATAAAACACATATATTTATCTGTTACTTTGGTTTGAATTTTTTTTCTCTTTCTGCAACTTTTTTACTTTTTCTTTTACAACCCTAAGGTTGACCGGCAGAGAATGCCTTATGGCATTAGTTCAAAGTCAAAAATTCATTTAATCACTTGGAAATAATAGAATTTGCTTGTGATAGATCAAATTACAAATAAAATTAAAGCGAATAACAAGTGATACGTCGATTATATGTCAAAGTAAATAAATTAATATTAGTCCAAAAATACTTAATAATAAAAATAGGTATCAACAGAATGTTCCATACTCTCTTTTACAAACCGCAAGATAAGACTAAACAAACACTTAAATTAAGTCCACCTTATGTACACATTTTGTAATATGTGTATTAAAGATTAAATAAATAAATATATAAATAAACTAGCCGTCCCGGCAAACTTCGTATCGCCCTAGAAAATTGAAAAAAAAAATGTCCAAAAATGTTATGAAAAATAGATGTCAGCCGATTCTCAGACCTACTGAATATGCGTGCAAAATTTGGTTAAAATCGGTCCAGCCGTTTCGGAGGAGTACGAAGACAAACATTGTGACACGAGAATTTTATTGTAGCGTCCACTACATTAAGGCGCCAACTAGTGGAACACATATGAAAACCTCACAGTACTTGTCTAGTACGGTAGATGGCGTGCATTCGAATTACATCGCACATGCGAAGATTTCTCAAGAGTTGGCATACATACAACTTCCCAACGTCAATCGTTGGGCCGCGGCCCGCCAGGCGCTACCACTCGCCTGGTCGGAGGATCCTCCCTTTTCGCCGAAGGAACACTCCCACCCGTTCCTCCACATTATATATAAGATAACAGCGACGGGAGCCTCACCGGTTCCCGAGCACGGCGGCGACGGCGGCCGTGACGTCGGCGGCGCGCGGCAGGGCCCGGGCCTCCAGCGCGCGCGTGTAGGGCATGGGCACGTCCGCGCCCGACACCCGCCAGGCGGGCGCGTCCAGCTCGAAGAACGAGGCCGACTCCATCACGCGCGCGCAGATCTCCGCGCCGATACCTGGCGGAGGAATCGTGGATGGATGAACGGATCAAAGCACACGACAAAATATTAGGCAACGAAGAAGCCGACGGCGAAGGACGCCGCATGTCTACATAGAGCCCCGATTTCGAGGAGTTTCGCCGATAAGCTTCGTGAAGCGTATTCTAAACGATGAAACTGCATTATCGAGTAACAAAAATTACATCGAATCACGAACTGGCGAACACACCCGAAAATGGTCACCCGACTTGAATGCAACAAACGAGTTACACAAAATAGGCTACCCAAGTTTCCACCTCACTCAAGTTTTCACCGGGCACGGTTACCACAAACAATATCTCCGTAGATTGAAAATCACTCCAACTGACAAATGTCCCTGTGATGACACTTCAATTCAAAGCATCCACCGTCTGCTAACTGATTGTCCTCGCTACAGTAACGCTCGCTACACTCACATAAACACATGCAATATGCTCAATATAAAGCAATCCAGTCCAGTCCAGTCCAGCTCAATATAGACCCATTCAAATTAGAAAGCATCCTACAAAAAGAAAGTACAAGAAACACATTCAATCAGTTCACTAAACACATTGTCAACACCTTAAAGCAGTTCAACAATACATGAGATATCATCACATAATAACTAAACTCAAAATACATATCTAACCCACTCTATACACACCTTTCATCTTGATATTGACTTAAGTCGGCCGTAAACCGTAGCGAGGACTTCTGTCAAGTCATCCACAACATTACTTACTCCTCTTGATAATTATACAAAGGAGAAAAAAAAAAAAAAAAAAAACCTGACGGAGGAATCGTGCGTTATTACACGTTGTATGAATTTTGTTAAATCCTATTATTATACTGAATTTTTATAACTTAATAATAATATAAATATTGTACGCCCGTCTGTGGCAGGAATTCGGCATGATCGTTGCATCTTAACTAACATCTTTATGTACCCTTATTCCACAATAAATGAATTCTGATTCTGATTTTCCTTTTAAACAGAATCAGAAACAAAACCGGTCAAGTGCGTGTCGGCAGTGTAGGGTCCCGTAGTTATTAGGTTTGAATAATGTAAAACAAAGAATATATATCTTCTATGGAGTTGTTCAAAATTTTCGAGTAAATTACATTTGGTCGACTATTACCCGGAAATTTGTAAAACCAATTTAAGTGTGATAGTGTCCCTTTAAATTTCGTTATATGTAGCCACTATTGTCGTAACGTTTGAATTTGTAACAACAACCAAATTGGTAGAGTGGTAGACGCTTGACTCTAACGAAAATTGGCACTTTAAAACTTAATAAGTCAGAACAGTCATCGAAAAATGTTACTAGCACACCACTAACATTTTAAAAAGATCTATCCAACGATATCCCACACTATATAGAAATCGAAAACTAAAAAATATATCCGCTCGTTACATATAGGGGAGATACCCTAAATCATTTTATTTCTCATGGTTTTATTCAACCACTTTGTCGGCATGATTAAAATGTACCCTTGTGCTAAATTTCAAGTATCTAGTACCAACAGTTTTTGCGCCAAGCCGCGGATAGACAGACAGACAGACGGACATGACGAAACTAAAAGGGTTCCTTGTTTACTACGGAACTCTAAAAATGGAAAGAAAAATTTGACTTCAAGCGAAACTCGAATTCGCATCCACCGGGAATCTAGTCCAGCCGCTCTTCCGCCTAAGCTCCCGGAGTCCACACCCGAGTTATCAAATCTTTCTTTCACAATTTTTTTTGTTATGTAATGCAAGTGGCAAACAAGCATGCAGTTCACATTGATGTTAAGTGATGACTGTAGCCTATAGACACCCACACAAAGACTTAGGTCAAAATGCAGATGCATTACCAATTATTGCGTTGCCTTATGGTGGCAGTTTTTAATTTCTATTTTTCTTTAAAAAAATAAATATTTCAATAGCATGTGTTTTGCGAATAAATATAAAAACAAATTGTGGTTTGAAAAGAAACCAGAATAAAACGATTGTCGTATTTTTATTTTTCGCAATAACACAAGCTTGCGCATTTAGATTTATTTTAGAATTTATAAAATTTCAATCAACCCCACGTTGATGGAAATTTTATAAATTCTAATAGCAGCGACTTCGGGTTGACATCAATTTTTTAATTTCGTTTTTTCTATAAAATGGTAGATAAAAAAAATTATACCCTTATATCTTCCCTTTCATGCCTAAAAATAATCTACGTATTGTATATATGACTAGTAAAAATCCTTTTTTATACCTCAAATTGGCAAACAAGCATACAGTTTGTCTTCTGGTCTTTGTGTGGGTATCTATAGGCTACAGTCATCACTTAACATCAATGTAAACTGCATGCTTGTTTGCCACATTCATTACACAAAAAAAGAGCTTGCAGCCTGGCATGCTCGATAGAAGTAACAGTTTTATTTCAAAAGCTATTTCTTAAATATAACAGAACTCACCCGACTGTGGCCAGCCCTGTTCCACAGTGATGAGGTGGTGCGTCTTGGCGATGGACTGTGCTATCGTGTCGAAGTCCAGGGGCCTTAGTGACCGCAGGTTTATCACTTCGCATTCGATACCTGAAAAGGTAAAAAAAAAAAATGTCTGAGGTGTCACATGTTGGATTGGAACGAAGTTCCTCTTCATTTTCTAATCAATCACTTTCACAATACATTTTTTATTTTTTAGGGTTCCGTACCTTAAAACGAAGAAAAAAGGAACCCTTATAGGATCACTCGTGCGTCTGTCTGTCTGTCTGTCCGTCTGTCACAGCCAATTTGCTCCGAAACTACTAGACCCGATTGAGTTGAAATTTGATGAACATATTACATTTTTAAAGAAAAATGGAAAGAAAAATTTGACTTCAGGCGAGACTCGAACTCGCGGCCTACTGGGAATCTAGTCCAGCCGCTCTTCCAATTGAGCTACTGAAGCCCTGCCCGATTTGTCAAATCTTTCCTTCACATCTATTGCATTGCTTTATGGTAGCAGCAGCGCCATCTATTACCAACTATGCTAATTAGGCAACCGATATAATAGACTTTTCAGTTTATTGAATATCGTAAAGAAGTCGCTTTTACCCTTAATAATTGTTTTATATTATTTCGCATTAACACATGCTTGTGAAATATATTTTATTTTTAAAGAAAAATGGAAAGAAAAAAAAATTAAGAAAAACGACGAAAATTGACCATTCCCCCCCACTATCTCCGAAACTACTGAACTTAAAATTTTGAAAAAAATGTGGAAAATAGTTCTTTGCCTATAGATTACTGGAAAACCTATAAGAAGTTTGAGTGTTAAAATTAAATCGAAAATTCTTAATAATATAACCCCCCCCTGCCGGTACCACCGTAACTGCTATGTCCCTGCATTTAACATCTGTAATATTTTCGAAAATATTTATTTAAATTACTGAACCCTCACCACGCGAGTCGAACTCGCACTTGTCCGGTTTTTTTTAAATATTAAAAATAACTTAAACTACATACACACGAACACGACAAAACAATGTACGCATACACAGCGTGGCTTGTCACTGTCGAGAGAGAGAGGGAGAGAGAACGAATAAGTCGAATCCTATACTCAGCCTGCCCCCGCTACACACTACAGCAAAAGTGTCATGAGTATTGTTCGTGACGCTCGCCTAGCCCCCTTAGCCAGCGTACCGCGCGATATGGAATTTCGTTCCAAAATTACATTCATTATGTTTGTGATTTTCAAGAAAGTTCATGTAGCGTCTTCGATGAAACCTCCCAGGTAACTTGATTTTCCCCGATATCTTCAACATTTATTGATCTATTCCAATCACAAATTACACAAACTTTCCTTATTAATCACTCTATGTACCGGTGAAAGCTGCTTGAAAATCCGTGCAGTAGACTGACGCGTTTTATTATGTGTATAGATTCATGCATTTTACTGACCTTTTCCGGCAAGTTCATTAGCAGCGTTGAGAGCGGTTTCCGTGGCCCTGCCCGCACACACCAACGTGATGTGGCTTCCTGGTCTCTCAATTTTAGCTTTACCTGTAATTAATACAACATATTATTTTACTGGTGGTAGAGCTTCAGTGACGGAGCTCACGAGCGTAAGCATCACCGCATTATCGAATATACTTGCCGCTAAATGGTAGTGTTCAGCACTATCGTGTTCCGGTCAGGTGGTACGTACGGCCCTGTAATTTCCGGCACAGAGGCATTACACCTTAGGCCTCAGGAGTGGTAAACGCATTTGCATTTTGACCTTGGTCTTTGTGTGGGTGTCTATAGGCTGCAGTCATCACTTAACAAAAAAAAAAAAATTAACACCAATGTGAACTGCATGCTTGTTTTCCACTTCCATTACATAAAAACACATTAGTTTACTGGTGGTAGAGCTCAAGTGACGAAGCTCGCAGGCATAGACATCACCGCATTACTACTTGCCTCTAAATGGGAGTGTTCAGCACTATCGTGTTCCGGTTAGATGGTAATGTATGGGCTCGTAATAATGATTACAGAGACATAACAACTAAGGTCTCAGGGGTGGTCAAACGCGTTATCGACGAATGTGTCGGCTGCATGCACGAAAAAGTGTCACGTTCCGAATCAGACGAGCGTGCAATCGAGAGCGCCGAGCAAGCGACAGGCACAATCGGCCTAAGCGTTCAGCTTGTGACGAATGTTTTCAGACGTTACACGTATAATTATCAGCCGTAAACCAAGGCAAGTTTACTGTTACATTATCTTACCCCCAGAACGAGCCCAAAGAGCAATTTTATAAGTAGCCTTTTTCCACCCCTTTTTCTATTCTACAGCTTTATTGTACAAGTCCTGCAATGTACTAACTGTTCGCCAATTTTTTTATTATGAATACAATATTAAAACAGCACGCCAAGATGCCTTTCAGAGTTCAAATTACCAACAAAAGACGGAACGATATGGTCTGCAACTCAATAACAACCTCAAAACGTGCCACCACTAAACGGTTTTTCTTATTTCTGGGCCCATTTATATACAATAAAGGAGATGTTGCAAAAATGTATGGAACTCCGGCCATGTATTGTACACAATATCATTAAACAGGCAAAATCAATTTAAAAACGTTTTTACTGCATATTTTCACTTATTTAGCTTTGTTTGCAGTTACAAAACATTATTTGCAGTTAGAATTGCAACTTAAAACCAACATGGCGAATATGGCGGACGACGTCATTTTGACATTTTCATTTTTTAAATTGTTTTTTGATTATCTAGTACTTGGAGAAAAAAAAATCGATTGATACCAAGCGTTGGCTGTATCGCCACCGTGTTGAACATGGTTGAAAATGATAAAATCGTTTGAATTAAATGTGGTTGTAACTCTAAAATATATTCTTGATTAAATTAATTGTATTTATTTCGGATTCTTCAATAATTTACCCATTTTTTGAGAACATGTACGAACCAGGGCCGAGCTCGCAACATCTCCTTTAACAAAGATCTTTCATTTTACAAGTTAGATTATTTTAATTGTAAACAAGTACTATTTAAATATTTGCACAGTATGACTTACGATACAACAGAAAATTTCCTCGTAGTTTGTAAATGATTTAATTATAGCAGCTTAAGTTAGTTGTAAATGTAAAAAACTGTCTTTACTATTTGTTCTTTTTAAACTATATAATTTTTTAATTAATTAGGTATTTTGATTGTTATTTGTAACTTCATATATATGTTGTAGCGCTATCCAGCCTGAAACACAGGTTTAACCTACTTTAGGCAACCCAAATATGAAAATTTGTTACATTTTAAGTAAATATTAAGACACTTTTGTAAACCTTTGTTATTATTTTTCAAATAAACAATTATTGTATTGTATTGTGCTAAATATGCGCTCAGTGGCATTCAGTGACGCGTGTGTTGAAGGGATCACCTGATCGCTAGTTGGTCGAAATGGATGTTTAGACTTATTATCAGTCCGTTTCTTATAAAGTCTTTGATGTAGTTATTATAGAAGAAGTATATTACAGTACTTATCTAGAAATATTGCACATCGAGCATAAGAAAGAGACAATCGACTAGTTTCGACTTCGTAGAGCGTTATCTCTGTTAGTCCAGCGGTGTGAGATGACCGTTTGATTCAAGGGTCGCGGGTTCGATCCCCGCACCCGGACAAATATTTGTATGGCCTACAGATATTTGTTTCGGGTCTGGGTTTTTGTGTATGTGTTGTATGTGTACAACGGCACCCACGACACAGGTTAATACCTACTGTGGGGCTGTGAGTGTAAGCGTATTTTATTATTTTATCTGTTGCACACTGCCTACGGAAAATGGTCGACAAATGTCACATAGATAGTGCGCGAAATAGATTACACTCAACAGAACCGAAGTCGAAATCACTTTCCAATAGTCCATGTGCTATATACGAGTATCTTGGTGGGGACTGTACAGTATTAAAATACCTACGATAAATAAATAAATGCTTTAAAATCTTCAAGCTAGTAACATTTTCCCAATATAAATACAAAAACTATGTACCGATGGGCAAAACAAAGTCGGGCGAGAGCGCTTCATCGGACATGGGGAAGGGGATGCCGTACATGATCTCGTCCTCCAGGAACACTACAGGGTCGTTGTCTCTGATCGCCGCTTTTAGGAGACCTGAAACCAGAATATAAATATTTATACAGGGTGTAATGAGATCGCTTCCGAAGTCGAAACATGGGTGTTATGACACCAAATTGTAAACCATTCGCTTTTATCTCGTAATTTCAAAGAGTTGTATTTTTTGAATAAGCAATGTACAGCAGCGTACATAATTACATATCCAAAGAGTCGCCTACGCAACGCACACCCTTTTGTCACTTTTTACTTTATCCATTTATACATTACAGTACACAAAATAAACAAATATAAACTCTTGTTTTTAATATTATTTTCTTTGCGTCATTGTATCCAGAATCATCAGTACATTACCATTTTTTTTCGGAAGCGTTCCCTTGACACCCCGTATAAAAGCAATTAAACAGCGCTTATGATAAAATTGGAAGTTGTTGAAAGAGGCACACTAAAGTCAGGAACATTTTATAAATAACTAGCTATTGCCTGCGGCTTCGCCCGCGTGGATGTCATTTAATAAATATTTTTCCTGAATTTTCTTCGCTATAAACCTCACGGAGCCCGAGACCTTTCCAACGAATGCAAAATCGTGGAAATCGGTTCGTGCGTTCTGGAATTATAGCGTCAGGAAAGAAAACCCGACTTATTTTTATATTCTAGATTCTTCTACTAAAGTCTATTGATATTTTATTTTTAAAGAAAAATGGAAAGAAAAATTTGACTTCAGGCGAGACTCAAACTCGCGACCTACCGGGAATCTAGTCCAGCCGCTCTTCCAATTGAGCTACTGAAGCCCTGCCCGATTTGTCAAATCTTTCCTTCACATCTATCGCATTGCTTTATGGTAGCAGCAGCGCCATCTATTACCAACTATGATAGTTAGGAAATAAAATATATTTCACAAGGTGTTAATGCGAAATAATATAAAACAATTAAAGTCTATTGAACTCGCCTTTAGCGTCTTCTGAAGAGTACGGCATGACGACCTTCAGGCCGGGGCAGTGGCTGTACCAGGCGCCGAAGCACTGCGAGTGCTGCGCCGCGACGCCGGCCGCCGCGCCGTTGGGCCCGCGGAACACGATCGGCACGGGCACGTTACCCGCCGACATGTAGAATGTTTTGGCCGCTGAGTTTATTATCTGGAAGGGACGTTGCCATTGATTTTAAACACTAACCCCCTTATTCATAAACGCATTTTAGCTCAAGTGTTGCGAGTCTCTCCTTTGTCTTTTTCTATTTTTTTAAAATTTTTTTTTATGATTTAAAAGTGGCAAACAAGCGTACAGTTCACATTGATGTTAAGTGATGACTGCAGCCTATAGACACCCACACAATGACCAGAGGTAAAAACGCAGATGCGTTACCACTCCTGAGGCCTAAGGTGTTATGCCTCTGTGCCGGAAATTACAGGGCCGTACATTACCACCTGACCGGAACACGATAGTGCTGAACACTACCATTTAGCGGCAAGTATATTAGGTAATGCGGTGGTGCCTACGCCCGCGAGCTCCGTCACTGGAGCTCTACCACCAGTAAAATATCCACCAGTAAAGTATCCTGCACATTTGACAATGCAACTGACAAAGACGAAGCATTCTATAGCTAAAACGTACCTAATGTACGTTTATGAATGAGGGGGTTATTTTATGTGAGGAAATTGGCCCGGAAACCATACGTCGACTTAGAAAGAGCCGGGTTATCTTCGACTATTACAGGTCCTGAAATCATACAGGTACAAAGAAAGGCTGACTCCAATAGGTGTTCCGCCTGAGGCGACAAAACGCATCCAACCCATCTGTTTATAGTCTGAATGCAATATGACCGGAAAAAGAAAAAAAAAAGGAAAATGGCAAACACACATGCAGTTCAGACGGATGTTAAGTGGTGATTCTGCAATCACCACTTAACATCCGTCTGGACTGCTGATATGTGAACATCTACACAAAAATCAAAATGCAGATGTGTTGCCACCCCTAATACCTAAGTTGTTGAGTCTCTGTTAAAGATATTAGCATAAACTTGGCGGCAGATACTCGTAGATTAGGTAATGTGGTGGTAACAAAGGTGCCTAACAAGCTTGCAGTTCACATGGATGTTAAGTGATGACGCCAGCCTATAGACATGTACACAAAAACCAGAGTTCAAAATGAAGATATGTTGCCACTGCTGAGACCTCAGTTGTTGTTATGTTTCTGTGATAGTTATTGCAGAGGCTTACATTACCATTTAACCAGAACACGACAGTGCTCAACACTACCATCTGGCGGCAGGTGGGATAGGTATTGCGGAGTGCCCTCGAGCTCCTACACTGGCATTCTACCACCAGTTTTACCATCAATTTACCAGTAGAGCTGACACAAGTTGTGAACTCAATTTAAACACAGAATCTTTCTTTATTTTGTACGTAACTTCATGCCTGTAATTCCCGAAGGGGTAGGCATAGGTAAATGCATGCATTCAACCATATTATTATATGCACCACCCCATAGAAAAAAAAACGCGATACCCAGGCTACGTTTTTGGCCCACGTAACAGGTGGCGAGCCTGTTGACATCTCCGGGCACATTACCAAACTTGGAGGTACTGGGAAATTTCTAGAAAATGGAAATATCCCAATAGAACCAGAGATAAAGTACTTTACACCATTATCTCTGATAACCCCCTACCCGGGAACCCAGGACCCGAGCGTAGTAGTAGTGGCCTGCTACCACTAGGCTACCGAGGCAGTTCTTTATTTTTCACAAAAATATTCACTCACATGATCAATAGCCTGCATGGAGAAGTTGAATGTCATGAACTCGCAGATCGGTCGGAGACCATTGAAGGCAGCACCAACAGCGATACCAGCAAAACCAATCTCTGTGATAGGAGTGTCTATTACCCTTTTGTCGCCATATTTCTTCCACATGCCTCTGAAAAATACATTTCACTATAAATACATTTATTTTTACCCTGAATGAAGACTTATTTATCACAATGGTTATATAAATAATATGCAGTAATTACACTTATAAATATATTGCTTCATATCACAAGGAAATGTTATGTCAATGAAATAGGTAAAAATATACACATTAAATAACAAGTCAACTCATATACACAGATACATTGTACTGTATTACAAACACCAGTAACTATTGAGTTTACTCATGGATAATTTATTATCATTGAATATTTTGTACAAATCACAACTAGTACTGCACTTTAGGTTGCCTCTGTTTTAAACACTGAGTTTGCTTTTATGTTGAAAGTATCAATGTTTGTTATGATTGCAAATAGTTTGTTTGCATAAATGGAGGTTCCATTTATGCAAACAAACTATTTGCAATATTCTTGTGTAGGTTTTTAAATTAATATTCAATTTAAAAACTGCCAATTTTTGGTTTTATTTCATTATTTGACTGTGAAGTGGAAGAAAGCTAGTAGAGATTCAGTTAACATTCCCACCCAGTAAAAGGTAAACCTGGAGGTGTGACAGGCACTGTCAGTGACCATAATAGTAATGTATAAGTTTAAGATGTGAATAACCCAAAATTTGGTTGTTGCCATTTCTTCGAGTAAAGAAGAAAATGCTCAAGCAAAACGGATACTTTTTATGGAAATACAGACTTTTCTGTATTAAGCACAATAGTGAATGGAATTTTTAATAAAACTATTACTCTACGATAGAGAATACCCACCAATGACTAGAAGGAAAGTTGCATCTTCCCTAATCATAATAAATAATAATATATTATAAGGTAAATTTTCACAAGGGGGGCCCTAGGCAGTTACTTAAAGTTTTTAGGCTGAGAACCCTCTGTTACCCAGTGTAGCAGACTATGACCATCTCGAAATGTCCAATAAAAAAAACAATGAGTGTAAAATCTCTTTTGGTCTATTGGTCATAATAATAATAAAACCAAATCAAATAAATCTGTTAATTTATTATACTTTCAGCATTTATCATAGTAGGTAATAGGCACATGTTTATTAGTAAGTAAAACCAGTTGAGTAAACATCATAAAAATAATAATTCTGGCCATGTTAACAAAGCTTACTTACATCATTATCACGCTGATAGTAGACTATTTATTTAGACTATATTGTCCATGATAAGTTCTTTCTTATGAATCAAAACATTCTTTCAGACAAAATGTCATCGGAGACATCATCAGAATTATTTTTTTTAATTTCAAAAAGGCATTTATCGATTTGGCGGGATCTTTTTCAGCAGAAACAATATATATAGAAATAAATTCAAAGCAACTAAAAATACTTATGTTGAAATTTTCATAAAAATAAGTAAATTAGGTTCTTTTACCTCGGAAATGTAAAATCACCATTAGAAGTTATAAATGTATGGGGATAGTTGGAATAAAATAAAAATGTTGGCATTTTAGAACTTAATAACTGCCTCAGTAGCCTAGTGGTATCAGGCCACTACTGCTACGCTGGGGTCCTGGGTTCGATTACTGGGTCGGGGATGTTAGAGATAACGGTGTAAAATCCTTTCTCTGGTTCTAGGTTATTTTAGCGAATTTGACGATATGTCAGAACTGCACTAACTGTCAACAAACTGGTGATTATATAACCTTGGGTGTTTTTCACTTTGGAAACCATCTTACGATAGACTACCACTTGTATTCGGACTGGGTATATAAAAACATGATTTCTATTCCCGATTCGAGCGAATAAACACATATTTTAGGTTACTTTTTAATAGTTTAATACTAACCTTGTCACTTTGTAAGCACCATCATATTGTGCCACTTCCTCACCCAGAACGAACACTTTGTCGTCCCGCTCCATCTCCTCATCGATGGCCTGGTTTAAGGCATCTCGGACTGTCACAGGCTTCGACGCTAAAGCCTTCGAAGTTGAGAAATTTCGACGTGCAAGCCTCGTTAGCAGACCGAACACGGCCGGTGATTTCAATGCCATTTTCACAGTCTAACTTTAAATGCGCACTTAAACACTAAGAAAAGTACACTTATAAGCCTAATTAAAGCTTTTTTTGTGTGTCGTTCGGTTATTATCGATGAAAATGGTGGTAATTTCACCGTTACCGTACGTCGAAGGATGAATGGAGGTCGAATTCGATCGTGTCAAAAATGACGTTGAAGTTTGCCATTTTCTTTTTTTTTTAATTAAAAATGGCATCGCTATTACGCAATTTGCCAGTGTCAAGTTAAACGATATTTCGTATTCGTATAAAAGCGGCGTTAAAGGTAGAATCAGTCAGTCAGTTATTTATTCATTATGTCAGTCAAGTGAGTCACAGTCAGTAATTCGAGTAAAGCGATGGCTACTTTACCAGAACGTTTACAATTAAGTTTTGGAGGCAACCTGAAAGGCCGTGTTTTCGCACTGTTATTCTATTTCACTTTACACGGGCACTGTAATAAACCTATCAAACAAAATGCCACCAACTTTATTTAATATAACTCAAAAATACACCATCTAAACGAAATAAAATAAGAGCACCACACGCCTCCTTCAAGGTTCCCGCCAAAACTCCGACGTTTGATTGACGTTGGGAGTGGACATAAGTGTTGCGTTCAAGAAGTGTGTTTTATTTTTAATTTTTAGTAAGTTTTTAAATATACAAACATTGTTTACTATCGATCATCTAACTAATATTATTAGGTTGGGGAAAAAGTTTCTTCGCATTTTTTAAGATAATTAAAAACATTGTTTTAATACAGTTTATTTAAATTTAACTAAAGTATGTATGTACCATTTTGTTCGATAACCTTTTGCCATCTTGTAGGTAGGGACATGATCCCATTGCTATAAAAAATTTGGGACTTCTCATCAAAATACCGCGACAAGTGGATTTGGCAGTCCTCTCGTGATGTTAACCTAACATTGCATAAAGAATTCTGAAGAGACCGAAACAGGTGGAAATCTGAAGGTGCAAGGTCAGGACTATACGACGGATGCATTAACACCTCCCAGCCAAACTCTCTTAATTTTTGCTGAGTGGCTATAGATGTGTGAGGTCTAGCGTTATCATGATGAAACACCACACTCCTTCTGTTGATCAATTCCGGGATTTATTTGTTATATCTTTTTGCTGTCCACTGTATGCGCAACATCCTCTTCTAGCACCACACTACCAATGCATCGACCATCCAATCGGTTCGTGTATGACTCAGACACATATACGAAAATCGAGAACACAAAAGTTCGTACTAGTCTTATTTTGGTAGCATTGGACACGTTCTCTTCTGCCAGAGTTTTGAGAGCTTACTTAATTTATTCTTGGTCTATTGGCCTCGTCGTTGAATCTCTACAGCCACAACCTCCCTGGTCGCTGATCACAGATCCCAGATATACAAAAATTTTGTACGACCTCTAGACGAGCTAGCAGTCCGGTCTGCGGGAGCTGACAAAATGACTTTGATCTTTGTCTTATTGATTGAGAGACCAACCATCAGTTTTCGTCCTTTACCATCCTAAAGAGATTTGCCCTCTCACACTCAGATGCTGCGAATAGTGTAGTATCGTCAGCGTAGCCTAGGTTTCTGATCTTTAGCCACCAGTTGTGATGCCTCCATCACATTCCTCAAAGAACTCGTCTCACGATATACTTCCCAGAAATGTTGGAAAGTAGGTGAGAAAGTATATATCCCTGGCGTATTTCTTTCTACGATATCAGACAGTACCTAAAATATTGCACATCAAGCCCACGAAAGAGATAATCGGCTAGTTTCGAGAGTTTCTTTGTAGAGCGATATCTCTATTTTATGCAAGCGTTATGCAATTTTGTTTTTGGACAGGCAAAGCGTTCCCTTATAGTGTTTAGTTCTCTATTGCTCTCATGAGCTGTTACTTAAATTTGTACTTGTAATTAAGTGGACAAAATCCTGAGGCGGAGACCAGGAGACTCAGGGAGGAGCCAACGTTTACCTAGTTTGAGCGCTCCTGTCTCCACAATACCCAGAGATAAATGTTTAAAAGAAATCAAAATAATAAAAAAAATAAAATAAGCTTCATGTGATGTATTTACCTAATCCTAAGAAATCATTGTGGAGAAATTAAATAAAAATCTTTATCTTTAATCTTAAATAATAATCTTTATCTTTATCTTTATTTCTGCTGCACACTGCCTACGTAAGCTATGATAGTCCGGTATTGGTCAAAACTTGATCAAAATGGTCGAGAAAAATTGGTAAGGTAGGACTGTACTGACCCGAAATAAGTCGAAATCTCGTACCTATGGTCGAAATCCAATATTTCTTGTTGGGTACTGTACACACAATATTATATTGATACAGACAAATATAAAATGCGGAAACGGCAAACGGATCAGACAAAATCGATATTGTTGAATCATGAAAGGATTAGATTAAATTTTAAGAACCTTTTCAAAGGCTTTGTCCGTGACCCAGTTCTTCGGGATATCTTACATACGTAATGTGCACGCATTTTATTAACTCCCAGTCCCGTCCGTATGTATATTTTATGCGCGTTTCGGCCTCCAATAACGCGTAAACTTGAGATTTGTGAAAACGATACATTTATTATCTTCGTTTAGTATCCGTTTGGTGATGTTTATAAGTGGCGTTGGACGTGAAAAATCTTTGCGAATTTAGTAACACTGTTTTTATGATCGTTAGGCACCTACTTATAATAATTATGTACTTTAGTTATCTATTAATAAAATATATTATTTCACACATACTAATTTTCATACAAGTGTAATAAAATCTAGCGACCTGCCCCGTCTTCGCAGGGTCTTAAACATAAAAATCAATTGCTGTTCGTTAGTTTAAGAAAAACTCCAGAATGGCTGGACCGATTTGGCTAATTTTGGTTTTGAATGATTTTTGTAAGTCCAGGGAAGGTTTAAAAGGTAAGAAAACATGAAGAAATTAAAGAGAAATAGTAAAAACCATTTAATTTTTCCATACTAATAGTCCGTATCTATCAAACCTTTGACACATTATTTCATTTTGAGTCAATACGAAGTTTGCCGGGTCAGCTAGTATTTATTAAAGATATAAACCTTTCTCAGAAATCCCTCTTTCTTACCTATCAAACTGGAACAAAATCGAAGGAGGATTCGTCTCAATCTCCAAAACCATCCTCCCCCCTCAGTTGCGCTTCACGTGCGGAGGGAGGGATGATGAAGATTCGTTCGTCCCGGGATTAAACTACTGCCAGAGAATATGTAATAATACTACGTTTAAAATGGACACTTCGACGTCCCGCCCGATTTGCACACATACACAACCCCTTCCTCTCTTATGGGCGACGGTTGGTGTTTTGTAGGTGCTACGCACACAAGTGCGCGTGTACATACACGTCACTGATGGATAGAAACCAAATGAAGCGTTTGTATGGAATTTTGGCGGAGTGTCCGCGGTGTGCTACTGCTAAGCGGGGTGTTTATGGAATATTCTCCCCTGATGTCGCACAATATTGTTGTGGGCGTTTTTAGTGAAGGCTTTGTTCAGTCGTGATCGTCTTTTAGCTGGAGTGATGTGATGACTGCAGGCACGGCATCCCTCTTTGATAGAATTTTGCGACGGTACTTTATTTTCTGTTTAATAGAACATGTTTGTTTTCATAATTAATCTGCGAACATGAAATACAAAATGTAATTACATGGATATCCACACACTCAACGACTCAATCGTTTTAATCCAACAAGATAAATACACGCTCGCTCGTTAATAAATACTTTATAGCGAAACATTCTATACAGGGCGTTCACAGTCTTTGAAAACGCTCACTGAATTACTCGTTAAGCCACAAAATTATATTTTTGAGACATATTTTTGTATATTAGTATTAATTAATAGTATGTATAAAAATCAATCGCTGTGCGTCAGTTGCGCATAAACATGTGAAAAGCCACACAACTATTTAACAAAAAATTAAAATATTTGACCAGGAAGTCCAGAGAAGGTTTGAAAGTAGAGAAAATGTGAAAATAATTTGAGGAAAATTAAAAAGATATTATTATCTTAACAATATAAACTTACCACCTAACTGTCAAAAGGTCGTCACACACTGCGGCGTGCCATGGTCCAGCGGGACCAACTGTCAAATTTAAACATTTAAATAAATATACCATTTAGTGGGAGACAGATCAAAATTTATAAGGCGCTTATAAGCCATAACGCCTCCTATTGGATTCTCGGAGACATTTTTAAACGTCTTTATATTTTCCTTTTAAAATAGACGACAGACAATTTTCCGCAGCAACCGCTCGCACTAACAAAGTTAGGCAAAGCGGAATCGATACTGTCTGGTGGAGGCTAAATCAGTTAACTTACTCAAGTTAGCAGTTTGACCGAGTGCGCCCAACTAGTCGGATAAAGTTGACTAATTAGGTTTGGCCACTCGTGACGAGCTATTTACTTACATATTTATTCCATTTAAAGGTGAGGCTTCCGTGAGATAACATTCATGTCTATCTTGGCCATGGCTTACTTTAATTTTGTAAGAATCTTAATACATGAAAGCGTATTTCATAGTTTAAAAAAAAATATTGAATGTAAGCTGGTACAGCAAAAGTAAACAAGTCTCTATGGAGTAGTAGAGCTCCAGTGACGGAGCTCGCGGTCATAGGCACCACCGCAGTACCTAATCTAATTGATGTTAAATGGTAGTGTTCAGCACTGTCATGTTCTGATCAGGCGATAAAGACTCAACGTTCGACTCAAAAAGTCGCCAACTTATACAAAATGTAAACTAAAGGTACAATTAAATGTGTAAATTTAATTGATATTTAAAACTATGTGTAAAATAGACTTGCTTTGATACAAACGTAACGTTACTTCACGCCTGTAATCTCCGAAAGCGTAGGCAGAGGCAAACACTCACGATTCTCCGGTTACGTTTTTGGCCCATGTAACAGGTGGCGAGTCTGTTGACATCACCAAACTTCGACTTACTGGGAAGTTTAGTATAGTATATTTTGGTCCATGGTAGGTGGCTATTATGCCATGTTTCTGCGTCACTAAACCACCATCTCGGGACTGATAAACCAATAAACAGGGATGAGGCGCTGTGACGTCTGCTAGGTAATAAGGCTTAGGCCGTAAATATGTTTATGCGTCGAGCATTAGCGGTATCGTTTGGCAAAAGGAAATTACAACGGCGTATATCAGCGTTTGACTGATGCCCTTATAGACCGAGAGCTGTATGACTTTTGGTACATGTTACAGGCATAAGTTGATATGGCCCTGTGCCAGTTTTTTATGTTAGGTAGGTTGCTAACAAGCATGCAGCTCACATTGATATTGAGCGATGACTGCAGCCTACAGACGTCTACACAAAAACAAGAAGTCAAAATGTAGTTCTTACAATTCACCGATGCAGTGGCGCTTGATTGTAATTAGAATTCACAATGTGTACATGCACGGTGTATCAATATGAGTGGCTGAGGCGCTAATCGAGCACCCGTACTTGCTATGCAAACACAATATACCTATAATTATTATATATTTTTTATGTAAGCGAGCGGGCAAACAAGCATGCAGCTCACATTGATATTAAGTGATGACTGCAGCCTATAGAGGTCTACACAAAAACCAGAGGTCAAAATGCAGATCCGTTGCCAACACCGAGACCCAAGTTGTTATGTCTCATAAGTCATTACGGGGTCATACATTACCATCAAACCGGAACACGATAGTGCTCAGCACTACCATATGGCGGCAGATAGAGGTAATGCGGTGGTGCCTAGGGCCGTGAGCGACGGACTAGAGATCTACCACCAGTGAACTGTAATAATGTTATTATTTCTGTACATTTATGATTATATAATTATTCATTTGTTTGTTTTTTTTGGCACTCGCACCAAAAACATTGTGCAGTTTTTTGACCGTACACAATCGGCGCTGACTCTTCACTTTCGAATTATTAAGTGGACTGTATGAATTACATAAGAACTGTATAATGTGATTTCACAGAATTATGAAGGAATATGTAAGACAGTCGCCTAATGCTGAAAAGGGCTCGTAAAAGCAAATTTGACCAACCTTGGCAGATAGGCCGCCTTCCCTTGCGATGACTCTTTGCTGGTTTTGAAGCTTGGTTTCTTTTTTCTTTCCTGAGTGTTCCAAAACGTTTGGAAGGTTCCGACAGAAACACTGGTGTTTTTGTCGGAACAGAAACACTGGTGTTTTTGTCGGAACAGAAACACTGGTGTTTCTGTCGATTGGGTTTCTCTAGCGAGAGGCGAACGTTGAACTGCCTTAGTAGCCTAGTGGTAGCAGTCCACTACTACGCTGGAGGTCTTGGGTTCGATTCCCGGGTCGGGGGCTATCAGAGATAACGGTTTAAAGGCTAGTCACTTGTTACACGGGCCAAAAACGGGGATTACAAACATGAAGTTAGGTTTTTTTTTGTACTTTTGGTTGGCCATATGCAGGCGTCGTCTTGAAACGGTACTAGTCTACTTCACCGGTCAATTAACGAGCCTTATGTAACTCTCAAGTTATTAAATTGGGTTAGAAAAAGTTGAACTACTTACTTACTTATCATTTTAGATTTTAATCACTAAATACAAATAATTACATGAAAACAAACCAAAAACTACGAAGATTTGTCTGTGTTTTGTTTATTATTTAAATTAAAAAAAAACACATAAAGGACTATTTTCCTCACCAAATAACATGTATGTGTGCGTTTACATGAAAAATAATGTTAACAAATTTAAATTCCGTCACACTTTTCTTAGCCACCGGCTCCTGCACTAACATTATTGCTCGCAAACGAAGTCGCGATAAATCAAACTCGCAGTCGGACGACGACCCGTACACGTCACACGTCACGTCACGGGCACCACACGACACCTCATCTCATATCTACTTCGTAGGCTTCTGTCATGAGATTAGCAAAGGTTTTTGTAGCTATTTAAGTAGCTAATTGTGTTTTACAGAAACCTTATGTTGAAGTATCCCATATGGGGTGTGTAGAGATTTAGAAGCACGGATTTTTTTAATGAAATATAAGTGGCAAACAAGCGTGCAGTTCACATTGATGTTAAGTGATGACTGCAGCCTTTAAACAGTGACACCCACACAATGACCAGAGGTCAAAATGCAGATGCGCTGCCACTCCTGAGGCATTAGGTATTATGCCTCTGTCCCGGAAATTACAGGGCCGTACATTACCACCTGACCGGAACACGATAGTGCTGAACACTACCATTTAGCGGCCATTCACGTATATTAATATAAAATAAATTAAATATACTTATACTCACAGCTCCACATTTGGTATTATATAAACCTGTGTCGCGGATGCCATTGTATACATACAACACATACACAAACACCCAGACCCGAAACAAATATCTGTAGGCCTTACAAATATTTGTCCCGGTGCGGGGATCGAACCCGTAGCCCTTCGAATCAAACGGTTGTCTCACACCGCTGGACTAACCGGGTCGTCGAAATTAATATGCGCATACACCACAGATGCCTAAGTGCAGAGGGTAAAGAGCTAAAGCAGAATAGAACATTGTTTTTCGAAGAGATAGTTTGCATGACATTTCGTTTCTATGAGTGATAGGTTTTATTTTAGAAAACTAAAATTTTGCAAAAGTTTTCTTTTAACCACGTAGGTGCTTCCCAGAGATTTTGCGAAATTGAGCCCCTAAGGATGTGTTTTTGCGATTGATAGTATATACATATATCGGCAGGAGGGCCTCCAGTCCGGACGTGTGGGTAGTATTGTGGGCGTGTCTTTCCATAAGCCGACATGTTACTCGTGTTCGTGGGCATCTGTAGGTGGGTACTCGAGCGGATGATGAAATAAAGCACAGGTTGGCAGAATAAAGTCGTATATTGCCAAAGATCCGCCCATTCGATTACTTCCGGCAGGGAAGAACGGGCAAGAAACCCCTCGGACCGGGCAACCATATTTATCAGGATACGAGTACTACTATCACAAGTTCAGGACTACCCGCTTTATATCACTTTAATATCACTGACGTTCACTGTTCTAACTGGCAGCATAACTGCGCTATAATAATTCGATTCAACTGTGTGACTGTGACTGACTGACTGTTACTCTATGACTCAACGTCATGAACTATTTTCTAGCCTTTATAAACCCGATATCGGCTAGTAACTATCCCCTCTAAGATAACAATTTCAAGAACCTACGCCGACAGTGGCGCCACCTAGAATTCTCTATTGAACAATCTACCCTAGTCATAATTAGGTTACGTCTCCGATAAACTAGATGGCGCTAGTAGTCACATTTAGGTTCCACTCCGACACATATATGTTACAGATACAGCAGGGGCCGACCCTGTTGTATACAGCAGGGGCCGACCCTGCTTGTATCTGTTGTATGTGCAATGTTGTTAAGGTCAAATAATTACTTTTATTTTGCAACCCTATAGATTAGTACCGTATTCATAGTACTAATGTAGGTAATACACCCATGCGAAGCCGGGGTGGCTCGCTAGTTAAGGATATAAAACACATCTCAGACGCTTTTAAAACGAAAGTACTTCAGCACAATAAAAGTCGTTATACAATTTTTCCTTTAATATAACGTTCAAGCTCAGAGAGCAACACGGGCCATCGGCCGCGGCGGACCGGAGGGGAGTAGCCATGCAGGATTTCCCCTCTGTCAAAGTACTAGGTCAAGTGTTCCTATGCCTGTGTATGCCTGTAGCCTAACTTCCTTATTCATAAACTTATTTTAGTTAAAGTGTTGCTAATCTCTCCTTTGTCTTTTTCTATCCTGCATTTTAGCAATGCAACTGACAAAGACAAAGTTTATTCTATAACTAAAAGGTATCTAATGTACGTTTATGAATAATGTATGGGGGTATATGTTTAAATGTGTTCGTGTTTTTGTATTTTGTTAAAGTCAAGGTGTGAGTTTCGTAGTAATAGACGTTTTTTCTAGTGTGTGTGTGTGTCACACGTATGCGCACGTATTACCGTCCTCAAAAAATGACAGACTGTTTTGCTTAGGTAATAAACGCTATGGCTGCCCCCGTCCGCCGCAGCCGGTGGCCTGTGTTGCTCTATGTTCAAGCTTTAAAAACGTATTGTGAGAATCATCAAGCAATATTCGTTTCATCAGCCAAATGAAATATGATAAGAAGATTTTACGTGAGCACGTACCTAAGTATAGAAAAAAATCTTTCTATTCATTTTGTTAGAATGATCTGAAGGGAATTCTCATATCTCAATTGCCAAGCGCTGAAAAGATTTATTTCCATATCGGTGTAATGTTTTGTATATAGATGAACTACAAATGCTGTGAGGTGAAACTAGATTGTAGTACATTAGCCCCATATAGAGGTAATAAGCCGTTTTTCGATATTTTTCTCAAAAATAACGCGCTTTCGTTATTTTGGAGTTGTTTTAGTTTCAAAAGCTATTAATATGTACTTAGCTATCATATCAGATCCAATATTTTAGTTTTTACACAACTATTATATTTTACGTAATTTTGGTGGGAAGCAAGCATGCTGTTTACATTGATAGTAAGTGAATACCGCAACTTATAGACATCTATCTACACATAGATGGTCCAAATGAAGATGAGTGGCCACCCCTCCTAAGTTGTTATGTCTCTATGACAGTTAATATGGAGAAATTGCTGAACACTACCATTTGCTCCTAAACTGGAATTCTACCACCAGTAAACCACCAGCATTTTCAGCAAAAGTGTTGCCATACGTCCCAGAAACTCTCAGCTATGCTTAAATTATGGAATTTGTTTGTTCGAAATAAAACAATTTTCTTTTTCAAAACGTAACTGGCGAATCGTGGGTGTATGCATGTATGATTGAATGCATGCATTTACCTCTGCCTATCCCTTCAGGGATTACAGGCGTGAAGTTAAATACGTTTTATTTCCAATTTTCACTTCTTTCAGGCTTTTACACTCCGATTCTTTTCTTTTTCACGCAAAGTAAAAGTTCAAATGGAAAACCTAGTACAGAGGTTTCCAAACTATTTTTTCTTGTAGACCCCTTTAATTTTTTTTCTGATTACCGTGGACCCCCTCCTTGCTACATTTATATATATCTCACATTACCAGATTTTCAAATATTATTCACATCCACGTAGACCCCCATCGAGTCCCATGGACCCCAGGGGGTCTATATGGACCACTTTGGGAATCACTGACCTAGTACTTACATTTCTGTAGTATGTATTACTGAGGGCTCGCTGCACAGCACTAACATGCCAGTACCATAAAAATGTAAGCATATCAAGTGATATACCATTTCTATTCTTATTAAACAAATTGAACACAGTCGGTTTCGCGCTCGATAAATCTTTACAGACTTTTACTTCACTTGTTCTTAATATGCTAGTTTGTCTGATACATTGTTGTTTTTGTCTTGCGAGGGGAAATTTCACTTAGGGTGGCGATTTTTAATATTGACTCACTTTCCGCGATCTCTCTCGTATTTCGTATGCTTTGTGTTTTTTGGTTATCCAGAATGAGGTTTCCTTTTGCATTATTATTTTTTATTTATTCTTATTGTTTTATTTGCATACATTGATAATATACGTATTGGTTTAATGAACATTCTAAATCAAATTTTCGTTTATAGAAAGTATAAAATATAACCTGTTAGTACAAAATTTAATTCATAAAATTTCTTGTTTCTTAGAAAATATTGGGGTATCTGGCGCTCACACTCACACACTCATACACTCTCTGCCTACCCCGTTAGAGATCTGACGTGAAGATACATACATACATAGAAAATATTTATCAGTAAGTATTTACTGCTTTAATAAGTTGAAAATACCCATTCAGGTGATGATAGAACGTAACTTAACACTTGACTCAAACGAACATTTTCTCTTTAAAGCTTAATAAGTCACGAACAGTTAACTAAATCGAAAAATGGTGTTAGCACATCCCTAACATTTTTGAAAAATCTATCCAACGATAAAGTGTCCTCCCCCTCTACCAACTAAACGGTTGTTGTTAGAAATTAAAACGTTACGGCAATAGTAGCAACATATAACGAAATTAAAAGGAAAACTATCACACTAATAAGTTGGCTTTACAAGTTTCAGAGTAATCGACCAAATGTAGGTAATTTACTCGAAAATGTTTAACAACTCCGTGGAAAATATTTATTAATTTTTTCATTACATTATAGAAACCTAAAAACTACGAAACCCTACACTGACACGTACTTGACCAGTGTTTAATCCTTTTTTTGTAATAAAATAATTTTCTGTGGAAAAACAACCACTAAGATTTTACCGTGTAGATAAAATAATGCATATCACCTACTACGTTGAAAGCTGACTCAGCAACTGAATAAAGTTTGTTGCAGCGCGACTTCGGGACGTTTGAACGCTGATTAGTCAAACTTCAAGCAAACTTCGGCAATCAGCATTTAATACTAATTCAAAGAGCACTCGTGAGTAAACTTGTGAATAGGAACACGATAAAATGGTTGTTTATTTTTAACAAATACAGTAGTTTTTATTTTTAATGTTATGAAACTGGCAAACAAGCATGCAGTTTACATTGATGTTAAGTGATGACTGCAGTCTATAAACACCCACACAACGACCAGAGGTCAGAGCACGCGTGCGTAGGCACCACCGCATTACCTAATATACTTGCCGCTAAATGGTAGTGTTCAGCACTACCATGTTCCGGTCAGGTGGTAATGGACGGTCCTGTAATTTCCGGCACAGAGGCATAACACATTAGACCTGAGGAGTGGCAACGCATCTGCATTTTGACCTTGGTCTTTGTGTAAATTTTGTCTATAGGCAGCAGTCATCACTTAACATCAATGCTGAACTGCTTGCTTGTTTGCCACTTCCACAACATTAAAAAAAATCTGTGCTTATGATGTAGTGTGCAACAGAGATAACGCTCGACGAAGTCGAAACTAGCCGATTGTCTCTTTCCTAAGCTTCATCTCTAATATTTCTTGGCGGGTACTGTAAAATATCTGGCGCACAAACGTAATTGAGTCGACCGCGGAACCCGATTTACTTTATGTTTGTGTCTGTTGAAATCCCTTAAGCGTATCAAGCGGGATTTCGTTATCTATAATCTAATCTAGCGAACGATCGGTCTAGTCGAAAATAATCCGCAATTCATAGTTCAATATTAAAAGTAGACTTTGTAATATGATGAGACGAAACTAGACTCATATAAGAGTACCTATTTATTTCGACGACCCGGTTAGTCCAGAGGTGTGAGATGACCGATTGATTCGAAGGGTCACAGGTTCGATCCCCGCAGTGGGACAAATTATATGCCCTACAGATATTTGTTTCGGGTCTGGGTGTTTGTGTATGTGTTGTATGTGTACAACGGCACCCACGACACCGGTTTATACCTACTGTGGGGATGTGAGTGTAAGTGTAAGCGTATATCATTAAAGTGGCAAACAAGCATGCATTTCTCATGGATCTTCATGGATCTGGAGTGGTGAATGAAGATCAGAAAAGCACAAAAACCAGACCTCAAAATGCAGATGCGACTGAAGTTAGCTAAGAACGAAACTATACATCACCATCTAACCGTACCACTTTTTTATGTAATGGAAGTGGCAAACAAGCATGCAGTTCACATTGATGTTAAGTGATGACTGCAGCCTATAGACACCCACACAAAGACCAAGGTCATAATGCAGATGCGTTACTACTCCTGAGGCCTAAGGTGTCATGCCTCTGTGTCGGAAATCACAAAGCCGTACATTACCACCTGACCGGAACACGATAGTGCTGAAATTACCATTTAGCGACAAGTATATTAGGTAATGCGGTGATGCCTACGCCCGCGAGCTTCGTGTCACTGGAGCTCTACCACCAGTAAAAACGACCACCCATAATAACCTCGATAGCAGAACGCTACCATTTAGAGGGAGATAGATTAGGTAATGCTGTGGTGGCTAAGCCCTTGAGTTCCTACATTTGTACTCTACCACCAGTAAAAAGAAGTTAGCGTTTGTCGACCAATCCATTCTAAGGATTGGGCATTCCATCTGCTTGTATTAAAACATCCAAAACCAAAACGCAAAAATCCTTTTTCGATTCACAAATCGACAACGTAAATATTAAACAAATTTTCAAATACAATTTTGATCGTCGAACGTCGTACCGCAGAACTCTCAAATAAGTTCAATTTCAATTTATTCAGATACAATCATTCACAATAAAGTTTGAGGAAGTTCACATCGCGCCCACAAATAATACTCAAACATTTCAATGGAGATCTTTTGTAATTAATATTGCAATCGATACTGAATGGAATGTCGGTGTTCGGAGTAAACAACTAAACAAAAGGTAGGCATTAACAAGATTGGGAGAGGAATGATCCCGCTCGGAGGGGAAGAAGGCACCGGGGTGATGGCAATAGTCAGTAGCCCTGCAGTTTCGGGCCTATAGAATAGGACTGAGGTATTCTCTGCCTGTCGTAAGAGGCGACTAAAAAGGGGATATGAGCCGCGGGCGGCAAGAGTGGGGGCTCTGGTCACTCAGCACTCGCGGCTCCGTGAGGACGGTGACCAAGGTAGCCGCAGGTCATCGTGGCAAGTGACGATGGGGGGACTCACAAGGCCTCCGTGGACGAGCCTTGGATGGAGGCGAAGTGCGAGGGGGGAACCGGAGCAGTGCTTATAGTGTACCCGGATCCCTCCCGTTTTGCACTGAAGTCGGCACCGAGGTGGTTTTAGAGGGTCCAAGTCCCTCATATCCCGACTCTCCCCCCAAAGAGTCGATTGAATGCAAAGGCATTTCCATCTCGTAAAAAAAAAGGCATTAACAAGATTAAAAAAAGTGAGAGGCGTAAACGAATATTATTACGCCTCCGCGGTTTAGCGACGTGTATTGGTTAGATTTAGAAAACTAGTGAATTGTTTTACAATATTTTTTCGCAATAACACATGCGAGTGAACTTTAGAAAACAGTGGGACTTCGGTAGCTTTGTGGTAAAAGCGGCTGGACTAGTTATCCTGAGGTTGCAGGTTCGATTCTTGCCCGAAGTCAAATTCTTTCCCATTTTTAGCTACTGAAGTCCTTCAGTAGCTCAATTGGAAGAGCGGCTGGACTAGATTCCCAGTAGGCCGCGAGTTCGAGTCTCGCCTGAAGTCAATTTTTTCTTTCCACTTTTCTTTAAAATAAAAAATTACCTTACAAACTGAATTCACCATCAAGTTACAAATCAAATGAAAGGATTTGATAAATTTTTATCTGATGTGTTCCGTCTGTTATATTTTAGGAACTCGTTTCGAAGACTTATTTCAATTTTCTCCGTTGATATTCTGAATGAGAATATTTCTATTTCTGCACTCCCGTAACAAAGTGGATGTCCAAATAAATATGATTTAGACTCTCCTTATCAATATTATGATATTATTCTACGATTTTACTCGATATTTGGTAAGTTTTTTTTTTATATAAGGACGGTGGCAAACAAACTATGACTGCAGCCTATAGTCATTTACATAAAAACATGTAAGGTCAAAATGTAGATCGTTGCCATCTCTGAGACCTAACTTGTTATGTCTCTATGATAGTTTTAATTACGGGCCCATCCTATTTGGTAATCCAGCAGACAGTTCACATTGACTCTATCGCCAGTATACATTTATGAAAATCTATCGAGTTTATTATTTGCAGAAACGATAAGAGGAATAATGATAAGAGAACCATATACTTAATGGTTACTTACTCCTTTACATGATATGTGATTTTGTACCTTTATTTTTCAAAAGGGTTAGCAGAGGCCTTTTAACTATTCCACCACCATCTAGAGGAACAGACCGAGGAAGAGTAAGACCCTTACTCCCTAAAAGTCTGCGGTGTACGAGTCGGAACTCGTAACTCGTAACTTCATCAGCGATGGAGCAACGGGCACAAATCTTCTCCTTTTTTCTTGACATTACAATTTTACTAAAGGGGCTCCCATCTGGTAATTATGAGTGCTCTTCCCCAGTCATCTCCTCACTATAGCAGCGAATGGTGGGTAGACCAACGCCAAACGCCCCTCCCTCGCTGGGTTTCGCTTTACCGGAGTGAGGCGACTTATAAAGAAGTCTACATGCAGCATTATGTTTTCATCAATGTGAAATGTTCACCAGCTACCAGTATCGTAATATAATTAAGTGAATCAGTTCTTAACAGCATCGTGATCAATTTCTATACAGCCAAAGTAAACGTCTGAACGTATTCTTCAAACATATTACTAAAAATTACTGTCTGAAAAACCCTGCAATTTGAAATAAGAACATCAAACTTACATTTTTGTGCGGATAAATTAATTCACATGTTTGCAAACATCTCTCATAACTTAAGTGCACTGCATAGGGTTGCCAACGTTTATTTATTAATTTATTTTTAAAACTTTTTGGAACTATACTACCAGTGAGGAATTGAAATGGGTTGCCTTTAACGGTACTTACGACAGCATTAATAGTTTATTCAGGAATAGATGAGCGTGTCACATGGGTCTATTTTAGACTTGAAATATTAATAAAATTATAAAAATTAATAAATAAATACGCTTACAGCCCACACTAGGTCTAAACATGTATCGTGGGTATCGTTGTATACAAGTGACACATACACAAACACCCATCCCGAAACAAATAATTATAGGCCATACAAATATTACATTTATCCCGGTGCGGGGATCGAACCCGCGGTGTCGCGACCCTTCAAATCAATATATCAAACAGTAGTCTCACACCGCGGCACTAACCGGGTATTAAGCAATAGATGTCGCTGCATATATTTATAATATTCCGATTTCCATTTTAAAATGTTCTATGTAGTTTTTATAAATTTTAGGTAACCCTAGCAACATCCCAAGATTTATGAGTCCGTCGCGACGTATCGTCGCGAAAATTAAACAATTTCGCCGGGATTTTATCGGATTTACTTACATGTTTTAAATTGTCATTACTCGTAAAAGGTTGCTTTCTTCGTTTATTGAGCTTTGTGGTTGTTACCAGAACCTTCGACAGTGGGTGTATAACAGCAGGGAAGCGAGGGACTTTTAACGCTTTTAACGTTTTGATGAGTGTAATATTATTAATATCGAATATATCAAGCTATATGAAGCGTGCATGGCCCCGTAGATCGTAAGCGATCTACTCGGTTAAGCAATACGGGCGCGGTCGGGTGTGTGATGGGTGACCGCTAGTGGCAAACTAAAATGCGCGTTTTTCGTGCTTCGGTCGAAGTTAAGCCGTCGATATTTAATAAGGTTATATCGATATATAACCTTGTCAGAGGCCTTATGGGCGGCTTGAAAACATCCGACAGCGGGTTGGCCACTAACCCGTAGGTATCTCCACCAACCCGCATTGGAGCAGCGTGGCGTAGTAAGCTCCAGGTCCCTCCATCTAGGGTAGACGTGCCCAGCAGTGGGACGTATAATGGGTTGCTATTATTATCATTTATTATTGTATCAAGCTAGCTGTTTCTGATATTTGATTTTAGCTCAAAAAATAGCATGTGTCCTTTCTTGGGTTTTAAAGAATCTTCATGTTATATTTCATTACAATCATCTCAGCAGTGTGTACAGAGATAGTTTCACTTATTATAACAGTATCTACTATCTACCTTGCCCTGTCCATCAGTTGCTTCTTCTATTGTTTTTTATGTAATGTAAGTGGAAAACAAGCATGCAGTTCATATTTAATGACTGCAGCCTATAGTCACCCAGATGAAGACCAAGGTCAAAATGCAGATGCGTTACCACTCCTGAGGTGTTATGCCTCTGTGCCGGAAATTACAGGGCTGTACATTACCACCTGACCGGAACATGATAGTGCTGAGCACAACCATTTAGCGGCAAGTAAATTAGGTAATGCGATGGTGCCTACGCCCGCGAGCTCCGTCACTGGAGCTCTACCACCAGTAAATTCTTCAATGCACAAAACAACTCCGATCTCAGTGACCGCAACCCATGGAACGAATGTCTATGTCGGGAATTCAACCCAACCGCCATTCTTGGAGATGCACGTAGGGAACCGAGCTCACCATATCGTGGTGTATACACACTCATGGGACAGATATGGGAACGATGTTAACGCATTATAAGGCCTTAAACATTTGTAAATATTTTCACATTAAATTCATTTCTCTTTAATAATTCGGTTTCAAAGTCGTAACCGCTAATGAAGATGCCGCAGATCAAACGTTTGGAAGCGAGGTAGAGTCGTTGACATGGACGATTCTATCCGCGAGCTTCGCTCAAACAAAATGTTGGTTAATTACGAGCGGCCATCGGTTCTTCAGATAAGGTTGCTTGTAAATGTGTGAATTTTTCTTAGTTATTAAAAAACAAATTTTACTAAACCTCTTCTCTATAGTAGTTCCATTTTGCTGTCGACCCAAAATATATGGAGTACAAATAAGTTTTCGGCGTTTTTAGGGTTCCGTACCTTAAAAGGAAAAAAGGAACCCTTATAGGATCACTCGTGCGTCTGTCTGTCTGTCCGTCTGTCACAGCCAATTTGCTCCGAAACTACTCGACCGATTTAGTTAAAATTTGATGAATATATGTAAATTGGTGACCCACAGATGAACACGACAAGTAAAATAATAAATTTTAAACACTAAAAAAAAAAAACGTAAACTGTGTCGTGTGACATATCAAATGAAAGAAATTGTTGTTAGCATAATTCTATGTGTGTGAAGTTACGTTTCAAGTGAGTAGAAACATTTTCTTATTTTTAATCATGATTGTCATGAGTATGCAAGCAGCCTTACCGATATTTTTGCGGTTTCTAGAACTCTTGAAAGACCGATGAGCGGATATTGAGGAAAGGTGAACTAAAAGATATGACGTTCAAATTGTTTCAAAACTATTTTGTGAAACTAGTTTTATTTTATTGAATTTCGCAATAATAACACATGCGAGTGAAATATTTTTTAAAGAAAAATGGAAAGAACAATTTGACTTCAGGCAAGACTTGAACCCGCGACCACTGGTTTTGACTTCAGTAGATCAGTTGGAAGAGACGCTGGACTAAAGATCCCAGTGGTTCCGGGTTCAAGTCTCACCTGAAGTAAATTTTTTCTTCCTTTTTTTTTACATATTTTGTAAAAATTTTGTTAATAATTCTATCACGCGAATATGAGGAAAGGTGACCAGTTTACTGGTGGTAGAGCTCCAGTGACGGAGCTCGCGGGCGTAGGCACCACCGCATTACCTAATATACTTGCCGCTAAATGGTAGTGTTCAGCACTATCGTGTTCCGGTCAGGTGGTAATGTAAGGCCCTGTAATTTCCGGCACAAAGGCATAACACCTTAGGCCTCAGGAGTGGTAACGCATCTGCATTTTTACCTCTGGTCATTGTGTGGGTATCTATAGGCTGCAGTCATCACTTAACATCAATGTGAACTGTATGCTTGTTTGCCACTTTAAAAACATTAAAAAAAATATATATATATATCTTAATTTACGAGAATAGTGACTGACTCAGTAACTTAGTGGTAACAGGCTACTACGCCGGGTACTGGGTTTGGTCCCCGGATCGGCGGATAAGTGTTATTGTCTTTTTTTTCGTTTTACGGAAGTGTCCTTGAGTGATCTTGGAGTTGAATAATGCACCCGGAGAAGTCAATAAGCTCACCACTTGTTACATGAAAACTTACTCGTGAGTTATGCATGTTTGCATGTATGCTTGAATGCATAACATAACTCGCGAGCATTTACCTGCTAGTTAAGCAAGGCAATAAAACGTTATATAACGACTGAAACCCTAGAAAGGGTAAGTAGAAATGCATGTTTTTTTATGTAATGGAAGTGGCAAACAAGCCTGCAGTTCACATTGATGTTAAGTGATGACTACAGCCTATAGACACCCACACAAAGATCAAGGTCAAAATGCAGATGCGTTACCACTCCTGAGGCCTTAGGTGTTATGCCTCTGTGCCGGAAATTACAGGGCCGTAATCAGATTCTAAGTTATTTTGCCTCTCTGATAATAATAACGGCAATCTATCTATATATATAAAAATCAATTGCTGTTCGTTAGTCTCGCTAAGACTCGAGAATGGCTGGACCGATTTGGCTAATTTTGGTTTTGAATGATTTTTGGAAGTCCAGGGAAAGTTTAAAAAGTAAGAAATTGAAGGGAAATAGTAAATACCACAATTTCATTTTCCCTTACAAATAGTTAATATATATCAAACCTTTGACACATTATTTCATTGTGAGGGAATACGAAGTTTGCCGGGACAGCTAGTCTATACTTATAATAAAACTGTAGAAGTGTTAATTCTGTACATTAAAAATATTGAAAGAATAAATACCAGGGGATGTTACTAGATCGATACCGAACACAAATATGTGATTAGAAAATTTTTTGTCTGTCTGTCTGTTTGTTCAAGCATCACATAAAAACTATAGGTCCGATTACAATGAAACTTGGTATGATTATAAGGTTGGGGAAAAAGTTTCTTCGCATTTTGTAAGATAATTCAAAACATTTTTTAATATAGTTTATTTAAATTTAACTAAAGTATGTATGTACCATTTTGTTCGATAACCTTATGCCATCTTGTAGGTAGGGACATGATCCCATTGCTATAAAAATTTTGGGACTTTTCATCAAAATACCGCGACAAGTGGATTTGGCAGTCCTCTCGTGATGTTAACCTAACATTGCATAAAGAATTCTGAAGAGACCGAAACAGGTGGAAATCTGAAGGTGCAAGGTCAGGACTATACGGCAGATGCATTAACATCTCTCAGCCAAACTCTCTTAATTTTTGCTGAGTGGCTATAGATGTGTGAGGTCTAGCGTTATCATGATGAAACACCACACCCCTTCTGTTGATCAATTCCGGCCGCTTTCTCTCAACTTCTTGCTTTAATCTCATCAGTTGTTCGCAGTAGAGTTCAGAATCGATAGTCCTGCCTGGTGGTAATAGCTCATAATGAATAATGCCCTTCCAATCCCACCACACACACAACATCACCTTATTGCGAGCTAACCCGGGTTTCGCCACAGTCTGTGAAGCCGCTGAAGCCTGACCGGCCTTTGACCACGACCTTTTTCGCACGTTCTTGTCGTACGTGATCCACTTTTCATCACCAGTTATCAACTTCTTCAAAAATGATTCGGTTTCATTACGTCGTAATAAAGAATCACAAATGAGTACACGGTTCATTAGGTTTCTTTCAGTGAGCTCGTGAGGTACCCAAATATCGATTTTTTCTTTGTACTCAGCTTTTTTCAAATGCGCCAAAACTGTTTTGTGATCAATTCTCAGTTCTTCAGCTACGTCGTAACTACTGATATGTCGATCTTGCTCCACTATTTCAAAAATGGCATCCATTTTATCCGTAATAGGGCGACCAGAGCGAGGTGCATCTTTGACATCAAAATTTCCGGATTGAAAACGCTTAAACCAAATTTGTGCTACTTTCACAGACACTGCACTAGGTCCTTAAACATCGCAAATTTTTTTCGCGGTTTGCGTTGCATTTTTACCTTTTTTGTAGTAAAATTTAAAAATGTATCGAATTTCTTCATTAGATTCACTCATCTTGACAGTACGAAAAACAAAAGAAAATCACACATTTGTCTAATTTGAATTTGGAATTATGTTCTTTAAAATCTTAACTTTCGATGATACCAAAATCAGCCAGATACAAATACTACAGTCAAAGAGATTTTATTACAAGTTCATACATACTATAATGCGAAAAGACTTTTTCCCCATTACTTTACCCTTTGGCGCACAACACTTACTGGGTACATTTTATCGCGGAAAAATGTCTGTTTGTCTGTGTGTTTGTGCATCCTAATTTCAGGAACGGCTGATTCGATTTTCTTTATTCACTAATGTATTGTAGTAAGTTTCACTTAACATTTAGTATTTATTTCATGTGAATCATTTCAGAAATAAAAAAGTTATGTCAATTTAAAGAATCATATCGAATATTTTTAAGCTATTCTGTATCTTAGTTCTATCTTTTAGGGGGTTTCGTACCTAAAAGGTAAAAGCGGACCTTACGGAGTACTAATCCTCCGCAGTCTGTCTGTCTGTCCGTCCGTCCGTCTGTCTGTCACCAGGCTGTATCTCATAAATAGTGATAGCTAGAAAGCTAACATTTTCACAAATTATGTATTTTTGTTACCGCTATAAAAACAAAATTAATTACTAAAAATAAGAAAATGAAAATGTTAAGGGGTCCAAGGGGGCATACAATAAACGTATTTTTTTTCGTATATTTTTTGCTCGATAATAGAGGAGAATCTGGTATATTGTACTGCCTGATAAATTGTACCACCTCAAAATTTTACATTTACTGTAACTTTTTTTCTTTTCTGGCAACACGAAACTGAGCGCTGTCAGCGCCCTCAACTACTTGTCTTTTTGTAACGGCCTCCGGCAAGTACATTCATTTTTAGAGAAAAAAATGTGTTTTGAAAGTCTTTCATACAAATTTTGACGTGTGTAGCTAAGGAGATTACACAGTGAAAATGTAAGTTACAGTTTTGTTATATTTTTTATTAATTAGATATATAATCACCGTTTCAACCATAGAGTTGCAAACGTATTATGTTCAGCAGTTATTTTGTGACAAATATTTATTTGAAATCTCTTAGTTTGGTAAATTGTACCACCAACAGTTGTCTTACTTGTACTGGTACAATTTACCCAACTTGTTGCTATATTTAGGTATTACTTTATATTTTTTTAAATAAATGACGACCATAAATAGTATTATTATAAACTATACTATATATTTAATAGTAATATATTATAAACGGAAGAAGGAGGTTTGTGAAAGGTATATAACTGCCTCGGTAGCCTAGTGGTAGCGGGCCACTACTACTACGCTGAGGTCCTGGGTTCGATTCCCGGGTAGGGGGTTATCAGAGATAATGGTGAAAAAAGCCTTTGTCTCTGGTTCTATTGGGATTTTTCCATTTTCTGGAAATTTCCCAGTACCTCAAAGTTTGGTAATGTGCCCGGAGATGTCAACAGGCTCGCCACCTGTTACATGGGCCAAAACGTAACCGGCGAATCGTGGGTGTTTGCATGTATGCTTGAATGCATGCATTTACCTCTGCCTACCCCTTCGGGGATTACAGGCGTGAAGTTACGTTACGTACGTTTTTATATATTTGTGTAGGCTCTGCAAAATAAGGAGATGAGCTACAACCAGATATCTGAAACTAATTCGCTTTCAAAACCAACAATTTAAAGTCATGCCAGAATGCGAAAAAGTTGAGGGTCAAATATTGACAAGATAAAGTGCGTTCGTTGTTGTAAATGGGTTCATGGAACCTGAACATTGAATCAAGATGTTTGCGAAATTCTTATACTATTATAATATGGTAAAAGAAAATAAAGAGTTTGGTCTCAGTTCAGTACCTACATAAGTAGATAAATAAATGATTGTTGACTAACGGAAATAATATTCTAAAGATAAGGTGATTTATTCTATTTCCATGTATTATTTAATTGATGTAGACTAATGTATTTAAGTTTGATAAATAATTAATTTTTTTAGTCTTTAATACATTTCTTCTTTTGTCACATTATGACACTTAATATTGAAGAAATTTTAAAAATGTTGTTAGCATATAATCTACTTATTTTGTCTATCATTAAACTTCTTTATTTTAATTTATTATCATGTTAATAAGTATCTTAAGTCATAGTGGTACAATTTACCTAACCTGTGGTACAATTAATACGACTAGTTGGGTAAATTGTACCGAAGGAAAGCCTTCAGGGAAACGCATATTGTGTGAAATCCGATAAGAGTATGGTGTTGACGTTGCGGTACATGTTAAATGAGATTCTAAACTATGTGAATCAAGATAAAGAACTTATTTATATTAATATCAAAAATATATATTTAGCAAAAACCGAAAACTGGTACAATATATCCGACTCTCCCCTAATAACGGTAGCAAGTAGACGCTTAAAATTTTCACATAATTTTTAGATCTTATGTTGTATATTACCTTCCATAATAAATCCATATAAATAAATCTAATTGGAGTGTCTGTTTGTAATATTAAAATAACCGCTTATTACTAAATGCATATGTGTGTAACACGGTACATATACCAAAACCACATTTTTTACAATTTTCGTCTGTCTGTCTGTCTGTCTGTTTGGCGGGGCTAATCTTGGGAACGGCTGGACCGATTTTGACGGGCCTTTTATCTGCATACATCCATACATACATACCTTCATACAAATAAGTAGAATTGGAGTGTATCCGACTTTGACGGGACTTCCACGATGTAATAAGGAGTAACTTAGGCTACATTTATACCAGCTGCGCCCACGACGTCGTACGGGTAGATACTGAACAATCATATTTTTTCTCACGTGAACGAAGTCGCGGGCACAGCTAGTTAACTAATAAAAATGAATAGTTAAATTTCTTGCTAAGCGCAAACTCGAGAACGGCGCGGGGGAGTCTCGTTGATAGTTATTACAGGGCCATGCAGTTATTAACTTATCTATAAATTTAATTAAAATACATGTTTACAAGCGATCATTCGCTATAAAGTATAGAGTTGATCTAACTGATTGTTAATTTATTGTTCTTCGAGCACTGAACTTATGAAGAGATTAGACAGAGATAGCTATATAAAATTACTGGCGGCCCACCCCGGCTTCGCGCGCTTGCAATTTTACCTACCCTCTCCTATTCATCTTAGCGTGATGCTATATAGCCTAAAAACTTTTTCGATAAATAGGCTAACTAACACTGAAATAATTTTTCAAATCGGACCAGAAGTTCCTGAGATTAGCGCGTTCAAGCAAACAAACAAACAAACTCTTCAGCTTTATAATATTAGTATAGATCCCTACTATTATAAATGCGAAAGTAACTCTGTCTGTCTGTCTGTCTGTTACCTTTTCACGTCCAAACGACTGAACCGATTTTATTGAAATTTGGTACAGAGATAGAGCTGACTTTGAAAAAGAACATAGGCTACTTAGTTATTTACAAAACGACATCCACGCGGGCAAAGCCGCGGGCAATAGCTAGTAAGTATATAAGTATAAATGCGTTCATGAATAAAACAAGCTTATTTGCTTACTAGTGGTATAGTTTCAGTGTAGGCGCTCGAGGGCGTAGGCACCTCCGCATTACCTAATTTATCTGCCGCTAAACGGTAGTGTTCAACACTATCGTGTTCCGGTTAGATGGTAATGTATGGCCCCGTAATAACTATCACAGAGACATAATAACTAAGGTTTCAGGGGTGGCAACGCATATGCATATGGACCTCTGGCCTTTTGCGAGTGTCTTTATGCTGCAGTCATCATTTAACATCAATGTTAACTGTAAGCTTGTTTGCCACCTTCAATACATAAAAAAATGCAGTTTGCAGTGCCTCGCTGGCCCAGTCATCGCATTTTTTTTTGGACAGACGCACAGACGAAATTAATTGGACAAGAATTATATATGTGGCCTACGTAGCCCTTAAGTGTACCCAAATCATGATTCCCTTGAGGACTGTAAACTGCACATTGACCAATGACCGTCCCTGATCGCTGACCTTACATTTGACCTTAAATCAGATATTTGACCTTAATTCAGATGACCCTCTCTTAATTCGGCAGTACACTTCACCTTGTGCAATTAAGGATTGAAGGCTTCGTATTGTTTTTGTAAGCAACATTCTCCAAATCATGTCATTATTATTTTGGCATAGAAATTATGTTACTATAATAAATTTTTTTAAAGTTTTGCAGTTGTCTAATATAGGTACACTTTTTATGAAATAAAGGTGGCAAACAATAATGCATTTCACATTGATGTTAAGTTATATCTGCAATCTATAGACGCCCTTTACGTAGGCGTTAGTCATTGAAGAGACTTCAGTCCAACTGCAGTGGTCTGCTGTCCCTTTACAAAATATAAGTATTAATAATCTATCTATATAAAAATCAATTGCTATTCGTTAGTCTCGCTAAAACTCGAGAACGGTTGGACCGATTTGACTAATTTTGGTTTTGAATGATTTTTGGAAGTCCAGGGAAGGTTTAAAAGGTAAGAAAATATGAAAAAATTGAAGGGAAATAGTAAGTCCGTATATATCACACCTTTGACACATTATTTCATTATGAGGCAATAAGAAATTTGCCGGTGCAGCTAGTATGCAATAAAAACATGACATTCAACAAGTTTTAATGTTTTATTATTATAAACTTTACCTACAACTTGTTTCACGATCTAATAACTTCAACCCTTGTTGTATAAATTATGCTCTGGTATTTTAAAATGAAAGATAATGTCAAGGTACCAATCGATATTAGATTCAATTATAATTAAAACGTATCTTCATGCCCCGCAGGGGTAGATGAGGTAAATGCAAACACCTTCGATTCACCGGTTATGTTTAGGCCTATGTAACAGGTGAGCCTGTTGACATCTCCGGGCACATTACCAAACTACGAAGTACTGGGAAACTTCCAAAAAATGGAAAAATCCCAATAGAACCAGACATAAAGGACTTTAAACCATTACCTCTGATAACCCCCTACCCGGGAATCGAACCCAGGACCTCAGCGTAGTAGTAGTGGCCTGCTACCACTAGGCTACCGAGGCAGATGTACTAACGCCATATAATTTGATTAATAATAAACAGTAGGTACACATAAAACAAGGATTAGGTTTTGTTATGTATGTATGGATAGGTTAAATATTTGGTTTGTATAGACCTCCGTCTTGTTAAAGTGTTTGAAAACCATTGCTTTACAGTATTTACTGGTGGTAGAGCTCCAGTGACGCAGCTCGCGGGCGTAGGCACCACCGCATTACCTAATATACTTGCCGCTAAATGGTAGTGTTCAGCACTATCGTGTTCCGGTCAGGTGGTAATGTACGGCCCTGTAATTTCCGGCACAGAGGCATAACACCTTAGGGCTCAGGAGTTTTAACGCATCTGCATTTTGATCGTGGTCTTTGTGTGGGTGTCTATAGGCTGCAGTCATCACTTAACATCAATGTGAACTGCGTGCTTGTTTGTCACTTCGATTACATAAAAAAAAAATATAAGTAAACTACTAATTCTACGTATTATAACAAGATGTAATAAGGCAATAATATCTCAAAGTATTTTTAAACCATGTCTTAAAATTTTCAAGCATTTTCCAATACTGTAGCGCAAGAAAAATCTAAAAGAAAAGCTCATTAGACTGAGCAACTGAAAACACAGTTGGCACATTCTGATAGTAATGCATGCACGGAATGCTGCGCTGGGGAATTTTGCAACACCACTCCGTGTGGATGAAACCTACAGACAATACGACACGGTTTTAGTCTACGAACAAGTAATTGGCAATAAGAGTAAATCTCTTACTCATAGTCGAGTTTGGGTAGCGGAGTTCTTCTCAGTAGTGACTGCACTTGGAACTCTGCTAAGTGAAGAACTTTGATCTTGACGAATAAGTTTTACTTTTTCTTCATTTATCATCATTGAAGGAATAGAAAAAAAATGTGATTATTATGTTTTAACTAAGTACTTTAAATTTTAATTTTTAATTTACTATTAATATATTTTTTTGCTTTTACTTTATGTAATGGTTATTAACTCTAGGTATTTTGTGATTTCTTGACGTTTTGAAAGTATCAGTAAAGATCTATTCGAAATAAAAATATTTTCTATTCTATTTCTATTCTATTCTTTACAAAATTCAATAAAAAAGGTCTTAGGTTCTGTTATTCGCAATCGCATGGCTATACGGTGCTAATTTTTTTGGCGGTGGTTTGCATTCGGTTTCAAATGATTCGTATTAGTGAACTAGCGGTTCGCCCCGGCTTCGCGCGGTTGCAATGTTACCTACCCTCTCCTATTGATCTATGCGATCTATATTTTTAAAACGGACCAGTAGTTCCTGAGATTAGCGCGTTCAAGCAAACAAACAAACACTTCAGCTTTATAATATTTGTAAAGGATAGAATCAATAAGCGTCGTATTTCCATGATGAAAATAAGTAAAGTTAGTAAAGCTTGCAATGACCGCTAGGTGTATGTTGGTTGTATGCAGCGGCAGTTTTTAATTCGATATAACTCGTTAGGTTCTCATAGTAGGCATGTAATATTTGAGTATGATGATAAAAGAGTTGTTGTCTAGCGATTGCCATAGGAAATATTAAATTTGGAGGTGTAGGTATTTTCGTTTGGTCGAGAGGGTCGTCCACGGAGAGGTGACCGACAGAGCACCTGATCCGCCTGCGGGGGCGGGGGTGAAGTGCGGGGAAGTGACGCGGAGGAAGCGTAAATACGCGGCGCACTTTTTTAGAGCTCAGTCAGTGGCAGAGCTCGGCGTAGGAATGTCTAATAATTCATATTCACGACCAACCCCACGCATGGCATAGGCAGATGAGTAGTTATCGACTGGCAAAGTTCGCTGTAGTATGCATTACTATGAGATGGATTTCGTAAAACTATAATGTAAATTAGGTATTTTGCTACATACTTATCACATACACACTGGCCCGGAGACGTGCACGGACGTACGACCACGCAGCGCGCGTAGAAAGTAAAGAAATTGAGAAATTATAACACAAATTGTATAAGAATATTCCGATTAGAAATATCAATTTGTATGTAGGTAGATTCAATTAGTTTGTTCACAGCTGATGTTGAATTCAATGTTTTGTATGGAGAGAGAGGTGAAAGTCGTTGTATTTTCGTAAATAAGAAAGATACCAAGCTGAAAGTTATGTACGAGATGTATTTTTGTTGCCCCCTCAGGGAAGTATATCTGTAAAGAGTGTAAGTAGACTCATAGTAAGGAAAACACGAATGTACCTAATCTTACTTGTTAGATAAAATTGTCTCTCACGCTTAGAGTAAAGGAGATAGGCAGATACCGTTTGCGGTTTTGAATTGTATTTAGGTTTGGCTAGCGATATTCAATCGTGTCACAGGTGATAGAGCATGACAGAGCCCCTAAAAAATTATGTTTTTCTAATAAGTAAAAACTTTGATAGTGTATCGAATTAGAATAAAGATCTAATAAGTTTGTATAAGAAAATTTGATATAATAAAGAGATATTGCGTATGAATTGTATCAAGGCGGGTGACGGTTGTGGGAAATTAGACCGTATATGTAATGTTTTAGAGTCCTATCTCTGTTGACCCGGACCTTCGTGACGTTCGAATTTTGGGCGTGTCACGGAATTTTGACATCGAAGGAGACGGTTTGGAAGCATATATAACTCGGTACATTTCCTTGCTAATTTGTCCTCGTTCGATTCTCCGCAAGAAAAGTGCTTCCAGACCGTAAAGGTATTGCCAGTGAAAGTTTAGAATAGTACCAGACCCCCTGGTTCGCTAGTTAGTTATAGTATAGTGAAATAAGCTAGTGAATAAGTTAGATTAGAAAGAACCATTGAAGAAATCAGAATAAAAAACCAGTTACAGTCCACTTAATTACGTCGATGCAGATTTGTGTTTCACTTTGGTGTAAAAACCAATTTGTCCCCCACAATATTAGTATTGATTATATATAGATTAGAGGTTCTGTTATTCGTGATCGCGTGGCTTCAATGCTAAGTTTTTCGTGGTGCCGTGCATTCGTTGTTAAGTGATTCGTATCACTACACTTACGGGGACATGGTATTCGGTGTTACGCTTTTCGAATTTCCTTATAAAAAAATAAAAAGTCTTGTATATCTCTTCTTTACAGTATTAAAAAATATTAATTATTAAAAATATTAAGTTTTTAGAGAACCCCTGAGGTGAAGGCCTCCTCCAAAGAATGCCAGTAGTCTCTATTTTGAGCTATCTCCATCCAGCTTGGATCGAATTCCTTTATCACACTCGAAAGCAATCATGGACAATAGTTAGTACAGTACTCAGCAAGAACCACGATAGAGACAATCAGCTGGTTTCGACTTCGTAGAGCGTTATCTCTGCTGCACACTGCCTACATAAGCACTGATAGTTCGGTATTGGCTGAGAATATTTAATAATACTACGTATAGAATGGACACTTCAACGTCCCGCCCGATTTCCCCGCATCACCCAACCTCCTCCCCTTTTATGGGTGACGGTTGGTATTTTCTGCGTGCTACGCACACAGGTGCACGAGTAAATACACGTCACTGATTGGTGTGTAATAAATACCAAATTATGCGTTTGTATGGAATTTTGGCCGAGCGTTCGCGGTGTGGTATTGGTCAAAACTTGATTGAAATGGTCGACAAACGTCACATACTTAGGTAAGGTGCGAAAGAGATAACGCTCTACAGACCCAAAATAAGCCGAGGTCTCTTTTCTAAGAGGTTGATGTGTAAAATTTCTTGTGGGATACTATGTAGTATTATGTAATACGGAATTCGATACCACTTCAAACGCTTCCGCATAATCGACATCTACAATTTACCAGGCACCGCTCCATAGGTCGTTGATCCACGAAGCCTTGGATTCCACAAAATTACACATGTAACCAAATATTGTGTATTTAAAGCTCTGTATTCGGTACACTTGTGTTTATTCCAGCCATTACACCCGTTAATGTCTTATTCAAATATCGTTCCAGTTAGATGGTAAATTAAGATTTTAAGTTTTTGATACGTTAATGGCGTACATGAATTGAGGTCTGAATGAGGCTTAAATGCGACTTAAGTATAGAACAGTGTACAGTAATTGTTTTTATATTATTTCGCATTAACACATGCTAGTGAAATATATTTTATTTTAAAGAAAAATGGAAAGAAAAATTTGACTTCAGGCGAGACTCGAACTCGCGGCCTACTGGGAATCTAGTCCAGCCGCTCTTCCAATTGAGCTACTGAAGTCCTGCCCGATTTGTCAAATCTTTCCTTCACATTTATTGCCTTGCTTTATGGTAGCAGTAGCGCCATCTATTGCCAACTAGCATGGCATAGCTCAATTGGAAGAGCGGCTGGACTAGATTCCCAGTGTACAGTACTCAACAATTAAATATAAATACCTTAATATTGCACATCGAGCCTGCGAAAGAGACGATCGGCTCGTTTCGAACTTGTAGAGCGTTATCTCTGTTGCACACTGCCTACGTAAGCACTGACAGTCCGGTATTGATCAAAACTTGATCAAAATGGTCGACAAACGTCAAATAGGTACGGTGCGAAAGAGATAACGCTCTACAGACCCGAAATAAGCCGAAGTGTCCTTCCTAGGCTCGATGTGCAATATTTATTGTTGAGCACTGTAATAATATATTGTATAAATGACTAACGACACGCCCCGGCTTCGCACAGTCAGAGGTTGTCAAATTGTATTTTTTGCCGGTCTCTGCAACATTTTACTAGCATATTGCTAGGCCCCGTAATTTTGGGTACAGATGCATAAAAGCTTCATAAAAAAACGTAACTTCACGCCTGTAATCCCCGAAGGGGTATGCAGAGGTAAATGCATGCATTCAAGCATACATGCAAATACCCACGATTCGCCGGTTACGTTTTGGCCCATGTAACAGGTGGCAAGCCTGTTGCCCTCTCCGGGCACATTACCAAACTCCGAGGTACTGAGAAACTTCCAAAAAATGGAAAAATCCCAATAGAATTTAGAGAAAAAAGGATTTTAAGCCGTTACCTCTGAAAGCCCCGACCCAGGAATCGAATCCAGGACCTCCAGGGTAGTAGTAGTGAGAGCCTGATACCACTAGGCTATTGAGGCAGTTAATAAATAAAATGCGTAAAATATCACTTTCAACATAAAATAAAAATATAAATGTTTATTATATCAGGTTGGGGAAAAAGTTTCTTCGCATTTTTTAAGATAATTCAAAACATTTTTTAATATAGTTTATTTAAATTTAACTAAAGTATGTATCTACCATTTTGTTCGATAACCTTTTGCCATCTTGTAGGTAGGGACATGATCCCATTGCTATAAACATTTTGGGACTTCTCATCAAAATACCGCGACAAGTGGATTTGGCAGTCCTCTCGTGATGTTAACCTAACATTGCATAAAGAATTCTGAAGAGACCGAAACAGGTGGAAATCTGAAGGTGCAAGGTCAGGACTATACGGCGGATGCATTAACACCTCCCAGCCAAACTCTCTTAATTTTTGCTGAGTGGCTATAGATGTGTGAGGTCTAGCGTTATCATGATGAAACACCACACCCCTTTTGTTGATCAATTCCGGCCGCTTTCTCTCAACTTCTTGCTTTAATCTCATCAGTTGTTCGCAGTAGAGTTCAGAATCGATAGTCCTGCCTGGTGGTAATAGCTCATAATGAATAATGCCCTTCCAATCCCACCACACACACAACATCACCTTATTGCGAGTTAACCCGGGTTTCGCCACAGTCTGTGAAGCCTGACCGGCCTTTGACCACGACCTTTTTCGCACGTTCTTGTCGTACGTGATCCACTTTTCATCACCAGTTATCAGCTTCTTCAAAAATGATTCGGTTTCATTACGTCGTAATAAAGAATCATAAATGAGTACACGGTTCATTAGGTTTCTTTCAGTGAGCTCGTGAGGTACCCAAATATCGAGCTTTTTTTGTACCCAGCTTTTTGCGAATGCGCCAAAACTGTTTTGTGATCAATTCTCAGTTCTTCAGCTACGTCGTAACTACTGATATGTCGATCTTGCTCCACTTTTTCAAAAATGGCATCCATTTTATCCGTTATAGGGCGACCAGAGCGAGGTGCATATTTGACATCAAAATTTCCGGATTGAAAACGCTTAAACCAAATTTGTGCTACTCTCACAGACACTGCACTAGGTCCATAAACATCGCAATTTTTTTTCGCGGCTTGCGTTGCATTTTTACCTTTTTTGTAGTAAAATTTTAAAATGTATCGAATTTCTTCATTAGATTCACTCATCTTGACAGTACGAAAAACAAATGAAAATCACACATTTGCCCAATTTGAATTTGGAATTATGTTCATTAAAATTTTAACTTTCAATGATACCAAAACCAGCCAGATACAAATACTACAGCCAAAGAGACTTTATTACAAGTTCATACATACTATAATGCGAAAAGACTTTTTCCCCAACCTATTATGTGTTACTAGCTGTGCCCGCGACTTCTCCCGCGTGAGTGTTTATGATTGTTCAGTATCTACCTGATACCCGAGGACGAAGTCGTGGGCGCAGCTAGTATAAAAGTAGCCTAAGTTACTCCTTTTTCCTTACTCCGTCCTCCTAACTCCTTCTGAAAGTCCCATCAAAATCGGGAGAGCCGTTCCCATGATTAGCCCCGCCAAACAGACAGACAGAGAATTGTAAAAAATGTTGTTTTGGTTTATGTACCGTGTATACATACTTATGCATTTAGTTAAAAGCGGTTATTTTTATATTACAAACAGACACTCCAATTTTATTTATTTGTATATATACATGTTCGTATTCCTAGGTAATTAAAGGTATTAAATATAAAACATTAAGATTACAAAAAAACTTTCTTAGGTAACATGTGATTTGACATAAAAATGATACAAGTTACAACGAATATCTCTGCCAACGATAAATCTAGACAGATTATTGGAGTCATTGATCTTAGAAGATTATGTAATTTTTCTTACCGAAATACGAAAGGAATCATTTTGCTCAGAAAAAAGACAGACGAGCGCCAATTCGTCTTTCTTGTATAGCTTGTCACGTGTCTGCATTTGGATTTTATTTTTTCATGTATTTGAAGTGGTAAACAAGCATGCAGTTCACATTGGTGTTAAGTGATGACTGCAGCCTATACACACCGACACATGGTCAAAATGCAGATGCGTTACCACTCCTGAGGCCTAAGGTGTTATGCCTCTGTGCCGGTAATTACAGGGCCGTACATTACCACCTGACCGGAACACGATAATGTTGAACACTAGTAAATAGAATTAAGAATAGAGTCGAGAAAGAGAAGTCTTATCATTCTCATACTAGCTTCTAATGAATCACTAGCGACCTACTATGCTTTGGTAGTAGAGTACAGGGTGACTTGAGAAAGTATATTATCTTCTTATATAAACAAAAAAAATCAATTGCTGTTCGTTAGTCTCGCTAAAACTCGAGAACGGCTGGACCAATTAGGCTAATTTTGGTTTTGAACGATCTTTGGAAGAACTGAATTTTTGAGCTCTTTGCGAACAGAAAAATAAACAAAACGTGGCGGAGGACTTTATTTTATAATATGTACGAGTAGTTCAACATCGGAGCACTATAGCCCTAAACACAACTACAGCAAGTGGATTACGTAATGCGGTGGTGGATATAGGCACCCATGAGCTCTGTCACTGTAACTCTACTACTAGCAAAACAACTCACGATTGTAAAATGTAACTTTAGCGGGACAGTAATCTGAGATTCGTTTTATGTTAGCACTTAGGTCCACTATCGGTCTAGCTCATTTCTCAAACGCTAGCTCGGTTAAATGGGACATCCGTTTTATTGCATTTGTTTGTATGGGTACGAATTTTGTTTTGAATTCCACTTCAGACACTTTAAGTGGACGAAATACTACAATTGCTGACTTTTATCCAGATTCATTCATCATATCCATTGTGAATGGAACACACTGCGTATGGCATGACATATGCGTAGGCACCACCGCATTACATAATCCAATTGCCGCTAAATAAAAAAAAAACTTGTTGCTAAATGGCAGAACAGAGCATTATTGTGTTCTGCTCAGGTGGTAACTTAGGCCTCGGATAAATAGGTATGACAGGTTGGATGTTGCGAAGGCATACATTGTAGATAGAATGAACGGACCCTACCTCAGATTTGGCGGTAGGATTGGCTTGTATGTTTTGCTTAGAAATACTTTTACTAAGAATAAATTAAAGCTATAATTATGAATATTTAACATTAAAAAAAGTTTATATTTCTATGATGTCGTGGGGTGAGTTCTATCTATGCTTATTTGCCACTTCAATACATAAAAAAACCGGACAAGTGCGAGTTCGACTCGCGTGGTGAGGGTTCCGTAATTTAAATAAATGTTTTTGAAAATATTACAGATTTAAAATGCAGGGACATAGCGGTTACTGCGGTACCGGCAAGGGGTTATATTATTAAGAATTTTTGATTTAATTTGAATACTCAAACTTTATAAAGGTTTTCCAGTAATCTATAGGCAAAGAAGTATTTTCCCCATTTTTTTCAAAATTTTAAGTTCAGTAGTTTCGGAGATAGGGGGGGGATGGTCAAAATTTCGTCGTTTTTCTTAAATAACTTCAAATTTGTTTATGCAAAAGTTATAAAAAAAATATATCTGAGATGCTGACAACAACTTCTTTCATTTGATATGTCACACGACACAGCTTACGATTTTTTTTAACATTTTCTGATTTACCCCCCGAAAGTGGCCCCCTTGTTTAAAATTTATTATTTTACTTGACTTTTTTTTTTAATGTAATGGAAGTGGCAAACAAGCATGCAGTTCCCATTGATGTTAAGTGATGACTGCAGCCTATAGACACCCACACAAAGACCGAGGTCAAAATGCAGATGCGTTACCACTCCTGAGGCCTAAGGTGTTATGCCTCTGTGCCGGAAATTACAGGGCCGTACATTACCACCTGACCGGAACACGATAGTGCTGAACACTACCATTTAGCGGCAAGTATATTAGGTAATGCGGTGGTGCCTACGCCCGCGAGCTCCGTCACTGGAGCTCTACCACCAGTAAACGTGTTCATTTTTGGATCACCAATTTACATATATTCATCAAATTTCAACTCAATCGTTCGAGTAGTTTCGGAGAAAAGTGGCTGTGACAGGCGGACAGACAGACAGATAGACGCACGAGTGATCCTATAAGGGTTCCTTTTTTCCTTTTAAGGTACGGAACCCTAAAAAAACAGTAATAAATAAAAAAGGAAAGTTAAATATGATACAAATTCACTAATAACTTACAGATTATAAAGATTTTAAGAAAACGTTCTTCTTATTCACACTAATCCTGGGTTGGTTGGTTGTTGTAAATTTAGAACTTCATTGAACACGTAAAATATTTAATCAATATTTTTTAAATACTATAATGACTGACGTAGCTTCAAACCCGAACCAAAATCGTAAATTAACCGGTTAACTCAATTGATTGTAAATTCCACGCCGAATGCATTCGAAGCTCGCTTCCGAAAATTTGATTAAGTGAGGCTTCGATTAAAATGCATGAAATGCTAACCTTTTCCCCGATGCGTTGTGTCGACCTTCCTAATTCCACTTTCCCAGCAATGTCTACACAAAAACAAACAAATTCGCACTTTATTCCTATATATATAAGGTCGGATTAACTCGAAAATACTTTGTCGTTACCAAAATGCACATGCGTCGCGCGCCGAGCCTACGCCGTAGAGCCTCTACGAGCAGACGGCGCGCGACCGCCGATACCTACGCGCGTAACCCCGCTACGACCCACCGCGTAGTCATTACGGAACTTTTCATACTTTTCTAAACTTCACGTATCGTGTTTTATGTTCCTGAACGTTTGGTGTGAACTGAGGACGTTTTGATGTTTTTGCGTTTTTAACATGTGATGGCCCCATTACGGGTCGAGGTCGATGATATGGATAGCCACAACTATTCGGGCGTCGAACGCCATCATTTGCGGCATAGGAATCATTCTAGGGAGCACCGGAATCATGTGGTAGATGTAATATCGAACTCTATAATGGAGGTGTTGAACAGTAAGTTTGTGCCTGAGAACAGTGTGTTGCCAGATATGGAGCCCTTGGCGACTCATATGGACAGTGGGATGGATCGGCATCCTTTGAGGATGAATATTACAATGAACAGGTCTGATTTTGTGGAGGATGAGTATATGTATAGGCACGGGGGTGCAATGACGGCGGTGTATTGCGTGGCTTACCTGCTGGTATTTGTGGTGGGGCTGGTGGGGAACTGTTTCGTGATCGCGGTGGTGTACAGGTCCCCGCGGATGCGGACGGTCACCAACTTCTTCATCGTGAACCTTGCGGTGGCGGATATACTCGTCATCGTCTTCTGTCTGCCAGCCACGCTTGCCTCCAACATTTTTGTCCGTGAGTACTTAGTTTTGTCTGTGTCTTTTCTTTCTATGTAGAATTTGATAATATTTTTTTTTAATTTTGATTTTGAGAGTTTTGAAAACATTGTCATAATAATATTTTTGGTGAGCTGTTGCTTTGACTTAATCGTAGGTTTTTTGGTATTATGGATGAACAATAATCATTAATCAATAATAATTTATTCAGGATTTGCTGTGTTTTTTATTGTCTTGTGATTTAAATATTGTACTTGTGTGTTTAGAGAATTTTAGCGATAAACGACGTATAAATATATTTTTTAGAACGTTATTATTCCAACACAATGACTTAATAAGTTTATACTATAAATTGATTGCTTTATAGTTATAAATACGCGCAACTTTTATTTTACTTACTTTTTTTTTTCCATGTCCAAGTTCTATTAAAATTGAAAATGCAAATATCAGGTCTACTCTCTACTTAGACTGACATTAAGTTCGACTTAGAATCACATTATGCAGAGTTGACTTTACGTTATATACATTTCTTGAAAGTCTATTAGGTTTATAATATTTTTGTTGACTTCGACTGGGGTACAGTAAAATGGCTTAGTGTAGCAATTTAAATCATTCCTCGTATTTAATAAATCGTATTTCATGTTGCATTGACAGTAGCTTATTATGAATATAGTATTTGAAAATTGCGGGCATATTTTTAACTAATTTCCATAAAAAAGAAATCAAACAGATAACTAATGGCGTATCTTTAAGTCTGGGTAACATATCTTTAATCCATGATGACGTAGTTCAAGTATTTTTAAATGACAGACTATCGAACTGAGTTACGGGATCGATTTTAGAAATTATGAAGACCCAGTTAGTCTCGTAGTGTGTGATGACCGCTTGATTTGATATTTGAGGATTCAATCCCCGCGCCGGAATCGATATATGTATAGCCTTCATATATTTGTTTCTGTTGTCTTCTTCCTTTCCTGTTATTATCTATTTTTGGTGTACAGTAAAGAGATTACTTACTTATTTAAACGGCCACACGGAACCGACGGGAACGTCCGATCAATTTTAAAAATAGTTTCAGCTTAACTCGAGAGCGATAAATTTGTAAAATTGTTTTAATTTCCATGTAGTTTAGTATTGCTGGTAATCCTGAATAGTTTCATTGAGCTACTGTTTAAATTACATGACGCGCGTTATGGAATCCAATCAATTTTGTATTATCTGATAGAACTTCAATATGAAAATAGATAATTTTAGCTTCAGGTATAGCTGACTAACACTATCATGCTTATGAAACTATATAATACGCATATTATTTTATTTTACTTCACGCCTTCAATCCCCGAATGGATACGTAGTGGAATATAACAATATAAATTACGATTTACCATTAAAACAGAATATCAAATGAATGAATGAATTTTGAGAGAGGCGTATACAGTTTTGATTGAAAAGGAAAAAAAACATATAAGAGACAAAAAAAAAACGGGAAATATATATTATTAGCTGTTGCCCGCGGCTCCGCCCGCATGTTGGTCGCTTTTCGCGTAACTTGTAAACTTCTCAACTCATGCCATGGCATCCCACAGGAACATTTTTTCATTGATTCAGCAGTTTTTGCGTGAAGGAGTAACAAACAAGCAAACATACGAACTTTCGCATATATTTATACGATATACGATTATGTATATCTTATGATCAAAGTCTGGGGGTGGTACTAGACAACTTTTTAAGGTAATGTAACTTCCTCTTAAATATCGAACATTGCACTTTAGTGGTGGCTGTAGCGAGCTGTCACTTAGTTGCCATGTTGCTTTACTGGTGGTAGAGTTCCAGTGACGGAGCTCGCGGGCGTAGGCACCACCGCATTACCTAATATACTTGCCGCTAAATGGTAGTGTTCAAGACTATCGTGTTCCGGTCAGGTGGTAATGTACGGCCCTGTAATTTCCGGCACAGAGGCATAAGACCTTAGGCCTCAGGAGTGGTAACGCATCTGCATTTTGACCTTGGTCTTTGTGTGGGTGTCTATAGGCTGCAGTCATCACTTAACATGAATGTGAACTGCATGCTTGTTTACGACTTCCATTACATAAAAAAAAAAAAAAAAAAAAAAAATGAAAATAGATAATTTTAGCTTCAGGTATAGCTGACTAACACTATCATGCTTATGAAACTATATAATACGCATATTATTTTATTTTACTTCACGCCTTCATTCCCCGAATGGATACGTAGTGGAATATAACAATATAAATTACGATTGACCATTAAAACAGAATATCAAATGAATGAATGAATTTTATACTGCACCGATCCAGAGGCGTATACAGTTTTGATTATAAAAAGGAAAAAAAAACATATAAGAGACAAAAAAAAAACGGGAAATATATATTATTAGCCCGCGGCTCCGCCCGCATGTTGGTCGCTTTTCGCGTAACTTGTGGAAACTTCTCAACTCATCCCATGGCATCCCACAGGAACATTTTTTCATTGATTCAGCAGTTTTTGCGTGAAGGAGTAACAAACAAGCAAACATACCAACTTTCGCATATATTTATACGATATACGATTACGTATATCTTAATCAAAGTCTGGGGGTGGTACTAGACAACTTTTTAAGTTAATGTAACTTCCTCTTAAATATCGAACTTAGCACTTTAGTGGTGGCTGTAGCGAGCTGTCCCTTAGTTGTCATGTTGCTTTACTGTTGGTAGAGCTCCAGTGACGGAGCTCGCGGGCGTAGGCACCAACGCATTACCTAATATACTTGCCGCTAAATGGTAGTGTTCAAGACTATCGTGTTCCGGTCAGGTGGTAATGTACGGCCCTGTAATTTCCGGCACAGAGGCATAAGACCTTAGGCCTCAGGAGTGGTAACGCATTTGCATTTTGACCTTGGTCTTTGTGTGGGTGTCTATAGGCTGCAGTCATCACTTAACATCAATGTGAACTGCATGTCAATTCGCCAAGCGCCAAGGAAATGATCAATAGTCTGACGCGCTGCGGTGTGTCCCATTTGTGCCCCCCCCACGGTGTGTCTCTTTTCGTGAAACTATCTTTTCGGCTTAGTTAGTCTAGCTGTTGGCCCCTGTTTTCTTTTCTCTACATTATCTTGAATGCATTTACCTCTGGTTTGGTAATCAAAGTTTCAGGGAATAAAAAAGTAAAATTTCTCTTTAAATGGGGAAATGGAGGATTTGTAAACAATTGATTCTTTCCATATTATACATAATTGTTTTATTTCTTTTTAATATAATATGTGTTTTTGATTATTATTAGTGGTTATTCACTCTAGGTAGTTTAAAACAAGACGACGTAAAAGTGCTCTCCAGTACACTAATTATATGAAATAAATGAATAAACTGATTTTTTTTAAAGTAAATTGCGGTTGATGTCTATGAGAACAAATGGTATTATATACCGTATCAACTTCCCTTCTTAGAAATACTCTGACGAACAGGTGTGTCTAAACTTTTCGCTAAGTTACTTTGTATCGGAAAAAGTTGAAATTGGATAGTTTACTACTTCTTTCCAACTTTTTATACCAGTATCTTTTTTAGTTTTAGATTAAACATTAGAGAAATACATTTTTTTACGTATTTAGCAAAACACATCAGCACTTCGAACATTATATTATCAGCTTCGAATATTTGTCTAGCATTCAGTTTTAATTGTTATAATACCTAGATGACTTAGCTTTTTTATGTAGCGAAGATGCCAAATAAGCATGCAGTTCATATGGATGTTAAGTGATAATGAACCTAAAGACATCAACACCAAAACCGGAGGTCAAATACGTTTCCACCCCTGAGGCCTTAATTCTTATCTCTCTGAGATAGTTATTACGTACGGCGCCACGCGGGTGTGTTTGAAGTTCGATGCCGATTTTTGTGGTGGATTTAACAAAAATACATATACGTTCGACATTATTATCTTAGAATATTTTTCTAGTTTACAATTTTAATTTTATTTTCTTATTATTTTATTCATACTAGTGGTAGAGCTCCAGTGACGTAGCTTGCGGGCGTAGGCACCAAGGCACCACCGCATTACCTAATATAATAATGGCAACCCATTATACGTCCCACTGCTGGGCACGAGTCTCTCCCCTGTTTGGGGGAGACCTGGAGCTTACTCCACCACACTGCTCCAATGCGGATTGGTGGAGGTGGGTGGTGGGTTAGTGGCCAACCCACTGTCGGATGTTTTCAAACCGCCCATAAGGCCTCCGACAAGGTTTAACGACTGCTATCCATCGATAGCAACCGAGACCGACGGCTTAACGTGCCCTCTAAAGCACGGAAACGCGCATTTAATTTGCCACTAGCGGTCACCCATCACACTACCCGACCGCGCCCGTTGTGCTTAACCGAGCAGATCGCTTCCGATCTACACCAGCCGCTGGGCCATGCGCGCTTCATACTTACCTAATATACTTGCCGCTAAATGGTAGTGTTCTGCACTATCGTGTTCCGGTCAGGTGGTAATGTACGGCCCTGTAATTCCCGGCACAGAGGCATAACACCTTAGGCCTCAGGAGTGGTAACGCATTTGCATTTAGACCTCTGGTTTTTCTGTAAGTGTCTATAGGCTGCAGTCACTTAACATCAATGTGAGCTGCATGCTTGTTTGCTACTTTCATTACATAAAAAAAACTATACTCAGATTACCGTTATGTTTTTTTAACACATTACCTAATATACTTGCCTCTAAATGGTAGTGTTCCGGTCAGGTGGTAGTGTACGGCCCTGTAATTTCCGGCACAGAGGCATAACACCTTAGGCCTCAGGAGTGGTAACGCATCTGCATTTTGACCTTGGTTTTTGTGTGGGTGTCTATAAGCTGCAGTCATCACTTAACATCAATGTGAACTGCATGCTTGTGTGCCACTTCAATTACATAAAAAAAAAACAAAACAAGAACAATCGATCCATATTGTGTTCCTCTCAATATCCATGTTACAATAAGAAAAAATTGGTATCACTTTCTTACTAGGGAACATATATCCTAGAGCATATTTATAAGCCATTACAATGTCGGCTACAAGTACTTACCGCGATACGAGAGTCGTTTTCTGCAACATTACAGCCAGATCTATATTTAACGATAGTTTCGCCTCCGTATAATACATATCTATAAATTATGTAATACTAATAGATGTCTATGGATTGACTTACTTCCAGTTCGCTTGGATGCATTATTTATAAAAGTCTGGACGGCCCGATGCACGTCGTATCACCTTCATCTGTTTGCCGTATTGTCGGCTAAACTATCAGGTTAATACTGTTAACTTAATTTTCAGAAAATAGACTAGTGGACTCAGCAGATGTTGTCTTACTCGATTGCAGCCTATGGGATCCAATTGTTAATCTAAATCATACCTCAATATCAAAAATATCAAAATCATTACGTTAATCACAACCATCGCCAGTCAAGTTGATTAAAAAAAATATTTTTCAAAGGTTAAAACCATACATTCTTATAAAATTTATATGGTACCTTGTCGTGATAAAAAATATAAGAAAACAAAAAAAGGAGGCGCTTAAGTCATAGATTTTTATTAAATACTAGCTGTGCCCGCGACTCCGTTCGCGTGGAATAGTGATATTAGGCAGTATTTTTTGGATATACCTTTTGGTTAATTTTGGATCATAGAAAACACTTAACTCCATCAATGCCACCAACACCACCACCAATGACACCAATGCCACCAACACCACCAATGCTACTATCTAATTAATTTGTTACAAAAACTGTGATAAATGAAGAACCACAATACCGATTTTGTGAAAACTTCACATAAACCATCTACTAAATAGTCCAAACAAAGCCTAAACATTTGGTTTGGATAGGTGAGCCCGTTCTTGAGTTATAAAATTACAACCAAAAGTCTGGGCACGAGTCTCTCCTCCCAAGAAGAGGAGAGACTCGTGCCCAGCAGTGGGACGTATCAAGGGTTGCCATTAATATTATTATTAACCAAAAGTGGCACTGATTTTTATAATAATATTATAGACTAGCTGACCCGGAAAACTTCGTTTTGCCTCAGAATGAAATAATGTGTCAAAGGTTTGATAGATACGGACTATTTGTATGGGAAAATGAAATTGTGGTTTTTACTAATTCCCTTCAATAATTCTTAATTCTTAATATTTTCTTACCTTTTAAACCTTCCCTGGACTTCCAAAAATCATTCAAAACCAAAAATCAATCCAGTCGTTCTCGAGTTTTAGCGAGACTAAGGAAAAGCAATTGATTTTTATATATATAGATAGATGATGGTCAAGCATTTCACTTCGCCTGAACGAATGGAGCTTGTTTTGTACACGTATAGTCAGACGGTTCCATTTGATTCTCTCATTCATACACAAGTTTACTAGTTTATTAGAATATAACTCAGTCGTGGACAAAGTGAATCGAGGAGTTTCAGAATACATGGCCATTTGTATCGGGGTGCATTTATTGTTGGAACCACATTCACGGTTGATGTTCATCCCCCGATATGGAAGTAAGTTTTTCTATTAGGGTTGACTCTAAGTGGCTTTGGAGTTTGAAAATATACTGGTCTGATGGCATGTGATTCAAAAGCAATCAACCATGACTACTGAATTGTGAGTGTATATTTGAACCAAATGGTACGAAACCGTTTGAGAACTTATGTATATCACTTTAGAGAAGTAATGTTCGACTATTTTTGAAAAAATAAAGAACTCTTTTCGAAAATTATATATTTGATAGAGTCCTAACCTAAACTAAAACCTACTAAATCTTGTTGTCTGTGTATCTACTATTTATTTATATTCAAATCATATTTTAACATGTTTCAGTTTACTTATGGGCTTTGTTAACCAAATTGTTAACTAAAGGTACGCGCTACGTTTCTTTTTTTCTCGATTTTGTGTACTGAAGGACAAAGCACGCGAAGGCGATAGGGCTTTAGATAATTATATAATAATGGTAACCCATTATACGTCCCACTGATGGGCGCGAGTCTCTCCCCTTTGGGGGGGAGGGAGGCCTGGAGCGTACTCCACCACGCTGCTCCAATACGGATTGGTGCAGGTGGGTGGGTTAGTGGCCAGCCCGCTGTCGGATGTTTGACCGCCCATGAGGCCTAGGTTTAACGGCTGCTATCTATGCTAGCAACCAGGACCGACGGCTTTACGTGCCCTCCGAAGCACGGAAACGCTCATTTAATTTGCCACTAGCGGTCACCCATCACACTACCCCACCGCGCCCGTAGTGCTTAACCGAGTAGATCGCTTACGATCTACACCAGCCGCGGGGCCATGCGCGCTTCTTTTTAACCGAGTTCAAAAAACGAGAAGGTTCTCAATTCGATCGGTATATTTTTTTTTAGTATACGAAATTATATTTAGAATCGGATGTTATATTTGATAAAGAAAATGGTTAGTTTTATTATTTCAACGCGTGGAACCCAAAACAAGCCGAGTGAACCCGGAAGTACGTACTCGGAGCGACATTGAACATTTCAAAAGCGTTCGTTAAAGGTTAGGAGAAGTTGCAAATTCACAACTCGCCGGTTTTAACAGCTTCCAAGCGGATTTTAATTTGATTCATTCTCAACATTTAACTCTTATTGAAAAACTGGATATTGTGTAATAATTGTGGAAATATTTTGTGAGTTATTTTTGTCTCGAAATATGGACTAATATTGTAATAGGTTGGGGAAAAAGTCTTTTCGCATTATAGTATGTATGAACTTGTAATAAAATCTCTTTGGCTGTAGTATTTGTATCTGGCTGGTTTTGGTATCATTGAAAGTTAAATTTTAAAGAACATAATTCCAAACTCAAATTAGGCAAATGTGTGATTTTTATTTGTTTTTCGTACTGTCAAGTTGAGTGAATCTGTAGGGGTTAATCTAATGAAGAAATTCGATACATTTTAAAATTTTGCTACAAAAAAGGTAAAAATGCAACGCAAGCAGCGAAAAAAATTTGCGATGTTTATGAACCTAGTGCAGTGTCTGTGAGAGTAGCACAAATTTGGTTTAAGCGTTTTCAATCCGGAAATTTTGATGTCAATGTCGCCCAATTACGGATAAAATGGATGCCATTTGTGAAAAAGTGGAGCAAGATCGACATATCAGTAGTTACGACGTAGCTGAAGAACTGAGAATTGATCACAAAACAGTTTTGGCGCATTTGAAAAAAGCTGGGTACAAAAAAAGCTCGATATTTGGGTACCTCACGAGCTCACTGAAAGAAACCTAATGAACCGTGTACTCATTTGTGATTCTTTATTACGACGTAATGAAACCGAATCATTTTTGAAGAAGCTGATAACTGGTGATGAAAAGTGGATCACGTACGACAAGAATGTGCGAAAAAGGTCGTGGTCAAAGGCCGGTCAGGCTTCACAGACTGTGGCGAAACCCGGGTTAACTCGCAATAAGGTGATGTTGTGGATTGGAAGGACGTTATTCATTATGAGCTATTACCACCAGGCAGGACTATCGATTCTGAACTCTACTGCGAGCAACTGATGAGATTAAAGCAAGATGTTGAGAGAAAGCGGCCGGAATTGATCAACAGAAGGGGTGTGGTGTTTTATCATGATAACGCTAGACCTCACACATCTATAGCCACTCAGCAAAAATTAAGAGAGTTTGGCTGGGAGGTGTTAATGCATCCACCGTATAGTCCTGACCTTGCACCTTCAGATTTCCACCTGTTTCGGTCTCTTCAGAATTCTTTATGCAATGTTAGGTTAACATCACGAGAGGACTGCCAAATCCACTTGTCGCGGTATTTTGATTAGAAGTCCCAATTTTTTTATAGCAATGGGATCATGTCCCTACCTACAAGATAGCAAAAGGTTATCGAACAAAATGGTACATACATACTTTAGTTAAATTTAAATAAACTATATTAAAAAATGTTTTGATATATCTTAAAAATGCGAAGAAACTTTTTCCCCAACCATACAATCTATCTACTGGTGGTAGAGTTCTAGTGTAGGAGCTCGAGGGCGTAAGCAACACCAAATTACCTAATTCATCTGCTGGCAAATAGTACTGTTCAACACTATCGTGTTCCGGTTAGATGGTAATGTATGGCCCCGTAATAACTATCACAGAGACAAAGCAACTAAGGTCTCAGGGGTGGCAACGAATCTGCATTTTGACCTTAGGTCTTTGTGTGGGTGTATTAGCCGCAGTCATCACTTAATAACAATGTGAACTGCATGCTTGTTTGCCACCTTCGATACATAAAAAGACTAATTTGTTGGTTTATAAAATGATGCAATGCTTCTCAAGCAGCCCAATTCGCGCTTGACGAGACAGTTTCTCAGTTATTATTTACATAAGCGTTTAAGAAACTGGCTAAAAACTTTTCAAGTGATAAAAAAGCCTCTCTTCATACAAAACAAGAGTTGATAAATAAAACGTATAAAAATATTCATTCAGATACAAATACGCGTAGTAACATGGAGATGAACAAGTTATAAAAGTATTTACCATTTGCTCATTCGTTGATATCTACCTAGTTCAAAAAAATTTAGTCAAGGATACGGTATCACTAAACCTTCATTTGTAGTTTGATGATGACGTTATTAAATACAATGGGACCCAATATCGCACCATCGATCGGAGATCGCTCCAATCACAATTGTAAACAACGAATGATAATTATGTATAGATATGTATCATCATATAAACATCGTCGCTTTTATTTTGATTCCATTTACGCACGCAAACTGACTCCAATCATAACAAACACTAACACATTCAAAATAGGCAATGCTTGCATTTGATTGGTCATCGCGACAAGGTCACATCGCCGAGCGGCAAGGAAATGTGCAATATCCCGACGTGCTGCAGTGTGTCCTTTTTAGGCCCCGCCCACGGTGTGTCTATTTACATATAATTTTTTTTTGGCCTTGTTACTCTTTTTTACATCATTATTTGTAGATTGTAAGCGTTTTAATCGGTCCGCGGTCAGTATTAATATAAATTTACCTATATTAGTACGATAGTCAAATAATGAATCAGGTAATTTATTTCTCATACAGTATCTTAGACTAAATGTGTCAACAATTTAGCTCATAAGTTCATATCAAAAATGTACGAACATCAAATATGCTTGAATCGTATTTGCAATTCTAGACGTAATCACGTTGAAATGAAATGTTTGCAGTCGTTATAACATCAATTACGCTGTCTCTTTCAGTTTGCCGTAAAACGAAAGAGACACAGAACTTCCCAGCGTAACGCGAGCTTTTTCAGGGTTCCGCATTTCAAAAGAGAAAAACGGAACACTTGTTAAGATTGTCATCCATATTGATGACAAACTGTCTATTCCTATATCATAGGCGATTTTCTCCGAAAGTACTGACCGATTCAATTGAAACCTTACACACGCACGGACACCAATTTTACAGTCAGTGATCTAGGTAATTTCCGATATCGAATATTAAATTTAATCAATATATTGTTAATATATTATACCTACTAAAAATGACTCCACCCACGAGGTGGACCGACGACCTGGTGAAGGCCGCGGGCAATCGCTGGATGAGGGCGGCCCGGGACCGTTTGTTGTGGCATTCTTTGGCCTTTGTTCAGCAGTGGACGTCTTTTGGCTGAAATGGTGATGATGAAAAATGACTTGTAACTTGGTGTAACTAATAAAGATATTGTATTGTATTGTATTGTTGATCCAAACAAGTATCTTATATGGATAGCTTACTAAGGTTATATTGCATGGCAGAACGACGTATGCCATCGGATCAGTCTTTTTTAAATTTTAAAATAAATTACAGAAAATATATTATAATAACCATTCCCATTTTATCACCAAAGGCTAATGCCTTTGGTGATAAAATGGGCTAAAAAATTTTGAAAATAAAAATTGTTTGTAAAGTCGGTTTAGAGGTAAAAATTTGGTGCGGAAAATTTTACAAGATAACGTCATATAAAACATTGATGATAGATTGCATAATTTTATGAAATTCATTGAATTATTATCACGACGCATCGGCCAATTGAGTGGTAGAGAGATAGATGTCATTAGATGCGTCACAAGCCGAATGCTTATGCCGATCGTTTAGCCGAACGCTTCCTCTATCGCTTGTTCAGTGCTCATGCTTGCACGCTCGGCTCGGTCGGAACGTGAGACATTTTCGTGCGTGCAGCCGGGGTTCATCGATTGATAAGATGTTGACACGTCAAAAAATAGCTAAACTATCCTTTTTTTTTCTGTTAGCTGTAGGTAGAGGTTTACCTGCGGATAGCAAAAAAACTAAAAAGTAACGTAACGTAACTTCACGCCTGTAATCCCCGAAGGGTAAATGCATGTATTCAAGCATACATGCAAACACCCACGATTCGCCGGTTCCGTTTTGGTCTATGTAACAGGTGGCGAGCCTGTGACATCTCTGGGCACATTACCAAACTCCGAGGTACTGGGAAATTTCCAGAAAATGGAAAATCCCAATGGAACCATAGATAATGGGTACACCATTATCTCTGATAGCCCCCGACCCGGGAATCGAACCCAGGACCCCAGCGTAGTAATAGTAGTGACTAAAAAGTCTGTGTTATTTTTGGTAGGAACATTAGGAAAACAAGTGTACGGTGCCCTATGAACTCGAGTCCGTCTCGCCATTGGTAGCTTTTGAAGACTTAAAGTTGCAACATTTAGTTTACTCCTTATCTGTAGTTATTCTGTTATTCTATTAAATAAACATGTAAATATTTCCATACAAGCAAATAGCAATTTTATTACTGTGATTTGCTATTAAGTATGTTGAATGCGACCAAAAAGGTTTGCTATTTAGTTAAAAGGTTTTCTTTTTTGTGGTTACTGAACGTTTATTACAATAGTATTATGTGTTTTACTGGTGGTAGAGCTCCAGCGACAGAGCTCGCGGGTGTAGGCACCACCGCATCACCTAATTTACTTGCCGCTAAATGGTAGTGTTCAGTACTATCGTGTTCTGGTCAGGTGGTACGTACGGCTCTTTAATTTCCGGCACAGAGGCATAAAACCTTAGGCCTCATGAGTGGTAACGCATCTGCATTTTGACTTTGGTGTCTATAGGCTGCAGTCATCACTTAACATCAATGTGAACTGTATGCTTGCTTGCCACTTCCATTACATTAAAAAATATGGGAAATATTGACATCTGTATTTTTACAAATCACAGTTATTAAATAACCACAACACATTTTTACATTACACAAGAAAAGGGCTAAGTTTTCGGCAAATCTATATCTATACTTATAATAAATCTGTAGAAGTGTCAATTCTGTACATTAAAAATATTGAAAAAATAAATACCAGGGGATGTTATTAGATCCATACCGAACACAAATATGTGATTAGATTTTTTTTGTCTGTCTGTCTGTCTGCCTGTCTGCCTGTCTGCCTGTCTGTCTGTCTGTCTGTTTGTTCAAGCATCACATAAAAACTACCGGTCCGATTACAATGAAACTTGGTATGATTATACTTTAACCTTTGGCGCACAACACTGGGTACTTTTTATCACGGAAAAATGTCTGTTTGTCTGTGTGTTTGTGCACGCTAATATCAGAAACGGCTTATTCGATTTGCGGGTTCACAAATATATTGTGGTAAGTTTCACTTAACATTAAGTGTTTGTTTCTTGTGAATCGATTAAGAAATAAAAAAGTTATGTCAATTTAAAGAATCGTATCGAATATTTTTAAGCTTATCTGTATCTTAGTTCTATCTTTTAGGGAGTTTCGTACCTAATAGGTAAAAACGGACCCTACGGATATCTAATCCTTCGCTGTCTCTCTGTCTGTCCGTCCGTCCGTCTGTCTGTCACCAGACTGTATCTCATAAATAGTGATAGCTAGAAAGGTAACATTTTCACAAATTATGTATTTCTGTTACCGCTATAATGTAGACGCTTAAAATTTTCACAGAATTTTTAGGTCTTATGTTGTATTGTAGCTTGCATAATAAATCTATATACATACAAATAAATAAAATTGGAGTGTCTGTTTGTTATAATAAAATAACCGCTTTTTACTAAACGCATATGTATGTATACACGGTACATATACCAAAACAACATATTTTACTATTTTTGTCTGTCTGTCTGTCTGTCTGTTTGGCGGGGCTAATCTTGGGATCGGGTTGGCCGATTTTGACGGGACTTTCACTGGCAGATAGCTGATGTAATAAGGAGTAATTAAGGCTACTTTTCTCCATCTCCATACATCTGTACATACATACATACCTACATACAAATAAGTAGAATTGGAGTGTATCCGACTTTGACGGGACTTCCATGGGTAGGTAGCTGATGTAACAAGGAGTAACTTAGGCTACTTTTATCTCCATACACCCATACATACATACCTACATACAAATAAGAAGAATTGGAGTGTCTTCGACTTTGACGGGACTTTCACTGGCAGATAGCTGATGTGATAAGGAGTAACTTAGGCTACTTTTATCTCCATACAACCATACATACATACATACCTACATACAAATAAACAGAGTTTGAGTGTCTTCGATTTCGACGGGACTTGCACTGGCAGATAGCTGATGTGATAAGGAGTAACTTACGCTACTTTTATACTAGCTGCGCACACGACTTCGTCCGGGTAGATACTGAACAATCATACTTTTTCTCACGTAGACGAAGTCGTGGGCACAGCTTGTTATTTATAAAATCTATGCATATTTTTGCTAATCCTACAAGGTAAGGGTGAATTGAGAGATGAGTAAAGGCCGTCATAGTTCGAGAATGCATTTTATGATATGAGAAATAGTTCACGTTAGTTCTAAATAACTCGCGATCATTAGTGAAGGTCTCATCAGGTGATAATGGAACTTCACGTATGCGATATGGTGATGAGTATGCGCCATTTAGTGCATAACCTAACATTGCATTTCCCAGTAAGAAGGTTAGAAGGTTACTACTACGTATTATTAGGAGTTGTTTTTGAAGTGTAGAGTTCATTAGCGGCGCCTTGCACTTTTTTGTGATGGGTAAAATGTTGAACTCGCGTCAGGACACGTGACCCTGATTGAAAATGCGTAAGATAGACACGTGACCAGAATTACATCTGCCTACTTTTTGGGAACCCAGTGAGAGCTGTCGTGGTGGTGGTGGTGGTGTTGGTGGGGTTGGTAGCATTGGTGGCGTTGGTGGTGATGCTGGTGGTGTAGGTGCAACAAACCAAAAATGTACTATGTACGTATTTAAGTTTTCACTTTTGACGGCGGTCGCGGAGTGCTACCCGGTTTTTTTTAAACATGACTTAACGCCTGTTTTAGTTAATACAGCCATCTAGTATTTAGGGTCTCTTAGCAAAGCTGCGGTCGGATGGACGGACATGGCGCAACCATGAGGGTTCCTTGTAGGCCAAGGATATCTGCAAAAGATTCTACTTGTTGGCTGGATTCTTTGGCAGGATTTTTATTTCTACATATTGGCTCGCGCGGAAATTATTATCAACTCTGGTCGAACATTGGCTCGCGCGGCTGCCGCGCGTAATTTTTATGCAGCTTAATGCTTCTCACTATCACCGCGACATAACAACTTAGGTCTCAGCGTTGGCAACGCATCTGCATTTTGACCTCTGGTTTTTGTGTAGATATCTATAGGCAGTCATTACTTAACATCCATGTGACATGCAATGTTTGCCACATCCGTTACAAAAAAAAAAATGTTTTTTAAGTCATAACATTGATCACGAGTCCATATTAGTACGCAATCCAAATGAATCTAACGTTTGTTTAATTTCGACTCCATTTTGTACCTTCGTGCCTCCAATGTGATGGTAATAAAAAGCTTGTAAACCAGTAAATATGTCAGTGCATTGAATCACAGAATCGGTAGTGGTCAGTCACCCCCTAACACAAAATCTGACCCCGTTATCGGAGCTCGTAAATTAAAATACATTGTCTCATTCGATCAGCAATCCGATTTCGTCTCTTTCCGATCCTATTTGCTTGATAGAGATGGAAGTTGGCCGTCTTTTTTTAGGTAATACGCAAGAAAGAGACAGATATCTGGGTGAAGTGAAAACAGGGGATAAAGGTTAATTGGTTACTTAAGGCTTTTTATATCCGGACAGCGGACGTCTTCGGTTGAATGATAAAAAAAATCAATAACTGTTGGATAAATAGAAAATAAATTCAGTCGGTGTCTATAAGATGTTTTTTTCTAAAAATGGGATTATGTCTTCATGAAAAAACATGGAAAAAAGGCATACTTTGTGTCTGAAATAAATAATTTTATATATTTATTACTAGCGGCCCGCCCCGGCTTCGCCCGCGCTGCTCTGCTCCTATAAGGCATAGCCTTCCTCGATAAATGGGCTATCTAACACTAAAATAACTTTTCAAATCGGACCAGTTGTTCCTGTGATTAGCGCGTTCAAACAAACAAACACATAAAAAACTCTTCAGCTTTAAAATATTAGTATAGATTTCTCGGCACCAAAATGACAGGGACGCAAACATCCAATCCTTCACATATAACATAAGGAAGTAAGATTCTAAAAGGATATTTCAGTCACTTCAGTAAAACGTAATTTCAGGCCTGTAATCCCCGAAGGGGTAGGCAGAGGTAAATGCATGCATTCAAGCATACATGCAAACACCCACGACATAGAATATGTAATAGGAAATACTACGTATAGAATGGACACTTCGACGTCCCGCCCGATTTTCCCGCCTCACCCAACCACCTCTTATGGGCGACGGTTGGTATTTTCTACGTGCTACGCACCCAGGTGCACGTGTAAATACACGTCACTGATTGATGTCTGTGTAAATGAGACCAAATTAAGCGTTTGTATGGAATTTTGGCGGAGTGTCCGCGGTGTGCCCACGATTCGCCGGTTACGTTTTCGCCCCATGTAACCGGTGACGAGCCTGTTGACATCACCGAGCACATTACCAAACTTCGAGATACTGGGAAATTTCCAGAAAATGGAAAAAATGCCAAAAGAACCAGAGATAAAGCACTTTACAGCATTATCTCTGATAACCCTCTACCCGGGAATCGAACTCAGGACCTCAGCGTAGTAGTAGTGGCCTGCTACCACTAGGCTATCGAGGCAGTTATTCAATCACTTCAGTAATTAACCTTTAACTTAATTCAAGTTCATTGCCTCCTTACAGGGCAATATAACAATTAAAATGACATTTCCAACCCTCCCACTTAGTCATACCCCAAAATTATGGCATCGTATAAAAGGGAACAATCAGTAAAGCGTTTCTATTCATTCATAAAATTAATTGTAATTAGCGTGATTAGTGTAATTGCTTTTGTATGTTGGGGGCGTCGACGTGTCTATTTTTGGAATGTAAAGCTCATATAAAGATATTATCCAGGTGTGAAGCGGCTCAACTTGTGAAAGGAGATGTGTTATTTTAAAGGATCTTTTCGATAAGAGTATTAGGTATTCGTTTCTTAGGTAAATAGGAATAAATGTTTGGTAAGGTATTCTTTTTTGTTCAGGGATATTCTTAGGTAAATAGGAAATACCTTTAACTTTATAGAATAGTTAACTGCCTCAGTTAGGCTAATACTACGCTGGTGGATTCCTGGGTCCGATCCCTGGGTAGGAGGCTATCAAAGATAACGGTGTAAAGTGCTTTATCTCTGACTCTATTGGGATTTTTCCATTTTCCGGCAGTTTTCCAATACCTTGGCGTTCGTTTACGTGCCCGGAGATGTCAACATGATCCAAAATGTAATGCATGCATTTATCTCTGCCTACCCCTACGGAGATTACAGGCCTGAAGTGACGCTGCTGCAAAACCTCATTGCAATACATCGACTGCCATTGTTCGGTTTACTGACTGTACTAGCGGAAGAATTTTCCTGTACATGCTAGTGGGCGGTGTTCACGGAACTTTTACGTACTAGTGGAAGATCATTCCTGTACTAGTGGGCGGTGTTCTTACGTGTTTTTACGTGGTCGCTCACCATGGGCCTCATAAGAAGGCTGAAGGTCACTTAGAGAGCAATAGAGAAAGCTATGCTCAGAATTTTTCTGTGAGATCGAATCTGCATGAGAACCGTAAGCGACATAGTCCAATAGCGAAACTCACGTTTCAAAGAGAAGGGCACATAGTTCGAAGAATTGACCGGTCGTTAATGCAAAAAGAGTTTTCGAATGGCGACCGCATACCGGGAGACGAAGCGTAGTCGGGCCCTCCACGAGGTGGACCGACGACCTGGTGAAGATCGCGGGCATCTTCCCCAAAGATTGGCACAACTGTTTGTTGGATGCATGCAATGCATGCAATCTTAGGGAAAGCCGTTAGAGCCATTACGCCATTAGAGCATTACTATCCTGTGTTCAGGAAAAGGAGTTCTTAATGTTTAACAATAAAGTTGAATCTAGGAAGTTCGTGCGACAGTCTCAGCGGCTAGCGCAATAGCCTAGACGAAGGATGCCAACCGTTTGTTGGATGCATGCAATGCATGCAATCTTAGGGAAAGCATTTTGGCCAACCGTGGCTCTTTGAACTGAAATGGGCGATTTAGGTGACGCGATGGCGTCCATACGAGCCTATGAAGTTCGGTTCATTGAACTTTGAACTTCAGTGAAGAATTGATAATATTGACATGATTATATAGCTAGAAAACTGTAATGACGTTGACCTTTTCAAAACAAACCTAAACCACTTCAACCCTCTCTCTCCAATTATGATTGTCAATCTACGGAAACGATTGATAAATTTACAAAACAGTTCGGCGACCTTTTAACATTTGTTTTAATTTGTTCAATCGCTACACTCACACAAATTAAATGGGCTGCTTCTTTTTTAATTTTCAAACTTTTCCATTGGCACCTTAATTAATAGCCTTATGTCCTCGCGCCCGCTCTTTTTTCAAGGTGTTTTCATCCTGTGTTAATTGGATACTTTTGTAAAGTGTTTTATAAATAAGCCTGAGTAAATTCCATCACAGGGTTCAAGTATCCACTTGAATGAAAAATACATTAAAATGTTACATAAAAAAAATGGATCTCAAGTAAAGATGCGTACTTGTTATACAATCATCTCCTGAGGTCAAGAGTGGGCCCCAATGATGGCGTGGCATGCCACGGCACGGTAAATGATGATATGTTCTTAGGTTTTCGCGAGCTACACTCATTGAAATAAAACTATTTTTACGGATTTATCTGGCGTATATTAAACTAAAATGATTTTTAAAATCAACCCGACGTTTCGGTCGCTTTTCAGCTTCCGTGGTCCCGGGCAGACTGTATCCACCCGCGTTAAAGAGCACATTGCTGATGTCAAAAACCGAAGAACAGGGAGGTCTGCAGTCTGTGAACACATAGCGGATAAGACGAACCATTACATCCGGTTTGATAAAATTCAAATACTCGTTAGAGAACACAAACCCATTCCACGAATGGTACGCGAGGCTATTGAAATTAAAAAACACCCAAATTTCAATAGAGAAGATGGATGGCGATTATCAACATCATGGGATCCCATACTTAGCAAGATTAAATCCCAGCCGCAGCAGTCTGCAAGACCTCAAGATACCATAAGTAATTATTGTGTTAATCCTGAACGCTACGCAAGGCGTTTACGAAATCGATGGAGGTAGCTACATATAATTTTTTCAAACTTCTGTCAGACAAATGTCACCTCAGTCTGCCCGGGACCACGGAAGCTGAAAAGCGACCGAAACGTCGGGTTGATTTTAAAAATCATTTTAGTTTAATATACGCGAGATAAATCCATAAAAATAGTTTTATTTCAACGGTAAATGATGTTTGCGTGCACAAATGATTTTCGATCACATTTCAAAGACTTCAGATACAACATAACATTGTTCAGGCCGAAATATCTCACGGGATGACGCGGCTTACCGTGACGTAGTACGCTATTCTCCTAGACACTGTGGCACATCGTGAGATTCCAATAGATGCCACGGCACGCCATTAGAGCATTACTGTCCTGTGTTGAGGAAAATGAGTTCTTAATGTTTAACAATAAAGTTGAATCTAGGAAGTTCGTGCGACACTCTCAGCGGCTAGCGCGATAGCCTGGACGAAGGATGCCACAGGATGATTCTGTATCCCTACTTAATATTATAAATGCAAAAGTAACTCTATCTGTCTGTCTGTCTGTTACCTTTTCACGTCCAAACGACTGAACCGATTTTAATGAAAATTGGTACAAAGATAGAGTTGACTTTGAGAAAGAACATAGGGTACTTTTTAAACGACATCCACGCGGGCGAAGCCGCGTGCAATAGCTAGTAGTAAATATATAGTTTTTTTCATTCCACAATACATACATGTGACATTTTGTATTCTTAAGCGTGCCGTCCGGTGTCATGCCGTATCGGTTTTGACGGCCAATTATTATGCCGGTAGTAACAAATGTTATCAAATGTGGCTCAACAATTACTGTCAGAAAGGCAAAAAAACTCAGACCTAAGGGTTGGCAACGCACGGCAAACATATACACGAAAATCGAATTAATGTGCAGATACATTAATTCGATTTTCGTGTATATGTTAGTCATCTCTAAACATCCGTGTGAACTGAAAGCTTGTGTGCCGTGCCACCTTCGTTACATAAAATAAAATCATTTGCCGAATTTTCTTTTCACAAAAGGGACCTTTTGTGAAGATATAGTAGTGAAGTGAATATTATACTTGACAAATAATAAACAAGACTTTGTTTCGCAGACGGCGGGTACAAAGGTTTTCCTTCAACAAATCGGGGCATGGATAATATGCAAATCTGTCCCTGGTCTCTATTTAGTCGAGCAAGGATCCCTAATGTATTTCTTGCTTTTGTAACATCGCTACGTCATGGAGAGGTTTCGCTGGAAATTGTTAGCGACTGGATTCATTATTAAAACTGAGAAAAAAGGGAGATTTGACACGCTTTTTCAACGTAGAACGTTGTTTTATTTATTACTTTTTACCGCCGCTCCGTTCATATCAATTTCTTCAGAGATACAGTATTTTCTATGTTTTTTTTGCAGCTAGGGTACCGGTACCTTCAAATACCTACCTGTGTCATATTTTAGTTTTTGGAATATTTTTATCTACACTGTAGAGTCATTTTTTTGCATTTCACTATGATGTTGAGCGTTGAAAAAAAGAAAGAAAGAAACATTTATTTTGAGACACAGCGAGACACATAAAACAGATATAAAACGTAGATAACAAAGAAAAGACGACACAATTCCTAAAAAATTAATACTTAGGTAACTAACACGTAATACGAGTATGTGTCTCACGGATGCCAAAAAGGTGTCCTGTTCAGCAAATATCAGGTACCTTCATATACAAAGTATATCTGACTGCAGCCAATAGACACCCACATAAAGACCAGAGGTCAAAATGCAGATGCGTTGCCACCTCTGAGACCTAAATTGTTATGTCTCCGTGATAGGTTATTACGGGGCCATACATTACCATCTAACCGGAACACGATAGTGTTTAACAGTACCATTTGGCGGCAGATAGGTAAGGTAATGCGGTGGTGCCTACGCTCTCGAGCTCCTACACTGGAACTCTACCACCTGTAGAATATAGTATTATTACACCTGCGGAACTCAAAGACGTAAATAGTAAGCCATTGGTACAGGTATGGGCGGCGAAAAATAAATTATTCTTGTATAAACTGTATACTTTCATCTGAAACGTAGAAGTTGTATTTTTCAACGAAAAACGGTGTTATTTGATTTGTTTAGTTGAATTAGTTTACACGTTTTTCACGTTTGCTAAGGAAACACGTCATGTTTACACCTCGAATCAAACCTTAAACTTATTTCTCAAGAGAGCATCATGAAATAAGTGCAATAACCCACCCTTAGGGTCATAGCTCACTAGAGCTACCCGGCATCCGAGCAGCGCCCGACCGCCTCGAGCGGTTTGCGCTCATTACATCAACTCCGCTCTGTATCGACACCGGATCGCCTGTCAACAAGCAAAGTCAACGTCAACGCGCGGGCGGCGCGCGGTTTACGCGCGACGTCGAGTGGACCACTCGGTGACCACTAGCTAGTCTTGTGTTGAGTTTGAATTGCCGACGCGCTGTTTCCAAGTGGTTCGCGCAATCAATACATCAACTCCGCTCCGTATCGACACCGGATCGCCTCGACCGCAAGCCGTCAACTCTAAGGCGGCTCGCGGTCCACGCGCGTACGTCGAGTGGACCAATCGGTGACTACTAGCTTGTCTTGCGTTAACTTTGCATTGTCAACGCGCTGTTCCCCAGTGGACCGCGCGCTGTCCGCAAATGGTGGTAGAGCTCCAGTGATGGAGCTCGCGGGCGTAGGCACCACCCCATTACCTAATACACTTGCCGCTAAATGGGTTCGTGTTCCGGTCAGGTGGTAATATACGGCCCTGTGTAATTTCCGGCCCAGAGGCATAACACCTTAGGCCTCAGGAGTGGTAACGCATCTGCATTTTGACCTTGGTCTTTGTGTGGGTGTCTATAGGCTGCAGTCATCACTTAACATCAATGTGAACTGCATGCTTGTTCGCCACTTGATTACATAAAAAAGACGTGTGGCACTCGAGGACTGCCGCGGTAAAGCTATTGTATTTACATAATTATCTAAAATTATGCAAAACAAAATTAAATACAAATAAAATAAAAAAAATAAAATAGAAAAATGAAACAATAATTTTCTATTAATATTGACCACTTTTTAAATATTGAATGGAAAAACAAACAATAAAAAAAAAATGAACAAAAACAATCTTGGCAGTGGTGGGATTCGAACCCACGCCTCCGAAGAGACTGGTGCCTTAAACCAGCGCTTAGACCGCTCGGCCACGCTACCCACGAGGTCGAACGGCGAAATTAAACATGACTTTCTTTAAATGAGTTTAAAATTTGTAATCCGGAGCGTCCGGTTTTTTGCGTTACGGAATTTCTGAATTCGGTCCCCGCGCTCAAGGCCCGCGATAGAAGCTATGCAATAGCTTTAAAAAAAAGTAACATCGCGTCGTTCACTGGTAGACCACCCCAGACCAGGTAGGTCAACAACGAATGGACGCCGTAAAACGAGGTGGTACTGGTCGGGTGCCGGGTGGCTGTAGTGAGCTATGACTCTTAATGTCGCTTCCTTCGTAAAAAGGCATCCAAACGTCTTATTTATACCTCTCGATTTCACACTACAGTCCCCAACCCTTTCAGAAGCGTTTGTTTTCCCAAGGGTTCGTTCACTTGTAATGTGAGATTTTTGACGTATACGTGTTTAGATTATGATGGGTGTCGTCAAGTTATATTGAACTTTGACGAGTTAAAATTAGAGCTCAGTTTCGCTTTGAGAAATCAGTTTAATGTCTAAAGACACGTTGATGTATGTTGTTATGATGTTATTAATATCTTGAAGGGTTAGATTTGGACATCTGCTTGGAAATACATATATTATATGTTATTCGCATCATATCGCATTATATATCAATTGTTATTCGCTTTAATTTATTTTGTTTATTTTTGACGTATCATAAGAGGTGCCTGTCACCCTAAATGAATAAATGAGTTTCTGATTCTGATTCTGATGGTTTATGTTGGCTTTAGGGTTAAGAAGATGTCTTAGAAATGTATCGGGCCTATACTCATTCGATGTCGAGTACAATATTAGTTAAAATTGTAAACAGTATCTACTTATCAATTTTAAGGAATCATAATTTACCTGTAAAATAATTTTAAGTATTGGTTAAGTAAAAATGGGTTGCATCATTCTTAAATTGTTAAATGACCTCTCAATTTTAACTTCAACCGTAACTGAGCTGCGCTGATTAACGATAAAATTAACCTCATAGTTATCTGTCAGATGATTAGGGGATCTGGCAACCCTGAGAACTGTATTAATGTCAAAAATACGCTGGTGTAACGTATTCTGAAGTAACTGATAATAGTGCAACCGAGCCTGGGTTGCGCCACGATATTTGTTAAAGTTTTTTTAATATTTCACATCCTTCTCTAACTCTAACAGATTTCTTTAAGTTAGAGAAGGATGTGAAATCTATAATATAAAAATAAGTCTGGTTTTCCTTCCTGACGCTATAACTCCAGCACGCACGAACAGATTTCCACGGTTTTGCATTCGTTGGAAAGGTCTCTGGCTCCGTGAGGTTTATAGCAAAGAAAATTCAGGATTCAATATTTATTAAATGACATCCACGCGGGCGAAGCCGCGGGCAACAGCTAGTGTTACAACAACTTTAACTTTAACAAATATAGTGGTGCAAGGCCCACTTAAATTAGGCCCAGGCTTAATGTCCATGTTACTGACATAAAATTGACATTAGTGAAACAGTTAATTGAACGACAAATAAATTATTGCCACAGAACTATAAAGACAAACATCCATAAAACTAAAAAAAAAAACTTCTAAAAATATATTGCGCTCCTACTGCAACTTAGCACTGAGCTTTAGTGTCTATAATTTATACATTTTAATCACTTTTACTATTTAAACAAAATCCTAAAAACAACTGATAAAAATTAATTGCCATCGCCACAACATTTTCAGTTCATATTTTAGACGTGCTCAGAAATAACAGTTTGTTTTAATGGAACCATCTAGACTTGTGGTACAGGGTGTGATTGCAACTATTGATTCAAGTAATAAAATGGAAATTGGACGGACATCGTTGATTTTATTGCTACCACGTAAGTAGTAGCGTGTCTGCGTCACTTTTTTTTTTTTTTTTTTTTTTTATGTAATTGAAGTGGCAAACAAGCATGCAGTTCACATTGATGTTAAGTGATGACTGCAGCCTATAGACACCCACACAAAGACCAAGGTCAAAATTCAAATGCGTTACCACTCCTGAGGCCTAAGGTGTTATGCCTCTGTGCCGGAAATTACAGGGCCGTACATTACCACCTGACCGGAACACGATAGTGCTGAACACTACCATTTAGCGGCAAGCAAATCAGGTAATGCGGTGGTGCCCACGCCCGCGAGCTCCGTCACTGGAGCTCTACCACCAGTAAGAGATTTCGACTGTTTCCATTTTGAAATTCACATAAGATAGTACTGGTATCAGAAGTATATTTTTATTTTGTCCATTCGTGATTTGTTATGTTATAAAGGGCAAACAAGCTGTTTACATTGTTAAGTGATGACTGCAGCCTATAGACACCCACACAAAGACCAGAGGTCAAAATGCAGATGAGTTGCCACCCCTGAGACCTTAGTTGTTTTGTCTCTGTGATAGTTATTACGGAACTACATTACCATCTAACTCGATAGTGCTGGGCACTACCATTTGGTAGCAGATAGATTAGGGAATGCGATGGTGCTTACGTCCTTGAGCTCCTACACTGGGACTCTACCACCAGTAGAAAAGTAGGTAAGTTAAACCGCCTATAACATCTACCTTAAAACCAGAAAGGAGATGTTGCGAACTCGGCCCTGGTTCGTACACGTCCTCAGAAAATGGGTAAATTAAAGAAGAATCTAAAAAAAATACAATTAATTTATTCAAGAATATATTTTAGAGTTACAACCACATTTAATTCAAACGATTTTATCATTTTCAACTATGTTAAACATGGCGGCGATACAGCCGACACTTGGGATCAATCGATTTTGATAGTATTTAGAAAATATTACTTTTTTCTCCAAGTTCTATAATCAAAATACAATTAAAAAAAGGAAAATGTCAAAATGACATCGCCTGCCATATTCGCCATGTTAGTTTTGAGTTGCAATTTTAACTGCAAATTATGTTTTGTAACTGCAAACAAAGCCAAATAAGTGAAAATATGCAGTAAAAAACGTTTTTATATTGATTTTGCCTGTTAATGATATTGTGTACAATACATGGCCGGAGGTCCATACATTTTTGCAACATCTCCTTTCAACACTTTGAGTAGAACAGTTTGACGCTCCTGAGGTTTAAGTTGTTATTTGTGCCGGAAAGAACAGGGCCGTCCTAATGTACGGTGATATCGCTGAACACTATCCTTTAGCGGTAAGTAGATTAAATAAGCGGTGTGCAGTGGTTGTTGATGATTGTGTGTGAGCAACGGCACCCACGACACATTTGTACCTAGTGAATATACGCCTACACTCACAGCTCCACCTGTAACCATATATTATTTTTTATTTTAAAGAAAAATGGAAAGAAAAATTTGACTTCAGGAGAGGCTCGAACTCGCGACCTACTGGGAATCTAGTCCAGCCGCTCTTCCAATTGAGCTACTGAATAATCCTGAAGTCAAATTTTTCTTTCCATTTTTCTTTAAAATAAAATATATTTCACAAGCATGTGTTAATGCGAAAATAATTTAAACATATATTATTTTGTTATACGTAGAAAAATCTATAAGAAGTCTATTACGTTTAATATATTGTAGGACATTTTTCAATTATCCGGAACACTCTACGCGCGAGTCCTGCTCGCACTGCACCTGTATGTATTAATTAATAGTTATAATCTACTTGCTGTATTAGATTTGAGGAAGGCGAGGATGACCACTGTATGTACAGTATTCAAATACGTATCAATGTGAATCCGTATTCTTGTTCAAAACATTATCAAAGAAAAAGCTAAGGGCTCAATTTGCCTGTATCTTGGATCAATGGACAGTATCCTAAACCAAACAATTCTAGACAAAATTAAAGTAAATCGAACTGGATCTTGAATGGAGAAAAACCAATTATCTGAAGCAGATGTGTACTCAAATCTCGGAGCGTTACTGTCGCTTGGAAGTTAAAAAGTCCCTTTAGAAATTAAATCAGAGAGTAAAACGTAACTTCACGCCTGTAATCCCCGAAGGGGTAGGCAGAGGTAAATGCATGCATTTAAGCATACATGCAAACACCCACGATTCGCCGGTTACGTTTTTGGCCCATGTAGGTGGCGAGCCTGTTGACATCTCCAGGCACATTACCAAACTTCGAGGTACTGGGAAATTTCCAGAAAATGGAAAAATCCCAATAGAACCAGAGATAAAGGACTACACCATTATCTCCGATAACCCCCTACCCGAGAATCGAACCCAGGACTTCAGCGTAGTTGTAGTGGCCTGCTACCACTAGGCTACCGAGGCAGTAAATTAGAGAGTACCGACCGTTAACTTAAAACTTCACGCGTCTATTAACCAAAGGCGTTGGCAGGGGTATCAGTTCGTGAGGAAGCCCTAATTTAACCGTCCTATTAGAATTGTTTGACCGCCATTGATGACTGATCGGTTGAATGACTGAGTCAGTGGAAGAGTTCTGCTCCACTGGACAGTGGAGTCATCACGACCCTACGCCTTAACGTATGCGCTCTTGCGAACCTAATGGAAGTGGTAAATAAGCATGCAGTTCATATTGATGTTAAGTGATGACTGCAGCCTATTGACAAAGATTAAGGTCAAAATACAGATGCGTTACTACTCCTGAGGCGTAAGGTGTTATGCAACTGTGCCGGAAATTACAGGGCCGTACATAACCACCTGACCGGAACACGATAGTGCTGAACACTACCATTTAGCGGCAAGTATATTAGGTAATGCGGTGGTGCTTACGCCCATAACCCTCGTTACTGGAGTTCTACTACCAGTAAAGAAAAGGACATTTTTTTGCCTACTAAAATATGACTAAACAGATATACAATGCGAATGTGGATGGTTGCAGAGGCCCAGGAAGACCAAGACTGACCTACCATTACCAAATCGATCGAGTTCTGTCTGATGGTGGGGTCAAAAATCTTAGGAATCGGCGTGTATGTATGAAGAGAATGATGAAGGTAGACGAGGCACAAGAGGTTTGTCAGGACCAGGATATCTGGCGCTCTACACTCTTTGCCTACCCCGTTAGGGACCTGGCGTGAAGATACATACATACATACATAAAATATAACAACTCTTACCTCAATTCAGGAATCGAACCTAGGTCCTCAAGTTTAGCTGTAAACCTGCTAAGCCAACAATGTACTTCGTAGAAAATCCCTTTTGTAATTAAATGGCAGGGTACCGACCGATATCTTTATGAGCGATCCGTTTTGTTTAGCCCTATCACGATATAAGTTCATCAACACTTAAACCTGCTTGAAAGTATTTCTGTATTGGATTTGAATTAATGTCTGTAGTGAATGGAGTCTCTTATTGAAGCTGTTAATTCAAAATTGTATTCCTCTTGAACAGGATTAGATCTTTTTTTTTCTACTTTAAAGTTTTGTTTCGTCGTTTAGGTGGTAGGGAAATAACTGTCTTTTAGGAGATTAAAACAACTACCTAACTTCACGCCTGTAATCCCCGAAGGGGTAGGCAGAGGTAAATGCATGCATTCAAGCATACATGCAAACACCCACGATTCGCCACTTTCGTTTTGGACCATGTAACAGGTCGCGAGTCTATTGACATCTCCAGGCACATTACCAAACTTCGAGGTGCTGGAAAATTTCTAGAAAATAGAAAAATCCCAATAGAACCAGAGATAAAGGACTTTACACCATTATCTCTGATAACCCTCTACCCGGAAATCCAGGACCTCAGCGTAGTAGTAGTGGCCTGCTAACACTAGGTCTTTGTGTAAGTATCTACAGGTCATCACTTAACATCAATGTGAACTGCATGCTTGCATATCACTTCCGTTACATAAAAAAATACCGAATTAAAAAGAGAAAGACCTTGTTGCTTTAAGTTCGAGTACACAATTTGAATTAGGTTAAATATAACATGCTAAAAATTGAACTGCTACATTCTCTATTCACAATTTAGACAGTCTTAAAACGTTGAACTCTTAACAATTACACAAAGACAATAAATACTTCAAAAACTTTTTTCGTTACATAAAACTTGTACAAACAATGGTAAAAATAATAGGTCGCGAGAACTCCGTAAATAGAAATAGATAAATAATGAATAGGCTGCCAAACATCAGCAGTGGAAAAATATAAATAAGAAATGTTTTCAACGACTTGGTATGTCTTATGATTTATCTTCGGTAAGTAGGCTTTTCATTAGGTATTCTGAATCATAAATATTCTTTATGATAATATTAAGATCTCTAGTATTTCCGTGCACAAAAGTTTGTTATATTCGTTTTAGTTTACGATGCAATGGTGTTGCATTCAATTTTATTTTGTTGTGTCGTAATTATCATCTTTTCAGACGCAATACCTCCAATGTTGGACAAATTCCTGGCTCGTGGGCTATCAGAAGTGTATCTCTTATCTTTATGATATTGGAACTGGTGGTAGAGCTCCAGTGACGGAGCTCGCGGGCGTAGGTACCAACGCATTACCTAATGGTGGTGGTGGTAAGGTGGTAATGTACGGCCCTGTAATTTCCGGCACCTCAGGACTCACCTTAGTCCTCAGGAGTGGTAACGCATCTGCATTTTGATCTTGGTCTCTGTGTGGATGTCTATAGGCTAGGCTGCATTCATCACTTAATATCAATGTGAACTGCATGCTTGTTTATCACTTCCATTACATAAAAAAAAATGCTATTCTTCGATTTTGTGTAAATTTCCCAGTGCCCGGGCAGTCAAAAGTCCCGCCGATTGTTACATGGGACAAAACGTAACAGACGAATCGTGGGTGTTCGCATGCTTGAATGCATTCGTTTGACTCTGTCAATCCCTTCCAGGAATAAAAGCGTGAAGTCACATTTAAATTCACAGTGATACATAAAGTTAACGATCTCTCGGAATACTCCAAACCAACCATACATCAATAGCAGTGCGTTTGTCACTTCTAAAACTATCCTCACATATCCATTACATACGAAATTTCACGTGTTTAAGACACATCTGATAAATTGCCAGCCCTCGCGAGGGATATCTACTGTTTTTGGGTTCATTAAAATGGGGTAGAATTAGTGGCAGATTTAATTTGCTTCAAGAGTACTAATGATTGGTTGTTTAATAAGTTTGTGCCTGAAAGTTTTGTGGTTGTGTATTATTATTTCTAATTATACTTTGATTGATTTTATTGTATTATTTCATAATAATACATGGTAGTGAAATATAAAAATACTTCAGGAGGGACTTGAATCTTCGATCACGGGGATCTCTAGGATAAACGCTCTTCCCACTCACTGAGTTGCCGAAGTTTACACCCGATTGTCGAATTTTTCACATTTATTGTATTGGTACTCATTACATCTATTGTTTAGTTTGCTTACAATGCTAGTTAAGCAATTGAGAGTAAAATAATATGTTTTGACGTATCATACTCTTTCGTTTTCGATAGTGTTCAACACTGTCGTGATAGGGTTAGATGGTAATGTTTGAACCTGAAATAACTAGCAGAGAGTTGTAACAGCTAATGCGCCATGGGTGGCAAATGGATTTTATAAAATGCATGCCGGCAGATGTGAAAACTTGAATATTAATATTCAAGTTTTCACATCTGCCGGCACTCCCGAAGTACATACCGTTGTTTTTATATTATTTCGCATTAACACATGCTTGTGAAATATATTTTATTTTTAAAGAAAAATGGAAAGAAAAATTTGACTTCAGGCGAGACTCGAACTCGCGACCTACTGGGAATCTAATCCAGCCGCTCTTCCAATTGAGCTACTGAAGTCCTGCCCGATTAAAATAAAATATATTTCACAAGCATGTGTTAATGCGAAATAATATAAAAACAATTATTAAGGGTAAAAGCGACTTCTTTGCGATATTCAATAAACTGAAAAGTCTATTATATCGGTTGCCTAACTAGCATAGTTGGTAATAGATGGCGCTACTGCTACCATAAAGCAATGCAATAGATGTGAAGGAAAGATTTGACAAATCGGGCAGGACTTCAGTAGCTCAATTGGAAGAGCGGCTGGACTAGATTCCCAGTAGGTCGCGAGTTCGAGTCTCGCCTGAAGTCAATTTTTTCTTTCCATTTTTCTTTAAAAATAAAATACATACCGTTGTTTTGTTTTTTATTTTAGAAGATTCTTAGCGTATGTAACCTAAAGTTGGTAAATGAACCAAAATGTAAGATCAGAAATTAAAACGAAAATCTTTTTTTTAATACTTTTTATAAACGAAACTAACTCGCCAATTATTTCCTTCACCACATCTGTCCTAAATTAAAAAAAGAACACGGTCGACTAAACCCACCTGTCGCTATCATAACGTATCCATTCGCAGGCAATAAAGACAGCATACATACATCATTAAAGCAATTCATTTTCCACGTCAAGGAGCCATCAAGTTTGGCCCACAAGCGGAACATTAAGGTAACCTAAAACGCGAGGTAAACGTACCTATTCTGGAACAGTGGGGCATACATCAAGTGGATAAATAATGGACTGTCTTGTGCTCTTGTTTTGGTCTTAGATTACTTGGGGGTATTGATGGATGGGTTTGATGTTGATTTTAATAACACCTGGGTTTGTTGGTAGTTACTGCGAGGCTTGTTGTGCCCTTGAACAACTTGTTTTCGAGTAATGGCCCTGTAATATAGTTATTACAGGACCATGACTACACAACTACATAACTAAGGTCGCAGGGGTGTCAACGCATCTGCATATTGACCAGTAGTTTTTGTGTAGATGTCTATAAGTTGCAGTCATCACTTATTATTCATGTGAACATGCTTGTTTGTCACTTTCGTTAAGTTTCGTTACATAAAAAGTCTGTTTTGTGTTTCAGAAAAGAGGGACCGTAACTCACTGACCCTCAGTTGGTAAATGTGTCGTCTGTGTCGACTTAGGTGACAACTCATCCGCAAATGTATCTTATCCGCGGATGAAATGTCACTCTTTACAAATAGTAGGCGTCGACTCATCCGAAGTGGTTTTGTTATTCGGCGGAGTCGCCTCCTAGGTATTTAACTAGTAATTTTACTAGTGGTGCTTCATCCTCATCCTTTTATGTAATTTTTGTATGATAACAATATGTCAACTTAAAGCTACTATGCCATTCTTGTTTTTGAACTATACTTACGACAGTTAATGAAAGGTATAATAAACGTTTTGAATAGCTGAAAATGATTTAGTATTTTATGCTTTTTCTCTCAATATCAGGTGCGGGCCCAAGCTCCATACATTTTGGTACGTCTCCTTTCATCAAAGTCATTTGATAGTGGAAAATATTACTATCACCGTAGGCCGTAAAAGTTCTCTATCTATATTCCACGATATCATGCCCGAGGGTGCCCTAACTCAGATTTAATTAAGCGTCATGTTACAGAACTGTGTCACGACAATCGAGTTTTTGTGGATCGCGGTATTGCCCGAAGTCCTGGCCCCGTACCATGACGTCTTATTATGTTTCACGGCGCTTATGAAGAAAGGTTTATAACTGGTGGTAGAGCTCCAGTGACGGAGCTCGCGGGCGTAGGCACCACCGCATTACCTAATATACTTGCCGTTAAATGGTAGTGTTCAGCACTATCGTGTTTCGGTCAGGTGGTAATGTACGGCTCTGTAATTTCCGGCACAGAGGCATAACACCTAATGCCTCAGGAGTGGCAGCGCATTTGCATTTTGACCTCTGGTCATTGTGTGGGTGTCTATAGGCTGCAGTCATCACTTAACATCAATGTGAACTGCACGCTTGTTTGCCACGTTTATTACAGAAAAAAAAAAAAAAAAAAAAGGGAACAAAACTTAATGCGATTTTTGGTTTGCAATAAAATATCATGGTACGATGGTAAATGCGCGTTTCCGTGTTGCCGAGGGCACGTTTGCTATCGATAGATAGCAGTCGCTAAACCTTGTCGGAGGCCTTATGGGCGGTTTAAAAACATCCGACAGCGGGTTGGCCACTAACCCGTATCTCCACCAATCCGCATTGGAGCAGCGTGGTGGAGTAAGCTCCAGGCCTCCCCCCTAAAAAGGGGAGAGACTCGTGCCCAGCAATGGGACGTACAATGGGTTGCCATTATTATTCCACTTATTTTTTTTTTAACTCATTAACTATTTTTTTACATTTATATATGTTTAAAAAAAGCAACAAATATATATAAAAAATAAAAAATAGTGTGCCGCCGACAGCGGGAGCAGGGTCCAAGCTGCCGGTGGTTAGGGACACAGAGACAGGAACCTCCTCACTATGCGTGCCGTGCCGAGGAGTACTGCTTTCTGTATCAAACCCTTGATCCATCCACCTAGCGAGAGCCTCTTGAGATGTTGGTCGAGGCTCTTCGCTAGCCATTATTATTATTATTATATATTCTTTATTGTACACCAGTAAATAGGAAAGACATAACAAAAAAACAGAAATTACAGAAAATGGTACAGTGGGCGGCCTTATCGCTCAGGCAGCGATTTCTTCCAGGCAACCTGGTAAAGGATAATAAATGAAGAAGCAGGTAGGGTGTACTAAATTAAAGTTAAAGCTATGTAGCAATTTACAAGTAAAACTAAAAATAACTTTAAAAAATAAAAAAATAAAAAATCTTAACATTTACAAACGAGACAATTAATACAGGTATACTGAAGAGGCACTAAGCGGATGAATATGGCAAAAGGTAATAGGAAAATATGCATAAATGTTATAAATTAAGGTAATAATATTTAACTTGGTTCTTGAAAGAAGCGATGGTCTGAATTTTACGAATAGATACAGGTAAACTGTTCCAAAGAAGCACAGCTTCCACAGAAAAAGATTTGTGATAAAATTGAGAAGAATGAGAAGGGATACTTAAGGACAAATTATGAGAAGAACGAAGTGAAAGAGAATGAAGGTCGGATACATAATTAAAGCATTATTATTATTTTTAAATCATGGTACGGCCGCATTTGGAAGTTATTTAAGAAAATAGGCGATCATTTTTTTTATATGACTAAGATGGCAAACAAGCATGGATGTTAAGTGATGACTGCAACCTCTGGACATCTTCACAAACACTGAAAAATGCAGATGCGTTGCCACCTCTGCATCCTCAGTTGTTATGTTTCTGAAATAGTTATTAAGGTGCTATCTAACCAGAACACTATATTTATTTATTTATTTATTTATTTATACTTTAATGCACATTATACATATGGCGGACTTAATGCCACTAGGCATTCTCTGACAGTCAACCATGGGGTTATGGGACAAATTGTCAAGGGTGCGGGAGCAAAAAAAAAAAAATTACAAAAAGTATTATTTAAGTATGATAACAAGTACAAAAAAAAATATATAATTAAATCGTATATCTATTGATGTAGATGCTTACTTTATATCTAATTAAATAGGGGATGACATCAATAAGTACATAAATACATAGTTGATATATTTAATTTAAATTTACTTAAAATATCAAGATAAATAATTACATAATATAATAAATTACTTATAAATAATTGAATATAAGTTTATATATAAATATAAATATATATATATATATATATATATATATATATATAAATACATACATTATTATGATGGCTAACATATGAAATTAGGACAACTGACTCAAGAAGTATTTCTTTAGCATGAACTTGAAAGCTGATTTACTGGGAGATTTCCGAATGTCAATGGGTAGCGTGTTCCAGAGCTTAATTGTCGAGATGGCAAAGGAGTTTGACAAGAAACCTGAACGGTGTGAAGGAATTGCAAGAGATAAATTTTCAGATGAACGAAGAGCGAAATTGTGGGTGTCACCTAGAAATTGAAATTTGTTTTTAAGATAGCTGGGGGAATGTGGATCGTTGATGATGGAAAAAAGTAAGCAAAGAGATCTTACATGTCTTCTTTGTCGGATAGGGAGCCATTTAAGCTTAGAACGATACTGGGATATATGGTCAAATTTGCGCAAGCCAAAGATGAACCGAATACAATTATTAAGAAGACGATCCAACTTGTTTAGAAGTTGTTCTGATATATCCGAACAACAGACATCTGCATAATCAATGATAGGGACAACGAGAGATTGTACTAAGAGAGTTTTTGTACTAGACGGCAAAAAGTTTTTGTACCGATATAAGGATCGCAAAGTAGCAATGGAGCTTTGGCTAATCGACATGACCTGCTTATTCCATTTTAGGCAATTATCTAAATTCAATCCTAAGTTCTTGACGTGCTGAGAAAATTGAATAATGGAATTTTCAAAGGTGACCGGTGTTAAAACGTCAAGATTTAGTCTTTGAATCTGCGAGCTACTTCCTAAAATAATGCAGTGACACTTTGATGCATTGACCGAGATACCAAACTTCCTGGACCACTCAGAGATAGCATGAAGGTCGTTGTTGATAACAGAGATAGCATGGTGAAGGTTGGCACTATCAGCTTGAGCATATATTTGCAGGTCATCAGCATACAGATGGTAAGAGCCGCGGAGGTTGAAGGTGAGGATATTAATAAAGAGGGAGAAAAGAAGAGGGGAAAGTATACCACCCTGTGGTACGCCAACAGAGAGATTTTGCCAGTTTGAGAACTCCCCATTACCCCGCACTGTCTGCTGACGTCCACCAAGGTACGAGGAAAACCATTTTTGTACCAATGACGAAGAGTTGAGACGTGCGAGAATAGCAAGAAGGATGTCGTGATTCACGGTATTGAATGCGTTAGAAAAATCGATCAGAACCAGCACAGTTAACTTTGAATGCTCCATACCGGTTCTAACATCCTCGATAACATTGAGAAGGGCAGTGGAAGTGCTATGGGCAGGGCGAAAACCAGATTGAAGTGGAGAGATAAGGTTATTTGCAAAGATAAAACGAGAGAACTGTTTATGAACTATGGCCTCTAAAATTTTTGACAAAAAGGGAAGAATTGAGATAGGGCGATAATGATTAACCAAGGTGGGATTTGATATTTTAGGTAGCGGTATGATGTGAGCCTTGCACCAGATTGAAGGGAAAGCACCGGTAGTTAGGGAAAAGTTGATAATATGGGTGAAAATGGGCAATAGACAGTCGAGAATTAAAAGTACCATAGTTCGGCCTATTCCATCGCAGCCAACTGCCTTAGATTTCAGAGAGAGAATGCATTTTCTAACTTCGTCACTGGTAACAGTTGTAAAGGAAAATATGTCACACGGGAAACAGGGCAAAGAGGAAAGGGATCGGATAGTTTCAGTTTTAATAATAGGGTCTAAAGTGGAAGTATTGGAAAAATGTTGATTCAGATCATCTAGTGTAAAATTAAGTGAGGATGGGATCGAATGTGTTTTAGAGAGACCAAGTGATTTAAGAAATTTCCAAACGTCTGCAGGTGAGGAATTAAGAACGTTTTCGTAGATGTAACGACGCTTCGCACGACGACTATAGACATGAACACTACCATTTGCCTGCATACAGATTAAGTAATGCGGTGGTGCCTACGCCCTCGAGCTCCTACACTGGGACTCTACCACTTTGCTTATCTTTTGGGGTAAGGATATGTCATTATTTTAGGTATCCTTCTGTTTGACAAAATATTCTTCGTCAAATTTTACTTCCCAAAAAACTTATCGCACTAGTTTCATTTTCCAAAAGAATCTTTAGTAACTTTAGGTATATTTCGCATTTTTGTTAAGGCAAATAAATATACATTAAGCAAATGCTTTATTTTGTAAAAAAATATAGTCCAACGTAGGGTTAGGTTAGGGGTTGGGTTAGAACTGTGACCCCAACAGAGCGCGATGAATTTGCCAAGTTTTTAATCCAGTGAATTTAAGAGACTTTGAGAAGAGCTCGGTATGCCAAACCATACTTGGTCAAATGAAACATTGCCATGTAATCATTTGTTGAGCAAAAAATTGCTGGAAATAGCATTGTTCATTGAAAAATTGCTTTGCCAAATGTTTTTTTCCCAAATGAAAATTCGATACTTTGAAAAATGGTTTTATCCAAAAATAGTAATTCTTAGATAAAACCATTGTTTGGGTTCCGTAGTAAACAAGGAACCCTTAAAGTTTCGCCATGTCCGTCTGTCTGTCCGTCCAAGGTTAAGCGCAAAAACTATAAGTACTAGAGACTTGAAATTTGGCACAAGTATACACCTTAATCACGCCGACAAAGTGGTAGAATAAAAACATGAAAAAAAATATTTAGGGTAAAAATATTTGCGCGTTACAAGTAGGGGACTTGTAACGCGCAAATATTTTTTTTTATTTTCGATTACAATATTGTGTGGAGTGTCGTTAGATAGGTCTTTAAAAAATATTATGGGTATACTGTTTGTGACTTATTAAGCTTTAAAGTGCAAATTTTCGTTAGACTCAAGTGTCTCCCCCCCCCTACAGACTAAACGGTTATTGTTAGAAATTCAAACGTTACGGCAATAGTAGCTACATATAACGAAATTAAAAGGAAAACTATCACACTCAAGTTGGCCTTGTAAGTTTGCGAGTAATAGTCGATCAAATGTTTTTTACTCGAAAATTTCGAACAAGTCCATACAAAATATATATATTTTTTTCATTACATCTCTTAGTCTGTAACTACGGAACCTTGCGCGTGGCCCGACATGCACTTGACCGGTTTTTCTTCTTGTAATGGTAATTAAATTTTGGATCTGCACCTTGTACTTGTCAAAGCTGTTATTCTGCAAGAAAGGTTGCACGGGATCAACAAAACCTTGGCGTGTGTGACGGGAAAAGAGAGGCAATACCCAGATTAAGTTCCTTTTGTATCCCCACAGATAACCCAAAGCAATATGGGTCAGGAGGATAATACGGATCTACCTGATTACTTTGTTCCAATTTCGACGACCCGGTTAGTCCAGCGGTGTGAGACGACCGTTTGATTCGAAGGGGTTCGATCCCCGCACCGGGACAAATATTTGTATGGCCTACAGATATTTGTTTCGGGTCTGGGTGTTCGTGTATGTGTTGTTTGTGTACAACGGCCCCTACGACTCAGGTTTATACCTACTGTGGGTCTGTGAGTGTAAGCGTATTTTATTTATTTATTTATTTAACTTCATATAGGTATTTGTAGAACATAAGCATTGTCCCAGGACAGCTGCTTGAATGATCTGTTTTTCTATTCATACATGTTACTATTACGCTGTGATAGCAGCAAATAAGCATGAAAATGAGTAAAAGATTTTGAAAACTCACGGCTGCCGTTGCTCACTTGGCCGCCTCTAAATATTTTCGTTCCACCCTGATAACTTTCTAGGTCCATAACGTACATGTATTATTTGTATATCAAATTAAAGCGTTTTTTTTCTCATTAATATGATATGCGGCAACCAAAATAAATCGGCCGCAAATGAGAGTTGCTGGCTGTTGAAGATAAAATTATTTAATTTAAAATTCTTGCGGTCTAATTTTGATAGGCAACCTAGTGGATAAATATTCTCTAGATTATAAATATGCGTAAAAGTTAGGTTTAGCAGCATATCTGGATGAACGAAATGATTCTACAGTGGGATCCTAACCTATAAATACAACCCAAGCTTATAAAAGGGTGTTTAAAGTGGGACTCCAAACCTAGTAGAGGAGACCTGACTCTTAAACCACAGATGCAGTAATGAAAACTGGTTGTAAATACAATAAGCATTGAATTTATATCAAAAAGATGTAATGCAATTGGTAGCATTGAATAGTAATCCATCAAACAAGGTTGTGTGCACAGCTGTCGTGTTGGAACATGTTTACTTATGTATGTGAACATGCATATGTTTATCTGATCAATCGTTGGATTTGGTCACAGTACAAATATGAACAGTATGGAAACTACGTACAAAACCGTCGAAACGGCTCACTCAAACAAACATGCGCATCGACGGTCGACTAGCGGATGACTCGCTACCACACCGCGGACACTTCGCCAAAATTCCATACAAACGCTTAATTTGGTCTCTATTACACAGACATCAATCAGTGACGTGTATATACACGTGTACCTGTGTGCGTAGCACGTAGAAAATACCAACCGTCGCCCATAAGAGGGAAGGAGGTTGGGTGGTCGAAGTGTCCATTCTATACCTAGTACATATTCTCTGCTCGCTACTGCAGCACCGCGGGAACCACGGGGGCCTCGTCGATGCGCATGTTTGTGTGAGTTTACCGTTTCGAACATTTTTGTACGTAGTTTTCATTCTGTTCATACTTGTACTGTGATTTGTTGTAGTATATTCATAGCTTCATTAAAAAAACTTCCACAACAATAGTACAATTTTTTTAGGCTGTTGATAAAATTGCAGTTGAGTCTAACTACCGGCAAATTTTAGTCAGCGTTTGTAATGTAAGAAAGGTTGATGTTAACTTATGACTGCAGCCTATAGACATCTACCTACATAAAAACTAGAGGTCATAATGCAGATCTGTTGCCACCCCTGAGACCTAAGTTGTCATGTCTCTGTGATGGTTATGACGGGGCCATACATTACCATCTAACCGGAACACGATAGTGCTGAACACTACCATTTAGCGGCAGATAAATTAGGTAATGCAGTGGTTCCTACACCCTCAAGCTCCTACAAATAGTTTAGTTTATTCATTTATTAGGCTCCTGGAGAGCACTTTTACATCGTCATTTTTTTTTAAACTAACCTAGTTTGAATAACCACTGATAATAATCAAAAACACATAATAAATTAAATAGACACTGAACAATTTTGTATAGGTAATATTAAATTAGGTATAAATTTTTATATAGGTAATAGAAGTACATATTAAGGTTCATTACGTTTGATATATAGAATCCTAAATAGTAGGTAATAACTTCTTCTCATGTACAGAACAATCTGTACAAAAAGAAGTTTTTAAACATATGAAAACTACCTTTTAAAACTAAGCAAATGCTGGGGAGACACGGTTCTCAGCATTTGTGTCATTTCTCACAAGAAAAAATAAACTGCATTCAATTTTTTACAAAGAATCGTTCCTACTTCAAGACAAAAAGAAAAATAACGTAAAGCTAAAGGTCTATAGATAAGACCATTGCTGCAAATTAATGCAGGTTCTCAGCCAAGAAAGTATCTTTTTTCACTTGTCTTTACTTCGAGACGCAATATCTCAATGGCAAATCCTAGACGCTGTAATACGGTGACATTATTTTGTCTCGAATTAGTCTATTACGTTGAAGACAGTTTCAATTTTCGTCATTAATGGTTGAGATTAAAACTTAACTTGATGTCTGACTAGGATTTCTTAATGTACTCGTAATGTGGCAAAAAACATGCAGTTCACATAGATTGTAAATACAGTCTATTGATATCTACACAAAATCCAAAGTTCAAAATGCAGATGCGTTGCCATCCCTAAGGCCTAAGTCGTTATCCCTCTGTGATAGTTATAACACAGCCTTAAACAGACATGGTCAAAATGTAAACAGATTAATGATCACAGATTACGATTAAACCAATAAAAATAATGGCAACCCTTTATACGCCCCACTGCTGGGCACGAGTCTCTCCCCTTTTTAGGTGGCTTACTCCACCATTCTACTTCAATGCGGGTTGGTGGAGATACGGGTTAGTGGCCAACTCGCTGTCGGATGTTCAAACCGCCCTTAACCTCCGACAAGGTTTAAGGACTGCTATCTATCGATTGCAACTGACGACTAAACTTGCCCTCCGAAGCACGGAAACGCGCATTTAATTTGCCACTAGCGGTCACCCATCACAGACCCGACCGTGCCGTATCGCCCGAGTAGATCGCTTACGATCTGCACCAGCCTTGGGACAATGTGTAATCTGTAATCATGACTACAGATTACAAAAAATAATTGACAAAGCCGAACACTAAAACTGAAAAGAAGTTATACCTAAATAAAATCAAATGATATAACAATAAATGAACTTTATTTTTTAATCACGCAATAATCATGTAATTGTGATTACCGACTACTGTAATGAAGATTGAAGACTACATATGTAATCATGATTGTAATCAGATTACACTAATCATGGTTACTTGTAATCATGATTATAAAAGTAGTTGATTACGCCCAACTCTGCTACTATGTAACAGGAACACGATACTGCTGCACTACCATTGGCAAAAGATAAATAAGTTAATATGATGGTGATATACTTTTTACATTTAGTTTTATCTTAGTGATATTCTTGACCATACATATATTTTTTATCTTGTTTGACATGTATATCAATTGTTATTCACTTTAATTTATTTTGTTTGTTTTTGACGTGTCATAAGAGGCGCCTGTCACCTTAAATGAATAAATGAGTTTCTGATTCCGATTCTGATTCTGGTGCCTACGCCCACGATCGCTGGGCATTGGGAGCTTTAACACCAGTTAAAATTTAAGATTTTAATTGCGTAACACATTTAGCTATTCGTTTTTATATACATACATTTAAACGTAACGTGTTTGTATTAGTTTCTTGCAACAGTAAACTCATATTGAAAAAGTATTCGCTTATATTTATTTTTCCAGTAATTTAATACCATACGGTTCAGATCCGTAAAGAAAACAGTTTCACCTGAACGATCATCCATCAAAGCGCCACTCTAACCCATAAACCTCCGTGTATAACGATGTAAACACAGCTTTATACAACCTACGCGTTATCGAGCGAACCGGTTGTTGACCCCAGTGCATTTGTACAGTCGAGTGGAAAAGTGCATACATTGAGATTAGAGAATTGGCGGATCGCCGATCTACTTATCGCTGGCGACGGATAAGCAAAATATGCTAGCCATAAATCATGTTCTGTAGTGCTGACGTTTATTGGTTTAAGTTGACAAGGATTCGATATGTCAGAATTGTTAATAGTGAGTGGAAGATAGTAAAATTGTATGAGTGTTTTTGTGATTTTAAGAATTTTGTTTAGATGTGGCGTTGACATGTTGTATGTTTATAACTGTTTGTACATAAGTTATTAGGTTAAGATGTTCATAGTTCTAACTGAAGAAAATAATCTCAGTTGTGTTACTCATTTATTTGATAATTGTGAGTAATTTTCCGAGTTAATAGTATATTTACGTGATCTTAACTTCAATCATTTTTTCAAAGAGGATAGGTAGAAGTACAAATATATATGCGTGTATGAAGAGAATGATGGATGTATAAGAAGCACGGGAGGTGTGTCAGGACCGGGATATCTGGCGCTCCACACTCTCTGCCTACCCCGTAAGAGACTCGGCGTTACATATAAATTTATTTTGCATACCGACATGATTTTAAAGATGTATTTGGTACCGTATAAGTCCTCCGTAAATGTTATTGATATTAGTTGTTTAAGGGTCTTACCGCGGCTATACGAATGAACGACGTCCGAATGGTTCCTCGGTCACCGGTCTCCGTTCGCGCCGACCAATGAACGACAAATTTCAAAAGTGCACATTAATTGCTCACTCGTTAAAAACCCTTATACGATGTACAACTCGTTTTCTACTGTAATTTCTTAAAAAGGGAAGTTTTTTTATACCATCTTCGTTAAGTAATTATTTCAACGCCTGATCCTGCTAGCAAGAACGACAATACCATCACACGAAACACGAAATATACGAAACAAACAAAGGGTTTAACTGTCAAGCGGCAGTAGCCCACCGGCGGGCCACTGAATAAGTCATCTGCGTAAATGCGTTAACAAAACAATGAATGAAAAGTTCAGATCTAAAACAAACGATGTTTACTTTATGAAACCACATAAGAAATTTCCATTTCCTTTACACTTATTCATCTCAAGGAATCATGCAATGTATTCTTCGTATCTATACATACATACATACATACAAATAAATAAAATTGGAGTGTCTGTTTGTAATATTAAAATAACCGCTTTTTACTAAATGCATATGTATGTATACACGGTACATATACCAAAACCACATTTTTTACAAATTTTGTCTGACTGTCTGTCCGTTTGGCGGGGCTAATCTTGGGAACGGCTGGACCGATTCTGACCGGACTTTCACGGGTAGGTAGCTGATGTAATAAGGAGTAACTTAGGCTACTTTTATCTCTATACAACCATACATACATACATACATACAAATAAATAGAATTTGAGTGTCTCCGATTTTGACGGGACATTCACTGGCAGATAGCTGATGTAATAAGGAGTCATCATCATCATCATCATATCAACCATAGGACGTCCACTGCTGAACATAGGCCTCCCCCAATGACCTCCATGCCGACCGATCGGAAGCGACGTGCATCCAGCGGGTACCTGCAGCCTTGATCAGGTTGTCGGTCCATCTTGCAGGTGGACATCCCACGCTGCGTTTGCCGATACGTGGTCTCCACTCGAGAACCTTTCTGCCCCAGCGGCTATCGGTTCTCCGAGCTATGTGCCCTGCCCATTGCCACTTAAGCTTGGAAATCTGCTTGGCTATGTCAGCGACTTTCGTTCGCCTACGGATCTCCTAATTTCTGATTCGATCTAGTAGGGAAACGCCGAGCATAGCCCTTTCCATTGACCGCTGAGTGACTTGGAGCTTTTGTACGAGACCCATAGTGAGAGACCACGTCTCGGCACCGTAGGTCATCACCGGCAAAATGCACTGATTAAAGACTTTCGTCTTCAAGGACTGCGGGATGTTTGACGAGAAAACGCTCCTTAACTTCCCGAACGCTGCCCAGCCGAGTTGGATTCGGCGAATGACCTCTTTCTCGAAGTTCGACCTGCCTCGTTGTATGGTTTGTCCTAAATAGACATATTCGTCGACAACTTCGAGGATCAAGTTCCCAACGGACACTGGAGTGGGCGATACAAGGTTATAGAACATGACCTTGGTCTTATCCATGTTAATTTTAAGGCCCACTCTTTGGGACACTCGATTGAGATCTTCGAGCATTGTGCTGAGATCTTCCAGCGACTCTGCCATGACTATAATATCGTCGGCAAACTGAAGGTGAGTGATGTATTCGCCGTTGACATTGATGCCTAGTCCTTGCCATTCCAGGGGCTTGCAGGCGTCTTCCATTGCATTGGTGAAGAGCAGGGGTAAAATGACATCTCCCTGTCTTACTCCCCTCTGCAAAGGAATCGCTCTCGTGCTTTGGTCCTGTACTCGGACTGACATGGTGGCGTTTTTATACAAACACTTCAACACTTCGATGTACCGATAGTCAATGTGGCAATGCTGTAAAGACTGCAGCACAGCCCATGTTTCAACCGAATCAAAGGCTTTCTCATAGTCCACGAACGCTAATCATAATGGCCGGTTATACTCCTCGGACTTCTGTATAACCTGCCGCAGGTGTGTATATGTGGTCTATGGTACTATAGCCTTTTCGGAAACCGGCTTGTTCGGGAGGCTGGAAGTCATCAAACCTGCGAGCGAGACGGTTCGTGATTACCCTCGAAAACAGCTTGTAGACATGGCTCAGAAGCGAGATGGGTCTATAGTTCTTCAATAGGGCTTTATCACCTTTTTTGAAGAAAAGCACCACCACGCCTCTGTTCCATGCTTCTGGCGAAGTACCTTCGAATAGGACGGAATTAAAGAGCTTCTGAAGGACTTTCAGTAACGGTGATCCACCCGCTTGCAGAAGCTCTGTCGTGATTCCGTCCTCTAAGGGCAACTTGTTGTTCTTAAGCTGTTTGAGGGCCATCCTAATCTCGTATAGGATGATGTCTGGGATAGCTTCGGTATAGTGTCGGGTTAATTTGGCTCTCGGGTCTCTGACCAAATCAGAGGCAGGTTGTGCAACCGAGGTATATAACTGCCCATAGAACCTCTCGATCTCCCGCAATACCTCAGGCTTAGTCGACGCTAAACTGCCGTCCTCTGTCTTCAGCTTCATCATCCGGCTCTGTCCAATAGACAGATCCCTTGCAAACACTTTGGAGCCCTTGTTTCGCTCTATCGTTTCCTCAACACATTTTGTGTTGAAGGATCTGATATCGTGCCGCAAGGACTGTTGGATATGTCTATTAAGTTACCGGTATTTTTCAGCTTCATCAGAGGTCTGCAGTATCATTGAGCGTCGTTCTGCCATAAGGTTGAGGGTTTGATCGGTAAGTTTTTGAGGTCTATTTCGTCGGCGAGTTTTAATAGTATAGTAAGTATTTATACCCCACAGTTTCTACCAACCTGTCATTCATATCGTCCACTGAGATGCAATCCTCCAGGCAAGCAAAGCGATTTTGCAATTCGAGCTGAAAGCTCTCGGGGTTTTGTATGTGAGAAACAGTAGGTCGGAGCGTAGACTTCATTAGACGAGATCTTTCGATCTTGATGTTTAAATTCAATGTGCCCCTAACCATTCGGTGATCACTTCTGGTTTTCACCCTGTGAATCACGGAGACATCATTGAATATGTGTTTCTTGGTGGTCATAATGAAGTCTATCTCATTTTTTGTAGAACCGTCGGGGCTCATCCAGGTCCATTTCCTATGAGGCGGCTTCTTGAAAAAGGAGTTCATCATAAAAAGTTTCTCCTTCTCCAGAAAGTTGGCCAGCCTCTGGCCCCTAGGGTTCCGATTCCCACATCCGAATTGCCCCACTCTCAGCTCATTATCGCATCCCTTGCCCAGCTTTGCGTTGAAGTCTCCCATTACAACAGTGAAATACGTTTTAGAAGTATGTATGGCCCTACTTATGTCTTCATACATAGCTTCCACCTCGTCGTCCGGGTGTGCCGAGGTCGGTGCGTAGACCTGGACGACCTTCAAGGAATATCTCTTGGATATTCTGAGTATCAGGTACGCGACCCTACTCGACACACTCGTGATGCATTCAATGTTGTTAACGAGAGACTTGTGGACGATAAACCCGACACCACCTTGGGACTGCTGGTCGCCCTCCCGGTAGTAGAACAAGTTGCCAGACTTCAGGGTTATCGTTTCCTCTCCCTCTCTACGGACTTCAGATAGCCCTAAGATGTGACAGTGCAACTTGTTCAATTCTTCTTCCAGCTCAGCAATTGTCTCGTCTGTCCTTAAAGTGCGTGTATTGTATGTTACCCTACGTCGGTTTTCCGTTGTGCATGCCGAAGTCGTTTGACGGAAGCGACTCACCCGGAGATTCTTAGCACCCCTGGCTCCAGAGCTCGACCAGCGCCCGTCTACGCCGGTTTTGCTCCTGGAGCCGCCGGGTACTTGGGGCCTTTTCCTCGTCTGCATTTCCATCTTGGGGGGGTTTAGACCATAACCCGCCACGCTGGTCCAGTGCGTGTTGGCAGGTCGCCAAAGTGCCTCGGACTGCTATGTATTTAAAAAGTAGTTATGTAATCTATAACGCTCTTCCAAGTGACATGAAAGCTTCACCTTTTAGAATATTTGTTAGAAGAGTGAAATTATGGTTAATCGAAAAGTGCTTCTATTCTGTATCAGAATGTATTGACTTGAAAAAAAAATCTTGACTGTATGTAATGCTTCACATTTTTCTGACATTTTGTATTCGTAATTTTGATTATTTTATATTTGACCGTACAATTAGAATATCAATTATTATGTCACTATTTGAGTATTTTGTTATTCATATTTTATAGTTAACTAATTAATTGATGAATTGCCTTAATTTTATTGTAATTAATTTCGTTTATTAAGATTGACATTGTTTATTAGATATTATTTTAATAATATTTGCACGTCGCATTGTGACAAAATGTACTAGGTTACCAGTATAATCATTTCCATCCAACAATTGTTACCTACATTTTATGCAAATAAATACTTACTTACTAACTTAGGCTACTTTTATACTAGCTGCGCCCAGGACTTCGTCCGGGTAGATACTGAACAATCATATTTTTTCTCACGTGGACGAAGTCGCGGGCACCGCTAGTCTTATAAAACACAAGTTCCTACAAAACAGGGAAGATCAAACTTAAAACAAAGTTCAAGTTTTAATTATCTTTGTGCGTCTAAATATATCTGCGTGAAGACTGAGTTATAAAGTATTTCATTTAATTAAAATAACTCGTTAGTTTGTAGAAATTAAATTTGCGGATTTTCTCGCGTATACAACACTCCCAAACTTCTTCATACACCTACGACAAGTGCTGCGAAATAATAAACTAAAAGTACCACCCCTCCGACATAGAAAATCAACGAAACCACCAACAGTTGAAAGACAACCGGCTTTACTACCTTATGTTAAGGGTGTTACGGATAAAATAGGTAACATACTGAAAAAGTCGTCAATAAAGACAATTTTCAAACCTTATAAGAAACTACACCAGTATTTAAGACCTATAAAATGTAACATTCCTTTGCAGGATGCCGGTATCTATAAACTGGATTGTGATTGCGGACTTTCGTACATAGGACAAACAAAGAGGCCTGTATTGACCCGGGTGAAAGAACATATAGCCGATGTCAAACACCAACGAACCGGAAAGTCTGCAGTTTGTGAACATCTAACGGACAAACCCAACCACTACATTCGTTTTGATAAGGTTCAGATAATATCAAAAGAAAATCGTCCTATTCCACGGATGGTCAGAGAGGCTATTGAGATTAAAAAGCATCCAAATTTCAATAGAGAGGATGGTTGGCGTTTGTCAACGAATTGGGATCCCATTATATCCAAATTGAAATCCCAAACTAGTAAATCTGCAAAACCACGAGATACGGTTAGTAACTTTTGCGTGAATCCGGACCGTTATGCCAGACGTCTCAGAAACAGGTGGCGCTAGCATGACATGGCAACGTAGTTTTATATTTCATTCACATATTCACATTCAGTAATTTATCGCTAGATGGCGCCACTAGTAGTTACATCGCACTAGGGTTGTGTTCTGTCTCAGCTATATAAGACCAGGCTGAACATCGTCGAATTAGTCAGCCCGTGACCACGGTAGCTGGAAAGCGACCGAAACGTCGGGTGTATGAAGAAGTTTGGGAGTGTTGTATACGCGAGAAAATCCGCAAATTTAATTTCTACAATGTATGAAGCTCGCGAAAACCTACGAAAACGTTAACTCGTTAGTGTTTTTCAGGATGAACGTACATAATTATGTTTTATAAAGAATACATGAAAATTTACTGATGTTGCATGGAGGAGTAGTAAATACTTTTACCAGTACAATTACTGGTGGTAGAGCTCCAGTGACGGAGCTCGCGGGCGTAGGCACCACCGCATTACCTAATATACTTGCCGCTAAATGGTAGTGTTCAGCACTATCGTGTTCCGGTCAGGTGGTAATGTACGGCCCTGTAATATCCGGCACAGAGGCGTACACCTTAGGCCTCAGGAGTGGTAACGCATCTGCATTTTGACCTTGGTCTTTGTTTGGGTGTCTATAGTCTGCAGTCATCACTTAACATCAATGTGAACTGCATGCTTGTTTGCCACCTCCGTTACATAAAAAAAAATCCCTAGGTATAAGTGGGAGCTGGCTATTATTACTAAATCTATCTAATAATCACTTCCTGCGATTGGTGGGTAATAGTTAAGAACGTTCTAAGAAAGTAATTAAGCCCCCCTTTTTTGGAGTTATCCATTTATTGTTGCGTCTGGAGTACTCTGGAGTAATTTTTTGATAGAATTTGTTTCTTTCACGTCTGGTTATACGGTTTTTTAGACGTCTGTAATGAGAACAATTTTTCTAGAGAAAATTTTATTTCGATTCCAATAATTTGTATCCAAAACTTGATTTCTCGGTAGGGTTGTCAATCGTGTTACGTATACTCATTCTTTTGTATACGTAACACGACTGCCGAAATGAAGTTACGTCTTCATAAAAGTACAAAATATGATCGATGGCTTTTAAGTTTCTTTGGACACAAAAATATCAAGAGTGTATAAAGGTGGTCCTTCACCTAGAGCATTCGCCTGTAATGTAAAGTTGCAGATTTGTACAAAAATAAAATTGGAAAATAGTTAATAATAAAAAAAATTGCACTTACGTTACCAAAATACAAGTTTAATAGGTTTAAAAAATAATGAAAGTTATGTTCGTGTAAATTGTTTTTTAATAATTGTTCCAGCTGTGTGTGATGACCGTTTAATTCGAGACGCGCGGGTTCGATCCTCGCATCGGGACGAATCTGACCATGAGATATTTCAAGTTTCAAATATAAAATATATCCACATACACCTAGGCCCGAAACAAATAACGGTACCCACGACACAAGTTTAAACCGAAATTGATTAGTACGTTCAATACTCAGAGTTATTACTATACTGGAAAATACAGCAAGAAACTTAGCGACCTATTTCAAAATATGACCATGATGGAAACTTTATCAATCTATTTCATGCTCAGATATATTATGCTATGCGAATGTAGACATGGAAGATCAAGCCAAGGTAGCTGACCTTGACCAAAATAGGCTAAATACTGTCTAAAGCTTGAATCTGGAGTCTTCGGAATCAGCGTACATGTAAGAAGATAATGATGACTGTAGAAAAGGCAAGGGAGTTGTATAATAACAGAGATATTGGACATTCCATGAATTTGCATTTCCCGTAATAAATTTGGCGCGAAGATACTACATATAAAAAGATGTGAGAGTGCCAACCCCATTTCCAGCATGAAATAATGCAGTACAATATGCGACGAGCGAGACACATTTGATAGCACGGTAATATTCGTCGCGTATCGGGACACTTTGATTTTATTTCTTAATAATATCACAAATAGGCTATAGGCCTCTACGAACACGATGTACGTCAGCACGAAAATAATACTTGGAGATGACTTCTTCGTGTTTCAAGGACATACTTTCTTACATTATATTGGCCCAGAATTTGGCTACTCTAATAGCTCGGTCGATGGCTGCATTAGATCCTCCTGTGCGCAGGTAGTTGGACACAAAGGGCATGAGTTTAATTGGACCTAAATCGTCACCATCAGTAAATTTACACCTGATTGTTACTGCATTCGACATGAGTACGAAGTCTTAAAGACTTCCAGGGGCCAACCGCCTAACTCTAACGCTTGCGGTTAGCTTTCGATTATAAATAAATAAAATACGCTTATACTCACAGCCCCACAGTAGCTATAAACTTGTGTCGTGGGTGCCGCTATATACAAACAAGATATACATAAACACCCAGATCCAAAAAAAATATCTGTGGGCCATACAAATATTTGTCCCGGTGCGGGGATCGAATCCGCGATCCTTCGAATCAAACGGTGGTTTCGCACCGCTGGACTAACCGGGTCGTTAAATATATAGGTATATGCCAGTATATGGTATGGTATTATGTATGATTTTTACTGGTGGTAGAGCTCCAGTGACGGAGCTCGCGGGCGTAGGCACCACCGCATTACCTCATATACTTGCCGCTAAATGGTAGTGTTCAGCACTATCGTGTTCCGGTCAGGTGGTAATGTACGGCCCTGTAATTTCCGGCACAGAGATAACACCTAATGCCTCAGGAGTGGCAGCGCATCTGCATCTTGACCACTGGTCATTGTGTGGGTGTCTATAAGCTGCAGTCATCACTTAACATCAATGTGAACTGCATGCTTGTTTACCACTTACATTTCATAAAAAAAAAGATACTCACCCCAAATGGTGTCTGGGTGAGGTCTGGGCGTAATTACATACTACACGTAATTACACTTCTTTAAAATAATAAAACATTTTATTCCTTTTGACATATTGTCATCTAACACGTGTTCATATAATTTAGAAGTTTCGAATAATCGATTCGAGTTTGCGAATGAGTTTTGCGTTCATTGCAAACTTTTGACAACAGTTTACAACTGTTGCAAACAGTTAATGAACTCTGGAAACAGTTACAGTTGAAAAAAGAAAACAAAAATAATGCTGTTTTAAATTTGTGTAACGCTATTTGCGAATTTTGAAATGGTATTTCATTATGTTACTTAATACAAATCAATGCATTAAAAGCCAATAATATAAGAGAATTATGCAATACTATTGTTAAGATGTCCCTGCACCCCTAAGGCTATATTTTACCGAGATACCATGGTGGTGCAACCAGTCGCTCTACCGCGATATCCTGTCTATAATATACCGTAATCTACTTTAATTCCCATTTGTGTGTTAGATCTTGGGATTTTGACTAAAAGAGCAACAATCTGAGTTTGTTTAGTAGCGGAGTTCTTCTCAGTAGTGCCTGCGCTGTGAACTCTGCTAAGTGAAAGACTATGTTTATGACGAATTGATTTTTCTTTTATTTTCTATGAAGGAATTGAAAGATATGATGTATAAAATCGGTTAAATTTTAATTATATTTAATATAATTATTTTTATATTTTAATTTGATTATCATTAAAACCTTTTGAATAATAATTATTATTGTAATAGGTAACTTGTAAACTGACAATGCAGAAATGTCCTCGTAGACCAATTTGAAATTAAAATACTTTGAGTTTGAGTTTTATAGTAATTAGTGATAGCGCAACCAGCGTGGCGTATGCTGGGGTCCGAGCTAGTCGCGCCGCCGAATTGGTTATGCAACCAAACCGACATCAGGTGAGTAACGCTCTATAGAGCTGTACACATTTTATTGGTGGAGGCGACTGGTTGCGCCGCCATGGTGTCCCGGTGAAATAAAATCCTTTTTACCCTTTGTTATCAGTTTGTAAAGGGGAAATGAGACATTCTACTGATATACTTTTTACATAAGTTTATTACATTTAGTTTTATCTTAGTGATATTCTTGACCTTACATACATTTTTTTATCTTGCTTGACAACTGTTGTTCACTCTAATTTATTTTGTTTGTTTTTGATGTGTCATAAGAGGTGCCTGTGCCCCTAAATGAATAAATGAGTTTCTGATTCTGATTCTGAATTATCATCATCATACTCATCACTTCAATCAAAAGACGTTCATTGTGGGACAAACGCCTTTCCCAAAGATGCGACTGAGTTTTTTGGGTAGATTTTTCTCAGATCATATTGGCCTTTGGAACTCTGCTGGTGAATGACAAAGAATGCCTCTTTTTCTTTTCTCTTTGTTATCAGTTTGTTAAAGGGGAAATGAGACTTTCTACTAACATTACTAATTGACATTACTTACTAACATTAGTACATTATATTTAGTTTAATCTTAGTGATATTCTTGACCATATTATTATATATTTTTTAGCTTGTAAAGTGACATGTATATCAATTGTTATTCACTTTAATTTATTTTGTTTGTTTTTGACGAGTCATATGAGGTGTCACCTTAAATGAATAAATGAATAATGATTCTACCCATAACAATGTTGAGTGTCGTATATGGACAATATGCCATAATCGCCACGCGTGGCATGCAGATTGACGATCGTAGTACCTAGTGGTGTTTTATCACGGGACACTGCGTCAAGACGAGAGACCGCCGGCGGCGAATGAACAATTGAAATCAACTGCCGCATTTTTTTCGCGAGTTGACGGGTTGTTGGTGTAATTAGTACCGCCCGGCTTAACAGTCATTGATTGGTTGACTGACTGCACTATCGGAAGAATTCTCCTCCATTAGTGGGTGGTGAGGACGCCGAAAACAAAACGAGTGAAAGATTTTTTTTTTTAATGAAATCGAAGTGGCAAACAAGCATGCAGTTCACATTGATGTTAAGTGATGACAGCTTATAAACATTTACTCAAAGACCAAGGTCATTGAAACCAAAATGGCAAACAAGCATGCAGTTCACATTGATGTTAAGTGATGACAGCTTATAGACACCCACTTAAAGACCAAGGTCACAATCCAGATGCGTTACCACTCCTGAGGCCTTAGGTGCTATGCCTCTGTGCCTGAACACTATAGTGCTGAACACTACCATTTAGCGGCAAGTATATTAGGTAATGCGGTGGTGACTACGCCCGCGAGCTCCGTGACTGGCGCTCTACCAAATTTTTCTTTTTATAGAAGAAAAAAAATCTAAATATTGTTTTTGTGATTCAGGCGTGACTTCCTATCAAAGTAAACCAAAAAAATAAGTCTCCAACACTACAATTTGCCAGCCACTTCCTGATATCTCAATATGGATGTAAGCCAAGCTATAAATAATTAAGAAAACGAGCATAAAAAGAATCTCCGCCCAAGACAAAGACAGCCAATAAAGTGTCGTAATTTATGCGTCGCTGTCACCGCACACTACGATATTAGTTTACGTTGCAACGGAATTTGCTCGACTAGACACCCGACGCTCGCCACTTTAGCAGCTTTTCATTGATTTATTTCTTTCATATGGGCATTCGGTTTTACGGGTAACGGTTTTTTATGTGTTACGTCTTATAAATTAATGAAAGAAGGTAGCACGCACGAAAATTCCGTCCGTCTAAGCCTAACGTCCAAACCAGAGCGCGAAATAAGCGATGAGAGACACGATCGTCTTGAGCGTTATCACTGCTGTAAGCTTTGTTTCTTCGAAGACACCGGATACGAATACGAAAACATTGACGAATTTGGGAAGATGTATAAATAATGATTAATTAATCAAATGGATTTAAAATGGAAAAATGCGAAATTAATAATGGACCTAACGACTATTTTGTGTTATTTTGAAAACGAATAAAAATATAATCTAAGTAAAACAATTTCGTTCTTATCTGCGAATGTCAAGACCTACATTTTATGAGTTATCTGTTAAAAACTGGCTAATCACATATTTATTTGATAATAAAAAATCCATGCTGCTGTTTATGGCGATCTTGTTGCGCGTCCGCAACGGACTGGCTGCGCCTGCGCGGCGTGTTTATTAGGCGTCTCTAGCGTATTCGTTGCGCGACCGTTCCTCTTTAAACACGCTCGCCTTCCACTAGTATGATATGACTCCAAGTGGCTATATGAAGGTCCTGTTATACGATCTTCCACAGTGGTATCGGAAAAGTATAGTACCTAATCGTGAGGACATTTTGATATCAACACTATAAAATAAATAAGTAAAAAGTATTTGGCGGCCCGATTTTGAAATATTCCAAAAGTGCTGCGTACTTTTGGGGCCGTTCAAACCTGTTTTTGATATTTTACACTTTTTAGTTATTTTTTTATTTACAAAACAATAATGTAAAGTTATGACTTAGTTATAATGGAATCTACCGCATTTATCATTGGCGAGACCTCTAGACATTAAAATCACGATGTAAGTTAACGGTTATTGAATTTGAATGTTATACTCGCATGACAATAAACTTACGCCCCAAAGATTATATCGCGAGCGCCTGATCAATGAAGAAATGCCGTAAAATATTTTGTATAGGAATACTGTCTGTAAGTCTGATTTATTACCTTTTTTAGTAGTCTGCGCACCAGTTCAATGGTTGTGACTATCATAACATCATATTCAGTTGTGCTTTTTACCAAATAAAGGAGGCTATCAATTTCACTGACAATTTTATACAACGTAAAGTGAAAACTTTGCATCTGATTTTTATAAAAAACTAGCTGCCCCCACGAATTTCGTATCACCTAAGAAGTATAAAAAAATTAAAAGTACAAAAATCGAAAAAAAAAATTTGGGGAGAATCACTATACTATTAGATGATATAGAAATGTACTATAACCGATACTCATACCTACCCAATAGGCACACAAAATTAAAAATAATATGGAAAGAAGTGCAAAAAGATAAATCTTAACTTACCTATAACAAAATAGGTATGTTACAAGCGCATTGAAGTTAAATAAAAATAATTAGGTATAGAATACAGCCATGCCAGCCTTTTACCAATGGCATAGTGGTAAAAGGCTACAGCTGGTATTTCTGAGATAAATGTTTATAGGCTCATGTCATTACTTAACATCAATGTGAAATGCATGCTTGTTAGTCACCATTATAAATTAAAAAAGTACATTACTTAAGGCGATGAATGGCTTCGTAATAACTATCATAGATACATAACAACTGAGGTTTCAGGGGTGGTAACACATTTTGATGTCTGGTTTTTGTGTAGATATCTATAAGCTGCAGTCATCACTTAACATCCATACGAACTGCGTGCTTGTAAGATAGGATCCCACTGCAGAATCATTTCGTTCATCCTGATATGCTGTAAACTTAATTTTAAGGAATATTTATAATCTAGAGAGTATATATCCACTAGGTTGCCTACCAAAATTAAGCCGCATGTATTTTATCTTTATAAGCCAGTAACTTTTATTTGCAGTCGATTTAATTTGGCCCCCCTATATCATATTAATGAGAAAAAAAAAGCTTTACTTTGATACATAAATAATACATGGAGTGGAACTAAAATACATATGTAGGGGCGGCCAAGTGCGCAACGGCAGCCGTAATTTTTCAGTCTTTATACATATTGCCGTGAAGTAGACAATATTTTATAGAAAAAACAAGTAAAAATAAAATTATTTCCCAAAAAAAAACTTTAATTGCGGCCATTTTTTGACAGGCAACCTTTTGGATACATATTCTCTAGATTATAAATATGCGTAAAAATAGGTTTGCAGCATATCTGGATGAACGAAACTATTCTGCAGTGGGATCCTAACTTATTGTATGCCACCTTCTTTACATAGAAAAAAAATACTCTGTCTACCCCTTCGGCGAAAACAAGTCGTGAATTTATTCACACTAAAAAGCGTTATGGAACATTAAACTTGCAATTTCACGTGTAGACGACCCCGACTAATCGGATTGCCGGTTAAGATTCGCCATCAAACTTGACTTATTGAATCCGGAGGTTTGTCTACGAAGTTTATTTACGCTGTGAAACTCTGCGGCTTCCCCCACACGTTATGTTACCTATTATATTATAGTTTTATGTTTACGGAACATCATATCTCTATAAAATACGAGTATCTATACAAATAAATAAAATTGTAGTGTCTGTTTGTAATATAAAAATAACCGCTTTTTATATACGCACGGTATATACGCATTTACCAAAACAACATTTTTTACAATTTTTGTCTGTCCGTCTGTCTGTCTGTCTGTCTGTCTGTTTGTTCCCGCTAACGAGATTAGCGGAACGGAACGGCTGGACCAATTTTGTCGGGACTTACACTGGCAGATAGCTTATGCAGGGGAGACCGGGTCAAAATCGTATAGCTAAGGGAGAATTGGTGGAAACAAAAAAGGATAGTGTAATCCGTTTTCTAACGTTTATTAAGAATATTATGTTGTACAAATTGGAACTTTGCCGGTGAATGACAAAGAATGACTCTTTTTCTTTTCTTTTTACTCTTTGTTATCAGTTTGTAAAGGGGAAATGAGACATTCTACTGATATACTTTTTACATAAGTTTACGACATTTAGTTTTATCTTAGTGATATTCTTGACTTTACATATATTTTTAATCTTGTTTGACATGTTTATCAATTGTTATTCACTTTAATTTATTTTGTTTGTTTTTGACGTGTCATAAGAGGTGCCTGTCACCCTAAATGAATAAATGAGTTTCTGATTCTGATTCTGAACACACCATAATCAGTCTTAAAAAAAAGTTGAAAAAATCCGTTTTACCTTGGGGCTGTACAAAACCGTATACTGCTGTACGATTTTGCCCCCGATATAAACGTTTCAGGACAAACACTCAAAATTAACCATGTCTTCTGGATCCCAATCAGTATCATGAGTCCACCTTTTGCAACCGATCAATCATCGTTTAAGCGCGTCACACCATATTCTTCAAGACAATGCAAACAAATCTTTTTTTTTATTAGCCCGATTGTTTATTTTAGGTTGCTAGTGGTTTATTCCGTTTAAATGGTTGATTTAAATTAAGTTTAGACGTCTTCTTTGCCCTTTGAGATCGACAAATCAGGTAATTTTTGTATGAAGTGAAGACCGATTTTACCCCATACGGTTTTTCCCAAAAGCACAACACACATATTGGTACCTCACTACACACACAAGTTTGGATCACCGGTAATAACACTATGATAATGCAGTTATTACACTCAGTTATACGTATACAAAGTGGTCCTTACCTAAAACTCATGAGGTGAACACTTTTGTAGACGCAACCTACGAATGGCAGACGAGCAGAAAATTCAAATTGGTTTCGGAAATTATAGTACTATACGGTTTTACCCAGGTATACGGTTTTGTACAGGTCTCCTGGCCGTCAATGTGGGTAAGACGGCCGCTTTCGCAACGCGAACACTCCGCTACCGACTACCACCACTACGGCTCCGCGGCCAAGATGTTCTATGGCAGCCGTCGGTCAAGTACCTCGGGTGTACCATCGACAGAGCGCTGCGCATGGTGCCCACCGTGGATAACGCGGTGCGCCAGGCGGCGGCTGCTCGAGCGATGCTACGTCCGGTACTGCAGTCGAGGCTGCCGTTGAGCACCAAGCTGCGGATCTACAACACCTACATTCGAACTAGGTTGACGTACGCTGCACCAGCGTGGTACGCCTTGTACTCCACTACGCAGCGACGTCGCCTACAGGTACAGCAAAACGTGTGTCTACGCTTGATAACCAACGCGGGGAGGTACGTCAGAAATGACGTCATCTCACGGGACCTGCGTGTAGAATCCGTTCAGGAGTTCGTGGTCCGTCTCGCGCGCGGTATGTACTATCGTGCGGAAAACGGACCTCACGGACACCTCCACGGATTTGCCCCACTACATAGCAGGCCGCCTGACGGGAGGGCACTCCCGCGCGAAATCCTCTCCGTGGTATCAACCCGGACACCCCGGGACGCCGACGTATGTCCGAGCCCCGATCCCGAATCGTGATCCGATACGTTAGTGAGCCAAGCTCGGCCGGGCTCGCCATTAGATGCAGAGCCCTGTGACGATGTCACGCAACCTGCCCGACCCGGGTTCGATTCCCGGACGTGGAGGCTTCCATCGGGGATGCGGTCGCGGGTCCGACTACGGTCCGGGCTACGACCGCGCAATATCTGCGGGCGTTGCCACTGGAGTGGTGGATGCTCGCCCCTGTTGGATTCCCAAAACTCGACGCTGGGCGACGGAAGCCGCCGCAGCGACGCCACTTCGCGCCGTGACGACACCCCCGCCGCCGCAATACCAACCGCCGCGGCACCGCTGTCATCGCGGCACCACCACACTTGGGAGGCGCCTACTCCGTCGCTGCGCCCTAATCGGCGACGCGGCGCTTACCACTGCGCCACCCAGACAAGACGCCGCTCCCATTACTATGGGAGCAGAAGATGCCGAGGAAAAGGGGCACGTGCCTCGAGTCCTATACCGCGCCGCGCGCTAGCGCGCGCGACGAATCACGACGACAGGTCTCCCCTAATAAGGAGTAACATAGGCTACTTTTATAAATTCTCACGCGGGCGCTGTCGCGGGCACAGCTAGTGCAGTAATAAAATTATGTTTGTAGAAATTAAACTTGCGGATTTTCTCGCGTATACAACACTCCCAAACTTCTTACTAGAGATGGAACGTATTTACGCGACCAGGTTTTTGCACCAGGTATTTGCTAACAAGTGCGTCAATCTGGTACGAGTAAGAAATACTCGCAAGACTTTGAAAGTATTTTATTCCATAAAGCATAATGTACTCTATGCACACACTTTTCGTACGAGATTCGTTAAACTCGTGTCGTTCGCTTCGGGGCTGTAAAAAAGTATTTTTTTGCTTAAGCGAGTGTGACTCGTATATGTATTAAGACTGAGTTCAATTTCCTATGAAAGTATTTTTGAAAGTATTAACTAGCCTCCGCAATCAAGTCCATAAATACTTGCGGCATGGAAGTATTTTTTCTATTTAAGCAATTGTGATGCGTATTTATATCGATTCAAAGTTCAATTTCAATCGCTTGTCTGTGAGACTTTTAGTAGGTGCAGACACGGGTCACGAATGCGCTCGTCAGGCCCGTCTTTTGTATATTTTTAAACTTTTCATGTAATGCCTGTTTTGGTTATTGTGAACCTTGTTTTTTTTATAAGTAAAATTTATTGGCTATTTTTACAAAAAAATATATTTAAAAATCAATAATTTCTTCAACGGCGCGGCGATTCTATTTCTCAAAAATAAAACATTAACATACTTTTTTATTAAAATGTATGTTATTTTTCCCCATAAAATCCTAACATAACACGCAAAATATAAAAAGTCTAAAAATCGAATCATTTTCAATGGGAGATAATTGTGGTTTAATTTAATCTTTCCGAAGCGGGAAGCTAGGTCTTTCCCCTTTCCGGCAAACACAACATCCAAATAGATTAAAACATATTTTGGATAACTTGCGCGCGAAATAAGAAGTGACGTTAGTCAATTTATTGGATTGTTTGTAAAGTATATTTAAAATATTTATGTATATATTAAAAGCATTGATTTTGATACAGATCGCGATACATTTTTGCGACCAGAAAAGCGAATTTATTGAAATCGAAATGGCGTCCGAAGTCAATCACGGTATGGAGTGTAGAGATAAGGAGTCAAGGAGTACCATCGAGATATGATTTTTATTTAACTGTTGTTTAATGCGTGAAGTGAATTGAGTTTTAATTCCAATTTAAACATATTTTGCTAGCACAGTGTTTCAAGACATTGCTAAGCAATTTATTTTGTGTACAAATTGTGCTTTAATTAGTTGGAAATCATTAAAACAATAGAAAATACATTGAAATATTTTATTTTTCACATAACACATGCGAGTAAACTTTAGAAATTAAAAAAAAATGGGGAAGAAAAATTTTACCGGATTATGATCGGACCTACCATGACCAAATAGATCGAGTTCTGTCTGACGGTGGGGTCAAAAGTCAAAAGTCTTAGGAATCGGCGTGCATGTATGAAGAGAATGATGAAGGTAGACGAGGCACGAGAGGTTTGTCAGGACCGGGATATCTGGCGCTCTACACTCTCTGCCTACCCCGTTAGGGACCTGGCGTGAAGATACATACATACATATATGATCGGACCGAGAAAGAATGAGATCAGCACAATAACGTGGATCAGGCTTAAATGAACACACATGAACAAACTACAGGTGTCAGGCAAGATAAAACAATTATATACCACCTGTAGACTGACAACTCACAAATATATTAGAAGGTATAAAAAAATAAGTGTGCAGACGTGTCGGAATAACGTGAGGTAATAGAAAGGCGAGGCTCGACGGCTCGACACGATACTAACAATGTGATGGAGTCGGCACGTTTTGGGCTTGAATTAAATTTGTTTTTCACCACGTTGCACCTGTGCAAAATACGTTATTATTCAACTCATGACAGTGGCAAATTGATGAAATCACTAATTTTTATCATATCATATGAAAAGAACTTGCAAATGAGATATAATTATACCCAAAATTGTGAAATTTGGAGTTGAATCGTATAAGAAAGAAGAATGCAGATGCGTTAAAAAAAAAAATTAAATACGCTTACACTCACAGCTCCACATTAGGTATAAACCTGTGTCATGGGTGCCGTTGTTCACATACAACACATACACAAACACCCAGACCCGAAACAAATATCTGTAGGCCATACAAATATTTGCCCCGGTGCGGGGATCGAACCCGCGACCCTTCGAATCAAACGGTCATCTCACACCGCTGGACTAGCCGGGTCGTCTAAAGTGTTGGATGGGACACCTTCCTTAGGAGACATCCTGAAGTCTAAGTTGTTATGCCTCATACATATATATATACATAGCCAGACTAGAAGACGATAGCTTTGAATACAAAAATTTTGCGCCAATATATACAGTGATGGTGCCTACATCCTCGAGCTCCATCGCTGAAGGTCTACCATCAGTTTGGTGACCTAAAAAAATCCATAATCCTAATGAAATTTTAATGTGAATACGTGTAGTAACTTACGTAAAGGTACGTTCAATGTCGACATGGTCTTTTTAATGTGGTAGAGGCGGCACGTTATTCTATTTTATGTATTATTTCGTATTTGTGTAAGTGACGTATACAAAAAAAAATGAAAAAATAGTATTTATATATTTAACACGTTCGCTGCGATGAGAGGCACATAGACCTCCTGCTACTACTTCAGACAGGTGCGAACGAAAAACCATGCAACTCGTTCTGGTGCGGTGCTCATAGCTTGTTAATCATTAAATGTATGAGAGAGACAAATACATAATTGTGTTATAGCTTCGAAGTAGATTTTTTTTTTTTTTATGTAATAAAAGTGGCAAACAAGCATGCAGTTCACATTGATGTTAAGTGATGACTGCAGCCTATAGACACCCACACAATGATCAGAGGTCAAAATGCAGATGCGCTGCCACTCCTGAGGCCTGAGGTCTTATGGCCTCTGTGCCTGAAATTACAGGGCCGTACATTACCACCTGACCGGAACACGATAGTGCTGAACACTACCATTTAGCGGCAAGTATATTAGGTAATGCGGTGGTGCCTACGCCCGCGAGCTCCGTCACTGGAGCTCTACCACCAGTAAAAAGAAGAATAAAACAGTACCAAAAAACATGCGAGAGGTCTATGAGCCTCTCATCGCACTAATCGCACTCAAAACAATTCATTCAGTGCGAGTTAGAGGTCTATAGACCTCTCATGGCGTGATAGGTCTTCCTGCCCCCACCCGCACTTGTTTGATCTTATGATTTTCCTCCTATGAACTAGTGTTGCGCACCCACTCAAACATAAAGCACGCATGCAATTAAGTAATTAGTGAAGTGTTATATAAATACATATCCCCTTATTCTTAAACGTACATTAGATACGTCTTAGCTATAGAATGCTTTGTCTTTGTCAGTTGCATTGTCAAATGTGCAGGATAGAAAAGGACAAAGGAGAGATTAGCAACACTTCAGTTACTAATACGTTTACGAATAAGGAGGTGTATGTATGTGTGTATAATTGGCAGAGAGTCAATATTTCGAAGAAGGATTTTTATGAATCTATCATAGAAGGATTAACTGGCAAGACAATATCAGCAACTCGTACGCCAGGGGTTGCAAAATTAAGTTAAAATCATTTTGCGAGAAAAGGAGAAATTGTGTAGATTGCTATGAGAAGTTACGTGTAACAATGAGCAGCCGAAAAGCAAACAAAAAAATAAACAAAAAAATGTTACTGTACTAATTGCAAGAAACCAATGTGCCTAAAATGTTTCTATGATAGTCTATGTAAAGGTAAAATAAACATCAATTTGATTTGTGCTTTTGCGTTTTTTTTCTTGTGCCCATCACTAGCTCATCTAAATTCTTTACCCTCAATTCTGTGCTATACGAGGTCAATGTGCCTCGTAAATATTTTCGTATTTCTACTAATTTTACGTTGTCAGATCAGCGAGCGAACAAAGATTAAGAAGAAGATACCCTTTTAGAATAGCTTGACCATAGATTCTTTTACATTTTCGTTATTTTCGCTGAAAAAAATGCATTCAAAGTAAATTTTTCTGTAGGATAAACCTTCATCGCACTTGTAAAAAGTTACTATTAAGGCTTATCGACCTCCTACAGCACTAGATCATTGGAAGTGTAAAATTTCCTCGCAGTGAACGTGTTAATAAATTTATTGAAATAAAACTAGTTTTGGGATTAATCTCGCGTATAATAAACTAAAATGATTATTTAAATTTAATAAATCGACGACCCGGTTGGTCCAGCGGTGTGCGATGACCGTTGCGTTCAATCCCCGCACCGGGGCAAATATTTGTATGGCCTACAGGTATTTGTTTCAGGTCTGGATGTTTGTGTATGTGTTGTTTATATACAACGGCACCCACAACACAAGTTTATACCTACTGTGGGTACAATAAAATATGCACACTCACAGCGAGTGTGCATATTTTATTGTATTGCATTTCACACAATTTAATTTGGGCGTTGAGAAGTGACCACCCCACCGGCCACTAACAGAATAATTTTCTTTTCTCCACTAGTGCAGTCAGTGGAACAATAGCAGTCAAATCATTTAAAAGGGGCGGAAGAAAGTGCAATAACGCAATACGAGTAGCAGCGTCCTACGACAATACTGCCGTCATTGCGATCGCCAATCTGCATGCCAAGCGTGGCGATATTGGTATATATATACCCCACATTTGGGGAGGTTTTGGCCCAGCAGTGGGCATCTTTCGGTTGAAATGATGATGAATTTGATCCATAATAAAATGTGACAAACATTAAAAAAAAAAGAAAATGGAATATTTCAGTTTGAATATTCTACTGAAAGTAGAGCTCCAGTGACGTAACTCGCGGGCGTAGGCACCACCGCATTACCTAATATACTTGCCGCTAAATGGTAGTGTTCTATCGTATTCCGGTCAGGTAATGTACGGCCCTGTAATTTCCGGCACAGAGGTATAACACCTTAGGCCTCAGGAGTGGTAACGCATCTGCAATTTGACCTTGGTCTTTGTTTGGGTGTCTATAGGCTGCAGTTATCACTTAACATCAATGTAAACTGCATTCTTGTTTGCTACTTCAATTACATAAAAAAGCGAATATGAGCGAATCACTATAAAATACATTATTTAATTGAAGTTGACTTGAAGATCCGAATTGCAATTTTAAAGATAGCGTGTATCCACCCACCTCGGCTTAGTCTTGTCGCGTTTTTCTATCTAACATAACAACTTTATGAAGCATAATCATATCAACAGCCCTCTTTGAGCAAAATACGTATCGGTATAGTTACCGTAACATATCTAGTACCGGATGGCTCTACAACCCTCCAGTTGTATAGAGCGCAGACGAGGCGGTGTACTTTGACGAGTTTTTTCACCTTTTCATCTCGACGCCGGGCTTTTGACTCGCTGAGAACGTTTTTCATACGGGGAAACACCGGTATAGTACCGGTAACGGTGGAAATGAAATCAAGGCCACAAGTTGAAGGTCGAGAGGTATAGTGGAACTTGTTGGTGTATTTTTGAATTTATACTTCTTTCGGCGCGACTTTGAATAATGAGAGTGAATTTTTACGATGCGCGCGCATACCGACTGAAAAGCAACAATCTGAAGTTGGTTGAACAAACAAAAGCAACTGTCTGAAATTAGTTGCTAAACTTTTTTGTCTTTTTGTTTTAGTTCTGGTATTGGATTGTTACGCTAAATAAGTAGAACTCTTCTTCTGTGCGTACATACAAGAATACACACTCTTTTTAGGGTTCCGTAGTAAACAAGGAACCCTTATAGTTTCGCAATGTCCGTCTGTTTGTCTGGCTCTCTGTCTGTCTGTCTGTCCATCCGTGGTACGGTTAAATTTTTTATTTTTCGTTTTCTGGATGTCGTTGGATAGGTCTTTCAAAAATGTTAGGGGTTTCCGAACATCATTTTCCGATTAAGTTAACGGCAAATGACGTCAGCGGGTGGGCCACTAACTTGTATTTCCACCAACCCTCATTGAAGCAGCGTGGTGGAGTAATCTCCAGGCCTCCCCACCAAGAAGGGGACTGACTCGTGCCCAGCAGTGGGACGTATCAAGGGTTGACATTATAATAAATAACTTCCAGATAAACAAAGGAGCGGAACTCTTTTTTTTTTTTAAATAAACGCATTAACTGAAAGATGCGACGAGTAAATTGCTTCCCACAATAACGATCTCAATAGACAGAACAGTTGACAAAGAGTCCTTGATTGCGTAAGGTTGGCATAATTATGGAGCAGGCTGATTGAAAAAAAATTCAATATACAATCTTTCAATCGCTTATTGTGGCCACGAGCTGTTTATTGAATTGCTTGGTCTGTGTTGAAAAAAATCAGAAATCTTCTAAGGAAATCTTTTTTGTACGTAGACGTTTTGTTATTAGTAGAATATTAAGATTTTCAGTTCATTTGAGTGCAAGTAATAAACAAGCACGAATTTACAAATTATTTTTGAAGGAAGCGTGTCACGTTAGTAAAAAAATAAAAATATAATATAATATCGCTTTTACTGGTGGTAGAGCTCCAGTGACGGAGCTCGCGGGCGTAGGCACCACCGCATTACCTGATTTACTTGCCGCTAAATGGTAGTATTCAGCACTATCGTGTTCCGGTCAGGTGGTAATGTACGGCCCTGTAATTTCCGGCACAGAGGCATAACACCTTAGGCCTCAGGATTGGTAACGCATTTGCATTTTGACCTTGGTCTTTGTGTGGCTGCAGTCATCACTTAACATCAATGTGAACTGCATGCTTGTTTGCCATTTCAATTACATTAAAAAAAATATATATGGACGTCAATAACTATCTAGTCATAGAATCAGATAGTGAATGTGATTCGTAACTTCACGCCTGAGGTAAGCTGTGGTAAATGTATGCATTCAACCATACATGCAAACACCCACGATTTGCCGATTAAGTTTTGGCCCATGTATCAGGTGGCGAGCCTGTTGACATCTCCGGGCGCATTACCGAACTTCGAGGTACTGGGAAACTACTACGCAAAATGCAAAAAATGGAAAAAATCCCTATAAAACCATTATCATTTATCATTAACATCATTATCTCTGATAACCCCCAACTCGGGAATCGAACCCGTAATCGTAGAAGTAGTGATTAGATGCCACTAGGCTTTTTAAAAGAGCAGACATTATAGTGAAAAAAAAAACAAAATTAAATGTGACTGATAAATGATCAAAGAAAACGCCAAAATTCAAAGTGTACACAGCAAGTTTGATGCCAAACAAAACGGCAACGTTTTGTCCAATTGAAATCTATTACACGACAGAGCGCGCTGTGCATCTGTATGCGACCACAAATTGTCACCAGACACGAACTGGACAGAAACATTTCTCGAAAGCTTATGTTATAAATGTTTTAAGCTATTTCAAAAGGGAAGAGGTTTTAAATTACCCGCCAATCTAAAATTTTGTTTATTTTCGTTACGCTTACTTATTATATGTATGTATCTTCCAGCCACCAGGTTCCTAACGGGGTAGGCAGAGAGTGTAGAGCGCCAGATATCCCGGTCCTGACATACCTCTCGTGCCTCGTCTACCTTCATCATTCTCTTCATACATACATTGACTTTTGTCCCCACCATCAGACAGAACTCGACCTATTTGGTCATGGTAGGTCAGTCTTGGTCTTCCTGGGCCTTTGCAACCATCCACATTCGCATTGTTTATCTGTTTAGTCATTCGCTCATTCGACATTCTTTCTACTTACTTACTTATTTGGATCTCTAATTTACATAGGTACGTGTACCTAATTTCAATTCAACCTGTTTAGTAATATCAAAGAAAGTCGGCTGTGTCATGACAAACAGACGTTCAAGTGATTTTATGGTTCCGTTTCTCCCTTTAAGGTATGGAACCTAAACATTATAGCTTATTCTCATTAGTTCCATCGTCGAACTAGTGAACATTGTTTTTCTCATCTGTTCGACCGTCGAACTAGTGAGCTTCTTTTTTTCTCATTTGTCTCGTGTTGGTTGGGCGTGATGGGGACCATGGGCCCACGTCATGGAAATATAAAGTTTCAGTACTTGCATTCTGTTATTCTGTTATCGCTGATGTTATCATAGGCGTAGGTACGAAAGAACAAAAAAAAATCACAGACGCAAACGAGGACGAAAGCGTTTCACTTAGTCGGTCAAGACACTGATCTGAGAAAAGTGCGCATCTATTGTTAAAGCAGGGAGACAGACTTATCTTTATGACTACGAAATTGAGAGGATCTTATATAAATGTTGCATTAAAAAAAAATGTCTTTTCAATTCAGTGATTGATCGATGAGAGAAAAAATATACGTAACAATGATGTGAATATTTGTAAAATAAGTAAAAAAGTTAATATTAATATTTTTATTTTTTCGCAATAACACATGCGAGTGACATTAGAAATTAAAAAAAAAATGGAAAGAAAAATTTGACTTCAGGTAGGAATTGAACTTTGACGCGGCCCAACGATTGACCCAACGTCAATCGTTGGGCCGCGGCCCGCCAGGCGCTACCACCTCGCCTGGTCGGAGGTTCTTCTCCGTTTTCGTCGGAAGAACACTTCCACCCGTTCCTCCACAAATTTATAAAAAAATATCAAATCATACAAACAAATTACTATATAAATCAATATTATAACTCCCATTGCACTGAAAATGACCTGGACATTCGTAAAGCTTGCGAGGGGACACGGATTAAACTGCGCCTTTCGATAGTTTTAATTCTTACTTGGATTTAGCATATTACGTTACGCAATATTTGATGTAGTTTGATGACACTCGTGTACGTGAGATTTTTGAATGGAAATTAATTATTTACAATTATTTCAATAAAAGACGGCAAATTTGATTGCATGTTGGCAGGTTGACATATTAAGGGTTGCGTGAAGCTCCACTAACCTGATTATTTACCAAAGCAGTTTACAAGACAGTTACGCAGTAATCGTAAAAATACTTTTAAAACGGGTTCTTGATAGTAAGCTTTACCCGCAGACATAGAGGAAGACGGACAAAGAGGTACACCGTTGGAAATATACAGTGATACAATATCAAAAAGAAACAGACTAAACGTCAAAGACACCGAAAAACAGACGATAGAAAAAACATACTCGTACAAGTCTTATAAACAGTGGCAGACGGTCAAACAGATAGAAAGACATAAAGACAGCGAGACAAACAGTCAGAAAATCTGAGAATCCTACTATAGAATTTAGATATTTTACTGGTGGTAGAGCTCCAGTGATGGAGCTCGCGGGCGTAGGCACCACCGCATTACCTAATATACTTGCCACTAAATGGTAGTGTTCATCACTATCGTGTTCCGGACAGATGGTAATGTACGGCCCTGTAATTTCCGGCACAGAGGCATAACACCTAATGTCTCAGGAGTGGCAGCGCATCTGCATTTTGACCTCTGGCCATTGTGTGGTTGTCTATAGGCTGCAGTCATCACTTAACATCAATGTGAACTGCATGCTTGTATGCCACTTTTATTACATAGAATATATATAAAGAATAGATAAACCACTTTCACATGGTAATTTTTCTTAAAACGACCTGAGTCACTTTAGGTATATAACATGTATAGGTTAAACCACTAATAATAATCAAAAACACAAGATATATGAAAAGAAATGTAACAAATATAATATACTAGCTGACACCCGGCAAACTTCGTAATGCCTCAGATTGAAATAATGTGTCAAAGGTTTGATATATACGGACTATTTGTATGGGAAAATGAAATTGTGGTTATTACTATTTCCCTTCAATTTCATCATATTTTCTCACCTTTTAAACCTTCCCTGGACTTTCGAAAATGATTCAAAACCAACATTAGCCAAATCGGTGGAGCCGTTCTCGAGTTTTAGCGAGACTAACGAACAGCAATTTATTTTTATACGAGTATATATAGATGAAGAATTAATTATTTACATATTAAAAATATAAAAGTGATTTGGGAAGATAAAATTAAAAATTAACAAAATTAGATACAAGAACATAAACATGGTGAGTTTACAGTATCCAACAAGAAATAAAAGGAAAATAGACAAAATGAGAGAAGGTCTTAGACAAAAACTTTTAAGCGAGTCCTTGAAAATAGGGTTTACACAATTACAAAGAGGAAGACAGATAGAGAAGTAGACCGTTGGAAGGAAATGACAGTAAAAAAAGCAGACCGAAAGCCGAAAGATAGACAGAAAAATACCGATAAACGTTCAGATGAATAGAGAAAGATAGCTAAAAAGACAGTCAGAAAGACAAAGAAATATGCTAACATCAAGAAATAGATAAAGGGAAAAACAGACAGAGTGACAGATAACGAAACAGACATAAAAAACACACTGATGGAAATGTTTTTTCCGCTATCTGTCGATATAATGCAAGCTGCATATATGAAGAAATACATGCATTCAAAAATAAATATATAGATAGATAGCCACACAGAGAAATCAACACGCAGAAAAACAGCAAGTAGTTCTCCTTAAAGGGTCTCTTTTTCTTTAAAAGTACTGAAAAAATGAACAATTCAAATTCAAATCAAAAATCATTACGCAAATCACTTCAATAAAAGACGGAACGAATGCAATCAGATTGCATGACAAACATTTGATTGCATGCTGGAAGGTTGGCAGCTAAGGGGTCGCGCGGTGAACGCCCCACTGACCCGGTTGCAGATCGAACACTGCAGTTTGCAAGGGATCGATTAAGAGATACTCCTTACATTTTTAACTGTGTTGGCCCTTGTTGACATGGTTACATGAATTGATTTGCTGATATACCAACCACAAAGGTCTTCTTGATAATCAGCCTACTTAAGTCCTATTATTGACTTGTGCTTGCAATTTATTAACAATTTTTGGGGTTCCGTAGTAAACAAGGAACCCTGATAGTTTCGCCATGTCAGTCTGTCTGTCTGTCTGTCTGTCCGTCCGCGGTTGAACGCTAAAACTTTTGGTACTAGAGACTTGAAATTTGGCACAAGCGTACACCTTAATCACGCCCACAAAATGGTAGAATAAAACAATGAACAATAAAATTATTTAAGGTACCTCCCCTACATGTAACGCACGGATAATTTTTTATTTCACATTTTCTCTATAGTATATCGTTGGATAGGTCTTTCAAAAATGTTAAGGGTGTGTTAAATACATTTTTCGATTTACGTAACTGTTCCTGACATAGTAAGCTTTAAAGTACCAATTTTCGTTATTTTAAAACTATCACACTTAAGTTTGCGAGTAATAGTCGACCAAATGTAATTTACTTGAAAATTTCAAACAACTCCATAGAAGATACTTATTTATTTTTTTCATTACATTATTCAAACCTAACTACGGAACCCTACACTGCGTGTGGTCCGATACGTACTTGACCGGTTTTTTAATGTTTTGAATTTGGCAAACAGTCACAGAGTTTTGTTTATTATAAGTGAATATTTCAGTATTAATAACATCATTGATTTCAGTCGCATTTCTGGATGCAAACCAAAGTTCTAAATTATAAGAGACTAATTGTTTCTTATAAGTTCTGAATTATAAGAGACGAATTGTTTCTTATAAGTCCTGAATTATAAGAGACGAATTGTTTCTTATAAGTCCTGAATTATAAGAAATTAATTATTTCTTATAAGTCCTGAATTATAAGACACGAATTGTCTCTTATAAGTCCTGAATTATGAGAGACGAATTGTTTCTTATAAGTCCTCAATTATAAGAGACGAATTGTTTCTTATAAGTCCTAAATTATAAGAGACGAATGGTTTCTTATAAGTCCTAAATTATAAGAGACGAATTGTTTCTTATGAGTCTTAAATTATAAGAGACGAATTGTTTCTTATAAGGCTTTAAAATCTTTTGCAATCGCTGAACCAAGGGTTTACAAATGATTATTTTAATCAGATAATCGTGTTCTGCCTAGCACTATTGCCATACTACTTGGAAGCAGATAAAATGCAGTGGCGTAAAGTTTATTCTTATAAAGATGGTGGAAAACGGGCATCCAGTTCACATCAGTCTGTATTTAGAGATGATTGCAGACTAGCCTCTACCTAAAAAGAAGAGGTCAAAAGATGCGTTTCTACCTTGAGATCTTAGTTGTTATGTTTATGTGATAGTTATTACGGGGCCATACATTACCATCTACCGGAACACGATAGTCCTGAACACTACCGGTTGGTGGCATGTAGATTACGTAACGCGGTAGTGCTTACGGCCTCGAGTCCTTACACTGGAACTTTACCACCATTAAAATATCAGTAAGTATTGGCAAAATTTAATTCAATACGAAATTATTTATGAAATGTTTATTTTTTAACATTTTTAACGTATGATTGATTTAACCCATCAATTTACACGTGGTAGTCCAATAGAGAGGTCGGTTTATTCATTTATTCATATTTATTAATTTATTCTATTTATTCATTTATTCGTATATTTCATACAAGTACCTGGTTGAACGAGCTTCGAGCCGTAGCGATTTTTGAAAACTATATTTAGTATGAATTGCATACTGAAGAAATATGAATAAAAACAATTGTTTTTTTTGGTCTAACCTCAAATCAAACACTTCTTCTTTGATAAAAATACGACTAACGTTAGTAGACTAATGGTTCTTCTATTCATCAATAGATGGCGTTAGTCGTCGGTTAAGAAGAAAATTTATTATTAACTTGGAACCGAGCTTTTCTTGGACCTGGAACCTAAATAAATCGATTTCTTGACCCGAAAAACCCCTAATCTGTAAGTTTCAAGAAAATCGTTGGAGCCGTTTCCGAGATCTTGATTCTATATGTACATATATACGATTTGATATAAGAATTGCTCGTTTAAAGGTTAAGGGACCGCCTGTTACACGGGATTAGGCTCCTGTAAAACTTTTACATGGTTATTTCTTTAACACGTTCACTGTTTTTATGCAGGCACAATGGTTTTAACAATACAAATGTGGTAGACACATGTGGTACATGGGACTATGGGAAATGGGTTTAACTATCACAGATGGTAATAACTAATGATAATTAAAAACACAAAATATATTAAAAAGAAACGGAACAATTGAATGAAAAGAATTGATAAGTGACAAATTCTTTAATTTCCCTATTTCAAAAAAAGGTGTCATAAAAAAAATTGTGGATATCGACGCATTACCATAGATGATTCACTCACCAAATAAACAGTTCATTTATGAAGAATATACCTACAATGTTATCGAATTGTACATTGGTGTTAGAATAAGAATTAACAATCAAATATTGTTATATTATTTTTTTAAAGTCTGAAAATGAAACATATTCAAAAACGTAATTTAATTACGATGAATTATTTCTATTTCAAATTGTAACCCGTAATTTGAACCTCAAAGTTCAAATACCTCTGAACTTACAGATAATTATCATTTTTTGTCATCTTTTTAATTGTATCTTATTGTCTTGGCTTAAGTTTATTTAAAAATTGCTGTTAAAACCTGAGGTTCATGAGTTTTGAGAAAGTTTTTTTGAAGCGCAAATTATTTGCAACTTTTATTGTCTGACATTGTGAATGAATGAGTGATTTATTTATTCTGGTAAATTACACCCACACAAGAAAATACATTTAAAAAAAAAACTGGTTGCCTGTAAAGTCGGTTTTACGGGCGAAGATTTTACGTGACAACGTCTTTTTCTCGGTAGAAAGGCATTCGCCGGTCCGGCAGGCCTCTCTCTCGTTCGGTGACTCATCGTTACGTTACCGGGCGTTATACTTTTTCATGAGTGACTCCGAGCCGCAACCTAATTTAAGAAAAAATACGTCAGAAAAATACGTCAGAACGTATATGCCAGAAAATTAATACATAACAATTTAAAAATAACGACAGGAAAAAAATATAATTAAAATAATTTCAGTATGGTTAAATTTTTCTTTAAGCTAATATCTAAATAAACATTAAATGTCAGTTGTTATGTCAAAAACAAAAATATTCAAAATGTTTCTAGAATAATAATATCATAAAAAAATGTTTACTATCATGTCACAATTCAATAATAAAACAAAATAAAATATGCATACAATCTTTTAAAATAATACAAAATACATAATTATATTGAACAAGCGGACCCGACAGACTTCGTCCTGTTAAAAAGATTTGTTGACTCTTTGACGTTAGGAACACTACCTACTACCTACATTGCTTAGACAACAGTGAGTGCTTGTAATTTAATATGAACTATATTTAATAGCAATAAAGCTCAAATTGAGTCTACGTTTTAGTAAGAAAACGTTTGTACGGGAAAAAAGAAAAGGGCTGTTTTTGGGGTTTTCCCGGCAATTATTCGATTTTTTCTCACCTTTAAAACCGTCCCTGGGCTTCCAAAAATAATTTAAAACTTAAATTAACCAAATCGATGTAGCCGTTCTCGAGTTTTAGCGAGACTAACGAACAACAATTGATTTTTATATATATAGATTATTTATTTATAGGCTGTACAGACTGTGTATCTATCTAGTCTGTCTGTTTAAAGACTTCACGGATTTTCATACAGTTTTCACCGATAGATAAACTAATTCATGAGAAGGTTTGTGATTTGAATATATATAGAGTATCGGTATCGGAAAAAAAATTAAGTCCCCTGGGAGCTTTCATTGGAGACGCTGCTGTTTGTGGTATAACAAAACAAGGAATGTTGGATTTTTTTCTCTTTGGTAGATCTGAAAAAAAGTCCGTGATGACATATATCTGTATTGAAATCTCTGGTTGCTATGTACATGTTTATAGGCTAGAATGATATTAATATGAAATGTATTTGATACTTCATAATATGTATTTGATACTTCATATCGTAAAAAAATACTAAACAAACTTCTCCTACGTCACTTAAAACCTACGTTGCCAAGTGACATGATACTCGTATGCACTCAAACGCAAGTTGTTCGTGTTTTAAAATTCAGTGATTAGATCTTGATGGGTCGTGCAATGACCCAGTTTCTAAAGATCCCTGACCCGGTCAAGATATCGGTTGCTGGGCGGCTAATGAGATGATTTTTTTTCATCTATTTTTATTGGCTGAAGGAATGATGTAAATTTTACTTTTTGCATTTTTTCCGTTTAAAACATATGTATGTAGTAGGACTTATATTGATTTTTACTGGTGGTGGAGCTTCAGTGATGAAACTAGTGGGCTTGGGCACCACCGCATTACCTAATATACTTGCCGCTAAATGGTAGTGTTCAGCACTATTGTGTTCCGGTCAGGTGGTAATGTACGGCCCTGTAATTTCCGGCACAGAGGCATAACACCTTAGGCTTCAGGAGTGGTAACGCATCTGCATTTTGACCTTGGTCTTTGTGTGGGTGTTTATAGGATGCAGTCATCATTTAACATCAATGTGAGCTGCATGCTTGTTTGCCACTTCCATCACAATAAAAAACATAAAACAGTATACTCGTACATCTTTCATCTTCAAATCAACACCGAACTGAAGAAAGATTAAAATATGTTCATCAATATTGTTTTTTGGTAAATAAAATATAATTAAAAATTGTATTCATTAAAAGATGTAGGGGTTTGCACATGGATTTTAAAAGTGATATAATTTTTATTTTGAGCTTAAATTTTCACTTTATTTTGTAATATTTTTCTATCTCAAACAATGACGCACAGATTTTTGCAGATGTATATAAATACTTTTTATTTCCATGTTACTTTTGGACTATGTCATGTAAAACAGTAAATTTATACCTCATCAAATACCCAATTACAGAGTTACAATTAATACTTAATTGTGTATTGTTTGTTTATTATTTTCATGACCCAGAAAACACGAGTCAAATTCTTGATTACAATTATTGTAACAAACATTAAACATGTAAACAATAATCGGGTTCCTCCCACAACCATTACTGTTTCACATTGACTAGAAATGTTTATTCTAAGTTGTGGATTATAGTGTAAACATAACCGGGAGCGTTGTTACTTATTAAGAACCTTACCCTTACTTACGAATGGGTTTGGCTTTTGGAATAACGTAGAGATAATTATAATATAAATACAGTTCGTACAGTATTTTTTTAGGAATTTTTCAACACTATCGTGTTCCGGTCAGGTGGTAATGTACGGCTCTGTAATTACCGGCACAGAGGCATAACACCTTAAGCACACCGCGGACACTCCGCCATAATTCCATACAAACGCTTAATTTGGTTTCTATCCATCAGTGACGTGTATTTACACGCGCACCTGTGTGCGTAGCACGTACAAAATACCAACCGTCGCCCATAAGAGAGGAAGGAGCTGTGTATGTGTGCAAATCGGGCGGGACGTCGAAGTGTCCATTCTGTACGTAGTATTATTACATATTCTCTGCCTTAAGCCTCAAAAGTGGTCACGCATCCGCATTTTGACCTCTGGCATATAGGCTGCAGTCATCATTTAACATCAATGTGAACTGCATGATTGTTTGCCACTTTCATAACATAAAAAATCTTAAAGATAAACTGATAATTGCCTCAAAATACCTAGTGGCATTAAGTCCGCCTAATGTACGCGGTGCATTGAAGAATAAATAAATAAATAATTGATACTTGTGTAATTTATTTGATTCGAATTTGAACTCAATGATTAAAAAAAAAATTTACTTTACGGCTGTAATCCCAGAAGGGATAGGCAAAGTATTTTTTTAAATCTGCATGCATTTAAGTATACATGCATACACCCTCGATTTGCCGGTTAAGTTTCGCCCCTGTATCAAGTGGCGAGCCTGTTGACATCTCCGTTTCCATCATTACCACACTCCAAGTTACGAGGAAACTCTGATAGCCCCCGACTTGGGAATCAAACCCGGGACCCAAGCGTAGTAGTAGTGGCTTGCAAATGCAAAATGCATACAAATAATTTATTTATTATATTTAATATTAAAAAAATCGTCTGTTCTTTGTTATTTCTAACAAATAGAAATTCATTAAAATAACACTGGTTTTCGGATTTATCTCGCGTATATTAAACTAAAATTAATATTTAAAATACGAACTGACCTGAGACAAACTAAAGTTTGTAATTAGATTACGTGTATTTATATTTTATTACTCCGATTTCAATCTTGGCTCTATACAAAAAGGTGATTCCACTCAAAGCTTGCTCACGTATTCTTATTTCAAAACTAATAGGCTGGCAGGATTCAAAAGTAAATATTGTATATTGTTTTCAAAATTAAGAAAGTTTTGATAACGCAATAAGCACGTGCCGCGTAGTCATTATTTGTCAAAATGTAAAAGTTTGTAAGCTTGTGGTAATAATCTACTAAGAGGTACTCCAACCTAGAGGTTATAGGTCCGAGCTCAACTTCACCAGGCCGTTGCTTTCGTTGGTTATCTTTATAGGTAGTTTTTTTTTGTTTTTATGTAAAGAAGTTCGCAAACAAGCATGCAGCTCACATTGATGTTAAATAATGACTGCAGCCTATAGACATCTACACAAAAACCAGAGGTCAAAATGCAGATCAGGTGCGTTGCCACCCTGAGACCTAAACCTAAGTTTTGCTCTGCTGCTGTATTCAGAATCAGAATTAGAATCAGAATCAGAAACTCATTTATTAATTTAGGGTGACAGGCACCTCTTATGACACGTCAAAAATAAACAAAATAAATTAAAGTGAATAATAATTCATATACCTACATGTCAAACAAGTTAAAAAATATATGTAAACTCAAGAATATCACTAATATAAAACTAAATATAATATGCTAATGTAAAAAGTATATCAGTAGAATGTCTCATTTCCCCTTTACAAACTGATAGAAAAGAGTAAAAAGAAAAGAAAAAGAGTCATTCTTTGTCATTCACCGGCAGAGTTCCTAAGGCCAATTCAACACTACCGTGTTCCACTTAGTTGGTAGTGGACTGCATCTGGTTTTTGTAAGGTGTCTATAGATTGCAGTGATCACTTAACACCTATGTGAACTGCATGCTTGTTTGTCACCTCCGTTACATAAAAAAATATGTTAGTTTTCAGCACGATCGTGTTCCGCTTATACGGTAATCTATAGCACGGTAATCGGTGGAAAAGCATCAGTATTTTGACCTCTGATGTTTGTGTAGATGTGCATAAACTGCGGGTTTGTTTGCCACTTTCAAAATATGTAAAGAAGATTCATTGAATCCAAGAATAAATCTAGTGTGTAAAGTCCAGAAATCAAGACTAAATCCAAAGGAATATCAAATATTGGAAATGAAAACATATATTTCATTTGGCGAATCGACTCAGCTTTTGTGGAGTAGTAAATTATGTACATTTCTATCATGACTGAGCCACCATGAATGATATGGGTCTCGACATGTGGACACACGGGAATAAAGTGCGGACGGGCCTGTTACATTTTAAGTATGTATATGAAACATAAATAGATTTATTTCAGGTGATTTCATCCATAATAATAAGACAACAAAAACATTTGATAACACAGAATCATTACCAAAAAAACGTTAAATATATCTAAGGGTTTATTTAATACGCGGTATAAAAAATAAATGAATATAATATATGCATTTCTATTCTACGTCACAGACAAAGAGCGAAAATAAAATAGTAATTCAATTTCTGAAAGTTGAACTCGTTTGTCGATTCCGGAGGGCCCTCTTAAGTCTTATCCAATGGCTAAATACAACAGTATACTCGTAATTCGTATTCACCAATCCGCAGCTTTAACTCAGTACATACTAAGTCTATTCATTATTGTGGCCTCTACCATTATAGGCCAAATATAGGTTTTCTTTACATTTTGTTTAATAATTGCCTCGGTAGCCTAGTGTTATGATATGTTCTTAGGTTTTCGCGAGCTACACTCATTGAAATAAAACTATTTTTACGGATTTATCTTGCGTATATTAAACTAAAATGATTTTAAAAATAATTTTAGTTTAATATACGCGAGATAAATCCGTGGCAATGAGCCTAGTGTTAGCAGGCCACTACTACTACGCTGAGGTCCTGGGTTCGATTCCCGAGTCGGGGGTTATCAGAGATATTTAGATTCTCTGGTTCTATTAGGATTTTTCCATTTTCTGGAAATTTCTTAGTACTTCAAAGTTTGGTAGTGTGCCCGGAGATGTCAACAGGCTCGCCACCTGTTACATGGGCCAAAACCTAACCGGCGAATTGTATGCTATCGTATGTATGTTTGCATGTATGCTTGAATGCATGCATTTGCCTCTGCTTACCCTACCTACCCTAAAAAAAACTGGCCCAAACGGATTAAATATTAATAGACTGGGTAAATACAAAAATACATCACTCATATATATTTTTATATACGATATCGTCAGCTTTTAAGACAATACCATAAAATATATTGCTCTAAGAATATCAATTTGTTAAAAATGTCTACAGGCTATAAATCAACGAAAGCCAACATGTTTTGTCTTCATCTCCTAAATGATTCATTAGGTGCAATAAAAAGACGGTAATTAAAATATAACTTTGCTAATTCATTCCAATAAAATCCGTAGTGAAGTAAGCTTGCATTTTAATAGATTGTTTAGATTCAGACAAAGTAAGTGACTGTATCTTTAAGTGGCTATTACTAACTTAATAACTTTTTATATGCTATTAAAAAAACTATTAACTACTAAATATGAATTGTTTTTATGTTTGATTACTTTTACATTTTTACTGGTGGTAGAGCCCCAGTGACGGAGCTCGCGGGCGTAGGCACCACCGCATTACCTAATATACTTGCCACTAAATGGTAGTGTTCAGCATTATCGTGTTCCGGTCAGGTGGTAATGTACGGCCCTGTAATTTCCGGCACAGAGGCATAACAACTTAGGCCTCAGGAATGGTAACGCATCTGCATTTTGATCTCGGTCTTTGTGTGGGTGTCTATAGGCTGCAGTCATCACTTAACATCAATGTGAACTGCACGCTTGTTTGCCACTTCCATAACATAAAAAAAAGGAAATTTCATTCTAATTTTAAGGTTCGTAATCCTTGGATTCGGCTTTTTGTCTTAATTTGATATATTAATATAATTGAATAGTGGAGTAATTGGTTGACTTCAATTGGTTAAGAGATTTGATACGACAGTTTGCCGGTTCGATCCATGCACCGAGGTAAATAAATATTATTTTTGTCAACTTTTTCACGTCAGACAATTTGTGACCGACTTCATGTAAAAGAAAAAAATAACGTACTGATGGTCAATGTGAAACGTTCCGATTTATGTAGGACGTGTGCGTTGCACTATTCCTTTCAGTACGTTCTTTTTTTCTCCTACAAAAAGTTGGCAAAAAATCGGTCACCGATAATCGGACCTGAGGGAACAGCCTGAAATATACATTTTCTGTAATTCACCCATTAAAAGAATTAGATAAGCAGTTAGGTAGTGTTGAAGTTTGAATTCGATCAAATTGTATAATGTATTTGCTGTTAATAGGAACAATAACTTTTGCTAATAAAATAAAATGCATTCATGAAACTAATCCTATATTTTAGTGAGATGAATTTGATCGGAATTTGTTTTGTTGTACTGAATTGTTTCCTGTTGTGTCTTGTCAAAAACAAAAATATGGTTTTCCAGTAGGAGGAAATTGCCTCTGCCTGATGACTGAGAATCGCAGATAGAGAAGGGTCCCATCTGCATTGAGATCCCTTCTATTCTGTCGATGACTAATCACTTAGCGTCAATAGTTACAATATGGCATAACAAAAATCTAATTTGCAGATTTATTGTGTCATATTATAACTAAAAAACAAAAGCTCAGCAACTGCCTCAGTAGCGTAGTGGTAGCAGGCCACTACTATTACGCTGGAGGTCCTGAGTTCGATTCCCGGGTCGGGGACTATCAGATATAACGGTTTGAAATCCTTTATCTCTGCTTCTATTGGGATTTTTCAATTTTCTGGAAGTTTCCCAGTACCCCGGAGTTTGGTAATGTGCCCGGAGATGGCAACAGGTTCGCCACCTGTTACATGGGCCAAAACGTAACCGGCGAGTCGTTGGTGTTTGCATGTATGATTGAATGCATGCATTTACCTCTGCCTACCCCTTCGGGGATTACAGGCGTGAAGTTACGTTTTTCTATAGAATAATAATAATAAATAAGTCATTTACTATAGGTAGCTTGTAAACTGACAGTGCAAAAGTGTCCTTGTAGACCAATTCGCAATAAAATATTTGATTTTTCTTTTTATTAAATAACGAAACAGCAGCGTCTACTGACGGTTTAGACATCGGTGTATCGACACGTAACTTGTAACATTACGGTCGGCCGCACCGGCCGTGTCTGACTAAACTAGATTCTGTTCCGTTGCCTAATTATATTTATTTGGTAAAGTTAAATTATGTAAGGGCTTGCCATAGTTTAAGATTTACGATTCATTCTGCCTCAGATTAATCGTAAGTCTACATAGATTAACGATTCTGCCACAGATTAATCGTAAGTCTACAAAATCTGATGATTCAACTCTAATCGCAGAGATTGACTCATGAATTAGCTTTAATATTTGTGTTTGTAAGACGTATATTTAATATACTGTCACGTAATTTTAGTGATAAGATAAACAAACCCACCTTAAATTATGCTTTTGGAACTCTATAAGCAGCGTATGCGATTTAATTTAAAGTATTTTTTTACACTTTGAGCTACATTAATGTATTGTAAGTTTTGTATGGATCCTTATATTCAATTTCATACACAATACAATTTATGTTATTCACTAATAATGCCTTACATTGACGAACTTATTAACAAAATTGAGTTTTTTAATTTCTTAAACATTACTTTCCCTGTCTACTATTATAAGTGTAGATATACTATCATAGTACTAACAGTAGCGTCTACTGTCGGTACAGACATCCGTGTGTTGACACGTACCTTGTCACATTACGCTAGACCGCACCGGCCGTGTCTAACCGAACTAGATTCTGTTGCTCCGTTCCTTTGTCTGATGATACCTTTTGGAAAAATAATATTATGTAAGAGCTTGCCGTAGTTTAAGTTATACTTTTCTGTCCATGATTTATTTATTTGAAAATAAAACTGTTTTTTGTGTAGCATATTTATTTTATTACATAAAATATGGTATTTTTTAAAATTAAACTTAAACCGTTATTTGAAAACCTGTGTAATAATAGGCCATTACTACGGCGTCTAAGATTTTTTGTTTTGTGTAATAGAAGTGGCAAACAAGCATGCAGTTCACATTGATGTTAAGTGATGACTGCAGCCTATCGACACCCACACAATGACCAGAGGTCAAAATGCAGATGCGTTGCCACTACTGAGGCTTAAGGTGTTATGCCTCTGTGCCGGAAATTACAGGGCCGTATATTACCACCTGACCGGAACACGATAGTGCTGAACATTACCATTTAGCGGCAAGTATATTAGGTAATGCGGTGGTGCAATCAATAAGTATTAATTAATATTCCAGATAATAAACATGTAAAAAAAAAATTAAAAAAAAATTATTAATCCTAATGATAAAGGCTGAGCTTGTATAAGCATTTGTTTTGAAAACTTAAGAAAGAATAACATCATTCTATTAATTTATAAATACTAAAAATATATATTTTATATTAAAAAAACTATAAATCCAATAAAAAATAATAAAAAAATTAAAGAAATTGAACAGTGATATACCTGTATTTGGTTTCAATTAATTATATAAATAAGGAGTAAGTTATAAACTCTTTCTTTTAAGTCGAAATTAAATGAAATATTGCTTCTTATTTATAAATAAATAAGATAAATTAAAATTTATAATATTTTTTGATTGCAAATCAAATATTTTATTTAAAGAAAAATGGAAAGAAAAATTTTACTTCAGGCGAGACTCGAACTCGCGGCCTACTGGGAATCTAGTCCAGCCGCTCTTCCAATTGAGCTACTGAAGTCCTGCCCGATTTGTCAAATCTTTCCTTCACATTTATTGCCTTGCTTTATGGTAGCAGTAGCGACATCTAGTGCCAACCATGCTAGTTAGGCAACCGATATATAACTGCAAATCAAATGTTTTATTTAAACTATAATCCTACGCCCGCGAGCTCCGTCACTGGAACTCTACCACCAGTGAAAATGCTATATTTATATGCATGCTATTTTTAGATGCTATATTTTGTCCTATTTGCCACTAAAAGATATTACCAACCTCTATTATTATTACCGAAACGACGGAAATGCAATCGTTAGTACATAATAAATCATAAATACAAATGTAATATTTAAAAAATCTGTAGACGAATTATAACGTCTCGATTTTTGTAGCTTATAAGTTCTAAATTGAATGAAGTTTTTACATCATTTTTAACACCCCGAAGTTTTGACACGAAATCCAAAGTGCCATTAATTCGACAGAAAAGTTATTACAATGTGCCGATAACTAACGAACAAGAATTTTTTATATTTTGAAAATTCTGATTTATGGAAGAGTGGAATAGTGTAGTTCCCAAAAAGTTAACTCAACTTTTATTAAGTGCCAATATCAGTACTTGAATGGAATGGTCTTGGTGGGTTTTGAAATATACTACACTTTTTATCATAGTAATTAATACAATAACGAGTATTATATTTTTACCACAGATGTAGTAAAAATATCTACTGTACTAGAACTGTTGGTGGTATACTAAATCTAAGATTATGTATTACAAATACTGATGTTATGAAGTGGCAAACAAGCATACCAACAGTTTGCATTATTGTTTTTTTTTTGTGTAATGGAAGTGGCAAACAAGCATGCAGTTCACATTGATGTTAAGTGATGTCTGTAGCCTATACACACCCATACAAAGACCAAGGTCAGAATGCAGATGCATTACCACTCCTGAGACCTAAGGTGTTATCACCTTAAGCCACAGGAGTGGTAACGCATCTGCATTTTGACCTTTGGTTTTTCTGTGTTTGTCTATAGGTTGCAGTCATCACTTAACATCAATGTGCTTGCTACTTTAATACCAAAAAAAAGTTATTACGGGACCGCACATTACCATCTAACCGAAACACGACAGTGCTGAACACCATTTGTCGGCAGATAGATTAACTTCTACCCGTATAGTGCCACTTCTCTACGAAGGTTGGCGACCATCATGGCAATCCTATTTTTTTATGCTACAGCACGGAATAGATAACGAGTGCTTAAGTTGAACCATTTTCTCATACTTTTCAACCAGGATGTTCTCTTCTACCAGGTCTCCTTTTGCCATGAATCTTGCCCTGCAATATCAACTGGAGTGTTCGGTTTTTGTCACCTCTCATTATATGTCCGAAATACTGCAGCTTCCTCTCCGTGATAGCTCTGAGTAATTCCACCTTTTTATTCAGTCGACGCAGTACCTCAAGATTAGTAACCTCTGGACTATTGATTAACTACTTGACATGAAAAAGATAGGTAACATAATACTACGGTACACACGCCTTTAAGTTACTCGAACCAACCAGTAACATAATACACAATTTTAAACCAAACAAACATAGACCACTTAACTGTCTTCTCCAATAACATAAACACGACGCTTCAAATCCTTGACCCTACACAAATAAAATAGACCGAAACGATCCCATCCCTTTTAAAATGAATGCGTATATTAAACGCGCATTTATCTGTCGGATATAATTTTAAGGAGTTATAAACGTATGGTGACCCAGTTCGGTTTGGATGGACTGAGTTATGGCTCCTCTTAAGCGCTGTTTTACGGCTCATGTACGAGTATAAGCTATATAATTGTTTCTATGCGGTTTTTTGCCTGGGAGTGCTAAGAAGGTTTATAATAGAGATTTTGCATAGGTACGAAGTTATTTCTTTTAATTCACCGCCCCATTGAAATGGTTTGAACGTCGTAAACGACAATTCGAATTTCGAATCGCAATTGGTTTTTAATTTTTTTTTATCTTTATGTTCCATTAATATTTCTTCGTCATGATTAAAAGTAGCTATCGTACATAGTTTTTGCTGGTGGTAGAGCTACAGTGACGGAGCACGCGGGCGTAGGCACCACCGCATTACCTAATACCTAATACTTGCCGCTAAATGGTAGTGTTCAGCACTATCGTGTTCCGGTCAGGTTGTAATGTACGGCCTTGTAATTACCGGCACAGAGGCATTACACCTTAGGCTACAGAAATGGTAACGCATCTGCATTTTGCTCTCGGTCTTTGTGTAAGTGTCTATAGGCTGCAGTCATCACTTAACATCAATGTGAACTGTATGCTTGATTGCTACTTCCATTACATAAAAAAGTCAATATTGCCATCATACCTGTTTCCAATCTATAAAATCACAGTCCAAAAAAATTTCCGTTAATAGTGACAAAACCAACAGCTTACCAACACCACATTAAATCAGAAATAAGATAAACAGTAAACATTGGCGCAACAGGTATCCTTCCATTAAGCTAATGTTTTTTCATTATAGTGTCATTAATTCGCCATTCACCGTGTGTGATCAATATCGAACGCGTAGAGTTGCGTTCACATGTATTCATTGGCAGATAATATTTTAGATATGAAGATTCCTAAACCACAAGTGGTGAGGAAAGAACATAGAGCAACACCGGAGGGCAGTAGCCACATGCAGGTTTTCCCCTCTGTCAAAGTACAAGTCCAAATGGGGGTATACCTGTCGCCTAGATGTTTAAATGTGTGCGTGGAATTGTCTGTGTATTTTGTTAAAGTCAAGGTGTGAGTTTCGTAGTAATAGACGATTTTTGTAGTGTGCGTGTGTGTCGCACGAGTTAAGGATAGTCCCCCTAGCGAAATACTCTTCATCAGCCCAAAGTAAGTGCTAACAGGTTGAATCACACGCTGAGCGGGCTGATGCAGCGTATAACATGGGAAGTAATTTAATTTAAGTTTATTGTATAAAATCATGAACTAGGATTTAATAATAAGAGGGATCATTCTGTATCTAGCCGCTAACGATACCACATATATATCCAAATAAACATTGTTTTAAAGTTAATAAAGGTTTTTTTTTGGATTAAATATCGGGGTGGATAACTTGACTCACGCATTTCCCCCCGCAAAAAATGACAGACCGTTTTGCATCGGTTTTGCATCATTGCATTTGCCGGTGGCCCGTGTTGCTCTATCTAATGCTAATATAACTATATCACTGAAATAAGATAACCTTAAACATACCTCATATTCAGCTAACATTGTAAACGCGGACCGCATTTGATTAAAGGCAAGCGTCGCTTCAATGAACGCCAGCGATGTGTCAGTCGACTTATTTCCACCTATTTGCTTTGTTATGTCTCGTCTGTCTATATCGCTGTTTTGTATGCAGAGACAAAAATAAACATCCAGATGTACTTGCTGTGCATTTAAAACAGCGTCTGATTCTAAGTTTTAGCAAAAATAAACGTACCTTCACGCCTGTAATTCCCGAAGGGGTAGGCAGAGGTTAATTCATGCATTCAAGCATACATGCAAACACCCACGATTCGTCGGTTACGTTTTTGGCCCATGTAACAGGTGGCGAGCCTGTTGACATCTCCGGGCACATTACCAAACTTCGAGGTACTGGGAAATTTCCAGAAAATTGAAAAATCCCAATACAAGCAGAGATATAGGACATTACACCATTATCTCTGATAACCCCCTACCCGGGAATCGAACCTAGGACCTCAGCGTAGTAGTAGTGGCCTGCTACCACTAGGCCACCAAGGCATTAGTTTTAGTAAAAATCTGAAAATATTTTATAATTCCGTGTTTTGGTAGTAGACAGAGTCTTATATGTTATAATATATATTCTTGCGAGTATTCAATAAAGGGCAAGGCAAAGATGAATACAAGCGTTCAAGCATACATACACTGGTGGTAGAGCTCCAGTGACAGAGCTCGCGGGCGTAGGCACCACCGCATTACCTAATATACTTGCCGCTAAATGGTAGTGTTAAGCACTATCGTGTTCCGGTCAGGTGGTAATGTACGGCCCTGTAATTTCCGGCACAGAGGCATAACACCTTCAGCCTCAGTAGTGGTAACGCATCTGCATTTTGACCTTGGTCTTTGTGTGGATGTCTATAGGCTGCAGTCATCACTTAACATCAATGTGAACTGCATGCTTGTTTGCTACTTCCATTAGATAAAAAAAAACATGCTCAATATTCAAAATTCACCGTTACGTGTGGTCACGTTTTGCCTTTTGTTGTACCTACGGATATTTTTTTCACCTACGTTGAATGCCTATTGATTTTACTAGACCACATTACCCGGGATATTTAAAATTCGGATACCACTTAACTTCCGACTCGGGTATCCAACGGGTTTTTCTCAGATCATATTGGCCTTTGGAACTTTGCCGGTGAATGACAAAGAATGACTCTTTTTCTTTTCTTTTTACTCTTTGTTATCAGTTTGTAAAGGGGAAAAGAGACGTTCTACTGATATACTTTTTACATTTGTTTATGACATTTTGTTTTATCTTAGTGATATTCTTGACATATATTTTTTATCTTGTTTGACATGTATATCAATTGTTATTCGCTTTAATTTATTTTGTTTGTTTTTGACGTGTCATAAGAGGTGCCTGTCACCCTAAATGAATAAATGAGTTTCTGATTCTGATTCTGATTCCAACCCGTCTGGGTTCGTAGCAGAAGTAACATGGTACCTAACAGTCTACTCGTGACCACGGCCGTCGCATTACGGCCGAAACGTCGAGTTTCGAGGTAAATACTTCGATTAAAATAGTACGCGATTAAGTCCCGTTTACAATATAAAAACATGCTACCACTAGCCAAATGAGGTAGTATAGTCTTTGCAATTCATTCCTGCGATCAGTTCTTGAATGTTAGTGTCATGTGTACATGTACACTGTTTTTTTTCATGTAATGGAAGTGGCAAACAATCATGCAGCTCACATTGATGTTAAGTGATGACTGCAGCCTATAGACACCCACACAAAGACCAAGGTCAAAATGCAGATGCGTTACCACTCCTGAGGCCTAAGTTCTTATGCCTCTGTGCCGGAAATTACAGGGCCGTACATTACCACCTGACCGGAACACGATAGTGTTGAACACTACCATTTAGCGGCAAGTATATTAGGTAATGCGGTGGTGTCTACTAGGGTTGCTGAGGATTCCTCTTCCTCTTCCTCATAATGAGGAAGTTCCGCAATATTTTGGGATCTTCAACCGTTTCCGCATCCTCAAAAATTAAAATAAAATAATCCTCTTCCACTACCGCTTCCTCAAAATTTAAGAGGAATTGATGAGGAATTTTGTTGCGCATGCGCGTCGCGTATCGATGGCAACGCACACGCCGCAGCACGGTGCCAGGCCGAACAGGCGAGCGAGACCTTCCCACCCGCCACCGGCGCTGTTCCTTGATTGTTTGTTTTAATTTTATTGACATACATTATTTTGTTTATACGCGTACTCAACTTAAAAAATCGAAATATTCGGAGCTTTACAGAACTGTATCTTTACAATACCTATCTTCTCTTCCATCAAATGTACCAGCAAACGACTTTTTAGCAATGCTGTATTGGTATATGATGAGCTATAAAACCGGTTGTTGGGGAAACAGCGTCCAAATATTATTTTTATAAAAATTAACCTCCCTGTGTAAAATAAATTTCGATTAACAGTATTCAATTCTTTTATTTTGATTAATAATATTCGACTTAAATACCTAATTAACAAAAAATAAAGACTGAATTCTTATTTTCATTTCAATTCCTAAATGAAATTGTGTCATTCACTCATCTTTTTTTTTGGTGTGCGTGTGTTTTTTTTATGTCTGTAGGTTGACAGACAAGCAGACGGGCCACTTGATGGAAAGTGGTCACCGTCGCCTATGAACATTTGCAACACCAGGGGAGTTACCAACGCGCTGCCAGCCCTGAAGGACACCTTTGACGCCATTTTTGAAGAACCTCTTAATGTAGCACCTAGGGAACACCTCAGAGGGAAGTTCGTTCCACAATTTACACGTTCTGGGCAAGAACGAACGTGAAAACCGTACCGTTGAGCACTGCCAGGTGTCCAGTCGGTGTGGGTGGAACTTCTCTCTTCGGCGGGTAGTACGGTGTAGGAAAATAGATGGTAGCACCATGTCAAACGGTTCAGCAGAGCACTCACCATTGTAGATACGGTACAACACGCACAAACTCCCAATGTCTCTGCGTAGGCTCAGATGTTCGAGCCTGTCAGTAAGTCCTGAATCGTTAACAATACGAACGGCGCGTTTTTGTAGGGAGTCAAGTGGACCAAGCTAGTATTTGGGGGCTCCCGCCCACAAATGAGTATGAGTAGTAGTAGCTGCCCCGAAGTGAAAGTGAATATGCCTGGCTTTGTTAAGCACCCCTAGCTTTTTGGATTCCAACTTGGTCTTACATTCAATGTGACTCCCGAATTGCACTTCGTTCGATATGTCAACGCCCAGGATACAGATACTCTTACCAACGGCGATCGGAATGCCCTGGAACTGTGGTGCTACAATGCATGGCGTTTTTTTTAGCGGTGAACGTGCAGACTTGTGTCCTCGAGGGGTTGAACTGCATTAAATTAAGTCGACCCCAATCCGAGACCCGCTCCAGAGAGTGCTCGATTTCAGACACAAGTCTAGTCCTTCTTTCCTCGCTAAGTGTCCGAGAGGCATTTGCACGGCTAGTGTGCATATCCCGTACTATCATCGGTCTAGCAATGAAAATTGGAGTTTTTCTCCAACATTTAATTGATGTGCAGAAGAAAAATCGTGGGATTTTAGGTTGGGTCCGCTAGTATTTATATCTTCGTATCATCCTCTTCTCATCTTTCTGTAGCGCGCATAGCCCCGCGGCTGGTGTAGATCGTAAGCGATCAACTCGATTAAGCGATACGGGTGCGGTCGGGTGTGTGACGGGTGACCACTAGTGGCAAATTAAAATGCGCATATTCGTGCTTCGGAGAGCAGGACGCCGACGGTCCCGGTTGCTATCGACAGATAGCAGTCGTTAAACCTTGTCAGAGCCTTTATGGGCGGTTTGAAAACATCCGACAGCGGGTTGGCCACTAACCCTTGCAAGTAACTCCACCAACCCGCATTGGAGCAGCGTGGTGGAGTAAGGAGTTGCTATTATTATAATGTCATCTGCTTCCTCTTCCTCATCCTCTTCCTCATAAAAATATACTCTTCCTCATCCGCATCCTCTAAATTGGCGCATCACAATTCCTCTTCCTCCTCCTCTTCCTCATAATCACTTCCTCAACAACCCTAGTGTCTACGCCCGCGAGCTCCGTCACTGGAGCTCTACCACCAGTGAAAAATACTTTGTCAGTATGCGTGCCTCACAGAACAGTCAGTTGCACACTCGCATTAACATACACACACACGTTTACATGTGTACCGACACATCTTTACCACTGTCAAACATCGACTGCACTCGTGAATTACAAAGACGATAGGGCACTTAATGTTTTGTTTTTATCAGTGTTAGAAAGAAATAAATGTTTTCTTTTTTTCTTTAAAAAAATAAAGGGTTTGAACCATATCAATAAATACATTTTTTACCTTTTGTCACACCGCGGACATTCCGCCAAAATTCCATACAAACGCTTATTTTGGTCTCTATTACACAGACATCAATCAGTGATGTGTATTTACACGTGCACCTGAGTGCGTAGCACGTAGAAAATACCAAGCGTCGCCCATAAGAGGGGAGGAGGTTGGGTGATGCGGGGAAATCGGGCGGGACGTCGAAGTGTCCATTCTATACGTAGTATTATTACATAGTCTCTGCTTTTGTATATTTTCCAAATAACATAAAAAAGTATTTTATTTCCAAACACAGTTTATGAGTAGTAGCAAATAACTTCCCAAACAAGCAAACTCCCACAATACTCCGTAAAATAGTAATATTTACTAACTTCCAAGCTCGGTTTTACGGTCGCAACTACCACACCAAATTCAATTTGAAAGTCAGAGCTGGCAGTTTTGAACTGGACACAGTTCAACTGTATATTAGGTATTTCCTTCAACAGGGGAATAATTTAATATTGAAACTACATTTTTAGGGAAATAATATTGAAGTGAAAAATGTGAATTATTTGAAGTGAAGCGCACATAGCCCCGCGGCTGGTGTAGATCGTAAGCGATCAACTCGGTAAAGCGATACGGGCGCGGTCGGGTGTGTGATGGGTGACCGCTAGTGGTAAATTAAAATGCGCGTTTCCGTGCTTTGGAGGGCACGTTAAGCCGTCGGTCTCGGTTACTATAGTTAAATAGCGATAGATAGCAGTCGTTAAACCTTGTCGGAGGCCTTATAGGAGGTTTGAAAACATCCGACAACGGGTTGGCCACTAACCCTTATCTCCACCAACCCGCATTGGAGCAGCGTGGTGGAGTAAGCTCTAGGCCTCCTCCCAAAAAGGGGAGAGACTCGTGTCCAGCAGTGGGACGTATCAAGGGTTGCCATTATCATTATTATAATATTGAAGTGAAACTTCAATACATATATACGGGGGTTTATTACGATTTTTCTATGTATGTGTATGTATCTTCACGCCAAGTCCCTTACGGGGTAGATAGAGAGTGTAGAGCGCTGAATATCCTGGTCCTGACACACCTCCCGTGCTTCTTTTACATTCATCATTATTTTCATGCATGCACGTTGATTCCTGAAACTATTGACAGTGCTCGACCTGTTTGGTCAAGATAGATCAGTCTTGGTCTTCCTGGGCCTCTGCAACCATCCACATTCGCAATTTAGAAACTAAAAAAAAGATGGAAATATTACTGGATATCAGGGATTGAACTGCCACCTCAGGATTACCAGTCCAGCTGCTTTACCACTAAGTTACCGAAGTCGCACCGCATCACCTAGTGTTTATGGCAGTGTTCAAGATGGCAGTACTGCCTCGTTATTTCCGGCACAGAGGCATAAATTCAAATTTATTATTATTATCTAAGACGAGTGCGTTGCCTCTTACGTATTTTTTGCTTTTGTACCATAATTACGAAAACGTATGTGTATACCTCCATCGAATTAATTTCTGATTAAATTAAGTGGATTATTCACCTTTGTCTAACTCATGTCTAGGTTTATCAATCGTTATATATCTATTAATATGGATACATATACACCTATACAAAACGTGTCAGCCTAAACTAAAGCCATTTCAGATGATATCTGCTTAGAATATTGTCTATAGACTTCCAATATTCCGTCGGGGTGTCTCGGAAACCTATTCATATAGGCTGTTCTAAATATGGATGTCAATAAATTGGTTAATCTAAACTCTTCTGTATCAATACAATTTTTTATATACTATAATATTTATCGAAATATTACATGCGAGTAAATTATATCGATAGGTAAGGAAATTCTTTAAAACGTATTCTTTAAAAAAACCACCGCATTACCTTATCCACTTGCCGCTAAATGACAGTGTTCAGCGCTATAGTGTTCCGGTCAGATGGTAAAGTTCGGCCCTGTAATCCGGTACAGAAGCATAACAGCTTAGGTCTGTCTGAGGAGAGGCAATTCTACATTGAAATCTATGTTTTTTAATGTAGATGATATGGCTATAGTATTCGTTTACCATCAATGTGAACTGCATGCTTGTTTGCCAATTCAAGACACAAAAAAACTTGAAACATTAACACTTTCACTGACAATAAATGTCTACAGACGTTACAAAAATAAAACTTTCATTGTGTCTCGTACACTGTCTGAAAAAGGGTTAATGTGTCTTCTTTTAAATACCAATTTCTTCAGAAGATGCTCTCCTGAAGAAATCCAAAGAAACTCAGCCTTTTGCTTCAAGTTTCTTAAAACAAACGAGTTCACATTTATCCCATTCCATTACCCACGTGACAAATACACCAAAAGGAGCAGCCTGTAGCTCAACATTTAATAGGGCCGTACGAGTGGGATCAATAGGGATTTGTCCAGGATTCCGGGATTCCGCGATTTGAGCGACCCGACCAATTCAACATCCACTCCAGATTCTATACTTTATGTTCAATAAAGTTAATATAGGTATTTATGTATGTCCACGCTAGGTATCTTACGGGGTTGGCAGAGAGCGTTGTGTGCTAAATATTCCCGTACATATATTACCTCTCGTGAGTTAATATTGGTTTTGGTGAGATTTGTAGTGATTTTGTGAAATAAGGAGGTAAAATTTCTGTAACTAATTATAACTTAATGTCTGTATTTTCGTGAGAATTAAGGCAAAAGTTTAGTTTTTTTTAATGTTATGGAAGTGGCACACATGAATGCAGCCCATCGATGTTAAGTGATTACTGCAGCCTAAAGACACCCACACAAAGACCAAGGTCAAAAAGCAGGTGCGTTACCACTGCTGAGGCCTAAGGTGTTATGCCTCTGTGCCGGAAATTACAGGGCCGTACATTACCACCTGACCGGAACGATAGTGCTGAACACTACCATTAAGCGGCAAGTATATTAGGTAATGCGGTGGTGCCTACGCCCGCGAGCTCCGTCACTGGAGCTATACCACCAGTAATAAGTAATTACCCAAATAGACATCCGTAGCTTACCGCAATGAGACATACAATTAAAACTACATACATAAAATCTAAATTCCCATCACAATGCGGCAACAGGTAAGTGAAGTACGGTTGGGTAAACACCCCCACCGATCGGGTAAACGCCCCAACTTCAGTTATCCAAACTTGGATAATAATTTCACATCATTGAGTCTAATCGAATATCCTTAAATTCGGTTCGCTAGCTGAATATTTCAATAAAATTGACACGAATGAAGAATCTAGTAAGTTTATGACGAATACGTATAATACAAAAGGGTAAAAGAGGTTTTTTTATTGAAATCACTTTATTAAATTATTGTATTGATGAGTTCTTGGTTAAGTCGAGATGATAGAATGCTTGTGAAGCGAATGTATTTTTTGCTTGACAAGCAATTTTGACTGTTAAAATAAGCTTGGCCGCCAGCAAACTATGTGCTTTACGACGATCGATCAAAGTATGTGTTTTTGCATTTAAGAGATTATTGAAACGCTTTTTTTGGTAGCGCTGTCGGCACGTAGAACTAGTCTTGTATGGTTCAACATTTTATTTTGAATGAAAGGAAAATACATGTGTATTTTGACCTTGAGTCGCGCATGGCCCAGCGGCTGGTGTAGATCGTAAGCGATCTACTCGGTTAAGCACTACGGGCGCCGTCGGGTAGTGTGATGGGTGACCGCTAGTGTTAAATTAAATACGCGTTTCCGTGCTTTGGAGGGCACGTTAAGCCGTAGGTCCCGGTTGCTATCGATAGATAGCAGTCGTTAAACCTTGTCGGAGGCCTTATGCGCGGTTTGAAATAACATCCGACAGCGAGTTGGCCACTAACCCACCCACCTCCACCAATCCGCATTGGAGCAGCGTGGTGGAGTAAGCTCCAGGCCTCCCCCAAAAAGGGGAGAGACTCGTGCCCAGCAGTGGGACGTGTAATGGGTTGCCATTATTATTTCACTCATTTATTCATAATCTCATTATAATATTTTTTTACATATACATGTATATAAAGGAAAAAAAAAACAACGTATATATAAAAAAATACAAAATGGTTACCGCCGGTAGCGGGAGCAGGGTCCAAGCTGTCGGCGGTTAGGGGCTCAGAGAGAGGAACCATTATTATTATTATTATTTTGACCTTTATTGTGTGAATTTTTACAGGCTGCAGTATTCACCTACCATCAATGTGAACTGCATGCTTGTTTGCCACTTTGATTTTTTTTTTACTGGTGGTAGAGTTTAAGTGTAGGAGCTCGAGGACGTAGGCACCACCGCATTACCTAATATACTTGCCGCTAAATTGTAGTGTTCAGCACTATCGTGTTCCGGTCAGGTGGTATTGTACTTCCCTGTAATTTTCGGCACAGAGGCGTAAAACCTTAGGCCTCAGGAGTGGTAACGCATCTCCATTTTTTTGACCTTGGTCTTTGTGTTAGTGTTTACAGGCTGCAGTCATCACTTAACATAAATGTTAACTGCAAGTTTGTTTGCTACTTTCAAAATATTAAAAATTACATATTTTATAATAAACTTATTATGCAATCTATTTGCCGCCAAATGGTAATGTATGACCCCGTAATATCTATCACAGAGACATAACAACATAGGTCTTATTTGGCAGGCTTTAGTCTGTGAGTTTAGTTGCGAACAGACACAGACGCCGCGGGGGACTTAGTTTTATCATAAAGATGTATTAGATTTATATTACTATGTCTTTAGTAAGAAAACGCCCTCTGCACTCGCCGATTGCCCGGTGAAGTAGACCAGGGGTGCGACCGCCTATCCTAATTGCTGTTGGCATTGTCTTTGCTGTTAAATTTTCATGTCGATCTGCAGCTCTTTTTAAAGTAGTAGTGATAATCTAATTGATGTTCTCGCTTTAGTAGGTGATAAACAATTGTTTTATATTATTTCGCATTAACACATGCTTGTGAAATATATATTATTTTTAAAGAAAAATGGAAAGAAGAATTTGACTTCAGGCGAGACTCGAACTAACTAGCATAGTTAGTTAGGTAACAGATGGCGCTGCTGCTACCATAAAGCAATGCAATAGATGTGAAGGAAAGATTTGACAAATCGGGCAGGGCTTCAGTAGCTCAATTGGAAGAGCGGCTGGACTAGATTCCCAGTAGGTCGCGAGTTCGAGTCTCGCCTGAAGTCAAATTTTTCTTTCCATTTTTCTTTAAAAATAATATAGGTGATAAACAAGCTATAATGGTAGATTATTTCCATTAATTTTATTTAGTTAAAGTAAAAATCGACTTTAAAATTTGACAGCAATGACAATGACGACAGTAATGTCGATAGGACCCGCATCCCAGTGTCGTCTGTAGACGTGCCGCCTTCATGACCAAAAAAAAAAACTATAGGTATCTAAGACAATAAAGCGGTAAAATTAATTCCACACACGTCATAACTTAACGACTAGTTAAAAACCGCAGAGAAACGTGACACTCACATTCCCGTCAAACTTTATTGCTAATAATAACATGTTAATAAAACCTAGAACTACGGTCACTTTCGTGAGTGGGAACCATAAAATGGCGATATTACTTATTATGGTCATCTGTAATAACTAGATGAGGTCCTATATCAGATGTATTTATGGATTTACATGAATATCATCATAAACATGTTTTAGCTAAAGTGTTGCTAATCTCTCCTTTGTCTTTTTCTATCCTGCACATTTGACAATGCAACTGACAAAGACAAAGCATTCTATAGCTAAAACGTATCTAATGTACGTTTATGAATAAGGGGGTATGAGTCTATTTTTATAAGTTTTGTTTGTTTCTCTTGCGGTGTATGCAGCGAGTATTGATGCTAAATAGTATTTCGTTTTAAGATAAAGACGTTACTTCACGCCTGCAATCTCCGAAGGGGTAGGCAGAGGTAAATGCATGCATTCAAGCATACATGCAAACACCCACGACTCGCCGGTTACGTTTTGGCCTATGTAACAGGTGGCGAACCTGTTGCCATCTCCGGGCACATTACCAAATGCCCGGGGTACTGGGAAATTTCCAGAAAAAGAAAAAATCCAATAGAACCAGAGATAAAGGATTTTAAACCGTTATCTCTGATAGTCCCCGACCCGGGATCCGAACCCAGGACCACCAGCGTAGTAGTAGTGGCCTGCTACCACTACGCTGCTAAGGCAGTTAAGTTCGTTTTAAGATACTTTTTAGGATTCCCGTCTTAGTAGTCTAGTGGTACAAAAAGTATAGTCTAAAGAAACAAAGAAAATATTTTTATTTCGAATAGATATTTACAGATACTTTCAAAATGTCTAGAAGTCATTAATTACCTAGAGTGAATATCTACTACATATAGTACAAGTTAAATTTTTTTCAATTCTTTCAATGATGTTAAATGAAGAAAAAGAAAAACTTATTCGTTAAGATCAAAGTTATCTTACCATTTCACGGAACCCTTTGAACGCCAGTCTGATCCACTCATAGCAGGTTGTCTTTTTTGTACAAATCGTGCCATGATCCTTTCAACTCATTAATTTAGGAGTAAATTGACTGTGACAGACAGACGCACAAGTGACTTTACTATCGGTTATATTTTTTTTCTTTTGCGGATCGGATCCCTTCAAACCCTACCCACAGAACGGAATGCCCATATCAAAGTCAAAGTCAAAATGTTTATTTATTATTTAGGATCACATTTATTATTCAGGAATCACTTATGGTATGTCCGAAATTTATAACTAAGGTGACTAACAATAGATACTAACACATGTCATATCTGTTTACATACTGTAATAGTAGAAACACACGATCGGATTCGGTACGGCGGACCGAAATATGTTAGCAATCCTAACAGCCTGTGTGCTTTTATCAGAGAACCATTACTGTAAAGTAGATTTTTTAGCTACAGAAAAGTGTTTATGATCCAAATTTAACCAAAAGTTATACCCAAAATATAATATATAATAATATATATGACGGCCCGGTTAGTCCAGCGGTGTGAGATGACCGTTTGATTCGAAGGGTCGCGGGTTCGATCCCCGCATCGGTACAAATATTAGTATGGCCTACAGATATTTGTTTCGGGTCTGGGTGTTCGTGTATGTGTTTTATGTGTACAACGGCACCCACGACACAGGTTTATACCAACTGTAAGGCTGTGAGTGTAAGCGTATTAAATTAAAAAATAATAATAATTAATAAAAACCCTGTCCAAAGTCGCAAAGTCACTATTCCATGCGAACAAAGTTGCGGGCACAGCTAGTTATAGCTATTTTATAAAAATATTCACTATATCTTAATAATGACAACCCTTGATACGCCATCTCTCCCATTCTTGGGACGAGGCCTGGAGCTTACTCCACCGCGCTGCTCCAATGCGGGGTGGTGGAGAAAAAGGTTAGTGGCCAACCCGCTGTCGAATGTTTTCAAACCGCCCATAAGGCCTCCAACAATGTTTAACGACTGCTATCTATTGATAGCAACCGGGGTCGACGGCTTTACGTTTCATCAGAAGCACGGAAACGCACATTTAAAAAAAAATTGACACTAGCGGTCGTATCGCTTAACCAAGTAGAACGCTTCCGATCTACACCAGCCATGGGCTATATGCGCTTCTAACTATATCTTAAGAAAGACGTATTTGTTTTTGTTAGTCGAAAGCTTGGAAGAGCCAATATGGAAGAAAGGTAGGTAGGTTACTAGAATATTGACCGGTCTAACAAATGTAGATGTAGGTACTACACATGAAACCATGTGGCAGTGCTCGGTTGGAGACCGATTTGTTCACAAATTGCCAGTCTGCGCTTTCCGATTGGATTCCAATTGGATTTTTGGTGCTTCTCTGTTTTAATCTAAGGCTAGATATGTTAAGGTGACGTAGCACACCGATGGTTTTTGAAAAATATAAAGTTTATTTATAATCCCAGCGGTGTGTGGACGCTTCCAGTAAACTTCAAAACGTAAAAATTAAAACTGTTAAACATGTTTTTAATGAATTTGAAATTATTTAAACAATTATTTCACACGATATGATTTTTAAATATGTGATTTTATTAGAATTTACTCCCCAAAAATGACACCCGTATTCTATCTAAGAAGTATATATATATATTTTTTTTTTAAAGTAAAATGGAAAGAAACATTTGACTTCAGCGGGGCTCGCTCTTCCAATTGAGCTACTGAAGTTCTCAGTAGCTCAATTGGAAGAGCGGCTGGACTAGATTCCCAGTAGGCCGCAAGTTCGAGTCTCGCCTGAAGTCAAATGTTTCTTTCCATTTTTCTTTAAAATAAAATATATTTCACAAGCATGTGTTGGTGCGAAATAATATAAAACAATTAAGAAGTATATTTTTTATATGATTACACTCACAGATGATGATGATATTGTTAACCTATCACTGGTGGTAGAGCTCCAGTGACGGAGCTCGCGGCCGTAGGCACCACCGCATTACCTAATATACTCGCCGCTAAATGGTAGTGTTCAGCACTATCGTGTTCCGGTCAGGTGGTAATGTACGGCCCTGTAATTTCCGGCATAGAGGCATAACACCTTAGGCCTCAGGAGTGGTAACGCATCTGCATTTTGACCTTGGTCTTTGTGTGGGTGTCTATATATCTGCAGTCATCACTTAACATCAATGTGAACTGCATGCTTGTTTGCCACTACCATTACATTAAAAAAAACCTATGTCGTGGGTGCCGTTATTCACACACAATTACAGATCACCTCACACAATGCATACATAAAACACCCAGACCCGAAAAACTTAAGTCTATAGGCCACACAACATTTCGGTATAGGGATCGAACTCGTGAGCTTCGGTTCAAATGGTCGTTACACATCACTGGACCAACTGGCTGGGGTTCATAAACTTCGAAAAAAATCAGGTTTCATAGAAAAATACACGAATAAACCATTCTTTTTTTATGTACGGGGCCTTAAACATGAAGGATTTACTATTATTGCCCAATACATTTTACTGCTGCCATTTTCACATTTAATCTAGATCAAGTCTAGGCGTTAAATAAATTTCTAGACTACGTAACAATATCCGTTCACAGCACATCTGAGTCTATCTGAGTCGGCTGCGAACGGATTTGTTCTCCAATTTCTAGGCTGCGCTTTTCGATTTTATACCTATTGGATTTTCTTTGTGCTGTGCTTATATTTCTTTCAATATTGAATATACATTTTACTTCAATAAGGTTAATCTATATAACAATATATCCTGTTGGAACAGGATTATAATTATGTAGAACCTGAAACGGGTTAGTTCAGAATCGATCACTGAATCGATTCATTTTTAACATGGGTAATATTTTATCCCAAAATTAATAGAAATTAAGTAAATTATGGTCACTCATTTGGTGCAAAGTTAAGACAAACCAAAATGAGACTAACGTCTATCCAAAATAGTATGCTAGTCTCAACCAGTTAATTAGGGCTCTTTGAGTTGAGACGTGCATTATATTATACATATATAATAATTTAAGCAATAACATAGTGAAAATGAATCTTCTTACTAAATAAACCCGCCTCTAAAAAGTACAAGGATGCTAATGTTAAAAGTTTTGATTTCCTAACTAGTGGTCTGCGCGAATCTAATGGACTTGCTATAAAAATAGCCCGAGCACATTTCTTTTGGGCGATAAAGGCTTTATTAAATAAAGTTGAATTACCCCACAGTATTAGTCCGTACCTCAAGAGTGAACCTACGTATCCATGATAGGCTATTAAAGCAGTTCCTATGCCAGAGGTCTCCTTCAATTTTTTAAGCGCATAGACAAATTTATTTAATTTCTGACACAAATTGTTGATATGCGCCTTCCAGTTACAGTTTGAGTCTAACGTAATTCCAAGAAATTTAATTTCAGTAATATCTTCTATTATGTCACTATTATATTTTATATTCATCATGGGCATTTTATTTTATAATTATTAAATTGTACAATTTTTGTTATTGTCATGTTTACTGTCAAGTTATTTTTATTTAGCCAGTCTGTAAATAATTTAATTGTGTCGGATATTAAATTGTCATAATTTTCACATTTACGGTCGTCAGGAACAATAACTGAAATGTCATCTGCAAAGAGAGTGCATCTAAATTTAGTGATGTTAGGAATGTCATTTATGTAGATTAGAAAAAGAAGCGGCCCTAATATGCTACTACGGCTAGGGTTGTTGAGGAAGTGATTATGAGGAAGAGGAAGAGGAGTCCTCAGCAACCCTAATTACGGCCCTATTATGACACATACTATATTATGACGCCAAGACGCTTTATGAATTATATCAAGTGAATTACAACATAAAAGTTTTGTTTATCTATAAAACTTTATTTTCTTTGAAATATATTTTATTTAAAGAAAAATGGAAAGAAAAATTTGACTTCAAGCGAAACTCGAACTCGCGGCCTACTGGGAATCTAGTCCAACCGCTCTTTCAATTGAGCTACTGAAGTCCTGCCCGATTTGTCAAATATATCCTTCACATTTATTGCATTGCTTTATAGTAGCAGCAGCGCCATCTATTGCCAACTATGCTAGTTAGGCAACCGATATAAGACTTTGCAGTTTATTGAATATCGTAAAGAAGTCGCTTTTACCCTTAATAATTGTTGTATATTATTTCGCATTAACACATGCTTGTGAAATATATTTTATTTAACTATACTTTATACATTATTATTTTGTTTTCCATTTTTCTTTAAATAAAATATATTTCACAAGCATGTGTTAATGCGAAATATTATACAACATTTATTTTCTTCGATTTTTATTTGATATACTTCATAAAGCGTCTTGGGGTCATAATATAGTATGTGTCATAAGATTAAGATTTTTTTATAATAGGTCAAATGCACATGAGACTATTATACCTCAAGGTACTTATAGACTTGATAATCGTGTCATAGATTAAGAATTTTTATAGTACCTAGGTCAGATGCACATGGGACTGTTATGCCTCAAGGTACTTATAGACTTGATATTCGGCGGTAAAATTGACCCAAATTAAAAATCATTTTAATTTAATATACGCGAGATGAATCCGTAAAAATAGTTTTAATTCAATACTTTAAATTATTGGTAAATATCAGAGTGCATTTCATGTAAAATTTGTGTTGGAGAAGTTTCTACGTCAACTTGTCATATTTATTTTTGTCTTACACGTTAATTCTGATGAATTTATTTGTCTGCCTCTTTTTACTATATGCTTCCCATCTCATTTTCACAAACGTTAAATCCATAGAGGTATAACGCTTCTATGATTAAATCTTATAAATATATGTGTCTGTCTCGTTTTACTGTCGCTTTTTCGTTTCATCAACTTTCAAACCACAACGATGATAAAGAAATTCCCACTTCAAAATAAATACGTTATTCGATTTTCACAGGCCGCCAGTAAATAAATAGATACACAAACTAAGCCGACATTTCACTTCAAGTTTGGGGTCCATAAAACACTTGCTTTACAAGATTTGCCTATCGTAAACAACCGTTTCACCTTGACGGTCCGGACCCTTCAATCCGGAGGTCTCCTAGATAAACCGTCGGATATCCACCCTTGAGATGAAATATGTACCCTTTACCCTGTCAGAATGCTTCATCAAGGTTACATCGGAAAAGGGACGAGGTATGCTCGGTTATTACTCTTGGTTCTAAAAGATCATTTGCTTGTTGTGCATGAAAGAAGGCTTTTTAGATGGACTTAAACTGATATTCATCGTCATCGTTTCGGCCGAATGATGTCCTCTGGTGGACCAAAGCCTCCTCACAAGGAGGGTATGCCATCATTGCCACGCTTGGCATGCGTGTTAGCGATCGCATCTTGCGTTTTTGTACTTACTACCGCCCCATTGCAACGGTTTGACCGCTAAGCCACTATGGGTCGGTTGACTTCGCAACGGCAGCTGATTATTAATATGACAATTTTTTTTTATGGAATGGAAGTGATAAACAAGCAGGCAGTTCACATTGATGTTAAGTGATGACTGCAGCCTATAGACACTCACACAAAGACCAAGTTCAAAATACATGCGTTACCACTCCTGAGGCCTAAGGTGTTATGCCTCTGTGCCGGAAATTACAGAGCCGTACATTGCCACCTGACTGGAACACGATAGTGCTGAACACTACCATTAAGCGGCAAGTATATTAGGTAATGCGGTGGTGCCTACGCCCGCGAGCTCCGTCAGTGGAGCTCTACCACCAGTAAAAACAACTGATATTAGTCAATTTATTTATTTATTTTTAAGCCCACAAATAGATTTAAATGAGCACTAAGTTCTGTTAAATAGCAATTTCTTCCAGTTAAGGACATAACAATCGAAATAGGTACAAAATTGTCGCCACAAATTGGTGTCTCATCGACACCAATTCCAGTCATCAATCAAATCTTGTCATATACATAAATATTAGCGAAACAGGAATATGCATTTCGAACCTTCACGAACACACTTACGGTTTAATTTTCCTTAAAGTATTTTTCGTACCTGTGTGTGCTTGATTTTATTTTAACATCAATGTGAACTGCATACGTGCTTGCCACCTTCCTTTCATTAAAAAAAAGATCTCTATAGATGATTTTTTTAATGTCTGAAGGATACCAACTCATAAATTTTCCAGTTTACAAATGAAGATTCTATATTTATCGAATGATAAAATTTCTTAAAACTTTTCCCATCTCGTTATTAAAGTAAACTATTTTAAGCCGCCAGTAACAAATTCGACTCTGTCGTAAAATAGCGTCGAGAAATCAGTATAACTTTAAAATTAACTCAACTTTGAGGCTCCACAATGTCGTTTGTAAAGTTCTCTAGTGTAATCAAATTCGTGATGAGATTTTCTCAGCAAATAGTTTATTTTTCTCAATTCTATTATTTTGGGATGAATATTGTAATTGGTGATTGCTTGTTAAATACTGAAAAAGTTTAACATAGGAGCTATGGATGTTAATCGTATGTTGAAGTTTTTATTTTTCCGGCGGATAAGCAGAGGTATAAGACGGTATTTGACACATATTTGTACATTTATTTCGTCTAAAACTGTAGCCTATGAGGTAGGGTCGTTGAAATTTATTGGATACTAGCTGACCCGGCAAACTTCGTATTGCTTTAGAATGAAAATATAATGTGTCAATGGTTTGATAGATACGAACTATTTGTATCGGAAAATGTTTTGTGATTTCCCTTCAATTTCTTCATATTTTCTTACCTTTTAAACCTTCCCTGGACATACAAAAATCATTCAAAACCGATAATAGCCATATTGGTACACCCATTCTCGAGTTTTAGCGAGACTCACGAACAGCAATTGATTTTTATATTTTTTGGATATATGAATGAGTAAAATACCCTTGAAAATACTATTCATAACATTTATCCTACTGAACCGCCCACCAAGTATTGGTGGAGCTCAAGTGGGAGCTCGGGAGCATCGTCGTGGAATACATTACATCGTCCTCTCGAGAGTTTCCGCCTTGGCGGGGAGGCTCAGGAGCCGGTTATCTCCAAAACGGCGAACCCACAGGAACCAAGCGAAGGATCAGCGTTTGGTGTGTGCTTCGCCATTCATTGCTATGGTGAGGAGATGGCTGTGGAAGAGGTGTATCAGGTAGTCGTCAGCCCTGCGTCCTGTCCTCAGCTGCCTAACGATGATCTCCCCGTTTGGTAGGAACTTGGTTAGGCAGGAGGGGGGGAGTCGAACTCCATTGATGCTCCCACTCCTTAGGACCCGAATATAGCCGGCACTACCTACATATGTTGAACTTTATGTTTGCGTACCTACCACTTTTATGATATTAAAATATTATTATGAATCTCTGCCTACCCCTCCAAAACAAAAGCGTTAAGATTCTATTCAACTTGATAACAATGAAGACGGTCACAAACGATAACATGCTCAATTTGTTTACAAAGATTGTTTTTGTACAATCACATAATCCTTAAAATTTATTTCCTCCCTTATCCCTAGAGATTTTATCCTAGATTTGTATTCTGGTCAGGTTTCAACCATTTTACATTTTCTAGTCCAGTTTCGTTAAGTGGGAGTCGTCTGTGAACTTATCTAGTTTAAAGTCTTTCATCTATTTTTGTCGACTCTCCGAGATATATTTTTAATAATTGAACTTGATTGAGTTTTTTTGTGTCGTATATTTTTATTGAGAGTTTTTTATTTACTTCTTTTATTTCTTATTTAGCTTGTAGATATGAAATATTCTGGTGTAGAGTAAAGATCTAAATTCGTGTCAATACAGATCTTTTTTATGTTTGTGTAGATGTGCATAGGTGGTATTCACTTAACACCAACTTGAACTTGATTGCTTGTGAGAGTTCCGTTTTTCCCTGCCCCGACCACTCACAACGCCCGGGTGGAGGAGTCCAGAGGCACTCTGTCCGGCCTCGGGGGAGCGGGAGTGACAGGAATGAACTGACCTTCAACCGCCCCCCCGCGGCCCCACCACGTCCCTATCGAGCGGCGGGACCACCGCTAGGCGGCTGGGGATAGGGTGCAGGGCCAACGACATACCCATACACCTCTTCCCCAGCCGCCTTCCCACCACGTCACCATCTGACGGCGGGACCACCGTTAGGCGGCGGGGGATAGGGTGCAGGGCCAACGAAATACCCGTACACCTCCTCCCCAGCCGTCTCCTCTCCACAGCAGCGAGTGGCGGGCAGAGCCACGCCAAACGCCGCCCCCTCTCTGGGTTCCTCTTGGCTTAGCCGGTGTGGGGACAACCACCGGGTACTGAGCCCCCCCGCAACGACAAGGCGGAAACCCTCGGGGTGAATAGTCAAACTACGCTTATTTTTTATAACTTAAAAATTATGTATAAAGATTTGAAACAAAAAAATCCTTCGTCTTGTATGATCCTCAATTTATTTGTCTTTTATTTGCTGCAATCATACATTTTGTAATGTTATTTATTTGTTAGAACTTGAGATAAGTTTTATTCTACAAAAGTGTCCCACTCAGGTTTGAAAATATCAATTGATATACTTATGAATCGAATTTCAACTAACTAATTCCCTTACTTTTAGAGCAAAATGTGGCACTTCCAATCCTGTTTTTTGGAATTCTATTACAGTAATTAAGCTTAAACAACGCAATTCATTGTAATTTTTTTTAATGAATAATTATAATTGTAATTATCACCCAATCAATATTAATTTTATACCCACTTGTTTCAAAAACTTTCAGCCAATCAAACGGCACTTATACAAAGTCATGCACATTCAAGACCAATTTTTTGTCATCTGGATTTCTATATTTATTTTTTTTTGTAATTAGGTGAATCTTGCCACACAACATCCACTTTTATCGTCATCGTAATAAGTTCAGTTTTCTTTACACAAAATCTCGAAACTCATTATAAGATAATCTGTTTTATAGTAATCCCTAATGGCCTGAGGGAATTTCGCTAATCACATTTACTGGGGTGGAGAAAAAGCAGTTATTTTTAGCAAATTCTCAAGCAAAATACTTGACTCGAGAAAAATGTTTTGTGATGCTTATTCGCTCCTTGATTTGTAACTGTCAATTAACTTTTTAGGAGGCATGTTTTTATCTGAGTATAGGAAACAGCCATTCAGCCTACGTTAAAATCTTTATTTTGAACTGTTGATATCAGTGTGTACCTACCTAATGAAAGTGGCAAACAATCATGCAGTTCACATTGACGTTAAGTGATGACTGCAGCCTAATAATATGGACACTTACACAAAGACCAGAGGTCAAAATGCAGATGTGTTACCACTCCTGAGGCCTTAGGTGTTATGCCTTTGTGCCGGAAATTACAGGGCCGTACATTACCATCTTACCAAACTCAAAAACTCAAACTCAAAAAAATATTTAATCACTTAGAAATAATAGAATTTGCTTGTGATAGGTCAAATAACAAAATATAAAATTAAAGCGAATAACACCTGATACGTTGATTACTATGTCAAAGTAAAAAAAAAAAAACAGTCCAAAATTATTTAATAATAAACAAATAGGTATCAACAAACTGTTTCATACCGGAACACGATAGTGCTGAACACTACCATTTAGCGGTAATGCGGTGGTGCCTACACCCGTGAGCTCCGTCACTAGAACTCTACCACCAGTGAATAGTAGCTTAAAATAATTTCTATGCAAAATTTAAGACTCATAGCACTTGTAGTAGTGAAATTTACTTGTAGAAGTGTATTATACAAACTATCAACTTCAATAACAATCCCTTAAGGGTTGAATTTCGTAAAATCTTGGCTTATAGTCGTTACATACGTCCTGATTTGGTACGGAGCGCACAGCGGGTTCGGGATGCTCCGTTCCAAATCTGGCCGTGTGTAGCGACAGCTGATTTGGTTCAATGCGGTCCGCTCACGCGGGTTCGGTCGGCAGAGTAAACTGCCTCGGTAGCCTAGTGGTAGCAAGCCACTACAACTACGCTGAGGTCCTGGGTTCGATTCCCGGATAGGGGGTTATCGGAGATGTCAACAGGCTCGCCACCTGTTACGTGAGCCAAAAACGTAACCGGCGAATCGTGGGTGTTTGCATGTATGCAAACCCGAAACTGCCTACCCCTTCGGGGATTACAGGCGTGAAGTTACGTATGATTATGTCTTAAGAAAACACCCTTGTAAAAAATTTAAACTTCTAACACTTGTATTTCATAAGATTTCGCCATGAGTGAGTGACCTTTCGCTTTTATCTCTATAGATGATATAAGATAGATACACTGTATGGGCGTTCAATTTATCTTCATAAGCCTATTAAACCAGTCTGCTCTTAAACAAACAGTTACTAAAACAAACACCAATCATGACCCACAAACAACGGAGTTTAGTTTACATAATCGAATAATGTAATAGTTATTTAGTAAATATGAGTTTAACTATTTGAATGGATTAGCAGATCACTAAACCTCAAATCCCAAGAAACAAGTAGAAATATATTTAACCGTAACATAAATCTAATTAGAAATTAAAGAAAAAACGGAAAGAAAAAATTGACTTCGGGCAGGAATCGACGTAGTCGATAGTATAGCCACAGTATAAGTACATACAGTAGTTTATCGCCTTTGAAGTTTTGCAATATGCCGCCTTCACCCATAAAAACGCAAATTCATTAAGGTTGTCACGTTTTCGGTTTCTATTTACGTTGTTTGTAATGCGTCAGTTTATGTTGAACATATATAAAAATCCTAAAAACATGACGCCTGTAATCCCCTAAGGGGTAGGGAGAGGTAAATCGGATTCATGCATACATCCTCGATTCGCCGGTCACGTTTTGGCACGTAACAACGCACGTAGCAACGCATGTAACACGCGGCGAGCCTGTTGACATCTCCGGGCACTTTACCAAACTTTGAGGTACTCACAGTACTCCTCCAAAAAATAAAAAAATCTATCAAACTATAAATATCTCTACCTATCAACAATTTACCAGTCTATCATCAATCTACCAGTATTCCAGTTGGGTGGTCTATCAGTACGCCAGAATTCTAAGAATTATAATGTACCGATCCTAATATTCATCCATACCTTTTTAACTCCGTCCAATATAATCCGAATATCAAATATCTACATACAAACAAAAAAATATACCTATTTAGAGTTTTCTTTAAAAAATTGTGAAGTAAGTAGGTATGTACATAAAGTGTAAAATATAACAGACATTATTAATACATGAAAATTAGAATAGAATATTAACAGTAACGTTGACATCAAATTTTTCAATATCATCTTTCCAAAAACTTAACGCTATGTCCCAAGTAGATGACAGTTTTTGTATGGGCTACTTGGTACCGCCCCCTCCGTCCCTCGCGTCGCACGCCCCGCACGATTGCTCTGACATTACATGTTCGTTGGATGACTGTAGGTAATTAACACGTTCGTTTTCTTCAGACTGTGGTAAAGCTATTAATTAGGTTTGAATGGATGTCGTTCACCGACCCTAAAATCGGTTAAAAATCAAAAAGGGAAAGCAAAATTTGATGCATCGGTGTGGGACTTCGGTAGCTTAGTGGTAAAGCGGCTGGACGTGTTATCCTGAGGTCACAGATTCAATTCCTGCCCGAAGTAAATTTTTCTTTCCGTTTTTCTTTAATTCCTAAAGTTCACTCGCATGTGTTACTGCGAAAAATAAATGGTACAATAAATCTAATTCATCACCCGAAAGACGCTCACTGCTGAACTAAAGACTCAACGATACCCACGACAGGGTTGTGGGTAATTGTGAGGAGGATGCCATAATCACCATTTTAAATCTAAATTTATTTTAAGGTTTTTATCCCCTGGACGATATGTCAGCCCCATCATGATAATCACGATGCTTGGCATGTAGATTGATGATCGCAGTGGCGTTAGTTTTATTTCGGGACGCTGCTACCCATCCAGTGTTAATGCATTGTCTACCGCCCGAATTGTATTCGAATGGTTTGTTCGCCATTGTTCGGTTGTCTGAATGCAGTAGCGGAAGATTTCCTGTGAGCAGTGGGGTCGGCTCTTTCTGCTAGCTAAGAAATCTCATTTATTAGCAGCATCGAAACATAAACATCTGTATAATTTTAAGGTAGATTTATTGCAATTCCAGTCCTGAAATTACAGGCCCACGCATTACGATCGTGGCACTGAACATGAACGCTACCTCTCCGCGACAGAAACTAGGTACCTAATTATATGATGTGCCTTTACTCCCGAGCTCCATGGTTAGGATTACCACCGTCTTTCCCAAGGTGCTTACAACAGGATTGTGCGTTATTAGGGGAGAATATGCCATATTTGCCTAGCTTGTCAGACAAATTGGCGATATCTAGCACAAGCGCCATAACATTGCGCTGCAAGCTTGCACGCCAACGTGACATTTAGTGTATGACACACTCTGTATATATTTGCAAGTAAAATTGGATGCGTTATGCATGTGGTCATCATTGACACGCGTCTTGTTGTGCGGCATTAATCTTGAGTATGTAGTCTTTTGAAAGAAGACAACGCTGTTCTTTAAACAAATCAATTAATCAATTTTCAACTCAATTTTGGACAGTTTATATTGTAAACTCGTTTGCTATCTCACTTCAGCCGAAAGACGTCCACAGCTGGATAACGGGTGGAAGTGTTCCTTCAACGAAAGAGGTGTTAGCGCCTGGCGGGCCGCGGCTCAACGATTGACGTTGGGAAGTTGTATATATGCCAACTTTTGAGAAATCTTCGTATGTGCGATGTAATGCAATTGCACGCCATCTACCGTACTAGAAAAGTACTGTGAGGTTTTGTCTGTGTTCCACTAGTTGGCGCCTTAATGTAGTGGACGCTACATCACTCCCCTCCAAGACCGGAGGTTGATATGATCGAGGCAGCTGTCAGAGCTTCTCGCGGAGCTGTGCCAATGCCATAGTCCCCATGCCGCAAGTCCCAGTGAGTCGGGTGCGAAGGTCTTCAGTGCGTCGAGGTAGTCGCTGCTGCGGTGATGCGAAAGTCCCCTTTGAGTCGAGGTAGTCGCTGTGTAGTAGCTACTGCGGGACGGCGCAGGGTAGCCCAGGCATGCGCGGTCGCTGCAGGTGTGTGGTGTACCCCTGATGAAGCCAAGGGTTCTGGCTGGCGTGACTTTGTTGCCGCTTGATGGTGCTGGTGATGTGAGGGATGACGTCGTCGAAGGTGCTGCAGAGTGGCTTGTGAGAAGGTTGCTTTCAATCTCACATCGGGGTCACCACTGTGGAGGAACGGGTGTAAGTGTTCCTCCGACGAAAAGGGAGGATCTTCCGACCAGGCGAGGTGTTAGCGCCTGGCGGGCCGCGGCTCAACGATTGACGTTGGGAAGTTGTATATATGCCAACTCTTGAGAAATCTTCGTATGTGCTATGTAATTCAATTGCACGCCATCTGGCGTACTAGACAAGTACTGTGAGGTTTCGGTATGTAGTGGAGCTACAAAGTCTTTCCAAAAGACGGCTACAATTGTTAAAGACATATCAAATTGTAACATATGACATGTAACAATTAGATCTGATAAAGGGTACACGGATTATTGGAACGTTTCTATCGTCCGTACGAGCAACGTGATGTACGTGATTATGCTCTAACGCGTGATATTTGAGGCTCTTCGAAAAACGTTTCGAGGACTTATAAAGGTTGTTAGGGACGACAACTTTTATATTGAAAGTAGAGAACCAATATTTTTGTCAAGTGTCGTAGTTGTATTTGTGCCCATTCCGTTCTGACCACAGATATCTTAATACTCGTATCAGGATGATAGAAATGGTATATTTTTAAAAAGTCAAGAAGACAAGTCACCTGTTTGTATATTCACTACTACATACACGGACAATAACTCCGAACCAAAACTGGCCGTGTATGAAGTAGTCCGGCGGACATAATTATTATTAATCAAGTCCGATGTGGTCCGCTCGCGCGGAATTGGTCTGCGGATTCGGTCCATTGGACCAAATCCGGTCGTGTGTTACTACTATTATAATATCTCGTTTTATTATGTAACGAAAGTGGCATACAAGCATGCAGTTTACATTGCTGTTAAGTGCTGACTGCAGCCTTCCACCTGTAAGTCTGTGTAAGTGTCTTATACAAAGACCAGCAGTCAAAAAGCAGATGCGTTGCTACCCTGAGACCTTGTTGTCTCTGTCATAGTTATTAGGTACGGTTCCATAAATTACCATCTAACCGGAACACGAATAGTTTTTTTTTTTTTTATGTAATTGAAGTGGCAAACAAGCATGCAGTTCACATTGATGTTAAGTGATGACTGCAGCGTATAGACACCCACACAAAGACCAAGGTCAAAATGCAAATGCGTTACCACTCCTGAGGCCTAAGGTGTTATGCCTCTGTGCCGGAAATTACAGGGCCGTACATTACCACCTGACCGGAACACGATAGTGCTGAACACTACCATTTAGCGGCAAGTAAATCAGGTAATGCGGTGGTGCCTACGCCCGCGAGCTCCGTCACTGGAGCTCTACCACCAGTAAGAATAGTGCTGAATACTACCATTTGGCGACAGTTAGATTAGGTAATGTGGTGGTGTCTACGCCCTCTAGCTCCTTCACTGGAACTCTACCACCAACTCTCCAAGTGAAATTGCAAGAAATGCATTATTTTACTTATTTTCCAAGAAAACTGTGACACGTATTCACAAAATGACTTGTTCTTAAGTGACTTTCAATAAAGATAAAAGTTTGCGAAGCGCCTAGTGTCGGTAGATAGCAACGTATGGTTTCCACATTAACATAATTATGGCGCGAAGTGTGTCAGCTCTTACATTTGATTTATTTGATTCTGCGTATAATATCCGTTTGTGTGGGCCAAGAGAGCGCGGTTTTGAGGTGTTATTTAAATTACTACACTAACCACTCACCACTTACATATTTTGAGTTCAGTAATGTGTTTTTTAGGATTTTGTAACTGAAAGGAAAAAAACCAAATATCTTTTTTGTCCGTCTTTCTGTCACAGTCAATTTGGCTACTGGGCTATGCGGCCCGTTGGCGAGGATATCTCTATACATAAAAATTAAATAACATTTGTTAATCTCACTAAATCTCGAGAATAATTGTTCGATTTCATTTGTAAAAGTCCAAAGAATGTTTAAAAATTTCATTTTTCCGTACAAATATTTTGTAGCCCTCAAATCTTTGACACATTAGGAGTTAGTTCACTAATTTTCTAATGCTAAAACTCGCTGACACAGGCACCACACACCAATCCGGAAGGACGCATACAGTTAATCGATTGCAGCTTTGATCGACAGCCAAGGACCCATCACTGGCATTGCTGGAAGGACGATCGTACTTATTGGAATTTTCGGCTGACTGATTTTCATGGACTTGACGGCCTTGCATCACAAAGGGATTAACAACTGTTGTGTGAAGGTTAGATTTATCGCTCTGGGAATAACTTGAGAGAAATAATTGTTTTATATTATTTCGCATTAACATATGCTTGTGAAATATATTTTATTTAAAGAAAAATGGAAAGAAAAATTTGACTTCAGGCGAGACTCGAACTCGCGGCCTACTGGGAATCTAGTCCAGCCGCTCTTCCAATTGAGCTACTGAAGTCCTGCCCGACTTGTCAAATCTTTCCTTCACATTTATTGCATTGCTTTATGGTAGCAGCAGCGCCATCTATTGCCAACTATGCTAGTTAGGTTAGGTTAGGTTATATTTCACAAGCATGTGTTAATGCGAAATAATATAAAACAATTATTAGGGGTAAAAGCGACTTCTTTACGATATTCAATAAACTGCAAAGTCTATTATATCGGTTGCCTAACTAGCATAGTTGGTAATAGATGGCGCTGCTGCTACCATAAAGCAATGCAATAAATGTGAAGGAAAGATTTGACAAATCGCGCAGGACTTCAGTAGCTCAATTGGAAGAGCGGTTGGACTAGATTCCCAGCAGGCCGCGAGTTCGAGTCTTGCCTGAATTCAAATTTTTCTTTCCATTTACTTTGAGAGAAATAGCTTGGTAACGGAATACTTATTGTGTGTGTATCTTTGTGTGGGCCCGGAGAAGTTAATAGGCTCGTCACCTGTTACAGGGGATAAAACGTATTTGGCGAATCATGGGTGCATGTAGGCTTTTAATGTAAGCATTTACTCTTGCCTGGCTATTCGAGGAATATACGAGAAAGGAGAATGACCAAAGTCACCCTGATTGGCGTCTTAACAACTTGTATGTAAAAAATTGTTTTTTGGATTTAGATTTCACTCACATTTTTTTCACGTTAAAACGAATGGGGATTAACAAGAATTTTTTTAAAAGTTAATATATTATTTTGTACTGAACTGCCAATCACAGACCATTAATCAAGCTGCCAATGTCAACACCATTGCATTATTAACTTTTTTGCGTTGGACACTAGTCATTTTAGGACCTTTATAACTTTGACGAAATAAAATCGATTTCAACGATCGATTGCTTTATTATCGACATTCAACGGAATAGATTATTCATGTCTACTATTTGTCTTGTATAATCACTAGCTATTGAGTGGATATAATTTGAACAGAACCTTAGTCTTGACTTAGCTCAAATTCATCATATAAATGTCTCAGTTTTTATTATCTTTAAGCGGCAAATAGAAAAACAGTTTACATTGATGGTAAGTGAATATATAGCATAAAAACTCCCACATGAAAACCAGATATTTATTTATTAATTGTTAAGGATTTCATATTTGTCTGGTATTACTACCTGGAGAAGAATCATGACTACGCCATGCGGTTAAACTATAATACCTACTTAATGTAAGTAAAACAGTTAAGATGCTACACAATACTTTAAAATAGTCTTCGCTTATTTTAGTAACCTCTGGCAGGTACAGCACACAAAACTTAACCTCAAAATAACCAAAAGTTTGTAATGCAGTTTTTTAAAAACTCCTATTGATACCTTTTTTCTTTTTTGCGCACGCATTTCTTAAGATAATACCTATATTTTGCAAGTAATCCCGTCGAGACGCAAGAAGGGCGAACTCCCATACAAAATTGGTCATTCTCCTTTATTAATTAGATAATGTTTTTTTTTCGCATAGATGTTGAGTGATGACTGCAGCCTATAGACATCTACACAAAAACCAAATGCAGTCAAAATACAGATGTGTTGCCACCCCTGAGACCTAAGTTGTTATGTCCCTGTGATAGTTATTACGAGGCCATATATTACTGTCTAACCGGAACACGATAGTGCTGACTGCTGAACACTACCATTTGGCCGCAGACAAAATAGGTAACGCGGTGATGCCTACATCCTCGAGCTCCTGCATTTGGAACTCTACCACCAGTAAAACTTGTACCACTATATTACAGATATAAATATATTTTTTTTTAATTATTTATGACAACCCGGTTAGTCCAGCGGTGTGAGATGACCGTTTGATTCGAAGGGTCGCGGGTTCGATCCCCGCACCGGGACAAATATTTGTATGGCCTACAGATATTTGTTTCGGGTCTGGGTGTTTGTGTATGTGTTGTATGTGTAAAACGGCACCCACGACACAGGTTTATACCTACTGTGGGGCTGTGAGTGTAAGCGTATAAGCGTATATACACATACTTAGTAATAGCAGTAAAAGATATCCTAAAGTGGATATCATAAAAAAATATACGGCTTATACGGCAGCAATGTCATAGTTTTGAATGCAAAACCAACCATAATATTTTATTCAATACGATTCTAAAAGCCATTGAACACACTACACCATAGAGATGTCATAAAGGCGTCTGATCCCCATACACGAACACAATGGTATCTGAATCACATGTGTATCGAAGAATTCTAGAAGTACTTACTTATGCAATTGTTTATATTATATATGTCTTCTTCGGTGTAAAATCGTGAGAAAAATTATGAAAGGTTTGAAAATGATTGTCTACCTTTTTGTATATTCGGTATGAAATCGTGTAAATATAGCTGAAGAAAGGTTTATAGTTACGCATTAGGTATCATAATGATACAAAAGTTTAATCTATTGCACATTACAAAAATGCCTGAAAATTCTAGCGATTTCTTATGTAATGATTAACATGTGGATGGATGGAGTGAGAACATCCATGTAAGAACCACAAGTAAAAATGCCGATGCGTTGCCACTCCTGAGGCCTAAATTGTTTTGTTTCTGTGATAGTTATAACGGGGACGAAAATTATCATCTAACAGGAATACGACAGAGCTGCTGTCAATTAAAATGATAGGATTTAAATACATACTTATCTACATTAACTAGTTATTTGCGTCTTCATCCGCGTTTGTTTTAGGCATTCTTTTTTTTTTCATTTGCTGGTGGTAGAGCTCCAGTGACGGAGCTCGCGGGCGTAGGCACCACCACATTACCTAATTTACTTGCCGCTAAGTGGTAGTGATCAGCACTACCGTGTTCCGGTCAGGTGGTAATGTACGGCCCTGTAATTTTCGGCACAGAGGCATAACACCTTAGGCCTCAAGAGTGGTAACGCATCTGTATTTTGACCTTGGTCTTTATGTGGGTGTCTATAGGCTGCAGTCATCACTTAACATCAATGTGAACTGCACGCTTGTTTGCCACGTCCAAAACATAAAAAAAATAGTAATTTGTGTTTTTATCTGCGTTTTTTTAAAGGCACGTGAGTAGCCATTCTTCTTTTATCAGGATTCGAACTATCGCCATGGTAGAATGAAATTTGAGCATTGCATTGGAGTTTCGCCATAAAGTTAATTTCAATTCTTTTTTGGTGAGGGTCCCGACACATGACCTGCCGACTTATGCAAAGGAGGAGTTCTGGCCGCAGGGAGTATTATTTCGGAAAATCCGGGGACAACTTCCTGCTGACAAACCGTGTATCACGTCATCACGTGACAATTAGTGTTAGTTTTAATAAATACGAGTATATATGTTACTTTTTAACCAAGTTCAAAAAACGAGAAAGTTCTCAATTCGGCCGGTATTTTTTTTTAATGTGTGTACGCCATTTTTGGCGAGATTACTTGACCGATTTACGTAATTCTGACGATGTTTGACGCGAAATAGTTTCGAATTGGTCCCATAAAAATTTGATTCAGATAGGCCTAACAGTTTTTATTTTATGAGCATTTTTATACTTACTTTCACCTCAGACTAAAGGATTATGAATGTATAGTCGTGTAATAATTTTGTATCGACACAACACACCTAAACAATTTAAATAAGGTATCTAATTGTCACGAAGCTAAAAGAGTCAGATTTTACAAATTTAACAGATGTGAACATTAATCTAATTGGCAATGCAGCAATAAACTAAAAAGTATTTAATAAATATAACTAGGTTAAGAAAAACTGACTTCAAAACTGAAAAGTAAAAAATAATAAAGATTTAATTCTAATTATGTACTACCTATTATTTATATGTGCTATTTACTAATAGGTTTGAAGTCGGTGCCAAGCCAAAATCACTAAAGTAGGCATTTCATTATATTAAAACGTAACTTCACGCCTGTAATCCCCGAAGGGGTAGGCAGAGGTAAATGCATAAATTCAAGCATACATGCAAACACCCACGATTCGCCGGTTACGTTTTGTTCAGTGTATTAATTTGCTCGTATTCATATTTAAGTGATAAAATATAATTATTTGTTTAAGGCTTGGCACCGACTTCAAACCTATTAGTAAATAGCACATATAAATAATAGTATAGTATATAATTACAATTAAATCTTTATTATATTTTACTTTTCAGTTTTGAAGTCGGTTTTTCTTAACGTAGTTATATTTATTTAATACTTTTTAGTTATATATTTGTACGGGCCTTTTGTTTTCATTTAAGTGTTCAGTTGTTGCCTGAAATAAATAAAAATTGCTTATTGGCATCGTGGATTACTGATATAAAAATTCTCATAAAATGTAAAACCAAATGGATAGAGCGCACCATATCAAAACATCCGTTTTGTAATGAACCGGCGAGAAATTAACTAACTCGGGGAAACGAAGTGTGTGATTGAATTTGGTTCGATTGCATATTGAATTGGAGGTACTCATAATTAAATAGTATTAGAGCTTCGAATGTAAAGGTGCCAGGACAAACCCATTACCTAAGGGTTTTGTGGCATTTTTGTAGCTACATTTAAATTGTTTTTGTAACTTTTCTTAATAAATAAATAAATAAATAAATAAAAAATGAGTGACTCCGAGCCGCAACCTAACTTAAGACGTTGTCACGTCAAAATTGAAAGTGGTCTACAAGAAAAAATAATTTGGGTACCTCTGGATTATAAAGTGTGATATGCAAATTACCATATAATTTCTCATGACACCATTAACTTCAAACTTCATGATGGTTCAGCAAAGGTGTACAAAATAACCAAGTCACTGCCACAAATGTGTATACGGTCGGTCCTTATAAATCTAATAATGGAGGAGGTTGTTGGAAAGTAGGCGGGCAAACTAGGCCAGCTTGTTGGCTAATATTTTAGGCCAATATATTTTTCCCTAAACGAGGTCTGAGGGGAATTTAACGCTTGGAAATATGTCAGGAGTCGTGTGTGGGTATAGGCATTAGGTTCATATCGTCGCCTAAATCATCTAATCTGTTTTTTAGGGTTCCGTACCTTAAAAGGAAAAAAGGAACCCTTATAGGATCACTCGTGCGCCTATCTGTCTGTCTGTCTGTCTGTCCGTCTGTCACAGCCAATTTGCTCCAAAATTACTCGACCGATTGAGTTGAAATTTGATGAATATATGTAAATTGGTGCCCCAAAGATGAACACGTCAAGTAAAATAATACATCTTAAACAGGGGGGACACTTTCGAGGGCTAAAACAGAAAAAAAAATCGTAAACTGTGTCGTGTGACATATCAAATGAAAGAAGTTGTTATCAGCATCTCAGATATATTTTTTTTATAATTTTTGCATTAACAAATTTGAAGTTATTTAAGAAAAACGACGAAAATTGACCATTTCCCCCCCCTATCTCCGAAACTACTGAACTTAAGATCTTGAAAAAAATGTGGAAAATAGTTCTTTGCCTATAAATTACTGGAAAACCTATAAAAAGTTTGAGTATTCAAATGAAATCAAAAATTCTTAATAATATAACCCCCCCTGCCGGTACCACCGTAACCGCTATGTCCCTGCATTTTAAATCTAATATTTTCGAAAATATTTATTTATATTACGGAACCCTCACCACGCGAGTCGAACTCGCACTTGTCCGGTTTTTTTACTGATGGGAGAGCTTCAGTGTCGGAGCTCCAGGGCGTAAGCGGCACCGCATTACCTAATGTTCCGCTAAATGGTATAGTTCAGTACTATCGTGTACCGGTAAAAAGTGGTAAAAAATTAGCACCTAACTAGCACTAACTCGGATAAGTATTACGGGTGCAGTCGAACCGCTAGTGGCAAATTAAAATGCGCGTTTCCGTGCTTCGGAGGCCACGTCGGCACCGTCGGTCCCGGTTGCTATCGATAGATAGCAGTCGTTAAACCTTGTTGGAGGCCTTCAAAATGAAGATGCGTTACCACTTATGGGCGGTTTGAAAACATTCGACAGCGGGTTGGCCGCTAACCCGTATCTCCAACAATCCGCATTGGAGCAACGTGGTGGAGTAAGCTCCAGGCCTCCCCCAAAAAAGGGGAGAGACTCGTGCCCAGCAGTGGGACGTTTAATGGGTATGATGGGTTGTCATTATTATAACTATCATAGATGCTTCATAAATTATGCATAATTTTGTGCACTGGTGGTAAAGCTACAATGACGGAGCTCGTGGGCGTAGGCACCACCACACTATCTAATCTGCTTGTCGCTCAACGGTAGTGTTCTGCACTATCGTGTTCCAATCATGTGGTAATGTACGGCCTGTGATTTCCTTCAGAGAGACGTCCTACCTTAGGCCTGAGAAGTGGCAAAGCATCTACATTGAAATTTATGGTTTTATGTACATGTTTATAGGCTACAGTATTACTAATCATCAATTTAAATACGCTTACACTCACAACCCACCCACACTAGTTATAAACCTGTTTCGTGGGTGCCGCCGTTGTACACACGAACACATACACAAACACTCAGACCCCAAACAAATATCTGTAGGTTATACAAATATTTGTCCCGGTACGGAGATCGAACCCGCGACCCGTTGAATCAAATGGTCGTCTCGAACCACTGGACTAACCGGGTCGTCATCAATATGGCAGAGCTCCAGTGACAGAGCTCGCGGGCGTAGGCACCACCGTATTACCTAATATACTTGCCGCTAAATGGTATTGTTTAGCACTATCATGTTCCCGTCAGGTGGTAATGAACGGCCCTGTAATTTCCGGCACAGAGACATAACACCTTAGGCCTCAGGAGTGGTAACGCATCTTCATTTTGACCTTGGTCTTTGTGTGGGTGTCTATAGGCTGCAGTCATCACATAACATCAATCAATCAATGAACTACATGCTTGTTTACCACTCCCAATACTTAAAAAATATGTGTACTGTATGCTTATTTGCCACTTCATGACCAAACAAATATAGAAAAATTAGGCAAACGCTTTTGACGGTCTAAATTCTTATTATCAGTAAAATTGAATGACATTTTTTTGTCAGCATATAAATATAGCTATTTATATGCTGACAAAAAAAAACTCATTGACCTATAACATTTATATCACACCAATGAAACTGTCTGACCTAAACTCGTGATATACAGCGTTTATTGAGTTATCGGAAAAATAGGTGGCGAGCGATGTCTGGGAAGAGGGTTTCTTACTGGGAGTGCTTATTCTATGTCCACATAAAGCTTTGAATTTGTCATGTTGTGATATTTGTTACATCACGAATTCTATACCACTTTTGTTCCACATACGACCAAATATTCAAACGTCACTTATAAGTGGCACTTAAAAGTCTTCTGTCTTTATAAAACATGCTCAAACGATAGAGATAACGAATGTGCGTTGAGGGTTTCCTAAAATTGAGTGACGATTGAGTATTCAGCCATTAGACCTTAGACATTAAGATTCGGTTGCACCAACATATTTGTTAAAGTTAAGAATATTACATTGACTACTTGTTACTGCAGAATGCGTTGCATCAGCATATTTTTATCATTGCTAAAGTTAACAGAGTCCCATATTATGTGACAGACAGTTTGAGGTTAACTTTAACATTAACCAGCACAACTCGGCCAGTTACGGTTAGGTAAAGTTATGATGTCATTTAAAAAATGTTTTCTGAAACCGACTATGTTTTGTAAAGATCTAACCAATGATACCCCACACTATGAGTTGTGCAAGAGTACCTCCCTGTTTTTTTTAAATGTAATTCATATAAAAGTTTAGTTTTCTAGTAGATAAAGTCTCTGAGCTAAGCTGCAGACAAATGGACGGACGGACGGACGGACGAACATGGCGAAACTATAAGGGTTACCTATATAAGAAACCCCGTAAAATAAAATGCCAATTTCTTGCATAAAAATAAAGCACTCGGTTCCACCCAATTCATAGAACACATACATAAGCTTCAGAAAGACAAACAAAATATCGCCAGTATTATGGCACACTGTACGCCAGTTACCAGGCGTCCATGGCGTTATTGGAGCTATAACAAGCGTAACAACTGCCGTACAAACATCGGCCCAGTTCATCGGCCTGACCTACTTACCTGTTCTGTGACCCCGGTGCGCTGCACTCGATATTGTGTTCTGTTATGTCTTTTATAGAGACAAATAAGGTAATGATGTCTCCAATGACTAATGAACCGTTTGGCCATCGATGCCAATTTATCATGCACGTACTCTCTCTTCCATATTAATTCTAAAATACTTTTAAATCTTGTTGCGTATGTATAACATCAAATCAATACATAAATTAAAATGTGGGAAATACTAACAAAAAAACGATCAAGTGCGAGTCAGACCTGCGTCGACAATGCTCCATAAAATAAACAGAGTTCTGGGGGCCGACCGCCTAACTGTAATATTTTCACATATGACGTTATCTTGTCAGTTATGTGCCGCCTATTAAAACATATTGCTCATAAGTATATACCCACGGAATAGATAAATAAAGATGGAATGGTAATGTGGGCGTGGCAAGCCCGCCACAACTATGCGTGAACACACACAGTTCGGCAGAACCATTCGTTCGCCGCTCGTAGTGTCGTGTAGACTGCTTCGAACGACATATCTCTAGGTAAAATACCATGCAGTGCCAATTTTAACATGTAATATGAAATGTCAGACCTCAAGTATAAAGCGAGGAGGTATATCTTTTGATCGGTAAGTCACAAATAACATTTATTGTTATAATACTTGTAAAAAACATAATAAATATACAAAGGTTTATGAATATTCGAACTTAAACTGCATTATATAAACGTTACTGCTAGCGAATACATTGCTCGTTAAGCACTAGCTCAATTAACGCTATTACTGTCTTCGCTGGCAATGTACAGCATGTAATGCGTTCGCTACACTTCGACTAGTTTATTGGTGAGTATATTTTTGTGTGCGTGCGAGTGTTTATTGTCTACGGGCGTTACATCTTAGTATGCAAACTTACGCAAACGAATAGCTGCCCTGAGATTAATGTGTAGGTGATTGTCGAGATGGTGTTACATTTGTGTAAGAAATTGCTCGGTGGGAGAAAAGCGGCTACACTGGTTCTAATACTAAATTGAAGCAAAGGCCTTTCCATCCTTATTTATCTATTCCGTGTATATACCGAACGAAAACACTTCAGGAAAAAGTTAGGGTACCAAAGAATATAAAAATATATATATATAATAATACTACGTATAGAATGGACACTTCGACGTCCCGCCCGATTTCCTCGCCTCACCCAACCTCCTCCACTCTTATGAGCGACTTTTGGTATTCTCTACGTGCTACGCACACAGGTGCACGTGTAAATACACGTCACTGATTGATGTCTGTGTAATAGAGACCAAATTAAGCGTTTGTATGGAATTTTGGTGGAGTGGCGGTACGAAACTGACAAGATGTTGATGTCATAATTGAACGTAACTTCACGCCTGTAATCCCCGAAGGGGTAGGCAGAGGTAAATGCATGCATTCAAGCATACATGCAAACACCCACGATTCGCCGGTTACGTTTTAGCCCAAGTAACAGGTGGCGAGCCTGTTGACATCTCCGGGCACATTACCAAACTTTGAGGTACTGAGAAATTTCCAGAAAATGGAAAAATCCCAATAGAACCAGAGATAAAGGCTTTTTCACCATTATCTCTGATAACCCCCTACCCGGGAATCGAACCCAGGACCTCAGCGTAGTAGTAGTGGCCTGCTACCACTAGGCTACCGAGGCAGTTATAATTGAAAACTAAACAAAAGCATTAGAATAAGGCGGTCGGCCCCTGGATATCAACTCCAATTGCTTTAATTATCCTAAATACGCCTATCCTAAATTATCTTACTTAGCTAATACAAAAAATGCTATCTAAGAAACATTTTCTTTTCACCATTAAATTACAACGGGCAGAAGCTACCTCAATATCTCGTGATATGATTGGGTTGGACTTAATTTATTTAGTAATAAATTTAATAAGAAGGAATTACATTTTTTTTTAATGAGATGAGCGCCACCTATTTTGCCTATATTCAATGCACGCCAGGTATATATAATAATAGGCTACTTCTTATCCTGAGCCACACAGTCAAAGGTCACTACTATTATCTAAGAAAAACTTTCAGAAAACGCAGCCCATAGAAATTTCGACCAAGGACAGCATCTCGAAACCCGAACTCAGTAATGGGCATTCCACACATAAAAATTTCAATACAAGACCCCCTTTCTCGACTGAGGTCGGTGCGAGCCCTTGTTAAGACCCACCTAAATATATAGTCAAGGTCCCTGCATAAACTGAGAGGTTATGCAGCCGCACGGAACTTGAAACTGAGGGATACTGCTTCTGAATAATTTATACTGGCTGTCGACGGCGTTTATTGGCCAAAGTGGGCTGAAATTGGTGCGTTTGTATGGTTACTTAGATAAAACTGTATTTATGTTTGACGTATTGAGAAAATTTAAAACTTTTTATCAAAAAAGAAGGAAAATATTTTTTATTTCGAAGAATATTTTACAACCGTTTTCGAAGGTCATTAGAAATCAAAAATTACCTAAAGTGAATAGCATAACGTACAACAGATAACAAGCAAATTAAAGTTGAGTAAAAAATATATATTTTTTTATTTGACCCGGCAAATGTGGTTCGGTCATACAATAAATGCTAAAACAAGGACCGTAAGATAATTCCTAATGCAATAGCTGATATTTTTTAAGTTAAAACGATTCAAAACGTGAGTCTCTTGTGAAACGACTCAAAATGTCTCACAAAGTCATTTTGCCTTTATGACGTCACCTGGTTGTATGGTGAAATTGAAACATTTTAAATCATTTTCGTCTGAATGCGTTTTCGTAAAAACATACTAAATGCCTTTTAATAGCTGTTCCGAATCGCTTAAGGAATTTAAAAGTGAAATTATTTTTATTTGAAACATTTTCGTTCACAAGTTTTCGACACTTTTAAATTCATATATTTCGTACGATTCAACTCAAATTATCATATTTTTTGTACTTCTATAGCCCAAGTAACTTTCATATAGGTAATAATAATAATAATAAAGGAAGGAAATAAAATATCTTGATCTGGCTCACGAGGTTGTCGCCATGTGGGATGTGGATTCGGCCATCATTGTGCCGATAGTCGTATCGGTGAACGGGTTGATAGCGAAGAGCCTCGACCAACATCTCAAGAGGCTCTCGCTAGGTGGATGGATCAAGGGTCTGATACAGAAAGCAGTACTCCTCGGCACGGCACGCATAGTGAGGAGGTTCCTGTCTCTGTGTCCCTAACCACCGGCAGCTTGGACCCTGCTCTTGCTGCCGGCGGCACACTATTTTTTAATTTTTTATATATATATATTTGTTGTTTTTTTTTTATACATATATATGTAAAAAATTATAAAATAAGTTGAATCAATAAATAAGTGGAATAATAATAATAATTGTGGGGGACAAATGGCTTTTACACCAAAGTCAAACACAAATCTGCATCGATGTGCTTTAAAATGGACTGTATTTTTCGGTTCTTCAATGGTTCTTACTATTCTAACTTATTCACTAGCTTATTTCACTATACTATAACTAACTAGCGAACCAGGGGGTCTGGTACTATTCTAAACTTTCACTGGCAATACCTTCACGGTCTGGAAGCACTTTTCTTGCGGAGAATCGAACGAGGACAAACTAGCAACGAAATGTACCGAGTTATATACGCTTCCAAACCGTCTCCTTCCATGTCAAAATGCCGTGACACGCCCAAAAATCGAACGTCACGAAGGTCCGGGTCAATAGAGATAGGACTCTAAATCATTACATATACGGTCTAATTTCCTACCACCGTCATACATCTCTGCTGACCCGCCCCCGCCTTGATACATTTCATACGCAATATCTCTTATTCTAATTCAATACACTTTCAAAGTTTTTACTTATTAGAAACACATAATTTTTTAGGGGCTCTGTCATGCTCTATCACCTATGACACGATTGTATATCGCTAGCCAAACCTAAATACAATTAAAAACCGCAAACGGTATCTGCCTATCTCCTTTATTCTAAGCGTGAGAGACAATTTTATCTAACAAGTAAGATTAGGTACATTCGTTTTTTCCGTATTGTGAGTCTACTTACACTCTTTATACATACATTTCCCTGAGGGGGCAACAAAAATACATCTCGTACATAACTTTCAGCCTAGTATCTTTGCTATTTACGAAAATACAGCGACTTTCACCTCTCTCTCCATACAAAATGTTGAATTCAACATCAGCTGTGAACAAACTAATTGAATCTACCTACATACAAATTGATATTTCTAACCGGAACATTTTGTACAATTTGTGTTATAATTTCTCAATTTCTTTACTTTCTACGCGCGCTACGTGGTCGCATCTCCGTGCACGTCTTCGGGCCAGTGTGTGTGTGATAAGTATACAGCAAAATACCTAATTTACATTACAGTTTTTATCAAACATCTCATAATAGTGTCTACTACAGCGAACTTTGCCAGTCGATAACTACTGATCTGCCTATGCCATGCGTGGGGTTGGTCGTGAATATGAATTATTAGACATTCCTACGCCGAGCTATGCCACTGACTGAGCTCTAAAAAGGTGCGCTGCGTATTTACGCTTCCTCCGCGTCACTTCCCCGCACTTCACCCCCGCCGCCGCAGGTGGATCAGGTGCTCTGTCGGTCACCTCTCCGTGGACGACCCTTTCGACTAACCGAAAATACCTACACCTCCAAATTTAATATTTTCTATGGCAATCGCTAGACAACAATTCTTTTATCATCATACTCAAATATTACATGCCTACTATGAGAACCTAACGAGTTATATCGAATTAAAAACTGCCGCTGCATACAACCAACATACACCTAGCGGTCATTGCGAGCTTTACTGACTTTACTTATTTTCATAATGAAATACGACGCTTATTGATTCTATCCTTTACAATTATGGAAACCATTATGCGTCCCACTGCTGGGCACGAGTCTCTCCCCTTTTTGGGGGGAGGCCTGGAGCTTACTCCACCACGCTGCTCCAATGCGGGTTGGTGGAGATAAGGGTTAGTGGCCAACCCGCTGTCGGATGTTTTCAAACCGCCCATAAGGCCTCCAACAAGGTTTAACCGACGACTTAACGTGCCTTCTGAAGACCGGAAACGCGCCTTGTTTTAATTTGCTACCAGCGGTCACCCATCACACACTCGACCGCGCCCGTAGTGCTTAACCGAGTAAATCGCTTATGATCTACACCAGCCACGGGGCTATGCGCGCTTCTTTTAACTTTCATATGATACGATAAAAATTTGTGATTTCATGCCTGAGAAACATCCCTGTTTAGGGATGACAATATTAGCCCCCAGATCAAAATTAAATTGTTTCGCTGTGTTGCTATATCCAATATACACTACGTCGAACGACGAAGTACGAACTACGTCAGAACAAAACGATTCCATCGCGATGCAATGCATATTATGTTACGAGAATTAGATCCCTTCTGGTTCAGCATCAAGAAAACTACGTAATTATATAGTTTTAGCACAAATTTACATTCAAAACCCAAATTCGATAAATATCGTAGTCGATCTACAGCTACTTCCTATCAATAACCTATCACTTATAAAAAACAACGTAAATTTGCAAAGGTAAGCCATAAGATATGTAATTGGGCCACCGTATAAACCGCCTTATAAAACTGCGAAAGAAACAAATTGAACATGACTTAGCAACATGTGCCTTCGTGAGATGATTTCGTTGAATAGAGATGATGACTAGGTATGAATCAACTACTTTGTACCATATCACATAAAAGCGACTTGCAAATGAGATATATTGATACAAAAATTATGAAAATTCGAGTTGAATCGTATGAGAAATTAAAAGTGTCGAAAATTCGTGAACATAAAAGTTAAGTTTAAATTTAAAATAATTTCACATTTATATAAATGTAACTATGGGGGTATGTAACTATGTAAAGACTTATTAATTTAAGTGTTAATTTAGTTTAAGCAAGAAAAATAAAAAAATAAAAACATTTACATTCTATAAACGATATACAACAAATTTTAATAAGAATGTTTTTACAAAAACGCAGTATTGACGAAGATATTTTAAAATGTTTTGATTTCACCATCCAATTCACAAGTTTTAACTCTAACGTGACGTCAGAATAGAGTATCATTTTGTATGAGCCGTTTTGAGTCGTTTCACAACTCGCAACGTTTTGAATCGGTATATCTTTAAAATTATTAGCTATTGAGTAGACGTTTCAAAGACAACATTTATTTATTTTTGCTATACTTTTTGAAATTACAATTAAAAAAAAACTAGTCATCATCCCTATTGTAGGTATGTGAGATATTGCTTGCCTTCTCATTTTTTCATTCTATGCTCTTGTATTCGATACTACGAATGAAATGGAGAAAGAAACTGGATATAATGAAGATATTCTATTTAACAATGATGCTGAGTGTGAATGTTCAGCGGTATCGTCTTGCAGGCGTCTTTTTTCGACTTAGCTTGACTTTTCGTCGTCTATTTAGTAATAGCAATCACAGAGACATAATAGCTTATCAGGGATGGTAACGTATCTGCATTTTGACCTCTGGTTTTTGTCTAGATGTCTATAGGCTGCAGTCATGACTAAACATCAATGTGAGCTGCATGCTTGTCTGCCACATTACTTACACAAAAGAAGCCATTGTGATTGTCTATAGGATACATCATTCATATATACGCAATGTGAGAATGTGACCTATTGTAATACATTGCTCCATGAAAAAATATTTTCTTTTAATTAAAATTTTGTATAATATATATTGATAATCTGAAATTACACTAAACACACCAACCTTATTTAATGTTAAACGATAATTACCGTAAATAAAAGCATTAGGGAATTTTCAAAAGCACCGTGTATTTGCAAGGGTAAGTAAAATATGTAATTGGGCCACCATATGACCCGTCTTACGATGGCTCGGCAGAATGAAACAAATTCAACATGACTGCGCGACATGTGCTCTTGTCGGCAGATAATTTCGCTGAATCGTTCGAGGATATTGCTTGCGTTCCTTTTCTGCCTTTCCAAGTGTTTGTATATGTACAAATCTGTTTTGATATCTCTTTAACAATCGAAATAGGAGAAGTAATTTATTTTTAGAGGTGATTTCATAAACTTCAGGATTATTCTTTTGGGAGTGGCACGATATCAAGCTTGATCTTGATTACAGAGGCGGCAAACGCATTTGAATTTTGGCCTTTGGTTCTCATGCAGATATCTATAACCGGCAGCACGAGTATTTTCTCGTCATCCTTCATTATACAACTTCATGATTGTTTGGCGTTATCATTACATACTATCCGTAAATTTTAATGTCTGTTTATGAATAAAATCTTCCACGTGTACATCTGAGTACTGAAATATTGATTCACATTACATACTAACTTTAAAGAACTCTCGTCTTATTGAAAAAAATATAGAGACAGTAGGTACTTATTTTATCAAATTTTCGAGCTCGGGTGCTTAAAATCTTAATGTCATTTTTGAACATTTTACAATAACAATAATCACATTGACTATACGAGTGTTTAAAAAACAGAACACGCAGTAAGGATTTGAGTCGCAACCATAACGAAACTTAGAATAATCTTGACAACAAATGCTTACAACCGAAGTATTCGAAACGCATTTTGAAATCTAGCGTCACACAAAGCTTCGTGAATGCCTAAAACTCCATTAAATTTTACCTCTCCCTTTATTTAGCGGAATGCTTTGTGAATCAAATTCCTTTATACTCACTAACTAGGTCAAGGACCCGATAATATGGGTTATGAAAAAGCCAAATCAAAAACAACTGGAGGCCCATTAAATTCGAATCAGTTATTCATTACTTAAGCGTCTCGGCCGAATCGATACTACCTAAACTGATGCATTTATTTCCCTGGACGAACAAAGGAAATACGATTCTATTTCTATGTGTGCACGACTTAGAATTAATTGAAACATACCATGTCATTTCCGACTGCTAGTGCGTTCAGCGGGGACAAGGCCAGGAGCGAAAAGAATGGAGGTATAGGTGAGGGTGTGGACGGGAGAGGGACAGGTATAGGGGGATGCAAGGCTAAAGGGTCGCAGGTACAGTGACCTGACCCAGTTTCGGTTGCAGGGCATCGTGTAAATATTGATTTAGTGACCTGTTTCAACTTGTTGCTCAGGTGCGGGTGTGTTTAGGAAATCTTTACCTTTGCTAGGTTAAACCGCGGCTTTAGCTGCCTTCGAGGGGTTTAGCTAAAAACTTGGGGATTATTTATGTTGCGTCGGTTTATGTTTTGTGCAGTGCCTCAGTTCTGCGGTCACCAAAGTTTTCTGACCTTGGGCGAGTTTGGCCGGGAATTAGCCAGTTAAAAATTTTAACACGAGCAGAATTTCTGAATTGTTCGCTGAAATAGTCGGCTTATTTATTTTAGAATCATACTTTGGACGTAATTTGTGTTTATATGATTTAGCAACGGATTTCAGTTACTGACATAGTTTTTCATGTCAGGTGTTCATGATTAATATTGCAACTACCAGATGCATTATTTCTAAGCCATGGATATCTATTATTAGTGATTGCACACTAAAACAAGGGGTGGGGGGGGAACTGAGTAGTCAAATTAATTAGAAGAATAAATTGAAACCTTATCTAAAACTTAAACACATGTATCTGGTGTCGATTTAATACAATACTTCTAAGTATGTATTTTTAAGAAATTATCAATTATGCAATAAGGTTTTCACTATCTCTATAAAAATACTTATCCAATAGGACCAGTTTAAGAGTTAATTTTAATGTCCGATAGTCTGATCCACCTAGGCTACTTTGCATCAAAGATCAAGTTTTATAATTTAAGTCTAGTTTTTTTTGTCATGCCTAATTTTTAATGTTTTTTTCAATAGTTTAATTTTATATTTGTGATCTCATCTATGACAAGAAAGTTTTATTATTTCCAAGTGATTAAATGAATTTTGAATTGAATTGATAGTTGAAGCAGATTTGTGTAATATTTTATATTTGTTACAGCGTGGGTCCTTGGGTGGCTGATGTGCAAGACCGTGCCATACGTCCAGGGTCTATCAGTGGCAGCGTCAGTATATAGCCTTGTTGCTGTCTCACTTGACAGGTAAGTTTTATTTCTTCTTTCTCTATCACTCTTATTTTGCGATTTACTAAGGCGAAGAAAGGAAATATGGCGATGTTTCTCAAGTGATATGATTGTCAATATTTCAAATGATGGCAGCCATTTTGCCTCATGCGTCATACTTTTGAACGGGTGCTCATTATGGGGATTGTTCTTTTGTTGTTTGAGGGTGTTACCTTCTATCACGGCGTTACGTTGTTGATGAGTATGTGCATGTGTGTAGTTACATATCCATATATTTATATGCTATGGACGTTTACATTATGTTTATTCTATTTCATTTCTAATCTGTATTAATTTTAGGATTTTTTGGACAAAAAGAGCAACACACTGAGTTCTTTCGGTAGCCAAATTTTTCTCAGTAGTGCCTGTTCTTGGAACTCTGCTAAGTAAATAATGACCATGACGAAAATATTTAATATTTATTTTGTCATTATTGGATATTGTTACCTTTGGAATTATTATTATTTTGAATTATTAAGTTATCCACTATAGATGCTACCTACAGTGAATGACTTAACCTGACAATGTAAAAGTAGACCAAATTGAAAAGCAATTTTGATTTGATTAGATTTCAGTGTGTAGTCTTTTCCGAGTCTTACCTTCTATATTTTTTTAATTCTTCGTGATCGTAACTGAGAATAATCGTATTGTAGACTTGAAAAGAGCAAATTATTACCTGCTGATTATTGCACTGTTCATCGATGTGTCTTGTACTCAACACACATTGAAACACGTGTAGGCTGGCTTTTTACTGGTGGTAGAGCTCCAGTGACGGAGCTCGCGGGCGTGGGCACCACCGCATTACCTAATATACTTGCCGCTAAATGGTGGTATTCAGCACTATCGTGTTCCGGTCAGGTGGTAATGTACGGCTCTGTAATTTCCAGCACAGAGGCATAACACCTAATGCCTCAGGAGTGGCAGCGCATCTGCATTTTGACCTCTGGTCATTGTGTAAGTATCTATAGGCCACAGTCATCACTTAACTGCATCAACGTGAACTGTACGCTTGTTTGCCACTTTTATTACATAAAAAAATGCTAATAAATCAACGAGATCACAGTGATTATTTATACTCGTAGCTTCATTAACTGCATACGTGTATCAAAATGCATTTAATAACCTGTTACCCAATCATTTATAACCTATGCATATCCTGTGACCTAGAACGAATCGGCACATTCACAATTGAACACAAGTATCACCAGTAAGTATTAAATCGTGTAGAAAATATCTGTCCCTTCACTGACGCGAACTTGACCTAAATCTTGTCCTATGGATATCCACAAATTGATTCTCTTGTATTTGACGATAGATTTTGAAGAGCTCTTAAGGGTATATTGAATTTTATTTTTAGCCGAAAGGATGAGGATATTTTGAAATGAGTGGTTTGTATATCACTGTGTTATTATTAGTCTCCTCTATTATATATGAAATGACCTTCAATCCTTAAAGACTTCCTTGAATTATGATGTTGAGTTTTATTTATTCCATATCTTGATTGATTGGTGAATACATTGTTTATTGATTGATTCTGTTCAGATGAACAATATTGTGATATATAATAATTAGTTTAGAAAGTATGGATACGTGGATCTAAGGCCAAATATTAACTGAATATAAATGAATAAATTTGAAAACTGTATAAAATATTTACTTGTAATTGCTTAATAGTATTTTGTATTATTCCTCTTCAAAATGAATTCTACTGGTGGTAGAGTTCCAGTGTAAGAGCTAGAGAACGTAGGCACCACCGAATTACCTAATCAATGGTAATGTACGGCCCCATAATAACTTATTACAGAGACATATCAACTAAGGTCTCAGAGGTGGCATCGCATCTGCATATTGACCTCTGGTCTCTTTGTGGGTGTCTATAGGCTGCAGTCATTACTTAACATTAATGTGAACTGCATGCTCGTATGCCATATTCATTACATTAAAAAATGAACGTCGCCATCATTATTAAGTTAGTACAATTTAAATGATCCCGTTTATCAAATTTTAATAATTCCTTGAAACTAATTCTTACGTTGTACTACTTGGGTCAATTGCAGAAAAATTGTACATTTGGCAATATTTTTTGTCCCGCGATTGTATTATTCATTTTCATTTTCAATTTAACACATAGAAGGAAATTTCTAAGTAAAAAAGTAAAATGAGGAGTAGGTTTCTTAAAAACATAGCTTTTTATTTAATTATTCGTAATAATGTGTAAAATATTGCAAAATAAAAAAGTGATTTAAATTGTTGCCATACATTTTTTGCATGTCCGAATGACGAGTTGATTTGTATATTGGCCTGTAGTTACGTCTATTAATGATCCCAAATTGATGTTTTTGTGTTGTTCGATAAAAATATTCCTTGTAAATTAAGCTTTGACGTACTTTATTTTATTTCATTTAAATCTTTATAGATATGTAAATAATAATAATAATAATGGCAACCCATTATACGTCCCACTGCTGGGCACGAGTCTCTCCCCTTTTTTGGAGGGGAGGCCTAGAGCTTACTCCACCATGCTGCTCCAATGCGGATTGGTGGAGGTGGGTGGGTTAGTGGCCAACCCGCTGTCGGATGTTTTCAAACCGCCCATTAGGCCTCCGACAAGGTTTAACGACTGCTATCCATCGATAGCAACCGGGACCGACGGCTTAACGTGCCCTCCGAAGCACGGAAACGCGCATTTAATTTGCCACTAGCGGTCACCCATCATACTACCCGACCGCGCCCGTAGTGCTTGACCGAGTAGATCGTATATGATCTACACCAGCCGCTGGGCCATGCGCGCTTCAATAAAAATAATGGTGTCTCTAAAATGTTACATTTCGTTACTCAAGGTTAGTAACGGATGATAAATCTTGAATGCAATGATTTTAAGTTAGCACGCAACCTTTATATAAGCTGGCAACACTTTCTGTTTGTACATATCTGTCGGAAATAGAGGCCATTTTGTTTTCATCGGTGTTAAAAGAACATTTCGTCGGTAGTTATGTATCTTCGCGCTAAGTCTCTTACGGGGCAGAGATTGTGGAGCGCCAGATAACTCGGTCCTGACACACCTCCCGTGCTTCCTTATACACCTATAGTGTATGTAGTGGTCAATATATAATTAAAGTTCCTCAGTCTAATTAGTTTTACTGTCAATTGTTTTGTATTCGGTAGAGAAAAAAATGTTAATCACATGGGTAGTGCAAATTGAAACATAATTCGTCAATCACGAAATTCACCCAAAACGAAAAAACACCGTGACCCATCGGTCCCATAATATCGCTATTATGATCGGCCCAAGGCCTTGCGTGCCAAAAATTTATCAATGGTGTTTTGGGTATGGGAATAATGCCACTCGATTTGATGAATGTCGGACATTTTTTCCGTTTTCTGCAGCTTAGCTGCGATGGCCGCCATTATCGATATCATTTTGTGCGTTTTTTTATTGCCTTTATTTATGACCCGAGTTTGACTTTTCCCTGATTTTGGGATGATAGAAATTGAGTTCAGCGGAATTCTGTTTTACGATTATGGGGCTCTTCAAATATGGCGTCAAAAGAAACCTTCAGGGCTAGCAGCGCGTTGGCAACTCCGTTGGTGTTGCAAATGTTCATAAGCAATGGTGACCACTTTCCATCAGATGGCCCGTTTGCTTGTGTGTCAATCTTCAGGCACAAAAAATGCAATCTAAAGATTTTGTATTTCTAGGACTTGGATTCTTCTATTGATTGTAACTCTTAAGGTATTAAAAAAGGGATGTCTGTTGTGTTTGTCTATCTTCTGTCTGTGTTACTTAACCTCTGTATTACTTAACCTATACCCGGGACACTCGGCTAAAATTTCATACAAACGCTTATTCTGGTTACACACACAGACATCAATCAGGACGTGTTTTTACACGCACACACACAGTTGTCCGCTCACAACCTCAGTGCACCAGGCTTCCGGCATGGTACTCGAGATGAGGGACATGGGACGTCGAAGTGTCCATTCTATACGTAACATTATTACATATTTTCTACCTATACATAACATTAGGGCAATATTTATCTGTAAATACTGATGTGTAATTAAGGAGTTGCATATAGGCGGAACGGGCGTTCGTAATAAAGATGTAAGAAAGAGGCTTTGTGTGAATAAGGTATCGGTGTAAAAATGAATAAGGCATGCTCCGACGGTTCGGGCCAAAGATATTAAATATCTTTGGTTCGGGTATATAGAGTGTCGACCAAGACTGACCTACCAAATAGGTAGAGTTCTGTCTGATGGTGCGGTCAAAAGTCTTAGGAGTCGGCGTGTATGCATGAAGAGAATGATGAAGGTAGATGAGGCACGAGAGGTATGTCAGGACTGTGATATCTGGCACTCTACAATCTCTGCCTACGCTATTAGGGACCTGGCGTGAAGATACATATATACATATGACTGACTGCGCTAGCAGTAGAATCCTCTTCCACAAGAAGGCAATGGGGTCATCACATCTCAACGCCTTCAGTACAAATTCCATAAGAAACTTTACTTGTATTCTCCTCGTCCAAATTTATTTCTTAAAATAAGAGTAGCTGAGTAAGTTTAACATCTCGAGTCATAAACAAAATCTCCGTTCATATTTAGCTATGCTCCACTTTCAAGGCGCCACTCAACTAGACTCAATAAAATCCTAAAATATCGCATTTCGTTGTTAATTTTCGTGATCGAATCAAATAATTCTAAGTTTATCCATGATTTGCTATCCTCGGCCTTAACAGCTTATTGAATAACTTCACAAGAGAGATGGTTCTCAATTTACGAGATTCAGTTTTTATTGTATGGGTTTTATTAAAAAACGGCCAAGTACGTATCGAACACATCATTATATACTATTACCACAGTCTAAAGAAAACGAACGTTTTAATGTAATTATACTGTGCGTATTACGATAATCTTTTCAGACGTCCTACCCACTCTGCTAGCTTAATGGTGGTACCGGTTAAACGATGGTACCGTTTGGCAGAATAGAGTATAATGTCCTTCTGACCGAATTTCGACCACGGCGGCCAATGTCAAGGGAGACTAGCCAACTGCGCGGGAGATATCATAGTGCATAAGTGTATGTGCAAGTGCACTCTCTATTCCCTTACTCTAATAGTGAGATGGGACGGCAATCCGACACGACCGGAGAGCAATCGAGCGCAGGACTGATGGTTTTACTGCAATAAGCTGCAGATAGACGGAGAGACGGACATTTTTTAAGGTAAGGAATGTGGCAAACAAGCTTGCAGCTCACATTGATGTTAAGTGATAACTGCAACCTTTAGATATCTACACAAAAACCAGAGGTCGAAATGCAGATGCGATGCAACCCCTGAGACCTAAGCTGTCATGTCTCTGTGATAGTTATTACGAGGCCATGCATACAATAGGACTGAACACTACCATTTAGTGGCTGAATTAGGTAATGCGGTGGCCTCTACACCCTCGAGCTCCTACACTGGAACTCTACCACCAGTAGTGACCAGTACATATTGAAACTATGGAATCCTAAAAAGGAAAAAAAAATAATAGTGACCTATTTCGTTGATCTCTTTTCTACCCAAAGGTTCACTGGTGGATAATGCCTCAGTTGCATTAAGTCTGCCTTATGTACGGTTCCTTGTGTTCTTTTGTGCATTAAAGTTACTGTAAAGAACCGAACTAGCTTTAGCAGCACTTCATTCTACGTAGACGACCACAATTCAACTGATCTCCTCTTACCATTGACAAGCCCATTTATACCCCCAAATACTCGACTTCGTAAACAAAATTCGAGTCGTTACCTTTACAATAGCCAACAGGTGTGATTCAAATGTAAACAACCTAATTCCAATTAGGCACCTTATTTTGCACAAACACCACCTGATTTGGCACAAAAACCACCTTATTTTGCACAAACACAACCTGATTTGGCACAAACACCACCTGTTTCACCTTAAATGATGCCTAAACTAGTACAATTATTTTAGGCACTAACATTACATAAATAAATAAAACTAAAAATAGTAGAATTACCAGTGCGTTTATATGTCACATCCACTTTAAAGCTACTGGGCCGATGTAGTTGAAGTTTGGTAAACATATTGTGTCAGCGTCCCAAACATGAGCGTATAGCGTAAATATATGAATTTCAAATGTGGTCGTTTTTTTTTTTTTTTGTTATATTCTGTGACAGACGGGCAGATAATCAAGTGATCTAGTGATCTTATAAGGGTTTTCGTTTTTCCTTTTGACATACATAATCCTAAAAAATTATGATCTGAAGACGATGCCAAAGGAGAGGATCCAAAATACATGGAGCTTCGGCCTGTACCATTTACGCTATATTTCACCTTGCACGCTATATTGAGAGAAGAAGTTGAATACGTATATATCTTCAATTAATTAAAGTGTATTTAAAAAACAAGAATGTCTTAGTAGCAATATGATGACATACTGTTGTCTTATAAAAAAAATTAATATCAATAATAATCGCTTCAGCTTACAATTTAAACCCCATTCCAACTTCCCATGGGAAGCGCATAATTTTCCTACATGCCAAATTAATCCCGCAATCCCGGACATGTGGAGTGGAAGCGTTCTCAAGGGCGGTGTTAATAGGTATGCTGTTTTGTTTATTCCGGGAACTTACAGGATTCGAAGGTCGATGTGAAATTTAATTTTAAGGGACGATTATTTAGTTTTAGTTTGTGTTTGTTGGCCTTGGTTTCCTACGCAGTAGTTATATAATGTTATAATAATAATTTATTCATTCGGATCGATTACAGTTCCATTTATTAGTAAACAACTTATTGCTAGAGGTAGTACCTACTTAACTGCCTCAGTAGCCTAGTGGTAGCAGGGCACTACTATTACGCTGGGATCCTGGGTTCAATTCCAGGGCCTATCAGAGATAACGGTGTAAAATCCTTTCCTCGTCCTATTGGACTACCTGATTCGACCTGACTACCTGAATGGTGGGTGTTTGCATGTATGCTAGAATGCATTCCTTTACTACCCCTTCGGGGATTACAGGCGTGAAATTAAGTTTAGGGAAAAAAAATAGGTTATTAAATTAACAAAATCCTTTCTTATCGCTAGATGAGCTGTTTCCACCATTCAATTGTACTATTACGTTTGGATAAAGAAATTAGAACAAGATGTTGTATTTTTAGATTCCGTGAAGACATAAACGTAGATAGATTGTAAAAGTTTTTTTTAATAATATCATGACACTAAACTTTCATAAAGCACCTAAAATAAAATAGACTTGAAAAAAGTGTGATAGCTGAGAATATTATTTTGGACTCAGTATAAAACGTGTTGACAAAACAAAAATAATATACAATCTATGTATTATTTATAGAAGAGCTAAGTATAAAGACCATTCTCGACTCTTAAACTTAATTCACATAAACACCAAACTAGTCAAATATTCAAAACTCAAGGGATGGCGATATTTTCGAAGAATGAACAACAGGTTCGTAAAAAAACCGTCGGATCGAACATTCACCTTTACAACTCCGAAATGATCTGAAGTTGTTAAAGATTGTGCCACACTGTGGAAGAGATAATATATATAATTTGAAGTCAAAGCACAATAAAAAAATGTATACACGAAGAATTATAAGCAAATTATACAAATTATGCCTATTTTCATCTCATTGGTGTGAGATGAAAATGAAAGATGACCGTTTGATACGAAGGGTAGCGGGTTCGATCCCCGCACTGGGGCATATATTTGTATAGCCTATAGATATTTGTTTCGGGTCCGCGTTTGTGTATGTTTTGTGTGTACAACACCCACGACACAGGTTTATACCTACTGTAAGCCTGTGAGTGAAAGTAGCTGTGAATGAAAGCGTATTTTTTCTAAACAGCTTTTAAATTATGTGTATTGAAATCTTTAGAAAATGTACTTATATACTCTTAGTTAATCGGTACGCCTTCTATACTTCAGCTTAGTACTGGTACTTGTTACTTTATTGCATATTTTTGTCCACTAAATTAGCTAAAGAGAGTAGGTCCCTCAACTTTACCATCATGTATATCCGCGGCAGAATTATTTAACTATTTTGACACTAATACCTCTAGAATATATTATGCTATACGTATTTATTTAAAATGTAAATAATTGCGATAGAATGATATGCCTACGCTACATAGCTAGCGACAGCATAGCTCTTTGTAAGCGCAATCATTATAATTAGGATTCAGAGAGGTCTACGATGTCGTTTTCTCGTATTTACTTAAGCCTGGTATGCCGTGCACGTAAGTAATTAAATCCGACACCTATTCATGGCAAGTTTAAAATGAAATGGTGCATAGATTTCCAATTAAAATTAATTTTGTCTTGTTCGGGGAAGTTTATTGGATAGAATCAAAAACTTTAAGGCTGTCATAACTGTCATTGGCTGTAGCTTTGAATGGAATAACTTATTGAATAATTAACAATGAGAAAGAGCGTCGCTGGGGGGGCAGTTTGGCTATAGGTGAGGGCAGGCAGGCAGGGTTCTAGGACTAGGTTGGTACCTATAGGGACTTATGGGACAGATCAGTTTTTCATGTAAATTGCTCTATTTTTTATCTCTAGGGAGGGGAAACTGCACCTCCTGCTACCTTTCAGCGACGTTCATGATTATGACTAGCAACTGCGAATGGTTTCGGTCGTTTGGTTATTTACCTGACGGATTGTAGATTCAGAGGAGTCGTAATTTTTTTTTAATTGCTTGAGCGACACAACATTATAAAGTTATTTAGTGATTATTGATAAATTTGGCTTGTTTGCCTGTTCCAAATATTATTATAAAAATACTTTTAAAGGAAAAATGTGCGAAAAACAGTATGTACTTCGAGCGGAGTTGAACCTTGTGTTTTAATTTTAATCTTTAAAAACCTTTATATTTGTTGGCATTTTTTAATGCGAACAACATACAATACAGAAGAACGATTTTAAAAATTGTGTTTTTATGTCTTTATTCCTTAAACCGGAAGATGGGCAGTTTTGAAATTTTGTATTTCATTATGTTTTGAACAATTTCACTCATTTTCAAGCTGGATCCGAATTTATGTAGCTTGGAATGTCTAAATTGACCAAACTGCACGGACATGGAACACACGGTGAACGCAATCAAAAGTCTTAGGAATCGGCGTGCATGTATGAAGAGAATGATGAAGGCATATCTGGCGCTCCATACTCTCTGCCTACCGCGTTAGAGACCTGGCGTGAAGATACATAAATACATACATACAGATAAGGACATGTGACGTAAAAAAATGGTAAGGACTCGAGGGCGTAGGTACCACCGAATCACGCAATTTGTTTGCCGCCAAATAGTTGTGTGTTAACCATACAACGCGCATGGCCCGGCGGCTGGTGTAGATCATAAGCGATCCACTCGGTTAAGCACTACGGGCGCGGTCGGGTAGTGTGATGGGTGACCGCTAGTGGCAAATTAAATGCGCGTTTCCGTGCTTCGGAGGGCACATTAAGCCGTCGGTCCTGGTTGCTATCGATAGATAGCAGTCGTTAAACCTTGTCGAAGGCCTTACGGGCGGTTTGAAAACATCCGACAGCGGGTTGGCCACTAACCAATCCGCATTGGAACAGCGTGCTGGAGTAAGCTCCAGGCCTCCTCCCAAAAAGGGGAGAGACTCGTGCCCACCAGTGGGACGTATAATAGGATGCCATTATTATTATTAAACCATACAACCGGAACACGATAGTGCTGAACACAATTTTTTTTCGCTTTTCCTGCTTTGTCGTGAGTATTCTAGCAGCAGACAAAAAATATCTCACAATAACACCACGTCTTGTTATTTACTCAATGACAGCAACGTTCATTCATAAAACATAAACACACACGCGTAAATATCTCCAAATGTGTAGTGTCGAACGAAACAAACACGTCGAATATAAATAAATGGGAGCCACTTGTTTTTTATCGGCACAAGCAATATTTTTGCAGCTACCTAAATATGTCGACGAAGAAAAGCGAAACGACGTTATTTATATAAGTAAGGTAACCTCCAAACCTACATTTAGAAGGGCAAAATTGGAATACAATGTAAATAACAAAAATCGGCTAAGTGCGAGTCGTACTCGCTTTAACAGGGTTCCGTATATAATACTTTCCTATGATTTTATAAATATATAGACTTCCTACAGATTTTCCTGTAGGTAATCTAGGTAAAGAACTATTAACTGTCTTTTTTTCAAAATGTTAGGCCCATTAGTATCCTTCGATAACATATAAATAGTCTATTTCTAAGTCTATGTTCTTATATATATATGTATCTTCACGCCAGGTCCCTAACGGGGTAGGCAGAGAGTTTAGAGCGCCAGATATCCCGGTCCTGACAAACCTCTCGTGCCTCGTCTACCTTGCCTCTTCTTTTTTCTTGAATGACTTTAAAACGATTTGAGTCAAAACTTTGACTATCTAGTCAGTAGTGTAGTGGTAGCAGGCCACTACTACTGCGCTGGGATCCTGGGTTCATTTCACGTATCAGCGGCTACCAAGGTGTAAAATTAATCCAGTAGGTACCTCGGAGTATGGTAATGTGCCCGGAGATGTCAGCAGGCTCGCTACCTGTTACATGACTAGCGTGACTGGCGTGGGTGCGACTATAGGTAGGTACGTAACTACGCAAGTTAAATCCTTACAAAAAATATGTTTACAAAACATTATTTTTTCCATACTCCAATTTATCGCCAAGAAGTAGCGTTTGATAAATTAATTTTCTTTACACATCCATGTTTGAGGCACTAATGTACATAATGTTTGGTAAATTTCTTATAAAAAATACGTTTACACTCACAGTCGCACACTAGGTATAAACCTGTGTCGTGGGTGCCTGTACACATACGACACATACACGAACACCAAGACCCGAACCCGGTCGTCTCGCACCACTGGACTAACCGGGTCGTCAAAGGCATCTTAAAAAGCTTCTGTTTATTTATTTATTTTTATTTTTTTATGTAATGCAAGTGGCAAACAAGCATGCAGTTCATATTGATGTTAAGTGATGACTGCAGCCTATAGACACCCACACAAAGACCAAGGTCAAATGCAGATACGTTACCACTCCTGAGGCCTAAGGGTGTTATGCCTCTGTGCCGGAAATTACAGGGCCGTACATTACCACCTGACCGGAATACGATAGTGCTGAACACTACCATTTAGCGGCAAGTATATTAGGTAATGCGGTGGTGCCTACGCCCGCGAGCTCCGTCACTGGAGCTCTACCACCAGTAAAATTCCATTAAGGGCACGGAACACTGAAAATAAATGGGCAGAATTATTTGAAAGGGACAATATTATTACAAGTCCCTTAGCATCGTATCGGTGAACAGCAAACACTTAGCCCTGAGGAAGAAGCATTCGAACCTTTATCTTTTATTGGAGACCTTGACATGGTAAAGGAAAAGATACAAAGTACTTTTTTTTCGTAGCCTATCAGGAACCCTTATAGTTTCGCCATGTCCGTCCGTCCGTTCGCAGATATGAACTCAAGAGTCTCTGAACTCTTACTGCTTGAAAGCTGTAATTTGGCACAAATATACCTACTGTGCGGAGAAAGTCGTGCAAATAAAACTAGAAAAATATTTTAACACGTAAAGCAGGGATCCATTTTATTTCACGATAATCCCATCGTATTAGCTGTCTTTGGATAGGTAAAGGATCCGTTTGAGAAATATTTAGCTTTAGTGCAAACATCATTTTTTGTTAGAATCAGGTGTCTCTCCTCTACCAGCTAAACGGTAGTATTTAGACGAATATTTACTGGTGGTAGAGCTCCAGTGACGGAGCTCGCGGGCGTAGGCACCACCGCAGGCAGTGTTCAGCACTATCGTATTCCGGTCAGGATAATGTACGGCTCTGTAATTTCCGGCACAGAGGCATAACACCTTAGGCCTCAGGAGTGGTAACACATCTGCATTTTGATTTTTTTCTTTGTGCAAGTGTCTATAGGCTGCAGTCATCACTTAACATCAATGTGAACTGCATGCTTGTATGCCACTTCCATTACAAAAAAAAAATAAAAAAAATACGAAGATTTTTTTTTTTAATGTAGTTGAAGTGGTAAACAAGCATGCAGTTCACATTGATGTTAAGTGATGACTGTATATAGACACCCACACAAAGACCAAGGTCAAAATGCAGATGCGTTACCACTCCTGAGGAGTAAGGTCTTATGCCTCTGTGCCGGAAATTACAGGGCCGTACATTACCACCTGACCGGAACACGATAGTGTTGAACACCACCATTTAGCGGCAAGTATATTAGGTGATGCGGTGGTGCCTACGCCCGCGAGCTCCATCACTGGAGCTCTACCACCAGTAAAATATACAATAGTACAAATAAATAATTTAAATGGAAATCAGGCTGAATAGACTCAACAATTTTGGGAGTAACAATAATGGATGAGTATAAAATGTACTTACTTAAACAACAGGTACCTCACGCAAATGGCCGATTTTTTTAAACTACATTGATAAGGTCTTATTGTTATGTTTCCAGTGATTTTTTTTTCCGTATTGGGAAGATTCTTAAATTATTTTTAAGCTGTGGATAGAGCTATTGAGCTATAGCGATATTTTCAGACATTGAGGGACAATGATCATTAACTTTTTCGCACCAGAGTGGAACAGTGTGCTCATTCGATAATAAATGCGACATTATTTGTCATATGCACGAAAGACATATTGGTACAAATTTTGACAGTTTGATTAAAACCCAATTACAGTGCTTATCAAGAAATAATGCACATCCAGCCTATGAAAGTGAAAATCGGCTAGTTTCGGCTTCATAGAGCGTTATCTCTGCTGCACACTGCCTACGTAAGCGTCCGTAGTCCGGTATTGGTCAAAATTTGATCAAAATGGTCGACAAACGTCAAATAGGTAAGGTGCGAAAGAGATAACGCTCTACAGATCCGAAATAAGCCGACGTCTCTAATTGAAATCGATGTGCCTTATTTCTTGTTGAATTATTGTTTAAAAATTAGTTTTAGTAATTGTTATTAGTATTAACACTGTAATATCGAAGAATTATATATAATTTAAACGGACAAATGTTGGCGAGGTGATCTGCGGCTAAATAATTAAGAAAGACGACTTCGAAAAAGCTGACGTCGACCCAACGGTCAGATTTGAAAAATCGCTGTAAAACCTGGGGAGTATTGCCTTTAATTCATGTATTTTGTAGTAAATTCCTCTCTCCCTCCACCCCCCATTGAAAACATCTAATTATGAGTCGGATTTGTAGGACGATTTTTTACTGGTGGTAGAGCTCCAGTGACGGAGCTTGCGGGCGTAGGCACCACCGCATTACCTAATATACTTGCCGCTAAATGGTAGTGTTCAGCACTATCGTGTTCCGGTCAGGTGGGTTACCACCTGACCGGAACACGATAGTGCCCGGCCGTACTAACGTACGGCCGGGCACTATCGTGTAGCCGTACTAACGTACTACCGTACGTTAGTACGGCTCTGCAATTTCCGGCACAGAGGCATAACACCTAAGGCCTCAGGAGTGGTAACGCATCTGCATTTTGACCTTGGTCTTCGTGTAAGTGTCTATAGGCTGCAGTCATCACTTAACATCAATGTGAATTGCATGCTTGTTTACCACTTCCATTACATAAAAAAACATATATGTATATTTAGTAACCTCTTTTCTAGTTAACCATCAATGTTACTGGAGCTCTTATTGCCAAAAATATACCTAAGCCAAACTATAATGTGGGCATTGAACCGGCAAACGTATCGTAAAGAAATAGTGGAAGTGCGTGGAGACGATGAAAACATTTCATCTCGGATACGACCGGTCCAGTCAAACAATCATAAATATTGACCTTGCCCGTAAACAAAGCTCAAGTCACACAAGTTCTTATTGCCGAAGCAAGGTCGAGGCGCTTCCGATTGTGGATCGGAGGACAAACTTGAGTTTCCTGAATAGTTATTGGATACGCATGTATGCTTTGATTCTGTATGTGTTGTGTTTACTTGGAAATGAACATTTTTTATTTAGCTACTTTATTCTTGCTTAGTGAAATTTTCACGTGGAAGAAAAAAATAACTTAATTTCATGTTTACTTTACCCGGTTGTTCCAACAATGCATCCTTGGATGAACCGGATAATGTGGATCACAATTCAATTGAACTAAACTGAGAGCGTCTGAATTATAATGACAAGTTTGCATAGATTTTACAAGTGTTTAAAATCGTGTGTATGTATCTTCACGGCAGGTCCCTAACGGGGTAGACTGAGAGTTTGGAGCGCCAGATATTCCGGACCTGACACACCTCCCGTGCCTCATCTACCTTCATCACTCTCTTCATACATGCACGCCAATTCTTAAGACTTTTGACGCCACCATCAGACAGAACTCGACCTATTTGGTCATGGTAGGTCAGTCTTGGAAAAATACTAAAAATGAAAAACCTAATTAAAATCGTACCTACAAATATTTGTTTTATTCGGAAACTGTGTTCTTGCTGGGTCAATTTTTTATGATGGGAAAAATACTTATTGTACGTACCGTACATGATTCTTCGACATTTTTTTTGATTTACCCGGATAATTAAATTGAATCTACTAATAAAATTAACTACTTATATTAGATGTCACTGACTTTTTCGTATACGGGTTTGATTATTTTTATTATATTGATGTAACTTGTACATTTTTCGCTTGTAATTAAATTAACGAACGTATAAAATTCTTTACCTCACAAGATATACATAGCGATTTGTAATGTTTCAGCCAAATACAACGCAATCATTTTGTTACATCGAAACTCCATACTAGATATCTTTTTCTCTTATAAGTACTCGAATTCACAACATTTCCTACATTAACACATAATACTTCAGACTACTCTTATATTGTCGTTAATGTTTTGGAGCGCTCCAACTTTTAGTTTGTCAGTTACAATAAAATGAACTTTGTCTTCCTAATCTGCCCAACCCTCTACTTGTTTGTCAGGAATTTCCTTGTGTCGTGAATTCTTCATTTCAATAATGGTCAATAAATATGGCACCATTCATGATTTCATTATTTGTGCTTTGTCGTATGAACTAAATAATGTCAAATATTTTACATTTTTACTATGTTTTATTTTATATCTCCCCCTTAATTTAGCTTTGTGAACTTGTTGTTCGTAATGTTTATTTTAAAGGGCCCATCAGAATATCAGATGTGCAGTACAAATAGTTAAGATAGATGCCGTTTTTCTTGGATAACTAAACGTTTAATTTTAATTTAGCTCGTCATTTTCTCTCCTCTAATGTATACGTCGTGTGGGACCAAGAAAATAAATGCTTTCTCTTTCTTTATTTATCTATTTCTTTCTTTCTAAATATACCTGCCAATGAAATTGAATTTAGATACTTAATTTTATGTCCCTCAATGGTTGTGGACTAAACATGTTTGCTAAGATTTTATGTGTTTGTATTAGTATGTAACGAATCCTTAATGTTTTTATTGAGCTACTTTGTATTTGCTTTCTGACTTTTTACGAGTTAAAAATGACTTCCTTTTCCTGTAGCGCTGTTGGGAAAACCGGATAATGTGGAACTGGGCCCAAACATTTGCAGTTTTTCTCAATGGGTATCGGAAACATTATTGATATATTATTTTGATAATAAGTTTGTTAGTGCTTGAAAACGTATTACATTAGCTTATCTAATTGTTGGTAAATAGTGGTGTTCAATGCTTTCGTACTTCGGTAATGACAATCAATGTACACTTTAGTTTTTCATGAAGAGTAGACGTCCTTTCTTGGGGCTTAAGTAGCTGTGGTAAATTTTATCTTAATCTGTTAAGTAGTTTACTCATGCAAGCGTTAGAGACATGATAACCTGTATCTGTAACAGGGGTACAGACAGTAGAGTAACTTTCACATTTATAATTTTAAATAACGATATGCCAAAAAGTTGTAAAACTGTAGAATTTTTGTGCTTTCGCATCTGATTACTTGAAAACCAACAGTTCCGTTAATGTAAGTAACATTTATTGGCGATTTTATTTGTATTGGCTGTGGGATCAATAGTTACTCAGACTTAATATATCCTACACTAACTATAACATTGAAATTAATCTATTATTTTTATCTCGCGTATATTACACTAAAATTATTTTTAAAATCAACTCGATTGGACACTTGGAAGTGCTCAACATGCAGAACGTGCAAATTGTGGAACACACTTCCCTCTGAGGTGTTCCCCCGGCGCTACAATATGTGTTTTTTCAAAACTAGCGTCAAAGGAGTCCTTCAGGGCTGGCAGCGCGTTGGCAACTCCCTTGGTGTTGCAAATGTTCATAGCCGACGGCAACCACTTTCCATCAGGTGGCCCGTCTGCTTGTCTGTCAATCCTTTGACATATAAAAACCCGACGTTTCAATCGAATGCCATGTTAGTCTACGCGGGACCACACAAGAAGAAATTGTTTTATTTTAAAGTGTTACACGCGAAATCCTAACAATACATCGTATAGTGTCGCTAATTACTTAATGAGCATTGTTCGCTAAGAATGTGAGTAGCTTAATCTTCAAAACTTTCTTCGTCAACTTGACGAGCCAAGTTCCAACAATCAATTTCACACGACCCGCAGCCGCAGATCACGGGAATAGAGCGGTGGCAAATTGAAAAAATAGCTCACTTGTGGCTCATTACTGTTTGACGTGCGACCTTTGTAGACATATTGAAGATTTTGTCGTGTTTAGGGTGTCTATGTGATCACTTATAATGCTTTTCATGAAATTAAGCTATAAGGTATCTCTAAAATGTTGAGTACACTTCTTTTTAATTACTTATTCAGTACCAAATAATTAGACAAAATACTAAACACCAGAATCTTATCACACCATCTACAATTTCCACTCGCCAATTTGCGACCACAGACAGGAACAAAAGGTTCTAACAAATCACTGTCTAGACTATCTAGATATCAAAGGATTTTGAAGGTTGTTAAAATATATTAACACTAAATTTACATGGAGTAACGTAAATGTATTTTCTTGCTTCAAATAAAATAAATGCGTGGTTTGCACTTTAGTAACAATATTAGTAAGGTATCATTTTTATCTTCTTAATGTACCTATATAAATTACGTAATTTCCGAGGCACAGAGGCATAACACCTTAGGCCTCAGGAGTGGTAACACATCTGCATTTTGATTTTTTTTCTTTGTGCAAGTGTCTATAGGCTGCAGTCATCACTTAACATCAATGTGAACTGCATGCTTGTTTGCCACTTTTATTTTATAAAAAATATTTTTATTCCGAAACGATCTTTACAGATACTTTCAAAACGTTAAGAAATCATAAAATACCTAGTAGTAATAGTGAAAGATAGGGTAACGTGCAGGTCAATTTATATTCGCCACATTATGTTAGCACCGCAATGGCACCCGTGCAAAGCCGGTGCGCTAATACCTATCAGATAAAATTCAGGTGTCAAAAAGCTATAACCAAGGAACTTCTTCTCTTTTTTATATGTAATGGAAGTGGCAAACTTGAATGCAGTTCACATTGATGTTAAGTGATGACTGCAGACTATGGACACCCACACAAAGACCAAGGTCAAAATGCAGATGCGTTAACACTCCTGAGGCCTAAAGTGTCATGCCCTGTACCCGAAATTACAGGACCGTACATTACCACCTGACCGGATCACGATAGTGCTGAACACTACCATTTAGCGGCAAGTATATTAGGCAATGTGGTGGTGCCTACGCCCGCGAGCTCCGTCACTGGAGCTCTACCACCAGTATAACATAACGAAACTCCAGAAAATAGATGACTAATGTTTTGCTCATGAAATTACTTTTCAAGCCATATTTTTCTTCTGTTAACATAACCATACATTTATCAAGAAGACAAATCAGCTACAGCGTGGTGGGTGACCACGCCGAGAGCGATCACCGCAACTCGTTTTAGCCTACTAAGTGGTCCAGTTACCAAAATTGTACGTACGAGTAAATTACTTTAATTTATAACTGAGGGCAAAGTTTGTTGTGACCACACGTTCGTAACTTTGTAAATTACTAATAGGAAACATTGTGTAACATCAGAGTCTAAGATCGTATGATAACCACCAACCGATGACTGCAGCGAAATTAACACCGCTCCTAATCAGATATTTTTACTGGTGGTAGAGCTCCAGTGACGGAGCTCGCGGGCGTAGGCACCACCGCATTACATAATATACTTGCCGCTAAATGGTAGTATTTAGCACTATTGTGTTCCGGTCAGGTGGTAATGTACGGCCCTGTAATTTCCGGCACAGAGGCATAACATCTTAGGCCTCAGGAGTGGTAACGCATCTGCATTTTTACCCTGGTGAGGGTGTCTATAGGCTTCAGCCATCACTTAACATCGATGTGAACTGCATGCTTGTTTGCCACTACCATTACATAAAAAAAAAGATATGCCTCATATGTCCCTCCACAACGCCCTCAGCCGAGGACCAGGTCTCCTTAGACAGTTGTGTAAATTTTTTTAGTCTGAAAACCTTATGCGCTTGCTGATAACCATCTGAAGTGGTGAAATAGACTAATCTCTCGAGACGAGCCACTTCATAAACGTAGGTATGTTAACATGCTGAATTAAGGAAGATAGTCAAACTTGCTCGCGTAGTATTAATTAGAAAAAAATATAAAATTTACAATAATTTATTCAAAACTCAATGATGTACTGCAATGATCGGCGCATGCCTTACAACTGGTACAATTGGTGCGGCGTGTACTATTGGTGCGTGGACAACGGGCGCGACCACGCGGGCGGGGTGAACGACCGCGTGATGGGCGACCACGGAGTGAGCGACCACGGGGTGGGCGACCACGGGGTGAGCGACGGGCACCACGGGAGCGATGATGCCTGCATGCGCGAATGCAACGAACGCAAGGAGGGCGACCTGGAAAACGTTTTTTGATTACTAATCGATTTATTCAGTTTATTCATTTATTTCATATAATTAGGCTCTTGGAGAGCACCTTTACATCGTCATTTTTTTTAAACTTACATAGAATGAATGACCACTAATAATAATCAAATACATAATAAATTAAATAGACACTGAACAATTTTGTATAATATGGAAAGCATCCTATTTTTACGAATTCCTCCATTTCCCCATTTCAAATCGTTTTTTATCAGTGGTAGAGTCCAGAAGAGCTAGTCTTCTGTCACATTCATTCAATTTTGAGGGTATTGTTTTGTTAGACTCACTGGCGAATGATACTGCCACTGTAAGTATACACCATCAGATTCCCATCAAAGTGTTGCGAAGTAAACAATCTCAAACATATCTTTGACAATTTAAGATAAGCTGTTTAGGTTTGTATTTAAAAATAAGCAAAAACTGTCTATTTCTTTCTTATCTCTTCCCGAAACTATCGGACCCATAAAAAATACTTGAAAACAAAGATTTTTTTTCTATATCTAATATAGAACATTTTTAATGAAGTCTGTGGTATATAATAAGGTACCATAGAAAATCTCTCAATGGTTCGGAAGCCTATAAACGCGCGTTCATCTCACACTTGACCGGTTTCATTCTTCTAAATTTAAAGTTGTTATTGTAAATCTAAATATAAAACATTTCTATATTTGCATTTTACAGTTTAATAAATTCATAGATCAGCACAAACTGCTGAATTTAACATAACTTGATTATTCTGAGATTTCTAGTTGAATTCTACGATATTGAAACGATAACATAAGTTCATTATTAAGCATAGATAAAATGCATTGATTTGCTTGATAATGTAGTAGACAATCGCTTTGTTTCTGAGATTTTGTTTATAAAAATGTTTATTTTATTTGAAAGCGCTTTCGGCAATAAGTTCTCCATTTGTCTCAATGATATGTATTAAATTGTGGCATTAAAACGTTAAATAATATATCTTTATTACTGAATAGTTGACCCGGCAAACTTCGTATTGCCTCAGAATGAAATAGTGTGTCAAAGGATTGATAGATACGGACTATTTGTATGGGAAAATGAAATTGTGTTTTTTACTATTCCTCTCCAATTTCTTCATATTTTCTTACCCTTTAAACCTTTCCTGGACTTCCAAAAATCATTCAAAACCAAAATTAGCCAAATCGGTCCAGCCGTTCTCGAGTTTAAGCGAGACTAACGAACAGCAATTGATTTTTACATATATACTAGCGGCCCGCCCCTGCTTCAGGCGGGTGCAATGTTACCTACCCTCTCCTATTTGTCTTAGCGTGATGATTATAGATATAGCCTAAAGCCTTCCTTGATATCTTCTATAATTCAGGCAGCGGACGCAAAATGAGTAACTTTTCTAATTGTTTTTTTACACCTTGTGTCTGAAAAACCCAAATATCTTACGGAACCCTATTTTTCCAAAATAAAATATAGCCTATGTTACCCGTGGATAATATAGCTTTCGAATAGTGAAAGATTTTTTTAAATCGGTCCCCTAAATATTGAGCCTATTCAAAACAAACAAACATAAAAATATTACCTCTTTATAATATTAGTTAGTAGATATATAGATAGGCAGTAGAACACCCTCAATTCACTGGTTATGTCTTGGATAAATAGACATATTATTATTATTATTATATATTTTTATTAATATAAAATAACTCACCAGTTTGAACATGATTGCAGTTATAATTGAGGGTTTGTTAAATCGAGAGATGTTTGTCGACTGTTCGGTTTACCTAGGTCTAGTTCTTTTATAGTTAGTCCTATAACCTAGACAGTACTTGTAATAAATCTGTGTTTGGCAATCTGCAACCTGAGTCTCATGTACAGGTTGTTCGTTTAGTGGTATTAAATATATATTAGAAGAATTTCGTAAATTGGATTAAATATTTACATCTTCGGCATCAGTAACACAATCAAAGTGATGCATGCTTGTTTGCCACACTCATTAAAAAAATAAACACAAATTTTGCTTAAGGTACCCATTATTATAAATTGTGGATAGGATGATTGTTCAACACTGAAATCTCTTAAAAATGGATTAAATCCAAAATTAATTCCATTAAATACAGAGATTTTAGTTAAGTTGAGAGCTTTTCTTTCTATTTGTTAGGATTATTTGGATTCCAGTGTCCAATCTTAAGTTGGTTTAGACTGAAATGAAATTAGAGTCTTTAAGGCTGTCTCCAATTATTTTATTTTTGTTGTTTTGGTCTGGTGTGTATTTCGTTTTTAATAAATTGAGCCACAAGTTAAGTTTATTTTTGAAATAATTTGAAATAAAGCCATATTGTTAAGTTTTTTAGCAGGCCACAACTGCTGCACAGTTGCACCCTGAGTTTAATAACCGGATCGTGGATTTTTTTCCATTTTCTCAAAGATTCTCAGTTCCACCCTTCTTGTCGAAACCGAAAAACCGCCGCTGCCGTTCACTTATATACTCATCTTCACTACTGTCACTACTTGTTCTACCTACTAGTTGTTTAGATCATTTTTTATATTTTCAATTTTCTTCACTTGTTTATATAATATTAATGGTAACCCTTGATACGTCCCACTGCTGGGCACGAGTCTCTCCCCTTCTTGGGAGGACGCCCGGAGCTTTGGGGTAAGCACCCCACCACGCTGGTTCAATGGTGGGGTGGTGGAGATAAGGATTAGTGGCCAACCCGCTGTCGGATGTTTTCAAACTGCCCATAAGGCCTCCGACAAGGTTTAACGACTGTTATCTATCGATAGCAACCGGGATCGACGGCCTAAAGCACGGAAGCACGGAAACTCGTATTTTAATTTGCCACTAGCGGTCACCCATCACACACCCGACCAAGACCGTATCGCTTAACCGAGTAGATCGCTTCCGATCTACACCAGGCGCGGGGCCATGCGCGCTTCTTGTTTATATGTTGAGGCACAAAATTGTAAAGATCTGACACAAGGCAAGCCCACCTGTCGGAATTGTAATACAATTTACAAAATATGTAAACTTGTAACTACAATAATGCGTTCAATAAAACAGTTTTCCCTACAAATATGTAAATGGTCACCTGTATAGATAATGGAGCCAATTCGGAAGTAAAGGCTTTCGAATAAAAAAATAATTTTAAAAATCGTCTAACATACACCAAAAAAAACATACGTGTAGAATTGAGAACCTCCTCCTTTTTGAAGTCGGTTCAAAATGTTTATTAAACAGCATGAAAGGCTGATTGGTCTATTAAACAAGGACTTAACTACTAAAATTGTAGGTACAATTGTACAATTTTGTAGATTTTCCATGATTTTGTAAGTTGTCTTCTTTATTAAACAGAAACTTGTAGAATTGTAGCCTGTTATTCACAATTTGTAATGCTTGTTATATAAGGCCTGTGGTGTGTGAAGACCACTTGATTCGTGGGTCGGTTGATAGAGGGTCGCGGTTCCGATCCCCGCAACGGAACAAATGTTTGTAAGGCCTACAGATATTTTTTTCAGGTATTAAAATACGTTTACGTTTACACTCACAGCGCCACATTAGTTATTGTATAAAGCTGTGTCGTGGGTGCCGTTGTACACATACAACAAATACACAAACACCCAGACCCGAAACAAATATCTGTAGACCTTACAAATATTTGTGCCAGTGCGGAGATCAACCCTTCGAATCAAACGGAGGTTTCGCACCGCTGGACTAATCGGGTCGTAGGTATGGGTAGGTATGGGTTTTATAGTATAATATGTTGTGTGTAAACAACGGCACCCACATTACATATTTCTACTTAGTGTAGGTGTGTGTAAGCGTATAAAGAACAAAATATGCTCAGCATGTCAAAAGTATATCATATGAGACGAAATGCAATCGGCGAATCGTGGGTGTTGACTTAGATGTTGATGATGATATTATTATTAACCTCGGAATAAGATTTTTGTTTATAAAATATTCGATGACAAACTGTGAACACGCTGTACATAAGGTTATAATGTCCGCGTGTAGATCGCGATTCATTCAGTATTGTTAATTGCTTCATATACATGTAGGCGCTGTTTAATGTCATCGCTTTACCTATCGCAGCCTTTTCTTGAACTCATAATTATTTCCAGTGACAGGTCTAACGTTATTTATTTAAACACCACTTCTTACGGAATCATGGTGGCCATACATTTAATTGTTCTAATACACAAAAAAAATAATGAAAGAAAAAAGAAATACACAAAAAAAAGAAAGTTTGAAAATCCCTCAGTGAGTCCTAGCACGCACGACTCCCTCCGTATAAACTACTTAATCACGCCCTTGGTAGGCAAGAGCCAAGAATGCCAGGGAAGGAGGATTGCCTCGACCTGGAAGAATCTACCAGTTCCAGTTCCACTGTCCAGTTCAATTATTGAAATGTTTGTAAATTTGTAAATGTACAGTGTACACTTCGTTGGTGCAACTCTCCTTTTTTACTGGTGGTAGAGCTCCAGTGACGGAGCTCGCGGGCGTAGGCACCACTGCATTACCTAATATACTTGCTGCTAAATGGTAGTGTTCAGCACTATCGTGTTCCGGTCAGGTGGTAATGTACGGCCCTGTAATTTCCGGCACAGGGGCATAACGCCTTTGACCTCAGGAGTGGTAACGCATCTGCATTTTGACCTTCGTCTTTGTGTGGGTGTCTATAGGCTGCAGTCATCACTTAACATCAATGTGAACTGCATGCTTGTTTGCCACTTCCAAAAAAAAAAACTTTAATTCAATAAATAAATATTGAAATCGTCGCTGGGTGGCAATGGTATTTACCAAATTGCTAGTTAATCGACACTTGGAGTGATAAATACTAGAGTTTATGAGAGGTCTCACAAAATTAAAATTCAGTGCTACACAAATTAAAAAAGTTTATTTCACAGGGAAAAAAATACTGTCTGAAAGTGATGTATAACAAAAAAGATTTATAATAATACATTGACTTACTTAATAAGTACCTATTATAAAACTACTGGATTTTTTGATAAAAATAACTTCGTATTTAGATTCAGAAGTCTTTCTTTGAAATGAAACCAAAAATGAACTTCTGTTTTAAAAAAATAGTGATCCGGGTTAACAATTTTTATGCATTTGTGATTTTAATCCAATTTTTTTTTTAATCAAAACCGATTGAACAATTTGGAATTACACAAAAAGCTAAATTCTTCTGTGATGCATTGGCTTATTCAATAATTATCTGCTGCAGATATTTTATTTATTCATTTATTTCCCAAACAAATGATAATGCTTAACTTTATATTTCACTGGTTCCACATACTGTACTGGTACAGACTCCACAAGTGGTACAGTATGCGCATGTGATACCGGTACGGTGTATGACAAGGGTACTGCATGTGATACGGGTACGGTGTGTACCGGGTATACGTCGTGAACGTACGGGTGTACGCTGTGTACTGGCAGCGCTTGAACCGGCACCGGGTGTACGGGATATACCGATTCAACGTCGACGTGGACCGCGGAGACCGCTACCGAAGTCATAATAGCAAAAATCTGAAAATTAATTATATGTTTTCTACAAGAATATCTCAGAACAATATTTAACATATTTTACCCGCACGTCTTATTGCGAAAATGCAATAATACATAACAATTACGGGTACAGCGATATCTTAACAAATTTAATGAAATTATAAGTTAATTGTATCGAATGTTTGCAATGAACTTCGGTGGTGTTGAATGAGTCCGAAGGCAAACTTTTCTTTTCAATTTTTTAATAAAAATCTTTAATATATTTTATTCGCGGTAGTTATTGTAAAAATACAACGAAATCTTACAATATCGTATTGAATGTTTTGAAATAAACGTGCGAGCAAATTAACGTACATATATAAATTGTTCACCGGCCCCACTTTACTGTTTAAATGAAAAGGGATAGAAAAATTCGGGCATCGCGTCAGTAGTGTAAAACGGCTGTTTTCTATCTTCAAATCTCGCCAAAAAAAAACTTTATATTTTTTCTTTAAAATCTTTAAATAGATAGCTGTATTATGTCGAAAGATCCCTAAAAATCTTAGTGAGTATTGGAATACAAATTAATTTAAACAAACGACAAAAGGTTAGCTTTATTATAGTAAGCATATCATGTTTGAATAGAAGTCACCGAAGCCACCAAACACAATAATTTCGCCTTTATTTTGGCCTCTAATTTGATGTGATGTGATTCACTTCCTTGTTATTTTTCTTCAAAGACAACATAATTCACTCTGCCCTAGTAAGAGCCAAGATAAACATTTACTTGAATTAAAATAATAGTCGAATGTCTATACCTAATATTTATTTTTGCAAATATCAATTATGTGGGAGTGCTCAGTCAGCGGTCCCGCTTTCACCGCTCGTTTCTGCCGTGAACGAACAAATTGTAGAACTAACTTCCCTATGAGGTATTAGCTCAGCGCTTCAATATGGGGTTCATCAAAACTGGTGTCAAAGAGTCCTCCAAGGTTGGCAGCGCGTTGTTTTGATGAACCCCATATAGATTACGATCCCACTGCAGAATCATTTCGTTCATCCAGATATACTACAAACCTAATTTTTATGCATATTTATAATCTAAAAAATATAAATCCACTAGGTTGTCAATCAAAATATGGCTGCAAGTATTTTTTGTACTTTTTTCTTGTGAAATAATTTTTTTTTACTTGTTTTTTCAATAAAATATCGTGTACTTCACGGCAATACGTATAAAGGCTCTGAAAAATCACAGCTGCCGTTGCGCAGGTTTATTCGCACTTGGCCGGCCCTAGCTATTTTCGTTCCGCCGCTTGTAAATGTTATATTTATATCGACTTCGTCCAGATTAAAAATTAAGATTAGCCTCGCCAAACAGACAGACAGACAAACAGACAAAAATTGTAAAAAATGTTGTTTTGGTATATGTACCATATATACATACGTATGCATTTAGTAAAAAGCTGTTCTTTTAATATTACAAACAGACACTCCAATTTTATTTAATGGTATAGATTTATTATGGTAGGTAATAAACCACATAAGATCTAAAAATTCTGTGAAAATTTTAAGCGTCTACTTGCTACCGTTATTATTATAGAGCAAAAAATAAACGAAAAAAAACACGTTTATTGTATGCCCCCTTGGACCCCTTAACATTTTTCATTTTCTTATTTTTAGTAATTAATTTTGTCTTTATCAGAAGAATTTAGCGGTATCAGAAATACATAATTTGTGAAAATGTTAGCTTTCTAGCTGTCACTATTTATGAGATACAGGCTGGTGACAGACAAACGGACGGACGGACAGACAGCGGAGGATTAGTAATCCGTACTGTCCGTTTTCACCTTTTAGGTACGAAACCCCCTAAAAAATAGAACTAAGATACAGAATAGCTTAAAAATATTCGATATGATTCTTTAAATTGACATAACTTTTTTATTTCTGAACCGATAAACATGAAACAAACACTTAATGTTAAGTGAAACTTGACACGATATATTAGTGAAAACCACAAATCGAATAAGCCGTTTCTGATATTAGCGTGCACAAACACACAGACAAACAGACATTTTTTCGGGATAAAAGGTGTTGTGCGCCAAAGGTTAAAGTATAATCATACCAAGTTTCATTGTAATCGGACCGGCAGTTTTTCTGTGATGCTTGAACAAATAGACAGACAGACAGACAGACAGACAGACAAAAAAAAAATCTAATTACATATTTTGATTCGGTATCGATCTAGTAACATCCCCTGGTATTTATTTTTTCAATATTTTTAATGTACAGAATTTACACTTCTACAGTTTTATTATAAGTAGTAGATAAAAGTTGCTGGCTGTTAAAGATTAAAAATAAATACTTACCGACAAATTTTGATTGGCAACCTAGTGGATATAATTATATTCTCTAGATTATAAATATACATAAAAAATGGGTTTGCGGCATATCTGGATGAACGAAATGATTCTGCTGTGGGATCCTAACCTAATATGTATATTGTAGCACTGAGAGAATACCTCAGAGGGAAGTTAGGAGAAATTCCCCTGGTGTTGCGAGTGTCCCGGGTGCCGGGGCCTATCAGAGATAAAGGTAACTGTGATGCTACTGAGATTTGAGCAGGTTCGGCCCGGAGATGTTAATATGAGCCAAAACGTAAACGGTGAATCGTGGGTAATAAAATTGATATGATAAAATTATGAACAAAAGCATATTAGGTATAAATATAAACTCACAATCACTCGCATCATCCTGTCTTCCATTACCAACTGTTTAGAACTCCTCATTCCATCACTTTTATGCGGTTACCACAGAACTGAAAAAAACAATGAACAGCGTCACGTATTTTGTAATAGGAAAATTATTCGTTAAGTAATATGGAATCATTGCATTGTGATGGCTTTTCCGGTTATTCAACATCTGCAATAGGGTTTGTATTATGAAAAGTGTATTATTTATGTAACTAATTACGACCCATGACTTTGCGCGCATGTAAATTACATTACAATTTCAACAAGGCACAACTCCCGTTAAAGGAATATCTTCGATCCAAACCAAATTCCATTATTGATACTCATCGGACAAAAGTCATATGACATAAAGTGGCATACAAGTCTACATCCCACCAATACTACTCTACTAATTAACACTAGTGGTAGAGATCCACCGTCATAGTTCCAGGCTGTAGACATTGCCGCATTATCTGATTTAATCTACCTCCAAATGGTGGTATTCAACACTATCGACTTCCGATTATATGGTGATGAATGGCCCCGTAATAATTATCACAGAAACATAACATCTAAGGTCTCAGGAGTGGCAACGCATCTCCATTTTAACCTCTAGTCTTTGTGTGTGTGTCTATAGGCTGCAGTCATCATTTATCATCAATGTGAACTGCATGCTTGTATGCCACCTTCATTACACAAAAAATGTGAACTGTTTGCTATCATCACACCAGCCGAAAGACGTCCACGGCTGGACAAAACGTTCCCCAAAGACGCCCACTACATTGTTGTGTATCACGGAAGAAAATGCTATAATCGCCAGGTGGATTGGTGATTGCAGTTCTGGTAGTTTTATCGCGGGATGCTGCTGCCTATCCATTGTTATCTTCATAGAGCAACACGGGCCACCGGCCGCGGTGGACCGGAGGGGAGCGTTTATTACCGATGCAAAACAGTCTGTCATCTTTTGCGGGGGGAAATGCGTGCGACAGACACGCACACTATAGAAATCGTCTATTACTACGAAACTCACACCTTGACTTTAGAAAATACAGAAACAATTTCACGCACACATTTAAACATCTAGGCGACAGGTATACAGGCTATTTGGGCTTGTACTTTGACAGAGGGGAAAGCCTGCATATCACAGAGACATATACTCCCCTCCGCTGTTGCTCTACGGTTATTTATACTACCGACCTATTGGAATGTTTTACCGCCATTATTCGGTTGACTGACTGCTCTAGTAGAAGAATTCTCTTCCAGTAAAAGAAAATTCTTCCGCTGAGCGGTGGGGTCGTCACGTCCCACGCCATGCTTTGGAATCATCATACAAAAACATTAATAAGCCAGTGGGATACTCTATCTCCAAGCACGCATGAAAAGATGCAGAGATTAAAATAATGCCAGCCTATGTGAATAAAAAAACAACACGAATGATTGAACCTAAACTAATATCTATCTATTCTAGTGCTAAGGTGAAGTCTAGATAAAGTCAATGTCAGCTCAAAGGTCCTGCAAGTCGGTCACGATCGAGTTTACGCCTATTTACCTATAAATGCCCTCGTAATGATTTTATTAATATGGCTTGTTCATTGCAGTAATATTAAGAAAAATCGGCCAAGTGCTTGTCACGTCGTGTTGCGGGACACGCGCAATGTGGGATTCAGTTTTTAAGTACATTCTCTAATGTTGACTTTTACTCGTAAAGTTTTCCTTTTATTTTAATTTAGCAGCAATCCTACAACATAAAAAAACGTTACTTCACGCCTGTAATCCCAGGCCAATCTAGCCAAAGTGGTAGGCAGAGGTAAATGCATGCATTCAAGCGTACATGAAAACACCCACGATTCGCCTGTTACGTTTTGGCCCATGTAACAAGTGGCGAGCCTGTTCACATCTCCGGGCACATTATCAAACTTCGAGGTCCCATTAGAATCAGTGATAAAGGACTTTACACCACTACTGAGGCAATTTTTATTTTTTTCAAAATTATAGATACACTTAATCGTGAAGTTGTTGAGTCTTATCTACCACCAGTAAAATTTGTTTTGATTCCAATCACAATCTGATAGATCTTTTGATAAATGGTAATTAGAAATAGACCTTAGGGTCACCATTGCTACAAGCCATGCAAAGGTTTTGGATTGTCCTTCCTACACTGTTTATTCGCTTGACCTAAAAGATGAAGTAATGTCGGTTCCAAGTCCGGATTTTATTAATCTTGTTTGTTTTATTATAATTTATTTCTAATTTATACTGTGCGCAGGAAATCTGTCAATGTTCATTTTATCTGGAGACAACTTCGTGTTCAAGTACCTACGAGTAAGATGATGGCATAACCTTTCTGTAGCAGAGACAAAACGACTTACACTTGAGCAATGACAAAGTATCAATGAAAACAACAACATGACCTCTGATGATGATTTCATGACGTATCATCAATGTTTGCGATAGTAGATAATTACAAAAAAAAAAGGCCCAATTTAATGTCGGGCCATGCACAATACGTAGATCCGATAATCAATTTCCTGTGGTAGTTTGACCTGTAAATGTCTTATATACACTCACTACTACATATTATACATGCATATACCTACTACCTATAGGTAACTTAACACGTTAAGCGCGTTACCGGACAAATATGACCGGTAAAGAACTTCACCGCGGTGCGAACGCCAATAATTCGGTTTTACCGCTCGTGCGGACTCCTGTTAGGTACGATATACTGTGAGTGGAATGGAGACAAATATATATTATTGCTTTATACTCCAAGCCGATGTTATTATCATAGAAAAAAATATACATAGCACTTTTGTCCTGTACGCACTAAACGAAAACACTTTGCGTTCAGTGCGTTACCGGACGAACACAACTATGACCTGTATCGCACCAGCGGCGATGCAGTATGCGTTAGTGTGGATCTGGACTTGATTACCGTTACACGGTTGTCGATAATATCATGTTTGCCCGCGCTTTATTTACGTAATAACTACGTTTGACATTCATAATGAGGCGCTCTTAAAAAAAATGTTAAGTTGTTTTTTTGACAAAAAAATTGAAGACAGTAACATCTTATAAATCCGACATAAGCAAATATGACAATAATTTCTCTCCGGGTTAGAAAATCAAAGTTTAAGATTATATAATAATTCCATCATGTTCAGTAAAAGCGAAATCTCCTGGGTCGTATTGGGTTTGGCAGAAGATTAATTTACTTAAAAAATATAAATAACATCGATAAATATTTGTTTTGATTTATTAACATCACTATCTGGTCATCGAGAATTTGAAAATTTTGATTCTTTAGGTGCTTTACATGACATATATTTCCTGTAAGATGTTTAAGCGCGCATGGCCCAGCGGCTGGTGTAGATCGTAAGCGATCTGCTCGGTTAAGCACTACGGGCGCGGTTGGGTAGTGTGATGGGTGACCGCTAGTGGCAAATTAAATGCGCGTTTCCGTGCTTCGGAGGGCACGTTAAGCCGTCGGTCCCGGTTGCTATCGATGGATAGCAGTCGTTAAACCTTGTCGGAGGCCTTATGGGCGGTTTGAAAACATCCGACAGTGGGTTGGCCACTAACCCACCCACCTCCACCAATCCGCATTGGAGCAGCGTGGTGGAGTAAGCTCCAGGCCTCCCCCCAAAGGGGAGAGACTCGTGCCCAGCAGTGGGACGTATAATGGGTTGCCATTATTAAGATGTTTATATCTTTAAGTCAAAAATCACTTAGCCAATTCTGCAACCAAGAAAAAAACATACAATTGAAGGATTAGTATTTAGGTATAGTCAAAAGTCAAAGAATTGCCACAAAATGAAAATTTAACAAGAAATACAGGTTTAAAAAAGATCGTGTGCCGGACACATAAGCCGTGTTTCGCAACAAAAAAATGTTTAGTACATAGCAATATGGTCCTGTACCGCAACCGTGGAAATATTGTGTTTTTGAACTCCGCAGTCAACGTGTTAAATGATGACTACCATTATGTGAAAGCAACGACAGTATTATATGGTTAATTTTATGTTAATTTAAATGGAGTTTCTGGTCTTTGGATTCAAGACAAACTTGAATATGTTTTATAGAAAATCTATACAAACAAAAATAATGTTTATGTCTGTAGGTTACAAACTGTATTCACTTTGAACTGTACCTACACTTGTTTGCCATATTCATGAGATAACAAAAGGCGACTGTATGAATGAAGAGTGGGGACATAAAAATAATGTATGTTTTTGTACCCTACACCAAAATAGGTACTCTTATTATAATTTATATGGAGTCATTTGAGGTTAAATAAAAATACTTTCATATTTCTTCACAAAATATCTAAGTGTGATTGTGTTGATCGTGTATGTGTATAAACCTTACTGTGTCGTAGACATGACCTGTGTATGATTTTTGACACTTTAATTACGTAAATGCGTAATGTGTTTTGAGCAAAGCAAAAATTGTTTAATAATTTTACATATTTAGGATTGATACTCAACTACTTCAACTGCCTTGTTTCGATCCCCGGGAAGAACAGATAAATAAATTTTAATTATTTCCTGGAAGACTCCCAGTGCTATCCTCGGAATTATACGTATATATTGTTTGGGGAAAAACTTTCTTCGCATATTTTAAGATAATTCAAAACATTTTTTAATATAGTTTATTTAAATTTAACTTAAGTATGTATGTACCATTTTGTTCGATAACCTTTTGCCATCTTGAAGGTAGGGACATGATCCCATTGCTATAAAAATTTTGAGACTTCTCATCAAAATACCGCGACAAGTGGATTTGGCAGTCCTCTCGTGATGTTAACCTAACATTGCATAAAGAATTCTGAAGAGACCGAAACAGGTGAAAATCTGAAGGTGCAAGGTCAGGATTATACGGCGGATGCATTAACATCTCCCAGCCAAACTCTCTTAATGTTTGCTGAGTGGCTATAGATGTGTGAGGTCTAGCGTTATCATGATGAAAGACCACACCCCTTCTGTTGATCAATTCCGGCCGGGCGACCAGAGCGAGGTGCATCTTTGACATCAAAATTTCCGGATTGAAAACGCTTAAACCAAATTTGTGCTACTCTCACAGATACTGCACTAGGTCCATAAACATCGCAAATTTTTTTCGCTGCTTGCGTTGCATTTTTACCTTTTTTGTAGTAAAATTTTAAAATGTATCGAATTTCTTCATTAGATTCACTCATCTTGACAGTACGAAAAACAAATGAAAATCACACATTTGCCTAATTTGAATTTGGAATTATGTTCTTTAAAATTTTAACTTTCAATGATACCAAAACCAGCCAGATACAAATACTACAGCCAAAGAGATTTTATTACAAGTTCATACATACTATAATGCGAAAAGACTTTTTCCCCAACCTATTATATTCTAATTCGACGACCGTCGAATTAGTCGCGTAATTCGATGGGATATTCTCACATGCGTGGAAAGCGACCGAAACGTCGAGTAAGAGAAGAAATGCAAGTAATGTACCCGTACTCAAGAAAAATCACAATATAATTAAATTTACAAAACAAATTCTTTTTCGTTATTCTCAGAAGAAAAGTGGCCGTTGTGTTTGAAAATAATTAAATTATGTTACATGTCAATATGCATCGTCCCGCGATAAAACTCTCACCACTGCGGTCGCCAATCCAGCTGCCAAGCTTGGCGATTATGGCATATTTTCCCCAAATGACGCTTAACACTGTTGGACGTCTTAGGGGAAGACTTAGTCCAATGTGTTATATTGTTGAGGGGTTCAATGTCACCTGAATACTTTTTAACAGGGGTACGTGGAGCCGAAAGTTTGAGATACCCTGCTGTAGAGACACGTCAATATTTGGATCACAAATTTACATGTGTGCGAAATCTCTACTCAATCAGCTTAGTAGTTTTGAAGCATATTAGCTGTGACAGACAAACAGACACACAAGCAAACGAATAAGGGTTCCGATTTTCCCATTTTTAGGTAGGAAACCCAAAAAGTCACGTGTAAAATATTATAAAAACACAAAAAATATTATTTTACAATCCATTAATTCACCGCCAGAACAAAAAGCCGTTTTACTTCACCAACAATCAACACAATAATCAAAAACTGCAAAGCACTCTACAAAATTGACGTGGAATCGGAAAGCGTTTCGATGCAGCCGATGAACAATGAAAACAAAGGTTCGGTCGGTGACAAAAATTATCGAGTAGAGAACCTGATATTGCTTTGCAACGTTGACGATTGTTTTTAATCGATGAGTTTGTTTTTTATGTAACAACGGTGGTAAACTAGCGTGAAGATCACTTTTGTATGGCGCCATAATATTATTCATCATTATTTCAGCCAAAAGACGTCCTCTGCTGGACAAAGGCCTCTTCCATAGATTGCTACAACGAACGGTCCCGGGTCGCCCTCATCCAGCAATTGCCCGCGACCTTCACCATGTCGTCGGTCAATCTTGTGAGGGGCCTGCCTACGCTACGTTTTCCGGTACGCAGTCGCCATTCAAGAACTTTTCTGCCCCAACGGCCGTCAGTTCTTCGAGCTATGTGCCCTGTCCACTGCCACTTGAGTCTCGCTATTCGGTGATCTATGTCGGTAACTTTGGTTCTCATGCGGATCTTCTCATTTCTGTGTCTGGGAGCGTGAATGCTGTGATGCACGACATGTGTCAAAATCGGATGGCAGAAAGAGCTCTTCTGTGACATGACATGTAGTCTTTGACTTTATCACAAACAGATAGACAGAAGCGACAGGGGACTTCGTCTTGTAATATGTTATCTCGAAAATAAAAAATACATTAATTAGATATATATTAGATAACCCATTGTAACTCTATTAGCAGATCCACACGTTTCGCAATTACTTAAATGTGTATTGTAGCTTATGACACTGGGTGAACTAACGTTGGGCTGTGGCTTTGGTTTAGTAGAACCTACGAGTAGGTGATCACAATTTTATAAAACCAAATAATGGAGGCGATCATAAAATATCAACAAGTTTATTTCCATTACATAATTATACAAAAATTATATATACAATACAAAATACACATAACAGAATTCTCAAAAGATCAGAACATAATTCTGGCACTCAGAACAAAAACATTATCTGATACACTTAGAATAAAACAGGAGCATGAATGCTATGATGCACAACGTGTGGCAGGATCGGGTGGTGGTAGAATGAGCTGACATGAGACACGGAGTATGGTGCGTGGTGGACGATGGGAGTGTGCACCAGGGGGTGGTATGAAGAGGAGTACACCACTATGGGTTTGGGCGCTGGAGCCGCGAACGCTCCTAGCAGCAATGATAGGACGGTAATCTGAAAAATAAAGATAAGTTGAGGATTAGATTTTATTCAGTGGTGCTGTAATAGTAGGGGTGCCATTCCAAAAAAACCCATGATATTATTTTCGAATTTAATATGTACTCGACTCGATCCCATCAAATTATGATATAGGTGATACCATGCACTCTGTTAGTACATTGCGCACGTTGGGCAGCTATTCAAATTTTTCAACAAGTCTCCATGAGCTTATTTTAGTTTTTTTATTAATTTTAGATCCGCGCTTTGTTTACGTACATTTTACATTCTCCTAGAATATCAGACGCGTCGTGAAAAATTACCCGAGAATGACCCGATCCCATCTAAAATTCTGTTGATTTGGTGAGGCATATGCATTTTGTGAAGCAGTTTGAAAATTTATTCTAAGCAGCTACTTCAATTTGTTTCGCAAACATCAAATGTCAACTCAGTCTGCCCGAGACATCGACGATGGTCCAAGACCACGATTTTGGCCGAACCTTTGAAATTGGCGAAAGCTAATAAACAAAAAAAAATAAGAAGAGAATGATCGAAACATCGGCATGAATTTAAATAATCATTTTAATTTAATTAACGCGAGAAACTAGTTTTATTTCAATGAGTTTCAAAATCTTTGACAAGATCACGTGGATGAAGTGGCTTTGAATAGTATAGACTATTCAAAGCCACTGTCGGTGTAATTCCTATATTAATAAAATATCTAAGAGTTTCTTAGAAATCAAATATGGATAAATAATTGGATGTCTATTTTTGTAAACGAGTTAAGGGTTATTCAATTTTAAATCTGAGTTCGAATTATTGTGCCCAAGAGGGAATGCTTAAAGCCGACAAAATTGACTTGAGCTTAGCCTTTTCGGAGAAGCGTCCTTAATTTCAATATACTGGGCTTTGTCGCGAAGGAAGGCCGACTTGGACTTAAAGGAATATAATTGTGGTTTATTATATTACAACATCGAATTGGTGTAACTTACTTATTATTAACTCAACCATTTAGTGAGATGGAAGTAATTTAAAAGCTTGAGTTCTACATTCCTGGATGATGGAGATTTTTTTATGTCAAAGGATTGACAGACAACTGACGGGCCACCTGAGGGAAAGTGGTTAGCGTCGCCTATGAACATTTGCAACACCAGGGGAGTTGCCAACGCGCTGCCAACCCTGAAGGACTCTTTTGACGCCAATTTCGAAGATCCCCATATTGTAGCCACGGAAACACCTTAGAGGGAAGTTCGTTCCATAATTTGCACGTTCTGGGCAGCAATAAATATAAATACGCCTACACTCACAGCCCCACAGCAGGTACAAACCTGTGTCGTGGGTGCCGTTGCACACACACAACACAAACACAAACACCCAGACCCGAAACAAATGTCTGTAGGCCACACAAACACTTGTTCCGGTGCGGGGATCGAACCCGCGACCCCTCGAATCAAACGGTAATTTCGCACCGCTGAATTAACCGGGATGTCAAGCAAAGAACGCGCGAATCGTCATTTTAAATATATATTATAATACCTTAACTATTTTTGTTTTAAAGAAAAATGGAAAGAAAATATTGACTGAAGGCGGGTCTTGTATCCGCGGCCACTGGGATCTTCAGTCCAGCCGCTCTCCCAACTGAGTTACCAAAGTCCACACCTGGCCGTTGATTTTTTCCCAACTGAGTTACTGAAGTCCACCGTTGAATTTTTCCGTCACATTTATTGCACTGCCTTAGGGTGGGAGTAACCTTAACTATCTCAATAAGTTAGTGGTAGCACGTCATTAATACGATGGCGTACGTATTAGAATCGTATTTTCATAAACGTATTTTAGCTAAAGTGTTGCTAATCTCTCCTTTATGTTTTTCTATCCTGCACATTTGACAATGCAACTGACAAATACAAAGCTATAGAATTTAACTAAAACATATTTTATGTACGTTTATGAATAAGGGGGTATAAGAGTTTAAATATTATTTGTATTTCAATGGTTATAGTAGGCAATCAGTAACTTAATCACCCATATCTATAAAAAACACAAAATATACTCACCAATTTCAACATGTTAACCAATTTTGAACTATCGCTAAAGAATCAGCTCGCAAACTGGACGGTGTCGGTCGTATCCATCAATTTATACGAGAGCTAGAATTTTTGCCAGCTCTAATCGGCAACAATTATGGGCTGGTATTTTAAAGAGGACCAGTTGGATTCCGATGACTGATACACTCGAGAGCCATGTCATTAGGTCAATGATAGAGTGGAAATGAATCAGATTTAACTTTGCCAAGTTTTTTATGTGATGTTGGTGAAAAAAAAACAATTATGCAGTTCAGATTGTCTTGTTAGTTTAGTGAAATATTTGCCTTTTTTTTGTTTTTTGTGTAATGGAAGTGGCAAACAAGCATGCAAATTACATTGATGTTAAGTGATGACTACAGCCTATAGACACCCATACAAAGGCCAAGGTCAAAATGCAGATGCGTTACCACTCCTGAGGCCTAAGGTGTTATGTCTCTCCTCCGGAAATTACAGGGCCTTACATTACCACCTGACTGGTACACGATAGTGCTAAACACTACCATTTAGCATTCAGCAATTGCCTGCGTATGTTACCTGTTAAGTCACAAAAAAAATATGACAATTAATTTCAATTGTGTCTCCGCCAATATGGGCCAGTGGCGGATTTACAAATTTGCCGCCGGTAGGCTAATTTTTTTGCCGCCCCTATATTTTGATATCGTAGTTTACAATCATATCAATTAGGTATAATTTCTATCAATAAAATTTCAACTTTATGTTTTATGCTTCATTATCCTGAAGTTGATGTAAGCAACTTTTTTTCTATGGTTAGAATCATTGGGAACTATGATCTGAGCCTTGATAATTTTAACAGTAATTTTGTAAATAGAAATAAAAAAATTATGAACTAATTCTGCCGTCCCTTAAAATTTGCCGCCTACTCAGCCTGCTGGTAAATCCACCACTGATATGGGCCTCCTGATCAGTGAGAGATTATAGATTACAGAAAATAAATTATTTCGTTGTATGTTAAATATAAATTATTATATAACTAGCTGACCCCGCAAACTTCGTATTGCCTCAGAATAAAAATATGACATGTGTCAAAGGTTTGATAGATACGGACTATTTGCACAGTCTAAAGAAAACGAACGTGTTAATTACCTATATACTGTGCTATTTGTATGGGAAAATGAAATGGTGGTTTTTACTATTTCCCTTCAATTTCTTCATATTTTTTTAACTTTTTAAACATTCCCTGGACTTCCAAAAATCATTCAAAATCAATATAAGCCAAATCGGTCCAGCCATTCACGCGTGATGCCGTGACCAAGGAAAACGGGTTGCATTTTTATATTATATAATAATAATAATAAATGTTGTTCTAGTAATATTTAAACTAGTTGGACGACAATGTCCGGTCAAAATGCTTACGCCTGTTGTTTTTTATTCAAAAATACACCGCTCATCGTATTGCCTTTCTGTGGTGGAAATATAATAGCAATTGCTCTTGTGACTGCGTGTATGGTTTCCAATTACGGTATTAAAATAATGCTTGACAATGTCTCTAATAGTCTCCATAAGATAAGTCTAGCTATGCTGCCAAATTTCATGGAACAGTTATAGTAAGAGCACAGTCTAAAGAAAACGAACGTGTTAATGTAATACAGTAATTTAACCATTATTATTATCAGTTTCGATTTTTTTTTTTTTTTTTTTTTTATGTAATAAAAGTGGCAAACAAGCATGCAGTTCACATTGATGTTAAGTGATGACTGCAGCCTATAGACACCCACACAATGACCAGAGGTCAAAATGCAGATGCGCTGCCACTTCTGAGGCATTAGGTGATATGCCTCTGTGCCTGAAATTACAGGGCCGTACATTATCACCTGACCGGAACACGATAGTGCTGAACACTACCATTTAGCGGCAAGTATATTAGGTAATGCGGTGGTGCCTACGCCCGCGAGCTCCGTCACTGGAACTCTACCACCAGTAAAAATTATTTATTTAGGATTATAATTATAGATTAGGTACAAGATAACGGTTCATTAGTTCGCAACATTCAACGCACTGTATGACAACAAGATTCAACGCACTGTATGACAACTCGCCGTCTATTCTTATTCCTTTAGTCTGAGGTGAAAGTAAGTAAAAAAATGCTCATATGCCTATCTGAATCAATTTTTTATGGGACCAATTCGAAACTATTCCGCATCAAACAAAAGAAGAATTACGTAAATCGGTCTTGAAATCTCGGCGAAATTCACGTACAAACATAAAAAAAAAATAAAAAAATATATACCACCCGAATTGAGAACCTTCTCGTTTTTTGAACTCGGTTAAAAATAAAAATAATAAACATAACGTTGTGTCACAGTTCTAACCAATTCCACTAAATATAAAAAAATGGAGCAAATTATTATATGAGCTGTCAAAGGAAAATCAGTGCATTTTCCTTAAATCAGTAAAATGTTTGTACTGACCTACAATCGTAAACTACAAGCTTGGAATCATGTAGGAATGTTGGAATGCTGTAGTCACGCGTCTGATCGCAGACCACTTAAATATAACAGAAAAAACGCGTCATTTTATTATTGACTAGCTGTGCCCAAAACTTTGTTTGCGTGGAAAAGTAGCTTTGGGACTTTAGGCAGCGCTTTTGGATATACATTTAGGTTAATTTTGGATTATAAACACTTTTGGGTAGCTAAACAAAACTATTTTGCAGTAATGCTTCTCTGTACACGATATTAGACGTATGGCCATCGGGAATAAAAGCACACAGGCTGCTAGGATTGCGAAAAATTGCTAATTATGTGTTTAAACGCGCATCCATCCTATTCTGAACCGTGTTTTTGTATATAATAATATTTTTTTTATAGAAAATTATTCTAAACTTTTGTAAAGTTTCAGTCACTTTGATCTTTAGTCACCACCACCACTACCAACACCACCAATGCCACCAGCACCACTAACGCCACCACCACCACCATCACCATCTTTATAATTACATCCGAAAGACGTCTATCCGTCTCCGCTGGACAAAGCCTTTCCCAAAGATGCTCTTCAAGTGTTGTGCGTCATAAGGAAAGAATACGCCATAATTGCCACGCTTGGCATGCTGAAAGGTGATCATAGCGGCGATTGTTTTATGCCGGGACGCTGCTATGCGGTATGCTTAATGTTACTAACAGATAAAAACCGGCCAAGTGCGAGTCGAACTCGTGCACGAAGGGCTCCGTACAAAAAATGGCATAAAAATTTCGTTTGTTGGAAGGTAATATACAACAGAAGACCAAAAAATTTTGTGAACATTTTAAGTGTCTACTTGCTACCGTTATTGATAGCGAGCAAAAAATATACGAAAAAAAACACGTTTATTGTATGCCCCCTTGGACTCTTGATATTTTCTAAAAATTTTCTAATCACATATTTGTGTTTGGTATCGATCTAGTAACATCCCCTGGTATTTATTTTTTCAATATTTTCAATGTACAGAATTTACACTTCTACAGTTTTATTATAAGTATAGACTAGCGGCTCGGCTTCGCACGGATACAATGAATTGTATGTAGCCAATGTCACTTAGTGAAGATGCAGGTGTCTAATGGTGAAAGATTTATGAAAACGGTCCAGTAGTTTTAGTGTGAAAACGTTACAATGTTTGTAACGTTTCAAAATTACATACGATAACACAGATGTTTCCTCTTAATAATATTAGTAAACTGTCTAATAAGTGTCTAGTAATTAAGTGGTCGCAGGTTCGATTTTCGCCCCAAGTCAGATTTTCCTTTCCATTTTTCTTCAAAAATAAGTAGAGTGCCAACCGACAGTAACATGGTATCGCTGAACACTACCATTTAATTTTGGCAGCAGATAGATCAGGTATAATGTGACAGTACCTACGCTCTTGAGCTCCTATACTAGAAATCTACCACCACTAAAATATTGACTTAATATTTTATAATGTTGATTAAATTCACTTTTTGAATTTTTATTATGTTGACTTGGAAAGGATTTTTTATTCTGAACGGATTTTGCTGCCGTTATATTATTTGAGGTATAGGTAAACCATTTTATTAAACAAAATGATGAATGATGATGAATGCAAAACATTAAGTCAATTCTTTTGAAATAGATAAAATAAAATAGTGTTTTTACTAATGCAGCTTTGGTAGTAATGCAGCTTTGGTGGCAGTTTTTTACATTGTAATGTCAACTGTTTGTTTTCTTAAAAAATAAAAATAAAATAATATTTGTAGAATAAAAAAAATGGTTCGCGTCTTTGAACGATTTCTCTGTTGCGTTATCTGTTCTGTATAGACTAGCAGAAAACCACATGGTCGAATAGTTACTAGAGGAGCTATTCACTTTAAAAGCAAACAGATAGCGACTAAATAGTAAGTGAGTATTAAGATCAAGATACTTTTTTGGTTGTTTGTAAATTCTATGACGCATACTGGGATTTGGTATGATACTCGTAGTACATACCAAATCCTAATATGCGTACTAAGCCTGGGTTGCACCACAATCCTTGTTAAACTTATTGTAACATTTTACATCCTTCTCTTACTTTAAAAAATTGTTTAAGTTCGAGAAAGATGTAAAATGTTATAGTAACAAATAAATGTCGTGATGCAAGTTTTTTAGTTTTTTTTTTTATGTAATTGAAGTGGCAAACAAGCATGCAGTTCACATTGATGTTAAGTGATGACTGGGGCCTATAGACACCCACACAAAGACCAAGGTCAAAATGCAAATGCGTTACCACTCCTGAGGCCTAAGGTGTTATGCCTCTGTGCCGGAAATTACAGGGCCGTACATTACCACCTGACCGGAACACGATAGTGCAGAACACTACCATTTAGCGGCAAGTAAATCAGGTAATGCGGTGGTGCCTACGCCCGCGAGCTCCGTCACTGGAGCTCTACCACCAGTAAAAAGTGGTGCCAGGCTTAATGTTTCATGTTTGTTGTAATATTTCGACGACCCGGTTGGTCCAGCGGTGTGAGGTGACCGTTTGATTCGAAGGGTCGCGGGTTCGATCCCCGCACTGGGACAGATATTAGTTTGGCCTACAGATATTTGTTTCGTGTCTGGGTGTTTGTGTATGTGTACAACGGCGCCCACCACACAGGTTAACCTATATCTAATGAGTGTAAGCGTATTTTATTTATTTATTTTATTCATTTGAACCAATACTTACCTTTTTACATTTCTTTTATGTGACAAACGTAGCAAACAATCATGCAGTCACACGGATTTAAGTGATGAATGCAGCCAATAGACATCTACACTAAAACCAGAGGTCAAAATACAGATGCGTTGCCACCTCTGAGACCTTAGTTAGATCTTTAGTTTCTATGACAGTTATTACGGGGCCTTACATTAACATCTAACCGGAATACGATAGCGCCAGAGAATATGTAATACCTAATATTATGATAGTGTTGTGCACAATCAAATTTTACTGGTGGTAGAGCTCCAGTGACGGAGCTCGCGGGCGTAGGCACCACCGCATTACCTAATATACTTGCCGCTAAATGGTAGTGTTCAGCACTATCGTGTTCCGGTCAGGTGGTAATGTACGGCCCTGTAATTTCAGGCACAGAGGCCATAACACCTTAGGCCTCAGGAGTGGCAGCGCATCTGCATTTTGACCTCTGGTCATTGTGTGGGTGTCTATAGGCTGCAGTCATCACTTAACATCAATGTGAACTGCATGCTTGTTTGCCACTTTTATTACATAAAAAAAAAAAAAAAAAAAAAAAAAAAACATTTGGCGGTAGATTAGGTATTGAAGTAGTGTCTGCGCCCTCGAGTCCCTACACTGGAATTCTACCGCCAGTGGTTTATTTTAGAATTCTCATTTCTCATACAACAACGAATTTAATAACTTTTATGTCAATACATTTCATTTCAGTGTTACCTTCGGACTAAGTGATTTAAAACAGTAAATTCACAGTAGGTATAATTATGTTCTCAGGTTTTCGGGAGCTGCACTCATTGAAATAAAACTAGTTTTTGGATTTATCTCGCGTATATTAACTTTGCTTTCACTGGTGGTAGAGCTCGAGTGACGGAGCTCGCAGGCGTAGCGTAGGCACCACCGCATTACCTAATATAATTATATATAACCCAATACTTGCCGCGAAATGGTAGTGTTCAACACTATCGTGTTCCGGTCAAGTGGTAATGCAAGGCCCTGTAATTTCCTGAGGAGAGGCATAACACCTTAGGCCTCAGAAGTGGTAACGCATCTGCATTTAGACCTCTGGTCTTTATGTGGGTGTCTATAGGTTGCAGTCGTCGGTTAACATCAATGTAAACTGCATGCTTGTTTGCCACTTTCATTACATTAAAAAAAAACGTACTTTTAATATTAAAGTGCGGTTTAATATTTAAGTATAAAATTTGCGGATTTTCTGCAAAGCAGTTTAGACCCACAGCGAATTTTCTTCTTCCAAATAAATAACGATTCAGTAAGTATCATATCTGTCTGTACCAATATTAAGTGGAAACATTTGTGTTTTTGTATGTACTCGTATGTTTGTAACGTTTTCACACAAAACTACTGGACCGATTTCAAAAATTCTTTCACCATGAGATAGATATGATGATATTCATCTTCACTTTTATTATGTCAAAGGATTGACAGACAAGCAGACGGGCCACCTGATGGAAAGTGGTTATCGTCGCCTATGAACATTTGTAACACCAGGGGAGCCAACGCGCTGCCAGCCTTGAAGGACCCTTTTGATGCGAGTTTTGAAGAACCCCATATTGTAGCGCCGGGAGAACACCTGAGAGGGAAGTTCGTTCCACAATTTGCATGTTCTGGGCAGGAATGAACGCGTGTATCGGACCGTTGAGCATTTCCAGGTATCCAATCTGTGCGGGTGAAACTTCTCTCTTCGGCGAGTGGTGCGATGTAGGAATGTAGATGAGTTCACTGAGTGATATAGGCTTGGTACCTATATTATATTCATTGCACACGTGCGAAGCCGGGGCGAGCTGCTAGTTATGTATATTTCTGTTGTCATGTATACCTGTGACTGGAACTACCTTCTATTGTAAAACGATACTAGAATATTTGCGACTTTGTTGTCTCAGCAAAGGTCATTTGCGTGGGTGAATAACCTTTAAGTGTCTATTTTACATTTATACTTCTAATCTGACCCAGAACAGAAATGGTAATGGTATAAATATTCAATAGCAAGTGTAAAATATTCATCAATTCTAATTAATCTCTCCAGACACGAGAAAAATATGACAATTGAAATTCAATTGTGTCTCGCCGCCGGTGGCCGTACGATCCTTGAAGGATTAAACATTGTGTTAAGTTTTAGAGTGAAATCATTTTACAATTACCCCCTTATTCATAAACGTACATTAGATACGTTTTAGCTATAGAATGCTTTGTCTTTGTCAGTTGCATTGTCAAATGTGTAGGATAGAAAAAGACAAAGGAGAGATTTTATTTTACTTACAAAATGTCGACCGGCAGGTTGCATAGTTATTATTGTAATATTTTTTTTTTTTTTTCAAATTTTGTTTTCTGTTATTGTAGTATATACAATATACTTAAGTATATAGTACTTATCTTTATAGTATATAGTTTTATAGTATTTATATTTATATATTTATCTACGCATTGTATGACATGTCTGAAGATGAGCTATATTTTTCTGCTTGTGATTCTTCAACTTCCTTCTGTTCTTTTGATGACTCATTATCATTAAGTTCTAAGCTTAGAAATGAATTCCAGCGGCATAAGAATGTTTTCAATATTTGTCACGTAAATGCTCAGAGTATTCCTCGGCATCACACGGAGCTTTTGGATATTTTTTCATGTGCTGGCGTTCACGCCATACTAGTTTCCGAAAGTTGGCTCAAACCTGAACTCTCATCAACTTCGTTTAGTTTACCAAACTTTATTCTCATTCGCAACGATCGCTTAGGTAAACGAGCCGGGGGTGTTGCTATATATCTTTATAGCAGCATTCCTTACAAGATCCTTCTGTCTTCCCCTTCACCCTATGATGGTAACCTTGAGTACTTGTTTATTGAAATCTCTGTCCATGGGGTTAAGGCTGTCCTTGGTGTTGTTTATTGCCCACCCAGTGTCGATTATTTTTCAACCTTAGAACCTATCTTAGAATCGCTTTCCTCAGATAGTAAACATCTCGTAGTCATGGGTGACTTTAACACCGACATGTTGAAAAATAATTTAAGATCGCGTAGACTGAGATCGATCCTGGATTCATCAAATCTTTCTCTCCTTCCACTTGATCCTACTCATTCTAATATTGAAACGGATGATTCCTGGATTGATCTCATGTTTACTCCTTCTGTGGATCTTGTAGCCAATCATGGACAGTTTACTGCACCTGGCCTTTCGAGGCATGATCTTATTTTCCTTTCTTACAAGATCAAACCACCCAAGATACGAGGAAATACTATTTTTATGAGGAATCTTTTAAATATTGATGTGAACAAATTGCATGAAGATGTTCTCTCTCTGGACTGGACAGTGATGGACTTAGCGACAACAATCGATGATAAAATTTCTGTATTCAATCGCAATATTTTAAAGGTATATGACGTTCATGCTCCACTTCGGGCTGTACGGATTAAAAGATCTCCGGCACCTTGGCTAACCAGAGGTGTACGTATTGCTATGTCCAAACGTAACAAAGCTTTTCGAAAGTTTAAAAGAGACCGTAGCGAAGATAATTGGGAACTTTATAAGCAAGCTCGAAATCGCTGCAACCGAATGGTGAGAACAGCTAAACGCCGCTATATTTTCGATAATATCTCTGATTGTTCTTCGGCTGATGTGTGGAAGTTTTTAAAATCTCTTGGCTTCTCCAAACCCATGCTCGATTTAGCAGCTGCTAATTGTTCAGTAAATGAATTAAATCAACATTTTGCAAAAAGTTCCCCTTTAGAGCAGCAAGCTAAACACTCTGCTATACAATATTTGACTTCCTTGCCTATATTCCATTCGTTCTCTTTTTCTCGAGTTTCTAATGATGAGGTTAAAAAAACCTTTTGTTCTATAAAATCTAAGGCAGTAGGCTGTGATGACGTGAGTAGAATGATGATAATCTTGATACTTGATCACATTATTCCCTTTCTTACGCAAATTATCAATTTTTCGTTGGAATCAGGGACATTCCCATCATTATGGCGCAAGGCCCATATCATACCTCTTCCTAAAGTATCTAATCCCTGCTGTACCAACCATTTCAGACCAATTTCCATTTTGCCTTTTCTTTCAAAATTATTAGAAGCGGTAGTTCAGAAGCAACTGTCTCGACATATTTTATCAAATAATCTTTTATCGCAATACCAATCTGGTTTTCGCCCGTCCCACAGCACAACTACTGCCTTGTTAAAAATTACTGAGGATGTAAGAGCTGCCATGGAGGATTCTCGGCTGACAGTCTTGGTATTAATTGATTTCTCGAATGCATTTAACCACGTGGACTATGATATCTTGATTTCAATCCTCAGGCAAAGTGGCGCCTCATCATTAGTTCTAGACTGGTTTTCGTCCTATCTTCGCGGTCGCAAGCAGGCAGTTCGCGTCAATCGTGACTTGTCTGATTGGTGCGATCTGGCCTCTGGCGTACCGCAAGGCGGTATATTGTCCCCTCTTTTGTTTTCATTATTTATAAACTCCCTTACTGAACGCCTCAATTGTTCTTACCATTTGTATGCCGATGATTTGCAGCTTTATGCTCAGACTGATCCAGACAAATTGGATGACGCCATAACAAATTTGAACTTTAACTTGCAACAAATATTACTCTGGTCTAATCAATTTGGTATAACGGTGAATGTCTCCAAATGTCAAGCCATTATTTTGGGTAGCTCGTACTTTGTGAATAAGATTGATATAAATAACCTCTCGCATGTTGCATTCAATGGCTTGCTCATTCCATTCTCACAAGAAGTTAAAAACCTGGGTTTGTATATGGATTCCACACTGAATTGGAATAAGCAAGTCACTCATGTGAGTAAAAGTGTAACAGCTTCGCTACGGTCTCTATACCGGTTTAAATTTTTTTTGCCATCTAAGACTAAATCACTTCTTGTTCAATCACTTTTGCTCCCCATACTCGATTATGCTGATGTTTGCTATCCTGATCTATCTCAAGAATTTCTAAATAAACTGGATCGTATTTATAATAATTGTATACGCTTTATTTTCAATTTACGCAAATTTGATCATATCTCTTCCTACCGCTGTAAGTTGAAATGGCTGCCTATTCGACAGCGTAGATCCATCAGATTATTATGCTTGTTATACTCTATCATTAACGATCCAAACTCTCCTGATTATCTCAAAAGCAAATTTCAAATCCTGGGTAACTCTCATGATCTCTGTCTTCGTTCTTCTAATTATCTCACCCTTATCATTCCTTTTCACCGAACAGGTTTCATGTCTAACTCTTTCACCATTTCGGCAATAAAGCTTTGGAACGCACTCCCCGTGGACATCAGAAAAGCTACGACTAAATTATCGTTTAAACGAAAGCTACGTGAGCATTATTTGAGGATGCTTTGAGTTTTTTGTACATTTGTGACAGTTATCTACATGTTCTTCACGCTATGTCTGCTTTGAGTTTACTATTTTTCGTTGCATTTATTTAAATATTTTTATAGGTATTTAGGTATATGTTTTTGGATATATATGTGTATATGTGTTATATATATATATATGTATTTATAAAAATATATATTTAGCTTATATATATATATATATATATATGTATTATTTCGGTTTAAGTAATATACTCCATATAACAATAGGTATTCTTGTGTTTGTTACTTTTAAAAATGTTATTTATACTTATCTTTAGTCGTTATAACTAGTTTAGATTATTTGCAATGTTCTGCACCATTTTAATGTTTTCTATACAACTCAAAGGTTGACTGGCAGAGAATGCTACTTAGCATTAAGTCCGCCTCATGTTACATTTTTGTGCTTGAAAAGTATAAATAAATTAGCAACACTTTAGCTAAAATACGTTTATGAATAAGGGGGTTAGCTTATAGCTTTGCTTTGTAGTTATGTATCCTATATAAAAAGCAAAGAATATTTTCATTTATCTGTTTTAGTAATTAATTTTAGGCTACAGAACAAAAATATCGCACAAAATGGGTCAAGGGTAATTTTTGACCCCAGTAATTACGTACTTACCAGGGGTCAAAAATTATCCCTAACCCGTTCTATGTTCGTAATACCTGGGGTGAAAAATGGTCTCTCATAAATTACCAATGCAGCTAACAAATGAAATACTAGCCCTTTACATGCGTCGGTAAATACGATTCACGACACGTCATACCTACATAATACGACCGTCCGTTATTCTATTATGTTTATAGATAATGCATGCATGAAAACAATGTATTCGGTCTCGTTTTTCTAATTTATGCCTAAATAGTGTAATTTATTGAGCCAAATTAATTAATTGTATAACATTGTATAGAAGCGCAGGCTATTCTAATTGAAATTGGAAACTTAAAGCTTACCTATGAGGTATTTTAATTGAATACCTAGAAGATTGTTAGTATCTAGTATTATCATGTACCTATGATATTTATTTCAAATATTTTATTGGTATCGATGTCCAAGAGCTATTTACGAATCTACAATATGGTTGGCAGCAGCGCGTTGACAACTCCTCTGATGTTGCAAATATCCATAGGCAACGATGAGGGTTGAGGTAACGCATCTGAATTTTGACCTTGGTCTTTATGTGGATGTCTATAGGCTGCAGTCATCACTTTATATCAATGTAAACTGCATGCTGGTTTGCAACTTCCATTAAATAAAAAAAATGACCATCTATAGGTACATCTATACGCAACGCACCTTTAACTGACACGAAAAACAGAACTTTCTGTTGAACAGTTACACTAATATCAAGCAAACACCAAAGTGTGCAAAAAGGTTTATGGAACTAAAAGTCTTATTGTTCATTTCTTCCCTCTTTTTGCCAATTGGAGAGATATTGCCTGATCGACCAAGATATAAAAACGAAAATAAAAAAACAAACATATAATTATATGGAGGTACTGTTTACTAAATCATTAAATTAAAACTAGCTATAACACTCAATGAACGGCGACAAAAGCAGCCTTGACAGGAGTATGGCTGACAACGGAGGTGCTGTGGGAAACAGCGACGGGCGCGGTCTTGACGATAACTGGGGCGGCGTGGACGGCGTGAACAACCGGGGCGGCGTGGACGGCGTGAACAACCGGGGCGGCGTGGACGGCGTGTACAACTGGGGCGGCGTGGACGGCGTGTACAACTGGGGCGGCGTGGACGGCGTGGACGACGGGGGCGGCGTGGACAGCGTGTACAATTGGAGAGCCGTGGTTGACAACTTGGCTGTTCTTGGTGATGGTGGTCTTGCTGCCCACTACTGGTACGGCAGCGTGGACCACGGGTGCGTGGGCGACTACCACGGGAGCCTCGTGGAGGAGGAGGCCGGGAGCGGCGGCGGCGCAGGCTACCATAGCGGCGAATACGATCTGTTGAATTGAAATAATACACTTTTAAATATGAGATGAGAGCCTCGCCTGAAGTCAAAATTTTTCTTTCATTTCTTTAAAAATAAAAATATATTTCACAAGCATGTGTTAATGCGAAATAATATAAAACAATTATTAAGGGTAAAAGCGACTTCTTTACGATATTCAATAAACTGAAAAGTCTATTATATCGGTTGCCTAACTAGCATAGTTGGTAATAGATGGCGCTACTGGTACCATAAACCAATGCAATAGATGTGAAGGAAAAATTCGACAAATCGGGCAGGGCTTCAGTAGCTCAATTGGAAGAGCGGCTGGACTAGATTCCCAGTAGGTCGCGAGTTCGAGCCTCGCCTGAAGTCAAAATTTTTCTTTCATTTCTTTAAAAATAAAAATATATTTCACAAGCATGTGTTAATGCGAAATAATATAAAACAATTATTAAGGGTAAAAGCGACTTCTTTACGATATTCAATAAACTGAAAAGTCTATTATATCGGTTGCCTAACTAGCATAGTTGGTAATAGATGGCGCTACTGGTACCATAAACCAATGCAATAGATGTGAAGGAAAAATTCGACAAATCGGGCAGGGCTTCAGTAGCTCAATTGGAAGAGCGGCTGGACTAGATTCCCAGTAGGTCGCGAGTTCGAGCCTCGCCTGAAGTCAAAATTTTTCTTTCATTTCTTTAAAAATAAAAATATATTTCACAAGCATGTGTTAATGCGAAATAATATAAAACAATTATTAAAGGTAAAAGCGACTTCTTTACGATATTCAATAAACTGAAAAGTCTATTATATCGGTTGCCTAACTAGCATAGTTGGTAATAGATGGCGCTACTGGTACCATAAACCAATGCAATAGATGTGAAGGAAAAATTCGACAAATCGGGCAGGGCTTCAGTAGCTCAATTGGAAGAGCGGCTGGACTAGATTCCCAGTAGGTCGCGAGTTCGAGCCTCGCCTGAAGTCAAAATTTTTCTTTCATTTCTTTAAAAATAAAAATATATTTCACAAGCATGTGTTAATGCGAAATAATATAAAACAATTATTAAGGGTAAAAGCGACTTCTTTACGATATTCAATAAACTGAAAAGTCTATTATATCGGTTGCCTAACTAGCATAGTTGGTAATAGATGGCGCTACTGGTACCATAAACCAATGCAATAGATGTGAAGGAAAAATTCGACAAATCGGGCAGGGCTTCAGTAGCTCAATTGGAAGAGCGGCTGGACTAGATTCCCAGTAGGTCGCGAGTTCGAGCCTCGCCTGAAGTCAAAATTTTTCTTTCATTTCTTTAAAAATAAAAATATATTTCACAAGCATGTGTTAATGCGAAATAATATAAAACAATTATTAAGGGTAAAAGCGACTTCTTTACGATATTCAATAAACTGAAAAGTCTATTATATCGGTTGCCTAACTAGCATAGTTGGTAATAGATGGCGCTACTGGTACCATAAACCAATGCAATAGATGTGAAGGAAAAATTCGACAAATCGGGCAGGGCTTCAGTAGCTCAATTGGAAGAGCGGCTGGACTAGATTCCCAGTAGGTCGCGAGTTCGAGCCTCGCCTGAAGTCAAAATTTTTCTTTCATTTCTTTAAAAATAAAAATATATTTCACAAGCATGTGTTAATGCGAAATAATATAAAACAATTATTAAGGGTAAAAGCGACTTCTTTACGATATTCAATAAACTGAAAAGTCTATTATATCGGTTGCCTAACTAGCATAGTTGGTAATAGATGGCGCTACTGGTACCATAAACCAATGCAATAGATGTGAAGGAAAAATTCGACAAATCGGGCAGGGCTTCAGTAGCTCAATTGGAAGAGCGGCTGGACTAGATTCCCAGTAGGTCGCGAGTTCGAGCCTCGCCTGAAGTCAAAATTTTTCTTTCATTTCTTTAAAAATAAAAATATATTTCACAAGCATGTGTTAATGCGAAATAATATAAAACAATTATTAAGGGTAAAAGCGACTTCTTTACGATATTCAATAAACTGAAAAGTCTATTATATCGGTTGCCTAACTAGCATAGTTGGTAATAGATGGCGCTACTGGTACCATAAACCAATGCAATAGATGTGAAGGAAAAATTCGACAAATCGGGCAGGGCTTCAGTAGCTCAATTGGAAGAGCGGCTGGACTAGATTCCCAGTAGGTCGCGAGTTCGAGCCTCGCCTGAAGTCAAAATTTTTCTTTCATTTCTTTAAAAATAAAAATATATTTCACAAGCATGTGTTAATGCGAAATAATATAAAACAATTATTAAGGGTAAAAGCGACTTCTTTACGATATTCAATAAACTGAAAAGTCTATTATATCGGTTGCCTAACTAGCATAGTTGGTAATAGATGGCGCTACTGGTACCATAAACCAATGCAATAGATGTGAAGGAAAAATTCGACAAATCGGGCAGGGCTTCAGTAGCTCAATTGGAAGAGCGGCTGGACTAGATTCCCAGTAGGTCGCGAGTTCGAGCCTCGCCTGAAGTCAAAATTTTTCTTTCATTTCTTTAAAAATAAAAATATATTTCACAAGCATGTGTTAATGCGAAATAATATAAAACAATTATTAAGGGTAAAAGCGACTTCTTTACGATATTCAATAAACTGAAAAGTCTATTATATCGGTTGCCTAACTAGCATAGTTGGTAATAGATGGCGCTACTGGTACCATAAACCAATGCAATAGATGTGAAGGAAAAATTCGACAAATCGGGCAGGGCTTCAGTAGCTCAATTGGAAGAGCGGCTGGACTAGATTCCCAGTAGGTCGCGAGTTCGAGCCTCGCCTGAAGTCAAAATTTTTCTTTCATTTCTTTAAAAATAAAAATATATTTCACAAGCATGTGTTAATGCGAAATAATATAAAACAATTATTAAGGGTAAAAGCGACTTCTTTACGATATTCAATAAACTGAAAAGTCTATTATATCGGTTGCCTAACTAGCATAGTTGGTAATAGATGGCGCTACTGGTACCATAAACCAATGCAATAGATGTGAAGGAAAAATTCGACAAATCGGGCAGGGCTTCAGTAGCTCAATTGGAAGAGCGGCTGGACTAGATTCCCAGTAGGTCGCGAGTTCGAGCCTCGCCTGAAGTCAAAATTTTTCTTTCATTTCTTTAAAAATAAAAATATATTTCACAAGCATGTGTTAATGCGAAATAATATAAAACAATTATTAAGGGTAAAAGCGACTTCTTTACGATATTCAATAAACTGAAAAGTCTATTATATCGGTTGCCTAACTAGCATAGTTGGTAATAGATGGCGCTACTGGTACCATAAACCAATGCAATAGATGTGAAGGAAAAATTCGACAAATCGGGCAGGGCTTCAGTAGCTCAATTGGAAGAGCGGCTGGACTAGATTCCCAGTAGGTCGCGAGTTCGAGCCTCGCCTGAAGTCAAAATTTTTCTTTCATTTCTTTAAAAATAAAAATATATTTCACAAGCATGTGTTAATGCGAAATAATATAAAACAATTATTAAGGGTAAAAGCGACTTCTTTACGATATTCAATAAACTGAAAAGTCTATTATATCGGTTGCCTAACTAGCATAGTTGGTAATAGATGGCGCTACTGGTACCATAAACCAATGCAATAGATGTGAAGGAAAAATTCGACAAATCGGGCAGGGCTTCAGTAGCTCAATTGGAAGAGCGGCTGGACTAGATTCCCAGTAGGTCGCGAGTTCGAGCCTCGCCTGAAGTCAAAATTTTTCTTTCATTTCTTTAAAAATAAAAATATATTTCACAAGCATGTGTTAATGCGAAATAATATAAAACAATTATTAAGGGTAAAAGCGACTTCTTTACGACCGGCAACCTAGGCAACCGATATAATAGACTTTTCAGTTTATTGAATATCGTAAAGAAGTCGCTTTTACCCTTAATAATTGTTTTATATTATTTCGCATTAACACATGCTTGTGAAATATATTTTTATTTTTAAAGAAATGAAAGAAAAATTTTGACTTCAGGCGAGGCTCGAACTCGCGACCTACTGGGAATCTAGTCCAGCCGCTCTTCCAATTGAGCTACTGAAGCCCTGCCCGATTTGTCGAATTTTTCCTTCACATCTATTGCATTGGTTTATGGTACCAGTAGCGCCATCTATTACCAACTATGCTAGTTAGGCAACCGATATAATAGACTTTTCAGTTTATTGAATATCGTAAAGAAGTCGCTTTTACCCTTAATAATTGTTTTATATTATTTCGCATTAACACATGCTTGTGAAATATATTTTTATTTTTAAAGAAATGAAAGAAAAATTTTGACTTCAGGCGAGGCTCGAACTCGCGACCTACTGGGAATCTAGTCCAGCCGCTCTTCCAATTGAGCTACTGAAGCCCTGCCCGATTTGTCGAATTTTTTCCTTCACATCTATTGCATTGGTTTATGGTACCAGTAGCGCCATCTATTACCAACTATGCTAGTTAGGCAACCGATATAATAGACTTTTCAGTTTATTGAATATCGTAAAGAAGTCGCTTTTACCCTTAATAATTGTTTTATATTATTTCGCATTAACACATGCTTGTGAAATATATTTTTATTTTTAAAGAAATGAAAGAAAAATTTTGACTTCAGGCGAGGCTCGAACTCGCGACCTACTGGGAATCTAGTCCAGCCGCTCTTCCAATTGAGCTACTGAAGCCCTGCCCGATTTGTCGAATTTTTCCTTCACATCTATTGCATTGGTTTATGGTACCAGTAGCGCCATCTATTACCAACTATGCTAGTTAGGCAACCGATATAATAGACTTTTCAGTTTATTGAATATCGTAAAGAAGTCGCTTTTACCCTTAATAATTGTTTTATATTATTTCGCATTAACACATGCTTGTGAAATATATTTTTATTTTTAAAGAAATGAAAGAAAAATTTTGACTTCAGGCGAGGCTCGAACTCGCGACCTACTGGGAATCTAGTCCAGCCGCTCTTCCAATTGAGCTACTGAAGCCCTGCCCGATTTGTCGAATTTTTCCTTCACATCTATTGCATTGGTTTATGGTACCAGTAGCGCCATCTATTACCAACTATGCTAGTTAGGCAACCGATATAATAGACTTTTCAGTTTATTGAATATCGTAAAGAAGTCGCTTTTACCCTTAATAATTGTTTTATATTATTTCGCATTAACACATGCTTGTGAAATATATTTTTATTTTTAAAGAAATGAAAGAAAAATTTTGACTTCAGGCGAGGCTCGAACTCGCGACCTACTGGGAATCTAGTCCAGCCGCTCTTCCAATTGAGCTACTGAAGCCCTGCCCGATTTGTCGAATTTTTCCTTCACATCTATTGCATTGGTTTATGGTACCAGTAGCGCCATCTATTACCAACTATGCTAGTTAGGCAACCGATATAATAGACTTTTCAGTTTATTGAATATCGTAAAGAAGTCGCTTTTACCCTTAATAATTGTTTTATATTATTTCGCATTAACACATGCTTGTGAAATATATTTTTATTTTTAAAGAAATGAAAGAAAAATTTTGACTTCAGGCGAGGCTCGAACTCGCGACCTACTGGGAATCTAGTCCAGCCGCTCTTCCAATTGAGCTACTGAAGCCCTGCCCGATTTGTCGAATTTTTCCTTCACATCTATTGCATTGGTTTATGGTACCAGTAGCGCCATCTATTACCAACTATGCTAGTTAGGCAACCGATATAATAGACTTTTCAGTTTATTGAATATCGTAAAGAAGTCGCTTTTACCCTTAATAATTGTTTTATATTATTTCGCATTAACACATGCTTGTGAAATATATTTTTATTTTTAAAGAAATGAAAGAAAAATTTTGACTTCAGGCGAGGCTCGAACTCGCGACCTACTGGGAATCTAGTCCAGCCGCTCTTCCAATTGAGCTACTGAAGCCCTGCCCGATTTGTCGAATTTTTCCTTCACATCTATTGCATTGGTTTATGGTACCAGTAGCGCCATCTATTACCAACTATGCTAGTTAGGCAACCGATATAATAGACTTTTCAGTTTATTGAATATCGTAAAGAAGTCGCTTTTACCCTTAATAATTGTTTTATATTATTTCGCATTAACACATGCTTGTGAAATATATTTTTATTTTTAAAGAAATGAAAGAAAAATTTTGACTTCAGGCGAGGCTCGAACTCGCGACCTACTGGGAATCTAGTCCAGCCGCTCTTCCAATTGAGCTACTGAAGCCCTGCCCGATTTGTCGAATTTTTCCTTCACATCTATTGCATTGGTTTATGGTACCAGTAGCGCCATCTATTACCAACTATGCTAGTTAGGCAACCGATATAATAGACTTTTCAGTTTATTGAATATCGTAAAGAAGTCGCTTTTACCCTTAATAATTGTTTTATATTATTTCGCATTAACACATGCTTGTGAAATATATTTTTATTTTTAAAGAAATGAAAGAAAAATTTTGACTTCAGGCGAGGCTCGAACTCGCGACCTACTGGGAATCTAGTCCAGCCGCTCTTCCAATTGAGCTACTGAAGCCCTGCCCGATTTGTCGAATTTTTCCTTCACATCTATTGCATTGGTTTATGGTACCAGTAGCGCCATCTATTACCAACTATGCTAGTTAGGCAACCGATATAATAGACTTTTCAGTTTATTGAATATCGTAAAGAAGTCGCTTTTACCCTTAATAATTGTTTTATATTATTTCGCATTAACACATGCTTGTGAAATATATTTTTATTTTTAAAGAAATGAAAGAAAAATTTTGACTTCAGGCGAGGCTCGAACTCGCGACCTACTGGGAATCTAGTCCAGCCGCTCTTCCAATTGAGCTACTGAAGCCCTGCCCGATTTGTCGAATTTTTCCTTCACATCTATTGCATTGGTTTATGGTACCAGTAGCGCCATCTATTACCAACTATGCTAGTTAGGCAACCGATATAATAGACTTTTCAGTTTATTGAATATCGTAAAGAAGTCGCTTTTACCCTTAATAATTGTTTTATATTATTTCGCATTAACACATGCTTGTGAAATATATTTTTATTTTTAAAGAAATGAAAGAAAAATTTTGACTTCAGGCGAGGCTCGAACTCGCGACCTACTGGGAATCTAGTCCAGCCGCTCTTCCAATTGAGCTACTGAAGCCCTGCCCGATTTGTCGAATTTTTCCTTCACATCTATTGCATTGGTTTATGGTACCAGTAGCGCCATCTATTACCAACTATGCTAGTTAGGCAACCGATATAATAGACTTTTCAGTTTATTGAATATCGTAAAGAAGTCGCTTTTACCCTTAATAATTGTTTTATATTATTTCGCATTAACACATGCTTGTGAAATATATTTTTATTTTTAAAGAAATGAAAGAAAAATTTTGACTTCAGGCGAGGCTCGAACTCGCGACCTACTGGGAATCTAGTCCAGCCGCTCTTCCAATTGAGCTACTGAAGCCCTGCCCGATTTGTCGAATTTTTCCTTCACATCTATTGCATTGGTTTATGGTACCAGTAGCGCCATCTATTACCAACTATGCTAGTTAGGCAACCGATATAATAGACTTTTCAGTTTATTGAATATCGTAAAGAAGTCGCTTTTACCCTTAATAATTGTTTTATATTATTTCGCATTAACACATGCTTGTGAAATATATTTTTATTTTTAAAGAAATGAAAGAAAAATTTTGACTTCAGGCGAGGCTCGAACTCGCGACCTACTGGGAATCTAGTCCAGCCGCTCTTCCAATTGAGCTACTGAAGCCCTGCCCGATTTGTCGAATTTTTCCTTCACATCTATTGCATTGGTTTATGGTACCAGTAGCGCCATCTATTACCAACTATGCTAGTTAGGCAACCGATATAATAGACTTTTCAGTTTATTGAATATCGTAAAGAAGTCGCTTTTACCCTTAATAATTGTTTTATATTATTTCGCATTAACACATGCTTGTGAAATATATTTTTATTTTTAAAGAAATGAAAGAAAAATTTTGACTTCAGGCGAGGCTCGCACTATAAATATGGATCAGAACGCAATTAATTGCGAGTAAAACTGACTTGGGTCTTTTGAGTATAAATTAGACCTATGAAACTCTTCTAAAATAATTTTGGACTGTGATATTGCTTTCATGCTATTAAATTCGTCATAAATGAATACATGTATTTTGAAAGGTACATCTTGCGATTATTGAGACATGATATTGACGTTTTTTGTCATAACTATCGAGTTGTGCTTTTTTCAAAAAACAAGCAGAATTTAATAGAAATCGTCACAACCCAATCTACTCAAAATTTGATAAATAAATAAATATCAACTTACGAATCCCTGCATGTTGATTTTTGTTTTTTTCGGTAGGTTGCTATGAAGCGTAGTGGAAGATTGTCTAATGAATGTTGGAACAAGCGGGTATATATAGTGGTTGGTGGTACAACGACAATGAATACGCAACTTGTACTTGAAATTCGTATAAATTATGCGATGTGCGAAGCGGGAGCTTGCTTGGAGGTCGCATTGTAGCTTCCAGCGGTTGCCACCGAACTTTAATGTCACTTGAATTAAATACGGAACCACGCATTTAAGTCTCAAGCGCTTTGCTAATTGAAAAGTACTTAAAATAAATACAATGTAAAATACACCTGATTGACAATTAATTTTAATTCGTGAATTTTCGGGTTTAATTTGACATAATTAATTACTTCTTTACGCAAAAACATAAAAGAACATAATTAATTTTTTGACTATCAATTTTCATAAGTTGTCAGTCTATATGTGCAGTTAATATTAACTATATTGAACTTTATACACTACTGAACCTTTTCTGTTTTGTGCAGTGCCTAATTAAGTTCAGTTGTTCATTTCTTGCCATTGCACAAGTTAAAATAGAAATATAGATGTACGGCCTGTAAATCGTATTTGTATGAAAACATGTAAGTAGGTAGGTATTTTTTTAATAATAAAAAAAAAATATTTTTATTTATTACTAGCTGACCCTTGCCTCGCATTGCCTCACACTGAAATGATGTGTCAAAGGTTTGACAGATACCTATTATTGGTATGGAAAATTGAAATTGTGGTATTTTACTATTTCCCTTCAATTTATTAATATTTTCTTACCTTTTAGATCTTCCCTGGACTTCCAAAAATCATTCAAAACCAAAATTTGCGAAATCGGTCGAGCCGTTCTCGAGTTTTAGCGAGATGACGAACAGCAATTGATTTTAATATATATAGACTAGCTGTGCCCGCGACTTCGTCCACGTGAGGAAAAAATATGATTTTTCAGTATCTACCCGGACGAAGTCGTGGGCGCAGCTAGTATAAAAGTAGCCTACGTTATTCCTTATTACATTAGCTATCTGCCAGTGAAAGTCCCGTCAAAATCGGAGACATTCAAATTCTATTTATTTATATGTAGGGAAGCGCGCATGGCCCAGCGGCTGGTGTAGATCGTAAGCGATCTGCTCGGTTAAGCACTAAGGACGCGGTCGGGTAGTGTGATGGGTGACCGCTAGTGGCAAATTAAAATGCGCGTTTCCGTGCTTCGGACGGCACGTTAAGCCGTCGGTCCCGGTTGCTATCGATAGATAGCAGTCGTTAAACCTTGTCGGAGGCCTAATGGGCGGTTTGAAAACATCCCACATCGGGTTGGCCACTAACCCACCCACCTCCACCAATCCGCATTGGAGCAGCGTGGTGGAGTAAGCTCCAGGCCTCCCCCCAAAAAAGGGGAGAGACTCGTGCCCAGCAGTGGGACGTATAATGGGTTGCCATTATTATTATTATTATTATATATGTAGGCATGTATGTATGTATGGTTGTATGGAGATAAAAGTAACCTAACTTACTCCTTATCACATCAGCTATCTGCCAGTGAAAGTCCCGTTAAAATCGGAGACACTAGCGGAGATATTAGCGTGCACAAATACACACAGACAGCAAGACATTTTTCGGGGATAAAAAGTACCCAGTGTTGTGCGCCAAAGGTTATAGTATAATCATCCCAAATTTCATTCATCAGTTCATAATTATTAACAAATGAAATTGTTACTTTACGTTCTGTGATATGATGTGATGTGATGTGATTTGCGATTGTAATAGGATAATTCTAAATAGCCGAACAAAACCTTTATACTGTACAACTGTTTCTCATGTAAGTGATTGTAAATCTTTATGAGGAAATAAATGTCTTTAAACCTTAAACCTTTGTAATCGGACTGCTAGTTTTTCTGTGATGCTTGAACAAACAGACAGACAGACCGACAGACAAAAAATTTTCTAATCACATTTTTGGGTTCGGTATCGTTCTAGTAACATGGTATTAATTTTTTCAATATTTTTAATGTACAGAATTTACACTTCTACAGTTTTATTTTAAGTATAGATAAGATATTTTTACATCTTTATCCATTTCATCAGAGCGTTGGAAAGAAATTGGATTTCTGAATCGTTTTATTATTTTAATATGTGACTGCGATTTTCACTTGTGTGTTAATAATTTCAAGAAAAACGTTCTAATAGTTACCGCTCTATTATTACCTTACCCTTATTACCGAAACTAATTTTTTTGAAGAAATACAGAAAATAGTAATTTTCCTATAGATTACAGAAAAACCCGTTAGATGTTAATGATACTAAAGGACTACAGAAAAAAATATATACGGAACCCTGCAAACGCGAGTCCGATTCGCACTTAGCCGGTTTTTTTTATAAAAGAAACCCTTAAGCAAAAATACAGTGCACACATCTCATGCTAAACAGCCGCATCCACCGAAGCTTTCACTCTTCATACTCCGCCATTTCGGCTGTACACATAAATACATACATAATTGTACAAGCGACTACCAAGTTCATTCAGTCAAGTTGACCATTATGTAATGAGCCCGTTTGGTGCGCGTGCGCAACTATATATTGTAAATAAGCTTTGTATTAATAAAGGTTTCATAAAGATTCGCTTACTTCCAAGCAAACTGGTTGTAGATCTTTTTCGAACTGAATTTACGGGTGGTAGAATTCCAAGTGTAGGCGTCATGGCGTGTCTGTCAACCGAACAATGGCGGTCAAACCACTCCAATAGTAAATATAATAACGCGGGACGGGCAGCATCCGCCCGCGTCAAAACTACCGCCTCTGTAATCGAAATGTAATCGAAACCGTCTGCCAAACATGGCATTATTACATATTCTCCTCTAATGACACACAGCACTGTCTTTGGGGAGAAGTAATGGAAATGGAGAAATGAAAAATGGCCTCCCTCCAAAAAGGGGAGAGACTCATGCCCAACAGTAGGACGTATAATTGGTTGCCATTATTATATTATATAATGAAAATGGTGTGTTGACTAAAGTGTAGAATTTACGAAGTTAGGCCTTTAATATTTCGGGTGTGTAGAGTTAGAAACTTGTCCTTGAGATTGAACAACTGTTAGATATCGCGAGATACGTAGTCTCATGTTGGCGACATCCTACATGAAAATGTTTTTGATGGGATTGAAAACCATTTGATCTAATTTTATTACCTCCTGAGCTCCTAAGAAGAGCCTCGACGCAATCCTTTAAAAAAAAATACGCTTGCACTTACAGCTCCACATTAGGTATTAGGAATATAAACATGTATCGTGGATGAAGTTGTACATATACTCGTACAACACATACGCAAACACCCAGACCCGATACAAATACTATCTGTAGGCCATACAAATATTTGTGCTGTACGGGGATCTAACCCGCGACCCTTCGAATCAACGGTGGTTTCGCACCGCTGGACTAACCGGGTCGTTGTAGTCCGGGTAGTCCTTTTGATCACGAAAAGGAGACATCCAAGGGCACGTCTTGAGGCGCTACACAAAACAGACGTAAGACACGGAGCCGTCGCAGTCGCGGCGCCCGCTTAATCTACTGTCATTCAAACAAAATTAAAAACGTTTACAGCTGTTGCGACTGCGCCCTGTTTGCGACGGGTCCGTGCCCCGTTTGCGTCCTGCGTCTTCTCTGTCCTAACTGAGCCCGTCGATGAGACCACGTTGGGCATCGCCGCGATTAATGATCTCATACAACACTCAATGAACACCCGAGGAATGCGACGCTGCGTTCCGCTCTGCACCCACCCCCAGCCCCGACCCTAGCACCATCCGCGTGTTCGTTGTCCAGGTTACCACCACAGAGAAAGTTGCACCGCCCGTCTTATGTGACCCTCCACTACGCCCTAAGCCAAGGATCGGACCTGCAAAGGTCACTCTTAGACAATTGTCGACAATTGTGTTTTACTGGTGGTAGAGCTCCAGTGGCGCAGCTCGCGGGCGTAGGCACCACCGCATTACCTAATATACTTGCCGCTAAATGGTAGTGTTCAGCACTATCATGTTCCGGTCAGGTGGTAATGTACGGCCCTGTAATTTCCGGCACAGAGGCATAACACCTAATGCCTCAGGAGTGGTAGCGCATCTGCATTTCGACCTCTGGTCATTGTGTGGGTGTCTATAGGCTGCAGTCTTCACTTAACATGAATGTGAACTGCATGCTTGTTTGCCACTTTTATTACATAAAAAAAAAAAAAAATTGTATAAATTACGGGTGGTAGAGCTCCAGTGACGAAGCTCGCGGGCGTAAGCAGCACCGCATTACCGAATATACTTGCCGCTAAACACTGTCGTATTCCGGTCAGGTGGTAATGTAAGGCTCTGTAATTTCTGACACAGAGGCGTTATGCCTCTCCGGTGAAATAGACTAGTGTCGATACACGGAACCCTAATGACCTATTTTTGCTTCCAACATAAAAATCATACAGGACAAAATTTTCCAAAATGTTGAATTATGTAAAGTTAGTGTGAGTCGACCGATAAGGTAGGTTTTTTATAAGTATGATTAATGCTGGGTATATAATAAATAATAAATATTTATTGACTTTCGTTTTTCACCATATTTAGAGATAATCGATAAATACTTTTGAGGAAAATGTGACTTTAATTCCAGCTTGTTCAGTTCATACATGAAATTACTCCATAGTATGGCATAACAATATTATTATCTTGTTCTTATTTCTTATTATTTAGATTTCTGTTACAATAGGATATGACACCCAATTCAAAAAAAAATCTAGTACACATACTAGCATTCACTGTTTTTTTTTAATGTAATGGATGTGACAAACAAGCATGCAGTCCATATTGATGTTAAGTGATGACTGCAGCCTATAGACACCCACACAAAGACCAAGGTCAAAATGCAGATGCGCCTCTGTGCCGAAAATAACAGGGCCGTACATTACCACCTGACCGGAACACGATAGTGCTGAACACTAACATTTAGCGGCAAGTAAATTAGGTAATGCGGTGGTGCCTACACTACACTACACCCGCGAGCTCCGTCACTGGAGCTCTACCACCAGTACGTAAAATGTAATTTTGTAGGTTAGTTAATTTAAAGGTTAAAAATAATGTATTTACTGTAATAATTACACTATCCACTCTACCATTGGCATTGCACTGCACGTGTATACAAAAAAGAAAAATTTAAAAAACTTGCACCAATTTGTCAATTTCCAATATATCTGGTGTAATATCGATCACTTACATTTCTTATCAGATAATAATTTAATTGCAGTATCGATTAATATCTGCATTTAAGGGCCTTTACCCCAATTTAGGTTCTTACAACGATATTTTTCAAATTAGTGGCGCTTGCGCATTCGATCAATCACAATTTACGAAACGACAGGTTTTAGGGTACCGTACTTCAATGACATTTTTTTATGTAATGAAAGTGGCAAACATGCATGCAGTTCACATTGATGTGAAGTAATGACTACAGCCTATAGACACTTACACAATGACCAGAGGTCAAAATGTAGATGCGCTGCAATTTCTGAGGCATTAGGTGTTATGACTCTGTGCCGGAAATTACAGGGCCGTACATTATCAGCTGACCGGGACACGATAGTGCTGAACACTGCCATTTAGCGGCAAGTATATTAGGTAATGCGGTGGTGCCTCCGCCCGCGAGCTCCGTCACTAGAGCTCTACCACCAGTATATGCCTTTTGAATTTTTTATTAACACGTGGATTGTAGCCGTTCAATGTAAAAAAAATCTTATCTTTATATTAATACTTTCGCGCCTGAGCATTTGCAGTATTTGCTTATAAATATTCATTGATTTATTTTCGATAAACTTGTTTCATTTTCAATGTCAAAACTTTTTTAAAATTTCAAAAATATATGAAGCTCGCTAAAAGCTGCGAAAACGTCAGAAAATCTATAACACCTTAGGCCACAGGAGTGGTAACACATCTGCATATTGACCTTGGTCTTTGTGTGGGTGTCTATCGGCTGCAGTCATCATTTAGAATCAATGTGAACTGCATACTTGTTTGCCACTTCCATAACTTAAATAAAAATTATATGTACTTTATTATTTACACTGGTAGTAGAGATTATATTTACTCAATGGTGTAGAGGCATCAACTTAGTCTTTTTTGAATGAACTAAGGTGATGCATATACACATATTTGTTTAATGTTTCACTCTCTTATTTCAGGCCAAAGTTAGATAAGAACACACACATATTGACGTGACAACGTCTTAAATTAGGTTGCGGCTCGGAGTCACTCATGAAAAAGTGTAACGCCCGGTAACGTAACGATGAGTCACCGAATGAGAGAGAGGCCTGCCGGACCGGCGAATGCCTTTCTACCGAGAAAAAGACGTTGTCACGTAAAATCTTCGCCCGTAAAACCGACTTTACAGGCAACCAGTTTTTTTTTTATGGCTCCGTAATATCTAGTAGTAAATAACGAGGTGGGCCTTTTATCTCCGAAATCCGTCCATTCGACTCGACGTATGCAAAATACTTATTTTCAATGGCATATTTAAAAAGGCGTGTCGCGTCACACCTCCTAATTAGGAACTATATCAACAAAATTATATTTATCACCATAAGCATTAACACATATCCGTCACACCTCAGCATAAGTAATGACATTACTTTAAATAATGACGACCCGGTTAGTCGAGCGGTGTGAGTTGACCGTTTGATTCGAAGGGTCGCGGGTTTGATCCCCGCACCGGGACAAATATTTGTATGGCCTACAGATATTTGTTTCGGGTCTGGGTGTTTGTGTATGTGGCGTATGTGTACAACGGCACCCACAACACAGGTTTATACCTACTGTGGGGCTGTGAGTGTAAGCATATTTTATTATTTATTTATTTAAATATTTTTTTATCGGAACGGATATAAGTCCGGTGATACCAATTGCAAATAGATACATTTGCGGATGAATTGTCACCTAAGTCAAATAATCTGAGCACGCGGTGGTCGAAAGACATTTACTATAAAGAGGTAATATTTTTTTGTTTGTTTGTTTTGAATTGGCTCAATAACTACTGGACCGATTTAAAAAATCTTTCACTATTCGAAAGCTACATTATCCACGGGTAACAAAGGCTATATTTTATTATGAAAAGAATAGGGTTCCGTAAGATATTTGGGTTTTACAGACACAAGGTGTAAATCAACCAGAAAAGTTACTTATTTTGCGTACGCTGCCTAAACTATAAAATATATCGATGAAGACTTTAGGCTATATCTATGTATAATCATCACGCTAAGATGAATAGGAGAGGGTAGGTAACATTGCAACCGCGCGAAGCCGGGGCGGGCCGCTAGTTTAGGGTAAAATTGTGAAAAACGCCCTATCAGGAAATATGCTCCACTTGCAATATAAAGCACATCGAACTATCATTTGTAATAGTTAGAGCGCCAATCGATAGGTGGCAGTAGTACTCAAATTCGTTAAGGCAAGCGGCTGCAGTTCGTTTGTAGGTAAGAAAAAAAATCTAAATCTTGAAAAAAATTGTTGGGATTGTAACACAACTTACGTGGGTGAGTATTTATAAGTATTTTTTACATATTCAAGTAGTATTTTTAAATGAGTGTGAACTATTTATGATATTAGATAGGTACATAACCTTTATAAAATTACCAATTTTTTGCAAGTTTATATTAGTACTCAGGTACTAAGCGCTGGGGCGTATTTGCGTACGTTTTGTGAAATACGCCCCGATTTTGTAGGTGAAATATGCCTCAATTTTTAATGGGCTTTAAACTTGTTTTTTACTGATTAATTATGGGTAGACGTTACAAAAGAAAAATATGCAGAGCATCGTGGACGGCTGAAGCTCAAAATGAGGCAATGTCAAAAGTCACCAGTAAAGAGTTAGGGATCAACAAAGCCACTGTATCCAGTGTATTTTTCACTGGTGGTAGAGCTCCAGTGACGGAGCTCGCGGGCGTAGGCACCACCGCATTACCTAATATACTTCTCGCTAAATGGTAGTGTTCAGCACTATCGTGTTCCAGTCAGGTGGTAATGTACGGCCCTGTAATTTCCGGCACAGAGGCATAACACCTTAGGCCTCAGGAGTGGCAACGCATCTGCATTTTGACCTTGGTCTTTGTGTGGGTGTCTATAGGCTGCAGTCATCACTTAACATCAATGTGAACTGCATGCTTGTTTGCCACTACCATAAAATAAAAAAAAAAAAAAAATTGCCCCTTGGCAAATACACTGGATACAGTGTACAAGATGCTTGAAATGGTTGCATGAATATTGTACGATTCACAACAATTTCTGTAACAAGTGTGGCGACTCTAATGTGCGGCAGCTACACAAGTAATCTTTTCTTCTGTATTATGTTGTTTTTTCTTTATTATTATTCCCATCTTATTTATACAATTCATTTCCTCCACCTGGTTGTCTGGAAGAGATCGCTTTTAGCGATAAGACCGCCAATTGTGCAAAATGTTTTATGTATCGTGAATGTCCTACTTGTTTTGGTGTACAATAAAGAGTTTTATTATTATTATTAATATTTAGATTTTTTTCCTATAGGGCATTTTTTACAGACCCCTTGGGGAAAACGCCCTTTTCTATAGTTTTTAAAATAACGTGCAAGTCAAAAAATAATTAGAATTACTGGCTGAATGACCAAATAAGAAGAGGCTGATTAGTTTATGTAACAAATGATTCCCAAGAAATAAATGTAATTTGCTTTTAAATGTGTTTTATTTGACAAAATTATAAAGTACGGCGTACTTAACCAGTTTACCCTAATATAATTATGTTTTTGTAGGTACGCTTTTGATGTAACGAGGGTTTTATTATGTTATAGAAGTGGCCAACAAGCATGCAGCTCACATTTATGTTAAGTGATGACTGCAGCCTATAGACACACAAAGACCAAGGTCAAAATGCATATGCGTTACCACTCCTGAGGCCTAAGGTGTTATGCCTCTGTGCCGGAAATTACAGGGCCGTACATTACCACATGACCGGAACACGATAGTGCTGAACACTACCATATAGCGGAAAGTATATAAGATAATGTGGTGGTCCCTACGCCCGCGAGCTCCGTCACTAGAGCAATTTTATCGCGGAACGCTGCTGCCCATCCTGCGTTATTATATTTACTTCTGCCTATTGGAATGGATTGTCCGCCATTGTTCGTTTAAAAGTGGACAGTGACCGATGCCATCGATTGCGCTGATTCGAAAAAATATGAATAATGTGTTTATTGTTAAGATTGAAGTGCCTCAGTAGTCTAGTGGTATCAAGCCATTACTACTACGCTGGGCACTGGGTTCGATTCCCATGTCGGGATCTATTAAAGATAAGGGTGTAATTTTTTTATATCTCGTTCTATTGGCATTTTTCCATTTGCTGGAAGTTTCCCAGTACCTCGGAGTTTGGTAATGTGCCCGGAGATGTCAATAGGCTCACCAACTGTTACATGGACCTACCGTAACCGGCGAATCGTGGGTGTTTGCATTGTGTGCTTGAATGCATGCACTTACCTCTGTCTACCCCTTCAGAGATTACAGGCGTGAACTTCCTTTTATCAGGAATATAAAAAGAAGAAAATATTAGTAAAAAAGTGCCAATTCTTATTTTTCATGATCAATCTATCTTAATTTTCCCTAAATCGTTGATTTCATTTGGCATGTACATAGTAGGTACAGAAGAAAATTCTTTAAGTCATTTAAATCCGGGGTAGATCGCTAGTATAAGACTAATATTAGACAGTAAGATAGACTACCGGCTTACAACACACAAAATTATTGTTTGGCCGTCACATTCAAGGTGACGCCCATAATCGTTTATTGCGTCGAACAAAACCTCTTTATCTAATTTTAATTAAACCTTTTATCTATTGGGTAAGGTAATCACACTTTCGTCATTGTAATGAGGAATACAATGAGAATGTTTATAATAGTAGGGGAAGCCTAAAAGGGGATATTTGGTATCGAGTGCGTCAAATTTAAAGGTCCCAACGGAAGACCAGCGCTGGTTGTTCTTCAACCAGCACATGCTGAGTTAGGACCAATTTGTAACGATGCAATGTAAAATACTAGACCTATTTATTATTATTATCCCTCGTGTAAAACATTGTTGCAAATAAATGTTCTTTCTTCTTCTTCTTCTTTTTAAATTAAGATAATACGGGTGATACCCAGCCGCCATAACCGAACAATAAATTTAATCTGATCATACTTGTTCAAAATCGAAGAAAAAACGTTAAATGTTAATGAAAAAGTTTCTTCTTTGAGGTTGATTTGTTCCCCAGGTTTTGAGGTTATCACTTTGTACAGTGGCAACATTTAAAATATTTTTTCAAATAAAAGGTAAATTAGAAAAAAAAATGAACTTTTTAAAAAGGGTAGTTAACTGTCAACAAACCCCTGAAGATGATCGTTTGATCGAAACCGATTGGGTAAAACCGGACAAATTGAATACGGTCGGCAGTAAGCGACCTGACCCCAGCAATTCCTTCTAAAACCCAGCAGTCCGGTCGAAAACCGGACGGTTGGGAACCCTGGTGATACTTAGCACTTGAGTACCTCCATCAAACCTAAGGTTTCTATTTATAATCAATGTTCCCCTATGTTCCCATCTGGGGAATGTTCCCGGGAACGGCACATCATTAGTAAGTCACATATATTTTCAATCGCTGTTTTCATGAAGGTTATGTGCCTGAGATTTGGAAAACTGCTCTCATTATTCCGATACATAAAAAAGGTACAAAAACCTCGATTGCGAACTACCGCCCTATCTCTATTCTGAATACATTATCTAAGTTAATGGAAAAAACAGTACATTATCATCTATACCCTTTTATCTACCCTAACATACCACATCAGCAACATGGCTTTATAAAGGGGCGTTCCTCTAACACTAACTTAGCAATCTTCACAAACTCTGTTTTGCAAGGTATGGATGGTGGTTCGCACCCCACTGTTCCATCTCCCTCGTACCCGTACTAATTACTTCGAAAATTCAGTAATCAATCGAACGAAAAAAATCTTTAATAAAAAATTTTGCTCGGTTGACTTATTTAATAGTAAAAAACAAAATTTTAAGAAATCTATAATCGAAATAATACAGGAATTAGAAACATAAGAGAATTGAGTATATTAATTATTTTCATAAATCTTGCATAAAAACACACACACACATACACACACACACACACACACACACACACACACACACACACACACACACACACACACACAAATACACAGTAAAATATCTTATAATTTTAAGGACGAAAAGCGAAGGTTTTAACGTCATGCTACTACTTACTAAGAAAGGTTCCTACGTGATCAAGCGGCCAGTTCCCTGATATAACATAATTGATCATTTTCAAATTCATTATTGGAATTAGCCGAATAGTTCATTTTGTTTATCGTACATATATAATACCTATGTGACTCATCATTATGTACAATACATTATTTGTTTGCTATATGAATGTGTACCTGCCACTATCTTTTCACAATTTAATGTACCCTACCTATAGTAATGTATACAATCAACACCGTGCTGCTCTTTAGTGACTGTTATTTTATTATTTTTACATATATAAAGTAAATCCGTAATTGGATGTAAGATATATAATATATATAAGTTAAATGTAAGTACCTTTAAGATCTGTGGATTTTGTGAATTAATAAAGAAAAAAAAAAAAAAAATTAGTCACAATTATCTGTTAGTGATGTAGGTATCATTGCACTCGTGCGGAGCCGGGGCAGGTCGTTAGTTATAATATAGTCAAATATTGATACTATTAAATCCATACTAATTCAAGGCGACATAATAAGCGAAATTATATGATAGACACAATCATGAAATATAATTTTATTGCTTGTGTAAACATAATTATTTTATTATGTTGTCAATACAATTAACACCTACATGGTTTCACCTTTGAAATGTCAAGGTGCTGAAATTAATTCATAATTTTAATGAAATGCTTTTTAAAATGGCCACTATTGCTATGCCCAACTTTTTCCGTTATATCGAGATTTTTAAGAAATTGAAATGTTGCACAAATTGTCCTGTAGGTATCAAGCACGCACCGTGTATCGTAAATAGATGAATTTCATCCTTGCTTTGAAAATACAGAAAAAAAACCATTTTAGGTAAATAACTTTTTCACTTTTTACTGGTGGTAGAGCTCCAGTGACGGAGCTCGCGGGCGTAGGCACCACCGCATTACCAAATATACTTGCCGCTAAATGATAGTGTTCAGCACTATTGTGTTTGTAATGTATGGCCCTGTAATTACCGACACAGAGGCATAACACCTTAGGCCTCAGAAGTGGTAACGCATCTGCATTTTGACCTTGATCTTTGCGTAGGTGCAGGCTATAGGCTGTAGTCATCACTTAACATCAATGTGAACTGCATGCTTGTTTGCCACTACCATTAAATAAAAAATAAAATAATTTTACGGTAAAGGCATATTGTGATCGAAAATAATTATGTATGTATGTATGTATCTTCACGCCAGGTCCCCAACGGGGTAGGCAGAGAGTGTAGATAATTATGTACAACATATTAATAAACCTGTAATAACTCCGTAATGAGTACATAATTTAACACGATAATAATTTTCCGTATCAGCTTTCTCGGATATCGAAATTTGATTTTGCCCTATTTAACCATAGCAAAATATATATTTTTCGTGCAAACTTGTATAAAATGATGTGTTCTAAGATTTTGGCGAGTACACTTATTGAAATAAAACTTTACTGTTTTGTATTCAACTGCAATATTATTTTTAAAAATCTTTTTAACAAAAACTTTAACCGCCGAAAATAAATGGAAATGAAAAAAATAATTTTCATATTTTTATTTATTTAATCTTAATAAATAAATTCTTTACATAATTAATCTAAGTAGGCCTTCGTTATTTTATGTATCTTCACGCCAGGTCCCTAACGGGGTAGGCAGAGAGTGTAGAGCGCCAGACATCCCGGTTCTGACAAACCTCTCGTGCCTCGTCTACCTTCATCATTCTCTTCATACATGCACGCCGATTCCTAAGACTTTTGACCCCACCATCAGACAGAACTCGACCTATTTGGTCCTGGTAGGTCAGCCTTGGTCTTCCTGGGCCTCTGCAACCATCCACATTCGCATTGTATATCTGTTTAGTCATTCGCTCATTCGACATTCTTTCTATATGCCCGAACCATCGGAGCATGCCTTTTTTCATTTTTACACCGATACTATCATTCACACAAGGCTCTTTCTTACATCTTCATTTCTAACGCGATCGGTGAGTGATACACCGTAGATCTTGCGCAAAGATCTCATCTCGACCGCGTTCAACTTACTTTCATGCTCTTTCCTGCATACCCAGCTCTCGCTTCCATATAAAAGCGTTGGAGTAAGTACAGCATTATGTACGGCTAGTCGAGCCCGCTGGCTGAGATGTTTAGATTCTAGCAGCTTACCCAACGCTCCATTCACGCAATTCCCAGCAAGCACTCTTCTTTCTATGTCAGTGGTGTACCTACCATCCTTGCTAAAAGCACATCCAAGATATACAATTTCATCAACCTGTTCTAACACTGCATCATCTACTACTACCCTTGCATTTGTTCTCTGTTCATCTCTTTCAAATACTAATACTTTAGTTTTATCCACATTCAATTGTAAGCCTTTCTCCATACAATCCTCTTTCATGACTGTGACTAGTGCTTGTAGCCCAGATGGTGTAGAGCTAACAATTACCGCATCATCTGCGTAAAGCAGACAGTTATTTTACACGATATAAATCCGTAAATACAGTTAGGTAAGCATATATAACCTATGTAATATCTTTGGTACATATTAACATAGTTTGCGCGTCTTTGTATTGGAATAATTGATGAGACGAAAAAGTTTTTCCTTTCATAAGTAGGTATCTGCGAAGCTTATTTCCTGTTTTCTTACAAAACAAAAACAGGGTTGTAACTTAAGGGGCATCTCAAGCAAAGCCTCCAAAAATACCTGATCTTCGTAGCAATTTTATTAAAGTCCTGTAGCAACCCCTATTTGACAAAATGTATCTAATTTGCGCATGTGTGTTTTTTTTTCGTTTCTCGTCATTCATTGAAAAATAGGTATAAAAAACCACAAAGTTACCCTTTTTTCACTTTTAACCGTTTTCGGCTTCAATTATGATAAATATATATATAACTAGCGGCCCGCCCCGGCTTCGCCCGCGCTGCTCTGCTCCTATTAGTCATAGCGTAATGTAAGCTATCCTATCTCTCAAGTTGGATCGAACTGCACATGGTGTGCGAATTTTATTATAATCGATTAAGTGGTTTAGGAGTCCGTTGAGGACAAACATTGTGACACGAGATTTATATATATTAAGACTTTACTAGTGACTGCTAAAAAAAAACATATTGACATTAGATACGTTTCTTAGACTTTCATAAATTATTATTATTTTTGTTTTATTTTATGTAATGGAAGTGGTAAACATGCTTGCAGTTCACAATGATGTTAAGTGATGACTGCAGCCTATAAACACACACAAAAACCAAGGTCAAAATGTAGATGCGTTACCACTCCTGAGGCCTTAAGTGTTATGCCTCTGTGTCGGAAATTACAATGCCGTACAATACCACCGGACCGGAACGCGATAGTGCTGAACACTACCATTTAACGGCAAGTATATTAGGTAATGCGGTGGTGCCTACACCTGCGAGCTCCGTCACTGGAGCTCTACCACCAGTAAAATGTTTATTTTCAATAAATTAATAATGCGTTATTAATATATTTTTACCTTTTCTGGTTATGCGATACCTCGTCATACAAGGCAGTATTTGGCGTTGCCTGAGCCTTAACTTATATTGGCTATTATCATTGTCACAACTGTTTTCACATTTTTGCTGGGGTATACCTACCTACAGAATAAAGAGATGCATGTTTAAAGGATACCATTAATATATGTAGGTAATAAGGTCTGTTTTTAGGGTTCCGTACCTTTAAAGGAAAAAAGGAACCCTTATAGGATCACTCGTGCGTCTGTCTGTCTGTCTGTCCGTCTGTCACAGCCAATTTGCTCCGAAACTATTCGACCGTTTGAGTTGAAATTTGATGAATATATGTAAATTGACTGGGAGATAATTAAGGTTGACTGGGAGATAATGCCTAGTGGCATTAAGTCCGCCTTTATGTACACCATCTTCGTACATAAAAAGAGTAAATAAATAAATAAATAAATTGTTGACACAAAGATGAACACGTCAAGTAAAATAATAAATTTTAAACAGGGGGGCCACTTTCGGAGGTAAATCAGAAAATTTTAAAAAAAATCGTAAACTGTGTCGTGTGACATATCAAATGAAAGAAGTTGTTGTCAGCATCTCAGATATATTTTTTTATAATTTTCGCATAAACAAATTTAAAGTTATTTAAGAAAAACGACGAAAATTGACCATTCCCCCCTATCCCGAAACTACTGAACTTAAAATTTTGAAAAAAATGTAGAAAATAGTTTTTTGCCTATATATTACTGGAAAACCTATTAGAAGTTTGAGTATTCAAATTAAATCGAATATTCTTAATAAAATAACCCCCCTGCCGGTACCATTCATTTTTTAGTTACCATAAACAAATTTGGATCCGATTAAAAAAAAACACACATTTAGATTATGTACGGAACCCTCACCACGCGAGTCGAACTCGCACTTGTCCGGTTTTAGTCATGCTTATACCTACGCTATGCCCCTTATATTTTTCGGAGCCATATTATATTATTATCATAACGTATGAACTTAAATAGCAAATATTTCTAGATAGCGCAAGTGTTATTAAAACATAGCTTTATCTATCTTCAGAGTATGGCGAGGCGTGAAGTAATGTTCACGTTCAATTTCAGGGCTCAGCTCACCTTTTACAACTAAATATACAACAAGGTATGACGACGACCCGGTTAGTCCAGCGGTGCGAAACCACCGTTTGATTCGAAGGGTCGCGGGTTCGATCCCCTCATCGGAACAAATATTTGTATGGCCTACAGAAATTTGTTTCGCGTCTGGGTGTTTGTGTATGTGTTGTATGTGTACAACGGCACCCACGACACAGGTTTATACCTACTGTGGGGCTGTGAGTGTAAGCGTATTTTATTTTTATTATTTTATTTTAAGGTATATTAGGTACAGTCGTCGAAAATTTCAATAATAATAAATTGTCTGACCTTGGAATTTAACCTAAAACTGCAGCTTGAGATTTTACGCATACTGCCGTTAAGTATCACACGTAATCTTGACCTACAGCTTACGTGTTAACTATAGTAACGGTATAATAAAAAACAATATTCAATGACAAAACAAAATTTATTCTACAATATAGATAACATTAGTGAAGGGCGTATACAGAGTTGAGTAGTGGCACTGTTTCGTGCACGGTTGAGCTTTGGTGGGTTATCGCGGAGTCTGGAGTCTTGTAGGAGACCGGCGACGAGACCAGGACTGGGGCGTGGGAGACCACAGGCGCGGCGTGGACGACGGGGACAGCGTGATACGGTTGGTACACGTGAGTGCTGCCGTGGTCTACAGATTGGCTAGTCTGTGTGTAGGTGGATTTGGCGACTGGGACCGCGGCGTGGACTACTGGAGTGTGCAGGACTGGAGCGTGAACAACGGGTTGGTACACATGGGTGCTTCCATGGTCTACAGCTTGGCTGGTCTGCGTATAAGTAGACTTTGCGACTGGGACCGAAGCAACTACTGGAGTGTGGAGGACTGGGGTGTGGACAACGGGGGTGTGGACGTAGGTGGAGCCGTGGTCTACGCTCTGACTGCTGCTGGTGAAGGTGGTCTTCGCAACAGGAACGTAGTCATCATGAGAGTAAAAGTAGCCGGGAGCTGCCGCGGCACAAGCCAGGATGGCGGAGAAGATGACCTGAAATAAAAAACGATTTTAAAATTAAAAAACTAGTTGATGGAGATAACTTTCTATATTTAGTTTCTGGTCCAAAATTATTTCTTCCAAAAATGCGCTAAGTTTCGTTGGTATTTCCAACTTCTTCAGACGATACTAAAGCAATCTTACTTCTTTCCTTTTGTTTGTTTGTTGCTCTCACGATGCAACCACGATAAAGCGGCTGGACAGATTTCGATGAAATATACACAGGTTCTTAAGGTGGTGGTAGAGCTCCAGTGACGGAGCTCGCGGGCGTAGGTACCACCGCATTACCTAATTTACTTGCCGCTAAATGGTAGTGTTTAGTACTATCGTGTTCCGGTCAGGTGGTAATGTACGGCCCTGTAATTTCCGGCACAGAGGCATAACACCTTAGGCCTCAGGAGTGGTAACGCATCTGCATTTTGACCTCGGTCATTGTGTGGGTGTCTATAGGCTGCAGTCATCACTTAACATCAATGTGAACTGCATGCTTGTTTGCCACTTCCTTTACATAAAAAAAAAAGGGATTTTTTAAGTATACGAAAACGAATTCGGGGGCAATAGCTATATACTCGTATATATCCATAACAAATAACAAAATTTAATGCAATAAGACAAAACGAATCATCACGGATTCAATTGCAATCCGTGATAATCAGTTCTTGGTAGCTTTTTGAACGGTTTCCACAAATAAATACTCTCATTCATACGAAGCTTCTTTTTGTAACGAACTTGATTGAGGACCTATATTTATCTTAAACAAGATTCAAATAACGTCCCATAATCTATTATTATACTTAGATTATTAGACTTAATAAAATTTTATACGATATACGAATATTCAAACAACATAATAATACTTATAATCCATTTATTCATTTGCATATCAGATAAAACTATATGTTTTAATTAGGATTAGGATACGAATGTGAAATAATTAACTTGTAATTATTGCCCCAATTTTGTTGCAGTAATCGATATTTAAATAGAAATAATTGACTAATATATTTTATGAAATATTATACATTCATTGAAATAAAACTATTTTTACGGATTTATTTCGCGTATATATAAGTAATAAAATGATTTTTAAAATCAACTTGACGTTTCGGTCGCTTTTCGGCCTCCGTGGACCCAGGTAGACAGACAAAGGTCGGGTTGATTTAAAAAATCTTTTTAGTTTATACGTAAGATAAATTCGTAAAAATAGTTATATTTCAAAGAGTGTAGCTCGTGAAAACCATAGAATATATCATTAGATACATTATTTAGATGGAGCAAAAACCTATGGTTATTCATGATTGAATACTTCCGAGATCAGAGATGTTCAGGCACCGATATCAGTATTTGTCGGTTCTATTAATAACGATCTTATCAAAACAGTAAGAAATACCTACGATACGAAATGTATTTTCATTATCAGATCAAAAGCAACAACACCGTTTTGCATTACGTACACTAAATAACACGAAGCTCCTTCAATACGGCTTTGTTACAAATCACTAAATAAATCAACGAGTTAATATTTAGAGAAGGCACGGGCAATAAACAGCCGGCTCCATTTTTAAATCGATTTCCAAGTTATCTGTCTTGTTAACTGCGAAAGTGTGGTAAATATACTTCTGAAAACTGGAACCGTGCTACCAAGGAGAGTGTCCTGTTTAGAACTTTAGTTCATTTAGGTCAATGGAAACAATTTGAATTTTTCATTCTATAATATTTTATTAATTTGAATTTGGAACACCTCCCGCGCTCGTCCACGCGGGAGGTGTGTGGACCGGGATATCTGGCGCTGCACACTCTCTGCCTACCTCGTGAGGCACTTGGCGTGAACATACGTAAAATATTTTATTAATTTGATAAATCGAATAATGACCTTCTAGATTAGTAAGCTATGTTACGCTTTTCTATCAGATTCCTAATCATCTTCCTAACTTACTAAATTTACGAAATTTATTTATCAGGCTAAAAGTACAACAGACTGACCATTAAATTCGTATTTTATATTAGAATAAAGTTTATACAACTATTAACTGTAGTTTCATTGAAAATAGCTTACAATTTATAATCAGACATCTGCGATTAATGTCTTAAAATAAATCTCAGAAATGATATTTCGCAAAGCATTACAAATATGACTTTTAATTAAAATGTTCCCGTGAATACTCACGATTTTTTGCATTGTTAAGTTTGGTGTCGTGTGTAAGACTGATGAGTATAAGTACAGTCTGGTTTTTATATGCTTCAAAATTGCCCCACGTTACGAAAACTGGCCCGCGAGAAATTTCTTCGCAAAAAAAATTCGTTAGTGTGCACCGACAATACTTCACTTGTTATGAGACCTTGGTACAGTTGTATCCTGTCAATTAATGTTATAATTTAGTTAATTTAAATTATTCTGATCGTTTGACATGTACATGCTTTTTGGTTTGATGAGATTGATGATTTTTTTAGACATGATTAGCTGGTAAATTGTATAGACGATTTGTCATGTAATTCAGAGATTAAGATCGTTTGGACAGGCAATGAAGATCTACGGAGAGAGTGCGAGGACATAGATTATGTGAACATGGATATTCATCATCACTACTAATCTTCATCATCCCTCCCTCCGCGCGAACGCAAAGGAAGGGAGGGATGGTTCGGGGATTGAGACGACTCTCGTACCCCGGGCCTATCTGGCCTCGAAGCGTCGGGGGCGTGGTCCTAAATGGGGATTGTGGTACGCGGGGAAACTCGCTAAGGGAGGTCATATACACACATTTTTTTTGTTTTTTATTTTATTTATTTTTAATTTTTTTTTAGTTAGTGTTTTTTTGGTAGCTTTTAAAACATTTTGTATCTTTTTAGGGTTCCGTACCTTAAAAGGAAAAAAAGAACCCTTATAGGATCACTCGTGCGTCTGTCTGTCTGTCTATCTGTCTGTCTGTCTGTCCGTCTGTCACAGCCAATTTGCTCCGAAACTACTCGACCGATTGAGTTGAAATTTGATGAATGTAAATTGGTGACCCAAAGATGAACACGTCAAGTAAAATAATAAATTTTAAACAGGCGAGCCACTTTCGGGGTGTAAATCAAGAAATGTAAATAAAGAAAATTAAAAAAAATAATAAAATCGTAAACTGTGTCGTGTGACAAATCAAATGAAAGAGGTTGTTGTCAGCATCTCAGATATATTTTTTTATAATTTTTGGATAAAAACATTTGAAGTTATTTGAGAAAAACGACGAAAATTTACCATCCCCCCCTATCTCCGAAACTACTGAACTTAAAATTTTGAAAAAAATGTGGAAAATAGTTCTTTGCCTATAGATTACTGAAAATCCTATAAGAAGTTTGAGTATTCAAATTAAATTGAAAATTCTTAATAATGTAACCCCCCTGCCGGTACCACCGTAATCGCTATGTCCCTGCATTTTAATTCTGTAATATTTTCGAAAATGTTTATTTAAATTACGGAACCCTCACCACGCGAGTCGAACTCGCACTTGCCCAGTTTTTTTTTAAATTATTTTAATTATATTTTTTTTATCGGGCATATACTTTTCCCCCCCTCAGCTATTCCCCCGCGTGCCGCTTACAAGTGGTCGTGGTCTATTGTCATTATATATCATCATCATCATACTGGTGGTAGAGCTCCAGTGACGGATCTTGCGGGCGTAGGCATCACCGCATTACCTAATATACTTGCCGCTAAATGATAGTGTTCAGCACTATCGTGTTCCGGTCAGGTGGTAATGTATGGCTCTGTAATTTCCGGCACAGAGGCATAACACCTTAGGCCTCAGGAGTGGTAACGCATCTGCATTTTGACCTTGGTCTTTGTGTGGGTTTCTTTAAGCTGTAGTCATCACTTAACATGAATGTTAACTACATGCTTGTTTACCACTTCCATTACATAAAAAAAAAATAGCTGCATATCACATCTTTGGTGGAAAAGTATCACTTACGTTAATTAAAACCTTGTATGCAAACTTCCATGACAAAACTTAACACGATATAGTCCATTATCTTTAGAAGCAAAACATCTGTACAGATGTAAGGGCCAGAGATAAACACCAATTCACTGAGGGTCAACACCCTAAGGTTATAAGGGATAATCTCTTACATACATGAGTGATTAAGGACTGCGGAATAATTTAGGTAATGGTTAGCTTTAGGGCTCTGAACTTTAAAAAACCTTTACATGTCGTGTTTAAGTCATGTAACTAGGGTTGCCATCCATCCGGAATTTCCCGGATTTGTCCTAGTTTGAAGGGAGTCCGGGTGCCGTCCGGCAGCGGTATTTAGAAAGTGTCCGGATGTAAGCCGGACGCATTTGATGTCACGGGGGTCAAATTCAGTTCTTTTATTGATAACCAATAAATTGGAATAAATTTTATTTAAAAATTCATTTACTGGGTATACGCTGCATTCAAGAAGGTTCGCCAAAATAGTCGACTTCATTCTATTTCAATAACAAGCTGTTTACATGACTAAAAATGAAAAAAAAAAAAAGATTTCTTAAATTTTTTTAGGTGTTCGATACAAAACGTTCGATAAGAAGGAGAAATAAACTAACGTAACACCGTGTTACATGAGATAAAAAAGAAATGTCCGAGATTTTTGCCGTGTTTATCGACAATCGACAATTTCGGTGATGGTAACCCTACATGTAACAAACAAGCAAACTGCAGAGTTCCTGTGTCAGAGCTCGAGGACTTAGGAACCATCGCACTATCTAATCTTTTTTATGTAATGAAGGCGGCAAATAAGCTTGCAATTCACATTGATGTTAAGTGATGACTGTAGCTTATACAAGACCAGAGGTGAAAATGCAGATGCGTTGCCACCCCGGAGACCTTAGTTGTTATGTTTTTTTATGTTAGGAAGGTTGCTAACACAGTACAAGCATGCAGCTGATACTGGATGTTAGTGATGACTGCAGCCTATAGACATTTGGTGGCAGATAGATTAGGTAATGCGGTGGTGCCTATACTCTCGAGCTCCTACACAGTAGAACCTACCGTGTTTCATTTCTTGTCCTAAATTCATTGAATTATGTATGTATGTATCTTCACGCCAGGTCCCTAACGGGGTAGGCAGAGAGTGTAGAGCGCCAGATATCCCGGTCCTGACATAGCACTCGTGCCTCGTCTACCTTCATCATTCTCTTCATACATGCACGTCGATTCCTAAGACTTTTGACCCCACCATCAGACAGAACTCGACCTATTTGGTCATGGTAGGCCAGTCTTGGTCTTCGTGGGCCTCTGCAACCATCTACATTCGCATTGTATATCTGTTTAGTCATTCGCTCATTCGACAATCTTTCTATATGCCCGAACTATCGGAGCATGCCTTTTTTCATTTTTACACCGATACCACACCGCGGACACTCCGCAAAAATTCCATACAAACGCTTAATTTGATTTTTTCTATTACACAGATATCAATTAGTGACGTGTATGTACACGCGCACCTGTGTGCGTAGCACGTACAAAATACCAACCGTCGCCCATAAGAGGGGAAGGGGTTGAGTGATGCGAGCAATTCGAGCGGGACGTCGAAGAGTCCATTCTATACGTAGTATTATTAAATATTCTATGCCTGATACTATCATTCACACAAAGCCTCCTTCTTACATCTTCATCACGAATACGATCGGTTCATTGAATTAGGCCTCAATTACACCATTACCACTATCAGAAGCAGACAATGTAACAATCATAATGCTAGAACAGCAAGCCATCGGCTTTCGTCAATCGCTTGCCCCATGCGCCCTTCACTATATTCGAGATGTTAATCTAATCATGTCCTTTCATAATTACTATGATCTAGACCCGTACCATGGGGTCTTATTGCGATTCAATTAAGGCGCTGCCTAATTTTTTGTTGCTTTTGCCCCTTATACAGGGTTAGTTTAAATTAGCATATCACTTCTTGCAGGCGACTTCTCTATATCAAACAACATTTTTATAAATGTTGATAAATAACATTGCCTCCGTTGCGTTTTTTTTTTTTATTTAATGAAGGTGGCAAACAAGCATGCATTTCACATTGATGTTAAGTGATGACTGCAGCCCATAGACACTTACACAAAGACCAGAGATCAAAATGCAGATGCGTTGCCACCCCTGAGACCTTAGTTATTATGTCTCTCTAATAGTTATTACGGGGGGAGGGGGAGGGGGGGCGTTACTCCGCAACTATATACCTCACCGGCTCCTGAAACTCTACCACCAATAAAATAGTAAATTATAAATCGTGATTGATGCACACGTACCTATTAATGTGTATCTGCCAACCTTCAAGTAACTACGAAGCATGAAAATAGGTTCCAAAAGTAAATACTAAGAATGAAACCCGAGGAATGTCATCGTAGCCATTCCACCCAGAGGCTATTGGCACTGTGTATATGAAATTTGGAGGGCGAGTGTATTTTATAGATCTTAACGAAAGGGTTTTGTGAAATTAAGAATAACAAATATTAACGTTTTCGCAGGTTTTCGCGAGCTTCATACGTTAAACGTGCGGATTTTCTCGCGTATACAACACTCCCAAACACTAACAAAATTAAATATTAGGCACGATATTCTATACTTTTTAGTAAATGACAGTAAATGACAAAGTCATAATAGGTACGATGTATAACAAGAAATATCTAATAATGTTAACCCTTGTACGTCCCACTGCTAGGCACGAGTCTCTCCCCTGTTTGGGGCTTTAGTTTACTCCACCACGCTGCTCCAATGCGGGTTGGTCTCTACCAACGGGTTAGTGGCCAACCCGCTGGCGGGCGTTTTCAAACCGCCCATAAGGCCTCCGATAAGGTTTTACAACTGTCTATCGATAGCTACCGGGACCGACGGCTAACGTTCCGAAGCACGGAAAGACGCATTTTAATTTGCCATTAGCGGTCACCCATTACACATCCGACCGCGGCCGTATCGCATAACTGAGTAGATCGCTTGCGATCTGCACCAGCCACGGGGCCATGTGCGCTTCATCAACAAAATATCTATCGATACGTATTATAAAACAAGCACCCCGGCGCGTCTGTCTTTTCACTGTAAACTCATTCAACTTCACGAATTTTCATGCGGTTTTTATCCGTAGATAGAGTGATTCTTGCGAAATTAGGCATGATATTCTATACTTTTTAGTAAAGGACAGAAAAAGTCAAAGTCATAATAGGTACGATGTATAACAACAGATGTCTATCTACCCCGCCGCGTCTGTTTGTTTGTCTGTTCGCGGCTTTTCATACGGTTTTCATTAAGAGATAGAATGATTCATGAGGAAGGTTTGTTGAAGTTTTGTGTGAATTGATTAGAATATAACGATAAACGTCGGAGGTGTCGGGAATAATTAAACAGCCTGGGAGCTTTTGTCGACGCTCGCTGTCTAAACCTTTTGACTTGCATTGCCATCTCGCTGGTCCCAAGAAGACCGCGCGCGGTCCGCGAGTGTTTCACAAGTAACATTGCGTCGTTCACCCGTGGACCACCCGTCAACAATAGGTGGACGCCGTAAAACTATTCAGTTCTGGTCGAGTGCCGCGTGGCTGTAGTGAGCTATGACCCTTAATTTCGTAACCTATCATAAGCGATTCTTGTAATTCCAAATGATAAATAAACTTTTTGATTTTGATATATCACTTACCATCAATGTAAACTTTGACTTGTTAGCCATTTCGATGACTAAAAACGGAGGTCAATATCGAACATAAATCTAATTTTAATAACTCGATTAATTTACTAGTACCCGCCTTCTCGTCGTTCGATAAATGATTGATTGATACGTTTTCCACTCTACCAAATATCAATTATGATAATAAGGTTATAATAAAGTATTAATCCAATTTATTTAGCATGAAAACAAATTGTTTTGTCGGTGTAGGTTCTCGAAAGGATCGTAGGCGACGCGACGGTGATTACTTTCCAGCAGGTGGCCCGTTTGCTTCTCTATCAACCAATTAACATTAAATAAAACTTAAAACTTTCATTAATATTTCTCTCATTTAATTTTTAACTTTTTGATTCTTTTTTTTATCTATACATCTATACAAATTGGAGTGTCTGTTTGTAATATAAAAATAACCGCTTTTTACTATTTTTCAATGTTTGCCTGTCTGTCTGTCTGTCTGTGTGTTTGTTGGGGCTAATCTCGGGAACGACGCCCATTTTGACGGGACTTCTACTGAAAGATAGCTTATGTGATAAGGAGTAACTTAGGCTACTTTTATACTGGCTGCACCCATGACTTCGTCCGGGAAGATACTGAACAATCATAAATTCTCACGCGGACGAAGTCGCGGGCACAGCTAGTAATATATATAAGGAGATATAAAACATTAACATTCGTAGTACAGCTTTCTGCATCAAGCCTCCGACCCAGCAGCCCAACGCGAGTCTCTAAGCGCCCTAACGCACTAGCGGTTAGCCGCTTTTACAGTTCAATATGCAACCGCCTGTTATTGTATGCACTACACATAACAGGCGGTTGCATATTAAATTGTAAGATCGGTAAGCCGCGCGGCTACCCGCTCCCGCAGCAAACCGCTAGTGCGTTAGGGCGCTTAACCTCGTAATACAGAGACATGACACCTTAGGCCTCAGGGGTGGCAACGTATCTATCTGCATTTTGAAGTCTGGTTCTTATGTAAGTAAATGTCTATAGGCTGCAGTCATCACTTAACATCAATGTGAGCTGCATGCTTGTTTGTCACTTACATTACCAACATAAAAACAAAAAAAACTTGAGAAAATAAATTTGTGCTAAAATTAAAAACTCAACTATTTGTCGCGATAACGGCGATAATTGTCGTAGATAACGTTATAAGAAAATACGCCGAAGCCCATGAAAAAAGGCTTCATCATCATGTGAATATTGAGGCTATCCAGCTCCTCGACAACACAAACCTAGTGAGAAGACTTAAGAGAACTAAACCTTTTGAGTTAGTGTAGTGTTAAAAAAAAAAAATAGTGTTAGTGACTTATTTTGCATAATCACACGAACAAAGTGACTTCCCCTTAAGACATACTAAGAAAGTGCCAGTAAACATTTACTCAGAAATCATTTTATTAGAAGTTTAAGCTAGCATAAAATTGCTTATTAGTCTGTTAGGCTAGATTGTAATTTTAATAAGGTTCAAAAAAGGACCTTACGTTAATTAAAAAAAAAAAAAGAATATTTGTCGCCAAGTTTATTTTTACAATGACTGATTGCATATCAAATTTTAGTGCGACCTAGGTTATGAAATGAACTGGTCTAGATGCTAAATCAATGATTTAGTAAAGTATGCCATTAATCACTATCACTTTCTATATCACTAGCTATAATTTAAGTATTTGGTAAGTGTAATCTACAGCTGTTATAAAATATTACACTTGGTATTTATTTGCGCGATAAGTTGGTAAATAGTGTTTTTTGTTAAACAGAAAACAATTATTCAATCATCTTCAATAGGCTAGTGGTAGTAGTCTCTCAGTGTTACCCTCCAAGTGTGGTAATGTGCTCGTATATAATTATGTTAATAGACTCTTCACTTGGCCCATTTTCCATTTTTTTTTAATACTGATGTTAGAGCTCCAGTGACGGAGCTCGCGGGCGTATGTACCACCGCATTACCTAATATACTTGTCGCTAAGTGGTAGTGTTCAGCACTATCGTGTTCCGGTCAGGTGGTAATGTACCGCCCTGTAATTTCCGGCACAGAGGCGTAACACCTTAGGCCTAAGGAGTGGTAACGCATCTGCACTTTGACCTTAGTCTTTGTGTGGGTGTCTGTCTGTAGGCTGCAGTCATCACTTAACATCAATGTGAACGGCATGCTTGTTTGTCTCTTTTATTACATTAAAAAAAGCCAACAGGGACGAGCATCTACCACTCCAGTGGCAACGCTCACAGATAAAGCGCGGTCGTAGCCCGGACCGTAGTTGGTCTGTCGTTCTTTAGAGATGCAGTATACAGATACTGCAATATACACTTACTTATTACTTACTTGTCAATATATATACGAAAACTTATTGTATGTCCGGAAAAATATTAATGAGTTTCCTACGCGAACCAATGATCATAATATGAACACAAGGAACAAATACAAGTTGTCAATGCATGTAACACGACTGCATAGAGTAAGTAATTCTTTCAGAGGTCGGTGTGTACGATTCTATAATAAAGTCCCAAAAAATGTTCAAAGTCTATCGGTTAATAAATTTGAAAAAGTAATTAAAGAACGTTTATACAAATGTAATTAGTATAAAATTTGTGAATATCTCAGTGATAGCACATCTTGGGATTATAGCGATCGCTGCCAGGCTATGTCATAAAATTGTATATATATACTCAGCGGCACGGAATCTTGGCCAAACTCATAACATGCGATAACAAATTTTTAAGTGTGTCCAACTTTGTTGTTATTGTACAAGTGGGCAGAAATAATGTTTACGTTAATTCTAAGAGGGTAATTAACTAAGCTGAAGTGCAGTTTTGTTTGGGTTCTGAAGTTTATTTGAACAGTGTCATTTATCCGACGAACTCTACGTTTTGAATTGTGTTCTGGAATTGGCTAGTGTTAAGTTGCCGAAGTTCTTTGGTTTTATCGTGATAAATTAACATCTAAAATTGCCTTAAGATCCTTATAAATGCTTTTGTAACCAAGTCAGGTAGCACAAGCAGTAGCTTAGTCGAACAAGGGATGACCCATCGTGAAGTGGCTACTATCCTTAACGTACCGCGTTCTTCGATACAATATGCACTTAAACGGTATCAAGAGGTTGGCCGCTACACACGCAGACCAGGTAGTGGTGGTGTACGTTGCACGTCAGCTCGTGACGACCACTTTAATGCATTCGAGATTTTAAGAAATCGCTTCCTTACCGCTGTCGAGATCCGGCAGCGGTTTCAAATGTCCAGGAACGTAAATGTTAGTGAGCGTACGGTGAGAAGACGTATGGAGGAACGTGATTTAAGAGCAAGAAGACCAGCCCGTGGTCCACAGCTTCTCCCACAACATAGAGCAGCTCAACTTCAATTTGCCCGCGAACATGCTAACTGGTGTCATGAACAATGGGGAAGGGTTTTGTTTACAGACGAGTGCAAGATCGCTTTAAATGCACCTGATAGTCGACAACGTGTGTGGAGAAGGAAAGGTGAACGATATCTGGCATTACTACCACTCCAACAGTGAGTTTTGGTGGAGACTCTATAATGGTATGGAGTGGCGTTAGTTCTGATGCACGTACAGAATTGGTGATCGTCAATAACGCTCTAACTGCAACACGATACGTCGACGATATCCTTCAAGAACATGTTCTACCCTTTGCAGGGTTTGTTGGGTATGACCAATTCATTTTAATGCATGATAATGCTCGTCAACGCTCAAATCGTAAATGAGTACCTTCAAGAGGTTGGTATTCAAAAATTACAGTGGCTAGCTCGCAGCCCCAACTTAAACCCAATAGAGCACATTTGTGATAAAATAAAAACGACAATCAAAACAGCATCGAACCCACCACAAACTCTAAGCCAGCTTCAAGATGCTGCACTGACTGCTTGGCGCGACTTATCGCAAGTGGACATCAGAAATGTCATCCAAAGCATGCCATACCGAATGCAGGCAGTCATAAGGGCTAGAGGAGGAAACACGAGATATTAAAAAGTACAAGATGTTATCAAAGATCAAACAGTTTTTAATTACTAGTGTTCAAAACTGCAGTGTTCAAATTTGTGTAAATGTGATTTTGCGATTAAACTTCATTACAAACTTAAAAAAACGTTATTTATGAGTGAAAAATTATTTATAACGTTAATTGGATGAACAACGATCAAAATAAGCCTAAATTTGGCGTGAAAACTAAAAAAAAACTGAAGTTCTTACTAATTTCATACTTGGCCAAGTTTCCGTGCCGCTCAGTGTATTATGTTAATATGGATATTGATATTGTGTATGCTCTGGCCACAAACATATTCTTTTCATCTATAATGCTATGTATGCACTGGTAATCATAACAGTCATGCTCACTTTAATGTCTTTGCCTTCGGCGGCGTCGTGTGATGGGTTGCTCACTTCCCTTCAAAATGGTCGAGGAGAGCAATGGCTGCCACATGCGTCATACTCGTGAACGGGTGCTGATTGCGGGGACTGGTCTGATGTGATTTACGGGTGTTATATTCTACTACGATATTAAGCTGTTGATGGGTATTTGCGTATGTGTTTATACGCAAATATTTATATGCCATGGACGTTCACATTATCTTTGTTCTATGTAATAATATTTGTATTAAATCTAAGGTTTTGACAAAAGAGCAACACGCTGAGTTTGTTGGGTAGCGGAGTTCCTCTCAGTAGTGACTGCACTTGGAACTCTGCTAAGTGAATGACTATGATTATGACGAACAGAATCTTCATTTTCTTCTATGAAGGAATTGAAAAATTTGATGATTCACGTATCGGTTAAATATTATTATTAAATTGGTATTTATTTATACCTATTGGATTATTATTATAAGTCATTCTCTCTAGGTAGCTTATAACCCGACAATGCAAAAGTGTCCTTGTAGACCAATTTGAAATAAATGATTTGAATTTTGAATTTCTTATCAGGAATGTGATCAAAGAAAAATGACCCACATTTAAATAAATTACGTTACGTCCTTGCAAATCAATAATGTTGATTATTCCTTTTTAAACTTAAAAGTATATTTCAAGCATCAGCCGACAAAGATGTCCTTCTGATTAAAACATTGACAAGACTGATTCTTATCATCATACACACTTCTGTTAACTGGCTGGCCGTGTGACGTCATAGTCGGTCTTTTGGACCACCCGTCGACCAATGAACGATGGTTATTGGCTTGTTGAGAGATCAGTGACAATACAATATTTATAATAAACAAAACACTAACAATGGTGCAGTTATGGCAACATAAAGATGGACAAAAGCTAACAGTGCACTTCCATAAAAATAATCGTTACGTAAAATATAGCAATTCTGTTTGCTATATTTTTTTATAATTATTTTTCCTTGAATTTTTTTAACAACAAAGTTTTTTTTTTGCGGTAAGAAGAAAAAAAATTCATGATTCAAAAGAAATCGAAATCGAATTTGGGAGTTTGTAGTACGCAAAAATCTTATAAGTCTTTAAAATCAATACCTATTGTTTTCGAACGTACCTACTTTAGAGTCGATCTTCAATAATTATAATAAACGTCGAGCTTTTTCCAAACTTTATACAACAAAATCTTCTTATATTTAACTTTTCAACTATTGGAAAATTCTGAAATTTGATATAATTTTAATTTAATTAATAAAAAATATTTTTACGATAATCTTTTTAACTAAGGTACATTTAGTCGTTTTCAGGATAAATGATATTGACTTTCTTAGTAAGCAACAGTTTAAATTATAATAGTGTTTTCGCGCATAACTCAAATAGGAAAATTAAAAGGCTATTACACGACATGGTATTCAGGGTCCGGCAGAAAGAGTGGGCCTCGCACCGGTTTGCCGCTTATTACACTATCCGATCAACAGGGCCCTAACTCAGTCACAGTACAAATATGAACAGTACGGAAACTACGTACAAAACCTTGAAACGGCACAATCACACAAACATGCGCGTCAACGAGGCCCTTCCGAGTCCTTCGCTACTCGAGCGTCGATGTGCTTGTTTGTGTAAGTGTGCCGTTTTGAACGTTATGTACGTAGTTTCCATACTGTTCATATTTGTACTGTGTGTAGGCTGACCGGGCCCCTCCGGTCACCTTAACTCTCTAAATGTTATTACACTACCCTGACCCTTGCTATCGTACCCTGAATACACCGTGCCGTGTAATACGTCCATTATTTTATTTTTAAAGAAAAATGGAAAGAAAAAAGTCTCGCCTGAAGTCAAATTTTTCTTTCCATTTTTCTTATATTTCATATATTTCACAAGCATGTGTTAATGCGAAACAATATAAAAAACAATAAGTCCATTAGTTTTAGTTGGTAGACTTTCAGTATAGGACCTAGAGGACGTAGTTTGAAGAAACTGTTTTTAAGTGTTTTTAGATATCACTGGTTTAAATAATAATTACATTAAATGAAAAATCAACCTTTGTGGGTACCCAGAGGCCAGTACTGAAAACACATCAACAGTTCCCGAACAAAACTGATTTGCTGATTCTGATTCACTTCTGAGGCCTAAGGTGTTATGCCTCTGTGCCGGAAATTACAGGGCCGTACATTACCACCTGACCGGAACACGATAGTGCTGAACACTACCATTTAGCAGCAAGTATATTAGGTAATGCGGTGGTGCCTACGCCTACGAGCTCCGTCACTGGAGCTCTACCATCAGTATACTAACGTTAGTTACTTAGGCTACTTTTAAACTAGCTGCGCCCACGACTTCGTCCGGGTAGATACTGAACAATCATAAATTCTCACGCGGGCGAAGTCGCGGGTACAGCTAGTTCTTTATAAGTTTATTTGAGGTAACATTCCGAGCTACGCGCAAAGACTACGACTAAGCTACAAAAATGCGTAGCTCGGAATGTTATGCCCGTGTTAATGCCCGCGGTGCTGCCCGCGTGTAAGTAGATTTTCGCGAAACCTTGCCTTTGTGGAAACGCATCAAATCATCCCAAAGCATCCCACAGGAACATGTTTTTGTATGTGTTATGCGTTAATCCAAGTTACCTTCTATATGTGCCAAATTTCATGAAAATCGGTTCAGCAGTTTTTGCGTGAAAGAGTAACAAACAAACAAACAAACAAACTTTCGCATTTGTAATATGTATGTAGACGACGATTTGTTTCAAGTGTTTGTGACCAGAATACAGAACAAGGGTCAAACGCGGTGACTTAAAAGCGGATTTCAATTAGGTCCAATTTTCAACATCAATATTACATAATTGTATGGAAAATGACCATAATTTGCGCGGCTATTAACCGCGAGGATTGACCAATCTGCAATATGTCATTATATTATGCCACATTAATAATGATGGATTAAATAGTTCTTTCGCATTGTGTATTAAGTGTTTTAACGCGAGAATTCTCTCGCGTGCAATCACCTACATAGATTTAAAGAAAAATGGTTTGTTTCTGGTACATAGTAAAAAGTATTTTTATTTATGTAAGAAAGTGGCAAACATAAATGCAGTTCACATTGATGTTAAGTAATGACTACAGCCTATAGATAGACACCCACACAAAGATCAGAGGTCAAATGCAGATGCGTTACCACTTTTGAGGCCTAAAGTGTAATTTTTTATGTAATGGAAGTGGCAAACAAGTATACAGCTCACAATGATGTTAAGCGATGACTGCAGCCTATAGACACCCACACAAAGACTAAGGTCAAAATGCAGATGCGTTACCACTCCTGAGACTTAAGGTGTTATGCCTCTGTGCCGGATTTTACAAGGCCATACATTACCTCCTAACCGGAACACGATAGTGCTTAACACTACTATTTAGCGGCAAGTATATTAGCTCAGCTAGCAGCTCTACCACCAGTAGAAAGTAGGTGTGGCGTTCAAGTCCGTGAGCTCCAACACTGGAGCTCTGCCAGTGATGGAGCTCGCAGTAGCTCGCTGGTTTTCAACTGGAAACTAATCGATGGGACACGGATACCTGTCCTGGAAATCGATATACATTAGATATTTGCTACAGGTTCTATTTACTGGCAGCGTTCTAGTGTCAGTTGTCCAGTTAAATTTGGTTCCACACGTCGGCAGGAAAAAAAAAACAATTTGTTTTAATTATATTTAATTAAATGCAACAAATACATACAACAAATCTATACATCTATACAAAAAAATAAAATTCTAGTGTCTGTTTGTAATATAAAAACAACATTTTTTACAATTTTTGTCTGTCTGTCTGTCTGTCCGTCTGTCTGTCTGTCTGTTTGGCGGGGCTAATCTTGGGAACGGCTGGACCAATTTTGACGGGACTTTCACTGGCAGATAGTTTATGTATTAAGGAGTAACTTAGGCTACTTTTATACTAGCTGCGCTCACGACTTCATCCGGGTAGATAGTGAACACTCATAAATTCTAAGGCGGACGAAGTCGCGGACACAGTTACTATATAATAAAACAACACTTGCGTGGGAACTCTATCGTCAGCAACTCCCTAAGGGTCCATGCACATACCAAGTTAATAAATATTTTGGTACAACTCAACCTAAATGTGCCTAAAGCGATATAATATTATGTTATTGACCAATAAGTACCAACGATTTAAAAGCTAGTTTTACTTTATTCCATTTTTCATTATTTATTTATTTAAAACTTTAATACACATTTAGGTACAAAAGGCGGACTTAATGCCATAAGGCATTCTCTACCAGTCGAGCTTGTGGTAGTGGAACCATATTGTGGGGGTGCAATATAGAAAAAAACAAAAAAAACCATGAAGAAAGAGAAATAATAGGAAAATAAAAATAAAAAAATATGGTTGCCTGTAAAGTCGGTTTTACGGGCGAAGATTTTACGTGACAACGTCTTTTTCTCGGTAGAAAGGCATTCGCCGGTCCGGCAGGCCTCTCTCTCGTTCGGTGACTCATCGTTACGTTACCGGGCGTTACACTTTTTCATGAGTGACTCCGAGCCGCAACCTAATTTAAGACGTTGTCACGTCAAAAAAAACTTAATGAAAGCTTATAGGCAAATTACATAAAGATATAACAGCAGATTAAACTCATCAAAAATATGCATTATCTGTATAAAACGGTTACATGTTTTAATGTTAATGCGTAAGATTAAAAAATCAATATCACTTAAAATGTATTATAAGATTAACAAGGTGATAATAACCTTGTTTCTTATTTTAAAAATATAAAACGATGCGATTATTTGCGTACTTCAAGTAAACGCTATAATTTTTGTAGTTATGAAAACTGTAGCTTATAAAAATCTACAGAGATTTTCATGTAGATGCGTTGCCAATCCAGATGTCTTTGATGGTCTATGTTGTAATACCGAAATCACAGGGCCGTACCACCTCACTGGAACACTATAGCGCTGAACTCTACCGTTTAGCGACAAGTAGTACAAAGTTTTAGTGGTAGGCACCACCGTATTACCTCTATCTCCCGCCAAATGGTATTGTTCAGCACTATCGTGATTCGGATAGATGGTAATGTATGGTCCCGTAATAACTATCACAGAGTCAAAATAACTTAGGTATCTGGAGTGGCAATGCAACTGCATTTTAACCTCTGGTTTTTGTGTAGACGTCTATAGGCTGCAGCCATCGCTTAACATCAATGTAAACTGCATGCTTGCTTGCCACACAAAAAAAAATCGACGTGTGGCACTCGGGTACTGCCGGACTGCCGCGGTAAAGCTATTGCATAGCATTTTGTATCAACTTATGCAATTATAATTATTTATTTATTTTATTTATGCAGTATTTCTTTTTTTCTTTGATATTAATTCAAATTACACTTTTTGAGCGTGGTGACCGATAAGAAAACATTTTTTTTTCTTTTATTAAATAAAAAACTTAATATTGTTAGAAATGTTTTTATTCATTGAAATAAAACTATTTTTACGGATTTATCTCGCGTATATTAAACTAAAATGATTTTTAAAATCAACTCGACGTTTCGGTCGCTCTTCAGCTTCCGTGGTCCCGGGCAGACTGAGGTGACATTTGTCTGACAGAAGTTTGAAAAAATTATGTAGCTACCTCCATCGATTTCGTAAACGCCTTGCGTAGCGTTCAGGATTAACACAATAATTACTAATGGTATCTTGAGGTCTTGCAGACTGCTGCGGCTGGGATTTAATCTTGCTAAGTATGGGATCCCATGATGTTGATAATCGCCATCCATCTTCTCTATTGAAATTTGGGTGTTTTTCAATTTCAATAGCCTCGCGTACCATTCGTGGAATGGGTTTGTGTTCTCTAGCGAGTATTTGAATTTTATCAAACCGGATGTAATGGTTCGGCTTACCCGCTATGTGTTCACAGACTGCAGACCTCAGATTTTAAAAATCATTTTAGTTTAATATACGCGAGATAAATCCGTAAAAATAGTTTTATTTCAATTTTTTTTTTTTTTATGTTATGGAAGTGGTAAACAAGCATGCAGTTCACGTTGATGTTAAGTGATGACTGCAGCCTTTAGACACCCACACAAAGACTAAGGTCAAAATGCAGATGCGTTACCACTCCTGAGGCCTAAGGTGTTACGCCTCTGTGCCGGAAATTACAGGGCCGTACATTACCACCTGACCGGAACACGATAGTGCTGAACACTACCATTTAGCGGCAAGTATATTAGGTAATGCGGTGGTGCCTACGCCCGCGAGCTCCGTCACTGGAGCTCTACCACCAGTAAATAATCAATGAGTGTAGATCGCGAAAACCTAAGAACATATCATTATTTTTATTATTTTACAATACATATAATATAAACAGCTGCTTATGTATTCGTCCGATTTCGGAGCAGCTCGTCTCGATTCGTGTGAGCTTCGTAGAGTCGTACAATACGTTTAGTTACTGCCGTTCCCATATATACAATATACTCTGTGACTGCCGAAAAGAAACGATGTTAGACAATGCACGGCCTTCAAGCCACACCTCCGTGCCCGTCGGAGTGGCGAGCGTGAGGTTTTTTCGTTACGAAATTTCTGGATTCGGTCCCCGCGCTCAAGGCCCTCGATAGAAGCTATGCAATAGCTTAAAAAAAATAAAAACTAATCAAAAACATGCCCGATTGATACAAAAACACTGAGCTTGTGCTCTTGCATATCAAGTTGCCAAATGCACCCTTTGTATGGTCTTACAACGTTGTATCTTAATTACACATCTTATACGTGACTGAAATACACAAACGTACAGAGCCTACGTCGTCTTGGTTTCGAGTTCAATGTATTATGAATGTTTTGTTTAACAATCAAGTTTTTTTGCATATTATTATCAAGACACGCAACAAGACAAATTTAACCTATTTTAAGATCTCACATTTTGAAATAACACCAATTTTTACAGGTACCTATCCAATAAAGCAAAGAATTACCCCCTTTTTCATAAACGTATTTAAGCTAAAGTGTTGTTAATCTCTCCTTTGTCTCTTTCTATCCTACACATTTGACAATATAACTGACAAAGACATTCATTCATTCATTTACATTCATTCACAAAGCTAAAACGAATCTAATGTACGTTTATGAATAAGGGGGTTAAAGTTTAATTCTTTTTCATAATGTTATTTTAGTCCTTTAAATATATATTTGGATTTTGCATAGAACTTGGCACTTATTTAGATCTCCATTCGTTTTGTAGCGAAGGCCACAGCCAAGCAATATTTTTTGTATTGAACTTAGCTAACCTTTTTTAAATTTATGTTTTTGGTGAGATAGAGATAGGTACTGTAAAAAAACAACTTTTTAGTCTTCCGTCTTCTTATTACTCATTTATCTGTCTGTCCGTCTTTCACAAAGAATTTTCTCCGAAAGTTCTGTTATATATATAAATTAAACTTCTCAACGTGTATTATGTATACTAAAACAAAGTCTTTTGTAAGGACCCCAAATACAAATATTGTATTTGTAATATTTCCCTGCTAAGTTCGCGCTCTGGTGAATACAATAGTTTATGTGTCTTTCCTTTGAGCGGCAGACACAAAGGTAAGATCGACCGTGATTTAGTGGTGCACACTGCTCGCCGCTTAATCAATAAACGTCCTAAACTCGATGGAGATTTATATTAAATACACTTTTATATATTTAACCGTCCGTTCATCTATCTATCCGTCTACGTCAACCAGCCAAACCGGTTTTTCAAACGACAATATTGTTTGTATTTTTTTAATATTTAATTACCGTCGATCCATCCGTCCATCCATCCGTCCATCCATCCGTCCATCCGTCCTTCCATCCGTCCATCGGTCCATTGGTCCATCTGTCCATCCGTCCGTCCGTCCGTCATTTCATCTGTTAGTGTGTCTACCTATCCACACTTTGTTACTACCGTTTCTATAATATTCGAAGCGAATAATAAGATGGCGTTATACTTTTTCGTTATAATCCTTTGTTTTTATTTTTTAAAATAAAAGTAGGTTCAAATTGTTCAGAAAATCACATGATAATTTGTAAATTAGCTACAAACCTGCTTTATCGATTAAACGTATAACCGCACTGTGGTATAATGATTTATGTCTATCTAGGTGGAGCGGCAGACACAAAGGTAAGATCTACAGTGATTTAGAGGTGCCATTCGCACGCTGTCCGCTTTTTAATCAATAAACATCTAAAACTTGAAAGAGATAAATCTTGTTTAAGTTTTTATGTTTATTACGATTGAATTAATGTCGGACTACTGTTTTGTACATATAAATGTATTTAAATTTCGTAACTTCGCCGGTATTTGACCGGATAAGCATAGGTGTAGGCGGCGGATGCAATAGAGAGGAGTTTAGGCGCTCAAAGGCTCCCAAATCATTCAAGTTCAGCCCTATTATAACAGACATTTTACTGGTGGTAGAGCTCCAGTGATGGAGCTTGCGGGCGTAGGCATCACCGCATTACCTAATATACTTGCCGCTAAATGGTAGTGTTCAGCACTATCGTGTTCCGGTCAGGTGATTATGTACGGTACTGTAAGAAGAAAGAAAGAAAAGAAGAACAAAAGATATTTACGAGATAATACTGACGGCGACATCCTCCAGTAATCTCTCCTAAATATCTTTTCTAATAACACAATTAGTTAATTAAATAAGTTAATTATAACCATTTACACAATCTGATAAAAAACACACTTCTTTCTTTTAAATAGAATGTTCGAGAAATGAGAATGGAAAGTTTTTTTTAATGAAGGTGCCAAACAATCTCAAATTCACATTGATGTTGAATGATGACTGCAGCCTCTAGACACACACAAAGACCAGAGGTCAAAATGCAGACTCCTGAGACTGGGGTTGCTATGTCTCTATGATAGTTATTACGAGGCCATTAATTACCATCTATCTAATCGGAACACCATAGTGCTGAACACTACAGTTCGACAGCCATAGAGCAACGCGGCCCACCGGCGGACCGGAGGGGAGAAGCCATAGCGTGTATTACCGATGCAAAACAGTCTGTAATTTTTTGCGGGGGGAAATGCGTGCGACACACACGCACACTACAAAAATCGTCTATTACTACGAAACTCACACCTTGACTTTAACAACATACAGAAACAATTTTACGCACCCATTTAAACATGTACGGGTATAGGCCCATTTGGGCTTGTACTTTGACAGAGGGGAAAACCTGCATATGGCTTCTCCTCTCTGGTGTTGCTCTATGTCAGCAGATAGATTAGTTCAGTAAATGCGGTGGTGCCTACGCCTTCGAGCTCCTACAGTGGAACTCTACCAAAAATTACAAATGACACTTACAACTTTAATGTTATGTTATGAATTTCACTCTTGGAATTTATACATAAAAAGATTTGACCTTAACCAATCAAGTGGACCTACTATACTATTTCATTATCTTAATATATATAAATCTCGTGTCACAATGTTTGTCCTCAATGGACTCCTAAACCACTTAACCGATTATAATAAAATTCGCACACCATGTGCAGTTCGATCCAACTTGAGAGATAGGATAGCTTACATTACGCTATGACTAATAGGAGCAGAGCAGCGCGGGCGAAGCCGGGGCGGGCCGCTAGTATATATATAAGAATCAATTGCTGTTCGTTAGTCTCGCAAAAACTCGAGAACAGGTGGACCGATTTGGCTAATTTTGGTTTGGAATGATTTCTGAGAGCCCAGGGAAGGTTTAAAAGGTAAGAAAATATGAAGAATATGAAGGGAAACAGTAAAAACTACAATTTTATTTTGCCATAAAAATAGCCCCTATCTATCAAACCTTTGACACATAATTTCATTCTGAGGCAATACGAAGTTTGCCGGGTCAGCTAGTACTGTATATATTATTATTATACTTACATATTTCATCAAAGTTTCCTCTTATTACCAAAGAACCTACTAGAATAAACCCGCAGGGCATACCTTAAATTATGTCAATGTAACTTGGAGTTTTTTTTTTTACGTGTTTTAAAAGCAAAAACTGTCTCGCTGTAAACGGAGACCAAATTAGGGGTTATTTTGATTTATTTACTAGTGACACAATCTGATATGTTCATTACGCATGCGCTCGGTCAAGCATAACCGGTGTGACTTGTACTTTATCTCTCAATTGAATGAATGTGACGTGTGTACGAGTAGGTATGTCGTCGCAAGCTGTTTTGATAATTTTGGAGTAGGTTTCGTTTATGGCATTGCTTGCTTGGATTAAAAGATATAGATTTAACGCCTGTGTTTTTCTGACAGTGTTTTCTAAAAAACTTTTTCCAAAAATACTTCAACATAAATCACCTAATTTTGTATAAATTTTTACTTTTTTATGATCCAAGTTGGTCGAAATAAACATATAGGTAAAATAAAACAATTGCACAAAAAAAATGTTTTCTGCAAAATTTGTTTATGGACGAAAGGAGATGTTGCAAAAATGTATGAACCTCCGGCCATGTATTGTACACAATATCATTAACAGGCAAAATCATGTTTTTTACTGCATATTTTCACTTATTTAGGTTTATTTGCAGTTAGAATTGCAACTCAAAACCAACATGGCGAATATGGCGGGCTATGTCATTTTGATATTTTTATTTTTCAAATTGTTTTTTTGAGTATATAGTACTAATTGGAGAAAAAAGTAATATTTTCTAAATACTATCGAAATCGATTTCATGTGTAATACTATACTTATCGATTTCTAATAAAAAAAAAATCATCTGAACTTCTTCAAATTGATTGATTTGATAAATCGTTTTTTTTTTACAATACGTGATGCACTAGTAAGATACAGATAGCATTAGTTTTCTAGAATAAATTAATTGTATTTGAACCAGAGCCGAGCTCGCTACATCTCCTTTTACGTCATAACATAAGAAAACGTCACAAGCCGAACGCTTAGGCCGATCGTGCCTCTCTATCGCATGTTCTTGCTCTCGCTTGTACACTCGGCTCACGTGGAACGTGACACATTTTCGTGCGTGCAGCCGACGTTCCTTGATTTACAAGACGCTTTCATATCAAAAAGTGAAAAGTAACAGAATATATATGAGATTTAATTCACAGAGCAATGAGGTCAATATATAGAGTAGTCAAAGGAAACAAACGGCTGGTTCCGTTTTTAAATTAATTTGACAGATATTTTGTACGACGTTTTCACGTCAGCTGTCTTGTTTCTATGGGAAAGTGCATGTAATTGCATGCAAAAAACTGGAACCATGCTATCAAGGGGAATGTCCAGTCTAGTACTTCAGTATATATAGGTAGATCAATGCCACAGAGCAATGCACGTAGGTACTGTTTATTTATAAGTATTTCGAATTTAGGAATCGGGCCGCCAGTTAACTAAATTACAGATTCATGGTCGATGTATTTGACGCGTCGAATAAAGAACCCTTTTTGAAGACGGTTAAAAAGAGAAGTAACTTTATGTTTGTATATTGCCAAAAATGTACCATCGAAGAAATGTCCGGTAGATCACATCGGTGATTTACTTGTGTGGCGATAAAGTCTAATTTGCAACAGTTTTGGATCAACGGATACCTCTTTGATGTTATATTAAAAGGATTTCACACCGTTATCTCTGATAGTCCCGACCCGGGAATCGAACCCAGAACCCCGGCGTAGTAGTAGTAGGCTGCTACCACTAGACTAAAGAGGCAGCGAGGTTTGAAAGAAAGAAAAAAAAATACTTTATTCGTCCACTCAAGTTACAGAGATCTAAAATAAAGGCCTTTATCTTTTGTTATTCACTTACCATCAATGCGACCTAAATACTTCTCTGCAATTCACATTACATAAAAATCTCTTATCTCACTATTAACACAAAACAATACCAGTCCATTGACATATGTCAAAATAAAACCATTTAAGACAGCTACTTAAAAAATATGAACGGTCGTGTGAGTAGCAATTTACTGACGTAAAAATGACCAGTTGGGTAATTTGATTGACGGCAATGTTCGGTTTGCTTGTTACAGTCGTAATTTTCGAAGATTCACAATGCTATAAATAACTTACTGGTGGTAGAGTTGCAGTCTGCTAGAGGGATTAATAGGCAGCATCGCAATACCTAATCTACTTGCGGCTAAATGGTAATCTATCTTGGCTAAGTGGTGGTGCTCGACACTATCATGTTCTGGTCACATGGTAGCGTATGGCCCTGTAATAACTAACGCAGAGACATGCGACGCATCCGGTTTTTTTTGTAGATGTCTATCGGGAGGGGAGTAGTCATAGTGTTTATTACCGAAACAAAACAGTCTGTAATTTTTTGCGGGGAGAAATGCGTGCGACACACACGCACACTACAAAAATCGCCTATTACTACGAAACTCACACCTTGACTTTTACAAAATACAGAAACAATTTCACGTACATATTTAAACATTTAGGCGAAAGGTATAGGCCCATTTAGGCTTGTACTTTGACAGAGGGGAAAGCCTGTATATGGCCACTCCCCTCCGGTGTTGCTCTATGGTACCTACAGTATGCCGCGCACTTTACGGCTGCGCATCTTCATAGCGCACATTCCTCGTGCAGCTACATAGCTTAGTATTTGTGGAAACAGTTACGTACGATTTACGTAGCGTAGATTTCACATCTTAGCAGCATAGCTGTATAGCACATCTTTGGTGGAAAAGCACCCTAAAGTCAATGTAAATTGGATGCTTGCTTCCTATTTTCATAATCAAAAGCACTATGTTCAGGGTTTATTCCTCTTAAAATTACAATACTATCAATATTCAGATACGTAACCGCAATGAATCAATTGTAAACGACTCTAGAAGATGTGGAGTCATCTGGAAAGGGCATCCGAAAAGAGTTACCTAATTACGTGGATCCCAAATGTCAATGGGAGGATTATACCCAGTGGGTCATTTATCTTTAGAGACCCGTCGGGTAAGGACCCTGTTGAGACTTGTGTGATTTCCATTTTAATTGTACTTTTTGTAACAACATTTTAACCTCGTATGTAGACATATTACATTTATTTCAATTGTATCTTGTGATTTAACTAATGAAAGGGCTGGTAGCAAGATTTCTGTATTTATTATTAGTTTCCTATAATGTGAAAGTAAACAGTTAAGAATTTATTAACGAAAATTGCTGAAAATTGACTCCTTTTCTATCTAAAACTACTAAACTTTATTTTTTAAATAAAGTATACTCGTAATACAAAAAGTAGTGTGTATAAACCTGCAAACAGTTCTTCCTTTAATGCGTTGCCACCTGAGATCATAGTTATTGGTGTCTCTGTGATAGTCATTACGGGACCATACATTACCTAGCCGGAACGCGATAGCGTTGAACACTACCAATTAGTGGCATATAAATTAGGTAATATTGAGATAAAACAGCTCCACACTCTCTGCCAATAAGATAAAATTAACATTTTAATTTTTTCATATTTTACAAATTCATGTATTAGTATGTATGTATCTTCACGCCAGGTCCCTAACGGGGTAGGCAGAGAGTGTAGAGCGCCAGACATCCCGGTTCAGACAAACCTCTCGTGCCTCGTCTACCTTCATCATTCTCTTCATACATGCACGCCGATTCCTAAGACTTTTGACCCCACCATCAGACAGAATTCGACCTATTTGGTCATGGTAGGTCAGCCTTGGTCTTCCTGGGCCTCTGCAACCATCCACATTCGCATTGTATATCTGTTTAGTCATTCGCTCATTCGACATTCTTTCTATATGCCCGAACCATCGGAGCATGCCTTTTTTCATTTTTACACCGATACTATCATTCACACAAAGTCTCTTTCTCTGTATGTATTATTATGTGTATGTATTATGTGTTATGTATTAGTAATAGTCTAATTCAACTAATAAAACATGTATTCTAAAATAAAAACCCGAATCTTACAATGCGTATGGACCGACACGTATTTGGTTAGATTTTTGTTAACATACTGCTTAATCGAAGCGCGCATGGCCCAGCGGCTGGTGTAGATCGTAAGCAATCTGCTCGGTTAAGCACTACGGGCGCGGTCGGGTAGTGTGATGGGTGACCGCTAGTGGCAAATTAAATGCGCGTTTCCGTGCTTCGGAGGGCACGTTAAGCCGTCGGTCCCGGTTGCTATCGATGGATAGCAGTCGTTAAACCTTGTCGGAGGCCTTATGGGCGGTTTGAAAACATCCGACAGTGGGTTGGCCACTAACCCATCTACCTCCACCAATCCGCATAAGAGCAGCGTGGTGGAGTAAGCTCCAGGCCTCCCCCCCAAAAAAAGGGGAGAGACTCGTGCCCAGCAGTGGGACGTATAATAGGTTGCCATTATTATTATTATTATTACTGCTTAATCAGATACTTAATATTTTACTTATACAGAACTTTAATCCTTATAAGATTATCAAACTTGGCATTTCAATAAAGCACACATAAATTACACGTGTAATCAAAGATTTATTGGTCCCATCTGATATCATAAATTATTCGGGCCGCGGCCGACGCATTACTTAAATAATTAACCAAATTTAAGTGTTTATTCTTGATTGGCAATACAGATAAGGTCAGATGATGTATGGTCGATGAAAATAGACCGCTTCGAACTTACAGTATTTTCAGTACTAGAGTTTGCGGGCGTATGCAACACTGCATTATCTAATATATCTGCCGCCAAATGATGCGCTTGGCACTATCTTTCTCCGGTCAGATGGTTATCCCTACTAATATTATAAATGTGAAAGTAACTCTGCCTGTCTGTCTGTTACCTTTTCACGTCCAAACCACCGAACTTAATTTAATGTTTGGTGCAGAGAAAGAGTTGACTGTGAAAAAAAAACACAAACTACTTAGTTATTTATAAAATTCGATTCGATTTCGATCTCTGGAACTGGAACTCTATCTCCAGAAAATTTTACTGAACAGATTATACTGGTGGTAGAGCTCCAGTGACGGAGCTCGCTGGCGTAGACCCCACCGCATTACCTAATATACTTACCGCTAAATGGTGGTGTTCAGCAATATCGTGTTCCGGTCAGGCGGTAATGTATGGCCCTGTAACTTCCGGCACAGAGGCATAACACCTCATTGGTGACAAACGGATTAACTTTTTTTTTTTTTTGTAAAGGAAGTGGCAACAAGCATGCAGTTCACATCGATGTTAAGTGATGACTGCAGCCTATAGACACTTACACAAAGACCACGGTCAAAATGCAGATGCGTTACCACTCCTGAGCCCTAAGGTGTTATGCCTCTGTGCCGGAAATCACAGGGCCGTACATTACCACCTGATCGGAACACGATAGTGCTGAACACTTCCATTTAGCGGCAAGTATATTAGATAATGCAGTGTTGCCTACGCCCGCGAGCTCCGTCACTGGACTCTACTGCCAGTGAATACTACTAAATACGTTCAATACAAAAAAGAGAACTACTTGAAGAATAAACCTTTTGTTTGCACCACTCGCGCTTCGCCGATTTTGTTTATTAATAGCACAAATAAAGGATCTGAGAGGTTTTGGCGGGAACCTTGAAAGAGGCGTATGGTGCTCTTATTTTATTTCATTTTCTTGGTGTATTTTTAAGTTATATTGAATAAAATTGGTGGCATTTTGTTTGATATAGGTTTATTACAGTGCCCGTGTATAGTGAAATAGAATAACAGTGCGAAAACACGACCTTTCAGGTTGTCTCCAAAACTTCATAGTAAATGTTCTGGTAAAGTAGCCATCGCTTTACTCGAATAACTTGATTGTAACTCACTTGACTGACATATTATACTTGATAACTAAATTATACTAACTTTTACGCTGCTTAAATAAATATGAAATATCGTTTTACTTGACACTGGCAATATGCGTAATAGCGATGCCATAATAACAAAAAAAAAATAAAGGATCTGGAAAGTAGGCGTTGGAACAATGGTGGGAAACGAGAAGTGACAGTTTGACAAATGACGCATCCGATTGTTAGGGTGCGGAGACGATTATGGTTTGGTGCTAAGGCATTGGTTAGTTCAGTCACCTCGCTTTTTCAGTTACTGGGAAAGCAGTGACAAGTCTAGGGCTGTATCGATATTTTTCGTTACTAATGGCATGTCCGAAAATATCTTTCTGCTTCGTTTCTTTTTTGAAGATTTATCTCACTGATACTGATGTTCAAATGCATCATTAATTACTCGTTTAATATATTTTTATCTACTTTATTGCCCTTTCGACGTTACGTGATATGCAGTGCATTTTCCGTATTTTAAAACTCATAGCCTCTTGATTTATTTGTGACTTCTAACGTAACTCCACGCCTATAATACCCGAAGGGGTAGCCTGAGGTAAATGCATGCATTCAAGAATACATGCAGATACCCACGATTCGCTGGTTATGTTTTATCCCATGTAACAGGTGGCGAGCCCGTTGACATCTCCGGGCACATAACCAAACTTCGAGGTACGGCGAAATTTCCAGAAAATGGAAAAATCCCAATAGAAATAAAGGATTTTCATACCGTTATGTCTGATAACCCTGACCTGGGAATCGAACCCGGGACGCCAGCATAGTAGTAGTGGTTTGCTACCACTAGGCTACTGATGCAGTTAATTTATTGATATATTTGTCTTTCTAAAAGTACTAAAAGACCTTTGCACAACTGCCGACTAGAAAGTACTTTGGTGTAAACTGCGTACGCGCATTAATTAAGCATCACCTGCCCATTAACAACAGCCTCGGTAGCATACCAATGTCAACTCAATCTTATTCATTAATATCCACGACTTTAGTTTATCCAAATCAACCTTTACTGGTAGCCTTGAAGTTGTTTAAAATCACAGATAACATACGTAACTGTTACGCTTCGATATATTGTGACGTCAAGGCAATCTTGTAGTAAAGCGGGTGATACAGTGAGTGTGTAGCACGTGGCAAGATTTGAGTTTATATAATATAAATTTGTGTGAACGAGAGTATCGGTGTAAAAATAAAAAAAGGCATGCTCCGATGGTTCGGGCATATAGAAATAATGTCGACTGAGCGAATGACTAAACAGATATACAATGCGAATGTGGATGGATGCTAGGAAGACCAAGACTCACCTACCATGACCAAATAGGTCGACTACTGTCTGATGGTGGTGTCAAAAGTCTTAGGAATCGGCGTGCATGTATGAAGAGAATTATGAATGTAGGTGAAGCACGGAGGTGTGTCAGGACCGGGACATCTGGCGCTTTACACTATCTGCCTACCCTGTAAGGGACTTGGCAAGAAGATACATACATAAACTTGAAACTACCTTATTCACAAATTATAGATGTACATTTTTACATCGGGAGTTTGTAAACATTGCAGTAAAAATGAAAAAAATATTGATTTGTATACAAGAGAGCCTATTCATTAAATTACTTACCAACGATTGTTATACGAGTAGTTTACTTTGTTATACTTTTTTGTTTAAACACGAATCCAAATTGATGCCTTAATGCGTTGCCATCAAACGTCATGTTCAAACGTCATTACTTCAAGCCTATATTTTACTTATTTATTTAAGAGACTGTATTAGCATGTGCAGAGTCTTACCCTCAAAATCAAAATCTAACGTAGCGTAGCTCAAAAAGTATTCAATTTTTTAAAACAACGGCAAACAAGCATGCATGTTTTAAAGGATCACTTGTGCGTCTATCCATCTGTCTTTCTGTCCGTCCATACTTCCATATCCATACTTATTTACTTTTACTTATAATATTATAAATGTGAAAGTGTGTTTGTGTGCCTGTTTGTCCGTCTTTCACGTCAAAACAGAGCAACAGATTGATGTGATTTTTTATACAGAGGGGCTGGAGAGTGACATAGGACAGATAGGCTACTTTTTGTCCTGTTATATGGCCCCACCCTCCTTATATAGGGGGTGGAAGTTTCAAGGTAAAGGGCTAAAAATTGGTATACAATATAATAATATATAAAATGACATCCACACGAGCGAAGCCGCGGGCAACAGCTAGTCACAGTATATTATTAGATTTAGTACTACCAGATGAGATACAGTCATTTTTAAAATTTCGCTTAAAATATGTTTCAAACAATATATGAAAAAAAAGCGCTCATTGTACCGCCTTATTAAAGAAGGCGTACCATTTGCTAATACCCGCGTCATGTGACGTCGACTTTCGAGATCAATACATCGATCAGTTCCAATGTTTGTTGTTTATTTGCATTTCGTCTTGTTCAATGGGACATGTACTAACTTGTTTCATCTGGGTTTGTAGGTCATTATTGGTACTTGATAGGATTGAAATAGCGTGATGATTTAGGAATCAAAACGATTACTCGGCTTAGTCTAACAGCAATAATATAATACTGGTGGTTGGATAACTTTTAAGCATACATAGATTGCTTGAATATAATATACTCGCATTATTATGAAATACGAGGGTTAAGTCACTTCAGTTTCAAGTCTGTTTTTATCCTTCCTCATACCAGCTTTGGAGACATTTGATCCTACTAAAAGAGTGTACCTGATTTATTGATGGAAAACGAAGTACCTAGTTGAAGTTTTAAAAAATACCTGTCATAAACATGTTTGTGCCTAATGCTGGAATCCATTTAATTAGTTTAGTGTCTTGATTGGAATAGAAAGATAACTGTTCTTATAAGCTTTTCGAAAGCTTTATTTTTCGCAGTTCCCTTCTAAAGAGCGCCTAGAGCTCACGCCACCCGCGATATAGCTGCCTTTGTATCAATCCGAGCTATTTATTACAAATACAGTTTATGTTTTTTGGCTCTTTGCTTTTTCTTGATAATGATGTAATGTTTAACGGTACTATAATTATATTAAACGTATCTTTGAGTGGATAGGTGTGTTTTATGTTCATTTAATTGATTAAACGTGACCTTAAATTGAAATACATTTTAATTCGATATTCGTATCAATTACAGATAATTTGTATTACTTTATAGCATTGACTGATATAGATCATACTTTTAAGAAAACGAAATAAAACAGTTTTTATTTAATGAAGGTGGCAAGCAAGCATGCAGTTCACATTGATGTTAAGTGATGGCTGCATCCTAGAGACACCCACATAAAGACCAGAGGTCAAAATGCAGATACGTTGCCACCCCTGAGACCTTATTTGTTATGTCTCTGTGATAGTTATCACGGGGCCGTTAGAGGAAACAGTATCCCACGAAAAACATTTTCATGTAAAAATGTTGCCAAGCCGAGTCTAGTTTGCTTAACCTGTGAAAAAGTTATCAGATATCGTATAACTGCCTCGGTAGCCTAGTGGTAGCAGGCCACTACTACTACGCTGAGGTCCTGGGTTCGATTCCCGGGTAGGGGGTTATCAGAGATAATGGTGAAAAAGCCTTTATCTCTGGTTCTATTGGGATTTTTCCATTTTCTGGAAATTTCCCAGTACCTTAAAGTTTGGTAATGTGCCCGGAGATGTCAACAGGCTCGCCACCTGTTACATGGGCCAAAACGTAACCGGCGAATCGTGGGTGTTTGCATGAATGCTTGAATGCATGTATTTACCTCTGCCTACCCCTTCGGGGATTACAGGCGTGAAGTTACGTATAAAGCCAAGCTCCAACGACTACACGCTCTAAACCTACATGCATGCGCCCTAACTTTACTAGACTATACAATGAAATTTCAAATCTTTACCTAGTTTCTCCATTCCTACAAATTAAGCTATACATCAAAATTAAAAAAAAAAACGTAACAAAAGTAACCATAACAATTACTTCAAAATCACATTATTAAGAAAGTTTTTTTTTTTTTTTTTATGTAATTGAAGTTGCAAACAAGCATGCAGTTTACATTGATGTTAAGTGATGACTGCAGCCTATAGATACCCACACAAAGGACCAAGGTCAAAATGCAAATGCGTTACCACTCCTGAGGCCTAAGGTGTTATGCCTCTGTGCCGGAAATTACAGGGCCGTACATTACCACCTGACCGGAACACGTTAGTGCTGAACACACATTTAGCGGCAAGTAAATCAGGTAATGCGGTGGTGCCTACGCCCACGAGCTCCGTCACTGGAGCTCTACCACCAGTAAAGTATTAAAGGGCATTGTTATAAAGACGTATATATAGAATAAAAGAGGTTCATTAATGTTCAAAGTAATGGATATGAATAAGTGTCCAACTTCTCGTTCGAGGCATGTCTCAATAGAGCTGTATAACCTTCAATCAATATACGAATCTTCTAAATTTACGTTTAAGACTGATTGTAAGCCTATGTGTTATGGATACTGTGGATAAATATTTCGAAATTTTGCTCTTAAGAAAACGCCCTTTACCCGTTTGGGCAATCAAAGAAGGAAATACGTATCATGACTGTTTTGTATACAAATTACCATCCAAATAACATATTGTCTTCAGTGATTGATGTTTAACAATACATTTACTGGTGGAACAGTTTCAGCGTCGGAGCTCGTAGGTAGGTGTTCCTGTTACAATAAAATAAATAATAACAACCCTTGATACGTCCCACTGCTGGGCACGAGTCTGTCCCCTTCTTGAGAGGGGGAGGGGGCTGGAGTTTACTCCACCACGCCGCTCCAATGCGGGTTAGTGGAGATAAGGGTTAGTGGCCAACCCTTAGGGGTGTAAGTGGCGCCTCACCATCCTGATGCCGCAGCCAACCTTACCTGCACGTGGTGCACCCTGCCAACCAGCAAACAAGGCTCTGGCGACTGGTTCGACACGGTTGCTGGGTCGGGACTACTTTAATGTCCTGCCTGGCTAGCTACCACCCTCAGGTCGTCATCTGCCGGCAAACGTCTCCGGACGTGTTCGGGCTTCCGAGTCTGAGAGCCGGTTCTTTTTAATCCTAAGGGACGAATTGTGTCAACTGGCTTCCAAATGAAAATCAGTGTCAGTCACTGGACTGATAATTGCTGAACTGGAAGCTATTTGGTGTAGCCGTGAGACATTTCTTAAGTAGTAGGTACGTCTAAGTGTAGTAGGTTGGTGCTAGGTACCTACCCACAGGTATCTCAAGAATAAAAAGGAAAAAGAAGTTTTTTATATAACAATAAAAATAATGGCAACCCATTATACGTCCCACTGCTGGGCACGAGTCTCTCCCCTTTTTGGGGGGAGGCCTGGAGCTTACTCCACCACGCTGCTCCCATGCGGATTGGTGGAGGTGGGTGGGATAGTGGCCAACCCGCTATCGTATGTTTTCAAACCACCCATTAGGCCTCCGACAAGGTTTAACGACTGCTATCCATCGATAGCAACCGGGACCGACGGCTTAACGTGCCCTCCGAAGCACGGAAACGTGCATTTAATTTGCCACTAGCGGTCACCCATCATACTACCGCGCCCGTAGTTCTTAACCGAGTAGATCGTTTATGATCTACACCAGCCGCTGGGCCATGCACGCTTCGTAAGTTTCTTATACTGTGATAATATTATGTGTATTATGTAACATACCGACATAATATGTCTACTTTTGGCATGTTTTAGGGTTACGTCTAATAAAGAAGTTTCCAGTTTTCTCAGTTTCATCTACCTTCATTTTTGTTAATACATTGGGTCTAATTCCTCTGCATGTCCATTTTATGTTGCACTTACGTCAAAAAAATTATTATCTCCCAATATCCTCCTTGTAATTGCTATTTACCGCAATAAATTTTTAGTGCTCGAGATATAAGCTAATCGGTTGCATCATCCGAGAACATAAATTGCATCCAATGCCGCCATTTTCCTAGCTTCAATTAAACCAGCAGACTGTGCAAATTTACGCCTCGACGGTTTTAAGTCTTCCGCTCAATATCCTTGATTACATGTCTGCGTTTGTTGCAGGTCAGTTTTCGGGAGTCTATTTTTGAAGAAACATCGTAAGAGTTCTGAAAAGAGTTGAGCTATTTCAACAGTAACTTTGCATGTATTGGCCTAATTTATTACGACTCAAAAAGTCCATTGAAGTGGTCTTTATTTGAGTTATATTTACTTACACATATATCACTGAATAACGAAATCGAACCAAATAGAGATAATAAGATGACCCCGTAATAACTATCACTTTTCAACATTTGCTAGAAAAATACTACAAAATAACATATGTTCTACTCGTATTTTAGCATTACCGATTTCATATCTATACAAATGAATAAGATTGAAGCGTCTGTTTGTAATATAAAAATTACTGCTTTTTACTCAATGCATATGTATACACGGTACCTATACCAAAACAACATTTTTACAATTTTTGTCTGTCTGACTGTTTGTTCCGGCTAATCTCGGTAGCGGCTCGACCGATTTTGACGGGACTTTCACTGGCAGATAGGCTGGGTAATAAGGAATAACTTAGGCTACTTTTATACTAGCTGCGCCCACGACTTCGTCCGGGTAGATACTGAACAATCACAAAATCTCACGCGGACGAAGTCGTGGGCACAGCTAGTTTTTAATAATTTCATTTACCTTATTATTATATGGTGAAGTCTTTTGAGACGTGAGAAGACGTTGGGACGTGACGACCCCGTCATCATCTAGTGGTGGAGCATTCTTCCGCTAGTGCATTCGAACAATGGTGATCAAACCGTTCCAATAGAGCGGAAGTAAATATAACAATGTGAGATGGGCAGCAGCGGCCCGCGGTAAAACTACAGCCACTGCGATCGCCAATCCGCCTGCCAAGCCTGACCATTATGGCAATTTCACCCTTAAAGACGCATAACACAACACTGTTGTGAGCGAAGGCTTTCCAGCAGTGGGCGTCATTCGGCTTAAATCAGAAGAGCATTGTTTATATTTCTACGTAATACTTACCAGTAACATTATTGACTGGTTTTCTCTTTCACTAAAGCTAACAAATCAAAAAACTTGTTACCCAATTCCGTTGTCATCAAACAGTTTGACCTCACTTTACTTACCCAATTCCGAACAGACTGAAGTAAACACATAAGTTATGACCTGGGTATCATCCGCTTGTTCCTATCTGGGTCTCAGCCGTGTCAAACTAACTTCAGTCATTAAAACCACGACAAATCTTTCAAATCTTGAGTTGGACGAACTAATTAAACTGTTCTGAATTTAAGTAATGTTTTGCTTTCAATTTTAATCACAAAGTGGGGTTCGTTTTTCATGGGTACACAAAAGATTACTCTAGTAACATGTTAATAAGCTCAAAGAGTGGCACTTTGCTCTTCAAAAGTGAATGAGAAATAGACAATAAAGTAACCGACAGAGCATTTATTAAAGCATTTTAAATAAAAAGGACATAACAATTTTGTTTTTATGTAAGAAAAATGGCAAACAAGCATGCATCTCACATTGATGTTAAGTGATGACTGCAACCTACGAGTATAGACCCTGAGACCTAAATTATTATGTCTCTGTGATAGTTATTACGGGCCCATTATTTAAAAGATTGTGATCCTCTAACTGTAGAGTTAGCTTAATATGTTTTGAAAGCACTGTAAATTTCTTCTCCACGTATTATGGAACTTCAGGCAGTGAGAAGCAATTTGAGGAATGCTATAGGTATCCTAAAACTTGTCAAAGCAAATACCAACTATAAGTTTAACTCATGATAGTATACTCCTACATATATTATGTATTCATTTATGTTCCTACAATTTTATGAGAGTTTCTAGGAGTAATTAAAACTCAATAAGTAAAAGAAAAGAAATTAAGTGCAAATTCAATTTTTAAAAATATATATACAGTCACTTTCAACAGTTCTTTGGCGATAAGTATTTTGTGTATGATTTAAGCAAGATTTTCAAATTCGTTTTTCTTTGTTTCAGATTCCTGGCTATATGGTGGCCACTCAAATGCCAAATAACGAAGCGCCGTGCTCGCATGATGATCCTATTTATCTGGATCTTCGCCATCGTTGTCACCACTCCCTGGGTTTTCTTCTTTGATCTAGTCATTCTCTATGACGAGAGTCCTCATGTCCGTCTCTGCCTTGACAACTGGCCAAACCCGCTCAGCGAGATTCTATACTTCGTTATTGGAAACCTCATCTTCTGCTACATTCTCCCAATGTTCCTCATCACTATGTGCTACATTCTTATCTGGATCAAGGTTTGGAGAAGAGCTATCCCCACTGATACTCAAGATGCTCAAATGGAACGCATGCAGCAGAAGTCCAAGGTCAAAGTTGTGAAGATGCTAGTGGCGGTCGTCATACTTTTCGTCCTGTCGTGGTTCCCTCTTTACCTCATCTTTGCAAGAATAAAGCTGGGAGGACCGATCCAGAAATGGGAAGAGGATATGTTTCCTGTGGTAACACCTCTAGCGCAATGGTTAGGTGCTTCCAACTCTTGCATTAATCCTATCCTCTACGCGTTCTTCAACAAGAAGTACAGAAAGGGTTTTGTTGCCATCGTGAAAAGCAGGAAATGCTGTGGCAGACTGCGCTACTACGAGACGATAGCACTCCAGTCCTCCAGTACATCGACTCGGAAGTCTTGGCATTACAATAATAATAACCACGCCTCCATCACCCGTCGATCACCACCTGTTGACAAGAATGCCGTGTCATTCATATTTAATCACACGGGAGTTTAAAATTTATGACAATGATTATTGGGACTAGTTTTCAACGGAGCTGCTGGCTCTTGACGTGAACGGTCTGTTAACGCAGCCGTCGCGTTTTACCATATCGTGGAGTAACATTTTCTATGCTTGTATATTTTCATTTTAAGTTGGTCAGTTAGATGTTGTCTGCAAGAACCAATTCGAACTGTGACTATCCAATAAATAGGTAGTAGAGTTAACATAATCAGTGTTGTACGAATAATATAAGGTAATTTTATACGTAAATATGTTTTTTTACATTGATTATTACAGAAGTAACGCACATCGCGCACAAATAATTTTATAGATTACTGTTTTTTTTTTCTTCAATATTTTATGTGTCTTAAAGCATTTTGTTAGCTTTTTACATACTTTATAAATTTTATTTTACATATTTCGTTTTTCATAATACAAAAATACATTTTATACAAAAATAATAGTAATAATTGTGTTCACTGTAAACTAACCCAATAGACATGGCAATTTTGAATTTCTTTTGTTTGTGTTGTCGTTAAATTGTATATTGACAATCATACTCGTATAAAAATAGTTTACGGTGTTCACAAATTACGGAAAAATTATACAAAAATATTTATACTTACCTAAAAATTCCATTTAATGTATACTACAGTACAAAAGATTTGTAGTAGATGTTACTTAAGCTTTTTAAATTTTAATACGATTTCATATAATAATATCGAGTTCTTGAAGGTTAAATATTCAGATATTTGTATAGTGAATTGCGTAAAACTTTATAAATAACATCATAGAGAAGAAAATACATATTAAATAGAATTATATCAGTCCAAAAATATGGAAATAAGTGAAAAATATTTTTTGAGAGCATTGATCATGTGAAACTTAAAACCTTACGCAATTGACATAACACATTCTCCTTGAAAATTATAATAGATACAAATATTACGAAAAAAATAGCAAATAAAAAAAAAATACAAAAAAAATCATAGCCTATATTTACCGTTGATGTTATCAGATAACAGATCTCAATCTGTAATCAAGACCTTATGTATGGATGTAAACTGTCATATAAATGTAAATCCATCTTAAAATATACATTATTATATTAAACAATTCAGTGTACTACATTGTCATATGAATTTTGTTATGCTTTAAATAGCACCTTAAAAATAACATGGCTACTTTATCTAACTCAAATTATTACTGTATCCAAAAAATCCTTTTTGAGATTTATAGGTTATGTTTTTATTTCACTGAGCTAAAATTTGAAACTCCTTTGAAATGATTTCTCTCTTAATTTAAACAACGCATCAAATTAATTGAACTACTTACAACGAATATTTGAAATAGCAGATAAAAATATCATATTTTTGTTTTTAATCAATAAATAATGCTTAATGCAAAGTTTCATAATAAAAAATACGGTACGAAATTATTAAACTCATCACAGATTTTTAGAACTCTATTATTTTCAACTGTGAACTGCTGTGATCATTATTTATAATTTAAAAAAATCTGATTATATGTCAGCTGAGAGCCGCTTACAATGCACAAACATATTAAATAAAAACTGTATTTCGTGATCAATATTATGATACGAGGATGGATCCAAAAGTTCGAAGCCCGACCAAGAAAATGAAAGAAAAGTGGGTCTAAATTTATTTTTATTTTTCGACATAGTCTCCATCTAGCTCAACACACGTCTTCCACCTGAACTGCAACTTGTTTATCCATTCAAAAAAAAGATTCCGGAAGGTCGGCGAAATACTCGTTTACTGCGACTATCACCTCATCTTTGGTCGAAAATTTCGAGCCAACCAAATGTTTTTTTAAATTTGGAAATAAATGATAATCTGAGGGGGCTAAATCCGGCGAATAAGGTGGGTGGGGCAGCAATTCGTAGCCACAATCATGGATTACAGACATTGTTTCAACCGAAGTGTGAACACGTGCATTGTCTTGATGGAACAAAACTTACTTACACAACATTCCCGGCCTTTTTTCTTTTATTTCTTCTCGGAGTCTTCGTAAAAGGTTACAATAATAACTAGAATTAATAGTTTGACCTTTCGGTAAATAATCTACAAAAATAATGCCCTTCGCATCCCAAAAACAGAAGCCATGGCTTTGTTAGTCGACAAAATGACCTTAGCCTTTTTCGGTGTAGGTGAGTCAGATCTTTTCCACTGTTTGGATTGTTGCTTTGATTCAGGAATATGGTGGTGAACCCAGCTTTCATCCATGGTAACAAATCTAGACAAAAAGTCCTCGGAATCAGTCTCAAAAGGTTCCAAACAGTCTCGCGAAATTGTGAATCGAACTCGTTTTTGTTCAGCTGAAAGCAACCTCTGGACAGAGCGAGCAGAAACCTTATGGAATCCCAATTCTTTCGTTATTATGTGTTGCTTCCAGCCATAATTAATGTCTGTTGTCTCAGCTATCTTACCAATGGTCAAACGTCGATCACCCAGTACGAGATCACAAATTTTATCGATGTTTTCTTTCGTGGTAGAGGTTGTAGGCCGTCCACTCCTAGGATCATCTTCAATGCTCTCACGACCGCGCTTAAACTCAGTTACCCACTTCTTGACACTGGAATACGATGGAGCAGACTCCCCCAAAGTGCTCACCATATCTTGATGGATGTCTTTTGGTGACAGGCCTTTTTTATTGAGGTTCTTAAAGACTGCACGATGTTCAATTTTCTCCATTATTGAAAATCGCGTCAGAATGCTTCAAACAAATAATCACAGAAAATTTACATTGTGCAGTATCGGAATGAAACTGTGCACAATAAATCAATATGAGACATACTAACAAATGACGATAAATTTAAAAAGATGTCATGTCTCCTTGTAGTTTGGGCCACGAACTTTTGGATCCAAAATCATCAATCTAGTACAATTAAAGGAAAAAGTATGATGTCTATTTATTTATTTTCATCTAATGTATGACATACAACCATTTTATGAATATTAGAAAATAAGCAAAATAACATTAATTCTAATATAAAATGTTTGTACACAATAATGGCACATTATAATAACGAATTGCAATTGAAAATACAAAAAAATATATATATTAAATAGCTATTTTTCTACTAAGGTGGATGAAATGGGCAGAAAATTAAGAATGGTTGTTATTTTTTATTCGTTAAACATTTAATTTCAATTATTTTGACTTTGTGTTAGAATAGAATTATTGTAGATTTGTTACGTTAAGGCAATTTTTTCTGTAGAAAACTTTCATCGCAATAAAATAATTTCTCTAAAATGTGACATAATGCGTTGTACGCATATTCAAAGTCATAGACAAAGTCGAAGCTTGCAAGACTGAATACTCTTAAAGCATGAAAAATCCTTCTAAAGGAGACATTTGTGTGATATAAAAAAATGGATTTTGAATTCTGCTATTTTTGTAGTTTTAACGCTTAAATTTAAATTAGTTTTATTTTGTAAAAATTATTAATGCACTATTTTCTGTAGTTCATTGTGAGAAACCTGTACGTTTGATAAATAATAATTATTTTAAACATAATTATTACTGTAATATTTTTTTAATTCACGCTTATTATAATGTTTGTAGAAATATAATAATAATGATATTATCTTGTTACGGTTGTTAATTATACTAGCCGAAACTTTTGTCATGCTTAGCTATTTAATGTTTGTTTGCATATTATTAATAATAAGTTTTCATTATGTGTAGTTAAAAAGCCTTTGGCTTCCTTATTACGTCTAAAACACTTTCCGCATAATATGTCGGGAGTGAATATCGAAATAAAATAATTTCTGCGCAAATTGATTTGTAGTACATCAATAATTGAAAAATAATGATCTCCTAACAAATTCTTAATTAAAATAAAATATGAATAAATTACAAGTTTAAACATTGATGATGAAAGAACATCACACATTGTCACATTCCTCCTAAAATATTTTTATGAAATTACTAAGTACAATTTTTATGCCCTAAGCATACATTTTGTTTGGTATGAAAAAGAAAAGTAATTAAATGGTACATTACACTAATCGTATATCAATTGGGTATGTTTATAGTTTTATACGTTAAAAATAAATTTTAAAAAGTTAAATAAAGGGGACAATGTTGTTTTGTATTGAAATTAAAGTTCTATATTTATACAATAACATTGGTAATCTTTACTCGTAATTTTGTAAATAATCAATATTACAATATATTGTATTATAGAACTTATATTAGTCGTTCTTTATATATATTATGAAAATTATTATTTCCTTTTTAGACGCATCACTGTACAAAAGCTAATTTAATTTGCAGTGTTTGGTGTTAGACTGTAAGGTAGATAAATAGAGAAATATAATTTTAATATTATGAGACCTGATTTTAGAGGATAATATTAAATTTTAACCATAATTTCGCACACGAATATCTCTTTTAATAAATAATAACCTTCATAATATTTAAGTGTTTGATGTTGTTATAAGTAATAAGTTATTCAGTTGTTAGTGCATTCTATAATATATTATATTTTTAAGACTTGAGGATGTTTTGAGAGGTATTTATCATCCAACTTCATAGTTTCGTTTGACCTTGAAGTAGGTGAACATATATTTTTATGACATGTAGCCGTAAAAAATAATAGGTACATCTTAATGCACTCAAGCCTATTATGATAGGATCTTATCGTTATTCGATTGCGAATCTATATGCTTTATCTCATATGAACAAAACAAATAAATTCTGTTTAAGTTTTTAATTGTATCGCAATAAGATTTCATGGCATATTACCATTCTTCATTTAAAATAAAAAATTTCAAAATTTCAGCGATAATAATATTATAACATGATATGTTCTTAGGTTATCGCGAGCTACACTCATTGAAATAAAACTATTTTTACGGATTTATCTCGCGTATATTAAACTAAAATGATAAATCAACCCGACGTTTCGGTCGCTTTTCAGCTTCCGTGGTCCCGGGCAGACTGAGGTGACATTTGTCTGACAGAAGTTTGAAAAATTATATGTAGCTACCTCCATCGATTTCGTAAACGCCTTGCGTAGCGTTCAGGATTAACACAGCTGAAAAGCGACCGAAACGTCGGGTTGATTTTAAAAATCATTTTAGTTTAATATACGCGAGATAAATCCGTAAAAATAGTTTTATTTCAATATTATAACATGTTTCAAAATTGACCGTAAAATATATTGACTGAGATTGTTGTCCTCTATGTTGTTTTTGAACCACAATCAAGTAATTTGCACGACATTAAGAAAAGAGTTTTAGTATGCTAACTTTTGTTTTCAAATATGCTATAGAAGTGTACAGCCGATGGCTACAACGCTTCATTACAAATGACGCCAAGGTTACATAAAAACATCGGCAGATATCGAATTTAGAATTTGTAAAGGTAATAGAATGTAAGGGACCTAGAAGAGAGCCTGTTAATGACTCCGGGATAGATGCCAGATGTTCAATCGTCTTACGCAAATTGAAATTTCTTTATTACACTGAAACATATTATTCGCTTTCACTTTCACCTTATTCTTATTAAAATTCATTATCATCTTGAATACCTTAATATTTTGTACAAATTAATACTTAACGCTGTATTGTAATGTAACATTTTTTTTTTCAAAGTATCGTCTTATCATTTTATTTCATAATATTTCTAAGGATTAAAATGATCACTGTACAAAAGCTGACTGTTCAACTACATAGAGCAACACCGGAGGGGAGTAGCCATATGCAGGCTTTCCCCTCTGTCAAAGTACAAGCCCAAATGGGCCTATACCTGTCGCCTTGATGTTTAAATGTGTGCGTGAAATTGTTTCTGTATTTTGTTAAAGTCAAGGTGTGAGTTTCGTTGTAATAGACGATTTTTGTAGTGTGCGTGTGTGTCGCACTCATTTCCCCCCGCAAAAAATTACAAACTGTTTTGCATCGGTAATAAACGCTACGGCTACTCCCCTCCGGTCTGCCGCGGCTGGTGGCCCGTGTTGCTCTATGGTACAACTACGAGTAGGTACATGTTTACATCGAAATATTACATACCAATAACGGAGTCATTATAAGGCTCGTTTACAAGCTGATAAATGAAGTCATGAAAGCACAAATATGTACAATATCCTTGCTTGTAGAATAATATAATGTATAAATTAGATCATTGTTAGCAGAATTGTATAAAATAGTAGTTAATGTACATTGTATGTAGATCGGTGTTTCAAGCAATGTTAGGTGGTTATATTAGGAGTTTTAAAGACGTTAGTAAGCTTTTTTAGCAAATGCAAATTATTTAGAAATTTGGAAAATATTAACTTCGTATTGTATTTATTTTATTATTTAATTTGTTTACAAATTAATCAATTAAATGCAATATTCTGAACATTAATGACTGTAACTGAAGCAATCATAACATATTCATATACATGTAACGTATTTCCATTACTTACATATCAACAAATATACACTTTTCTAAATGATATTTCCTTTTTTAAATATTTAATCATATATGAAAATTCTTCGGGTAGTTCAATCCTGAATTCAGATTGTGGTTTGTATAGAAAAAAATAAATCGTTTTGCAAAATCCATTGTAATGTTTATTATAATACCTAATAATAAATATGTCTATTAGAAATTCTTTATATGAAAAGGGCTTCTACGTGTTGGACTCATGTCCTCGCGATGCCCTATCGGGGTTCATATTGATCAGCGTACTGACGAGAGATATGTCTATCATTTCTATTTGTCATCTTCCGCTAATAAACTATCAAAAATATCAGAAAAAAAATCTGATAGAATATAGTAAAATGACGTAAAATAAGACTCCGAACTCGTAATAAACTTAAAGTATTCTTACCAATTATGTTCTTTGCTTAAAATGTAAAATATTATTTTTAAAATTTACGTATTATTTATAAATTATTGAGCAAGGTTAGAGTTAAAAAACCGTATGATTTTTTCATTTTACAATATTTAGTAATTTCAATAATAAAAATCATTTTAATTTAATATTTTATAGTACCCACTAAAATATTCTTACGGGTGTGGGTGGTAGATGGTTTATTGTTAATCAAAACCAATTACACCACGTTAATAATATCAGTAAATCTCCAGTTTTAGAATGTTTTAAAGTAATACATTTTGCAAAATAAGAAAAATTATCCGGTTTTTTTATATGGTATATCTATATTCAAATTTTAATTAATCGTATGCGTCACGACCTAAAAATTAATATAGTACTATTTCGATTTAAAATGGTTCTACAATAATTTTTAAATTTGTAAATTTTGTTTTTATATTTTTGTCTGTTTTGACATAACTCAAGATTATTAGGAATTATTAAATTCTATTCTTTTTTGCTTAAGGGTGTAATAAATCAGCACAGATTTTTAAAAAGTAGGTAATATATATTATATTCATTATTTAAGAAGAAGAACATGTTATGATATTTGTTCCTAATTATTACCCAGTTTTTTTTAATTATATTTCTATAAAATAATGTGACTTTAATTTTATCATTGAAGTAAAGCAGTCCTTATCACTAGATATTTACATAAAAATATAATAAACGAAGAAGATACGGTTTCATAAATACAATCAACTTTTTATGGGCTACTTCGTTGCTATTAACTCCTTTAAGAACTGAAACATTTGGTGAATTACCTCACTCGTAAAATGTCCCTTAAAAAACATTTTTATTGGTAATGTGTAAACAATGGAACAAACACATTGTTATATGAATAATCAAAAAAAGTCGAGTGATGTTAGATGATTGACAAAATAAAATCATAAAATTATAAATATGACCATCAAGAAAGTGTGGTAGACATATTTAAAGTCTAACAATAAACAATTTGATGCCATAATACCTAGTTAGAAAACAATGCACTTATTATTAAAAATAAATACTTATTTTCAACAACTAAAAGACGGCATCAATTGTACATAAACAGCTGGAACTATTTGAAAAATGTAAAACCGTTTTCAATAATTACCTACTCGCGGTACAAAGTGACAAGTTTGAATCATCGCATATGCATGGCATGTTATAAGCGTAACTATGTGCACCATTTCTGTCCCTTAATATTTAAAAATATTTTCTAAAAGACAATCAGCAAAAGAGAGAAGTTTGGGCAATTTTTGAAAAAAACGGTAGTTCACGAAATTTTCTTTAACAATTTTAAACCAAAAAACCCAATTAAAGTTATTTGTAGTTATGATATATTTCTAAGGCAGACCGCACACTGAACATATTTTTCTTTCACAACAATTGCAGCACCATGACATGTGTATCTATTGTGATTCGCCATAATTTTAATAGTTATTACTTTTGGACTTTTCTTAAGCGATTGTTGTAATCCTAAGTGACAAGTAAACATTTTGACTTTTGTGTTTGACTTACTGTGTAAGTGTGGTCAATTGACTTCTTGAAACGATAACCGTGCTACCAAGGGGAGTGTCCTGTCTAATAATGTAGTACATAACTTATAGGCCAATGTTGACGACGTTAGTACATATGGTTTTGACATTTGATAAATATGTTTGCGTTCAGATTCTGTATCGTACATAAAACATTTATAATACAAAATTAATTATTACCTAATATGCTATTTACTGCATCAAATATACAACATGTTTGTAAGGACCTATGTCGACGATTATTTTTTAATTTAATATATACTAATATTATAAAGCTGAAGAGTTTATTTGTTTGAACGCGCTAATCTCAGAAACTACTGGTCCGATTTGAAAAAATATTTCAGTGTAAGATAGCCCATTTATCGAGGAGGAGGCTATATAAAATCACGCTAAGACGAATAGGAGTGGGTAGGTAACATTGTAACCGCGCGAAGCCGGGGCGGTCCGCTAGTTTAAAATATAGCGCTACAATACAATGACATACAATTATTAAAAAAATATGTTAAGTGCCCGATTTGCTTTATTTCGACAAATTAAATATGCAATAGTAATAAGTAACTGATTGTGTGTGATTTAGACAAAACTTGAATTTCATACTGTACCCGCTTAGATGTTAAAATCTACACGATGCGACACTGTGAATGGTATTCGAATAAATAAAATATAAATATTTGTGTTGTTTTATTTTTTTATGTACCTAAAGGCAAACAAGCATGCAGTTTACATTGTTGTTGAGTAATGACTGCAGTCTACAGACACCCACACGAAGACCACGGTCAAAATGCAGACGCGTTACCACTCCTGAAGCCTAAGGTGTTATGCCTCTGTGCCGGAAATTACAGGGCCGTACATTACCACCTGACTGGAACACGATAGTGCTGAACACTACCATTTAGCGGCAAGTAAATTAGGTAATGCGGTGGTGCCTACGCCCGCGAGCCGATGATACCTCGCTGGTCTTTAAAGTGAATAGAAAAGAACCAAATTATAATACTATTAATAAAGCCATACAAGAAGTACATAATTCGTTTACAGTAAATAATCTTGCATTAAATAGTAAAAAAACTAAATGTATTCGTTTTACTCTTCCAAATGTCAAAAGTAAAGAAGGGGAAATATTCTTCAACAATGATAAAACACAATTTGTTAGTGAAGCTGTCTTCTTGGGTATAACGCTTGATTCAAAATTGCAATGGGGTCCTCATATTAAACTGTTAGGAAAACGTCTAAGTTCTGCTGCTTATGCCGTCAGGAAGATTAGACGGTTAACGGATGTCGACACTGCGAGACTCGTTTATTTCAGCTATTTTCAGAGTGTCATGTCCTACGGTATTTTGTTGTGGGGTCGGGCAGCTGAAATTGATTCAATGTTTATATTACAAAAGAGAGCTATTAGAGCGATATATTACTTAAATAGTCGTGACTCCTTGAAAGAATTATTCAAGCAAATAAATATAATGACGGTCCCTTGCCAATATACTTATGAAAATATATTGTATGCTAGGAAAAACTTGCACTTATTTAAGAAAATTAATGATATACATACTTATAATACCAGAAATAAAAATAAATTAGTATTTCCAAGTTTTCGCCTATCGAAAACACATACATGTTTCTTAACATGTTGTATACAGTTTTATAACAAAATTCCGTCCAACATTCTTGAACTTACAGATAATAAATTCAAGTCATGTATTAAACGCACACTATGTAAAAATGCGTACTATAGACTCGATGACTATCTAAAGGATAGAGATGCCTGGACAAATGCTGGTCTAGCTTCACAAGACTAAACAATAATTTTGTGAAATGAATGTGCATTGTACTTGATATTGTAAAACATAGTTATTTATAAGTTTCATATTGTGAAAATAGTTTTAAGGAACATATTTTGAAAAGACCCTACTGAGTTTTGTTTTGGCAGGTTTTTTCTCAGTAATGTGGGCTTTGGAACTCTGCCAGTGAATGACAAAGAATGTCCCATATTTTTTTTGTTTAGTCTTATCTTGCCGTTTGTAAAAGAGAGTATGGAACATTCTGTTGATACCTATTTTTATTATTAAGTATTTTTGGACTATTATTAATTTATTTACTTTGACATATTAATCAACGTATCAGTTGCTACTCGCTTTAATTTTATATTTGTAATTTGACCTATCACAAGCAAATTCTATTATTTCCAAGTGATTAAATGAATTTTTGAGTTTGAGTTTGAGTTTGAGCTCCATCACTGCAGCTCTACCACTTCAATTACACATTTAATTGTATTTGGATTTTTTTGAATTTTTAAATACAATCACGTAACCCTTAAAGAATCAGTAGGTTATTAGTGGTAGAGCTCCAGTGATGAAACTCGAGGGCGTTGGCACCATCACATTAACTTATATATCTGCCGCCAAATGACAGTGCAGTACTATCGTGTACCGGTCAGATGGTAATGTATGGCCCTGTAATACCTATCACGCAGACATAACAACTTCAGGCCTCAGGGGTGGCAATGCATCTGCATTTTGACCTTTAGTTTTTGTGTAGATTTCTATAGGCTGTAATCATCAGTTAACATCTATGTGAACTGTATACATGTTTGCCACCTTCGTTAGATGAAAAAATATGAATTTGAGCTAGGATACGCAAGACATTTTTTAAACCGACATTAAAAGCTTACACTCACAGCCCCACAATAAGTATAAACCTGTGTCGTGAGTGGCGTTGTATACAAACAACACATACGCAAACACCCAGATTCCTCGAAAAAAAGGCTGGGAGAAGTCATAAAACATACTGATAAGCAAGAAGGACAAGATAGATACAAGGGTCAATGTAGTAATGAATCCTTAGATCTTATCCTTTAGAACCTAACTACGGGTTATAGATCACTAACAACCCAGTATTGAGGTCTATCAATAAACGACGGACAGATTACGTAATACTATAAGCCCAACGCTTCTTCCTTGATTCCGCCTTTACTATTTTTAATTTCGTATAGATTTAATTGCATTTTAGATACAGTATTGAACAAGAAGAGCGCATGGCTGGTGTAGATTGCAAGCGATCTACTCGGTTCTGCGATATGGGCGCGGTCGGATGTGTGATAGGGGACCGCTAGCACACCGCCGACATTCCGCCAAAATTACATACAAACGCTTAATTTGGTTTCTATTACACAGGCACCAATGAGTGACGTGTATGTACACGCGCACCAGACCTGTGTGCGAAGCACGTACAAAATACCAACCGTCGCCCATAAGAGGGGAAGGGGTTGAGTGATGCAAGCAAATCGGACGGGACGTCGAAGTGTCCATTCTATACGTAGTATTATTATATATTCTCGTAGTATTATTCTATATTCGTAGTATTATATTCGTAGTATTATCTATCGTAGTATTATTATATATTCTCTGCCGCTAGTGACAAAATTAAAATGCACGTTTCCGTTTCCTGCTCGAAGTCAAATTTTTGACGTGACAACGTCTTAAATTAGGTTGCGGCTCGGAGTCACTCATGAAAAAGTGTAACGCCCGGTAACGTAACGATGAGTCACCGAACGAGAGAGAGGCCTGCCGGACCGGCGAATGCCTTTCTACCGAGAAAAAGACGTTGTCACGTAAAATCTTCGCCCGTAAAACCGACTTTACAGGCAACCAGTTTTTTCTTTCCATTTTTTCTTAAAAGGGATGTTTTTTTAAATAACAAAGGTGGCAGATTAAATAGACGTTGAATGATTATTGCAGCCTATAGACACACACAAAAACCAGAGGACAACATGTAGATGCGTTGCAACCAGCCCCGGATCTTCAACTTTTTTTTAGGCGGGGCGAAAACTAAATTATGCCTCCCACCCACTACTATTTATTTTTACTTTTATCATCTTTATAATTTCAGCTATCAGATGTCTACTAACACATAGGCCTTCCGGAAAGTAATGCATCAATTGCTGTTATTCTTTCTCTGGTTAAAGTTAAGTAAATTATGAGTTGTCTATTCATTTGTTAATAATCAATTTGGCCGCCCTCTTAACTTGCCGCCCGGGGCATAGGCCCCGGCTTGTCCTCTCCTAGATCCAGGGCTGGCTTGCAACCCCTGAGACCTAAGTTGTTATGTCTCTATGATAGTTATTACGGGGTCCACTGGTTACCAACATTGTAACAAACATGAAGTGATATCAACCAAACCTTATGTAAGACACAAAATCAATATACATGATTGAAACACAGGCTATTCACAGAAATCAGTTCAGTGGGACAAGCCACGATCGAAGCGAGCATCGCAAAATTCATAATCGCTGTCTTGTTGTGAATTGCTTATTCGTTTTAACTATATTGTTGTAGAGAAAGTGATTAATGGAGAAATATCTAAGTGTGAGTAGGTAGCACATCAAGGTATCCGTACCATTACCTTTAAAAAATCACGGCTGTTGTATGGGAGGCTCCTATTTTTAAGCTTTAACTATACTACTGTTGACCAAAAGCCTCCCTTATTTTCTTCCACCTCTTGCAAGAGGCAAGCGATCGAGATTATCTCGCCAGAGTTTTGAAGGTCGAACACGTCCTTCAGTATATTTATTTACTGATATCCTTTATTTACAGGATTAATAGTAAATCCTTATTTAGTAACAAAAAAAAACGATAACTGAATATTCTGTAAATATTTCAAGTAAGTATCTATTTGGTATGGTAATTGATGCATAATTATAATAATAATGGCAACCCATTATACGTCCTACTGCTGGGTGCGAGTCTCTCCCCTTTTTGGGAGGAGGCCTGGAGCTTACTCCACCACGCTGCTCCAATGCGGATTGGTGGAGATACAGGTTAGTGGCCAACCCGCTGTCGGATGTTTTCAAACCGCCCGTAAGGCCTCCGACAAGGTTTAACGACTGCTATTTTAATTTGCCACTAGCGGTCACCCATCACACACCCGACCGCACTCGTAGTTCTTAACCGAGTAGATCGCCTATGATCTACACCAGCCGCGGGGCCATGCGCGCTTCAATTGATGCACAATTAGCAAAAAAAAACACGTTTACTGTATGAGAACCCTCTTACATACTTATTTTTTATTCTGTTAAGTGTTTATTGTTATAGCGGCAACAGAAACACATCATGTATGAAAATTAAAACTGTCTACAGCCTATTCACAGACAAATATACAGTTAATCTCTGTGCCACAAATTACAGGGCCGTATATTTCCACCCGATCGGATTGCGGTAGTGCTGAAAACTTTCAATAATGAGGGGATGCTGCACTGAAGTTACCAGTACCTAAAATTGAACTACCCCTTTCACTTAAAACTCCATAATTAACATGACGAATTTATATTAAAAAATGCGAAATTTAAGCACCGAACGATAGATCCAAAACCCCTCAAATCTCACCTCATCACTCTTCAGACATTACACAAATTACAAGTGTCCTTGCGAAGCTAGCATCGCAAAGAAACGAATGCATCCCGGGCCGCATAGAGCAACATGGGCCACCGGCCGCGACAGATTGGACAGTAGTAGCCTAACTAGCATAGTTGGTAATAGATGGCGCTGCTGCTACCATAAAGCAATGCAATAGATGTGAAGGAAAGATTTGACAAATCGGGCAGGGCTTCAGTAGCTCAATTGGAAGAGCGGCTGGACTAGATTCCCAGTAGGTCGCGAGTTCGAGCCTCGCCTGAAGTCAAATTTTTCTTTCTTCAGACATTACACAAATTACAAGTGTCCTTGCGAAGCTAGCATCGCAAAGAAACGAATGCATCCCGGGCCGCATAGAGCAACATGGGCCACCGGCCGCGACAGATTGGAGAGTAGTAGCCATATGGAGACTTGCCCCTCTGTCAAAGTACAAGCCCAAGTGGGCCTATGCCTGTCGCCTTGATGTTTACATGTGTGCGTGAAATTGTTTATATATTTTGTTAAAGTCAAGGTCACACTTTGACTTTTTTTTGTTTCGTAGTAACAGACGATTTTTGTAGTATGTGTGTGTGACACACGCATTTCCCCCGAAAAAATGACTGTTCTGCATAGGTAGTAAACGCTATGGCTACTTTCCTCCGGTCCGCCCCGGCCGGTGGCCCGAGTTGCTCTATGCCGGGCCGTGAACTCCGTTTTTGGGTCACCGGTGCAAGGTTGATGCGGTAGGCGTGAGGATACCAAGGTTGGTGCACCTGTGACAACTGGCTGACTGATTTCAACAGATTAGATAACAGAATTGAAAAATGGAGTCGAATACTTGGCTTTATTCAGTGGTCAACTTATTTTAAAAACGATGCCGTTTCGTTTTGCATTTTCGAAGTTGAACCGAAATTCATTTGAGGCTTGATTTCAGTCTTAAACATTCTTTTTTTCATGTAACGAAGGTGGCAAACAAGCATGCATTTCACATGGATCTTAAGTGATGAATGCAGCCTTTAGACAACTACAAAAAAATCTGATGTCAAAATGCATCTACATTATGACCCCCGAGACCCTAGTTCCTATGTTTGTGTGATAGCTATTACGTGGCCATACATTATCATTTAACCGGAACCTTTTTTAGGGTTACGTACCTTAAAAGGAGAAAGGAACCCTTATAGGATCACTCGTGCGTCTGTCTGTCTGTCTGTCTGTCCGTCTGTCACAGCCAATTTGCTCCGAAACTACTCGACCGATTGAGTTGAAATTTGATGAATAAATGTAAATTGGTGACCCAAAGAGGAACACGTCAAGTAAAATAATACATTTTAAACAGAGGGGCCACATTCGGGGGGTAATTCAGAAAAAAGTTCAAATTTGAAGTTATTTAAGAAAAACGACGAAAATTGACCATTGCCCCGATCTACGAAACTACTGAACATAAAATTTTGAAAAAAATGTGAAAAATAGTTCTTTGCCTATAGATTACTGGAAAACCTATAGGAAGTTTGAGTATTCAAAAAAAAATCTTAATAATATAACACCCCCTGCCGGTACCACAGTAACCGCTATGTCCCTGCATTTTAAATCTGTAATATTTTCGAAAATATTTATTTAAATTACGGAACCCTCACCACGCGAGTCGATCTCGCACTTGTCCGGTTTTTTAATGAAGCTGAAGCCTAGCCACTGCACTAACAGACGTAGTGCTAAAAAGATGCAGAAGTGACAACACGTCTACAGTGCGATCTCGGGTTCCTATGTATAAACGTTGGATTTGATTGTATTCGGTTTATTTATTCAATTACGATATATAAGGTTGGGGAAAAAGTTTCTTTGCATTTTTTAAGATAATTCATAACATTTTTTAATATAGTTTATTTAAATTTAACTAAAGTATGTATGTACCATTTTGTTCGATAACCTTTTGCCATCTTGTAGGTAGGGACATGATCCCATTGCTATAAAAATTATGGGACTTCTCATCAAAATACCGCGACAAGTGGATTTGGCAGTCCTCTCGTGATGTTAACCTAACATTGCATAAAGAATTCTGAAGAGACCGAAACAGGTGGAAATCTGAAGGTGCAAGGTCAGGACTATACGGCGGATGCATTAACACCTTCCAGCCAAACTCTCTTAATTTTTGCTGAGTGGCTATAGATGTGTGAGGTCTAGCGTTACCATGATGAAACACCACACCCCTTCTGTTGATCAATTCCGGCCGCTTTCTCTCAACTTCTTGCTTTAATCTCATATCGATAGTCCTGCCTGGTGGTAATAGCTCATAATGAATAATGCCCTTCCAATCCCACCACACACACAACATCACCTTATTGCGAGTTGACCCGGGTTTCACCACAGTCTGTGAAGCCTGACCGGCCTTTGACCACGACCTTTTTCGCACGTTCTTGTCGTACGTGATCCACTATTCATCACCAGTTATCAGCTTCTTCAAAAATGATTCGGTTTCATTACGTCGTAATAAAGAATCACAAATGAGTACACGGTTCATTAGGTTTCTTTCAGTGAGCTCGTGAGGTACCCAAATATCGAGCTTTTTTCAAATGCGCCAAAACTGTTTTGTGATCAATTCTCAGTTCTTCAGCTACGTCATAACTACTGATATGTCGATCTTGCTCCACTTTTTCAAAAATGGCATCCATTTTATCCGTAATAGGGCGACCAGAGCGAGGTGCATCTTTGACATCAAAATTTCCGGATTGAAAACGCTTTAACTTTCAATGATACCAAAACCAGCCAGATACAAATACTACAGCCAAAGAGATTTTATTACAAGTTCATACATACTATAATGCGAAAAGACTTTTTCCCCAACCTATTAGATTAACTCAGATTATAAAACTGAAGAAAGACCGTAAGTCGAAGTAAATTGAGTTTGAATTTCATAAAACATCGATAGTACGGCAGATGTAGGTAGCAGCAACACAACTAATCTTAAATAAATATCCATTCGACTGACCTTTCAGGGAGTAGCCACATGCGTTAACTAGTTTGAATTTTGACCGCTGTACATGAGCGCGTCCTATAAACCAACTTAACTAAAGCTTGCATTGGATAATATGTTAATAGCCGAGCGAGCTCCACTTATTCTGGATTTACCCGCACCGAGGTTGTTAGTACAAATAGCATGAAAACCATCATAATTGGAGCTGCCGTTGGTAAAACTGGTAGTACACACAGCAGTTCCAGTTGTGATAGCTGAGCTCGCTTTGGGGCAGGCTGTACGGATGGCATACATTCCACGATGACCTAGTTTACAGTTCAAGGTCGATGCACCGCTCCCGACCCGATCGATGGACGATTGAAATTCAATGTTATACAGCATCACGCATGTGCTTCTTGGAAGAGTTGGCAGAGGTGCCAGAACACCTGTGCTTTTGGCAGTTTGCCATTGTGTACAAAGTTACGAGAGATCTCACAGCGGCTGAACGGTAATAATGCCGCTGAAAAGGTTCGAAATTAATTATTACAAACTTTAAGATTCGTTTGGAAAAATGTTATACTTATTCATAAAATTGTTTGAAAGACAACTTATTTCCAAACTAAAGACAGTGATTAATTAAAACGGTATCAATATAGAAAAAAAATATTTTCATAACTCCTTCTTGGCACTGATTTCAAAATCATTATTAATGTAATTCCATCTGAAAGATTATATTCAATTAATTTGAAGGAAAATTAGAAGCCCACTATTTTCTCATGGGTTTTATGAGAAGGCTCAAAGTCACAAAGAGAGCAATGTCAAGAGCTATGTTTAGTGTTCTTCTGCGAGATCGAATCAGGAATGAGGATATCCGCATGAGAACCAAAATTACATAGAAACGCAAGTAGCAGTGACACAGTAACACACAGATTGAAGAACCGACGGCCGTTGGAGAAAAGAGTTCTTGAATGGCGATCGCGTACTTGAAGATGAAGCGTAAGGAGATGAGATGGACCGACGATCTGGTGAAGGTCGCTGGTAATCGTTGGATGAGGGCGACCCAGGATAGTTCGTTGTGGCAATCTTTGGAGGAGGCTTTGATCCAGCAGTTGGGCGTCTTTGAGCTCCAATGATGAATAAGACTATTTTCTCATTAGATCCATGATGGATTGACGATAGATATGCTTAGATTTTTTTAATAATAATAATATTATTATTTAAAAAATCTATTATAATAATAATAACTATATTGTTATTATTAATACTATATTTTTTCTGCGCAAGCCTATAAAAAATTTGCCACAAAAGACAATCAACAAAATACATCACAAATGTGAACTGCATTCACAAAACAGGAAGAACATTTCCATACAACGGGAAAGCGGAAATTAATCGATCACGACATCGCAAGCGTTCGCAAATACGAACGTTGCCTCAAACGGGAAATTCCTTCACTTGGCGAATACTTCACATTCGTATTTCAAAAACAGGAATGATAGAAACTATCGGCTTATGCCGCTTCAACCGTTATATAATATAAACATTTACACAATATTGAAAGTTAGTTACCTAATTAATCCCTAATCGTAAATAGACATATAAGTTATTTATTTTAACTTAGTGTTCTAAATGCATTTTTTGTAAACGTAACTTCACGTCTGTAATTCACGAATGTCTACCGCGAAAGTGATGAATGTAGTACATACAAACACCGACAGCAGAGAATATGTAATGATACTACGTATTGAATGGACACTTCGACGTCCCGCCCGATTTGCCCGCATCACTGAACCCCTTCGCCTCTTATGGGCGACGGTTGGTATTTTGTACGTGCTACGCACACAGGTGCGCGTGTAAATACACGTCACTGATTGATGTCTGTGTAATAGAAACCAAATTAAACGTTTGTATGGAATTTTGACGGAGTGTCCGCGGTTGCCCACAGTTCGCTGGTTACGTTTTGGCCCATGTAACAGGTGGCGAGTTTGTTGACATCTCTTAACTCCGACGTAGGTAATATATTTGCCGCTAGATGGTAGTGTTCAGCACTATCGTGTTCCGGTCAGGTGGTAATGTACGGCCCTGAAATTTCCGGCAAAGAGGCATAACACCTTAGGCCTCAGGAGTGTTAACGCATTTTGGCCTTGGTCTCTGTGTGGGTGCCTATAGGCTGCAATCATCGCTTAACATCAATGCGAACTGCATGTTTTTTTGCCACTTCTATTAAATAAAAAAAAAACAAAATACAAATTAATTTATTCAGTTTTAATCTTCAGATATTTCAATAACATTTTAATTTATTTTGACCTATGGTATTCAACCAGACCGCCAACAAACAGGCTGTCATCCATCGGGTGGCGCAGACATTAGCGTGGCTACTTGACCTACTTACTCGCGGTCTCCTCCACATTATTTTGTCTAAGCAATTTCTGCAACCGCAATGGATTTTTAATCTGTGATTTAGTAGCTTCTTCACTGCAAATATAATTTTGTACATACTGTAGTACATCTTTTTAGCATTAGACAGAAGGGAAACTCAGAAGCAGGTATCACAAAACTTTTTGTCTATGATATGGCAGCAAAATTGTCACGGTGTATAATCCGACTATATTAAAAATAACATGTTGTGCGTCGTGCGTGCGTGATAAACACATTCTTTTTAATTTGTTGTCATAATAATATCGTATTCCGTTCGTTTTATTTCTTGAGCACTACATCTTTAGGTCTTTTATAGGAGACGTTTTAGAAAACGCATAAGTTTAATTAAATTGGAAAAAAGTATTGTTGAAACCTAATATTTGAAAAGAATACAGTATTGTATAGGTATCATTCGTTTTCGGAATGAAGATCGACATTTTTGAACTTTTTATTTAAAACTTACCTAAAAAAACACCTAAAATCTTTCTGTCTAATCCTAAAAAAATGAACTATAGTAGGTATCCAACAAGAAATATTGCACATTGACCTTAGGAAAGAGAGTTCGGCTTATTTCGGGTCTATAGAGCGTTATCTCTTTCACACCTTACTTATGTGACGTTTGTCGACAATTTTGATCAAGTTTAGACCCATACCGGACTACCTATTAGTACTTATGCCACACCGCGGACACTCCGCCAAAATTCCATACAAACACTTAATTTGGTGTAATAACACAGACATCAATCAGTGACGTGTATTTACACGCGCACCTGTGTGCGTAGCACGTAGAAAATACCAACCGTCGCCCATAAAAGGGGAGGAGATTGGGTGATGCGGGGAAATCGGGCGGGACGTCGAAGTGTCCATTCTATACGTAGTATTATTACATATTCTCTGACATAGGTAATGTGCGAAAAGGATAACGCTCTACTGACCTGACGTAAGCCAAAGTCTCCTTAGGTCGATGTGCAATATTTTTTGTTGGATACTTTACCCTACCTACGTATTGTGACAGTGGCTCTATCATTTTTGGCACTAAAGTATAACAACTTATACCTCAGGAGTAGTTACGCGTTCACATTGAAATCTCCAGTTTTTATATAGGTATAGATGTACACAGGCTACAGTATTCACCATAGTATTTGTATACTCTTTGGTATTCACTTACCAATGTATGCTTGTTGACCACTTCTTGACATTAGAAAACAGCTTTTCAATTTTATCACCAGAAGCCACAAAACTGCAGACTGCTTATAAAATCATTGAAAACTTGAAACGTTTCTCGACTTCGGGCTCTGAAAACTATTACGTCATCGTTGGAGACAATTTTATTAAAAGTTTAACATCTGGCGACATTTTGCAAGCGTTTTTTTTATTGCTTTGTAAAACCATTTGCGGAAATCAGATTTTTTCCATATAAGTAATAACTGCTGTACCAAGCCTAGTGATAATACTACTGTCTACTTAACGTCTGTATTTTCCCAAAAGAGGCAGTGATTTTAATAACCTTCAAAATCTAGAGATCATAACTCTTAATTCTGATGAATATTATGGTAGAAGCCCAGGAAGACCACCTGCCTAACTTAGGATGCAATAATGTGAGATGTTGAATAAAGACAGGCACTGGTCGAGGGTCTCACTCTATAGACCAGCCATTTATTCTCCTTAATTCATTCACATAACCCAAATTTTGGCATATCAATTTTCATTTCAATAGACACAATTTAACGACTAAGGTTATTAATTACCCAAAGATAAATTATAAATAATATTCATCCGATTTTATAATACAAGATGCAAGCTTAGATCCATAATGCATTATAAATATTACCAAAATTCTACCTAACCTTACCTCCTCAATATATTTAGAAAGAAAGAAAGAAAGAAATGCGTTTATTTGGCGCATTTTAGATGAAAAGAATTACAATGTTACAAACATTGTCAAATACAATTGAGTCATTAATATCATTGTGTTTATTTACAGGCACTACAACTAAAAGTTATAAATAAAAATGCATAAATTTAAAAAAAAAAAGGAGACAGGAGTAAAAAATGAAAGAGTATTGCAATGTAATGGCGACATACGGAGATACTAGAAGCTATCTAACAAATACCTACCTTGCTATCTAAATCAGCAGAGCGTACACGTACACGTCCTCAAAAAATGGGTAAATTAACGAAGAATCCGAAAAAAATACAATTAATTTATTTAAGAATTTATTTTAGAGTTACAACCACATTTAATTCAAACGATTTTATCATTTTCAACTATGTGAAACATGGCGGCGATACAGCCGACACTTGGGATCGATCGATTTCGATAGTATTTAGAAAATATTACTTTTTTCTCCAAGTATTATATAGTCAAAATACAATTTAAAAAATGAAAATGTCAAGATGACATCGCCCGCCATATTCGCCATGTTGGTTTTGAGTTGCAATTCTAACTGCAAATAATGTTTTGTAACTGCAAACAAAGCTAAATAAGTGAAAATATGCAGTAAAAAACGTTTTTATATTGATTTTGCCTGTTTAATGATATTGTGTACAATACATGGCCGGAGCTCCATACATTTTTGCAACATCTCCTTTTACTACTCATCTTCCAAGTGTTTATTTCACAGGCACTATTAATTGCTATCTAAAAAACTTTCAATAAACAAATATTCATAAAATTTCAAGTGGCATGAGTTTAGTGTTGTTTACATTTGTGTGATATAAACTTAAATAGGTATTCTAAATTACTAAAAGCCAAATTCACCAAACTCTCCACTAATCCATAAACATCCGTCCAACGGAAGCCACCACAACAAGCTCCCTTCCACATGGCTGGGCATTGCAGCTGACCTGATTACCTAGATCTCGGGGTCGAGACCTTGCTCCTGCTGGGCTTCCTATTGCATTCCAATTGACATTCGTATTGTACCTGCCACGGACCTCTTTATATTTGGGTGTTTTTGATCGATATTTTAGGATGCTCATGTTTAGTAAATCTTCAAGGAATATTTTTCTAGCCGGTAAGTATATTTACTTTCCTTTTTTTATGCAAGGAAGATGGTAAACTATCTTGCAGTTCACATTGATGTTAAGTGATAACTACAGACTATAGACGCCCATAAAAAGACCAGCGGTCAAAATGCAGATCCGTTGCCACCCCTGAGACCTTAGTTGTTATGTCTCTGTGATAAGTTATTACGGGGCCATACATTACCATATACTCGGAACTCGATAGTGCTGAACACTATCATTTAAATAGATATTAGATAATGAGGTGGTGACTACGAGCTCCTACACTGCAACTCTACAACCATAACCCACCAACCTTCAACCAATTGGGGCAGTGGGTGGCGTCGACTTAGCCAGGTTATATACCTGTTTTGGCGCCTCAGAGACACTTAATTATTTTTATTAAATGAACATGCATTTATATACTTCGAGATAAATATAAACACTGTGTATCTCATCTCGATCGTTAATCATCCCGCCATGTGCCAGCCTCCGAGGACATTCAGAAACTTTCGCACGCATGTAACTTAGTTTTCAAAAGTATTTTGTTCGTGTTGCCCTACATTTTGGGAGCGAAACTGGAATGAATCTGGTGACTAAATTCATTGAATAATGGTTACCTTCTAATTTAAAATCTATATGGCTAAGTTTTTTATGCACATACACATTTAACCTCTGGTTCTTAAAAAGTTAATAGGAAACAGTTTCTGGAAACTCTTGCTTGTGGCTTTATCTACATTCCATAAAGTCTAAACCAATATCACCATGTCTAATCCCTTTCAGATCAGAGCTAAATGCATGTCCAATTTCCATGGAGTATGGAGCGGACGCGAGGTATGTAGGCCGGCAGTGGTATTTGCCTCACATTGATCTGGCCGCCCTTCCGACCTGCTTACATTATGTGCTGTCAAGGAGCGCTCCGGTGTTCCAAAATCAATGAAATGTAGCTTTTATTACCAATGCATAAAGGGCGTGTGTGTGCTATCTGGATTTTTCCGTTACAGTATATATAATTTTTTTCTTCAGACTGTGATATTGCTATGACTTTGGTTCGCATGATATGTTGAAATTGATCTTAACCCGTGGTATTTAGACTTTATAGGTGATTTGATATGAATACCACCTACCAGCTGGAGTCGAGACGTGGTACCCCACCGCCCACTACCCAAAAGACGTCTTCTGTACGAGCAGAGTACATAATAATATGAGTGTAGCAGAGTCATGAATTTTACCCCATTATACGCATATCAAGTCAGTTCACAATACACCGTTCGCACATCAAGCGCGTCGCGTTATCATTTATTCTTAAGCTAATCTATACTTATAATAAAACTGTAGAAGTGTAAATTCTGTACATTAAAAATATTGAAAAAATAAATACCAGGGGATGTTACTAGATCGATACCGAACAAAAATATGTGATTAGATTTTTTTTGTCTGTCTGTCTGTCTGTCTATTTGTTCAAGCATCACAGAAAAACTACCGGTCCGATTACAATGAAACTTGGTATGATTATACTTTAACCTTTGGCGCACAACACTAGGTACTTTTTGTCCCGGAAAATGTCTGTTTGTCTGTGTGTTTGTGCACGCTAATTTCAGAAACGGCTTATTCGATCTGCGGTTTTCAATAATATATTGTGGTAAGTTTCACTTAATAATTGGTGTTTGTTTCATGTGAATCGGTTCAGAAATAAAAAAGTTATGTCAATCGTATTTTAAGCTTACTAATCCACCGCTGTCTGTCTGTCTGTCCGTCCGTCCAGACAGACGTCTGTCACCAAGCTGTATCTCATAAATAGTGATAGCTAGAAATCTAACATATTCACAAATTATATATTTTTGTTACCGCTATAAAGACAAAATTAATTACTAAAAATAAGAAAATGAAAATGTTAAGGGGTCCGAGGGGGCATACAATAAAGGTGTTTTTTTTCGTATATTTTTTGCTCGATGATAAGTGCAGCTAGTAGACGAATTTTTAGGTCTTATGTTGTTTGTTACCTTCCATAGTAAATCTACACATCTATACTCTATACAAATAAATAAAATTGGAGTGTCGGTTTGTAATATTAAAATAACCGCTTTTTACTAAATGCATATGTGTGTAACACGGTATATACCTATACCAAAACATGTTTTACAATTTTTGTCTGTTTGTCTGTCTGTCTGTTTGGCGGGGCTAATCTTGGGAACGGCTGGACCGATTTTGACGGGACTTTCTTTGGCCGATAGCTGATGTGATAAGGAGTAACTTAGGCTACTTTTATCTCCAAACATCCATCCATACATACATACCTACATACAAATAAGTAGAATTCGAGTGTATCCGACTTTGACAGGACTTCCACGGGTAGGTAGCTGATGTAATAAGGAGTATGTTAGGCTTCTTTTCTCCATACATGCATACATACATACATAAATACAAATAAGAAGAATTTGAGTGTCTCCGATTTCGACGGGACTTTCACTGGCAGATAGCTGATGTAATACGGAGTAACTTAGGCTACTTTTATTATAGATTGGGGAAAAAGTTTCTTCGCATTTTTTAAGATAATTCAAAACATTTTTTAATATAGTTTATTTAAATTTAACTAAAGTATGTATGTACCATTTTGTTCGATAACCTTTTGCCATCTTGTAGGTAGGGACATGATCCCATTGCTATAAAAATTTTGGGACTTCTCATCAAAATACCGCGACAAGTGGATTTGGCAGTCCTCTCGTGATGTTAACCTAACATTGCATAAAGAATTCTGAAGAGACCGAAACAGGCGGAAATCTGAAGGTGCAAGGTCAGGACTATACGGCGGATGCATTAACACCTCCCAGCCAAACTCTCTTAATTTTTGCTGAGTGGCTATAGATGTGTGAGGTCTAGCGTTATCATGATGAAACACCACACACCTTCTGTTGATCAATTCCGGCCGCTTTCTCTCAACTTCCTGCTTTAATCTCATCAGTTGTTCGCAGTAAAGTTCAGAATCGATAGTCCTGCCTGGTGGTAATAGCTCATCCTACTACTATTATAAAGGCGAAAGTTTGTAAGTATGGATGTATGGATGTTTGTTACTCTTTCACGTAAAAACTACTGAATGGATTTGAATGAAACTTTACCACAATATAGCTTATACATCAGAATAATACATAGGCTACAATTTTTGAGGTTTTTAATGTGAGGTCGTAGAAAAAACACATTTTTTGCGCTTACATTGCAAACGCTGACTGAATCCTACAAGATAGATCAAAACAATTTACTACAGTATTGTACAACTTAAAAAGGTCTACAAAAAAATCCGTGATGGTATATGTTTATCTCTTAGGAATAACCCACAATAACCATTTTTTATCCTTTACTTTGTACGAGAAATAATGGCTTATTTACGAAGCGATTTTAAGCAATACAGTATTAATCCTTATCCAATTAAGTATCTTAAATACATTGTGCATTTAATAAAGATCAATATGGCTTTTTACAGCATGTAAATTAAATAAATATTTTCGAAGATATCACAGATTTAAAATGCAGAGTCATAGCAATTTCGGCGATAAATACCGTTTCGGTGATAACCTAGACGGGACGAACCTGAAGTCCACGCGAACGAAGTCGCGGGCAAAAGCTAGTAATAAATAATGCCCTTCCAATCCCACCACACACACAACATCACCTTATTGCGAGTTAACCCGGGTGTCGCCACAGTCTGTGAAGCCTGACCGGCCTTTGACCACGACCTTTTTCGCACGTTCTTGTCGTACGTGATCCACTTTTCATCACCAGTTATCAGCTTTTTCAAAAATGATTCGGTTTCATTGCGTCGTAATAAAGAATCAAAAATGAGTACACGGTTCATTGGGTTTCTTTCAGTGAGCTCGTGAGGTACCCAAATATCGAGCTTTTTTCAAATGCGCCAAAACTGTTTTGTGATCAATTCTTAGTTCTTCAGCTACGTCGTAACTACTGATATGTCGATCTTGCTCCACTTTTTCAAAAATGGCATCCATTTTATCCGTAATAGGGCGACCAGAGCGAGGTGCATCTTTGACATCAAAATTTCCGGATTGAAAACGCTTAAACCAAATTTGTGCTACTCTCACAGACACTGCTATAGGTTCATAAACATCGCAAATTTTTTTCGCGGCTTGCGTTGCATTTTTACCTTTTTTGTAGTAAAATTTTAAAATGTATCTAATTTCTTCATTAGATTCATTTATCTTGACAGTACAAAAAACAAAAGAATTTGGAATTATGTTCTTTAAAATTTTAACTTTCAATGATACCAAAACCAGCCAGATACAAATACTATAGCCAAAGAGATTTTATTACAAGTTCATACATACTATAATGCGAAAAGACTTTTTCCCCAACCTATTATGTTACCATCTGATCGGAATGCGATAATGCTGAACACTACCATTTGGCGGCAGACAGATTAAGTGATGCGGTGGTGCCTACGCTCGCGAGCTGCGTCACCCAGAGCTCTACCACTACTTATTTACTCCAATTTGATCCTAAGTTAACCTCCCGATAGGAATAGGTGGTGATCATCATATCCATATGAGGTTATGCTATAATCAGCACGCTTGGCATTGGCGTTCTGACGCAAGATGGACATCTTTGCACTCACTACCGCCCCATTGGAATGGTTTAACTGCCATTGTTCGGTTAACTGACTAGTGAAAGAATTCTCTTGCAGTAAAAAAAAGTGTAGTCTTCGGGACGTGACCGCTCAACAGCCTAAGAATATCCCTCTACTGGATGAGAATTCTTCCAGGAGAGGAGGGTGGTAATGCATCTGCATTTTGACCTATGGTCCTTGCGTGGGTGTTTATAGGCTACAGCCATCACTTAACATCAATGTTAGCTGCATGCTTGTTTGCCACCATCATTCTATACTTACTTACTTTACGGTAGCAGTGACCCAAAATCGGTCTTGGCCTCCGATACAAGAATGCGCCATTTCTGTCTGTTCTGCGCTGCCTCCCGCCAGTGTTCGACCTGAAGGTCACGGAGATCTTTTAGCGCCTCATCACTCCAGCGATACCTGGGCCGACCAACTGGACGTCGGCCACTAGGTCGCCCCAAGTATGCAAGTTTCACTGCTCGATCCTCTCCCATTCTCTCAAGATGGCCAAGCCAGCGAAGCTTCTGGGATTTGATTTGGCCCATGATATTTGGCTCTGCCACCAGATGTCCGATTTCTTTATTTTTCCTTCTCTGCCAGATTCCTTTTTAATTCCGAACAGCGTCTAGAATTTTCCTGAGCACTTGCCTCTCGGTCACTAGTAGTTTTTGCTCTTCTTTGTGAGTCAGACTTTGTGTTTTCTCTCTTCATTACATAAAAACACTATAGTAGTAAAATGTTTCTTGTTTAACCTTTCAGTTGAATAACTAAGAATATAGAACGCAAAACCAGGTTAAAAGCAAAGTAAATTATTATGGGTTACATGGAGGTAACGTAACGCAGATATTTGTTTATCAGCCGGCCTACTTAACCCAAATGCTTTTGGCCCTTACTCTGAATACCATCTATCAAATGCCTTGAACCTGGAAGTTGGTATATCAAAGGTCGAATTTGGAGGTAGTGAAATAAAATTACTTACATTATCTACTTTGAGGACAGACTGTGTCCGGCAGTTTCACTTTTCTAAATCGTGAATTCAATATGCCTAATTAACAAGCTACAAAACTTTTGGTGCATAAGTGAGGCATTGCTTATTGTAAGAGTATCAAAAAAAATCTATATGTGAGAACAAGAAGTACAGTCCAAGTGCTGTACTTACTTACTCAACTTGTACTTGTTTTCTGGTGGTAGAGCTCCAGTGACGGAGCTCGCGGGCGAGGACACCACCGCATTATCTAATATACTTGCGGCTAAATGGTTGTATTCAGCACTATTGAATTCCGGTCAGGTGGTAATGTACGGCCCTGTAATTTCCAGCACAGAGGCATAACACCTCACGCTTCAGGAGTTTTAACGCACTTTTGACCTAGGTCTTTGTGTGGGTGTCTATAGACTGCAGTCATCACTTAACATCAATATGAACTGCATCCTTGTTTGCCACTTCAATTACATAGAAGAAAAGAAGATTATTGTCAGGTTTTATTATGACATACAAGTTGCAGATGGCGTCGGGATCTGACAAATAGGGTGGTAGTATATACAATAAGCAGGAAGGAGGGTTTTCCGCAGTTAAACTACCGCCACTACGACCGCCAATCTTCTTGCCATATGTGGCTATAAGGGCTGTCCCCATATGATTCAATAGGGCAACTTTGACAAACAAGCATGCAGCTCACATTGATGTTAAGTAATGACTGCAGCCTATATACATCCACACAAAAACCAGAGGTCAAAATGCATATGCGTTGCCACCTCTGAGACCTAAATTGTATTTATCTTCACGCCAAGTCCCTAACGGGTTAGGCAGAGAGTGTGGAGCGCCAGATACCCCGGTCCTCACTCACCTCCTATGCTCATTCTATACTCATAATTCTCTTCATACATGCCGACCGGTTCCTAAGACCTTTGACTCCACCCTCAGACAGTATTTGACCTATTTGGTCATCGTAGGTCAGTTATGGTCTTCCTGCCTCTGTGAAATACATTACCATCTAAACGGAACACGATAGTGCTCAACACTACCATTTTACGGCAGATAGATTAGGTAATGCGGTGGCGCCTACGCCCGTGAGCACCGCTACTAGATCTCTGCCACCAGTAATAATCTTGTACACTTTGTGTTTTAATGATAGTCTGTGTCCAGCCAGCAGCAGTTTTGATTATTTTTTTTTTGAAAAGTCGCTGTTATTATAGAAAGAAGAAGAAAAAGGAAAGAAAAGAAGAATCGGTGATCGACATCCAGTGATAACTATTTTTAAATTTATTTAGTAGTAACTGATTTATTTTTTTGAGTTTTCTTAACACTGAGATTTCAGGGTGATATTCATTATCAGGGAAGTTTTTTCAACCCCGTGGGAGTTCATTAAAAAGTATACGAAGAGGGCAATTTTAAAGAAAATGCAACGTTGCGTAAAAATTTAATGTCAATCCATGGACAAGTTTTGAAGTTTAATAACCTGCGAAAAATAAATATCAGATAATTTATAAGTAGTAAAGGGTACGCCAAGATTAAAACATTATTGGCGGCTACCACCGCATTACCTTATGTTAAACCTGTGTTTAGTTAGAATGAGGCAGTTATGGAACGGAGTGGCAACGCATCTGCATGGTTTTGTGTAGATGTCTACAGATTGCAGTATTCACCTACAATATAGGTATGTGAACTGCATGCTTGTTTACTACAATCATTAATGGTCCTGGGCCGCTCTCATGCAGATATTGCCTGCAATCTTCATCAGATCATCGATACTCGTACATATCTTGCCAAGCCAGGTACGCGGTCGCCACTCGAGAATCCTCCACCACCACCACCAACGCCATCAACGCCACCATAGCCACCAACGCCACCAATGCCACCAACGCCACCAATGCCGCCAAGGCCACCGACACCACCAATACCACCAATACCACCAACACCACCAATACCACCAACACCACCAATACCACCAACACCACCACCAACACCATGACAGCTGTCATTGTAACTGCACTGGTCCCCAAAAAATAGGCGTATGCAATTCTGGTCACATGTCCGTTTTACGCATTTTCGATCAGAGTCACATGTCCTGCCTGACGCGTGTTCAAAATTTTTCAATTACCAAATTTTCACCCCAAATAAAATCAACACAAAAAGTGCGAGGCGCCGTTAAAGAACTTTACACTTCAAAAATATGGTAATATTTTTTTCGAGTTAGATCAGAATTTTGTTACGAATTTCTTATTGTTCATAAGATATTAAGATCTGGACGTTTCGCCAAGAAAAGGGTAAGAATTTTCCCATAATAGAACTGATGTTCTAGTTTACGAATAAAAAAACAACCAATTCAAAGGAATTCTTAAATTTATGGTAAGGTTAAGCTAACAAACGTAGCGTCCCAAAATATACAAATATTTACTCTTCGAAGTAGCCGGCATTCGGTAAAATATTAAAGTTGGAATGTAGGAGGAAATTCGATACAAGTAGACAAAAGAGAAAATACTGAGTGGGTTGTTCACAAACACAACTGTATGTATGTACTTCTTCACAGAGATAGGGCAAAGTGGTGAACATGTACACGCATTCAGTCATACACGCGTACGCCCACAGTCTGACAGTTATTATGTTCCACGTAATAGAAAGTGAGCGCAATAACTTTCATCGAGTATACTTCCAAATTCCAAAAGGATATTTATAGATACATCCATTTGAATGGTGTTCATATATTGAATCACCATTACATTACAAATATGCCACAATGAAAGCATTTAGGTTAAATGGAGGGTGCTGAACACAGAAATCTAATAACAAGACAATATAAATGCCATGATCGCTTGAACTTGCCACCAGAAACTGGTGTCGCTTTGACAGTATTCGACACCAATTCCTGTCATCTGTCAAATCTCTAATAAACACAAATTTCGGTTAGCGAAACATAACAGAAGGTATTTTGACCCTTGATCTGAATTTTCTTGATAGTATTTCCACAACCATTATTACCCATATATGTAGTAGTGAATATCTGTCCGATTTTAGCAACATACTGTTTTATGTATGTATGTATGTATCTTCACGCCAGATCCATAATGAGGTAGACAGAGAGTGTAGAGCGCCAGATATCCCAGTCCTGACATACCTCTCGTGCCTCATCTACCTTCATCATTCTCTTCATACATGCACGCTGACTCCTAAGACATTGAAATAGAAATAGAAAATATTTTTATTTCGAATAGATCTTTACAGATACTTTCAAAACGTCAATAAATCATAAACTACCTAGAGCGAATAACCATTACATATAGTAAAAGCAAAATCATATATTAATAGTAAATTAAAAATTAAAATTTAAACTATTTGGTTAAAACATAATAATCATAAAATTTTTCAATTCCTTCAATGATAATAAATGAAGAAAAAGAAAAACTTATTCTTCAAGATCAATGTTATTCACTTAGCAGAGTTCCAAGTGCAGTCACTACTGAGAAGAACTCCGCTACCCAACAAACTCAGTAAGAGCTCTTTTAAATGAGAGCTTAAATCTAGTACAGATTATCGTGAAAAATCAAATAATGTCAACGTCCATAGCATAGATGCAAATAAACTGCTATCTACTAAATGTGATGTAGCCCCTGCTAACCAGAACAGACCAGTCCCCACCAACAGCACCCGTTCACGAGTATGACGCATGTGACAGCCATTGCCCTCCTCGACCATTTTAGAGGGAAGTGAGCAACCCGCCACACGACGCCGCCAAAGGCAAAGACATTTAAGCGTGCATGACTGTTCCGGATATGCATACGGCAAAATAAAAGATGGACCCCACCATGGGATAGAACTCGATCTACTCGTATTTGGTCATGGTATCTTGGTCTTCTTGGGCCTCTGCAACCATCCACACCATTTTATGGTTTTTATTATTTAGATAACTGTTGCAATGGGCAGCTATACATTAACCCGGATTCGAGGCCTACTTTTAACTAACTCTCTAAGATAGGCGAGAAACCACAGCTAAGTTTTATAAGCCGAATATCAAGGAACATTTGTGCAACAGAAAGTCAGGATCCCCAGAGCTGATTGGGCCCGTGTTTCGGCAATACTTTGTTAGATGCTTCTTATGACGTGCAGAGTATACCGAGGCTATATTCTCTAAGCAGGCGTGGATTCAGCTCCTTTGGAAGGTTGTAATCATGTTCACTCTAAACTTTGCCAATTGCGAGTCATTGATGCTAGCCAATACCATTAGATACGGAAAGTTAACCACGTAGTTACCTCATTGATAGACACGCCCTTAAATCAAACTGGTTTTTAGTCAGTTTTTACGTCGACGAGCCCATTATTTTCTTGTACCCTTCGTATCCTATCAACTGATTGAGGTTGTAGATATCTACAATTCAATTAGTTGGAGATAATATATCTACAACTCAATCAGTCATATGCCTACTGTACCCTCGACGGTTAATCCTCGCCTATCTCTTAGCCTGGTGAGGCACATGATGTGACAGTATTTCGTTGCAATTAAAGTCATTGTACGACAATAAAATTCGAATGCACTGTCAAAACAATTTTGTAATTCACAAAAGCTGCGCCCATCCATCATGATAATTACCTGGAATCAAATTATCCGGTCGCCGGCCTGCCTCGGGAATATTCGGCAGACATCGCGAAACAATAAATTAATTAAGTCCCCAGTAACGTCCCTGGAAGGCGGTCGCGTGCTATTTCCAAGTTTTGCATTTAATTTGGATGATATGTGAGATTGATGGTTGCTTTGCTCACACTTCATGTTTGTCGGTAATAGGGTATTTGATTCTTTGTGATATGTTCATGATAGGGTTCGTGTTTGAAGTTTAAGCCGGGTTAACATAGAGTAGCTGTAGCTGGGGTCTGGGCGTGTCGACCTCACCGCTCTACTTCTACTAGGTAGAAGAAAATTCTTCCACTATAGTGCAGTCAGTCAACCGAACAATGATGATGAAACCATTTCAATGGCGCGATATTAAGTGCAACAACGCAAGATGGGCAGTAGTGTCATGCAATTAAAACTACCGCCTCTGCGATCATCAATCCGCATGCGAAGTGTAGCGATTCTGCGGATATCCCCCTCTAATTGCTTTGGACCAGCAGTGGACGTCTATTGTTTTGATTGAGTTGATATGAACCGTTCAGAACTAGGCTTACTTCTTCTACAAGCTCTTCTCTAGTAAAATTTAAGGTGAAACCGTGAATATTTTATTTCAATAAAAATTATAAAGTCGTTTATTGATTTCTCTCTCACACAGAAAAATACATAATCAGATCTTAAACTAGGTATTTCAAGCATGGGTAGGTGTATCTGTGTGAGAGACTGGTATCTGCACTAGGGGTACCTGTATGACAGATTACCAGCCTCTCCTAACTCTAGATAAGCAGGAGCTCAAGTAAGTTTTAATTTCAATAAGGGTTATGTCTAGAAACTTAAGAAACATAACACATATTATCATGACATGTTAAGTATTTGTTTTCTTAAAATATTCTCAAACATAACTTTGTGCTGTATTTACTAGAAAAAATATGAAACAACATCATCATTTTTACATTTTCTTATTCATGTTCACTCATAAAAATATAAGTTTTATTTTCTTAAGCCTTCAATAAAGCTGTGAGTAGTTGCTATTTACTGTGTAGGTCGTTACCCCGATAGAAACAACAATTATAATCTTGTATTAGAATGCATGGCAATGTTACATATTATTGTTTGACTTATGCTTTAAGCTAGATGAATACGGAGCGGGTTTTTTTACGCGACTGCGGTTAAGCCAAAAAGGAGGGTCAAATATTTGAACTGAACTATAATTATTTTTTTAATGTCATGAAGTAGCAAACAAGCGTAGGTACCTATAATTTAAATTGATGGTATTGATACGAGTACTGTAGCCTATAAACACCTACATGAAACCAGAGATTTCAATGTAGATGCATTGCCACTCCTGAGGCATAAGGTACTATGCCTCCGTGTCGGAAATTACAGGACCGAATATTACCAGCTGACCAGAACACGATAGTGGTGAACCCAACCGCCAAGCGGGTCACGAAAATTGTGAATGTGTACAAGTTGGTTACAAGTCGCCATGAATATCTAAATTTTATGGTATCGAGGGAATAGATGAAGTGGAAAATGTGGCAGTGGTTTGCTTTCATCAGGCCAACTTTAAAACTGGCATATTAGTATAATTAGACATAACAGTGGTAATTAATCTACATGAAAATGTATCATTTTTACTTAGAGATTTAAAGGCTATAGAATTTACTTACCATCAATTTAAAGTGTATGCTTGCTTGCCACTTCATAACATTAACAAAATCTAATAAAGTGTGTTTCACCCATGTAGAATCGCCAACGTATCAGTCAGTTCATGCCTAAATTGCGGCGTTCGCGACGCTTGCACCAGTACAAAATTTGGCGTTTATAAAACCGCTCAGTATTAAGATTGCTTAATGAGTACATTGACGTATCGCGATGAGTTGAAACAGTTCATTTGATATAATGTCGCTTCAATGTGTTACCTTCCGTTTCTTGAATTACCACAAAAGCTATTATTGGGACTGCTAGTGTGTTACAAAAAACTTTAAACAAAATATTAAATTGATAAGAGCAACTGAACAAATTTTGGTAACTTGTACGTTAGTCTCATTTTCGTTTGTATTGACTGTGCACCAAATTACTGAAATCTAATTAATGTTGCGATTAAACATTACCATCAAAATATATAAATAAACCGGTCAAGTGCGTGATGGGACACGCGCAGTGTAGGGTTCCGTAGTTTTTAGGTTTGATTATGGAATGAAAAATATAAATAAATATTTTCTATGAAGTTGTTAAAAAATTTTGAGTATTACATTTGGTGGACTTTCGGACTCGACTATTACTCGCAAATTAGTAAAGCCAACTTAAGTGTGATAGTTTTCCTTTTAATTTCGTTATAAGTTGCTTCTTTTGCCGTAACGTTTGAATTTCTAATAATAACCGTTTCGTTGGTAGAGGGAGGGCTCTCTTGACTCTAACGAAAATTGGCAATTTAAAGCTTAATAAGTCACGAACAGTGAACTAAATTGAAAAATGATGTTAGCACACCCCTAACATTGTTAAAAGACCTATCCAACGATATCCCACACTACACAGGAAACGAAAAATACAAAAAATATCCGCGCGTTAGATGTAGGGGAGGTACCCTAAATAATTTTATTTTTCATATTTTATTTCTACCACTTTGTCGGCGTGATGAAGGTGTATACTTGTGCCAAATTTCAAGTCTCTAGTATTAATAGTTTTTGCACTAAACCGCGGACGGACAGACAGACAGACAGACAGACAGACGGACATGGCGAAACTATAAGGGTTCCTTTTTTACTATGGAACCCTAAAAATGCCTAAAATCGATTCATATATCGACTCTGAAGAAACTAATTTCGCGTTGAACATTTAACCCTGTTGCACGATATGTAGAGAAGAAAATTATTATATACCTTTTCCTAAATTTTCAGAGACACGAAGCTATTAAGTGTGTTCATGCGTGATATATTAGGAAAAAGTTTCTTCGCATTTTTTAAGATAATTCAAAACATTTTTTAATATAGTTTATTTAAATTTAACTAAAGTATGTATGTACCATTTTGTTCGATAACTTTTTGCCATCTTGTAGGTAGGGACATGATCCCATTGCTATAAAATTTTTGGGACTTCTCATCAAAATACCGCGACAAGTGGATTTGGCAGTCGTCTCGTGATGTTAACCTAACATTGCATAAAGAATTCTGAAGAGACCGAAACAGGTGGAAATCTGAAGGTGTAAGGTCAGGACTATACGGCGGATGCATTAACACCTCCCAGCCAAACTCTCTTAATTTTTGCTGAGTGGCTATAGATGTGTGAGGTCTAGCGTTATCATGATGAAACACCACGCCCCTTCTGTTGATCAATTCCGGCCGCTTTCTCTCAACTTCTTGCCTTAATCTCATCAGTTGTTCGCAGTAGAGTTCAGAATCGATAGTTCTGCCTGGTGGTAATAGCTCATAATGAATAATGCCCTTCCAATCCCACCACACACACAACATCACCTTATTGCGAGTTAACCCGGGTTTCGCCACAGTCTGTGAAGCCTGACCGGCCTTTGACCACGACCTTTTCCGCACGTTCTTGTCGTACGTGATCCACTTTTCATCACCAGTTATCAGCTTCTTCAAAAATGATTCGGTTTCATTACGTCGTAATAAAGAATTACAAATGAGTACACGGTTCATTAGGTTTCTTTTAGTGAGCTCGTGAGGTACCCAAATATCGAGCTTTTTTCAAATGCGCCAAAACTGTTTTGTGATCAATTCTCAGTTCTTCAGCTACGTCGTTACTACTGATATGTCGATCTTGCTCCACTTTTTCAAAAATGGCATCCATTTTATCCGTAATAGGGCGACCAGAGCGAGGTGCATCTTTGACATCAAAATTTCCGGATTGAAAACGCTTAAACCAAATTTGTGCTACTCTCACAGACACTGCACTAAGTTCATAAACATCGCAAATTTTTTTCGCGGCTTGCGTTGCATTTTTACCTTTTTTGTAGTAAAATTTTAAAATGTATCGAATTTCTTCATTAGATGCACTCATTTTGACAGTACGAAAAACAAATGAAAATCACACATTTGCCTAATTTGAATTTTTTTTTATTTTTTCACTTTCAATGATACCAAAACCAGCCAGATACAAATACTACAGCCAAAGAGATTTTATAACAAGTTCATACATACTATAATGCGAAAAGACTTTTTCCCCAACCTATTATGTTATATTAAATATCGCTAAATAACAGATAGGTAAATCCCAAAATAAACACCCCTGACAACTTGTCCTTCCAAAAGTTCCTAGCGCGGCTCAAGAATATGATGACTTCTAAACTTTCTGATGTGGGGAATGACCTTTCACTATGAACCTTCCTCGTTCCAATTTGGAACTTTTTTAAGGCAGGTTTCTATAACCTCATATTTACTACAATATATATTATACTACTATTGCTTGCAACTTTATCCACGTGGAATTCGTAATAATACCTATTTATTCTATATTTCAGCTTATTAAGGTTTGGTCTAAAAAACTTGTCGCAGTTGTCTTGTACGGCCTTGTAATTTCCGGCTCAGATTTGAATACCTAAGACCTCAGGAATGGCAATACATTGAAATATCTACATCAATGCTACATTATCACCTACCATCAATGTGAACTGTGATTTTTTTTTATGTCATCAATTGGCAAACAAGCATAGATTGCCAATTGATGATTTACAAAAAATTGTACTCAAAAGTTATTTTTTTAAAAATGTAAATAAAAAAAACATCAATAAAAAAAACAACATAATTCTCTTACTTATGACCTCCTCCTTCAAGTTTCTTCCAATATAGCTTTCAAACTCACCGAATTGTCTCAAACACCTTATAAGCCTTAAATGCCTACTAAACTCATTGCCCTAGAAAGAAGGGTGTCTGAACTGATCATAAACAAAGAAATGGTCATCGCCCCGTAGAGGGTATGCATGCTTGATTGAAAACATTCCCTGTAATTTCAACGCCCGTGCCTCATTTCCATACCCATCGGCGAGTCAACAATGGGAGTGGTACAAGTTTCAAGCTTTTTAATAAGGCTATAGTTTTTGAAAACTTCTTCAGCGATTGTGATTTGAGAGTTGGTGTCGTTTCATTAACAAAAGCGACTGTAAAAAGAGATAGACACATAAATTCATAAGATTAAACGTGGGGGAAAATGATACCACACGAGTAGTACAACGATTCGTCTCATTATCTTGAAATCAAAACTTTTTAACGTTTCACTTCTACGCGTGGTAGAAGTGGATAGCACAGCACATACGTTTTTTTTTTCTTTTTCGTTCAAAATTTGTCTTCAGCTATTTACTCTTTTATAAATTCCTTGTCGCTCGTCATGACGGTTTTTTTTTTATTTTCCATTAAATGCATATACATCTAAACATTTTTACTGCTTGAGTCAAACCTTGAATTTTTAATAGAGTAATCAGATGTTAAGATTGAGTCATCTTAACATCTGATTACTCTATTAAAAATCCCATGGATTTATGATTTTATCACTTTTAGGCCTTTAACTGCAGATTTCAAAAAATAATTCTTAACCATGACCATATAATCTCAATCGTAACCATTAATGCATGCATTTATCTCTACCTACCCCTTCGGGGATTACAGGTAAGAAGTTACGTAAATCTTAACCAAACTGTCACCGATTTGTTAGTTAATTTTAAACCCATAAAACTTATTTAAGAAAATACTGAATCAATATGTAGGCCCCCAAAATTTAAAATTATACCTACGAGTACATTGTATACGAAGTATTGGGGTGTGAGTGTAAGGACATTTTACATCCTACTCCAACTTAAAGAAATCTGTTAAAGTTAGAGGAGGATATGAAATGATACAACAACTTGAACTTTAACAAATATCGTGATGCAACCCGGGCCTAGTGTAGTTATTTTCCAATTCGCTTTCGCCTGTAACTTTGAACATTTAAAAGCATTCGTGTCCAAACATCAATTCGCTAGTACTTTTGTCGACGATATTGACTCAACGCTACCGGGATTCTCTCGTTGGCGCCAATTTGTAACAAGTACACACGTTTCGTTCTTTTCAGTGTCCTATCATTTGATTTTGGTTTTTCAATCTGACTGAAAGGAATATTTTGGGAAAAACTCATTTAACGTTCAATGCCATTGAAATCACTAGTGATTTAGCAATAGTACGGCTGGTGTTTTATTGATTTGTGATTACTAACTGTTCCCGCGACTTTGTTCCCGTGGAGATTGAGAATTTAGGCAGCGCTTTTGGATATACATTTTGTTTAATTTTGGATAGCAAACACTATTGGGTAGCCTAAAAAAAACGCGCAGTCGTGTAAGTACCTACAACCTACAAACGTGCATGCTATGCTGAATCGTATTTTGAAAAGGCTATTTTCAACTTCTATGCATAATATTTGTTTATAGATAATGAATGTATATTCACGCCAGGTAACGTACGGGGTAGGAGTGTGGAGCGTCTGATATCCCTCCCGTGCTTTTTCTACATCCATCATTCTCTTCATACATGCACGCCGATTCCTAAGACTTTTGACCACACTCAACTATTTGGTCCTGGTAGGTCAGTTTTTTTTTCGTAATGGAAGTGGCATACAAGCATGTTGTTCGCATTGATGTTAAGTGATGACTTTAGCCTATAGACACCCACACAAAGACCTAGGTAAAAATGCAGATGCGTTACCACTCCTGAGACCTAAGGTGTTATGCCTCTGTGCCGGAAATTACAGGGCCGTAAATTACCACCATTCCGGAACACGATAGTGCTGAACACTACCATTTAGCGGCAAGTATATTAGGTAATGCGGTGGTGCATACGCCCGCGAGCTCCGTCACTGGAGCTCCGTTACTGTATGTTACAAATTAACAAAATTTTAATCCTTAAAATCTCTTTTATAATTCACATATGAAAGATAAACATTTCCCATCCTATTCGCGAACATTTTCTCTCTCAATTACAACATCAAAGAGTGATGTGGAGCAGTTAATCAAACTTTTGAGGAAATTACAATCTCGCGCGGACGATGACCTCTTGTTGAATGAGAATTTTGTAGAACAATTTTTATTGAGATTAATGTTTCTATTAATAAATACTGTAAAAGTTCGTACGTTTGAGTAGCAATATTACAGTTATAGAGCTCCCTAATATTTGTCACAGCGGCCAAACTGGTTTTGAAATCCTTCGGGGGATGAATGATTCTATAAAAAGAACGCTTTTATTTAAGGTGGTAGAACAATGGACGTGTATGTAATGTATGGCCCTGTAATAACACAAAGACATAACAACTAAAGTCTCAGGTGTGGTAACGCATCTGCATTTTGACCTCTGGTTTTGTGTAGATGTCTGTAGGCTGATAGTGATCACTTAACATCCATGAGAATTGCAAGCTTGTTTGTCACCTTCGTCATATAAAAATGTCTGCTACGGTATTTTTACTTAATTTCCCTCGAGGGAACGAAGCCACGACCTTAGGCACCGAACTTGTAGTCTGACAGATTGTCAGAGAAAAAACATTTTCTTACCCAACGATGGTGACAAACAAGTTTAAGTTACAACTGAGGTCAAAATGCAGAAGCGATCCTACTTTCCACCCCTGTGGCTTAAGTTGCTTTGCCTCTGTTATAGTAATTACATACACGCACCAGCCGAAAGACGTCCAGGGCTTGACAGAGCCAGGGGCGGTTCTAGCTCGTCTAGCACCCGTGTGCAATGAAAAATTTTTATTGGTTGTAGAGCTCCAGTGACGGAGCTTGCGGGCGTAGGCACCACCCCACTATCTAATATACTTCCCGCTAAATGGTAGTGTTCAGCACTATCGTGTTCCGGTCAGATGGTAATGTACGGCCCTGTAATCATCTTAGGCCTCAGGAGTGGTAACGCATCTGCATTTTAACCTTGTTCTTTGTGTGGGTGTCTATAGGCTGCAGTCGTCACTTAACATCAATGTAAATTATACTTGTAATCTTTTTGCTGTGCCATAATCACTAAGCTTGGCAGGTAGATTGAAGATCGCAGTGGCTGTAGTTTTATCGTGGAACGCTACTGCCTATCCCTCGTTATTCTATTTACTAGGTAGAAACTTCGTCAGATCGCTTTCACTTATCGTCTTATCGAGCCTCCTGCTGTAACCACTTTACCGACGCACTGCACCATGACGTCATGAAGTTTACACTATAATATAACTCGTTGACACTATCGGTTTAAATGCGCAATATATATGAATAAAATATTTATTCTAAGTATATATTTACTATCATTTACATTGTATAAAAATATAGAATAATTTAAAAAGAACGTTTTTTTAATAAGTATTAAATGATGTTTTTAATAATGGCTTGTTTAATTGTCTAAAACCTGCTCGACATCCGTGGAACACAGGGTCCCAGATGAAAATCAGCGTAAAACCGTTTGATGTTTTCGACTTGACATGAAGCTGATCTGGGCTCCCATTTGTACTAACCGAGAAACTTAATTTCTTTTCTTGTTAACCTTTGTTGTTTTTTCTTGTCCAATTCTATAATTATTCGTTATCTTCTTCTAATAATTTCGCTTTTCGTGTCTCTGTGCTGTCTAAATAAATGTTTTCTTCGTTACTACTGTCCTGTTCGAATTGTCCACCATTGTTCAGATTACTGGAAGAATTCGCCTCCAATAAAGAGTAATGACGTCATCACGGGGGTCGACGCCTTCATATTTCATATTTTATTAATTACATCCCGGGGAAATTATATGTAACCTAATCAAATAGAAAGTTTTATTTACTTTCATCTTTGAAAGCCATTATTAGAATTTATGTGTGCAAAATTGATAGCTTGAGTACAACAAGAAAAACCATTGTGATTTTGTATTCTGTAGTTCTTTTCCAAAGGGTAGTATCTCTGTTTATTGCCCTTGTAAATTTTCTTTAGGCTATAAAATATATATTTGATGTTCTTTATTTCGTTGAAGTTGATTCACAGTATTCATATTTATTGTCATTGGTATTTCAGTTAAATAACTGCCTAAGTAGTTTAGTAGGTATGTTCTGCTTCTTTGGGTCTCGGGTTTGGGCCCCGAGTCAAAGGGTCAAAGGGCCGAGTCTAAGTCCTTTATTGGTAGAGTTGAAGTGAAGGCACTCGAGGGCGTAACACCAAAGCATTACTTTTTTTTTTTTAAACGGCAAACAAGCATGCAGCTCACATTGATGTTAAGTGATGACTGCAGCCTATATACACTAAGAGAAAGACTAAAGGTCACATGCAGATGCATGATGATGCAGATGATGTTGACCTTTAGTCCAACACTGGTGGTAGACCTTCAGTGAGGGAGCTTGGAGGCGTAGGCACCACCGCATTACCTGATATACTTGCCGCTAAATGGTAGTGTTCAGCAATATCGTGTTCCAGTCAGGTGGTAATGTACGGCCCTGTAATTTCCGACACAGAGGCATAACACCTTAGACCTCAGAAGTGGTAACGCATCTGCATTTTGACCTCTGGTCTTTGTGTGGGTGTCTATAGGCTGCAGTCATCACTTAACATCAACGCGAACTGCATGCTTGTTTGCCACTTTTATTACATAAAAAAAAACTACCACTCTCGAGGCCCAAGGTGTTATGCCTCTGTGGCGGGAATTACAGGATCGTACATTACCACCCGACCGGAACACATTACCTTATATTCCGCTAAATGGTAGTGTTCAGCACTATCCTGTTCCGGTCAGGTGGTAATGTACGATCCTTATTACCACCTGACCGGAACACGATAGTGCTGAACACTACCATTTAGCGGCAGATAAATCAGGTAATGCGATGGTGCCTACCGCGAGCTCCATCACTGGAACTCTACCACCAGTAAATATAATTATATATCTGCCGCCAAATGGTGGCGTTCCGCACTATCGTGTTCCGGGTAGATTGTAATGTATGGTCCCGTAATAACTGTCACAGATACATAACAACTTAGGTCTCAGGGGTGGCAACGCATCTGCATTATGATTTCTGGTTTTATAGTAGATATCTATAGGGTGCAGGCATCACTTAACATCTATTTTTTTTTTTTATGTAACGGAAGTTGCAAACAAGCATGCAGATCACATTGATGTTAAGTGATGACTGCAGCCTATAGACACCCACACAAAGACCAAGGTCAAAATGCAGATGCGTTACCACTCCTGAGGCCTAAGGTATTACGCCTCTGTGCCGGAAATTACAGGGCCGTACATTACCACCTGACCGGAACACGACAGTGCTAAACACTACCACTTAGCGGCAAGTATATTAGGTAATGCGGTGGTGCCTACGCCCACGAGCTCCGTCACTGGAGCTCTACCACCAGTAAGCTATGTAAGATGCATGCTTTTTTGTCACTTTCGTTACATTAAATAAAAGTTCTATTGAGAGGATCACGGGAAGATTTGTACAGAAAAAATGAAAAAAAGGCACACGGTAAATCAGCATGGAAATATTATCCAGTGAACCTAAACAACATTTCCTGATACTTAAAATATTTTGAACTCTCCGGAATAAAAAGTTTGAAAATGAACTTTAGTATGGAGTGCTTCTACTAGTATTCTATAGTTGGTAATAGATGGCGCTGCTGCTACCATAAAGCAATGCAATAGATGTGAAGGAAAGATTTGACAAATCGGGCAGGGCTTCAGTAGCTCAATTGGAAGAGCGGCTGGACTAGATTCCCAGTAGGTCGCGAGTTCGAGTCTCGCCTGAAGTAAAATTTTTCTTTCCATTTTTCTTTAAAAATAAAATATATTTCACAAGCATGTGTTAATGCAAAATAATATAAAACAAGTGCTTCTACTGTTGTTAGGAAAGACGATTTTTATTCTGATGATTTAAAATATTTTAAATACCAGAAAATGTTCTTTAGATTCCCTAGATAATATTTCTAATCCGTTTTACCTTGTACCTTTTTCTAACTTTTTTTGTACAAATCAATTTAAGAAACTTGCCATGATTGTTTGTCCACTTCTCAGAAGTTTGGCAGATCTCAGACTCAGGACCCCAGGTCCCCCTATTTATAGAAACATAAACCCTGTATACACGAATCTCATTTAAGAAATCATTAGGAATAAAGATTGTAAGTAAACAATAATAAAGCTCTTTTGTACTACAGACACAACACAAAAGGCTCCCTCAGTGAACGTGCCTAAAAGGCGAAACAGCTCGATCGGTTGTAGACCCCGTGACGTCACAAGTAGCCACTTGTACTACGATATCGGTCAACCGTGGGTCAATCATTGATGCAGAAATATTGTTGATGCGGTATTGTATACTTTACTGATGGTAGTTACGAGTATGTGAGGGTGTTCATGAATTAATCAATGCGTTTGATTGGTAAGATGAGATTTCTTCTTACCCGTCTACGGCAAAAGGTTTTACTGGTGGTAAAGCTCCAGTGCCAGAGCTCGCGGGCGTAGGCACCAGTGCAGTACCTAATAAACTTGCCGCTAAATGGTAGTGTTCAGCACTATCGTGTTCCGATCAGGTGGTAATGTACGGCCCCGTAATTTCCGTCACAGAGGCATAAAATCTTAGGCCTCAGGAGTGGTAACGCATCTACATTTCGACCTTGGTCTTTGTGTGGGTGTCTATAGGCTGCAGTCATCACTTAACATCAATGTGAACTGCATGTTTGTTTGCCTCGTCTATTATATAAAAAAAAGAAGTGGTAATGATTTTGACAAGTATGTATGTTCATATGTTGTTTCATAACTTCTGAACTATTGTTTTATATTATTTCGCATTAACACATGCTTGTGAAATAAATTGGCAATTGAGGTATCGTTGGAAGCGGCTATACTCTAAACATAACTATGAATATGAAATAAATATATAAAAATATATTAAATGGCTCCACCAATCCGCATTGGAGCAGCGTGGTGGAGTAAGCTCCAGGCCTCCCCCCAAAAAGGGGATAGACTCGTGCCCAGCAGTGGGACGTATAATGGGTTGCCATTATTATTCTCTCGTCAGCACGGGGTCCAATTTGAACCACGGACCTTTGTCAGGCTTGCGGGGACTTGGGGGGTCTAACAGGTAGAGGCCCTTTCGAGAATTTTGATCTACTTTGTAATGGGTTATATTCGGCTGGACCTCTCTGTGACTGCATCAATAGTTAATACAGACACAGACAGACCCCGCAGAATACATGGGACTATTGTTATGAAATACGACTTGCCAAACTTTGGGCTATGTGGGTGAACTGGGGGGACTAGCTGGCTGGGCCTATGCAGTGAGATCCGGCACCTGCCTATATTCAACATCTCACATTATTGAATCCTACTTTAGGCAGATGGTGACTCGCCTCTCCTTGGTGGGCCCCCCAATCAGCCAACCCGATGGTCGACGGGGGGCAACACTGTTGAGAGAGGCTGGGGGTGTTGAGAGGTGTGGCCCCGGTTTCATCATCACGAGCGAGTAATCTCGAGCTCGGAGCGGGCTTCCCCGCTATTATGCCTTTAGACACTTCCACTCCCGAGTGTATGGCTCTTGTAGAAATTTGGACAACAGCCTATTATCTAAATTTCTGCAAATGCCATGCGCCCCACTCTGACCAGCCAATGAAGGCAAGCCAGAGGTGAGAGACCTGCTGCTCTGTCCGGCCGTACCTCTGTGTGGCGGACGAGGCGAAGCCCAGTTCTCACGGAGGAACTCGAGATGATGGTAAAGGTTGGTGTCGCTACTTGCCAACAGCTCGCCACAAGCTGCTCTGCCCCCCATTATTATTATTATTATAATACTAGCTGTGCCCGCGACTTCGTCCACGTGAGAAAGAATATGAATGTTCAGTATCTACCCGGACGAAGTCATGGGCGCAGCTAGTATAAAAGTAGCCTAAGTTACGCCTTATTACAGCTATCTGCCAGTGAAAATCCCGTCAAAATCGGACACACTCAAATTCTATTTATTTGTATGTAGGTATGTATGTATGGTTGCATGGAGCTAAAAGTAGCCTAAGTTACTCCTTATTACATTAGCAACCTACCTGCCCGTGGAAGTCCCGTCAAAGTCGGATACAATCCAATTCTACTTATTTGTATGTAAGTATGTATGTATGGATGTATGGAGATAAAAGTAGCCTAAGTTACGCCTTGTTACATAAGCTATCTGCCAGTGAAAGTCCCGTCAAAATCGGTCCAAACCGTTCCCGAGATTAGCTGGAACAAACAGACAGACAGACAGACAAAAATTGTCAAAAATGTTGTTTTGGTATATGTCCATTTAAAAAATTTAGTAAAAAGCGGTTATTTTTATATTGCAAACAGACACTCCAATTTTATTTATTAGTATAGATGTATAGATTTATTATGGAAGGTAATATTAAACAACATAAGACTTTAAAATTCTGTGAAAATTTTAAGCGTCTACTTGCTACCGTTATTATCGAGCAAAAAATATATAAAAAAACCTTATACCTTTATTGTTTGCCCCCTTGGACCTTTTAACATTTTCATTTTCTAAAGTAATTATTTTTTTCTTTGTAGCGGTATCAGAAATACATATTTTGTGAAAATGTTAGCTTTCTAGCTATCACTATTTATGAGATACAGGCTGGTGACAGGCGGACGGACGGACAGACAGACAGCGGAGGATTAGTAATCCGTAGGGTCTGTTTATACCTTTTAGGTACGAAACCCCTTATAAGATAGAACTAAGATACAGAATTGCTTAAAAATATTCGATATGATTCTTTAAATTGACATAACTTTTTAATTTCTGAACCGATTCACATTCAACAAACATTAAATGTTTAGTGAAACTTACCACAATATATTAGTGAAACTTCAAATCGAATAAGCCGTTTCCGAAATTAGCGTGCACAAACACACAGACAAACAGACATTTTTCCGGGATAAAAAGTACCCAGTGTTGTGCGCCAAAGGTTAAAGTATAATCGTACTAAGTTTCATTGTAATCGGACCAGTAGTTTTTATGTGATGCTTGAACAAACAAACAGACAGACAGACAGACAGACAGATAGACAGACAAAAATGTTTCTAATCACATATTTGTATTCGGTATCGATCCAGTAACATCCCCTGGTATTTATTTTTTCAATATTTTTAATGTACAGAATTTACACTTCTACAGATTTATTTTAAATAAAGATGTAATTTGTTTATTGAATAGATGATATATAGGTATATTTAATACATAATTTGTAGATAACCAATTCAAATGAGAAGAATAATTTCTTGTTTCATACTTTTGGAACGTGGTTTTCAGTAGTCGGATTTTAATTTTTGAAATCAACTATGTCATGAATTAGCAAACAAGCATACAGTTCACATTGATGGTAAGTCTAAACTAAACAACTCGTCGAACAAAATCCATTGCAAATCAACATTAAAACGAACACAAACAGACCAATACTATTCTGTTATCTAAGATAAATACAAAAGTAAAAGAAAACCGAAAACAAGACGTTTTTGTTTTCAATCTAAAATCGAACTAAAAAGTTCGACGAACTCAAGATAAAGTTTTAAGTTGTTGGTGATTCGCAGGAAAATTTCAATGGCAGAATAAGTTTTTGATGTGTTTTTGGGAGTTACCGACTTGATAAGAAAACAAGTGTTGGACTGGTAGCAAGAAACAACGTTTCCTGGGTATAAATTAGTTATTAATTTCAATTAATTTATGGTATTGTTGGTCTGCTCGACAAGTAGGTAAACAATAACAATGTTCACCTGGTATCGGGATTAAAGTACACAAAACCGACCTTTTTTTTGTTTAATAAAGGTGGCAAACTAGTGTGCAGTTCACATTGATGTTAAGTGTTATCACTTAAGGTCAAAATGCAGATGCGTTACCACTCCTTAGGCCTAAGGTGTTATGCCTCTGTGCCGGAAATTACAGGGTCGTACATTACCACCTGACCGGAACACGATAGTGCTGTACACTACCATTTAGCGGCAAGTATATTGGTGCCTACGCCTGCGAGCTCCGTCACTGGAGCTCTACCAAATTTATAACAATAAATACCTACCTACAAAATCATATTTATTTAGACTAGGCATGCGTATTACAATCATGTAGGTAAGTAGGTAACATAATGGCGAGCGCGAGCACTCCGTCGATATGTTTGAATAATGAAATCCGTTTTCGTTATTTCCACATCTCTTCACCGCTTAGCTCGAGTGGAAATGGATCAAGCGGAGAGGAGAAAAGATATCTCATTTTCTATTTTGATTTATCATTTTTATCATTTCTATTTTGTGCGGCGAGCGAGCAAGTGGCACGAGAGCGGAGAAGTGTCTAGGCGGGCGGCGCGACGGGCTCTGCCCGATTCGATCTCTCACAGCCACCTCACAGCCACCTCACAGCTCACATTACATCTCTGCTGCATAAAGCTCACATCTCTGTTTCATTTTTCCTATCCGCTTTGGTGAAAATAACCTGCCAGCTTTGCAACATATCTCCTCTCGTTTCCTCTCCTCTCCGCTTTGGTAGATAACGGGACTAAGGCTAAGGCAAGCTATTTAAAAATAAACTTGATGACTATCTTAAAGATGATGAGAGATGCCTTTATTTCAATAAATTAATGTTATTGCTCGTCTGCTCGACAAATAAACAACAGCAATGTCTACCTGGTATCAGTCATAATAGGATTCCATTTGATTTCGCAATACATACCAAGACCTGAAGGTAAGTTCACGAAACTTCACGCCTGTAATCCCCGAAGGTGTAGGTGTGCATGCAAACATCGCTGGTTAAGTTTTGGCCCATGTAACAATTCGCGAGCCTATTGACATCCCCGTTCACATTATCAAATACCGAGGTACTGGGAAACTTCCAGATAATAGAAAAATTACAATGGAATCTGAGAAAATGGATTTCACCCCGTAATCTCCACTAACCCCCGACCCGGAAATCGAACCCAGGACCCCAGCGTTGTTAGAGTACGTTCACACGCACGCTATCTAGAAGTGCCTATTATAAACTCGATGACTATCTCAAAGAAATGCTTGTCCAAATGTTGATCTAGCTCCACAAGAATCATAAATCAAAATTATAATATAAAATAAAATAATAATAATAAATGTGGCAAACAAGCATGCAGTTCACATTGATGTTAAGTGATGACTGCAGCCTATAGACACCCACACAATGACCAGAGGTCAAAATACAGATGCGCTGCCACTCCTGAGGCATTAGGTGTTATGCCTCTGTGCCGGAAATTACAGGGCCGTACATTGAGTAGTAGATAGTAAATAAATGATTCAATTAGTTTTAAATCTGCTTCTAGCAAGCACAAGTAAAGTGGCCGTACCGCATTACTGAAGACCATAAACAATTGTTATAGGGCGACGGTAAAAATTAATGGACGATAATGCGGCCCGCCCGGTCGTTAATAAATGGAGATTTTTTTTAGGTTTACGACATTTTTTTATAATGCTTTCGAAAACACATTTTTCGGGTTAACGAACAATATTCTATAAAGTCTTGTTAGTCATAACTTTTATAAGATAATTGTTCAGATGTTCACAAAACAATTTACAAGGCCTTTATTTGTTGTTGAACTGGATGATACCGATTTCTTAGTTGTTTATAAAATTGAAATTATAATTGATCGATAGCAGTTCAACTCGGCAGTTTTTTTGAAATCCAAACTACATTGGCGGCGCTTTGTACTTTTTGTGATGGGTGAAAAGTATTAATCTTGCTTCAGAACACATGACCGTGATCGAAAATGCATAAGACGGATACGTGACCAGAATTGCACCCGCCTACATTTTGGGAACCCAATGACTCTGTCATAGTAGTATTATCTAAATAGATGTATTCTGCTTACCTATAGCACTAAAACGTCCGTGTTACGGTAATGATATTTTATAAACATGATCAATGTGTGACCCAAAAATTCATAGACACAATCCGCCTTAAAATTCAGGCAGCTGAGTAAAGATTGCAATTCAATGCTTTTTCACGGGCTTACGGATTTCAAAAAGAACATTAAAGACCGGTTAAGTGCATGTCGGATCATGCGTAGTATAGGGTTCCGTAGTTACAGAGTAAGAGATGTAATGAAAAAAAAAATGTTGTACGGAGTTGTTCGAAATTTTCGACTATCGTCTGTTTTACTGTATCATATTTGGTCGACTATTATTCGCAAACTTTAAAAAACTTTAAAAGCCAACTTAAGTGTGATAGTTTTCCTTTTTGATTTCATTATACATAGTTACTATTGCCATGCCATTTGGATTTCTAACAATAACCGTTTGGTTGGTGGAGGACTCTAAAGAAAATTGGCACTTTGAAGCTTAATAAGTCACGAACAGTTTACTAAATCGAAAAATGATATTTACCCACCAGTAACATTTTCGAAAGACCTATCTAACTATATCCCACGACATATCGAAAAAGAAAAAAATATATCCGCATGTTTATGTTGTTACTACGGAACCCTAAAAAGGTCCTCTTGACATTCAGCACTTTTCTTTAAAATGTGGAACGTGAAACTAGAAATAAATTGAAATCAATTTCAATGGAAATAGTTTATTCCTGTATAAATCCGTAATTATATTTACAAAATATATCCTACAAGTATGATACAAAAGTACATAGTTACAAGCTTATAATCTATTTGATGAAGGTGGCTTTAAATAAAATTAACTTTCATAAATCAAAGACACTCTCGAATGGCACTTATAAAAAATCGAGAACTCATCTTTCACTGTCCTGAACAAAAGATCACGCTCATTTCTTTGTAAAGCTCTGAAATTAAAACTTACGCCAAAACAATTAACAAAATTAGCTTCTAAAGGCTTCTCTACAATCTATTTACATAAATACAGATCCTTATTTAAATTTATAAATACAAATTCAATCAAAATCTCAACTTTTAGATCACAATATTTTCAATAATTTCAACAATATTTACATTAAACGTATCTAATAACTATCGGTAGGAATATAAAAGGTTGATATTATATTGTTTAATCTTTGTGATAGAATTGAAAAATCTAATGTTTGTAAGTAAAAACATTAATTCAAATTATTTCATTCGAATGAAATATAACCTACAATTTAAACCGTGCTTTAATGAAGAAAATACAACAGTAGATAAATCAATGCAGTGGACAGTAAAAATATATATGTAAACATACCTACAATGTAACACTGGTTTGAAAAAAAAAGCAAGTGACTTAATTTGATTTGCTGCCAACTTAAATTTAAAAATAAAGCTTTCTTTATTCTTCAGCATAGCACCTTAATACTCAGTTGTATTTACAACACAAAATTAAAGTAGGTAAACTTAGAATTCTTCAATGATTACCCAACAATATCTTCAGATACCAACACTATAATGGTCTTGCAAACATAATTCTCTCGCTCCCTTGCCTCCTCATAATCTCAGCAGCAGCCGGCGTTGCGACAAACACAGCGGCTTGTCCACCTAACTCCATAAAACTGCCTCGTTTCCTATTTTTTGCACTTGATCTTCTATCCAATCGCGTATCAAACATGTCGTCTACTTCACTATGATCGTAATCAATCATCGGCTCATTCATAACCTCTTTTCTTCTATAATTCTTCTTGCCATTCAAAAAGTAAGACTGCGGGATGTTCGGTGATGATATCTGTCTCGTGATCCTGCCTGCGGAGCCGATTCTTTCGAAAGGTGGGAAGTGACGATGGAGGTTTTCTGAGAAGGACTGACGGCGAGAATTGAGACGACGAGCGTCGAGAGGCTGGTGATTGAATGACGCCCGCCTGAAGAAACGCCGTTCAGCGTCGGGGTGGTACGGTTTTGGACGTTCTTGGTTGTGATTTGATTTGAGAGAGTCTTCGTAGCTGCATCTGGTAGAAAGATTTTGAAACTGGTTAATTCATTGTTTTCGAATATGAAAATACTGTGCTTGCTAAAACTGTTAAATGATTAAATTTCATGTGACGAAACTTGTTCGTAAGCCCTATGGACAAAAATAGATGACCATTTATGGACATTTTCTTTTTCTCGTCTACCATAAAAAGAACATTCTGTACTTAAAGTATAGCAAAGCATCTGCATTATACTTTTGCAATAATGTTATCAATGTATTATATTATTATCTCAGCATCAATCACCCCGTAATTTTTATCACAGAAGCGAAACAAATAAGACCTCAGAGGTGGACACGCGTCTTCATTTTGACCTCTGGTTTTGTGTATCCATACGCAATGATGTAACATGTGAATTGCATGCTTGCTTTCCACTATAAGTATATCTATTATATAAAATTAAGTCGGGTTTTCCTTCCTGACGCTATAACTCCAGGACGCACGAACCGATTTCCACGGTTTTGCATTCGTTGGAAAGGTCTTGAGCTCCGTGAGATTTATAGCAAAGAAAATTCAGGATTATAAAACGACATCCACGCGGGCGAAGCCGCGAGCAACAGCTAGTAATTTATATTTTTTTTTTATTCGTTCTCGTGTACCAACTCATTTTCGTTTTTGTTTATATTTTGTTGTTTTTAATTTTGCCATGCCCATAAGCATGTCTCAGGACTGCTTCAATAAAGTTATTTCATTCATTCATAATAAAGCAGGCAGGCTAGCTGATGAAAGGTTGATGGTTTCGCTTCTGGACATAATATCAGTAGAGTTGCTAACGATCTACCTGAAGGACTCTTTTGACGTTAGTGTTGAAGAACCTCACATTGTATCACCATTATGTCTACTTTACTAAATCATCATCAAGTCTTAGGAATCGGCGTGCATGTATGAAGAGAATGATGAAGGTAGACGAGGCACGAGAGGTTTGTCAGAACCGGGATATCTGGCCCTCTACACTCTCTGCCTACCCCGTTAGGGACCTGGCGTGAAGATACATACATACATACTAAATCATCATGATACCAGCCGAAACACCTCCAATGCTGGACCAAACTCTTTCCATAAAAGGGATATGTCATAATCGCCACGCTCGGCAGGTGGATTGGCGATCGTAGTGGCGGTAGTTGCAATGCAGGATGCTGCTGCCCATCTAATGTTATTACAATTAATAACTTGCTATTGGAATGGTTTTCCCGCCATTGTTCAGTTCACTGACTGCACTGGTGGAAGAATTCTCCTCCAGTAGAAAACAAGTTTTCCGCTAAGGGGCGGTAAGCACTTTATTAAGTGTTACTATAAAAAACACTGGCGTCGGGACGTGACAAAAATTCTTAAGCCCACTAGCGGAAGAATTTTCTTCTACTGAAAGAGAACTGTTCGTCAAGTGCAGTCAGTCAACCGAACAATTTGTTGGCTTTGTCGTTTGCGTCATTCAGTTGGAGTGACGATGATATAAATCACAAAATTATGAAATACATACCCACTGCTCTCCTCAGACACCTGCGTGCTGGACTGGCCACACGGACACCTAGCCTCGGCGATCCCGGAGTCCTGCCCACTGGAATTGACGGACGTTATCGATGTGTCTTGACCTTTCCTATGTCGGACGGTGTGTGTTAGCATGTTTGTTGATAATCATGTCCTTGAGTGTTGAGCTAAACGCTTTTTAGATACGTTTTCAAAATGGAGATTCTAGGGTATACAGGGTTAATTGAAATTAGCGCATCACCTCTTGCAGACAGCTTTTCTACATCAATCTCAACAACATTGTACTACGACTTTTCAAAATTCATAATTCTAAAATTAAAATTTTCTCATAAAAATATTTTTTTTTTGCCTCTGAACTGGTATTTACTCTGAGCGTAGATATGCACCTTGCCTAGGCAAACTATCGCCCGTGCAGCGGGGAGCGGGGTTGCGGGGCAACGCAGCGGCGGCTATGCTCTTTTGAATTTTATGAAACATATTTTTTGATATTTTTTTTTTGTTTATTTATCAAGATTTTTAAAAGGCGTAGCACAAAGTAAATGTTGTTTTATATTATTTCGCATTATCACATGCTTGTGAAAATGCGAAATAATTTTCTTAAAATAAAATAAAGTAAATGTTGTTGGAATTAATCTAGATAGGCTGCATATAAGAGGTGATGCGCTAATTTATATTATCTCTGTATTTGTGCATAGAAATGCCAAAGCATAAATGTATTTGTTAAGTTTTCAAGTGTTTAACATAACTATTACTTTTGTTAGCTGAAGAGTTATATACGAATCATGACATTATCAAAAATATCTAAAAGATAAGATTCAACACTATTATGTAGTGGTAAGATGAGCCTGTTATTTCTGACACAGCTATAGAGGCATATGAAGATAACTTCAGCCTTCATTTACCTTAAATACTTAATTCTAGAGTAGTTTTTACAATATGAAGAAAAAATGATTTTTTTTCAATAACATCGAATTATATTAGATGTCCTATTATTATAAAATGTCTACTGATATTTATCCCGATGACATTCCAATTTAGGTGCCCAAATTGAAGTACACGAGTATGATATTAGCTTGTTCCCAGTGGGAGTACAAAAATACTAATATGACAAGATATACGTTAGTGTAATATAAAACGTATCTAAATGCGTCGGTTCGCAAAGTTTTTCTTACATGACAGTATGGATTAGAAATGCAAAATTTTAGTTTGATAACAAAACTTACACTCAAAGACAGCAGTGGTAAATATATTGTGGAACTTAAATACTAGTGTTTAGAGGTTTGGATTGATTTTCATAGTGTGAAATTGAAATTTGTGCACGGTTACTGAAAATGTTTGAACAAAATGATTCATCATAGAACTGGTAGAGCTCTGGTGACGGAGCTCGCGGGCGTAGGCACCACCGCATTACCTAATCAATCTGCCGCTAAATGGTGTGAAAGTTTATGAGAATGGATGGTTGTTTGTAACAGCTAAGAATAACATATAGGCCATAATTTACACCCGTACGAAGCTGGAATGGGACGCTAATTAAGACTTTTGTTACTACTAAAACTGACTTTAATTACATTTGTATCTCTTAATGATTCTGTGCAGATTGGCAATGTAATTAATGTCATTAATTAATACATCTGGATTACAGTTACAATTGAGATAACAGTTATGTTATAGTCATTTTTGTGTAACGACTTTCAGACGCTTAACAGTTAGGTTATAGTCAGTTTTATGTAATGAATTACAGACACAGGCATTTAAAGCAACTATTGGTTGTTGATATAAAATGAAAGCAACAATTTTTTTTTTTTTTGAAAAAAATTGTGTGGCATTACGGCCAAGCTCCGAAAGAAATGGCGGAATTAACTTATCAGATAATAAAGAAGAACTAACTCATAGGAGATAAAAATAACTCGACTGACATTTTTAGATTTATGAAACCACTTCAGTCTTGTATCTTTCCAAAAAAATAGTTGAAACTATTATTTTGCTTTATCTATTTTAAGACACGAAATTGTTTGGAACTACAAGTTTTCGATGTAAGTATACACATACCACATCTGAGCTTACCTCTTCTGCAATGGCCGCTGATTGAACTTGATGCACATCCTCTCATGTTTCTGATTGAAAACGTCCGATCCTGTTGTCTCACTGAATTGTGTTTTCGTACATTTCTGATGAGCCTTGCCAAACTCTTCCACTGTGTTGCCATGCGGACATGTTTTCTTCAACGTGCTATGGTTAATTACATCGATATAAGAATCAGCTTCGCTGTAAGACTGGTTCAGTTCTTGACACTGATTATTTCCAGATGGGAAGAGACCTCCATACTTTGTTAGGTGCTCAGTCGAGAAAGTATTAAGGCGTTGTTGGGAATATGGTTTATGACGTCGTCTGTTAGGACAAAAGATTGAAGGGAGGTCAGTCTATGAAACATAACGTTAATGAGATCACCGGAGACAGATGAAAGAAGACAGTGCTACGCTACTGAGGAAAAAAAGAATAACACGATAGTTGATTTAATTTTTATTGCGAACAATAACAAAAAAACAGATCATTATTTAAATAAATTAGCTTAATTTATTAACAATAAAGATGATTCTAAATAGTTAATTTTAATAGAACATGCTGTAGTAAAAGATTTTATATTCATATAAAATAATGAGTCGCATGCTTTCTTTTGTGGTGGTGTTGGCGTCTGAAAAGCAATAAATAAAAACTCGCTTACCTTCTGCAGAAGCTAAAAGGGTTAAGTCAGTTAAAAGCTTAACATAATAGTAAAAATAAATTAAAAATGAGCTACCTACTCTTTGTTTGTGTCTATGAATGACATGGTGCTCTACAGGAGTGTGATTTTATCAAAGTTATCATCATATTAAAAAGTCTGCAGTCATCGATATCAGTCAAATCTACTGCTGATCGTGACTGAGTTAAGCTGTTGTCACATTAATATAAGTATTAGAACTGATTGCTTAAAATAAAAATATCACAAAAGGTATAAGTTATAAGCAATAGTTTTGAATGCTTGACTTCTATCTTTGGCCAATCAAGTTTTCGATGTTAATAATATTATCTTTTAACTGACAGATTTTCATTTACACAAAGTTGTGTTAATGATACGCTTACACAACTGTATTTAAACATTTTCCATTTGAAAAAAAAAACAAATTAAATAAGCTAGCAATTAAAATAAAACTGTCATACATATTCATTGATAATTTCTTACCTTCTGGTCCTTTTAACACACAGAATGCAAATAGCAGTGGTACAGGCACCAACGAACACAATACATCCAAGCGCTACAACGCTGATCTCCATGGTGGTAAGCATTTTACCACTCCTGGCTTGTACCATCGTTGTATCTCCAACTTCTAGTATTTTGAAGCCAGCAAGGTCATGGCGTAAGTCTATTTCTCTTTTCATTAATGATCTGTAAAAAGTTACTCAATATTATTTATACTCGTATTTTCTAATATAATGTGAACATATACTTAACTAGCTGTTGCCCGTGGGTTCGCCCATGTAAATGTCGTTTAAAAAGTAGTAGTTCTTTCTCAAAGTCAACTCTATCTCTGTACCAAATTTCATTAAAATCGGTTCAGTCGTTTGAACGTGAAAAGGTAACAGACAGAGTTACTTTCGCTTTATTTATAATGTCATAGTATATATTTAGTAGGGATGTAAACGTTATTTAAGGCAAAACCGTTTTATTGTTATAATATCCACATAGAGGCACATTGGCATAATACCTTGAGACTCAGGAGTGGCAACACATCTATATTGAAATCTTTAGTTTCATAGAGATGTTTATAGGCGACAGTATTACTAATGATCAATGTAAACAAAAAAAAGTACATGACATAAAAAATTAAACAGATTCAGTTTTCAATTTATTCAGACATGGAATACAATTAGCGGGTCAGACAGTGAGTGTTATTTATAAATAAATTCTAGTTTATTTTCAGTCACATATCAATATTTTGCCGTTATATTCGCGTGAGAATTCGATAGTTGTAGATGGTCAGGGAGGGAGTCTAAATAATTTTTACATCGTCTTTATGAAATTGTTAGGATATTAATATTTTGATGGTAATCGTTTTCAGAAGGGATAGGAAAATAGATTTGGTATTCCTTGCCTAACTACACACTTATTTTTTATTTTTATTTTATTTTTTTATTTTCATTTTCTAAAACTTATCTGACATATTCAACAGTTTACTCAGGCTTCATTATTATTATTTATCAAAACGTTCTCTTACCTATGAAGAGCATCCATGTCGATAATTGCATTGGACATTGGATCTACAGCATATATGTACATGTCCGTTCTGAAAAGAATGTGTTCATTGAATGTAAGGAAGAAGAAAATAACAAACATGGAACTTTATAAATAAACCTAGTTACATAAAATAATAAATTTATTCACACTTTAATTTAAATAAATATTTTAACAGCTTATCCTAAGTACATATTATGCAATATGAAAACGTAGATTTTTAAAACATGTTACTGAAATTAGCGCTAGTTTAATACATTGGACAAAATTAAAAAATATGTTATGAACAAAATGTCTACTACTATGTGATAGTTGAAGAGGTTTTTATTCACATTCATAAAAAAAATACTAACGCGTATCCATCCATAGCGGTTTTCAAACTTGATTCTAGTCTTCGGACACGAATATCAAAACCAGTCATGTTCGAAAGAGAGCGGGTGATATTTTCCATTTCTTTCTCAACTTCCATTGGCTTTGCTCCAACAACTAAAACTAATTGTTTGCTCTCGTCAAGCACATAAACCTGAAAAAAGAAACAGTTACTCAAACTCAAACTCAAAAATGTATGTAATCACTTGGAAATAATAGAATTTGCTTGTGATAGGTCAAATAACAAAATTAAAAATTAAAGCGAATAATAACTGATACGTTGATTAATATGTCAAAGTAAACAAAATTAAATGAATAATGGTCCAAAAATACTTAATAATAAAAATAGGTATCAACAGAATGTTCCATACTCTCTTTTACAAACGGCAAGACAAGACTAAACAAAAAAAAATATGGGACATTCTTTGTCATCCACTGGCAGAGTTCCAAAGCCCACATTACTGAAAAAAAACCTGCCAAAACAAAACTCAGTAGGGTCTTTTCAAAATATGTTGTATTAAGGTAAAACTTACAGTATAACAGTTTATTGCATTCACATTTTTATCATGTTCTATCTTATTCGCAATAGTCGTTAAGCATTTCTCAAAATACCTTAAAAGCGTTGAATTTTCTAAAACGCATTACAGCACCTCAAACACATTTTGATGTTTTTTTGTCGCTAAGTAATTCTACCACCGTGAGTTACAATTAGTAAAAAAAAACATGTGTAAATAACCAAATAAACTAATATAAACTAATACCTTTTTCATTCACATCTATAAAAATACTTACAAACACATTTGCGATAGCAGATTTTCCATCATCAGCACCTCGTCTGTCAGTAGCTTTAACGTCAAAGCCCAGGACTCGGCCTCCATCTCTGGCAAATCCTCCAGCAGCTCTCACTCGACCACTTACTGCGTCTACACTGAATCTACCACCTTCAGAGTTGATGACTTGGTATCGAATATCGGCATTCATACCAGCATCTGCGTCTGTTGCCTGTAAAGTAGAAATTAATATTGTTTAATAATAGTTTGAATACTTTTTATTTATTGTTTATGAAGAGCATACCCCATAGTCTTACATTTTGACCGAAACATATGCAGTACCCAGCAAGAAATATTACACATTGAGCTTACGAAAGAGGCAATCGGCTAGTTTCAACTTCGTAGAGCGTTATCTCTCCTGCATAGTGTCTACGTAAGCACTGACAATTCGGTATTGGTTTTTTTTTTTTTTTTTTTTTTTTAATGTAATAAAAGTGGCAAACAAGCGTGCAGTTCACATTGATGCTAAGTGATGACTGCAGCCTATAGACACCCACACAATGACCAGAGGTCAAAATGCAAATGCGCCGCCACTCCTGAGGCATTAGGTGTTATGCTTCTGTGCCGGAAATTACAGAGCCGTACATTACCACCTGACCGAAACATGATAGTGCTGAACACTACCATTTTACGGCAAGTATATTAGGTAATGCGGTGGTGCCTACGCCCGCGAGCTCCGTCACTGGAGCTCTTCCACCAGTAAGATAAAACACAATTGGATTTGCATAAACATGATCATAGTAAAATATCTAAAAGTATTCAAACAACAATTCTTTGTACATCAGTAACTAATTATTTATTTGTTACAGTAACTAATTATTGATTATTGTTTTCATACCTGTAACTGGATAACTTCATATCCAAAAGCGGCTGTGGTAGGAATGGCTGTTACCATAGGACGACCTCCGTTTATAAACTTTGGAGCGTTATCATTCACATCTTTTATTTTCACTATCACTTTAACATCGAATTTTGTCATACCTTCAAGAACATCATCAGATACTGGATAAATTACGTGAGGCAACTCTCGACTGATTTTTTGCCTTTCAGCTCTTATTATGATTTCATAGCCATCTCTTGTTTCCCTGTCGGGGCTTTTAATGAGGTAAAGTGTACCATTGCGAGGATCTATGACAAAAAATTTCTTGATATCAGTGTCGTTTTCATTTAAAATGAAGTACCTCATTTTAAAGTTCTCATAGTACTCCGTCAAGTTAAGTGTCACAAGCTCAACTGGGGTGTGGACGTTTTCCTCTATTTCAACTTCGTAGTAACGCGATATGAATACAGGCTTATCAGACATTTCGATATCATCTGAAACATCCTTTACGGTCAACATAACAATGGCTGTAGAACTTAGACTTGGAGATCCTAAGTCTGAAGCAACAATTGTCACATTATGTACCGATTGGTTCTCATAATCTAGTCTACCTGTAGTTGTAACTATTCCTTCTTTAGAGTCGATGGCAAAAATATTGAGTTGATTCTTTCTTTGAGGCAAGCTGTATAATATCAAACCATTTCCATTGCCTACGAAGTCAGAATCATTTGCATAAACTCTTGTTACTAGCGTACCTATAGGAGCATTTTCTTCCAAAGTTGCTTTATAAACTGGGATCATCATAACATTTTCAAAATTATGGTTCGACAATTCATCGGCTTCCGGGTGTTTCCATTCTAATACTTCATCATATGCAAAGAACTTGGGTGCATTATCATTTACGTCTAATACTTGTACTTCAACACTGACCGAGGATGACAACTTTTTTTCATGGCCATTATCTCTTGCTACAACAGTTAGAAAGTATTTATCTTCTTTTTCTCTATCAAGTTCCCCATTCACACTAAATACGCCACTCAGTGGTGATATCTCGAATGGTAAATCTTTACTTGAGGGCTGAATAAAGTATGTGAGATTCGCGTTTTGACCAAAATCTGCATCTGTGGCATCAACTTTACCTAAGACTCTTCGGCTATATTGAGCTTCCTCAACGTTGAAGCTGTACCATGATTTTTTAAACATTGGAAAGTGGTCATTGACATCTTTTACAAACAGTCTTATTGTTAAATGATCACTTAATTCACCCCCATCGATTGCAGAGACGTTGAGCCTGAATTCAGACTCAGGTGGTAATGCTCTAGCAAGAACGATGTGGCCATGTCTTTCGTTGATAACAAAATATCGCTTTACCTGAAATGCATTTTCAGGTAAATCATAAGGTGGCATAAATATTTCTGAAATGAATTCATATCTAACTTGACCGTTAAGACCACTATCCATATCAATTGCATTCAGCTTTAAAATGGTAGATCCGATAGCCGTATTTTCTGGGACCATGAATAAAGGTCCTGAAGAATCAACAATGGCTGCGAACTTATTTTTGGGTTTCATTTCAATTTTGCTTATGCCACTAATCAACTCATTCTTATTTTCTTTGTATATTTTTACATTAGATCTTTCACCAATCTCAAGTAAATCAATATTTTCACCTAAAGGAATAATAATTTCACTATACTTTGGTACGTTATCATTTTCGTCTAATACTGTTATGGTTAGTTTGGCTTCAGAATTTAAACCTCCTTTATCTCTAGCTACTATTTTAAGTAGGTAAACACTCTTCTCTTCGCGATCTAATTTATTTCCAACATATGAAACAACACCAGTTTCTTCATCAACATTAAAATTATCGTGGCCATCTCCAAATAACGTGTACATAAAAATAGCATTTTGGCCTAAATCAGCGTCCTTGGCTTTTATTTTATTTGTCATTTTGACTTCAGTGTTTTTAACAGAATTTTCTGCAATAAACCCTTCATATGTAGGTGTTTCAAATATGGGAGGATTGTCATTATCGTCATCGACATATATAGTAACTTGGTATAATCCTGCCCCAGATATAACACCTTTATTAAATTCAGCTATAACAGTCATCCTATAAACGTCTCGTTTTTCTCTGTCTAATGGTTTTTGAGCGTAAATAGTTCCATCTTGCCCTGTAACAAATAATTTAGTCATCCAAATAGTAGCAACACACAGTTATTTAAAATTATTACAAAACTTATGGCTTGCAGTCCGCGACGGGGTAGGTGTATTCGAACATACATGCATCATTGATACCTATTCTTATTGTGAAGTATTTTGGACCATTATTAATTTTATTTTGTTTACTTTGACATATTAATCAACATAATTATCAGTTGTTATTCGCTTTAATTTTTAATTTTGTAATTTTACCTATCACAAGCAAACTCTATTATTTCCAAGTGATTAAATAAATTTTTGAGTTTGAGTTTTTCAGATTGAGTTCATCATTTATTGAATAACAGTCAATAATTGATACATGTATGCTCGAATAACAACAGTCTCATGATATATATGACAACCTTTTTGTTATATTCGGGCACATGATTCAACTCCGAGACTGGCACTGGGAAACTCCAAAAAAATGAGAAATCTCAATAGCACTTTCCTCGTCGACCCGAGGCTTAAACCCAGGACCCTAGCGTAGTAGTAGTAACCTGCTTATCTACTAGGGAAATTATAGGGCTGTCAAAATATTTACTGTGTAAAAGAGGTCCGTTTTGTCCGCTTTGTAGGTTCTATAACCTACAAAGCGGGATAAGCATTAAGTCTTCTGAGATTGATATTAAAAATAATACTCACCAATAGCAATATCATCAGTTACATCCTGTTGATTTGCAATGATAAACCGAATATTACCACTGCTGTTTGCTGTTAGTGTAGATATATTAACATGGAATATTTGCCCAATTGTAGCACCAGCAATATTCTCTTTCACTCGAAACACTAGTGGTGACTGTGTACCTCTGAAATGAAACAACCTTTAATGATTAATAAAAAAAAATAAAACTGAATATTTTACATAAGGACATTTGATTATTCAGTGAATTTAATGCAACGTTGAATAACTACCTAAGAAAAACACCTCTCTCGTCATTCACGTCTACAACGTGGACTGTTGCGTTTGTAGTTATAGTCAAATTAATGTTTTCTTGGATAGCCACAGCTTCAAAATCATACATTGGTCGATCAAACTTAGATAGCTCATCGATCACAGTTATTACTCCTGACCGTTCTTCTACAGCAAATGGCACTGAAAATATGCAAAAAAAATATTTATGATCATTTGTATAGCTTGATAGATAAAAAATAAATAATATTTTTGGCTCTTCTACATAATATATGTTATTTTAACACAACAACATAAACATAACGTAGTATTAAACATAATATTATCATGATGTATACAATAAATGGATTGAATGAAATTGAATATGAAACATTTATTTGGATAGATTCAAAGCAATCTTTCACCAATGTTAATTTATATAAAGTACTTTAAATTAATGTAAACTAAATATAATGTTAATATAAATAAAACAATCATACCTCCTTCTTCATATCCATGAAGTAAATCGTAGGACACGTCACTTTTATCCATGGCATCATTGACTTTAATTTGTCCCACACTTGTTCCTATGCCAACGTTAGATCCCACCCAAAATTCGTACGGAGCACCAATGAAGTCTGGTCTATCAGGAAACGATCCTTTAATAATAATGTATGATACATTTTCGGTTAAGCAATATTAAAAAAAAAAACAATTTCTAGCTATAGTTTTTGAGCTATATAATAAAATGTATTAACCTAAATTAGGCCTTGTCACGTCTATAGTAACAACAGCTAACGAATATCTTCTTTCACTAGGATTAGCTGGTTGATCGGAAGCTTCAATAAAGAGAGCATGTCTTCCTTCCTGAATTGGCGACTCCGCTAAACTTATAATGCCAGTCTTTGCATCTATTTGAAAAGGTGAAGTTATAGTCAAGTTACTAGTCCTTTGTAAGTCATACAACACTATTCCATTCCGTCCTAAGTCGGGATCAACAGCTTTGACCTTTCCAATATTTGTACTAACAACAGCGTTCGATTTTACAGCAAATTCGTAAAGGTTGTTAGGTATAAATACTGGATTATTGTCATTTGCATCTAAAAGAGTCACTTCTATTGTAACAAACGACATTAATTGATGGATATCTTCAAAGTATTCAATATTTTCACTTTTTGTGCCTATTTTATCTGGAAATACGTATGTTGTTCTATTTTTGTTTGAAGGCTTAGTTGTTGGGGGGTTTCGTCGCCATTTCGATAGTCTTTGTTTGTCTAGAAAGATGCCCACTATGCTTGGATTTTTTTCTTTAGCGTATACCTTCATACGCAGTGAAGCGTGTTCTTCTCTATCTAGAACAGTCTGAAATATACATATTTTATTTATTTAAAAACAATTTAAGCACAAATTACAAAAAATAATATTTTAAAATAATTTCAAAAAAATATTAGTTAAAAACGTGAAATACCGGAACAATCAATAATTTAAAATCCACGTATTTGAACATAATTTCAAAATAAAACATTTTTTTTTTCAACCAGTATTCATTTTATGATAAGTATGGTTTTAGTTCATGATCTAGAAGTGCAGCGTGAAAACAGCAATACATAATTTACTTTATATGCTGATGTTTCAGCATCATCATTCTTTATGGATATAGTAAATACTCGTAATATAATTCGGTGTTATAATTGTTGATCACAGTATTTCATTTAACATTAGTTAAATATGAATTGCAGACCTTATTATAAGCAAGCCGGTTTCAAAAATAATAATAGCATAAAACATAAATATAATCCGCATTGATGCTTGTTAAGGCAATGTTAAATTACCTGATTCCTGACAGTAAGCCAGCCAGTTCTAGGATCAATGGAGAAAGCTCCTTCAGGGTCGTTCAGCTGATATGTGAATTCTCCATTATCACCTTGGTCTTTGTCTGTTGCCATCACTTGTAGAACGCTGAAACCTGATTTTTTAGTATTAAGTATTACTTTCGTGTTACTGTGTGAAATATAGTAAATTATAAAGACATAAATTAATAGAATAAGTTATTAATAATATTATACTTTACGTTAGGGGTAACTAACAGCGAACATTTTACTTTTACCATTAAAAATAAAATTGATTTCCGAAGCACATAGTTTTTGCAACCTTATGTCAAAGATTAGAAAATTATTGCTTTGAATTTTTTTTTTTTTTTTAATGTTTTAAAAGTGGCAAGCAAGCATACAGTTCACATTGATGTTAAGTGATGACTGCAGCCTATAGACACCCACACAATGACCAGAGGTAAAAATGCAGATGCGTTACCACTTCTGAGGCCTAAGGTGTTATGCCTCTGTGCCGGAAATTACAGGGCCGTACATTACCACCTGACCGGAACACGATAGTGCTGAACACTACCATTTAGCGGCAAGTATATTAGGTAATGCGGTGGTGCCTACGCCCGCGAGCTCCGTCACTGGAGCTCTACCACCAGTAACATTTACAATTACTAGTAACATCGATAGAAAAGAAAATAAGGCTGCTAATTTGAAGAAAAAACTAAACATTGTTATACATATATGATGAGAATACCATTTTCAGTCATTCACAAAATGTTTTTTGCAAAATCAAAATCAAAAAGATCATTCATCATATTTTGGGATTACAAGAATCGCAGATATGTTACGAAATTTATTATTATTTTAAACTAATATGACTAACAATAGATACACATCAGTGTCATGTCAGTTAACAAGTTATAAAACTCATATAATCTATTTTCTTGAGTAATTTCAGGAGTATTCAAACCCAGCACGGTTATTTTTGATATTCCAAATTATCTTACACGAGACATTGATATTTTCGAAACGTATTAATCTAAAATACAACAATAAACTAATTTTAGAACATCGAACTCAATACTGCTCGTTCTACTTTATAAAATCAATATTCGATTTTGTTTGTAATAAGTATAAGCTATCACTTTTCACCGTTGTTTCTCAGTAATTTGATTTAATTTAATATAACGGAGACATTTGAATCTATTTTTGATTCAAATATTGATCATTCAGTTACTCATAAAATTATCGTATGTTTTAAAGTACATTTTGTTATTTTGCTATAAGAACTTCTTTATTATTTACGCGCAGAATTTTATTTATTGTCACATATTTAATGGCTACTACTTATTTTGATTTGAATATATGATTATTGATTATTGGATGTTGACTACATTTCTACCGCATGATTCAATTAATTCAGTAGGAATAAATTATTAAGATTTTGCCCAAACAAATCATTTTTCAGTAAATATATGGCTTAAGTTATTGTCTACCTGGGTTCATATCTGAAAGCTCTGAAAGACTTTAAAGTATCGTGAAAAATGTAAAGCAATCTACTTCCTTGTATGTCTGTATCAAATTTTTCGTTACTTATATTGTAAAATAATTATTTTAGACTTATTTCGATATTACTGTTGTTCTTATCTAATACAATCTTTCTTTTATTGTTGTCATAATTATATTATTAAGTTCATTAACGTTAAATTTGCCACATGAGGTTTTTTAATACAAGCACGTATTATCTTCTCTATCTCTTCTCTATGTACCTATATAAAATTCTCGTGCCACAATGTTAGTTACCATACTCCTCCGAAACGTCTGGACCGATTCTCATGAAATTTTGTGCGCTCATTGGGTAGGATTGAGAATAGACCAACATCTATTTTTCATACCCCTAAGTGATAAGGGTAATTCTCACGCAATATTTTTTTTTTCGAAAGTTTAGATATTTTATTTAATTGTTTTATACCTCTATCTATCGATACGAAGTTCGTCAGGGCAACTAGTATGTCATTAAAATAACGCTTATAAAATATATACATACCATTGGGTAAATTTTCTACAATACTTATATTGTAGAAATCCACTTCAAATTCTGGTAAATTATCATTGAGGTCCAGGAATTCAATCTCCACTCTCGCCTGTACAGCCTTAAGGGGATTATCCACCTGTGATGCTTGGACTTGTAGAACAAAAGTGTTCCCTGGAAAAATAAAAAAAAACTACTTTTAGTCCATGATGACTATATTATTTCAATATGACTGTATTTCTAACCTATCATGCCTATTCACCTATTTGCATTTTTACTGCTGGTAGAATTCCAGTGTAGGAGCTCGAGGTCGTCGGCATCGCCGCATTGCTTAATCTATCTACCGCCAAATGGTAGTGTTCAGCACTATGATGTTCCGGTTAGATGGTAATGTATGACCCCGTGATAATAGCTATCACAGCAACATAAAAACTAAGGCCTTAAGGGTGGCAATGCTGTAGTGTGTGCTACGTCACATACGCACACACTCTCATTGTATATTATTATAAGTAAAAGATAATAAAGCTAGCATCCAACATGACTGGTCCTGTCACTTAAACCTACTACCTACTCTACATAACGACCCTGCCAGGATTTGCATTTTCACCTTTGGTCTTGGTGTCCTCAGGCAGCAGTTATCACTTAAAACATCAATGTAATCTGCATGCGAGTTTACCACCGTTCTTACGTAAAAAAAAAAATTATTTGTGAGCAATCATTTAATGTTATAACGTCATAAGAGAACATGTCATGCATCACAAGCTGACCGTTTGTCGTTTCCAGCTATCGCTTGCACGCTTGGCTCAGGACAAAAGTTCCACTATTACGTGCGTGCAGCCGACTCTTTATAAGACATTAATCATCATCATCATCATCTCAGCCAAAAGTCGGCAACTACTGGATAAAAGCCACCCGATTAGAGGGGAATATGCCATAATCGCCACCTTCATTACAATCCAAAAATTAAAATAAACAATAGCCACAAAATCTCACCCGGTAAAGCAGTTTCGGCGTCAAGATCCACCTCCTTATCAAGGAACAGACTGCCATTAAGTGGACTGAGAGAGAACAGTCGACGGTCGTTGCCCGAGATCAACTCGTAGCGGATTGGCGCGGCGACTCCGGCGTCCTGGTCGAACGCGCGTATCGGCAGCTCAAATGCTAGCTCCTTGTGGATTCTCTTACCCTGGTAATTTGTTAAGTTGTTAATTGTTTGTAGCTTGTTGTTGTTGTTATTGGAGTTCATCTTATGAAACGATTCGAGTTATAAGGCCCGGTACGGAAATTTTATGAGGAGTTAAATCAAGTGAAAAACGAAGGTTGAGACGTTTCGCGTACTCTGAGGTTACGCGCGATTCCTTCGCGAGCGCCACCGAGCGGACGTGTTTCACTCGGCCACACACTAGCGATATCCTGACGCATACCGAGTAAAATCCCATCGTGCGTCGGAGCTGGCACACACACTTATTTATGTGTAAAATGGAAAATGGGCCAAGTAGTTCAGTGTAGCCAAGAATCACTGAGTTCCTACTCTTGGATAAGTTATGCAACAATATACATATTGAACATCTCAACGGACTTGAAAGTGGCAAAATGCAACATAAAACAGATCTTATACTGTTATCATTACTTTGCACCTCTTCATTTAAGCCGATCACAATAATACTTTACATATTCAGGATTGCATTAAATATATTTGGATAATTGAACAAATATCAAATAGTCTAAGGCTGAGTTGCATCAATAGATACGTTCATTAGACTGTGCTTTAACCTTAATTTATTTTTTAAAAGGAAAATGGAAATAAAAATTGACTACAGATGGGACTTGAACCTGCGTTAAAAAAGTCACTGATAAGTACAGTTTTTGCACAGAATTTCATTTGATAATCAAAGGAAATTCTTTTACATTTTACTTACAAGCAATGGATAAAACTCCGGTATCTTCGTTCTGTATACATCAAGAGTAAACTTCGGAGGCAGGTCATCATTGTCTTGTACTATAACGTGCACCGAGGTGTTGGAGCTGAGAGGAGGCGAGCCGCGGTCCTGTGAAAATAATATTATATGTTTAGGTACCCACGACCGAACGGAGAGAGCATATGCGTTTAGCGTGAGAGGTTGTTTGTTTGTGTGTGCGTTCGCGCCAGTACAAGTGCAGCGCAGTGTTCTCAATTACCTTCTGAACGGTTTGACCGATTTGGGTGCGGTTTTCGATAAAATGTGTGTCAGTAATAACTTTTTTTTATGTTATGAAGGTGGCAAGCAAGTTCACTGTTCACAATGATGTTAAGTGATGACTGCAGCCTATAAGACATCACACCTACATACAAACCAGAGGCCAAAATGCAGATGAGTTGCCACCCCTAAGAACCTTAATTGTTTAGTCTCCTTGATAGTTATTATGTAAAGCGGCTAAACCAGTTACTGTCCAAAATAACGAATAAAAAATCCATTTATTCTTTAATTTCTTAATTCCCTTGCATGTCATTGCGAAAAAATGTATTTTAATAAATATATTTTAAGACCAAGAAACCCACCGATGCCGTGATGGTAAGAAAAAACTCCTTGTCCCCGTTATCGAAGTCCAAAGGCTTGACCAGCATCAGCCCTGGCTTGTGAGAGCTTTCCAACGCGAACCGACCCTCGGCGTCACCTGATGTGATGCTGTAGTGAACGTCTGAGTTTGGGGTGTTCGGCTTGTCTCTGTCGAAAGCTCGGATATCCTTGAAAATGGTTAAACCTGGAAAAAGATCAAAATATTTTTTTACGTAACGAAGATGGCAATCAAGCTTGCAGTTCACATGGATGTTAAGTGAGGTTCTTTTGCTAGTACAGCCAAAAAATTTCCTTTAGAAGTACAGCCAGTCAACCAATATTATTCTAATAATAATAATAATGGCAACCCATTATACATCCCACTGCTGGGCACGAGTCTCTCCCCTTTTTGGGGTGAGGCCTGGAGCTTACTCCACCACGCTGCTCCAATGCGGATTGGTGGAGGTGGGTGGGTTAGTGGGTGGGCCAACCCGCTGTCGGATGTTTTCAAACCGCCCATAAGGCCTTCGACAAGGTTTAACGACTGCTATCTGTCGATAGCAACTGGGACCGACGGCTTAACGTGCCCTCCAAAGCACGGAAACGCGTATTTAATTTGAAACGCGTATTTAATTTGCCACTAGCGGTCACCCATCACACTAACCGACCGCGCCAGTAGTGCTTAACCGAATAGATCACTTACGAACTACGCTTCAAACTATTCCAAAAGGCGACAGTAAATATAATGAGGGATGGGCAGCAGCATTAAAACTGCCGCCACTGCGATCGCCAATCCGCATGCCAAGCGTGGCGATGGTACATTCTCCTCTAAAGACGCACAACATTTTATTGTAAGCATCTTGGAGAAGGCTTTGTCCAGCAGTAGACTTTTTTGGCTGAAAGGATGATGATGATGATTAAACTTAATACAATACCAGTAGGAGTCAGTTCATCAACAGTGACCCGGTATGGTGTGTCCAGGAATACGGGGCCGTTGTCGTTGATGTCCTCCACGTACACCGTTACTGATAGGTAGGCTGAGATCTGGAAGTCGAAAATTAAGCACATTACTAAAATATTTAAGGGTCAAGAGTTTTAGGAATGCGAGAATGTATGATAATCCCTACTAATATTAAATAATTTTGTTGGCCCTGTAATTTCCGGCACAGAGGCATAACACCTTAGGCCTCAGGAGTGCTAACGCATCTGCATTTTGACCTTGGTCTTTGTGTGGGTGTCTATAGGCTGCAGTCATCACTTAACATCAATGTGAACTCCATGCTTGTTTACAACTTCTAATACATTAAAAAACAAAATGCGAAAGTTACTCTGTCTGTCTGTCTGTCTGTCTGCTACCTTCTCACGTCCAAACGACTGAAGCGATTTTAATGAAATTTGGTACAGAGACAGAGTTGACTTTGAGAAAGAACATATAAGGCTATTTTTTTAAAAGACATCCACGCGGGCAATCCGCGGGCAACATCATGTGATGAATATTTTTTTTTGTTTTTTTTTAATTGTAAAACAAAATCCCCCGCCGTCTGTCTATCTGTTTGCGATAAACTCAAAGACTACTGCACGGATTTTCATGCGATTTCATCAATAGACAGAAACACTTACAGCTGCGAAAGCCTTCGATTATATGTGTATTAATGGTGTAAAGTCCTTTATCAGAGATAAAGAACCTTACACCATTATCTGTATCTATATCTATAAAAATCTATTCCAATGATTTTTCCATTTCCTGGAAATTTTCCAGTACCTCGAAGTTTGGTAATGTGCCCGGAGATGTCAACAGGCTAGCCACATTTTTTTTTACGTCGAAAAATATAATTGGTGTATATCAAACGCACCCATAGCAACGTAGCATAGCACATCGCTGGTGGAAGAGCACCCTAAGCAATTTAACCCTTTGTGGCAGATGTTTCTAAAAATATCAACAGCGTTAACAATGCATGTATTATAGCATAGAGCAACACGGGCCAGCGGCAGCGGCGGACCGGAGGGGAATAGCCATATGCAGGCTTTCCCCTCTGTCAAAGTACAAGCCGAAATAGGCCTATGCCTGTCGCCTAGATGTTTAATGTGTGAGTGACTGTTTATGTATTTTGTTAAAGTTGAGGTGTGAGTTAGGTAGTAATAGTCGATTTTTGTATTGTGTGTGTCACACATTTCCCCCCGCAAAAAATGACAGACTTTTTTGCATCGGTAATAAACGCTATGGCTACTCCCCTCCGGTCCGCCGCGACCGGTGGCCCGTGTTGCTCTATGAATTATAGCCATAAACCTAAAGTGAATGACACGTATTTTTGGCGAAACTGAAAGGATATTGTTTTTCCAGCCCTTTACTTTGGCGAAAGGCTATCAGTATCACTTTATCGATATTAACGAACGCTTTTGTTATATTTCAAGATTTTTATATTATGTTACTGCTTCACTATGTAATTTTGCTTCAGATTTTCTGGTGAAAGTATTATTTATTAAAAAAAAACGTAGCCTGTAATCCTTGAAGAGGTTAGTAGAGGTAAAACACATTGTTGTATAATAATATAAATATTATAAATGTTTATAATATATGATATAAATTACGAAAGTTTGTATGTTCGTTTGGTACTTCTTCACTCAAAAACTCTTGAACCGATTTTCATGAAATTTGGCACGCACATAGAAGATAACTTGGATTAACACATGAGATAGTTTGTATTCACAAAAAATGTTCCTGTGGGATGCCATAGAATGATTTGACGGCCAACGAGCTGTTGGATGTCTTCAAACCACCCGCCAAAGGCCTCCTACAAGGTTTAATGACTGCTGTCTATCGATAGGAACCGGGACTGACGGCATAACGTGCTCTCCAAACGCGCATTTTAATTCTTGACACTAGTGGTCCCACTAGCGTACCCATCACTTGTAATCTACATGAGCCGCGAGGCCATGCGCGTTTCCTTACTCACTTAGGTCTTACTGACCCTCTCCCAATTCAAAACAAATCGCGACCGAGATACTTACTAATATTTTACTCACATTAGAAACAAACATAAAGCCCATACCAACCTTCGATACACAATTACACTGTATAGAATTACATCGAAATATCTATTTTGCCATACGTTTAGTTCATTGACTTCACTTAACGTCTGGTTTACGAGGCTCGTAGTAAAATCACGGGCGTATGGAGTCTGTGACGATGGGGTGAAAAATATTGCTTGATATTTTTTTATTTGCGTTACTTTAAATATCTCTATGTTTAACTGCCCCAGTAGCCTAGTGGTAGCAGGCCACTACTACTACGCTGGAGGTCCTGGGTTCGATTCCCGGGTCGGGGACTGTCAGAGATAACGGTTTAAAGTCCTTTATCTCTGGTTTTATTGGGATTTTTCCATTTTCTGGAAGTTTCCCAGTACCTCGGAGTTTGGTAATGTGCCCGGAGATGGCAACAGGTTCGCCACCTGTTACATGGGTCAGAACGTAACCGGCGAATCGTGGGTGTTTGCATGTATGCTTCAATGCATGCATTTACCTCTGCCTACCCCTTCGGGGATTACAGGCGTGAATTTACGTATCTCTATGTTGACGATGGAGTGATTTGAACTCAGTAATGTGATGTCATTGTCGTGTAAATTGCATGGTGATAAGATATGAGTGTAAAGAACTTGAAGCGGCTGTTTTTATGTCATGTAGCAAAGTAATCAGTTTATATCTAAAGGTTTATGAATAAACCAAGCCAAGTCAAGCGCAAAGGCATCTACCTTTTTTCGAAACACTTCGTCGTTTTTTGGAAACCCACATAACTTTCTATGTAATATTTTTTTGGTGGTGGAGGACCGGCCACGTCGCGCATTTTGACTAAGGTGTAGAGTTTGTACATATTAGAGAAACTTGGCTCTACACACGATCTCATATTTTTTTGACAGTGACAACGATATGGTCTCGTCTTGGCTACATTTCACATATTTTCTTTAGTGGAATGTATATCCTTACATTATTAAAAAATCTTGTTTGCCTACATAAAAGTATATCAATTGAATCTCCTTTATTTCATTTTAAGAGCGACCAAAAAATTAAGAGAGCCTAGAAACAAGATGTTCAATGACAAAAATACAAGAGCAGACTCACAAGAGGCTAGGTTAAAAAATGGCTTCAAAAGAGTCCTTCAGGGCTGGCAGCGCGTTGGCAACTCCCCTGGTGTTGCAAATGTTCATAGGCGACGGTGACCACTTTCCATCAGGTGGCCCGTCTGCTTGTCTGTCAACTTAATGACTAAAAAAGAACAGAAAATAAAATACAGTAGACCCATACAGAAAACAACAAAAAATAAAATTAAATCGTATGTAACGATTCGTAATGTTTTATTGAGTTATTTAATATCCCTGTATCTCTTTGTTGACTTTCTGCTCCACACACTGGTTGACTGGGAGATAATGCCTAGGGTCATTTAATCCGCCATATGTACTTCTCATGTGCATTTAAGTATAAATGAATAAACAATGTACAGCCGTTAACAATGCCTTTACATTGAAATCTCTGTTAATATTTTTATGTAGATGTTTATAGGCTACGCTAAGTTGTTTTCACTCACTATGAATGTGAACTGTATGACATAAAAAAGAACTCATAAAGAAAATGCATAACACCATTTTTAGTGAGTTTAAACTAGTAATAAAAACAACTATTCTTTGCAATTCATATTATTATCAGCATTAGAAATTGCAGCCGCCATTACACCGTGACATCGCCTTTTAATTTACTTTTGTTTCCACTAATAAAGTTAATTTTAAAGTGGTGGTATTTAGTGAAGCGTTTGCTATAGTCAACGTCTACGATATTTGCAATGCAAACACTTGATTTTCCATTAAATATGTGCTTACACTTTTGCTTAACGCTTTATTTTAAATTTCTGGCGGAGGTTTTTAATACGATTCGTTATTTTCATCAAAACCGGTCAAGTGCGTGTCAGGCCACCAGCAGTGTAGGCTTCCGTAGTTTTTAGGTTTGAATAATGTAATAAAAAGTTTCTATGGAGTTATTCAAAATTTTCGAGTAAAATACATTTGGTCGACTATTACTCGTAAACTTGTAAAGCCAACTTAAGTGTGATAGTTTACCTTTTAATTTCGTTAAATGTAGCTGCTATTACCGTAACGTTTGAATTTCTAACAACAACCGTTAAGTTGGTAGAGGACACTTGACTCTAACGAAAGTTGGCACTTTAAAGCTTAATATGTCACGAATAGTTAACTTAATCGAAAAATGATATTAGCACACCACTAACATTTTTGGAAGACCTATCCAACGATATAAGAACCCACACTATATAAAAAATGAAAAATAAAAAAAAATCCGTGCGTAAATATTCAACTGTGTATTGCATGAGCTGTATCTTACAAAAGAAAAAAAGTTCACATTTCAGCCATATTATCTTCCTGTCAATTTGTCTATAAAGTAAGTTCAAAATAAAGGTGAGAACTTACCAAATCATCACCAGTATCGAAGTCGCATCCCAGCCTGAATTTCACCACATTCTGGGGAGAGTCGCTGTCGACCAGGGAGTCTACGCTCTGCGCTAGCACCACCGCTACGTGGGTCCGGTTGACGTCGCGGTAGGTGAAGAAATGCGCGTCGTCTTCTCGGTCTACTGGCTGGAGCACCAGGTTCTTTCTGGAAAGACGGAGTTTTATGCGTGAATGAGCTATGAAGGTTTCAGAACTCGATATTGTATCGAATTTGGTTGCAATTGAGGTTTAAGGTTTGAAGATATTTTATGCAATAAATTAGATTGCATAGTGAGCTTACAAATTATACTCTACTGAGCGTTCAACAAACGAAAACGAATACTTGATATTTTTAAAGATATGTGGAAAGAAAAATTTGAAGTCAGGTGGGACTTGAACCCGCGACCACTGGGATCTCTAGTCCAGCCGCTCTACCAACTATTTTTTTTAATGTAATGGAAGTGGCAAACAAGCCTGCAGTTCACATTGATGTATATGATGACTGCAGCCTATAGACACCCACACAAAGACCAAGGTTAAAATGCAGATGCGTTACCACTCCTGGGGCGGAAGGTGTTATGCCTCTGTGCCGGAAATCACAGGGCCGTACATTACCATTTGACTGGAACACGATAGTGCTGAACACTACCATTTAGCGGCTAGTAAATTAGGTAATGCGGTGGTGCCTACGTCCGCAAGCTCCGTTACTGAAGTTCTACCACCGTAAAATAAAACAATTATCAAGGGAAAAGCGGCTTCCTGACGGTACATTAGCTAAAAAATTTGGTGTTTAATAATAATGGCAACCCATTACACGTCCCACTGCTGGGCACGAGTCTCTCCCCTTTTGTGGGGGGAGGCCTGGAGCTTACTCCACCACGCTGCTCCAATGCGGATTGGTGGAGGTGGGTGGGTTAGTGGCCAACCCGCTGTCGGATGTTTTCGAACCGCCCATTAGGCCTCCGACAAGGTTTAACGACTGCTATCCATCGATAGCAACCGGGACCGACGGCTTAACATGCCCTCCGAAGCACGGAAACGCGCATTTTAATTTGCCACTAGCGGTCACCCATAACACTACCCGACCGCGCCCTTAGTGCTTAACCGAGCAGATCGCTTACGATCTACACCAGCCGCTGGGCCATGCGCGCTTCTCTCATTCGCTTTTCTTTTCGCTTATCTCTTCAATTTGGTGTATTGGTTGCCTAAGTAGCATTCTTATTGCCTAGATATCGCTACTGACACCCCAAAGCAATGTAAAAAGCTGAAGGAAAAAATCGACAGTCACAGAGTACCGTAACAAAGTTGATAATACAGCCGTACAGAGATCTCAGTGGGTCCACTTATCTCTAAAAATAAAAGAATCGGAGGTGTTTTAAAAAAAAAAATAATATGTAATCAATGGTTAATCATTTTAATTTATTTTAGACGTTTCATATGAGGTGCTCTTCATCCTTAATGAATAAAATACATTTATTATTCTAAATATTGTAAGTTGTAAAACCTTTAGACACCACCCTTTTCTATAGATTCTACTAAAATGTATCCGTGCAAGTCTATGCTCTAAAGTAATTTTCGCGCCTCAATGTATTTTATTTCTCATTCGGTAGCACCGAGGTGCACCTGCTGTTTGAATAATTCCATTTCCTGTCTGTTCCATCACATATTCTAGCTAAATTTAAAGGAAAAAAAAAATCAAATATTGTGACAAAGAAAACTTATAAAAAACCGGCCAAGTGCGAGAAGTGGTGCAGCGAGCCTTGGCCCTGTATAAAAAAATGTTTGGGGCCCTTTTTAAAGGTCACAATATTCCTCGCGCGAGCAAAAATAATGGACATTTTCCTCCATAGCTTCTATACATCATATCAGCCATTAGACGTCCACTGCTGAACATAGGCCTCCCCCAAGGACCTCCATGCCGACCGATCGGAAGCGACGTGCATCCAGCGGGTACCTGCAGCCTTGATCAGGTCGTCGGTCCATCTTGCAGGTGGACGTCCTACGCTGCGTTTGCCGATACGTGGTCTCCACTCGAGAACCTTTCTGCCCCAGCGGCTATCGGTTCTCCGAGCTATGTGCCCTGCCCATTGCCACTTCAGCTTGGAAATCTGCTTGGCTATGTCAGCGACTTTCGTTCGCCTACGGATCTCCTCATTTCTGATTCGATCCAGTAGGGAAACGCCGAGCATAGCCCTTTCCATTGACCGCTGAGTGACTTGGAGCTTTCGCACGAGACCCATAGTGAGAGACCACGTCTCGGCACCGTAGGTCATCACCGGTAAAACGCACTGGTTAAAGACTTTCGTCTTCAAGGACTGCGGGATGTTTGACGAGAAAACGCTCCTTAACTTCCCGAACGCTGCCCAGCCGAGTTGGATTCGGCGAATGACCTCTTTCTCGAAGTTCGACCTGCCTAGTTGTATGGTTTGTCCTAAATAGACGTAGTCGTCGACAACTTCGAGCATCGAGTTCCCAACGGACACTGGAGTGGGCGATACAAGGTTATTGAACATGACCTTGGTCTTATCCATGTTCATTTTAAGGCCCACTCTTTGGGACACTCGATTGAGGTCTTCGAGCATTGTGCTGAGATCTTCCAGCGACTCTGCCATGACTATAATATCGTCGGCAAACCGAAGGTGAGTGATGTATTCGCCGTTGATATTGATGCCTAGTCCTTGCCATTCCAGGAGCTTGAAGGCGTCTTCCATTGCATTGGTGAAGAGCAGAGGTGAGATGACATATCCCTGTCTTACTCCCCTCTGCAAAGGAATCGCCTTCGTGCATTGGTCCTGTACTCGGACTGACATGGTGGCGTTTTTATACAGACACTTCAACACTTCGATATACCGATAGTCAATGTGGCAACGCTGTAAAGACTGCAGCACAGCCCATGTTTCAACCGAATCAAAGGCTTTCTCATAGTCCACGAACGCTAAGCATAATGGCCGGTTGATACTCCTCGGACTTCTGTATAACCTGCCGCAGCGTGTGTATGTGGTCTATGGTACTATAGCCTTTTCGGAAACCGGCTTGTTCGGGAGGCTGGAAGTCATCAAACCAGCGGGCGAGCTTCTATACGCCCCATAATTATAGCTGCCGTCAGTTGTCACATTATTGTAATCGACTTGATGAATGATGAATGTGAGGCACGGGAGCTGTGTTAGGGACGTGATATGTGACGCTCCATACTCTCTGCCTACCCCGTTAAGGGGGTTGGCGTGAAGATATATAACTACATAGTTACCAAAGATTTCAATGTAGATGTGTTGCCAATCTGAACAATACCATTTAGCGGCAAATAGATGAGGTAATGCGGCGGCGCCTACGTCCTCAAGCTCCGACACTGAAGCTCTACCGACAGTAAATATTAGTGGAAAATTATTTCAAAAAGTGAAGAAAAAAATAACTCCACAGTGATAAAGCGACTAGACTAATATTATAGGTTGCAGGGCAGAAACTCCGAAGTCATTTTTTATTTGCTATATTTCATTGGCATTGTCGCATTGACACTTTATAATGGCAACCCTTGATATGTCCCACTGCTGGGCACGAGTCTCTCCCATTTCTTGGAAGAAGGCAATAACATATTATTATGCAAGTGAATTTTATAAGGACCAATTGAAAGAAAAAATCTACTTCGAGCGGGATTTAAACCCGTGACCTCTATCTAAAGCCAGTCGTACGATTTTGACTTTCTTTTTTTTTTTGAATATCTTTCAACTCACTCGTACGTGTTGCAAAAAACGCGAAACAACATTATTTATGAAATGGGACTCATGCTGAGTTCACATTTTTCATTCTAAAATTTTGTTCACATTTTAGAACTATCTAACAGTGTAATAAAAGCTTAACAATGACATCTGCTGGTAATTTTAAACAACTTCTACTGCCATCTGTATATTTATGTCATAATTATAATGCCATCTACAGTGATAAAAGATTTTACTCGTAAGTGATTCGTTACACTTTTAACAGATGGCGCTGACAGACTAGAACTGAAGTTGCAAATAAAATAATAATAATATTTAGGTTTAAATACCTATAGTAATGGGTCTTTTACACCCACCCACCTCTTGTCAATAGGGGCTTTGTTCCAACAGTTAATATATTTCATCTGATGCATAGATCAACACGGGCCACGGGCCGCCGCAGCGGCCCGGAGGGCAGCCATAGCGTTTATTACCGATGCAAAACAGTCTGTCATTTTTTGCGGGGGGAACTACGTATGATACACACACACTAAAAAATCGTCTATTACTACGAAACTCACATACAACATTCATAAACAATTTCACGCACACATTTAAACATCTGGGCGACAGGCGTAGGTACACTTGTACTTTGACAGAGGGGAAAGCCTGCTGCATATGGCTACTCCTCTCGCGTGTTGCTCTATGACATGATGTGATATTAAAAATTGAGATACGAATATAAGTCTATCTACTGAGACATTTCATCAATAAAATAAAAATGTACGGCTCTGTAATTTCCGGCATAGAGGCATAAGAACTTAGGCCTCAGGAGTGGTAACGCATCTGCATCTGCATTTTCACCTCGGCCTTTGTGTGGGTGTCTATGTTGCAGTCATCATTTAACATCAATATGAACTGCATGCTTGTTTGCCACTTCTATTACATAAAAAAATCAAACATAAAGCGATTTTACTTTTTTATGTCAACCATTTACGATTACCTACGTGAGAAGCTTCACCGGTTGTTGTTCCGGTTTCCGGCGGCGTGAGAGTCTTCACTAATGAATGTAACGAGTCATTGTGACACATTTGCTCATCTATTGTGCATTTACATAATTTGTATTATTCAAAAATTTATGGTAGAAGTGCAGTGACCTGGCGTTTAATGAGCTCCGTAATTATTACGATCAAATGTAGGCTAGATGACAAGATAATAAAAATATGACTTTTTCGTATAATCTCATTTGTTTAATCTAAAATATATTGTTTTGTTTTTAATTCACCTAATAATTATGGTTGCGTAATAGGCGTTACTACAATTAATTTACGCTAGATGGCGCTTGTTAGCTATACTGGGAATTTCTATGTTCTTCTAAGCTATAGAGCAACACGGGCCACTGGCCGCGGTGTACCGAAGGGCAGTAGCCATATTATGCAGGTTTTCCCCTCTATTAAAGTACAAGCACAAAAGCAGCCCCGGATCTTCAACTTTCTTTTAGGCAGGGCGAAAACTGAATAATACCGCCCCCCACTTCTATTTATTTTTATCTTTATCATCTTTATAATTTCAGCTATCAGATGTCTACTAACACATAGGCCTTCCGGAAAATAATGCATCAATTGCTGTTATTTATTCTCTGGTTAAAGTTAAGTAAATTATGAGTTGTCTATTCATTTGTAAATAATGAATTTGGCCGCCCTCTTAACTTGCCGCCCGGGGCATAGGCCCCGGCTTGCCCTCCCCTAGATCCGGGGCTGCACAAATGTTACTATGCCTGTCGCCTAGATGTCTTAATGCTAGGAACAACAACTAAAGCATGGAAGCCGTGCTAATATACAAATTGATTCACGAAAACTTTTATTCATTTTTGGAACGAAGTTCCTTATCACGTCCCAAAAAATCCTCTCGACACTTTTGCTGTAGTGCGTAGCGCTCGGAGAGGAGGCAGGCCAAGTATAGGATTCGAATTATTCGTTCTCTCTCTTTCGCCCTCTCGACAGTGACAAGCCACGGGCCACCGGCGGCGGCGGACTGGAGGGGAGTAGCCATATGCAGGCAGGCTCTGCATATGGCTACTCCCCTCCAGTCCGCCGCCGCCGTTCAGGAGTTCGTGGTCCGTCTCGCGCGCGATATGTACTATCGTGCGGAAAACGGATCTCACGGACACCTCCACGGATTTGCCCCACTACATAGCAGGCCGCCTGACGGGAGGGCACTCCCGCGCGAAATCCTCTCCGTGGTATCAACCCGGACACCCCGGGACGCCGACGTATGTCCGAGCCCCGATCCCGAATCGTGATCCGATACGTTAGTGAGCCAAGCTCGGCCGGGCTCGCCATTAGATGCAGAGCTCTGTGACGATGTCACGTAACCTGCCCGACCCGGGTTCGATTCCCGGACGTGGGGGCTTTCATCGGGGATGCGGTCGCGGGTCCGACTACGGTCCGGGCTACGACCGCGCAATATCTGCGGGCGTTGCCACTGGAGTGGTGGATGCTCGCCCCTGTTGGCTTCCCAAAACTCGACGCTGGGCGACGGAAGCCGCCGCAGCGACGCCACTTCGCGCCGTGACGACACCCCCCCGCCCCCGCCGCCGCAATACCAACCGCCGCGGCACCGCTGTCATCACGGCACCACCACACTTGGGAGGCGCCTACTCCGTCGCTGCGCCCTAATCGGCGACGCGGCGCTTACCACTACGCCACCCAGACAAGACGCCGCTCCTATTACTATGGGAGCAGAAGATGCCGAGGAAAAGGGACACGTGCCTCGAATCCTATACCGCGCCGCGAATCACGACGAGGCAGGCTCTGTCAAAGTACAAAACCAAATGGTCCTATGCCTGTCGCCCATATATTTAAATGTGTGCGTGAAATTGTTTATGTATTTTGTTAAAGTCAAGGTGTGAGTTTCGTAATAATAGATGAATTTTGTAGTGTGAGTGTGTGTCACACGTATTTTCCCCCGCAATAAAATGACAGACTGTTTTGCATCGGAAATAAACGCTATGGCTACTCCTCTCCGGTCCGCCGCGACCGGTGGGCCGAGTTGCTTTATGCTGCCAATCAACATTGTCGTTTTCTACGTCACTCACGTTGAAAATACTCCTTTTTAAAAAAAAATAAAAACAGACCGCAGTAATTCTGTAATATGCTTTTACAACTGGTGATAGATTATCGAAAGCAGGATTTCATGTCCACGATTATTGTCTCGATCGCTCGTTTTCTCTAAATAAAAGTGAAATTTCTCGGTTTAAATAATTGCAGTAAGAAGCTATTGAGTTTATTTTGTTTGCTATTGAGTTCTTTTTATATACATGTATATAATACATTTATTGAAAAGCTACAGGCATTAATGTGTGTACCTATACGCACCTATAGGTGTGTAAATATTTAGACAGTGGTACCGTCTAAAACATTTTGTAAGAAAAAAGCAAGACTGTACATTATGTACCTTATCATCTGATTAATAACAATATAACGGCGCTTACATTTTAAACTTCACCAGAGGTCTATCACTAAAATCGAAAGACCTCCACCCCTGGACAAAAACCTTCCTTAAATGAGATAATTTTTATGAGGATTTTTATGAATCGAAAATTTACTGGCCTTTTTTGGAATCACCCCCTAATATGCAGGCAGAAATAGGGGACGGAAGTTTATACCTACCTATATTAAGAATTCTACGCATCCAAAGCCAATAGCTAGTTATAATGAAACAAAACACAGCATATGGTTCCAACACTTATCTACACAACTCATCATTTCACAACATTCAATATGTCGTAACATTTCAATAGCAAAGGTCGAAGCGCTTCGGCCACATCAGTGAATTGTCGAATCATTCGACAATATTACGGCTAGGTGGCCGGGTTAAGTAGAATGTGTTAACAGGTTATTATCACGTACAGACAAGCATTTTTTACGCTGCGTTAAGACTTTTTTTTTGATAACCGCTCATAGCCGGCGTCGAGACGACCCCAGCGCTCACTAACAGAAGAATTTTCTTCTAGTCGAAGATAATTCTTGAGTTAGTGCAGTCAGTCAAGCGAACAATGGCGGTTAAACCATTATATCGGGGCGGCAGTAAATGCGAAAACGCAAGATGGGCAGCAGCGTCCTGGGATAAAATAAAAATAAAATACGCTGACACTCACAATTAGGTATAAACCTGTGTCGTGGGTGCCGTTGTACACATACAACACATACACAAACATTCAGACCCGAAACAAATATCTGTAGACCATACAAATATTTGTCCCGGTGCGGGGATCGAACCCGCGACCCTTCGAATCAAACGGTCATTTCACACCGCTGGACTAACCGGGTCGTCAAATCACCGCCATTGCGATCGCCAATCCGCAAGCGTGGCGATTGTAGGGATTTTTCTTTTAATGTAATGAAGGTGGCAAGCAAGCGTGCAGTTCACACTGATATTAAGTGATGACTGCAGCCTATAGACACCTACACAAAGACCAGAGGTCAAAATGCAGATGCGTTGCCACCCCTGAGAATTGTTATGTCTTTGTTATTTAATTATAATTATAACGGCGCCATGAAAGTGACAAACAAGCATGCAGTTCACATTGATGTTAAGTGATGACTGCAGCCTGTAGACAGTCACACAAAAACCAGAGGTCAAAATGCAGATGTGTTACCACTCCTGAGGCTTAAGGTGTTATGCCTCTGTTGCAGGAATTACAGGGCCGTACAATACCACCTGAATGGAAAACGATAGTGCTGAACAGTACCATTCATCGGCAAGTGCATTAGGTAACGCCTACCTTCGCCCGCTCCGTTACTGGAGCTCTACCACCAGTTAAATTAAAAATGAATGGATTAGGAGCGATCCAACCGCTCGTTTGCGCTGAACATAAAGATGCTGCATCTGTTGGTCGTCTCATCACTTTTACTTTGATCTTACGTAATGAGCTCAGTGAATTTTATGTTTTGGCAACATAGAAATAATTTTGTGTTAAACGTGTGACTTTTTCGGAGCTGACACTTACCTAACTCTTTTAACTAACTCAAAAGTTAAGATACACAGTGGTATTTAATATTCCTGGTTCATCATTCTTGTAGATCATCGTCATCATCGTTTTCAGTTACGGGTAGTTCGGTAGACATACCATTTAGCGGCAAGTAAATTAGGTAATATACTAAGGTCAGATAAGATGACAAGAATGCGAGACATTGGTATATTACAGGCACATTACAAAACTCCGAGTTACTGGAAAACTTCCAGAAAATGGAAAATTCACAATAGACCCAGAGAAGGATACACCTTTCACTAAAAGCCCTCAACCCGGGAATTGTACCCAGGATCCCATCGTAGTAGTAATAATAAAACAAAAAAAAAAACCTGTGTCGTGGGTGCCGTTGTACACACACAACACATACACAAACATCCAGACCCAAAACAAATATCTGTAGGCCATACAAATATTTGTCCCGGTGCAGGGATCGAACCCGCGACCCTTCGAATCAAACGGTCATCTGATACCGCTGGACTAACCGGGTCGGTCGTAATAGCCTACTACCACTAGACTAATGAGACTACTCAGTAGACATGTGTATCAAATATAAACTCAATCGTTCCAACATTTCGTTGTAGTTCGATTCGGAGCTAATTAGCTGTGACAGACGGACAGACACCTGGGAGAGGTACCGTTTGTTTACTTTTCAGGTACTAAACTAAAAATAAAAAACCGGACAAGTGCGAGATCGACTTGCGTCGTGAGGGTTCCGTAATTTAAATAAATTACGGAACCCTCACGGGTCAACGGGTTATATTATTAAGAATTTTCGATTTAATTTGAATACTCAAACTTCTTGTAGGTTTTCCAGTAATCTATAGGAAAAAAAACTATTTTCCACATTTTTTTCAAAATTTTAAGTTCAGTAGTTTCGGAGATAGGGGGGGGGATGGTCAATTTTCGTCGTTTTTCTTAAAGAACTTCAAATTTGTTTATGCAAAAGTTATTAAAAAAATATATGTGTGATGCTGACAACAACCTCTTTCATTTGATATGTCACACGACACAGTTTACGTTTTTTTTTTTTATTTTCTGATTTACTCCCCGATAGTGGCCCTCCTGTTTAAAATTTATTATTTTACTTGACGTGTTCATCTTTGGGTCACCAATTTAAATATATTCAACTCAACCGTTTGAGTAGTTTCGGAGCAAATTGGATGTGACAGACGGACAGACAGACAGACAGACAGACGCACGAGTGATCCTATAAGGGTTCCTTTTTTCCTTTTAAGGCACGGAACCCTAAAAACAGAATTTAACTTCGGTTTTGCTCTTGTGTTGTGCATGTTCTAATTGAGAAATTGTATAGGTTCTTAAAACAAAACGTTCATTTATATTACTTTTTTATGAGGATTGATTGGACTTTGTGCAGGTACTTACTATACACAAAAAACACATTACAATGCATTCCTTTCCGATAAATAAAGGTTCGGCTTCATGTTCTTTTTTCTATACTTTGATGTTGATAATAATAATTTATTATTGGGAATTGTGTCTTTTTTAATATAGTCTTAGTTTTTTTTTTTTTTTTTTTTTTTTTTATGTTATGGAAGTGGCAAACAAGCATGCAGTTCACATTGATGTTAAGTGATGACTGCAGCCTATAGACACCCACACAAAGACCAAGGTCAAAAGGCAGATGCGTTGCCACTCCTGAGGCCTAAGGTGTTATGCCTCTGTGCCGGAAATTACAGGGCCGTACATTACCACCTGACCGGAACACGATAGTGCTGAACACTACCATTTAGCGGCAAGTATATTAGGTAATGCGGTGGTGCCTACGCCCGCGAGCTCCGTCACTGGAGCTCTACCACCATGAAAGTTAGTATAGTTTCGCCGTGTCTGTCTGTCCGTCCGCGGTTTAGCGCAAAAACGATTGGTACTAGAGACTTGAAATTTGGCACAAGTATACACCTTAATTACGCCGATAAAGTGGTGGAATAAAACATGAAAATAAAAATTTTTAGGGTATATTTTTTGGGTACCTCCCCTACATGTACCTAACGCGTGAATATTTTTTCTTATTTTTCGTTTTCTATAGTGTGGGATATCTTTGAATATGTCTTTCAAAAATGTTGTGGATGTTCGTACTCCTCCGAAACGGCTGGACCGATTTTAACCAAATTTTGCATGCATATTCAGTAGGTCTGAGAATCGGCTAACATCTATTTTTCATAACATTTTTGGACATTGTTTTTTTTTAATTTTCTAGGGCGATACGAAGTTTGCCTGGACAGCTAGTTTTAATCTAAAATGAATTGAAGTTTATTTATGATAATACGTTGCATGCTTTAATGAAATATGGTACTGTTTGAACAGCTTTGCATTGAAACCTATTAAATTTAAAAACAGTTTATTTGAACCATTCAGTTCAGATACAAGCCAATTTAAATAATTCAGACTAGGCTACGAATGCCAACAAAATAATTCAATGGAAATTGAGTATACAGAAGTACAGACGCTCGATGTTCATAACAACAGTGGGTCGTCATGGAAACCACTTTTAAGACAGGTAGGTAATTAGTAAGGATGATAATTAGTTTGTTTTTATTGCTATTTCAAAAAGTTTGGAAAAAGTTCATAAATTTTGTCTTGGAAACGTCTGCTGCTGCTGATTTTTAAGATGTAGATAACGATTTTTAAATAGATTACATTAAATGATTTGACATTATGACGTCACGTTCAAGGCAAATGCTATGAAAAGTATAGTGAAATCAAATCATATAATTTACTAGCTGACCCGGCCACGCGTTGCTGTGGCTAAAGTTTTTGTTATATTACATTATAGTAAACAATCTAAGAGGAACAATAAGAGAACATCAGTCACGGAGTCTACTATGCTTTTTCACACAGATAGTATTCGTAAAAAAATTTGGTGATCTCCTTATTTGACTTTCTACTACGATAACTCTTTAGTACAATGAAATTATTTACGAACAAAGACGAAAATGTTGATGTTGGTATACAAATTCACTGGATTGAGATTTGAAGGGGAAGTACGTTGAACACAATTAATTAAAATGTTCTTACACTTGATATTAAGCAGAAATCAATAGATACAAAATAAAAATTTATCAGATTTATTATTTCCATTTAATTTTATGACAAATATAAGTATATTACAGTATAATACAGTAAATAACATGTGACGCTTAAACTCATGAATGAGGTAGGCAAGGCAGACAGTTTTAAACTTTTAAACATTAATATCAATTTTTTTTAATTATAAATACTTTCAATTTCAATTTAATTTAACACCAATCGGTGCACAATGTTTTTGGTTAACCTGTCTTTAGCTAACACAAATAGATTCGACGGTTTCCCAACACGTTAACACGCAACATATAGTTGCCCATGAGAAAAACATGGATTTTCCAAATCTAAACCACAAATGGACATTGTTTGACCTTGAGATTTATTTATAGACATGGCGAAAGCTAAACGAATTGGAAACTGTAGCCTTTTGAAGGGTATGGTAGAATCTGATGGTATCATCGGAATACGTGGCAGCAGGCCCACTTTTCCTTTAAGCTTCCCAGCCAAAATGGTTGCTTCAAGAATGTTTCCGGTGATCTTTTTGATGGCCAAACGCGTACCGTTACATAATTGAGGTGGATTCAAATTACAGAGGAGAATAATAGGGGAACCAATCTTTAATCGAAGATTATGTGGTGGCATTCCAGGGATCGCTAATGAATGTAAAAATTCAATCGGAAAATTTACACTTTCATTTTCATCAACAACAGTATCGAACTGTTGTATCTGGAAGTTAATTTCGTCAACATCAACGTTTAAATTATAAAGTTTTGATCAGTGAAGCACAAATAAGTAAAAAACAGGATTAATTTCACTGTATTATCTTCATTCAATATAATATGAATTCAATTTACACTTCAGTCTATGTAACACGTGGCCGGCTATGCTAACATCAAAAATTTAAAAAGTGGAAATAATTTAATTATACGGTATTTCGTTCACTACAAAATAAATTTAATTAATTTTATAGCGTCAACAACACGTGGTAATTATGCTGTTAAAATGTAGCTTATATGACACGTTTGTAGATTTACCATAGCAGCGCCATCTATTGATTACTTACTCAACCCAGTCGAAAGGTATCGACATCTGTTAGAATCATTTGGAGTTAACAGATAATTGTGACTGTCAAATAATAACAGAAAAATAATTAGCAATAAATTAAAATTGCGACTATAATTTGAGATTTAAACTATCCTATCTCTCAAGTTGGATCGAACTGCACATGGTGTGCGAATTTTATTATAATCGGTTAAGTGGTTTAGGAGTCCATTGAGGACAAACATTGTGACACGAGATTTATATATATTAAGACTAGCTGACCCGGCAAACTTCGTATTGCCTCACTATGAAATAATGTGTCAAAGGTTTGATAGATACGGACTATTTGTATGGGAAAATGAAATTGTGGTTTTTACTATTTCTCTTCAATTTCTTAATATTTTCTTACCTTTTAAACCTTCTTTGGACTTCCAAAAATCATTCAAAACCAAAATTAGCCGAATAGGTCCAGCCGTTCTCGAGTTTAAGCGAGACAAACGAACAGCAATTGATTTATGTACATATATGATAATACTTACATACATATATTCAAATTAAATAATAATGTTTTGATCAATGAAGCACAAATAAGTAAAAAACAGGATTAATTTCACTGTATTATCTTCATTCATTATAATATGAATTTAATTTACACTTCAGTCTATGTAACACGTGGCCGGCTATGCTAACACCAAAAATTTAAAAAGTGGAAATAATTGAATTATACGGCATTTCGTTCACTACAAAATAAATTTAATTAATTTTATAGCGTCAACAACACGTGGTAATTATGCTGTTAAAATGTAGCTTATATGACCCGTTTGTAGATTTACCATAGCAGCGCCATCTATTGATTACTTACTCAACCCAGTCGTAAGGTATCGACATCTGTTAGAATCATTTGGAGTTAACAAATAATTGTGACTGTCAAATAATAATAGACAAATAATTAGCAATAAATTAAAATTGCGACTATAATTTGAGATTTAAACTATCCTATCTCTCAAGTTGGATCGAACTGCACATGGTGTGCGAATTTTATTATAATCGGTTAAGTGGTTTAGGAGTCCATTGAGGACAAACATTGTGACACGAGATTTATATATATTAAGATAAATTATACTTCTCCAATGATTGGCTTACATAGAAAAAAATGTTTATGCCCGTTGTCCCCGTACGACTTTAATTATGTCAGAGTTGTTGCAAGTTGCAAATAAATGAATTATTTATTATTATGTCAAAGTACCTTTGAATCTATATCATTTTGAATGAGAAAGGAACCCCGTATCAATTATTACATTAACCAATGGAAAGTTTAGTTAAAAGTGTTTGTAGCAGGTGATCAACTGGGTGACCCAGGGATTAGTGATAGGACCCATAGAAGCCAGTAAGGTAATAGAAGTATTGTTAAATTGAACTCTTTGTGTTTCCAGGTCTATGTCTGTAGTGGTGTGTGGGCGTGCTATTTTAACTTTGGTCTATGCTATGGTGCTCCTACAGTATTCATTCCACAAATCAGAAGAGAAGCTAACTGTACAGATGTGATCAATACAGAAATGGCCTCGTGGTTATGTATGTATTTTATTTCATTACAACTGAAAAAAAAATGTTTTGCATGACCTTTGAAAAACAATAACGTCAGTCCAGTAATGTAGATCTAGGAAGATCTACGTCACTGGAACTATACTCAAACAATTATTAAAAATGTAATTTATCAATAAAAAACATTAGCCAATAAATGTGACCATTCGAATACAAACATATGAAAGCATATTAAGCATAAGCATGTTCTTCGTTTTGTTTGTTTGTATAAAAATAACATTATTCCTATTCGCTTTGCTTACAGCATCCTGCCTCAATTACAGTGCCATACCATCAGCAGTTTTACTAAGCTACCTACCTCATTATATTGGAAGAAAACGTACAAATCTATTCGTTGCTGCTACATCAATGATCGGCTTCATCATCCTTTATACTAGCAGATCTCCACTACAGCTCCTTATCAGTGAGTTTCTCCAAGGACCATTATCTGCTTGTAAATTAACAATAGCTCTGAAGATCATCACAGAATACGCTTCACCGTCATTTTTCTTACGATAAAATCAGCTTCTTTTTTATGGGGACTTTGGGTGTCTAATACAATAGGAACATTCACACATTAGACGAACATTGCAATCCTTGGTTGTATAGCCGTTTATAGTCTAGTCACTACAATATTTTGGCCAGAATCGCCCTACTGGTTAGCAAGTAGAGACAAAATTGATGAATGTACAAAATCACATCTGTGGCTCAAAGGAAAAAGTAAAAGTGCAGAAGAGGAATTGAAAAGCCTAATTCATTCACAGATGCAGAATATAAAGCGAATGTGTCGATGAAAAAACGTTTGATGAATATTCACGAATATTCTACGAGATCATTTTACAAACCGTTGATGATAACATTTCTTATGATTGCATTGTATGCATTATCCGGAAAACTTTCTTGTGCAGTATACACTATTGATATAGTTAAAAAAATTACAGGAAGCGACTCACTGGCATATAAAGGAATGCTTATTTTAGACGGTATCACAGTTTTTGGTGTGTATATTGGTTGTGGATTGTCTAAAGCTGTAAAGCGTCGAGTAATACTAATATCTACCACCTCAGTTGGTATCGTGTTTCTCTTGATCTTATCATTTTACATATTAAATATTTTTTGAGAATAATTATATTTCCATGATATTACTAACTGGTTATTCTTTGGCCTTTAGTTGTGGACCAATGGTTATGTCAACTTCAATCATGGGCGAAGTTATTCCCATGAAATCGAGAAGTTTGTTTACTGTAACAGTAGTGATGCTTCATAATTTAGTAATGGGTACTGTGCTTAAAACTACACCACTCGTATACTCGAATTTGGATGCACATGGTGCATTTCTATTTTATGCAATATCGTCTTCATTTATACTTATTTTAATTTACTTGTTTTTGCCAGAAACGAAGGATAAGACTCTTGTGGTAATAGAATGTTATATGAAATTTGGTGTATTTACTCAAGTCAAAGAATTAGTAAGATTAAAACCTGATACTTAAATAAATCTTACTCCTCAGAAATATTTTGTTGTTTTAATTTATAGTGTCCTCTTTTCTCTCTATCATCAAGTATTAATACTTCGATCGATATAATTATTTAAAATATTAAAACAAAAAAAAATACGGTTACACTCACAGCCCAACACTAGGTATTAGTCTGTGTCGTGGGTGCTGTTGTACACAACACTATATACACATACTCCAAGACCCGAAACAAATATCTGTAGGCTATAATATTTTTCCCGGTACGGGGATCGAACCCGCGACCCGTCGAATCAAACCGCCGTCTCACACCGCTAAGACGGGTCGTCGTAACTAATAGAATAGTTATTTACCAAAAGTTTAACTAGTCGATTATGCCTTTTATCCACATTACGTTAGTAAAATTTGCAAATATTTTTGTGCATTAAGGCCTTAAGTAGGGTGAATTGCCTAAATTCGTACATGATTTAAGTCAAATTCTAGAAAAAACTGCTAATTGAATCCGCAATATAGAAATACACAACGACAGACAAGGATTTAATGAATACTTTTAATTGAACAGAATGTTAAATTTGCTAACCCCCTTTTAGAAAAAACCATTTCAAAATGCCCCCTTTTTTGTCTTAAAATGCAAATGTTCTCCAAAAGGGCACAGTCTTTTTGCTTCGTTTTTATTGCAAAAGAAAAGGCTTTAAATTACTCACAGTTTTAATTAAGAGTTTTGTTTATTTTGGTGTAATTTATTAATAAATATTAATAAAATGTCGAAATTTCCGTGCATGAGCGCGAGCCTCTTCGTCACACCATACTGTAATCTCAATCATCGTTAGTTGGCTAGTCGGCTGCGGCCCTTTGTGAGGGGAGGATGTACAGCGCGCTGCCGATATATAAACTTACATATTTTGGGATGTTACTGCGAAGTTATGAGTAAAACCTGTAGAAAAATATGTATTACTATACAACACCAGTGTTTTCGGACTTAAGATTTTACTAAATAGTGGCCATCGCCTATGTTTTTGTGCGAATTGATGTCTTGTTGTTGTCAAAGAATATAAATATATTGACAATATTGACATTGCAACACGGATAGTTGACGTAGAAAAAGAAACACAAATGAACTGAAGGAGTATTTAGTTGATTACTCTTTAATATTTGTTATACCTACGTGTAATTTACCTAAATTGTTACTTACCAAAATTATATTAGTAAGTAAGTAGGTATATAAAGTGAAATTAATTTAGATACCTAAATTAATTTTATTATATCTTACATTTGTGTAAGATATAATAAAAAAAACCTCGAAATTATCACAATTTGGAATAATAGTCATGTCAACCATCTTGGATCTGAAGAAAGATGCCGTTTTCGAAATCAGCACCCCATGAAACCTAGTAATTGATACCCATGTCATATTTTGAAAAAAAAATGTGTCAGCCATCTTGGATCTGCAAATGGATGCCATTTTCATGATCAGCCTCCAAAAAACCTTGAAATTAACACCCATATCACAATTTGGAATAATAGTTCTGTCCGCCATCGTGGATCTGAAAAATGATGCCATTTGCGTAATCAGCACCCCAAGAAACCTCGAAATTGATACCCATGTCATATTTTGAAAAAAAAATCTGTCAGCTATCTTGGATCTGCAAATAGATGCCATTTTCGTAATCAGCACCCCAAGAAACCTCGAAATTGACACCCATATCACAATTTGGAAGAAATGTTTTGTCCGCCTCATCTTGGATTTGAAAAATGATGCCATTTGCGTAATCAGCACCCCAAGAAACCTCGAAAATGATACCCATGTCATATTTTGAAAAAAAAAAAACTGTAAGCTATCTTGGATCTCCAAATAGATGCCATTTTCGTAATCAGATCTCCCAAGAAACTGTAAAATTAAGATACATAGAAAAAGTAAATAATGTGTCCGCTGTCTTGGATTTGAAAAATTTGTACCTCAAGAAACCGTAAAATTGAAATCCATATCATATATATCTCCGCAGTCTTCGATTTTAAAGAAGATATAATTTTCATAATATTCACCCCAAGGAACTCTGACATTGATACCCACATTGCTTACATACTATTGCCGCTTACAGTAGGTACCATTTATTGAAATGTAAATTGTGAAATGCGGTGGTGCTCGCTCGCCCTAGAGCTAAGCCACTGAAGCTCTACCACTGCACACTTCCACCTTACCAGAACTAGATAACGGTGGACATGGAGTTATAATTTACTGGTAGGTAAAGTAGATGATATGGAGGTATTCACGCCTTCGAGCTCGTTCATTAAAGTTCTATCACCATACAGTCATACATAGCACAACAGCCCACCATTCTTATGTAATGTGTAATGTACATAAAATATTAAGTTTTTAAATTATCCAAGATTAGACCGTTCGCAACGCAGAAATAACTAACGAGCAAAAATCAAGCATGTTTCGCTCGCTACCCGTACCAATAGCGAAACTTGTATTCTCAAAACCGTTCTAGTAGTATAATCACAGTTATGCAATATTAATAAGCACAGCAATGCTTGTCTCCTCTACAATTACTTAATCTTTGATCTTGTCGACCAAGTACAGGGAGTATCCGCTAGATCGCTCAAATTTTGACAAATATATGATGAGCTCCGTTTTGCCAAGGTCATTCAGGCTACTTAACCCCTTAAGTTACACATGCAAATAAATAAATACAAATTGTTTTCGACATCAGCTGAATAAAAAACATGAAATAACAATTACAGTGTCTGGTTACTATAAAGAGGAACTTGATCAATTAAAATCCACAGAAAAAGGCATACCTACTGATAAAAATTAACAAAATGATAAAATCAACTCATCGTGTTATTTGGATGCACGGCCGTGCCACTACCAAGACGAGCTTACAGAAGTCTAAACGCACAGCATGTGGCTTTTATGCGCCCGATCTGAGTGGAAATTCTTAGTAATCCCTAATTTTACAATCGCTATTTAATGACTGTTCATCATTATCTTACACTAAAATTGTAGCCAAAAGTGAGTGGCTATTTTTCACTTCACAAAACCGACTTCTGAACTAAATTCTCACCAAAACTCGTGGTCGTTATGAAACAAACAGTTAGTTTAGACGAAAACAGGAGCTTGGTTCGCTATAAGATCGTTTTATGTCAAAAGTTAGTAGTAGATAATAAGTCGAGCTACCTGATGGAAAGTGGTCACCGTCGCCTATGCACATTTGCTAACGCGTTGCATTGAAAATTTTTAACTTTTGACACCAATTAAGAAGAAATTAAGTTTGTTCCACTATTTAAACTCGTGGTTCCTGGGCAGAAATTAACGCTAAAAATGCACGGCCGGTCGCTGCGAAAGAAACTTATCTCTATGGAGAGAAAAGACAATGGCATCGAATCGAATAGGTATTGTATAAAATGTAAGAAATGCATACATTTCTTTATATTTTCAGGATTCGTTCTTTTTCTTGATAAAAAAAAAATATGATGGGATCGGTGCGTCGTTGTAAAGAGTCAAGTGGACCAAGCTGGTTTTTCGCGGCTCTCGCCACAGATGAGAGCAGTATTAGGAATGCTACTATGATTTTTTGCGTTAAACACAATGTAAACGTAACTTTACGCCTGTAATCCCCGAAGGGGTAGGCAGAGGTAAATGTATGCATTATTACTGGTGGTAGAGCTCCAGTGACGGAGCTCGCGGGCGTAGGCACCCCCGCATTACCTAATATACTTGCCGCTAAATGGTAGTGTTCAGCATTACCGTGTTCCGGTCAGGTGGTAATGTATTGTAATTTCCGGCACAGAGGCATAACACCTTAGGCCTCAGGAGTGGTAACGCATCTGCATTTTGACCTTGGTCTTTGTGAGGGTGTCTATAGGCTGCATTCATCACTTAACAGGCTGCATTCATCACTTAACATCAAAGTGAACTGCATGCTTGTTTGCCACTTGATTACATAAAAAAAGGATACATGTAAACACCCACGATTCGCCGGTTACGTTTTGGCCCATCTAATAGGTGGCGAACCTGTTGACATCTCCGGGCACATTACCAAACTTCGAGGTACTGGGAAATTTCCAGAAAATAGAAAAATCCCAACAGAACCAGAAATAATACCAGTTAAAAAAGAGATAAAGGACTTTACACCATTATCTCTGATAACTCCCTACCCGGGAATCAAACCCAGGACTTCAGCGTAGTAGCAGTGGCCAGCTACTACTAGGTCACCGAGGCAGTTAATAATAGAACACAATCTAATATTTCTTTGTATGCCAACAATATGTGCTTGTGTAATAAAATACAACACTACTTCTCGTCTTGACAATAATTTACATTAAAATGTTTTAACGGAATTAAGTGCTTTTATTTGAAACCACCAGAATACAAACACTTCACCTTATATTTTCATTTCAATCACAAGTTTATTAATTTTAAGGATCTTTAAAATATAATGGATTATACAGCTGTAATGCACGATGCAGATTCTGAAAATAGTAGAAAAAAAAAATCTTGGAAGCCATTTTTGAGGCAGGTAATATTAACATTTCTAAGTTCAGTATTTATAAAATTTTAAGTAAATACGTTATACACGGACAAAAATTTGCCTTACAAAAAAATATTTTTAATCTACATTTTTCCTCAAAATTAGATGAAGCGCGCATGGCCCAGCGGCTGGTGTAGATCGTAAGCGATCTGCTCGGTTAAGCACTACGGGCGCGGTCGGGTAGTGTGATGGGTGACCGCTAGTGGCAAATTAAATGCGCGTTTCCGTGCTTCGGAGGGCACGTTAAGCCGTCGGTCCCGGTTGCTATCGATGGATAGCAGTCGTTAATCCTTGTCGGAGGCCTTATGGGCGGTTTGAAAACATCCGACAGTGGGTTGGCCACTAACCCACCCACCTCCACCAATCCGCATTGGAGCAGCGTGGTGGAGTAAGCTCCAGGCCTCCCCCCAAAGGGGAGAGACTCGTGCCCAGCAGTGGGACGTATAATGGGTTGCCATTATTATTATTATATACATTTTTCCTCATATTAGACTTGGCGCAAATCTATTGTCTCAAAAGTTAATTGATGCCGTGTCAAACTATTTCAATAAAAATATGTTGCAAGAGCTTAAGGACGTATTAAAATCCGACCCTGTTGCAAAATCCTTTTAGCAAAATGGGAAATTACTGATTATACAACATGTAATGGGAATAATGCCCACTATCTAACACCTCGATTAGAAAATTGTGTTATAATCATAAGACATGAACTAAAATTACATGTTCATGTATTTAATATTTTTAATTTAAAAAATAAGTTGTTTTCAATTTGTACGAACAGTATGCACACCCTATGCATACTTACCCTACCTCTCCTACGGCCACACATAAAACACGAACCGAAAAAAACTAAGTTATGTATGATGTAGCGTAACTTGCGTACCCTTATTTAACACTCGCTAGTGCGAGTAATAAAACTATTTTTTTAGTTCCCCTATTTTATTTTTTAAATTATTATCTATACTTATAATAAAACTGTAGAAGTGAAAATACTGTACATTAAAAATATTGAAAAAATAAATACCAGGGGATGTTACTAGATCAATACCGAACCCAAATATGTGAATGGACAATTTTTGTCTGTCTGTCTGTTTGTTCAAGCATCACATAAAAACTACTGGTCCGATTACAATGAAACTTGGTATGATTATACGTACTTTAACCTTTGGCGCACAACACTGGGTAGTTTTGGTGGCGTAGGTGTTTGGTGATGTTGGTGTTGGTGGTGGCGTTGATGGCGTTGGTGGTGGAAGTGGTAGCGGTGACAGTGGTGGTAGTGGTGACAATGGTGGTGATGGTGGTGGTAGTGTTCAAGTAGTGTTGGTGGCATTAATGGTTAAAAATGCACAATGTTCATATTCAATTTTTCACATCCGCCATTATGAACCTAAGTACAGACATTACATGTCATATTTTCTGCCACAGATCTACGGTAGACTTGATCAAAACCTATTTACAATTAAAGCTCGTAAAAAAATAATTGTTCTGAATCGAGAACATGTTTATGCAAAATCGTAATCTTTGATAATTCGTGAAATAAAATCAATAATTTTAATTATCATTTTGAGTTTTTTTTGAGTTTCAATTGCTGTTTGTTACTTTCGCTAAAACTGTAGTGTACTTTTTATCTTTATTTCAAAGCGATACAAAGTTCGCTGGGCCAGCTAGTTTATAATAAAAAGTACGTCTCAACGAGTTCTAATAAACTTTTTGAGACTAGAATTTTATTTTGAATAGACGTTAGTCTCGTTTTCGTTTGTATTGACTGTTCACCAAATAGGTGACCATAATTTCTTAAATTTTGTTTAACTTTGGGACAAAATGTTACCAATATCAAAAATGTCTGAAATCGATTTGGTTATCGATTCTGAACTAACTAGTTTGTACCTTAGGTACAAACAGATTTTGGAGAAATCTTGCTTCAATAACATTGTATAATGTTAAGCACGTTACGTACTGGTGGTAGAGCTCCAGTGACGGAGCTCGCGGGCGTAGGCACCACCGCATTACCTAATATACTTGCCGCCAAATGGTAGTGTTCAGCGCTATTGTGTTCCGGTCAGGTGGTAATGTACGGCCCTGTAATTTCCGGCACAGAGGCACAATACCTTAGGCCTCAGAAGTGGTAACGCATCTGCATTTTGACCTGTGGTCTTTGTGTGGGTGTTTATAGGCTGCAGTCATCAATTAACATCAATGTAAACTGCATGCTTGTTTGTCACTTTCATTACATAAAAAAACAGTTTTTGGAGTCCTAATAATCTTCGGTGGCCTCAATCTTTTATATTCTTAGACAAAAGAAGTGTTAGTACATCTGTTGATCGGATAGGTAATATTTGATCAAACGGCTGCTATAATGGCTTACATTGCGAAATTAGTTTCATGACATTCATGCTCATTACGATAACACGATTACAATTTTTCTGTAAGAAGTACGATGACACAGCAATGTATGTATGTATGTATCTTCACGCCAGGTCCCTAACGGGGTAGGCAGAGAGTGTAGAGCGCCAGATAACCCGATTCTGACAAACTTCTCGTGCCTCGTCTACATTCATCATTCTCTTCACACAGCAATGTACCTACATTTAATGTCGCTTAACTACTCGTACTTTCGTAATTTAAATTAGCCTGAAGATTTTGAAATACTTCAATGCGGCATTCTCACTTAGTGCAAAGTTATCCTAGTTTCTATTACCATCTTAAATTTTAATCATTATACCATATTAAAAAAGTGAAATCGCAGGCACTTGAAGAAGTTTTTAGCATAATAGATGCGCTTCAAATTCAAATAAAGAAGCAGCTAAAAAGGTCAGTTTCTTATATGATACTATTTTTTTCTCTATACTGGCGAATTCACGAATAACCCGGGTAGGCGCGTCATATAGCCACATGGTACTATATTTTAATTTTATTATCATACTAGCTGTACCCAGCGCGCGTTGATACGCCACCAACTAAAAAAATACAGTGGCGCCATCTATCGAATTTGCCAACTCAGAAACCTTCGTGGGCTCATGTACAACAACTTTGCTAAAGATCATCAGATGGTCAAATGCGTAGTTTACGATTTTATAAGAGACATACAGACAAACATTCATTTTTATATATAAAGAAAGATTTTGGTTTTGGATTGAGATTGGAATTTGAAAAAAAAAAAACTGCTTTTGGTCACATAAGGGTGGAATGTGGGTATATTTCCTATTATTAATATAATTCAAGAATAAGAACAAGAGAATAAGGAAATTACCAATAGCGTATACTTTTACATCACTAGGCTCCTTATTGAACGATTATGCGATGATGGTGCAACCGGTGATCACTAGTTCTATTGGAGTTTTATCAATTATATTAAAAATATCTTATAAAAATATATCTTTTACATTTACATCTGCACAGGCGTGTGGTCATGCTATTCTAACTCCGGGTTATATGTTGGTGCTCCTACAGTGTTTATACCACAAATCAGAAGAGAAGCCAATTCAACAGAAGTAGTTAGCACAGAAATGGTTTCATGTATATGTAAATATAATTCATAGTCTAGCCGTTGCTTTACCATAAGTACTAATTTCTTTTATCAGATGTAAGGAAAGATGAGGCATAGAGGTATGTCAGCACCGGGATCTCTGGCGCTTAACACTCTCTGCCTACCCCGTAAGGGAACTGGCGTGAAGATACATACACACATATACGCGAACGCAATTTGTTACTGTTTGTTTGAGGGAGTGCAACAGAATAAACGTTTGTGCCGCAAAGTTCAGCACACTAGTGGAATCACATGTTTACATAATAATTATCTTGTCTGTCTCTGTATTATAACTGCTCTTAACTTTTATTATAGCACTCGAACTTAACCGATTTTGCCACTAGCGGTCACCCATCACACTACCCGACCGCGCCCGTAGTGCTTTACCGATTGGACCGCTTATGATCTACACCAGCCGCGGGACCATGCGCGCTTCGAATTATAATTATTTATTTGTATTTAATTTTGTTTTTAGTTAAGGGGACTGGATAAAAACAAAAATGACTATTAGCCTGCACTTAGTGATAACAATTTCAAATGTGATAATACAAGTATGATGACACCAATATATTTTATCGTGTTTAATTAAATGCGTGTGAAAGAGTGTTGATATTACAAACTACCGATGTCTTTACCATCATACATTTGAACTTGAAATTTCAAGTGCGTCACCAGTTGAGTAATATTTTTTAAAGGTTCAATTAATTGATGCATTTAAAAATTTGATGGAGAGCAATTATTTATATATTCCACACGAGTCAGAGTCCAAAAATTGTGCAAAGGAAAAATCATGGAAGCCATTTTTAAGACAGGTACTAATAATTTTTTGCGTTGTTTAAGTATTTATTAATTAAAAGTGAAATAAAATACATCCATGAAGAGATCATTCACAGATCATAGGTGTAACAATTAAATAAATAGTTTTACGATGATTTCAAATCGGTTATGTTCGAGTGCTATACTAAAAGTTAAGAGCAGTTATAATACAGCATAGAGCAGCACGGTCCACCGGCCGCGGTGGACCGGAGGGGAGTAGCCATATGCAGGGTTTCCCCTCTGACAAAGTACAAAACCAAATGGTCCTATGCCCGTCGCCCAGACATTTAAATGTGTGCGCGAAATTGTTTACGTATTTTGTTAAAGTCAAGGTGTGAGTTTCGTAGTAATAGACGATTTTTCTAGTGTGAGTGGGTGTCACACGTATTTCCTCCCGCAAAAAAATTACAGACTGTTTTACATCGGTAATAAACGCTATGGCTACTCCCCTCCGGTCCGCCGCGACCGGTGGGCCGAGTTGCTCTATGTAAGATACAGACAAGATAATTAATATGTAAGGACGTGATTCCACTTATAGTGTGCTGAACTTTGCGGCACAAACGTTTATTATGTTGCACTCCCTCAAATAAACAGCAACAAAATTATATTGCGTTTGCATACGTCTGTACAATTTTGTTGGCGACCACGTACAGGTATTGGATGCTGATTACACTGCTTGTAACTTTTAGTTCTGCTGCTGGAGAGTGACCGGAATAATACATGTTATGTGTAAGAGCACATTGCTTATAAACCGAGGTACGGTTGAACCTCTCAAAATGAGACTATAACAATTTTTATGTGCAGCTACCGTCCTGTAATCGCTGGTACAAAAATCGGATTATGCATTAATAATAATAATAATAATAACAAGGGCCAGAGCCAGAGATGCAGCACGAGCACACCCACCACCACCGGACTCGTCGCTGAGCTCCGCCTCGCAGCCGCCGGACGCCGCTCGCATTGCGAGTGCTGTGTCACCGGCCGCTGCAGTTGCGTCGAGCTCCAGCGACGAGTACTTCTCCCCGGCGCCGTCACCACCACCTGCGCGCCGTCGAGGGAGACCCCGGCCGCCGACTTGCTTAGGACTTCGGGACCAACCGGTCCCGAGTGGGGTCCCCGCTGTCGGTGGTAATGTGCCGCGCATGAAATGGACACCGAAAATTAATGAAAACGTCATGCGCGCATATTTCGGGGCTACAGAGGGGGGAACCAACCTTACTGCGTATCGTAGCCGTATGCTGCCTCTGTTTCAGACCCTCGAACCATCAGTCAACGTGTCGAGCCAACGTCTATCGGATCAGGTGCGTGTCATCCAGCGTGGACGCATGCTGGATGACAGTGTACTTGATCGGCTACGCACCGAGATGCAGGGTTACCGCTCAACCCCCGCCCCACCACTACCTACGGTACCGACGCAACGAAACAATAACGCGAATGCACCGGAACCCGATGATGGGGAGGAGGTAGACCAGGTAACAACTGTAAGTACCCGATGCATTGATCAACTGAGGAGCGCCTTGGAGCATGCTCTTCGTGAATATCGGTCCACTTTGCCCGCGGATAGGCCACGTTTGCCTCGGTTGCCCATGCATAAACGGAATGTGGCGCTAGTGTGTGCTCTGAATTCGCTGTTGCCAGAATACATTGACAACAGCGAAAACCTCAGTGATACTCATTCGATCCTGTACTGCGCGGCTGTCGCGGTGTGCCGTGTAGCTCGTGTCAAGTTACTAAGTCCTGATACAGCTACGCGGCCGAAACCTACAACACCAGTCTGGCAGTGCCGGATCGAGCGGCGTATCGCTGAGGCCAGAGCACTCATTGGCAAGCTGATCTGCTTCAGGATGGGCAATACACGCCCAAGGGTGGTGCGTTTTGTGAGGCGGGCGTTTTCAGGGACTGGAGTCAGCCCCCAGGACTATCCAGCTCGCCTCACAGAGCGCATTGACTTCCTGAAGCAGAAAGTTTATGCATGGGCAAACCGGATTAGGCGTTATAAAGAACGCGTGGACCGGTATGAACAGAATAGCATGTTCCAGGGTGATCAAAGGCGGGTCTATAGACTGTGGGAGCGGCCTAACCAAGGAGTGGCTGACCGGGGTCGGCCGGATGATGACGCTATGCTTTCATTTTGGCGAAGCATCTGGTCGGAACCGGTCGGTCACTCTGAGGGTGGCTGGATGCGGAATGTTGAAAGAGCGTGCGAACCAATTCAGGAAATGAATTCCATAAATATCACAGAAGAAGACGTAGCCAATGCAGTCCGTCCGATGCCGAACTGGAAATCGCCGGGACCGGACGGACTGCACAATTTTTGGTTAAAGTGGCTGCGTAGTTCGCACGCTCGTTTAGCAGTCCAGTTTCAGTCATCTCTGGAATCAGGCTCTCTCCCACAGTTTCTAACGACTGGTGTGACCCACCTGCTCCATAAATCAGGTAGTACCGCGGAACCCAAAAATTATAGACCAATAACTTGTCTACCGACGGTTTATAAGGTTCTTACATCCATTCTGAGAGTTAAAATAACTAAACACATTGAAGACTCCTCCATCTTGTCTCTCTCTCAGAATGGATGTAGGAGTGGGTCCCGCGGTACTAAGGAGCTACTCCTCATAGACATGGCAATTAGCCAGCAGGTTCGTCGCAACCGAAAGAGTCTGTCGACATGCTGGATAGATTATAAGAAGGCCTACGATTCCGTGCCGCATACATGGCTCATGCGGGTCCTGGAGTTGTATAAAATTCATTCAACTCTTCGGGCCTTTCTGGGCTCATGTATGCTGCAGTGGAGTACGGTTCTTCGCTATCCAGGGTCTCGGCAGCCCCTGGCGGTTGGCGAACCTGTGAGAATTGCCAGGGGCATTTTCCAGGGCGATAGTCTGAGCCCCTTATGGTTTTGCCTGGCCCTGAATCCTCTCAGCACGCTGCTAGAGGCTTCGGGGCTTGGCTATCGGTTGCGAAGAGGTGGTCGGACGATATCTCACCTGCTATACATGGATGACCTGAAATTGTTCGGTTCCAGTAATGCCAACCTATCTGAACTACTGAAGGTAACTGAAAACTTCAGTAACTCTATTAGGATGGAATTCGGAATCGAAAAATGCGCTGTTATGCATGTACGACAGGGGCAGATAATGGAATCCGAGGGAATGAATCCCCCGGGTTCCATCCCGTTCCGAAACCTCTCTGCCACCGAGAGCTATAAGTACTTGGGTATGGCGGAGGCCTTAGGTATACGCGAGGTCGAGATGAGACAATCGTTGAAGGAACGTTTCTTTGGTCGCCTGACAAAAGTACTGAAAAGTCTTTTGTCGGGCGGTAATAGGGTGCGCGCCTTCAACGGTTGGGTCATGCCGGTCTTGCTGTACTCCTTCGGCATACTCAAGTGGACTCAGACCGAACTGGATGCCCTTGACAGGCGAGTTCGCTCTTTACTGACAGCGCACCGCATGCATCACCCACGGTCTTCGGTGATGAGATTATACATCCCACGGAGATGTGGGGGTCGTGGCGTTCTAAGCGCTAAGACCCTACACAACCGTGAGGTGTGTAATCTCCGAGAATACTTCCTGACCGCCGGCGGAGAGATGCATCGGGATGTGGTGGCGGTCGACAGCGGACTCACCCCACTCTCTTTGGCTAAAAAGAACTGGCGCAAACCTGAGGTGCTCACGACTAGCGACCGCAGGATTGTATGGCAAGGCAAGGAGCTACACGGACGTTTTTACCGGGCCCTCCATGGGCCCGATGTAGATTTCTTAGCGTCTGTGGCCTGGCTGCGATTCGGTGACCTCTTTGGGGAAACCGAAGGTTTTGTTTGTGCAATTATGGACGAAGTGGTAATGACCAACAACTACCGGAAGTTTATCCTGAAGGATGGAACGGTCGACATATGTCGGGCATGCCATCGACCGGGTGAATCAATCAGGCATATTGTTTCCGGCTGTTCGAGTCTTGCCAACGGCGAATACTTGCACAGACACAACCAAGTAGCCAGGATAATCCATCAGCAACTTGCCTTGAAATACGGTCTTGTAGCCGCGGAGGTGCCGTACTACAGGTATGTGCCCGACCCAGTTCTGGAAAATGACCATGTCACGATGTATTGGGACCGATCTATCATCACTGACAGGACTATTGTTGCCAATAAGCCTGATATAGTGGTGATAGATCGCTCGGAGCGCCGCGTAATGATGATCGACATCACCGTCCCGCATGATGAGAATCTCGTGAAAGCCGAAAAAGACAAGGAAATAAAATATCTTGATCTGGCTCACGAGGTTGTCGCCATGTGGGATGTGGATTCGGCCATCATTGTGCCGATAGTCGTATCGGTGAACGGGCTGATAGCGAAGAGCCTCGACCAACATCTCAAGAGGCTCTCGCTAGGTGGATGGATCAAGGGTCTGATACAGAAAGCAGTACTCCTCGGCACGGCACGCATAGTGAGGAGGTTCCTGTCTCTGTGTCCCTAACCACCGGCAGCTTGGACCCTGCTCTCGCTGCCGGCGGCACACTATTTTTTAATTTTTTATATATATATTTGTTGTTTTTTTTATACATATATATGTAAAAAATTATTTAATAAGTTGGATAAATAAATAAGTGGAATAATAATGATGTTAACCCTAACCTACCTAACGTCCCACTGCTGGGCACGAGTCTTTCTCCTTCTTGGGAGGAGGCCTGGAGCTTACTCAACCACGCTGATCCAATACAAGTTGGTGGAGATAAGGGTTAGTGGCCAACCTGCTGTCGGATGTTTTCAAACCGCTCATAAGGCCTACGACAAGGTTTAACGACTGCTATCTATCGATAGCAAGCGGGACCGACGGCTTAACGTGCCCTCCGAAGCACGGAAACGCGCATTTTAATTTGCCACTAGCGGTCATCAATCACACACCCGACCGCGTCCGTATCGCTTAACCGAGTAGATCGCATCCGATCTACACCTGCCACGGAGCCATGCGCGCTTCTAGGCTATTAATATTAAAATAATCTGTATGTATACACGAGTAGTTGGCTCAAAACGCACGTATTTGGTTTGTGTATAGAGCGAATAATGCATTATCTAATACCGCAATTAATTAATTAATTAGCCATAAAAATAAAATGAAAGATTTAAAATATGTATCGAAAAGTTATTTTCTCATAAAGTCTCTGTTATTTGAACGTCCTTGTTTGATCAATTCGATACCGCTTAGTATTTGATTTGGTCTAACTTAATTTTATTGTTTAAATGGTTCTATAGTTCAACAGATAACTACCAGCGTACGTAATTAGTTCTTTTAAATGTCTTAATATAATAATTACTATTCCTTTTTAGATTTTCATATGTACGGGAGTGTGGTCGTGCTATTTCAACTCCGGGTTGTATATCAGTTCTCCTACGGTATTCATACCACAAATCAGAAAAGAAGCTAATTCAACAGAAGTAATTAGCAAGGAGATGGCTTCATGGCTATGTAATTTCAGTTTACTATCTAATAGTTGCTTTATTTCGAAAAAGTTTAACACATTTTTTAATTTTACATCAATATTCACTATAATTGAGAAATGAAGAGAGTGTAATTAATGCTCAGTCAATATCAGTAGCGAATGTATAATATTACTCCCTAAAAAAGTTTATCAAAACTGAAAAAATAAAATTATACCAACTCACAATGCTTTCGTATGTGAGCTGTATGTAAACATGTAAAATGTACGGCCCTGTAATTCCCGGCATACAGGCATAACACCTTAGGCCTCAGGAGTAGTAACGCATCTGCATTTTAACCTCTGGTATTTGTGTGGGTGTCTATAGGCTGCAGTCATCACTTAACATCAATGTGAATTGCATGTTTGTTTGTTACTTCCATAACATAAAAAAAAACATTTAAGACACCAAATGTCATGTTTTGTTCATGGGAAATTATCAAATATTTGTTCTTTTACAGCTTCCTGCGTCAGCTATGGCGCCGTACCTTCTGCGATGTTACTCAGCTATCTCCCTCACTTTATTGGAAGAAAACGATCACACATATTTGTCGTTACATTATCAGTAGTCTCATTTATCATGTTATACTCAAGTAGTTCACCTATATATCTTATACTGAGTGAAATCATTCAAGGACCTGCATCTGCTTACCAGATGACAATAGGTCTTTTAATAGTTACTGAATTTGTTTCACCGTGCTATAGAGGCATGTTTCTTACACTAAAATCTGCCACATTTTTGTGGGGTATTTGGATATCCAATACCATAGGAACTTTTACACATTGGAGTAACATTCCAATACTTGGTGGTACAATAGCCACTTATAGTTTGATAACAGCAATGTTCTGGCCAGAGTCACCTTACTGGTTAGCAAGTCAAGACAGATTTGAGGAATGTGCGATATCACATCGATGGCTTAGAGGGAACAGTGAAAAAGCTGAGGAAGAATTGAAAAGTCTTATAGATTTACAGTTCAACAAAAAAGAACGTCTTTCAATCAAAGGACGACTAATGAATATTCAGAAAGTATTACGTAAACGAACATTTTATAAACGGATGATGATGATGTTTCTTTTGATTTTATTGTATGTATTTTGTGGAAAACTTTCATATGCGGTCTACGCTATTGACATTATCCGAAAAATTACTGGAAGTGAACATCTAGCATATAGATGGATGCTTATTTTAGACGGCGTTACTGTTATTGGAGTGTACATTGGGTGTGGATTATCTAAAATTATAAGGAGAAGATTCTTAATTATAGCAACAACTTCAACTGGCCTCATTTTTCTCTTGTGTTTATCAATGTATATATATCTGATTAAGATTGACATGTTAGCGGAAAACAATTATATTACGATAGCATTACTAACCGGTTACTCTTTAGCCATAAGTTGTGGCCCAATTATTATGTCGACTACAATTATAGGTGAACTTATTCCTTTACAATCGAGAAGTTCGTATACAGCAATGTCAGGGATGCTTTCAAATTTCGCCATGGGTACTATGCTCAAATTGACACCACTTCTTTTTTCTATTTTAAATACGCATGGAGCTTTCTTATTTCATGTCATTTCAACATCATTTATACTTATTTTGATTTACAAGTATTTGCCAGAAACAAAAGATAAGACTCTTGTAGAGATTTCAAATAATTTGAAGAAAAATAAGTTAAGCAAAAATAATGAACTTAGCAAACTTAAAACTAATCCCTAATAAAGGTATACGCCAAATTTTAATTGTGTTTTTTTGTAATAATTATGTTTTAAAATTCTTATACGTTGAGCTGACAATCAATAAATATTATTATTAATTATGAACCGTTACCAAACATTCAAGAAACAACATTGTTTTTTATGTCATGAAGTGGCAAACAAATATACAGTTTTAATTGATAAAAAAGTCATACTTTGACCAATCATGCAACCCGAGGTTTCAATGCAACATTAAATGTGACTATTTAGATTGTTGGCTTACAAATTTCAATATTCTATCTATACAGACATGACGGTTTCATTTTTTGCCATGTGGTGACGGAACCTTAAAAAGTAAACAGAGTTAACTTATAGATCTTTTATGCGGGATAGGGAGTCTGGGAAGCATAATCGTATTTCCCAAGATTGAAAATGAATCAAAAACCAGTTGAGCAGGCGATCCAATTTGTCCAAAAGTTCTTGGGAGACAACCAAGTAGCAAACATCTGCATAGTCAAGTGAAAGTATAGTAATAGACTTCACAAATAAGGTGTGATACGATATTTATACGTGCTATAATTTAACCAGAAGTCAAAATGCAGATGCATTGCCACCATTGAGACGTAAGTTGCTATCTCTGTGATAGTTATTACGGGCCCATACATTACCATGTAACCAAAAGCGCTGAACACTACTATTTGGCAGCAGATAGATTACGTAATGCAGAAGTGCCTACGCCCTCGAGCACCTGCACTGGAACTCTACTATCAGTAAAAGTATTGATTTGACTCATATTATATCAGTTTCGGAAAAAAACATCAGTATCACCTGCAATCCAACGATCCTTAATTGTACTTGTAATACTTAGGATCGTAGTAATTTTTAGAGTAAACAATTTGTAATCCAATTACAAAATAATCTTATTATATATTATGCTAATTACTTATTCAATTGAGTTTCTGATAGAAACCAGTATTTAAAAAGACAATTCGACATTACTTGTTCATGATTATTGTATCTGTTATTGAATTAATGAGAATGGAATATTTCAAAAACAACCTTGGGGGTTAATGGAATATTCAAGTAGTATTTTTAAGCTTTTCAGTCACAGTTAATTTCCTTATTTTGAGTATAGTGGTTTATTTAAATAAACGTATTAGTTTATATAATAAATGGACCATTCCGCGGAGATCATATACGTGTCCAAAGGTGAAAATAATGAAAAAAAATCATGGATGCCGCTTTTAAGACAGGTAATTTATATCTAAGCATGTCAAGCAGAAAATATATATTCTTATATTAACTATCAATTTGTTCCAACTTCGGAATAGTTTAATTAATTTATAGGATGAATTAGGATGGTTACAAAGGTTCGGATAGCATTCATACTAAATTCCTATCCTGTTTATATACTGTTTTGCTTGCATATTAGTAGCATGTTCCTTGTTAATATAACAGTAGATTGATCAAACTTATGTGAAACAATCATATTAAATTGAACCAAGCTCAATAAAATTACCATCATATTTCGTATAAAATTCTCATCAGATCTGTCGGAAAACGGCAAAACTCTCCAATCCGACTAGAATGCTCAAATATAACAATGATTCTGTAACTAGTCAGCTTTGAGCAATGTCTATAGACGTTACGTATAAAACTCTGTTTTCCAGGTTTTTATCTGTACAATCGTACTGTCATCTCATACCCCGTGGGGTATGGGGAACCACATTCGGGGCAGTTGCCCCTGCGGGGGTTTTCATCGCCGACCGTTGACACAGTCGGGTCCTTGGCTGTGCCGTCATAGCTTTTAGCATCGTTTTGTCGACCCTCTTGTGTGGCCGATGTTTTTTGTTACATGTTGCATCCGGAGGTGTCTAGTCCGGTAGCTTGGCTTTCCCTTGCTTGTAGCCGCACGTCACTCTTCCACCAGGTCGAGGAGTTCCCTCGAGAACGGTTTTCCTTCAGGTGGTCGCACGTGCAATAGTGCGTGGTGTTCTGATGTATCTGCACGCGCGAACATGGAAACCGAAAGTCTCTTTACGAACTCCTTGACGCTTTCCAGTTTCAGGTCCCTCTTGATCGTGGCAGTCCTCACGTAGTGGGAGGCATCCACAATCTGGCGCATGATGGCGTTCTGTGCTTCCTGCATTCTTCTGCGTGATTATCTGTATAAGAGTATGGGCGGGCTATTTTAACTACGGACTGTGTTTTGGGGCTCCTACAGTATTTATACCATAAATCAGGAAAGAAGCTAACTCTGCATACGTTATCAGCATAGAAATGGTATAATGGTTAAGTAAATATTATAAGAATATAATTTTTCCTTCACCAGCAACTGTGCTGGTGAAGTAAAAATTAGCTGTTTAATTAGCTGAATTTTGGTTTTCACCATTAACACTGAAGGATATAGATCGAAAGCACAAAACGTAAAACTCCCAGCCCACGAATTAAAATAAAATCATCTATTCATTTAAATGTCCGACATTATCACAGAGTTATGTAAATAATATGTAAATCTGAATGACGTGATTCGTCGGGCACTTGTCTCAGCGAACATGCCGGCAGTGTTAGAACCAAACGGCATTGTTCGCTCTGATGGCAAGAGACCCGACGGCGCGACGCTCATTCCGTGGGAACGAGGCAGGTGTTTGGTGTGGGACGTCACGTGTGTAGACACGCTGGCCCCGTCACATCTCCGTGCTTCCTGTGCGGGGGCTTCCACAGCAGCTACCGAAGCGGAGCTACTTAAAAAGCGTAAATACACGGATATACCCGACTGCTACATGTTCATGCCTATAGGCTTCGAAACAATGGGTTCGTGGGGTCCCAGTGCCAAATCTTTTTTAAAGGCTATATCGTCACGTCTCTGTGAGGCACTGGGCGATCGCAGGGCCGGTAGTTTTCTGTCCCAAAGGATTAGCATCGCCATCCAGAGGGGTAACGTGGCCAGTATGTTGGGGACGTTGAACGGCGGAGACGGACTGGACGTGGCACATTTGGTTTAGTTTCTTTGTTGTGCTTTAATAAAAATAAAAAATAATAATCAATGTGAATTGTATGCTTGTTATCAGGTTTTATGGTAATGTTTTAATTATAAGTGTCTATTTTGATTTTTATTAGAGCATATTATTATTCATATTATTTAAATATAAGAACTTGTATGATTGTAATATTACTCATCTAATAACTATGATTTAAAGTAAAAAAGATAATTAAAAGTACGTTATGTAAATGATTTTCAGATTTTTTAAAACACTTGCATGATAATGTTGGTTACCTCCCTGGTAAAATATGCTTATGTTGAAAGCATAACTATATTTGTTTTAAAATCGACGTGTTTCCTATCCAGCGTCCTATAGTGCCATACCATCAGCGATATTACTCAGCTATCTACCTCATCGTTTTGGAAGAAAACGTGCTGCCATGTTTGTTGCTACAACATCTTTACTCGGTTTTATTGTTTCCTATACAAGTACTTCTACTATTCAGTGAATGATCAGTCAGATTCTTCAAGGACCAGTGTCGACTGGCCGTTAAAGATAAAATAATTTTATTAAAAATACTTGCGGCCAAGTTTTGATAGGCAATCTAGTGGGTATATATTCTCTAGATTATAAATGTGCGTAAAAATTGGATTTGCAGCATATCTGGATGAACGAAATGATTCTGCAGTGGGATCCTAACCTGTATTAACATAAGTAATCGTAGTAAATTATTAAATGTATGTTAAATACCTGATATGAACAAGTATTCAAGAAGACAATTAAAAATGAGTATATACGTGATAGTAATTAAATTAATAGAAGTAGAACACATTTCAAGGAAACCTTTAAAATAATTAATATTTTCTAATAGTTCAATAGTATTTGAGTTTCATATAAAAGTTTACAGTTTATGCACAGTGATTTACAAAATAAAGAATGATTTTCAAAAAAGAAATAAATGGATAGTAATTACATAGAGGTTATACACGCGCCTGAAGGTAAAAATAACGTAATAGAAACATCATGGAAACCGCTGCTAAGGCAGGTAAAATATTTTGAATGTGACAATGTATTTGAATGAAAGTGTTACCCTTGCATTATAATAAACAACCCCTCAGGCTGCCAGAAAAATTTTACAATTGATTTCTTATTGTTCTTGGATCATATAGGGTCCTTCAGGGATAAAGTTGTACTTTATTTTATATCTTCTTAACTCTAACTAGTATACAGATGAACAACTTTAAAAATATCTATGTCTAACTAGAACTTTATTTCAGATTTACATCTGTACGGGCGTGTGGGCTTGCTACTTTAATTTCGGCCTATGTTTTGGCGCTCCTACAGTGTTCATACCACAAATCAGGAAAGAAGCTAACTCGAATGAAGTGATAAGCATGGAAATGGCGTCATGGTTATGTAAATATTTACATAAAATATTGACATTTTCTTTGTGAAATATTCTAAATTAACTTGGATGGGTGGGTAATGATATGTACGTTTCGGGACCAAATTTCAAATCTTTTGCCTTATTTTAATGTTTTACAATAACACATGCGAGTGCAATAAGAAATTAAAGAAAAGTGGAAATAATTTTTTATGCGTACTATAAGCCCTGGACAAGCTCACTCTTATTTATATCGTTCATCGTGACAGATAAAGCACCTACAGTTGAGGCTAATTATTTGAGCTTATTTAACGGCCCAATTCAGCGGTCATTTTTATCCAGAAACCGTTCTACCAAAATAATCTCTTGGGTTTTCTTTTAGCGCAGCAAAATGTTTAAAAACGTCCTAAAGGACTGGCCATTCCCTGGTGTTGAAAATACCCACACCGCGGTAACCACTTTCCTTCAGGCTTATTTGTATGTCTGTTATCTCGCGGACTTCAAAACAACAATACAATTACAGTTCCATTTTTGTTTTCCAGCGTCCTGCCTTAACTACAGCGCCATACCATTCGCGATATTGCTCAGCTACCTTCCTCATCGTATTGGGAGAAAACGCACTATTTTGTTTGTCGCTACAATGACATTGATTGGTTTCATTGTTCTTTTTACAAGCAGAACTACTATACAACTACTTATCAGCGAAATTATTCAAGGACCTGTATCTGCTTGCCAATTGACAATAACTTTAATGGTGATCACAGAATATTCTTCACCATGCTACAGAGGTATATTTTTAACATTAAAATCTGCAACATTTTTATGGGGTGTCTGGGTATCCAACACAATAGGAACTTACACGCATTGGACCAACATTGCACTTCTTGGATGTGCAATATCATTTTACGCTATAGTAACTATCCTGTTCTGGCCAGAATCGCCTTACTGGCTTGCGAGTCAAGTCAGATTTGAAGAATGCATTAAATCACATCGGTGGCTAAAAGGAAAAGGACAAAGAGCAGAAGAAGAATTGAAAAGCCTTATAAATTCACAGCAAAAAATCACTAATCATGAGGATCGGTTAATGAAAAAACGTTTTTTCAATATCCGTAAAGCTGTATGTACGCGTACTTTTTATGGCGCATTAAAAATAACTGTTTTCCTCATTGCATTGTATGTGTTTTCTGGAAAACTTGCTTGTGCCATTTACGCAATTGATATGATAAAAAAAATCACGGGTAACGAGGATCTAGCATATAAGGGAATGCTTATTTTAGATGGCATTACTGTTATTGGAGCGTACATTGGATGCGGATTGTCTAAAATAATTAAGCGAAAAATTATAGTTACAACTACAACTTTGATTGGTGTCAAATTTCTTTTACTGCTGTCAATTTATTTATATATAGTTGAACTTAAAATTTTGGGTGAGAACAATTACATTTCAATGATATTACTAACTGGTTACTCTTTAGCTATTAGTTGTGGCCCTATGATTATGTTGACTTCGATCGTAGGTGAAATTATTCCTTTGAAGTCAAGAAGTCTATTTACTTTATTTATAGCAATACTTTATAACTCAATGATGGGTACTATGCTTAAGACAACACCATTTATTTACAAGAACCTTGGTACCCATGGAACTTTTTTATTTTATGCTATCGCGGCATCGTTTATGCTTATGTTGGTTTATAAATTTGTGCCAGAAACAAAAGACAAAACTCTAGTAGAAATAGAAAATTATATGCAAAATGGTGAATTTGTAAACATTAAAGAACAAACTGTATTGAAATCTGACACAACATGAAAAAATAAATTAACTACGAGCACTTACTTTTCTTTAACTGATGATGTCATTACTGATCTGGGAAAATTAGCTTTACTTATATTACTTGATTGAACTGTAAATAAGGGTGCAGTATTTGGTAAGTGCTCATTATATTACTTACAAAAAAGATTTTCGTCCTTTTTTTATCCCTAATACTAATAAATTTATTAGCAAGCCCAAGTGACGGTGCTGCCGAGTGTAGGCCGCTAAATGGTAGTGATCAATGGTTATAATAGACCATATTATTATATTAAGAATAGAATCATAAAATTTACAATGGAAATTATTAAAACTGTAACTTATACGAAATTTTTAATGTCTAAGGTAACAAACTGTAGTGATAAAATTAATAATACGTTTGTGTTTTATTTTATATCGCTTAATTGTTTTTCTACTGAGATAAGTATATTTATATTATATTTAAAAAATATATATTAAATTAGACTATACAATAAATAAGTGAATAATAGTAATTCTTACATGTTTGAAGTCCTCAAGAGACAAGGTGTTCTTTTCTCAATTATTTTTTTTTATTTTTGGCGGGCAATACTTTATTCTTTGAGCCATACAATTTTTGTTGTTGTTTGTTTTTCATTTCTTTTACCTGTGTAATTTAATGTAAGTTTGTGTCATTTTTAGGGTTTCGTAGTAAACATGGAACCTTATAGTTTCGCCATGTCCGTCTGTCTGTCTGTCTGTCCGTCCGCGGTTTAGCGCAAAAACTGTTAGTACTAGAGACTTGAAATTTGGCACAAGTATACGTATAGTATTAATCACGCCGACAAAGTGGTAGAATAAAAACGTGAAAAAAAATGTATTAGGCTAACCTACTAGTAACGCGCGGATATTTTCTTATTTTTTGTATTTTTTTTTATTTTCGATTTTCATAAAGTATGGTATTGTTGGATAGGTCTTTTAAAAATATTATGGGTGTACGAACATCATTTTTTGATGTAGTTAACTGTTCGTGACTTATTAAGCTTTAAAGTGCAAATTTTCGTTAGACTCAAGTGTCCCCCCCCCTACAGACTAAACGGTTGTTGTTAGAAATTCAAACGTTACGGCGATAGTAGCTACATATAACGAAATTAAAAGGAAAACTATCACACTAAATTTGGCCTTGCAAGTTTGCGAGTTATAGTCGACCAGATGTATTATACTCGATTTCTCTTACTCTGTAACTACGGAACCCTACACTGCGCGTGGCCCGACATGCACTTGACCGGTTTTTTATGATAAAATGGACGAAGAGAAAATCCACAAATTCCACAAATCATTCCACAAATCTTAATAAGGAAAAATATAACTCATATTTTAATTAAATAACTATCAAAATACTAAATTCCTTATATTTAACACAGGTACAACATACCAATTTGATAACATGAAAATTTCAAGAGATTATCACTATTTCCCGTACTAACGTCAGGGAGTTCTGGATTGAGAGGCGCATTGCCGAATCCAGAGTTGTCATCAGGAAGCTATTTTGCCTTACGATAGGCAATATATACCCAGGACCTGACGTCCTTTGACCGATGGGTTGAGTTGGTTCCCGAGCTGATTGTCGTCTTTGTATTCCTCACATGGCTAGCGAGGCTGGGAGCCTAATGGCCATCCTTTCTTGAGCCGGGCCCAGTTGCGGGCGGCCGCCAGCAAGGTTGCGTCCCAGTGACCCTACGAAAGGCTGATTCGAAACACCCAGAGGTTTGATGTGCGTAACGCCTTTTCCGCGGGTAAATGTTAATATATGATCAAGATTTATGTGCTGTGTGAGGCGCTGGTTGAAAAACACTGAAATAAGCCCTCAAATAACTTGAGAATAAAATATATGCATGAGTTAGCTGCATTAGACGTCATAAAGAACGCGTAAACTAATCCTAACTTTAGTTTGTGGAAGCAGAAAAGTGGCTGAAATCAGGCAGTTAGTACTGTCTAGTACGTACTAACTACCTACTGAACTAACTGACTACGGCCCAACGTTGATAGTTGGAAAGTTGTTCATACCAACAGAAAGCTTCGTAAGCGCGATTCAGCGTACCATTCACCCATCGACGACACAACGCCGCTTCTCCATTCACCATTGTTCAAGCTTGACAACTAACAAAATCTTAAGAAACACTGTCTAAAGAATGGATAAAATAGTAATTTAGAGTAAAGCATCTAGATTTACTGAAATCAGTAAAAAAGATTCAGATGACGCCATTAATTTAATAATATTAAGGCACTTCTCTAAAAACGTACCTACAAATAAAGCGTTTTTAAATAAAAAATACTAAAAGCTTGAGCTACTGAAGTCCTGCTCGATTTGTCAAATCTTTCCTTCACATTTATTGCATTGCTTTATGGTAGCAGCAGCGCCATCTATTGCCAACTGTCAGGGCAGGACTTCAGTAGCTCAATTGGAAGAGCGGCTGGACTAGATTCCCAGTAGTTCGCGAGTTCGAGTCTCGCCTGAAGTCAAATTTTTCTTTCCAGTTTTCTTTAAATAAAAAACGTATTATATATGTTACATTTTGATAAAAACTCAATTCACACACATAAAGGGATACAAAACTACTCGCAATACATAGAATCTATATTTATCCATACTATTAAAAAAAAATTTTTTCTCTAAAACTGTTTTCATATAGAGCATGCTTAAACACATTGAACAAGGAATAGTTCAATTAACTGATAATGTCAATAAATAAATATACCAACCAAAATTAATGGCTGTTGATAGCGTACATAATAGTAAAATACGTATGTGGTAAAAATACATTTTCTTCTGTTCGAATTGTTTGTTAATAATTTCATGAAGACGCGACGACGATTTCATGTAATTTACGCTACAAAGTCATATAATAAGACATTTTTAAGTAAGAAATTGTAAGATGGAGAATTATAATGCGGAAATTAATTCAGTGGCAGATAGTGACGACAGTGCTAATAAAACATCATGGAAACCACTTTTGAGACAGGTAATTCACTCGTAATTTTCTTGTAGAATTCAACCCACTATTACACGTATTTTAGCTAAAGTGTTGCTGATCACTCTTGATAATACAACTAAACGAAACAAAGAATAATGTTAAAGCTAAAATGGGTAAAATGTACTCACTATTTATATTTTTATCAGTTTACTGGATGTAGAGCTCCAGTGACGGAGCTCGCGGGCGAAGGCACCGCCGCATTACCTAATATACTTGCCGATGAATGGTAGTGTTCAGCACTATCGTGTTCCGGTCAGGTGGTAATGTATGGCCCTATAATTTCGGGCACAGAGGCATAACACCTTAGGCCTCAGGAGTGGTAACGCATCTGCATTTTGACCTTGGTCTTAGTGTGGCTGTCTATAGGCTGCAGTCATCACTTTACATCAATGTGAACGGCATGCTTGCTTGCCACTTCCAAAAATAAAAAAGTTTAATTGTGACGGTAAATAAATCTTTTTTTTAAACCAAAATGTTTCGTTTTATAAATTGTTAGATCTTAGTAAATCTCATTTATTTACAATTTTGGAATTATCTCAAGCAGAGTCTTCTTTCTTGTTATTGACATAACTGATCCTCGTTGTATCCCCAATATATTTATGCCAGTATACTTTTTATTGTTTGTACTCGTATTACTTAAAGTAACTTATTTCAGAAAAAGAATTAAATGTTGTATAGTTCCTGATAAATGTCTTCAAATGAAACAGAATGTGAAATACGTGTCAAAAACTTGTAAAATAAAATAATAGCTAATAGTGTGAAATGTGTGTATTTTTTCAGATCTATGTCTGCACAGGCGTCTGGGCTTGTTTTTTCAATTTTGGGCTCTGTTTTGGTGCTCCGACGGTATTCATTCCTCAAATAAGGAGAGAAGCAAACTCCACTGATGCAGTTAGCATGGAAATGGCTTCGTGGCTATGTAACTTTTTTATTCGATATATTAACAAATACTGAACAAACTAAACCTTTTGATATTTTTTTTAAGTTTGTATTGGTACAACTCTAAGAAGCTTGTCCTCTCGATCTAGAGTTAGGTAGCATAACATTACCACTACAATATCATAATATGTCTGGCACTAAGTAGTAATTCCATAGTCTCAAGACTTTCCATTTAATTTTATTTAAATACTTGCTTTGAAAAACGTTTCCTAGGTTATGTTTTTTGTTTTATCGTATTTTCTTATTATTATTTATGTACTAAACAGATATACAATGCGAATGTGGATGGTTGCAGAGGCCCAGGAAGACCAAGGCTGACCTACCATGACCAAATAGGTCGAGTTCTGTCTGATGGTGGTGTCAAAAGTCTTAGGAATCGGCGTGCATGTATGAAGAGAATGATGAAAGTAGACGAGGCACGAGAGGTTTGTCAGAACCGGGATGTCTGGCGCTCTACACTCTCTGCCTACCCCGTTAGGGACCTGGCGTGAAGATACATACATTTATGTACTGAAAGTGGCAAACAAGCATGCAGTTCACATTGATATTAAGTGATGACTGCAGCCTATAGACACCCACACAAAGACCAAGATCAAAATGCAGATGCGTTACCACTTCTAAGGCCTAAGGTGTTATGCCTCTGTGCCGGAAATTACAGGCCCGTATATTACCACCTGACCGGAACACGATAGTGCTGAACACTAACATTTAGTGGCAAGTATGTTAGGTATTTCACATAAGCCACCTTAATTTTGTCCATTTAGTTCTCGCTCACGATCATATTTTCTATTTTAACACGTTAATGTTTCTACTTTCCAGCTTCCTGCCTCAATTACAGTGGTATACCATCAGTGATTTTACTTAGCTATCTGCCTTATCGTCTCGGAAGAAAACGAGCTTACATATTCGTAACTGCAACATCATTGATCGGATTCATTATCTTCTATACTAGTTCTTCGACTCTTCAAATTTTGATCAGCATATTTTTCCAAGGACCTTTAGCTGCTTGTCAAACGACATTATCTCTCATGGTGATCACAGAGTATGTATCGCCGTGCTACAGAGGCATGTTTCTAACAATAAAATCTGCCACATTTTTATGGGGGATATGGGTTTCTAATACTATTGGAACTTATATGCATTGGAAGAACATTGCAGTACTTGGCAGTTTGATTGCAATATACACTCTAGTTACGGCAATCACTTGGCCAGAATCTCCTTACTGGTTGGCAGGCCGGGATAAATTTGAAGAGTGCTCGAGATCACATCGCTGGCTTAAAGGAAATGGAAGTAGATCAGAAGAAGAATTGAAGACTCTTATTAATACACAACAGTCGCGTGAGAAGAAAAAAAAAATTACGATATGCAAACAAATATTGAACGTTCATAAAGTTGTGTCATCACGGTTATTTTACAGACCTCTGATTATAGCAGTTCTGTTACTGGCGATGTATAATTTCTCAGGAAAAATAGCTTGCGCTGTATATGCTATTGATATCATTAAAAAAATCACTGGAAGCGAGCCTTTAGCATATAAGGGAATGCTTATTTTGGACGGCGTAACTGTTGTCGGGATGTATATAGGATGTGGATTATCAAAAGTTCTCAAACGAAGAGTTCTTCTTACAGGTGCAACTATTGTTGGTGTTTTGTTTCTTTTAATATTATCAGCTTATACTTATTCAGTAAAACTTAATATTTTAATTGAAAATAACTATATCACAATAGTATTATTGACAGGATTTTCATTGGCTATTAGCTGCGGTCCTTTGATTATTTCGACGACAGTAGTAGGTGAAGTAATTCCGTTGAAAGCGCGAAGTACATTTACACTAACTGAAGGTATTGTTGCAAATGCATTTATGGGAACTTTTGTTAAAATCACACCACTTGTTATCTCGAGTTTCGATTCTCATGGGACTTTTTTATTTTACGCAATTATATCTTCGATTTTATTGATATTTATTTATAAATATGTGCCAGAAACAAAAGATAGGACGCTTGTGGAAATAGAAAACTATATGAAATTTGGAAAGTTTAAAGTGGATAAGGAAATGGTAGGATTCAAAAATGATTTTCCGACTAATTAAAGAAATAATGTGTTAAACATTTAATTATATTTAATGCAACCCTATTCCTTTCACTTTATGAAGACTGAGATTCTATAGATATAAATAGAACATTGTATTTATTAAAACACTGATTAAAATGAAGAGTCAAATAATCAATAATGGTATTTATTTACAGTTGATTAAAAAAATATTATTTGTTTTATATTATTTCGCATTAACACATTCTTTTTTAAATAAAATAAAAAAATATTACATGAAAATAAATAAATATGCATTTTGTATTGCTCAGCTAAATATATTTTTGTCCCAATAATGGCAATCAAGAGAATTACACATTTATTAACAAAACATTAAACAATACCCTTGATAGGTTATAATAAGATCCCACTGCAAAATCATTTCGCTCATCCAGATATGCTGCAAACCTAATTTTTACGCAACTTTATAATTTAGAGAATATATATCCACTAGGTTGCCTATCAAAATTTGGCCGCAAGTATTGAGTATATCCGTCCGTGCCCGTGACGACGGTAGCTAGAAAGCGACCGAAACATCGGGTGTAAGAAGAAGTTCGGGAGTTTTATATACGCAAGAAAAACCGCAAGTTTATTTTCTACAATGCTATCTATCGATAGCAACCGGAAACGACGGCTTAACGGGCCCTCCGAAGCACGGAAACGCGCCACTAGCGGTCACCCATCACACACCTGACCGCATCCGTAATGCTTAACCGAGTAGGTTGCTTATGATCAACACCAGCCGCGGGGCCATGCGCGCTTCATATTACAATATAAATATATCGTAATGTGTATAATAATTGAACTTTGTAAAGTGTGTCATTAATTTTAAATTTACGATCTGATTAGTCCAGTGGAGTGAAACGACCGTTTGATTGGAAGGGTCGCGGGTTCAATTCCCGCAACGGGACATTGGCCCACAGATTTTTGTTTCGGGTCTGGGCGTTTGTGAATGTGTTGCGTGTGTAACGGCACCCACGACTCAGGTAAACTCAGGAGTGTAAGCGTATTTATTTATTTATTTTTATTTCACTTGGTGTCATTTTATTAATAAGGTAAAGAGTTTTCTTGGTTAACCATTTGACTCATGAGATAATAATTACATGGAACGATAATATTATTTAGTATTTTAAATAAATAAGCTCTTAGGGTATTATTTTTCAACATATACGATTGGCATGTAAAGTTTAAATACTATTAAATGAAACTTTTAGCATTTATGACTATTTTTAAAAAAGTTAATGCCTTTTTCACTCCAAACACGATTTATTGAGTCCTATTTCTCAGGTTTGTAGATTGCCGTAATAGCATCCTGCTAAATGGTTGCACGATAATAAGATTTTTTCGTGATGTGTCGAAGATAATATAAAATATAATAATATATTTTATTTAATTGCCTCGGTAGCCTAGTGGTAGCAGGCCACTACTACTACACTGAGGTCCTGGGTTCGATTCCCGGGTAGGGGGTTATAAGAGGTAATGATGTAAAGTTCTTTACCTCTGTCTACCCCTTCGGGGATTACAGGCGTGAAGTTACGTTTTTTAGAGAATCTTTTTCTAAGATAAGCCATCAGTAATTGTATATTTTATATATTTAACCACAAATTTTAACAAACAAACTAGTTGTATACCTAACAACCAACTTAATTTATTTATCTTTACGCTTCTTGCACACAGACACTGCCGAATGTGATAATATGTAGAATTTAATTTTATCTTTCCACATGCCAATGTTTTTGGTAATTTTATTTACTTGACGCGCCATTGGAGGCGCTACCTGATTGTTGTAATTTATATCAAACTATCTGTTGCCCGCGGCTTCGCCCACGTGGATGTCGTTTTATAAATATTGTTTCCTGAATTTTTTTCTTTGCTATAAACCTTACGGAGCCTGAGACCTTTCCAACAAATGCAAAATCCTGGAAACCGGTTCGTGCGTTCTGGAGTTTTAGCGCTAGGAATGTAAACCCGACGATATTTTTAAGCGGCAAGTATATTAGGTAATGCGGTAGTGCCTTCGCCCGCGAACTCCGTCACTAGAGCTCTACCACCAGTAATATTATAGAGATAGAATACACGTTCACCCAAAAAATAGTTTTGTCATGCTTTTGTTATTTATAACCGACTTCAAGAAAAGAGGAGGATCTATGTAAGACGGTATGTAGGTATATTAGATTGGGGAAAAAGTTTCTTCGCATTTTTTAAGATAATTCAAAACATTTTTTAATATAGTTTATTAAATTTAAGTAAAGTATGTATGTACCATTTTGTTCGATAACCTTTTGCCATCTTGTAGGTAGGGACATGATCCCATTGCTAGAAAAATTTTGGGATTTCTCATCAAGATACCGCGACAAGTGGGTTTGGCAGTCCTCTCGTGATGTTAACCTAACATTGCATAAAGAATTCTGAAGAGACCGAAACAGGTGGAAATCTGAAGGTGCAAGGTCAGGACTATACCACTTTGGGCGCGGTCGGGTAGTGTGATGGGTGACCGCTAGTGGCACATTAAAATGCGCGTTTTCCGTGCTTCGGAGGGCACGTTAAGCCGTCCGTCCCGGTTGCTATCGATAGATAGCAGTCGTTAAACCTTGTCGGAGGCCTAATGGGCGGTTTGAAAACATCCGACAGCGGGTTGGCCACTAACCCACCCACCTCCACAAATCCGCATTGGAGCAACGTGGTGGAGTAAGCTCCAGGCCTACCTCGAAAAAAGGGGAGAGACTCGTGCCCAGCAGTGGGACGTATAATGGGTTGCCATTATTATATTATTATAACTCTGAATATGGGCGTCCACACAAGACTGCGATGCGTTGCGATCCGACGCCGCATATTGAAAGTATGGTCATTTTTTAAATTAATACAATGAAAGTGGCAAGTAAGCATGCAGTTCACATTAATGTTAAGTGATGACTGCAGCCTATCGACACCCACACAAAGGCCAGAGGTCAAAATGCAGATGCGTTATCACTTCTGAGGCCTAAGGTGTTATTCCTTTGTACTGGAAGTTACAGGACCGTACATTACCACCTGACCGACCTGATTTGGCGGCAAGTAAAGAAAGAAAGAAACGTTTATTTTTAACTATGTGTGGTACAAGGATAACACACATTTTTTAACATTAAGTACCTAAGTAGGTACCTAGTATTTGTTACAAATTGGTATATCAGGTAATGCGGTGGTGTCTATGCCCGCGAGCTCCGTCACTGGAGCTCTACCACCAGTCGATTGAATCGCATCGCAAGTTTCTGCGATGCAGCGTCGCATTGCATCGCAGTTTTGTGTGGGCGCCCTACATCAAGGTCAATGAAAAAATAAATAAAGCTTAAATTAAAAATTTAAAAATGATATGAAATAAACATTACAGATTGGAGATAATTCAATGTCTGAGTAAATGCATACTGTAAATGATAAACTCCAAGATATATAAAGTTAAAAGCATATGAAATCCAATTTCATTTGACAGATTTTGTTCGCTTGTGTTGAAGGTGTAATTTTTTTTCAGTTGATAATATATTTAAAAAAATGAGTAACAGTAGGAAAAAGGAATTGAAGTAAAGGATTTTTCGTCAAAGCCACTTTTACGTCAGGTTGAAATTTTATTGATTTTTTTTTTCTGCTGTACATAGTTCATAATTCATTGAGTATCACATTTTGCAGATTTAACAAGTAGTTAAATCTTTTTCTTCATGGCTACTACATCACTAATTAGTTACGCACTTTTCTACTTCAATGTCACCATGGCCCAGCTCCTAATCAGCGAAGTATTACAAGGACCATTATTTGCTTGTGAAATAACTTTATCTTTACTTATCCTAACTGAATACACATCTCCCTGCTATCGAGGTCTCTTTTTAACTTTAAAGTCGGCTTCACTGTACTGGGATGTTTGGGTTGCAAATGCAATTGGCACGTTCTTTCACTGGAGAATCATAGCTTTGCTGGGCTTAGTTTGTTCAATTTATGTAAACATTAGTCTTATATTTTGGCCAGAATCACCAAATGGTGCCATATTTTATAGGCAAGCCAATATTGGCTTGCCTATAATAATCGTAAAGAAGATTGTGAAAAATCACATAGATGGCTGAAAGGATCGAGTAGACATTCAGATTTGGAGTTGGAAAAGTTATTGGATTCCATCAAAAATTCAAAAGACAATAGAGTTTCTTGTAGGGAACGATTCAAATCTTTCGGAGATGTGATTCGGTCCAATGAGTTTTATAAGCCAATGTTGATTTCAATTGTTATATTAAAACTGTACACGCTTTCAGGTAAAATAATTTGTATAATTTACGCTATTGATATTATTAAGCAAATGACAGCCAACGAAGTAACTGAGTATCAAGGTATGCTTATTCTAGATGGATTCACCGTTTTTAGTATGTATGTTGGTAGCTGTCTATCTAAAGTTCATAAACGTAAAGTAGTTTTGTTAACCACATCCACGATTTCGTTGTTTTTCTTACTTTTTTACGTCACTTTATTTATACATTATTAAATTAGGTTATGTTGTAGAGAAAAAATATGTATCACTGTCATTATTGACTGCATTTTCAATATTCATAAGTTGCGGTCCTATGATTTTGTGTACTTCTATTTATGGTGAACTAATATCGCTGAAACATAGAAATACAAAAATTCTGATTTTAGGATTAATCGCACATTTACTGTTAGGTACCGTCATCAAGCTTGCTCCTTTTGCTTTAAAAATATTTCAAATTCATGATGCGTTTTTGTTTTATGGTTTATCAACGTTAGCGTGCATAGTACTGTTATACATATACCTACCAGAAACAAAAGACAAAACTTTGCAAGAAATTGAGGACTACTTTAAAGGAGAAACTGATAAGATTGAAGAAGCAAATTAACTAATTGCAAGAAGCAAATTAACTAATTGCAAACGCCAATAAATGATGTTAGAAGAAAACCTAATACATTTATTATTGATAGATTTATCTTTAAAGGTGAACGTACTTAGACTCACTCATGCTGAACGCATCGAACGAATCCAAGTCAGGAAAATCTGCCTCGCACACATATCCGCACCGATGAGTATATGCATATTTGTATTTATTTAAACATATGCCATAGTTGTTCACATTATCTGTATTCTTTTGTATTAGATCTAAGGATTTTGACAAAAAAAACAACTCTCTGAATTTGTTTGGTAGCGGAGTTTTTCTTAGTAGTGAATGCACTTGACAATGACTATATTTACGACGAATGTTTTTCCTTTCTTCTATGTAGGAAAAATTTCATGATTTATCAGCAAGTTTTTTGTGAATTCATTTTTATTTATACCTATTGAATAATAATTATGATTATTGTAAGTCATAAACTGTAGGTAGCTTGCAAACCGACCATAAAAAAGTTAAAATAAAAGTTCGAGTTTGAAGCAATCTACTGTGCCGAAGAAATCGTTTCCATTCCTTTTACACCCGAGGAATGTGTGAATTACATGTAATCTGTGACAGAATTGGACGATTGTGATGAATTTAACAGCTTTTCGTAGTTACAAATATTCTAAATTCGATTAGAATTTCTGAGGTTTACTAGATTTAATTCACGGAGGCAAGTATACGAGGTTTTATAAAATTTAATAAACAAAATTCTAAATTTCGTTTTGCTCGATTCGTTCAATGCTTTCAATTCTGTGAGCTTTAGAAAATGAAGTGATGGATTAGACTGATTTACAGTGATAATATTTCAAAATAACTATCAGCTAATTCAAAGACAAAAAAATCACTGGTTCTTAGTAGCAAATCTGTTAATTTTATCTATAATTAAATCAAAAAAGTATACTGTAACGTCATAACCTCATAGTTATCAAGTTTATGTAACTGTGATCTATAAGTTAAAATTATGTTGTTATTCTCTTTGTTATATTTTTATGTGACAATTGTTGTGGATGTCTGTTTTATAAGTAATAAATAAAGATATTACTGTTACCATTTCATAATTATTTATCTGTATTGGTGCATTATTGTGTTCATAATTTTAGTATACAATTGTCAATATAAATTGCGTTAGTTATATAGACACACCAGGTCCCTTACGGGGTAAGAAGAGAGTGTTGAGCGCCAGATATCCCGGTCCTGACATACCTCCCGTGCTTCTTCTACCTTCATCATTCTCTTCATAAATGCACGCCGATTCTTAAGACTTTTAACTCCACCCTCAGACAATACTCGACCTATTTGGTCATGGTAAGTCAGTCTTGGTCTTCTTAGGCCTCTACAACCATCCACATTCGCATTGTTTATCTGTTTACTCATTCGCTAATTCGAATTTCTTTCCATATATCCGAACCATCGGAGCATACTTTTTTTCATTTTTACACCGATACTTTCATTCACACAAACCCTCTTTGTACATCTTCATCACGAAGGGATCTGGATTACATATAATAGCGTTGGAGTTAGTACAGAATTATGTATGGCTAGTCGAGAACGCTGACTTAGATGTTTAGATTCTAGCAGCTTACATAACGCTCAATTCACGCAATTCTCAGCATACTCAGCAAGCACTCTCCTCTCTATGTCAGCAGTGTACCTACCATCCCTGCTTAAAGCACATCCAAGATACACAATTTTATCCACCTGTTCTAACACTGCATAATACCACCATCACTACTTATGCATTTGTTCTCTGTTCATCTCTTTCAAATATATATAATAGGTACTTTAGTTTTATTCACATTCAACTGTAAGCCTTTCTCCATACAATCTTCTTTCATGACTGTGACTAATGTGTTAGTTAATTTTATTTATTATATTTTCGTTTACATTAATATAGGAATTATCAACTCTTAATTGTTGTTTTTTTTATGCAAACAACATACAGTTTACATTGATGGTAAGTAATACTGTAGCCTAAAAACACCTACATGAAACCAGAGAATTCAAAATAGATGCGTTGCCACTTCTGGGGCCTAAGGATAAGCTTAATTACAAAAATATGTTTCTTTTTTTATTAATAATATCCTTAGAAAATATTAATTTAAAATATTTTAATAAACTGCGAACATCACATCGCCGTGGACTCCCCTTTTCCCCTACCTGTCACATTTTGTCACGTTCAGCGAGATCCTCCCTTGCATGCGAACGTATTTTGTGAACGGCCCATAATTAAATTAACTAAATTGTTGACTAATTTACAATTTACTCTGCATCAGATTTGTGGCAATCTTGACCAATACTATTGCATTGGGTAATACTATTGTTCTTGTAATATACGCGCTCGTTAGATTATCTTTCAGCATTTTGATTGTAGTAATTTCTTACCTTGGATGTACTTCTACTTGCAACACTTCATCTCCAACCTTCACGTTTTCTGGTATCCTCACAAACTTCAAGTATTCGCCAACTGGGTAGAAGTTGCAACCTTGAACAAAGAAACGAAAAATAATAAAAAATAATTATTACATTTGTTTGAAACATAGCTAAAAAGAGACGGAAAAAGAAAAAACGCAGAACATACAAACATCATTACAATTTGTAATTAAGTTTATATTATTATAAATTATTATTATAAATAAGGTATCATTTTTAATTATCATCTCGTTGCAATTGATACTTATTGTAGATATATTTCCAATTATTTAATGGCTAAATATTATTCAAATAAGAATTACATCATCATCAACAATTTCCATAACAATTTATTTAATTTGGTACCCATGTCATTCACTTGGGTGGCAAGCACTAGAGCCTATAGTCATTATGGCTAATATAAACGTCTTCACAAAAATCAGCGTTTTTTTATTGTGTTTTGTGTAGGCGGCCTGTCTTGAGACGGCACTAGTCTACTTTACCGGGCAATCGGCGATCGCAGAAGGCGCTCCAGCTTTCCCTTGAGGCGTGAGTTTACATTACCGTAACCGAAATACTACGCCTTGCCTACGCCTTCGAGCTCTACTGGAACTCTCATAAAAATTTCTTACTTCCAAACAAACATTACAAATCAACAGAATCTGTAGTCCACGACATTCAAACACGATGTGGTATCTAAAAGACATAAAAATGACCACTCCAACAATGGAATTACACCATTGATTACCTCACACAGAGACAATATGTGGAATTCTCTCGTACATACAAGTTACGAAATTAATTGTTGCAGCGTCTATCGGCCGTTCTCTTGAGTAAAAATGTCAGCCAATAGATTATTGTTTGGTTTGATTGATTAATTAAGATACTGTACGTCTTTTGTGGAGTGACAAGGAGATGAATGTGTTAGACGAGGTAAGGGGCTTTGTTAGCAGGTTTGTAACGTATAACAATTTAGTTGTTCTGTAGGAACACAAAGGAGAGCCAGTTCTTTAGCTGATCTATTCTTCGGATATTTGATATGTCTTATTAGATAATAAAGGAATGATATTTGTTCAGAGGTATTTCTAAATCTAATACAGCAGCACCTGTGTTGAAACACTTCACTTTTTTCTGCTTTACTTTTAATCGTATGCAGTGTTTATTATTGGATGAAAGCGTTTTCTAAAAGTATGTATGTATCTTCACGCCAGGTCCCTAACGGGGTAGGCAGAGAGTGTAGAGCGCCAGATATCCCGGTTCTGACAAACCTCTCGTGCCTCGTCTACCTTCATCATTCTCTTCATACATGCACGCCGATTCCTAAGACTTTTGACCCCACCATCAGACAGAACTCGACCTAATATATATGGTCATGGTAGGTCAGTCTTGGTCTTCCTGGGCCTCTGCAAACATCCACATTCGCATTGTATATCTGTTTAGTCATTCGCTCATTCGACATTCTTTCTATATGCCCGAACCATCGGAGCATGCCTTTTTTCATTTTTACAACGATACTATAATTCACACAAAGCCTCTTTCTTACATCTTCATTACGAACGCGATCGGTGAGTGATACACCGCAGATCTTGCGCAAAGATCTCATCTCGACCGCGTTCAACTTACTTTCATGCTCTTTCCTGCATACCCAGCTCTCGCTTCCATATAAAAGCGTTGGAGTAAGTACAGCATTATGTACGGCTAGTCGAAAAGTATATATATATATATTATTATGGGGCGATATGCTCTAATCGTCACGTTTGGCAATGGGAGTTGATGACCATAGTGACGGTAGTTTAATCGTGGGTTATTTCTACTAATTCCACGTTATTGTAAACGAGCACAGTATTACAAATAAATAATATCGAGTCGCTTAATGATAGCATTGGAAAACCCAACTTCTTATAGCGCGTTCCCAAAGTTCCAAAGTGTATTTCTCATATAGGGTCCTGTTCAGTGGTGTATCTGTTACTAAAAGTACATTTACACGAGCATGTCGTTGGGGTATAGTCGCACAGTGCTAAATTGGCACGACGATACTGCAAACCGTTAAAAGTTATAACGTACTAGACAGACAGACAAAAATTCCAAATTTATTGATATTTTGTTTCTGTTACTCTTTTCTATCAGTTCTTTAGAATAATATTTAATGTTACACTCGATTTTTACTGTCGTATTATATGTATTGATAAGTTTCTTCTTTTCTTTTTCTTCAACTCTTTTCGTGTGACGTGTCGTAATACAAACTACTTAGACTGAATAATGCATGGACAGGACATTCGGTTTCTACGAGTATGCCCGATGAATGATTACCTGTGTGAAACAAGGGTAGGTAGCAATGCTTTTCTCTGAGCTGTTTGGTCCGCAACATGATGTTTGAACCCTGTGTTTGTATAATGACATCTGCTCGAATGCATGCATTTATTTCTGTCTACTCATTCAGCCATTAACTACACGCGTGTAGTAACATTTCACTTTTATAAAAGACAAGGTTTTTGTTTAGCTCATCTTAATACATCTTACTGGTGGTAGAGCTCCAGTGACGGAGCTCGCGGGCGTAGGCACCACCGCATTACCTAATATGCTTGCCGCTAAATGGTAGTGTTAGCACTATCGTGTTCCGGTCAGGTGGTAATATACGGCCCTGTAATTTACGGCACAGAGGCATAACACCTAATGCTTCAGGAGTAGCAGCGCATCTGCATTTTGACCTCTGGTCATCGTGTGGGTGTCTGTAGGCTACAGTCATCACATAACATCAATGTGAACTGCACGCTTGTTTGCCACATTTATTACATAAAAAAACAAGTAATGTTCAAACATAAAAGCTTTTCACGAAAATTTGGTAGCACAAATTGAATTAACCGTAAAAACAACCAAAAATCTATTTCAACAAGCGTCACAGTGATCTACAGTGACGATTTATTTATTCACGGAACAGTGGATCCACTGTTTAGTTAAAGATAGTGATCCGTTGGCTAGTATGCAACAAATGTTGATCAATTTTAGTACATTAGGAGTTAAAATTTGTAGCATTATATCTGTTTAGGCGGTTGCTACCAATCAATTTAACAAAAATGTTAAAGCAATTATTCATGTGTACATGATTGCCATTTAGGTGTGTTGTGATTATCGACAAATTCCCTTCTCAGAATTCATGGTCAATTGCTACAAATTTTATTTTTTCATTTTATCTGCTATAACTAGTGACGCGCCCCAGTTTCCCGCGTAAAATAGAGCTAAACATGCCAGCATGTTTTTTTTCAAGGATCGCATCAGATACCTCAAATATGAGGATTTAACTTTTTTGTAGATCGATTTATCTTGATAATTTCAGCAGAAAGACTGCTGGACAATAACGCACCCAGAAATGCCATAATGCATTCTATGCAGATCTAAAAAAAGGAGTAATCCATTGTGTATTGTTTTGTTATATATTTTATCCCCATTGCAAATTATCATTTGAATATCAATATTTGAAATATAAAATCAAAATGTATAACAATTGTTTTTTAACATTATGTTACATAGGTGGCAAACATGCAAGCAGTTCACGCTGATGTTAAGTGATGATTGCAGCCTATAGACATCTACACAAAACCAGAGGTCAAAATGTAGATGTATTGCCACCCCTGAGTCCTTAGGTGTTCTGTATCTGTGATAGTTATTACGGGGTCATACACTACCATCTAACCGGAACACGATAGTGCTGAACACTACCATTTTGCGGCAGATAAATTAGGTAATGGTGCCTACGCCCTCGAGCTCTTACACTGGAACTCTACCACCAATATATGACAGTTGCAGTTTGGATTAAAATTAAATGATTATTTGATTTATAGAAATATGCCAAAATGTTAATTTATTTTTACAAAGTTACTATCAAAATATTAGCGAATGGATCTGATGCTTAAGGATTTGCTTTCTTTTGGATAATTCAAGGTGCTGAAGCGTAAAAATCGAATAACAAACTAATAAGAAAGGTTTTATCATGTTTTGTACCAAAAATCGTAATGAATAGTACAAAAACCTCATATTACATGAGACAAAACATAGCTAGTGAATCTAAACATAGTGTAAGCAGACATGCACTAACAGGCATACATTTAAATAAGGATGTGGAGTTTGTCAACGTCTCAATGTCTACTTACTTACTAATAAATAAAAATAAAAAATACGCTTACAATCACGGCCCCACAGTAGATATAACCTGTGTCGTGGGTGCCGTTGTACTCATACACAAACACCCAGACCCGAAACAAATATCTGTAGGCCATACAAATATTTGTCCCGGTGTGGGGATCGAACCCGCGACCCTTGGAATCAAACAGTCATCTCACACCGCTGGACAAACCGGGTCGTCAAAACATTTGACTGGTGGTAGAGCTCCAGTGACGGAGGTAGGCACCACCGCATTACCTAATATATTTGCCGCTAAATGGTAGTGTTCAACACAATCGTGTTCCGGTCAGGTGGTAAGACATTACCATCAGGCCATACATGGCCTTGTAATTTCCGGCACAGAGGTATAACACCTTAGGCCTCAGGAGTGGTAAACCATCAGGCATTTTGACCTCGGTATTGATCTGGTTGTCTATAGGCTGCAGTTATCACTTAAAACATCAATGTGAACTGCATGCTTGTTTTCCATTTCCATTACATAAAAAAAAACTTGCTTAATAAACAGTTAATGGAAATGAGCTATAATGTCACTCATGTATCGATTGAGTTGGTTTTCTGTTTTAATGGCTTATGTCCATCATCCATAATAAATAGAAGCATATGCACATCAATCATTTACAATTTTTAAAATGGTGTCGATGCATTTTCTAATTGATGTGAAAGATGAGATTAAGTTTCTAAAATGAATGACACTAATTGCGGTTCTACAGATTAAAATACAAATCTTTAGGTGTCTTAAAAGTGTAGGTAGAGTTGTAATATTGGGTTGGATTTTTGCATTGTGCATATTTTTATTCCTGCACGATACAGACACCCAAGTCAAATAGGTTTTTTTTTATTTCATGTAAATAGAAGGCATTAATAATCTTTGAGAGTGTCATTGACTATCTGCCCAGTCAGTCTATCAAATCTGGGACTTAAGTCTTCTAATAAAACCGCAAATTGAATGGGGCAGTTCGATATATCATCATCATCATTTCAGCCAAAAGACGTCTACTGCTGGACAAAGACCTCCCCCAAAGAATGCGACAACGAACGGTCCTGTGCCGCCTTCATCCAGCTATTGCCCGCGACCTTCACCAGATTGTCGGTCCACCTCGTGGGGGGCCTGCCTACGCTTTGTCTTCCGGTACGCGGTCGCCACTCCAGAACTCTTCTGCCCCAACGACCGTCAGTCCTGCGAGCTATGTGCCCTGCCCTCTGCCACTTGAGTTTCGCTATTCGGTGGACTATGTCGGTTACTTTGGTTCTCATGCGGATCTTCTCATTTCTGATTGGATTGCGCAGAAGAACTCTGAGCATAGCCCTCTCCATTGCTCTCTGAGTGACCTTGAGCCTTCTTATAGGCATATAAAAATGAACTATCCTGACTGATCTTACATTTTCAAATCGAAACTATCTTAGTTTAATAAAGAAACAAAGAAGGGTCGGCTCGATTTCAAATAAAAATAGATTTCATCCAATGAAACAAAATTTTATTAGAGCCTTATCAAAAAACTATAGAAGCTTTCTGCGAAAATATTTCCTTATAAAAAATTATTGCGTTTTATTTTGATGAAACAGGATAAAAAAAACTTTATAATATTGAACATTGTGCTTTAAATAGATGTACTATTTAAAGCACAATGTTCAATATTATCTTATTCAAATATCCATAATCATAAGACAGTACCGCTCTAATTGTGTAGTGAGATAAAACAGTTTCCATGGAACCATTCAACCAAAACAATAATGATCAACCCAGCTTATCTTCCTGCACTCTATTACTGTAAAATGTAAGTCCTAAATTGAATTGTGATTGCATTAATACTTATTTATTATTTGATCGTCTAGGACATATTTAACTTAAGTTTTGTACTCTGTTAATTCGGAAATCCTCCAAATTTATTTTAGAGGACTTCCGAACTGTTATGGCCTACATTCTGTCTGTCATCGTTATTTTATAATACTTCTCGAGGAAAAGAACAATAGTAACCTCAATAACTACTTATCGTCTTTTCAAATGAAAAAAAATATATACAAATTAAATGTGGCGTATCCCAAGGTAGCACTCAGGCACCTTTATTTCGTTTTATATGAATCAATAAATCATTTCCCAGGATTGGTGACCTTTTCCTCATTTTGACGACAGAAAACAGTTCCAGCTGAAAAATATTGTAATATATAGAGCACCATAAATAACCCTAAGAGAATATCATCATTAATTTTTAATTAGCTACAGAATTTACGGATTTGTGAACTTTGACACTTTCATGACTTCCAGAAACAATAAAAAAAACCGTCACCCAATGGCTATGAGTAAAGTCACCAGACATCACTTAGTTTTACATAATAATCGATGTCATCTGCCCAAGATGCGAGACCGATTTTATCTCGCAAGAGCCGTCAGTTATGGCAAATTTTCCCATCGGCCGACCTGGTGTTTCACAATGGAATGAAAACACATTTGCTATGGACTCAATAATCAGTTATGGTTGTGAAATTGTAGGCCATTATGATGAACTATCGAAGAGCTGCACCATTGCAGTTGAATTACTTTCGTAAACTAAATTAAGGAGATGCATTGTTATTAGTTTTGTAAACTAAAATGCATTACTAGAATGACTGTTGAAGCTTGAATGCTTGGAGAATTACGTTTATGTAATGGTCAAATAATCTGAAAACATTATGGGTGTTAATATGGTCTGAATATGACTTTATGGTGCCCACCTCCTCCACCACAGCCCACAAGGGGGTGCCAAACGCCGTCCTGCAGCCGCAGGGCAAGAAGCTGCAGCAGAGGGGGATGCTTCGGTGCTGCAAACGCGTCGCGCGAATAGTGCGCGCGAAGACCAGTGATGATATGACTTTAAGTTGATATGTATATCTATTTGAAATATTTCTTTAAGACCGTCTTGCAATTTCTAAATGTCAGTTCTGAGAAATTAAAGTATCCCTTTAATGTTAAATTGAATTATTATGAAATTTAGAAGACGTTACAGAGGATCTTCTGCCCGGTATGTTCCCAGGGGTCGAAACTGAGACCTTAGGCATAGCGTTGGTGGCCTATTCCTATAAGCCACCAAAATTTAGCCAATGCGTTTATACATAACACTAAATGAATACTCACGTTAGCTTACATCTAATGATAGTAAAAGTGCTATAAAATCGTCATCAAAATGAGTTAATTTAGTTTAAATAGTTCAATTTTAAACAAAGTTGTTTTTTTTACATATTATTATCATCTTATGGTTCCTGCTCCAAAACACTTACTACTACTCCTACGATGCAGTGGTCACGATTTCGATCGGAGTAAATCTTGATTGTTTCTTAGATAAATAATATTCCATTTAAAAGAAAGAAAGAAAAAATACCTTTTTGGTGGAGTCGAAAGACTTAGTGGTAGACATAAAAAACGAGCCAAAACTTAAACTACCTAACTACTAATTAGCGTAAATATAAAGAGGTACTTACTAATAATAATAAACAATGTCCCACGAGTCTCACCAAATAGTTCAGCATAATGTTTGACAATCTTGCATCTACTTAAAGCTAAACCATAGTAGAGTTCACAATCTTGGCATTCAATCATAAGTTGACGAGTTTTTCAGATTATCTTAGTTTTCGCTGCCGTCTTTCACTGGCCATTGTTGATGGCGTGTTGTTACGCAATCTGTAATTTATATTTTTTTAATGTTCTGATTTGCGGTGGTTGTGGCTATTTTCAATTTTTATATTGGAATCGTCTGTGCTACGTGATCGAAGTTCTTCTAATCTACTACTCTTTTAGTCTTTTAGTTCATTCTGTTGATACCTATTTTAATTATTATTGGGCCATAATTTATTTTATTATTAAGGTTACTTTTGACATATTTAATCAGCGTTTCAGTTGTTATTCGCCTTAATTTTATATTTGTGATCGGACCTATCACAAGGAAATTTTATTGTTTCCAAGTGATTTAAAGAATTTTGTTTTCAAGCTATTGCATAGCTTCTATCGAGGGCCTTGAGCGCGGGGACCGCATTCAGAAATTCCGTAACGAAAAAACCTCACGCTCCCCACTCGGACGGGCATGAAGGTGTGGCTTGAAGGCCATGCATTGTCTAACGTCGTTTCTTTTCGGCAGTCTTCGACACGGTATTTGTGTGCGTGCAACTAGACGTATTGTACGACTCTACGCAGCTCGCACGAATCGAGATGAGCTGCTCCGAAATCGGACGAATACATAAGCAGCTGTTTATATGTATTGTAAAATAATAAAAATATTTCAAACAATATTAACTTTTTTATTTATTAAAAGAAAAAGAATTGTGTTCTTATCGGTCACCACGCTCAAAAAGTGTAACTTCAATTAATATCAAAGAAAAAAAGAAATACTGCATAAATAAAATAAATAAATAATTATAATTCCATAAGTTGATACAAAATGCTATGCAATAGCTTTACTGCGGCAGTCCCCGAGTGCCGCACGTCGATGTTTTTTTAATATATAGTCTTGCTTTGAGTCGCCTATTAGTCGAGTAGTCTACAAATCCGGAACCACAATATCAATTTACCGTATTACCGGCACCTGATCATGCTTTAATATTTCGATTTAATTGATTGATTTCCACTGATGGTGGGTACAGTTTCTTTGGTAGAGCACAAAGAACTTACTCCTTCAGTGTAAGAAGGAGTAAATACAATATCATCGAGGTACCTAATACAGTTAGCGTTACGTATGATCAAGTCATTATTTTTGGCCTTCGATATTATATTTTCCCACGAAAAGAACAATGTTCAATATTTGTTCTCTCCACCAAGTTCAGAATATACGCTCTATAATTTTATTTCAGTGAAGATATTATCAATAGATAGCGAAATTGACGTTTTCTAGCTTCGTAGACTTTAAAGCTAACCTCTAATTTGTTTTAACTGATCGCATAAACAATGAGTTGAGATGACAATAAAGATTGGTTTACGTATTGTTGAATGAGCATCTCAGTATTATCTATAGCAAGAAATATGATGAAGTCAGACATTCATATTTTTTATGTGATAAAAACTGAAAATATACAGTTCACATTGATTAAATAAGCCATAGAAAGGTAATAGAATTCCAAGGATGTTGCTCGATGGCGTAGGGACGGTGGTCCCCAACTAGATTATGTAGGTAATAAGGTGTCATTACCTGCATAACCTAAAACGTAATAACACGCCTGTATTCCCCGAAGGCGTAGGCAGAGGTAAACGATTCGTCGGTTACGTTTTTTGGCCCATGTAACAAGTGGCGAGCCTATTGACATCTTCGGGCACATTACTAAAATTCGAGGAACTGGGAAACTTCCAGACAATGGAGAATCCCAATAGAACTAGAGTTAAAGGATTTTACACCTTTTTCTCTAATATCCCCTACCCGGGAATCGAACACAGAACCCCAGCGTAGTAGTAGTGGCTTGCTACCACTAGGCTACTGAGGCATAACCTAGTTGCGGCTAAATGGTAGTGTTCAGCACTATCGTGTTCTGATCTGATTTTCGGCACAGAGACATAAAAGCTTAGACCTCAAAAGTGGCAACGCATCTATATACTGAAATCTCCGGTTTTTATGTACTTGTTTATAGGCTACTAATGAAAAAAGGCATGCGCCGAAGGTTCGGGCATATAGAAAGAATGTTGAAAGAGCGAATGACTAAACAGATATACAATGCGAATGTGGATGGTTGTAGAGGCCCAGGAAGACCAAGACTGACCTACCATGACCAAATAGGTCGAGTTCTGTCTGATAGTGGGGTCAAAAGTCTTAGGGTCTTATGAATTGGCATGCATGTATGAAGAGAATGATGAAGGTAGACGAGGCACGAGAGGTATGTCAGGACCGGGATATCTGGCGCAATACACTCTCTGCCTACCCCGTTAGGGACCTGGCGTAAAGGTACATACATACATAATATTCACTTGCCATCAATGTGAATTGTATTCTTACATGCAGCAGGCAAAAATTTCTAAGCTTACAGGCGTTCCAATACTCGAAGGGTTCACTAGGTTTTGGACCACTTTCCACAGCACAACTCAAATGTGTACGACCATTAAAAGAAGTCCACATTAAAAAAAACGATCACGCTCACAAACCTGTAATCAATTATATAATCAACATTCGTCAAATAAAACTTCACACATAACCTGATAGTTAACTGACAAAACCGGTAACAGTTAATCACGCGTGAACCCAAGACTTGTTATTACGGTTACAGCTAACTATTGTTCACGGTGCTTGATCAGTTTGTCAGAAGACGTTATCCGTAGTTAAATTAAAAACAGCGTTTTTTTGTAGTTTGAAACTTTTGTTTTTAATTTAGGCTGGGTTGCATCATCATATTTTAACTTAACTAATTTGTTTAAAGTACCGGTTTAGTAAGCCACCATTTGGCGATAAGTTAAATGACATCATAACTTTGATTGTTAATTGTAACCTGCTAAGAGATGTCGTGAAGCACGCATGGCCCGGCGGGGTGTAGATTGCAAGCAATCTACTTGGTTGATTGATACGGTCGCGGTCGGGTGTGTGATGGGTGACCACTAGTGGCAAATTAAAATGCGTGTCACCGTGCTTCGGAGGCCACGTTAGGCCGACGGTCCCGGTTGCTATCGATAGATAGCAGTCGTTAAACCTTGTCGGAGGCCTAATATATAAATAAATAAATAAATAAATAAATAAATGGGCGGTTTGAAAACATCTGACCGTGGGTTCACCACTAACCTGTATCTTCACCAACCCGCATTGAAGCAGCGTGGTGGAGTAAGCTCCATGCCTCCCCTCAAAAAAGGGAGAGACTCGTGCCCAGCCGTGGGAAGTATAAAGGTTTGCCATAATAATAATTATTATTTATAAGAGACGTCAGTTAAAGTTAAACACTGCCAAATATTGTTACTTTACTTGTTACCCTGATAACTTTGATAATATTAAAAATACGTTGGTGCAACGCATTTAGCAGTTAAAGTCAATGTTACATTTAACAATGACGGTAATCTATACAAATAAATAAAATTGGTGTCTAATTGTAATATAAAAATTACCGCTTTTTACTAAATGCATGGAAAAGAAATGGGAATATGCACAGAGTATCCATTCCTTATTCGTGGACTTCGCTAAGGCATATGACAGTATAGATCGTGATGCATTGTACAACATCCTATTAAACTTCAACATTCCACAAAAACTTGTAAGAATGATACAAGCCGCGACAAAAAAGAGTAGAGCCGTAGTACGAGTCGGAGGGGCACTTACAGACCAATTTGAAATTGTCACAGGACTAAAACAAGGAGACGCTCTTTCGCCTATGCTGTTCAACTTAGCACTTGAACACGCTATGAGAAAAGTTCTAGCACTCGACGGCGGAGTACAGCTAAATAGACAGCATAAGGTGGTGGGTTATGCTGACGACCTGGCTCTGCTAAGCGAAAATAAATACCATCTAGCACAAGCGGCTCAAACTCTAGAAACCGAGGCTAAAAGTTTGGGCCTTAGGATTAATCGGGATAAGACGGAATACCTGCATATGCGACGCTATAAGAACATTAGAGTAGCGAGAGAGAACCTTATAGTTGGTGACTTTCCGTACAAAGGAGTGTAGAAGGTTAAATACCTTGGATGCACTGTGACTGATTCAAACACGCGAGAAGAGGAAATAAACATTCGAATCCAAAACACGCTCCGTTGCAGTGCAGCCCTACATAAGGTATTGGCTTCCCGATTTCTCAGTAGACGCACCAAAATTCAGATCTACAAGACAGTCATAAGACCTATTTTAATATATGGATGTGAAACCTGGACACTAACTCACAAAGAAGAGCAAAAAATACTAGTTACCGAGAGGAAAGTGTTCAGGAAAATTCTAGGCGCTGTTCGGGATGAAAGAGGAATCTGGAAGAAAAGGAAAAATAAAGAAATTGAACATCTGGTGGCAGAGCCAAATATCATCGGCCAAATAAAATCCCAGAGGCTTCGCTTGGCCACCTTGAGAGAATGGGGGAAGATCGAGCAGTGAAACATGCATACTTGGGGCGACCTAGTGGCCGACGTCCAGTTGGTCGGCCCAGGTATCGCTGGAGTGATGAGGCGCTGAAAGATCTCCGTGACCTTCAAGGTCGAAGACTGGCGGGAGGCAGCGCAGAACAGGCAAAAATGGCGCATTCTTGTATCGGAGGCCAAGACTCATTTCGGGTCACTGCGCCCATAAAACAACAACTAAATGCATATGTTTGTTTACACGGTACATATACCAAAACAACATTTTTTTCAATTTCTACCTGTCTGTCTGTCTGTTTGTTCCCGATAATCTAGAGAACGGCTTTACCGATTTTGACGGGACAATCACTGGCAGATAGCTTATGTAATAAGAAGTAACTAAGGCTACTTTTATACTAGCTGCGCCCCCCACTTCGTCCGGGTAGATACTGAACAATAATAAAGGCTCACGCGGACGAAGTCGCGGGCACAGCTAGTATTAACTAAATTTCACATCCAAATCATTACAAAATTCAGATTTGGGTACATTTCATGTTTCATTTACTAGTATGACCCTACGTACTGTTACTAATTTATCAAGTGAACTCGATCTATGCACTTATCGCAGACTCCTCTGGGACCTAGAAAGCACAGTTACGGTCTAGATTAAAACAAGTTATGCACTAACTTAACTCGAATAGCTGCTATTTGCAATCAGTTACATTGAAATCACCTGAAAAAGTAAAAAGTTACCTTATTCTGAATGCCAATAAATCTCTCTATTGATATTTTTTTTACACATAATATTTTTTACTGGTGTTAGAGCTCTAGAGAAAGAGCTCGCGGACGTAGGCGCCACCGCATTACCTCTATCTCCCGCCAAATGGTAGTGTTCAGCACTATCTACTATGTTGACGACCCGGTTAGTCCAGCGGTGTGAGTTGACCGTTTGATTGGAAGGGTCGCGGGTTCGATCCCCGCACTGACAAATATTTGCATGGTCTACAGATATTTGTTTCGTGTCTGGGTTTTTGTGTATGTGTTGTATGTGTACAACGGCAACCATGACACAGGTTTATAAAATCCCTAAGCTGTCGAGCTGTGAGTGTAAGCGTTTATTTTTTTTTCTAATCGGTCGACCTCCAGGCATAAATAATTTGTAAGTTAACCACCGTTAACTTAAAAAAAAAGGTTCCGGACGAATTGAGAACCTTCTCCTTTTTTTGAAGTCGGTTAATAAAATCTTGTGTCGCACTCGCATTCTTAATACAAGGTTTACGAGCGATTGCAACGCGATACGATGTTAATGCAATCACCAAATTGCTACAATGGCACTTAGCAAATACACCTATTCAGAATCTATAGGTACATAATTTGATTGGGCAATAAATATTCTTTTCTTGTTTTTTGATCACCAGTATTTTTTATTTTAGGGTCCTGATTCATTTTTAATACATTAAAGGGGGTGTAAGGGGTCTCAACCAACACCATCGAGACCCAAGCCAACCTCACCTGCACGTGGTGCACCCTGCTACACAACAAACGAGGCTCTGGCGACCTGCCAACACGCACTGGACCAGCGTGGCGGGTTATGGTCTAAACCCCCCCAAGATGGAAATGCAGACGAGGAAAAGGCCCCAAGTGCCCGGCGGCTCCAGGAGCAAAACCGGCGTAGACGGGCGCTGGTCGAGCTCTGGAGCCAGGGGTGCTAAGAATCTCCGGGTGAGTCGCTTCCGTCAAACGACTTCGGCATGCACAACGGAAAACCGACGTAGGTTATCACTGGTAACATACAATACACGCACGTTAAGGACAGACGAGAAAATTGCTGAGCTGGAAGAAGAATTCAACAAGTTGCACTGGGACATTTTAGGTCTATCTGAAGTCCGTAGAGAGGGAGAGGACACGATAACCCTGAAGTCTGGCAACTTGTTCTACTACCGGGAGGGCGACCAGAAGTTCCAAGGTGGTGTCGGGTTTATCGTCCACAAGTCTCTCGTTAACAACATTGAATGCATCACGAGTGTGTCGAGTAGGGTCGCGTACTTGATACTCAGAATATCCAAGAGATATTCCTTGAAGGTCATCCAGGTCTACGCACCGACTTCGGCACACCCGGACGACGAGGTGGAAGCTATGTATGAGGACATATGTAGGGCCATACATACTTCCAAAACGTATTTCACTGTTTTAATGGGAGACTTCAACGCAAAGCTGGGCAAGGGATGCGATAATGAGCTGAGAGTGGGGCAATTTGGATGTGGGAATCGGAACCCTAGGGGCCAGAGGCTGGCCAATTTTCTGGAGAAGGAGGAACTTTTTATGATGAACTCCTTTTTCAAGAAGCCGCCTCATAGGAAATGGACCTGGATGAGCCCAGACGGTTCCACAAAAAATGAGATAGACTTCATTATGACCAACAAGAAACACATATTCAATGATGTCTCCGTGATTCACAGGGTGAAAACCGGAAGTGATCACCGAATGGTTAGGGGCACATTGAATTTAAACATCAAGATCGAAAGATCTCGTCTAATGAAGTCTACGCTCCGACCTACTATTTCTCACATACAAAACCCCGAGAGCTTTCAGCTCGAATTGAAAAATCGCTTTGCTTGCCTGGAGGATTGCATCTCAGTGGACGATATGAATGACAAGTTTGGTAGAAACTGTCCAGTCGGTGGGGTATAAATACTTTAAAACTCGCCGACGAAATAGACCTCAAAAACTAACCGATCAAACCCTCAACCTTATGGCAGAACGACGCTCAATGACACTGCAGACCTCTGATGAAGCTGAAAAATACCGGCAACTTAATAGACAGATCCAACAGTCCTTGCGGCACGATATCAGATCCTTCAACACAAAATGTGTTGAGGAAACGATAGAGAGAAACAAGGGCTCCAAAGTGTTTGCAAGGGATCTGTCTATTGGACAGAGCCGGCTGATGCAGCTGAAGACAGAGGACGGCAGTTTAGCGTCGACTAAGCCTGAGGTATTGCGGGAGATCGAGAGGTTCTATGGGCAGTTATATACCTCGGTCGCACAACCTGCCTCTGATTTGGTTAGAGACCCGAGAGCCAAATTAACCCAACACTATACCGAAGATATCCCGGACATCAGCCTGTACGAGATTAGGATGGCCCTCAAACAGCTTAAGAACAACAAGGCGCCTGGAGAGGACGGAATCACTACAGAGCTTCTGCAAGCGGGTGGATCACCGTTACTAAAAGTCCTTCAGAAGCTCTTTAATTCCGTCCTATTCGAAGGTACTACGCCAGAAGCATGGAACAGAGGCGTGGTGGTGCTTTTCTGCAAAAAAGGTGATAAAGCTCTATTGAAGAACTATAGACCCATCTCGCTTCTGAGCCATGTCTACAAGCTGTTTTCGAGGGTGATCACGAACCTTCTCGCTCGCAGGTTTGATGACTTCCAGCCTCCCGAACAAGCCGGTTTCCGAAAAGGCTATAGTACCATAGACCACATACACACGCTGCGGCAGGTTATACAGAAGTCCGAGGAGTATAACCGGCCATTATGCTTAGCGTTCGTGGACTATGAGAAAGCCTTTGATTCGGTTGAAACATGGGCTGTGCTGCAGTCTTTACAGCGTTGCCACATTGACTATCGGTATATCGAAGTGTTGAAGTGTCTGTATAAAAACGCCACCATGTCAGTCCGAGTACAGGACCAATGCACGAAGGCGATTCCTTTGCAGAGGGGAGTAAGACAGGGAGATGTCATCTCACCTCTGCTCTTCACCAATGCAATGGAAGACGCCTTCAAGCTCCTGGAATGGCAAGGACTAGGCATCAATATCAACGGCGAATACATCACTCACCTTCGGTTTGCCGACGATATTATAGTCATGGCAGAGTCACTGGAAGATCTCAGCACAATGCTCGACGACCTCAATCGAGTGTCCCAAAGAGTGGGCCTTAAAATGAACATGGATAAGACCAAGGTCATGTTCAATAACCTTGTATCGCCCACTCCAGTGTCCGTTGGGAACTCGATGCTCGAAGTTGTCGACGACTACGTCTATTTAGGACAAACCATACAACTAGGCAGGTCGAACTTCGAGAAAGAGGTCATTCGCCGAATCCAACTCGGCTGGGCAGCGTTCGGGAAGTTAAGGAGCGTTTTCTCGTCAAACATCCCGCAGTCCTTGAAGACGAAAGTCTTTAACCAGTGCGTTTTACCGGTGATGACCTACGGTGCCGAGACGTGGTCTCTCACTATGGGTCTCGTACGAAAGCTCCAAGTCACTCAGCGGTCAATGGAAAGGGCTATGCTCGGCGTTTCCCTACTGGATCGAATCAGAAATGAGGAGATCCGTAGGCGAACGAAAGTCGCTGACATAGCCAAGCAGATTTCCAAGCTGAAGTGGCAATGGGCAGGGCATATAGCTCGGAGAACCGATAGCCGCTGGGGCAGAAAGGTTCTCGAGTGGAGACCACGTATCGGCAAACGCAGCGTAGGACGTCCACCTGCAAGATGGACCGACGACCTGATCAAGGCTGCAGGTACCCGCTGGATGCACGTCGCTTCCGATCGGTCGGCATGGAGGTCCTTGGGGGAGGCCTATGTTCAGCAGTGGACGTCTTATGGCTGATATGATGATGATGAAAGTGGCAAACAAGCATGCAGTTCACATTGATGTTAAGTGATGATTGCAGTCTATAGGCACCCACACAATGACCAGAGGTCAAAATGCAGCCACTCCTCAGGCCTAAAGTGTTATGCCTCTGTGCCGGGAAATTACAGGGTCGTATATTACCACCTGACCTGAACACGATAGTGCTGAACACTACTATTTAGCGGCAAGTATAGTAGGTAATGCGGTGGTGCCTACACCCGTGAGCTCCGTCACTGGAGCTCTACCACCAGTTAAGGAAGGTGTGTTAAAGAATGTAAGAAATGTTAGTTATATGATAGTTATTAGGGGGGCCCATACATTAGCATCTAACCGGAACACGACAGCGGTGAACACTACAATTTGGCGGCAAGATAGAGTAGGAAATGCGGTGGTGCCTACGCCCGCAATTCCCTACACTGGTACCCTATAACCAGAAAAAATTAACCCTTACCTAATCTCCGATCCCATACGTAACGTTTGGATTAGCTTATCTTTGTACAACATCAATGATCCAATATTATTTTAATCTTATACGGGACTGTTCGCAAATCCGATTCGCTCTTAGCCATTTTTTGTATGAATATGTTGTCAATCAAGAGATAAGATCGCTTTCATCGATATTAATCTTGATAGCGATTATATCATAGTTCGTGATGCACCTACCTCCCTACCTGACGGACATTGGAGAATTTTATAATTATTAATAATGGTTCGATTAGTGATAGCTCACTTCTGCGAGGTGTCCAATTATTATTCCGGTTTTGACTTCCTGTAGACGTATTATGTATCTCAGTTGGTATCTGTTGCTGTTTTGGCGTAACGTCAGAAAATATGTAATAATACTATGTATAAAATGGACACTTCGACGTCCCTCCCGATTTCCCCGCATCACTCAACCTCCTCCCCTCTTATGGGCGACGGTTGGTATCTTGTACGTGCTACGCACACAGGTGCACGAGTAAATACACGTCACTGATTGATGTCTGTGTAATAGAGACCAAATTAAGCGTTTGTATGGAATTTCGGCGGAGTGTCCGCGGTGTAGTAACGTGACAATTATTTATGAAATTCAAGTTTTTGGATTGATAGTATGTATGAAACAGATACATCAGGTCGAATTAAGGGAAAATAATTGCTTTCGGAACCCTATAGATTAGTGTCGTATGAGTAGTTGTAATGTAGACAACATAGCATCCGAGCAAAGCCGGGGCGGGAAGCTAGTAATGAAACAAATCCAAATACACCCATTTAACTGCTCAAGAGTCGAGACGCTTTAGTAAAAATTGGCACATCGCCATGAGTGGTGAATCGGTGAAATATTATTTTAATACTTACTCATGTATTAAAATTGTTGGTAACTGAACGGCTCAGGTATCCTAATTTTCTCAGAGTTAATCTGGTAAGCTGAGTCAGAATTGACTGAATATGTCATCAGTCAATGAAATTAATAGAAAAATAAATATTTATATCTTGGTTTGTCATCGAAAATCGAACCTGCATCATCATTATCATTTCAGCCAAAAGACGTCCACTGCTGAACAAAGGCCTCCACCAAAGAATTCCAAAACGAACGAACCTGCAACGGGCGGCAATCAATCATTGGATTAGTCACTAATGGCAATCGTGTATTAGAGAAAGGCTTTAATGATATTTATGTAACACCAGCAACCTTTCTTACGGCTTTAGCCGCAAAGTAAAATATAGCCTCACATAATGTAACAACTCTATTCAGCGAAATACATTTTTGAATTGGTCCCAACTACTGAACCAAGTTCAAGAGAAACCTTCAACAATACATACCGAATTCCGTAACGAATGAAAATTATTAATTTTGTTCGTGACTTTTATCCTCAAGCAAGCAGTCCTCGCAGTACACGCAATTATTATTTTACAGATGGGTAATGTTCTTACAACCATCGAAGCTGTAAGCTTGTGTAATTCTTTGCCCGACCCCGTCCGATAAACGCAGATCATTTGCTGTATTCAAAATAATCTTTAAAAGCCACTATATTTCCCTCTAAATATTTCCTTATTCTTACACATGCTAACTTGTATCTTTTCCTCTCTCTCAGACTTTATTCCTTCTTTTTTGGCCTGTTTCATGTTTAAGCAATCGCTCTGGATATAACTTGATAAATATTTGATATTGTTTTGCGTGGTTAGATTTTCTGGTAGGAATAGAGGAATAGCTGCTTTGCCAATTAGGCCGCATTGATTGTTCTGTTTGTATATCCTTGGTAAAAAATAAAGTGGATTATTGTTTTTGTTCTACTCCCCTACTACCTACCTACTCTTATAAGAACGTAATAATATGAGTATAACCTACGCCAAGATTTTAAATAATTTTAAGAAGGTAGAACTCTAGTGCCGGAGCTCGCGGGCGTAGGCACCACCGCATTACCTAATATACTTGCCGCTAAATGGTAGTGTTCAGCACTATAGTGTTCCGGTCAGGTGGTAATGTACGACCCTGTAATTTTCGGCACAGAGGCATAACACCTTAGGCCTCAGGAGTTGTAACGCATATGTATTTTGACCTTGGTCTTTGTGTGAGAGTCTATATGTTGCAGTCATCACTTAACATCAATGTGAACTGCATGCTTGTTTGCCACTTCCATTACATTTTTTTTACACTCACAGTCCCACATTAGATATGGACCTGGGTCGTGGGTACCGTTGTTCACATACACAAACACCCAGACAGACCATACAAATATATGTCTCGGTGCGAGGATCGAACCCGCCACCCTTCTAATCAAACGATCATCTCACATGGACGGAGTAAACGGATCGTCCTAAAAAAAATTTAGCTTCCATTCTTTTCTTTTCTTCACGCCAAGTCCCTTACAGCTTTCAACGATCAGTTATTACTCAGTTAGCAACGGAAGAATTTTATGTACCTATATTGATTGCATGCATAATGCCTACCAGTATCTTTTAATCAGGAAGAATGTCTCCATCCAACAGCACACACTACACATTAATGTAAACAAAGACGGCGTCCAGAAACAAATCTTGAATGCGGAACAAGCAAGCAAACTTTTTGTTGGGAACAATCGATTGGAACGGCAAGTTCACAAGCGCGTGCGCTTGCAATACTTCGCGCTCGTGCCATTGACCTGCTTCTAGTGTTGTGTAGATTATCGATAACAGTTGTTTTTGAAAAGTACACTGACTTAGAGTCTAAGCAAATACTGTTCTATATAGGTACTAATTAAGTTTAATATGTTCCGTATAAAGCCCTATTCAGACCTGCGCGTTATTAGCTACTGACGTGGGGAGCGGAATGACCGAGCGGGTTTCGCTCGAGTATTATGTATGAAATGCCGCGACTAGAGTGGAATTGGAACACAATCCATCACCACGCTGTGAATACGCAGTAATTATAATATTGATGAAAAAAAAAACAGTTTGTGTTCTTATGTACGCACGTAAGAAGATATACTTCCTTAGCGTAACAATCCAATACTACCAGAAATAAAACAAAACGACAAAAAAGTTCAGCAACTAACTTCCAGCTGGCCCGGCGGCTGGTGTAGATCGTAAGCGATCTACTCGGTTAAGCACTACGGGCGCAGTCGGGTAGTGTGACGGGTGACCGCTAGTGGAAAATTAAATGCGCGTTTCCGTGCTTCGGAGGGCTCTTTAAGCCGTCGGTCCCGGTTGCTATCGATAGATAGCAGTCGTTAAACCTTGTCGGAGGCCTTATGGGCGGTTTGAAACACATCCGACAGCGGGTTGGGCACTAACCCACCTACCTCCACCAATCCGCATTGGAGTAGCGTGGTGGGGTAAGCACCAGGCCTCCCCCTCAAAAAGGGGAGAGACTCGTGCCCAGAAGTGGGACGTATAATGGGTTGCCATTATTATCATTATTAACTAACTTCAGACTGTCACTTTTATATGTCGGAGTGCACGCGCATCGTAAAACTTCACTCTCATATTTTTTTCTTAATCCCGCCAAAAGAAGTATATCTTCAAAATATTGCAAAGTTCGCGGGGTCAGGTGAATATACAATAAAGTATTAGAGAATTTATCATTTTTAGCAAAGCAAAAACACCACCATTTGGAATCGATATATTTTGTGTATGTATGTTACAATAAATAATTCATTCAGACTAATGACGAAAACATTTCCACAAGACACACTCATGAATTACACAACATTAACCTAATATTTAATTTAAATATAGTTACAAACGACTTGCATAATATTAATATCGTAACACACGTGTATTGTATTTTTTGCTCGTGATTTTATAAGAAATATGGATAACTGTATGTATAATTCACATACTCGTGTATTTAGATGCAGTGTGATTACAGTGACCTTAATTAGTATTACCTAGTTACAATGACATAGTGATTTAATCATTAAAAACATTTTAAAAGCTTACACACATTTTCCTCACAATTTATAACAAAATATGTACATGCCTATGGACTTATCTACGAGTATACTTAAAATAAAACTGTAGAAGTGTAAATTCTGTACATTAAAAATATTGAAAAATTAAATACCAGGGGATGTTACTAGATCGATACCAAACCCAAATATGTGATTAGAAAATTTTTTGTCTGTCTGTCTGTCTGTCTGTTTGTTCAAGCATCACAGAAAAACTACAGGTCCGATTACAATGAAACTTGGTATGATTATACTTTACCCTTTGGCGCACAACACTGGGTACTTTTGATCTCGGAAAAATGTCTGTTTGTCTGTGTGTTTGTGCACGCTAATATCAGTAACGGATTATACGATTTGCAGTTTTCACTAATATATTATGGTAAGTTTCACTTAACATTTAGTGTTTGTTTCATGTGAATCGGTTCAGAAACAAAAAAAGTTATGTCAAATTAAAGAATCATATCGAATATTTTTAAGCTGTTCTGTATCTTAGTTATATCTTTTAGGGGGTTTCGTACCTAAAAGGTAAAAACGGACCCTACGGATAACTAATCCTCCGCTATCTGTCTGTCTGTCTGTCCGTGAGTATAGTGACAGCTAGAAAGCTAACATTTTCACAAATTATGTATTTCTAATACCGCTATAAAGAAATAAAAAAATTACTAAAAATAAGAAAATGAAAATTTTTAGGGGAGTCCAAGGGGACATAGAATAAACGTGTTTTTTTTTCGTATATTTTTTGTTCGATAATTATAACGGTAGCAAGAAGACGCTTAAAATTTTCACAGAATTTTTAGATCTTATGTGGTATAAGTATTACCTTCCATAATAAATAGATCTATCTAATCTATAAAATTGGAGTGTCTGTTTGTAATATCAAAATAACCGCTTTTTACTAAATGCATATGTATGTATATACGGTACATATACCAACACAACATTTTTAAAATTTTTGTCTATCTGTCTGTCTGTCTGTTTGGCGGGGCTAATCTTGAGAACGGCTGGATCAATTTTGACGGGACTTTCACTGGCAGATAGCTGATGTAATAAGGAATAACTTAAGCTACTTTTATCTCCATACATACATACATAGAAGCCTACATACAAATAAATAGAATTCGAGTGTCTCCGATTTTGACGGTGCTTTCACTGGCAGATAGCTGATGTAATCAGGAGTAACTTAGGCTACTTTTATACTAGCTGCGCCCACGACTTCGTCCGGGTAGATACTGAACAATCATATTTTTTCTCACGTGGACGAAGTCGCGGGCACAGCTATAAATATAATAACGGCAACCCATTATACGTCTCACTGCTGGGCACGAGTCTCTCCCCTTTTTCGGGGGAGGCCTGCTCCAATGCCGGTTGGTGGAGATACGGAGTTAGTGGCCAACCCGCTGTCGGATGTTTTTAAACCGCCTCGACAAGGCTTAACGACTGCTATCTATCGATAGCAACCGAGACCGACGGCTTAACGTGCCCTCTGAAGTACGAAAACGCGTATTTTAATTTGCCACTAGCGGTCACCCATCACACAACCGACCGCGCCCGTATAGCTTAACCGAGTAGATCGCTTACGATCTACACCAGCCGAGGGGCTATGCGCGCTTTATGACTTATGGACTTATAAAAGCTCTACTTATTCTAAGTAAAGGATCGCCAACCAATATACACGACTAAAGACAAAGGTAAACAAATGTCTTTGGATGGAACTTAGAAATACAGAGCTGACGTATGTATGGATAATGTGCAAAATTATTTTAATAAAAATGCATTCTACCCTGATTCTACCACAATTCACGTTCAAGGGTTGGACAAAAGAATAGGTTTGTTTTCGAAGTAAACAGAAAGATTTATGCATTAGAAAACTTCCCGTCTATTTGTCATTACTATGATAATTCTACTTAATATTTTAAATGCGAAATTTTGTATGTATGGATGGATGTTTGTTACTCTTTCACGTAAAAACTACAGAATGGATTTTAAAGAAACATTACAGTAATTTCACTTATATACATATATCAGAATAACACATAGACTACAATTTATAAAAAAATATTGTTTGTAACACCAATCCTGCGCAGACAAAGCCGCTGGCATTAGCTAGTAATATAATATAATGGTAATATATTATGGTTCCGTAGATTTTTTCTCAGGAGTTAGAACGTATCTGCCATGTGACATCAGGTTTCGTATATTATTACTTATATACTTGTATATAAGTACCAGTTATCACTTTTAATTACTGCATGTTAACTGCCAGCTTCACTTCATACCGTACTTCTATGAATGTGTATACGTATAGGTACTTACTACTTTCTCTGCCCTTCGCAAAAATTCTAGACCCGAGCAATTTTTCGTTTTCAATATTTATCGATATCAGTATATTAAGAGCACATCACTATATATTTGCGGCTGCCTGGAGAGTCGGGAAGTGGCGCTCATCTAGATGATCAATGGTATAAGCCATGATTGCCCCATTTCCCCTCGATATTACGCGAATGTCTTGAATTCTTGCGGCGTGTGACGGCGATTTGTGGGATACTAGAATTTTAAAATAAGTTTAATATGATTCTAGTCCTTTTTTGAAACGGATGTCTGATGTTAAAAATATTCTAGGTACTTAACAAGCTAAATCCTGAAAAACATGATCTCACTACTATTGTAAATGTGAAAGTATAGATGTTTGTTTGTATCTCAATCATACTAAAGCGGATTTTGGTGAAATTTTGTACGCGGGTAGGGTATATATAGCTGTAACACATAGGACTCCTTAATCCCATTCAGGTTACTTAGGGAATTTCCAACTACGCGCGGATGAAGTTGCGGGCAACAGCCAGTACGATAAGTATCCTTGAGAATTATAAATAACTTATTGACGACTAAATCAGCCTGGTGCGGTGTTTGGTAACCGCTTGATCTGATGGTAGCGGTTTCGATTCCTGATATTAGTTATAGATGTCTGTGGAGGTAAGTGCAGCGTGTATCAAGTCTTACGTTACGTTGTAAAACGTTCATGTAATGCTTCTGGCAAACAAGCATCCAGTTCACATGGATTATAAGTACATATTACAGCCTATAGACGTCTATACATAATCTGGTGATCAAAATGCAGATTCGTTGCTATCCTTTTTTTTTTTTGTTTTATTTATTATGGCATCGCTATTACGCATATTGCCAGTGTCAAGTAAAACGATATTTCGTATTTATTTAAGCAGCGTAAAAGTTAGTATAATATCAATTATAATATGTAAGTATCAAGTATATAAGTTATCAAGCACAATATGTCAGTCAAGTGAGTTACTGTCAGTAATTCGAGTAAAGCGATGGCTACTTTACCAGAACATTTACAATGAAGTTTTGGAGGCAACCTGAAAGGTCATGTTTTCGCACTGTTATTCTATTTCACTATACACGGGCACTGTAATAAACCTATATCAAACAAAATGCCACCAACTTTATTCAATATAACTTAAAAATACACCAAGAATTTCATTCAACTGGTGGTAGAGCTCCAGTGACGGAGCTCGCGGGCGTAGGCACCACCGCATTACCTGATTTACTTGCCGCTAAATGGTAGTGTTCAGCACTATCGTGTTCCGGTCAGGTGGTAATGTATGGCCCTGTAATTTCCGGCACAGAGGCATAACACCTTAGGCCTCAGGAGTGGTAACGCATTTGCATTTTGACCTTGGTCTTTGTGTGGGTGTCTATAGGCTGCAGTTATCACTTAACATCAATGTGAACTGCATGCTTGTATGCCACTTCAATTACATAAAAAAAAAAAAAGTAAATGAAATAAAATAAGAGCACCATACTCCTCTTTCAAGGTTCCCGCCAAAAAACCGTTGCTATCCTTAAGACCTAAGTTCTTTTGTTCTGTGGCAGTTATTACGAGGCTTTACATTATCATGTAACGTAACCGCTACACGAAAGTACTCAACACAACCATTTGGTGGCAGACAGATTAGGTGATGCGGTCGTGCATACACTCTCGAGCCCTGCCACTGAAGCTCTACCACCAGTTAAGTAGTTTGCTTGTGGTAGAGTTCCAGAGGCAATGCTGGCAATTACTGGCGCCTTACTATTTCGATATAGTTTTAACTACTTACATCACTATAAAATAGGTATAATTTATAATTAATGACATTTCAACATGTATACGCTAATGCGCAATACTTATAAATTGCTAAAGTTAACGATAATTTCAGCTATAACGCTAGATTTTAAGCGATTTCCCAATTAAAGTACCCGTGGTCTAGATTTTCAATAATTCCTTTTAAGTGCACCTATTTTATAAATCGTACTACTTGAAGCGTATTGGTAAACTTATTACGTAGCTGTTTCCCGCAACTTTGTCCATATATTTGGTTGACTGTCTCGTTGGTCCAGTGGCCGCAAATACGCAAAAAACACAATCTTACTACTATTACAAATGTAGAAGTATAGATGTTTGTACGTTTGTTGCTCAATCACGCTAAAGGGGCTGTACGGATTATGGTCAAAATTTTGTACGCAGGTAGAGTATATAATAATATGACTGTAACACATAGGATAATTTTAGGCCATTCAGAGGTTCCTTGGAGAAGTTTTAAGTAACCCAGTAATGCCTACGCTGCACACACGTATTTATACATCTACAGACAAGTATAAACCACAACAATCACCGTCTAAATGCAGATGCGTGACTTTAAAGGCATAAGTACTTTTGTAGATAATAATATTATAATAAGGGCAACCCTTGATACGTCCCACTGCAGGGCCCCAGTCTCTCCCTTCCTTGGGAGGAGGCCTGGAGCTTACTCTACCACGCTGCTCCAATGCGGGTTGGTGGTGATACGGGTTAGTGGCCAACCCGCTGTCGAATGTTTTCAAACCGCCCATTACGCCACCGACAAGGTTAAACGACTGCTATCTATCGACAGCAACAGAGACCGTCGACTAAACGTGCCCTTTGAAGCACAGAAACGTGCATTTTAATTTTCCATTAGCGGTCACCCATGACACCACCACCACCGATGAACCACGATGAACCACCTGCTGAATTTCATCACAATGTGAGCAATTCTTTCGTAAAAGCGTAAACAGATAGACATACAGACAGAGATACTTTATAATTTATAATATTAAAGTATGGATTAATCTTAATAGTTAAGCAGCCACAGAAAACTCGTTAATATCTATTATTATCTATACTAGACATTTATGCTCATAAAAATTATAAAAATTATAGTGCAAAAAGTTAGCAACCTTTTTTAATTACGTCGACATTACGTGTCGTCATCGTCATGTTTACTCACTTCTCGATGTAGGTATACTCGTATAGAGACTGTGTAGGGTAATCCCTTTTTTTTGGGGGTTCCGTGGCTTACTGCCTAAGGAAGATCCCTGTTGATCCGAATCTCGGCTTAGGACGTTGTGGATGGACACATAATAATATGACATTGTGCGATTAGGGACAGTGCAAATTAAAAAAAATCCTGTAAACACAAGTCCGACTCGCACTTCGCCGGTTTTTTGTACTTGGTCCGGTTTTTTCAATATTTTAGTATAAATTGTTTGAAACATGCCACGATTTTTATTACTTCGTTATAAAACCTAATATTATTTCCTCTTACTCATCTGACACACTACTAGGAACCCGACAAGCTTTCAAACGATACCCAGATATATCTCAATGACAATCGAAGAAGAAATCTAAGGCCCCATTCTATGAGAAAAATTTAATATTGTTCGGTTACTAAGTGAGACGTGACCGACAAATCGTTTCGCTCGCAGTGAACTTTATTACAAGGGCTTAAAGTTTAAGATATCGAACCATTTCTTGGGCTAATTAATTTTGCTTGCCGGTGAAATCTCTGGGAGTTGTCGCTGTTATAGATCATGGGGGTCACGCGATCTTCCATATTTGCGTCTGCGCATACTTTTTGCTTGAAGGGCACTACTGTGGGATGATTTGTGTTCCTTTTTGTTGTAGTTGGTATAAAAATATAATAAATGCTGTTTCCTATACTTTTTGTCATTTTTATCCAGGTAGAATGATTTCATTGCTCTAATAATATTTTTTAGTTTGAGTTTTATTGCAACATATTTAGTGACATAAGTGTTTTGCACACAGTTCTACAAGCATGCAGTTCACATTGATGTTGAGTGATCACTGCAGCCTATAGACACCCACACAATGACCAGAGGTCAAAATACAAATGCGTTGCTGCCCCTTAGACATTAATTGTTTTTGTCTCTGTGATAGTTATTACGGGGCCGTACAATTTTTGCCCACTCACTGTAACAGTAGCTTATAAAAAGCTACTCGTAAAACGGTAGTAATCATTCCGGTGTAGTAAAACTAAATGTGAAAGTAACATCGTATACAGGATGTTAGATTTTTATTGCATACTTGTTTTAACCGGCGGTTCCGCTTGCATTTGTCATTTTTATGTTGTAAGGAAATTATTATGCAATTGACAAACGATTAATACAGCTTGTGGATATAAAAAATGGAAGTCAGAGTTTTTGTGGTAGATTGGTTGGTCTGTGGTCCAGATTGGTAAAACTATTTTTTTTATCCGTCTTTCAGAATGTGCCGATATTTTTTTAATGTTTTGGAAGTGGCAAACAAGCATGCAGTTCACATTGATGTTAAGTGATGACTGCAGCCTATAGACACCCACAGATAAACCAGAGGTCAAAATGCAGATGCGTTACCACTCCGAAGGCTTAAGGTGTTATGCCCCTGTGTCAGAAATTACAAGGTCGTACATTACCACCTGACCGGAACACGATAGTGCTGAACACTACTATTTAGCGGCAAGTATATTAGGTAATGCGGTGGTGCCTACGCCCGCGAGCTCCGTCACTGGAGCTCTACCACGAGTAAAGAAACGTAATGAAGATAAAAGTATACTGTTATTATTATGTCGTATGACCCTGTTATAACAATCACAGATATAAAATAATTTTATTAAGGTCTCTGGAGCGAGTCTCATCTGAATTTTGACCTCTGGTTTTCATGTAGACGTCTATAGGCTGCAGTCATCACTTAACATCCATATTAACTGCATGCCTATTTGCCACCTTCGTCACTTAAAAATAACATACAAAAAAAATAACTTAACATCCATATTAACTGCATGCCTATTTGCCACCTTCGTCACTTAAAAATAACATACAAAAAAAAAATTAAGGTCAGGTGCTGTAACTTCCGGCACAGAGGCATTATACCTTTTGCCAGGAGTGGTAACGCATCTACATCGTCTATATTGAAATCTCTAGATTTATGTACATGTTTATAGGCTACAGTATTATTTACGATCAGTGTTAACTGAACGCTTGTTTGCTACTTCATGACATAAAAAAAAAATTCATCCACATATTAATTAAAACAGCAGTAATCTGCAGTTTTGGCTGGCGAGCATTAAATAGTCATATACATAACATTTTGGCTAACATTACAACAATTATCTTACCAACGCAACAATTATTCGTCCCCAAAATTAACGTACCGTTTACAAGCCACGTAACGTAATTACTAATTATCATTTAAAATTTCTTTTTACGACGCGTCGTCGAGATAATATGTGTAGCATTACCGAGATTCAAATCGCAAGGGTTATGCTCTAGAAAACATTAAATTGTGTCATTTGATTACACGTGACGGAGACGTGACGATTTGCGTGACTGCTGACTTTAATTGTTATGATATACTCACACTGGTACAAATGTATGATTGTTATTTAAAGTGCATTACATATTGTAATTAAAAGACATGTTATTAATTTGCATAAAGTATGACAACCTATATTACTATATTCAATTTAAACGTTTATTTTGTAACTCAAACGTCATAATTTTTCTTTGTTATACTATATGATTAATTGAATAATTATTTGTGCTGACTACATTAATTTGGCAGTGATTTTACTACACCAACAATTGATAATAAACCTTAGCATCGTCTTAATACACAAAGGTAGGAATATACCATCAAACTCATCTGAACCAATAGTTATGAGTAGTAGCAATTTCTGGTGAGAGGAAAAGCTATTCCATACTATTTGTTCCTGTTAATGATGTGTTATTTTTCTCTCAAATTGCTTTAACACAGAAATGTATGAAATTAGAATATGCTACTATTAAATATTCAAAATAAATGTCCATTTACACCTGATAAATTTCCTCCATACATTATTTGAATGCGAACATAATTAATTTTTGTGTGATTTCTGTCATTTAATTTTGGGATCGTAAGTTGCATGACCAATATACCAACCAGATTATTACACAAATAACTAAGAGCAATTACATTACTCTCAACTAAATATGCTACTACTAATTACTAAATCTTATACCTAATCACTTCAAATGCCACACAGTGACATTTGGCTTAATCTGCACGTCGTCTCGTTTCCGCATCGCCTGGTGTAAATCGCCTCAAAACGTACGTGTTCAGTATATAAACATTAGACAAAATGGTTTCGACAGTGACTGCGCATTCATTTTGGTTTTTTCATTTTCATTCACGGTTTTTTTTTTGTTTTTATGTAAGGAATGTAGCAAACAAGCATGCAGCTCACATTGATGTTAAGTGATGACTGCAGCCTATAGACGTCTACACAAAGATCAGAGATCAAAATGCAGATGCGTTGCCACCCTTGAGACCTAAGTTGTTATGTCTCTGTGATAGTTACTACGGGGCCACACATTACCATCTAACTGGAACACGATAGTGCTGAACACTACCATTTGGCGGCAGATAGATTAGGTAATACGATGGTGAATACGTGGTATATGTATGAATTGACGACCCGATTAGTCCAGCGGTGTGAAACCACCGTTTCATTCGAAGGGTCGCGGGTTCGATCCCCGCTCCGGGAAAAATATTTGTATGGCATACAAATAATTGTGTCGGGTCTGGGTGTTCAAAAATTCTAAATTCAAATCATTTATTTCAAATTGGTCTACAAGGACACTTTTGTATTGTCGGGTTATAAGCTACCTAGAGAGAATGACTTTTGATAATAATCCAATAGGTATTCATAAATACCAATTTAATAATAATATTTAACTGATATGGAATTCATCAATTTTTTCAATTCCTGCATAGAAGAAAAAGAAAAAGCTGTTTGTATGTGTACAACGGCATCCACGACACAGGTTTATATAATACCTAATGTGGAGCTGTGAGTGTAAGAATATAAAAAAAAACGCCCGCTAGACTTCACCAGAGCTCTACCATTAGTTCATAGTGAAAGCGTAAGCGTATAAAGCAGACAGAGTTACTTTTGTATCTGCATTCACTTGTGTTCATAGAAAATTCGTTACTTATTTGACTTGCCGAGAGCCACATTAGTATGTTTATTGGTAACATTCAATCGTAGAATACTTTATGATTGGTGTGAAACTGATAACCTTAATTTAAAAGTACCGTACGTGGAAATGCAAATTATTTCACTTTCGCGTACTAGATGTTTTATAGTAAAATATATTCAAGTATCTCATATGGTTTGTAAATTTTGAGTAAGATCAGTCGTGCGTCTGTCTGTCTGTCCACCTGACACAGCTAATTTGATCGTAAAGTACAGGACTTTCGGTAGCTTAGTGGTAAGGCGGCTGGACTGGTTATTCTGAGGTCGCAGGTTCGATTCCTGCCCGAAGTCAAATTCTTCTTTCCGTTTTTTCTTTAAAATTCTAAAGTTCACCCGAATGTGTTATTGCGAAAAATAAATAGTACAATTGTTAAGGGAATAGCGACATCTTAACGATCGGTTGCATAGCTACTAATTAGTTATCAATGGATGTTGTTCACCGACCCTAAATCGGGGAAAGCAAAATTTGACGCATCGGTGTGGGACTTCGATTGCTTAATAGTAAAGCGGCTGGACTGGTTATCCTAAATTTTTCTTTCCTTTTTTTCTTTAAATTCTAAAGTACAGGACCGATAGTGTTGCAATATGATATATAAATAAAACTTAAACATTATGGGGAACATGATCTTCAATGATATTCAAAATAATTTGAACTACGTACTTGTTTGATACCTTTCCATTAAATAGGCGGCCAAGTGCGAGTCGGATTTGCATCCGGGGTACTAGAAAACTTCCAGAAAAATGGAAATATCCCAATTATACCAGAGTCAACCGATTTTACACATTTAACTCTGGTATCCTCCGATCTGGGAATTGAACCTAGGACTCCAGCGTAGCAATAGTAGCCTGCTAGCACTTGATTACTGAGGCAGTTCAAAATCCACTTATTTTTAATACAGACTCTTTGGGTCTTTAATTCAATCGATGTGTTTTTCAATCGACGAATTTAAACTTTCTAAGAAAATCGGCTATGACAGACAGACACACTCACAAGTGATCGTATAAGGGTTCCATTTATTTCATTCTGAGGCACGGAACCATAAAAATACGATACTACATTTCAATAAACAAAACGGAGCGCAATGAACGGATCAAATCACATTTCCACTAATAAGTTCCGCCCGGTGAAAGTTGGAAAGCTTGCTCTTTGACTTGTCAACTGTAATTATAATTACAACAAATAATTACATTGTGAACTACGGTAATTATACTGTGTTACTGTTATGACATAATTACGGATAGTAAATCGTGTAAACGATGTACGTGTCGGTAATAGTACGGTGTGGTTAATAGATATCATAGTTATGGGAACGGAGTTTCTAGAGGTATTTGAAATCTTGATATGTTTTTATCTTCACGCCGAGTTCTTTACGGGGTAGGCAGAGAGTGTGAAGCGCCTGACATCCTGGGCCTGACACACCTCCCGTGCTTCTTTAACACTCATCATTCTCTTCATACATGCATGCCGATTCCTGAAACTCATTGAGGGTGGAGACCCTCAGTACTCGATCTATTCGGTCAAGACTAACCGTCTTGGTCTTCCTGAGCTTCTACAGCCATCCACATGCGCACCGTGTTGGTGATATCTAATTTTCGCATTCCCGGCTCGTTTTTGTTCCCGAAAATAGGATATATGAATATTTTGTGTTCCCAGACACTCACGTACCCGAGAATCACTGACCTATTCACGTTATTTATTATTATTGTAAAAATTTACAGAAATTAAATTGTATCACTTAATTCTTAGATTACTTACTTAATTGATACACAACCGAATTGCTGTAAATATACGTATCTGCCTCGGTAGCCTAGTGGTCGAACCCAGGTTCTCAGCATAGTAGTAGTGGCCAGGCCACTACTACTATGCTGAGATCCTGGGTTCGATGCCCGGGTAGGGGGTTATCAGAAATAATGGTGTAAAGTCCTTTATCTCTAATTCTATTGGGGTTTTTCATTTTCTGGCAATTTCCCAGTACCTCGAAGTTTGGTAATGTGCCCGCAGATGTCAACAGTGTTACATGGGCCAAAACGTAACCGGCGAATCGTGGTTGTTTGCATGTATGCTTGAATGCATGCATTTACATCTGCCTACTCTTTCGGGGATTACAGGCGTGAATTTACGTAATTGATGCATTGCCATCTAACCGGAAAATGAAATTGCTGAGCTCTACCATTTGGCGCCAAATAGATATAGTGGTACTTACCTCGAGCTCCTACATAGGAACTCTACCACCAGTAAAGTGGATTTTTCAAAGAATCCATATAAAGCTAATAGCGCTTTACTTTGAGTTTGCGCGAAAGGTCATATATAGCTACAAATATTATGTAGCTTACGACTCAATTCACTATAAATAATTAAACAACTCACCCAGCGCCACGCCCACAAGCAAAACAAACACAAAAACACTTTGCACACACATTGTCATTACACTCACTTGCTACAGTATGTAAACACACATGTTAACACCCAGCGTCCATCCCACAGTCATCGTTGGACGATCGTTACCTGGAACGAAAGAAATCATTATATTATTGGCACAGAAACTCAAATCTTTTTGAACCACAAAATTGGGGTAAAATCTAAAACGTAACGTAACTTGACGCCTATAATCTTCGAAATCGTAGGCAGAGATAAAAGCATGCATTCAAGCTTACATGCAAACACCCACGACTCACCGGTTACGTTTTGGCCCATGTGGCTAACCTGTTGCCATCTCCGGGCACATTACCAAACTCCGAGGTACTGGGAAACTTCCAGTAAATGGAAAAAACCCAATAGTACCAGAGATAAAGGATTTTAAACCGTTATCTCTGATAGTCCCCGACGCGGGAATCGAACCCAGGACCCCCAGCGTAGTAGTAGTGGCCTGCTACCACTACGCTATTGAGGCACTTAAATCTATTATCAGCTTAACGCTGGTAATATAGGGTTAATTTAAATTAGCGCACCACCTCTTGCAGACCAACCTCTCTACATCAATCTACAGAACATTTTGTGCTACGACTTGTTAAAATTATTAGTTTTTAAATTTAAATTTCACCATACGTAATTTACTTTTAGTTTGATTAACTACCTCACTAGCCTAGTGGTAGCATGCTGCTAGTAATAATGGCAGCTCTACGTCCCACTGCTGGGCACGAGTCTCTCCCCTTATTGGGGCGAGGCCTGGAGCTTACTCCACCACGCTGCTCCAATGCGGATTAGTGGCGGTGGGTGGGTTAGTGGCTAACCCGCTGTCGGATATTTTGAAACTGCCCATAAAGCCTCCGATAAGGTTTAACGACTGCTATCTATCGATAGCAACCGGGACCGACGGCTTAACGTGCCCTCCGAAGAACGGAAGCGCGCATTTTAATTTGCCACTAGCGGTCACCCATCACACTTCCCGACCGCGCCCATAGTGCTTAACCGAGTAGATCACTCATGATCTACACCAGCCGCTGGGCCATGCGCGCTTCCATACATAAATACATAATTTACTTCTAATTTGATTAACTACCTCACTAGCCTAGTGGTAGCATGCTGCTAGTAATAGCAGCTAATTTGGCGCTGGGATCCTGGGTTCAATTCCCGGGTCGGGGGATATTAGAGATAACGACGTAAATTCTTTTATCTCTAGATCTATTGGGATTTCGACATATTCTGGAAGTTTCCCAGTACCTCGGAGTTTAGTTATGTCTTCGGAACCTTACCCCCTTATTCAAAAACGTACATTAGATACGTTTTCGCTATAGAATGCTTTGTCTTTGTCAGTTGCATTGTCAAATGTGCAGGATAGAAAAAGACAAAGGAGAGATTAGCAACGCTTTAGCTAAAATACGTTTTTGAATAAGGGGGTAAGTGTCTTAGAGGAATAATGCCGGAGATGTCAACAGGTTCGCCACATGTTACATGGACCAAATCGTAGCCGACGAATCGTGAGTGCTTGCACCTATGGTTGAATGCGTGGATTTGACTACCCCTTCAGGGATTACAACCGTGAATTTTACGTTAAGCTTTACTAAGATTCTCAATTGATTTCTACACACGTTCGTGCAAGTTATTATCAACTTAAAAGGCACGTCTGCTCGTTCATTCATACGAAAAACAGCTATCCAACCCAATTTATATATGAACTCCAGATTACAATAACACGTCGGCATAAAAACGTCGAATCATGTGTTGTAACTCGGTAATTAATACATACGTCATGCTTCACAATTTCACTCCATCACGCAAACCACAGCTAGGCCTGATTGTTATTTAAGGTCAGTTCATCAATCAATTTGTGCTGGTACTTTGCCCTTCGAACTTGACCGATTGGCGTGAAATTCTTATTGGTGGTAGAGCTCCAGTGACGGAGCTCTCGGGCGTAGGTACCACAGTATTACCTAATATACTTGCCGCTAAATGGTAGTGTTCGGCACTATCGTGTTCCGGTCAGGTGGTAATGTACGGCCCTGTAATTTCCGACACAGAGGCATAACACCTTAGGCCCCAGGAGTGGTTACGCATCTGCATTTTGACCCTAATTGCTAATTTATTCTGATTCTGAACAAACTTTCTTAAAAAAACTTATGTTATGCAATCAAAAAGCATGCAAGTAGTTCCAAAATCATTTAAAATTTTGTATCTGTCAATCATTTATCTATTCAATTAGACTTTCACCTTTTTATCTAATTTACCTGCGGCAAATGATTATTAGCTAAGGTATTATTACTATTGCTAATGAATATATAAACATCACCCAAGCGTAATTTTTTTGCGTTGATTTTATCTACCCAGTTTATGGTAGTGCTTGTGCAATAAGCAGTAATACAAAGGGATTCACTGGTGTGGTCAGTGTGGTGGTAGATTTCCAGTGTTGGAGCTTGAGATCGCAGATACCACTGCATTATCAAATTTATCTAATGTTTAATGGTAATGTAGAAGCGCGCATGGCCCAGCGGCTGGTGTAGATCGTAAGCGATCTGCTCGGTTAAGCAGTACGGGCGCGGTCGGGTAGTGTGATGGGTGACCGCTAGTGGCAAATTAAATGCGCGTTTCCGTGCTTCGGAGGGCACGTTAAGCCGTCAGTCCCGGTTGCTATCGATAGATAGCAGTCGTTTAACCTTGTCGGAGGCCTTATGAGCGGTTTGAAAACATCCGACAGCGGGTTGGCCACTAACCCACCCACCTCCACCAATCCGCATTGGAGCAGCGTGGTGGAGTAAGCTCCAGGCCTCCCCCCAAAAAGGGGAGAGACTCGTGCCCAGCAGTGGGACGTATAATGGGTTGCCATTATTAATGGTAATGTTTAGCACTATCATGTTCCGGTTAGATATAATGTAATCTTTATGAGCAACTAAAAATTACACGTTTACTTAATATAAATAATGTGAAACGTTGGCATCTGCAAAAGTTAACATCGTGCTAACAGATACTAGGTGACGTTTGTACAAAGGTTTAAGTAACCAGTACATAAATAGACACATCTAAAAAATATTTAGTTACTAACTTAAAAACTTAAAAAGATTAAAAAAAAAAATACGCTTACTCTCACAGCCCCACAGTAGGTATAAACCTGTGTCGTGGGTGCCGTTGTACACATACAACACATACACAAACACCCAGACCCGAAACAAATATCTGTAGGCCATACAAATATTTGTCCCGGTGCGGGGAGATGGTTATGTATTAGCTTCTACCCTACCGCCAGTAAAATATATGCCATTTTTAACTGCTGGTTGGTAATGGTCAGTGCTGTTAAATTAAGCCTTGGTTGCACCACATCAATAATAATAATTAAAGTTAAAGTAATGGTTACATTGCACATCCTTCTCTAACTTAATTCCTTAAGTTCGAGCAGGATGTGAAATGTTATAATAACTTTAACTTTAACACAAGCGTGCTGCAACCCAGTTTAAGTGATAATATGTGACCACGTAATTCATATTTTTGCTTATGCAGTTACAACCTAATAATATGCTTAAACTAATGTTCATTATACGGGCATTTTGAGTATGTACATCATAAAATTAATGTATGGCTCTATGATTTTTGTCACGAATACTTTTTGGCCCTTATGCATTTTTTATTGGTTTTTGTATAGATATCTATAGAATACAGTATTCACTTGTCATTATTATGACTGGCATTCTTAGTTGCCAATATCTTTACAATCAAAAACATGGAAATAAATAGGAACATCATTAAAATAATATACGTCCCTATTTCTGTTACAAATACTTTTCGCATCTGCATTTTGACCACTACGTTTTGTAAAGACGTCTACAGACCACAGTATTATTCACTTACCATCAATATGATTACAAATATAATAATTATGTTATATAATATATAACAAATTCTGAGAAACTAAAAACCAAAAACCAGTTTCTAAGAATCGTGAGTTAGTCATAGTCATAGTTTCAATATTATAAAATATGAAACAATAAGAATATCACAAAGCCAGAGCGAAGCGAAATAATTAATCACATCAATGAACCGTGTCAGATGCACCTAACGGGGCGTCGAACCCGTTACCTCCCTCGGGTTCTGAGGCGCTGGTTATGATGCTATGGATTTTAATATTTATTTAATACCTGCTTGTCTTGATATTTAGGCTGTTGTTTAGCAACTTTAAAATTTTTCAACAAAATGTTGTTGTTCAGTTTAATGATCAATAGCACCAAAATCCAAAAGTTTATAATAAGTATGAAAATAACATACATTTAATTTTTTGATATTATGCTACCTTCTATTTAAGAGATTAAGTGTAATATTTTATCAAAAAGGAATTTTAAAAATAAAGCAGCTTTCAGAAATGAACTCAAAATTATTTTAAAAAATAATAACAACCTGTAGCTGCCAACCTGGTCTAAACGTAGCACTTACGCCGACGTAACGACTGAGAGACGTCAAAAATTAAGTAAAAAAAAATAATGAAATGAAATGTTTCCTGCAATATTTTTCTATTTTATACATAATAAGATGCGCGCACGACTTCGTACGGGTAGATACTGAACAAACACAAATTCTGACGCGGACGAAGTCGCGGGCACAGCTAGTATGACCTAAAAACCTTTCTAGTGCAAACAACACCAAACCTGCGTGAAGATACCTACATACAAACCTGAATAGCACTAATGGACGTCTATCAGTAGTTTTAATTACAGGCTACCTTTTATGGCTACAAATAACTCAATACATTATTTAAGTTCTGTAATAATCAGAAATAATAATAGTTTTGTAATTCATAATAACACGTTAAGCCAGTTCTGTGAGTTGGAAAAACAATGTAAGTGTGCGTAATTTCACTGCTTAAATCCCTGAAAGGATAGGTTTTTTTTTATGTTAAGAAAGTGGCAAACAAGCATGCAGTTCACATTGATGTTAAGTGATGACTGCAGCCTATAGACACCCACACAAAGACCGAGGTCAAACTGCAAATGCGTTAACACTCCTGAGGCCTAAGGTGTTATGCCTCTGTGCCGGAAATTACAGGGCCGTACATTACCACCTGACCGGAACATGATAGTGCTGAACACTACCATTTAGCGGCAAGTATATTAGGTAATGCGGTGGAGATAAATGTATACATTCGATCAGTCTTGCAAACCATTTTTTTTCGTATTGACATCTCATCATTGTTGACATCTCTGGACATCTAACGAGAAAAGCGACCAAAACGTCGGATTAATTTTAAATAGTCATATTAGAAACTAAACCAAAAATGGAAAGAAAAACTTGACTTCAGACAGGAATCGCATCTATGACCTCAGGATAACCAGTCCAGCCGCTTCACCACTAAGCTACCGAAGTCCCACATCGATGCGTCAAAATTCCCTTTTTGATTTTTAACCGATTAAGGTTCAATTCCAGGCCGAAGTCAAATTCTTCTATCCATTTTTTTATGTAATGGAAGTGGCAAACAAGCATTCAGTATTGATGTTAAGTGATGTCTGCAGCCTTTAGACACCCACACAAAGACCAAGGTCAAAACGCAGATGCGTTACAGACCTTAGGCCTAAGGTGTTATGCCTCTGTGCCGGCAACTACAAGGCCATACATTACCACCTGACCGGAACACGATAGTGCTGAACACTACCATTCAGCGGCAAGGACATTAGGTAATGCGGTGGTACCCACGCCCACGAGCTCTGTCACTGGAGCTCTACTACCAGTAATTTAATATCTAAAAATCACTCGCATTAGTCATTGCGAAAAATAAAATATTACGATAAAAATGTTTATCGTAATATACGCAAGATAAATCCGAAAACTAGATATATTTCAATGAGTGTAGGTTGCGAAACCCAAAGAGTATACTATATAATGTATTGTTTTAGTATATTTTCATCTCTCATCATCAGTTATTAGGACACGTTTCTCACTGGTGGTATAGCTCTAGTGACAGAGCTCCCATGCGTAGGCACCACCGCATTACCTCTATCTGGTAACAACTTAGGTCTCAGGGGTGGTATCGCATCTACATTTTGACCTCTTGTTTTTATGTAGGTATTTATAGGCTGCAGTCATCACTTAACATCAATGTGAGCTGCATGCTTGTTTGCCAGCTTCCTTACATAAAATAAAATGTTAAATTTTCAACCGAACGCAAAAGCAAAAAAGCGCCTCTACAACTCTAGATATAGATCTATATCTAAATGTTACGAAAATCAATTAATATTATCTTATTTAAATCAATAGGCCTAGTTGTTATGTGAAATGTTTTAAAGCATGGAACTTGAAAGATATTAACACTTAAAACTTTGAAACCGGAATATTTTTAAATAAGTTTATGTAATGATCCATTCGACTCTGTTGCATTAATTGATGTAATACGCTTTATATTGTATGAGGTAAATATATTAAAAACTCATATTACAGCACAACTGTAATGTAAGTCTTATGACTTTTTTGTATAATTTTTTTTTGAGTAAACTTGAAGTAAACCCGAAAATGTTTTTTATGATAACTATGTGCTGAAATAAATATTGAAAAAAAAATCACCTTAGTCTGTCCGGCACCACGGAAGCTGAAAAGCGACCGAAAGTTTAGGATAATTTTAAAAATAAAAAAAAGTAACTTAACTTCACGCCTCTAATCCCCGGAGGGGTGGGTATGCAGAGATAATGCACGCATTCAATCATACATACAAACACCCACGAATGGCCGGTTACGTTTTGGGCCATGTAACAAATAGCGAGTCTACATCTCGGGCACATTACCAAACTTCGAGGTACTGGGAATCTTCCAGAAACTGGAAAAATCCCAATACAACCAGAGATAAAAGATTTTTGCACCGTTATCTCTAATATCGCCCGACCCGGGAATCGAACCCGAGCGTAGTAGTAGTAGCCTGCTACCGCTAGGCTATTGAGGCAGTTTAAAAAACAATTTAGTTTAATATACCCGAGATAAATCCATAAAAAATGTTTTTATTTCAAAGATGATTGATTGACCATTGAAGATGATTCCAGAAACAAAAGAATAGGTATTTGAAGAATGTCTAGTATAATAAGTCACAAAATCTAGACGCATTAACAATATGAGCGCGTTGATGTCTTGTGTATCACGAGCCATTTTGGCTTGAGTCAATTTTACTTTTCACTATGTATACTTCCAACTTAATAGACTTTTAAGAACGGGATTTTGTAGTCTTATATATTTTTTATTTTAAAGAGAAATGGAAAGAAAAATTTGACTTCAGGCGAGACTCGACCTCGCGGTCTACTGGGAATCTAGTCCAGCCGCTCTTCCAATTGAGCTACTGAAGTCCTGCCCGATTTGTCAAATCTTTCATTCACATTTATTGCCTTCCTTTATGGTAGCAGCAGCGCCATCTATTACCAACTATGCTAGTTAGGCAACCGATATAATAGACTTTTCAGTTTATTGAATATCGTAAAGAAGTCGGTTTTACCCTTAATAATTGTTTTTATATTAAAGAAAATATATTTTACAAGCATGTGTTAATGCGAAATAATATAAAAACAAGTCTTATATATTATTTAGTGTTATTGGCATAGGTTTTGTATTGTTACATTATTTACTCGAGTCTGTCTGATGGTGGGGTCAATAGTCTTAGGAATCGGCGCGCGTGTATGAAGAGAATGATGAAGGTAGACGAGGCACGAGAGGTATGTCAGACCGGGATATCTGGCGCTCCATACTATCCGCCTACCCTGTTAGGGACCTGGCGTGAAGATAAATACATACATTATTCACGTAATTTTGTAATAAATTGGTCAAAAACTCATACGATATTTTTCCATTTTCTGGAAGTTTCCCAGTACCCCGGAGTATGGTAATGTGCCCGAAGATGGCAACAGGTTCGCCTCCTGTTACATGGGCCAAAACGTAACCGGCGAGTCCTGGGTGTTTGCATGTATGATCGAATGCATGCATTTACATCTGCCTACCCCTTCAGGGATTACAGGCGTGAAGTTACGTTACGTAAATTTTAAATAAAGTATTATAAACATAGTTTTCTTGTTAAGAATCCAAAAACCTTCATTTCGAAAAACAAATCTCCAGTGAGTTGGTTTAGCCAACTCGAAAAATACTATAGTGCCATCGCAGACAAAGACTGACTAAAATCTAGGTTGAAGTTTGAAATATTGAGGATAAATAAATTCGAGATTAACCATTTTAAGAATTAATTTATCGTTTCCGATTACAAAATTTAACAATATGCAATTTAAATATACGAAAAAGTAGTTCACCATATTTTATCATTTAGTTAAGATACTCGCCATCTGCGGGGTCATTGTGTCTCTGGGGTCTGTATTAACTACTGTTTCACAATTACCTGTGGATTTTAACAATTCATTCATAACAGAGTTAAAATAATTCTCCGCATATAAGTTAATCAAATTTAAATGTATTATTCTGTATTATAAAACAGTTAATTTTATTCAATTATTACGCTTACACCTTAATGCCTATATATCCTGAAAGGATAGACAGAGGTAACTGTATTATATCTAACACTGAAAGAATTTTCGAATCGGACCAGGAGTTCCTGAGTTCAAGCAAACAAACAAACTCTTCAGCTTTATGATATGAGTAGTATAATGACGACCCGGTTAGTCCAGCGGTGTGAAACGACCATTTTATTTGAAGGGTCCCGGATTCGTTCGACCGGGAAAAATATTTGTATGGCCTACAAATATTTGTTTCGGCTCTGGGTGTTTGTGTATGTTTTGTGTGTTTACAACGGCACCCACGACACAGGTTTATATCTAGTGTAAGCTGTGAGTGAAAGCGTATTTAATTTAAAGCGTATAAAAATAATATTTTTTAATTTTTTTATGTTTATTTGTTTCTTTTTATACTTATATATGTAAAAAACTAACTTAATAAATTAAAAAAATAAATAAGTGGAATAAGCTGGGCACGAGTCTCTCCCTTTTTCGGTGGGAGGCCTGGAGCTTACTCCACCACGCTGCTCCAATGCGGATTGGTGGAGGTGGAATTTAAATCGTTTTTAATAATATTAGTAGGTACAGATACGATATGTCCATTAAAAACCATGTTATATTAAATTTACAATGAATTTCAGTGCGTGCCATTGTCAACGATTTCCTCTCAGTGATTTATAAACTAATTCAAAACGTAGTTTCCACTTTCCACTTGCGGCCAATAACCAACTTTCGCTCCGAGGGCGTCCGAAGGTAGATTGCGTAAGCAGTGATCAAAATTATACCAATATTGAACGAAATAAATTAATTTGTGATTCAAAATTTCACTGGAGAATTGTTTTTCGAAATGAAGGTTTTTGGTTTCTTAACAAGAAAACTATGTTTATAATACCTTATTTAAAATTTACGTAACGTAACTTCGCGCCTGTAGTCCCCGAAGGTAGGCAGAGGTAAATGCATGCATTCAATCACACATGCAAACACCCAGGACTCGCCGGTTACGTTTTGGCCCATGTAACAGGTGGCGAACCTGTTGCCATGTCCGGGCACATTACCATACGCCGGGGTACTGGAAAACTTCCAGAAAATGGAAAAATTCCAATAGAAGCAGAGATAAAGGATTTTTAACCGTTATCTCTGAGAGTCCCCGACCCGGGCATCGAACCCAGGACCTCCTGCGTAATAGTAGTGGCCTGCTACCACTACGCTACTGAGGCAGTTTTATTAGATTTAAAATTTAAATTTGTTATACCTCCTATTTATATCTTATGTTTTGAATGACATAATCTGAAAGAATTTAAACATACTGTAATAATGTGATCAGAGTTTCTCAAAATTATTGTTGTAATACATAAAATACCATACCTACCATATCTCTCTATGTTATTCTACTAGTATTATAATAAGACGATTTTTTTTGTTACAAAAGTGGCAAACAAGCATGCAGTTCACATTGATGTCAAGTGATGACTGCAGCCTACAGATAACCACATAATGACCAGAGGTCAAAATGCTGAGGCCTAAGATGTTTTGCCTCTGTCCCGGAAATTACAGGGCCGTACATTACCACCTGACCGGATCACGGTAGTGCTAAACACTATTATTTAGTGGCAAGTATATTAGGTAATGCGGAGGTGCCTACGCCAGCGAGCTCCGTCACTGGAGCTCTACCACCACTAAACCACTTCTTGCGGCAATAGGCTTAGAGATTAAAATTAAACAAACAATATTGTGGACGACCAGGTTAGTCCGATGGTGTGAGACGACCGTTTGATTCGAAGGGTCGCAGGTTCGATCCCCGCACCGGGACAAATATTTGGATGGCCTACAGATATTTGTTTCGGGTCTGGGTGCGTGTATGTGTTGTGTGTGTACAACGGCACACACGACACAGGTTTATACGTAGTGTGAGGCTGTGAGTGTAAGCGTATTATTTTATGAGCACGTATTTCGTGCTTAACTGGTTTTAATATAAACACTCAGAACACAGGTTTTTAAACAGCCCAAAACATTACGCTCGCGATTCACTTTCGTTTAAAAGAAGTACTCTCACTGAAATCGAGTGTATTTTTTGCGAGTATATAATAAATGCAATAATTATTCATGATTTGTAAACCGATTTGCGTTAGTTTTTCACTTTTTAAGTTTTTTTTTCAGTATCACTTTCTATTTTTTTTATTTAACACCATTACTCTCGACGTTTTTGTAAGTTTTCATATGTTCAAGGCGGTCGATTTGATTACTAATTTAATGACCCTATATTTTGGGCGTCGTACCAGTAAAAAAAAAGACCACCACACTTATAAGATCATTCTACCATCTGTCTGTCTGTATAACCATCTGTTTCAATAGATTTTCTTCAAACATGCGAGGCCGATTGAGTAAAGTTGGTAAACTTTACAGTATGTCAAGTTTACCAACTTCGAAACGAACTCGTAGGCTTTCAATAGAGATTACTTACCATCAATGTAAACTGTACGCTTATATGTCACTTCATGACATAAAAAACTTGTAACTGAATGAAATGAAGGTAAGATTGTCCTACTTAGTCATCGTTTATTGGTATCGAGCGTATTGTCAAACATCGGGTAGATTGCCCAATAAGCTGCTTACTACAATACTAGAACTTATTTATTTTAACATCATATACACGAGAATCATGTGCGTTTACATAGTATTGCTTTTATAAACAAATTAAGTATTGACCTGAATCGCGCTATCAATGTTATCCGTAAACATAACTTAAGCATCAACCGTTGGATCGTAGCCCGCCAGGCATTATCATTTACCTGGTCTTGTCCGAAGGAAATTCTCAAATACCTGTGGTTGGCAAAGGCATAATGCTAATAATCCCGTTGCCTCAGTTGCCTTGCCATACATTATTGCAAGAAATTTATCTATCACAATTTCAAACTCAAACTCACACTAAAAAATCATTTAATCAAATGGAAATAATAGAATTTGCTTGTGATAGGTCAAATTACTAAAATAAAATTAAAGCGAATAACAACTGATACGTTGATTAATATGTCCAAAGTAAACAAAATAAAATAAATAATGGTCCAAAAATACTAAATAATAAAAATAGGTATCAACAGAATGTTCAATACTCTCTTTTACAAACGGCAAGATAAGACTAAACAAAAAAATATGGGACATTCTTTGTCACTGGCAGAGTTCCAAAGCCCACATTACTGAGAAAAAACCTGTCAAAATAAAACTCAGTAGGGTCTTTGCGAAACACCAATACAACAGAACAGAACTGAGCATTATTTTTTCACTTGCGGGTGAAATAAGTGATTTGTGTTTACTGCATGTTTTATGTAATTAAGATAGCAAACAATTATGCAGTTCACATTGATGTTAAGTGATGACTACAGCCTAAAGACATTAACACAAAAACTAGAGGTCAAAATGCAGATGTGTTGCCACCCTTAAGTCCTTAGTAGTTATGTCTCTAATTGCGGAAACATACATTACTACCTTACCGAAGCACGATAGCGCTGAACACTACTATTTGGCGGTACATAGATTAGGTAATGCGGTGGTGCCTACGCCCTCGAGTCACCAGACGGGGACTCTACCACAAGTGGTTCATTATCTCCCATATATAAATAAAATAAATAAAAATAAAATACGCTTACACTCACAGTCCCACAGTAGGTATAAACCTGTGTCATGGGTGCCGTTGTACACATACAACACTTACACAAACACCCAGACCCGAAACAAATATATTTGTCCCGGTGCGGGGATCGAACCCGCGACCCTTCGAATCAAACGGTCATCTCACACCGCTGGACTAACCGAGTCGTCAAGATATATCGTATAGAATATTATTATTGTATTTGTAAGAAAATATTCGTAAGTTTGTATAATATCTACTTAAAACGTGTGAAGCTCGCGTGAAACCTGCGAAAACTTTTTTTTTAACCGACTTTAAAAACAAATTATATTTTTCTTACACCAACTTTGTAAAAATAAAAGGTTTTATCGTGTACCTGTTTTATTTTTTCTATACAAATCTAGACACAATGCTTCATTTATCACAAGATGTAAAAAAATCCGAGATCCGTCACATACAAACTATACTAATATATTTAAATCTAATAAGCGTCTATTAATATAATAAAAAATCGGGGCATTTACTTCAAATTTATACGATACTAATTGTTGCCCGCGGCTTCGCCCGCGTGGATGTCGTTTTATAAATAACTAAATAGCCTATGTTCTTTCTCAAAGTCAGCTCTATCTCTGTACCAAATTTCATTAAAATCGGTTCAGTCGTTTGGACGTGAAAAGATAACTAATAGACAGACAGACAGATAGACAGACAGAGTTTTATTTTTAAAGAAAAATGGAAAGAAAAATTTGACTTCAGGCGAGACTCGAACTCGCGACCTACTGGGCTGGACTAGATTCCCAGTAGGTCGCGAGTTCGAGTCTCGCCTGAAGTCAATTTTTTCTTTCCATTTTTCTTTAAAAATAAAATATATTTCACAAGCATGTGTTAATGCGAAATAATATAAAACAACAGACAGAGTTACTTCCGCATTTATAATATTAAGTAGGGATTATCATGTACACGACTTACTAATCTTTTGTTTGCATTTACACAATACATAGTGCATAGTTATGTTTGTATGAGTAAAGTTCAGTTACTTGGTTATTATGTATAATTATTTACAGATTTATCTCGTTTTAGTCGAAAATTATGAAAATATGTATGCAAATACGTGAGATATGATCGCAATGAGATATGCAGCGTACGTTATGGCACTTTTACTGAAATTAACTGTTTTCACCTTTAAAAAATATGTTGATTACATACCAGCTGTGTTATTTTTTTTAGCAAAAAAAAAAATTGTCTATTCCTATAATATTTTTTATTTTTACCTCCGTCGCACAACTGAATACATAACTTAGACTCAAATTGTAAAAAAAAATACATTTCAATTAATAAAACTAAAATATTACCATAAAAGGAATTTGTCACATTTATACTATACTAAACGATAGCAAAACTTGAAAATTGAGCATTCTTAAACTTTTTAATTCCCTCCAATAATACACACAACATAAATAAACAATACTCCCAAGTAGTATTGCGATGTACTAAATAATTGTAGCCGCTCACGTAAAAAGACAGCGACAAAAATAATCGCTCAAAATTTCCCAAAAACACACAGAAAAGTGCCTCACCGTGTCAAAAATAATCACATCACAAGCTTCGCTCCACTAATTTGACATGAATTTCTAGAAAGAAAACGTCAAATATTCATACACGGGTACAATCGCGTAAAACTTTTTCGTGCACACGACACGTACAATCGCGATGTAAAGTGCTTGGACAGTCACGTAGAACGTGTATTCCGCGGCGCGCGTGATTCGCGACTGAAGGTGCTTGAACTTTAGAATGCATCTTACTGTTACTGATTACGTTGCGTGCTTTTGGTTGTGTGGATCTTAAAAGACATATTATTTCATAATATCGATACTCGTCTTAATGATTTTTGGCTTTGCGGTACACTTGAGCACTAAAGTGTGTCGTTCGATTTGGATGAAATCGAAGGTAATTCTTATTTGATTGATGATTGAATGTTTGTTTCTTATAACAGTGACCTTGTGGTACTGAAAATGTTAAATACCAATAATCATTTAGATGTTTGAGTAACGTGAGCGTCCTTTTTTTAATTTTGCAGGCAATTAGCTGCAATTAGCTGCTTTTTTAATTCTTGCTTAGCTTATATACAATTTCTTACCTTGAAAAAGATTTAGTATTTTTTAAGTAGTCTTATGTCAAATGAAATTTATCAAATTTATTATACTTATGTAGTTTTTCAAGTTATGAAGTACAATGTTTTACCCTGCTACTGGTCCAAGAGCTAGTGAACCGTTCCAGTATCGGAACGCCTGTAAGCCTAGAATTTTTTGTAGGGATGAGTCATAATATTTATGCTTAGTACGATAACCATCGCCTGGCAAGTATCAGTTCGTCACGTCATCTGGATATATGATGAGAATAGTTACTTCCATGTTTTAGATAAATAAAAAATATATAATAAATAATACGTTTACACTCACAGCCCCACATTAGGTATAAACCTGTGTCGTGCCGTTGCACACTTACAACACATACATAAATACCCAGACCCGAAACAAATATCTGTAGGCCATACAAATATTTGTCCCGGTGCGGGGATCGAACGGTCATCTCACACCGCTGGACTAACCGGGTCGTCAAAGGCTCCAGTCATCACTTAACATCAATGTGAGCTGCATGCTTGTTTGTCACCTTTGATACATAAAAACAAATCCAAAGAGGTATATTATTTTAATCAACACGAAAACTCTTGTTTCATCTAAGTATTTATTTGAGATATGCAAATAAATGTAAAAATCAATAATTGAGAATTACGTTACTATTGAAAATTGTAATTTTATTGCACACGAAACAATAAAGCTAAGAAAAATAATAATAAAGAAAAAAAAAATGCTAAAGATTCCATTCAGCGTACTTCTCTGTTGATATTCATCTTGAGTAATTGCATCGAAATTTGTGCTACTACCACACTTAGAGTCAGTAGCAAAATGTCCTAAATATAAGACATACATATCAGTGACATATAACATTTCACTCACACTTAATTTAAAAAAACACAGAATCTTGGACGTTCATTTTGCAAGTCACGGTCTTGCTAGAAAGTGTGTTGTCACGACACGGCGTGACGTGATGGTCCTACGGTAAACTCATACCTTTTTTGATGTCATTCGTATTAATTTACATAGTATTTGAGTACTAAGCATTTGTCCTTTATGAAGGCACTTAGTAGTTGGGATAAGTGTACAGTCTACTTTGCAGTCATTATTAACCCTTTAGTCAAAAGAGGGTGTCTTTTGTTGTGACTGCTGGACAAAAGCCTTCAATTTTTTTTTTCTAATAACGACGGTGGCAAACTTGCTTGCAGTTCACATGGATGTTAAGTTATTATGTCCCATTACGATGCCAGACAAAGATGCCCATTATAGGTTTGCGCGTCATTTGGAGGGAACAACAGATTGGCAATGGCAAAATTTTGGGGTGTAAGTGGCGCCATTACCATCTCGGTGCCACAGCCAACCTTACCTGCACGTGGTACACCCTGCTGATCAACAGACAAGGCTCTGGCGACTGTTTTTTGGTTCCAAATGGTTGCTGGGTCGACACTATCAGCGTAATCCTTCCTAGTGTCCTGCATGGTGGTAAGGTCCCTTAAAGGGCCTGCCTGGCTAGCTACCACCCTCAGGTCGTAATCTGCCGCCAAGCGTCTTCGGACGTGTTCCGGCTTCCGAGCCTGAGAGCCAGTCCCCCCCCCCTTCCTCTTTCCCATCCCTGATGTGTACCGTATTGTTCACCCCCGGACCGGTTGGTGTAAGGACGTCTTGCGCTCGGAGACGCAACATGTTGGCCTGGGGGCCAGGGAGAGCCGATTAAACGGTATCCGCTGCCGCCCGCCGGTCAGTAGGGGACCCGAACCCAGGCCTCACTATTAACCTCTGGCCTGGGAGGCTGTCCCGCCAACCGGCGCAAAGTCCCGTGTGCAGTCGCCGTGCCGGAGTAAGAGACCGGAGTGGGGCCAGGCGCCTGTGCACGGGGGGGATCGGGGGTCCTTCCGTCCCCCGGGCCAGCAATTTGCACCACCTCTGAGAGCAGATGGTCTAATTCACCGACAACTTTGTTCGTCGGGTGAGTAATGCGGTACACATGATCCTTCCGCTTTCCCGACGCTTAAAAAAAAATTATAAAATGGTTAAACATAAGAAAAAATGTAGGCTTCTCTCAGCGGATACCCCCCCCACATTTACTGTGGACATGTGCAATATTAGGGGTTTACATACCAACCTTAACGCCGTCCATCTTCATCTGGAAACGGCTAAGCCGGCCCTACTCTTTCTGACGGAGACACAAATATCCTCTCCACTCGATACTGCATATCTTACTTACCCCGGCTACACTCTGGAGAACAATTTTATTCGCCGCGCCGGGGTATGTCTGTATGTCAGAGAGGATGTCTGTTGTCGCCGTCTTGACCATTTTGAAGACAAGGACCTGTCTATATTGTGGGCGCGCGTAGATTACGGTGGTTCCAACCGAATTTACGCGTGCGTGTACAGGTCCTATAGCGGAGACGGGGAGACAGCTCGCATGTTCGAGCACATCCAACAGGTGGTCGACACGGTGCTTGAACAGCATCCTTCTGCGGAGTTGGTGATTCTTGGCGACTTTAACGCACACCATACGGAGTGGTTGAGTTCCCGAATCACTGACTTCGCTGGAAGGACAGCTTATGACTTTGCGCTGGTTAATGGCCTCACACAAGTCGTAACCGGGTTCACCCGGATACCAGATGTCGAGGGCCACACCGCCTCTTTGCTGGATCTTCTGCTGACCTCACATCCTGCCAACTATCAGGTGGTGGTCGAGGCTCCTTTAGGATCCTCAGATCACTGCTTGGTACGTACAAAAACCCTCTTGTCGGTTCGGGCGCCTCTGCAGCCCTCCTCCACACGGCAAGTGTGGCATTACAGGTCAGCAGATTGGGATGGACTGAGGGAGTTCCTGTCGTCCTACCCATGGAGGCAGCTTTGTTTCTCGTCGGAAGATCCGAGCACGTGCGCCGAAGCTGTAACTGATGTGATACACCAGGGTATGGATTGTTTCATCCCGCACTCTGTTGTATCCATTGGCGGACGGTATCAGCCCTGGTTCGATAAGTCTTGTGCTGTGGCTTCTAACCATAAGCAGGAGACTTACAGAACCTGGACTGTGGCTCACGCCTGCAAGGATCCAAATGCCTCCGACCTAAAGAGAGTACTCAACGCTGCCTCCAGGTCCTCAAAGCTGCGGATAGCCAGAGCAAAGTCCAAGCATGTCGTTAGAGTTGGCAAGAAGCTAATGAGGCATCCTCCCGGGAGCCGTGCCTATTGGTCTCTTGCCAAAGCTATCGAAAAGAATTTTTGTCGGTCATCTTTCCCACCACTGCGAAAAACTGACGATAGCCTGGCCCACACGGCAAAAGAGAAAGCCGATCTCCTGGGCAGCCTCTTTGCCTCAAACTCGACTCTTGATGACATGGGTAACACAGCGCCTACCATCTCGCGCTGTGAAAGCTCTATGCCTGACGTCAAATTCACTCAGAAGAACGTCAGGCGAGCGTCGTTATCCCTTGACGTCAAGAAGTCGAGTGGGCCGGATTCCGTCCCTGCAGTGGTGTTGAAGATGTGCGCTCCCGAGCTGACCCCCGTTCTGACGCGCCTGTTCTCGCTTTCTTACGATCATGGAAAAGTACCGTCTGCGTGGAAGACAGCCCTTGTGCATCCGATACCCAAAAAAGGGGATCGCAGTGATCCGGCCAACTACAGGCCCATAGCAATAACCTCCCTACTCTGCAAAGTCATGGAGCGTGTGATCAATACACAGCTGCTGCAGTACCTGGAGGATCATCAGCTGATCAGTGACCGCCAATATGGCTTTCGTCAAGGCAGATCTGCTGGTGATCTTCTAGTATATCTGACGCACTATTGGTCTCACGCCTTGGACAAGAGTGGGGAGGCATTGGCTGTAAGCCTGGATATTGCTAAGGCCTTTGACCGGGTCTGGCACGGGGCACTTCTCGCGAAATTGCCATCTTACGGTCTTCCCGAGAGGCTATGCAACTGGACAGCCAGTTTTCTGTCTGAGCGTTTTATACAGGTCTTAGTTGACGGTCAACGCTCAGACAGACTACCTATCAACGCTGGTGTGCCGCAAGGCTCTGTGCTATCTCCCACGCTTTTTCTTCTGCATATCAATGAAATGTTGGAGCAAAACTCCAATTTTCATTGCTATGCGGATGATAGCACGGGAGATGCACACTATACAAGCCGTGCAAATGCCTCTCGGACACTTATCGAAGAAAGCAGGACTAGACTTGTGTCTGAAGTCGAGCACTCTCTGGAGCGGGTCTCTGATTGGGGTCGACTCAATTTAGTGCAGTTCAACCCCTCGAAGACACAAGTCTGCGCGTTCACCGCTAAAAAAACCCCATTCATTGTAGCACCACAGTTCCAGGGCACTCCGCTTGCCATTGGTAAGAGTATCGGTATCCTGGGCGTTGACATATCGAACGAAGTGCAATTTGGGAGTCACATTGAGTGTAAGACCAAGTTGGCATCCAAAAAGTTGGGGGTGCTTAACAAAGCGAGGCAGTATTTCACATCGGGGCAGCTACTACAGCTTTATAAGGCCCAAGTGCGGCCCCATCTGGAATACTGCTCTCATTTGTGGGCGGGAGCCCCCAAGTACCAGCTTGGTCCACTTGACTCCCTACAAAAACGCGCCGTTCGTATTGTTAACGATCCGGGACTTACAGACAGGCTCGAACATCTGAGCCTGCGCAGAGATATTGGTAGTCTGTGCGTGTTATACCGTCTCTACAATGGTGAGTGCTCTGTCGAACTGTTCGACATGGTACCACCGTCTCTTTTTCTACACCGTACTACCCGCCGAAGAGAGAAGTTTCACCCTCACCGACTGGACACCTGGCAGTGCTCAACGGTGCGGTTTTCTCGTTCGTTTCTGCCCAGAACGTGTAAATTGTGGAACGAACTTCCCTCTGAGGTGTTCCCTCGGTGCTACAATATGGGGTTCTTCAAAAATGGCGTCAAAAGAGTCCTTCAGGGCTGGCAGCGCGTTGGCAACTCCCCTGGTGTTGCAAATGTCCATAGGCGACGGTGACCACTTACCATCAGGTGGCCCGTCTGCTTGTCTGTCAACTTAATGACATAAAAAAAAAAAAAAAAAAAAAAAAAAATGGCAGTTGCGGTAAATATATCACGATACGCTGTTACCTATCCCGCGTTATCCCATTCACTACCGCCCTATTCAAATAGTTTGACTGCCATTGTTCGGTTGACTGATTGCGCTAGCGGAAGAATTGTCCTCCACTGGTCAGTGGATTTATATAAATGAAAACACAAAAAATGCTTCAAGAAACATCTCTTGTAAGAACGAATGTAAATATATATATTTTTATACAGAAACTAGATATAAAAGTCTTGATCATTGTTAAGAATGAAGGACCACAATATCAGCTAACCGGAACGTAGGGGAAAATAATTACGTTACAAGTAGATGCAGTATTATGCGCCTAAGCCATTGAACTCCTATACCTATTGGTACTACATAGCCTCTATTAAAAAATATGTACGCGTTGACTTGAGAACTTCCTCCATTTTTTCGTCGGTTAAAAACTATTTGTCCTTTCGATAGGTCAAAATAATGAAATATCTTATATATATTATTACTTAAGTCTTATATTTATTTTATTCATGTCTTCATGTATCTGGACGCCAGGGGTATGCAAAGAGTGTAGAGCGCCAGACATCCGATATATGATATAATATATTTTATTAATGGTTACATAAAATCAGTAGTTTTTCATATTGCAGTTAACTAGTGGTAGAGCTCCAATGGCGGAGCTCAAGGGCGTAGATGCTAAAACATAATTTACTTGCCGCCACATGGTACTTTTCAAAGTTATTGTCTTCTGAGTAGGTGGTTATGTATGGCTCTTTAATTTTCAGCACAGAGGCATAACTTAGGCCTCAGGAGTGGTAACGCATTTACATTGAAATCTTGTTTTTATGTTGATGTTCCTAGGCCATATTTGGCACTTACTCAATCAATGAAAACTGTTTGTTAGCCACTTCATAAAACAGTTAAAGCTTTAGATGCAACAATTACTGTTTTAACTAAATATCTTTGGTCGCGGATCCGACTTGGATTTGGGCTGGGGAGAAAATTTATTGTAATTAAAATTGAGAAGATTGACAAATAAAAATTACTTTAAAAAATGAAACAGACTAGACTGCTGGTGGTAGGGTTCCAGTGGAGGAGCTCGAAGGCGTATTCACCGCCGCATTACCTAATTTATCTGCCGCCAAATGGTAGAGTTCAGGCTGCAGTCATCACTTAACATCAATGTGAGCTGCATGCTTGTTTGCCACCTTCATTACTCATATTGTTTCATAATATAATTATCATACATTAATGCAGATGCAAGGTGTATAAATAACTGTATATTTACTATGTATCTTTACTGATTACGTAAGTATCTGTTTTTTTTTTAAATAGAAAATTAACGTAATAAAATACATATTTTCTTTTCATGCGCCCGTTGTTAATCAACGGAAATCAGACATGACCGCTGCATTAAAATAATGAGATTAAAGATCTTTATCAATTTTTTATTAAGATGTAACGAATATTTGACTTTCTGATAATTTTCATCAACTTTCACAAAATATTTTGTAAGAATATTTTACGCTCTCTGATCAGATATATACTTTTTTGAGTTTGTAGAGCAACAAATTTGCTAGATTTAATGAAATAAAAATAACTGGAAAGCATTGGTTATATCTTCTTTTTAATATACATATAAATAACACATCTCGTTGTTCGTTCGCGATGGATTACTACTTAACCGATTTATATCAAACTTTGCACTCAGTGTGCAGTTTGATCCAATTTGAAAAATAGGATAGCTTACATCTCAATTTGCAGTCGCAATATTATGTTACTACCTAAACAGCTCCCATGCGAAGCCAGTGCGAGCCGCTAGTCTATCTATATATAATATATAAAAATCAATTGCTGTTCGTTAGTCTCGCTAAAACTCGAGAACGGCTTTACCGATTTGGCTAATTTTGGTGTTGAATGATTTTAGGAAGACCAGGGAAGGTTTGCAAGTTAATAAAAAATGAAGAAATTGAAGGGAAATAGTAAAAACCACAATTTCATTTTTCCATACAAATAGTCCGTATCTATCAAACCTTTGACACATTATTTCATTGTGAGGCAATACGAAGTTTGCCGGATCAGCTAGTTTAATATAAAAATGAATTAATTTTATTTTAAACACATCTTGCATAGGTCTATTCTTCAACTTAGTGACCGGACCCGGGCTTACTATTACGCTGTTAACAAACTTAAATAATTTATTTTTTTTATATTATAATATACAGCGTGCATGGCCCCGCGGCTAGTGTAGATCGTAAGCGATATGGGCGCGGTCGGGCTGATGATGGTTGACCGCTAGTGGCAAATTAAAATGCGCGTTGCCGTGCTTCGGAGGGCACGTCGGCAAAGCCGTCGGTCCCGGTTGCTATCGATAGATAGCAGTCGTCAAACCTTGTCGGAAGCCTTATGGGTGGTTTGAAAACATCCGACAGCAGGTTGGCCACTAACCCGTACCTATCTCCACCAACCCGTATTGGACCAGCGTGGTGGAGTAAGCTCCAGGCCTCAGTATGTCGGATATTTACTTATTTATTTAAACTTTCTGCACAAACGAAGTACATGAGGCGGACTTAATGCTAGAAAGCATTCTCTACCAGTGTTGGTCTTTGAAAAATTTAAAGGATAAACTATTGTCATATTTCGATTTAGTTAACTGTTCGTGACTTGCGAGTAATAGGCGACCAAAAAGTTTTTACTGGATTTTTTTAAAGAAGTCGATAGAATATATTTATTTTCCAATATAATTTACATTATCCAAACCTTAAAACTACGGAACCCTACATTGCGTGTGGCCCGGCACGCACTTGACTGTTTTTTTAGATTTCTGTGCGTACACACAATTAATATTACATACAGGTACCTACACTAATTTGTACCTCTAAGTTATACCTTTTTTTGTTTCTTTTGCCGGACCAAATAAACCAATAAGATCTGTCATTAATTGAATTCATTTGTTACAAAAAGTGTGATACTCGTAATTGAAGAACTGATATAGTTACCGATTTTGTGCAAACTTCACATAAACCATCTACTAAATAGTCCGAACAAAGCCTTAGCATTTGGTCTGGATAGATGAGCCTGTTCTTGAGTTATAAAATTACAACGAAAAGTGGCATTCATTTTTAAATAGGTATATAATAATAATAATAAGGGGGCAGAGCAGCTTGTGGCGAGCTGTTGGTGAGTAGCGACACCACCCCCTACCATCATCTCGAGTTCCTCCGAGAGAACTGGGCTCCGCCTCGTCCGCCACACAGAGGTACGGCCGGACAGAACATCAGGTCTCTCACCTCTGGCTTGCCTTCATTGGCCGGTCAGAGTGGGGCGCTAGATGTATGGCATTTGCAGAAATTTAGATAATAGGCTGTTGTCTAAATTTCTGCAAGAGCCATACACTCGGGGGTGGAAGTGTCTAAAGGCATAATAGCGGGGAAGCCCGCTCCGAGCTCGAGATTACTCGCCCGTGATGGTGAAACCGGGGCCACACCTCTCGACACCCCCAGCCTCTCTCAACAGTGTTGCCCCCCGTCGACCATCGGGTTGGCTGTTTGGGGGGCCCACCAAGGAGAGGCGAGTCACCACCTGCCTAAAGTAGGATTCGATAATGTGAGATGTTGAATATAGGCAGGCCTGGCCTTGAACCCTCTTAGTACACTCCTAGAGGCTTCAGGGCTGGGCTACCGACTGCGTAGAGATGGGCAGGTGATTTCTCACCTGTTGTACATGGATGACCTGAAATTGTTCGGCTCTAATAATTCCCAACTGGCGGAATTACTGAAGATCACTGAAAACTTCAGTAACTCGATCAGAATGTAATTTGGAATCGAAAAATGTGCTGTTATGCATGTTGAACATGGAAAGATAATGGAATCCGAGAGAATACAACTCCCGGGTTCCATTCCATTTTGCTCACTCTCCGCATTTGAATCCTATAAATACTTGAGTATGTCGGAGGCGTTAGGTATGTGCGAGGCCGACATGAGGCAGTCGCTGCGGGAGCGCTTCTGCGGCCGCCTGAAAAAAGTCCTAAAGAGTCTTTTATCGGGCGGAAATAAGGTGCGCGCCTTCAACGGCTGGGTCATGCCGATCTTGATGTACTCCTTCGGCATACTCAGGTGGACTCAGACTGACTTGGATGCCCTAGACAGGCAAGTCCACTCTCTGCTGACAACACACGGGATGCACCATCCGCGCTCATCCGTCATGAGACTGTACATCCCGCGGAGGTGTGGGGGCCGTGGTTTTCTTAACGCCAAGACTCTGCATAACCGCGAGGTGTGCAGTCTAAGAAATTATTTTCATTCCGCAGACGGGAAAATACAACAGAAAGTGGTGGCAGTTGACAGCGGACTCACCCCACTTTCACTAGCTAAGGAGAACTGGTGCAAACCTGCGGTACTCACGACCAACGACCGCGAGACGGTATGGCAAAGCAAGGAGCTTCATGGTCGCTTCTACCACGGACCCCAAATTGACTTTCTTTCATCAGTATCCTGGCTGCGATTCGGTGACCTCTTTGGGGAAACTGAAGGTTTTGTCTTTGCGATTATGGACGAAGTAGTTATGACTAATAACTACCGGAAGTATATTCTGAGAGACGGTACGGCTGACATATGTCGGGCGTGCCACCGTCCCGGCGAATCTCTCAGACATATAGTGTCCGGCTGTTCAAGTCTAGCTAATGGCGAGTATTTGCATAGACACAACCAAGTAGCCAGGATCATACACCAGCAACTTGCTTTGAAATATGGTCTGGTAGCCGAGGAAGTGCCATAGTACAGGTATGTGCCCGACCCAGTTCTCGAGAATGGTCGTATCACACTGTACTGGGATCGATCTATCCACACTGACGGGACCATTGTTGCTAACAAACCTGATATAGTGTTGGTAGATCGAACGGAGCGCCGCGCAATGATCGTCGACGTCACCATCCCCCATGACGAGAATCTCGTGAAAGCTGAAAAGGATAAGGAGTTAAAATACCTTGATCTAGCTCACGAGATTGTCAGCATGTGGCATGTGGATTCGGCGATCATTGTACCGATAGTCGTCTCAGTAAACGGCCTTATCGCCAAGAGCCTCGACCAACACCTTAAGAGGCTCACGTTGGACGGCTGGGTCAAGGGCCTGATGCAGAAGGCAGTGCTTCTTGACACGGCGCGAATAGTGAGAAGATTCCTCTCTCTGCGTCCCTAACCACCGGTAGCTTGGACCCTGTTCCCGCTGCCGGCGGCAAACTATTTTTTATTTTTTATATATATATTTGTTTTTGATACTTATATATGTAAAAAAATAGGAAATAAGGTTTTAAAAAAATAAGTGAAATAATAATAATAATAATAAACGGCAGTAAAAAAAATGGTAAAACATTTTCCTTTTACAATTGTTAAATTTGTTTCAAATGTATATAAACTACTTCTTCAATTTTATACACATAACTTAATACAGAAATTTATTGTAATCTATTTGTAAAGTATATCTAAATGTTTATGACTATAGCTACATATCTTTAATTGTACTTCAACTCATAACTTTTAACTTTTTTTTTATCACTTGTATTAAAGAACCGCCGAAGTATTGCGGTGATAGCCTCCTCCCACTGCTTACATTTTTCTCTGTCCAGTTAATTTTTTCAAAGCTATTTGTAAAGTAGGTACATATAATTGTTTATCACTATAGCTACATATCTATTTATATATATTTTAATTTATAAAACTAAACTTTTTTTTTCTGTATTTTTTTTATCAATTTGCTGTAAGGACCGCCTAAGGCGGTGAAAGGTATATAGATATAGATAGATATAAGATACGAGTACTTCCCATATTTTCAACATACATTTCAATGTGAATATTTAAACAGAAGCCTTGAGAGATTCTAAGTTATATTTACACGAACTACTTCTGCAGCTCGTTTTACACCCAGGCATGCCAAGGTTCATCTATTTGCAAAAACAGTGACCACGATTGTTGCACTAAGAACTACAATTATTATGCAACTTAGTGCGAATTCGTGAACATCACTCATGTGAAACTTCAGCGAATGTTTCACACAACTTGAGTTCATAACGTATTTAGACAAGAACCACTACATTATTAAAATACACTTTTTTATTTATGTTATGGAAGTGGCAAGCAAGCATGCAGTTCACATTGATGCTAAGTGATGACTGCAGCCTATAGACACTAACACAAAGACCAGGGTCAAATTGCAGATGCGTTACCTCTCCTGAGGCTTGCTGCCTCTGTGCCGGAAATTAATCGCGGGCGTAAGCACCACCGCATTACCTAATATACTTGCCGCTAAATAGTAGTGTTCAGTACTATCGTGTTCCGGTTAGGTGGTAATGTATGGCCCTGTAAATCCTGGCACAGAGTCACAACACCTTAGGCCTCAGGAGTGGTAACTCATCTGCATTTTGACCTTGGTCTTTCTGTAGGTGTCTATAGGCTGCAGTCATCACTTAACATCAATTTGAACTGCATGCTTGTTTGCCACTTCCATTGCGTAGTAAAAAAAATGTTCTGTCGTGGCCCGGTAATTTTCACACTGCCCTTTTGTGACCTACTTAATGTTTTAAACTTAAGCTGATTCAATTAGGTAAAATAGATATTCACATTTATTAAGAATTCATTTTACAACAAGAATGGAATGTTGTGACCCGGTATTTTATTTTGATGGCCCGGTACCGGGTCACGAATTGGCAAATGGGAAACGCTGGGCTACAGTTCTATTTACTATTAATGTTAACTGTATGCTTGTTTGCCACTTCATGGCATAAAAATGAGAAAAAGAAAGTTCCACGCATATGAATGCAATCTTAGGAAAAAAATATTCTATAGATATTCTTGATTTTCAAATAAAAGAACCGTACCACCATATAGATTTCACTATTCAAATTAAGGTTTATAACTAACTTAATTACCACCATTGGTATTCAGAAAATTAGTGAAAACGTTTCGAGTTAATTTCTCAATTAAAAATAATGACAATCAAAACGATTACGTAAACTGCTACGTTGCGTTTACGTCATTATTGCGTTATTAGAGTTTTGATGAACTGGTTTTTAATTGGAATCATCAGTGTTTTATTTTTAGGTAGCAGTTTTTTTTTTCGGTTTTCATCGTTTTATTTGAATTAGATTATTTGTTTATGCTTTGAAAGTATAGAGGTGTACAGTTCACATGGTGAGTTCATTAGACCATCATTCCAATAGGCACCCGGCTAGTACACTCAGGCTATGATTTTTTAATTTTTTTTTATATATTGGAAGTGGTAAACAAGCATACAGTTCACATTGATGTTAAGCGATGACTGCAGCCTATAGACACAAAGACCAAGGTCAAAATACAGATGCATTACCTCTCCTGAGGCCTAAGGTGTTATGCCTCTGTGCCGGAAATTACAGGGCCGTACATTGATAAATTACAATGATAAATTTGTTATTCCACGATGCATCCGATTGTAAAACAATTTTTTTATTGGTATGCGAGTACACATAAAAACAAAGTAAATTTTTTATTTAACTATGTAACAATTTTTACGAAGTACTGCCTCATTTTAAGGGTTCCGTGCCTTAAAAGGAAAAAAGGAACCCTTATAGGATCACTCGTGCGTCTGTCTGTCTGTCTGTCCGTCTGTCACAGCCAATTTGCTACAAAATTACTCGACCGATTGAGTTGAAATTTGTTGAATATGAATATGTAAATTGGTGACCCAAAGATGAACACGTCAAGTAAAATAATAAATTTTTAACAGGGGGGCCACTTTCGGAGGATAAATCTGAAAATTAAAAAAAAACGAAAACTGTAAAAAAATTGTTACTGTTTGTCGTAACAAATTTGAAGTTATTTAAGAAAAACGACGAAAATTTACCATCCCCCCCTATCTCCGAATCTACTGAACTTAAAATTTTGAAAAAAATGTGGAAAATAGTTCTTCGCCTATAGATTACTGGAAAACCTATAAGAAGTTTGAATATTCAAATTAAATCGAAAATTCTTAATAATATAAACCCCCCTGCCGGTACCACCGTGACCGCTATGTCTCTGCATTTTAAATCTGTAATATTTTCGAAAATATTTATTTAAATTACGGAACCCTCACCACGCGAGTCGAACTCGCACTTGTCCGGTTTTAGTACATAATTCCCATCTATATTTTTACTGATGTCAGAGTTCCAAGTTTAAGAGCTCGAGGGCGTAGGCACCACTGCATTACCTAAACTATCTGCCGCTAAATGGTAGTGTTCAGCACTATCGTGTTCCAATTAGATGGTAATACATTACCATTACATGGGCCATACATAGCCCCGTAATAGCTATTACAGAGACATGACACCTTAGTCTCAAGGGTGGCAACGCATTTGCATTGACCGCTGGATTTTATGTAGATGTCTACGGGCTGCAGTCATCATTTAACATCAATGTGAACTGCATGCTTGTTTGAAACCTTCGTTCAATAAAAAAATGTTATACGGCGACATAAATATTTAAATTATTTTTTAAATAACGAACTAGTTGTACTTTATGCGCGTTGCTACGCCACCGACTAAAGAAGGACAGTGGCGCCATCTGTCAATACTTGGTCTTCCCCTCTCAGAAACCTTTGTGGGCACTTTGCTAAATATCACTAAATGATCAAATGCATAGTTTACGATTTTATAAAGGACATACAGACAAACATATTTTTTTATGTAATAGATGTGGTAATAGCATGCAGCTCACATGAATGTTGAGTGATGACTGCAGCCTGTAGACATCTACACAAAATCCAGAGTTCAAAATTCAGATGCGTTTTTTTACCTCTAAGGCGATTGAAAAGAGGTGCGTTGGGACATCTAGTTACGTATAAAACAGTTTTCAAAATAAAGAAAGTATTACTCGAGATCTTATTTACATCACATTTTTGACACAAAAACCAAATTTCAAAAATAATTACTCGCCGAAATGATCACAACCTGTTTTTTATGATCCGTTATTTTGATCGTCGGTTCAAGATATAAGATTTGCAATTTTTGATTTAAAATCAATTTGTGTTAATAAGAGAAATTTACGGGCGTTCACTTAAAACTGTTAATTTTATGTAAGCATCGATAATAACGAGCGATACGCGAAAACTAATGAATAATATTATTCATATTAGGTATGTGGGTAAAATAATATTATTTTTATTGTATTATTATATAGGTTTGTGACTGTACTTTTGTTTTTAAATCTTAAAATAAGTACATTTTTAATCGTTAATGCGTTTTTGAATGACGTCCTCTCCATACTCTTAAATTACTTTTGTATTATTTTTTCAAATAAATTAATACAACACATCTTCATTTTTCTATCAGGAGAACCACACAAATATCATATTTTTTAAAGGCATAAACTCAATGGCGACACTTGCTACCATTATTTTAATATTGAGCAAAAATACGAAAAACCACGTTTATTGTATGGGTACCCCTATTAATATTTTTATTTAGTATTTGTTGTTACAACAAAATACATAATTTGTACAAAATTTCAGCTTTCTAGCTATAACGGTTCATGAGATACAGGCTGGCGACAGACAGACAGCGGAGGCTTAGTAATAGGGTCCCGTTTTTACCTTCTAGGCACGGGATCCTAAAAAGCAATGGATGCGCTTCAAAATAAAATCTTAAGATTATCATCACTGTGAGACTGAGTTCCGGTTTGGAACCGGTCACTCTTACTTTCGCATCATTGTGTAGGTCAGGGGTTATGGCGGTTGACGTAATTCAAACAGGTTTTTGTACATTACAATGTGTTTGAGCTTCTAATTAGATTTGTGGTGATTTCGTTTTCATGTTGACAATCTAATTATATTAGACACCATGTGTAGAAAATTTTACTGGTGTAGAGCTTCCGTGCCGGACCCCGAGGGCGTATGCACATGCCATAATCGCCATGCTTGGCACGTGAATTGGCGATCGCAGTAGTAGTTTTGTACTTTTTTATGCAAAAAAAAAGGGATGGTGTCCAACCACAAAAGTGGTTTTATTTAAGTTTCACTATGTGGACACACGCAAAAATTTTGTCATGTCCAGACGACAAAATAACAAGTCATAATAATTTCCAGTTTAACCAACTGGACACACGTGTGTCCGGTCACTTGTGCCCAGTTGACGAATAACCCGTTTTATCGCAAGACGATGCTGCCCATCTTGTACACTTACTACCGCCCCATTGGAATGTGTTGGCCGCCATTATCCGGTTGACTGACTGCACTAGTAGAAGAATTCTCTTGCAGTTGAAGAAAATTCTTTATGTAGATCACATTGATGTTAAGTGATGACTGCAGCCTATAGACATCTACACAAAACCAGAGGTCAAATGCAGATGTGTTGCTACACCTAAAACCTAAGTTGATAAGTCTCTGCGATACCTAATCAATACGGGGCCAAACAATTAAATTGAATTTAGATTAATTGTATGTATGTATGTATGTATCTTCACGCCAGGTCCCTAACGGGGTAGGCAGAGAATGTAGAGCGCCAGATATCCCGGTCCTGACATACCCCTCTTGCCTGATCTACCTTCATCAGTCTCTTCATACATGCACGCCGATTCCTAAGACTTTTGACCGCACCGTCAGACAGAAGTCGACCTATTTGGTCATGGTAGGTAGGCCTTGGTCTTTGTGGGCCTCTGCAACCATCCAAATGCAGATTATATGTTGTCATTAAATGATACCCGAAAACTGTCAAATAATAGTTGTATTTGGGGTTTGATTGCATGACTGAATATATGTAGGTATTCACATCTAAATAAACTAATTAAATAAAATGAGGTGTGAAAATATATAAATACATAATCGTGTGTGAATATGTATGCTTTAAAACAATGAGATAATACAATTTTTACACGTTTCCTTTCCCACTTTAATCTGTTACTTTATTAGTGAACAAAATGCATTTTATTGCGTTGTTTAAGTAAAAGCTATTTACATTTATAAGTTTACCTCATTGGCATGGTAATGTAACATAATGGTGAAGATACGGAGATATGCCATCTGCGCTATTAGAAAGTATAATGGTTGGTTGCATCTGCTTACTTTTTTTGTACTTGCATACTTTTATCTTATAGTGACGTAACAAAGGATGTTATGATTCAAATTTGTATTACGCTTATCTAAAATATCTAATTTTATTTATTATTAAAATAATTGCGGATGTTAAAATACTTATTTAATTTTAGACGTTTGTTACCACCATAGAGCAACACGGGCCATCGGCCGCGGCGGACCGGAGGGGAGTCGCCATCATGCAATATGCAGGATTTCCTCTGTGTCAAAGTACGACGCAAAACCAATTGGTCTTATGCCTGTCGCCCAGATATTTAAAAGTGTGCTTGAATTTGCTTATGTATTATGTTAAAGTAAATGTGTGAGTTTGGAAGTAATAGACGATTTTTGTAGTGTGAGTGTGTGTCACACGTATTTCCCCCCGCAAAAAATGACAGAGTGTTTTGCATCGGTAATAAACGCTATGGCTACTCCCCTCCAGTCCGCCGCGACCGGTGGGCCAAGTTGCTCTATGGTTACCATAAAATTATGTTATGTGCGAAACAAATAGACGAGTTATTTTAATACTTTTACTGGTGGTAGAGCTTTAGTGACGGAGCTCGTGGACGTAAGCACCAACGGATTCCCTTTATCTGCCGCCAAATGGTATTGTTCAGCACTATCGTGTTCCGGTTAGATGGTAATGTGTAAACGGCCCGGTTCGGCTTCGCTCGCGCTGCTCGGCACCTATTACTCATAACATAATGTAAGCTATCCTATCTGTTATGTTGGATCAAACTGCATACGGTGTGCGAATTTCATTAAAACCAGTTAAGTAGTTTAGGAGTCCATCGCGAACAAACACCGTGACACGTGATTTATAAAAGAGCCGACTGAGTTTTTTCCGGCAAGTTTTTCTCAGATCATATTGGCCTTTGGAACTTTGCCGGTGAATGACAAAGAATGACTTTTTTTCTTTTCTTTTTACTCTTTGTTATAAGTTTGTAAAGGGGAAAAGAGACATTCTACTGATATACTTTTTACATTAGTTTATGAGATTTAGTTTTATCTTAGTGATATTCTTGACTTTACATATATTTTTTATCTTGTTTGACATGTGTATCAATTGTTATTCGCTTTAATTTATTTTGTTTATTTTTGACGTGTCATAAGAGGTGCCTGTCACCCTAAATGAATAAATGAGTTTCTGATTCTGATTCTGATTCTGATATTTTAAGATTATTTATGTATATTATCGTATACTGAAAAATACTCTGTTCATTTTAATTTATTTTCATCGAAAGATTTATTCCACCCTAAGATTGGCTGGTAAAGAATATCATTATGTATTATGCCCGCCTTATGTACATTGGTTTTGCGCACAAAAGTCTAAATAAATAAAAATAACATTTAGATCAGTCAACGGTTAACGGCCACCATTTTATATAATAATGGCGCCTACCTGATAATGCTCCATGATTGTAGCTCTACCATTAGTTATATATTAACCCAATTGGGAAAACTACATGCTAGAAGTTACATGACCAGCTAATGTCTACATCAAATTTTAACCTTTCATGATCCCGTGAATTATTCACGCGTATTTTCGAAACACACTTACAACTAATTTGTTAAAATATAACATTAGTATTACTAAACGCGGAAAAAAATCCAATTAATATTATTTCACCAAAACCGCAAAAATAGCCGAGGAAGACCTAGAAATAAATATTCCGATCCTAGAAGGTCATTCATTGACCTGGTGTTATGTATCATCATGTAATATACATAATTTGAAACCTAATATGCATAATATCATGACAGTTATATATCGAAAAGCGATCCTTTCTTAACCGGTTAGGTAATGAGAAGAAGCTGCAAGCGATGACTGAATCATTTACTGTTTATTTTAGGGTTCCGTAGTAAACAAAGAACCCTTATAGTTTCGCCATGTCCGTCTGTCTATCCGTCTGTCTGTCTGTCCGTCCGCGGTTTGGCGCAAAAACGATTGGTACTAGAGACTTGAAATTTGGTACAACTATATACAAATTAATTACACCGACAAAGTGGTTGAATAAAAACAAGAAAAATAACAGGGTTTAGAAAGGGTAAATTTAGGGTACCTCCCCTACATGTAACGAGCGGATATTTTTTTTATTTTTCATTTTCTTTATAGAGGGTCCTAAAATTTTTGAACGCCTATCCAACGATATCTTAATCGTTGGATAGGCGTTCAAAAATTTTAGGAGTGTGCTAACATTATTTTTGGATTTAGTTAACTGTTCGCGATTTATTAACCCTTAAAGTGCCAATTTGCATTAGAGTCAAGTGTCCCCCCCCCACTACCAACTAAACGGTTATTGTTATCTATAAAATCTAAGATCAAAATACAGATACGTTGCCACCCCTGAGACCTTAGTTGATATGTCTCTGTGATAGTTATTACGGGGCCATACATTACCTACCATATAACCGGAATACGACAGGAATTATGCGAATCCCTGTCTACGCAAGTCAAACCCTTTTTTTGGTAACAGAGTACAATAATGTACGTGGCAAAATTCTAGAAGTATTTGACGATCACTATCATCAAAAGGTTTTTGCATAATAATTTAACAATAAAATTATAGCTTCTATTAAAATTCTATTATTGATACTTAAAGAATTTGTTGATATACATTTAATGAGAGGCCTCTCATCTTCAACGTATTAGCATCTCAAGCGATGTCTCAACTGAGCTTGATCTTACTCAATGCATTCATTAGCAAGTCTAATTTTAGAATGATATGCTCTAATTTGTTTTTATTGTAAATATTTTCGAAGCTGTTTATATGCGTGAAACTAGTTCAATGCGGTATTAGTTGGTTATAAGTTTAAATAAAGGTTATAAATATGTTAAATAATATGGTCGAGATGAGATCTTTGCGCAAGATCTGCGGTGTATCACTCACCGATCGCGTTCGTAATGAAGATGTAAGAAAGAGACTTTGTGTGAATGATAGTATCGGTGTAAAAATGAAAAAAGGCATGCTCCGATGGTTCGGGCATATAGAAAGAATGTCGAATGAGCGAATGACTAAACAGATATACAATGCGAATGTGGATGGTTGCAGAGGCCCAGGAAGACCAAGGCTGACCTACCATGACCAAATAGGTCGAGTTCTGTCTGATGGTGGGGTCAAAAGTCTTAGAAATCGGCGTGCATGTACGAAGAGAATGATGAAGGTAGACGAGGCACGAGAGGTTTGTCAGAACCGGGATGTCTGGCGCTCTACACTCTCTGCCTACCCCGTTAGGGCCCTGGCGTGAAGATACATAACATAAATAATATTATGACTGATCTTATTGCGCGTTTCGTTATAGTTGTATGGTATACATATAGGTCAAACATCTCGGACTTGGCAACATCCATTACCTATTTCTCCCTTTTGGGGTGGAAACGCTAGGTTCATGGGGCCCCAGTGTCTCTGTCTTTTATTTGGAGAAATTGGAAAAAAAGTAGGAAAAAATGAGGGATATAGTCCGCGAGTTTCACTGCATACCAGCATCCCCTTCATTCGATCACGCCTATCTGTCCCTACGCTTCGGGGCCAGATATGCGTTTCGCGTATAGATCATTTTCGCAGGTTTTCGCGAGCTTCATACATTGTAGAAATTATATTTGCATTGTCACGACCAGATGGTATAGCTGAAAAGCGACCGAAACGTCGGATATAAGAAGAAATTGGGAGTGTTGTATACCTATGTGAGAAAATTCGCAAATATATAATTTCTACAAGATGAATGTACGAATGATCTACAGTAATCTACACAATCTTATTCCTTCACCTTTTTACAATAGGACAACTAGAGAAGGGCGAAATATCATACTTACACAGTAAACATTCCAAAAATTCTAGTTTTGGGTCTACATTTATATACGTACGGCTAAGATATGGAATACTTTGCCGGCTTCTTTGTTTCCTAGAAACAACAACCTGGGCAGCTTCTAATTTAGAGTAAATAGGCACTTTATAGACCAACGTGCTTCATCTTCGGCTACATCTTCACTTTCCATCAGTTAGTGGTAAACGTCGGTTCCTTATATTAAGGAAGTGGCAAACAAGCAAGCCATTCACAAGTGATAGTTGCAGCCTATAGACACCCACACAGATATCAAGGCCAAAATGCGTTACCACTCCTAAGGCCTAAGGTGTTATGCCTCTGTGCCGTAAATTACAGGGACGTACATTAACACCTGACCGGAACTCGATAGTGCTGAACACTACCATTTAGCGACAAGTATATAAGTTAATCCGGTGGTGCCTACGCCCACGAGCTCCGTCACTGGAGCTCTACCACCAGTAATAACAATCTCTTCAAATAATAAAAAAAAAACAAAAAATAAAGATATTATTAGAATCGTTCAGGAGCCTGACCGGAATTCGATAATTTACGCTAAAGATCTATTATAATATCAATAGAAGTCCCTAGTCCTGTTATTCCAAGACCACAGGGTCACCAACCGTAACACAGACGCTGTGGTCGCGCCTTACTGTTCTGCGGTGTCCACACTTATATTATTTATGTAACGGTGTGTTACCATTTTCCATGGTTTGGTAAATCCAGATGGAGAGAATTGATTCGACATTTGCCATGGGAAGTCGTTTGTAGGAATTTAGGGTACCGTATTTGAAAGTGAAATAATTATTGAAGAACTCTTTGTAGTCTAGTGGTAGCACGTCACTAGTGCTACTCCGGGGTCCAGAATTCGATCTTTGGGTCGGAGATAATCCTACTAATATTATAAAGTATGGATGGATGTTTGTTACTTTAACACGTAATAACTGCTTAATGGATTCTAACGTAAAAAAAAAAGGTAACTTCACGCCTGTAATCCCCGAAGGGGTAGGCAGAGGTAAATGCATGCATTCAAGCATACATGCAAACACCCACGATTCGCCGGTTACGTTTTTGGCCCATGTAACAGGTGGCGAGCCTGTTGACATCTCCGGGCACATTACCAAACTTCGAGGTACTGGGAAATTTCCAGAAAATGGAAAAATCCCAATAGAACCAGAGATAAAGGATTTTACACCAGTATCTCTGATAACCCCCTGCCCGGGAATCGAACCCAGGACCTCAGCGTAGTAGTAGTGGCCTGCTACCACTAGGCTACCGGGGCAGTTTGGATTTGCAGTAATGGATTTTAATGAAATTTTATAATAATATAGCTTATACATCAGAATAGAACAAATGATACAATTTATAAAGACATTATGTTAATGGAGACGAAGTCACGGACACGTGCTAGTAAGGGATAATAGTATAATAACCTTTATATATCGTGTTATTCAGCTTTTTCCATTAGTACTATCATATTCTGATTAGATGGTAATGAATGGCTCCGTTAAAACTATTACACCCAAAAACAACCCCTTTGCGAAATTCCGTCTTAGACCACGTCCTAAAAATAACCACCGTGCAAAATTATAAACTTCTCACTCTCGTAGTTTTTTTTTAATGTAAGGAAGTTAGCAAACAAGCATGCGGTTCACATTGATGTTAAGTGATGATTGCAGCCTATCGACACCCACACATAGACCAAGGTCAAAATGCAGATGCGCTACCACTCCTGAGGTGTTATGCTCCTGTGTCGGAAGGAAATTACAGTGCCGTACATGATAACACCTGACCGGAACACGATAGTGCTGAACACTCCCATTTAGCGGCAAGTATATTAGGTAAGGCGGTGGTGCCTACGCCCGCGAAATCTTTCACTGCGGTTCTGCTACCAGTAAAATACCAAAGTTAAGCTCTAGTACCAAAGCTATTAAATGTATTTTACAACATTTTACTGGTGGTAGAGCTCCAGTGACGGAGCTCGGGGGCGTTGGCACCACCGCATTACCTAATATACTTGCCGCTAATGGTGGTTCCGGTCAGGTGGTAATTCCCGGCACAGAGGCATAACACCGTAAGCCTCTGGAGTGGTAACGCATCTGTATTTTGACCTTGGTTTTTGTGTAAGTGTCTATAGGCTGCAGTCATCACTTAACATCAATGTGAGCTGAATGCTTGTATGCTACTTGATTACATAAAAAAAAGCTATTAAATTTATTTTACAACATAATTTTGCAGTAGTGACAGTGGTATACCCATGCATAACAAATTTGGGTGAACGTGTAACATTGTAGAAATTAAACTTGCGGATTTTCTCGCGTATACAACACTCCCAAACTTCTTACACCCGACGTTTCGGTCGCTTTCTAGATACCCTGGTCACGTGGTGGTGAGTCTGCCCGTGACCACGGTAGCTGGAAAGCGACCGAAACGTCGGGTGTAAGAAGTTTGGGAGTGTTGTTTACGCGAGAAAATCCGCAAGTTTAATTTCTACAATGTACGAAGCTCGCGAAAACCTACGAGAACGTGTAACAATCAAGATGTTATGTTAGTCATCGTCACTCATTGTAATTTGTGAAAGTTACTATTTGCAATTTGCATATCAAATTATTCAGAAACCGATTACTTTTGATGAATATTCTTAAGGGCGTGAGTAACAGGGCCATACATTGCCATCCAACTGGAACACAATAATGCTGAACACTACCATTTGGCGGGCGATGTATTAGGTAATGTCGTGGTGCCTACGGCCTACACCCTCAAGCTCTGACACTGGAACTCTACCACCAAAATTGCTACTTGACTTCTAAATGTAATGTATGTTGCATAATATAATATACTATACATAACATTATGGAGAGTAAACTATCACCAATCGATGCAATATAGTCATCAGTGGCATGTCTTCGTGGTTGATGTAATATATGCAATGTTTGTTTACCTTACAAATTTGTTTGAACATTATTTTACGTATCTATGCTTTTATGCATTGAAAATGTTAATAAAAAAGCGGCCAAGTGCGAGTTGAACTCATATGCACAGGGTCTTGCATATTATTTATTTATAAAAACTCAACAAAAATACATATTTGACGACCCGGTTGGTCCAGCAGTGTAAAACGGCCGTTTGATTCGAAAGGTGGCGGGTTCGATCCCCGCACCGGGAAAAATGTTTGTATGGCCTACAGATATTTGTTTCGGGTCTCATGTTTGTGTATGTGTTGTTTTTTTTATAAAGGAAGTGGCAAACAAGCATGCACATTGATGTAAAGTGATGACTGCAGCCTAAATACACCCACACAAAGACCAAGGTGAAAATGCAGATGCGTTATCACTCCTGAGGCCTAACGTGTTATGCCTCTGTGCCGGAAATTACATTTCCGTACATTAAAACGTTACGTTGTATGTGTACAACGGCACCCACGATACAGGTTTATATCTAGTGTGGGGCTGTGAGTGTAAGCTTATTTCATTTTATTCTTATTTTATGTACGGGACCCTAAAACAGCTTTGGTAAGGGTGCTATCCTCTCTTAAAAAACCACAGTCGTAAAGTTACTCAACCGCATTGCAAGTGAGTATTTGCGTAAGATAATAGCATTGTGGAGAGGAAACTATCACCTATCGATGCAATCTGATCATCAGTGCTGTGTCACTTATGGCTGACGTAATCTGCTTTTTACATGGTGTACCATTTCAGGTAGGTTTAACCCCCGTGTATCAGAAATAAACGTGTATTTTCCTTTATCTCTGGTTCTATTGGGATTTTTCCATATTCTGTAATTTTCCCAGTGCCACCCCCGGAACTTGATAATATGCCCGAAGATTACATTAGGGTTGCCACGTGTTACTTGGGTCAAAACGTAACCGGCGAATCATAAATGTCTTATGTACAAGCCGCAAGCCGATCCCGGAAAGCTATTGATGCCAAGAAGCCTAAGGCAACGGTTGCTGCTGCACCAGGGCAAAAAGTGGTCGATGAAGACGGATTCACCCTGGTTGAGAATCGGAAACGTCGACCTCGTCGAAATAGAAACCTTCGAGGTACCGGATCAGCAGCTTCTCAACTCAAAGCTGCCGAACCTTACGCCTTCGTGTATCTTTCACGTCTAAACGAGAAAACGACCTTCACCGACGTTCAATCGTATATGACGGAGAAGATCGTCAGAGATCTACGTACTGAGGCACAAATACAAGGGGAAATCGAAGCCTTGAAGTCAAGCCGACCCACAGGTTTCTCCTCCTTCAAGTTGCGTGTACCTGCCAAACATCTGCAAGGGGTAGTTTTCTGAAGATTTTAGGAGGCGAAACGTACGCCTCGATAACAGTATGAGTGATCGGTGATTAGTTTTAGAGCAATATGTTTAGCATTAGTATATGATTGTATTTTTATATTTTATGTGTTTATTGTATTTGATATGGGCTCTAGTGGCTCGAAATAAATGAATAAATAAATAGGTGTTCGCATGTATGCTTGAATGCTTGCCTACCCGTTTTTGATTGATTAGTCGTACTACAACACATTACAAGTAACATATTTGCGTAAGGTAATATTGTGAGGAGGAAGCTCACCAAGTCACCGATCGATGTAATCTGGTCATCAGTGGAGTGTCACTTGTCACTGATGCAATGTATATTTATATGGAGTTGATATTACCTAATTTTGTGTCAGCAATTGAGATATTTACTGAAAACTGACATTCTTAGGCATAACATCTTAGGTCTCAGGGGTAGTAACGCATCTGCATTATGATCTTGGTCTTTCTGTGGGTGTCTATAGGCTGCAGTCATCACATAAAATCAATGTGAAATGCATGCTTGTTTGCCACTTCCATTACATAACAAAATTGCAATCTAACCCAACTTTTACTTAAACATAATATATATACTTCAATTACCTACTGGCAATTCAAAAAATGCCGTAATTTCAATGCCGTATTTATTTTACAGTCATTTGAAAATGACATAATTTGTACAGTGTTAACACTGGGCCCAGAAATGTATGGAACATTCTTTACTGGTGGTAGAGCTCGAGTGACGGAGCTCGCGGGCGTAGGTACCACCGCATTAACTAATATACTTGTCGGTAAATGGTAGTGTTTAGCACTTTCGTGTTCCGGTCAGCTGGTAATGTACGGCCCTGTAATTTCCGGCACAGAGGCATAACACCTTAGGCCTCAGGAGTGGTAACGCATCTGCATTTTGACCTCGGTCTTTGTGTGGGTGTCTATAGGCTGCAGCTATCACTTAACATCAATGTGAGCTGCATGCTTGTTTGCCACGTATCATCTCAGAATGCCAACTTCGCCCACTTCCAATACATAAAAAAGAACAGTATCGTTTGACCCTTTGATAGTTTTTAGAGATTATCTTTCAAAATTCAAAATGATATAAATTTAAGACTAGAAAAAAGACGACAGAAGCCATGTAAGTTGTATCATGATTTACTCTCACTTATTTTGACACGTTTGTTAATATACAAGAATAATCACACCAAAACCAACGTAATCACACTTCACACAACTCGTGAGATGTAACAGTAACATTAAGATGTGTTGTAACTTGCAACAATGCGTCCGCGCAGCGCTCCGCACCGGTCCGTGAAATTGTGGATACTGAGGAATGACGTTTCCTGTTGCAGAACTATCTAACTATTGGTTTTCACCCTTCAACTTTTATGATACTAATATATGGTATAGTCAATACTATACTATTTACATTTAACGACACTTTTCACGAATATATTAATCATGAAAAATAATTCTTGAATCTTAATTAATTAATTAATCTTATAGGTAGTTGTCTTATGCTATTTTTTTCATACGACGTCAGTGAAAAAAATCTGTGCTGATAATATAATACTACTAAGGCTATCGATAGGATCGATACGTATGCAGCTAGGAATAAAATCATTATCGCTGCAAAGAGCAAAATTTATAGGTCAATCTGCAAAGAACGGTACTCAAAAGTAACGGTAACGCTCTAGTCCAGTGTTTAGCATAATCGACGTTTGGCTAAGCTCTGAGGGTGCTTTCTGATTTCAAATATCTAAGAATATAGAAATACTGTGAACGAATATTTATAACACAATCTTGATAAAGAACGGAAGCGATGAGTATTGGCGGGACTTTTTTTAACCAACTAACTTTTTTTAACAACAAGTCTACGTCACCGGGCCATGAGCGAGGGCAAAGTGATCTAAGTCTAAAAAAAAATTACACTACTGCCTAAGGGAGATAGTTGCGAGTACGATTGCTCGGCTTACACTTCCGACATGCGATAAGGGGCGGTCAGAAGAAATATGTTCGCACGTAGATTTTCCCGCCTCTGGATAGAAGTGAGAATCACATTCTTCAAAGCCTACTGTAAATCTTTCTAAACGTAACGCAACTTCACGCCTGTAATCCCCGAAGGGGTAGGCAGAGGTAAATGCATGCATTCAAGCATACATGGAAACACCCACGATTCGCCGGTTACGTTTTGAGCCATGTAACAGGTGGCGAGCCTGTTGACATCTCCGGGCACATTACCAAACTTTGAGGTACTGGGAAATTTCCAGAAAATGGAAAATTCCCAATAGAACCAGAGATAAATGACTTTACGCCATTATCTCTGATAACCCCCTACCCGGGAATAGAACCCGGGACCTCAGCGTAGTAGTAGTGGCCGGCTACCACTAGGCTACCGAGGCAGTTAAATGTGTATGACATGTATCCTTTATGATTTTTATAATGACGAAAATTAGAACTATTGCTCACGATTCCATTTCAATAATATAGGTTCGTCACAAAATTGTATTCAACCAAATTTTGTATGGAACTTATATAGCGATCCGAAATAAATTACTATTAAATTGAATACATTTTAATACACAAAACCGTATAACTTTACACGCGCACAGTTCTATGGGAAGGTGGGAAGGCATGACAAATCAAACACAAATCACGCCCAACTTAACAATAGTTTAGTATATAATTACGTTATGTCACTACTGAGTTACGTCGCTATTTGTCGAGCTTTCCATTTGATATCGCACTAAATGAAGCAAATTTAATGGAGTATACCCACTTGTTGTTTTATTTAAAACGAGGTGTGCCCGCGGCTTTGTCCGCGTGAGAATATATGATTGTTCAGTATCTTCCCGGACGAAATCGTGGGCGCAGCTATTATTAAAGTAGCCTAAGTTACTCCTTATTACATAAGCTATCAGCCAGTGAAAGTCCCGTCAAAATCGGTAAAGCCGTTCTCGAGATTAGCGGGGACAAACAGACAGACAGACAAAAATTGTAAAAAATGTTTTGTTGTATGTACCGTGTATACATACATATGCATTTAGTAAACAGCGTTTATTTTTATATTACAATTAGACACTCGAATTTTAGTTTTGTATAGAATAGTGTCCCGCTCTAGCTTCGCACTGGTACAACGTATTGTTTATTTCTCAGGTTCTGTGCTAAAAATTATAATGAAACTGGATTGGCCACACACTCCGACGGGGTCCTGATCACATACCAAAACAGGCATTGGACTGCAACCCCCAAGGAAAGTGAAAACGTGGTCGTCCGAAGCAGACTTGGCGACGAACAGTTACTGACGAAGAGAAGAAGATCGGGAAATGTTGGAGTGAAGTCAAGCGCAAGGCTCAAGACCGATCGAGATAGAGAACCACTGTGGACGCCCTCTTCCCCATCTAGGGGACATAGGACCATAAGTCAATTAAGTCATGACCATGTCTTTAAGTTGGATCTTAGGCAAAATTAATTACCTTCAATAATTTTCTGTATTGCGCATACAGACAGATATACAATTAGCCAGAACTTAAACAAAACTAATGGTTTTGTAAAGACTCAGTAGGTGTACCTAACAGGTGGCGAAATTACACTACTGCCTAAGGGAGATAGTTGAGAGTACGATTGCTCGGCTTACACTTCCGACATGCGATAAGGGGCGGTCAGAAGAAATATGTTCGCACGTAGATTTTCCCGCCTCTGGATAGAAGTGAGAATCACATTCTTCAAAGCCTACTGTAAATCTTTCTAAACGTAACGCAACTTCACGCCTGTAATCCCCGAAGGGGTAGGTAAATGCATGCATTCAAGCATACATGCAAACACCCACGATTCGCCGGTTACGTTTTGACTCATGTAACAGGTGGCGAGCCTGTTGACATCTCCGGGCACATTACCAAACTTCGAGGTACTGGGAAATTCCCAGAAAATGGAAAAATCCCTATAGAACCAAAGATTAAGGAAACATACTATTACTGTGTTATGTAATCTTTTTACACTTTTTTTTACAAAGCGTGTTAGCTTAAATATATAATTTTCATACTAGAACTTAGTTACTAATACTAATATAATAAATGAAAAGCGACATACACGCCGATGGAGCCTCGGGCAACAACTAGTTCTCAATAAAAAAATAAGTGTACAGCCATCTTAAATCTGCTAAAACATAATAGAACCGCGTTCCAATTTCCACGCCCAAACGTTTTAAAAGAATGTTATTATGCGGCTTAAAATACCCCTGCTGCTTTCTAATTAAATATCAAAGCACTACTATTTGGTAAATTGTGACAGTTTAAAAGATACTTTGAATTAATTTCATACTGGTGGTAGAGCTCTAGTGATGGAGCTCGCGGGCGTAGGCACCACCGCATTACCATACTTGCCGCTAATTGATAGTGGTCAGCACTATCGTGTTCCGGTCAGGTGGTAACGTACGACCCTGTAATTTCCAGCACGGAGGGTCTCAGGAGTGGCAACGAATCTACACTGAGATCTCTGGTTTCATCAAGGTATCAATGTGAACCGCACGCTTGTTTGCCACTTCGTGACATAAAAAAGTCTCAGAGGTGGCAACGCATCTACATTTTTTTGTGCCACCTTTTTTTTATGTAATGGAAGTGGCAAACAAGCATGCAGTTCACATTGATGGTAAGTGATGACTGCAGCCTATAGACACTTACAAAAAATCCAAGGTCAAAATGCAGATGCGTTACCACTTCTGAGGCCTAAGGTGTTATGTCTTTGTGCCGGAAATTACAGACACATACATTACCACCTGACCGGAACACGATAGTGCTGGACACTACATTTAGCGGCAAGTCTATTAGGTAATGTGGTGGTGCCTACGCCCGCGAGCTCTGTCGCTGAAGTTCTACCACCAGTAAACCTTCACAATATAAAAAAAGACAGTTTTGCTAAGCTACCAATGTACATTGTGTAGGTATATTAAAAGCATCCGGAGGTTTTACCATACAATTCCAAAAGCCTTGACATCTCCGTTAAGAAATCTAAGATTGTCGATTATTTCTATCTTAGATTCAACAAATAATAAAACAGGATGCGACAATATTCGCACGGCAATTACAAACGAATTTACTTATCATGGTCGCTTCCAGGAAATGCGGCCATTTTGATATCCACATGTTTCTTAATATGGCCGCGCAGTACAACTGTAACTTCCGGTGATGCGGACGGAATTGCAGTTATTATGTATTCTCTTTGTTCTATTTTTGAAGTAAATATTATCACGTTATCTACATTATGTGTTATATTTACTTGAGGTACTTATTATTTAAAAAGGCACATGGAAATGAGTAGATTTGATGAGAATGTGTCGAAAAAAATCAACCTGGGACAGGAATCTATCCTTCTACGTAACTTCACGCCTGTAATGTACCAAGGGGTCGGCAGAGGTAAATTAATGTATACAAGGATACAAACAAACACCCTCGATTCGCAGAGATGGTAGTGTTCAGCACTATCGTCTTCCGGTTAGGTAATAACGATTACAGAGACATAACAACTTAAGTCAACGCATCTGCATTATGACCTCTGGTTTTTTGTGTAGACTTCTATCGGCTGCAAGCATGAGTTAACATCCATGTGAACTACATACTTGTACCTTCGTTAAATAATTTAAAAAAAATGGTTGTGTTAAGGCAATTAAATGACACTCTTCTAAATTGTATGTATATATGTATCTTCACGCCAGGTCCCTAACGGGGTAGGCAGAGAGTGTAGAGCGCCAGATATCCCGGTTCTGACAAACCTCTCGTGCCTCGTCTACTTTCATCGTTCTCTTCATACATGCACGCCGATTCCTAAGACTTTTGATCCCACCATCAGACAGAACTCTACCTATTTGGTCATGGTAGGTCAGTCTTGCTCTTCCTGGGCCTCTGCAAATTGTACTTTGATTAATTGCATACTTGTTTATTAGCATCATTCCATTAAAAAGTGAATGTACCTATGCTGATTAATTTTAAGCCGACTTCATATATAACATTATCTAATTACTTCGTTACATGTTATTTAAAAAATAAGCTCTCTCATATATATAACGAGCATTGCTATCGGACAATAGTCCGTCCGCGTAATTACCGGACCGGCCTAACCGGACACGTGTGGCAGTGTTCACTTTCACTCGATCTAGTAAACTGTGGATGCGGCATGTAAGGAACAGAGACGAGATAATCTGTTTTACTCGACCGACGCTAGTAAAACCGTGAAGTGATTGAACAGGCTACGCGGTACCAATCACTACAGGACGTTAGAATATTTTTACAGGCGTCTGATAGTAAGATAGTAAGACTTAAGAGAAAAAAACTGGTTGCCTGTAAAGTCGGTTTTACGGGCGAAGATTTTACGTGACAACGTCTTTTTCTCGGTAGAAAGGCATTCGCCGGTCCGGCAGGCCTCTCTCTCGTTCGGTGACTCATCGTTACGTTACCGGGCGTTACACTTTTTCATGAATGACTCCGAGCCGCAACCTAATTTAAGACGTTGTCACGTCAAAACTGAACTAAACTGAATTACTTTATATAAGGTATGTAAAGAGACAAATACATTAACATAGTAGTAATAACACAATGAACAGTAACACAATGAATATCGCCATGAATCGGCATAGCAAGATAACAGCCTTTATATACCCAAAGAATAGAACAATAGATTTTCAAAAGATTTTTTGACAGTTGTCACCTGAAGACAGATGAATTTTTCGTCTAGCTACATAACCATCGAGGTTTACATCAGCGGCTACAAGCGTAATCACTGCGTCGGCCGATTAAAACCGTACCTAAACAACTGTATTTTTTCATGTAAATAAGGTGGCAAACATGCGTGCAGCTCACATTGATGTTAAGTGATGACTGAAGCCTATGACTCAAAACCGGCGGTCAAAATATAGATGCATTGCCATACCTGAGACTTTAGTTGTTACGTGTCTGTGATGGTTATTACAGAGTCATACAACGTTAATAACTGTATGAAATAAAGAATTAAAAAGTATGTATGTATGTATGTATCTTCACGCCGGGTCCCTAACAGGGTAGGCAGAGAGTGTAGAGCGCCAGACATCCCGGTTCTGACAAACCTTCCGTGCCTCGTCTACCTTCATCATTCTCTTCATACATACACGCCGATTCCTAAGACTTTTGACCCCACCATCAGACAGAACTCGACCTATTTGGTCATGGTAGGTCAGCCTTGGTCTGAATTAAAAAGTAATTGAAAAAAAATCTGAGTCTCATGTACGGCTCTGTTATTTTCGGCACAGAGGCATAATAACACAGACCTACAGAGTGGCAATACGTTGAAATCTCTGGTTTCATGTAGATATTTATAGGCTTCAGTATTACTTACTATCAATGGGAACTGTATATGTTCGTTTGCCACCTCATGACTTCAAAAAAAATACACTCACTCCATCGTTATTCTGGTATCGTCAACACGTCGAATGAAACAGAATTCGTGGATTTTTTAATGTAAAGAAAGTGGCTAACATGCAAGCCATTCACATAAATGGTAAATGAATAGTGCAGCCTATAGAAATCTATAAAAAAAACCGAAAGTCACACTGCAGATGCATGCCGCCTCTTAGGCTTTATTTATTACGGGACCATGCAAGAAAAAAATATCATGACTTCTGAATTGCCCAGCTGTTTAAATTATACCATATTCAAAGGTAGCATTCGTATTCTCTCGATCTACGATAATCGGTAGGCTTCCTTAAAATGATTGCTCGTCTATTTTTAAATTCAATAACACATTAGACTTTCGCCATCATTATAACGTAACCGATTATGCGAAGTTCGTGTCTTATGCTTATCGATCGAGATTAATGCGAGATAATCACAATTAAATAATGAAATGATGTGAATACATCAGGTGTAAGGTTTCACCGTTTTTATGTCGGAAAAAGGCATAAAAGGTTCGGGTATTAATTTTAGTATGCTTATTGCGAGGTAATTTTCTGTTCTGCAGCCGAATGGCTAAAAATGAACCCTTACAGATTCGTCTGTCCGTTCATACGTCGCAACCACTTTATATAAAGATTATTAGGACTACACAAATTAATCTTGATTGATGTAGCAATCGCTTTGTAATTTTTATCATAAAAAATAGGGCCTACCAAGATCTTAAAACAGCTCACGAGATTAAAATGAAAACATGAAAATTGATATAAATGAGGTTTTTAAAATATTTTTGCTTCAGTCATTTGAAAGAAAGACACTTCGAAATTTGGTAATACGCCTAAGGAATTAAAAATAAATAAATGGTGTAGATTACAATGATTACCTACCTACTTAAAAAAAACATTGAACGATACGTAGTCAGTAGTTTTTAATATAATATATTATTACCTACATCCATTATTATTACGTAAATGATTATGCTCTCCGAAGATCGTACCTTGCCTATGTTTATCGACCAAGATGAATACCAGATATGTATATGAATAAATAAAATAATATATATATGAATTTATATGTCTGTGAAACGAACTGAATAAATTAAAGTTTTCACTGTCTCTCTCTAGAAAAAACAGCTGGCTGTGGCAATTTGATGGGAATTATTATGTGGAACGTGACGAAATGAGAGGATGCTCCTGATGAGAGGATGACCTTGCAGTGTATATTCCACACAAAGCCAGAGGTTAACATTCAACCCCGAAGTCTTAGTTGTTTCGCCTCTGTCACACCGCGGACTCTCCGCCAAAATTCCAAACAAACGCATAATTTGGTCTCTACACAGTCATCAATCAGTGACGTGTATTTACACGTCCACCTGTGTGGGCAGCATGTAGAAAATACCAATCGTCGCCCATAAGAGGAGGGGAGGTTAGGTGAGGCATGGCAATCGGGCGGGACGTCGAAGTGTCCAATCTATACGTAGTATTATTACATAATTATTATCTGCCTCTGTGATAGTCATTACGGGACCATTAATTACCATCGAACCGGACCACGATAGTGCTGAAAATTATGGAGGCATATAAATGCGGCTTACGTTCTCCGACACTTGAACTCTACCACGATTAAAATGTCTTATTCAAGTACCTGCAAACATTCATAATTTTATTCCGTACCTACAATATTTTAAAGCTATTGCCAATGTACTCTTAAGCTTGTGTCTTTTACACAATATGCCAGTTAAAGTAGAATTCTAGGCTTCAAAAAGGTCAAGTACGTACAGAACAAACGATTTAAATTTGGAAAACAACTATACAGTTAACATTGCCGATGTTTTATCTAATGAAGGTGGCAAATAAGCATGCAGCTTACATTGATGTTAAGTGATGACTGCAGCCTATAGACATCCATACAAAAACCAGAAGTCAAAAAGCAGATGCGTTGCCACCCCTGAGACCTAAGTTGTCATGTCTCTGTGATAGTTATAACGGAGCCATACATTACCATCTAACCGGAACACGATAGGGCTGAACACTACCATTTAGCGGCAGATAAATTAGGTAGTGCGGTGGTGACTACGCCCTCGAGCTACCGAGCCCAATTACACGTATGAAAACTGATCTACGTCATATCTTCTTAGGTTTGTTAGCTTTGCTCATTAAAATAAACTCACTATTACAGATTTAAAAACAAAAAATATATATTTTAAATCAAACCAACGCTTGAGTCGCTTTTCAGAGGTTGCAACGTACAGTATCCAACAAGAAAGATACTTGAGGCCAATTTTTGATAGGCAACCTAGTGGATATATAATTTCTAGATTATAAATATGCGTAAAAATTAGGTTATCAGCATCTGGCTCATAGAGCAACGCAGCCCACCGGTCGCGGCGGACCGGAGGGGAGTAGCCATAGCGATCAACCGATGCAAAACAGTCTGTCATTTTTTGCGCGGAGAAATGCGTGCAACACACACGCACACTACAAACATCGTCTATTACTACGAAACTCACACCTTGACTTTAACAAAATACAGAAACAATTTCACGCACACATTTAAACATCTAGGCTACAGGTATAGACCCATTTGGGCTTGTACTTTGACAGAGGGGAAAGCCTGCATATTATGGCTACTCCCCTCCGGTGTTGCTCTATGATCTGGCTGAACGAAATGATTCTGCAGTGCGATCCTAACTTCTGAATTATTTTCCAACATTATAATATTAAAAAAAACTCACGTCAATAATGTCACCGCAATGATTGTAAGATAACAGTCCATAGTAAATTATTCCAGGCACCGGTCGAGCCTAGATTGCCAGCTTCCTAAGAAAAGCAGGAAAAACTGTATGCCCTGTAATTTGTGCTAACTTTATCTAGTCTTGCGTGTTATGTGGCTGATGGATTTCTATGGTAAATACCATGTTTATGCTGTCCGGCCGTGTTTGCTTTGGAGAGATATTATTTTAAGTGTAAAAACTGACTGGCAACTGTTAGTCAGGCTCGCTCGTAGAGTGTGCAGTAAATTAGATAGTTTCAATATTACTCAAAGTACCCAGCTACAAATATTGCACATCGAGCCTACGAAAGAGACATTCGGCTAGTTTCAACGGGTTAGTTCATTAGGCCCCCATTCCAATAGGCACCCGGCCAGTACGCTCCCGCTATGATATTTTTTTTATTCCACTACGGGAGCGTACGCCTCGATGCACCCGTAGAGCGTTATTTCTGCTCCAGACTGCCTAAGTAATCACTGATAGTCTGGTATTGCTCTAAAGTGGTAGAGCTTCAATGACGAAGCTCGCGGGCATAGGCACCACCGCATTACCTAATATACTTGCCGCTAAATGGTTGTGTTCAACACTATCGTGTTCCGGTTAGGTGGTAATGTACGACCCTGTAATTTCCGGCACACCTTAGGCCTCAGGAGTGGCAACGCATCTGCATTTTGACCTCTGGCCATTGTGTGGGTGTCTATAGGCTGCAGTTATCACTTGACATCAATGTGAACTGCATGCTTGTTTGCCACTTTTATTACATAAAAAAAAATCAACTATGAATTATCGACAATCGTATGACGTTAGGTAACAGTCCGAATAGTCCACACACGTTCGGATTTGGTACGGTGCTGATAGCGGATTCGGTACGATACGGTCTGTATTCGGTTGTATGTTACTACCCACTATAAGGTGTAAACACCCAATAAAATCGCATTTGATTCGTTATAAATCACAGGTATTACATATTAATAAGTAATAAATGGAGGCGCGCATGGCCCAGCGGCTGGTGTAGATCGTAAGCGATCTGCTCGGTTAAGCACTACGGGCGCGGTCGGGTAGTGTGATGGGTGACCGCTAGTGGCAAATTAAATGCGCGTTTCCGTGCTTCGGAGGGCACGTTAAGCCGTCGGTCCCGGTTGCTATCGATGGATAGCAGTCGTTAAACCTTGTCGGAGGCCTTATGGGCGGTTTGAAAACATCCGACAGTGGGTTGGCCACTAACTCACCCTCCACCAATCCGCATTGGAGCAGCGTGGTGGAGTAAGCTCCAGGCCTCCCCCCCAAAAAAAGGGGAGAGACTCGTGCCCAGCAGTGGGACGTATAATGGGTTGCCATTATTATATTATATTATAAGTAATAAAAGCCCGTATTCTATCACCGTACACCAGTCATTACTTCAAAGCATTTCCCCAGTCATTACGATGTAAAGTAAGAGCAGTGTTGCTTTCCTACGAAATATAATAACTAGGTGCTAATGCAAGTTGTCAATATTTCCCGTGTACTGCGGTAGTGCTTTGTAGGTAGTGTGCATATTTAGGGCCGGCGGCGTTGTCTGATGACATGACACGGCATGGCACGGGACGGGTACGCTTCAGCATTCCGAATCATACTGTAACATTCTCGGGATCTGTAAAATATTTTAATGTTTTTTTTTTTTTATTTTAATGTAATGGAAGTGGTAAACAAGCATGCAGTTCACATTGATGTTAAGTGATGACTGCAGCCTATAGACACCCACACAAAGACCATGGTCAAGATGCAGATGCGTTACCACTCCTGAGGCCTAAGGTCTTATGCCTCTGTGCCGGAAATTACAGGGCCGTACATTACCACCTGACCGGAACACGATAGCGTTGAACACTACCATTTAGCGGCAAGTATATTAGGTAATGCGGTGGTGCCTACGCCCGCGAGCTCCGTCACTGGAGCTCTACCACCAGTAAAATATATCAAGATAAAATATCTTTCTTCAAGTGTTAATCCCTGAAGCAGCAATGGCCCCGATCGGGACGAGAACATTAGTACCATACATATTAGATCAGGTAGGTAGTACCCGCAAACTCTCCTGTTATCACATACAGATGTTGTTAGGGATCTATGAATAATATAGGTAAGTTCCTAATTAGAAAAGTGAATTTGACGACATCCAATTACTGATGTTTTTCTAAATAGGTACCATGGATATTATTATTAGTACCCATTTAATAACATCTTATCCTAGAACCTGGATGACCTCGGAATGTGAACATTGCCACTCGAAATGAAAGGTTATAGCGACACCTGTTGGCGTGATATCAAACTAGCTCAGTGTTGTTTTAGCTCTCACTGTAACGTTAGCTGCATCTAATAAAGTTCAAATGTGAAAGAATAGATGTCACTTAATACAATTTAAAATAATTCTGTGGCTGTCGGTGTATAGTGTATGCTCAAGTAATATTAGTGTTGTAGATTTTAGATAGATAACTAGCTGTCCCGGCAAACTTCGTATCGCCCTAGAAAATTAAAAAAAAAAAATGACCAAAAATGTTATGAAAAATAGATGTTAGCCGATTCTTAGACCTACCCAATATGCTCACAAAGTTTCATGATTGTTTTATATTATTTCGCATTAATACATGCTTGTGAAATATATTTTATTTTTAAAGAAAAATGGAAAGAAATATTTGACTTCAGGCGAGGCTCGAACTCGCGACCTACTGGGAATCTAGTCCAGCCGCTCTTCCAATTGAGCTACTGAAGCCCTGCCCGATTTGTCAAATCTTTCCTTCACATCTATTGCATTGCTTTATGGTAGCAGTAGCGCCATCTATTACCAACTATGCTAGTTAGGCAACCGATATAATAGACTTTTCAGTTTATTGAATATCGTAAAGAAGTCGCTTTTACCCTTAATAATTGTTTGATATTATTTCGCATTAACACATGCTTGTGAAATATATTTTATTTTTAAAGAAAAATGGAAAGAAAAATTTGACTTCAGGCGAGGCTCGAACTCGCGACCTACTGGGAATCTAGTCCAGCCGCTCTTCCAATTGAGCTACTGAAGCCCTGCCCGATTTGTCAAATCTTTCCTTCACATCTATTGCATTGCTTGAAGTCAAATTTTTCTTTCCATTTTTCTTTAAAAATAAAGTTTCATGAGAATCGGTCCAGCCGTTTTGGAGGAGTATGGCAACGAAAAGTGTGACACGAGAATTTTATATGTTAGATAATATGATTTGCAAGTAATAATTAAAAGCAATACTACTCAATGATCGCAAAAGATATTCCTAATATTAACCATATTTATACTGATACCTACTTTGTATACTAGTCAGGTTTTTATTAATTTTCTATTTGTATAAATTATGAGATCGGAGCTTAGCGTAAAACTAAAAGATAATATGAGTACCTATGAACTGGGAACCTTTAAATTAAGGTACATATCTTAATCTTTACATACATAAATATAAAAAACGAATGCTGTTCGTTAGTCTCGCTAAAACTTGTAAACGGCTAAACAGATTTGGCTAATTTTGGTTTTGTATGATTTTTGAAAGTCCAGGGAAGGTTTGAAAGGTAAGAAAATATGAAGTAATTGAAGGGAAATAGTAAAAACCACAATTTCATTTTCCCATACAAATAGTCCGTATATATCAAACCTTTGACACATTATTTCATTGTGAGGCAATACGAAGTTTGCCGGGACAGCTAGTGAAGATATAAAATTTATAATTGAAGAGTCTTACACGATTACCGCTAGATGGAGCTTTTTAAGTATTGTCACCTGTTCTGATGCACGATATCATTTTTCCTGTACTTATTTAATCATAATGTCACTACACATTCTCTCAGTCGTTAATCGACTACCATACATGCAAGAGCTCCTGAAAATGGCAACACCCCATATTATGGCATCGTCTTACAAAACGTTAAAAGATCTGAGTTTACTCATAGATAATAGCTATCGGAGGTCAATTAATATTCTTCATATATTTAGTCAATGAAACAATACAGTTAAGAATACATAAAGGTGTTAAATTTCTCAAAAGTATGAGTTCCAAAGGTGAAGCTTTAGGGCGTAGACACCCATAAAACTGTAGAGCTGAGAACGATGTCTTATTCAGATAAGTGGCAGAATAAAAGTAGAAGTATTCAATAAAGTATTTATAAATTAAATTAATAAGTACCGCAAATTCCCTACCTCTGCTACTCTACCGCTTTGCAAAAACTACTCAATATCACTCACCAATGAAGGTAGTCAAACCTAAAAGCTGATAGTGACAGCCTTCAATCACAAAGCTCATAATGCAGTGATATTCAATGATGATTATTTTATTTCAGAACTCGGACACATGAAGTTAAACAGCAACCACACTTATGCCACAAGGCACCAACCCAAATAGAACTGAGGTCACAAGAGACAGAAAATTCAAACGATAAAAGTAAACCAATATTCAAGACCCTTGAAATGCATAAAGCTAAGAATAATTGTATAATAGACTTATGTGACTAAACATTAAATAAAAGTAAAGCTGTGATAATAATATGTTGTTTTCAATTTGTTGCCTTTGGACGGGGTCGTGATGACCCCATCCCCCTCTATTGGAGGAGAATTCTTCCACTAGTGCCGCCAGTCAACCGAAAAACGACGGAAAAACCATTCCGATAGGAGTCAAAATAATGTGGGCAGTAGAGTCCCACGATAAAACTCTGCGATCTGCACGCCAAGCGTGGCGATTATGGGATATTCTCCCCTAGTGACGCACAACACTGTTGTAAGCGTCTTTGGAGAAGACTTTGTCCAGCTGTGGACGTTTTTTGGCTGGAGTAATTGGTGGTGGAGCTTCAGTGACGGAGCTCGCGGGCGTAGGCACCACCGCATTAACTAATATACTTGCCGCTAAATGGTAGTGTTCAGTACTATCGTGTTCCGGTCAGGTGGTTATGTACAGTCCTGTAATTTCCGACACAGAGGCATAATACCTTAGGCCTCAGGAGTGGGAACGCATCTGCATTTTGACCTTGTCCTTTGTGTGGATGTCTATTCAATGTGAACTGCATGCTTGTCTGCCACTTCCATTACATAAAAAATGTGATGATGATATTGTATTCATTCAAATATGAATTATTACTGGTTGAGCTATGGACTAGTGATAGCAGGCCATCCTTTATTTCCATTAGTTCGATCGTCGAACTAGTGAGAATTTTTTTTCTCATTTTTTCGACAACATTTTATACATATTCTTGAGTTTTTGCACACCACATGTCATGTTCGTTATCTTTGTTTTCTGTGTGCTGGTGCCGGACTAGGATATACAGCGTGAAGTTATCTGACATCCCATCATCACACTGGGTGTAGGAGCTCACACCCAAATGTAATAGCAGAGAGTTTTAATGAGTGTTAATTGGCAAAATTGACAGTCGGCACGCGCCGACTCGTTTGGGACGTTTTCGCCATCTCGCTAACTGTCCTCCTAATTTTTTTCTGAATCTATGCACAATTTTTTTTGGGGGATTTTCGTGTAAATTTTGTATAATAATTGATTAGGAAGTATAGATGTGTCGGGACGTGACGACCCACCGCCCATTAGCGAAATAATTTTCTTCCACTGAAAGATAATTCTTCCACTAGTGCGGTCAGACAACCGAACAATGGCGGTCAAACTATTCAAATAGGGTGGCAGTAGGTGCAATAATGCAAGATGGGCAGCAGCGTCCTGCGATAAAACTACTGCCACCCACTGCAATCGCCAATCATGCGGATATGCCGAAGGGGATATGCCAAGCGTGGCGATTATGGCATATCCCCCTTATGTGGGAGGCTTTGGACCCGAACTGGATATCTTTCCGCTGAAATGATGATGACGAGTATTCAATTACCATCCATTTGAACTACATGCTTACTTACCACCACATAACATAAAACAAATCTTATTTGTACCAGGAAACGATTACCTACAGAAACACACATTCCTCATTAAGTATTAACCAACCGAAGTTTTAGTTAATATGTATTCTATACAAATAAAAACGAAAGTTTTCACTGTCTCAAAACGCCTCCATTGTTCAATTCTAAATAAAAAGACAACAGAGTAATATATACACGAACAGGTAAGTGCAGTTCTATGTTTGAGATAAATTGCAATTAAGACATGTTCTGTAGCTTACACTGTGCGCGAAGAATAAGGTGTTGTTTTTTAAATTTAATTAAACTTTTTCATTTGCTTTGCTTTAATTTTTTTTTATGTAATGAAAGTCGCAAACAAACATGCATTTCACATTGATGTTAAGTGATGACTGCAGCCTATAGACACTAACATAGAAACTAGATGCGTTACCACTCCTCAGGCTTAAGGTGTTATGTCTCTGTGACGTACACTACCACCTACTGGTGGTAGAGCTCCAGTGACGAAGCTCGCCGGCGTAGGCACCACCGCATTACCTGATTTACTTGCCGCTAAATGGTAGAGCTCAGCACTATCGTGTTCCGGTCAGGTGGTAATGTACGGCCCTGTAATTTCCGGCACAGAGGCATAACACCTTAGGCCTCAGGAGTGGTAACGCATTTGCATTTTGACCTTGGTCTTTGTGTGGGTGTCTATAGGCTGCAGTCAACTGCATGCTTGTTTGCCACTTCAATTATATAAAAAAAAAAAAAAAAACCTGACCGGAAAATGATAGCGCTGAACACTACCATTTAGCGGAAAGTATATTAGGTAATGCGGTGGTGCATACGCCCGCGAGCTCCGTCACTGGAACTCTACCACGAGTGAAACGTCTCTGTAGTGTTTTTACCATAGAGCAACACCAGAGGGGAGTAGCCATATGCAGGCTTTCCCCTCTGTCAAAGTACAAGCCCAAATGGGCATATACCTGTCGCCTAGATGTTTAAATGAGAGCTTAAAATTGTTTCTGTATTTTGTTCAAGTCAAGGTGTAAGTTTCGTAGTAATAGACGATTTTTGTAGTGCGCGTGTGTGTCGCACGCATTTCCCCCCGCAAAAAATGACAGACTGTTTTGCATCGGTAATAAACGCTATGGCTACTCTCCTCCGGTCCGCCGCGTTACTCTTTGGTTTTTACTGATTGGAATAATTTTTAAGATCGATGATGGGAAAAAAAACTGTAATAATTTGATAGAAAATCTATCTCGATTAATCAATTAGATACATCGATCATTTTAGATACTTTTATACCTAAATCCATAAGAAGGTTTTCTAGTTTTCTTTTTTTTTCTAGCTTAAAGGCATGTGTACGTTGACCCTTAAAACGTAAAACAATCATTAACTGACCCGTAACGTGATTCCTTCGTGGTATCCATTTAACGTCGGGGACTCTAGTGAAAAGTTGTGCCAATACGATGGCTGGATTCCATTATCTCTTGATTGTAAGTGTGTTTAAATAACATATTAAGTTTACATATTATATTATTATGCTATGAAATTGTAACGTTTTCGCAGTTTTTCGCGAGCTTCATACATTGTAGAAATTAAATTTGCGGATTTTTTTGCGTATACAACACTCTGATCAAATCACGGTAGCTGGAAAGTGACCGAAACGTTTGGTTTAAGATAAAGTTTTGGAGTGTTGTATAGGTACGCGAGAAAATCCGCTAATTTTTACTGATGGTAGAACTCCAGTGACGGAGCTCGCGGGCGTAGGCACCACCGCATTACCTAATATACTTGCCGCCAAATGGTAGTGTTCAGCACTACCGTGTTCCGGTCAGGTGGTAATGTACGGCCCTGTAATTTAGGGCACAGAGCCATAACACCTTAGGCCTCAGGAGTGGTAACGCATCTGCATTTCGACATTGGTCTTTGTGTGGGTGTCTATAGGCTGCAGTCATCACTTAACATCAATGTGAACTGCATGCTTGTATGCCACTTGATTACATAAAAAATCTACTATGAAATTGTACTAAAATGCACCTTGCTTAGGGATTTCTTTAAATATGTTAAATTATGAGAATTAGGTATTTCATTGAGGGAAGATAGGAAGAGAGATACTTGCATGGTTTTCTATCTTTGTATTATGTAAGAAAATGCGAGCGAGATTGACATTCATAATTTTGAAATAACCTTCAAAGATCCAACTCGGACTTCCTTGGCATTTTTGTAAATCTTAAATAGGATTTTTACATATGAAGGCTACGACTACAGTCTAGATATTCCAAATACTTCAAATGCACTCGTTAGTCTTTCAATAATTATTCTAACATTACCACTATTTGGTGGTAGAGGTCCAGTGCAGGAACCTAGGAACTCGAGGGCGTAGGCACCACCGCGTTACCTAATCTATCTGCCACCAAATGGGAATGCTCAGTACTATCGTGTTCCGGTTAGATGTTAATGTATGGTTCTGTAATAACTATTACAGAGACATGACAACTTAGATCTTAGGAGAGGGAATGCATCTGCATTTGACCTCTGATTTTTGTGTAGATGTCTACATAGTTCAGTCATCACTTAACGTCCATGTAAACTGCATTCTTGTTTGCCACTATCGTTACATAATAAGCTACAATATTTACTTATCATCAATGTGATGTGCATGCTTGCTTGCTACTTCATGACATAAAAAATACCTATTTATAGGCTGCAGTACTCCCTTACCATCACTTACCTAATGCTAATCACTTTATTGTTATAAAAAAAACAAAAAAGTTAAGGAATTTAATTAAATCTAATTGTTTCTTTTCAGATCAGTGTTTTCCTGTTAAAAATAAACGGAGCCGAACATTTTTACCCGGACAGTGGATGGCGACCCATATCAAAGGAGCAAGTATTTGGTGTGTTACAAAAAAAACTCATTAACGTACCAGGAAATGCTCATTTGAATACATGGAAATCTCGGAACTACGATATACCAACAGAAGAAGCTATAAAAATTGTCGATCCTTATGATTTAAATCTAGATCTAATGGCCATTGCCAAAGATTATGGTAATTCGCAGGATGAAAATGGTGAGTTTGAAAAACTTTGTCGTTGATTTGGATTAAGAATGCAAGCGTAGTAGTAAAATATTTCATGACAATAGAATGGTAATGGTGATGTTGCTACTTTTTATCATTTAATATGATGAGATTGAGAAAAATGAATGAAAATAGAAGTTGAGTCGTATGATATAGAAGAACATATAATTTACGAAAACGTACTTTAGTTATCAGGGTATATGTTTTAATAAACCCATATGTTTTAATAAAGTTATAACTGCGACATGTTTATCTTTGTGTATAACGAAGTACTGCCGTAAACGATAGGTAATAGTTTTCTACAGAACTTCGCTAGCTGCGAAGGTAATACCTGCAAACTTCGGTAAAAAAGAGGGTTGAAAGTTTAAATATTTTAAATATGTATTGACCTGCGAGTAAATATCATTAAAATGTATGTTTATTTTTAATTCAGTTGCTGTCCGTTCAGACATAAATGAAAGCAAAGCCATCACAACTGAAAGTGTATTAAATGAAGATCTAAGTGAACTAAATTTGTTAAAAAATATAGAAAGTATTCGAAAACCTAAAAAAATTAATGATCTTTTCATTGATTTAAGAAATATAACAATCGCTGATAACGTACAAAGACTAAATCACATTAAAACAAAAACAGAAACAGATGACACAAAGGATACAAATGTAAAGTTATATAAGTATGAAGTAGTCGAGAATTTGAATGAAACAGAAATACCGAAAGATCAGAACAGTTCAGAAGACACTCTTGGATATACATACGAAGCACCAGACAACAAGTCCAAGAATAATCTAGTTAACTCACTATTTAACATTCTTAGCAACTACAATATCAGAACAAACGATCAACTAACAAACTACGATTCATCGCGTCATAAAGAGCAAAGTCTTAAACAAAAATACGTTTATTTACCAATTGTTCCTTTGAGAATTTCTTCAAGATTTGAATATAACAATCAAAACCATTTGCCCGTGGATCCGGTGTTAGCGGTTTTCTTATCAAACTACGGATATTATTTGCCAGGTTTATATGGACATAATAAAAAATATAATAATCTTTATGGATACTTGGCTTCTAATAACATCCACAATAACGGTCCATTTGGTAACTATAAGATATTTTCTGATACAGATTCAGCTAATTAATGTATGAAACGTAATATTTTGATAATCAGTTCAAGGATAATTCCAAGGAAAATATTATACAGCATCCAACAAGAAATAATTATCCAACATCGACCTTATGAAGGAGACTTGGGATTATTTTGGGTCTGTAGAGCGTTATCTTTTTCGCATCTTACCTATTTGACGTTTGTCGACCATTTTGATCTAGTTTTGACCAATACCGGACTGTCAGTGCTTAGGCAGTGTGCAGCAGAGATAACGCGAAACTAGCAGATTGTCTGTTTTGTAGGATCGATGTGCAAAATTTGTAGCTGGGTACTGTACGTACATATTACGAGTATATAGTGAATAAATTGGAATTTTTAGGACGAATGTTATTATAAATATTACAATAATTATTATTAAACTTATGTATTAAGACGCTATGTACGCTGTAGAATTGTTAGGAATAAAGTTATTGTTTTAATTGTTTGGTAATTATAATACTTACATTAATTATTTTAACAACAAATAATACTTCCACATATTATTTATCAAAGCGGAAAATATTTCTATTGATTTTGCTTTATAATGAAGTAATTTTCAAGTATTTTGAAAACTAAGAGCTGTATATCCTTCAACATGTTTATGACATTGTACAAGTTCTCTGGATTTTTTAAAATCATACTATGTGCACTGGATAAAGTGCATCAACAATTTAAAGAAGAACCTTGGAAGGCAATTTATTTTCGAGGCGTTTAGACTTAAAATAAAGTTATTGTGGGACCAGTATAAACTGGTCCAAACGCAATCCTGGAGGCGATCCAAGCAGCCACAACTGTGACATTTTATGGGCGTCAGTGAAAAGTGGTCGCTGTACTGGCACCAGTTTGGTAGTAAAAGATTTTTTAGACTATGTACACTGGAATTGAGCTAGAAATTGTGGGAGCTTTGTTAGCTCGTAGTTTATGGTGCGATGCTGTTTTGTTTTTAAATGTAATTGGAGCTATTATATTTTGCGGAAAGTTTGGCTTATGTTTTTATTCCGAGAGTGGGATGTATTTTTTAACGGCTGAACGTATTAATGTATTATATGTATGTATTTTTACGCAAAGTCCCTCAAAAGGAAGGTTTTGATATACTTAGGTAAGTAAGGGAGTAAGTACTCCCTTATTCATGAACGTATTTTAGCTAAAGTTGCTAATCTCTCCTTTGTCTTTTTCTATCCTGCAAATTTGACAATACAACTGACAAAGACAAGGCATTCTATAGCTAAAAAGCCAGTAAGCGATCAGCTTTGTAACGATATACACGTCTGTTCTGAACCGGTTCCAAAACCCCGAGTTTGTCAATTTTTTCTCGCGAGTAGTAAATATGTTTACATGTGCAAGCTGCGATGTGCAACATACGGATGGTCCGATTTGTACCGACTGTAAGAAGCAGTATGACTTCCAATGTTCCGGTGTAACCGAAGCTGGTTTTCGAAGACTAGGTGACCGGAAAAATACTTGGCGTTGTCCTAGGTGCAAATCAAGTCTATCACCATCCACGGCCGCAAGTTTACCTCAGCCTACACAGTTGGATAAAATACAGGAGCAACTGAATACTATAATGTTGCAACTCGCTCCATTGTCTTCTTTGGCTGGTGATGTCAAAACCATTAAAAGCGAGATAAATAACTTGAAAGATTCGATAGAAATGGCACACCCACGTATTGGAGAGTTCTCGGATGTTATTAAAAATTATTTGGAAATGAGAACCACCAACGTTAAACGGGTCGTAGAGGATATGTCATCAATCCGTAGCGAATTTGCCAGGTTAAGTGTCGAGCTAAATGAACGTGACCAATTTGCCAGGGCAAACAATGTTGAGATCAGAGGAATACGTATGAAGCAGAATGAAAATCTTTATAACATTGCGGATAAGATTGGTAAACTCAGTATGGCGAATAAACTTCATATTTTTTATCAAAATGCTCGGGGATTGCGTACAAAAACACACATTTTTAAACGCAACTTACTATTGCAAAAATTGATATTATTTCAATCACGGAAAGTTGGTTAATAGATGGTATAAGCAGTTGTGAGTTATTTGATGACAGGTATATTGTCTGGCGGCAGGATAGAAACTATTCGAATACGGGTCAAAATAAAGGTGGTGGTGTATTGACAGCTATTCGTCGAGACTTGATGGCCGTTGAACGCCCAGAATGGTGCTCGTCAGCTGAGGACATATGGGTCACACTTTTTTTAAACAACAGTAACAATGTTACCTGTAAGATTAATATATGCACCTTATACTTGTGTGCTGAAAACTTGGGCGGCTCGTTTAATACACAATTAATTAACTTCACTGATTGGTGATATCATTAATGACTGTCTGAGCAATATAACTTGGCAGCAGGATATTTCACAGCGTTTAAATGCATCTGGAAGTTCGGGATCAAGTCAGTTAATTTTCTTCGACACTTTAACGCAGGGTAACTTGCATCAATTTAATTCTCATTCTAATATTAACAATCGTATCTTGGATTTAATTTTATGTAATAGGGATCTCAGTATATTGCCCAGTAGCTCTCCTTTGGTGCCCGAGGACCCGCAACACAAATCGCTGGACATATTTTTTACCGCAATCGAACTAGAACCCCTGGTAATTAAACCTAAGTTAAAATATTGTTATTCAAAGGGTTAATTTAACTCTATAATTTCTTCACTTCAAGAAACAGACTGGGATAGCCGCTTAAATAATAACAATTTGAATGATGCCGTACATATTTTTTTATGAAAGTCTGTATGAATTAAGAGATAAATTTATACCACATGAATTATTGAAACCATACAATTTCCCACCATGGTGTACTACTCCTCTAGTTAAGATCAAAGAAAAATTAAAGTATTTAAATAAATGTCACACATATGGTAATGATGATGAGTATGACTCCTTTAGTGTTTTGCGGAATAGGGCTAAAAGGATAGAGCATGACTGTTATGAGTTATATAAAAACAAAACAGAAGATGCTATTATAGAAAACCCAAAATTGTTCTGGTCGTTCATTCAATATAATCGTAGGGGTACCAATAATCTGCCATCATCAATGGTATATGAGGATCAGGTAGCTGATACTGGTGAACATATCTGTAATTTCTTTGCCTCATACTTTCAATCTAATTTTCTTTCAAGTTCATCAGTTTCTTCCGATATGGACCTCCTTGGAGAACCGACGGTTGATTGTTTCTGCAATTCTTTAAATTGTATTGAAATAAAACCCGAATTATTACTAAGACACTTGAAATCCGTCGATTTGAAAAAAGGTTCGGGCCCGGACTTCTTAGAACCTATTTTTATATCTAAATGCGCTGAGGGCTTATTAAAACCTTTGTTGATATTATACCAGCGTTAAGTATTTGAAGGTACAGTGCCAGACATTTGGAAGTCAGCTTTTATTACACCAATACACAAATGTGGCAATAAAAATTTAATTAAAAATTGTCGTCCTATGTAATGTCGTCTAAGCTTTGTATATTCGCAAAGATTTTAGAGCGGATAGTTTATGAGCAAGTTTATGATAGTTTAGCTGACATTTTTATTCCTGAACAACACGGTTTTTGGAAAAAGCGATCAACAACCTCTAATCTTCTTGAATTTACTGAGTTTTTAACTATTAACATGGAGTCTGGAGGCCAAATTGATGTGGTATTTACCGATTATAGTAAGGCATTTGACAGAATAGACCACCTTATACTGTTGCAGAAACTTTTATTTGCTGGTATTCGTGGTAATCTTTACAGGTGGTTCTGCTCGTATATTAAAAATCGTTCGCAAGCAGTAGTCACTAATGGTTACTGTTCTGCCTGGAATATTATCCCTTCAGGTGTGCCTCAGGGCTCCTTGCTGGGTCCACTTCTATTTAATATCTTTATTAATGACATAACTACATGTTTGAAACATTCTCAAGTCCTTTTATATGCGGATGACATGAAAATTTACAAAAAAATAACCGATATAAGTGATTGTTGTCATCTTCAGCAGGACTTAACTAAGTTTGAACATTACTGTCGCGTTAACAAACTAGAACTTAACATTAGTAAATGTAAAGTAATTAATTTCTCAAGAAAACCAGAACCTACATTATACAAAAATATCCTGCTTAGTCAAGAAATGAAGCGAGTAAATGAAATATTCGCTTCTTTACAAGAATAATGTGACATTTCATATAGAACGATTTAGATGAAATTTCACGTTATTCTTGTAAGAATAATGCTGCATTTCATAAAGAACGATTTAGATGAAATGTCACATTATTCTTGTAAAGAGGCGATATGTGATCTTGGCGTTATACATGATGACAAATTGTTATATGATAAACACATTGAAAGCGTCTTGAGTAAAGCCTACAAGACCTTGGGTTTTGTACTGAAAACATGTTCTCAATTCAAGAATATCAAGACAATTAAAGTCTTATACTGCACCTTTGTACGTAGCATTCTCGAGTATTGCTCTCAAATATGGAATCCTCAGTATGAGTTTTAAATTGATAGGCTTGAGTCTATACAACGCCGATTTATAAGGTATTTGCAATACAAGTGCAGACATTATGATCGTAATTATGAAGATAGATGTCACCGGTATCACATACTACCGTTAAATGTGAGAAGAGATATTGCCGATGTAACTTTGATAGTCAAGATAGCGCAAAGTAGATTAGATTCCCCCTTTCTACTTTCTAAACTTAACTTAAATGTGCCAAATAGAACAGTAAGAATTCCTTATTTTTTGTCAGCCTCCTGTTTTGCTACTAAATACAGACATAATGCTTTTTTTATTAGAACAATTGACAAATTAAATAAACGCGCTGACCAGCATGAACTGGATTTATTCAATTCTGAACCTCACATTTTTTAAAATCTATTAGCTAATAGGTGGTTTGATGGTTCTGAAACCGATGGTTAAATCATTTATTTCAACATTGTCATTCTTTTTTTCTCTTTTATCATGCGTATGTAGGTAAATGCTTGTGATGTGTGTACATATTCTTATACATAACATATTTATGAATAAGTACCTAGTTAACTTAAATTTTTAAGCTATTGTTATTCCTGTACAGAACTAAACGTGTTAGTAGATATATTAATGCGGAAACATATGAATGGTTGTTAGTTTTTAAGAAGTTTTTTACATTGTTATGTCAACTGTTTGTTTTCTTAAATAAATAAAATAAAATAAAAAAATAAAACGTATCTAATGTACGTTTATGAAAAACATTACAACAGTACATTTTGTAAAACAAAAAACATTTGTTTCTAGGTTTCATCGAGCTTTAATAGAAATAGCTACTGTTCATCACTCCAGTTGAAAAACATCCACAGCTGGTCAAAGCCTTCCCCAAAGTCGCCCACATTAGTGATGCAAGTCGCTAGGGGAGAATATGCCATGATCGCCACGCTTGGCAGGCGAATTGGCTATCGCAGGGACGGTAGTTTTATCGCGGAATTCTGCTGCCTTTCCCGCGCCATTACATTTACTACCGCCCCATTGGAGTGGTTTGACCGCCATTGTTCGGTGAATGACCTAAATGTTCTGCGCCACATAAATCAAACTATAGTATCTACTCCCTTGAGTTCAACTACGAAAACTCTTTGTATGTATGTAGTATTTAAGTATCTTCACGCCAGACTCCTCACGGAGTAAGCAGAGAGCATAAACTCTTATATCAGTAAACTTCATTTGTTTAATATCTTCAAGCAAGGTGAAAGTGAAATACTAGCTTATATCCAAGAACTTTGGACTGTTTAAGAAATGTTAACAAAAGTTTTCTAAAATATGTCGAATAATCGAAACCTTTCAAACGATTTCAAAACACAAACCCTAAACATTTTACGCAGCTTATTGAAAATTAAATAAAACCACCCCGTCACGATCAATGGCCGTCAAAGAAGGCAATTGCTTCATCCCTTACATTTTTACGAACGAATTTTCCACTTGAGTGCTTATTTGGAAGGGTTTAAGCAAAATCAGTAACAAGATTAGATATTTTTTGTTTACAAGGGTGAAGGCAAATTTGACCTGATGGCTAAGGGTCATATATTTTGGTTTGAAACGAGCCAAGTGCGTGTCGAGTCACTCGTTTTATCACTGGCTTGAACTGGCTTGAATGGCCGCTTGGCGGTCACTTATCCCTGGGACACATTGTATAATATTTTCAAAAGTATTATTATACTTTTTTTTAAAGAAAATTTTGACATCATGGGGGGTTTGAACCCGTAACTACTGGGATTTCTAGTCCAGCCGCTCTCTCAACTGAGCTACTACTGAGTCGAATTCTTCCTAAACATTTATTGCATTCCTTTGAGGTGACAGTAGCGACATCTATTGCCAACAATGCTCCGTTAGGCAACCGATACAACAAACTTTTCAGTTTATTAAATATCGTAAAGAAGTTGCTTTTACCCTTCATCATCACTGGTCTTTGCGCGCACAATTCGAGCGACGCGGATGCAGTACCGGGGCATCCCCCTCTGCTGCAGCTTCTTCTGCCCTGCGGCTGCAGGACGGCGTTTGGCACCCCCTTGGGGGCTGTGGTGGAGGAGGTGGGCACCGTGGACTCATGCTACCTTGGTATTGGCATCTAGGTCCTGCTGCGCTCTCATCCTCTTCTCTTTTCTCAATGTTTGTAGCGGGCTTTTTCGGCACTCGGCTGCAACGACAAAGGGTGGCAGGCGTCCCCACCAAGATGACGACGGCCACAGTTATACGGCGCAACCGTTGCCCTGTCTCTAGCTGGGCTTGTGGCCGCGCCCCAGGAAGGAACCTTCTTCACCCGGGACTCGAACCCAGGTCGGGTGATTTCAATCCTACCTATCAGCAGGTAAGGCCGAGTCAAGCTCGCTAGCGCTGCGGGTCACGAAACACGGGGTCTAACCCAGCTACCTCGTCGTCGTCCCGGGTGCCCCGATTATTGCCGGAGCAGTGAGAATTTCGCGAGGGAGAGGTCTCCCATCAGGAGACCTACTGTGCAGTGGGGCAAATCCATGGAGGTGCTCGTGCGGCCTATTCTCGGCGCGGTCATACAAGCCGCGCGCAAGACGTGCCACGAACTCCTTCACGGATTCCACATGCAGGTCCCGTGCTATGACGTCATTTTGAACGTTGGCAATTAATCGGAGACACACGTTCTGCTAAGTTTGTAGTCGTTTATGTTGCGTCGCAGAGCACAGCGCATACCACGCTGACACCGCGTACGTCAGCCTCGACCTGGTGTACGTTTTGTACAGCCGTAGTTTGGTGCGCAGTGGCAGTTTTGAGCTCAACACCGGGCGCAGCATCGACCGCGCTGCCGCCGCCTGGCACACCACGTGATTCACAGTGGGTGTCATGCGCAACACATGATCGATGGTGCACCCGAGGTATTTGGCCTGTGTCTGCCACTGCACGTCCTCTCCACGAAGCCTGAGTGGTGACAGCCGGCAGCGGGTTACTCGCGTAGGGAGAGCGGCCGTCTTACCCACATTGACGGCCACCCGCCACCTGTCAAACCACTCAGGTAGTACATCCAGCAGACGTCGCATTCGTTCGTGGGCTATTTGCAACTGGGGCGACGACGTTAGGTAGACGCTATCGTCGGCAAACAGGGCCAGCATGACATCCGGTATGGTCGGGATGTCGTCTGCATACGCCGCATAAAGCGACGGTGACAGACAGCTACCCTGGGGGACTCCTGCACGGATCGAGTGTTCGGCCGAATCAACTTCCTCCACCGAAACGTAAAACCGCCGGCTCTCGAGGAAGCTAGCCACCACCCTATGCAGGCCCGATGGTATCTCTACCTTTGCCAACAGCCCAACATGCCACACCCGATCGAAGGCCTTTTCGATATCGAGAAAGACTCCGATCGAGTACCGACCCCTGTTGTACTCGTTGGAGAGGTAGTGGAGCACCCTCGCCTATACCAGGCTACCCCACGGCAGATGATGTAACGCGGCAGTGGGGATGCCGTCTGGCCCTGGCGCCTTCCGTGGAGGCAACCAGCTGACTGAGCCGGGGAGATGAAATCCTCTCCCCGGAGCGGCTCGGGCGTGGCCGACAGTAAATCATCGTGATGCGCGACGATAGCGGGGTCCTGCGAAAGGGGATGGGGGGTGAATACGCCCTCCAAGTAATTGGCCAATATCTCGGCCCGGTCTTTGAACCCGTAGCACCGCTTCCCGGAGCTGTCAAGGAGCGGATATACGGGGCTCGCCTCCTTAGTAAGCGCACGGGTGAGTGCATGAAGGTTAGTGTCGCTGACGGCTGCTCGGTCTATGTCCTAATCCCAGCCGTCACCGCGAAACACACTTACCGCTAGACATACCTCCTCATCGAGGCAGTTGAGTTGAGCTTTTACCCTTAATAATTGTCTCTATATTAGAAATTAAGCTACCGAAGTCCGGCTGGACTGGTTATCCTGAGGTCGCAGGTTCGATTTCTGCGAAGTCAAATTTTTCTTTCCGTTTTTTTCTTTATTTCTAAGGTTCACTCGCATGTGCTATTGCGAAAAATAAGTATTGCAATGTCTCTATATTATTTTTCGCAATAACAAATGCGAGTGAAATATTTTTTTAAAGGAAAATGGAAAGAAATCTGTGGATTTCGGTAGTTTAGTTGGGAAAGCGGCTGGACTAGCATGCTGGACGAGCAAGCCCCGCATGATGTCAAAATTTTCTTTGAAAAAAGTATAGTAATACTTTTGAAAGTATTATATATATTACCATAAGTATTCTTCACTTGCATAAAACGTCTAAAAACTATGACCCGTCCAGAAACAATTTTTCATGTCCCTTCCATCATTTCGTCCGTCACATAATTATACCAACTTCACCGTCAAAGAAAAGATCACATTATCATCTATTTCGTCTCCCTAATGCAAAATATAAAACCGCGTCCCACAGAAACGAGGACGACGAGGATTCGACAAGTTTTATTTTGAACTGATTATAGTCTGAGAAGGAGAAACAAGGATAACGTGAAGCAATACTTTATTCATTAACTGCGGCAGACGTTGACATACAATAAACTATTGATAGAACTTCGACATAAGCGCTTCGGTCTCTTTTGTGCTTTAAGTCAAGGACTTTAAGCGGGTATGGACAGTAAGGAATCTGTTGATCGAAGCGCGCATGGCTCCACGGCTGGTGTAGATCGTAAGCGATCTACTCGGTTAAGCATTAAGGGCGCGGTCGGGTGTGTGATGGATGACCGCTAGTGGCAACTTAAAATGCGCGTTTCCGTGCTTCGGAGAGCACGTTAAGCCTTGTCCGGTTTGATAACATCCGACAGCGGGTTGGTCACTAACCCGTATGTCCACCAATCCGCATTGGAGCAGCGTGGTGGAGTAAGCTCCAGACCTCCCCCGAAAAAGGGGAGAGACTCGTGCCCAGCAGTGGGACGTATAATGGGTTGCCATTAATATCTGTTGTTACAAGAACCTTCATTTACAAAGTAAGTCAGTGTCGTGATAGTAGTAGTTATGAATACATTAAATATTTTAATTTATACTTTCACCATTTTGTCGGCGGTACCATTACAATTTTTAAACTGCCATAAACATATTGTTATCACGAAATTATTGTCCACCAATTTTGTGTCAATAAAATATTTACCTTCAGTATTTCTTAATTTTATAAAACGTACAATAACACAATCAAACCTGAAATGATCAAAAATATTACACGGTCACATATATTAATAACGCCGAATACTTGCATAATTTTCATCAGACACTAAAAAAATTCAAATTTTGATCCGCCTTGATATGACTTTCTTATTACTGTCCTGGTGAACTTTGTATCACCTGACAGATAAAACAATACTTTACTACCTACTCTATTATACACAATAAAAATATCATATACCTATCATAAAATTGTCAAGCCCTTTCTGGGAGTTGAGAAGAGAGAGTTGGCAAAAACCGTATGCACGCAGCACAAAGTCATTTAAAGTAAGCTAGGAAAGAACTAAAACATACAATTAGTGAAAGTAGACCTCAATTAAAATATTGGAAAGGAAGAGTTTTTCAAAATTCAGCGAATAATAAAATTCACCGAATCTCGAAAAACCTTCTCGAAATCTTCCTAGCAGAGATATTTTTAAAAGAGCCGACTGATTGTATTTGGGCAGGTTTTTCTCAGATCATATTGGCCTTTGGAACTCTGCCGGTGAATGACAAAGAATGATTCTTTTTCTTTTCTTTTTACTCTTTGTTATCAGTAGAATGTCTCATTTAATATAAACATTAGCATATTATATTTTGTTTTATCTTAGTGATATTCTTGACTTTCCTTATTTTTTTTATCTTGTTTGACATGTATATCAATTGTTATTAACTTTAATTTATTTTGTTTGTATTTGACGTGTCATAAGAGGTGCCTGTCACCCTAATTGAATCAGAAACTCATTTATTGAGTTTCTGATTCAAAATTTCACCATCAGACAAAACGTGGAAAATACTGTCAAAGCTTAGAAGTTGGGCCATCCAAACAAGACGTTATTGCCCCTGTGGATGTGTACGCTGCGGGATATCCTTTGATTGTAAAAGAAAGTTCCGTTTGCCAGTACCGACGGTCCTGCATTCTTAGTGGTTGGATTACGAGTAAACTGATGCTGGTGTGTTGGAGTTTAAAGTTATTTATTCCAGGATTTACTCCAATGTTTTCAAGATACTGCAAATAGGAGTTTAATGTTGTTTATAGTCGATGTCTGGAAATTGGACTTAGTATCGTCTCTAACATTTTTATTGGTAGAATTTGAGGGAAAATATTTGATTGTAGGTACCGCACCATGTATAAGAGGTAGGTATATATATTTTTTTATGTAATTGAAGTGGCAAACAAGCATGCAGTTCACATTGATGTTAAGTGATGACTGCAGCCTATAGACACCCACACAAAGACCAAGGTCAAAATGCAGATGCGTTACCACTCCTGAGGCCTAAGGTGTTATGCCTCTGTGCCGGAAATTACAGGGCCGTACATTATCACCTGACAGGAACACGATAGTGCTGAACACTTTGCGGCAAGTAAATTACTTAATGCTGTGGTGCCTACGCCCGCGAGCTCCGTCACTGGATCTTTACCACCAGTAGAAAAGTTAATAATCGTGGGTGTTTATTGCTGTCTATGAACACTTTTTGTTGATAATTATTTATCGACAACCAATCAAATTACAAGACACATAATACATATTTTTTTGCTTATCAAGCAAGGGAACACTTAAATGTATTATTCCTATGTTATGTAACAAGCTACCTCTATCCCTAAGAAATTCATTAACTCAGAAAAACTTAAACATTAAATTAAAACCTTTAAAGTATATTATCTTATTAATATATGTACTCTCTCTCTTAATATGTATTACAATCTTAACATATATTCTTAATAATACGGTATTTGATACAACTTATTTCGCATCTAATAATGGGAACAACCTGTACACGCCTTTATTAGAACTTAAACAATGTTATCGCAGATATGCGATGCGACGCGGCTATTACAATAGTCCGTCCATTGAAATAATTTATGTCTACCTCCATAATTAACATACCTAGTTGTTAAATATTTAATGTACGCTAAGTAGCCATGTAGGTATGTATAGTCACTTCATTATTGCTACAATTTGTTAATTGAAGTATGTAGTGTAACTTATTTTTTATTTTATAATTACTTTTTGTTCTCATCAATTTACAATGTAACCGACGACACTGATGCACGGTAAAACTCTAGTAAGTTTATGTTTGCATCATATTATGTTTGTAAAACTATATGTTTCTTTTTATAAATAAATAAATAAAATAAATAACTCATAAGTGACATTGAGAAAATTTTATTTTCAAAGGACCAATTTCATGATTCAGGGAATAAACGATTGTAAAAAAACATTTTATGGAAATATCAAAATAACATCGTACTTTTGGTAGCGAGCCTTTTCCAAGAACTTACAAAACGCGATGTTACGAACATCGGACAAATATTTTCATAATAGAGTAAAAATAAAAAATGTAGGAGGTTCTCGTCGTGCTTCATTTTATTCCATTATCACTTTTTAGTGAGATGATTAGGTTTATAGTTTTGTTGTGAGAAATGAACAAAAACCTGAAATTTACATTAGGAATGAATAAGAAATAACAAAAAAATATTCTGGTAATTTTTTTTTTCATTTTTAATGTAATTTTAGGTGCATGTCTATGCAAAAACTGAATATTTTCTATGGACCATTTTCCTAAGTATAATCTTCCAATTCCTTACAGTCAAGAATTTTAATGCTGTCCTACAACGTGAGGTCAGTAGCGTGAAATGGTGATTTTTGAAATTAAAATTCCTGTAAAACCATTAAATTTTTCTGCGTTTTCCACGATTTCTCTGTGATGCCATCATCAGATTCTTCTAAGATAATCTTAGATACGACGCTAAGTCCTTTCAAACGTCAAAAATCGGTCTACAATTAACGGAGTAATTCTTCTTTTGAAGTCAATTAAAAATGGGAAAAAATTTTGAAAGTGAACGCAGACCATATTAATCCAACAATCCAATAAAAGCCGAAAATCAAATGTAAAGCGAGTGACGTGCATGTAACAGAGCGGAAAATGCAGTTAGAGTTTTTCATTTTTTGCTTCCTTCCCATTTAGCCGCTGCAGTGTTGGAGGCATGCCATACGCTCGTTTTATGGTGCTGGATGATGGAATGGTTTATTGGAGATTAATGATGACGCATAGTAAAAGTTATTAACATCATGTTCATTTTTTGTTTTTTCCACAAAACGCTTTGGAATTTAGAGACGGTAAATACAATTTACAGTTGCTGGTGTAGCAACTAACTTCAGGATGTCACTTTTATCTGTCGGTGCGTAAAAATGTACTCTCATATTTTTAGTCAATCGCGTCAAAAGAAGTAACTTCAAAAATATTTTTTTTATGTTATGCAGTTCACATTGATGTTAAGTGATGACTGCAGCCTACAGACACCCACACAAAGACCAAGGTCAAAATGCAGATGCGTTACATCTCCTGAGGCCTAAGGTGTTATGCCTCTGTACTGGAAATTACAGGACAGTACATTACCACCTGACCGGAACACGATAGTGCTGAACACTACCATTTAGCGTCAAGTATATCAGGTAATGCGGTGGTGATTACGCCCGTGAACTCCGTCACTAGAGCTCTGCCACCAGTAAAAATGTCAATGCACTTTGTCTTTTTTTAGAGATTAAATTAAGGTTGAGGAGAAGTTGCCTAATCCTTTTATTCTCTACGAAGTTGGCATCCAAAAAGCTAGGGGTGCTTAACAAAGCGAGGCAGTATTTCACATCGGGCCAGTTACCACAGCTTCATAAGGCTAATTACACAATACCACAATATACTAATACCAGCTTGGTCCACTTGACTCCCTACAAAGACGTGCTGTTCGTATTGCTGACGATCCAGGATTTACTGACAGGTTCGAACACCGTCTCTACACGCACTGGCAGTGCTCAACCGTGTGGTTTTAGCGTTCGTTACTGTTCAGAACGTGTAAATTGTGGAACGAACTTCCCTCTGAGGTGTTCCCTCGGTGTAACAATATGGATTCCTCAAAAATTGTATTTTTTTCGGATTCTTCTTTAATATACCCATTTTTTGAGGACGTGTACAATCCAGAGCCGAGCTCGCAACATCTCCTTTGCAAATAAGTTACCGTAATTTCAGCGTAACATTTTGCAAGGCCAATATATTTTCAATAATTTCAACGACCCAGTCCCTCTGTATCGGGAACGTTTTTTTCATAATCCCTACAGCTCATAAATAAATCGGCCCATAAATATTCAGTGGGGGTTTTGTATTAAGAAATTCGTATTTTTTCCCGTTATTAGCCAACTTTATTATTTAGAGCCGGAACTTTCTGAGATCTGCGAGGGTCGCTAATAAAATTCAAATTTGACGCTAATCTTGACTCATACGTCAATTTCTCTTCATATAAATTCCGGGTGAAATATAATTTATTTCGTTTTGATATTATTTACCGTCTGATCTAGTTGCTGGCAATAAATGACACATAACTGATAGTAGAGTCTTAATACCTATCTGTCGCCAAATGGTAGTGTTCAACACTATTGTGTCCCGGTCAGATGGTCCTGTAATAACTATCACAGAGAGGTAACAATTAAGGTCTCAGGTGTGGCAACGCATCTGCATTTTTACCTCTGGTTTTTGTGTTAATCTATAGACTGCAGTATTATTTTACCATCAATGCGGACCGGATGCTTATTCGCCAGCATCATAACATTAAAAAAAATGATAATTTAATTCTCCTAAATTATTTAGGTACTAAGCCATTTTGATCCCTTTTTTCTATTTTCAAATTCTTACAGCAAATACCATAGAGAAACACCGGAGGGGAGTAGCTATAAGCAGGCTTTCCCCTCTGTCCAAGTACAAGCCCAAATGGGCCTATACCTGTCGCCTAGATTTTTAAATGTGTGCGTGAAATTGTTTCTGTTTTTTTAAAGTCAAGGTGTGAGTTTCGTAGTAATAGACGATTTTTGTAGTGTGGTGTGTGTCACATGTATTTCCCCCCGCAAAAAATGACAGACTGTTTTGCATCGGTAATACACGCTATGGCTTCTCCCCTCCAGTCCACCGCGGCGGCCGGTGGGCCGTGTTGCTCTATGACAAATACCAATAAATTATATGAATAATAAGTAAATAGTTCACTTAGATAGATTAGTTATTAGTTCCTGCACTGAAATTCCTGGTACTAGCAAAGTAAAGCACTACCAACAGATGCCCTTAATCTTCAAAACCGACAAGGAGAAGAGTTCATAGGCTAAAATGTCACGATCGAAGCACTTCGGCAAATGGATGTCATTTCACGTAAGACACACTGGCGACTAATTTGTGCCGCCGGCGCAATTAATATCCTTAATTAGTCGATCGAGCGGAGCGCTGATAAAAGCCTTAAGCGTCAGTCACACTACTGCTGATTGCAACAGGTTTTATTATACATTTTTATTTCGCTTCTTTTTAGGGTTCCGTACCTTAAAAGGAAAAAAAGAACCCTTATAGGATCACTTGTGCGTCTGTCTGTCTGTCCGTCTGTCACAGCCAATTTGCTCCGAAACTACTAGACCGATTGAGTTGAAATTTTATGAATATAATAGGTTGGGGAAATAGTCTTCTCGCATTATAGTATGTATGAACTTGTAATATGATCTCTTTGGCTGTAGTATTTGTATCTGGCTTATTTTGGTATCATTGAAAGTTAAAATTTTAGAGAACAACAAGTTACGACGTAGCTGAAGAACTGAGAATTGATCACAAAACAGTTTTGGCGCATTTGAAAAAAGCTGGGTTCAAAAAAAAGCTCGATATTTGGGTACCTCACGAGCTCACTGAAAGAAATCTAATGAACCGTGTACTCATTTGTAATTCTTTATTACGACGTAATGAAACCGAATCATTTTTGAAGAAGCTGATAACTGGTGACAAAAAGTGGATCAAGTACGAGAAGAACGTGCGAAAAAGGTCGTGGTCAAAGGCCGGTCAGGCTTCATAGACTGTGGCGAAACCCGGGTTAACTCGCAATAAGGTGATGTTGTGTGTGTGGTGGGATCGGAAGGGCATTATTCATTATGAACTATTACCACCAGGCAGGACTATCGATTCTGAACTCTACTGCGAACAACTGTTGAGATTAAAGCAAGAAGTTCAGAGAAAGCGGCCGGAATTGATCAACAGAAGGAGTGCACTGAGCAAAAATTAAGAGAGTTTGGCTGGGAGGTGTTAATGCATCCGCCGTATAGTCCTGACCTTGCACCTTCAGATTTCCACCTGTTTCGGTCTCTTCAGAATTCTTTATGCAATGTTAGGTTAACACCACGAGAGGACTGCCAAATCCACTTGTCGCGGTATTTTGATGAGAAGTCCCAAAATTTTTATAGCAATGGGATCATGTCCCTACCTACAAGGTGGCAAAAGGTTATCGAACAAAATGGTACATACATACTTTAGTTAAATTTAAATAAACTATTTTGAAAAATGTTTTGAATTATCTTAAAAAATGCGAAGAAACTTTTTCCCCAACGTTATATGTAAATTGGTGACCCAAAGATGAATACGTCAAGTAAAATAAAAAAAATTAAATAGGGGGCCACTTTCGGGAAGTAAATCAGAAAATTTTAAAAAAAATCGTTAACTGTCCTGTGATATATCAAATGAAAGAAGTTGTTGTCAGCAACTCAGATACATTTTTTTGTAATTTTTGCATAAACAAATTCGAAGTTATTTAAGAAAAACAACGAAAATTTACCGTCCCCCCCCCCCCTATCTCCGAAACTACTGATTTTAAAATTTTGAAAAAAATGTGGAAAATAGTTCTTTGTCTATAGATTCCTAGAAAACCTATAAGTAGTTTGAGTATTCAAATTAAATAGAAAATTCTTAATAATATAACCCCCCCTGCCGGTACCACCGTAACCGCTATGTCCCTGCATTTTAAATTTGTAATATTCTCGATATATTTATTTAAATTACGGAACCCGCACCATTTGAGTCGAATTCGCACTTGTCCGGTTTTTTAATAACTGATCTATGATTAACTGCTTTGATCATAAATCAGTATGTTTTAATGTCGATGCCATTTTTGTACACTTTGTAACCATGATAACTCAGACCACTTATGAAGCATCCTACCGGAGCGACCTACGGATAAATATCTTAGTTTAAGACTCCAGACTTAGATTCAGTTTCATGCTCTAGGGATTGTAACGTAATATTATACAAGGTAGTTTTCGTGAATACGCATATAGCGCGTTCTTTTGTAAACGCGATAAACGCATATAAATGCTTTAAATCAAAACAAATAATAACTTGAGAGAAAATCAAAATCATCAGTAAAGAGCTTTCAAACAAGTGACATAATACTGGTGGTAGAGTTCCAGTGACGGAGCTCGCGGGCGTAGGCACCACCGCATTACCTAATATACTTGCCGCTAAATAATAGTGTTCAGCACTATCGTGTTCCGGTCAGGTGGTAATGTACGGCCCTGTAATTTCAGGCACAGAGGCATATCACCTAATGCCTCAGAAGTGGCAGCGCATCTGCATTTTGACCTCTGGTCATTGTGTGGGTGTCTATAGGCTGCAGTCATCACTTAACATCAATGTGAACTGCATGCTTGTTTGCCACTTTTATTACATAAAAAAAAATAAAAAAAAATAAGCGTCCTTATAGATTTTACTGCCGTCTAATTAAAAATAACAGTGTCTTAACGCTCTAATATTGTGTACCTACCCAAAGTGCAAGATATTCGTCGCTAGGAAGCTCTCCCTTTACTCCAAGATAGAATTATCTTCACTTACTTAATTTTCTGTACGCTACATAACGCCTGTTACACCCAATTATCTCTAATCACTTTTCTCATGGCTTAAGTGATTCTATACGGTAATTGCGAAGATGGTCTGATAATAATTTTATAGGCAGTCTGTTTTGTGTTACAGTTTTTAGTAGCTGGATATTGTCAAAATTTTCGTTGTAGGCAATTTCCGGCACAGAGGCATAATACCTTAGACCTCAGTAGTGGCAACGTATAGCTATATTGAAGTGTCCAGTTTGATGTAGATTTTTATAGGTTACAGTATTTCTTACTTGCTACTTCATAACATAAAAAAAAATACAATCCGAATTGAGATCCTGAATGAATCGTTCTTGTCTTGAAGTCGGTTAATAAATTGTGATAATACTTAAACAAACGTAAAAAAAACCGGACAATTGCGAGTTCGACTCGCGTGGTGAGGGTTCCATAATTTAAATAAATATTTTCGACAACATTACAGATTTAAAATGCAGGGACATAGCGGTTACGGTGGTACCGGCAGGGGGGTTATATTATTAAGAATTTTCGATTTAATTTGATGAGTATTCAAATTAAATCGAAAATTCTAACTTCTTATAGGTTTTCCAGTAATCTATAGGCAAAGAACTATTTTCCACATTTTTTAAAAATTTTTGGTTCAGTAGTTTCGGAGATAGGGGGGGGATAGTCAATTTTCGTCGTTTTTCTTAAATAACTTCAAATTTGTTAATGTAAAAATTATTAAAAAAAATATATCTGAGATGCTGACAACAAGCTCTTTCATTTGATATGTCACACGATTTTTTTTGTTTTAATTTTCTGATTTACCCCCCGTAAGTGGCCCCCCTGTTTAAAATTTATTATTTTACTTGACGTGCTCATCTTCGGGTCACCAATTTACATATATTCATCAAATTTCAACTCAATCGGTCTATTAGTTTCGGAGCAAATTGGCTGTGACAGACGGACAGACAGACAGACGCACGATTGATCCTATAAGGGTTCCTTTTTTCCTTTTAAGGTACGGAACCCTAAAAATACTGCACAAAATCGAATTGCACTCAAAAAAATTAGTTGCCTTTTTACTAAGACAGCGACAAAGACAAGCGAGACGAAGTTACCAGACCGGCTAATGCCGATTAAACCTTCTTTTTTACCGGATTACTTGGTTGAGCTGTGCTCCCGTGTACTTGTCATGGACGGCGCATATAGCAAGGAGCTGGGAATTAAAATGGTGTATAAAAACAATATAACAATCTCTAGTGCCCCGTTAGCATAATCATTATTTGACTTCAGGCAGAAACCGAACCTGCGAACTTAGGGTAACCAGTTCAGCCGCTTTTTCACTGAGCTACCGAAGTCCACGTCCGAGAATGGACTCTTTAAGCTTACGTTGCAACTTCGATTACTGCCAGAAGTCAAAAAATTGCTTAACAAGTTTGTTTTTGCACCTTTGTTCAATAAAAAAAAATGTCATCCTTATTTTACGTATACGGGAGGTACCCAAATAACAGCATTCCAGTTCTTATAACTGAGCTAAGATGATTATGGAGTAGGCGAAACTATAGTACTAAATACTCTTTGCTGGGTACGGAATCTTAAAAACAAGCAACTTAGCAACAAAGCAATAATAAAAAATAATTAAAGGCGCATTTTGATTTCGTCAATCAGACTTCTCGTGTCGAAAAACATATTTTGACGTGACAACGTCTTAAATTAGGTTGCGGCTCGGAGTCACTTTTGAAAAAGTGTAACGACCGGTAACGTAACGATGAGTCACCGAACGAGAGAGAGGCCTGCCGGACCGGCGAATGCCTTTCTACCGAGAAATAGACGTTGTCACGTAAACACGTAAAATCTTCGCCCGTAAAACCGACTTTACAGGCAAACAGTTTTTTTGACGTGACAACGTCTTAAATTAGGTTGCGGCTCGGAGTCACTCATGAAAAAGTGTAACGCCCGGTAACGTAACGATGAGTCACCGAACGAGACAGAGGCCTGCCGGACCGGCGAATGCCTTTCTACCGAGAAAAAGACGTTGTCACGTAAAATCTTCGCCCGTAAAACCGACTTTACAGGCAACCAGTTTTTTTTTATACGTAACAAAGGTGACAAATAAGCATGCAGCAAAATGGATGTTAAGTGATGACTGCAGCCTATAGACATCTACACAAAAACCAGATGTCAAAATGCAGATACAATAGATGCGTTACCACGCCTGAGACCTTAGTTGTGATATCTCTGTGCTGTTGTATGTTTGTTTGGACGGGCCATTACCATCAAACTGGATCACGACAGTGCTGAACACTACCATTTGATGGCAGATAGATTAGGTAATCCGGTGGTGCCTACGCTCTTCTACAATCGGAGCCATAGAGCAATACGGGCCACCGGCTGCGGAGCGGACGGGGAGTAGCCATAGCGTTTATTACCCATGCAAAACAGCCTGTCATTTTTTGCGGGGGGAACGTGTGACACACACACATTCTTCAAAAATCGTCTATTACTACAAAATTCACATCTTGATATTCAAAATACATAAAAAATATCACGCACACATTTAAACATTAATCCCCTTATTCATAAACGTACATTAGATACGTTCTACATACAAAAATTTATTTAATCACTTGGATATAATAGAATTCGCTTGTGATGGGTCAAATTACAAAATATAAAATTAAAGCGAATAACAAATGATACGTTGATAAATATGTCAAATTAAAAAAAAATAAAATAAATTATGGTCCAAAAACACTTATTAATAATAAAAATAGGTGTCAGTTGCATTGTCAAATATGCAGAATAGAAAAAGACAAAGGAGAGATTAGCAACACTTTAGCTAAAATAATAGGTTGGGGAAAAAGTCTTTTCGCAATAGAGTATGTATGAACTTGTAATAAAATCTCTTTGGCTGTAGTATTTGTATCTGGCTGGTTTTGGTATCATTGAAAGTTAAAATTGTAAAGAACATAATTCCAAATTCAAATTAGGCAAATGTGATGAGTGAATCTAATGAAGAAATTCGATACATTTTAAAATTTTACTACAAAAAAGGTAAGAATGCAACGCAAGCCGCGACAAAAATTTGCGATGTTTATGAACCTAGTGCAGTGTCTGTGAGAGTAGCACAAATTTGGTTTAAGCGTTTTCAATCCGGAATTTTTGATGTCATAGATGCACCTCGCTCTGGTCGCCCTATTACGGATAAAATGGATGCCATTTTTGAAAAAGTGGAGCAAGATCGACATATCAGTAGTTACAACGTAGCTGAAGAACTGAGAATTGATCACAAAACAGTTTTGGCGCATTTGAAAAAAGCTGGGTACAAAAAAAAGCTCGATATTTGGGTACCTCACGAGCTCACTGAAAGAAACCTAATGAACCGCGAACTCATTTGTGATTCTTTATTACGACTTTATTCTTTATTAACCGAATCATTTTTGAAGAAGCTGATAACTGGTGATGAAAAGTGGATCACGTACGACAAGAACGTGCGAAAAAGGTGGTGGTCAAAGGCCGGTCAGGCTTCACAGACTGTGGCGAAACCCGGGTTAACTCGCAATAAGGTGATGTTGTGTGTGTGGTGGGATTGGAAAGGCATTATTCATTACGAGCTATTACCACCAGGCAGGACTATCGATTCTGAACTCTACTGCGAACAACTGATGAGATTAAAGCAAGAAGTTGAGAGAAAGCGGCCGGAATTGATCAACAGAAGGGGTGTGGTGTTTCATCATGATAACGCTAGACCTCACATATCTATAGCCACTTAGCAAAAATTAAGAGAGTTTGGCTGGGAGGTGTTAATGCATCCGCCGTATAGTCCTGACCTTGCACCTTCAGATTTCCACCTGTTTCGGTCTCTTCAGAATTCTTTATGAAATGTTAGGTTAACATCACGAGAGGACTGTCAAATCCACTTGTCGCGGTATTTTGATGAGAAGTCCCAAAATTTTTATAGCAATGGGATCATGTCCCTACCTACAAGATGGCAAAAGGTTATTAAACAAAATGGTATATACATTCTTTAGTTAAATTTAAATAAACTATATTAAAAAATGATTTGAATTATCTTAAAAAATGCGAAGAAACTTTTTCCCCAACCTTACGTTTAGGAATAAGGGGGCTAGGCGACAGGTACAGGCACAATTTAGCTTGTACTTTGACAGAGGTGAAAGGCTGCATAGGGCTACTCCCCTCTGGTCTACCGCCGCCGGTGGCCGTTGGTGGCGTGTTGCTCTACGCTCTGAACAATGAAATTCAATTTCACCGCTTATATTCCCAAATTACAAATCTTCACATTCCACATTTGCATCGGCGACCAAATAAAGGGGATCGCAACAAAAAACGAACAGCGACTGTCTGACACCACGTCGCATCGCCTCTAACAAGGGTAAATTAAAATTCCTGAACCCTTGTATTTACCGTTTTACTTACAATTGCAGCTAAATTACAATGAAAAAGATTTTTGTTACTAACAATAATAAATGGAGGTAAAACAGGGCATATACTAATATATACTTTCCGCTGGTGGTAGAGTATCAGTATAGGGACTTGGGGGGCTAGGCATCACCAGTAGTTTTGGTCCCGTAATAACTATCACAGAGACAACTAAGGTCTCAGGGATTTCAACGCATTTGCATTTTATCATCTGTTTTTTTGTAAAAAAATACGACGTAACTTCACGTCTGTAATCCCCGAAGGGCTAGGCAGGCATTCAAACATACATGCAAAAACCCACGATTCGCCGTCGATCGAGTCTTTTGACATCTCCGGGCACATTACCAAACTTCGATGTACTGGAAAACTTCTATAAAATGGAAAAATCCCAATAGAACCAGGGATGAAGGACTTTATACCGTAATCTCTAATATCCCCCGACCTGGGAATCGAACCTAGGACCCCAGCGTAGTAGTAGTGGCCTGCTACCACTAGGCTACTGAGGCAGCTAGGTTACTGTTTTCTAAGTTTTAATTTAATTTTCCTATACAATATCATACCTTGGACACATTATTTCATTATGAGGCAATACGAAGTTTGCCGAGTCAGCTAGTAGATAATAAAATGGAATACCGATAGTCACGGTAGTCATGTATGTCACATCCAAAGTCACGCATGACATGGTGTAGTGGGAGCGGACGGGTCGACAGGAAATTCGATTCATTTCCGCGTCGGATCTTCATGAGGCGAATGCACCACGCTACTTTGTTACTGGAGTTTATTTTCATATTCTTGTTTTTTTACTGTGTACTGATTGAATTTTACACAAGCGAGGTAGTGACGTTATTTTAATAGTGATCTAATACGTAATCCTATTATATCACTCTGTATTTTACTGGTGGTAGAGTCGGAGAATATGTAATAATACTACGTATAGAATGGACACTTCGACGTCCTCTTATGGGCTACGGTTGGTATTTTCTACGTGCTACGCACACAGGTACACACATGTATGTATGTATCTTCACGCCAGCCAGAGAGTGTAGAGCGCCAGATATCCCGGTCCTGACATATCATCTCTCATGCATCATCTATCTTCATCATTCTCTTCATACATGCACGCCGATTCCTAAGACTTTTGACCGCAACATCAGACAGAACGCAACCTGTTTGGCCATGGTAGGTCAGTCTTGGTCTTCCTGGGCCTCTGCAACCATCCACATTCGCATTGTATATCTGTTTAGTCATTCGCTCATTCGACACAGGTGCACGTCACTAATTGATGAGTGTGTAATAGAGACCAAAATAAGCGTTTGTATGGAATTTTGGCGGAGTGTCCGCCGTGTGATGGAGTCACAGAGTCGAGATAGTAGGCACCACCACATCACCTAATCTATCTGCCACCAAATGGTAGTATTCAACACTATCGTGTTCCGGTTGGTGTAATATATGTCCCCGTAAACTATCATAGAGACAATAACTAGGATCTCAGTGGGACGACGCATATGCATTTTGACCTTTGTTTTTTGTGTAGAAGTCTATAGCCAACATCAATGTGAATTGCATGCTTGTTGGCCAAAATCTGTATATTGTAATCCTGCGATGTTTCAATCACAGGTAAAATATATAAAAGAATGCTTTGACAGAATGGTTTTTTTAGGGAGATTAGGGAACACAGTGACGCCATCTAGCGTCACTACTTAATTCCTGCAAAGTACCTTAGCATATTATTATAGTTCGCTGGAGTATTTTAAAACAATACTTAACGATATAGTAAATTAGGTGTTGTGGCATTTTTCACTTACAATTCACTGTTTACTAGTTTAGCTTAATTATTAATGAATTGATTTTACTCTGCTCTACTCAAAATGATGAAATGATTTTATAACAATTTGATACAAATAGAAATAGTCAAATACAAAGTTACATGTGTCCTACTGGAGTGGGAGCGGATGGACTGACAGGAAATTCGATTCGTTTCCGCATCGGAACTACATACAGTCGGTTTTAATGGCATTTATTTTCGTATTTTTGTATTTTATATAACTATGTGAAATAGTGTACTCTTAAAATTATTACTAATATTTTAAGACGACGATATTTCTCGCACAAGATTGCAAGAATGCATTGATTTTTATTTAAGTGTGTTAGTACGATAGCACTATTTTGTTTTTTCGCTGAATTTCCACTGCCAGCTTATTAAGGGTTTAGACCGATTAAAATTTTTATGTAAAAAGATTAAGTGAAATTACCTACAGTTAATGGATCATGACTGAAGCGAGAACGTCGGTCGGTCGCGACGTTCAGCTTAAAGAAAGAATGTCGAATGAGCGAATGACTAAACAACCGTGCGAATATGAATGGTTGCAGAGACCCAGGAAGACCAACACTGACCTACCATGACCAAATAGGTTGAGTACTGTCTGAGAGTGGGCTCAAAATGGTGTCATGTGTGTCACATCTAAAGTCCCGCTGGAGTGGGAGCGGACAGGCCGACAGGAAATTCGATTCATTTCCGCTTCGGAACAACACGAGTTGTATGCTGCTTTGTTACTGTTCATTTTCATATCTTTTTAAAAGTGTAATGTAAAGTGCAGTACAAATTAAACGAGCTATATATTGTATACTAATCTATACTTAATATTATAAGGCTGAAGTTTGTTTGTTTGCTTGAACACGCTAATCTCAGGCACTACTGGTCTCATTTGAAAAATTCTTTCAGTGTTAGTTAGCCCATTTATCGAGAAAGACTTTGGGCTATATAACATCACACTAAGATGAATACGAGAGGATAGGTAACATCGCAAACGCGCTAAGCCGTGGCGGGTCGCTAGTTTGTTATATAGTTCTTAAATACGGTTTAAACGATATGAATACAGTTCTAAATTATGGCGTTTACCTCGAACAAAATCTAATAAGACATTAATTGTGTTTTAAATTTCAATGATCTCTTGAAAGATAGATATTGCATAGCGATTACGTCCTAAAACTCTACAAAAACATAATCATATATACTTATTAGCGGCTATGTTACCTACCCTCTCCTATTCATTTTAGTGGGATGTCATATAGCCTAAAGCCTTCCCCGGTAAATTTTAATGGGCTATCTAACACTGAAAGAATATATGCGTTAGTTTTGAGATTAGCGCGTTCAATCAAAAAAACAAACTCTTCAGCTTTATAATTTGTTTATTTATTAATAATATTAATGTAGATATCAGTCATCATCATAATTTCACCTGAAAGATGTCCACTGCTGGACAAAAGCACCTTCAAGCATTGCTACAGCGGATAATCCTGGGCCGTCGTCATCCAGCGATTGTTCGCATCCTTCACCAGATCGTCAGTCCGCGTTATGGGCGCCTGCTGACAATGTGCCTCCTGGTACGCTATCACCACTTCAGAAATCTTCTGCTCCAACAACGGTTGGTTTTTAGAGTTATGTGCTTTACCTACTGCACTTGAGTTTTGCTGTTCGGTGGTCTATGTCAACTACTTTTGTTCTTATCCATATCTCCTTATTTCTGCGCATCTCGCTGGGCAACGCTGAGCACTTTTCATTTTGCGTAACGTTGAACCTTGAGCCTTCATAAGAGGCTCATAGTGAGCGACCATGTTTCAATTCAAAACGTTAGGAATCACTAGCAACACACACTGGTCTCAGGCCTAACTTATATATTATTATACACGATTTCTCATACATATTTAAAAATTTCGAGCAGTTTATCAAACATCACACACGGACGTGAAAATCCTCAAAACCTTTCTTAGATCACGAAAAAAAGGATTTATACTTCTAAAAAAGGGACTGTCCCCTAAACCGGAGGTAAAATTTGCATCTTTATCCCTAACTACCCCTCAGGACATTAGTCCTGATGTAGAACAAGGTACCCTATAATTGCTTGTACTATGCAGTTTATATGCAATATAAATGCAAATTATTTTAGGGGATTGTCATCGTGATTGGTGACTTTTCAAATTACAATAAAGTACAATGGGAGTATTTTTTAACGCAATTTTATTCTTGCTGGAGCTAGAATTGTAATCAAAGATTGAATCTCTGAGTTTGTAGTTAAAAATCTGTGGTTAAATGATAGTGCTCAGCACTATTTTGTTACAATGAGGTATTATATAAGTAATTTTTGACTTTTGGGGAAGAAATAATTTTTAAATCCTAAATTAATAATTACAAAAGAGAAATACAGCCAAATACTGAAGCGTCTCTTAAATCTAAGTGAGACTAAAAGCCTTTTGTCTCTATAAAACATGTGTAAATCACAGAGACTGCTTAGATTTGAGAGTTGCTTAAAATTAAGTGACGTGTGCATATTCGGGAATTAATCATTTGCTAAATTCCCCAGCGTATGGCCCAGCGGCTGGTGTAGATCGTAAGCGTTCTACTCGGTTAAGCACTACGAGCGCGGTCGGGTAGTGTGATGGGTGACCGCTAGTGGCAAATTAAAATGCGTGTTTCCGTGCTTCGGAGGGCACGTTAAGCCGTCAGTCCAGGTTGCTATCGATGGATAGCAGTCGTTAAACCTTGTCGGAGGTCCTATGGGCGGTTTGAAAACATCCGACATCGGGTTGACCACGAACCCACCCACCTCCACCAATCTACATTGGAGCAGCGTGGTGGAGTAAGCTCCAGGCCTCCCCCCAAAAAGGGGAGAGACTCATGCCCAGCAGTGGGACGTATAATGGGTTGCCATATATTTATATATTCCCCAGAAGGCTGGCAGCATTGCCACGTTGGATCGCCATACTAATTTTTTATCCTAAAAATAAGCTAGCCCACTCTCCCTCGGGTGTCAAACAAGTATTTGAAAATCGAACGAAGTTTAAGGGAAATAATTTCATAAGGGAAGTAAAACTGGGGGATTTTGCAAGTCGTTACGAGCTTACCCGTACGAATATTAGTATTCGTGATTGTACTAAATATGTTAGAATTGTAATATTTGCAAGTTGCAACTCAAATTACAACTTGCTCTCGACGGCAGCTGTTCACACTTCTCGCTGAATTTAAGTTTTAACTTTTCATGCTAAACGCATTGAAGATAAATTGTATGGTCGTTTACAAGCTAGTAGGTAATCTTTTTTTGATGCATGATGCATATAAACATGACAAACGTGCAGAAAGAACAAACAGATTGTTAAATTTTCCTTTTGAAGACCTGACCAGAAGACGATAGTGCTGAACACTACCATTTAGCGGCAAGTATATTAGTTAATGCGGTGATGCCTACGCCCACGAGCTCCGTCAATGGAGCTCTACCACCAGTGGATAAATTGTTTACAAGTTTCCATTTGGTTTTGTATTCATTTCATCAGATATCCTTTTAAGTAATAAAATATATCACCAGGCACATAAGAAAACAAAGGGTCACTCGAAATGTTTTCTAATAAAAAATTCGATCGATCATCCAGGGACCAGGGAATCGAACCCGTTACTTTACCTGTTACCTAGTAAGTCATTCTTGGACCGTTACCTTAGCCCGTCAGTAGAGTGACCTGCTCCTACTCGATCAACTGAGATAGTTAACACACTCATTTAACTTTTTTTATATAAGTCATGATGTGAAAAACAAGCATACAGTTCACGAAATAGTAATGACACACAACACTATTGTGAGCGTCTTTGAGAAAGGCTTTGTCCATCGGTGGACTTTGTCTCTCGGCTGGAGTGTACATCAAGAATTAATCTTATATTACCAAAAAAGGTGGTTATATTTTTTTGTATTCATATACGAAAGCAACATTGCTAAAGCACGTAGGTACACAGATTTTCCGCTGACTACCGCCAATGTAATGCTTCATTGTATATCATTCTGCTGATGTGTTCTATAACTGTACTATTTATTTTTCGCAATAAGACATGCGGGTAAAGTTTAGAAATTAAAGAAAAAACGAAAAGAAAAATTTTCTGCTTGAAGTCAAATTTTTCTTTCTGTTTTTTCTTTAATTTATAATGTTCTATAACTACTTAACTTTTGCGGTGTTAATAAGTAATGAGGCTACACTTCAGAAAACGACATAATCAAAGTTTTATTCCAGTAAGTTTTGATTTGAAAATTAACTATAACTGCAATATCGGATAAAACATTGACAAACAATAGCTTAACAATTCCATAAAATGAAGCAACAAAGCAAACGGAAGACCAGCTCTAACACCCAATAAACATTCGTGTTCCAACAACAATGTAACACGTCTATCAAAGTTCGGAAGGGTACTCGACGCCTAATCGACACAACTAGAAGGGCAGTTAGCGTTGGACAGCCCACTTCCTTTCCCGAGGGAGCGCGATCACAACGCGGGCCCCAGTACCAACGCACCATCTATCCAGTCCACACGATCGGATAGATATAGAACTTGGATAGAATCTAAGGCGGAAATGGATAGAGGTCGGTTATGTCAGTGAAAATGGCGAATCCTAAGAAACAGAGGCTGAATAGTGTTGTGCAGTGGTGTTACTGTGTGTTCGTGCTGATTATATGTGGGTATAGTTTGGTTCGGCAGCATCGGCTGGAGCAGCGGCTGCAGGGATTGCAGGAGCAGCATGAAGAGTTGGAGAGGACAGTGTTGGAGATCCGGGAGCCTAAGGTTAAGGTGAAGGATGTGACGCTGAAGAGGGAGCGAAGAGATGCCAACGACTGCATATGTCCACCAGGTAAGGTAGGTTAAGTTGGATGTGAAGTGCTATTTACATTGGGACTTTTTGTAACACTTGACTTATTTATTCAAGCTAAGCTATATATGTTAATTCTAACCTACTTTTGAATCCTTTTTTATATCATAGTGATTTGTAAACAGTTCTTGTACAAACTATTTGTCTTCCAATTCTAAACATTCACAAAATTTATTCGGAAACCAAACGGCATCTAATATAACTGACCAAAACAATTTCAGTTCCAACATCAAACAAACTAACCCAAACCCTGTTCAATGTCCGGAACATACTTTAGTGATCCTCAATTAATGAAATTAATTTCGGCTCGTTTCCAAATACAAACGATTCTCGGAGTACGGTCTGGTCAGTTTACATCAATGCCTACCGACAGATCGTCTAACAACCACTTTACAATATCCGGTGATAAACTCAACTGGGACACTATCACGCTGGAGTTCATATCAAAATAAACCTAATTCTTATTTAAATAAGATCTATATTGTCTACAATGCAACAAATTCCCTTTACGATCTTCCATCATCAAAGGCAACGTGACGAGACAAATTGTAATACTCTATTGTCACAGCTATTAGACCTAATAGTTAAATAAGGAGTATTGAAAATGTTCTTTCAGATGGTGACCAGTCCACCAAATCAGCTTTTATTCAATTTAACACGGATACTAAAGCGGAAAGCTGTTGACCCCGAGCGGATATTAAAAATGGCCCTTTAAATTGGTTCACAGATTTGTTATCGGCATATTGGGAGTTTCCGTTCAAGTTCGAACCGGGTGAGACTTCAATAAGACGTCATCATCACGCCATTCTAATGTTAATAGATCTTGAGGGTCATCCGGGATGATTAGGGAAAAAATCCTGTCTGAAAGATTAAACTTTTCAGAAAAAATCCGGAGACACGAAGACGTCCGCTAATTACTTCTCATTGTTGGTCGAAAATAAAGGCTTAATTGTTTGAAGTTGATAGAAAGTTACTTCGATTCCCGTCTTATCGGCGCAAACTCAAATCAAAGTCTCGCAGCATCTAGTTTGTCTTAAAGTGAAATTCAGTCAGTGAATTTGAAAAGCTTTCAACTAAATCCAAGAGGACTCACGGCTCCATTATTAATTGATTTGTACTTTTATTGAATTTCAAATTTAAATTGAGTTTGGTGAGACTTATTTATTTAACGAATTGTAGGTGTTTTGAGTGTCCTGTTACCAAGAATATTCTTTAACGTTTTTAGCAAAAACGTAACTTCAAGCCTGTAATCCCCGAAGGGGTAGGCAGAGGTAAATGCATGCATTCAAGCATACATGCAATCACCCACGATTCGCCGGTTTTGTTTTTGGTCCATGTAACAGGTGGCGAGCCTGTTGATATCTCCGGGCAGAACCCAGGACCTCAGCGTAGTAGTAGTGGCCTGCTACCACTAGGCTACCGAGGCAGTTAAGTGAAGTAACAAAAATAAATAAATAGTCAAAAAATACTAAGAATGCATCTTATTAAGAGATCAATTAGAACTACCAACATTTTATACCTACAATCGCTCGAACATTCCTTACAAGCAAGCTTCATACATACCTATACCTACACGTGTTTTTGGGTGTAAGTAGCGCCCTACCATCTTGGTGCCGCAGCCAACCTTACCTGCTCGTGGTGCACCCTGCCGACCAACAAACAAGGCTCTGGCGACTGGTTCCATTTGGTTGCTGGGTCGGCACTACCAGCATAATCCTTCCTAGTGTCCCGCTTGGTGGTAAGGCCCCTCCGGGGACCTGCCTGGCTAGCTACCACCCTCAGGTCGTAATCTGCCGTCAAACGTCTTAGGACGTGTTCCGGCTTCTGATCCTGAGAGGCAGTATCCCCCCCCCGTTCCTCTATCCCATCCTTGAAGTGCGCCGTATTGTCCACCCCGGGGACCAGTTAGTGTGAGGACATCTTACGCTCAGGGGCGCAACATGTTGGCCCGGGGGCCAGCGAGAGCCGATGTAACGGTTTTCCGCTGCCGCCCGCCGGTCAGTTGGGGACCCGAACCCAGGCCTCACTATTAACCTCTGGCCTGGGAGGCTGTCCCGCCAACCGGTGCAAAGTCCCGTGTGCAGTCGCCATGCCGGAGTAAGAGACCGGAGTGGGGCTAGGCGCCTGTGCACGGGGGGGATCGGGGGTCCTTCCGTCCCCCGGGCCAGCAATTTGCATCACCTCTGAGAGTAGATGGTCTAACTCACTGACAATTTTTGTTCGTAGGGTGACCAATGTGGTGCACATCATCCTTCATCTTCCCCGACGCAAAAAAAATGAAAAAGAAAAAATGGTTAAACAATAGAAGCAGTACGAGTTTCACACAGCGGACACCCCTCCCACATTTACTGTGGACATGTGCAACATCAGGGGTTTACATACCAACCTAAACGCCGTCCATCATTACCTTGAAACGGCTAAGCCAGCCCTACTCTTTCTGACGGAGACACAAATATCCTCTCCTCTTGACACTGCGTACCTTACTTACCCCGGCTATACTCTGGAGAACACTTTCATTCGCCACGCCGGGGTATGTCTGTATGTCCGAGAGGATGTCTGTTGTCGCCGTCTTGACCATTTTGAAGACAAGGACCTGTCGTTATTGTGGACGCGCGTGGACTACGGTGGTTCTACCCGAATCTACGCGTGCGTGTACAGGTCCTATAGCGGAGACGGGGAGACAGCTCGCTTGTTCAAGCACATCCAACAGGTGGTCGACACGGTGCTTGCGCAGTATCCTTCTGCGGAGTTGGTAATTCTTGGCGACTTTAACGCACACCATACGGAATGGTTGAGCTCCCGAATCACTGACTTCGCTGGAAGGACTGCATATGACTTTGCTCTGGCTAATGGACTCACACAAGTCGTATCCGGGTTCACCCGGATACCAGATGTCGAGGGCCACACCGCCTCTTTGCTGGATCTTCTGCTGACCTCACATTCTGCCAACTATCAGGTGGTGGTCGAGGCTCCTTTAGGATCCTCAGATCACTGCCTGGTACGCACGAAAACCCCCTTGTCGGTTCGGGCGCCTCTGCAGCCCTCTTCCACCCGGCAAGTGTGGCACTACAAGTCAGCAGATTGGCATGGACTGAGGGAGTTCCTATCGTCCTACCCATGGAGGCAGCTTTGTTTCTCGTCGGAATATCCGAGCACGTGCGCTGAAGCTGTAACCGATGTGATACACCAGGGTATGGAACGTTTCATCCCGTACTCTGTGGTATCCATTGGTGGTCGGTATCAGCCCTGGTTCGATAAGTTTTGTGCTATGGCTTCTTACCATAAGCAGGAGACTTACAGAACCTGGACTGTGGCTCACGCTTGCAAGGATCCCAATGCCTCCGACCTGAAGAGAGTACTCAACGCTGCCTCCAGGTCCACGAAGCTGCGGATAGCCAAAGCAAAGTCCAAGCATGTCGGTAGAGTTGGCAAGAAACTAATGAGGCATCCTCCCGGGAGCCGTGCCCATTGGTCTCTTGCCAAAGCTATCGAAGGGAAGTTTTGTCGGTCATCTTTCCCACCACTGCGAAAACTTGATGATAGCCTAGCCCACACGGCAAAAGAGAAAGCCGATCTTCTGGGCAGCCTCTTTGCTTCAAACTCGACTCTTGATGACATGGGTGTCACAGCGCCTACCATCCCGCGCTGTGAAAGCTCTATGCCTGACGTCAAATTCTCTCAGAAGAACATCAGGCGAGCGCTTTTATCCCTTGGCATCAAGAAGTCGAGTGGGCCGGACTCCGTCCCTGCAGTGGTGATGAAGATGTGCGCTCCCGAGCTTATCCCCGTTCTGACGCGCCTGTTCTCGCTTCCCTACGATCGTGGAATGGTACCGTCTGCGTAGAAGACAGCCCTCGTGGACCCGATACCCAAAAAAGGGGATCGCAGTGACCCGGCCAATTACAGGCCTATAGCAATAACCTCTCTACTCTGCAAAGTCATGGAGCTTGTGATCAACACACAACTGCTGCAGTATCTAGAGGATCACCAGTTGATCAGTGACCGCCAATATGGATTCCGTCACGGCAGATCTGCTGGTGATCTTCTAGTATATCTCACGCACCGTTGGTCTCACGCGTTGGACAAGAGTGGGGAGGCATTGGCTGTAAGCCTAGATATTGATAAGGCTTTTGACCGGGTCTGGCACAGGGCACTTCTCGCGAAACTTCCATCCTACGGTCTTCCCGAGAGGCTATGCAACTGGACAGCCAGTTTTCTATCTGAGCGTTATATACAGGTCTTAGTTGACGGTCAGCGCTCAGATAGACTACTTATCAACGCTGGTGTACCGCAAGACTCTGTGCTATCTCCCACGCTTTTTCTTCTGCATATCAATGAAATGTTGGAGCAAAACTCCAATTTTCATTGCTATGCCGACGATAGTACGGGAGATGCACACTACACTGGCCGTGCAAATGCCTCTCGGACACTTATCGAGGAAAGCAGGACTAGACTTGTGTCTGAAGTCGAGCACTCTCTGGAGCGGGTCTCGGACTGGGGTCGACTCAACTTAGTGCAGTTCAACCCCTCGAAGACACAAGTCTGCGCGTTCACCGCTAAAAAAACCCCATTCGTTGTAGCACCACAGTTCCAGGGCACTCCGCTCGCCGTTAGTAAGAGTATCGGTATCCGGTAAGTGCAATTTGGGAGTCACATTGAGTGTAAGACCAAGTTGGCATCCAAAAAACTAGGGGTGCTTAACAAAGCGAGGCAGTATTTAACATCGGGGCAGCTATTACAGCTTTATAAGGCCCAAGTGCGGCCCCATCTGGAATACTGCTCTCATTTGTGGGACTTCTCACGTTCGTTTTTGCCCAGAACGTGTAAATTGTGGAATGAACTTCACTCTGAGGTGTTCCCTCGGTGCTACAATATGGGGTTCTTCAAAAATGGCGTCAAAACGGCTGGCAGCGCGTTGGCGACTCCCCTGGTGTTGCAAATGTTCATAGACGACGGTGACTACTTTCCATCAGGTGGCCCGTCTGCTTGTCTGTCAATCCTTTGACATAAAAAAAAAATCAAATGTAAGAAAATATGTCGTCTTAATAATAGGGGATTTCCTTAATTTAACGTTTCCTTCGATTAACCGTTGAGGTCAAAAGGAAGTTAAGGAAATAATTCGCATAGACTATTGCGATAATTCAATACATCAAGAACGACTTGGGCCACATTTCCTTAATCATCGGTTAACTGTGCGCGACAAGTGCGATTGTGAACAAAATTTAGTTATACCTTTGCTTTCATTTCTATATAAACCGTATTGGCTCTTCTAAAATATATTTTAAATTGTATTTTTTTGCAATAACACACGCAAGTCACATTGAAAGATTGTTGACTTCAGGTATGGTTGTAATCAAGCGGTAAAGAAATATTTGTGCGTGGTTTTAGTAAAGCTGTCGCAAACTCTGTTCCAGCGTTCGTGGCATACAGCGGGTTGCCACATGATTCACTATGGTAAAGAGTACCGCCCCATACCATGCCGTGCAATACATACGATTTATGACACACTTCAAAATGTCAGGAAACATGTTTAGCAATTGCCAACTGCCAACACCTAGCAAATTTTTAAAAGTAATTTTCTTATAACGTAATTTTTATCTATTACCGGTGATATTTTTTATGACAAAGCATTTTCCCAAATATATATTATTATCACCGTCAAGATGAAATTGAACAATATTTCCTGGTTATTCAATCTCATCTCATCGTAATTATGTCGTTGGGCACTTAATAGTGATATCATCATTTATAATGGATTATAATTCTTATGAAAACTATTACGAAAGATGAAAAACATGACTTTGTACATGTCTCCAGGTCACAATCAAGAGCGTTCTGTCAAAAACTCGATTTTCCTATAATCATTATTAAGCAGACGTTTTATAATATATTCATATTTTGGATGACATCATATCTGTTCGAGCCACCAATAGACGCAGTCGACCAATAGGCCACACGACTGCCACCATAGAGACTATGGCGGCCACCGCGACCACCACACAAATTGTGAGACGTCATCGGGCTGCGACATCATTGGTAGACGTATGACTTCCGCTACGGCCAGCCAATGAAATCACCGGCTCGGCCACGGGTGGTAGGGCCATCAAGAAACTCGAAGACCGTTAGAACTCGACAGAACTAAAAAGATCGCTTTTAAACCCACATAAAACTGTACACTTGTATCTTTACGCATAATTATACGCAAGTTGTTATAAAATTTTCGCATTTAATTTAAATCTCCATCAAGTTGACGAGGACATTATACATAAACTTGTGTTTGCCCGACTTTGCGACAAACATTCATCTTTTCTTTAAAATAAATCATGTATTTAATATTTTTTTGAAAAAGAAAGTTCAGTCCAAATTACCTTATAATCTATTCAGCCGCTTGAAAGCGGAACTTAAAGACCGACAGAGAGATGACAAGCAAATTTTCGTATTTATTAGATACATTAGCAGGTATATAGGTTAAACCAATAAATCTTTCTAATTTTCAAGATAGTCGTAATATCGCAGTAATCAAACCGCATTGATTATATTTATTAACCGTTTAGTAAGTTTAAAGAATCAAAGATTTGAAAAATGGCTTGTTATATACAGCAAATCGCAAAATCGCAATAACGCGGCCACCTCCTAACGAAGCACAGGGGAACGATACATACTCGTATATCTCTCGCGTAATTGTTACATTGAGAGATCCTACGGCACAAGTGTTACTGCTTTAGTTTCGAGATATAAAATTGTTTCGACTTCGCCTACCGTCATTTCATTTTCTTCGTTTTGCTTTATTGTATTTGTCTTCTCATCAATTAAAATAGATAACAATGTTTGAAGAATTTTTTTCACAAATTGATTTAATGTATATGAAATGAGGCTGTTTTTAGAATTTTTCTCTGAAGTACATTATCCAATTTGACACGACCATCGAAATTAATGAGAACAATATAAAAATGATTCAAATAAGCGTCTCCTATTTTAACAAAGGTTTTAACAAAAACGTGTTTTTCGTGAACAAGGCATTCGTTTGCTTTCGAATAAATTATAATTTTTTATTCTTTCACAGAATTTTTAACGAATATTATCTTTTAACCGCATCTAATACAGGGTAATTAGCCGGCGGGTGAGGGTTGAAAAATGTTATAAAATAGAAACAAGGGATGATCTGAGTAAGGGTAACTTGTTTTGACAGCCGCGGGCGATATGAATTTCAGCGTCAGAAGTTTCATTTATCTGATTTTTTTTAAATACAAGAAAAATTTTTGCAATGGCTAAACTGGTTTTTATAAAATCTTTTGATATTTTAAATGTTATTTTTTTAAATATTTCTACTGTAACGTTGTCTGATATTAGTCTACAAATATCGATTAGGGTTTTTTACTGGTGGTAGAGTTCCAGTGTAAGGGCTCGGAACCGAGGGCGTAGGCACCACCCTATTATCTATCTGCCGCCAAATGGTAGTGTTCAGCACTATCGTGTTCCGGTATGGTGACGTACGGTGTACGGCCCCGTAATAATTATCATAGAAACATAACAACTGAGGTCTATGCGATGGCCACGCATTTGAACTCAGGTTTTTGTTAGATATCTTAGATATCTATAGACCACTGTCATCAGTCAACATCCATGTGAACTGCATGCTTGTTCGCCACCTTCATAACATAAAAAAGTAGCGCTCATCTAGCTCACGCCACCGATAGATTTACGAGGGTGCAGCATCTTGACAAATGGGCGCGGGGTCCGAGGGCTTTTATATATCCATCTGTCAACGGGGAAATAATGAGCTGACATCTGAATGAGTAGGTACTGGTGCGGATTTCAAAAGATTTATGTTTACAGGTCAATACATTTCCAGAGTTTTTTTTTCATGTGTTTGGACGTAAAGACGCGATGACAACGTCCACTAGCGGTAGAATTTTCTTCTACTGCAAGAGAATTTGTCTACTGGTGCAGTCAGAATCAGAATTAGAATCAGAAATTCATTTATTAATTTAGGGTGACAAGCGCCTTTTATGACACGTCAAAAACAAACAGTCAACCGAAGAATGGCAAAAAAAACAAATTCCGTGGTACTGGAAAACTTCTAGAATATTGAAAAACCCAACAGAACCAGATATAAATGATTTTTACACCTTTGTTAAAATGGTAGCCCCAGACCCGGGGCTCGAACTTACGGCCCCAGCGTAGCAGTAGTAGCTACCACTAGACAACCGGCATAATATTCATTTACCATCCATGTGGACATGCTTGTTTGCCACCATTATTATATTATATATCATATACATTATAGTATACCATATTGGTGGGAGCTCACCGATGGGCTACTTAACTAGTTCATCTGAGTACCCAAGTGTTTTGAAAGCTTTGAATAAAAAAGCTGAAAAGCCTATTCCGATGAAGAAACACTTTTCCTAAATTAAATCCCTTGAGGTTTTTACCCCTTTTACTTATGGTAGAGTTACAGTGTAGGAGCTCGAGGACGTAGGCGCCTAATCTATCTGCCGCCAAATGGTAGTGTTCAGCACTATCGTGTTCCAGTTAGATGGTAATGTATGGCCCCGTAATAACTATCACAGAGATGTCATAACTAAGGTCTCAGGGGTGGTAACGCATCTGCGTTTTGGCCTTTGGTCTTTGTGTGGATATCTATAGGCTGCAGTCATTAACTTAACGTCAATGTAAACTGCATGTTGTTTGCCACCTTCATTACCTAAAAAAAAGAAAAAAGGTAATATGGCCCAAGTCGCTGACATTAACTAGTTTCGTAAAGACAATTTTCATCCAAAGTTTGGACCTGAAAGATAAACTATAAACATGCCAGCTTCCTAGCGCAAATGTTTATCTAAGACAAATCTATTACTTTAACTGGATTATATAGGCGTGTGTTAGTTAAGACTTAGTTAAGTTGTTGAGCGCTGAGTAAGAGGGACTATGGAAACTAGGATCAGCTTGTAAAGTTTAACTTGTAAATAACTAGCTTTCCCCGCGACTTCGTCCGCGTGGACGTGACGATGTGACGTTAGTCGACCATTTTGACAGAAAATATGTAATACTACTACGTATAGAATGGACACTTCGACGTCCCGCCCGATTTGCCCGCATCACTCAACCCCTTCCCCTCTTAAGGGCGACGGTTGGTATTTTGTACGTGCTACGCACACAGGTGCGCGTGTAAATGCACGTCACTGATTGATGTCTGTGTAATAGAAACCAGATTAAGCGTTTGTATGGAATTTTAGCGGAGCGTCCGCGTGTGATTTCGATCAAGATTTGATCAATACCGGACAATCAGTGCTTACATAGGCAGTGTGCAGCAGAGATAAAGCTCTACAAAGTCAAAACTAGGCGATTGTCTCTTTCGTAGGCTCGATGTGCAAGATTTCTTGCTGCCTACTGCACGTTTGGAACTAAAGTGATGACTGCCTCTAGACACCCACTAAAACCACCCAAAAAATGCAAATGCCTTGGCACCCCTTAGAGGTTAGGATCCCTACATTACACACACACACCGCAGAATCATTTCGTTCATCCAGATATCCTGCAAAAATAATTTTGATGCATATTTATAATCTAGAGAAAGGCTAATCAAAATTTGGCCGCAAGTAGTTTTTTTTTTTTCTCTAGATTATAAATATACATAAAAATTAGGTTTGCAGCATATCTCTTTTTTATGTAATTGAAGTGGTAAACAAGCATGCAGTTCACATTGATGTTAAGTGATGACTGCAGCCTATAGACACCCACAGAAAGATCAGAGGTCAAAATGCAGATGCGTTACCACTCCTGACGCCTAAGGTGTTATGCCTCTGTGCCGGGAATTACATTACCACCTGACCGGAACACGATAAGCGGCAAGTATATTAGGTAATGCGGTGGTGCCTACGCCCGCGAGTTTCGTCACTTGAGCTCTACCACCAGTAGAAAAAATGCCTTGCCAACCCTTAGACCTTAGTTGATATGTCTCTGTGATTACGGGGCTAACTAAAGTTACATTAGTAAAGCTTTCATTAATATTTTACGTTTCCTTTTCTCTTTTCGGAGTTATTTTTTAAGAAAAGTTGTTATTCTCTCTGTAGTTTTATTAACATGATGGTGCATGTGCACTAGATCATGTATGAGTATGTATGTATTAAAGTTTTCGATTTTTTTTTCTTTATATAATTTGAAAACAATACGATTTATTTTTTTATTATCTCTTGTTTTAATAACACTAGACACTGAAAGCAAATCGTACTAAAATTTAGGACAATTTTTCTTGATAATTTATTTCCCTACACTGAGTCGACATCAATATTGACAAAACGTCCATATCCTAATTCGTCCAAAAAACCGGTAAGCTATGAGATTACTACAATCTTTTATTCCCATCCCCCGCTATTTTGTCCATTAATATCTCTTAAGCGTGTTGTTTATCCGAAGAGATTTATTCTCAGACATCCCTTGATTTATGTAAATGGACGTTTCGTTTTGAGTTCTGCATTCGTTTTCGTTTCTTGGCTGACGTTGGAAATTTCTGGTTATCAAGTTTAGATTTTCTCAGGAATAAGACGAAGTTGCATTTGTGACAGGAGTATTACTTATCTCGATTTATATGATACTAGCTGCTGCCCGCAACGTCGTCTGCGTGAAGGCAGTACAGCACCAAACATATCTAAGATGCCAGTGTCGCATTAGCATAATGAGCAAACAACTTTTAAAATAGCATTAAATTAAAACTATAAGTTTTTTTGCAAGCGAAGCAAGTAAAGGGAGTCATATGGGAATGCTGCTGAGTTCAGTCGTAAGATGTGACTGAAGGAAATAAAGAAAATAATGCAGGAATATATTCCCGGACACAAAAGAGTAAAAATACGTACAAAGGTATCAGACCTTACAACACTTTCCTATGAACTACGTTGGTAGTTATTCTGCCGGGAGCCAAAATGTAAAGAGAGTCAGGACTGGTGATGCGGTAGCAAGCGACGTACAGTTGCCCGTGTGAGAAGCAACTCGTCCTGAGGTTAATACCCGCTGACCTCAATGTCTGCCCCTGCGACTTATTGATGGTTATCGCGAAGCAAACATTCAACTTTACGCGCTTGAACTGGAACGTGAAGTTATGAGGTATGAAGGGAATGCGTGGTATAAATACTGCCTCACCAATGCCACAGTCCGTAAGAATTTCCGCCTCAATGGTGTGTCTGTGGAGCGAGATGGCTTTAAGGCTGGTCCCGTTATACAATTTCGGAGGAGATAAGTTCCGAAGATCATAATCGGGACACCTACCTTCAGCTTGATGGTATGCGATGGAAGTCCGCTTGCTGATAGGAAGTTCAGAAATGCCATGGAATAATGTGTGGCGTCATCTTGTACGACGACAGTATTTATGGAGGTTTACTGTACCACTACATTTCCTATTAATTGCTGCAACCTAACCATTTTTGGGCGCCAAAATGGCCCGCTCACACACCCAATATGTTGTATTCTGCTGGTGCGGTATACGACTGATGTCCCTGTAGACACCGAGGATGAGTTCTTCTAAGCTAAATACATCTCTGCCGAGAGACTCCACGAAGCACCACCTGACCCCCTCTCTCTTCTGGTAGAATGCTTTCGCCAAGACTTAAAAGGACATCAGATAATTCTTGAGCACATGCATTGTCGCCGAGCCGAACTCTCATATTAATGGCGTCAAGCACAGCGTACGAACTCGTTAAGATCGTTTCAACAAAGCATTCACCTCGTCAGCCCGCGATCTTTGCGTTACCACGGGTAGCGTTTGCCGGAAATCGCCAGTGAAAAGTAATGTGACACCACCCACTCAAACGTTCGTTCCTGCGGATGTCCTGCAGGGTTTTGTCTACGGCCTCAACAGCCTTTCTATTGGCCATCGTACACTCATCCTATACAATCAGGGAGCAATCCTTGAGCACGTGTCCCTTATCGCTGTTACATGACACAATGACATGACACACCAAAAACAGTCGATTCGGCGCTCTCTAAATGTAAGGGAATTTTAAACATGGCATGTGCTTTCTTGCTATCTGGAAGCAGTGTGGCAGCAATTCCCGACGCTACAGCGATAGCAATTTTGCCTTGCCTTCTGACCTCTGCAAGTATGCCAGTGGTAACAAATGTTTTTCCTGTTCCACCAGGAGCGTCAAAGAAAAACATTTTACCCTGGTTTTGTCCAACGCTTTCAAAGACGGTATCATAAATTTGTTTTTGCTCTGAAGAGAACAAAGCGACAGGGTCATTTTGCCCGGATCGTAATTTGTCTTAGCGTTATACTCCCAATTTCTACGACTTGATGCGGTGATGATAGGGAAGCTGGTAACCCATATTTGATAGTTCAATCGGTGGTGGAAATGACCACATCTTGAAATAAACTAAGACATGCGACATTCAGCGTGACGTGATGACACGTTCAGCTTGCGTTCATTAGTTACTTCGACTTCGTCTCTAGTAGCACGTGTCTCATAGCTCATAGAAAATCTTCGGACAGATGATGGCGATACTTCTCCGTCACTGACGCTTGCCACCGCGACGGTGTCATCCCAATTTTGGTCACCGTCAAGAAGGTGACATGCTACGCAGGCTGTGCGGTAAGTGGGATACTCCACGCCATCAAATGTTCTCAGAAAAGCGAAATACGTTGGGCCTTGGACCGTGTGAAGTATAAAAGATCGATAGTAGATCACGCCTTAAATATTCTTTAAAACAAAAAAATCTATGTACAGTTTTGACGTTCCTACGATTTTAAAGATTCACAGCTCTTCCTCCGTAGGAGATAGCATGATAATATGTAGTCTATATGTTGACCGGACTGGTTAGTAATATTCATGCAAAATTTGAAGTAAATCCATGTAGTACTTTGTTAGTTTAGCCCGGACATACATACTGACAAGCAGACAAAAAATCTGAAAACTATATTTTTGGCTTCGATTTCTATTGCAGAACACGTCCCAAGTATTCTTTAAAAAAATATTCAACGTACAGTTTTGACTTTCCTACGATTTTATTAAGTGTAGAGATTCCCGTGGGGATGAGTGACTTTCCCGCAATAAGAAGTAGCCTAAATGTTGACCAGGCTTAGTATATATATACCACAAAAAGTTTCATTCGAATCCGCCCAGTATCTTCGGAGATTAGCCTGGACAAAGGGACAAACAGACAAACAGACAGACAATAAAATTAAAAATCATTGAAAAGTGTTCTAATACTATTTTAGCATCGCCCCCAATAAGTTTTTCGTAAATATATACATTGTACAGACACGCGGATTTTACTGTTTCATTATAAGTAAATATTATTATAAGTAATATAGATTGTAAAGAAAAACTGGAAAGAAAAATTTGACTTCAGGCGAGACTCGAACTCGCGGCCTACTGGGAATCTAATCCAGCCGCTCTTCCAATCGAGCTACTGAAGTCCTGCCCGATTTGTCAAATCTTTCCTTCACATCTATTGCATTGCTTTATGGTAGCAGCAGCGCCATCTATTACCAACTATGCTAGTTAGGCAACCGATATAATAGACTTTTCAGTTTATTGAATATCGTAAAGAAGTCGCTTTTACCCTTAATAATTGTTTTATATTATTTCGCATTAACACATGCTTGTGAAATATATTTTATTTTTAAAGAAAAAATGGGAAAAAAATATGACTTCAGGCGAGACTCGAACTCGCGGCCTACTGGGCCTATTTTATTTTTAAAGAAAAAATGGAATTTTGTCGTTTTTCGGATGAATGGTCTAATTACCCTGACTTGGCTTGCTCAGATCGAGCATGTAGAAAGAATGTCAAATGAGCGATAGACTGAATAGATATATAATAGGGACTATGACTAACTTACCTTTACCAAATAGATCGAGTATCGACTGAAGGTGGAGTCAGGAGTCGTAAGAATCGGCGTGCATGTATGTAGAGATTATTGAATGTAGAAGAAGTACGACACCTTTGTCAGGACCGGGATATCTTTTGTTCTATATTCTCTGCCTACCCCGCAAGGGACTTGGCGAGTATATTCATACACAGAAACGTTTTATGAGTTCTCAGAATTTGTGAAAACGTTTACCTTAAAACCGTTACGAATGAAGAACGCTTACGGCATTGTGTAGTCTCTTGAAAACCCTTTTAATAAGAATTAAAGAAAAAATGGAAAGGGAAATTTGACTTCGGGCGGGTTTAAACCTGTGACCACAGGATAACCAGTCCAGCCGCTTGACAAATTACTTAATTTCTTAGTTCACTCGCATAAGTCATTACGAAAAATAAAAACTTGATAGCCCTTCTAGCCTCTGTTTACCAATTCAAAAATAAAATCAAATAACATGTAAGCACAAAACGGTTCCAGCATATTTTAGGCACAAAGAAAGCATCCGATGTGAATGTGGAAAGTTGGGGTATAAACTATCTTGACAAACTCCGAATTCCTCGTAAAGTTATTCAGATTTATCGGAGTTTATTCCTTTGAAGTCGAAAAACACCACCAACAAGCATATTGATGAACCTTCTCAGAGATGATCTTGGATAGGTTTTTGTTTAAAACGACGAAATGAGTAAACGCCAGTTACTTACTTAGTTTCAATTAATTTCTATAGAAGCATTTAATGCAGTTGTTGGCGAAGTTTTTATCGTTGGGATGACTCGCTGGCGTTACTCGGCGAAGTTAATTTATTCCCTACTACTGTCCGCGATGGGACATTTTGTACATCTACCGAAGAGGAAATATGTTATAACAACATACAATTTTTTGTGTTATCTCAAGAGATTTAGGTAGCGTCTGAAAGCTCCCAGACGGCTTGATTTATTTCTTATACCTCTAACATACATACACCCTACCGGCGTTAAGTTTTTTTTTACCGGCGTTAAGTTTTTTTTTATTAATCCTGACCCGAAGGTTGTCTGGAAGAAATCGCAGCATTGTGATAAGGCCGCCTTTGTACTAATTGCTGTTATAATATCTGTTGTAAACTTTCTGGTGTACATTAAAGTGTATTCATTCATTGATAGTTCAATGAATGATATTCGAATCAATTTACAAAAACCTTTAACAAATTACAGAATACTTCCTCATAATTCAGAGTATCTACTGGTGAAAACCACATTAAAATCTATAGAGTCTTCAGTATATCGCGAACAGACAGACAGACGGACGGACAGACAGACAGATAGATTGACAGACAAACAGACACGGCGAGGGGAACTTTGTTATATAGAATCTAAAATGTAGACTAGCTGATCCAGCAAATTTCGTATTGCCTCAGAATGAAATAATGTGTCGAAGGTTTGATAGATACGGACTATGGAGCGTTGGGTAAGCTGCTAGAATCTAAACATCTCAGCCAGCGGGCGCGACTAGCCGTACATAATGCTGTACTTACTCCAACGCTTTTATATGGAAGCGAGAGCTGGGTATGCAGGAAAGAGCATGAAAGTAAGTTGAACGCGATAGAGATGAGATTATTGCGCAAGATCTGCGGTGTATCACTCACCGATCGCGTTCGTAATGAAGATGTAAGAAATAAGCTTTGTGTGAATGATAGTATCGGTGTAAAAATGAAAAAAGGCATGCTCCGATGGTTCGAGCATATAGAAAGAATGTCGAATGAGCGAATGACTAAACAGGTATACAATGCGAATGTGGAAGGAAGACCAAGACTGACCTACCATGACCAATTGGTCGAGCTCTGTCTGATAGTGGGGTCAAAAGTCTTAGGAATCGGCGTGCATGTATGAAGAGAATGATGAAGGTAGACGAGGCACGAGAGGTTTGTCAGAACCGGGATATCTGGCGCTCTACACTCTCTGCCTACCCCGTTAGGGACCTGGCGTGAAGATTGTAGCCCTCCCTTTCTCTAGGGGCGACCCCAAATGAAAAGAGGCGGAGCTATATAAATGATTTATTCAACTAACACAGGGTGTGGTTCAATACACATCTTTCAGACTCCAGACTGGTTATGGCACTAATACTGTCCTGGGCAACGCTGGTGAAATGAGGTTGGCAACAGGGTGCGAACACGTGGTCACACGTAGTCTGCCGCGGTGGTCAAGCGGCGGTTGCCCGTGGGTGGCTCGTCGCACGTGGCACTTCTTCGGGGCGTTTTGGGAGTTAGGCAGCGCGCTGATCTCCAACCGCCGAAGATAGGAGAAGAAGTGTAGACTGAAGAACGTGGCTGAAGTAGAAGGCTGAAGAAGAACGGCTGAAGAAGAACGGCTGAAGAAGAACCCCAGGTGGAGTTCTTCAAGATATTTTAGTTAGATTTATTTACAACTACACGCGTTCGTTCGAAATAAAAGTACCTATCAGAAGTATAAATATGTGTAGTTTATTCAATTATATATTTATACCTATAACTAATAACTTAATTTTTTATATGTTTACAGATAACGTTTATTTAATTAATTATTTAAACTCAAAGTTAATAGAAATATTGACGGAACGTGATTTAGTATCACTGTCCGTTCAGAGATGGCTGTACCAGTAGCGCTGGACCGCTACAAGATACATACATACATTCTTCAATTTCTTCATATTTCAGCCGTTCTCGAGTTGTAGCGAGACTAACGAACAGCAATTGATTTTTATTTATACATATTATAGATATAGATAGATATTTGCGAAAAAAAACTGTTATTTCACACACATCACTATGACTTACACGAACATTACTACACATGAAATGAAACGAGAAATCCAAAGACATGTTTCTAATATTTCCCACTCGGTGGTAACGTTGACAACTGTCAAACATGCCCAACACCTTCAAGGGAACTTAGCCTTTATTGCGAAAGCCACAAAGTCGACCAAAGCCGCAGTCCCAATTGTAATTCTCACTTGTCGCGTAGAATTTCAATATTTCATCTGTCACAACATGCATTGGCGTAAAACGTTACATTTAATGTACAATGTATTCTATTTCTATCTCGTAAAGTTGAATTTACTTTGTAGCGTGTTCGAAATGAAATTACTCGGTTTTAAAAGTCGTTGAATCGATTGCGATTTTAGCGAACGTATTTGAGTGGAAAGAAAATTCGGTTAAAAGAATTTTGTTAGCGTAAAACGGTGTTGTTGTGTTCTTATTGATGTTGTCGTGTTATTTTGTCAGTTTCGGACTGCCTATTAATATTTTTGCTTTTTAATCACAAACATTTTTGCTCTGAAGTAGGTATGTAGGTACCTACGAACGAAAACACTTCCAGGCAAAAGTTAGGCGGTACAACTGACTAGACGTCACGACTTTCGACGTCATAATCGAAAGCATCACGAAATCATTAGAGTTAGGCGGTTGCCTCCCCCCCCCACCCTCCGGAGATTGAACTCAGGATCCAGGACCAGCGGTGCGCTAGACTACTGAGGTATCGCCTTCAAGACGAATTTCACCAAATTCCATCGCCAATTAAAATAACAAGGGAGTTTATTAGTCCGCAGATATTTGTGAATATATGAAGCCGAGTGCATACCATTGAATTAGCATGCAGTGTGTGTCTGGCCGCACATTCGGCTGCGAGCTCCAATACCACTTACCCATGAGTGCCAAGACTAGTATAATTACTCGGCGCGGCTCGTGCTCTCTATGACTTAACCGCAAAGGGTTGGCTTACATGAAACTTTGGACGGCTTTTGAAACAAAGTTATTATTTTAGTTTTCTTTTTGGGATATATTATTAAGAAAATTAATGATATTTTAAGATGGATTTGTAACTCAGTATTCTTTAAGTCTTCGATATAACTGTAGAGTATTTAATTTTATCCACTTAATTAATGGTAATTGAAATTAGATATCTACATAAAGATACTAGCCGACCCGGTGAACTTCGTACAGCAATAATCATACAAATATTTTCAGGCTATTGCGAAGTTATACAATAAAGATTTATCCAATTTGATACAGTCATTTCGAAGTTATATTTTTTTATGTAACGAAGGTAGCAAACAAGCATGTAATTCACACAGAAGTTAAGAGATGACTACAGCCTTAAGAAATCTACACAAATCCAAAAGTCAAAATGCAAATGCGTTGCCATCCCTGAGACCTAAGCTGGCGTATTTCTGTGATACTTATTACGCGGCCATACATTAAAAACATTTCAGCGCTTACAAATAATTCGGTGATACATTTTTATTTATATAGATGAATAGTTAATGTACATTCTGCTATAATGAATGATGATTCTCCGAAGAAACAAGCTGTGTACAAATTAACCGCGAATAAATCTTAAAGTTGCCTAAAAGAGATATAGGACTTGCATAATGATTTACTACATAACCGTGCAATGCTAATATTCTTGGAGTAACACATACATTGTATCACAGATATAGATGCCAAGAATAAATTAATAATAACATTGTCCATGTATCCCTAGCTTTACAACCGAAACTCAGAATGGCGAGAAACTGAATTGAGTCTTAGAAAACATGCCTGAACTTAATTTGAGCTCAATCAATGATGTTTTAAGGTGCATATTCGTGTAGCAATGTAATATTTAATTTAAAACTGCGGCGTGCACTTATATCTCTGGGGTTTAACATCAAATTGGATTGCGTCGTTACATGCACGCATTTGCATAAGGACAAAAGAGCTGAATCAAGTTACGGTTGTAGAACTAGCTTTATTCTGTGGAAATATTCTCGTGGAATATTAATCGGTTCATCGATGAAAGTTGAAATTAGATTTAAAGAAAAGGTACGAATTTTTAAATAAGTGTGTGGAAGAACGGGTAGAAGTGTTCCTCCGATGAAAATGGAGGATCCTCCAAACAGACGAGGTGGTAGCGCCTGGTGGGCCGCAGCGCAATGATAGACGTTAGAAAGTTGTATATATGGCAACTTTTAAGAAAACTTCGTATTTATTTATTTATATACTTTATTGTACACCAATATATTAAAGAGACATAAAATAGAAGAAATAGACGATACAAAAGGTGGTCTTATCACAAAACTGCAATCTCTTCCAGACAACCTTTGGGTTTAGGAAACTGCGTAAATGAAAATAATAGGGGTGTACTAATGCAAGTGAATGTAAAATGATTGCTTACAAAAAAAAACATTAAAACGATAAAACTAATAATAGGCAACTTTTAGGTGATCAGGACTTAACTCGACAAGAGAAAAATCTGGGCAATGTAATGATTGTAGAGTCGTTTTTTGAATGTTACAACTGAATTAAGGAAAGGTAAAATTTTACATTATTTATCCTATCAAAATAATCCTTTTATCAGGCACTTTATTTTTTAAAAAAAGGAGTTTCCTTTATATTTGGGGTAGATACACGTTCCATTAATTTAACAGATGGCAGCTATAACATGTCTAATTTGGCGAGCATACGCGAGCTGCCAACGATTACAGCTTGAATTTTGGTTGGGTTAAGCTGTAATCCGAAAGCTTCACTCCGTAAAGAAATATGTTTAAGGTCGTTATTGACACTCTGTATGGCCTCAGGCAGATGAGTGAGATTGGCCTGGCAATAAATTTGGAGAACATCTGCATAAAGGTGGAGAAGATACATTTTGAGTAATTATGTTGATAAAGGTAGGAAAAAGGAGAAGCGACAACACGCCACCTTGTGGTACGCCAGCAGTGATATTGCACCAAGAGGAAAAGGTCGACCGTCATCCAGTCGAATGCGCTGCCAGCGACCAAACAAGTAACTGTGAAACCAATCAATTACTGTCGGAGATATGTTAAGAGAACGAAGGATAGCCAGCAAGATGTCGAAATCAACAGTTTTGAAAGCATTGCTAAAATCAAATAAAGTGAGTACCGTAAACTGTTGATTCTCCGTGCCTTGCCTGATATCGTCCGTTATTTTGACGAGAACGCTAGCCGTACTATAACCTCTTCGAAAACCGGATTGGAAGGTATTGAGCAGACTGTATTCGGACATAAAGGAAAGTAGCCGATCATAAACCAACCGCTCAAGGACTTTGGATAAAAAGGGAAGAATGGAAATGGGACGAAATTCTGAAAAGGATTTGGGATTGGATTTTTTTGGTAAAGGTATTAGTTGTGCATCCTTCCAGATTGAAGGAAAGGAGGAGCTGGTGATAGAGAAGATGAAAATGGAGGTAATGATGGGAACAATGGAATCAACTATAGGTAAAATCATTTTACGGCTAACGTTGTCACAGCCCACAGCATCAGAATCAATTGCAAGTATGTTCTTCTTAACATCACGATCAGTGAATTGTTCAAAAGTAAAACAGGGATATTCAGGAGTAGGGATCGAAGAAAGAAGTTTTAACGTGTTAAGCTTTTTCATGCCACCAATGCAGGCAGATGATGAAAAGTGAACATTAAGTTGATTGAGATCTAAGTTGTTCAGAAGAATATTGGAATCAAAACTAGATTTCCCAACTCCTAGAGACTTCAGAAGCTTCCAGACCTTGGCTGGATCACCATTGGACACTGATTTAAAGATATGGCGTCGTTGTGCACCTCTACACACCTTTTTGCAGTAATTTCTAATAGTAACATAGTTATCACGATTTGTGTCACTAGCATTCTTTTTAAATCTATTCTAAGCTTTGTTCTTTTTTAAAATTAACGCCCTTATGTCATCTGTAAGCCAAGGAGCCGGAAGATGCCTTACTCGGACTGGTCGAACGCGAGCATGAACGTCAAAAAGTTGTGTAATAAAGGAATTAAATAACTTTATAGTATCGGTAACATTTACTTCGTTATCTATGATCGACCAATCGATCTTGGTTGCGTCCTCTCGAAGTTTCTCCACATCCATTCTACTAAAATTACGTAACAAGAGAATTTAATTGTATCAAATTACATCGTTATGTGCGATGTAATTTGTTTGACACGCCATCTACCGTACTAGACCAGTACACTGGGGTTTCGTCTGTCTTCCACTAGTTGGTGCTTTATTGTACCTAGTGGACGCTACAAGTGCTGAAATTGTGAATGTGTTAACTCCCATGAAACTGAACTTGAGATATTTTTCATGTGATAAAATGTGCAAAACGTTTTTTTTATGTAATGGAGGTGCCAAACAAGCATGCAGTTCACATGGATGTTAAGTGATAGACATCTGCACAAAACCAGAGGTCAAATGCAGATGCATTGCCACACCCGGGACCTTAGTTATTATATTTCTGTGATAGTTATAACGGGGCCATACATTACACAACCGGAACACGATAAGCTGAACAATACCATTTAGCGGCAGATAGGTTAGGTAATGCGGTGATGCCTACGCCTTCGAGTCCTTACACTTGAACTGTACCACCAGTAAAAGTTCACCCCTTTGTAAATTACAGGCGTTATGAAATTAATTTTATTCGTTATAGCATTAAAAACGTAATACATACCGCTATAAATAAAATTGAGACCAGCATTTCTATTTCATCTTTCAATGAACAAACTAACATACATTCATACACATATACCTCATACTGGGTATTGGTTCAGTTCACACGTTCCATACATAACGATTGACGACCAGGTTTTCCTCGGTCTGGATTGAATGGAGCAATTAAACGCTGCACAACAAATTGCTACACGGCTATTAAGCTGACTGCATACGTAGCTGTTGGAAAGCTGAGTGTTTTTAAAAATTTCTATTTTTAAAGTTTTAATGCCACTAACGCAATTCATAAATAAATATACTACGACCTATATATTTGTATTAAGCAGCAAATAAGTTTTGAAAACAAAAATAATAGGCTCGTAACACTGAGTTAGCGATACCTGTCTTAATCTGTGATTACAGATTGTAAAAGATATAGCAGACTCTGCCGCTACATGATTAGCTAAAGTATCTATTCAAATATATCGTTTTGAAGTCCAACTTGAATAGGTTCTTTTTTTCTTTTTAGATGTTCCTAAGAAAGACAGGAAAATTTTACTTGTAGTAGGTTAACTATTGAAAATATTACACCGCTACAAAAAAATCGGGCATCCACCTGAAAACCAGAGGACAAAATGCAAATACGTTGCCGTACATCGCCATCTAACTGGGACATAATTTTGCTGAGCACTACCAAAAATTAGACGATATGCGATAGTGAGTTTGCGGTCGAGTTCGACCACTGGAACTCTACCTACTACTCTACCTGAAAGTCAAAGATTTTGAAGGTAAATAGGTGAAGTAATTATTTTATTTTAAAGAAAAATGGAAAGAAAAATTTTGACTTCAGGCGAGACTCGAACTCGCGGCCTACTGGGAATCTAGTCCAGCCGCTCTTCCAATTGAGCTACTGAAGTCCTAATTTTGCCGCTAAATGGTAGTGTTCAGCACTATCGTGTTCCGGTCAGGTGTTAATGTACGGCCCTGTAATTTCCGGCACAGAGGCATAACCTTAGGCCTCAGGAGTGGTAACGCATCTGAATTTTGACCTTGGTCTTCATGTGGGTGTCTATAGGCTGCAGTCATCACTTAACATCAATGTGAACTGCATGCTTGTTTGCCACTTACATTACATAAAAAAATAATTGGACTTCTTTCGGCTATTGACCAATTATTGCTTCAACTAATCTATAACCTATAAATACCAACGCGCCGTCTTATAAAGCCTTTTCCCAAAACATTGGACTAACGAGCATTGCGGACTTTTAAAACGTTCCTCCCGCGGCACGTGTCGCTCGGGTTTTGTTGGCGGAACACGCACCACGTTTTTATGTGTTCGGCTCGCCTTGCATACTTTATTTTGAAAGATTTTTAGGGATCCGTAAGATAATGCCAGAAGAAGACATTTGGCCCAGTATATGGACTGAGAAAAATCTTTTTCTCCTGTTTGTCCTCCTCAAATCTACGGGATAAAGACCTACTGAAGTTTATACACAGATGTTTAATCCCTACTAATATTATAAATGCGAAAGTAACTCTGTCTGTCTGTCTGTTACCTTTTCACGTCAAACCTCTGAACCGATTTTAATGAAATTTGGTACAGAGATAGAGTTGACTATAAGAAAGAACATAGACTACATATAAAAAAAAAGCGATATACTGCTGGCAACAGCTAGTTAAAAATATTTGTTTTTAGTATAGCTTTCATTCGTGTCCGCGCTATACGAGAATACTGGGCCGAATTTTACCAGTCACCATTGGAGACGAAAACCAACTATATAGATGCTCGTTGGAGCTTGAGAGCGTAGGGCACCTACCTATCGGCATCTATCTATTTCCAAGAGCAAGTGTTCTGCATTATTTGTGTTCCGATTAGATGGTAATGCATGGCTCTGTAATAACTAACTACCTAATACAGAGATATAACGAATTAGATCGCAGGGGTGCAACGCATCTGCATTTTGTGAAAATGTTTATAGGCTGCCTTCATCACTTAACATGCATGTGAATTGCATACCGGTTGAAAACCTTCGTAAAAAAATTGTTATATTTCTATTCAGGCAAACGTCTGTCTATTTTACGGAACCAATGCATTTTATTCGATACACACTAGCCCGATATCTCGAACCGTCTGAAGTATCGATTGCATTTGTTTGAATATTTAATTCGTTTTTAGGAATTAAGCTTTTGTTTCAGATAAAAGGACACGATATTACTAAATAAATATGGTAGATGTTTTACGTGAATACAATGGGAAATTAATAGATACAGGAAAGTCATCGGAGATACAAATAATAAGACCCGAGTTTTGAGGTTCAGTCTAGTTTTGTAGTTTAGAATTATGAACACTTTAGTTTTTTTAATGTTACGGTGGTTAACAGAAATGCAGTTCACGTGGATGTTAAGTGACGACTGTAGCCTAAAGAATATAGACATCTATACAAAAACCAGAAGTCAAGTGCAGATGATTTGCCTCTACCGATACCTTCGTTCTCATGTCTCTGTTATAGTCATTGGGGGCCGTACATTACCATCTAACCGGAACACGATAGTGCTGAACACTACCTTTAAGTTAAGGTAAAATTTACCTACTTTATAAAATCCTGATACACGTTCGAATATTTTTTTAAATGCAAGTATTGAGATGCAATAGCCTGCGAATTGTACTTATATGTACCATAAACATGGATAGCAAGCAATACATTTTATTCATCGTGTCAAATTTAAACCCGCCCATACCATGTTGTTGTCATCCCGGGACCCTGCCGGTTTTCGGACTAATTCCATTACAAATAGCATAAATATAGCTAAACAAAGTCACGATGAACAATATTTAAATTAAAGTTTTGACGTGACAACGTCTTAAATTAGGTTGCGGCTCGGAGTCACTCATGAAAAAGTGTAACGTAACGTAACTTCACGCCTGTAATCCCCGAAGGGGTAGGCAGAGGTAAATGCATGCATTCAAGCATACATGCAAACACCCACGATTCGCCGGTTACGTTTAGGCCCATGTAACAGGTGGCGAGCCTGTTGACATCTCCGGGCACATGACCAAACTTTGAGGTACTGGGAAATTTCCAGAAAATGGAAAAATCCCAATAGAACCAGAGATAAAGGCTTTTTTCACCATTATCTCTGATAACCCCCTACCCGGGAATCGAACCCAGGATCTCAGCGTAGTAGTAGTGGCCTGCTACCACTAGGCTACCGAGGCCGTAACGATGAGTCACCGAACGAGAAAGAGGCCTGCCGGACCGGCGAATGCCTTTCTACCGAGAAAAAGACGTTGTCACGTAAAATCTTCGCCCGTAAAACCGACTTTACAGGCAACCAGTTTTTTAAGTTAAAATTATTTGTGTAGCCGATAAACGTTTATTGCGGCCATAACAGGAATATTAAAATAGTGATTATTGTCTTTGAAACGTTTCCACTCTTACATAAAATATTGATTTCACACTTTCTGCAGTTGGCTACTGTGCCATAAAAGTGGTGATAACGATCATCAAAGTGATGGTACGATACTTATCACTACTTACATATACAGAGAAGAAGAGAACACTCGTGAAGTGTTGTAATTATGTAATTATACATGTGGTGATCTTAAATAAAAGATCGAAATAACCGCACTGACTTTATTATATGTTCACAATTGTAATAACTTAGCACAAGTCCTAATCGTCATACGTCTCCCATTCGACTCTTATTTCCTCTTCTTGCATATTCATCGTACAATCATACTTCATTCACATTCATTCGCCTTGCGTTCCCTTACACCCATATCACAGTACAAATACGAACAGTAAGGAAACTACGTACAAAACGTTCGAATCGGTACACTCACACAAACATGCGCATCGACGCACGAGTAGCGAGTGACTCGGTACTGCATCACCGCGAGAACCGCTTAGGGGCCTCGTTGATGCGCATGATACTGTGAGTGCCGTTTCAACGTTACGTACATATTTTCCATACTGTTCATATTTGTACTGTGCCCATATCCCGCTTATTAACTAGTGACTAATTCTAATACATTACCAAAATCCCACATACATAATAATATATCTATACCTGGATACTTTATTTTTATTTGTTATTTAAATAGGTTGCAGAATTTACTTTCCTGAAATTTGGCCTGCACGCCCGATTGTGAAACATATCAAAAATAAATTTAGATCTAAAACGATAGCAGTGAATCGGAACCCACAATGAAAACAACACACCCTTATAACAAATGCGAAATTTCCACATGGTAAAATATATTGAACGGGGTCTTTCCAATCTCTTCCATGATTTAGTTGCAATATGGGGAGCATAACGTGTAACATTGGATGGTGATAAAATACGGCTAGTAGCTTGATTTGATACAAGACTTGACAATGATTTTAGATTAGGAGCTTGAAGCAGTTTTGGACGCAATTAAAAAGTATTGCTCGTGTTAAAATATCTTTTCAGTTCAGTTTCTTGTTTGAATAATGATATTCGAGATTGAATCATCTAGCTTTGAGGGCGTAGTCATTGTCGAAATATTACCTTAGCTTTCTGGTATGACCGGCCTTATGAACTCTAGCACAGACTTTACGCCTCAGCGAAAAGCCTTGTACCTATTTACAAGGATTTTCGCTGAGGACTAATACGTTGATGTTTACAGATTCATATGCTTTAAAATATAGTCACATACTACCAACAAATAATATACGCCTATTTAGATTTTATTTAATTTAACAAGAAAAAAAATCTTCTTTCTCTTTTTAGGCTCATCACACCTATGCAGGTGTATAAAGTTCAAAATAACCCTAAGTTGAGAAGTGATTTTGATTTTTTTTCTCGTTTGTAATTTTTTAATGAGATCTCAGTAGTTTGGAAACGCGGACACTGAATGTTACAATTTAAACTTATTTTTTTTCAAACAAACGTATTATGATTTAAAAAGGGCAATTCCTGTCAAGAAAATATACAATTCCCATCAGAAAATACAAAATTTTTACATAAAAAAGGTGACAAACGAGGATGCAGTTCATACAGATGTTAAGCTGGAATCTATAGACATCTACACGAACCCCAGAGGTTAAAATACAGATGTGTTTCCATCTGTGTGACCTAAGGTGTTACGTCTCTGTGATGGTTATTACGGGACCGTACATTACCATCTAACCCGGAACACATGCTGAACACTCACATTTAGTGACAGATAGATTAGGTAATGCGGTGGTACCTGCGCCACACCGCGGACATTGCGCCAAAATTCTATATAAACGCTTAATTTGGTCCCAATTACACAGACATCAATCAGTGACGTGCACCTGTGTGCGTAGCACGTAGAAAATATCAACCGTCGCCCATAAGAGGGGAGGAGGTTGGGTGATGCGGGGAAATCGGGCGGGACGTCGAAGTGCCCATTCTTTTTACATATTATCTGCCTACGCCCTCGAGCGCCTGCACTTGGAGGTCTACCCTCAATAAAACTACCAACAATATTTTCATGAACACTTAAATAAATAACAAGACACTTAATTCCGGACAACAAACATACCCAAATGGAGGATCATCGCCAAGAAATTTTCTTATATGCTGTTGGCTCCTGGCCTAAAATATTAGTTTCGCGCGACTGGACCCGGTTCAAAACAAGGGACGCCATATCGCCAACGTTTGGCCCATTTGTTTTGTTAAGATATTACATTTCTTTGTCTCCTTGTTTCGTTTATTTCTTAAATGTAGTTGCTGTTAGTGGAAGTTGTTGGTTTTGGAATAGTTCCACTATGTTCGTTAAGATTTTTATTGAGTTACGAAAGGAGCAAATTAGTAGTAGGTGGTTTTTACTGGTGGTAGAGCTCTAGTGACGGAGCTCGCGGGCGTAGGCATTACCTAATATACTTTCCGCTAAATGATAGTGTTCAGCACTATGGTGTTCCGGTCAGGTGGTAATGTACGGCCCTGTAATTTTCGGCACAGAGGCATAACACCTTAGGCGTCAGGAGTGGTAACGCATCTGCATTTTGACCTTGGTCTTTGTGTGTGTCTAGGCTGCAGTCGTCACTTAACATCAATGTGAACTGTAGGCAACTCCAACCAAAAAAAAAAGTTAATTGGGGAACGAGTAATGGAGATTGCGGATTAAGGCATCATCGCATTATACTTATCGCTTAATGGTAAGAAAGAAAGAAAAGAAAGAAAGAAATAAAAATATATTTATTTGGACAATAAAAAACAAAACAGAGAAAAAAAGATGCTTTATGGTAGCAGCAGCGCCATCTATTACCAACTGTGCTAGTTAGGCAACCGATATAATAGACTGCGATAATGCGAAATAATATAAAACAATTATTAAGGGTAAAAGGAACTTCTTTACGATATTCAATAAACTGCAAAGTCTATTATATCGGTTGCCTAACTAGCATAGTTGGTAATAGATGGCGCTGCTGCTACCATAAAGCAATGCAATAAATGTGAAGGAAAGATTTGACAAATCGGGCAAATGTATACATTTACCTCTGCCTACTCCTTCGGGGATTACAGGCGTGAATTTATGTTAGTTTAAAAAAAAATGACGATGTAAAAGTGCTCTCCAGCCTAATTATATGAAATATATTAATAAACATTAAATATTCAAAATTATAGGTTTAATTCATTCTAAGTAAACATAATTCTAAAGAAAACAAGAATAAACGTAATCTAATTCTACCGTGAGGTAGTGAGGTAGACTATATCCCCATTCCGCCTATATACACTGCACGCCACTGATATCTATATATACGGTAATTTCTTCGCATTCTAGCTTCGACTTTGAAACTCTACCTCTAGTCTGCTGGGGCAGTTAACGAATCAGAACTTTATATTCCCCAAAAAAGGTGCAACCACACCGAAAAATCAGTATTAGCGGGAAAAGTGTGGAACCCTCGGCAATTTACCGGCAACTAGGCCGGGCAAGTGTGAGCGGACGTTTATGGCCCGGGTTTATTGCTCCATATATCCAGCGCCCCTGATTTTAACCCCATCAATAAAAAACATTCGATAGTCCCATGGTGTTCCGTAGTTCAGAAATTGCCTTGAATTTTCGTTTAGATTGCATTTGGTTTGTTTTTTTGAATAAAATTTTCTTTGCGACGAAATTTGGGTGACGGATGAATTGTGTTAAAACTATCTAAACTAAAACTAAAACTTTTGTTTAAGAAAGTTTTCACCTATAGTTTATATACAGCTTAAGTTAAGATTGATTGGTGCGTTATTTGTATATTAAAAAACTAATATTATTTTTATACCTTTATAAATATATTGATTTCTAAAATTGTTTACTTCTCTGAAGTATCAATTTCAATTTCAATTTATTTTTGCTTGTTACATGGTACATTTATGGTCTTACAATTAAATTTTATGAGCTAAATACATGTAACACCCCGTAGGGGCATCGCAAAAAATATTATATTACATAATATATGTGAACTTGCTTATAGTTAAAATTTAATTACATAATATGGGTTTCTTATCTCATTATTATTTTATTTTATTTTGTACAACTTAATAATTATTTTAAATTAAAATAAACATTTTTATTTTTAATTTCATTTTCATTAAAATTATCATTATTATAAAATATTTATAATTATTATTTAATATAATTATACTACTTAATTAATTTATGCATTATATTTATTAAATCTACATCACATAAGTAAAACAGAAAATATAGCTATAATAAAATTTGGTCAGTACTTATAAACATAATTTTTATTATTATTTACTTAATATTGCGTGGTTATATGATTTCATACACTCGGCATTATACAACTAGTAGACTATTGGATACAGATTTTGGTTATAATTTATTAAACAGTTCGTCTAGTCGATAAAATGCGTTATTTAATAAATATCAAAGTTTTGTATTGATTGTTTTAGTTTTGTATTTACTTTCATTTAAAAGTCATAACATTAAAGTTCATCATCAAGTCTCAAGGGAGGCAACGCATCTGCACTTAGACCTCTGGTCTTAGTGTGTATAGGCAGTCATTACTTAACATCAATGTGCACTGCATGCTTGTTAGCCTCTGCAAGTTACACAAAACTATATTCGAATAAGTTCACCATCGCGTTGATCGAGCAACAAATTTAATACGTTATCGTGTTTGTTGTGAAACTGACACTAATTATATTGGTAAGTAGATTGTGCAGCTCACAACTTTTCGGCCAATTATTGACTCTAAGCCGAGCTTCATTAATGCCATTCAATTAGTTAAATTCAACTCTTCCGAAACAGTATGTATTATAAATAATAACACTCGCTCAAGGTACACAAATCAAATAAATGTATAGTAACCATAGTCTTCCGTCACCTTTCATCCAATGTCTGAACACGCACATATCACGAGACCACCCGCTTGGGGTCGCGGGGTCACAGCGACACGGTATGGGCGTGCTCACATGTCCTGACCATGTCAATGGTTGGTACCTCTGATGCTTTGTCTTTGAGCTGGGTTTGTAGAATAGATTAGTGATCTTATTTCGAAGCAAATTTAGATATACTTATAATTGTAAACTAGCTGTGCCCGCGGCGCCGCCCATGATTAATTCGGTTTGTGTCAGTAAAAGAATTCGCTTCTAATCTCTCTCCCTCTTCCCAGCAGATGGAACTTTAACGTAAAATTTACAGATGGATTATGCTAGAGGACTGATAAGTGCAGATAAAATATCTTACAATTACCTCTGAGTAAAAACTGGGTTAGAACTAAATATTCGAAGGGTATACGGATGGAATATATATATATATATAAATGAACGAAATGATTCTGCAGTGGGATACAGGAACACATTAAACATTAATGTACGGCCCTGTAATTTCCGGCACAGAGGCATAACGCCTAATGCCTCAGGAGTGGCAGCGCATCTTCATTTTGACCTCTGGTCGTTGTGTGGGTGTCTAGGCTGCAGTCATCAGTTAACATCAATGTGAACTGCATGCTTGTTTGCCACTTCCATTACATAAAAAAAACACACCAGTAGCGTTAATTTATTTAATTTTGATGGTTTCATGATACTCTTCTCTCGATCTAACTCTTTTTCCGCAGTATGTCCATTATTTTCACTCACTGTCGCATTTTCTCATTCACCTTTTGAAACTTTAACACTTTACGTGAAAACTTTATAAATAAAACTCAATATTAAATTGTCTTCAGAGGGGGACATCGTCTCATGACGTTACTGAATCGGCCAATCACTTTAGAAGAGCAATGCGCGATGTTACAGTTTTCATACTAAACAGTTCAGAGCTCGGGCAACGATCCAAATGACTTCTCTTTTGATGGATATTTACTTTTTAAATAGTGGAAATGGTTTTTGGAACTTAGAAATTGATATTTTATGGTAAGATTGACGTTAAATTCATAAGAGAATACATTTTCCCTGGTTTCATGTGTATTTCTTATGTCGTTCGCTATGAAAAAAAAAGCAATAAGCGGCCGAGTGCAAATCCGACTCGTCACGTCTGTAATGCTATTTTATTAACAAGATAAAAATGATCAAAACAAGAAAAATTGTACCAGTATTTTTATTTACTGTACTATCTCATCCACGTTGTATAAATTTGAAAATTTATAAGTGAAAACCTTATAAATAAAACTTGATATTAAATTGGCTTTAAAGAAGGGACATTGTCACGTTACGTCACTTACTGGATGTGTCCAATCACTTTACGGGAGCAATAGCAACGCTGTTTTCTTACAAAACATTTCGGATAACGATCCAAGTGTCTTCCCTTTTATAATAATAATAATAATGGCAACCCATTATACGTCCCACTGCTGGGCACGAGTCTCTCCCCTTTTTGGGGGGAGGCCTGGAGCTTACTCCACCACGCTGTTCCAATGCGGATTGGTGGAGGTGGGTGGGTTAGTGGCCAACCCGCTGTCGGATGTTTTCAAACCGCCCATAAGGCCTCCGACAAGGTTTAACGACTGCTATCTATCGATAGCAACCGGGACCGACGGCTTAACGTGCCCTCCGAAGCACGGAAACGCGCATTTAATTTGCCACTAGCGGTCACCCATCACACTACCCGACCGCGCCCGTAGTGCTTAACCGAGCAGATCGCTTACGATCTACACCAACCGCTGGGCCATGCGCGCTTCCCTTTTGATGGATACAAAATAGAGAAGTAGATGTTTTTAGGTCTAATAACAATGATTATGACGTGCCCATTATAAAGGTATGTATATACATCTACCTCTTTTGTACATAGCATCATGTCGCCGCGCCCGATGGCCCGTGTTGCTCTATGACTTTAAATGTACTGGTGGTAGAGCTCCAGTGACGGAGCTCGCGGGCGTAGGCACCACCGCATTACCTAATATACTTGCCGCTAAATGGTAGTGTTTAGCACTGTCGTGTTCCGGTCAGGTGGTAATGTACGGCCCTGTAATTTCCGGCACAGAGGCGTAATACCTTAAGCCTCAGGAGTGGTAACGCATCTGCATTTTGACCTTGGTCTTTGTGTGGGTGTCTATAGGCTGCAGTCATCACTTAACATCAATGTGATCTGCATGCTTGTTTGCCACTTCCGTTACATAAAAAAAAAAATGTCTTTTTGTAAATTATGTGGTGAAAATTACAGTCTATTTTCATTTTTGTAAAAACTGACGTGACCAAACGGACTTTTTTCGAAAGTACAGTAAAAACTTTGTCGCAGAAGACACAAGCTAACAGAAATACAACAAACAACCGTATTGTCACAATATAAAAGTAGCGTTACGCGAAATTGAAAAAATAAATCAACATGTACGGTCACCATATAAAAAACATCCTTCAGTTATTTTTAAGTACTCCTGTTGCTACAGGAACCTCCTGCGTTCTGCCTTACTGGCATTATTGTGATGATAATAAATTTTCATATATAAAAATAAAATGCCTCTTATTTCTCACACTGTTTAAATTTTACAAACGGTAAACATAAACCTATAGTACCTATATCCTTAACTCTTACAATTTATAGTTCATTTAACAAACAATAAATAAATAAATATATCGTTTATTTCATCCCACAATACATACATGTGACACTTTAGTAGGTATATTATATAGAAATGGGTACATAGTGGTTACTGACTAACATAAGTAAAATATTGTGGGAAGCTGGTGTCTGACATAGGTACATAGACCTGTATTACAGATCACCAGGTGGTCCCTCCCCGTGGTACAACATGCTTGATTAGGTATATTTCTATAATATAATATTTACTTCACACAATTTTATAATTTTACAATTCTACAAGCCTGCGAACAAATGAGAGAAAAGAGTAAGTGTGACCAGACCATGATGCCAGGGTACACCCTTACCCCCTTATTCTTAAACATACATTAGATACGTTTCAGTTATAGAATGCTTTGTTCTTGTCAGTTGCATTGTCAAATGTGCAGGATAGAAAAAGACAAAGGAGAGATTAGTAACACTTTAGCTAAAATACGCTTATGAATAAGGGGGTTAATGTATATACATTGGTTAATGCTGTTAATGTGATGCCTACGTCCTCGAGCGCTTCTTTTCTTAAGAAAAAAAACTGGTTGCCTGTAAAGTCGGTTTTACGGGCGAAGATTTTACGTGACAACGTCTTTTTCTCGGTAGAAAGGCATTCGCCGGTCCGGCAGGCCTCTCTCGTTCGGTGACTCATCGTTACGTTACCGGGCGTTACACTTTTTCATGAGTGACTCCGAGCCGCAACCTAATTTAAGACGTTGTCACGTCAAAAATCCTTTGTTTTGCTATCCCTACCGCAGTCACGTTCAAACCAAGCGTTACGAGTAATAAGTGGTAAACGGGCACTTGTAACATTTATAACTAGATCCATGTTATTGTGGCGAAGACAAATTATGTGGACAGATGGCACGCTATTGATTTTGGCACGTGCCAGTATGTTGGCGGGAGGCTCGTGGTTGTGTCAGGTTCATGCGGTTTCTGGGATATTTTGATGATGATCTGCGTCGTGGCAAATAACGTACTATGAGAAAATTGTGTTGTACAATAGTTCTTAATAATCTGTTTTAAAAATGGCTTCACCTTCACCTGTGATTTTAAAATTATTGAGAAAATATATAATAACCTTTTATTTGATAAATATAAAAGATTTACTAGTGGTAGAGCTCCAGGGACGGAGCTCGCGGGCGAAGGCACCACCGCATTACCTAATATACTTGCCGCTAAATGGTAGTGTTCAGCACTATCGTGTTCCGGTCAGGTGGTAATGTACGGCCCTGTAAATTCCGGCACAGAGGCATAACACCTTAGGCCTCAGGAGTGGTAACGCATCTGCATTTTGACCTTGGTCTTTGTGTGGGTGTCTATAGGCTGCAGTCATCACTTAACATCAATGTGAACTGCATGCTTGCTTGCCACTTCCATTACAAAAATAAATAAATATCAATTTTGATAACATAACGTGATTTGCAATGTTTCTTAAAATTTCATAATTTTTTGTCCTAAAAATAGTCCGTTCTCATACTAAATTCACGTATTTATGTTTCATGTTGGGGTCCTTACATATTTATGCCATTCAACTCAATAAGCCCACTACTTTCGGAGGAGATGGCTATGACAGACGAACAGAGGGATAAACAGGCTGACGGCTGATATTACACTTTATATGAGGTTTGTTGTACCGTTAATATAGGAAATTCACACATTAGGTTGGTGAAATCGGTTAAAAATCAAAAAAAGGAAAGCAAAATTTAACGCATCGGTGTGGGACTTCGGTAGCTTAGTGGTAAAGGGGCTGGACTGGTCATCCTGAGGTCGCAGGTTCGATTCCTGCCCTAAATTTTTCTTTCCGTTTTTTCTTTAATTTCTAAAGTTCACTCGCATTGCGAAAAATAAATAGTACATTAAGTAAGTGTTAAAATAGACGATAGAGAATAGACATAACAGACGGCGCATTTCGTGAAAGACACTGCAGTGTTCACGGGGGAGGCGGCACATAAAAATGTGGACAGTAAAACGCACCTGCGGCGGCGTTTGCCACTTTTGTCTGTTGTCTCTGAGTTTCCTGCTGCGAAACTTGATAAATGCTTGAAAAGATGTTTGATAAATATCTGTTCTGTGATTCATTTTTTTATACACGGAAGGTGGCAAACAAGCCTGCAGCTCACATTGATGTTAAATAATTTCTGCCGCTTAAAGACAATCACCGTCTAACCGGAACACGATAGTGCTGAACACTACAATTAAGCGACAGATAAATTAGGTACTGGTCACGTCACTGGAACTCTACCACCAGTAAAATAAAGCACAAAACTGTTGTGGGCATCTTTGGCAAAGGCATCGTCCAGCAGTGAACCTCTTTCGGTTGGAGTGATGATAACCGTTATACTAGTGGTAGAGCTCTATTGACGGGACTGTTAAATGTTGATGTTGTAGACATTGGGACTTGACATATAGATACTTTCTTTTTTCGGGGCTTATTGTAGTGAGGGAAGACTTGAGCTCCTTAACTCCTCCCCCACTGGATCTGCATCTGTGCGTCATAATTTCTGTCACAGAGACAAAAGACCTAAGGGCTCGAGTAATCGCATAGTTTTGTTTGTTTGTATGTATCTTCACGCCAAGTCGCTCACGGGATAGGCAGATAATGTGGAGCGCCAGATAGCCCGGTCCTGACACACCTCCCGTGCTTCTTCTACATTTATAATTCTCTTCATACCGTGCATGTATGAAAAGAATTATAAATGTCCAATTTCTAAGATTTTTGAACCCACTTTCAGTTAACACTCGACCCATTTAGTCATGATAGGTCAGTCTTAGTCTTCCTGGGCCTCTGCAACCATTTACATTCGCATTGTATATCTGTTTAGTCATTGGCTCATTCGACATTCTTTCTATATGCCCGAACCATCGGATCATGCCTTTTTTAATTCTTTCACCAATACTCTCATAGTTTTAATTTTGAATTCCAAATTTCAGAAAGTTTGCTAAAATTATTAAATAGCTCACTGCGTAAAAGACTCTGCCGTATTCGCGGAGAAGGAGGCACATGAAAAATGTGATCAGTAAAACGCACCTGCGGCGACAGTTTTCCACTTTTGTCTGTATTCCCCCCGAATTGTTTCCTGCTGCGAAACTTGAAAAGGTGTTTGACAAATAAAGGTCGTAAAAGTTACATATAAGTCGTTAGTATTCTGTTATGTAAATGGAAAGTAACAATTAATTTTATAAGGATGAATATGTGAGTCCATATTACCTAATGTACATGTCGCCAAATGATAGTCTATGACTAGAAATTGCAATCCCGCAAATTTTGCGGGATTGCAATTTCTTCTAGATAATTCATAGATAATCATTCTTGTAGATAAGGTGAAATTTAAATTAGCTGCTAAAACGTTCGTGAAATTTCGCGAGAAACACTAATGTTTTCTAAATCTTATTATTAAAAAGATTGATTACCTATTTTTAGATGTAAGGTGCGAAAACATGCGAGATAGACGGTTCGTAATCACTCTCGAAAACAGATTATAGACGTGACTAAGAAGTGCGATGGGCCTATAGTTCTTAAGAAGGGTATTGTCACCTTTTTTGAAGAACACTACCACCACACTTCTGTGCCACGCCTGTGGCGTTTTGCCCTCGGATATGACGGAATTGAACATCGACTGAAGAGCTTATAATACTGCCCGCTTTCAGGAGTTCAGCAGTGATTCCGTCATCACCCGGCGCCCTGTTGTTTTTCAGCTGTTTGAGAGCCGTACTAACCTCGTCCAGACTGACGTCCGGGATATCTTCGGTGTAGTGTCGGGTCAGTCCGGCTCTAGGATCTGCTGCCGGACTATTAACAGGTGTCGCGCTGTCGCGTACAACTGTCCGTAGAACCGCTCGATCTCTTCCGCAAGTTCAGGTTTCGACGATACGATTCTGTGGTCCTGTCTTCAGCTTAGTCAGGCAGCTCTGCCCTATAGACAGATCTTTGGCGAACACTTTGGAGCCCTTGTTCCGCTCTATGGCCGTTTTAATACTGTCAGTAATAAACTGCCGAAGGTCGCGAGTCAGTGACTTCTAGATCTGTCTGTTGAGCCGCCTATACACTAAAGCATCTTCAGAGGACTTCAGAACCATACCGCGCCTCTCATCCATGAGCTTGAGAGTTGAGTCGGAGATCTTCTTGGTCTTGCTTGTGTGGCGGGTCTTAAAACATTTAGACCCAGCCGTACGGACAGTTTCCACAAACCTATTGTTGTATTCGTCCACATCTACGCAATCACTCAGGCATTCGAAGTGATTTTGAAGTTCGAGTTGAAAGCTCTCGGGGTTTTGGATTTGGGCAGGTACTGGTCGGAGCGTAGACTTCATTAGCCGGGATCTTTCCAGCTTGACATTAATATTCAGTGTGTCTCTAACCATTCGGTGATTGCTGCCGGTTTTGACCGAATCGATCACAGAAACATCACTGAATATATGTCGCTTCGTGGACATAATGATGTCTATCTCATTTTTAGTTGCACCGTCAGGACTGATCACATCCCGACGTCGATGGATTACTAATTACTCTTATTTAATTATTATTTTGTCAATAAACACATACTTTTTGTTGCAACAGATAATATGTAAGACATATTGTATTGATTACACTTTATTTTTATTAAAAAAATCTGCAATTTCAATTGATTTTATAACAAAATTTCTAAAATGCGGGATCTGCGCAATTTCAATTAATCCCGCATATCATTCCCGCGGGCTTGAATAAGATGCGGGATTTTAACCCCTATTTATGATCTCGTAAAAACGACTACAAGGGTAGAAGAACAACTTGGACTTTAGAGCAGCAACAAATCTGCATTTTGACCACCAGTTTTTCACAAGGTTTCAGTCAATTCACAAGGATGTAAAGTGATCACTGCATTCTGTAGACATCTACACAAAAACCAAAAGTCATCATGTAGATGCCTTGCCACCGCCGAGACCTTAGTTGTATATTTACTGGTGGTAGGAGCTCCAGTGACGGAGCTCCAGTGAAGGCATAACACCTTAGCCCTCAGGAGTGGTAACGGATCTGCATTTTGACCTCGGTCTTTGTGTAAGTGTCTATAGGCTGCAGTCATCACTTGACATCAATGTGAACTGCATGCTTGTTTGCCACTCACACACACACACACACATAAAAAATCCTATAGTTTTATGTTTACGCAATGCAATGTCACATACGCTTGTGTATTAACGGAAAAGGCGACATATGAAAAATGTGAGAGATAAAACGCACCTGCGGCCGCAGTTCGCCACTTTTGTCTGTTGTCCCCTAAATAGTTTCCAGCTGCGAAACTTGAAAAGTGTATGATAAATGAATGTGAGTGGGAATAATATTTTCCTGTTTTTACTTGTGGTAAAAATCCAGTTATGGAATGTGGTTGTTGCTTTACGTGGTGATTGTATGGCCGCAATGACGGAATTGCGGCCAAATACAAACTTCACTTAAATCTTAGTGGGACTTAAAATTCTTCTGTCTTTATAAAACACGTTCAAGTGACAGAGATAGCGCACATTTTAGGGTTGCTTAAAATTGAGTGCCGTTTGAGTATTCGGCCATAAGACTCTGTAAATTCAGTAAGATCTAATTGTAGTGACATGTACTTTTTGTTTTAATACAAAAAATATCATACCGTTACCAACTTTTAAAGAAGTATTTTATAACTATAGAACTGGCACACATTTTAGTAATGGATTAATATCCAAATAGGACTACTGCCTTTGAAAAATTGTTGTAATTCTATAGAAACATAGTAATAATTAAAAAAAAAACACGTCTCCTGATCTTATTACTTTGTGTGACGTCTTTTGTGTCCTTGTGTGACAAATTAATTGTTCTATTTTATACTTTCTCGGACTCTCTCTTGAACGCATCGGTATATTATATTATGTGTATTTCGTTATGAATTGTATCCAAAATTTTCTTTCTTTCGTAATTATTGTTTCGTAACACTTGTCTTTGTTTCGTAATTCCACCATGATGACTTATAACAGACAGATAGACAACACACTTGTGATTCTTATAGAAAGTAGTAAAAGTATTCATTTTTCTTTGGAAGAACTGAACCCATCGTACGTAGACTTAATCATTAAAACATCAAACACTACACAAAAGCCTCAAAGACAATGTATCTGTGATATAACTCGTATCTGATTCAGTAAGATCGTAACCGAGTTGGATCAACGCAGTAACCATAAACATGAAACGTTCAGCAATAAACTAATATCCCACTTGAAGTAGGAATAAACTAACAACAACAATAGAAGGAACAATAGAAGTTGTGACTTCTGGCTATTCTGAAAATCCACATTTATATTTACATTGCTCTGTCATCATACATCTTACTAGTGATGTGTTCCTCACTCGTGAGCTACATATTTCCTCAAATTTTGAAATTGCACACCTCATTCTTTAATCATTTGTGGTATACAATAGTGACTGTAATCTTTCTTTAATCCCTTATTTCATTTCACTCTTTTCTTGAGGTGCGCGATTGGCAAATGATTAATTTATAATTTCATTAATCGAGTTTGACTCTGGAATACAGTGAGAAACTCATAATTATGACCAACACGCGAGACATGTTGTTGAAAGAGCGATGCCTCACTTTAAATGATGGTGCGTTTTGAGTGTCTCGTGACTATGAACCGGTCCTCCCTCAACCTCGTTTGATATAGACTAGTTATCCACTTTTACTACTTACTGATAAATAATAAACCCTAATTACGTTAATTAAAATATAGGTACGATCAAACTTTTGTAATGTAAAACAGAGGCCAAACTCATTTCGTTGACCCGAAAATTATTCCCGTTCTTGGTGATTTGCATCAATCATTAAGTTAGCAACATTGCTAATTTTGAAATAAATGTATAATAAACATCTTTTTATTTCGTATAATACTTATCCTTCGTACAATAAGCAAAATTGACGTTCAAAATTAACCCAATATTCCACATATTTCGGTTTACCTGAACCCAAGCACATTTGTTTCGCCGCAAATAGTTTTTGTTCCTGAGTTCCTTATCTTACGCGAGCACGCCCGCGGGCTCCTGCAAAGGGGTATTTAAGAAAACTAGTTATTCCACATCTCTTAATCTTGAGACATTTAAATCCGTAAAGTATTTTTATTTAAATGAGTGTCAAAAAAAAGAAACTACTACTAACTTTCCCTAAGAAAATATTATTGAAGTAAATTATATTATATACGAAGTAAATCGACCAGTCTTTCATAATGGTCGTATTCAAATATCCTGTTAAACCAGAATCCTTTACGACGTACCCCGCAAATAGTCACGGCAATAAATAAACTATTTCATAGCATTATCTGCCTCCATGAATTGCGATCGTGATGTAAGTGTATCGTAAAATCTCACCATCCGATATCACCAACCTTTATCCAACCGAGATTTACTTCGGCCAAGTTTTATTGTCATCGCAAAATTTACTGTATTATTACTGTAATCAAAACGCGGAGTGTTTACAATCCCTGGATTTACATGTTTAATTGAATGAGACTTTGCCACGCGAGAGTGGGTTGCTGAATTCGCTGATTTGCATAGAAAAACTGTTACTGAATATTCCGTAGATGCTACAAATCTTGGTTTTACTGTATCTTATTTACTGTTGGTATAGTTTTATTTATGTAATAAAAGTGGCAAACAAGCATGCAGTTCACATTGATATCAAGTGATGACTGTAGCCTATAGACACCCACACAAAGACCAGAGTCAATACGGAGATGCGTTACCACTTATGAGGCCTAAGGTGTTATGCCTCAGTGCCAAAAATGACAGGGCTCACAATAACATGTAGGTATTACACGACACAGCAATAAAAATTAAGTCTATTTGAAGCCAACTTAACTATTATCTCTAAATCTTCCCAAAGGTCAGTGCCGACAAGATGAGAATCTTTTCCCTTTAGTGCGAACTGTAAAGTTTATATAATTAATGGAGTGACTTTTAACGAACTATGGCGTCGCAGATAGAAGGACTACGTAACGGTCTCCTTCGGGAGCCAATTGACTTGGAACAGTTTAATGTGTTGTATTCCGTTAACTATCGAAGCATTTTTTATGTAATGCCTAGCTGTCCCGGCAAACTTTGTATTGCCTCAGAATGAAATAATGTGTCAAAGGTTTGATAGATACCTTCTTTTTGTATGGGAAAATGAAATTGTTATTTTTTTCTATATCCCTTCATTTTCTTCATATTTTCTTACCTTTTAAACCTTCCCTGGACTTCCAAAAATCATTCAAAACTAAAATTAGCCAAATCGGTCCAGCCGTTCTCGAGTTTTAGCGAGACAAATGAACAGCAAAACTATATATATATATATGTATATATATATATATATAGTTTGCTACCATATAAATATATATATATATATATATATGGTAGCAAACAATACCATACAATACCGTTGGTAAGTGAATACTGTAGCCTATAGACAACTACACAAAAACCTTTGAGATGTCAAATTTAGATGCGTTGCTACTCCTTGGGCTTAAACTGAGATTTACATTACTACCCGAACAGGACACTATAGCGAATAGCGAACAGTATGATTACTTAACAAACCAATCAAAGTTATTTTTTACTATGACTGACCTATCAAAAAAACTTACCAACCTACCAACTACTTTTTATTATTTCATATGAAAGCGACTTGCTTTATAAAGATACAAAAAATATGAAAATTTGGAGTTGAATTGTATGAGATAGAAGAACTTAAATGTGACGAAAAACTGTGAAAAATAAAGTTAACTGCCCGGCCTCCCCCAAAGACAGCCACAACGAACGGTCCACCCTCATCCAGCGATTATCCGCAACCTAATGTGTATTTCAAATAATTTTTAAGTAAATAGGTATGCGTAACTCCACTCTAAAGATTAATATCATAAATGTAACACCGGTATACTTTTGATATAATCAACTCGAAGTAGAATTCAAATCCCCAGTCGAGTGTATTCCGTTAGCACAGACTAATTAATTTAAACTGATTTTGCGGCACTCATTTAAATATTTAATTACAATTCCATCGACTGATTCTACATTGCACAATACATATTACACATATTGTAACTATGTACTGACATGTTCATTTATATTGGTAGTTCTTTAAATTATATACTTACTTCAATATACACTCTCATTTTATGCCCTTTACAAGTTAGGGCGTATTGAAACTGAAAATCTTGAGCCTGGTGTTAATCATAAATAGTTGGCAGAATAGATTCGAAAATCTAAAATGAAAGTACTGAAAAAAATTATAATCTATTGGAACACTTCCTTGATTGCTCACTTACATAAAAAATGCTAATAAGTCAACAGAAATACTTTCATTTTGAGAAAAAAAGTTCCTGTTATCTTGAAACTACCTATTGTTTAAAAACCCGTCGCATGAGATGTCTAGTGGTAGCCGGCCTGTAAGGCTATGCTGATGTCTAGCTACGCAGTCCTTGAGTCTGAGAGCTCCAATAGACACATAGGTCTATTGACATGACATGTCGTCAGTTTCATAGGAAAAAACATATTTTACGCATCGTGGGTGTTTGAATGCATGCATTTAACTCTGCCTACCACTAAGGAAAAAATGTTGTGAAGTTACGTATAGTTTCAGCTTCTTCGTTGTCGTTGTAAAAGTCTCCTTCAAAACACCTAGAACCTTAAAACATTTTTAAGTTGATTTGCTATGTCAAATGAAAATAATTATCAATGTTTTATCTATACTTATAATAAAACTGTAGAAGTGTAAATTCTGTACATTGAAAATATTGACAAAATAAATAAATTTTCGCGAGCGAAAATTTACTTTTTAAAGACTTATTAAATTTAAAGTAAAGATTAATGAATAAAACGTGTTACCAGAAGTTCATGCTAACGTTTATTAAATCAAAAATATTTTAACTTAATTACGGTACATCGATATGCGTCATATAATGTTCACGGAAAATTGGCTGTATTGGAAAGACAATGGCGGGGTTGCGCAACGGAGACCACCGCGGTGTGGGATCGAGTCTTATGGATTTACTTGTATGATTTTAGGGTTCCCCATAGAGTTGCATTGTATAACTAGATCGATACCGAACACAAATATGTGATAAAAAATTTTTTGTCTGTCTGTCTGTTTGTTGAAGCATCACACAAAATCTAATGGTTCGATTACAATGAAACTGGGTATAATTATACTTTAATGTTTGGCGCACAACACTGAGTACTTTTTATCCCGAAGAAATGTATGTTTGTCTGTGTGTTTGTGTACGCTTATTTCAGAAATGGCTTATCCGATTTTCAGTTTTCACTAATATATTGTGGTAAGTTTCACTTCATATTAACTGTTTGTTTCATGACAATCGGTTCAGAATTAAAAAAGTAACGACAATTTAAAGAATCATATCGAATATTCTTAAACTATTATAAATATATCTATCTTCTATCTTTTTTAGGGTTTCGTATCTAAAAGGTAAAAACGGACCCTATTACTCATCCTCTGCTCTCTGCCTGTCTGTCCGTCTATCCGTCTGTCTGTCACCAGGCTGTATCTCATAATCAGTGATAGCTAGAAAGCTGAAATTTCACAAATTATGTATTTCTGTTACCGCTATGATACTAAAAATAAGAAAGTGAAAATATTAAGGGGTCCAAGGGAGCATATATTAAACGTGTTTTTTTTTCGTATATTTTTGCTCGATATCAATAAGTGTAGGAAGTATTATAATTATATAGCTTATAATTTTCACAGAATTTTTAGGTGTTGTGTTGTATATTACCTTCCAACAAACGATTTTTTTATGCCATTTTTTGTACGGAACCCTTCGTGCACGAGGTCGACTTGCACTTGGCCAGTTTTTTCTCTGTTTGTAGGTAACATTAAGCATACCGCATAACAGCGTCCCGGCATAAAACAATCGCCGCTATGATCACCATTCAGCATGCCAAGCGTGGCAATTATGGCGTATTCTTTCCTTATGACGCACAACAATTTTAGGAGCATCTTCGGGAAAGGCTTTGTCCAGCGGAGACGGATGGACGTCTTTCGGATGTAATTATGATGATGGTGATTGTGGTGGTGACGTTAGTGGTGTTAGTGGCATTGGTGGTGTCGGTAGTGGTGGTGGTGGTGGTGGTGGTGGTGGTGGCGTTGGTGTCATTAGTGGCATAGGTGTTGTTAGTGACTCTGGTGGAGGTTTTGGTGGCGTTAGTGGTGCTGGCGGTGGTTTTACGGGCGATGGAGGCATTGGTGGCATTGCCTATGGTGGTGGTGGTGGTGGTGGTGGTTTTGATGGCGTTTAGATCAGTGGTGGCGTAAGTGTTTGGTGATGATGATGGCGTTGATAGCGTTGGTGGCGATTGTAGTGGTGGCGGTGTTGGAGATGGTAGTGATGTCAGTGGTGGTGGTGGTGGTGGTAATGATGGTGGTGGTGGTGTTGGTGGCATTAATGGGTAAAAATCCATAACGTTAATATTCAATTTGTCTCTTCTGCGGGCTCTTACGGAGTGCTTATATTATGCATAGATCTATCTTTTATCTTTACAAATTGACTGAAACTTTACAAAAGTTTATAATAGTTTTCTATAAAAAATATTATTAATCGGCCTTTTCAAAAATACGGTTCAGCATAAGATGGATGCGCGTTTAAACACATAATTAGCATTTTTTCGCAGTCCTAGTAGCCTGTGTGCTTTTATTCCCGATGGCCATACGTCTAATATCGTGTACAGAGAAGCATTAGGTACTGCAAAATAGTTTTTTTAGCTACCCAAAAGTGTTTATGATCCCAAATTAGCCAATAGCGCTTCCCAAAGTCCCAAAGCCACTATTCCACGCAAACAGAGTTGTGGGCACAGCTAGTCTAATATAAATTTTGTATCAACGGTCCGATTTGCGCACTCATTCCTGCCCAAAACGTGCAAATTGTGGAACGAACTTCCCTCTGAGGTGTTCCCCCAATACTACAACAATATAGAGTTCTTCAAAACTGGCGTCAAAAGAGTCCTTAAGGGCTGGCAGCGCGTTGGCAGCTCCCCTGGTGTTGCAAGGGTTCATAGGCGACGGTAACCACTTTCCATCAGGTGGCCCGGCTGCTTGTCTGTCAATCCTTAGACATAAAAAATCTGCATTCAAATTAAATTTCTGCTACCCGTTCATTCATGTGACATCACCATAAACATTTTATACACAAAACATTTCTCATAAGCTTTAAACTCCCGTCGTAAGTATTCACAGCGTCAATTCCACGCTCACTGCTCCCGCGACAACGCGTCATTATGTAAATTACACCAATATAAAACATGTAGCGACATCAGAACCTTTCAGCCAACGCTCATAAGTATTTCACTCAAGTCTGAATAACTTTTCCACAAGATTACCCCCAACTGGAACTATTTGACGAGCGAGATACGGAATCTAACATCTAAACCGCCGAAATCCGGAAAAATCCGGACGCGTCCAGTGCGGGTCGCTCGGAACTGGTTATTTCCTGTTCTTAGATTAAGAATGTGTCTATCCTTTTTTAGCGTGCTATTTTAAATGTGGGTGAAAGGGATGGATGAAGAATATATCATGATAGATTTCGATGCGTGCTCGACCCGAATGTTAGCTGTGGTCATCCCATCAACACTTGAGCCTGATTAAATGGCGGTCAGGGTAGTTAGGCTGCCGCGGAAATTTGTTTTGCCACGCCTTTTCTTGATTCGGAAGTAAATAGCCAGACGCCTGGGTACCTATATCGTTTGAGGGGAAGTTTTTTTAGCAATTTAATACGCTTCGTTTGATACTGCTGTGTAAGGTCGAGACGAGATTATTGAAGCCGTTTATATGCGTATGCTCTTTTAAGGTGGAAGCCGTGTTCTACTTGTAATGAAACTGAACTTGGTTGGGGTATTTATTTAAGTTTCTGTGTTGTTTGTTTTTTAAATGTATGTAGATTGGACACAGTGTTTTTTTTTTTTCATGTATATATCGAACCTATTTTTTATACAGTTTGCAGCACAGTGTCAATATATTAATAAAAACTTTTTTTTAACTGCCTCAGTAGCGTATTGGTAGGCCACTACTATTACGCTGGAGGTCCTGGGTTCGATTCCCGGGTCCTTTATCTCTGCTTCTATTGGGATTTTTCCATTTTCTGGAAGTTTCCCAATACCTCGGAGTTTGGTAATGTGTCCGGAGCCCGGCCAACAGGTTCGCCACCTGTTACATGGTACAAAACGTAACCGGCGAGTCGTGGGTGTTTACCTCTGCCTACCCCTTCGGGGATTACAGGCGTGAAGTTACGTAGTCCTTTCTTAAACTGGTAATTGTTTAGTAAAATTTTAACAGTGGAGTTAGTTACAGATCACTGCCAGATATTTAAATGTAGATGCGTTACTATTCCTAAGGTCTAAGCTGTTGTGCCTCTGTGGCGGAAATTGCAGAGTTGAACGTTACCACGTTACCAGAACACGATAGTGGTGAACACTACCATTTGTCGGCAAGTAGATAAGGTAATGCCTGTGCCCGTGAGTTCTACCAATCTTTTTTTTTATGTAAGGAAGGTGGCAAGCAAGCATGCAGCTCACATTGATGATAAATGATGACTGCTCATAGATATCTATATAAAAACCAGAGGTCAAAATGCAGATGCATTGCCACCCCATTGCCAGACCTAAGGTGTCATGTCTCTGTGATATTTATTACGGGGCCATACATTACCATTTAACCGGAACACAATAGTGCCGAACACTACCATTTAGCAGCAGATAGGTTAGGTAATGCGGTGATGCCTACGCCCTCGAGCTCCGACACTTGGAACTCTACCATCAGTAAAAGTCTGATATATTCCGATATCCAATATCTGAATAATCGCTTTTGTTTTATATTTAGTAGATTAATTTTATTTTTTTAATTTTTAATAAAGCTCGCGAGAACTCAAAAACCTACAACATATTTCATTTATTATGTCATTTAAAGATGTATTTTATGTACCTGTTTGTAAACCATTCAAGTAAATGAAGTAACGACTCATTTAGTTGTTAACAAAGTCATCTCCGTCTTATATTTCAACAAGAAGCCTCGTAAACTGAAATTCTAATCTTGAAGTTCGTTAATTAGCTTCATGTGATAAAATATGAGTGTGCCCCCCGGCGTCACTTGGCCACTTAATGTCTCCCTCAGGGGACTTTACGTACATTTTATCGTTAGAGCTCGGTGATAAAGCTCCGCACATTATATCTGTTCCAATTGCTCTTTGCTAGAAGCGTGCAGGGCCCCGCGACTGGTGTAGATCGCAAACATTTAGAGATAGGGGCGCGGTCGGGTGTGTGATGGGTGATAATTTGTTCCATTTTTTTATGGGTACAAAATACGGGGCCAACGGGTAGTCATTTTTAATAATTAATTAAAATACCGGTTCGGGGAAAGCGGAAATAAACCACCGCTAGTGGCAAATTAAAATGCGCGTTTCCGTGCTTCGGAGGGCACGTTAAGGCGTCGGTCCCGGTTCCTATCGATAGATAGCAGTCGTTAAAGCCTTGTCGGAGGCCTTATGGGCGGTTTGAAAACATCCGCCAGCGGGTTGACCACTAACCCTTATCTCCACCAACCTGCATTATATTATATTATATCCAAATGGAAATAAAAGTATAAACACATTTAGATTAGAAACTTATCTAGTTTTAATAAGACTCTTTAGAATAACATTGAAACCTTTTTTATCATGTAAATATAATGTTTATAGGTCAATGCCTATATTATATACCACAACTGTTATATTGTAACAGTATTCATCTACCATTAACATAAGCTGCTTACTTTTTTGTCACTATCCTGACAAAAAACACAAGTGAAACTGCCGGGCGCAGCTAGTAATACTCGATTTGACTGATCATCTTATTGGTCGATAATAAAACCCTAACTCAACTCAATCCTTTCCCGCATCGTTACCATTAATATTTAACAACGTATATAATCGTAACTCAAGTATTTATCGGTAACCAGTCTTACACCCCCAATCATTATAAACCGAGATGGAAGACTAGACAATTTATATTTTATCGCTTTAACCATGTTTCTGTGCTTTATAGGTAATTAAATCTGACAGTAAATTTTATTGTTATTCTGTATATTTTAAGCAGGTACCTAACTATGATTTCGATCTAGAAAAGAATATATCTTTCTATTTTATAATTCAAATGGAAATAAAAGTAGAAACGTACTTTTTTATGTTACGGAAGTGGCAAAAAAGCATGCAGTTCACATTGATGTTAAGTGATGACTGCAGCCTATAGATACCCACACAAAGACCGAGGTCAAAATGCAGATGCGTTACCACTCCTGAGGCCTAAGGTGTTACGTCTCTGTGCCGGAAATTAAAGGACCGTATATTGCCACCGGACCGGAATACAATAGTTCAGAGCACTACCATTTAGCGGCTAGTATATTAGGTAATGCGGTGGTGCCTACACTCGCGAGCTCCGTCACTGGAGTTCTACCACCAGTAAAAATTGAATCATCACATAAATTCCGCCAATATATCTATCTGCCGGATTACTCAATATAAATAATACAAACCAATAAAACATGAACTGAACATAAATACAGAATTAATTATCGTGCACATGCGTCGAGGCGTCGTGATTTACGCAAACATGCGTTTTTAAACACATAATGGCGATTAATCCGCGCAATAAATTTGGTGACACGTGGCAGTGGGAGTGATTTATTTTTTATTTACAGTTAATACTGGACAATGTAATGTGCTCGTTGTAATGCCTAGATGTTACAGGTTAGGTATATCTAGTTGGGATACTAGAGAGGGATCAGAATCAGACATTCATTTAGGTTGACAAGCACCGCTTATGACACACAAAAAAAAATTTAAGCGTAACAAATTTGTTTGAGAAGAATGTCTCATTTCCCCTTTTACAAACTGACAACAAAGAGTAAAGAGAAAAGGAGATTTTAATCTTTAGGAGAGAGTTAAATCTTCATTTTTAAAATCAACCCGATATTTCAGTCCCTTTTCATCTTCCGTAGTCCCGGACAAACTAAGGTGACAACTGTCTGACAGCAGTTTGTAAAATTATATGTAGCTATCACCATCGATTTAGTAAACGCCTTGCGAAGCATTCAGGATTAATGTAAAAATTACTTATGGTATCTTGAGGTATTGCAGACTGGTGCGGTTGGGATTTAATTTTACAAAGTACAGGATCCCATGCTGTTGATAATCGCCATCCATATTCTGCATTAAAACTCACGTGTTTTTGTTTAATAGTTCTCTAGCTATTATCTGAATTTAATCAAGATATAGTGGTTAGGCTTATCCGCTATGTGTTTACAGACTGCAGACCTCCCTGTTCTTCATTTTTTGACATCAGCAATGTGCCCTTTAACGCGAGTGGATACAGCTCTCTTCTCAGCTGAAAAGCGACCGAAACGTCGGTTTGATTTTAAAAATCATTTTAGTTTAATATACCTACGTGTGATAAATCCGTAAAAAAATATTTCAATGTGTGTAGCTCGCGAAAACCTAAGAACAAATCAAGTTTCATATACTGCCCGTAGTACAAAGCTTTTTGCCTGGTTGGCTTCTTCTTTTCTAGACGGAATATTCATAGAGTGTGAGACTTTGTCCTCTTCTTTCATACTCCAACATTATTTCATGGGATTCAACGCTAGCGGATCCTGATCAAGGATATGATGTTCATCCGAATGCGCTTCCTGCGAGCACGTTATCTTAAGATCCTTTTTGAAAGTTTTCCCGCAACATAACTGTTTTCAGTATGGGAGATATTTTTTATGCCGGATTATTTTTTAGATATTATTATCATTTAATACAAAAGACTGCAACCGTCAGCCTATCTATCTTTTTATTCCAATTAAATTATGCCCGTAAGTTACAGAATTACCTGGAAGAAGCGCCCAATCACAAAAATTGAACGGTATTGTAAGCGTTATATTTTTCCCCGGTAAAACCATCCCGCGATTTGTGTGCCGAAGCTTTAGCTAAGGTATGCGAACCGCGGAATTTTTATATCACACATTCATCCTTCCCCTTTTTAATTTATCTTTAACGAGCAAATCAATTATATTACATAAGACTAATAGGTTTTATGGTATTCAATCAAAGGGTTTTACGTTAAGTACCTACTTTTATACCTGCGTTTAGTGGCCTACGTTTTGTTCCTCTCATGCTCCACTGAATTTAAACTCTTTGATTATTGTTATAGGCATGATTCTCTTCGAGACTGATGGAGTGAAATAAACTTAGTTTACCTGGTTTGTGACAAACACGTGGTCGCTCACTCCTCACGTGGCCTCATAAGAAGGCTCAAGGTTCTTAAAGAGCAATAAAGCGAGCTATGCTTGGAGTTTCTCTGCGAGATCGAATAAGAAATGAGGAGATCCGCATGAAAACCAAAGTTACCGACTCTGAAGATAGCTCACTGAATAGCGAGACTCAAGTGGCAGTGGGCAGGGCACATAGCTTGAAGAAATTGTAAGGTAGGTATATATATTCAAAGTCTCTTATACATATAAGGTAGGTAAGTACATAATTTTCACAATATTGAAATCACGCGTATACAACACTCCCAAACTTCTTCTTGTATCTGACGTTTCGGTCGCTTTCCAACTACCATGGTCACGGGCAGACTAATTCGACGATGTTCAGCCTGCAGGCTTACTCCCGAATACGATTCTATTTCGATTTTGAAATATATTATCGAATAAATTTGTATTTTAAACCGTGTTTTAATATCACAAGTAAGATAGGTAAGCTAATTATACCCTTACTCGATCGAGAAAAAGTACCTCTTTTGCAATCGGATAATTTGACGTTTTAATTTCGATCCGGAACTCGATTTACAGTTGTCAGATTGTGCGCAGAGTACACAGATTTCAATCCTAACGAATTTCTCGATTCAAGTTAGTTTCGATCCGATACACGGCACGATCGTGCGCTGGCGTCGAATTCAAAAGTACGAATTGACGTTAAGCCGAATCGAATTCGATTGATACAGAACTCGATCCTGTCGGCAGTAAGCCTGCTGGTCTTATATAGCTGAGACAGAAGAAAGTCCCTAGTCCCATGATTTCTACAATGTATGAAGCTCGTGAAAACCAGCGGACACGCTAATATTGAAATCAATTTTAATTTTGGAATGACTACAATAAATATAGGACCGTGTTATATGACACATTAATCCCGCACGTTGTAACTGTACGCCCAATTTGTGAGGTTAAATGAAGTGAAAGTATCCCGAGGGATGTGTCCCTTACAGAGGACATGTCGTGTCCTTCTTCATTGCGAAGAGGCTTCAGTTTTCACTCTTAACCCTCCTGTTACGACTGGGCTTTATGAAGTCCTAATTATTCGATCTACGCTTTGGTTGCTAGTTAGATTAATAAGTAACGAGGTCAGTATATTTTTTCATTATTTCAGCCGTAAGACGTCCAGTGCTGGACCAAAGCTACACCTAAGCGATTATAGCATATACCCAACACGGGGTATATATGCCATAATCGCCACGCTTGGCATGCGCAGTGGCGATCGCAGTGGAGGTAGTTTTATCGCAAGACACTGCTGCCTATTATGCGTTATTGTACTGACTACTATTGGAATGGTTTGACCACCATTGTTCGGGTGACTGACAACACCAGGAAAAAAATCCTCTTCAATTAAAAAAATATATTCCGGCAGTGGGCGGTGGGATGGGTGGGATTTTTTTTTAATTTGCAGTCGATGATTTATTTACATAGACATCACTAGTCACTACATCACTACATCACAACATAATTATAAAGTCCCCCTAATTTCTCTGTCTGTATGTATGCGCTACTCTCGGAAAGTTGAGAACGAATTTTGTTTCTGCTTAAAATGTTGGAAAGAGGGTTTTCTGAGGAAGGTTTATGTCTATAATTAATCAATATTGTACTTATATTTACCGAGATATCACGTTTTTTGTCGAAGAAGTCGGGCGCGTCCCACAATATAATAAATTCTACCCGTACAAAGCCAAGGCGGGTCGCTAGTTACATTATAAAGCAATTTGTTTCATCCAAAGCGATTTTTTTAAATGAATTAGAAGTGGCAACCAAGCATTCAGCTCACATTGATGTTAAGTGATGACTACAGCCTATAGACACCCACATAAAGACCAAGATCAAAATGCAGATACGTTACCACTCCTGAGGCCTAAGGTGTTATGCCTCTGTGCCGGAAATTACAGGGCCGTACATTACCACCTGACCGGAACACGATAGTGCTGATCACTACCTAAATGGTAAGCGGCAAGTATATTAGGTAATGAGATGGTGCCTACACCCGCTCCGTCACTGGAGCTCTACCACCAGTGAAAAAATAATTTTATATAATAATTACATTGCCGAATCGCCGCAATAAATATACTCTGTTATATGTCACATTAATCCCGCACGTTGTAACTGTACGCCCAATTTGTGAGGTTAAATTAAGTGAAAGTATCCCGAGGGATGTGTCCCTTCGAGGGAACCTGTCGTGTCCTTTTTCTTTCCACAGAGGTTTTGAAATTTTCGCTTTGATGCACATAAACGTAAGTAGTTATGACGCAAAAACTTTATAGATAGGTTTTATGAAATGTTAGCACGTAGTCAAATGCATTTAATGCATATAAAGAAAATATCCGATTTACCGGACTAAATATTATCACCAGATATACCTTTTTTCAAAAAAAATTACCGTCGACAAGTTACCCGTTTCGTTTCTTTTTAATCTATCTATATATATATAAAAATGCAACCCGTTTTCCTTGGTCACGGCATCACGCGTGAATGGCTGCACCGATTTGGCTAATATTGATTTTGAATGATTTTTGGAAGTCCAGGCAATGTTTGAAAGGTAAGAAAATATGAAGAAATTGAAGGGAAATAGTAAAAACCACCATTTCATTTTCCCATACAAATAGTCCGTATCTATCAAACCTTTGACACATGTCATATTTTTATTCTGAGGCAATACGAAGTTTGCCGGGTCAGCTAGTATAATATATTTTGTGTTTTTTTTATTATTGTAAGTGGGTATTCTTTCTAGGCATTTTATAAAAACACGATGTAAAAGTGTTCTCCAGAAGCCTAATTATATGAAATATATGAATGAACTGAAACTGAATCATAATCATTGTCTCGCATGTCCTCGTACACGAAGAACACAAAACTATATATTAATTGTGGATTCCTCTCGCGTGTTTCACGCAAGTATAGATTTCATATTATATAATGCTTACAAACATTTGCAAAAATATAAGGTGAGAATAGTCTACCAAAATAAATATTGCTTTCAACGCTCTAGCAGTAATATTGTACGAGGCCTCCGACAAGGTTTAACGACTGCTATCCATCGATAGCAACCGGGACCGACGGCTTAACGTGCCCTCCGAAGCACGGAAACGCGCATTTAATTTGCCACTAGCGGTCACCCATCACACTACCCAACCGCGCCCGTAGTGCTTAACCGAGCAGATCGCTTACGATCTACACCAGCCGCTGGGCCATGCGCGCTTCGATTTGGTTTACTGTTCGTGACTTATTAAGCTTCAAAGTGCCAATTTTAGTTAAAGTCAAGTGTCCCTCCCCTCTATCAACTAAACGGTTGTTGTTAGAAATTCAAACGTTACAGTAATAGTAGCTACATATAACGAAATTAAAAGGAAAACTATCACACCTAAGTTGGCTTTATAAGTTTGCGAGTAATAGTCGACCAAATGTAATACTCGAAATTTTTGAACATCTGGATAGAGAGATTTTTTTTCTAAATTACATTATTCAAACCTAAAAACTACGGAACCCTACAATGCGCATTGCCCGTCACGCACTTGACCGGTCTTCTTTTGATGTCATCACTTTTACATGGTTTGAAAAATTGTTCATGACATCGATAAAAAAAATCATGCACAAAAAAAAGACCTCGATAATTTTATTTGTAAACAGTCAGATTACCGATTTAAAGAAACTCGCTGTTTCAAATTTATTTAAGTAAATCACAATATTTTTCTCATTGGTGATAACGCGCAGAAAACACAACATACCAAAATCATGTAAAACCCTTTAACAAAAATATGGTATGATAAAGTGCGGACAAATCTCTGACGAATTCTCCCTTCAGGGCCGAGAGGGTAGGCAAATGTAATATTTTGGCATTACAGGCCCTTCGTAATCACAATACACACGAGACCCGAGCGAGACGAAGTACGATATAAAATACGGGTCTTTTTACATAGTAAATCTTTTACGCTTGGTGAAATTTTGATTAAGGCCTTTTGATTTTTAAGCTGCTTAAACATTTTGTGGCTGTATCTTTTAAGATATTCCTCATTTTGTACTAATATCTTCAAGCTTCTTCATATTTAATGCGGTAAAAGTAATAGGTAAATGCATATGTGATGTTGTATAGCTTATTGTGGATTGAAAATATTCAGTGTGGTCCTTGCCCGTGGTACACTTTGTTCACCTAGGTGTGTACTAGGAGTAAAAATAATCATCCAAGCAGTACATACTCGTACAGCTCTTGTAAATTAGGGGTCATTACTTCTTTCCGTTGTCTATCCAAGTTCAACATGAAAAATATTTTTTCCGTGGCCCTACTAATGTCTACTTGTTTTGTTTAGGTGATATTGTATGCACCCTCTGAAAGATATTTGGCCTCTGAAGTTGCGATCATTCTAGTAAACTTTGAAATTAACCGTATGCTTGTCTGACGGTTGTTAACAATTTCTATTGTTGAAGACAATCTAATAATTCAAAACAGTTTTGTTGTGATCTCCAGATGTTTTGCAAAAAATGTAATTATACTTCTTCTTGGTCTTTCATGTACATTGAAGAAGCAATGTGTAAAATAATTTAGGATTCGCGAAATGAAATCTTTTACATGTTTCATTAATGGTAAAAATGCATGATCTATAAGAAAATAAAGCTCTACTTTCTCCAATGGTAAACTATTTGCTAATCCCTACTTAATATTATAAATGCGAAAGTAACTCTGTCTGTCTGTCTTTCTGTTACCTTTTCACATCCAAACGACTGAACCGATTTTAATGAAATTTGGTACAGAGATAGAGTTGACTTTGAGAAATAACATAGGCTTCTTTTTAAACGCCATCCATGCGGGCAAAGCCGCGGGCAACAGCCAGTATTATATAATTTTACGGGGAATATTAGTTTGAATGGACATATTTTGCCACATCCAGGGCAAACCGTCCCGCCCCTCGAGCCGCGGGGTAGTGACCACTTTCTTTGATTGCCAATATCACCGTTTTCATTGTTTGGTGGCTTAACGAAAAGAGATGACGCAAATCTTTCAGGACTACAGAGAGACAAGTAAAGAATGAGGATAAATTTTGTTTGTAGTTGTAGTGACCCGAATAACGGGATAGTTTTTAGCGTATATTTAGATCAAATACAGAGCTTGGTAGTAAGTTAAACATGTTGTTTAGAATAGTAATGTAGTGCAATGTTTAGAATAGAATAGTTTGTCAAGAGTAGAAAACACTTACATCATAAACAAAACAATATTGAATGGATTTGAATTGAACTGAAATTTTTGTTTTATGATATTTTAACTATAAAAACGTAACTTCACGCCTGTAACCCCCGAAGGGGTAGGCAGAGGTAAATGCATGCATTCAAGCATACATGCAAACACCCACGAATCGCCGGTTACGTTTTGGCCCATGTAACAGGTGGCGAGCCTGTTGACATCTTCGGGCACATTACCAAACTTTGAGGTACTGGGAAATTTCCAGAAAATGGAAAAATCTCAATAGAACCAGAGATAAAGGCTTTTTCACCATTATCTCTGATAAACCCCCTCCCCCGGGAATCGAACCCAGGAGCTCAGCGTAGTAGTAGTGGCCTGCTACCACTAGGCTACCGAGGCAGTTATTTGGCAGTTTATTTTAACTATAAGTTTTTTTATTCTCATATATTGTACTTTTACTTTATGTAATAGTAATTCACTATAGGTAATGAATTTTTGGAAACGGTTGTAAAATCTTACTCGAGTTATAATTTTTTAAATTTCTTAATAATAAAGATTTTTTTTCAAATCTGTCCCCGACCCGATTTATTGCAATATTTTCAAAATAAGTAGTCTTTTACATCGACTATACAGACCAAAGAATAAACTCTATGCTATTCCATTTGCAACTGGCTAATGATCAACTAACAAAAGTTAGTGTACTTAACAAAAATACCTACAGGAATTTGGTCCTTTCCTGACCCCTGTCCCAGGAAAGGGTCATGCATTTTCACGGGCAATAAGCTCCCGACCAACGAACCATTTTATTACGTATAAAAGGTTTGTTCCAAATATATCTCTGTTTTGTTGATTTTCAATAGTATTTGGGAAAATATTAATGTACATTTTATTACTACTATTCTTAGTAGTAATAAAATGGAATTTATAATTAGATTTAAAAGAAAAACAGAATTCATAATTAACAAGATTTATTATAGATTCGTATATGAAAAAGAGAATATTAGAATCGGAGAAAATCAATATTGCCAATTAAATCATTCAACCACCACACAACACACCAGTGATTTTCCTGAAAAATATTGACAATTTCTTACAATCTTTCGGGAATCTGTCCCGTAACAAACACAGTAGTTCAAACAATGCAAATGGCCAATGTGGTGATGGGACAGGGAATGGGTTAATAACTTTAAAATTATACATAAGTAATTTGAACTTTGGATTAATATTGCCAGACGCATCTCCGTACTTCCTCCAGGAAAAAACTGATGACATATATTATAGGAGCCAGATAGTTTTTATTATTTAAGTAAATAATTATGTTCAGGAAAATTAGTATTTTAGAAAATAACAACGTAAACTAAAATACATAAAAAAGTGTTATGTCAGCTCCGACGCACGACGAGAGTTTTCTCGGTGTTTGCATAAGGAGATCGCTAGTGTGCGGCCAAGTGAACGTCCGCTCTGTTGCACGAGCGCTCGCGGGCGAATCGCGCGTAACGCCTCAACTTTCATGTTACACTTAATTTTACTCCGCATAAAATTTCCGTACCGGGCCTCGATTCTTAAGATGTAAACTCCAAAAATAGTATGACCTTCCTTTATATATTTTTCTAACGGTTTTAATCTCATATTTATTTCAGTTCGTTTGCAAAGAAATTTTTTATCTCCTCCAAGCCGGCCGTAAAGAACTTTCATTTCAATAAAAAAAACTGCTATTATTTCTTTTATAATTTACTTTTTACGCTCCGTATTATAATTAGTATTTAGATGATTTCCTCGAATCAGCCGTAAAAGTTTAATTACAATTATAAAACGTTTTCATTTTCGTATAAGATGTTTCAGATCAGGCCTATAATGTTATTAGGCGATAATCTCGATAACTTTAATTTACACGTTCCGTTCAAATAAACCGCAAATATATATCGCAACGCTAAATATTATCTTCATTGCATTCCACAAATAAATAACGTTTAAAACGAGATTACGGCAATAACAGATAACGGGAGAAATATCACTCCCCTGGCAAGTACGCTGCGTAATTAAGAACAAAATAATTTACTTATCACGATTTATATGCAGTGTTATTCATGCAAGTTGCTCTTATAAAGTTTGCGGAGGACTGATTTTTTGGAGTTTTTATCTTCACGCCAGGTCCATAATTGGGTAGGCAGAGAGCGTGGAGCGTCAGACATCACGGTCCCGACACACCTCCCGTGCCTCATCTACCTTCATCATTCTCTTCATACATGCACGCCGATTCCTAAGACTTTTGACCCTACCAGGCAGAACTCGACCTGTTTGGTCATGGTAGGTCAGTCTTGGTCTTCTTGGGCCACTGCAACCGTCCACATTCGCATTCTATATCTGTTTAGTCATTCGCTCATTCGACATTCTTTCTATATGCCAGAAATATAGCAGCATACCTTTTTTAATTTTTACACCGATACTCTCATTCACACAAAGCCTCTGTCTTACATTTTCATTACGAACGCGACTATTTATTATAAAATGTATCAGATGAGAAAATGTTTCTAACTATAGTAAAATAATATGAACTCTCTCTAATATCTAGTTTCTTGTTTTAACGACCTTTGGTAGCGCGAATGACTGACCTTTTAAATAATAATCACTTAGCAACATTGTACTTCTTTTTTTTATGTAAAAAAAGTGGCAAACAAGCATGCAGTTCACATTGATATTAAGTGATGACTGCAGTCTACAGACACCCAAACAATGACCAGAGGTCAAAATGCAGATGGGCTGCCACTCCTGAGGCTTAAAGTGTTATGGCCTCTGTGCCTGAAATTACAGGGCCGTACATTACCACCTGACCGGAACACGATAGTGCTGAACACTACCATTTAGCGGCAAGTATATTAGGTAATGTGGTGGTGCCTACGCCCGCGAGCTCCGTCACTGGAGCTCTACCACCAGTAATTACATTGTACTTATTTCATAATCCCTACAAATTGAACGCACCATACCAACATCACACGCAACTTTATCAAGCTAAACCATCGTGATCGAGCGTTACTGTCATCTTATCAGCTACAATATGAAATACGACGGTATATAAATCCTAAGCCAGCAGTATCATTGAAATAGAATTGTCTCTGTGCCAATTACATGGCCGTCATCGAGTGTACTGTCGTCCATTCATCCTTTGACTTCACTAGTATCTAAATCACGCTCTGTTTTGAAATTAGTCTCTGTTTCACGTTGTAAATCAATTTGTATTGAGACAGAATACTTGATTTTGCTAGTTGGTATTTATCTTTGCAATTGGAATGTAAATGTGGGATTGTGCAACACTTTATGTTGTATTAAATATTATCTTCTATAATATAAAAATAAGTCGGATTTTCCTTCCTGACGCTATAACTCTTGGAGCTCTGCTAAGTGAATGACTATGATTATGACAAACAGACTTTTCTTTTTGTTCTATGAAGGAATTGAAAAATTTGATAATTCACGTATCGGTTAAATATTATTATTAAATTAGTATTTATTAATATCTATTAGATTATTATTATAAGTCATTCTCTCTAAGTAGCTTATAACCCGACAATGCAAAAGTGTCCTTGTAGACCAATTTGAAATAAATGATTTGAATTTTGAATTTTTATAACTCCAGAACGCACGAACCGATTTCCACGGTTTTGCATTCGTTGGAAAGGTCTCGGGCTCCGTGAGGTTTGTAGCAAATTCAGGAAAATTTTCAAGAGAAAAGTACGTGGTGTTTGACTTATAATTTCTTAGAACATAGGCTACTATTTAAACGACATCCACGCGGGCGAAGCCCCGGGCAACAGCTAGTTCTTTACTAATTACGGCAAAAGATTATCCTATTTGATTTAAGCCCTATTCAGACCTGCGCGTTATTCGCTACCGACATGGGGAGCGGATACTGCGTAGTGATGCGGTACATGAAGTACCGAGAATATGTTCCGCTCTAGTCGCTGAACTTCATATAAAATACCCAAGCGAATCCGCTCCCCACGTTGGTAGCGAATATCGCGCAAGTCTGAATAAGACCACTCACTGCCCAAAACTCAAATATCATTTGAATCTAAGTGGGACTACTACTAAAGTTTTTTATCTCTATTAAATAGGTACGTGCACACGAGAGATAGCTTATATTTGCGGTTAAATTAAATGAAGTTTGAGGCATAAAACTACGCGATCCGTGACCTGATCCTGACCATAATACGATAGCGTTGAACACCACATTTTCCATTCCAACCCTTCCCAGATTTTCATGCAATCGAACGTGTAAATCCCAAAAAAGTATAAGTTCCCAAAATAACTATCAAGATATTGAAAAAACTTCGCAAATATGGGTTGTTTAGTTTTTAACAATACTTTCTCACACGTGTCACCACGGGGGACATGAATAAAGCATGAGGCAATTATCTGTATGCGTCCCCGGGCGTATCTCCCAGTTCACACGTTGGACAATCGCTTCCGAATCCATTTATTGTCCAGCTTTGGAAGTCCGTCACTGGATTAGTTACCGTAATAGACGGATAGATGTTGTAATAAATTACGAAGAATTTTTAAAGTGACGTGCCAGAGAAAAAGAGAATTTAATGTTGAGATTCATCAACTAAAAATGTGTAAAATGAAAACGTTAAAATTTCAATTAAGGTTAACATTGTAGATATACTGATAATTCTTATCTACACATGATTCTGCAGTCTACAAAGTTTTGCCACGATCGTCTATCCGTCCGTATGTGTGTCCGTTTAAATTTGTGCAAAAAAGACGGCGCCATACATTGTTGTGTACCATCTTTGGAACACGATGGCGCGGAACCATACCATTTCATAATTTCAGCTGAAAGTCATCCACCGCTGGACAAAGCCTGCCCAAAACTATGTTGTATGTACGTCACGAGAAGCCATAATCGCTTAGCTTGGCATGCGGATTTGTGATCGCAGTGACGGTAGCTTTATCGCAGGACGCTGCTGCCCATCTTGCGTTATTGCACTTACTATCGCCCCATTGGAAGATGAATTAAATTAAGAACCCATTTAAGAAGAAAAAAAAGAAGAATTATCTTTAAGAAGAAAAATTTTCCGCTAGTGGGCGGTGGGATCGTCACGTCTCGATGCCAGGAAGGTGGCAGATAAATTAAGTAAAACGGTGGCGCTTAACACAGCCCTACGCTCAATCACTGGACTGTAATATTTTGTTATATCTCATTTTTGTTATTTATCAGGTTCCGTAATTCACACACGCGCTCTTTATTTAATATTATTCATAGAATATCATAAAAGACATGAATTTGAATACCTCCAGCATATTATATCTGTGATAGAATTCAGATCAATGCAGGACAACTTCAAAGAGGTTATTAGAGACGCGAGCTGAATACGCCACCTGAATACGTTATATGTCGTACCGACATTCATATTCAAATTCTGTTCTTAGGAGATTGCTCTTTGATGACTGTCATTATTTACCTGATGTCACAGCTTAGCTGTGTTTGGGTTCAAAAGAATCGAATTTGTTTACTCACTTGACGGATAATTTAGATCTTCTCAGTCGTTCACTCTTGGCAGAGTGGTCGTGATTATGGGTCTCTCAGTGTTGACCACAGCCTTCATGATTGCTCTCCACCGGTCTCTATGTGTGAAACTGCGGGTACACTCTGTGATGGAGGAGCCAGTTGTAGTTTTTATAAGATTAGTCCACCTATAAAACTTTGAAGTCGAACTAATTTAACTACTTACTTGCTTTTCTTGGTGGCTCGGTGTGGTAAAACGGTTTTTATAACAAGTCAAGTAATGGTTTCCCTGTAAGATTCATATCCAATAGAAAGAGTTGGCAAGTTTCATTACTTCAATTGGACGATCTGGTTGAAACTGGTAGTTTTTCTATCAAACAAGAAAGAGACTGAATCGTAGTCCATCGGTAAGCAAAATTAGCAAGTAGCTAAAAAAAAGGAGTGAAAATTTCGTTGTTTGCTCTAAGTCAAATATTACATTCCAATTTTTTTTTAATTTCTAAATCCACTCGCATATGTTATTGCGAAAAATCAAAATATGACAACAACTAGTAGCTCTATAAGGAGCAAACAATCAGTAAAATTTTCTTGTTGTCGAGTTTTTTTCTTGGACCAAAGCCATATCTCACAGGAATTAGTTCTCAGCACCTGCACTAGATAGGACTTTAATTGCCTTTTTTTGCCACCTAGGTTTCTTGAATATCTGCCAAATGCATGTAAGATTCATGGGTCCACTGCAGCAAATTGTAATTGATGTATGTTTCTTGTGATTGTTGTAGTAGACGTTCTAGTATTATTAAGTATATTTGGACCATTATTTATTTTATTTTAAAGATTTACTTTGACATTTAAACCAACATATCAGTATTCGCTTTAATTTTTTTTTTTTTGATCTATCATACAAGGAATTTTTTTGTTATTTCCAAGTGGTTAAATACATTTTTGAGCTTGAGTCACGTGCAGTGACTCGGTGAGGTTTGATGTTGAACATAGTTATTGCTGTCAATTTTTCTTGTCTATTTGTACCTTACATAGTATACTGTTCTGTTTTAGCTTAATATACGCGAGATAAATCTGGAAACTAAAAAAGTAGTAGTGATATTAAACCGATTTTTGTTAATACATTTTTTAGTGTCAAGGCGATACGAATTTTGTCCAGATAGCTAGTAGATAATATTATAAGGTTTTGATGGTATGGTCTAATAAAAGACTCATCTAAAAAAATATCTGTCTCGTATCGCATTCAAAATATTTTTAAACATAAAGATAGCCTTTTCACTTTATGACATGAAATATAGATGTAACGCTGACGGTTAAAATGAGCAAGTACAGCATTAATTATAATGAATGTTCTGTATTTCAACATTTTAGAAACACGTCCGTACTTAGCTGTGATATAATCTGTCCCTTCGACCCTCCAAATGAACCCGGGAATTCCACCGGAGAAAGTCGGCATTTGTTTTTACCAAGTTGCATATCTGCGCGAATTAGCGCCACCTGGTGGAGATAAACGTCTTCAATTACCTTCTCTATTCCCGGGAGAGTTGGCTTCGTTAGCACGGATAACGACAAAGATTGCATTACAAGTGCCATAGAATAGTGGTGCAGAAGGGACTGCTGGAACACTTGTAACATTTTTTATTTTAATACACTGTAGGGGGGGACGGGATGATGTACTGAATACATATTTATATTCAAATTCGTCCAATATTTGCACATTTACGAGTATGTTTCGGCAACCATTCGACTACCGCTCCGGCACAAGTTGTAGATATTTTTGTCATTGAGTTTGCTCGTGCCGTATAAAATACTCGGCTTGAAGTTTTCTTGATTCGGTGTCCAGGTCCAAAATTGATAAAGACTTATTTTTCCAATAAAAATAAATAAATACCTAACATCTACATTGATTGGAAATAAATAATGGTGAACCTACACTTAAAAACAAGCTACTTACAATATAAAAAGCATATACAAAAGTTCTGCTTGCACGTCACAATACAGGTGTAAAGTTAAAAATAAAGAAACGATTGAAAGATCTATTGGAAACTGGCCTCTGAGAGACAAACATAAATACCTACTTAGATATTAGTTTTTACTATTTAATCTATGGTCATTCAGCATCCCAGTGTTTCCAAACGATAATTAGCAGCGCCTGAACACTACACGGGAAAGCCTGAGCCAAATATATATTCGAACGTCGTTGGCACTTAACGTGAGTGCAACAGAGTTCAATATCGAATGCACTAGTTTCTGCAGAGCAGTTGATTAGGTGTTGATAGCACGTGACCTGTTAGGCCTAGTGTTAATGTTAAATGCTGTTTCAGTCGATACCAATTTTTGAGATTGCTACCTAATAGTTTTTTCTCTACAGTCATCACTTGCGTTTCATTGTCAACATTATTTTATAAAAAAAATCGGTCAAGTGAATGTCGGGCCACGCGCAGTGTAGGGTTCCGTAGTTTTTAGGTTTGATTAACGTAATGAACATAAAAAGAATATTTTTTGTTAGAAATTCAAACGTTACGGCAATAGTAGCTTTATATGATTAAATTAAAAGGAAAACTATCACAGTTAAGTTGGCTTTACAAGTTTGCGAGTAATAGTCGACCAAATATATTTTACTCGAAAATTTCGAATTAGTCCATAGAATTTTTTTTTCATTACTTACATTTCTTAGTCTGTTACTACGGAACCCTACACTGCGCGTGGCCCGACATGCACTTGACCAGTTTTTACCTTTTAGGTACGGAACAACAAATAACAAGTGGTATGTATGTAATAATTACCTCTGTCAGTCTTTCGGAAATTTAGAAGCGTAATGTTATACCGTAATATTTTGGTCGTAATATCGCGGTTTTCAATAGGTGATACACCCAATGAACACAAGGGCTGCCAACGGCGTGTAAATAATGTAACATTTTCATACGTCACCTTTGTACCGCTGTATCACTCACACACCATTACGTCCGCGTTCAATCCTATCCGGTATCGCGTGGTATTATCGAGAATATATCAAGTAAGTATCTATTCATTTTATCTGCCATTGTGAGTAAGTGATAGCGAGTAACTACTGATACGTCTTTCGTGAAGTCACGACTTTGTTCCTCGGGTGGAACTTACTAAGGGTTATGATTTTTTTTTCATCAGAAGAGAATTTTAAATGGCATCCCCTAATTCTAGTTTTAAACGGATAATATAATTAAACAAGAATTCAGTGGCACTCCCATAACCGGGCCAGAAAATAAATATTATGAGATTATTTTCAAAGTCAGATCTAGTTAACATGAGAAGAAATGTAAATGTACTATTAATTTTTCGCAATAACAAAGACGAGTGAACTTTAGAAATTGAAGAAAAGTCGGAAAGAAAAATTTGACTATCGTTCACCAACCCTAAATAGGTTAAAAATCAAAATGTGAAAACAAAATTTGACGCATCGGTGTGGGACTTCGGTAGCTTAGTGGTAAAGCGGCTGGACCGGTTATCCTGAGGTCGCAGGTTCGCTTTCTGCCCGAAGTCAATACTGTTCTTTCCGTTTTTTAACCGACTTCGAAAAAGGAGGAGGTTCTCAATTCGTCCGGAACTTTTTTATGTATGTTCCGCGATAATTCTAAAACGACCTTACCGATTTCGATAATTTTGGATTCGTTTGAAAGGGTGTGCCTCCCAGTTGGTCCCATTGTCACCATGTCAATATGTGATGATGGGATCCTGGTGAAATCGAGGGAACTCTTCAAATTTCATAGCACACTTGAAAGATTTCGATATTTTTTATATAATAACATTGTTCCGTGTGTTTGCTTTCGGAAGGCACAATTTGATGAAGTGGAACTGATTATGAAGCCTATATATGGTACCTTCTTAGTTGAAATACCTACTTTTTTCTTCAATTTTCAAAAATGTAAATGTCTCTCGTATTATTCTTTTCCGACAAAGACCATTGAACTGATTTTATTTCTTAGCTTCTCGTTTTAAGATCTCACCTAGTTTCAACAACTCTGTTCTTGATCATATACCTTGTACTGAGTGGGATACTAGTAAATATTCTTAACTACGCTACAATAACATGACAAAGGAAAACAATACACCAAAATCTTAGCGTATTATCGACAACCCAATAAGGTTACGAAGACATTTATCAGAAACCTTTTCGGTGTTATTTCGTTAGTTCCGATTCGATTTTCATTTTATGCAAAGACGATCCAATTTCGCAAGGGCAGCTAGGGGGACCAATCGGGATAATGCTGTAGAAGAATGATCCAAATTGAATCGGATCCGCGTCGCTCCGGCTAAGCCCCGATACGACAAATACCTTGTCGTCTCGGAATACACACGGTTGTGATTTGTTTTTGTATGATGAATAGGTGAACCGGGTGAACGGAGCAATCTTTGAAAGTATTGATTTTGAATATTTATTGGTGAAATATGAGAAAGATGGTCAGATGATTGTTGGTGAGCACTAATTTTTCGTCTGCTTCATTTCAAGCAGAAAGCTAAAGGTAACTTCAAACATAACTTCATGCCTGTATTCCCCGAAGGGATAGGCAGAGGTAAATGCATGCATTCAATAATAAATGCAAACCCCCGCGATTCGCTGGTTACATTTTTGGCGCACGTAACAGCTGGGGGCTCCCCAGCTGTTACGTGGGCCAAAAATGTAATGTATTGACATCTCCAGATACATTACCAAACTTGGAGGTACAGGGAAACTTCCAGAAAATGTAAATATCCCAATAGAACCAGTAATTAACGATTTTATCTCTAATATTCCTTAACTCGGGGATCGAACCCGGGAACCTCCCAGCGTAGTAGTAGTGGCCTGCTACCACTAGACTACTGAGGCAGTCAAATACTACTAAACAAAATTTGGTTCAGCAGAGATTTTACCAATGCATTGTCAACCTTGAAGCCTTGACTGTTCTAAAGAGCTAAGTATTTGAAGCGAATAAACAGCTTAACAGGTTTTGAGAATATGATTGATTGAACGAAAGTCTAATTCATAATGCATGATGGAAAACCAAGAATATTAATAATTATGTCTCTGTTTTACTTTTTTAATTATTTATATGAAGCGTGCATGGCCAAGCGGCTGGTTTTTTTTTATGTAATAAAAGTGGCAAGCAAGCGTGCAGTTCACATTGATGTTAAGTGATGACTGCAGCCTATAGACACCCACACAATGACCAGAGGTCAAAATGCAAATGCGCTGCCACTCCTGAGGCATTAGGTGTTATGCCTTTGTGCCGGAAATTACAGAGCCGTACATTACCACCTGACCGAAACACGATAGTGCTGAACACTACCATTTCACGGCAAGTATATTAGGTGATGCGGTGGTGCCTACGCCCGTGAGCTCCGTCACTGGAGCTCTACCACCCGTAGGTGCAGATCGGAAGCGATCTACTCGGTTAAGCGATATGGGCGCGGTCGTGTGTGTGATGGGTGACCGCTAGTGGCAAATTAAAATGCGCGTTTCCATGCTTCGGAGGGCACGTGAAGCCGTCGGTCCCAGTTGCTATCGACAGATAGCAGTCTTACACTTTGTCGGAGGCCTTATATTCGGTTTGAAAACATCCGACAACGGTTTGGCCACTGACCCTTGTCTCCACCAACCCGAATTGGAGCAGTGGGACGTATAATTGGTTGCCATTATTATTATTATATTGTTTATGATGCGAAGTTATCTTTATCTAGCTAAGTTGCTAGGTCTTACCATCGGATTAAAAGACTAATAATCTTATTTATGTAATACTTGAGGTGCCCCAATATGTAACTAAAGGTAACACTATATAGTTATAGCCGTTGATAGTTTATATCTACACCTTTAGCTTTCTGTTTGAAATGAATCAGAAGAAAAATAAGTGCTCACCAATAAACATCTGACCATCTTTCTCAATCTTGATTTATTGGAGCATTCACATAGAAGGTATGATTGTTCACCGTCGAAGTCAGAGCATCTCCGCCTGCAATACCTCCCGTACATCCCCACATCTAAGGGCTACAACTCAGCGGAAATTTTCGCAGTCGGTTAGGTCCAAGATTTTTATTAAATTTCCCAAGACATGTTACTACGTAGCGCGTGAACGGTCTTGAATGTTTGATCTTTTTGCTATTGGCGTGTTATTGTGTTGGATCTCGTATGCTTGCTGACACGTATATAAAACGATAAATGTATGGACAGGGATCACGCGAAATGCGAGATATGAGATCTTTGGTGATATATCTTTTGATTTCAACATATAATGTCTATTTATTACACCACTGCATTTTTGGAGCTGCTATTGTGTTGATTAAATATAAAAGCTGTTGCTATGATCGTGATAGCATGATATCTTCATTCATCCTAAACTAGAGTGACTTACCATGGTTTGTATTATGTGCATGTGTTGTATATAAGCAACGTTATATACAACACATGCACAAAATACAAACACCTAAATCAAATATCGGTAGGCTATAAAAATAGTTGTTCCAGTCTTTGTCTTATGTAGGCGACACTAGTCAACCACACCTGGCAATCGGGGACGTAGGATGCGCTCCAGCTTAAAAGATCGAACCCTCATTAGCATTTTGACCTATAGTTTTGCGTAGATGTCAAAACTGAAGGCTTGAGGTTACATCAATGTGAACAGCATGCTTATTTACCAACGTCATCTAAAAGATCTTTCAACATTCGACAAATGTGCCTAAAAAGCACTTCACTAGCTATAAGTGCTAACTAATAAATAGTATTTAAGTTTTACAATTTTAAGCTTAGCTCGTTGTTATGATTTCAATATATATGATTCAAATTCTATACCACGAACGATATATAGACATAACACTATGTAACAAACCCCATAAGCGTAACATTTGCGAAAGCAGTTTCCATCCACCCTATTTCCCTAAGCAGCGGCTCACGCGTAAATATACATTGTCAGATGCGTTCACGTAGCGTCGGGGACTGGCTGTAAGTGGTTGCAAAATTTGAATACATAATACTGAATTTTCAACATCGTTATACAGTAAACGAAACATTCTTTTATCTTGATTGCTGATCAATAATTGTAGACATGATAAGAGCAATATGTTTATGTTTTTTTTTTGTAATGGAAGTGGCAAACAAGCGTGCAGTTCACATTGATGTTAAATAATGACTGCAGCCTATAGCCACCCACACAAAGATCAGAGGTCAAAATGCAGATGCGTTACCACTTCTGAGACCTAAGGTGTTGTGCCTCTGTTCGGTCTGTGCATTAGGCGGCAAGTATATTAGGTAAATGCGGTGGTGCCTACGCCCGTGAGCTCCGTCACTGGAGTTCTACTACCAGTAGAACTCATTTCTTTTGTCTCATATAAAATATTTTCATTCATCGCGAATACAAAATGAGTTGTTACAGTCGTGATAGCGTGCTAGTGTCGGGCTCAAAGTCGAAGGCACCACCGCATTACCTAATTTTTCTATATTGTATAGATGAGATTAAATTTCGCCCATTGTCAGTATAAATATACGTCCCATGACGTTGATAATCACTATCTTCTCAAAGTATTAAACGTGTTTATTTTTGTTTTATAATACCCTCGCATACCTACCATCTAATAAAAAAATTAATAGCATCCTTGCTTCATTTCAATGAAAATATTTCAATGACTTTCAACAGTTTTTTTGAAACGGGGCTAGAGTTTTTCTTTCAATTTCTTCATAAATTTATAGTTGGAATTATGCACGGTTAAATATGAAAGAATGTTATTTTTGAAATCCATTAACCCGGGCAATTATTTCCATATCCAATGTCGAATACATTTAATGCAAATGCGAAAAGCATGCCTGCTAGATTACTTAAGCCTCATGAAAATATTTCAATTCGTTTCAATTTAATAATTTTCATGAAACAAAAGTAAAGATTCTTATCATGTTTTTAAATTTTAGCTTAACTTTCCAAAAAAACACATTCGAGGTGGATGTGTTTCATATAAAGTAATTGTAACATTTTGCCATTGAATCTTAACACAATACGCCTAGAGATAAGATGCAGTGGCAGCGACTTTAAATCCTTTACCACCGCATAGTATGAGTAACTTATAAGCCGTCACAATAACCATCAAATCAATTCAATAGCCATAATCGTATCACGACTGACGCATAACTCATAAACTCATAATCCCATTAATTGTAATGACTATGGGGAGAAGAATTATCTGCTAAGCTCTTTACTATTTGCTGGGGTCTTTATCGTGACTTAGTTTAGTGGTATAATAATGCAGTGTTACCTATACATTGATACACTGTCTTTCTTCCTTAAAAAACTTTCCTAATGTTCGCAGTCAAATTCTTACTCTACCGATGGTGAGGATAGCAAGATTTGGAAAAAAAATCGTTGCAATGCAAAAAATTAATTGCTAGAAATAATAAGTAAACTAATACCAAATAACATCTGAGGCCCAAGAGTGGCTACTCATTTACATCAGATTAGATCAGAACTCCAATCCTATATCCATTCTATATGTATGTCTATAGACAGTATTTTTCATTGATTTACACTAGCTGTTGCCCGCGGCTCCCCCCGCGTGTAGATCGCTTTTCGCGTAACTTGTGGAAACTCATCAAATCATCCCATGGCAGAACAGGAACATTTCTTCGGTATTTAAACTATCCTATATATTGATCCAATTTACCCCAATTTAATATAATATTACTCATCCATGTGTGCCAAATATCATGAAAATCGGTTCCGCAATTTTCTTTACTTTTATAACTTTACAACTTTCACATTTATAATATTAGTAGGAGTAGGATTGACGGGATGGTAGTGGACAGCGCACATAGCTCGAAGAACTGATGGCCGTTGGGGTAGAACATTTCTAGAGTGGCGACCGCGTACGAGAATACGAAGCGTAGGCAGATAGGCCACAAGATGGGCCGACGACCAGGTGAAAGTCACAGTCAATCACTGGACGAGGGCGGCCCAGGACCGTCCGTTGTGGCAATCTTTGGGAAGGCCTTTGTTCAGCTGTGGACGTCTTTTGGCTGAAATAATGACAGGAATAAATTTAATTTATATAGGCACTTACCACTTTTATCATAATAATTTAATAATAAGCCACTTTGCAGTACATTGCTTTTTTCCTATAAAGGAGACGTTTCAAAATGTATGGAGCTTGGGCACCTTGTACACTATATTGAGAGAAGAAGCATAAAATACTAAATCATTTTCAGCTATTCAGATCGTTTATTATACCTTCAATTAATTGTCGTAAGTATATTTCAAAAACAAGAATGTCATAGTAGCAACATGGCAACATATTGTTGTGATACAAAAATTACATGAAATAAATATTTCCGACAAAAAAACAACGATTCAAATTATTTTTTGAGTATTTTTCCGTGATTCTACGTTTTTTTCTCTATCTATTGATATAGTGTACAAGGTGCGGGCCCAACTTGGAACATGTCCTTTGATAATTAACACGTTACAACAAAACAGGTCGTACCTACCATGACCAAATAGGTCGAGTTCTGTCTGATGGTGGGATCAAAAGTCTTAGGAATCGGCGTGCATGTATGAAGAGAATGATGAATGTAGACGAGGCACGAGAGGTTTGTCAGAACCGGGTTATCTGGCGCTCTACACTCTCTGCCTACCCCGTTAGGGACCTGGCGTGAAGATACATACATACATATAACAAAACAGCAATGTCCCACAAAGTGGGTATCGAAACGATGTCAACCTGGATACATAATACACCTTTAGGTCGAAAAAGGCATTATAATTCATAAAATGTAACCGAATAATTGAACGGCAGGGATCGAGTGACGCACCCTTATTTATTTAGACTTATTAATAGGCATTGATGGATGCGTCGATCGGTGCTATGTTATGGTACTTGCACATTAGCCAAAGCCGAAGTACATTCGATAGTAAAGAAATTTTGGTCGACAGAAATAAGTGCTAATATTGTATTTTGGGAAGACTGACTGACCTAAAGTCGAGAAATACCGTCTGAAAGGGCAAGAGTAACGGGAATAGGCGTGCAAGTATGAAGAGAATGTTGAACGCAAAAGAAGGACGTATTTAAACTGGGATGTTTGGCGCTTCAAACTCTTTGTCTACCCCGTTAGAGAATTGGCGTGAAAATACATAAAATTCAATATTCAAAAATTCAACTCATTTATTTCAAAATGGTCTACAAGGACACTTTTGCATTGTCGGGTTATAAGCCACCTAGAGAGAATGACTTATAATAATAATGCAATAGGTATTAATAAATACCAATTTAATAATAATATTTAACCAATACCTGAATCATCAATTTTTTCAATTCCTTTTAAAATGGATGGTAAGTCAAAAAATTTACGAATCTCGAAATTGTTTGACTTACCATGAACGTGTACTTGTTTACCAGTTTAATTTAATTAACAAGGACAAAAATGTTCCCAAGTCGTGAATCTTATTTTGATCGTAAAACTCGCTTCGGTGATATCTACAAGTAAATTAAAGGTTTGACACCATACAATACTACGAATTAATATCACTTACACTTACTCACGATACCAAAATTATGGCGTCCTTCCAACCCAAATTCGATTCACCAGCAGTTACTATCATACCACTATAACCAATGATATTATAGGTTAAAGCTCATTGACTATAACCCTTTTACCGGTCAGCAAGTTAACCTCTTCATCTATTTGTCTCGACACTTCTGTCGTAATAATATTGGTACCAATTTTTTAATTAGAAATAAATAATAATAATGGCAACCCTTCAGACGTTCCACTGCTGGGCTCGAGTCTCTCCCCTTTTTGGGGGGCGGCCCGGCGCTTACTCTACCACGCTGCTCCAATGCGGGTTAGTGGAGATATGAGTTAGTGGCCAACCCGCTGTCGGATGCTTTAAACCGCCCATACGGCCGCCGACAACGTTTATCGATTGCTATCTAACGATAGGAACCGGCACCGACCGCGACGGCTTATCGTACCCACCGAAGCACGGAAACCCGCATTTTAATTTGCCATTAGCGGCCACCCATCACACACACGACCGCGTCCGTATCGTACAACCGAGTAGATTGCTTGCGATCTACACCAGCCAGCTGCGGAGCCATGCGCGCTTCAATTGCTGAATTATTAAACTTAAAATCATCCCGACGTTTCGGTCGCTTTTCAGCTTTCGTGACTAAGGTGACCTTTGTATGCAGTTTGAAAAATTATATGCAGTTAACCCCATCGATGTCGTAAACGCCTTGCGTAGCGTTCGGGATTATCGCAAAAATGACTTATCTTGACGTCTCGCAGACTGGTCAATGTGTGTAGCTCGTGGAAACCTAAGAACACTTTACATAACTTCTCACTAGCGTAACTGCCTCAGTAGCGTAGTGGTAGCAGGCCACTACTACTACGCTGGGGGTCCTGGGTTCGATTCCCGGGTCGCGGACTATCAGAGATAACGGTTTAAAATCCATTTATCTCTGGTTCTATTGGGACTTTTCCATTTTCTGGAAGTTTCCCAGTACCTCGGAGTTTGGTAATGTGCCCGGAGATGGCAACAGGTTCGCCACCTGTTACATGGGCCAAAACGTAACGGGCGAGTCGTGGGTGTTTGCATGTATGCTTGAATGCATGCATTTACCTCTGCCTACCCCTCCGGGGATTACAGGCGTGAAGTTACTTTACGTAATGGTAATTATACGAGTATAGTTTTGGTTCTTAAATTCGTGCCAATTGAGTGTGCGGGGAGCTTATTGCGTAGGAGTTGGGCGAGCGGTCGAATGCATTAGTGTAACACGAGCCTTGGTCATCCGTCTTCGATATTTACATTGCATTGCAACTCAATTTACTGCTTTTCATGACTTCAATATAGTTACGATTTTTTACTCGTCATTTTGCTTCAGTTGTTTAGTAACTATGTAATAAGCTATGTCTTCAAGAGTTTTTTTTTTTGCTTTAGTTAAATTAAAATTTAACTGTTGATTTTAAACACGTAACCCGCGGCTAATTTTTTTTCTTTATATATTACAGGTAAGTGTCTTACACGGCTTGAAATATATGGAATAACTTCAGCCCAACTCTAAAAACACGTAAGTAATTTCTAATTTTTTTTAAATGATAAAAGTATTTTTTATGTTAGATACATAACAATAATTAGCTTCCTGTTGAAATTGTGTGCTTTTTTATGTTATGAAAGTGGCAAACAAGCGTGCAGTTCACATTGATGTTAAGTGATGACTGCAGCCTATAGAACCCCCACGAAAACCAGAGGTCAAAATGCAGATGCGTTACCACTTCTGACGCCTAAGGTGTTATGCCTCTGTGCCGGATATAACAAGGCCGTACATTGCCACCTGACCGGAACACGATAGTTCTGAACACTACCATTTAGTGGCAAGTATATTAGGAAATGCGGTGGTGCCTACGCCCGCGAACTCCGTCACTGGCGTTCTACCACCAGTGAAATATGTAATGTAAACTAGTGATCCAGGCATGTACGTATAAATAACAAACGCCTTAACAAAATTGTGAACGAGAACTAACCAAACTAACACCCAGTCGTATACACTTCAATCCTATCACATTAGGGACAATGGAACAAATAGTTTGCAAGCGCGTGTATGGGATTGTGTGTGAATGTGTGAATGCGCTAATGCTGGCAATCCTTTTAAATATTTACGCTCGGCTGTTGACGAGATTATGCCAGATTAACATTGTTTTCTTTATGTAATAAAAATGAATGGACATGTTATTGTGTTACATAGCGGCACTATTTATTCAAATAGTAATATGTATAAAGTATACGTAAAAGTATTTGGTAGCTTGAGAGATGTAAAAAACTTATCTAACAAACGCATAAAACATAAAAATATTTTTAGGTGCAAAATCGTCAGTTCATTTTTTTTGCTGATGGTAGAGCTCCAGTGACGGAGCTCGCGGGCGTAGGCACCACCGCATTACCTAATATACTTGCCGCTAAATGATAATGTTCAGCTATCGTGTTCCGGTCAGGAGGATTACCTCCTGGTACACAATAGTGAAATAACGATTTGAAATTACAGGGCCGTACATTAGTACGGTCCCGTTATTTCCGGCACAGATAACCCCTTAGGCCGCAGGAGTGGTAACGCATGTGCATTTTGACCTTGGTCTTAATGTAAGTGTCTATAGGCCGCAGTCATCATTTAACATCAATGTAAACGGCATGCTTGTTTGAAACTTCCATTACATAAAAAAAAACATAAAAAGAAGCGATGACCTCCTTCTTACATAACACACTTCGTACATTTCTTGCATTGTATATGGACGACATCATTTAACAAAACGTTATTAAGAACTTTAAAAAGCACAGTAGTAACACAGGTAAATGAAATTATTCATATTATTGTACCACATAACTAAACAAGAGATATATGAAATTCGAGTAAAATTACAATATAATACGAATCCAACGTATACCTATCAATTGTGAATGAGTTTTAACCAAACACCCAATTCTGTACACTTTAATCCCATCACATTAGGGATGAAGCAAATAGTTTGCACACGTGTGTTTGGGATTGTGTGTGAATGCGCTAATGCTAATAATCCTTTTAAACATCATATTGACTGGTTTTTAAAAAACCATATATTCCGTAGAAGAACAAAGTCAGTCAATATTTTTTATGTTATAAATATCTTATAAAGCTATCGTTTAAGTTGGAGTGTCTGTTTGTAATACAAAAATAGCAGATTTTTACTAAATGCATTTTTTTTTATTATGTCTGTCTGTCTGTCTGTTTGTTCCCGTTAATAAAATAATAATGGCAACCCATTATACGTCCCACTACTGGGCACGAGTCTCTCCCCTTTTTGGGGGGAGGCCTGGAGCTTACTCCACCACGCTGCTCTAATGCGGATTGGTGGAGGTGGGTGGGTTAGTGGCCAACCCGCTGTCGAATGTTTTCAAACCGCCCATAAGGCCTCCGACAAGGTTTAACGACTGCTATCTATCGATAGCAACCGGGACCGACGACTTAACGTGAGTTCCGAAGCACGGAAACGCGCATTTAATTTGCCACTAGCGGTCACCCATCACACTACCCGACCGCGCCCGTAGTGCTTAACCGAGCAGATCGCTTACGATCTACACCAGCCGCTGGGCCATGCGCGCTTCCCTGTTCCCGTTAATCTCATGTAAATAAGGAGTAACTTAAGCTACTTTTATTTTAGAATTAATTTCAACGCGGACGAAATCGCAGGAATAGCTAACAACCGTTGAATTAATACGCTGCTTTCTTATGAAAATAATGCGATAAATATTTCGGTTTTGCGAATGATTTATTTTGTGGTTTTCAAGCTGATCGCTTAGATGCAGTATTCTTTGGATTGAGTCCATCAGTAGTGCGGAAGTAGCACCGGGGCTGGCTCCCTCTATTGCGGCTTCTTCTGGCCTGCCATGCAGGCCGGCGTTCGTGCCCTTACGAGTAGGTTGGGTAAGGGCACCGGTGGAGGAGGCAAGTGTAATTCTTATAAACACAATGACACGAGAATTCTACGAGTACTTCGATTCCTTTCTTGTTTTTGAAAAGCTTTGTATAAAAACAAATCTGGTGTAAATAATTTACGACCCGGTTAGTCCAGCGGTGTGAGATGATCGTTTTCCTGGTGGGGGGATCGAACCCGCGACCCTGTATGGCCTACAGATATTTGTTTCGGGTCTGGGTGTTTGTGTATGTGTACAACGGCACCCACGACACAAGTTTATACCTACTGTGGGGCTATGAGTGTAAGCGTATTTTATTTTGACGTGACAACGTCTTAAATTAGGTTGCGGCTCGGAGTCACTTAAAAAAGTGTGACGCCCGGTAACGTAACGATGAGTCACCGAACGAGAGAGAGGCCTGCCGGACCGGCGAATGCCTTTCTACCGAGAAAAAGACGTTGTCACGTAAAATCTTCGCCCGTAAAACCGACTTTACAGGCAACCAGTTTTTTTTTAATTTAATAAGCATATAAATAGTATGACTATCTACCATAGTAAGTAGGTATATGGCAGACAAACGCAACCTCATAAAAAGTATACAAGCACAATAACTCCGTATCAAGTTATTTCTCGGTCCATCTCACTCTGCACACATCAAACGCAAGTGAAATTGTTCGTGATATCGTACTCCTTGATCCGTTGGAATAATATTTTTCATTCTTTCATCCGATCCTGTTCAATGGTGCGTGATAAAATATAAAACGGCTGCTTTTTTATGAAGATATTACGATAAATATTTTGTTTTTGCGAATTAATGTTTTTTTTTTGTGGTTTTCAAACTGATCTTCCTTTTAAATTCGTTATGTTGTTGCATAGACATGGAATTAGCTTTTGTAACAAGATATAACTTCGTACTCAATTATTTTTTACTGGTAGTAGAGTTCAAATGTAGGGTCTCGAGGACGTAGGCGTCGTCACACTACTTAAACTATCTGCTGCCAAATGGTAGTGCTCAGCACTATCGAGTTCCGGTTAGAGGGTTATGTATGGTCCCGTAATAACTATCACAGAGACATAATACATAAGTTCTCAGGGGTGGCAACGCATCTGCATTTTGACCTCTGGTTTTTATGTAGATATTAAAAGGATATGCAGTTGAACTGCATGCATGAATTTCATGCTTGTTTGCCATAAAAAATAAAAAATGATTTTTTTATAAATTTAGTATCTCAGTGGCATAGTCACTAGCGCAGTGCTCTGAAAATCAGCTGTCATTAGCCGATATAGGAGGGGCTTCAATCTATTACGTGGAGGGTACAAAAATACAATTTATATTAGCAAATCGTGTATGTACTATATAATCGAGTGTGTATTAAATTTAGACAATTACGTACATAGGCACATACCTGGCACATACATACATACATTTAAAGTTATTACATTTTTGTATGCTAAGGGAATTTAGACAACTCAAGTCTAGTGCTGTCAATAGGTAGATACAAAAGAAAATCGTACTTAAAATTAATTGTGTTGGAAAAAAAGATTTTTGTGCAATTTTTAATATAATTAATAAAAATACATTGTACTCCCATGCGTTATTGCGAAAATTAGAATAGAATATTTTTTAATTGTTGCTTCTTTGATAATATTACAATCTATGAAAAGCCGTGAATATCTATGAGTTACTAAATAATTCTAACACGTTCTAACACGTTATGACTTTGTTAACAATATAAGGAAGTATCCACTGAATAAATTGCCCACGGAACCGGGTTTCGCAAGTCATAATATTTTGCCGCTTACATTTCCCTACATTGTTTTAGCGAAGGTGAAAATTATGCGGTTTATAATAGACTGCAAGTTTACAAACATCCCCGCGAGAGACGCCTGTGTTTTGACAACCCTAAAATGTTTGTCCGCCGGAGTCAACTTTGAAATGACTTAACTGTCACCTCTGCGCAGATAACTCTCGTCCTTTACTCTATGACGATAAACAAAGAAATTGTGTGCGTCGATCATGTACATAATTTGCGGCAAGATAACGGGAAATTATTACAGATAATATTTACCCCGTTCGGTTGGTCACGTACAAAACGCCGGATATTACATCCGTGGTAAGGACTGAAAATTGTGTTTTTTTACCCCCAAGACCTCTAGTTAGCATAAAATATTGAAAACTTTGTGATTTGCTTTGCATGTAACAATGTTTTTTCAGGCAAGTTTCAAACTAAAAGGTTTACATTATGAATATAAAAACATGTTATGGAAGTTAAAGTTTTAATATATTGTTATAGTAAAACTGTAACTGGACTAATATCTGTACATAGGAGATGCATTTTTTTTTTCTAAGGGCCTGTTTTTAGTGTAACAAGTTCTAGGAGTCTCATGATTGCATAGGGATTTTTTTGGACGTACCTAAGATGAATTTTTTGATAGACCTTGTGTACTTGGGCTTGTAAATATGTAAAAAGTAGATTAATAACCACTTTTGGAACACTTTTTACTAACGACTCGCCCCAGCTTCGCGCGGGTGCTATATACGTAGATTGTTTTTCTGGTTATTTATAAGATCGAACTGTTTAATTCAGGGTCAGTGGTTATCTACACTAACCACATATTTAAGATTTTTTTTCTTACTTTTCCTGTGGTCTAGCGAAATCATTACAAACTATTTTGTTAATACATCTACTTGACTCATTCTTAGTTGACGGTAGTTCCGGCAAATTTTTGAAAGTTATTTGTTTTGAGATTCAAAAGTTGGTAACCGTGATTTTTTTACGTGCATAGAAAAGAAAATAATAAAAAAGGTAAGTGAGTTATTTTGTTTTACCATGATTGTTTTATTTGATGCATATAGATATACTTTACATGGATTATATAAATAATACAGGTAATTTTGTGTTTTCGCCGTGATATTCACTGATATATAGGTGGTTAGCGTCACTAACCACCGCGCAGATAAAGTATTTCGTTTCTTTGCATAGATGTGACAGGTTTTTAGTTTTCTTTTTCAGAATGCCTCGTATTTTGACCGATGAAGATATGAAAACTTTTTAGAAAACGTACCAGTTGATGACGAAAGTCTGTGCAGTGTAGTGTCTGGTCAAGAAGCTCATGATGAATACCACAACACCACCTACTACGTTGTTGGGTGACCTCATTGACGAAGATATATATATATTTTTTATTGAACTTCTATCCTAATCCAAATTTAATCTTATACATAGAACTCGCCAAACTTAATAAAAGTTTGATGGCGAGATGCGCTCTTTTTGTTACTTACCTAACTCATTACTGTCTCTAAATTACAAGATGAAGTTCTTATTCTTAATTTATCTTTACACTCTCTGTCCAACCGGTGTTAAGATACAAACATACATACATACATTCTAATTATTCAGTATCAGTATAAACTCAAAACTCAAACTCAAACTCAAAAATTCATTTAATCACTCGGAAATAATAGAATTTGCTTGTGATAGGTCAAATTACAAATATAAAATTAAAGCGAATAACAACTGATACGTTGATCAATATGTCAAAGTAAACAAAATAAAATAAATAATAGTCCAAAAATACTTAATGATAAAAATAGGTATCAACAGAATGTTCCATACTTTCTTTTACAAACGGCAAGATAAGACAAAACAAAAAAATATGGGACATTCTTTGTCATTCACTGGCAGAGTTCCAAAGCCCACATTACTGAGAAAAAACCTGCCAAAACAAAACTCAGTAAATACCGTAAGTTCATTTACTTATCATTTAAGAGGAATTCCTTCAATATATTTTTTAATTTAAATTTACTTAACTTAGGATATCGCGTTAACATGTTAATTTCTTTGAAAATTTTCGGCACAAGACATTTTGACATCTTTCTCCATAATAATTAGTGACCCTTGGTTGGATAAATTTCCTTTTGGTAACACTCCTAGTATTGTAATTGTTTTTTTATAATTTCTAAGTACTCCTCACTATAATAATATTCTAAACTCAATAGGTATTTAAATTTCTTTTCTACTGGTATTTGCAAAATTGCGGTTCTGATGAAGTGGATAATAGACCCTTGTCGCATCTTCGCTCAACGCTGCCTTCAGTACTCATTACTTCTGAAGCAGAAGCAAGCAGTGTTATCAATCAACACACTGTAGTGGTTCTGAAGTGAAAAAAAAAACTTCTCACTGCTATCGCCAGGTGAGTTTACAGAGGCTGTGGGAATACCACCACATATATTGGAACTAGAAAATCTTCTTCGTTGAAGGAGTATCGTCATTCTATCTATCAGTGCTTGTTGGCTTATGAGTACGCCAAACGGCGTGGAAAACCCTTTGTCGACGGTCCGCGCAGTTCCGCAATTTCTTCTCCAGGACCCGCCGCCATAAAACGACACAAACCCGCAGCTCTTGAAGAGATCCGACTAGAGAGCAACTGCCATCAGCCAGAACACACCACATCGAGAAGATACGCCAAATGCAGTACAAGTACTCCAGTACGCACTCGTTGGGAATGTAAAACTTGTAAACTCCCATTGTGTATGGGCAAAGAAAAATCCTGCTTCCAAGATTTTCATAAAAAATAACCGCCTCGCCCATTTTTTAATAATGGCAATCCATTATACGTCCCACTGCTGGGCACGAGTCTCTCCCCTTTTTGGGAGGAGGCCTGGAGCTTACTCCACCCTGCTCCAATGCGGATTGGTGGAGATACGGTTTAGTGGGCAACTCGCTGTCGGATGTTTTCAAGCCGCCCATAAGGTTTCGTCCCCTCCGACTAGGTTTAACGACTGCTATCTATCGATAGCAACCGGGACCGACGGCTTAACGTGCCCTCCAAAGCACGGAAATGCGCACTTTCATTTGCCACTAGCGGTCACACATCACATCCCCGACCGCGCCCGTAAAGCTTAACCGAGTAGATCGCTTATGATCTACACCAGCCGCGGGGCCATGCGCGCGTGGTTTTCATAAATAAGTAAAACCATTTTTGTAGCCAGATTCTGATCTTATTATAATACAATTGTTAGAATTTTCCAAGCGATGTTTTATTCTACTGCGGCGGTGGTTAGCGTAGTTAACCATGTAATTCCTGAAAAACCTTCAGGAAAACATTTTTTTCAAAATCATGTTTACTTTATTTATTACTTATACAAATGTATGAAAAAAGAATTAAACCTGTATTGTACTTAATATAAAAGTGCCCCTGAAAGAGTTAAAACGATAATTGACGACTGACCGTTATGTCTAGTGACATAAGGTTTACATTAGAAAAGTTAAAATGGTCGTTAAGTTTTCTTGAAATGTCTTAATGTATTTTTAGGGTTCCGTAGTAAACAAGGAACCCTTATACTTTCGCGATGTCCTTCTGTCTGTCCGTCCTTGGTTTAGCGCAAAAACTATTGATACTTGAAACTTATTTTTCGTTTTCTATAAAAATGGGGGAAATAGGGGTGTGCTAAATCATTTTTTGATTTAGTTAACTGTTCGTGACTTATAAAGCTTTAAAGTACCGATTTTCGTTAGAGTCAAGTTGCCCCCCTTCCACAATTACTCAACATATTGTCAAAACATTTTAAGTCAGACATTAAAAGGTCAAATATAAATGACTAACCATTTATAAAAGTACAGTAAACAAAATATAAATTCCACTGAAACTGTAGCCTAATTAAGAAATTTAATTCACTAAACTAAGAAAGCAAATGAATTAACTTTAATTATTTACCAACGTGCCTCTCGTCTGCAGTCACGTCTACGTTGAGTTTATCTTTGACCTTTTTACGTGTCTCGAGTACTGAAACGGTGTTTACCACGAACTGTTCGCTGTAATTATAAGACTAAATTTATTGAACGTAATATGTGCACATTTACATTATACAGGGTTGACTAAAATTAGCGCATCACCTCTTGCAGGCATTCTCTCTACATCATATAGGTAGATGGAAAGATAGAAAACATTTATTTGGACAGCACAGAGACATGCCGATACAAAATTTACAAACGATTACGTATATAGGTACAATTATACAAAAAGAAAAACAATATGAATTAAAAAATATATATATCAATCAATCACATCAATCCCGACAACATTCGACAACGTTCAACAAATATTCGATTTATCAGATATTTTAACAAATTCCATAGTTAAGTTTACAATGACTTTTTTAGCCACATCTAAGCGTTAAATGTTTGGTCAAAATTGCGTCAATGCCAAATAAAGCCTGATTTCTAGATACTATAACAACACGTACGTTATCTTTAGACTGTGCTACAACCACATATTATTATAGGATACAACGCTTTCCACGAGAGTAAAGCAGCAAGCATTATTCGACGATCAATGAGAAAATTCCCGAGTGGAACATTAATAATATGAAGTGGCGGAGTACCACTTCATATAGTAGTGAAGAGATGCACTCCAGTAATTTATCCACTCATCCGCAGTATATTATGTAATTTCACGCCTGTAATCTTCGAAGGGGTAGGCAGAGGTAAATGCATGTATTCAAGCATACATGCAAACACCCACAGTTTTTTTTTTAGTTTTTTTCAACCCTTTCGGATTTTATTGCGTTCCCGAAGTGGCGTAATTTTTATTTTTTTTGGTAATACACAACAAAATTTTTGCAAATGTTTAGAGATTGATTCCATTTTAATATTTTATAAGTTAGTTTTCTTGGCGACATTTTACATTCAAACCGATTTTATCAGCGTCATCAGTATTATTAGTCACGGAAGTAGTAAAATAATGAGCTATGGGTACTTGGTTCCTTAAATATTTCTATGATTATTTTCTGTTTTTTTACATACAATAATCTACGAGAGAATAGAAGCAAGTGTTATTATATCGTCGATGCGCCAGTTCCCGAGCGGAACATAAATCATACGAGGCGGCGGAGTACCGCAAGGCGCCATTGTGGCAACACTTCATTTAGCATCGAATAAATGAACTCTTGTGATTTACCCAGCCGTCGACCATTGAGATTGTGCGGTGGAACCGATTTTGTATTGAGATTGCACTTGAACGGATATTGTTTAATGATTAGTGGCTGTGTTTCTTGGCCATAGCTTTAAAGTAATGAAACGTCCAATTCTTATTCAACGTTTAATTTCTTACCATCTGTAAAGTCAGTTTTGTATTATTTACATCAGGCAAAACAATAAACGGCAACAAAAAATAGCATTTTTATAAATCATTTTGAAAATTATTTTTTGGTGCTGGATGAGTGGTTAGATTTTTTTTTTGTTTAAGTTTCAAATCAAGTAAAATATGTTGTTTCATCACTATTTATACTTAAGAAAGCTAAGGTTCATAATTATTATTCCAAAGGTTAATTAATTATTATCGCGTTCAGTTTTTGCTTTTTCATATATTATAACAGATACAATACTCTCCATCGAAGTATAGCAACAAACATTATTATAACATCGATGCAAGCCAGTTCCCAGGCGGAACATAAATCATACGAGGCGGCGGAGTACCGCAAGGCGCCATTGTGGCAACACTTCATTTAGCACCGAATAAATGAACTCTCGTGATTTACCCACCCGTCGACCATTGAGATTGTGCGGTGAAGTCGATTTTGTATTGGGATTACACTTGAATTAACCATTCATTCCAATTTGCTCCTTGGTACGGAGAATAATATCACAACTATTTCTTGCTTTTTTTTTTCATGTCATTAAGTTGACAGACAAGCAGACGGGCCACCTGATGGTAAGTGGTCACCGTCGCCTATGGACATTTGCAACACCAGGGGAGTTGCCAACGCACTGCCAGCCCTGAAGGACTCTTTTGACGCCATTTTTGAAGAACCCCATATTGTAGCACCGAGGGAACACCTCAGAGGGAAGTTCGTTCCACAATTTACACGTTCTGGGCAGAAACGAACGAGAAAACCGCACCGTTGAGCATTGCCAGGTGTCCAGTCGGTGAGGGTTAAACTTCTCTCTTCGGCGGGTAGTACGGTGTAGAAAAAGAGACGGTGGCACCATGTCGAACAGTTGCTCCTCGATAACTTAGTGGTAACGCGGATGAGGTTATATACTGAGGTCGTAGGTAGGTGTCATTATAGCATTCTAAATTTGAGATATGGTGATACCTTAAAAACATTATATAGACTGGTGGTAGAGCTTCAGTGACAGAGCTCGCGGGCGTAGACACTACCGCATTACCTAATATTATTGCCGCTAAATGGTAGTATTCAGCACAATCGTGTTCCGGTCAGGTGGGCGGTGAGTATGGCTCTATAATTTCCGGCACAGAGTCATAACACCTGAGGCCTCAGGAGTGGTAACGCATCTGCATTTGCCCTTGCTCTTTGTGTGGGTGTCTGTAGGCTAAAGTCATCACTTAACATCAATGTGAACTGTATGCTTGGTTGCCACTTACATTACATAAACTATTCTTTAGTTATCAATGGATATTGTTCTTCAGCCCGAGATGGTTTTTGGGCATAAAGGTAAAGCGGTCATAGTATTTATCCAGATGTATACAACTTTCGTTTACTTAAAACTGATATATGAAGAAACCAAATAAGAAGAAACTCAACCCAACTATTTGTAAGCGCTGAAGAATATACTCGTTCTACTAAGAACGTCAAGTACTATCTCCGGATATCAAACTAAAGGATCACATGGAAACTGCAGTGAAACTTTGTCCAGTTCCCCGATAGACAAAATGTCTGAATCAAATTCAAATATTCCAACAAGAACGAGCACACTAAATCATCGGGCGGCAGTGAATGGGCGCTTACAATGGAGTCTTGCAGTTGTGTGGTATCTGCTATGATTTATACTTCATGGACGGTCTCACTGCATTCAAACCCAGTTACGATATAGATGGATAGAGATATTTTTATAAATATACCTACGTAGTTTCCCGATACCACCATAAATATTCATGCAAAAATTATAAATGGGTATTTAATTACTTTACTTTTCTTCCTCCATTAAGGACGTAGCAAATAATTTCAATAGTTTTTAAGACGGCACTTAGAGTTTTCCAGACAAAAAAAAACTCTTCCCGCGTCGGGGTATCTTATTCGGGACCTGAAGGTTAGCAGACGTAGCCTGCTAACAATAAACAACCAAATTCGTTATCAATACATCACAATAATTTCATCCAAATAAAGACCAGCTTCACGCTTAGAGTCGAGCGATTGGAATCTCGCCATAAAGTGAACTTTAATTTCTTTGTGATAAGAGTACCGACTGCACATCTACAGCCTTTTTTGAAGGAAGAGTTCTGGCCGCAGGGAGTTGTGTTCCGCAAATTCCGGGGACAACTGCCTGCCGATAAGCCGCGCATCATGTCGCCGACAATACGTGATAAATAGTGTTAGTGTTATTATAAGTTATATAATATGTATGTTAGTCTTTAAGGTATATATTTTATATGGGCCTACTGTTTTATTTTAAGCATTGTTGCCTGAAAATAAATAAATAAATAAAATAAAAATACTGATGAAAACACTTACCTCCTAATTCATAAACGTACGAGTACATTAGATACGTTTTAGCTATAGAATGCTTTGTCCTTGTCAGTTGCATTGTCAAATGTGCAGGATAGAAAAAGACAATAGAGAGATTCGCAACACTTTAGCTAAAATACTTTTATGAATAAGGGGGTTAGACTAGATATGTCAATTCTTAAGTTATAAAAGTAAACGATTCTACAGAACCTGCAGTCGAAGTTTCAGACAGACACAATGTCTCAATCGAATTCAGATATTCCAACAAGAATGAGCACTAAATCATCGCATGCTTACAATGGAGTCTTGCAATTGTGTCCTATCTGCTATGATTTATACTTCATTGACGATTGCAATGCATTCAAGCTGAGTAACCGGGAAGGTCATTTAATATATTCCAATAAGGTAAATTAATTGGGTATATCATTAAAATCAATCAGAAATTCATGGATTTGACAATTAATTATTATATTCTCATAACATATGTTACGCTTAAGCAATTTACTTATAACACACAAGCAATCAATCTCAGTTTAGTTTAAGTGTATAATTTTATGGTTTAGATGGCTAAATTAACGATATTCTAGTAACTGATACTAAAAGTATCAGGACCATTTAGGATTATTTTGTCATCATCCTCTATAAATAAGTACGTGGCAAATCTTAATTAATGTCGCATGTAAACTTTGCCTTCAATTACCCCGTATATTGGTGAAACATTCGATCTAGACATTAGGGTTTTTTGTGTAGTGTTTCAGTTAATCTACTCAAAAAACGTAGTTTAATGTGATGCTTAAATGTGTTGAAAATATAACTTTGTTAAAATCGAATGCACGTGTTACAAAACGTTGTGTTAATTTCTTTTATACAATGTTAACGAGTATTACAAGCTTCCCATCGAATACCATAAATTAAAAGTTTCGAATATTATACTTTTCCTCTCTAAAATAAAAACGCATTCATTCTTCTTTTTGAAAAAGAACAATTTACAAAATTTAAACTCAGTAACAAAGAATTTTGCATTTTAATGAACATTCTGAATACTCTTTTCATATCTCAAACCACAATGCATTCTTTCAATGTGCACCTGAAAGTATAAAAAAACCCTAATGATGTGCAGTATTTAACAGAATGGTACATACGTGTCTGAAAATAGATTTCCAGTAATAATATTATTATATACGAGTATTGTGTATCGTTAAATTTAACAAACAATGATAAGACTGTTTTCCATATTATTCGATAAAAAATTACTTGTAATACCCTTCATGGAAACTATATTTTTGCATTTCTCTTGCATTATTACGAGTTATTTAAGAAATAAGGAAAGAGCATGAAAGTAAGTTGAACGCGGTCGAGATTAGATCATTGCGCAAGATCTGCGGTGTATCAATCACCGATCGCGTTCGTAATGAAGATGTAAGAAAGAGGCTTTGTGTGAGTGATAGTATGGTTTAAAAATGAAAAAAGGCATGCTCCGATGGTTCGGGCATATAGAAAGAATGTCGAATGAGCGAATGACTAAACAGATATACAATGCGAATGTTGTAGAGGCCCAGGAAGACCAAGACTGACCTACCATGACCAAATAGGTCGAGTCTGTCTGATGGTGGGATCAAAAGTCTTAGGAATCGGCGTGCATGTATGAAGAGAATGATGAAAGTAGACGAGGCACGAGAGGTTTGTCAGAACCGGGATATCTGGCGCTCTACACTCTCTGCCTGCCCCGTTAGGGAACTGGCGTGAAGATACATACATACATATTTAAGAAATTCGCAATATTTATGAAATTAGTATAAAAAGTAAATTATGCTTTTGTCACATTCATTATGAAACGTTTTATATGTGACGAAGGTCGCAAACAAACAAGCAGTTCATATGCATGTTAAGTGATAACTGCAGCCTATTGACATCTACACAAAAAACAAAGGTTATAATGCAGATGCGTTGCCACCCGAGATGTAAGTTGTTTTGTCAAACATTACCATCTAGCTGAAACACGATAGTGACGATCACTACCATTTGACGGTAGATGGATTAGCTACTGCGGTAGTGCCTACGCCTTCGAGTTTTTTTACTGGAACTCTTCCACCAGTGCAAGTGGAACTAATTCGCATTCTATAAGTGCTCAAAATCTTTTATTCCCAAACGCCTCCAAACAAAAATTCCAGCCGTATTAAAGTTGTTTACAAAATGACAGTTCATTGTAATAAAATAAGGTCCATTGCACACAACGTATTTTATACGCGCAGACGACGCGCGTATATATGCGCTTCATACGAGATATGAACGCAAACTTGTAAACTAAGCACACGGGTCGATCGTGAAACGCGCATCTACTGCGCGTATACGTGCTGTAGTCGCTCGTAGCCTTTGCGTTTTGATCAGAGACTCCACCAGTCTCCAGTAGTACAATGACTTCGGTTGAGTCTTTTGTACGCGCGTTTGTATCGCTTCAAACGCGCTTCAATCAGCGTCAACAGCGCCGAAGAAGCGAGTTCCTAATACGCGCGTTGTCTGCGTGTATAAAATACGCCTTGTGCTATGGGCCTAACATTTTACCCTAAATTTAAATCACAAATAAGGCCATTTAAAGTGTGCCATGAATAAAACACCAAGTATAATTTATTGATTTCTTTGTGAGCCGCAGAGGCGACGCCTCATTGAGTCGGAGAGCTTTTTATTTCCTCTTTGATGTTCTGCATCGGTGACATACGAATAAATTGAAGTGTTGACTACGAAGTTTATACAGTTGAAAGTGTCTGACCTAATTTCGAAATAGTAGAGTGAGTTTTTCTATTAGTATTATTGGCAATAACGTTTATTTTGTAGTAGAAATTTATTAACGAGGCTAGAAGCACCTCTGTTTGGTTTTTTTTTACATACAAATAATACAGGCCATAAAATATTTGTCCCGGGGCGGAGGTTGAACCCGCGATCCTTAAATTTTTTCAACTCAATCAAACGGTCTTCTCACACCGCCGGACTAAAAAGGTTGTCAAACTATTTATAATTTTGTCTTGATCGTTTTGATAAAAACCGGTCAAGCGCATGTTGGGCCACGCCCAGTGTAGGGTTCCGTAGTTTTTAGGTTTGAATAATGTAATGAAAACATATTTTTATTTTATGGAATTCTTCAAAGTTTTCGAGTAAAATACGTTTGGTCGACTTTTACTCGCACACTTGTAAGGCCAACTTAATTGTGATAGTTTTCCTTTTAGTTTTTATTTTGTTACCTTTATGTAGCTACTATTGTCGTAACGTTTGAATTTCTAACAATAACCGTTTAGTTGGTAAAGGGGAACACTTGACTCTAACGAAAATTGGCACTTTAAAGCTTAATAAGTCAGGAAAAGTTAACTAAATAGAAGAATTATAATTGTAGACCCCTAACATTTCTGAAAAACCTATCCAAAGATATCCCACAATATATAGAAAACGAAAAAAAATAAACATATCAGTGCGTTTTTCACGATTTTATTTTACCACTTTGTCGGCGTGAATAAGGTGTATACTTGTGCCAAATTTCAAGTCAGACAGACAGATAGACAGACATACAGATAGACAGACAGACAGATAGACAGACGATTATGGCGAAACAAACGAGGAATGTTTACTATGAAACCCTAAACACGACACATTTTGATCAAAATATCATCTAAAATGATACAGAAAATTGTAATGTCATACTTAATATTTTATCAGCAGACAATACAATGGAACAACCAATATTGTGCCAAACATATGTACGACCCTCCCGGGAGGTATGTTTTCAGTAAATGCGAACATTATATATGCTTGTTTGAATTATAAATAGATGTTTCTAATATAAAATTCCATATCATTTTTACGGTTACGAATATCATAATGTCAGTGTATTTTTATGAGTCTCGTAAGGCAGACTAATCTTAGTTGACGAGTTGTTTGCGTGAATGAATGTGATAAAAATATAATTTATAAAATATAATTTTACAGTAATTCGGGAAAAGGTCGGAAGGGGTTAATAACTAAAGCCTCAGGAGTGGCAAAGTAGTTGCATTTGTACCTCAGGTTTTTGTGTAAATATTTATAGAGTGCAGTCATCACTTAACAAATACGAGAACTGCCTGCTTGTTTACATAAAAAACGAGTAACCTAAGTAAATTAATCTTTAAAACCTATCATAATTTTGGTGCATGAATTGGTATTTTTTAAAGTACAATTTCTCAAGTACATTTTTCAGAAACAACGTTACTAATTTGCATCCTCATACTTTTATAAAATATTGATTCTAGAGATATGATTTCTAGACGTTTTAAAAGTACCCGTAAAGATCTATTCGAAATAGAAAATAAGTATTTTTCTATCTTTCTTATAACACATATCGTGCACCAAAAATGAATGTTCCCCGTAAAGTTTGCGCCACGAGCCATCTTACATTATAATACGATAACAATATATGTATATATATGATTTGAATTGAATTGAATATAACGAGAGCCGTCGGGGGAAAGATGTAGTATATTTTCCATATAACAATGGAGATGCGAATTGAAGCGCAATCAAATCAAATATGCATAGCATTTGGCGAATGTATTAGTGGATGCATGCGGAGCTTTCTTGCAACGTATCATGTTGGACTCTATTTGAACAATTGATAAATTTTCTTAGAGGATTGTAAATCATCATCATCATATCAGCCATAGGACGTCCACTGCTGAACATAGGCTTCCCCAATGACCTCCATGCGGACCGATCGGAAGCGACGTGCATCCAGCGGGTACCTGCAGCCTTCACAAGGTCGTCTGTCCATCTTGCAGGTGGACGCCCTACGCTGCGCTTGCCGATACGTGGTCTCCACTCGAGAACCTTTCTGCCCCAGCGGCTATCGGTTCTCCGAGCTATGTGCCCTGCCCATTGCCACTTCAGCTTGGAAATCTGCTTGGCTATGTCAGCGACTTTCGTTTGCCTACTGATCTCCTCATTTCTGTAGTCAGATCCAGTAGGGAAACGCCGAGCATAGCCCTTTCCATTGACCGCTGAGTGACTTGGAGCTTTCGTACGAGACCCATAGTGAGAGACCACGTCTCGGTACCGTAGGTCATCACCGGTAAAACGCACTGATTAAAGACTTCCGTCTTCAAATTGGATTGTAAATAATAGGTATAAAATCTGTATTCAATGAAATGGTTTATGTATTTAAAATTCCACTTCAATCGATTATGTCAACGCCCAGGATAGCGATGTGCAGCAATGGCGAGTGGCGTAGCATGGAATTAGGTTGCTACAATAAAGGTTTTATTCTTTTTTGCGGGATACTTGTCTTCGAGGGACACTAAATTAACACGATCTCTATCTGAGACCTGCTTAAGAGAACGTTTGACTTTAAACCCAGTTTAGTCCTGCTTCACTCGATGAGCGTCCAAAAGCCTAGTGTAGTGCATCTCTCGTCATCCACATAGCTATGTAAATTGGGGTCTTGTTCCAACATTTCATTATGGCATACCAGTGTTGAAAGGTGTCTGTCTGAGTGCTGGCCGTCAACTGTATAAAACAATCAGGTAGAAAGGCTGTAAAGTTGCATAGCTTCGGGAAGACTGTAAGATGGTAGTTTTGCAAGAAGTGCCCTGTGGCAGACCCGGTCCTTAGCAATATCTAGCCTACAGCCAATGCTTCGCCACTCTTGTCCAAAGCGTGAGATCAACCGTGCTAAAAGATCACCAAGAGACCTGCCATGACGGAAGCCATATTGACGGTCGCTGATCAGCTGGTGATAGTATATCTCACGCACCATTATTTTCACGCCTGTGATACTGCAACAGTGGTGTTCATCACACGCTTCATGACCTTGCAAAGTAAGATTATTGCTATGCGGCTAACATACCTTATTTTTATAATATCTTATATCGAAAAATGAATGCTCACCCCAAAGTTTCAGCTACGAGCCAGCTTACATTATATGATATCAATATAACAAGAGCCTTCGGGAATAAGACGGAGGATATTTTCCATATAAAAATGGCGAATCCGAATGGAAGCGGCATCAAATCAAATATGCATAGCATTCGGCAAATGCATTAGTGGGTGCATGCGGAGCGTTCTTGCACACATCGCGGCTCTATTGAAGGATATTTCAGATATTACATACAATTGCATGTTTTTGTTTGTGTATCGAATGAGAAAAAATACTTATTATTGTTTATACGACTAGCTGTCCCGGCAGACTTCGTTCTGCCTAAAGTTATTGGCCTGTCGCATTCTAATATTTAAAAAATAATATTGAAAGACTGTGTGGCGTTTTGATTGTCGTCAAAAGTTTTATATATGGGGTTAGAGTAGATTTTACAGTAAAAGAAAATTGTTGATTTTGCTGTTTTTCTTGTATTTTTACGTCTTTTCTGTTCATGAGCTAGCTTACAAAATAATATGATATCACTACTACGAGAACCGTTGGGAATAAAATGGAGGATATTTTCCGTATAAAAATGGCAAAACCGAATGGAAGTGAAATTAAATCAAGTATTTTTAAAGAAAAAAGTAGAGAAACATTTGCCTTCAGACGGGACTTGAACCTGCGGGTATCTCTAGTCCAGCCGCTCTCTCAATTGAGCTACCTAAATCCACACCCGGCTGTCGATTTTTCCTTCAAGTTTATTGCAATACAGTTCCAAGTAGAACTGGATTTGACAGATCTAAGCGTACTTTGCTAATAGTAAAGTCGTAGAATCCTCTGAGAATGTCACCCTAAGTATCAATGTGAACTATACGCTGTTGTGCTACATTTTACATACAAAATAACGTTTTAAACATGAGCGAACATTAATTTGGTTTATAAATCTGCAGAAGGAGGCTCGCTAGAGACAATGCCGTTGAATTTATGTGCTCAGTTCCCAAGAGGCTGCTTTTGCAGTGCTTCGCTTATTTTGAGATAGTCGAGCTAATGGCTATAGTCTTTCGTGTTCATATTAGTCTTAGTTTCGATATCAACTCATTAAAAAAAAGTATCAGCGTGTTGTTTAGTATAAAAAAAGAAGCCTATGTTCTTTCTTAAATACGTAAAAAATTAAATACATTTACACTCACAGTCCCACACTAGGTTAATCTGTATCGTAGGTGTGGTTGTATGCATATACAAATAAACACAAACTCCCAGACCCGAAACAAATCACTTTTAACTGGTGGTAGGGCACTGGTGACGCAGCTCACGGGCGTAGGTACCACCGCAGTCTATTTGTCTAGTCTATCTGCCGCTAAATGGTAGTGTTCAGCACTATCGTGTTCCGGTTAGATGGTAATGTAGGCCCTGTTAAAACTATCACAGAGACGTAACAACTTAGGTCTCAGGGGTGGCAACGCATCTGCATTTTGTCGTCTGGCTTTTGTGTAGATATATAGGCTGCAGTCATCACTTAACATCAATGTGAGCCGCATGCTTGTTTTCACCTTCCTAACATAAAAAAAAATATATATATTATATATTTGTCTCGGTGGAGGCAAAGAATCCACGACCCTCGAATCAAGCGATCGTTACAAAACGCGGGTCTAACCGGGTCATGGAAGGTCTTAGGATTCAAACAACCTCTGTATATTATTAAAATATTTAGAGAAATTGTTATGTTTACTATTAGTAGCAACTGTAAGCCTACTTTTTTTAACACAAATACTTTTCCACATAAATGGTACTTGGAAAACCTTATAAACCCGAGAGGACATTAATTTGGTCTATAAATCTGCAGAAGGAGGCTCGCTAGAGACAATGTCGTCGAATTTATGTGCTCAGTCCCCGAGAGGCCGCTTGTGCAGTGCTTTGCTGGTTTTGAGATTGTCGAGCTAATGGCTATTGTCTTTTTTCTCAGGAATTTCAAGTCGCGTTCATAAGACCATAATCAAAATCCAAAAGGTTATCTATTATTTGGGATTTCTAGTATCACTTAAGATCATTAAAAAATTATGAATTAAATTAGATATCTCCAGGCACATTACCAAACTTCGAAGTACTGGGAAACTTCCAGAAAATGGAAAAATGAAATAAAACCAGAGATTAGAAGGATTTCAAACCGTTATCTCTGATAGCCCCCGACTTGGGAATCGAACCCAGGAGACTACTGAGGCCTTAAAAGAAACCTTTTCAAAAATAATCTTTTCTCTAACAAACCAACCATTGTGACTTCAATCAATAAATATACCGGCCGAATTGAGAACCTTCTCGTTTTTTGAACTCGGTTAAAAAAGTTCATAATATTCAAACAAAACATTGCTATTTACAGTACAGATACAGCATCCCTAATGAATCTCGATTTATCTGGTCCCGCATAAATAATAAAGTAAGCGATGTACGAAACGCAAGTGTCCTTTATTTCCATGCTGCGCCTAATTGCCTGTGGGCCTGGTGAGGTAATGCGCATGGTAGTTGGAGTAGCGACAAGCGGAGGCGATAAGCGACAGCGGAAAGATTTCCGAACGACTTGTTTTACTGATATTTTAAGTGTGTAAACACACTATGCCGAAGCTACGCGACGGAGGAAGTTCGGCGGCTAATGTTACGTTCCGACGTATTCGGCTGATATGAGTGCCGAACTTACACGGCAGAACTTCAGTTCAGTATGGTGTGTGTCGGCATAGTGTGTGGATTCAGCAATCGAATCGAACTTTGGTCGTACGCCCGACCGCAGTTACGCTATACACTATAGCGCAGCGTAATTTCGACATAGTGTGTCATCAGTAATTGAAATAGCATTCCAGGCGTAATAGTGCCGAACTTCCGTCGCGTAGCTTTGGCATAGTGTGTTTGCACGCTAAGAGTAAAATATTGAAGTCATCTCAAAAGCGTGGGAAATTATGGTATTTACTATGATGTATTACTTGAAACAGTGCATGCACGCAGCCGTGTTCTGTCAACCAAGTGAAAAAAACAGTTAATATTAATACGTGATACAACAACTTTTGACCCCTTTTTACGAAAATTGTATAAAAATAAATAAATAACCGCTTACATTCACAGCCCCACACTAGATATAAACCAGTGTCGTGGGTTCCATTGTACACACACAACACATACACAAACACCTAGACCCAAAACCAATATCTGTAGGCCATACAAATCTCTGTCCCGGTGCGAAGATCGAACTCGCGAAGTTTCGAATCAAACGGTTGTCTCATACGTCTGGACTAACTGGGTCGTCGTATAAAATTTGGCAATCATATTTTATTCATATATGTATTGCGGTTGAATTTCGACCATTGGGCGATCACCAGTTTTCATGAATATTCAGAGCAAAATAAGCTAACGACGCGCATTGAGATACTTCTTAACTAATAAAAAAGAATATCAAAGATCGATATACTTTATTTCATACTGGTGGTAGAGCTCCAGTGACGGAGCTCGCGGGCGTAGGCACCACCGCATTACCTAAGATACTTACCGCTTAATGGTAGTGTTAAGCACTATCGTGTTCCGCTCAGGTGGTAATACGTACGGCCCTGTAATTTCCGGCACAGAAGCAAAACACCTTAGGCCTCAGAAGTGGCAACGCATCTGCATTTTGACTTTGGTCTTTGTGTAAATGTCTATAGACTGTAGTCATCACTTACTCAACTGCATGCTTGTTTGCCACTGCCATGACATAAAACAAAAAACCGAGAAATGTAAACCCCTTCTTTACGGTCAGGACCAACCACCGACCATCATGTCATTGGTCGGGTCTACCGATTTCTTCACTGTACATTTTTACATCAACCCGACCAAAGACACGACGGTCGGCGGTTGGATCCGACCGTGTAGAGGGGTTTAATGCTTTAAAAAAATAGGTACAGTATCAATATTTGTAAGTCGCTACCACCACTGTGTCCTAACGTTTAGCGGTCAAGCGAAATAACAAATCATAAACCAATTACTTGCATATTAAGTAAGTCCGCATTATGCCGTATTAAAATGTCCTGTACATTGTCAGCTTAGCTTGTTTAACGTCATCTTTTCCGGATTATTAATATTTTATTAAGTGTGTATAACTTAACGTGTTTTGTAATAAAACTCTTTATATTGTTGTTAATCAAGTTCTGTATGCGTTGTATTATTGTCAATCAGTAGCGGTAATAAAATGGTTTTATGGTCCCGTTGTAAGTAATCCCAGACACAATACATAGCAACTTACTTAAACCGGTTCTTTGTTTCCAAAAAACTACAACCTGGGCATCTTCAAATCTAGAATGAATAGGTACTTTCTAGACCAACGTGCTTCATCTTCAGCCACATCTTCGCTTTCCATCAGGTGAGTTGATGGTCAAACGTTGGTCTATACATATTAAAAAAAGAAAAGCTTTGACCTCAGGGGTGGCAACGCAAAATTTGACTCCAGGCGAGGCTCGAACTCGCGACCTACTGGGAATTATTAAGGGTAAAAGCGACTTCTTTACGATATTCAATAAACTGAAAAGTCTATTATATCGGTTGCCTAACTAGCATAGTTTTTTTTTTTTTTTTTTTTTTTTTTTTTTCTTTAACAAAATGTTTTATGACACAAATAGGCTGGAGTCCCCTTTTAAGCATTGTAAAATGCCTGTGCCAGAGGGCTCCGCTCTTCTAATTTACAATTCTTTCGTTAGATTTATTTTTTTACTTACAATAGGTGCCTACCAGTGATAGAATAAGTTCTATCGAAGAAATATCCGGTCCGTCACGTAAGTGACTTATTTGTATGATGTTAAAGTCCAATTTACAATGTTTTGGATGACCAGAAACCCCTTCGACAGCACATAATCATTTTAAATTCACATAATATAACATTGTAAAGTTATATTCATAGTTAAGAAGTTACTGACATGGAAGTTACTGACATGACTATTATAGAAAAATGTACATATTCATATTCACGTTAATTTTATTATAACCAAACACAAAAACCAATTATTCGAGAATCGAGGGTAGTATGCAAATAATATCTGGCCGAAGCCGTTCAAACGAATGCAATTTTACCCACCTATGCACTATTGCAACGCGCTTAGCAACCAACGTAAGTATAAATGGTGTGTGGTCCAAGAGCAAGCGGCGGTAGTTGGTAATAGATGGCGCTACTGCTACCATAAAGTAATGCAATAGATGTGAAGGAAAGATTTGACAAATCGGGCAGGGCTTCAGTAGCTCAATTGGAAGAGCGGCTGGACTAGATTCCCAGTAGGTCGCGAGTTCGAGCCTCGCCTGGAGTCAAATTTTTCTTTCCATTTTTCTTTAAAAATAAAATATATTTCACAAGCATGTGTTAATGCGAAATAATATAAAACAATTAGTAGTGGTAGAGTTCTAACAAGGAACTTGAGGGCGGTTGGCAGAGGATCCACCTTCTGTCTGTCTATTTACTTGATATACTCGCTATTAACTTAATTATAGATTATAGAATATCGTACGTTCATGGCGCTCCCTCATATTTATATTGAGGTAAAACAGTTTAATTATAGCAACACTTGATACCATTTATCTTCATGTAACATAGTAAAACCTTTGTATGATAAGATCGAACCTGCGATTTCAGGGTAACCAGTTCAGTCGCTTCACCACTAAGCTTCCAAAGCCCTATCGAGGTATAAGTTTATGGGGTATCGTTAGCTTAGTTGCAAGGCTGGACTGGATTTCCTGAGGTCGCAGGTTCGAACCATGCCAAGTCTTTAATTATAGACATTTTCAGTATTTATATATTATATGCTTTTTTAGTGTATTATATTTATCATTCAAATATGCAGTTAATCTATCTGCCAATAGTAATTTGCGCTCATACCAAAGTTTCAAAAGGGACTGCAGTATTTCAAGTGTTATTCAAACTATTCATAGTATATGACTCACAAGATTTCTCCTAAACTCAAGATGGAATAAATGATGACAAGGCGACATTTTATTGTGACAGAGTATTTCTGTGACGTTATATATTTCTATTGTTTCAGAGTCGATGATAAATCAACATTTTATTGGGTTTCTTGCGAATAAATCAGATGTTACGAGGTTAATGTATATCATTAGCAGTAATAATTTGTAAATTATATTTGCAATGTTTGTTACGTGGGGCATTGTTACGTATTGTAAGGGTATTACAAATGGAATATAATCTTTCACTGGTGGTAGACCTCCAGTGAAGAAGCTCGCGGGCGTATTCACTTCATTCTGAGGCAATACGAAGCTTACCGGGTTAGCTAGTTAAAACATATAACAAGAATAATAACGTTGTCTTCGCTAATAACTAACATTAAATATATGAAGCAAAAGAGATTTCAGTTCACATTACGATTAATTAGAAGAAATCAACTCCTTAACGTTTATACGAAATATTCTCTAACAATGTTACATTGTCTTTTGATGTAGATATCTTTCATAAAAAAAACATGCAAACGAATTGAAAACCTCCTTCTTTTTGAAGTCGGTTAAAAACGAAAAAGACTTAATAAAAGGCTTCGGGGCTCGCACAACGCGGACTTAGCTCACAAGTGAGACATTTCTCAGCGCGTCCCGCACGCAGGCTGTAATTTATTTGAAGCGCAGACTGCATTGCTCATTTCCTTCCGCTTACATGAAAAGTTAGAAAAACCAACCCCACCCTTAGATGTTCTTTTATAATAAAACTGACCCTTACTATCCCAACATGTTGGTCATCAACGGATGCGAGATTTTATGACACTTTTGAGAGATTCTTTGCTTTGTACTGGTGCATACGAGTTTCCACTTAGTATCTGTCTTTTCGAAATGATCTGTTTCTTACTTTATTGGATGGGATTTTAAGTACATTTGGTCCATTTGTGACATAACGCTACATAAATACAATAATCATTTTAAATCTTATTGCAATCGGTTCAGTATTTACGAGGACACGTACGTGGTCACGAAAATTCACATTTAATTTATTAATTAAAATATTTTATATTTAAATTACTGTTTAATTTAACTGCCTCGGTAGCCTAGTGGTAGCAGGCCACTACTACTACGCTGAGGTCCTGGTTTCGATTCCCGGGTCCCGGGTTATCAGAGATAATGGTGTAAAGTCCTTTATCTCTGGTTCTATTGGGATTTTTCAATTTTCTGGCAATTTCCCAGTACCTCAAAGTTTGGTAATGTGCCCGGAGATGTCAACAGGCTCGCCACCTCTTACATGGGCCGAAACGTAACCGGCGAATCGTGGGTGTTTGCATGTATGCTTGAATGCATGCATTTACCGCTGCCTACCCCTTCGGGGATTACAGGCGTGAACTTAGGTTTTTTTTTTGTTTTATTTATATCAAAATGTTCTTTATCTGATATTTATCTTCATGTCTATAATAACATGTAATTAAAAACCAATTATTTACAACAATAGCCGCATCTGAGCTCTGCACTCATCTCACACGCACAAGTCTACTATATATTTTGACGTATATTTTCGTAATAAAAAGACGATAAAAATCTTCATAAAAAGTTTGAGAGCTTTCAAACTGCGGACTTAGCTCAAAAGCACGACATTTCTCAGAACGTCCCACAAGGAGGCTGTAGTTTATGTGAAGCGCAGTCTGCATAGCTCATTTCTGCTTGCATGAAAAGTTGTAAAAATGTGATGTAGAATATTCCTCAACTGTGCGTATGTTTACGGAGATCCAGAAATGCATGGAAGCTGACGTTTCTATGTGTTTTTTGATATTCCATGTTTAGCCCCGTATACCGATAGGTAGGAAGGGGAACGGGGGGTGGAGGGATGATGTGCGTTTTTTTAAAATAAATCCACATTTTTTTAATATAAGGAAGGTATCAAATAAGCACGCTGCTCACATTGATGCATTAAGTGTTTACATAAAAACCAGAGTTTAAAATGCAGATGCATTACCACCCCTGAGACCTAAGTTGTTATGTCTCTATGATAGTTATTACGAGCCATACATTACCATCTTAGCGGAACACGATAGTGCTGAACACTATCATTTGGCGGCAGATGGAGGTGATGCGGTGGTGACTACGCCCGCGAGTTCTACCACCAGTAAAAATTACATTGCTGCTGCATGGTTTGATCGTTAGTTAATGTGTAATTACATAATGTATCCTCACGCCAGGTCCCTAACGGGGTAGGCAGAGAGTGTAGAGCGCCAGATATCCCGGTTCTGACAAACCTCTCGTGCCTCGTCTACCTTCATCATTCTCTTCATACATGCACGCCGATTCCTAAGACTTTTGATCCCACCATCAGACAGAACTCGACCTATTTGGTCATGGTAGGTCAGTCTTGGTCTTCCTGGGCCTCTGCAACCATCCACATTCGCATTGTATATCTGTTTAGTCATTCGCTCATTCGACATTCTTTCTATATGCCCGAACCATCGGAGCATGCCTTTATTCATTTTTACACCGATACTATCATTCACACAAAGCCTCTTTCTTACATCTTCATTACGAACGCGATCGGTGAGTGATACACCGCAGATCTTGCGCAAAGATCTCATCTCGACCGCGTTCAACTTACTTTCATGCTCTTTCCTGTAATTACATGTCTTAGGTAACGTACCAGCCTTGCCTAAAGAACTGATTCTGGACAGTTGTTGTCCACGGTGTGCGCAACATCCTCCTTTTTATCCAAAGCAAATCGTTCATGATTCAGATGCATATTTTTGAAAATGGAGAACACGTGACATTAGTCTAACTGTGGCACTGGACATTTTTCTATTATGTCAGATTTTAGGGACCTTACTCCTTGCATTCTGTGTCCCGCACGGAGGCTGCATTTTAGGTGGTAGGCAACGTTCATTGCTCAGTAAAACGTTTTGGACTGTTGGGGATGATAGCACAAATTTTCGCGCAATTAGCGCAAAGGAATAGAACCAGGACTTCAGCGCTTTTGCCCGTTGTAACTAGATTACAGCGGTAGCATGCCTACAAAATAATAAACAAACTCTACAAAACTTTTAGAATGATGTCTTCCTAAACAACGACATTGAAAATTATAAAAGCAATATACATAGCTCATGATCATCTCACAAGCGGAACATTTTTCAGCGCGTCCCACGTGGAAGCTGTATGTTATGTTAAGCGTAGCCGTCATTGCTAAGCTAATTTCCTTCTGCTTACAATTTGTAAATTATCAGAAATTACATGAAAAGGAGTAAAACTAAAATTAGAATACAGCACTATAAAGTCGCCTTCTCTGTCCCTATATTCCTATGTATATTTGATCTTTGAAACTACGCAATTTCCTTTAATAGATAGAGTGATTGAAGAGAAAGGTTTATATGTATAATAACATCCATTAAATAGTAAAGAAATACTGATGTTTTTGAGGTTTCTAATGTGATGTCGTAAATACTTACATTTTTCCGCTTACATTGCAAACGCAGGCTGAAGCCTACGAGATTTATCAAAATGATGTACTAAGTATTGTACACATTGAAAAGGTCTACAGAAAACTCCGCAATGGTATTTGTCTGTCTCTTATGGATATCTCACAATAACATTTTTTGTCATTTACTTTTTACAACAAATAATGATTTATTTTCAAAGCGATTTTAACCAATACAGCATAATTCCTTATCCAATGAAATACCTTAAATACATTGTTGATTTGACATAGATCATTTTTTCAGTGAGTGACATAGGCTACCCATAACTTAGGCATTTTATACCCGTGAGAAGCCGGGGCGGGTCGCTAGTGCGATACAAATTAACGGATGTGTTCCTCGAAGGGGTGTGTAGATAGATATAAAAAACGACGATAGAAAATGACAGTCAAAATCATAAAAGCAGTATCTTCAAGAATTTCAAAGAGCTGGACTTAGTTTATAACCATCTCAAAAGCGGAACATTTTTCGTCCCACGCGGCATCTGTACGTTATGTGGAGCGTATCCGGCAATTCTAATTTCCTTCTGCTTTTTATTTCCTTCTGTTTACAATTTGTAAACTATCTATAAGAAAAAACATGAAAAAGAGTAAAACTAGGAAGAACTGTAAAGGAACTACTAGGAAGAAATACATTATATACAAATTCACATTTTATTTAAAAAATCGACGATATGAAACGATAGTCAAAATGCTAAAAGTAAGCTTCAAGAATGGCAAAGAGCCGGACTTAGCTCATAACCATCTCATAACCGACACATTTCTCAATGCGTCCCGCACGGATGCTGTTACTCGTATATATTCAGCGCAGTCTGCATAACTCATTTCCTTCCGCTTACACTTTGTGAGTTCCTAGAAAAAAGGTTCTTCTTTTTTGGATTTCAAAAGCCAAATAATCGTTTAGTTAAAATAAACTGTCTCGGTAGCCTAGTGGTAGCAGGCCACTACTACTACGCTGAGGTCCTGGGTTCGATTCCCGGGTAGGGGGTTATAAGAGATAATGGTGAAAAAGCCTTTATCTCTGGTTCTATTGGGATTTTTCCATTTTCTGGAAATTTCCCAGTACCTCAAAGTTTGGTAATGTGCCCGGAGATGTCAACAAGCTCGCCACCTGTTACATGGGCCAAAACGTAACCGGCAAATCGTGGGTGTTTGCATGTATGCTTGAATGCATGCATTTACCTCTGCCTACCCCTTCGGGGATTACAGGCGTGAAGTTACGTTTCGTACTTGGTATTCATTTACGATCTACAAGAACTATGATCTCATACGACACTCGATGACATTAAAATAAAAACAATCTCTCCATTGCATAAAAAAACAAACCTGCATCAACTTTCGATTTGTCGCTTTCTTAAAGAACGACACTTAGCACGATAAAAGTCGTAGCACCAATAATGCAAAAGAGCCGGATTTAGCTCATACATAACCGTCTCATAACCGAGACATTTTTCAGCGCGTCCCGCACGGAGGCTGTAATTTATGTGAAGCGCAGACTGCATTGCTCATTTCCTTCCACTTACACTTTGTGAATTGTTAGAAAAAACGTCTCGTCTTTTTTTTGAGAACCAGAAATAACTGTACTGTGTCTGTTAGTAGTTAAAAGCGAAACTCTTATAACACCATGAGTGCATCTGTCAGTCGGTCTGCCTGTCAGAGCCAATTGCTGCAACACTACGGGGTCGTTGGTGTTGAATTTTGGTGCACATCCATAAATGTGTGAGACAAACATGAACGTGTAACGTTAATAAATATATATTTTATCAATATGAGCGATATATAGTTAATTGATTGAGGATAATTTAGATATTTGTGATATGTTCTCAGGTTTTCGCGAGCTACACTCATTGAAATAAAACTATTTTTACGGATTTATCTCGCGTATATTAAACTAAAATGATTTTTAAAATCAACCCGACGTTTCGGTCGCTTTTCAGCTTCCGTGGTCCCGGGCAGACTGAGGTGACATTTGTCTGACAGAAGTTTGAAAAAATTATATGAAGCTACCTCCATCGATTTCGTAAACGCCTTGCGTAACGTTCAGGATTAACACAATAATTACTTATGGTATCTTGAGGTCTTGCAGACTGCTGCGGCTGGGATTTAATCTTGCTAAGTATGGGATCCCATGATGTTGATAATCGCCAGTAGTATAGATATTTGTGCTTTCGCATTACATAAAAAAGTCCTAAAATAACATCTTTACGTACATTACCGAGGAGGCAAAGTAATTCCCAACTATTTAGTGACTATTAACTGATGTGTATATTAAGTGACATATCTGACATATTAAGTGATACGGATATTCCTGCACTCACTACCTGCACTCTCTAGCTATAGAAGTCTACTACTACCTACTAATAATTAATAACATCTAAATGAAACTGCTCAAAGTAAAAACCAAAAAAATTACACCCAATCCCAAAATCACTTCACAACACTATTCAAACCAATGAGCTTTAACATCATTGATTTAAACGGTTATTGAAAACCTCAGCAAAATGGGTCGATTCTTGAAAGATATATTTCTATGTCATTACGGGCGTGGAGGGTGATCAATGCCGTGTATGTATGAGACAGTTTATTTCCAGTCGCCGCACGAGTGGCTCCTTCAAATATTTACCCGCCGCAAGTCGTTGGAACGGCCATGAAATAGGCGGAACAAGTTTAATTGGTTTTAAATTTCAGTATTAAGCCAAATCAGCGTCCAACATTAAAAAGTCTTTTCCAGTATTTTGATTTGATTTAAAGTGGGTTGTATTTTCATTAATAATAATGTACATTTTTTTTTAAATTACATTCTTATCATTATTTTTCTACCCCGTTAGGGACTTGGCCTGAAGATACATTAGATTTTTATATTACATTTTTTAAAAACAGATTCTGGTATTAACCGGAATGCACGAATATTAACCACAGTTAATTAATTTTAACATACCCACTGTGAGTAAAGCTCTAGTGACGGATCTCAAAGTCATAGACACCATGGTATCTATAATCTTGCCGATAAATAGTATTGTACAGCGCTGACTGTTCCAGTCGGGTGGTAGAGGTCGGTTCCGTGATCCATGGCACTGAAATATCACATCTTAGGCCTCAAGAAAGGAAACGCAATTTTCTCATCAATGTGAACTGAACATTTTACATCCACGAATAAGTAACTATATCAAAATTTTTAAATCGCGGATTTGACGCATTGTGACGTAATAATCCACCGACCTATAGTAGTGGAGAATTCTTCCGCTAGTGCAGTCAACCAAACCAAATATGATGATCAAACCATTCCAATGGAGTAGTTATAGATATAATATCCCTCAAATGATGCTATAAGTCACCTTAGGGAAAACTTTTGTCTAGTAATTGATGTCTTTCGACTGGAATGAATTCGACGAGTGATAGCACACGTGCTTAAAGTATTTATTGGGTTGTGGCAAATAAACGAGACGCGGGATTTGTTTTTTGATATCGTGATATCAAAACACACACATGCACTTGACCTGTTTTTAGGGTTCCGTAGTAAACAAGGAACCCTTATAGTTTCGCCAAGTCCGTCTGTCTGTCTGTCTGTCCGTCCGCGGTTTAGCGCAATAACTATAAATACTACAGACTTGAAATTTGGTGCAAGTATACACCTCAATCACGCCGACAAAGTGGTAGAATAAAAACATGAAAAAAAAATATTTAGGGTAACCTCCCCTACTTGTAACGCGCAAATTTTTTTTTTAGTTTTCGATTTCCATATAGAGTGGAATATCGTTAGATAGGTCTTTAAAAAATTCTATGGGTGTCCGAACATCATTTTTCGATTTAGTTAACTGTTCGTGACTTATTAAGCTTTAAAGTGCAAATTTTCGTTAGACCCAAGTGTCCCCCCCCCCTACGGACTAAACGGTTGTTGTTAGAAATTCAAACGTTACGGCAATAGTAGCTACATATAACGAAATTAAAAGAAAAACTATCACACTTAAGTTGGCTTTGCAAGTTTGCGAGTAATAGTCGATCAAATGTACTTTCCTCGAAAATTTCGAACAAGTTCATACAAAATACATATATTTTTTTTCATTATATCTTTTATTCAGTAACTACGGAACCCTACACTGCCCGACATGCACTTAACCGGTTTTTAAATTATGCACTTATCAAATAGATTATAAAACCAATTCCTGTTATTATATGGATTTAGATAAATATAATTAAAAAAAAATAATAATAAAAGCAACCGCTTGTTTCCTGGCCCAACATAAGAGCGTCTCGAGTCGGCTCGTTACTCGCGTGGTTGTGAGTGGTCGGCGACTGATGGGTGAGGGGTTCGACGCCGGACACCGTTTCTGTTTACACCTAATGATAGCGTGACATGTTTCGATTTATACGCTTTGTAGGTTATTAGATTTTTTTTATGCAGCAAAGATGCCAAACAAGCATTCATTTCACATGGATGTCAAGTGATGACTTCAGCCTGTAGACATCTAATAAAAATCAACGGTCAAAATGCAGATGTTTTGCCTAAGAGCGAGTACTTTATATCTTGTTAGTTATCCATATAACCATGAAACCATTGAAGAAGAATACCATGCCATATCATTTGTATATCCGTAATTACCATCACAGAGAAATAACAACTACAGTCTCAAGTCTAAAAGCTGTAGTCATCACTTACTATAAATGTGAAGTGCATGCTTGTTTGACATCATTATTATGTAGGTACTTAAAAAAAAAAGTAGACCTATCGGTCATTGATATGATCTTACAGCACTAAGGATTAAAATAATGTGATTTGATACTGTAATAATATTATACGAAACAAATTAAGTTGTTTCGTTTTGTCATCAGAATCAGAATCAGAATCAGAAACTCATTTATTCATTTAGGGTGACAGGCACCTCTTATGACACGTCAAAAACAAACAAAATAAAGTAAAGCGAATAACAATTGATATACATGTCAAACAAGATAAAAAATATATGTAAAGTCAAGAATATCACTAAGATAAAACTAAATGTAATAAACTAATGTAAAAGTATATCAGTAGAATGTCTCTTTTCCCCTTTACCATCATAATATTGTGATGCGAGAAGGCCAACCGCATAACCGCATCGCGTGTCATCAAGACACGGTGCGTGGCAGTACGCGAGCTGTGCAGTGATTGTTATTTATGCCGCACACAATCGCAGCTGTAGCAATTATTACCGCGCGGAGAGTTCTAGACATTCATCATAACTGCTTTCTATTCAAATGTACCTAAATATTAAGTGCAGTCATCCTATCATTATGATAATTATTCATGTTCTGATAAAAAACTAAGAGTCGTGTGTATTACGATTATTTTTTTTTTGACCTGACAACGTCTTAAATTAGGTTGCGGCTCGGAGTCACTCATGAAACAGTGTAACGCCCGGTAACGTAACGATGAGTCACCGAACGAGAGAGAGGCCTGCCGGACCGGCGAATGCCTTTCTACCGAGAAAAAGACGTTGTCACGTAAAATCTTCGGCTGTAAAACCGACTTTACCGGCAACCAGTTTTTTTTTTATTTAATAAATGTGGCAAACAAGCGTGCAGTTCACATTAGTGTTAAGTGATGACTGCAGCCTATAGACACCCACACAATGACCAGAGGTCAAAATGCAGACGCGCTGCCACTCCTGAGGCATTAGGTGTTATGCCTCTGTGCCGGAAATTACAGTTCCGTACATTACCATCCGTACATACCTGACCGGAACACGATAGTGCTGAACACTACCATTTAGCGGCAAGTATATTAGGTAATGCGGTGGTGCCTACGCCCGCGAGCTCCGTCACTGGAGCTCTACCACCAGTTAGAAGTTTAGTGATGACAAACAAGCGTAGCTACAGTTATTTTTTAATGTAACAAAGATGGCAAACAATCATGATGTCCACATAGATGTTAAGTGAATACTGCAGCCTATAGACATCTACACCTAAAGCAAAGGTCAAATAGATGATTTGTCACCCTTGAGACTTTAGTTGTTATGTCTCTGTGATAGTTATTACGGGGCCATATAATAATAATAATAATAATGGCAACCCATTATACGTCCCACTGCTGGGCACGAGTCACTCCCCTTTTTTGGGGGGAGGCCTGGAGCTTACTCCACCACGCTGCTCCAATGCGGATTGGTGGAGGTGGGTGGGTTAGTGGCCAACCCGCTGTCGGATGTTTTTCAAACCGCCCATAAGGCCTCCGACAAGGTTTAACGACTGCTATCTATCGATAGCAACCGGGACCGACGGCTTAACGTGCCCTCCGAAGCACGGAAACGCGCATTTAATTTGCCACTAGCGGTCACCCATCACACTACCCGACCGCGCCCGTAGTGCTTAACCGAGTAGATCGCTTACGATCTACACCAGCCGCTGGGCTATGCGCGCTTCCATATGGGGCCATACATTACCATCTAACCGGAACACGATAGTGCTGAAATGTGACTTCACGCCTGTAATCCCCGAAGGGGTAGGAAGAGGTAAATGCATGCATTCAAGCATACATGCAAACACTCACGATTCGCCGGTTACGTTTTTGGCCCATGTAACAGGTGGCGAGCTTGTTGCCATCTCCGGGCACATTACCAAATTTCGAGGTACTGGGAAACTTTCAGAAAATGGAAAAGTCCCAAATAATACACTATTTCTACTTACGGGGCCATAAGTAATCAATAATGCAATATTTCTTATTGGATACTGTTGTTTTGTTTGGTATTATATGTTTACAATTTATCAGTATCCAAAACTTCAATTTGATAGATAACGCAAATGTCACTGTAGGCATGTTAAAATCTATCCCTACATCGATACACTGGCATTAGAATACATGATTTATAATCTATCGAGATTGTTCCGATAACCAATTGCATTTCGCGTCGGTCTGACATTATATATAATGACAGATACCTAATGTATAATACAAATTTAGATTTGCATTTGACTTATGTTAGTTAACAGACTGCAAATCGAGACCGAGAGAAAAAAAAACATAAAAATTGTATTAGGCCTCCCTCAATGAGTTTCCCCGCGTGCCTGTATAGACTCTCTTCAATTACGCCCCCGACGAGGCTCACCCTCGATCCCCGAATCATCCCCCCCTCTGTTGCGCTTCACGCGCGGAGGGATGATAAAGATTAGTAGGAGATCTTAAATTATTTTAACGGTGGTAGAGCTCTAGTTACGGAGCTCGCGGGCATAGGTACCACCGCATTATCTAATATACTTGCCGCTAAATGGTAGTGTTCAGCACTATCGTGTTCCGGTCAGGTGGTAATGTACGGCTCTGTATGCAAATGCGTTGCCTCAGGATTGGCAACGCATCTGCATTTTGACCTCTGGTCATTGTGTGAGTGTCTATAGTAATATAAAATCAAACACTTCTGCCGCAGTTCACTATCTAGATCTTTCAGACCACGAAACTGCGCAAACTCTTAAAATAAAAATTAAAAGAAAACGTGAAGTAATTAGTTGGTTTGAAAAGGCTACAGATTTTAACACAGAAAATAAAAGAACATTTAATAACTGTATATCTTCTTTATCTTTTGGCGAAGTTTATGATAAAAGCAATAGTAATAAATCATTTGAAGAATTTCATAACACTTTTTTGTTATTCTTTAATTTATGTTTCCCTATAATTCATGTTACAAAAACAAATAAAAAAGCAATGGATCTTGGCTTACTCTTGGCTTAAGAAAATGTTGCGTAAAAAAAAGATGTCTTTACCTAAAATACATACAAAATCGGTATAATAAAACATCGAACAAACGATACTACAAAAATTACGACAAAATACTAAAGAAATGTTTAGAAAAAGCACAGCAATTACAAAACATAAAGTACATTAACGATAACAAACACAAATGTAAAGCTACTCGTATGTGGGAAACAATAAACAATAATATTGGTGAAACAAATAGGACTTCTGAAATCGACAAAATATTATTTAATGACCAAATATATACTGACCCATCTGATATAAGTAAAATATTTAATGATTTTTATATTAATTTGACCAACGAGAATAATTTTAGATATAATGTAAATGACATCAATAAATCTGTAAATGTATGTAATACGAACACAATATTTTTAAAACCAACGGACTCTATGGAAGTTAAAAGAATTATTGCTAATCTTAAAAATACAAAATCCGTAGGGATTGATGGTATTAACACAGCCTGTTTAAAATTATGTTCTGAGCATATTTGTGAACCCTTGAGTTTTACTATCAATAAATCACTCGAGGAAGGTTCATATCCAGATATTTTAAAACAGTCAATAATAAAGCCACTTTTCAAAAATAGGGATGCGTCAGATGTGAATAATTATCGTCCAGTTACTTTGATCCCAATATTATCCAAAATATTTGAAAAAATAATGTTTAAAAGACTTTTCGAATTTATTACGAGACAAAATTTACTAAAAAGAGAACAATTCGGTTTTCGTAAGAATAGTTCTACTTCGTTAGCATGTTTTGATTTGATCAAAACATTAACAGAAGCAATTAATGAGAACAAAGCAATTGCAGCAGTCTTTCTGGATATGAGCAAAGCGTTCGATTTTGTAGACCATAAGCTACTATTATACAAGTTAGATAAATACGGAATCAGAGGTATTGCTAACCAATGGATCCAAAGCTATCTGTCAGATCGAACCCAAAGTGTTGAAATCGCTAAAATAGTAAAAGGATATAAAATTTGTAGTCAATCTGAATTCAGAGCAAATAACTATGGCGTGCCACAAGGAAGTGTCCTTGGACCGTTATTGTTTTTAATAAATATAAACGATCTACCAAACGTAACGCAACATAAAACAGTATTATTTGCAGACGACACTACGCTGATAGTGAAATGTGACGACTTAAAGACGTACCAAAAAAATATTAACGAAGCTCTTGATAGTGTAGTTACGTGGTTAAAAAATAATAATCTTAAAATTAACATCAATAAAACGAATTTAATTCAATTTCAGATATACAGAAAAAAACACATTGACCTCAATATAGTTTACGATAAAAATAAAATTAATGAAGTTGACTCCACAACGTTTTTAGGACTAGTGGTGGATAAAAATTGTGATTGGAAGGCTCACGTTGACCTTGTTTGCGACAAAGTGGATAAATTTGTATTTACTATAAAACGATTGCGTCAAACTGTATCGACAGAAGCAGTCCCAGCTGCATACCATGGCTATGTCTCCTTTGTGCTTTCTTATGGTCTCTTGTTATGGGGAAACTCGGTGATAATTGATAAAGTTTTTCGTGTACAAAAAAAATGTGTAAGAGCCATTTGTGGAGCTTGGTGCTTGGATAGTTGTAAGCCTTTATTCCAGAAATTTCGTATCCTACCGCTAGCTTGCATGTACATCAGAGATCTATGTGTATTTGTAAAGCAGTATCCATTTTATTGTAAACGTAATTCTGAATGTCCAAATAGGAGCGCTAGTGTAAGAAATCAATTTAATTTTAAATTGTACCAACCTCAGTGTAGAATTGAGTTACATAAAAGAAATGCTTTTGTGAACGCCATTAGTCTTCAATAAGTTACCCATTACGCTCAAGGAAATAAATATGCCACTGTTTAAGCGCAAACTGACTCAATGGCTTCAACAACATTGTTTTTATGATCTAAAGGAATTCATGACATATAAAGCAATATCGTAATTGATTAATATTATGTAATTACCTGACATAACCGTTTTTCTTTTTTGACATATTTAAACTTTTGCGAAAAATCGAATCCATTTACTTAATTGATGACATATTCTGTATGTAAAATTTTGACTAATGTATTGATAAATGTTTAAAATAATGATTAGTTAGTAACAATATTGTAATATTCTAATACTAGTATCCATATGACACGATGATAATAATAATGACGACAATGTAATAATAATTTAATATGTATTGTAATTGTAATTTTATTTTAATGTGATAGAAAGAAAAAGAACTATGATAGAAAGAAAAAAAAAAATTTTTTATTGTAATTTATTAACGTTTGGCATTACATATTAGAAAAAAAAATTTACACACCATTGTCATGGTAGAATGTTATAGTTCCCATAACTTAATTACCATAACATTTGTACCTGCATGTACTTACTACATCCTAGTAAATAAATGATTTGATTTATAGGCTGCAGTCATCACTTAATATCAATGTGACCTGCGTGCTTGTTTAATACCTTCCTTACATACAAAATAGAACTAGTAGTGGTAAAGTTCGAGGAACATGAGGGAGGCAGGCAGAGGATCCACCTTCTGTCTGTCTATTTACTTAATATGCTCGCTATTTATTTAATTATAGATGGTAGAATGTGGTAGGTTCATAGCGGTCCCCCATTTTTTACATTGAGGTAAAACAGCTTAGATATAGCAACGATTGATATCATCTATCTGTCAAATTTCAGTGATCTGAATGCGCGCTAAAAACTGATTGTTTGTTTTTATGTATGCAACACTACGAACTAGAAAAACTTCCGGCAAACTCTGTGAGTTCTCTCTCTTTGCGCGTGGCCAATATGGCGATTGCATCAAAGTGTCTGTGCAAGAGGAATATGTAAGTTTGAAATAAATATTGCTTTGCCAAGAAAAAGAATCTCCTTTTATTTTAAAACTATCTACATGTCTCATAATACAATCTTCGTATGACAGGATCGAACCTACGATCTCAGGATAACCAGTCCAGCCGCTTCACCATAAACTTTCAAATCCCACTGAGGTCAAAGTTTGTGTGGCACTATTAGCTTAGTAGTAAAGCGGCTGGACTGGTAATCTTGGTCGCATTTTTGATCCCTGCCCGTGTCTATGTTACTCGTACCTATGAGTAGTTAATTTTATTTATTTTTAGACACATTTTTATAATTTTTGAATGATACGTTTCAAGTGTATTATTATCATCATTTCAACATTTCGATACTGTCTGTCAACCGCACAACGGAATATAAACCATTCGATTAAGAGTATAGTAAATACAATAAGACGGGATGAGAAGCAGCATCATGCGATAAAACTACCACCACTGCAATTGTCAATATGCTTACCAAGCGTGGCTTTTATTTCATGTTCTCCCCTGATAACAAATAACCTTGTAGTGGGCACTTTTTGGGAAGACTTTTGTCCAGCTGTGGACAAGGGCCTTTATTATATAAACGACTCAAATTCTTGTTTGGTTCTCGACTCCGTAGAGCCTGCATTGCTTGGCGTATGTATTAGTTACTTTATGATCGATAGGTCTATGTGAATAGCATTTGCTTATCAGACCAATCTCAATCGATTATAAATCACCTAGATACTGTAACCTGACCGCCTGTGTGGCTTAGGTGGTGGTAAGTAATCTGTGTACCTATTATGTGTACGAGTATACCCAGTTAGAACATATTTCTTGGGTCGAGCAAGAGGATTTCTTGGTGATGTTGGCAAATAAACATTCAATTCTCATCAATAATAAGCGATTTTTTTAATTGAAATAAAACTAGATTTCTGATTTATCTCGCGTATATTAAAATAAAATGTGTATTTTTTACAAACATTCATTCTAATCATAGTTTTTTTCTAAATTAAAATATATTTAAAACCTAAATAATATTTACATAATACAAAGTTAAAACTAAACTAAAAACAACATGCATCTAAAAATTCCGCATCACTGCCTTCCTGTGTTATAGTATCCAGAAGGCTGGCAGCATTGCCTCGTTGGATGGCAATCCTGAGTCTTTGACCTAAAAATTGGCCAGCCCTCTGGTCACGGGAAGTGTCGACCAGCCGTTTCGCGATCTCTTTGAATAAGAGCCGAGCACTGGGGCCCCATGGACCAAGAGTTACGACCCCAAAAGGCACAAATATATAGTCCTCTGAAAGGGTACTATATTTGCGCTGTTTCAGGGTCTCCGCAGTTGCAGCAGCAGTGCCAGCGGAGCACGCCGTGCTTGAAAGATGGGATGGCGCTAAGGTGTCAACGCAAGTTGCGTCCCACACCAAAGGCCTACCCATCTTCCAGGGCATCAATGATATACCGTCCGGTCTCCTTCCATCGTCACGTGCCAGGCCGTTGGGTTCTAATATGGCTGGCACGCCGGCGGTGGAAAGGGCTCGGCGCAGAATGTCATTTGGGCGTGCCTGGTGAATCTGCCGGCACTTCTACCGCAGGAGAGACCATGGTGCCCCAGGCGGTCGACAGCTTCACCACAGGGGCAGCGATGTGGAGCGTAGCAAGATGTGCCTTAAACTAAAATGATTTTTTAAAATCGAACCCGACGTTTCATTCGCTTTTCAGCTTCCGTGGTCTCGGGCAGCATGGTGGCATTTGTCTGACAGTAGTTTGAAAAATTATAATGTGCAGCTACCTCCATTTTTTTATGTAATGGAAGTGGCAAACAAGCATGCAGTTCACATTGATGTTAGGTGATGACTGCAGCCTACAGACACCCACACAAAGACCAAGGTCAAAATGCAGATGCGTTACCACTCCTGAGGCCTCAGGTGTTATGCCTCTGTGCCGGAAATTACAGGAACGATCATTACCACCTGACAGGAACACGATAGTGCTGAACACTACCATTTAGCGGCAAGTATATTAGGTAATGTGGTGGTGCCTACGCCCGCGAGCTCCGTCACTGGAGCTCTACCACCAGTAAAAACCAGTACCAAGTAAATTTTAATACCAGAACACAGCTGCTATTAATCGTCTTCACAAAAACTCGAGCTCGAAATGCAATATGCATAGCTAAAGATATATCTGTTATGCAGCCATACAGTTTTGTCAATAGGCTCACCACCTGTTTGTTACATGGGCCAAAATCGTAACCGGCGAATCGTGGGTGTTGAAGCATGTATGCTTGAATGCATGCATTTACCTCTGCCTACCCCATCGGGGATTACAAGCGTGAAGTAATAAAATAAAAAATATATATTCATTAACAAAAAAAAAACATACATCGTTTTAAATATTGACTCTATAGATTCCCGAACTAGTATTCACTGTGTTTCGGGAATCAGTGGCTTCTCCATATGATATCATATTACAATTTTGTCGTATAATTTCATTAATTTTCTAAATTTAGACCCGTTTTGCACCTACATCGTCGCTCTCTTCATAACCCAAAGGTTGACTGGAAGATAATGCCTAGTGGCATTAAGTCCGCCTTTATGTACACCATCTTCGTGCATAAAAAGAGAAAATAAATAAATAAATAAATGTAATTAAGTAACTAGGTATCTATGTTCTGATGTATAAATTTTTGGACCTTACATAAAGACATACCTGATAATATATATATTTTTTTTTACAAAGTTATAAAAGAAAACAAAGGGGTAAGTTATGTGTGCGTGTGTGTGCGTGTGTGTGTGTGTGTGTGTGTGTGTGTGTTTGTGTGTGTGTGTGTGTGAGTGTGCGCGCGCGTATGTGTGTGTGTGTGTGTGTGAGTGTGTGTGTGTGTGGGGGGCGGAGGTGTATACGTATTATATTCATTATGAATCATCTTTTTCAATTATAGTTAAAATAGTGTTGAACGTAACCTTTTAGAAGCGGATAGATAAGATGATATGGTGGTGCTGTCAGCATCTCAATAATAGTCGTAACACACGTCCTGATTTGGTACTGTAGCGGACAGCGGATCCTGTACGCTCTGAACCAAATCTGGTCATGTGTAGAGGAGTCCGGTGGACATAATAATTATTAATCAAGACCAATGCGGTCCGCTCGCGCGGCTTCGTTTGGCGACCGAATCCGGTCGTGTGTAGCGAGAGCGGTTTTGGTAGGCGGATTCGGTTGTGTGTTACTAGATACTATTACTACTATAACAATGGACGGCAAATGCATCTATAAATTTGTTATTGGGACGCCTTTTTTGACAAAGGGAACGAAGTATCAATGGAAGGTCATCAATGGATTGAGATCCAATATTGAGGCCCGCTCTAAGTAATAATGGCAACGCATTATACGTCCCACTGCTGGGCACGAGTCTCTCTCCTTTTTGGGGGGAGGCCTGGAGCTTACTCCACCACGCTGCTCCAATGCGGGTTGGTGGAGGTGGGTGAATTAGTGGCCAACCCACTGTCGGATGTTTTCAAACCGCCCATAAGGCCTCCGACAAGGTTTATCGACTGCTATCCATCGATAGCAACCGGGACCGACGGCTTAACGTGCCCTCCGAAGCACGGAAACGCGCATTTAATTTGCCACTAGCGGTCACTGTAACGTTGTATTTTTTCTGGTTTTAAAAATGGTCACAACGCCATCTAGTTAATCACCGCCGTACTAGGTCAACATTATAAATAGTATCACGTATTCCATACGACGCATAGTTTGATTACATAATTTATCTAATACTTATAATTTGTCTTAAAAATACAATTTCGATATTTCCAAATTAAATATTAGATATAACGACAAGAACATAATTAAAATATTATTCGGTGAATTTAATTGGCATTGTGGCTGAAAGTCTAAAAAAGACACGAATCCAGGGCCGGTAAGGGGAAAGGTCTGAGAGGTTATTAGACGTCTCCGCGATTTGATTTTTCTCTGTCCAACTAGTTAGTGGTGACACACTCGAAATTATGTAAAAGGTTGAAGCCTAGAATATTTTGGCCATCATGGCCTAAATGCCTATTGAATAGGTATTTTTATCACCAATTGAGGTAAGATCTTCAAGAATCTTTAGATATTTTCTCGTTCACATGTCGATTTGAGAAATGGCGTGATGACTTCATGTTGGGTTGTTTGTTGCAGCCAGTTTCCCTAATTTCGGGAGGAGTTGGGATGCAGAGGCTTTATTCAGTTATGAAATTATAGCGAAAAGTCCTCATGCGGGTTTTTGTGGTATTTGTTATTTTGGAATTAGATATTTTGAATTAGTTATTTTGATTTATCTAATTCATACGTAAATTTGTTCATTGGTTAGGTCATAATTTAGCCTAGGGAATCCTCAACTTACCTTTTAAGTACGGATCATTGTTAGAATATTTTTTTCCTTCCCCAATGATGGTGTTAAATCTGACTGACCTCTGGATGCGGGGTGTGACCGGTTACCCTGAAGCCTAGTGGAGTAGAGAATACTGGACTCCTCCGAAGCTGGCTACAAAGGTACCATCTCAAGGATTTGTAGAAAGGATTAGGGTTACCGGCATTACCATGCCCGGGGACAGGTAATAAAGTAAAGTAATATATTAAATTAAATGAATAAAGGAGCAGTAATCGTCACCACTCGAACCATTTCATATTCACGACCCTGTTTTCTTGATAGTTTGTTACTGGATCACATTGGTAAAAGCATGTAATAGGAATTTGTAACTTACCATTTAAAAACATAGGTTAAATAAATAAATATCAGTGTACCAAACAAACAGCTTTTTATTCAACTCGTTCATTTACAGAACGGGGTTTCAGTCTTGATAATAATACTCTGAGAGAGCTCGGGCTTGCAGCCTTCTTTCAGTGATAATACACTAGAGAGCAAGCATCTTTCAGTGGCGCCCAAATAAACATAAGGAAAGGTTTTCAATGGCCTTCCTTGGTGAGGAATATTGCTCCTTTTGATTTTGTGTGGTTTAATAGTGGAAAAAATATTTTTTTTAGTTATATCTAATAACTTTCTACTGTTAAATTAATATTATTTTTTAATTTAGGGAAACTGCTCAATTGGATGTTTTTAAATGTGTTGTTACTTTTATTTATGTTATATGTATGCCTCCTACCTACCTATATTTAAAACTGAATTTAATTTTCAGTTGTAGTACAAAAGCACTTATATACAACTTTGTTTGTTTAAATTGTATTGGTTTTTTTGAAAATATTTCAAAATAAACATTGTTTTTTATGGTTAATACCTACATAACCTTTTAAAATGTTTAGTAATGATAGGTATGTACTAAACTATATTTTTTTTTGATACCTATATATTTTATGGTTTAATTTGATAACCATGTTTCATACTTTTATAGTAATGCTTTTGTGCTAAATAAACTTAAATATAGCATATATAACCAAACAATTTATATAAAAATTGTTATGTTGTGAGATGGTTTTGATTTAATTTAATAACCATATATTGTTACCATATGTTGTGGTTTAATGGAATAACCGTATTATGATTACAATTATTGTAAGTTTGTAGTATTGTCATGATATTATATTTTTTGTACCTAGTAGGTAAATACTGTTATTTAAGGAAACAAGTTCCTGTTTTGATATTTTTTTGTTAAGTGGTGGCTAATACTGCATTCCAAAATGGAAACTACGGCTAAATATTTAGAATATTATATTCTCTTAGCGCAGGAAATTCCGGAAACCGTAATTACCGATGATGTGGTTCAATTCACGGGATCTATAATTTGTTTGTAGCTCAAAAGATATATGACGTTCCTCGATTTCATCTATGAGCCAAGGCTGACCAACCTAGGATAATTAGGTATTATTTTTTTTAGGAATTTATTAGGTAGGAGGACATTTACATGAACTCATGCATGTATATGAGTATTATAGTTGGAATATATATGGTGTAGGTAGTTAATTTTTTTAGTTTGGTAGGCTAACATAGTGTGCCTACATAGCATACACTGTATAGGGTTTTTTTTTTTATGCTGTTACTGTTGTTAGCAGCTATGGTATACCTAATGTTTTTTTATGTTGTATGTATAGTTTTTTATGCTGTTACTGTTGTTAGCAGCTATTGTATACCTAATGATTTTTATGTGTAGGTATGGTTTTTTTTATGCTGTTTACTGTTGTTAGCAGCTTTACTCGCGATGACGTTTTTTTATAACTAGCGATGTAGGTATGTTTGTTATGTTGTTACTGTTGTTAGCAGCTATCCTCGCGAAGATGTTTTTATAACTAGCGATGGATGTTTTTTAATGCTGTTACTGCCGTTAGCAGCTATTCCCGCGATGACGTTTTTATAACTAGCGGAGAAGACTGGCAATATTTTTTCACCAGTTCTTTTTTATGAGGGTTTATAGTTGTGAATATTTTAAACCACACTTCCCTTATTTTATATTGACTACTGTTATAGCTCTAGAGCTGGCAGTTAGTTAATTTATTTAGAGAAGATGATTCGACAACCTTTGGAAGTCAATCCTTCGTATTTTTAGAGTAGAGTTCTACATGAACTTCTACTTTCGTTTGGGAATTCGAGTTCCACTGTAAACCAGGCGGAACTCACTTATGGGTTTTGATTGTAGGTGACATGTGGCTTCGAATTTATATGCCAATGTTTACAAGTTTGAAAGAGAGGCATGACAGATGATTTTATGAAAGGATGGGGTTTATTTCGCTCGGACAGCAGGTGAGATAAAAGTAGGTAGAACAACAGTCCTGGCGCGTTGGCTGAAATCGGAAAGTGAAATAGGTACTATTGGTTAGTTAGTAGGTAAAGAGTAGGTGTCGATACTGGTAGGTCATTTTGCATGTTTTTTTAATACCTACCGGAGTTTTGTTTATCTATAGCTTTTCAAAAGCATAGTTTTTTTTTCCCCCAGATACTCCAGTGTTTGTTTAAAGTGTTATTGTTTTTTTTTTTTGCACTTTTGCACTAGTTGTTGTTGTAATGAGTGGGAACTTTTTATGTACCAGTAGTTGTTTTTTTAACCTTTTAGGAGGTTTGTTTTAGTCTTTTACAGGTACAATGGTGTTTTTTTTTAACCTATTAGAGGTTGACTTTTTATTGTTTTTTTTAAATAGCAGTGTCTTTTCATGACCAAGAAGGATGGCAGTTAACTCTTGAGGCGCTGAGGGCAGCGCAGTTTCTCCCTTTGTTCGAAACTTTTGTAGGAAGGGGGGTATTGTAACGTTGTATTTTTTCTGGTTTTAAAAATGGTCACAACGCCATCTAGTTAATCACCGCCGTACTAGGTCAACATTATAAATAGTATCACGTATTCCATACGACGCATAGTTTGATTACATAATTTATCTAATACTTATAATTTGTCTTAAAAATACAATTTCGATATTTCCAAATTAAATATTAGATATAACGACAAGAACATAATTAAAATATTATTCGGTGAATTTAATTGGCATTGTGGCTGAAAGTCTAAAAAAGACACGAATCCAGGGCCGGTAAGGGGAAAGGTCTGAGAGGTTATTAGACGTCTCCGCGATTTGATTTTTCTCTGTCCAACTAGTTAGTGGTGACACACTCGAAATTATGTAAAAGGTTGAAGCCTAGAATATTTTGGCCATCATGGCCTAAATGCCTATTGAATAGGTATTTTTATCACCAATTGAGGTAAGATCTTCAAGAATCTTTAGATATTTTCTCGTTCACATGTCGATTTGAGAAATGGCGTGATGACTTCATGTTGGGTTGTTTGTTGCAGCCAGTTTCCCTAATTTCGGGAGGAGTTGGGATGCAGAGGCTTTATTCAGTTATGAAATTATAGCGAAAAGTCCTCATGCGGGTTTTTGTGGTATTTGTTATTTTGGAATTAGATATTTTGAATTAGTTATTTTGATTTATCTAATTCATACGTAAATTTGTTCATTGGTTAGGTCATAATTTAGCCTAGGGAATCCTCAACTTACCTTTTAAGTACGGATCATTGTTAGAATATTTTTTTCCTTCCCCAATGATGGTGTTAAATCTGACTGACCTCTGGATGCGGGGTGTGACCGGTTACCCTGAAGCCTAGTGGAGTAGAGAATACTGGACTCCTCCGAAGCTGGCTACAAAGGTACCATCTCAAGGATTTGTAGAAAGGATTAGGGTTACCGGCATTACCATGCCCGGGGACAGGTAATAAAGTAAAGTAATATATTAAATTAAATGAATAAAGGAGCAGTAATCGTCACCACTCGAACCATTTCATATTCACGACCCTGTTTTCTTGATAGTTTGTTACTGGATCACATTGGTAAAAGCATGTAATAGGAATTTGTAACTTACCATTTAAAAACATAGGTTAAATAAATAAATATCAGTGTACCAAACAAACAGCTTTTTATTCAACTCGTTCATTTACAGAACGGGGTTTCAGTCTTGATAATATTCTGAGAGTCCGGCTCGCAGCCATCTTTCATCACCCATCACACTACCCGACCGCGCCCGTAGTGCTTAACCGAGCAGATCGCTTACGATCTACACCAGCCGCTGGGCCATGCGCGCTCTAAGTAAACCGGTGCAATCGCTGGGCTCTCAAATTTCTGCACTAAAGATTAATCAAAATCGTTTTTGCAAAATTATTAAAAACTCCAAGCATCTCGTAAGTATTTACGTCCAAACAGCTACCACCAAATGAAATGGGTAGACTGTAGCATGTCACGAAGTCGGAAAGATCTAGAAGATTCGATGCTCTAATGGGACCAGCAACCGTTATCGGCCGCAGCTGTCGGCTACTGATATCGCGCGAGATATACTATTTCGATATAGTTACATATGCATGGAATTTTTACCCAGTGATGTACCCTATAAAGCGTAATAAAACAGAAGCACAAAGTCCGTAAAATTAAGAAGATTGGTACCTATTTCGGGCAAGGATTGGTGTTTTCTAACTATATATCTACAATATAAACATTATTATTTTGTTGCACAAATTAATAAACGATGGCTGTTGGTACTCAATGATTCTTCAGTTATATTTCTTTGCGTCTTATATAAAAGGATCATCGCAAGACTGATGTTTAAATCCATATAGTTAATACATATACATAATAAAACAAAAGCGATCACAAATGCTGAAAAATCTTATTTTGATGACTTATAAAATTTATGTTATTGAAAAAAAAGGTTGTCAAATTTCGTGTAAAATAATTGTTCTAAAACCAGCGGCTTTGCCCGGGTGTAATGTTACCTACCATCATCCTATTCATCTTATCCTTAGGTTAGGTCTTCGATTTAAGGGCTATCTAACACTGAAATATTTTTTCAAATCGGACCAGTAGTTTCTGAGATAAGCGCGCTTAAGTAAATAAACAAACAAACTCTTCAGTTAATATTAGTAAAAATAAATATTACTTTAAAATGGTTAATGTCAAAATTATAAGAAAAATATGTCTTCGAGATCACTACAATGAGAACTATCTTAACCGATAGACGAACAGACAGACAGATGCACGAGTAATCGTATGACGGTTTCGTTTTTTATTTTGAGGTGTGGAATAAGTGGGGGTGTGGGATAAACAGAAGAACTCATGATCTGAATTCTTCAAAAAGAAACTAAGAAAATTCACCACAAACCGTGTCCATACAGATGCTTTCGTAAACAAAGGTAATGCTGTGGGCGAGCGCCGCGGGACAGAGCTGTCAGCCAGTAATAGCACAAGACTTATCGCCGACTAAGTTATGACGTTTAGCAAACTAATATATATATCAATTTCCACATTGTTTATTGCTAGAAAACGGCACGAATTCATTAGTCGACGTGGCGACGTAAAGCAGCTTTACGGTTCAGGAATTTCGTTGGAGAATCTAATTGGTAAACATTAAAAGTTAGTACAGATTTAAAAGTTTCAGAAATATATTTGACATCAGAACTTTTGGACATTTTTACTGGTAGATTACTTAATCGATCTGCCACCAAATGGTAGTGTTCAGCACTGTTCCGGTTTGATGGTAATGTATGACCCCGTAATAATTATAGAAACGCAGGAGCGTCTCCCGATAAAACTACCGCTACTGGGATTGCTAATCGTTCGTTTCTGCTTAAAACGTGTAAATTGCGGAACGATCTTCCCTCTGAGGTGTTCCCTCGGTGATGCAATATGGGGTTCTTCAATAATGGCGCCAAAAGAGACCTATAGGGCTGGCAGCGCGTTGGCAACTCCCCTGGTCTTGCGAATGTTCATAGGCGACGGTGACCACTTTCCATCATGTGGCCCATCTGCTTGTCTGTCAACTTAATGACATAATATATATATCAAACCTCTCAGTTTACTTTATGATATAATTGCTATTTAATAGTTTATAAAATAAAAAAGAATATTGATCGATAAACACGAAGGACAGTTAATTTTACAAAAATACATTATGTAGCTAAAATTGAGAAGACGACAAAAAGCGCTTGCGAGGTGCTAATACCAAATTTTCCAATACTAATTTCGTATTATAATGAACAAAATTTGAAGCGAAATCTCGAAAAGCTGAAAATATATATAATATATATATATATATTTTATTGAAATTTTTCAACATGAACAAGGAAAGTGCGACTTAGTAACGCGTAGAAAAGCTTGGGTTTGGCTATAACTACAGTCGTAACTGTTCCACGTTCGGTGGAGCGACGACACGGTCTTCATCAAGCTAGTAACACTTTATAGCTAGAACTGTAACTGAATTGTAATGGCTGGGATCCATTAGTGAGTGAATCGTAACGCTTTAAGTCTTTTCGACTTTTTGATCGGTAGCTTTTTTGAGAAAAGTCCTTTATCTCAAGTTCTATTGGAATTTTTCCATTTTCTGGAAATTTCCCAGAACCTCGAAGTTTGGTAATGTGCCCGGAGATGTCAACAGGCTCGCCACCTGTTAAATGGGCCAAAAAACGTAACCGTCGAATCGTGGGTGTTTGCATGTATTCTTGAATGCATGCATTTACCTCTACCTACCCCTTCGGGGATTACAGGCGTGAAGTAACGTTACGTTCACTTCGGGTACGCTTTTGCCTATCCTTTTTTATACCGACTAGGCTTTTTAAAATATTATTTTCTCCATTTCTTTTATATTATTTTGTTACTTTGGAACGACATTAGCTAATTTTATTATAAACTTAAATGTTAAAGGTAGAAATAAGTTATTGTTCAAGACAATAAGGTACCAAAAGGGTGTTACAGTTCGCTCATTAATGTATTTCAAACATTCAAATCCATCTATAAAGTGTTAACAGCTTGATGAAGACCGCGTCGTTCCACGAAACGTGGAACAGTTACGAGCACGGTTATGGCCAAACTCAAGTTTTTCCTCACGTTACTTAATCCCACTTTCCTTGTTTACACTGTCGCTAAACAATTTCGGTGGAATATTTTCATTTCCAGCTTTCCAGATTCCGCTTCAAACTTTGTACAATATGAAATTAGTTTTGGAATTTTTGGTATTAGGACCTCGATATTGCTTTTTGTTATCGTCTCAATTTCAGCTGCTTTAGTATAATTGTGTTTATTCAAGTTTATTGTTTAAATTTCAGCAAAACTTCAAATGAGCAAAACTGTTACGAAACTAAACCATGACTAAGAAGTCATACACATTTTAAATATGTATTAAGTTTTTACTTCACCGATAGCAGATATCCTTAGTTAAACATTGAAGATACTACTGTGTTATCTACTTTATCCCCAGCTGAAAGGTAAGTTGTGTGTAAAATTGTCGCGTGTGGTTTAAATAAAAAAAATCGAGATCACAAATCGGGATTACCCGAAATTTCTGCACAGTGTCGAAAGATCTTCAGGCTTATTAATAGCATCTTATCAATTTTTTATTTTAAGTGTGGCTACTACTCACCATCGATGCGAATTGCATGCTTGATCAGCAATTTCATATTAAAATCATAAGATTTTTTATCTTCAAATGTAGAAAACGAGAAAGGTTTATTTGTTCTAAGAATATACATTGGACTCTTAAGTTTGTGACATTGGAACTCGGTAACACTGTACTTAGCAATAATTTATATACTGTCGGTATATAAATTATTGCGAACGAATTTCAATGTTATATTGTGTTAGGCATTCTTTTCTCCTCCCGATATCACAATAAAAAAGAAAACAGCGTCCTTAAAATATACTTACGGAACGAGAACAAAAAGCCAAGGTCAGTTAATTAAAATTGTACAATTCTAGAAACATCTACATATGGCCACTTCATATGTCCACGTTCACCTTTCGTATCATCCCACGCATTAGTCATTTGTGACCCAAATCTCATTGTTATTGTAAACACCGTACAGTTTGTAATCCTTTGACAGTTAGGGGCGTAAACTTGCAAGAGTGGAATTCAAAAAACAATATCTTTGTTGCAATCAATAAAATCGCTTGATGACATAAAATCAGCTTTATGTTGATGTGTTTAGAAGCTTTTCAGCGCTCTCTAAAAGTTGTGCGGTGGCTGTGTTATGTTTGTTTGTGTGTATGAGTGAAATAGTCAGTGTAGCGATTGGAGTGCAGTGTAAATTTGCCGAGCTCCTTGTGTGGCGCGCTCATTTATACTGGTCCAAATACGAGGTGGCATTGTGATTTGTTTTATTGATATTGCCCCCGCTTGGCCCTCCCTGTATGGATTCTTTGCTGTGTTCTTTGATATTTCGTGTTCCATATACGGTTTGCGTTCGTGTTTTTGTGTAAACATGTCGAGATTTAATTATTTGTTGCATTTATATGCTATTTTTGTAGGAGGTTCAAGGAATTTATTCTCAAAAAAGACAATTCATTGCCACTTACATGAGAACATTATTAACAAAATAATGTATTAATTCTAACGTCGCCGTCAAATAGTAAAATAAAGGTTCGTTAATATTTGATGTGCTAACTTTAAATTTTGACGTTTTCGCGGTAAAAATCTTGAGTATGATTTTGCCAGCTGTAAATAGGTACTATATAATCGGATACTAAAAATGTATGTAGGTACTTCTTTTTAGAAGTTTATATGTATATACGAACTTTACGCTTACGCTTTACCTCATCTAGGTACTTATCGCTCAATGGTAATGTTCCGTGCTAACATATCACTGTCTGGTAGTAATCTCTACCACCAGTTTCTTAAAGTCTTCAAATAACAAAGGGTTCAGGACAATCTTAATTTTTATCACAACATCCAAAATTAAGAGAATTTTCTCTTACTCTGATTCTAAAGCAATATATCTGATATTCATATCTTTTTCCGTCTCTTATTTAATATCTTCTTCTGTATTATAAGGTTGAAGGGTTTGTAGGTTTGGTTGTTGCGTTAACCTCAGACATTACTGGTTCAGATTTGATGATTTCTCTTTACTGAATAGTTTATTTATCGAGGAAGACGCAAAATACGTGAACAAAGTCGTAGACATAGTAAGTAGCTAATAAAAATTAATACGTCTGTCGATAAATGCAATGGCGACACAAGAACCGTTGAAGTGAACTTAATCATTTCCTTCGGCCATTAACATCGCTGTTATATTTGATAGCAGAACTGTTAACCGATACAATTATGATATAATAGCCACTTCTGTTATAGCTCGAATTGTGGTGATATTTCGATGTTTAGTACGTCGTTATATTTCATAGATTTGTTTTTATTAAACGTTTTCGCGAGCTTCATTCACTGTAGAAATTATATGGTAGTAGAGGAGGGAAGTTAAAGTTAGTTTAGTAGTGGCCTGCTACCACTAGGCTACCGAGGAAAGAACTGCCTCGGTAGCCTAGTTGTAGCAGGCCACTACTACTACGCTAATGTTCTGGGTTCGATTCCCAGGTAGGGGGTTATCAGAGTTAATGGTGTTAAGTCCTTTATCTCTGGTTCTATTGGGATTATTCCATTTTCTGGAAATTTCCCAGTACCTCGAAGTTTGATAATGTGCCCGGAGATGTCAAAAGGCTCGCCACCTGTTACATGGCCCAAAACATAACCGGCGAATCGTGGGTGTTTGCATGCTTCAATGCATGCATTTAATTCTGCCTACCCCTTCGGGGATTACAGGCGTGAAGTTACGTTTTATAGGAAGTTTAAAGTATGAAAAAATCAGCAAATATAATTTCTACATTGTTTTTTTTGTTCGTGCGTTATAGTGTTCCAGTCAGATGGTTATATATATCCCGTAATTTCTGGCACAGAAGCATAATTGCTTCTAGTTGCGTAGAAGCAATTATGCTTCTGTGCCGGAAATTACGGGTAAAAGATGCGCTTCCCTGGTGTGCAGAGTGCGGGCCAGCCCAAACAGTATCTTAAATATGATCGCGAGTAGACTAGATTGCTTGCATATAAATCACTGCACTGCAGTCTCATGGGTTGAGGCGGTAGTGTGCCGTTGATGTAATCCTGCTTACATAGGTATTTAGACTTACATTAATATTTTTTGTTAAAATTTAAGTCTTTATAGCTAGTAGAATTTTATGTTATTTATGAGTTATAAGTAAGTTTTCTTTTTATGTAATGAAAGTGGTAAAAAAGCATGCAGTTCACATTGATGTTAAGTGATGACTGCAACCTATAGACCCACATAGAGAGGTGAGGTCAAAATGCAGATGCGTTACCACTCCTGAGGAGTAAGGTGTTATGCCTCTGTGCCGGAAATTACAGACCCGTAAATTACCACCTGACCAGAACACGATAGTGCTGAACACTACCATTTAGCGGCAACTATATTAGGTAATGCGGTGGTGCCTACGCCCGCAAGCTCGGTCACTGGAGCTCTACCACCAGTAGTTTTTAGTTTTATATTATACTGAGTCTTCGTCACTTGAATAAATGATTATTGTTATTATAATCGTACGTTTATAGGCTGCAGTATTACTTACCATCACTGTAAACTGTATCCTTGTTTGCCACTTCATAACATAACACAAGATATTCATTAAAATTTGATAATGTGAACTTCTATAGCTTGAAAATGTTCTTCAATCTAAATTAATGACAAAACCATCGACCATCGTACGTTGTTAACCGCAAACAAGCATTAAATCGGAAATAAAGCTCGAAGCATTATGAATCATCAAGGGTTATGACAATCAAAGGGTTGCTCCGATATCCTTACAGCCGGAATACGCAATTACTGGTGTGGGAGCTCGCACCGATGGGCTGGACTTCCTTTGTTTGCACTGTCATGAATTATACAAATCACGGCCCCTACTCCAGTTCTTTTCTTTTTTCTGACAGTTATCACGTAAATAGCAAATGTAATTAAAAATATGTCACTCACGTTTATTGATTATATATTTTTTTATTTAGTTAATTGATTTTTTTTTATTTGGCATGCTGTTAGCATTATAAGGTTTTATATTTAAAGAAATATTTCCCACTCTAAAAAAAAACTATATTATTTATAGTATATAGTAATAAGATGGTCCGCACTACCTGTTTTGTTTGTTTTTTTTTGTATTAATATTTTTTTTATTATAAATAATATAGTTTTTTTTTAGAGTGGGAAATATTTCTTTAAATTCTATATTTTTTTATATTATAATAGATTGTATATCTTTATTACATATAATATTTGTTTTTTTTTTAATTTCTTCTTCAGTTATTTAATAAAGATAAGGTTATATGTCTTCAGAACTAAATTTAAATCGTTTTATTATTTTAGTTTTATTGTTTGTTTTTTTCAATAATTTTATTGATTGTTAGTCCTAATATAATTAGAATTTTATATACATAAAATATATATATATATATATATATATATATATATTTTATGTATTGAAAGTGGCAAACAAGCATGCAGTTCACATTGATGTTAAGTGATGACTGCAGCCTATAGACACCCACACAATGACCAGAGGCCAAAATGCAGATGCGCTGCCACTCCTGAGTCCTAAGGTGTTATGCCTCTGTGCCGGAAATTACAGGGCCGTACAATCAAGTTACTTTCGATGGATATAGCGAATGAGTTGAGAGTAGTTGGGAGCGCTGCTGGACTAGAGACCCCAGTTGCGAGATCAAGTCCCGCTTGGGAGATTTGTCTTTCCATTTTCTCTGAAAATAGTTCACTCTCATGTGTTATTGCAAAAACTGCAATAAAATAAAACAAATAGCAAAAATTTTTTTTTTCACTCACAAAGCTCACGGTTAATCTTCCAGAAAATCTAGAACTTCAACATCCTTCCCTCCTTAGATGGCCTTGAAAGATTCGATTTACCAGAGTAGGGGCTCACATCACGCAATATCATGTTACTGGATAACCCTTCATTATAGTTATTGCATTCTTAAACCCGGTGCACACTCGTGCCTTGTTAGCGGCCAAGACGTGCCCTTTTCATATTGAGAAATGTTTGGGAATACCACAATTTTACTGATCACCATTGTGAATAGAGCGTAGCCAAGAGCCAAGAGCGTAGACGTTATTAGGTAAATAGGATAGTATAATATTCAATTTGTTGATTAGTGTTTTGATAACAATGTATTAGCTTTTTCATAAAATAATTAAGGAGAGGAATGATTATCAATTTTAGATATGTCTATTCACACACACACACACACACAATATATGTCTATCTCACAGTCTAAAAAGTAACGGCGTTGCTATGGCTGCTATGACCATTAAAAAAAAATCATCATTGCCAAACTCGTCTTTGTGTCATGTCTCTATGTCTCTGTCTACACCATTAACGGGAAACAAGTGTGAAGTTATTGTTTATTATTGCTCACAATTTACGTGCGGCTCTTATCATCAATCTTCAGCGTTAAATCTATTCGTAATTTGCACAATTAAAACCAATTAACAACTGGACGGTAGCAATAATTTAGTTCCACTAATTAAAACTGAGATCTTAGCTTGTAGGTAATCGAGATAAGCTACGGTAGCTAGATTCGCTTAAATTATGGGACACTAGTTAACACTATCGGTTTGTCTCCTATTGAATTATTGTACAGTTGTTATCTATACCTGTTATAATAATGTGCATAAACCAAGATTTATCTATCATCTATATGTCCGTTTGTGTAGTCTTCACATCAGGACCATAACTAAATAATATTAATAAATAAGCTGGTGGTAGAACTCTGGTGACGGAACTCGCGGGCGTAGTCACCACCACGTTACCTAATCTATCTGCCGCTGAATGGTAGTGTTCAGCGCTACCGAGTTCCGGTAAGATGGTAGTGTATGGCCTCGGAATAACTATTTCAGAGACGTAACAACATAGGTCTCAGAGGTAGCAACGCATCTGCATTTAGACCTCTGGTTTTTGTTTAGATGTCTATAGGCTGCAGTCATCACTTAACATCAATGTGTGCTGCATGCTTGTTTGCCACCTCAATTACAAAAAAAAATAAAGTACCTACTGTTTTTTCACGTCAAAAAGGAAACGGACAACTTGATGGAAAATGGTTACCCTGGGAGTTTATTCATCATACGAGATATTCATCTGAACTATTGAAAATCGACAGTGACTTTTCTCTTAACATGAATCGATCAAACCCGAGATTTCACGACCAAAACTTGACTATACCACTAATCCGGGTTTGTATCTATACATATAATAAAACAGTAAAATCCGCGTGTCTGTACCTTTTATATATTTACGAAAAACTAATTGGGGGCGATGTTAAAATAGTGTTAGAACACTTTTCAATGATTTTTAATTTTATTGTCTGTCTGTTTGTCTGTTTGTCCCTTTGTCCAGGCTAATCTCCGAAGATACTGGACGAATTCGAATAAAACTTTTTGTGGTGTATAGATACTAAGCCTGGCCAACATTTAGGCTACTTTTTACTGCGGGAAAATCCCTCATTCCCACGGGAATCTCTACATTTAATATCATTTTCCTATACAAATAGTCCGTATCTATTTTGATAGATAGATACCTTTGACACGTTATTCCATTGTGAGGCAATACGAAGTTTGCCGGGTCAGCTAGTTTTATAATAAAATAAGATGAATATTCGTAGTTTAAAAGTTACATGAACGATAAGTGAATACTGCCTATAAACATTACCAAAAAGAAAATGGAGGCCACCCCAGAGACCTACGATGATAGTTACTACGGGGCCACTTTACCATCTAACTGGAAAATGACAGTACAGCGTACTTTACCATTTACCGGCAGATAGATAACGAAATGCTGTGGCGCCTACGTCCTCGAGCTCTGACACTGGAACTCTATCATCAGTAGCTAAGATTATTGATTCAACTCTTAATACAAGAGAATTCCTGCATCATAATACTTCTACAACCGTCGAGTGCTTGCGGCTAATGCGTTTAAATAATGCCTATTGCAACTTGCCGTTCGTAAATCAGCGACGCGACAGCGTTAGCTAATCAACTCTTAGCGCTAAGCTAATATTATGATGCATTGTTTGGATATCGTTAATTGTTCTCTTCTAAGTAATTTTATTGGAGTACACCTACAAAAGTTCACATAAAATATGACATTTTTTTTTAACTTCACATTTCTTTAGGATCGCTGTGATTTGAAAGTTACGAAAAAGCAACAATAAAAAAAGACAGGCATATAATTTCATAAGATTTAACATGGAAATTAGACAGGATGCTTTAAACAGTTCTATTTAAAATTATGGAAGGCAAGGTTTGTGACACGCCTGATAACAACTTTCGTTAGTGAAACTCACGAAAAATGTCATCAGGACATAACAAAAATGAAATTACATGAAATGACATAGAAATATACAGGTAACATTGATGGTAGGATTACTGTAGCCTACAAACACCTATTATATTAAAACAGATTTTTGGAGCAAGCGTAAGCTATAAGATAGTAGATTAAGTATTGCAGTGGTATTTACTCTCCCTCCAGGTATATCACTAGAGCTCTACCACCAGTCAAAGTTTTATTTGATTAAACAGATAGATAGATTGGTGTGTGTTCTTTGTATCTTTAGGGTTTGTTGACGAGAACCCTATTGTAACTTTCACTCCGATAGTATTTCCCTCTCTATACTGTCGAGTACAGGTCAAGCGTGAAATTAACTGACTGTGTGTAATCGATACTGTGAGGGTGTTCTTGAAGATAATTCCAAACGGGTCATCTAGACACGCGGTAGCATCCCATACAAGTTCAAGCAAAGAGAAGACATGTAAAATTGTGATCAGCACCGTTTGTAAATATAACACGAATCATTTGGAGCACTTCTTTATCGCTTCATAACGCAAAGCCTATCTAAGATAAACACACTAAATTTGTTTCATATGGCATTTCAAGCCATAGGGCCTTATACCTACCTAGTGTATTGCTTCGGCGGTTTAAAGCCTGTATATCGAAGAATAATTTAAAGGCCTCAGTTGATTCTTCGAGGGCCGGCAGTACATTAAAAACTTCCCTAATGTTGGAAGTCTTAAATATCTTAAATATCTTAAGATAATCGAAAATATCTCCTTCCCGTCATTTAACTTCAGTTGTCTGTCAACCAACCAACCAACCAAATAAAAAGTGTTATTAAAAGTTTAATACATTACTCATCATCATCATTACTGCAGCCGAAAAACTGCTGGACAAAGCCTTCCCCAAATACGCCCAAAACAGTGTGGTGCGTTATTAGGGGATAATATACTATAATCTGCAACGAAAAAGCGTATTTTTTCTTCTTCTGCATCGCCCAAAAACTCATGTGATTGAAATTGTAATGAAACATTAGAACGTGAAATGAAGTCGAAATGGTCAGTCAAGTTGGAGCTACAATTAAGCGCACTCTGTCAAGACAAATGGCGTCACCCGGAAACCGGACTTCCGGGACAGTTTACCGGGTATTTTTGTAATGGATTCCGTACATTAGCCATAAATTGTTGTGAGCAGCGACTTTATAGACGAGTGGGTTGTACCGTTGAGGTCGTAAAGATGTAGAATTACGACGTTGTTTAGTCTAGTTGTAGTGATTTTTGAGGGCAAGACTAGTGGGCTTGTATTATGCTTATGGGTTGAAATGATGTGTGATGAATTTTTGTGTTGAAATTTTCACCCACTTAAATATTTAAAAAGACCTTATTTTTGATATGCCTACAACATACGAGTACATTCTTTCACGCATAAAACTTTTTTTATTATTGGCATTTAAGTGTTATTTGGGCGAAAATATCTAAGTTTAACGAGCACATTCCCACGTAGCTTGCAATTATACCCAGTTGCACTTCTCAATCGAAAGATTAAATTAGTTCGCGTGCAAAGATATCGCCGCATTTTCTAATCTAACAACAAACGGTAGTGGCAGAGTTCTAGTGTCTTTGGCACCAACCAATGCTAGTGGCATACGGAACATTCTGCATGCCACCCAGCTCGGGACTCTTTTCCATTTGAGCGACGGACTTCGCCTATTCCTAGAACGCTCGGACTTTCAAGCACAACATCAGGCGTCCAAAGAAGCTTAAGTGGAGGGGTTTATGGGCACATAGTTCGGTCCCGAGGAAGCGAAAGTGTCAAAGTAGATCGACCCTCAACCGTCATCCCGCGACGCAGGGCGGACAACAAAGCCGTACACCTCTTCCTCTGCCGTCTGCTCGCCACTGTCAGACAAAAAGTATTCCTACAGGCAAAATATTTACGTTATTAAGGGCCCTAACTCACTAGGTCACGTTGCCGGCTACATAGCTAAGCAATTAGTATGGTGTGGAGACTTTGCCACACGGTGGTCAGATGAGTTAGGTATCATGTATTTCAATACTAGCTACTTGGCTACGTAGCTGGCAACGTGGCCATGGCATTCTAGTGAGTTAGGACCCTAACAGAATAAAATAAGACAAGGCCTTAAATGTTTCCATTAAACCCTTAATAACCAATCTAAAAGCATAACATAGTCCATAGATCAGCTATTGCCACAGTTTGTTACATGCTGCCTGTAAACTGTCCACTTGTCAGCAGTAGACATACAGTGGATTTATGAACGAACACCCACTGTGACCTGAATAACTGCTTGATAGAATGTCTCTTTAAGTTTATGAGGCGACAGGTTAAATGAGAAATAAGCTTCGAGGTGCAAATTGAAATTTCTGGTCAAAGTTAGAACTGCCTTAGAAACCTAGTGGTAGCAAGCCGTTTACAGGGTTTGATTCCCGGGTCTGGGGCTATCCGTGATGTAAAATCCGTTATCTCTGATTCTATTGAGAAAAAAAAGTTTTTGCTTGTATTTGTATTAATTTCTCATTCAACCATGAAAATCAATCATTCAACAATGCAAGTCAACCTACCCTTCGAGGGTTACAGGCGTGAAGTTAGGTTTTATAATGATCACATCGATGGTAAATGAATACTGCAGTTTGAAGATACAAAAACCGAATTTTCAAATGCAGATACGTCGCCACACCCTTGAGGCCTAAGTTATTAATTCTGTCATGATTATATCGCGCCTAAAATAATATGTATGTATTGTATCTTCACGCCAGGTCCCTAACGGGGTAGGCAGAGAGTGTAGAGCGCCAGATATCCCGGTTCAGACAAACCTCTCGTGCCTCGTCTACCTTCATCATTCTCTTTCTAAAATAATGTTATCATTTAACCGGAACACGATAGTACCGAACAGTGCACTTTGATTCCTACGCCCTCGAACTCTGTCATTTGAGCTCTACCAAGTTATAACAAATAATCATACAGTTTAAATTGATGGTAAGTAATAAGCCTTTGAACATCTACTCGAAACCTGAAATTTCAATATAGATGCGTCGGCACTCCTGAGGCATTAGGTTTAAACCTCTGTACCAGAAATGACAAGGCCGTATAATTACCACCTGACCGAAACACGATAGCGCTGAACACTACTATTAAGCGGCAAGTAGTTTTTTTTTATGTAATCGTGGTGACAAACAGGCATGCATGTCACATTGATGTTAAGTGATGACTTCTTCTTCTCGTGTCAGCGGTTCGACTTAAATTTTATCGGCCCAGTATTTCGCCACAGTAATTGCTGCATCATTTGCGCTCCTTAGTACAAGTACAAGAACTGGGGCAGAGCGGGCATTGGAGCATGTGTTCATTCCTACCCAGAACGTGCAAATTGTTGACAGAGAGATGATGTAACGCGGTAGTGCCTACGCCCGCCAGCCCCGTCACTGAATTTCTACATTCAGTATTTAGTTACTAATACGAGAACGCTAATAAACAGAAGAATATTTATTACATTAAAATAAGAAGTGCTCCAAAAAGGGTGGACTAAAAACAAAACAAACGTAAGTAAACGGCATCATTGGAAGGCAAACAGCCGGAGAGCGGCGTCAGTAAATATTTGCGGACGCGTTTCGCATCTGACTTCCCCTAGTCTATGCAAATTCTACCGACATGATAGTTTAAAATGTTTTTCACTTCGAGCTTCCCTGTTGAGAGCATTTTCTGGTTTGAAGATGCCGTTTTGTGATGATTTGCAATTTATATTTTTTGCTTTTATACTAAAATGAAATAATGTATTTTAGATGAAATGTAACAAAAAACAGGCAAGAGATCATTTATTAAATATACTACACTTTTCTTGGAAGTATTAAAAAACATTGCTAATGGAAGACTATTCTGAATAGGTAACGGAAGAAGACGTTATTGATTTAAATCAATATTTTTATCTGTTATTGTTTTTTTTTGTGTCCTGAAGTGGCAAATAAGCATATTCACATCGATGTTAAGTGAACACTGAAGCTGAGACCTCTACATGGAAACCATAGTATGAACAAATGCAGTTGATTGCCCTTATAGGATTTTTTCAATTTTGTACCTATATATTTCTACACTCTTGAAGTATTATCCCCTGTTATCTACGTCCCAATTAGTCCAGCGGTGTGAGAGGACCGTTCGATTCGGAGGGTCGCGGGTTCGATCTCCGCACCGGGTCAAACATTTGTATAATATAATAATAAGGGCAACCCTTGATACGTCCCACTGCTGGGCACGAGTCTCTCCCCTTCTTGGGAGGAGGCCTGGAGCCTCCAATGCGGGTTGGTGGAGATAAGGGTTAGTGGCTAACCCGCTGTCGGATGTTTTGAAACCGCCCATAAGGCCTCCGACAAGGTTGAACGACTGCTACCTATCGATAGCAACCGGGACGGACGGCTGGCTTTACGTGGCCTCCGAAGCACGAATAATTGGTATGGCCTACTGATATTTGTTTCGACTCTGAGTGTGTGTATATGTGTTGTGTGTGTACAACGGCACCCACAACGCAGGTATATACCTAGTGTAGGGCTGTGAGTGTAAAATACCTAAGAGCTATATTTGGCTATAACATACAATACATTACATATTTCTGCAAAATTACAAAACTCGTCATAGGAGGTGAGTTTAATATCTTCAGAGAATTTATTCTGTTCATCATATTAACTCTCACATCATGAGCACCATGTTCCCCTAGAGGCGAGTATATAAAGATGGATAAGGAATTATCTTTGTGTATGAAATTCTATATTTTGTGGCACCCGTGGGACTCGCTGCATCCATTTTGTTGGCTTGCTTGTAATATAAGCCTGAGTAAATTAGAGGAATTTGAACCATATTTGGTTGATAAATGTGCGAATTTGTTACCTAGTTTGTTAGTTCCTGATATTTGCTTAAATGCAGAGAGATTTTTGATGCTTAAAAAACTGACGGTAACCATTGGTGATTATTACATAACATTTTGTTTGTCATTCTCTGGTTTTACTTGGTAAAGTGTATGTATGTAGAATTGAAGTTTTTCGAGAATCAAAAAAATGCTTTGAAATTTGAGGTATTTTTGTTCATTTTTTTTTAATTTTATTTCAATTATCATTTTTTGTCAACAATCTTTCTGAGTGGTAGCAAAATGACAACGCTGAAATGACAAAAAAAATGATTGACTAAAATGACTATCAAATTATAAATGTAAAACATTGTTTGTTGAAATATATTTTACTGGTGGTAGAGGTCCAGTGACGGAGCTCGCAGGCGTAGGCACCACCGCATTACCTAATATACTTGCCGCTAAAAAGTAGTGTTCAGCACTATAGTGTTCCGGTCAGGTGGAAATGTACGGCCCTGTAATTTCCGGCACAGAGGGATAACACCTTAGGCCTCAGGAGTGGTACCGCATCTGCATTTTGACCTTGGTCTTTGTGAGGGTGTCTATAGGCAGCAGTCATCACCTAACATATGAATCAACTATGTGAACTGCCTCCTTGTTTGCCACTTCCATTACATAAAAAAAAACATTAATCAACAGCGGATCTCCAAAAACCAGGCAGCCCTAGTTCAATGCAGTGTGAATATGGAAGTGACAGTTTATTTCGTTAACCACTCAACAAGCTATTGGTCTGGGACTGTAAAACGATGCAGGAAGCACATCTTGTTAACTAATCTCGACCGCTTCACTATTTTAGCTTACAGATAATATGACAGATTTATAAATATACGTCTGCTTGCCCTGGAATGCTATTGTTACGTTTGTTAATATCTTGATTGGATTGATGTTCCGTGCAAATGAATTCAGAACTGTTACTTCCTTGTCTTTGATTTGAGGTACAAAAATAATCATGTTTTCATTAAGAAAAGCAACACGTGGAACATGTTTTGCAATACTTTCATTTTGATTTTGACTTTATTTATATTTACTTACATTGGAAGGTAACGTGATGTACGTAAAATATTATTTTAAGTCATATTATACCTATAGTCATTATGATTAAAGGAGTAAAATATACTGAAGATTTGAGGATCTGATGTTGATTTCGAAGAGAAGGATGATATCATTCTTGCTTAGAAATTAAAGAAAAAAATAAAAATTGATATGTCATTAGTGTCCGAACGCACTAGCGGCTAGCCGCTTTTACATTTTAATATGCAACCGCCTGTGATTGTATGCACTTAACCGCCATACAATCACAGGCGGTTGCATATCAAACTCTAACCGCGCGGCTACCCGCTCCCGCGGCTAACCGCTAGTGCGTTCGGGCACTTAGGTTTTTGCGAGCTACACATTGAAATAAACCTAGTTTAATATACGCGAGATAAAAAAAGTAACTTCACGCCTGTAATCCCCGAAGGGGTAGGCAGAGGTAAATGCATGCACTCAAGCAACACTCACGGTTCGCCGGTTAAGTTTTGGCCCATGAAACGGGTGGCGAGCCTGTTGCCATCTCTGGGCATATTACCAAACTCCGAGGTACTGGGAAACTTTCAGAAAATAATAAAATCCCAATAGAACCAGGGATAAAGGATTTTAAACCGTTTTCTCTGATAAACCCCGACCCGAGAATCGAACCCAGGATCTCCAGCTCAGTAGTAGTGGCGTGCTACCACTGGGCTACTTAGTCAGTTTAGTTACGCGAGATAAATCTGTAAAAATAGTTTAATTTCAATTCAATTTCAATCAAAACAATTCAAAAATTGACTTTCAACAGGAATTGAACCTGCAACCACAGGCAACGCATCTACATAGAGATTTCTGGTTTCATGTAGATTTATTATCGTGGGTGTTGTCAAACAGCATGCTAATTCAATGAGAAATAAATTGATAGGATACGTTTTTTTTTTATATTTTATAAAAAAAAAATAATGTTGTCATTAAAGCTTTATTATCTTTATTTGCATTTAAAATGCTTTCAATGTTTCATATGAAAGTTGACACTTATGAAACAAGATAATGTTGATAAAAATTAAAGTTCTCTTATCTTTGTAGTCCTTAAATTTGGAACTGTATTATTCAGCCTCTTGTTTGAAGTAGACGTTCCTGTTTTGGCACTAACACCTAGAGTTATTACCGTTATTATTAGAGAAATCCTGGCATTAGAGAGTCGACTGTATCGTATATCTTACTAAGCCGCGTAAGACCCTTAGCTTGTAAGTTCTCCACCTTAGCATTGTTAGTTTATAGTTTAAAGATCTTTGAGTTCAACGCTTTTAATCTAGATGGGGTGGTGTGGTGTATTGCGAGAGAAAAGAGCGATTTAAGATAAACCATAAATATGAAACTTTTTTTCATTTGCCAAAAACCCATAAATAACTTATCACGTCGTAACAGACAATAGAAAATGCTAATAGATATTTGACATAAACTTCAGACTTTTTTTTAACAGTTTCAGTACAATGATTCTTTAAATATAACCTTTGTTAAAAATAACTTTTGTAATAATACTAAGTGTCGTAATGCAGGTGTGATAGAGTTAAGGCCGTTAAAACTGAGTTAATTAGCACTTAGTTATTTTTAAGGGTTCCGTACCTTAAAAGGTAAACCCAGCTTATCCTAACAGGCCATGTGGAGGGAAAAAGGAGCAGAGGCAGAAAGCCCACTCGATGGATAGATGCCATTCTAGAGTCCCTTAATTGCAACACGCAAACAGCAATCCACTCTGCCCAAAATAGAGAAGCTTGGAGAGCACTGACCCGAGATGCTGCTTTTGGTGGTCACGACCCTCAGTCGTGAGGACACGACAAAGAAGAAAAGACCTTAAAAGGAAAAAAGGAACCCTTATAGGATCACTCGTGCGTCTGTCTGTCTGTCTGTTTGTCCGTCCGTCACAGCCAATTTGCTCCGAAACTACTTGACCGATTGATGAATATATGTAAATTGGTGACCCAAAGATGAACACGTCAAGTAAAATAATAAATTTTAAACAGGGGGGCCACTTTCGGGGGGTAAATCAGAAAATTCAAAAATAATAATTCGTAAACTGTATCGTGTGACATATCAAATGAAAGAAGTTGTTGTCAGCATTTCAGATATATTTTTTTTATAATTTTTGTATCAACAAATTTGATGTTATTTAAGAAAAACGACGAAAATTGACCATTGCATTTCGCACTTGTCCGGTTTTTTTTTTATTAAAGCCGGAATCAGGTTCAAATTCATTCTTTAGTTCGATTTAAGCAATATATTCGTCAAGCTACATTGATATTCATGACGTGGATTGTGATTAAAAGATATCATCGAATTGTTGTATGTCCACTTGAATTTTGAAAACAGCTTACATATTTATGCCACTTTACTAGCGAATGGTTAAGCTGACTACAAAAAAAAAGTCGAACGAAAACCCTGGGAACCTGGTCACTTATCTTGGTCTTATATGATTTAAAGTCAATCGGATAAAACTGCTAGCAAATGAGATGCCAGTGAATCAAGATTTGATCTCAGATTCTATCCGTCGAATGGTACAGTGCACTGATCACACAACTATTCAAGAAACAAAAACCATCTTGACGATTTGCCGAGACATTAACTGGAGGATGGAGAATTTGCATAAATTTGCGTTAAGTAAATGGGGACCCTTGACAAGTTTAATCTTGTCTTTAGAATTTATTACCCCCTACTGCAGCCTCCTGGCCTTTGCAATTGCTGGATAAATATTTGGTTTTAGTTTGGGAAGAATTTAACACGGCTTGTGTAATGTTAGGCTTAATTTGATATTCACTTGAAACTTCGCTTTTAACTGCTGCTGTAGCTTTAGTCGTTTTATGTTTCAGGAAATTGTTTGCTACAATTGTTAAGTAATGATAAATGCATTAAAATAAGAGAGCATTAATTGTGATAAAAATATTCATTAAACATTCTCACACTAAATCACATTCGATATTGCTGCCAATATATAAGTTTCATTCTTCTTTTATTTTCTTCATTGATTTTCTTTATTTATTATGTTCTTCAATATTCAGCAGTACATCGGCTTTCATATATATATCAGTAAATATACATCAATATTCACATCACTGCAACAAAAATTACACGCTTTTTGGTACGAGTAAATCTATAATTTATCATAATAATGGCAACCCATTATACGTCCCACAGCTGGGCTGGAGCTTACTCCACCACGCTGCTTCAATGCGGATTGGTGGAGCAACTTATCATAATCAAAGTAAAATTTCGTGAAGATTAACGTAATTTTACTTACAAACATAACTAAAATATAACTTTTTGATCAAAGCATTTATTAAAACTCCCTTAGTAGTATAGTGAAAGAAGCCACTAGATTAGTGTTCTTGGGTTCCCAGGATCGAAAAATATGCGCTATTGGTATTTTTCCATTTCTCTGAAGTTTCCCCACTGCCATTGTCCTAAACTCAGGGGTTTGATATTGTGCCTGGAGAAGTCAATAGGCACTCCAGCCATTATGTAGATCAAATATGTAACTAGGGAATCAGGGATCACAGGTACGAAGTTTCCATTACGTCATATCTGAACATGGTCTGTACAAAAGACAATATTCAATGCGACATTTTTGCCGACATTCATACATTCAGTAAGTTAAACAATATAATTATACAGAGTACTCTGCAAACATTTCTCCGCAGAACAAAATTGTGGTTGAAATTAAATTAAAACTGTTTGCAGAAAAGGAAAATAGAGGTACGTTCGAATTATTTCGAATAATTAACTTGTTATTATTTGACTAGATGTGGGAGGTCTTGCAATTTGCTTGTACTTTCGTCTCAAAATGTTTCTACAAAGTAAATTGGGATGTTGACATGTTAAAAAATCACCAATTTTTATAATATCATGTGCAACTAAAATTAAAATGGGATACAAAGGGACAAAATGGGATAAAAAGTATGACAAAATAACTCCGCGTAGTTTATACATATTTTTATCAATTTTTAAATCGAACTTTTCTATCCGACGCGACGTAGTCTGAATCCGCAGTCTTAATTTTGCGTTAACGCTACGCAAGGCGTTTACGATATCGATGGAAGCTACATATAATTTCTTAAACTGCTGTCAGATAAATGTCTTTGTCAGGGACCACGGAAGCTGAAAAGCGATCGAAATGTCGGGTTTATTTTTAAAATAATTTTAGTTTAATATACGCAAGATCTCCACCAATCCGCATTGGAGCAGCGTGGTGGAGTAAGCTCCAGGCCTCCTTCCCAAAAAAAGGGGAGAGCCTCGTGCCCAGCAGTGGGACGTATAATGGGTTGCCATTATTATTATTATTATACGCGAGATAAATCCGTACAAATAGTTTTATTTCAATGAGTGTAGCTCGCGAAAACCTAAGAACATTCAATAATAAAAATACCAGTCCTTCGACGATACTAAGACCATTAAGATCTCATTTTTCGCTAGACATAATTCATCTAGATTTCCTTTAGATGTCTAGACTAACAAAAAGCGAGCTTTAATCTGCAGAAGCTATAAATTTATCAAGAGAAAAACGTCGGCATAGTACAGATAAATGTGCTGAATAAGCATCTTTAAAAGCGGGTAAACCATACAAAACTAATTGAGCCACCCAGGATCGAGTGAACAGTTCGTACTGTCTGTTTGTATACAGCAGATATAAAAGTTCCTTTGAAATCGGTGGTTGGCAATGATTATATTTATTTATGGTACCTATGTCTTTTGAGTAGTATCTCTAAGTTATATTAAAGTGACAAATTACATTTCAGGAATGGTAATTTCAATGGTTATGTAATATTTGAATTTTTACCTTTGGGTTTCTGTATCCATTATGTATGTCCAGCGGTGGGTGTTGATACATGTCATCTTGGCCAACACCTTCGCGCAATACGGGTGTGACGTTTCGTTTAGTAATTGTTTGCTGGTAAGTTTTAAGAAGTGCAGAACGTACTACCTTATCTATATGCTGCTATATAGAAATGCTGGCGTAAGTCTGTGTTTAATTTAATGAAATTATAGTAGGTTGTCGCAAGCTTTGTTTCTTTTTTAGAAATTATATTTATGGATTTTCTTGAGTATACATGTACTGCCCGCGACCACGGTAGCTGGAAAGCGACCATCGTCGCGGGAAAGCGAAAAATCGGGTAAGAGAAGCAGTTGGGAGTAGTGTATACAAGAGATAATCCGCAAATATATTTTCTAAAATGGACCAATTTGCAGGTGCACACTATTGGCAATTAGCATTAATTCAATACGTTATCTTCTAACGGACTTTTGAAATACTTTTGCAACAGCGTTTCTCACTACTACTTCATTAGCGACTACGTGTTAGACTTTTAACGTCAATCATCGCATTTATTTAATTTAAGTTACGATAAGAATATAAATATTCCGATATGGATAAGCTTAGTTTTCGTATTAGTACAGGCACAATACATTTATTTGTTAAAGTGAAAGTGAATTTCGATGTAGTTTAATTGTCCGCCCGTGTACAAAACCAATAAGTACCGACATTAAGAATATAATACAATCTTAAATCTTTGTATCTCAACATCTCCCGATACATCATTGTACCGATTACACTTGCCATGTACCATCCATCCTCTTTCATTAATTACGTCACTGGTAAAACTATATGTATCTAATACCTCCAAGCCAACTTAAACACTATCTGTTGACAGATAAAGTTCAAATTCACTGGCAATATAATATCCCAGATTAGAATGCTGCGTTTAGCTGGATCTAGTTGATTGATTGGCGTCACTGAGGTCGGAGATCAGTGCTCACTAATTCGTTTGAGTATTATGAACTTATTATACGTTTATTATATGGACGGTATGGCTTGTGATCAGAGGCTATTACAGATTATAATTTTTACTGGTGATCTACCACCAGTCTCTGCAGAAGCATACAGGCGTAGGCACCACCGCTAATGTTTCTGTTGTTTTAAATGTTCAGTGCTACCGTATTCCAAATGTTGACCTCACACCGCTGGAATAGCGGTGTGAGACGACCGTTTGATTCGAAGGGTCACGGTTTCGATCCCCACACTAGGACAAATATTTGTTTGGGGTCTGGGCGTTTGTGTATGTACAACGGTACCCACGATACAGGTTACTACCTAGTGTGGGGTTGCGAGTGTAAGCGTATTTATTCCAAATATATCTATTATACAATAAAACCGGTCCGGTAGAGAAAAATTATACACACGTATGTACATATATGTACGGCCCTGTAATTTCCGGCACAGAGGCATAATACCTTAGGACTCAGGAGTGGTAACACATCTGCATTTTGACTTCGGTCTTTGTGTGGGTCTCTATAGGCTGCAGTCATCACTTAACATCAATGTGAACTGCATGCTTGTTTGCCACTTCCGTAACATAAATATCGACGTGTGGCACTCGGGGACTGCCGGACTGCCGCGGTAAAGCTATTGCATAGCATTTTGTATCTACTTATGCAATTATAATTATTTATTTATTTTATTTATGCAGTAGGTATTTCTTTTTTTTTTTGATATTAATTCAAGTTACACTTTTTGAGCGTGCTAACCAATAAGAAAACATTTTTTTTCTTTTATTAAATAAAAAAGTTAATTGTTTGAACTAATTGTATTATTTTACAATACATGTAAACAGCTGCTTATGTATTTATCCGATTTCGGAGCAGCTCGTCTCGATTCGTGCGAGCTTCGTAGAGTCGTACAATACGTCTAGTTGCACGCACACAAACAGCGTGTCGAAGAATACCGAAAAGAAACGACGTTAGACAATGCACGGCCTTCAAGCCACACCTCCGTGCCCGTCGGAGTGGGGAGCGTGAGGTTTTTTCGTTACGGAATTTCTGGATTCGGTCCCCGCGCTCAAGGCCCTCGATAGAAGCTATGCATGCAATAGCTTAAAAAAAACACATAACAGTATATGTAAATTACCTACTTTTGAGAATTTGAATTCATTGTTAGCTAGCGACGCACAATTGTATACACGAGGCAAGTAGAGGCTACAGGCAAATTTGTATTCAGGTCATCTAGGTAAGACATACGTTAACAATTTGGGAGTAAAGCTCACAACAGTTCTTTTAATAAATGAAAAATATTCATTACACTAATGTCGTTGACTTTTTCAAGAAATGCAGTAACAATCCTTTAAAGAATAATCATTTTAAGTGGAATGCAAAGAAAAATCGCAAGCTTCTAAATCTTGCTTAAGATCCGAAACAATTTCACTCATTACTTATCACTTTATAGAATTAAGTGCGAACCAAAGTATAAATAGGTTATAATTTGTGAGTGAGCCAAAAAATTTACAATAATTGTCTTCTACGCAGAAATTGGTCTTATTTCGTTGAAAATAAGGACTATTATCGTCGCTCTGCTATAGGAGTGTGTTGGTAAATGTCTAATTTGCAAATGGAGTCGTGTCGTAGGCCGTGCAATTTGGCTTAAGCGAAAACTCTTAGCGGGCCGTTTGTTCAAGAAATTGAGTCTGGAGAAACATTGATGTACTTACTGTATGCGGAAAGTGTGGTAAATGTTAGCATTTTGATGATTTGCCTTTTGGATGGAGTAAGTTCAAGGTATTTTGTTACTCAAAAATGATATCTGCCTCCTGCTACTGTTTATATGTATTTTTACTGACCGTAGAGTTCCTTTTGATGGTATGGACTTCGAGAGCGTAGTAATATTTTTTTTTATATCATGAAATGACAAACAAACATGCAGTTCACATTGTAGCCTAAAGGTAAATATCTACATAAATAACCAGACATTTCAATGTGTGCTGCCATTCCTAAGGCCTAAATTGTTATACCTGTGTGCCAAAACACTAGAGTGTCGTACACAACCACCGGATTGTAGCGCTGAACACTACCATTTAGCGGCAAGTAGATAGTGCGATGATAGATGCGTTTATATCTAGTATCATCTTGTGTAAGGGTATTTTTTAAATCTCATACCTTACAACTATCATTCGGTTCTAATTTCCATAAGGTTCTTTTCCACCTCGGAGGCTTAAGTCGTTTACACTCTGCGACAAAAAAAATGTAAGTGTCCTTGAGGTAACGTTAAATGTTATTTCAGACCCGTATTTTTTGCATAACAAATATTTCTGCCGAGAACTCGAAGTCGTCACAAAAATCTGCTACATGTAATCCTGTTAGCGTAGCTATCTGAAAATAAACACGCATTCATCAACACACCCACACGAGTGAAAAAGCTTGAAAACATTAAAAGATCGTATAAAAAAATACCCACAAAAGCGAGTGGAACCGAGCGTGAAATCCTTATTTTTCTACCATCAAAAGCCGTCACACGAGGCTGCCACCTACAAACAAAGACGGTTTATTTTTGTGCTTCAGCTAAACGAATAAGTTTGAGCTGATGAGGATTCACATCTTATCTTGCTTTCCGGGAAAAACTTTAATGAAATGAACATTGAAGATAAGGACTAGACCATAATACTTGAAAATAAGGATGTGTTTGAGTGAATGCGATTAGCGATAAAAATTTATTATGAAACTGCAGAGGTAGTTGATTATTTATTAGTATCAAAGGACAAGTTCCACGTTGGGCCCGCACCTTGTACACTATATCAAAAGATACAGAAAAATACGTAGACTCATGGCAAAATACTTAAAAAAATAATTTGAATCGTTGTTTTTTTGTCGGTAATATTTATTATAGGTAATTTTTCTATGACAACAATATGTCAACATATTGCTACTATGACATTCTTGTTTTTGAAATTACTTACGACAATTAATTGAAGATATAATTAACGATTCTTCGCTTCTTCTCTCAATATAGCGTACAAGGTGCGGGCCCAAGCTCCATACATTTTGGAACATCTCCTTTAATAATACAGGTTTTTTATTTGAGCAGGTTCTAGAGATGTATTCTTTCAAATAAATTATCATCACGGAATTGTTTGACATAAAATAAAATAAAACATCTTTACTTGTAGTAGGAACTGTAAATCATACAGAACACAGCATCTGAAGGACTAAGCAGAACGAACGAACTCCAAACAAACTTAAAATACACAAGAAATAATGAATTGACTTAAAACATTAAGAGCCATTTAATTTTGACATTTGTATATTGCAGTTGATTGAACGCAGGCGTCACTGTAGGACCTACGCAAGGACCCTGCAGAGGAAGCACCGCGACGCATGCGTTGCGTTAAAGCAGTCCTAAAGCTGGGATGAAGAAGCTCTATAAGACGAACAAAAATATCATCAAATTATTTTTGTTCAATTAAATAAATAAGTTTGAACACGATAGTGCTGAACACTATCATTTAGCGGCAAGTAAATTAGGTAATGCGGTGGTGCCTACGCCCGCGAGCTTCGTCACTGTGGCTCTACCACCAGTAAATTATATCTTGCATCGCTTAGCCTCCATATTCAAACGATGTCCTAATGATATTAGCAGTTCCTAAGACGCTAAACACAATACCCATTACGTAGTTATGTCGAAGTTGGCAAGTCGAAACAAAAGCAAAACCGCTTAAGATCCTAAGTTTAAGTCGAATTAACTTTACTTCGGTACAGCTTACTTCATTCAGTAGGTTAGATGAGGGTATACATCAAATATAATTGCACGCCTGAGTTTTCTTGAAGCTATAAGCAGAGCATATACATCAAGCATGCTTTATTTATCTCTTATGTATATTATAACTTGTTGTGGTGCTTTTTCGAGCATATCACATAACTTCCAGGTTCTCATATCAAAAGGAGAAATACAAATATGAACCTAAAGCTCCACAGTTTACCAAATTTCGTATTTTTTTAAAAATAAAGGAACCTGAAAGGGCAACTTTACTGGTGGTAGAGCTCCAGTGACGGAGCTCACGAGCGTAGGCACAACCGCATTACCTAATATACTTGCCGCTAAATGATAGTGTTCAGCACTATCGTGTTCCGGTCAGGTGGTAATGTACGGCCCTGTAATTTCCGACACAGAGGCATAACACCTTAGGCCTCAGGAGTGGTAACGTATCTGCATTTTGACCTCGGTCTTTGTGTGGGTGTCTATAGGCTGCAGTCATCATTTAACATCAATGTGAACTGCATGCTTGTTTGACACTTCCGTAACATAAAAAAAAACTAAAGTTCGTAACTCCAAATTTTTTTTTTTTAACCTCCCTAGAATTGACCATCACTACGCCACCGATATAATAGTGATGTTATTGAGAAATGGTACCGCAAACGCAGACTAACCATTCTATAATAAGTGCCAAATATTTGAACAAGCCTCCAAGCACATGTCACTAATTACACTTCCCCCCGAAACTCGAGCATAATCTAAATGAAATATCTCCGGGCGTTTTTCCTCAAGCAAGAGGGTAGTCGATAGCTGAATCCCCCGGGATCTGGGAAATATATCGTTGACCCGCCCTCTGGTGGAGTGGATATGTTATTTTCCGAGTTATGAAGTTTTTTTTTATAGTTAAAGATAAGTTTCATCTGCAGCGATAATAAAGGATCTCTTTTGTTATGATAAGCCGAGGATGGATATTTGATATTGCAATGGTTTTTTAGGTCAATCGTTGTCTATTTTGATGGAGATTCTTGATATTGTGTACCTAACCCTGTGTGCTGGTATAGGGACGTGATGATTCGCCCACTAGCGGAAGAATTTTACTATACTGGAAGAGAATTCTTCCTCTTTTACTGGTGGTGGAGCTCGAGTGACGGAGCTTGCGGGCGTAGGTACCACCGCATTACCTTGCCTCTAAATGGCAGTGTTCAGCACTATCGTGTGTCAGGTGGTAATGTACGGCCCTTTAATTTCTGGCACAGAGGCATAACACCTTCCTGCCTCAGGAGTGGTAACGCATCTTCATTTTGACCTGGGTCTTTGTATGGGTGTCTATAGGCTGCAATCATCACTTAACATCAATGTGAACTGCATGCTAGTTTGTCCAATATCAATAGTCCTATAGTTCTACCAATTTCATAAAAATCTCAACAGCCAGTCAACTAAACAATGGCGGCCAAATCATTCCAATGGAGCGGTAGTAAGTGCAATAACGCAAGATGGGCTGCAGTGTTCTGCGATAAAATGACCGCCACTGCCATCGCCAATCCACATGCCACGCGTGGTAATTATGGCATGACCCCTAATGGGGAGGCTTCGTCAAACAGTAAATATCTTTCGGCTGATATGATGATTTTGTAGCTAACCCCTCTCTCAGACGGGTATTCGGATTTGGTTTCATACAGTCATACTTTTCAGACCTCCGTAGTCAAGAAGGAACCCATAAGGCCATGTCTGTCCGTCCGTCTGTCTGCAGCTCGAATTTTGTGCCATTTTAGGCAAAATTTACTCTACTACTAACTAGTTTTTTACGCCACTTTCTTACTCTACCTACCACAAACTAGTTTTCAACGCTAGGATTATAACATAACCACATGTGACACCTGTAACGTACACGACATTACAGGTGTCAAATGTGGTTATGTTGCGTACATGACTACTTCATGTACCAGCCCATTTTTTTTTTACGCTCCCCCACAGTAGGTATAAACCTGTGTCGTGGGTGCCGTTGTACACATACAATACGTACACAAACACACAGACCCGAAACAAATATCTGTAGGCCATACAAACATTTGTCCCGGTGCGGGGATCGAACCCGCGACCCTCCGAATCAAACGGTCATCTCTCACCGCTGGACTAACCGGGTCGTCGAACGTCATGAACGTCGTGCATGAACGTTGTTGGCTTGAAATTTAATACGATGATATACTTTTAACAAAGTATATTTAAATTTCAACAAGTTTATTACCACTCGGGTGATGGCAACCGTGACGACAACATCACTAGCTGCGAAATCATATGTATGTATATTATAAATACGAAAGTCTGTATGTTTGTTTGTTACTCCTTCACGCAAAAACTGCTGAACCGATTTTCATGTAATTTGGCACACACATAGATGGTAACTTGGATTAACATATAGAAAACGGATTTTTCTATGGGCCTCATATGAAGGTCACTCAGAGAGTAATGAGGAGATCCGCATGAGAACCAAAATAACCGACATAGCCCACAGAATAGCGAAACTGAAGTGGCAGTGGGCAGGGCACATAGCTCGCAGAACTGACGGCCGTTGGGGCAGAAGAGTTCTAGAGTGGCGACCACGTACCGGAAAACGAAGCGTAGGCAGGCCCTCCCCCACGAGGTGGACCGACGACCTGGTAAAGGTCGCGGGCAATCGTTGGATGAAGGCGGCCCGGGACCGTTCGTTGTGCCATTCTTTGGGGGAGGCCTTTGTTCAGCTGTGGACGTCTTTTGGCTGAAATGATGATGATGATGATGATGAAAGGATTTTTATCTCGAAAAAGTTTTTGAGGGATGTCATGGGATAATTTGTTGAGTTTTCACAGATTCCGCGAAAAGTGACCTACACGAGGGCGGACCCGTGGGCAACAGCTAGTAAGTCATAAACACAGCTTTATAAGACCTACACAGGATAGATTTCTACAGATTTTCATTCTCTCTGACAATTCTAACTCCCATACTAGCAAGCTTCGCCAAAGGAGATGTTGCAAAAATGTATGGACCTCCGGCCATGTATTGTACACAATATCATTAAACAGGAAAAATCAATATAAAAACGTTTTTTTATTGCATATTTTCACTTATTTAGCTTTGTTTGCAGTTACAAAACATTATTTGAAGTTAGAATTGCAACTGAAAAATAAAATGGCGAATATGGTGAGCGATGTCTTTTTGACATTTTCATTTTTTAAATTGTTTTTTATTACATAGTAATTGAAGAAAACAGTGATATTTTCTAAAAACTATCGAAATCGATTGATCCCAAGCGTCAGCTGTATCGCCGCCATGTTGAACATAGTTGAAAATAATAAAATCGTTTGAATTAAATGTGGTTGTAACTCTAAAATATATTCTTGGATAAATTAATTGTATTTTTTTCGGATTCTTCTTTAATTTACCCATTTTTTGAGGACGTGTACGAACCAGAGCCGAGTTCGCAACATCTCCTTTACTCCAATGTCACGTCGGCCGCGTCACGCGTTTGCGGTTACGCGTGTCTGCTACTGCAATATTGTCCCGCTTGGTTTGTACGGTGGAAGATTAAATTTGTTGGAGGCGAAAATTGCTTTTTGTATAAAGATACGTACCTCATAGGAACTGTTTATTTAAATTGTTGGTGTATTTATTTGAATTATATTTTTGAGAGACAATTTCAAAATATTAGTGATAAACCGACATCAGAAGGAAACGATATCATTAACAAACGTATCTGACAGTAAGATTTCCAAAAACATCTACTAAAAGCCAGAGGTCAAAATGCAGATGCCTTGCCACCCTTGAGACCTAAGGTGTCATGTCCCTGTGACAGTTCCCATCCATAAGGCGTATGTTGTTTTTCCTCTTTCCTTACAGGGGCATACATTATCATTATAACTATGATGTCATGTAACCAAAACGCGTAATAATATCTAATGATAATACAAAAAAAACTTATTTTCTGTCACAGAGATATATTTTAGACCAACCAAGCCTCAATTGGGTGCACCAACCAAGCTTCAACAGTGGGTTGGCCACTAACCCACCCACCTCTACCAATCCGCATTGGAGCAGCGTGGTGGAGTAAGCTTCCCCCCAAAAAAAGGGGAGAGACTCGTGCCCAGCAGTGGGACGTATAATGGGTTGCCATTATTATTCCACTTATTTATTTATACAACTTATTAAATAATTTTTTACATATATATGTATAAAAAAAAACAACAAATATATATATAAAAAATTAAAAAATAGTGTGCCGCCGGCAGCGAGAGCAGGGTCCAAGCTGCCGGTGGTTAGGGACACAGAGACAGGAACCTCCTCACTATACGTGCCGTGCCGAGGAGTACTGCTTTCTGTATCAGACCCTTGATCCATCCACCTAGCGAGAGCCTCTTGAGATGTTGGTCGAGGCTCTTCGCTATCAGCCCGTTCACCGATACGACTATCGGCACAATGATGGCCGAATCCACATCCCACATGGCGACAACCTCGTGAGCCAGATCAAGATATTTTATTTCCTTGTCTTTTTCGGCTCCAAAAATTCATTATTATTATTATTAAGCCTCAATTTAGCTCGCAATATACAAGTCGTTCGATATCCATGCTATCCCTATGAAAACAGTAATATACTGCAATTTAAAGTCGGTGGGCCCGTCACGCGTTTGCGGTTTCGCGTGCTCGCTATTGCAATAATGTCTCGCGTGCCGCTGTGCCTTCGACTGTGTAGAACTAGATAGAATTTATGTTTACATTAATATATAACATGTTTACAGAAAGGAGTAAATCGTTTTTTTGTATTTTTTTCATGTAATAAAAGTGGCAAAGAAGCGTGCAGTTCACATTGATGTTAAGTGATGACTGCAGCCTATAGACACCCACACAATGACCAGAGGTCAAAATTTAGATGCGCTTTTTTACTCCTGAGGCATTAGGTGTTATGCCTCTGTGCCGGAAATTACAAAGCCGTACATTGCCACCTGACCGGAATACGATAGTGCTGAACACTACCATTTAGCGGCAATTAGGTAATGCGGTGGTGCCTACGCCCGCGAGCTTCGTCACTGGAGCTCTACCACCGGTGAAAACGTTTTGTTAATTTGAATGTTTGAATATAATTTATTTTTTTGTCATGAAGGTTGCACACAAGCATGCATCTCACATTAATGTTAAGTGAGGCATAACACTTTAGGTCTCAGGAGTGGCAACGCATCTGCATTTTGACCCCTGATCATTGTGTGACTGTCTATAGGCTGCAGTCATCACTCAACATCAATGTGAGCTGCATGCATGTTTGCCACTTTTAGTACATTAAAAAAAAACTGCCTTAATTGGAACCTCGCGAGCGACACGCGCACTTGGCCGGTTTTTCATTTGTTTATACCTACGTTTTCTAAAATCTATCACATTTATTCACCCACGACTACGCAATAAAACTAAGAACTAGCTGCATTTGGAGGTAACAGGACTTTGAACCCTTTCTCAATATGACTATCTGGTACAATCTGATCTCTTATCAACTCCGTCGTGATTTCCGCCGCCATTTTATTGTCAATACCAACAAATATGTCTGTCGTGCAATAAATACCTATATATGAACGTTGTTAACTGTTTTAGAACACTCTTAAGCTATGTTTCGGAATGTATATAAATATTGATTGTATTAGTTGATAAAATGGTTATCCATTAGTATAAATTGGTTGACTTAACTAGCCCCATAGGTACGAGAAAAATAAATCATTTAGCAGAGCTTAGATTGTTAAACCACAACGTTTGTAATATTTTATTTAGTTTTTCGCAATAACATACATATGTGAGTGAATATAGAAATTAAAGAAAAACGGATCTTATTTGGGTAGGGATCGAACTTTTAATTATTTAAAAAAAATTAAAACTTGCATTTGCCTCTGCCTACCCCTTCGGGGATTACAGGCGTGAAGTTATCTTAAAACTTTTTTAGTCAATTACTCGTGTATCTTTCTCAATGCTGACTTACAGAGGGATTCGACATTCTATCTCAATCCATTTTTAATGATCTTCGAGCGATACTTCGATCAGCTTGTCAAAAAATTACTACTAGAATTTGCTGTTCCTTGTCATCAGAATAATGACAGTACATCGATCAAAACATCGTTTGTAATATATATTTGTTCTATCCGCGATCGAAAGTGCAAAATTGATCGAAACAAAAGTATAAGCAAATAACAAACATTTTAGTCTGAACTCACTAATTATGTCCTAATTATATAAATATTCTGAGGAATAAGTCAGCAACACATTAGATTTAATTAGGCAAAACTCCGTTTTAGTACATAAAATGGAAAATTTTATCTTGTTTTTAAAAGACTGATAAAGCAAAACATCTTTATTGATATCTGATTTCTGTGTAGAATTTTACTCCTTGTCTGACATGTTAATTTGCAATAGAAATTATATAATCGACTAGGTATGTAATAAGGATCGACTTTATGCACATTTGTGACACTTTTTAAATTCTGAGTAGTCACAGAAGTTCATCTGGCTAACTCAACAGCAACACAATTAAAATTTATATCATGAGACTTGGGAAAGTAATATTCCGAAGAGAATCCAAGAGAGGTCGCTAAATCTCTCTCAGTCATTCAAGCTTCACTTGAAACTAATTACAAGAAAATACACGACAAGCATATACAAGCAAGCAAATGGTCAATGCAGTAATGCAGTAATTTATTTCAATGCTCACGCGATTTCCTTGAATGTTGTTACGGTGGCTACACACGTTGTCATAATACGACAACCTTTTTTATGTCAAGTTCCCGTGTGTCTTTCTCAGTACTGTTGATTTACACAGGGACTAAATATTTTATCTGGGTATATTAATTTTTATCACCTTCGAGCGATACTTTGATCCGCGTCCCGACGCTTTTTTTGACAATCAAATGCAGCAAGTGCTGCCGGCAGATCGATCAAAAGATCGTTTGCAATCTATATTGGTGCGATCCGTGATCGAAGGTAGAAAATTTGGTTTAGTCTAGGAATGACTGATTCGCGAAAAGAGAGCTGTGCGGAAATAACAAACATTTTAGTCTGAAATTGAAGCTTTCGTCCTTTGAATCGCCACAAAATAAACCGGTAACCGTAGTGTGTGTGATGATTTCTTATTGATTAAATGTTTTATGCATCGTTTTGAAACATTTTCACTTTTTCCCTTATATAAGACCTAACTACAACTATATCAAATTTTATACTTCACCGTGTATGCAATTTCCGTAAAAGGCATAAAACGTTTTTCCTTCGCGTATTGCTGTAACCTCTATGCCTTTCAAACTTACAGTTGCGTATGTACATACCTTTAGGTAAGAGTAATGACCAGTGAACGCTATAAGCTTTCCCATTGATCATTGAGTATGTTTACAATTTATACGAGAAGACGGCAATATCACTAAATATGAATGTTAAGCCTCATCTATACGTGATCACTATTCTAAATAAGCGAGATTTTAGAGATGCGCCTCTATCTTCTACTTCTTCTATCTTATTTGGAGCTTATCAGAATTTTAAATACATATTCTTAATATCATTGGTATATATAATCGGGATTCGCAAGATCTAGGTTTATTACAAACAATAGGTCTGATTTCAAATTTTATTTAATATATAAAATAATTCAACTAAGTAAATATTCCAAGAAAATATTCCACGTAAGTACTTTGGGGAGTATAGGGAAGCACTAAGAGAGAATTCCTTGAAATTCCATCGAAAATTATACGGGCAAAGCTTGTACAGCAATAATATATCGAATTTCAATATATCGATACTCGAAATCTCTACATAACGCTCTCGATCTATTAAACAAAGATACATCCTGTATGATATCTACAAAATTCAACCCTAGCTACATACCCCACACACTATACAATGTGCATACCCTTAATAAATGAACCGTCGAACAAAAACCTCCCTAGCGGTGGATATCAAAAACTTCGAAGCAAAAATATCAAAGCAATCCTATACACGCCGTTCATTTTGAGTAAATCAAGTAATTCCCACAGCTATCTGCGGGACGGACATAGGGGGATTCATATTTAGGGTTGGCAAATATGTCTTGAAAATAGTTTGACTTAAAAAAATATAATGACTCAGTAGCGTAGTTTTAGAAGGCAGCTGCTGCCACGCTGAGGTCCCAGATTCTCAATTACCCAATTCCCTGGTCAGTTGTAGCTATAAAGCTACACTAACAGCTGACCAGAGAATTCAATCGGGGACGAATAATAACGCTAAGAAGTGTCCACTAATCCAAAAAAATGTTTTTTTTAATGTTATGGAAGTGGCTTACAAGCATGCAGTTCACATTGATGTTAAGTGATGACTGCAGCCTATAGACACCCACAAAAAGACCAACGCCAAAATGCAGATGCGTTACCACTCCTGAGGTCTAAGGTGTTATGCCTCTGTGCCAAAAATTACAGGACCAAACATTACCACCTGAACGGAACACGATAGTACTAAACACTAAAATTTATCGGCCAGTATATTAGGTAATGCGTAATGTGTTGCACGTAATGTGGTGGACCGTAGGAGGGGCTTCATTATGGTCCACCGCAGCACGTGGACGTCCTGTTGGACGTTTCCTTGCCGCTCGGCGAAATGACCTTGTCGTGACCAACCAAATGCCAGCATCGTCTATGTTGAAAGCGTGAGTTTTTGTTATCATAGCATTTTATTTCCACTTACACAAACAAACTGTGTAGATGGCACCAAAATCGAAGCGACGATTGTATGAGAGTTACATTTCTATAAATTACGAGCTGCCCCGACGAACTTCGTATCACCTTAAAGGTATAAAAAATTTGATATTACAAAAAAACGAAGAAAAAATTTTGTGAAAATCACTTTTATTACTTACGGGCATGAAAATTTGATTTTGGCCAATTCTCAGACCGGTGGAGTAGATATGGTAACTAAACGGCTGAACCAATTCTCATGAAATTTTGTGACACGAGAATTGTATTATATTAAATAGAGATTATTTGTAGTGCTATAGAGATCCTTCCATTATTTTAAGATTCAAAATGTACGCAGTAAAATTACGATAAGATTTCTATGTTTAATAGCTGAAAAAAATGCACATGGATCATACTGTCACAATGGCTCTAAAAATTTAAAAGTGCGGTTGGACTTGTGATGTGGTATCACAGGTTCGATTCCTGCCAGAAGTCAAATATTACTTTCCATTGTTTTTCAATTTCTAAAGTCACTCGCATTTGTTATTTTTCGCAATAACCATTTATTGCGAAAAATAAAAATATTACAATTAATACCGTATTATATAGTATAAACCATATCACTAAGATCTTATCATGAAAAGAAATCATTCTAGTTGACTATATTTTTTCTTTTATTTTGCCTAAATTTATCGCTATCTCAAAAGTCACACCGCATCCCTGCTTCATCCCTTTGCGATAATAAAAACAAGCGGACATGATTAATGCTCCTCCTGACACAGCCTATGTCCGGAAGGCTGGTGAAAGCCTTCACTACTTGTCTGTTTCAACAGTGGCTTTTTATCGTACGGACAAATCCCGGGGGTGAGCGGGCATTGGATAGTCGAGTGTGCGCTTAAAATTAAGTTTTTATTTTTTATGTTATCGTTGAATGCATTTTGTATAGAGTTTATCAAACCCCGGCGTTACGATTTCGGAATGAAGAAAAGCCGATGTGTGATTACAAGTTTTAAGATCGCTTATAAACCCAAACTCAAAAATGTATTTGGGTAATCACTTGGAAATAATAGAATTTGCTTGTGATTTGTCAAATTACAAAATTAAAATTAAAGCGAATAACATGTCAAAGTAAACAAAAATAATATAAATAATGGTCGAAAAATACTTAATAATAAAAATAGATATCAACAGAATGTTCCATACTCTCTTTTATAATATCGAATAGTCATATAGTGTAATATTAAATGGGTGTAAAGACTTATTTATGTGCGTTTATTTCTCAAATAGCTAAGTCTAAGTATATTTTTAATCCTAAATAATATTTTTAAGTATATTAAAATAACAGGAATAGCAAATATCTAGTTTTACCAAATGCGATAAAAAAGAAGCATAATTACGTTCATCAGTAGCATTTAGCGGCAAAAAGAAGTCTGTCAATTTCCATATTCTCACTCTTTACCAGTTATGTCAATCATAGATTAAACAAGGCATGCTCCGATGGTTCGGGCATATAGAAAGAATGTCGAATGAGCGAATGACTAAACAGATATACAATGCGAATGTGGATGGTTGCAGAGGCCCAGGAAGACCAAGGCTGACCTACCATGACCAAATAGGTCGAATTCTGTCTGATGGTGGGGTCAAAAGTCTTAGGAATCGGCGTGCATGTATGAAGAGAATGATGAAGGTAGACGAGGCACGAGAGGTTTGTCTGAACCGGGATATCTGGCGCTCTACACTCTCTGCCTACCCCGTTAGGGACCTGGCGTGAAGATACATACATACATAGATTAAACAAATTATATAGAATCTGTGGTACTAAATTCTTTCTCCGAATCCTTATTAAGAGTAGGAAACAAAATAATTAACAGAAAATCTATAGAATTTAAAACACTGATAGTACCCCAATTAATGATAGAACCACATGTAAGAGCCCAAACACTTATTTAACAGATATAAATAACAACAAACATTAAGACATTAAGGGGCGTCCGTAATTATCAGAGCAACATAAATTCAGAGCTAAGCGACATATTTTAACGGGACCAGTTTTAAATTATACTTACATACTAATAGAAATAAATATCACAAGTTTTATCGTGAGTTCTGCTTTTTATTTATTGCACCTAATTTGTTATAATGTGGTTATTAATGTGTACAAAATATTTTCTTCTTAATGCGAGCTGTTTACAACATTAACTCTTCAGGTTTTACCATTACTTCAATCAACATTCCAAGATCATGTGATACGTTGTATTTGAGGAATTTAACGGCTTGTAGATTACTATTACAATATTTTACTGTCTACGTCAGTTACAGTGGTACTGCAGATACAGTATCCAACAAGAAATAATGCGCATCGACCTCAGGAAGAGACGTCGGCTTATTTCGGATCTGTAGAGAGTTATCTCTTTCACACTTTACCTATTTGACGTTTGTCGACTATTTTGATCAAGTTTTGACCAATACCGGACTACGGATGCTTACAAAGGCAGTGTGCAGCAGAGATATCGCTCTATGAAGCCGAAACTAGCCGATTGTCACTTTCATAGACTCGATCTGCATTATTTCTTGTTGAGCACTGTACTTGCCTATCTGGGGACCAGCGATTCATTTGTTTTCCCAATCAAGGACTAAAAAGTGTGAGGTTTCAAAAAATAAATAAATGAGACTGTTTTTATTAACATTAAAATGGTGTTTCAAATGAAAGATTATTGCAGCCAAGATTTGTATTCCAGAAGTGCAACCAGTCAATCGAACAATGGCGGGCAAACCATTCCAATAGGCGACAGTAAATATGATAACGCAAAATGGAAAGCAGCATTCCGCGGTAAAACTGTCGCTACTGCGATCGCCAATCCGCCTGCTTAGCGTGGCGATTTAACAATATTCTCCAACACAGTTTGTTGTAAGTATCTTGGGGGAAGGCTTTGTCTGGTCACTAGGCGTCTTTCGGTTGGAGTGATGATGATGATGATTTTTCATTGGCATACAGAAAGAAGGAAAGAAAAACATTTGTCAGTGCAGCCGACATTACAATAGCAAGCCATATACTTCATAAAATAAAAAAAAAACAATACAAAAAAAACATTTCAAATAAACGTAACAAAAAATACTTAAAAGGGTTAATAGTACGCAAAAAAAACTAGTAAATTAAAAAAAAGTTCCTTATCCTAGTTCAGCATTGTGTCAAACTGGAGCCCCACGCTGGATTTCAATTGGATACTAGTTGGTGGGACACGGATATCAGTCCAAAAAGTCGATATATTAGATACTTACTAGAAAAACCTATAAGTGCCAATAAATATTACATATTACTTTAAAGTATTTATTATATAAGTAGATTAAAGAAGTTAAACTTAACAAAAACAAAACAAATACTTGAATAACAACAAATTACAGAGTTCATACACAATATGTTCATGCAGTCCACGGGATACTTCTCGTTTCGCTGAACTCCGCTTTATAGTAATGATTTCTCCAATATTACATCATATTTACTAAATCGAAATGAAATAAAAAAATATATATATAATTTATATATATAAATATAAAAATGTAACCTTATACACTAATTCTACAATTTAATGTTTGTCTTCAAACATTAAATTGTAACGCGCCGGCGCCGCAAGCGCAGGTAATGACGAACTATAAACACGGTAATGATCCGCCCACTGCGCATGCTAATGATAATACAGCTGTTATGCTCATCGGAGGCCGTGTTACATGCTGTAATCTATGATTTTATGAATATAGTGTAGAATATATTTTCAGAGAAGTCTTATAATAAATTTATGCGAATGTGTCATTTAATTTGACTGTAGTTTTAAATGTTTATAATGTAGTTCAATATTATATTTAAATAAAAAAAGAACTATAAAAAATCAGCTTACTTACGGCCAATTTACATGTGCGCATTTTGCCGGTGAGTGCAAATATAGATAAATTTGTGTCTATTATAGCTTCATTGACAACATTTTAGTAATATACCTAATAGAAATTAATGTGCAAACATTTATACTCATTTGGAACAATATTAAAATGATTAGTAATTAAATATTAATTACTGTCTAAGTAAAAAAGATACTAATGAGCGTTCAAGATGATTCTCATTCTAATATCAGGATTTAACCATTTTGTTTCAGAACGTTATCCAAAAAAAATTGCAGTGAATGAATGGGAATTGTCTGGTCTTTCCTAACAACAGTAGAAGCAAACTATAGAAAAACTTAACTTCAATTTAAAACTTTTTATTCCGGAGAGTTAAAAATATTTAAAATACCTACCAGGGCCCTGTTTGATAAACATTACAATATGACAAGTTTTATGACAAGTGCTTTATAATATAACTTACAATTATGTAAATTTTAATAATCTACAAGTAAAAACCTTACAAATTGTACCTAATTATAAATGCTGTCTAATAAACGTTTACATATAATATGTAGAAAACGCCTGTAGAATTCGATGATAATATGTGAGCTACAATTTACATAAAATGTAAGATTTTGTTGACAATTCTTTATAAACTTTTTAACAACAATTTCTTATTTAAGATTTTGTCCAATTTTTGCAACCAAATATTCGACGGTAGATTTGATAACTGATTTTTTTCGCTAAACTTAAAATGTGTCACATTAAAAGTAACTAACTCACATTAAAAGTCACTCCTTTCACTATTAATTGTTAAGACCATTTTTTTATATTTATGACAATTTTCTTTACTTGTTAGGTTGAGGATCAAAATTGTAAAGTTCTGACACAGTTCTGTCGAAATTGTATATTACAATTTACAAAATATATAAACTTGTTACTACAATTATGCGATCAATAACACAGTTTTCCCTAGAAATATGTAAATTGTCACCTGTAGAGAGAAAATGTTCATTAAACAGAAACTTGTAAAATTATAGGTACAATTCTACAATTTTATAGATTTTCCACCATGATAAACTTGTAAGTTGTATTCTTTATAAAATATAAACTTGTAGAACTGTAGCCTGTAAGATACAATTACAATTTACAATTTGTAATGTTTATTAAATAGGGCCCAGGTAATATCACAAAGCTGTTTTACCTTATTTTATTTTTTTGTACAATTCTTGCCATGATCATTCTGTTGGTGAAAGATAACGGCCTTCTCTTAAGTCTTTTAGTTAAAACAGATCTCCATTCATCTTTCCATATATTTTAATTTTCACTATTATTTTTCAAACTGTTTATTTTGTAATTACCCATCCTCGTCTCACTACTCTGTACTACAGCAACTTTATCAAATCCAACTTCTTAGACAACGCACGTATCGCGTTTTATGTTGTATCAAATATCACCCATTACAGACAAGCAGTGGTAATTATTAATGATTCTCATTCTCATATATTATAGTTCGTCGAGATTATTTTGTAAAATCTCCGAATTAAATAGCTGTGTGGGTGTCGTGTCATGGGATAATCGTTTGTTTCGATATGTTGTAACAAATATCTATCGTTGGGAATATATTGCAGTTACAAACAGGCTTATCTTTGTGCTTTGTATCAGAATAAGTATGTGTTGTTCGTTCGATTTTTTAAAATACTTAAACGTACCATATTCATATTGAAGACGAAAGTCTTTAATCAGTGCGTTTTACCGGTGATGACCTACGGTGCCGAACCGTGGTCTCTCACTATGGGTCTCGTACGAAAGCTCCAAGTCACTCAGCGTTCAATAGAAAGGGCTATGCTCGGCGTTTCTCTACTGGATCGAATACAGAAATGAGGCGATCCGTAGGCGAACGAAAGTCGCTGACGTAGCCAAGCAGATTTCCAAGCTGAAGTGGCAATGTGCAGGGCACATAGCTCGGAGAACCGATAGCCGCTGGGGTAGAAAGGTTCTCGAGTGGAGACCACGTATCGGCAAACGCAGCGTAGGACTTCCACATGCAAGATGGACCGACGACCTAGTCAAGACTGCAGGTACCCGCTGGATGCACGTCGCTTCCGATCGGTCGGCATGGAGGTCATTGGGGGAGGCCTATGTTCAGCAGTGGACGTCCTATGGCTTATATGATGGAACGTCATTACTATATTTGTACTAATGTACATGAAATACGAGTACATGTACACAGATATAGTTATGACATCAGGTGAGAAACATTTGTTGACAGTTGAACAGAGTTGGCGTCAAACTCAAGTTACGTCTCCGACATATTTCGAAACCCGTACAGCCACGTAAGCGTGATTGAGCAACAAGCAAACAAACAAACATCCATTCTTAAATATTTATAATAGTATATCGTAATATCGATAGCGAAGTGAAATTTCTACAGGATATGAAAAATAAATTGATATGTCAAATAAAACGCTAAATTTAGATTGCTCTTCAGCCCTATAAGAAAAATCGTAAACAAGTTTTATAATCTCACAAAAGAAAGGAAAACCGTTGGCACCTTCCTTTATGAGGCTTTCTTGAGGGGTGATTTGTGAATTGTGTGAAATACACTTAAATTTTCTTTCCAAGAGTGAAATGTTGGTCACGTCGGTCGTGAGTTATATTGTTCGTTCGAGTTACATCGGAAAATCGAATACTTATTTTATATGAAAATTATATCTTTTTATCTTTTCTCTATGTAATGTATAGTATCTTTTCTAATGTAATTCGCGATTGTCATGTATCTAAATAAAAAAAATGTTTATGTTTGAGTGACCCATTACTTTCGTTTTTATTTGATGAGTTTAATGTTCAAATTTAAACTGATTTTTTCTTTACTTCTTTCTCGTTTGACATACCTTTTGATTTGTGTATTCATTAATTTCCAAGAAAAAACTATTTGATTACTTATTTAAACCAGTAGTAGCAAACAACATTCAAGTAAATTTTAACTGTCTTTATTTTAACTGTTCTCTGTCCAAAAATGGTATCTCATTAAACTACATATAAAACAACTAACGGCGCGAAGTAAAGTTAAGCACAGTTTATAACAACACTTAAACAAAAGAACAACATTTACCAGAGATTAGTTCTCAAAGGCCCTCTCGAGCCATCTAGGAATAAGTTAGTTGAAGTCAATAAGGGCGCTCGGTTTAATGAGCTTAATTTAAAAAAGTCACGAAAAAAAGACAAACTCTTCGCTAATAAAACTTTTTCGAAGTGCAGTTAGGAGCAAACGTTCAATTATATTATAGTTTGGTTGATTTGATTTATGCGACCAAATTAGGAAAGAGAAAAATTATACGTTTAGTTCAAATCGGACACTTAAACCGACAGTTCTACACATAATTAGAGCACTGCAATACATTTAACGCTAAAATATGTCCTAGGAGACTTAAAAATATTTAGAATTTAGACTCACTAAATAATTACTTAAAAAAACGTACTTTTTTTTTTTTTTTTTTTTAATGTAATTGAAGGTGGCAAACAAGCATGCAGTTCACATTGATGTTAAGTGATGACTGCAGCCTATAGACACCCACATAATGACCAAGGTCAAAATGCAGATGCGCTGCCACTCCTGAGGCATTAGGTGTTATGCCTCTGTGCCGGAAATTACAGGGCCATACATTACCACCAGACCGGAACACGATAGTGCTGAACACTACCATTTAGCGGCAAGTATATTAGGCAATGCGGTGGTGCCTACGCCCGCGAGCTCCGTCACTGGAGCTCTACCACCAATAAAAATTATTTATTATTTCTTTACAAATTTTGCCGTGATTCTCTGTACTTAACCTTTAAAGATTCGTGTTAAGACTTACATGGACGCATAATTCATCTACAAAAAGTAAACTCAATTGAGAAGAATAAAGCTGCTGAAATAATCTGACTATAGCTTTTTCGATAATACTCTCACAGATGGTACGAAAGAACTAAAAAATCAAAAACGTAAATTAGGAAAAGTGAGATGGTCGATCGCATAGTTTTGGCCCTAGACAAGCTTCTGACGCTGAAAGTGGTTAGGCTGCATCTCTAACAACAAGTTGTGGATACCGCAACCTTAATTTATAAATCCAATACTACAAGATACAAATTCTTTAAAGTCTAAAATCCAGTCATTGATTTAACGAAGAGATTAATCCCATATGAGATTAGATATATCCAAGCTACTAACGTATAAATAATGTAATTTCAGACACTATCAGGCCATCGTGCTTCTTAAACACCCGGGACGGTGATGGGATCAATTTGTATTGCTTTCCCTCTAATCCCCGAAACAGGGACGGACAAATTGCAACCTTAACTGTGCCACTCAAAGCTTAATTTCGCTCATAAACCACCGGGAATCGGTCTAAAGTCACAATAAAGCAGGCGATGGGGATCGGAAGCGGCCAAGATAAACTGAACTAGGAGCGGAGTTGAAATTGTACTTTGAAGTCCTTTGGTTGTTTGGAGCAGAGGGGCAAGGGGGCTCAAGTTGGGGTGGTGGTACGTAGTTAAGCTGTAATTGTATGTAATTTGTGCGCGTGAGATGCGGCCCGCAAAAGCTTCGTTGGGTCAAACGGAATGCAGCGGACTGTGGTCTTATGACCGCTGCGGAATTGTTACTGTTTTTACTGTACTTACATACGTACGGATAAAGGGACTTATATTGCCATGGCGACGGAAAAATCGCAGCCATTTCGTATAAAAATGTATGTACGTATGCCTTTTAATCGTAGGAAGGGTAAATAAAGGAGAAATGCGGTTTTGAGTTTGAGATATTTTTTATTTTTTGTATTAACACATAAGTTTTATCGATTTTATGCGTAAAGTAAAATAAATCTTCTCGATTTAATACCCATTTTTTTTCTTTTCAGGTAATACAATCGGCGTAAGGAATGGAGTACTATATTTTTTAAGAAATAGCTAGATGTTAGTCAGGTAAGCAATGTAATCAGCCATTTAATAAAAAATCAAGTTAGACAATAAGAGTGGAAACACTTTATGCTACCATTTCCATATTTGTAAATAAGTATCTAAGTGAGGATTCTTAAACCATTTTATCTATTTTTTTTAATTGTTGCTTTTCTATTTCTAGTTTATTTGTAATATTTAAAACTTTTCCATACGTGCCTTGTTTTAAAAATCAGAAGCACACGCTATGTGCATTCATTTTCCAATTGATTCTTAGATTTTTGTAATCTTTTTTCTAAATTTGAAAGCAGTATTCAAGAATTGTTAACGATCAATATACAGTATATAGAAGGATTTAATGGCCATGTTTTGCTGCCTTTTGTCAAATATTCCAAGCATTTGGCACGGTCCACGGGCACTATCTGTATCACAAACAAGACACGGGTACAACCCCGAGCGACGCATGTCGTGCCAAACTGCCCTTACGCTAGGGTTTCCACTCACGAAGTAAATTATTATTTTTATTAAAAAAAAACAAATACCAATTTGTATTAGTGCATACTGTGGCCTTCTATACACAACAAATTGAGGATCTTATGTAGATGCATTGGCTTACCACTCTAGATGGGGTCGTACTTGGGCCTTGTAAAGTTGCAATAGTTGCCCCAAAGTGAAACACTGCCTCGCCTTGTTAAGCACCCGTAGCTTTTTGGATGCCAACTTGGTTTTACACTCAATGTGACTCTGTCAACGCACAGGATGCCGATACCTACTCTTACCAACGGAATGCCCTGAAAGGTGCGTTCTTTTTGGTTACACCGTCTAGAACTGTGGTACTACAATGAATGGGGCTTTTTTATTTTAAATAAATGTATTAATTTTAAGGAGCTTTCGCTTAATTAATGCAAAATTTTATATTAATTTAACAATTCAGTGATGCGTACTAGTTCCATTTAGATACAAATGTGTATGTTTTGATCATTGAAAAACCACTAACTGCTGTTATAAAGGCTTAAATTTTCAAAACTGTGACAACCCTACTCATGAAGACGTACACACAGCAGCATCCGGCCATTAATATCGGCTGTAAACTAACTAGCTTTGATTTGGCTCACTCAGTTACACGAGGTCAGCCAACGTAGCAATCTAATGTCCCCGGGTATTGGCATCATGGTTTGCTCATTCTCCTTAAAGATTAAATGATAATAATTCATAATTTGAATGGTTGTCTAGGGTGATTCCTTTAGGGTTACTTTTCCTAAGCAGTGATTAAAAATCTTATAAACTGGATTACAACTACTTTTTTTCTGGATTATGCGTATAGGTATATTTCCAAAGGTGTACATATTATGTATATCTATTTCTGATTAACTTATATTTACAGAAATATTAACATAATTAAAAGAGGATGTAATTATTTTAAATGACCAAGGAATCACGTAAATGAAGAATTGAATTGGGTGATTCCTTTCCATTGCCAAAAACGTTAAGTTCTTCACTGGTAGCAGAGCTCCAGTGATTGATTTCGCGAGCGTAGACATCACGACTTTACCTAATTTACTCGCCGCTATTTGGTAGTGGTTAGTGCTATCGTGCTTCGGTCAAGTGTTAATGTACGACATTGGAATTTCCATCACAGAGCAATTAGACCTCTGGAGTGGCACCGCATCTACATTGAAATCTCTGGTTTAATATTGAGGTTAATAGGCTACAGCACTCACTTACCATCACTGTGTACTGTATGCTTATTTGATGCTTTATGGCATAAAAATAGTTAAATATAATGATTATAAATCATGCCGAGAATTTTATTTGCGTAACAGCACGCGGCCGCCACCGCTTGACTAATAACAGTTGTAAGAAAAAAATGTTTGGCTAACCATCAAAACGTAAATCCATATTTACAATTCAAAAACCACAACAATCGAAAACAAATTGAAGCCACGACCAGACAATCAATCTACATTAAATATCCAAGCGATTACATGATTGATTCACCCGACCACCAGCTACGTACACGTTAATATTTTTATCACAATACCACGGAACATTCAAATATCTGATCACATCCCAATCTATTACGTATTCCTATAACGACTGAGACTGGGTTTGATTTAACACAACTTAATTCCATTGTATTCCCTCTCTATCTATTCTGTGCGCGATGTCAGATGACATCGAACAATCCACTGATAACAATCGAACCATTGATGGAAATAAGAAGATTGATGCTAGATTACTGAATGATGATAAAGTCACCGCAGCAACCAACGCTGCTAATGTAGATGATGTCACCGATTATACTGAAGTTAATGAAGCAATGGATGGTGATGAAGTCATTGTACCACTTGATAATGGTTCGTGTGGTACTATCAAAAGTTCGGTCGAATGCGGGTATATACAAGGTATTGAGGACATAAATTTATTTACAATTGTCCGATCAGATAAACGCGCCGTCTCGTTAGTGGGCGATTTGTCGTGTGGTACTGTTGCGGTTAATAAATTTCGTTTTATGTTATATCTGGCAATCTACTCTGATGTGAATGGATGAAATATGAAGATATAACTATGAGGGTTCATTGGCGGAACCAATTAAGTTGATATGTTTATTGGTACAATTGATTAATCCGACGTTTTGTACGTAAATTGGGTTTTTAGTAAGTTATTTAGATATGGGTCTGGAAAGAATGAGATAAAATAACGGGGAGATATAAAATACATTGAATTTACAATAGTTATTTTATTAATTATAAGTTGTTAAGGCGTCGGGACGTGGTGACTCAATGCCAAAAAACAGTGGAGTCAAAGTCTTCTGCTACTGCAATCATTTAATTGAAGCCATTGCAATAGGCGATAATAAATACATTAAGGAGGGATAGGCAGCAGCGTCCCGTGATAATGTGCGGCCTGTAATTTTCGGCACAGAGGCATAACATCTTAGGTCTCAGGAGTGGCAATGCATCTGCATTTCGACCTTGGTCTATGTGTGGGTGTCTATAAGCCACAGTCATCATTACTTAACATCGATGTGAAATGCATACTTGTTTGCCACTTCGATTACATTAAAAAAACTGCAGTTAGTGCGATTTCGAATCGACATGCCAAGCGTGATAATTATGGAATATTCTCTACTAACGGCGCAGAATACTGAGTGCATCTGTGAGCATCTTCGGGGAAGACTTTTGTCCAGCGTTGGACGTCATGCCCAAATCATATGATTCATAATTTGCTTTAGAAAACATCGGTGTTTTCTGCAAAAACATCATACATTTTTAAACGTTGCAAAAAAAATTGACGAATACACAAAAATCTAAAAAAAAATAGTATACAATTTATAGATTTACGAGAAAGAAGTCAAACAATAGCAAAAATTGATACCTCCTTCGCTGAACTTCCATCACCCCCACATTTGTAATATGCTTAGGTAAAGTCTCTAGCGTATAATAAATTGACACAAATGAAGACATTATTCATACGCATACCTTGCTTTCTTTATCCGTCCGATCTACGGACTATCTTCCCCAAACTCGGATACTTAGCGTGGAAAATGCGTGCGCTATCATCTTTAGCGATCGTTTGTCCCCGTGGAGGCATGAAAGAAAGGGAGATGAGGTATGCCCTGTGTCATCGGAATATATTTTTAGATACAGACACTCAGGTTTTACTGGTGGTAGAGCTGCAGTGACGGAGCTCTCGGGCGTGGTCACCACCGCATTACCTAATATGGTTGCCGCTGAATGGTAGTGTTCAGCACTATCGTGTTCCGGTCAGGTGGTAATGTACGGCCCTCTAATTTCCGGCGCAGAGGCATAGCACCCTGGGCCTCAGGAGTGGTAAAGCAACTGCATTTTGACCTTGGTCTTTGTGTGGGTGTCTATAGGCTGCAGTCATCACTTAACATCAATGTGAGCTGCATGCTTATTTGCCACTTCCAACAGTCAGTTGCAGAAAATATTGTTTAATTTAAGGAAATGCAAAAGTAGGTACATATATTTCAGTTCTTATAAAAAACTATGTCACTTTATCATCTCTACATTTTTTATGTAATAAAGGTGGCGGCAAACAAGCATGCAGTTCACATTGATGTTAAGTTATAACTGCAGCCTATAGACAATTTATCTACAACAAAACCAGAGATTAAAATGAATGTGTGTTGCCACCCCTGAGACCTATGTTGTTATGTCTCTGTGACAGTGTATTTTCTAAAACCATTAATATAACTTTGTCATTCATATGCATTGTATGAAAGACAAAGTTAAATTTGCGATTTTGATAAATAGTAATTTATGCTACAGAAAAATTATATTGACATAGGTTTGTTACTCAATTTACTCGCCACTACGGCAAGTACGCATTACGGAGCTGGACTTTCCCATGACATGAGAAAGTCCAGCTCGCATTTGTCCGCTTTTTATACATGAAGATATCTGTAAGTCTATAATATTCCCTATTCCCTTACCATGACTATCCAGCTGAAGGTTTACACCTCCATCCTTAAGAACAATTCCCAAACTTACAGTAAATACCTACTTCTAGAACTGTAACGAAAGCATATCGCCAGTTGTCTTCTAAATCTGTGGTTTCTTCCGCTTACATTTTCTCTTCCACCGAGTCCCGTTTACCGTTATTTGATTGCTCTTATTGATGGGGACCTGACGGAATGTCAAAGGTATTATTTTTATTTCTGCGTTTGCTGCTTACCATCCCTTTGTTCGACTTTTAGAATATCCAATTGCTTTTGATTTGAATCGTCATATTTTTTTCTCCTTGAGGATACTTCAATGAGTCATAATCATTAATCAATGTTTGGAGACAGGAATAAACATAAAAATACATATACGAATTTCGTTTTGGATTTAAATGTAGGATTATTGGTTATCGACTGCAATCAGGCCATTTTACTTTTGTCTTTTTCATTGAAAACTGTAGCCAATAAACGTCTATAATACATACATATATCAAAAATATTTTTTATGCAGCTATTTACCATGACTAAGGTCTTTTTCATCTATTTGGGGTCAAAGTTCTTTAGTTATTTCTCATAATCGATCAATCATATTTTTATTGTTATGTTTAACGCAAATCTTATAATAACACTAGCAGGCCACTACTACTGGTGGTGGCCTGCTACCACTAGGCTACTGAGGCAGTTAGTTTAATATACGCAAAATAATTCCTTGACAATAGTACATTGACGCTGGAGGTTCTGGGTTCGATTCCCGGTTCGGGGGCTATCAGAGATAACTGTTTAAAATCCATTCATTTTCCACCTTTGGTTCTATTGCGATTTTTCCATTTTCTGTAAGTTTCCCAGTACCTCGGAGTTTGGTAATGTGCCCGGAGATGCCAAAAGACTCGCCACCTGTTGCATGGGCCAAAACGTAACCGGCGAATCGTGGGTGTTTGCATGTGTACTTGAATGCATTTGAATGAATTTTGCCTCTGCCTACCCCTTCGGGGATTACAAACGTGAAGTTACGTAATTTTATATAAAACTAATACGATTTCAACGAACACTACCCAAGGCGTTTACGAAATCGAATCGTTTACCCAATTGTATTGTTTTTCCATCGCTTCATAAAGTAATGAAAAAAGCCCAATAAAAAAATAAGTTTATTATCAAGTCCTTTTGGAAGCTACTAGAATCATCTACGTCGCACATCAAAGAGGGAAATTAATGAAGATTGATATTGTAAGGTTTCTCGCCCTTTATCCAAATATTTATGTTTCACTTGCGGGTGAAACCTATAGAGTTCAGGTTCTCCAAAACATCCGATCAAAGGATCCGTTTGTGGGACAAAACATCTTTCATGTTGCTACGCCTTGAATATATTGCTTCATACAATAATAAAACATAGAAAGCAAAGAATATTCTTCGAATCTGTAATTTTAAATCGAACTCAAAAGTCGTTAGGAGTTTGGAAATATTTATACCTAATGCTAAATAATTAATGAAACACATACATATTTTGTCTTAAGATTTCATTATTAACTAACGAATTGAATTAAAACTTAAAACTGTAAAAATGGGTACTAGTTTTTTACCATAACCAAGCTCTAATTCAATTTGAAATCATAGGCTATCTATACATCTATACATACAAATAAATGAAATTGGAGTGTCTGTTAGTAATATAAAAATAATCGCTTTTTACTAAATACAAATGTATGTATACACGGTACATATACCAAAACATTTTTTTTACAAATTATGTTTATATATCTGTCTGTCTGTTTATTCCGGCTAATCACGACTTCACGGGGACTTTCACTGGCAGATAGCTTATGTCAAAATATTACAATCATACATTCTCACGCGGACGAAGTCGCGGGCACAGCTAGTTAGAAATAAAAATATAATTTAATACATTCAAGTAAAAACAATGAATTCAACGTCGCACTCCGAAGGGGAAAATTAATGAAGATTGATATTCTAAGGTCTCTCACTCTTTGTCCAAATATTTATGTTTTACTTGCGGGTGAAACCTATAAAGTTCAGGTTCTCCAAAACATCCGAACGAAAGATCCATTTGCGGTCAAAATATCTTTCATGTTGCTTCGCTTTGAATATATTGCTTTATACAATAACAAAATATAGAAAGCAAAGAATATTCTTCGAATCGTAATAAGATACGAACCCCCTTATTTATAAATGTACATTAGATACGTTTTAGCTATAGAATGCTTTGTCTTTGTCAGTTGCATTGTCAAATGTGCAGGATAGACAAAGACGAAGGAGAGATTAACTAGGGAAGAATTACCAAAAATCTATAATCATAAAAATCTATAATCTATAATAAATGTAAGGTACCGATGTATTTAAGACAAAAGCGTCAAAAGAGTCTTTCAGGGTGGCAGCGCGTTGGCAATTCCCCTAGAGTTGCAAATTTTCATAGGCGACGGTAACCACTTTCTATCAGGTGGCCCATTAGCTTGTCGGTCCACCTAATGATATAAAAAAGGTATAGAAATAGCTATTATACAATGGGTGATGATTTTTTTCTACATATTAGTTTTAAATTAACATATTAGTTATATTTATTCACTTTAAATCCTGTTTAGTAACTTGACAGATCACGTGCTATTTAAACAATCCTTAAGACTAATTTAATTGACCCGGTTATGACAGCAGTTTGTGACGACCGCTTGTGGGTCGCGAGTTTGAGTCCCGCACCAGAATCAATATTTGTATGGCTAACAGTTAGTAATGTTTTAGGCCTGGATGTTGTATGGGTACAACGGCACTTACAATACAGATTTATGCCTAGTGTGTACAGTGTGTGTGCAAATTTAATTGACATTTATTTTGAGGACCTAATCGGAATTATAAATGCTACAATTGTCACATTAGGACTATGAATGAATATTTTCTTTTTTTTTTCACTTTTTATTACTATACATTTTTACTTGAGGTCAAAGATCTGAAAGGTCGTTGCTTGCGTTCCATCCATCATCTTTTTACTGTTCAACTCTCATTGTCCTTTTGTTGTCATAAGTCCCACTGTTCGAGGTTTAACGTAAATGTTTCGACTACGTGAACGTTTTCATTTTTATGATGAAAGCGACGAATAGGCTACTAACAGGTCTAGGTATATTATTATAAGATAAACCCTTGACTTTTATGTAAATGCGAGGCTTACACTGTTTTAAAAAATCGTTGTTCGGAGGTTTATACAATTATTTTTTTGATGGCATATTTAATTTACCTCACTAGTCCATAGTGGCAAATGGTAAATGATGTAAAACAAAGTAGTGTTACTAACTAATGAACATTCCTCTTTATCTCACTAGTGTGACAATCAGGCGGACAACAAGTCCGCCTGATTGTCACACTGAGAGCCGTTTTATTTGGGTGCCAAATTACTCTCGTTTTACCACTTTGGAAGTGTCTATATAACGATTGGCAGAAAAAGATAAAGTCTTAAAAAAGTTGAAACCTTTTTTTTTCTTTAATATTATGGCATCGCTATTACGCATATTGCCAGTGTCAAGTAAAATGATATTTCGTATTCGCAAGCAGCGTAAAAGTAAGAGTCAGTCAACTATCAGTCACAGTCACAGTCAGTAATTCGAGTAAAGCGATGGCTTCTTTACTAGAACATTTACAATGAAGTTTTGGAGGCAAACTGATAAGCCGTGTTTTCGCACTGTTATTTTATTTCACTATAAACGGGCACTGTAATAAACCTATATCAAACAAAATGCCATCAACTTTATTAAATATAACTCCAAAATACACCAAGGAAATGAAATAAAATAAGAACACCACACGCCTCTTTCAAGGTTCCCGCCAAAACTCCCAGTCAAAACCTTAAAGACATTTTAAAAGACCTGTCTATAGACAGCTAACAGGCATAAGTTTGATGAAAAAAGTTTCTTAAATGGAGACCTCTTTTTTTTTAAGTAGAGTTTTACCACCAGTCGAGATTCTTCTATCATCTAGATTTATGTTATGAGAGATAATCTCCATATGTGTAGCATGGATTAGCCACCACTTTCTCGCATTGTAGATCGGAAGCCTATTATATTTAATCATACAACCAATTTCAAGTTAAATCCATACAATGCTTCTATAATTTCCGATGCCCTTGGTATATAGAGTAAACAAAAACAGGGTATCGTATCATTGTTTATCGTAATATATTCCAGAACAAACGTCTCAATTTCAGTGGAAGTGAGGCCTGTGTAAGCAAGGGTTCCACTTGTTTGATAAAGGATATGCCCTGTTAGGGTTGTCAATTGCGCCATAATTTTGATATTTGTATCTAAGTAGGTATATTCACTAAGCAGAAAAAATTGAGCGCCAGATATTTCGGTCCTAACACATCTCCCGTGATTCTTCTACATTCATCATTCTCTTCATACATGTACGCTACTATGGAGCTATAGTGGCGCTTCGAGTGCCTTTCTAGAAATTGTATGAAAATTAATAAATAGTGGAGCTGCAGTGGCGGCCAGTACAAAACTTCCTCGCGCTTCTTATTTGTAGGCGTAGGTCAAGGTAGGTCAGTCTTGGTCTTCCTTTGGTCTCCGTTCTTGTCATATCCTGGGGATCTATGAACAGTGTAAAATAACACACAACGAAAAATTTAAATGTCTATGATGCAGGTATAAGAAATATACTTGATCATCTCTTGATATCAAAATTTTGACAACCCTATATACACATCTTAATATTCTGAACTGAACGGGCTTCAATTTGATGTCTTATTTAATTTTAATGTTAAAATTAATACACAATCATGGTAGTGAGTCGTACTGGTGGTAGAGCTCCAGTGACGGAGCTCGCAAGTATATTAGGTAATATACTTGCCGCTAAATGGTAGTGTTCAGCACTATCTTGTTCCGGTCAGGTGGTAATGTACGGCCCTGTAATTTCCGGCACAGAGGCATAACATCTTAGGCCTCAGGAGTGGTAACGCATCTACATTTTGACCTTGGTCTTTATGTGGGTGTCTATGGGCTGCAGTCCTCACTTAACATCAATGTGAACTGCAAGCTTGTTTACCACTTAAATTACATAAAAAGAAGTGAGATCCAATTGTTTGTTGATCATCAGATCAAATAGCAGGAAAGTAGCAAATTTATTTTGATAGATTTTGCAGTCCCTAAGCAAAGGGTTTTTTAATAATGCGCTTTTTTATGGAACAACGGTGGCAAACAAGTTCATATGAATGTTAAGTGATGACTCAATCCTATAGACATCTACAAAATAATCAGAGGTCAAAATGCAGATGTGTTGCCACCTCTGGGACTTCAGTTGTTAAGTTTCTGTGACATTACCATCTAAGGAGAACACGGTAGTGCTGAAAACTACCATTTGGCGGCAGATAGATAATGCAGGCAATGCAGCGGTAATGGATTAATTAGCATTCACATTAATTGATAGCATGCTAGTTCTGACGACCCGGTTAGTCCAACGGTGTGAGATGACCGTTTGATTCGAAGGGTCGTGGGTTCGATCCCCGCATCGGGACAAATATTTGTATGGCCTACAGATATTTGTTTCGGGTCTGGGTGTTTGTGCATGTGTTGTATGTGTACAACGGCACCCACGACACAAGTTTATACCTACTGTGGGCTGTGAGTGAAGGCGTATAAAAAAATGCTTTATTAATATTTCACAAATTAAATGAAGTTGTGAAATTCTGCGAAATGTGAAACGTTAAGCCGCAATTATTCTGTTATCTTCGATTTGTTTGCATTTACGATCGTATATTGAATGAATGGGTGAGATTTTTTAATATTAATTAAGGGTGGCACCCCTTAAAATTCTTTAATTTGCATATGAACAAAAATCATATACTTCATTAGGTGTCAAATATTACCATATTAGTAAATAGCAAAGCAATTACCATGCTAAGACTCATGAATTCACATGCTTATGAAATTTACGCGAAACAACATTAATTACCATCGTGACTGCCAACGCACTCGAGTCGCCCTGGAACTCTACCACCAGTGCTTATTTTGCTGTTAAAATTGTAAATATTCACTAGATAGATAATTCGACAGACTGGCTGCATGTAACGCACGGACGAAATCACGAGAAACAGCTTGTCAATTTTAGTGTCGGGTAATGTGTTTATAGGCAACACTTCAGATCATTTCAAGTTGCACCATTCATTAATATGAACTGTATTTGTATAATACTTTCATATCATGAAAATGAAATAAAAATCCTTCTAAGCATAGTCATGAATTTTCAATTTAATTTTCTGTATCGCACTTTACAACGCCCCTTCAACGTTACCATAAACTCTTGTCACCAAACGGTTTATTTTCATCGCATACCCTCTATTCTACACTTGGGTTCTTACATTACCACTAGCAAACACTCCCTGTAGTGTTAAGATGAAATTACATTTAAATTTTAAGACATGAGTTTTTGCTTCGTTGCAGAAGCACTTTATATTAAAAGTCTGTCTGCGGCTACATAATTATATTAGAATCATAAATTGGCTTCAGTGTTTGTCTTACCTGTCTTATATTAAAAAAATAATTATTCTGATAGAAAAGTAAAAGTATTTTAGGTCTGAAGAGCTATCTGTATTAAAACCGGTTCTTTTGGGGGAGGAGGCCTAGATCTTACTTCACCACGCTGCTCCAATGCGAATTAGTAGAGGTGGGTGGGTTAGTGGCCAACCCGCTGTCGGATGTTTTCAAACCGCTTATAAGGCCTCCGACAAGGTTTAACGACTTAACGTGCCCTCCGAAGCATGGAAACGCGCATTTAATTTGCCACTAGCGGTCACCCATCACACTACCCGACCGCGCCCGTAGTCCTTAAACAAGTAGATCGCTTACGATCTACACCAGCCGCTGGGCCATGCGCGCTTCATCTACTGTCATTGGTTTTAATATGCGAGACTGCAGTGGTTACGTGAAAGTGAAGTGTTTACTTTAGAAATAATAACTATTTGGATCTTATTTTTACATTATAATATCCATTCAACCTATTTCTTAAGGAATGTAGACGCGAAAGGTTGAGATTTTGCGAAAAAATCATGCATTACACACAACTAATTAACAATACATCTAAGGTGTATTTTATCAATTTTTTTTTCAATTGTACCCACGATGAAGCCAGTTTCATATTATTGTGTCAAGGTGAGTCGGGATGTGATAGACTAATATCAGTTTCGTACATTATGACCTACCAGAACACGATGCTACTGATGTGAATATAGTTATAATTAATGTATGAAACCGATAGCATTCTGTTATGCCAGGACACAGTCCGAGCAAATAATAAAAACCTTCAGATCCAACATACACCCACGTCACAACCGCCCTAATGTAGTCCCAGCTTAATGTTTCTCAGTTGTTTTAACACCAGATGGTATTTAGATGTGCTCTCCCGTCCATGCGATTTGTCATAACGCGTTGATGGCTTTAATTTAGTACGGGATGTGTCCCCATCCTTGCGGATGGATTTATGGACACATTAGTGGAATAAGTTGTCCCATCCCAGACACTTTCCTTTGTTGGTTTTGTAAGAGGATTGAGTTTGATGGGTTTATCTTGTTTTTAATATTTTTATAGTTCGAAACTTGGCCGGTGGGATTTTCTGTATAATCTTATAAAAAGTGAGGCTACTTTGTTGAAATGTGATTTTTTGTTTATCATTCGCATCTGTGCCTATTTGTTATGCTACGAGATTATTATACAAAAATAATATGTGATTTATTTACCGTACTAGAATTCAGTAAGTTTTTAGTGAACCCGTGTATACAAACAAATATATGCGTAGATACATGCTTTTTAAAATCTACGCGGTCACTTCCGTGATCGCTAGTCTATCCACCATAGGTTTATCTTCTACTAGTTAACTTTCAACGAATTATTTTATTTTATTGAATTTCGCAATATGATATGACATGGGTATGAAATATTTTTAAAGAAAATTGGAAAGAAAGATTTGACTGCAGGCGGGATTTGAATAAACCACTCTATTGTTCGGTGAAAACCCCATGAAAATCCGTAAAGTGATTTTGAGTTTATCGCTTTTACTTCAGTAAAATACACGCAAATTAAATGGAAAGCAGAAACTCTTATATAATCTTTTATCTTAGCTACTAGATCAAATCAATCTAAAACCATCCTAAAAACTAAGATTCACATAAAAATCACATCAGAAAACGTTGAGGAAAGGTTACAAATCATCTTTTTTAACCTTCAACTTCATAATAAATGGTGTTAAATAATAGCGGGAACTCACGAATGAGGGTTGTGGATAATAGGAATACCTCTGGAGATCAAACGGGACAATATAAATGGTCCGAAGCACCCTCGGCGTCTAGAGATATCGCCCGCCAAATCCAATCTTATAGTAGCTACTACGGAATTCAAGATTTTTGTATCTTATTGTTGGAGATTTATTTTTGCCTCTATTTCTTTTTGAATAAAAAATCGTATGTGTTAATTTGTGTAAGTGTATTTGTGAATAAATTTTACTGCGTCAAATTTATATGCCAGCCAGTATGTGTCACAAGCAAGCGCCTAATTATCAAGCTCAGACGATAATTTAAATTGTTCTAAATCGCACTAACGAAATTTCTAAACTATTGCGCAACATTTCTTAACGTTTAATTGTAACCGCAGTCCGCTGTGTGGATACGGTTTATCCTTTCTTTTTATAGCAGGAACATTACGTCCCGTACCTGTCCATAAGCTGTTATCTAAGTGCACAAAAAAACCTCCGATCATACACCTCGACGTACTAGATATCGCTCGCAAAATCCAATGTTATAGTAGCTACTATGTTGTTCAAGATTTTTGTATCTATTTAGTATGTTACTTAACGTATTTCTTAATATTTCTCGGGGGCTGAGGAAAATTTATGTTAATTATGCATGTGTATAAGGAAACGAACGACTACATTAAATTATGAAATTTGCCACAGTCATAGTTTATATAGAGAAGGAGAGCAGTGTGCTTGTATTTTTTTTAATAATGCATTTTCAAATTCAAATTTTTATTCAAATTAATATCTATAATATTATTATTATCGTGATTAAATTGTTCCGTAGCCGCCGGCGGTTTTACGATATGAGTGAAAAACCTTACAGCATTTCAAATTATTATGCACAGAAAATTAATTTCAACAAACGTATACACAACTTAATTAATGGATCCTATTACTGTACCTTGACAAATACCAGCACTGAATCTTAAATAACAAAATACCAGCCTCTTATCGCGCGATTACACTTTCGATCACTTCCAGGATAAACCCTTAAACATTTGCCATTCTACTATGACATTCGTTATTTGCTGCCTTAGCTCCTTTATCTATCATTGTCAAACCGATTTCTAGAAGTTCCGATAAAACTACTGTAAGTATATTTTTCTGTTTATTGACTCTACGATCTGTAAGTCGTGGCTTTATCTGCAACCTCTTTGTGGTGAATAAATCGATGTAAAATATAATTTCTTACAAATGGAATGTTTATTGTTATTGTTGAGTTTGCTCTTTCAAATTCAAAGTAAATTCTTTGAGATAATCACTTCTCAGACATGTTTTCTTGTCATGTCTGACAAGAAAATATTGCTTGTGGTAATATTTTCCAAAAATAAGTATGCCTACATCTAAAGTGTTTACACAAAAATAATCTTTCGAGACAGCTGACACGTGAAAAATATCTTAAAGACAGATATAATCCAAACGAGCTAGAAATCTAAATGATTGTTCATATCTCCAGGGTTATTCCAATTCAGAACTATTTTGTAGTTTAAGAATCAGGGCATATTTCATACATTGATTCGTACAGAATTTTTTAAAAAAAAGTACAAGGCAAAACAGTAACAGTATCAAAAACAGTACAAAACAGTAAAGAACTTTTCCTGTTATTCATTTTTTTTTTAAATCACCGGAATATAAATGTTCGTTCCTAACAACAGAAAATTCGCACCATTGGCATTGGTAACAACCCTATTTACGTCCCACTGCTGGGCACGAGTGTTTCCGCCTTTTTTTTTGCGACGGTCTGGAGCTTCACCACGCTGCTGCGGGTTGGTGAAGATAAGGAGAACCAAACTTTAATTTCAATCATTTTTTTTCCAAGGTATTATATAGTATATTCACTCATTTTAAATACCAGGAAAAAAGAGCGCTTTTAGCGTTAAGTTCGCCAATTGTCAATATGGTTTATATTGTGGCAATAAAGCATTGCCTAAATAAAAAAATAAATATTCTCTAAGGTCCGTAGGTAATATTTCAAAGCCGTTTTACCGTGTGCCTTTTTTCAGTTTTTCTGTACAAATCCTGCTATGATCCTTTTCAAACTAACTAAAAACTTTATAATTATTGAAGTAAGTACTCTATTTTTGTAGCTTCAAAATGAATTAAGTTAGTAGGCCAGTCGTTAGTCTATTTTCAACAATCACTTATAGCCCTTCGTTACAGAATATCCTACCTGTAATAATTTGTGAACAAAGAAAAGTACCTCAATTAAGTAACATTCGGCCTCAACTAACTAATCATACTTAATTGAGGCCACTTGTTAATGCTAAATACTGTTTTGTAACTTCGTTATTGTCCACAACCATAAGCAAATATTGGTATGTATGGAGAGAGCTCTTCGAGCTTTATCACTGCAGCTAAACCACCCTTTAAAAAAAAAGTACAATCTCCATGTAGAATTCAGAATTGGCTTACATTGCTTCTCGTTACAATGCAATTACAATGCAATCTCAATTCATTATTGTAACAAAGCTTTTTTCTGCTTAGTGCCCTCAGAAACACACAGATCAAAGGGAAAGTAAAAATTTCAGCCCCAAATCAAACCAATTTATAAAGTCTGGGTATAAGCAGGTCAGTGAAAATTGGATAAAAATAGTGATGTTCCCGAACAAGAGTTGTTAAAGATTTTGTTAAGGATAGCTACAGTTTATCGATGATGAAAGTATTATTAGTGTGTGATTTATATGCAAAAAGTTTTGAAGTATTTGAGAAGAAGTTGTGTTATTACTAACACAACGTAAAATGTTTTCATTTCAAGATATTAAGAACAAATTATTTTATTATAAATATTCAATTTCAAAATATGCCAGCTTTTAGTGAAAACAGTCTAAGATATTCTACTAAAGAAGACATACACGGATATACAATTTTGAATGACATCACTTTCAGTATTTAAAAAATGTATCTTAAAAACCGTCCATAAAACCGAATCAATATTTTAGCCAACAGTGCAATTTATCAGGGTAGAATGTACATTTCAGTATATTAGTACAGACGAATGGGTACGAACGGCATAAATTTTGATATAATGGTGGCAAAAAAATTGCGCCCATATTTTGAACAATTTTGACTTTTTGACATACATAATATCGTTATACAATAGATATAGACGGTTAGTCCAGCGGTGTGAGATGACCGTTTGATTCGAAGGATCACGGGTTCGATACCCGCACCGGGACAAATGTTTGTACGTTTGTTTTCTTGTCTGGGTGTTTGTGTATGTGTTTTATGTGTACAACGGCACCCACGACACAGGTTTATACCTACTGTGGGGCTGTGAGTGTAAAAGTATTAAAAATATATATATCAAAGTTGTGACCATTTTTAATAACTGATCACACTTCTTTCCAATTACTTATTTATACTCAAAATGAAACTTAGAAGATTAAGTCAAAACATGTCGATATTTTCATTCCCTCACTAGATGGGGAGTGTATCGCTCAGCACAGATGAGCGAGTGCGAACAAAGTGCGGCGCGTGTCCGCGGGAGATACGCGCGGGATAGACACCGCACTGCCCCCGGACCGTTAGTTAATAGGTCTTTTTTACGGGGTTGATTTCTAAGCGGGTTGATATGGGATCTTATTAATAAGGAATAGATTGCCTGGTACATCCTTATATAGACACAACAACATTTAAATGATGTATGTAACTTATGAAGGCGTCAGGACGTTTATTTTATTATTGTATTTTTTTATGTAATGTAAGTGGTAAACAAGCATGCAGTTCACATTGATGTTAAGTGATGACTGCAGCCTATAGACACCCACACAAATACCAAGGTCAAAATGCAGATGCGTTGCACCTCTGAGACCTTAGTTGTTGTGTCTCTATGATAGTTATTACGGGGCCTACATTACCATCCAACCGGAACACGATAGTGCTGAACACTACCATTTAGTGGCAGATAAATAAGGTAATGCGGTGGTGCCTACGCCCTCGAGCCCTCGACCTCGCCCTTCTTACACTGGAACTCTACTAACAGTTAAAGTTTTTACGTGTAAATTGGTTATTCTATAAAATATTTTTGAGTTGTAGTAAACTATGTACGAATTTGCTATCGTGAATTCATGTTACAATACATAATTTATTATTTTAATACAACAGACTGTATTTGCATTTACAAACACCTAATTTTAAATTAAGTTAAATCAGTAGCGTATTTAAAATCAAAAATATTTTTTATGTAGTACCTAGGTATATATCAGTAACTAGCTTCGCCCGCGTGGATGTCGAAAAGTAGCCTATGTTCTTTCTCAAAGTCAGCTCTATCTCTGTACCAAATATAATTAAAATCGGTTCAGTCGTTTGTACGTGAAAAGGTAACAGACAGACAGACAGAGTTATTTTCGCATTTATAATATTGGTAGGGAATTTGTGATGTAAATGGAAGATAATATGGAGATGCGTTGCCACCCCTGAGGCTTATGTTATTTTGCCTGTGTGGTAGTTATTACGAAGCTATACATAAAATAAAAATAAAATACGCTTACACTCACAGCCCCACAGATGGTATAAACCTGTGTTGTGGGTGCCGTTGTACACATACAACGCATACACAAACACCCAGACCCGAAACAAATATCTGTAGGCCATACAAACATTTGTCCCGGTGCGGGGATCGAACCCGCGACCCTGCGAATCAAACGGTCATCTCACACCGCTGGGCCAACCGGGTCGGGGACCCGCTAAACCATTAGTTATTGACTCAATTTACGTACCCAAGTGGATTCTATTTATATACCTACTGTTAATTATTAAAATTTTTAGAAGTAAAATTTCTCCTATCTAGAGTCAATTTATATGTATTATTTAGTATAAGAAATACCAATTTCATACATCGTGAACGACGAAGTATGTTCATTTGAAAGTTCATTAAAAATCTACTAAAAATGCTGAACATTTCCAATAGATACTATAATAATATACCATAAATGTAAGCCGGCGCGTCGGCAACAGAACGCCAATCAATATAAATAACAATACAACAAAAGTTTCTCTTACTTTAATACCCATCGAGGCCACAAATTGGCCCTAAACGAGTAGATCTCGTTACGATATTAATTTGTTGAACTGCGCGTGGGTGATATTGGATCTTCATAATTTGTAGGACCTCTGCTTAGTTTAGCATCAATACATTATTTAACAACTCTGTATTATGTTGTATATACATTTTCTGATGAACTTGATCTGAGATTGAAAACATGAATTGGGTGAGTTTATAAAAATTATAATATAATTTACCATACAACAAATGGGTAGTTGTAGTACGGCTAATTATAGTTAGCTTTTATGTTACTAGATTTATATATGCAATAAATACCAATAAATTCAATTTCATTTAATTTAATTTATTAGTGTCATTTTCTCTACACATATGGGATAACGCGAAGGATTATTAGGTTTTTTTTATAAATAGGCCAAAGAAGTATAACTTATTAACGTGTGTACATAACGCACGTACTTACACGTTTTTATTTAGCTTTCATTTTAGATAGTGTACAACCTCAGTAAGAGTCCTAATCCATTAGTATGTAAAAAGGGAAAAAATCTTAAGGTAATTTAAAGGTAAATTGTGACTTTCATTAGGGTTACTCTTATTACGGTGTGATTGTAGCGATTCTTATATTTGTTGATCCATTTAACAGCGTTATCGTTTATGGATCGGTCTAAGCGCCATTTAGTACTTCTTTTATTACTATTGTTATTTCAAGCAACTCTTTGTTTTTACGAGATATGTAACCAAATGATAAAAAAGAATCCTTTGTTGTTTTTTTACTGATCTCTATCTAAACTGAAAACCATTTTACTCCATAACTGTTTGCGCTTTAAAAGTTTGCGAATATTTTCAATGATAAAATAAAATTACGAAATAAATGAAAATCAGAACACGTCCAGCACTAATGCGTTTAATAATAATGAAAAACTGCAGATGGTGACATATTATTTTACCATCTGACCGCAAAACTACAGCGCTAAGCACTACCATTTAATTACAAGTAGATTAGGTGATTCGGTAGTGTCTACGAAATCAAGCGCACTGGAGCCCAGGTAAACGCCTAACTCAGTAGAAGTCTTTACTCATAAGCATGCATACAGGGTTGAAATCTTTAATCTGGAGGTAACTCGTTACCTTCCTAACTGTGTCAATCTCACTATGGTGTAATTGTGGTGTTTCCGACAGTTGCCGGCCCATTTAACCGCGGTGTTATCGCTTATGGATCGGTTGAAGTGTTTTCTTTATTTATTACTTTCTGCTACTTTATTATTGAATATTATTATTCCAAGCGATGCTAGAAGGTATTCTAAGCGTTTGTAGTGCGGATTTGGTTTTTTTTATGTTATGGGAGTGGCAAACAAACATTCATGACGACCCGGTTAGTCCAGCGGTGTGAGATGACCGTTTGATTTGTAGGGTCGCGGGTTCGATCCCCGCACCGGAACAAATATTTGTATGGCCTACAGATATTTGTTTCGGGTCTGGGTGTTTGTGTATGTGTAGTATGTGTACAACGGCACCCACGACACAGGTTTATACCTACTGTGGGGCTGTGAGTGTAAGCGTATTTAATTTAATTTAATTCAGTTCACATTGACGTTAAGTGATGACTGCAGCCTATAGACACCCACACAAAGGCCAAGGTCAAAATGCAGATGCGTTACCACTCCCGAGGCCTAAGGTGTTATGCCTCTGTGCCGGAAATTACAGGGCCGTACACTACCACCTGACCGGAGCACTATAGTGCTGAACACTACCATTTTGCGGCAAGTTTATTAGTTAATGCGGTGGTGCCTACACCAGTGCGGACCGAAAAAAAACCGGACAAGTGCGAGTTCGACTCGCGTGGTGAGGGTTCCGTAATTTAAATTCCGTTAATTTTCTTTAATCCTTCCTTGTCCGAATAACACCTCATTACATTCATTATTAACGACCAACCTAAATATTATTACAATCTGGCTTCAATCTCATAACCTTGATATTAATTTCAATAAAACTAAAATTATGCAATTCAGACCGTACCAAAAACGACCACTATTAATAAACTACCAATACTTAAACATCCCAATACAATCTGTTGACTCCCACTGTCTATTGGGTATCAATATATATTAGATACACATCTAAACTGGAAGGAACATGTAGATAAAACAGTTAATAAACTATCTAGTTTTGTGTATGCACTCCGAGAGCTTAAAAAAACTACGGACCTAAAGACAGCAACCTGCGCCTACTACGCATACGCAGACGCCTGGCTGCGCTACGGCATTTTACTTTGGGGGAACAGCAAGGATGCTAATAAAGTTTTTATTTTGCAAAAATGTATCCGAATACTTGCTAATATAGATTCCATGACTAGCTGCAAATCGTACTTTATTAAATATAAAATAATGAGCTTACCATCTTTGTATATATCAGAGATTTGTTCTCTTGTAAGAAATAACACAGACTGGTTCCCTCAACTGTCTCGCCACGAAAATCTAAGACATAAGGTTAAATTGGCAATAATCACATCAAAATTACAAATAGTTAATACCGGCCCTTACTTTATGTCTATAAAAATATACAATCAAATTCCAAATTCTATTAAACACATACAAAATAATAAATTATTTAAAAACAAATTAAATGAATTCTTAACACAAAAATGCTATTACACGTTGCAGGAGTTTTTAGCGATAAGTAAAGATGAAAATAATAATAAAGATTATACATATAAGTACCGACCAAATTGTTATTGCTATATTTTCTGTTTAATCGATGTCATGCAAAATTTTATAATAATAATATGTAAATAAATTAATAGATACAATCACGTATATTAAATAATATGAATAATAGTTCTGAATTTAAATGTCTTCATTTGAGATTATAGTCATAAAGTTTATATTGTAATGTAAAATATTATATGTACATGAAATGTTCTCATAATTTTGCGGTGCCCCTACGGGGTGTTACATGTAACTACAAAATATTTAATTGTAAGACCTTATAACCATGTGACAAGCAAATAAATAAATAATAATAATAATAATAAATAAAATTTTCGAAAATATTACAGATTTAAAATGCAGGGACATAGCGGTTACGGTGGTACCGGCAGGGGGGGTTATATTATTAAGAATTTTCGATTTAATTTGAATACTCAAACTTCTTATAGGCTTTCCAGTAATCTATAGGCAAAGAACTATTTTCCACATTTTTTTCAAAATTTTAAGTTCAGTAGTTTCGGAGATAGGGGGAGGGATGGTCAATTTTCGTCGTTTTTCTTAAATGACTTCAAATTTGTTTATGCAAAAATTATAAAAAAAATATATCTGAGATGCTGACAACAACTTCTTTCATTTGATATGTCACACGACACAGTTAACGATTTTTTTTTTAATTTTCTGATTTACCCCCCTAAAGTGGCCCTGTTTAAAATTTATTATTTTACTTGACGTGTTCATCTTTGGGTCACCAATTTACATATATTCATCAAATTTCAACTCAATCGCACGAGCAAATTGGCTGTGACAGAAGGACAGACAGACAGACAGACAGACAGATGCACGAGTGATCCTATAAGGGTTCCTTTTTTCCTTTTAAGGTACGGAACCCTAAAAAGGAACTGATTTTTACTTTTAGTTCAAAAGCTTTTAAAAGGTAAAAGAATAAAGAATACATTAATTTTATACGTTTTACGTCGGTAACAAAAAATCTAAATTGGTTCATTTTTAACCATATTCATTATATTTACAAGAAAGGGTCGCGTCTCTTTTCTAGTAGATAAAAGAAAGTAAGCAACTGCCACGAATTTAATCGGTTTTAAACCTTATATCCGTTTCTCTCACTATAATCACTTTCAAATATAAAGAAAAACAATATTTCTTTCAGGTGATAGTAGTTTTCTGATCTAGCAATTAAAAAATTGGAGATAATTTTAAAATAACCCGACACCACTTATCACCTTGCCATCTTTGCTATTACTTTAATTACATTTTTGAACTCATCTTAGACTTATACGATTGAAATGATTTGTTTTCCAAAACAAATAAATGTAATAGTACAACACTCAACTAGTAGCCAGTATTAAAAATAAACAAACCAAACGGTTTCCCCTCAAACTTCACAGATGGTTTGACGCTGTCTAAAGTTTCAAATGAGACCATCAACAAGAGACCCTTCATTACCATCTTTAATATGGAACTGTTGGAACATAAGGAGAGGGTCCAAATGACCGGCCACAGGTCACATTATATCGGCTGGGTCAATTTTCTTAACTGCCGACAACCAAGCCGCAACTCGTCCTAAACATACGCTAGTCGTTACCGTCATCTAATTTGTATCGACTTTAGTTTTGGTTCGTTCGGTTGTTATCGGGGTTAAGTTTAAAACTAGACGACGTGGCGTGACGTGGCCCTGTCTATATAGTGATTTTCAGTGTAAGATAATATTTTGATTTTGAATATAATGCTCGATATTTTTGCAAAATAGATCTGAATAATCGTTTCATACTTTCAAGCAATACATTTTTGAAAATCATGCTTGAAAATAGTCATGCATTAATCGACCAAGATAGGTCAACTACACACACAAAGCTTTGATCCAATTGATTTGAAAATTCGTATATGGCATCATAATAACACAGGAAATATTCATCATACGGTAAAAAGTCTAATGAATTTTAGACCGACAAATCAAAAGAACAGCCCGCGTTTCACCGTAATTTTTAAGGATGGATTAATAATGTGCTTCTGGACAAATTATTATTCAATCTTTTTTCCTTAGTAATATGTAAGTAATGTGTTAGGTTTATTTCATTTAAAATTGTAAATACCTGCATCTTAATTTAAAACATCTTACTTAAATGCCTGGTCCACAACGCTTTCTTGATTGTAATCAGGACTAAAATGAAGTCATTACATAAAACCAAAGCGGTTAGCTTAACTCCCATCTCACGAGTCACTCATTAGGGGCAGTTCTAAATGGAATAAACAGAGCTATGCTCTCTGCCACCATTACAGACTTGACGTTTATTGTTATAAACGAACACACTGATAAAAATGCGCAGCTACTGTTTCAAAGATCCAAGTATCCTACACGTAGTGCACATAAGTAGCCACGACCGCTTTATTGTCGTCAAATGATAGAGTTCATTAGATACGGTATTCAATTTGTGATTTTGATATCTGAATATAGGCAAATATTCCAGACACATTAGAGGCAGTTTTATTGAAATGGACAGAGCCATGCCCTCTGACATCATTGTAAACTTAATCATTATTGTATTAACGAATGCACTGATAACGTAATTGGCGTACATACATAAAAATAAAAATATTTACCGGCCGAATTGAAAAGCTCCTCGTTTTTGAACTCGGTTAAAAATGTGACTGATGTTGAAGATCGGGGTTCAAGAGCGTAGGCATTCGTTTTTTTTTGTAGGCTGCTTTAGATAGTCTTTTTACCGTCAAATAGAAGGGTTCATTACAGTGTTTCATTTGATTTATAATATATTAAAGCAACGGTTATATATTACTCAAACTCGGAATTGTCAGAAGAGGTCATGTAGATTGCATTATTATTACTAGGTATTTTGTGTACCTTATTTACCAAATGTTAACGATCAACGGTCTATGTATTGGCAACTTGTACGACACTAATATGTATTATAAAGAAACTGATCAGGGAAAAGACTCTATCAGTTGAATTAAGTTAAAAACATGTAATCACGTTTCCACAAAATGTATAAAATGAACCCTTATTATCTTTGTATTTGTCGTGTCGTTTTCAGCACTATTTATTCAATTAATCACAGATAAATTACTTTTGGATCCGAACGTTTCAACTCACAAAACGATCCAAGTTAAATGAAATCTTTTCCAAATTGCTATCGAAGAGCTAAGCTATCAGGATTTGAACGGCAAACTTTTATAGTACAGTTTGAACAATCTCGAATGGCCGAACCAATTGGAAGGGTCCCTATTTGTCTATCGGGTGCCATTATACATTCAGGAGAGTGAATAGTGCCTCTAATTGCCTACGGTTGGACCCTACCAGGAGGCGTTTTATGTATCTCCGTTGACATAATTCCGACAGCCACTTTGGATTACATTACTCTTTCGAAGGCGTGTGTTGGTAACAATAATTTTAAGAAAACAGTAATAAGCTGCAAAGTGCCTTAAAATTGATGGCCGCCGAGGTACAGAATACCCCTGCTGTAATTGATTCAGCTAGATTTTGTTATGGCCAGCCACCTGGAAAATTGGTAGAGTTTTACGATGTATTCAATGTTTTAAAAACAAGCAGGTTTAACTAAGAAGGCCGTACTAGTGTACGAGTAACACTCGACTGAATAAAAAATACAACATGGAGATACGGAATCCCACAGGAATTGGTCATTATGCGTGACCTACCACGGGTTGGCTGATTTTATAGAAATAACTACCACTACCACTTTTACTGGTGGTAGAGCTCCAGTGATGGAGCTCGCGGGCGTAGGCACCACCGCATTACCTAATATACATGCCGCTAAATGGTAATGTTCAGCACTATCGTGTTCCGGTCAGGTGGTAATGTACGGCCCTGTAATTTCCGGCACAGAGGCACTTAGGCCTCAGGAGTGGTAACGCATCTACATTTTGACCTTGGTCTTTGTGTAAGTGTCCATAGGCTGCAGTCATCACTTAACATCAATATGAACTGCATGCTTGTTTGCCAATTCCATTACAGAAAAAAAAAAAAGGTACAGTCTTCATAGACCATAAAAAGCATCAATAAAAATAGACCGATTTAGTCTATAGTTCACATTTTAATTTATTTTTAGTCTTTTTATTCACACCGTTTATAATCATTCACGTGTCAGTCATGTGTATGTTATGATGGGCATTGAATGGTGGCGTTTGTTGTGGGAATATCAATGGAAAATGGAACACGTTAGGTGTTACTTTATTAACATTTAGAGGGTACGCCCCACATATAAGGTTCGTTTAATATGGGTCGTTTATTAATATATTGCAATCATAATTTTAAGTATTTAAAATTTAACTGCCTCAGTAGCCTAGTGGTAGCAGGCTACTACTACTACGCTGGGGTCCCGGGTCGGAGGATATTAGAGATAACGGTGTAAAATCCTTTATCTCTGGTTCTATTGGGATTTTTCCATTTTCTGGAAGTTTCCCAGTACCTCGTACTCGTAGGTTTGGTAATGTGCCCAAAGATATCAATAGGCTCGCCACCTGCTACATGGGCCAAAACGTAACCGGCGAATCGTAAGTGTGTAGTGTTGATTTCAAAACAGATTACCTTATTTATCACGCTTTAAGTTTTTATGGCTTTGACATTTTGATATGTTCACGCCTGTAATCCCCGAAAGGGTAGGCAGAGATAAATGCATACATTCAAGCATACATGCAAATACCCACCATTCGCCGGTTATGTTTTTGGCCCATGTAACAGGTGGCGAGCCTGTTGACATCTCCGGGCACATTACCAAACTTCGAGGTACTGGGAAATTTCCAGAAAATGAAAAAAATCTCAAAAGAACCAAAGATAAAGGACTTTACACCATTATCTCTGATAACCCCCTACCCGGGAATCGAACCCAGGACCTAAGCTTAGTAGTAGTGGCTTGCTACCACTAGGCTACCGAGGCAGTTTTGGCAAACTTAACTTTTTTACTGGCTCGTCAAAGATCTTTACTGGTGGTAGAGTTCCAGTGTAGGGACTCGAGGGCGCAGGCACCACCGCATTACTTAACCTGTCTGCCGCCAAATGGTAGTGTTCAGCACTATCATTTTCCGGCTATATGGTAGTAATGTATGGCCCCGTAATAAATAGCTTAGACATACTACCTAAATTCTCAGGAGTGGCAATGCATCTGTATTTTTAAGCCTGTTTTTTGTGAAGATGTTTATAGGCAGTAGTCATCACTTAACATCCATGTGAACTGCATGCTTGTTTGACAACATTGTTACATAAAAAAATATCTTAAACAGTATATTAATACACTTCTAAAGACAATTTTAAAATGATTGGTTGATGCTATGATTGATGCTATTAATAGACTCTCTAAGACAGGAATAATTACTAAATCAAACGTGGGCTTAAACACGCCGATAGAAAACTTATTCTAGATTATACATAAAAATAACTCCAGAAATAAATAAATGATTCTACTACAGTCTAACTCGCGGCAATTTATTATCCACTATTAAGTTATTTTTTTCTATCTCCAAAATAAAAAAGTGGATCGTCTAAGTTTTACGATTGTTTGACTCGAGTTGTGAATTCAGATTTCCCCTGACGTCGTCAGCGTTCATAATCATTGGCTCAACTTCTAGTTTTGGGAATAACAGTTCCCCAACTTACTTCTTTATATATTTAAAACATTGCAGTGAATTGAATTAAAAAAAGTTGAAGAGGGGTGTCTTCAACGAGATTTAACCTCGATTAGGGGTACGAGAAATGAAGATTTGAAATATTAATGTAACTAGGGGTTGTCTAGCTTATTAAAGTAAAATGTAGCTTGGAGGAATTTCTTATTTCGACGCTCAACATATACATGTTACTTGTGAGTTTTTTTGGATGTTTGGTAAATTACCTTAATTAGAGACTTCCGAGCTTCGGCGCGGTAACATTTTTTACAATTGGCAATTAAATCCTAATGGAATTTAAAGGAAATCTTGAAAGAAAAGATTTCGCTTCGGGCATGAATCGAACTTGGGATCTCAAAATAACTAGTGCCATACCAATAAGCTACCGAAGCCAAGTATATTGGTCTGCCCGAAGTATTTTTTCTTTAATTTCTAAATAGCAAAAATTTATTAAACTCTGAACATATATTGTTGAAAATTTTCTCAGACATAATTTTATCTGACAAAGGCACTGGTGAAAAAACGGTAGCCAATACAACACCTATATTGACAGCTGACATTAAATACAAATGACATTATAATGTTTGCAATAACAAATAAAAGGACACTAACATGAACTCATTACGTACAAAATAAACAAAGTCGAGGATGCAAACGAATTAAACAGCTCTTTAGAAACGCAAAACCAAGAGATTTGTTATTTACAGTGTCGAGAAGACGAATAACAAGTTAAATGTTTAACTGAGTCCCGCATGATGAAGCACTAAAGTTTGAATTGAATTTATTGCCAACACGAGTTGAGATTACGTAAGAAGGATCTGTGTTAGGATCTCTTTAAAAACTTTCATATTTTAAATGTTTTAACTAACTGTATTAAAACTGCCTCAGTAGTCTAGTGGTAGCAGGTCACTACTACACTGGGGTCCCAGGTTCGATTCCTGGGTCAGGGGATATAAGAGATGACGGTGTAAAATTCTTTATCTCCGGTTCTGTTGGGATGTTTAGATTTTTTGGAATTGTACCAGTGCCTTGGAGTTTGGTAATGTGCCCGAGAGTATCAACAGGCTCGCTACCTGTTACATGGGCCAAGAAGTAACCGGTGAATCGGGGGGTTTTGCATGTATACCATAATGCATGCATTTACCTCTGCCTAGCACTTCGATGATCACAGGCGTGCTGTTACATTTGTATTTTATTGTAGAAATTAAACTTGCTGATTTTCTCGCGTATACAACACTCCCAAACTTCTTCATACACCCGACGTTTCGGTCGCTTTCCAGCTACCGTGGTCACGGGCTGACTAATTCGACGATGTTCAGCCTGGTCTTATATAGCTGAGACTCAGCTGAGACTCAGCGGTAGCTGGAAAGCGACCGAAACGTCGGGTGTATGAAGAAGTTTGGGAGTGTTGTATACGCGAGAAAATCCGCAAGTTTAATTTCTACAATGTATGAAGCTCGCGAAAACCTACGAAAACGTTATTTGTATTTTAATTATTTATCATGTTAAACAAGCAGTCCATTCAGTCTTTTTAAAATAGTTCTTCAGTATCTGATTGTTCTTTAAAACTGATGTCAAATAGTTAAGTACAACACAGTTGGCAACACTAACAATAGCTTGGCTCTGTAATAACTACCAAAGAGACAGGACAACTTAGATCTCAGGGGAAAACATTTTGACCTCTAGTTTTTATTTTGAAATTTATAGGCTGCAGTCGGGTATATTCCCAGAGGATCACAAATCTAAATTTTAAGTCCATACACAGAGTTCCAACGGGTTCACGACGTTAAAAAGAAACTTCCAGAAAATAGAAAAATCCCAACAGAAACAGAGACACAGGAATTTACACCGTTATCTCTAATAGCTCCCGACCCGGGAATCGAAACCAAGACTGCAGCTTATTAGTAATGTGATTTATATGCTGCAGTCATCATTTACCATTCATGTGAAATGCAAGCTTCATGCTTCAAAAACTTTACAGTCTAAAAACTTCACAAGTCGAAGAAATATAAAGGTCAAATACCTACTGACAAAAAATTCACCAGTTCAAAATGTTATGAATTACATCTCAAACTTTAGACGCCAAGTAAAATAAATTGTTATTTCCAAATCAAGTCAATTGAGAGATTTAGCATGAGAATGTGTTGTACAGAAAGTTGTTAGACTGAATACAGATTTGCATAATCACGGACTTAGCTCGAGCTAAACTTTTAAACTTCTTTGCTTCTTTTCAAACTGTATTAAGCAATTATCAGGGAACATTTGAAAACAGGTTACTAAGTTTAAGTATTAGAATATATTTTGAATATCAAGTGGAACTGATTTTACGTTAAAAGTCTAAATAATGCTCTAAGGCGAGATTTTTATTGGTGTTAGAGCTGCTAGCTAGCTATGTAGCTCGAGGGTGTAGGCACTACCGCATTACCTGATCACCTAATGTCGCCAAATGGTAGTGTTCAGCACTATTGTGTTCCGGTTAGATGGTAATGTCCACAGGTCCATCCCCGTAATAACTATCACAGAGATGTAAGGTCTCAGGGGTGTCAACGCATCTGCATTTTGACCTCTGGTTTTTGTGTATCTATGGGCTGCAGTCGTGACTTAACATCCATGTGAACAGGCTTGTTTGCCACGTTCGTAGCATAAAAAGCACTTATGTTCGACTCGAGGGTCGCACCTGTCCTGTTCTCAACGTAGTAATGGTGGACCACTACTTTGCTGAGACATCAATCGTCGACGCGGTGGACCACTACATTACTAAAGCATCTGTCAACTTGTGGTGGTAGATTAATTACATCCTGTTCAATCATTCCTGTTCAAAATTATTTAAGGTTTTTTAATCCTTATGCCCTAAATCTTAATGATGCTTACTTAAGTACGTCGTTGGAGGAAGCTCAAACTTATTTAGCATCACAATATTTGCAAATAATGCAGTCGTGATTGTTTCAAGTCTCAAGCCAACATTGTCAACTTAGAAATACATTATATGGAAATTTTCTGAATATCATCAATTTGTGCACAAATAATGAGTTCCTTGCTGGCTAATGATTGAAGAGTTATGATCAAGTGCGGACTAAATCCTAGACCTGAACTCACCATAGCGTAGTTAATTATATCTAAACTATTTCACAGCTCTTTGTCATTCTTCTTGTAAAGTTGATATTTTATAAACAACACCAGCTTGAACCTGTTTTAAGACGCAACAGTAAATTTCTTCTTATGATGCCTTCGTTCACGAGCAGTCAATAAACTTTTCCATCAGTCATATATGCATGTGTGTATGCATTTATTTTATATATATGCATTATATATATAATGCCATACACGTTCACATTATCTGTATTCTACTTTGATTCTACTTAGATCTAAGGATATTGCCGAAAAAATCCACCATCCCACTATGTTTGTTCGGTAGTGGAGTTCTTCTCAGTAGTGCCTGCACTTGGAACTCTGCTAAGTGAATGGCTTTATTTATTACGAATAGAGTTTTCTTGTGTAAATTGATTATTATTAATATATATTGAATAATAATATCAAAGTTTATAAGTCATTCGCTATAGGTAGCTTTCAAACCGACAATGCAAAAGTGTCCTTGTAGACCAATTTAAAATAAATGTTTGAGTTTAAGTTTCATCACACTAATATTATAGATATGAAAGTTTCTTTGTTTGGATATTTGTCCGTCAATCACGCCGAAACTACTGAACGGATTTGATGAAAGTTATAGAGATAGGGTATTAGCTGACTTAGATTATAGAATACTTTTTATCATGAAAAAATCTTCTTGTGGGATGCCATGGGATGATTTGATGAGTTTCCATAGGTTACGCGAAAAGCCACCTACACGCGGGCGGAGCCGCGGGCAACAGCTATAATATTACGTACCATAGTCTAAGAAATTATTATAGAGTACCTTTCTCTTTTCATGGGCCTCCACTAAGGTACCTACTAGAATATTAATATACTGTGTATATATGTATAAGTCGTACGCGCGTCAACAACTTTACTCACTTAAAACAGTCAACAAACCTCGCCACCCTAAGGAAAGAGCTCACAGTAAGACAGAGCACTCGACCATAAAATGGAAACACGTTATTAATATTTAAGCAAACAATCAATACGAAGTCCCGACTTTCTGTTCATTTGCCTGGGGACAAGATCCTTTTCTGTTTCATTATGAATTCAATTTTGTGTCGTATTTGTATAGATAGTTGATATTTATTAAACAATATAATCTGGAATATTTTTTAAAGAAAAATTTGACTTCAGGCGAGACTCGAACTCGCGGCCTACTGGGAATCTAGTCCAGCCGCTCTTCCAATTGAGCTACTGAAGTCCTGCCCGATTTTTCAAAATATTTCACAAGCATGTGTTAATGCGAAATAATAAAAAACAAACATTATCTGGAACCTATTTTTAAGTTTATCAGCTAATATCTTCGCGTTCTCCACTAATGAAGCGAAGCCGTGTTGGTGAACATTGTGGTTATTACTCAAAATTTGAATGTTTAATTAGATTGTTAAGCTAATACATGATCTATATTTAGTTTGTTTCTTCATTAAATTTATCTCTAAAGGCAACCACTGTTGTTTGACCTGTAAACGTAAGTGTGTCGTATATTAGGCGTCGACTTCTCGCGATGTGATAATGCTTGCAATTTAATATTTACCGGTCAAACGCTTCAAACTGACAAACATATGCTATTCTATGTTGCGAAATAGTTTTTCTTAATATAAAGGAATTGGTAAACAAGCATACAGTTCACAGTGATGTTAAGTGATGACTGCAGCCTATAGACACTTACAAAAAGACCAAGGTTTAAATGTCGATGCGTTACCACTTCTGAGGCCTTAGGTGTTATGCCTCTGTGCCGGAAATTACAGGGCTATACATTACCACGTGATCGGAACACGATAGTGTTGAACACTACCATTTAGCGGCAAGTATATTACGTAATGCGGTGGTGCTAGCTCTACTCTGAAGTCAAATTTTACTTTCCATTTTTCTTTAAAATATGTTTGTATTCTGTTTGCTGCAACTAGCTGGTAAGAGTTAGATGAAAGATTTATATCTGTAAAATAAATATAGCGAAATACGGACATTGTCTGTCCTCGTATAGGACTTTTTTGATTTGAAAAAGGGAAAATAAATAAAGATTTTAAATATAACTAAATATAGATACCTAAGTACTTGTATAATATTATATAAATTGCAGTGAATTGTTAATAAAACAATTCAGATGCGTTTCCTTTCCTACACTGAACATTCTAACAATATTGTTGATAATAGTTGATATTTACTTCGACCACACCACATTGGGGCGGCATGGCAACATGGTACACATAGGAAATATTTCCATACATTCTTTGATACGAACTCTAAGAGTTATGAATATAACATGCGATAAAATCATCAAAATTTATGGTTCATTGACGCAACCAATTAAGCAGATGTAACATAAAACCGGAGTGTACACGGGTAAAATTTTAAGAATGCCCATTTAGATACTGATAACGCGGCATCCGTGGTATCCGCGCTATCCATAATATTGGATTTATCTTTGATTTTATGACGAGTAGTTTATTACAAAGGCTGGGTGAGTGTTTCCGCGGCGCTTGCGGCTACCACTCGGGTCTTAATGACTCTATTAAACAGATTAATGGCTTCTATCGTTTGAAATGCATCTCACTTTTATTGTCCAAATTTAATTAAGGTCGATAAACATCTGGGAAGGGTTGTTGGGTCGCGTGGTATTTTTTGGTTCATTTTTTAGAGTGAAGATTACCAGGAGTAGAGGGACGGGGCTTGAGAGCGCACCATCGCATTATCAGATCATTTTTTTATGTAATAATAGTGGCAAACAAGCATGCAGCTCACATTGATGTTAAGTGATGACTGCAGCCTATAGACACCCACACAAAGATCAAGATCAAAATGCAGATGCGTTACCACTCCTGAGTCCTAAGGTGTTATGCCTCTGTGCCGGAAATTACAGGGCCGTACATTACCACTTGACCGGAACACGATAGTGCTGAACACTACCATTTAGCGGCAAGTATATTAGGTAATGCGGTGGTGCCTACGCCCGCGAGCTCCGTCACTGAAGCTCTACCACCAGTAAGGTTGCAGCATTCACAGTGTGACTTACATACTTTTTTGGTACCATCATTGCTTTAAATACTAACAGCGTTCTTGTTATACATATAAATATTTATAGACCACATTCTATAGCAATAAATGAAAAAAAAAAACTGCATAATTTGATTTTTACTAACATGAAAAAATAAACTATGGTAGCTTAGTGGTAAAGCGGCTGGATTGGTTATCCTGAGGTCGCAGGTTCGATTCCTGCCCGAAGTCAAATTTATCTTTCCGTTTTTTTTTTTATTTTTTAAGTTCACTCGCATGTGTTTTTGCGAATAATAAATATTGCAATGAAAAAATATACTTTTCAAAATGTAGTAGAAAATTAGTCCCCATATTATTACGTCTTATATCATAAGCTAAGACATAATTAGAGACACCAACCAAAATTCTAACAACTTCTTTGTTTTTATACTTGTGTTTAAAACAAAAAGTTATACCCGTTTAAATTTGAAGTTAGTGAACCATCCCCCGGTCTCCCTTTATCGAATTAACACCATTGAACTTTGTAACTAGAGTACATTTAATTTTAATTGCCACTCGAATTATTTTTTATAAGTATAAACTTTGATTTAATATAAAAATCACACTAATACGAGTACTATAAATGTGATAGTTTCTTTGTTTAGATGTTTGTCCGTCAATCACGCTGAAATCTCTGGACGGATTTTGATAAAATTTCTTATACAGATAGCTTGATTGATAGCTGACTTAGATTATGGGATATTTTTATTCCGAAAAATGTTCCTGTGGGATGCCATGGGATGATTTGATGAGTTTCTACAGAGGTTACACAGCAACAGCTAGTACTTAATAAAATTTAAAGATATTGTTTTTTTTAATGTTTTTGCAAAGTGGATTGCAAAAAAAAAAAAGAAAATGAGTTCGGGTAGGGATTGAACCTGGTTGACTGTACTCGCTCAGCTACGGGCAAAATGTTTCTTTCCATCCCTACTTCCCTACTAATATTATAAATGCGAAAGTCACTCTGTCTGTCTGTTACCTTTTCACGTCCAAACGACTGAACCGATTTTAATTAAATTTGGTACAGAGATAGAGCTGACTTTGAGACAGAACATAGGCTACTTAGTTATTTATAAAACATCCACGCGGGCGAAGCCGCGGGCAACAGCTAGTTTTTCTATAAATTAACTCGCATGCTTTATTGCTACAAATACAATAACATCAAGTTTCCTATATAAACATTAATGTGTAGTAAGTAAACCATCAACCAATGTGTGTGTTTTCAATCTTTGGACATTTCTAGGCACATTAATAGACTCCGATTAATGTATCAGAATGTTTAGAAAATATGAAAAAATTAAATCAAACCTATTCTCCTAGTCGAATGCTGAACCCAAGACCCAGCGTGGACACTCATCATTTAACCACTGAGGTATTTTAGCTGGGGATCACTAAGCCAGTTCAGGCAATGAAAATTTTGATGCTCTATATAATAATTTTTTTTTCTATCCAGATTTCTTCTTTCAAACTTCAATCAAAACATAAACCTCCACTTAGTTCGTATATTTTCCTGTTGCTGCCGCAGAAAGGAAAACTCCTTTCATACACTAAAAGATATTGTTCCTTTTTAAAATTACCGGAACTTTACCGAACAAGCTTATCTTGGTGGTTATCCTCATTGCATAAAATAACTGTTGAAAAAGGTATAGCGAAGTAGAAGCAAGTTTTGATGGAGGATGAAAGATAAAGGAAAACATTTCTTTATTATGTTTTGGAGTATCTATTTTAACCGACTTTAAAATCAAAAAAGGAGATTATCAGTGTTACTTGTATAATATACCTACATGTAAAACTGATAACTATTCAAAGTTCAAAGATCTTTATTGCATTCATGTGAATTTTACGGATGATATTATAAGCATATATTATTATATTGTATGTAGCAAACTAGCAACATGATACCCGTTGGGCGAAGCAATTTATGTGACACATTTTTTACAATTAATATAGTAAAAGATTTTAAAGATCTATACCATATTATTGCAATTGGCTAACATTTGAATATGATGATCTATTTAGGCTTCCAAACACGTGTGCCAAATTTCGTAAGTGTATATATGTTCGTATCTTCAAATGTTTGTCTACGAATTTCTCAGAAACAATGAGTCATATCGTCATGACTGTTTTAAATTTTATATCAAATACATTTCAGCTAAAGGAACAGTCATCAAAATCGGTTCAGTAATTTTTAAGATATCATGCATTTATGGAGGGAACATGAATATTATAGGTAGGTACTAGGTATGGAAAGGAAAGGAAAGTTACATTTATTCGACACAACAGCAAGACATATACTTAAGACTGACATAAAACGTAGCTAACAAAAAAACACAATTTCTAAAATTATTAGGTACAAGCCAAGCAAGGTTAGGTATAGGCGTCGGGATGTGACGACCCCATCGCCCGCTAGCGGAAGAATTCTCTTCTAGTGGAGGGAATTCTTCCTCTAGTGCAGTCAGTCAACCGAACAATGGCGGTCAAACCATGGCGGTAGGAGTATCCGAGATGGGCAGCAGCGTCCCGTGATAAAATTGCCGCCACTGCGATCGCCAACCCGCATGCCAAGCGTGGCGATTATGGCAAATCACCCCAAATGCATCACACCAGTACACAACGGCCCCTAGTCCCCGGTAGCTTCGCTATTCCTGACCATGGTGGTACCGGTCATGGTAACGGCGGGGCAGGGGGTGCTAAGAATCACCGGGAGATGCCAGGGTACCACACCCGACGACAACTGGCCCTGGCAACATACAACGTACGGACGCTGCGGACTGACGAGAAAGTTATGGAACTGGAGGAAGAATTGAGCGGGTTACGGTGGCACATTGTAGGGTTATCGGAAGTCCGAAGACAGGGGGAGGACTCGATAACCCTCAAGTCTGGTAACCTGCTCTATTTCCGGGAGGGCGACCAACTGTCCCAAGGTGGTGTCGGGTTCATCGTCCACAAGTCCCTCGTGAACAACGTTGTCAAGATCGAGAGTGTGTCGTCGAGAGTGGCGTACCTTATACTCAGAATAACCAAACGGTATTCGCTGAAGGTCATACAGGTCTACGCCCCAACCTCCGCACACTCCGATGATGAGGTAGAAACTATGTATGAGGACATATCCAGAGCCATACATAGTTCGAAGACCCACTACAACGTTGTCATGGGGGATTTCAACGCAAAATTGGGCGTTCGAGGTGATCATGAGCTGAAAGTGGGACGATTTGGATATGGGCGACGAAACGCCAGGGGCCAGACTCTGGCTGACTTCATGGAGAAAGAGAGCCTCTTCATGATGAACTCTTTCTTCAAGAAGCGGGAGTGCCGGAAGTGGACCTGGATCAGTCCTGATGGTGCGACTAAAAATGAGATAGACTTCATTATGTCCACGAGGCGGCATATATTCAGTGATGTCTCTGTGATCAATTCGGTAAAAACCGGAAGTGATCACCGATTGGTAAGAGGCACACTGAATATAAAGGTCAAGATCGAAAGATCCCGACTAATGAAGTCTACGCTCCGCCCAGCACCTGCCCAAATCCAAAACCCCGAGAGCTTTCAACTCGAGCTACAAAATCGCTTCGAATGCCTGAGAGAGTGCGTAGATGTGGACGATTACAATAACAGGTTAGTGGAAACTGTCCGTACGGCGGGCTCTAAGTTTTTCAAGACCCGTCCTACGAATAAAACCAAAAAGATCTCCAGCTCAACTCTCAAGCTCATGGAGGAGAGGCGCGGTATGGTTCTGAAGTCCTCTGAAGATGCTTTAGTGTACAGGCGGCTCAACAGACAGATCTCGAAGTCATTGACTCGCGACCTTCGGCACTTTAATACTGATAGTATTAAAGCAGCCATAGAGCGGCACAAGGGCTCTAAAGTGTTCGCCAAAGATCTGTCCTTAGGGCAAAGCCGTCTCACTAAGCTGAAGACAGAGGACAACAGAATCGTATCGTCGAAACCTGAGCTTGCAGAAGAGATCGAACGGTTTTACGGACAGTTATACACGACAGCACGACCACCTGTTAACAGTCCGGCAGCAGATCCTAGAGCCGGACTGACCCGATACTACACCGAAGATATCCCGGACGTCAGTCTAGACGAGATTAGCACGGCTCTCAAACAGCTCAAAAACAACAGGGCGCCGGGTGATGACGGAATCACTGCTGAACTCCTGAAAGCGGGCGGAAGGCCAGTATTAGAAGCTCTTCAGTTGATGTTCAATTCCGTCATATCCGAGGGAAAAACGCCACAGGCGTGGCACAGAAGTGTGGTGGTACTGTTCTTTAAGAAAGGCGACAATACCCTTCTTAAAAATTATAGGCCCATCGCACTTCTAAGTCACGTCTATAAGCTGTTTTCGAGAGTGGTTACGAACCGTCTATCTCGCAGACTCGACGACTTCCAGCCTCCCGAACAAGCCGGGTTCCGTAAAGGTTTTAGCACCATAGACCACATACACACGCTGCGGCAGGTTATACAGAAGACAGAAGAGTATAACCAGCCCCTCTGTCTAGCGTTTGTGGACTATGAGAAAGCCTTCGATTCGGTCGAGATTTGGGCTGTGCTACAGTCACTCCAGAGGTGCCAAGTCGACTACCGATACATCGAGGTGCTAAGGAGCTTGTACGAAAACGCCACTATGTCGGTTCGCCTTCAGGACCAGAACTCGAAACCTATCCAACTGCAGCGAGGTGTGAGACAGGGAGATGTCATATCTCCGAAACTGTTCACCGCTGCATTGGAAGATGTCTTCAAGCTTCTGGACTGGAACGGACTCGGCATCAACATTAACGGCGAGTACATCTCCCACCTCCGATTTGCGGATGATATCGTAGTCATGGCTGAGACCCTGGAAGACCTTGGCACAATGCTCAATGGCCTCAGTAGGGCCTCCCAACGAGTGGGCCTTAAAATGAACATGGACAAGACGAAAATTATGTCGAATGTCCTTGTTATGCCCACTCCTGTTATGGTCGAGGGTACTACACTCGAAGTTGTTGACGATTACGTATACCTGGGACAAACGGTCCAGTTAGGTAGGTCCAACTTCGAGAAAGAGGTCAATCGCCGAATCCAACTCGGATGGGCAGCGTTCGGGAAGCTGCGTTATATCTTCTCGTCCAATTTACCGCAGTGTCTGAAGAAGAAGGTCTTTGACCAGTGTGTGTTGCCAGTGATGACATACGGAACAGAAACGTGGTCGCTCACTATGGGCCTCATAAGAAGGCTCAAGGTCACTCAGAGAGCTATGGAGAGGGCTATGCTCGGAGTTACTCTGCGAGATCGAATCAGAAATGAGGAGATCCGCATGAGGACCAAAGTAACCGACATAGCCCATCGAATAGCGAAACTCAAGTGGCAGTGGGCAGGGCACATAGCTCGCAGAACTGACGGCCGTTGGGGCGGAAGAGTTCTAGAGTGGCGACCGCGTACCGGAAGACGAAGCGTAGGCAGGCCCCCCACGAGGTGGACCGACGACCTGGTGAAGGTCGCGGGCAATCGTTGGATGAGGGCGGCCCAGGACCGTTCGTTGTGGCATTCTTTGGGGGAGGCCTTTGTCCAGCAGTGGACGTCTTTTGGCTGAAATGATGATGATGATGATAGGTACAAGCCTATATGTAATATGTGCCTCACGGCTGCGTCTAAAAGGTGTCATGTTCAGCAAATGTCAGGTTACTTCAAATACGAGGTACCTGACGCTGGTTTTCAACAGGACCCATGCATGGTATGTCATATCGATTTCAGGTATATCCACCTGGTTGTTGCAGATTTAAGTTCCACCCAAAATCAAAACGTTTCCTGCAATACAGGACCTGCTCAAAATATTACCACTAAATTAGAGTGACAATCTATTTTCAGCAGTCAATTTTAGCTTCCCATTTCAAATGCTTTTACTTAAATTTTGTCTCCATTTAAGTCTATTTACTTAACAGACAAACGATAAATTTACAGTCGACACTTTAGTCAGACAACTTTAGATTACATTCCATATTAACAGATACTTCGGATATCTAATATCGGATAGACTAATATACCTATTTGTTTTTTTTTATGTAATGGAAGTGGCAAACAAGCATGCAGTTCACATTTATGTTAAGTGATGACTGCAGCCTATAGACACCCACACAAAGACCAAGGTCAAAATGCAGATGCGTTGCCACTGCTGAGGTCTAAGGTGTTATGCCCCTGTGCCGGAAATTACAGGGCCATACATTACCACCTGACCGGAACACAATAGTGCTGAACACTACAATTTAGCGGTAAGTATATTAGGTAATGCGGTGGTGCCTACGCCCGCGAGCTCCGTCGCTGGAGCTCTACCACCAGTATTACATTATTATAGTATTTTTACGTTCCATATTAACAGATACCTCGGATGTCTAATATCGGATAGACTAATATATTTGTTTCTGATAAATACTCTTAAAAAATTGAGTTTCGTTGTATGTAAGCTTTTAAATGTATGTAGAGCTTTTATGTAGAGTCACATTTCTTGAATAATTTTTTTTTAAGTCGGTAAACAAGTACCTACATAACACATAGAAAAACTATGTACAACTTAATATGTATAAATACTGGTGGTAGAGCTCCAGTGACTTAGCTCGAAAGCGTAGGCAACACCGCATTATAATATAATAATAATGGCAACCCAATTTACGTCCCACTACTGGGCACGAGTCTCTCCCCTTTTTAGGGGGAGGCTAGGATCGGAACATTACCTAATCTATTTTCCTCTAAATAACAGTGTTCAGCACTATCGTGTCCCGGTCAGGTGCTAATGTACGGCTCTGTCATTTCCGGTCCAGAGGCATAATACCTTAGACCTCAGATGTAGCAGCGCATCTACATCGATTTCCAATCTCATGAAGATGTGAACTGTATGCTTGTTTACTGCTATATAACAATAAAAAAACCGGACAAGTGCGAGTTCGACTCGCGTGGTGAGGGTTCCGTAATTTAAATAAATATTTTCGAAAATATTACAGATTTAAAATGCAGAGACATAGCGGTCACGGTGGTACCGGCAGGGGGGTTATATTATTAAGAATTTTCGATTTAATTTCAATACTCATACTTCTTATAGGTTTTTCAGTAATCTATAGGCCAAGAACTCTTTCCCACATTTTTGTCAAAATTTTAAGTTTAGTAGTTTCGGAGATAGGGGGGGAAATGGTCAATTTTCGTCGTTTTTCTTAAATAACTTCAAATTTATTTATGCAAAAATTATAAAAAAAATTATCTGAGATGCTTATAACAACCTCTTTCATTTGATATGTCACACGATACATTTTACAATTTTTTTTTTTAATTTTCTGATTTATCCCCCGAAAGTGCCCCCCCTGTTTAAAATTTATTATTTTACTTGACGTGTTCATCTTATATACTTACATATATTCATCAAATTTCAACTCAATCGGTCAAGTAGTTTCGGAGCAAATTGGCTGTGACGGACGGACAAACAGACAGACAGACAGACAGACGCACGAGTGATCCTATAAGGGTTACTTTTTTCCTTTTAAGGTACGGAACCCTAAGAATCAACTTCTCAAGGCATGTGAAATATGTGAATAACAAAAAAAAAACAAGATGCGTCATAATTTCAGCATTTGAACTAGAAAGTTGCGCAAATATTTCATCGATTCATGTTGTCGGGATTTGTACACAAAAGCTTCCTAAAATTGTAAAGATTTTATATAACTTATTTTATTAACTGGTGGTAGAGCTCCAGTGATGGAGCTCGCGGGCGTAGGCACCACCGCATTACCTAATACACTTGCCAATGGTAGTGTTTAGCACTATCGTGTTCCGGTCAGGTGGTAATGTACGGCCCTGTAATTTCCGGCACAGAGGCATAACACCTTAGGCCTCAGGAGTGGTAACGCATCTGCATTTTGACCTCGGTCTTTGTGTGGGTGTCTATAGGCTGCAGTCATCACTTAACATCAATGTGAACTGCATGCTTGTTTGCCACTTCCTTTACATAAAAAAAAAGAAACTATACCTACCAACAACATCCTTTCCCATTTTCACCCTATCTGTTAAAAAGTAATCGATTACTTAGCCCCCTATAATAATTTATCCAAAAGTCGAATCTTAACAAATGCATTCTTTGTGAATAAGATTCACGCTGAAAATTTAAGCTTCCCCGACTACATTTTTTGCTATGCTTTGACATTAGTTAGGGAAAACGATTACTAAACTATAGAACTATAAATGACATCACAATAGTTCACGAACTATCGAACTCAACAGGTCAAAAAAAGGTTTTTCAAGAAGTAAACAAAGGAACGAAACGATCAGGGAGTCAGCATCTCGGATCTATCCCGAATCCGACCGTACCTCAGTGGCGTGCCGCCTGCGACCGAGGGTGGACGTGTGTCGCTCGTGGCCTTCCCGCGGAATACGCGATCGTTCAGTGTTGTGATAATGTTCCGATCCTGATGACGATGATATTGAAAGTGGGGGGGAAACCCCCTAAAAGTCCGCCGAAGAAGGAGAAGGAATGCGAGAAATGCACGGACCCATGGATGTACTGTGCCGTTCTGTGGTGTGCTTGTGCTATGAGCTTGGTATCGAGCGGGTACAGTCTGTACAAGCAGCAGGGTCTGCAGGAGCGGCTGTCGGTGCTGGAGGAGCAGCACCTGGCGCTGCGCAGCGCGGTGCTGGAGCCGCAGCAGCCGCTGGTGGAGAGGCTGCGGCGGGAGGTGCCGGCCCGGCCGCCCCGGCCGCCCGCGCACTGGCGGCCGCGGAGGAGCATCAGGGACTATGGTGACTGCCTCTGCCCACCAGGTGCGTCATTCTTATAAGCGTCGATTGGGTGTTCATTGAACTGGTGATATTTATCGCTGGTGATGTGTAATGATGTGTAATGATGACTCTATCAAACGAATAATCTTAAAAGCCGGTAAAAGTTTCACGACGAATTGGTATAAAAAATTACATTTTGTAGAAAAGTTGGTTAGAGATTTATTATTTCTGGTATGAAAACGATGGTCTTCGACTAATTTTATCAGTTACCGTAGGTACATTGCAACTTTTGATTGAATTTTAATAGCAGCACATGTAGAGATGTAGAGCAGAAGAAATATAGTTTATCAATTTGGATATAGCAAAATTAAATAATAACTAGCTACTACAATAAAAAAAAACTATAAAACAATTGATTCAAATACTTTCTGCAATTTTGATAGTATAATGTAGAGTTTTATAAGATAGGTATTATCGTTAGCTAAAGTTCAGTATCGGCAATTAAATTTTTATTGAAATTATTTTAATAAAGGTATAATAAATCATTCCTATAATATTTTAAGATAGAAATACCACTACCTAGGTATAGGTATATATCTGTATTATGATACTCTTCATGGCAAATTATAATCCTTAAATAAAACTACTTAATTAGATCTAAAGCAAAAGGAGATGTTGCAAGAATGTATGGACCTCCGGCCATGTATTGTACACAATATCATTAACAGGCAAAATCAATATAAAAATGTTTTTTACTGCATATTTTCACTTATTTAGCTTTGTTTGCAGTTACAAAACATTATTTGCAGTTAGAATTGTAACTCAAAACCAACATGGCGAATATGGCGGGCGATGTCATTTTGACATTTTCATTTTTTAAATTGTGTTTTTTATTATATAGTACTTGGAGAAAAAAGTAATATTTTCTAAATACTATCAAAATCGATTTCATGTGTTAATCTATACTAATCAATTTCCAATTTAAAAAAAAAAACCGGAACTTCTTTAAATGCATCGATTTGATACATCGTTTTTTTTATAATATGTGATGCACTAGTAAGATACAGATTGCATTATTTTATATATATATCATCACATTATTTTACTTAGATATTTTATATGTATCATAGATTTTTGTTTTATCTATAAAGGCACTATCCCAAGCAGCGGCGGTATCGCCGCCACGTTGGACATGGTTGAAAATGATAAAATCGTTTGAATTAAATGTGGTTGTAACTCTAAAATATATTCTGGAATATATTAATTGTATTTTTTTCGGATTCTTCTTTAATTTACCCATTTTTTGGGGATATGTACGAACCAGAGCCGAACTCGCAACATCTCCTTTACTATCTACTAGGTAGGTACTTGATAAAACGTTGGTGCGTACCTAGTAATAATTTTAAAATGTTAATAATAAAAGTGAAATTAATGTTAGTTTATCACGTGTGAAACTAACATAGATATATGTTTAAATCAAGCGCTCTATGAGTCATTTATTATGAGAACATGCTCTATCATTTTTCAATTAATAAACATATTATCGAAGAAAGAATTTAATTTTTAATATTAATTAATCAATATAATGGAGGCGCGCATGGCCCAGCGGCTGGTGTAGATCGTAAGCGATCTGCTCGGTTAAGCACTACGGGCGCGGTCGCGTAGTGTGATGGGTGACCGCTAGTGGTAAATTAAATGCGCGTTTCCGTGCTTCGGAGGGCACGTTAAGCCGTCGGTCCCGGTTGCTATCGATGGATAGCAGTCGTTAAACCTTGTCGGAGGCCTTATGGGCGGCTTGAAAACATCCGACAGTGGGTTGGCCACAAACCCACCCACCTCCACCAATCCGCATTGGAGCAGCGTGGTGGAGTAAGCTCCAGGCCTCCCCCCCAAAAAAGGGGAGAGACTCGTGCCCAGCAGTGGGACGTATAATGGGTTGCCATTATTATTAATTAATCCAAGATATAATATTATTATGAAACCATTTAACGTAGGTAGAGCTCGTCTAAGCTGAAATGACGCGCCCCACTATCGCATTAGCGCACACGAGCAAATTTCAAATATACAAATAAGTATCATTATCAATATTTATGTAAGCAACTAATTAAGTATTGTTTTATATTATTTCGCATTAACACATGCTTGTGAAATATATTTATATTTTAAAGAAAAATGGAAAGAAAAATTTGACTTCATAGATGGCGCTGCTGCTACCATAAAGCAATGCAATAAATGTGAAGGAAAGATTCGACAAATCGGGCAGGACTTCAGTAGCTCAATTGGAAGAGCGGCTGGACTAGATTCCCAGTAGGCCGCGAGTTCGAGTCTCGCCTGAAGTCAAATTTGTCTTTCCATTTTTCTTTAAAATATAAACTAATTAAGTAGTGGGGCGCGTCATTTCAGCTTAGACGAGCTCTACCTACCTATTTTGAAATGAACGTCGACATAATTAAGGGAGTTTTACACTAAATTTGAATAACTCATCGTGATCTATTTCAGTCAGATTAGAGATTTAATTATGAATCAACATTTGAAACAAGGCTTAAAATTAATTCGTTCAAGTTTAATTCATAAACCTTTTCAATATAAGTACCTACTTAATGAAACTTTCTGTGTAAGAATTACGAATTGTCTAGTTACCTATATTGAGGCTGGGAATCATATCACTTTAGCTTCAATCAGCTTTTGAAAGTACCAGTTAAGCAAAAAAATTGCTGAAAATGTTTTTACTGGTGGTAGAACTCCAGTGACGGAGCTCGCGGGCGTAGGCATCACCGCATTACCTAATATACCTACCTACTTGCCGCTAAATGGTAGTGTTCAGCACTATCGTGGCCCTGTAATTTCCGGCACAGAGGCATAACTCTTTAGGCCTGGTAACGCATCTGTATTTTGACCTTGGTCTTTCTGTGGGTGTCTATAGGCTCCAGTCATCACTTAACATCAATGTGAACTGCATGCTTGTTGCCACTTCCATTACATAAAAAAATGACGACAAGAAGCGGTGGTTAAAGTTGTTGTTAATGTCAATTATCTGTCAGATATTGTTACTTCACTTGCAACCATTGTAACTTTAACAATGTCAAAAACAAGTTGGATGAATTCTGCAGTAACTATTAGGTTAGTATCCCACTGCAGAATCATTTTGTTCATGCAGATATGATGCAAACCTATTTTTTACGCATATTTATAATCTAGAGAATAGTCATCCAAATCAAGTTAAAGTTGCGGCCTAAATCATGCAGTCAAAAAAAAAAAAAAAAAAACAAATGACAGCTATAATTTCTCACCTATGATTGATTTCAGTTATTTCAACACATATAATTATTTAAATGTACCTAAACATCAATTTTAAAAAATATTAATAAACCATTCCATTACCGTATCCGTTTAAAAAAAATTACACTAGCACAATTTCATAGTGTTATTTTATCCACTAGGTTGCCTATAAAAAAAAGTAAGTAAAAGTATTGTCACTTAATATTTTGAAGAAATGTAAGTTGTTGTTATAAAAAAAGATCAATCTGTTTCATTAAATTTACTAACAACACAGTACAAAATTACTAAAAGTAGTTTAAGAACAAGTAAAAAGATTGAAGCTCGTTGAAATAAAAATACCGTACCTATGTTTGAAAAAGATATACCACCATCCCTGGTGGGAATCGAACCCACGACCTTTGGATTAGAAGTCCAACGAGCTAATCCTGCGCCACAGGGACTGTTCAAGGATTTACCAAATCATAATACCTACCACATCTGTGGAAATTTTATAGGTACAGCCTATATTATTAATTATATGTATAATCAGAATATTAAAATAGTTTTTTGTTTCCGATTTCACTGACAGATTATTTATCATTTGCTTTTTGTACACATCTACTTTACATTGATGGTAAGTGAATATCAAAGAGCCCCGACTCGTGTTCGCACCACATTGTCACATTAAGTAGGTGAATGTATGTCTACAAAAAAATATATGTATACATAATATATTTCAATTTTTGAGATGCTTTTGTAACTATTTATTAAAAGGAAACAGCTCTGCGCAACCCATCACAGTGCCATACGCACAGTCTTATCACACGATTGCACCCTCATAGTCTAACACCATATTCTAAGTCGTAATCTCGACCTTAACTGAACCTCACTCAATGGATTGTAAATAATAACGTCAACTCGATATTTTGCCTCCGTTTGAGGTAAGAAAGCAATTGTCAAACTTGAGGAGTATTTACATTTACGCGCTACCACATTCTAGCGCTCAATAAGTTTTTCGTGTGGGAACTGTCTGGAAATATAGTTAAATACCATATTTTTCTATAAAAATGGATTTTCAAGATTATGTGAAATATCTTTAAGATAATCCATACACATGTGTTACTGTCAAAATACAACTAAGAATATGGATTTCGCGGCGTCCTCATATGATTGTGAGTCAAGGAATGTTTCGAGTAATGTCTTAGAATATGGGTGTAAGAATATGTACTGGTGGTTAGAGCTCCAGTGACTGATCTCGCGAGCGTAGCCACTACCGCATTACCTAATCTAAACAAAATAAAATAATGGTAAAAAAGCCATTTATTCTATTACATAATCTACTTGCCGCTAAATGGTAGCGTTAAGCAGTATCGTGTGCCGATCAGGTGGTAATATGTACGTCACAGTTACCCTGTCTTTTGGGCAAAGAGGCACAGAGCCTCGAGGAGGGCTCTCTCAGGCCGTATTCGCACTACGCATCTACATTTAAAGATATTCATAGGCTTTCAGTATTAATTACCATCAATGTAAACCGTAAGTTCATTTGCCACTTCATGACATAGAAAAATAAATATATATATATTTCTAATTAAAATTAAAACAAATAAATTTTTCGAATAGGTACCTACTTTCAAAGTGTTGAAATTTTTTAGCCCACATCAATTTTTATGATATTAAAAAATATTTTATAATTCTAGATATAATTAATACAAGGAGATTTAAATTAATTTGGGAAGCCTCTTCATGGGATTAAAATAGCAACGTTATAACAACAACAATCATAGACTAATTTCTCAGAAGAACACCTAAATATAGACATCAAAACCTTAATAAAGCATTAAAATTAAAGCCACACTTACGAAGGGAACGAGTCAATCACACACCTATACTTAAATATCGACATAATTTATGTTTCAAACGCTGTAATAACAAGCGTTTTAATACCCAACAATCTCCAGGCAATTTCCAAACAAAAACTCAACACTTAACTGCGCGCCGGTGGGTCGGGAAGGCCTCTCAAAAAAGCTATTAAATTTATTCTCCACCACAAAGTTAATCCCGGGTAGAGAGCTGTCAACTAACCCCATGCCCATAGTTATCAGGCCGCCCGCCGCCTGATCGAAAAAAAATCTGCTAGATGCGTTTTACACGTAGTTAAGGGTTCCGTATACAGATAAAATGCGTACGGTTATTATGTTTATTGAAGTATTTTAACTTCATAATGCAACTGAAAATATACCATTTAATTTAATACTCACTAAACAAATTTCGCTGCTTAATTAATATATTGTTTATAGTTAAATGCTCTGTAGACATAACAATAATATATTATATTCGTGTAGCATTTTGTTTATTTAAAGTATTTGCAATTGAACATGTGAATTATTATCCTATATGTGTATGTGCTTGTATAACTTTGAGTTTTGAAACACGTATAACACTACTCGTGTTTTAACACTAGATTTGTATCTATTTAAGAACGGTTTGAAATAATTCACTTTTATAATTATAGTCAAAGGTTAAGTAAAACGTTGTATTTTCAGGCACAGGAATACTTAGAGCTATATAAATAGACTGAGAGCTTAATAGGTACGCCAAATATCTCCATTCTTACACACTATCTCTCTGTGTCTCTTTAACATTCTTCATGCTTGCTGATTCCTAAGATTCGTGAACCACCTTCGGGCAGTATATTAATATTGTAACTAGAATTTGGTTTAAAGTAAAATGACTGCTACCTCAGACTTTTTCTGTAATCTGAAGTTATAATAAAGAAACATAGTAATAGACGTGACAAAGTTAAACCCGTTTTTTTTCGTAATTCTGCAACAGGACCCTAAAAATGATAAGCCGTCCCGGATGCCGCGAATTCGAGGGTGACAGTTTTATTTAAGGGTTAGGATATCGTAGTTAATACTGAAATGGGTTTTTTATTAGCGCTCCGTTTATTATTGTGTTTATGAGGCAGTTAAGTGCGTTTTCAAGGTTAAGGTGCCCCGCTGGTGTTTGGTTTTTAATTTTATTGTTTTTTATTATGAAAACGGTATTTGTTTAATGTGAGGGAAAAAATTAAATAAAAACAGAGCAGTAAATTGAATATAAAACTACATCGTTAGAATATTTGTAGTGGACCACAGCTGCCAGCAGCTTTCAGCAACTTGAGTTCGATTTCAATTCGTCTCGTCTTATGTGGTTGGGTCTTTTCATAACGCTTTTGGTCTACATCAGCAGGCAATCGGTGAGCACAAAAAAAAACAATTTAAACATTAGATGATACTTACAAATAATGAATTATTAATAATTGACATGTAATATTGTAGTAAGGTAAAATTCAATAAGCCTTACTAACAAATAATGAATGGATTTTTAATCATCTGAATAAATGAATATAATAATTATTATTCTATGCCAAAGAATAGCGTGGTAAATATCGGGTATCTTTATTCCAATTGCAATCAGGCGGTACTAAGTGGGACCTCTTGGCACTTGGAAGTATTCTCAAATAAATTAAGCTTTAATTAAGTCATTTTTTAAATGGGATTTAAAAAACCTAGTTAATTATAGAATTGAAGGTGTAAATAATAAATATGTGTGACAATTGTAAGATACAAACTAATAAGGTTAAATAAGGTGTTTAGTAAGGGTTGAAATGATTCTTAATAAAAAAATAACACCAGCATCACCAACAGAGTGGAATAAACGAAACGAATCAAATCCACTAGTTTTGGGGGTACGTGGGAATGGAAGCGATCGATAAAAAAACAAACTGGAGGGCAGTGGACGCGATAAAATTGACGCGTGTGTGTGACGTCGCTTAGGGTGTCTTCTTATGGGCAAATGTTGGTACGATAACACGATTTTAGCTGATGGGGAATTGCGATTACTGTAGGCTTATTTTGTATTGTACCAGTATTGTGTGGTAATCTCTTTAGTGGGTGTTGATGCCTTTATCTTTGTGATTATTACATTTAGAACCGTTTTCGTAGTGTTTTTGTGTGACTTGTCTACGTAAGTGTATTGCAGATATTTTCGGGTGTTTTTTTGCTGTCCGAAATTAAATTCTAATATTGAGAATGGGATCTGCATCACCGGTGTCTATACTGTGCTCTATAAGATGTGTTCTACCGATACCCTTATTGTCGAAAGCTATAACTTTAAACTGTTCGACCAAATTATCCGCCTGTCGTTTTTGCATATCATCAAGTTTAATATGACCGTATAAATGTAAGTCTGGCGATTTTGAGGGGATTTCAATTATTTTAGGATCATTGCTGGACAGAATAAAAACATTATTTAAATTATTAGGTATTATTTGAAATTTAGACCAAAAATCAATTCCTAGAATAAGGGGAGTTTTAATTTCAGGTACTATGGGAGCTTTTATTGTTATACATTTATCATTAAATATTATAGGAAGTAGAAGATAACCCAATGAGCTCATAATATGTCCACCAGCAGCTGTGACAGTGATTGTTTCGTCGGATCGCAATTCAAAATTATTCTTAAGCAGGCTCTTGTGAGAGTTTTTTCCTAGTATACTCACAACAGAACCAGAATCCCGTAATCCATACATACAATATGCGTCGCAGTTATCTATAGTAACCTTAACATACGGACGCGGATCGTTAGTTGGCTTAGAGTCTAAGATTGTAGCAATATGATAGGTATTGAAAAATATTTCAATGTAATTAAGCCAATCTTGCCATTCAGCATTATTAAAATGGTTGTTGTTGCTACAATCAGTACTTAGTTTTTTGCCCCTCTATGATTAGGATAATTTGGGGATTTTACACAATCAGGACAATCAGGGTAAGTAACGTCCTTTTTCCCACATTTAAAACATATTAGAAATTTAGGTTGTTTACAGGTTTCTAATGAATGGTCATTTGTACGGCACCTGGGACAGTATAATGAAGAAGACGTTTGTATAGCATTTACAGTATTACTACTTTCTATAGTTCTGTTATTGTAATATTTTTGTTTAAATTAATTATTTTGATTATTGTTATTATTCTGAAAGTTGGTGAACGGTTTCACATATGCAAATTCTGTGAATTTAGATTAAATACTCGTGTTTGAGATTTACGGACTGCTGTAAGAAGTTGTTATTTTGTTATTCAAACTCGCATTAGATAACAATTGTGTAAGCCCCCCGGCCAACAAGTGGACAATCGTGTTCGGTTCTAATTAGGCGGACACAAGAACCGACGCAGGCGGAGCGGACAATTAGTTAGATTTGGCTTTTCTTTTGTCATCCTTAAGTCAAATTCACTGTTCAAACAATTGTGAGCGACTTTGTTAACCAGTTTTAAAATTTGTTGTTATTTTGTAATTTAAACGCCAAATCGCATTTGATTGTCACCCTTATAACACGCCCTTACCGGATCACAGCATGTAAGCGCCCTCGGCCATCGAGTGGACAGCCGTGATCGGTTCTCAATAAGCGGACTGGTGGACACACAGACAGACGCAGGCTTAGCGGATGATTCGTTAATTAGATTTGGCTTTTATGACCGTTCAATAAACACGAATATGTTGTAGTGATGTTTTGCTAAATGCGGTCGGCATCCGCAAACCAATGGGTTTAATTATTTATCGTGATTAAGTGTTATTCGGTTTGGTGGGTGTATGAGAACGCTCGTTATTTTGTAAATCGGAGTTAGTTAGGCAACGACAATTAATATTACACTCGTTTATCGTTTACGATATACATGTTATCATCATACATTTATATATCTGCAATACGCTTGTTTTGCGGCATGAACTTTTATTGTGAATCTAAACAATCGTAAACGCTTTAGAAACCGAAACAAACGTCTGGGATTGTTGTCTATAGCGTTATCGACTAAAGCTAATTAACTTGGCTAGAGGAGCAACGGAATCGATATTACATAATATATCTCATTTCTTCATACACGCAGTCCTATAAAGAAATGAAACAAAATGTTAGCAGTGCCAAATTTTAATCTCAAAAATAAGACGTGGTGCAGAACTGTTCTTTTGAACCCCGCGTCTTCGAAGAGGCGAATTCATTGATGTTGATTGGATACATTAAGCTGACTTTACATTAAGGACTTAATGACGTGAAATATCTATAGGCTACAGTCATCTCTGAACATCCATGTAAGTTGCATGCTTGTTTGCTACCTTGGTTACATAAAAAAGATGCACGGATTGTAAGGTAATATATTTTTATGAGATAGTTAACTTTGTGATTGGTCACCAAAATGTGCCATTGGTTCAGTCCTATTCAGAGACTTAGCATAGGCAGTTGTAATACTATTAATAATGATGTATCTTTTTTTAGTTTGTCCTTGTTATCGCTTACACGATCATTGCTCCGCTAATGAGGATCGTATCGTCATGTTAATAGTCTTTGACATTCCTTAATGAATAGGCTTTATTTCTTTAATCCGACTGGTACTTCTGGTGATTAGCGTCTTGTTATGAAAAGCTCTTCAGACTTGTAATATTAATACTCTTTGTTGAGATTAATAATATAAGTATAATATTTTTGTATTGTTTGTAGCGATAAGCGGTAAAATTTCAGCGACATATTCAATTCAATTGCAGTATACTTTCTGGTGGTTGCAGTACAGCTGCAGTTGCTGCAGCTGGAGTGCGCAGGGTGCACTCCACACGGAACTGTGGTTTTGCGTCCGCAGTACAGTGGGCACCTCGCATTTGATTGACTATACTTTTGTTTCCGTATTATGAATTGCGTGTTTAAATGCCAAATTTCTACGATTAGTCGTTTTGGATGTGCTGCCAAAATAATACATTTCATTCTTTATACGATTAGTAGTTTGCTCTGCATTATCTGCTTTTCACTCTTTTATTCGGTTACTCAGTCACTAACGGTATCAAAATAACAAAGTTCAGGAACAACTAAAACTTCAAACTTCAACATTTACTACATCTACAGAAATGCAGTAACATATCGTATTATAGTACACTTACAGTTCTGTAGAACTGCGGTTTCGAAGAACTTTTGTTTTCGTTTTGTTCATTGAGTGAACACGCAATTCAGATGTTATATTTTAAAGTTCTCACACTCTAAAGCTGTCAATGGATTTTATATTTGAATTATCATTTGACTTGCTATTACCTTTAAGTTGTTATTGTTTACTAGCTGACCCGGCAAACTTCGCATTGCCTGAGAATTAAATAATGTGTCAATGGTTTGATAGATAGAGACGGACTATTTGTATGGGAAAATAAAATTCTGTTTTTTACTATTTCCCTTCAATTTCATCACATTTTCTTACCTTTTAAACCTTCTCTGGAGTTACAAAAATAATTCAAAACCAAAATTAGCCAATCGGTCCAGCCGTTCTCGAGTTTTAGCGAGACTAACGAACAGCAATTGATTTTCATATAAATGGATATCTAAATATTAATCTTAACGTGAGCAAAGTTGTGGTAAAGTTAAACGCGTAGGAGCTTAAGGGCGTAGGCACCACCGCATTACCTAATCTATCTGCCGCCAAAAAGTAGTGTTTAGCATTATCAAGTTCCGGTTAGGTTAGATAGAACAAAAGAGGTTAAAAAGCACATAAGACTTGTGAATACTCTCTCTTCTGTTCGTTTTAAAAGTTTTTTAGCAAAATAAATGTAAATCTAATTATAAAGACTTCTAGAAAAATCTCGTTCATTTCAATAAATTTTCATTTGGTTTGCTTTGTGTGATTGTGTGTTTATTTGTTGTGCTTTATTGTACCTATATGTAATTACAGTCTTTTTCTTTTAAAAACCAAAATATAAGCATAAGTTACATTCAGTAACAAGCCGTAATCCATTGTGCACACTTCACACAACACTGCGGTGTCGCGTCCGCAGTGCAGCTAGTGCGGCGGTCGCCTCGCATTTGCTCGACAACTTTTGGGCGGCTGACGGAACTTTTTTTCGTTTTGTCCATTGAGTTTCGAACACAAAAGTTTAGTGTACTGTGTGTTTAGTTTACCCGATAGAGAGGTGTTTATGAGACCCGTTTTGACGCAAATAGCAAAAGATTTTTTTTAAGTCATCATTATAATGGTTTGAAACAACTGATAAGTACTAATTTATCTTGTGCCTGGAACAAAAGATACTATTTAATTGCGGCTCTGTACTGTAAAGTAATAGTATGCTATGGTAAAGTTGCCAGTTTATATAAAAACATTTATATTTTGGCTGTAGAAGATATTCATTGACCTTTAACTTGACTTGCATGCGTCTTGCATGCTTGCTCGTTAATATAACGAAAGTCGCAAACAAGCATGCAGTTCACATGGATGTTAAGTGATGACTGCAGCCTATAGACGCTACATAAAGATAAACGTCAAAATGCGTCACCGCCCCTAACACCTAACTTATGTCTCTGTTAGTTATACCACAGTCTAAAGAAAACGTACGTGTTATACTTATACTGTGGTTATACTATCGATCCTATATTTAGATATTGTTATTGAAGTCAAACAGTTTTGCTTCAAGCAAACAACTGTTGATATTTCACCATGCATAAGAGATAGGATAAGAGGATCTTTAATAAAATACAGACGCAAAGTTAAACTTTACAAGTTGTATTCGCCAGCCACCCAAAACTTTCTAAACATAATTTAAAACTGATCCAACCCTGGTCTATCCTAGGACAATAAACTTACTCAAAACCTCATTTCCTATTCACTCCACACATAACTCACATTCCCCAAAATGAAGAGAACTTCACAAATAAATTACTGGCGACAACAAAAGACAGCTTAAGGGTTAAATGAAAGGTCTCGAGTAACATTGTTCTATGTTACACCAGACTCCTAATTATTAACGGGTTTTCCTTCATAAGATGTGGACACACGGTCAGCGGTTACAGGCGGCTGATGGATTCTTTTTATGGAGAGAGAGATATTTTTGTGGGTGACCTTTATTTATATTATGTCAATAAGAATTTGACTGACTAGCGATTTGTATAATTATAGAATGCCATCCAAATGCGGATAAATAAGTATTTAAACCCGACTATAATAAAATGAGGCGATTTTATGCTTGACTGCGTGTCTGTTTTTTTATAGTAAATCATTAATGTTTTTTTTTATGGTGACAGACTTATGAGGAGTTGATCTCAAGAATATAAACACCAAAGCAGTAGAAACCTTGATATGTACCTAACTCAATGCACCTAATCTATCTGCCGTCAAATGTTAGCGTTTAGCGCTATCGTGTTCAGGTTAGATGGTGACATACCGCCCTGTAATATTCTATCACAGAGGCAAAACAACTAAGTCCTCAGGAGTGGCAACACATCTACACTGGGCTGCCTGGTTTTAGTGCAGTAAAATATTTCATACTGACAATGAAATAAATCTTTTCACGCGGCGTTTTTGAACAAAATATGAGGTCGTGTGATCTATTTGCCTTTGGATTAGGCCCATAACTAATCCCTTTAGCTCCTGGACCATTGTTCAAAGTTCGCGGGGTCCCCAACTCGATGCCACTAATTACGATGTCTATTATGGTCGCCGGCTTAGACCTTAAGTGCTGGGTAATGGATCACAATTCTGGGACGTTTGTCTGTAGGACTTACTTAACGAATGGAACACGAAACCTCGAACATTGCAAGCCAGTACCCAGTTACAGTTCATTGGGTATACACTAAACTATTTTACACAAAAATCCTGAAATATTAATTGGTACAAATGAGTACCTAATCATTATCTTAAAGTTCACATTGATGCTAATTACGGTTACAAAAGGCTGAATTCATATTACGAAACGCTACTGTCACAATTTGAGACTTGTACAATTCTTATTGTTACGGTACACACAAAAGTTGGTCTACAAAAATGATGCCACCACATGTACGTGTCTTACGTAGTAAACTTTGAGAAAGTTGGTGCCTACTATTTTTCATCTCATAAAAGTTTTTTTTTATGTTACAAATGTGGCAAACAAGCATGCAGTTCACATTGATGTTAAGCGATGACTGCAGACTATAGACACCCACACGAAGACCAAGGTCGAAATGCAGATGCGTTACCACTGCTGAGGCCTAAGGTGTTATGCCTCTGTGCCGGAAATTACAGGGTCGTTCATTACCACCTGACCGGAACACGATAGTGCTGAACACTACCATTTTGCGCCAAGTATATTAAGAAATGCGGTGGTACTTACGCCCGTGAGCTCTGTCACTGGAGCTCTACCACCAGTAAAGTATGTAGGCGGAACGATGTAGTAGATATAATTATAATTTATACTGCCATTTAGTAGCAATGTGATTAGATGGCAAAATCACGATTCCTTTTATTTATCTACAAGTACTAGTGTTTATAATACAAAAATATAAATTTCATAACATCCTTACTATTCATAATTCCATGGTTACTTACTAAAAAAGGTTTTTTATCAAACTGTTGTCCCAAAAGTAATGTATACCCACGAAACAAATTGACTGTATTGCATCTTAATTTCATCCAGTCAACCAATTTTATTGAATTGCTCGATGCTCGAAAAACGGATCAGTGTGAAATATTACTCGAGTTTTTTATCCTGTTAGGGTAATGCGCCTTTGTTACAGTAACAGCGATCGAAGTACATTCTTCAATTTAAATTAAATTAATTACGTAACGTAACTTCACGCCTGTATACCCCGAGGGGGTAGACAGAGGTAAATGCATGCATTCAATCATACATGCAAACAGCTACGATTCGCCGGTTACGTTTTGGACGATGTAACAGGTGGCGAGCCTATTGACATCTCCGGGCACATCACCAAAGTTCGAGGTACCTACTGAGAAACATCCAGAATATGGAAAAGTCCCAATAGAACCAGAGATAATGGATTTTACACTGTTATCTCTAATATCCCCCGACCCAGGAAGCGAACCCAGGATCCCAGCGTAGTAGTAGTGGCCGGCTACCACTAAGCTACTGAGCAGTTTTATTTACAGACACAGTTCCTCAGGCGTAGGGACGTGACGACCCTCGTGTGTGTGGAGAGTGGAGGAGAATTCTTCCGCTAGTGCAGTCAGTCAATCGAACAGTGGCGGTCAAACCATTACAATAGGGCGGAAGTAAAAATAGCAACGCGGGATGTGCAGCTGCGTTCTGCCACCAAAATACCGCCACTGCGATCGCCAATCCGCATGCCAAGCGTGGCGATTATGGCATATTCTCCCCTAATGACGCATAACACTTTTGTAGGTATCTTTGGGTAAGGTACACCTGGCAATGCTCAACAGTGCGTTTTTCGCGTTCGTTCCTGCCCAGAATGTGTAAATTGTCGAACGAACTTGACTTCGAGGTGTTCCCTAGGTGCTACAATATACCCCATATTGTAGCACCTCTTCAATAATGGCGTGAAAAGAGTCCTTCAAGGCTGGCAGCGCGTTGGCAACTCCCCTGGTGTTGCAAATGTTCAAAGGCGACGGTAATCACTTTCCATCAGGTGGCCGTTTGCTTGTCTGCCCATTCCTTCAAACACCTTCAAAAAAAAATTCTCGCAGCAGTGGACATCTTTCGGCTGGAGTGATTAAGACGACAGAGTTATTACTCATCGCAATAAACGCTACTTATTATAATAATGGCAACCCATTATACGTCCCACTGCTGGGCACGAGTCTCTCCCCTTTTTTGGGGGGAGGCCTGGAGCTTACTCCACCACGCTGCTCCAATGCGGATTGGTGGAGGTGGGTGGGTTAGTGGCCAACCCGCTGTCGGATGTTTTCAAACCGCCCATAAGGCCTCCGACAAGGTTTAACGACTGCTATCTATCGATAGCAACCGGGACCGACGGCTTAACGTGCCCTCCGAAGCACGGAAACGCGTATTTAATTTGCCACTAGCGGTCACCCATCACACTACCCGACCGCGCCCGTAGTGCTTAACCGAGCAGATCGCTTACGATCTACACCAGCCGCTGGGCCATGCGCGCTTCCTAATTATTATAATGAGAGCTATTGTGGAAGGTCAATATGTATAGCTCTGACAGTCAAACATAAGTGACCTTACTAAAAATAAAAAAGTATCCAACAATACCGCAAAACGTTTAGGTCCTAAGCAAGTATTTGGCTTCTGAAAATTCGCCGAAGCCCATTTCGCTTTCCTTGTAATCGACTAAACTAACAGTCCGGATGTTTAATCAGAACTATGTGGGAACGGAAGTGAGCCCCAAAATGCTTGCTCACTGAATTTATAATCGGTCTAATGGATCCAGTTCAATTTCGTTTAGGCTTCGAATAGTTTTCTAAGTTTGGTCTCATGGTGGCTAAATTCACTGTTAAAACCATTTCAAATATAACAGTAATTGAGCGGCTTATTTTTGTTTATATGTAATCATATTAAAAAAAAATGGAACGGAAACATCTGACTTCAGTCCTATCAAAAACAAACCCGCGACCATTGGGATCACTAGTCAAGTCACTCTCCCAAATGAGATGTGGACTTCGGTAGCTAAGTTGGGAGAGCAATTGAATAGAATAGAATAGAATAGAATAGAATAGAATAGAATAGAATAGAAATAGAATAGAATAGAAAATATTTTTATTTCGAATAGATCTTTACAGATACTTTCAAAACGTCAATAAATCATAAACTACCTAGAGCGAATAACCATTACATATAATAAAAGCAAAATCATATTAATAGTAAATTAAAAATTAAAATTTAAACTATTTGGTTAGAACATAATAATCATAATTTTTTTCAATTCCTTCCATTCCAATTCCTTCCAATTGAATTGGTGATCCCAGTAATTCCGGGTTCAAGTCCTGCCTGAAGTGAAATTTTTATTCACTTGTAAAGAAAACAATAAGGTTTTATAAATTTATCCATTTTAGGTTTTATACATATTTTTAAATTTCCTAATTTTCTGGTGGTCGTAATTTTGCTGTTAAAACCATTTCGAATTATAAAAGAGTAGCCGCTCTTTTATTTCTGTGTATAATCAGATTTATGAGAAGCAATTTTACTGATGACAAAAGCTCTTGTGGCAGAGCTCGAAGGCTTAAACACAGCTACCAGCTGCCAATAGCGCTACCGGGTCCTGATTAGGTGGTGATTGGGTCTTTAATTTCTGTTGGTAAAGTTAAATTATGTCTCTTCACATCTTTCTTTAAATATTTAACTAGCATAAAATGTTATAAAAATGAATAAGAAACATCTATAAAACCTTAAATTCTAAAAGCATTAAGAAATTCGTACCTACAACTAATAATTATGTGTGATGGTGTAATAAATATCCAAACGCTCAACTACACATTTACAATATTGCAGGCTGTAATGGATTTCTACCGTTAACATTTTGAATTTACTGCCCATATTAAAGTAAATAGATGTCTTAAATACGAATAATATTTGCGATAATTCAACATCCGTGTCTCTGACATCATCAACTATGTGGAACTAATGGGCTGACTTTCGCCCATCCGTTGTCGTATTACCAGCGTTAAGTACGTATCAGTGAAGTTTTCATAATTGGCCGTGTCTCGCCTTTGGCTTTCAATTACGTATGGAGAGTGGGCTTGTCTAATGTCAGAGGTCAGGATGTGGAGACAGCGGGGGGCTTCGTACTTAGGTCGTCATTTTGTACACACTGTAGATGAAATTGGTGCAATAAATAAAGTATTGTGGCGTTGTTATAAAAATACACAGCCTTACATATACACACGTTAATAAAACTAGTAAAATATACTACGTATTTATTTATATTTGGCCTGTAATCTTTTATGCGGAGAGCTTTTGTAACATATTATTTTCTATTGTGACAAATTGTGAGAAAAAATAACGCCACAAGAAGTGAAAAATCTTTTAGCAGATTTTAAAGTTTTGTTAGCTTAATCTTTGAGTTGTATGTTTTTATTTTATTGGATTGGAGAAAATGGAAAGAAAAAATGACTTCAAGCGGAATTTAAACCCGTCACTCTGCGAAGTGAATAGCGAACACGAATAGCAGTTGGAAGAGCGTCTGGACTAGAGATTCCGGTTTTCGCGGTTTCAATTCCCGAATGAAGTCAAATTTTACTTCCTATCTTTACCTAACTCTTAATTGAAACAAAATTAAATTTATTATAAAAATTTGCGAGGTATAGCCTACCTAAGGATAAGATTTAGAGGGACTTAAAGATTTTGTAGACGAAAAAATTTAAAAATCCTCAATGGACGCGGTGATATTTAGTACAGTAATTTTATTAGATAAGTCCATCAGCTATGACAGGTTCGTAAAAAAACCCCACGGAATACCGTGTCAATTACATATCAAGGACACGAACGTGTTACGGTGTTACCACGCTGCATTTTTGCATACTATATCTCTGCGTAGGTTGGCTATGGACTGTGGGTTATACCTGTTTACCCACACATATTCAAACTATTCAAACTCATCTGCGTTTGACCTCTGATTTTTGTGTAGATGTAGGTATATAAGCTGCAGTTTAATACTATAGTAACTTATTAGTACCCTCAGGCAGCACGAAAAATATAATAATAGATTGCTTACCCTATAGGGTCCATTTGCTGCTTCAGGGACTATCTTACTGATTTAACTTACTCTCAACCAACTTTTTTTTGGCGGTCTTTCAGCGCCATCTCTCGAGAAGTAACTAGTCTACTTCTCCGGGCTATCGGCGAGCGCAGAGGGTGCTCTCAGTCTTAATAAAGTTAGCGCAACTGCCTAAGGGAGACCCCTCTGGGTCCAAACCTCGGAGCCTTACCGGAACCTTAGGGCGTTGCGGAGCGACACATAAGACATATGCGATTAGAGGCGGTGCAATTTTCGTTCTTGTTTTAACTAATGTGAGCTGCAAGCTTGTTAAAAAAAAGATGATTATCAAACTTAACGGGTTGATGAAAAGTCGAGTCGAGATACCATGGCAATTAAATACCAGGAATACAGAAGTATAACCCCACTGCATTTTTGCATGCTGTGGCTCTGTGTAGGTGGCCTGTGGGTATACCTGTTTGTGAACTCTTGTTCCTAAACACCGAGAGTACCTACAGGAATTATTATCACACAGGCAAAACTACGTAGGCCTTAGGGGTAACAATACCTACAACAAGTAATCCTTATGGGGTGATGTTAGAGATGAAATATATAAAGGCTAAAGACGGAGGTTAGGATAAGATATGGTGGCGGAAATGTGCCGACTGTGCATCTTAAAATGTATGTATGTCCCATACATATCTTCTTCACTGAAATACCATGTAGCTTTAAGACTAGAAATACAAATAACTGTTAGATTTTACGACATATGCCTTTGTTAAACGATTTAAACGCGTCCCGCGAGAGGTCCGGGCCCCAGCTCTTACTACCTTATTATCAACTATGATTCCTATTTTGATTAAGATTTTTGGGTTGGGACCCAAAATCGAAGCGCTTATACTTTTACTTTTTATACGAAGCGTGCATTTCTATGCAAGTTATTATTTGAAGCTTTTCTTTAAAGAAATAAAGAAGAAAGAAAGAAAAGATTTTTATTAATGAACTCTCGGTGTTCCCACACCCATTGTGTGAAGGACGTTACCTCGTAAATAACAATATCAACTGAGGTCAACGACGTACAATTGAGATTTGCAATCAATTAGATTTGTGTTTGATTTGAATGATGGGAAAATTAATTTTATTGCGCTGTCGAGTGCTGTTGTTAACTATTGTTGAATGGGTTATAGGATGGTGGTTTGAATATAAATTACTTGAAATGGTTTGAGCCAATGATATTGCATATATTGATGTTAGTAAACCTGATTATACCGAAATGAATAAGTAATTATAATTTGTGAGTAGAATATATATTAGGTATTGGAACAAATAGGTATTGGAACCTACATGGCAGTTTGTCTATTTCTTTCATACGCTTTATTGCCCAAATGGCGTAGCACTTTGAAATTTGAAGGATAGTAGGTATGGGTAATGAGTTAATAGATAATTTATTAAAGATAGTGTATGAAAGTTCTCCATTTATCTTCAAAATACTACGCCTGTAATTCTGGAAATAACTAAGTCATTTTGTTTTTAATTTATCGACATAAAACCTATAAGAGGTGTGTAGGTAAAAATGGTATGTAATATATAGGATATGCGTTAATAGTATAAAACTGTCAACTCGAGTCCGACTCGCACTTAGCCGGTTGTCTTATATATAGTCACGATCGCGATGTGATAAACAACTACATTGTTTATATTTTACACTCCTGCACACTTCATTTGATGGTAAAAAATACTGTAGCCTAAAACTATCTACACGAAAAGTAAATTCCAACGCGTTGCCACTCCTGAGGCCTAGGGTTATGATTCAGCGCTGGAAATCACGGAGCTGTACATTACCAGGACCGTAACACGATCGAGCTGAACACTTCCACCATGTATCTGCACGTAACTGTAGCAACATAAAGGATGTACTGACCAGGGGTATTCTGCAACTCGGTGGCCATCAATTTAAAAGTCATTTTGTTGTACATTGCTGTTGGTCGATAATTATCGTCATTATCACTCCACGTCAAAACGGTAATGTATTACTGAAAGTGGCTACCGAAATAATGTCAACCGAGATACGTGTAGATACATAATACGCCTTCAAACAGTATTTTGTAATTTAAATGCATTTAATTGATTTTTCTGTAGAAATTTAACTACTTATAAGTAAGTACATAAAATTAACCAATTATTTGTTCATCAGTATTGATACAGTCCGTTCGTTAAGGAACCTTATTAGTTTTGTTTGTGTTGGGTGTGTGTGCGTGCGCTCAAAGCTTTTAATGGCGGCACCTCGCCTCTAATTGAATGTTTGCAATGGGGCCCCGACCCCCGACCCCCAGCTTGACGGAAACGAATCCCAAGTAGCTGGGATTGTTCGATCGCAAACACGGCAGTTTTTAGGGTTCCTTTCACGAAAGTTAACAACGGGACCCAATTACTAAGACTCCGCTATAACTCTGTCTGTCCGTCTGTCTGCCAGGCTGTAACTCAAGAACCATGAGAGCTAGACAGTCAAATTGACAAATGATGTACTTATATCGTGGTGACCATTGCTTACATCTTTAGAGAAATACAATCGCAAAGATATAGTAGGTAGGTACCTATATAAAAATTAATCTTGCTTGTGCCTAAAATTTCGTTAAAAGGAATAATAAAAAAGAAAAAAATAATTAATCCAACGACGATTTTGGCTATTCAGTGTATTTTAGGTCCAACACTGGCATTTTGCCAGCCTGTCCTATATTGTACTACTGCCAAGGATGAAGACAAAATCCTGCACTTTAGAGCTAAGGGCAATCAAGTCGACTTATGGAAATACAAATGCAGTTATTAAAAAAATTGGAGAATGTTGCATGTGTCAATTGTATGATCAAATTAAGGTTTAAAGAACATTTTTGGTGTTTTGTCTGCTTTTACCCCCTAACAATGTTAAGTAAGTTATGTTGACAGAAATTAGTTCACTGTACATTGCCACAAATCCAAATTCTTTCATTGAAATATAACTAATAATATAAGCCCGACTTAACGATGCAGTTACAATAAACAATTTTGATTTTAATATCATTTTTACTGGTGGTAGAGCTCCTGCGACGGAGCTCGCGGGCGTAGGCACCTCCGTATTACCTAATATACTTGCCGCTAAATGGTAGTGTTCAGCACTATCGTGTTCCGATCAGGTGGTAATGTACGGCCCTGTAATTTCCGGCACAGAGGCATAACACCTTAGGCGTGGTAACGCATCTGCATTTTGACCTTTGTCTAAGTGTAAGTGTCTATAGGCTGCAGTCATCACTTAACATTAATGTGAACTGCATGATTGTTTGCCACTTTCATTACATTAAAAGTAAAATATTTTTATCTATGCCCATTTAGGTCTACCTGAGAAGTTCTCTCAGTAAAAACAACGTGTAAAACATTGAAATATTACTACGTTATGGATCTCCAAAAGCACTGTACCGTTACCTGTGTTTTTACTGGTGGTAGAGCTCCAGTGACGGAGCTCGCGGGCGTAGGCACCACCGCATTACCTAATATACTTGCCGCTAAATGATAGTGTTCAGCACTATCGTGTTCCAGTCATACAAACATCAATGTGAACAGCATTTACTACATCCATAACAAAAAAAAAACTAAGAGCCATGTGTGAAAAACATCCGTCGTCATAAGAACGATTATTCTTATCGTCCAGTTTTTGTTCCACACACCGCCATAATCTTTGTTTTTATCTTTCCCTAATGTGCTAATACGCTTCTAACGATATCTAGCTGTGCAACATGTCTAGAAAAAAACGTAATTTGTAATCTAGTCACCTTTTTCTATCACTGTCTTTATTTGAACATGTAAATTATCATTACAGACAAAGTAGAGAGCGTTCTCTTTTGTAGGCATTAAAGTGTAAAATCGGCTGAGCGAATATTTTAAAAAAGTCGATAGAATCGTCATGGTCCGCTAAATGCAAATCCCTGTTCAATGAACACGATTCTAGCTTTTAATACCTTTCCTATAAGGAATGTTTTCGGTTGAACGCTGTCGAAATCATTTAAAGGGGGGAATAAATTGAGTTGGTACGTTTGAGAGGTTTTTCGGCCGTTTATTCCGATTGAAGTAGGAAAAAGATGCAAAAAATTAAACTTGCCTTGATCTAAAGGTAATTGGATCAATTAACATCAATGAAACGCCTGAACGTGTTTTCTATTCAGTGAATGACTTTCAATTTAGGATATTTTTTATTTATTTTAAAGAGGGCACTGTATTGTTTTAGGTCGCCGCGTCATTAAGGTATATTTAGGTTAAATTGATACCTGGATTGTCTTTTCCGTTTTCTTTTCCACTGTTTGTTGGTTAGCATGAAAAGTAACTCATCATTTCTATGTATATGTAATAGGTTCCAACTGACATCGGATTTTTAATCCATACAAATTATTGCGCGAATAATGGTCCCATCTTCCACAACTTAAAACCATTAAACCGCAAATCTGTTAGTTTAGTAGTACCAGATTTTCAGGTAGGTGACATACCCTTCAAATGTTCTAGTCTAGCCAAAAACCTATATTATGCTATTAAAATGAAACATACCAACATGAAAAATATAACGCAACGCATATATGACGCTCACTGAACAAATCTTTCAAAGTGATCGTCATATGTGCGTTCTCATCACAAAAACAGTAAAGTACCATTAGCAGAAACAAACAATCCTTCAAGTCGATTAACTAACCAGTAGCAATTCTAACTTGAGCAAACCGCAGATGACAGCGGTAGACCACTAAATCTTCAGACTCAGGTAAATTAAACAGCATCGAGGAAGCAAACGAAGGCAATACATTAGGCGCGGTCGCAGCAAGAATGCAAAGCGGGAATCGAACGGGATGCCCAAAGGACACGCGCTCCATTTGCTCTAAGCTATGCGCTGCGGTCTGTCCTAAAGGAAATACTTGAAGAGTTTGCTCAACGTGCCACGTGAAAAGCGGTTGGTGATGTTAAAAAAATGCAATTACTTTTCAATGGCTCCTTGAACATGTTTGGATCAACAATGTTGAATTTGAGTTTTGATAGCAGAGAAAATGAATATTTGCGTAACGTTACGTAGATAGTCTATGACTGAAAGGAAGGCACGCAGAAATTAAATTAGTTTTTAACCGACTTCGAAAAAAGGAGGAGGTTCTCAATTCGTCCGGATCTTTTTATGATTATTATGATTTGCGGTTGCGTTTGAGAAATATGTTTTTGATTGTTTCTTTTATGTTGATTAAAACATAAAAAAAAATATCAACTACATATTTTTCGCAGGATTTCGCGATCTTCATACATTGTAAAAATTACATTTGCGGATTTTCTTGCATATAGTTACATGGGTAGACTAGTCTACCCGTGATCACGACAGCTAGAAAGCGTCCAAAACGTCGGGTAATAGGTAAAGTTGGGAGTATTGTATATCCGAGAGAATCCTCCGCAAATATGATTTCTACGAAGTTAAAAAAGCAGCAAAAGTACAAGTACTGAATCTTAAATCTGAATCTTAATAAAACAAGCAAAAATACTTTATTTTTTTATTGATGAAATAACTTTTTGGACTGTAGTGATCTTTTTTTTGACAAAGTGTATTATTGTTAAATTTTATTGTATTTTCTGCCATATTATCACTGCGAGTGACAATTTTTTCGAATAACTTTAAAATGTCTATACATGTACGTAATATCTATATATGTATTCAGTCAAACCTCGCCATTAGATCTACGTCACAGCTTAGTTGATTAAAAGATGATGTAATTTTCAAAGGAATACCGTTAATCACAATTTCTAACAGACATCCCGCCATCTCTCCCATATTGTCCCACAACTCAATCTGTGTTTTGTCGACGTTAATGGCGGTGCTGTGAACTAATTGATTCTTACCTTCCCCGATCCAATCCCAACCATCTTTAATCTTACAGTCCTCTGCATTGTTCCAACCGCGGTCAACATTTGTATAATGAACACTGAAAGGACCGTTATCGACGATCTAATAAGGCCTAATGATGCTGACATTAATGGTGTCAAAGAACCACATCGTACATCAAGTTAGCGATCGGTCATACCTCCGTGACTTTCTAAATCACTTGCTCGTTGACAAAGATGTCGTAAACGAAGAACAGGTTACCAATCATAATACAAGAATGGTTAATTAAAGACAAACGCAACTTATAAATGAACACTCAATTATCTCCGGCCCACGCACTTCCGAAACTTGCTTCAAAAACTCTAAAGACGGTTGAGTCAACAACGCTCATAGGATTGTTATCCATATTGGGTTTAACGCTTAATTTATTCTCGACTAGTGTTTATTTGTGCGTCGCTTCATTGGAACTTCTGATCGTTTTATTTGTATTTGAATGTTCTATTTGTATGTGCAAATGGTTTTTTGGTTGCTTCATTAATTTAGATTGAGAGAATCTTTGTTTTATATTATTTCGCATTAACACATGCTTGTGAAATATATTTTATTTTAAAGAAAAATGGAAAGAAAAATTTGACTTCAGGCGAGACTCGAACTCGCGGCCTACTGGGAATCTAGTCAAGCCGCTCTTCCAATTGAGCTACTGAAGTCCTGCCCGATTTGTCAAAATGAGAGAATTTTTGAGAAAATATTTAAAAGCTAAAAAAAAACTAGACTGTGCTCTTTAATCTTATATATATATCTGTTATGTATTCAACGTTCAACAACAATACATCGTATATTGCGTCTTTATTGTATTATTTGTATATCACGTGGATTATGTGTATTCTAGGTTTAAATAATTATCACGATTGAATCTAGCATCTTGAACGTTAAGACTAAAAATTGCAAATGCCAGTTCTCGGTCCTCCTACTTTTGATTTGTAGATGTGTTTCTTAGTCATAGTTTAATGACTGTAGCCTTATTGCGATTGGTATACTGGTCATAATGTTGTGGAACTGTGAGATAGGTAGTTGTATCACTCTAATCTGCGCTAGGTAGGCGGAGTCGTGGACATAACTAACTTCGATAGAGTCATTAGCTGGTTGGATGTTGATATTTCCAATTTAGGTCTGCTAACTGGTTGAAGCTTAGACACACGCTTGTTAGAAGCTACGATATAAAATACTGAGCTTTGAATACAGCTTCTTGTTTGCGTTCCTACCTTGGGAGTACGGTTTTGGTATTATCATTGGTTTTGTTTGCCCATTTATAGTGAACATACTCGTGCATACAAAATTGTATGTTGAGGCATTGTTGGGGGATATACTAGTATGATGCATGAATTAATTTAACGTGAATCGAGTTTATTTGATGTTCCTAAAATAGTATTCATTAGTTATCTTTGTTTACATTTATTGATAGGCCTTTATATTTTCAAAATCGCGATCCCTACTAAATTATTTGAATGAAACGAACTGCTTCCTACTTATGCGGTATCGACATTTTATCTTTCATCGACATGTTCATTACTTTTTGTTAATTTATTTAATCTATCTTTTCCTTTCATATCATTTATAAAAACAACGGTGATAATTTAAATATCACACGAAAATCAAAGATTGAAACAAGCACAAAAGTAATTCAGTGAGGCGATCGAGCCTACATCTACGATTTCAGTTTTTTTTAAGCGAATTTAAGCTAATTTGCCCTAGTTGTACTAAGCTACTATTATTGACACCTTATTATCATAAAAATAATATGTATTTAATTGTGGGAGCAGTACGTATGTGTGTAGCGTGTAGGAGTGCAATGTAGGAGTAATACCAAAAGACAATGGAGACTTTAATAGGATATCAGAACCGATATCTAAATGTTGAAATGTGAAAAGAAAACTTTCTATGCATTTTGGCATGCGTAGCTTGCACATAAGCGTTAGTGATTTGACAAAATTAAAGCATCGTATTTTTGATTCGGAATTCAGTTGCGCTGACCACCGCCCTGCGAATCAAAATGTCTAATTATCATTTACAAGAATCTCTTACAATATGTCCGAAATAAGTTGTAAATAAAAATAAGTAAAACTATGTTAAACTAAGGTGAACAATCGAACTCAAGACCTCAGCAGTATCAGCCTACTATAACTAGATTAATGAGACAATTGGTGTAGTTTTACTTATTTTTATTTACAACTTATTTCGGAGACTTGAGTAATCGAGAACATAGAGCAACACGAGCCACCGGCCGGAGGAGAGTAGCCATAGCGTCTATAACTGATACAAAACATTCTGTCATTTTTTTGCGGGGGAAAATACGTGTGACACACACACACAGACATGTCTGTCGTCGACAAAATCGTCTTTTACTATAAAACTCACACCTTGACTTTAACAAAATACATAAATATTTTCACGCACATATTTAAACATCTAGGCGACAGGCAAAGGCACATTTGTGCTTGTACTTTGACAGAGGGGAAAACCTGCATATGACTACTCCCCTCCGGTCCGTCGCGGCCGATGGTGGCCCATGTTGTTCTATGATCGGGAATGTATATTTAAATATGTATACACCTGCTTAACCCTTAATGGAAAAAGAAGCGTAATATTATGTTAATATAAAATTTACTTTGTTATATCAACGATTAAATCATTATCTCGATAACAAGAGTGCAACGACTCGGATTCTCTAAACGAATTACAATCAAAGCGTCCACGTACGGAAGGGTTGTCCCTTTTTTTAGGGGCGTGAAGGGTCGTTGTCTCCTTGGGGTCCTATTGGAGCGGGTGCAATATATTTTGTTATTACAATTGTTTAGTTTTGTCGGAATTCATTGTTTTCTTGATTACAAGAATTATTTTTTGATTGTTTGTTTGTGGTTTATCTATATAAAAAAATAAATGCTAAATGTGTTCCTAAGCACAAATCTCGAGAACGGCTGGATCCATTTAGATAATTGTGTTGTGTTGTTGATAATTTGTTGTGTTTTTTTTATTGTCCGGAGAAGGTGTCTTGCGGTCCTTTGCGCTTGAAATAAATACAGGTATTAAGTAATTACAACACAGAACAGCACTCATTTTACATATAAGAACTTAATATATTATTTTGGTAAAACTAAACAGTGGCCTTTTATTACTAAGTAAGTCCAAGTGCCTTTCTGGCGTCGAGACGTGGCGACCCACCGCCCACTTTTCACCGAACCGAATTTCTTCTACTGAAAGAATATTCTTCCACAAGTGCTGGCAGTCAACCGAACAATGGCAGTCAAACTGTTCCAATGGGGCGGTCAGTCATTGCAATAACATAAGATGGGCAGCAGCATCCTGCGATAAAACTACTGCCACTACAGTCGCCAATCAGCATGCGAAGCGTGGCGATTACGGCGTATCCCACTTATGGGGAGGCTTTGGTCCAACAGTGGACAGATTTCGGCAAAAAGTGATGATGAATCCCCGTACCTTCTACCTCATCGTAGAGAAATGCTCAATGATATATCACACAAAAATTAACACTTGAACGCCGTAAATAGACGACGCATGTGTTTTCCCACGTGCATTATGAACCGGCCGACAACCGACGCATCACAACTAGTGTTTACTCAGATCTGGCCATATATCGATCCGGTGCCATTTAGCCGGCTAACTCTGGATATGGGATGCAATAGAAATCTTACGATGAAGATCCCGTGGCTTTTAATTGTATTATTTTTAGGGGAGAGTAGTAATAATGGCATCCAGACGGAATTTCATTCTCGGTGGTAAACCTCAACGCCAACTGCGCATTAAATACTGTATGTAGGTACATAATAATTATATAGTGCATAAGTAGCATAAGTGTATAATAATATGCACAAACGCAGGAGCATTCTCTATTCACTCCTTGCATAGCCCTATGGGACGGCAATCCGACACGACTGGAGAGAGAACGGACACAAGACCGATGAATTTACTTTCTCTCCGAGGCATGGATGCTAGTCTCCGGTCTTCTACTGGGAATTTCCTCAGAGAAAAACTCAATAACAGCTATAACAGTATAACCTGGGGATCGAACTCGGGACCATACGATTCACCATCGCGATTGCGACTTCGTTAAGTAGCCATATTAAATTAAGACTTAGGACACAATTTGTCAACCAAATCTTCTTGTGACTTCTAAAGATATGACTACGTCGTCAGAGAACGTCCAGTATCTACTGCGTAAATAAAAATTGACGAGGGCTTATTTCATATTAAAATTTTACAGAACGTAACAAATGATTTTTTACTTAAAAGATTCTAATCATATTTCTCCGCTTAGCTTCGTATGGCTAGGTGAAAATCACAAATATGTTGATCCATTACAGAAATGAAGAGTGCAAACAACAAAGAGTGTCCGCGTCCACTGCAGCTGCACTGAACACAATTTGCATCACAAACCGCGCAAAGTACTCACCGTTGACCGACTATTGAATCTGTTTTACACACGTTATTATTGTAAATGAGCTACTGCGGCGTGTTTACTTTATGATCACTAGTGACCCGTCATTGTCTTCCATAAGTCACAGAAACTAAAATATGAAATGGGCTGACAGTACACTTTGCCGACTAGCGTGGTGAAGGTGGTGAAGGGATCAATCAACGCAATTGTTGTGTGATCATTACTATCCATACGGCAATTAAAGCTCGTTCAGAGAGAGAATGCTTACTATAAAATTAAATCTCATTGAATGAAGAATCAACCGCTGATAACGTTGAATGTACAATGGAGAAATCCGCTGAATAAAGACACATTCGTTGATTCTTAAGAATGCCGTTGAATGTAGACTGAAAAAAGCGATTGACAGAAAAATGCGGTCGTACGAAGAATGACCGTTGACCGAAGAAGCCCGTTGAATGATTACAGCGAGAACCCGTTGAATGATTAAAGTACCACAAAAAAATTATCCGCGGCCACTGCAGCTGTATCGAACACAATTTGCATCACAAACCGCGCAAAATACCCACCGTTGACCGACTATTGAATTTGTTTTACACAATGTTATCATTGTAAATGAGCTACTGCGGCGTGTTTACTTTATATCATCAACACTAGTGACCCGTTATGGTCTTGCTTGAGTCACAGAAGCCAGAAAATGATTTTTTCCTACAAGTTTCCCATTCACACTTATCACGTCACCATCATTGCATAAAAAGCTATCCGGAAATACAGTAGGTATTTAGTGGTATTTACCATCTCTAGATGTCTGTAGAATATACTTACCATCAATGTGAACTGTATGCTTGCCACTTTCATACAAAATAAATCTATTGACTAAGTTTATTCGGTGGTTACATGACTCGTATACGTAAACAGATGTCTTAATTGAAACATTACTATGATTAACGTAACGAATATTAATGAAGAAATTATAGAGCTCAGCAGAACGAATTCATTGGTTTTACTACTTTAATTTTAAACGGTACTTACAACATTCTGTACACATACCATTGAGTTGTTATGTATTACAGCCTACAGGTAGCTACTCTTTTATGCGATTCCAATTTAGCTTGCAGACATCACCGCATTACTTAATTGATTTGGTGCTATTATTTACACGATAGTGCTGAATGTAGTGTTCAGCAGCAGACCGATTAGTTAATGCGGTGATACCTACGTCTTCCAGCTACTACACTGGAACTCTACTACTAGTAAACAGTTTTGTGACAAAAAAAAACAGCGGCGGACTTGCATCCTCGAGACTTTCTACCATTAAAAACACGTTTACTGTTCGTAGAAATGTGTACGTGATGTTATGTTTACGTTTCAATTATAATGAAATCGTTTGAAACTCCCCGTATATGACCCTTACAATTATTATATCACACAGCACGTCGTATTAAAAAAAAACGTATCCAACGTTGGATAGAGTAATAACAATGAGAGAGTGCCGCGGCCCATTAAGCTGAACCAATGTATTGGTCACACATTGGCGTCACGTCTCGCTCATTACACATGTATTTTTAGAAGTTTTTTTTTATTCTGAATAAATCTAACGCTCAAATAATGGATAATATGACCATCCCGAACGTATAAGAAAGGGATTCGCGCGATGATCTATAACAATAGTTTGACAAACAAATAAGGGACAAACAAATAACGAGTTTTCGAAGGTCATTATTTAGTCGCAGGAATAGCAAAACGTTTTAATTGTATAAAACGTTCGGGATCGGGGTCTTATACGTTCGGGATGGTCATAGGAGCTCAAATTAAGAATTGTTGAAATGTATGTTTGAACAAATATTGCTTAGGCATATATATATATGCCTAAGCAATATTTGTTCAAACATACATTAGGCATATATATATATGCCTAAGCAATATTTGTTCAAACATACATTTCAACAATTCTTAATTTGATATATGACGTACCATCACATGTCATATATGTAGATATATGACATGTGATGGTACTATTAGTTTTGTGTTTTGTTAATAAATCTGGCACATAAGTAGGTATATAACTGGCGTATAATAAATCTACGCCGTAAGTGGTTATGTTTATTCTTTACTTAAGAACAAAAAAATACATCGTTAATTATTATTCAACTAAAAGCGTGTTAAGTATTAATAATATTGTCTCTACAAACTTATAAAATAAACCAAAAATTTCTAACATCAGTCCTTGAGTACGTTGAATAGAGTAGTAACAACAAAAGAGGGCCGCGGCCCATTAGGCCGAACCAGTGTATTGGTCACACGTTGGCATCACGCTGGGTTCATTAATGGCGCATCATACAATAGTTGTAAGTAAGTACACATTACGATAGGTAATTGACTATTATCCATTATTTTTGTTGTCAAGTACAGACAACCATAAGAGGCAAAAGAGTTCATGATTGAAACTGTATTGTCCGTATTTTGTATGATATGAAGATTTTAAGCTGAAAGTTATATAATATTATCTAATCTAAAGTCATATTATAAACAGGTAATATTTTTTTGTTTGTAATGAATAGGCTCTATAACTACTGGACCGATTTAAAAACTTCTTTCACTATTCGAAAGCTACATTATCCACGGGTAACATAGGCTATATTTTATTTTGGCGAAAATAGGGTTCCGTAAGATATTTGGGTTTTTCAGACACAAGGTGTAAAAAATCAACCAGAAAAGTTACTTAAGTTGCGTACGCTGCCTAAACTATAAAATATATCGAGGAAGACTTTAGGCTATATCTATGTATAATCATCACGCTAAGACGAATAGGAGAGGGTAGGCAACATTGCACCGCGCGAATCCGGGGCGGGCCGCTAGTGTAATATATGTATAAAACGGTGACAATGATATCAAAATAGTTCGCGCAATCCATAAATTTGTTCATAAAAAATTTAGTAAAAATAATAATCTTTCACCCAGGTAATATTAAACAGTCATGCCGCCAGGGTAGAGTTCATCGCATGCTGAACCAATGTATTAGTCACACATTAGTACACGGAATGTCAAGTTCATTAGGACACATAATATGAGTCTTTTTGTAAATTAGTTAAATTACATAAATGTTACTTCAGACCGGTATTTTTCTAAAAGGAGAGACAGATGAGTTCAGACAGACTCTGTGTCCGTGCCACCGTCTTTATTTGAATTTCTATAAATCTCTATGTTTGTAACAGTCTGTGTAATATCTCATTCTGATTGGAACCGAACGTCGCATAATGCGTTTCTTTAATGTAACGGACGTGGCAAACAAGCGTGCAGTTCACAAAAATGTTATAAGATGACCTCAGCCTATAGACATTTACAAAAACCAGAGATCAAATGCAGATACGCATCTGCATTTTGATTTCTAGTTTTCTGCCACCCCTGAGACCTAAGTTTTTATGTTTCTGTGATAGTCATTACGAGGCTGTACATTACCATCTAACTGGAACACGTTAGTGCTGAACACTACTATTTGACGGCAGATACATATAGCTACTGATGGTAGAGCTCCAGTGACGGAGCTCGCGGGCGTAGGCACCACCGCATTACCTAATATACTTGCTGCTAAATGGTAGTGTTCAGCACTATCGTTTTCCAGTTAGATGGTAATGTACGGCCCTGTCATTTCCGGCACAGAGGCATAACACCTTAGGCCTCAGGAGTGGTAACGGATCTGCATTTTAACCTTGGTCTTTGTGTGGGTATCTATAGGCTGCAGTCATCACTTAACATCAATGTGAACTGCATGCTTGTTTACCACTTCAATTACATAAAAAAAGATAGATTAGGTAATGCGGCGGTGCCTACGCCTTCGAGCTCCTACACTTGGAAGTCTCAATGCGTTTTATGTTACAATTTTTCTTTTCGATTTAATGTACCTACGCTTCACTTATTTTTCAATTACTCAGGGAACTTCATTTCAAAAATCTTTTTCAGATTTACTATTGGATAAACTCTCACGATTAATGGGTAACTAGTTACTTGAACTGTTGTATCTCAATTGAGACTTGCATTTTCTCACTGTCGTATTATTTAAGATACAATACGTTGAAAACCTGTTTTATCACCTATACCAGTGCACAAATTCCATGTTCATCTATTTCTCATCCCAACCATATCTCCCATCTCACACCCACTATTTTCCATACATCTTTATAAACGGACAATAGGCTGGGTGTACACTGACTGATCGCGGGACAAAAAGACGAAATAGACATTATTTAATCCTGGATCTTCAAATCGAGTTTACAATATTAATATGAATATATGTACTTAGCTACTTACCTACTTTAATACTAATATAGCACTACAACACATACGAAAATAATAAACATGGGAAACACAATAGGCCGGGCACACACTGACCGCGCCCGACTTTACTGCAACAATGGGACATTCACAATAAATAACGTCACATGTCGTCCGACATTAACTCGCCTTACTTAGTCTCGATGGTTTTTGTGCTAAAATCTTTGCTGTGATTCTTCTGTATTCCTTTATTTGGATGAAACCGGCTTCGGCATTGTGGCTTTACATTTTATGAGACGTTGTGACATTACTATTAATATATCTCGAGACCTTTTCATTATAATAATGTTTATTTGAGGTTGTTGTACGAATTTATTGGCTAATGAATTCGAGAGATATTTATATGTATTTTGCTCTTTTGCTGGTGATATTTTCCGTGTGGGTTTATTCATTTTGTTAGCAAAAATAGGGATTCTACTTACTCGTCATTGGTCATTGTCTGCATTGTTGCATTGTTGTCATATCCCTCCTTAAAAAGTTTGTAGAGCTAAATACGTACATTGCATGCTATTTATAGTTCACCATTTAAGTACCTAACCCCTTATTCCTAAACGTACATTAGACACGTTTTAGCTATAAAATGCTTTGTATTTGTCAGTTGCACTGTCAAATGTGCAGGATAGAAAAAGACAAAAAAGAGATTAGCAACACTTTAGCTAAAATACGTTTAAGAATAAGCGGTTTGTCTTTTAGAATAATCCACTACCATTTAGGTTCCAAACTACCTCCATTTGAACTTCCTTGCAATCGCCTCACCGGGTTGGTCGTGAAATCATAATAACTTTAATATAAATATTGTCACATGTATAATATTAGTATGGGTTGTAACCATTCGTTTTAATTACATTGTACCACTTATTTTCCGACTCGGGGTTCAACCGCAGTACCGGCAATCGAACAATAATATTTTATTGTATTAGGAAAGCTGTATTGTATCATACAAGAAAGACATTATGTCATTATGTCAATTTCAGATAAAAAACACTAAAAATACAATAGCTTGTAACATCGAGACAATAAGCTTAAAATACAATATAAATAAAAAAAAAAAACTCACCCTCTCCTAATATTTAATTGATTCATAATGGAATACCCTTGAAACTTTTGTTCTACAAAAAACTAACGAGTTTGACTGCATGAATAATTATCTCAATGCATTCAAAAAGTGAACATACTGCGCAGACAGAGATTGAGTGAAAGAATCAAATTCCCTCTTCATTTTTCAAGCGCACCCTCTGATAGTGTTGAAATTGCATTTAAAACGCAGTTGAAAGGACAAACGACTGCACGTTAGTCTGTCAATGTGCTCGGGTATAGCTAGTGAGGGACAAATTGTGACACTTCGTTACCAGGTTTTTGTGTGACATTTTTTGAGTGATATATTTGTTATATTTTACCTACTTTTGCCCGACTTCGCCCACGTGGAGTTCGGAATGTACAAAGTTGAAGCCTTAAATTATAGTGATATTAACATAAATATATATCAGAAACATAATTATGTATGTTTCATGAAACATTAAGAATGGACGTCAATTTTGATTACGCATCTGTGAACATCTAATTTTAATTTTATTTACTATCGACGTCTGATTTTAAATATAAGGAGCCTCTTCCCACCACCACGCAACCTCTTCCTTTGTTGGTCATTTTGTTGCTAAATAAGAAGCTACCATAGTGAAGCAAAACTTTATGAAGCCTGTGAAACTCCACGCTTATACTTAGTTACCGAAGTATAATTAAATATTTGCTAAATTAACTACAATTGATTTTGCGACGATTCAAATCGGTGAATTGATTGTATCGCTTTTATAACTTTCACTTCCCGAGATTGTAAAATATGAATTTCGCCATCCTTACTTATTCCCTGTATATTATAAAAATCACCGACATAAAAAATCTGCCTTCTTAATCCAAGGTTTTTCTTATTTTTAAATTTACAGATTGTTATCGTGTTCAATTATTTCGGATGAAACTTTGTGTAATGAAATCAACATATATTTTTTTTGTATATTAATTGATAATACAAAATCATCGTCGTAATAATTTTTAGCTATGTAACGGCACTGGAGCTATCTCGAGCCCAAGTATTACCAATCATGCATTCATTATATCGTAGTTATTTAAGTGCTATTAGCAGGCAGTTGTGATTTTTCTCTGTATTGAAATCTCCCTTATACCTCAGTAGCAATAATTATTTATTATCTAAATAGGCTTAGGTAATTTGTACGGAGATGTGAAATATGCATCGCTAACTCAAGACGGCCTTCTGTATATTATTTTCAATACACGCATTACAAAGGTAACTTACTTATTGATTATATTGATGTCATAATATAAAATTATTTTATTTCTTAATATCATTATTTAACCCTAAGATATACCTACCCTACATCTTACCGCACTGACATGCATATGCATACAAATAAAAATCACTCGAAATTAAGATCGATATTGAATCATTCCAAAATATAAAATTACAAAATGATATACGAATTGCTTTAATACAGATTAAAAATAGAGAGTTATCTTTTAATACTTATACTTATTGGTACAACGTAGACTGATACAATCTAAAGTTAAAATAACTCATCAATTTTAAACTATTCCAAAAATAATTAATGCCTGGCTTAAAAGCTAATAATAAGTCAAATCACTGACAGCCTCGTCCCGCGACAGCTGTCCGTCCCGCTTTTGTCCCGATGTTTACTTTTGCACCAACCTTTACAATAAAGGTGCGGACTTTTTTATGTTTATTTGAATTGTATGGAGTTACAGTTACCGAATAAGCATTGTATAGTGTACGGTTTCATTGTGACGTCATCAAGCTATTTGGTTTCGTTGCGGCAATACGTATTGGATTTCCCTTTCACAATTATTCGATTATGGCAAATGAATTTAATTAATATAATGATTTAATCGTTTCGCCGAGTAATTTTATGCCATTAGGATACCAATAACTGTTTCGGTAAAACGCCCAATAGTGACAAATTCAAGTGGCGTCAAGGGGGGTTTTGGCGGGAACCTTGAAAGTGGCGTATGGTGCTCTTATTTTATTTCATTTTCTTGGTGTATTTCTAAGTTATATTGAATAAAGTTGGTGGCATTTTGTTTGATATAGGTTCATTACAGTGCCCGTGTATAGTGAAATAGAATAACAGTGCAAAAATACGACCTTTCAGGTTACCTCCAAAACTTCATTGCAAATGTTCTGGTAAAGTAGCCATCGCTTTATTCGAATAACTTGACTGTAACTCATTTGACTGACATATTATACTTGATAACTTATAAACTTGATACTTACTTAATATACTTCATGACTATATTATACTAACTTTTACGCTGCTTAAATAAATACGAAAAATCGTTTTACTTGACACTGGCAATATGCGTAATAGCGATGCCATAATAATAATTAAAAAAAAGTGGCGTCAATCGTTAGAATTTCAATTAATCTTTGTGTATGTTCGGAACGGATGTATCAGTTGGAAAGTCATTGATCAGAAGAGATTTTGTTAAGCGTAGTTGACCTTCTACTTTATACCAAATTCTGATGATTTTTTAGTCAAGCAAAGTGTTTGCAATGCGTTTGCATCTACAGATTTGAAGTTAGGTGAAATTTTCAATGAAATCTGGTTTTTCATTTTTGTTTGAAATGTTCATTATTTGGTCCCGTATTGTAGCCTACATTTTAAAGTTTACTTTAGTTGTAGATGTTTAAACCTAGAGATTTCAAGGTAAGTAGATAGGTATTCTCGATTTCTAAAGTGGTTTTGCTTCCGTAGTCCGTACCTCACCAAATCATGAAATTGTACATAACTGTCTAATCGCTTAAGGTATCGCCAGAGAATATGTAATAATACTACGTATAGAATGGACACTTCGGCGTCCCGCCCGATTTGCACACATACACAACCCCTTCCCCTCTTAGGGGCGACGGTTGGTATTTTATACGTGCTACGCACACAGGTGCGCGTGTAAATACACGTCACTGATTGATGGCTGTGTAGTAGAGACCAAATTAAGCGTTTGTATGGAATTTTGGAGGAGTGTCCGCGGTATGGTATCACTGAATATAATGATTTAAGGTCGATAAAGGTAGACGTAAAATAGTGCAATAAATGATGATGAGTACCAACAATGGAGGTTCGGCCAAAAGAAACGTAACCTAATACATATGTTTGTCTTTCATTTTCAACAACACGAAGTAATAGAGCATTATTTGGCCGAACATTTAATTTTAGTTTAGAAACATTAGCATACTCAGTCATGTCTCTAAGCTGAGTTATATTTTACAAATATGCGTGCGACATTCGTAACCAATTCAAATGATCTATTAATATTAACCAGTCGCGAGCTGTACGTGTACGGTCTGCAGCGTTATTTGGATAGTTAAATTTGTGATTGTAACAAATATAACTAAATCCAATTATTGCGCATTGTTGTAATCTAGAGAATATACAGATATCAGCTAGGTTGGCTTTTAAAAATGGCCGCAAAGCCGTGAAAGAAGTTTTTTCAATAAAATATCGTCCACTTCACTGCAATATGTATAAATACTCTGAAAAATCACGGCTGCCGTTGCACATTTGGCCATCCCTACATATTTTCATTCCGCCCCGATGACTTTTGACGTCCATAACGTACTTATAATCTTAATATATATAAATCTCGTGTCACAATGTTTGTCCTCAATGGACTCCTAAACCACTTAACCGATTATAATAAAATTCGCACACCATGTGCAGTTCGATCCAACTTGAGAGATAGGATAGTTTAAATCTCAAATTATAGTCGCAATTTTAATATATTGCTAAATATTTGTCTGTTATTATTTGACAGTCACAATTATCTGTTAACTCCAAATGATTCTAACAGATGTCGATACCTTTCGACTGGGTTGAGTAAGTAATCAATAGATGGCGCTGCTATGGTAAATCTACAATCATGTCATTTAACCTACATTTAAACAGCTTATTTACCACGTGTTGTTGACGCTATAAATTTTTATTTTGTACCTATTGATTTCTGCTTAATATCAAGTGTAAGAACATTTTAATTAATTGTGTTCAACGTACTTCCCCTTCAAATCTCAATCCAGTGAATTTGTATACCAACATCAACATTTTCGTCTTTGTTCGTAAATAATTTCATTGTACTAAAGGGTTATAGTAGTAGAAAGTCAAATAAGGAGATCACCAAATTTTTTTACAAATACCATCTGTGTGAAATAGCATAGTGGACTCCGTGACTGACGTTCTCTTATTGTTCCTCTTAGATTGTTTACTATAATGTAATATAGGTATAACAAAGGTTAACTGGCAGAGAATGCTACCTAGCATTAAGTCCGCCTCATGTTACATTTTTGTGCTTGAAAGTATAAATAAATAAATAAATATAACAAAAACTTTAGCCACAGCAACGCGTGGCCGGGTCATCTAGTATTATATATAATTCAAGCTATTTATTTTCTAATGCTAGCCATATAAAACGACGTCAATTATTGAATGCCACATATTTAAATTTAAAGATTTTCCATTAATGCTATATATTCTGCCTATATGAACAACTGTGCTAACTGCTTCATTATCAGCTGTTAGAAGTAAATAATTTGAACTCAAATCAGTTTCAACTCAGAGACTGAACTGAAAGAACCTGCCACTCCCAACACCCTCATTACAGGTATCCTGCGTTCCTTCAGGTCCTAATCGTCCACTGTTGCTGCTAGGTCTTAATAATACGGCCACCTATCGCGGCCGCAGGCTATAGTGGCATGTGAATTAGACAGCTGCGAAAATGCTAATGGTGAGGGGTAATGTGAACAGTGTCCTCCAGGTGAGCCTCGGGACAGTACACACGAAAGGCTTTTGAGACTAGTAAATTCCTGATTTTAATGCTTGGGATTGCGAATTCATGTTTTAAAAACATAGCCCTTGACGTGTTTGTCTTTTGAATGTGAAAAATAGATTCTCGTTATACTCGCTCTCAAAAGACTAACGCGATTAAATGTGAGAATTATTTGTTTTCTTTCATCTTCGGACAGTGCGCAATACGTATCGTTTCTTTAGTCTAGTGAGATTTGGTGAAATTATTTCGTAACATTCTTATATTGATTTAGAAAGAAAGAAAATATTATTATTTTCTTTCTGAAATGAAATGTGATTTTTTTGTTGTTTTTAATAATAATAACCAATACAGTAACTGAAATTAATATGAGAATGATACGGAATCATTTCACAAAATATGTAGTTACTACACTAAAAAAAACTGTCAAGTGCAAGTCGAGCCACGCGCAGTCTAGGGTTCCATAGTTTTTAGGGTTGAATAATGTAATGAAAAAAATAAATCTTTTTTAAGAGAAAGAATTGTTCAACATTTTCTAGTAAATTACATTTGGTCGACTATTACTCGCAAATTTGTAAAGCCAACTTAAGTGTGATAGTTTTCCTTTTAATTTTTTGTTTAACGTTTGAATTTCTAACAACAACCGTTCAGTTGGTAGAGGGTGAAGACACTTGACTCCAACGAAAATTTTCACTTTATACCTTATGTCACGAGCGGAACTAAATCGAAAAATGGTATTAGCACATCCCTAACATTTTTGAAAGAAGTATCCAACGATACCTCGCATTGTACAGAAAACGAAAAATGAAAAAAAATTCCGCGCGTTACAGATAGGAGAGGTACTCTAAATATTTTTTTTCATATTTTTATTGTACCACTTTGTCGGCGTGATTATGGTGTATACTTGTGCCAAATTTCAAGTCTCTAGTTGCAATAGTTTTTGCGATAAACCGCGGATGGACATACAGACAGACAGACGGACATGGCAACTATAAGGGTTCCTTGTTTACTACGGAACCCTCAAAACGATACGTATTGCGCACTGTCCGATGGAAAAAAAGAGAATATTTAAATCGTCTAACGACTTTCTCTTTCCACATTTTCTAATACATCATGTTTTTGCTATCGCTACCGGTCCGTGAACGCAAACATGTCTCCGCGGGATCCCTATACGTACGTTTCGTGTTTTGAATTAATATTTTTGCCCACTCTGTATGCTAATGTTGTTATCACAACAATTGTTTGTTTACTTCGTTATTGCGGTATCGTTATGTTTTGTGATTGGGCTAATTGCGGTATCGTTGTTTTATCATTGAGCCGCAGATTGTGATATACATTTTGTGGTTGGATTAGCAATTGATTGTGATATTCAGTGATTGAACTTCTAACCATCTAAGAGACTGAAAAGAGTATATGTGAGATTGTTGCAGAGTCGGGACGTGACGATCCCGCCGCCCATTAGCAGAAAAATGTTCTTCTACTGGAAGAGAATTCTTCCAGTTCTGCAGTTAGTCAATCGAACAATAGCGGGCAAACCATTCCAATGCAAATGGGGCTGTAGTAAGTGCAATAACGCAAGATGGGCCGAACCCCAATCCGCATACCAAGCGTCACGATTATGGCATGTGTCGAGGCTTTGGTCCAGCGGTGGACGTCCCTCGGCTGGTATGATGATGACGATTGTTGGAACGGGAAAAAGGACTTATCAACCTACTATTATATTATATATTCTGTGCTGTTACTGTCATATATATATTATAAAATATCTGCCACTAAATAACATGTAAAACGCTAAGTAGGGACGTAAGAGACTTGGCATGAGGATACATGCAAACATACATACGGTACAGTTTTTCGGTAAAAGACTTTTTGCCATGGCTACAGTACATACATAGTGACTATTAAAAAAATTCAGTACACACATGTGCCCGCGAGGCTACATTTTGTCGTTTTGAAAGGTATATGCTAGTGTTTGGGTATGTTAATTGCGGTACCGCCGTGTCTGTCGGTGCCTAACTCTAATTACAGCGAGCAACATTATAAATCATTATTCGAACGTCACTATCTATCATCCACTAAGACAACACAAAGCCCGAGGATTTCATTCTTAAGCCGACGCAAATAACTTACAGTTAACGAGTTTGATGTAAAAATACCCTCTCAAAGGGTTCACCTCGTAAAATTTCAATATCCCTTTATTCAGCATCACTTTAAATTTAACCACTGATTCCCTTGGTGCGATAATAAAATCGAATAATCGTTGTTTTCATTTGGTACATGTTGACATATTGGAAATATATGACTTGATTCATCTTATATCATTTTTTCAATTTAATATATTATAATGAATGCATGGTCATAAAAATAATTTGATCGGAAATGCATGCCCATTTTACCAGCTTATCATAAATTAGTTATTAAATCTATTTATAGTATGTACTCATGTAGTTTATCTTGTACATTCTTAACATAATTCAAATGTTTCCGTTCACACGTCGGTAATTACGCCGCTTCTTAATATTCTTTATTTGAATTATGGCGGCAAACATGGTAGATAATTTCGTCTTTGTATCATTATCTGAGAATATTCTATTGTTTTAAAATTGTGTATGTTACGAAAACAGATTAACGGTCTGAGGCTATGAAGCGTGAATGCTTTATGTTCTTAATGATATCCAAAATAGAGTAAACAATAGGAATGGTTCTGAATATTGCAATACCACCTACTACGCTGGAGGTTCTGGATTCGATGCCCGGGTCGAGGGCTATCAGAGATGACGGTTAAAAAACGGTCTCTGTTCAACAGCACCCACGACACAGGTGTATACCTACTGTGAGGCTGTGAGTATAAGCGTATTTTTTTTTGTAGCGACAAAACGAATACTTAAATTTATAAATATTTGCAAAAAATATTATTTATATCGAGTGTCACTATATTACAGGAAAAAACTTTGTCAGTCGCATTCAGTAAATCAAGCTTAAACCGCCCTTATTGAGTTAGCATGTCAACGATAACAATCAACAATTAAATGGATAGATACCCTTTATTCCCCAAGAGTGATTCTTGTCGACTTATTTTTTCTTCAAACTATATTCACTGACAAACAACTCTTTCTGATTGTTCGTGATAAAAATATATATCATCCGTTTTAATTGTGGGCAGTGAGAAATGAGATGATACGGATTTTATCGGGTCTAACAGGAAATGTCATTTGTCCTTCCAGTTAAGAGAAGTGTTTTTTCATGTCTTTGAAATATTTGTGACACGAATGAGGAATGTCTACTTTAAATGATGACATGACATTCCAACTGATTCAAAGGATACATTATAAAGTCTTTGTCGTTCTAGCATCACTGATTTCAAGTTTTATCATCCCTACCTGTAAGTGAGTTATTTTTATGTAATGGAAGTGGCAAACAAGCATGCAGTTCACATTGATGTTAAGTGATGACTGCAGCCTACAGACACCCACACAAAAACCAAGATCAAAATGCAAATGCGTTACCACTCCTGAGGCCTAAGATGTTATGTCTGTGCCGGAAATTACATGGCCGTACATTACCACCGGTCCGGAACACGTTAGTGCTGAACACGACCATTTAGCGGCAAGTATATTAAGTGGTAAGGCGGTGGTGCCTACGCCCGCGAGCTCCGTCACTAGAGCTTCCACCAGTAAAAGAAGTTTGTTAAACTTCTTTACCAATTATCATGAAACTTTGTACATTATTGCAGGTATTAAAAGTAAAATAGGTATTGAAAAATAGTACTCGTGGACGAAGTCGCGGGCAAAAGCTAATTTTATATATTTTATTTTAAAGAAAAATGGAAAGAAAAATGGAAAGAAAAAATTGACTTCAGGCGAGACTCGAACTCGCGGCCTACTGGGAATCTAGTCCAGCCGCTCTTCCAATTGAGCTACTGAAGTCCTGCCCGATTTGTCAAATCTTTCCTTCACATTTTATTGCATTGCTTTATGGTAGCAGCAGCGCCATCTATTGCCAACTATGCTAGTTAGGCAACCGATATAATAGACTTTGCAGTTTATTGAATATCGTAAAGAAGTCGCTCTTACCCTTAACTAGATGGACTAGCTGGACTAGATTCCCAGTAGGCCGCGAGTTCGAGTCTCGTCTGAAGTCAAATTTTCCTTTCCATTTTTCTTTAAAATAAAATATATTTCACAAGCATGTGTTAATGCGAAATAATATATTATAAAACAATTAATTTTATATACCTATAAATATATATATTAACTAGCTGTGCAAGCGACTTCGTCCGCGTGAAAATTTATGATTGTTCAATATTTACCCGGACGAAGTCGTAGGCGCAGCTAGTATAAAAGTGGCCTAAGTTACTCCTTATTACACATAAGCTATCTGTCAGTGAAAGTCCCGTCGAAATCGGTCCAGCCGTTCCCGAGATTAGCCCCAACAAACAGACAGACAGACAATTGTAAAAAACGTTGTTTCGGCATATGTACTGTGTATATAAATATGTATATATGCATTTAGTAAAAAGCGGTTATTTTTATATTACAAACAGACACTCCAATTTTATTTATTTGCATTTGTAACAACATATAACAGCTTACCAAATGAATACAATTTTTGCACGCTCGGTTCAGGCGGAACGTGACACTTTTTCGTGCGTGTAGCCAGCGTTTATCTATTTAGTAGTCGTAACCACGTCAATAATGTCAATGACCCATATTAACCTCACTACTTCAATAATATTTAGGATAATTTTCGAGTGATGTAATCAGAACAGCAAGAAGCCATTTGGTTAAGAGTAACCAATGAAGTCGTAAACATGAAATAGCCTGATTCCAGGATGCAATTTAAACGCGTGTGCCCCTCGGCAGGTGAGTTGTGAGTTGTGACGTCGTGAGTTGCGACGGAAGCAACGGAAATTACCAAGCTGTTATCGCCCCAAATTAACGGAACCCGGCCACTACCGGCACGGGGATGCGTCAACTAATTACTTGCACATCGTAAAATATGTGTGGACTAATTAGTGTTAGACATGATTTGTGGATGATATTTGCTGATATGAAGTTGTATGGTATTTGGGAAGCCAGTATGTATTTGGTAGTGTTAGAAAACATCACTTTTATTGCCCCCTTACACATGTGGGATAACGTTTATAAATTGCGTAGCGTAAAACTTTAATCTTTTAAATTACGGATAAAATGTAACGATTTACCTTCTGTAAGTACAGACATATTTTCTTTTTAAAAGTATGAAAAGCATGCAATTCTCATTCATGATAAGTCAAAGACCAGAATCTTTATCTCCAAAAAAATAATTGTAAACTTCTTTATTTAGTTTCTGTAACTATTGTTAATAAACTAAAAATCCAGGGTTGGACATTTTTCTCCCTTAGGAAAGATTTTAACAATACCTCTGGAATTCGGAAATGTGGCCGATGAATTTTAATAGTCTCACACCCTTTTATAATTATCACCTTGGGAAAATGCCGGCGTGTTCTGCGTACTTATAAGTAAATCTGTAAATTGCCTTTTCTCTGTATTTGACACTAAAATTCCATACAATATAATCGGTTACTTTAATGAAATTATATACTGCATACTTTACCACAAAAAGTATGGAGTTCAGATTGATGTTAAGTGATGACTGCGGCCTAAAGACATCTTCACAAGAACCAGAAGTCAAAATGCAGATGCGTTGCCACCCCTGAGAGCTCAGTTGTTATGTCACTCTGAAAGCTTTTACGGAGCCATTCATTACCATCTATCCGAAACACGATAGTGCCGAACACTATCATTTGGCGGCGAATAGAAAAGTTAAAGCGGTGGTGCCTACGCTCTCGAGTTCCAACACTAGAACTTTTTCATCAGTAAAATATACTCCAAAAAACAACACGAGAGTCCGATATTCGAGCAAAAAAGGAAATAAGATGTATTAAACTGTAACAGGACGTTTAGGTTCGAACAAGCGAGCACGTGGCATCTGGCGCACGCCTCGCCGCGCCTGTTCCGGACGAATAACCACCGACAATCCACCCTTTTACATTTTAGTCGGTGCAAATCAAAAAATAATTCTATTTGGGTTATGGAGAATTAAATCGTAGGCTAGTGGTACTGGTACTAGATAAATATCAAGGTTGAATAAACTATGCAAAATTGGGTTAAGTATTGAACCTTGTAGAAACCCAAATGGGATTATGACTTATAATAAAATAAGTCGGGTTTTCCTTCCTTACGCTATAACTCCAGAACGCACGAACCGATTTCCACGGTTTTGCATTCGTTGGAAAGGTCTCGGGCTCCGTGAGGTTTATATCAAAGAAAATTTAGGAAAAATTTCAACGCGGGCGAAGCCGCGGGTAACAGCTAATGACTTATAAATTTTGATATACATAGAAATGTTAACATCAATTTTAAAAAATACGCTTACACTCACAGCCTCAAACTAGGTGTAAACCTGGTCGTGGGTGCCGTTGTTCACACACAACACATACATTAACAAAATTAAATATCTGTAGACCATACAAATAACTGTCCTGGTAATCAAAGCCCATGAGCCTCGCTTCAAACGGCCGTCACACACCGCTAGACCAACTGGCCATTCAAATACTATGAAATGTATACGTGCTTAAATGTTTGAATAATAATGAGTTCAGTATTTATACTAATCTATCCTCTCTACACTCTCACTCGTATTGTTAGGGCTCTCAATAAAACCTAACATTGACTACTTGGAAATACAGGAAGAACTATAGTGGGTTATGCTATTCTTACAAAGCTTTATGCTTTGGAACAACATCAAGTATTCGTTTTGTATCAATAAACAAAATTAGTAAATAGAATACGAAATATTATTTTGTCGTGCAAAACAATCAACATCAATGTTGGAATAATTAGTTGTTTTCTGGTCTCTTGCTTGTTTCGTGAATTACTTTAAAACAGTATTGAAGTAAATAAGTAATTTAGCTTGAAGATAAATTAAAGTTTACGTAATAATACAGTGAATACTCATGAAAGAAGACAGCAAGAAACTTCAACTCGACATACTAATGGAAATTGTAAACATTGTCAACAATACTGTGGAACTGGAAGTGGCAATCAGTAGAAACTTGGATTAGAAATTAGTGCACGCCTCGAGATATCAACAGACTAATTGACGCCAGATTAGATTACGTCAACAAAGCTTAAGGAATGGGAAAGCATTAGATAAGTATTGCTTAGACTTTGATGTGTAATATTTCTAATTCAAAACAAGCGTTAACTTTAGAAAACAACTTGCAAGACTATGAAAATTGCAGTTTTGAAATCATTAACCAATGAAGATATTTCGGAATTTGATGCCTGAAGATTACAATGAATAAATTACTGGTGATAGAGTTCTAGCGTAAGAGCCCGAGGGCGTAGGCGCATTACCTAATCTATCAGCTTAATGGTAGTGTTGAGCACTATTGTATTCTGGTTAGATGGTAATGGGCCCGATATAGCTATCACTGAGACATAACAACTTAGGTCTCAAGGGTGGCAAAGCATCTGCATTTTGACATCTGGTTTTATTGTAAATGTCAATCGGCTACAATCATCACTTGACATCAATGTGAGCTGCATGTTTGTTTGCCATCTTCCTTACATATTTTTTTGTATTTAAAATCAAGTTATTAGTATCAAGTACTAAACTTGAAACTCTAATAACATCCTCAGTAGCGTAGTGGTAGCAAGTCACTACTACTGCGCTGGAGGTCCAGGGTTCGATTCCCGGGTCGGGGACTATCAGAAGTAACGGTTTATATGTATCTTCACGCCAGGTCCCTAACGGGGTAGGCAGAGAGTGTAGAGCGCCAGACATCCCGGTTCTGACAAACCTCTCGTGCCTCGTCTACCTTCATCATTCTCTTCATACATGCACGCCGATTCCTAAGACTTTTGACCCCACCATCAGACAGAACTCGACCTATTTGGTCATGGTAGGTCAGTCTTGGTCTTCCTGGGCCTCTGCAACCATCCACATTCGCATTGTATATCTGTTTAGTCATTCGCTCATTCGACATTCTTTCTATATGCCCGAACCATCGGAGCATGCCTTTTTTCATTTTTACACCGAAACTATCATTCACACAAAGTCTCTTTCTTACATCTTCATTACGAACGCGATCGGTGAGTGATACACCGCAGATCTTGCGCAAAGATCTCATCTCGACCGCGTTCAACTTACTTTCATGCTCTTTCCTGCATACCCAGCTCTCGCTTCCATATAAAAGCGTTGGAGTAAGTACAGCATTATGTACGGCTAGTCGAGCCCGCTGGCTGAGATGTTTAGATTCTAGCAGCTTACCCAACGCTCCATTCACGCAATTCCCAGCAAGCACTCTTCTTTCTATGTCAGTGGTGTACCTACCATCCTTGCTAAAAGCACATCCAAGATATACAATTTCATCAACCTGTTCTAACACTGCATCATCTACTACTACCCTTGCATTTGTTCTCTGTTCATCTCTTTCAAATACTAATACTTTAGTTTTATCCACATTCAATTGTAAGCCTTTCTCCATACAATCCTCTTTCATGACTGTGACTAGTGCTTGTAGCCCAGATGGTGTAGAGCTAACAATTACTGCATCATCTGCGTAAAGCAGACAGTTCACCACTAAGTCACCCACACGCACTCCCACATCCATCAACTTCACCCTCTGGAGGCATTTGTCCAGATATATAATAAACAGCCTAGACGAAAGCACGCAACCCTGTTTGACACCGATGTTAACATCAAACCAGGGTGACATGTTACCATCTACCCGCACACATGCTTGACAGCCCACATACGTGGACTGTATTGCACGGAGCAGACTGCCATCAATACCATACTCTGGCAAAATGTCCCACAACTCCTTTCGTAATACCCTATCAAACGCCTTCTCCAAATCCACAAAACCGCAGAAAACCTTCTGGCTCACAGCAAGATGCTTCTCTTCGATGTTGCGGAGGGAGAAAACTCGATCCATATATCCTCTTCCAGTTCTGAAACCACCCTGTGCATCCCACAACAACCCGTCGGACTTCTCTTTCATTCTTCTTTCTAAGACTTTCCCATATACTTTAGCTGCCAAACTGATCAAACTAATCGCTCGATAGCTGGTGCAGTCCATACGTGAACCCTTGCCTTTATACAAAGGCACGATGACCGCACACCGCCAATCCTTTGGGATTCTTCCGGACCTCCAGCAAAGGTTGCACAACACCCAGAAAGAATCCCAAAGTGCAGCACCACCATATTTGATCATTTCGGCAGAAACCTGATCAATACCCGCAGCCTTACCACATTTCAAACTTCGTATCGCCCTTACAATCTCATCTATTGTTATATCCTCACAAGCCGGCACCGTCAAGTCAGCAACTCCGGCGTCAGGGTTGTGAGCATAATCATACATTTCCCCATAATACTCGCTCCATCGTTTTAACACATCTTGCGTGTTCTCAAGAATGTCACCCAACTTAGATTTTATTCTATTCATTCCAGAAACTGGAGAAGAGCTTCTAGACTTTTTCACCTCCCTCCAATAGAGTTTGATGTTAGTCTCAAAGCTCTTCGCCAGTCTCTCATCAGCTTCCACTTTATCTCTCTCACGCTTTTCATTCACTAAAATCTTGGTGTCATTCTTGAGCCGACGGTAAATTTCTCTCTTCTCATCTCTCATACCATTATTCATTTGCAAAGATGCTACATAATCCAGCCATGCTTTCTTCTTTCTTTCAACGGAGTCTTGCACCTCCTTGTCCCACCACGCATCCCCTTTCAAGGATTTGCGTATCTTTGCATTACCACATACTTCTTTCGCAACTTCTACCATACTATCTTTCATAACTTGCCAACATTCATCCACGTCCAAGTCCGTAAGACAAACCTTGTCTAACTTTTCACGGACTTGACGTTCATACACTCTCCTTGCACTAATGTCTTGTAACTTTTCACTCTTTATTCTTTCAAGTCCCCCGAAAGGCACACGGACACGCCAATGTCGCCATTTCTTGAACAGACCCCTAAACCGGCTTATTACCAAGTAGTGATCTGTATCAAGAGTGGGACCTCTGTAGGCTCTAGTGTCCATCAGGCTCTTCCGAAGACGACTATCAACCATGATCAAATCAATCATACTTTTTTGTTCATTCCTCCTCCATGTATACGTGTGAATGTCCTTATGACGGAATTCTGTGTTAGACACAAGGAGACTTTGTTCCAAGCATAAGTCAAGTATCAGCTTACCAGCATCATTTACTCTTCTATCACCATATGGACTTAGAACGGCCTCGTATCCTGGCCGCCTGGTCCCGACCCATCCATTCAAATCACCACACAAAATTACCCTTTCATTAGCTTCAACCATATCGAGAACTTCCCTTGTAAATTCCCAAAACTTCTCCAGGTCTTGGGTCGTCGCTGAGCTAACCGGTGCATAAGCTGCTACCAAAAACACCCTAGTGACGCCCAATTTAATTCAGACCCAGATTAGTCTCGGGTTCACCAAACCATAATCTTTCACTCCAGTGACTAAATGAGAGGACAGAAGGACGCCCACCCCCGCGCTGGCATGATCGCTCTGTTGCACACCTGCCCACAGAGCCATCGCGCCACCCGGGAGATCTTCGACCTCGCAGCCCTTTCGTTTAGTCTCTGTTACACACAAAACATCCAGGCGTCTCACACTCATTACGTTCGTCAACTCATTCATCTTCTCACAAATTCCACCTCTCACATTCCACGTGCCTATCTGGCACTCCCCACTCCTCGATCCGCCGTATCGGGCCCGGCGTGACAGGTGGCGGTCCCCATCGCCGCTTTGGCCGCTTTTCGTACCGACGGGGACGGGTCGGTACGCGTCGCCTCGGGGGGACGCCCTAACCCGCACTGCGGTACGCCTTCGTGCCAGAATTGCAGCCCCAAAGGACTGGCAGCGGTCGCGACGTGCACGCTTCTGGCATGACCCCCTAAATGCTTTATCTCTGGTTCTATTGGGATTTTTCCATTTTCTGGCAGTTTCCCAGTACCTCGGAGTTTGGTAATGTGCCCGGAGATGGCAACAGGTTCGCCACCTGTTACATGGGCCAAAACGTAACCGGCGAGTCGTGGGTGTTTGCATGTATGGTTGAATGCATGCATTTACCTCTCCCTACTCCTTCAAGTTACGTTCTAATAACATTTTAACAAATTCTACCAAGCAAATGATCCTAGGCTATAGGTCTTTTCACGCGTCTCCATTGAAACTTCTTTAAATATATTTAAGTTGCTGTATTTACTTCCTATTAAGGCAAACTATACTCGCTTACCACTTTCATCGTAAACAAACATTTAAAGAATGATGCAAAATATTTTTTCTCATATTTCAAGCGAGCTTTAATTTTTCAGTGAATTAACATTCAGATTCGTTCTACATATTCAAATATAGTCTAATTAATTTCAGTGCAACCAGTCCGGTGTCACCGAACACGGTCCTGCGTCGTGTCCGCAGTGGGATGCAAATGTGTGGCCACTTATCTAATTTGCACTGCCCGTCACCTCTGAATTTGTTACCGGATAGTCATTTACTTCCCGATCCTTTCGCTCCAATTTCACTAACCGCTGTCGGAGGGATTTCAAGAATTGATTCTTTGTCCTCTGTGGTCTTTTTTGCGAAATAGCTTTACCTAAAAATCGATGTTTTGTGGGTTTTTTTTTCTTTTTTTTATGTAATGGAAGTGGCAAACAAGCCTGCAGTTCACATTGATGTGGAGTGGTGACTGCAGCCCAAAGACACTTAAACAAAGATCAAAATGCGGATGCGTTACCACTCCTGAGGCCTAAGGTGTTATGCCTCTGTGCTGGAAATTTCTGGGCCGTACATTACCACCTGACCGGAACACGTTAGTGTAGAACACTACCATTTAGCGGCAAGTGTTTTAGGTAATGCGGTGGTGCCTACGCCTGTGAGCTCCGTCACTGGAGCTCTACCCCCAGTAAAAAAATAAATTATTGCTAAAGTAAACGTTTACACGTTTGTTAACAGTTGTTGAAAAAAAAAATTGGTACGTCAAATTCACGCCAATTCCCTCTCGGGGATTGCCAAAGAGTGTGGAGCGCCAGGTATCCCGGTCCCGGCACACCTCGCGAGGGTCTTCTAGATTCATCATTCTCTTCATACATGACGCTGATTCCTAAAACTCTTGACCCCATCTTCAAAACTCTTGAAACCCTAGAAAAAAAGGCGAGACTCGAACTCGCGGCCTACTGGGAAATCTAGTCCAGCCGCTCTTCCAATTGAGCTACTGAAGTCCTGCCCGATTTGTCAAATCTTTCCTTCACATTTATTGCATTGCTTTATGGTAGCAGTAGCGCCAAATAAATAATAAAAAATATTTCACAAGCATGTGTTAATGCGAAATAATATAAAACAACTTAAAAGAAATGTCCAAAAAAAATCCATCATTAAGGCAAAGCATCTAGGTACCACATAGACACTAAAACATCCAGATCTCCAAGTCTCCCGCCAGATTAAATCGTCTAGCGCTGAAACACAAACGTTTATTAGATACCAAGCTTAGCAGACTATGGAATAGGTAACTTCCATTAAAAATCGTTTTACTCCTTTGAGCTCCTTATCTTCAAATTCCAGTTGGAATAGCTTTTTTGAACCTTTCCTAAGTGGATGGTTCTGCCTCGCTTCCCGCGACGGGAGTTCGCAAAATAAGGATAATGACAAACAAGCACTCGTCTTAGGACTTTATTTGTATGTTTATACTAGAAAAGCTTTGTTTACTTGAATATTTTTATATTATTGTCTTCATGTATTCTACTTGGCTGTTTGAACGTAATTGATTTTAGTTGACAACACGAAACTTAAGATCGTAAACTAACCTGTAGTTTAAGATTTCTAGATTTGCTATTGTATTGGTCGAAGGTAAGAGATAATAAATTGTTTTTCTATTTACCAAGTCTAACACGTAACACGCCTGTTATCCCAGGGGTAGGCAGATCTAAATACATGCATAGAAGAATACATCCAAATACCTTCGATTCGCCGGTTACGTTTTGGCCCATGTAACAGGTGGCGAGCCTATTGACATCGCCGGGCAATTCCACAGACTTCCAGAAAATGGAAAAATCGCATTAGAACCAGAGATAAAGGATTTCACACCGTCATCTCTCATATTATGACATGTCTCATCGCAGACTTACAGACTCTATAAAATGTTTGAACTTCAGCCGCCGGCTGCTTTACGTTCCTTGAAGGATTCAATAACCAAAATTAACAACTTTGTACAAATTTGATGTCGTTGCGTCCCAATATCGAATAAAATTTTGAAATAAGAAGAGAGAAAGAAGAATAGAAATAATAAAATCTGTTTGCCATCAAATGGTTAAAGCCTACGCTATGACGGTCAGAATCCCATTTATTATTTCCGCATTACCTAATATACTTGATGCTAAATGGTAGTGTTCAGCAGTTGCGGTCAGGTGGTAATGTACGGTCCTGTAATTTCCGGCACAGAGGCATAACACCTTAGGCCTCAGGAGTGGTAACGCATCTGCATTTTTCATTATCTTTATGTGGGTATCTACAGGCTGCAGTCATCACTTATCATCAACGTGAACTGCATGCTTGTTTGCCACTTCCATTACATAATAAAAAACATAATACGTTCGGCTGTCGTTGCCATTTTCATTCCGCAAATAATGTGTAGCACATAATTTTTTTTTTTATTCTTCAAAGAAAACGCTAACAACGTAAGTGTTATTTTCAAATGATGGTCGACTTACACATTTTGTATGACGAAGAGCTCTGAAAATGCTTCATTTCTAAACAAATTAATCCCATCCCTACAAACTTCAATATCATAAAGGCTTGCTGTAACTTATATTAAAAGTTGCATAAAATTGAACGTATTAAATCCGTTTCACTTTCGTCGAGCTAGCGTCCAATTTCCAGCTAAGCTTTCTTTACTCTTTATGCTTTTAGCACCTCGTTTAGTGAACACTTTAGAGCTGGTTCCACAAACGCCTTTAAACCTGCCTTATAAACACTTCAGCTTCTAAGGTAGCAAGGCTGTGTTAAATTAAAGCGCTGAGACCTGGTGCAATATTTCGTAATTCTGAATTTCACTAAGCAGGATTTAAAAATTCTGGTTGTACGGAGTTCATTTGAAATTTTCGCTGAGCTGAGATCAATGCTCGTGATAGTAAATTACATTTTGGTTCTTTATTTCTTTATTCAGATTGAAAAGAAAAATAGTTTGAGAACCTCTGGGTTAAACTAAAATGATGTTTAAAATCAATCCCACTTTTTAGTTTTAATCATTTTAGCTTAATATACGCGAGATAAATTCGTAAAAATTGTTTATTTTCAATGAGTGTAGCTCGCGAAAATCTATGGACATATCATTGCAGAATCTGGTTTTAAATAAACAATCTTTAGAGTTAACAATATACAGATTATTTATATGTCATTTTCTCAAAGTTAACTCTATCTCTGTATCAAATTTTATTAAAATCGGTTCAGTCATTTGGACGTGAAAAGCTAACAGACAGACAGACAGACAGACAGACAGACAGACAGACAGACAGACAGATAGACAGAGTTACTTTCGCATTTATAATATTAGTAGGGATTAGTAGGGGTTATTATTTTGAACATGAATGTTGTTCCCGAACGCGACACGGTATTTTGGGAATCCGATCATGTCCGACAGGCCGGACACGTCCCCGAGGGACATTGCATCGTATCCATGATTATCTTTGTTTGCAATTAAACGCGCTCATTATTGTCATACTTTATTTTAAGAGGCAACAAAATGGTGGAAATAAATCATGTGCTTTTGAAGGGCTGGCTAATTGTTCAGCACTATCGTGTTCCGGTTAGATTGTAATGTACAGCCCCGTAATAACTGTTACAGAGAAATAGCAACTAAGTTCTCAAGAGTGGCATTACATCTGCATTTTGACCTTTGGTTTATGTGTAGATGTCTATAGGCTGCAGTCATCACTTAACATCCGTGTGAACTGCGTACTTGAATATTTGGATAAATATTTTGCCAATGCAAGCCTAGTGCATAGATTATGAACGTTCTAGCCTTTACAAACAGATACTTCACTTTCATAGAAAAGATAAATGTTCATCGCTATAATTTCCAACAATATCACAAACATACAAGCTCATAAAAATGGACTCTATTTTGACGCTCGTTAGTTTCAATTACTATAAATGCTAGCAAGGCTTCCCGACGTCGTGCCTCAGAATATAAAATTTGCTCTTACGAGCTTGAGCTCGTAAGAGCAAATTTTATATTAGGGTCAGACAACCCTAGGGTTGACCCTAGGGTTGTCTGACCGGAATTGAACGCAATTTTTAAACAATAAGATGACCAACGATTTAAGATTATTGAATGCGGCAAGCGAGCCGTTCATGTAGATATCAGGCCGCTAATAAACATCATAATAAATCCAAAAATACTTATACATTGGCACTTCTGCAATACCTTTCTAATATCTTTTGCCCCGTCGCAGAAATGACAAGGCCATAAAAATATACGTTACAATAAAATGAATAACGCTCGGTCGGCGCGGCAGTAGTGTATAAACTGAATTAACGCGTGATAAGCAACCCATGTTTGAGTCTCTTGGAGACACGTTCGCTATAGGTAGATTTTGTACTTACTCGAGCGTCTGTGCCGCGTCTATGATTATATCTCATCTCATCTCTGCTCTATAGTGCAAATCTATGATCCAGATTTGGAAGTTTAATAAAAAATGCTTAGTTTTAATTTAAAAATAAGGAATGTTCTCCATGCATGGAATCTAAACGCCATTTGTGCTATACATACGCGTAAATTATATTAGCGTAGGAGAAAGCTATCGTGACTAGTGCTCTTAAAGCTAAAGGCGGAAAATTGAAATCAGCGGGAGATGGCGACGCAATTCTAATGTAGACGTATTTATTGCTTCGTTTATACTAAATACTCTATGATTATGTTATTATGACTAACATGAAGCAAGAAAATTAAAGCGTTGAAAGTTTATTTATATTTATTAAAATAATGTATAACAGGTTGTTGATATTGTATATCGGTATTGATTTTATTTGTTCTACTGTTATCTCAAGCCATTTTAAAAGTGCTGACTCTCAAGTATTTATATTACTTTTCATAATACTCGTCAGTTCTGTCACGGTATCCGTGTAGATTGCACGCGTCTTACGTATATCGTGTTAGAAAACTTTTGTTGTTACGAGTGCGTGTGTAATGTTAATACTGTATAAAGATGGCCTCGGAGGAGGTTGAAGAAAAGGAATTAAATTATGTTGATGGTGACGAGAAGAAGAGTGAGGTGACTGAATGGACATGTTTAACTCAAGAAGAAGTTGGGGTAAATGAGTCAGTACGGTCGGGTATATCGGAAGATGGTGAAAATCATATGAGTTGCAATGAGAATTTAGTGGAGACGGAGAGAGCTAAAAAACGGGAACGTGAGGAAGACGACGAAAAAGAATGGACTGCAGTTGAGAGTAGGGAAAAAAAACATAAGCAAATAAAATCAGAAATTATTATTTCGAGTAATGAGAAACTACCCAAGCAATTTGCTATTGCAAAATTGTTCTCAGATTTAAGTTTGACCGATATTAGCAAAATTAAATACATAAACCCGTATAAAATGACATTAGTAGTTATGAATGAAGATTGCGCCAAAAAGATACTGAGTTGCCAGGAGTTTCAGAAAAGGGAGTGGAGGGTCCGAAGATCATCAGATATCAATATGACTTATGGCATTATCCGCGACTTCGACTTGGAGTTGTCCGATGAAGAAGCCCTTCGTTCAATTACGTGCAGTGATACCACCAAAATCGTATCTATTAAACGACTTAATCGGCGTAATGGGGAAGGTAACTGGGTCCCCAGTGAGACAGCTCGTGTGGCCTTCAGCTGTTCATCATTGCCAGCCCATATTTACGTGGAGGGTTTACGTGTGAAAGTGGAGCCCTTTGTATTTCCTACGACACAGTGTTCAAATTGCTGGAAGTTTGGTCATTCTAGAGGAAGATGTACATCCAAGAAGTCTATATGTCCGAAATGTGGAGGTGCGCATTCAAACTGTGAGACAGCTATATTTAAATGCGTGAACTGTAAAGGGGATCACATGGCGTTGGATAGGATTTGTTCAGTGTATGTACGAGAAAAACGCATAAGAGAACTTATGGCGGAGTATAACTGTACTTATCGTATTGCGTGCGGTATGTTTGTTACGCTGACACCAAAATCCAATTTTAACTCTCAACGGGTGTCCCATATCTCTGTCGAAGAAAATAAGGATACTGTAATAACCAGGAGTAATAGTTTTCATGGTTTACTATTAGAGGACTCGCAAAATCATCATAAATATACGCCAATTCTTGACGACAATAATTATCCACCGTTGTTTACACCAAGACGCCCGAGTTCACCGAGCGTAACAAATACTAAAAACAAGCGATCGAGAAACGAAGGTGTAGGTAAATTGCAATGGGACTGCAATAACTCACCGGACCGCATTCCAGAGCGACCAGCTGATGTGAATAACGACGATCAGCGCGATCGTGCAAACAATACGCGACCGATTAATTTTAGTGAACTGATGTTACGAATTAAGGATATTATCTTTATGAAAAATATTACCATAAAAGAAAAATTTAAACGGTGTGTTAAATGTTGCATTGAGTGGTTAGTTATTGTTGTGGTGGACAATGTAGCCGAGGTACCATTGTTGAACAGTTTTTTGGATTTAGTTTTCAGGCTTATAAATGGCGCATGAAACTAAACTTGTGAAACTTAAAATAATACAGTGGAACGCACAAAGTTTGAGACCGAAAGTTTTGGCATTAGAAAATTTTTTGTTGGTTGAAAAAATTCATTTATGTATTATATCGGAGGCGTGGCTCGAACCAGACAGTCAGTTAAAAATGTCATATTATAATATATTTAGGCAAGATCGTGATGACTCCTATGGTGGAATCGCAATAATATCTCATAAATCCATAAAAGGTCAAGCTGTTAATATAAAATTACGTAATCAGAACATACAAGCCCTTCAATTATGTATCTTTAACTGTGGTTTCTTAGATAATGTTATAGCCATATATTGTCCTCCGAACGTACATACCGTTGATTCAGATTGGAAGCAGTTATTCTCTAAATGGTCGAATAAAACACTCATAGGAGGAGACTTTAACGGCCATCACGCCAATTGGTCTTGTAGATCTGACAGTCGAGGTACACAAATTTACGATGCATCTGCCGATTATAATTACGTTTCGCTCAACACGGGTCAGAATACGAGAATTAGATATGTACTTAATAACTTACAAACAACTTCGCCTGACATCACGTTTGCATCCTCTGACATAGCACTAAATTTTAATTGGAATACCTTGAATGAAAATTTGTCTAGTGATCATTTATTTATACTTATTTCAACAGAATTTATAACAAATATAAAAACTGAGAAGAAACGTAATTTTAAAAACGCAGATTGGGATAAATACAAGTCTTTGATAATTGAAAAAAATAAATGTAGTACATATTTTTCGGATAATGCGCAGCACATGTATGATTATATATTAGAATTGATAAACACAGCAGCTGATAGTTCTATTCCGTTTGTTAAGTCGTGTGTTAATCCTACTGGTAAATTTATTCCAAAGTCATACTGGTCAACCGAGCTGTCTAGAGCAGTGGCGGAACGAAGACTTGCACTTTTATTATTAAGGAGGAACCCTATTCCTGTAAATTTAATGCTGTATAAACGGAAGGTGGCAGAAGCACAAAGGCTTATTCGAAGGGCTTCAGGTAAATCTTTTAGGGAATTTTGCGATAGTATAAGTGAGGTTAGTTCAAGTATAGAGATGTGGTATAAGATGCGTTGGCTTAAGGGTTACAGGGGGCAAAAAATAAGTTTGAATTCTGAACAAGCTAATGTGTTTTTGGGACAGTTAACCCCTGATTATGTTTTATCTGAATCTCCAAATTTTTATTCTCAAAATTATCAACTAGAAGCTCCTATCACGGAACAGGAACTTATAAACATATTAAAAATCAACGATACTGCTCCTGGAGATGATGATATATCATACTCTTTGATTTTTCATTTTCCTATTAAACACCTCTTAGTAGATTTATTTAACGCATGTTTATTTCAAGGGTTTGTTCCCAATCAGTGGAGAAATATTAAAGTGGTTCCTGTACCAAAACCAGGGCGCGAACAGAATAACATTTCGTCATTAAGACCTATTTCACTCATATCTTGTATGTGCAAAACATTACATAATATAATCATCAGACGTCTGGAATGGTATTTTGAGAGCAATAATTTTCTTCCCAAAAATATGGTGGGCTTTAGAAGAACTCAATCATGCTTGGACAGCTTGGTAAGACTGGTTACTCAAATTCAAGTAGGGTTTACTAATAAACAACATACATTAGGTTGTTTCGTAGACATTGATAACGCATACAATAACGTCAATATTTTAAAAGTAGTATTAAAGTTGGATAACATGAATGTAGGGGCTAATGTTTGTCGATACATTTGGGAATTTTTAAAAGAGAGGCATCTGACTGTTGTTTCCCCGGAAGGCTCTATCACTAGATGGACAAACCAAGGACTGGCTCAAGGCGACCCAATGTCTCCAATTTTATTTAATATTATTACTAGTGACATTTGCCAACGAATTTTAAATGTATTTATATCGCAATATGCAGACGATTTTGTTTTGTATGTGTCTGGTCAAAGTGTGAGACTAATGTCGTCATCTCTTCAAGAAGCTATAGTCTGTCTATCAAAATTGCTTGAGGATGTAGGTCTTGAACTTTCACCGGTCAAAAGTAAGTTATGTTTATTTTCTAGGGGCAGATCAAAGCATCAGGTTAACATAACGATTAAAGGTACTAGTCTGAGAAATGTTCCGGTAGTAAAATATTTGGGTCTATGGTTAGATCAATCTCTTAGATGGGGGAAACATATCAATGAAACAGGACAGAAGTGTATGAAATTTCTAAATATTTTTAAAGTGTTAGCCGGATCATCCTGGGGTATACATCCAGTACATTTAAGACGTCTGTATATTGCGATCATTCGAAGTAGGTTGGACTTTGCCAGTTTTTTGTATGACAATAGTGCTAAAACTAATATTGTTAAATTGGACAAAATACAAAATCAGGCAATGAGAACGGTAGGAGGTTTTATAAAAAGTAGCCCAATACACGTAATGGAATCAGAACTATGTTTACCACCTCTCTTTATTAGAAGGAAATTTTTGGCGGCTAAATTTTGGCTGAAAGCCAAATCCATTGTTGGTAGCGAAACTATCTCTATTTTATCAAAATTAACGACTATGTGCGATCAATCTCCCTATTGGAGAAATAAGAAAAAACCTTTGCTGTCAATAGTCCACGGTGAGCTTTCTGAACAAGCAATACATTGTGCACAGAAATTGGAGATGTTTTCACTATCAACGTGGATGACTAACATAGACATTAAATCACATATTAATCTTAATATTTGTGACATGGAAGGTCCTAAAAGATCTTATGATTCCTTAGTATTATTAAGAAATACTGTTCAGACTATTACACGCAATTATGATGATTTCTATCAGATCTACACAGACGGATCTAAGAACGAGGATGGTGTCGGTGCTGCATTTTTTGATCCTTTATCCAACACGTCTGTCAGTTTCAAGTTGAATCGAAACATATCTATTATGGGTGCAGAGTTGTATGCGATCTCAGAATGTTTATCATATATAACATCTTGTGATCGTATGCAATTCTTAGTTCTTTGTGATTCTAAGAGCGCTCTGCAACACTTAGCTCGATGCACCTCGGGTAGCCGAGGTCTCCCCGTAGCTTACACCATTTTAGATTCGTTCCTAAAATTACAACAGAGTGGCAAAGTGATTAAGTTCCAATGGATTCCGTCACATGTGGATCTGATAGGAAATGAGGAAGTGGATAGGTTAGCTAAAATAGGCATCGATGAAGGAATAGATTTGGACCATTTACCCTTCTTTACAGAAGTATTAAGGGATGCAAAAATTGGCTGTTTAAAATTGTGGAAGGAATACTTCGATAAGAGATCGGAGGAGAAGGGTATTTGGTACAAAACTATCCAGTCTGAACCGCCAAAAGTTCCGTGGTTCACGGAACAACAGTTAAATAGGAAGTTGTTGGTAACGAGTATGCGCTTACGCTCCGGACACATTCCGTTCAATGCGTTCGGGCACCTAATGAAGATCGTCGAATCGCCAAATTGTGCAACCTGTAACGTAAGAGAAGATGTGTACCACGCTTTAGTGGAATGTGTACGGATCGAGACTGAGCGAAAAGCGATAGAATCAGAGTCGGCTGTGATTTTGAGAGATGTTGGGGTTTGTAATGCGATCCTATCTAGACCTACCTCTAAATTAGCGATAAAAATATATTATCTTGTTTTAAAGTTACTAAACATTAGAAACTAAGTTTTTGTGTAACTAATGAGGCTGACATAATCGCTCAGCGATCAAAGCCTCTTCCAAAATAAAGAGAAAAAAAAAAAAAAATAATAATACTCGTAAATAATTAGGTACGGAACCATAAAAAGTATATTATTATCTAAAATATTAATCAACAATTTATACAAAGTTTCATTTTGTTTTCAGGTAATACACTTCGTATATTCACCGGACACTAAAAATTCCGTAAGTATGAGTACAGTAAATAATTAGTCGTAATTTTACATATTTTTTTTTATAACTCTAAGCCGAAGTTCGTCGGGGCAGCTAGTTATTTTATATTACTTTTTTTACTGGTAAAACTCAAATATCACCGATTTATTGCCAAATGTATGTATCTTCACGCCAGGTCCCTAACGGGGTAGGCAGAGAGTGTAGAGCGCCAGACATCCCGGTTCTGACAAACCTCTCGTGCCTCGTCTACCTTCATCATTCTCTTCATACATGCACGCCGATTCCTAAGACTTTTGACCCCACCATCAGACAGAACTCGACCTATTTGGTCATGGTAGGTCAGCCTTGGTCTTCCTGGGCCTCTGCAACCATCCACATTCGCATTGTATATCTGTTTAGTCATTCGCTCATTCGACATTCTTTCTATATGCCCGAACCATCGGAGCATGCTTTTTTTCATTTTTACACCGATACTATCATTCACACAAAGTCTCTTTCTTACATCTTCATTACGAACGCGATCGGTGAGTGATACACCGCAGATCTTGCGCAAAGATCTCATCTCGACCGCGTTCAACTTACTTTCATGCTCTTTCCTGCATAATGTCGCTCAACAAAAGATACAAAAACTAGATTTAGAAGATTTTCTCATAGCAACGTTCAGCTGGCGAGATTCCAGCTGACACTATGGCATCTACATGATGACAGACGTCATCTCCTTAATGTTTTGTTGTGTTACTTGTTTTTGTTCCGAATCTGATTTTATGTTCCATCGTGTTGAAAGAGATAGTCTGAATAATTTCTTTATATTACTCTGACCAATTCACTCCATAGCTGATTACTGCTGGTAGAGTTTCAGTGTAGAGACTGATGTACCTAAAATGTTTTGCTCATGCAAGAAAAATTAAAAGAAAAATATCATGCGGATTTTCTCGCGTATACAACACTCCCAAACTTCTTCATACACACGACGTTTCGGTCACTTTCCACAAATCGTCCAACATCGTCGAATTAGTCTGCCCGTGACCACGGTAGCTGGAAAGCGACCGAAACGTCGGGTGTATGAAGAAGTTTGGGAGTGTAGTATACACGAGAAAATCCGCAAGTTTAATTTCAACAATTTATGAAGCTCGTGAAAACCTACGAAAAACCTACGAAAACGTTAGAAAAATATCACTTCAGGCGGAACTTAATCCCGCGACCCTGACGCTGAGCTTTTTTGCTTGTGTATTGCGGACTTCGGTAGCTCGGTTGTGAGAGCCACCGTACAAGGGATCCCAGAAGTTGCGGGATCATATCTCGCAAAAGTCAAATTTTCTTTCAATTTTGTTATAAATATGTGTTTAAATTCACTTTTTTTTATCAAACATTTAAAAATTATCATCTTGAAAGGGTGGGAAATGATAGTAATACTCTAAACGCCACGTATGCATGTACTACCTAATTATTTAAATGAGTGCGAGCACATCGCCTTTCGCTACTGACAAAGTGAAAAAAATAAACAAATCTTCTAATAAGTACCTACTTTTTACTGGTGGCAAAAAAATGCTTGTAGAGCTCCAGTGACGGAGCTCAATTTTCAAACAAATGTAATGTATATTCAAACCCATTGTTAATAATAAGCATTACAGATGATCTGTAATGAAACGATCTAATAATGATCATAAAAATATGCATACAGTGCGTACTTACTTCAACAATTCTGAACGGCTGGCGAACTTCCAGCGTTGAAGGCATCCAGACCTGCGCCAGACGTTGCCTTGTCAGCATCGTAAGTTGATTGTTTCCGAGATGAGATACGTTATCTTGTGCAGTGCTGCCCAGGTTAGTGGTAAGGAAAGAAAATGTGCTTAGTGTACAATCTAATTTTATACTGAGTGCTTTTATCAGACGTATTGCTTGTATTACGACCACTATGTTTTAACGATCAGAGAGATTGCGTATCCGTTTTCAATTTTACTGATGTACAAGAAAGTTAAGTTTATTCAATCAGAAAACTGAAGTTTTTTATAACGAAAATTGTTTATGTTAAATATAAAAATGTTAAATTAAATAAAAAATGGAACGAATAAAATTGACTTCAGGCAGGAATCAGACTTGCGACCTCAGGATTGCCAGCCCAGCCGCTTTACCAATAAGTTACCGAAGTTCTTAAATTTGACTCAAGACTAAATAAAATATTATTTAATTTCTAAATTCCCTCGCATGTATTATTGCGAAAAATAAAATTATTACAATAATGTAAGTACTGTACAAAAGTGGAGTTCCTTCTGTTATGAAAGGAAGGTGCAGCTCACGTGGATGATAAGTGATTACTGCAGTCTACAGACAGTCTACTGGTGGTAGAGCTCCAGTGACGGAGCTCGCGGGCGTAGGCACCAAAGCATTACTTAATATACTTGCCGCTAAATGGTAGTGTTCAGCACTGTCGTCTTTCGGTCAGGTGGTAACGTACGGCCCTGTTATTTCCGGCACAGAGTCATAACACCTTAGGCCTCAGGAGTGGTAAGGCATCTGCATTTTGACCTTGGTCTTTGTGTAAGTGGCTATAGGCTACAGTCATCGTCATCTTAACATCAATGTGAACTGGATGCTTGTTTGCCACTTATACTCGTATTACATTAAAAAAAACATAGAAACACAAAACTAGAGGTCAAAATAAAAAAACCACCCCTCAAACTATAGTTTTTGTTTACATTACCATCTAACCGGATCATGATAGTGCTGAACACTACCATTAGGCGGTAGATAGATAAGATAATGCCATGGTCCCGCTCAAGCTATGATGTTGGAATTGTACCACCAGTAATTTTTGTATCTTTGCATATTCCCACATTGTCGAGCAGCTGTGGCTGGCTAGCTTCCAGCTAATGTCGGCATCTAGACTCGCGCCAGACGTCATCTCGTCTACCATCTGTTTTGTTGCTTGTTCCTGTCATTAACGCTTTGGTTTGATATTTATAATCTCTGGTTTTATTATTTTAGGTTGAAGTTACAATCTGCACCTATTTCATAGATGTTTGGTCAAAATAGAGGTAGGAGCTAGAAAATTACCTCTTAGTTACCATTTAGTTTTGAATTAACAAGATTTATTTTCACACATTACATCATCCATTCAACCCTTATGGGGTAGGCAGAGAGTGTAAAGCGGTCCTGACACACCTCCCGTGCATCTTCCACATTAATCATTCTCTTCATACATGCACGCCGATTCCTAAGACTTTTAACTCCACTCCCAGACAGTACTTGATCTGTTTGGTCATGGTAGGTCAGTTTTGATCTTCTTGGGCCTCTGCAACCATCGCATTTTATATTTACACATTCGCATTGTTTATCTGTTTAGTCATTCGCTCATTCCACATTAGGGTAAAACCAGGATATATGGACCAGCGGGTGAGACGGACCATTGTAATATCTTCCAAACCATTAAATTTATTTGAGCTTGAAACACTAACTTGCACTTGTTAATCCGTTTGCTCCATGTAGAAAGTGATGTGGTTAGGTTTTTGTTTGTAAAACCTATCGGCCCATCAAAATAATTACAAAAAACAATTTGCCCCATTATCCGCCACCCGAAACTGGCGCCCATCAAATTTAAGTAATCAATAAATTATTATTGTAAATCATAAAACATAAGCCAAACGTATCGTAGGAAGGCAACATTCAATTACTGGCACCAATAAACCCACTATTTCACCGTACACAATAATTAAAGTTGGAAGCGGCATTAAGTATTAAATTATTCATGAGGTGTAAAGCTTATAAGCGGTGTCTCAGAGGCTCAAAGCCATTGGAAACTATTAACATTTTAATTATCCAACGTTATTAGGGAATAGTGGGACCTTCCTTGAGTGGGCTAAAACTATTACCTGCTATTACTGTTCGATTTGATTATAGTAAATTATGAAAATGTTAATCTTTCTTTTTGGTTTCTATAAAAAGTTTGATGTTAAAGTATCACGTATGGACGTGTGGTAAAATAAATTGAGGTTTGTTATCAAACTACAAATAAACATCTTAAATTATGATAGCATTCCGAAATATTTCTTTTTTCATAGTAAGTTCTTTTATAAGTACTTATTATAAAAGATTTTACTTATATGCTTATACGAGTACTTACATTATATAATTCAGTCCGTCCCTCTGAAAAACAAGATTCAGCTAGCTTAGTTGGAGAGCCATGTCGCGTAAGGAACTTTTTGTATCTATTCAATAAGGTGAAACAATTACCTACCTAAGAATATTGCATTCATTAATTACCATAGATAACATTGGCTAAGGTGAAATTATAATAGAGCGAATATAGTGAATGCCATCTGCAGTCAGATCGAGATATCTAATTAAGAGCTAAGTAATCAGCGATTTAAATGTGGCAGATAAAGTAAATGATTGTCGTACAATGGCGCACCTCTGACTCAGCGGCCGGAATAGCCTTTGTTCGTTCCTTGTATTACCTTTACGGTGTTTGTGTGATTTTATGAATGCGATAGTTGTCTTGTTTGCTAATTTATTCGTAACATTTAGCGACTCCTCTCATTTGGTTGGATTAATTTTATATTATGCTCGAATTGATCGTCATAATTATCTATCTACAAGCAGTAGGTAGTAGCCTTACCAATGAGCTTACAAAGTTTATATCCTAATATTTTATAGTGCCTCGGTAGCCTAGTGGTAGCAGGCCACTACTACTACGCTGAGGTCCTGGGTTCGATTCCCGGGTAGGGGGTTATCAGAGATAATGGTGAAAAAAGCCTTTATCTCTGGTTCTATTGGGATTTTTCCATTTTCTGGAAATTTCCCAGTACCTCAAAGTTTGGTAATGTGCCCGGAGATGTCAACAGGCTCGCCACCTGTTACATGGGCCAAAACGTAACCGGCGAATCGTGGGTGTTTGCATGTATGCTTGAATGCATGCATTTACCTTTGCCTACCCCTTCGGGGATTACAGGCGTGAAGTTACGTATTTCATAGTGGCACGAAAGAGATAAAGTCATGGTTCATTAAAATTTACTTTCAAGCACCTACGTCAAAGCAATTTATACAAACAAGACATTTCGACAAATTTTGTTGAAACATAGCGTTTTAAAAAAAAAAAGCGCGTGACATATCGAGCCTTAAGAAGACATGGTCGTTTTGCAGAGCGTGAGTGTTGCGTTGACGTAGGTATATGATCATCCGATCGCTCAATAGACCAGTTCCCACACGCCACAAAAGGAATCGACCACACACGGCCTTCACGGGCTGTTGCATGAGATTCTAAGAATAAACTTATTATTCCTGGTTCCGCAGAAGTCAATATCAAAAGCAATATAAATAAAAAACGGAATCAAACTTGTCATTGTATTATTCTATTATTAGACATACCTATATAAGTTTGTGTATTCATATTTTATTATATTATATAATTATATTATTTATGTGTATGTATAAACGATGAAAATTCAAACCAAAGTAACAGATATATATATATATATATCTATCTATCTGTTACTTTGGTTTGAATTTTATTTTTCTTTTTCTCTGCAACTTTTGGACGTTCTCTTTTACAACCCTAAGGTTGACTGGCAGAGAATGCCTTATGGCATTAAGTCCACCTTATGTGCATATTTTTTAATATGTGCATTTAAGATTAAATAAATAAATAAATATTAATCGATAGTAAAAGCTAGCACTGACCTTAAAAAAATTAACGCGCTTGATATATTTTCATCGACTTTTGATTTAATCGAAATAATCGAAAATATTACGTATTTCGTAATCTACAGTTGATTTTTGAGCAAAGGTAAATTTTTCAAAATATTGTTATACGATTCGAGATACATATTAAAATTTCCTGTCAAGTCTAAGCTGTGTTAATACTACCATATCCATCAATTGAGCTAATAATGTTAATATTGTGTAATTCATTTTACTATCAAAATAATCAGTAGGTATATTAAATTTTTGTTCCATCGACGTAGATATCTGAATACGACTCCGGGCAGTTCCCACACGCTACAAAAAGAGAAACTGACCACACGCACGCTTCACAGGCTGTTGTGATAATTTGCAATATAATATTTGCACCAATTACCAAAGAGAGACATTTGTGTAATATGTGTAAGTAGACGTGTAAACTTGCGAATAAATTCCAAAGACTTCAAAGAAAATATTGAAAATATTGTGTAGTTTAATAGGTCCAGAGTATTTAGCTCATTTTATTTTTCATTTTATTCGTAATTTATAGAAGAATCGAAAGTAAAATATATTGAGTATATTAGTACATATATAATATATGTATATTCCCTTAATCACTATCATAAAGTCAAAATTTGATCTGGGGGGTTACAGTTAATAGATCATTTTTCCAAAATTCCACCTTATAAGGGTGAAAGTAAGGAAGAAAAGAATGTATGAAAATACGTTTTATTAATTATATTGAATCAAAGTCGTGTTTAGGACCTTAAAAATAAAGATCCAAAACTTAAAGATGGGAACAAGGCCAAAATAAATGTCTACAAAGAGTTATAATAAACTGAAGCGGTCCGTCTGACAGTCACGTCGCTAACCATACTACAGGGTGTGCAAAGTTTGCTTCGAAAAATTCAACACGTACCAAGTTTTTAACCGCATCTGGTATAAAGAAGTTGCTACACAAGTTATATGAAATTTTCAGTGCAAGTGCTCTGATTTAAAGTTTGCGGTGTGACGATGTTTTATGATGTTTTGTTACTTATTAAAATATTGTGAAGTTAGAAAAATGAGGAAAAACCTTTACTCTGCTGGCTTAAGACAGCACGCTCGTTGAATAGCTTCTATATAGTTCGTGTCCATCTTAAATAATAGATTTAAGTACATATTAACATTTTATTTTTACATTCAGTAGTGCTAGAGCTCTAGTGGTGGAGCTCGGGAGCAAAGTCATCACTGCATTAGGTACATTATATATGTATAGATAACAGGTGAAAGATAAGATATACAATAAGTACATTTTATGAACACTACGTATAATATCGTTAATTACCCTACAAGGATGCACGCGTCATGTTTCTCATATTATCTATAACATATAATTTGCTGTTCAAAAAGCGCACATCCCACTAATATGGTACAGGTTCCACGATAAGATCTACAGCTCCCGAGTGGTCAAGCTGATTGATTTCTAATCAATTTGCGAATAACACGCCGCCTTTATCTGTATCATTAGCATGTAATCGCCGGCTATTAATAAATTGATTTTGAAGCGGTTTTTATCTGGGTATGCATGGGAACATCTTGGGAATTTATCGATAAGCCATCGATCAGACCACCTAATGTTTAAGAATTAATTTATTAGGTAAGATTCGATGGCCCCTCGTTTACGTAATATAATAGTTTGACAATGTTTAAAAGATTTTGTACCTGTTGACATTTTTTTTACGATTACCCACCGCCGAAATCATACACCTACATTATTATCTATACCTAATTAGATAGTGTTACCATGCTTCTCCTCCACATTTTGCGTTTTTTTTTAATGATCTAATTTTGTATCACATGATTTCGACATTATCGACTTACGTAGTATGTTTTTGATTTAAAACGATGCTGTAGTCATAAAATGTTTTTAACTGTAAGAATTAAAATGGCAGAGCATGATGTAGTTGCTTTGGTAATCCAGATAGATACTTGTTTTATAGATTATCATCGCCATTAATCGCCTTATTTAATTAAATTTATCGGGTACCTACTCTAGTAGGTAAGTATCGACGAAATCGATATGTAACGCACGAAAACATGCATAAATACCTACTTACAAATGTGTAAATAAACAAATGAGGCCATCGTTTCCTTAGTCATCTCAAAATATTCAACTCCAGAAAAAATATACAACGTAACGAGATAATACTCGTATTACAAACGGATCCTTTTTGCCTCGTTTTTTAAACTGACGTATTATTTTTACCAAGTCACTCCTTTTTATTACATGTTACATAAGCACTCAGGAAAGCTGAGGCTCATGCCTTCGAACCAAATTATATTACAGCTAATTAGTGTTGAGATCTCATCGGAGATAAGTTCGTAATGTGAGCGATTAATCTTAATTTATAGCCTTGTGGCAGCGTAACTAGTCTGTTAGCTGCGAGTCACGATGTTGCGCTTCTGTGTCAATCAGTTTTACTGACTATTGTTAGCTTTGTATAGCTTGACATTGCTGGTGAGACTTCGCTTTAGATTGTCAGATAGGGAAATAGTTCTATCACTTTTTTTACTATTTTTCATCGTGAACTTCGTCTGTAATTCTTTCAAACAAGCATGTCATTCATATTCATAAGTGAATACCTAGTAGTATCCTAGTAGCCTATAAATATCTACATCAAAGTAGTGTTTAAATGTATATGCGTTGCCAAGGCTGAGGTATAAGTTATTAATATCTCTGTGATAGAAATTACCGGTCCGTTCATTGTCTACTGATCGGAACACGATAGCACTGAACACTACCATTTAGCGGTAAGTAGATTAGGTAATGCTATGGTGCCTACGTCCACAAGCTTCGTCACTGGAGCTCTACTATCAGTGAAGAACACTATCATTAGGCCGATGGGTGGTTTATCAATCAATCAATCAATCAATCAATCAATATTTATTGCAAAATGTACCTACTTACATTAAATTGGTCTTAAACTAAAACAGATAAGTCAGGTAAGTACATAAGCCCTTTTAAGGGGCATCGCAATTTTGACATGTCAAGCAAGTGTCTTACAAAATAATTATAATATTTAACAACATACATCTATAAAATTGTCAATATTCTTATAATCTATCTAATACAATAATTTCATTTATATATAATTAATAACAAATAAAAGTTATACAATGTCAATGATAAGAATGTCATAATTCATTATAATAAGGATTCATTTGAAGTCAGATTAATTTAATATTCAGTTCCAATTCGCTAATTATTTGTCACCTATAAATTCGTTAATTGAGTAAAAACATTTCGATATTAAAAAAGATTTCAAGCGTTTGTAAAATAGTTTGTCATTTGTTTCAGTTTTAATGTCACGAGGAATATTATTGTAAATTTTAACTGCTTTGTAGTTTTAACTGGTTTAGTCTTTACGATCGAACTGTGCCAGAAAAAAATCTATCAGTTTACTGGTGGTAGAGTTCCAGTGGCCGGATCTCGAGGGCGTAGGGACCACCTAATCTATCTGCCACCAAATGATAGTGTTCAGCACTGTCGTGTTCTGGTTAGATGATAATGTATGGCCCCGTAATAACTATCACAGATACAAAACAACTGAGGTCTCAGGGGTGGTAACGCATCTGAATTTTGACTTCTGGTTTTGTGTAGATGTCTTTAGGCTGTAGTCATCACTTTACATCAATGTGAGCTGCATACTTGTATGCCACCTTCCTTACATAAAAAATCCACCAAAGTGTCCCTCTCTATAGATAAACATCAAAATATCAAACTTACAAACAAATCGAAATTAATTCACGAAAAAAATTGTTTCCTCTACAAATTCAATAACGCATAGATTTATTCGACCCGCCCATACGGTAAAACAAAATATGACAAAAAATTCAACGAACACGTTCCGAATGTAAATAAAAACGAAGGTCTTCATCGGACTAACAAATCACTTGGTTTTTGTTGGGCAATCGTGTTGGACCGCCTTGCTCCCAAATAGTCCCGACATAACAATGTTATGGAGGACTCCTTTTGTTTTCCAGTTTATTTGTGTTTGTTCTGAATGTCACCATGTTAATGTTCGAAGGGTTGACTATCGTCGTATTTACTTATTCTTTAGGGTTGACAGTCAGTTGTTTTGTGGGTGGAAGTTCTGTGGGAAATTATTATATCTTCAGATTAGTCTTTTTATGAAGGTGATTATCAAGCATGCAGTTCACATCGATGTTTAGTAGTGACTGCAGACTATAGATATCTACCCAAAAACAAGAGATCAAAATGCAGATGCATTGCCACCCTGAGACCTCAGTTGTTACGTCCCTGTGATAGTTATTACGGAGCCATACATTACTATCTAACCGGAACATAATATGTTTTTTTTTTTTTTTTAAATACGCTTACAGTCACACCCTTACAGTAAGGTATAAACCTGTGTCGTGGGTGCCGTGGGTTGTACACATACAACACATACACAAACACCCAGACCCGAAACAAACAACTGTAGTCCATACAAATATTTGTCGCGGTGCGGGGATCGAAACCGCGACCCTTCGAATCAAACGGTAATCTCACACCGCTGGACTAATCGGGTCGTCAAAATAGTGCTGAGCACTACCATTTGGCGGCAGGTAGATTAGGTAATCCGGTGGTGCCTACGCCCTCGAGCTTCTACACTAGAACTCTACCACCAGTAAAAAGTACATAATTATCACTTTAAATTTTGAACGCAATAATAACCTCCTTAAAAATGTGGCTTTATACAATTGCGTAACTATTTAAAAATAAGGTATGCCCTTATTTGCTACACACATTTCAAAAACTTTTTATGTTAAATACCAAACGGGGGTGCCTACCCCCACAAAATACACTAATCACACTCATTCTCACTGTGCTATTATTATCCATAAATACATTCCATAAACGTGTAACATCACAAAAAATACAATAGATATTTTATTAATAAGCAGGCCTAACAAGCCACTACACATTCATATAAAAATACGGTCAAGTGTGAGTCGGTCTCGCGCACCGAGGGTTCTGTACAAACCTTTAGGTATATACGTAAGTAAAAGTAATTTTGCTAAGTAAATTAACAAAAAAAAACACGGTTGCCGCAATTTTTCATTTATCAGTACTATAACGTTGCTTCGTACCAAATTTCAAGATTCTGACTTCACGGGAAGTAGGTACCCTATTATAGGTTTTGATTCCCTTGCGAATTTCGAAAATTTGCGGTACAAACGGCTGTATCTTTTGGTTGCTTTGGCTTAGAAATTTATTTTTTAACAGTTCTGAGGGACAGTATACTTGAGTGAGAACAAAATGATCCTATAAAGGTTCCGTTTTTAGGGTTCCGTGGTAAACAAGGAACCCTTATAGTTTCGCCATTTCTGTCTGTCTGTTTGCCTGTCTGTCTGTCTGTCCGTCCGCGGTTTAGCGCAAAAACTATTGCTACTAGAGTCTTGAAATTTGGCACAAGCATACACCTTTATTTCGCCGACAAATTGGTAGAATAAAAAATGAAAAATAAATTATTTAGGGTAACCTCGCCTACATGTAACGCGTGGATATATTTTTTTTTAGTTTCGATTTCCGTGTAGTGTGGAGTATCATTGGATAGGTCTTTTAAAAATGTTAGGGGTGTGCAAACATCATTTTTCGATTTAGTTAACTGTTCGTGACTTATTAAGCTGTAAAGAGAAAATTTTCGTTAGAGTCAAGTGCCCCCCCCCCGCTACTAACTAAATGGTTGCTGTTAGAAATTCAAACGTTACGGCAATAGTAGCTACATATAACGAAATAAAAAGGAAAACTATCACACTTAAGTTGGCCTTGCAAGTTTTCGAGTAATAGTCGACCAAATGTATTTTACTCGAAAATTTCGAACAACTCCATAGAAAATATATTATATATTTATTTAATCCATTACAACTCTTACTCTGTAACTACGGAACCCTACACTGCGCGTGGCCCCACACGCACTTGACCGGTTTTTCCTTCTGAGGTACGGAACCCTAAAAAAGCACACTTATTCTTTTGTCGTCTACTAATTTCAATGAATAATTCATAATGAAATGGTTACATGATTTAGATAAATCAAATCGCTCCGAAATACAGATATTTATACGCAAAACTGCTCAATGAGAATCCAATTGATGCAAATTTTATGGGTATTATAAATGTATTAATATTTCATGAGCAAAGGAAAACAGGCAGACGATAGTAAATCATTACATTTTATCTTCATTTTTATTCATGCGGAGGCACGTTTTTTAGAGAATTATTGGATGGTGTCAAATAATAAAGTTTCTTGTGTTAAGTGGCCCATTATTAAGACTAAAGATTTACTGGGTTGGATCCAGAACTGTTAAAGCTCAAACGCTTTTAAGATGTCATTAAACTAATAGCAAAATATTTATGATAAAGATGTGTAAATAATACGCTTTTTGTCGTCTCTTATTGGTATACTTTTAAAGATTATAATATAAACTAGCGGTCTGCCTCGGCTTTGCGCTGGTGAAATGTTACGCCGCCGGGACTGCCTGCAGGACTCTTTGGACGACCATTCTTAGAAAACTCCATATTGTAGCACCGAGGGAACACCTCAGAGGGAAGTTTGTTCCACAATTTACACGTTCTGGGTAGAAACGAACGAGAAAACCGCACCGTTGAGCACTGCCAGGTGTCTGGAACTTCTCTCTTTGGCGGGTAGAATGGTGTAGGAAAAGAGACGGTGGCATCATGGCGAATAGTTCAACAGTTATACCATTACGGGCATATAGCACTACGGGCGCGGTCGGGTAGTGTTATGGGTGACCGCTAGTGGCAAATTAAATGCCCGTTTCCGTGCTTCGGAGGGTACGTCAAGTCGTCGATCCCGGTTGCTATCGATAGATGGTAGTAAGTGAATGTAAAGTATGTATATTGTTAATGTACCTCAATAATAAATAAACATCCGACAGCGGGTTGGCCACTAACCCACCCACCTCCACCAATCCGCATTGGAGCAGCGTGGTGGTAAGCTCCAGGCCTCCCCCCTAAAAAAGGGGAGAGACTCGTGCCCAGCAGTGGGACGTATAATGGGTTGCCATTATTATACCAGTACACCGTATAGTACCATACATGTGAATTGCACGCTTGTTTGCAATCTTTTTTTTTTTTTTTGTTTATGTAATAAAAGTGGCAAACCAGCGTGTAGTTCACATTGATGTTAAGTGATGACTGCAGCCTATAGACACCCACACAATGACCAGAGGTCAAAATGCAGATGCGCTACCACTCCTGAGGCATTAGGTGTTATGCCTCTGTGCCGGAAATTACTGAGCCGTTTATTACCACCTGACCGGAACACGATAGTGCTGAACACTACCGCTTAGCGGCAAGTATATTAGGTAATGCGGTGGTGCCTACGCCCGCGAGCTCCGTCACTGGAGCTCTACCACCAGTAAAAACTTAACCACCAGTAAATCTTTATAACATAACAAAAAAAAAACAAATCTACTATGTAAATACCATTCGACACCGTACATCACAGGGAGCGGTTGTCACGTGATATATTTATTGCACAATACTCTTATGTGGAGTGCCACATAAGAGTCGAACTCACACTTAGCCAGCTTTTTTACAAAATTGCCTTAACATGTACGGAAGGCGATTGGAACTGGTTGAGCACAGTGTGGCGCTGTCACATGGGTCACAAGCTTCGCTCCCCGCGGCGCGCCACGGGACCACCGGGGAACATTACATCATGGAAAATATCGATAATGCTATGAATGCTATGATGTCCGTGGAATTTCTTGAAGTCCGTCATTGTTTAGTTTCCGTCAAGTTTAAAATAAAACTATTTTTGAGACGTTGAAGCAGCGCAAATATAGTGACCTTAAGCGAAATACACACTGAGCCTGCCGGGCCGCCGATATAATATATTCGATTACCAGGTAGCTTTCAGAGATGGTGTTAAATTCTTTATCTCTGGTTTCATAGGGATTTTTCATCTTTCTTTTTTATCACAGAGTGTAGTAATGTGCCCGGAGCTTGGATTGTGTCTACAGGCTCGCCACCTTTACATGGGCCAAAACGTAACCGGCGAATCGAGGATGTTTGTATGAATGCTTGAATGTATTAATTCTACTCTGCTCCCTTCGGGGATTACAGGCGTGAAGTTATAATAATAATAATGGGAACCCATTATACGTCCCACTGCTGGGCACAAGTCTCTCCCCTTTTTTTTGGGAGGAGGCCTGGAGCTTACTCCACCTCCTAAGGCCTCCGACAAGGTTTAACGACTGCTATCTATCGATAGAAACCGGGACCGACGGCTTAACGTGCTCTCCAAAGCACGGAAACGCGCATTTAATTTACCACTAGCGGTCACCCATCACACTACCCGACCGCGCCCGTAGTGCTTAGACGAGTAGATCGCCTATGATCTGCACCAGCCGCCGGACCATGCGCGCTTCACACACCTTACAAAAATTGTCACCATAATATATCTCGAAATATGTCCACTGCTGGCCCAAGCAGTGGACATATTTCGAGATGGGGATGGGGATGGGGATATGAGGATGCGGATTGGCGATCGCAGTGGAGGTAGTTTTATTGCAGGACGCTTCTGTCCATCTTACGTTATTGCACTTAACAATGGTTTGACCGCCATTGTTCGGTTGACTAACTGCACTAGTGGAAGAATTCTCTTCCAGTGGAAGAAAATTCCGTGACGTCCCGACGCAACTCAACGTATTCTAACACAAAAACAACTTCCAGGAGCAACAACCATAAATATACATTTCCAAAAAACCGCACCCCATAGTTGTCACAACACATCACGGCCAATAAAAACAGAGTTGACTCCCGGAACCGAGAAAGGCATAATAAATCACGAGTGAATGCACGCGTAGTTTTTTTTTTGTTCCTTTTGTGCGAGGCGAGTGCAGTGGGCTGGTCCCGGGGTCCCGGAGTGAATGAGACAATGCGATGTTATCGTATGGAATGACGGACAGACATGACAGTGTGGATATTTATTGCCAGTTTTCGATCCCGGATGGATGTGATCAAAATTTGGTGTGATGGTGTTAAAATGATGAAACGAAATAACGTCGTGGAAATAGACATAGATTTAGAAACGTAACTTCACGCCTGTAATCCTCGATGATAATGACCTCTACCTACCCTAGGCAGAGATAAATGCATGCATTCAAGTATAAATGCAAACACCCACGATTCGTCGGTTACGTTTTGGCCAATGTAACAGGTGGCGAGCCTATTGACATCTCCGGGCACATTACCAATTTCCGAGGTACTGGGAAACTTCCAGAAAATGGTAATTCCCAATAGAACCAGAGATAAACTAGGACTTTACACCATTATCTCTGATAACCCCCTACCCGGGAATCGAACCCAGGACCTCAGCGTAGTAGTAGTGGCCTGCTACCACTAGACTACCGAGGCGAGCCTGTTGACATCACCTGGCACGTCATCAATTTCCGAGGTACTGGGAAACTTTCAAAAAATGGAAAATTCCCAATAGAACTAGAGATAAAGGATTTGACACCTAAGTAAAAGACTCACGCCAAAAATTATACCATGAACATTTTGCAGCGCAGCAAAAGCAAGCACAACTCATCTGCCCGCATATTGGAGCAAACTTCGCACATTACTGCTTCGATTGCACTCACCAATTTCGATTTTCAACTTATTCTGAACACTTACGGCCTTCGAGAACTTTCATATCCAGACAATTGCGCCCGGTGGAGTTTCATAAGCGAACTTTAAGCAATTGTCTTTGTCATCTATGGAATTTGTTCTACTTGTATTCTTTTTAATAGCTTTATTTTATTGCTGGAAGCAATTTTGAAAGCTGTAAGCGTTCATTTATTAGCTGCGTTTTTAGTCGAAAGTGTAGAAAAAGTATGCAGCGTAGAACGCCTTCTACGCGTCATACTTTTGTACTTTTGTACTAGTGGTAAAGCGGCTGGACTGGTTATCCTGAGGTCGCAGGTTCGATTCCTGCCCGAAATAAAATTTTTCTTTCCGTTTTCTTTAATTTCTAAAGTATGCATATTAGGTTATATGTATACACATTTTTTTAAGATAACGAAGGTGGCAAACGAGCATGCAGTTCACATGGATGTTAAGTGATGACTGCTGCCTATAGATATCTAAACAAACACGCAGACCCGAAACAAATTTCTGTAGGCCATACAAGTATTTGTCCCGGTGCGAGGATCGAACCGGCTACCCTTCGAATCAAACGGTCGTCTCACACCGCTGGACTAACCGGCTTTGTGAACTGCGACTTGCAGTGTGTTTTGCCACTTTCATGACATAAAAAATTAACATTCATTCATGATATGTTCTTAGGATTTCGCGAGCTACACTCCTGACACCACTACATGCCTGAACGCTACGCAAGGCGTTTACGAAACCGATGGAGGGAGCTACATATAATTTTTTCAAACTTCTCTCAGACAAATGTCACCTCAGTCTACCCGGGACCACGGAAGCTGAAAAGCGACCGAAACGTCGGGTTGATAAAAAGCATTTTAGTTTAATATACGCGAGATAAATCCGTAAAAATAGTTTTATTTCAACATTAATTCAACCCACAATACCAAATGTTTTTAATTTTGATAAGGAACTAGTTCAATGCAAACGGGAAAAGAATTTCATCACCCGCACACATGACTGAATGCCTTAATTACTGTCGATTGATCAGCGATAACACCAATGAAGTTCTCCTACACATGTCTCCATTAGACATGATAATGTAATTAAAAAACTAATCCCGACTATTGCGATATCTACATACATAACTTGCCTGTAATCCCCGAAGGAGTAGGCAGAGGTAAATACATTAATTCAAGTATACATGCAAATCCCCGTTTTGCCGGTTACGTTCTGCCCATGTAATACGTGGCGAGAATCTTGACATCTCCGGGCAATGAGCTCCGGGCACATAACTAAAATTCGAGGTACTGAGCAACTTTTAGAAAATTGAAAAATCTCAATAGAACCATAGATAAAGGATTTTACACCATTATCTCTGATACCCAGGAATCGAAACCGGGACCCCAGCGTAGTAGTAGTAGTGGCCTGACCACTAGGTTACCGCTACCGAGGCATTTAAAATAAAGTGTGTATGTCAGCTCCAACATGTTAGCTCCGACACACGACGGGAGTTTACTCAGTGTGCGTGAGATCGCTAGTGTGCGGCCGAGTGTAACACGTCCGCTCAGTCGCAGCTCGTAACGCCTCAATTTTCATTGAAATAAAACTATTTTTACGGATTTATCTCGCGTATATTAAACTAAAATGATTGTTCGAATCAACTCGACGTTTCAGTCGCTTTTCAGCTTCCGCGGTCCCGGGCAGACTCGGGTATACGCGAGATAAGTCCGTAAAAATAGTTTTATTTCAATGAGTGTAGCTCACGAAAACCAAAGAACATATCAACTTTTATGTTACACTTGTTTTTCTATTCATAAAATTGCAGTACCAGGCCTTATACCTCAAGTTCCATAAGGAGTAAACTCCAAAAAGAATTGCGTCACCCCAATACAATAACTGAATGCCTTAATTACTGTCGATTGATCAGAGATAACACCAATGAAGCTCCCCTACACATGTCTCAATTAGAAATGATAACGTCATTAACAAAATATTCCTTACTACAGCGCTATCTACAACTTCATTAATAGATTTTGAAACGGACCTCTATGCTGTTATGTTCGATATACGTTCAGTATGTGAGGCTATAATCGTGTGAATACGTTCTAAGATAAAACCTTATTCAACTCAGGTGCGGGTGACATAGTTCTTGAGTCACAGTTCAGGTTATGTCAAGTGCAATTAATAATTAGAGAGACCTTTTGTGAGAAATGTTTTAACCACGTTCATTTTTGTCGAGTAGTGAATTCGTAGATAAAGTGTTCATTTAAAATGTTGCCACTGTAACAATATTAAGAATGGTGTATAGGAAGATATCTGTAGAAGTGTTTTACTGGTGGTAGAGCTTCAGTGACACCACCACCAGGCACCACCGCATTACCTAATATACTTGCCGTGGTGGCCGTGGTTAATGGTGGTGTTCAGCACTATCGTTTTCCGGTCAGGTGGTAATGTACGGCCCTGTAATTTCCGGCACAGAGGCATAGCACCTTAGGCCTCAGGAGTGGTAACACATCTGCATTTTGACCTTGGTCTTTGTGGGCGTCTATAGGCTGCAGTCATCACTTAACATCAATGTGAACTGCATGCTTGTTTGCCACTTCCATTACATAAAAAAATAAAAGAAAATATGTATAGTATGGGCATATATATGATATTGAGTCATTTTGACCGGGAGTTAAATGGGTTAGTGATCAATAGATAAATTCAAATTAATTCTTGAATATAATTAATTCTTTTTACTATCTTTATTCTTAGTCCATCAATTAAACTATGATTTTACTGTCGAGGGAACCTGTAGCTCGTAAGAGATCTTGTTATTTGTTTTTGTGTATTAGGGTTCCTGTCTATATTTTTAAAGACCTTTACAACAACATCCCACGTCTGTGAAATTAAATAAAATAAATAGACTAAATTAAATAGACAACGCTACTTTACGTGTAGATGAGGCCCTAAATAAAAGTTTTTTTTTGCATCACTTTTTCGAAGTGATTAATAGTCAGTCTATTCAGGCCTAATAGGGAATCGGACAACTTTTGAGAATGTGTCTAAAATTATTCTTTATACGTTTATTGAACCATAAAAAATATTAATTTTATTATCTAAACATGTTAAAGTATCAGAAACTACACATACATTTTATAATTTCAAAAATGCCGCGTAAACGGGACCGAATGACTCTGAACATTGTGATGTCATCTGTTTGCAATCAAAGTGAATCTTTTAATTCCATACGACTAACCAAGTGCAAATAAATTTTGTTGAATTTCGTGTAACTTATTTTTCGTGTAAATAACGTATAAAATATAAAAAAAAGAGCTAATAAATCAAAGTATCACTTGTGTTAAATATTTGTTGTACAAACATATGACGTCACGTCCTATGATTGATGTTTCGTTCAACATGGAGCACAGATAAAAATATTAAAATTATTACATTTTATTTTGCAATTTAAAACTATAAATCATTAATATTTCACGAAAATATTTAATGAGTCATCGTATTATTTCACACACATTTATTCCAATTATGGTTTTCATTTATTTTCGATAGCTGTCCGATTGCCTATTACAGATTTCTAGTAGGCATTAAAAGTATTTAAAAGACTGCTCAGTCTCATAGCTGCGGATGGATGGGCATGGTGAAACTACATTAAAAGGATTCTTTCTAGGCTACGGCACCCTAAAAACTGTCTAGGTATCTATAACTATATAACTGAAACAAAATTTAGTTAAAATAATAAAAAAAACGACTTTGGTTCTTAAACTTACCGTTCTGAAATCTTTTAATTGCTAAATTTTCGCTTTTGCAACTTTTTCATTATTATATTGTATTTTTCGCAATCACGGATGCGAATTAATTTATAATTTTTTAAAGTAAAAAATATATATTGAACTCTTGTACTATTCTAAAATTGGAACTTGTGGGATCTGTACAACTTGCCCAACTTATAAGTTACTTTCGTATAGCTTACTTATTTTACGGAACCCTCCATTAATTACACAATTTCTCTCTTTGTTTTACCTCGCACTCTAGAATCCCACATCAACATATAAAGATGCCTATCGTAAATTAAATAAGCCGTAAAATGAAGTTTATTTTAATTCCCTGAGCCGAGACATTCGATACGTCGGTAGGCGACTGCCAACCGCCTCGGTTTGTTCAAATGTTTGATGAATTCCAGAAACAAAAGATTGTTAGCCCAAATGAGCCGGGCGGCCTTTGAATTTATCCCTGAAGTTGATTTATGATCTTAAAAGTTAAGTATGTCATGTCAATAGCAAACAATCATACAGTTAATTTCAATGGTAATTAATGTTGTCGCTTTTACTATAATAATATACTACTAAGGTTACCATAAAAAACCTATTTGCAGTCTACTTTTTACGAAAATTTGTGTCATTTGTGATAGCAACATTATTCAATATGCTTAACTTTGATGAGAGCAAAAAAGAGATAACGTAAACTCATTTTAGCTGCTGGTTAGATTCCAACTAGGTATAGTATCTAAAATTAGATAATTATTAGAATAAGGATGACAATGGAATAAAATATCAACCCTTAGGCATCTCATTAACTGGTATCGAATAAGCATACAACTTAAAATTATGTTTTCTATACGGAAACAAACGATATTATTAATTGTTTTATATTATTTCGCATTATCACATGCTTGTGAAATATATTTTATTTAAAGAAAAAATGGAAAGAAAAATTTGACTTCAGGCGAGACTCGAACTCGCGGCCTACTGGGAATCTAGTCCAGCCGCTCTTCCAATTGAGCTACTGAAGTCCTGCCCGACTTGTCAAATCTTTCCTTCACATTTTTATTGCATTGCTTTATGGTAGCAGCAGCGCCATCTTTTACCAACTATGCTAGTTAGGCAACCGATATAATAGACTTTGCAGTTTATTGAATATCGTAAAGAAGTCGCTTTTACCTTAAAAATTGTAGGCCGCGAGTTCGAGTCTCGCCTGAAGTCAAATTTTTCTTTCCATTTTTTCTTTAAATAAAATAAACGATATTATTGTATACTTGAAACTAGTGCATAAGATGTTGGCCTCTATCCTAGATATCACGGACTAGGATCGTATGATAAATACCTAAGCCTTTTTTTCTATAATGCGGCATTTAATATGCTCAAACACCTGATAAGACAAGATGTTTTATTTCTGTGCCTGATATTTTGAGCTGGACTTGCATCTACTCCGATGGTTTAATGGCTTAACAATTCTACGATAGTGAATTCAGGTCGCTGCCTACCGGACTATAAGGTTTTGTTTGATTTGAAAATTATTAACGCAGCGTAAGTTTTCTATTTGACGACCTAACGAGTCTTTTATTTGTGATTTCTATTTTTAAGATTTGTATAGAGATATTTAAACGTTGTGTTTTAAAATAAGAATTTGTGTGTGTGTATGTCTTTTATATTTGGATAAAGAAGTCCCAGTACATTACAAATACTTACAAGGTACTTAAAAAATTTATGAAAATTTTAATTTCGTTTGTCATCCAGTAATTTCCGATACAGAGGCATAGAATATGTAATAATACTACGTATAGAATGGACACTTCGACGTCCCGACTGATTTTCCCTTTTGTAGCCCGCACCTCCCCTTGAGTACCATGCCGGCAGCTTCGTGCACTGAGGTTCACGCCCTGATTGATGTCTGTGTAGTAAGTCCATCAGAAGTGGCATCACTCATGTGCATTAAAATCTCTGGTTTTATATAGATGTTTCTAGGCTACATTAGTCACCAAACATAGGAATTGCATGTTTATTTGCCACCTCCATTGCAGAAAATATAAAATTTTACCGCTTACTGATAGACAGACAACCTACCGTAACACACGCACGCGTGATTAGATTTCCATCAAGTTGCCAACTTTTCTCGTATCCTGCCGTCCATGGGCTTCCACCGTGAGAACGTCTGGTACGATACGTCAACTGCAATTACTTTCACGTTCTTAAGTTGGATGTAAATAGTGACAATTAGTTAATTGGCGGCAATCCGATGCCGTCGCTTCGTTAGTTGCAACTTGGAACACCGAGAGAAAATAAAATATGAAATTATTCTACTTTAGGGTGAAGTTGATGGATGTGGGAGTGCGTATGGGTGACTTAGTGGTGAACTGTCTGCTTTACGCAGATGATGCAGTAATTGTTAGCTCTACACCATCTGGGCTACAAGCACTAGTCACAGTCATGAAAGAGGATTGTATGGAGAAAGGCTTACAATTGAATGTGGATAAAACTAAAGTATTAGTATTTGAAAGAGATGAACAGAGAACAAATGCAAGGGTAGTAGTAGATGATGCAGTGTTAGAACAGGTTGATGAAATTGTATATCTTGGATGTGCTTTTAGCAAGGATGGTAGGTACACCACTGACATAGAAAGAAGAGTGCTTGCTGGGAATTGCGTGAATGGAGCGTTGGGTAAGCTGCTAGAATCTAAACATCTCAGCCAGCGGGCTCGACTAGCCGTACATAATGCTGTACTTACTCCAACGCTTTTATATGGAAGTGAGAGCTGGGTATGCAGGAAAGAGCATGAAAGTAAGTTGAACGCGGTCGAGATGAGATCTTTGCGCAAGATCTGCGGTGTATCACTCAGCGATCGCGTTCGTAATGAAGATGTAAGAAAGAGACTTTGTGTGAATGATAGTATCGGTGTAAAAATGAAAAAAGGCATGCTCCGATGGTTCGGGCATATAGAAAGAATGTCGAATGAGCGAATGACTAAACAGATATACAATGCGAATGTGGATAGTTGCAGAGGCCCAGGAAGACCAAGACTGACCTACCATGACCAAATAGGTCGAGTTCTGTCTGATGGTGGTGTCAAAAGTCTTAGGAATCGGCGTGCATGTATGAAGAGAATGATGAAGGTAGACGAGGCACGAGAGGTTTGTCAGAACCGGGATATCTGGCGCTCTACACTCTCTGCCTATCCCGTTAGGGACCTGGCGTGAAGATACATACATATTCTACTTTAGTACGTTTTTAGATTTTCGCGGTGTACCTACACTAGAGTAGAGTTTCAGTGTATGGGTATATCAGTCGAGGGTGTAGGCACCAGCGCTTTATTTATTTATGTAACTTTAATGCACAAAAGAAGGAACTGTACATAAGGCGGACTTAACGCAAGTAAGGCATTATATATCTATCTTTATCTTATCTATCTACCGCCAAATGGTAGTGTTCAGCACTATCGTGTTTCGGTTAGATGGCAATGTATGGCCCCGTAATAAATATCACAGAGATTAACCACTAAGGTCTCAAGAGTGGCAACGCATCTGCATTTTGACCTCTGATTTTAATGCAGATGTCTGTAGGTTGCACTTAACATCCATGTGAACTGCATGATTGCTCGCTACCTAAGTTACATAAACTTTTTCCCGTTTTATCTCGTGTGAAAAGCAATGGAAACGTTACGCGTCGGCTTGATTGGAAATAACCATTTTAGTGTTTACATAAACGCAAAATAAATCTAAAGAAATAATATTTTTATCAATGTAGATAATGTTATATTATAGGTATCACTAAGATAGGTATATGAAACGCTATTTTATAATTTTTGCGATGTTCCTACGGGGTGTTACATCTCTCAGCTCATAAAATTTAATTTTAAGACTTATGTTACCATGTTACAAGCAAATTAATTAAAATTATAGGTTGTATAGGAGAATATTTTATGATAAACATATCTACTTGATACATTTTTAATAAATTTACCTCCAGTTTGAATAAATTAAAGGATTTACCTGTATACTTTTTATGCCAAAAGTACTGCGTGCTCTTGGTGTTTCGCGGCTTCAGCTCCTCAGTGTTTGTTTGTTTTGTCCCTTCACGTCCCTTTGCGTTTCGATTTCAGAGGTTCCGATTTTCGATTCCAATGGTTTTTTATGTCAGCGACGTAAGAGAAATCAACAACGAACTCAAACTCAAACTCAAAAATTCATTTAATCACTTGGAAATAAAAGAATTTGCTTATGATAGGTCAAATTACAAATATAAAATTAAAGCGAATAACAACTGATACGTTGATTAATATGTCAAAGTAAACAAAATAAAATAAATAATAGTCGAAAAATACTTAATGATAAAAATAGGTATCAACAGAATGTTGCGTTGCTGAGAAAAAACCTGCCAAAACAAAACTCAGTAGGGTCTTTTCAAAATAACGGGCGTACCTACCGTTTTTTTTTTTAACGGACTTTTGTCCAACACCAGAAGAACTATATTTTTTTATATACATTTCACATAATTACGGCTACCTTTCCACAGGCAAATCCCAATACGATAATATAGCACAAATAACAAAAAAATAAAAAAAATTTTTTTTTTCTTTTATCGTAATATAATTTTTTTGGTTGAGATAAGTAACAGTAATACAGTAATACTAACTAGCATAGTTGGTAATAGATGGCGCTACTGCTACCATAAAGCAATGCAATAGATGTGAAGGAAAGATTTGACAAATCGGGCAGGGCTTCAGTAGCTCAATTGGAAGAGCGGCTGGACTAGATTCCCAGTAGGTCGCGAGTTCGAGCCTCGCCTGTAGTCATTTTTTTCTTTCCATTTTTCTTTAAAATAAAATATATTTCACAAGCATGTGTTAATGCGAAATAATATCAAACAAGTAATACAGAAGCTGAAAATATAAATACAGCTGAAAACAAGAAGAAAACAAAAACACTTAATGATAATGACGTACATAAAACAAGCAGCAATTAATCATCAATAGAAACAAGTGCGCCTCATTACGATTACAGAGCAGATGTTTTAATAAGGCACACACACATTCATTACTCTATGTCGGGGTGATATCAGGGATTGCATCAATCACGGGATCATCCTTCACTACGTCTCCATATTTATATAACGGTCATTAGGAGTAGCAAAGCTTTGTTTTTGCCAAGATTTTGTTTTGTTCTCCATTTTCCCTAATAATAAGCCTATGATCTCTCTTTATCCTTCTTACTGTTGATCGTTCTCTGATAAAGAGACAGTGCTCGTCTAGGATAATCAAAGATTCCAAAGCATTTTTTTTATGTCATTAACTTGACAGGCAAGCAGACGGGCCACCTGATGGTAAGTGGTCACCGTCACCTATGAACATTTGCAACACCAGGGGAGTTGCTAACGCGCTGCCAGCCCTGAAGGACTCCTTTGACGCCATTTTTGAAGAACCCCATATTGTAGCACCGAGAGAACACCTCAGAGGGAAGTTCGTTCCACAATTTACACGTTCTGGGCAGAAACGAACGAGAAAACCGCACCGTTGAGCACTGCCAGGTGTCCAGTCGGTGAGGGTGAAACTTCTCTCTTCCGGGTAGTAAAAGAGACGGTGGCACCATGTCAAACAGTTCGACAGAGCACTCACCATTGTAGAGACGGTATAACACGGACAGACTCCCAATGTCTCTGCGCAGGCTCAGATGTTCGAGCCTGTCTGTGAGTCCTGGCTCGTTAATTATTATCGTATTTCGTACCTACAGAAATCTAAATTGATAGTCAAAATTACATTTGTTTTATATTATTATTTCGCATTAACACATGCTTGTGAAATATATTATATTTTTAAAGAAAAATGGAAAGAAAAATTTGACTTCAGGCGAGGCTCGAACTCGCGACCTACTGGGAATCTAGTCCAGCCGCTCTTCCAATTGAGCTACTGAAGCCCTGCCCGATTTGTCAAATCTTTCCTTCACATCTATTGCATTGCTTTATGGTAGCAGTAGCGCCATCTATTACCAACTATGCTAGTTAGGCAACCGATATAATAGACTTTTCAGTTTATTGAATATCGTATAGAAGTCGCTTTTACCCTTAATAATTGTTTTATATTATTATTTCGCATTAACACATGCTTGTGAAATATATTTTATTTTTAAAGAAAAATGGAAAGAAAAATTTGACTTCAGGCGAGGCTCGAACTCGCGACCTACTGGGAATCTAGTCCAGCCGCTCTTCCAATTGAGCTACTGAAGCCCTGCCCGATTTGTCAAATCTTTTCTTCACATCTATTGCATTGCTTTATGGTAGCAGTAGCGCCATCTATTACCAACTATGCTAGTTAGGCAACCGATATAATAGACTTCAGTTTATTGAATATCGTAAAGAAGTCGCTTTTACCCTTAATAATTGTTTTATATTATTATTTCGCATTAACACATGCTTGTGAAATATATTCTTCTATATATATATACTCTTTACGATATTCAATAAACTGAAAAGTCTATTATATCGGTTGCCTAACTAGCATAGTTGGTAATAGATGGCGCTACTGCTACCATAAAGCAATGCAATAGATGTGAAGGAAAGATTTGACAAATCGGGCAGGGCTTCAGTAGCTCAATTGGAAGAGCGGCTGGACTAGATTCCCAGTAGGTCGCGAGTTCGAGCCTCGCCTGAAGTCAAATTTTTCTTTCCATTTTTCTTTAAAAATATAATATATTTCACAAGCATGTGTTAATGCGAAATAATAATATAAAACAATTATTAAGGGTAAAAGCGACTTCTTTACGATATTCAATAAACTGAAAAGTCTATTATATCGGTTGCCTAACTGGCATAGTTGGTAATAGATGGCGCTACTGCTACCATAAAGCAATGCAATAGATGTGAAGGAAAGATTTGACAAATCGGGCAGGGCTTCAGTAGCTCAATTGGAAGAGCGGCTGGACTAGATTCCCAGTAGGTCGCGATTTCGAGCCTCGCCTGAAGTCAAATTTTTCTTTCCATTTTTCTTTAAAAATAAAATATATTTCACAAGCATGTGTTAATGCGAAATAATAATATAAAACAATTATTAAGGGTAAAAGCGACTTCTTTACGATATTCAATAAACTGAAAAGTCTATTATATCGGTTGCCTAACTAGCATAGTTGGTAATAGATGGCACTACTGCTACCATAAAGCAATGCAATAGATGTGAAGGAAAGATTTGACAAATCGGGCAGGGCTTCAGTAGCTCAATTGGAAGAGCGGCTGGACTAGATTCCCAGTAGGTCGCGAGTTCGAGCCTCGCCTGAAGTCAAATTTTTCTTTCCATTTTTCTTTAAAAATAAAATATCAAAATTACGTGTTGATCTGAACGATTCGTTGCCACTTCTCAGTCGTAATAATATATGTACTTAAACATTCGATAAATAGGTACGTAAAACGTATTTTATTAGTGGCAAAACCATTAATATGTGTATAGCGCAGCGAATCTGCGTAAAATTGTAAAGTATTCGCAGATAATAGAATAAACTTTCATTAATAGAATTTCAATGATAACAGAACTTAAGTTCAGTATACAAAAATGAACAATCATCACTCTCTGTCAGTATTTCGATATCAGGAACGCTGCTTTCCGACATATATTACATGTTAGACATTCAGCTCTGTACGTGTTTATTTTCTTTTTCTTGGGTTGATGTAAGATTTTGTTGAATATTCTTTTCAATATAGTAGAATTTTAACAAGTAATTAGAAATTTAATATTAGGTAGAATGTTGCCTACGGCAAATTAAAAAAAAATACTTGCGGCCATTTGTTAGGCAGTCTAGTGGATATAATAATATATTCTATAGATCATAAAATATGCATAAATATTTGGTTTGCAACATATCTTGATGAATAATTTTGCACCGAGATCCTAACATATCAGGTAAAACTTGGACATTAATATCTGTATCTAAAGGGTTATGCTAGTTTAGTTTGCAAGTTCAAATCCTGTTCGCTTCAGTTGATTCTGTAAACTTTGCAAGTGTTTGCAACCATGTAATTTTTGTTGGGCTCCAAACTTTGCATACAATATTAAATAAAATGAAGTTCGCCAAAACTGGATTTAACTTTTTACAACAAGAAATTTACACCGAGATGTTACTATACTATAGTTAGTTCTAAGTAAATTTATAATAAGTAAAATTGTTTTGTGAATTAACTGTGACATAATTATATTATTCTTTATACACGCCGATGTAAAAAAAAACTGTAATCTCCTTACGTAAACAACATTTCTGTATACCTAGTAGGTAGTTATACGAGTGTCTTCCTCGTAGCTACCGTTCCTTGGAAAATGTATTTTGCTGTCTTCCAGAGACGCGACGCAATACATCTTACATCGGAATCAGACACTTGAGGTGTGCTGATTAATTCTCTGGTGACCCGATGTCATTCCATCCGTTTCTCTTGGTCCCTGTGATTAGTCACGTTTTGTTACTTGCCTTGCGATGAACGAGGGGAAGCCTTTATCAATCATGCATATTATTGGTTGAATTTTCAATGTCTTTTTTGACTCCGTCAGAGATTTATTTATTGATCTTCTTTGTTGAACTAGCTTGGTCAAGCTTATATTAAATTAAATTACCTTATTAGTTAATTTTGATCAGTTTACTATTCATTTCTTCTGAACGGGCTTCAGCTATTATTTATTAGGAGTATTATTTATCATACGCTAAAAATAAAATATTATACGGGGTAAAGTATCCCATCTTTGATTAGTTAAAACAACACAGTTATATTTGATCGAGATAATCTTAATAAAGGAATTGATGTCAATAAAACTTAAGCTAGAAAAAATATTTTTAGAGATTGTATGCCAATTTAGTCAAAAATGGAGAAGAAGTAGCAGTAGGAACAAATGAAATAATGTTACTGCCTATCGAATAAAGCAGGGCTTAACTATGCCCACCCATATCTATATGTGGATCATCTATCATTGAACACGGAATATACTTACGACCCAATATTCTTACATTTGACTCGGACGGTGAAGGCGAACTGATTCATTTTCTCACTTCCCAACATGTCACGTTTTTATTTTGCGTTTTCGTATTCTAAGCTTTTTGTGCTGTATTTCTAGGCATGCGCATTTCTCATGCAATTGTGACAGTTATGTATCCCTTTATGTATCAATGAAAGCGACTGACAACACTGCAATCAGTTGTGATGATGAGACTGCCTGAGGACATTATATTCTCACCAGATATACATATCGCCAGATCTAAGATGACCATTATCCATTAGCCATAATCTTTGCTATAATAGAAATATAACTGTATATTTAACTTATCAATATCCTATTTTGCCATCTTGTTAACATTCCTGAGGCCTAAGATGTCATAACTCAGCACTACAGTACTGCACCTGCACAAATTTAACGTAACCTCACGCCTTTAATTGCTGAAGGGGTAGGCATAGGTAAATGCATGCGTATAAGCATACATGCAAATATGCACGATTCGCCGTTTAGGTTTTGGCCCATTGGTAGTGAGCCTGTTGACATCTCTCATCTCATCTGAGCACATCAATAAATGCCGAGGTATTGTGAAAATTCCAGAAAATGGAAAAATCCCAACAGAATGGACCCCGACCCGGAAATCGAACCCAGGACCCCAGCATAGCAGTAGTGACATACTACCACTAGACTACCCACTGAGGCACAAAGGAGATGTTGCGAACTCGGCTCCGGTTCGTACATGTCCTCAAAAAATGGGTAAATTAAAGAAGAATCCGAAAAACATACAACTAATTTAATCAAGAATATATTTTAGAGTTATAACCACATTTCATTCAAACGATTTTATCATTTTCAACCATGTTCAACATGGCGGCGATAGTATGTGGAAAATATTACTTTTTCTTACAGTAAACTTAGTTCTAAAATAGATCGGATTTAAATCATCACCCAAAAAACCTGACCAACATTGGTCCAGGTTTACATGACGTCCAATTACTCTAACAAAAGCGAACACACTCGATTCTCATTCCCGTCCCGCCTACGTGGGCGCGGAGCGTTATCAACGGTGAAACCGTGAAACAAATGAGGTGTTTTAACTTTATCAGCGTATTTATTACGGGCGTCGCGTACACGCCGCACTCGGAGACAAATTGTACGTGAAACGTTGGGTACAAAGGCTTTTGTCTTGTTAGTGTTGATAGGGGACATTTGAATGGGATGTTTGTGGTCAGTTTAACAATGGGACTTTTAAGTTATTATGATGAAAAGTTTTTTGAGAGGTTCATCCTCTTTCAAATATGAAATGTTGTGAATGAAATGAGTTTGAATGAGTTTAATATATTGAAGTGATAGCGACGGAATTATTGCAAACAATCATTATAATAATAATAATGGCAACCCATTACACGTCTCACTGCTGATACACGAGTCTCTACCCTTTTTGGGGGGAGGCCTGGAGCTTACTCCACCACACGGCTTCAATGCGGGTTGGTCTCGAGATACGGGTTAGTGGCCGACCCGCTGTCGGATGTTTTCAAACCGACCACAAAGCCTTCGACAAGGTTTAATGACTACTATCTATCGATAGCAACCGGGACCGATGGTTTAACGTGCCTTCCGAAGCACGGAAATGCGCATTTTTTAATTTGCCACTACAGGTTACCCATCACACACCCGACCGCACCCGTATCGCTTAACCGATTAGATCGCTTACGATCTACACCAGCCGTGGAGCCATGTGCGCTTCATCATTCAACAATCGTTCGTTGACATCTAAAATAATGAAATATCGAAAGCACTACTATTTTTTTTTTGTTTTAAAAATTATTGTGGCTAACTAGCATGCAGTTAAAATGGATGGTAAGTGATTGCAAACCGCTTATAGACATATAAACAAAAATCCGAGCTGAAAATGAATATGCTTTATCAATCCTGACCCTCTGACAGTATCAGAATCAGAATCAGAATCAAAAACTCATTTATTCATTTAGGGTGACAGGCACCTCTTATGACACGTCAAAAACAAACAAAATAAATTAAAGCGAATAACAATTGATATACATGTCAAACAAGATAAAAAATATATGTAAAGTCAAGAATATCACTAAGATAAAATTAAATGTCATAAACTAAAGTAAAAAGTATATCAGTAGAATGTCTCTTTTCCCCTTTACAAACTGATAACAAAGAGTAAAAAGAAAAGAAAAAGAGTCATTCTTTGTCATTCACCGGCAAAGTTCCAAAGGCCAATATGATCTGAGAAAAACTTGCCGGAAAAAACTCAGTCGGCTCTTTTAAAAATATCTCTTAGGCATATTTTTACAATTTTCCATAATTTATACAAGCTTAAAATTAACAATATAATATCAACATTACACTTTGATTATTACATTTAACACCTTTGTGGAGCTAGATCAGCATTTAGCCAAACATTTCTATCCTTGAGATAGTCCTCGAGTTTATAGTAAGCCTTTTTACATAGAGTGCGTTTAATTAATGCTTTGAATTTACCATCGGTGAGTTCAGCAATCCCGGCTGGGATCTTGTTATAAAATTCTACACTATATTTTAGGAAAGATGTATTAGTTTTCGTCAGTCGAAAACTTGGCAGAGACAACTTGTTCTTATTCCTCGTATTATAACTATGCCTATCGGAGATTTTATCAAACAGATGTAGATTTTTCCTCGCGAAAAGTATATTTTCATAGATGTAATGGCAAAGGACTGTCATTATATTTATTTCTTTAAATAGTTATTTCAAAGAATCACGACTACGTAAGTTATACATCGCTCTAATGGCCCTCTTTTGTAATACAAAAATTGATTGTATGTCAGCCGCTCGACCCCACAATAAAATACTATAGGACATGACACTGTGAAAATAGCTAAAATAAAGAAGTCCTGCAGTGTCTATATCAGTTAATTGCCTAATTTTTCGAACAGCATAAGCTGCGGCACTCAGACGTTTCGCTAACTGCCTAATATGTGGTCCCCATTGTAACTTCGAGTCAAGCGTTATTCCCAAGAAGGTAGCGTCATCAACAAATTGAATTTTGTCATTGTTTATAAAAATGTCTCCTTCTTTACTTTTTACATTAGGGAGGGTAAAACGGATACACTTGGTTTTTTTACTATTCAGTGCAAGATTATTGACAGTAAACCATTTATGTACTTCTCCTATGACCTTATTTACAGTATCGTAATCTGGATTCCGTCTGTTTATTTTAAAAACTATTGAAGTATCGTCTGCAAATAAAATTGTTTTGGGCATACTGTTAGGCATCAAATAATAACGGTAGGTAAAAGTAATAACGGTACCTACCAAGTGGTAGTGACCACAGTACGAGCATTTAAACACTTCAATTTGGTGACAGATAGATTAAGTAATGCGATAGTGCCTTCATTCTCGCCTCTAACACTGGAATCCTACCATCAGTAAATGATTTTCAAATCAAAATATTTTTTACATTGAGGCTAAAATACAGAATACAGACACCCACGATTCGCCCGTTAATTTTTAGCCCATGTAACAGGTTTCGCGCCTGTTGACATCTCTGAGCACATTACCGAACTACAAGGTATGGAAAACTTACAGAAAATGGAAAAATCATAACAACACCGGCGATCAAGGATTTTACACCTTTATCTCTAATAGCCTCGACCCAGGAATTAAACCCAGGCCTAGCAGTAGTGGCTTGCTGCCAATAGACTGAAATGTACAAAATCTAAATTAGTTTAACTTATGCAACTATGTTCTACAAGTGCGCAACAATATAACCTCAAAAATAAATCTCCATTTACCTGTTCCCTTTCTGTTTTATCATCGCCACGTCGACAAATGCCGACAGGCGTCGACGTATTTTGTCGGTCTGTCGGCGTATCAGTTCGCTGTCGCAACCAACGTTCCAGTAATTAAACGTATTGACACTGTGACAGCGGTATGAATGCGTCAATGAATTAGATAATTTCGGTCCCTAAATATTTTGTTGCGTGACTGGATGAATACCGCGATTCACCACTTGAATTTCTGTAACGTTAAATATTTTTCGTCAGTTATTTATTTATTTTTTACTAGCTGACTCGGCAAACTTCGTATTGCCTCAGAATGAAATAATGTGTCAAAAATTTGATAGATACGGACTATTTGTAAGGGAAAATAAAACTGTGGTTTTTACTTTTTCCCTTCAATTTCTTCACATTTTCTTACCTTTTAAACCTTCCCTGGACTTCCATGAATCATTCAAAACCAAAATTAGTCAAATCGGTGAAGCCGTTTTCGAGTTTTAGCGAGACTTACGAACAGCAATAGATTTTTATATAAGTATAGATAAGCAGCACTAGGAGGGGTTAAATATTTCCTACTCCGAAACGGTCATTTGTTTTCTGCGTGAGTGACGTAATAGCTCATATTTTATTTCTTTTATCAACATATTCACCGTCTATGTATTATTAGCATAAAAATAGTATATCTTCGTTTTTCATTTTATATGAAAGTACTTTTAAAAAACAAACATGCCTAAAAGAGCAAAATAAGTAACTTGTGGTAAAAATAATACCATAAAGCATTATGTGCTAATATTTTCTTCAGGTATTCAGATCCCTTGAAAAAAAAGGGAAAGCCCCCAAGGGAGAACTATGCAGTGCTTGAATTGAGTAGTTCTCTTTGGTAATGCGTTTAGAGCCAACACAGAGGCGAGTAAGTGAAATTACATAAATAATGTTGAATATATATATAAGTTTGATTTTACCCAATTAATGCAGCAACTTTCAGAAAATCCTACCGTTCAGAGCTAGAAGTGTCAGTAATATTCCGTTGCATATTCGAGCATGTCGCTGACAGTCACATCCGTCCGTTCAGTCTTGTAAATTATTCACACGTCACGTTTGACGCCTGTATTGCATTAGATACATCACATCATGGAGGAATTAGATCCTCTGGCACAAGGATTAAAAGCAATGGAACATGTTTATTATTCTATTGGCTACAGAATAACGAAATATCGTTATAATGGTCGAAAACTATTTTTATTTATGAATTTACAGGTTGATTCGAATATTCTTTTCTTTATTATTGTAACAGACTATGAGGATGTATAAATAATACTGTATGGGTAGAACAAAGCTTATTATTCTCACCAATAAACAATATGCAATTAATTTAAAATTGATGTTCTAGAAGCTATCTTCTTCAATTACGACTTTCATTCAGTCACTTTCAAGTAAAAGGAAAAAAACATATTCGTGAGCATCCCGAAACCTAATCAACTGCTTTCACACAGTAAATTAACCAATCGCTCAAAGTGAAACAGTTACAAAACCACAAACTCTGACACAACAGCGCTATGATATCCTATAATCCCACCACAGAGTCTCTCACTCTGTCCCTCTAACGCTGTTCGTCTGTCGTGTCTTGTCTCGTGAATTATTCACATCTCACGCGGATGCTGCCCACTAACATATGGATTAGATGCATCTGAATTTGCATCTGTTCCCAGTTTTGTCTGCTTACGATTGTTCTAAGGCGAATGCAGTTGGTATAATTAAATTACGGCTACTTTTAAATGTATTCAGTCAGCTTCATGTGTTTTTTTATTTGTGTGCATAGAAATAAAATAAAGAATAAATGTGATACGTTCCTACAGCTATATAATTTGAACAGTTTTTGTCCTCCCCGGCCCCTTAGGACACCATGGCCTACCTTGCAGCAGAAGCGCGGGTAGCAGTGGCGGATTTACCAGCAGGCTGAGTAGGCTGGAGCCTAGGGCGGCAAATTTTAAGGGGCGGCAGATTTAGTTCATAATTTTTTATTTCTATTTACAAAATGACTGTTAAAATTATTAAGATTCAGACCATCATAGTTTTCAATGATTCTAACCATAGAAAAAAGTTGATGTAACGAGAATGACGAAGCCTAAAACATAAAGTTGGAATTTTATTGATAGAGAATATAATTGATATGATTGTGGACTACTACGATATCAAAATATACGGGCGGGAAAAATTGAATGCGTTGCCATTCAACTTGACAAAGCGGCCAGTCTTCTGAGGATGTTACCGCAAGAGAAGAACGATATGGAGTTCTACCACCTACGATGTATGTATGTAGGTGAATTAAAAGGCTTTATAAATTAATGTAGATAGTTTTAATAGATAGGCGGTAAACTTTTTGAATGTAGTTATTAGTGTCTTATGTAATCATTAATTTCATTCCCGATAAATGATTATATATAGTTTTGTTGTTTTATTATTTCTTGGCGATATGATATAACAACGAATATCAGAATCTAATTTCATGAAACAAGTTCTGCCATCGTCACCATCTTTTTTTTTATGTAATGGAAGTGGCGAACAAGCATGCAGTTCACATTGATGTTAAGTGATGACTGAAGCCTATAGACACGCACAAAAAGACCAAGGTCAAAATGCAGATGCGTTACCACTCCTGAGGCCTAAGGTGTTATGCCTCTGTGCCGGAAATTACGGGGCCGTACATTACCACCTGACCGGAAGACGATAGTGCTGAACACTATCATTTAGCGGCAAGTATATTAGGTAATGCGGTGGTGCCTACGGCCGCGAGCTCCGTCACTGGAGCTCTACCACCAGTAAATCTTATAATCTTATAAACTTCAGCCATTACTCAAAATGAAAGGTCTCCGAAACTGCAACTGACTGCCATCTCTACGTTATGTGATACCCTGTAAACCCGTCACAGAGTCTCTCACACTGCTTCACTAACGCGTTGTCCGTCTGTCGTGTCTTGTCTCGTGAATTATTCACATTTCACGCGGATGTTGCTCACTAACATATGGATTAGATGCATCTGAATTTGCATCTGTTTTCAGTTTGGTCTGCTTTACGATTGTTTTAAAGCGAGAACTGTCAGTAAAGTGAAGTGAAGGCTAACATAGATACATGTTACTGTTATTTTAGTGTTTATTTTTAAAAGAATTGGAATAACTAACTGCCTCAGTATCTTAATAGTACAACATTTCTTATATAGACTCATATATATAGATTTATTGTCGTATTTTCAAGAAAGCCAGCAGTCTGCAAGATAATGTAATGAATGAAGTATAATGGTTTGGCATCGAAAAAAGTCAAATGTTAATTTTAATGATTTGATAGTGGCAAAGAATCATGTAAGTGGTTCACATGGATGGTTAGTAAATTCAGCTGTCTATAGACACAAAAAAAAAACAAAGTTTAAAATGTGCGTTACCGTTTAAGTTATTTTGCCTTTATTGGAACACGTGCTGAACTTACTCGTACATTTGGCGGCAACAAATTTATTATGACTGCTTTTGAAGACAAGAAAGGAAATAAGTATATATCGATGTGTTAAAAAAAAGGATAAGGCAACCGATATAATAGACTTTTCAGTTTATTGAATATCGTAAAGAAGTCGCTTTTACCCTTAATAATTGTTTGATATTATTTCGCATTAACACATGCTTGTGAAATATATTTTATTTTTAAAGAAAAATGGAAAGAAAAATTTGACTTCAGGCGAGGCTTGAACTCGCGACCTACTGGGAATCTAGTCCAGCCGCTCTTCCAATTGAGCTACTGAAGCCCTGCCCGATTTGTCAAATCTTTCCTTCACATCTATTGCATTGCTTTATGGTAGCAGCAGCGCCATCTATTACCAACTATGCTAGTTAGGCAACCGATATAATAGACTTTTCAGTTTATTGAATATCGTAAAGAAGTCGCTTTTACCCTTAATAATTGTCTGATATTATTTCGCATTAACACATGCTTGTGAAATATATTTTATTTTTAAAGAAAAATGGAAAGAAAAATTTGACTTCAGGCGAGGCTCGAACTCGCGACCTACTGAGAATCTAGTCCAGCCGCTCTTCCAATTGAGCTACTGAAGCCCTGCCCGATTTGTCAAATCTTTCCTTCACATCTATTGCATTGCTTTATGGTAGCAGTAGCGCCATCTATTACCAACTATGCTAGTTAGGCAACCGATATAATAGACTTTTCAGTTTAATGAATATCGTAAAGAAGTCGCTTTTACCCTTAATAATTGTCTGATATTATTTCGCATTAACAGATGCTTGTGAAATATATTTTATTTTTAAAGAAAAAAAGCAAAAGCAAGCAAGCATGTGTTAATGCGAAATAATATCAAACAATTAAAAAGGATAAGGTTCACCTAATTCAAACATGAATCCACATAAATAAATAGACAAAAACAAATAAGTATAGCAGCTATTGACACCACGTAACAACTTCTAAATTTTCGATAAACTATACAATTTAACTTATAAGTTTCGATATAGCTGTGAAGATAATTAGACATATCCTTAAACTTAAATTCAATATTTTACTGCTTGTGTCATGTCCACAAGTAATATATTCTTTACTTTCAGGTAAGCCTCAGCTACAATACAGTTGTTCCCGTCCTGTGTCTCCGACAGTCTCGTAAGTGTTTCTCACTATAAAATTAAGCAAAACCTTACAACACCTTGTTTCCTTTACATGACAGGCGTTTCAAAGCAATTAGCGTCCATCATCACATTATGAACCATATCTTTACAAAACTAGAGTTGGATTTCTCTTGCTCCTGGTCCTGTATTGAAACGTTCCTTGTCAATGTTTGGTTGTTTGATTGCTCGCTTGTTTGACAAAAAGTAATTCTTGTTCGACATTGTCGTATTACGAGATAACATCGTTCGCCTTCATACATATTTAGTAGCTCAGCTTCATTAATAACGATTCTAGCTCGTATTTCTTCAGCAATACGAACGAAGCGGGAATCTGTATGGTCATTAGACTTTAGTGCATTGGGAATTGAGAAATCTTGGGCTTGTCACGCCAATTTTAAATTAGTTCGGAAATATCTTGAAGCTTTTTTCGTCGAGCCCAAATGGAATAGGGAAATCGTTTTTCTTATGTTATTTTCTTTCCTACTTTACAAAATTAATTCTTTGAATAATTATATGAAAATCTTCAAGAAATAATTTGGAAGCATAAAAATTGTCACCCTTTTTTTTCTCAATAACACATGCGAGTGAATTTAGAAATTAAATAAATAATGGAAAGATACATTTGATTTCGGGCAGGGGCCTAATCTGTGACCATTGCGATTGGTTAATCAGCCCAATCACTTTACGACTCAGCTAGTGTGGTTTGGGTAGCTTATTGTTAAAGCACCTGGGCTGTTTACCCAGAGGTGGCAGTTTCAATCCCTGCTCGAGGGATAAAAGAAAAGATACCGCTACCTGTCACGACATTCTCGTATTACCTCATTACTACTTTCATATTCCATTTCGATATACGCAAAATAAAATGAACGCCAGACGTCAATCAACCAATCTTAACAGTTAACTGCCCACCTATCTTAGGCAACATCTCAAAAGTAATTGTACCAGTAATTACGCTCCGTTAAATATCGGGTCGCAGCCCACGCGTGGCCGTGGGTGTAATGCGTTTGGGTCGGTTATTAAGGGAACGGAGGAAATAACTTATTTCCTCTCTTAATATGTGGTGGTACATGTGACATTTCGTCCTAGATTTGGTGTATTATGTAATTGACCTAAGAATGTAAGTTCATGATAGTAAAAAACCGGCCAAGAGCTGATCGGACTAGCGTTTACAGGGCTATTACATTTATTGTAGGCTTTTCGTATCAATAAAGATAAAAGGTGAATATTCACAATTTCACCCTTTATCTTAGAAACTAATGGACTTAAGATGTCGTAAAAAATACTGAAAATAGTTCTACGCCCATAGATTACAGGACAGGACAGGACAAACTTGTGGTATGTCAGGTAACATAGGAAATGACACAATAATACCCTGCACGCGGGATTCCAACTCGCTCTTGGCCAGTTTATTTTATTTGTGTTAAGTGTTAATCGCTGCAATTGCCAGGCTGTTACAAAAATTAAGAACTGTTTGAGTCAGAAATTTCAGGACCATACTGACAGCTTGACTAGAATACGGTAGCGGATATCGCTTAATGGTATTACCTACGCACGCGAGCTTGCGGTATCATTGGTGGTGGTGTTGGTGGAGTTGGTGGAGTTGGTGGCATTGGTGGCATTGGTGGCATTGGTGGCATTGGTGGCATTGGTGGCATTGGTGGCATTGGCTTCTGGCATTGGTGGCAGAGGTTTTAGTCTAATATTGTGTACAGAGAAGTATTTAGAAAACCAGATTTTTATAGCTATCCATAAGTGTTTTTGTGTGATCCAAAATTAGTCAAAAGATATATTATCCAAAAAATGCTGCCCTAAAGTCACTATTACACGCGAATGAACCCGCGGGCACAGCTAGTAATATAATACGTTGTACGGCCCTGTAATTTCCGGTACAGAGGCATAACACCGAATGCCTCAGGAGTGGCAGCGCATCTGCATTTTGACCTCTGGTCATTGTGACCAGAGGTCAAAATGCAGATGCCGGGCACACCCGACCGGGCCCGTTTCAACCAAACATTATTTAATCAACCTTTATTACAATTTGTTTATCTAATTAAAAATCGTAGTCGTTTAAATGAGTTTAAATAATAAAACACTTAAACGTTTCGTGCCAATTAACCGCCATTTTGTAACACCTCGTTGTTATAATCAAATTAATTATTGTAATTGTATTGAATTGTCAAGCGGCAATTAGATTTTGGCTGTCATAATTAATTACGGTGGTAAACCGATTGGGTTAATTTAATGAAAGGTATTCCAGTACGATTTGTATTAAATCTGTATCAATGAAAAAACGTACATTAATATTTTAGTAAACAATGTTGCATAAAATTACTAACACTTTACAACTTTTATTATACGTACATATATTATACAAAAATAAATACTTCGGGCAGGGATCGGAGACCTCCGAAATACACACGCGGGTTATTGCGAAAAATTGAGGGCTCCCACATATTATAACTGCGAATTCGCATTGTATCGCAAATATCTGCGAGTTCGCACGAATGCACATCGCATCGCAGTTTTGTGTAGCGGCCCTAAACATCATAATATGACAAATGTACAACAAATGACATGCAACATTCTCTAATGCTTATAACAGTGGAATACGTCAAAAAAAAAAAACAATTTTTTTGCTCCTGAGCAACATTTGCAAGGAACCCTCTTATAATCTTATCGACTTTCGTACGGCACTCTCTAAATCTTCATGTATCGTATTCAAATTCAAGGCAAATGCTCCAAACCTTTCCATTCCCACATCACATATTAACACCTTTCAATCTCAATGTGCATTGATTTTTCCAAGACACAAAATGCAGGCAATATTCGTCGTTATTGTCATGGGATAGTAATCACAATTGATCGTGTGTTTGCATTGGTACCAATATTTGTGTTACGAAGAACGTTGACTGGTTGTTTTTATTTCGCACTACATTTTGGGAAAAACGTGGACTTGGAAACAGTTTTTTATTAAATTTTGGTTATTATCAAACCAAAACCTGTACTGAAACATTATCCGTTAAACAAAGATCTATAATTTTCCTAAGTGGAATCCAAACTTATAATTCAAAACATCAGACAAACATAAACAAAATAAAACAATCAAAGCTAATAAGTAAGTTTGATATCGGCGCTTACACGTGACCGTTTCATGAAATCAATAACTTCCTTCAAGTTGTAAGAAAACCGTATAATATTTAGTTGGATCGAGTAAACAGTAGCAAAAGTTGATATAACACAAGAGCCGGCTACGTGAAGAAGTGTAAACGAAAAGTCTATCACGTAGTTCCGTAAGTTTCCTCGACAAAAGAGCTCGCCAAACTACGCCTATACGCTTGTAACACGGCGTGGCCACGAACCGTTTGTAGAAATATTTTTTGTCACTAGAATATGCAAAAAACCATACAATAAACATTGCAAACCTCCTCCAAAAAAACAGATAACTATTTTACGTATAAGTCGCAACTGTCTGCGTGCGTACAAAATTATGTGACTATGAATGTTTAGCAAAGATACATCTTCTGCACATATACATACGATACGACAGGAACAAAATATTATTTGGCTTATAACTTACTAAATATCCACGTTAAACATTTTTTGTTTGAATACTTAATTACTTTCAAAATTTCATTTCAAATTCCAACAGCTCATGTGGAAATTATTGGGCACTTGGGCAACGTATTATTAGGATAAGGTCGCATAAATTTAATTGGACTCTCAAGTGGACATTTAATTCAACAGCACATTTAATTTCACACCAGCTTCGAACAAAACAATAACTGGAGTCCAATGATTTCTAAAATAAGCCTAAATGCAGGTATGGATATTATTACTACCACTTTGTAATTTAAATGAATGTAATGTAAATGAACATGGAAAAGACGAAGATCATGTCGAATGTCCTCGTTACGCCCACTCCTGTTATGGTCGAGGGTACAAACGGTCCAGTTAGGTAGGGTCCTTCGAGAAAGAGGTCAATCGCCGAATCCAACTCGAATAGGCAGCGTTCGGGAAGCTGCGTTATATCTTCTCGTCTAATTTACCGCAGTGTCTGAAGAAGAAGGTCTTTGACCAATGGGTGTTGCCAGTGATGACATACGGAACTGAAACGTGGTCGCTCACTATGGGCCTCATAAGAAGGCTCAAGGTCACTCAGAGAGCAATGGAGAGGGCTATGCTAGAAACGAGGAGATCCGCATGAGAACCAAAGCAACCTACATAGCCCACCGAATAGCGAAACTCAAGTGGCAGTGGGCAGGGCACATAGCTCGCAGAACTGACGGCCGTTGGGGCAGAAGAGTTCTGGAGTGGCGACCGCGTACCGGAAGACGAAGCGTAGGCAGGCCTCCCACGAGATGGACCGACGACCTGGTAAAGGTCGCGGGCAATCGTTGGATGAGGACAGCCCAGGTCCGTTCGTTGTAACATTCTTTGGGCGAGGCCTTTGTTCAGCAGTGGACGTCTTTCGGCTGAAATGATGATGACGATGACTTTGTAATTTAAAAAAATCACAGCCCTGTTCTATGGAGAACTGATACTTTTATTTATTTATGTCTCTTATCCGCGGATTTGATTACAAATTTTGTAAATAGAAAAAAGACGATAATAATCAATTCTTTCACCCTGGAACTAAGAGTTATGCACCGCTGTACATAATTATAACAAATACTAATTTATTAAAACGCTAATCGTTCCGCCCTCTACCATAGCCAATCTGGTAACTGCGAATCTGTGAGTCGCGTGCGAACCCAGATTAATGATTGCGTGTCTACGGCTACTTATACCTTGTAATTAGTTTGAAGGTGCTAACTTTAAACCACTTTGTTGGACGCTGAGTATCAGTTTTGTCAGCTCACCGTAACCTAGTTTTCATTGATGAGCTTTTGTTTCGAAGAACTTGTTACGAGTATTAACGTTGTCTAGAAATTAAACAATGCGATTTTCCGACGTTTGTATGACGTTTGATCGCGATTGATATCAATAGAGTTAAATCCTATGTTACAGGAGATTGACTTGTTAAAATTACCTTTCATTGTAATATTTTTATTTTTCTCAATAACACATGTGAGTGGGACTACGGTGACTTAGTGGTAAAGCAGCTGGATTGGTTTTATCCCTAATAATTTTATATTAATTTTCGCAATAACACACGCTAGTGAAATATATTTTTTAAAGATAAAATTGACTTCAGGCAAGACTTGAACTCTAAACCTCTGGCATTCTAGTCCAGACGCTCTTCTTCTATTGCTGCCATAAGGCAATGCAATACGATGTGAAGGAAGAATTTGACAAATCAGACGTGGACTTCGGTAGCTCAGTTGGAAGAGCGGTTGGACTGGTTTTATTCCTGTGCGAACTCAATTTTTTTTCGTTAATACTGTCCGAGGGTGGGGTCAAAAGTCTTAGGAATCGGCGTGCATGTAGAAGAAGCACGGGAGGTGTGTCAGGACCTCCACACTCTCTGGCTACCCCGAATGGGATTTGGCGTAAAGATACATACATATACATATTTAATCTCTATACCCTTTAATTTCATCATTTAAACTGAATGCATAATTTTCGGGTCTTGTATTTCCTGTACAAATGTATATGCTTAACTGCCTCAGTAGTGTAGTGGTAGCTTGGCAATCGGCAATACTACGCTAGGCTGCTGGATTTTAGAACCAGATCGGAGAGGTAAGAGCCATTGGGATTATTCTATTTTCTGAAAGTTTACCAGTATCACGTTTGGTACTTGTTAATAAGCCTGCAGATATCTATGGGTCACCTATTATAAAACGTAACTGGTGAATTGTAGGTATTTCAATGTATGCATTTACCTCTGACTCCTCTGAATTACCTCTGAATCCCTTTGAGGATTACAGGCGTGAAGTTACGTACGTTTAATTATAGAAAATGTTAAAGTTAGAAGTATTTGTAAAAGTGCAATAAAGATACAACACAATATTAAGTTTCCTCGAAGGTTCCAGCGGTGTATCCGGGCTTATGAAACTTTACCTGCCTCACCTTATTACGTAAGTTGCCTACAACGCCTACAACAGAGCATACCTTTTACATTACCTTATTAAGTGCGAAAAAAAGCTTGGGAACGTTTAATTTGTTCAGAACATTATGGACGAGGGGATTATGAGAAATCGTAAATGCTGAACGATGTGAATGCGAGCTTGTTGTAAAGTTGTGGTGTTTTTAGGTATTACTCGCAGGCCACTGCTTAATTTTAAGTCCCATCTTTCTTTGAACCGCGGACCTAAAAATAATGAGGTTTTAGGCACGAAGGTAGCAAACAGGCATGCAGTTCGCATGGATGATCAGTGATAACTGCAACCTATGGGCATCTACACAAACCAGAAGTCAAAAGGCAGATGCGTTGCTACCGCCAAGACCTTAGGTGCTGAACAGTACCATTTGGCGGCAGATAGATTAGGTGGTGCCTACGCCATCGAATCTTTACAGTATAACTCTACCACCAGTAAAACCATCTAACTACCACCAGCTTTAACTATCTCTAAACCACCTATCAATAAACTAAATATAAAACACTGAAGACTAGCCTCAGCTTTGAAAAGTATTTATTTATTAACAGACTCGTCAACATTTTACGACGTTGTACAAATCATAAAGTAAAAAGTTTTAAATAACGATAAGTATAAGCCGCGGTCACGCTGCGGACGATCTCGTTTTTACTGGCAGTAAAGTTTATATGGGAGCACTGGAGGCTTGTGTTGATGACAGTGTTTATTATTTCACCTTCTAACTGGTATTCGGAAGGCAGACGATACATGTGCGCTGTCGTGCCTAGATCTATTGGGTGTAATTGTATATTATATTTGTGACTCATTTATGTACAAATCTTTGCAGGAGTAAACATTCATATCACAGAAATAATTGAATTTGCGACAGGTGTTTTTTAAAGTCTGTTTTTAGGGGTCCGTAGTAAACAAGGAACCCTTATGGTTTCGCCTTGTCCGTCTGTCTGTCTGTCGGTCTGTCCGTCCGCGGTTTAGCGCAAAAACTATAAGTACTAGAGACTTGAGACTTAGCACAACAATACACCTGTGGAGGAACGGGTGGAAGTGTTCCTCCGACGAAAAGGGAGGATCCTCCAACCAGGCGAGGTGATAGCGCCTGGCGGGCCGCGGCCCAACGATTGACGTTGGGAAGTTGTATATATGCCAACTCTTGAGAAATCTTCGTATGTGCGATGTAATTTGACTGCACTCCATCTATCGTACTAGACAAGTACTGTAAGGTTTCATTGTATTCCACTAGTTGGCGCCTTAATGTAGTGGACGCTACACTCCTTAATTACGCCGACAAAGTGGTAGTAGTAATTTTTTTTTTAGGGTAATCTACTACAATTTAGGGTATCCTAGTAACGCGCGGATGTTTATTTTATTTTCGATTTTCATATAGTGTGGTATATCGTTGGATAGGTCTTTTAAAAATATTATGGGTGTTCGAAAATTTTTCGATTTAATTAACTGTTCGTGACTTATTAAGCTTTAAAGTGAAAATTTTCGTAAGACTCAATTGTCTCCCCCCAGCAATTTTGCGAGTAATAATCGGCCAAATATACTAGAAAATTTCGAACAACTCCATAGAAAATATTTTTTTTACATTATATCTCTTAACCCTACACTGCGCGTGGCCCGACACGCAGTTGACCGGTTTTTTTGTTTGATTTATTTTACGCGTCATTGGGAACAGACTGCAGGTAGTGTGAGACTCGTAGGTACTTGTATGCCAAGCCCCGCACCTCGCTCGGATCCTCTTCGCTTCACCTTCGGTAACTGAGCCTCAACAACGTAACAAGGCGGAAATCCGACGGAGGAGAGAGTCTTAAATGGTTGAGTTATATGATGAAAAAATGTACTTAAATAGTTGACACACTGTGAACAGTAATCACAGTAATTAGGTGAGCAACCGCTTTCGTTTTATCAGACGTTTATTACGCTGGGTAAAGTTAATATCAACGTTGGTATGAAAACATCAACTAACGTTATGGTATTAAATTATGATCTGAGATCAGGGTAAATCGCGTTTGTAAATGTGGGTTACCTACATCGCACACATTAATTTTGTTCATCACGTGTTCACCCTAACTGCACACCTGAATGCAGGGGTAAGCCGAGGTAAATTCATCCTTATGCATATTATGTAACTCATGATTACCTTTCATCATCGCTCCAGCCGAAAGACATCCACTTCCCCAAATACACCCCCAACAGTGTTGTGCGTCACGAGGAAGGTACGAGTATATACCATAATTACCACCCTTGGCAGGTGGATTGGTGATGCTGCTGCCCATCCTATGTTGTTGTTCTTACTATCGCCCTATTGAAATTGTTAAACCGCCATTGTTCGGGTGACTGACTGCACTAGCGGAAGAAATCTTCTCATTTTCTCCACTTGAGGGCGATGGTATCGTCACGTCCCGACGCTCTCAAACTACCTTTAGCTACCTTTAATTCCATATGATAGGTGATCCTATTGACAAACCGGGCCCATCCCAAAAACTACATTGTGAAACTGCATTTTGACCTTTGGTCATTGTGTGGTTGTCTATAGGCTGCAGTCATCACTTAACATCAATGTGAACTGCATGCTTGTTTGCCACTTTTATTACATAAAAAAAAACTTCCCTGGAAGTAACATCTCAGTAAAGTAGTAGTTGTGCTAAAATCATATTTAAAATTCTAAGTGTGCAAGCAGCTTATCACACACGGGTGGGTTTGGTTTATTCAGGCGTTTATTGGGACTCGCGCGGATTCAAAATCAACGTTCGTATGAAAACGTCAACTGGCGCTGCGGTCCGACATATCTCGCGACAAAAAATTAGGCAATTAACTGATATAGACACTGCAAGACTTGTTTATTTTAGCTATTTTCACAGTGTCATGTCCTATGGTATTTTATTGTGGGGTCGAGCGGCTGACATACAATCAATTTTTGTATTACAGAAGAGGGCCATTAGAGCGATGTATAACTTACGTAGTCATGATTCTTTGAAAGAACTATTTAAAGAAATAAATATTATGACAGTTCCTTGCCATTACATCTATGAAAATATACTTTTCGCGTGGAAAAAATTACATCTGTTTGATAAAATCTCCGATAGGCATAGTTATAATACGAGGAATAAGAACAAGTTGTCTCTGCCAAGTTTTCGACTGACGAAAACTAATACATCTTTCCTAAAATACAGTGTAGTATTTTATTACAAGATCCCATTCGGGATTGCTGAACTCACCGATAGTAAATTCAAAGCATTAATTAAACGCACTCTATGTAAAAAGGCTTACTATAAACCGAAGACTATCTCAAGGATAGAAATGTTTGGCTAAATGCTGATCTAGCTCCACAAGGGTGTTAAATGTAATAATCAAAGTGTGATGTTGATATTATATTGTTAATTTTAAGCTTGTTTAAATTATGGAAAATTGTAAAAAGTAAGAGATATTTTTAAAAGAGCCGACTGAGTTTTTTCCGACTAGTTTTTCTCAGATCATATTGGCCTTTGGAACTTTGCCGGTGAATGACAAAGAATGACTCTTTTTCTTTTCTTTTTACTCTTTGTTATCAGTTTGTAAAGGGGAAATGAGACATTCTACTGATATACTTTTTACATTAGTTTATTAAATTTAGTTTTATCTTAGTGATATTCTTGACTTTACATATATTTTTATCTTGTTTGACATGTATATCAATTGTTATTCACTTTAATTTATTTTGTTTGTTTTTTCCGTGTAATAAGAGGTGCCCTAAATGAATTAATGAGTTTCTGATTCTGTATCTACATTGCAATTGTTAATTTGATGCATATCTAATAACACGGTGCACTTGTATCGGTAAATCTTAATTTCATATTAACTTAATGATCATCATAGCAAAGTATTTAAGTTGACTTTTAGTGTCTATGCTGGCTGATATTTTTATTATTCTTGATTGATATTGATTGCCTCCGTAGTGTAGTGATAGCAGGCCACTACTGCTACGCTGGGGTCCTGGGTTTGATTCTGAGCTGCTAGAGACAAAGGTGTAAAAACGTAACCGGCGAATCGTGGCAGTGTCCCGCGATAAAACTACCGTCATTGCGATCGCCTATCCGCTCGCCAAGCGTGGCGATTAAGGCATATTCTTCCCTAATGACATACAACACTGTTGTGGGCGTCTTCGGGGAAGGCTTTATCCAGCTGTGGACATCTTTCGGCAGGAGCGATGCTCAAATCCTTACGCTTGGTACGCGGATTAGCGATCGTAGTGGCAGTAGTTTTATCGCATAACGCTGCTGTCCATTATTAGATTCACCACTGCCTTTGATTTACCACTTCATCATCAGAGTAATGTTTACAAACCATTAAATTATTTACAATATCAGAAGTAAGATGTAGGGACGAGTTATATATTATAATTATCGCGTCCCGTCGCAAATCGATCACTTCCCACGATCGCTCCCTCGCTCTCACTTTACGACGTTCCAATTAGCTGGGGGTGCTCCAACGTTGTGAGTCCGCTATTTTTTTTTAATGTTGATGTTCTGATTTTGATTTTTGTATGGGCACCTACGCTAGAATTGGCGCACAGTTACAAACTAATTAAATACATAGTACATTAAACACAGTTCACATTGGTGGTGAGTGGATAGTGAAAGCTAGAAAAATTACACAGAAATTAAATGCCGTAATGCGTAAATTGTGTGTTCGATCGTAAGTTCTGAAATCTTCTACCTCTTTGGCAGCAATTACAGGGCGATACAATCACAAAATTAAATAAATTCTAGAGTTCCTATTCTCTTTCAGGAATATCTCTATGACAGTTAAATTTCTAACGAGGAAGCCGAGATCTTAAGTCTAGCTGTGACACTCTTCTTCCAGTGTCACTATGGGACGATTATTTCGACGTACAATATCTGAAGGAAGTTGTAGGATCGGGCTTATAGAGCGTCCCGTCGCAATACGATCACTTCCCGAGATCGCTCCCTCGCTCTCACTTTACGACACTGCAATTAGCTAGGGGTGCTCCAGCGTTGTGAGTGCGCTAGTTACACTTTTATGGTAGGGGACAGACAGTTGATGGTCAGATTTTGGATATTTATAGGCACCTACTCTGAATTGCAGCTCACATTGGTGGTAAGTGAATACCTAGTTAAATCTACAAATATTTGACCAGGAACCAAAGACCTTAATATGAATAAGTTACCCATTGATAAGCCTGCAAACTTATTCCTCTATAGCAGATATTACAGAGTCATTCAAAATCATACAAATAGACTCATTAGTTCCTATTCTCCTTCAAGAATATCTCTACATCAGTTACTTTTCGAGCGAGGAAGCCGAAATCTTAAGATTAGCTACTTTTAGCTATGATACTCTTCTTCCATTTAGTCGCGTAAACAGATTACTGAATCAATATGTAATATCTGAAGAAAGATGTACGGTTGGGCCCGTCACAAGTCGATCACTTCCTGTGATCGCTTCCACTCTCTATAGTTCCATACATTCTGACCCATTACATTTTAACCTCTTGTTTTCTTGTAGATGCCTACAAGCTACTGTAACAGGAGACTACTTGTTTGTCACCATCATAACATAAAAAGACGTGTGGTCTCCTGCTTTTATTCCAAAAATTACAAGGCCATACAAGATCATATAACTACTACGGTACTGCACACTCTTTTACGCGAAAATCATTTTAGCAGTTAATTTTCACGCGAAGAAGCCTTATCTTTAGTCTAGCTGCGATCCTCTTCTTCTAATCACCGAAACAGGATATTAAATCGATATGTTGGTAATATCTTCAGAAAGATACGTCGTACAGACGGGTTATGTAACGCTCCGTCGCAAATCGATCACATCCTGCAATCGCTCCCTCGCTCTCACTTTACGACACTCCTATTAGCTGTACGGCATGGCACGGCGTTTGGAGTACGCTTGTTACACTTTTGTGGTTGGGGATATATAGAAGTATCATCGTGGTTTGACTTTAGTTTTAGTTGTGTCTTTACCACTTGTTGATAGTGGTACCAACACGTCGTGCGACCCGCGATTCTATTAAGGAACTGCTTGCTATTGAACTACTTACCTAACTTGAGCGATTTAGATAAGTCTATGTAAAGATGTTCACGGATTTTTCTATCCATCGTATACCATCAAAAAATGTTTCCCATTTTTGAGTTTAAATTACAAACGATGAACGGAATCCAGTAATATTGAAAAGGAAAACCCTTTAAATATTAGAAAGGGCATGTTGAGATTGTTGAACTCCTTCATTCCAGTAGTACATAAATATAATAGGTATTACCGCCACTGCGAATACCACTCTACCTGCCAAGCGTGACAATTATGGCATATTCTCCCCTGATGACGAACAAAACTATTGGGTCACAAACGCACTACTGGCGTCTAGGCGTTTTTGGGGACGATTTTATCCAGTAGGGAACGACTTCCAGTTGGAGTGATGATGACTATGAAACACTTTGTCGCTTGTCACCTTCCTGTCGCTCATGTTCTACCATTTCTTACAAACTACCTAGTGTCAATAGCTTAGATATCACCGAGTCAGGTTTGAATAGTCGTAAAAGCGCGAGCGTTCCCAACACCATTTGGCCAGCTATCGGCCGGTGACATAAACCTGTCATTGTTTATGACCCGATAAATGTCACGGTGATCCGGACTTCGAGATGTAAAAGCCCATGTTTTATTACCCGTGCAGCATGTTTGAAAACTGGACGACAAAAGAAATACTTCATTGAGTGGTAAATGGTAAATCAGTTGAATAATGCTGGTCTAATCGAATTGTCATTCGATTTGTAGTCAGAATCGAAACTAAATTTAAAAGTTATAGGCACAATAATTGATTTCTCATTCGATATATTCAATCATAAATAGTCATTAAATTGGGATCACCAACCAGCGTCAATGATGTTTCCAATATGTTCCCAATTGAGAATATTCTCAATAGCACACCTGGCGTTTGTATTTGTGGTGAATGTGAATAAGTTTGCCCGATATACTCTTAAAATATTAGCTGACTGGCGTTTTCTTGGTTTCCTTTCAGAGTAAAGTTCACAATGAACAGCAAAAACTGTAAAGTTAAACTACTTTTACTGTGAAATTCAGCTCTCGACTTAAGAATTCTACTTAGTAAAAACGTTTATGAAATACACCGTAACTTAGTTAATTCGTGTAATTACCCAATGAAATAAGGCGTTAGCTTGTGTCATCACACCAAACAAAAGACGTCTACTGCTGGACAAAGTCTTCTCTAAAGACGCCAACAGCAGTGTTGTGTGTCAATAGGGGAGAATGTGCCATAATCGCCACGCTTGGCAAGCGGATTGGTGAACGCAGTGGCGGTAGTTTTGTCGTGAGATGCTGCTGAGACGGGATGAACCCCGTGTTGTTATTCTTACTATTGACAGTTGGAATGGTTTGACCGTCATTTTTCGATTGATTGACTGGCGGAAGAATTATCCCCCACTAGAGGGCGATCGTTAATTGATTAATTCCCGATGCTTAAATTGTGTACGTTAAGCTACGAATGTAAAAAAAGTGGGAGGTAAGCATAGTATTCCGATTCACAAGAATATTTTATACACCTAATAGTCCTAAAAGTGAAAGCGTCCACAGAACAATAAAATCGTATCGCAGGTGCTCGCTGTCGAGCCTGACATAAACTTGTCAATCTTTACGATCCGATAAATGTCACTCGAATAGTCAGGGTTGGTTCGGTTGCCCAGAAGATGCTTTAGTTCGCTAGGGCTGTACTTGAAAACCGATAAAACAATATATCGAAACAATTTGTGGTGTCAAAACACTACTCTATTTTTTATATGTTACAATGGTGGCAAACAAGCATGCATTTAATACGGACTGTAATTGAATACTGCATTCTATAGACATCTACATAAAAACCGGAGATAAAGATATTTATGTTGCCAGCCAAGGCTTAAGTTTGTTGCCTATGAGACGATTATTACAAGGCCAAATTTTTATGAAGATGTTCAAGGAAGCAATTTTCTCACTTTCAATATGAACAACATGATTCTTTACCAAGATGGTATTCATAATAATGAAGATGGTCAAAAAGATGCGAGCATGACTTAATTGATATACCTTACCAAACAATCCTAAAAGGGAGAGTTCTTCACATAACAATAAAACCGTATGGCCAGTTCCATTGTCCAGTGAAGGTGACTGACATAAACTTGTCAATGGTTACGACCCAATAAATGTCATGTGGATTGGCAGGGTTGGTTCTGATGAATGTTCAATACTAGGTTCAATATCAACAAGAACACGGTGTGGCTGTTGTGATTTAGACTGGGATCACAGCGACAGTGCTTTAATGGGAAGAATTTCGTTGCGAGATAGACTGACAGTGTAATGTCGCAGGTGTCATGAAAGTATTTGACGATATAACCGACGTAATTTTTGACTGGAGGATTCATGCTAAGGTGCTCTTAGTCGTTTGATCATCTGATCAACCTGGTTCGGGAATAGGTATAGAAAGAATAGGCCCTGCAGTTCCGGGACTATAAGTAGAATAGGACTGAGGTATCCTCAGCCTGTCTTAAGAGGCGATTAAAAGGGGATATGAGCCGCAGACGGCAAGAGTGGGGGTTCTGGTCGCTCAGCACTCGCAGCTCCGTCAGGGCGGTGACCGAGGTAGACATAGCAAGTGAAGAAGGGGAGCTCACAAAGCCCCCGTGGATGAGCCTTGGATTGAGGCGAAGTACGAGGAGGGGCACCGGAGCAGTGCTTATAGTGTACCCGTATACCCCTCCCCCCCTTTCTGCACTGAAGTCGGCATCAAGGTGGTTTTAGCGGGTCCAAGTCCGTCATATCCCGACTCTTCCCGAAAAGAGTCGGTTAAATGCAATGGCATTTCCACCTCGTAAAAAAAAAAGGATAGAAAGAATGTCGAATGAGCGAATGATTAAACAGACATGCAATGCGAATGTGAATGGTTGCAGAGGCCCAAGAAGACCAAGACCTACCATGCACCTACTAGACTGTCTGAGGGTGGAGTCAAAAGTACTAGTAATCGGCATACATATTTGAAGAGAATAATGAATATAGAAGAAGCACGGTAGGTATGTCAAGACCAGGATATCTGGTGCTCTACACTCTCTGCCTACCCCATCAGGGACTTGTCGTGAAGATACATAACTTCCATGTTCAATTTCATCCCAAGCAGCTCGAAACTTTGGTCGTCAAAACGTAACAGACACAGATATACTTTCTCATTTATTATGTTTGTATAGATTCGCCTCTGTTGACATGGAAGCTATATTCAACAAAGCCGATGACAGCTCTCGTATGTACTTGACTATAAATAGTCCAGTAGAAGTAACAAAGCCAACACGTGTAGTTTCACAGGCGGCCGACGACGTTCGTCTACCGTTTGTTTGACATTAACTGCACTCGAGAATTGATTGCGATGTTTTTTATGGGTAGAGTAGCTAATGCACGATATATGTACCTATAGATAATTTTGTAATTAAACTAGTTGATTTATAATTCCATTTAATTAATTAGCTTTTGTCCGTGACACTGAACGGCTGGCCCTTCGATGTCAATACACTTTCGATAGAGAATAATCTATACTTATAATAAAACTGTAGAAGTGTGAATTCTGTACATTATAAATATTGAAAAAAGAAATACCAGGGGATGTTACTAGATCGATACCGAACACAAATATGTGATAAGAAAAAAATTTGTCTGTCTGTCTGTCTGTCTGTTTGTTCAAGCATCACATAAAAACTAACGGTCCGATTACAATGAAACTTGGTATGATTATACTTTAACCTTTGGCGCACAACACTGTGTACTTTTTATTCCGAAAAAATGTCTGTTAGTCTGTGTGTTTGTGCACCCTTATTTCAGAAACGGCTTATTCGATTTGCGGTTTTCACTAAAATATTGTGGTAAGTTTCGCTTAATATTTAGTGTTTGTTTAATGTGAATCGGTTCAGATATAAAAAAGCTATGTCAACTTAAAGAATCATATCGAATATTTTTAAGCTATTCTGTATCTTAGTTTTATCTTTTAGGGGGTTTCATACCTAAAAATTAACACGGACCCTACGGATTACTAATCCTCCGCTGTCTGTCTGTCTGTCCGTCCGTCCGTCCGTCTGTCTGTCTGTCACCAGGCTGTATCTCATAAATAGTGATAGCTAGAAAGCTAACATTTTCATAAATTAAAAACAAAATTTATTACTAAAAATAAGAAAATGAAAATGTTAATGGGTCCAAGGGGGCATACAATAATCGTGTTTTTTTTCGTATATTTTTTGCTCGATAGTAACGGTAGCAAGTAGACGCTTAAAATTTCCACAGAATCTTTAGATATATATGTATCTTCACGCCAGGTCCCTAACGGGGTAGGCAGAGAGTGTAGAGCGCCAGACATCCCGGTTCTGACAAACCTCTCGTGCCTCGTCTACCTTCATCATTCTCTTCATACATGCACGCCGATTCCTAAGACTTTTGACCCCACCATCACACAGAACTCGACCTATTTGGTCATGGTAGGTCAGCCTTGGTCTTCCTGGGCCTCTGCAACCATCCACATTCGCATTGTATATCTGTTTAGTCATTCGCTCATTCGACAATCTCAATCTTTAGATCTTTTGTTATATATTACCTTCCATAATAAATCTATACAAGTAAATAAAATTGGAGTGTCTGTTTGTAATATTAAAATAACCGCTTTTTACTTATACACGATACATAGGTATACCAAGACAACACTTTTTACAATTTTTGTCTGTCTGTCTGTCTGTTTGGCGGGGCCAATCTTGGGAACGGCTGGACCGATTTTGACGGGACTTTTATCTCCATACATCCATACATTCCTACAAATAAGTAGAATTGGAGTGTATCCGACTTTGACGGGACTTCCACGGGTAGGTAGCTGAAGTAATAAGGAGTAACTTAGGCTACTTTTATCTCCATATATCCATACATACATACCTACATACAAATAAGTAGAATTGGAGTGTACCCGACTTCGGCGGGACTTCCACGGGTAGGTAGCTGATGTAATAAGGAGTAACTTAGGCTACTTTTATCTCCATATAACCATACATACATACCTACATTCAAATAAATAGAATTTGAGTGTGTCCGATTTTGACGGGACTTTCACTGGCAGATAGCTGATGTAATAAAGAGTAACTTAGGCTACTTTTATACACTAGCTGCTATATACTAGCTGCGCCCACGACTTCGACAGGTAGATACTGAACAATCATATTTTTTCTCACGTGGACGAAGTCGCGGGCAGCTAGTATGTAATAATACTACGTATAGAATGGACACTTCGACGTCCCGCCAGATTTCCCCGCATCACTCAACCTGCTCCCCTCTTATGGGCGACGGTTGGTATTTTGTACGTGCTACGCAGACAGGTGCGCGTGTAAATACACGTCACTGATGGATAGAAACCAAATTAAGCGTTTGTATGGAATTTTGGCGGAGTGTCCGCCGTGCTTTCGATGACCTTCAATCTACCCTTTTTTATGTAGGGATGGCGACAAACATGTAGCTCACGTGGATTTTAAGTGATGACTGCAGCCTATATACATCTATACAATAACCAGAAGTCAAAATGCAGATGCGTTGCCACTCCTAAGACAAGTCGTTATGTCTTTGTGATAGTTATTACGGGCCATACATTACCATCGCTATACGTTAACCGGAATACGTTAGTACGTACAGTGCTCAAAAACAAATAATGCGATCGAGTCTATGAAAGTGACAATCGGCTAATTTCGGCTTCATAGAGCGTTATCTCTGCTGCACACTGCCTTCGTAAGTATCTATAGTCCGATATTGTTCAAAACTTGATCAAAATGTTCTACAAACGTCAAATAGGTAAAGTGCGAAAGAGATAACGCTCTACAGATCTGAAATAAGCCGACGTATCTCCCTGAGGTCGATGTGCATTATTTTTTATTGGATACTGTATGAACATTTATAGCGGCAGATAGATTAGGTAATGCGGTGACGCCTACACCCTCGAGCTCCTGCACTTCTCCGAGACTTCTCATGCATATATTTTCTGTTACAATTTCGGGATATCCTCACTTCTCTTAGTGCTGCTCTACATTCCCAGAGAAACGTGTGAGCCAAATTGTAGTTTTCTACTGTTTGTCAGTCACTCAATCACAGTTTGTAATCCATACAAATATGCAAACTTTGCTTTGTAATCTACATTTAACTAGTTCTCCGACAGAACATGTGCGTTGTAATTGACGGATGTTAATAAGTTTTTCCAAGATTGAGATATTCTTCAGCAGAGCTTGAAGATACGAATAAAGACAATATGTGCACGCGTATTGTATGTAATCTTCTATATATATAAAAATCAATTGCTGTTCGTTAGTCTCGCTAAAACTCGAGAACGGCTTTACCGATTTGGCTAATTTTGGATTTGAATGATTTTTGAACGTCCAGGGAAGGTCCAAAAGTTAAGAAAATAAGAAATTGAAGGGAAACTGTAAAAACCACAATTTTATTTTCCCATACAAATAGTCCGTATCTCTCAAACCTTTGACACATTATTTCATTCTGAGGCAATACGAAGTTTCCCGGGTCAGCTAGTATAATATAAGAAGTGAATCATGATGCGTAATCGTAGATATATGCATTAATACAAATATATTCTTGTGCTTCTAAATAATTTTGGCAATATAATAGAAAAAAGAAATTAAATAAATTTCTTTAAAAATGAAGGCCGACAATAACCGTACAAAAAGGTCGCAAACCGTTTAACTTGATTTGCGCACTGGATCCGGTAGCATTTTTCACACGACCAAGCAAGTCATTGGACGTAACAGGCTCAAACCAGTTGAAACCGGCTGAAACGAGCTCAAACGTGTATTATTGTCCATTACACATAAAACACTATCGGAAAACGATTCCGAGCCGCACGGGATCCTCGGCGAAAGGAGGGAGGGAGTAAAACAAAGAAAAGTTTTTATAACTACGAATTGCCATCCCGGGCCGTACGCTCGACGCGAAAAGTGTATTTGCCAATCGTAAATAGAAAAGTGACGACTGTAACGTAAAATAAACACTTTGTTTGTTATTTGATAATTGCGGCAATAAAATTGAATGTATTGAACCGAACAAATATTTTTTTTGTTAACTTGCAACCTAGGTATTCAAACTGAGAAAACAATATAGATAAGTGATTATATTATTTTATTAGTGGATTAAGTAAGCTGGAGGATAAAGGCAACGAATGTTGCTATCCCACTTTTATATAACACTGCGTCATACATGTACTCGCATATATTTTTTGTACGTGACGACTTTTTGTACGTACTAAATTTACCTATAACAAAATCTAAATACATTTTACAGTCTTCATTACGTATATTAGATACAATTAAGCTTAAATATAATTCGCCTTTTTCAATTATATTCTCAATTCCCTAAGATAGAAAAAGACAAGCAACACTAACTAAAGAAGAGCGTGAGTCGTTAACTCAAGTTGAAGCACTACGAATGAAAATAACTCCAAAACTAGTATAAATATCTACTTACGAAAGTTATTTCCCTTAAATTCACACCACATCTTCCTCCTTTGTACGAAATCCTTTGTACGAGCGCCAATCCGCCCAGCGATCCTAGCCGATGATAGCCGAGCGGAAAATACCGTCGAGTAGAAAATATGTAATGTTGGTCACGCTTTCTTGCGACTGCGGATTGAGTCAAGTGCACGATTGTCCTTGATTGTACCTTGAGAACACTTTCGATCAGTGTTTGTTTATTCTCTTCCTGAGTTGTCGGCGGAAAAGTGATATATTTTTGTAGGTAAATTGAGGTAGTTATTATTTGTTAAATGGGTTATATACATTTGAGTGGAAATGTGTCGGATCAAAGTGTTTGTTTAGTATCTTACTTAACTACTTGTGAATTTCGTTAACTGTAATGAAGCCATTAATTGTTCTCACAAATTATGGAGTGTAGAGATAAGGAGTATCTACCGTCTTTGTGTATGAAAAAGTGTCCATCAATGCACGGAAAATAAGGGTAGCGCTGCGCTGTATGAATAAGGTAAAATTCAAGCGAATTTCACAATCAAAATAATATTACACTTTCATCAGAGTTCACTATAAATATATATTACCTGCTCTACATGTTTAAAAGAAACGTAACTTCACGCCTGTAATCCCCGAAGGGGTAAGCAGAGGTAAGTGCATGCGTTCAAGCATACATGCAAACACCCACGATTCGCCAGTTACGTTTTGGCCCATGTAACAGGTGGCGAGCCTGTTGCCATCTCCGGGCATATATTTACACAGTTATTATTTTAGTTAGATTTATTACATTAGGTACTACCAAAACAGTTGAGGTTTCATGAGGTATACTTGGTATTTCATTCACTAGTCATGAACGTGGTTATGAAAAATTTTAAATTTTGATTCCACTCTACTCATTTTACAACAGCTAAATTCATATCATAGTTTTGAAGATGTTAGTGCCACTGTGGTAGATCCTAGAAACTTTGTTTTCAGCGTACGCTGGACCCTATTAAGATCATATCAGATGGTACTCTTTATTTTTACACTCCATACCAAAAAGGTAACACCGCCCATAATGATTTTTAAAGTCAAATGAAGAAGAAGATCTAAGTACTAAACTTTTCAGTTGATTTAAGAAAACTAAAGCATAGCTGTTGTTACTTATTGATCTTCTATTTCTAGTACGATAGTTAAAAAATACTTTTCTAAAACATCCAGAGCTAGGCACATATTACCATTATGCTACCGTTTCAGCCACTTTTACATAAAATTATCATTATTAATCGATGCTGCTTTCAAAAAACTTTTTTCTCTAGTCATCCATCTATTCTCTAAGCTTTAGTTTCGTATTATCGTAAGACAATATGTATTCTTAGCAGATTTCTTCTTAGTCTGTTTTTATGGGCCTGAATAGCTATAAAAATGATTTAGTGTGTAATAAATGGTTATGCGGTGACGCGAAGACAATGTTAGCTAGTGGATGCTCGTATTGGAGCTATATTTATATTAAATACACATTTTTATTGCGATCAAAGGAATTATGCAGAGCTGTAAAAATCTTGATTGTCATAAATTCAAATCAAATGTAGCTAGGCCAGTTATAGATTAACCCCCTTATTCATAAACCTGCATTAGATACGTTTCAGCTATAGAATTCTTTGTTTTTGTCAGTTGCATTGTCAAACCTGCAGGATAGAAAATGACAAAGGAGAGATAAGCAACACTTAAGTTTTAAATATGTTTATGAATAAGGGTGATAATATTTAGTACATTAGCTTGCCTTAGAATTCACGTGTTAACGGGCTTATTACTTTGTTGGGGTTTGGGTTTCAGCCCGAGTAGGAGTGGTGCCATTCGGATATTTAAATTTTAGAAATATTTCAACTTTCAGTCTCGTAGTTTGGAAATATGTCTGGAAATGTCCGACCACGTAATTATGTATAAATATAATAATAAGACAAAACGTAACGGTTGTACCCTGAATGTTTTGCAAGTATGAAGATTAAGAAGCCAAGTTGTTCCTTTGCCTACTCTATTAATGAATGTAGACTTGAATTTATTACTAGGTTATTGTTTAGTACATTGCGGTAAAAATGTTAAACTATATATTCAATTGCAAGACCGAACGAAACTCGTCTTAAGGCGTTCTTGGGGACGAGTGTTTACGATTAGAGTTCAATCGACGAGTACAAGTCAGAAAACAAAAACAGAACAGAGTATAATAACTTAGATCTCAGGAGTGGTAACGTATCTAAATTCTCAGATCTCTGGTTTTTATTAAGATGTTTATAAGGTAGAGTATTCACTTAAATACCTGAAGCCGCAATGGACCCGATTGGGTCCGAGAACAATAAGAAATCAATTGTCATATTTTTCTGGTGGCCTGAGAGATTAATGCAAATGAAAGAATTTTAATTTGTTTTTTTTAAGTATTCACTTACCATCAATATTAACTATTGGCCACTTCATGACAAACAATGACGTCAAAGAAAACAATCCCATGTATTACAATTTTAAACAGACTTAGCTCATTACGAATTCAGCTATAAAATGCGAGCACACAAACAAAACGAAACCAGATTTATACTTTTACAGCACACACACATCTGCAGAACTGATGAATATAACATGAATGTGAGTCATGCCGTTCAAACTTCGGAAAGTGTTATTGCAATGGATACTGAATATATTTCAAAAAGTAGTTGCAATGACATTGATTCATACTTTAACTACCGCTACCTCAGTGGTTCATTAGTAACCGGGTATTAGTGTTGGGGATGGAGTTCAGATTTTTTTTATGTAATGGAAACAACAAGCATGCAGTTCAAATTGATGCTAAGTGATGACTGCAGCCTATAGACACACAAAGACCAAGGTCAAAATTCAGATGCATTACCACACCTGAAGCCTAAGGTGTTATGCCTTTGTGTCGGAAATTACAGGACCGTACATTACCACCTGACCGGAACACGACAGTGCTGAACACTACCATTTAGCGGCAAGTATGTTATGTAATACGGAGGTGCCTACGCCCGCGAACTCCGTCACTGGAGCTCTACCACCCGTTCAGATATTGGGATTATATGATTCGAGACATTGTTCGATATTCTTGGAGTTTTCTAGTTTGTCAGAACAACATCTATATATCAATATTCGTACATCAAGAAACACTTCATGGCGTCAAATTGCAGTAATAGAGCAGTTACCGGTTGTTCTATTATGTCAGAGTTACCTAGTCTTGCCTTTAAGTTTACGCCTTTTTATTTAGAAATGCCTAACGATAAAAACAAATTGACTTAACTGCTCTTGTATGTATTAAAGCTGTTAGAATTTTTATCCGAACGCGTTCCCACAATATGTATTAGTTGCATTCGCCGTGTATGGCTTTATTGCCAGGACGTAATGCTGCTGGTTAATTGATATCAATAAATTATATTGCTACATTTATTGCATGTGTCATGTATGGATTGCGATGGCGCGTTCATGAGCAGGTAGAGGTACTATTTTGTTATTGGAATTTAAGTAAAATAATTTTAAGCGTTTCATTGTTTTCATTCTCTTTTTGAAAGATACTTACCTACTTATTAAAAAATGAGTATTACTTTTTTTTAATGTAATGAAGGTGGCAAACTAGTATGCGGTTCATATTATCGTTAAGTGATGATTACAGCCTATAGACACTCACACAAAGACCAGAGATCAAAACGCAGATGCGTCGCCACCCCTGAGACCTTAGTTATCATGTCTCTGTGATAGTTATTACAGGGCCATACAATTTCTGGTGATATAGTTGTTAATATCGTGAGCGCAATACCATCATACATCAAGTCTCCGCCGCGATCCATTCAAAAGTTTATGTAAATTTCTGGCACCGATGTAAAACAGCGTAAGCCTCGCGAATAGCAGCAAACTTATGATTGGCAGAAAATAATAATTTCATAGACTTTGATGGTTTTTTACTCCAGGTGGCTCCAGTGACGGTGCTCACGGGCGTAGGCACCACCACATTACCTGATATACTTGCCGCTAAATGGAAGTGTTCAGCACTATCGTCTTCCGGTTAGGTGTTACCTACTCGTTATTATCGATATAGGTATATATTAACCGATAAACCAAATCTTCCATTAAAGAAAAACATTCATATAAATGCATGTTTCTGTTTCGTAACTTCGTACAAGTGTCTGAAAGATGTGTGCGCAAATTAATACATCCTTCAGATTATTCCAGATTTTTTATTTCTATGTCCGGGATGCATAGGCCTTTACTTAGTACCAAATTAGAAGCGCAGATAGCCCCGCGGCTGGTGTAGATCGGAAGCGATCTACTCGGCTAAGCGATACGAGCGCGATCGGATGTGACCGCTAGTGGTAAATTAAAAGGCGTGTTTCCGTGCTTCGGAGAGCACGTTAAGCCGTCGGTTCCGGTTGCTATCGATAGATAGCAGTCGTTAAACCTTGTCGGAGGCCTTATTGGCGGTTTGAAAACATCTGACAGCGGGTTGACCACTAACCCTTATCTCCACCAACCTGCATTGCAGCAGCATGGTGGAGTAAGCTCCAGGCCTCCTCCCAAGAAAAGGAGAGATTCGTGTCCAGCAGTGGGACGTATTATGGGTTGCCGTTATATACCAAGTCTCAAGCTCCTTGTCTGACAAAGGTACTAGGAGAATGAACGTTAACCAAATAATAGCAATTTATTGACTACACCGCGATAATTTCCTATTATAACCGCAGTTTCCCAACCTCCATTTAGTCACACATTTCAGTTAATTTACATAAAACCCCGTTCACAATCGCAGACAGTAATGGTTGGGTAATAAAGACTAAATTTACTATCATTAGGTGTGAGCAAAAGTGGTCGTAGTCTATAGGCGTTAAAGATTGTTATCCTACTGGTGTTTCAGAAGACAGTGTCTTAACTGTGTCTGATTATCGTTTAATATATTAAGCAGTAATTGGCGCACTTCATGGTATAATTTTATGCTTAATATCTAGAAGTGGCTACCTACAACAGCTTTTAAGGTCAATTTGTTGTCGCTTCTGGAGGTATCGCTTTTTGTGTTTTGACTAACCTATTGTTCTCTAGCGAGCAATGGCGGTCAAACCTTTCCAATAGGGCGGTAGCAGGTGACTGCAGACTATAGACACCCACACAAAGACCAAGGTTAAAATGCAGATGCGTTGCCACTCCTGAGGCTTAAGGTGTTATGCCCCTGTGCTGGAAATTAAGGTCCGTACATTACCACCTGACCGGAACACGATAGTGCTGAACACTACCATTTATATGTATATTAGGTAATGCGGTGATGCCTACGCCCGCGAATACACACACAGTCCCACACTAGGTATATAAATCTGCGTCGTGGGTGCCAACACACAACACAAACACCCAAACCCAGGCCTACAGGCTGTAGGCCATACAAATATTTGTCCCAGTACATCGATCGAACCGTGAGTCTCGGGTCAAACGGTCATCACACACCGCTGGACTAACAGGCTCGTCTTCCTTAGTGACGCATGATTCAACACTGTGGTGCGCGTCTTTGGTGGAAGGCTGGACTGGACATCTACCTACCGTAGATTAGGTAATGCGGTGGTGCCTACGCCCCCGACTTCTGTCTATAAAGTTCTACCACCAGTAAAAGTGGTACCGTCAATTCAGTAATATAGCCGTTAATATGATACAACAAAATGGGCGGATACTAATTGTTACCCTCTGTACCGGATTACAGGGCGCTGTCGACATGCCCACTTGACGGAATATTGTGTATGAATAAATTATAAAGAACTCTACTAAGTATACACATTTACAAGTACTAGTTATTTTTACTACACGTGTCGTGACAGATTTTGTGCTAGGTTTTTTCCCACAATTTCGTCCGCGTATACTATAAATCATGATGTTATCTATAAAAACCGGTCAAGTGCATGTCGGGCCACGCGCAGTGCAGGGTTCCGTAGTTACAGAGTAAAAGATGAAATAAAAAAAAATATGTATTTTGTAAGGACTTGTTCGAAATTTTCGAGTAAAGTACATTTGATCGACTATTACTCGCAAACTTGAAAGGCCAACTTAAGTGTGATAGTTTTCCTTTTAATTTCGTTATATATAGCTTCTATTGCCGTAACGTTTGAATTTCTAACAATAACCGTTTAGTCTGTAGGGGGGGGACACTTGAATCTAACGAAAATTTGCACTTTAAAGCTTAATAAGTCACGAACAGTTATCTAAATCGAAAAATGATGTTAGAACATCCATACTATTTTAAAAACCTATCCAACGATACTACACACTTTATGGAAATCGAAAATAAAAAAAATATATGCGAGTTACATGTAGGCGAGGTTACCCTAAATATATTTTTTTTCATGTTTTTATTCTACCACTTTGTCGGCGTAATTAAGGTGTATACTTGTGCTAAATTTCAAGTCTCTAGTACTTATAGTTTTGCGCTAAATCGCGGGCGGACAGACAGACAGACAGACAGACGGACATGGCGAATCTATAAGGGTTCCTTGTTTACTACGGAACCCTAAAAATGAGACATTTACACATGACAATGTAGTAATATCTGTGTGTTACTGTATGTATCAATAATGTAAGCAATTATATTAATAGATTAGATGAATAACTTAATCCAGATTGAACTAAAAAACACCCATTTTAGTTTAAACTTTATTTTAAAAAAATGAATGAAATTTTGCAGTGCCAGAAAATGACAACTATGTATCACTAGAACCTAATTTTAAAACCTTCATGTATCTACTTAATTAGAATAAATGACTATCACTATGACTTTTAATCATTACAAATTGTAGTATTACCGATAACTGTATTATTGTAATATAACTGTAAAGTTTCATCCAAATCCGTCTATCTAGTAGCTTTTTTGTGAAAATGTAAGAAACATCCATACTGACAAAATTTCGCATTTATAATAGGTATTAGTAGGATTTGAAAAAAACTACATCTTACTAAGTGGTAGAGTTCCACTACTGGAGTTAGAGGGCGTAGGCACCACCGCATTTACCATATATATCCATCGCCAAAATTAAATGGCAAAGTGTTCAGCACTATTGTGTTACAGTTAGATGGTAATGTATGGCCCCGTAATAACTATCACAGAGACGTAACAACTTAGGTCTCAGGGGCAACGCACCTTTATTATCACCTCCGGTTTTTGTGTAGATGTCTATAGGCTGCAGTCATCACTTAACATCAATGTGAGCTGCATGCTTGTTTGCCAACTTCATTTGAAAAAAAAAAAATGATATAATCTGATGGCACATAGAACCTCATCTCTCAACAGAACCCTTGCGTCAAACGGAACATTTAGAATCACTTTATGTCTACTTGCAACAACAACATAAAAAGAACCGTAAACATTTCTATATGGATACATTATATAATTTATCAACCAACCAATCGAAGTATGTTATCAGTGAACACGGTAGCAATAAATTCCACTAATCTCGAGCAAGCCGACTGTACCAGTGTCCTTGGAAAGTGGTCTTCGAGTGGTTTTTGTATGTTAGACCCTATATGGCTGCTACTGCCGTGAATTTAACGTTTGGTTTCCCTATTGCGATTCGGAGAAAAAGTAATTAACACGTTTGTCTTCTTTAGACTGTGATATTACTAAGTGTAGGTAGTATCATTGTTGACGTAAAGCTGTTCAGATATTCTTAAACGTTTATCGGCACAGGAAATGTATTTATTGAATGTCATAAAAATGTTTGCGCAGTGTAAAAAATAAAGATATGTATGTATCTTCACACCAGGTCCCTAACGGGGTAGGCAGAGAGTGTAGAGTGCCAGATATCCCGGTCCTGAAAAACCTCTTGTGCCTCGTCTACCTTCATCATTCTCATACATGCACGCCGATTCTTAAGACTTTTGACCCCACCATCAGACAGAACTCGACCTATTTGGTCATGGTAGGTCTTGGTCTTCCTGGGCCTCTGCAACCATCCACATTCGCATTGTATGTCTGTTTAGTCATTCGCTCATTCGACATTCTTTCTATATGCCCGAACCAACGGAGCATGCCTTTTTTCATTTTTACGCCGATACTATCATTCACACAAAGCCTCTTTCTTACATCTTAATTACGAACGCGATCGGTGAGTGATACACCGCAGATCTTGCGTAAAGATCTCATCTCGACCGCGTTTAACTTACTTTCATGCTCTATTCTGCATACCCAGCTCTGGCTTCTCGCTTAAAAAATTAAGATCAAGAATATCATTTTATTTCTGTCAAAAGTTGATTGATACTAATTTCCTATTACGAGTAAGTTTTTAACGCGTTAACTTCTTAAGTGGGTAGAAATTATAAACCTATTTGAATTAACAAGATTAAGGTAAGAACTGGCTAAGAAGTATACCTATAAGGCTAGCGTGTGATTTCTTATGACCGCTTTTTATAAAGGTGATAATGTTCATTTGTTTTGTTGCAGGTAAGACACTTTTAAGTGATGTCATGCCACCAGGAATGCGTAAGTTATCAGCATATTATCAGCTGAATAATGTCATCTTTGAAAATAATAATCGTGGATTATTTACTACCTTGAAAGATTCATCTATTCTCATCACTTGTTTGTATAGATTATACGAATGCCACTCATTATTTTTATTCGTCAAAATAATAAGCGATTATTTGGCGCATCGCATTGGTGAATTCTAATCTTAATATGATGTTTATTGCTCCATATGCCGACAGATATGGTGCTCCGTTTTTTGCCGCCATGCGCTTGGTGCATATCACAGCAATCTTTGAAAGCGGCCGGTTTACGGACGACATGTGATTGTGGAGCTGGGATTGGTTTTGACGTTGATGTTTACGTGTACTTTCATTCGCGAGATAAACTGTCTATTATATGGAACGATATAGACCTAGTTTGACGGATTGAGGAGTAGATAATATCTGTTCAAATTCACTATTTGAGAGCGTGGAATGCCATCATCCTATCTGCCCCTTTATTATGTAACGAAGGCACCAAGAACGCAGTTCACATGAATGTTAAATTATGACTGCAGACTATAGACATCTACACAAATACCAGAGGCCAATTCGCAGATGCGTTTTAAAAAAAACATTTTGCACCGAGATCTAAGTCTTAGCAGACCTATTTTCGCACCTATTGCCACTTAGTTACCCAGACAACGTAGGCACATTTGAATTCTATATGTTATACTGGTACAAACATGTTTTTTTAAGGGCTTATGTAGGCAGCTCGTCTCATGATGGCATTGGTCTACTTCACCAGTAAATTTGCCAGTACAAAGGGCTCTCAGCCTAAATAAATTTGGACGTATAGCTAAGGGAAACCCGTTACGTTGTGGAGGGATATAAGACATATTCATTTAGGAACGCTGCATAGACATCGATTGGTGGACACGCGAATGAAGCCACGTACGGCGAATTACAAAAAGAACTGTGTATTACATCTGTATTATACACAGGATTACTGGTGGTAGAGCTCCAGTGACGGAGCTCGCGGGAGTAGGCACCACCGCATTACCTAATATACTTGCCGCTAAATGGTAGTGTTCAGCACAATCGTGTTCCGGTCAGGTGATAATGTACGGCCCTATAATTTCCGGCACAGAGGCATAACACCTTAGGCCTCAGGAGTGGTAACGCATCTGCATTTTGACCTTGGTCTTTGTGTGGGTGTCTCTAGGCTGCAGTCATCACTTAACATCAATGTGAACTGCATGCTTGTTTGCCACTTCCATTACATTCATAAAAAAATGTTATATTTTTACCATTATACATTATCATGGCCATTATCGAATGATATTCTATTGTACACGCAATTCTTCACTTAAAAAGACATAATGATGTGAAAAAGATGCTTTCTTATTTTATGAAACTGGCAAACGAGGCAGTTCCCATTGTTGATGTTGTGTACTGTAGGTACTTACTTAAGATGCTTAGTCGTTCACTCTTGACAGAGTGGTCGCAGCTAGCGATGATGCATTTTCTGCAGACGCTGTAGCTTTTGCGATGCGTTTCCATTTGTTGCGGTCTTCAGCGTCTCTTAGTTAAGATAATAAGCAATATTTTTTTATGCAGATTCTTCGCAAGACCTTTCCTTTTTATTGTTTTAATGGTATACATTGACATCTCCGGGTATATAACCAAACTAGAAGGGTGATAGAAGGAAACTTCCAGAAGATGGAAAAATAACCTTTCCGACCAGGAGATAGCCCAATACCTCTGTGTAGCAGTAGTTGCCTGCTAGTGGCACTGAGGCTGGTTAGGCTGACTAGTTGCTGCAATACTGAGGCAGTTAATCAAAGTAATACTCCTGTATTTAGAGCATTTATACAAATAAATTAAATTGGAGTGTCTGTTTGTAATATTAAAATAACCGCTATTTACTAGATGCATATGTATGTATACACGGTACATATACCAAAACACCATTTTTGTCTGTCTGTCTGTTTGGCGGTCTTTCACGGGATAGCTGATGTAATAAGGAGTAACTTAGGCTACTTTTATACTAGCTGCGCCCACGACTTCGTCCGGGTAGATACTGAACAATCATATTTTTTCTCACGTGGACGAATTCTACTTATTTGTATGTAGGTATGTATGTATGTCCATACATACATACATACCTACAAACAAATAAGTAGAATTGGAGTGTATCCGACTTTGATGGGACTTCGACGGGTAGGTAGTTGATGTAATAAGGACTAACTAAGGCTACTTTTATCTCCATACATACATACATACCTACATACCTACAAATAAATAGATTTTAAGTGTCTCCGATTTTGACGGGTCTTTCACGGGATAGCTGATGTAATAAGGAGTAACTTAGGCTACTTTTATACTAGCTGAGCCCACGACTTCGTCCAGGTAGATACTGAACAATCATATTTTTTCTCACGTAGACGAAGTCGCGGGCACAGGTAGTACAAAATATATAAGTTATGTGGAAAGATTGTTTTAAATTATTCTCCATATTCTAAGATTTAACCGCCCAAACCTTTACCCTCAAGTTACCCTTCATCCCAACTACCACAGCACAGTTAAACGGGGTTTCATCAAAATACCAAAGCGCACATTAATCATCCCGCGCCTTTCAATTCATATGAAACTTTTGCGCATAAAGGACGTTGATCTAACATCCCTTATTGGAATGAAATCTTTCAAGGCGAAGCTTTACAAAGGCAAACATTTGAACACGGTTCAAAACTCGGATCCCGTAATCTCGTATTATGAAACACTTCCTTCGATTCAAAGGCACTTTTTATTAGCATTGCGATAATATCTCCCCTCGGGTTTTCATAATGGTTGCACCCGAATTATAAATACAGGGTGAAGTGTGATTTTGTTTTGTGCACGTCGTGGTTCTTTGGTGATATTATTTTCACTTAAGTCACCATATTTGTAAAGATTTCTAAAGATTGAAGGTAGCGTGTTTAGACATCTCCAAAAACTAGATGTCTGGATACAAACCCTAAACCAGTGCTGCAGCTTGATGGATTAGACACGTAGGCACTACCACATTATCTAATCTATCTGCCGCCAAATCGTAGTATTCAATACCATCGTGTTCTGGTTGTTATGCCATAACTGTCTCAGAGCAGAGGTGTTTACCTCTGAACTGAGACAATTTTGACCGCAGGGATGGCAAAGCTTTATATTGGAGGATGGAGAGGAGAGAGGATGTAGTATTCATTTACCATTCATCGGATCTGCATCTTTATCACCACTGCCAATAAAAAAACAATTAATAATGTCTTTCACAAACGCGTTCTGTATAAGATTTAAAACATTTCGAAATTAAAAAATATCAAACGTCATCCTTAATAACCCGGTAACTAGAATGCGAGTACGTGTAGAAGAAAGTATTAAATTATTAGTGACTAGCAGCTGTAAGATTACCACTCACCAAAATTATTATTTTCACCCAAAGGAACCCTAAATCTGCATCAATAACTTCGCACTTACCTTTTGTACGTCCAAATTACACATTCAATGCTGCACTCCCCGCCCCACGTGGCGGCGTCTATTTTTACACCTTGACAGATGTCGACACCAGCGCTTGCATAAAAAATATCGCTTTAAGAGGTTATTTCCCACTCGGATTCCTTTGTGAGCCGCCACTTAATCTCCTGTTACAGCTGTTACGTATTGCGTGTTAAGCACATTTATTTGCTCTAACTTTTTTTTGTATTATTCCAGGTATACTTCATTTTATCCTTTGCGTTCATTTTGTTTTATGTTAACGTATGTACCCCGAAGGGGAAGGTACAGTACCTACAGTACTCAATAATTCATGCCGAGACCTACCATTCACCAGTTATACCTATGTTATCAAGGTGGCGATTCTATTGACATCTCCGGACAAATTGCCAAACTTCGAGAGTCACCACAAAAACTCACTAGACCACTGAGGCCGTTTCATGTGTCTATTGGAATATAGGAACAATACAAGGATCCAGAGCAAAAAGCAAAAGAAAGATAATATGACAATATTTTGATGAGTTTTTTCCATATATTGTCGGTAGCATAGGATTACAGATATGTGTATTTTCTTCCATCCAAATTCGTACATGTGCTACGGTGCTAATTTATTATTACTCTGAACAAACCTTTCTTTTAATCAAAATCACTTAAAATGTTTACAACAAAAAGGTAATGAATCTCAGTTGTCAACTGTTTCAATGGCAACGTCAAATTATCAAGTTCTTGGCAGTCAGCAACAATACCTGTCAGCGATATTATAGGTACGAGTAGCTTCGCGTCGCGCGTCGGTAGATACCTATTCTCTAATTTTTAAGGGAAGTATTTCGGGCATGCGTTTCCGATTGCCCAAAAATCGTAACAGAAAATATTCTGGAAGAACTCTTTTAATTTGATCTTAATTAATGAATCAATGTTAGATTGTCGATTGATAGAGAAACATACCTTACAGAGAAAAATCGGAACCTATAAGTACTTTGAGAGAGCGTGTCCGATTATTCTCTATAGTAACAAAAATAATTCCTTGTTTTTTTTTAGGGTTAAGGTTCAAGCTACTGTATTGTCGGTATCAAAGGATTACAGATATTCGTGCTTTTTTTTTTTTTTTATGTAATGGAAGTGGTAAACAAGCATGCAGTTCACATTGATGTTAAGTGATGACTGCAGCCTATAGACACCCACACAAAGACCAAGGTCAAAATGCAGATGCGTTATCACTCCTGAGGCCTAAGGTCTTATGCCTCTGTGCCGGAAATTACAGGGCCGTACATTACCACCTGACCGGAACACGATAGTGTTGAACACTACCATTTAGCGGCAAGTATATTAGGTAATGCGGTGGTGCCTACGCCCGCGAGCTCCATCACTGGAGCTCTACCACCAGTAAAGTGTTGTAGTTATTCCTTAAACAAGTCTTACTTAATGTGAAGTAAAGAAAAAACAATGACTTAGTGATTTTTCTGCCATTTCATTCGTAGGTACGTTTATTTTAAGATGGTACTAATTTATTATTACTCTAAACAAACCTTTCTTTAAACCAAAATCACTTTAAATGTTTGTTTACATTTCGGCTCAAAAAACAAACCAAAAAGGAAATGAATCTCAGCTGTCAATTGCTTCAATAGCAGCTTCAGATTATCAAGTTCTTGGCAGTCAGCAACAATATCTGTCAGCGATATTGTCACTCCGCGTCGCACGTCAGGACTCTCTAATTTATCTTGGAAGTATTTCAGGAATGCGTTTCCGATTGCCCCAAGAATCGTACCAAAATGTTTAGAAGAAATTATTTTAATTTGATCTTAATTACCCATTGAATTAATATTGTTATATTGTCGACTTATAAAGTAACATACATAATAGGGAAAATCGGAACCTGTATGTATTATGATAATGCGTGTCCGATTGTTCGCAATCATTATGAAAATACAGATTTTTCTTGTAAGGCGTATGTTTCAATCTACCGTATTGTCGGTAATAGAGGATTATAGATTTTCGTTCTGGAGTTATTGTTTAAGCAAGTCTTACTTAATATAAAGTAAAAAAAAAATGTTTTTCTTCCATTTAATTTGTACGTTTATTATGGGATGGTGCCAATTTACTATTACTCTAAACAAAGTTTTATTTTAACCACTAATACTTAAAATGTTTGTTTACATTTCGGCTCAAAAAACAAAACAAAAGGCAATGAATCTCAACTGTCAATTGTTTCAATGGCAGCGTCGAATTATCAAGTTCTTGGCAGTCAGCGACAATATCTGTCAGCAATATTGTCGAGTCGCGCGTCAGTAGGTACCTACTCTCTAATTTATATTGGAAGTATTTTGGGAATGCGTTTCCGAATGCCCCCGATCGTAACGAAAATATCTCCTTGAGGAATTCTTTTAATTGAACCGGACATGGGGGATCGTGTAATCTTGATGGGTGTTTGGTGTTATCTGATTTTGAACTTCAAATACGACTTGGATCGATAGATGAAAACATAGATATGGGATGGATGCTTCAATAGTATAAATATTTTACTTGTTTTCTTTTAGATCAACCTTGTCATATATAAATATACATGTATAAATGTCTAATATAATAATATACGGTCTTGAAAATTTATTAAAATGGGAAAATTATATGATGATCGTATCTGGTCAGCTATGACTTCATCAATAAAAAAAATAATTAAAATTTGCGCTGGAAATCAATTTTATTTTTTTTTATTTACAGTCTTAAATTTTGGTTAAACTTTTTCAATAAATATTACTCACAAACAGCCAATTGAGTTAATACATGCAATCCAGAGATCGAATATTCAAAATAAGACAAATTTTCGGACTATTTGTATGGACCCGTAATAACTGTCACAGAGACAACAACTTAGGTCTCAGGTGTGGCAACGCATCTGCATTTTGATCTCTGATTTTAGTGTAGATCTCTATAGGCTGCAGTCATCATTTAACATCAATGTCTGCTGCATGCTTGTTTGCTACCTTCCTTTTGTTTTCCTTTCATAGAAAAAAAACACAGATTTTAATGATTGTACTATCTTTATTTGACCTGTCATTTCTCTGTATAATATTAGCACTCACATAATTTTTACCATACAATGAATTTTAACTTGCTTACTGAATAAATATGTTGACGAGTGAATTACGATAAACATATCAAACCAAGCAAAGGTATAATTACTGTCAATAATTTTAATAGCAACATTCTACATGGCCGTACACACGCAGCTAGCAATCACCGCTTTCAAAATGCTAACTATATTAGTCCGGTCAATAGTAATTAAGATCTCAGCTGCGTTGATAGTGACTATTCTATATGTTACGCCCATGGTTAGTACGGTGCTTGTGCTCTGTATCTGATACCATTTTGATCTTGTTTATTATTAGCTCTGCCCGCGACTTCGTCCGCGTGAGAATTTATGATTGTTCAGTATCTACCTAGACGAAGTCGTGGGCACAACTGGTATAAAAGTTATACCCTAAGTTACTTCTTATTACATAAGCTATCTGCCAGTGGAAGTCCCGTCAAAATCGGTCTAGCCATTCCCGAGATTAGCGGGGACAAGTAGACAGACAGACAGACAAACAAACAGACAGTAATTGTAAAAGATATTGTTTTGGTATATGTACCGTGTATAGGTACATACATATGCATTTAGTAAAAAGAGGTTATTTTTATATTACAAACAGACACTCCAATTTTATTTATTTGGATAGATTATAAAATAATTGTTTCATGAACATTACGTCATCACCATTCCGGTCGAAATACCTCCGCTGGATAAGGCCTAGTCCTAAGCCATAAGAGGGGACTATGCCATGATCGCCACGTTTGGCAGGCGGATTAGCGATCGCAGATGTGACGGTAGTTTTATCAGGAGTCGCCGCTGCCCATATCTCGTTATTATATTTACCGCCCTATTGGAATGACCGCCATTGTTCGGTTGACTGATTGCACTACAGGAAGAATTCTTCTCCACTAGAGGACAATGGGGTCATCACGTCGCGATGCCATCGTTATGTCATATACCTACCTACCAAAATAATTGATCGAAAAACTCCAATGTCACATTGCAGTTTTCCGATTAGGAAAATTCTTACTGCGAGTTCCCTCAGCCTACAATATTTTGGTAACTGCAAAGTCTTTGATTAATTGACAAGTGTTTTTTTATGTAATAAAAGTGGCAAACAAGCACGCAGTTCATATTGGTGTTAAGATGACTGCAGCCTATAGTCACCCACACAATTACCAAAGGTCAAAATGCAGATGCGTTGCCACTCCTGAGGCCTAATGTGTTATGTCTCTGTGCCGGAAATTACAGGGCCGTACATTACCATCTAACCGGAACACGATAATGCTGAACACTACCATTCATCGGCAAGTATGTTACGTAATGCGGTGGTGCCTACGCCCGCGAGCTCCATCATTGGAGCTCTACCACCGGTAAAAATATGTGAAAAAACAAGTGTTATGATCGTGTAAATTTATGTTTTCATGCATGTCAGATACCACTGGCGTCGGGATGTGGTGACCCACCGCCCACTAGCGGAAGATTAAATTTCTCTTGTACTGGAAGAGAATTCTTCCGCGAGTGCAGTCAGTCAACCGAACAATGGCGGTCAAACCATTACAATAGGGCGGTAGTAAATATAACAAGGCGGGATGGGCAGCAGCGGCCCGATTAAACTACCGTTACTGCGATCGCCAATCCGCTTGCCAAGCGTGGCGATTATGGCTAATTCTCCCCATTGACGCACAACACTGTTGTGGGTGTCTTTGGAGAAGCCTATCTCCAGCAGCGGACGTCATTCGGCTGGAGTGATGATGGCATGCCAGCGAATCAAACTTCAAAACTTTTTGCCAATACGCAGTAAATTGGTCTTTATTCGCATTCAGTGAAGCAGGGTAGTCACATCAGACCATATTTACTTCTAAAATCTTCGGATACAGTGCTCAAGCTCTATAACGGATGCACCTCGCGGACGGCTACAAGTGTTCTTTAAATACATCGCGCTGATCATCTCCCAGATTTATTCCCCGACGTTTGGTTATCGTCTGCTGAGCTTACTATATCAAGAACTAATACAAGATAAGATGCGTTAAAGTGTTATGTTTTCCTGTACCACTTTGAAAGCTGATTTGAATGTTAAACTATTTTTGTTTCAGGTTCTTGTTATTGCTTTACAACGCTTTTACTTAGCTTTATTAATTAAATTGTTCAATATTTGTTCATTGTTCATTCATTCATCAGAAGATCAAGATCTTTAGTTTTGTTATTTTGGAGATTGTTTCGCGAGAAACAGTTTACGTATAAGTCGGTATAGTAATATTATCTTAACGTTTTTTCTGTAATGAAAATAGGCAAAGAATTATGCAGTTCACATGGATGGTAAGCGATGACTGCAGCCTATAGATCTACTACACATCTACACAAACGCAGAAGCGTTGCCACCCCTGAGATCGAGATCTAAGTTGATATGTTTCTACTATAGTTATTACGGGGCCATACATTACCATCTAACGGGTACACTTTGTGCTGAACACCACCATTTCGCGGCCGATAGATTAGGTAATACAGTGGTGCCTACGCCCTTGAGTCCCTACGCTGGAACTCCACCACCAGTTAAACTACTCGATCCTCTCTATTTTGTATTAGATTGATAATAATATATCTTTACAAAACAAATTCTTTCCTTTCGTAATATTGTAATACTTGATGATTCCAATTATTTATTACGGAAAGTTCTAGGTACAGGTGCGAGCACCTATAAAAACTTGTTTGGGATCACGCGAAAAATAATGCCATCTTAAGCCTTACCCATTTTTTTACAAAATTACTCTTTATTCCGTACATGGGTACATCCACGTTATTTTTATTTTAACGTAATTTACAATGACTCATAATTCAAAGGATTCCGACATGGAGACAAACTGGAATGTGATTTATTTGCTAGAGTTCACCCGTGCGTACGTGACCTTCCTTTATTATCCTTTGCTATGTTAATTAGAGTCACAATTTTTTGAATTACGTGTAAATGATATATTATGAAAATGCACCTTAACCATTTCTTTGGTCGACTTTTATAGTTTTGCTGACAGGATTGTTTGTAGAGCAGTGGCTAAAAATTGTAGAAATCGGAAGTGATTAGTGATTTTTTCAGGAACAGAATCAGAAATTTATTTATTCCTTTAGGGTGGCATACATAAATTAGACCTCTAATTTTAATGTAAGTAGATGCATCTTGCTGTTGATATGATTTATAATATTATTATGTTTCTTTGTTTATAAGACTTTCACAAATAAATGTAGACGAGTTCTTCTCACTAATGAATTACCTACACTATGGATCACCAATCATCATATTAGTGCATTTTTTACATGAATAACTGGTAATAGAGATCCAACGTAGGAGCTCGAGAGCGTAGGCCCACCACCGCATTACCTAATCCATCTACCGCCATCATGAAAGTATTCAACACTACCGTGTTTCGGATAGATTATAATAACTATCACAGATACAATGACATAACTAAGGTCTCAGGAGGCAACACAACTACATTTTGACGTCTGGTTTGTGTAAGCTGCAGTCCTCACTAAACATCCATAGGGGAAAGGGCAGACTGGAGGAGTGTGCCATGTAAACTGCATGCTTGTTTGCCCTTTCTTTATTATATTAAAAAAAGAAGTAGCAATCTCCATGTAATTCAACTTAAAGAATATTCGAAAGACAAAATTATAGTGTAAGTTTAACGAAACTTTTAAAACAATACACTTCATCTACCGACGTAACAATAATTTACAATTATTATCAAGTAGTCACACAATTAACGACCGTTCTTGTTCATCGCTTCGCTTACATAAAAAAGATCAAAATTCTCCGTCGGACATTTTCGCTGAGATAACAAAGATGAACCAATCAAATCAGCCCTCTTAAAATATTCGCTAAAGTGACCGGTTTTTTATATGAATTGGTCCTAAAATGTTTATAGCCATCCGATATTGGCTTGCCACAGTTCAATAAACCGGTGACTCGTCACAAAATTTCACCCGCTATAAAATCTACGCTAAGCAAAGACTATTTATTCACTTGCTAAGTTGCAGAGCGTAGTTTCAAAGAAAAACTTATCCACAGTCGTTAATTAAAAGAACAGAATTGGTTAAGTTTAAGTCAAACTAATTTGCGTTCATTAAAGGCGAATCGTTAATTACTTTTTCTTTTTTATATACGTACGATATATTATAGAGAAGTTGCTTGAGAGAGCATTTTGTAAACAAAAATTAAGCGAGTTTGTTACATTGCGTTAGTGGTAAACAAGGATACATAAATATTGGATTGTTGAAATCTCTGAAAAGTGTAAACTATGGCCATAACCAAAAAAAGTAAACGGAAGACCCCTAAAACTTCATTAGCTTTACGTGTAACATCATATTTAAGTCGAAAGTCATCCACTGCTGGAGCAGAGTCACCACCATAACGGGGATGCCGTAATCGCCACGCTTGGCATGTGGATTGGCGATCGCAGTGGCGATAGTTTTATCGCAGGACGTTGCTGCCATATATTACATATAATAAGGCTCCTGGAGACCATTTTACATCGTCATTTTTAAACTACCTAAAGCTAATAACCATTCATAATAACAAAAAACATGAAAAAGCAGCGAAAGAATAAAGAATTAATTATTTATAAACTCCTCCATTTTAAAAAGAAACGGTGGAAAGGAATGAATTTGTTCGTCATAATAAAGGTTATTCACTTAGCAGAGTTCCAAGTACAGTCAAAGATCCGAAATAAGTCTAACACCAATATTCTAAGACGTTACTCGAAACATTCCTTGACTCACACTCAGCTGAGGACACTTTATGAGAACCCCTCGAAATCCATTTTTATAGACAATATGGTATTAAATTATATTTCCAGACAGTTCCCACACGAGAAACTTATGAAGCCCAAGAATATGGCGCAAATGTAAATACTCCTCAAGTTTGACAATTGCTTTCTTACCTCAAACGGAGGCAAAATGTCGAATTGTGATATCGTAGTCCATAGTTATATCAATTACAGAACAATTAAGAGAGAAAATATGTATATATAACTAACTTTCGACAATAACAAAGAAGCGCTATTGCGATTTAAAAAAAAAATCACAATGATCATTGAAGTATACAGCGATTAAACCTTAGCAATTATTTATGTAAAGATATTAAAATATTTAGCATTGTTTAAAGGACTATAATTCGATTTTAGTTAAATATTTAAATTTCCCTCCAATTTTCGAAATTGGAGGGAAATCCTATTTTGTGAGTGTATATTTTTTTCATTTAGTAAATCGAAATTTAAATAAAATTATGAATAAAACTGCCGCCCCTTAAAACTTGCCGCCCTAGACTCCGGCCTACTCAGCCTGCAAAGAAATTTTAAATCTCGCACCCCTTATCGCTAAGTCCCAAGTAGATGACAGTTTTTGTATGGGCTACTTGGTACCGCCCCCTCCGTCGTCAGTCGTGATTGGTTTTTTTTTATGTAATAGAAGTGGCAAACAAGCATGCAGTTCACATTGATGTTAAGTGATGACTGCAGCCTATAAACACCCACACAAAAACAAGGTCAAAATGCAGATGCGTCACCATTCCTATCACAGTCACTGAGGCCTAAGTTGTTATGCCTCTGTGCCGGAAATTACAGAGCCGTACATTACCACCTCACCGGAACACGATAGTGCTGAACGCTACCATTTAGCGGCAAGTATATTAGGTAATGCGGTGGTGCCTTCGCCTGCGAGCTCCGTCACAGGAGCCCTACCACCAGTTACAACTAAGAATACCAATTCCATTGAGTAAGGTTGAGTTAAGGTCGAGATTACGACTTAGAATATGGGTGTAAGTCTCCTTCATAAGGTGCAATATATCTTGTTGGATACTGTACTGTCAATGAAAGTGCATCATTGCTCTCTTGATTTCCAATGTCCGCTTTGCTCGTAAACGTTTTATCGGTGCTTCATCTGTGGCGATCGTTACACCGTCTGCCGATTTGTTAACGGTTTAACAGTGTCTGAGGTCACTACGTGGATCTTTAATATACCAAAAAGCTGTGTTAAAACCGTGTTATTGGTGGTTTTCCTCCATTTAAGGAGCGAGTATTATGGGGAAATGTATGATTATGCTCACAACACTGACACCGGAGTTGCTGACTTAACGGTGCCGGCTTGTGAGGATATAGCAAAAGATGAGATTGTATTGATACGATGTTTGAAATGTGGTAAGGCTGCGAGTAGCTTCACCAACAAACCTGCCCCAAAGCTCATCTAACACATTCTCTGGCAGTTCCTTACAATCTAATCATATTAAATCCTACCGTTCCAAGCTTAAATGGCTTTCTATCCGTCACAGAAGATGGATTAGAACTCTTTGTTTACTTTTCTCTATCCTCTACGATCCACAATCTCCTGCTTATCTTAAATGTAAATTTAAACCCCTTGGTGGCTCCCACTCACTCAACCTGCGCTCGTCGGCAAATCTTATTCTTGAAATCCCTTCTCACCGTACTGGTTTCATCTCGAACTCCTTCGCTGTTACAGCGATCAAACTCTGGAATATGCTACTTATTGACATCAAAAAAGCTCCGAGTAAATTTGCTTTTAAACGTAAGCTTCGTAACTTCTTTCTGAATTCTTCTGACCTTCCATATTGCTTATAGCATGAATATGACGCGTTGGTATTAATTATGACACTTAAACAGCTGATTAATGAAATATTGTACTTCATATTTATTTATCAATATATTTTTATAATATTGTATGTTTATATTTGTGTAATATGTATGTATATTACATTTATTTATCTATGATGTATGTATGTCTATATAGTATATTATTTACATTGTATACAATTTTTCATAAGTATCTATTTCAAATACTCGTATTATTTATAGCATTCTCACCTGTCAGCACTAGTTAAATTTTCAACACTACCCAAAGGTTGACTGGTCGATAATGCCTTGTAGTAGCATTAAGTCCGCCTTATGTACCTTTTCTATGTGCATAGAAGTTAAATAAATAAATAAATTAATTAAACATAAGTATGTAATGTTCAGTTATGAGATTGGCAAAGACTTTGACCATTTAATTAAAATGCAATCGGGACAGTCTTTTATTAATTATTGCATGCCAGGTTTATCATGGCATATTAAAAAAAAATACAGCTTTTAGCTTTGATCGGGAGGCAACCTTAATTATTTGCATTGGAAACAGAGGTCATGTAAATAAAAAACAACTCATAAATTATTATGATCTTTTACAAACACTAGTATTGATCAGGTTTCTGCCGAAATTATCAAATATGGTGGTGCTGCCCTTTGGGATTATTTTTGGGTGTTGTGCAACATTTGCTGGAGATCCGGAAGAATCCCAAAGGATTGGCGGTGTGCGGTCATCGTGCCTTTGTATAAAGGCAAGGGTTCACGTATGGACTGCACCAGCTATCGAGCGATCAGTTTGATCAGTTTGGCAGCTAAAGTGTATGGAAAAGTCTTAGAAAGAAGAATGAAAGAGAAGTCCGACGGGTTGTTGTGGGATGCACAGGGTGGTTTCAGAACTGGAAGAGGATATATGGATCAAGTTTTCTCCCTCCGCAACATCGTGGAGAAGCATCTGGCTGTGAGCCAGAAGGTTTTCTGCGGTTTTGTGGATTTGGAGAAAGCGTTTGATAGAGTATTACGAAAGGAGCTGTGGGACATTTTGCCAGAGTATGGTATTGATGGCAGTATGCTCCGTGCAATACAGTCTACGTATGTAGACTGTCAAGCATGTGTGCGGGTAGATGGTAACATGTCACTCTGGTTTGATGTTAACATCGGTGTCAGACAGGGTTGCGTGCTTTCGTCTAGGCTGTTTATCATATATCTGGACAAATGCCTCCAGAGGGTGAAGTTGATGGATGTGGGAGTGCGTATGGGTGACTTAGTGGTGAACTGTCTGCTTTACGCAGATGATGCGGTAATTGTTAGCTCTACACCATCTGGGCTACAAGCACTAGTCACAGTCATGAAAGAGGATTGTATGGAGAAAGGCTTACAATTGAATGTGGATAAAACTAAAGTATTAGTATTTGAAAGAGATGAACAGAGAACAAATGCAAGGGTAGTAGTAGATGATGCAGTGTTAGAACAGGTTGATGAAATTGTATATCTTGGATGTGCTTTTAGCAAGGATGGTAGGTACACCACTGACATAGAAAGAAGAGTGCTTGCTGGGAATTGCGTGAATGGAGCGTTGGGTAAGCTGCTAGAATCTAAACATCTCAGCCAGCGGGCTCGACTAGCCGTACATAATGCTGTACTTACTCCAACGCTTTTATATGGAAGCGAGAGCTGGGTATGCAGGAAAGACCATGAAAGTAAGTTGAACGCGGTCGAGATGAGATCTTTGCGCAAGATCTGCGGTGTATCACTCACCGATCGCGTTTGTAATGAAGATGTAAGAAAGAGGCTTTGTGTGAATGATATTATCGGTGTAAAAATGAAAAAAGGCATGCTCCGATGGTTCGGGCATATAGAAAGAATGTCGAATGAGCGAATGACTAAACAGATATACAATGCGAATGTGGATGGTTGCAGAGGCCCAGGAAGACCAAGGCTGACCTACCATGACCAAATAGGTCGAGTTCTGTCTGATGGTGGGGTCAAAAGTCTTAGGAATCGGCGTGCATGTATGAAGAGAATGATGAAGGTAGACGAGGCACGAGAGGTTTGTCAGAACCGGGATGTCTGGCGCTCTACACTCTCTGCCTACCCCGTTAGGGACCTGGCGTGAAGATACATACATACATACATACTATTGTTACAGCCTTCACGTGTCATTTTATTGTGTGTCATTGTAAGTGAAGTTTATATCTATACTTAATATTATGAAGCTGAAGAATTTGTTTGTTTGTTTGTTTGAACGCGCTAATCTCAGGATCTACTGGTCCGATATGAAAAGATTTTTCAGTGTTAGATAGCCCATTTATCGAGGAAGGCTATTATAGGCTATATATCATCACGTTATAACTAATCAGAACTGAGCAGCGCGGGCGAAGCCGGGGCGGGCCGCTATCTTATATATTTTGTAAACTCAAAATTAATGAAGATTATTCGGTTATTCATCACAGTCTTAATCAGACTCTTGCTAAAATATATTATTATATAGTGGGTATTAAAATCCACAGCAATAAAAAAATCACATCGACGCTACGAAGAAAACTTCGGTGATTTTCGGCTCTGTAGGAGCGTTATCTCTTTCACACACTACCTTTGTGACGATAGTCAACCAATTTGATCAAATTTTGACCAATGCCGCACTATCACTGCTTACTTACGTATGCAGTGTGCAATAGAGATAGCGCTCTACGAAATCGAAACCGATAGTCCGATTAGCCGATTGTCTCTTTCCTAAGCTCGATGTGCAATATTTCTTGGCTGGGTACTGTAATTAAATGTTAATTTATGAACTTCCTCGGCCCTATAATTTCCGGCACAGAGGCATAACACCGTAGGCCTCAGAAGTGATAACGCATCTGCATTTTGCCCCCTGGTCTTTGTGTGGGTGTCTATATAGGCTGCAGTCATCACTTAATATCAATGTAAACTGCATGCTTGTTTGCCACTTTCTAGACATAAAAAAAACAACTTAGATCTGCGACTGGATACCTACGTATAATCAGAATTTCACCTCGCACATTATGCTACCTACTGTAACTTTTTTTCTTTTCAATTCCGTTCTTATTTAATAGAGTGTAATAAATTTTCAATTCCAAAGCTTTCATTTGCTCAAATAACAAAACTTAATAGTATTTCTATTGTAAGCTATAAAATATTTGTACCCTTTTAATATCAGAGCGTCTGTATTGACACCCCTGTATGTCATAGCAATAAAAAAGTATTTGTTCATTTGAAGTCAACCCTTCCAAACAAACCCATCGTGCCTAAACATTTGATAAGCAAACAGCAGTGGAAACATTGAGTGACACAAATCGTCAGCGATGCGAGCGACGCTGTGTCAATACACTCGCAAACAATGAAACAAAAATGTGTAGATACGAAGGTACTGAACCACACGGAATACCGACACTTGACACCTGTGTATCCGACAATAACTTTTCATTCAAAACTGAACTCTATGTTTTTGATGCAGAGTTAAATTTTGGTCACGAGGAACCTTTAAAAAGAGATGAAATTTCAATAACTTCAACAAAAGAGGCTTTGAGAGATACGTTTGTCGTCACGCTGGATTATTAGCGTCGAATAGTTGTTGAATATAAATAGTTTGTATGCGGTCTCACAACGACCCGTTTGGGATAATATTATTGACTCTTCCCGGTCTTTGTTATATGTCTAATGTTATGACAGGAAGCTATGAAGATTTATACAAAATGTGTTCGGAACTTTTTCTGGAGATATGATTCGAGTAAGAGAGGATGTTGCCAAGAGATTTATAGTTTGAAGTTACTACTGTGGGAAACGTAGTTAAAAAGTTATCTCAAAGTAGGTTTTATTTTGACTGAGGTGTATTAACCTGCAGTTAATAAATAATGAAGAAAAGTAAACAAATTAAGGTAAGGCTAGTACATACAAAACTAAATAAATAATTGTCAGTGAAACCGACTTAGAACAAAGCCAACAAATTATTCACTAACATTTCCTGTGACTGAACAAATAGTTTCACGTTCTCTTAGTATTTGTTAACTGTGTAAATATTATCTTGTATATTCATTATTCTTGTTATTTGTTGTGTGTTTTGTTGTTATTAGAATTTTTTGAACTTAAAACATCTTAAGGTGCGTTGATTTTCGCCAGGGTAAGAATCTATGTGTTCCTCATTCAATGATGTGCTGATGTTAACAATATTGCTATGGCTATAATATTCCGTTAGAAAGTATAAAATATACATTATTGTTTAAACCATCCTTTTTCTTTGTTTGTCCTTATCCTTTTCCTTTTGTTGTTTGTTCGTTTTGTTTCTATGCATCATACAATGATGTGATAGCAGTTTACTACTGCCAAAATAAGTAATAAGTATGTGTTTTCTCAGAAGCATTAGCGGGATTCAGTTGTGTTCCCAAAAATGTCAATAAACTCATTACAATCACTTCGCACTTAAAACGTACAGATTTAAATTTTATTTGTTTTTGTCCCACGGTAGAACGATTTGCGTTGAATAGTATTATAGAAAAAAATATTATTATTTTCTGCGGTAAAACAACCACTTACTAAAATTTCTTCATGTCATTGTATGTATTTTACCTATATGATTTATGAAATATGTCTAAACTTTCAAGCTATCCCTGCAGCGTGTCGATAAAAACGATAAATGCCCATTTGAAACTTTTTTCCCAAAAAATAATGCAGTTCAATAGCTTTGCCCGGACGTAAGATAATGTCCCGGCTGAGGACAGTACAGTCAGTGCACTCGAAGACAGATGTCACTCCACGCTCTCCACATCCGAACCTGTTTCCAGTGGTTCTCTTTTGTCATTGTATTTTCTCACTGCTCGAATTTCTTATTTTGTATTTATTTTGCAAGATGCTAAAATGTTTCTGCCATTAAAAATATTAAATCTCGCAGAGATTTTATTGTAGTAGCGTCGCCTTTCTTGAGGCCTAAGGTTAATGTCTACTGTGCCGGCAATTGCAGGTTGCAGCCGTAACTTATCGAAGCACGACAGTGCTGAACACTACCATAGTAGGGAGTAGATAAGGTAATGCGGTGATACATCCGTGAGCTCCGTCACTGTATGTACAACTATTATAAATGCTGATAATGTATAAGTCTATAAACAGTAGTACCTATTCAATAATTTGCTTACTATTTAGGTAAACTGTACGTGGTGTACAGTTAAAATATCATTGTGTCATAGTGTGGTTTCTATTATTTCCATCATCATCCACAATATAAACAGAAGCAAAGATTATGATAGATATCTGCCAAATTCAGCTCATCCGTCACAAGCATTCTATTTATAATATAATGCCAATATCCAAAACTACCGGGTACGCAAATCAAGATATAGCCCGAATAAGTCTTCACCCACATCAAAATCAAATTCACGTTATTACGGAAAATATACCTACAAGATTTATGTATTCCACCAATTTAATCTCGAGCCCCAGATAATCATACGAGCATAACGCTGGAGGAAAATTATATGCGAATACTTTCAGATTCAATCTCGAATCGTCTCAGCTTTAATACGGCAAAATCCAACCCCACCCACATCAGGAGTCATTCAATGTAATTCCATTACTATACCCCACTTTGATCTAGTCTGTTTAGATTTAAACAACGATTCATTTACGAGCCGCTCCCGAGATGATATTTTAACGGCCCCAAGACGTATTAATCCTTGTTAAGTCTTATAAATTATTCAGCTTACTCCAGAGTTCAGGTCAGGGATCTTCAGGGAGCTCAAACGGAGGTTAGGCTAAAATATTTACATTTTAAACGAACTTTTCTTGGCAATGTTTAGTTGTTCCAAGTGCTTTCCTTGAGGTGTTTTGTTTTTCAAATTTTGAAACATTTTTAAGGCGCCTTATATTTAAAATTTTAACGGTTCTTTCCTTCGTGATGGAGTGTTTACAACCCTTCCGCGCAATTGAGCTGAGTGAGGGGTAAATATTTAGAAGTACTTACGTATTCTTCACTGTTTTTGCTTTTAAACAATTCATTCAATATCACTTAAGACAAAGCTCTTTAAATGTAAAAAAGTACCTATACAGTCCATGTTGATAGTTAGTTTTCATCTACGGCTTGAACCACATTATTAGAGTTCTATAATTATTTACAGATTCCGTACCTAAACTGATAAAATCCCGTTGACTTCATTGTGTAATCGAATCGCAGACAAATTAGGTAACGTGGAAATTCTCCACTATAATTTTAACACCAATCTACATGACAACTTAATAAACAAGAAATGTGTCATTGTACCCAGTTTTTCTTTTCTGCTCATAAAATTCAGTTCCAACCCTTCTGCGATTTTCCAATACAGCAACATTTTGTACAGCTTCCAAAAAAGGTCGCGCCGCGCCTTTTGTTATGTTGTTATGTTAATTAAGTCGCTTTCTTATGAGAAGTGCTCTTGGATTCCGACACGTATCTGCATCAATTAAATGTAACTGACAGTGCGTATTTTGGTAAACTAGTTTGGCACGACAAGTATTTACAATGTGTTCTGAAGATTCTTAAATAAATATGGTCACAATACATCTTATGGTTGAGTTGTTTTCACAGAAAAAAACAGTTGAGTGTATCAAACAAAACAAATATTGTATACTCGTATGGGAGATCTTTAAGGTACCAAGTAACCCTGATTCTCCTATTTTACTATCGAGTTATGTGTAAAAACCGGTTTTTTTTAATATTAGAGCCACGGCTTATATTTTTATATTCAAATTTTCTTACATTCTAAATTCCCACTTCAACAAATAAAATTATGGGTAACAATAAAAATAGAACATGTATTTAAACAGTAGCAATTCATAGACCCAAATGAATCATTTAATAGTAACGAACTAGAGTTAACAATTTATATTAAACATAGATCCATAACAGACCAAAATATATGTAAATGTGATTACATAATTGAATCAGTGGCATTCAGCGTTCCTGTTTGACGAAAGCTGCGGCAGATTTATTAAATAATGTTCGTTAAATATACTCGTATCATTTCAATCGAGTCACTCGTCTCGTTCGTTAATCTCATCTCATTCTCATTCCGTCGGAACTCATTGTTCATTTGTATTCTAACGCTGATTGTTCCCTAATATAATATAATTATCACTTTATTTTCAAAGTGTAGTGACATTCTTTTTTAGTTTTTTTTTTATGTTACGAAAGTGGCAAACAAGCATGCAGTTCACATTGATGTTAAGTGATGACTGCAGCCTATAGACATGTTTTTAATTACCTCCATTTATAAATGATCATAGTGTTGATTTTCACATTTACCAAGTCTAGAATTTATCTATATGTCTTATTATCCAGCTATTATCAGATAAGTATTTTTAATAAATCTTCATATTTTTAAAATGTTTTTCCCTAACATAAGAAGCAGCGTCCTCGCATTGAATGTTAAGGAAGTCATAATTCACAGACATTCACAATTTAACTCAATATCTGCCTATTCCATCCCCGTCTGCAACGCTGGGCGCAGCGGGACTTCAAATCGGGTTACATAAAAGTATCTTCACGATTGTCTAGTAGACATAAAAGTACAATATTCGTTGTTATTATGAGAACAATAAAGTTGCGAGTTAACTGCCTCGGTAGCTTAGTGGTAGTATTTATAGGTAGCATTTATTGTTTTTGTTTAATGGTTATGTTAATTAGGTAAGATGGTTAAATGATGAATTAAACAAAAAAAATTACGTGTAATTGTACAATGTTTTATTTTTTTAATCTTTTTTATCATGGCTTTTGTCACTTGCAAAATCTTTATCTCAGTTAATGGTGCACCGATTTTTATTAGCTAGCTACTCTTTTTCTACTGGATGATATATTTAAAATAAGTGGATATTTCTGATCACGACATCTATTGTTTCGGAAAAATGGTATTTAAGACCTATATCATCACCATCAGATTTGTATCATGTAAATGGTCGTGAAGTATAATTTTCATATTTGTACCTTCTTACCTCTTTTTTACTATAAAGTACAGAAGTTTGTCAGATAGCATTGTGTTCATATTTGTTTATTTCGTGTGACAATATTTTAAAGACTTAAAAGCTTTCAAGTCTTTGTTCATAGTACGATTACAATAATTGCTCCATTGTTACTTTCCATACTGGAACATAATTTAGGGGAGCGCTCCATATTTAGAATCCATTTTAATGTATCTACAATCTTACATTTACACCTTAACATTTTATTTATAATATTAACAGTGAATTAAATACGCAGCGATAGCTCGTTACTGTTGATGTTTATTAAATTGTGTTTTGGCCCCTGACCTCATCCTTGCTAAACTCCATTCGATTTCCATATTAGAATGAATATAACACACAAAACGTTTCCTTTCGCTTCGCATATTTGGTGAATAATAATAGCCTGTTACGAGTAAAATATAAATCGTCCAGTCACAATAAAAACACCCACTCGTAAGTTATTTTTAGCAACAACGATGTTCGCGTATAGTAGATTTTTTTTTTTTATGTAATGTAAGTGGCAAACAAGCATGCAGTTCACATTGATGTTAAGTGATGACTGCAGCCTATAGACACCCACATGAAGACCAAGGCCAAAATGCAGATGCGTTACCACTCCTGAGGCCTAAGGTGTTATGCCTCTGTGCCGGAAATTACAGGGCCGTACATTACCACTTGACCGGAACACGATACTGCTGAACACTACCATTTAGCGGCAAGTAAATTAGGTAACTGCCTCGGTAGCCTAGTGGTAGTAGGCCACTACTACTGCGCTGAGGTCCTGGGTTCGATTCCCGGGTAGGGGGTTTCTGATAACCCCCTACCCGGGCGATAATGGTGAAAAAAGCCTTTATCTCTGGTTCTATTGGGATTTTTCCATTTTCTGGAAATTTCCCAGTACCTCAAAGTTTGGTAATGTGCCCGGAGATGTCAACAGGCTCGCCACCTGTTACATGGGCCAAAACGTAACCGGCGAATCGTGGGTGTTTGCATGTATGCTTGAATGCATGCATTTACCTCTGCCTACCCCTTCGGGGATTACAGGCGTGAAGTTACGTTTTAAATTAGGTAATGCGGTGGTGCCTACGCCCGCGAGCTCCGTCACTGGAGCTCTCTGGAGATTGAGCATTGCCAATCGCTCTCATCACGTAATACGTGAAAATAGGATGAATATTATCACAATATTTCGACTGGCGGAAGAGCTCTAACGACAAAGTTCAAGGGCGTTGATAAAAGTACATTACCTCATTTACTTATTTATTTATTATTTACTATGTAAATGATAGTGTTCCGGTCAGGTCCGGTCTTGTGCGACTTTGTAATTTCCGACATAGAGGCATAACAGCTTTGGCCGCAGGCGTGGTAAGGCATTCACATTATTATTTCCTTTCTCTAGATTTTATTAAGATATTTCACTTACCATTAATTTGAACTGTATGGTTGCTTCTTGATAAAATACGACTTTATAAATGTCAATTCACCGGCCAGGAGATATTTTTTTTGAATTCTATCTCTAATTAGAAGAAGTGGTAACCTAGTTACACCTAGTGTGTACTTCGCATTGTTTAAGAGCCATAATGTCTAAAGAGTGTTATACCATGGAAGTAAACATGTAGTAGGGATAATGTAGGTTAGACCAGAGGTACAATCTATATTCGGAGGTACATGATTCGTTTTATTTATCACCTTCTGTAAATATATTATAGTGGCAAAGACTTTTTTATGTAAGGAAGGTGGCAAACAAGCATGCAGCTCACATTGATGTTAAGTGATAATTGCTGCCTATAGACATCTACATAATAAAATAAAAACCACAGGAGAGAAAAACGCAGATGCGTTGCCACCCCTAATACCTAAGGTGTCATGTCTCTGTGATAGTTATTACTGGGCCATACATTACCATCTATCAGCAACGCGATAGTGTCGAACATTACCATTTAGCGGCTGATAGATTAGGTAATACAGTGGTGCCTACGCGCTCGAGCTCTCTACATTTGGAATATGCCAGCTATGGTTTCTGTCATTTGGTTACTTTGAAGGAAAGCAATTTAGGTGCTCTTGACTAAACGTATTCAATGTTAAGTCAACAACAACATTGTCTCAAGGAAAGCCTTTGAGTTCGGTAATACTGCAAGCCAGTGTTTGCTGGTTTTAAGGGATAAACCTTGTTTCAATCTCTTTACGGACAATAATGAATACATTCCACCGTAATTAAAGGAAAACAATGGGAGACTCGAGAATTTACCGCACGATCCACTATAATTGATAGAATGCCAAATGAAAGTTAAATGAAGCATCAATAGTGTAGCTGGTGTAGCGAGGACACACGGGGTGGAAGAGAGGGGGGAGTTGCAATCACACTAATGGATGGAGTGAGTGAATAATAAAATTATCCAGCTGATGTAATCCGAGCTGCGGCCCGTGTGTCAACTGATGTTTTTGTGGAGGCGGGCGGTGTGACGATTTTCGAGGAGATTTACTCCGTAATGAATGGTGTGGCTTAATTAGAGGGATCCAATATGTGAACTTGCTTAGTGGAGCTTTAATGATCGATGCGAGTATTAAGGTCAATTTGGCTTTAGCTGACGTAGGCGCTTCTTAAATTGTCGTTTAGTCTATATCTTTATCATTTACGTATAAAGTACATTATGTATTCCTATCCTATTTGGTATGTTCAGCTTTTTGGATGTAAGATTTTACCTTAATATTCGTAACGTTCTTAATAACGTTTTAATTCCGTGATATATGTATAAGAAGGGCAAAAATTGCATTTTTTCACTACGTTGTTGTAGTTAAAAAACAATTTTAAATCTCAATTCACCAAAGTCAATAGAGATCTCAAGAATAAAGAGATTATTCAAATAGACCCAAAGTAAACTCAAAAATTAAAAAGTAAACTATAACAGACATACATTGTGTTCTCTTTAATACTAGGATCTGCGTTATGTTCTCTGGTATCTATGGAGTCACCTCCGTATGTTACACCAATCATTTCCCATCCATGACACTTTTCTAATTGTTCCTGACTATAAAATAAAGTCGTAAAGTTACGTTTATTAAAGCTAGTGTTGGACAATGACAATGAATTGGCTGTTCATAATAATACCCGCCATTACAAAGCTTTATCTTCGCACGTGTGCCTTTAGAGAGTTAATGAGAGAATTTCATGTTTTAGATATCTTCACAAGCCTCTTTTAATACTTCTTTATTCTCAGTTCTCTTCACACAACACACACGTCAGTTCCGGGAGCTCCCACATCTAATCTAAGTATTATCGCCACCGCTAGTGGAATTGAAGTCTAAACTCCGTCTGGATAGCGCGAAATAAGCAAGTTTGTGTTTAGTTTGTTGAACAACTAGACTACAGTAATAATGCTAATGGCACTCATAACCCAATTACTTGAGGCTCTCGCCCTGATGGATATCTGCAGCTTATTGCATTACCATCTCGCTGTACTTTGATTACTTTGTTGATTAAACTTTGTGGCGCACGAATTATAAGTTGAATTGTGAATTAATGATAATAAGCCTATGAATGAGTAATTGGGAAGAAGTGTAATCAGTTTCAAGAATAGGTAACACGACTTTCACAGATAACGATACTTAAGTATCGTCAAACGGCAAAATTGTTTAAAATTTGTACGGAATTGATTATTTTTTTCTTCTTTTTATTAAATGGACATACGTTGGCGGCTAGTCTCGAGACAGCATTAGTCCTTTTCACCGTGAAATCGGCAAGCACAAAGGGCTTTCAGTCGTTGGTTGGTGCTAACCAGAGTAACGACTACACGGATAGATCTAGGATTGGGGCTGGAGGAATTTCTCAGTCTGTCAACTTCAATTTACAACAACAACAATTTGAATACCTGGAGCCACCTTCAAACAGGAGGAGATTTTCAATGCCGAGATGTCTAATCCGGTTTACATGATTGTTCTTTGTTTAATGTAGTGTGTAATAAAAATTTCAATTTGTTTGATCTAGTACTTTTTATTCTATGATAATTTTTGCTGGGCGATGTATCATTTATTTTCATAAGTTATCATAAAAAAAAATTAAAAAAAGTTTTACAAAAAATATGCCAACTCTATAACTGAATAGGAAGGTATCATATTGTGCGAATTTGATTTGTTCCTTTGTGAAATTTGACATCTTTCTCTTGGAACACTGAATTTTTAATTTTCCTAAATAATCACGCATTACCAGATACTGTTTTCTCTGTCTTCCCAGATTACGTATTATAATGCACACAACATAAACCACTTTAGTCGAGCAGAGCAGTTGAAAACGCTAAATACCTCCTAAACCAACCCATTATAAATTCAATTAGAAGCTCAAGACGCAGACGATCGGCGAAGGGTGCGAGGGGGTTATCTTAACATATTGTGGGCCACTTGGGTTATTGGGTTGAAGGCGGGTAACAGGAACTATCCCTTTGAGAAGGGTGCAACTAAGATAATTAAGGACTCGGTTCGAGATGTTGTTTTTACATCATACAAACATAGGTTTTATTACTAATATAAAAAAAATATATAATTGCGGCAAATCCGTCGTTAGGCTTTGGTCCAAACACAGTAAACCTTATCTACTGTTAAATGAGGAGCATTTGACAAAGGTTATATGCCAAGGATGATAATATTGAATAACCATCATACTGCTGAATGTCTCAAAGAAGGTGACAGATTGTAGTAAGAAGATACAAAAAAAAAACATTGCGGTATGTGTAACCTAAAGTCTAATAAACCAAGACTTGTAATTGTCATGCATGCAGGCAGGGTGTGTTATTTAAAACGAAGTATTTTTGACTGCACGTCCCTGCCTTGCCTGCGAATGAGTTGTCGTGAAGATATCCAACCAAAAACTATCTAACGGCCGATACCTTAACTCAGATAACACATTAACGTGTCCAAGAATATTGGATGTATCAGATATTGCGTCGTTATCCGCAACTGTTGGCATGCTATTCGCTACTACACAACTTACTTCTTATTGCCCCTTTATGATTACTCGTCGTTGATATTAGATATTGTAAATGAGTGTAGATTTAGGGTTTTTTTAAATAAAATGATATACTTCTTTAACCTTTATCTACAGTCTCATTCATGCAAAGCTTTTTTACATTTTGCTCAAGTTCAGCAGAGATATCCACCATTCCAAAACATTGCTCACAGATATCTCAAAATTGATGACGTCATGAACCTAATGTCACCAACACAGCTCCGATGTCGCTGTCCCCGGTCCCCATCCGTAACGCCTTTGTTCACCTGATGACGCAGCTCCAATAACCATTTGTGATATACGATAGTTTTGCTTCAATTGTGACCGCCATTTGGGTAATTTTTCTCACAAGATATCAAAGGCAGCAAGTTAATGTCTTTAGTTTATATTTTAATGTTTTTATGTTAAAGTTAGTTGTTTAAGGTATATTATTATGTAGTATGTCGCCTTTGGAGGTTTTTCTCTCGGAATGACGGTGACAACATCAGCTTGCTCGTCGATCAGTCTATCTCGTCAATGTTATAGATAAACCCCCTTATTCATAAACGTATTTTAGCTAAAGTGTTGCTAATCTCTGCTTTGTCTCTTTCTATCCTGCACATTTGACAATGCAACTGACAAAGACAAAGCATTCTATAGCTAAAACGTATCCAATCTACGTTTATGAATAAGGGGGAAAGTGTCCAGAGTTATGTCAGTTGCAAATTTATGTTCAAAGACAATTTTGTATAAATTTCGTTTCATTTATATTGAAGAAGATTATTACATCTACTTCTGCCACTGCATGCACAAATTACTCGTGGATTCTTCACTGACTTGCACATAAAATCTCAAGCAGCAACACACACATTTTATTTGATTGCTGCCTGAAGTTCTCTAAACAACTGACAATCTTCTGTAATTAAGGAAATAACAATATTGCCGGATATTTTTCGTAAATCTAATAATGATTTTGAGGCTATTAATAAGTAGAATTTACAATAATCCACATTCTCTTTTTCCAGAAACATGCATTTTAAGCATAAAACAAAACGAGTGCCGATTGTGTGAAAACTGCACAACTAGCATACTAAAGTGGTGTGCTTTTAATATGATTATCTTTATTCGGCACTAACACAGCTCTAGCAAATTTCCAACGCAAATGTCAAAGCATTCAATACCCGATGGAAGTTTGAATAGCGACGAACATAACACGTATGTAGTCGCCGAGCCCCAGCCGACGCTGAAACAACACTGACGAGATATTCCCGCCCCACTCTATATTCACGCTATGGGGATAATACCTGTCACTGCTTGCGATGTGTGTTTTAGCCAGTTTATCATACTATACCTAATTTCTTGAAGTCATTTATCACATTACCTATAATTTAAATACATAATATTGTGACATAAAAATAGATATTTGTGTTTCCCCAAAGGGGTAAAAAGTTGTTACGATCATGATTACGTGTTTTTAATTCCAAATTATACGTAACGAGATTTTAAAATTCATGGTAATTATTTCTGACTTACCTCCGAACAGCTGAGAATCTTATAAAAAAAATATAAATTTCGTCATACTGTGTGTAGTCACCGAGCCTCAGTCGTCGCTGATGCAACACTAGCGAGATATCCCCGCCCCACTTTATAGTTCTACATATAGTTTACATCAGGGCATGATTTTTGACACCACTATAACATTAGTACCTACTCATTTTGAAAAAATACGTTTTCTTTTCATCACGACGGTATTGACTTTGGACATTAATTTAAGATTTCTATCTTGTATTATATCTTTTTACAATAGTGACATCAAGATAATTGACTCCTCGATAGCATTTAACACATCAATAATATGTAAAGAAAACAAAGTCCATGAAAACAGTCCAATAAAGCATTCGACGTACACATTTTTCACAGTGGACCTGTAATGACAGTGTTGACTCTGTTATTAGGGGTGGGGAGCGGATTGTTAATTGGTCGGCGCGATGCGTCCACACCAGATTGTGGTTATGAAGATGTTACTGACGCCGACACGCGAGCACGCCCTGTCCAGTCACATGTTGATTAAGTTATCTTTAGGTTATGTTATAATATTTTATTTTGTCAGTGTTTATCTGCCACTTACTGAATCTTGCGAAGAATAACATTTGTACTTTGTCCGTATATAAATAAAGTAAAAATCGTTTTCCAAAAGAATGCTTTATTATCATTGATTTTTTTAAGAGCTACACTGAAATTAATTTTAGCTTTGTTATGTTTTCCTCAGTTCTTGGCAGTCCGCTTGGTGAATATTTTTGATTTTTACGATTAAAACGATATTTTTTCATTTTCTTCTTTAACTAGGATTTTTATAGAAGGTATTGAAGTAGTAAGTAAATTTTTATTCTAATATATTATTATTAAAAGTTCAATTTTTCTTAAGTGGAATAATTATTCAGTGGGCAACATTTCGTACCTGTAAGGAATTATGCCAAATAAAACTTAACATGATTTTAGTGACATAGAGTACTTCTTTCCCCGATATCCTACAGAATCAGGATCAGCGCGAATAAACTGTTAAGATAAGTTAGTTGTTATTGCATCTAATCTTACACCTTACACCTAACTTAGACCTTACTGATGGCGACGTAACTGCATATGGGGGTTATGGGGTAGATGTCTATAGGCTGCAATATTTACTCCATATCTAGTATTCATGTTTGCTGTTTGGTTTGCTTGTTTGCCGTGATCGTTATATAAAGAACCGACTAAGTGTTGGGCCACGCGCGTTTTTTTGATTTGATGTATGTCAATGTAATCAACTTAACCATTGAGACATCAGTCTGGTGCCACGTCGTCGTCAAAGCGAGGTATCGACTCATCGTTACGTGCCTGACGGACAAATTGTGGTGTGCAGATGTTGTCAGCTCGTCACACGCCTCGGGCCGGTACTTAAATGTTATCGGAATCTCTAATATTATAAAAAATGGTATTTCAAACACAAACGTGATTAGGAGATATCGAAATCTGGAAAAGGTTGCATTTCAGACGAAAGATTGTGATTATCTACTACTCAACTGTAGAGTGTCACATTTCATATAGGAAAATGAACCGTTGGTCTGCACGGTGGCATAAAAACGTGTAAATAATTGACGGTAAAGGTATGTACAACGAATTTAAAAGGCCTAGTAGGATCTACAATATTACGGATAATCAAATCAAAAAAACGCGCGTGGCCCAACACTTAGTCGGTTCTTTATATAACGATCACGGCAAACAAGCAAACCAAACAGCAAACATGAATACTAGATATGGAGTAAATATTGCAGCCTATAGACATCTACCCCATAACCCCCATATGCAGTTAGGTCGCCATCAGTAAGGTCTAAGTTAATTTACTTTTGTGATAGATAAAACGAAGCCCAATATTAATTCCTTTGTAGGTATTGTTGTTCAATATTACCATCTGTTAACCTGTAATGTTGTTCAATTTTACTGGTGGTAGTGCTCCAGTGACGGAGCTCTACCACCAGTAAAATAATGTACAGCCCTGTAATTTCCGGCACAGAGGCGTAACTCCTTACACCTTAGGAGTGGTAACGCATCTGCGTTTTGACCTTGGTCTTTGTGTGGGTGTCTATAGGCTGCAGTCATCACTTAACATCAATGTAAACTGCATGCTTATTTGCCAGTTCCACATAAAAAAAATGGTGACTAAAAATATAATTTGGCGACAGATAGATTAGGTAATGCGGCGGTGCTTACGCTCTCGAGTTCCGACATTAAAACTAATAAATTATAAAAAGACGTCCAATTAAAACGAGCAGTTACTAACTAACCATTTATATGAACTATATACTTTTCATTCACATAAAATAACAAAAGTAGTTTTACACGTTGTACGGGCTGCTATTTAGTCCTCCTTCGCGCTAATTAGATAAAAATATTGAGTAAAGTATAAACTGAATTCAACTGAATTTTATTTTTTCCCGTTTGACCTCTCGGAGTCCTCTTCGTTATAGAGAGCTCTCAGTTAGTAGCAATTTATTACGGCCTCTTACGCTCTTACGCCAGCACCGCTCTCGGATTATGGTAGATAATTCAAAAGATAAGGCCATGTGCAAGGAAATGTTTGTTATAGTGAGAGCTGGGGACCAGGAACCGGTCGACTTGTTGGAGTAGTTTGTTTTAAAATAAGTATTTCAGGACATTTTAGATTCGCATCTTTGTTACGATGAGAATGAGACTAACAATGTAAAGGAGAAAAAACATGTTTTATGAATTTATCTGGTATAAATTTTAACTAAAATGATCATTTAAAACCAAATGAGCTTTCGTTGTGCTAGTAAAGACTTTGTAGTGCTGCTAGTGCTAGAAAAAGATCTACTGGTGGCAGAATTTGCGAGTCGAAAAAAAAAAGTCGCGTACACACCACCACATTACCTAATCTATCTTCCGCCAAATGGTAGTGTTCAGCACTTCTCTAGGTAATGTTCAGCACTTCTCTTGGTAGTGTTCAGCACTTCTCTTCATGTGTTGCGGTTTGATGGTAATTTATGGCCCCGTAACAATTATTACAGAGACATAGCAACTAAGATCTCACGTGAGGCAACGCATCTGCATTTTGACCTCTGGTATTTGTTTAGACGATATTTATAAGCTGCAGTCATCACTTCATCACTAAAACATTAAAAAAACCTTTGAGATTTGCACAAGAATTGCACATTTGTTTGCCGCCTTCGCTACTTATAAAAAAGTTGGTATAGTTTCTCTTTTAAAATGTGACCGTCTATCAATACGTGATCAGATAACCGTAATCAAAAAAGCCACTTGGAACCACTTCAGATCATTTTATTCCATAAATTCTCTGCAAATCCTCATAATGCTGCTGATAAATGAGGTATGTTTGTTTGGCATACATTGATCAAGATTAGTGAACAATTCCGGACCGGTGTCCGCGGATTAGCTGATCATTGCGGACCATACATCTGTCGCTGTATGATGGATGACATCTGGTAGACTGGTTATCTATTTATTGCTATACGTCTGAATTCCCTTAGGGATTACCAAAAGCACTTACAGTATGCAATAATGCAGTCATGATTCGCTCACTTTTTTCGAGTTTCATGTAGTAGACATTCCCAAACTCTAGTAATATTTCTGATTTAGGTACTTGACAATTGGTGCCAAGTTTATCGATAGGTAATTAATAGTTATTAGCTACGAATACGCGACATGAAGAGGAACGCGAAATTTGATGCTCATTGAAAAACGTTTCTAGGAACCTTAGGGGTTGGGGCTTTTCGTTCTCTGCACCCCAATATCATGTCCAGTCAATAAACTTCATCTACGTTAACACTGTTAGTTTAATAAGGATTAAATTACATACCTAATAATTAAATAAGATATAATAATTAAATATAATAACTATCTAACTAAAAACACATAATGTACCTGTGGTATATTTATTTTTCGCATGCTATTGGATTTCGAAATGAAAGAAAAATTTAACTTGGGACAGGAATGCTCGATTGCTGTTCAAAGTCAAATGTACAAGCTTGGGTAAGGTTCTTTGTGGTAAAAAGAAAAATAATTATATATTATAAAAAGGTTAGATACATGTATCGAAGTCAAATTTTTCTTTACAAGTTTCTTTAATTAGGGTTCCGTACCTTAAATGGAAAACACGAACCCTTATAGGATCACTCGTGCGTCTGGCTGTGTCTGTCTGTCTGTCTGTCCGTCTGTCTCAGCCAATTTGCTCCGAAACTACTGGACCGATTGAGTTGAAATTTGATGAATATATGTAAATTGGTGACCCAAAAATGAACACGTCAAGTAAAATAACAAATTTTAAACAGGGGGGCAACTTTCGGGGGGTAAGTCAGAAAAATAAAATAAAAATTCGTAAACTGTGTCGTGTGACATATCAAATGAAAGAGGTTGTTGTCAGCATCTCAGATGTATTTTTTTATAATTTTTGCATAAACAAATTTGAAGTTATTTAAGAAAAACGACGAAAATTGACCATTCCCCACCTATCTCCGAAACTACTGAACTTAAAATTTTGAAAAATAGTTCTTTGCCTATTAATTACTGGAAAACCTATAAGAAGTTTGAGTATTCAAATTAAATCGAAAATTCTTAATAATATAACCCCCCCTGCCGGTACCACCGTAACCGCTATGTCCTTGCATTTTAATCTGTAATATTTTCGAAAATATTTATTTAAATTACGGAACCCTCACCACGCGAGTCGAACTCGCACTTGTCCGGTTTTTTTTTACATATTGCTCCGCCTATCTACTAAACATCAACTTACCTACATACATCCATTGTAGAATTCCACATTTCTCAGAGAATTAGCGTTACCATTCCACTAAGCAATGCAGCCAGTCTTTTGGGGATGTTACGACACAGGATATGGTTAGCATTGTGTTTTTTTGTGTCGTATTTGAACTCAACATTTCAAATTTCTCCTATTAGTGATACTCGTGTTGGTATTATACAGCCGGATAACCGGCATCGTGCGTCACAACTTGATTATCACGTTAGGTTTACAGCTCAATAAACGTTTTATTAGTCCAGTGCAAAAAAATACCAAACATGCACGTCGCGTTCACGGGAATTGCTCCGAAAATAATTTAATAAAACCCACCGAGCATGTTTACGTTGCACTGGAAAATGGGAAAGCTTTTGTTCGTAGTCGTGCACTTTACCGGGTACACGTTATATGTAATGGCTGACAAGGTATGAGTGCTAAAAGATCTCGATTGCTCAAAGCTTGATTAATTGATCGATCGATCAGTTCGTAACTGGAAATAGACTCATTTCTGTTTGTAAGAATGGCAAGCTGGGTTAAAATTACATGTAATGCTATTTTAACTCTAAATAAGTTGCATGTTACATTTTTTTATAGATTTCATAAAGTAATTACATTTGATTAATCGATCAATCTATTCGTTTGTCTCAGTTCATGGTTGGAAAAGGACTTAGATTGCTATAATGATTAGTTTGCAAGAACAGCAAAGTAGCTCGGTTAGAACTATGTTTTATGCCATGTTAATTTTTTAATAAAAAACCGGTCAAGTGCGTGTCGTGCCATGCGCAGTGTAGGGTTCCGTAGTTACAGAGTAAGAGATTGAATGAAAAAAATAAATATGTTCTATGGATTGTTCGAAATTTTCTAGTAAAATACATTTGGTCGACTATTACTCGCAAACTTGCAGGACCAACTTAGGTGTGATAGTTTTCCTTTTAATTGTTTACTACGGAACCCTAAAAATGCAGGTCTAATTCTGCATGCTAATAATTTTCATTTCATAAAACCCACCGAGCAACGTTTCACTGAGACGTGGAAAAGCTTTTGTTCATACTCGTGCCCTTTACATTGTTCACTGACCTTTAACAATAAACGAGTAGTTAACTTGAAAGTTACGTATTCGTTTTGGATAGACATTTGTGTGAAATATAGCATACAGCCTTAATATGTAAATAGTAAGTTTTTTATTATTATTTTTTTTATGTAATGGAAGTAGCAAACAAGCTTGCAGTTCACATTGACGTTAAGCGATGACTGCAGCCTATGGACACTTACACAAAGACCGAGGTCAAAATGCAGATGCGTTACCACTCCTGAAGTCTAAAGTGTTATGCCTCTGTAACAGAGCCATTCTTTTCAATGGCGTTTATCTTGACATTCTTGACAGACCTAGTCCCTTGCAACGTACACGGTTTTAAAACATTTGTTTAGGATTGCCACTCCTTCATAACCAATAGCTTCCCTTGGATTAATGCATTTAATTGAGTTAGGTTAGCCTAGTGGTAGCAGGCCACTACTACTACGCTGAGGTCCTGGGTTCGATTCTCAGGTAGGGGGTTATCAGAGATAAGGTGTGAAGTCCTTTATTTCTGGTTTAGTTGGATTTTTTTTCCATTTTCTGGAAATTTCCCAGTACCTCGAAGTTTGGTGATGTGCCCGGAGATGTCAACAGGCTCGCCACCTGTTACATGGGCCAAAAACGTAACCGGCAAATCGTGGGTGTTTGCATGTATGCTTGAATGCATGCATTTACCTCTGCCTACCCCTTCGGGGATTACAGGTGTGAAGTAACGTTATTGAGTTATATTTGTAACAGCTACCAGGAGTTGAAATTCGATCAAGTCACGAATTGTGAAAACAAAACCAAACTGACAACAATACTGACAATATACATATATAAATATATACATATATATATATACATTCATATTATTGTAACATTCATTAAAATATAGCATACCTTTTCTGATAAATCAATTGCCCATGGTAGTAGAGTTCCAGTGCAAGTGCTCAAAGTCGTAGGCACCACTGCATTACCTAATTAGAGTTAGAAGGTAATGTATGGCCCCGTAATATAGCTGTCACAGAGATATGACAACGGTTGGCAACGCATCTGCATTTTGCAGGCTGCAGTCATCTCTTAACTTCAATGTGAGCTGCATGCTTTTTTGGCTTCGTTACATTAAAAAAATGCTTTGGATTCAATTTACTACAGTGGTTCACTAGAACGAAATCAGAAATGAGGAGATCCGCATGAGAACCAAAGTTAACCAGTAAACCAAAGTTACCGATATAGCTCACCGAATAGCGAAACTCAAATGGCAGTGGGCAGGGCACATAGCTCAAAGAACTGACGGCCGTTGGGGCAGAGCAGTTCTAGAGTGGCGACCGCTTACCGGAAAACGAAGCGTAAGCAGGCCTCCCACAAGATGGATCGATGACCTGGTGAAGGTCGCGGGCAATCCCTAGATGAGGGCGGCCCGGGACCGTTCGTTGTGGCAATCTTTGGGGGAAGCCTTTGTTCAGCAGTGAACGTCTTTTGGCTGAAATGATGATGATGACCTTATGTAAGTAGTTTCTTTATAAAGTTGTTAGGTTTCATATAGGTAAGCGTTCAAAAATATTCACCAAGTCATAGTTTGAGCGCGTGCCGAAACCGAAGTCGGTGTAATTTGTAAAGTATTTGTATAGCCTCCGTCGACCGAAAGCTACCACATTTTACGGACGCCGACAGCGAGGCCAATAATCACCTCCGATACCCGACGATGTGTTACTTAGTGGTGTTTTCTAAAAGATTTTCCATTATTGTATGGAATTGCATTCAGCAGGTGAACTTACTCCACGTTTTGACCGAAGTAAGAATATACCTTTGGTGTTGTTTGTGATGTATCTTCAAAACTCTAACGAGGTAGACAATTTCGTTTGTCATTCTCTTCATAGTGATGTTCGCTAATTCAGAAGACTGTTGGATGTTCGCATTGTACTCTAGCTACTTGGTCAAGTGAATGTTGATCTTCTTGGACCTCTGACCTCTGGAATCTATATTTAGATTTCAATTGCAATTTTTTATTTATTTATTTAATAGAGATAACATACACTTGCAAATAATAACAGTGCATCTTGAAAACCACAGAGGTTTGTAACGATATTACTTTAGTTCTACATTGTTATAATAGCGTAGGCGTAGACACCACCGCATTACCTAATATACTTGCCGCTAAATGGTAGTGTTCAGCACTATCGTGTTCCGGTCAGGTAGTAATGTACTGCCCTGTAATTTCCGGCACAGAGACATAACACCTTAGGCCTCAGGAGCAATCTACATTTTGAGCTTAGTGTAATAAAATACATTATGGTGATCGTATAAATATTGCAGCATAAGAACTTCTTATAAAAATATTAATCTTATAATACATGTGTTTAGGATCTGACAATAATAATGAGCGAGATATATTTACGGCTTTATTAATATAACCTGATAGTTTTAATATGATTGCCGTATTTTGAAGTCCACACTTTATTTAACTCATGGTAAAAGTACGTCCCGTCACCGGAGTCGGGATCATTTGTAAAGTATCGCCTCGGTCAACCGCGGTAGCGATTAGAGTTACCGGAAGTCAACAACGAAGCCAATAATCACCGATACACGAATCGACGTAATATTCTCCTAAAAGCTTTTCATTATTGTATGGATGGGAAAGTGGCTAACCTAATGATGTCCACCGAAAAACACAACACTGGGGTTTAATTCTTGTAACATAATCTGAAGCGGAATCTCTCCGCTGTCTTGCTTTAACCAATGCGCGAGGGCTATATTAAAACAGAACAGTAAAGCAAAATCGAGATGCAATGAAAAGGATGACTTATTACATTCAAGAATAATATGCCTCGGTTTAAGATTCAAATGAGCTGTAAAATGGTCATCAAGTACTTAATTCTTACTAACAAACAGGCATAATTAGGTAGCAGTCAAAACCAGCGTTAGCATTATCTAGTAAACAAGGCTCAGACGATGCGGGCAAACAGTCGGCGGCCGACCGTTTGTGCTCCACTTTGTGCGTTACGTATTATGTGCGCAACTAATTGGATTGTATGGCAAACATCTGATCTCTTAACAGTCTGCAATTCCATATGGTTTACTGACTGTGTTTGTATGGAGGTTTTAGGTGGAGAAACCGTACCTGCGTCTTACTACGTTGTAGGTAAAACAGTTATGGCATTCGAAGTTACATTAGCAAGTTCAAATACATTAACTTACCTTAATGTAAAATACCGATCATGAAAGAACTACTTAGAGCCAACCTTTTTATATATAAAAAATAAATTGCTACTTGCTTCCAAAAAGCATACTAGGCAGCAGTCCACACCAGCGTTAGCGTTATCTACTCGTACTAAACAACGCTCAGACGATGTGCGGCCGAACAGTCGGTGAGCGACCGCTTGTGCTCAATTTTGTGCATTATGTATTATGTGCACAACTAATTGGATTGAATGGCAAACATATAATCTGCTAACAATCAACAATCCCATACAGTTCACTGCCTGTGTTTGTATAGAGGTCCACGAAGGTGGGAGTCCACGAATTTCTAACTTATGTTTAACCTTGAAATTCAGTCAATTTATTGGCCTAGTAGTTTTACAGCAAATTGACTGTGGTAGACAGACAGACACGAGTGATTCTTCAAGGGTTCCGTTTACCTTTTCAGGAAAATACGGAACCCATAATAATGTATCACTTCAGCTGAAATATGTCCACTGCTGGATTAAAGCCTTCCCCAAAGATGACCATTATATGTGTTGGGGTTAATTAAGGGAGAATATGCCATAATCACCAAGCTTGACAAATGCATTATAGCACATTCTCCGTGAAAACTTTCGCCACATAAAAAAACCTCCACAAGTAGGCGGTGAGGTCATAATGTCCGGTGAGGTCATAATGTCCCGAGACCGTTATTATCGTTTACTAAGCATCAATCGCATGACCACAGTAATGTGCAAAAAAACTCGACTTGTTCGGGCCAGATAGGCATGCCAATTCATTATCTCGGAGCCCATGGCGCTTGCCGAATAACCGATGAAGTAGACTGTTGCCGTCTCAAGACTAACCAGGACACAGATCCTATTTTTTTTTATGTAATGGAAGTGGCAAACATGCATGCAGTTCACATTGATGTTAAGTGATGACTGCAGCCTATAGACACCCACACAAAGACCAACGTCAAGATGCAGATGCGTTACCACTCCTGAGGCCAAAGGTGTTATGCCTCTGTGCCGGAAATCACAGGGCCGTACATTACCACCTGACTGGAACACGATAGTGCTGAATACTACCATTTCGCGGCAAGTAGGTATATTAGGTAATGCGGTGGTCCCTACGCCCGCGAGCTCCGTCACTGGAGCTCTGCCACCAGTAAAAAACGTACAATTAAAAAAAGTATGCGCCTACAGATTTCTTTATAATAACATTTAATTTTATACTGCTAACTTTATTTTGCTTAATATATACGTTGTCATATCTCATATACGTTGTCATTATATTATACGTGCGTATTTTGTCGCACGAGGGTAGCATACAGATGAAAATATTTTTTTGTGCGCCCACTTCCACCCTTGTTACATGGAGAATGTTCACATTCAACTGTTTTGTTCGGACTCCCACGCAAAGTTTTTATATAAGATACTAGTGGGTGGACGGATTAGGTTTTTTTATGTCCTGAAGATTGGCCTAAAAGTGTACAGTTTACGGTTTGTTGAAAGTGGACAATGTTGACTGTAGGCTATACATCGATACATAATCAGTGTCAGAAGCAGTAAAGTGAACCATACCATTCTTGAGATATAAAATGAATCTCAGAATTGCCCCTGGAGTTTGGAAATGTACCCTATGAATGTTAGTAGGGTGGATGATAACCCGGTTATTAACGCAAAAGACATGATGTTAATATTATGTCTTATAAGTTTGATTTTGTCACAGCTCCTATTGACAGTAGACCTACGTATTTGATATTTGAGCTAAACACCTCCATGCGTTCCTTAGAAAAATGGACAGACAGACGGATGGACAACAAAGTGATCCCATAAGGGTTCGATCATCGAGAGTCGTGGTACGGAACCTGTAAAACATGATGAGCCTATCAAGGACAGATACATGAAGGTATTGTTACCTTCATATGTCTGTCCTTCTACATGCCTGCCCCATTCGTGTAAAGATACACAGCTTCTATGATTGAATTGGAAATGGCCTCTGCTTGTCTCTCCATGAAAATGTGAAGTTATGTACGTAACTCGTCACTAGAAATTATATACCTATTTCAAGGATAGGTCTGTGGTTGACACAGAAGTAAATTTTGAAATAAACATAGTCCTTATATCTTTTCATGAAATTATCTTTTCTCCTTCAATATTTATAAAAAGAACCCTTCGATATCGTTAGCGGCAGATATTTGAAATTGGAATTTATCGCTGTCAATGAGAGCTGATCTCGGATGCCGATGGAATATTTCAGAGTGATTAATAAATGTATTTGCGTCGTCTTGCGGTATGCCGCGATTATGAATGATGCCCGATAGAGTTCCGGGTCACGTCGGTGGATTAATACGCTTCTTTGTCCATATTCATACTCTTTTGGCCTGACGTTCTATTTATCTCACTGTTTAAGTATACCTATTGATAGACTAACTCTCTTGTTCACTATTCTTAGTACATGTTTGTGAAAGACGTCCACTACTAGACAAAATCATCCCTCGAAAATGCCTACAAGGACAGATCTTGGGCCGCCCTCATTAAACGATTGCCCACGACTTTCAAGAAGTCCACGTCGTGGGGAAACTACCCACTCTTCGTCTTCTGGTACGCAGACACCACGTGAGAATCTTTTTAACACAACGGCCTTACCACTTGAGTTTCGCTGTTCATTGGACTAAGTCAGCTACTTTAGTTAGATCAGCTACTCTTGTGGACCTTATTTTTTCTAGTTTGATCTCGCAGGGAAATTCAAAGCATAATGCTATCCATTGATACATGCGTGGCGTTGAGTACCTACTACATAAAAAATACGTAGTTTTAGTTAGTACTTCCGGGCTTTTTGTCATGACTACTGAGCAACATAAAGCAAGCGACTTCTTTATAACGTCTGGAAAGTATCAAATTCTTTCCTTTTTTTTAATGATTATAAGGTAACTATCTGTAACTTTATTATTCTCATTCATTCGTTTCATAAATTCTCTCTCTCTCTCTCTCTGTCTCTCTCTCTCTCTCTCTCTCTCTCTCTCTCTCTCTCTCTCTCTCTTTATTTCAACAATGAGACATGATCTCTCGGATATCGATGGAATATACCAGGGTGATTAAATAAATTTGCGTCGCCTCGCGGTATGCTGCGATTATGAACGATGCCCCATAGAGTTCCTGGTCACGTCGGCGGATTAATACCTTTGTGTCCTTAATTATCATCTTTTAGCGAGATGTTCGATTTACTGACTGTGTATCAAACTCAAACTCAAACTCAAAAATTCATTTAATCACTTGGAAATAATAGAATTTGCTTGTGATAGGTCAAATTACAAATACAAAATTAAAGCGAATAACAACTGATACGTTGATTAATATGTCAAAGTAAACAAAATAAAATAAATAATAGTCCAAAAATACTTAATGATAAAAATAGGTATCAACAGAATGTTCCATACTTTTTTTTACAAACGGCAAGATAAGACTAAACAAAAAAATATGGGACATTCCTTGTCATTCGCTGGCAGAGTTCCAAGGCCCACATTACTGAGAAAAAACCTGCCACAACAAAACTCAGTAGGGTCTTTTCAAAATATGTTCCTTAAAACTATTTTCACAATATGTATATACGGGATTAGTGGAGGAGAATTATTTTGCTTGTGCAGTCAGTGACCCGAGCAATGATTGTTATGCTCAAACCATTCCAATAGAGCCGTAATAATGTCCGCAATAATGTCGGATGGACTGTAGCATCTCGCGATAAAACTAAAGCAAGCAACTGTGATCGCCAAACCGCATACTAAGCGTGACATATGTCCCAATATGATGCAAAAAGACGTTTTTGGGGAGGCTTTTATCGTTAGACCTTGTTTTCTGTTTTTCTTGTTTTCTTGTCTCGTGTCTGGAGAGATTAAAAGTGAAAAACACTTACATCATGGGTTTTAGAAGTTTGCATATTGTATCCGGCTCGAAGGACCACTTGTAACGGACGAGGGTTGCGTGGAGTGGTGATAGTTCGAAATGAGAACACAAACATATAAGTTTTAAAATGATACACGTATGCACAGGTGAGAGAAAGGTAAGCGAACTCAGCCAGTATCTGTGACCCGACTCACACGGAATCTCTCACACCAAACCATTTTTGTCTGGGAATAAGAGTAGGCAAGATTTCTTTGACCCAGCGCTGCCAAAATATGTCTGCTAGTCTTTGAGCAGTTCTCCACATCTTTCTTAGGCATAAGTCGCTATCGTTAAAGACCCCCGGTACCGGCAAATTTGATGAACAACCTATCAGAAAATGATTTGGTGTGAGAGATTCCGTGTGAGTCGGGTCAACAGATACGTGTGTCAGGGGCCTGCTATTTACCATATTCTCTATTTCAGTGAGTAAAGTGGCTAACGTCTCCTCATGGGGCGCTCGTTCTTTGAGCGTTACTCTTAATGCTGTCTTTACACTCCTCACAAGACGCTCCCACGCTCCGCCCTTATGAGGGCTAATCGGTGAAATAAAAGACCACGCCACACCGCGGTTAGTAAGCTCCTCTTTTATTATATTTTGATCCAGCTCCTGGTACGACCTTTTCAATTCAGATTCAGCGCCACGCAGATTCGTACCATTATCAGAGTACATGAAGTACGGCCAACCACGCCGTGATGCCATTCGCCTGAAAGCCATTATGAACGAATCAGTCGTTAATGAAGGCACTATTTCAATGTGCACTGCTCGCACTGTCATGCAGGTAAATAAAACTCCGTAACGGCGCTCTCTACGACGTCCTACTGTTATTTCCATGGGACCAAATAAATCCACGCCACAGTGTGTAAACGGCCTTTTGTGATGGGCCAGTCTCGCTTCCGGGAGATCCGCCATTCGCGGGGTAAAGGGTAAAGCCTTTCGAATACGGCAAAACAGACATTTTGATGCGACAGTACGAACTGTGGGTCTTAGATTTAGCAGCCAATACTTCTGTCTCAGTTCATTGACTACCATCTCGTTGTTGCCGTGGGCACATTTTTCATGGTAAGTTTTTGTTATCATTCGTGCTATAGGGTCGCCTCCGTCTAAAATAATTGGACATTTAGTCTCTAGCGTAACATCCAAAACGGCCTTTACCCGACCGCCTACTCTCAAGAGCCCGACTTCGTCTAAGTATGGCGTCAGTGTCCGCAGTCGACTGTTATTTTGAATCGGTTTATTATTTTTCAAAAAATTAATTTCCGTAGCAAAAGCTTTCATTTGAGCGTAGCGTAATAATATTATCTCAGCTCGCTGAAGCAATTTTGCATCAATTTCAGCTTTCCTTCTTCTACATTTTTCTATAAATAGCAACACTGTAGCAGTGCATCTTAATAATCGAAGCCACGATGAAAACTTATCGAGAGCCGGCACATCAGGTAAGCAACTTTTCGTAATTTCACAAACTTGATGAAGTACTCTTTCCAAGACCTCATCGTCGCCTTCTTTTTTTATTTCTGGTATAGGTAAAAACCACCCGTCATCTTTCTCATATAGAAATGTGGGTCCTCGAAACCATTCACAATCATTGTGTAATATATATGAACTATTCTTAGTAGCAACGTCCGCAATATTCTTATCTGTAGGTATATAGTGCCATTCGTTAGTTTGACTTAACTCATCGATTTCGCCGAGACGATTTGCTACAAATTGATTATAATTACGTGTCTTATTTTTAATCCAGTGAATAACCGTAGTCGAATCGCTCCAGAAGTATCTTTTTACTGGTTGCAATCGATGTTCCTTTTGTATAGTTTCGGCAAGGCGGCAAGCTAGCACGGCTGCTTGCAGTTCCAAACGCGGTATGGTAACAGGTTTTAGAGGTGCAACGCGGCTTTTGCTAGCGATAAATGACACGCACACTTTATTGTCGGCTCGAGTGCGCCAATACGCAACGGCTGCATACGCTGTCGGCGAAGCATCGCAAAAAATGTGCAAATGTAGTGATTCACTTGCGCGCGCTGTAGACATGTAATCTCTAAATATCTCTTTGTTTTGATGTGACACTCGAAAATACCATCTCTGTATTCTTAAATCTTTAAGAGCGTGCAGTTGTAAGATCCACTTCTGAAATGTTTCATATTCTGGTAATTTGATTTCTTCATCCCATTTTAAATCGGTTTTCCAACAATTTTGCATTATTATTTTTGCCTGTATAGTGAATGGCGCTAATAACCCATAAATGTCATATATAGACATGACAATGCGCAGTAATTCTCGTTTTGTTGGTATTTTTTCGCACGTTAGAATATTTTCAGGAATTCTTTGCAGAGACAAATTGAACCCGAATGTGTCGGTATCCGGATACCACAGGAGACCAAGAGTGCGTTCGTATTGACTATCATCATCGATTTTGAACCTTACTGCAGCTGCACTTAAAGTTTCATTCGGTATATTCTGACATACTTGTAATTCATTCGATGTCCAATTCCGTATCTCGAATCCACCTTCGTGATGTATGTAAGTGACATCTTTCATAGCTCTTAGGGCTGCGTCATTGCTTTCAAAGCAATCAATATAGTCATCCATAAAATGATTTTTAACGATAGCCTCCACTGCATCCGGCATCTCAGTCACGTATCGCTGGGCATTTTTATTTTTAATATGCTGTGCAATAAATGGTGAACAATTTGCACCAAATATTAAAGACGTCATCGCATATTTTTCTACCCTTTCATTAGGATTATCTCGCCATAAGAACCTTAAAGCCTGTTGATCTTTCGGTTTTATAATTATTCTAAGAAACATATCTTTAATATCACCGGTAAGTCCAATAGGCTTTTCTCTAAATCGAAGCATAATGCCCAGTAATGATTCTAACAAGTTAGGCCCAGATAATAAATAATCGTTTAATGATTGCCCAGCAGAAATTGCAGCAGCATCAAATACTAGTCTTAACTTTTTTTTATTCGGGTTGTCTTTCTTGCTGTTCTCCAGCTGTTCACTTCGCCAAGCGTTGCGTGTGCGAACCGAGGTTTCCAAATGGCGGCGCGGGCGCGACGTAACAGGCGGTGTGGTGAACATTTTGGAAAGTTTACACTGTTCCACGTAAATGATCCGGCTCGAAGGACCACTTGTAACGGACGAGGGTTGCGTGGAGTGGTGATAGTTCGAAATGAGAACACAAACATATAAGTTTTAAAATGATACACGTATGCACAGGTGAGAGAAAGGTAAGCGAACTCAGCCAGTATCTGTGACAGAAAAACGACTGCCGTACCACCCGAAATACCCTCCGCATACGTGCATATTTATTTTATTTATAGAAAAGAAGGTAAGTATATGAACTAATTTTCACATGTACCTTAACACAATTTTTAATATTATTTTGCACCGACCCGCAGTTACTATGTTGGATCTATGACGTAAGTATGTACAGTAATGGTATAGGTACAATGAACATATAGAATCTATTTACTGTGGTATAGGTAGGTATTTCATGGAATAATTATATTTTTGGTAAGTTACGTACGTATAGGTACCTAAGATACTTACATATGTTTAAATTTATTTTAGTTTACTTCATTTATGTTTTCTGATTATTTTAAATATATTTTTATGTAAATATGTATTTTATTTAATTATTTAGGTAAGTAGGTATATTAGACGGGATCACGAGCTACGTCGTCTACACATATTATAAAGTTTTTTTATATTAAGTTATCCATTGAGTAACTGCAATAAACGTTTAAAAATCATATCAAATTATAATTATTTATTATTTTTTAACCCTGTTCATTTTCAATCGGTTCACAAAATATCTCAAAATGCTAGAAGCACAAATCGTATGAAACTACAAATCGTATTTTCGGCAAATTTCCAATAATAGACTTGATACATTGCTAACGATCCCCAAATTCAAGTTTGCGAAGAAACTTTGTGAACTGTCCGAATTGCCGTTTATTTTTGACATTTGAATAGGTATCCGGTGGGGTTCATTGGGTTCAGCTGAGGTGGATTTTTTTACGAAGAGTATTATTAATGATCAATAAAGTGTGTTTTAATTTTCTTTCAATGAAACTCGTTACTGGTGGTAGAGTTCCATTGTCGGAGCTCGGTACATTAGCTTAAGGAGTGCCGCCTTTGCCTTTGAATTCCGCTCTATTTCCATTTATAACGTAGATACATAATTTCACGTCTGTATTCACCAAAGGGATGGGTACAATTAAAGGAACTAACTGCCTCAGTAGCCTATTGGTAGCAAGCCACTACTACAACGCTAAGGTCCCTTCAATTCCCGGGTCGGTGGCTAGCAGTTGTAGCTTTATCTATAGTTCTATTCTGTTTTTTTATTTGCTGGAAATATCCCAGTACCTCGGACTTTAGTAATATGCCCGAAGATGTCAACAGGCTCGCCACCTGTTACATGTACATTTACCTCTGCCTACCTCTTCGGGGATTCCAGGCGTGAAGTTACGTATCTTTTACATTACTCTACCACCAAAACACATGTTGATCCACCTCATGATGTAACAGGAATCGTGTCCCCGATAATCCCTCTTCATAAAGGACAAGTGTCGGGTATCGGGATATCCTTTGTCGCAGATTTATCCGGGAGATATCATTGAATTTGTTACCTGTATCGGTATTGGGGTCGGGAATGTGACAATAGATTGGTTAACTGTATAAGATGGGAAGTTTATGGTTCTTTACTTTTAAATTCATCTTTTCAAGTTACTTTCATCGCATAAATACAGGGTTATTTGAAATTAGCGCATCGCGTCTACAAAATTATGTTGCTCACAAGAGATTTTCATTTCCAGATATTTTCAGAGGCAGATAGATAAAATGACGCAGTAGTGCTTAAGCTCTCGAACTTCGATACTAGAATTCTACCACCAGCAGTTAAACCACCAGTAGCTCTATATTGGTTTGCTACTGCTATGACATTACAAAAATCCCAATAAAATATTCTGCTTATTGGATTATATTCGAATTAATCCACCACCTAGCGACATCGGGATGTAAAGACCCCACCGCCCACTATCAGAAGAATTTTCTTCTGCTGGAAGAGAATTCTTCCACTAGTGCAGTCAATCAACTACACAATAGTGGTCAAACCATTCCAATTGGGCAGTGGTTAGTGCAATAACGCAAGATGGACAGCAACGCGTGCCAAGCGTGCGCGTGATAGTAACGGCATATTCCCCTCCCCTTATGGCGAGGGCTTGGTCCATCAGTGGACATCTTACGGCTGAAGTGTTGATAAATCATCCTCCTGCCTACGAGTTATACAGGGTAATTCAGTTTGCCAGCGAAATTTTGTACAAGAGGAAATCCTCTAGTACAAAACATACCAGACCCCTTGTAGGTATGAATAAATGAGCCGAGTGCATCCATGCGAGAGACGCGCCGCGATTTATCGGAATAGTTGTGGGACCGCACCGGAATTATATTTTGTGGTATTCGGAAAGTTGTAAAAGTTGATCGGCTATTTGTCAACGCACCGACCGCGGGCGACGGCTCACGACATCGCCCGACAATAACCGAACACTTCCGACCGCAGTAGGGATGTCTACATTTTGAGTTTGACGGTGAATTTTGGTTAGGGTTAAGATCCAATGATCTTATAAATGATATGATAGTGATTTTATTTAATATCACCCTATTCACAAACATTTTACAATGGTTTAATGATGGATAATGTATAAGAATGATTGAATGATAATCAATAATTTTCGAATATTGTTTTATTTTTAATATTGTATGATTCATTGTATTCGTGGTATAGCATCAGTTATTCCATAATTATGGGCTGTAAAACCATGGATGCAGTTATCAAAGTTAATTTTAACAGATTTCAAAAGGGATGGTACTTTTAGGGTTCCATTATTGAGACAGGACTCTATTATTGAGACACTGCTGTTTGTCTCTCTATCCATCTGTCTGTCTATCACCAGGCTGTATTACATAAACCGTGATAACTAGGTAGTTAAAATGTTCAGAGACGATGTATCAATATTTATGCTTACAAAATGTAGGTCCTTAAAGCCTAAGTTGGTTTGCCTTTGTGATAGTAATGACGAGGCCATACATTACCTTCTAACTGGAAAAGAATGATGATGATTGCTAAACGCTACCATTTGGCTGTAGATAGTTTAGAAAATAACATGGTGCCTACGCCCTAGAGCTCTGACACTGACAATCTTCTACTATTACTATTAAAATCCAGCGTCCAAAATTAACATTCATACACTTCTTAATGATGGCAACCCTACAACATGACCGAGTCCAGCCGACCGCTGCGCGCCGACCGCATCCGAAGCGTTTATCTCGCGCCTATATTTCACTCCCGCCTTTCAATATTAATGCGACGACATAATCTTGCCGTAATTTATTTTTGCGTTTATCATTTTTTTGAATTATACGCTGCTGATGCCAATTTTGTAGTCTTTTCTTTTTTAAACTTTTCATTTCGACGATTTTTGTGTGTCGATTGTTTTATGCCTGCATGGCATAAAACAATCGACGATGTTGAAAATGAGTTTAAAACTCGAAACATTAATGGTGTAATTATGACTTTTGCCACTGTTCCAAAGTTTAAGGACATATAAATATAATAATATAGATATGTTAATAAGCGTTAACAGCTTACCTGTTTTAGCGTTTAAAAGAGACTGCCGTGTATCATTCGCGACAACATAGCTGGTGGAACTCATAGGCAGACCGTGCACGCTATCTGAAATGAATACTGCACCTTTAACTATTAGGGCTGCCTGTAAAAATTAGAAATATTAAAAAACGCAATTTCACGACTGTGACCGGATACGTCGTCTCACACCGCTGGTCTAACCATGTCGTCAAATTTATCTTAAAATATTGTCCTAGCAACCCTAAGTTGAGCGTGGCCGGAAGCCAGCAGCATCGACTTAGCTCGCACGAGAGGCGGTGCACCATCCTAATACGGCACACATAAAGTAGCCGCAGATCGTGCTGTGTTCGAGCAAAAGCTTATCGCCCACACCTTCATTCATATTTCCCCTTGAAAATAAGATTTATGAGATTCATAAGGTTAAACAAGAGATTCACGAATAACATACTAAAAATAACCTGTCCGTGTGCGAGATGGATTAGTGCGCTGTAGGTTCCGTACAATTGAGATGGTTTTTACCTTAGGTACTTTAAATACAGCAAACTTCTTAAAGATAGGTCAAAAAATATTTTCTAGAAATTAAGAAACAATGTTTCTATAGATTTTTTCTAGATAAATAGTCCTAGTAGATTTTGAGATAAAGTGGGAATCAAATTGGCTGAGACGGTGGTAGAGCAAGTGCCGGAGCTCGCGTGCGTATGCACCGCATTACCTAATCTTCCTACTTGCCGCTAAAAGTTAGTGTTCAGCGCTATCGTATCCTACGGCCTTGTAATTCTTGGCACTGAAAGAAAATTGTATTAAAACTTCAACTTCCATCTTAGAAAAAAAACTTAAATCTCTTTATAATAATAGTTGATAGGCTAGATGTGTATAGGCTATAGTATCCAATTACCATAAATATTAACTGTATGTTTGTTTACCACTTCACGGATGACCCTGTCGCATTATTACATAGGTACTGGCGCCCGGCCCCGGCTAGGCGCGGTTGCAATGTTACCTTCCCTCTCCTATTCATCTTAGCGTGAGGTTATACTTCCTCGATAAATAGGCTATCTAACACTGAAAGATTTTTTTTAAATCGGACCAGGAGTTCCTGAGATTAGCGCGTTCAAGCAAGCAAACAACTCTCCAGCTTTATAATATATATTTTTTTTTTTATGTAATTGAAGTGGCAAACAAGCATGCAGTTCATATTGATGTTAAGTGATGTCTGCAGCCTATAGACACCCACACAAAGACCGAGGTCAAAATCCAGATGCGTTACCGAGTGGTAACGCATCTGGATTTTGGAGGCCTAACACCTTAGGCCTCAGCAGTCTGAGGCCTAAGGTGTTATGCCTCTGTGCCGGAAATTACAAGGCCATACATTACCACCTGACCGGAACACGATAGTGCTGAACACTACCATTTAGCGGCAAGTTTATTAGGTAATATTATAATATAGATTCTCTGCCTATAGGTAAGGACTCAATTCATTACTATGTGCATCTGAGATTGAATAAATGAATAAACCATCTAACTTTCCATTAAATATAAATATACCATCAGCTTCGTCGTGAAGCCTTTGTTAAAATCATCGCTCATTGCAACAAAAGCAAATACGAGGTGATAATCTCTTGTGATTGTCGAATAGCTCATCAAACCCGTTTCCCCGCCATCAGTTTACGCGAGTGTCGAATGAATGTGTACAGTAAATAATATCATAATTAAATCCCGCTTTCCTCACAATGGCGAGCGTAAGCCAGTGAAGGTGTGTGGTCCAAGTTATAAGCTTAATATTTACGTAGCCCAAGGACTTATTTTCGAAACATTGAACGAGCTCAAACGCAACTGATTAGATTTGGTTTCTTGATTTAAGGCAGTGTACGCGCTTTGGTTGAAGCCCAATAGGTAGATAGGTGCATCAGCTCTATTTTTTGCTCTAATTGTTTTATATTATTTCGCATTAACACATGCTTGTGAAATATATTTTATTTTAAAGTAAAATGGAAAGAAAAATTTGACTTCAGGCGAGACTCGAAACGCGAACTCGCGACCTACTGGGAATCTAGTCCAGCCGCTCTTCCAATTGAGCTACTACTAGATTCCCAGTAGGCCGCGAGTTCGAGTCTCGCCTGAAGTCAAATTTTTCTTTCCATTTTTCTTTAAAATAAAATATATATTTATAGTTAAGTGTGGTCGCGGCTCTCAGTTACAGAAGCAAAATATTTCAAACTTGAGGAGTAGCAACGTAATGTACAATAATATGACTGGACCACCTGAAGACAAATCACAATGGCGCAGTGCCGTGGATGCGTTCCGACCCCCAGAAATAATATTACCAGATGTCTGAGTTGGTTCTTATCGCAACCGCTTATAACTTACAGCAGCCATCGCAACATAGCGACGGAGTGTCTTTTGTCCGCTTATTACCGCGTGGTGCTTTACAGCAATTAAGTGCAGGCTCGCTAAACCGAGAGACTAGTCCGCACAATGTTCTCCAGATTGATAACAGTGCTTTGTGATATTTTTACGCGACCAGTTAGACTTTGTAACTTTTGTGGCGCTAATGCGTTGAGTTCTACAAACTTTAACACAATATTTTGATCAGTTTAAGAAATTTGATGGCATATACGCAGAGTCAAGGTGACGCTTCTAGTAAGTCGTAGGTTCTTGTATGTTTAGTTTAACCAATTTAAACCACAATAGCGAATAAAGATCGCAAGATAATTTTTCGCTTACAGACGTGCAAACTGCACTTAATATTATATGGGCTCGTATTTTTAAGGGTTAAAAAAACTTAGATCTCAGGGTCACGATTTTAGGTAGATGTCTGATGATAGATGGTAGATGAACGCCGCAGTTACTCATCATGTAAAATTTATGTACGCTTGCAACCTTCATTGCTTAAAAAATGCCTTGTACCCCCATCAACAGAGCGACGTAGTGTCTTTTGTCCGCTTATTCTCAAGTGCTTTACAACAATCAGGTGCAGGCTCACAGAGCTCCGGTACTTTTTCGTTCAGTGTTACCATAGATATATTCATGCCTTGCTTTTAACACGACACCAATCCCTGAAATTGATATTATTTCAAAAGTCATGACTTAAAAATCAAATGGAAGAAAGGCTCTTTTAACCCAAATGTAATGTTTTTTTTTATTTCAAAGGGTAGACAGGCAAGCAGATGGGCCATCTGATGAAAAGTGGTTACCGGCGCCTATGAACATTTGCAACATCAGGGGAGTTGCCAACACGCTGCCAGCCCTGAAGGACTCTTTTGACGCCTGTTTTGAAGAATGAATGTAATCTACACAGAAATAGACTAGTTCCCATGTGCTGCACGCGTACTAGGCAATGTACCTGATGGGTGTATTTTTAATGTGTTATAACTACGAACAATAAATCTAACAAAGCATAAAACGAATTTAAATTAAATACAAATGGCATAATCCGAGATGAGATCCGGGCTGCCAAGCCCAAAATAACGACATGCGGTAGAAGTAGTTGCTGTGGATTTGTTCTCTTCCTTTTGTTTTGGAAACATGGGTTCTGTCATGGGACGTGGGACATTAGGTCAAATAAGAAATTCATAACCTCAAACGAGAATATAATTATTGCAAGGCTACAAAAATCTTCCAAAATCCCTCACGCTACATTTACCGCGACTGCTTATAACTTGGAGCCAGTAACAGAGCGACGAGGTGTCTTTTGTCCGCTTATTACCAAGTGCTTTACAACAATTAAGTGCAGGCTCGCTGAGCTCTGGGACTGTTCCGCTCAGTGTTACTCCGGATTGATATTAATGCTTCGATTTTCATCGCGGGGTATTGTGGGATATACCTGTTTAATTACGATTTAAATTGACAACGCTTAATGGGCGGTGTTTAGTGACAGATTTGTGTTTTGTCTTTGTTTATTGGTTCTGAGTTACTAAGATACTAGATACAATGCTTTTGTAAGAGTATGCTTGACTAATATATTGTCTCAGGGTGTAGGTAGTAGTGCATGCATTTACCCTTGTCTTGTTCAGCACACCCACCTTCTTGATTCATCAACAGTCATGATTCACCAGTTATACTTTTTGAATCCGATGTAATAAGAGCTGAGGCTATTGATATTTATCGATTAAATAACACTACTAAATTTAAAATTGACCAAATATACTAGCACGGGTTTTTTTAAATGAAAAAGGATATGCTGTGTACGTAGAACTACAATGAAGAAGCTCGTGTTAGATTGGCAACACCGTAGCCGTGTTAAGTGCTATCGATTTCCAGTCAGGTGATTACATACGACCCTGTAATATCCAGCACTGAGGCAAAACAACAGACCTGAGAAGTGGCAATCCTGCATTAAAATCCCTGCTTTTTATTTAGATATTTAATGGCTACAGTATTCACTTACCATCAACGTGAACTAACTGTATGCTTATTTGCCACTTCACACATACATACACACTAAGCTTATTTTATAAATCACAATTTGAAATACAGTATAACAAAATACATAGTACAGCATACAGCTCTGGAACGCACTCCCCGTGGACATTAGGAAAACTTGTAATTAAATATTTTTTAAAAGAAAGTTTCGTGATGATTACCTGACGATACTTTGAGTTATTAATACTTTCCTAACAGCTATCTTCAGCAGTACCTTAAATATATTATGTATTATTTATATGTAGTAGTATATAATATAACTTATGTTATGTATTAGAATATTATAATAAAATGTGTTTTTTTTTTAATTTTTTCGAGTACCTTTATATGTATTTATTATTTTGTATAAACTTGATAACTTTTTATTGTACGCCATTTTTTTTTCTTGAATGCTCTGCACCATTTATTTTTTCTTTACAACCCAAAGGTTGACTGGCAGAGAATGCTATATAGCATTAAGTGCGCCTCATGTAACAATTTTCTTGTGCACATGAAAGAATAAATAAATTAATATATGATATCCCACATACGTCATACAGAGCCGCATAGAGAGGTAATAAAAATCAACAAATAAATGTCATATTAAACAACAATTGGTTCCAACAATCGCGCACGAGCGCCATTATCATAAACCTGTAATGAGCCGTGAAGTGCGAATCTATAATTTGCTAACAGCATTCACTCGTCGCTGCGTGTGGTCTGCGAGCTCCAATTTTGCGCAAGCAATAGGAAACTGACGGCAAAAATTGATCCGACTGAGAAAAAAATAACAAAGAAAAGAATATGAAAGGAGTAGGTAAGCGATTTCGTAATCGTTACAAATAGTGGTAACTTGTTGCTGAGCCTAATTCATGAGTAAAAGAACCCTACTAGTTTTACTAGAGTAACTTAGTAGCAGAATTATGGTAAAGTTTTCAGATGTCACTGCAATGACCTATGTGCTACATAATATATGACATATAGCCTAATACGAAAGTAATAGTTTAATTAGAAAAAGACATGGCTTAATCAGTGGTACATAAATCTGGCACATATTTATTTTCGCAGCGATACATAAACAGACAAAGAAAGAATCTACAAATAGACGTCATATTAAACAGCAATTGCGTCCAACGCGCACGAGCGCTATGAACGTAAATCTGTGATGAGCCGTGAAGTGCGATTTTATAATTTGCTATCATCATCAGTCAACTTTTATTAATTATTGCATGCCAGGTTTATCGTATGATGGGATATAGCTTTGATCAGGAGGCAACCTTAATTATTTGCATTGGAAACAGAGGCAATGTAAATAAAAAACAACTCATAAATTATTATGATATTTTACAAACACTGAGAATAAGAAATGTTATTTTGTTTATATTACCATATAGTCAGAGGTTGTCAGCTGAAGAAAATAACATTAGATATGAGTTAAATTTGACAATGGATAAAATCTGACTTGTTATAATAACAAGTTTCATAAATTAGACATTAATAATTTTATTAAAAATAAATTTTATTTGACTGAAGATAATTATCATCTTCATAAATATTTTAAGCGACAGATAGCTGTATCGCTATCATATTATTTTGACCATTTAGCCAAAAATTTGGCTGTACAGACTGCCTCTATTGGGCAATTAAATAATAATAATGTGCTGAGTTTGGAAAGTATTCCAATTACTAATTTAATAAATGACGAACCAATATTGTGTACTTTTTCTACCAATATTGGGATAAATAGTATACTATTGACATCTAATAATGTAAACATTGATTTAAAGAATTTGAATTTAAATTAAAGACAAAAGAGGCAGTCTCTTGCTCCCATTTTCCAGAAAATAATAATATTGTAAACCTGGTGCACCAAAATTTGCAAGGAATGTTGGGTAAAGAACTAGAGGTTGAATTATTTTTAAACAGTCGTAATATACAAATTTTCTATGTCATAGAACATTGGTCTAACAATAGTGAGTTAATTTTTAATTTTAGTGGGCTTCAGGTGGCCAGTTCATTTTATAGGACACATGCAATACGCGGTGGCGCTCTTATATTGTTAAAAAAGGGTATCAAACATAAGGAACGGAGGGATATTGTGAATCTCTCTGTTGAAAGAACTGCTGAAATAGCCTGTGTGGAGCTAGAGCGCTTTTTTTTTATTTATTTTTTTATATAATGGAAGTGGAAAACAAGCAAGCAGTTCACGTTAATGTTAAGTGATAACTGCAGCCTATAAACACCCACACAAAGACCAAGGTCAAAATGCAGATGCGTTACCACTCCTGAGGCCTAAGGTGTTATGCCTCTGTGCCGGAAATTACAGGGCCGTACATTATCACCTGACCGGAACACGATAGTGCTGAACACTACCATTTAGCGGCAAGTATATAAGGTAATGCGGTGGTGCCTACACCCGCGAGCTCCGTCACTGGAGCTCTACCACCAGGAAAAATTATTGTGACCGTATACAGACCTCCCAGTGGATCATATGAGTGTTTTGAAACAATCTTAGATGTGATCCTATCAAAAATAATCATATTAAAAAAATATGTTATCTGTGGTGACTTTAATATTAATCTGTTGGAGGAAACTCCAACAAGTATTAGATTCAAATCATTATTTAAGTCATATAACCTACATAATTTGTTATTAGAACCTACCAGAATAACACATAACTCGGCGACATGCATTGACAATATTTTTATCAATTTTGAACATACTCAACAAAATATATTAACTGAATTGAGCTCTGACCATTGCGGACAGTTACACCCATATTCTAAGTCGTAACCTCGACCTTAACTCAACCTTACTCAAGGGAATTGGTACTCTTAGTTGTAACTAATAACGTCATCTCAACATTCTCCTCCGTTTGAGGTAAGAGAGCAACTGTCAAACTCCAAGGTACCTCACGACCTACCTTGAAGTTTCGAGGATTATTAACATTTCACAGTTTTTCGTGTCGAAACTGTCTGGAAATATAATTAAATACAAATTTTTTATATATAAATAGATTCTCAAGACTTTCTGAATTATCTTTATAATAATCCGTACACATGAGTTACTGTCAAAATACAACTAAGAATATGGATTTTGAGGCGTCCTCATAAAGTGTCCTCAGCTGAGTGTGAGTCAAGGAATGTTTCGGGTAACGTCTTAGAATATGGGTGTTAGTGTCCTTCCCTAGTCAAATAAAAAATGATAAAAATAAGAGAAATTGTATTTGTTCCTATTAATGAGAAGAGAATACAAATATTACGGGAAAATATTATTCCTAAACTTTTATATATGAAGCACCATGACAATCCAAATATATTGTACAATGATTTCTTTAACATTATTATAGGAGAGTATAATTCAGTCTTTACAAAAAAAGACAATAAATGTGAGAAGTCATAACTCGTTTGATGAATGGACGACTGTTGGAATACACAAGAGTAGACACAGATTATACGAGTATGAACTATACGGAGAAAGATCTTTTAATCACACATTATCTTTTAAAATTTTTCTTAAAATGTATTCGATAATATTTACGAGAGTGTGTTTTGCAGCCAAGGCATTACACATTAAAAGTAAAATTAAAAACTCAAGTAACAAAATTAAAACGACATGGAACGTAATCAATAGTGAAAGTGGAAAAAACGTTGAACGCAATTCTGATTTTAAATTAATGATTGACAATAAACAAGTTACTACTGACGAGGAAGTTGCGTCAGCATTTGAAACATTTTTTGCTAATATTCCAGTTTCTACAACTAAACATCTGATTTCTTCTCCTACCGTCGCCGAATCATTATTGAAACAAAATGTACAGGAAAGTAGCACTAGATTTAGTTTTAAATTAGTAAACACTTAAGATATAATAAATGCTTTTAAATCTATTAACATTAAGAATACAACTGATTTCTGGGGCTTATCTGTTAAAGTTGCATTTAGAATATTGGACATAATCGCACCTTACCTAGCGGCTATGTTTAATAATAGTATTGTAAGTGGTATATTTCCTGACTTAATGAAACATAGTCAAGTGATTCCCCTTTTTAAATCTGGTAGTACAAGTGACCCCACGAATTTTAGACTTATTTCAGTACTACCTCAATTTAAGGAAATAAACATTTTGACTGTTGCTTGTCAATATATATACGAAAACTTATTGTATGTCCGGAAAAATATTAATGAGTTTCCTACGCGAACTAATGATCATAATATGAACACAAGGAACAAATACAAGTTGTCAATGCATGTAACACGACTGCATAGAGTAAGTAATTCTTTCAGAGGTCAGTGTATACGATTCTATAATAAAGTCCCAAAAAATGTTCAAAGTCTATCTGTTAATAAATTTAAAAAAGTAATTAAAGAACGTTTATACAAATGTAATTACTATAAAATTTGTGAATATCTCAATGATAGTACATCTTGAGATTATAGAGATCGCTGCCAGGCTATTTCATAAAATTGTACTTATGTTAATGGATATTGATATTGTGTATGCTCTGACCACAAACAGATTCTTTTCATCTATAATGCTATGTATGCACTGGTAATCATAACAGTCATGCTCACTTTAATGTCTTTGCCTTCGGCGGAGTCGTGTGACGGGTTGCTCACTTCCCTTCAAAATGGTCGAGGAGAGCAATGGCTGCCACATGCGTCATACTCGTGAACGGGTGCTGATTGTGGGGACTGGTCTGTTGTGATTTGCGGGTGTTATATTCTATCACGATATTAAGCTGTTGATGGGTATTTGCGTATGTGTTTATATGCAAGTATTTATATGCCATGGACGTTCACATTATCTTTATTCTATGTAATAATATTTGTATTAAATCTAAGGTTTTGACAAAAGAACATCACGCTGAGTTTGTTGGGTAGCGGAGTTCTTCTCTAGTGCCTGCACTTGGAACTCTGCTAAGTGAATGACTATGATTATGACGAACAGATTTTTCTTTTTCTTCTATGAAGGAATTGAAAAATTTGATAATTCACGTATCGGTTAAATATTATTATTGGTATTTATTAATACCTCTTGGATTATTATTATAAGTCATTCTTTCTAGATAGTTTATAACCCGACAATGCAAAAGTGTCCTTGTAGACCAATTTGAAATAAATGATTTGAATTTTGAATTTTGAATTCACTCGTGAAGTTGACGCGTGTGCCCTGCGAACTACAATTTGGTGCTAGCAATAGGAAAGTGATGACAATGGTTCTGATTGTATGAAACGTTATGGAATACGGAAGGCGGAAACGTAAAGACCGGTTGATAGAGCGTCAGTGTCGGAGCTCGAGGACGTAGACCACCGCCTTACCTAATCTATCTGCAGTTCAGCAGGTTCGTGCTCCGGTTAATTAGTTATGTATAAATAAATAAATAAATACGCTTACACTTACAGCCCCATATTAGGTATATAAACCTTTATCGTGGATGCCGTTGTACACATACAACACATACACAAACACCCAGACCTGAAACAAAGGCCATACAAATATTTGTCCCGGTGCTGGGATCTAACCCGCGACGAATCAAACGGTCATCTCACACCGCTGGACTAACCGGGTCGTCAAATATGGCCCTGTAATAACAATCACAGAGGCAAAACAATGGCTAAGACAAAACCTACAGGTGTGGCATCTGCATATTAACCTACAGTTCTTATGTAGATGAGAACTGCATGCTTGTATTTCCCCATTCTTGTATTCACTCTAGGTATTTTATGATTTGTTGACGTTTTGAAAGTATTTGTAAAGATCTATTCGAAATCAAAAATATTTTCTATTTCTATTTCTATTTTCTATCATTAAATAAAAACCTGTTGTCAAGCGAAAAGGAATGGACGTTGCATCTTCGGCTAAATGGTAAGAATTATATATCATATACTCTTCAAAACATGTGATAGAATGTATCTAATTGTACCTATAGCTTATTTGTAAGCATTTCTAGAAGTACCTACATATTGGCCTTTAAAGTTGCTTAAGACGATAAATACAATACATATACAATATATACATATACAATAATAAATACAATATATACATATTTGTTTTACAGGCCATTCAATACAGATCCTAAACACCATACACAGAACCATATGTTTACTTGATAACTATAAAAAATTGTATAAAAATATCCCCTTCGCGTGCTAGCGACCGACAAAGATAATTTACGTTACTCGTTATAATAGAGCAATTTCTCCTTAGACATATGTTTAACAAGATTAATGGTTAATCTCATACAAGACGAGCTCGCTAGGATGTGCAATTATCGTTGGACGACTGCAATGGTCAGCTTAGCGCGAGAGTTAAGATGGTTAAGCGTTGGTTTCTTGGTGTAGCGCTTTAAATATCTCATTCTGTTTTGGTTCTTGGTTGAGATTTCAAAAACAGAAAAGGAAAGCCTTGTAGGGTGGCTTTGTTGTCCGTCGGTGTGTTTATCTGTCTGCCTGAGAAATCATGAAGATGTTGAATTTGAAATGAATACCAACCGAAAAAAAATGAGCTGGAAAGAAACTTTTTTTTTATGTAATGGAAGTGGTAAACAAGCATGCAGTTCACGTTGATGTTAAGTGATGACTATAGCCTATAGACACCCACACAAAGACCAAGGTCAAAATGCAGATGCGTTACCACTCCTGAGGCCTAAGGTGTTACGCCTCTGTGCCGGAAATTACAGGGCCGTACATTACCACCTGACCGGAACACGATAGTGCTGAACACTATCATATAGCGGCAAATATATTAGGTGATGCGGTGGTGCCTACGCCCGCGAGTTCCTTCACTGGAGCTCTACCACCAGTAAAAAAAAATACTTCAGACTGGACTTGTATCCGCGACCACTGGGATCACTAGTCTAGTCGTTTTACTTACTGAGCCTTTGGTAGCAATAGTTTGAAAATATAAAATTTTAAGTCGTAATAAACCGCGCATTAAAAAGTTACGGCTGTCTGTGTGCATAATGTTTACTGTATTGTAAGGTAATAAAAACCTAAGGGTACTTTCCGTTGAAAGTTTAACGTATCAAAGGTTTTTGTTACCTATGCAATAACAGTCCTGTTAGTAAAGACCCAGGAATTGAGGTTAAGGCCGTATATACTATAGCATCATGCAATCTATCTTAAGCTACAAAATGCTTTACCACTTTCAGGAAGTACATTTAAAAATATATAGTAAAAATATTCGATTGCGTTATCGTCTTTTTTAAAGCACTTTATTATAATTTATTTACGAAAAAGCGAGGACACACTTCAAAGTTATATAAACTCGAAATTCATTACCAAAGTCTAGACTCTTCAGAATCTTTAAAAGCCAGATTAATGTGGCCCACGTGCCGACACTCCAGTAAACTTGAGATTAAGGCACTTGTCCGTAATCACGACTTGCCAGTTAGACGCTAAGTCGGTAAGTCTCCTTATACCCGTGAACCGGGGTTAGCCAGTGGCATAATGTTCTCCAATGGCTGCTCATTTACTTGGAGGTTAAAGAGCGCTTTCAAGATATAAAATATTATACTCATAGAGTAGGAATATCACATTTTGAATCAACTTAGAGTTAAATAATTTGTTCTATAGCAAAAAATATTTTGGATTTGCAATACGCTACTGATGACTTTACTGAACATTTTTATGACTTTACTTTATATTATTTTAGTGGGTTTTTCTTGAGTAGTATTCACCTGGGAAAGCTGTTTAGAATGAAATGAAAATGTTCTAGTTTTAGAACTGATCATTCACATTTTTTTTATGTAAGGAAGGTGGCAAACAAGCATGCAGCTCACATTGATGTTAAGTGATGACTGCAGCCTATAGACATCTACACAAAAACTAGAGGTCAAATGCAGACGCGTCGCCACCCTTGAGATCTAAGTTGTGGAACATTGGCAAGAAACATGACATAAGTAATAAACGTCAGTCTAAACCTAACACTGGTCTTTGATTCACACATAAATGACATAAGTTGTTACGTCTCTGTGATAGTTATTACGGGGCCACGCATTACCATCTTACCGGAACACAGTAGTGCTGAGCAGCACGGCAGATAGATTAGGTAATGCGGTGGTGCCTACGCCCGCGAGCTTTTTCACCAGAGCTCTAATATCAGAAAGTAATTTGTATTATATGACAAAATAACTCTTAACGTTTCTATTTCACCGATGATGTTACAGCGAATATAATACCCATACAGAGACTTGCTTTACACATCCATGCATATGGACGCAATATGGGCGCCGAACCAATTGACATATAGGACATATGATACTCCAAAGATGTAACTTGGAAATTTCCCAAAAATGGAAAAATCCTAGTAGCACTTACCCAATGACAGCGTGTTAATAGTGACCTGCTACCTCTTATATACGAAAAAAAGGAGGCAAATCCTATATATAGTTACTTAAATCAGCTTCAAAACGCGTGGGGGAACTGCGGGACACAGCTAGTGTATATATTTACAATCTTTATAAAAGGCACGGCTGCGCGCGCTCCGAAGCCGGGTGCGAATGAGCGGCGCGCGGGACAAACGCCGCTAACTAGCATTCAATGGTAATAAATAAGGGTAATCTTGTTGGATTATTTCGGCCGAGTACAACGGAGGCAGTGTGGGCCTGACTACACTCGCCCGGCTTATCCAAACTCGAGGGAATACGCGCTATCATATTATTTTTTTTTTTTTTCTGAAATAGGTTTTCTTAGTTACTTCTATATCCAATAGGATGCTATTACCTCCGCAGACTTTCCTTATGACTTAAAAAGGTTTAAAGTAAAAAGCTGCAATAGCAATTTCTCAAGAGGAATAGCAGAAAACCAGTCTTTGAGAAAGAGAGCGACATCGGGATGAATAATCAAGATGTTTTTTTTGACAGTAAAATCTATTAGTGTCTGTTTGTGACTCTGTACTTACATAAAAAATACTGCATTAATTCAGTTTGCATGATGATTTTCTATTCATATAAAATTTATGATACTTAACAATATTTTAATCACCATTACTTTTTAGATTTCGGAATGTCCATCACAAATTAATTTTGATTATTCGTCAGGTGATCTCGCGTCCCTGTTTTTTGGCGTATTCAGTAGTATTCACCAGAGATAACAGCTTATCAATTTTTAGGCACTCATAATAAATTGCGATGAAAGTCGATGAAGTGTTAAGTATCCCCCACAGCCAGCAGCCGCGTGCAAGTCATTACGTGTACTTTATGTTGTGTCCGACAACTGCTGTTGAAGCGTCAGGCCCCGGCTTTATTAACCCCGTATTTCTATTAACGTCATATTAACGCGTTTGTTGTATTACTACACTTTATTTAGAGTGACAGCGCTGTTAGGAGTTAAATGGTTTTGTATTTTGAAAACAATCAGGGTTCACGATCGGTGTCAAGATGAAACATTATTGCGAAACTGGTAATTTCATTACGCTTACTTTATAATCCCGTAATTACTTTCACAGACACCTCGGGCCTCAGTGGTGACAATGCATCTGTATTTTGGCCTCTAGTTTAGTATAGATATTTATTATTTTACTTCATTTAAAAAAAAAAAATAAAAAAATAAAAAAATGAAATACGCTTTCACTCACAGCCCCACAGTAGGTATGAACCTGTGCCGTGGGTGCCGTTGTACACATACAACACATACACAAACACCCAGACCCGAAACAAATATCTGTAGGCCATACAAATATTTGTTCCAGTGCGGGGATCGAACCCGCGACCCTTCGAATCAAACGGTGGTTTCGCACCGCTGGACTAACCGGGACGTCAATAGACTTAACAATGTTAAAAAAATAGGCTGTAGTATTCACTAAACCGTCCATTTGAATCTATATATATAGCATAGCTTTTTTGACACTATCACTGTATGAATAAAATGAAATAGATACAATTTTTAACAAGTTCCGGCTCAGATATGGAACTTAGGACCTCAAGCTTGTGTCAATGTCTAATCAGCCAGCCAAAGATTCATCTAATATCTTTGCAGCCCGCATTTTCAGAAGCATTCAGATAGCAGACAGTCAAAACACAAAGATATCCCATAGATAGATCATAAGAGGGTAAAACAAAGTTGACTCCAATCCGAACTTGCTGGGATACTTAACAACAAACAGCCACTTAACATTACATTCACGCTATTAATTCCCACCCCTCGGGAACGCGTCATAAAACGCGATTCGTACAAAAGTTGTAATATTTTTACGGCACGAGACAGATCAAGTTCGGTTTATGGACGAATATATTTCAACCAACATTAAATTTTACGGCATCAACTTTTCAGCCACCGACAATAAAATAATTTCCCGTTATTTACGTCTTTGTTGCTTGACAATATTGCGTTTTGATGAGATTAATGAAATATCCTTTTGTATCTTATAAAGAAATTGTCTCGTGACTGACCTGTAGGAGGTCTTTTGATTTTGAAAGCTCTTGACTTTTTTTATGCACTATTTTTTTATTGAGCGTTCGGCTCGTCTCCAATCTACACTAGTCTACTGCAACAGGTAATCGGCGAGCGCAAATGCCTCTTCGTCTGAGATATAATAAACCAACAATTAAGAAATATGTTGTCATTTGTCCAACGCTTTTTGTAGGCTACGCAAGCCTAAAAACTTTAAGTAAGCACGGATACCAAATATCGAGGACAACCTCTAATATATATTTTTTAAACTCTTTGTTATGCAAAATTGTTTGATATCGCGCTTATGACACGATTAAGTACGCACCACGAAAGCTTTAGCTAAACTATCATCAAAATCTATTCTAGTTATTAAATAGGGAGAACACCATACGATGGATTTTACAATTTCCATTTATAAAAAAATCCCTTACACAAATCTGAAATACCTTAAAAATGCAACCTTTATGAAAAAACCGGCGCACGTTTTGTTAGAGCTCTTTTAATATCACTGAATATGGCCTCGCCCCTTTTAATTGCTCCTATAAGGTCTGGACATTAAGAAGCCAGTGGCGCTTTTCTGTTGCAAAGCTGAAATGGACTTTCTCTGTTCAGTGTCAGAGTCCACATTTGGTTGCGCGTGGATATTCGATGCACATTTTAATCTAGACTTTGAGGTAGTTTTTGCCGGGTGCAATTAGGAGGCCGACGACAAAGCGGCGAGAAAGAGATTTCAAAGGATTAAATGTTTCTGTTACACGGGTTTTTGTCAGGAATGTCTTTCCGATTTTTCGTTCGGTGAAAAACTCGTACGTCTGTAATTGCAGCCGGTTTCCTTCAAACTGGCTTAAGTATGCATTTTGAATGTTATTTCAGTAATTATGGCTGATTTGCGTGCCTGGTGAGCCTGGTAAGGGTTCAAGGTTTTACTTTTTCATGAGTGTATGTGGTATGCCCAAAAAAGAAAAAATAATGATGGCAGAGTTCCATTAGTGAAGAAGAGTCTTTTTAATGCACTTTTCTAGGAGACTCGTCTCGAGACGCGACTAGACTACTTCACCGGACAATTGACAAATGCAACCGTGTTGTGTGGTGCAACCCCAGGGTTTCATTAACATGAAACGAAATGATAATACTATAAAAGGAAACATACTATTCGCTAGTTCATATGAAAATACTTTGTCCATAGAAAATACAGTATTCACATATTTTTGATGTGAACTGTGTGTATGTTGCTCTATATTCAGAACTATATTGGAAAATACTGTTGAAATTTTTTGCTTGCTTTAATTATTGGTGTATTTTGTTACAGGTATGTGCTCTTTCTCGATATATCCGGTCCCATGGTCAATAGAAGTAAGTACCTATTGTAGCTATTTTTTTATATAAAGTACATCTGATATACCTGATTTGTCAAAATACGAGTATCTTAGATATTTAATTTCAAATATATGGGGCCGTGGTAACTGCCAAATATCCAATAGATATTTAGAACCAAGCGACTAAACATCATAGACGAGTTCTTATTTTCTATTTCGCAATGGTCATATTCAATCAGTCAGTAATCTTTCTCCACTTGTGAAACTCAACCTGTCAATCACGCACGATATCGTATTATGGAATAGTGCGTGAGAGTCTGCTGTTTGATTGTTTGGTGAAAAAATATGGCAGTTGGTGCACTTTTAGCTTACGTGCGTATAACCAACAATACATATTTTTAAAAATTGAAAAAATTGTCCTTTGATAAAGTCACAAAAAGTAAGTTTGCTTTGGTATCGTTATAAATACACTTTGACATAGCGTTCATTGCCAGTCAAATAATTAAATATTATTATCTGTTCTTCGCCAAAGTATATGTCATCTGAATCCATTGTGAATTTACTTTAATGAATTGAAGTGAATTTTTCCATTGTTCAATTAAACATTGAACTGACAAAACAAAATAGAGAGCGACCACTTTGTAGCTAAGATACGTTCATGAGGAAAAGTAAAAAAATCTCATTGTTCTATACCCACTTACATACAGAAAATGAGCACAATAAATTGTGTTCCTATTTTCAAATTCCCAACAGAAACATTCAGTCAGTAATCGTCCGCCACTTGTGAAGCTCACGGTGTCAATCACGCGCGGTATCGCATTACGAAACAACGCATGTGCATATCTCAATTTTTTCTGTGATTAAAATGCGAGCTTGTGCAAAGTTCCTAAATTGTTTCAATTTAGTTTGTACAATAGTAAAGGCCCTAATTGATGAAAGTTGTACTTTTTGGTCATTTTGTACATAGGCACCAGTGCAAAACTAATCTCTAGCAAATACACTAGACAATATTAAATACAAAATACAGATTAATTACTTAGTCTTTAGCTGCGCTATGTTGATTGATGAAGAAATCAGAAACTCGTGATTTTTTATCCACTAAAATACATAAAACGAACCCAGCAAACAAAATGGTGTTCAAATGTTCGACTTTCAACAGCAACATTCAGTTAGTAATCCGCTACCATTTGTGGAACTCAGTGTGTCAATCACGCGCGGTATCGCATTACGGAACACACGTGAGCATATTTCTACTTATTCACTATACTATAAACAAAGGAGCTAGTGCACATGGCATGTATTGCACTTGCATCTCCTCTTGTGTGATTTATTGTCTCATATTGGTTGATAAAAGCTGTCCATTTAGGCTATTGTGGACGTACTACTACATTACCTAACCGCTTTAAGTTAACTTTTCAAAATTAAATAAAAACAATACATTAATTAGGTACTCCTTGGCAAAGTTATTATACGTTGATATATAAAGATATCAGAAGATATATAAAATATCGCTATTGCTATCTGCTAACATAGAACGAAACTTAAAAGCAGAATCAGTATTCCTTTTTTGAATTTCCTAATAATAGCATTCAAATAGTGATCCTTCGCTACTTGTGAAGCTCAGCGTGTCAATCACGCGCGGTATCGTATTACGGAACAGCGCGTGAGAATATATCTACTTATTCAGTAATGCGATAAATATGGGAGTTAGTGCACATGCATCGTAGTTACATATACATAATAATAAAGATACTCGACCTAATTCATTACAAGATAAAGTAAAAACTAAGTTAAGTACGTTTATTAAAAAGATAGTCGGAAATAAATGATTTTGTTTATCCACCGCACGCATTCTACTAAGTCTAAAAGTAATATAGAAACGAACGTTTCCCACGTAGATTACTACAGTTTCATTTTAATTATGCGAGCAATAACCATTGTATTTAACAGCGATCATATTCTAGTAGCTTTCTAAACCAGATATTATACAAGAAAATCTCCATGTAACTTATATACGAACTAGTAAACGAAGTAATTCTGAAAAGAATTATAGTAATTGCACAGTCTACTTGATACTCTGATTTCGTATATTGCAATTAAAAATAGGAGCTTGTCGCTATTTGTTCGATTTCTCAAGGATACGTTGATGGGAATTGATGATACAAAATAGCTTCGACTACTTTTTTGTCGTATACATTTCATTATACTCATACTGAATACTTACTGCGATTTGATGAGTAAATAGATAGTGGTGGCAGTGAAAAAGTATGTTAACAAAGTAATTTAATAAAGGGTCTCGGTGTTTATATTTTTTACTTGAGTGAATTTCAATGTAAAGCACGTTGTAGGGTAAGTACCCAACAATGGGTTTGTTTTCAATAGTTTGTTTTTAAGAGTAATACTAGCTGGAAGTCATATTGTATTCTGCCAAATTGCTATATTTTTAAGCAATACACTATGAACCCAGACTCCACAGATTGAACAATTAGACAAACAGCCTACGGCATTTGCAGTATCCACGAGAGCTTAATTCAACGTAGTTACATGTTTGTATCTTGAATAAACTTCATGTCTATTTGAATAACAGTGAAGTTTGCACCTACGATCAAGTTATGTGAGTACTCAATAATATTATTTTGAGCAACCATCGTTTTAAAATGATATAAAGTTATCAACTCAAGATAAGATTGCATGTGATGCATGGAATGGTAGGTATATTTTAATAATATATACCTTCTAAGTTTACAACTTTCAAGTTTGAAATCGTGTACTTTATGTAGGAAAGTTAATCAAATTTCGCACAAACGTAATTTTCACACCATCCAATTAAAATACACCACAGTATAATTAAGTTCAGCGGACAAACGTTTCAGTTTTATAAACTAGAAGGCACAGCGTACTTCATGTCGATAAGGTTCAATTTGTGATTTCTGAGAATAACAAATCAGTACATTCGACGGACTTTATTGATGAGCGACATTACCGAGGACCGTCTTTGCCTATTACGTTATTTAATCTGTGGCACGAGATGTATGGGCGCAGTTTTGGAAAATTTTCCAGAAAATTGCTTCCAGGGCAACTTTGTCAAAAGTAATTTCGCTCCCTGAACCGATTTATATTGATTGAGAAATGATGTGGTATTCCTCGAGGGTAAAGACTCTTTCTCTTCAGTCGTATGTACTTCAGCTTGCGTTACAGTTATTATGTTTGAGTAGTTGTCAGTAACGTAGATTCATAGTAATTTGTTTATGAAAAATTTGGCGAGCTACTTAGTTGCTAAATACTTTAGAAAAATCTTTTTTTTTCCACATGGGATTCATAAATCAGTACAAACGAAGGTATGGGGACTTATTGATGACCGACATTACCGGAGACCGTCACTGCCTATTACGTTATTTAGTCACAAGATCGATGGGCGCAGTTGGAGAATTTTACAGAAAATTGCTTCGAGGGCAACTTTGTCAAAAGTAATTACGCTTCCTGAACCGATTCATATTGATGAAGAAATGGTTCTGCAATCTCAAAGGTCCAGCCACCTTTCTTTATTTTGTCTGCATTTAGGTAGAGCAGCCTGTATTATTAATAAATTTATGAACACAGGGTACAAAACAAATTATTAAAAAAAAAATCGTACCATTTCTCTACATTGATGCCGATAGTTGGTTAAAAAGTCAAAATGATATTCGTAGATTTTTTTAAGTACGGTCCTGTAATTTCCGGCACAGAGGCATAACATCTTAGGCCTCAGGAGTGGTAACGCATCTGCATTTTGACCTTGGTCTTCGTGTGGGTGTCTATAGGCTGCAGTCATCACTTAACATCAATGTGATCATGTCGATAAGTTTGAATGTTTGAATAGAATGGGTCTGTCGGTTCAGCTTACAATATAAATATAGTTAGGATTAAACTATCTAGAAACATGCTGGAATGCGTGCAAAAATCAATGCATACTAAAGTGCTGTTCTCTCATACAACAAAGAAATAGATTTATGTTCTAATAACGAATAGACAGTAGTTTATAGCGGAACAGGTGACGAATGTGGTGCTAAGTTATTCGGTTTCACAATGCACCAGATCTCGGCCGCCGGCTATCGCCTAGTAATAGGATTACAACTGATTTATTGTAACTGACAACCGTTTAAATCACACTGTAAATAAAAGCGTGGGAAGTGTGGAGCGGGCGTCAATGAAGGTTGGCAGTTTGATTGAAGGCAGTCGGGCTGTTGGGGGAAGTTGGTTTCCATTGTTGTGACAATCTATCGATTGTTAACGCAGTTAAGAGAATCGATAATAGGTTAGTATCGCATGACGAGTCTACTTCTAAACTGAATTGTACATTGCTGCCTCATTCGATAAGTTTGTCTATATATAAACTAGTAGCAATACAATCAAGACGAAGCTTTCTAACCAGTGTTTTTCTAGTAAGGATATTTGGAACTGGAACGTGTTCAAATAGTGAAACTGAAGGGACACTTTTACTGGTGGTAGAGGTCCAGTGACGGAGCTCGCGGGCGTAGGCACCACCGCATTACCTAATATACTTGCCGCTAAATGATAGTGTTCAACACTATCGTGTTCCGGTCAGGTGGTAATATTCGGCCCTGTAATTTCCGGCACAGAGGCATAACACCTAAGGCCTCAGGAGTGGTAAAGCATCTGCATTTTGACCTTGGTCTTTGAGTGGGTGTCTATAGGCTGCAGTCATAACTTAACATCAATGTGAACTGTATACTTATTTACCACCTCCATTACATAAAAAAACACACTACATACCAATAAACCAGAATACCTTATGCCCCATCCCGACTATCCACGAGGCTATATGAGGGAACGCGAGCACAAGAGTGTGGACGATGCGCTCTTGTCCCGTCGTCTTCCCTCACCTCGCCTCGCTATCACTCCGCTTTGTGTCGGTTTTTGGACAAGAGTTGGTGGGGGAAATAAATCAACGAACGGGCAACTGAATGAATCGAGTGTGTGGATGGCTAGCCTCCACTTGCCAAGACTCGTGCAGAGAGCCTCTAAGAGTCGGCTCGCAAGAGTCTAGATGGGCCATTAGAGACATTAGATAACACGCCTGCCCTTGTATTCTATCTCTCATCTTCTTCAGCCAAACAAGTGTTGAAAACATGACTGTGGCGTCACTAAAATATTTGGAGAACATAAATATCTGCAAGTCTTAAAAATATTTGTCTCGTATCTATCAAAGTAAATAATATATCTAACTACTATCGTTACTAATAGGTACATTACTAGAACTTGATTACTAAAAGACAGGATATTAATTGGGACGTAGTATAAGCAATTGGTGCAGTTGTACCGGAGCGTCGCCTGCAGATCCATGTCGACGATACGATTGATTAGCATGTGAAAGTTGGACGGTTATTTATGGCGCTTTTCTTTAGATTTATTGAAACTCGACTCGAATATCATTATTTTAAGGCTATAAATTAAACTATCTCGTTGACTATAATGGCAATAAATCACTACCTACTGCTTAGGGATATCAGGTCTAGTAATTAGTAGTTTATTCGGTGCAGACCTATAAGGTCCTAGATCAGTTGCACGTGTGTGTACATATAGGTCGTCATGGCAACATAAAATAACACAGCGAAAAAAAAATATTGAAACTGAATAATTAAATGGACAATCATAGAAACAGAATCGAATAGGGTTGATTTTAAAGTAATCATTTTAGTTTAATATATGGGAGATAAATCGGAAAACTAATTTTATTTCATTAAATGGACAACCCAATGAGGTCAATATATAGAGTAGACACCGGGATCAAACAGCCGGTGGCTGTATCCCATCTGGCCCGGTGACCTGGCCCGGCACCGGGCCAAATGGGATACAGCCCAGCCGGTTCCGTTTTTAAATTGATTTGACAGATATTTAGTAAGGCGTTTTCATGTCAACTGTCCTGTTACTATGAGAAAGTGTAGTTAATTTAATGCAAAAAAACTGGAACCATGCCATCAATGGAAATGTGCTGACTAGTAGTTTGGTACATATAGGTCAATGGGACAACCAATGCCCCTAGCAACTGTCAACAAACTGGAACCCACTTTTGACTTGTAAGGGCACGTAGGTGTCATTACTTGTCCAGGTCGTGTTCAGGTGTATAATTTTTTATGACTGATTATTACTTTATGACAGTAAAACGTAACTTCGTAACTTCATGCCTGTAATCCCCGAAGGGATAGGCCGAGGTAAATGCAAACACCCACGATTCGCCGGTTACGATTTGGCCCATGTAACAGGTCGCGAGTCTGTTAACTTCGAGGTACTGGGAAATTTCCAGAAAATTTAAAAATCCCAATAGAACCAGAGACAAAGGACTTTACACCATTTTCTCTGATAGCCCTCTACCCGGGAATCGTAGTAGTAGTGGCCTGCTACCGCAAGGCTACCGATGCCGTTCAACACAATATGATGATTTATTCGTAGATGAAAACTCGTCATGGCCCGTTAAAGAAGAACACAGAAACATTAAAACGAAATCATATTAAACAGACCTGCGCGACTGTAATCGCGATATAATTACGACAACTTTATTACCAACACTGACTAATTGTGGAACATTATCTATGATGCATTATGATTATGCACCGCCATCTTGTAATTCACTTAAGACCATTTAACGGGTATATACGAGTAGGAACACCGCGGTAAATAACTACATTTACTGGTTTACCGTCATAAATCTCGATGTTGGCCTATTTTAATCAATAAATCATGAACACCAGTAATACATTGGATAAAGCTTTCACATTATGAAAAATCAAAATTGTTTTATATTAGTGGTAAGTTTATTTTGTGTTTGTAAGAGACAAGTGTAAGATACTTTACATAACTGGCGTTAGAAATTAAACTGACATCGTGAAGCGGGAAATATCTCAATCCTTACACTGCACACCTCTTATGCCTCTTTTAATTTAAATCTAATTTCATCTGTCTCTTCATACATGCACGCCGATTCCGAAGATTTGTGACCTTCGGACATCTATTCGACCTATTTGGTCAAAGTAAATTAACAAGGACTTCGGTAGCTAACTTCAGATACACACCGCTTTCACTCCGCCAAAATTCCATACAAACGCTTAATTTGGTTTCTATTACACAGACATCAATCAGTGACGTGTATTTACACGCGCACCTGTGTGCGTAGCACAGCACGTACAAAATACCAACCGTCGCCCATAAGAGGGGAAGGGGTTGAGTGATGCGAGCAAATCGGGCGGGACGTCGAAGTGTCCATTCTATACGTAGTACATATTCTCCGCTTCGGATAACCAGTAAAGTGGTAAAGTGTAGTAAAGCAGGTTCGATTCCTGCCTGAAGTCAACATTTTCTTAATTTCCAAAGTAAATTAGTTTTGGTTTTCCTGGATTTATTTGATGTTTTCACGAAACTGCTTTATAAATAAATCTATAATAACGTATAATAACAATATTTTTCTTTATTTCAATCTGATTTCTCGGAATGATACATATTTCTTCACGATGTAATACTTGAGTAACTTCTATTTATGTTATAAGGAGAAATCCTAATTGCCGGTTGAGATTGCAAACTACTGTCAACTTAACTGGCAAACAAATGGGTAATGGTGAGCAATAAACACGATACCAATTTAGATAGTCGAATCTCTGATCAATGAAATGTGCAACAAATTGTTGGGCGCCATTACACAATTCTGCGATGACTATGACTGTACAAATGACTAGTACGATATAAGCATATATGAGGTTTTTTTTTTCAAAGACGCTTCTAACAATGTTGTGCGTCATTAGGGAGAATATCTAATCACCACAGCGGAAGAAGCGCGTATGGCCACACGGCTGGTGGAGATAAGGGTTAGTGGCCAACCCACTGTCGGGTATAACTTTTAAAACACTCGCGTTTAACACTCATTTCACTAATTTTACTACAGTCTGTCCGCGACCACAGCTTGTGCAACCGAGTCGAAACGTCGGAATAAAGGTAAAAAGTGTTTTTACCCAATATCTATATCGCGTCACGACTCGGTTCGTAAAATTAGTGAAACCACTGTTGGATGTTTTCAAACAGCCCATAAGGCCTTCGACAAGGTTTAACGACTGCTACCTATCGATAGTAACCTTAATGTGCCCTCCGAAACGCGCATTTTAATTTGCCACTAGCGGTCACCCATCCCACACCCGACCGCGCCCGTATCGCTTAACCGCCTGTGCCTTCGCCCGCGAGCTCCGTCACTGGAGCTCTACCACCAGTAAGAAAAAGACATGGCCCGTCAAACTGTTGCCCGCGGCTTCGCCCGCGTAAATGTCGTTTTATAAATAAAAGTAGCCTATGTTCTTTCTTAAAGTAAGCTCTATCTCTATACAAAATTTCATTAAAATCGGTTCAGTCGTTTGGACGTGAAAAGGTAACTGACAGACAGATAGGACAGACAGAGTTGCTTTCGCATTTAAAATATTAAGTAGGGATTAGGATAGTAGTAGGTTATATAAGTTAATAAGAAACAGAATGGCCGATTCTTACAAAATTCTTTCTTGGTGTATATTTTAGTAAGGGTATCTCTAGGTATATATCGCTGCAGAGAGTGTGGAGAGTCAAACATCCCATTCTTATTTATCTTTTTTTTATGTAATCAAGTGGCAAACAAGCATGCAGTTCACATTGATGTTAAGTGATGACTGCAGCCTATAGACATTTACACAAAGCCCAAGGTCAAAATGCAGATGCGTTGCCACTCCTGAGGCCTAATGTGTTATGCCTCTGTGCCGAAAATAACAGGGCCGTACCTTACCACCTAACCGGAACACGGTAGTGCTGAACATTACCATTTAGCGGCAAGTATATTAGGTAATTCGGTGGTGCCTACGCCCGCGAGCTCCGTCACTGGAGCTCTATCACCAGTAAAAAGTCTAGTAGTTATTTAGTAGGTTTTAGAATATGTCGTAGGCTCTTGCTATAATAATCATTAAGGTGATTCGTTCACCCGGACAGATAGTAAATGAATAAATCTTCACTTTACGTGGCAATATAACTCGATTCATGTGGTGTGAAGTGGGAGTGAAGCGTCACGTCGTGTGAGCTGCTAAGTGGCAATAAAAGTATGGAAATTAATAAGACGCGCGACTCTCGGTTTTGGAAGTGATTATCGTTGATGAGCCTGTAAACCATCTGTTAACACATACCTATACGTGTACTACCTTAATTTGATACTCACTGCTAGGTTACCCTTTTTATGATCATGCTAGTGTAATATTGCGATTGGAAAGACAAGATTTTAAATATTTTGGATGGATATTTGGCAGAGCTCTATTGACTGGCGGGCGTAGGCACCACCGCATTACCTAATATACTTGCCGCTAAATGGTGGTGTTCAGCACTATCGTGTTTCGGTCAGGTGCTAATGTACGGCCCTGTAATTTCCGCCATCGTTCAGTTGAACTACTTCTTGGGGTGTAAAATTCGCTATACTACCTCGGTGCCACAGCCAACCTTACCTGCACATGGTACCTGCTGTTTATCAGACAAGGCTCTGGGGACTGTTAGTTCCGTATGGTTGCTGGTTCCGCACTACGAGCATTATCCCTCCTAGTGTCTTGATTGGTAAGGCCCCTTACGTTTCTGTTTTTCCTGTTTTGGATTCGGTTCCTGGTTTCGGTTTGATTCGGCGATAGTCAGTACAATATTATTTTATTTCTGTAATTATGTATATAACTTCACGCCAAATCTCTCACGGAGTTGTTACAGAGCGTGGAACGACATATATCTAGGTCTTTCTTTATACACCTTCCGTGCCTCTTTCTACTGATATACTTTTAAAGACCAATAAAACTTTACGATGTATATGTGGATTAAACTCTCACAAACTCATAATACATGTGGCGTGAAGCGGGCGGGAGGCGTCGCTCCGTGTGAGCTGCTAAGTGGCAATAAAAGTATGAAAATTAATAAGACGCGCGACTCGCAGCGGCGCGCGTTTCCGAAGTGATTACCGTTGATGAGGCTGTAAACACCTTAATGCTCCTTACTGGCCTTACCGCCGCTCGTCATTTTATAAACGCTGTTGGGTATTTGTTCTTTTATGGAAACGTACGACTTTTTGATATTATTATTATTATTATTTATGTGTTGGAAGTGGTAAACAAGCATGCAGTTAACATTGATGTTAAGTGATGACTGCAGCCTATAGACACCCACACAAAGACTAAGGTCGAAATGCAGATGCGTTACCACTCCTGAGGCCTAAGGTGTTATGCCTCTGTGCCGGAAATTACAGGGCCGTACATTACCACCTGACCGGATCACGATAGTGCTGAACACTACCATTTAGCGGCAAATATATTAGGTAATTCGGTGGTGCCTACGCCTGCGAGCTCCGTCCCTAGAACTCTTCCACCAGTGGAATTATATTGATATCCCTCTTAAAGGCTCTTGCCTGCGCATCATAATGGGTATCTGTTCCACTACTATTCAGGCTTTATTTGTATTTTTCCTTCGTACAAAACTAAAGCTGTTTATTATATATCTGGACAAATGCCTCCAGAGGGTGAAGTTGATGGATGTGGGAGTGCGTATGGGTGACTTAGTGGTGAACTGTCTGCTTTACGCAGATGATGCCGTAATTGTTAGCTCTACACCATCTGGGCTACAAGCACTAGTCACAGTCATGAAAGAGGATTGTATGGAGAAAGGCTTACAATTGAATGTGGATAAAACTAAAGTATTAGTATTTGAAAGAGATGAACAGAGAACAAATGCAAGGGTAGTAGTAGATGATGCAGTGTTAGAACAGGTTGATGAAATTGTATATCTTGGATGTGCTTTTAGCAAGGATGGTAGGTACACCACTGACATAGAAAGAAGAGTGCTTGCTGGGAATTGCGTGAATGGAGCGTTGGGTAAGCTGCTAGAATCTAAACATCTCAGCCAGCGGGCTCGACTAGCCGTACATAATGCTGTACGGCTAATTCCAACGCTTTTATATGGAAGCGAGAGCTGGGTATGCAGGAAAGAGCATGAAAGTAAGTTGAACGCGGTCGAGATGAGATCTTTGCGCAAGATCTGCGGTGTATCACTCACCGCTCGTAATGAAGATGTAAGAAAGAGACTTTGTGTGAATGATAGTATCGGTGTAAAAATGAAAAAAGGCATGCTCCGATGGTTCGGGCATATAGAAAGAATGTCGAATAAGCGAATGACTAAACAGATATACAATGCGAATGTGGATGGTTGCAGAGGCCCAGGAAGACCAAGGCTGACCTACCATGACCAAATAGGTCGAGTTCTGTCTGATGGTGAGGTCAAAAGTCTTAGGAATCGGCGTGCATATATGAAGAGAATGATGAAGGTAGACGAGGCACGAGAGGTTTATCAGAACCGGGATGTCTGGCGCTCTGCACTCTCTGCCTACCCCGTTAGGGACCTGGCGTGAAGATACATACATACAAAACTAAAGATAATAAATTGATCAATCACCGTACCTACTTAATATATAAGAATTTTTTAGGTAAAACAACTGACGGTGTTAATTTTATTTTGCTACGAAGTTGTCTTCGTCTATTTATTTACCTGGACTGAATACAAACTAAGGAACTGCTTTATGAATGTAAAAATAACACTACCAGCACTATCGTATTCCGACTAGATGGTAATATATGGCCCCGTAACAACCCTCACAGAGACAACACCTAAGGTCTCGTAACAGAAAAAAACGTAATAATATAATGGATTGTCGTGCCGTGTTAGCAACTTTATTAAGTGGCAATAAAAGTATGAAAATTAATAAGGCGCCTCTAACTACGTATACCCATTCGTTGCCCGTTCAGAGGTGATTATGTTGACAAGATTTTAACATGGGAGCACGTTTAATATGTGCTTCTGAGAAAGCAAATTATTTTTAAAATGAGAATGTTGGTTTTTATTGAATGCGCTTTTTAAGTGAAACAAAAGAGCGGCAAGATCAACGGGCGTTTTTTGCTTATTACGTACATTTTTACGCAACCATGCCTGGATTTTTCAACTTTTGTAACTTAAAGCAAAGTTCATAATTTTGTCGGAACGCGTCGTGGGGCGACAGTACTCTATCGGTTTCATTATAACTCCGTCCTATGTCTATGTCAATCTATTCGTAATATTAAGTATTATGGAACCAAGAGTGGTAGGACACACTCCGACTCAATAATATAAACCTGGCTTAAGTAGGTACATTTACTTTTTTATCTTCTTTCAATATCTCAATTTCTCAATGGTAGGTATGCAAATTCTTTAGAAGATTGAATATTGCAGTCATAAAGTCATAGTCTGCACTACTGATTCGATCTCAGGTCAAAGAACTAATAATGGGATTTTTGTATTAGATAAACATATTAGTATCACACCTCAGAGTTGTTCTAATTACTCTAAATAGTCTCGCCTCTTAAGTTCTTACTTTAAAAAGAAAATAGAACATAACCATCGAATCCGCAGAACGCTTGTTGGTATGCATGAATGCATGTATGTACCAGTGTTTGTCCCAATCCAGGCAATTTTTGTAATTTTATTAAGTTTTCAAAGTAAATCGGCTGGAAAGTTAATGTGGTCGCGAGTAAATCGGTGTGTTCCCGCCCTAATTCACATTTGATTGCGTTGGCCGAGCCGCGTTATACGCAATTACGTTGCTTTTAATGTCTCTTTTAATAAAACACTTTTTTTCACGACTGTAAGTAATTACGTTTTTTATTGATGCGTATATTTACGCGAATTAGCACGGACCGTTGTATACGGTCGACCACGCTGCCGTTAAACATATCTTCATGATTGTACTTAAATTTTTTAATGGTTTTTAATGTGTTTAAACTGCTTTTACAGCTTCGTCATAATATGGGTATAATTCGGCCGTGGAATAGTAAGAGGCGTAAGATATTCTCTTACAGAGTAAATTCAACTTATTTATATGAATATGTTAATTAAAATAAAAAAAAAACTTAACTTTACGCCTGTTATCCCCGAAGGGATAGGCCGATGGAAATGCATGCTTTCAAGCATATTTGCCGGTTACGTTTAGGCCCATGTAACAGGTGGCGAGCCTGTTCATATCTCCGGGCACATTACCAAACTTCGAGGTACTGGGAATTTCCAAAAAATGGAAAAAATACAATAGAACCAGAGATCCGGGAACTCCCAGGACCCCAGCCTAGTAGTAGTGGCCTGCTACCACTAGGCTATTGAGGCAGTTAAATAGCCTAAATAAATTTACGGGACTACCTAAGGGAGACCCCTGTGGGTCCGATCCACGGCTTAGGGCGTTGCGGGGGACACATAAGCTATATGCGAGCGAAAGACAACCACACGGGTCATGTTAGGGTCGGGCTGGGGGCGGGAGCGGTCATCGGGTGTTATTGGAGTGTTGTAGATATGTGATAATTCATATTTTTATATTGTAAACGGGACTTAATCGCGTACTATTTTAAATAGGTAAATACTTCGATTAAAATATGTGTTTAATAATGTCTCATCGTCAGGATCGCTTATGGTATACGAGTATACTGATATTTTTTATCAACAACTAGATACTATCCCCATCCATTGCTAACTACTCCAATTATTGTTTTTATATTATTTCGCATTAACACATGCTTGTGAAATATATTTTTTATTTTTAAAGAAAAATGGAAAGAAAAATTTGACTTCAGACGAGACTCGAACTCGCGACCTACTGGGAATCTAGTCCAGCCGCTCTTCCAATTGAGCTACTGAAGCCCTGCCCGATTTGTCAAATCTTTCCTTCACATCTATTGCATTGCTTTATGGTAGCAGTAGCGCCATCTATTACCAACTATGCTAGTTAGGCAACCGATATAATAGACTTTTCAGTTTATTGAATATCGTAAAGAAGTCGCTTTTACCCTTAATAATTGTTTTTATATTATTTCGCATTAACACATGCTTGTGAAATATATTTTTTATTTTTAAAGAAAAATTGGAAGAGCGGCTGGACTAGATTCACAGTAGGTCGCGAGTTCGAGTCTCGCCTGAAGTCAAATTTTTCTTTCCATTTTTCTTTAAAAATAAAAAATATACTCCAATTATACCGGACGTACAGACCACCCACTCCAGACACATACAGGTCACGACCTGGATTGCCTAATTGAGAGCGCCGACAACTGGCACAGGCTACGGACATCGCACTGACTACGTACCCATTGATTTGTTACTGCCATCTTTACTGTATTGTGAGAGGAATGGGTCAGACATTGCAGATAGCAATATATACCAACACAAGCATTGTTTTTAAATCCATCATCTCAGTATCTACCTTTTCTTTAATGTAATGAAAGTGAAAAACAAGTTCACATTGATGTTAAGTGACGACTGAAACCATTTGGTGGCAGTCTATAGACACTTACAGAAAGACCAGAGGTCAAAATGCAGATGCGTTACCACTTCTGAGACCTAAGGTGCTATGCCGGCAATTACAGGGCCGTACATTACTACCTGACCGGAACACGATAGTGCTGAACACTATCATTTAGCGGCAAGTATATAAGGTAATGTGGTGGTGCCTACGGCCGCGAGCTCCGTCACTGGAGCTCTTCCACCAGTATGCTTGTTTACACTTTTGACATAAAAAAACCATTTGGTGGAATAATTAGAGTACCTTTGTTTAACATGAAGATTACGATGTTAACGGAGAAACCTTACTCTACCGCCGATTAGGAATTCGTTGGTGTAACTTCCGACACACTCACACACAAGTCAGTTTTTACCATAGAGCAACGCGGCCCACCGGTCGCGGCGGACCGGAGGGGAGTAGCCATCACCCATTTGGGGCACAGTCAATACAAACGAAAATGACACTAACGTCTATCCAAAATAAAATGCTAGTCTCAACAAGTTCATTAGGGCTCGTTGAGATGTGCATCTTATTATAAATTAGCTGTGCCTGCGACTTTGTTCGCGTGGAATAGTGACTTTGGGTCTTTGGGCAGCGCTTTTGGATATTAATTTTGGATCGCTCAAAAAATCTACTTTATAGTAGATATGCTTCTCTGTAGCCATAACGTGTATTACCGTGCAAAACAATCTGTCATTTTTTGCAGGGGGAAAATGCGTGCGACACACACACACACTACAAAAATCGTCTATTACTACGAAACTCACACCTTGACTTTAACAAAATACAGAAACAATTTCACGCACACATTTAAACATCTAGGCGACAGGTATAGGCCCATTTGGGCTCGTACTTTGACAGAGGGGAAAGCCTGCATATGGCTACTCCACTCCGGTGTTGCTCTATGGTTTTTACGAACTCCCTTCGATTTTTTGACACACCAATTAGTTTCTTAATTAACTTCCAAAGATCTGTTTGTTCAATAATAATTGACGCATTCAATTTATGCCTAACGCATATACGTGCTCATTCCATTCCCGGATGATGATAATGAAGAATACTGTGTGTTCGGTATGTTATACTGGGATTATGTAGGTAGTTGTGATCGGGCTTGCGGGATTAACACCTCACGCTCTCGACTATCGCTACCCGCATCGCTGCGTGGTCCAATGCATTCGATATAGCGAATAGATAACCGTTAATAAACTATTCGTTTTTGTTTATTATGATTAGATTCTCCGAAGGGGTAGGCAGAGGTAAAAGAATACATACATGGAAAGAACTCACGTTTGCATGCATTAACCTCTGCCTACCCGTTCGGGGAATACAGGCCCAACGCCAACACCTAAATAAAATCTTTTATATATTTATTTTTATGGGCTAAATGTAATACATAAAGCGGTCTTAACGCTACAATGCATTTTTTACCAGTCAACCTTTGGGTAGTAAAGATAGCAACGAAGTAGGTGCTGCATCACTGGTGAAAATACTTGAAAATTAAACACCTATATGAGAATAAAATAATGTATCTATTTGTGTTGAATGAAAATCTGTACCATACCGTAACATCAATCGAGTAGTGTAGTGCAGGGCCTGATCTGGGAACTTCAAAATGCATTTTCAACGTTCAAGTCATTAATCCTTTCAGTTTTGGTTTATAAGCGAGAACGCAAATGTTTGAAAAAAAAATCAAATTGCTTGTTTATAAAGGGCCTGTTACAATGATGTATTATGTATAAAAAGAACTTCTAGAATAACGCTTATAAGGTCCTTAATAGAATTCAGCCAAAAATATATAATAACTAGCTTTTGCCCGCGACTTCGTTCGCGTGGACTTCAGGTTCGTCCCGTCTAGTCTAGTAATAAGTAAGAAATACGGTAACTAAGCACTGCAGAGCCCTAATTTGTACGTGTAACTCCTAACCAAAAAGAAACCTGGCAATAACTAACCTTAGGCCTATATTACTTAAAGTAGGCGACCATACGTTTTTATCAAATCGCTAGTGCCTTGAAAATTCGCAAAACGGACACAACCGTCAACGACGTCTGCCCTCACGCGTCTGCCCGCGTTCGGCTCGCGCACTCAACGATGAGCCACTTCTTCCCCACCGCACCTACCCCGCTCCCCCCACGCCCCGTTCGCCTGGCGCCGCTGCCGGTATTTATCACCGAAACGGTATTTATCGCCGAAATTGCTATGACTCTGCATTTTAAATCTGTGATATCTTCGAAAATATTTATTTAATTTACATGCTGTAAAAAGCCATATTGATCTTTATTAAATGCACAATGTATTTAAGATACTTAATTGGATAAGGATTAATACTGTATTGCTTAAAATCGCTTCGTAAATAAGTCATTATTTCTCGTACAAAGTAAAGGATAAAAAATGGTTATTGTGGGTTATTCCTAAGAGATAAACATATACCATCACGGACTTTTTTGTAGACCTCTTTAAGTTGTACAATACTGTAGTAAATTGTTTTGATCTATCTTGTAGGATTCAGTCAGCGTTTGCAATGTAAGCGCAAAAAATGTGTTTTTTCTACGACCTCACATTAAAAACCTCAAAAATTGTAGCCTATGTGTTATTCTGATGTATAAGCTATAGCCTATGTGTTATTCTGATGTATAAGCTATATTGTGGTAAAGTTTCATTCAAATCCATTCAGTAGTTTTTACGTGAAAGAGTAACAAACATCCATACATCCATACTTACAAACTTTCGCCTTTATAATAGTAGTAGGATTAAATCTCTTATGACTTGGGCCACAGCCTACCCGCCGTGGCTTTATACGCTCGTCTTAATAAGCTCTCGCGTGAATAGCCCGCGCTTTTTGAACTATCCCCTTTAATTAACCCGTGATGAGGTTTAATATCGCCTGTTTACTTGCCGCCGAATATTCCGCTTGACGGTAGTCGTCTCTCTCGTGGTTTCCATCTCATATTGAATGTGGCGGGTTATTGTCATGTGAAGCCTTTGTTTTGTGGACATTTTTTATCTCATGATCTCGCAAACAAGCGTATAGTTCACACTGTAAGTGAATACATAAGCCTTTAACCATAAATTTCAAGTCGATACTTACGTTTCCACTACTGAGGTAGGTACCTTTAAGTCGTTATGCCTGAAATTATAGGGTCGTATATTACCATCTGAAAGGAACACCATAGCGCTGAACACTACCTACCATTTAGCGGCAAGTAGATTAGCTTACTTGTTTGATGAAATGGTTTGTTTTTTTTACGTGATAGAAGTTACGCATTCCTATTCTAATTTTTCCTTATGTTTCATTTTACTTTTATCTTATTGTTACATTCTTCGAGTGCGTTTTTCTATGTAATGATGACGGCATATTAATTATATATTTATATATATATATATATATATATATATATATATATATATATATATATAATATATATTTTTCACTATTTCTTGTGCATATCAAAACATTTATACAAAAACCAGAGGTTAAAATGCAGATGCGTTGCCGCCCCTGAGGCCTAAGTTGTTTCGCCTGTATGATAGTCTTTAGGGAGCCGTTTAAGTTTACTCCACCACCGAAAAAGTTACAACTTATGACTTAGACCACACATTCGTCAACCCAAGTATTGTGCACCCGCCCTAACGCTATCTCGAGTGAATAGTCTGTGCTTTTTGGGCTAACCTTAATTACCCCGCGATGAGGCGTAGTATCGCTGTTTACCCACCGAACACTTCGTTCGACGGTAGACATCTATATCGCGGTTTGAGACAGATGGCGTGTTAATGTTGGGTTGCGGTGACAAGTGATTATTCATTTTCAATTCAGATTTCGCCGATTAAGGAGATGATTTATGTCGCCTGGTTTTGATTTATTTTCAATGTCTGATGATATATGTCTTTCAAAAAGTAGTGTTTTTATACTGGTGGTAGAATTCCAGTGTAGGAGCGTAGGCATCACCACATTACCTAACCTAACTGCCGCCAAATGGTAGTATTTAGCACTATCGTGTTCCGGTTAGATGGTAATGTATAGCTCCGTAATAGCTATTACAAAGACATAAGAACTAAGGTCTCCGGGGTGGTAAAATATCTGCGTTTTGACCTCTGGTGATTGTGTGTATCCGCACACACAATCACCAGAGGTCAAAACGCAGATCTAAAGGTTGCAGTCTTCACTTAATATCAATGTGAACTGCATGCTTGTTTTTCATTATATTATTTAAATAAACATACAGTTCGCAAAGATGGTAAATTAACACTGCAGCTTATAAACTTCTAGACAAAAACTGGAGGTCAAAATGCAGGCAAAACCATAATGGCTATGGTCTAAATTGTTTCACCTGTGTGATAACTAGTACGGCGCCAGACATCAATTTATTTTTAGAAGTAGTGGTAGTATTAATTGCTAACACCCTAAATAATTTTCCTTTAATTTCATTACCCTCGTCAACACCCAACTTCGAGCTCTATACTAAAAATAAATATTTAAGCAAACTACCCCGAAACACGGGGCTAAATTCATTAGGCGAATTAGCAAGGAGCAAAAGGCACTTTACAGCGCACGAGACGCAGGCGATAAAACAATTAGCAGTCGGCAGCTCGGCAGTCTGTCGGCAGCGGGTAAAGTCATTAACCTGTCACCTGACACCAGACAATCTGATCAGTCTCAGTCGTCCGATGCGCTTCATACTCGTATCGCATTTTGATGTTACATTTTACAGAGGACTGATGTATTGTTAGTTTTGCGAATTTTTCTTTGAGCATCGACACAGTAAAGGATCTTATAGAACGTTTTAAAAGTTGTTATTAGACATCGTTTGAATATCATGTTGAAAATGTATGCGATCTATAAATATGACATTTCAAGAACCGTAAAATTTATACACATGAGGTAATTTCTCGCCATTGTACAAATGATTCTTAAAAATGTATATTTTGTGGTTCGTGTGGCAATTTCACACGTGGCAAGAAATGTATTATTTTTCGTATCGTAAACGTAAATTTTATATAAAAACTGAACACTTGAGCAAACTGCATCCGAAACATAGTGTTAAATTCATTCATTGAATCCCTTTACAGAGGACGCGACGTGACGATAAAACAATTATTATGAGTCAGGAGTCTGTTGCCGTTAATATCATTACTCCCTCACCTGACATTGGTGTCAGTGTGATCAGGAGTCTCACTACTCTATGTAAGGCTAAGTGTATGTCCGATTTGAGTTTTATATACTTTACAGGCAAATTGATTATTTTTAACACATGTACATTGAAACTTACGAATGTTTTTTAGTTTTAAAATTAAAATAAATTATAAATACTTTGTTAGTAATTTATGTGTATAAAAATGCCTGACATTATAAAAAAGGAGTAAATATTATTATTAATAAATTTATGTCTCTATTACCTGTATATTAGTATATATATACAGCACCTTACGATTAAGCAAACTTAAGAATATTGTTAAGGCCACTTAAAGTTGCCAAGTATCTGAGAAAAAAAAGACCTCGTTTTCTTCGATAAATTCTAATTCAAACGAATGTGCTTTGCGTTTTTCTTAACATCATAACCACCCAGACTTAAACAATGTCAGAAAGTGAAGCATTACACAGAGCTTTTACCTGTTAATGAAAATCGTTATTGGCTAATACATGTTACCTATTGATACTCCATAATAATATCTAGAGAGTCATTTAGTTCATAATAAAACATATTTCATACAACACCACTACAATTTGATAGGCAGTAAAACAGGAATTAGCATAACTCGTCATTTAGTTATTCGCAGTCACGGGACGCTCATTACCCTCACTCATTCACATAATATTATGTAATGTGATTGCTTGTTTGATCCGGTTCGTATTGATAGGGATGTACCTATTGTATTCATCCTTTTGTTTGAGGTCAATGTGTTGTATACAACCAGAAATCAAATTGCAGATTCGTTGTCACCCCTGAAGCCTAAATTGGTTTACCTCTGTGATAGAAATTAATTGGCCATACTCTATCATGTAATCGGAACACAACAGTGCTGAACATCGGACACAATATACCATTTGGTAGCAGATACATAATAATAAATATATTATGCGTTGGTTGCCTACGCCTTCGAGCTCCAACACTGAAAGTCTACCATCAGTATTTATTGTGAATTTAAAGATAAAAATAAAAATAGGGGCATATATATTTGGAACACCTATGTTGTTTAATAGATATTGTACATAATGTTAAGAAGAATGAATTCTGTCATACTCAAAATAACAATCACGTAAAATACACAGCCCTATACCGGAGCAATGAAACCCATCGATTCGACACTCGTAATGGTAGCGCTAAAATAAATATTACAACCAATGACAGTATTAAACCTCGTATCGTATCCGTGTCGGCGGGGGTAAATGGTGTGGTTGGGACATTGAGACTGACAGATTAATTAATATTGATTGCAATATGATCAAGTAACTTTAACTACTTAAGTAAATGCGTGTAAAAATATTACCCAACCTGGTAAAATAAATTTTGAGAAAACTATTTTTTATATTTGTTTTATATTATTTCGCATTAACACATGCTTGTGAAATATATGACCACTGCTGCTACCATTAAGCAATGCAACAAATGTGAAGGAAAGATTTGACAAATCGGGCAGGACTTCAGTAGCTCAATTGGAAGAGCGGCTGGACTAGATTCCCAGTAGGCCGCGAGTTCGAGTCTCGCCTGAAGTCAATTTTTTCTTTCCATTTTATTTTAAAATAAAATATTTTTTATATTGCAGAATGTGTGTGTATAGTATATTCCATACATTTAAACAAAGAGAATGTACAATTCGTCCTACGCGTCTATTTCACAAACGTGTTCAAAATATAGGAATGCGTACTTTTCAATAGTTGTGTTTTTAAGTTGTAATCTATCTGTCACAAACACATCTTGTTCAGCTCTATGGTTTTCCGTTAAATGGTAGGTGATGTATGGCTCCGTGATTGAGGACATAAAGGTAAAATAGCATAGGCCTCAGGAGTGGCAACGCAGAAACAAATGTATATGAGAGTAACATCTACACTAAAACCAGAGGCCAAAATTGGGCTCTGGTTTTAGTGCAGATGTTACGTTTGGGCCACGAACTTTTGGATCCACCCTCGTACTAGGCTCACAGTAGCCTTAAGACATCTACACCTACTACCACCAGCTACTGACCTATTATTAACCTAACATCTATGTGGACTGCATATTTGTTTGCCACCTTACTAATGGCGCACAACACTGTTGTGGGCGTCTTTGCGGAAGGCTTTATACTACAGTGGACGTCTTTTGAGTGGAGTGATGATGATGCCATAATTGCCACGCTGGGAGTACGGATTGTCAATCGCAGCGACGTCAAATTTATTGCCGGACGCCGGTACCCATCTCGCGTTGTTGTATTTACTAGAGCCTTCTGGAATGGTTCGTCCACCATTGTTCGGTCGCCTGAACTATTATAGGAATTCTCCACTATTCTACTTCACTGGCAGGATCGTCACGTCCAGGCGTGCAGTTGTGTTAAGTAAATTATACTCCTGTATACACGTGTCACAGATGCAAAGCTCCTTTAATATATACAGCTATTGTCCACGTTTCAAAGATCACTTAACCACAAAGTCGCCGCGTATCCAAAGTCCCTACACATCCAATACCGCATCCGCGTTTAGTATTCCCGACACAAGCGAAACTCGTTCCGAAAATCAGTAAAATAGTGACGTTTGGTTCGTTTAAAATTCAAGGATCAGACGCGAGCACAATCCTGAAAGGAGCGTTTCTTTTTATGGGGGTCAGTCGAGTAAATAACGCGTCTTCATTTGGCCTTGTCGCATTCGGCACACGTACGCTGGACTCCCCCTTCTTAGGCTAAGATACGATGTTGAAAATATATACCCAATGTTATGGTAAGGTTATATTCATATTAACGCAGAAAATTGTTACCATGACAGTGTGATACAAAATAATCACGAAGTGCGAGAGTGAAAGCATGACTGTATTCTACACATACTACAATTGTAGTCTTTTGTAATTCATTTTGTCACGTACACGGTAATTAATACCTATCCACCTCTTAGTATTTTAAACATAATTCTATATGTTGTTAACCTTCCTACCCTCTACCTACTTACTAATTTGCTATTTAATGGTGCCTAAAAACAGATAACAATAGGAAATGGGTTGCTTAAGCAGTATCGTCATAACTATTACATCAGTGGAATTTTTTTTTTAATAAATTTCTCTAAAATCGATTGATTTATTGATGGAAATCAAGCATTAGTCGATTTTCATTCATTAATGTATGTATGTATGTATCTTCAGGTATCTTCAGGTATGTCAGGACCGGGATATCTGGCGCTCTACACTCTCTCCCTACCCCGTTAGGGACCTGGCGTGAAGATACATTAATTAATGTAATATTTACAATCTTAGTCGTCAGCATAATAATATGGAGGTATATGTTTCTGAATCCGTATCTTGTACTATCTGAATATTTGTCTAGTCCCCTATTGGATGGCGATGATTTATAGGTGTCTTTCAAGTGTGACGTTTTCAAATCGAAATTTTAAAATTCGTATCTCGCAGCTTTGATGAATGTGGCGCTCCAATGGGGATGTCAAGATGGTATTTATTGTGGGCGTGAGCAAATGTGTTGAATTAAATTTCTTAAGATTTTCTAACGGCATCTTTTGAACATTTCACAATTCATGATTTGAAAATTATTCCTATTTAATATTATAAATGCGAAAGTAACTCTGTCTGTCTGTCTGTTACTTTTTCACGCCCAAACGACTGAACCGATTTTAATGAAATTTGGTACAGAGATAGAGTTGACTTTGAGAAATAACATAAAGCTATGAAAAGACATCCACGCGGGCGAAGCCGCGGGCAACCGCTAGTCTATAATATATTATAAGGCTTGAAAAGTAATAAATTATACAGTCACAAGAACTCCAGTAAGGTAGCGCGAGGACGTAAGCGTCAGCGCTCTAAAGTTTTGTTCATAGTCTAAATTATGTGCTACTACGTAGTAATTAGCAGTCTAAAGAACGTTTCTATTAATTACATATTACCATTATAGTATTGTACCAGTAATTTCTACCACAAAAGAAATAATCTTGGCCCAAGAGTGGCAATGATATTGAGATCTCAGATTTTTGAAAATAATATGCAGAAGTTGAAGCTCTTTGCGTTTATGAAAAAACAATGTTACTAGTAGTTTTAAAAATGTTACGAAAATTACAAACGAACTTACGCCATTCATGACATCATGTCAAAAAACTTAATAGGTACTTTTTTTATATACTTACTTGAACGCTTCTATTTACCACTTCCTATCCTTTCGGGGAATGCAGGCATGAAGCTACGATTAAAAAATCAAAGCTTTCAGTGCAGAATAGCAAAAATCGTAGATAAAGAGAGTTCGGCTCCGTGCGTGTTTTGTTTTAAAGAGTTCTCAAGTAAAGTCCGCTAAATCCGCAGATAAGACAGCAGGATTGTTTAACAAAATCCAGGTCAAGTCACGAAATAAAAGTTTAAAGTTCGCCGGATAGTGGTGGGATCACGAGGTCGGTGGCTACCGGCTAATGAACTTGTGTTTGTTTAAACCGATTTAGTGTCTTCATGCATTCGCAATTGAGGTGAACTTTAAGTATTTTTACGTAGCATGTTGTTTAAGTGGAGAGTTAGCTTAGTTATAGCGAAGTTTTAAAACTACAGATCTTTATGTGTTTTCGTATATTAAAAATATTGCTCTGATTTCTGCGGTATTGTTTTTGTTTGTTTGTATTATTTAAGAGTTGTAGCTGTAAGTCTGCGTTTGTTGCTAATTATATGGGCATACCTAACTGATTAGGAGAAACGCGGTATGACGTTTTACAGAGGGTGGTAAAAATTATCGAATTACAGTGTTTACAGAATTATTAAAGTCCACCAAAATTGTTGGGATTATACATTATATATTATTTAGGATAGATATATATATATATATAAAGATATGTACATACATACATTATCACATTAGAATATTAAACAAAAATGAAGAAATTATAACATTACCTATTGTGGTCATTGTATTCTTACTAAACATTAATCACATATTGCCTTAACGATTTAGTTTGCAAATCCTGCAAATATTATACTGGATATATATAAAAAAAGCGAGGATTCCTTTCGCTTTTTTGTGTTATTTACCATTTATATTTATTCGTCTGTTTAGATTATCTTCACGTATTCCAAAATCTCCACATCTTGTCTATGGGATAGGAAGAGGAAGTAACCCTACATCAAACCGTCGCGATATCAAAAATGCATTACGTATCGGCACTGAATACCAAAGTTCAAATCCGAGAGGGGTCGGCCAACACAATGGTATATTTTAAAGTTTCCTCACACTTGATATTGAGATTCCGATGTCCCAGCGAGTATCTTATAAATATCAAAATAACGAATGATGCGATCGTGCTTGAAATTAAATGTTGTGGGGATATTTTCAGGAAAAATGAAGTCTGTCTTCTTCCTTATTCACGCAGTCCGAAGATGGGTTCAAGAATCTTCAAAATCTGCGAACTTACGAGTATATGAAGATTTTGATGAACATAGAAGTGGCTCTGGTGGTAACAACTGAGATGTTTGGCACTTTACGCTCTCTGCACAGTGTTATCATCATCATGATTAGCAGAATTTGGGTTGATCGCAGACGGATTTTTTGTATAATATATAGCAATAAGTACGCAGTTCACGTGGATGGTAAGTAAATACTGCAGCCTATAGACATCAACAGAAAACTGACGGTCAAAATGCAAATTCAATGTAAGGCCTAAATCGTTATGACTCCGTGATGGTTATTGCGGAAGCATGTTTTATTATTATTTAGTACCATTTGGTAGCAGACAGACTAGGTAATGCGGTGGTGGTGGTGGTGGTGGTGGTGGTGGTGGTGGTGCCTATGCCCACAAACCCCAACACTGGAACTCCATCTCTAATAAAGGATAGGTGAAATACAAGAGGCACTACACTATATATATAGTACTAGCGACCCGCCCCGGCTTCTCACGGGTATCATCTATACTTATAATAAAACTGTAGAAGTGTAAATTCTGTACATTAAAAATATTGAAAAAATAAATACCAGGGGATGTTACTAGATCGATACCGAACCCAAATATGTGATTAGCAAATTTTTTGTCTGTCTGTCTGTCTGTCTGTCTGTCTGTTTGTTTGTTCAAGCATCACAGAAAAACTACCGCTCCGATTACAATGAAACTTGGTATGATTATACTTTAACCTTTGGCGCACAACACTGGGTACTTTTTATCTCGGAAAAATGTCTGTTTGTTTGTGCACGCTAATATCAGAAACGGCTTATTCGATTTACGGTTTTAACTAATATATTGTGGTAAGTTTCACTTAACATTTAATGTTTGTTTCATGTGAATCGGTTCAGAAATAAAAAAGTTATGTCAATTTTTAAATTGACATAACTACAGCCAAAGAGATTTTATTACAAGTTCATACATACTATAATGCGAAAAGACTTTTTACCCAACCTATTATACCAAAACTTTTTTTAAAATTTTGTCTGTCTGTCTGTTTGGCGGGGCTAATCTTGGGAAAGGCTGGACCAATTTTGACGAGACTTTCACTGGCAGATAGCTGATGTGATAAGGAATAACTTAGGCTACTTTTATCTCCGTACATACATATATACATACATACCTACATACAAATAAGTAGATTTGGAGTATATCTGACTTCGACGGGACTTCCACGGATAGAGGTAACTGATGTAATAAGGAATAACTTAAACTACTTTTATCTCCATACATTCATACATACCTACATACAAATAAATAGAATTTGAGTGTCTGCGATTTTGACGGGACTTTCACTGGCAGATAGTTAATGTAATAAGGAGTAACTAAGGCTACTTTTATACTAGCTGCGCCCACGACTTCGTCCGGGTAGATACTGACCAATCATATTTTTTCTCACGTGGACGAAGTCGCGGGCACAGCTAGTTTATCATAATTGTGGCGTTTAAATCGCATTTAACGGACTTCTTTGACAAAAACCGTGATATCTCGGTAAATTATAAGTACGATATTGATAAATAATAGATATAAACCTTCCTCAGAAAACTCTCTTTCCAAAATTTTAAGCAGGAACAAAATGCGCATTCAACTTTTCAACTTTACGAGATTAGCGATACATGCAGACAGCGAAAATAGGAATTTACTTTGTAATATGTAGTGATAGCATATCTACGTTTTTAAATGATAAAAAATTGAAATGTCTCGTAACAAAATATTCTACATAAAATGATAATTCAATAGAAGTAGTTCTTCGAAAGGAACTCAATTCATTCGATCGCACCATTCAATAAGTTATTAGCAACAGTTCGCAGTATCGAGTCGGTGTTTACTCAGATCGTCTGCAACTTCATTTCCAAATTCATGAGGCGCAGGAAGCGGCCAATCGTCGATATTGCACTCTATTTCCGATCCTAAGCTTATGCCAACTTGAATAACTGTACTTCTGAATTTGCATACATAAACATCTTGTTGACTTGCCAATGCTGCATTTAAACTGCTTTTTTAGTTTCTGCAGTTTTTACGCTTTGTGTCATGCTAAAAATCTTTTTACAGCTTTCAGTTCACTTAGCAGATTCTTTTGTTTTATGCTCTTTAATATTTTTTTAGTGTTCTGTCTTCTAAATAAATGAAAATAGTAACTGTTTGTTATCTTTGAATTTTAAAAGTTGATACTTATGAGATATTGTCACGTATTTTGAATCTGTATCTTTATTTGTAAATTACTGGCTGGAAATATATTATGCGGACAGTCGTTTTACCATCTTTTGTCAAGATCCTACGATTGCTCCAATATGACCACGATTCCACCTCTGATAATAATTATGTGATATTAGATCTTAAAGAAAAATTAACCTACATTTTTATCCAGTTCATATATCAGTCTATATATGAATCTATGTATGAAGAAATGTATGTCCTCAAAAATGATTAAATATTGTGTTTTTGAAGATTTCTTTAGGAGCCTTAATAGGTTAACAGAAAGTGAAAATTAAGTCTTTTACTAAATTGATTTAATTTATCAATTGAAGTTACGTTAATAAAATTAAGAGAAAATCTTCACTCATGTTGTGAATGTAAAATCAGTAACAAATTCAAACTTCAAATAAAGCTGTATGGCTGTTAATACGTAAACAAATAAAATTGCTCTAGCGGAAGACCAGGTTGCTTGTTTTACAATCAGCAATATGCTGAGCTACGACCAATTTATACCAATGTCTATAATTATATGATTGCTTATAATAAAAATGTAATATAGGTAACAGATATAAATGGTAGCAACAGTACTTCGTTGAAATAAAAGTCAATGTAGCTTTATCTTGCTTTCTTATATTCCAGTAACGTGATTTCAATTAAAGTCAATTGCAAAATTTCACCGCAAGCCAGATTAAATAAAGCTACTTGCAGCTTCGAGGGAGTTCTAAAACAACAGTTAACTCTCCCGAGACAGGATGAGTTTAGTTAGTTTCTTAGACTAGTTCAGTACTAGAAGTCAATTTATGTGTAGATATGCTCGTATGTGTGCGATACTCTCAGACTTTTCCTCCGCCAATTAGCTCATTTTGCTTTAATATGCTCGAAAGTTACAAACTCCAATTGAATTTCTATTGCTAACGATACCTTCAGTGAAGTTTCTCGATTATCTAATTCTTCGCAACTGCTTTGTTTCCCTTGGGGGGAAATTTATCAAAGAAAAGCAAAGTTTCATAGTAGTTTGTCTTGAGTCGATGTCTAATATATAAGAGGGTAAACTTTAATTAAGCAATATTGAAAGTATATTAAAATTTAATGCAACATAGAGGTGTGTGAATATAAATATTAAACGTGATTAAAATAGTTAAAAATGTTGTTTTGAGGCGAAATAACGTAGAGCTCAGGAGAGGCAACGCATTTGCATTTTAACCTTTGGTATTTGTGTTAATGTTTATAGGCTGCAGTTGTCACTTAGCATTCATGTGAATTTCATGCTTGTTTGCATCACATAATTTGGTGTAACCATAAACTATCGAAGTTGTCCGTGACACCAAATTCCTCTTCCACTAACAAAACCTTTCGGCTGATGATGACGTAAATAGCTCATAACTAGTTATTTTCCATAATATTAGGGGGATAAATAATACGAAAACACAACGAGGCGAACATAATAAATTAGACCGTCGCTCAAGACCACACAAGAAAGTATTATGAAAGAAGATTACGTTCATAAATCCATTTTTCTGTAGGTTGCCGTTATTTTGATTCACGCGCAGCACAATGAATCGATTCGTTCCAGTCACCGCTTAGTCCTTATTTCGAGTAAGTATTTTCGTTACAAATAATTTGGGTCGACAATCTCGACAAGAAGACTAATGGATCGCATTCGAACCCATTATATATCACTGCGCGTCGCTAACGAATTCATCGCTCACTGCTGCTTTTTTTTCTCATCGACTTTTATTTTTGGCTTTTTGCGTCTCAAGGAGCAAGGACCACGACTAATAAATTAGGGATCGTGGATTGGTCTGCACATTAGTGCGCCTGATTGACGTGGCTGTATTTAAAATAATACGTCGTTAGCTTCATCGTCACCCTCGGAGTGCTACTTTTTCACGCTCTGTCTGACTCATCAAGTGTTATTTGCTGGTTGCTTTATTAACGTACCATATCATTGTGTCATTTATTCAGAAAATATGTGTCTGTTATACAAAGAAGTCATTAAAACCAAAATTTCAAAATTAATCCGAATCGTTGATGGCCTCAGTTACTGAATGTGTTTTTCGACCAATAGTATTTGTAATCACTTGTAACAATTTGCAAAAAAAATAATATTTTTAATAATAATTAACTGCGTTGACTGCTACACTGAAATATACTTACAATCTCCAGGCCAGGGATTGAGTACTATTGGAATTCACTCATTTTATGGATGATTCCCAATGGTGTATAAATAACAAGCCCGGAGCTGCCAAAAGGCTCGCCATCTATTGCGTGGCTCAAAACGTAAAGTTTCCAGTTAAAGATACTGATGTGATACATATCTTAGAAGCAACAAAAAAGGATTCACTACTACTACTACTTCAACTATGTATGTTGTATGCTGTTCCAATCTAATGCGATTTAAAATGCTAGTTTGTTTAATTTATCCCCATAAGTCCCCATATTTGATGTTTATTTGTTTACGTTATCCGTGCACATTAGAGTCACTGATTTACTTATCACCTTTCAAATTCAGCTCAATCGGCCCAGCACTTTAGGAGCACATCAGCAAAGGCACGAGTGATGATAGAGGTTCCATATGTTAAAACCCCTAAAAATCATTGATTGCCAGTATGGTTCACGACGAATGTTTAACAGCATCCTTTCACTACCATCTCAGTTCGTGATCTCGCTGCGCTGTAGAGTGCATAATCCGTGCATGTCGCATGTCGGCATGACAAGTGCGTGACCGCCCTAATGCTCAGCGGCCGTCACGTCGTCGGCAACCGACAGCGACAGCACACGACGGGATTTACGACAAGGTCATGACTGACTTCCACATTATAGTGAGAAAATTATTGCGAATCGTTAATGTCTGAGTTACTTTTAAGATCTTAGATCAATTTATTTTCCAGTAAAAAATAATTTAAGTTAGTCATAAATGTAAATTATTTATAGTTACCAATAAAACTGTTGACTGCTATGCTGTGGGATCTCCAGGGGGAGGTAATACTTTTCGCCACCTTCGAAGTTCAATAAAGTGCCCAGTGCTTTTAAAATGCTACATGGGATAAAGTTAAAGTAATAAGTATTTCCAGCTACAGACACAGATCTGAGAAATAACTTTCCTCTGTAGAAAAACAAATAAGGCTTTATTCAACTATATTAAAAATTTTATATTATTTCATAACGAATGTTTAACAGCATCCTTTCACTTCCATTACATCAAGAATTCGTGATCTCGCTAGCGCTGTAGAGTGCACAATCCGTGCATGTCGCATGCCGGCATGACAAGTGCGTGACCGCCCTGTTGCTTAGCGGCCGTCGCGACGTCAGCAACTGACAGCGACAGATCACGACGACAACACACGACAAGATCATGACTGACTTCCACTTTATAATGAGAGGATCAAGTTTCCATATCAACGAGTAGTTGTATTTATAGATAAATGCGTACCTAAAGAAAGATGGGTCGGTGATTCCACCTTTTTTATCATCACGCTTTTCGGCATGCCCATTGTGAAAACTCTTGACCCTATCTTCGGACATTTTCAATGTCAATGTCAAGGCAAATTAATGTTGAAGGCTTTAAATGATCTCGTGCCTCGTTGAATGTCCTTTCACATTTTTTAAATTATAGTGACACATCATATTATGATACATCATTTTGTATGCCTACTCGTTCCTCCTCGATATTGTATATTCTGCCATGAAGTTATGTTAAAAAAAATTTTTTTTTATATAATTAAGGTGGCAAACACGCATGCAATTCACATGCATGTTAAGTGATGACTGCTGCTTATAGAGACTTACACTAAGACCAGAGGTCAAAATGCAGATGCATTGCCACATCTGAGACCTAATTTGTTATGTCTCTGTGTTAGTTATTACGGGGCCATACATAACCATCTTATCGGAATACGACAATGCTAAATACTACCATAAGGAGGCAGATAGATTAGTTAAAAAATAAAACAACTACATCAACACGGTCGAAAATACAAATCCATCTGCACGCTCTGCATTTAATTCCAAATAACATATTTGTCACGAGCGACATTAACTCTTAAAATAATAAAATATTATTACATTTTATAACGAAACATCACAGTCCACTCACGAATGTTGTCTTCATCATACACGGAGCATGTTTATGACCTAAAGATGGCCGACGCAGGCCGGAGTTGAGAGATGGCCAAAATAAATAACTGAACGCGACTCGGTTCTTGTGAAACTGCTAATAAAATCTCGTCTCTTGTCTAAATCTGCGGACGCCACCGTTTTGTCTTATAATCCGTTGTAAATCAGCGTCTTTGTATAATAATGCAAATAAAAAAGTTGAGTTGGATACTCGCCAAATTTGTTGTTTTGTCACCTGAAAAATTGCATACTCGTATAAGGTTTTCTACCCAAAGAGAACAACTATAGTATATTATAAGTGTAATATACTGTAATAAGGTTATTACTAAGGATCCTCTCCTCTTCTCCTCGTTTGGAACCGTAGGTAACAGATAGACACTTAAAATTAAGTTACGTGTATTAGTGTGCAATGAGTATAAAATTAGAAAATAAACGTTATAAACTCTTCAAGAAATGTGTTATGACAGCTTTCTGTTGCATTAAAGGCTTAATCTATCTGCCGCTAAATGCTACAAACAAAAGCTAAAGGTCTGAGGACTTTCGAATGATAGCATATCTGCGTTTAAAACAAAATCTCTACAAAACCAGAGATTTCAATGTAGATGCGTTGCCATTTCTGAAGCAAGTATTATGCCTCTGTGCCGGAAACTACAGAGTCGTACATTAACACTTCTCCGGAACACAATCGTGCTGTAGATTAGGTAATGCGGTAGATTTTACGCCCGAGCTCTGTCACTGAAGCTCAACCACCAGTAAATGCCATTTTCATCCCTCCAGCCGAAACACGTTCACTACCGGACAAAGCCTTCCCCAATGCTAACAACTGTGATGCACGTCATAACGGGAGAATATGGCATAGTCGCCACGCTTTGCGGATTGGCGATCGAATGCTATTTTCAACGTGAATGTTCCGCATTGTTTCTAAAAAGAAACTTTAACATGTATTCTAATCAAATAAATCATAATTTCACATCAAGTTAAACTCTGGTACTGCATGCGTTGCAAGTTGTATTGTAATTTAGCTAAGTAACAGGCCACTGAACAAGTCTGGGCATGAGCACAAAAAGTATCCTATGGGAATGTATTAAAAGTTAGCTAAGACTTCCAGAGCGGCGCACTGCGACACTGCAATGCGTTCCACGATTCGCACAGCTTGTGGAATACAGTATTATCACTTTTATACTTTTTCATTGTTATGTTTTATGTTCTGTAGTAAATGCAGTCAGAGATGTTTATAGATATAAGAATGTATTTTTAATGTAAAAACGGTGGCAATCTATCGTGCAGCTCACAATGATGGTGATGACTGCAGTATAGACATCTATACAAAAACCAGAGTTCATAATGCAGATGCATTTCCACCCCCGAGACCTAAGTTGTCTGTGACAATTAATTATTACAGGGCCATACAATGTGTACCAATGATTTGATGATTAAGTTTTTTATTGTATAGCTCTTTAGATTTGACTTTTGCCGCATTTTAAGTAAGGCTTATACATCCTGATGTTAAGGCTTATAGAGCCAGGGCATATAGAGTTGGGCACTTAAATTTACTTTTCGGTAATGCGATCCATAATATTATAGCCTCGTTTTAGCAACATTTTACACGAAAATCTTTTGGTGGGTACAACTTATTATAAGAGAAAATACCAATGAATCGCGATACTCAACCTGCGGCCTACCGAGCTTTTATTTTTACTTAGATGAATTCATAATGCCACATAGGCTACCATGGCTGAAAGGTCTTTGCGGTCCTTGTAGAAAAAAGATTTAAAAACTGCATTGAACTAATAAAAAATATTCAGATTTATAATTTTTTTCATTAAAAAGTTTATCTACCATAACTAGACATGCTGCAATGCAGAATAAACGCAAATATAAAACGTTATCGTCTTTCTTATCATTTCACTTTTTGTATGACGATTACGTACTGTCATAACTATACTGTGTGCCGACGCAAATATTTTGGGTGAATTTTTCCTCGGGCGGCACATTTTGCTGCATTGTAGGGTTAAAAGTTGTGGAAAGGCACTTTAATTCGAACTTGAAAAGATCACGACGGAAGTCTGAGTATTTCAAGTATAATATTTAATAGAATTTGGAATTGGCTTGTTGCCTAGAGATGCCTTGATGGTCGACGAGACGTATTCGTCGACGTCGATTAGACGGTCCTTAACCTTAACAACATATGATGGATTTGATAAAACAAAAATCCTCGAATCAAGCAAGATAAAGACTTATATTACCACACTGTCACGAACATAAACCAACCCTACAAATATGAAGTACCTAGTTGCTGTAAGTGAAAACGATGTATGAAAGGATGCCTGGCTTCTATGTAAACCTATTTGAAGCACCAGTATCGCACAAAACTACGCCGTAAGTAATCAAGCAATGTACTGTAACGATGAAGATTGTATTTTTTATGTTATGTTGGCGACAAACAAGCATCCTGTTCAGGAGGATGGTATGCGAATATTAGCCTGAAGACATTTACACAGAAAACCAGAGGTCAAAATGCAGATGCGTTGCCACGCCCGAAACCTTAGTTATTTTGCCTATGCTAATAATGATAACAGGGCAACACATTACCACCTAACCGGAACACGATAGTGCTGAAAGCTACCATTTTCCCAGACAACGGCGTAACTTCACGCCTGTGGGGTGAAGTTACGCCCCTGCCTTCGAAGGGGTAGGCAGAGATAAACGCATGCATTCAAGCTTACATCCAAACACCCACGGTACGCCGGTTACGGCCCATGTAACAGGTGGCGACCCTCTTGACATCTCCGGGCATATTACCAAACTTCGAGGTACTGGGAAATTTCCAGAAAATGGGAAAATCCCAATAGAACCAGAGATAAAGGACTTTACACCATTATCTCTGATAACCGGGTAGGGAACCCGGGAATCATCCAGGATCTCAGCGTAGTAGTAGTGGCCTGCTACCATTAGGCTACCGAGGCAGTTAGTTTCTTTGAAATAAAAATAAATATATTTTATGATTTGCTTGCTACTTTCAAACTCCCTAAAATTGATGATCATAACAATGTTATAATCAATTTATGGGGTATAATAATCGAGTTGCAGCTCGATAATTACACAAAGTAGTAAAATTATACGTTACACGAACATGCTAATCTATTGGAAAGGAGTGTTTGCGCAACCCTCAGTTAAAGGGCATATCTAAGTGATAACTGTTGAGACACTGTTCCGATAACATTTGCGGCTAGATAATTCACGTTGATTATTGTTTGGTGAGGTAATAAGAGAAATGCGTCGGATGAAGGCTCATTAGAAGAACTGTGGATCGCCCTTGATTTCGGCAAGACATCTATGAAATAAAAAAATGCATTTTTTTATAGAAGGGCATCGTGTTTATAGAATAATAATGTTTTTTTTTTTTGGTGGCAAACAAGTACGATGTTCACGTGCAGGTTTTCAAGGTGTTAAACAAGGATTGCACTGAGGTGAACTGCTCTCATGGATGTTAAATGATGCCTGCAGCCTATAAACATCTAAATGCAGATATATTTCTTAGTTGTTATGTCTCTGTGATAGTTATTACGGGGCCATACATTACCATCTAACCGGGACATGACAGTGCTGAACACAAGCCTTTGGAGGCTTAGATAGATTACGTAATGCAGGTAATGCAGCCTACGCCCTCAAGCCCATACTCTGAAACTGTACAACCAGGAAAATTTCATAAATTTAAACCAAATCCATACCTTATTCTGGGTGTTTGCTTTTATGCTGGTCCTTTCCGGGAAAAGAGGCCTAAAATTACTTCGAATAGGTAAATTAGTTACAATTACGATACGTGCCGGTGGCGGAACACTATTACATGCTTAAACTACTTAATAGCATCAATTTATTTAGGTTTGGGAATGGACCATAACAATTTCAATCAACATTCATACTTTACGCGCAATGTCTCATGTTGGTTATCACATTTTTCTGATCGGTACAGCAAAAACGTCGGAGTCGGGACGTGACGATCCCACCGCCAGTAACGGTCAAATAATTCCAATGGAGCGTTAATAAGTCCAGTAACACAAGATGGGCAGCTGCATCCTGCGATAAAACTACTGCCACTGCGATCGCCAATCCGCGTGCCTAGCGTGGCAATTATGGCACATCCCCCTTGTTGGGAAGGCTTTGGTCCAGCAGTGGGGTTACGGCTTAAATCATGATGACAGCAAAAGCACATTTCGGAGGATTCCGATGATTCCACCCAATTACATCTAGCATAAGCGAAAATACCTTCACGCCAGTTTGTATCGAATCCCAAAATATCTGTAGCGTAAAATCTCTCGTTATCCAATATTTACATGAATTGCTAGTGATTTGCTTTCGAGCGCGGTACCCCTGCCGACGTAACGAGCGCGATGCAGGAGCAGGGCGGTAGCGGTGAGGAAACAGAGCGGTAGCGGTGCGGGACGGTGCGGAGGAAGCTTGTAGAGTCAGGGATAATGATAGTGCACGGTTCATCTGAGCAATAAATACAGATTAGCTCACGCGTGCTCCCTGTCTGAATACTATGCGGAAATGTTCCATATACTGCGAGAGCTAGGTGATCTTTTGGATATCAATGTACATGTAAAGCTTGATCCAAACGCTGAATTTTATCAATTGACAGTTTTATCAGTTAATGTTCTATTAACCAAGTTTAAGACTAGAAAAAGGGGAACTGCTTTAATATTCAATTGTGTTTAAAATATATTAATTAATATGTACCTAAAGCGAAATTTCGTTATTGTGACATTTTAAAGACGTTTGAGCACACGGCACACCACGGTATTAAAGTAGTACAGAAGTAAACAGTATTATTTACAAACGTAATTGATAACATTGGGTTGTTTAAAAAAAGGATCATAAATTATTTAGCAGAATTCTAAGCATAATGATTTTGGATTTACTCTTTAACAGTTTTTTATTCCGAAGTAATTGAAACAGGTTCAATCACACTACAGCTCCACAGCAGTGTTACTACGCGTTAGAAACAGTGTACACTTTAACTGTGCATAAAAAATAAAAATCTCTTCTGTTCTGATATTACTATCTATCATCTATGTTATCATGATTTAACATTAGTGTATAAAACATTTATTGTCTTTATGTCTTGATGCCCAAAACGCAATGCCTATAAACACTAGTGCAGTCTTGGCTTAAACTGTATCTACAGATTGATTAATATATGAAATAGAAACAAATCAATTTTCCTAATCGCCCGCTTACTTGGTATGCGTGTTGTAATAAGTCCAGTAAGTCAGAATAACTCATATCTATTCTGACCGTAATAATGATTCTGTTGGAGCACGATCTATCTTGCTTGTGCTCCGGGCTTGTACAAGTATATCAAAACTGTCAAGCCCAGATTTTGCTCAAATATTTCAGTGCTATGGGTATGGTTAGTCCGGTGCTGATGTTAATAATTTTATCTGTAACTCCAGTAGTACCTTTGTAGTGTCAGGAAGAGCGAAATATGGATACTTGTATAACGTGAATACTAAATAATAGTCTTTGCGATTCACAATCGCGGAGGATGCTTGGTTGTAGTAAAGGCATATCCGTACACGACACTTGCTTGCGTATGTGCAAATGAGAGCCGTCATGCGATTGGCTGTACGTAAGGCACGCACACTGACATGTCGTACATGTATGGATTGTCACGTGTAACCACAACCGACGGCACTCGTGAATTACAAGAACTACGTATTCTATCGCATCATACAACCAGAACTCAATATCTATGCTTAGTCTACGACTCTAATACCGGTAAAACAGAGCCAAAGCCTTCAATTTTAAAGTTTTTGGTATCGTATTTCACTAGTTCGATAATCTTTCCATCGTAATATTTGGATCCGTTGAAGTCCCAACTCTGATTTGTTACAGCAATAACTGCCAAAGATCCAATAAACAAAATCTTGTTTACAAGTTACAAAGTTTGGGCGCACGCAGGCGAGGGAACAGCATTAGAACAGCGACAAATTACCCATTTAACAGTATGCAAATCTTCGGGCTTGGGTTGATATATAACGAGCAAAGAGTACGGGACATTCAAATTCTATGAAGGTTCGTAGTCAGTCGCGATTTGTACGTTTGAATGGATGCGGCATTCGATTTGCAATTCTTCGTAGTTATTTTTAGATCATACTTGTGAGTTGAGCTTTATTATTAGCGACTTCAAATGTATGATATTTACTTAAATGTTCTAGAAAATTCCATCATGTTGCCAATTGATTAGATATAGTTTATATTTAACAAATGAAATAAACTTTTATTTTTTGTAGGTAACTATAAGTTGAGTTGCTGATACATAATTTAAAAGAAGTGACAGTGTATCTATTTATTTTAATTATCCATGAAGTGGCAAACATGCATACAGTTCACATTGATGGTAAGTGATACTGTGCCTCGTCGTAGCCTATAGACATCTACATAACATGTAGAGATTTCAATGTAAATGCGTTGCCACTCCTCAAATGTCGTGCCTCTGTGCCCGAAATTACAGGACCATACATTATCACCTGACCGGAACACGATAGCGTTGAACGGAATTATGTAATGGCAAGTAGATTAGGTAATGCGGTGGCGCCTACGCCAGCGAGTTTCGTCACTGGACCTCTACCAACAGTAGTTTTTTTGAAGACACTAATCAAATCCCCAATGTTTTGAAAATTATGTTTCCGGATTTCTCTTTCTACCCCAAACACCCACACACTAATTGTACGATATTTAGCCTGGTCGTGCAATAATCCGCAAACACAATTTTCACAATGTCAAAAATCTGATTCATATATTGAAATACTTTCTTTAAATTCTTAATTGAAATACAATTTGCAGCAATAACTGGAAACTATTAAAAAACAACTTTTAAGAATCACAATTTAAAACAAATGTTTAAAAACACGTTAGATGGCCCAAAATTAGTATAATTTACGCTTTGTCGTACGAAGCCAACCCGCACGCAAAAACTTACGTATTTGTACACAGCACACCAAAACGACCAAGCTTAAAAAAGAATATCCCCATTTTATCGTAGACGCATTTTAGTCGTTTTCGGGGACTTATCATGAATTGTTATTATCATTCCATTTATATTTCCCCCGGCTAAGTCTCTCTAAATTTACGAAACAAGTCATGTTTCCACAATTTAGCATAAAGCCTCACGTTTTCACGACATAAGCTGTCGTTATCTGTCCGCCGCGGGCCGCCATTTTTCTGGCTCAGAGTGCGTCGCGAAATATTGTCCGTCGCGTCGCGTCGCGTCGCACCCTCCAACATTTGCATATATTTACATTGTAATCCTTGTTGTTTGGCGGCACTCGGCGAGTATTCCACTCGGATATTATTTAGATTATACGAAGGGGAAGTTAATGCACCGGCCGCTCCACAGAGTAAGTGATGCAGTGGAATACGATTCGTCAATCTGCCGCCAAATGCTGTGTTGTTGTAGAATTGTCCCATCATTACAAACTGGTACGAATAATTAGTTGGAAGTAACCGCCCCTAATCGCATAATTATGTCTTATGTGTTCCTGCGTGACATCGCTAATCTCATTCGATGTCTGTCTTTGATATTCATCAATACATAAAATTAGATTTTCAGTTAAAAATGTAACCTATTTGTAATGTACAGAAATACTCTTATTATCTGTATACTTTACAAACTTTCTTTTATAAGTATAGACATCTGTATTGTGCCAGCTCTAAGTTTTCATATTTCTAATAGGTATTCAAACATGAGCTTGATATGCGGTTTTCTTAAATAGATTGCAAAATAGCAATTGGGGGTTCTTCAAAAATTACGCCAAAAGAGTCTTTCAGGACTGGCAACGCGTTGGTGTTGCAAATGTTCATAGGCGATGGTGACAACTATCCATCAGGTGTCTCGTCTGCTTGTCTATCAACCTTTTGGCATAAAATAATATATGGACATAATTATTTTATTAGAAGTTTCAATTTACAGTTCACAATGAACTATAAATTTATTGAAAAAATTCTGTACTGCACGTTTTGCTACTCTGTGGCGCCAACCGCGACACCGAACGCCGAACCGCGGGTCAAATAGTTTATTGACTTGCAGCCACATTGATTAATGTACTTCGGATTTTTGTTGGCTTGTTAAATACATTGAGAACTTATTATAAATGATGCGGGGCTTTTAGCGAACGCTGTTTGTTTTCGCCAGTTTCGTTATTAATAAGTTTTGTTGGCGGCGAGCGATCCGTCGTTCCTGGTTGTTCCTAATGTACGGTGTACCTACTTTTGTGGGAAATGGAAGTTTAAGTGTACATTTTGAGTGAGGGAAATAATTCCTGCTGCTGCTGCGACTGTGTTAGTAGTATCACAGTATAAGTACATATAACATGTTCGTTTTCTTTAGACTGTGGTAGTATTATACAGACCTATGGTAAACATTGTAAGAAATAGGCTACTAATAGAGATATTGTTTATGACACATACAAAATAAAAAAAAATAGTTATTACAACAATATTTAAGGCCGTTTAGCGATCCCTTCGACTGACGAACGGTCAAGTGACTTCACAGACACCAATAAGCCGCTGCCGCTACATACCTACCCTTTTTCTTGAATAATAAACTAGCTGATTCTGCAAACCTCGTATTGCCTCAGAATTAAATAATGTGTAAAGGGTTTGATAGGTACCGACTCTTTGTATAGGAAAATGAAATTCTGTTTTATTATTTTCCTTCATATTTTCCTATCTAGGGAAGGTTTAAAAGGTTTATAAACCTTTTAAACCTTCCCTGGACTTCCAGAAATAATTCAAAATTAAAATTATCCAAATCAGTGGAGCCATTCTTGACGTTTAGCGAGATAAGCAAATGGTCTCATCCTGTCTAAATTGTAAATACACCTGTTCAGTGAACTGCTCATTCGTAAAAGATGATTGAGCGAGCGAACAGTTTCATCACAACCATCAGAAATGGAAATACCTCACACAGAGTACTGCCTGTTTGTCTAGCCCAAGTGCCCGACCAATGATTATAGATAGAACGTACACCTCATAATTTCATGAAATTATCAAGCATACCAACCCGTTTATCAGAATGTGATCGTATAATTTGCGGTAATTTCGTCATTACGCCACTCGCCGGCGGGCCGAGAGCGCCGAGAGCGTGACAAATGACGCACGTCATGTACCGAGAGATCGACAGACCGAGAGTTCGATGCTGAGGGATTGGGAAGCGTTCTAATCTATCACTCGCACATTTCTGTTCTGTGCACATATTGTCAAGTTACGCTGAATAATATAAATGTTGGATATGTAAAACTTCACTCCCTTCACTTCTCTCTTCACTGGTGGTAGAGCTTCAGTGATGGGCAGCTCGCGGGCGTAGGCATCATCGCATTACCTAATATACTTGCCGCTAAATGATAGTGTTCAGCGGTATCGTGTTCCGATCAGGTGGTAATGTACGGCTCTGTAATTTCCAGCACAGAGGCATAACATCTTAGGCTTCAGGAGTAACGCATCTGCATATTGAATCTGCAGTCATCATTAAACATCAATATGAATTACATGCTTGTTTACCACTTCCATTACATAAAAAAGCGGTAAGGTAAGTAGAAAGATAGTGGTAAAGCGGCCGGACTAGTTAACCTGTCACAGTCTGAAGTCTTAAATTTTTCTTTGCATTTTTTAATTGAATATCTGGCGCTCTATACTCTCTGCCTACTATTTTTTTAGTTATGAAATACAGTATTAACAATACAATTCGAAATTTGAAAATCAATATTCGATTAGTGTAGACTTGGGCTAAATGAAAAACCACAGGCTACTTCAATGCAGTAGCCACTCCTGAGCTGTTGATGTTGCACCACTATAATTATAGGACTATCATCACTGTAATCAGCGGTGCTTGTATCGCTGTCTACTAATAATTAAACCGGAGATTCACCTTCATAAAAATACCAATATAGGTCGCGCCAGGTAAAAAGAACGCTGGCGGTCAAGCTGCGCGTCATGTGTTTTTATTTCATTTTATGTTATTCCATGTAATATAGTTTTCAATCTGCCTACCAATACACGAAACCGCAAGCGAAAAAACCAATAGGGCTAGTACTTTCGTGCGCGAGTGTACCGATGCGCGAACACATCCCTTCTACTTTCTTCCAGCGTTCTTTTTACGTGGCGCGACCTATACCACATTCTTTAATATTAAGTTATGAAAATGTCATTGTATGGCCGTGATAATCATCACCCGTTAATAAAAAAAACGTGAATCACTTTTGAGGTTTTCATACCACCTTGCCGTTATTACTTAAATAGGCAGTATGGAAGTGATACCTATAGTCAGATTATTCCTATTGCGGCAAAGATCGTATGAAATGTCAAGAAAATAAAAAACGTAAACCAGTTAGTCGGGCAACATAGACATCAGGGAAACAGACAAATATTCAGAAGTTAAGGTTTTACTATTGAATGAATTGCTGAAGTCTCCAATATCTAAGAAAACATTTATCAAGTACCAATGAAGCTGAGACCACAGTCCATTACATAATTCAGTGCGAACAATTGAGGAATTGGGCCGAACGTGCCGGTTTGCAGTTCGAAGTTTGGCTCATCAACTTGCTCTCGAATACGTAGCTGAAAGTACCCGAAATTGGAACAAAGTGGAGGACCCATGAGAAAGACTTTGGTTTCTGTTCATCTCGAATTCTAGATAGAGAACGTAAAGTTAGATGCGTCCGACGACGGAGAAATTGTAGCAGTAGTGCGCTTTCATTGGGTTAACATTGGATCTCGCTCTCTTTCTCATCTGTGTCATCATCGCAAGCTAAGAGACTGGTGCAAAGTTGACACAACAAACTTCACCCTGTTATTTAAGTTTTGCATTTACTGTAGGCAAGTGGTGTTGAAAAAATTAAGCTTCTGATATCTTTTTAGTCTGTGTCTCTTTGTCTTACGAGCAGTAGCAACGTATCTTCATGCCCTTATTCCCAGCAGGTAGGTAGAGACAAATAAGTGGTGGTCGAGTTCCAAGTGTAGGAGCTCGAGGGTGTAGGCACCACCGTAATACCTAATCTATCTGCCGCCAACAGGTAGTGTTCAGCACTATTATATTCGGTTAGATATAGATTACACTCCAAAATATAGATTAGGCACCTAAATATAGATATCACCTACGAAATTAATCGCACCTCATGTAGGCACAACTGATTATCCATGCATAGGTTACAAATCAGCCCTTCACGGAGTTAAGCCCTAACCCTAATCTATGTCTGGCCAGGTGGGGGTGAGGGGTCGCGGAGGGAGGGATATGTGTCAAATATGTTAAGCTCGAACAGTAATCAACGTGCGGTCGCGTACACCGCCTAATTGTAAATACACCATAGGCCCGAAGCATATCAGTTATTTAAATCGATTTTTAGGGATATTTTAAGTAGGCACCAACTTTCAAGGTGTCTTACAGACACTATTTGTAAACATGGTAGAGATAGGCGTAGGCACCACCGCATTACGGCATCTATCTGCCGCCGTGTGTAGTGTTCAGCACTATTGTGTGCCGGTTAGATGCATTTTGCGATATCCGACCACTAAATTAGTGTTTTTGGGGTTGATAGTATGTATGAAACAGATACAGGAGTCTGTTTTTTTTTAATTATATGATGGCGGTGGCAAATAAACATGCAGTTGACATGGGTGTTAAGTGACGACTGCAGCCTATAGACATCTACAAAATAACCAGAGGTCAAAGTGCAGATGCGTTGCCAACCCTGAGGACTAAGATCTTTTGCCATACCATGCCATAATACATTTACTGTTTAAGGGAAAAAAACCGTTTCACAACCCCATGAGTGTGTATGTGTATTATATATTACAAGTATAAATTAATACGTACGTATTAGCCGCAGTCATGTAGGTAGCATAGAAGCCGGGGCGGGTCGCTTGTAAGCATAGAGCAACACGGCCAATCGGCCGACCGGAGGGGAGTAGGCATAACCCTTATTACCGATGCAAAACAGTCTGTCATTTTTTACGGGGGGAAATTCGTATGATACACACACAGCAAAAATCGACTATTTCTACGAAACTCACACCTTGACTTTAACAAAATACATAACAATTTCACGCACACATTTAAACATCTCGACGACAGGCGTAAGCACACTTGTGCTTGTACTTTGACAGAGGGGAAAGCCTGCATATGGTCCCCTCCGGTACGCCGCGGCCGGTAGCCCGTGTTGCTCTATGCTTGTAAGGTAATAAATAAGGTAAAGTTTCATCAAGCACCTGTGTTCGGCCCGCGGTGCACACACTTTCACACAAATGCGTGGTAAGTCTATACTATCTGCAGTAAATTTGAGAAGATGAATGTGTTTAATAATGTTGTTAGGGGATGCAATATAAGGTAAATCGGAATGTTGTGGTCGCCTACCACGTGTCAAACGCAATATTCATTAGCTGCAATATAACCGAATGTATCGTAGAGTTAGGTAGTTGAATACATTTTCTAATTTACTATGATAAAATTCTTCTGGCAGTGATTTCTAGCTTCCAAGCTCCCAGGTGGCTTAAGTTTTTCCTACCCATACCTCCAACATTTATCGTTATATTCCAAGCGATGTACACAAAACTTAAACACAAACCTTCTGCAGTGAATCACATGAATCAGTCTATCTACTGGTGGAAACCACATGAAAAACCGTGCAGTAGTCAATTTATCGACAGGCTTAGCGGGAAACTTTGTTTAATATGTATACTACATATCTATGCATAGTATTAATGTTATACATAGGTAGTCTGCGGCCACACGCAGACTGCACGACAGCCAGTCCAGCCTGACGGTAGCGCGGACATCTCTCACGCGTTCACTGCGCTCACGATGAATGAGCTAGGGTTACCACTTGGAAATAGTTAATAACCTCTAAATAATGATGCAGAAGCGCGAATGGCCCCGCGGCTGGTGTAGATCGGAAGCGGTTCTACTCGGTTAAGCGATACGGGCGCGGTCGGGTGTGTGATGGGTGACCGCTTGTAGAAAAATAAAATGCGTGTTTCCGTGCTTCGGAGAGCACGTTAAGCCATCGGTCCCGGTTGCTATCGATAGACAGCAGTCGTTAAACCTTGTCAGAGACCTTATGGGCGTCTATGGAGAAGGCTTTGTCCAGCAGTGGACGTCCTTGGGCTGGAGTAATGAATGATGTAGATTATTTTCAAGTCATGTGATTGAAAAAACTAGACAACATATTATTAGGTACATACCATAAGCAAAATTAGAAATCAAATACTTTTATATTTTTTATGTTATGATGATGACAAACAAGCATTCACAAGGATGGTGATGATGGTTTTTTACTGGTGGTAGAGCTCCAGGGACGACTACTGGTGGTAGAGCTCCAGTGACGGAGCTCGCGGACGTAGGCACCACTGCATACTTGCCGCTAAATGGTAGTGTTCACCACTATCGTGTTCCGGTCAGGTGGTAATGTGTGTCCCTGTAATTTCCGGCACAGAGGCATAACACCTTAGGCCTCAGGAGTGGTAACACATCTTTGTGTGGGTGTCTATAGGCTGCAGTCATCACTTGACATCAATATGAACTGCAAACTTGTTTGCCACTACCATTACATTAAAAAAAATGAATATTACAGCCTATAGACAAGATTGACATATTACGTTGGCTTGGCTAAGGCTTAATTTAGTTTGTGGGTGTGATAGTAAAAATAGTTATTACGGGCCACACATTACCGCATCTAACCGGAGCACGGTAGTGCTCAACACTGCCATTTAGCGATAGATAGATTAGGTGATGCGGTGGTGCCTACGCCATCGCCCTCTGCCACCATTAAAAAAACAAGAAACACAGTTGTTTTCATTGAATTTGCGAGTGCGATCTCCGCACTGGAATAAATATTTGTAAAGTCTACAGATATTATGTTTCGGGTCTGGGTGTTTGTGTATGTGTTGTATTTGTACAACGGCATCTACGACACAGGTTTATATAATACCTAATGTGGAGCTGTGAGTGTAAACGTATTTTTTTTTTGTAAATTCAAATCTTATCATTTCTTTTTAGAGTGACTAGTAATGACGTAGATATTTAACTTTGTGATCATTTCACTGTAGTTTTAACAACATTAAAGTAAACTTATGAACGAAAGCATAAATTTTGATGAACGTAAGATTGTTCAAAAAGAATACTTGATATAAGAGGGTATATTGTATAAAAGGAAGAAGTGACAACCCTGAAAATAACGTTAAGTCGTTTTGCCCTTTCACGTATCGGACAAGCGGCCGCGACAGCGACACGAGAGCGGTAGTGCTGTAGCGCCATACTGCTGGTGCTACAACATGCCTTGTTCGGCTTTCTATTTCGTCCTTTTTCTCATAAAGCTATTTTAGGTATTCACTTCTAGATGCCACATAAAACATTATACTCGTTTTAATTTATAAGGGTACACTTTTCTAACTGTACAGGTAAATTTAAGGAATTATGATGTCATGGTCGAATACAAGAAATACAAAATTTCTACACTTAATTTACTATATATGACTATACATGTGATAAATCCAGTAGGTAAGTAAAGCGATAAAACATCTCTGTTCTGTGGTCCACAGGCTCGTAACTCTAACTAGTTTCCTATTTAGTCGCATTGGCTTTCCGCTTTCCTCCCGTTACTTGTGTTTACTAGAAATGGGCCGATTTATGGCAATTGATTCCATATTTATGAGGATTATTATAGAAATTTGCTGAATTGATTTTGATTTTCAGAGAAATGAAATGTTTGCAGTTCTTTTTGATGCTAAATTAACCATGAATATGAACTGTGTAGGTAGGAACTCTTCCATCTTTGTGGTATTCTTATCTAACATCTTAATAAAAGTTATACAATTTCTGAGTAGTTTTGAAGCTGAAGATCTGTGTTAATTTTTATTTTCTTTTATCACAGGTACGCTACGTTCGAGACGTGTTTAAATATTTAACATTGCTGCTGAATCAATAATGCTGTAAGTAATTATTATTTTTAATACTATGTGGCCTTACACCCTATGTGTATGGGTCCTACACGGATGAGTCGCGCTAGAAGCATATCGGTTTCTTGCAAAGAATTCATAATATCTGGAATTTCGTTATGTACTTTATTCTTCTATTTATGTAACGAAAGTGTCAAACAAGCATGCATTTCACATGGATGTTAAGTTATCAGTTAGATGCGATTAGTCAGATGCGTTGCCACCCCTCAGACCTTAGTTCTTATGTTTTTCTTAAACTGTCTTTTAACCATAGAGAGTAACATTTAATACGGCACGTAAACAACGAACAAGTTCATGACCACCAGCGTCAATCAGCACCAACAACAGGCGAGCTAATCCTGTCGATCCGAGATCCAAACGCGTCGCTACTCGCTTCCCCGTACCCGCTGTTTAGTCTGCACTCGCATTGTTTACTCAGCTCTAATGCTATTTGCGGACGGTTTCATTGGCAATCTTGATAAGTGTTTTTGATCTTGAATTAGAATCGGCTTGGTGTATGGTGACATTTAATTATTGTTTATTAATCGAAATGTTCTTTTTTATGTACCTAATGGAAGTGGCAAACTAGCATGCAGTTCACATTCATGTTAAGTGATGACTTTATGACTGCAGCCTATAGACACTTACACAAAGACCAAGGTCAAAATGCAGATGCGTTACCACTTCTGAGGCCTAAGGTGTTATGCCTCTGTGCCGGAAATTACAGAGCCGTACTTTACCACCTGACCGGAACACGATAGAGCTGAATATAATAGTTACGTGGTATCAATTCATCATTACTCATGCTCCGCAGTAATAAGCTTGCTCATCTACTGGCTACGCCGGATCATAAGCTTCGCAAATCGGAGAGGTCCGTGTACATAATGGGCCCTTCAGTGTATAACAAGCTGCCGGATGCAATAAAGAACGGTGCAAACTCCACCAGTATTTTCAAAAATAGATTACGTAGGTGGCTTATCCAACATTCTTTTTATTCCGTCAAAGAATTTTTTGAATCGCAAATGCCAATGTCTATTGCTTGAATGAAACTTATCTGTAATCTGATTCTGTGATGTTTTTTTTTAACAATAATACTAATTAATAATTTCCACGTATTTAAAAAGTGAAATAATAATAGTGTAATAATATTTTAATTTTAATTGTATGTAGACCTAAATGTGTGCACATAATTTTTTCTGACTTGTAACTCAATTATGTTATGAATAAAGAATCTGAATCTGATTCTGAATCTGAATACTACCTGATGTGGTGCCTACGCCCGCGAAATCCGTCACTGGAGCTAGAGCTCCAGTGATGCAAACATAAAATTTTATAAATGTTTTCGACATATCAAATCTGTAGAGTCTTACATACAACACACATTTTCCTATTTTTAGACAAAGAGGACATATAGTACCCAACTAAAAATATTGTACATCGAGCTTATGAAAGAGACAATTAGCCGGTTTCGAATTCGTAGATTATCTCTATTACGCACAGCCTACGTAGAACTGATATTGCGGTAACGGTCAAAATTTGATCAAAATGGTCGACAAACGTCATATAGATAGTGTGCAAAAGTTTTGAAAAGCGGTGGCCAGTTCCTACGTTTTAAAGATGGTCAGAACCGAAACATTAAAAAGATTCAACATCGAACCTTCTCGTTGGCAGTCTCTTGTTCAAAAGAGACTCCCAACTACTACAACTAAATGGAAACGACATATACAGGAGAATGTGTATGCGTTCGAGGACGAGCGAAGGCGAGAACTAGATTTCAAACGCGACCAATTTAAAGCAATACCGCCTTATACCATTCACTACCATTACCAAGACCGAACCCTGACGTGTCCTGTCTGCGCCCGTACATTTGGTGCGAAGATTGGATACGTAAGTCATATCAGGACATGCTGATTCTGAATTCTGCATTTTGATTTTAAGATGCAAAGAGGGCAGTCGCGTATAACGTCGAGGCTGGCACTAGCCTGCAGCCGGCTCAGAACCCGCCTGTTTATACGCCAGTGGTCTATTATAATTCATTATTCCTATAAATTATTCTTGAACACTACACCTCAAAGGCTGATCTAGACACACCTGTGCGATAAATATTTTTTGTGATCAGCGTAGTATGACTTGATTACTTTTACCTGCGACATCAAATTCGCAAGATTTGCGTACCTTTAAAAAACTCAAAAACATGAAAAATAAAACCTGTGTTTTGTGTGTGTTTCTAGACATACTTAAAACATTTTGTATTATTTGAACAATATGTGCTTAATAATACCTATTAACGATGAAATCATTTTTGTACGTTTATGTTTAGGCCAACATTCAGTGTTGAGTAAGAAAAAAGAACTCGTATAAGGTTAGCAAGCGCTAAGGTTGGCTTCGTTATCATAGACAACAAAATATAATACTTTCTATAAACCTACCTTACAACTCGACAGAGCTGGCATATTGTCGTTTTTAATCACCCCTTCAAGCTTATCCAGGAGAACGTAATAGGCCATATTATGTGATATGTTTATCAAAGTATAGTAGCAGTTATAATTGCTATGAAACTAAAATATTCAGAAAAGTAAAGATTAGCTTCACCTAGACCAGAATTGTGTGAATTGAGTACTCGCCTATCTCGCTTAAGTATGTGCTCACCACGTCAGTCAGTGTGGCCACCGCCCACCAACGCCGGTGATTTCACAATATTAAACAACATTATACTAATGTAGGCTAAGTGCAGTAATTGCTCGTCTAACGCCTCTAATGTATTAGGTATTTGTGTAGATATGCTGCCATTGGTATATAATATAATGTTTATTGAATTTGTTTGACTTGTACGAATGTGTTGGGAGTAAACTAGTAAATAGGTGTGGCAGGTCTGGTTTGATAGTAAAATCAATTGAAGCAAACAGCCATTGAAACTTATGGTTTATGTATGTGGATACACTGCTGAATCACTTATGTAGGTATGTATCTTCACGCCAGGTCCCTAACGGGTAGGCAGAGAGTGTGGAGCGCCAGATATCCCCGTCTTGACACACCTCCCGTGCCTCATCTACCTTCATCATTCTCTTCATACATGCACGCCGATTCCTAAGACTTTTGACCCCACCATCACATATAACTCGACCTATTTGGTCATGGTAGGTCAGTCTTGGTCTTCCTGGGCCTCTGCAACCATCCACATCACTTATGTTTTATATTAACGACAATACGGTGTCATTTCAATTATTACTGCAATACAATAAGAAAGTTATTGTGATGATCCGGTAATGACCTTCACAGAGGACAAAACAGCTTAGCCTTTGGGGTGGCAACGTACTTGAATTTTGACCTCCATTTTTTGTGTTCATGTCCCTGTCTGGAGTACTCTTGAGGCTGCTGTATTGCCGTAAATGTGAACCACACGCTTGTTTTCCACCATCATAATTCAACAAAATACAATCAGTTCAGATCTGGCGCTATTCTTCTTTTTAGTTTCAGAAAATGATCTCTCCTTAACGCTTCTATTCAGAAACAAATTTATCTCAATTTAAACTAAACTAAATTTAAACTTTTCGCAAATAACAGTTGATTGATTAAGTCTACCTTAATCAATCAACTGTTATTTGCGAAAAGTTTAAATTTGTAAGTAATTTGTAAGTTTAAAAGTTTATATTGTCAAAGTGCTTGGTGGTTGGTGGTCAATGCTCTCTGTCTATCCCATGAAAACCCGACCGCCAAGATACACATATTCATTTATTTGCCTTTTCATTCCCGTTGTATGCATACCACAACAGTCATTATGGACACCGCCCACCGATGTCGGTGATTTCACAATTTGAAACAACTCCATTAATTCAGGTTAAATGCAATATTGCTCTTCCGTATGCCTCGAGTGCATCACTTGTGTAATATATTGGTTTATGTCCTTACATCCTACAGATATTTATACATCAGATTTTAGCTGTTTTTTGCTTTATTTATTATTCAAAGTCAAAATGTTTACCCACTTATTCATAAACGTATATTAGATACGTTTTAGCTATAGAATGCTTTGTCTTTGTCAGTTGCATTGTCAAATGTGCAGGATAGAAAAAGACAAAGGAGAGATTAGCAACACTTTAGCTAAAATACGTTTATGAATAAGGGGGTTAATGTATATCATTTAGGATTTCAACAATCACTTATGATATGTCAAAAATTAATAATTAAGTATGTTAAACCAAGGTGAATAACAATAAATTCACATATCGTTACTGTTTACAACTGAAAATTGATAATCAAGAATTTCACTGAGAATATAATATATATCAGCAGAATGTCTCATTTCGTGTTTTACAAACTAATATTTGCTGTGAACATGAAAATAAAAATGTATAGGCATGTTCTTTGTAAAACCGCAGTGATGTTACGTTTAAGCACGCCTGCATTGTCACAAATCACTGCAACGAACTTAAGAAGTCATAAAAAAAAATCACATCTATGGTCGTCTGTCTCGCTCCGGTGTGAGGATACCACAACACTCAGTGTGTACTGCCCATCGCCAGTAGGAGAGATTACACAAAATGAACCAACATTACGTTAATACGTACTGATAGCAGCTATTGCTCACCGCCTGCCTCCGATGTAGTCGAGAAAAGTTGCTGGTTTCACTTAGATACACGATTGTTTGTTTTTTCAACTAAAACTGTTGTAAAATGTATTGGTATATTTTAAATTCTAAAGTTACAAATATTATTATTATTACTTAAGGTAATTTTTACAACGTCACACTATCTAATCATAAACCAAACCCAACATCATTATTCTTTCGGAGATATTTTCTTTTATTGGTTGTATCATTTAGAAGCTAATAGGCCGTGTGTAACTTGTTTATTTTCTCCTAAGAAATGCCTACATCCACTAGATGGAAATAAATAATAAACAATAAGAAAACAAAAAGGTACCTATCTATTTTCTTTCTATCTCTGTTTATTATTGCGAACGTGTCCAGATGGAACTGAAAGTCCACGTCGATTAACACTTTATCGCTACTATTTTTCCACCAGTTCACGCTTGCCGCAAGCAGTGTCATTGAACTTCATTATATAGAAATCTGCTGTTGTTTATACACAGTCTATTCCTTCGATTGTGTATGGCAGTAAGCGTAAGCCACGGATGCGGATGATCCAATTATTTTCCAGCCATTTGTAATTCATTTTATTTTAACAATGTAACACGAAAGTTATGTCTACGGAACACACACTTACCCACTTTTTATTTTGATTAAACTCACACATTGATATTTGGTTTCCGCCGTAATTCAATTAAACGAAATGGAGGCATTCAATAAAGGCGCGTCCACACGACCGGCAGTCGCGTCCCCCTCCCGCGCGACAAAAACTTTTCCAATTAGTTGACCGAAATTGCGCCCTAAACGATTGCCCGGTACGTCAACTGAATGCTCTTTAATACTATAAATTAAATTAGTTTTCTATTACAAAGGATGGATTGCGTTAGATACCTGTACGTTCCTTCATTTTCAGACTCAGTTTTGTAGGTTTGTTTTCCATTTACAATAACGTTTAACGAAATTAAGGAAACTTAACCGTCTTTTACATAATTTCCTCCAATCCTAGTAAGTGACACATTCATAAATGAATTTGGAGAAAAAAGCAAGTAGATGTGTATGTAAAATGTGAAAGATACATTAAACGAGTCTACGAGCGTTCCTAAACGCAAAGAAAAACTTCTATCTAAATTATTCTTTCACTCAGACGTCGCCTTGATTCTTTCTTTGCAGTAGATTGGAGCTAATTTATTTTCAGTTTATTTGAGTATATAACTTTCGGATCCTGCATAAAATGCCTATTACACTACACGATTTCCCGCACCATGTCCTTGTCTGTGTAACAAAAACCATGGTCACTATTTAAGGAGGGAAACCGAGTAAATAGCGAGCTCCGTTTTAAAAATTAAAGTAGTTTTACGTTACATATATTTACAATTTGCGTTACATAAAGACAGCGTAGCGTTTTTAGCGTAGTATCATAAGCATCAACCTAAATGGGCACAACATTTAGTGCCATCTCGAGACAAGCCCACGTCCAACGAAAAAGACGAGAGTCAGGGCACGATATATCGTATAGTATAATAATACCTTAAACCAAATTGAGTCACCAAAGTGTGTTTACAACAATGTAAGTGAACTATATCTCGAGCAAGTTTTCAGTAGAAATGGTAAAATAACGCGGCTCGCTCTGCACACTTTGTTGTCTGTTATAATTATGACTACATTGTTTTGACAAAGCCGTCGCTTTATTTTATGATACTCGGCTTACACTTATTCTAGTTTATACCACTGTTATCGCTGAAATGTAGGAGGGTTTACGAATTCTGTATTAAGATACAGTTTCCGATTTAAGTGGTATAGTGTACAAGGATTACATTGCGAATAAACTCAGTATAATGGGTCACGTAGGTATTGTTTGTCTCAACAGTATATACTCATTATTTTTCTTCTTGACTTATGGGCTGTGTCAGGAATAGGCAATAACTTAGGAACTGAAGGTGCTATTTTCTTTAAAAGTTTATTTATTACTAGCTGACCCGGCAAACTTCGTATTGCCTCACAATGAAATAATGTGTCTAAGGTTTGATATTGTATAGGAAAATAAAATTAAATGTAGAGATTCCCGTGGGAATGAGTGATTATGCCGCAGTAAAAAGTTGCCTAAATGTTGGCCAAGCTTAGTATCTATACACAAAAAGTTTCATTCGAATCCGTCCAGTATCTTCGGAGATTAGCCTGGACAAAGGAACAAACAGAATGACAAAAAATTTAAAAATCATTGAAATGTGTTCTAATACTTTATTAACATCGCCCCCAATTGGTTTTTCGTAAATATATACAATGTACAGACACGCGGATTCTACTGCTTTATTATATGTATAGATTTATCGGTGTTAAAAAACCTATCTGTCAAATCGTGACTGTCTTGCCTTGCCGTTGAAATTCCCTAAATACTATAAAAAAATCGCATACAATTTACCCTTACTTACTTCTTCTTATAAATGTACATGTGATTTATTTTTTATTATTTCAATAATATCAAAACTTATCCTTATATCCACAAGCTAAATTAAACTGTATTACACGCTATCAACAATAACATTAGTATCACGTTCTACAATCTCACAGAAATAATTCATAATACGTGTCATGAGCAAAATAATAAGACAATTACACGGGCAGCGATATAAACACATTTCCCATACAGCTCAATTGGAGAAAGCTATAAAGATCATAATCGGTGCGCGTCTTTAATGCGTCAATTTGTATGCGCGTGTGACCCCCCTTTAATAGATAAACGCCCACGTCCTTGCGCTCTGGATGCATTAGCGAGTACTGGCGCTTATTGAACGTAACCAAGTTACTCGTTGAACTCATATCCATGATTTTAAATATAATATATTATATACTTTATAAGGTTTTACTGGTGGCAGTGCTCCAGTGACGATGCTCGCGGACGTAGGCACCACCGCATTACCTAATATACTTGCCGCTAAATGGTAGTGTTCAGCACTATCGTGTTCCGGTCAGGTGGTAATGTACGACCCTTTAATATCCGGCACCGAGGAATAACACCTTAGGCCTGAGGAGTGGTAACGCATCTGCATTTTGACCTAAGTTTTTGTGTGGGTGTCTATAGGCTGCAGTCATCACTTAACATTAATGTGAACTGTATAATTATTTACCACATCCATTACATAAAAAAAAATATGTGAATGGTTAGTGAAAGCTTCAGCATGTAGACATCTACACTAATAATTAAATTTAAAAAAAAAACATTTAACTGAAACACGATAGTGTTGAACCCTGGGTACCATTGGACGGCAAATACCTATATAATAATATGATAATACACGTCTACGCCCTCAAGCTCCGACAGTCGAACTCTACCCCTAGATAGGTAAACGCTAACTCGCTAATGAATCAGCAACTTAACGGAAACTGTCGTGTTCTTGCGATATTGATATCGCGAACTACAGTGTCGTGTAAGAGAGTGTTTGGAATTCAAATGTACTCACAATTATATTCGCAGCTTTATATAAAGTTGTGAGTAGCGTTGTGTGTGTAGAGTAGGATGTTGTTATCGGTTTGGTGCGCGTGTTGCTTATATTAAGGCTTTTAGTACGTATTAATGAAGTTGTTAATTTTGTCAGTGTTTTTGCTGGTATTCGTTTGCGTTTACAGTTCATAATTCAACGTATGCGATTTTTGAAATTTTTTAAGCATCACATCGAGACGTAATTTCTCTATCACCCCTAGTGCGTCCACAAGTGGGCGGTGGGTCATCACAGAAGAATTATTTCGCTAATGCAGCCAGTCAACTACCATTCGTAATGTTTATGGCATACCCCTCCTAAGAGGATACGTTTGTCCAGCTGTGGACGTCCTTCGGCTTTTTACTGGTGGTAGAGCTCCAGTGACGGAGCTTGCGGGCGTAGCCATCACCGCTTTACCTAATATACTTGCCGTTAAATGGAGCTGAACAGCTCTAGTGTGTTTCCGTCAGATGGTAATGTTCGGCCCTGTAATTTCCGGCACAGAGGCATAACACCTTAGGCCTCAGGAGTGTTAACGCGTCTGCATTTTGATCTTGGTCTTTGTGTGGGTGTCTATAGGCTGCAGTCATCCATTCCAAATTGCCGGAATTTACAGGGCCTACAGTCATCCATTCCAAAGTGCCGGAAATTACAGGGCCGTACATTAATATGCACGGCCTTGTAATTTCAATTTATACTTTTATATGTATATATATATAATAATATGCATGCTTTTTTTTTTGGAAAATTTAAATATAGTTGACACGGTACAATTAATGTAAAAAATAAAGACAAAGGATGTAACATTGATTTAGCACACCTTATATCATCTGAAACAATAATAAAACTTTAAAACTCATTTCGATATCCGTGCAAACACCCGCCAATTGTGCTCCACAATTTATTAATCGCTATGAATACAGTTTTCATATAACGCACGTCGATGAATACAGTGTCCAGATAACAGGTTTGTTGTATAAAGTTATTTCGCTGGTATTGTCCGCGGGTATTCGTTTTATAAATACTTGCACAATGCACCACACTTCGTACGCGATGATAAATCACAATTGGATAGAATATTACTTAGTAAAATAAGACCATTTAGAAACGAACATTGCAAATAAATATCAATCATCAATTGGAAAAACTCTACTGTTACGGGCTCAGTGAGTGAGTAACAGCTCAGGTCCTCGAACGCTTGTCATTCCAAATGACCCCTGAGACCTTAGGCGACTTACATACGGGTCCTCGCGCCGCCGCGGATTGCGGTGGAGATGAGTAAACTAGGCCGCGCGGTCGAGCGGTATAGTGTGAATGGTATCAACGTATTTAATAGAGACACCAAGCGACATGAAATCCGCTTTATCGCCTACCGCGGCGGTGGGCGGTCCCCTGTGTGAAACGCCTTAGATGTTATGTCTCTGTGTTGCAATGGGGTCATACATTACCATCTAACCGGAACACGACATCGCTGAGCACTTCCATTTGGCGGTAAAAGAACGGCTTGGTATTAGAAAGCTGAAAGTTGACTATGAATTTCCCTGAAGAGTATAGGAGAGTACTAAGGGTATTTACTTTGCGTATGCTACGCAGTATACTATTATGTTAAATTAATCACGTATAAAACAATCTACTTTCATATTAAAAAAAAACAATTGTAGCAGCGAACAAATGGAGAGCAGTAAATCCGCAGATTGCGGCGAGTGGCGGCGCGGTGCAAATAAAAAGCTGCGGTCACATTATGCTGATATATGTCGCGTTCACACGTTCCTAGCGCACGCCGTCGGGATCACGCTTGTAAGATACAATTTTTATTACTGCAATTGCAAATGAAATGGTAAAATATAGTATTATATTGTGCCATGAACATGGAAAACAAGCTTACATTTCACGTTGATGGTAAACATGAAAACTCGAAGTTTCCTTGTAGTTGCGTTGCTGTTTCAATGCTCAAATCCAAAAATAATGAAACTACATATCTACGGTGTTACAAGGTTATCAACACTTACACTACAGCTCCCATAAACAAACCATTTGCCTACATTCCACTTAAGCAAACATTACTCAAGGGGCGGCTATAAAAGCCAAGTGACCACCGAGGACAAACCCGAGCGCGTGTCGCCCGATTCTCTCTAATGAGCAAATTGTTGTCCTCTAGGAATTTAATATACTACCCTACCCCTCCCCGGCCCTCACCTGCCCCTAAACCGTCCCAACCACAGAACAATATTACACTAAATACGAAGAAGAACGAAAGGTTCATAAAACAGAAATGCTAACACGACATGTAGCGCTTCAGGTTTAAATCAATTAACCAGCTTATTTAAAAGTTTGATTAATTGCCATATATATTTTAAAAAGGTTTCTCAATTATACTTTCCTCAATAATGCCACCTGTTGGAGACAAGAAATGCAATTTAAATATGCCTATGTAGTAGTCGTATATAAGTAAAACCTAAAATAATGGTATTTGAATTAATTGCCTCAGTTGTCGGTAGCAAGCATATACTGCTATGTTGGGATCTTTGGTTCGTTTCCCGAGTCGAGGGCCACCAGACATAAAAGCGTTAAATCCTTTACCTCTGGTTCTCTTGCGATTCTCCATTTTCTGGTGGTTTCCCAGTACCCCCAAGTTTGGTGATGCGCCCGAGAAGTCAACAGGCTGTTACATGGGCCAAAACGTAACCGCCGTAACCGGGTGTTTGCATGTATGCTTGAATGCATGCATTTACCTCTGCCTACCCTTTCGGGGATTACAGGCGTGAAGTTACGTTTAAAATCAGTGTTTAACATGAATTCATTAAAATATATGTTTAAAGCTCTATTTCTTTTCTACATAACTTCAGATTGCTTAAATAGTCATGCGGATAGTAGTACCTGGTTCGCATATTCCTTTTCGATTTAATTCAGCAGCTTCCTCGCTCTGTCCCCGACGAACTGAGGGATGCCACTGAAGTACACGTATCCACAAACAACAAGTTTATCGCTTACAGAGGCTCTCCACGATATTGATATTGGCAAAACTTTCGCCATTTGAGGGTAGTTCGCGTCAGTTTATATGCGCTGAAGTGCTTGATTGGTGTAAGTTAATACGTGTCTCGTGGGTTCTGTGATCACTTATGTATTTTGTATTCGACAATCATTTGTCGAAGTCGAATCTTATTGAGAAAATATAAAAACGCGTTATTTTTTTATGTAAGGAAGGTGGCACGTTGCTCACGCAGCTCACGTTGATGTTATGTGATGACTGCAAGCCTCACAAAAATCAGAGGTTAAAATGCAGATGCGTTGCCAATCCTGAGACCTAAGTTTTTTTGTCTCTGTGATAGTTATTACGGGGCCATGCATTATCATCTTACCGGAATACGATAATCCTGAACACTACCATTTGGTGACAGATAGATTAGGTAATGCGGTGGTGCCTACGCCCTTGACCTCCTACATTGGCACTGATCATTTTTTCGGCTGCGACTCAGAAAATTAAACATAGCATAATATCTATCTACAAAAAATAGTACTTGCTCAAAACCTTTACATAACCCGTAATGAAAAGGAAATGACCAATTCATCGCAATAAATACTCATGTCAGTGGAAAATTTTAGGAGAAAAAGTGTCGCATATTAGCACGCTCTCGCTTGAGCCCCGATTGTAATTACGATGGCCGATTTCCTGTACTTACTCGCTGATGTATTGAAATTACCACACAATTCGGCATTCTGTTCTGGCATTTTCGAGCAATTAATGTTTAATTAATACCAAATTTTGAAACCGAGCCATGTGGAAAAGGATAATGACAACTGATTAAATATGATTCGTTTTAAGCTTTTTCACTTGTTACTATGTCACATTACCTTACTTTGTTAGCAACTCCTGTTGTTGCTAGTATTCAAGGCACATGGTCACGAATTTCCGTTGGTTGCTCTATTTTCTTATCTTTTGTTTTGTATTGAGAAACAAAAACAAACATTGTTTTCCGACTTCCGTAGCACCTGCAAAGAACATACGCCTATAATTGCTTAACATACAATAGTTTTGGATTCTTAATTTAATTTATAGAAAAATTGGAAAAAAATATTTTACTCTAGAGGTCGGTTTCGGCGAAAGAAAAAACGATTTCGGAGTTTGTTTTTAATAATTAGATTATTTCTTAAAACTCGCTTTTGAAAAATATAAAACAAGTTTTAGTGCTTGTAGTTAAGTAGTCTATCAATCTGTGACCTTAGTAGCTAGTGGTAGTGTGTGAGAATTTTGGTGTGTGAGTTGGCCCCTAAGCCGGTAGACTGCGTCTGTAAGGTCCAATACCTTAAAGAGAGAATACGTAGGTAAGTCCTGGAATTTTCCTAGTGGAGAAGGTTAGATAAGGTAAGGTAGAAGGAGGAAGGCCAGTAGTAGCCGCGGAACTTGTTGCTGTTAATGTGCCCGATCAATATGGCCCTCTTATTTCCGAGAAGCATAACACCTTAGGCCTCAGCCTAGCCTCATTTAAGTAGATGCGTTGCCACTAGCAACTAGCCTAGCGTAGCCACTAGCAACGCATTGAAATCTCGGATTTTTGTGGAATGTTTTTAGTATTACCAGTAACGCCCTGTATGTGCGGCACAGGCCTCAGGAATGGCAACGCATCTGCATTTTGACTTCTGATCATTGAGTGGGTGTCCATAGACTGCAGTCATCACTTAACATCAATGTGAACTGCATGCTTGTTTGCCACTTTTATTATATTAAGAATAAATGTCAACTGTATGCTTGTTTGCTACTTCATGATATTAAAAAATATTAAAAGATAGGATATTATAAGCACTTGCTTAGTACAGTCAGCAACATAATAATGCCCGGTAGTGATACTTTTAATAAATCAGTCACAAATCACACTTATAGCACCACTTCAATGATCATTATCGGTAGTATATCTGTGGTCGAGCCCAGTGTACAGGCTTGTGCAATGCGTGGACATTTTTCTACTATAACACCAACACCACTTAGGCTGTTAAAACTTGCAAGGTTCAAGCAATGTAACGTGAAGTAAATCAATAGTTGCTAATCTTACATACTTCCCTATCCCCATAACACGGTAGTCGAGATAACGAGTGAGTTAATTAATCAGTCACAAATCACGCGTGTAGCGCGAATGCAATTATGATTCATTAGCTACAGGCGCTGATTACACGATATCCGTAGCCGGAGTGTACACACATTTAACTATTGTAGTAACATAACGTAACTTCACGCCTGTAATCCCCGAAGGGGTAGGCAGAGGTAAATGCATGCATTCAAGCATACATGCAAACACCCACGATTCGCCGGTTACGTTTTGGCCCATGTAACAGGTGGCGAGCCTGTTGACATCTCCGGGCACATTATCAAACTTTGAGGTACTGGGAAATTTCCAGAAAATGGAAAAATCCCAATAGAACCAGAGACAAAGGCTTTTTCACCATTATCTCTGATAACCCCCTACCCGGGAATCGAACCCAGGACCTCAGCGTAGTAGTAGTGGCCTGCTACCACTAGGCTACCGAGGCAGTTAACACATTTGGGTTGTAATAACATTTGGGTTGAAATAATAATAATATGTTTGTACTCGTGGGCATTCTCAAACACAATTTTTTCCGCCTTCTAACCTTTTTTAATTACGCCATACGGGAGACAGCTGGCCTGTCTACACGTTCGTGCATACATAACATACATTTTTATAGCAGTTCTTTTACGTCACGAAATAGTGACAGAGATTGCATTGACGAAGCTTTTCCAATCCTGGGACCTAAGTTTCAGTACCTCTGAGCCGGAAATCACGGGGCTCTATTTTACCACCTAGGCGGAAAAGGATAGCGCTAAACATTATTACTCAGTGACAAGTAGATCGGGTAAAAACTACTAAGCTATCACATGAAAGTCTAGAACATTATCATCAGCGAATATTTTTTTTATTAGTGCCCATCTTCACTACACGCCGCGGCAATCTTCACCGAGAATATAATTAATCAATGACTAGTGACGCGTTAGCACGATTGCAGTTATGATTAATTAGCTCCAGCGTTGATTGCACAATATCGGTCGCTGAGTATACACGTATTTGAACAAATATTTACCACGAATTTTAGGTTTGAAACCTAGTAATATTGTTAAGGTTGTGTAAACAGCGCTATTCTAATTTTCACGTTCATTTCTATTGAGAACGTGCAAATGTAACAATCTTTTGGATTTCTGATCGAAGTATTACGTTCTTTAAAAACGACGTAAAAATAACCTTCAGCTGACAGCGCTTTGGCAATATTGGTGTTGCAAATATTCGTAGGCGAAGACATATAGACTGCCGGTAACTTGTAGGTGTGTCAATCTTACCGCCATTAAATATCCTCCCAACAACGATCGCAATAGAAGTTCTTACTTATCTCCCAGGCCTTTGTACCAGAAATAACAAAGCATATATTACTACTAAAGTGGAATACAAAAGCACTGAACAATACTATTTAGAGGCTAGTAAATTAGTTAATGCGGCGGGGTCCATTTGCCCAACTTCACCACAAGCGTCCTATTACCAGGTCCAGATCCAGCCCAATTGAAAATTAGTAACATATCTGCCAACTCGCCAATGAAATAAGAACTAGTAATCATTATGCAACTAGGTACCTACTCCATGGATTTCAAACAGTACCCTTAGGATTCACGCTAATTCTATCATCAGTAAGATAACATTGCATTATATTCTTCATCTCTCCGTGCAAATCTTGGTGGAACAGCGAGCTTTATGCACGTAATCCTAAATACACGTAACATTGGTATATTCTCAGCAGTTAAGCCGCGACTCGGCGATACCAATTAAAGTGACAAACAGCCCGTCGACTTGTCGCAATGCAAAATGAAAAGTCACTGTTACATATATTTGTGACAAGAATTAGTAATAACTGCCACGTTGGGTTACACGTAGCTATGAGCGCTCCGTTTGTCATTGTTTTTGTCTTCATGGCTCCACGTCTATGTTTATTTTGAAAAACATTGGCTAAAATTCATATAATCTTAAATAAATAATGTTGTCTTATGATCTTACAGACTGGGTTCTCTTTTCCTTTTTTCTATTGATTTATTTTCCTTTTCTTTTGTAACATCGCTATCCTCTTTTCTATACGCATGCAATGATATTACATGTTAAGCTCATTGTACGCATGTAACAAACAGATAATGTCTTCTGACTGATTGTCCGAAGACTCTCCTGCATTTTGGTTGATTTTTTCGTGTTTTTTTGAATTGAAGACACAATATCTGACACAAAGTCCTGGACTATAGGAGAATAATATAAAATAGTCATTGCCATTTGTAAATATTGAGATCAGTAGAAGCTCGCAAGGTTTGATACAATAGACATGTATTGTTTAGGGCTCCACGATCTTTATTTACTCCCTCTCTATGACATGGCATAAATATACATACATAAAAGCAGCCCAAAACGACTGAAGATTAAAATGTATTGTGAGCGTTATTTGAGACCTTACACAACACCCACTAAGTGCGGGATAAGGAGCTCTTAGTTGCCTAAATTGAGGAAGACGGACGTAAAATAGATGACTAAATGAATCTTCCTTTAGCAATTAGTATAAGCATAGCAGTTGCTTTGCTAATTTATATAAATATTATAATTTGCAAAATTTGAAAATTTTGGTATTGAGTTTAATTTTCTTAAAAATATACGCATTCCAAACTTGCCTTTACTACAATCGATTTGATAAAAGCCCTCATAAACTGACTCGGCAGAAACTGAAAATTACTTTATCTCATCGTTTTAAAAGCATCACATTTTACATTTACTTACACTGAAAACTAATCACTAGTAATCCATAATCTCGTCTGTAAATCTGAAGTTTCGCAGAGTGTTCAGAATTCGCTGATTTTTTCCCATTTGATTTTTCCACGCCACCAACCCTGCAGCGAGCGGACAGTCTGGCGGTTCGCCAGCGCGGGAAACCCACGCCACACCTTCTAAACCTTAACACGACAGCCACAGAGTCCACATTCGATTAACCAGTAAAGACACTAGAAAAACGAACGCTTCATATCTCCAACTGACAACGGAATGTAAACCTTAAAATTAAATAAATAGAATTCGATCTGTCTTTTCAGTTGCAACGAATAAAATAAAACTCGGCGATTTATAGCCCAATTGATTTTCCAATTTAAATCTTAGCGCTGAATCTTTGACGATGGATTTCCTTTACAGCTGACGATGCGAAACAAAAAAGATATTTGCACCACTATCCAGTGTCGCTTGGACTCTTGGATTTATGGTTTAATTTTATTTCTCTGTTCGGAAAATATGATTTCAATTTTTACGAGGCGGTCTAATTTGAGAGTGCGGTTTTTGGACAGATTACAAATTACAGAGATTCAAAGTTATAAAAATGCTATCGTTAATGTGAACGATGACTTTGAATTTTGCAATTTCAAAGCTAAGGTGCGAATGTTAATCGGCACTTTACTTATTCCATCACTAAGGGTGAGATTCATAGACTGCACTTCGACTTTACTTTCAGGAAAGTTTGCTTAGAGCTGTCAAAACTCATACTTTACTGACAGGTCTGTGAATCTCACACTAAGTAACCGAGGTACAAACAAACTAAGGTAATCAACAAGCTTGGCCTATGTAGTATCTAAAAATCATAGTGGTTTCAAATCCGGCAAAAATCTGGAAGTCAATCAAAAAGGAATGTAGTCGTTACTAGATATATTATGTACTTAACTACGTTACACAGTGCCACTAGGTTTTATTATGTAATGAAGGTAACAAACAAGCATGTACATAGTTTCTCATAGTTCCATAACCCGTAGGTATATCTACATAAAAACCAGAGGTCAAATTGCAGATGCATTGATCCCTTAGAATTAAATCGTTTTGCCTCTATGGCAGAAATATCTTCCATTTGACGAAAGATGTTGTTTAAAAAAACAGTTGAACCTAAACACTTGAACTCTACCACCAGTAAAAAAGTCTGTGGATTGTGTGTTCAAATCCTGCTGAGATAAATAAAAATAGCATTTCGCAGGGCTGAACTCCCAAAAGAAATGTCGTTATTTGCCACGGACTTCATGAAAGTTCGTTTTACTCCACAATTTATCTACACAAAATATACAATTTCTCAAAAACGCACGCGTTGGCGCCAGCAAACTTCCTAAATCCGAGCTTAACCTACACTAAAAAGGCTCAACTGAAGTAGTCCAGTGAGTTATGACGTGATAGTGTTCCAGTTGACATTCATTATCGCGCGCCTCCACTTGTTCAAGACCCTTCCTAGGGCTGCTACACTAATTCCCAACTTTGTGTACATAACATTAATTCACAGCAAATATAAATGATATCAGAAATGTGGCCATTTGTATCTCAGAGTTAGGTGGCAGATTCATCGATATTGTATAAATTATAATTTTAAATAGAAAAGTTCAATGTCACTTACTCAGTAATTTGTAGTTATATCTTCTATGCTGCTACTTTTACATTATCGAGTGAGGAAATGTATTTTTTTCACACTCCTTTAAGTTACCCGGAGGGGTGACAAATCCATCGATGATGTAGAAGGTTTAGGTATTGCTAAGAATAAATTGCCGGTATCACGGAGGCGTAGGAGAAAAAAGTAGAGTGTGTCTCAGTATAGACTTTACACCGATTTTCAATCTCGGTTATGCTGTGTTATTACATGAAAAAGCACTACAATGTTGGTCTAATTATTTTCTTCGGATCGACGTGATGAAGAGCGTAATGAATGTAGTGTAGGCACAGAAGGCGCGTAAGAATCGGGATAATTAGCGCTATTTAGCGCTCCATATGGTAGGCAGAAAGTACCTCCCTTGTAAAGAAGTAGTGTACCTCCTTTGGCCTGAAGAAACATCTATAAAATATTTTGTTTTCTGTCATGTCAACAATTCCACAGTGAGCAGCCCTACCGCGCCGCGTTCGCCGCCACCGACGACGCTAAAACAACATCAGCTAATCCTGGATATTCCTATTCTTGGAAGAAATGCATAATTAGCATATGATGACTCCTTAGTTATGGTGATTTAAGAATGATGAAGTTACAAATGGACTCGCAGCTTGATGCCTGGGTTGATTCTATTTTACAATGTAAGTCCACGCTTCGATTCTGCGAAAGGGTAAGCAGAGGTAAATGCATTCAAGTATACGTGCAAACACCTACGATTCGCCAGTTACGTTTTAGTCCCATGTAAAGTCACCGAGCACATCACTAATGTATGGCTCCGTGATAACTATCACAGAGACATAAGTTGCTTTAGTCACTTACCGTCAACGTCATCGGTCAATCTACGTGCTTGTTTTCCATCATAATTTTATAAAAATAAAATTAACGGCAGGTTGGTCAGGCGGACAGTGACAACAAGTAATAAAAAATATGATCATGATGTTACACTGGTTGTAGAGTTCCAGTGTAGGAGCTCGAAGGCGTAGGCATCACCGCATTACCTAATTTATCTGCCACTAATTGGCAGTGTTCACCACTATCGTGTTCCAGTTAGATGGTAACGTATGGCCCCGTAATAACTATCACAGTGACATAATAACGAAGGTCTCAGGGGTGGCAACGTATTTGCATTTTGACCTTTGGTCTTTGTGTGGGTGTCTATAGGCTGGAGTCATCACTTAACATAAATGTGCATGCTGCCCACTGCATGCTCGTTTGCCACCTTCATTACTTAAAAAAAACAATAAAGTTATAGACACATTATACTTGTTGTCGAAAATATTTTTCAGACTTTTTTATAGAATTTAATTCTATGAAAAATTACCCGCGACATGGGTCAGACATCTCTAGCGTCGTGTGGAAGGTCCCGCAGTGGCACCGCCGCCGCCGGCCGCGCCTCGTAAATCTTCATTCAGTTCCGCTGATCATAGCGCGGTAATTACACTTGTGCTCTGATACTCAATTATTCCGTTATTTATTGTCCATTGTCTCCATGTTGGAGACATTTCAACCTATTCGTTGTTCTATAATTATTTTGTGTGAAAATAAAACGCGTATTTAAATTACTTGGCGCTGAAATTTAAATAAGTTATCATCGGTTCATCATGGAATAACATTTATAATATAAAATAGCGTTTCCCTTTATTCAAGCAACTGTTTGAATGAAACGAAACGCCATCTATACTCGTATTTAACTGCCTCAGTAATCCAGTGGTAGCAGGCCACTACTGCTACGCAGGCGTCCTGGATTTGATTCCTGGGTCGGGGCTACCAGAGATAAAGGTGTAAAATCCCTTACCTCTAATTCTATGGGATTTTTCCATTTTCTAAAAGTTTCCCAGTAGCTAGTAGTTTGGTAATGTGCCCGGAGATGTGAATGGGTTCGACACCTGTTACATGAGCGGAAAACGTAACTGGCAAATCGCGGGCGTTTGCATTATAACCTTCCGGAGATCGCAGGTATGTATAAAAAAAACGAGACTATTGGAGGCACAAATTAAATTACAATAACAAAAGCTCTCATATCAAGTTAATGTGCAATTACCCTGGCGTATTCTCACCCCTTTATTTGCTATGAGTAAGGAAGATCACAAACAAGTAGCAGAATATCAAGCACAAGGGATACTCGACACTCGACACCGCCGCCACTCAAGTGAAGGGGAAATGTTGGCCTCTCGGAAATAACACTCCGTACTTTATTCTTGATTCCAAGTTTCCATTTTTGATCTCAGCTTTTTTTATTCAATGACGGTTTTTTTTTCAAGAAATTAGCTATTTACATAAGAAGGCATCTACCAAAAATAGATGCATACAGAATTGGAATTTCAATTCATCAATCAACAATTTTAAATCTATAAATTAACGTCTAAATTATTTCATCTTACATTTCGGCACTCCCAGGATGCCACTGGGAATTGTAAAAAAGCAAGCATCACTTACTCAATTCTTCAATACCCCAATTTTCCAGTCCAATTATCCGCCAAGAATGTTACTACTCAAATGCAATTTATAACTGACCTAAAAATGGGTAGATATGGGGTAGAATAGTCTGGCTCTTATGGTTCAATGCTTACTGCATTTAGGATATTTTAAACCATTTCTCATGCTGTTCCCGATATAAATTTAAATTATTTACTCTAAACTCCCATTAATATGGAAGCACCATCTACAATCCGGAGAGTGCGTGCGTCGTTCGCAACTTGGAGCGCTCCTTCGTTGTTTCCTCCACTCGGCTCCAAGAAATGCAAATGAATGCTAAACGCGACACGCCCCTGCGGGAACCCAACTTGCGCATCGTCAATAGCTTTTATACCCTCTCTATCTATATAATCATAATATCATGAATGCCCCGAAGAAGTTGGTAGACTTGCTTGCGTACGTATACCCAAGGTTTGCTATTTACATACCATGTTATAGGCACGCTTGTTGGAAACATTGCAGACATTGCTGGCGGCTACCTATTGATAATTTTGCTTATTTTGATATATTTTTTGATTTTCATGTATGCTGTTTCTGGATATACAGAGATCGTTTTACAAATATGCCGACGTCGAATATTTTGAATTTGATGTTAAAGATGCAATGCTTAGGAAGTCAACATATTGAGCTCTATGGTTTTGGTCTAGAAGTAAAGTATGTATTACTCACTTGCATGCTTGAGTGCTTTTCACGTGTAACTTTTTTACTTTCATAACGTACAAAAAATCCATTCGAATGAACTGTTCCAATCGGTTATGACATCTTGTATTTAGCAGTAAAGGTGCTTTAATTGCTCATGTTTGCAGTTGGTTAAAAAATATCCAATATAACTCTGCTGTTTGCTCTGGAATTGAAACCAGGAATTTACTGGTGGTAGAGCTTCAGTGACGGAGCTCGCGGGCGTAGGCACCACCGCATTACCTAATATACTTGCCGCTAAATGGTAGTGTTCAGCACTATCGTGGTTCCGGTCAGGTGGTAATGTACGGCCCTGTAATTTCCGGCACAGAGGCGTAACACCTTAGGCCTCAGGAGTGGTAACGCATCTGCACTTTGACCTTGGTCTTTGTATGGGTGTCTATAGGCTGCAGTCATCACTTAACATCAATGTGAACTGCATGCTTGTTTGCCACTTTCATTACATAAAAAGAAACCAGGAGTTATGGACGGAGATAGTGGTAGAGTGGCACGAGGGGATACATGTACATTGTATGTAAATTCAATTACAGACAACGTTTTCGTAGGTTTTCGCGAGCTTCATACATTGTAGAAATTAAACTTGCGGATTTTCTCGTGTAAGAAGTTTGGGAGTGTTGTATACGCGAAAAAATCCGCAAGTTTAATTTCTACAATCAACTACAGACTTTATATATCTTTCTAATACTCTATTCTTATTCATATTGAAGATGCCGTTACTAGTTGAAAACAATCTCAAAATTGTATTTTACATCAAACTTCTGCCAAGTTTGAATTTCATTTTTGATCAATTTATTCCAAACACTTGTACCGTGGCTGTTGAAGAAGCCTCAATATAATGAATAACCACCCCGAATAACGACAATATTTTTGCTCTCAAATCAATCTTGTCGTCGATCATGAGAGCGGATGAAGTGTTGGCGGTTTAATATCGGGCGGTAGCTTTGCCTCTTGAAGTGTTCTGTAAACATTTTGACCCATTACGTGTAGATGACTATATTAACTTACCATCAATACCATAGGTATTCCTACTTGTTTCTCAGCAACTTAAAAAAAAAAGTTAATAAAGTAGTGAGAATTTTCCACCATTAGCAAAGGTTACATGTATCTGAGATTATTATTTATTTATTCTCGTTCAATAATAATATTTTGTTGGTAGAAGAATAATGTGAGGATTTCGTTGTAATCAAGTTTAGGAAAATATGTTTTCCAAATCATTATCATGTTTCGATCTCCAAGAGAGATATAATAGTTATAATACACTTAAAGTGATCGGTCGACGTAGACAACACTGACCATGTTTAAAATGAACGGCTCAGGTGGTCACAAAACACTGGAGAAACTGAGGGGAACATAAAATAAATAAATAGAAGTATGATGTTTGCGTTTGGAAATGTAACAGCAATACTTTTAAAAATGTATTGTATACAAGTCATAAAAGCGGTAGCACTTCGGTGACGTCAACGTCACGCGCAGGCTTCGCACTTTCGCCACACTCGTTATAAATGTCGCGGGACCCTGCTCCAACACGATATTGCACATCCTTAAAATAGGCATGAACAAAACATATCGATATATCAAAATATCGATTTACCGGTTTTCAAACAAATGTCCTTATTTCACGGCACAGTATTCAGGGTACGATAGCAAGGGTCAGGGTAGTGTAATAACATTTAGGAAGTTAGGACCCTAACTAATTACGGCGACCGGAGCGGCCCGGTCAGCCTAACGCGCTAACTACACACAGTAGTTGTGACTGAGTTAGGGCCCTGTCGACCGGATAGTGTAAAGCGGCAACCCGATGCGAGGCTACGCTTTCTGCCGGACTCTGAATACCGTGTCGTGTAATAACCTTTTAAACCACTAATATAAATAGTTGACATATTAAGTTGTATTGTTTGAGCAACTACTTCGTGGTAACAAACTACCACCGATACGCTGAGGTTTCTGGATAGGAGCCAGACGGGTGATAGGTACTTTTGGGATTTTACATTTTTTTAAATTTTACACTATCACACTGGCATTTTGGTAATGTGTCCGGAGATGATATTGATCAAAATCTATAAGCATATTACCAAACTCCCTCCCTTTTCATCGAATAAAATGTAAGTGGAAATGTGTAGATGTTTGCATATAAGTATGCTTGAATTCATGCATTTACATCAGACACTATGTTTTTAGGTTTTCGCGAGCTACATTTACTGAAATAAAACTATGTAATTTTTAAAATTTATCTGCCGTATATTAACGGAGGCTGTAAAGTGGCCAATCGGGTTGATTTTAAATAATCAGTTTAATATAAGCCACACAAATCTAAAAAACTAGTTTTATCGATATATACCTACATCGTACATTTATGTCGTTTACCCATCCCTACCCCAAACAGGGAGATAATATTAAGATTCCTCGCCCACCCGACAACGCAATTTTTGCGTACACTTATCTATTTCTATTTCATTAAGTGCGCCGTCGTTCAGATAAATTCCAATTGAATTTTCGCTGAAAACAATCTGTTTGGACAAATTGAGAAGTTGGAGGGCGGGGCGATTTGCATAAAATAATACGGTAGCACGCAGCCGTCGCCGTTGATGTACTTAGTACGGGCGCATGTTCACCGGGTGGTGTGCGGGGCCGGTGCGGGACGAGTGCGGGAACTAACGCCAGCTGTCTTCTCAACAGTGTATTAAATCAATCGCTAGGTTACAAGATTCCTACGAGTAGGGTACTAGTAGTGGAATGTCAGACCTTACGAAACTCGAAAATGTAGTCAGGCACCACTGCGTTACCTATCTGTTTCTAAGGCTAGTTGCATTCATGCATTTATTTAGATATTCTACGCAAACTATTCGCCTGCATTGACCTATATGTACTAAAGTACCTACTAGACAGGATATTCCCCTCGGTAGCATGGTTCCAGTTTTTTGCATTCAATTAACTACTTTTTTCCATAGTAACCTGACAACTGACGTGAAAATATCTGTCAAATCAAGTTACATAATAAGTATTACTAGCTGTGCACGCGACTTCGTCCGCGTGAGAATTTATGAATGTTCAGTATCTACTCGGACGAAGGCATGGGCGCAGCTAGTAAAAATCGGTCCAGCCGTTCCTGAGATAAACGGGGACAAACCGACGGACAGACAGACAGACAAAAATTGAAAAAAAAAATGTTTTGGTATATGTACCGTGAATACGTACATATTATTATGCATTTAGTAAAAAGCGGTAATTTTTATATAACAAACAGACACTGCAGCTTCCAATATACCGATACTGTTTAGCTATTACTTTTTTCGCTTTAGACACAGAGTTCCAATGAAATGGTATTGCACAGTTCTGACTGCGTTTAATAAAAAAAAAACGTAACTTCACGCCTGTAATCCCCGAAGGGGTAGGCAGAGGTAAATGCATGCATTTAATCATACATGCAAACACCCACGACTCGCCGGTTACGTTTTGGCCCATGTAACAAGGGCGAACCTGTTGCCATCTCCGGGCACATTACCAAACTCCGGGGTACTGGGAAACTTCCAGAAAATGGAAAAATCTCAATAGAAGCAGAGATAAAGGATTTTAGACCGTTATCTCTAATATCCCCCGACCCGGGAATCGAACCCAAGACCTCCAGCGTAATAGTAGTGGCTTGCTACCACTACGCTACTGAGGCAGTTTAATAGCGCTCTACATTGCGATAATCGCGAAGCCAAGTTTGATGCCTTAGAAAACTTTGTTACCTACTTCCTCTAATCCTCATTAGGTCATCGTAAACTACATTAATATACTGTCTTATTCAGCGATCTGTCAAGTCAATCTAATGGATATACTTTTAAGGAAATTTTCGAAAGTAGGTAGGTACACATGACCACTTCATGCTTATGGTAAAAATATCATAATTAATTATGGAAAATGGGGAGTTTGTTGTTTTTAATTAAAAGAGTTTAATTAATTAGGCACCTCATTTTCGTCAGCATTATTTCCTCCGACAAACGGCCACGGGTGGACAAAAGCTTCCACAAACGTGCACACAAACACAAATGCTATGCATCTTGTGGGGGATATGCCATAATCGCCACGTTTGGCGGAGTACCGACCGCAGTGCCTGTAGTGATCGCAGGACGCTATTTCCCATCCCGCACTATTACATTGGAATGCTTTGACTGCCGTTGTTCAGCTGATCAACTGCACTACCTATCGGAAGAAATTTTGGGTTGGGAAGTCACGTCTCAATAATTAGGTACGTACGTGATGAAAAGTTTATTTCTTTGCACGTGTTCGGCACGATTCGGCACACGGAACTAACAGTAACAACTTTTTGGGCAGGATCAAGGATTTGCTTCCTCTCTCTCGAGCGTTACTTAAGCCTTGCATATAACAGAAACAATCTCAACTATCCGACCAGTGTACAGGCAGCGTTAGCGGCGGCCCAGCGCCGTGCTCCAATAATATTTTGTTATAAAACATATCCCGTTCGTGAATAAAATATGAGGCTCTTGATTATGCTAAAGGCTCTTGTGAAACTGCTTATGAGCGTGTTTTTTTTGGATGTGCGCTGCTACTGTAATCGAATTTTCTCAATTACGTTTTTCGTATAGCTTGCTAAGTTTTTTTTGTCATAACTGTGTTTTCATGGAGGGGTGGGATGTCTATGTAAACAGCCACATTTTGCCATTTATAATTGAGTGGGAAAAAGTAACTCATATTTTATTACCTGTATTATATAAAAAGTGGTTGTATTTATTTTTAATACAATCATGTTGTATAAGTGGAGACTGCGAATGTTCATGGCGCATATTTCTATACTTTTTTAAGTAATATAAGCTGGGCTTATAACATAATACAAAATTTGGCCACCACTTCACCTAATGCAAAGCGAAGTTATTAGTTTATTGAAAGTTTATTTGATATTTGAATTCTCCTCCACTAGTTAGTGGTGGGATCATCATGTCCCAACGCCATAACTCCCTTTTAAGCTATTGACATAACTCCCATCACGTTACCAAACTTGGAGAGTCGTACTGGGAAACTGCCAAAAAATGGAAAAAAGCCCAATAGCATCAGAGAAAAATTACCCCCCTAATAACTATATATAACGAAGGTCTCTGGGGTGGCAACGAAACTGAATTTGGACCTCTGGTTTCAGTTTCGATGGCTGCAGTCACCATTTAACATCCATGTGAACTGCAAGCTTGTTTGTTACCTTCGTTGCATTAAAAAAACCTTTATCGAACCCATGGCTCCAGCATAGCAGTAGAAGTCTGCTACCTAGTGGTAGCAGACTTCTACTGAGACTATCGAGACAGTTAAAATTAAGGAAAATTAAGTTGAAGAAGAATGTTCAAATAAAGTGACATTCGGCAAGAGCCTCGCAACAATCACCATAATGAAGAACAACCCTCGCAGATTTTGTTAATAGGGTGGCCATATCTCCATATTTTAGGAATGAGAGTAATATTTTCATTAGCTTATTATTTTTTTTAATTCTATATTTTATTAATAAGTAATCAGTTTTTATTAATAAGTAGTTAGAGTAATTTGGACATGAAAAATTAATAAATACGGTAAATTATATCATTAAATTTAGTGTTCTTTGACATTTTTTGTGAACCAATATGAGCATCATAGTTAATAATGCGTTCAAAACGGGCGATAGTATCAGAAGCCTTAACTTTTAAATGTGAAAGACGACCCGTTCTATAATATGATTAAATTGTATTAGAACTGAAAATGTTTATTGACTTTTTTTATCTAATATAACAACAAATTAAAGTTTTACTACGCACTTTAACATTACGAAATATTGTAAATTGGAGTTATGGTCGTCTCGTCATCGTAATAATTTTAAACGTAAATATACCAAAAAAATGAAACATGTCCCATATTTACATGCTACATGGTGTCCCTACAAACGAGAGCTGAGATGTCACCGCTCAGTTATGATTAGGTCGTTTGTATGTATTTTTCATAATGCCGCTTGTCTCCGTCGCGAAGTGTATTTGCCGGGACCAGAGAGAAGCTTGTTTTGTATATTTTTTATTGCATTTGTTGAATCCACCGCTTTTGCTTTTAAACCGACATCTAAAGAGAGGAGTTTCTATGTTTGACTGTATATTTTTTTAAATACGTAAAACTAGTTTTATTCCAATGAATTTAGCTCGCGAAATCCTAAAAACGTACTGTTAAAGAAATACCTTCTAATTATAAGTATAACACGTTACTTGATGGAGCCCAGCTGCCTACCTTATAAGGAGTCTTTCTAAAATTAATCCCAGACGTTTTGCAATCAATATATTTAAATTAAAATGTATAAGTTTGAACACACCGTAAACCCTTTTTTACTGTCCACCAGAATCAATAACTTTTTTTATAGTTTAGATGTTTTTGTGATTATAAATATCACAATAAACTAACTTACTTTAGAAACTATTTTTGTACTAAGTGAATGACTTTTAGTTAAGTTGGAGAAGGATGTAAAATGTTACAATAACTTTAACTTTAACAAATATCTTGGCGCAACCCAGGCTTAATTTCAAAAACAAATATAACCTTAAAAAAGTATTAGAGAACAGCAATAATGTAATAAACAAAAGAATGTTTCTATGTAGTATTATATTATTTCTGCCATATATTATGAGATAACATGTTTTTGAAACAAATTAACAAAGTTTACTAACTGAAAGATAACAAGAAGCTCACAATCAAAAACCCACATAGTTAAACACCGATAAAACGCACCAAAAATAGATAACGTTCCCTCAATTCCAGCGATAATCTAGCCAAGTCTAGACGACATTAACGAGCTATGCATGCTAACATTACGCGGACTCTACCTGCCGCACACTCCGCAGATATCCTGCAATGGAATTAACCAACTGCATTAAGGGCTGCACCAACTGATGCTGGGAACAGCGGCGATTCAGGACAGTTATAGAAGCATGTTAATAATTGTCATATTTTTATAATAATCGCAATAACACATACAAGTGAAATTTCGAAAGTTTTAAAATGTAAACAAATATTTTCAGACCTCTTCTACCACGAGTGAGGATGCTGGAGAAAGGTTTATATCCTGAGCTTTTTAAGTTAAGTTGTGGGCTTTGGAACTCTGGCAGCAGCTGCCTGCGATAAAACTTCCGCCACTACGATCGCGAATCATGTCAAGCGTAGCAATTATGGCATATCAACCTTATGGGGAGGCTTTGGTCCAGCAGTAGACAGCTTTCGGATCATATAATGATAATAGAAATCTCCATGAAATCTTTATGTTTTAATATGTTTCCTCCAATAAAGATTATGAACTCGAAATTATGGGACTTTAAATTAACAGCAAAACGTAAAACGATGGTATCCACGCCTACAAGCTCTCTTATAACTCTCTAACACTTACTGCCAGTAGTCAATATATTAAACAAAGTGACATATAATTCACGTCGATACCATCAACTCTTCAATATTTCTATACTCTATAAGAATTATTCATCGAAGTCTTGAAATGCCGGCGTGCTCCGCCATCTGTGTGTATGAGACCTTAAACGGGATTACAATACGCTCCGTCGACGTCTCTATCCTATAAGGTTTTACTGCACATCCCGACAGCCCGCGTTAAATAAAACCTAACAATAACAGCTTCAATGAAAAGCAATAATGCGCGGTATAACTTCAATGTACTTTTCTGAATTACCTCGAGGTGTTTTGTAAGCCGGCGTTCAATTTTCAACTTTATTTCCTCAGTTCTAAAACTCATTGTAACGGAAATAACATTATCTTATTATATTTTGAACCTTATTTCTGTAACAATAAAGGTGTGCAGAAGAGTATCGCTAATAGACAAAGTGCGGTTTATTTGAAAAGTTTAGCGGAAGCGCCCTAATTCTGCAAGTTTTTGAGCGAGAAACATTATAAGCAAAATTCGCCTTATTGCATACAGTTTATCAAGTATCGGTGTTCCTTTATGGTTTCCTTTGGTTCGACTTGAAAGTCAGTTCGGAATATTCGGAGTATGAAGTGAAGCTTAATTTTACCACTTGCTTGTGCACACATAATAGTCTCTTGTTACTTTGAGGGATATTACTCAAATATTTGAAATAAATAAAATCAATCTAACAAACAGTTATTATTCAATAAATTTTTCATGCCATAAATTGATACTAGTAATACAAAAAAAAAATTGCAAACACGATTGTATTGTAGGTTATAACTCTTAAAAATATCATCATATTTAAATCGACCTGAAAACAAATTCACTTCTAACATTTTGAGGAAACCTTTTTTTGACCTATCTGTAACAAATAAACTTAAAAAACCACAGTATCGATTTAAAAAACAATCACCAATAGAATGCTTTTAGCATCGTGAACGACGTAGTTGAAACGTGGTTAATTGCTAGTTTATAGTAAGTATAAAAGATTAAATACAAACTACTATTCAGTCTCTAATAATAATAAGAATTAATAAGAATTTATTTATTTTCTCCACAATGTTTTCTTATGGTAAATACATCATATGAAACTTACTTTATTTTAAAAAAAAAATTTACTGAATAATTTTTTTAAACATTTTTCTCAGGGTATTGTGGAGACAGGAGCACTCAAACTAGGTAAACCCTGTGCTATGAGTCTCCTGGTCTCCGCCTCAGGATTTTGTCCACTTATTTACTAGTACAATTTAAGTAATAGCTCATGAGAGCAATAAAGAGAACTAAGTACTATAAGGGAACACTTTGCCAGCCCAAAAGCAAATGCTCTGTCGGATATTCATCCGAGAGGGACTGATTAACGTTCGCCTGTACGTTCCGTGTCAAGTCATAGGATTAGATGACGGGAGGGCTTTCTTTCTTCCTCGAACGATTGTCATAGAGACGATAATCAACGCAATTGAAATAAAATGTTAGATATTCCTACTAGTAGATTTATTTTTGTCTCCTTATTTTCTTAAAGAAACATGTGTCAGTCGGTGTTATGTAGGTGCTCACGAGAGGACATTAAATTGGATCTCGTGGAAAACAAAGAGTAAATGACGTTGTAATTTATAACTAACCCACGTAATATTTTACTATTTTACTGGTGGTAGAGTTACAGTGTAGGAGCTCGAGGGCAAAGACACCACCGCATTACCTTATTTATCTGCCGCTAAATGGTAGTGTTCAGCACTATCGTGTTCCGGTTAGGTAATACCTAACTATCACAGAGACATACTAACTAAGGTCTCGGAGGTAGCAACACATCTGCATTTTGACCTCTGGTCTTTGTGTGGATGTCTATAGGCTGCATTCATCACTAAACATCAATATGAACTGCATGCTGGTTTGCCAACTTGATTACATAAAAAATATGTACAAACAAAATAACTCAGGCTATCGCACGCGGATGGCTATAAAATATGTACAGTGAGTAACAAACAAGTGACAGTCGTTTATAGGTGTAAACATGAAAATATCACCAAAATCTCATCTCGTGCAAAACAAGCGGTTCACGAGATAATATTCAGCAACCTTTCTCATTCGCCTGTCTCACTCGAAATGATTTACGTTACCTGTATTCGATGTCATATCATACGATTAGATTGCGGGAGTTGCTGCTTGTTTCTCGAATCCTACGAGTATTAGTTTCATATTTTCCTTTTGAGATACGATTAAAATAAACTAAAGAGATTTGTAAGCAACCCACATAATTATATACATACACATGCGTTCGCACTTGCATGCAAAACATATATATATACACAATATCACTTGCGCTTGACCAGAAAATTTTTCATCGACATCAAAATGATTCGATTTAAATCAGCATCCGCTGTTTAAAGATACTGAGAGAATATTATCAAAATCTCATCTCGTGGAAAACAAGCGGCTTACGAGGTAATATTCAGCAAGCGTGCCACCTATCTCATTCACCTGCCTCACTTGAAATGATTTACGTTACCTGTAGGTTCTATGTCAAATCATATGCGATTAGATTGCAGGATATACTTCTTTAGAAATGAGGGTTCCGTTTTCTTTTCCTTTTGAAATTCAAAATCCTAAAAAACACACTTAGTTTATAAACTACACTGAAACGTAGTGAAAAATAAACATTTGTAATCAACGCATGTACGAGTACGTGTAATACACGCGTAAACACATTCCCATACAAACACACACATAATAATTTATCATAGAGCAACGCGGTGGCCCGCGTTGCTTTATGTAATTTATACACTGATACGCGAAATAAGTACCTATGTACGCGTTATTGTATGCATGTGTTGTATTCTATGTTACAAATTGTAAGATGCACCAGTCGCAATTAAATCATCATTACGATACCACGTCTTTCTGTCTCTCTGAACCATACAGTCCAAAAGTGAACCTTAATACTACACATACACTATCGTGCGTCTTTACCTAGAAGGCAAAAATATTTAGTTTAAATGAACATGACATTTTCTAGTCATCATCAAACATGTGATAGTCGTTGTTTAAAGATACTTACTGTCAAGAGAATATTACCAAAATCTCATCTCGTGGAAAACAAGCGGCTTACGCGATAATATTCAGCAAGCGTGCCACCTTTCTCATTCGCCTGTCTCACTCAAAATTATTAACGTTCCCGTACATTTGTTGTCAAATCGTACGATTAGATTGCGGGACTCGCTTCTTGTTTCTCGATATGAGCCATAAATGATTGACGAATTGAGCTAAACCATGATATGAAAATTGTTTCAAGAATAATCGGTGGGTCAGTCGGGTGAGTAGTAAAAAGGAGGAACTGCCAAGTACACTCCGATCTACACAAGTACCTACAGATCTGGAGAACGTATGTTTGTTTTCTCTCCTGGGGTAAACTTACGTATCTGCTAAATCTATTATGAACCCAGTATGAACCTGCTTATTATTAATAAACGTTAACAATAAACCTTTTGTATTACAAATCTTAAAAATCTTTAATAAGCTTTAAACGCAGTAAGAAGGTCGAAAACTACTTAAAATTGTTGAAAAATTACAGTGGAAAGTATAAAGTTGATTTACGAGTGAAGCTCATCAAAACCAAACAAAAGAGAGGCTACAAAAGAAACGCGGCCGTAAATAAAATAACGTAAGGATAAACTATTTTACGAGCACTCAGTCGATATCGAGAAACCTTTTACACGTTATGGTACTGTCGCATAACTCATGTGAGAGGGTCAGTATTCTGATATTGTTTACTGTATGTGATCTGTTAGTTGTTCTGTATCGGTGGGTTAGAGGAAGGCTTCTGCAAAGTGGAGTTCGTGTCGTCCTTGAACACATTTTAATTTATTAGAAGAGTCTACCACATAAGACGCCACCTAGTGGACTGCGGAAACACAAGCTCTTGTTTAGTATTGAAGATGGCGTAACCGCGCTGTATGTTCAGTCTTTCATACCAAAGATATAACACAAAAAGAATTTTCAATTTCTTTTTTAACTAACCTATATTTGAGCTGGCTTTGAACATATCTATCGAGGCCCAGACGAAATATCTTTACCACATAGGTAAGACGCAGGCAGATTTATTCAGAGGTAACATAATCGAGTCCAGCTTGAAAGCGTTGATTTGCTAAGAGTAATCGCTAGTCGTATAAAGTAAGAACGATAAGAAACATCCTTAAACATAGTTCCAGAAACTTAATTTGTCTGCAGTAACCTGAAAAACAACAAACTAATTTCATTTATTAAATAATGTTTAATACGACGGACAGGGGTTGGTGTCCCGATAACGACAGTTTAACGCGACAGCGCGGGTACCAGGCGCACATAACCCGCGAGCTGGCTGCGATAGCCTCGTCAATACTCCATTGAGCGCACAGTTTGCTCGGCTGCACTCGCAAGATTAGTTTTTGAATGCCTTTTGTTAAGACTGAACATGTGTTGTGTTCTGTAGTATAAGTAGTATAACGCAATTGGAATGTGGTGTTGTGTACGATTTTATTTATTTTTTCAGCCAATATATTGTCAAGTAGAATATACTATTATATTGTACTCGGTTTTGGCTTAAGCAGACAAACATTTTTAGCAAAGATACATTAGATCTTTGGTCTAGCAATGCGTTTTGATTGACACCAGATTGCATTTTAGGGATTATGAGCTGTACGCTTGTTTGCGACTTTAATGACAACAAAAAAAAATTGAAAAAAATAACATAATGCATGGCGAGACTTAGCTATGAATTAGGAACGATAAAAGATATTACTCATATTCACATCCTGGTTAAAGGAATCATTACCTTTTTTATCAACCTAAGACAAAAAAAATACTCATTCTTATACTGTATCTGGTCATTGCTCCTGTTGGTAATATAAGAGTGTATGGAACATTCTGTCGATACCTATTTTTATTATTAAGTATTTTGGACGATTATTTATTTCATTGTTATTTACTTTGACATAGTAACCAACGTATCAGTTGTTATTCGCTTTAATTTTATATTTATAATTTGACCTATCACAAGAAAAATCGAATATTTCCAAATGATTAAATATTTTTTTTAGTTTGAGTTACTAAATGTAGATGAATCCAGTGAAGATGCTCCAGTGTCGGAACTCGAGGGCGTAGGCAGCACCGTATTATCTAATGACTAATATTTCTGCCACCAAATAGTGTATTGAACAGTATCGTGTTCCGGTTAGATAGTAATGAATGACCCTGTATTAACTATCATAGAAGCAATTTAGACCTCAGGGGTGGTAACACTGTATTTATACTACCTACAGTATTCACTCATCATCCACGTGACCTGCATGTTAGTTTGCCACCATCATCGTTGACGACCCGGTTAGTCCAGCGGTGTGAGATGACCGTTTGACTCGAAAGGTCGCGGGTTCGATCCCCGCACCGGGACAAATATTTGTATGGCCTACAGATATTTGTTTCGGGTCTGGATATTTGTGTATGTGTTGTGTGTGTACAACGTCACCCACGATAAACCTGTGGTTTATACCTACTGTGGGGCTGTGAGTGTAAGCGTATTTAATTTAATTTTAAATAATCATGACGTACAAATCTAAAATCCATTGAGTAATGGAATATGCGTGTGATTCAATTTAATTTCAGGTATCTAACACGCAAAGCGTTTTGGTTGTATCTGTCTTTGAAGTGCGTTTTACGCGTACCTAATGACAATAATATTTGCGGATCGAAGGGCCCGCTCCAACATCCCTCGCCCCATGTGGCCTGATTACTGAACAAAGCGTCCGTTACACTAATGCGACAAGTAGAGCTGCGGGGAGATACAAAAACGCATGGAAGTATGACCCATATTATAGGAATATTTTAAACTAGCTGTGCCCGCAACTTTGTTTGCGTGGAATAGTGGCTTTGGGACTTTGGGCAGCGATTTTGGATATGCAATTTGGTTAATTTTGGATCATAAACACTTTTGGGAAGCTAAAAAATCTTCTTTGCAGTAATGCTTCTCTGTACACGGTATTAGACGTATGGCCATCGGGGATTAAAGCACACAGGCTGCTAAGATTGCAAAAAATGGATAATTATGTGTTTAAACACGCATCCATCCCATGCTGAACCGTATTTTCAAAAAGGCCATTTTTAACTTCTATGCATAGATAATATTTTATTATTATATACTCTTTATTGTACAGATTATTACAAAAAAATACAAAAATCAATAGTTCATAAAATAAGAGCACAATAGGCGGTCTTATCGCTTAAAGCGATCTATTTTATTTTTTTTATAGAAAATTATAATAAAGTTTTTTAAAGTTTCAGTCAATTAGTTCTTAAACCGAGAATAAAAGATAAAATATAGATCTATGCATAATACAGGCACTCCGTAAGAGCCGGCATAAGAAAAAAATGAATATTAACGTTGTTCATTTTTACCCACTGATGCCACCAACACCACCACCACCATCGTCACCACCACCAACACCACCACCACCACCACTACCAACACCACCAATGCCACCAACACCACTAACGCCACCACCACCACCACCATCATCATTATCATAATTACATCCGAAAGACGTCCATCCGTCTCCGCTGGACAAAGCCTTTCCCAAAGATGCTCCTAAAAGTGTTGTGCCTCATAAAGAAAGAATATGCCATAATTGCCACGCTTGGCATGCTGAATGGTGATCATAGCGGCGAATGTTTTATGCCGGGACGCTGCTATGCGGTATGCTTAATGTTACTAACAGAGAAAAAATCGGCCAAGTGCGAGTCAAACGCGTGCGCGAAGGGTTCCGTACAAAAAATGGCATAAACATTACGTTTGTTGGAAGGTAATATACTACATAAGACCCCAAATTCTATGAAAATTTTAAGCGTCTGCTTGCTACAGTTATTAATGTCGAGTAAAAAATATACGAAAAAAAACACGTTTACTGTATTTAATTTTGTCGCTATAGCGGTAACAGAAATACATAATTTGTGAAAATTTTAGCTTTCTAGCTATCACTGTTTATGAGATACAGCCTGGTGACAGACAGATAGATGAATGGACAGACAGACAGATAGCGGAGGATTAGTAATAGGGTCCGTTTTTACTTTTAAGATACGGAACCCTAAAAAAGATAGATACAGAATACTTAAGAAATATTCGATATGATTCTAAAGAATGTTGTCGTAACTTTTTTATTTCTGAACCGATTGACAGGAAACAGACACTAAATGTTAAGTGAAACTTACCACAATATATTTGTATAAATTGCAGATCGAATAAGCTATTTTTTAAATTGGCGTTCACAAACACACAGACAAACAGTCATTTTTTCGGAATAAAAAGTACCCAGTGTTGTGCGCCAAACGTTAAAATATAATTATACCAAGTTTCATCGTTATCGGACCTGTAGATTTTGTGTGATGCTTGAACAAACAGACAGACAGACAGACAGACAAAAAAAAATATAATCACATATTTGTGTTCGGTATCGATCTTGTAACATCCCCTGGTATTTATTTTTTCAATATTTTCAATGTACAGAATTTACACTTCTACAGTTTTATTATAAGTATAGATTAATGTAAAACGTGACAATTAATTTGACTTCATATTTATGGTTCTTCAAAATACAAAATAAATTTTAGTTCATATTAACACTAGGATAAAAATATTTATTCTTGAATGCATACAACGCAAATGACATGTACCTACTTATTACGATGATAGATTATCTGAAATTTAATTTCACCTTAATTTTGTAGAATTACGTAAATCATAATAAGAACATGCTATCTATCAGCTCTATATGTTTTAAGAACTAAAACTTTAAGTAGATTTTTGGCATTGATTCAGTTTTAAAGGATTTATTTAATTAAATAATGTAACTGTCGAAAATCATATGAACATTAATAAGACTACTTTTATTCAAAATCTTCAACCACGTCACATCATTCTATACGCCTTTGCTTCACATTCCTGTTTAGCATCAGTCTAAAATGAAGTCACACACTGGGATCATCAATGATGTTTAAAATGACTACTCACTATAATCGCTCTGAGGAAACCGCGGCTTTAACCCAATTGGCGCCCCGCCGTGCGGCGCGTCTTCGGTAATACCGTTTATCCGCACGCTGCTTCGCCTAACTGCTTACTTTTCCATTCAGTTTGAAACTTATGTATATGTAATATGTTCTTACTCACTTTACTTTCCTTCACAAAAACTAATATATACTGGCGGTAGAGGCACCACCGCATTACCTAATCTATCTCCCGGTAAATCGTAGTTTAGCACTATCGTGTTCCGGTTACATGATAATATATTGCCCCGTAATAACTATCACAGAGACATAACAACTTAGGTCTCACGGATGGCAACACATCTATATTTTTACCTCAGGTTTTTGTGTAGATGTCTACGTATAGGCTGCAGTCATCAATTAACATCAGTGTGAGCTGCCATCTGGTTTAACACCATCCTTGCTTAAAAAAAAACTGTCAAACCGAAACACTTGCCTAGGGAATTCAAATAATTAAATACAATTTTAGAATCGTACGTATCGTACTAGTTCATTATAAACAATCATATATTTCAATACTTCCTCTACCGAGTCCCTTCGGGAAATAACTGATTATTGTCCCAACTCGACCCCAACACAACACAACCAACACTGCAGCCTGTTTATTTGGGCGTGTGTATCGAACTGCTTTCGACTTTATATTGTGATCAACGAAATAATTGATGCATTATTATAAAATTTCTAGAGAGTAGTAGAGAGTATCCGCATATAGACATTAGTTTTGGGGATTGAATGCCTGACTGAACTCATACACAGATCCCTTCATGGTTGAAATACATATGTCAGTGGAGAGTAGAAAGTAATAGATAACAGAATTCAATCGTTCTGTATCCTTTTTAAGGTTACATGCGACAAGGAACCCATAATGCGGGTTGCAGACCGAAAGTTTCACCATATCCTGACCAATTCTTAGAACAAGAAAGCTGTAGTTGATTTGGGTACAATGGTAAAATAAGAACTAGAATTGGCGTCGCTCCTGTTGTCGAGCGTATCGACGTCGTACTGTTGCCGCACCGTGCATTTTGTTTGAAAACAAATGACCTTCCGTACGTCGTACGACAATCGCACCGCTTCGGCACTGCAGCGGTCCGACACAAAACGCATGAATTGAAAGAGCCCTTAGAGATACGAAAAAGCTGTTGATAGCTCGTAGTCTATAATATCTTCTATATTCCATACATTTTGGCACCTAATGCAGCAGATTTTGTCTCAAATTTGTGAGTTCAGAGATGGTGCCGTAATAAAAGTTATTCCTAATTATGATCATAAATATCCCACAAAATGTTTAAAATGTCTCGATAATCGTCTTGTATATTTTTCGTAAATAAGTAAACACTTCTTCCGTTGAATCGTGTTGCCTCTCCCAACTCCTTTCAAGAAATAATAGACCATTTTCCCAGGTACGCGCACTCGCCTGTAACCCCCGACCTGTTTATTTGGGATTGTATGCTAAACTGCTTTCTGCTCGTTGTTATGATGAACAAAACAATTGGCGCATTATTCCTAAACTTTCTCTGAATACACGCGAAATAGAATATTACGTCCGAGGCCTCCACTTATTCTAGGTATAAGTACCTATAGGTTTCAGTTTTTAGAATGTCATGAAGTAGCAAACAAGTACACTGTACCCTACATGCATTGTCACTCTTGAAGCTTAAGTTATTATGCTTCTGTGCTGGAAATTACATAGTCGTACAATACGGCCTGACCGGAACACAATAGCACTGAACGCGACAACATTTAGCGAGAAGTACGAGTAGATTAGGCATAGATTAGGTAATACTTTACTGCCTACGACCACGCAGTAGCAATAGGAAATCAGCAAAATAGAATAAGTACCAATTATTATTTTTATATTCGTTTTATTGGAACCATTGCCCCATAGGCCTTTTGTCGAAAGTATTTTAAAATCTCATGATTCCATGGCACATGTATTACCGGTAAACGTGGTCAGTAGATGAAACCATAAAACCATTTTTTTTTTCTCGTTTTCAATTGTGTTATCTATATTAACATCCGTAACCAATTTCCATCAGGTATTGGCTTTAAACAAAAGAACGTGCCATTTTTACAGCATCACAATAACCTTACCAAACACCGAAGACAATAAAAGTAAATTCACAAAACGGGCATCTGTTTCGTATAAAACGTAATTCAACATGAACCAGTTCTGACGCGCTCGCGTATAACAAAGAAAGCTGAGGGTGTATTCGAGCAGTAAATGTTGTAAATGAAGTTCCGTGCGGCGCGAGTATCGGGAGGATGCAAATGTATGCAGACAAGCAGCAAACACGTCTTCAAGTGTTCCGCTAACTCCGCTGCCTAACGCTGCGAGGCGCGCTCGCAATAGTCCGGCAAATGTGTTACGGCATGTATTAATATTCGGTTTCAATCCATTTTGATGACATTCTGAGTCTGCTGAAAAAGGTGCCTCAATAACAAAAATATCTCGATTAGTTTGCATGTTCAACTTTCGAAATGGAATATGAGATCAAACTTTTCCAGTGTCTTCTGTTAAAGAATAATCTATGTTTTTTATTCTAATTTATCTTTTCTTTCGGAGTTTAGATAGTTCTTTTTCTACTTCTTTTGTTTTTTGTAATATTGCCCATTATTTACCATTAACAAAACAAAAAAAAAATAGAAATCACCGAAAGTATCGTCATCTAACCAAACTAGACATAAAATATAAAAATCCCGAATTGGACACCTGTTTAATATAAAACGTAATCCAACATGAACCCGTCTCCGAACCCTGGCTTAAAACAAAGAAAGCCGAAGGTGTACTCGAGCATTAAATGTAGTAAATAAAGTTCCGTGCGCGGGTATCGGGATGCAAATGTATGCAGACAGGCAGCAAACACGTCTTCAAGTGCTCCGCTAACTCCGCTGCCTACACGCCACGAAGTGTCCCCTTACGTCTCGCTTGCAGACGTCCGGCAAACGTCTTACGACATGTCTCATTTTTGACAACCGTCAGACACACAGAATCAGAATCAGAATCAGAAACTCATTTATTCATATAGGGTGACAGGCACCTCTTATGACACGTCAAAAACAAACAAAATAAATTAAAGTGAATAACAATTGATATACATGTCAAACAAGATAAAAATTTAAGTAAAGTCAAGAATATCACTAAGATAAAACTAAATTTAATAAACTAATGTAAAAAGTATATCAGTAGAATGTCTCATTTCCCCTTTACAAACAAAGAGTAAAAAGAAAAGAAAAAGAGTCATTCTTTGTCATTTACCGGCAAAGTTCCAAAGGCCAATATGATCTGAGAAAAACTTGCCGGAAAAAACTAAGTCGGCTCTTTTAAAAATATCTCTAAGGCATATTTTTACAATTTTCCGTAATTTAAACAAACAAAATTAACAATATAATATCAACGTTACACTTTGATTATTACATTTAACACCCTTGTGGAGCTAGATCAGCATTTAGCCAAACATTTCTATCCTTGAGATAGTCCTCGAGTTTATAGTAAGCCTTTTTACATAGAGTGCGTTTAATTAATGCTTTGAATTTACTATCGGTGAGTTCAGCAATCCCGGATGGGATCTTGTTATAAAATTCTACACTATATTTTAGGAAAGTTTTCGTCAGTCGAAAACATGGCAGAGACAACTTGTTCTTATTCCTCGTATTATAACTATGCCTATCGGAGATTTTATCAAACAGATGTAAATTTTTCCTCGCGAAAAGTATATTTTCATAGATGTATTGGCAAGGGACTGTCATTATATTAATAGACTTTGCAGTTTATTGAATATCGTAAAGAAGTCGCTTTTACCCTTAATAATTGTTTTATATTATTTCGCATTAACACATGCTTGTGAAATATATTTTATTCAAAGAAAAATGGAAAGAAAAATTTAAATATAAATATTTAAATATAGCGAAATAATATAAAACAATTATTAAGGGTAAAAGCGACTTCTTTACGATATTCAATAAACTGCAGTCTATTATATCGGTTGCCTAACTAGCATAGTTGGCAATAGATGGCGCTGCTGCTACCATAAAGCAATGCAATAAATCAAAAGGAAAAGATTTGACAAATCGGTCAGGACTTCAGTAGCTCAATTGGAAGAGCGGCTGGACTAGATTCCCAGTAGGCCGCGAGTTCGAGTCTCGCCTGAAGTCAAATTTTTCTTTCCATTTTTCTTTAAATAAAATCTCTCCCTACTTTTAATGACTGCCAGTTGTAGCCCAATCACAGAATCTAAATTTATATTTGGTAGATTTAGTTTTAATTTTAAATGTTTTATTAAATTGTGTATTAAGTACCTTTAAAATTTGCTCATAACAATTATTTGCACTATTTAAATCAAACTTTTGGGAATATAACTCTTTAATTAACATGTCATGTTTTATAGTTTAATTTAGCAGAAGTTATTTGTCTGTATGTTTTTTGTGTTATATTTTTACTATTAACAGTGGCAAAAGTCATTATTTGCCCGCTATGATCCGAAGGCATGCAGTAAACAATATTTTTATCTAAATATTTAAGATCACAAAATATATTATCAATACAAGTTGCTGAGGTTGGACTCACTCGGGTGGGTTTCGACAGACAGTCCGTTTGTTTAAAAAGATGACCCAATAACCAAAATATCATGGTTAGTTTGCGTGTTCAACGCGCAAAAGTTAATATAAGACCAAAATGTGTCAGTGTCCTTTGTCTATGTTGAAAATGATATTTTTGATTGGAATTTCTAAAGACAATGGACCATAACTATGATATTTAGTTTTTGAGTTGTTTCGTGATTATTGACATTTTCCAAACAATATGCTAATTTTTCACAAAACATAAAAAGTATACTTTTTAGGTTTTCGGACAAATACACAAGACAATAAAAATATTTCACAAAACGTGTATCTGTTTCACATAAAACGTAATTCAACATAAACCAGTCTCAGCGTACTTGCTAATAAAAAAGAAAGTAAAAGGTGTACTCTTGCAAATGTTGTAAAAAAAGCTCCATACACGGGTTGACGGGAGCATACAAATGAATCCAGACAGGTAGCAAATACTACGTCTACAAGTGATCTGCTGCTTATACGCCGAGAGTTTATTCAGATTTATTTTTTAATTCCGGTCTCTGACGTGACTGAAGCCTGTAAGCGCGACGCTCTCTCTGTTTATTCAAACGACGCCATAGACAGCGGGATTCGATTCCCACCGGCACGCGCCGCATCCCGAATCCCGCGAATGTTGCTTTATATTTTCTGAATCCCGGTGTATTTGTATTCAGAGAAATGTCGCGAAAGTGTGCCAAAGTTTGCGATAGTGCAAACTTAGCGGCAGCTGTGTATTTCATTCCCGGGATCGTGTTACAAGTTTGGGGAGCTTTTTATAGTTGCCGAAAGTGATATAGGTCTGGCGCCAACTTCGAAATTAAATCAAAATTGTTTACGCTTTTGGACTTTCAATCTCCAGATCTGGCTACATTTTGTGTGTGTTGTGTGACAAGTGCTGTGCTGAACATATAAACATTGTAGGTATTTATTATGATAGAATTACTCATGCCACTGCTAAAGGGGGTTGGGATTCTATTTTAAGGTTGGGATTAAATGATATAGGGCTTTTCCGTATCCCCCCCGAGGGTTTCCTCCTTGTCGTAGTGGGGGGGCTCAGTACCTGGTGGTTGTCCCCACACCGGCGAAGCCAAGAGGAACCCAGAGAGGGAGCGGTGTTTGCCGTGGCTCTACCCGCCACTCGCTGCTGTGGAAAGGAGATGGCTGGGGAGGAGGTGTACGGGTATTTCGTTGGCCCTGCACCCTATCCCCAGCCGCCTAACTGTGGTCCCGCCGCTCGATAGGGACGTGGTGGGGCCGCGGGGGGGCGGTTGAAGGTCAGTTCATCCCTGTCACTCCCGCTCCCCCGAGGCCGGACAGAGTGCCCCTGGACTCCTCCACCCGGGCGCCTTGGGACGCCTGGCGTTGTGAGTGGTCGGGGCAGGGACCTTTGGGTGTCGGACTAGGGGATGTCCGTCGCCCAAATGGAGATAGCTCCCAAGCTGGGTGGCGTGCACGTGTTCCGCACGCCACTAGTGTTGGTTGGAGCCAAAGAGCTCAACCTGCGGAGGGCTCGGAGACGAGCAGCCGCCGGCGGGGTCGCGGATGTGTACATAAGCGTTCCCGTGACCCCGCCACTGATGGCGGAAGAGTCGGAACACCGCGGGGTTTTAGTGAGTACGAGTCTCACACTACCCGCCGTCGTTTTCCCTAGACGGCGGGTGCCCATGAGGGTTTCCCCGCGTAATAAAAAAAGGGCTTTTCCGTATGAGAAGATTCAAAGTACACCCTAGAACACGTGCCTCTTGAATTTGATATAAATATGCGTAATTGAGAACGTTCTCCTTTTTAATGTCAGTTAAATAAAAAAGTAGTACATCTTTATTAAGCGCCTTTTTCAAGGATGTTTTGTATAAAGAAACAAAATAAACAAATTAAGATATTACTTTGTGAAAACAAAACAAGAAAAGAAACTGTAGAAATGTAATAAATTGATTATTATGAAAACCCGGCCGAGCTAAATTCTGAGCTAAAAAGAACCAATTTACTACCAACTTCCTTCAATAATACGTTGGATAAACATAATGAACAGCCAATTTAAGAATCTGGAACATTTTCTTCCTCGTTCCCTTAGGGTCCAAGCGGAAGCGTGTAAAACCACGCAGCACCAATCAGCAGAGTGCGGGTATTTGATAAACAATGTTACGTTCGACCCTACAACACATGTTACTTACTACCCTCACACGCCTTTCCTAGCCGAGCTCGCTTTCTTTCTGTTTATCTTCTCTTGGAGAATAGTAATTTGATCTAATGCCAGGTGTCTGCATGTTACCAATATCTGTAAGTAGCTACCGGTCAGTTGAATATAACAGTTTTATTCTCGGAACAATAACTAAGGGTTTTATTAAGGTACTGATAGACATGCTCATTAGTAGCATACTAATTGATCACTAAAAAGCATGCTCAAAATGTGCATGCTCTTTCGCTGTACACAAATGCTTATTTAAGGCATGCTTATGTGATGCGCCACCAAGCCAAAACCGATGTGACAGTACGATCAGTTATTCGCATATAGAAACCTTGCATTTAAGTGATAGATATTATGTCGTCATCAGACGGTTGTTAAAAGAAGCCAAAGAAAATCCGCCGGTTTTTCGATGGCTGGGCTGTGCCGTTCCAGAGGTCGGAGGTACGGATGCGAATCTTAAATACTACATTTGACTTGACTACTAATACCTTTAAGACTTCACTACTGTAGGTACCTATATAAAGGATGATTTTAGATTCATGTGCATAATTTTCAGGCATCATATAACTCATGCTTATGAACAACTCTTAATATGGGGCCAATTCTGAAATCACGAAAAAAAATCAGTTACTCCATACAAAATGATTATTGCCAAAATGTATGAAGCGTTTGTTATATATCTCCGCGTTATGTTTTTTGAAGTAGTTGTAAAAGGTGGATGATGAAATTATTGACAATATTCATCTTCACTACAAGAAATCCTTATAAATGGAGAGGATTATCTTATGTCCAGTTATTATTTTCTCTGGATTATGAGACTTTAAGGGAATTAGTTTGAATGCTAAAGTGTCCCTTAACCATGATTTTCTAATTTATTTGAATGTTACAGTAGTGTTAGATTGCAACTATCAGGTAACAAACTAGAGGTCCTACAACCTACAAGTAACCGGTAACTGTTCCAGATTTCAATTAAGATATGTTTCAAAAATTATTTCGTAGTTGGTATCGCGTGCAGGCCGTTTTAAGCCTAGCGCACGTTACGTCGCACGATATGAATGGGTCAGTTATTATTATTGTAACTACTCGTATTTGCTTGGTATGTCAACCAATAATACAGTATATTATGAATATTTTTCGTTCATTGTATATCTTCTATCTTATTTCCATAAGGAGCAAGATTAGATTATAGATCAACTAATATAAATATTAACATTTAATTTCGTATTTATTTTTTAAATTCATAAATTAACATAATATCTGCTCCTTATATTTTATAGTCTAACTAGCTGTTGCCCGCGGCTTCGCCCGCGTGGATGTCGTTTTATAGCGCTAAATTTTCTTCTAAATTTTTTCTGCTATAAACCTCACGGAGCCCAAGACCTTTCTAACGAATGCAAAACCATGGAAATCGGTTCGTGCGTTCTGGAGTTATAGCGTCAGGAAGGAAAACCCGACTTATTTTTATATTATAGATTATGTAATAGTTAATTATTATTTATTTTATTTATGTAAACGTTCTTCCATTACTTTCTTATATTTATTGATCGATAGACTCTGAACGTTTTTGAGGATTTGATTAAAGAATCGGATATATTGACCTCTAAAAGAATTACTTACTCTATGCAGCCATGCTTCTATTTGTATTTGTTTCTAGTATTTGTACTATAATTGTTACTTATTGTAAGAACAATACAAACATTTTAACGAACATATACCTTTTACAATTTCATACTTGTATAAATTAGGTACGTAGCAACGTGAATCAGGCTTAACCCAAGCGTTTAGACGCCTCTAATAAAGCAATAATAAAAGTACGGGAGACGGAGTTTGGGTGCGCACCCCTTTAATTGAATTTTTTACGTGTTCACACGCCACGACACAAAATACACGACACACGACACACGCGCGTTGTCAAGTTATTTAGATGGCGCCATGCTGGAATCACCTGACTGTAACACACTTCAACTGACGTATTTAATCTTCACGACGAAGTCCACACGGAGTAATAACCATCGAGGAGGCGAAAAAAAGGCTTCCGGTGTACATTTTGACCTCCGGTTTTTATACAGATGTCTCTAGGCAGCAGTTCATGTACCATTCATGTGAACTGCATGCTTCTTTGCTACTATCATAACATAAAAAAGACATGCATGCAGATTTTGACTCCGATACATCCCCGCCATTTGATAATTAGGTATTTATTGCACTTATATAATATTATTTGAGTTCAGTTGACATTCGCCAATCACATTCTTCCAAGTTGTAAAAACCGAATATAATCTGAAATGAAGATCACGGAACTGATACTTCAGAACTATGACGACGACCTAGTTAGTCCAGCGGTGTAAGACAACCGTTTGATTCGAAGGGTCGCAGGTTCGATCCTCGCACCGTGTGTCACACTGTGTTGTGTGTACAACGGCACCCACGACACAGGTTTATACCTAGTGTGGGGCTGTGAGTGTAAGCGTCTTTTATTTATTTCTTTATTTTATTATTAGCAGTAGTTTACAACCACAACAATCCTCTGACGTGGAGAAAATTAAAATAGAAAAGGAACGTCATCTAAAAGTATTATAAGGGAGCTCAAAATGTGTGAGACGTGCGATATTAGAAGAACTGTGCACCGAGATGAAGTGAACACCGCTAACGACACCAATCAGGTGGCAGGCGGCGACGGCAGGCGGCGGGCGGCACTCGGCGCGCCTCCAGGCTGCACTCACAAAAACACGCGCGCGCTTCTCATGTCTGGTGACCACATTACACTGTTCTCTGCGAGACATTTAAGGACAATTATTAATGGACGTCTCAAATTTCAGATACTTACTACACTCGTAACACGTAAGGTAAATCCTTAAAGCAGCAGCTGTACCGCCCCCTATAGGGTCCAAGAACAATAAGAAATCAACTGTCATATTTTTCTGGTGGCCTGAGGGATTTGTTATCTCGTAAATCAAATAATGGAAGGTGTCTGGACGTGACGACCCCATCGCCCTCTATTGAATTCTTCCGCTAGTACAGTTAGTCAACCGAACAATGTCGGTCAAACCATTCTAATAGGGCGTATAGGGATAATAAATATAGTAACGCAGGATGGGCAACAGCGTCCCGTGATAAAACTACCGCTACTGCGATCGCCAATCCACCTGCTAGGTGTTAGCATTATGACGTATTCTCCCCTAATTAACCGCCACACGTCTTTGAGGAAGGCTTTGTCCAACAATGGACGTGTTTCGGCTGGAGTGATGAACGCAAATAAATATCGAGCAAATTTATTTTCTTTTCACATGCACTGGAACAAAATTATCAATGAAAATAATACTTTACTACTGATAGTAGTAGCAGTAGAATTTCTGCAGATAACGGTACCACCGCGTTATCTAATGTAAAAATATGAAAAACCGCGCGTTAATTAATACCTATATTTTTTTTTTGAGATTTAAATTTGCTACTATATTATCTAATCATCAATGGTAGGCTTGTTTGTCACTTTCATTACATAAAAATTAATCACAACCAAACGTTTAGTTTAAATTATCTTCGATGGTCATCTGTTTTCATAAAATTCACATTAGTTTATAAAATACAGCTGTTATTTTAAAATGCTATAAAACTTTTCCATTTATTTCGTATCCTGTGGTCACCCTACGTTTCAGTTTAGAGTTTTTATATGTCTGCAATGTCACCTTCATACTAACTGCATACTTTTCATATAATTGCCGCTTTACATATTATTATGGCGACCGAGGTCTAATTGCACCTCGCTCAAAGCCAAATATAGCGCACTCATTAAATCTATTTGTATTTCTATGGTCCCGGATGGTAAATATTAAATTATACTTCGTATGAAGTCGACTTCTGAAAGTAAATACTTGGGAAGCTGATGCCAATACTACAGTTAGTTTAGTTAAGTTATTCGTTGCCTTTTTTACTAGTGGTAGAATTCCAAGTGTAGGAGCTCGAGGGCATAGGCGCTACCGCATTACCTAACCCATCTGCCGCTAAATGGTAGTGTTCGGCACTATCGTGTTCCGGTTAGATGATAATGTATGGATCCGTAATAATTATCACTAAGACATGACACCTTAGGTCTCAGGGGTGGCAAGGCATCTATCTGCAAGTGGAGTATGAGCTGCTCGCTTGTTTGCCACCTTTCTTACATAAAATAAAACCTAAAGGTGGATACAGACCAGATAGTAATTTATTATCTTCATTAGCGTGAAGTGAATGTTTTGTCCTATGAACATCTACACACAAACCGGAGGTGAAACTGGAGATGCGTTGTCAGTTGTCAGCCTGGCTGTGGCCTAAGTTGCTTGGCCTATGATAGTTATTCTGACAGACATAGATCTACAGCTATAGCAATTGTTTACGTTACACCAATACATCTCAACGAGCAAGTATGATAAATCCAAACGAGCGACTTCACAATGAGTTTGTAAGACTACTTAAGTATCCTATTTTTGTACTGAGTTTGTACACCGAAAACCAGATCATTTATCGGTATTTAGGTGGTATCCGAGATCGTAGATACTAACCCTTATACATTCATAAACGTACATTAGATACGTTTTAGTTATATTATACTTTGTCAGATGCATTGTCAATTGTGCAGGATAAAAAAGGCAAAGAAGAGATTAGCAACACTTTAGCTAAAATACGTTTATGAATAAGGGGGTAGGTAAATAAGTACCGGCTGTTATGTTAGAAGATTGTCGTCGCCGTGGAAAACATAACATAAAATTGCAATACTGAGAAAGGTATCAAGTAACATGAAATGTTCGCAGCACGGTGTCTCTCCGTCGCGCATTACAGGCTCGCCCGCTGCGACGCGCCGCCAGGTATAAATCAATGGAAAACCAACTGATGTCTTATCGAACATGAATAACTTTCTCTACACCAACCTAATGTCAAGGAAACGGTACTGAATTAATCTGAATTGATAGTGTCTCAGCTGAGCGTTTAACCAACGTATTAGATAATCTATTTGCCGCTAAATGGCTTAAAGCAGTAGTGTTCCGATCAGATAGTAATATTAGGCGCCGTTTCTATTGTAAAATATATTAAGCCTCAGAAGTAATCGCATCGATAGTGAAAACTCTGCTCTATATTGCACTCTAACTACCCCGTAGGGGACTTGGGGTAAGGATGCATATGTACATATATTTATATCCTTAGTCACTCCACAGCTGAAACAGTAATAGAAAGTAGTCATAAAAGTGGACAGAGTATTGATATTATTATGGAGATATATATATCAAGTTCACATTCTGTCCGGAGCGAATTTTCTTTGTTTTAGTTCGATTTTAATTTGCTGCACTATGTGAACAACTACAATTGTTTTGAACATGTTCACATTATTAATTTGACTATAATCACTGGCACAACTAAAAAAGCTTCGAAGCAAAGTGGCTACTGCAGGACATCAACGGGCAGATAGACAAATACACGAGTGATTCAATGAGGCTTCCGTTGTTTCCTTTTGAGGTATGGTACCTTCTCATATCCCATTGTACTAATAACGCTTATACGAGTAGGTATATATTTATCTGCCGCTAAATAACAAGAGACATAACAACTTAGATCTCAGGGATGGCAACGCATCTGCATTTTGGTCTCTTGTTGTTGTGTCTATAGGCTGCAGTCATCACTTAACATCCAAGTCCATTCTTGTTTGCCACCTTCGTGGCATAAAAAACGCATTTAGTTCTATCACTGTCTACCACTGCGAAAATAAATTACCTCCTACAAAATATATTGTAATAAAGACTTAACAACGCTTTACACGGAGTTTTAGATGTCTCTAACAGAGCGTGAGCTCTCGCTCATAAGAATATTTTGAATACCCGACACCAGACGAGAGAAAAATGTCTGAATGAGATTTGGGACGTATACATAATCTCATTACTTTCTCATGTTTTCTTATACAAGAACAAACAGAATATATTATTATAAGCAGCGACTGCAGAGATCATAAATCAACATTCAACAGTCATAAAAGTATGATATGATGTATAACTGAAGGGTTATCGCAGCGTGTAGCGAGATGCATTCTGATATTGTTGACAATATAAAGCAGACTGGTGCGACTATATACTACCAAAATAATATGAATCGTTTGGCTCAGAGACCATATCACCATCTCATAAAGCAGACTTATTTCAAACTTTTATTATGTGGGCTAAAAACGTAATCGGAGAATCGTGGGTTGAATGCATGCATTTACCTCTGCCTACCCCTTCGGGGATTACAGGCGTGAGGTTACGGTTTTTTTCTATGTCCTTAAGGTGGTAAACAAGTAGGTACGCAGTTCATACAGAAGTTAAGTGACGCATGACTGCAGCCTATAGACATCTATACAAAAACCAGAGGTCAAATGCAGAAGCGTTGCTTTAGACCTTAGTTGTTATGCTAGGCCATGCATTACCATCTAATCGGAACACGATAGTGCTGGCCACTACTATTTGGCGGCAGACAGATTAGGTAATGCAGATTAGGTAGTGCCTACGCCCTCGAGTGCCTGCACTGACACTCTATCACCAATATATAAAGGTTATACAGTCAGATGGGTGTAGATCTAAGCCGCGTGGTTAACACATTTGTATGGACCCCCGTCTTTGAAACGCATTGACTTTTTTTATATATATGTAGTGACAATCAAGCTTGCAATTCTCATTGACGTTAAGTGATGACTATAGCCAATAGCCAATAGCCAATAGCCAATAGCCAATAGCCAATAGACATCTACACAAGAACTGGCGGTCACAATGTAGATACTTTACCACCCCTGAGACTTAGTTGTTATGTCTCTGTGCTACCACAGAGACATAACAATTATTATTGGTAACTTGGGGATAGATAGATTAGGTAATGTGGTACTCGTAGTATCTACGCCTTCGAGTCTCCACACTGGAACTCCTCCACCAGAACATTCTTCATCAGTTATTTCTCATTTCATTACTGTTATCCGTACTCTGTGATCGTAGCAATAAAATCGCAGGAATCGTTCGCGATGATCCCGGAGCGCCACAAATCCCGTATATATAACGGCAGTTAAAGTCGAGATAATATTGTGATGCGCGGACTGTTCCCCTCGAGCCCTTGCCCGTTTAGATACAATACTTGTGAGTAAGCACTTACGTGTTTACAATACAAGCTACCCTCAATTTGGTGTGGACTGATTGGACGGCATTATGTCATGTCAACATGATTATAATATTGTTACAAACTTGATTATCAGTGTTGGATTCAAATTTACTGGTCGTAGAGTTCTGGTATTGGAGTTTGAGGTCTAGCACGCCAAATTGTTTTGTTATTTCTTTCTACGTAATACGTAACTTCACGCCTGTAAACACCAAAATTCAAAATATTCAAAATTCAAATCATTTATTTCAAACTGGTCTACAAAGACACTTTTGCATTGTCGGGTTATAAGCTACCTACAAAGACTGACCTTTAATAATAATCCAATAGGTATTCATAAATACCAATTTAATAATAATATTTAACCGATATGGAAATCATCAAATTTTTCAATTATTTCATAGAAGAAAAAGAGAAATCTGTTCGTCATCATTCACTTAGCAGAGTTCCAAGTAGTGCAGGCACTACTGAGAAGAACTCCGCTACCCAACAAACTCAGCGTGTTGCTCTTTTGTCAAAACCTTAGATTTAATACAAATATGATTAAATAGAATTGAAATAATGTGAACTTTCATGGCATATAAAAATATTTGCATATAAACACATACGCAAATACCCATCAACAGCTTAATATCGTGATAGAAAATAATACCCGCAAATGATAACAGACCAGTCCCCAGGGCGACCAGACCGAAGAGCGTTTTAAGACAAACACCGTTTACATGGCAGAAGGGGCATCACCATTCATTACCTTCAGTGTAAACTTTTCGCTGGCTTGTCACTTTCATTACTTAAAAACTGTCTCTACACCAGTCGTCCCTATTCAAAAATACCCAAACCCAAAAACCCCTATAACATGAGCACCCTGGCGCTCCAAGAATGTAGCACCTCCGTTCGTGGGACCACCTGTTACCGCGTTAATGAGCCTCCTTGTATGCCGAACCACCCCTCACCCCTCGCCCCGCGCTCTCTCCACGCGCCCTTACATTCGCCCTTCACCGTTTTCCTTATGCTGCGGTCACACGTGCAATTATGTGCGTCACATGATTTTTCCTGAAATGAAAACAAGTTTTTTTTTTTTATTTAATTCCTATCTGTGTACACGTAATTACGATCAATAATTTAATGTGTTATGTGAGATACTAAAATACAGAATGATTGAAAAAGTATGTTTTTTCTATGAAGAGAGAAGGAAAATTCCTGACTTATTGACTAACATATCAACGCCCGCCCCTTGAAACAAGAAGGCAGATTTTTTTACAGGGGTTATTTTTTTCGATATTGAAAAAGAGCATAAAAATTCTTAAGACGGAGTAGCTTTACTACTCCAACTTAAGAATTGTACAACCGACCGAACCAACGTTAAATGTATGAAATAATAAAGACAGTTTTTTTTTGAAACTGCACAATATTGTTAATAAATAATTAATGAAAATTTTTCACAATTCATAAGGATGAAAGATAAGCCAAAAACATGAAAGTTTCTGTATTACAAATCCCACACGGACGAAGTAGCGTGTAAAAGCTAATTTTAAATAAAAATTCACCGTGACGGTATTTTTCAAAACATCAGTAGGTACGCATCGCTACATGTCGACCGACGCAGATGTGGCCCCAGCATTACAGACGCGGCGTCTTCCGAGTGTACGCGGCCCACGTACTCTGGGGGCGTTTGGACGAAAGCGACCATTTGTATTCCGCTTACTGGAACTATTCTTGCTTTATGGTCCCCTCTAGTGTTTGTGTTGGATTGAAGATTACACTTCTGCAATATAAAAAGTGATTGGGTCGAGATGTTTTATGAAGGTGCGGTGTTCATTGTATTTGAGTTTGAATGCTCCTGCGTTGTAGCAATAGTAATATTTGATTTTTTTTGTGTTTGTTTTAGTTGTTTATTAGAGACACCTTAGCTGGTAGTTTTCATAAGTTTGAGGTCGCACTTTGTATAAACCGAAACAGTTTTAACCGATTGGTGGTGAAGAACGCAGATATAGGAATCTCATCACTATGCGTGCGGTGTCGAGGAGAACTGCCCTCTGCATCAGACCCTAGAGCTAGCCGTCCGACGCGAGTCCCTTTAGGTGATGGTCAAGACTCTTGGCAATAATTGGGTATTTTTTCGCGGTGGAATTTTAAAACATTTCAACAGTTTTCGAGGTAAATTTCTCACATAGAAACACCATCTTGCGACCTCGTACTTCATTCAGTATCGTAGCTAAAACTTGAGAACTGGATATCACTTTCCAAGTTTTGTTCGTAAGAAAAATCGAGACACATATCAGCATTAGGGATCGAGATACTTGTCTCTTTGAAGTAGGTACTGTCTATTTACTAAACTAGACCTAAGTCTCGTCCGTAAATCGAGTTTGACTAAAAACGTAAGCCCTTTTTATTATGGTCTAATTTTATTACATCGATACATTTATTTGAACTTAAAATCCGAACCGATCTATTTTATGTTGTAGGTACTAGCTGACCCGGCAAACTTCGTATTGCCTCAGAATGAAATAATGTGTCAAAGGTTTGACAGATACGGACTATTTGTATGCGAAAATAAAATTGTGGTTTTTACTTTTACTATTTCCCTTCAGTTTTTTCATATTTTCTTACCTTCTTAACTTTCCCTGGACTTCCAAAAATCATTCAAACCCAAAATTAGCCAAATCGGTATAGCCGTTCCCGAGTTTAAGCGAGACTAACGAACAGCAATTTATTTTTATATATATAGATTATATTTAGTTTAATAATAATATTGATTATACATTGATACTAATTTTATTGAGGTCACTGGCAGAGTTCCAGTGCAGGAGCTCGAGGGCGTGGGCACCACCGCAGTACTTAACTAACTGCCGCCAAGTGGTAGTGTTCAGCACTATCGTGTTCCGGTTAGATGGTAATGCATGGCCCTGTAATAATTATAACAGACATGACAACTCAGATCTCAACACAATGTGGCAATGCATCTGCACTTTGACCTCTGATTTTTGTGTAGGCTGAAGTAATGATTTAACATCAATGTGAGTTGCATGCTAAATTCCCTAGATAAGAAAAACTAAAAAATGATAGTAAAAAAGATAAGTAGCACTGTGTGATCATTTATTAAGAAACGTGTAGGGTAAAAATATCCCCCCTGAACACATGTGACATGTCGGGTTACGTCATTTTCTTTGTTCTCGGGCTTATATTTGTTTAAGACCCTTGCTATAGAATTGAAGATGTTTTGATTGAATCTGCGGGAACAGTCGTGCGCCCACCAAGACGTGCCAACAGAAGCATTGCGCTTCTGTCGACTTACCTTATCTCGATATATAAGACACTTATTGACATCACGCCAGTATTCTCCGAAGGAGCAGGCAGAAGTAAATGCATACATTCAAGTACATGCAAACACCTACGAACCCAGTAACATTTCCGTACACATCACCAAACTCCGATGGTGACACTGAGAAATTCCCAATTCTTTGGACATATAGTAAGAAGAACCTAATGCCCAATGCGTCATTTCAAATTTAAAAAGTTATTATTGACTGCATGCATTTTTGTGTTTTGATTTTTAAATCAGTCCATTCAAGTAATCTTATGATTTTCAGCAAAAAATAATGCCCAAACGAAAGGCGATTGTCAACGAATCCACTAACGGAATGTATTAAATAAGAAATGTATTAATAATAATTCTCAGACAACAATTGGTGACATTTCCTTGTAGGGAAGAATTCTTTGAGCGCGGGATCGGATCAGGTTGCTCAAAAAACTGACTTCACCTTTTGAAGAGAGAAAGCTCTGTCCTGATCTCGACTAATGCGGTTTACGGATTAGGCGTTTTTGTCAACTGAAGTTCTTAACTGACTATTGAACTTTATTGTCTGTCCTTCTTTATCTGAACTATATTGGTTGTTAACCGGTAACATATCATTACATTCAATAGTGTTCATGGAATTTTTTAAAATATGAATTTAGATGCAAACCTGACGTAACCTACTTATTTTTGTGGGTGCTTAATAAACCAAGTATTGAAAAGACAAGCAAAATTAATTAACATATGGCCATAAACGTGCTATAAAGTATTTTTGTGGTTAACGATAAAAACTACGGGAGAGTGATGTGCAACGCGTAACAGAACCTGGGTTGCATTAGTATGCAAGGTACGCGCCTATCTCGTCACCTCGATAGGGATGGCAACGATTTACTTTTGATGGAGGAGTAAGACGAGTCGGAGGATATATTCGCGTTTATATTTTGTGATACCCGGTAAGTTGTTGTAAGTGCAATTTTTTCGATGTAACTTATATTACAAGTTTGTCTGTTTATTTTATTTTCCATATTTCTAGAAAAAACAGCGACACTAAATTTAATGTACCTACTACAAAAAAAACAACTTACGAACTTGGTGTAACATTTTGAAATTCGTATGTTGTTTTTATGTAGAAAGAATACATTTAGTAGGTACCTACTTTTTTTAAAAGGTTTTATATTGTAATCGATAAATTATGAGACCGCGTGTAGCTTGAAACGCTCATTTTTTTTTTCAGATTACCCATCATCATCAGGCTTTGAACGAAATTACGTCTAAGAAGATTTTACGATTAAATCATAAAAGCCTTAACTTAATTACAAAACTTAAGGCTTTTATGATATCGTTACTCCCACTTCAAGGCTCTACAATAAATGTGAAGGAAGAATTCAACAGCCGGGTGTGGACTTCGATAGCTCAGTTGTAAGACCGGCTGGACTACAGATTCTAGTAGTCCCAGGTTCAAGGCCCACCTGAAATCAATTTTTTCCTTCCATTTTTCTCTAGAAAAATATTTCACTCCCAAAATATATTTTTAGTGATATAATATAGATACAATTGCAAGCAAGTGACGACCCTAACAGCCTTTCACCGCGGACGCGAGCCGGCGGCGCGGCGCGGCGTGCGGCGGACTGATCACACATCTATTATTGATGGCCAGTTAAAAATCCCGCACCACACTTTTATGTAGGTGCCAATGTGTGCTTGGAATAGCCCATAATGCCCCTGCAAATACTTAGTCTGTGTTTACGTTTTATGACTGACTTTATGACGTATAAAATACGGTACTCTGTACTCACGCGTTTGTTTACATGAATACGGAATACGCTTTGGAAGTCGCAGAATACATGGATCCATTGTTGTTTGTAGCCCTATTGAAGCGAATAGGATAGTTAGTTTTGATGAAGGTAGCGTTTGTGCAGTGGTATATTTATTAGTAGTTGCGATACACAGTTACACCTACCTACGTTCTTCGATTGTTTTCCGTACGGTTTTAATGTCCAAGTGATTATCATACTGTTTTCCATTATACATGGTTATTTCTCCACTTTTAGGGATCAGATCTGATCAATGCCATGTATTCCTAATAATAATGATAACATGTACCTACTAGAAAACGTAGTAGATGTATTTAGCGTTTAGTTATTTGGTTACCGGCGGGAAAAGACATGAAATCAATAATATCTAAAATAGAATGTGTCTTATATTTTATTTTTAAAGAAAAATGGAAAAAAAAAATTGATTTCAGGCGAGACTCGAACTCGCGACCTACTGGGAATCTAGTCCAGCCGCTCTTCCAATTGAGCTACCGAAGCCCTGCCCGATTTGACAAATTTGTGAAATATTTTTTCTTTAAAAATAAAATATATTTCACAAGCATGTGTTAATGCGAAATAATATAAAACAATTATTAAGGGTAAAAGCGACTGCTTTACATATAACTTTCCCGTTTTTTACATATTTTTCATTGAATTGATTCAGCGTTTCTATACGCTGACAGTTGTAACCTCCCACGATATGATCTAACACAAAAATATTTTTTTCAGTTCGAACTGGTAATTTGTGAATTTAGCGCTTTCGTTTAGCAAACAACGTCTTCGGCCTTTCTATCATGAGTTACCTATATTTTAAATATCCATGTATGTATAACGTTAGTTAACAACTAACTTGACTCATGTCGTTGTCTCATTCTGATATTAAGAACTTTTCCACACTTTTCTTGTTCCAGTGACGTTCAGTATTAAATGCATTACGATCGACGCTCTTACGATTTTACAAACATCTTAAAAGTTGTGTATGAATATTAAAATAGTTAATACCTATTGTGTGTTGGTACGAAACCGTACTTCATATGCGAATGTGACTCGCATTTGACCCGATTTATTTGTGTGGATAACTTTGTGTACCACCCTAAATGTATTATTCATTTAAACTTCTAACGTATTGTCAAACATGTCTACCGCAGGCCAAAGGCCAAACATATGTTATAAAGATCATCCCACATCAAAATGCAAATCCGATCGTTTAGCGGACGCGATGTAAGTGCGGGCGGCGACCGGCGACCGGCCCGCCGCGGCCTGCGCATAATGTCCGCCAGGAAGGACGCTGTCCATAGAAGATTGTCATTTGCATATCTGTTATATCCCGGCTTCTAAGCGATTTGGGGAAGGGAAAAATTTGAAATTGGGTTATCCATAATTTCCGGGATCCCAAATTTTATGCGTTTATTAAAATTATGGTATTTTGCCGAACAGCTTGTTGCCCGTATATTTTGGTTAACAGTTCACCTTTGTTACTGGCCATTGTGATTGTGCAAGTTTATTCAGGATATCTGTATGAAATACATCTGTGTAATTTCTAGCCCATAATTTTGACCTTAGCAGTGGCAATGCATCTACATTGAAATCTCTGGTTTAATGTAGATGTTTATAGGCTACAATATTCATTTACCATCAATGTGAACTGCGGGCTTGTTGGCCACTTCATGACATAAAAAAATAATTCCTCAAAGTTATGAAGTTGTGTTTGCTTGCACAATACGCAACTTGAAAGCTTTTGGTAATCTTGACTGAAGTTTGTGACTTTATTTTATGTTAACATAAACCGTCTATGAAAGCAACAGTGATAATCTGAATGAGCTATTTTGATACTGCTTAACAACAATCAGATTGTGTCTAGGTGATCGAACTGCAGCAGGCCAAGTATGCGTCGTAGTGAAGGCGATATACATGCGACGGCGGTCACTAGGTGATGCTTGACCAAGTGCGGTCCGCGCATAATGTCCGCCAGGAAGGACGTTATCCAAAGAAACTGCCATTTCCATATCTATTATATCCCGGGCCCTAAACGATTTGAGAAAGGGAATCAATTTTATGCGTTGACAAGTATTAAATTTTTACCGAATATCTCAAATATATGGTCCGAATGTTTTTGGGCTACAATTCACCTTTGCTACATTATTAAAATCCGGCGCAATATAGGGTTCCGTTTATTTTATTACTCGTAAAGTTGTAGAGCTAGGTGCATATTACTTTTTCAAAGTGCTGTCTGACAATTATTGTCACCTCAGTTTGCCCGAGACCGTGGAAGCTGAAAAGCGACCGACACGTCGGGTTGATTTGAAATAATCGTTTAGTTTATTATACGCAAGATAAATTCGAAAACTAGTTTTATTTCAATGTCAGAAGTGTGTGTTAAGAAGACGAAAAGATGTGAACAAAAAAGCATTTAGTATCTCTAAGGTTAAAATTAGGCTTTAGGTCTTTCTGCAAACACGGGACAAGCAACCCGATTACCTAAACTTTCTTATAAAGCAACAGCGATAATATTCAGCGCTGTCATGCTCCGGTAGGATGACACCTAAGGCTTGTTTGCCGTCATAATATAAAAAATAACACCACCCCACCAACATGAATCATACTAAAGGCTATGAAATACGAAATCCAGACGGGCAAAGCTGCGGCTGCAATAAAATCGCCGTCAACCCATAACGCGGCATTCCGCGGACGGTTTTATTCGACAAAATAAATCAGTACGCAGTTGACACGGACACGTCACGTATTAATTAATATTTCGAGAACATTCTACAAATTGTGCGGGCTCGCGTCTCGTGTGCTTCGTATGAACGGTGGAGGGGAAAAAACTATATCTATAGAAAAATTAAGGACCACTAATAAACCAGGTACTAGTAAGCCATCTCTATGTAAAAATTAAATATCACCAATTCAGTTGCAAATACACCAACCGAAACGTTGGGAAAATTGGGAAGTTTACGCCGATTATTTACCTCTCCAAGTTCGTGCCAAATACTCTATTATGATACTTCATGATGAAAGAGATTCAAAATATTATCGCATTCAATTCATCACAGCCAGATCACACATACACATAAATCTACACATAAATACAACACATAAATCTACACAAACAAAAAAATTTTTTTGGATAATTACCGAGATAACAATGACATAGAGTTATCCCACTACCACCACACAAAATATTTATACCCCAGAGAAAAAGGAAGAAGAACTCAATAACAATAAGTCGTCAATCGCTATCAGATGCGGGCGCCGGTCGCAAGTCGCGGTGACGTGCCCTTATGACGGTCGAGCACGCCATGTGACGAGCCTACACCACCACCGTCACCAACGGGAATCCCTGCGATCGTATGAGTTTTTTTTTTGCATTTGTAAATGACAAAGAAATTCAATAAAAAGGGGAAAGAAACAGTCGTCAAGTTTGGGTGGAATTCGTACCTGTGGGATGCGACCTCTGGGTCACTAGCCCAGCCGCTTTACACCATCAGTCGATTTTTTATTTCTCTTTTATTTAAATCCGTCTAAAGGGCCGGTGAATGACCACTACTGTCATCATCATCTTTATTTCAGCCAAAAGACATCCACTGCTGCTGGTCAAAAGCCTTCCTCAAAGATTGCCACAACGAACGCTCCTGGATCACCCTCATCCAGCGATTGCCCGCAATCTTTACCAGGTTGTCGGACCAGCTCTTGGGCTCCTGTCTACGCTTTGTCTTCCGGTACGCTGTCGCCACTTGAGAACTCTTCTGGTCAACGGCCGACAGTTCTTCTAGTTACGTGCCCTGCCCATTGCCACTTGAGTGTCGCTATTCGCTGAGCTATGTTGGATCTCATGCAGAATTTTTCGATTTCGCAGGGAAACTCAGAGCATATCATTGATAACTACTACACTTGATGTATGTTTTTCGAAACAGATATGATAAACTTTACAACTCATAAGTTATTATTTATAAACAACAACTTAAAGTATTCAAAATATGTGCTACCGTACTTTTCTCTGATAACACGACAACCACAGAATCAGTTAAGAAACTCTATTGTTGCTGCTGCAGTTTTGCGACGGTTTCAACTGCGTTGATTCTGTGGAATATTATACAAAATTGTCAGTCAATAATAATGTCACTTTCAATTGAAGAAAGATTTCTTAAATACGATTTAATAGTTTTTGCATTTATCGTACACAAACAAACAAAAAAACTAATCGTTCATCTTTATAATATTTATTACTTTTTATTAGTGTAGACTATCACGCATATTATTTATACTACGGTATATCTCCACAAAAAAAGTTAGTCGTCACAATAACTCGCGCCCTTATGTTCGTCGAGCACGCCATGTGACAACCCTTCACCACCGTTGTCACCACCGCCACCGCTGGGAATCCCTGCGATCATATCTGGCTTTGCCTTTCTTGAACACTTTATTTTCCTTTGTGTCAGTTTCGCCGATATCTTTTGAACAAAGAATCCTATGATCGATGTTGGTGTGACTTTTTTATAACTTTCTTTTGCCATAAAGTATTAAACAAGGATATAAGACAAACGTTTTGTGTGAGTATTAAAATTATTATCCGGTGTCTATAATTCACGAGGACTACATATCAAATTGAAGTAGAAACAGATAGTATTATCTCTTCACCACTTTGTTACCGAAGCCTTTCTAGCATAATGGTAACGCGGCTGGACTGGTTATCATGAGGTCGCAAGTTCTATCGCTGCCCGAAGTATTTTTTTATTATTTTTATTTCTAAATACCCTCGCATGAGTTTTTGCGAAAAATAAAAATAGCCAGCCAGTAAAGAACAATCGCATAATTTATTTGCACGAAAAAAGATTACTCTGAATGATGATGATCTGTCTGAATTTTGACAAACGTTTCTCTTTCTAGAGGTAGATATTCTAACTGATAACTGATATAGCACAACTATAATTATGAAACTCTACACTTAATAAAGAAAACCTTTAACCAAATTCAAACTTAACATTCAAGTCTATAAAAAAGCTTGCTCCGTCATCACTATCAAAGTAGATACGGAACAAAAACCAACAGAAAACAACGATAGATGATACCCTGCGGAAGACCCGAGCTAATGAAACTACGTTCGTTCGAAAACTTCCAATGTCATGTCGCTCAGAAACCGCGTCTATCTCGTCCCCCATTAGTATTCGCTGCGTTCACTCTTTTCCATCTAAAAAACTTTTTGACTTACCGACCGTATAAAATCTATCTCCAACCAAATCTTTCATTTCAAACGTGATCTCTCGCAACTTTAATTGAACTCCGTAGTTTTCTTAAAACTCCCATCTTCATTGTATCCGCGATCAATTCCCGAGTAAATCATATTTTATCCACCAAACGACCTTTTCGTGTTCGAGCGCTATTAAATTAAGCTTTATTTATACAAAGAGCCGAACAGTGAATTAGAACTGACGTTAAAAGTGAAAAGGGGAAACGATTATCAAAATATCCTTCCGCCATAAAATATCAAAGAGTTTATTTTGACATAATGAGGGAGCTGGTTTGTTGGGTAACGTTTTTCATTACTGGATAAATATGTAAATTGTATAAATGTACGATAGGCATAATGGGGAGGCCACCCGCGATGTAGATACCTTTGACAACGTTATCAGAGGCATCGTCCAAAAAGTTGGGAATGATGGGCGATAGCGGACTATCCGAATAGACAAAACGATCGTTTGTCGATAGCATCGGATAAAACGACGCGTGGGTGGAACTAGACGAGCCGACCACATCACTATAGATGTATAGTTCATACAAATATAACACCTTTAATTGAAGACAGAGAGGTCAATATTGCGCAATGATTTAGTATAGATGAAATATCATCATCACGCACTTATAATCAGAACATCGATCAGATATTTGAAATGGAAATTGTATTATTTAATAACTTGAATATTATCGTGCTGTTTACAAACGTAGGTACTGTCAGGAATTCGAAGACAAAAATAAAACTTATTCAAGAATGTATCAGTCTAAGAACTAGGGTCGAATGTTTCGAGAATTTTAGTGATTCAACATTTTACGTTGAAATAATATGCAGTTTCATCCTCCGTTGTAGATGAAAATGCTTTGATAACTCTACGTAACAAATTGAAGAAAGCGATGGGAAATTTATCGCTTACAGCATTAAGATACAATCTTTTCCACAGCGATGTTTATTCACATTGAGGGAGATTCCTAGGGATTTTATTGTTCAGATACAGATGAAATCTTATCTGGACAGATATATTACTCAAAATAAGCATTTAATGAGAGACATACAAATTTATTTTTATCTTTCGAAGCACTTTAAACTTTTACATATATACTATTATAAACCTATTATAATTCTCCCTACGACTGAAAGTGTTTTTCAGTTTTGTGTATTTTTCTCGATGCCATGGGCATCGCTGAAGTTTCACAGCTTATATCTATGATTGTGATGTTTATTAAAAACGGTGGGCTACATGCTACATGTAATAAACATGTTATTATTGTAAAAAAAACAATTTGGGATTCTGTGTCATATTTCGCAAAAACTTGATTTTCTGTATTTATAGGTGATTCATGTAATTCACAAGATATGTATGCAGTTTGCGTTGTATAAATGGTGACGAACCTGGGATTCCCGAGATATGAAGCCGCGAGTCAGACATGTCTATCATCGTTGTACGGCCACGACAATACCTACGTGGGTTGTGCGTGCGACATTAAAATGCTATGATGGAATATATATGAATGGAAACTTATAGGATGTCCCCCTGTCGCAAGCAATTCTATAATATTTCATATTCGAGTATGTTGACTATATTAGTACGAACTAAATGTACTTATGTATGTATACTATTATTACGAACTAAATGTACTTAAGTAATAGGTATAATGATTTTAAATAAATTTACTCTTTACTGTTAAATTTACTGTTGTATGATGAAATATAGTAGTGATTGCATTTCAATACTCTTTTTTCTAATAAGATCAACTTAATACTTTTGTGTATTTTAATCGTAACGTCCGCTGCAATTTATAAAAAAATACTATTTATATTGCAAGTGTAACACGGCCTTCATGTTAATTGGAATGTTGCGTAGCAAGCTGTATAAATGTAAATCGAAATCACATATGAAGTAGTACTCCATCCCCGTATTTCAGCAGAATATTTCAATAACATAGTTTCATTTACAATTACCACTATTAATGATTTAAGATGAGTAATGTAAATGGAACATTTTTTTCGATTCAACTACATACCCCTATTGCACCTTTTAGCAATAACAGAATTATTTAAGTCAATTTTCATTTGATAAGTCTCTTTATATCTCCTTCAATTTACAATCTATTAAATCTTCTTAAAACAAGCACTTCAAATGCAATTTTTATGTTATGATGGCAGAGAAACAAAATTACAGTTCACATTGATAGTAAGTTACAGACAGCGGTAGCCTTTTGATACCTACATTAGAACTAAAAATCAAAATACTCATGCATTGTAATTTGTAATCAAAACCCAAGATCTATGATTAACTACAATAAAAAAGAGTTTTTCTCACTCTTACACGCAGTCAAGTGACACATTAACAAATCACGCATTCAATTCGAGCTCCCTGATTGCTATGCGTTGTCAATCGCTACACATTCACATGCGTTGTTCAGATAAAGAAGATTATCACGCCCTCTGTTTCAGACATGTTAAATCTCTGCCATACATTTGTACCCTAAGATATCCTTCTTTTGAAGGAGAAATCAATAAAATATAGAGATAAATACTTGTGAAACAGTGGCGTTTCCGTCCTTTCAGCACAGGCATTATCGGTGCTCTTCTCTAGAGATCTACTTCATCACTCCAGCCGAAAGTCGTCCATAGCAGGACAAAGCCTTCCCCAAAGACGCTCACAGTAGTGTAGTGCGTCATTAGAGGAGAATACGCCATAATCGCCATGCTTGTCTGGCGAATTGGTGATCGTGAGATCTACTTACGACGAGAAAAAACTTGACTAAAGAGACATATTCCACTTAAGTACACACACTGTCAATTGATATACAAAACAATCAGACGTAGAACCAGTGCAGGTGTGTAACGTTCCCCCGAACCGCACATTCCTCGCGTACATATCATTCCTTGCTCCCCGATCGCTATGCGTTGTCAACCGCCACACATTTGCACACGTTGTTCAGATATCGGAGATTTATCGCGCCCTCTGTTTCAGGTACGTTATCTTGTTGCGATACGGGTGGTGTGATGGATGGTGAGTTGTCGAATTTAGCACTTGCTGGACGCCGATAAGGTAAGCTGTTGAAAATATCTCTTTGTTGAGTAAGAAGAGAAGTTTCATATTGTTTAGTATGGCAACTAAATTATTGTGAACTAGCGGCTCGCTCCGGCTTCGCACGGGTGCAATGAATGTAATATAGTCTCAGTCACTCAGTGAAGATGCAGCTTTCTAAAGGAAGGCTGATTAGTCTGTGCATCTACCTAAACTGACATTATGTAGGTAGGTACCTATACATATGTTTTATTCACTTTTTGAAAATGTCTATATCAATTCTAGACAACTTTTAATGAATACTATAAAATTCATCCACATCCCGCTATAGTTACAAGCTATTTCACTAACGGCCTAAGTAGAATTGTACAACACGACTAACTTCAGAGCAGGAGCAAACCCGATTGGTAAAGTTGTGAATGGCGGTGAGATAACTCCGGCCTCACTGCAGCTTATTTCTACCAATATAACTTGGATAATCTGATCATTCTCATTCGTTTCAACTTGTATGTACTACATTACTGAAGGCACAAGCATCCTTTTTAGTTATTCATCTTACTCTAGCTAGGTTATGGTAGAATAGTGAAGCATTATGTTATTTAATATTAAGGCGAAACGAATTTTGCACAGCATCAGCTTTTTTTATTTTTTTTTAATGTAACGAAGATGGCACAAGCTTGCTTTTCACATAGATAAGTGATGACTGCAGTCTATGAGAACTTAATTGTAATGTCTCTGTGATAGTTTCAACTGCCTCAGTGGTAGCAGGCCACTATTACTGCGCTGGCGGTCCTGGGTTCGATTCCCGGGTCGGGGGCTATCAGAGATAACGGTTTAAAATACTTTATCTCTGGTTCTATTGGGATTTTTCCATTTTCTGGAAGTTTCCCAGTACCTCGGAGTTTAGTAATGTACCCGGAGATGGCAACAGGTTCGTCACCTGTTACATGGTCCAAAACATAACCGGCGAGTCATGGGTGTTTGCATGTATGTTTAAATGCATGCATTTACCTCTGCCTACCTCTTCGGGGATTACAGGCGTGAAGTTACGTTTATATTTTTAATGAATGCCATGTCATGTCATATCATGAACATTGCCACTTCTGGAACCAAAGAGTATAAGCCAACTAAACATCTCATACATTTCCTCACTAAGATTTTACTACGTACCTATGTCATCAACTATATTATTATCTTAACAAAAGTGCCCGAGCTGCCGGCTACCCTCTAGTCATCCGACAAACATTTTCATCCTCACATCCACACCTCGAAATGAAACGCATAGATCTCGTACTCGCCCGCAATAAAACAGCAGTGAAACATCGCATCGCTGTGATTGCGGCGAGCACACAAGAGGCGGCTGTTAGGGATGTACACGTCCTTGTATCGATTCATCGATGTTTTGGGATAACTATAAGTATATCTCTATATTGTACATTATCTATTGCTGTCTAATATTACAATGTTATTTACATCTATACAAAATAAATGAAGTCAGCAACTCAGCTACGCTCATTGAAATAAAACTAATTTTCGGATTTATCTCGTGTATAAACTAAAATGATTCTTTAAAATTATATAGTGATTTGGTTTGTTTGGTTATCACAGACTGCAGACCTCCCTGTTCTACGGTCTTACCCAAATCTCTATGTTCGGTCTAACAAAACACTCGAATACTCGCTACAGAACACAGACCAATTGTTAGAATGGTTTGTGTGGTGTGGTTACTGTGATTAAAAACATCTAAATTTCAATAAAGAGCAAGAATGGCTTTTGTCACGATCATAACATCCCATACTCAGTTGAATTAAATCCCAACCGCAACAGTCTGTAAGACTTCAAGACACAATTAGTACCTTTTTTGTTAATCCTGAACTCTACGCGAGACGTTTACGAAATAGATGGAGGTAGCTGCAAATAATAATATTTGAAACTACTGTCAGACAAATGTCACCTTAGTCTATCCGAGACCATGGAAGGAAAGGTCATTGTAACGTTGATGGTTTACAAAAATATACAGCGATAGTAAACATCAATATTTGCAACAAACATGTCGATAGTTCAGAAACACATATGTGTCACTTGCATCCCTACCCATCGTGCGCCGTCATTGCGTTAATTTTAATTAAAAACCTCACGCCACCCATCGATACGTGGCGCCACACCAATCAACGCTCGTTTTGTGGCTCCACATCTAAACAGGGCTAATAGAGCCGTAGAACAGACAGATGGAAGGACTTTTTTATACTTTGAAAATGGACAGCTGATAGACATCTACACAAAAGTGGAGGTCAACATGGCAGCAGACGTTGCCACCCTTGAGGCCTAAGAAATTATTTCCTTGTGATATATAGGTAAGTAACATAGTTATTGCTGAACGCAGCGTGACATAAAAATATAAATCTAAGCAACTCTTGTCACTTATTGACAACTCCGGGCACATTACCAAACTCCGATGGTTTTTAGTTGCTAAGAAACTTCCAGAAAATTGTACAATCCTAATACTCAAAGAGATAAAGAATCTTTATCTCTGATTACTGACCCAGGGATCGAATCCAGGTAGCGGTTAGCGTATCGGTAGTGGCCCGCTATCACTACACTACCGAGGCAGCTCTATTTCTATTTTAAACACCCAAGGTAAACGATTGGCGAAACAACAGTACAATTGCAAAACAATAAGCATTAAGATAGCAACGTGGTGTGTGTAATAGGTCAGCTGTCTGCAAATTGTAGTTAGCTATATTTCGTGATTTGTGGTTGAGTTTACAGCGAGAGGCAGAGAGGCCAAATGTATATATTATATATGAACAAATTATAGAAACATCACGTGTTAGAACGTTACGTTTGTTCATTTTGTATTCTCAGAAAGGGTTAAAAACCCTTGAAAAAAGCCAGAAATCTGTAATGTCAAGAAAAAACAGTTTATTCCAACTAGTCCTAATATTAGTTAGTTTTTCGTACATTTCTTTTTAGAAATGTACTTAAACGGAATGGCGAATTTCGATTTAATTTCATTTAAATTAAACGTCTGTTTTTGATGTAGAGCACAGCGATATCAAATTAGAAAAACAACATCAAAGTAATTGTTATATAGGTATAATGTATGTATAGAGGATCTCAGAAACGGCTCCAACGATTTTAATGTAATTCAGTATTATGATTTCATTTTCAGAAAACGAAAGATTTCGTTTTTTCCTATTCAGGTCCCTAAATATACCGAGCAAAGCTTGGTCATCCAGGTACTATTTATTTATTCGCAATATGATTTACCTAGGTGTCAATTTTCAGGTTTCTTGGGATGATGATAACGTAAATCCATCTATTTTGTATTGCAAGATGGCGGACATAATTTTTTGTTTTTTGTCTGGGACTAGTCGGAATAAGCTGAAAAAACCTAAGATATGGTAACCCTACTCGTACAGTCTTTATAAAACCTATCTTCGCCTAAATAGCAGATCCCAACACGGATATTGTTCCAATTAGATGGCAATAAGTCCATCATTATGGGCACAGAATCATAAAAACTTCGCGTCAAGAGTAATAACTGCATCGAGGCATCTTCAAAGCTAGAGTTTTTTTACACATAGTCGTCAGTTATCAGTGGTGTGGACTGAATACTGAATACAGCAGTACAGCTATTGAGGCCTCGAACTTATTATCTCTAGACCTTACTTACGATCTACGTGGACTCCATGAACGTTTGCTATTTTATTCTCATGAGATAGAATAAAGGTACCTACCTAATAAATATCTACATATTATACGAGTAGTAAAAAGTGGTGGTACATTTGAAATACATAGTTTTTTTTAATGTAGTGGAAGTGGTAAACTAGAATGCAGTTCACTTTGATGTTAAGTGATGACTGCAGCCTATAGACACTTACACAAAGACCAAAATCAAAATGCAGATGCGTTACCACTCCTGAGGCCTAAGATGTTATGCCTCTGAGCCGGAAATTACAGGGCCGTACATTACCACCTGACCGGAACACGATAGTGCTGAACACTACCATGTAGCGGCAAGTATATTAGGTAATGCGGTGGTGCCTATGCCCGCAAGCACCGTCACTAGAGCTCTACCAATTTCTTTATGCAATAATGGTGGCAAACAAGCATGTAGTTAACATGGGTGGTAAATCAATGCAGTTTACAGATATCAACACTGAGGTCACGACTGAGGACTAAGTTTTTACGGGGTCCTTACATCATTATGTAACTGGAACACTTCATGACAGATAGTTGTAGATAGAGTGTGTTTCGGAAATAAAATTAAATAGGTAGGCAGTGTCAGTAGTGCGAAGTAGATACAGTAGTCATCATCATCATCATTTCAGCCAAAAGACGTCCACTGCTGGACAAAGGCCTCCCCCAAAGAATGCCACAACGAACGGTCCTGGGCCGCCCTCATCCAGCGATTGCCCGCGACCTTCACCAGGTCGTCGGTCCACCTCGTGGGGGGCCTGCCTACGCTTCGTCTTCCGGTACGCGGTCGCCACTCTAGAACTCTTCTGCCCCAACGGCCGTCAGTTCTGCGAGCTATGTGCCCTGCCCACTGCCACTTGAGTTTCGCTATTCGATGGGCTATGTCGGTTACTTTGGTCCTCATGCGGATCTCCTCATTTCTGATTTGATCTCGCAGAGTATCTCCGAGTATAGCCCTCTCCATCGCTCTCTGAGTGACCTTGAGCCTTCTTATGAGGCCCATAGTGAGCGACCACGTTTCTGTTCCGTATGTCATCACTGGCAACACACACTGGTCAAAGACTTTCTTCTTCAGACACTGCGGTAAATTGGACGAGAAGATATAACGCAGCTTCTCGAACGCTGCCCATCCGAGTTGGATTCGGCGATTGACCTCTTTCTCGAAGTTGGACCTACCTAACTGGACCGTTTGTCCCAGGTATACGTAATCGTCAACAACTTCGAGTGTAGTACCCTCGACCATAACAGGAGTGGGCGTAACAAGGACATTCGACATAATTTTCGTCTTGTCCATGTTCATTTTAAGGCCCACTCGTTGGGAGGCCCTACTGAGGCCATTGAGCATTGTGCCAAGGTCTTCCAGGGTCTCAGCCATGACTACGATATCATCCGCAAATCGGAGGTGGGAGATGTACTCGCCGTTAATGTTGATGCCGAGTCCGTTCCAGTCCAGAAGCTTGAAGACATCTTCCAATGCAGCGGTGAACAGTTTCGGAGATATGACATCTCCCTGTAGTATTGTACAGTAGTATTGTACAGTAATTCTCAGCACAGACACAGCATCTGTATTGAAGCCTTTGATATTTGTGTGCCGGGCCTATAAAGGCTGTATGCAATATGCGTTCACCGCCTACATGAAGTGCAGTCTGGTTAGCTGCTTCCATTCTAAAAATCAAGACCAACAACATAATCAGCGGGAGACATCAATACAATATGAATATGGTCAATAAATCAATGCATGGAACAGCAACCTCTTTAAACCAAATCCGCCATTACTTATATTTTCGATTACCTCTCCCCGTATCTTATTTGTGCGCAAGGTAAGGTTTACCTTTTTTTATTACGATATTAGCTTGGGACCTGAACTGTCAGTCAAGTATAAAGTTCTCTGTAGTGGAAACTCTTAAGTACGTTCTTTTTCATGTAGAAAGTTACCCATGTATAAGTCAAATATGTTGTCAATGTAATCTTTGAGTCTTAAAGCCTATTAATTTAATCAATTAGGACGTATTTTAGTTTTCATACATATATTATAGTTAGGGACATATTGAAGCGCGTTAGTGAACTTATAAATTATGTTACCGATAACAACACAAAAATGTACCTACACCCAGGCTTCTATAGGAAGCCTTTTGATTTTTGTCTACACACATTATATTTCGTTAAATGCATGCCATTGTTAAAAAATAGTAAAGGATTTTTTTTATTTCATTTAGTGGCAAACAAGCATATAGTTCACATTAAAATTAGTGTATACTTTAGCCTATAAACGTCTACATTAAAAACCAAGTATTTCTATGTAGAAGCGTTGCCATTCTTGAGGCCTAAGATAATACCTCTGTACCGGAAATAACCACTTAACCGGAACACGATAGCGCCAAACACCACCATTTATCGGTAAGTAGATTAAGTAGTGCAGTGTACCAACCGTAAAACCACTAAAAACTGCTACTTGATATTTAAATGACTGCACAATCGTACCTCTTAAGAAATACCTACGGATTTTGGAATAATATTAGGTTTTTACATGGGTTAGGTTAGGTGGGTTAGGTTTTTACAATTACAAGACATTGGCAAACTAAAACGACTGCGTTCATAACTGTTATATTTATTGTTTACTCACTTCAAATCTCTGCAAACATACGACCTATTCTTCCACTCTGGACCGAAGCATAACATTCACTGCGTAATGGTTAAGATATAATATGTATATACATGACCAACACTATCAGAATTTCATAGTCATCCAAACACTGTCAACTTACTTTGCATTGTACTCGTATGTTGGATGACTTGACTTAACGATTACTATAATTAGGCGATGACCAAAAGGTTTAATGAACCGTATTCATGGACTTTGCCATTGCTGTGAACGGTCTTTATTCAACCGGTCTGCTGAATAGATTCAGCAATCCATCAAGCAATCGATCATCAAGATATTCACATTTTTTTATGTAACGAAGGCTAACAATCATGCAGTTCACATAAATATTAAGTTATGACTGAAGCCTAAACAAAGACCAGATGTAGTCAAAATGCAGATGCGTTACCACCCCTTAAACCTTATCTCTGTGGTAGTTGCTCGTTTAACGAGGCCATAATATGAGTTCTTTCTAGAAATTTTAAACTTAATGTTTTCAAGTAGGTGCATTTTCAGGCTCTTTTAATAAATCATTTGCAATCAACAAGGTTTTTTATGTTATGAATGTGACAAACAACAATGCCGTTCTTGAGCATTGCAGCCTATAGACATTAATGCAAAATCCAGATGTCTAAAAATACAGATGATCTGCCTCCCTGAGGCCTAAGCTGTTTTGCCTTTGTGACAGAAATTACGGCATCATGTATCTACGATGAATCTTTGCCTCATTATCATTACGTACCTAACGTTGAGCGTGAAGTTTTACGCGTAGTTGAGTTATGACGAGTTTAAGTAACAACGCAGCTATCTGTACTGACATTTATGTTTTACTAGCTGTTGCCCGCGTGTAAGTCGCGTTTCGCGTATCCTGTGGAAACTCATCAAATCATCCCATGGCATCCCACAGGAACATTTTATCGGGATAAAAACTCACTCACAAACAAAGAAACCGACGCTCAAACATCCTATGTATTAATCAATGTTACCCTCTATGTGTATGCCAAATTTCATGAAAATCGAAGCTAAATGGTAGTGTTCAGCACTATCGTGTTCCGGTCATGTGGTAATGTACGGCCCTGTAATTTCCGGCACAGAGGCATAACACCTTAGGCCTCAGGAGTGGTAACGCTTCCTCATTTTGACCTCGGTCTTTGTGTGGGTGTCTATAGGCTGCAGTCATCACTTAACATCAATGTGAACTGCATGCTTGTTTGACACGTCCATAACATAAAAAAGTCGGTTCAGCATTATTTGCATGAAGGAGTGACAAACAAACAAACAAACAAGCAAACATACAAACTTTCGTAATTATAATATTATAATACTAGCTGACCCGGCAAACTTGGTATTGCCTCACAATGAAATAATGTGTCATAGGTTTGATATTGTATAGGAAAATGAAATTAAATGTAGAGATTCCTGTAAGAATTTTCCCGCAGTAAAAAGTAGCCTAAATGTTGGCCAGGCTTAGTATCTATATACCACAAAAAGTTTCATTCGAATCCGTACAGTATCTTCGGAGATTAGCCTGGACAAAGGGACAAACAGACAGACAAAAAATTTAAAAATAATTGAAAAGTGTTCTAATTCTATTTTAACATCGCCCCCAATTGGTTTTTCGTAAATATATACAATGTACAGACACGCGGGTTTTAATGTTTTATTATATGTAGGTATAGATAATATGATTTCAAACAAGCAACAGTATTATTTTATCATCAACGTGAACTGTTTGTCTCTTCGGTTAAACAAAAACGAAATCTCAACACATCATCTCAGGACACTCATAACAACTGAAAGCAAAGAAACCAACACTCAGTGCATTTATTACGGGTTTAAGATGCATAAATCATATTCTTTCGTCCGGACAAGCATCGGTGTACGTCGAGCGAATAATTTATGATAAGTAAATATCGGTTGGTATTAATGGCCGTGTTTGAAGTGTAATCGTGGTGCGCTGTCTGGTCGCTCGCCGGCCACAGGCGGGCGGCACGCGGACGTTGTCTCGATGTTGTACTCGTATACACTGGGCCATGAGCTCAGAGTAGCTTTATGAAAGTACTAAAATAAAATATTTTTTATGGTGTTTACTTATGATCCTCAAGAACTTAACTGATACAAATCCTAACAGAAGGCCCGGTGTTTGTTTTTCGGAGGGCATGAAATGATATAGCGCCATTATAATAGGTATATTAGATAATATTTTCAGGTGATGTTTCGTGAAACCCGCAGTGATTTGTAATGTATCCGATTAATGTCAATATTCTCGAACCTTATTATATGGGTCCCAGGACATAACTACAGTAGCAGGCGAATAGTAGAGGAAAAACATTTCACTGGTGGTAGAGCTCCAGTGACGAAGCTCGCGGGCGTAGGCACCACCGCATTACCTAATATACTTGCCGCTAAATGGTAGTGTTCAGCACTATCGTGTTCCGGTCAGATGGTAATGTACGGCCCTATAATTTCCGGCACAGAGGCAAAACACCTTAGGCCTCAGAAGTGGTAACCCATCTGCATTTTGACCTCTGGTCTTTGTGTGGTCTATAGGCTGCAGTCATCACTTAACATCAATGTGAACTGCATGCTTGCTTGTCACTTTCATAACATAAACAAAAAGGTAGGTGAAAAACCCTTAATATACCTAAAATTATCACAAGGCGGATTTCCACAACCACAACCAAGTTCAAGTCACTACTGTAGTAAAATACTTGTTATATGTTTTCCTTAAAAATTGATTTAATTCACTACCTTGTATTATTTGTCAAAAATCAATTGAAGAAGTATCATAAAAATATCTAATATCATAATCAAATTTAAAATATAATTGTGTTATTAACACATTTCCTATGTAAATAAAAATATTGGCATAAGATAATACGAATAGGAAAACCAAACTCATCGAAGCTGCGATTTTCTTTCGATTCGCTATCCGCTAATCTCTGAATCGTGGCCCTTATGTCGGCCAACTGATAGATGGCAACACAAACATTAGTATCATGATACAGTTGGCTCTAAGTGCTGCATTACCGCATTACCGGCGCATGCGCACATTAATTATGTCACTATCTAAATCTAGCTGTCTTGAGACTTTTTAATACACACAGAGACTACCTTAGAATTTTCTTGAATGACATATCATTAGTCAATTCAAGAAATGGAATTTATGTCAAACTAGTTTTGGCTGTAAAAGCCACTCGTAAGGATTTAAAATAAATTTGATCTTAGTTTATGATTTACATACTTAAATATATTATGTTAAACCGTCTCTACAATGGTGAGTGCTCAGTCGAACTGTTCGACATGGTCCCACCGTCTCTTTTGCTACACCATAATAATCGCCGAAGAGAGAAATTTCACCCTCACCGACTGGACACCTGGAAGTGCTCAACGGTGCGGTTTTCTCGTTCGTTTCTGCCCAGAACGTGTAAATTGTGGAACGAACTCCCCTTTGAGGTGCTCCCTCGGTGCTACAATATGAGGTTCTTCAAAAATGGCGTCAAAAGAGTCCTACAGGGCTGGCAGGACGTTGGCAACTCCCATGGTGCTGCAAATGTTCATAGGCGACGGTGACCACTATCCATCAGGTGACTCGTCTGCTTGTCTGTCAACTTAATGAGATAAAAAAACGTATTTATTCACTTTAATCATAACGCAACATAATACAAATTACAGTTTTTTATGTAACGATGTGAGATTAGCATTCAGTCCTCATGGATGTTAAGTGATGACTGCAGCCTATGAACATCTATCGTAGACAAAAACCAGAATTCTAAAAGCAGAATTGTTGTCACTACTGAGACCTGAGTTATTAGATAGTATTGTATGGGCAGAAAGACATTTTCTACCCATACAATACTATCGCCCATCCGCTTGCCAAGCGTGGCGATTTGTGGCATTATTCTCCCATAAGAACATATTATATTTAACTCTCTTGTGAATCTTTGAGGAAGGTTTTTGTGCAGCAGTGGACGTCGCTTGGCTGAAGTGATGTTGATGATGACACTACCATCTAACCTGAACACGATAGTACTGAACACTAGCATTTGGAGGTAACGCGATGATCCCACCTGAAACACCTACGCCCTCGGGTTCCAGCACTGGCGCTCCATCAATTGTTATTCTGATATTATGCGCGTAGCTGCTATAAAGCTAAATTTGAAACTATTAAAGCATTTTGTCGAATTTAATTCGGCCGTTTTTGAGACGAAGTAAGTCAATCTAATCCGCACAGATGTATACAGACAGGTTAATTTGTGTTGGGCTTATTTAATCTAAGTTTCACTTTGACGGCTGATATTGTAAAGTGACCATATTTGATGTTATTCTAAATGGGACACTAAACTCCCTTTGACATAATTATTATTCTCTATTTTATGCGCTCTCTATACGTTACGGGCGAGGTAGATTTTCGCTCGGGGATGGGTTAAATAAGACACTGTATTCTGCTGGTTGTTTTAGCTTTAGTAGTAGCTGTAGTAGTTCTAGCTTTGTATACAGAGGTGCTTATTTTTTCAAAATATTTTTTTCGCAATTATACATGCGAATGAAATATTTAAAAAAAATAGAAAGATTTATCTTTAGGTGGGACTTGCAACTCGCTACGCCTGGTTTCTATAGTCCAGTCTACGAACTGAGCTACTATTTTTATTTTATTAATCTTCTACTTTATTTATTTTTTATTTTAATAATCTCTTTATTCTATAAAGTTTTGTTGGTTTAACTTGCAAAGGCGTTTATGGCATCTGGGCGTGACGACCGGTGGGGTTACTCCAGCGGGAGGAAGTCAGTCGATGGCAGTCAAACCATTCCAATGGAGCGGCAAGTGCAATAACGCAAGATGGCCAGCAATGTCCTGCGATAAAACTACCCCCAAAACGATCGACAATCTGCACCCCAAGTGTAGCGATTATGGCATATCCCTCTTACGGAGAGACTTTGTCCCGACCCGACCAGCAGTGGACATCTTTCGGCTGAAATTATGATGACTTGCAAAATTTTTCTCAGAGACACGAGGCCGTAGTGTAGAAAAAACGAGACAGTCTCGTTCAAAACGGTAAGTATGGTCAATTTACTGATACGAAATGTTTGCTGTCAAGACAAATTGTGAGGAACAGACACAGATCCTGCGGATAATATTGTTAGCGGCTTGAATTAGATGTGACGGCAAATAAACACCGAAGTAGAACGTTTTATTATTAGTACTCAAATTAATGGCGAGCAGGATGAGTTCTTGATTTGGAATTAATAAGCTCATTTATTTGAGCTCCGTTTTATTATATGGTTGTTGGAGTTGAATATGACGTTATTGAATGAATGAGGTCGGAATTACGTGGGACTTATAATTATGAATGGATTTTGAACTAGAATCCCACTTCAGACTAAGGAAAACATTTCCCTTGACATACCGTGAACTTTACAGTTTTTTTGCGTTGTTAGCATCTTTATCTCTTTTAGGAATTGAAGATAAATGTATGTATTGAATCTTTACAAAATACATCCATTCCTAGTATTTCAAAATACATCCATTCCTCACATATCACAAAAAAAAACATATATTTAAAGAAATCAACATACAGTATGCCAGCAATAACGATTTAATAACAAAAATCACATAAAGTAAGGATAATAACAGAGCGCTCACGGACGATATCAATTGCGTATCATTACAGCGAGACGGCGACGGGGCGAGCAGCTTTCTTTATTAAATCTGACGGCCGAGTTTACGACGCGCTGTGACTGCTTAATTATAGGTGTGGCTTGGATTTATGGCCTGTAAAGGTGAATATAGACCTTCTTGGGGTGAAGTGTAGCGTCCACTACATAAGGTACCATCTAGTGGAGCATCGAGGAAACACAAATACTTGTCTAGTTCGGCCGATAGCGAATAACTGCGCTGAATCGTACATACATACATTCACACATACATTTCGTACGGATTGCCCTATATGTGCAGGCTGCGAACCTTAATCGTTGGGGTGCAGTCCGCCAGGTACTATCATCTCGCTTGGTTTTTGGATCATTTCCTTTCTGTTTATTTGCTAAAGGACCGCCGAAAAATTATATTACTACGTAGGCAGTAGGGATCGCCGTATAACCGAATCTACCTACCGTCAAATAGTAAGTAATAACTGTCAGTTGGAGGTTAATCTATGGCCTCACAATAACGTTCACAAAAGCAAAACTACTTGAGATTCAAGAGCGACAACGCATATGCATGTATGTATGTATCTTCACGCCAGGTCCCTAACGGGGTAGGCAGAGAGTGTAGAGCGCCAGATATCCCGGTTCTTACAAATCTCTCGTGCCTCGTCTACCTTCATCATTCTCTTCATACATGCACGCCGATTCCTAAGACTTTTGACCCCACCATCAGACAGAACCCGACCTATTTGGTCATGGTAAGTCAATCTTGGTCTTCCTGGGCCTCTGCAACCATCCACATTCGCATTGTATATCTGTTATTCATTCGCTCATTCGATATTCTTTCTATATGCTCAAACCATCGGAGCATGCCTTTTTTCATTTTTACACCGATACTATCATTCACACAAAGCCTCTTTCTTACATCTTCATTACGAACGCGATCGGTGAGTGATACACCGCAGATCTTGCGCAAAGATCTCATCTCGAACGCATATGCATTTTGCGGTTTTCATGTTAAGAAGATGTCTGTAGGCGGCTGTAGTTTTTTCAAATGCATGTTTGTTTTCTTTCTACCATCTGAACATTAAAAAATCGCATAGTGCAAGTATATCACAGTTCTCACGGACGATATCAATTGCGTATCATTACAGCGAAACATGGACGGCGCGAGCAGCTTTCTTTATTAAATCTGACAGTCGAGTTTACTGCCGTGATTGCTTAATTATAAATGTGGCTTGAATGTATGGCCTGTAAAGGTGAATATAGACCTACTTGGGGTAAATTATGGTGAATAAGTGTTGTTATAAATGCTGAAGGACAGGTTTCAATGATGCGTCCGGATGAATGATTGTGTTCGCAGTAATTAGACGTCTAGAACGTGGCAAACAAGTCCGCAGTTTACGCTGATGTAAAATGAATTACTGCATGTAAATGGCCACAATGGAAATGCATTGCTTGTTTTTTTTTTTTAATTTACGCTCAAACGAGATAATGTTGAACAGTTACATTTGTTAGCGCACAGATAAGGTAATGGTCCAATATCTCATCATCAACATCTTCGACCCCCGTCATTGGGACTCTACTATCAGTGAAAGTGAATACGTACTAAACACGTACACTCTCATTATACGCGTAACGCAAACAGGCTCGTTGCTGTGTCAAGATCAATGGCTAAGTCAAGCAAGTTAACTCATGTTTTGGGACCAGCTATATAAAATAGGCTTCCGGAAGCCATTGTTAAAACAAACACTTTATGTAGTTTTAAAATGAAAATTAGAAAATGGCTAATCGAGCAAACATTTTATAGTGTAGAGGAGTTTATTGCTGGTAATGTATGTACCTAAATTATTATTATTGTTGACATTTATTTATTTTTAAATTAATTACTATGATTTTTAGATCAGCTGTAATAGTTGTAACTATTATTAATAATTTTCAATATTTTGATTTTCTCTATGAAATAATTCTATTTTTTGACATGTAAAATTGTGGTTTTATAAATAAATGACTATGACTATGACTAAAGCTCTATGTGAGCGCAGCCTTACAGTAAAAATCCCGCGATGCGTTGCATCTGCATGAATAATTAGACTCGCAGTAATTAGACGCACATGTGGTGATCGCCGCACCGCACCGCAAAGCGTGGCGTCGCGTCGCTTCGCTACGCCGAAATGTATTGTGCGCCCGAACTTTTAGAGTGGCATTTATGATTTCATTAATGCGTTGGCGTCGTGTGGTGGGTTGCTCTTTGCTCTCTTCTCTTCACAATGGTTTGGTAATTAGTGGCATGTTAATTATTTTAGTATTGTATGTTTTGCAATAACACATACGACCGAAATTTAAGCCCAGCCGGTCCACATGTTACCAAAGCTCCATTTTTTTCTTGCTATTAGTATGTTCTGTTTTGGTCGAGCGTGCTATTTTTTGTTTTTTCTAGTGTGTATCCACTTTGTCATACAAACATTTGGTATTCTAATTAGTAATTCTAGTACACTTCCGACATATTCTAGTGAACGGATGTTAGACCTCAGGAACAGCCACGTAACTGCATTTAAAATATTTAGTTTTAATTTAGAAGTCTTGAAGCCGCAGCTGCAGAGTTCACATAGCTACTCAGTTAGGTGCTTTCAATGTAAACTGCATGCTTGCCACTTTTTAACCGACTTCCAAAAAAAGGAAGAGGTTCTCAATTCGTCCGGATCTTTTTTTTTTTTTTTTTTAATGTATGTTCATCGATAATTTGAAAACGCCTGTACCGATTTGGATAATTTTGGTTTTGTTTGAAAGGGTGTGCCTCACAGTTGGTCCCATTGTAACCATGACAATATGTGATCATGGGATCCTAGAGAAATCGAGGGAACTCTTCAAATTTCATAGCACACTTGAAAGGTTTTCGATATTATATAATGGTCCGTGTGTTTGCTTTCGGAAGGCACAATTTGATGAAGTGGAACTGATGATGAAGACTATATACGGTACCTTTTTAGTTGAAATACCTACTACTCCATTCTATTCTATTTTACTGTAGTGATACTAATAATAGTTACACGTTTGTTTAAAACATTATTATTATAAACCGCGATTGTTCGAAAACGCCTGTACCAAATAAGTCACTTTTTTTTGTTTGAAGGGGTGGGTATACCTCACAGGTAGTCCCATTGTCACCATGTCAAGATGTGATGATAGGATCCTGGAGAAATCGAGGGAAATACTCAAATTTCATAGCACAGGACACATAGCATTTTGACGACCCCGTTAGTCCAGCGGTGTGAGATGACCGTTTGATTCGATGATGATGGAGGTGATGATGATGATGGAGGGGATGATGATGAAAGTGATGATGATAAAGGAGATGTTCATATTATTATGCGTGTCATGATCATCATCACCGTCATCATCATCATCATCATCATCATCATCACCTTCATCTTCATCATCACCTCCATCAACATCACTATCATCACCATGTCTATCATAAACCCACCACCTCTATCAACATCATCACCGTCACCACCATCACCATCATCAACATCACTCCAGCCGAAAGATGTCCACAGCTGGACAAAGCCTACCCAGAAGATGTCCACAACAGTGTTGGGCGTCATAAAGGAAGAGCCATAGTACCTATTCAAACAATCTATCACTACAGTAGCGGTTAGCGAGTTTTTTAAACATTACAAAACTATCTATCTTAATAGCGGGTTTTATCACTACACTTTGAATTTGCCTTATGCTTGACTGCCTAAAAACCAGCTACTGGAATAGATAAATTTAGAAATCGCTATTAGAATTCAATAGCTAGTTTCGTTTCTTTGCCATTCCAGAAAAGCCGCCATTACTCGTACACACCTCTAGAACTAATGATAAAGACTATAGATAGTAGTAGTAGTAGTTAAAGTACCTACCTACTTTTACTGTAATACTTAATACCAATAATAGGTACACCACTAAAAAGCATAAAATTAATTATTTTAAAATTAAAAATACCGCCTTCAAAAAAAAATTAAAAACTGAATAGACAAAAAACACTAAAAAGCGTAACCTATTAATTATAATAAGACAATTACTTTAATATGGGCTACGTACCTACCTACTCATAGGTTTGAAGTCGGTGCCAAGCCAATAGTTAAAATGAAATTATCTAATTGAGTTTATTTTTCGCTTTTTAGTGTTTTTTGTCTATTAAGTTTTAATTTTTTTTTGAAGACGGTTTTTTTTATTACATTAAAGCATAGGTACAATACATTTTAGTGTAAAGACATCACTCTCTATATTCCAATGAGAGTTGCTTAAATACGATTGCATTCCCATATTAAAAAGTGAACAAACTGAAATAAACTTATTAATTATCGTCTCGAATCCAATAATAAAGACGAACATAATTGGATATAATAATGACGTGTCATTAATTATGAACCACTTATCAATGTGTAACCGTCCAATAAATATGACTGCATCATTAAAATTCTTCGGACACACACATCTGTTGCTCAATTTATGAAATGTCTCGGTATGTGCTCATGTGGAACATTGGCACAGTACAAATATAAACAGTACGGAAACTACGTACGAAACGTTGAAACGGCACACTCACACAAACATGCACATCGACGAGGCCTCTAAGCGGTTCTCGCGGTGCTGCAGTAGTGAGACGCACGCTACTCGAGTGTCGATGCGTGTGTTTGTGTTTGTGTGTTTCGAACTTTATGTACGTAGTTCCCATACTGTTCATGTTTGTACTGCGACGTTGGGTACTTATAGGTTAGGATCCCACTGCAGAATTATTTCGTTCATCCAGATATGCTGCAAACCTGATTATTACGTGTATTTATGATCTAGAGAATATGTATCGTCGTCACATAACAACTTAATACTAACACTTTAAATAGAGTTGGCCTGAAACCCCGTTACGTTAAAAATATATTTTTTCCTTAACAAAGAAGTAATCCAGCAAGTATCATACCATTTTGGAATTCAGATTAAATGCGCTATATTTTAAAGTTACGTACCAAAATATTGTAGTATTTTTTTTTACAGTACTAGTACTACTAGTAATTACTTTTTATTTAATGTTGGGCAAAAACACACAATTTTAATGAAAACTGAGGCCGGTACGTTTTAATTATAAACTGTAATTTACAAAAGGGTCAGTCATGACTACAATACAGAAAAAAAATTGCAAAAAGTAATATTTGTAGTTATAGGACTTGAAAGGTCATTACAGGATGTCAGTTTTTCCGTTTTTTTTTTCAATCCTTATAATATGACAAATACATGACATTTTTTTTTTCACATTTTTCTGTCTTATCATTTAACTGTCATGACTTGGCCTATCACCCGTTTTCGGTTTATCGTTGATTTCTGGGACATGTATAAATAATGAATGTACATTATGAACGTAAAAAGGTATCAGGGCGGAGTGCGCAACGGCAGCCGTGATTGTGCAGTGGCATAACAATATGTATAAAGACTCCGAAAAATAAACAACATTTCATTGAAAAACAAGTTAAAAAAAATTGTTTCTCAAAAAAAAAAAAAAAATAGTTGCGGCCAAATTTTGATAGGCAACCTGGTGGATATACCTAAGTTTATTTTCTAAATTATAAATATGCGTAAAAGTTAGGCTTGCAGCATATCTCGATGAACGAAATAATTCTGCAGTGGAATCCTATCCTATTAGACCAAAGAGCGTGAAAATTGTTGTCGAATACCTACTTTACACAACTAAGTTCTTTTCTTTAATTGATTCGTGTTAGTAAACCTACGGGGACGTGATATACTTTTCGGAGTTCCGTATCGCACCCATTCTTGCCGTAGATAATTCGTTTTGTTTTATTTGTGATTGAAAGCTACAAGCTTGACGACCTAAATTGAAAATTGACTATTAAATAATGAAATGAATAAAATTGAAATTGAAAATTGACGTGTTAATTTTATCCTGTTTATGTACTGATGGCATAGAGCAACCCGGGCCACCGGCCGCGGCGGACCGGAGAGTAGTGGCCATATGCAGGCTTTCCCCTCTGTCGAAGTACAAGCCCAAGTGGGCCGCGATGTTTAAAAGTGTGCGTGAAATTGTTTCTGTATTTTGTTAAAGTCAAGGTGTGAGTTTCGTAGTATTAGACGATTTTTGTAGTGTGTGTGTGTCACACGAATTTCCCCCCGCAAAAATGGCAGACTGTTTTGCATGCTACGGCTACTCCCCTCCGGTCGGCCGGCGGTCCGTGTTGCTCTATGACTGATGGTTCAAATCCCTTCTAATATAATATTATAAATGCGAAAGTAACTCTGTCTGTCTGTCTGTTACATTTTCACGTCCAAACGACTGCACCGATTTTAATGAAATTTGGTACAGAGATAGAGCTGACTTTAATAAGGAGCATAGGCTACTTAGTTATTTATAAAAGACATCCACGCGCGCGAAGCCGCGAGCAACAGCTAGTAGATAATAAATGCAGAAACGTCGCTACTCCCTGATTAAACTGTTTTGCCTCTGTGGTAGTTAAGTCATATTTTATATTGCCATTTAACAAGAATACGATAATGCTGATGACGGGAGGCAGTAATCAGCATTATTAGTAGATAGATTAGGTAACACGGTGTTGTGTACGCCCTCCACCTCCGTGCATACCTACTGCTGCACAGTGGTCACACTACTTGGTATTTAATACAACAAGGTTCTTTTGTTGAAAGAGATCTGATTAACATAGTTTTAACCGTGGTGCGTGGTTTATAAAGAAACTGAATTACGGTACAGAACAATGTTATTATTTTTTTGATGAGGTGAGCTCTTTACCTATATGCAATTCCCGCTAAAGATAGGTAAGTATCTATCAAATATTTTACTTAGGCAATATTGAAAGAAACAATGAAATAATTGAAGGCAACAATGTTTAATAGAAAAAAACACGTGTGTATGATGTCATCCTACACAAACACAATGACGTCACAACAAGAGGATGGGGCCCATGTGCTGCCCGTACTACACATAAATCACGGAAGAATTTTTTGTAAAGCCATTAATTACTTAGTATCCCAAACGTGAAATAGTGGGTACCTATATCCCACAATGGGGCAATCGTTATTGACACAGAAGTTCCTGTTAAATCAATTGCATATTAATATGATATGTTCTTAGGTTTTCGCGAGCTACACTCTTTGAAATAAAACTATTTTTACGGATCTATCTCGCGTATATTAAACTAAAATTATTTTTAAAATCAACCCGACGTTTCGGTCGCTTTTCAGCTTCCGTGGTCCCGGGCAGACTGAGGTGACATTTGTCTGACAGAAGTTTGAAAAAAATATATGTAGCTACCTCCATCGATTTCGTAAACGCCTTGCGTAGCGTTCAGGATTAACACAATAATTACTTATGGTGTCTTGATAAACACCATATTAATAATAATATATTGCATATTAATAAACACCATTGCAACTGATCTCCAATTCTATCTAAAGTGTCGCTATACGATATTGATGCATGACGGATACGAAATATCGTTTTACTTGACACTGGCAGTATGCGCAACAGCCATGTAGATAATACGAGTAAATATATGGTAGCAGCGATGACATGTTATAAAAAAAACATCACAACACCTATACAACGACATACTCAGCTTTAATTGAGAGTTACTGGTGGTAGAGCTCCAGTGATGGAGCTCGCGGGCGTAGGCACGCGTATTTCATACTTGCCGCTAAATGGAGGTGTTCAGCACTATCGTGTTCCGTTCAGGTGGTAATGTACGGCCCTGTAATTTCCGGCAGCGGCATAACACCTTAGGCCTCAAAAGTGGTAACGAATCTGCATTTTGACCTCTGGTGTTGTCTGGTTGTGTGGGTGTCTATAGGCTGCAGTCATCACTTAACGTCAATGTGAACTGCATGCTTGTTTGACACTTCCATAACATCAAAAAAAGTTTTAAATAAAACTCATAGAGTTCTCTCCCCGCAGATATTGAGACAAGTCATTTAAATACTTGCTGCAAAGATCGTACCGCATTCAAACAATGTATTCATGGGATATTCACGTATCGTATATCGGTTAAGATAACATCTCCGAGAGCTTGAAGTACGTAATCAATGAGATAAGCTCCGAGGGTGGTCCGCTCATGGTCTGATAGTGATGCACCTCGCGAGGCCGCTGGTTTCGACGGGGACTTACGTATCATAGATAGAAAAAGATCTTGATATTGGTCTTAATGGATTGGAGATATTAAAAATGACTGTATAAATAATGCTGAGTATATTTTGGGTGAGCTTTTAAATTCTTCAAAGGGACGCAATGTATACACAATGTCTTTGAAAATAATTAGGGTTTACCCCGAGCTTCTAGCAAATTCTTACTAATTTACCGACAGTTATCAAAAATATACGTTATGTTTGCAGATTTAGTGCAGGCACGTAGGTGTCAATAGGCTGCGCTCGTCACTTTCCATCCCCGTGAACTTTATGCTTGTTTGTCCTTTATTACATAATACAAATGCGGATTGATATTACTCAGCATGTGGAAAATAGGGTATATTCTTTTTTTTTTTAATTCTATTTTTTAAAGGGGTCTTGTCCCACGACATGTCAACCCCATCGTACCCAATACTAACTGAAACCATTACTGATAGTAATATAAAGAAATAGAAAGGAAAATGTTACTGGCGAGGAATCAACTTACATAATTCTTTTCCAATATTAGCCGTACATTCTGTACGTCTTACATTAAGTTACGTAACTTCTAGTCAGTAATACCCGACGATATAGGTAGAAGCAAATACATGCAAACACCCATGATTCGCCGGCATTTGGATTAGCTAAAATTTCCTGGAGTAGGCCAACATTCATGAAATTTTACTTCAGTTCCTGCACTAGCAATATCTTATCTTAGGGTATCTTCTTGCTATTCATAGATGGCCCACTGGTGGTAGAGTTTCAGTGCAGGCGCTCGAGGGCGTAGGCACCACCGCATTACAAATCAAATGGTAGCGTTCAATACTATCGTGTTCCAGTTAGATGGTGATGATTGGCCCTGTAACAACAACGTAGGTCTCAGGATTGGAAACGCATTATGACCTCTGGTTTTTGTGTAGATGTCTATAGGCTGCAGTCATGGAACAATGATTGGTCTGTGCTTAACATCGATGTGAGCTGCATGCTTGTTTGCCACTTTCCTTACATAAACAACAACCAGTTGCATCCCCACTAACTCACCCACTTACCCACTCACCTACTCACCCACACACTCACTCACTCAGAACAACTGTTGAATTGACAGCGATGATTCTGTCATTGGGTCCCCAAAAAGAAGGCGGATGTAATTCTGATCACGAGTCCGTCTTACGAATTTTCGATCAGGGTAATTTTTATCATGTCCTGACGAGGGTTAAACATTTTTACCCATCACAAAAATGCACAACCTCGCTAGAGATATCAAAAAATAGTGGCTACCTGTATCCTACCTCCATAACAATGTGTGTACACAGCGGGCAACATCCCAGCGGCTGCTATCTCGACATCGCCGCGCCCGCGTCACCGGTCCGTCGCGAGCGTCGACGTCATCCCGCTCTCCCGCTCCTATCACGTGGGAGAACACGCACTTACTGCGGTATCGCCGATCTAATTGACTTCATACTTTTTGTGATCATAGATAACGGGTTCATCAAAGTGTTCGGCTAATAAACGTAGCGTGCTTCTATGTCCAAACGGTCCAAACAGTGGGCTGATATGCATAACCCTCTGTTATCCATATCAGCGTTATTTACTTACGTAGTTATGTCTTACGGTGATAACAATGTGTCTTTTATATCATGCGCCTAGTTCAAGCAGTTTACTTAGTTAAATCTTGTAAATCAGTGCTTTTACATCCAAAATAATATATTAAAGCAAGATATTGAAATAATCTCTAATGACAGTAAAAAAAGTAAGAGGACATTGAGTACATATAAGGGTTGTACCTTGATTTCGAGTTTCTCTGATGCAGACAGAGGCAGTCGAGGACGTAGATGCCGCTGCATTACATCTATCCGCCGCAGGATGGTAGCTTGGATACTTTCCACTGCCGGTATTTTTTGGCGCCGAGATATCTGTGTGACTGATCACTTTTGACCTCTATTTTTGTAAATGTGTTATACTTACCATCAATGTTAACTGCATCCTTGTTTGTGTCGTTACATAGAAAAGTTACAGATTGTCGGATACAAAACGAATTGAAAAAAAATCTTATGGAATATCATTTAAATATTTGATTGTGTATACCAAGTCTGGAAGTTCGCAAATGAAATTTAAAAACGGACCATAAATCACAAAAATGTGACTGTCGTCATATTTTCATAACAAACTTACAAATTGAGATTCTCAGTCACGACCACAAGTAGAGCAAGTTTGTAGAGGTTCCGTGATTAGTTCATGGGCGCGGCGGCGGCGGCGGCGGCGGCGTGTATCAGGAGCGATCGGGCGCAGCGGGACACTAAGCGATACTCATTAGGAGTGCGGGAGGCTTACGCGTTGGTGCACTGTGTCCGATTATACGAATAAATTTCACAGATGGCTAAATTTCAAGAACTTTTAATGAAAATGTCATAACAATCTTACGAATAAATAACACTTCAAACAAGTGTTTGGAGATTGATCAATCGTTGCTCGCAATAGATTATATTGTGAGCAACGGGGGCACGTATATCGGGAGGGATCGCGCACAACGGAACGCTAAGTGCTAATGGGTATACATTAAGATCTTGGTTTTAAACAAGTTTCTCGTGATTACTTGATGCGAGCGGTGGCGCGTGTGTGGGGCGCAGCGGGAGACTAAGCGATATTCATTAAAAACTAAGAAGGACCGGAGTGGTTGTACACTACCTTAAGTATTGAGTCCTGAAGTAGGGAGAGTTGAAATAAAATTCAAAAAGTTTTGAATTAGAATACCATAACCGAGAAACAAATTTGTATCATGATGCTAACAGTGTGTGAGAATTATTAGATGATTAATTGGTGCAAAAAGCGATGCATATATTGTATGTTTTCATACTTGCCATTTTAAAATTTTGTAAAGCGCACCGGCTCAGAAAAAAAACTAAATCCTGTTTATGGATATTGAGTTACTTTATAGTATGTAACTCGTCAATGAATAAAAGAAGGAGGACGTAGAAGTTCCTGTTGCAAGGTATCATTATCTAAAAGGAATCTCTTTCAGATAAAGCAACATAACGTTTACCTTTAGGTAGAAGTTCGATGTTTGTTTTTTTTATCCTTTTTAATGTCATCGAATCGGGCCCCGTGCACAAACGTCCTCACAACTGAAACTTGCTTTTTATTTGTCCCCCATCGGCCACTCGACGTAACAGACTAACAGTGAGACAAGCAGAACAAATAATGAACCTAACGAGCATAAGTACGCTAACAGCGCGCTTATTTCTAGACTTGCCACTTTGTGCTAACAATGTACATGTTAGTATAACTTCATAACTTTATCGATGCAGTGGGCAAAGTATACACATTCACATGTATGCCAATGGCAGTTGTTTAGGGTTCCGTAACCGAACAAAAACTTAACCCTTATAGATTCATCATGTCTGTCTATTCCGTCTACGGATTATCTATAGTTTGATGTACCTTTTATGCGAATATGGCCTAATATGCCTATACCTGGGACTGAAACTAGATTTTCGCTGCCTTTAACTGATGGGTGAACATCCAGTGAACTATTCGTTCCTACTGCAGAACTCTTCGCGAGTCCGACTTGCATTTGGCTCTTTTAATTTCCAAATTATTTTACTTCTGGAGAAACCGTTGCCATTTCGACACTTGAAGAAAAAAAATAATAACGACCCCATTATTACCAGCACAGAGGCATAACAGCTTAGGCATTAGAAGTGGCAATGCGTGTATGGGTATATGTTCGAGCCACCAATAGACGCAGTCGACCAATAGGCCACACGACTGCCACCATAGACACTATGGCGGCCACCGCGACCACCACACAAATTGTGAGACGTCATCGGGCTGCGACATCATTGGTAGACGTATGACTTCCGCTACGGCCAGCCAATGAAATCACCGGCTCGGCCACGGGTGGTAGGGCCATCAAGAAACTCAAAAGACCGTTAGAACTCTACAGAACCGAAAAGATCGCTTTTAAAACCACATAAAACTGTACACTTGTATCTTTACGCATAATTATACGCAAGTTGTTATAAAATTTCGCATTTAATTTAAATCTCCATCAAGTTGACGAGGACATCGCAAGGCCCTCAAATACATTGGACCTTCAGAGCCAAATTCTGAAAAATCATCAACGACCTGTGGAAGAAAGCGGTGAAATACTTGGAGTCTGGAGTCTCTGGAGCAGTCTGGAACCTGAGCTAAGGCAGTGGACGGAGCCATATCTACAGAAAGCGCAACGGTACGGCCAACCACCCATCTTATTCCAGACCTCTCCTTTATCTTTTGTGTTGATAGTGTGCTTCAACTGATTTCAGTGATTCGGTGTGAATACGCGTTACCCGTGAAATCAGCTGACTCGCTATAGTGCCGCTGCTAGCATCTATATCGAGCTGAACACACGTACGCATAAACGTGAGTACCTACTTACTTGGCTTCTATGACTACCAAAATGAGTTTAACCGATAATTTAGAAACTGCCGGGAAATCCCGTGATAAATCCCCTTACAGAGCGAGTGACGATGTAAAAATTAAAGATTTTGTTAAAAAACGTGGCATTATCAAAGGTAGATTCACTAAGTTCGTTAACTATTTAAAATTATTAAAATCTGAGGTTGATCTATCTAGTCAGCAAATTGTTGATCTTAAGTTGCGTATGCAAGGTGTTAGCAATTTATTTTCCGAATTTAATAATATTCAGACTCAAATAGAGGAGTCAGTGCCTGATATAGGCCTAGATGAACAGCTGACGCAAAGAGAATTGTTCGAAGACAACTACTATACTGTGTGTGCTCAAGCGGAATGTATAGTGAATAAAAATACCGTAACTGAATCTAATAAAAGCAATAAGTTAAGTTCAATCAAATTGCCGACGATTAATATGCCTACCTTTGACGGTTCTTATGAACAGTGGCTCGAATTCCGCGACACGTTTTTATCGTTAGTTCATAATTCAAACGAAATAAGCAATGTTCAGAAATTTCATTATTTGAAATCATCTGTTAAGGGCAGTGCATCTTTGGTCATCGATTCTTTAGAATTCTCCAGCAATAATTACGAGATTGCATGGGAACTACTACTTAATAGATTCAATAATAGCAGATTATTAGTGCACAACCATGTCAAAGCCTTATTTAATTTGCCGATATTAAATAAAGAATCGCCCAGTTTAATAAGAAGGTTAATTGATTCAGTTTTAAAAAACCTACGCGCTCTTAAAATTCTCGGTGAGCCAACAGACACTTGGGATACACTGGTCATATACCTCCTTGTATCTAAATTAGATCAAGCCACCGAACGAGAATGGGAACAACATAAAGGCACATTATTGTCTAATACCGCCGATATGAACTCAATTCTCAAAGTAAACGATTTACTCAGTTTTCTAAAAAAACGGGCTGACATGTTAGATGCACTATTAGTTTCACGAAACAAACCGCATAATAATTTCACAAGTTCTAACATTGTTAAATCTAAGGTGCACTGCAACATTGCTGCTAATAAGCCACACTCTCGCGATAACACAATAAAAAAAACTTGCCTCGCATGTAACGCAAATCATCCGATTTATTCGTGCCAGAAATTTATCGATTTAGATTTAAAAGGTAAGCTTGAATTTGTTAAAAGACATAATCTATGCGTTAATTGCTTGCGCGCGGGACACAGTGTTGTCAACTGTAGAGGCGGACCGTGTAGATTATGTAATATGAAACACAATTCGCTAATACATAGTGAACATAGGGACGAGCTAAACCAGACCGTTTCGTGTCATTCGTCACAATTAACTAATGAGTGCACGGAGTGCAAGGAGGTGGCATCCGCGCCGCATCCCTCACTTCACCTCTCCGCGACTCCTGCGCCCGGTGCCATTCAGGTAAACGAGGCACACATACATGATACACAATACGCGCAGTGTTCTAGTGTGCAACCTGTTTTGCTATCAACTGCATTAGTCGAAGTTGCAGATAATTGTAACAATTATCATCTCGCGCGTGCCCTTCTTGATAGTGGCAGTCAGAGATGCTTCATTACGAAATCCTTATGCGATTTATTAAATACACCAGTAATACAGTCCACTGCAGAAATACGTGGTGTCGGAAGTTCGGTGACACAGACTTCAGAAGTCTGTGAAATTGAAGTTAAATCGCGCACCGACCCCGATTATTTTACGCGTTTGAGATGTTACGTTTTGCCTAACATTACGTCATCTCTGCCAGCGGTTCCCAGTCAATGCGCGCAGGTCATACCTACGACTATTCAGCTGGCCGATCCGCACTTTTATGATTCCCATAACATTGATATCTTAATAGGCGCAGATAAGTTTTGGGAATTACTTAAAACTAGTAAGTTTAGGTTACCTAATGGACCTTTCTTACAGGATACGCATTTAGGCTGGATAATTTCCGGTCAAATTAATACATATACGCGCAATAATATTAATAAAATTTATTGTAATTTTACACAGTCTCTTGAGCGGCAATTACGGCAATTCTGGGAGCTAGAGGAAATATTAAAAATGAACGTGGACGCTCGCACTGACGACGAGCGTACGTGTGAGAAACATTTTGTTGACACCACGATGCGCAATGAGGATGGAAGGTTTATTGTACGTATACCATTCAAATCCTCCCCTGATTTGCTAGGTGAATCTTATACCAGAGCTGAAACCAGATTTTTAGCCCTCGAGAAGCGTTTACAGCGTCATTCAGCGTATAAAAAACTATATGCAGACTTCATTCATGAGTATATTGAATTAGGTCATATGTCTCGCATTCAGACATACAGTAGTCCTCATTATTTTATGCCGCATCACGGTGTTTTCCGAGAACAAAGTACTACTACTAAATTGCGTGTGGTGTTCGATGCCAGTGCTGCGACTAGTACGAATATTTCACTAAACGACTTACAATTAGTTGGTCCACCTATTCAAGGGGACTTATTGTCAATCTTATTGCGGTTTCGACAGCATAAATATATAGCTTGTGCAGATGTAGAGAAAATGTTTCGGCAATGCTTGCTTGACAAAAAACAACGTGATCTACAGCTTATTTTGTGGCGTGATGATCCCTCTAAGCCGATTGACATCTATAAATTAAATACAGTCACCTATGGCACTGCGTCTGCCCCTTATCTCAGCTGTAGATGTCTCAAACAATTAGCAATAGATTGTACAGATCCTGAGATTAAGCGTATTATCAACGAAGATTTTTTTGTCGATGACATGATCACGGGGAGTGATGACAAACACGAATTAATAAATAATTGTCACTCCATAACAGAGTTATTGGAATCAGGCGGATTTCCATTGCGTAAGTGGCTATTCAATTTCGATTGCAATGATAAACCCACATTGAGTTCTGATTCATCTTCAAAATTACTAGCTTTGGATGATAATGTACATTCAAAAACTTTAGGTTTGGGTTGGAATAATTTGAAAGATGAATTTTATTTTGATTCTCAATTTAAAGGATTGTCTCAAACAGTAACAAAGCGTTATATGATGTCTGTTATATCGCAAATATTTGACCCGCTCGGTTTACTTAGTCCGGTTATAATAACAGCGAAGGTGTTACTTCAAAGGTTATGGTTGCTGAAGATAGACTGGGATGATGAGGTACCTATAGACGTGAAGCATGTATGGCATCAGTTCGCTACCGCTCTGCCCATACTTAACACAATACGCATACCTAGGCTTGTCATAGGTTTTAACCCTTCGTACTTAGAACTGCACATATTCACAGACGCGTCGGAAACAGCGTATGGTGCATGTGCGTACGTACGCACTGTCACTAAGTCTGCAGTTTTCAGTAAATTACTTTGTTCAAAAAGTAAAGTCGCTCCTCTAAAACCTATAAGCGTACCTAGGCTCGAGCTATGCGGTGCTTTACTTGGTGCTAGATTGTATGAAAGGGTTTGTCAGTCACTTCGTTGCGATTTTCGTTCAGTAGTTTTTTGGTGCGACTCCACGATCGTGTTAGGCTGGCTGCGCATGGCACCTAACACTTTAAAAACATTCGTTCAGAATCGTACCGTTGAAATACATGAACTTACGAAGGGGTCATCATGGCGACATGTAAGTGGTAAGGAAAATCCAGCTGATTTAGTTTCGCGTGGAGTTCGGTTGGAGGATCTTTCTACTTCCTCGCACTGGTGGGAAGGCCCATCGTTCCTTCGTGAGTTTAATATTAGTGAAACTGAATTAGAACAAACTCAGGAAAATGCAATTGAGTCATTGCCTGAATTAAGGGCTAAGGCGACGCATTCCTTTTTGGCGGAGACTGATTCTTTACCAGCTATATTTCCTTTTCATAGATTTTCGCTATTTAATCGCATGAGACGTACTGCTGCATATGTATTGCGCTTTATATATAATGTACGAAATGCTAAAGAGCGTAGGAGTGGTAATTTAACCGTAGAAGAATTAAAAAACGCAGATATTATGTTATTGCGGCTATCTCAATCAGAATCATTTACAATCGAATATAATCTATTAATTAATCATAAACAAATATTAAATAAAGGCAATTTATCCAAATTAAATTTATTTTTAGACAATGATAAAATATTAAGAGTAGGTGGCCGCTTAAATAATTCGTGTGAATTTACATACGATAAAAAACATCCTATTCTAATATCCTCGAAACATTGGTTTTCTGTATTATTATTTCGCTACGAGCACATACGATTGCAACATGCTGGACCGCAAGCACTTCTGTATAGCGCGCGAGAGTGTTATTGGCCAGTAGGAGGTAGGAACCTGGCTCGACAAATAGTACAAAACTGTGTTATCTGTAGACGCTTTAAAGGTAGGACATTAACGCCCCTGATGGGAAATTTGCCACAAGAAAGAATTACACGATCATTTCCGTTTAATCATTGTGGCGTGGACTACGCGGGTCCTGTTTATATCTTGAATCGCAAAGGTAGGGGTTCGAGATTAGTCAAGGCATATATTTGTTTGTTTGTCTGTTTTGCCACTAAAGCTGTTCATCTAGAGCTGGTCAGTGATTTATCCACGAATGCATATTTATTAGCGCTGAAAAGATTTATCTCTCGTCGCGGAAAACCAACTGAGATTTTTTCTGACAATGGTAAAAATTTTGTTGGCCTCATGAATGAATTTAACAAATTTTTATCAAATTGTTCTGCTGATATTATTGAATACGCAACTAGTCAAAACATTAAATTCAGTTTCATACCGCCATATTCTCCTCATTTTGGTGGTCTGTGGGAGGCAGGTATAAAATTCTGTAAGCATCACTTACGTCGGTCAATGGGTAACGCGCATTTAACCTATGAGGAATTTTCCACACTGTTGACGCAAATAGAGGCTCTCCTTAATTCCCGACCTTTAAGTCCGATGTCCGCAGATCCCAATGATTACCTTCCCCTGTGTCCTGGCCATTTCCTGGTTGGTCGACCACTGACAGCGCCTGCCAGTAGCGACCTCACTGATATCCCGATGCTGCGACTTGATAGATACCAGCGAATCGAACAAATTCGTCAGCATTTCTGGACAAGATGGGCGAAGGAGTACATCTCAGAGCTGCAGATCCGGAGTAAATGGTCAAGGAGAGACCTAGATTTACAGCCTAATACTCTGGTTGTAATAAAGGAAGACAACACAAGTCCACTTAGCTGGAGTTTAGGCCGCATTGTAGCTACTGTACCAGGGAAAGACGGCATAAACAGAGTCGCTGACATCAAGACAGCTTCTGGAGTTATACGACGCGCTTTTTCGAAAATTTGTCCACTTCTTCATCCGGAACCTATTTCGTTGGAAGCTGAAGACTCCAAGGCCGGGGGCATGTTCGAGCCACCAATAGACGCAGTCGACCAATAGGCCACACGACTGCCACCATAGACACTATGGCGGCCACCGCGACCACCACACAAATTGTGAGACGTCATCGGGCTGCGACATCATTGGTAGACGTATGACTTCCGCTACGGCCAGCCAATGAAATCACCGGCTCGGCCACGGGTGGTAGGGCCATCAAGAAACTCAAAAGACCGTTAGAACTCTACAGAACCGAAAAGATCGCTTTTAAAACCACATAAAACTGTACACTTGTATCTTTACGCATAATTATACGCAAGTTGTTATAAAATTTCGCATTTAATTTAAATCTCCATCAAGTTGACGAGGACATCGCAAGGCCCTCAAATACAGTATATAATTTTTTTTTTTCAATTTTATGCAAATTTATACATTTTTATAGGTTACAAGTATTCACACACCATAAATTTTTGTTTTTCATGAAGAAAAACATACAAATACAAAAGTTATTTATTTTTTGGAACAAATACAATGTGGTATTGCATAACAAATGCAACCGTTGACACTCGCAAAAGTAATAAAATACTGTGTCGCGAGAATCAGCGCCCTCCGCCGAACATATACAGACAGGTACATGAATTTACTGTATTTCCCTCGCGCCAAAAGAAGTATAATTTCAAAAATGCCAACCCTGCGATCCACCTTTTTCCCGGTCAAGTAACAGGTTCAAACCGGCTCCGAAATTGGGTCGGCCGTCGGCTTTCCAACCTGACACCAGCCCGCCGGCGCCGCACATGACATCCGAACCTTCGCCATAATACACCGACCGTGATATTGGCAGAAGCCTTAATAAGCCCCAAATTTAACGTTAACCGTGTACACGTTATTGTATGCCCCAAGTAAACGATACCGAGATGTTGTTCACTTGGGAATTTTCTGACGGGTTTTGTTTTCGGATGGAATTTCATTACTTGCGTTGTATTGAATATTTTTTTTACTTACTGTTAAATGTCGAGGGTGTTTATTAAAGGGTAACATTTAAATGATCCACTCAAACTGCAGATGCAGATGCAGATGTCCACTGCTGGACATCTGTCTTCGATTACATGGTCGAAGTGTTAACCCATTTCGTGTTCCATTGCAAACACAATACTTTAAGCAATGCAAACACTCACATGTGATTCATGGGACATGGAACCTGTTAATGCTTGTATTTTCGCGTCAATTTTCTTACAGAGTAGTCTGAGAGCATGGAGCGTCAAATATCCCTGTTCTTACACACCTCCCATGCCTCTTCTACACTATGTATTTGTTTTATATTTTTTAAACAATATTATATATCCTGTAATTGCCGGCACAGAGGCATAACACCTTAGGCCTCAGGAATAGCAACGCTTTTGCATTTTGACCTCTGGTCATTGTGTAAGTATCTATAGGCTGCAGTCACCACTTAACATCAATATCAACTGCATGCTTGTTAAGCACTTTCATAACATAACAAAAAAATCCGCCCTTTATAAATTCACGAATACATACTCGTACACCTCCGTCGACGCCTTGACTCTTTTGCATGCTTGAAGCTTCCAGACTAAATGAATTCAGCGAATCTATCAGAAACCTTCTAACTGTTACTCTACTTGCCATAGACAATGTCTCCATATTATTATAAAAGAATCATTCATGTGTCAATAAGTGCAATTCCAAATGCAGTAGCCACACAAAACACGAGCGTCACGTGTAAAGTGCACCCGGTACCGCATTCACGTAGAGGTACTAAAGGACTAGACATGACATCGCAATTTATTGTACTTTCGACAAGGACTATTAGTACAACATAGTCTATGGCTTGCTGTTTTTTGTAACTCTTACACACTCTAGGTTTTACCTTGATTCATGTGTGCCGATGTACACACACTATATAAAGGCCTTTAATTTGGTATGTCACGCAACATGTTGTGTTATTTATCCACATAAAGCGTCTCCTCTTTTTTTATTTTATTCATTGACGTGTAATGTAAATAAGTATTGAGTATTGAGTATTAAGTAAGCCAAACAAGCACAACGTGCATACACGTAAAGTGGGGGTGCTATTTTTTTTCTCTCGCATCCCATCACGTGAGGTGTTGTTGAATCTTGAGAGATTTAAAATATTGTAGAATTGAGAAGACCAGGTCTAGATTAAACGATCTGTTATGATATTTAGCATTAAAGTGTTTTTTTTTTGTTAAAATGCTTTCCAAAGTTGTTCGAGAATGCAAAGTAGCATTATGATTGTAAAGCTTAAAAGTGTAAATAAATACAAGAGTGGTGAAACCGCCACAACTGACCAAGATCGTACAATAAATAGTGGTGCCGTATCTAGTAGTTATATAAGTCAGGTGTCGCCTGCTTTACATGCGGGCCCGGCTTCACACAGCTCACACCTCACACTGCTGTCGCGACTTCGTACATTATCGTGCCAATGGGAAATGGAGCGGGAATATACATACACTTGTCTATAAACTTGATCAATGCACTTGGAATATAGAACAGCGTGAACAACGTATAGTGTAAGAGAGCTAGACGGCACTTTTCATTTTTTCATATTATTGTATATACAAAAATAAGCACCTATATGGAAATGGTTTCAGAAAACTTAAAAAAAAAACGTAACTTCACGCTTGTAATCCCCAAAGGGGTAGGCAGAGGTAAAAGCATGCATTCAAACGTACATGCAAACACCCACGATTCGCCGGTTACGTTTAGAAAACTTGTAGTATTTATTAGCATTGATAATAGCTATATGAGCATCTTTTCTTACAAACGAATGTAATCCACAGCTTTTATGGGCACTACTATCTACCTTGTTTTATTTACCTACCGGCACACAACAGGCAAGACAAAGTTCAAACGAGGTCCTAAAAATAACGCCCTACGCACTACTGTTAAAGAAAGTAACATATTTTCTTAATAACACTAAAATAAAACAAATTTATTTTTTATATATTTTAATAATATTAATTTATTGAGCCGCAACCTGCAATTTTAAATTGCATGCACAAATGTTTGTCTATAAGAATACCTCGTCATCACCTACCCATAGGAACGCACAAGGAGATTAACGAGCACGTCTCAAATTGTTTCTTATGACGGTTTATATAGGAAGTAATGAAAACGTAACTAGTTACTTGAGAGCAAAGTAATCCATCATGGTTTTGACCGGTGCGCCGGCGACAGGTCGTTATGCCGCGAGTCCGCGAGCCAATTACCGCACATCTCTGTTCGACGTCGACGTCGCTGTCCTACAGGGATATAGAGCCACGTAAATGCTTTTTACTAATAATCACTGAATGTCTATGTACCTTTACATTCCATTTGTCTATGTACCTTTATTTTCCATTCCAGCACTCTCATTCATCAACCTCTCACTCGGTGGAGAGGGAATATAAGAATGAATGGGATTGAACGTCGGCTGTAGTGAATGTTGTGTCATTGCGCAATCTACTGAATGTGTTGGCAAAGAGAATCTGTGAAGTGATAAAGTATTACATTTACTGGTGCTAGAGCTGCAATGTCGGCGTTCGCGGGCGTAGCACCACCGCATTACCTAATCTACTTGCCGCTAATTGGCACTATCTTGTTCACGTACGGCCCTGTAATTTCCGCCACAGAAGCATAATACTCGTACCTTAGACGTAGCAACGCAATCTACATTGAAATATCTGGTTTCACGTTGATGTTTACAGGCTACAGTCTTACTTACCATCAATAAACTGTATGGTAGGTTGCCACTTCATTACATAAAAAAAACGATATAGAATAGATATAAAAGAGAAAATAGAGACAGAGATAAAATTTTCAGGTCAGAGGTAAGTTTTTTTTACACATCTTTGTGTTAGGGTAATTTGTGTGTCCACCTACAAATGAAATTCAGTCCTCTCAAAGAGACCTAGCAGTTTTATCATAACTATCACCACTTTTCATTTTCGACTCGCATACCAAATAAAAGATATAAATTGAGAATCAACAAAAAGCGTCTACATGTAATATCGTCCAATTCGAAAAAGCAAATACAAGCGGGGAAACTATTCTCAGAGGGAATTTAGTTAGCGGGGGGTGCGCGTGCCGGGGACAAGGGCGAGGGGGGAGGGGAGGGGAGAGGACGAGGTTAACTTTTTATATTAGTTGAGGGCAGTTCTCGATTCACGATGAACTGCTATAGAGAATTCTGTGATTTGGATGTAGTTATGCGAGCCGGGACCAGCGGTAAAGATTTATTTGCAATAATTAATTAATTAGTTTAAGTAAGCTTACTGGCGAAACTAGGATACCTAATATTAAAGACATCGCTATTAAAACAATATTATGACTTGTTCTATATTATTTCGCATTAACACATGCTTGTGAAATAAATTTTAAAGAAAAATTTGACTTCAGGTTAGACTCGAACTCGCGGCCACTGGGAATTTAGAGCGGCTGGACTAGATTCCCAGTAGCCGCGAGATCGAGTCTCATCTGAAGTCAAATTGTCCTTTCCATTTTTCTTTAAAATATCATGACTTAAGTGAGCAAGTCGTGGTAGCCACTGTTGCTAGTCCTGAAATAAAGAGTTTGATTTTTAGGTCAGAAAAGAATAAGAATAAGTATTGGGTTTTTTTTTATTTTGATGGCACCTGAAGTATTTACTTCAGGTACGCAATAAACATCACAACACCTATCGCAAATTCATTTGTTTCGTGAACGATCGTCTTTAAATTGGCTTTCTCACACTTAAATTATTTTTTTTCATTCACAATAAGCGTGTAGTTCACATGGGTGTAGCCTACAAAAAAAATTTTATTACTATTAACCGTAACACAATAGTGCTGAGCACTACCATTTCCGTGGCAGATAGTTTAGATAATGCCTACGCTCTCGAGCTCCGAGACTGGAACACTACCGCCAGTAAAAAATCTACAAAATATGTTCAATATCAGAAAGACCGTAACAAAAATTGTAGCGCCAATTTAGCAGTACATAATAGGTTGGGGAAAAAGTCTTTTCGCATTATAGTATGTATGAACTTGTAATAAAATCTCTTTGGCTGTAGTATTTGTATCTGGCTGGTTTTGGTATCATTGAAAGTTAAAATTTTAAAGAACATCATTCCAAATTCAAAATAGGCAAATGTGTGATTTTCATTTGTTTTTTGTACTGTCAAGATGAGTGAATCTAATTAAGAAATTCGATACATTTTAAAATTTTACTACAAAAAAGATAAAAATGCAACGCAAGCCGCGAAAAAAATTTGCGATGTTTATGAACCTAGTGCAGTGTCTGTGAGAGTAGCACAAATTTGGTTTAAGCGTTTTCAATCCGGAAATTTTGATGTCAAAGATGCACCTCGCTCTGGTCGCCCTATTACGGATAAAATGGATGCCATTTTTGAAAAAGTGGAGCAAGATCGACATATCAGTAGTTACGACGTAGCTGAAGAACTGAGAATTGATCACAAAACAGTTTTGGCGCATTTGAAAAAAGCTGGGTACAAAAAAAAGCTCGATATTTGGGTACCTCACGAGCTCACTGAAAGAAACCTAATGAACCGTGTACTCATTTGTGATTCCTTATTACGACATAATGAAACCGAATCATTTTTGAAGAAGCTGATAACTGGTGATGAAAAGTGGATCACGTACGACAAGAACGTGCGAAAAAGGTCGTGGTCAAAGGCGGGTCAGGCTTCACAGACTGTGGCGAAACCCGGGTTAACTCGCAATAAGGTGATGTTGTGTGTGTGGTGGGATTGGAACCACCACCAGGACTATCGATTCTGAACTCTACTGCGAACAACTGATGAGATTAAAGCAAGAAATTGAGAGAATTGATCAACAGAAGGGGTGTGGTGTTTCATCATGATAACGCTAGACCTCACACATCTATAGCCACTCAGCAAAAATTAAGAGAGTTTGGCTGGGAGGTGTAAATGCATCCGCCGTATAGTCCTGACCTTGCACCTTCAGATTTCCACCTGTTTCGGTCTCTTCAGAATTCTTTATGCAATGTTAGGTTAACATCGCGAGAGGACTGCCAAATCCACTTGTCGCATTTTGATGAGAAGTCCCAAAATTTTTATAGCAATGGGATCATGTCCCTACCTACAAGATGGCAAAAGGTTATCGAACAAAATAGTACATACATACTTTAGTTAAATTTAAATAAACTATATTAAAAAAAAATATTTTTGAATTATCTTAAAAAATGCGAAAAAACTTTTTCCCCAACCAATATTTTTGTTACGGGTGTGTGGTTTCAATCAAATTCCTTAGCATCCTTAAGGGCAATGAACACGATATTGTTTCCCGCTTCAACAAATACCTCCGGCCGGCAACTTTGTGCAAACACCCGCCGCCGCTTGTTTTAGACCTTTACACAAACACTGAACACACGCCGGCGCCGGCATGGTCAAAGCCTATCATCATTATGGAAACATCATTATATTAATATGCATAAAGAACGCATTAGACTCGATCGTTTTAAAAATCGTGACAGAAATCGTAAAAAGTAAGTAGTTCTTCTGCAATTTCGTTTAACTGCTACGTACTTTTGCGAGTTTACTGTTTTATAACATTGAAATAAAAAAGAAGTCAAAGATTTGAATAGTGAAGAACGGTTCATATTTAAAGCTGCGTACAAATTCAGAATGTCTCCTTTGGTACAGTTACAGTTTAATGCTACTTTTTAAACTACTAAAACTTTAAAAAAAAGGTTTAAAAATATAATAAATCAAGAAAAGAATCATTACCCACACTGCCATGCATTTGACACCCCATAAGCTAGGTACGTTTGTTAATTTCATAACAATTGTCCTGTGTACCAGGTACCAACTTATGGTAAAACAGTTTCACAAAACAAAGTAGGATTATCGTAGAGATTCGTTAAGAGTATATGTACCTATAATATAAATCGAACTTACACATATTTCATGTTCGAATTCGATTAAGCGATCACTAGTTTAACGACATAATTCGTGTGTTGCGTTTATGTTGCGATATGCCCATCCTTTTATTTACTATAAATTGGCAGTTTTTATTGAATTCACAAATCTGTTAAAAAGATCATAATAACAGTAATAAAAAATAAAAGCGCTAATTAAGGAGCGTTATTGTTACGGATGTGTGGTTTCAATCAAATTCCCTGCAACGTTTGGGAAATTAATACGATATTGTTTCCAGCTCCAACAAATACCTCCGGCCGGCAACTTTGTGCAAACACCCGCCGTTTGTTTTAGACCTTTGCACAAACACTGAACACACGCCACCGCCGGCCCTGTCAAAGCCTATCATTTCGCAAGTATTTAACTAATTCGTTTATTATTGTGTTTTCAGCGACTAAATTTAATAATTTGATTAAATTATAAATTTTAAGTTTACTTCACTAATGGAGGCGAATTATTCACCTCAATTCAGTTAACCCAAAACCAAACTATTACAATAGAGCGGTAGTAAACTAACTGTCTGGACTTATGGTAATGTATACCTACAACTAGTGGAATCTTGAGACGAGCCGCGTAGATATTATGATCATTCAATGGGTTGCACTCTGGGAGTGCCGCCAGAAGTTACTGTTACTGTGCTGAAAACTAACGTTGTGCATTTCTGATAATTTGGAATGGTTAGGGAATCATTTCGCACGTATTTTTTGCTTTAATTATCAGTATAAAACTATTCATCTCCTGATAATCAAATCTTGTCATTTTTTATAATTTATTTCAAGAAATATATTTTAAAATACGGTAAATCTGTTTCGGTGGCAGAATAAAGAGATTGTTCGAATCCGTCCATTTGTTATGGTTGTTTTATAGCGTACTTAGCTTCCAGCAGACACATGCAACTTCTGAAAATGTACACCCAAACACATTGCAGCGCTATTCTATTACCGAACCACTAGAACGGAGGCTTTGGCGGGAGACATCCCCTATGTCTTCCGCCAAAGCCTCCGTTCTAGGCAATATACCATTTTTAGTATCCCATTGCACTGCATTTCCTACTGTTTTTCTTTTATTACAAATCCTCAATTATTAAATGGTCTTAGATTGATTGATGTACTACTTTGTGACCATGGTAGATATGACTCCGAGTGACAGGAAATATTAATGGTATTGTACACGTGAGAGAATGTGAGAAAAATGTAACTTATATAAAATTATAACACAAATACGGAACAACAGACCTCAAAATCCTCAGCTTCTAAATGTACGTGAAGTTCAAAATACTCCATCACCATTCCAAGTTTCGATATTTCATCAGCATTATTAAGCAAAACATTTAAATTTCATTTCTATATCTCCATTGATTGGTCGGAGGCGCCAGATTGGTTATTTACCAACAAGTCGCTGAAACCGTTGTCAACCCTTTCGAAATGAGCGCCGACTAATGATCCAGGCCGCTTGATTGTAATGAGCGCCCTTTGTGGGCCATTACACGAGATTGTTTTGGCGATACCGGGTATTGGGACGGCTGGGTCGTCGGCCCGTGATCGTCCGGATCGCTCGCTATCTGATTGGACTATTAAGGGCTTCCTGAAATGTTTCGCTTCATTTCAAGGGCTGTTCTCGATAATCGAAGGATTCTGTGTAAGCTGTGTGTTTCATGTTATATTTTTTCTTTCGCGTCTTGAAGAGAAAGAAAGTATTGGAGTACTCTCTAGACCTTACACTATAATATATTCCATTATTTTAAGGGTTAACTTAATTTCTATGTACCTACTTGACTTGAATAGGGCGATGTTATTTTAAACATAGAATTAAGTGATTTTAATAAGTTACGTAGAGACATGATCATAAAAGTTATATAAATTGTAACGCTGCAAATGACATTTTAAAAACTCCAGATGAAATTTTACGCTTCTGTCTCAGAAAAACTTGTGAAGTAATATTTTTCTTACCATGGGTCAGGCACGTTTCAAACGTATTGCAACTTTCTAGCTCCTTCTCTAGCAATTAGGCTTAATCCCTGACGAAAACTGATTTATGATTGCGTCAAATTTAGCAGACAGCTTTTACAAACTCGTCATCTCTGTCTAAAAGTTTCCCAAATGACATCGCCATAAACAAATAAGTTTTTTAATCAACTCGCGAGGGTCTTCCCTTAACGCCGAGTGTTGGCATTAGCATCACAATCGGCGCGAACGATGTCGCGTCACTCGCACCTGTTTCGTTATACGTCATTCCAAACTCAACTTTAGCTGTTAATTAATAAGGATCAGAAAATCAGACAGACATGCACGCTATGATGGTTGTGTCAAGCACATTCTCTCGATGCAATGAGAGGTTTGTCGTGGATGTTTTATTGTAATCGCGTGTCATTACTGTCGGTGCTTTGAACTTGTGCTACATTATGTCTCGTCATCTCTGGAACAGTTTGTCATATTAGTTCATTCGTCACGCCTCATGTTATCAAATTGAATCGGACAAATCAACTTTTTGTTCTTTTTAAATTCCTGTTTGACATCACCAAAACATGTAAAGGTTTAGCTTTATAATAACAGAGTTTTAAAATATGTACGGAAGACAATAATGGACTAATAAATATTTTTGTGTATCTGCCTACATGTAAAAATGATCTTATAGTTATGACGGTGCTTATCACCCAATACTCAAATTAAGACCATTTTAGAATGTTTTTAGAATAAATACAGCGGAACATGATAATCACCAATAATAAAATTAAATACTAATTATTTTTCTACGTCTAGAGCTGCGTTAGGTAACTTGTTATAAATAGCAATATATCTACCGATGGGAAATACCATTTCGAATAATTCTCGTCACCAATATAATGTGACTGACAGGTCCTTAGCGCGCGACACACTCGACGCCGTATGACATACTACGTGACACTACGTGTGTGTATAATTATGTGTGTATATGCGTCGAATCGTGGTGATGTTAACGAGTAGTACTTACGAATACGTCCCGTGACATCCTCGCGCGTGCGTGTGTGCGTCGAGCAGTGTTGTAATGCTAACGAGCAACCCCCACAGCCACAGCGGCGGCCGCGGCTTCAGCGAGCCGGATGATTGTCTACTCCACTTGTTCATTATTAGCATACGCCACGTGGCTGGATCTGGATCTGGATCAATTAGGAGTGCTGACAAAAACGTTTTTCAATATTTTATTGTTTTATTATTCCAATACCAATTATTTTCGATCGTTGTCATGAGTTTGACGGCGCTTCAAGTGCTGTCAGCAGTATGGAGGTTTTATATTGAGTGACGTTTGGGGATCACTCAGGCGGAGTGTCGTGTCGATGGTAGCGAGGCAACCAGCATGTTGACATACTGTTGGTAACAAAGGGAGTCAGCGCACCACCTTCGCGACAAATCGCCATTTATCAGATTAATCCAGACCAACAGTTTTAATTTAAGTGTGGATTTAATGTTAATTTAGTGTTAGATGGCTAATGGTTGAAGTTCTAGTGGATAAATGTGATCAATGGAAAATTGATTACAACTTGTGAAAGCTACTAACGTGTTTATCTGATTTCCTACTCATACTTACGCCCACAGGTTAAATAAGGAGACAGGTAATTCTGATGAAGGCCCTCTTGCGTCTTTAAGTTTATGTCTCGTATTATATCATGTTATATTTTACGTGTACAAATTAAACAAAAAAAATCATATGTTTCGTCAGAATAAACAACGTAACTTCAAATAAATGAACACATTCTAGCATACATATAAATACCTACGATTCACCTGTTAAAAATTGTCTCATGTAAATAGGTCGCTGTGGTGATCCTGTAACATCTTCAGAGACATAACAAACATTAAGAGAGACAATGAGAACATCCCAATAGCACTTATCCCTCGTACTGGAGATAGAACCCACGACCTCAGCGTAGCAGTTGTGGCCTACTATCTCAAGACTACTGAGGCAGCTAGGCACAATATACAAATTACTATTTTTTAATGCAATTATGCAAACAAGCATTCAGTTAACATTGATAGTAAGTGAATACTGCCTTTAGATATCTGCATCAAAACCGATGGTCACAGTGCAGATGTACTACCAACCCTGAGGCCTAAGTTGTTTTTCCTCTGTAATTTTTATTACAGGCCCAAATTTTCATCACCGTATCTTATTTTAACACTCTAATAGATCATCAAAACAATTCCCTAAAAAAAAATCGAACGTTTTACATCACGAATGATTCTCGATAACAATGTGTGATAGACAGGTCCTTACTGCCAGACGCATGTGACGTGGTGCGACGCTTTTGCATGTGTGTAATCGTCACTCAGTGTTGTGGTGGACTGCTTGCAATATATGTACAGGAATTGTAGTAAAACATTCTTTGAATGTGTCAAGTTACAGCTTTATATCATGAATATCCTATGTCCTTGCATGCTGATCCAAAAACACAAAATCTTCTGCTATAGTCTACCCATCTAAATATCAAACGCTTGTATTAACTAGATTTTATTAAATTGTTATATATGGCACGTGACTAATGAAACAACATGCTATTCAGAATTACCTAGTAATTGACTACTAAAATTTTATATGAATGTGTTTTTATTCTAAGGAATCACTAAAGTTCACATCTGTGATAGCCTTTTACATAACAACTAGAAGAGGTGAAAGGAAGAGGTCTCAATGTACATGTTTTGCCACTTCTAAGCCCAATGTGTTATAACTCTCAGCGAGATATAATAGGTTCTATATTACCTCCTTATCGGAACACGATAGCATCAAATAAAACAACTAATGGGGATGCCAACGTCACTGGAGATCTATCACCGGTAAACGTACCTAATTAGTGTCCACTTAACTCAGATCATTAGGTATAATCAAATGCACCCCATCAACAAAATGTATGATAAATAAGAAACAAACACGTTAGTGGAGCTACTAAAACTATGTAAAAGACTCGGACTGCATTGAAACATGAATCAAATGAGTCATTCATACATATTTGACGGCGAGTGCGTATGTCGCGCGGCGGGACCGGACACGCGTTAAATGATGCACGCGCTCGCTAAGTGATGGATTGTGGAGGCGAGTGCACTTCGCCCGATGGAAGCTTTTAGTCGCGCCATTGGTCCACGTCATAAGCTGTCGCTGGCTCGCTGCAGCCTGCACGGGCGAGCATATATCATTTACAACTGGAAAATAGCGCGTAAATGATTCATGTATAAGGATAATAGTTTGCGCAGAGCTTTATAATTTGTGCTTATTTCATGGAAACTATTTTGCTTAGAATATTTTTTTGTTTAATTTAATTAAATAATCAACTCACTTTTGCAAGAATTTTTTTATTGGTTTACTAGCCCCTACTTTCGACTTGCGAATTTTTTTTTTAATTTTGTTACATCGCCTTGGGTTGGCGGTAACAATATATTTTATTGCCAACAATGCTAGATCTAGATATACAACGTATACAAAAAAAACTTTTCATTTTATTAAATATCGTAAAGATGCGACAACACATGCTATTGAAAAATGTTATTGAATGTCATTGAAAACAGTGAAATGAGACAGTGAAACCTTGAAATTTTATGTTCATTTGTAATACATATCTAGTTGGAATATAATCTGAAATATAAGCTTAATAGCGTTGACCTAAAGGTAAAGAAACATCTGGTAATACCACTTGGGTCACATAGGAATGATAATATGATGAAATCACTAAATGATAATGTCATTAATAATGTGTTTTATTCTACCCATTTATAGGTCTACGCGTGTGGTAATCAATAAATAAACTTCTCTTGCACAATATAAAATTAGGAAAACGAGTGAGTACATTTGGGTAGGATTATTTTTTACTAAAATGCGTATACATCTGTTTGATGCATTAGCTTGTTACCGCCTTAGGCATTGAATAAATTTCTTCTTCTTTCTTTTCATTGTGGGAAACGATCTAAACTGTTCAATTTAACTATGGACAGAATGTCCATATATAATGGGGATATATACTTGATAACGAACCTTTATTTAGTTTAAGGCTTTATTTCACTTTTTTAACTACATTGACATACGTTAGCAATACCAACTATAATTTGTAACTGTATAGTGCTATGCCAGCAGAGAAGTGTTTTAATTTAATTTATATACAAACTGAAATGTACCACATGATGAGCATCTGAAAATTTACTGTACCAGTTTAAATTATATATGCACCCAGTGAAGTCAAAAATTCGTCACGAAAGTATTCTACTGTTTTGTCTATGTAATTCTCATCAGTAATAGCAGTATATTAAGTAACAAACATCTCCCTGAATCATTAGTAACACAAATACAAGAGAGTTGATTAGAGGAATGTAAGCAATCGTAGGTGAGATGTGTGCAAGTTGGAGTGATCGGGTCGTATGCGGGCAATCAGCTGTGTCGCCCTTCGAGCGCCCTCCGCCCTCCGCCGTCGGGGCATATCATTAACTGAACAAATATTATCTCTCACTCATCGATCTCGTGTTTGAGTTCTGTTTAAACACAATCGTGTAGGATCACTTCATTTATATCAATATCAAATATCTTCTGAAACATATTTAACAGATTGTATCGTCCTTTGGTACACTATTGACAGTAGACCACTATCGCTATACCAAAGTCCGTGAGTTTGATCTCCGGGTGCGAGAGTAATCGTTTGTTGAGGTTTATCAGTAGCAAAAGATCCTCAGTGGCACACTCGTTGTTTGATGATGGGGCCCAGTGAAGATCAATAAGCTCTCCATCTACATTGATATGAAAATAGTATGAAGATATTCTCAAGTAAATTATTTGTTATTTACTTTTGAATGTGTATATTATTTACCTCTGCCTACGCCTTCGATTATAAGTCCACCTACTGTTCGCCGAAGGCGTAGGCAGATATATAATTTCTGACTTAGATTTGATCACAGATTATTAACAAATGTGATAAAGCAAAAAAATGTCTCTACAGGACGTAAACACATGTACTAACCATTGGAACATTCGATTAATATACTCGTAATATTTCAAATGAACTGTAAAATACATGTTCAACTGAGTTACATTGGCATTGACGTGACCATATTCAACAGGTTTGTATAGCTCGGCGTACATGGATGACGTAATATTTCACTGTTTCACCGCTACACTAATGGTTTGGGAATGATTTCAGTGAATGAACTGCGGCGGGGTGGAGGTTAGAGTAAAAAGTGATGGATCAAGTGTGGTGTGGGCTAGTGACGGCGAGGTGTCGGTGGTCGGTGACAGTCGGTGTCGCTGTCGGACCGCGTGATGGCTGCGGCCGGTGTAGTGTCGACTCGTTCACTTCCTACCGATATCGATGTTTACTATTCTCCGATTGTTGAAATGTTTAATTCTGGGCCCACGCATTGTACACGCCTTAAAACGATTAATTTCTTGTTTTGGCTAATTATGTTAATAATTTACTTCATATCGTTACAAAAAAAATGTTTATAATGACAGTTAGCATTTGTGGCCATTTTTTATATTTTCTAACTATTATTGAATTAGGACAATAAAGTAGATACAAGATTGATGAATAGTTGAATACTATGCCGAATTATTTTAACTATTACATACTGTACATATAGTGGACCCAAGCTCCATGAATATCTGAAACATCTCCTGTATAAGACTTTCACTATTATAAAAGGATCCTAAAAGGAGTAAAATATGTTAGAATATAAGCTTCAACACTTTTTAAATCTATTTATTAATACTTATAATTAAATGCGTACCCGCTCCTGAGTCATCAAGAACGGTAACGCATTTGCATTTAGACTTTTGTTTTTTTGTAGTTATTTATAGACTACAGTGTTTACTTATCACCCATGTGAACCGCATTATTGTTTTCCATTTTTGCAATATAAAAAACAGGTCAAATGCATGTCGGGCCTCGCGCAGTGTAGGGTTTAGTAGTTTTTAGGTGTGATTAATTTAATGAAAAAAAAAAATTAATTTATTGTCTATGGAGTTGTTCAAAAATTTCGAGTATTACATTTGGTACAAATTTGTAAAGCCAACTTATGTATGATAGTTTTCGTTATTATGTAGCTACTATTACCGTAACGTTGGATTTGAATTTCTTACAACATCCGTTTAGTTGGTAGAGGGGGAGGGACACTCGACTCTGACTTACTACTACTACTTGAAATTGACACTTAAAAGCTTAATAAGTCACGAACAGTTAATTAAATCCAAAAATGATGTTAACACACCCGTGACATTTTTGAAAGACCTATCCAACGATATCCCGCACTGTATTAAAATAATTTTACTTTTCATGTTTTTACTCTACCACTTTGTCGGCGTGATTAAGGTTTCAGGCCAAATTTCACGTCTCTAGTACCAATAGTTTTTGCGCTAAGCTGCGGATGGATAGACAGGCAGACAGACGGACAGGGCGAAACTATAAGGGTTCCTTGTTTAGTACGGAACCCTAAAACACTTCTAGTATTAGTAGATGTCAGCAGTTTGTATTCACTCACTATCATTGAAAAAAGGCTTGTTTGCCCCTTTCATTATTAAAAACTCGTGGTATTAAGATGTCATATCAAAATCCAGTTTCCTAAGATAGAAATAGAACTTATAATTCGTCAAGCGTGACGTCTATAGCGTTAGCTTGCGAAGTGGAGTATAATCTCGTAACGGCAGGCGATGATAAATGACGGTGACGTTATCTGAGCTTAGCGATATCTCACCCTTAGGTACACCCTTCAAACTCCCCGCAAAGCCTCATATTTTCCTTCAATACGAGCCATATAAAACATTTTTTGCCAATTCATGTTTGTGTCTGAAACTGGATATTTATTGGTGGTAGAGTTCAATTGATGGAGCTTAAGAGCATCATCACATTACAGTATCTATCTGCCGCCAAGTAGTTGTACTCAGCACTAGCGTATTCTCATTCTGCCCTGTTTCTTGTGATGAGGCACGGGAGGTGTGTCAGGACCGGGATATCTGGCGCTCCACACTCTCTGCCTACCCCGTTAGGGACCTGGCGTGAAGATACATTTGTTTTTATGAAATAAGAGTGGCAATCAGGCGTGCAGCTTACATTGATGTTAAGTGATGATTGCAGGGTATAGACACCCACACAATGACCAGATGTCAAAATGCAGATGCGTTCCCACTATTGAGGCCTAAGGTCTCATGCCTCTGTGCCGAAAATTACAGGGCCGTACATTACCTGACCGGAACATGACAGTGCTGAACACTTCCATTTAGCGGCAAGTATATCAGGCATTGCGGTAGTGCCTACGCCCACGAGCTCCGTCACTGGAGCTCTACCACCAGTAAAAACAGATACATACATACATGTCTTTAACAGTCATCATTTATAACCAATGTCATGTTACCTTATATATATAAAAATGCAACCCGTTTTCTTTGGTCACGGCATCACGCGTGAATGGCTGGACCGATTAGGCTAATATTGATTTTGATTGATTTTTAGAAGTCCAGGGAATGTTTAAAAGGTAAGAAAATATGAAGAAATTGAAGGGAAGTAAAAACCACCATTTCATTTTCCCATACAAATAGTCCGTATCTATCAAACCTTTGACACATGTTTTATTTTTATTCTGAGGCAATACGAAGTTTGCCGGGTCAGATAGTTAATAAAATAATTCAAATGAAACACAACAGAAATACAAAGGAAACATTCCCTTGGGCTCCTCAAGTTCTATTGAAACCTCTACTTTAGGTACAACAGCGTTAAGTAGCCGTGCATGTCTAGATTTCATAGAAATGATGTAGCGCAGTGGACGGCCCAGTCGGCAGCTCGTTACGGGAGACGTCACGCTGACTCGATAAGGGACCGCCCTTGCTCCTTTTTCTCGGTATGTGTACATGTACAACTATTATGTTAGAACATTGTGTGTTGTGTGTTGTTAATGCCTGTTATAATTATGATGCCAGTGCAGCTTCTTAAGAGGAATTTGTAGTTTTGAATTTTTCTACTGCCTGAGGTCGAGGAGTGGGTCGAGGCTGGCGTCGGGACGTGGCGACCCCACCGCCCACTAGCGGAAATATTATCGTCTTTTTTATGTAATGGAAGTGGCAAACAGGCATGCAGTTCACATTAATGTTAAGTGATGACTGCAGCCTATAGACACTTACACAAAGACCAAGGTCAACATTTTTACCGTTAGAGAGAGCTTTGCCATTCCTGAGGCTTAAGGTGTTATGCCTCTGTGCCGGAAATTACAGGGCCGTACATTACTACCTGACTGGAACACGATAGTGGTGAACACTACCATTTAGCGACAAGTATATTAAGTAATGCGGTGGTGCCTACGCCCTCGAGCTCTGTCACTGGAGCTCTACCAACAGTAAAAAAAAAGAAGACCTACTGGAACAGATAACTTCCACTATAGTAGTCAGTTAATTGAGCTATGGTAGTTAAACCATTCCAGGGGTGGTAGTAAATGCAATAACGCAAGTAGCCACCGCGATAAAACTGCAGTTACTGCGATCGCCAATTCGCATGCCAAGCGTGGCGATTATGGTATATCCTCTTTATAGGGAGGCTTCGGTCCAACAGTGGACATTATTCGGCTGAAAATTAAATGATGAGGTCGATATTGGTATTATTGAGATTGGCCCATAATTGCTTCCATTCCTTGTAATATCTCCCACAATCACACAATGTTGTCCTCCTGATTACCTGCCTCAGAACTGTCAATCAATCAACAATATCGAATTATTATTTTTTGTTTCGTTACAGGTAATCTTTGACCCACTGACATCTGGTAATATAATCTACTTAGTACCTGGTAAGTCCGAGAATGTCTCAATACTGTATATACTGTTCCGTACCTACTCTGTAGTAATTTTTGTTTAAGCGACGATGAGCATAAGATTTACCATCCAGATCTAGGCACATACTTTTTTGTGTAACGACGCGACGGTGACAAACAAGCAGTTCTGACGCAGCCTATAGACATCCACACATAAACCAGCGGTCAAAATGCAGAAGCGTTACTTATTACGGAGCCGTACAATTTCATCATCTATTTTCCAACTTAATTCTAACTAATATCAACGTGTAACAAGATGGTGGTAATTTTTTGTTCATTGCAATAATTCTATTTTAAACTCATTTAATAATAAATCTCTATGCATTTGCGATGTTACTGAAGTAGCACATAGCCGCACACCTGGCAGCTGCCCAGCGGGTTCTCAGGAACTCTTCATCCGCGAGATAAAATTTATGGTTTCCAGTAATTGCTACTAACTGCGCTAGATAATTATATTAAATCACTTCCACTGAACGTAGAAGATAGCTGCCTTTCCTCGAACTTACCGCCTTTAAATACATTGTGTGTGATTATTATATTTGAATGTAATTGTAGATTAGTGGGACACGCTATTTGAAGATTCGGGTTATTAAGTTTTTTGTATCTGTTACTGTTTAGTAGTAATTCGACAGTTGGTAATTTACAGATAATTGGTTAAATGGTTTCAAATCATAAGCCTTGCAGCCAGGTACCTAATAATTGAAGGAATAAAGTGAAGGAAATTGCTTGAAATTTGATGACCTAGATATCTGACGAGAGCTATAGAGTCAAATAGAATTTTAAAAGAAACGGTGTTGAAAATAAAATTTATTCTGCAGTGTTCACACTTTGTCCAATATCCATTTTATCGAAACGTGTGTGAGCTGTCGTTAGCATACGTGTCTACGTTTAAAATGTCTCGCGTCAACTAAGTGCCTCTTACCTGTGTACTGTAGGCACAAATATCTCAATAAGCGGCGGTCGTGACTGCCGCCGGCTCTGTCGATTGTTTGAGGAAGTTCATTAGTGTCTTGGAAGTTCTTAAGGGAAGGCGCATATTGTTGTTACTGATTTTTACTCGTCATTACAGGAAAAAAGTTAGGTATTACTAACGTCCCACATAGGCATCTCTAAGGCGATGCAATTTAACGTGTAAGCAAAATTCGACCTTGAGTGTGGGACTTGGTTACTCAATAGATAGGAGCGAGTGGGCTAGTGATACAGTAATCACCGGGTCAGGGCCCGCTCAAAGTCATTTTTTTCTTCCTTCTAAGTCTTTAAGAAGCCTTACAGCGAACACATGATTTGTTGTGCATCTAACCTTTTCTGATACCCTTTAAGTTGAAACGTGTCTCAGCTGTCGTTACCACACGACTGTACATTTAAGTATCTCTTACCTGTGTACCTAAGCTCAAATATCTCAGTAAGCAAGCGGTCATGACTGCTGCCCGCCGGCTCTGTCGCCTGCCTGAGGAAGTTCATTAGTGTCGAGCAATAGCAAGTCGCGAGCCTAAGGGCAGGCGGACATTTATTTTGTAAGCTTGCTGCAATATTGTTTTTTATTCACTGTTATGGAGAAAAGAAGTCATAGTAACGTGACGATGGACAGATATTATCTAATTTATGTGGCGCACATGTTCTCGAACTCCGTCAATGAAACTCTACCGTCAGTATAATAATAGTCTAGACTTATTATTACCTACCTCAATTGTGATGGTTAGTTGGCGATTACAAGTAGACTTGCGAACTCTATACCAGTACTTTTTGGCTGATTTTATTGTTCAGCTACAAAGGACCGTCAGATGAATGTCGCATACCACGTCCACGCAGTAGCGATGTGACTAGAGCTACCGATTTTTCAGATTTCAACCGATTCGATCGCCACATTGAGAGCGATGATAAATCGCTGCTAACATACACATCCACATTTCGCCAAGAAGCCACCATCGATTAAAGTCGCTGCCGAGAGGACCCGGCTTTAGTCTTATACGGGGATCGAATCGCTGTAAATCAGAAAAATCGGTAGCTTCCAGCTACTAATCATATCATTGCTATGTAGACGTGGTAAAATATACCGAACACATACCGACAACTGGCCAGTGCGTCTAAGTTGCGTTTGACACTAATTAATGCAAGAAAATGATGTAAAAGTTTGAAGGCATTGTGTCCCCGTCGCGTCCCCGTCCCGAACTACTTCGCAACTCCCTTTCATAGCCGTAATGATCTTTGGGAAACGGATAATGGACGTTTTATTTAGAGGAAAAAAGTTTGGGAAGTACTTCTCGTTGGGACGCTGCTTGAATTAATTGTGAGGAATTCATGAATATTGTAGTTCAATTTAATGATACTGGCAGTAGACTGCCGTGCAGCTTAAGAAACCTACAGTCCAATGTACAATACATTATTATATTAACAACTATTACAGTCCATAATAGTTGTAATAAAATGTCTATAAAACAAATTTAGTTTATTACACGAGCCTGTTAATCCAGTGGTGTGACGACCGTTTAAACCGAGGCCTACAAATATTATAGTTTAATATCCTACGGCTTATACCTAGGTACTTGTAATAATAAGCAACATAATAATATCTATGAAGATGAGTTTCCTGCTAATTTCTGAGACCTTGGTGTATTTGGTTAATTTTATCTTATAGTCTTTAGTTAAATAGAATAGGCGAGGGCCTTACGCACCATTATCAAATATTTTTAGGGTCTACTGATTCGTATGATATGGTTTCATTACGTAATAACAATAGTCCAATGAAACTAGTGACTCATGTTCTACCTCAGTGTCTGTAGCAATACCTACCAGTATTATACACATCTCCACCCTACCTCTGATACCTTCTCCAAGTTTAATATCCTCCTGTCTATTGCTACTCCAATCGCTTATAAATATGAAAATCAAATAATACAGAAACGAATTTAATTCACAATATCAAAATATGTAAATATTCTTCAAAGTATATTTATCAGATAATATTGAATATCAAACGACGTAATTTCGTATACAAAAGTAATAGAAAAACGATCTGAGAAGTATCGAATAACATAACACAGAGTTTGAGTGTCGGTCGCGTGCTATTAACCAGTTCAAGGAAATCGGAATGGCTAAAGCAAAATATTTTTGTTGACAACACGGTAATCTGTTGTTTACAGATAACCGCAATAAAATTTGCAACTGTTTTTATTAAAAAAAATAACTTCATCAACTTCATCTGTATGCCTGATGCAGCCCGGGTGGGTAGGCAGAGGTAAATAAATGAATGCATTCAAGCATACATGCAAACCTATGATTCCCCGTGGCCCAGGTGGCGAGTCCATTGACATCTCCAGACACATTGCTACCTCCGAGAGTAGCACTGAAATACTACCAGAAAATGGAAAATCACAATAGTACTAGCAATTTTTGGCTCTCTGGTCCTATTAGGATTTTTCCATTTTCTCCTTTGATTATCTCTGATAGACAGTTACCGTAAACGTGGGCCAAAACCTAACCGGTAAATCGTGGGGGTTTGCATGTATGCTTAAATGCATGCTTGCATAAATTTACCACTGCATACTCCTGCAGACAATACAGTTGTTTAGTTATTTTTTTTTAATTTAACGTTTACTAGCGTAATATGATTCCGTTTTACTATTCCATCCTTGAAATAGTCAAAATTCTTAGAAATCGGCTTGCAAGTATGAAAAGAATGATGAAGGTAGATGAAGCACAAGAGGTATGTCAGGCCCGGGATATCTGGCGCTCTACACTCTCTGCTTACCCCGTTAGGGACCTGGCGTGACGATACATACATACATATTCCATTACCTTCCGTGAGCGAAATCATAAAAATATCTCATTGTCAATTCGCGTCTCAGGAATCATCCTCACCGAGAAATTGCTACCCTCGGATGAAGGTACGACCTTCCTCACCCCCTCACCCCCACGCCCCCGCACCCCTGCGTCTGTCACCGGCATACAATCTGTCACGTCCTCATAAATCACACTGTACATATCAAATTTCATTACGTCCTAGGGACCTAATGCGCCCTCTAGGATAGGTGACACGCATTTTTTGACGGAGACGACAAATTACTTGCTCCTACATTTTGTATTTCTTGATAATTTTGTTAATTCCTTCCTTTAGAGGAAGCGAAACATAGCTAAACATAATCTCACTCTTACGAGTACTAAATAATAATGTCTAATACTATAAACATTTTTACTGTTGGTAGAGCTCCAGTGACGGAGCTCGCGGGCGTAGGCGTCACTGCATTACCTAATATACTTGCCGCTAAATGGTAGTGTTCAGCACTATCGTGATCCGGTTAGGTGGTAATGTACGGCACTGTAATTTCCGGCACAGAGCTATAACACCTTAGACCTCATGAGTGGTAACGCATCTGCATTTTGACCTTGGTATTTGTGTGGGTGTCTATAGGCTACAGTCATCACTTAACATCAATGTGAACTGCATGCTTGTTTGCCACTTCCATTACATAAAAAAAAATAAAGTAGTAGTAGTGTTTCAGTCTAATGCCAATGTAATTTCTCGTAAATCCTCTGGAGTAGCAACGCGTCGTTGTAATCTCTGGTTTTTATGAAGATGTTTAATATGTCTGTAGGTTACAGTATTTACTTACTATCAATGTGAACTGTAGGTACACTTGTTTTCATGAAATCAGACATATTTTACTGTCCAATAGCTCAACAAGGTTACAAGCACATTGTGAAGCCGACGTCTACGTGAGATTATTTATTATTATTAGATACTAACCATTTTATTTCCTCGTAAATACTGTCACGATATCAATCAGTATCAAATATCACACAGTTTACAGCAACAATTGCAAATTAGCATCATAATGTGTGCCCACGCGAGCTATTGGAAGCTGTAAAAATATGTTAAACAAGCTGTAATACCCATAAAACCCGCTCCCACATTTATAGGCCACAGATCATTCGGGACATTGATAGTGGAATCAATTTACAAATACAATAGCCATTGGCAAGTGAATATCACAATAGGTAAACGTTTTGACTTTGACCACTGCGTCCGACTGCCACTTGCCGGTTGAATGAAAACGCACTTGATGAAATACTGTCTGTTGTGTTGTTATGTAACGAAACGAGTAAAAGTGACTAATACTATAATCATACAGCTTACATCGGTGGACACAACATACATTTGTACCACTTAATGCTTTGCTTTAGCAGCTTTTTTATAAAATAATGCTTTGAATTGCAATTGTGAAATATTCGTTAATACTTAATAGATGCCTCTGTAACATAATGGTTTTTTGTTGCTCAGACATTGTGATCATTTATTCAGAGATCAGCCGGATCATCAATTTCGAGGAAATTGTTTTGAATAATTGTATTTGCTATAATTTTTCAATTGTTTGATAGTGTAGAGTGCGGTAGTTTATATACAGAAAAAATAAGCTTCATTAATTGAGACTAAAGTTTTTATGTAAATATTAATAGGCTACAGTGCTAGTATACTTGTTTGCTAATTTCATGACATAAATATTTTCCTAATAGGTACTAAAACCGTAAAACTGTTCACCTAGATGTCTAAATGGAAGATTTTTAACGTCGGACGAAGTGCACAACATACTGCCCGCCGTTCTCCAGTGCATTACTATCACGTGACGTCAGTAGGTGGGCGCGCCGCGGCGAGTTATTTACATTTCGTAGTTTACCGCTCATTGTGATCCGATGTGTACTGCGTAATATTGGAGAAACCCCGTCGTGCGCGAGACCGCCCACTGGCTAAACACATTCACGCCTGTTTCCTCAACTGTCTCATCCTACTTCAGGGAATAGTGACACAGTTCTGGTGAAGGAGCTAAGGAATATACGCACTACAGCATTATCTAATTTACCTGCCTTCAAATAACAGATTTCAGATTTTCAGTAGACAAAAGTTGCTATTCACATACTAAGAATATCAACTGAATACGTACTAGTTTGCGACTTTCTTGCCACAAAAACAATAAAACTGCGCTGTGTGACCTAAGCTATATTGTCAAACGTTAAGGTTCCCTAGTTATCCAAATAAATCTCACTTCCCACTCCATCCATCTCTACGTTTGATGGAAAACATTCCAAAACTCATTCCACATTCGCCGCGTTAAACTTGAACACGTCGTAAACGCAAGTCTCTCTCTCCACTACGCTAGGCAAACGCAAACTTGAAAACAGCGGAAAACGGAGCGGGCGGCGGGGCGGATAGCGGACCCTGTACTCTCCAAAGAACGTGCTGAGATTTGTCTAAATATAGATTTTTTATGTAACGATGTCATCAATTGACGACCCGGTTAGTTCAGCGGTGTGAGATGACCGTTTGATTCGAAGGGTCGCGGGTTCGATCCCCGCAATATTTAATGTGGTGGTGTGTATGTGTTGCATGTGTGCAACGCATACACACCAAAATTTGTCAAATAAATTCAACATACAGCAAGTAGGTATCTGAGGATCTATTTCTTATTTTACTAAAAAAAAAAACAAAAAGGTAAATTGCGCGCGTGTGTGTGTGTGTGTGTGTGTGTGTGTGAAACTGCATACGATTTGCATAATAATATCTAATTTATATACTTATATTTTATTTTATCAAGAATATAGATTTTGCAACATATTTTCAATTCCATCGTAATCGAACATCTTAAGCCATGTTATAATTATCTTTTTAATTTCATTTCATTTCATTTTTCTTAAGATTTTCTTCTGGTTGACATATGCTTTCAGTAATCTTAATATATATAAATCTCGTGTCACAATGTTTGTCCTCAATGGACTCCTAAACCACTTAACCGATTATAATAAAATTCGCACACCATGTGCAATTCGATTCAACTTGAGAGATAGGATAGCTTACATTACGCTATGACTAATAGGAGCAGAGCAGCGCGGGCGAAGCCGGGGCGGGCCGCTAGTTTATTATAAATTTGTGGGATGACTACGTCATATTGTAAAGTGGTGATCTGAATGTTATTTTTTTTTTAATTTACTTTAATTGTCAAATGTTATTATTAATTATCTTGTTTGCTTGTCTATCGCATTGGGTGTGCCCAACCTGTAATGATAGATTTTTGTAGGTATGTATAATCACTTCATTATTGCTACAATTTGTTAATTGAAGTATGTAGTGAAACTTATTTTTTATTTTATAATTACTTTTTGTTCTCATCAGTTTACAATGTAACCGACGACACTGATGCACGGTAAAACTCTAGTAAGTTTATGTTTGCATCATATTATGTTTGTAAAACTATATGTTTCTTTTTATAAATAAATAAATAAATTAAAGTATGATAAATAAATAAATATTGCTTCTGAGCAAATCTCGTCTTTACCCATGGAACTGGAACTCTATCTACTCTTTTTGATGACACAGGTAAAATTGGTACTGTACGGCTGTGGAAACGTCGTAGACTTTCATATATAAATAACTTTCGAACAGTCAATACATCTGCCTTTTCATATAAAGGGAAGGTGGAGTGAACATGAATTGAAATTGCACATAAATCTACACTTTAACTGGAGGCCAAAACGCATTAATGACGCCTTACGCTTAAGCTTACCGGCATACTCTAGCTTATAAACATCTACACAAAACCAGAAATTGCAATAGATGCGTTGCCACCCCTGAGGCCTAAGCTGTTTTGCCTCTGAGACAGACATTAATATTACTAATGCAACGCCATACATAACTATCTAACTGAAACACGATAGTGCTGAACACAACAGTAACTATTTAGCGCCAGATAGATTAGATTATGCGATGCTGCCTACGCCTCTAAAGATCGGAACACAAAATTGCAAATAAGTAAAGAAAAAAGTCGTAGTATAACTTGAGTTTAATACGATATAGCACGTATTGATCAAGCATTTTTATAGTCGCATATTATTATGTCGACACGTGCGACGCTGCGCTGCACGCTCCGCTGCCCGCTTTCAACCAATTCGTAGCCTTAAAGACGTGCCTTACGTTTTCATTACGCTTTATTAACTCCGTTTTATGGAGTCGGAGTCGGACTCGTCAAATTTGATGCGGTCGCGTTTTACAGCTGTTCGATTGCAGTTGGTTTAGTGCGCGGTGTGGCCGCGGCTTTACGGACTGCAGACTACACTCGATGTTCGCACTCAAAGTTATTGCTCGCCGGTCACGCCAACTTGATTTGACTTCGTTTGTTTTGAGCTTTATCTGTTGACTGTTGAGTACCGAATGTTATAAGAACATATTTAATTATATTTATTCGTATATTTATCGAATAAGCGACACATAGAGATGCAAACGATATACTATGGAGCAGATATAGTTTAATAATATACATTTTAAATACCTTTTTTGATACAAAATTCAAGAATAATGTTGCGTATTATTTGATTTTATTGTATTCATTTTCTTCGTCATGTAACCATTAATGTTTAATATATTTTATGGTAAGAATGTGAGCCAAAGAAGTCGGAGTTTTACTCCGATCATTATATGACCCCTTGAAAAACTATTCGGAACTAAAGTGTACCTTACACTTAATTATTAAATTAATTTTATTTGTTTATTAAATAAAACTGCAAATATATTGGTTATAATATGTATAATATATTCTATGATTAATAATTTTTTAAATCTATACTTACAAATTAAAAAAAAATACAGTTTAACTAAGTTATAGGTATCCAATAATTATTATTACTTCTATATTAATAAAAAACAGCATGCGTCTAAAAAATCTGCAACGCTGCCATCCTATGCTATGATACCTAGAAGGCTGGCAGCATTGCTACGTTGGATGGGAATGCTGCAATTCATTAAATTAAGAATTATTTAATGTACCATGTAATCAATTTCTTTTATAAAACATAAAAGTGATTTATTTTTCTCAAACTTCTTAGTTTTAAAATAGAGTACCTATATTTTTTGTATCGCACGACATATAATATTTATGCTGCGTTGATCATAACTAAACAGAACATGCTAAAAATGTTACCGCGTCAAATTTTATGTTTGCTCTTGCTATAAATCCAAAAAAAATAGAAAACTCTCAGCGACAGTTTATTATTCTTAGCTGAACAATAAAAATAAAATGAGTAAATAATGGTTAATAACCTGATGTTCTTAATATGTCTGGTATCGCCGTGACGGCGGTGTGACGGTGTGACGGTGTGGCTGCGACGAGACGGGCGCAGACAATCTCTAATTGAATCCATCTCATCTCGTTTGAGATACATCCCTCCTGCTCCCCTCCCGCCCCTCGAGAACTGGAAGCGTAACAATTCGTGTTCACCAGCCCGCACTCACCAATACTCATATAATTGACTATAAAACGCTTTTTAGCGGGGGTGGCGGGGGTGGAAGTAGAGTGAAACTTTAAAAGGAGTTATTAAATGTGTTGTTACTTTCTATCTGGGGAGCACGGAGGGTGTAAATGGAAAGCCCATCACTAAATCTCCGCCGTCTTAAAAGTTGACATGATTAACCAAAATATTTTGTTTGCTTTCATTTCAATGTATGGCCCCGTAATAACTCTCACAGAGGCATAAGAACTTAGGTCTCAGGGGTGGCAACGTATCTACATTTTTACCTCTGGTTTTTATGTAGACGTTCACAGGCTGCAGTCATCACTTAACATCAATGTGAGCTGCAAGCTTGTACGCCACCTTCTTTACATAAAAAAACAATTATCATAACATTTTTTTTTACATTTTGTCGAATGGTCATATTTGTCTTTTAATCTTTTAAGGTGAGATCCTTGGCATGAGACCCACAGACTCTGCCACTGGAGCTCCACAAGTAAGATAGCGAGAAGGAACTTAACTTTTAGTGGCGGTAGAATTCCAGTGTGGGAGCTCGAAGACGAAGCCACTACCGCATCATCTAATCTATCTGCTCCAAGATGGTAGTGTTCAGCACAATGGTATTCCGGTTAGGTGGTAATGTACAGACACATAATAACTATCACAAAAGCCATCCCATTGTTCGAGTAACACTGCTCCACTCTCTTACTGTATCGCATTGTAAGTCTGTAAACGAAACATTGAAGTGGTTACTCATCTCGATTGTTAGTCGTAGGTAAGAGAGACATTTTTATAAAATAATATCAATTGCCAAACTGCCTCGGTAGCCTAGTGGTGGTGGGCCACTGCTTCTACGCTGAGGTCTTGGGTTCGATTCCCGGGTAGGGGGTTATCAGAGATAATTTTGTAAAGTCCTTTATCTCTGGTTCTATTGGTATTTTTCCATTTTCTGGAAGTTTCTCAGTACCTCGAAGTTTGGTAATGTGCCCGAAGATGTCAACAGGCTCGCCACCTGTTACATGGGCCAAAACGTAACCGGCGAATCGTGGATGTTTGCATGTGTGCTTGGATGCATGCATTTGCCTCTGCCTGCCCCTTCGGGGATTACAGGCGTGAAGTTACGTTAATATCAAATGTTTTTAAAGTAGTTAAGGGAAGTGACAATAGTATTTCGACCAATTTACTTGGTGACGGAGCTCGCAGGCGTAGGCACCACCGCATTACTAAATGCCAAATGGTAGCTAAGCACTATGGTGTTCCGGTTACATGGAAAGGTACGGCCCGGTAATAACTATCACAGAAACACACAGCAGACACATAACAACTTGGGTCTCAGGGGTGGCAACACATGTGCATTTTGACTTCTGGTTTTTGTGTAGACATCTATAGGCTGCAATCGTCGCCTAAGATAATGTGAGCTGCAGGCTTGTTTACCACCTTCCTCACAATAAAAAAAAAATGGAATTCATCATACAAATTCTTGAAGTTGACATCACATTTCAGCCGTCCACATCTGGACAAGACCCTTCCCCAAAGGTACTCACAACATAACAACGTGCGTCATCAAGTGTATATAAGCTTTAATCGCCACGCTGAGAAGGCGGATTAGCGATCCGCATTGGATGCTAATCTGTTTGTCTGCCCCGCGTTGTTCTATTGACTATCCTGTTGGAATAGTTTTCCCGCCATTATTCGGTTGAATGACTGCACTAGTGGAAGAATATTCCTCCACTGTTGAGTGGGTCGTCACGTCCCAATGCCACAGAGTGAAGTATACATAGAAAAAAATTAATAGATAAAGTCTCAAGCCCAATTCGAACCGCTTTTTCAACGTCACAAATCCTACGTAATTCGTTCATTCTTTGAATTTTCCTATAACAGTAGACAACACGACACTTTCTATGACCTCCAAAAGTTACTCGTTATCTTAACTGCACTGATGCATAGAAGACGAAAACAACTCTGAGACTAGCATACGTAGCGTACGTAGTGTCGTAGCGTCGTAGCGTCGTAGCGTCGTAGCACCGTAGCCGTAGGGCAAACGAAGGCTAGTGTACCGATGAAAATATAGTATCGATATTCCAGAAATATAAACGTTGATGGATAACCACGTGGTCTAGGAAACACTCATGTTATTTCATAGGTTTTGTTTTGTATCGATGCAATATTTACGTTAAAATACATGTTACATATAATCTGTACTCAAAATAGCGTTACGTAACATTACGGGTTAGGTGACGGTAATAACTTGACTTTAAATAATCTCAATTCTTGTATTCGTCATGAGATAATACAGAAAATATGAAATGTATAACACCATTTAGGTTAGAACAATGATTTCCTGTAGTTTGCGTTAACTGTTGATGTTTTCAATCAAAATATCGATATTTTTAATACATCGATGTATTCATCACATCCTTACGCGGGGCTCCTGAAGCGGAGTATTTCACTCATAATAATTATTTCAAACAAGAAGTGTCGCCATTGTGCCGCGCTGTCTGTGGAATGCGTTCGTCGGAACAAAGAAAACGCATTAAGTTACCAGCAAAAGTTCTCAATTTCTGAAATGGATTAATGTGGTAAAAGATTGCTACCTTTTTCTATATAACATGGGATTAACCAATAATGATAACTGGCGACATGAAGTTGTATTTTTCATTTTAAAATAGTAAATACACACAGAAAATAAATATTTACCCATACACCAGCTTTCATTTGCGTGGAATTTTTAAAACTTTTATCCCCTATCTTTCCCCTTTAAGGATTGAGTTGAACTTTTTACTGGTGGTAGAGCTCCAGTGATGGAGCTCGCGGACTTAGGCACCACCGCATAACCTAATATACTTGCCGCTAAATGGTAGTGTTCAGCACTATCGTGTTCCGGTCAGGTGGTAATGTACGGCCCTGTAATTTCCGGCACAGAGGCATAACACCTTAGGCCTCAGGAGTGGCAACGCATCTGCATTTTGACCTTGGTCTTTGTGTGGGTGTCTTTAGGCTGCAGTCATCACTTAACATCAATGTGAACTGCATGCTTGTTTGCCACTTCCATAACATAAAAAAAAAATAATAATAATAATAACTCCCGTTCACCAGATTCCATACTTTCCTGCAATTCTGGCAAAGAACTATATTCTGGATTTTTTCCAAAATTTTAGGTACGGTACATTCAGTGATAAAGGAAGGGGGAGAACAGTCAATTTTCTCGTATTTTTCTCGAATAACTTTAAAAGATAAAATCACAAATAATCAATCAATCAAAACTAAATTACAAAAAAATGTATGTTTAATACATTAATTAGTAATTTACGACTTTACTTTTGTCTACAAATTTCTAAAAACATATAATTTTTTGTACAACTAACTAGTTTAATCGTTGCTGCTTAAAACAATAAGTACCTAAATGGACGACTAGTTCGTTCAGTCGCCATCATCCCTTATTTTTAACCGAGTTCAAAAAACGAGAAGCTTCTCAATTCGCCGGTACATTTTTTTTTATGTATGTACGCGAATTTCGCCGAGATGTCTGGACCGATTTACGTAATTCTTTTTTTGTTTGATGCGGAATATGGTCCCATAAAAATTTGATTCAGATAGGCCCCTCAGTTTTTATTGCATTTACCTCTGCCTACAGATTATAGGCGTGAAGTTACGTTTTAATATAATGAAATGCCTACTTTAGTGATTTTGGCTTGGCACCGACTTCAAACCTATTAGTAAATAGCACTTGTAAATAATAGGTAGTATATAATTACAATTAAATCTTTATTATTTTATACTTTTCAGTTTTGAAGTCGGTTTTTCTTAACGTAGTTATATTTATTAAACGTTACGTTTAGGCGCTTGTTTCATAAAGCAAACAAATGTTTTTACGAAAAACAATTACTGTTATTAATATAATAGGGGTGTAGTTGGCTGTCTGCGTTGCACTTTGTCAGCCGACCTGTTTGAGGTGACAAAGGGCAAATAACTCGTCGATAGTTTACAAACTCTTCTTCGGTGGCTCCAAGCGCCACACCCTGGAAACCACGTCGGCTCGTGGGCTAAACCCGGAGGAGGGGCTCGGGATGAACATCAATCTCGAGTATCTCGGATACCCCCGAGTCTTTGTTGTCTTGGCGGCACAAGGTGCAGAATACCGCGACTGGCAAGACACCGAGGCAGGTGTAGCAAGGCCTTAAGGCAGCAATAGGGTCTTATTATTGTTTGCCAGACTACTGCATTCAGCTTCCCTCCGGTCGTAGCGATTCTTCGCTCCATCGGATCAAGGGGGGCATGGACGAGAGAGTGCTCCTGTGGTGTGCGCGTACGCTTGAGCACTAAAATATTTCCTGCGCATCGGACCGTTTCTGTTATATGGACTCTGATTTGTTAAAGTCTGATGGCGATGGGCTGAGGTAGAAAGGCGCGGTAAGATGCAAACCGAGTTTTGTCCGAAGTCTGCACATTAGCGGCTCTGGGGGTGTGACTACATATCGTGGCCGTTTTTTACTGTGAGCCAGAGGGGACACAGTAAATTCGACAGCACCCAGAGTGACAAAGCAGCCCTATTTAGGGAAGCACTGCTTTCCCCGCTCAGCCGGGGAGGGGGTTAGAAAAGGTATCCTAAACAAATGCTCTCCTCACAACTAGAGGATTGTAGTAACCACGGCTACTTCCGCATCACAAATACGTGGTCGACGCAGCAAAAAGAATTTACGTAAGACACCAAAAATAACAACAAATATGACATTTGGCGCGTGGAATGTGCGGACTCTTCTTGACCGTGATGGTAATACTTGCCCAGAACGGAAAACTGCTATTGTAGCGAGAGAACTTCGTCGGTATAATGTTGATGTGGCTGCTATTAGTGAAACACACCTTGCCGATGAAGGTGTACTGCTCGAGAATGGTGGTGGTTATACGTTCTACTGGAAGGGGACTGCTGTTTCTGAACCGCGACGGTCAGGTGTAGGATTCGCAGTCAAAAATGATATGAATTTATAGCTAAAGACTTGCAGGAATATCCAGAACACATCTCCGATCGACTCACAACCTTGCGTCTTTGTTTAAAAAATAACAATTATCTTAATGTCATCAGTGTCTATGCGCCGACGCTGGATAGTCCTGATGATATTAAAGAAAAATTTTACGAACAGCTGACACAATGTCTTCAGAGAATTCATACCAGAGAGAGCATTTTAATTTTGGGAGACTTTAATGCCAGAGTAGGTCGTGATTTTGAAGCCTGGCCTAAAGTTTTAGGCAGACATGGAGTAGGAAATATGAACTCTAATGGCCAGCTGCTTCTTTGTTTATGTGCTCAATTCCAACTTGCAATCACAAATACTATGTTTCGCCTTCCTGCTAAGCACAAAACAACGTGGATGCACCCTAGATCCAAGCACTGGCACCTGCTCGATTACGCTATAGTTCGGCAAGGAGATCTGTCGCAAGTCCTAGTCACCCGTGTTATGCGAGGTGCTCACTGCTGGACGGACCATCGATTGGTAATCACTAGGCTGCGTCTCAGCATTCGCCGTCCCAGTCGAGCGAGCAAACACAAAGCCATACGGTTGAATGTCGAAAATTTTAAGAATCCCGAGACTAGGAAAGTTTACGCGGAAGCTGTATCTACAAAGATTGCGCCAACGTTTCCTACAACTAGTGATGTCTGTTCTGCTTGGGAATGTCTGTCCTCGTCTTTACTGGATACTGCAGCTATTACAATAGGTTTGAAATCCCATCTACGTGAAGATTGGTTTGACGAGAATGACAACGTTCTCACGGTAGCTATCGCTAAACACCGGAGTATTCTAAGGCGTAACGAAAGCAGTGCGGTGATTAAAGCTAGTGATCATGAATTGCGCAAACTCACGAGGAACACCAAAGACAAGTGGTGGCATGACAAGGCGTGTCACATGCAATAGCTAGCTGACAGCAACCAACTTGGGGAATTCTATAATGAGCTTCGTAAACTCCTTGGTAATACACATTTTGTTAAGGTGCCACTGAAATCACTTGATGGCAGCTGTCTTATGAATACCAAGGAGGATTTACTTAAGCGTTGGGCAGAGCATTTTAATAATCTTTTAAATGTAGATCGAACTGTCGATCTTGCTCACATTAGCGCTCTGCCTCAGCTTCAAACTGCATTCGAACTGGATAAGCCCCTGGGTCGTGCTGAAGTTATCTGTGCAATTAAGGAACAACAAAATAAACGTGCGGTTGGCCTGGACCTTATACCAGCCGAACTGTTGAAGTACGGCGGTGACGAGTTGCATACGCTTGTCTGGGAACTGTTCGTTCGTATGTGGGAACAAGAACAAATTCCTAAAACTTTTAGGCTGTCCCGCATCAAGTCCCTCTACAAAAATAAAGGTGACCGAGCAGACTGTAATTCGTACCGAGGCATTTCACTCCTTTCAGTCCCCGGTAAGGTATTTGCCAGAATACTGCTTAACCGCCTTAGAACTCTTTCTGAAATCATTCTACCAGAAACTCAATTTGGTTTTCGACCAGACAGAGGGACTTGCGAGGCGATCTTTGCAGTTCGACAGCTACAAGAGAAAAGCAGAGAACAAGGGAGGCATCTGTATCTGTGCTTTGTGGATCTGGAAAAGGCTTTTGATTGCGTTCCTCGTGAAGCCCTTTGGATGGTTCTACAAAGGCTAGGATGTACAGAGAAGTTTGTGAGACTTTTGCGACTCTTGCATGACGATATGGAGTGTTGTGTCGTAGCAGAAGGGGAAGAATCGGATTTCTTTCCCGTTACTTGCGGTGTGAAGCAAGGCTGTGTTTTGGCCCCTACTCTGTTCGCTTTATACTTTGCAGTAGTAGTTCGCGAAGTGTTAAAGTTATCTACTGTGGGTGTGCGGCTGCGTTACAGGACAGATGGCAGTCTTTTTAATTTATCGAGACTGAAGGCTAGCACTAAAGTATCTCTGACACATATTGAAGATATTATGTACGCAGACGATTTGTGTTTTGTGACAGAATCCCCGGAGTGTCTACAACAGCTGGTTACTAGTCTTCACGAGCAATGTTGCAGATTCGGCCTGAAGATCAGCGTCAAAAAGACTGAAGTGATGTCTCTAGATAGTCATGGTCGTGAAACGTTGGCCATTAAGCTCGGCGAAGACGTACTGAAGCAGGTAGACAAGTTTCGCTACCTGGGAAGCACAATAACATCAAAGTGTGATCTGGACGCTGAAATCAATAGCCGAATTTGTGCTGCTGCTTCAGCTTTTGGTAAATTGTCTTCCAAGGTCTTCTGCTCGCATAACCTGAAGCTGCAGACGAAAGTATCTATTTATATGTCTATCGTGCTGCCAAGTATATTTTACTCCGCGGAAACGTGGACACCATACCGGCGCCACATTCGTCAATTGGACCGGTTTCACCTCAGTTGTCTCCGAAAGATTTTAAACATCCACTGGTCTGACCGAGTACGTAATACCGAAGTCTTGAGAATGGCTAATGTAGGTGGCATTGAGTCTTACCTTATTAGAAGGCAACTGAGGTGGTGCGGCCATGTGGCACGAATGTCGGAAGAGAGAGTGGCTAAGCGCATTCTTTACTCGGAGCTACAGGAGGGCAAGCGTAAGCATGGCGGACAACTCCTACGATATAAGGATGTGCTTAAACGCCATATGAAACGCTGTGACTTGGATCCGTCTCAGTGGGAAGCTCTTGCATCTAATCGCGGCGAGTGGAGGTCAGTAGTTCAGCAAAAAGTTCTTGACTTCGAGATCCGTCGACGCACTGAGTTAGATGTAAAACGCGAAGAACTGAAAGCCCGACCACCAGCGGCAGTCTTTTATAATTATGAGAATGGTGTTCTCACGTGCTCCCTTTGTGCGAGGACTTTTGTCAATAAAGGCGGTTATGTCAGTCACATGAAGGCTCATGAGAGGCGCCAATAATGGAAAAACGGTCGCCGTAGCCGAAAACGGCTAGGAGGATATTATTATTATTACTGTTATTAATAGCAGTTATAATAAATGATGTACAATTAAACGAAGGAGTAGTGTCGGACTGTTGTTTGTGCCCGCGCGGGTGACGGACTGAATGACCGAGCGGAGCAACAGGCGGAACAGAGTCCCAGGCGGAGCGGGCTGTTAATCAAACTTGTGACTATATTGCACGTTTCCTTGCCACTCGGTGAAGTGACCTTGTCGCGACCAACCGAATGCAAGCATTATCTATGTTGAAAGTGTGAGTATTTGTTGATTGCAGTTAGTTTGTTTGAGTTAATAGAACCAAAATTATTTTTTTATATAACGAAGATGAGAAAGTAGCTTGCAGTTTAGCATCAATTTACTGAATTTGACCACTTTGCTTAACGCTAGTCTCATTACACTGACGATTGCCTTACACGCACTCATCCCCGAAGCGCACATGCGCCAAAACAAACATTGATAATTGCCCCCCACCGTCACAAGTGCCGTCTACATACTCGTATACAACCTGCCACTGTTCACACGCGCTTTGTTTACAAAGTAATTAATAAATTGTTTCCACCTACCGCTACCGTAATTACTGATACCTTTGAAAAAAAACAAATCAAAAGGGAAACAATGAAAACGTAATTAATAAATAAGACACCCCACAGTCTGTAAAATTACAGGGAACAAAAGTAATTAATAAAAGTACTCTGTATTTAACTTATACAATTCTTTAATTGCTCCAATTGAGTTGTCTGGGTTCAAAAGAATACAAGAATGTTCAAAAGTGTAGATGAGACGCGAGAGTGCTTGAGGTAAGCGTCACTCGGGGACACTTGACACTGAGCCGCGTCACCCGACACTCGGCACTCGACACTCGGCACTCGACTCTCGACTCTCGACTCTCGACACTCGACTCTCCGCATGCAGCGACACAGGCGGGCGCAACACTCGTGTAAATGAAGAAGACCACGTCAGATGACTCTACATCTCACGTGTCATTTGTTTCTAGTGTTTACTTAATACGCTGTCATGCAACAGCTACCTGTTAGATGACCAAAAAAAACTTGGTTTTGTGTTTTTCTATAATTTCTTTCAATTCACTCGTATCCGTTATTATTAATGTAATATTATTAAATTAAGGGTAAGTATAGCGACATCTTTACGGTATTATATTAATTACAATAATTTTGTTCGGGCATATAGAAAGAATGTCGAATGAGCGAATGACTAAACAGATATACAATGCGAATGTGGATGGTTGCAGAGGCCCAGGAAGACCAAGGCTGACCTACCATGACCAAATAGGTCGAATTCTGTCTGATGGTGGGGTCAAAAGTCTTAGGAATCGGCGTGCATGTATGAAGAGAATGATGAAGGTAGACGAGGCACGAGAGGTTTGTCTGAACCGGGATGTCTGGCGCTCTACACTCTCTGCCTACCCCGTTAGGGACCTGGCGTGAAGATACATACATACAATAATTTTCATATCGGTGAATAGATGGTACGGCCCTGTAATTTCCGGCACAGAGGCATAACACCTTAGACCTCAGGAGCGGTAACGCATCTGCATTTTGACCTCTGGTTTTTCTGTGGGTGTCTATAGGCTGCAGTCATCACTTAACATCAATGTGAACTGCATGCTTGTTTACCACTTCCATTACATAAAAAAAAAAAAACACCTTAGACCTCAGGAGCGGTAACGCATCTGCATTTTGACCTCTGGTTTTTCTGTGGGTGTCTATAGACTGCAGTCATCACTTAACATCAATGTGAGCTGCATGCTTGTCTGCCTCCTTAAAAACATTTCAAAAACTATTAATTAGTTATCAATGTGCACGCAACGTTCACCGGTCTTTGAGACAGTTAAAATAAAAAGGGAAAGAACGATTTGACGCTCGGATGGAGCTTTGGTAGCTTAGGCGTTAAAGCGGCTATGCTAGTTAGCTAGAGGTCGCAGGTTCAATACCTGCCTGACGTATTTTTTTTTCATTTTTCTCTAATTTCCTTTTATAAAAATGTTACTTTTTCTGTATTTAATATTACTCAACATCGTATATTTTTCTTCTCTGATGTTGTGAAGAGATAAATTATACTACCCCCAAGGTCCAGAGCTTAAGCAACACAAATTAACGCAACAATGATCATCTAATGAACGTTCAAAATAAAGCGCGTTCGAGACACGGTACACTAGTAACTAAGTTATTTTTTTAAGAAGATGGCAAGCAAGCATGCATTTCGAATGGATGGTAAGTGATTACTGCAGCCTAAGGACTAACCAAAAATCAAAAGCGAAAATGCGTTGCCGTATCTGCCACTTCACTTATTTTACCTCTACGATAGAAATAACGGATACATATATCAATAAAAATTCAGTTTCCATTTTATGTTTAGTACATACTATAACCGACAGCGATCACGGTGATTTTAACATTTAGAAATAGCAGTTCCATAAAAAACATCAGCATAAACGTTTAACATCAGAACAGAGTGTAACGTCCTGGCAGCAGTTGGGCAGCATAAACAGCTCCCGGGGAGTCTCGCGCCGGCGTTGCTTCACTAAACAACCGTCTGCCCGAGCAACATGCTAAATAGGGGGACGGATGGGTTTGTGAGGGGTGGGGGAGCCCACAACTTTATACAAGTTTAAGTGAGTTATGAATAAATGCCGCTTTTTGTTCGGCGTCTGAAATGATACAATGCAATTACAGTTGTTTGAAACTATTTTGTGGAGTTTTATTGAGTAAAATGGTTTTAATGTTTGGCTATTTGATTTGCAAGTTGATATATACTGCGTAGGTGGCTTTGGGGCAGCAGACTGTTCATGTAATGCTTGAAACCTGGAGTTTAATCTCAAGGATTTTCAATGCATATCACTTGGATTTTTTTTATGTAACGGTAATGGTAAACAAGCATACAGTTCACATTGATGTTAAGTAATGACTGCAGCCTATAGATGTGTGTCTATAGGCTGCAGTCATCACACAAAGACCAAGGTCAAAATGCAGATGCGTTACCACTCCTAAGGCCCAAGGTGTTATGCCTCTGTGCCGGAAATTAGAGGGCCATACATTACTACCTGACCTGAACATGATAGTGCTGAACACTACCATTTAGCGGCAAGTATATTAGGTAATGCGGTGGTGCTTACGCCCGCGAGCTCCGTTGCTGGAGCTCTACCACTAGTAAAAAATATATGTACACTATGAACGTGAAATACCTTACCGACATAAGAAATTGAAATATAATTAAAAAGCCGTGGCCATGTACATTGAATAACTGTATGCATGACGTAGTATGACGGACCACCTGATGGAAAGTGTTCACCGTCGTCAATGGACATTTGCTCAGAACTCAAACTCAGAGGAGTTGCCAGCGTAATGCCAGCTTTGAACGACTTCTTGACGCCTGTTTTAGGGAATCCCACAATAAAGCGTCAAGCACCGTAATAGTTATATCTATAATTAGCATTCAGACGTTATTGTCGATATGTGAAACTATAATTTTGAAATCAACACCTCCATACAGCCGACTTGAAATATAGGTATTTGATCATTTTTCACTTTATTCGCATAAAGGAAACAGTATACCGTCTAGATCGTCGTGTTGTAAAGCGACTTTTATAGTGATGTGCAAGTTAACCCGGAAACGATGTCGCGGGATCCGGGATAAAGCGCAGCACTAGCCAGGAAGCGATCTGTCTTCACTTCCCGCTACCCTGTACATACTATAGTGTATATTCTACCGCCTTGACCGTCATGCGATATTACGGGTTTGGATTTCTGACAGTTTTCTCATATGTGTACAAAATTCCGATCATAGTCGCAATTCACCTCTTCAATTCTACTAATGGCTTGACACATTTCAAAGCTTGTGGTGTAGTAAGAAGGGTTACATGAAAAATGCTACATTCAAGTAGCACCTCACCTGGAGATGCGATGCTTATTTGGAGATCCAGAAAATTTCAATAGTAATACCACCTCTCAAGACAGACTTATTGCAATCTTACCTTGTTATGACGTATAACAATCGATAAGGTAAATGTAGATCAAATTATTACTGTTCTAAAAGTTATTTTGCTTTAACATTTGTTATATTTTATGTCAAAAAAGTAAGATTACAATAATATAAGATATAAGTTTACCCCCCGAAATATGTGGATGATGACTTAAGAAAATCGTTTCCCTATTGTTTTATTCATTGATTTATCTTAGACAATTTTTCGTTCTGGTTGTAAAACATTGAAGTTTTGACCGAATTTACCTAACTGAAACACGATAGCTTTTAACTTTTTCTTTGAGCGCCAAGTATGGTAGGTAGGTATAGGTAATGCGGTGGTGCCTACGCCCGCGAGCTCCGCACTGTTACTCTACCACCAGTAACAATAGTCTATAATACAGTCTCAATCCACTTTAAACAGCATATCAAACATCAATATGAAACTAGCCTCACTTACACAAAATAGGTGAATTGGAATCATAAGAAAATCCTAAAACCGACGCACAAAATACATAATTCACTTACTTTTATCTAGTTCTCATCTAATCACTTTGAATTCTGGGGCTTTTATCGTAATTGTGTTAGTTTTTATAGCCGTTTTATAAACGCAATTAGTTTTTAATGGTGAGGAGTGGAGGCTGTGAACAAGTTATATCCCGCGTCACCGCCTGCCTAACGATAATGCTCTGTTGTTTTATGCTCTTTCGACGATCTTACAGCTTTTTATCACAACTATGGCTCGGTGGCTTGGTATTATAAAACCACTATTTGACATGAAAATATGAGGATTCAATGCCTATACGAGTAAATTAACTCTCTTGAATATTAGTGGTAGCAAATTTTTAGTGTAGGGCCGCGAGTGCGTAAGCACCACCGCTTTACCTAATCTATCCGTCGCGAAATGGTAGTGCACGTTTAGTGAATTGCATGAAGTCTGAGTTGGTATAATTCTGTGCCAGAAATTATAAGAACGTACAATCTGACTGGAACACGATAGCGCTGAACACTTCCATTTAGGCACCACCTCATTACCTAATCAAGTAGATTAGTGGTGCGCGCGAGCTCCGTTCCTTTAGCTCTACCCATAGATTTATTATACTACTTTGTGCTCTACCACAAGTAAACAATACTACTTGTACAAATTGTTTTTCTGTATAATAGTCCATTTATCAAAGAAAGCTATTATATAGGTTTTGTAACATCCGGATACGAGCACTAGGAATGAAAAATGTTGCAGAAACGGTAAAAAAAAAGTACGCGAATCAAGCTATTCTTAAGTTAATCTCTATCAGGCCGTACAAGTAATATCCCGATAGTCGCGAGCTCGGGGACAGGGAACTCGCGCGCCCTCCAAAGCCTCTGTCTCCGGTATAAAACATGTTAATGGCGCAACTTGCGCTATTGTTGTTGTTAAGTGTTGTTTGTCGCAAACTTCGCCCAACTCACGTTACTCACGTAGCTAACTCATTTTATTTCGATATTTATTGGGTACTGATTTTATTGGCCGTATTTTTACTGAGGGGAAAACGTACGTGATGGTTCTGCATATTTTTCTCGCGTACAAGTAGGTACCACCAATTCTTCCCTTTTACCTGTTTTTTTATCATGTCCGTGTTGCTTTAGTTTCCGAGCTGTAATAAAAAGAGGAGTAAAGCAGCCTTTACAGCGTTCTTTTTTTATGCAATGGAAATGGCAAACTCAAGGTGGCAAAATGAAGGTCACATTGAGGTTAAGTGATGACTGCAGCCAAATCAAAATGCAGATGCGTTACCACTCCTAAGGCCTAAGATGTTATGACTCTGAGCCGGAAATTACAGGGCCGTGCATTACCACCTGTTCGGAATACGATAGTGCTGAACACTACCATTTAGCGGCAAGTATATTAGATACTGCGGTGTTGCCTTCGTCCGCAAGCTCTGTCACTTGAGCTCTACCACCAGTAATTTCTTAAATGTGTCTTCATCTCAATGTAGAGGCGTAGTCATTCTTGAAACATTAGATCTTTTTATTCTGTGCTAAAAACTAGAATGTAGGTACATTATCATACCATGCATACAGCATGATAGTGCTGAATATTAATAGTAAGTCCCAAATAGAGAAGGTAATTACCCGGTGTTACCCTCGCCGTTGAACTGAACTTCAGCTCTAGTTGACTGCCGCGAAACTAAGTATAACTTTTCATGCGAGTAAAGTTACTCGAGTAGTTAATCGTGTAAGACACAACAAGTTGCATCGTAAATTAACTGCATCGACATGTCGCTGGATGGCCATAATCAGCGGTTTAAGGCCGAAGCAAGACGAACGCGGGCTGTCGGCCGCGCGGACTGTTGCAGTACATCAACACACTCGACTTCATCTAAGGCCCTTCGCTCGCGCATCGACTGGAGAATGATACGCGTCGTTTGGAAGTCGTTCATTTTTGGTAACAGTCGTTCACGCGTGTACACGACATATCAAGTACGTGGCCTTTGGAACTTTACCAGTAAATGACAAAGAATGTTACTTTTTCTTTTCCTAAACTTTCTTCTGGATAGTGTTAAAAAGAAAAGGAGTTTTAACTTTCTTCTATAGTGATTGTATTCATATACTTACAAACTACATACTGATTTTGATATAATTTTATTGTTTGTTGGTTTTTGGTGAATTTATTTCAATTAACCTACATACTTATTCACTCTAAATTTTTCTTTTGTAATTTGACGCGTCGCGTCACAATTCTATATTATTACATTTAATATCGTAATAAACATTAATACCATTGTAATGCTTATCTTATGTTCGCAGTGATAAAAATGTGATAAAAAAAGTATAAAACAAAAAAAAATTATAATAATAAATAAAATACGCTTTCACTCACAGCCCCACAGTAGGTATAAACCTGTGTCGTGGGTGCCGTTGTACACATACAACACATACACAAACCCAGACCCGAAACAAATATCTGTAGGCCATACAAATATTTGTCCCGGTACGGGGATCGAACCCGCGACCCTTCGAATCAAACGATGGTTTCACACCGCTGGACTAACCGGGTCGTCAAATACGGTGCTTCATCACACATGCACATCCGCCTATTAGCGATTCTATGATATCCTATTATAAATTTTACAATTCTTATAGAAAAAAAAAATGTTATTTAATTTATTTCCTTTGCAGCCTTAATTTGATAATTTATTTCAATGTAGAAATGAGTCCATGTTTTATTTTACATGTATTTTGTTTGGTTGCTAAAAAGCAATAATTTTTATATTATACTCACGTCTGTCTTAGCATAGGTCGATGCGTGTACGACTTTTTGTGGAGTGAAAAACTATTAACATATATCAAATTAAATCGCAGTGAGTTAAAAACAAGCCTACGTGACATGTGTCGCTGTGAGAGTCGACAGTGAGCGGAGAGCCTTATTCTAATCTACCCGTTGTGTCTGTGGCTCTCTCGCTCTACCGCGTACACACGGACAAGGACGCCTGTAATTCGACGTTTGGGGTACTGAATGAACGCTCGCTGGAGTGCTGATGAGTGAAACTCGAAATGAATGACGACGTGACGTCATGTTCGGCTATAACAAGTTTAAGTTTTATTTTTTTTACTAAACGTTTTGCATTTTGATACGTAAAGACGATATCGTGGACTATTCTTGTTCATTGAGTATCAACAAAATAAATACGTGATTCCCCAGTTACTGACTGTATGTTGGTTAGGCAATGTAAACATTTTGAGTTTTCATACAAGCCGAAATAGTCCCGGTGGCTGTTAATTGCAGCTGGCTGGGTCTGAAGTCCCTGGTCCTCTGTACATCCCAGGGTGATTGAAAAATGCCAGCTGGTGAACGTTAATAGGTTCATACAAAATTAATGAAACAAAATAATAGAATGATAGCGAATCGTGGGTTTGCAGAAACCTACAACGAATTTTATTAGGGAATATAGGATATTTCAAGCCGAAGTGTTAAATAAACAAAAAATCTACTAAGTACTTATGACGACCCACTTGTTCCAGCGATGTGTGACGACCTGACGACGGCTTGTTTTGTGGCTTGTGCATTCGATACCCATACCGGGACCAACATTGCTATGGCTTACTGGTATTTGTTTCGGAGGCTGGTGTTTGTGTATGCGTTGGTTGTACAAGGCACAAACGACACAGGATTATACCTATTGTGGAGCTGTGAGCGTATTTTAATTATTTTATACTTCTGTATTGAATTTCGTTTTTAAATAAAATAAATAGATTGATCAGCGATGATCAACTGATTATTAAATAAATAAAATACACGTACACCACACTAGATATAAATCTATGTCGTGGGTGCCGTTGTACACATACAACACATACACAAACACCCAGACTCGAAACAAATATCTGTAGGTCATACAAAGATTTGTCCCGGTGCGGGGATTGAACCCGCGACCCTTCGTATCCACCGGTCATCTCAAACCGCTGGACTAACCGGGTCGCCTATGGTTTTCAGTCGGTTGTGAATTTTACCACGATTCCGTATTATAGCGATGTCACGCGGAGCTCAGTCACAGTAACAGCACGCATCACGATAACGTTCGACACAGCTCCCCCCCCCTCCCGCTCCCCAGCCTGCCCCGCTCCACCGCGCGACATTCTACTAAACACAATATTTTCATTACGGCACCTCGAGGGCGCTCACAAAAAACAAGATTACTTTTTGAAGTTTGCCCCAAAAGACGCTAAAGAGCGCTAACTCAATTTCGCCGGGTCGGAGGGAGGCGCATATTTTGTGTAGGGCCGAGAGGGATTAACTCGATTATCAAAATTCACGAAGGGCGGTAATGGGCCGATAATGCGCTCGTTTGAGACCACCTACTGTTGTTTTAATGCTAAACTTGCGTATTTATGTCAATCAAATTTGAGTCAAAAGTTAGTATCATTTTAATACTTAACATTTAAAAACAACCAAAGATCCTTTCATGATGTTTTGATAGAACCATCTTCTAGACAACCCCTTTATAGTGTCGCAAAATATTCTTATAGTCAAGCTTCATACCTAATACTAAAATTTAATATAACCTCCCTGGTGGTCGAGTTTCAGTGTCGGAGGACTAGGCTCCACTGCATGGCCTACTACTCATATATCTGCCGCGACAACCGTTAGAACCAAGGCTCACGGATTCGATCCCCTTATCGAGACAAATATTTGTAATTTGTATGGCCTACAGGTGTTTGGTTTGAGTCTAAATGTTTGTGTATGTGTTGTGTGTAAACAACGGCACCCACGACGACAAATTCATACCTAGTGTGGGCTGTGAGTGGAAGCGTATAGCGTAGTAGCGTATTTGATTACAATTATTTTATTATACTTTTATCCTGATTAAAACAAAACTTTAAAAAGGAAGTCACTGTGTAATGATTTTTGTTTTGAAAAAGGCAACGTCGTGTGCCTCCAAAATCAAGTGTTGCGAAAATTATTACCTCAAGAAAAGAAACCTTAATATCACAGTATTGTGAAGTACGAGCATGAGTCTCTCCATAAAACGTACACTAACAGGCGTATTCTGTAACTTCTGGGGTGCGACCGCCTATCGACATTGCTATTGTCGTTGTCATTGCTGTCAAATTTTCATGTCAAACAGCAATATATTGCAAAGTTGCTATCGAAATACCAATCTGGTTACGTAATACGCCTTCATCTCCACTGTAACCCCCTGCTTGATGACAATGACTTGAAAAAAATCGTCCAGTTAATAAAGACGGCGTTTAATGGTCTGTGCCCTATTTAAACTTTCCGACAATTTTGCCGGCCATAAAAGGACCTCATTTCGGGCCCGCTTTCACCAATTTTATGATATTGTTTAACTTAAATAACGGTTCAGTATTCAAGGGTATCACATAAAAAGCTAGCCGTAAACCTTGTCTCCGGATACTAAAACTTCCTAAAGTAAAACGAGCCCGATATAACAGAAGCACGAAACTACTACAAGCGTACTTGTTTCTCGTGGAAGATAGTTTTAGTCATGAATGTCATCAACACAGAACAGGTTAAAGAATTTGGAGTAAAGCAAAAAGCCCCCCTAAAGCTGAGACACATAAAACGTTACTTAAAATAAACAAAAAAAGACAGATACCTTAGATAATGCGTGTGCTTGAACACACCCTGAAATTCGCCGGCTGCAATTGATTGACTGCAACTGATGTCTGAGCTTGAGGGCGCATCGCATTACGCATTACCTATCGACCACCTAACGTAATTGTTCGGCAGTATCGTGTTCCAGTGAGATATAAATTTATGGTTTCTAAATAACTGTCACAGAGGCAAAACAAGTTAGGCCTCAAGAGTGGCAACGCATTAGAATTGTGTAGACGTGTAAGGACTGCAGTAAGTTACCATATTTATAAATTATGTATTGCGTGCTTGTTGTGAAATAAAAAACGGAGACTCTTCTCAATTTCATGCTTACGGATGTATTAAAACAGCTTGCCCTTCTGCGAAGACAGCCAAACAATATACTTCCTTAATCTACCCGAATATAAATGATAGGCAGCTTCTCCCCGCGTTACTCAAGTTGGGCAACTAATGAACGCAATAAGGGAGTCCGTAAATCAGCTCTCCAGAAGCGCCAATTAATGCTCAGCTAATTGAAGCGCGCATGACCCCGCGCCTGGTGTAGATCGGAAGCGATCTACTCGGTTAAGCGATACGGGCGCGGTCGGGTGTCTGATGGGTGACCACTAGTGGCAAATTAAAATGCGCGATTCCGTGCTTAGGAGGGCACGTAAGCCGTCGGTCCCGGTTGTTATCGATAAATAGCAGTTGTTAAACCTTGTCGGAGGCCTTATGAAAATATCCGACAGCGAGTTAGCCACTACCCCTTATCTCCACCAACCCGCATTGGAGCAGCGTGGTGGAGTATGCTCCAGGCCTCCTCCAAAGAATGGAAGAGATGCGTGCCCAGCAGTGGGACATATCAAGGGCTGCCCTTATTATTATTATTAATTCAGCGATGGCCGACACCCACACACACATACCCACTGTCGACATTGTTGCTGCGCCGATTTACCATTCACCACATTCAAGTGATCACTCACGTTAGGGGCCAAACTTAAATAAGTAAATTCTTTGCAATTAAAATCAAAAGATAGACTAAAGTAAATTATATTCACTTGTTAGTTATTTTTTCTTGCATAAATGTTGGAATTCTTTCAGTGGAGTTCCAGTGGTGGTAGTAACTCGAAAGTTAAATACTGTGTACTAGTATGCCAAACCAGTAACATTGTTTTGCCTCAGTGAGAGAGCTCGACGGCGCGACGTAAGCAGAACCGCGTCAGACCGCGTTATCAAATCTAACTGCAGCCAAACGATAGTGTTCAGCATTTTTGTGTTCCAGTTAGATGATAATTAAACGTACAGAAGCCATACCATTACCTCTTCTAGTAGTGTAACTTCAATCTTTTTCATAAAGACGTAAAAAGATGTAAGTAAAAAATTAATTATCTCATCGGTGTACTTTGTATCAGACAAACAAAAGTTTTGTGTGCTGCCACATCCAAATAACTCGTTAAGACTTGCATACAGCTCGAGTCGGATCGCGGTAATGAAAGAAGGCAAATATTTGTAATATCTTGTGCAACAACGTGGGGTCAGCTGTGCGTCGGAATGTTCCTTCGATATTTAATTAAGGCCGCGTATCGATGGCTCCCCGAGTCCCCACCGAACAGTCGAGAGTTCACCCTCGTCGCTTGAGAAAAAACAGATAATAACGAAATATTTTACGAGCTGTAATCATTTTAGGACGGACGGAGTATACAAGTCAGGCTGTAGAAAACTGTTGCAAAAAAATATGATAACAAAGGGTTTTTAAAGAAAAACTCTTTTTAAAGCTTAATACACCTTTCCAGTTGAATTCAAACATCGCTATGCTTGGATGTTTAAATACTCTTGGATCTAGATCTAACTAGACACAGATACCAACTGCTATGTAAGATTAAGGTAAAATAAAAATTCATAAGTTCTTAAACACTTGCAATCAAATACCGAACGTCAATGTTATTTGTCTACTCTCTCGTATACTCCGCGTGCCTACCATTTATTTTACATTTATCTAAATTGGTACTCCATGAATTATCACCGTAAATTGGTAGAGTTTTATAGACTGTTTATTATTCACTGTTACTTAATTGAAGTTCAATTTAAAAAATATATTACTTGTCTTTAATTATTAAATGAAACTGTCGCCTCCCGCACTCCGCGCCCCTCTCTCCGGTCCCTTCACCCCTCACCAATACAACGAGCAATTAAATTTTATTGAAGCCAATCGCCGGTCGAAGCCTCCCCAATCCTCCGACATCGGCCTTCGTTCACAACAAACGACAATTAAGCCTTGTTCCCATTCAGTGTAGTCGATACTCCAATTATTGTTTCTTGTTGGTGCTTCAGTTTTATTTCGTACGAGTAGGTCCTGGTGCACCGCACGTGATCCTGCATATGTATGAACCGTTTCCTGTAAAGCGTTTGTACGTTGATAGATTCAAAAACTCTATATTGCTCATATTGTTCTTCCTCTTTTTTTATTTTATGAAGTGGCAAACAATCATTTACATTAATGTTAAGTAGTACTGTGGCCTATAAACATCTACATGAAACCACAGATTTCAATATAGATGCGTTGCCATTTATTATTTTTACTGGTGGTAGAGCTCCAGTGACGGAGTTCGCGGGCGGGCACCACCGCATTACCTAATATTCAGCACTATCGTGTTCCGGTCAGGTGGTAATGTACGGCCCTGTAATTTCCGGCACAGAGGCATAACACCTTAGGCCTCAGGAGTTGTAACGCATCTGCATTATGACCTTGGTCTTCGTGTGGGTGTCTATAGGCTGCAGTCATCACTTAACATCAAAGTGAACTGCATGCTTGCTTGCCAATTAAATTACATTAAAAAAATGCAATATTTCTTGCTGGATACTGTAATTGTAAAGACTCCTTGTAGGCTGCGGAACTACGGAACACTCAAGATGAAGTGATGCGTGAAGTACAGATGCGGTGCGGCGGTGTCGCGGCGGAGGTCGCGGCGATGAAATTGCTCCACAAATATTGTATGACTACATCAAATTGAAATGATAAGAAAACTGTATTTGTTGTTAGTTCAATCCCTCAGGCTAGTTATTTCACTTATATTATTTGCGGTACCCATTCCGCTTGTACAACTCTATGAGATGGTGACGTTTGCTTGTTTAAGACAAGAAGATGTCTCAATTTTGATAACTTTAGTACGGATATGTGTTTGTTTTTATTTTTTCATTTAACAACGTACAGTGATGTAACTTTCGAAAAAATTGAATCGGCGAAATAAGCAACTTGAGCTATGTAAAAAATATTTTAGTTTCGGAAATGTTTATATTTCTTCTGCCAAACGTTTTTAAAATATAAAACAATGACAATTAAACAGCTCGCTTTTGTCAGCGTGATTTGGATGTTGACGTTTTCATTAGATATCATTTACAAGGAGCGCACCCGCTTGATTATCTGTCAGGGTATCAGTTAGTAAACAGCCCAATGCGTTTAATTTATAAAACAATTAACCATTGTTTGGCCACATCGCATCGCAGACGGTTCAGTTTTCAATTAATTCAAACGAATCGGAATAGTATGGAGGGTGTCGCTGAGTAAGGAACTCCCCGACCCATCTGCCGTCCTGCAGACTCGGGGAGGCTTATCTGTGACTGGAGACCGCGGTTCAATTTGTTTTATTAAATAGCACATACTATGTTTCAAGACTTGAACCATAGTATGTGTAGTAACAGTGTAATAACGTTCGTTTTGTGATAAAACGTATACATGTACGTAGCAAACTGTACAACTTTTGCTACGTACGTATATATATTTTCTTTTAGTCTATGTAAAATATTTACATATAGACGGTTATCAATCTGTGTATTTGCTTGAATAAATACTTTACTACTGCTAGCTATTTACTACTAATATAAATGCTAGTGATACACAAAGTAAAACATTCTCGTATTTACTTAAAATTAATATTTCAGCTGATATGTTTATTATACGAGTAGGTATGGTTTTTTATTTTGAAGTTGGTACTTACCAATTTGAAACGCAAACTTGTTTGCCACTATTATTATAGGAGGAAAAACGCAATCGCCCTGTAATTGCCGGCACAGAGGCATAACACCTTAGGCCTCAGGAGTGGCGACGCATCTACATTTTGACCTCTGGTCACTGTGTTAGTATCACTTAACATCAATGTGAACTGCATGTTTGTTTCAAACTTTTATTACACAAAAAAAAATTGTAAAATTTCGAGCCGCCGCGGTTCACTCGCGTGCGTAATTACTCCGGTAGAGTAAAGAGCTCTCGTGACACGCGACACCAACGCGACACCAACGCGACACCAACGCGACACCAACGCGACACCACCGCGACACCCAACTGGCTCCAGCCGGCTCCAGCTCTTGCCGGGTACTCGATACTTGTTTCATCATAAAAAATCCCTTAAAAGTTACCTAATCCGTTTGAATTATGCATCCGTTCTCTTTGCAGATACTTGCCTGATAGATCTAATATATATATATATATATATTGTGAAATCTTTAAGCGTGAATAAAAAAATAGCAGCTAGTAGTTTAGGTAATGCAGTGGTGCCAGACTCTCAGACAGCCCCTGTCTCTGGAGTTCTACTCGTATCACCAGTAACAGTAAGATACAAAGTATTGACTTATTTTCAGCCAAACCTACAGAAGGCTAACTTTTTCACCCATTTGGATGATCTTTAACACATTTTTAAACCTTTCAGATATTTGTCCCGGTGTGGTGATCAAGCTCGCGATTTCTCTTTTCTCAGAATGTTTGAAACAGCTGTTTCAAACCATTGAATCAATTGTATCGTTATAGAAACACCTAAACTGTTTCTCTTATTCACTTATTCGCGTGGTAAATCACGTTAAAATAATTCTTACACGACATTAATAAGGCAAAAAACTCTTATACACCGTGCGATCATGTGTACTCAGGCTTGTGCTATCGGCGAGCCGCAGTCGAACATAAATAGGCAGTGAAGTCGACCGCGAATGAGCTACGTCGCGTCGCCCACATCGCGCCGCCTCGCCTCGTCGCCTCGGTCGCCTCGGTCGCCTCGGTCGCCTCGGTCGCCTCGGTCGCCTCGGTCGCCTCGGTCGCCTCGGTCGCCTCGGTCGCCTCGGTCGCCTCGGTCGCCTCGACGCGCCGCCGTCGCCGCCCGTTTCCTTCACACTGCAACGCTACGGCTCGTAGCACCGTAGAACCGTAGAGCCCGCTACGAGCGTTGCTGCAACAATATTCTACAACAGAGTGAAGAAAGTTTTTCACTTTAAAATAGGAGTTGTCCTTAAATTATATTTCTGTGAGGGAACCGTTTACACTGCTTTTTTATATTTATAGCCCGAAGTTTGAATAGTTTTCTAATCATCGAGCAGTATTCATATAAACATGTTATAATATTATCCCGAATACCATGAAAGATGAAAAAAGTGTTCTATAAATAATCACTCTAGACCCAGATTTTTTTTGCAGTAACTTTATTTTACAATACCAATCAATGAAGGTCTGTTTGTTATTTCATCTCTTCTGTTTGATTGTAACAATCATGTATAGGAAAAAGAAAAAGGGGCCTTCTAACAAAATTCACGTGCCACAGTATTTATAAACAAACTCCTCCCAAACTCCCAAATTGACGACCCGGTTAGTCCAGCTGTGCGACACCACCGTTTGATTCGAAGGGTCGCGAGTTCGAGCCCCGCACCGGAACAAATATTTGTATGGCCTACAGACATTTGTTTCGAGTCTGGGTGTTTGTGTATGTGTTGTATGTGTATAACGGCACCCACGACACAGGTTTATACCTACTGTGGGGCTGTGAGTGTAAGCGTATTTTATTTTATTATTTTAAACGGCTTTACCAATTTTTATGATTTTTGACGTATATTCGGAATAAAAAATAGTTTACGAACTTCATGGGGACAGCTGCAAGTAACATGTTAAAATATCACGATGTATTGCGCGGAGCATCTGTAAAGTTTTATAACAACGTCGAGTTTAACGTTTGTTGCGTCCCCTCACTACTTTGTTCGACGAACGTAAAGAGAGAAACTGTATTATTTATTAAGTAGTTGGAGATAATGAAAGCACGAGTACGTCTGCACTCAATGTAATGACTTCAGACATCTGTAAAAGAGTTTATGTGAGTAACCTTTTAGTTGAGACGTTAGTTGTATACGCGAACGAGCGCGCGCCCGAGCGGGGTTGGGAGATATAAAACATCTTTTAGAATACATGAGTGTATCGAAAACATCAATTTTCGAAAAAACCAACTCTTATAGATTCCTCATGTACGTCGGTCCGTATATCACAGTCAATATGCGAAAAAAGTAAAAATAAATATCACTACGTTAAGTAAAACCGACTTCAAAACTGAAAAGTAAAAAATAATAAAGATTTAATTGTAATTATATACTACCTTTTATATATATGTACTATTTACTAATAGGTTTGAAGTCGGTGCCAAGCCAAAATCACTAAAGTAGGCATTTCATTGTATTAAAACGTAACTTCACGCCTGTTGTCATCTTGTTGTCATGCGCATTAGGACTATCTAGGACGTCAGTGGCACAGACCAATAACCAAGACAGACGGCTATCTTCATACAAGCGATTGTGAACTTTATTTTTGCTTAAGTTGAAGTATGAAGGGCGAAGGCCCAAGTAGGGGATCCATTCATGACGATTCGCTCTGTCACTGTCAGATGCATTACGTCGCAAAGGGCATTCAGATGGTTGTCTCGTTCACAGATCACTTTATACTGGACGAACTGTAGCGGCCATTTTGTTATAGTCATAAACAATTTGAATTCTATAGATAAACATATCTATGGTATAGTGTTGCTCTGATTGTTGAATAGTGAATCGGTAAACCGAAAAAGAATGAAAAAGTATCGGTAAGTGCGATTTGAATTATTTAAAACCATTACCGATTGCACCCTTGCATTAGGAACAGGCAAGCAAACAAGTTATTAGTTCAATAAAGGTCCTAAATTAGCGCTGCATTGACTAATTTCACTACAGATTCTGTAATACGTAAGCGATTCGGTGAATAGGGATGGCCATAAAACGTTCACATTACCGGTTTTTACTCATCGATACGTGTACTTCACAGCAGATGGCGCTGTTATCAGTTTAAAGTGTACGCAATAAAACATTTTGTTTATAATCATTTATTTAATAAAAATTAAGAATAGATACATATATATATTAACATTTTTTTAATTCTTCATGGTTAAATGAAACAAAAATATAAATGTGTATACAGCAAATCATTACCATATCAATTATATTATGCGTATTTTTTTTTCTAAACCAGTACACGACAGTATCTGGGAAGCTTTGAAGTCACAAGGTGTTGAATTAAAATACATAAGGATTATCAGAGAAATTTATAGAAACTCAACAGCTACAGTGATGACCAAGATAGAGGGAATTCCCAATTTCAAGAGGTGTCCAACAAGGTGACCCATTATCCCCAAAACTATTTACAGCTGTTTTAGAACATATATTCAGAAACTTAGATTGGCAAAGACAAGGAATTAATCTTAATGGCGAAAACCTAAACCATTTACGATTTGCCGACGACTTGATCCTACTCAGTGAATCTGCATCAAATTTACAAAACATGTTAACAGAACTCGGGGACCAAAATATGACACTGGGTCTGACTATGAACATGGAGAAGACAAAGATAATGACCAATGGTGAAAAATATGTTGTAGATCTTAATAACACCAGTATACAGCATGTGGATCATTATTCATACCTGGGACAGGTAATATCTACAAGTGATCAAACCCAAAATGAAATGGAGACCAGAATTATCAACTCCTGGAAAAGATATTGATCACTGAATGAAGTCATGAAAAATTACCAGATACCAATAAAGGATAAAAAGAAAATATTTGACACTTGTGTTATTCCTTGCATGACCTATGGCTGCCAAACATGGGCTCTAACAGAAAGACATAAAGAAGCACTGAAAGTTTGCCAGAATATCATGGTAAGAAGCATGCTGAACTTCAAATGAAGAGGTAGCGTAAGTTTAAAGGATATCAGACATCGAACAAAAGTTACTGATGTTACTTACACAATACGAAAGTTAAAATGGAGACGGACCAGACACCTTATTAGAAACAGTAAAGAAAAATGGGCGAAGAAAGTGACTGTTTGGTATCCTCGGGATGGGGTACAAAAAAGGGGTAGGCTAGGTAAATCAAAAGATGGGAAGATGAAATTAGAAAGCATGCTGGAGTTACCTGGATTTGATAGAATTCTATAGAAGGAACTGGGGGAGGCCTATGCCAAAAAGCAATCTGATAGTGATGAATTAGGTACATGAAGATGAACAAAATGATTAAAATGAAAAAATCTAGAGAAAGTGTTAATTTAAATTGATTTACTCAATTATTAAATTGTATTACGGTCTAGTTAAATAAAATGTACTAAAAATACTATGACATGTAATCCCTATAATCAGAAATAAAGGCTATTATTATTATTTTAATTAAATAGAGTGCTATTTTATAAATCTTTCATAGTGGTCGGGTAAATGGTTCTAAATTTTAATAAGCATATGATGGGGACTGGTAGAAACTAATTTCATTGTTGTTGGCGGTCTACTTATTTAGTTTTTGTTTCTATTGTTTCGTTTGTTATTCACCTTATGAGTATAAAGTTCAGTGTTATTTCTGACGAACTTACAGGACTGCAGAATGACAAATGCTTGACAAATAGGATTTACAGGACGTTGTTTGTTCAATTTTTGTTAGTATTCTGATGAATTAGGTTAGTTTTTTTGAGTTGGTTGGAGGTTGGTATTATCCCTAGTAGATGTCAATAGCCTCGCCACTTTGGACAGTAAATAACTTATTGAATGAATTGTGAGTATTATCATGCATGCAAACATGAACGCATGTTTTAAGATCCACTTACCCGTCGATATCGTGTCGTTTACACCGAATGTATGGGATATCTGTCTGTCCGTAGGGGCACACAGAGTGTAAAGCGTAGGCTCTTCTACATTTATCACTCACTACTTTCTTCATACATGTACAACGATTCCGAAGACTCCAGACCCCATATTCAGATAATATTCGACCTATTTGGTCAAGATAGATCAGTCTTGCCCTTCTTGGGCCTCTGGCCTTTACAGCTATGTACATTCGCCTTTTGATATACGTATTTTGTCAGGTCATGGTTCTTTTTAAGAAAACCAGTTACTTAGCCAAAACCAAGCAACATGAGGAATTCACAGTTCTGATTCTCGTATAATCACTCAATTTCATCATTTCAAACACAAGAAAATATAAAAAATACTTTTTCACAAAGATCACTTTTATACCTAGGTACGTTACGTTATTTAGACATCGATGCTATGTATAATACCACACATTTTAATATTTAATTAATACACAATACTGAATCCGAATTTGCAACATTCAATTGGGAAAGCAAGACAAAAGTTGCTAAGAAATAAATAAATATTTCTTTACAATTTTTTTTAACAACATGGCCGTCGACCTTGAGTTGAGATTTTTTTTAAAATGGCGTTTTGATAATGTGTGCGTGTAACTGTATATGTGTATATGAACACAATGCTAGAGCAAGAAACAAATATTTGTCCATTTGAAAATTTGTAGTGCGAGAGAGACAGTTGCAGTAGACGATAATTACCTGGAGTTGGCAAGGGCTGAGTGGATTCAACGCACTGTATGACAACTCGCCGTCTATTCTTATTCCTTTAGTCTGAGGTGAAAGTAAGTAAAAAAATGCTCATTAAATAAAAACTAATGGGCCTTTCTGAATCAAATTCTAAACTATTCCGCATCAAACAAAAAAAGAATTACGTAAATCGGTCCAGAAATCTCGGCGAAATTCGCGTACATACATAAAAAATATATATATATACCGGCCGAATTGAGAACCTTCTCGTTTTTTGAACTCGGTTAATAAATGAAAATTTATAGAGGGTTTCCAGACTTGGAACTGAAACTATTTTTTATCAAACCAAAAAATTATGTTGGGTGTCCATACAACACGTGATTTTTCGTGATTTTAGTAACAATAAGAGGCTTTAAATATTCACAGAATATTTTGGAAAATAAATATTGAAGGGTTGCTTCCATACAGCAAATGTGATTTTACACGTCCCGATCGCCTCGCACTTACACACGGTACAATACATATTAAAAATATGTTGATTAAATATTCACAACTAGCGGCCCGCCCTGGCTTCGCCCGCGCTACTCTGCTCCCATGAGTCAGAGCGTGATGTAAGCTATCCTATCTGTTAAGTTGGATCAAACTGCACACGGTGTGCAAACATTAAAATCAGTTAACTAGTTTAGGAGTCCATCGCGGACAAACACCGTGACGCGTGATTTATATACATTAAGATTTAATGAGGCAGTTAAGTATTCTTCAATCACAGTATCGATGTTTCAGTATATTAGTGTATCGTTGGCAGCCCTACGCCCTACGCGCACTCCGCGGCCATATTGCGTCTTGTTCGTCCTAAAGTCCTACAGACAGACGCGTTGATGACAAAACAGTTTCTGCCGTAATTGAATGCGATTTGAAGGAGGGAGAGCAAAATGTCGCCGGCGGCAAGTCTTGTATCGCTATTTAATTCGTTTCGAATTATACCGCTTGCTTTGGCCGCTCTTTCTAATTTACTTTCATCTCGGTCTTCATTTCTCAGTCGTTTATTGTTTATAGTTATAAAATATATTTAAAACAAAGCGGACGGGCTCATCCATGAAGCAGGTAGTTTGAAATGTGAATAAACTGAGTAGCAAGAGTAATACTAAATTAGCGAAAAAATCAGTTGCCTGTGCTGCCAATTCTAGGAATTTGTTTATTGATTCGTTACATACAATGTAAAATCATCAATACGGTTTCGAAATTCGCAGCCATTAGGTTAACTTTTAGCTTCACTGTGAAGGCCACACATTTAATAAGCACATCACGATTTATGAATGGCGAACTTCGTACTATTTTTGCTTGTTCAAACAAAATCAAACAATAGCTTTATAATACCGTCATTTGGTGCTCAAAAAGGGGTTTCCTAGAAAGTTTGCCGAAAATTTTTTAAATTGGTGATTCTACAGATTTAAACGTGCTCTTTTTGAATTTTCACTTTGCCACATCGTATGTTTGCCGCTCGCGCCGCCATATTGGAAAAATGGCGCACAAATACAGTTTTTTGAGAATTACTCGGTTTCTACTCATTTTACGAAAAAATATTTTTGTAATAAATTAAACTAGAGAAAATTTACTGCAATTTAAGTCTTTTTTCGTAAAATCAATAGTTTCAGCGTACGAGAGCCGCAAAATCGCAAAATGAGTAGGAACGGAGTCAAAGTTAAAATCTATAGAATCACCAATTTTCAAAACTTCCGGAAAACTTTTTAAGTAAAACTATCACATTATTGGATTATTGACAATTTTGACACTGTGATTTGGGCGTTATTGAATGCGATTTGAAGGATGATATCTTGTATGTATAACGTTATCATTACAGGACGAACTGCTTCAATATTTAATACGTTTATGTATATTTAAGGCCCACTCTACAAAACGTCAATCTTCCAATAACAATAATTGAATCGTTAGTCCGTCCGTACTCGCAAATGCTAATTTAATAGAGAAACTGACACATGTCACTTACGAATAACACGAGCGTAAGGGTCGATTACTTGTGTCCTCCCCCTCCGTCCCGCTCTCCGCACCCCGCGCGCACCGCCCGAGCCTCGTCGCTCCGTGTCACACAATTTGTCCGCAAATCAAATCAAATTTAGTGGTCACCCTCGCCGGACCACCGCCGAGACGCGTCCCTATCCGCACGTAAACACGGCGTCACCCTTGTGACAGTTGAGAGTTGAACATTTAAGCGACTGATAATCTTGTGTTCATCGCACTCAATAATGAAATATTAAGGAATACGATGTTTTTATACATTAACTATCGGCCCGCCCCGGTTTTACCTACATGAATACTATCATAATAAAATATAACTTAACAATTCTGAAAGTGTAGCTTTTTGATTGTGGAAGAATTTCCATGATCGGTTCAGTAGGTATTTCGGAAGATTGCCCAACAAACAAAGAAACCAAGTTGCAAATTTTACCTCATTATGATATTAAATTATATAGATGAGAAATTATAAGATATCCATAAAAGTATGTACTACGCAGATCAAACGTTTTTCGTACTCAACTTTCGACTAACCCTTTTAAATCAAAACAAAGTTTTTTTGCAAATGAGAGACATCTATACAACATCTATTCGTACAAAATGCATATCTATACAAATAAATAAAAACTTGAGTGTCTGTTTGTAATATAAAAATAACCGCTTTTTACTAAATGCATATGTATGTATACACGGTACATACACCAAAACAACATTTTTTACAATTTTTGTCTGTCTGTCTGTTTGGCGGGGCTAATCTTGGGAACGGCTTCACCGATTTTGATGGGACTTTCACTGGCAGATAGTTGATGTGACAAGGAGTAACTTAGGCTACTTTTATACTAGCTGCGCCCACGACTTCGGCCGGGTTGATACTGAACAATCATATTTTTTCTCACGTGGACAAAGTCGCGGGCACAACTAGTTATCTATATATCTATATCTATCCCGATTTTGACGGGACTTTCACTGGCAGATAGCTGATGTGACAAGGAGTAACTTAGGCTACTTTCATCTCCATACATCTATACATACATACATACCTACATACAAATAAGTAGAATTGGAGTGTATCCGACTTTGACGGGACTTCCACGGGTAGGTAGCTGATGTAATAAGGAGTAACTTAGGCTACTTTCATCTCCATACATCTATACATACATACATACCTACATACAAATAAGTAGAATTGGAGTGTATCCGACTTTGACGGGACTTCCACGGGTAGGTAGCTGATGTGATAAGGAGTAACTTAGGCTACTTTTATCTTCATACAACCATACATACATACATACCTACATACAAAAAAATATAATTTGAGTGTCTCCGATTTTGACGGGACTTTCACTGGCAGATAGCTGATGTAATAAGGAGTATCTTAGGTTACTTTTATACTAGCTGCGCTCACGACTTCGTCCGGGTAGATACTGAATAATCATATTTTTTCTCACGTTGACCAAGTCGCGGGCACAGCTAATTATAAATAAGTTCATTTCTAGTGACACGGACTTATAACTATATACGTTCCTATAGTCCAGGAGGCCATCACACCCAGGACGGTGTTAATGCTTCCCCGTGTCCTCCACACTAGAGATGAGCAACTATGTCTCATAATTGTACTAAGGGCTCCCACACGCAACTGCGAATTCGCATCGCATCATTCGCATCGCAAATATTTGCGAGCTCGCAAGAATGCATCGCCTGCGCTGCGCCGTTGCATCGCAGGCGGCGTGGCATCGCACGTGTGTGTGTGCAAACAAAGCCAATTAGAAAACACGCGGTAGATCTAAACGTCATGCGTCAGATTCGCGTCGCACGGTGTGTGCGACCTTCACTTACATCAGAATTAATTGACGTGCCGTAGGTTTGGTGAAAAATATCGATATAGGTATTAGAGATATTTGTTTTAACAAAATAATCGAAACACATCGTCCATTGACAAAGCCTTATGCCTTATATGGATTACTAAATCGATGTTTGATGTTTATTTCAAGCTTCAGATATATATTTGAATTATTATAATTATGGAACGCAACATTTTCTTCTACCTTCTTAAATACCAACATAATTCGTTGCTTTAAGTGTTTCCGTAATATTATAAATAACAGATTATTATTTATTTTTGTATTTTAAAACATAATCGCATTCTTTTCTTAATGGACTCATGTAGGTAGGTCCCCTGTGAAGTAGACTAGGGCTGCCGGCTGATCGGTCAGTCGTCAGTCTCGACGACTTACCGATCGCGAACCGATAGCGATAGCGCAGAGGACGCTCTCACCCCACATAAGTTTAGTGCAACGCAACTGCCTAAGAGAGACCGCTGTAGGTCCGAACCTCGGTTTAGAGCGTTGCGTAGGGACAGGGACACATAAGACGTATGCGATTTAAATGGCGATTATTTGGTGATGCTCATAATATATTTCATAACGCTGTAGGCAAAATATCTTACAAATGCTTAAATATTTCTTTTACTCCCCACATAAATATCGATACGACATACCAGTATCGATATTATTTTTTGCTCTTTACCCATGCCTAACCTCCCGCGCCGCACCTCACCGCGCGCTCCCGATACCCGTTTCCTGCTTTCTATCACACAAGATATACGAGACAAGCGAGCCGATGTAAATCTACAATTATATGTCGGCCTAAATACTCGTACCGGCCGCCGCGCGCCGTCTCGCGAACCCCGAGGACAAGCTTTTATTGCAGCGGTCATTACTTTGCCAGATATTATCGACTCTAATCGCATCAATTTGTATCAGTTATGAGTAAATTATGGTCAGGAAATATCGACTGTCGCAAGAGAAACTGTTGGTTTATCTGATTTGCTGGAAAAGAAAAGCACAGCTTGTAAATTATTTGTGTCCCTAACACAAGAGGAACCAACTAGCGTAGTTGGATATTGCCGCATTTCTAAAATGTATCTTCATTTACATAGTTTATTCACCACCGTATTACGTCCTCTAGTTACCTCTAAAGCGCTATAGTGTTCCGGTCAGGTGGTAATGTATGAGCACGTAATTTCCGGCACAGAGGCGTAAGGCGTAACTGCTTAGTTAGCCCTTAAAATCTCTGGTTCTTATATGGAGGCTTATAAGCATTAACTTACAATCTATATATATACAACATGTAACGGGAACAATGCACACTATCTTACACCTCGATTAGAAAATCGAATAATAATCATAATACAGGAACTGAAATTACATGTTTATGTATTCAATATTTTTTATTTAAGAAATAGGTTGTCCTGAATTTGTACTAACAGTATGCACACCCTATGCATACTTCACCTACCTCTACCTATGGCCACACATTAAACACGAACCGAAAAAAATAAGTAATGTATGATGTAGCGTAACTTGCGTACCCTTATTTAACACTCGCTAGTAATAAGTTTAATTTTTGTTTTCCACTATTTTATTTTTATATTATTATTTATAATAAAAATTACGTCTCAACGAGTTCTAATAAACTTGTTGAGACTAGCATTCTATTTTGGATAGACGTTAGTCTCTTTTTCGTTTGTATTCACTGTTTCGCAAATGGGTGACCATGATTACCCGAATTGTCATTAATTTTGGGACAAAATATTACCCATATAAAAAATGCCTGATATCGATTCGGTTATCGATTCTGAACAAACTAATTTCGGGTTGTACATTCAATCCTGTTACACGTTGTATATAAAATCAATTGCTGTTCGTTAGTCTCGCTAAAACTCGAGAACGGCTGGACCGATTTGGCTAATTTTGCTTTAGAATGATTTTTGGAAGTCCAGGGAAGGTTTAAAAGTTAAGAAAATATGAAGAAATTGAAGGGAAAATTAAATTGTGGTTTTTACTGTTTGTAAAAACCACAATTTAATTTTCCCATATAAATAGTCCGTATCTATCAAACCTTTGACACATTATTTTAGTCTGAGGCAATAAGTTAGGAAGTTTTCCAGGTCAGCTAGTAATGACATAAATATAGTTTTTTATTTATATATTGTTATTTATTTTAAGCAATAATTACAAAATCAAAAATCTGACAGTCCACATGAAAACTAATAAAGTCCGGTGTCTGTCTGTGACAGCCACATATCGCAGGCACTTGGTTAATGTCATCGCAGGAATGGCTCCGGCCTGTCCTACGACACCCCACTCCGCCCCCCTCTAACCTCTATACCCCCGCGCACCGCCACCGCCCCCGATACTACAACCCTTTAATTCCCATCACGTTTCATTTGCGACGCCAATCGTCACTCACCACTGGTCGCCATTAATGTTGCAATTAAACCTCCATCAGAGCCCAACGATTATGCACTGAATTCGTCGCCGGTCTGTAATGTATTTATTAACGAGGTTACATGTTCATGTTTTAGTCATGATTTATACATAAATAGGAAATTTCTACTTAATCAGCCCAGTAAAAACAATCTAAGAGAAACAAATGACTTAGGTGACATTTGCTGTGTATCTGTTTGTTTGCTGCAATTTGCAGACAAACGCACAAGGGTTCAGTTATAGTCTTTTGATGTATGGACACCAACAACGAAATTAATTTAAAAGTTCAATATCACACCTCGAACATTTACTCGCGATGAGTCCAAATATGTAAGAACCTTCGTTTCCTTGGATGCATTCGGCTCGGATAAGTATGCGTGCACCCTTAGATTCCCTGCAAATGTTTTTATTAATCTAGAAAAAGCTTATTGCTCTCCACAGCACGCGCTTCGCCGCCGAACATGTTCGCTAACTGTTTTACGTGGAATACATTAAACCGACTTGTACGTTATGGACCGAATGTGAAAAGTTTTTACTTGATTTAAAGCTATTCTTATGTGGGCAGAATATTAATTTGTATAATTAAGCAAGAGCTTTATAAAAAAATAACATGGTTTATGAATTTATACATAGCTCTTCGTAGGTGACCGTTGCGTTAAATGAAACGTGGTTCACTGAGGTTAAGTTTTTTTTTCTTCAATAAAATACGCTTACACTTGTGAGCGTAGGGCTGTGGCCCTACACTCAGTATAAACCTGTGTCTTGGGTACCGTTGTACACATACACAAACACCCAGACCCGAAACAAATATCTGTAGGCCATACAATTATTGGTCCCGATGCGGGGATCGAACCCGCGACCCATCGAATCAAACGGTCATCTCACACCGCTGGACTAACCGGGTAGACAACGAAAAAATTTTAAGCTTAACTAAAAGGAATGTTTAAACTGTATTGGATTTTCTCCGCAATTTTTTGCGTTTGCAACAAATTGCCCTGTGGGCAATTCAAGAAATGCTCCTTCCTCCACATGTCTAAAAGAACCTATTACATACCATATTTCAAGTGTCTACGTGCCAAAAGTTTTGGCTGTGTGCTGTCTGCCAGCTACTGATACACAGTCACTCATTTACTCAGACTTTAAAAGAAGAGTTTGGTAATAGTAGTAGAGTGTAGGCTGATTCGTAGTTTATATAATGACAGATAATTATTTGATACTACCGTGGTAGAGGTTCCAGTGCCGGAACCCGTGGACCCACGTAAACCACCGCATGTCTATAGGCTGCAGTCGTCGCATACCATCATGCATGCTTTTGACACCATCATAATATTTAAGAATGTAATTTAATATATTTTTTTTTGTTCTAGGGCCTCCAGGGCCGCCGGGGAAGCGCGGTAAGAAGGGCAAGAAGGGCGATCCGGGCGAACCTGGCCCATCGGTAAGGACACAGTAATAAATACACACTCACACTGAATCCAATTTGGGATATTCCCGAAATCTCGAATGATTTATCAAAGTGGCAATGTTTGGTCCACAAATCCTTATAATGTTCGCTTCAGGATGTGGGGATTTGTGGATCAAATGTTCATATAGCACCATCGATATTCAGAGATTGTTACTGGAGATCACCGGGCAGAACACAGGATCTATATCTCCTGCAACATTATCCGGTCCACATATAATTAAATATCTGCTGGTATGTGATGCAGCTCCGCAACTCAAAATAATGTTATAGTATTATAGTTTTAATCCAAAGCTTTGTTTTCAATACCATTATTTTTTTTTAATGAAATGTACAAAAGTTAATTAGACGAAGATACGATATATTTATCATTTAATTCTTTAAAAGAAGAGTGAAAGATACATTTTTAAGTATTTACAATTATTAAAACAAAAATAATATGTAAACCAGCAGACAACCGTATTTTAATATATGTATTTATTTGCCGACATTCAACATACTCACATCCACACAGATAATTTTATGCTTCATACATGCACGCTGACATTTTTATTTGATTTCTATTCATTTGCAGGGTTTAATGGGAGCGCCGGGCAAGAACGGATTCCCGGTACTTATATTTTATTTTTGCTTCTCTTTACACTTTATTTCTGTTTCTTTTTTGTAAATAACACACTTGATAACACATTCTTGAGTCTTTTCCATATCACGTTTTAGCGTTCAGTAGCGTTATGCCTAGTTTCGCACTTCGTCAATTTTCATACAATAGGTCGCATTTTATTTACGCGGGTAAACTGTCAAGGCGAACTGACGACGGGTAGCATGAGACTCGTACTCAAGAAAACCTCCCGGTGTCCCGACTCGTCCTCCATCACTACCGGGGCCGGGGTCACGAGAACGCTTGCCCAACCATCCGCCACCCGGCCGGTGGCTGCAGTTTTCCGAGCCCTCTGAAGTCCGAGCGCTGTGGCTCTAACCAATGCAAGTCCACCGAAAACGAATAACTAATAGGATTCAACAAACTTTTCAAAACGATAAACCTATTTATGGTCAAAGTATTGTTTTGTGTTTGATTGTAGATTATGTAGGCATCGCAAGATACGAAAGTACTAGTTACTATTAGGTTGATGACGGGATAGTAGGTATAATAAGAGCATATGTGACACTTAAGATAATGTTTGTCTAAATGCGATTTTCGGCTTATTGCGATCACTTTACCAGAATATTGTCACTGTTCTATTTAATGCTAACAAAATTTAAAATGTCCGAGTGCGCAAGTAGGTATAACGCTACTAACTTTTTTTTTTACTTTTCAATACCTTTTTTTATTGAGTTTATTCCCACATCTTATCAGTACTTATACTTTAATTAATGGTAAACGGAGAGCATCACTCACGAATATGGTCAGGAATCCCAAACCAATATCTATAGGATATGTACCTAGTAATAGCTTTCACACGACTCGCACCTTCACCTACTGTACTATCTTCACAATGTTATATGTACCATCTTACCATTATACTCGTACTTTGGTAAAAGACAAAGCTTCTTACCTTATCTTACTTTACACTACTGCTGAAGTACCACCTGAAGAGCGTTGACGTTGACGCTATACACGAAATTTTAAACAAAGAGGCAATACATCTGCATTCAGATATTTTGTTATGCTATAATGTGCATATCATTAAATTGAATTGTCCACTTGTTAGCTACTTTGAAGACTAATGAATACGGCCTACCTAACCGTCAGAAATGCATCAATTTGAAAAATAATAATTACTATTGATGAAATAACTTAATGAAACAAGTCGTTCAAAGTGATCACTTTAAAGGTTACGTTATTTTCAACAACCACTAATATAAAAGTAAGAAGGTACATGGAAAAGCGCACGGGCCACGAGTGGTGTAAAGTGTGTGAGGGTGGATCTGAACGGTGATGTACGTTTCAGGGGAGCAAGGGCGAGAAGGGCGAGCGCGGGTTCATGGTAAGCCAACATCCCCGACCACCGACCACCGACCACGCTTGCCCCCGCCTCCCCCCTCCCCTACCTTGTTTACTAACCTTGGTAAAGACGCCTTCGATACCAGCTCATCATTATGAGCTTGGGACTATAACGCGTATAAAATAATAAATTGCTGAAATTCGGCTCATGAGGCTTGACGTTGACTTATAGTCGAATCGAAGGGTGTCGAGTCGAGTTACATTTTGTATGGTGAGTGATCCGAATCGTCGCACCGCAGCTCATCACTAATGGAGGCAGTTTCATGCTATCTTTAAAAAACTTTAATTTTCGATTCGCCTCGGTGTGCCTAACGTCAGCCTTAACACCCCTAACTCGAGGGTTGTCAAGCATCACATAATTATACGCTGCATTGATAGATAACTCTTTAGCTTTAATGATAATAAATAAAATGCTTAGTAATTTTAATCCGAATATAATAATAACGGCTTTCCTAATGCGGTATATGTGTGAGAGCTTCCACTAACCCTGCGTGACCAAAGTTTGAGTAGAAAAAAAAAACCCATTCCTTAATCTGGTGGCTGATTAGTGTGTGTTCCATGAATGATGTAGAAGCTCGTTTCCTTCCCTAATGAGTACTGACGTAACTATTCACGGTGATTTTTTTATCAAGCATTTCTGATTTTTTACTTGACACTTATCTTATTTTTTAAATCCATATTTAAATGTATTTGCCTGTTTCAATAGAATATATTATTTACATTTTATACTATATTTCTGTAAATTTAAATTTTTAATATGTAGTGTCGTAATAAAGTCTAAACTAGTCTAAAGTGAATCAGTGGATTTCTGATTGACGTTCGTACATAATAAAGCAGAATTTAAATGCAAATAAAGAGATGGACTGTGAGAATTTACAATATTTTTTTTTTAGTAATGTAATCAATAATTATGGTAAAGATTAACTGGTCATCTGCGGCTACTAACATATTATGTCTATTGCTATTGTTAAAACAATAATTATGTCCCGTTTTCCCATAGATGAACCGCTTATGAAATATTGTCTCCTATAATAATTTTAAGTACATACTTACTCAAAAATACTGCTTGATAGAGAAATCGCTCTCTCCAACCCTGGTGTTGTTAATTCCTGGTGTGGACCTCCCCGTAATGCTAATGAATCGAATCTTCTTGTGGAGTAATTAGCTAACTAACTGATAGTTCTCACATAACTGTGATACAAATGATGTAAATGTTTAACTGTATATTTGCAGGGACCAATCGGGCTGGATGGGCCGAAAGGAGATCCGGTGAGTTCCAAAAAATATATTACTATACATAAAGCATATTCCTTCAATGTGAATGTTTAAAAATATACTGCTTTGGTTATTCAGTAAGTCACAACATTTTGGATTGAAGCCCCGAGGTCAACATCCAGATGGGCGTCATCAGATTGTTTTTAGGGTTCCGTACCTTAAAAGGAAAAAAGGAACCCTAATAGGATCACTCGAGCGTCTGTCTGTCTGTCTGTCCGTCTGTCACAGCCAATATACTCCGAAACTACTCGACCGATTGAGTTGAAATTTTATGAATAAATGTAAATTGGTGACCCAAAGATGAACACGTCAAGTAAAATAATAAATTTTAAACAGGGGGGCCACTTTCGGGGCGTAAATCAGAAAATTAAAAAATATATATATATATTATTCGTAAACTGTGTCGTGTGACATATCAAATGAAAGAGGTTGTTGTCAGCATTTCAGATATATTTTTTTTATAATTTTTGCATAAACAAATTTGAAGTTATTTAAGAAAAACGACGAAAATTGACCATTCCTCCCCCCCCCCCTCCCTATCTCCAAAACTACTAAACTTAAAATTTTGAAAAAAATGTGGAAAATAGTTCTTTGCCTAAAGATTACTGGAAAACCTATAAAAAGTTTGAGTATTCAAATTAAATCGAAAATTCTTAATAATATAACCCCCCTGCCGGTACCACCGTAACCGCTATGTCCCTGCATTTTAAATCTGTAATATTTTCGAAAATATTTATTTAAATTACGGAACCCTCACCACGCGAGTCGAACTCGCACTTGTCCGGTTTTTAGTTCATTGTTGCGAATTAAAAAGATTCTTAGTCCTAGGAATACTTGGCCCTCGTCTTCCTCTTCCCTCAACTCTAAATCTCTAGAAAGATTAGGAGTGGCGAAAGATTGCAAAGGAAGGCCTGGGTGTCCACTATCCACAATAATAAGCCGGTCACTACAAGGTATTCGTAAAATTTGTTCTCAATAATGAGTGTCTGAAAATATAATACCTTTGTCTTAAAAAACACTTTTATTATAAACTATAATATTGCAGGCATTGATCCTTATTGAAACGTGTTGTGTGGTGTTCCAGGGCCGATCCGGAGACAAGGGCCAGAAGGGCGAGCACGGCAGCCCCGGCTTCGACGTCTTTAACGCTGTCAAGGTACGTTCTGTCTTACATAATGTCAATTCACTTATAATTGTTAAGCAATCAATTAATAATTAATTATAAGAAACCTTATTCAATCAAAACCAAACGTGCATTCTTATAACATTGTATACTGATTAGTTTTTATGGAAACGAATGACTGTCCGAAACTATTATAGCTCAGACTGAGCCCTCCGCAAAGCATGACATTTTACTGGTGGTAGAGCTCCAGTGACGGATCTGGGCGTAGGCACCACCGCATTACCTAATATACTTGCCGCTAAATGGTAGTGTTCAGCACTATCGTGTTCCGGTCAGGTGGTAATGTACGGCCCTCTAATTTCCGGCACAGAGGCATAACACCTTAGGCCTCAGGAGTGGTAACGCATAGGCATAGGCTGCAGTCATCACTTAACATCAATGTGAACTGCATGCTTGTTTGCCACTTCCATTACATAAAAAAAGACCGGGGTTAGCTTGTAAAATTCAGGAGTCTACATTCGTTCAGAACTTTTGGATCTCTACCATAAGACAACACTAAATGAGGAAGTTAGTTCCAACAGGTAAGTTCTCTTTTAATCGGCAAACATCTGGCCACTATTATTATTGAAAGTGAAGTGTTCTTATTGCTCATTTCTGTACTATGAAAACAGAAGTGAAATCAACAACTGAGCACACAGCATTTTTTATTATGTCGATACAAAAAATGATGATAGGAGGGAGGACTTAATAAACACTTTTTGAGATCTACTAAGAAAAATTATATATTTGAAAATTTTCTTCCTCACTAACGATCATATACGAATGGCATTGTAGTACATGATTGGTGTTGCGGCAATTACAGGGCGTGAAAAGGTCGGTGGACAACTTTAAGATGAGTCCGTACACCACCGCAGAGATCATAGCTGTCAAGGTACCCGCGGCTCTACTAGCGCCTCGTCCGCACCGCAGCTGCTTCTGTATCTCCCTAGACCGCTATTTTATCTTCATTGGCTGTAGGAGTAAATTGTGCCAACGATCGTGCTTTAGAACAAAATTGATTTGCGCTTTTTATTTCATTATTATGTTTAAAGCTAAAATTTGGTAGAAAAAAAATGTTGAATACTTTTTATTCTTTATGGGCCCGTGTCTGTGTATTATAGTGATTATTAGTATTGTGTTGTGAGTGTGGGTGCATGTACTGACGTGGTGTGGTCCGTAGGGCCTGCAGGCGGCTGGACACAACATCTCCGCGCAATCCATCATCCAGCTCAAGGTGAGTATTGTCCTGACTCCTGCGGCTCTCTACTTAACCACTAAATAATATCTGATATCGGTAAGTACTTCATTAAAAAAAATCCGTGGGGTTGCGTGTTTGTAATTGTCGATACAGATCTTAATAACAATCTTCTAAAATATATTTATCACTGTACCTAACATGTCTAATACCTACATGTTTCAAAGTAATGTCATAACTTAGTATAAGTTATTGTCGATTTCAAATAATACTTATTTAATAGTCCTCTTACTTACTAAACAAAATTAGAAATGATATTGATATCATGTCTAAGTTTTAATCCGTATAAAATATATATTATCGGAAATTTTAAATTGCATGTCGTCCATACGAGTATATTTGCTAATTTTGTTGTATAAGCTGTTAACTGTTTGCATGGCTTCAATCGGTAAATTAATCATACTTAATTCTTAATATTTTTTGCATGGAATCCACTTGTAGTTATAACCAGGGGCCATATTATGGTTTCATTAATCTGTTTTATTTTAATTTTATTTTATCTTAATCTCTTAGTAAAGTCAGATAATAAAAATTTTGCTATAAAATATAAAAGATGTTGTACGAGTATGACTTCCTCACCACCGCCCTCTTGTACAATCATTTTGAATTGTTTCTTTTTACAACATCAATATTATTTTATTACACCCTTAAAAATGGGTTCAATAAGCTCATTATAAACCTATGACTGAGTGAGTAGTTTAATGACAAAACAATAAAGTGAAATATTTTATATTAACCCCCTTATTTATAAACGTATTTTAGCTAAAGTGTTGCTAATCTCTCCTATGTCTTTTTCTATCCTGCACATTTGACAATGCAACTGACAAAGACAAAGCATTTTATAGCTAAAACGTATCTAATGTACGTTTATGAATACGGGGGTAAATGTTTAAAATATTATTTTAAATTACTAAAACAGCCATACATTTTTTAAAACACAATCAAATATGTAATAGGTGTCAATGTGTAATGAATAGAACAAGCTTTGGACTGATTGGTCATTCATTTCATTGTAATAAAATAATCATTGATGATCAATGTAAAAATTAACAATGTGCAGGGTGAACCGGGTGAACCCGGTCCACCGGGTCCACCGGGCCCCGTGGGCGCTGAGGGCGTAGCGGGTGCGGAGGGGCGCCTGGGGCCGGCGGGCGCGCCTGGCCCCGCCGGCGGCATCGGCCCCGCCGGCCCGTCCGGACCCATCGGCCCCATTGGCCCGCCTGGCCCTGCTGGACTGAGGGTAAGTGGAGTCACTTTTTTTACTACGTAATTCATAAAAATCTGACAGCAAATATGTCGATGGTGAATATGGATAATTTTGAGGGGATGGTAAAACAATGGTGTCTTTGTTCTTGCCGGATCAGCGAGTTAAAGTATAGATTATTTAGTATTTTACTCATTTAATTTAGTACACTCTAAACATTTTTTACGTAATTGTGTAAGTTCTTAAAAAAACACAAGTTCACATTGATGGTAAGTGAATATTATTAATCTAAGCTAAGCGAAGTCACTACTGAGGTCTAAGCTGTTATGTTATGCCTCTGGGGTGAAAATTACAGTGCTATACATCACAACCTAACAGTAAAATAATAGCACCCAAAACTACCATTTAGCGATAAATAATGCAGTGGCGCCTACGCCCTCGAACGACGTCACTGGAACTTCACCGCCATTAAATATAATAAACATAGGCAGCAGATAAAGCAAAGTAATGAGCCTTTATTTAAAACACGTCTACGTACCTAGTAGGTTTATGTAACAAAATATTTATGATATTTTTTCATTTTTAATTCATTAAATTCAGTAGGTTTATCATTACATTCCAGGGGGACAAAGGAGACAAGGGCGAGCGCGGGTTCACGACGACGCTCAAGGGTGACGCGTTCCCCACCGGCATCATCGAGGGACCGCCGGGCCCGCCCGGCCCACCAGGTACGTACCTTCCAAGACCCATCAGTCCTGTGGCACTCGCTGTAGACAACGCCTTTATCACTGTACATTATAGCAGCTTAAACGCTCAGAATATTTCCGTTTTCATATGCTTTTATAATGTTATTTGCGTTTTAAATTCAGATTGAAAATGGAAATATACTGAACATTAATATCAGTGGATGTCTCGCTAACACTTTTTAATGCTATATTTTTAATTTAAAATATTGGTGTTTTGGCACATTTTTAGTTTTATCTGAATAATGCTTATATAGGTGAATATTATGAAAAGAAAATAATTTCTTCCAACGGTTTCAGCATTAGTTTTGTTCGTTAGGTAAACATAGGTTTTCATTCATCCTTATTTAATTTTAATGACAAATAATATTTTAATTTTATGGATGTAAGCGTATTGTTTAACACAACAAATTACAATAGAATAAGCATCAAACATGTGGGTCAACTCCCAACGCCAATATATGAGATGGATTTCTTGATTTATTGATCTCTCCATGATTTAGTTACAATTTATGTTCCCTTTCAACCAAAATCTTAAAGCTATATAAACTATGTAAATGTTTGTACAAAGAAACAAAAATTCTGCCAGTCACTCATCAGCAACCTAATTTACAAATCTCTCAAATGAATGAAAAATGAGAGCTATACCCTGCTGTGTAAAGATACTGGGCTCAGTTAGCTAGAAGGAGGGTATGTTGAAGGGTCGGAGGGAGCGCGCGGAGATCGCGGTGCGTCGGGCGCGCCCGGCCCGCCCGGCGAGCGCGGCGCGCGGGGCAAGCGCGGCAAGCGGGTAACGCTGCATGCCCGCATGGCCCTATACGCGATGTATACTCGCATGTCCCCATCGTGCATACGGTGCGCACGGACTCGTGCAATCTCTCATATACACTTATACCGAGATCGCCTTTCTGTCTATAGATATTATATCTTACTCGCTCAAAATCTATATCTGTACAATTAATCTTTACTGAAACTCGCATCTTCTCTGGTATTCATTTCTATGCCTGAATCGCTCATTTATCGATCAATTGAACTGGTTAAAGCAAGTTCTATTTTAGATTTTTTAAGAACATTGTACGTAGTTATCACAAAGAGTTCAATGTTTCAGCGATACTTCTACCAAACTACATTACAAATTATAATATATATACCGCCTGCGCCGTCTTTATCTTCGTCTCATTCTATGTGCCTTATTACATATATATTGAAAGTTGTCTTGTCGCATGCGCATGCAGCACATTCCTTCACCGGCCTACGTTTACAAAACACGCATATAGTTTAGTGGTAGTGGTGTGGTACAAATGGCAACTAACGGTAGCTTGGCGACGCACGCGCCCGCTGGAGGCTGCGTGACTTCCCGGTGCACATCACGCTTCGTGTGAGGTAAAGTGAGCTTTGATTAATTGCTTCTCTATTCTTGCACTTTCTTTTCTAGTAACATGATAATAAACAAATGTTTGAAACATGTTTTAACTAACTAGTCTGTCGTCGGTAGCGAATAACGAAGTTATCTAGGGTGGATTTCACGGTTATTACTTATCGTACCTGCCAGATACATTTTGAATGATAATTCAAACTGACACTATGCAGTACATATAAGTATTTTATAAAATTACTGCTTTTATTTACTAGAGTACATTTAGTATTTATATAATGGTGAATATCAACAGTTATATAAGTGAGACTACAAAATCTAATTTAGCTTTAGGGCCCTAAGTCACTAGGATGCCACGGCGACGTCGTCGGCAACGTATCCAAGCTGCTAGTGTGGAAATACATGATAACTAACTTACCTGGCCACACCATACGAACTGCTTGGATACGTAGCCGGTGACGTCGCCATGGCCTCCTAGTGTGTTAGGGCTCTTTAGGTAAGTTAAAATCTTTGGTGAACGCCCTTAAGTTAATAGATATTACTGATATTATATAGTTTATTTACTGGTGGTAGAGCTCCAGTGACGGAGCTCGTGGGCGTAGGCACCACCGCATTACCTAATTTACTACGCTAAATGGTAGTGTTCAGCACTATCGTGTTCCGGTCAGCTGGTAATGTACGGCCTTGTAATTTCCGACACAGAGGCATAACACCTTAGGCCTCAGAAGTAGTAACGCATCTGCATTTTGACCTCTGGTCTTTGTGTGGGTATCTATAGGCTGCAGTCATCACTTAACATCAAAGTGAACTGCATGCTTGTTTTCCATTACATAAAAAAAAAGTTAGTACCTAATTATTTTTTTTATTCCATCATTGACAACTATATTGATATCGTTTGGCTATAAGGTTTGCAAATTAAGTCATCGTCAACTAATTTAAACCCGCATTTACAAATTTGTATTTTTATTCTTATTGTTCTTGACAATTTTTCCCTTCTTTCAATATTTATTAATGTACGATATCTTGTCCCGTTTTGAAATATTTTGATAATATTTATCTGATATGATGGAAATTACCCCTTCTTCTCTACACAGAATATGATCTGATTTATCGGACGATCTATTATCAACGCCACATCTAGATATGACCGTATGAACATTATTCCTAATCTCTATCACAAATAAAATCACGATCAGGATTCACAGTGTAGTCTCGGTCGAAGAAAGAAGAAGGTCCGGTAATAGACGCGTTTTTTTTTCGTATTTAACGGGATCTCTATGCAGTGTTCTGGGACTGAGATATAACACGGGCCTAGACAGGTACACAATAGAAAAACAATGAAGATACGACTGAGTAAAGTTGCCTACATAAACTTTGAACTGGTCTTTTAACTCAAACGAGTTTCAATGTTGACCTGATGCAAGCAAACTACTGCTACATTTTCCTCCTCGCGTATCCCCTCTATGCCATCATAACTTCTTAGCAGCTACAACTTCACGGACGGTTTTAATGTTTACTAGTATTGTTCGTACGCGACAAGATATCGTATGGAGGGTAGCGAGCAGAGCGGGGGGTGTGACGTGTGGTGTGTGCCGTGTTGCAGGCGCGAGCGGCGCGGTGGGGCCGCGCGGGCCGCCCGGCCAGGACGGCCGCAGCGGCGAGCCCGGCGTGCCCGGCCCGCCCGGGAAACCCGTACGTATTGTTGTTTATGTTTTAACGGTGGCAAACGAGCACGGTGGGACGTCGGTGGTCACGGGTTCGAATCCCACCCCGAGTTATTTTTTCTTACCATTAATTCTATAAAAGTCTTAAATATATTTTCCTGACATGGATCACTGCGAAAAGTATGATAAAATTTAACAAACAAACACGCAGTTCACATAAATGTTATGTGACGACTGCAGCCTGTAGATATTGTTACCTGTGACAGAAATTATGGGATCACGGGAACGGCTCCGTGTTCTGGTTAGATGATTAACCGGAACACGATAAGGATATGCTTTCCCTCGTTCGATTACTATAACATTTAGTATAAACTTTTAGACGTGTTGGTTGCATGATTCGATGAGGTAAAAATATTTTAAAAACCATTAAATTTAATGTAGAGTTTTTCTAGAGTTTCTCAAAATAATATTCTACAGCTGTTTCACACGGGACCATTTTCTCTTTTTTTCTTTGTATAAATCAATGGACGTTGCCATGATACTCTGCTGCCACAGTGACAAACAATCTAAAAACTTGTGCTTATACTATCAGTGGATTCCATTTTACGTAACAGCCTGACCTCAACCTTCTCTTTTAAGGTGATAAGTAATATAAGATAGTAAGCATTATGATATGAAATCCAACTAAACTAACCTCGAACGCATCAATCTGCCGATAAACACTAGTGTAGTGTAATATGACGATCTTACGGGAAACTTCTATCAACAGCAAAATACCGGTCAAACTGAGGAGCTCTTATGTTTGATAGTAAATATTTTGCACGTTGAGATCGAAAAGATTCCTTTCAGATTCAATTGAAATCAATCCTGTAGGGAACAATTATTTTTCTAATCATTTGAGGGTGATGTTTCAGGGCGAGATGGGTCCAAAGGGCGAGAAGGGCGACTACGGCGACATGGGATCGCCCGGTATGCTGGGTGCGCCCGGCCTGCCCGGCCCGCCCGGCTACCCCGGCCTCAAGGGTGAGAAGGGCGACAAGGGCGACTCGGTGAGTACCTCCGCACGTCACGTCAGTGGTAGTGGTGCCAGGCTCGAGTCGGGGTCATAGCGCGGGAACAGCGACTACGGCGACAGAACAGACAGTCCAAATCGACGTCCACTAAAAAGAAAAGCATCTTACTTAATATAATAGCAGTTCCGGTATTGAAATAATTAAATTTAACTTAGGAATCATAATATAAATATAACTGCTGTAAAAAATATTATTTAACATAAACCTAGTTCTCCCCTCTGCTACTCCGCTAGAGCCATACTACAGGGGACAGTTTGGCTAAATCTTCAGTTGGTGACGCCCTTACGATATCGTTCTGTGTTCTTGCCCAGAGGCAAAAGTTCTTTGACAACTAATCTGCCATGACTAAAACATTTGGTTAGGTTATATTTCGTATAAACTACAATATTAACTCACAATCCACAATCCATATTAAATGCATGGTCGTTTGACATATTCTTCACAAAATAAATACGACTTGCTTAGGTACTATCCAATCTCTCGATATTGATGAAGTACTTCATCAATATTTAGGTTAAAGAATTACTTCAGTAGTTATAGTATAAAATTTAGCTCTGATTAAAGGCGTGAAACATACCACGTGTTCAAGGCTTGAGACGATAAGAGAATCCTTTATAAAAAAAACTGTAATAATATACTGAGAAAAAATGGTAATAATGTGTTTTATGTGTTCCTGGTGTGTGGTGTATGCGGTGTGCGGCGTGCGGCGCTCAGAAGTACAGGAAGCTCAGGCGGAGACAGGTATCTATCTCACTCGACACGACTCACTCACTCACTCTGTAGCGGTACAAGTAAAGAAGGACTATCTTTGTACAATAAGATGTCTTTCAAAAATTGTTCACCTTGTCGTGGTACCGTGCCTAATGGATATAGCATTTTTAAGATTGGATTAATAGCTAAATAACTTATTTTGGTGTCCAAAATAAGTTATTTAGCTATTAATCCAATCTTAAAAATGCTGCGATAACGTGGATAAGTAATTTCATCTTTATAAAAATATCCATTAGGCACGGTACCACGATTAGGTGAACAATTTTTGAAAGTCAGTCATTAAAATATTTAACTCACAACATTTCTTCATCATCATCATTTTAGCGTATCATATCTTAGCTACTTTCCGTTGGAAACATTTTCTACTTTTCCCCATTATTTAAATCGGTTCTCTTTAACTTCTACCTCCTGTAGTAGGATTAAGTACCAACTAGGGTTTGCAATCCCGCAAAGTGGGATCCCGCAATTCCGCGGGATCCCGCACCTTTTATCAATCTGGTGGATCCCGCACCTTCAAAACGCGGATCCGCGGATCCCGCAAATTTAAATTAGCTGCTGAAACGTTCGTGAAGTTTCGCGAGAATGCACAAATTCATTCTAAATCTCATTATTAATGAGATTGATTACCTGTTTTTAGATGTAAGGTTAAAATTAATTAAAACTTGTTGCCAAACATTTTATAAAATTAAGGTCTTATAAAACTGATTTGATTATTAAATATTTCTTACTTACATAATTAATATTTTGTCAGAAAACAGATAGGTACTTTTGATGCAATAACATGAACATATTTTTTTATAGTACATTTTTCAAAAAATGTACTAAATTAACACTTTTTTTATAAAATCTGTCAAGTGCGTGTCGAGCCACGCGCAGTGTAGTGTTCCGTAGTATGTAGGTTTGAATAATGTAATGAAAAATTAAAAAGTAAAAAAATGTTTTCTATGGAGTTCTTAAAATTTTTCAAATAAAATACATTTGATCGATTATTACTCGCAAACTTGTGAAGCCAACTTAAGTGTGATAGTTTTCCTTTTCCGGTTCCTTGTTTACTACGGAACCCTAAAAAACCTGCACTTTGCAATTTAATAACAAATTTCTAAAATGCGGGATCCCGCGGGATTGATCAATCCCGCATATCAATCCCGCGGGATTGAAGAAGCTGCGGGATTGCAATCCCTAGTACCAACACGATCCATAATAATGCTGAAGCAATTCGTCAATTTTTCGAAATACGCAATCAATCGCTTATTCATCAAGTGTAATAATATGTATGTATGTATGTATCTTCACGCCAGGTCCCTAACGGGGTAGGCAGAGAGTGTAGAGCGCCAGACATCCCGGTTCTGACAAACCTCTCGTGCCTCGTGTAATAATATAATCTACATAATACGAGTAATACAGTAGCGTGTTCTGCTTTGTTGGCTTCAATCAATTAATAAAAGACTCAGTGGAATTGGTCGTCACGATCGTCGAGATTCAATTATTTAGTTTGAGTTTTATCTAGAGAAGATTAAAAATTCGACTCGAAGGACCATGAAAATGTAATTGCCATAAAACCTCAAAGGAGAGGTTGCGAGCTCGGCTCTAGTTCGTACACGTCCTCAAAAAATGGGTAAATTAAAGAAGAATCCGAAAAAAATACAATTAATTTATTCAAGTATATATTTTAGAGTTACTACCACATTAAATTCAAACGATTTTATCATTTTCAACCATATTCAACACGGCGGCGATACAGCCGACGCTTCTTTAAATTGGAAATCGATTAGTTTAAGTTCTTAGTATTAACACTTAAAATCGATTTCGATAGTATTTAGAAAATATTACTTTTTTCTCCAAGAATTTTAAAATCAAAAACAATTTAAAAAATGTCAAAATGACGTCGCCCGCCTTATTCGCCATGTTGGTTTGAGTTGCAATTCTAACTGCAAATAATATTTTGTAACTGCAAACAAAGCTAAAAAGTGAAAATATGCAGTAGAAAACGTTTTTCTATTGATTTTGTCTGTTATTGATATTGTGTACAATACATGGCCGGAGGTCCATACATTTTTGCAACATCTCCTTTATAATAGTTCATGATTAATAGAGAGATGAATTTGAACAACGCTGTATCTTGTATTTATTTTATTGAAGCACACAATGTGTAACTTACAAATCTTTAAATAAAGTTGATGACCGTAATGTTAACGCACGATATAACGTAACATTGATGACAAAGTGAAACTATCTACGGGTTTCCTATAGATTTGCATTAACTCTATGGCATATTTCCGTATCCATAGGTAGTGAAATTGTTCTCCACCCGAACCTTATGACCAAAACATAGTATAAGTTATGTATATTTCTCGGGAACTGTTAATCTTTATGCCCACTGTTGAACTTGCAGGGCGATGGCACCGGCTACGAGCTGTATGGACATGAAATGGTAAGGAATCATTTCACATATTTGCATTATTATATTTTGAGAGTCGATTCGCGTAAACATAAACAGTTCCGTGCGTAAAAATGCAGAGTTCCATCTCTGTCGAGGGCGTACACACTAGCGCATTTTGTTATCTAGAGGGGGTTAGCTTAATGGTAGAGTTCAGCTTTACCGTGGTTCAGTTAGATAGTATTGTATACTCGTAGCTTCGTTATTTCTGACAGAAAAAATTAGACTTCATTTGAATGAAACTTCTTCATTCATTTAAATGAAACTCCATCAAATTCCATCTCATCTGCTTTGAGCACTAGATTCCATGTAGTCTAGTTCCAAGTCCAATTACTATCAATGTGAAATACCAGTTTTTTGACGCTTTTGTAGATTTTTTCTCAAGGCAACGGATAGTCAACCAACCTGACGTCACGAATGGCAGACCACTTTATTTCTTTGATATTTTCTTAACGCAAAGGTAGCAAGTATTTCAGTAAAGGTAATAAATACTAGCAAATAGGTATTAAATAGTGCACATGGTATTTTGTAGATATCTAGCAAAGATATTAGAGGAGTATCTTTGATACGAGTATCTAGTTTGGTCCAGCGGTCCTGACGCTCACGATAAACAGGCTACTTGATATCTAGACATGCGGTAACGTGTCAAGTCAATATGTCAGGATCCCACTGCAGAATCATTTCGTTCATCCATGCTGCAAACCAATTTTTTATGCAAATTTATAATCTAGAGAATATTGTTATATATCCACTAGGTAGCCAATCAAAATTTGGCCGCAAGAATTTTTTAATATTTTTTTGTTGGTTGTTTCTGGCTGTTAAAGATAAAAAAGTACTTATAAATACTTGAGCCAAATTTTTATTGGCAACCTAGTGGATATACTATTATATTCTCTAGATTATAAATATGCATAAAAATAGGTTATAGGTAGGTTTATAGGTAGGTTTGCAGCGTGTCTGGATTATTCTGGATGAACGAAATGATTCTGCGGTGGGATCCTCACCAACAAGTTCAAGCTACTAGAACTGGCGAGCAGTACCGTGTGTAGGTAGGTAATATTACACGTACCATTTAGAGCCACTTTTGAAATAAATTATAATTTTTCATTTAATTGATTCTGAATTTAAGGAAGACTTACCATAGTGTCTTTAAAGTTTGTGATTTTTTGTCTGTCTTTAAAGCTTTTCAAAAACTTAACTTAATGTTGAGAGTATTCTTAATTGTAATAGATTTAAAAGCATTCTTAAGCAAAAGCGTAGCTGGTCCATTACAAAAACCATCTTCATGTCTTCAGTCTCCGTAAATTTTTATGATAGTATCATTAGCTACATCAGGTGACGATAGATAAGTATTCTTTAACGTTTTTTTAAACTTATAATTTAACTACAAACCCGTTGAAATGAAAACCAAATATTCACTGATGGGCAGCGCTTAGACATACTGTCTGTTAACACTGGTGTGCCGCAAGGCCCTGTAGGTACTATCCCCTAAAATCCATCTTATGTATATCAATTAAAGATTGGAGCAAAACTCCAAGCTTCATTGCTATGCGGATGATAGCACGGGATATTCACATTGCACTAGCCGTGCAAATGCCGTAACGTAGAACGTAGACGACGTAAAAGGAACATAGACCATAATAAAGAACGAAACGCGCCGGCTTCTTGATCTCTGCTAGTTTCTCTACATGAAACCGTCGCTGAATAAAAAGCCACTTCTCACTGGTGGTAGAACTTCAGTGACGGAGCTCGCGGGCGCAGGCACCACCGCATTACCTAATATACTTGCCGCTAAATGGTAGTGTTCAGCACTATCGTATTCCGATCAGGTGGTAATGTACGGCCCTGTAATTTTCAGCACAGAGGCATAACACCTTAGGCCTCAGGAGTGGTAACGCATCTGCATTTTGACCTTGGTCTTTGTGTGGGTGTCTATAGGCTGCAGTCATCACTTAACATCAATGTGAACTGCATGCTAGTTTATCACGGTCTATTACATAACAAATGCACTCTTTCAAAGCACGAGAACATTTTTTTCCGAGTGAAAAGAGAAATTTTTAACTTCAGAATAAAAGTTTAACGGGCCATTTACTTGGCTCTCTAAAAAAATCTAATAGCGTTCGACTCCTTATTTCTGCGACAGAGGTAAAAGATGTCAACATGTTTATTTCAATTAGGATATTTGATTTCAGTGTCCGTTCACTTCATTTGAGTCGTTTCAAAATCTCATTTACGCAGCTGCGTGGTTTGTAATTTCTCAGTGGTGAAGTATGATAATTAAAAACATAATAATAATGAATATGCCTTAAGAACGTCGTGTGATGGTGTTGCAGATGATGGGTCCCCCGGGCGCGCCGGGCCCGGCCGGGCCGCCCGGCGTGGCGGGCCCGCCCGGCATCAAGGGCGACAAGGGCGAGCCGGGCGTGCGCGGCAAGACCGTACGTCACCCACTTCTCCTTCTCCACTCACACATTACAACGTAACTTCTATTACCTGCTGCGCCCCCAGCGCCCCCAGCGCCCCCAGCGCCCCCAGCGCCCCCCGCGCCCCCCCGCGCCCCCCCGCGCCCCCAGCGCCCCCAGCGCCTCCAGCGCCACATGCCACATGAGGTGGACACACACCACCGAAGAACTCGTGCCATTCGCCATCGTCCCATTCGCGCTCAGCAAGATAGTGAAGATCTTTCCTTTGGGCCGCTCAATATTTGATGTTCGGAAGCGGATCGGAAACGATCTATGGTGATGGCATGTGAATCGCTTTTATCTAGTTTTCACACTATTTGCGTACCTTCCTACCTGTAAATATCTGATTTCTCAAATTTAACCTATCATTACTGAAATAAAACAAAATTTTCGATGGAAAATTTACTTAAGGCCAGCGGCACGACCGCCTCATTTGTATAATAATATTCTTGTCTTTGTTTACGTCTTTAATATTAAAATCTGACATCGCCTACCGAAGTTATAACGACAATTACCTTAGGCCAGTATTTTCCAAACATAGTTTTGTCATGGACCGGTAATTTTCACACTGCCTCTTCGTGACCCACTTAAAATTCAAAATTCAAATCATTTATTTCAAATTGGTCTACAAGGACACTTTTGCATTATCGGGTTATAAGCTACCCAGTGGATTAATAAATACCAATTTAATGATCATATTTAACCGATACGTGAATCACCAAATTTTTAAATTCCTTCATAGAAGAAAAAGTAATATCTGTTCGTCATAATCATAGTCATTCATTTAGCAGAGTTCCAAGTGCAGGCACTACTGAGAAGAACTCCGCGCTACCCAACAAACTCAGCGTGATGCTCTTTTGTTTTGACGACAAAAGAGCAACACGCTGCAAAAAAAACCTTAGATTTAATACAAATATTATTAAATAGAATAAAGATAATGTAAACATCCATGGCATATATATATTTGCATATAAACACATACGCAAATACCCATCAACAGCTTAATATCGTGATAGAAACAATAACACCTGCAAATCATAACAGACCAGTCCCCGCAATCAGCACCCGTTCACGATTATGACGCATGTGGCAGCCATTGCTCTCCTCGACTTTTTAAAAGGGAAGTGAGCAACCCGTCACACGACGCCGCACGACGCCTTAATATTTTAAACCTAAGCTGATTCGATGAGGTCAAAATCATATTCACATTTAATATGAAGTGAAGTCGATGTGCAGTACGTAATATTTTTAAACAAGGCGGGAATGTTGCGACCCGGTATTTTATTTTGATGGCCCGGTACCGGGCCGCGACCCGGCAAGTGGGAAACGTTACCTTAGGCCACTTTCAATTTTTTTCTGGTTTCGGTGGACCCCCTTGCTAACATTTTTATCACTTGCCCATATATCCCATTTTTATTTACGCATATACGTAGACCCCATCGAGTCTCCCATGCAACCCAGGGGGTCTATATGGACCACTTTTGGAATCACTGCCTTAGGCGATTGAGCTGCATTACACACATAAGACCCGTTGTCAGGCATGACGCACGTGACAGTTATTTCGTCTCTCGGTCAATTTGAACTAGTAAATATTAACTACTTACTGCAAGATTTGAACTAACTACAATTTATTCCGTTCCAGGGTGAAAGGGGCGAGAAAGGAGACGCGGGACCGATGGGACTGCCGGTACGTTTTTTATGTAATGAAGTGGCAAACAAGCATGAAGAAAGTGACTACAGTATTCACTATTCACTAACTCCGTGCCTGTTTTCACGGTATCGGCCTATAAACATCGACATAAAAACCAATAATTTCTATGCAGATGCTTCGCCACTCCTGAGGTTTAAGTTGTTACCTCTGTGCCATAAATTATAGGGCCGTACATTACCACCTGACCGGAACACTATAGTGCTGAACACTACCATTTAGCAGCATGTAGATAGGTAAAACGGTGGTGCCTACGCCCATAAAGCTCCATAAGGGCCGGCGCCCAGCGACCTCGTGGTGCTCGTGCTGCTCGTGGTGCTCGTGGTGCTCGTGGTGCTCGTGGTGCTCGTGGTGCTCGTGGTGCTCGTGGTGCTCGTGGTGCTCGTGGTGCTCGTGGTGCTCGTGGTGCTCGTGGTGCTCGTGGTGCTCGTGGTGCTCGAGGTGCTGGTGGCACGGCATGGCTCACCATCTTACTGACGTACACGTAACACGGCGCGGGATGACTAGGCTCATTATTTATACATATAATGAAACATTAAAACCCGTGTGTCTGTAACATTGAATATATTATTATTTACGAAAAACTAATTGAGGGCGATGTCATAATAATTAATATAAGTAATAGAATACTTTTCAATGTTTTTAAATTTTTGTCTGTCTGTTTGTCCATTTGTCTATTTGTCTGTTTGTCCAGGCTAATCTCCGAATCTACTGGACGGATTCGAATGAAACTCTTTGTGGTGTATAGATATTAAACCTGGCCAACATTTAGACTACTTTTGATTGCGGGAAAAATCACTAATTCTCACGGGAAATTCAGTAATTATACTTTATGGACGGTTTTATTAATAATATAAAATAATGTAATGTTATTGCTAAGGTCGTTGAAATAAGGTCGAAAATCATTATTCATCTAAATCGATCTACGTTACTCCACTGTCTTAAGACGTGTGTGTTCATAAGAAGTGTGTACAACTTGCAGGGCCCTATGGGGGTGCCGGGCGAGTCGGGCGAGCCGGGCGAGGCGGGCCGGCCGGGCGACAGCGGGCCCAGGGTGAGTACACACCGCTCCTATCTGGTGTCTACTTCACCAGCACCACACGATACATGACTTTATTAAAAATATCTCAATCAGAGCTTTGTGTTTCAACTGGGATCAGTATTATAATTAACTGCAATATTAGACTGTATCAGTTTAGTTACCCCTCACCATTATTTAAAAAACATAAATTAAATGTTTAGGAAATTAATAGCAGTAGTTTGCGTATCAGCCAGACTCAAAAAACCTAAACGTTCCCTCGTATAGACTTGTTGACCGTTGAGTGGTACGCTTTCAGAGACTTATAACCGTAATAGACTGATCTCAATCCTTGAGACGAACTTAAGATCACGTTTTCTACACTAAACGAGATTTTAATGTCGTGTTCTGGGACTAAGATCTGTGTATTGACACGGGCCATAGTCTTATTTTATTTTTCTGTTTTACCTAAACTGGTACAATTTAAAGATTTTAGATTCTGAATCATTTAATCCCTTCGAACAAATGGTACTTATGAAATCTACATTTACGAAACACATACACACCGCACACTCACACACAGTCCTCTGTACGGAATTAACACTAACCGACTAACACAACCAGTAGACGACGCAGACCTTGCATGGATTTACATCTCGTGCGGTGCGCTCCCGTTTTCACCCCTTTTGAAATCGAATACAAATAGTCCGGGAGAGATGCGGGGACGTGCCGTACGCCTCAGTCTTAGAGTATTTAATTGACAGGAGACACAGTGCGTTCGAATTGCGGCGCAAAAATCTTTGTTTTCGGGGGGAAAGAACCATACATTTAAATAAATGAACCCTCAAGCAATAATTACTCGCGCATTTTTTTGAGTAAGTCACTATCGAATTTGAATGAACCCATAAGGTTCATTTTATTAATTACAATAAACAACTTTTATATTGGGGCTAATCCTAAAATCGCACAAAATCAGTTGCTCCAAACAAAATTTTCATCGCCGCATTTAATTAACATTCTGGCAATTTCAGGGTCAGCAAAATAGTTTTTTTTTTTTTAAATAAAAAGACCTCTTAAAATTTTAACTGTGACTTAAGCAATAGGCAATTTTGGTATCATGTACAATGCAACTGCACTAAATTAAATACAACGAGTATGAGCCGCGCTCCGATATATATGTCAGAGGGGGTCGCCCTACGATGCTGTCTCCCGTCGGTTATATACTGTAAGGCGTCAGTGTGTATACTAACTCGGGGCGTGGTGTGGGCACAGGAGAACCGCTGGCCGCCGGACTTCGCCTTCACGTAGTGACGCCGCGCCTCCCCCCCCCTCGGCCGGCGCTCGCGCGGGTGTCGCGGTGTGACGCTTCCCCTCGCCCGGTCGCCCGTCCCCGGCCTCCATCCCCCGCGGTGCCCGTCCGTCCACCGACGGAAGGAAGCCGCGAGTTTCACTCACCCGTGATCACCGACGACGCCGCACTCCTCGACGCTCGATCTGTCCCCCAGATACCTTCGACGATGCCCGGCACCGATTCGAAACGCGCGTCGATTTCGTCCCTCCGTCGTGATCGAAGTTTGTCGGACCCGGCGATCGCGAACGTCCGCGACGGCCGCCGACGCCTAAAGGCGTGCCCCGTTCCCGGGCGCTCGTGATCCGACTCCGGTTCCGCTGTAAATTGTAATATTTGTACGTACCCCGCTTAGCTCTTAACTAGTTTTAAGCGGATCTATCGTAAGACGTTACCAAATTTAGCGATAAGTGTTACAGATCTGTATAAAGTGGATATTTTTCATTACATTGTAAGCGATAGATGTAAGGTATCGATGTCCTCGAGCGACCCGCCGCCGTCCCGCCGACGTCTCCCCCCTGTCGCCGTACCTTTCCTAAAATCCCACTCGAACCTACTCCTGCTCTCCTACGTTCCTAGTCTACTGCGAGTCGCACGCACCTGCGATGACGGTACAGCTAAATTATGAAAAACAACATGAAGGTCAAAGGCGGGCGAATTCGTTCCCAAGTCTCTCGTACCTACTACCTGCAACCGCCATCGTCCCCGGTTGCGTGCGGTTCATTAGTATTGACTCGACTCATCGTCTTCGATATTACTCTTCCTAGTATTTAGCTTTTCACTATATAGTTATACATTTTCATCTCTCCTTGCGTTAAACTTTCTTATATTTACCTATTGTATTCCCTGGTGTAAAGGTGTATGTAACTTATTATCAATTAATGCCTATGTACCTAGTGTGTAATTACAAATCTAATCAACGATCAGAGTGACTATTTTTAAAATATTGCATGTAATGTTTGTATATTTGCGGTGGCGTGGCCACACCGGTGCGAGTCTCGCGGCCTGCGGCCCGCCTCGGTGTGCGTGTGGCCGCGCTCGCGCCCCTTGTGATATACTCCGGTGTCGAGTCCAGTGTTATATCGTACGTTGTTGTCCTCTATGTAAGTCTCGTCATATCTCACATTATCGTGCTCTACTTTAATCGATAACGAATATCGCCCAGTTTCTTAGCCTAAGCCTAATCTAATCGTCCTACGACTGTTAATAGTCGACTTTTTTCTCGTGTGTAACGTAAGTAGGGTGGTAAGACGGCGCGAGCGAGCGTTCGGCGCGCTCCCGACCACGCGCTTCCCATACGTGACGTGGCTGATTCATCGCCCAGAAATCGAGAAATGCTATCGATATACCGTCGCACTGGCAAAATGCGGTGATCCCAGATAGTGGTCTCCCGGTTCGGTATTATAGTTTGCCGGTTTGTAAATCTTAACCCTGACAGCGCGCTATATAAAGTACAAAAGACTATCACGGGCTCATTTCCGTACGCCGGCTTACTAATGAATTACCTTTGACTTATAACGCTACCTCGACTGAGTTACCATTGTGTTCCTGAAGAAAGATAGGTATAAGCGACGTATGGGATGCGAGGAACTCGGGAGCCAGCAACGTTCTGAAGCCTCGTCCCGAGCTCCCTACCGCCTGCCTCTCCCTCGACGCTCTCCCCGCCTGAGCCCGAGCCCGAGCCCGGGACGAGTGCCGAGCGTCGAGCGCCGCTCGCGGCCCACCCATGTACAAAGTGTAGATGTAAGCGTCAAGCGTCGCGGCGATACCAGTCGTGCGGCGAGCGAGCCGCAGCCGGCCGCCCGCGCCCCGTCATCGTTCCTTCCTATCTACGTATCGTATCTTACCTTAAGCGTACCTACTGTTAAGTATTTAGTTTTTTTATGAAGAACGAAAGTTGTCATTTGTACCATACGTCACGAGAGCGTAAGATATTGTTGTTCATAGATTATTTTCAATGAAAATAAATATTTGCATGCCGTGCATATCGGTCTTTTCTCTTCTTGTACCTTCCTGTCCTGTACCCGCGGCCGCGCATGTGCCGCCCTCCGCATCTGCCTTTGTGTGAGTATCGTTTTCTCCTACATCTTCTGCAATTTGACTCGCTCTGGTGCATATGGCATGCGAATTGTTAATTTTTTTGATTAAATTGACATACATCGAGATGCAAGCGAGATACCTCTAGAAGAGTTTGTATAACTAAACAAAATCTTCCACTAATTAATTCAAACAAAAAAAATACAAAATAGTTTTTTAAGTTCGATGAGCATCACAATGTATGAGTGTTGGTAGGGCAATGTGAAGAAGTGGAGACAGTGAAGAGTGTTGACGTGTGCGTTGTTCCGCAGGGCCCGCCCGGACTTGACGGCATGAAGGTCAGTACACACGCATACACACACATACACGGACTTACTATAAACCATCATTACTGGTGGTCCACCAGAACGAACGATATCAAAGGCGTACACATAACTGTGCCTTCTGCAGATTTAATCAACATCTCTCTGAGGCAGCAACAGTAGGCTTCGGGCCTCATTAATTATCGTCATTATCTCAGCCAAAAGACTTCTACTAAATAAAAGCCTTCCCCAAAGATTGATCACCACAACGAACGGTATTAAACTGCTCTCATCCAGTGATTGTCCGCGACCTTCACCAAGACTCGGTCCACCTCGTGACGGAGACTGCCCGCGCTTCCTTTCCGAACGCCATCGTCGTTGTCGCCTTATTGAAGCTGTAGTAAAAACGTGTTATATTTTAGACCCGTAATCACTGACCCGATTTGTAATATCTAAGTGCCTGAATCAGATCCGAATTTCTATCTAAATGAATAGTAAAAAAAGTAATTTAGCAAAAGGACGTAAAGACGTCTCTTGGCAAAATTAACTTAGTAGGAAATGCTTACGTGGCCCCGTGGCGTGTCCGCATTAGTAGCAGCCTGCGTCTCGAGAATCAACACAAAACGCAGAGGTGTGATCGCAGTATATTTTTATTTGCCGCAACTAATTGCCAGCGTCGGCGCCATCCCGAACGCGCCGATATTATCGCGCCTTCTAGGACGAACGGATGTTACGGTCATACAAACAGTTTTTAATTTATATATTATATTAATCAGAAATTGATGAACCAGTAAACGAGCTCCAAACATCAGTAAGATTATTTTTGGAGTACCTCGTGGAAAATAATAACATTAACATTTATTTGTCTGCGGTTACATTATAACTAATAGTAAACACCATAAACATGTTTACAGTGATATTTATGTCACAAGTAGTAAGCTTATTTTCCTTCCTTTTGAAGAAGTCCCCAAAACAAATTAATCAAATAAACTTTATTTATCCTGCTTAAGTTTTGGACTGAAACCTAAACACAAGAAAGAGGTTAGTTAACTCCCGCGTTTCATGTGCTAGTATCTATCCAAAAAAATAACGAATGACAATTGATTCGCTACAGTTCAACAAAGCGAACTGTAAGTGGTCGAGTCATAGATTATACAGTATATAGGGTCGAGTCAAAGCGAAGGCAGTACATACGTGATATGTTCTTAGGTTTTCGCGAGCTACACTCATTGAAATAAAACTATTTTTACGGATCTATCTCGCGTATATTAAACTAAAATGATTTTTAAAATCAACCCGACGTTTCGGTCGCTTTTCAGCTTCCGTGGTCCCGGGCAGACTGAGGTGACATTTGTCTGACAGAAGTTTGAAAAAATTATATATAACTACCTCCATCGATTTCGTAAACGCCTTGCGTAGCGTTCAGGATTAACACAATAATTACTTATGGTATCTTGAGGTCTTGCAGACTGCTGCGGCTGGGATTTAATCTTGCTAAGTATGGGATCCCATGATGTTGATAATCGCCATCCATCTTCTCTATTCGTGGTACATACGTACCAAAAGAAGTATGTGGTGGTGTATTTATATGCAAACTAAGTGGTGCTTGGTGTGTGGTGTGCAGGGCGCGCAGGGCGAGCCGGGCAGCAAGGGCGAGCGCGGGGACCCCGGCCTGCCCGTACGTCTGCCCCGTCTTGTCTGCTGCTACGCTTTATACTTCATCCTTCTCTTTCACTTCAAGTTGGGATCGGTCCGCAAATCATCAATATACTTAGGTTGCAGTATTTACTAACCCATCAATGTAAACTGCAACGCTATTTGCCACTATCACTTTTTTACTAATTTGAATAATTAACTAAGTAAAAAAAGATAGGCTAACTGCCTCGGTAGCCTGGTGGGTTCGATTCCCGGGTAGGGGGTTATCAGAGATAATGGTGTAAAGTCCTTTATCTCGGGTTCTACTGGGATTTTTCCATTTTCTGGAAATTTCCCAGTACCTCGAAGTTTGGTAATGTGCCCGGAGATGTCAACAGCCTCGCCACCTGTTACATGGGCCAAAAACGTAACCGGCGAATCGTGGGTATTTGCATGTATGCTTGAATGCATGCATTTACCTCTGCCTACCCCTTCGGGGAATACAGGCGTGAAGTTACGTAAAAAATTGTTTTCATCTCTTATTATGAGTCATGAAGATACAGAAGGAAAGTCCAAAATTCACCTAATAGGCACCGAAATCTGATAAAAACGGATTCGGTAATATAACTATGATGAAACTGCTCCGTTTGAGGTCAGCTTAGCGTCTTATCAATATGTAGTAGATAAATACTCTATTGATGCTTTGTTCTGCTGTCTAAGGATCTATTGCTTCTTTCTTAAATCGCTTGCTTGCTAATATTTACTTGCATTCTTTTTAACTGTCTCTAATACGTCCGATTGTGTTTCCAGGGGACTGACGGCATACCAGGACAAGAGGTCTGTACCTAAACCATGACATGTCCGCGAGCGTCGTAAAGCAGTATGTACTAATGTTTCTTAATTTGCGTAGGGACCGAAAGGCGACAAGGGCTACAAAGGAGAACCCGTAAGTCACCGGCCTGCTTTACTTGTATATTGTACTCAATCTTTAGCACTTCATCTGACTGGACCGCTACTAACTTTCCCAACACTACCATTATGCATGCGTTAACGATATTGTAAGCTACACAATACAGTTATTCTATACACGCTATTTATAAAGACAGGATATAATATGAAATGATCAAAAAAGCAATAATAGGATTGATACATATTGCTCAAGATAATCTAGAGGGAGGCGGGAAGAAAGTTTGCTTCTAGCCGAACTAGAGAATGAGCCGGATCAGTATATATAATTATGACATTTTTCAAGAAAATAATCACAGCAAGTTAACAACAATGAGTGTGTAAAAAGGTGTAAGGTCCAAATTATTTTTTTAAACTGTTGCCTCGGGAGGTCCAACGTGAAATATAAAAAATTTAAAAACAAATCTTGTCGTGATACTTTCATTGATAAACCTCCAGCCAGAGTTTTTTTAATAGGGGAAAACCGACTGCCTCCTCCCCTCTCCTCCTCCCCGGTGACGCCCATGCGTGCGTGCGTGCGGGCTACGTCGAGGAGGCGAGAGTGGAGCGCGGTGCCAAGTGTGTGTGTGTGTGCGCAGGGTCCGGGCGGCAAGCGCGGCCGCAAGGGCGACAAGGGCGAGCGCGGCGAGCAGGGCGTGCCGGGCCTGGACGCGCCCTGCCCGCTCGGGCCCGACGGCCTGCCGCTGCCCGGCTGCGGCTGGAGACCCTCCAAGGTAAACCTGAGGCGATCGGCTCCGGCACGAGCCTTCACACTCACCTTGTCCTGGGCTTTCTGGACGACGAAAGATTCTTAGTAATGGGTACGAATGAACGAATTAAAAACGAAAAATACAGTCACTAGAGACATACGAGTAGAATTATTGTAAAGAAGCTTCGGAATTTTCGAGGCGGAAACGGTAGGTGCTCCCAAAAAAATAAGTTATATGCGAAAAGGTACTTTCCAAAGAAGTATTGATTGAATATAATTCGAAGGTTATTCATCTTCCAGAAAACCTTTAGGTACTTACTAAGCGTTAGATACTTTTTACGATAAGGTTGGACGATACGAGTGGCTAATCGACTACAAATCTTGTAAGTCTTAATATGCAATCACTGACTAAAATGAATTTTGTTCATAATATACCTATTCAAGAGCGACATCTGCTACTCGTATCAAATGCTTGCCAATGCCATTCCAAAACCCGTTTTATTTGTAGTTTTGACGCCTTGTAATATTTATCTTAATAAACCATTTAACCATTAACTTGCGACTAATTTTAGATTTAACATATGTGTGTTAATTGTTTTGGGTTTTTTGATTTTCTTATTAAAACGCCGTCGTCTCGGACGAAATCCGCCACGTCACTTGAGGTCTACGTATTTTACACACATTTTTTTCTCATAGTTACGGCAATAATAACAGTAACATAATCCATATTATAATATATTTGTCTTTATTCATTGTATTTATTAGTTGAGTTATTTTACCAAATGTTTTATTGATGCATACGCTCGGAATTTTTGCAAATGATACACCTGCAGGTAGAGATGGACTCTACTACACCACAATACACAGACTACGGTTAATCGTTACTAGTATCGGTCAGTAAACACCTACATAATGTTTAGACCACGTTTAGACAATGATAATGTATTATACATAATAGGTTGGGGAAAAAGTCTTTTCGCATTATAGTATGTATGAACTTGTAATAAAATCTCTTTAGCTGTAGTATTTGTATCTGGCTGGTTTTGGTATCATTGAAAATTTAAAGAACATAATTCCAAATTTAAACTAGGCAAATGTGTGATTTTCATTTGTTTTTCGTACTGTCAAGATGAGTGAATCTAATGAAGAAATTCGATACATTTTAAAACTTTACTACAAAAAAGGTAAAAATGCAACGCAAGCCGCGAAAAAAATTTGCGATGTTTATGGACCTAGTGCAGTGTCTGTGAGAGTAGCACAAATTTGGTTTAAGCATTTTCAATCCGGAAATTTTGATGTCAAAGATGCACCTCGCTCAGGTGGTCCTATTACGGATATAATGGATGGCATTTTTGAAAAAGTGGAACAACGTAGCTGAAGAACTGAGAATTGATCACAAAACAGTATTGGCGCATTTGAAAAAAGCTGGGTACAAAAAAAAGCTCGATATTTGGGTACCTCACGAGCTCACTGAAAGAAACCTAATGAACCGTGTACTCATTTGTGATTCTTTATTACGACGTAATGAAACCGAATCATTTTTGAAGAAGCTGATAACTGGTGATGAAAAGTGGATCACGTACGACAAGAACGTGCGAAAAAGGTCGTGGTCAAAGGCCGGTCAGGCTTCCCAGACTGTGGCGAAACCCGGGTTAACTCGCAATAAGGTGATGTTGTGTGTGTGTGGTGGGATTGGAAGGGCATTATTCATTATGAGCTATTACCACCAGGCAGGACTATCGATTCTGAACTCTACTGCGAACAACTGATGAGATTAAAGCAATATGAGATAAATGCCTAACTAGCATAGTTGGTAATAGATGGCGCTGCTGCTCCCATAAAGCAATGCAATAGATGTGAAGGAAAGATTTGACAAATCGGGCAGGACTTCAGTAGCTCAATTGGAAGAGCGGCTGGACTAGATTCCCAGTAGGTCGCGAGTTCGAGTCTCGCCTGAAGTCAAATTTTTCTTTCCATTTTTCTTTAAAAATAAAATATATTTCACAAGCATGTGTTAATGCGAAATAATATAAAACAATTATTAAAACAATAAGTTGAGAGAAAGCGGCCAAAATTGATCAACAGAAGGGGTGTGGTGTTTCATCATGATAACGCTAGACCTCACACATCTATAGCCACTCAGCAAAAATTAAGAGAGTTTGGCTGTGAGGTGTTAATGCATCCGCCGTATAGTCCTGACCTTGCACCTTCAGATTTCCACCTGTTTCGGTCTCTTCAGAATTCTTTATGCAATGTTTGGTTAACATCACGAGAGGACTGCCAAATCCACTTGTCGCGGTATTTTGATGAGAAGTCCCAAAATTTTTATAGCAATGGGATCATGTCCCTACCTAAAAGATGGCAAAAGGTTATCGAACAAAATGGTACATACATACTTTAGTTAAATTTAAATAAACTATATAAAAAAATGTTTTGAATTATCTTAAAAAATGCGATGAAACTTTTTCCCCAACCAATACTATTAAATTTTCGCCGTGTGACACACAAGGTGATGTGTGACCTGTTATTAATATTTCTTTTTTATATAGTACTTTTTAAGAAAATTTGTAAATGATAGTCAAATTAAAAATATGTCTAAAGCATTATACAAAAATACTTCCCTATGAATATAAACAAAGGAGGTATTTTCCTTCAAAATGATACTAGACAAAAAAATCTGAGACGTAGAGCGGTTTCGTGCCGAGGTGGTGGCTCGGGTTGCGAACGGTGGTAGTAGCGGCAGTAGCCGGGAGTGTGGCAGGACGCGCGTGAGGAGCGCGGCGGGGGCGGGGGCGGCGGCGGGGGCGGGGGAGGGGGAGGCTCGGACGAGGCGGAGCCCGAGGGGGAGGAGGGGGAGCCCGAGGCCGACGCCGACGAGGCCGCCGACTACGACACCCACGACGACCTGGACGCGCCGCGCGACTATGACGACTATACCGACAACCATCACGAGCCTCATCGCGACTGAAGCCAAGTACGTTACTCTTGACTCGCCGTAGTTTCCAACCTCAACTGCAGCAGCAATTGGGGTTTTGCAAGAGACGACTGAGAAGCACCGCGGAGATGGCGGGCGGAGTGGCTCAGACGAGATGGAATCCGACGTAGACGAGGCCTACCCAGACTCCGACGCTATGACAACTACACCCACGACCACCACGAGCCTCATTGCGACTGGTAGGTGAATGAAAGTGGACCAGGGCGACTCCAAGTCCGACGCGAACTACACTTACGACCACGAAGCGTGGCGGGGATGGCGAGCGGAGCCGCTCAGACGAGATTCTCATCGCGACTGATCCTAGGCGCGTCTCTTCGGTCTCTGACTCTCCTGATGCCAGGAGAGTTGCTCCTGGCATCCTTCTCTGTTGATCACTTGATGCAGATTTGGTTTTGCTACTGTCCACTTAGCGTATAAGTATACATACTCTCTACACGATGACAGATATCATATGAAGCTTGTAAAGCTATATTTGGAGACTGGCGTAATTTGGCCCAGCATTGCGCGGACATAGATGAAAGCAATTCTAAAAACAAATGTTGTTATTTAACTGTTTCTTTATAACTCTTGTTCTCCAAGCCCCGCGTGGGCTATATAGACGCGATAAAGATACAGGGAAAAAATAAGTTCAACGTCAAATTGATAAGCCGTTGTTTTTCAATTATAGAATTTCATTATGTGTTATTGAGTAGATAAAATAAAAAATACTGCTTAAAGCTGACGTGGAAAAGTTGAATGACGATATTTTCTGAGTACCTACTTAAAAAAAAAATTGAAAAAAGCTAGGTGTTAAAAGGGAAAGACAGTTGATTAAAAACTCAAATGTCAACATTTGTATTTATTTATTTACTAGCTGTTGGCCGCAGCTTCGCCCGCGTGGATATCGTTTTATAAATAACTAAGTAGCCTATGTTCTTTCTCGAAACATACTCTATCTATGTCCAAATTTCATTAAAATCGGTTCAGTCGTTTGGACGTGAAAAGGTAACAGACAGACAGACAGACAGAGTTACATTCGCATTTATTTATTAGTAGGGAGTAGGGATTTATTGAACTCAAATCTACCATAACTGGTTTTGCCCAATGCCATAGACAAGCAAAAAAAAAATGATTAATAACATTTAACAATTATTAAAGTCAAATATTATTTTTTTTTAATATTCAGATCACCCACTTTACAAAATGAAAATAAAAGTGGAATCAAAATACACACATAGTCATACATCATTAAGGAATACAAATAATTGTGATTGTTATGATATTAAAATGTTAACATGCGAAAACATTTGAAGTCCCGTGGATTTTTTACTTATGTGATATGGATTAGGTAAACTCTGAAATTTTAGGATTTAGGAGTGCTTTGATAATTTGTATAATGACTGTAGTCCGAAGTAGACCGGGGTTACTGTGGGCGTTTGCCGGTCTCCTTTGAGTAGTTAAAACGTGAGATGTGTGTGTGACCGTCAGCGTCACGAGTCACGCGTCAGCAAGTCTTCCCGTGGCATGACATCAACATGACATCACGTGGCAGGCGGTCGCCAGTCGCCAGGCCATATTATGACATATTCTCTAGCCAAGCACCGCACATACACATTGGTATGTCATGTACGTGCGCATGGGCACAACCACAGGCAAAATACACAGATCGCGTACAATAACATACACAATAAACTACGCTTCCTTTTGGTAAGTATAAAGATTTAAGGAAATAACGGAACAAAATAACCAGACCTCGAGCGATATTTGAACCTAAGACCTCATCTGGGTAAGTACCAGGGTTCAAATTCCACCAGAGATCACAGATTTTTCTTTCCATTTTTTTTAAATAATTTATTTAGTCGCATGTGTAATAAGTATCGTATAAAATAAAAATGAAAACCATCCTGAAAGTTACGAGCATTAATTATTAGCAATTTTTTAGCTATTTAACTTATTTAATTAGATTCAAACATCAAGTCTTTCATTGTCCAAAAAAATAGGTACCGGCAGATATCTACTTACGCAAGAAAAATGTTAGATACCTACATAATTTTTGACGCGCCGCTTAGTCCAGCGGTGTTAGACGACCGCTGATTCGAAGGGTCGCGCACGGTGACAAATATTTGTCTACAGACCTACAGATAATTATTTCATTCGGCTCTGGGTGTTTGTGTATAAGTAGGTGCGTGTTGTGTGTGTACAACGGCACCCACGACACAGGTTTATACCTAGTGTGTGGCTGTGAGTGAAAGCGTATTTTATTTATTACTAGATGTTACCGGCGGCATCGCCCGCGTGGATGTCGTTTAAAAAGTGGCCTATGTTCTTTCTCAAAGTCAACTCTATCTCTGTACCAAATTTCATTAAAATCGGTTCAGTCGTTTGGACGTGAAAAGGTAACAGACAGACAGACGGACAGGGTTACTTTCGCATTTATAATATTAGTAGGGATTATTATAATGCAAAGTAGCATTCATTTCCTTTCTTCCAGTCAACTTTTGGATTGTGAGAAAAGTATAATGGTTGACAAAAAAGTTGTGCCCCGTCTCTATTCAAGACACGTAAACACACGACGTAGGTTGGCAATGTTATAGTACGATATGACAGTCATTATGAGTCGGTATATTGTTTTATCAACCCATGTTCTATGATGTTACTACACCAAAATACTTTTGTTATTGTCGCGGGTTTACCGTACCTACTTAATTAATGCTCGTGACTCAATGGCATTTATCTCTAATGCTTCAAGAATTAACATGTTGTTAACCTAGTTAATATGCTCCCTATTTGGTAACGTAGTGGTATAGAATGCGAATAGTTAACACTAATGTGGGATATTTAGGTGTGTCGCTTAACATTAACGAGTAACAATGTTTAGAAATAACACATTTATCCATAAATTTAAGTTGTATAGGTACTTACCTACATAATAATAATATTGTACAAAATATTGGTTGATAGGTGATTGACCGATTGCTTGTCTGACTGAAGGAGGCGATGCTGGCGTGGCTGCGGCGACGCCTCGAGCTCGACAACGTCGATAATGATCTACGCGCCTGATCGCGCCTCACCTGCCTCACCCAGCCTCACCCAGCCTCACCCCGCCTCACCTTCCCTCACCTTGCCTCACCTTGCCTCACCTTGCCTTAACTTATCTCACCTTGACTCACTCGCCTTTAGAGTAGCCATATGGGTAGCCGGACAATCTGGGATTATCCCGGTTGTATAGTCTGTCCTCTTGTCAGTCTTTATGTAGTGTAGTCCTTATAGTAGGTATGTACCTACTATATACACCCGTACTTCAAAATTTCAAATACATACTTAATGGTTTTTATTTTAAAAAATTAGAAAAACGATATGATAGAAATGCCATCAAAATTGTCACGAAAATTAATATTAGTAGATACAATCGGATCGTAGTAGTATGTAGTATGTTGGAAAAAAGTCATAACCTCATTTATAATTGTTTCAAAAATTATTAGTCTGCTTCTAGCAAACCCCCCTCCCCTTCTCTCCCCCTCCTATCCCCGTCCCACCCTGAGGTCCACACATACAACACTGCAGTGCAAAGGACAGCGTCAGTGTCAACTTTTTCGACAAAACTCATAAATGTTTATATCGAAAGTGTAAAATAATATTGTATTAATTTTAAGTCTCATAAGTTTTATACTTTTTATCAACACCGACCCGTCCATGTGTCCGGGTAACGTGTTCATGTATTCAATTTTATCATACGTGGAGGGTTGCCAGTTTCTAATTACCTTCTCTAATATTTATATTTCAATTTATTTTAATTTACCGCTTATCTACATAATGTAGACCAGGTGTATCTTTTTACATTCATTTTTACACAAAACATGTGTAGGTATCTAATGCTGTTTTTAATTTAATTCTCAACGAATAAAAATCATAATTAAAAAAAATGGTGAATAAATAATTAAGTATATCACATCATTATTTTTAAACTGGAAATTGTAAACAGATGTGTGCGAGCACGTACACAGTAGGTACCTACACATGTTACACAGCAATACAGTGTTTTCCAGTAAGTAAGTAAAGCAAGTACCAATATAAGTGTATAACATATTGTTTGCCTTATAATGAATGCATATACATGATCATTGTTACTATTTACGTTTGAATAGGTAAATGCTCTATCATAAGCCGCGATCCCTGCTCTAGCAGTAGACATATATCTGCTAAGTGATGGAGGCTCTTGAAAATCAGTTTATTTTTGGTTACTTTTGAGGTTTAGTAGGTTTGGGGGCTATTTAATTTGTTTTATTGAATCCGGATGACTGGCAACCCTAATACAAATGTTTTATTCGGAGCCGCTCACCAGCTTATCAAGAAGCTTTAATAATAAAACAAAACTTTATAACTAATATTTTTATTACACGGAGGAATTACCCAAAATAAAAACGTTAGTGCGATATGAAGCGTTTGTATAGAATATGTAGGTATTTAATAAGTATAATTATTTTATTAACAACGTGTAGATAAATAATAAGACTTGAATACAAACAGGAAAACCGCCACGGCCTCGCGACCTCGGCCCCACTCGGCCCCACTCGGCCCAACTCGGTCGCCCGCCGCCCGCCAAACATCGCGCACATTCTGGCTATTTCGATTCAATTGACTCAAATTGTGTAGAGCCATAAAAAATATTTCGTCGGAACTGTAACTGTACGTAGGTACCTACCTACTGTTTATAGGTACAAGATACCGGATTGTGAGAAAAAACCCACACTGTGGCGCCGACATACCTATCTAGCTAACGGGATGATTTGCGAAATATTTCACTTCGAATTAGGTATATTGTTATTTACGCGTTGAATATTAGATAAATCTGTATGTATGGCCCCGTAATAACTGCCACAGAGACATGTCACAGCAACTACGGTCTCAGGGGTGGCAACGCATTTGCGTGTTGACCACTGCTATTTGTGTAGATGTCTAGAGACTGCAGTCATCACTTAAATACATGTGAACTGTATGCTTGTTTACCACCTTCTTTACATGTATAACAGAAAAAAACCTATGTTTTATGCAGTTATATTATCTAATAAAGGCTACAGTTTTCACTTACCACTAAACTACCTATACAAATAAATAAAATTTTTAAATAAAATTGGAGTGTCTGTTTGTAATATAAAAATAACCGCTTTTTACTAAATGCATTATGTATGTACACACGGTACATACCTTTACCAAAACATATATTTTTTAATTTCTGTTTTTTTGTCTGTCTGTTTGTTCCGATTAATCTCGGGAACAGCTTTACCGATTTTGACGGGACTTTCACTGGCAGATTTAGGCTACTTTTATACTAGCTGCGCAACCGACTGCGTCCGGGTAAATACTGACCGATCATAAATTCTCACGCGGACGAAGTTGCAGGCACAGCTACTGTGAAATAAATGTCAAACAGTAATCAAAGACTGCTTCCTAAAGTAGGAGCTACCGTTTTACCTGATAAGTATTTGTCTTTTTACATTTTTATAAGCAGTGAAAAATCACCATACAGTTCATACTGTGAGCACACTTCTGCGATATGTTAATATTTCAGCCTTTAGAAATCTACACAAAATCGATGGCCGAAATGAAGATGCGTTGCCTAAGCGAACGCTGACATCTTAGAGAAAACGTATAAAATGTCCGACTCATTCAGTTATTTAGTCTTGTTAGACATTTGCAATGATTTTTAATCGTAAATAGGTACCTGTTATATAAAGAATGCACACACTTAGATTATTTTGAAATACTCAAAGATAAGTATGTGTGATTCAAATTAATTTCAAGATGGACTTCAGAAAATGAAAGCCCTCACTTGAGTTATAACATAATCAGATTAATCAGCCTCGGCAAGTAGTCTCACTCGCACTCTACTTGCTCACTCTAGCTACTGAGTAGCGTCAGGTAGAGAAAGCATTTTGGTCGTTTGTATATTGAACGTCAATCGCTGACGTCATGAAATGTGAGGTACTTATAGGTGTATTATTCTGATGACGTGTCTTATTTTTTTTAATTTTAGAGTCCGTTTTATTAGACTGAGCGTTCAATACGCTCGACTCACTAAAAAGCTGCAGACGGACGGACAAATATGATGAAACTAGATATTTCCTTGTAGGCTATGGAACCCTAAAAGAGGTTTTGAAGAATTTGAGAAAGTTAGGATGGGCGATGACGTGCGTTTGAAATACTTCCTCGTACCTAAATAGTGTCCTCAGAGTCCTCACGTGGCTCAGAGCGAACGTGATTCACTCCCGCCCGCATTCCACGCCACACTTTCACTTGCATACTGATCAGGTAGCTACTGAGTGGCTCACTTTTAAATGTAATAGCGTCATATTGCCTCTACAACAATAATCACAAAAAAATGACTAATTACCGGTAGTAGTACCGGTATACCTAACCGCAAAAGCACTTTTTCAAGTCTGGTTGTTCTGAAATTCTTGAAAATAACAACATTTTCTGTTTCATAAAATATCGAATGTATAGAAGGTACGTAGGACGTAAGTATTAAGTTTTCAGTTCAAGCGATTTAGATTTTATGCAGATTATGACTTCAAAATAATATTGTAATTGCATTGGCAAATGTTTGTGCCTGGGCGGTCGGTAATACAGTAATACCTAAGTATCTCTTTACTCATATTATTAGTTAGTCGTGTTAATTAATAATACTCACATTGAGAATATTATGTACATAGAGTTGCTAATTTAGGTTTTCACAAGATGCGATTTTAAAATAAATAGTCATGATCGCTCGCTTGCGCTTATAAATATGTTATACTGCGCACTGTGCAAAAGCAACTTTCATCACACCTCATCGTGCGATGTCGCAGTTTTGTTAAAGATAATTGTAGCAATTGTTGTAAATATTCTCTCAGTAATTTAAGTTGGAACTTCGTTGTACTGGAAATAAAACTAAACACTGGACCTTTCAAACAAAAGTAAGTACCTACTAAATACAATGTAGCTGTTTGCTCTCAGATGCGCACCTACCTACCTAGAGTACCTACCTATACCTAAGTAGAGTTTGACTAGACCTATGACCAAACTTAGGTACTGTTTAACTTTCTTTAGGAAGTGTCAAATAAAAATCAAAGAGAAAATGGAAAGTCAAATTTGACTTCGGGCAGGAATCGAACCTTGGTCCTCAGGATAACCAGTCCAGCCGCTTTTTTTCTTTAATTCCTAATATTCACTCGCATGTGTTATTGCGAAAAATAAAATATTACAAGTGTCAAATAGTAAAATTGTGTACGCATTTGAGTGATTATTTTTTTCTTTATTTGAGTAGGTACGTCTACTTGTCCACTTTAAAGAAAGATAGAGCTAATAGAATCCCTTGTTGTTAACCAAATTTTTGTTACGTTGTTGTGTCCTTCTCTAACTTTAACAAATAGTTCGGAGAACTGAAGCTCTTGTACCCACAGCGGTAGCGGTAGCGGTAGCGGTAGTGGTGTGGTCCAAGTGGCGCGGCTACGCCGGTGCTGTGATTAGTTTTATTTCACAGTTAAAACCTTAAATGACTGTATTATATACCGTAGATTAAGTAGGTAGTCTTAAAGTAATAGGTAGTAACCGTGACCCAGCCAGCTGATAAAGTAAATTGTATCCGAAGTTGACGATTCTTTGACAATAGGATAAAATAATATAATTTTTATAATTAGCGTTTATTAAGGTTTTAACAATGTCAAATTATTAGATATTCTCATTGACCTCGTTATTCCCACGTTTGTGTAGTAGGTACCAAGTACCAACCGATAAGACACTGCTGTGCTCAGTGTCAGCAACTTTTGAAAGAAAATCGATGTTTGCCAGAGTAAAAGTTTGTCGTTCGGCTAGATAGGTAGGTACCTATACAGGCTATACAGCATCAGATCGAATACTAAACACGTCATCATGCTTCAAATTATTGAAATAAATTCAATTATGGAGGCTTCAAAGAAATCATTGAACCTAAGAATTTTCATGAACGAAGGTAAGTATTAGTTATTGAATCTAATTTTTATTAATGTCTGTTTTTATTATACGACGTGTAACGGGATCAAACGTACAACCCGAAACTAGTTTGAATCGATAACGGAATTGATTTCAGGCATTTTTAAGATAGGTAACATTTTGTCCCAAAATTAATTACAATGAAGGAAGTTATGGTCACCCATTTGGTGAACAGTCAATACAAACGAAAATGAGACTAACGTCTTGCTCTATCCAAAATAAGATGCTAGTCTCAACAAGTTTATTAGAACTCATTTGGATGTGCATTTTACGTATTATAAATAGTAATTTAAGAAATTATATAGTGAAAATGAATCTTATTTCTAGCGAGTGTAAAATAGAGGCATGAAGGTTACGCTACATCACATTGCGACAGTGTGCGTGTGTGAGTAGATTGTGTTTTATGTGCGGCTGTAGGTAGCGGTAGGGTAAGTATGCATAGGGTGTGCATACTGTTCGTACATATTGAGGACAACTTATTTCCTAAATAAAAAATATTAAATACATTAACATGTAATTTCAGTCCATGTATTATGTTTTTTTTTTTTTGAAGGACTTTGTCGCAAGGCGACAAAGTCCCGTAAACGCCACACATATTAGACACAAAAAAAATATATATGCTTACATAACAAAAATATTACTAAAATCTAACTTATGATATACAATTTTTATTTTAAACCTAAATCGGCTAATTTAAACAATATTCTGGCCTCCTGCGACGTCGGGGACGCAAGAATACTGTTCAAATGGTCAACTTGTCCGAATCTATGTCCGAGGTTCACAACCCTAAACCTTTCGTTTCGGACACATTCCACCAAAATATGTGTTACATCCTCGACTATGCATTATGATTATAACCCGATTTACTAATCGGGGTGTTTGCTGGTGTGCCTTGTTGCCGGTACATGTTGTACTCGTATAACGTATAGAAGATGCATTTCATTGAAGAGAGATTGCCTGCCATGAGTTTTAATATAGTAAACCGTTTTCAGTCTTATACCTACTTACGATATAGGTACCTCCCTAATATGTAATATGTATTAATATATTAATAATTAGAATAGGTAACTTTTACCAAATAAAAACACTTGTAAACTGATTATATTTTTTTACTACGGAGTAAAATATTAAATTATATGTTTAACAATATTCCACTGAATAATATATTTTGTAGGTACCTACTGTATCACTATCCATGAGAGGATCCTTATGGTAAAACAAATGACAAACAAGTACAAGAGCAATGTAAGATACGCATGATTAGTATTTATCGACAAATTCCAGAATCCTAACTCTTAATAGGTTAGGTAGTTAATTAAAGAGTTATGGTTCGACGATATCGATAATAAGATACCTACGACTCTCAAATCCGTACGTAACACGATATACCTTTTTATGGATTCCCTAAAATATCATCATCAGATCTACCTACTTGGTGAAACAAATGGACTATCTCGTCTCAAGACATGTAGGTAAAATAAAATAATTATTTTTTTACGAAATCGGTCCAATGAACAGAGCTCTAGTAGGTACCTACTAGTCAGGTAGGTAGGGTATACCGTAAGGAATCTTGCACACGTAATTAAGTATCTATTTATTAAATATCGTAACATAAGCAACTGAATTCTTAAGACGTATATTTTGTAAATAGTAGATAGTTTAAGACGATATGCCAATAAAGACATGGACTGTAAAATATTTAGGTACATAGGTTCAAATTTTGGTAACAAAATATTCATATGGAAAAAATTTGCTAGGTGTCGTACAAATAGAAAATAATATTGACAAATAAATTGTAACTTTTTGACAATTTTGTTTAATTTTGCCAACCCAGACTACCCACCCACCCACGTTTTGTAACTACATTTGTGTTTTTTTACACCGGTGCAGATTTAATCGAATTCTAATGCCTACAATATAAGCAATACCCACGTATTGCGTACCTATTATTGCGTATGACATTAAGTTTGAGTTGCCGTTGTAACATACAACATATACACAAACACCCAGACTCGATACAAATATCTGCAAACCATACAAAAATTTGACCCGGTGCAGGGATCGAACCCGCGACCCTTCGAATCAAACGATCGTCTCACACCGCTGGACTAATGGGTCTACATTAGTCTACAAGAACACATTGTCAGTTTACAAGCTACCTATTAGTGAATGACTTAGGTAAGTACCTGTAATAAAAAAAATGATTCTATAGGTTTCAATAATACAGTAATACCCCGGACTTACGTGATAGGTGGGACCAAGCGATTGGTACTTAACAGTGTAAGTCTGGGTTTTAGATACAATTTTTTTTTCTTTTGGATGTTTTAGGTTTTTCAAGGTAAATAGGTTATACTTAAATCGATAATGAAGTGTGTTATCATTGTGTCATCGAACTTCTCGTAAACAGAACGCTGACCGAGCGGATAGGGGAAACCGATGCGTGCGGTATGATAAAAAACCCGCGTTTCCCGGCATTCGAGTAAAACGAGGTACCTAGCGTAATAAAACTAGTTTTCGGATTTATCTCGCGTATTTAAACTAAAATGATTATTTAAAATCGAACCCGACGTTTCAGTCGCTTTTCAGCTTCCGTGGTCCCGGGCAGACTGAGGTGTTTTATTAAAAATTATTATGTGCAGCTAGGTACCTCCATCTATTTCGCAAACGTCTTGCGTAGCGTTCAGGATTAACACAAAAGTTACTAACTGTATCTTGAGGTCTTACAGACTGTTGCAGTTGGGCTCCAATACTCAGTAGAATAAAAGCCCAACCGCAACAGTCTGTAAGACCTCAAGATACATCGCATTTTTTTAAACTAAGAAGTCGAATAAGTTATCCTTTAAAACCAAGCATACATTCGAGGAAACATATTTGAAGTAAAAATACCTTCGATCAAATAAGCATCGACGAAACAAGGTATCGGTGAATCGTTTTCGATCAAACGTACATCGAACAATGAAGCTTCGGCGAAATAAAACATCGCTCAATGAAGTCTTCGATGTATAGTTGTCGGCCAATGATTTTTCGATGAAACGTATTTCGCAGTAAAGTAGGGAACCCGCCCGCGGGAGGTGATGCGCAAATTTCAATTAACCCTGTATAATAAATCGATGACAATCTTCGCTGTGCTGTGTTTTTGAATTGGTTTTTAACATCATTTCAGATGTAGTTCTCCAACAAAGTTCAACACAAAAAGCGTCTAGCAAGAGCCGAGAAGCCTGAAAGTGATAAGAATCCTAAACCGAATAATAAAAGTATCCTAAGTTGCATGCAAATTGAACTGCAGGAACTTATTGACGATAACTCCAAGAAATGTATGACCCCAAACCATAGAGCAACACGGGCCACCGGCCGCGGCGGACTGAAGGGCAGTAGCCATAGCGTTTATTAAAAATGCAAAACAGTCTGTCATTTTTTGCGGGGGGAAATGCGTGCGACACACACGCACACTACAAAAATCGTCTATTACTACGAAACTCACACCTTGACTTTAACAAAATACAAATCAATTTCACGCACACATTTAAACATCTAGGCGACAGGTAGAGTCCCATTTGGGTTTGTACTTTGACAGAGGGGAAAGCCTGCATATGGCACTCCCCTCCGGTGTTGCTCTATGCCCCAAACAGTTTCTTGAAGAAATACTTTTCTTCGTCCGATTCAACTTCTGACATTCAAAACCAAAAACCTTTTATCACAGCAACAAGTTAGCGCCGCCTTTACTACATTTTGAATGTGGTACTCCTGTACCTAAAAGTCTTGTACATTCAGCTGTCCAGGGTCCTGTATAAAAGCTCTTCTGGCGATTTTAGAAATATGAATGAAGGACGAAAGCGGTGTCACATTACAGACGATTTTTTTTTTTGGAAAACAAAGCTACGGGTACAGGAAACCGAAAGGTTAAAGGAAAGCTCAAAGACAGGGAGATTCATCTTCCAAATGATTATGTGTCTGTCACCAAAGAAGCTCGTACTAAGTAAAGACCAGTATGAGATCATTGAAGTTGACTACAGTTTCTGCAAGAATTATGAGTCTTCCACTTTTCTATATAAAATTATTAGATAGGTACCAGGGAGCCGACCTCTTAACTCTAATGCTTTCGTTTAGCTTTCTATTATGACATCATCTTGTCAGTTTCGTGACGCCTAACTTTTTCCTGGAAGTGTTTTCGTGTTTTAATCATAGATTTATAATATTATGTAGATTATACCACCATTTTCAGGAACTGAAAGATGTTCTGCCCAAAGATTGTAATCAATCGTTTTATGATGCTTTGCCGCATATTTAAGTTTTCCTCGATCATAAAAATGTTTTCACGTTTATAATTCTACAACAATTCGACGCCCCAAACGAATAAAGCCATATTCATAAAACTTTTTTTAACTAAAAATTTTTTTGTACTGTCTTATACGTCCTTATTCGGCCCAATTCATAAACATTAATCAGGTTTATTGCACACATACCGACCATTTTGCGTGTTTTTGCAAGAATTCCGTTTTTTGTATTAGCTTTATACAGCTTTTTTCGTCAAAAAAATAATAGTTTTTGTATTGGTATCCTGCCAATAACACCTTTATCACTTTATATGTTTTAAATATTTGTAATAGGAAGATCATATGTATCTTGAACTTCATTGAGAATATTTACAACAAAACAATATAATATTAACACCAAAGTTTAATACAACAATTTATGTTAATTAACTAAAACATAGAAAACAAAAAGAATCCCATAGCTACTATTAGAATAACAAAAAACATGCTCAACGTATGGCCAGGCTATTAATTTAGCAAAATGTTTATTATTTGTAAAGTAAACAAAATAATACTTTAATAATACACTTTTTATGAAAATAAACTATTATTCTATTATTTAAAATCAAATAAAAAAATATCACAGTCATCAGTAATCAAATAAATGAGATCGACCGCACGCGTAAATCAACGTACCAGTCAAATTCATACGAGTAGCATTAATCAACAAATTATTAAAATGGCAGTCAATTCTCCATTTTTACGAGTATAAAATAAATATGGTTTACTTACTTGCATTCAATGACAATAATAAATATAAACGCTTCGATATCACTATTTTAATTCAAATAAAACATTAAAGATCAAAAATCTATCTAGGTTTGTTAATTTTCTTGTTATTAAGCTAAGTAATCAGCAAACAAAGTTACATATACTTATTACAAACTATTTACGATCAATTGAATCAAAATAGTTACGTCTATGACAAATTTTAGGGTACTGTAAAATATTATCATATTATTATATACTTCTTCACCTTGATCTTCTGCTTCGTTTTCTAGCTCGGTGTTCTCCCTAATTAAGGAATGATTATATGCATTAAGCTTTCTATGAAATTCTTGATATTAAATAGGTATCGCTGCTGAATCACACAGAGCTATAAGGTCAGCATGCAATGGCTTTGGTATGGACAATAATTCGGTATAAGCAGCCTTCAATATTTGTTCTTCCAGAGTAATGTTCTGTTTTCAACGACGAGAAATAGTTTGACGATTAGTATTAAGGCTTTTATATACATCATCAAAGCTATTCCTAAAGTAAAGTATATCGGGACTTGTGCAATCAATTTTTATTTCTTTTAATTTTTACCAATATATTTTATCACTGTTATCATCTTGAAACTATTTTTCTTTGTTCTTATGCTATTAACCGTTTAAAATCATAAAAATTCTGGCTGCTGTATCTCTTTCAATTTTAATCTTTCTTTATTGACTTTAGAATTGTTAATGAGACAATACATTTGGTTGGGCGTGTATAAAGTGTGTCGTTTTTTGGCCCTCTCGATGCAAGAATGCAGCATATCTCCATCAGAGTGGCTGTGGCCTTAAATAAAAAATCTATGTATTATATCGATTGAGTACTGTTTGCGTGCAAACAAATACATTGCGAATACAATAATTTGATTTCGGTTTTGTCCCATACAAGAGTGAAAAAAAGGAAATTGATAGCTTACTTCTGACTTTGTTTTTTATACCTAATGATAAAGGCAGCTAGAGATATCTTTTAGCTATCTCATAATACCACAAAACAACAATATCCTTTTTTTGTAAGCATTTTGTTTAAAGTAAAATATTAATTATTTGTATATGGGATATTTTCTTTTATATTAAAAACTGTTTTTACTTACTCAAAAAATATTTAAATAAAGCTGCGAATACCGCTGTAATACATCGATACAAATAGACATAAAAGAGATTTTGACGTGACAACGTCTTAAATTAGGTTGCGGCTCGGAGTCACTCATGAAAAAGTGTAACGCCCGGTAACGTAACGATGAGTCACCGAACGAGAGAGAGGCCTGCCGGACCGGTGAATGCCTTTCTACCGAGAAAAAGACGTTGTCACGTAAAATCTTCGCCCGTAAAACCGACTTTACAAGCAACCAGTTTTTATCAGAATAAAGGCGTAATATTATATTTTCTTTTATATTAAAAACTGTTTTTACTTACTCAAAAAATATTTAAATAAAGCTGCGAATACCGCTGTGAAACATCGATACAAATAGACATAAAAGAGATTTTTATCAGAATAAAGGCGTAATATATTATAATGAAGCTGCGTTGTTCCACTATTTTAAAGTTTCGGATATTAACGTAAACTTTTATAGTGACTTTGTTCTGCTTCAAATATAGTACAGAATTTCGAATGTATAAAGACGTCTTCCTCAATAACTTAAAAACAAAGAGTTCAATATTTCTGATAAAAATTAAGGTAATGTGATTACATTACCTGAATTTTTATCCTTCGGATTCTATACACCCGATTGGGTGTATAGAATCCGAATCTGCTATAAAATTACAAGTCATGTAACATGATTTTACCACTTTATTCGTTTGGGGCGTCGAAATATGCGTTTGTTTTCTGATTAAAGTTTTATAAGACTTTGTTTTAATTTGTTTTACTTATTATTTACCTACTGCCTTTCTGACAGTAAGCTGCACACACATACGCAAATATTTGAATTTAAATACCAGCTATCCACAATAATTTTAAAACGAATTAAGCTCTCTTATAATATATATTCCTAGACCTTAATCCCTATCCCTCTCTAGTAAATATTCAGACAAAAATAATTTAAAATTGTTTAAAGAAAAAAAATTAACGTTTTTTTCGTGTCCTGTAAAGTTGATTTTTTTGTAGATAGATGGACTTGATTCTTAAGCGTCGGCACGCTGTCATTGACCCAACAGTGACCCGTACCTACATTTAAAGGAACAGCAGCTTAGGAGTACACTGATCTGAATGTCACATCTTCCAGTACCCGCAGTGTATTTCGGAACATATCGGTCAGTGACACTTGACACTCAGCTGGGGCTGGAGGTCTGTCAGTGTCAAGTCAAATGTGACATTGGTCTTCTTGGTTGTTGGTCTGTGCTGTGATTGGTCATGGATTGGTCTGTGATAAATTACGTCACGTTAGCTGACGTTACATTATGTTAATTAATAATGCTTTAATGTAATTCAGTACAAGTACAGTTGTCATTGTCAGTCAGTCAGTACCTATTGAAGTATCGAGTAGTTGAGTGAGTGGTTGGCTGATTGGTTGGAGATGGAGACGTCCGCCAGTGCGCGGTGCGCGTGAGCATAGCATAAGCAAAGCAATGGCAACTATGGCAAGGGACGACTCGAGGACCGAGGATAGTTGTATTGTCCTGACATTTTTAAACGTTCTACCACTTCCACCAAATGCATAATGATACGACATTCAGTAATAATAAAGAATCCACAAGTACAATATTTAGTTTCATGTTAATATACCTAGTGAAGTGAGAAAAAAACTTGCTAAAACTTTAAATTATGGTACAGTCATGGAATAAATAAAGGAATTAAACAGTGATCCGAAGTGAACATCGTTTACTCGCGAAACCCGTTTGTCATGTTTTTAGTTAAGTTTTCCTTGTCGCGACTTCTCATCCGCAACACGCGTAAGCATAACATCGGCGACCGAAACTGAACACTAGTGATAGTGACGGAACATTCCGCTGGATCTGGATATCAAGAGAGTGGAATACTAGAAGTGATCAAGTGAAAGGAATAAAAGAAGTGGAGTTGATGTCTGAGAATGTGGGCGCGAGCGGGAAGGATGCGGGTGCAGTGGGTGCAGTGGGTGGTGTGGGTGGTGTGGGTGTGGTGCGCGGCGGGGGCGGGCGCGAGGCTGCGCTGCCCGCCGCCGCCCGCCGCCTGCCGCGAGGAAAGCTCTGCTGGCGATGAATACTTCTTTACGATCCAAGGTATACCGATCGAGTACCGACCTTCACATCCCACCATACATATACAACACAATAACTCTTTATTATTAAAAAAAATATTGGTTTTCTAATTTACTCATTAGGAGGATAATAAAAAGGGGGCTTCTTCAAATTTATAATCGTTTTCTTCATAATCTAGTATGAGGATGGCATAACAGTTCTAGCATACAGTTTTTTTTGCATAAATTATTATAAGCAGAGTGTTATAAACCCAGAATGGATTCATTGTCATAATTTTATGTAGGTAAGTAACTACCTATAATATTCTTTTTCATAAAATTAATTAGCTTAAGTAAATGTAAATGTAATTTGTAGTCCTTCAAAAATTAGAGTGCCAGAATACAGGGTCGTTAATATTCCAAGCATGTGTAATCTACTTGGTTAAGCATTACGGGCGCGTTGGGATGTGTGATGGGTGACTGCTAGTGGCAAATTAAAATGCGCGTTTCCGTGCTTTGGAGGGCACGTTAAGCCGTCAGTCCTGGTTGCTATCGATAGATAGCACTCGTTAAACCTTGTTGGAAGCCTTGTGGGCGGTTTGAAAACATCTGACAGCAGGTTGGCCACTAACCTGTTTCTCCATTTATCTGCATTGGAGCAGCGTGGTGGAGTAAGCTCCAGGCCTCCCCCCCAAAAACAAAAGGAGAGAGACTCATGCCCAGCTGTGGGACATATAATGGGTTGCCATTATTATTTTTATTAATATTGCATTTCTATCTTTTACTCTGCAATAGGTAAATAAAGCTTTTTGATCCATATTTGGATTTTTTGTGTGTGTACATAGTGCAACAAATAATTATATAACAAACTTTATACCAGTGGTACAGTTCCAATGTAGGAGCTCGAAGGCGTAGGCCCCACCGCCTTACCTAATCTATCTGTCTATCTGCTGCCAAGTGGTAGTGTTCAGCACTATCATGTTCCAGTTAGTTGGTAATGTATGGCCCAGTAATAACCATCACAGAGATACCTATTTATTTATTTATAACAACTAAGATCTCAGAGGTGGCAATTCATCTGCATTTTGACCTCCGGTCTTTGTGTGGATATCTATAGGCACGTAGGTACGTCCCATACAACCGTATAGAAAGATGTATCGACTTCGACCGTCGCGCAGGTACCGCGATGAAGATCGATCACACGGAGGAGTACTTCAGCCTGCGATGCGGGGACGCCGTCACCCTCGACGGCGACTCGCTCCCGCGGCTCGAGCGGCTCACCGTCGTGCCCTACGTCGCGCTCGACGCCTGCCCGCCGCCCGCCGCCGGGTACGCGCGCGCGCTCGCCGCGCTCAACGTCAGCGTCGGCCGCGAGCTCGAGCTGGCCGGCGTGCCGCCCGCGCCCGCGCTCTCCCCCGCGCACTTCGCCGGCCTCGGCGCCCTCGGCGCGCTGCGCGTCACCGCCGCATCTCCCGCATCTCCCGCCGCCCTGCGCCCGGCGCCCGCCTTCCTCGAGCCGCTCGCCGGCCTGCGGGAGCTCGCGCTCGAGGGCGTCCGGCTCGCCGCCGGCGACGCGGCGCGCCTGCCGCCGGGCCTGCGCGCGCTGAGCCTCGCGGGCGCCGGGCTCGCGGCGCCGCCGCCGGGGACGCTCGAACGCCTACCGCGCCTCGAGAGCCTGTCGCTCGTCGACCCGGAGCTGCGGGAGCCGCCCGACCTGAGCGGCGCGGGCGCGCTGCGCTCGCTGTTCCTGTCGGGGCCGGTGGCGCGGGTGCCGCTGACGCCGGGGCTCGAGAGCGCGACGGCGTGGGGCGCGGCGAGCGCGGAGCTGGCCGGGCCGTGCGGCGGCCTGCGGAGCCTGGCGCTGTCGAACGCGGGCGGGCCGCTGCCGGCGGGCTGGCTGGCGGGGTGCGGCGGCCTGGAGCGGCTGCTGCTGGAGCGGCCGGCGGCGGGCGCGCTGGCGGCGGGCGGCGCGGCGCTGCGGGGCGCGGGCGCGCTGCGGGAGCTGCGCGTGCGGCTGGCGGCGGAGGGCGGCGCGCTGCCCGCCGGCCTGCTGGCGCACGCGCCGCGCCTGCGCCTGCTGGAGGTGTCGCAGAGCGGCCTGACGGCGCTGCCCGAGTGAGTCCCGCCCCGCCCCACTCCCCCCCCCACTCCCCCCGCCTCCCGACCCCGCGTCTCCGATACGAGCGTGAAGTCGAATATTTCGTTTCAGCGGGTTCTTCAACGCGACGCCGGAGCTCGAGGCGCTCGACCTGTCGGTGAACGAGCTGACCGCGGAGGGGCTCCGGCCGCTGAGAGCGCTGTCCTCGCTGCGGAACCTGACGCTCGACGACAACCCGCTCGGCGACCTGTGCGGCTCCGGTCGAGATATAATCCCCAACGGTGAGTCGCCGATCGATCGCACCTATCGATTTAACGACGGTTTCGACAACTTAAATAAATAAAAAAGTTACAATTCGTTAAACTTCCCTTTCGACCATCTGATTATGAAACCGTCCGTACAGTTGCTATGTTTTTTTTTCTTATTTCACAAATTTCTATCTTCTGTAATCGATCGTAACCTGCCTATCTTTGGGCTCCCACACATAACTGCGAATTCGCATCGCATCGCAAATATCTGCAAGCTCGTCCGAATACATTCTGCGATCCGGCGTCGCATCGCATCGTAGTTTTGCGTGGCCGCCTTCACATCGATACCACCTAAAAAGTTACATGACATCGTTATTAAACTTTTTTTTACAATTTCTCAATTTATGCATTCGACGAAGACGCATTCGAGAATGCTATTAACACGAAACGGTGCTCGCCAGGTCAATCCGTGCTGCACAAGCTGGACGGTCTCGTCGAGCTCCGCCTCGAGCGGACCCACGCCTCCCGCCTCTGTCCCGACTGGCGCGCCATGCCGCTCGCGCACCTCGCCCTGCGCGGCAACCGCATCGCCGAGCTCCAGGTGCGTCCGCGCCACCCCCCTCCCCCCCTCCCGCCTCTGTCCCGACTGGCGCGCCATGCCGCTCGCGCACCTCGCCCTGTGCGGCAACCGCATCGCCGAGCTCCAGGTGCGTCCGCGCCACCCCCCTCCCCCCCTCCCGCCTCTGTCCCGACTGGCGCGCCATGCCGCTCGCGCACCTCGCCCTGTGCGGCAACCGCATCGCCGAGCTCCAGGTGCGTCCGCGCCACCCCCCCTCCCCCCCTCCCGCCTCTGTCCCGACTGGCGCGCCATGCCGCTCGCGCACCTCGCCCTGTGCGGCAACCGCATCGCCGAGCTCCAGGTGCGTCCGCGCCACCCCCCTCCCCCCCCTCCCGCCTCTGTCCCGACTGGCGCGCCATGCCGCTCGCGCACCTCGCCCTGTGCGGCAACCGCATCGCCGAGCTCCAGGTGCGTCCGCGCCACCCCCCTCCCCCCCTCCCGCCTCTGTCCCGACTGGCGCGCCATGCCGCTCGCGCACCTTGCCCTGCGCGGCAACCGCATCGCCGAGCTCCAGGTGCGTCCGCGCCACGACCCCCCCTCCCCCCTCCCGCCTCTGTCCCGACTGGCGCGCCATGCCGCTCGCGCACCTCGCCCTGCGCGGCAACCGCATCGCCGAGCTCCAGGTGCGTCCGCGCCACCACCCTCCCCCCCTCCCGCCTCTGTCCCGACTGGCGCGCCATGCCGCTCGCGCACCTCGCCCTGCGCGGCAACCGCATCGCCGAGCTCCAGGTGCGTCCGCGCCACGACCCCCCCTCCCCCCCTCCCGCCTCTGTCCCGACTGGCGCGCCATGCCGCTCGCGCACCTCGCCCTGCGCGGCAACCGCATCGCCGAGCTCCAGGTGCGTCCGCGCCCCCCCCCTCCCCCCCTCCCGCCTCTGTCCCGACTGGCGCGCCATGCCGCTCGCGCACCTCGCCCTGCGCGGCAACCGCATCGCCGAGCTCCAGGTGCGTCCGCGCCACGACCCCCCCTCCCGCCTCTGTCCCGACTGGCGCGCCATGCCGCTCGCGCACCTCACCCTGCGCGGCAACCGCATCGCCGAGCTCCAGGTGCGTCCGCGCCACCCCCCTCCTCCCCTCCCGCCTCTGTCCCGACTGGCGCGCCATGCCGCTCGCGCACCTCGCCCTGCGCGGCAACCGCATCGCCGAGCTCCAGGTGCGTCCGCGCCCCGACCCCCCCTCCCCCCCTCCCGCCTCTGTCCCGACTGGCGCGCCATGCCGCTCGCGCACCTCGCCCTGCGCGGCAACCGCATCGCCGAGCTCCAGGTGCGTCCGCGCCACCCCCCTCCCCCCCTCCCGCCTCTGTCCCGACTGGCGCGCCATGCCGCTCGCGCACCTCGCCCTGCGCGGCAACCGCATCGCCGAGCTCCAGGTGCGTCCGCGCCACGACCCCCCCTCCCCCCCTCCCGCCTCTGTCCCGACTGGCGCGCCATGCCGCTCGCGCACCTCGCCCTGCGCGGCAACCGCATCGCCGAGCTCCAGGTGCGTCCGCGCCACCCCCTTCCCCGCCTCCGCGCCACCGGGGGGTGGCGCGGACGGGGCGGGGGAGGTGTTCCCCCTCGCGACTCGCCCCTTCGGCGACCGCCTCGCCGCCCTCCACGGAATTTCACTAATGACGATCTTCCGTTTCGCAGCGCGACGACCTGAACTGGACGAGCGCGGCCCGCACCGAGGTGGACCTGCGCGGCAACCCGCTGGGGGCGGTGATGTACTCGGCCGCCGACTACGAGGCGGCGCTGCTGGCGAGCGAGGCGCCGCAGACGGTGCGGGTGCTGCTCGACGGCGAGCTCGCCTGCGACTGCGGCGCCTACTGGGCCGCGCGGGCCATGCGCGACCGCCCGCGGCACGCCGCCGCCGCCGCCTCGCTCGCCGCCGCGCCGCTCGCCTGCCGCCCCGCCGACGTGCGGGCGGGGGGCGCGGGGGCGGCCGCCACCCTGGCCGCCGTGCCCCTGGACCTGCTGCGGTGCGCGCTGCCGCCCGAGCACTGCGCGGCCGGCTGCCGCTGCTCGGTGCGCGGGGACGGCGCGGTCGACGCGCGCTGCGCCGCCGCCGGCCTCACCGCGGTGCCGCGGCCCGCGCTGCCGCCCGAGGCGCGCCTGCGTCGCCTCGACGTCTCGCGCAACGACATCGCCGCCGTCGACGCCGCCGACTTCCCCGCGTCGCTCGAGGTCGGTGGACCGTCGATCCGAGGCGTCCCTCGGTCCGACCGGGAGCCGGGGGGCGTCTCGGGATCGAAGCGACGGAACCCGTCCGACTCTCGACTCCGCTCGCGATTCCAGCCGAGCTCGCTCTCTGTCCGCAGGAGGTGGACCTGTCGCGCAACCGGATAGCGAGCGCGAGCGCGGAGGCGGCGACCGCGCTGCTGTCGGGCGCCCGCGTGGTGCGGTTCGCGAACAACTCGCTGCGCTGCGCCTGCGCCGACCGCGCCTTCCTCGCCGCCCTGCTGGCGCACCGCGCGCAGGTGAGCGATCGGGGCCGGGCCGGGGTCGAGGCGCCCCCTCGAGCCCGCGAGTCCGCGAGCCCGCGCCTGACCGTCGCGCTCGTTCCGCAGGTGGTGGACTTCGCGGGCGTGCGGTGCGCGGACGGGCGCGCGGCGGCCGAGCTGACGGCGGCGGCGGGCGAGCTGTGCGGCGCGGGGGCGGGGGCGGAGGCGGGGGCGGGGCCGTGGGCGTGGGGCGCGGCGGCGGCGGCGCTGGGGGCGGCGTGCGCGGCGGCGGCGGCGGCGGCCTCGCGGCCGGCGGCGCGCCACCGCCTCAAGCGGTTCCTGTTCGAGCGCGGCCTGTGCCTGCGCTACCTGCTGCGGCCGTTCACCGAGGAGGACGACGGGCGGCCGTACGACGCGTTCGTGTCGTTCTCGCACCTCGACGGAGAGTTCGTGCGCGCGCTGACCGAGCGGCTGGAGCGCGACGCGTACCGCCTGTGCCTGCACGAGCGCGACTGGACGCCGGGCGAGTGGATCCCGGCGCAGATCGCGGCGTCGGTGCGGCGCTCGCGGCGCACGCTGGTGGTGCTGTCGGAGCACTTCCTGCGCTCGCAGTGGGCGCGCGCCGAGTTCCGCGAGGCCTACGCCGCGGCGCTGCGCGACGAGCGGCCGCGCCTCGTCGTGCTGCTGCTGGCCGAGCCGCCCTGGCCGCGCCTGGACCCCGAGCTGGCCGCCTACCTGCGCAACAACACCTACCTGCGCTGGGGCGACCCCTGGTTCTGGGAGAAGCTGGCCTACGCGCTGCCGCGCCGCCGCCCCCCCGCGCCCACCGCGGCCCCCGCGCCCCCCGCCGACGTGACGGTGGAGGCGGCCGGCGACCAGCTGACGAGTCCGAGCGCTTGACGTGACGACGACCGAACGGTGCGTTAACGTGAAACGTTACCAAAACATTATTATGCAAAATAGTAACGATGGAGCGAGCAGATATCGATCTGCCGACCACGGTGCGAGTGGTGATACGCGATACGACCGAGATGTCGCGATAACTTTAACGTAAACGTAGGTGCTCACTGACACGGGATTTCACAAAGCGCACATGTTGTTTTATTATTATTTAGTGTTATACTATATTTTGAATAAACAAGTCGGATGTGGACTTGGACATGATTATTATTGCTGCGCAGAGGAACGTGGCGGGAGGGGGGGGGGGAGGCGAGCGGCGAACGAAGCGCTCGCGTGCATGCTCTTGTGGAACATTTGATGCTCGCGCGCGTACTCTTGTGGGGGATCTGATGCTCGCGTGCGTACTCTTGTGGGGGATCTGATGCTTTCGTGCGTACTCTTGTGGGGGATCGAAAGTTCGCGCGTGTACTCTTGTGGGGGATCGGATGTTCGCGCGTGTACTCTTGTGGGGGATCGGATGTTCGCGCGTGTACTCTTGTGGGGGATCGGATGTTCGCGCGTGTACTCTTGTGGGGGATGGGATGCTCCCGCGCGTACTCTTGTGGTGGATCGGATGCTCGCGCGCGTAGTCTTCGCTTCTAATACGGAATTTTGCGAAATTAGAATTAATGTAACATCAGGACAGACATTATTCCTTTACTCTACTCCTCTCGTAAGCATTGGCGTAGCCAGCCCAAAAAAGTCTAAAATAAAATGTCACAAGCTAAAAAACTATACCCGCGGTCTTATTCCATTCGATTTTTTCATACAAAAACGTTACACCCACACCCCATAGCACCCCGTATCTGTATAAATCGACCGACGACCAACTCGTGTATACTTTCTTGCGGATATAAAGTATTGTAGATATATTGTACTTAGACGATTAAGTTTTTTATTTTTAGGTTTGTTCAAGTGCCTCACAGATCAGAGCCGAGGGTGGGTATCGAGGCGTAGTCCTTAACTAATCTAGCTCGGGGTGACTACTCCGGAATAAAACTATATAAGTGAACTGTAACTGGTATAATGAATAATGTCGAGATACAGAGAGAGGTGACGTGCGGGTGCGTCGGGGACGTCGGGGGGACAGTGGCCGCCCCCGCACCCCGCCCCGCGCCCCGCGGGAGGACGGTGCGCGGACAGCGGGCAAGTGGGACAAGCGCCGCACTGCCCCGTCGTGGCCACACCCGTGCTCGTGAGGGACGAGCGGGAGGACGGTGCGCGGACAGCGGGCAAGTGGGACAAGCGCCGCACTGCCCCGTCGTGGCCACACCCGTGCTCGTGAGGGACGAGCGGGAGGACGGTGCGCGGACAGCGGGCAAGTGGGACAAGCGCCGCACTGCCCCGTCGTGGCCACACCCGTGCTCGTGAGGGACGAGCGGGAGGACGGTGCGCGGACAGCGGGCAAGTGGGACAAGCGCCGCACTGCCCCGTCGTGGCCACACCCGTGCTCGTGAGGGACGAGCGGGAGGACGGTGCGCGGACAGCGGGCAAGTGGGACAAGCGCCGCACTGCCCCGTCGTGGCCACACCCGTGCTCGTGAGGGACGAGCGGGAGGACGGTGCGCGGACAGCGGGCAAGTGGGACAAGCGCCGCACTGCCCCGTCGTGGCCACACCCGTGCTCGTGAGGGACGAGCGGGAGGACGGTGCGCGGACAGCGGGCAAGTGGGACAAGCGCCGCACTGCCCCGTCGTGGCCACACCCGTGCTCGTGAGGGACGAGCGGGAGGACGGTGCGCGGACAGCGGGCAAGTGGGACAAGCGCCGCACTGCCCCGTCGTGGCCACACCCGTGCTCGTGAGGGACGAGCGAGTGACATAATAATATTTGGATCTCAATATCTATCGATTTAGTGTAGGAATTAGTGTTTTAAGTAACGTTTATGTTTTTATCTCGGTAAATAATCTCTATACGTTCTATAGATAAATATTGATTTCATTCTGAAGGACCGCAGGACCGAGGACCACCCTCGTTGATCTCGACTCGATCGATTGATGATGTTCCTTCATTAGCAGAATATACTACGACGTGTGTTTCAAAAATCGGTCCAATACTGACGAGCAAATGTTCTCACAACATAATAAAAACAGTACCTGAGCGACCGAGTCCCACTCGGCCGACTCGGGTGAATGTGAAAATTATTAATTTATATTGTAGGTATAATTGTCTTCAGATTAAGAACGTACAGCCTTTTACTTTTCTAGTACATCCAAGGAAATTGTAAAATTATTATTTTTTATAGAGCACATTTGTACCAAGTATGATTTTATTTGATCACTATTCGGCAATAACTAAAATAATATCAGTTTGTTATATAAAGCTGAAACTCATTATAATATGTATAGATACAAACAAAAATACTAAATCTAAGTATACGGCATGTAACGGGAGTAATGCACACTTTGTAACACCCCGATTATCTACAGACTTTTTGTCTGTCTGTCTGTCTGTTTTTTTCACGTCCAAACGACTGAACTGATATAAATTTGGTACAGAGATAGAGTTTACCTCGAGAACAGGTCTGAGCTATGTCGTGTAGATCACAGTGTAGACGCGAGTATTAAATAAAATTCGTTATAAGTATGAAACACGTCAATAATAATATTTTGTTACTAGCTGTTGCCCGCTTCGTCCGCTTGGATATCGAAAAGTAGGTAGCCTATGTTCTTTCTCAAAGTCAGCTCTATCTCTATACTCAATTTCATTTAAATCGGTTCAGTCGTTTGGACGTGAAAAGGTAACAGACAGACAGACAGAGTTACTTTCGCATTTATAATATTAGTAGGGATTTTCATGTTTAAGAGTCGTGCTTATGAGTCTCGTTTACACAAATATTGTCTATTTTTACATTTTGTTGTACCAAAACATATTTTGCAAACAAATAATATGTTTTTATTGTACATACCTCGTCTGCTGAATTTAATGTGTGTTGAGCGAGCTGACTGCGAGCCACGAGCTCACGGGCCATCGCCGTCTACCGGCTACCGGCCACCGTCTGGCTACCGGCTACCATCTCGCTACCAGCTACTGTCTGGCTACCGGCTACCATCTCGCTACCAGCTACTGTCTGGCTACCGGCTACCATCTCGCTACCAGCTACTGTCTGGCTACCGGCTACCGGGTAGTGCCCTGCCGCCTGCCGGCGCGGTTCTGTGGAACTGACACTTTTATGTCATGAAGTAGAAAACAAGCGTACGTACAGTTTACATTGATGGTCTACTTCTTCTCGTGTCAGCGGTTCGACTTAAATTTTATCGACATTGATGGTAAGTAATACTGTAGCCTATACATTTACATGAAACTAGTAGATTCAGTAGATGTACTCGTATATGTATAGATTGTATAGTACACTATCATTTAGCGACAAGTAGATTAGGTACTCACCGATCGCGTTCGTAATGAACATGTAAGAAAGAGGCTTTGTGTGAATGATAGTATCGGTGTAAAAATGAAAAAAGGCATGCTCTGATGGTTCGGGCATATAGAAAGAATGTCGAATGAGCGAATGACTAAACAGATATACAATGCGAATGTGGATGGTTGCAGAGGCCCAGGAAGACCAAGACTGACCTACCATGACCAAATAGGTCGAGTTCTGTCCGATGGTGGGATCAAAAGTCTTAGGAATCGGCGTGCATGTATGAAGAGAATGATGAAAGTAGACGAGGCACGAGAGGTTTGTCAGAACCGCGATATCTGGCGCTCTACACTCTGCCTACCTCGTTAGGGACCTGGCGTGAAGATACATACATACATAGATTAGGTAATGCGGTGGTGGCTACGCCCGCGAGCTCCGTCACTGAAGCTCTACCACCAGTAAAACGGGAATGCAATCGGGATCCCGTGTAATTTTCCGGGATCAATCCCGAAGCATAATATGACGAATCCCGTTCGAGATTCACGGAATTGGGTTTATACTTTTCCTTACACATAAGACGTGTAGATCTGTCTACAGAATACCAAAACCAAAACAAACAAAATGCGTCAAACTTTTTAGGAATTCTCCTACCAAGAATGATATGATTCATAAAATGAATTATTATTGTTTTGCCAAACTCTTGCTGAATCGTCTTATGTGTAAGGAAAAGTATAAACCCAATTCCGTCAATCTCGAACGGGATTCTTCATATTATGCTTCGGGATTGATCCCGGAAAATTACACGGGATCCCGCGAGATCGGGATTGCATTCCCTAGTTTTACTGGTGGTAGAGCTTCATTGACGGAGGGCGTAGTCACCACCGCATTACCTAATCTACTTGTCGCTAAATGATAGTGTACTATACATATACGAGTACATCTACTGAATCTAGCAAGAGTTTGGCAAAACAATTCAACTGATTCTTGACTCCAAGATACGTTGGTCTAGCCTATGCAACATGACAAGTACGAGTAACATAGAATAGAGAAGAGCAGTGTGTAGCTAAGAACCTGTTGACCTCTCACTCAGTTCCAATTCAGACTATTTTTTCACGGATGAAGATCATGCTGTCTTTATCGATTTGGAAAATACGTTTCATGATTCGAAAGCTAGAAGACCTAAACACTTCTCAGAAAAGTTGGTTTATTCGATGAACAATCGAGCGTCGCATCTGTAATAAAAAAAAAGATGTTTGGTGTGGAAGTGGACAAGATGTTACGTATGGCCATCCTGCTAGGATTGCGAAAAATGCTAATTATGTGTTAAAACGCGCAGACGCGTAAGTACCTACAAACGTCCATCCTATGCTGAACCGTATTTTCGAAAAGGCCGTTTTAAACTTCTATGCATTATATTTTTTATAGACAATTATTATAAAGTTTCAGTCAATTAGTGCTACTAACAGAGAATGAAAGATAAAAGATAGATCTATACATAAAAATGCACCCTGAAAGAGCCGGCAGAAGTGAAAAATTGAATATTAACATTGTGCATTTTTAATCACTAACGCCACCACCAACATCACCACCACTGTCACCACTGTCACCACGACCATCACGACCACCAACGCCACCAACACCACCACCATCACCACCACTGTCACCACTACCACCACGACCACCAACACCACCACTGTCACCACTACCACCACGACCACCAACACCACCACCATCACCACCTCTGTCACCACTACCACCACGACCACCAACACCACCACCATCACCACCACTGTCACCACTACCACCACGACCACCAACGCCACCAACACCACCACCATCACCACCACTGTCACCACGACCACCAACGCCACCATCACCACCACTGTCACCACTACCACCACGACCACCAACGCCACCAACACCAACATCACTGACGTATGTATTACTTTATGTTGTAGTAAGTGGTATTGTCTAGTAAGATTTAAAGACTTGTAAGTTTTAAATGCAATTTTAAAATGTACCTACTTACTCATAAATTGTCTATTTTATCATGATTATTTATATATTTAATTGTTATTCTCATTTCATATGTTTTAGACCACTTCGTGATGTTTTAATGTATTAAGCTATTGCATAGCTTCTATCGAGGGCCTTGAGCTGCCTTTAACTGCCTCGGTAGCCTCGTGGTAGCAGGCCACTACTACTACGCTGAGGTCCTGGGTTCGATTCCCGGGTAGGGGGTTATCAGAGATGATGGTGTAAAGTCCATTATCTCTGGTTCTATTGGGATTTTTCCATTTTCTGGAAAATTCCCAGTACTTTGAAGTTTGGTAATGTGCCCGGCGATGTCAACAGGCTCGCGACCTGTTACATGGGCCAAAAACGTAACCGGCGAATCGTGGGTGTTTGCATGTATTCTTGAATGCATGCATTTACCTCTGCCTACCCCTTCGGGGATTACAGGAGTGAAGTTACGTGCCTACGTAATAAAAATATTTCAAACAATATTAACTTTTTTCTAAACTAATATTATAAAGAGGTAATATTTTTTTGTTTATTTGTTTGTTTGTTTGTATTGAAAAGGCTCAATAACTACTGGACCGATTATAAAAATTCTTTCACTATTCGAAAGCCACATTATCCACGGGTAACATAGGCTATATTTTATTTTGGAAAAAATAGGGTTCCGTAAGCTATTTGGGTTTTTCAGACACAAGGTGTAAAAAATCAACCAGAAAAGTTGCTTATTTTTCATACGCTGCCTTAACTATAAAAGATATCGAGGAAGACTTTAGGCTATATCTGAGAGGAGAGGAGAGGAGAGCAAAGAGATATATCCTGCATTTCATTATAAAATACGCTTACGCTCCTGCGAGTGTAAGCGTATTTTATTTTAAACCTTGGACACATTATTTATTTGTGAGGCAATACGAAGTTTGCCGAGACAGCTAGTATTTAATGAAAGAAAAAAAAATGTTTTCTTATCGGTCACCACGCTCAAAAAGTGTAACTTGAATTAATATCAAAGAAAAAAAAAAAATACTGCATAAATAAAATAAATAAATAATTATAATTGCATAAGTTGATACAAAATGCTATGCAATAGCTTTACCGCGGCAGTCCGGCAGTCCCCGAGTGCCACACGTCGATTTTTTATTTATTTTTTAACAAAATCAAATAGTGTCATAATTTTAATATTTATATACATATATATTTTTTATGATGTTTATTTTATGTATTAATAAAAAGTCATTATTATATTTTTCTTTAAATTATTTTTAAGTTTTATCGACGTATAAGTGCATGCGGTGTACATTTGTAATTGGTTGTGCATTTAGAAGGATAATTTAAGATGTTAATTGTAACAGCTGTAAATGTGCCTAATAAATAAATCACCAAACACCTATGCCACCAATGACACTAACGCCACCAAAACTACCAACAACACCACCAACGCGAACGCCATCAACGCCATCAATGCCTCCATCGCCACTAACAACCACCACCACCACCAACTCCACCACCACCACCAACTCCACCAACACCACCGCCAGAGTCACCAACAACACCTACGCCACCAAGGACACCAACGACACCAACGCCACCGACGCCACCAACGCCACCACCACTACCACCACCACCATCACCATCATCATAATTAAATCCGAAAGCCGTCCATCCGTCTCCGCTGGACAAAGCCTTTCCCGAAGATGCTCATAACAGTGTTGTGCAACATAAGGAAAGAATATGCTATAATTGCCACGCTTGGCATGCTGATTGGTGATCATAGCGGCGATTGTCTTATGCCGGGACGCAGCTATGCGGTATGTTGTTCTAACAGAGAAAAACCGACCAAGTGCGTGTCAAACTCGTGCACGAAGGGTTTCGTACAAAATATTGCATAAAAAGTACGTTTGTTGTATGTAGTATTGGATAATTGGAGGCACAAGAATAGTAAAGAGACAGATACGAAAATGTGTTCAATGTCTTCGTTTTAAGACAGTCCGAAACAGCAACTAATGTCACATCTTCCAGAGCCCAGGGTCACACCATCGCGGCCATTTACTCATACCGGAGTAGATTTTACTGGACAAGTCTAGGTGAAGGCCAATCAAGGCAGGGGGATTAAAGTGACGAAAGGCTATATAGCTGTATTTATATGCCTGTCCACTAAAGCTGTTCACTTGGAGTTAGTGTCAGACTTAAGTACAAACGCGTTTCTGTTGTGGGAAGCGGCCGTGAAGAGTATGAAGTTCCACCTGAAACGTGTCCTCGGCGAACAAAAACTGACGTTTGAGGAGTTCACGACACTCCTCACACAGATCGAGGCATGCTTAAACTCGAGGCCTCTAGTTCCACTTACGGAAGATCCTGACAGCTTGGAGTATTTGACACCAGGCCATTTCTTGATAGGAGGACCGATTTTGTCCGAGCCTCTTAGTCCAGAACAGCAACCAAACAATATAAGAACTCGATGGCAGCTGACTGAAAAGATGCATCGTGATTTTTGGCGGAAATGGTCTCAACAATACTTACATACCCTGCAGACACGTACTAAATGGAAACACGTTTCCAAAGAAAGGAAAATAGGTGACCTCGTTTTCATCAAAGAGGACAACCTTCCTCCTAGAAAATGGTTAATGGGGAAAGTTACAGACATTCACCCAGGCAAAGACGGTCATATACGTGTGGTGACCATTAAAACGAAAAACAACGTATTAAAACGTCCAATCACAAAACTGATACCATTACCTATACCAACTGGAGGAGACAAACAGGAAACGGGAAATGATATCCAGAAGGAATCCAATTCAAAAAGGCCCACAAGACGGCGCAAACAACGATCCTTCCAAAATTATATTTGCATGCTTCTCTTATTGATGACTGCATTTATACCCGGTTATACTCAGAAAACTTTAAACATAACGTCGTTAAATCCAGCTAAACATATTTACTTTGACAAAATTGCGGAAATGAATGTCATACAAGACGAATGGAAGATGTTGGTTTACTACAATACATCGGTGTACTGGCATAGTTTTGAGTACATGGAGTCCCTAGTGTCACATTTAAAAGGTTACTTAAAAAACAGAGCTATCGATCAAACTATTGAATCTCAGTTAACTCATGACATAAACGAATTGAAGCACTACAATATGATACTACGTTCGCAACATGGTAGACGCGTGAAGAGAGGACTAATTAACGGAGTAGGCTACATAGCGAATTCTTTGTTTGGTATACTTGATGAAAGATTTGCTCAAAGGTATGAAAAGGACATAAAACTTATACAGAGTAATGAAAATCACCTACTTAACTTATATAAAAACCAAACGTCTATCATAGAAGGCGAGTATAATATACTAAAACGAAATGAGGATGTCATGAATAAACAATTTATACTAATAGATAAACATTTAGCGGCAGAAGAAGAGAAAGTAAAACTAGTACAAGATAGCATTATATACATAACTTCATTGACAATGGCTGCAAACCTGATGATATCTAACGTACGAAGAGTCCAACAATTACTACTTGATATGCTGACAGACATTCGTAATGGACACCTAGATGTTCACCTACTAAAGCCAGATGAATTCCAAGATCAACTCAACATAATTTCAGGACGCCTACCAAATGAGTTGTCTTTACCATGTTCGAGTAGCCACCAATGTGCAACAGAGATGTATAAACTATCACAAGTGCATGCAAGATTGTCTAATGATTTCATAATATTTGAAATAAAATTACCACTTATAAATAACGTTCAATATGAGATTTACCGAGTTCTGCCAATACCGTTGATACAGATGCAAAACTCCGTAACTATAATACCTACCCAAGAATATAGTGCAATTAACTTAAAAAAAGATGTCATAATACCTCTAACTTCTGATTACCTAAAAGAATGCGTACAACTTAATCGATATAAACTATTATGTCATTTAAACCTACCTATGTATGTATGATACCAAAGTGACCGAGACAATGTGTGAGGCACAAATTATAAACAATAAACCTTTAGACAACTGCCGAACAATGATATCAAATTGCAGCGACAGGTGGACACCTGTACATCGAGATGGCGCGTGGCTCTTCTCGTGTTGCCAAGACTGCCCCGTGCGCATTTTTTGTCCAGACGGTATGGCGCTACAATCACTACATGGTTCGGGTATCATTACACTAGGTCAGGGCTGCGTATTGAAAGGGCACAATTTTATGATTCACTCACATAACAACTTCTACAGTGAGATAAACTCATCGTATCGATTTAATATAACATATTATCCTGAGAGACATGAAGAAGCGTTCGTTACTTTGAAAAAGAAAATAGATGAGGTAAAGGAGCAACAAGACATAATACATGTTAACTATACGACTAACAGTATACATCAGTACTCTTTGTATAGTATCGTAGCAATCGCTTACATTACCATTGGAATATGGATGATACTCAGATTAAGGAGTAAACGGCGTCAGACGCGGGACCACCAGCAAGAGGAAGGCAATGCGTACGAGATGCGGGAAATACCCCGCGACAGCAGAAGTGATGAAGTGAGAAATGTGGGTGAAGCTCATCCGATAAATGAGCCAGAGTATAGTGTCGTGAGTGAGAAAGTAAATAAGGCTACGTCGCCTATTACAAATCGTTTGCGTTTCGCGGACAATTAACTTTATTTTGCTATTTTACATAACTTTGTTTGAATTAATGTTTTCATTACTTGAAGTTTTACTTTTAATATAACTTCTTTTTAATAACGTTATTGTATTCTTACATTTTACTTTATATTGTTTTCTCTCTTTTTGAGTTGGCAGCATGTACAGGCAAGCTGCACATTGTATAACTTTTATTGTGGCAACCTTTGTAAAACGCTGATCTTGCGCTCCTGCGTGTGACGCTTCCTACTTTTAATACATCAGTCTAATAAACTCATTCAACGAAACAACTTGTTTCCGTTACATACTAACTTAACAAACTAACATACAAACTTTATATATGTACCATACAATGTAATGAAAAAAAATAATAAATATTTTCTATGGAGTTCTTCAAAATTTTCGAGTAAATTACATTTGGTCGACTATTACTCGCAAACTTGTAAAGCCAACTTAAGTGTGATAGTTTTCTTTTTAATTTCGTTAATGTAGCTACTTTGCCGTAATGAATTTTTAACAACAACCGTTTAGTTGGTAGAGGGCGCGGACACTTGACTCTAACGAAAATTGCCACTTTAAAGATATACTTGCGCCAAATTTCAAGTCTAGTACCAACAGTTTTAGCGCTAAACCGCGGAGGGACAGACAGACAGACAGACAGAGAGACAGCAGACAGGCATGACGAAATTGTTAACTACGGAACCCTAAAAACTACTTACAAAAAAAAACATACTTGCCTACTAAATTAAAAAATTTGGTCAGGGAAAATCGAAAAAATTGTCAAGGAAAAGTCAGGGATTTTTTTTGAACATCAGCTGTGGACACCCTGCTGAAACTAGTCACGATCTGTTGTCTACTCATATCAGCATGATCAAGCCAAGGATGTTTACGTATAGTCGGCTGTATTGTCCGATACCATATGTCCTTTGTTACGGACCGTTCATCAAAGTATTCTTACCATGTCCCGTGGCATTTCAACTTAAAATCGTTAACAGCTAATTATTGAAGTAACGCCTGAAGAAGATTCACCAGATGACAGACGACACTGATTCTGACTGAATATGAATATTAAGGTAGCGAAGCTCGAGCGTCGATGCGCATGTTTGTGTGAGTGTGCCGTTTCGAATGTTTTGTACGTAGTTTCCATACTGTTCATATTTGTTCTGTGTTTTGGGTTAACAGGATAAAATGAAGTTAAAAATAAAACCACAGTACCTAATTGTATTACAACGATTATATTTTATTATGCTGGGTATATTATAGTATACAAAAATAGAACATGTATATTATGTAAAAAATATTTTAAAAATATTATGACAATAGATTTACCTATAATATAAAAGTAATGATGACGATTTATGTAGTCGTCTTTACAAGACCGCAATGCACCGTTGCCGAGTTTTTCAAAAATCACCTCTTGATCTCTTTTCTACCGTTCAGTATATGGGGTTTAACGCGGGAAACGATAACAATCCGTACTCGCACTCACCTCACCGACGTGAGCGCCGTCGAGCATAATGTTCTCGCCTCCAGTCGCGCCCCGCGCCCCTCGCCTCCAGCCGCGCCCCTCGCCTCCAGCCGCGCCCCTCGCCTCCAGCCGCGCCCCTCGCCTCCAGCCGCGCCCCTCGCCTCCAGCCGCGCCCCGCGCCCCTCGCCTCCAGCCGCGCCCCGCGCCCCTCGCCTCCAGCCGCGCCCCTCGCCTCCAGCCGCGCCCCTCGCCCCGCGCCCGCTACACGAGGCGGTGCGCGGCGGCGAGCGCCAGCAGCGGCGCGGCCGTGGGCGGCTGCGGCGCGGCGCCGGCGCTGGCCGCCACGTCCAGGTGCGTGTAGGGCACGCGCGCCTCCAGCAGGCCGGCCGCCAGCAGCAGGAAGGCGGCGGGCCCCTGGTGGCCGCGCGGCAGGGCCACGGAGGGCGCGGGAGCGGCCTGCAGCAGGGGCGCGCCCCCTGCCGCGGCGCCGGGCCCCCCCCCGCAGTGCGCGCGCAGGTCGTCCCGCCGCACGTGCGACACCTCGAGCGGCTCGCCGAGCGCCGCGCCCGCCGCCGCCAGCGCTGCCGCGTGCCCCTCGCCCCCCCCGCCCCACCCGCCGCCCCCGCCGCCCTTCTCGCGCGCCACGTGGTTGTCCATGGCGATGCCGTACCTGCGGGGAGAACGAGTCCGTGAGGCCGAGGGCGGCCTCGAGTGCGTTCGAAACGCGACGGTTTCGCATCCGACTCGTCTCGCGTCTCGTCGACGTCGGACGATTTCGTCCTCGAGTCGTTCCGTTCCGGGCGAGGCTAACGTCTCGAGTCGGCCCTCGGCCCGCGTCCGTCCTCGTCGATCCGTTCCACCGCCGAGTACGTCGGCGGAATTCTCCGTCGATCGCGTCGGGCCGAGCGCCGACTCGAGACGAACGCCTCGCCGAGACGAGTCGCGCCGTCGCGTCTCCACGCCGTAGGTATAATTCACGCATGAAAAATCAAAATAATAACGTCGCCGAATTCGAGCTCCGTGAGCGCGCAAGAGCCTCACATGCACTACGCACTACGCACTGGGCACTACGCACCCCGGACCCACGGCGCGCACGGCGTGTCCGGTGAGCGTGGCCACGGTGTACAGGTGCGGCCGCCGCTCGCGCGCCGCGCGCTCGCCCAGCTCGTGCAGCAGGTCCGCCATGGCCAGCCGCCCCTGCAACACGCCCGCGCCCTCCGCTAACATTACTGGAACGCGGTTTACGTTAGTGTTCAAATTGATGTCGTCACGTAAAACTATTAAAATATTTGTCGACTCGTCGCTGAAACATCGGTTCATCGCCGGCGCGCGAGGCCAGCAGCTCGTCGGCCACGTAGCCCTCCTCGCCCCGAGTGGCGCCCCCCTCCCCCCACCCCCGGTACCGACCACCGAGCTCGGCGTCGGTGTTGCCGACGAGCACGGGGCGGCCGGCGCGCGAGGCCAGCAGCTCGTCGGCCACGTAGCCCCCCTCCCCCCACCCCCGGTACCGACTACCGACCTCGGCGTCGGTGTTGCCGACGAGCACGGGGCGGCCGGCGCGCGAGGCCAGCAGCTCGTCGGCCACGTAGCCCCCCTCCCCCCACCCACGGTACCGACTACCGACCTCGGCGTCGGTGTTGCCGACGAGCACGGGGCGGCCGGCGCGCGAAGCCAGCAGCTCGTCGGCCACGTAGCCCCCCTCCCCCACCCCCGGTACCGACTACCGACCTCGGCGTCGGTGTTGCCGACGAGCACGGGGCGGCCGGCGCGCGAGGCCAGCAGCTCGTCGGCCACGTAGCCCTCCTCGCCCACGGAGTTACGCACGAGCGCCAGCGCCGCCACCGCCTTCACGCGCGCCTTCAGCAGCGAACACGCCTGCCGATATAAACAATGATTGTGGTGGGAACTGGACTGTTGTGGTTTGCGGGTGTTATTTTCTATAACGATATTAGGGTGTTGATAAGTATCTGCATGTGTGTATTTATGATAATACTAGCTGTCCCCGCGACTTCATCTGAGAATTTATGATTGTTCAGTATCTACCCGGACGAAGTCGTGGGCGAAGCTGATATAAAAGTAGCCTAAGTTACATCAGCTATCTGTCAGGGAAAGTCCCGTCAATTTTTTTTTTATAGACAATAATCATAAAGTTTTGTAAAGTTTCAGTCAATTAGTGCTACTGATAGAGAATGATAGTTTTGACAGATCAAGATCATATTTCGGCGGCAGAACAAGTGGTAAAAAAACTTAATTAAACGTGTGGATTATCTTATTTGTATCTCACCTTGTAAAACGCTATGAATAACGAAACGTAACTGTTGTATTCGTTAAGGATGACTTTTGAATGATTACCACGGAACGAAATTAAACGCGTGTATTCTATTTGATTGTTTATTGCCAACTAACTTCAACTAACTTGACAGTCCTATACCAACAAATCACAACATACCGCCCACCAAAGGACGGTAGTACTTTAAACAGATAGTGTTTTGCAATCACAACAAATTTTAAGTAACAAATTAAGTTAATTGTCATCGTTTATAGGGAAATTACATAGTTTGCCTAATGAACGTTTCACAATTTCACCACGATACCGAACACTATACACTCTCGTAGCACCATCTTCTCCGGGATGTTTAGTTATCACTCTGGCGAGTGGCCATTTTCCTGGTGGGAGTTGTTCATCTTTCAATATGACAATATCTCCAACATTAAATTCTCCTTTGCGTTGTAGCCATTTAGATCGTGTTTGCAGTTTGTGTAAATATTCTGATTGCCACCTGTGCCAAAAATCCCTAACCAGTCTTTGTGTAAATTGCCAACGATCAAGTCGATTCATAGTTATGTCTCTAAGATCCGGAGAAGGAATGTTGATTGGTGCCTCTTCTATTAAAAAATGTCCTGGAGTAAGGGGTTCCAATGCCTCGGGATCGTTCGTATCAAGTGGACTCAAAGGCCTAGAATTTAGGCACGCTTCTATGTCACAGAGTGTCGTTATTAGCTCTTCGAACGTCAGATTCGCGGTGAGTATTCTTCGCAAGTGGTATTTTGTGGATTTGACACCGGCTTCCCATAAGCCACCGAAATGAGGGCTGTATGCCGGGATAAAGTGCCATTGAGTGCCCTCGAATGCTAGGAGTTCTTCAAGATCGCCAGGAAGTTCTAACTTTGCCTCTTCAAATGCTTTCGCTAGCTCTCTATTAGCGCCGACAAAATTTCGGCCTTGGTCACTCCAGATGTGTACACACTTGCCTCGGCGCGCCACAAATCGACGAAATGCACCGATGAATGAAGCTGAAGTGAGATCTCCGACCGGTTCCAAGTGAATGGCTTTGGTAGCCATGCAAATAAATACCGCAATATATGCTTTGCTCTGTCTAGCTCCCCGTCCTCGAGATAATAAAACAGTTAAAGGACCTGCAAAGTCTACACCAGAATACAAGAACGGACGTGCAGGTGTTACTCGAACTTGAGGTAAGTCTCCCATCAATTGTGTTTTCGTAATTGCCCTTTGTCTAGCGCATATAGTACATTTATGTATGTATGATTTAACTAAGTTTTTTGCATGTATAATCCAATAGTTTGTTTTCAGGTACGTCAACGTTAATTGGGAGCCTCCGTGAATGGTCTTCTTATGAGCATCAGCGACGATAAGGTAAGTCAAATAATTTTTGTTGCCAAGTATTATAGGATGTTTAATATGTTCGGGTAAACTCGAATTACGCAGTCTTCCGCCCACCCTGAGGATACCATCACCATCGAGGTACGGGTTTAGTTGTTTTAATTTACTACCCTTTGAAATATTGTTAGATTTTTTTAGATCATCTATTTCTTGCTTGAAATCTTTCTGTGCTATTTTCAAACATTTCTTTAAAGCTTCACTTAATTTTTCGGTTGTGATTTTCATATCTTTGGTTTGCCGAAGCCTTAAGATTAATAATTAAAAAAAAAAACATCCATACCTTTGAGGTCAATCAGGCTTATCGACACATACCTATAGATTGACAAGTTGTCTACCAAATATAAAAAAAACACGGATGTGACGATTTACCATGCGCTCAGCGACTACATGTGTGAGTACATGAATTATGTTAAATTATGCATTGTTACAGATGCTATGCGTGGACGAAGTATGTATTGTGTGATATGTTGTACGTGGACGACATGTTTATTGTTTAATGTGTGGTATGCTATAGATGAACAAGATATAATAGTGGGTGGTGCGGGGTGGGGAGCGACATACCAGCAGCCAGCCAGCGACGGCGGTGGCGCCACAGTTGTCGCGCGACATGTGCGGGTAATGCGGGTGGGGAGCGACATACCAGCAGCCAGCCAGCGACGGCGGTGGCGCCACAGTTGTCGCGCGACATGTGCGGGTAATACGGGTGGGGAGCGACATACCAGCAGTCAGCCAGCGACGGCGGTGGCGCCACAGTTGTCGCGCGACATGTGCGGGTAATGCGGGTGGGGAGCGACATACCAGCAGCCAGCCAGCGACGGCGGTGGCGCCACAGTTGTCGCGCGACATGTGCGGGTAATACGGGTGGGGAGCGACATACCAGCAGCCAGCCAGCGACGGCGGTGGCGCCACAGTTGTCGCGCGACATGTGCGGGTAATGCGGGTAGGGAGCGACATACCAGCAGCCAGCCAGCGACGGCGGTGGCGCCACAGTTGTCGCGCGACATGTGCGGGTAATGCGGGTGGGGAGCGACATACCAGCAGCCAGCCAGCGACGGCGGTGGCGCCACAGTTGTCGCGCGACATGTGCGGGTAATGCGGGTGGGGAGCGACATACCAGCAGCCAGCCAGCGACGGCGGTGGCGCCACAGTTGTCGCGCGACATGTGCGGGTAATGCGGGTGGGGAGCGACATACCAGCAGCCAGCCAGCGACGGCGGTGGCGCCACAGTTGTCGCGCGACATGTGCGGGTAATACGGGTGGGGAGCGACATACCAGCAGTCAGCCAGCGACGGCGGTGGCGCCACAGTTGTCGCGCGACATGTGCGGGTAATGCGGGTGGGGAGCGACATACCAGCAGCCAGCCAGCGACGGCGGTGGCGCCACAGTTGTCGCGCGACAAGTGCGGGTAATACGGGTGGGGAGCGACATACCAGCAGCCAGCCAGCGACGGCGGTGGCGCCACAGTTGTCGCGCGACATGTGCGGGTAATGCGGGTAGGGAGCGACATACCAGCAGCCAGCCAGCGACGGCGGTGGCGCCACAGTTGTCGCGCGACATGTGCGGGTAATGCGGGTGGGGAGCGACATACCAGCAGCCAGCCAGCGACGGCGGTGGCGCCACAGTTGTCGCGCGACATGTGCGGGTAATGCGGGTGGGGAGCGACATACCAGCAGCCAGCCAGCGACGGCGGTGGCGCCACAGTTGTCGCGCGACATGTGCGGGTAATGCGGGTGGGGAGCGACATACCAGCAGCCAGCCAGCGACGGCGGTGGCGCCACAGTTGTCGCGCGACATGTGCGGGTAATGCGGGTGGGGAGCGACATACCAGCAGCCAGCCAGCGACGGCGGTGGCGCCACAGTTGTCGCGCGACATGTGCGGGTAATGCGGGTGGGGAGCGACATACCAGCAGCCAGCCAGCGACGGCGGTGGCGCCACAGTTGTCGCGCGACATGTGCGGGTAATGCGGGTGGGGAGCGACATACCAGCAGCCAGCCAGCGACGGCGGTGGCGCCACAGTTGTCGCGCGACATGTGCGGGTAATACGGGTGGGGAGCGACATACCAGCAGTCAGCCAGCGACGGCGGTGGCGCCACAGTTGTCGCGCGACATGTGCGGGTAATGCGGGTGGGGAGCGACATACCAGCAGCCAGCCAGCGACGGCGGTGGCGCCACAGTTGTCGCGCGACATGTGCGGGTAATACGGGTGGGGAGCGACATACCAGCAGCCAGCCAGCGACGGCGGTGGCGCCACAGTTGTCGCGCGACATGTGCGGGTAATACGGGTGGGGAGCGACATACCAGCAGTCAGCCAGCGACGGCGGTGGCGCCACAGTTGTCGCGCGACATGTGCGGGTAATGCGGGTGGGGAGCGACATACCAGCAGCCAGCCAGCGACGGCGGTGGCGCCACAGTTGTCGCGCGACATGTGCGGGTAATGCGGGTGGGGAGCGACATACCAGCAGCCAGCCAGCGACGGCGGTGGCGCCACAGTTGTCGCGCGACATGTGCGGGTAATACGGGTGGGGAGCGACATACCAGCAGTCAGCCAGCGACGGCGGTGGCGCCACAGTTGTCGCGCGACATGTGCGGGTAATGCGGGTGGGGAGCGACATACCAGCAGCCAGCCAGCGACGGCGGTGGCGCCACAGTTGTCGCGCGACATGTGCGGGTAATGCGGGTGGGGAGCGACATACCAGCAGCCAGCCAGCGACGGCGGTGGCGCCACAGTTGTCGCGCGACATGTGCGGGTAATGCGGGTGGGGAGCGACATACCAGCAGCCAGCCAGCGACGGCGGTGGCGCCACAGTTGTCGCGCGACATGTGCGGGTAATACGGGTGGGGAGCGACATACCAGCAGTCAGCCAGCGACGGCGGTGGCGCCACAGTTGTCGCGCGACATGTGCGGGTAATGCGGGTGGGGAGCGACATACCAGCAGCCAGCCAGCGACGGCGGTGGCGCCACAGTTGTCGCGCGACAAGTGCGGGTAATACGGGTGGGGAGCGACATACCAGCAGCCAGCCAGCGACGGCGGTGGCGCCACAGTTGTCGCGCGACATGTGCGGGTAATGCGGGTAGGGAGCGACATACCAGCAGCCAGCCAGCGACGGCGGTGGCGCCACAGTTGTCGCGCGACATGTGCGGGTAATGCGGGTGGGGAGCGACATACCAGCAGCCAGCCAGCGACGGCGGTGGCGCCACAGTTGTCGCGCGACATGTGCGGGTAATGCGGGTGGGGAGCGACATACCAGCAGCCAGCCAGCGACGGCGGTGGCGCCACAGTTGTCGCGCGACATGTGCGGGTAATGCGGGTGGGGAGCGACATACCAGCAGCCAGCCAGCGACGGCGGTGGCGCCACAGTTGTCGCGCGACATGTGCGGGTAATGCGGGTGGGGAGCGACATACCAGCAGCCAGCCAGCGACGGCGGTGGCGCCACAGTTGTCGCGCGACATGTGCGGGTAATGCGGGTGGGGAGCGACATACCAGCAGCCAGCCAGCGACGGCGGTGGCGCCACAGTTGTCGCGCGACATGTGCGGGTAATGCGGGTGGGGAGCGACATACCAGCAGCCAGCCAGCGACGGCGGTGGCGCCACAGTTGTCGCGCGACATGTGCGGGTAATACGGGTGGGGAGCGACATACCAGCAGTCAGCCAGCGACGGCGGTGGCGCCACAGTTGTCGCGCGACATGTGCGGGTAATGCGGGTGGGGAGCGACATACCAGCAGCCAGCCAGCGACGGCGGTGGCGCCACAGTTGTCGCGCGACATGTGCGGGTAATACGGGTGGGGAGCGACATACCAGCAGCCAGCCAGCGACGGCGGTGGCGCCACAGTTGTCGCGCGACATGTGCGGGTAATACGGGTGGGGAGCGACATACCAGCAGTCAGCCAGCGACGGCGGTGGCGCCACAGTTGTCGCGCGACATGTGCGGGTAATGCGGGTGGGGAGCGACATACCAGCAGCCAGCCAGCGACGGCGGTGGCGCCACAGTTGTCGCGCGACATGTGCGGGTAATGCGGGTGGGGAGCGACATACCAGCAGCCAGCCAGCGACGGCGGTGGCGCCACAGTTGTCGCGCGACATGTGCGGGTAATACGGGTGGGGAGCGACATACCAGCAGTCAGCCAGCGACGGCGGTGGCGCCACAGTTGTCGCGCGACATGTGCGGGTAATGCGGGTGGGGAGCGACATACCAGCAGCCAGCCAGCGACGGCGGTGGCGCCACAGTTGTCGCGCGACATGTGCGGGTAATACGGGTGGGGAGCGACATACCAGCAGCCAGCCAGCGACGGCGGTGGCGCCACAGTTGTCGCGCGACATGTGCGGGTAATGCGGGTAGGGAGCGACATACCAGCAGCCAGCCAGCGACGGCGGTGGCGCCACAGTTGTCGCGCGACATGTGCGGGTAATGCGGGTGGGGAGCGACATACCAGCAGCCAGCCAGCGACGGCGGTGGCGCCACAGTTGTCGCGCGACATGTGCGGGTAATGCGGGTGGGGAGCGACATACCAGCAGCCAGCCAGCGACGGCGGTGGCGCCACAGTTGTCGCGCGACATGTGCGGGTAATGCGGGTGGGGAGCGACATACCAGCAGCCAGCCAGCGACGGCGGTGGCGCCACAGTTGTCGCGCGACATGTGCGGGTAATGCGGGTAGGGAGCGACATACCAGCAGCCAGCCAGCGACGGCGGTGGCGCCACAGTTGTCGCGCGACATGTGCGGGTAATGCGGGTGGGGAGCGACATACCAGCAGCCAGCCAGCGACGGCGGTGGCGCCACAGTTGTCGCGCGACATGTGCGGGTAATGCGGGTGGGGAGCGACATACCAGCAGCCAGCCAGCGACGGCGGTGGCGCCACAGTTGTCGCGCGACATGTGCGGGTAATGCGGGTGGGGAGCGACATACCAGCAGCCAGCCAGCGACGGCGGTGGCGCCACAGTTGTCGCGCGACATGTGCGGGTAATGCGGGTGGGGAGCGACATACCAGCATCCAGCCGGCGACGGCGGCGGCGCCACACTTGTCGCGCGACATGCCGGCCATGCTGCCGCCCGTTTTCACGTCGCTGCCGCCCGTGTCGTACGTCACGCCCTGACACACACATCATATTGCCGACCATTACACACGTAATAAAAAAATGATCAGTTCCAAAAACACTGTATCGTAATATACAGGAAAATAAAATAAATTACATATATGTATCTTCACGCCAGATCCCTAACGGGGTAGGCAGAGTGTAGAGCGCCTGACATCCCGGTCCTGACATACCTCTCGTGCCTCGTCTACCTTCATCATTCTCTTCATACATGCACGCCGATTCCTAAGACTTTTGACCCCACCATCAGGCAGAACTCGACCTAATATATTTGGTCATGGTAGGCCGGTCTTGGTCTTGCTGGGCCTCTGCAACCATCCACATTCGCATTGTATATCGGTTTAGTCATTCGCTCATTCGACATTCTTTCAATATGTCCGAACCATCGGAGCATGCCTTTTTTCATTTTTACACCAATACTATCATTCACACAAAGCCTCTTCCTTACATCTTCGTTACGAACGCGATCGGTGAGTGATACACCGCAGATCTTGCGCAAGATCTAATCTCGACCGCGTTTAACTTACTTTCATGCTCTTTCCTGCATACCCAGCTCTCGCTTCCATATATCCATATCGCGTTGGAGTAAGTACAGCATTATGTACGGCTAGTCGAGCCCGCTGGCTGAGATGTTTCGATTCTAGCAGCTAACAACATCAATGTGAACTGAAATATCTATCTATCTGTCTACATTACATATAATATGGAAATCATTTTCTAAAATCCATACTAAGTTAATATTATAAAGCTGAAGAGTTTGTTTGTTTGTTTCGTTGTTTGCGTTAACGGGCTAATCTCAGGAACTCCTGGTCCGATTAGAAAAATTATTTGAGTGTTAGATAGCCCATTTATCGAGGAAGGCCTTAGGCTATATAATACGCTAAGATGAATAGAAGAGGGTAGGTAACATTGCAACCGCGCGAAGCCGGGGCGGGCCGCTAGTTTATTATAAAATGGCACAAATAGTACTGGCACAGTGAGAAAATAATTGATTTACTTTCGAGATTAGTGACGATAAATGGCATCATTCGACTCACCTTCCCGACGAGCATGACGGTCTCGTCGTATTCCTCCGGCTCGTATTCTAGGAAGACGATGCAGCCTGCCAAAATCATGAAAAAAAATATTTTTAATTATTTTAAATAATATCGCGATTGTATTAATTTTACGAACGACAAATGTGGGAAAACTAAGAAAGAAAAAAAGAAATAAGAAAATGTAAACAAACAACTGGGTTGGTTGGCAACGTGGTGACCTACCACGTTTAATTCACTTTCGTATTTCTAGGTATCTAAACATCGGATATCAAGAAGGACACAAATACGTCTGCTCCAATGCATTTCTCTATCACCATACAAGTTTTTGTCTTTATGGTACGACTCCTTCCCGAATGGGGTCTGTCAGAACATAATTAACAGAGGACTTCGGTGTGAGATTCACACGGTAGGTTTAAAAGAATTTATATCTTGTTTTATTCAGCAGTTCAATTCGATAACTTCTCGGAGTTGTGCCGGGGAGGGAGGGGGGCAGGGGGGAGCGTACCTCGGTGGCGCGGCACGGAGTCGGCGGCGCGCGACACGGCGGCGAACAGCGGGTAGCGCGCGCGGATGGCGGCCGCGTCGTCCAGGGGAGGGAGGGGGCATAACCCACCATGCCTTCCCATGGCCCTTCCAACCTCCTGGTTATATGGGCCGAATCGCGGGAGATGCGCGCACGAACCGCTCCTCGCTTTTGTCGCGCGCGCATGTGTTCATGACTCCCTACAAGTTCTTTACACTCTGTGTATACTGCGTCCCTATGGTCACTCTCCCCATTCTGGGGCATGACGCCACAGCCACGCCTTCGGCTCCTGCCTCCGGTCGTCCTGCGATGTGCGATGTCTTCTTTTCTCTTCTCATCTTCGTTCTTCTTCTTCTTTCTTCAGTCTTCTTGCCGTTGTGTTATATATATATAGTTCCCATTCCCGTCAAGTCCTCCGCCGGTTTTCCTTTTCTTCTCGTTCTAGTCTACTCCGTAGTCGATGCCATCGGTGCGCGAAGTCCCGTAGCCGCCTAAAGTTCGCCTCCGAGCCCACAAGGTCGCGATAGTAAATCGGACCCACTTCGAGTGGCCTCACGCCGTTCAGTAGGTCGTCCCTAAGCTCACAGTAGAGAGAACACTCCCACAGGACGTGGTGTACGTCCTCGTCCTCTGTGTTGCCACAGGGGCAGGACCCCTCGTCGGAAAGCTTCATGCGGAAGAGTCTCCCTTTGAAGCAACCGTGGCCTGACAGTATCTGCGAGACTTGGTAGTCCGGCTCCACCCAAGTGGCCTTGAGTCTCGCCGCCACCTCCGGGAAGAACCGATATAGCTCCCGCCCCTTGTCCGACGTGTCCCAACGCTTTTGCCAGGCGGCCGAAGCGGACTCAGATGTGCTGAGTTTGACGCGCTGCAGCTCCTCCTTGGTAACCGCGGACTCGCGCGCCACGCCTAGTTCGCCGGCCCGAGTTACCTCGAGGTCGGCCGGTAGGACCCCGGCTAAGACCGATAGGGCGTCAGTGCTCGTCGACCGGTACGCCTTGGTCAGAAGGATCAAGGCGGGTCTCTGTGTGCGCAAGAGCGCACTCCGCACAACGTGCAGGGACGCACGCTCATACCAACATGCCGCAGCATACGTCACCGTGGCGATGTAAGTGCCACGGTACAGGATCCGAAGAGCCTTGTACCGTATACCCCACGAGCACGCCGAAACTCTCGACATTTTGCCGAAGCAATTTGCCGCCCGCTCCCCTATCGTTGACGCATGCTGCGAGAACGAAAGAGCATCGATCACCACCCCCAGCACCGTAGTCGATCCCACGCTCCTGACAGAGTCGCCACCGAACCTGATGGTGGGAGGTCTCTGGAATTTGCCCCTTATTGTCATCGTCGATGACTTTGAAGGGGAAAACTCCAGTCTGTTACGGACCCCCCACTCACCGACGAGCTGTAAAGCAGACAAGGCAGACGCCTCGATACCCGCCCGGGAGTTTGACGTTATCAGAAGCGTGACATCGTCGGCGTACGTTACGATACTCACCCCCCCAGGGAGGGGCAATCGGAGCAAGTCGTCCATGAGCACATTCCAGAGCGTTGGCCCCAACACCGATCCCTGCGGGCAACCCATCGTTGCAGCCTTCCACAAGACGCGGCTGCCGACGAACATGCCAATGCGGCGATTGACGAAGTAGTCCGTCAACATTCGGTGAATGTTCGGCGGACAACCTCCCCTTTTCGCCTTCAACAGTATCATCGGCCACCAGGCGTTGTCGAAGGCCCCAGAGATATCCAGAAATACCGCCTGCAAATATTTCGACGAGCGCTCACGCGCCGCGCTGAAGATGGTGTTCAGCGCGGATACCGTCGACCGACCTCGAGTGAACCCGTGCTGTCGATCCGAAAGCCCACCTGTAAGTTGCGGGGCGCACCTTATCATTATGCGTTCCAAAACTTTACCAAGAATCGGCAGCAGCGCGACGGGGCGGTACGCCTTCGGGTCGGTAAGCGGCTTGCCGTTGCCTTTCGGCAGGACAACCAACCTGCCGTCCTTCCATGCGTCCGGAAAACTCCCCTCTTGGACACATCGCCTAAAGAGATCGCAAAGTTCTACCGACGCGGCCGACCAGATGTGTTTGACGATACGCGCGCTGATCCCATCGATTCCCGGCTGTGTCAGGAAGATCCTTGACTATCTTCTCGATGATATCGTCAGACGGAGGAGGAGCATCCTCTCCTGAGGGCGAAAATGCTGCCACAATACGCACCTGCCTATGGTATGCTGTGTCCTTAGACGGATCCTCGTCCGGGCACAGCGAATGCATAAGGTTATGCATGGCGTCATTTACGCACCCAGCGTACCCTTCGGCATAACTGGTGCCATTAACTACATTACGGGGAGGCCTGCACCTCCCACTCGCGACACGGTAGGCCTGTCCCCAGGGGTCCAGGTTTCCGGAATTGGCGGTGTTCATGTTAAACAAAAGCTGCGCCTCCTCCATAGCCACCCTATACCTAAATCTGTGAGAGTGGAACCGACTCCTGGCGTTCACCTCGCAACAGCCACCCGCCTTGCGGGTCCCCTGCCATTCTTGACGCAGCCTGTTGTTCTCCTTGCGGAGACCATCCAGAGCTGGCGTCCACCACTCATACCCACGGTCAGTTTTCATTGCTTTCACCACCCCTAGCGTCTGCAACGCGGTGCTAGTCACCAGTTTGGTGAATTGCTTGCAGACATCAGGGGCAGATCGGCTCCACCTCAGTCGACCTACCCGTTCGTGAATAGCCGTCTCGAAGCGGTTCCAGGATACTCCGCGGTCCCGGTACCTCATCGGCTCACCCGGCGGCCCAGCGCTTGTTGGAGTAGACTGGCCCGCCACTGTGTATGTGATGAGACGGTGGTCGCTCTCGATCGCGTTCTCGCGCACCCTCCACTCCGTTACCGGAGTGCCTCTTGTCGTCAAGGTGAGGTCAATGTTAGACGCTCCATTCGCTGTGGAGAACGTCTCAGGCTGTCCCTCCCTGTTCTCCAAGCAAAGGTCTCTGGCCAGGATAAATGCCTCCATCGATTCTCTGCGGTGCGTGACGTCTGGCCCGCGTCCGGTGTACTGCCGCCGCTCACAGTACAACATTGGAAAGTGCGCATTGGAGTCTACCCCGATCAGGATCTTCTTCCCGCGCAAGGAGTCCAGTACCACTCCTAGGTGCTGTAAGTGGATGTCTATGTCGTCACTGTACTGAAAGTACGCGGACACCATGTAGATCCCCTCCTCGTCGTCATTCTGAATGTGACACACTGTACAGTGTGACGACGACAGGTGGTGAAGGAGGGCACACGGGAGGTCCAGGCGACGGACATACACACCCGCTTTCGCTTGGTCGTCGCACTGCAGTATTCTGCTAGCGATATCCGACCGGGCTCTGGGATAATGTTCCTGCACCAATACGACGTCCAGGCCCAATTCTTCCGCGACCAGGGGTAGTTCCGTAGTGGCGAGCTGGGCCCCCGCCAGATTCACCTGGCCGACGGTGACTTTTCTTAGTGGAGGCTTCAGTAAGCCGTCATCTCCACCAAGCGGCGCTCCGCGTGTACGCGCGCTGGGCACTCCTTTGCGGCCGTTTTGTGGCCGGATGCGTCCCGGTGCCCAAATTTTGAGCAAGTGGCGCACACTTCGTTGGTTGACCTGCAGTCCGCGCTCGTGTGGCCCGTTTGACCGCACCGCCCGCACGTCACTGATTCCGACTTGCAACCCTTCTCGGTATGACCATACAAGTGGCACCGTCGGCAGCACACTGCAGTCGTGAAGTCCTCGACTAGCGATACCTCCCACCCTATGTATAGTCGCCCTTTACTGACAAGGGCCTTGTGCAGGGCTGGCGTGCAGGCCAGAACAATTGTGGTCTTCGAAATGCCGGATCGCGATTTGTAGAAGGCGACTCTTGCTTCCTCCCTCATTCTGGCCACGGTCCAGGTTGCGTCCTCCCTGAAGTTTTGATCAATGATGGCCTTGAAGACCTCATCCGTGTCTGGGTTGAGGCCTTCGACGTTCCTGATTGCCACTAAAGGTCGTTTTCCCAGGGCGTCGTTTGCCTTCAGCGTCGCGGGAAGAGCCGCCTTCAGTTTAGCCATGTCGTCTGCCGTACGAGTCTGCACCACCACGCCAGCCTTGCCTACCCTTCGCACGCTGTCTACCTGTATGTTGAGTGCTGCGGGGGCGACGGAGGACTTCAACACCTTCTTGGTGTCGTCGGAGGTCTTGATGTCCGACCCCTCCACCGGATAGAGCGCCACCGCTGGTCCTTTTGAACGCCCTGCAAGCTCCGCGTACGTTGGTTTCGATTGCTGGGCTGGGATAAGCGTCTGACTAGAACGTGCCGATTCCACCTCAGCCTCTGCCCTGATCGCGCGGTGGCGTTCTGCATTACGGGATTCAGCGAGGGCCTGCGACTCCGTCTTGGCCTTCACCACTTCCCCCTTCTTTTCCTCCGCGATCAGGCCGAGCTGTGCCACTATTTCTAACATAATGGCCACCTGGGCGTTTATGCCAGCCTGGTCCATCTTGTTCAACTTGGATGTCTGTCCTCCTGCGATGCCGGAGATCGCCCTGGCCGCCCTGTTCGCCCTTGTGATGAGCTGCCGTGATGAAGCCTGGCTCAGGTCCACTTCGCGGTCCGCGTCGGTGTCCGTACCTTCCTCTCCCGAGGACGCTGCCGGAGTCCTGTACTCTGTGATGTCCGGTGTGGACAAGCCGCTTCTGGAGACACCTTCCTGTTGGATTTCGCGAACTCTAGCAGGGCGGCGTTTTGCCCCAAGCACTTCCTGGAAATCGTCCGGCGACAGTAGTCTTTTCGACGATGCGGGTCTCGGCGGTGGCGGGGCAACCTTCAAAATCGGGGGGGGGGTTGGCCGGAGTGCAGGGGGGTGGAGGGGGCGAAATGTTCGGTGACAGGGTCGCCATTACCGCTGCTACTGCCTGGTAGGCAGCCTGAGCTGCGATCTCCGCTGCGTCTGTGGTCGATCCTGGCGAGCTGTCTATGGTCCGCGGGGGGGGGGGGAGGGGGGAGTCCGGAGCAATGATCCTCGCGCCCTAAAAGGGTTAGCCGGGGGCGGGTCGTCCGAATCACTCATGTTTATTCCCTGTTATTTTCCTTACAAGTGGAGGGCGTTCGTGTAATGAACGCAACCCAGCGCAGTTTTATGTCGACGATTTTTGTGGTTTCGGACCGAAAATTTTTTTTAAAATTTTCTAAGTCCAAAAAAAAAGTTCAAAGTCAAGAAAAAAGCACAAAAAGCAAAAATCTAAGGCACAGTCAAGCACAAATAGGCACAAAAATTCAAAAATGATGGGAGGGGGCAGGGGGGAGCGTACCTCGGTGGCGCGGCACGGAGTCGGCGGCGCGCGACACGGCGGCGAACAGCGGGTAGCGCGCGCGGATGGCGGCCGCGTCGTCCAGCACGCGCACGCGCACGGCGGACTGCAGGAAGGCGTCGCGCAGGAAGGCGGCGGCCCGCGCCGGCGTCATGCGCTCGGGGTCGGCGCCGCCCAGGTCGCGCGCCAACGCCCTGCGACGCCGAATCGAAAAAAAGTTTCAAAACCGAGTCTCCACGGAGACTTTTGAACGGTTCGATCGCGAAATACCTACGATTAATAATATTTAATTTAATAAATACAACAAATATATAGATAATATCACCGCATCCTCCGATTTATTCAGTTCCGATTGAATACTAAATGCTTTTTAAAGCGTATTACCTCGCCTGCTCCAGGGCGACGGCCTGGCGCAGCAGGTGGCACAGCTGCCGCTCGTCCTCGGCGAGCCCGGCGTGTCCGGCGTGCTCGGCGTGCCCGGCGTGCCCGGCGTGGGGGGGGGCGGGCCAGCAGGCGGCGAGCGCGCGAGGCGGCGGCGGCGCGGCCCCCGGGTACGACTCTCGGATCTGGAGCGGCTGCCGCACACACCTAGCCTCGTACTTGTGTTATTGTAGCCCGACACCCCACACCCCGCGCCCCGCACCCCGCACCCCGCACGGCACACGGCACGCCCCGCACCGCTCCGCTCGACGCGGCGCGGCGCAGATAAAGCTGCGTATAAACTCCGCAACGATCGAGTTGCCGCGCGCGGCAGCCCCGTTTACATAGTACGCGGCCGCCGCAAGCGCCAATGTTCGATAGTTTGCCGCGGTTTATTTGTACGCAGCTTTATACTTTATATCGAGAAAGTGCGGTTCGAGCATTGATCGAAACGAGATAGAGGAGGTCCTTAAACGAGCCCGGATATATCGGGTCATTGTGTTAGAAGCATCGGGCGTATGCAATATTAGTATCGCACTATGGGAGTTTCATTCTTTACGTATTTTTTTACGTGTAGCAGCAGTGCAAGTAAAAAATATTTCAAAAACGGTCTCTCCTTCCGGTTGCTAGATTTATAGTGACGAAACTCAAAGACGAAGATGTCGTTTCATCGTCTAATTTATTCACTTTGATAGTGTTCAGCGCTATAGTATTCCGATTCGGTAATAATGGAAAATAGTGAAAATAAATAATGAGCGAAAGCGAATGAATCATTCGAATGATTTTTCGGATAGGCCTGTATTAGGTCTATATATTCGAACTATTCGATTGTAAGAAAGTGCCATTCGAATGATAAAAATCAATCGAATTATAGAAAAACTATTCGAGCGATAAAAAATAATGAATAGCTCTTTCTTACAATCGAATATTATCTAAGTTTTACCAGAAACTTTGTAGTAAGTGTCAAAATAAAGAAATAAACTTGTCAAAAATAACTCTTTTTTTTTGTACAATTGCTATCGTTAACAACAAAAAACAAATCTCAAAACAACACTAAAATGAAAATATAAGGTTTGCTACTTTAATGCACAAATGTTCTTATTAAAATAATAGAAATAAATAGAGAAAAATAAAATAACAATATTTTTAGGTAGGTACAACTGCTACCCTTTTAAAAGGAGATTGTTCAAAATTCTATGGGAGTTGGGCCACTGCTTGTGCATATAAGGGTAACAGGGAAATGAACCCGTTAAACTAATACGAACACTCTTTTTCGAAAATAATTTGTATATTTTTATCACAAGATTTATTTAAAAAATGCTTGACGGTTCTTAAACACTGAATTGGCAATGTCAGGTGACATGACAATTATGTATATCAATCTGAGGTCTATTAATCGGAATATCGATTTTTCGGACGGCAAGAATCGATTATTTTAATCACGATTTTAGATCACGTCAGTAAATCGATAGTTCACCCTAGAGAATCGAGGTTTGATCTTTTTGTTTCATTATCAACCATACAAACAGTACAATGTAGATACAAATTAACACAAATACAGTGAAAAATCACATACCTACTACATCTTCGTGTTACACAATACAGATAGATATTATGATATATATGCAACGCAGGTGAAAGACCAGCATGCAGTTCGCATGGATGTAAGTGATGAATGCAGCCTACACCCATCTACAAAAATACCAAGAGGTCAAAATATAAAAAACAGATCGATTAATCGGACATCGATTTTTCCCACGTCGATCTGACCGTGGATCGTTTTATGACACTTGGATTCGTATCGATTCAAAAATTGATCAGAAAGAATCGCGACATCTCTAATGACAAGATCGATGCCGTTTTTAAAAGAACATTTATTTGTATCAATGTAACAAAACAAGTAGGAAGTAGGAAGAGAAATATATGTGACAAACAAGTAAAAACTACACTAATACAAATTGGTCCTAACTCAGCATGTGCTGGTTGAAGAACAACCAGCGCTGGTTTTCCGTTAGGACCACCAAGTTTCGTCATAGACGGCTATACATACTTAATTAATAAATAAATAATACTAACATAAGAAAACAAAAAAAATAAATAAATAAAGTACAATTTTACGAACAGACACATTTAGGATAGAAACATTATATTTAGAAAAAATAAAAAAGTGACAATTAAGATTGACTTGACAGTATGATGTAATCAGCTGCTAATCAGTGTCAGTGTCATCACACTGTCATGTCAATTGACATGACAATATTGCGGGTTGATCATTTAAAATGTTAACTTGCATTGGAGTTATTATAACTACCTAAATTGGTTCAAAGCGTAGTATAAATAGAGTGATCTGTGAATTGAATACATAAACAAAAAATTGACTAAATACAGAGAGAGAAAATAAACGAGCAAAACATTAAACAAGGAGAAAAAAAGAAAAAAAATTCTCGTGCGTTCATTGAGAAAACAACTTTCCATCATATTTTAAAAAGGATGACAAATGAAAATAACCTATAATTCTAAGAATATCTCTAAAACAAGCTTAGGATAGATGAAGTAAAAATAAAAGTAATAAATTGTGGGTTGCATATTTGCTAGTGTCTAGTGTACAGATTAAATTTAAATATAGAAATTATACAGACATAAAATAAAGACTAAAGTACTATTAACTACCCAATCAGTGCCAATGAAATATTATTAGTCAATAAAAAAGGAGTACAAAACGACAGAGACAAGTTACAATTTTGTAAGTATATTGAAATTAATATACAAGTTGTATTAATGCTCTATCAGCATCTATTTCTTATGTTAAACTACTTATAACTAAACCATTATAATATTCAAACTCCAATTAATAATACTAAGTAGGATTAAATGACACTAGAATCATGTATAAGAGGTTCCTGCTCTTTTTGCTTGGTGATCAATAATTGTTTCAATTTATATCTAAAGCTATGTATACTTTTCAGGTCCCTTATTGGCGGAGGAATGTTATTCCAACATTTAGTAGCAGCGTAACGAAAACTGCCACGAAAAGCAGCTGAACGGTGTCTGATAATCGACAGTTGAGGGGCACACTTGTGGGATTCTGAAGATCTGTACTTAGACGTCCATGATAATTTTTCATAGAGATACGCTGGTGCCATATGTTTTATTACACCAAATAACAAAGAAGCAAGGTGCAGTTTACGACGATGTTTTTATTTTGAGTAAACTATACTTATTTAAGTAAGGACTCACATGGGCTCTAGGTGGAATACCAAAGCAAAATCGGGCACAGGCATTCTGTACACGTTGGATCAGTTTTTGAGTTCTTGCCAACAAACTAGGGCCAAATACTGGATCCATGTAGTTGAGTTTAGATAGAACAATATGTTACACCAATTGAATGCGAAGATTAACTTTTAAGTATGGTCTTATTCTGTACAATAATTTTAGTTTATAAAAGCAGGTGCGTATGCAGTTAGCTATATACTTTTCAAAACGTAAGCCGCAATCCATATACAGGCCCAAGTTTCGTGCTTCACTGACTCTCACGATGGTTTGACCCATTAGAAACACATTCACCTGAGGATTTATGCAAGTAAGTTGGTGTTTGTTTCCAAAGATAAGGTACTTTGTCTTAGCAGGATTAAGTTGTAAGCTATTTGTTTTAGACCAATGTTCTATCCTGAGAAGGTCTTCATTAATTTTGTTTATAGCATTACCAATATCAGCAGGTTTACACGATAAATATATTTGAGTATCATCAGCATATATGTGAAATTTACAGTGCTTAATGCAATTTATTATGTCTGCAGAATACAGGTTATATAGAATTGGTCCAATATTTGAACCCTGTGGTACACCACGATTACAAGCCAACATGTCAGATTTTTTGATAAAACCATCAGTTTGCACGAGTTTTATATGTAAAACTCGTGCAAATGTGATACCGATTACTAAGGTAACTATCAAACCACTTCAATGTTCTGAGTCAAACCCATAATACTTCAACTTTGACAAAAGTAACTTAATTTCTATGGAGTCAAATGCTCTAGAGAAGTCCAAAAGCACTAATATGGTACATTTTCCTTTATCCATTGCTCTAAAAATATTGTCAGTAACATCAAGTAATGCCGTAACTGTACTTCTTAGAAATCAATTCTACCCTTCCTAAATCCTGACTGTACCTCGGGCAGAATATTATTTTGGTCAATGTAGTCTGTTAATTGCTTGCAGATTACTTTTTCCACTATTTTTGACAGACATGATAAAATGCTGATAGGTCGAAGGTCACTCAGTTCAGTAGGACTAGGACATTTAGGCAGTGGTTGCACACATGCAACTTTCCAGGTGTCAGGAAAAGTTGATGTACAGATAGACATATTGATTAAATTATGTATAACGTTTAAGGTGCAGGGAAGAGTCAACATCAACATGTCCAACCTAATACCATCATGACCTTCAGCATTGGACTTCAGACTATGAATAATTTTAAGCAAATTATTAACATCAATTGGCTGTATGTGAAAAATAGCACTACTGAACACTAGGAAACGGTAAATTTAGGAAATGTAGATTAATTATATTAGGATCATTAAAATTTGGTGATATCTCGATATTATTTTGAGGTAATAATGTATTTCTAATGTTATTCCACAATCTTTTAAAGCGCTTGATGAACTGTTGTTTTTAAACTCTTGTAATATTCTTTCTTGCTAATTGATTTCTTGTTATGATACTGCTTTAGAGCTTCGTCCCGTAATTGCATCATAATTTTACAGTATTATATATATTTTTTTGTTTTATAAATGCTCAGTTAAAAACATTGTTTATTAAAAAGCTGTAGGTACATATATTGTAGTACTCTGCAAACGTCAATGGATCCATTTATCATTTATCCATTTTTAAGTTAGTGAGTACCGTGCCGTTTGATTCGATTTTTGAACGTAGGTATACATTCTGTCATTCAAGACGCCGCCATCTTGTTGTATTATATAGCAATATTTCAAAACTATTTTATTTTCGTACTAAGCGATCTAGATAAAAAATTACAAATTATTATTTTTCCTGAAATGAACATATTTTTCTCCTTTTTTTGGTACATGCACAAGCTATATCCCAAATTGAAACATCTCCTTTCGAATAAAAAAAAACATTCGAATACCGAAGTCATTCGAATGAAAAAAAAAATCAAATACCGAAATTTCGGCTGTATCCCATCTGGCCCGGTGACTTGGCCCGGCACCGGGCCACATGGGATACAGCCGAATTCGAATTCATTTAAATGAAAAAAAAAAACATTCGAATGACGAATGACTATTCGAATACTACTTACAAAGACATTTAAATAATTCGATTGTATCTTTCATAAACAATCGCCCATCACCAATGGAAAATACGGCCCGGTTATTTTCGGCAGAGAGACTCGAGTCTTAAGAATCTGAATCGATTTTTTTTGTAGACGTTTATGGGCTGCAGTATTTTTCTGTTTACTATCAACGCGAACCGCACGCTCGTCCGCCACTCTCTCGATAGAAAAAAGGCGAAACATCATCGTCGTCTTTGCAGGACTTCGGTACAGAACGAAGACAAATGATGCGTAATCGACAACAGTGGGCAACTCTCACTAGGCAAGTATCGAGAACTCACAACGTAGAGCGTCTCGAGCGCGCCCAGCAGCGCCACGAGGTTGCGGCGCGGCCAGCGGGGCGGCGCGCCACTCGCGCCGCCGGTGCCACCCGTGCCCCCGGTGCCACCCGTGCCCCCGGTGCCACCGGTGCCGCCGGCGGGCTGCAACAGGAGCACGGGGCTGCGCGCGCCGGCGGCCAGCGCGCGCTTCACGCCGTCCCGCGCCGCCTCCATCACGCTCCTGCAGACGAGGCCCGTCTTATACATCTCTCACCTCCGACGGTTCTCCTAAAGTTATTCGATCGGTACGGTACCATGCCTCCCGTTCGCGTGGAGAACGGTCCGACTCGAAGGCAACGAATATGTAATAATACTACAATGAATGAACACTTCGACCTCCCGCCTGATTTCTAAAAGGCTACCAAAAATGACATTTTGTTCCAAATCTGTTATATTGCAGAATATAATACTTCCAAAATACTTATTTTTTCGGTTAAGGATGGTTGAAGATACTCACCGACGGTAGTGACACGAGCGGGCCCGTGGCAGCACCAGCCGCCCGCCCCACACCGCCTCGCACGCCCACTCGCCCACTCGCCCACACGCTCGTCACACAGTCGCTCCGAGGTTCTCACCTGACGTCGTCGTAGGGCGTGAGCGGGCCCGTGGGCGCCAGCACCAGCCGCCCGCCCCACACCGCCTCGCACGCCCACTCGCCCACTCGCCCACACGCTCGTCACACAGTCGCTCCGAGGTTCTCACCTGACGTCGTCGTAGGGCGTGAGCGGGCCCGTGGGCGCCAGCACCAGCCGCCCGCCCCACACCGCCTCGCACGCCCACTCGCCCACTCGCCCACACGCTCGTCACACAGTCGCTCCGAGGTTCTCACCTGACGTCGTCGTAGGGCGTGAGCGGGCCCGTGGGCGCCAGCACCAGCCGCCCGCCCCACACCGCCTCGCACGCCCACTCGCCCACTCGCCCACACGCTCGTCACACAGTCGCTCCGAGGTTCTCACCTGACGTCGTCGTAGGGCGTGAGCGGGCCCGTGGGCGCCAGCACCAGCCGCCCGCCCCACACCGCCTCGCACGCCCACTCGCCCACTCGCCCACACGCTCGTCACACAGTCGCTCCGAGGTTCTCACCTGACGTCGTCGTAGGGCGTGAGCGGGCCCGTGGGCGCCAGCACCAGCCGCCCGCCCCACACCGCCTCGCACGCCCACTCGCCCACTCGCCCACACGCTCGTCACACAGTCGCTCCGAGGTTCTCACCTGACGTCGTCGTAGGGCGTGAGCGGGCCCGTGGGCGCCAGCACCAGCCGCCCGCCCCACACCGCCTCGCACGCCCACTCGCCCACACGCTCGTCACACAGTCGCTCCGAGGTTCTCACCTGACGTCGTCGTAGGGCGTGAGCGGGCCCGTGGGCGCCAGCACCAGCCGCCCGCCCCACACCGCCTCGCACGCCCACTCGCCCACTCGCCCACACGCTCGTCACACAGTCGCTCCGAGGTTCTCACCTGACGTCGTCGTAGGGCGTGAGCGGGCCCGTGGGCGCCAGCACCAGCCGCCCGCCCCACACCGCCTCGCACGCCCACTCGCCCACTCGCCCACACGCTCGTCACACAGTCGCTCCGAGGTTCTCACCTGACGTCGTCGTAGGGCGTGAGCGGGCCCGTGGGCGCCAGCACCAGCCGCCCGCCCCACACCGCCTCGCACGCCCACTCGCCCACACGCTCGTCACACAGTCGCTCCGAGGTTCTCACCTGACGTCGTCGTAGGGCGTGAGCGGGCCCGTGGGCGCCAGCACCAGCCGCCCGCCCCACACCGCCTCGCACGCCCACTCGCCCACTCGCCCACACGCTCGTCACACAGTCGCTCCGAGGTTCTCACCTGACGTCGTCGTAGGGCGTGAGCGGGCCCGTGGGCGCCAGCACCAGCCGCCCGCCCCACACCGCCTCGCACGCCCACTCGCCCACTCGCCCACACGCTCGTCACACAGTCGCTCCGAGGTTCTCACCTGACGTCGTCGTAGGGCGTGAGCGGGCCCGTGGGCGCCAGCACCAGCCGCCCGCCCCACACCGCCTCGCACGCCCACTCGCCCACTCGCCCACACGCTCGTCACACAGTCGCTCCGAGGTTCTCACCTGACGTCGTCGTAGGGCGTGAGCGGGCCCGTGGGCGCCAGCACCAGCCGCCCGCCCCACACCGCCTCGCACGCCCACTCGCCCACTCGCCCACACGCTCGTCACACAGTCGCTCCGAGGTTCTCACCTGACGTCGTCGTAGGGCGTGAGCGGGCCCGTGGGCGCCAGCACCAGCCGCCCGCCCCACACCGCCTCGCACGCCCACACGCTCGCGCCCGACTGCAACACCAAACGTGCGCTCGTCACAAAGAGACCACCACCTCGCATACTCCTTACTTCGTTCCGATAGGTATACTAAAGCTGGGTCGCTTCATTTTAAGTAAAAAAAGTCACAATATTTATCTTTAATCGTAGCTGGCCGAATTGCACTGCTTATAGTTAACGTCAAAATTATCTGTCCGATGATAAGGGAATATGTCAATCCTGGTAACTTTGACAATGTCAAAAATACGCTAGTGCAACGTATTCTGTAGTAATTGAGTGAATGTGCCTAACTGATATCCTTACATTTGACAATATACCTAACTTTATCAAATATTTTGCTGCAACCGAACCTAAGGGGCTGAACATGGGATAGCAAAAACAAGTTATAATTTCCTCAGTAGTTTTAAAGTTCGTAGTGTGTGCATAGAGCGCGTCGTGCGCCTGCTTATCCACGTCGCCCTCCTCGCCGGCCTCCCCCGCCCCCCGCCCCCCGCCCCCCGGGCCGCGCGCCACGCACACGCGCATGCCATTGTCAAGGCGGCGCGCGACGGCCAGCGCCGGCGGCGGCTTCTTGCCGTCCACCAGCGTCACCACGAGCGCGTCGTGTGCCCCCTCGCCCTCCTCGCCGGCCCCCCCGCGCCCTCCGCCCCCGGGGCCGCGCGCCACGCACACGCGCATGCTATTGTCGAGGCGGCGCGCGACGGCTAGCGCCGGCGGCGGCTCCTCGCCGTCCACCAACGTCACCACGAGCGCGTCGTGCGTCTGCTCGCCTCCCTCGCCCTCCTCGCCGGCCCCCCCGCGCCCCCCGCCTCACAGGCCACGCGCATGCCTTGATACCTTGTCGAGCGCGGCGTCGAGGCGGCGCGCGGCGGCCACGGCGGCGGCCAGCGCCGGCGGCGGCTCCTCGCCGTCCACCAGCGTCACCACGAGCGCGTCGTGCGCCTGCTCGCCCCCCTCGCCCTCCTCGCCGGCCCCCCCGCGCCCCCCGCCCCTCAGACCGCGCGCCACGCACACGCGCACGCCGTGCACGCGCCACTCCTCCGCGTCGCCCGCCTCGCTCATGCTGCACCTCCTGATCACGATAGTATCGACTGTTTAAAGCCATCCGTATTCTTAGGTTCGATTGCACCAAAATATTTGTTAATGTTAAATTTTACATATTGAGAATATACGTACTACGTATAGAATGGCCACTTCGACGTTCCGTCCGATTTCCCCGCCCCACCCAACCATCTCCCCTCTTATGGGCGACGTTTGGTATTTTCTACGTGATACGCACACAGGTCACTGATTGATGTATGTGTAATAGAGACCAAATTAAGCGTTTGTATGGAATTTTGGCGGAGTGTCCGCGGTGTGATTAAGGTATTTGTTAAAGTAATTGTAACATTTCACATCCTTCTCTAAATATAAGTAATCTGCTTAAGTTAGAGAAGAATGTGAAATGTTACAATAATTTTAACTTTTACAAATATCTTGGTGCAACCCAGCTTAACTGTAACGTTGTTAAAGTACATATTATATTTTATAATATATATTATGTTATGGTGCAACCGACCCTTAGGCGTATTCTTTGTTAGAGAAATTCAGTAGTGTCTGATCGAACTTTCGGTTTCGGCCATAAAATCAAGTTTTGGTTTTGCAGCAACCGAAGCAAACATTCGTTATAGGTTATGTTTCTCGTTTATGTACTGGAATGATTTAAATAGGTAGTTACATGAATGATTTAAATAGGTAGTTTAATATCGAGTCAGTATATTTGTTTTGTTGTTATTAAGAAATAAAGTTACATGTAAAAAACGAGCAAGTGCGTTTCGGGCCACGCGCAGTGTGCATCCATCAAGGGTTCCGTCATGCGTCGTTATTTATTAGGTTTTACATGAGCCAAGTGCGAATCGAATTCGCTGACAGAAGTGTCCGCTAGGCCGCTTCTAGGGATGTGAAAAAATTAACGATTATTTAAAAAATCGATTAATAATCGATATTTTTTTCTGAATAATATATTTATTTGTTCGATTTTTTTCACAATAATAATCGATTTTTAATTGATTTTTATTGTGAAATAAATCGAACAAATATGCGCGCCAAAAAATTGCTAGACCACCTATCGATATGATGATTTCAACTACTTTTCTGTTCTATTATATATAAACAAGTATTAGAGATGATTTTCGTTATTCAGTAATGCGTATCACTAATTTTTTTTTTTTATTTTCATGCCCGAAGTAAATTGGTTACGTTTATTTAGCAAGTTGTTTCGATGAACAAATAAAGATAATTAAGTGTAAAAGCTACAAATTTACGATTATTTTAATCAAAACTCTAAAAATTTATTATTTAAAAAAAATAAGACGTTGGAATTTACGATTTCTAAAAATAAACCGATTTTTAAAAAAAAAACTAATTTTTTGAAGAATCGATTATTTTAAAATCGATTATTCTAGCTTTAAAAATAATCGATTAATAAAAATCGATTTTTTGCCCGCTAAGTCACATCCCTAGCCGCTTTTAATTAGTTCTAATACTTCTAATCTAATACCAAAATTACCATTATTACCAAACCTGCCACCTCGTCAGCTAAGCGATAGAATCTACGCAAATTACTAGAAATTACAATTAAAACAAACTGGCAAATTTTGTGGACGAAGTGAACGTTGTTACAACCTATGAACCAAACAATATGTACAATTTCGAGTAACAAACAATAGAGCGCGATGTAAATGACGCCTGGCGCCATCTATTGCGGTATTTCTATGGAGTTGTTCGAAGATTTGGAGTAAAATACATTTGGTCGACTATTACTCGCTAACTTGTAAAGCCAACTAAAGTGTGATACTTTTCCTTTTAATTTCATTATATAAGGCTACTATTGCCGTAACGTTTGAATTTCTAACAACAACCGTTTAGTCGAGAGAGGGAAGGGGACACTTGACTCTAACGAAAATTGGCCCTTTAAAGCTTAATAAGTCACGAACGAAAAATGATGCTAGCACACCCCTAATATTTTAGAAAAACCGGACAAGTGCGAGTTCGACTCGCGTGGTGAGGGTTCCGTAATTTAAATAAATATTTTCGAAAATATTACAGATTTAAAATGCAAGCACATAGCGGTTACGGTGGTACCGGCAGAGGCGGTTATATTATTAAGAATTTTCGATTTAATTTGAATACTCAAACTTCTTATAGGTTTTCCAGTAATCTATAGGCAAAGAACTATTTTCCACATTTTTTTCAAAATTTTAAGTTCAGTAGTTTCGGAGATAGGGGGGGAATGGTAAATTTTCGTCGTTTTTCTTAAATAACTTCAAATTTGTTTATGCAAAAATTATAAAAATCTGAGATGCTGACAACAACCTCTTTCATTTGATATGTGACAGTTTTATTTTTATTTTCTGATTTACCCCCCGAAAGTGGCCCAGGGGAGAGTTAAACAGGGGTTAAAATTTATCATTTGACTTGACGTGTTCATCTTTGGGTCACCAATTTACATATATTCATCAAATTTCAACTCAATCGGTCGTGTAGTTTCGGAGCAAATTGGCTGTGACAGACAGACGGACAGACAGACAGACAGACAGACGCACGAGTGATCCTATAAGGGTTCCTTTTTTCTTTTTAAGGTACGGAACCCTAAAAACCTATCCCACGATATCCCACACTGTTTATTTAATTATTTATTTAAACTTTATTGCCACAATATAATACATAATAACAAATGGCGAACTTAACGCTAAAAGCGCTCTTTTCCAGTTAACCATCGGGAGTCTAGAGAGCGGCACAACTGTTATGGAAGAAAATTTAAAAACAAAAGTATTACAAAAACTTAATAAAATACATATATATATTCATAAAACCTACATATACATAATACAATAATATAATTTCTAAACTTATATTATTATAATATATAATAAAATATACACATCAATAAATAAGCATTTAAATGATGATTTCTGATAAGGATTCCCACTTAGGATTCACACATTTTGACGACCCGGTTAGTCCGGCGGTGTGAAACCATCGTTTCATTCGAAGGGTCGCGGGTTCGATCCCCGCACCGGGACAAATATTTATTAAAAAAACATACTCGTATAATTATCTTAAAAGATGTTTCTTTAAATTGTTTTTAAACGTCAGCCTCGAACACGATCTTCGGATGACATCTAGCAGCGCATTCCACAAGCGAGCCGCTTGAACCGTAACAGAGTTAGCAACGAAACCGGACCTAGAAGGGGTATAAAAAGAGTGAAAGATTCATTAGAGCGAAGATGTTATGAGTGAGAAGAGCACAGATACTGGAAATTATTTTTAAATATGTAGGAGTGGAAACGTGAAAAAGAATTGAAAAAAGTTGACACAGAATTCTGGATTGTCTTCGTTGGCGGTTAGCCATTTAGAAGGTCTGTGATGCGCGTAATCAGCACAGTGATTGTCAAGCAACTCCTCGAAGTCCGAAAAGTAGTTAATGCCTGGAGGGCAATAAACCACCCCAAGAAGGATCTTCAGATGGTTGACCACCACTTCCAAAATCAGATACTTAGCAGAAGCAGAGTAAGGAGAGGGAGAAGAAGCTATTATGGAGTAAGAGATATTGCTGCGCAGTATATTGCAACTCCACCACCACCCTTACCTGTGCGATCATTCCTTACAAGAACATAACCAGGAAGACCGAAAGAGGTGCTTGACAGAGAAGGTTTTAACCAACTCTCCGAAACTAAAAGAGCATGAACGGAAGAGCAGGTAGAAAATGTATCAAGCAGATCACTGTAATGTGCGGGAATGCTTTGTGCATTTATATGACAGATATTAAAAGCGTTTGATGTTATTCAAAGTTCTGTTCAGGGACACACCTAAAGTTTCCAAATCCTGAAAGGAATCATCACTCAGTACACTTAAATCACAAGCAGAATGGATCGAGTCATCATCGGACATCATAAATAATAAATACAATACATAAATACAATACAGATAATAGTATCGATAGTATCGATACTATTGATCTTTGGCAATAGTATTGCTTATTTTTAAAAAACGAAAGTATCGATAGCATTGCATCATGTCCATATTTTCGATAGGACTAGGCGGTCAACTATCGATAGCGCAATTATCGATAGTTTAGCAACACTACTTGGCCCCCATTGTACCCCCCCCCCCCCCCCGCCCCCGCAGCTTGTAGAGGTCGGACGTGTCTGAGATCGCTCTGTGTTTAAAATACATAAACAAATAATTAACATCCCTCTGATCGTTATCCGTAACTTCAGTGCAATAAAAATAGTTCTAGTGATCTGATCATCGGTGTGTGTGTGATTGCATGTTACCAAAAAAGTGTAATCAAACGAACTGATAGTGTTAGAAATTGTGTATAAATTTTACCTCACATTCCATCTTAAAACTAAATTACCCACGACCAGTACAATAATTCTAAAATCGAAAGCAATCAAGAACTTATGTGATACAATTTCAAACGTTTACGTCACACCCAAAGTGGCTAAGCGGATAATACAACTTCGCTAGCCGCCACAGTCGACGACTCCGGGTTCAAATCTCAACAACATAAGAAATATTTTAAAAATATTTTAAATATATTAGGACTTGCTCCTCATTACACTCCATATACATGAAATATTCGTATCAATTTCGTACTAAATAATGCCTTTAAAACGGACACCACATGTACAGCTAAAGGTGGATTTGGACAACAACCGTAGTTCAAATGCAGCTACAGATACAGAAAGTGAAAGCTCTAGACAAACTACTTACAGAAGGCGAAAAAGACAACACGACGATGACTTAGTGACATTTATAACGGAAATTAAAGAAGCCATGAACACGCTTACCAACGAACAAAACAGAAAGTATAACACACTACTGGACTCGATCAACGAAATAAAGAAACAAAATATTGACATTAAAACTTCTATGGATTTTCTCTCAAAAAAATATGAACTTAAGAAAAATAAACTGGATAGCTTTGAGTTGGAACGCAAAAAATAACCAAGCACGTTTACAATTTTTGGAGCAAAAAGTTGAACAATTCGAAAAGTCGCAAAGGGCTTCAAACATAGAAATTAAAAATGTTGCGCAAAAAAATGGAGAAACTAAACAAGACTTAATAAATCTGGCACAAAAGGTTGGACAAGCTATGAATATGTCGATATCTAACTCCGATGTAAGAGATGTGTTCCGCATTAAAACAACGAAGGAAAACATCAAGCCTATCTTAGTTGATCTCACCACTACAGTAGCTAAAGAGAAAATTATAGCTCTTAGCAGGAAATTTAATAGAGACAACCAATCAAACAAACTTAATACCTGTCACCTTGGTTTAAGTGGGCCCACATCACCGATCTATATCTCCGAGAACCTAACGTCCAAAACAAGAAAACTACTTCTTCTTGCAAGAGTTTAGTAAATCTTACAAATATATATTTTGTTGGGTAGCGCATGGGAAGATCTACCTGCGAAAGAAAGAAGGTGACCCACACATACAAATCGACTCTGAAGTCGACCTGGAAAAATTAAAACAGCAAGAATCACCGTGACTATCTGACTTTGAAATGTATTTTGCGAATGTTTATGTTAATTACTTAATTTGTGATGTTTTGTTCGTTTATTGTTTGTCGCTATTTAGGTACTTTAATTATTACGTTTTACAACAACACACTTACATGATTTCATACAACATCAAATCATACTTAACCAGAAATTCCCTATACACTCAACCCTCTATTCTGTTACGCAAAGAAACACTTGATCACATTTTACCATCTTACGACATTATGCCGTTCGTGCAAGTTATAATTATAATTCTGATTATTCGACGTCTTAATAAAAGCTTAAAAAATAATAAACGAAATACACGAAAAAAAAAATTAAATTATACAATCTATTTAGAAAATTTAATACCTTTTTATACTACTAAATGGAGCAGTTTTCGGTGCTGTTATTGTGCAAATAATCGAAACAATGTGACACGTGGTATTGATGAGATTATATTAAAAAAAAAAACAATAATGGCTAACTCTGTGCGTTCCTTAATTGAATGCGTGGAAGAAATGTCATTATCTACATCATATCTATGTACTCCGGAGCAATCTCAAAAGTTCATAAAATCTCCGAACGAATACTTAAAAATAATTTCACAGAACATTAGATCAATAAACCGAAATTTTAATAGCCTTCAAACACTCTTAGCGCGCCTCTATGGATATTGATATTCTGGTTCTGTGTGAATGTTGGCTCTCATGCTCTAGTAACATAATAGTCCCTAATTGACTACGACTCATTAGATCGATCAATTGATAATCTGTCCTTCAGACAAATATTAGATATATCAGATCCAAACGTGGCCACCGATGCGCTAGTTGATTTACTTTCAAGTACTATTGCTGACAATACTAAAAGATTAATTACGCCAGCCAGGAAAAGGATATTGAAGCCTTGGATTACTCCTGGGCTATTACGCTGCATCCGATACAGAGATATGCTCCAAAAGAAATCTAAACGAGCACCTGAGGATGAAACAATAAAAGTCACTTACACACGGTATAGGTTGTTCTGCTCGAAAATTTAAAAAAAGGCCAAAAGATTATATGATCAGGAGGATATCAAGAAAGCTGGACGCAATGTCAAACAGATTTGGAAATCAATAAAAAGAATAACGTACACGTGCCAATATAAACAACACAATACTCAACTTTTGTTGTCTTCAGCTTCCCCAATTGAAGCGTGCAACATGGTGAATGAGTATTTTGCGAACATAGGAAAGCAATTAGCGGAAACAATAGGGAGCAGAGAGTCTGTATCGAGAACATCACAATCCAATATATCCATCCAATCCATAGCTACAGTCTCCATGCCATTCCTTTGTTCTTGCTAATACTGACTCTGATGAAATCACTTCCATTATTAACTCATTAAAGACTGATGCTGCACCGGGATGGGACACTATATCACCTTATATTTTAAAGAGATATGCATCAATCTTAGCACCAATTCTGAGCTACATTTGTAATCTCTGCATGATGAAAGGAATGTTTCCCAACTCATTCAAGAAAGCCATTATCACACCTGTTTTCAAAAGTGGCGATGAGAGCTTATCCAGCAACTATCGTCCAATTGCAATTTTAACAAGCCTTTCAAAAATTCTTGAACGATTAGTAAATTCAAGGCTAATCAAATACTTGGAAAACTTTAATTTGCTTTCACCACAACAATTTGGCTTTAGGAGGCATAAATCAACATGTGATGCTGTTCATGATATAAGTAACTATATTGTTGGACATCTTAACGAACATCGTGCAGTTCTTACGGTGTTTCTAGATCTTACTAAGGCATTCGATACTGTTCCCATTGAACTTCTGCTGCTTAAACTTGAAAACTTGGGTATACGAGGTAACCAACTAAACTTCTTCCGTAGCTACCTTACTGGCCGTTCGCAATGTGTAAAAATCGGAAATCATAGGAGTAAGAACATTTCTATTAACTACGGTGTACCTCAAGGCAGTATATTAGGGCCTACGCTCTTCTTGGCAATAATTAACGATTTGTGCAATCTCAACATTCCAAACTGTAAAATAACTTCATTTGCAGATGATACAGCTCTTACCTTTCATGACAACTCTTGGTTAAATCTACAGTACACAGCTGAGCATGGGTTAGACGGTGTGGTACATTGGGTTGAACATCATAAATTAACCTTAAACGCCAATAAAACAAAATTTATTACATTTTGCACTTATATTATGTCTCAACCCACAATACCCATAACATTAAGAGTACACACTTGTAACCAACAGTCGGTATCGTGCTCTTGTGCTGACTTGGAGAGAGTTGACACTGTCAAATATTTGGGTATTATTATTATGGATCAAAACCTCACATTTAAAGCACACATTCATTATCTCACAGGAAGGGTGCGTAAGATAATTTTTATATTTAAATCTCTACGCAACATTGCGAACTCATTTGTTTTAAGAAATGTTTACTATGCTCTTTGTCAATCCATAATAAACTATTGTATATCTTGTTGGGGTGGTACAAACAAAACATTCTTGAAGCCATTAGAGATTGCACAGCGAGCAGTCTTAAAGGTTGCTACTTTTCGACCATTGTTGTACTCAACCACACAACTGTATAAGGATTGCAATGTTCTCACTGTGAGGCAACTCTTTATCCTACAAACTATTCTGTTTCAACATCACAGAACTCCGTACATGGAGCTTACCCAGCGTCGCAAAGATAAAATTTGTACAATACCATTCGCAAGATACTCGTTTACTAAGAGGTTCTTTTATAATTTGGGCCCTTCTGTATATAATAAAATTAATAAAAATGTATCAATTTATCATCTCACGCATTACGAATGTAAATATAAAGTAACTGAATTTCTACTGAATCAAGATTATGACGAAACCGAACTGTTTCCTACCGGGCATAATCATTAATAAATAAATTATAAATCAATTACATAATTATATTTCATAAAATTACTTTATAGCGAATCATACCAAGAAACTTCCTATATTAACTACCAAACTAATCTTATTTATTAATAATACTAAATTGTGCCTCACTCACAGACTCACACTCACTCACACACACACACACACACACACACGCACGCACGCACGCACGCACGCACGCACGCACGCACGCACGCACGCACGCACGCACGCACGCACGCACGCACGCACGCACGCACGCACGCACGCACGCACGCACGCACGCACGCACGCACGCACGCACGCACGCACGCACGCACGCACGCACGCACGCTCGCACGCACGCTTTATAAATACTCATATATATATATATATATGATTTTTCGTCTTGTTCTCAATCAAACTCAAACTCAAACTCAAAAAATCATTTAATCACTTGGAAATAATAGAATTTGCTTGTGATAGGTCAAATTACAAATATAAAATTAAAGCGAATAACAACTGATACGTTGATTAATATGTCAAAGTAAACAAAATAAAATAAATAATAGTCCAAAAATACTTAATGATAAAAATAGGTATCAACAGAATGTTCCATACTTTCTTTTACAAACGGCAAGATAAGACAAAACAAAAAAATAAAAAAAAAAAAAATTAAAAAAAAAAAAAAATAAAAAAATAAAAAAAAAAAAAAATATTAATTATATTAACTATTCATCTTATAATTTATAATTTATAATTTAATTTATTGAGATTTTTTAATGTTTACCTAAATTACCTAAACTAAAACTCGTTGTTTAGACATATTAATATGAAAGCTTATCAATCATAGTAAAGCTGGGGGTTAGGGGCTGTTATCTCCTTAACACAGGTCGCACTAGTGATCTATCTAGGAGGACGGTCAGGATGGTATAATTTTAAAGCTTTTTAATGAATAATCTTGTATTGTATAAAAAAAAAATATTAGTATAGATTTAAGCATTTAAAGGAGATCTTATTGTTCAGAGGACTGACTGCGCTAGTGGAAGAATTCTCTTCCAGTGGAAGATAATTCTGTGGGGTCGTCACTTCAAGTTCAAGATATGCTGCAAACCTAATTTTTAAGCATATTTATAATCTAGAGAATATATATCCAATAGGTTGCCTATCGAAAAAGGGCCGCAATTTTTTTTTTGTGACTGAAATTTTTTATACTTATTTTTTCAATAAGATTTTGTCCACTTCACGGCAATATGTATTAAGACACTGAAAAATAATGCTGTTGCGCACTTGGCCGCTCCTACATATTTTCATTCCGCCCCAATATCTTCTTACGTCCATAACGTACATGTATTATTTATATATCAGACTAAAGCTATTTTTATCTCATTACATATTATGATATACGGGAGACAAATAAAAACAGCCGCATATAAGAGTTGCTGGCTGTTATATTAATAATAATAATAATAAAACTCTTAATTATACACAAAAACAATAAGGATATTCACAATACATAAAACATTTTGCACAATTGGCGGTCTTATCGCTAAAAGCGTCTCTTCCAGACAACCAAACGGAGGAAATAAATTTTATAAATAAGATAGGGGTGCACGGGGAATAAGTAAATAAATTAATAGTAATTCTAAAAGGGAAATATATAATAGTTCTGTTGCTAGTTCTGTTGCTAAATAACACAACCCATACTTTATTTTAAAATATAAGGGATTATTTGATAGAAAAGGTTTTAGTATAATACCTATGTAGTATCTTTTTCTCAAGACTTCATATACCTACCATGTTCCATAACAATATGCACTCATCCTCTCACACACATACATTCACTAACATATTATACACAAAGAGAGGTACTTTACACACACTTGTTTTTTATTTCTACTTTTCTTTATTTAAAACAGTTCTATGGTTTTATTTTAAGGACCAATACTATTCATTTTTTTTTTTGCTATAAGCAATTGTTATCCTTCGGATGAAAGAGCACTGCTGTCTGAGATACAAGCTTGTCGCTTAGTTCAGACGCAGATGCACATTGTAATATTTGTGATATTTTTGTGGCAAATAAATTAATTTTATTATTATTTTTTTTTATTAGAATAGGTTTAAAGACATTTATTCTCATAAAAGACAAAGTCACTTACATGAGAACATAATTTACATATTATACATATTTCACATATCTATTACAGTCACACAGCACATATTTTAACTTTGGGTACATATTTACAACACTTGTATGTACCTAATCGTTATCTATGATGAACTAAGCAAGTTGTTTTTTGAATACATTAAATGAGGCTATGTTTTTAATACATAAATATAATATATATACTTTTACATACAATTATATATAATAATATATACACAAATTAATACATACGTCTGCATGTTAATTGAATTGAGAAAATGAGAAAATATAACTATAATAGAGAATATAATGAAACGATAATGAGAAAAAACACTATTGTTGTGAGGAAAGGTAAAACTCATACAGATGTTTCTTAGAGATTTCAAGAGTTTGCAGTTGCCAAATATTAATGGGTAACCCATTCCATAGATGTACAGTTACATTAGAAAAAGAATTTGGCAGCCACTTGAGATGAACACAAACATTATATTAATAATAAATAATGACAGGCAACCTAGTGGATATATTTTCTCAAGATTATAATAAATATGTGTATAAATTAGGTTTGCAGCATATCTGGATAAACAAAATGATTCTGCAGTGGGATCCTAACCAGAGTAATAAGTTTTATAATAGTTATGCTGTACTATTTATTTTTAGCAGTAACACATGCGAGTGAACTTTAGAAATTAAAGAAAAAACGGAGAAAAAAATTGGACTGGTTATCCTGAGATTCGATTCCTGCCCGAAGTCAATTTTTTTTCTTTCCATTTTTTCTTTAATTTCTAATAGTAATGCTATCACTGATACATACATTATGCTAAATTATACAAACACTAATCCAGGGAGGATATACCTACCTACTACCAAAATATTGTTTACATTGCGACTAATCAACTGAATTATTACCTACTGTATCCTAGGCAATCTCCGGCAATATCAACGCCTTATACAAATAGTTATAAGTATAGAAATATATTTATCTAAAGTAATAACATATTGCGAATGACAATAATATGACAGTTTTCGCAAATGCACACTGACCTGACAAGTCCCTGTTTTATATTGAATTAGGTAAACAATAACAGAGCCCGCGCCGACGCCGCCGAGCGCCGAGCCTGCGTCGAGGGTCGAGCAGGAGTCCCGGCGCCTGCGCACACTCGCGCACTGTGGATTTTAAGATATGTATCTCTGGAATGTGGAGGAATAAGTGAGTTGTGTCTCGTCTCCGGTGTGTCTCAAACTAATTTTATCGAAACTCAGTCTTCGGAACCAAGTTGTACATCCGCAAATACTGAAATAAATTCACTGTATAATACTCTAGCCAGGGGCCAAGGTAGGCGTTCATTCAAGCATATATTAAATATAGCGTAGCCGTTTTATCTCTACAATGATCGACGGAATCATCATCACTTCACATCACAGATTGCTGAGTCAGCGTCACCTGACTGACACAGTGACGGCAATATCCACATTAGGGTCAGTGACGGATGACGGATCTGCCATAGAAATGCGAGACACCTTTAGCATAGAGTAACTTTTTTTTTAATTTTATGGCATCGCTTGTCATTCATATTGCCAGTGACAAGTAAAACGATATTTCGTATTCGTATTATGCAACGTAAAAGTCAGAGTCAGTCAGTAAATTTATCAGTCCGTCAGTCAGAGTCGCAGTAATTCGAGTAAAGCGATGGCTACTTTATCAGAACATTTACAATTAATTTTTGGAGGCAACCCGAAAAAACGTGTTTCGCACTGTTATTCTATTTCATTATACACGAGCACTATAAGTAATAAGCCTATATCGAGAGTATCAATAGAGTAAATTAAACAACGTCAGAGAATATGTAATCATACTACGTATAGAATGGACACTTCGACGTCCCGCCCATTTGCCGCCCTTCACCCAATCTCTTCTCCTCTTATGGGCGACGGTTGGTACTCTACAGGGAGGTTGCGAGCGGCCTAGTTTTGATTACTTCGTAATCGAATATTTTATTTATTAATTATCATTAAGATGGTGCTTTATTCTGCAGCGTATGGCTGTTATGTCAACAAGTTGTGACAAAAAAGAGATAATTTTTCAGTTTCCCGAAGGAAAAAATACCTAAGGTAAAATAACTACAAAACTTTTTTATTTCATGTTTTGAGATTCTTGAGTGATATTGCCAATGTGAAAGTTAATGCGTGTTCAGGTTGTAGGAAATGGATAATGAGAAGTCCATTGTTGGTGAACACCATATAGTCTGGAATTTACAGAGTTACATTTTTACGGTTACTTTAGGCGGGTTGAGGTGCGTGTGCGAGGCTCTAAGGTTATGGGACAACTGACGACGCAACGCTAAGCTAAGCTTGCGGCGCCGTCCATATGTTTATAATAAAACGCTTAATAATGTGACGCTACACATGTGTGCCTTCGTGGCTCGTTTTATATATTTTATAATTTTAAAGTTTCAACCTTGAAATTAATTCTGTTTGTATTGTTTTCTTTTTCTTTTTTAAGAAGGGGGTTGATGTAGCGTCATTATAAAATACATAAAACGAGTCACGAAGGCACACATGTGTAGCGTCACAATATTAAGCATTATAATATAAACGCCGCAAGCTTAGCTTAGCGTTGCGTCGTCAGTTGTCCCGTAACCCTAGTGCCGCGCACACGCACCTGTACCCGCCTAAAGTAACCGTAAAAATGTAACTCTGTAAATTCCGGATTATATGGTGATTACCAACAATGGACTTCTACAACCTGAACACGCAATAACCTTCACATTGGCAATATCAATCAAGATTCTCTAAACTGGTGACACCCGACGTGATCTGAACACGCAACCTTATTGTTTTTTTTACCGGACGTGTTTTTTTTTTACCCGATGTGATTTTTTTGCCAACGTAATATACAACGTGGATCGACCATCAACGTGACGGCGCCATGTCACATGCTGCGCATATTCTGTACCTACTTACTGTGAAGAAACCGCGAACTGGATGGATCGTGAATGTAACCGATGTGATTCTACGTAAAAGCAACATACTATGAAAGTTCTTTGTGCAATTCTACATGGGGCGACTCAAGGGTTTTGGCAGCAGCGCGCACTCATATACATTTTTGAAGCACACTCAATTAACAACGGGACGAAGATTGAAGTAACACTGCATCACATACCTACGAGTAAAGACTACAATCTGTAAAATACGTTAAGCTCTGCCATGTGAGTTCTACACATCAAGTTTATCGAAGAAGTGACATTTAATCTTTGGGATAGTCAGCTATACACACCAGCGAAGATTCCCATGTCGAAATTTCAAATCTTTCCCCAACTATTTTCGGTAAAATAAAAAAAAAAATTATTTCTAACAAAAAATAGAAGCATTTTGCGTTCCCGTTCGATGCGTTTTTAAATGAGCCTCATGCCTACAGATATGCGGATTCTACCATGGGCGTTTTTTTCCTAGCCTAGTGACCCATTGAGCACCCGAAGATGGAGCAAAATAGATAGATTACAATCGATCTAAATGATTGTAGTTATCAGTAACTTAAATTACATTCAGCGGTCAAGGTTGGATGACGTTATCACTGATACTGGAATTGCAATGAGCGCCTTTTATTTTGCGAAAAGCAAACCTTATTGCGACTGGTTGAAGAACATACTTGAACAAAAGTTCAGTTCGTCTGTTTATTATACCAACCGATTAAATTATGCATCGATCTTATTTGCTGATATTTTGAAGTTTCGTGTTCAAGTATTTGTATGGGAGCATGTCAATGGTGTTGTATTTATTTAAAATAAAGAACAGAAGCATTTGTGCATTTGTGCCTTGCGGAAGCTCAACAAGTGAAAGTATTTTTGTGCAGTAAGTACTAAATACTAAATACTATGTTACCACTTATTTACTGCTTTCCTACGTGTGAAACTTCCTAACTAATTCCAACTATTTATTTAAGAACTAAGAAAAGACTAAACATGGCGGTGTCTGATTGTGATGAGCCTAACTGGGTCAAAGCAAATGATCCGATCTTTGCTATGTTCCCCAGCGACTGCATAAACAGAATAATCTGGCTCTACGCGACCCTGCCAATTGAAGCACCTACTACGAAGGAGGGAAAACCTATTTCAGTTCTAGAGGTATATCTTCTTTAGAGATATCCTAGCTCTCATTAAATGTGGCCGATGTGTGCCTACGTTATCTAAGTAGACTATTTTCTTTGCAGTTTTTTTTGTCTATGGATGAGGAAAGCTTCTGTTCAGTGATGGACCGCTGTCCCGAATGTACGAGCTATGTTTTTTTTGGTGCATATCACCGACGTCTGCAGAGGAAATTAAGACAGTTAACCAACATGGATTACCATGAACATGAATTAGGCATAGACATGCTATTCGAGTCTGAACTCTCTAGTAATAGGTTACTGCTACGTGGAAAGTGTGTAGACATTAATCCTCTGAAGTAAACAAGGTCTTAAAGAATTAAATTGATCAGTCAGTGATATAATAGTTTCATTTGTCTTTATTTTTTTCACAACAATATCAAAAGTATTTGAGTTATCATCTATTAAAAATCTAATTAATATAGTAAGGCATAGAGCTGCTTTTAAGTACAAAAAAGGTGCTTAGAACTATTAACACTTACTTTTAATTATTCAAAAATACAATTAGTTACAGCTTTAAGCTTTAACAAAGAAAATATAAAATAATAGTAAAACTTAAAAACTATTTAAATATTAAAACTAGTTCGTATGTATTACAACCGTGGGCTTAGCTGGTTAGATTAACTTACGATTTCTAAACATTAAATTTTAAAACTTAGCTCTATTACAAAGCTTTCAAAATCATTAAGAAAATGATGGCTAACTACTTTCGTAACCACTGTCATAATCGTCTCCCCGTGGTCGTTGGTACATAGCTCCGTTAGCGTTCGCTATCTCCATTATTCGGTGGTCCTCACGTTCAAAGGCAAGTTCATAGACGGTCTGTCCTTTGAAGGTTGTGGCTTCTAGATCAATGCCTAGTGTATTGTTGAGCCGTCCCATGGGCTTGTAATTCCTTTCCTGAACACATGAGTTCAAAGGAGTAAAATCACCGAACGCTTCTTGTCCATTTATATCAGTAATATTTTATTAACTAATCATTAATCGTTGATGTTATTTTTTAATATCATCATAAAAACTTACTAACCAGTAGTAAACCAGCTCTTGACTAAGTCCCTAATTTTCTAGTTCGAGTTTGCTAGACGAATTGGTAGAAAATGCTACCGACTTGTATACGCCGGCGTACTACAGACTAATATCTGCATTTCAAAATCTAGAATCTTTTCTAAACTTTCTTTTTTCAAATCTAAGAACATTGTTTTCTAACTCTCAATAAAAAAATGCAGCGGATAAAGTTATCCGTAAATAATTTTAAATCGGTTCCCGCTCGATCTGCTTTTTAATTGGCCTCGTGCCGTCCGTATTATGCAGTATCTATGACGGGCTTTTATGCCCTAATTTAATGATTCATTAAGCACACGTAAATAGACTAAAATAAATAAATTAAGTTACTATGTAATTATACTTCGCGGCTAAGGTTGTATGCAAGTATCAGTAATAGTAGGTTCGTAATGAACGTTAAGTCTTTAGCGAAAAACAAACCTTACTGCGAGTTAATACAGTATATATTTAAATGAAAATTAAATTCAACTCTTCGTTGCACTAATCAGTCAAATTGTTCATTGATTTGGTTTTATGGTAGTCTAGAATCAAATAAATTGCTTGTGAACATGCCAATGATCTTATATATTTATGGAAGAAAATAACAAAAACGTTCATTTCTCCGTGAAATTCCGATGAGTAAAAAGATTTGCTACAGTAAGTACTAGATACTAAGTTTTATGCTAATAATTTATCAAAACAGGATGAACAATTGTTAACCTCTTAGGGCCAGTTTTTCAACCCCGGGTTAAAGTATTTTATCATTGTGAATATATCTATTTATCTACTAGCTGACCCGGCAAACTTTGTTCCGCCTATGTAAAGTATCCTATGTCCTTCTCCTAGCTCTAAACTACCTCCCTGCCAATTTTCAGCTAAATCGGTTCAGCCGTTCTTGAGTTATAAGTGGAGTAACTAACACGACTTTCTTTTATATATAGATAGATATTATATATAGATATATTCACAATAATAAAATACTTAAACCCGGGGTTGAAAAACTGGCCTTTAGTTTAGTTTTAACTAAATTATAACTATTTATTTCAGCATTAAGAAAAGACTAGACATGGTGTGTTATAGTGATGAGCGACCTAACTGGGTTAAAGCAAATGATCCCTTCTTTGCTATGTTTCGCAAGAAATGTATAAGTAGATGGATCTGGCTCTTAAGGACCCTACCAACTAAAGCACCTACGAAGGAAGGAAAGCTTATTTCAGTTTTAGAGGTACATCTTCTTTAGAAATAACCTAGCTCTCGTTAAATGTGACCGATGTATTCCCGTAAGATGGACGGTGTGGCTTAATGTATATAGAATAAGTGAAAAAAGAAATTGGTATAGATCGGGTAGCTCAAACGATAGAGCAGAAGACATGTAATCGGAAGGTTCTGGGTTCGAGTCCCAGTCCGAGCTATTCCGGATTTTTTCTGGCTTATTCTATAAACTCACCTTAAGGAGGTCCTTTCCTTTCTCCTTTCTCCTTTCTCAACCCCGTTCCTTCATATCATCCTTGTTACGTGAATGTTGGAACGCTTCACGTGGTTAATACCTTAACTCCTGTTCTTTCCCGTTCCACAGCATTATTTAACTTAATTTAATTTAAATTGTTCTATGTTATCTAAGGTGACTATTTTCTTTGCAGTTTTTTCTGTCTATGGATGAAGAAAACTTCTGGTCGGTGATGGACCGCTGTCCTGACTGCACGAGCTATGCTGTTTTTGATGCTTATCACCGACATGCACAGAGGAAAGCTAGTCAGTTAGCTAACATGGCTAACCAAGAAGAGGATTTCAGCATAGACATGTTATTCGAGTGTAGCTTGAAGAATCGGTTAAGACTCTCTAATAACAGAAAACTAATACTTGAAGGGCGTATAGGAGGCCCTTTTCCTGAGCTAAGAAGGTCTAAAAGAACCAAATTTTTGTTTAAAAAAAACAAAATTCATATTACTCTATGTGTGCTTAATTAAATAATCACAACAAAGAAACATTTCTTTTCTTTTTTTACAACCATATGCGCATTAAAAGTATTCAAACTATTATCTATGAAAGATCTAATTAATTTTGTTAGTCATGGAACTACTTTTGAGAACAAAAAAGTGCCTAAAACTACTGAGACTCCTTTTTTAGTTATTAAAAACCCCAATTAGTAACAACTTTAAATTAAAAAAAAAGGAAAGAACAATAAAATTAAAATCTAAAAACTATTAAAAGATTAAGACTAGTTCGCATGCATTACAGCCGTGAGACTCGATACCTACATTAACTTACGATTTCTAAACTTACACTGTTATAGCCTCAAAATTTTAACACTTAGCTCTTTCACAAAACTCTTTAAATCACTCATCACTGTCATTCATTTTCGGAGGTTGACACTTGGCTCCAGCCTTTTTCACCATCTCCATTATTTGGTAGTCGTTGCGTTCACAAGCTAGTTGATAGACAGTCTCTCCGGCGTAATTCTTGGCTTCGAGATCAATGCCTGGTGCCTCACACAGCCATTCGGCGAGATCGTAATTTCTTTCCCAAACACACAAGTGCAGAGGAGTGAAACCACCGAGCGCTTCTTGTCCGTTGATATCAGCCCCAAGATCCAAAACGATTTTCATCATCTCTCGTGCAAAAACATCTTTATACTTTACAATGATATGAGTACATTGCTCACCATTGTAATTTCGTACAGTTAAAATCGATGGGATCGGTTGATTCATTGATTCTTCCGCTCTACGAAGAAGCGCTAATGAGCGAGCTTTACATGCTTCGTGAAAGAAGTTATCCCCCAAGGAACTCCTGGAGCTCAACATTTGAAGAAACTTGTTGGATTCCATCTTCGTTAATTTCTTCCAGCGAGTTCCCAGTGTTTATCCCGTAAAAATTTGGTGTCGATTGAATACAGATAGCTGGATGAAGCGATATTTATACGTTTTCCTTATCGCTTTTAGGGAAGCAGCTATTAAATGATACAATAAGTCATTTAAATTGCGATATAAGGTTAGGTAAAAACCCAGTGGTTTTTTTATTCTATTTGTGTTAGGAATTTCTGGATTAAAAACAGATGGCTGGATGGAGTGATATTTATGCGTATTCCTTATTATTTTTAGGGAACCAGATGTTGAATGATATAGTAGGTAATCCAAATTGGGGTCTAAGGTTATGTGAAAACCCCGTCCGGTTTTTTCATTCTATTTGTATCGTAAATTTCTGGATTAAACCGGGCTAAATGTGTATAATACATTTTATCCATTAGAATTCCCACTAACCTTTCAAGGCTAAAAAATCGAGGAGTTTTTTTTTAAGTCACTTAACAATTCGATTAAATTATCGGTGTCATCACTTCATGTTTGAGTTTTTTTTACCGGGAGAGATTTAGGTTTCGCTCTGACCGTCCTTAAAATGCCCATCATCTTGAAGTCATTGTTTTTGTAAGTCATGTAGTATACCGTGTGTCCCTTGTGGTTTCTTGCATCTAAATCAATGTATGGCAGTTGGCAAAGCCATTCGGCTAGTTCATAATTTTTGTACTTGACACACAGATGAAGTGGAGTAAAACCACTGGGTTCTTCTTTGCCGTTTACATCGGCGCCTAATCCCTCAACAAGTTTCATCATTTCCACGGCATAACACTTTTGGTTTTTTACGATTACATGAGTTCACTGTTCTCCACTTGAATTTTTTCTTGTCAAGATTGATGGAATTGGATAATTCATGAATTTGCTCACCCGCTTGAAGTGATCCATAGAGATAGTTCGGCAGGCCTCGTGAAAGTAATTATCACCGTTTTTATTCTGAGCACTTATAAATTGAATTAGTGTGTCGGATTGCATTTTTCACATCAAACTGGGAATACTTTATAATGAAATGTACTGAGAGGAAAACAATTGGCTATTGAAAAGTTTATTTATGTACGAACCCATTATATATGTCTTATCAATATTAGTCAACAGTAGGTTATTTTAACTGTTTACGCTTGACCTTTAGTAACAAAATTTGGGTTTTCCCAAATACCCAGAGATATCGGTTATCTTGTTTATGTTGCGAATTTTTAACACAAATATCTGGATAACTATTGTAGGTTTTCCTTGTCTTGTTCTCCCAATAAGACATGTTCAATGACTTGGTGGATGAACATGTACTGCTCTAGCGTCATAACACTCGAGTGTCTCATCTTCCGAACTGCCAGCACGCTATTTTGGATAGACACGGTTTTTGTCTTCTTAAGCTGACCTAGTGCATAATCGATGGCACAATACGTTCCGGTACGGCCAACCCCCGCCGAGCAATGAACAACTATTGGTCCTGGTTTAGGCAGGTTGTTACACATAGCTATCTCTACTAACTGCTGTCGTTCCTGATTTACTGTTGACAAAAGAGTAACAAATTCTTCCAAGTCAGCAGGAGTACCGTAGTCTGGCCAGTCGGTGTACCAGTAGTGGGTTATCAGTCGCGATTCTTCAGATGTAACGTTCATAATACGAAACTGTGTTTTTAGGAAACCAGGCATCTCCTTCATTTTAAGCGTCTCTACTATATATCGGCCAAAAATGATTTGATAGCCTGTTTCGGCGACCCAATACTCGTAGCAAGTTTCATCCTCACTATCAATTTCAGCCAGCGACACGATAATACGAACATCTTTCTCCCAGATGAGCTTCCACATATCACCAACTGTGCTCTTCTTTGGGCCCTGACAGCATATGTATTTGTTATTATCTTCAAATGCATCCACAAAATTCGCATGGATGTACGTTGACTCGCTGTCTTTGTCTGTTATGACTACACTCCACGAATTTCTTTTTGAATGATCGTGTACTTGAGGGTTTGGTGAGGTCAAAGTTACCAAAGAGTGATCCCAACACGGGATGTCGTAAAAACGGTTCTTGCTTGCATTTTCTTCTTTTGAAAAATTATCAAAGGTACCTTCTAGCGGGACAGTTTTCAGTTCCTCAAACTCATGGCTGATTAGTTGCTCGAAATTCGGCTGTTTGATTTTCTTCACAAATTCACTGGTGGTAAGTGTCTCAAAGCTGTTGCTGGTCATATTGATTTCACTTTGTTGCACTTAGTAATTTAATAGAAGCCGAGAAAAGTGACAAGCGGTAATCACGATAGTCTGATTGAAACTGAAATCAAATTAGTCCGCAAGCGTCTTATAGTGCTCCGTAGAAGACTTGTTTTGACTTACTTCTAAGAACGTAAATTCATTGATAAATTTTATTATCAGTCGGCTCACGGCTAAGCAATAAAATATCACTAACGACTGTATTATCGAAGGAGTCTCGTTTAAGCAAATGAACCAATAGAATACTAAATAGTCAAACCAGAGTATAGTGCTCTTACTTAAAGTGCATGTTCCCGGGTTAAAAAAATTTCAAAAACAGTCGACTCTGCAGGCCATCCTTGAAACTTTCTGCTATTTTCAAATTAAATTCAAGTTTTTATAAACCTTTCTGAACGCCGTATTCGCGTCTTAATCGGTTAATTTGTTCTGAAGATATCTTATGACAAGAAAAATTACACACACTGATATAAATATGTATATCAAATTACATTAAGTATGCTGTAAAGCGGGAAAGATTAGGAGTTACGGATTTAATCACGTGAAGCGTTCCAACATTCACGTAACAAGAATGAGGAAGGAAAGGGTTTGAGAAAGGAGTAAGGAAAGGAACATCTTAATGTGAGTGTATAGAATATGCGAGAAAAAATTCGGGATAGCTCGGACCAGGAATCGAACCTGGAACCTTCCGATTACATGTCGGCTACTCTACCAATTGAGCTACCCGATCTATACCAAATTTCCTTTTCGTATATTCTATATACATTAAGCCACACCGTCCATCTTACGGTTAGCATACATGTATATAGGGGAAGGGCGGTCAAAATCGTAGCCCCAAAAATTCCTTATATAAAAGTACCCCGTTTTAAAAAATGAGCTTATATGCCATTTTACCCCAACTTCCTCTTATCGGAAGCCATTATATAATAGCGACTCGTGTTGACTTAATGAAGCATAATCTTTACGTTATCGTTGAATTCTTGGAAATTGAACAAAAATAAAATAGTATATACCTTTTTAAAAAGATGCCTCTTTCTTAGTAAAGATACTAAAATAATCGTAAAACGTTTGCCACACATTTTATTACGTATTTTTAGTTGCGATGTGATTTAAAGTTAATGTATGATATCACGTAGTTCATGTAGGCATATATTGGGAATTGCCCATTACAAATAGGGCCATTGTTCGCTTATTGATCATTATTGTAAAATAATTTAATGTTATTAATTTACTTAGCAACAGTAATAATTGTAACACATTTAAATAACCTTTTAATAATCCATATACGCAAATATGGTCATTGTCGAATGGATGATGTAGTATTAAAATTCTGCGGTTTACCTCCTTGCATTACGTTGTTGATAGCAGGGTGATTTATCCTTACCCATATGAAAAATTCCTATTTATATCCACGGAAGAAAATTAGGCGATCAATTAGTGCTTGCCATTTTATAACGGAAGGGCGTGTCAAATCCAGTTATTACTCCTTTAATAACAATGGCGAAAACCTTTGAGGACCTGAAATATGAAGATTTTATGGCGCTGATGGACCGCAGTGACCGTGAAAAAATCATATTTGCAGAGCATCAAGATATTGTGAGTATGAAAATAGATGGGACATTCGAAGCCAACATAGCCAACAAAAACTTAAATAGATATGCCCATACAGTATGTTTTGATCACTCCAGAGTGATTTTACCAACAGAGCGGGACCGGGGCTCATATATTAATGCCAACTATATTAGTGGCTTTGAACATGACAAGAAGTTCATATGTGGAGAAGCCCCTACCTGACAGTCATGTTACGATTTTTATCGTATGCTCTGGATGGAGCATGTACAAATAATTGTCATGCTCTGTCAAAAAAAGGAAAATGGCAAAAATAAATGCTATGCATATTGGAGCGAGGCAGAACAATCGTGTATGAGCTGTAGGAAGTTCAAAATAACTACTACTTCTGTGGAGCGGTTCCCTAATTATATTGTCTATGACCTGTGGCGCACCGTCTGGATGAGCCACTCACGGATAATTGTTATGCTCTGTGAGAAGGCAGTCTTCAATCAGGAAACCTATGACGCATACTGGTGCCACGTGGAGGGAACCCTGAAGGTCGGAAAATTTGAAATAAAAACCAAAGAAATTAAGGTTCAGCCAAATTACGTTGTAACAACGTTAGAAGTGACTGATGGAACCGGTGCACGTCAAGAAGTGTTGCATTTTGCATTTACTACATGGCCTGATATGGATTTGCCGGCTACTGCTGAGGACTTTTTGGACTTTGTATTAGCTGTAAAGCGTAGTCATGAAGAAATCAAGACAAAATTAATCCAGGAAGGCTGCCAGTTCCCTGATCTACCAATTATTGTACATTCTAAAATGGGTGTCAACAGGTCGGGTGTTTTCTGTGCTGTTGAGACTGAAATATCGCGATTCAATGAAACTGGGCTTATTTCTTTAGCATCCACAGTTGAGCGAATTCGAGCGCAAAGACAATGCTGTCTCTCATTTCACTTATTATCTTTTCTGTTATAGAGTTTTAGCAAAATATGTTAATTTGGTTGGGCCATTAAAAAATAATTTATTGAAATTAGCTGATAGTTATTTTATGTCTTTATTGAAAAAGTGAATCATAAATCTATTATTTATATAAAATCTTAAATTTAAGCAACTTAAGTAATTAAAGAGATCTATCTACAACTATAAACACCTTAATTTCACAATCATTTTATAAGAAGTTGTATTTCAAATTAAATGTAATTTAATTCTTACATGTTTGTCATTTTGTTAACGAGGATAACCATTTTGTAATTCCTGCTGCGTAACCTACTTTATTTATCCTGCCTTTGTTGAAACAACTAGTTCAAACAATACTAAATAACAGTTTTAAAACTAACTGAACACTTAACTTTGAACTGAACACTGAACACTTAATTTATCCCTTATGAATCAGGTACATAAACTTGAAGTCTTTTATTTTCTAGTATTAACTCAGCAGTTTGTCTTTGGCTTCTTCTTCTAAAACATGTCTCAACATTATGTAACAGAACAGATACTGTTCTGGCAAGAAAACACTGGAATATCTTTGGCTCCTGATTTTCAGAACAATTTGAGACAGCAAAACCTTTTTTTCTTTCTCAAGTTGTTCTAATGCGTTGTCTATTGCACAATAAGTTCCTGCCCAACCGGTTCCCGTAGAACAAAGAACCACAATAGGCCCTGGGGTTCGGGAACCACTGTCAGCTTCCTTCATCAGCCTGCACTGTTCTTGGTTAACTTTGTTTCGAAGCTCCAAAAATTCTTCCACACCGGTGGAGCTGCTGTAGTCCGGCCAGTGAGTAAACCAAAAGTTGGTTATCTCCCGTGATTCTTCTGTTTTCTTGTTAGTGATCTGTACTTGGGTTTTAGTAAAACTAAAGTCTTCCCTGATTTCGACAATTCTAATAACATACCGTCCGTAAGTAATCTCAGAGCCTTGAGGCCTCGACCAAAGTTGGTAGCTTTTTTCATGATCTCTATCTAAGTCGGTTAACGACACCATAACACTAGATTCTTGTTCCCAAATCATTTCAAAGAAGGTTTCCCAGGTATCTTCCATGGGCGTTTGAGCACAGATGTACTTATTGAGGACCTCGTATCCGTCAACGAAGTTAGCGTGTATATAAGAAGAAGCGTTATCATTTGTCGTAATATCCATTTTCGAAAAGTCCAAATCTTCCTTGTCAAAAATTAAACTGTCACGGGGGTTCACAATCACTAAAGAATGGTCCCAACACGGAATATTGCTGTACCTATTCTTCTTTGAATTTTCTGGCTTTAAAGACTGAGAAGTTGTGCCTCTTAGTGGAACATCCTTCATTTCGGCGTGTTCTTTATAGACGAGCGAAGAAAATTTCGGATGACTCGTCAATTCCAGCAGCTCTGAGACGCTGAGTGCCTTGAAGTTCTCCATCCCAAAATAAATAAAAATTGATATAAAGTTAAAGACTTGCCGTTGCGGCTTTGCGATTTCAAATGATGTGATATTTGTTCCTCCTCTCGTATATAAAGGTTTGTAAAGCTTAAGGAAGCCCCTTGACTCAATTTCATGATGTGTTTACCGCTAGCTATCAAAAAACATAGAACAAGCGGTAACATTGAAGGGAAACTACGTCATAATTCTCGCGAACTTGATGTAATTCTTATAGGAAATAATGACTGTTATTTCCCGCACCGAAACAATAACAAACTTCGTCAGTTACTTATGACTTTATAATCTCATTAATTAAAGTACTTACGAATCATTTTTATACATTGACATCCATTAGTGACGTAATCTTACTTAAAAGCTTAATAAAAAAACCCTTATTCTTTTTCTAATCGTTCTGGTTGTTGTCTATTTACTCTATCAATTCATAATGATGATTCATTATCTTGAAAGCTATACAATGTGAATTTTATTCATCTTTAATATCTTATAGATATCGTTATTGTAAACGATAAGATAGCTATACAAATTCTGCGCTATTTATCTTAGATAGTCAACAACTTCCTACTTCCGGTTTAGAATTTTGGCTAAGTCCCTTGAATTTCTAGTTTGCAAATTTTACTGGACATGCAAATAACCCAGGATCTGTAATATGTCATCAGATTTCATAGCATTCGCCAGCAGCCTATGATTCATATTGAAGCCAGATACATCTGAGGAGCCAGTGCTGTTGAGGACATTCCAGGTTGGTCCTGCAGATACTCTCACTCGAGGAATTACTGCCGTCCTATGTCCGGAGGTTCAGGAGCTGGAGACTTGGAGGGATCGTATTGCTGATAAAGCTCCCACTCAAGTTCGGCGTAAGTGCGTAAGTGCGCCCCATGGAATGTGAGCGCAGCAATATGAAGACTGTTCTTAAAATAAAACATTCCACTGATTGAAGAAATTTAAACACTGAATACAAAAATAAGGTACGTTTGTCAAAAATAAAAAAGTGAATGCCAAAAAGCTAACAATAAGATTCAAACAATAAAATCTGTGGAAATAATCACAACAAATAGAAATACGAAATACCAATTTGTAACACATTAATATTAAAAGCTTGCTAAAACATAAAAATACAATTTAAAACGATTCGAAACGATTTCTAGCGCGATTCCCAGAGTAAGCCGTTTAGCACATTTTACAGGACCCAAACTAGTAGGGCTCCTTCATTGCGATTCCGTTGAAAACCAGTCACTCGGCATGTCATAAGGGAGACTCAGCGATCCCTCCAAGTCTTAGGTTAGGTTAGGTTTTTTTTTTTTTTTTTTTTTTCTGCATGCACTGCGGTTATGTTTTAATACCGCAACATTGAACACTTTTTACTTAAAACTACTTACTTCATTACATTTTCATTTTTTTTTCTATTTTTTTTTTTAATTTTTTTTTTCTTTTTCCTTCTTACATTACATTACATTATTGCATTTGTTTCATGCATGAGTTACATAAGTAGTGTGGCTCCGTAGTAATCTAGGAAAGGGCAAAATGACTGGTAAAAGTTTATTAACTTTGTGTTTTTTTTTGTTTTTTTTTCCTCTTTTGTTTGAATACATATCTTACAGCTATCTTATGATCTTTTATGTTTTATATCTATGTCTATGTCTTAACATCAGTTTTACAATTCTAATTCTTGGGGCCTTACAATTTCTAATTGCTCTAATGCTTACAATTCTTAGGAAACTATTATCTATCTATACGCTATATGCTAAGTATATGTATCTTAATTATTTGTATATTAATTTGACATAGCAATGTCTTGACTACTGCCATTCCTTGTCGTTTATTATTCTGTTTGAGCCATTTGCTCTCCCTGCGACGTGACGACAGAATTGAAACAAAATTTGGCGGCAATGGTCGTCCTCAACCAGAGCAGAGAGATTCTTATCCGTTAGTGGACTTCCCATGCCGCACTCTGCTTCGAAGCGCATTCTGCCATACTTTGGACACTCTAGGATTATGTGCTCGATAGTTTCATCAGTGGTGTCGTCACAGGTGCAGAATGAGGAGTCCGCCAGCTTAAACTTATAGAGGTAAGCCCTGAAACTACCATGGCCTGTGAGCATTTGTGCAGACAAATGGTGCATGAGGCCAATTTTATTCAAAGTCTTGTGACCTGGAACCACATCCGGGAAGAACAGCTTCGTCGTTGCTCCAGTTGCTGTCTCTTGGTACAGGTTCTGCCATTCCTTTAACGTCAGTGCTCTGATGAGGCGCTTGGCGTAAGACAAGGGGGCGGCGTCGTACAGTGGAGCCGTCTTTTTACGTAGCGCGGCACTCTTCGCCAGTTCGTCTGCTCTCTCATTACCAGGGATACCATGATGAGCTCGAATCCAGTACAGACGAACAGTTCGACCCTGGTTATGTAGGGTTGTAATGTCCGCTCTAATGTTGGCTGCCTGCGGGTTCAGCGAGTTGGGGTTGGAGATCGCTGTTAATGCTGACCTGGAGTCACTGGCAATCCGGCTTAGCTTCTGTCTTCCTGCTAACTCCAGGGCCCGCTGGATAGCAAGCAGCTCCGCCTGGTACACGCTGCAGTGGTGTGCTAATCTAAAATTACTGTATCTTAGCTTCTTATCGTTACGCTGGAAGGTCACAGCCGCTCCTACTCGGCCCTCGATTTTGCTGCCGTCTGTGTATAGCAGGGTGTACTCTTCCTCTATTTGTTGCAGGTCAGATACCTCTTCCACGACGCCAACTGGTAGAGTGGTTCTATCCGCAGGGTGGGGGAGCTCTGATGGATGTATCCTTCTTTGGATAGAGACACCGCTGGTGTCGGGTAATGGCTTTCCTCTCTTGGCCTCGTACAGGAGTAGCCGTTCTTTCGCTCTGAGGTGCAATGGGAGTATTCTGGCCAAGAGAGTACTGGCAGTGAAGGATGTCGTACGATGAGCCTTCGCAATTGAAATAGCAAACACTCTTGTCATCGCATCTAGGCGCATTCTCGCGTATCTTTTGTTGGCCACGGCTCCCCACACGCCAGCTGCATACAGGACGGTAGGCTCTACCGCTGCTGTGTAAATTGCGCGCAAAATGTCAGAGTTCAGACCCCATTGTGCTCTTGCCGCACTGGTCACTAGTTTGAAGAGGGCGGTGGTCTTTTGCCTGGTCTCGTCAAGATGTTGTCCGAAGCTCAGGTTCCTGTCAATGGTGAGGCCCAAGACTCTGACACTCTGCCCTAGGTCGATTGGGGTGCCTTCCATGGTTACCACCGGTTCCCTGTAACGAAGCTTTCTAGTCACCAGCATTGCCTGCGTCTTCCGTGGTGCGAATTGGAGCTTGTGTGACCGCCCCCAGCTGATGATGGCATCCATGGTAATCCGCATGCTTGTTTCAATCTCCTCCGTAGTGGTGGCGCTGGCGATGATGAGAAGATCGTCAGCGAACGCCTGAATGTGTGCGGGGAGGTTTTCTGCTTCTTGCAGTAAGGGGTCTAGCTGCAGGTTCCAAAGAATGGGGCCACACGTTGAGCCCTGCACACATCCCTTGTTCGTCCCTTTGCTGACCTTCGCCCCCGCGTATTCTAACAAGACCTGGCGTCCCTCTAAGTAGCTGGCGATGAGTTTTGCCAGTGACGTGTCTACTTCCTTAGTCCTTAGCTGTTCGAGGATGGCCGGCCACCATGCGTTATCGAAGGCACCCTGGATATCCAGGGACGCAACAAACACCAACTTTTTGCTGGCCAGCCCCTGCCGTACGATGGTGAGAGCGTCATATAGAGCGTCTTCTGTGCTCCTCTGGGGTGTGAAGCCGTACTGGCGCCCGCTCAATCTAGCTTCCCGTCCCAGCTGGTATTGCAGCCTGCTCACGAAGAGCTTTTCGAGTAGTTTGCCCAGGACCGGTAGTAGGCCAATTGGTCGAAGTGATCTCGGCTGGGCCAGGTCCTCTTTTCCTGATTTAGGTATAGCTCGAATGCTCGCTGTTTTCTACCGATGCGGGCAGTACCAGATTTCCTGGCAAGCGTTCAGAATGAGCAGAAGTGGTCTTGGACTCGCCCTATAGGCGGCACTGCAGATGTCGGACGTAAAGCCATCCCTCCCAGGTGCCTTCTTGGGGTTCATCCCTCGGAGAACCTCCTCCACCTCCCAGTCTTTATACTCTCTCACTGAGTGGCTGCTCGCTTTGAGGTACTCTTTCCATTCTTCTATGTCTTGCCTTAAAGAGCGTTGTTGTGGTGTGTCCGTATCCTCGTCGTCGGTTGGGAAAAATGTGTCTGTCAACAGTTGAGCCGATGCTTGCGGGTTCAGGTTGGTGCCATCCACTGGTGACCTGAGAAGAAGCTCCTCCTGGGGTCCTTTCCTGGCCCTAACCACTCTATAGGCCCTCGACCACAGTTCATCGAGTGACAATCCTGTGCAGAATTCTTTCCAGCCGATCGTTATTGCAGTCTGGATGGCTTCCTTGTACTTGTTCTTCGCAATGGTATATTCTTCGACGGCCAGATGTTTACGTCTAGGGTGTGCACTCCTTATCTTCCTACTGAGCCTAATCGCTTCCCTCTTTAGTGCTGTGAGTTCCTCGCTCCACCAGTGAGATTTCTTGATTCTCCTTTTACTAATGAGTGGGATGGTCTTTTCGCAGGTTCTCGCTATGGCTTCTTCATATTTCTGCACGGCTTGGTCTATGTCTTCGTGTTCCAACAGCGTCCAGAGCTCTGTCCTGAGCTCCGTTAGTTCGCCCCTTAAGGTGTTCTCGAATTCCTCCCACCGTGCCTTCCGAGTGTTGTATCGCCTGGTGCCTGTGCTAGCTTCAACGTGTTCATCCCGAAGGTGTTGCGATCTGATGCTGAACACCAAGGTGCGGTGTTCGGACAGAGTAGCCAGATCCAGGTCAACTGTCCAGTCCGTAATGAGATTAAGGAGTCCTTCGGAGCACGCAGTAATATCCACGACGCTCTTGAACTCTCGCTGCCCTCTAACAATATAAAAGGTGGGGGTGTTGCCTATGTTGAGGACGTGGCTGCCTGTTTCCGCCAGCATCTCTGCTACCGCCAGCCCCCTGTTGTCCTCCACTTCGCATCCCCACCACGCACTAGCGGCGTTGAAGTCCCCAGATATGATGATCTCTGAAGTGGTGCTGTCCCATATTCTTCTTATTCTTCCTAAGTGAGGTTCCAGGTCTGAGTTGGGCTCTACATAAACATTATTTAAAGTTACAATGTGCCTACCTTTTTTTATGGTTACACAAACGACATTACAAGATTGCAAGTCAGGGTTAAATTCCGTTTTAATGCTCTGATCAAGGACGACAATCGCCGCTTTATTGGGGTGAGATTCGTCACCCCCCGGGAACTGAAAGGTGCGATGCCCCGTTGTCACATTGCCCCGCGCTCCTATATAAGGTTCTTGGAGGAGCAGAACCGACGTTTTCCGGTTTCCAGCTTCATGCAGGCACTCCTTGGTCGCCGCAAAACCCTTGCCAAGATTTACCTAGATGAAGCTGATGGATCGATTGTGGTTTAGGGCTGGAATGGGACCATGATGTTGGGGATGCCGGTTTGGGTTAAGGTTTGACTGATAGCTGATGTTTGGATCTCGGTACGAGTTTTGAGTGGTGTTTGCGGTGATGCGTGTGTATGTGGATGTATTCGTATTAGTGTGAGTGTGTGTGCTGGCGTTTGGGGTGTTGCGTGTGTAGGTGGGTGTGCTTGTATTAGTGTGAGTGTGCATGCTGGTGTTTGGGAGAGTGTTAGTGTGTAAGTTTGAAAGAGAGTTTGTGCTGGTGGAGGAATCAGGGTTAAAATAAGTGTTTATGTCAATGTTAGTGAGTCTGTTGTGGTGGGCGTGACGTTGTGAGCATATATGTGTGTGTATGTCTGTGTGTCTGAGATTGTGCGTGTGATGCTGTTTATGTCATCCGTGGTATTCCTTTCAGTGCCCTTAGCAATAGTTGATGGCTGCCCTGGCCACTCGGTCCATTTTGGCCTTGACTGGACATTCGAGGCTGTAGGCGGCGTGGTTGCCTTGACTAGGACCACAGTTTACACACCTTGGAGGTGAGTCTCTGTTCGTGCACTCCCTGGTATCGTGGTTACCCGCGCAGTGGCCGCAGCTTTGGTGTTCCGCTCTACAGTCCCTAGCCAGGTGACCAAACCCCAGGCACCTGTAACATTGAGTGACCGGCGAGTGGTCCATCGCCTGGACCATTTGGTACCCGATACGCACTTTGGTGCCCTGAAGTCGTTGCCATACTGGTGTGCTAACTTCCAGTACCACGTTAGTGGTTTCTGGGCGACGACTCTTGGTGCGACGAATCACCCTGACCTCTCTGTCCTTCGTATCCATGTCCTGCAACGCTGCCATGTTTTGCTTGATCATGGCTTCCTCAATTTTGTTGTTGTCCAGGTCATTCGCCACATCAACAAGCCGTAGGAGAGGCTTTCTGCTGCTTAGCTTCGACACTGTGAGGGTGGGTTTCTTCGCTCTTATTTCATTCTCCAGCGAGCGTCTGCTGTCTTCCGTATCACAACCCAGAATCAGCCTCTGGTTCTTGGTTTTACGTACCCGGGTGATTCCCACGCCCAAGCCCACAACATCCACGGTCTCCTTTAGTCTCCTCAGGATTGAGTCACCCGTGTCCCGAGGATCTATAGACTCAATCACGAGAGGATAGCTGGGTGCTGCAAGGGTCTGGGCGTAGGTTATCCTTGTTCCTTCTCTTTCTATAGGGTAGCCATGATCAGGCACTTTTTGGTTGCTGGATCCAGTGCCGGTGTGTTTGCAGTCTTCTCCTATGCTGGCAAGTCTAGCATTGATAGGTGCAAGCATCTCCTGCATAAGTCCCCTGGTGTCACAAAGCGCGATCTCGTTGCTCAAGCCTTGGTGAGCAGGGGCTGCTTGTTGTGCGACTGTAATGTCCCGCAGGTCGTCCACCTCCTCTCGCACCGATTTGATCTCCGATTGCAGGGGGCGAAGTGCACCCAACAGGTCCGCTCTAAGATCCTCACGGGAGTGGGCCGGTGGTGATGTTTGCTGAGTGCGGCCTTCTAGTACCTGCAGAAGCTGCTTCACCTCGCTAATGTCCTCCTTGATATTTCCCAGGGGGGCTTGCAGGTTAGCGAAGTGTTTAGCAGTATTACTACAGTCCTCTCCCCTGGCCGCGAGTGGTGAGAGAGTGGCATTTAGGTGTCCGATGCCTTTGGCCAAGATGTCAATGCGCTCGTGGAGAGGTCCAAGGTCCATTGACTGCGAGCAGCCTGGGACCAGCCCGGCGGCGGGCTGCTGTTTGTGTTAGGGTCTGCCTGCGTATCTCTCTGACCTCCTCAGAGGTTTTGGCAATCAGCTTTAATGGCGTGTCCATCTCGTAGCTGAGCCAACCACGGATTGCCTCGATGGATGTGGTAGCCTCGGCCAGCATCACCTGATTCTCAGTTATCTTATGCGTGTTAGCTGCAATAACGTCCTTCATCTGTCGGCTGTGAGCTCGCTCTACTCTCACCAGCTCCCTGGCCGCTCGGGACCTTTCTTGCTCTGCCGCCGTTCTGTGTCTCGAGCGGGAGTCCGAGAGGCCCAGCACTATTTCGTAAAGTCCCTGGAGACAGTCGTGTACTTCCGCTTTTAGCTCCCTTTTGATGTTGCCGGATCTCTCCAGGGCGTCCTTCCCCGCCTGAAACAGATCATTCGCCTTCTGTGTGGCAAGGTCTTTGCTGATCCTGGCTCCCCTTATGGAGATCATGCTGGTTCTACGACTTCGGGCGCTGGTCTCACTCTCGAGATCCGACCAGTCGGTATCGGTAAAGCCAACTGTTGGCGCCTTTCCCGCACCCCGCTCATCACTCCCGTGATCCTCCATGTCGTGTTGCTGGAGTCTGGTCTCGGCCACTCAGGGACCTCCTCGGCGGGCTCCTCAATGGTGATTGTTGGCGGCAGAGAAAGTGGCACCTGTGGTCCCTCACGAGACTCCGCCTCCACAGTGCTCTGAAGCAGGGCTCTCTTTCGCAAAGCAGTGTCACTAGAGCCACTCCTATCCCCTACGCTCCTTGTCCCCCTTGGCTTTGTCGTCGGTGCCGTAGTTTGTGAGGCCGGTTTCGCTGACATGTCTGCGGTGGTAAAAGAAAAAATGGGGCAAAAAATGTCCCAATTATCTTGTGCTAAGGTTAGGGGAGGAGTGCTGTGTTATTCCTATCGAAGCTCCTAAGTCTGACTTAATAAGGATGCATGCTTTGGTTCTAAGGTTTTCTGGGTATTGGTATAGGACGTATCCACGGACGTCCTTCATATAATTACGATTTCCTGTATATGGTTCTTGAATCATTGCGATGTGAAAATCGTTCGCTTTAAAATATTGTAAGAATTCTTGTTCAGTATGAAAACATCTGCCAAGATTAATCTGTGTAAATTTAATATTTTGTGTGAAAATAGTAGTTTGAATAGGGCTGTCTGTAAGGGCGTTACAATCCATAATCTGTACGTAATGATATCAAATTTTTCATTTTTATCAGTATGGAGCAAGTTTCTGATGTGGCAGAATGTTTGATGTCGAGGTTTGGATTTGATTTGTTATTGCAGCAGTTATGGCATTTTGCAGCGGATGGGTCTTCTTTGCGGGGGCAATCTCTGAAAGAGTGATTGGGTGAAGAGCAGTGTGAGCAGATTGTAATGTTGGTCGTGCACCTGCTGCGGACATGTCCGTACTGCAGGCACGAATAGCACTGTAGGAGAGGACAGTTGTCGGTGACAAAGGCGCGCTGGTGGTCAATATTGACTCTCTCTAATTGCATAAATGCCTTCCAGGTTTGTGGAGTTGTCATGAAGATGGCGTTGTACATGTCTTGATTTCTTTTGTTGTTTTTGAGGAATCTAAGGGTAAGGTCGGCGGGGTCATTTATTTTGCTTGCGATATCAGGATTTTGGTTCATAATTATGTTGGTTAATTCATCTTTAGATATTTCAGAAGAGATTCCTTTAATGATGACCATGGGCCTCAGCTTTTTAACCTGCTCTCCTTGCAGCTCTTTAGATGATTCTAGGTGTTTAAGGGTCTCGCAACATTGTTCTGTGGTGTCAAATTCGACTCTAAGGCGGTTGTTGGATATCGGTTGAATCTTAGCGGGAGCATACGTTTTGGTTTTAAATGAGATGTTCTTTCGCCATGAATCGTTTATCTCCTGAATTGACTTTGGAGGATCTCCTACTTTTCGGTTTTTTTTATTTTTTTTTTTAATTTTCTTTGTTTAAATAAATTTACGTAAATCAAAAAGTTTAACAAAGTCTCTGATCACCACGTCAGGGGAGACGTGGTGATCAGAGACTTTGTTAAACTTTTTGATTTACGTAAATTTTTTTTTTTTTTTTTGAGTTTCATTAAGTTTATATTATTCTTTTGCTATCATTCTATCGGCGCTTCTTTTCAGATGTTTACTTACTTTTCTTAGTTTTACGAATTTTTCTATTATTGTAGGATTACTGTATATATGTATTATTTTTCTAGTGTGATTTACTATGTTATTGTCATATAGTATAATACTATATGGAATAACATAAGCTTATTTATCTTTATTTCTATTTTAGCTATCTTTATACAATATTTTATTACGATGGTTTGCGTGATTTTTCCTGTTAATAATCGAGGTAAGTTGTCTTTACTAATATTCTGGTATTATTTTGCACCGTAGCATATTTCTTTTTTTTTTTTTTTTTTTTTTTTTCTTTTTTTTTTTGGTGGGTAGGCGCGAAACTAACTAGACACGTATTGATAAGCTCTTATATTTTTTAATTAAATTTAAAATAAATTCCATCATTTTTGGATCTTATAACGTAATAACTAAACGGTATAACTTCAGTATTTACATGTAAGACCCACCTGCAGTGCTCTTAATTTCCTTTATTATATTAAAACCACACTGCACTTTCACTTAATATAACATGGAAGCTGTCAAAGAATCGCTTAAGTCTATGGCCGACTTATTCAATGCCCGAATGGATGAGTTCCAACAGGATATACATAAGACATCCCCGTCATCGGCAACTTCCTCAACACTGGCATCCGAGTTCAACAACTTCCGCAATTTCATCCTTGCCGCAATGAACACTTTACAGCGGCAAGTTGAGTTCCTCGGCAGGGAGCTGGACAGGATGGAGATGAGTAGGCGCCGTAAGACGCTTCTCCTGCACGGCGTGCCCGAAGACAAGAGTGAGAACACTTCTAGTACTGTGGCCTCAATTGTGGCAGAGAGGCTTAAAGTGTCGGACTTCGCTGCATCCAGATGTCATCGTCTGGGTCGGGCTGTGGACGGGAAACCAAGGCCCATCGTTGTCAAATTCACCGACATATCCACTCGAGATGCGGTCTGGTTTTCCAAGACGAAGCTGAAGGGCTCGGGCATTACTCTCTCCGAGTATTTAACAAAAACCAGACATGAGGTGTTTTTGGAAGCTAGGAGACGGTTCGGCATTGCTAAGTGTTGGACACGAGATGGCTGGATCTTCATTGTTGCGCTTGATGGAAGTCGTCATCGTGTGGAGTGTATGGCGGATTTATCGTCGTTCGATGCTAGCAAGTCCACCGCAGCCACTAAGACGGTGCCTGCTACTTCAGCGGCGTCCAGGACGATCAAGCTGATAGCGGTTTCGTCGGACAAGGCAGTTGCAGAGCGATCGAAACGAACCATCTCCAAACAGAAGTAAATTTTTATCTTGCGTACTTTTTTTTTTTTCTTTTTTCCTCTGTCTATTCAGTTTACCTTCGTTCGCAATAACTTTATAGCTTTCGAAAAATACTTTGTTTCATGCACCGTACATTAACACTTTGTTTTCCTTTTTTTTTTCTTACAATCAATTGTCTTTTTTTGCGTGTAAAACTAAAATACTTTGGATGTCTAACTGTCATGTGTCAAGATGTCAAGATGTCATTAATATCTTGTCTCTGACCATAGACTATAATTGCTTTTTGCTAAGCCGGGTCACTTCATGTTTTATTTTTTGGATGGTATTTTTTTTTTTTTTGTGTATAATGATTTGGTTTGTTTTATTTTGTGTTTAATTTTTTGGTTTGTTTTTTTTTTTTTGTGTTTATTTTCTTTGGTTTTCTTTTTGTTTGTGTTTAATTTATTGGTTTGTTTTTTTTTTTTTTCTTTAACTAATTTTTTTTTTTTTATATACCTTTTAAATTGTAATGGTTGTGGTTGTGTTTAACATAGTAAGAGCTGGTAGGTAATTGTAATTGTACTAGTAAGTAGCTTACATAATAGAATTATTTTAATACATTTTTGTTAACTAGGTGCTAGGTATTAATAATTAATAAACTAAGATAACTATGTCTTTTGATTGCGATAGTGAGCAATCTAATTTCCTCTCCTTGTCTTCTGAAGGATTAAGTAGCAACGATAGTTTTAAAAGTCTCCCTTCTTTACGTGAAAATCTTGACTCAGGCTTCTCAGATGTGCTGAAAAATTTTAATATTGTCCATATAAACGCTCAAAGCATTCCGGCGCACTACACAGACATGTTGGCAACCTTTTCGAACACTAATATCCATGCTATATTAATTTCTGAGTCCTGGCTTAAGCCCTGCCTTCCTTCAACTTCTTACTCATTGCCGGGCTATCATTTGATCCGCAATGACCGTTGCACTCGCGGCGGAGGGGGTGTAGCGATATATCTCCGCTCACACATACCTTTTTCTACTGTCAATATTTCCATCCAATCACAAGAGTGTTGTGCCGAACATCTCTTTGTTGAAATTGTTTTCTCGAATACTAAGCTTCTTTTAGGTGTGTTCTACAGCCCCTCTATTACGGTTGACTACTTTTTATCCTTTGAGAAACTTGTAGAGGATTTGAGTCCTTTATATAGTCACACCGTAATAATGGGCGATTTCAATACTTGTCTACTTAAAAATAACACGCGGTCTTCTAAGCTCCAATCTGTAATTAATTCCTGTAATATGCATATTCTTCCACTTTCGGCTACCCACATTTTTCCTAATTGTACACCTTCGCTTTTAGATTTAATATTTGTTTCATCTCTAGAACATGTTGCTAAACATGGTCAGTTTGCTGCTGATGCGTTTTCTTATCACGACCTCATCTATGTGTCGTATAAAATCCGTCCCCCTAAATCTAAATCCAGAATCGTTCTGCAGCGCAATTTTAGCAACATGAACATGGATAAGCTCCTTAAGGACGCAGCTGAATTAGATTGGACTTCTGTCATTAAGGCAGACCATGTAGATGACCAAATTTCAATATTCAATTCGTTACTTATTGGCCTTTATGATAAACATGCGCCCATCAAACCTGTACGCTTCAAACACCTTCCTGCCCCGTGGATTAATGATGAACTTAAGCTACTTATGCACAAAAAGGTGAATGCTAAGTCGAAATATAAATCTGTTCCTACTGAAAATAATAAGCAAAAATACTCAACTTCCAGGAATCGCTGCTGCTGAGTGTGTAGAGATTTACAACGACGCCATATCCATAATTCAGTTGAAAACGCTGATCCAGCAAAAGTTTGGAAATTTTTAAAAACATTAGGAGTTGGGAAAACTCAAACTTCCTCTCTCCCTAATAATTTAGATATTAATATACTTAATCAGTTTTTTTCCACTTCCTCATCAATCGATGATGTAACAAAATCATTAACCTTGTCCTCTCTCTCACAGATGCCCACTCCTAACTACTCTGAATTTTTATTTAGTCAATTTGCTGAACGTGATGTTAGGAAGAACATACTAGCAATCTCCTCGAATGCAGTCGGTTGTGATAGTATTAGTCGTAAGATGATCATTCCCTTATTAGATATCCTCTCTCCCGTAATCACTGCTATATTAAATTCGTGTATCTCATCCGGTGTTTTCCCTAGTATATGGAAAGATGCTAATATTATACCTATCCCGAAAAAGAATAACCCGTCCTCTTCATCCAACTTTAGACCTATTTCAATCCTTCCTTTCCTATCCAAAGTCCTTGAACGCCTGGTCCACCAGCAATTGTGCTCTTACTTATCAAAACATGACCTTTTTAACCCTTTACAGTCTGGATTCCGTCCTGGTCATAGTACCACGACTGCGTTAGTGAAGATCACCGACGACATTCGTTCTGGCATGGATCATCAACAGTTAACAGTATTAACATTACTAGATTTTAGTAATGCTTTAAATACTGTTGACTTTGACATTCTGCTAGCGACTTTGTGTTCTCTTAACATATCTCCGTCGGCTATTGAATGGTTTCGCAATTACTTGTGCGGGCGCCGGCATCGCATTCAGGCTCAAGAAAATTTCTCGACCTGGTGTGCTGTTGCTGCTGGTGTCCCACAAGGTGGCGTGTTGTCTCCTCTTTTATTTTCTATCTTCATTAACTCTGTATGCCATCACATATCTTTTCTCTACCACCTCTACGCAGACGATTTACAAATATACACTAGGTCTTCATTGCAAGATCTTCCTAATGCAATAGTACAAATTAATGGTGACCTTGAACGCATCGCGGCTTGGAGTTCTTCGTTTGGTCTCAGAGTAAATCCTGAGAAAACCCAAATCATTATTATAGGTAGTTCTAGATTGGTAAGTAAAATAGACTGGGACAAGCTACCCCGGGTACTATACGATGGCACCCATATTCCATTTACTGATACGGTTAAAAATTTGGGTATAACCTTTGACCAACATCTTTCGTGGTCTTCACAGTTACGTGACGTAAGCAGAAAGGTGTTTGCCGCTGTAGGTTCCTTGCGAAGGCTGCGTAACTTTCTGCCAGTACCTACTAAAATTGCGCTTGCTCATTCCTTACTCTTTCCGATTCTAGATTATGCTGACGTCTGTTATCTCAATTTGACCCAAAGCCAACTTAATAAACTTGAGCGCTTACAAAATGTATTTATTAGATTCATATTTGGTCTTCGCAAATATGATCACATTTCCGAATATCGCAATAGGCTCAAGTGGCTTCCTATTCAAGATCGCCGGAATGTGCGTATCCTTTATCTTTTATACTCCGTGCTATTTAATCCTGACAGCCCCAAATATTTAAAAGATTGTTTTGTTTATTCCCATCTTTCCCATTCTCGGTCCCTTAGATCCTCCGTAGATTTACGATTGAACATTCCCTTACATTCGAGTGATTTCTTTTCCAAATCTTTTTCTGTTGAAGCTGTACGTCTATGGAACTCCTTGCCATCCACTATCAGGCAAGTTCAAAATATTCAATCGTTTAAACACAAAGTCAAGGCCCATTTCCTTTCCTCTCTTCTCTGATTCCCTTGTGTTTTGCTTTCCATCCTTCCCTGTTGTTATTTCAATTGTTTTTGTTGTCTTTTTTCTTTTATTAGTACCTCTCTGCAGTGATCATTGATACCTACTAACCTAGTTTCGCGCACCCTACTGTATTAGTTTTTAAGCTTCTCCTTTATTTGTTAGGTTGCCTGGAAGAGATCGCTCTTCTAGCGATAAGGCCGCCTTTTGTATCACGTGTTCCTGTTTTTTCTCATGTAATTGTTTCTTTTTTGGTGTGCAATAAAGTGTATTATTATTATTATTATTCTCATCCAGCCTTTGCTCCAGCTCAAATCTGTCCAGGCTGTGCACTGGACATTCCGTCAGGATATGCAGTACGGTTTTTGCAATGTCCGGGTTGCAGGCGCACGACGAGTTCGCCTTACATTTGAATCGACTGAGGTATTCGGCGAACCCGCCGTGCCCCGTGAGCACTTGTGTTAGTACACCTTCCGGAGCAATCCTCCTAATTTTGCGGTATGCAAGCTTTGCATCGGGAAAGAACATCTTCGTGACGCTGGCTGTTTCACCAGACCGGTATCTCCGGTTCCATTCGTCAAGAGACTCCTCGCGGATCTGTCGCTTCACGAATGAAACCGGACACCGGTCGTAATCTGGTCTCTTCCTACTAGTGGATGCAGCTTCCTTGGCCAGCACATCTGCACGCTCATTTCCAGGCAAACCAGCATGCGCTTTGACCCAGAAAAAAGCTATATCTTTGCCCTGAGTCAAAGCTCCCCGAACGTTGTTTCTGGCATCTACTACGAGTGGATGGAGGGCGCTTGGATTGACGACTGTTTCCAGCGCAGCTCGTGAATCGCTATAGATGCCAAGACACGTCTGTTTGCTTTTGAGGACTTCGCTCGTTGCCCTGCATATGGCCAAAAGTTCAGCCTGGTAGACGGTGCAGTACGCTGAGAGGCACAGTTTGATGGCTTTGGTCTCGGCTACCCTGTTCCATATTGACAGTGCGGCCCCGACTTTGCCATCAATCTTGCTCCCGTCCGTGAAGATGCGTACTGCCTGCACATTGTATGTGTCAACCAGTTGCTGGTCTTCCAGATTTATAAACTTGAGATCCATATGCAGAGCTGGATGAGGAATCTCTGCAAATCCTACCGGCCTTTCGGTTTCTCTATCACCTAAAACCAGCCGGGATGATCCTCTCCTTGCCTCGAATAGGGCGGCTGCTTCTCGTATTCTGAGGTCAAGAGGCAGTATCCCGGCTAAGAGTATCGCTGAATTGAGAGAGACAGTACGATAGGACTTACAGAGCTTCTGAGCGAAGCCTCTTTGAACCGTGTTGAGCAGCTTCTGGATGCCTATCTTATTAGTTGCAGGTGCCCAAGCACTGGCGGCATACGTGATTATAGGCTCCACGGCAGCCATATAAACACTACGTATGACCTCCGGGTGGAGCCTCCAGCTTACTTTTGCAGCTCTTGAGAGTTGTTCGTAGACATCCAGAGCTTTTGTGCAAATGACCGCTACGTGTTTGTAAAAGTGAGTTTTGCATCCACTGTCAAGCCCAGGATTTTAATTTCCGATGACATGCCCATGTCTATCCCACCCATGCTCAGCAGTGGGGTGTCATATTTTAGTTTATTGGTAAGCACCATGGCTTTCGTTTTATGTGGTGCAAAGCTGAGCTTGTTTTTGACACCCCACTTCCGAACATACGCAAGAGTTTCATTGGCATGCCTTTGTATTTCAAGTGCTGTGTCGCCATGAAATATCAAGACTACGTCATCAGCAAAGGCTTGGACGTAAGTCCTCTTTCTTTCCAGCTCTTTCAATAAGGGGTCTAGAAGAAGATTCCACAGAATAGGTCCCCCAATGGATCCCTGGACACATCCCTTGCTGGTTCTTCTTGTGCATTCCTTACCGGCATATCTTACGTTGACTTTTCTGCAGTCGAGGTAGCTGTCGAGTAGCCTTCTGATGTTGACCGGACACCTTTCCTCAGCCAGTCTGACTCGTATGGCCGGCCACCATGCACTGTCGAAGGCTCCCTCTATATCTAGCGATACTAGAACCACTATCTTCTTGTCTTCAATTTTTTGACGGATACGGTTCAGCATGATGTATAGGGAGTCCTCGGTGCTCTTTTGGGGCATGAAGCCAAACTGGCGAGTACTCATCTTCGGTATCAGATGCCACTTCAACCGAGCTACCACCATCTTTTCCAGGACCTTTCCCAAGACAGGCAGTAGACCGATTGGCCTAATATGCTTTGGGGTTTGTGTAGTCATCCTTGCCCGGATTTCTTAGTACTACCACTGTGGCCTCCTTCCAGTTGTTAGGGAAGTATCCGAGTTCTAAACACTTATTTGCCAAGGCAAGGAATGACTCTGGGTCCTGGTAGATGGCTCGACTGCAGATGTCTGCCGTGAATCCGTCAGCTCCGGGAGCTTTCCTGGGGTTAAAGCCCTCCACCGCAGTCCTCAGCTCCTGTGCGGTAAACGGCGGGTCATGGTGTTCATCATGATCTTTTTCGTTTACACGCACAGCGGCTTCTCTAGTCCGCTGGTGGTCTGCATTATCCCCTTCGTGTGTATCTTCGGGGTAGAAGGTTTTTGCCAGTAGGGCTACCGATTCCTCTGGATTGAGAGCGATTCCATTCGCAACTAAAGTAACGTCCTCTTGCCTCTTTGCCGTTCTCCCAATAACCCTATATATCCCCTCCCGATCCTGTTTTCCGCAAAACTCCTTCCAACTCTCTGTCTGGGCTCTTTTCACACTAATCTCATATTCTTCTTTTGCTTTCAGGTACTCCGCTACGACCATCGCCCTTCGGACTGGAGCTGCACATCTGATACGACGTTTCTGGGTGGATACGTCTCTCTTCATCTCAGCGAGCACCTCGGACCACCATGGCACGGTAAGTAACTCTATATTTTTCTTTTCCGGGATACTGGCTTTACAACATTGTGAAATAATTTTAATATATCGGGTTATACAATTTTCCAAATCGGTGTGATTGTTAATTTTGTTTATTACATCTAAATTTAAAATTTAAACCACCAGGTACCTCGCGGTGGGGTTGCTACATTGGTGCAATTCAGCGACTGATACCACCTTAGCAATACGTGACTTTGGCTCTAGCTAGAGACTCCCATTTGCGTCTTACTGGACACTCCGAGCTAAAGGCGTTATGGTCTACCTCTGTTAATTTAGCTTGGGTACAATTACAGCAATTTGGTGAGGCTCCAGCGAGCCAGTCAGCGCATTGCGATCGCATATGCGGTCCCCCACAGTGGCTGCACTTTTCGATCTTTTCTGTGCAGAGCTTTTTACCGTGCCCATAACCAAGGCAGGTAGAGCATTGTACAAGCGGGGATTGGTCAGCCACTTTAACTCGTTGTATGTCGATATGTACCGCTGCTCTATCCAGTGCCCGTCTATAAATTTTTGGGGAGACCCGTACGACGACATGTTCAGTGTGGGGATTTCTGGTTCTCTTCCTGAACTTTACTTCAACTCTGTCCTCTTCACTGTTCAGACCGCAGAATATATCTCCATTCTGGTTCCTCAAGGCTGAGATAACATCCTCGTTACTGTTGAGTTTCAACACGTCCTTGAGTACCAGGAGGGGATCCCTATTCTTGATCTCTTCGACAGTGAGGTACTCCTCAGCACTTCTCAATCTGTCCTTCACTTTTTCTCTCTCCTCTACTGTCCTACATCCCACTATTACTTTACGATCCTTTACTTTTCTAATCCTGTCTACCGCTATTCCTCCTTCCTTGGCTTTCACTGCTTTTCTAATTCTATCGATAACCTCTTCTCCTGTTTCCTTTTCGTCTTTCGAAGTAATTACTATCGAGTGTAGCGCCATCTGTTCAAGAGGTTGCCTCCTGTTTTGGCTGGCTGCTACACTCGCATAGGTCATCTTTTCCATACCATTCTAATGTCCTTCTATTATCACTTTCAGTTGCTGCATCTTCTCATTACTCTCCCTTATCAATTTTCCATGTTCCTCTATGCATTTGGTTAAGTTTGTTTCTTCCTGTGCTGTCTGATCCGTTCGTATCCCAGTCTCTATTATCTCCGTTCTAGTCTCTAATTCTTCCTTTCTACTTGTTTTGTCGGCTGGTTAGCTCGAGTTAGGTTAGCTCGAGTTAGCTTAGCTCGAGTTAGCTTAGCTCGAGTTAGCTTAGCTCGAGTTAGCTTAGCTCGAGTAAGCTTAGCTCGAGTTAGCTTAGCTCGAGTTAGCTTAGCTCGAGTTAGCTTAGCTCGAGTTAGCTTAGCTCGAGTTAGCTTAGCTCGAGTTAGCTTAGCTCGAGTTAGCTTAGCTCGAGTTAGCTTAGCTCGAGTTAGCTTAGCTCGAGTTAGCTTAGCTCGAGTTAGCTTAGCTTGAGTTAGCTTAACTCGAGTTAGCTTAGCTCGAGTTAGCTTAGCTCGAGTTAGCTTAGCTCGAGTTAGCTTAGCTCGAGTTAGCTTAGCTCGAGTTAGCTTAGCTCGAGTTAGCTTAGCTCGAGTTAGGTTAGCTCGAGTTAGGTTAGGTTAGCTCGAGTTAGGTTAGGTTAGCTCGAGTTAGGTTAGGTTAGGTTAGGTTAGGTTAGGTTAGGTTAGGTTCCCCCCCCGAGGGTTTCCGCCTTGTCGTGGCGGGGGGGCTCAGTACCCGGTGGTATCCTCACACCGGCGAAGCCAAGAGGAACCCAGAGAGGGGGCGGCGTTTGGCGTGGCTCTGCCTGCCACTCGCTGCTGTGGTGAGGAGACGGCTGGGGAAGAGGTGTACGGGTGTGTCGTTGCCCTGCACCCTATCCCCAGCCGCCTAGCGGTTGTCCCGCCGTAAGATGGGGACGTGGTGGGGAGGCGGCTGGGGAAGAGGTGTACGGGTGTGTTGTTGCCCTGCACCCTATCCCCAGCCGCCTAGCGGTGGTCCCGCCGCTCGATAGGGACGTGGTGGGGCCGCGGGGGGGCGGTTGAAGGTCAGTTCATCCCTGTCACTCCCGCTCCCCCGAGGCCGGACAGAGTGCCCCTGGACTCCTCCACCCGGGCGTCTTGGGACGCCTGGCGTTGTGAGTGGTCGGGGCAGGGACCTTTGGGTGTCGGACTAGGGGATGTCCGTCGCCCAAATGGAGATAGGTCCCAAGCTGGGTGGCGTGCACGTGTTCTGCACGCCACTAGTGTTGGTTGGAGCCAAAGAGCTCAACCTGCGGAGGGCTCGGAGACGAGCAGCCGCCGGCGGGGTCGCGGATGTGTGCGTAAACGTTCCCGTGACCCCGCCACTGATGGCGGAAGAGTCGGAACACCGCGGGGTTTTAGTGAGTACGAGTCTCACACTACCCGCCGTCGTTTCCCCTAGACGGCGGGTGCCCATGAGGGTTTCCCCGCGTAAAAAAAAAAAAAAAAAAAAAAAAAAAAAAGGTTAGGTTAGGTTAGGTTTTTTTTTTTTTTTTTTTTTTTTTTTTTTTTTTTGTTTATTTGTATTACTGCCGCTTTTTACTTTGCGGCACCCTTGTTTCCTAGCAATAGTTGTAAATTGCCTTAGTGTTGTATATTATTACTTTATATAAGTTTGTTTTATTATTTTCACTATTCTTTTATGCTATTATTAAATTTTCTATATATGTATATGTACTATAAGTTTTGTCTATTTTCATAATTTTTAATGATTTCCTTTTATTTTTCAGATAGTCATTTGGCAACGTTTTTCGCGCCGTTCTCCAGGGACACTTGCCTAATGCAGTATCTCGCGAACCTGAGGAAGATGTCACGACTGCTTTGCATTACCATGATGTTTACCATGTTGGTGCCAATTATTTCCTCATTCATAATTCCTTCACAGTCATATCGTTGAAGGGCGAACCGCGGGCATTCGGTGATAACGTGTAAAGCTGTTTGTGGGCTGGTGTCATCACAGGGACATGTTGGATCAGCGATTAGGTTAAAACGATGCAGGTAGTGTTTGAATGACCCGTGACCGGTAAGAATCTGTGCAATAGTGTTATCTACCCGCATTTTACTTATTATTTTGTATGCGCTTCTGACATCGGGTAAATATACTTTTGTTGTGGCACCAGTAGTCGCAGAAGAGTACTGCTCCTGCCACTGTTCGATTGTTTCCTGTCTGATGTGGCGTTTTATATATGTCAGAGGGAAGCAATCGTATGCAGGCGCTTGTTTGTTAGACAGAGCTGCTTTCTTCGCCAATTCGTCCGCACGCTCGTTGCCGTGAATGCCCACGTGTGCTCTGACCCACACAAATTTAGCATCCCCTCCGACGCGTCTCAAGTCCTCCAGCGCGGTTCTGATTTCGTGAACAATGGGATGTAGTGAAGTGGGATTAGCAAGACTGTCTAGGGCGGAACGTGCATCGCTAAGGATGTATGCGACCCTGTAGATGGTGCTGGACTTCATGATGTTCACGGCTTTTAGTAGAGCTGTCAGTTCAGCTTGGTATACCGAGCAGAAGCTTTCTAGTCGGAAGGACACGTGCCGTTTTTCACTATTATCAGTCCAGCAGGAGACGGCGCCGCCAGTCTTACCGTCTATTTTGCTTCCGTCGGTATATATCTTGGGCCTGTTCTCCAGCTCATTAACTTCGCTCTCGTCTTCGATGGATAAGTATTGGATCGGTAGTCGCTCTGCTGGATGGGGTAGGTTGAAGGGGCTGATCATTTTTTGCAGGTTTCTACCGGGTAATGTGTTTAAGGGTTTTCCGCGCTTGAGTTCATATAAATGGAGCTGTTCTCGTGCTCGTAAACTGAGTGGCAGAATTCCTGCAAGGACAGTGCAAGACTTGAGCGAAACTGTTCGGTGTGCTTTACTTATTACAAGCCCGAACTGCCTCGTCATCTGGTCAAGTCTTGTTTGCACGTACTTCTTTTTAGCTACAGGAGCCCAAGCACTTGCAGCATATAGGACTGTGGGTTCGATAACGGTCGTGTATATGGTCCTCGTTATTTCAGGATTTAACCCCCATTGTGCTTTTGCTGTCCTTGATACACTTTTGTAAATCTTTGCTACTTTGAAGCCGATTTCATCTAAATGTTTTCTAAAATTTAATTTGTTGTCAATTGTTAATCCTAATACTTTAATGCTGTCTGTAAATTCTACTTGTGTGTTGTCTATTGAGATATTTGGGTAGTCATATTTAAGTTTTCTTGTAAATAATGCCATCTGTGTTTTGTGAGCGGAGAATTTTAGCTTGTTTCGTGTGCCCCATCTGATAATAGTGTCTAAAGCAGGGTTTAGCTTCTTTTCTATCTCTTCAGCAGTTTTGCCGGAAGCCACGACCAATATGTCATCTGCAAAAGCTTGCATATGGATCCCCATGCCGTCCGCCATCTGCAAAAGAGAGTCTAGTAAGACATTCCAGAATAGCGGACCGCACGCAGAACCTTGTATGCAACCTTTGTTGGTGTCCTTGCAGATCCGGGCACCAGCATACGTGATATTTACAGACCTCTGTGACAGGTAACTAGCTATGAGTTTTAGAAGGCCCGGATCGATGGATTTTCCATGCAGCTGGGTGATGATCGCCGGCCACCAGGCATTATCGAAAGCACCTTCGATGTCCAATGACACTGCTACTGTAATGTCTTTGTGCTCTAGACCTTCGCGAATGATTGTAATAGCATCATAAAGGGCATCGTCGGTGCCTCGCTGTGGTGTGAAGCCATATTGCCTGGGGCTCAGAGAGTTCGTGTTGCCCAATTGCCATGATATTCGGTTAACGAAAAGTTTTTCTAGGATCTTTCCCAGGACAGGAAGTAAGCCGATAGGTCTGTACGATTTAGGCGATGTGTAATCTGCTCTGCTGGATTTAGGTATGACCTTTATCGACGCAGACCTCCATGCTCTGGGAAAGTAACCTAGATTCAGACATTTATTGAGAGCGTTTAGTAGGATATCGGGAGCCGTTCTATAAGCCTCTTCACAGATGTCAGAAGTCAGCCCATCGCACCCGGGGGCTTTCTTCGGGTTACATTTGCGGAATACTAAATCAAGCTCTTGCTTCGTGAAGGGTGTAGTAGTGCTTTTTGGATGATTGTTTAGATCGTGAATTATACTATTTGCTGTATTCCTAGTATGCTGCTGTTCTGAGCTATCAGTTATGTAATCATCACGAGGGAAAAATGTATCAGCTAAGAGCTTGGCAGATTCTTCTGGCGAGAGTGTTTTATTGTTCACTATTAGCAATTTATCATTTAGTGAAGCAGTACATTTCCTAATAACCCGGTAGATAGTGTCCCACATGGATTCTTTTTGCTGTTTGGTACAAAACTCCTTCCAGCTGTTTGTGATAGTGTCGATGATAAGTTGCTTATATTCTTCTTTTGATTGTAAATATGATTCTATGACTGTGTGCTTTCTGCTGGGATTCGCATTTTTCATTCTGTGCCTTCTTCTTATCATGTCTGCCTTTGCCAACTTAAGATCGTTTGTCCACCAGTTTATCTTTTTGAGAGGTAAAGTTTTTGAGAGCTGCGGAATAGAATCTATTGAGGCCGATTTTATGGAGTTTGTGTACATAACAACAAGGTTCTCTAACTCTTCTTCTGACGTTATATCTTGGATTGATTTAGATGTTATGTTATTAGTAGTGAGGTGATGAGTAAGGCTTTCCTCAAATTTCTCCCAGTCTGCCTTGCTTGTGTTGAAAACGCGAGTGGATAGGCGCTGCGCTTCTTCATTGGCTTTATGAGATGTTTCAAGCTTGTAAGTGATTGGACGGTGGTCGGAGAGGTTAATGGCTTCTTCGTCCACAGTCCATTCCCTTATTTTATCAATGAGGTTTGCACTGCACATGGTAACATCTACTATGCTTGAATAGGGTCTGTCTCCTCTATAAGTAAAGAACGTTGCTGTGCAGCCTTCATTGACAACATGCATTCCATATTGACCGGCAAAGTTCATTATGGCACTACCTCTAGCATCACCTACTTCACTACCCCACCACGGACTTCTGGCGTTGAAGTCTCCGCCTATTATGATGTTGTCCGTTCCAATGCCGTCCAGAACCTTGGCGATCCTACGGAGGTCTTCTTCAATGTCAGCTTCTTTTTCAAGGTAAGTACTCATTATTGCTATTTTAACGTTTTTTATTACTATTATTAATGTAACAATGTTTTCTGTTATGATTTCAGGGTCTTCAACTACGTGTATATTAGGATCGAGAATGACAATGGCTGATTTGACGGGTCTCTGTGGATCGGGAGAATCTTTCTGGACAACACGGTAAGGGCAAGTTATGTAACCTTTAACTCCCACATAGGGCTCTTGCAGCAGGAGGATGGAGTATTTGCGTTCAGCAGCTACCTGTAGACACTCATTCATAGCAGCATAGCCTCTGCCAAGGTTAGATTGTAACATTCCTAGCGAGTGTTTTGCTTGCACGCCCGCGGCGTTAACAAGAATACGAGACAGATGCTCTAGCAAGTCTATCCCATTTGGACCATTCACTGCAGTCCTTGCTGTAGGCTGGGTGTTCGGTTTCATCGCGTTTGGCCGTACTGCAGTTACAGCATTTTGGAGCCCCGCTCCTGTTTTGGCACTCTCTAGTGTCGTGTGATCCGCTGCAGAAGCCACATGACACGGTGCGCGTGCAGTCCTGGGCGCGATGTCCGAAACCCATACACTTATAGCATTGCACTACGGGACTTTGGTCAATGGCTGATATAACTTGGTATCCTATTCTTATCTTCTGGTTAACGACTTTGTTCCAGACTGCTGGATTGACTTCCATTATGACGTTATGGACGTTGTTGATTCGACCTTTGACCCGTCGTACAATCTTGATGTCGTCTTGTTTTATAGGTTAGGTTAGGTTAGGTTAGGTTAGGTTAGGTTAGGTTAGGTTAGGTTAGGTTAGGTTAGGTTTTTTTTTTTTTTTTTTTTTTTTTTGGATTATTTTAATACTGCCACTGTTTATTTTGTGGCAACCTTTTTTCCTAGCATGTTTGCTTAGCCTTTATTTTGTTGGTTTGCTGTAATACCCTTGTTGGGTGTGTTTTTTATTGTGTTTTTTTCCCTTTTTCAGGTTTGGAGCCGTTTTCTGTCATTATTTGCATAATGCAGAATTTTGCGAAACTTAGTAATAAATCCCTTGATTTAGAAATGACCATCAGATGCTGAAGATTATCTTCTGTTAATTTGTCGTCGATCAGAAATTCGCAATCTACCCTCTGTAGAGAAAATCGTGGGCAATTTGTTATTAGGTGTATTATAGATTGCGGGGTTACATTGTCACATGGGCAGTATGGATTAGAGGTGAGTTTGAATCGATGTAGGTATTCCTTGAAGCATCCGTGTCCCGTAAGTACTTGTGCTGTAATGTTGTCAATGTGTAAATCTTTGATTATTTTTATTGCAGTCTTTATATTAGGCAGAAATACTTTCGTTATAGAACCTGTTGTAGATTGGCTATAGTTATGTTGGCGAATTTCTATTGATGAATTTCTGATGACCTTTTTGGCGTAAGATAGCGGAAAATTGTCGTACTCGGGCCTTTGCTTTTTTGTTGTGGCAGCATTTTTTGCCAATGCATCAGCTCGCTCGTTCCCTTCGATTCCTATATGAGCTTTGACCCATACAAATTCGATTTCTCCTTTCGAGTCTTTTATGTCCTTTAAAGTTTCCCGTATTTCGTGAGCGATAGGGTGGAGCGCTTCAGGATTTATGACTGTTTCCAGGACTGATTTGGCATCACTTAATATGTATGTTTTATTGAATCGGTTGTCCCTTTTAACAACGGTGATAGCTTTCAGAAGTGCGACCATTTCAGCCTGAAAAACTGAGCAGAAATCTTCTAGACAAAATCCAGCCCGCTTTATCTCCTTATCCCCTATCCAGCAGGAAATAGCGCCACCAGTTCTACCGTCTATTCTACTCCCATCTGTATAGATTTGTGCCCAATCTTTGTTAAGCTGTTGAACATCGTCTTGGGAGAGAATTTCGTCATAGGAGAGGACCTCTCTCTCAGCAGGATGGGGTAGATCGAAAGGGCTGATTAGTTTTTGTAATTCTCTGCCTGGTAGCACCTCCAGTGGTCTTCCACGTTTGACTTCATACAGGTTAAGATGTTCTTGGGCTCGAATACTGAGAGGCAATATACCCGCCAATATAGTACAAGACTGAAAAGAGACGGTTCTATGCGCTTTGCAAATGATGAGTCCAAAGGTTCTCGAAATTTTATCCAGTCTTGCCTGGGCATACTTTCTCCCTGCTATGGGACACCATACACTGGCAGCATATAAGACAATGGGCTCAATAACTGAGATATAAATAGTTCTGCAAATTTTCGGGTTGAGACCCCATTGGGCTTTTGCTGTTCTAGAAAGTGATTTGTATATATTTATAACTTTATTATTGGTTTCTTGTAAATGTTTTTTGAAATTTAATTTGTTGTCAATAGTAACGCCGAGGATCTTAACACTGTTGGAGAGATGAATTTGGGTATTATTCATTACTATTTTGGGAATGTCGTATTTTAATTTATTTGTAAATAAGACGGCTTGGGTTTTCTGAGCAGCAAAATTGAGCTTTTGCTTTTTGCCCCAGTAATAGATTTCGTCTAGGGCGGGGTTTAGAACTTCTTCAATTCGTTCTGCTGATGTGCCAGTGGCAATGACAAGAACATCATCCGCAAAGGCTTGTACATGGACCCGCATGCGGTCCGCCATTTGGAGTAATGAGTCTAACAAAACGTTCCAGAATATTGGGCCGCACGCGGATCCCTGTATACAGCCCATGTTTGTGTTCTTCGAGATGTGGGCACCAGCATATGTGAGTGATACGGATCTAAACGACAGGTAATCTGATATTAAATTAAGAATGAGCAAGTCAACATTTTTTGATTTTAACTGATTTAATATCCCAGGCCACCAAGCGTGGTCGAACGCCCCTTGTATGTCCAGTGACACTGCCACGACAATTTGCTTGTTATCTATACCCTCTCTAATTACAGTCACTGCATCATATAGGGCGTCTTCCGTGCATTTTTGAGGTATGAAACCATATTGTCTGGGACTGAGTCTTCTTTCACTGCCTAATTGCCACATCAATCGGTTAACGAATAGCTTTTCGAGGCATTTTCCGAATATAGGTAAGAGACCAATCGGTCTGTACGACTTTGGTGATGAATAGTCATCTTTGTTTGGTTTGGGTACCACTTTGATGATAGCCCTTTTCCATAATTTGGGGAATACTCCTAAGTATAGACATCTGTTGTAAAGGGAGAGTAGTATATTCGGAGCAGTTTGATATGCAGCCTGGCAGATATCGGCGGTAATGCCGTCATCGCCGGGCGCTTTTTTGGGGCTTATTTTGTTTAATATGACCTCTAGTTCATGTTTGGTAAAAGGTATGTATTTGGTACTAATGTTATTATTTTTTATGTTTTCAGGTATCCTGGATGCTTCCTCTCTGAGGAGTCTCTGTTCGTTGGTATCACTACACGCGTCATCTTCGGGGAAGAACGTGCAGGCCAGCAGCGCAGCGGATTCATCAGGGGTAAGTATACTATTATTACTATTTGATTTTATTAATTTATCATTACGAATTGTAGAGCTATTCCTTATAACACGATAGATTCCATCCCACATAGACTCTCCTTCCTGTTTATTGCAGAATTTAACCCAGCTTTCGGTTCTACTATCTGTAATTAGTTGTTTATATGTTTCTTTAGCATTTAGATATTCATTAATTATTAGTTGTTTCCTTTTGGGACCGGCATGTCTTATTCTGTTACGTTTTCTTATTAGATCTTCTTTAGCAGTAGTTAGTTCATTTGTCCACCAGGGAATTTTTTTGTAAGGTTTGTTATTAGACTTAAGTGGGATGTTTTTATGGCATGCTGATTTAATACAATTTATATATTTTATAGTTATATTTTCAAGCTCAATATCATTGTAACATTTGTTTATAGACTCTACTGATATATTATTGGCGGATAATTCGTGATTTAGGTCTTTTTTGAATTCGTCCCATTTAACTTTAGTAGTATTGAAGATACGTGTTGAATTTTTTATTGTAGAGCTGGGTGGATCACTATCTAAAACGAACTCAAATGTTATTGGTCGGTGGTCTGAGAGGTTAACCGCCTCTTCGTCTACCTTCCAATTGGTAATTTTGTCCATAAGTCCTGTAGAGCACATTGTAACATCCACAATACTAGAGTACAATTTGTCACCTCTGTATGTGTGGAATGTTGGGCTATTACAGGTTAGGTTAGGTTAGGTTAGGTTAGGTTAGGTTAGGTTAGGTTAGGTTAGGTTAGGTTAGGTTAGGTTAGGTTAGGTTAGGTTAGGTTAGGTTAGGTTAGGTTAGGTTAGGTTAGGTTAGGTTAGGTTAGGTTAGGTTAGGTTTTTTTTTTTTTTTTTTTATCCTGGTGTAGTTATGTTACACCAGGGTTTTAATGTTATAGAAGGGAATGACAAAGGTCCTCGCTAAGTAATACGGGCGGCTAGAGTCAGACTAAATGAGATCGTGGAGAGTGGTGATTGCGAAGCGATCTGGTAGTTTAAATTCGTGATTGAATCAACTTATTAACAATAATTTTCTTTCTCTCTTTTTTTTTTTTTTTTTTTTACTTATGTATTTTGTGTTATTTTTATTTTTATGTATTTTAATTTTATTATTATATAGGTATAATATATATATATATATATATATATATATATATATATATATAATTGGTATTTATTTACATTATATATTTTATCTTAATAATTAATTAATATATATATATATATTTTTTTTTTTTTAGGTTCTATTTACACCTCAGGAGCATGGATCGGACATTCTAAGGTATGTGGTCATAATTTTTTTTTGTTTGTTATTCAATTGTATGTATTTTTAATTTAATCTTTTATTTCTTTTACAGGAATGAATTTATACAACGTTTTTATTGAATTCTTTTAATGTGTTGATTATTGTTTTTATGTGGCTTATGTAAGTAAGTTTGCTACTTTCTTTTTTTACTATTTCTGTTAGTGAATATGGGTCGATTATATCGTACATGCTGCAGGTAAGTTCATGTTTATTTCTAGTTTGATTATATTTAGGACATTCTTGGAGTAGGTGCTGGATATTCTGAACGGAAGTGTTATCACAGGGGCATAAGCAGTTATTTTTTATTTTAAATCTGTGTAGGTATTGAAGATGATACCCATGGCCTGTCAGAATCTGAGTAAGTTCGAATGAGCGCGAGTAGTGATCAAACAAATTTTTAATAGAATCTAGATTTGGGCATAATTGTTTAGTGTGTAATCCGGTCGTGGAATTGATATACTTTTCATCACTGTTTATGTACGATTCTTTTTGTATTAGGCGTTTTGGATAGCTTAATGGAAATTTGCTGAAGGCTGGGGATTTATGTAGACCGGCAGCGGATTTGGCTGCCAGATCGGCCAACTCGTTGCCGGCTAGGCCGACGTGAGATCTTATCCATATTATTTTCAGCGTTCCTGTGCGCATTATGTAGTGGATGGTTTGATGAATAGAGGTTACTGTTGAGTTATGGCTGTTAGGATTATTGAGTTCCTGGATGGCGGACATGGAGTCTGTGAATATAGCTGCATCCCTTATATTTGCTTTCAGGCACCATTCGCATGCCATCAGAATTGCGAAAGTTTCTGCCTGGAACACTGAGCAGCAGGAATGCAGCTTATATTTCCTTGTAATATTATTTCCATCGGGTGATATAGCGACATAAGCTGCGCCCACCAGATCGTCATGTTTGCTACCATCAGTGAAGATTCTAGTGGTAAATGCTGAGCAAAAGCTGTCGACTTCATCCTGGGTGGTGGCAGTATAGTGGCCAATTCGAATGCGTTGCGATGGGTGGAGGAGCTGTGACGGGTGAGCTGGTTTGTCTAGGGTGACATCACTTGGTAGGTGTGGTGTCGTTCCATTGATTTTGGTTTGTTGGATCTTGGCTATTTCAGTAACTTTAATGTCTAGAGGAGTGAGTTCGGCTAAGGCAATTGCCGAGATGGTGGGTATTGTTCTGAACCCCCGCAAGATTTTTATCGCAAAGCCCCTTTGTAATGATAGGAGGCGGTGTCTAACGATCTGATACTTCGTTGCGCCATGCCATATCACGGCAGCGTACGTCACTATAGGTTCTATAACCTGTCTATATATAGTGTTGACATTGTCAGACTGCACTCCCCATGTCGGTCGGATGAATGTACATAATTTTCTGTAAATTTTTTGGACTTTATTTATGATGTAATTGACATGACTAATGAACTTTAAGTTTTTATCTATAATAACTCCTAGTATTTTTATTTCATTATTGAATTTTATTGGCTTAGAATCCATGAAGAGTTTTACATTTTTAGATTTTTGGGTGAAGTAAATAGCCCGTGTTTTGTCAGGACCGAAGGTAAGTTTAACGCTCTGTCCCCAGTTAAATATTGCTTGTAGTACTTGATTTGCTTTATTCTCTAATTCTTGTATTTTGTTCGCAGAGACAATGAGGAGCACGTCGTCAGCATAAGCCTGCAGGTGGCACTCATCAGGGAGGTTGAAGAACAGAAGCTCGTCCATGATTAAGTTCCAGAATAGGGGCCCCAGAACGGAACCCTGGATACAACCCCTGGTAAGTGTTTTACTGGCCTGTGCCTCTCCGTAGAATAAGGTAGCAGTTCTGTCATCCATGTAATTTTTTATTAAATTGTAATAATTTTGTGGGCATTCGATCACACGTAGCCTATGCAGAAGTGCCGGCCACCACGCGTGATCAAATGCTCCCCTGATATCTAATGAAATTGCGATGACCTGTTTTTTATTTTGTTTTGCTGTGCGGATGGTATTTATTGCAGTATTTAGCGCATCAACAGTGGAAGTTTGGGATCTGAAGCCGAATTGCATTTGGTTTGAATGGTGGCCCTTGTCTAAATGGTATACAAGTCTTTGTGCTACAAGTTTTTCGAGTAATTTGCCTATAATGTTCAGTAGTCCTATTGGTCGGTATGAGGAGATGTCGTTATAATTATCTTTGTTGGGTTTGGGGACAGTTTTAATGACTGCTTCTTTCCAGGTTGATGGGATGTAGGCAAGTTGTACGCATCGGTTTAAAATTTTGGTTACTATTTCTGGGTGACAATCCACGAAATTGGTCCATATATCGGCGGTGAGGTTATCCGGTCCCGGAGCCTTCTTTGGGTCAAAACTATTGAGGCAATGTGTGACTTCATTTTCTGTAAATTCTACTTCATTTATGGTGTTTAAGAGTGGGTCGGCTTCGTTGCGGATGAGTAGCTGTTCCGGAGTGTCAAGGTTGGGATCATCATCGGGGTAGAATTTGGTAAGCAGTGCATTTGCTGTATCAGAGTTGGAGGTAGTATATTTGCCATTTCCTATATTGAGTGTGTAGGGGGATTTCTTTTGAGGTAAGTTCTTTAAAAGCCTATTCGTCTGTGACCACACGTTTTCTTTACATTGCATAGAGCAGAAATCCTTAAAGTTTTCTGTGGCTGCTTTTTTTATAGCATTAGCGTACTCTTCTTTAGCTTCATTTCTTTCCATTACTATATTTTTTAACGGTTTTTTACTTTTTTTCAGATCTTGGAGCCGGTGGTGGAGGAAGATTACTCTTCTTTTTAGTGCGTCGAGTTCGTCAGACCACCAAGGTAAGTGATGTTTTTTATTTTTAGGTTTAGTTTTAAGGTATTTATTACACACTTCTTGTATTGCTGTAGTGACATTTTTTATGTATTTATCTAAATCTATTTTATTTAGGCTTTCTATTTTTACACTGTTTAAATTCTTGTTATTTATTTTTAGTCTGAATTTAGTTTTAATTACGGACCAATCCACTTTTTCCGTATTATATTTAAAGGTGGATCCATATTTTTTACGCACTATTTGTTTTTTATTGCAGTTAAGTACACACGTTATGGCATGGTGTTCCGAGGATGGTGAGCAGCGGTATTCAATGATCCAGTCTTCAATTTTACTGTAAATATTATCTGAGACAATGGTGAGGTCAATGATAGAGCTTCTGTCGGTACCATGGGTTACTGTTTCGAAAGTGGGACTGTTTCCCATGTTACATACGACTAAATTGTTAGTGTTGATCAGATGGACCACGTCTAATCCTCTTCTATTGTTTTTCGTGGATCCCCATGTTTGGTGCCATCCATTAAAATCACCACAAATCATGTGGGCATGGGTATCAGTGTCTTTAAGGAATATCTCTAATTTACCCAATGTGTTATATTCGTCGGTTTTAGGTTCTATGTAGATGCTTGTGAAGAAAAACTTTGTTTTGTTGATAGTAAGTTGAGCAATGCATATGTTAGATGTCGAGTACTGAGTCAAGCCGAGGACTGATCCGAGATTATTTTTTATAACTAAGCACGCCTTGACTCTGGTTTCGGTGTGAAACTGAATGGTATTATAGTCTGGAATTTGTCTCATGATATCAGTTTTGCCCACGTAGGGCTCGGAGATGAAAGCAATATCGAAGTCATTATCAATAAAGAACTTTAAGAATTCTTGCTCGCAATGATAGCTTCTACCTAAATTGATTTGTACAATTTTCAGTTTGTTCGAGTTGGAGAGTTGGTCACAGTTGATATTAACGGCGTTAGAATCCGTAGTTGGTACGAAAAAAAAGTCGATCAGACATTTTTTTCAAAATTGGACAGAAGCTGGAAGTGGCGGAGTGTTGTGTGTTGTGATTGGTCTTCTGGCTGTTGTTGCTGGTGAGGCAGTTGTGACATGTCACAGACGATACATCGGCTTTCGAGGGACAGTCTTTGAAGAGATGGGATTCGCTAGAGCAGTGAGAGCAGGTAATATTTTTTGATGTACAATTGATGCGGGTATGGCCGAACTGCAGGCAGTTGTAACACTGAAGGAGGGGGGTGTAATTACAGACAAATACTCGTTGGTGATCTACGTTTACACGTTCCGCTTGAGTGAGGGCTTTCCATATGGGGGGTGTGACGATAAGAGCTGCGTTGTAGAGATTTTTATTCTTTTTATTATCTTTGATGAATTTGAGAGTGATATCAGTTTCTGTGATTATGTGATTTTCGATAGATGGATTTTGATGAATTAGGATATTTATAAGTTCTTCTTTTTTTATTTCTGTAGACACTCCCTTTAACATGACCATAGGTTTTAGCATTTTAGCTTGTTCTCCGCGTAGATCGCTTGAATCTTCAAGCCGTTTCAGTGTCTCATTACACTGTTCGACAGTATCGAATTCTATGCGGAGTTTGTTACTGGAGATAGGGTTAACTTTAGCCGGTGCATATTTAGTTTCTTTGAAAGATATTGCTTTTCGCCAGGTTTCGTTTACCTCTTTAGCAGTTTTAGCGGGTTCTCCCTTTTTTTCGACAATGATTGCAGGTTTGCCGGTGTTTTTGGGTGTGAGAGTGGTAGGTTTGTTGGAGGTGGCTGCAATTTGGGCAAAAGTAGGTTTGGGAGGAACTTTGAGATTAAGTTGCGATTTGAGGTTACTCATTTCGGACTGGATGCATTCTCTGACGGTGTTTTCGACTTCAGCTTGGATACACCTTTTGACTGAGGTTTCAATATCGTGGATTAGATTGGTGTCTGCGTTGGACTTGGTGTCAGTTACTGTAGCGATAGCAATGATTTTATTAGCGGATTCTGCAATCTTAGTTTTGCTCTCAGATGTAACACTCTTGCCGCTGTGGATTGCTGAAATTATTGTTTTCGCATAGTTGATGATTAACTGCATATTTTTGTCAATATTTTCAGATGGCTGGTTGGAGTCATCTATTACTACAACAGGAGGGGTGATGACTGATGGAGCAGTCGTGCGTGCTACTTCGTCCGGTGGCCTCGGAAGGAGAGGCGGCGGCGTGCGTCGCATCGTGGGAGGACGTCAGGTAAGTATTTAAGGTAAGTATTCAATAGTGTATGTTATAAGGATTTACGAATGCAGTAGAGACAAAACTATGATTTTTTCTTTTTTACTATTTACAGGAATTTGGTAAAACCCGTATCCCGATGACCTAATTCGTCGAGGTAACCTAGTAAATGTCCACCGGGAGGGAGGGTGGGCCCGTTTCGCGAGTTTTTGAAGTTAGGGGGGCAAGTTAGGTATTGGGGGATAGGGAAAAACAAGGGCTATTTTATGAGAACAAAAAATTAGGGGGGGTCAGTACAAAAAAACGAAGTTTGGGACGAATAACGGAATTTGATAACGAAAGTTATGTTA